>CM060905.1:68957605-78117605 GCA_030737815.1 Allium fistulosum
TTATCGCTTTTGATAATTAAATAATTGCTGATTGAGATTTAATTATCGCTTTTGATAATTAAATATTTGCTGGTTTGAGATTTAATTATCGTTTTTGATAATTGAATATTTGTTATCTAACTATCGTATGAGATAATCAGATATTTGATTTGTCTTCTGATTATCGTTTGAGATTTGAGCTTCGTCTTTTTCTCTGGCGATTCAGATGAGTAATTTGATTTACTCACATTCAATTCGTGCTCTATATAAGATTTCTGCTCTGTTTTTCCTTCTCTTTTAGTTGCTGGAACTCGATTGTTCTTGCTTTTGTTAGTCATCTGATTTTGATACCTGATTCCCACGAGATTGATTCTTTTGATTTGAAGTAGTCGAACCTTTCGATTTCTTATCTAGTACCTCCCCGCTGACACTTGCTTTGCTTATACATTCGACATTGCCATGCTCTTTTGATTGTTACCTTTTTTCCATTTATTCCCTATGATTGCGTGGACGCAATTTCTTTAAGGAGGGGAGTCTGTAACAACCGGGGTTTTTCGCGTCAATTTATAAATGACGGTTAAATCATTGTTAAGTGCTATTGTAGATTTTAATCGAATCGAAATCCTTTTTAACGCATCGTTAAAAGTTATTTGGGCCAATTGTTTTGATGAAGAGTTGATACTTGGTACCACTGCCATTCTTTCCTTTGGTGAATTCAAACCCGTTCCCCATTTTCTTACTTTCATTTGAAAACCCTAGGCTAAGAAAACAAAACGAACGAAAATGGCAGCTTCGATCTCCTCTCGTTCGATCTGAAAAATTGGGGCTTTGGCTCTTTGTTTCTTTGCCGCGTTGAATTGGAGCTTCTCGAATCGCTCGCTCCTGGGACTCGAAAGCGCCGACCTCATCTTGCTCGAGGCCACTTCGACGTACTCGTGCTCGCTTGGACTTTGGCTTAACTTCGTTCGAATTCCTCCGAGTCGCGTGGATAAGGTGAGTGATAATCTCGCTCACATCTAGTTCAACTTTATGTTATTTCTGAGTTGAGTTCTTGTTCTCGTCCATATGATTTTCTGAATTGTTTTGGGGTTTTGCTGATTTGAGTTACATTGTAACATTTGCTTTGGAATACCGTTGTTTCATTGTTATTGACTAGTGCTAGTTCGATTGAGCGTTGCTCGATCTCATCTCGGTCATTCGAGTATATTGTAGTGTTGATGATTTGTGGGTTTGTCGACTTTGGCCATTCTTCGGCCACTCGATTTTGTTAAAACTGTACCCTGATCTTCAATTACTTTGTTGTCTTCAGCCTTAACTCAAATTTCGTTTTCATCCGTGACTTCGACATTGCTTTACATTTGTCTTCGGTCGCTCTGATTTTGTTGTGGAAATTTCTGGGGTTTTGGGTCTGCAGTAGCCTTGGAATTGGGTGGGTTGTTTTTATCACATTATTTATTATCTTGGACATGACATTTCTTAATTGGGAAATCTTTGTTCAAACGTATCACCAGTGGTATATTTCTCTTGTGACGTGATCTGGTTCATGTCTGTGTTTACTTCTGTCCATAGTACTTCGAGTTGTGTTGCATTCATTCATCCCCAGGATGTTTGGAGTCTGATATTTCCGTGTACAGCTGCATTCGTGATTGCATTGAGGCTCACTGCACTCGTATCTCGCCATTGCTAGCTGCTGTACACGTTTGTATATCTCTCTTTGTTCCATTTGATATAGACATGTATGTGTATACTTATATATATTTGCATACATGTAAAAACTGTATTTGCTTGGCTTTGGGATTATTCGAGCTAGCCACATCGAGTTTTAAATTGTTTTAAAACAGCTGCCTTGCGTGATTTTGTCTCATCCTTGGACACTACAGCCCTGGATATGTATGTGTTCTTGGGAAGTTTTAGTTGTTTCGGTTGCTATGGGTTTGGTTATGAGATGGTTGTTCTTTTCCTGTTCACCACGACTTTGACTTTAGTTGATTCCTGATTTTGTCTTCATTGAATTGGTTATACTGTTTTAGTATCAGCAGTTAATAATTGTTTCACTGTGTGAAAATTTCAACTACATTTTGATTCGAACCCCTTGCTTTGATATCAGTCTCTTCTGGTTTCGTTGTATAGTATAAGTTAGGGTTCATTGGTAGTTGCATTCCTTTGTATCCGAGTATATATTTGCATCGGGTTTGTTCTTGGTTATAACTGGACCTGAACTTGTAGTCCTCATTGTATACGCTTTGAGTCAGGGTTGTTGTGTGCTGTTGACTAGCGCATATTTGTTGATTTGTGGTTTTACTTCCTTGACATGTTAAGTATTCATCAGCAGTTACACTTCATATTATCTGTGCATTTGAGCCATATTGCAACCACTGTTGCACTTCAGTTGCGTGTATACATGTACACACCTGTTCACTTAATTCATTGCTGTATTGGGTTCACGTGATTACCTGAGTTCACATATGATAGTGATGTCTTACTCACTATTGCCTGGTTTACGTATATGATGTGTTCATCTCTGATGGCACTGTCCAATGTTGTTTGAGACTCTGTACCTCGTGACAGTGTCAGGCCCATATTACTTTTGCACTGTTCAGTTTCCTGTTGCCCTCTAGTTCTGTCCTCCGTTCTTTGAGACACTTAGTATAAGTGTACATCACTGGCTCTTGTTTTACTTGTTGCCAGTTGAGTTTCACTGTTCATCTGACTGTTTCTTGCTCCTGCCTGTTTCTTTGTTCGAATTGGCATTGCTTTGAGTTGTTGTTGACCATATGCGGTGGTGTTTGCACTTTATTTATCAGTGCATCACTCGCCTCTCTTGTATCGCTTTCCACTGATCTGTCTTGATCTGGGCTATCGTTTTATGGCGCACTTGCTTGGCCATTTTGTACTTCTGGCCTTGGTTTGGTTCTGGTCTTGCGTGTGTTGTTGCCTTTGTTGGTTCGTGATTATTTCAAATTGATTTTTGAGATTTCACAGCGAGTTGAATCCGGTCTCAAAGACCCGGGTTTGACCCTGTAAGTTTATTTATGTTGACTTCTACCGTTTTGATTGCTGTTAGTTTCCACCGTCAGGATGATTTCATGTACTGTGTGGCGAGGCAGTGCACGCGTGCGTGTGCTGCAGCCACCCAGAAATTTGATGTGTTTGATCATTTTAAGATTTATGATTTGTTGATTTACACTGCTTAGTGTTATATTTGTCGTTATCCAATTCTCATATCGAGAGTTGAATATACGAGATCTCTGCGACTGGCGTCTATTTGACGCTTGATTATTATTGCTCCTATGCACTAATAACTGAGTTTGAACTAGACTGACCCGTGTATTATTTTCTTTTGAATGTAATACTCGGGTCAGACCCGAGTATTTCAGGTTGTAGATTTCTTTCTTTGAGTTGCTGTTCGGGATTGAAGACTTTTCACACCTTCTGAAGTTATCAGTGTCATTTTGTAGCAGTCGTGTCATTGTATAGAACGATATGTATTCATGTATATTAGTCGATAGTGTACTTGTATATATAACTTCTAGAGTCGACAGTTGTAGTTGTATCATATGTATCGTGTCAACTATGTATTAACTGACATCAGATATATATATATGAGACTTTTGTTTTTATCTGTGTTCCGCATTTATATTATCTGTGTTATTGTTATATCTAATGTCCTAAACTATTATGAACCGTCGTAGTTAGTTTTATACTAGTATTGGGTGTGTCGATGGGAGTAAATAAATAATAGAAGAAAAATAAAAAGTATGTACCACTCCTATCGAGATAACCAATATTAGTGTAAGGCCAATTACGGATGGTCGCTCCTATCCAGCCTTATTCTTCGTAATAATAGACAGTATTTCCTTCAATACTCTTTGTTATTATGAGCATAGAGGTGGGGCGTCACAGGTGCTGACTTTGGTTGATGTTGTTGTCTTTGATCTTAGCATTCATGTGTACATTACTTTATACCCGTGTTGTTTACAGTTTGAAGTTTTGTGTACACTTTCATCTGGATTTGTTTTTCGTATTGCACCTGAGTTGAATCCAGCTTATAGCTTGGGTTTGACCTTGTGATGTTATTTGTACCGTGCCTGAGTTGAATCCAGCCTTAGCTCGGGTTTGACCTTGTGCTCACCTGTCCCTGCAATTTTATCAAGTGTATATCGGTGTGCACGGCCTTGTGTCATGTACAGTGATACACTGCATGTCACAAGTTGTTCGTGTTTGATGAATTCAAAACTAAATGATGACAAACAACCCAAATAACCGAGGCAAATAATTTTTTCAAACCATATTTTATTTTACACTGCAAAAATATTTCATTTTCAATTTTACTACGTCAGTGTTGACTTTTCAGATAACTCAGATGCTGGATTCAGGCTGGAGCAGAGTCAAAGATAAAATACAAGTGAATGAGTGATATGTAGTGAGGTGAACAATGTAAGGTTAAAATTATGATGTAATCGAAATTGTATTGTAATCAAAGATTGTATATATATAGTGAGAGCTCAAATTTGTACTATTCAAAGTTGTAATAAAATATTTGTTTGAAAAAAATATCTGTTTGAATTTAAATTCTGTGTTATTTATTTTATTCAGCAAATATTTATTTATTTATTTATGTGAAAAATAAGATAGTACAATAACAAATACATTTAAATGAATATATATATTTATTATCATCAAACAAAAATCATATACTAGCATATTCAACAGAGTGTTGATGAATGACATCATATACTTAGACAAAGCATCAAATTCTACCATATATTCAGAAACTATCATTTCTTTCTGCTTGAGAATGGTAAATTTTTTGAACAGAACCAACTTCTGCGCAGCCGAAATACTCTCATCGAACCTTGCCTTGAACTGATCCCAACTGAACTAATCCTCATAAGTAGCAATAGTAACAACATTCCACCAATTCATGGCTTGGCCTTGAAGCCGACTCGAAGCTAACTTCCTTTTCATAGCATCTTCCACCTCCATATCACCAAAGATGTGCTCACAAGTATCCAACCAATCTTGCAATTCTATGGTTGACTTCGTGCCTTGGAAATACTTCACTCTAAAGCGGTGGCTTCGGGTATTTTACCCATTTTATGTAATTGGGCTGGACCTTTTTAACTCTCTTCAAAAAAAAGGAATAGAATAATCTGTGTTCAGCTTGGCGAAATCATCCCTAAGCGCTTGCATGGGATCACCTCTACCTATCATAACTCCAAGATCATTCCTCATCGTATTAGCCATAATAGCATTGAATATTGCTTGGACATCAGGTGCAGCAGCTCCTAATCCCAATCCTTCCTCTACTCTTGAAGCAGAATTCCTCATAACATTCCTTGTATGCCGGCTAATTCTTATTTGTAACAAGAATGATTAGTCTCTCATAAAGAAAACTGTGTCTATAGTGCTCATGTACATGCAACTTATACTACATAAGATATTACTGTATAGTTTTGAAATCCAAACTAATAACAAGTACGCACCCTCTCTTACATATACATACCCTCGATCCAGTCTAAGGCGATAACACCTTCCTTATCTCTATTGGATCATGGTGTCAACTCTAGTTAATCATGTAACCAAAGCTCTGATACCAAATGTGATGACCATCCTATACCACCGGCACCAATAGTATATAAATAGTGCGATGTTCGTGACCGAGTGATATAGGATGATCAAAGTTGGAATAAACTAATATAGCATATAATCTGTCATATCTCACAGCGCATGGATTAAATATAATGTCACAGATATAATAGAAGAAACAACAATAACTATGTGAACAAATCATCATCAAGGCAATAGATCCACAAAATTATACATCATATGTAGTAGATTTTATACAATAGAAGTAAACTTAAATAAACTATCTCAACAAATAATAATAAGCAAGCACTTTCACAAGCTCCACAACATTGCTCAGCGGAATAAGCCTAGACTCAATATATGTATATAATACGAGATAGCTCCTTCTGTCTCATCCTACGGACAGCTACTGCATCACCTAAGCCTATTATCGAGTCCACTCATTTAGCAGTACCCAAGAAAATTAGTGGAAAAGCATAAAACCTTGGGTTAGACAACAATCTAGTATGAGCATTAAACGAGTCTAAAAATACAAAATAGATAAATATAGTAAGGAACAAGAGTACACGAACCATACCTGACTTGTCCCAACAACCAAATAGTTAGTGTATAGCACTATAATATGATACTCTCCAATATCATAAAGATATACCATAAACAAATAAAGGATATCGGTCTTCTAGGTATTCCAATCTCCAATACCTACTTCCCCTAATACCTATGAGTGATAGCCTACTAAAGAAAGCAACCAAAGCAACCATAGCATCAATAGCATCCATCAAACAATCCTAACAATCAACCCATGTGCTTTATATATTGTAACGACCCGCTATTTTTCACTATACGCATCCGCACATGTCGGACTTGAATAATTCAAAATACCGAATTGTTAATTTAAATTGGCAAAACTCAGCATATATAGTAAATAAAATAATCACAGATCACGGACACAGAGTAATATAACAATAATGCAGTGGAAACAAAAGAATAGTAGTTCATGAAGCTACTATATATAACAGAGTTAAACAAGATACAACAGAAGTCTCGAATACAATAGTCAAATACAATATCAGAATACATCACTGGAATAAACTGAATATCTGAAAGCTGGATAGATAGTTGGATCTCCAAGCGAAGCTCCAACTCCAAAGGTGAGTCTCGAATACTGGTACACTCAGTCTGACCCGAGCGTAAAGAAAACACAAAACACTCGAGTCAGGATTAACATTCTTATATCTATAAATCTAACTCAAGTGAAATAACAACTGAAATACAAGTAAATCCAAGGATGTTTGGGATAACAATCCTCTAAGGATCCGTTAAACTATCTACTATGTAGTAGTGTACGATAAGTAGATAATGTCTAATCAGTAAAGTACGATATCAAAATAGCATTAAGTCATGGCCCATTCCACCCTTAACACATTTTTACCATGTCATAGTCTATACAGCACCGTAAGCCCCACCGTAAACTAGTGGTTATCAGAGGGTACCCCATAGGTATAACACAAATCAAATCGTAGTGGTTGCGGATAGGATAATCAATATGACAAGGTACATGAGGCGATACCAACTAGGATACTAGTAGTTGCGTGATCCGGACTGATGTTGAGCATAGCAGCTACTACCTCAACACCGTGAAACAACACTCCCAAATCAAAGGGTGCACCCAAATCGAATCACATAAGTAATAGATATGGTATCGAAGAAGTGTGTCCGCTAGAGGTGGCGAACCTCAATGGCCCGGCGCGGCTCCTGTTTTAGTCATGTCAGGGGTCATCCAAAATCGTTCTCTTCCTTCAGTCAATGCGTTCACCAAACCATCCACTTCATTCTGGATTAACACTCCGCATATATTAGTTATTAAAGTGGTTTTCGGTATCGACAGAGAGTATGTCCATATCTGATCCCGGTCTCTTTAATAACTACGTATGAATTACACCAATGGTCATTTAGTAAACTTTCAAAATAATTTATACTTCAAACCGAAATATCATTGCCATATCAAAACCATATCCATACGATATCAATTCACTTTAAATAAATCCATTTCCAAAATCATATCACTTTCGAAAGTTATATCGCTTTCGAAATCGTAGTCTTTTAAAATCAAAACACTTTGGAAATCAAAACCTTGAAATTCATAACACTTTAAAATCAAAGCTTGAAATCATAACATTTTGGAATCCTAACACTTTCCTCTTAAACAGTTTAGATATTAAAATTTGTATATATAGAAAAATAGTTTATACAATAAAATAGTTTATATAAAATAGTTATAAGTTAAAATAGTTTATAATAAAATAATTTATATTGAAAATGATTTATATTAAAATAATTTATATTAAAATTTATAAAGTAAAATATAAATAGTTTTAGATATAGTTTAAAATACTTTATATAAAAATAGCTTCCTCAAATTTCACAAAGCGATTCACATGAACTCGAATTCCAAAATTAAAATTTAATCAAATCTCAAATCATCAATTTCAACTCGATTCAGCTTCTCAATAAACCATTTCAAATTATCAATTTCAAATACATATTTGAACCACAAAATAAGCCATTTCAATTTCAATATATTTCAAAGCTTTAAATATTCACATTTCAAAACCTAAATTTAATAATTCCATTTATATCTCAATTTAATTTCATTTCATTTAGTTTCTGAGATATTTATTTAATCATTTCAATACATCTAAATATCACTTCAATTTACAAATTTATATAAACAAAATATCCCATTTAAATTTATAAAAGTTTGAAATATTCATTTAAGCCACTTTTAATCAAATTCAAGTTATAAAACATATCTTTAAAATTTCAAATTTAATAAATTTAATAAATTTCAAATTAACCTTATTTAAGTAAAATTCTTAAATAAATATAATTTCAAATCAATTTCAATTTATCTTTCCAACCTGAATCATTATAAACTCTATATTTGAAAATATAAATTTACATAAATACTTAAACATTATTTTATATTGATTAAAAAGACTTTATTAAATCAACTTTATTAGATCTTTAAAATCAATATTTATTACAACCATATATTTCCTTCAAAACCATAGAAATCAATTTTCAAATATTTATATATAGACCAACGGTGTCTGTATATTATTTTCTACCCTATGGTCAAGTGATACGGATATTTATCATTTCAATCCGTAATTTAAATACATATACGGGTATATATCTTTTCAACCCGTAACCCCAAATTCAATTCAAATGAAAATCGCTTGGGTTTATCATTTCAACCCATAACGATTTCCTCCTATTCTAAAGTCCGTTCGGGTATGTATCATTTCAACCCATAGTGAATTCTATACTAACAGGGAACTTGTAGAGTGATAACAGATATGATAATAATATAACAACGGTAACAGGCATATATCATCAGTATAAATAACATATAAGAGTGTGTCAGATGTCACAGGTGAACAGATACAGATGATGGCATATATATATATATATATATATATATATATATATATATATATATCAATATAAATAACAGACAATGGTGTCAGGTATCATAGGTGAACAGATACAAATGATGGCATAGATATAGAAATATAAATAACTAACAGCAGCATATTTCAATTGTCGTTTCAATTTGAAATCAAATTTAATAAATATAAGAACATTAATCGTGAGTGATTGCTCACCTTTCGAGGCTAGAGAAAAAGACGATGAAATTGAGTCACGAAATCCAGGCACGCATCTCAAAATAAGGCAAGATTGAATTCGAGTCGACAAACAAAGCTGATAATAAGGAATTGATGAAATCAAATTAGAACTAGATCAATGAAGATAAATGGTATCGGTGAACTTATATATATAACAATATATAACTATATTTTGTGAAATAAACTAACCTATGTAAAATTTTATATAGAAAATAAAACATCAGAACAACAATACTAAACTTATATTTTCCACATTTATCAATATTTATCATAAACAATACAAACTCACAAATTATTATATTTACACCTTACTAATTCATACATAACTTGATATTATAACTAACTCAAAATCTTGTACACAGTAATACATATAACCAGATAATGCATGAAATATCAATATAACCTCTGTAAACCTTAACCATATATAATAAAAATTCTATATATAACTTTCTTAATTATATACAATGACCTGTCATGCATGTGACACATATAACTTAACAAATTATGTGCAACTTTGATACTATCAACACCCAACACTCTATGTATACAGTAAAACAAATGTTCTAACAACTATACTTCCATATAAATTTGTATAACAGAACTTCTAACAAACTATACAAATTTATAAGTTGTATACTTAGATATAAATAACTTTAATTAAAATTTTCTTTTCTCGACTAAAAGTATGCAGTAGGGTGAATACACCTTAATAACTTTCTATACTAACAGACTCGATACAATATGACTTATACTTTAAACTAATACATATATATACCGACAAGATTTAAAATTTGAAAGCATAATATATATCAACATACGTATAAGATAATATAATATATATATACCATTACATAAATGCTATACTCATAAAACAGACTATGTAAATGAACGAAATGCATTAAATTTATATATATAGTTCAACAGATAACATATAAGTCCTAAAATTTATAACTTATCTAAACTTATAAAACTAGTTTTTAAATAAACACCAAGACCACTACCAAGCCTCATACAAACTATTTGTATATCATCAAGTATGTTATTAATACTGTACGTCATATGTAAGTTTCATATAAAACATATACTTTAAGCCTATCTATATCTACGACCAGTTCATAAATAAGATACAAAACTGTTCAAATATTTTATTACTAACAATCACAACAACATGCTATACCAACCTATGAAATATATAAGCCACCTATAGCTGAACTTATCAAAAAAAAATATACAGATCATATAAACAAAAACAACCGACTATACATAACTCAAAACATTTTTTTATAAAGATAAACATACTATAGTTTAGTAATATAAATATACAGTATAAAATAATAGAACATACCATATATTTAAAATCTTATATAATAAAATATATTTTGAAACTTTATAAATATATACAACTTACCGCATGCATACGTACATAGACAGAGGAGGAGGAGATGCCGCAGTTGGGTCAGGGAGGAAAGCTCGGCCACTGATGGAGACGTGGTTAGAGCTAAGGCCGATGGGAAGGGTCGGGTGATGGCGAACTGGGTTGGGACCTGTTGAAATCGAAGAGCAAGATGGTCGGCCAATACAGGCTGGAGTGAGACGCGGTGGAAGGCGACGGAGTCGGAGGAGGACGGCGGTGGGGTTTTGGGTTCTCTATCGATGGTTTGGTCGACGAGGGGAGCTGGGCGACTTCGATGGGCACGTAGGCTGGGGTGGTGGTGGGCTGTAAAGTACTGGGCGATGGGGTGGAGATGTGTGATAGGCTGGATCCATGCAGAGGCGGGTTGCTCGGGGTAGGCGGCAATAGGTAGGGGCAGTGGGCGATGGAAGCTCGAAAGATTTGGTGAGGTGGAGGAGATGAGATGGCGGAGAGGTTGATGGATCGATTGGGTGGAGAAGAAATGAAAAGATGAGGAACAGGAACACAGTTTATACATTTCAATACATTCCACTATAGGCAAAGTTTCAGATACCGAAGCAAACAGGTGAACCGATATATTTACACAAATATCAAGAAACAGCAAAATGATAGAAATGAAAGGTCAGAAAATAGTAAAAGTGAATTCAGAGAATTAATAAAGCAACGTCCAATCGTTTCTGACCGTTGGAGCAAACAATGATCATTGGAGAACAAAAAGGCTCAGTTGTGTACCGATACGGTCCAACGTTTTACAGATTCCGCCGCGTACCGTACCTCAAAACACAAAAATAAATATACTGCAGAGATCAATATGACGAGACGATCAAAACGGTATACAGATATCAGTGGTATGATTGAGTTATAAAAATTCGAATTTTCTACTAGCGGAAAATGCAGCAAAAACGCAGAAAAATAAGACCGACGGAGCTAAAGAAGTCCGAATTTGGAAAAACGAAAAATGACGTCTTGGTCAAAAGATGGTTTAGAATTTTTCTATGCAAAAATATTCAGGTTTGAAAAACATTTTATTATCATCAGTTTTAACTGATATAAATTGGAATAAAATTACACTAGAAAATAAACTTCCAAATTATCTGATGAAAATTTACCAGTTGCTATGATTAATTAGACGCATTCCAAATATCAAATTTTTATTTCAAAATTTTATCGTTTAAAATTTCAACTAATTACGTTATTAAAACCGTTAAAATTTACGGGTCGTTACACTCTCCCCCACTCAAAACTTTTCGTCCCCGAAAAGGAAGGAGTTGGAAAATAGAAACAACCAGAAAGAAAATAGATTGGAATACAAGTAAAGCAATTAAATTAAAACCATATAAATTTCAAACTAAACTAATTAATGTTCAACATTTTGGTTTAATACATTTGAGTTTACTTAAGTTAAATCAATCTATCTATTTCTAAATTTATTATCTTATTATCTAGTCATACTCAATTAACAATTTCTAAGTCATCAATTTGTATAATCATTTAGTATACTCATATTTCATTCAACAAATTTAACTCTTTGATCCCAAATCATTATTGAGTTTATTCCACTCAATATATCTTATTACATATATTTAAACTATATAAATTAATTTAAACCCCATAAATTTCAATTTAAATTAATTTATATTCAATAATTGGTTTAAATTTAAGGTATTTTCCCCAAGTTGATCTAATTTCAATTTGTTAATTCTTTCAGAACAAAATTTATTATATTCATCTCATTCAATTAACTTATTATTCTATCATCTTTATTAGCATTTTATTTATTTATTTATTTATAATTAAAATCTAAGTGTATAACATTTATTATAAACACTCAAATTTTATTTATAAAATCATTTTATATTGTATGTCATCCAATTACATTTTAACTTCTGAACAATTTAGGTAAGTTATATTGAAATGCAATTTGCTGATATACAAATAAAATTTTCAAATTCAATTCCTTCAAGTTTAATATTTGTCCAAAATTTAGCTTTATTTATAATTGAAAACATCCTTTAACATAATTTTAAGAATTAAATTTCCGTTTAATTTCAAACCCTTTAGAGATAATTATGTATATACTATATATATTAAATCAAATTAAATTTAAAATAATATACCCATATATATTCTTAAATCAAGTCATACTTAAGAAATTCAAATTAAAATATTTTTCCAAAAAAAACCGTAGCAAAGCTACAGAATGGTCTCTCCACTTAGAAACTCGAAAATGAATGTCGATGATGCGGCCGCCATCACCGAAATTATTTTCCAACGACAAAGAGAAGAGCACTGATTTCAACATTTTAAAATTCTTTGAAAACGGTTTCTATTTGAAAATACCTTCAATAATGTACATTTTAAAATTTTAAAACCAAAGCTTGAAATCACTGGAAATTAAATTCTCAAATTCTAAAATTTAAATTCATTTAAATTTCAAATCAGTTTATAGTCCATGTTTAAAAATTCGTTTATCGAACAATAATTGATAATCAATTATTATCCTTTCAACAACCAAGTTAATTAACTTATTAAATTTCAGAAAATTTTACTTATATATATTTATAATATATTCATACAATTTTTTTTCATTTACTAAATTTCAAAATAATATTGTGTCAGTTTGCTCTGTTCAAGTGTTTTGGAAATCCTATCGATAGCGTTGATCAGACGAACCGATCGAAAACCCAAATCAACATCAACAACTCAAACAACACTATAAACATTTTATATTAATTTCAAATACACTTCCTCGCTCGATGATACAAGAATGGATTTCAAAGCAAGGATAGAGATTCAAATTTGATGGACTCAAATCAAAGAGAATTTTGATTCGAAGATAGGTTCGAAACAAAGAAAAGATGATTTAAATAACAAATAGGAAGATGGATAAGTTAACTAAATCGTGGCAATCTTAACCGGGTTGACCGTGACTTCAAGAATGAGATCGATGCAGAATTCTTAGGCAAAATCGGCATCGGATCTCAAGGGATAGAATTTAGACATAGCAGGAGATAGTCAGCATTTTAAACCGAGGATACAGAAATCTTCGGTTAATCAATGCCTATTGTAAAGGAGTTTCACCCCTTTATAAATCATTCGAAGTTTGGCGAGACCACCAATTCATTATAGGGTTATTCGAAGTGGAGTTATGGGATGCTCCAAAATTGAAAGAAGACAAATAGTGAGGGACACAAATGAATTTTGGAACCGCATGGAACGTTTCAAAATCCAAAGGAATTGAGTCAAGAAGGACGAGATTTAAACTTGGATGAAAGTGATTCTATAAATACATTTACCATATATACTAAGTTTTGCCTAGAGCTACCAAAGCTCTGATACCAACTGTAACGACCCGCTATTTTTCACTATTCGCATCCGCACATGTCGGACTTGAATAATTCAAAATACCGAATTGTTAATTTAAATTGGCAAAACTCAGCATATATATTAAATAAAATAATCACAGATCACAGACACAGAGTAATATAACAATAATGCAGCGGAAACAAAAGAATAGTAGTTCAGGAAGCTACTATATATATAACAGAGTTAAACAAGATGCAACAGAAGTGTCGAATACAATAGTCAAATACAATATCAGAATACATCACTGGAATAAACTGAATATCTGAAAGCTGGATAGATAGCTGGGTCTCCAAGCGAAGCTCCAACTCTAAAGGTGAGTCTTGAATACTGGTACACTCAATCTGACCCGAGCGTAAAGAAAACACAAAACACTCGAGTCAGGATTAACATTCTTATATCTATAAATCTAACTCAAGTGAAATAACAACTGAAATACAAGTAACTCCAAGGATGTTTGGGATAACCATCCTCTAAGGATCCGTTAAACTATCTACTATGTAGTAGTGTACGCTAAGTAGATAATGTCTAATCAGTAAAGTACGATATCAAAATAGCATTAAGTCATGGCCTATTCCACCCTTAACACATTTTTACCATGTCATACTCTATACAGCACCGTAAGCCCCACCGTAAACTAGTGGGTATCAGAGGGTACCCCATAGGTATAACACAAAACAAATCGTAGTGGTCATGGATAGGATAATCAGTATGACAAGGTACATGAGGCGATACCAACTAGGATACTAGTAGTTGCGTGATCCGGACTGATGTTGAGCATAGCAGCTACTACCTCAATACCGTGAAACAACACTCCCAAATCAAAGGGTGCACCCAAATCGAATCACATAAGTAATAGATATGGTATCGAAGAAGTGTGTCCGCTAGAAGTGGCGAACCTCAATGGCCCGGCGCGGCTCCTGTTTTAGTCATGTCAGGGGTCATCCAAAATCGTTCTCTTCCTTCAGTCAATGCGTTCACCAAACCATCCACTTCATTCTGGATCAACACTCCACGTATATTAGTTATTAAAGTGGTTTTGGTATCGATAGAGAGTATGTCCATATCCGATCCCGGTCTCTTTAATAACTACGTATGAATTACACCAATGGTCATTTAGTAAACTTTCAAAATAGTTTATATTTCAAACCGAAATATCATTGCCATATCAAAACCATATCCATACGATATCAATTCACTTTAAATAAATCCATTTCCAAAATCATATCACTTTCCAAAGTTATATCGCTTTCGAAATCGTAGTCTTTTAAAATCAAAACACTTTGGAAATAAAAACCTTGAAATTCATAACACTTTGAAATCATAGCTTGAAATCATAACATTTTGGAATCCTAACACTTTCCTTTTAAACAGTTTAGATATTAAAATTTGTATATATAGAAAAATAGTTTATACAATAAAATAGTTTATATAAAATAGTTATAAGTTAAAATAGTTTATAATAAAATAATTTATATTGAAAATGATTTATATTAAAATAATTTATATTAAAATTTATAAAGTAAAATATAAATAGTTTTAGATATAGTTTAAAATACTTTATATAAAAATAGCTTCCTCAAATTTCACAAAGCGATTCACATGAACTCGAATTCCAAAATTAAAATTTAATCAAATCTCAAATCATCAATTTCAACTCGATTCAGCTTCTCAATAAACCATTTCAAATTATCAATTTCAAATACATATTTGAACCACAAAATAAGCCATTTCAATTTCAATATATTTCAAAGCTTTAAATATTCACATTTCAAAACCTAAATTTGATAATTCCATTTATATCTCAATTTAATTTCATTTCATTTAGTTTCTGAGATATTTATTTAATCATTTCAATACATCTAAATATAACTTCAATTTACAAATTTATATAAACAAAATATCCCATTTAAATTTATATAAGTTTGAAATATTCATTTAAGCCACTTTTAATCAAATTCAAGTTATAAAACATATCTTTAAAATTTCAAATTTAATAAATTTCAAATCAACCTTATTTAAGTAAAATTCTTAAATAAATATAATTTCAAATCAATTTCAATTTATCTTTCCAACTTGAATCATTATAAACTCTATATTTGAAAATTTAAATTTACAAAAATACTTAAACATTATTTTATATTGATTAAAAAGACTTTATTAAATCAACTTTATTAGATCTTTAAAATCAATATTTATTACAACCATATATTTCCTTCAAAACCATAGAAATCATTTTTCAAATATTTATATATAGACCAACGGTGTCTGTATATAATTTTCTACCCTATGGTCAAGTGATACGGATATTTATCATTTCAATCCGTAATTTAAATACATATACGGGTATATATATTTTCAACCCGTAACCCCAAATTCAATTCAAATGAAAATCGCTTAGGTTTATCATTTCAACCCATAATGATTTCCTCCTATTCTAAAGTCCGTTCGGGTATGTATCATTTCAACCCATAGTGAATTCTATACTAACAGGGAACTTGCAGAGTGATAACAGATATGATAATAATATAACAACGGTTACAGGCATATATCATCAGTATAAATAACAAATAAGGGTGTGTCAGATGTCACAGGTGAATAGATACAGATGATGGCATATATATATATATATATCAATATAAATAACAGACAATGGTGTCAGGTATCACAGGTAAACAGATACAAATGATGGCATAGATATAGAAATATAAATAACTAACAGCAGCATATTTCAATTGTCGTTTCAATTTGAAATCAAATTTAATAAATATAAGAATATTAATCATGAGTGATTGCTCACCTTTCGAGGCTAGAGAAAAAGACGATGAAATTGAGTAACGAAATCCAGGCACGAATCTCAAAATAAGGCAAGATTGAATTCGAGTTGACGAACAAAGCTGATAATAAGGAATTGACGAAATCAAATTAGAAATAGATCAATGAAGATAAATGGTATCGGTGAACTTATATATATAACAATATATAACTATATTTTGTGAAATAAACTAGCCTATGTAAAATTTTATATAGAAAATAAAACATCAGAACAACAATACTAAACTTATATATTCCACATTTATCATAAACAATACAAACTCACAAATTATTATATTTACACCTTACTAATTCATACATAACTTGATATTATAACTAACTCAAAATCTTGTACACAGTAATACATATAACCAGATAATGCATGAAATATCAATATAACCTCTGTAAACCGTAACCATATATAATAAAAATTCTATATATAACTTTCTGAATTATATACAACGACCTGTCATGCATGTGACACATATAACTTAACAAATTATGTGCAACTTTGATACTATCAACACCCAACACTCTATGTATACAGTAAAACAAATGTTCTAACAACTATACTTCCATATAAATTTGTATAACAGAACTTCTAACAAACTATACAAATTTATAAGTTGTATACTTAGATATAAATAACTTTAATTAAAATTTTCTTTTCTCGACTAAAAGTATGCAGTAGGGTGAATAACCTTAATAACTTTCTATACTAACAGACTCGATACAATATGACTTATACTTTAAACTAATACATATATATACCGACAAGATTTAAAATTTGAAAGCATAATATATATCAACATACATATAAGATAATATAATATATATATATATACCATTACATAAATCCTATACTCATAAAATAGACTATATAAATGAACGAAATGCATGAAATTTATATATATAGTTCAACAGATAACATATAAGTCCTAAAATTTATAACTTATCTAAACTTATAAAACTAGTTTTTAAATAAACACCAAGACCACTACCAAGCCTCATACAAACTATTTGTATATCATCAAGTATGTTATTAATATTGTACGTCATATGTAAGTTTCATATAAAACATATACTTTAAGCCTATCTATATGTACGACCAGTTCATAAATAAGATACAAAACTGTTCAAATATTTTATTACTAACAATCACAACAACATGCTATACCAACCTATGAAATATATAAGCCACCTATAGCTGAACTTATCAAAAAAAATATATATACAGATCATATAAACAAACACAACCGACTATACGTAACTCAAAACATTTTTTTATAAACATAAACATACTATAGTTTAGTAATATAAATATACAGTATAAAATAATAGAACATACCATATATTTAAAATCTTATATAATAAAATATATTTTGAAACTTTATAAATATATACAACTTACCGCATGCATACGTACATAGACAGAGGAGGAGGAGATGCCGCAGTTGGGTCAGGGATGAAAGCTCGGCCACTGATGGAGACGTGGTTAGAGCTAAGGCCGATGGGAAGGGTCGGGTGATGGCGAACTGGGTTGGGACCTGTTGAAATCGAAGAGCAAGATGGTCGGCCAATACAGGCTGGAGTGAGACGCGGTGGAAGGCGACGGAGTCGGAGGAGGACAGCGGTGGGGTTTTGGGTTCTCCATCGATGGTTTGGTCGACGAGGGTAGCTGGGCGACTTCGGTGGGCACGTAGGCTGGGGTGGTGGTGGGCTGTAAAGTACTGGGCGATGGGGTGGAGATGTGTGATAGGCTGGATCCATGCAGAGGCGGGTTGCTCGGGGTAGGCGGCAATAAGTAGGGGCAGTGGGCGATGGAAGCTCGGCAGATTTGGTGAGGTGGAGGAGATGAGATGGCGGAGAGGTTGATGGATCGATTGGGTGGAGAAGAAATGAAAAGATGAGGAGCAGGAACACAGTTTATACATTTCAATACATTCCACTATAGGCAAAGTTTCAGATACCGAAGCAAACGGGTGAACCGATATATTTACACAAATATCAAGAAACAGCAAAATGATAGAAATGAAAGGTCAGAAAACAGTAAAAGTGAATTCAGAGAATTAATAAAGCAACGTCCAATCGTTTCTGACCGTTGGAGCAAACAATGATCATTGGAGAACCAAAAGGCTCAATTGTGTACCGATACGGTCCAACGTTTTACAGATTCCACCGCATACCGTACCTCAAAACACAAAAATAAATATAGCACAGAGATCAGTATGACGAGACGATCAAAACGTTATACAGATATCAGTGGTATGATTGAGTTATAAAAATTCGAATTTTCTACTAGCGGAAAATGTAGCAAAAACGCAGAAAAATAAGACCGATGGAGCTAAAGAAGTCTGAATTTGGAAAAACGAAAAATGACGTCTTGGTCAGAAGATGGTTTAGAATTTTTCTATGCAAAAATATTCAGGTGTGAAAAACATTTTATTATCATCAATTTTAACTGATATAAATTGAAATAAAATTACACTAGAAAATAAACTTCCAAATTATCTGATGAAAATTTACCAGTTGCTATGATTAATTAGACGCATTCCAAATATCAAAGTTTTATTTCAAAATTTTATCGTTTAAAATTTCAACTAATTACGTTATTAAAACCGTTAAAATTTACGGGTCGTTACATATATGATAACTCGTATGACCCCCAAGCCAAGGACTAATGGAAATCCTAGTTTTCTGTTGTACTCTCCTATCTCGCAGCCCAAAGCTAATTACGTGTCTCCCAGCCCAAGGCTGGACATTAGACCCAAAACTACAGGTCTAAGGTATACAGGTTCCTTCATTGACACATGGGCGTCCCCACTTACTGTACCCCTGCTTCGAGTACGACTTAAAACTGTCGAGTCATCAACGATTCCTTAGAACATATAACCTAACTCATCATTACTCCATTTTTATACCACACCCTTCTTGCTAAATCTAGTTTCCATTATTCATAAGGAACCCTTCCAGATTCCCCAATCATACTGCCCACCCCTTTATGAGCAGCCACCATCGAAACCAACTCCCAATTCGATCCAAAATTCAAAGACCATAGCTTTTCATTATGTTGTTGTATCATCATTCAACCGGATATGAACGAGAAAACACCTCTAGCACGATCTACGGGACTTCTACTTCACCTCCTAGAAGTTCCATCCCATTTAGACTTAAACCTAAAAGTCGATACCGACCTCCGAACCCTGCCTAGATCTTTCTACTTAGCCAATCTATGGCAAAGTTTTCGTCCACTTCTTCCTTGCTTCTAGTACTCCATGCCCATATGCTTTGATCCTGACTTCTCTACACAAATCAAGTCGTCGTAGAATAAGCCCACTCCTTAAAGCATTCTACTTCATATTCTAGAAACAAGTCGTCATACCATCCAACACTTAGTCAATAATCGATGCATCACCTTAGGTAACCTCTACTAGCAACATCATTTCTTTCCCCTAAACCGCCAACTTGTTGGACCAATTCACATAACTCCGTACTGACCTCTCATGTAGGTACTAACTTCTATAATTAGAGATTTTGGACCTACGACTTGAACCCTAAGCTCCTCCCAAGCGTCAGAGCTTCCTCTCCAAGTTTTGTCCAATTCCAACTAATTTTCCTCCGATTAGATCAATTCTCCAACCCAACTTTCTATGCAGTCACAACACTAGCAAACGGCATCAAATCATATCGTCCAATATAGAATAACAAGCAATTTCATCTAATCAAACATACAATCCATCAAAATAAGACAAACAAGTCAATTTCTAACATAGATATATGTATAGCATGAATATATGAGCCTGAGCAATGGTGATTTCTAGTCCATCTTGATCATATACATAGTTTAATATGTAATTAAAGTTAGAAAAAGTGTTATCACCAAAAATCGATTTAAAACATGTTAAATATATGATTCTACCATATAAACATGCATAGTATAGTGAGAAGGCATAAACCACTCACCAATAATCAAATTCAAACAATATGAATGTAAATACAATCTGGACAGCAACGGAATGCACTTCTAATCAAGCAAATCGATGATCTCTATCTTCTAATAGAGGATCTAATCTCTAACCTTAAATCTACTTTGATTTGGAGAGCAATTTGGGTGATTATGAATGAAATTAAGATGGATCTTGAGCTAATTAAGGTTTAGACTGACTTAGAATTAGAGAAAATGTTTTAACTTGACTCTTCAACCCTATATTTATAATATTCTCTAATTGGACTAACGGGCTCACTGATGGGCTGAATTAGTTACACATTAATCCTAACCACTATTTTAAACACTTAAAACATGCATAAATTTCTAACCATAAGTCCTTTTTTATTATGACTACTCGATAGAGTAGGAAATAATCATCCTGAAGCAATGGAACTAGTTTGAGATCCTAATTCGACTGTTATCAAAAGTTATAGCCCAAACAAAAATTTTAAGGTCAAAATGATCACATAGAAATTCGAGAATAATCATAGGTGTGTAAAATGTCCCTAACAATCATATCTCAAAATTACAGAGTCATACGAAATTATATGAATAAAATAAAAATATTTTACAATGCTTCAATATGTAAAATATGGGTCATTATATGTCTTTTCATGATCATCAATTTCCTATATTAAAATTATGGACTTGCTACTAGAATTCATTCAACGTCTTCTTTCTCCTCAAACTTTATTATATAGAATATGTTCTCCTTAGTGTGATTAAAAAACTCCCCTTTTGGTTGCCAAACCCTGTAATGATAATAAGTCCGAGCGAACCACATAGATAATAATTGAGTTGTCCTAACATCTTTTGTTGATTCAACGACTGAATTCGTCACTTTGACGTAAGTCTTTTGACTAAACTCTATCGGTTTGTAGAATTTTAAAGGAACCGATACCAAGATTTTTTCTTCTATGATTATTGCTTTTCAAGTTCTACTAGGAGCCTGCCCATGCTAAGTGGGACTCGTCTTTGAAGTACATATGCTGTTTTGTGGCCCTCAATTTGAAATAGGGGTGGATCTGGCTTGTGAATAATTTGACGTGAGAAGTGGATACGAAAGCCATGAGATTGTCTAGGCGGATGAGGAGAAGAACGTGGGGCATGAATAATTTACATGGTGGGGTTGAAGGGGAGACTTTAGTCGATATATCATGAACTCCAGAATATATCTCCCGTGTGTTAAGCTTAGAGATTACTGGGATGAAACCCTCGTCATCAAGATCTGTGTTGAAGTTTGGGAACACAAGATCTAGAGGCGTCGAAGGAATAAATGGCGAAGGCTGGAAATGAAGAGGAGGTGAGTACGGGGTTGAATGAGCTTTGTTTGCTAGGGTTTCAGATGCTGCCATGGAAATTGTTTTTGTTTATATTGTTGTGACCGTAAGCTCAAGGTCATGTTTTTACAGCCCTTAGAGCATCTCCAACAGTTTGGAGTGCGAAATTCGATTTTCCGCACTCCAAAATGTTGGAGCCCTCATTTCTACAACAGAAATGAGGGCGGGCGCCTGTTGAACAGGCGCCTGATGACCAGGCGCCTGTTCAACAGGCGCCTGGTTATTTTCCCCCATTTCCTCTCATTCCTCCCTCTTCTCAACCCCCATTTTCAAACCAACTTCACGTCCAAATGCCGCCCCGTCCGGTCAAAACCGGTAGACGCACCGTTCGATATACGACTGATGCCAATATCGGACCTGCTCATATCCCTCCCGATGCTACCATGACTCCAACCGATCTTCGATCTTTGCACGACTTGCCTCCTACTGTTTCGCATCGACTTACTGCAGCTATAGCGACGCCACAGGTATACGTTATTTATTTATTGCTTAATAAACGACCATGTAAATATAAATGTATAATAATTCCTTATTTACCTTAACATTAAATAATCATATATTTAGGTTCGTCACGTAGCGATGCGAGGTAGTTGGTATAGGTGTATGTCTGAATATTTTGATCAGTTACCGGAGCCGATTTTGGATAGGCTACATGCATCACCTTTTGGTGAATTTCTTGCTTTACCTAGATTTGCACATGTAGATCGTTGTCTAGTAGAGGCCCTTACCGAGAGATGGTGGCCGACCACTCACACATTTCATTTTCCTGATTTTGAGTTAGGACTGACTCCCCTAGATTTTTATATGCTCACTGGCATAGAGGTTGGTCGACCTGACCGTCTCCCTGTTCCATTTGATAGTTCATTCGAGGAGTTCGAGTCATATTCAGCTTATTTACCGACTATGGCCGAAGAGGAGGTTAGAGGAGGAGCTGTTACTCTACCTTGTTTGCAGCGTTATATAGTAGAGTACATGGCCGTTGAGGATATGCACACTCCCGTTATCCGTGCATTCATACTATACCTTTTTGGGTCTACATTTTTTAGTAACAATAAGGGTACTATTAGACTTGGTTTTCTGGCTGGGTTGGTAGATGTGGATGGACTCCATATATATGATTATGGTACTGCTATTATTGGTTATTTGTACGTAGCATTAGATACATATGCGCTTCAGCAGTCCAGACAGATGTATGGCTTTTGGTACATTCTTCCATTTTGGTACTACGAGTATACTGCCAATATGCACCCCCGACTTATTGTAGAGGCGAATGCCACACCTTATATTTACTTTCCCAGATTGCGTCGTTGGGGTCCTCCTATGCATTTGTCCCGTGTTGCACAAGGGGTGCACAATGAGTTGATGGAGGCTAGACAGCAGATGGATATGAGGCGGCGTGGTAACATTATCATTCGTCCATGGGATCAGTACTTACAGTTCCTAGAGCCCGGTCCTGACCATCCACTCACTTTTCATGTATCCATGTCGCGACGTAGGATCTGCTTTCAGGTTGCTACATGTCCTTTCATATGGTATTTAGGGGATCAGTGTTGGCTACAGTTGTATGGTATAGTTCGCATTCCATCAGATCCGCTACCATGGGATGATATGTATGGTGATATTCGGGTTGGACCAGCTTATATTCATGCGATGAGGGGTGCGGGTTGGGTGGATGGTGAGCCATTTACAGTTTTGGGAGACTTTGATTCATATTGGGCTCGAGTAGCCCCACGTGCTTACGCTTTACCTGATTATATTCGGGGTTTGAACTCCGATCATATTGGGCCGCGTACCTCTTCTGGTAGAGTTCCACTACCGCCTGCCACCTTTGAGCCTACATCATCTCAGTACACACAGCCTCCTACTTTCGACCCACCACCCCATTCGTTTAGAGCGTATGATGTACACGGTCAGGTTGTGGAGTATCCCTTGCAGTATCCTACAGACGACGCTATTACGGGTATACCATCCGCCGGATTGTACCAGCCTCATCAGGTCTGTATTAGTTTTTAATTTTCCTTAATTTACTTGTCATTATATTACTTGTCATTATATTATCCACTTGTGTATAATTTTTCTTGTGTGCATATCAGTTTTATCAGTACATGGATTATGATAGACGGATGATTGCTGCATTTGAGCGTATGACGCTCGATTATACAGGGATGATGTATCAGAGTTACCAGACCGCGGTCCAACAATAGCAGACTCAATATGATGCGCAGATACAGGGATTACAGACCCAGATTCAGCAGCTTCAGGAGCAGCTCCATGCGGGACCTCAGCCGCAAGACTTTGATGACGTCAACGACGATAGTGACGACGATGAGGAGATTGATAGCGGTTCTGATCACATAGACTGATGTGCTCCATTTAGATGTTTTAGACTGTGTTATTATGTGACTGTATATATGGTGGTGATGATGCTAATTTATGCTTGGTTATTATTAAGCTTATATGTACTAGAATTGTGAAGATGTTGATGTAACAAACACATTTTTACGTTTTCTACTACTGTTTATGTTGTTTCGTATTAAGGTTATTGTAATCTGTTTCTGTATAATTAAGCTAAGGTTGTTAAAATCATTTTTTAGTGTAATGCAATTTGAATGAAAAACTTATATTACTAATTGCTTGCATTAAGAACACAATACAAATAACGGTACTTAAAGATACAATGGTTGTAGAAACGGTAATTCATTTACTGATCCTCTTCAAGTCTACGCCTCATAATTTCTCTCCTTCTTTGCTCCGTATACTGCAGCTGTTCTGCAGACATATGTGACGTATCCATAAACATGATTGCATCTTCATCTCTTTGGCGGTTTCCAACAATAAGTTGATCCATTCTTGATAACTTTTCTTGGTGTTGCAGTGCTCGAGTGTCCATTGCCCGGTTAAATCTTTCCTCAGATTCAAGCATGAGTTTTTTAATTTCATCTTGATCCGCTGCCGCAGTCTGCTTCTTTTTGGCCGCTTTTGCTCCCTGTGGCCTAACAAAATGATCTTCATTTGGGGATGGGCCTTCTTCTGATCCTAAACCGAAGCTTCCTTGGGATTCCATAGGACTGGAGGTTTCTCCAACTCTAGGCGTTTTACCCCTACAGCTGTTTGATTGAACTTGTTGAACGGTCTTCTGAAGCGATGATTTCCATTTAACATGCTCGACCAACATGTCATACACGTGCATGAACTGATAAAAATGTGGTGCTTGTTTACTATCAAGTTTATAGATTTGTTTGAACAACTTGTTTGCGGCCATTCTCTGTTCAAAAAAAAACTGGTAAACTTAAGGAACTAAGATAAAAAAAATACAATGAAATTACATTGAAGCTTACTAAATGCGTTACATTCCCAAAGCCACTAGGATTCGTTTGCTTCAATTTGAACATTTAAGAATCGAACGTTTGCGTTTGACGATTTATTTTTCCATAATGACCTTTGACCGAAGATAGCGTTCTTTTTCGATTAATGTTCTTCCGATTGTAGCAATTAGTAATTTTTCCCCAAAAAGATTCACCACTTTGATCGGTCCCTCGAATAGGATCGACTGATAGTGCACAGTAAATGTAGCAAAGATCGTAGTCTTCCGCAGCGCTCCAACTTGCATTAGTTACTTCCCCCCCAATAGGAATCGTAGCGTCTTGCAAGTCGTATTCGTCAAAACTGGCCCTTACAGCTACATCGTCGAAATCGGAGTACATTTTCAGTTGAGATCGGTGGCAGAAAAAAATTGCAAAAATGAAAATTGGTTTGAAATGAACGAAGAGGGAGGGAGTGTTATTTAAAGAGGAAAAATGACCGTTGGGAAATAGCCGTTGAAGATAGTAGGCGGCTGTTAAACAGGCGCCTACTAGCAACAGGCGCCTGGCAGCAGGCGCCTGTTCAACAAGCGCCTCAACGCATTGGAGATTCTCAGCCCGAAGGCCCCCCAATCTGCACTATTACAATTTCTCGCACTCTGTTGGGGACGATTTTGGGTGCGGATTTGAGAATTCTCGCTCTGTTGGAGATGCTCTTAGTTTGATGAGTCCCCCCTCCCCAATTTGGGTGAGGGAACCCAGTTTTGTCTTTGTTGTCTCAAGTTGTTATACTTGGATCTGCACATGATGTGCGCAGGTCGTGTGAGGATGCAATTTTTATGATGTGGACACAGTACAAGAAAAAAGTACTGTACAATGTTCAATAAATGTTGTTGAAGTAATTTTACTACGTTTATCTTACTATTGTAATATCCATAGTTGCAAAAATATTTTATTTTCTACAACAATTATTTACTATTGTGCAAAATTTTATGAATACATTTTTTAAAAGGCTTGTTAGCTATTCTATAAATGATATTACAATGTTTAATAAGAGCCATGCATATTTTTGTAAAACCTCCTACAAACATTGTAATTGTGATTTCAGCCATGTTACTAGTTCAACCGTACAACGGTGGAGAAACCGATCGTTTGGTAGTATAATCTTAAAAATATATATTATAGTTTCTCTTGAATTACAATTAAGCAAACAATGATAATACACATATATAAAACACTTTTGGAGTAGCTCTAATGGTTTTCAGGTAATGCTCAATTACTAAGTGGTCAAGTCCTTGTCAACAAAATATCTCTGCAATTTACATGAAGTATGTGTCATCTCAATGCATATATTTATATAGTTGTTTGGTTACATGTTAATTATTACCATATTGAATAAAGATTAAACTAAAAGCAATGCCACACAAACATTGCTTGCACTTACAAGGAAATCCAAAAACAACAAGGCCAATGATATCATCATCATACAACAATAATAGAAGTTTTCTTATTCAAAGGTGATCAATGTACATAACCAATTACTCTTCTATGTACTTCATTATTAATATATTTCACAATGGTATGCAAATCATCTTGATATTGATATCATTGGTTCATGTTTATTCCCAATATTAACTTATTGACATTGATATATTTACAGGTTTATCGGCAATATAACATGCTAGGTAATCTTGTTAGAGCATAGACTGCCGTAGATATCATTGATCATTGTTCATTATGATAATTAACTGTTACTAATAATATATTTCATGTACTATTCAATACAATATATGTAGTGAGAATATATTACATGTATGTTTATGTGTAAAAAATGTCAACGCATGCGGTCAGTTGCGATGCATATTCTATATTGTACTGAAATAATTAAATTTAGCATTATATACCAGTACATTTAATACATATTCTATTGGTATATTATTGAACTCTATAAACATCTTTTCCGAGACATTATGTTATGCATCATGTATGTGTTCAAGCTCATCAATCGTGTATGAGAACAAGTAATATACCTATGCCTTGGTGTCATCTTACATGGAATACTATTTGTCCGCAAAAAAATGTCATCGTGTGTATTTTTAGCTATTTTAAATAAACTAAATACCGAAGACAGAATAAGTAGACGGAGCAACATTCAAAGCACTGCATGTAAGCTATGCGATTTGTAGATGAAAACTAGCCATCATCTGTTCTTTCAATACGTTTACTCTACCATAATATGGGAACGAATCAGAAACAGATTACTCATGCAATCAACACACGATAACATCTCCAAAATCTTTTAGTGCATAGAAGTCAGTCATTCAAGTAATGGCTTTATAACAGATTCAACTAATGCAAGTATAGTACTAATAGTGTGGCATTTTTGGTAAGAGAAAAACCCAAATTACTTCACAATAAAGCTATACCAACAGAAACAAGGACCGAACCAAACTTATAGGATTGTAAAAGCATAATGAATAAATAAAAATACTTTAAAATGCAAGTCAAAATCACTGAAATCTATGTCAAAATTTTAAGCTTATTTGAACCACAAAATACAAAGGTAATGCAATCAAATACCTGCTGATCGTCAAACCAAATAAAGCTCAAAACAATAAAATGAAGGTTTTTTCAACTAACAAGAGTTGAGCTCCGCCGAACTTCTTTTCTACTTTAACGGGAAAAATTAAGATCGATAATCACATCTTAAACTGTAGCTCCGTTCTAATTATACAATAAGTTACATGCAATTTATTTAGTAACCCATATTTTTCATAGAGTAGATATATGCAGCTATCTATTAAATAGTGTCTGAAATTGTATAATCTTCATGCAAATGTTCACGCTCACGAAATTGATCGGTTTTTTTCTACCTCAAATTTATGCGTGCACAGGCTTAAATCTTTTCGTGCTTACGCCTACTTTTTTGCAACTTCAAAATCAAAACATAGCCTGAGGTCAAATTGTTGTATATACTACATACTAATATACAAATATGGGATTCTCAATTCAATCTAAACCTGAATTGAACAAGAGTCAATCGATTAATAGCAAATCAAGGAGATGAAAATGAGCAACCATACAACATGTATCAGCAGCCAAAAGTTGAGAATTTGAGGATCTGCGTTCCAGCGGCGGAGGCAAAACCGGGGATCTACATGCGGCGTTGCTGATCGAGGCGATAGTACATGGGTGACACTGGTTGTTTACAGGTTACAGTTGTGGATGAAAGATGGACTAAGTAATTCTGTTTTTCCAAATATAGGTTTACAGAGATCTGTGAAGAAAAGGAGAGAAAACAGAATTGTAAGGAAATAGTCATATGATGAATTAGAATAACGAGAATCGAGGTAACACAAATGGGCAGAAAATACGAGAGAAAGGGAGAGCGAGAAAATAGGATAAAAACGCGTTAGGATTGTTTGCATGTTTTTTTGGCTTCATGAAAATTGATTTTGCCTAGTAGAAGTAGGCAAACCTCCCTATTGTCGGTTTGATAAACATTGTATTTGATAACAGTTCACTTATATCATTGCTCTTACATTCACAAGCCTATAGAAATGTCTAATACGCTTAAAAGATAGCATTATTCAGTATTGTTCGAACAATATTTTCGTCGAACAATATTATGACAAAATCAAACTTAAAAATCACATAGAAGGAGCAACTGTGATGTCCCACACGCCAAAGCCATCTCTAGTGTGGAAGCAAAAAATTTATGAAAACCCACCGCTTTAAACTTTTTCATACTCTCAACTAAATTAGATTACTCTCTAATAAATTTAAACCCTCTATTGAGAAGCAAACTCAAAACATTTTCATGTGGCCCACTTCCATTCACAAAAATTACTCCAATATTCCCATAAGAGCAATTTGCGGTCATGAAGCAAATAAATTCTTCAATAAATGGCTATAAATAGAAATAATGATCAAGGATTAAATTTATATGTGCATGACATGAACTATACTTAGAAGAATACTACTAAGTCATGCACTTTGTATAAACCCCAAATTCCAGCTCGATAATCATACTTGAAAAGGGAATAAAAATCAATAAATCGCTTACAGTCTTGATTCCTGAACCATAATCCAGTCTATTATGCATATACAAAAGAAATAAATTTGATTATTATCATAGTAGCGATATATAAATGAAATCACACTGTATAACACTAATATTGATAGTCACAACAATCTCTATGTAACAACTCAGTAAGGCGACTAATAAAGCACCAAACTAGTGTGTTAGGTTTAACTTTATAATTGTCCCATAACATTTTTATAGAAAAAAGATGGAAATTAAAATCAACTTAAATGCACACTTTCAGACATGTTTGAAGAGTACATTCAAATTGATAATTACTAACGCATATACATCATGATAAAGAGAAGAACTGTGATATGGCATGAGAATCATTGCATGACTAAAGTCCAATCTTGCCTGCTTCTTTTCTTTATCATTATATTTTTATATATATAAGGTGTATAACTACACTATTATTGAAGTCTTGCCACTGGTGAGAGACAAAAACATTGAAGTTTCTTCTATTTAAATGGGTCAGTTAATGGCCTATCCATCAATGAATATCGATCTAACAAATTAAAGCTAATTAGTAGTCAGAATTCAAGTTATTTGGATAAGCATAAGTCTAGAAAGTTGAAAATATACAACATACAAATAGACATACTAACTCTAAGCTATTACATCATTACAATTGCAAACCCATGCTTCACACATAATTATTTATAGAAAGATTGATCCACAATGTAAATCCAACTAAGCAAAGAGTGGCTACTTACAGCAGATTTATGTAAAATGATCAAAAATAATGGAAAGCTCTTTAAGTCTATGGAAAATTAACCAAAGGACTGTGTCCGGGCAGGTTCGAATCCCAGCGGCAAACCATCAGTGGGAGTTTCAACGTTAAGCATCCATGTGCGACGACTAAATAAAAGCAGGTACGACGTGGGGATTACTTAAGTGAGTATCAATGAATACCATGATCTTAAGGTTCCCCATGATCTCAAAAAAAAAGTCTATGGAAAATTACATTAATAGTCCATAATAATATTAATAAACTCATTGATGATTGTTCAACATACGTTAGTACATTGGCGCAACTGTTTTTAAGATGTAAAATTAGTGGTAGAAAAGAATATTTCATAGGTATGAGCTTTAAACTTTTAGACAATTGGTGAAAGAGAGACAGAAAAGTAACAATAATGCAAGTTTTCTAGTTTAAAATAAACAAATCATATTAGAAAATAACAAATGAAATCATTTTAAGATTAATAGTACTACTTATTACATAATTTTTTTAATGTTAAGCAACCTTATCCCTACGAAGGCGATAATGACTGTAACAAAAATCATAGTAACTACTGTTGAATTTTGATTTTAGCATTACAGCTCATTAAAGCTTTGTTAACACAATACCTACGCAAGCTTTTTCTTCATGTGATCGTCAATTGTACTTGTCTGTTAGAAGAACACTGGTCGAATTTACCCATATCTACTTCTTTGTGCAATATATTAAGATGGGATATTTAATCCATTTAGTTTTAATAACTATTAAAGACATGTTAGCATGTCATTTCATCAAAAAAATTGGTTATTTATAAGAATTTACAGAAACAACAACTAAGTACATCCTAGTTTAAAATTGAATATGTGAGCAACGATAATTTTTGAAATGCAACTGAAACTAAAACTGGCAATTAACTATTTCATATATACAATTATTTGTTATCTTGTTAATAAAGGTACCTTATTTTCTGGAATGATGTTATGTTTATAAGTGTATTATGATTGAGTACCTTGGAGAATGAATTATTGTTAAGTATTGGTAATCATAGATTTCTACTCAAATATGCGGTATGTTGATTCACGAATTTTGAAGTGAGAAAAGTTCTAATCGATTTTGATAAAAATCAATTTTTAGCTTGATAATAAATCATAAATTACTTTCTTTCTTGATCTTCAATTTCCTTCATTAAAGAGTTTTAATTTGCACATGTCCAATGCTTCAAGAGCGTGATGTCCCAAAACTGAATGGATTGTTTCAAATTTATTATTTCAAAATTTGAGCAAAATGATGAATATCTTATACTATGATGGTTTCTTACATATACTTTTATACGACAGACATGTATGTTGGAATTTAAAACATCTTCCCAAAATTTTAATTCATAAGTCTACATGATTTTATTGAAATCTTGAACATCTACGTAAGCATACGTTATCATAGAAATACTGGTATCACTATGCATCACTAAATTGGCATCACAATGGACTCTCTAACTTTTATTTTTTTTTGTAACGACTGGGATTTTCGACCCTCGTAAATCGACACTAATACATCCTCATGCCGCAAATCCAAGTGCCCAAAAGCCCGATTGTTAGGGGAAAAAAAATAAAGATAGAACAAAATCTCACATGAATTTAATAACATATATTATTTCAATATATAATATTTATAGTGGAAATTTTTGAATACAATATCAGAGTCTAACCTGGATACAGCCTGGACAGTTATAAACCTCTGTCCTTACAAATGCTGACAACCAAACAAAACAAATGCAGCATATGCAGCAGATAATACAATACGTCCATACATAGATAAAGATTCCAGCTCTCCTCTGGAAACTCCAAGCTTTTTCAACTAAACCTGAAACTACTCGGATCTGGCCCGAGTATTTAAAATACCCGGATCAGGCTTGATAAATCAGCATGAGATACTCGATTAAAAATTTATGCCACTTTAAAAACTTTAAAAAGAAGAGTATCTCATAAGACCACTCCCACACATAAATACTGAAGTGTTTTTGCCTTATGATAACCAAATCACTTTTATACCAAAATAATTTGATATTATTTTTAATGACATTCCTTTGAAAACACTTTTCAACTAATATATGAAAATTGCCGAAATTGTTATATTAATTAAATTTGACGGCTTACTAGCTACTTTTTAAAAGTAGGTTCTTCAATCAAAACTGTAAAGGCAACGTATTGGATTGGATTTCCAACATGATAGGAACTAGTGACCCTGTTTTCTGATCCATGCATAACCCGTAGTTTCTGCATGGCTTTACACGCTCTCCGTCAGCCTCCAAACTACGCTATTACACTACTATGACTGAGTATTACTCGGTGGCTTTACACGCTCTTCGTTAGCCTCCAATACCTGTCCATAAGGCCCAGATTCACGCTGATCACCTTCTTACTTCTTAGTCTGAATTATGTCCGTTAGACCATATAGTATCCTGTATCATTCCTGGGATGTGAGGCTCGTGAGGCTACGCTCCATAAAGCCACGCTTTGCCTTTCACAAAGCCATGCTTTGATCATCATAGCTTCCACTTTGAATGCCACATTGCCATTCCTTTGATCACTATTGACTTTCACGAACATAAAACCTCTAAGCTCGTACATCTCAAAGAAGGGTGTTAAGCTAAGAGAAGTTTCCTTCTACGCTACCAAACAGATGCATGTTTGTAAAGTCAACGTTTGTGATCTTAGAAATGCAATGTCAGACATTCGTCCATACAAGTTCGTTATGGGACTGAACGAAACCGAAGACACTCCTCCTACCAGATCCAGTTAGGAATTATCCCTAAAATTAGCAGCGATTAGTCCTTGTAATCAAAGATTTTCATAACAGAGCACTATTGCCACCATAAATATATGATATAGTAAATTTCACCTCGAGGAACTAGTCGCAAGCAGCCCTTCATCATGAAGATCCCTGTCTTCAAAATCATCATCATGTTTTCACTTCTGAACGTATACATTGATTCGGAGTGGTTTTCGGATAGGAGACCCAAATCTGACCATGTTTCCTTCGAACCAATCATCGATCAAAAGATGTTAAGTTCATATGTGATTATCAATCATCAATCAATTTAATTCATCTTTTTATTCATTCATAGGTATCTCTTAGAGATATATTCATTGAATCATTTCTCTTTTTCAGAGTATATGGAATCATTAAGCCTCATTTATCAAATTCGTTGGTTAATCTTAAAACCTTTTAATCTTTAAATAACTCCAAATTGTTTCACCTTTTATTTAGGAAAACATTTCCAAATCATTTCTATGCAAACCAAGTTATTTAAATTTGGAAAATTATATCTTTATACTTTAAGAAATTTTATCCGAGTAAACCAAATTTACTATCCCATCCGTCGGGCCAGTCCAGATAGCCAGGGAGAGTAGGAAACTGGTTTTCCAAACTCAAGCCTAGACATTATCTCTTTGACACCCATAAGGTGGTCAGGTTATTTCATCGACTCTAAATCATTAAACCTTTAATCATTCCATAAATCCTTCAAATTACCTTTAAAATACTTTACTAATCTTTTGAAAACATTTTCAAAAGATTTGGAAAAGAATAATTGTGTTTACAACTAAATTTCAGAAGCTATAGAAAAGTACTGCGATAAAGTGCTGCGGAAAGTGCCTTTTTAAGCTATATTGATCAAAACGACTTTTTATTATTTGGAAATTCATTTTTATAACTCAAATCACTTACTGGTTATTTGAAGCATGGTTGGTAAGCTTAGAGTCATTGCCTTATCATCCTTCTCTATTTAGCTAAAAAGGTTAATCTTTATTTAGATGGGATAATATAGGTTTTAAGTGGGATAATATCGGTTTGAGTCTTCTATTTATGATCATGGTTGATCTAGGTTTGCACATGTGCAAAGATTCCCGCATAGGGTTGCGCAGATGCGTGGGTTCCTCCATTAGGTTGCATAGATGCATAGGTTCCTACAAGGTCGCATAAGTCATTGATTAGGAATGCTCAGTCTAAGGTGCCGGGTTGTGTAGGCTACTGATAAGGGATGCTTAGATTAAAGCATTGAGTTCATAAGTTACTGATCTTGGTGTGGGATTAAGCCTTTTTGTTTACTACCAAAGGTGGTACTGCGCAGGAGCACTATTTGAGCGACCATGTGTGCATCCCTTGGTTGATTCCGCATGGTACTACTTAAGGAGTCCACTATAAATGTAGCGTAGTTCCTCACCTCAAATGTTAACAATTGCATAAGCATTAGGAATAATATTAGGGTTTATTGGGCCTTTTAGTATGCACGGTGTTTACCTATGGCTTGCTCGGAATAGATCAGAAGTAGATATTGGGGAAGGGTTATGCAGCACCTCATAATTTTTTAAAATTAAATAATTCAATTAAAAGGAAAAATTCGTAATTTTCCATGTAGGGAAAAATTCGTAATTTTCTTTATAGAAGGTGGAGTTAGGCTTTAGGATCCATTCCATTGCATCTGGAATGTCATTTATTGTTAGAAAATATATATAACTTGCTAAATTTGGTTTAATTAGCTAGAGATTAGAAGTAGTCAAACCTGGTTTCATTTTTGTAATATTTTTTTCAAACGGGTTGTGTATTTACTCAATAAAAAGGATTACAAATTTAGTGAGGAAGAGGGAACAAATAATGGTAGGAGATCTTACAGATTTTGCACTAAAAAACCATCATATTTTCCCTGTCAATCTCCAACGCCACAAGCTAAGGAGCCAAATAAAGGATTTCATGTTATGTTATATAAAAAATACACATGTTGTTAAAGCAAGTTATAACCAAAAACAACGGTGCCTGTCATGTGACTAGCATATATTCCCAAATCCACGAAATTGCTTCAACATTGAACTTAATTTAATAATTTAAAAGTCCAAGTTAGTTCCATGGAGGTTAATTCGGATATCTGTTTTGTTGTCGATCCCTCCTTTGAATCTTCTTCAGCATTTCTATCGGCTTTTCCAACATGTCATTTGTTAATGAATTCCTTCATGCCCATAGGTTTGTATTTATAGAGGTAGTATAGCTTGGCTATTATGAATTAATTTCGGCATGGGTAGCTTACGATATCATTGGCCAACTGAATGGTGCTAGGTTTTGTGTTTTGTTTTGCTGACCTTCGACATTCTTTTACATGCTGATGGATTACGGCATTATGTTGTAACACTTAGCATCCAAATAGCCTAGATAACTTTCATGGATATTGGTGACATCTGGCATAGATGTCTCATCGAGGACCTACGGTATCCTTTAATGGTTAATGAAGTGGCCCATCACTAAGGTGGGACATGGACAATTAGCAATCTTGAAGGGACACAACATTGCTTGAGAAGCGATATCAATAAGAGGTAGCATTGATATGAGACGATGCTGTTAGGAGACAACATTAATAAGAGGTTATATCAATGGAGGCATTGATAAAAAGGCAGTATCATTGGAAAGATACGACGTTAATATGAAGCGACATTAATTCTTCTGGATTCATAGAGGAATGCTATATTAATATAACACGACATCAATGAAATGGTGACATGGATGATAAATCAAGTCACTATAATAGTGATGGCTTTCAATATAGTATTCTTCGACATCACTGCTTCCATGATGAGATATGACATTGGTTCCATTTGACATTGTATAGTGATATGAGAGATCCGACATAATTTATTCAATTTTATACGTGGTATGCGACACTGATGGCATTCGATATCCTTAGCTTCATTGATGACCTACGACATTGTCCATTAACCCTTGTTGATGAGGGACGACATTGTATGCTTTTGACCTTGGCTTTTCTCAGCACTTTTGACATTGCTTGTTGATGTGAGATCATTGTTATGGGGACATGCCGTATACCTTCAGGGTTAATAATGATAGTAGTAACATTTGCCCCCTAATGTAAAGGAAGCATTAACTTTTCAAGTCAATAATCTCGAAAATAGTACTTGCCGCCCATTGGTATTCCATGCAAATCCAACCACCCATTTAATATTATCAATGGTGACTGCTCTTCTTTCTCTCTACTATAAATAATTAAGCCTTTTCCTCTTCTTCTCTTTTACCTGCATTTCAAACTCAAGCGAAAACCTTTTAAATTCACAAAAATTCAAAACTTTAAATCTCAGGCATCTGAACCATTACTAAGGTACGATTTCTTATTCTAATTGCATTGATTAATTTTAATTAGGAAGCTTTATATCAAAAGCATTATTAGGGTTTTGTTTAGATTTTATCAATTTTGAATTGAAATTGGATTTAATTACAAGATTTTGATGTCAATATTCAAATTATCGTTTAGATCAATGATCGATCGTGCTTATAGATTGAATTAGTGACAAATTTCTATGTCGTTTGGATTATTTTTGGATTAATTAATAGTTAGGCAACATTGATTTGGAGGCTTGGACATTTCTACTTTAACGATGAAGTGAATAGTCTATCAAACTCAAAACCTAATATCTCCTTGCTTTATATCGACACTGATGTTTTACGACATTACTTGGATGTTCCATATTGATTAATTTCCCCTATTTTACTTTGAGATTGATATTTTACGATATCACTCTGATGTTTGGTATCAATTAAGTTTTGTCTTTATCTATTATTCTGATAATCAATTCCGAAGTTTAGAAAACTTAGTATAAAACTCTTATGTCGTTAGTAACCGAAATGAGGTGCGACAATCTATTTAGAAAGATAAGAATTATTGGCATGAGAGAGTTTATGTTGGTCACTAACTATTGATGTAGCATATCTGAATTTGAAATTATCTAAAAGCATTGTAGTTTAGATTTGATATTGATTTATAGGATTATTTTACGACATTGATAACCTTACTGTATGTTATTATTTTTCTTCGGTAATCATTTCCAGACATGGTTATCTTATGACATAGTTGTTGTTGTAATTTTATAGTCTACTTATACATTTAATGTCTTTTCATAAAAGCATTTTTGAACTATGTCGACATTACCCATTGATGTCGGTTATTATATTATTTTGACATTGACCATGGTTACGGTATTACATTATTATTTTATAATACAAGTAATGTGACATTCGACATTAATTCACCCATCCAACATGGATTTACTGATGCAAAATAATACTTAGGATATTCTCATGATAATTCTTACTTTAAGTTCTTGTAAACACATATAGGCTTACTTATTACCATAAGTCTAACATTTATTTGTATACTCTTAGTCAACCTAAAAGTTTAAGTTTTCTATAAATTCGACATTTGTTATTCAATGGTCGTTGACTTCTAAATATTACGTGGGACTTTAGAATTTTAACATTTTGGTGTCATAACCTAGGCAATTAAATATTTATTCCTTGTTATAGAATATAATATCCCATTTTATATCATTAGCATTCTAGCTAGCACTTTTCTAATTTGGAATAATATCACTTGGCAGGTAAATGGAAGGCAAGAAAGCAGTCCAAAAAGGAATCAAGAAGACCAGTAAGGGTCCTCAAGCTTCTCCATCTACTAAGAAAGGGGATCATCCTCTTAAACTATCATAGGTTACCACTCAAGAAGAAGTGGACATCATTCTTAAGAAATTTGTAATCACAGGTAAAGAAGCCAGGCCTACCAGTCTTTTAGGTAGGATAAACAACCCTCTAGAAGGAATCTTTGCGTTCACACCAATTAACATATGGCACTCGAGATATCTTCCTTTTTCTAATTTTCTAGTGTGATTCCTAAATCATCAAAATATCACTCCAATCTAACCGACTCTGAACTCGTACACCTATTTGACTTACTTAGAAATTCTAAATAGAGAGGCCAAAATTTCTTCTCTAAGTGCTGAATTCTACATACTATAGCTAGACCTGCAAGAACAGGTGAGCAGTAGGATAATCTATTATATTGCATTCGTCCCCTTTCAAAAAGTTTAATCTCTAACCCAGTCAACAAGACAAAGGAATGGAAAAAGCAGTTTTTGTATATCAGATGCTACTCAAAGATTAGGGGAACTTTCTCCATTATCAGTAAGTTTCTATTTTCTATTATTCACATTATTTCTACCATTTTCTTTTGATGAATGTTTTCTTTTAGACCCATCCTCTTTAAGTAGTCAAGCCCCTCCAATAATGTCACTATCCAATCCTTGATTCAAGATTCCCAGAGCATGGCAATAGACTTATCCTTTTGACGGAAGTAAATTTTCGGCAATACTCTCTGATTTTATATAATCATATAATACTTGTGGAGCCTCTGATGATAAAAAGAAATGCTCAATGAAAACGATCGCCGGTTATCAATAATCGGAATACTTTCTCTACCCTCTCTCTAGTCCAATTTGAATATTCTGGTAAGCTTTCATTACAACTTGCACAAGTCCTCTTATGATACTGTCTCATAAGCTTCTTTCTTCAACTTAGGATCTTTTGCTCTTATTATTGCTTCCACAAGAGGAAAAGTCCAAAAAAGGTATTGTTTAACGGCAAATTTTCTATTGATTAGAAAAATGCCGATAAATTTTGAAATAAAATAAATTTTGAATTAATTTTACCGCAAGCACACGGCGTACAATTTTAGTACGTGGCAAGTACGGGTCGATCCGTAGGGAATTTTTAAGATTTTAAAATTTTCAATTCAACCAAATTAGACCAAAGTGAGAGGAAATTGTTAACTACAAAAAAGAAGCTAAAGCTAGAATTAAAATGTGATTTAAAAACTATTAGAGTAGAGAACAATTTAGAGGCAAATCCACTCTCATACTTTTGTACATCAACAAACAAATAATTTATGATCTCTAGCTTTGATATTAAGTGAAATAATTGTTGTATTTATCATAAATATTGTTTGTTTATGTTATTAATTAACATAACTCAAACCATCAAACTATAATACAACAACTACAACACTTAGAAATTCTCATGAAAATGAAGCCAAAGCAAAAGCTATTTTATGTATGATCTATTTACTATTGTAACTAGTAATATAGATCATCAAATTTCATTTTTACTTTCATTTCAAAATCAAAAATTAGTTAGCAAATGATGATGTAAATTGTGTTTATATTGAATAAAAATAGCTCATTTGCATAAGCAATATAAGCTATCAAACCCACTTGTATAAACTTACATCAAAATTCACTTTCATGAAGCACAAACAAAGAGATCATAAATCATAAAAATGTTGAAATTACATAAAGTTAGAGAGCTTCATTACCCCTAAATTGAAGGGGTTTAGCTACTCATTTGTGTTATCAAATCAACACTTGTATATTTCAACATTAAAAAGCAAAGAAATGAAAACTAAGCAAAGGAAGAAAGAGAGATTAACTACTAACTATTTGCATAAAAATTAAAGCTACACTACTTGCATGAATGTAAATCTAAGCTATGAATGTTAAAAGAAAGAGAGCATAAAAATAAACATTAAAATAAAAGAAAAGAAAAGCATGTAGAAAAGAAAAGAGGAAGAGGCTTGGAAGCCATTTTTATTTAATGAAATATTGCCATTACAACTTGCTCTTTTAATTTCTTAACTAATGTGAAAGAGTAGAAGATGTTTACATGTACATAAGAGGGCTTTTTATACATGCATAAAACCTTAATTCTATTTTTAGGGAGCTTCCCAAAATGCCCTTTAGGAAGTGTGGCCACCAAGTAACCATTAGCCGCTAATTAATCCATTATTTAATGTGCATGAAGCTTTAACCTCCACTTAGTTGTCCATTAGCTTCTAATTGTAGATTTAGGTAAGTGGGTGGGGTCCTCCATGTTCATAGTCTTGAATTATTTCCCTCTTCTTTCCTTTGTATTCATTTGTGCATGCATATATCTTCATGAATCCTTCTTCCATATGCATCAAAATTTCCTATAAAAAACATTTAAATTTCCATGTAAGAATTCTCAAATTGATACATGCACAAAAATGACCATTTTACCCCTGAATGAAGATGAATATATGATGATTTGAAAATAATTGAATTTTGGTTTTAAACATGTTAAAATGCCCAAATATGATATTTATTTAAATAAAAATAGATAAAATATGGATGTAAATATATGCACATTAACGTGCACATCAAATACCCCCACACTTATCTTTTTATTCGTCCTCGAATAAAGGAAAACTAAGATAAATCCATTTTTGTAAGGAGCACGATTGCATTGAGCATATGCAACAAGTCGTTAAACCTCTGGGTGTCCCCAGTAGGACGAGTGTTGTCTCGTGGGGATTTTCAACGGATAGTACCCACAAAATCCGAATGCAAGTGAAAATATTTACAAAATGCAAGATTTATTTACAATGAGATGAATGCAAGTTTTTGAAAATATTTACAAATGAAGGATTCACTTTCAAATCGACACTCATAAGTTAAATATAGGTTTTGGTCATAATCTTGAAAATTTAAGTCATTTACTCGTCAAAATTTCCAACAAAAATTAAGTTGTCATAACAGATAGACTATAGTTTGGCTAGTTGTTTCGGTTGATAACACAATGTAATTATGAAATGGATCCTTAGTTGATTATCAAAGTTTGCCAAAGTGGTATTCTCATTTCTTTTCAATAACAAGTTAAAATGGTGCTTAGATTTCAATTGCTTACTCTCTCTTACTCGAAAATTTCATTGATATTAACAATATTTACATATTCCTAACTCAGGTAAACCGAGGCCAGATATATTACCCGTGCACTGCCTTGCGGACTGATGTGAGGGGAATACAGAGCATGGCGAGTGAACACACAAGTGTGAACACTTATCGACTGTAGGCGTTATTAAATAAATTTTTTATATACATACACCTAACTCGGATAAACTGAGGCCAGATATACCGATCATGCACTGCCTTTCAGGCTTATGTGAGAAGGGTACAGAGCATGACGAGTGAACACACGAGTGTGAACACATGACTCTAGGTGTTAAAAATATATACATATATACAAAATTTATATATATATATATATTTAGAAAGAGAGAGTTTTGCAAAATCATCTTAGCACCATTTAACTTGGAAGATAAAATTGTTATATCCTTTACTTTAAATTTACCACTTTTTTAAACAAATATTTTCAATTAGAACTTACTTCATAATTAACACATATGAACCTTCCTATATACTAGTTAAACCATTGTTATTTGTGATCAAACTTAATTTTTATTTTTGTTAAGATAAATAAATTTTCAAAAATTTCAATTTATTGACCAAAACTTATACTTATCCTATAGTGTTTCTTAACAAATAAATCAAAATGCTAAAAAGAAAATGTTTTTGGGATTTAGAAATTTTGTTTATTTTAGATAAAGGAAATTGAAAATTCAAAAATGCCATGAAACTTAAAAAATGAAAATGAGAATCCCCACACACTTAATTTTGACTGTGTCCCCACAGTCAATGCATGATATAATGAGTGTAACGGGGAAAAATATGTACATATTTACAAAAGAGGGTTAACATTCTTACTAGACGTAGCTTGGCTCATGAAGAATCATGAGCTCCTCCTCTTGGTTACCGGGAAATTCCAAGAAAGGTTTTAAATGATGACCGTTGACTTTGAAAATCGATCCATCGCTGGGGTTTTCTATTTCTACGGCACCATGTGGAAAAACAGTTCGTACCACAAATGGTCTGGTCCATCTTGATTTAAGTTTCTCGGGGAATAAATGAAGTCTTGAGTCATATAAAAGAACTTTTTGGTTAGGCAAAAACGTTTTCCTTAGGATTGACTTGTCATGAAAAACTTTGGTTCTTTCTTTGTAAATTTTCTCATTTTCATACGCGTCGTTCCTAAGTTCTTCTAGTTCGTTGAGTTGAAGTTTTCGGTTTTCGCCAGCTTTCTCAAGATCAAAATTTAAGTTCTTTATTGTCCACAACGCTTTGTGTTCAATTTCAATGGGTAAATGGCAAGCTTTACCGTAAACTAAACGAAATGGGGACATCCCAAAGTTAGTTTTAAAAGCAGCACGGTAAGCCCAAAGCGCGTCGGTCAATTTATGAGAACAATCTTTTTGATTTTTATTGACAGTTTTCTCCAAGATTTGTTATATTTTTTGATTTGAAACTTCAACTTGGCCACAAGTCCGAGGATGATACGAAGTGGATAACTTGTGGGTTATCAAGTATTTTTTCATTAAAGTTTCAAAAGAATGGTTGCAAAAATGGGACCCTTTATCACTGATTATTGTGCGAGGTGTGCCGAACTCGAAAAGATATTTTCTTTGAGAAATTTCACAACAATTCTATGGTTAGTTTTGCAAGGAACGGCTTCTACCCATTTTGAGACGTAATCGATAGCGAGAAGGATATACAAGTTTCCAAAAGAATTGGGAAAAAGTCCCATAAAGTCGATACCCCAAACATCAAAGATATCGATCGTAAGAATGAGGTTTAGAGGAATCATATCTCGTCAACAAATTTGTCCAAGCATTTGACATCGATCGCAAGTTTTGCAAAATTCAAACGAGTCTTTGAAAAGAGAAAGCCAATAGAAACCACACTTAAGCACCTTTTCTGCAGTGTTTCGAGGACCGAAATGTCCACCGCACGCTTGATCATGGCAAATCGAAAGAACACTCCTTATCTCATTATCCGGAATGCAGCGTCAGATGATTTGGTCGGGACAATATTTGAACAAGTATGGATCGTCCCAATAGAAATATTTCACTTGGGACATGAATTTATATTTGTCCTATTTGGACCAAGATGAGGGAGTTTCTTTAGTGACTAAGTAGTTCACTATATCAGCGTACCATGGATCCATCGAAATTGAAAGAAGTTGTTCATCGGGGAAGTTTTCATTGATTGGCAAAGAAGATGGTGCGTTTGGAAGATAGATAAGTGATCAGCTATAACATTATCGGATCCTTTTTTGTCTTTAATTGTAAGGTCAAATTCTTGAAGTAAAAGGATCCAACAAAACAAATGGGATTTAGCATCCTTTTTAGCGAAGAGATATCGAAGCGCAGAGTGGTCCATGTACACAGTAATGTGTGAACCTATCAAGTAAGGTCGAAACTTTTCGAGCGCCAAAACGACAGCTAGAATCTCTTTTTCGGTTGTTGTGTAGTTGAGTTGAGTGTCGTTCAAAGTCATACTCGCGTAGTAAATGACGTGAAGGATCTTGTTGATGCGTTGTCCTAAGATAGCACCAACGGCAAAGTTCGAAGCATCACACATTATTTCAAAAGGAAGATCCCAATTGGGTGCGCAAATGATTGGAGCAGAAATGAGTTCATTCTTAAGACGTTCGAAAGAAGAGATACAATCAGAGTTAAAATCGAAAGGAATGTCTTTTTCGAGGAGAGTCGTCAAAGGACGAGCGATTTTGCTAAAGTCTTTCACAAAGCGTCGGTAAAAGCCAGCGTGTCCTAGAAATGATCGAATGTCCTTAACAGTTTTGGGAATGGGTAGGTTTGCAATTACGTCGATTTTTGCTTTATCTACCTCAATGCCTTTATTTGAGATGATATGCCCAAGGACTATGCCTTGTTTGATGATAAAGTGACATTTTTCCCAATTCAAAATCAAATGTTATTCTTTACACCGATTTAGAACCAACTCGAGATGGTGTAAACATTGGGAAAAAGAATCGCCAAAGATTGAGAAATCGTCCATAAAAACTTCTAGAAAGCGTTCAATCATGTCGGAAAAGATTCCAACCATGCATCGTTGGAAAGTAGCAGGAGCGTTACAAAGTCCGAATGGCATCCGTCGATAGCCAAAGGTACCGAATTGACATGTGAAAGTCATTTTCTCTTGATCTTCGAGAGCGATTGGAATTGGTTATAGCCGGAATAACCATCAAGGAAGCAGTAGAATTCGTGGCCGGATAAACGTTCGAGCATTTGGTCAAGGAAAGGAAGAGGGAAGTGGTCTTTATGTGTTGTTGCATTTAGTTTTCGATGGTCAATGCAAACACACCAACCCATCTGAGTATGAGTTGGAATAATTTCGTCTGAATCATTCTTGACAACGGTTAGCCCAGACTTCTTCGGTACAACATTTATTAGGCTAACCCATGAACTATCAGAGATTGGGTAAATGATTCTGTTGTCGAGAACTTTAAGAATTTCATCATGCACCGCATCTTTCATTTTTGGATTAAGCTTTCATTGCGCTTCACGAACAGGCTTGGCATCATCGATTAAATGGATGCGATGTTGAACAAGAGCAGGACTAATTCCCTTTATATCGGAGATGGACCATCCCATCGGTTCCTTGTTTTTCGAAAGAATAGAGAGTAACGAGGTTTCTTAATCAAGAGAGAGAGAGTTGCGGAAATTATGATGGGCAACGTTTCGTTATCACCTAAGTATGCGTACTTAAGGTGATCGGGAAGTGGTTTGAGGTCCAACTTCGGCAGTTTCTCGATCGAATTAGGTAGAGATTCGGACTCAACTGTAAGTGATTCAAAAGGAAGAGTGTATTCAATCTCATTAGGAATTTCGTGAAACAACTTTTCGTACTCGGCCTCGCGTTCATCGTTAAGATCAAGTGTCTCATTTTCAAAGTTTTCGTGAATGACACTTACTTCCAACTTTTGGTCACGAGGTTCATTCGATTGGCTTTCAAGACTGAAAATGTTGAGATCCAAAGTCATGTTTCCAAAAGAGATTTTCATTGATCCGTTATAATAATTGATTAAGGCATTTGAGGTGGCTAAGAATGGTCAGTCTAAAATCAATGGAATTTGACTCGCAAGATTTGTCACGGGTTGTGTTTCGAGAACGACAACGGGGAATATGAATTGCCCTACTCGAATGAGCACGTCTTCGATTTCTCCCACGGGCTTCTTATTGGAACGATCGGCGAATTGAAGCGTAACTTTTGTGGGTTTGAGCTCACCTAAGCCTAATTGTTCGTACATGGAGTATAGAATCAAGTTGACACTCGCGCCTAAGTCTATCAAACATTTGTTAATCGTCTTGTCTTCAATTGTACATGAAATCGTAGGGCAGCCAGGATCTTTGTATTTAACGGGCATGGATTGGCACAAGACTTCACTCAAACTGGCGGCTAAGAATACTTTTTGGGCACTTGAGTGTGCCGCTTTTGGGTACACAAGTCCTTAAGAAATTTCGCGTACGTTGGGACTTGCTGAACGATGTCAAGAAGCGGAATGTTAAGTTTGACTTGTTTAAAAATTTCCAACATCTTTTCCATTTGGTCCGAGTGTTTCTTTGGTCGAAGACGTTGTGGAAATGAAAACGATACTTGGTAAGAGGGTCTACTCGAGTAGAAGAAGAAGAATTTTGATTGGCATTCGATTCGACGATTGGCTCCATGTTCTGTTAAGATTCGTTCGTCGTTTTAGAAGTGTCGAGAGAGGTTTCCGGTAAATCGTTTGGGTTAACGACTTGGTTATCGATTTGTTTACCGGAATGTAAAGTTGTGATAGCATTCAACTGGGTGAGGTTGCTATCTTGAACAACATGGGCTTGATTTGAATTTGCGTTTTTATTTCTAGGATTTGGAAGGGGCTGGCTTGGGAATGTGCCTCGTTCGCGTTCACTTATAGACGTAGCTAATTGACTCATTTGCACTTTACGTTTTGCAATTGATTGGTTCGTGTTTTGCATAGATGAGGTCAATAAATTTTGCAAATTTCTGTTTGATTAAAGACTTTGAGTCATTGCTTTAGCCAACGTTTCAAGAGTTTTCTCCAGTGAACTTAAACGTTTATCGTCTTGGGGGGATGAACAGAATTTGGTTGAAAATTTCATTATTGCGGTTGATTGTGAGATGGACCCGCAAAGTTTGGTTGAAAATTGTTGGGTTGAAAAGGAGGATTCGAAGCATTATTCGGGAATGCTTGAAAATTGGGACGAATCGTATTCATGTTGGGATTGTTTTGGTTTCACGCAAAACTCGGATGATTTCTCCAACCAGGGTTGTACGATGGAGAAAACGGGTCATTTTTGGCTTTATGGAAAGCGTTGATTTGTTCGACATAATTGGGGCACTGATCGGCTATATGATTAGGATCGTTGCATTTATAACACATCGGTTGGGAAGCTTGGTTCATTTGATTCGATGAGAAAACGTTATCGAATTTTTTAATCATTGCATCGATCTTAGCTTCCAAAGCAAAAGAAGATCCTATCGAGTGTGCACCCGATCATGAGTAAATTGATTTTTCGTTCGAACGTTCCCATTGGGATGATTTTTCAGCGAGGTTTTCCAGAAATTGCCAAGCATCATCGTGATGTTGGGAAAGAAAGTTGCCTTGGCACATTGATTCGAGCATGGTTCGTAAGCTATTTTCGAGTCCATCGTATAAGATTTGGCAAATCGTCCATTTTTCGAAGTTATGGTGTGGACATTTTATCAAAAGCTCTTTGAATCTTTCAAAATATTTTCCGAATGGTTCTCCCTTGAATTGATGAAAATTTACAATTTCGTTTCGGATTCTACTCGTTTTTTCCAAGGGGTAGAACTTTTTTAAGAAAGCTTTTACGAATTCTTCCCACGTTTTAATTGAGTTCGATGGTAAGTTGTACAACCATTTTTCAGCATAATCCGTAAGAGCAAATGGGATTAATCGAAGCTTGACTCCATCATGGGAAAGTTGTTGGAGTTTAATGGTTGCACAAACTTGTTCGAATTTAGTCAAAAAGATGTATGGATCATCGTGCTCGAAATTGCCAAATTTCGGAAGTGTGGCAATATGGTTTGAGTGAATTTCGAAATGGTTACCCATAGGGGCGGGTAACGCGATGCAAGATGGAATAGAAACTCTATCGGGAAAGATTCTATCCATAAGAGTTCGAGGGGCGTTCTCGTTCGCCATTTCGGGAGGATCGTCTGTTCGAGTTAAATGATTTGTTGTTGTGTCGCGAGTCCAATGATTTGTTGTTGTGTCACGAGTCCAAGTACTCATGCACAGGTGAAAGTCGAGGAGAGAAAGAAGTTGGAAACGAGTTTAGAGAATAAAAGAAGACTTGAAAAACGAAGTGAAAAATTGTTTTTTTTTAAAGAAAGAAAACTATTTTCCAAGTAAAATTTATTTTCGAAAGAGAAGTTTGATTTTTGTTTTGTTTTTGGCTTTTCAAATTTTTATATGTTTTTGTTCTTGAATTTTCAATTTTTTTTTTTTTTTGAAAAGATTATATTTTTTTTTTGGATTTTGGTTTTTGATTGAAAATTTTCAAAGGAAAGGAAAAAGGATTTTTTTTTATTTTTGGGATTAAAAACTAAGTTAAGTAAAATTTACAATTTTTTTTGGATTTCGGGTTTTTGATTTTTGTTTTTTTTAAATATGCATGAACTAATGCAACTAAATGAATGCAACGGACTTAATTACAGTTTTCTGTCCTTAGTAGCTCATAACCCAAAATTGTATAATCACACTTTGTCTTAAATCAACAAAAATATTTCTCAGCCAGGTAACAGGCAGGGGTTATCGGTGCACCACGAATCACCGTAGCAATGCAGCCGAAGGTTTAAGTACATTCAGAGGAACAACCACTATAATATTTACGAATCACCGTAATATTTATAAATGGTTATTACTCTGTCATAGCCTAGACACCAAGAAATAAAATTGTTTAAAGAAAACAATTGTGAAGATACAATTAAGCCCTAGATGAGCTCGTGACACCGTTAAGTCGAATGTCTAACCTTTATTATTAGTCAAATTCTATGATGAAATGCGTTTGTAGGCTAAGGAAAGGGTGATGAAATCTCTAACCTTATGTGAATTAGGGTATTGCCCTTAGAAATGAAGATGAGATGAGATGAATGCAAAACAAAAATTTAACGTGAATTTACAATGCAAATAAAATGACGTTTGTTTTTGTTTTAGATTTTGAATTTTTTTTATAAATGCAAATACAAGCAACCAACAATACAAAAAAAATAAAAACAAGGGAAAAGGGCACGATACCAGAGCGTGCAGAATTATTAGCAATTTTTTTTTCTTTTAAGCAAGCAAAGCAAAAAAAATTTAGCAAGCACTTCTTCCTTTATTTGCTTTGACAACCTGAAATTATAAACAAGATATATATACACCCCTTATTTTTTTGAAACAAATAGGAATACTTAAACAAATGAAAAATCAAAACAATTAAAATCAAATGAAATAAAACAACACAAGGAAAGAATTTTTTTTTATAAATGAATAAGACTATTCAAAAACTAAAACCATTCAAAAGCAAGAATTTTTTTTAACGGGATGAACTAAAAAAATAAAACGAGAATAAAACAAAACAAAAGAAATAAAATAAGAAAAATATATTCACTCAAACCCACACCTTATAACCCGACCCACTTTTAAAAACAAAAACAAAACTAATCCCACCTGAAATAAAATGAAATCAACACACTAAATTACAAAGTGAATCATCCAAAATCTCATTCTCACTTCTCCAAATTAGATTCACAATACACAAGATCAAATTCAAAATTAAATCTCGCAGCCAAAAACTTGTTCGAAGGCAAGAAATTCAAGCTCGAGTTTGTTAAATCAGGGGGCGATTATGGATCGAATGTATTGTTGATGTCGCGGTTGTCGGCGATTGGTCGTTCAGGTTGTTCGACTGTAGGAATTTCAGATAGTCAGGCGAATTCGAGGTGAGTTTGTTCGAGTTTGGGGATTCGGGTTATTCACGAATTGGGTTGTCGCGACTTGGATTTGGTTCGTGATGTTACAATTGTGGGTAATTGGAGAATTGCTGCGAGTTGGATTGAGATTGGTTTAAACTGTAAGCAGTGAGTGGTTGCGAACTAGCAGTGGGTAGCGTAGTTGAAGTGGCAATGGCCAGTTGCAGTTGGCAGTGGGTAGGATTGGTCTCGGTGAAGTATTGCAGTGGTGACCGAGAGTTTTTTTTGTTTTTTTTGGTTTTTTTTGGCATGATGGAGTTGTTAAGTGGTGATGGGGTAGAGATGGTGGTTTGTGGTGCAGTGATGTCAGGGAAATGGTGGTTTCAAGCAATGCAGTGAAGTTGTTGAAGTTATGGCCGAGGGCGACTAGTGATGCAGCAATGAATTGTGACAGAAGTTCGTGGTAGTGTGGTGACTGCTGCAAGTTTTACAGTGATTGGAAAAGAGGGAGTAGTGTTGAAGTAGGTCAGTCTATATGGGTTTGATGAGGCTGGAAACTGCAAGTTGATGTTTGAAGATGGTATGTTTAACATGTTGTATGATGGTTTGGAGTGTTTGCAGAAGTGGGCAGTGATGATTTTGATGCTATGGGTAGGAAGAATTTGTGGGCAGTAGGAAGTAATGTTGTGATCTGTTGTTGATAGAATTGGATGGTATTTGTGAGGTTGTCTGGTTAGTGGCTGGTTGTTTTGTATCAGTGGTTTGATGGTCAGTGAATGTTGGGGTGACAACAGGCAAAGCAAGGCAACAGGCAACAATTGTGACTGGTACTGTTGTGGTGGTTTGGTGAGTATGTTGTATGAGTATGTGATTGTATGCACAGTCTTGAATTTAGCAGTACACAGAGAAGTGAGTTGCAGTAAGGAGGAGGGGTTTATGAATATGAGAAGTGAAGAAATGGTTTCAAGGGATGTGGTTGATTGGCAAGGGGAAGTGAAATCATATTGATATGTAACAGTGGTAATGACCAGTGGAGGAGGAGTGACAGTATGGTACTGGAGGAAGGTGAACTGCAGTAAATGTAGATGTTGTTGTTGTATGTAAGAGGACATGAGTCAGATGGTGAGGATGGGTGATGATGTTGTAGTTTGTTGATGGGTTTTGTATGGCCAGAGAGGTCAGTTTGGGTAATAGGAATGGTGCACTGGTTGACAGTTGAAGAGCAGAGGAATAGAAGTGTAGAGAGTTTGAAATGTATTGCAAATGAAACATGTAAAAAGAAAAATTGTAAATGTGTTGCAAAAGAGAAAAATTGAAATGGAATATTATTTTTTCAAATGAAATTGTGTTGTTTTTTTTCTTTTTTTTAAGGAAATATGCAAATGCAAATTGAAAACTAAAACAACATACACACACAAACAAAATGTCACACAAATAAACACAATTTTTTTTAAAATACAAACACGCAAAATAAACACACAATAAAATAAAATAATAATAATAATTCGAAGAATAGAAAATTAAAATCAACACAACTCCCAGGCAATGGCGCCAAAAACTTGTTTAACGGCAAATTTTCTATTGATTAGAAAAATGCCGATAAATTTTGAAATAAAATAAATTTTGAATTAATTTTACCGCAAGCGCACGACGACAATTTTAGTACGTGGCGATTACGAGTTGATCCGCAGGGAATTTTTAAGATTTCAAAATTTTCAATTCAATCAAATTAGACCAAAGTGCGAGGAAATTGTTAACTACAAAAAAGAAGCTAAAGCTAGAATTAAAATGTGATTTAAAAACTACTAGACTAGAGAACAATTTAGAGGCAAACCCACTCTCATATTTTTGTACATCAACAAACAAATAATTTATGATCTCTAGCTTTGATATTAAGTGAAATAATTGTTGTATTTATCATAAGTATTGTTTGTTTATGTTATTAATTAACATAATTCAAACCATCAAACTATAATACAACAATTACACCACTTAGAAATTCTCATGAAAATGAAGCCAAAGCAAAAGCTATTTTAAGTATGATCTATTTACTATTGTACCTAGTAATATAGATCATCAAATTTCATTTTTACTTTAATTTCAAAATCAAAAATTAGTTAGCAAATGATGATGTAAATTTTGTTTATGTTGAATAAGAATAGCTCATTTGCATAAGCAATATAAGCTATCAAACCCACTTGTATAAACTTACATCAAAATTCACTTTCATGAAGCACAAACAAAGAGATCATAAATCATAAAAATGTTGAAATTACATAAAGTTAGAGAGCTTCATTACACCTAAATTGAAGGGGTTTAGCTACTCATTTGTGTTATCAAATCAACACTTGTAAATTTCAACATTAAAAAGCAAAGAAATGAAAACTAAGCAAAGGAAGAAAGAGAGATTAACTACTAACTATTTGCATAAAAATTAAAGCTACACTACTTGCATGAATGTAAATCTATGCTATGAATATTAAAAGAAAGAGAGCATAAAAATAAAAATTAACATAAAAGCAAAGAAAAGCATGTAGAAAAGAAAAGAGAAAGAGACTTGGAAGCCATTTTTATTTAATGAAATATTGCCATTACAACTTGCTCTTTTAATTTTCTAACTAATGTGAAAGAGTAGAAGATGATTACATGTACATAAGAGGGCTATTTATACATGCATAAAACCCTAATTCTATTTTTTAGGAGCTTCCCAAAGTACCCTTTAGGAAGTGTCGCCACCAAGTAACCATTAGCCACTAATTAATCCTTCATTTAATGTGCATGAAGCTTTAACCTCCACTTAGTTGTCCATTAGCTTCTAATTGTAGATTTAGATAAGTGGGTGGGGTCCTCCATATTCATGGTCTTGAATTATTTCCCTCTTCTTTCCTTTGTATTCATTTTTGCATGCATATATCTTCAAGAATCCTTCTTCCATATGCATCATAATTTCCTATAAAAAACATAAAATTTCCAAGTAAATATTCTCAAATTGATACATGCACAAAAATGACCATTTTTCCACTGAATGAAGATGAATATATGATGATTTGAAAATAATTGAATTTTGGTTTTAAACATGTTAAAATGCCCAAATATGATATTTATTTAAATAAAAATAGATAAAATATGGATGTAAATATATGCACATTAACGTGCACATCAGATACTCCTATCTGTTAACCCAAAAATGGATCAACATCCTAGATCGCGTGTGAAAGCACCAATGCAGATATTAGTAGCATAAATCTTAGATAAACAATAAATAAAAAACAGAAGTAAGAAAAGAGGCACAAAATTTTTATAGTGGTTCGGCTGACTCTAAACTACATCCACTTTAATCAATCTTTATTATGATTATACTACTTGAATCTCTCTTGATATCAACTAGTTAGTCCTTAGATCTAAGTTACAATAAGTAAGAATAAGTCACAAGTTCAAGTGTTGACTAAGGAATCATAGTAACACCCTTGATGACAGTTGTGAGGGAGAAGAAAGTTTAAGAAGTGAAGGAATGCCCATAGAGTAATGGCGACTCTCTCTTCGAAAAAGATCCATCTCTAGTTGCAGGTAGGTGGATGTTTATAAGGGAATTCAGTGAGTATAGGCCAGAAGTACAAATGCAGAACAGTCTTGTTGTTATGCCAAGTCATCACCAAAAATCTCAAATCAACTTGAGTCATTTCTATGGATCGCTAGCTATCCATCAACTTAGCATGCTTTTCTACCAAAAGCCTTTATTTAGTGCTACAAAGGAGCTTGGAAAGTTTGAGGGAGACACGGCCTATCTTATGGATCACTGGATATCCATAGGGGATGGATCGCTAGCTATCCATCCATTTGGTATATTTTTGAGTGATCTTTGTTTGGTTGTCTTCCTATCTTCTATTTAAGTGCCTTGTCCAAATATCAAGTCATTTCTACTCCAGAAGAATGATCCATAACTCGCTCAAAACTTAACAAAATTAGATGAAACTTTGCAGATACTCTCTCTAAGGTGTTTGGGACCTACCATAAAAATTTGAGGTGGTGGGGCCCAGACTACATGGATTGCCAACGATCCACCATACTAACTCCAACCAATCCCATTTTCTCTGAGAGCCTTCTTTTAGGTCTTCTAAGTGTTCACCTAAAATTTTAAGTCAATTCGACTCTGTATGAGTTCTCTAGGTCCATTTTAAGTTAGCTACTTTTGGTCAAACGACTTAAATCAGATGAGCCTTCACTTCTCTAGCTAGATTGTTCAGCATGCTATGAAACTTAGCAAGCGTGCTTAGAAATTGTAACGATCTGCTATTTTGGACCATTCAAATCAACAATAAAACCACACATGTCTAACTTGAATAATTCAAAATACCGAATTGTTAATTTATATTTGGCAAAACCCAGAATATACAGTAATAAATAATCACAGATCACAGACACAGAGTAATATAAAGCAGCGGAAACAAAGAAATAGTAGTTCATGAAGCTACTATATAAATACATCAGAGTTAATTAAGATACAATAGGAATACCAAGATACAACAGGAGTAACAGTATGATAATCAAATACAAGATCTGAATACATCTTTGGAATCAACTGAATAACTGAAAGCGAAATAGATAGCTGGATCTCCAAGAAAAGCTCCAACTCCAAAGGTGAGTCTCAAATGCTGTATCACTCAGTCTGACCCGAGCGTAAAGCAAAACACAAAACACTCGAGTCGGGACATACATACTTATACAATGTAAACCAACTCAAGTGAACTGTAATTAAATGTACAAGTAACTTAAAGAATGCTTGGGATCACCCATTCTTTAAGGATCCGTTAAACTATCTACTATATAGTAATATTCGCTATTATAATAATGTCTAATCATAAAATAAACATACTTTTAAATAGCATTAAGGAGTGACCCAATATTCCCCTTAAAACGTAATAGTCCCAGTAGTCTATCCAGTATTAGCATACTCCCAAAATGGGGACTACCCTCGATACTCCACAGGCTACGGGAGAAATCACAACTCGTATTAAAGCTCGATACGGCAGGTGACATGGCACACAAGGCAATGCCAGGGTAGATATACCAATTACGCATCCGGACTGGTCGTGACGCATAGCAGCCACTACCGCCCACCTCGAACAACACTCCCAAATCAAGGGGTGCACCCAAACAATCACAAAAGTAATAGAATGGTATCGAAGAAGTGTGTCCGATCAGAGGTGCTACCTCATTGGCCCGTCGATCGCTCCTGTTTTAGCCACCTTATGCCAACTCACGGGAGTTGGGTCCACGTATATACCTTTAGGATCGTCGCCACCATCCTACTCCATTCTGGAAACTCACCGCGTACACAGTTGTTAAACTGGTTTTCGGTATCGACAGAGAGTATGTCCATATCCGATCCCGGTCTCCTTAACAACCAATCATTATTATAACCCGTGGTTATAAATTTCAAAATAGTTTATATTTCAAATCAAAATACATCCTTTAAACCATTTCAAAATCATATCATTTATTTCAAAATAATACATACATTCAAACCCAAAACATATCCATTTCAAAACCAATTCAACAATATATCATTTCCATTTCAAAACCAATTCAATAATATATCATTTCCATTTCAAAAATCAAAGCAATAATATATCATTTAAATACCAAACTAAATCAATATATATTTCTTTCAATTTATTTAACTTGAAATATTCTTTTAAATCATATTAAACCTAACCACCTTATAAAGTCATATCCTTGAATCTTCAATTTCAACAAGTTTCAAATTAATATATATATTTAAATACAATTCTTAATTAAATACAATTCCAATTAATTTCATTTCCAAACCATAGTACTTTCAAAGTCATAACAACTCTGAAACCAAACTTTTTGAAACCAAAATACTTGGAAATCATAACACTTGAAATATTGTCATTAGGACCTCATAATACTTAGAAAAATTATAATACTTCTAAATTAATATTCATTACCAAAGTTATAACATTTTAAGTTCATTTATTCAATTATACCAATTTCAAACATTGTATTAACTCATAAATTTCAAAGTGGTTTATATTCAAATCAAAACAATTCATTCACACCATTTAAATATGAAGTCATTATACATACAAATCAAATATTCAATTCCCAAAAATTTAGCTTTTTCTTAGCTCGTTTATTTACTTAAATACTTTAAAACCTTAAAATTTCAGTTTTCGCAGCACTTAGAAAAATGCTGCGGTAAGTTATATTTGAAAACGATTTAATTCAACAAAGACAGCATTTATAAAACAATTGCAGCAGTTCAATTACATTTGAAAATTCTCATTTCAGCTAACTGCAGCAATTATCAAGTGCTACTGTAGCTCTTTTATTAGTTTCAAGTTTTAGTTTTAATTCAGCAACCACAACACTTACCAAGTGCTGTAGTAGCCCTTAGTTGATTTTAGCCTTTAGTTCATTTGTATCAACCACAGCACTTACAAAGTGCTGCAGTATCCTTTACTTCAGATTTTAAGTTAGTTTCAGAAATGATAGCATTTCTGAAGTGCTATTAATTAAATTCCCGGATTTATAAATAAATTTCAAAAAAAAATAAACTTCAATTTCCACCATTTTAACTTATAAAAATCATATTTTTCCACTTCAAAAATGTTCATTTAAATACACTTTAACTTATGATTTTATAAAGTCAAATTTTTCAATAATTAGCAATTTCTTTTCAATAATTCACTTATTAAATTCAAGTGTACAATTTTCCCATTCATTGCATTTACTTAACACTTATATTTAAATTTCCATTCCATAAATAAAACTTAATTTCCATTTTTTATTTAATTAACTTAAACTTCCATTTTAAATCAAATCACTAATTTCCAAATTAAGTTATGTTTCAAATCACAAATTTTTCCTTTCATTTATTTAACATTTTTAATACATAGAAAAATCAATAACACTTTATTAAATCACTGTAAATTCAATTTAAATCAAAATATCATAATTTACATTTTTTAAAATACTTTAAAAGTTCCGGAAAAATATGTATAATAACCACGGGTCTGTATAATATTTTCTAACCTAAGTCAAGTGATACGGATAATATATCATTTCAATCTGTAACTTACAAAGAAAATCCAGGTTCTATCATTTCAAACCTGCAATCCCAAGTTAAACAAAATAAATAAAAATCACTCAAGCCTATCATTTCAGCCCATAATGATTTTTCCTTATTCTAAAGTCCGTTCGGGTATGTATCATTTCAACCCATAGTGATTCTATTCTACAGGGAACTTGCAGTGTGAGAAATAGAATAAAATAGACAACATAACAGAATATAACAATATCAGATGATGTGACAAGTTTATAATAGAGTTTAACATCATATAATACATCTCACAGGCATGTATAACATGATATAACATGTATATAAACAGCATTTAACATCATATAAATATATCACATGCATGTATGAACATAACACATTATTTTATACAATTAACTTGTCATCAATTCACAATTATAAAAGTACATATGTCTAGAGTGAATAACTCACCTTTCGAGGCTAGAGAACACAAGAAGATAAACAACAAATTGAGTTGAAAACGCAAGCATGACTTCTAAAGCAAAGCTAGATGGGCATGATTTGACGAACAAAGCTGATAGATAGGAATAGACGAAATCAAATCAGTATTGGATTGATGAAGTTTAAATGGAAAAATGAACAAATATATATACATCTATGTACATATATAAAAATCATTTTTTGTATTCAAACACATCAAATCTACTGTAAGCATATAGTTATTGCAAACCTATATAAATATATACACTCTGCCTTGTTATAACATATATATACTGTAACTTATGTACACTTTACCAAATACACTGTAACATCTATATATAGATGTGAACATGTACTTTAACATTCTATATACCTATATTAGAAATCAAAATATATGTAATATAAATATATACCCTTAAAGTAGAATGCAGGTATACTCTATATTTAAATATATTACTTTAAATCTAAAATATACCAACCCAAATGAATATATTTTTTTAACTTAAAATTTATACTTTATATCTGGAATACATAGACTATAAAATCACAGTACTTACTGTTTGCGCCAAAAATGGTCACAAACCCCAAGTGTTGTGAAAGCACCAGTGTATGAATACAAATCAGCAATATTCAAACAAAAATCTCAAATCTAAGCAAGTAACAAGCAGCAATCCAGAAATAATGAACAGTGACACACAATTTATAGTGGTTCGGCTATCTCTGGCCTACGTCCACTTCAAGGTTTTTATGATTTTATTGCTCGACGCTTGAAGATTACAATTTCGTGTGTTGTATTACAACTGATTTTCTGAGCTAAGTCTGAATCTAAGGCAGCAATGGTGATCTGGAGTAAATCTGGCAGAGTCTGGGCGCTCTTTAGCTCTCAAAATTGTCCGACCCCTTTTCTGAATGACCAGGGGCTCTATTTATAGATGTAGGAGGCTGATATTTCGCCTAAATTGAAGGGAGACCAGTTCTGGTACGTCAGGGGGCCCACATGCCCGCTTTCTAGAAGTCCGGGCCCACTTTGGGATCGATTCGACCCTTGGTTCGAATCGATCAAGAAAGAGTCCAATCGAGCTTAAATTTGGTGTGAACGTTCTTCAACATGTGCTCAAGCTTCTGTGAAAATTTCATAGCATTTGGACTTGTGGATCTCGAGTTATGATCGATTCAAGGTCGCTTTTCTGGTTGCAGTGCTCTGTTCGAATCGATTACGTTCGACTCGATTGCTTCGAATCGATCCAAGCATGCGCTAGCAGGTTGTCGTGGCGCGCGTTCTTCGTGTCGATCCGTTTTTATCTCCGAGTTGACTGGGTCGAATCCACGTTTCTAGCTTCTTGTGACTTAGTCGCTTTGAAGTAGTGGATTCAAAGTACATGGATTCGAACGTATGCTCGTTCGAATCGATCGCGCTATATCTTACCCACTCAATTCGAAGCTACTCTTGCAGGATGGAATTGGAGCAAAGTCATAGGATGGATTCGAAAGACTTCAACCTGAAGGAAACGAAGTAAGGTGGAACCATGGATTCGAAGTGGCTCGTCTGAATCGATTCGAACGAATGTTCTTTGATGGATTCGAACCAAGACTCTGCGCTGATGGATTCGAACGTTGAAGGTGTTTTGATGGAGTCGAAGGCTGAAGCACTTCCATGGATTCGAGGCCATCAGGGGAACTTCGTTGGAGTCGAGTTTGATGGATTCGACCCAAGGGGATTCGAACCATAGGGAGACGAACTCAAGGCTATGTCCTTCACTTGCGTCGATGATATCTTGGGCGTATGAACTCGGATTGACTCGAGATTTGGAATGTTGTTTTATCTGGCCTTGCTTGACATGTCTTATCAATTGTAGCCTGATCCGGACCCGGGCAAAATTCATCGATATCCATGGTGAACCTGCGATACACAATCGATGTTCATGACTAATAATCATTGATTTTCAGTTAATCTTTGGGTATCTCGGCTTTGCCAAAAGTTGGGATAACATTTTGCCCCCCAAAACATGCCTTTTGGTAAAAGGTGTGTTTTGATCAGTCTCGAATTGAATGCAGTGAATTCATGTTTTATTCAGAGCTTATAGCATTTTTAATCTAGTCCATGGCTGTTCGAAGCCGATTTGTTATCAATTTCTTTGAGTGGAAGTTAAGAATGAGATTCTATGGTCTCTCCGTACTACTGATGGTCACTCCGGACCCTTGCCAAGCCCATTCCAGACTTAGCGATCGAATAGAAAGATCCTATTGCACTCCGGCATTTCTTTCTATTCCTTGCACTCTGGCCCTAGTTAGGGCGTAAAGCGATGTCTTGGTCATTCTAGACCGATCATAGCCTCTCCGGGCTCCTATTGGATCCCATCCTGTCACTCTCCGGTGAAGGGGAAACAGTGTCAAGTGAGTTGATCTTGTCACTCTCTGGTGAAGCGACTCACTTCTTGCACTCCGGTTTAGTGTATTTGAACATTAAGCGATGTCGTGGCCTAAATCGTAGGCCAATCATAGCCTCTCCAGGCTCTTATCGAATCCCGATCCAATCACTCTTCGGTGAATAGGAAACGATGCTTAAGTGAGTCGATCCTGTCGCTCTCCGGTGAAGCAACTCACTTCTTGCACTCCGGACCCTGCCTCTCCGGGTAGGATCATAAAGCGATCATGTTTATATTGATATTCGATGTTCATCCTTTAACTCTCCGGTCAAAGGTTTATTTCAAGAAATTCAAGTTTATTTATTAAATTCAGGTCCTAGATGTTCAATCTCAAACATCAGGAAAAAACTAAACATTGCCTCTCCGGGCAGATCGGTCTATCTCCATCTCAGAGCATGCCTAGGGATCTCTCCGGTTCCCATACATGAGTAAGTGGAGCAGCCGTTTTATTTTGGAAATCAAATCTAATGAAATTATTTGACCGAAGTCCAAATCCCAAACTTGGCCCTTGCCATCTTAATCAGTGGATGACGAGTCGTGATCCTGATCCAGGATCGTTTCTGTTAGGCGATGGCGGCAGTTGTTCAGGCCTTACTGCCGCTGCCCGTTCTTTGACATATTATGGCAATCTACCACTCCTGGCATGTTCTTCCACCTCATCCTTTAGATGGCGGCATTCATCGGTTGTGTGCCCATCTAACTCATGGAATAGGCAATATTTTCCGATTCTACGTTCCCGCTCTGTGGGATCTCTCCTTGGTGGTTTTCGATAGGGGAGTTGCCCCCGAGTTTCGGTGTAAATTCGTTCCAGTCCTGCCACCAAGTCTGTGTATTGCCTGAATCTGGGCTCTCGGAATTTCTTCCGTTTATCAGGACCATCATGTGCGTCGTCCTACTTTCTCTGTCCTTTGTCCGTCGTGGGCTGTTCCCTGGCGGTTCCTTCGCCTTGTACAGCGTTTATCACCTGCCTTTCGGCTCGCGATTCTTCTAATCGAATGAATCATTCAGCTTCATGGTAAAACTCTCCAAGATCTTGCGGTGGGTCTCTTGTTAAAGAGTCCTTGAATTCGGTGCCTTCTCCAACTCCTGCTACTGCCGCCATCAAAATCATTGATGGGTCTGGGCGATCTACAGAAGCCACCGTTGCATTAAATCGTAACAGAAAATCTTTTATGGACTCTCCGGTCCTTTGCTTTATTGATGCCAAAGTCATCACGCTCTTGGGTCGCGTTATGTGAACCCTAAACTGCTTCATGAAGCAATCCACAAGCTCGCCCCATGTCCTGATTGATCCTGTCTCTAGCTGTCTAAACCAAAGCGCAGCCAAATCTGATAAGAATAAGGGGAAGCATCGTGCCATTACTTCCTCGGATGCTCCCAACACTTCCATGTGTCTGATATATCTGGTGATATGCATGGTCGGGTCTGACTTTCCGTCATAAGGATCCAGCATTGGTAGTTTGAACTTTGGAGGGTTCCTTGCATTTTGGATATTCAGAGCGAACGGACTTCGACTAACCTCTTCCAATCCTCCGCCTGACAATCCCCCTCTCATGATCCGTCTCACCAGGCCAATCATTCTTTCATCTCCATCCAGGGGTTGCCCCCTTGTCATGTCTCTGTCTTGCCCTCCGAGCCTTGTAGGGAATTCTGGTACGTACTCTTCGGGTGGCTCGTTAGCATTTGTGTTGGCCCTAGCCGGTTGAGCTCCTTCCAAAGGTCCTTCTGCGTTGGTTCCTGCGGGCCTGCCCCCAAGCCCTTGTTGATTGCCTTCTGGTTCTGTATTCTGTTCTCCGTTGGGTTCCATAGCCCTAGCTCCTTGTTCCACATTCACAGCCGCTGTAGCTGGTCCAAGGTTCTGTGTCCCTACAGCTCTCATCTTCTCGAAGAAATTCTGCAGCATCTCTTGTTGGCTTTTCATCATTCTTTCCTGCATTAGGTTATTCATAGCCTCCATCTCATCTCTAGTAATGTAGATCGAAGCTTGTCCTTCTCCAGCGCTAGAGGATGCCTCTTGACTTCCTCCCTGTTGGCTCCTCTCAGCTCTTTGTCTTGTTTGTCGAGTCATTGTAGAGCCAAATCTAAATCTTTAAAATTTCAAATCTAAACTTTGAATCTGGTGTAGCGGGTGCTAGTTCCTCTCAGTGAAAGCACCAAAGTGTTTGCGCCAAAAATGGTCACAAACCCCAAGTGTTGTGAAAGCACCAGTGTATGAATACAAATCAGCAATATTCAAACACAAATCTCAAATCTAAGCAAGTAACAAGCAACAATCCAGAAATAATGAACAGTGACACACAATTTATAGTGGTTTGGCTATCTCCGGCCTACGTCCACTTCAAGGTTTTTATGATTTTATTGCTCGACGCTTGAAGATTACGATTTCGTGTGTTGTATTACAACTGATTTTCTGAGCTAAGTCTGAATCTAAGGCAGCAATGGTGATCTGGAGTAAATCTGGCAGAGTTTGGCGCTCTTTAGCTCTCAAAATTGTCCGACCCCTTTTCTGAATGACCAGGGGCTCTATTTATAGATGTAGGAGGCTAATATTTCACCTAAATTGAAGGGAGACCAGTTCTGGTATGTCAGGGGGCCCACATGCCTGCTTTCTGGAAGTCCGGGCCCACTTTGGGATCGATTCGACCCTTGGTTCGAATCGATCAAGAAAGAGTCCAATCGAGCTTAAATTTGGTGTGAACGTTCCTCAACATGTGCTCAAGCTTCTGTGAAAATTTCATAGAATTTGGACTTGTGGATCTCGAGTTATGATCGATTCAAGGTCGCTTTTCTGGTTGCAGTGCTCTGTTCGAATCGATTACGTTCGACTCGATTGCTTCGAATCGATCCAAGCGTGCGCTAGCAGGTTGTCGTGGCGCGCGTTCTTCGTGTCGATCTGTTTTTATCTCCTAGTTGACTGGGTCGAATCCACGTTTCTAGCTTCTTGTGACTTAGTCGCTTTGAAGTAGTGGATTCAAAGTACATGGATTCGAACGTATGCTCGTTCGAATCGATCACGCTATATCTTACCCACTCGATTCGAAGCTACTCTTGCAGGATGGAATCGGAGCAAAGTCATAGGATGGATTCGAAAGACTTCAACCTGAAGGAAACGAAGTGAGGTGCCACCATGGATTCGAAGTGGCTCGTCTGAATCGATTCGAACAAATGTTCTTTGATGGATTCGAACCAAGACTCTACGCTGATGGATTCGAACATTGAAGGTGTTTTGATGGAGTCGAAGGCTGAAGCACTTCCATGGATTCGAGGCCATCAAGGGAACTTCGTTGGAGTCGAGTTTGATGGATTCGACCCTAGGGGATTCGAACCATAGGGAGACGAACTCAAGGCTATGTCCTTCACTTGCGTCGATGATATCTTGGGCGTACGAACTCGGATTGACTCGAGATTTGGAATGTTGTTTTATCTGGCCTTGCTTGACATGTCTTATCAATTGTAGCCTGATCCGGACCCGAGCAAAATTCATCGATATCCATGGTGAACCTGCGATACACAATCGATGTTCATGACTAATAATCATTGATTTTCAGTTAATCTTTGGGTATCTCGGCTTTGCCAAAAGTTGGGATAACACTTACAAACAGTAAAACATATACATAAATTGTTATATCTATAACATATTATAAAATCAATATAGACTTAGTTTATTATAATATAGATTTAAACTCCAACAGATAATACACACTAGTATTTACTTATATATTAAAATAAAAGATCACCAAAACCCTTATATAAACTCATACCAATATAAACAAGGGGATTATTCACATACAAACAATGTAAATTTATGTATGAAAACCCAAATAGATCATAGATATATGTACACTAACATATATACAACATTATACCTATATATATACCTAACTGATATATAAACTAGCCTATAACTTATATAATATAAAAACAAATTAGAACAAGAAAGCATAGGACCATATGATATATAAAGTTATATATGCAAACTCATATATACTTACATTATAAGCAATAGGTAGGTGAAAGAGATACGAAAGCAAGCAAGGTAAAGGGAGGATGATTGGTTATTACTTCGGCCATGGAGGTGCACAGCAAAACAAGGGGAAGGGCTGCTGAGATAGGCGTGAGGAGGAGAGATGGGTTAGAGGAGTAAGAAGCTCGGGTAGTTCGGTGTGGCGCAGGCAATGGATGGAGACTGGTATGCACGGCCGAGGTTGGCGCCGCGTGTTTGGTCGACGTGGGCAGTGGAGTTCGCCTGGAGCCTTGATGATGTGGTCGGGTTGAGGCTGTTGAACGGCAGAGGTGGCTGGAAATGGGTTTCAGTGATGGGTAGAGGGTTTGCACGTGGTGGCGGTTCGGTGAATGGAAAAGAGAAGGGAAGATTTGAAACAGGGAACAAGTGACGTGCCTGGGGAAAAGAATTAAGGTGGGAGAGAAAGAGTAGATAAAAAAAGAAAAAGAGGCAAGTAGGCAGAGCAAAAATAAATATAACCTATATGTAACGTATGCTCACATGAATGGTCAGATAATTTTGAACGAACCAAACAAAATCAAAACTAGAGAAAGGCAAGAGTCATAAATCAGATAGCCGGATGAAGTTATTAAGCTCATCAATTCACGTGGGTAACTGAAAAGACAAGCAATCTAAAGTATTATAAAACCGGTATCGATACGCAATCGTTTTCGCGGGTTCCGCTGCGTATCAGACTTCAAAACACAGAATTGAATATATCACAGGGATCAGCATGACGAGACGATCAAAACGGTACACAGATATCAGTGGTACGACTATCCAATCAAAAGTCGATAATCGGTACCCAAAAATGCTGCAAATCTGTCAGAAATAAGATAAATGGAGAAACAGAAGTCCAAATTTGAAAAAACGAAAGATGTCGCCTCACTCAGAAGATGATTTAGAAATTTATTGTGTAAAAGTATTCAGGTTTGGAAATTATTTTATTACCATTAGATTCTAACTGATTTAAATTGAATTAAAGTTACACCAGAAAATATACTTCCACATTTTCTGATGAAACATTACCAATTGCTATGTCTAATTAGACGTATTTCAAATAATAAATTTTTTATTTCCAAATTTTATTATTAAAAATTTCACAAAATTTCAATAAATTAAATAAATAAAACCATTAAAATTTACGGGTCATTACAGAAATGGTAATGAATCATGTTGCAAGAGGTTTGGGAAACTCATAATGCTTCCCTATGGATCGCTAACGATCCATAGGTGATGGATCGCTAGCGATCCATCTCCTTAGATTATTTCTGGCAAATTTTCCTTGATTGCTTTTCACTTGTTCTTTTGGTTGTTTTAGATGAATCTTAAGTTAGTCTAGCATCGTCTGAATATTCTAACTCCTATTGAATTCTGATAGGTTAAAAACCCGATTAACACTGTCTTAACCAAATCAAATGAACCTACCCCTATTGAGGATTCTATTGACAAGGCGCTAGAGGTTCTTAAAAGAAAAATGAGTAGCAATGCTCCTATTGATATTCCACCGCCTCTCTTGAGTAAAAAGCCTAAGCTCGTAAGTGATTATACTCATATTATTGTAGATGAGGAGGCACATATGAATATTGATTCAAGCCCGAATGTCGTCAATCTGGAATCTCTTAGGCATAAAATTCAAAAATCAACTAAGGTGGCTCACTCCCAGGATCCCTTCTTAAGATTTCACTTCCTACTTCTCTGTCAGCTTTTAGCTGCTTATACACTGATCTTGGTCCGTCTCCTTCTCTGAAAGATCCTCTTTCTTCAAACGTCCAAGCCCAATCACCAGTAGACCTTGTTTTGACTTAGACTTGTTATACATCCCAAGTGGGAAAGCACATGTTTCTCCTCCAAAAGGCTTCTCAAGGGCCTGCTAATGAAGTAGCCAAACTTAAAGAACATATTTCTTCACTTAATCGTAGTATAATCAATATTGCAGCAACACGGGATGAAGCTATTACTGAAAAGAGAAACTTGTCTTCACTCAATGGGGAGAAAAATGCCAGGCAATTGCTAAAGAAGGAGGTAGAGGTATTAAAAGCAGAACTTGAGAAGGCCAATAAAGAGAAAGCCGAGCTAGTTTAAAAGGAAGTAAAAATGCTAAAAGTAAATCTTGAGAGGGCCAACAAAGAGAAGGCTGAGCTGGCCAATGAGAATAAATCTCTAGCTAAGGAGGAAAAAGGAGCTCCTGACCTACTCAAACAACATTATCAGGATGCAAATGAGAAGGTCCACTTTTTTCTCAATAAAGCTCTCATCAAGATTACCGAGAAGTGTTCCAAAAAGGCTTTTCTCATGGCATATAGCGATAATATCCAAAAGTGTTCATATTTAGACTTACCTTCTCTCCCAGTCTGGAATGAAAAATTCAAAAGGAACTTTAGCCTTATATGGGAAGCTCAAGGGTTCCTTCAAGAAGAGTTTCCTGCTAAGGAAAAGATTGAAGCTAAAAAGTTATTAAGTTTTGATGACCCCTGCTCAAAGAAGTGACAGATTTTGTAGAGGGAGTGGATAATGATGACGACGATGATGACAACAATGAAGGCCATGATGATGGTGGTGGTGGTGGAGATGGAAAGGGTCCTTCAAATCCATAAGGGCAAGGAAATGGATCGGGTGATCCTTACTTAAAATCATCAGCCCATGATGCGGGCTTTACCAAATTCCCTGATCCCCAAGACACCACAAAGAAGGATTCTATTCCAAAAGATAGCACTCCTCCCAGCCACCACCAAAAAGGAAAGACTCAAGCTCCCACTTCTCAAGTCCCAGTTTCTCAGTATGGAACTTGTGTTTTAAATACTTAAGATTATCAGCTTGGCCTCTAATTGATAAGCTTACTATTTTAGTTAAGGAAAAAGGACAAGCATTATTATGAGATTCTTTGTGAAAAGAGTGTAAATAAGGAGCATCAACTGAGTAGGAAAACTGAAAGGTACTTAAAGAATATAATGACTTGTTTGACAAATATACGTGCCTCCTTGGTGATGCTGCGCAGTTAGAGTTTTTTAAAGAGAAAATGATTGCCCCTCGATTGAAAAGAGCTCGCCTCCATCGGGACAGGATTATGAAAGAGAATGTGGAATTAATTGTTCTCTTTTGGATGTTAATTGATGATAGAAATGCTTTGGTAGAATTTCTCTTTAAGTTTTATTCTAGGGGAAATTTTGTTAACTTTTCTTACTTAGGCGAGAATAGTAGGGGCTTAATTAGGCGTCTTCATAAAAGATATTTGGACGAATATGGGTCAGATCCTTAACCTAGGGGTTGCTGGAACCTTCCCAGGGTGGCGGCCATTCCACTTTCTCGTCACTTTCTTCGTCTTGATAGGATTAAGTATAGCAAGAAAAGATTTATTTCTGAATTTTATAAGGGATCAATATTATATGAACCTAAATGATTGAATAGTCATAATGTTTAATTCAAGTAGCCTATAAACTTAATCACTTTTTGTTTCCTTGTTCTTAGTCTACTTTTTATATATTATACAGATTAAGGAATCCTCAAGTCCTGTTTCCATGGAACTCTTGAGTAAATTTACCAAGTTAAAGAAGGATTTTAAGGATAAGCCTTTAACTCTTAAAACATCTCAGTTGACAAAACATTGCTTTCTTAGAGATCTACTAGAAGTTTAGACGCAATTTCCTCACTTTTGTTTTGATTTCTTCAGCGATGAGATGGATAAACTAATTAGTGAAATTCAAAATTATCATGCTATGTGGTCATACTAGCCCTCCGGCCTGCAAATGGGACTATCATCAATTTCCTTCGGCTAACACCTTAGAGGGGATAAAAGCTTCTTTTGATTCTACCATTACTTTATTTTCTAGGTCATTTGAAATGGCCAAACTGCTGTTTCAAAATTTTAGGGGTTAACTGAATGTTTAAAATTGAGTTGTGATCTAATTTGAATTTTTTCTATTACTAATGAAAGAGCTTACTTTCCATGCATTACTTTTTTTCCTTCTAAATAAGAAAACCAACTAACATTTGCATTTGGTCCTTTAGATGTTATTAATCGACTGAACGATATTAAAGATAAACTAGTAGCTGATAATGAAAAGAAGCGCTCTTCCTAATATGCTTTACCTTCACGGTTTTCGAATAATCCGGATGCACAAGAATGGCGTGTGAAATATTTAAATTAAGGTCCGCATTTAGACGTTTGAAAGAAACGACCTATGGCCTAGAGGAAGAATTTAAAGGAAAGAATAAAGAAATTCGAGAGTTGAAAGAGAAAATAGATACGGTTCTACAGTCAGGATCATTATCTGGATGCAAAAATAGCTAAATTGCACCAACGGATAAATGGCCTTGAAGTGGATCTATTGAACTGCCAAGTGTCCTACAATACTTAGAACTTATCGCAAGTGGAGGTGAGTTCGGCCTTTCCACTCCAACTCACGAGAGAATGACTTGGTCTCGATCTTTAGTTGGCAAGGAATTTCCTATCTTATTAAACCCTCCTTCAAGTCTGAATAATAAAGTGACCACGAGATGGAGTAAACAAGTCAAATTTGAGTGCAGATAGGTTTTTAACAAGAAATAGGATGAAAAAGTTTCTCTAAATCTTTATGATTATGAAAGACGAATTCACAAGCATGAGCGTGAGAATCATACTCTCGAGCAGGAGGTTAAATAATTCATGAGCATGGTTCAAACCTTGAAAGGATCCAATAAGACTCTCAAGCGTGCATTAAAGACCCAAATTGATTCAGTTGACAATGTGGGCATTGTTCAGAAGAAAGAAAATGCACTCAAAGAACTTCTAGACATGGCTATCCGACATATTACCGACTCTTCGTCAGTTGTTGAAGACCTGAAGAGGATGGCACAAAGTTAACCCTTGATAGAAAATTGATTGTGAATCTTTGAATAAATCCTCTTGTTATCTGACTTTTGTGATTGTGACTTTTTTACATAATGTATCATATAATAGATAAATTTTTGCTTGAATGGATTTTACGTCAGATGTACCATATGCACTCTTCTTTTGAGTTTACTGAATTGGATATATAACTTGTTTTCCAGTAATATGATATGCAACCTTGAATCGAATACTATGAAATTGTTTGACGATTGACATTCTACATTAACGTACAGACATCTTTCAGCTATGGTATGGTCTATTATAGAATCATGGATAAAAAACTAGAGAACCATCTGGCTAAATAATTTCTCTAGAATGGAAGACCAGGAATCCATTCTGGCAATAATAGGAACAGAATACTAGAAAATCCATCTGGTAATAATATGTATAGAAGATCAGGAAACCGTCTGGCAATAATAAAAGAGAAAAAAATCAGTCTACCAATGATAGAAGATCAGAATATTCATCTGGCAGTAATAGAAGACTAGAAAACCCATCTGCAATGATATAAGACCAGAAAATCCATCTGGCAATAATGCTTCGTTTTGGGTTAATGGAGAAATCCCACTTTCTTTTTCTTGGTCCCTTGTAGTTCATATTTTACGGATCTTCCTCTAGAAGATTGTTTGATTTTTGCGTTGGAGCATAAATGGCTCATTTCTTGATCAACCTTCCTCTAGAAGATTGTTTTTGCTTTGGAGCACTAACGCTCATTTTTGACAGATCTTCCTCTAGAAGGTTGTTTATGCTTTGGTGCACTAATAGCTAATTTTTGAAAGATCTTTCTCTAGAAGATTGTTTGGATCCATTCTTTTGGACGGAGTGCATTGACTCAATTGATTCCATTTGGTGCATTTGGTTAGCTATCTTAAGCAAAACAAAATACTTACCCGACCTCCCTCTAGGAGGCGCTTTAGCCAGGACTTATGGATGGTATTGAAGGCTGGTTCTGTGCTTTGAGCTAGGCTATCTTAGGCGGGACTAAAGGCTTACTCCATCCTCCCTCTAGGAGGTGTTTGATCAAGCCATGTAGGTAGGATCAAAGTCTTGCAGATGCTTTGGACATGCCGTTTTCAGAAGGGACAAAAGGCTTACTTTGACCTCCCTCTCAGATGTTCCTTAAACAGGCCATTTTCAGGCAAGAATAAAGGCTTATGCTTCGGTCAAGCCACTTAGGTGGGACCGAGGGCTTAGTCGGTGCTTTGGCCAGGCTATCTTAGGTTAGAACAAAGGCTTACTTCACCCTCCCTCTATGAGGTGCTTTAACTAGGCCATCTTGGCGAGAATAAAGGCTTTTTCCTTTTTTAAGAGTTTCTTTTCCTCCTTACCATGTAGATACACTTATTTTATGTAAAGAATTCTTCTTTCATTGCTGACTTGTTAAGTATCTTTTTACAAATTCTTTAAGCTTTCCTTATCCTATAAAATTGTTGATTATCCCGTTTAAGCTTCGAGATTGATTGGTACCGTGGCCATTTGAGCATTGATAGAGACAATATTGTCCTCCATGATTTCATTCATTCTTTGGTCATTTCTTTTGAGAGGGCCAATAGTTAAGCATTTCCTTGGTTAGGAGGTAGATATTGTCATAAGAAGTGGTAAGTGAATAGTTTTTAGAAATCCGTGAACTTTTGGATGATGACTCCTTTGATCTCCACTTAGCTCTTTTGTTGTATGGGTTGAGTCTTTTAGCCTTCATAGAAAGTTTTATTTTTAGAGAGTTTTAAGTCTCATTCAATTCATGGGAACGATTAAGCATATTCTTCCATTTTTGAATGAATAGGCCAAAGTCCTTTTTATCTCTCTTTTGAAGATGGTTCCTCTTACTTAGTATTGAATTTTCTTTCTCTTCTTTATGAAGATGTTATCTTTCTCATCTTTCTTTCCCAAAGCAAAGATTGGTGTGGGCCCTATGTGAAATGGATTTAAACTTCATTTGCCCAGATTATAAGTAGCTACTTGCTTTATCTTATTTTCCATGATTTGTAATGCTACAAGTCTTAATACTTGCTCCTCATCAAGTCGGGGATCGCTAGTGATTTGGTAAGTTGGCCTAACAATTCGAGGTTCAGGGGATCCTTTTTCAAAAATAGTCATTTTATAGTTCAATGGGCAATGTTGGATTCAGAAAGTCTTTTATATGCAAGCTGGGGAGAATCCTTTATATGTATGGCAAAGAAAGTCAAATATAGGATATGCGGGTTAGGGTAAATCCTCTATACCTTACGTACGCAGGCTGAAGACGTTCCTTTATAGGGATATGCAAGGAATCAGAGGTTCGAGCCTTCTTCTAGCACCAAAATGTTAACAAATTTCTTTGTCAACCCCAAAAAGTACAAGGAAAGTGGACTTGGTTAAAGAAAAGCTAAGGCAATCCTAGGTTGATTTGCTAGAAAGGCATATGATCCATGTCAAATCAATGATAATCTCATATATGTTCAATATCACGGCCAAAGTCATGTCAAAAATCATAAAGGCAGAAGAATCAAGAGTCCAAGCTATGTCTCTTTATTCAATATGCATGTCATAATTCATTTCATGAGTCAAGAGTCATTATTTATGCGAAATATACTATGCAAACGTTTAACATTCGAACCCTTTTGTGTACAACGTTTGAGTGTTAAAATCGGAAAAAATCTCCAAAAAATTTAGGGTTACAAAGTTGAAAATGTGAGAAATGAGAAAAGAATGAATCATCCCTTTCCTCCATGCCCCTAGGTCCATATTTATAGGGGTAAAAGAACAGCATGGCTGCTATGAATTACTTTCAGGATGGATAGCTTATGATATCATCGGCCACTTCAATGGCACTAGGCTCCATGCTTTGTTTTTAATGACCTTCGATGTTCTTTTGCACTTTGATGGACTACGACACGATATGGTATCGTCTTGATAACTTTCGTCGATGTTGATGACATCTGGCATCAATGTTGCATTAAGAACATGCGATATCCTTTAATGGTTGATGAAGTGTGCCATCACTAAGGTGCGACATTGAAAATTAGCAATCTTGAAAAGGCACAACATTGCTTGAGAGGAGATATCAATAAGAGGTGGCAATGGTAAGAGATGACTCTAATAGGAGACGACATTAATAAGAGGTGGTATTAATGGAGGCATTGATTAATGGCAGCATCATTGAAGAGATGCGACATCTAAAGCGACGTTGATTCTTCTAGCTTCATGGAGGAAATGTTATTTAATAGAATACGGCATCAATGAGGGGTGACATGGATGATAAACCATGTCACTATAACATTAATGGCTTTTAATATAATATCCTTCAACACCATTGCTTCCTTGATAAGATACGACATTGGTTCCATTCGACATTGTTTAGTGATATGAGAGATCGGAAATCATTCATTCAACTCTATAAGTGGTACCCGACATTGATGGCATTCGATATCCTTAGCTTCATTCATGACCTATGACATTATCCATTAACCCTTGTTGATTAGGGGCGGCATCGTTTTCCTTTGGCATCGGCTTATCTCCACACTTTTGACATTACTTTTTGATGTGAGATCATGGTTATGTCGACACGTCGCATACCTTCGAGATCAATAATGGTAGTAGTAACAACATTGATCTCCTGCTTTCATGCTATAATTTGAAAGTTTTTGATTACCAGGCACCGTGCTTAGCAGCTCCATTCTATGGTCGATAAGATTTGTGCAAGGGGTTGCAAAGCCAAATCTAAGCAGTACCAAATCTTTCGCGTCTTCCATTTTGAGATTTGATTGCTTTTAAAGTTATTTACAATCCATGATAATAAGCTCCATTAAAATCTATGGTGGGATTTCAATACTCTGAAATATCCTGCTATTTTCTTTCAGTCCTTTTGTGCCAAATTAAAACTGTGAATGCCATGTCTTTTAATGTATGATATTTTCCGCTACCTATTTTTGAACATGATACCTCTGTGAAGACGTCGCCCGAATGAACATTGTAACCTACTAAGTATGTTTGTAGTAGTGTATTTGAGTGTGGTAGTGGAAAAAAATGATTTCTTGACTCGTCTTCCTGGTTACATAGTATGCAACTCTTGTCTGTTTTTGGATTCCATTTAAAGATTCTTTTTCTACCATTTAATTTATTGAAATTTTCCATTGGCACACATATTGACATCTTGAGTGAGCATGCAGAATTGCATATGTGTTTCCCCCATTCGAGCTCACTGAGTTTTTCCCTAACCCAATTCCATATTGATTTAAAAGGAAAATACCATTAAACTATAGCTTCCATATCCAATTGTCCCTATTATGCTGCCGATTTATAGGAATGTGTAACATTCCGTATCTAGAGGCCAAAAGCTAAGCGCTACAGATGTTGCAATCATCCATAGTATTAACTTCTAGTGACGAAATACGGTAATGCTAATGGTATACATAATATCAGAAGAACGTGAATATGAACAAATCACAGATTTCAAAACAACAAACATTTTATTACATTTCAAAATCACAAATTCATATCAATGTTACAAAAATTCCCAAAACGTATCCCAAGCAATGATCAAATATGATTTACAACAATACACCAAGAGAGACATATGACGATGCCCCCTTGTATGATCAAAGCAATATAGTCATATCTGACTTAATACATAACAGAAACAAAACAAAATGAACAGAAGTACTAAATAAGCTATCTATTAGCCACCCGCTCATCTCCAGAAGCTTTATTCGCCAAAACGGTGAAAACCTAAACCTTCGGCCTACTCAAATCAATTTTGAGCACCCGAGAGTTTAAGAGGAAACAAAAACTTTGAGTCAGACATAAAGCCGGGTGTGAATAATTTTGTTACATCTCGGTTTACTAATATTGAGTGAGACAACACCGCTTAGCGGAATGGTTTCCCCTCACTAATATCCTTGTTCAAAACATATATTTTGCAAATCCTTTCCTGCAACCAAACTAGTCAATCAAACTGATTATGATAATAAAATAATAGCAAGGTCCGTTATGCTATAACAGGTAATAAATGGACTAACAGTCCAAAATCAGGGCTAACTGCCCTTTGGCTGAATCGGGCCTACCAGATACCGTATCAAATAGTCTAAGAAACTGTTAGACAAAACTTTTGGACGGTCTGTCCTTAACTAACATTTTCAAGTGTCAACTGATCCTAATGGTTTTGTGGCTTACCAATAACCTACATCTGTACATCAAGATTCCGTTCTATGTGTAACTAATATTTTAGTCTTACCTGTGACTAAACCCTACACACTGGAATTCTGGACTAAATTAGCAAGGGGTTAATAGCTAATGAGCATAAGGCACAACCCTACACAAGTCCTATCTGGTCTTCTAATCCGAGTCATTCTTTTAGGGTTAACTACCCTTTAAAAATTTCCTTGAACTCTTCAAAATGATCTGGTCCTTTAAATCATATATATGCAAAGAAAATATATCTTTAGCCTTATTCTAAGCTATTTTGCCATGTTATATACACTTTACTTAAAATAATTTGATGATATTCAATAAGGATTATCTATCCGTTTTAAAATAAGTTAAAGTCCTTTTTAACTTGAAAATACTTAGGCTATACTACCTATTTATCATGTTCGAAACTTTTGTTTAAAACCTTTAAACAACCTTTTCGAAACCTTTGAAAGTACCCCTTTCGAAACCAAGTAAAACCCTTTCTTTTATCTAGGCCGAAAGGCTAAAATCTTCCTTTCGAAAGCTTTTAAAACCTTAGAGTTCTTTCTTTGATAAAATATTTTAAACATTGCCTTTCGAAACCATTGGAAAACCTTTCCTTTCGAAACCATTCGAAACCATCAGAAAAATATACCTTTCGATACCTTCGAAACCCATGGGGAACCACCCCTTCGAAACCACTTTTAAAACCTTTCGAAAGCATTAAATTTAAACCTTTCGAAAGCATTTGGGTTCAATTTAAAAACATGTGGAAACCTTTTGAAACCATTCGAAGTTAACTACTTTGATACCCCTTTGAAAATGTTTCGGTCGAAACCATTGGATTATGCCTTCAAGTAATGCAAAAGGACATGAACCCGTTAAAGTCGAAAGCACTTCCTTTTGAAATCATTCAAATCATCTCTTTCGAAACCATTTTAGGCTATACCTCAATCAAAATATAAAGGGCCTTTAAATCATTTAAGTCGAAAGAAACTGTTTCAAAGCCATTCCCTATGTCATAAAATCATGGGGTCGAAACCATCCTTTCAAAAGCAATGGAGAGGTGGCCAATTTTTTTTAGAAAACAAAACAATCCCTTCGAAACCATCTGGATCGAAGGTGATAAGCGACAGCTATAGGTTCCGACACTGTCGAAAGCCATCATTTAAAACAAAAGAGCAACCTAATCGAAATAATATCTTTTAAACCATTTGACTTAGCCGAAAGCATTTGGGTCAAAAGAAACTTTGTCGAAAACAAGCGGGCGTATTTTCCTTTGAAACCAAAACAATCCTTCACCTCTTTCGGAACCCGTGGTTTGGACCCTATACCTTTCGTCCTCTTCCAATTCACTACTTACCAGTTGCTTGATACCATGTGCATTGGTTTCGACTGTGCCAGAAGGGGAGGAATGGAGGTGAAACCTGGTGCCTAAGGAGACGAAACAGTAAAAAGCCTATTTTTTGTACTTTAAAATTATCCTTTTGTACCAAACCTACCTTGTTTGTCTAAATCTGATAGGTTGCCTGGTTTTTCTTTTCAAAAGTGCTACCATCTTTCCATATTTGAAAATTTAAGCATTTTATAAAAAGCCCCTTCTTCTCTATAATTATATAAAACATTTAAGTCTCATACCTTAAATAGTTTTATATAACCATTAAAACTCTTAGGAAAAATCTGGAAAAATTTCCAGAAAATCACTTTATATATGTTTTCTAACATATAAAAATTTCAGACCCAAATAATTAATAATTTACCCGTAAATAATTTATAATCGAAAAAACCATTTTGTTTACTAGAAAATTCATATTTAATCCACAAAAATTCAAAAAAATCTAAAAATTGAAACCCATCTTTAAAATATCATTTTAGATCTTTATAAAAATTCACAAGGCAATTGGATGTCATTTAATAGGGTTTTCATATCGAAACATGTCACAAGATCTATATGAACATACATAATTAATCAACAAGTACATATTAACATTTCATCATTCAAAAACATGGAAAATCAATGCAAAATACTTCAGGTTTAACCTTAAAACCGAAACCAATAAAAGTTTGAGATGCAAACATTATTCACCTTAGCTTTAGAGATTAAAGGAGCTTGAGATTTGGATAAATTTGATTTGAATTTAGTTTTTCCTTTAGCTTTTGTTAGTTCTTCTTCCTCTTCTCTTGTTAATGGTGGTCGACCTCTTTTATCATAATTTTGAAATGAAATGAACGTGTAAGTTATACACGGCCAAGGTTTGGAGATATAGGAATGGCCTCTTTCTTACTTTACCCCTCCTCTAATTCATTTTAAACCATTCTTTAATTCATTCGTTTTAAATGGCACGGCTATCTTAGTTAAAATCAAATCCCAATCCCCTAATCAACAAATTATTTTATTTAATTCAACTGATTAAATATCCTAAATAATGTTACTAAAAATCTGGGGTGTTGCAGACTCCCCTCATTAAAGAATTTTGTCCTTGAAATTACGATAAGGCACATAATAAATCAAGCAAGAAGGGAAAACATACCATCAAAAAAGTCAGGATAAGTATCTCTAATCCTGCTCTCATCCTCCCAAGTACAGTCCCTGTCATCGTCACTCTACTGGACTTTGACTAACCTGACCGTCTCTCGCAACAATGCGAACTGGCTTTCTCACTATGGTCAAGTCCAGTTCTACCACTAAATCATTTAGCAATGTCGGTGCTATAGTAGTCTACGGATCTCTAACACACTTTCTGAGATGAGAAACAAGAAAAATATCGGGAACACCTGTCAAACTGCTCGGTAACTCAACTTTATATGCGAGTTTTCGGATCCTCTCAAGAATAGGAAAAGGTCCAACAAATCTAGGAGATAACTTCCCCGATTTCCCAAATCTAATCACACACGTCTTCGGTGATACTTTGACGAAAACCTGGTCTCCAACCGAGAACTCTAAATCTTTCCATCTCTTATCTGCATAACTTTTCTGCCTAGATTGAGCCTCCTTCATTCAAGCCCGAATGACCTCAATCTTTTCTGCAGCTTCTCTAACTAGATCTAGACCAAGAATCAACCTACCCTTGGTCTCCAACCAACATACGGGAGATTTGCATGGCCTTCCATACAAAGCTTCAAATGGTGCCATCCTAATACTAGTTTGATAACTGTTGTTATACGAAAACTCGACTAGATGCAGATGGTCTTCCCATGATCCTTCGAAATCCAGAACACAAGATCTTAATAAATCTTCCAAGATCTTGTTAACTCTTTCCATTTGCCCATCTGTCTGCGGAGGATAAGCGGTACTCATTTTAATCTTGGTTTCCAAAACTTCCTACAGACTCTTCCAAAACTCGCTAGTGAACAAGGAATCTCTGTCACTAACTGTGCTACTCGAAATTCCATGAAGTCTAACCACATTCTTCATGAACAACCTCGCTAAAATAGGTGCCGTCTTGGTTAACCTAACTGGAATGAAATAGGCACTCTTGGTCAATCTTTCCACTAGGACCCATATACTTTCATTTCCTCTGTTCGACCTTGGCAACCCGTCAATGAAGTCCATTGAAATAGAATCCCACTTCCATACTGAAATATCTAACGGCAGTAGCAAACCACTTGGCTTCTGATGTCTGGCCTTTGCCTACTGGAAATTCAAACACTGCTTCACACATAAGCCAACATTCTACTTCATACCTTCCCAGAAGAAACTCCACTTTATATCCTGATACATCTTACTATCTCCTGGATGAATGGTGAACTTCGAACGATGCCATTCCTCTAAGACTTTCTTCATTATGTTTCCTACACTCGAATCACATAATCTTCCTTTATTTCTTAACCACGCATTCTGGTCAAGAATGAAATCTTTCAAGTCATCGCTCTTGGTTTCTTTCTTTAGCATCCTGATCCATTCAGCTAATACTGGATCCTCTATCTGCTTAGAAGCAATCTGTTCGATCAACACTGGTTGAACTTCCAAAAAAGACATATAACTGTATTCCCACTAGACCCAGCCTCGGATCTCCACCACACTCTGCAATCTGCTAATGCTTCCAAATCTTTCCACTCAACAATCATCGCTAATACTGCATTCTGATGTTTCCTGCTAAGTGCATCTGCAATCTTATTGCCTTTCCCGGGTGTGTACTTAATCCCAAAATCATAAGCGGCTATAAACTCTAACCATCTCTGTTGTCTCATGTTCAACTCTTTCTGAGAGACAAATACTTTAGCGAATTATGATCTATATATAACTCAAACCTTTCTCCCAAAAGGTAGTGTCTCCACACCTTCAAAAAAAATATCACTGCAGCTAATTCCAAATCATGCGTCGGATATCAAACCTCATGCGGTCTAAGCTGTCTAGAAGCATATACAATCACTTTACCTCTCTACATTAGCACAGCTCTTAATCCTGTTCTACATGCATCAATATAAACAACCAAATCCCGATTCCCCTCTGGAACAACCGACACAGGTGCATGGGTCAATAAGTGTTTCAAATTCTGGAATGCTTCCTCACACTTATCGATCCACACAAACTTCACATCCTTCCTCGTTAGCTTGGTCATCAGCATTGTTATCCATGAGAAATCCTTAATGAATCTTCGATAATAACAAGCCAACCCAAGGAAACTCTTTATCTCGGTTACCGTCTCGGGTCCCTTCCAACTATTCACTGCCTCGATCTTAGTCGAATCCACTGACAACCCTTCCTTTGAGACTAAATGGCCAAGAAACTTCACCTCCTTCTTCCAGAAGTGACACTTTGAAAACTTCGCTTTCAACTGATGCTGCCTCGGCATCTCAAGAACCACTATAAGCTGAAATTCATTCTCTCTTTCATCCTTAGAATATATATATCAAGATATCATCTATGAAAACCAATATGAACCTATCTAAGTGCTCTCGGAAAATCCGATTCATCATATCCACAAAGAAAGCTGGCGCATTCGTCAGTCCGAATGGCATAACCAACCATTCGTCCGACCCATATCTGGTCCTAAATACCGTCAAAGGTATACTATCCTTTGCCACCCTGAGTTGATGGAAACATGTTGCCAAATCCAACTGGGATAATATCTTTGCCCTACTCAACTGGTCGAACAAATCGTAAATTCTAGGCAATGAATATCGATTCTTTATCATCCTCTCATTCAACTTATGATAATCGATACATAACCTCAATGATCCGTCTGGCTTCTTAGCAAACACTACTGCTACACCCAAGGCGAACTACTCGGTCTGATGAAACTTTTGCCCTCTAAATCCACCAACTGCACTTTCAACTCCCTCATCTCTGATGGGATCATCCTGCTCGGCTTCACTGGCTCTGCTCTTGGAACCAAATCTGTCTGAAACTCAAAGGCTCGTTTCGGCGGCAATCCAACTACAGGCTCAAAAACATCTGCAAATTCTCTAACCACGAAAACTCGGTTGAACTCATCATCTAAATCCATAGCACTCAACAAAGCGAACACCTCTCAGCTAGAACCTTCTATGGTACAAACAATTTGGTTGCTTCAATCAGGGTGTCTAAGAGATATCCTCATATCCTGGCAAAATATCCTAGCATCGTACAGACTTAACCAATCCATTCCAAGGATAATCCCTAACCTCACAAAACCAAACATATGCAAACGACAAACAAAAGTATGACCTAACAGGTCATACTCAAACTGGTCACATCTCAACCCTAGAGTTGCATATCCTCCTATTGGATTCGCAACCCATAAGGAAGTAACTAAATTTGTGGGTTCAGGTTAAGCTTGTCTATCAAACATCTAGATATAAAAGAATGCGATGCACCAGTATCAAATAAAACGCTAACAGACATACCATGAATCTGAAGCGTACCTCCCAAAACTGCCTTTCCATTCTCCTGTGCTGTCGGCTTAGAAGCAGCAGGCTCAAATGCATACACCTTACCATTACCACCTCTAACGGGCTCCTTGCGCTAGTTCTTGTAGTGGCCTATCTGGTCACATTGAAGCACCAAACATTCTTCCTCTAGACCACTTCCTTAGCCTTCCCAGAACGACACTCATTAGCAAAGTGCCCCTTCTTATCGCACTTGAAGCAAACAGTCTCAGACTTCCCTTTCTTAGCTGCTCCACCCTTTTGAGCACCTTTCTAAGGAAATAACTTCCTTTTCTGGCTCTGCCCAACCTGGACCTCCTTAGCCTTGCTCTTCTCTAGAGAATCAATAATCTCCTCATGCCTTAGGGCCATCTCCAAAACCACATCATAAGGATCACTGGTATGGGACAATGTAGCCTTGGCCAACTCAGGCTTCAATCATCGGATGAACTTCTCATTCCTCTTCATTATGGTATCTACTGAAGCATACCCATACCGGGTCAACTCCTCAAACCTTATGTTATACTCCGCAACTGACATCTCCCCTTGCTCTAACTCAGCAAACTTTCTGATCATAGCTGACTGTGCCATAACTGACATGAATCTCTCTTGGAACCTCCTCTTAAACTCTGCCCATGTCATCTCTTCCACATCTACTGCCATTGTTACACAGTTCCACCAAAACAATGCAGCTCCCTGAAGCTGTCTAAATGCCATCCTCCTCCTCTGCTCATCATTGAGCCTCAAGTCCGTAAAAATCCTTTCTCAATGCAATAACCGGTTCTCCACCTCAATAACATCCTCCGTTCCCATAAACATTTTCCCTCCAAGCTTAGTGTAATATCCACTCAGCTTAGCATACTCCTAGACAACTGGAACCTCTGAAACTCTTCCTCCTACTCCTGCAACAACACCTGCCTATACCATATTCACGAAGAACCGATACATAGCTTCTATTCCGACCTGTGGGACACCATCACCTACATTCTCTGCCTGTGCCTGACCTTGGTTTCTCCTAGCATTAGGTCCAGCATTCCTTTTGGTGCTTCCCCTTCCTGGGTTAACTCTACTTCTTCTACCATCCATGTTCGTATTCAAATCTCATGAGATATAGAAAAGATAACCTAATCAAAGATATGAGACTAGAGAAAACGCGTATACTTATATATAGAAAATACAAGTACGTTACTGTAGTGTTATCCTAACCCCAACCTTACTCTAATTCCTTAGAATTTTTTTTTCAAAACCATTTTTAGTTAAAAAATTTCACAAACCTATGCTTTGATACCAAGTTGTAACATCCGGTAATGCTAATGGTATCCATAATATCAGAAACACATGAATATGAAAAAAATCACAGATTTCAAAACAAAAAACATTTGATTACGTTTCAAAATCACAAATTCATATCCATGTTACAAAAATCCCCAAAACGTATCATAGGCAATGATCAAATATAATTTACAACAATACGCCAAGAGCAACATAAGACGATGCCCCTTGGATAATCAAAGCAATATAGTCATATCTGACTTAATACACAACGGAAACAAAACAAAATGAACAAAAGTCCTAAATTAGCTATCCGTTAGTAACCTGCTCATCTCCGGAAGCTTTATTCACCAAAACTGTGAAAACCTAAAAGCCTAAACCCTCAGCCTACTCAAATCAATTTTGAGCACCCGAGAGTTTAAGGAGAAACAAAAACTTCGAGTCAGACATAAAGCCAGGTGTGAATAATTCTGTTACATCACGTTTTATTGATATTGAGTGAGACCATGCCGCTTAGCGGAACGGGTTTCCCCTTACTAATATCCTTTTTCAAAACATATATTTTGCAAATCCTTTCTTGCAACGAAACGGGATAATCAAACTGATTATGATAATAAAATAATAGTAAGATCCGTTATGCTATAACAGGTAATAAATGGACTAATTGTCCGAAATCTGGGTTGACTGCCCTAAAACTGAGCTAACTGCCCTTTGGCTGACTCAGGCCTACCAGATACCATATCAAATAGTTTAAGAAACTATTAAACAAAACATCTGGATTGTCTGTCGTTTACTTACATTTTCAAGGGTAAACTGATCCTAATGATTTTGTGGCTTACCAATAACATACATTTGTACATCAAGATTTCGTTCTATGTGTAACCAACATTTTAGTCTTACTTGTGACTAAGCCCTACACACTAGAATTCTAGACTAAATTAGCTAGGGGCTAATAGCTAATGAGCATAGGGCGCGACCTTACACAAGTCCTATCTGGTCTTCTAATCTAAGTCATTCTTTTTGGGTTAACTACCCTTTAAAATTTTCCTTAAAAACCTTTTCAAAATGATTTGGTCCTTTAAATCATATATATGCAAGGGAAATATATCTTTAGCATTATTCTAAGATATTTTGCCATGTTATATATACTTTACTCAAAATAATGTTGATAATATTCGAATTACCTATTCTTTTTAAAATAAGTTAAAGTCCTTTTTAACTTGAAAACACTTAGGTTATACTGCCTATTCATCATGTTTGAAACCTTTGTTTAAAACCTTTAAACAACCTCTTCGAAACCTTTGATAGTACCCCTTTCGAAACCAAGTAAAACCCTTCCTTTTATCTAGGCCGAAAGGCCAAAACATTCCTTTCAGAAGCTTTTAAAACCTTAGACATCTTTCTTTTAAAAAATCTTTTAAACATTGCCTTTCAAAACCATTGGAAAACCTTTCTTTTTGAAACCATTCGAACCCATCAAAAAAATATACCTTTCGATACCTTCGAAACCCCTAGGGAACCACCCTTTCGAAACCTCTTTTAAAACCTTTCAAAACAATTAAATCTAAACCTTTCGAAATCATTTGGGTTTAATTAAAAACATGTGAAAACCTTTCGAAACCATTCGAAGTTAACTACTTCGAAACCCCTTTGAAAACGTTTCGGTCGAAACCATTGGATTATGCCTCCAAGTAAAGCAAAAGGACATGAACCCATTAAAGTCGAAAGCACTTCCTTTTGAAATCATTCAAATCATCTCTTTTGAAACCATTTTGGGCTATACTTCAATCAAAAGATAAAGGGCCTTTAAATCATTTAAGTCGAAAGCAGCTGCCGAAACCATTTCCTAAGTCATAAAATGATGGTGGTCGAAACCATCCTTTCGAAAGCAATGGAGAGGTGGGCAAATTTATTTTAGAAAACAAAACAATCCCTTCGAAACCATCTGGATCGAAAAGTGGTAAGCGGTAGCTATAGGTTCCTACACTGTCGAAAGCCATCATTTAAAATAAAAGAGCAACCTAATCGAAACCATATCTTTTAAACCATTTGACTTAGCCGAAAGCTTTTAGGTCGAAAGCAACTTTGTCGAAAGCAAGCAGGCATATTTTCCTTTGAAACCAAAATAATGCTTCACCTCTTTCAGAATGACCCTATACCTTTTTCCCTCTTTCAATTCACTACGTACCAGTTGCCTTATACCATGTGCATTTGTTTCGACTGTGTCGAAAGGGGAGGGACGGAGGCCAAACCTAGTGCCGAAGGAGACGAAACAGTAAAAAGCCTGTTTATTTGTACTTTAAAATTGTCCATTTGTACCTAACCTGTCTTGTTTGTCTAAATCTGATTGGTTGCCTGGTTTTTCTTTTCAAAAGTGCTGCCATCTTTCCATATTTGGAAATTTAAACATTTTATAAAAATCCCCTTCTCCTCTATAATTATATAAAACATTTAAGTACTATACCTTAAATAATTTTATATAACCATTAAAACTCTTAGAAAAAATCTAGAAAAATTTCCAGAAAATCGCTTATATATGTTTTCTAACATATAAAAATTTCAGACCCAAATGGTTAAATATTTACCCATAAATAATTTATAATCCAAAATACCATTTTCTTTACTAGAAAATTCATATTAAATCCACAAAAATTCAGAAAAATCTGAAAATTGAAACCCGTCTCTAAAATATCATTTTAGATCTTTATAAAAATTCGCAAGGCAGTTGGATGTCATTTAATAGGGTTTTCATATCAAAACATGTCATAAAATCTATATAAGCATACACAAATCATCAACAAGTATATATTAACATTTCATCAGTCAAAAACATAGCAAATCAATGAAAAATACTTCGGTTTTAACCTTAAAACCGAAACCAATAAAAGTTTGGGATGTAAACATTATTCACCTTAGCTTTAGAGATTAAAGGAGCTTAAGATTTGGATAAATTTGATTTGAATTTAGCTTTTCCTTTAGCTTTTGAAATGAAATGAACGTATAAGTTATACACGGCCAAGGTTTGGAGATATAGGAATGGCCTCTTCCTATTTTACCCCTCCTCTAATTTATTTTGAACCATTCTTTAATTCATTTGTTTTAAATGGAATGGCTACCTTAATTAAAATCAAATCTCAATCCCCTAATCAATACATTATTTTATTTAATTCAACTGATTAAATATCCTAAATAATGTTACCAAAAATATGGGGTGTTATAGAATGTATTTTATTTGTTGGATAATTTGAGTAGGCAAACTGGAGAGAGCTTCTCTCCATTGTCCATTGGATATGAGAGAAGATACCTTCTTTTTAGGGAAACCAATGATAGAGATAGCTTGCCATCCTATCATGTCCTTAAGAGATTATCCATTGATCCAAGGATCAAACCATAAATTTGTATTATGTTCATTAGTAATTTTCCTTTCAACCAAATGTTTTGACCGCTGCCTAGTCCTAATGAGTAATTTTCACCTGTACAATGCATTATTATCTTTGTTTATTTTCCAAAGATTTTATTTTTACAATCTACTTCTCATCCACTACGTCTATAAACAGTCATTCTGTAAACATTTTCATGTAAGTTTTAAAGAGACGGCCTCCAAAATATCCTCTATCTTTGTTAATCCCACTCCTCCTTCGTATTTTGTATGACACAAGTCTTGCCAACTCATGTTGCGCTGTTTTTCAAAACAAAGTTTGTGCACACGAATTTATTTTAGAGATAGTTAATGTTAGTAGTTGACAGAGTTGAGTCCAAAACATGATTATTGGTAGATCATTGTTTTGATAGTTCAATTCTGCTGGCTACATTCAAAATTCTATTCTACCAGTGGTTGAATTTCCTGTTTATTTTATGAAAAAGTGCATTAAAATTTTCTAGATTTTAGGTTACTACAAGATAAAGGGATTCCCCAATTGATGATTGGGAGATTCCCTACTTGGACATGAAAATGTTTTTGATTTGTTCCTCTTCTTTAGCTCCTTTGCTAGGAAAGTGGTCTTCTATTTTTTTCATTTCCTGGATCACAGATTCCCTAATGATGTTAATGACCTTAGCAATGTTTTTCGCACTTTTTTGTTCACTTTCGAAGACACTAAAATGTCATTCACATACAGTAATTGTGTGGGAGTTAGTTCAATAAGAATTTTTTGGGTATGCTGCCTTCGTAAAATTCCATGTCAAGTAGTATTGTAAAATATTCCATCGCTATTGCAAAAAGTAAAGGGGATAATACATCCTAATGACTTATACCCCCTGTTACTATTGGAATAACCCAAAGGGCTGCCATTCAATAGTATCGAAAAGTAGCGATGGATATGCATTCATATACCATGTATGAAAATTTTTCAGGAAAACCCACACATAGAATCATACGGTATATAAATTCTCTATTAATTTTGTCATATTTTTTATGCAAGTCCACCTTTATGCATCGATTATTAGTTGTTTTCCTATTGAACCCTCTCACCATTTCGTATGCAAGTAGTGAATTTTCTAAAATTAGTCTATTTGGGATGAAAGCATTTTGAGTGAAGGAAATTAGTCGATTTAAATACTTTTCATCCTATTGCATAAAATATTTGCTAAGATTTTGTAGATTACATTACATAATGGTATTGGTCTGTAATTTGAGAGGATCTGTGGGTCTGTTTTTTAGGAATTAAGCAAATGAAAGTATGAATAATTTCTCTAATAATTTTAATGATGTTTGTATACCATTACTTAAAAGATGCCATCCTCACTATGTTCCCAATGAATCTTGAAGAATTTTGAGTTTAATCCATCTGGTCATAGAAAAATATTGTCATACGTTTGGAACACTGCCTCCTTGACTTCGTTCATACCAAAAGGTTTATCTAATGCTTCCCTAGCATTTACCGAGATATTTTTACATATAATAGGTGAAATTCTATTTTAAACGTGGAGAAATAAATAAATTTAAAAAGTAACGAGTCACTTCCTTAATCTTTCATTGGAATTTGTCCAATTTCCATGTGCACCCAACATCAACTTATTTGTTGAGGTTGAGAATATATCGGATCTAGTACAATATGGATAATATCTAACAATTGTTAAATTAGAAGATAAGAAGATAAATAAAAACAAAAATATGATCACACCAATAATTTTATACTAGTTTGGACCTCCCATCCTACGTCCAATCTCCAAGCTCCTCTAAGGAATTTCACTAGCAACAATCATCACTTCACCCAAAGGAATATGTTTACAACTGCTTGAACACTCATGTAGAACTTGACACCACTCCAAAGCAATAACTTTGCTTTCTGCTTCTAAATGTTCTCAACGACACAGATAAGTCACGCTAGAGTAACACCTTCTTATAATCTCTTTTGATGATGTAGAATTAAATGTGCAAGTGTATAGGAAGTTAAAAAATTGGTTTTGATTGCTTTTGAGATTGTATAAAAAGTAAGAATTAAAAGCACAAAATATAGAGTTGTAAAGTGATCTTAAAAACTTAAAAGAAAACTATATTTATAGCATTGAAAAAGTTGCGATGGAGAGTTGTAAATGTATGCGAAAGTCATAGCCACTATAAAGAGTTGTAACATTTGGCAAGAAGACAACTCTTCATTTGAATTTTGACTATTGATAGCCAATCAGATGTCTAAATGTAGATTTAGACATTTAAAATATTTCAAGTATGAAAAGACACTTCATTTGTTTGAAGACTGGCTATTTTAGACGTCTGAATATTTCAATCAGATGTCTAAATCCATGACCAGAGTATGGTTGAAATGTTCAGAGGTTTGAATAGTCAGTAAACATAAGTTATAAACAACAGGAATATTCAGACGTTTGAGGCTTCTATTTAAGCGTCTTAAATCATTGTTTTTAGAAATAGAGAGGAATCTTTGATTCAGACATCTAAAAAATTTTGCCAGACATCTGAAAATTTGTTATTTGTCTTTTCAATTCATTTATTTATTTTATTCTAATAACTATAAATTTAAATATTTTTTCAAGGTAAAATCAAATATTTGTGTGTGTATGACATTATCAAGGAGATTGTACAGTATAAAATTATGAAGAACTTAGAAAAGATAACGACTTTAGACATATACTTCTACAATTCTTCAGGCTTAAAAAAATCATCGATCACTTTGAGTTTTTCCTTTATAATCTTCTCCTACAATAATAAGATGTGTGTGTGTATCTTTGTCTTTAATCAAAATACAGAAAGGACAGAACTAACATTCTCCCAGTTTTTGATGGTGACAACTATACGATTATGGAAAATACAATACAATTATTCAGTACTCCCCTATCGAAACTGCCTGATTTTTCTCCCCCTTTGTTATCAACAAAAATGACATATAAATAGAAAACAAAAAAGGAAATGAGGAACTATACAAATGCTACAAACAAAGCAACGTCAATTAACTAACATGATGTTTTCAAAACAAACACAAACAACAACAAAATAATAGTGTTTGAAAATCCCATATACGAAATGCAAGACTACTTAATAAATTAACCATACATGGAAGACCAACAAACAACAATAAATAAAAGATTTGCAGGATAAGGTTCTAAGAGGTTGAATGTCAAGACGATGAGCAGAAATCCTCCAATCTTGTCCCTTGCTTTTACTTCATCCTTTGTTTCCCCAAGAAGAAGATGACTGAGGTGGTTCGCTACGCTTTTTCCAAATTTCCCTAAGAAAATTCATCATGACATCTACTTTCTTTTCTAATTTTCCCATCTTAGAATCAAATAATCGCAAGCTTTTACTCATTCTTTCTTTCTAAATTTGCGTGATTTTTAGATCTAATCACTTGCGCTTCTTAAAGTTTCTTCCAATTTCCCTCATTTTCACCTAATTCACAATCATTTCCATCTTCATCACTTGTTTCCAAAATTTCATAAGATAATTGTGCAGGCTTTTATCCTTTGTTGGGTGGGGATGTTGATTCCACCATGGGTTCATTAGAATTTATTTTTCGTAGACAAATTTCATAAGGATCGCAATTATGAGGTTCTTTTGGCAACTGCATTAAACTAAAAAACAATTTTTCAACATAGTTGATCATACCCAAATCCTTTTGAAACCCCTAAATTCCTTGGGCTCTAAGGAGCATAATATAGGGGCCATAAAAGATAATTCATCGTTTTTGCTTAAAATAATATCTGATCTCATGATAATAAAAGCTTCACAATTCACTTGAATATTTCCAAAAATGGCATACAATGCTTGGCAATCAATATCATATACTAATTCATGACTCCTTGTTCTTGGAATAAACATATTGATTATCATCCTCTCTAGCAATCTAGGTCTAGGTCATAAATCCTTTGAGGATTTATTTTCCAAGATGGCATTGTTATTCCAAATACGATAACTAATCCCGTTTCGCCTCCAATCATTAACCTCCATATCTTGGAGATCAATACCCTTATAACCACAATTTAAAATTCGTCCAAAATCATTCTTGTAAATTTTGAGAATTTTACCATATTCACTTGTCCAAATCCATCCAGGTTCATCATTTAACTTAACACTTATGATGTTAAAATTGGCCAATCCCAAAATTATTGTCATCAAAGTTGATCAAAGAAGTTATCCTTGCTCTATCCATTAAATTTTTAAGTCTATAGGATGGAAAATATTCCAATTTATATAAAGTACCCGTAAACATTTTCTTTTTTCCAAGGTCTTTAAATTTTGCAATACTTTCTGTATCATGACGAAGCCACTACATGATTTGTTGTTGAGTGATGTTGGAAGTCCAACATACTCTTCCATTCTTTTCTTTTTGAGGGCTCTCATAGGCATTATTGATAAAAGATATTTGAAGGAGTAGATGAGATTTTTAAGTAGATAAATAAATTAGGGCTTAGATTTTGAGATTGAGATTGGGTAAAATAAAATTTAGGTTGGGGATTTGGAGAAATTTTTGTTTATAGAAGAAGAAGGTGGAAATGGAATGTGTGGAGATAAAAGAAAATTGTAGATAAAGTAGTTGGGAGGGTAAAAGTGGAAAGTCAAAAAAGGACAAGAAATTTTCACATAAGGTAATCAAATGTTTAAACGATCAATTTAGAGGTCTGAATCATCATTCAGACGTCTAGATGGTCAATTTAGACGTCTAAGGGTTGATTTGTTTAAACCTGAGAGTACAAAGAGAATATTTGAGAATTTTCAAACATCTGACCTATTTTTCAAACGTCTGAATTTCTCTCTATAGCAACCTAAGAGCAAGTATGAATTCTGAAATAATTTTCAAACGTCTAAATGTAATTTTAGATGTTTGAATCAAATTTTCAGATGTCTGGTTGGAAAGAAAGAATTTTTCTTGATTCTCAACTCAAATGTTTGGAAAATCAGTTAAGCGTCTGAATAATAATTTAAATGGTAATTTTTGTTTTAAAAGTACCTTATTAGAATTTATATACATAAGTTTAAATATATTAATTTAACAATATATATAATTTAACAATATATATAAGTTTAAATACAAATTTTTATTACTAAAAAACTACAATTTTAATAATTGTATGGTATAGGCCAATCATGGTATCTGGGAGAGGTTATTGGATTAGATTCTGAAGTGGGATATTTCTGAGGGTTATAGATCTTAAGAGGTTTTGAGTTTATCGAAGGAATGCTACTGATGTTGTTTCTAGTATGTGTTATTCCACAGAACACAGTTAAAGTCCCTTCGATAATATTCAACTTCTCCTTTGCCTTCGTTTCTCCATTTTTATCTCCCTTTGTTCTGAGATGATTGTTCTTGTCTTTCCAATAATTTGCACTGTGTATGAGTTTGATTATCGAATCTTTCATTGTGTTATACTAAATAACCATCGATGGTGATTGCTTACTTGAACCTTTTTTCTTGAGGAAAATATCCACTAGATTCTTCCGATGAAGAAGAAGAAATTATTCTAATTGATGAAGGAGAACTTTTTTTAAACGCCATTTATTTTATAATTTTTTGAAAATTTATTATTATTAGTGACTAAATACTGGGGTTAAATATAAATATGATTTGGGAAAGCTATGAATAGATAGTTTTATTTTAATCTTATGATATATATTAAAGTTAAGTGAAAACCGGCAAATAAACAACTAAGATGTTTTTAGGTTATTATTAGACTATTTCGTTATGCGAAAAAATTCCTAACTTTCTTCTTAGGTTTATAAAACTATTTTTGGAAAGTGGTTTTTTGAAAATATTTGCAATTTAGTTTTTCGAGTTTACAAATTCTAGTGAAACAATGCCTTTTTCTACATTATCACGCAAGATGTGATGTGGAATATCAATATGTTTTGTATTTGAACGGTTGATAGGATTTTTTGAAAAATTAATTGCACTGGTGTTATCATAGTATATAGGTGAGTTTTGAAGAGTCTTGAAGTGTTGTTGCATATAAATGACTTTTGCACATGCCAAAGCTATAAAGATATATTTGTTTCACATGTTAAGAGTGAAACACAATTTTACTTTTTACTAAAGCACAAAACAAGAGATTAACCGATGAAGCGACATGTACTACTAGTACTTTTTTGATCTGTTTTGCATCATCCAAATTCCACATCATTATATGATATGAGTACGAAAGGACACTTTTTGGGATAAAAAAGTCCATAATCTCTTGTATTAGTTAAGTAAGAAAAAATTCATTTTATAGCTCTTAAATGTGATTCTTTGGGTTTAGTTTAAAATCTTGCACACAAACAAACACACATCAATAGATCTTATCGATTTACAGTTAAATATAATAAGGAACCGATCATACTTCTATATAGTTTGTGACCTACATCTTTACCATTCTCATTTTTTCTAAATGGATACTAGTGCTCATCAAAGTTGGCATAATAGATACATTATCAATTACTAATCACTTTAATAAATCGTTATAATATATTTCTTGTTATATATAAGGGTTATATTACTTTATTTTTTAAGTTATATGCCAAGAAAATAATTCAACTCACCCATACGTGACTTTTCAAATTCCTTTTTCATAGTATTTGAGAATATTACATAATGCTCATTCATAAAAACCAAAAATAATGTCATTTATGTATACTTGAACTATTAAAATATCGTTATTTTTCTTTTTAATAAATAAAGTAGAATCTACTTTGCCAATTTTAAAATTAGATTTAAAAAGGTAACTATTTAATCCTTCGTACCAAGCACATGTTGTTTGTTTAAGACCGTAAAGTGCATTCTTAAGTTTAAAAACTTTATTTTGAATATTTTCATGTTAAAAAGAGGTGGTTGCTCGACAAACATGTTTCCTTTATAAATCCATTTAAAAAATGCACTTTTAACATTCATTGAAAAAGTTTTAAATTTTGGTGACACACAAAGGCTAAAAGAATTCTATCTGCTTCTAATCTAACAATCAGGGCAAAAGTTTCTTCATAATATATTCCTTTTTCTTGAATATACCCTTGAGATAGTAATCTAGCTTTATTGTATTATGTCACCATTTTCATCTACTTTATTTATAAAGATCCATTTCATATCACTTACGATTTGATCATTTGATCTTGAAACCAATTCCCAAACATCATTCCATTCAACTTGATTTAGCTCTTCTTGCATGATTAAAATCCAAAAATCATCTTTAGATGCTTCTTTAATATTTTTTTGTTCTATGTTTGATACAAAACAACATGTCTCACTTGATTTTTTTTGATTCGTTGTTATAACACTAGTATTAACTTCTCCTCTTGTATTAACAAGAGGATGATCTTTTAATATATGAGGTGGTGATTTTAGCAAATTATCAACAATTTTGTTTCGAGAGGGATTTTCAAAAATGCTTTGTTGAGTTATCGAGATATTCTCAATTTTGTAGTTATTTATCCTATATATATAATTTTCATCAAACGATACATGTAGAGTTTCTTCTAGATGTTGGGGAAAAATCCCTCAAGGTCATCTTAGTAATAAAAAAACCCAACCTTGCAGAAAAACAAATAGGACCAGATTGATGGTGAGGCAAAACAAACAACTAATAGTCACCAGCTAAGAGCAATCACAGATTAAGTGATAAAAGTAAATAGCACACGAGATTTATAGTGGTTCCACTGCTACGAGGTCATGTACATCCCGCGAGTTTGTGTTCATCCACTTGGGGAGAGGACATTTTATTACTTTCTAAGAGGAGAAAATTTTATAAGATTGATAATGGAGAAGAAGAATAAGAAATACAACTAAGAGAGATAATTCTACTCATGCTAATCTCTGCCTTTATATAGAGATTATTACTTGGGTTTAAAGTAATTGATTTATGGTCATAAATCAATGCCTCATTAATTCTCCTATTCATGTAGGAAACATTTATCCATTTGATTTTCCCATTTCCCCCAATTTACATGCGTCTGATAAGATTCCTTCTTTAATCGACTAATTAGGGAATTAATTGATTATCTCAATCTCCCAAACTAATTCTTCTTCTCATATAGGTAATTTATTATTCTCTTTAATGCTATAAAAAGGCTATATATATTTGAGTATTTATCTCAAATATCTTTCAAATCTTCTGCAATTGGAAATATTATATCACTGAAATCAACAATATCTTCCAAATCTTCTACAATTGGAAATACTGTATCACCAAATCTTACAATCTCCATCTTGATACTATATTTCCTTGCAAGCCTATCAACTCCACCTACATCCTCTTATCCACGTAGGACCTAACAATCTCTACCATGAAAACAAACGTCTCCATGAACCATCTCAACTCTCCCCCCGCCCCGTGCCACCATGTGGCACCTAGCATTTTGATAAGCAATACCAGTACGAGTAATGCCCAAACTCTACAGCCTACAAAGACTTATGCATATCCGCTGCTTTCACCTTTGATCTATGATGGCCAACTTCAGACGATCCCTTCTTCTGCTTATCAAGCACATCCACTTGGCAGAACCACACCTTGTTGAAGCTTCCCTCTTTGATCTCGTTCTGTCTATGCAGAAACTCAAATTCCCTTCTCGTATGCCTAGCTTTGACATCTTCTCCACGAGAACTGTAAGCTCCAACCCTAGACCCTCCAAGTATAGTGCTTCCCTCCAGAAGATACAAATTCTGGAACATATCACTCTTTATCACTACTACAAGTGCACCCTTAGAAATCCTCAAACTATCCTTCTTCATAGTCACCTTGCATCCTTTGGATGACAACTGTCCAAGAGATATCATCGACTTTCGAAGACCTGGAACATAACAGACACCTGTTAAGGTGTGTATCATCCCATCAAACATGCGAATCTGCACGGTACCACTACACCACAGATAGGATTTTGGCGCAACCTTAGGCGGCACATTTGATACGGCTATAAGCCGTATCAAATTTTAATACGGCTTAAAGCCGTATCTATATTATTTAATATGGCTGTAAGCCGTATTAAAATTTGATACGGCTTATAGCCGTATCAAAATCTGTGCCTCTTTTCGTGGGAAAATTTTCCCCAAAACGCACACCCTCCCTCCTTTTTTTATTTTCAGCTTTATTTTTTTCCCGTGCTTATTTAGGGTTGACGATCTTCTCGAATTCTATCACTACTCTCAGGTAACCTCGATCGATCGAACGTTCCGCGTCTTCTCGAATTCGATCACTGCTCTCAGGTAACCTCGTTTTGTATTTGTTAGTGCCTCTTTAACAACATCGTACCTAATTCTATTACCTTGCTGCATTCTAGTATCAAACAAAATCATGATTCATTTTGCTGCATGTTATATATATCGCTAGTAAGATTGTTTAAGTTTTGTCTTTTGTTTCTAGTGACCAAATCATGTGGACAATCTTCCAGTGATCTAAATGATTGTGAAATCGAATATTGATTTTAGGACGGGAATAAATGCATTTGATAGTGTTTTTAGACTGTAACCAAGAAAGTCTGACATTTTAAGATGTCCGAACCTTTCATCTCTAGGAACAAAAATGTCAAGGCCTGTTAATAGTAATCTGCTTTCCGTATTTGGATCCGAGGCATCAGAAAAATAAATGCTTGTCATTACTCTATGTTGATTGAAATTGTTAGTATATCAGTGTCAGTCTGTGCTCTTTTGTTGAACCATGTAGACACTTTTAAATCAATTTGTTCATACATTCATTACATTGTGAATGTGGTTTTCATTACATTTGATGAAAATTATGAGCATATAAAATAATGAGATTTAATCTTTTGGTACAACGTATAAAGTTACCTACAGCAGACATATAAAAGTACTAGTTTAAAATTTGACACAACTAACTCATGTGCGGTACATGAACAATTACGCCTAATCTGATTCATAGATCTGAAGTGATCAAAACAAGCTGAACTCTATTTTTCAGGTGTAGATACTCATGCCTAACCCCCAGTCATTCATGCAAAGCAATATGAACACCGAAAAACTAAATAAAATAAATCATTTCAAATTTACATGTCCTTGTAGGTGGTCGATTGGTCTTTCCCCTACGTGGGTACGGGTATTCTTCCGAACATCCAAGTACATGACGGACAATTCCAAAGTGGTCTTCGGAAATTAAATGAAGAAACCCGTACCCACGTAGTATTTTAGTATTTCTAGAAGTGGCAAACGAGTTTTAAGCACTTCTTTAATGGACGTTTAATAGTCAGGTGCATATTTAATATGCATTCGATTGTTAGGCTGAAACAATCGATTAATAGATTTTCACAAAATTATCACCCAGCATTCTGTTTTAATTAATATCATATTGGGATCATGTTTACCAACCACAATTTCTCTGCATCTTGCAATGTTAAACTGATGAATGACTGTACATTAGTAGTAGTAGACTATTGTTTAACCATGTGTGTGTTCTGCTTATGTAACCTCCAAGGTGTATCTAATTAGCATCCAATCCTTTCCCTTCATAGCTATTCTAGTTAATTTTCCAATCCTTTCCCTTCATCGAATTTCTAAACTTGTATCATATTTGAGAATTTTGATGTTGGCGTTTGATATTTTAACCTAGATTTGGAAGAAGCTGAAGAACTCAGTAAAAAATAGAATGAAGAAAACAATGTAGAAAGGCAACTTTGTCATTTTTAAGGTTAAACTCAGCAAATTGAAATATAATTTACTATGTGTGTTTTATCATTTACGAACTAGATATGCTAATATATGTCATGAAATTCTTGGGTAAAAATTGTATATGGACGATCAACATAATTTAGGTGTCACTTCGTCATTATTCTTTTCATAGAATCTGGTTGGTTTAATTTACTTTTGAATACATGTCAGGTTCAAGAGCAAATTTGCAAATTGGGCCAAGAAAGGACTAACTCCATCTATATGTATGTATGTGTGTTCATAATTCATATTAAGACTCAACTAATTACTAACGTATGATGCTATGCAGGACTTGCACTTGAGATTCCCGAGGATCTGTACCATTTGATTAAAAAAGCAGTTGCTATCAGAAAGCATTTGGACAAGAACATGAAGGACAAGGATTCTAAGTTCAGGCTCATCCTTGTTGAGAGCAGGATCCATCGTCTTGCACAATACTGCAAGAGGACCAAGAAGCTTCCACCTTTCTAGAAATAGTAAGTGTTTTCAACTTTTTTTGCTAATGAACCAGGAACTATATGACACTGTCTTTACTCTGGCTACTAAACTGGTTTGATTTGTCTGCATCATTTTTTTGATCTAGTTTAAAACTCGTGTCCTCTAATTAGTTGAGTTTGCTATCATTTGATTGCTAAAGCCCTTGCCTTTGTTTTTAATATGTTTTAGTTTTAGGATGTTACCATTTAAAATATGGGGTACCCTTTTTGGCAGTAAGCTGACATAACATATCATACTGTTAACATTACCGGTACCGATTTGTCACTGTACTAAGGTTAGTATAGTGAAAATTATTAACTGTTAAGTAATGACTGGTAACTTTTTTGTGTGAAAAAAAAACCAAAAGTTTGTTATATTTTTTACATTGTAGTAGTATAGTTTATGCTTTATCCTTTTAACTGGTTTTGAATGATTACGTATCAGGTGTATCAAGTGTTGTCGTAACCCAAATTAATATAGTGGCACTTTTACTTTCATTAATATGTGCATGGTTAAAAATTAATCCTTTCCCTTCATAGCTATTCTAGTTAATTCTAGTTAAAAATTAAATGTCGACTATTTGAACAGGAGCAGGTCTGCAATTATAAATCGACGCCAATACAGCAAGAATCCAAATTAAAATGATAAAAGTCGAATTCAAGTGGTCCAAAATAAGCAACCATCATTATGTAATTATGATGCGTTGTGGATAAATTGTGATATGATTTTGGTCATATGCTGCATCGACTAATTAATGTTGCAAGTATACCATGTCTAATATAATAGTCAATCTTATGCTATTTTTTATTATTTTGATCTCCTTGCATAATTTACAGCTTGGTGCTAATGTTGTATATGGTTCTGACATTGTATATGGTTTTAACATTGTTGTATAATTGGATAAAATTATTGTTAATGGCGCAAGCCAAGTATCAGGAGAGGGGTAATGCATAGACATTACTCTGGTGCTACAAAATAGCGCCGTTGTAATGGAAAACTTTTTGGAAACAGTTTGGTGCTAATGTTGTATATTGTTCTGACATTGTTGTATAAGTGGATAAAATTGTTGTTAATGGCGCAAGCAAAGTATCAGGAGAGGGGTAATGCATAGACATTACTCCGGTGCTACAAAATAGCGCCGTTGTAATGGCAAATTTTTTGGAAACAGTTTGGTGCTAATGTTTAAAATAAACCCTATATTTTGAGTTCCATTTATTGAAATTTAAATAGTCCATATATTTTATCTATTTAAAATTAATTAAATATTTAAAATCATACCACAAAATTAATTCTAGGGTTATTGCCTACTTGTTTGTCTTACATTAGAGTATCATAGTTGAAAAGAATGGTAAAAGTTCAAGATAAATTATAGTTCTGGCATCAAGAAATCAAAACATCCAACAAAAAATAAGCATGATTTCAATTGATCGTTTTTAGATTTGTGCTCTCGATTAACTTGTAAGCTCATTTTATAAAAACAAGCATAATTGTTTATAAGAATGAGGCCTTCAAAAATCATTTTTACAAATCCAAAGCAACCAAAAGATTTTGAAAGAAATAGAAGGAAAAGAATTTGTTCTTTAAAGATATGCACTATGTTTACCTGCTTTAGGATCTGGAGAGTAATATCTAATAAAGCTAAAAGAATGTTAGAAGTAAAGATTAGCTATTCTGGAATTACTTGAGACTATCCCATATGTAATATGTTTAGCATTATATAATATATAAAATAATAATATACTAAGATAAAAAATAATATCAAACTGTTATTGACTAAAAAAGAGTTGATATATCCATATATTTATAAATAACCAGCCGAAAAATGATCATCCAACTACCCAAACAAGTTACACTCCGCTACAACCCAACCAATGGTAATCGGTCAATACAATTAATTTTCATCAATTATTTGCGTTCACGGTTCACTTATTGTTTCATTCACATAAACTCTAATAAGTATAATGAATGTACCTGAATAATATCTTAGGTTTCACCCTAAAATCTCAAACTGTGGAAATGAAATGGTTGTTGATATTGATGTTCACTTTAAAGACATTATGCTTGGGACATCTTGAAAATAGAGGTTATGATATAGGACCCATTGAAGGGCAAGTCTCATGTTCTGTTAAATATGATATAGGAGGGCAGTATGTCTTTCAGCATAGACAAACAATGGATAAATGAATCAGATCTAAGATCTACATACTATATAGACGGGGTGCAGAAGTTCATTAGTTTTGTTGAAGAAAACGGTGGTAAGAAAGGATTGTATTTATGCCCTTGCACCCGGTGTGTGACGACCCGGAATTTTTGGTATATTTGAAATGTGAATATTTAATTTATTTTAAATATTCGAAGGTTAAATTTTAACTTTAATTTCAAATATACAGTATTTATTTGGATAATTAATTATTAAATTTAATTATCGGGATTGGGTAAAATATTGAATCTTGATTTTAAGCCTGTTAAAAATAGTTCAAAGGTTCAGAAAATTTATATTGTTAATACTGAAGATGATAGAACTTTTAAAATGGAATTTTAAAGAGTTTTGTTCAGTTTTAAAAATATATCGTTGAAATTGAATTTAAAAATAGCCGTCCGAGGCACAGTCTCGAAATTCGACGAAACCAGTTTCATTGGATCCGTAATATTGTATTATTATCGGATTTCAATTTTCGTAGAGTTTGGGGTTGTGGTGTGAGTGTACGATATATAAACGCGCTGAAAATTTAATTGAAATTCAAATATAAATAATAAGTTATATTGACCAGTTAAAAAGAAATTCACATCAGATCTTCTCCTTTCATTTCGAAAGTCACTGTAGATTGCCTAATTTAAACACGTGTCCTACCTAATAAACACGCGTCTCCCCCTCTGTTGTTCCTTTCAATTGAAGCTATCTCGTTCGAAAAGAAAATAGGCTGCCTTCGTTCGTTTTCCCCTTTACCTCCCTCTATTCTCAAATTAAAACAAATTAAATCTCATTCCCTAGTAATTCATGCTCGCTTGAACCATGCCGAGTTCGATCTAATCCAATCGAATGACTTCGACAATGAGGAATCGGAGGTCGCGAGCGAATTTCCAGCCTGGGTGATGGCGACTTTCGCGAAGAAGAGCTGGGACCGAGCCTCTTGGGTGTAAGCAATCTATCGCCTGAAGGACAACTTCCTTTGTGATGTGTCGAGCGTTTTGAAACGCCTACCTGGCAGTGTGTTCGGCACGATGTCGGCAGAATATGGAGTCGCGATGAGTTGTGGGTTAGGGGAGGTCGCGATAGGCGAGGATCGTGAGCGACGCTAGGCTAGGGTTTGGTCTGCCGGAGTTTGGGCATAGCATAGTGGCGGCGGCGTCACGTTTGGAGTCGCGAGCACGGGGCAGGGGAGCAGCGATGCTTGGCTGAACTCCACGAGATCTGGTCTCGTTCCAGATAATGAAGTGGCAAAGCATTTCGAAGAACGCGTGGTTGCAGTGGCGTGAGTGTCAGAGCTGGGTCTCATTTTGTGGTTTTTGAGCAACTCGTGATGGGGGGATTCCGGTGCGTTGTGGAGAGGATTGCCGATGTGTTGGATGGGGCATTCTGATTTTTCGGCAGTAAGGTATTTTGTTAACCTATTTGTAAATTAGGTAATTAAATGAATGTATTATAGGATGAAATCTATAACAGGAAAAATATATATTCATATGCAGTTTGGAAATAAAACATACAAGTTTACTTAATAATGTATATTAGTGATTTAGATGATTAATAAACTTCTTTAAAATTATTTAGTTACTGAAAGAATTGTAAGGGGAAAAATATTTGGTTTAACTAGATTATTAGTTGAGTTATTTATTTAGTGGTAATTAAATTGTTAATAAAACGCATTATTTGTTTTAGTAACCAAATATTATTTTATTAAAGGAAAAGTAATTTGAATAAATAGTTAGCTAAGTAAAATTATCAAAGAGAAGAAATTGTTCAATAAGTTCAAATATTAATAAAATGTAAAATGTTTATTCAAGGTCTGGAACCATGGAAAGACATGCTGATTGGGATTGGTTTGCAAATAAAATCAAAGGTGAGTTAATCTCACTCAGTTGAATTTTATTTTAAATTTAAATGGTTAAATTTAAATAATTGATTGGATGATTGCATTGGTTGAATATGCTATATTATATATATAGTAGTATATAGCAATATATACATATTGGCATATGTATATATTTGAGTTGTTGATATTCCCGCATTTATATAGCGGATGAGACCCTATGCGCCGCATAATAGCGGATGATTTATATAAATCCCATATACCGCGATATTCCATTTTGAAGTGGAATTGGTATTGTGCTAACGTCTATGGATGCAGGGAAACAGGTTGGAGGGATCCAACTGGATTCCTCAAAATTTTCTAGACTGTTTTATATTCTGTGTTATGAATATTGATATCCTGTGATGATTTTATTGGTAATTGAAATATTGAATAATATGGTTGGATTGAATATTTCAGAAAAAGAAATTATCAAAATGTATTAAATTGGGTTTTTGGAAAGAAATAAATCTTAAGTTAAAAGTATTTTGAAATAAATGAAATGAGCAAGGAATTTATTTCAAAGTAAAGTAAATCGGAAATCAATTTGGGATTTGATTTAAGCGTTAAAACGGGATTTTTTAAAAGAGAAGTGAGATTTTGGAATTTATAAACTGGGTTTATAAAGTAAAATAAAATATCAGTGGATATTTGAAAAGATAAATTCAAGGTGGGAATTTATAAAAGGAATATGAATTGGTTTAAAAATAAATGTTGATTTATTATTAAAAGATGTGAAGAGAAGTGTATTTATCTGGATAGCCAAGTATGTTTTTCCAAAGCAATTTTAAATATAAGTTAAAAGTTTTAATACGGTTTAAAAAGCATATTTTAGAGAATCTATTATTTCTAAATGTTAAAGCCTAAAGTAGTATTTTCAAAGATCTATTATTGTAATAATTATATAAAAGTGATTTGGTATTATATTTTAAAAAGAGAAATTTAGTTTATATTTATAAAGTGGTTTAATTTAAAGTATATATTTTTAATAAAGTATTAAAGTAGTTTGATTTCAATGTTATAAAATATATTTTAAAATAAAGTGTTTTTAAATTTTTTTAAAATCTAAAAGTGTTTTGTACTTGGTGTTTCAGAGAAATAAATATTTGGAAATGTATTCCGTAAGCGGAAACTGTTTTGAAATTGTTTTCAAAAGGAGTTTGAAATATATCTTGGAAAGATATTTGGGTAAATAAATAATGTGGGAAATTATTTATTGTGTGATGGTTGCTTGTGGATGTAAATTGATAGTTAAATAACCGACTATCAATATTGGCCAATGCGCTGATCGTTTCGAAGAGACCGGGATCGGGTTTCCGTATACCAGGATTCTAGGTCTGGAGACTCGAATACCACTTCGATCCGGTTTGTACGTTTTCGTGTAACGTGTTCGGAGTCGAAGATGGAGCTGTGAAGTGCAAGGGCTAGTCGCTACTAATCCTGAGGATATTCCCAAAATGGATGTAGTAGGAATAGTGCCTTCGGTTCCGTTCAAACCCAGGACGGACTTGTATGGACGAATGCTTGCGAAACATCGTCAGCGGACGATGGGCATTCTAAGGGATATGTTCTGAAAAGGTATCGTTTAGCATCGAACCTCATCAACCGGGAATGACTGAAAATCAGGGGTTATGCAGCAAGGCTTCGTGGGTAGCTCCCACTGGAGGGTAAGGTCATCCCTGTCTAGATGTCCCTTTTTATTTCGGCTTAGTGGTGCGGTTGCTGATCCCAACCGTGGGGTGATTTTATTCGGGATCATCCAGTAAGGGATGGTTCCGGCCTTGTGTTGCAGAGGAGCGGGTGTACTCCTCGGTACGGTGATCTAGGCCACGTACTGTGATAGGTGGTACCCCAGTGCCTAGTCATTCGTTGAAAATCTATTTTTCCTACGTGCCTTGTACGGTATTTGTTTGTATTACCCACTTTTGTGGCTAGTATGCTGGAATTTAATAATGTAACAATTTCAGCTATTTTAATAAGTATTTGTATATAGACACTATTATAATATCAAAGGAATTTGATAAAAAGTGTTTTAGCTATCGTAAGGTAAAAACCCGACATGTTTATTTGTGGCGTGGTCTTACGAGATGCTTTTGATTTCAAAAGATTTTTGAAACTTTAATAATCAATTGAGTGTGATTTTCTCACGCTGGTATTCCAGACTGACTCGGGTATTGTTTTATATGATGCTCGGGTCAGACCGAGTATTATAGATTACAGGAAATGATGCTATGGAGCTGGATGGCGATACGTACTTCCGTATTTGAGTTATATATTCCGCTGTGTATTCAGATTGTGAGGACAAGTTATGATTACTGTCCAGTTGTATGATATTGATGTGATGTACTCTGATGATGTATTTGGATGATGTATATGTAAACAGATATAGATTTCTTTTTGTGTAAAGATCTGTTATTATCTATTATATTTTATTCCACTGCGTATGTGAGATTCTGCTGTTGTTTTTCTATTTTTCTCCTTCTACCTCTTCTTCTTAACTAAAATGGTCCGGTTTTTCGTGTATGAAAAACCCGGGTTGTTACACTTGGTATCAGAGCTTAGGCTAGCGATAACCTTGGCTCTAGTGGGAATTTTGAGAGTATTAATAGATATGAGAGCGTATTTGTTAGTGAATATAAAATGGTTTTATATTGTGTTGGTTGGTTTATTGAGTGGCATATGAACCTTCGTCGGCACAGTCTGGACAACTGTATCGAAGGGGTTTCTAAACACTTGAATAGAACAGTTCGACACAGTATGGTTTTAAATAGGGTGAATGAAATAATTTTGCCCAAATTATTTTGTATATAAAAGAAATAATTATTCGAAAATTATTATGGTTATATATTTGGATGCTTGGTTGTTAGAAAATGACAATAATGAGTTAGTCTCATTATTGAGTAGAAATTGAAACTTATAACCTAAGTTGAAGAATAATTTATATAATAAGTGGAATTTGAGAATGTAGTTTATAAATGGAAATAAACTCCATATACAAATGAAATTTGTAAATGTAAATTGTAAATGTGACTTATAATTTGAAATAAAACGTGATAGAATTTCAGAGAAATGTTTGGATATAAAATTGAATGGACTTTGAATTTGAAGTTTTGGGAAAGGTTTAAATTCCTTTGGATTTAAAAATAGTTTTTAAAGGTTTTGGGGGAAATAATAGTGATATTATTTCATGAATATTTTTGAAATTGAATTGAAATCTGGTGGGATTTGGGATTTAAAAATGTTTGAAATGTTTAGAGTGATAAAAGCATTAAATTCTCTTTTGGTCGCTGGAAAATAATTTCGGTGATGACTGCAGCATCATCGATGTCTATTTTCGAGTTTCCAAAGAGAAATTGCTACCAAACTGTTTTAAATTAGAAATGATTGTGAATTGGGTTGGTTTTGAAATTCAAAGGGAAAATTGTTTGGTAAAAGCAGATTATTTTGGAAATTGGGAATTTGAGGTGATATACCAGATATGTATGAATTATTTATGGATTCAAAATGGTTTTGAAATAAAACCGGGCAATTGAATTCTGGGAATTCTATTTAAAATATAAATGTGGAAATTTAAACGAATCAACAATATAAAGTATAGAATGAAGTTGATTGAAATAAGAAAGGAATGAAAGTTAAATTCTGGGATTATAATTATGAGATGAAAATAACTCAATGAGTAATATAAGTTGGTAGATAAAAGAGTTAGAGAACTTGAAGGTGAATGAATTGTAAAACTTGTATAATATTTGTATCCTGGAATTAAAATTTAATTCGAGTATATGAAGGTGAATAAAATATATTTGAATTTAACTTAGGATAAGTTAAATAAAATTGAGAATTGGAATTGAATTAAATGTAAGTAAGTTGAAGTCGAATTGAATTCGATATAAAGGTAATGTAAAATGCTTATAATTGTGGAAAGAAATTCATATTCTTAAGTTCTTAAGTGTAATAATTTGAAATTTGATTGTAAAGATGAAAATGGACTTAAATGAATAGTCCCAGGATCTTAAGTAAGTAAGTTAAAACTTATGAATAGAAATGAAATTGTAAGTTATAAATGGGAATTCATTTCTTTGAATCATTAAGAGTTATAATTTGAAATTGTAATTATCAAATGGAAACGACTAAGATGAGCAATCTTAATAAATCCAAACTTGAATTATAAAATAAATTGAACTTAAGATAATTAAGTGAAGTGATATTTAGAATTAAAAAGCAAGTATTTAATTTTAACCAGCAGAGGAACTAATGAGATAATAAATTAGTTAATGAAATTGAATTGGGAGTTAATGGAATTGGATTAAAATAATGATGGTTTGGATTGCGAATGAAATCCAAATAAGTGAAAATAAATTGGAAATGACCTGGTTATTAATAAAATAATTCCAGATGAATTGAGTATGGAAATTAAAATTCATAATGATTGAGTGAATGAACCACTTATATTAAATAAATAAATGGATGGAATTTGAATAAATAAGAATTAAATGAAAGATGGAAATAAAACTTAAAAGGGTTGGTTAAATGGAAAATAAACTTAAGTTATTGACTTAAGTAAATGTTGAATGGAAACTGAACTCAACAGAGGAGTGGTTTAAATAAGTTGAGAAATAGTTATTGAATGAATTAACTTGAATTGTTTTCGAGCTAAATAAAATTCAATATTCATAGGTTGGAGATGAATTGAATTTAAGAAAGAAAAATTGGAAATGGAAATCTGAATGAAATGTGGAATAAGTATTTATATTTGAAATGAAGTAGTAAATTGAAGTAAGTTGGAATGCATATGAAATGGGAGTTCAATTTGAATATATACACTTCAATGGTGAAGTAGTAAATAAATATAAGAAAATTTTATAATGAACTTAAGAATTGAAGAATGAAATTCTTAAGAAAATTTGTATTGGAAATATACTTAGTAATTTTGGGAAAAAAAATATATACTAAGTAAATAGTTGAATGAAGACTAAAACTGAAGTTGAGAAATGGGATAGTTGTGAATAAGTAGATAACAATCAAAATGAATGTGAATAAAAGAAAATTGATATAACTGATAATCAATTGGAATTTATACGTAAGATATACGTATATTATTTTATTCGCATAGCTATTTGGTCCAGATGTCGAACACAGAATTTCGAGATAGTTTTTTTTTCGATCCGAATCAGGATTTTTCACTCGATTTTCAACGGCGAACCTGGATATGGATTGTTGATTGATTCTGGATATTCTCTATCATAGTTTGTGGCTATGCAAGGAGAATGACGGTTTCTGATCAAGGAACCAGATCTGAGTCCGCACTAGGAAGTCGGGTGGACGATACTAGTTCGGAAGTGAAATTGTGTGATCGATTGAGCGATCGAATGTGATATTGCGTACGGATGATATATGTGCATCGTACGGGCTAAGTAAAACAAATATTGTAAATTTGTAAAGGAAAGTATAAAATGACTTTGGAACTGTGATTGAATATTATTGCTGAGTAGGATATACAGGTATATAAAGGCAATGGATAAATTGAGATTTTGATTTTAGAAGATAAAATTTAATGGCCCGACAAAAAGGTATGTATTTGAATTTCTATATGAAATTTGATTGGGTTTTGGATCCAGCCACTTGGCTTTTTGTTTTCTTTTTGAGATTGGGAGGCCGTAGAGCCATTTTGTAGTAGTACCGAGCTAGCCGCGCAAAGGAGACGCTGGCGAAATTTTTCGGAAATTTAGGGAGTTAGAAAAATTTTAAGAAAATTTTTGATAGTTCGAAATTTGAATTCAAATTTAAAATTTGAATTGATAAGTAGGTGGTATGAGTTGAACTTATGAATAAGTTTAGGAAGTTAAAAGATGATTAGTGTATCATTACTAAAAGATTGTTTGGGTATTGTTAAAACTGTTGAACTTGGGAAATAGTAATGGGTATTGGATCATTCTTCCTAACTAGTAATTTCGGGGACGAAATTCTTTTAAGGGGGGAGGAATGTGACGACCCGGAATTTTTGGTATATTTGAAATGTGAATATTTAATTTATTTTAATATTCGAAGGTTAAATTTTAACTTTAATTTCAAATATACAGTATTTATTTGGATAATTAATTATTAAATTTAATTATCGGGATTGGGTAAAATATTGAATCTTGATTTTAAGCCTGTTAAAAATAGTTCAAAGGTTCAGAAAATTTATATTGTTAATACTGAAGATGATAGAACTTTTAAAATGGAATTTTAAAGAGTTTTGTTCAGTTTTAAAAATATATCGTTGAAATTGAATTTAAAAATAACCGTCCGAGGCACAGTCTCGAAATTCGACGAAACCAGTTTCATTGGATCCGTAATATTGTATTATTATCGGATTTCAATTTTCGTAGAGTTTGGGGTTGTGGTGTGAGTGTACGATATATAAACGTGCTGAAAATTTAATTGAAATTCAAATATAAATAATAAGTTATATTGACCAGTTAAAAAGAAATTCACATCAGATCTTCTCCTTTCATTTCGAAAGTCACTGTAGATTGCCTAATTTAAACACGTGTCCTACCTAATAAACACGCGTCTCCCCCTCTGTTGTTCCTTTCAATTGAAGCTATCTCGTTCGAAAAGAAAATAGGCTGCCTTCGTTCGTTTTCCCCTTTACCTCCCTCTATTCTCAAATTAAAACAAATTAAATCTCATTCCCTAGTAATTCATGCTCGCTTGAACCATGCCGAGTTCGATCTAATCCAATCGAATGACTTCGACAATGAGGAATCGGAGGTCGCGAGCGAATTTCCAGCCTGGGTGATGGCGACTTTCGCGAAGAAGAGCTGGGACCGAGCCTCTTGGGTGTAAGCAATCTATCGCCTGAAGGACAACTTCCTTTGTGATGTGTCGAGCGTTTTGAAACGCCTACCTGGCAGTGTGTTCGGCACGATGTCGGCAGAATATGGAGTCGCGATGAGTTGTGGGTTAGGGGAGGTCGCGATAGGCGAGGATCGTGAGCGACGCTAGGCTAGGGTTTGGTCTGCCGGAGTTTGGGCATAGCATAGTGGCGGCGGCGTCACGTTTGGAGTCGCGAGCACGGGGCAGGGGAGCAGCGATGCTTGGCTGAACTCCACGAGATCTGGTCTCGTTCCAGATAATGAAGTGGCAAAGCATTTCGAAGAACGCGTGGTTGCAGTGGCGTGAGTGTCAGAGCTGGGTCTCATTTTGTGGTTTTTGAGCAACTCGTGATGGGGGGATTCCGGTGCGTTGTGGAGAGGATTGCCGATGTGTTGGATGGGGCATTCTGATTTTTCGGCAGTAAGGTATTTTGTTAACCTATTTGTAAATTAGGTAATTAAATGAATGTATTATAGGATGAAATCTATAACAGGAAAAATATATATTCATATGCAGTTTGGAAATAAAACATACAAGTTTACTTAATAATGTATATTAGTGATTTAGATGATTAATAAACTTCTTTAAAATTATTTAGTTACTGAAAGAATTGTAAGGGGAAAAATATTTGGTTTAACTAGATTATTAGTTGAGTTATTTATTTAGTGGTAATTAAATTGTTAATAAAACGCATTATTTGTTTTAGTAACCAAATATTATTTTATTAAAGGAAAAGTAATTTGAATAAATAGTTAGCTAAGTAAAATTATCAAAGAGAAGAAATTGTTCAATAAGTTCAAATATTAATAAAATGTAAAATGTTTATTCAAGGTCTGGAACCATGGAAAGACATGCTGATTGGGATTGGTTTGCAAATAAAATCAAAGGTGAGTTAATCTCACTCAGTTGAATTTTATTTTAAATTTAAATGGTTAAATTTAAATAATTGATTGGATGATTGCATTGGTTGAATATGCTATATTATATATATAGTAGTATATAGCAATATATACATATTGGCATATGTATATATTTGAGTTGTTGATATTCCCGCATTTATATAGTGGATGAGACCCTATGCGCCGCATAATAGCGGATGATTTATATAAATCCCATATACCGCGATATTCCATTTTGAAGTGGAATTGGTATTGTGCTAACGTCTGTGGATGCAGGGAAACAGGTTGGAGGGATCCAACTGGATTCCTCAAAATTTTCTAGATTGTTTTATATTCTGTGTTATGAATATTGATATCCTGTGATGATTTTATTGGTAATTGAAATATTGAATAATATGGTTGGATTGAATATTTCAGAAAAAGAAATTATCAAAATGTATTAAATTGGGTTTTTGGAAAGAAATAAATCTTAAGTTAAAAGTATTTTGAAATAAATGAAATGAGCAAGGAATTTATTTCAAAGTAAAGTAAATCGGAAATCAATTTGGGATTTGATTTAAGCGTTAAAACAGGATTTTTTAAAAGAGAAGTGAGATTTTGGAATTTATAAACTGGGTTTATAAAGTAAAATAAAATATCAGTGGATATTTGAAAAGATAAATTCAAGGTGGGAATTTATAAAAGGAATATGAATTGGTTTAAAAATAAATGTTGATTTATTATTAAAAGATGTGAAGAGAAGTGTATTTATCTGGATAGCCAAGTATGTTTTTCCAAAGCAATTTTAAATATAAGTTAAAAGTTTTAATATGGTTTAAAAAGCATATTTTAGAGAATCTATTATTTCTAAATGTTAAAGCCTAAAGTAGTATTTTCAAAGATCTATTATTGTAATAATTATATAAAAGTGATTTGGTATTATATTTTAAAAAGAGAAATTTAGTTTATATTTATAAAGTGGTTTAATTTAAAGTATATATTTTTAATAAAGTATTAAAGTAGTTTGATTTCAATGTTATAAAATATATTTTAAAATAAAGTGTTTTTAAATTTTTTTAAAATCTAAAAGTGTTTTGTACTTGGTGTTTCAGAGAAATAAATATTTGGAAATGTATTCCGTAAGCGAAAACTGTTTTGAAATTGTTTTCAAAAGGAGTTTGAAAATTTGGAAATATATCTTGGAAAGATATTTGGGTAAATAAATAATGTGGGAAATTATTTATTGTGTGATGGTTGCTTGTGGATGTAAATTGATAGTTAAATAACCGACTATCAATATTGGCCAATGCGCTGATCGTTTCGAAGAGACCGGGATCGGGTTTCCGTATACCAGGATTCTAGGTCTGGAGACTCGAATACCACTTCGATCCGGTTTGTACGTTTTCGTGTAACGTGTTCGGAGTCGAAGATGGAGCTGTGAAGTGCAAGGGCTAGTCGCTACTAATCCTGAGGATATTCCCAAAATGGATGTAGTAGGAATAGTGCCTTCGGTTCCGTTCAAACCCAAGACGGACTTGTATGGACGAATGCTTGCGAAACATCGTCAGCGGACGATGGGCATTCTAAGGGATATGTTCTGAAAAGGTATCGTTTAGCCTCGAACCTCATCAACCGGGAATGACTGAAAATCAGGGGTTATGCAGCAAGGCTTCGTGGGTAGCTCCCACTGGAGGGTAAGGTCATCCCTGTCTAGATGTCCCTTTTTATTTCGGCTTAGTGGTGCGGTTGCTGATCCCAACCGTGGGGTGATTTTATTCGGGATCATCCAGTAAGGGATGGTTCCGGCCTTGTGTTGCAGAGGAGCGGGCGTACTCCTCGGTACGGTGATCTAGGCCACGTACTGTGATAGGTGGTACCCCAGTGCCTAGTCATTCGTTGGAAATCCATTTTTCCTACGTGCCTTGTACGGTATTTGTTTGTATTACCCACTTTTGTGGCTAGTATGTTGGAATTTAATAATGTAACAATTTCAGCTATTTTATGAGTATTTGTATATAGACACTATTATAATATCAAAGGAATTTGATAAAAAGTGTTTTAGCTATCGTAAGGTAAAAACCCGACATGTTTATTTGTGGCGTGGTCTTACGAGATGCTTTTGATTTCAAAAGATTTTTGAAACTTTAATAATCAATTGAGTGTGATTTTCTCACGCTGGTATTCCATACTGACTCGGGTATTGTTTTATATGATGCTCGGGTCAGACCGAGTATTATAGATTACAGGAAATGATGCTATGGAGCTGGATGGCGATACGTACTTCCGTATTTGAGTTATATATTCCGCTGTGTATTCAGATTGTGAGGACAAGTTATGATTACTGTCCAGTTGTATGATATTGATGTGATGTACTCTGATGATGTATTTGGATGATGTATATGTAAACAGATATAGATTTCTTTTTGTGTAAAGATCTGTTATTATCTATTATATTTTATTCCACTGCGTATGTGAGATTCTGCTGTTGTTTTTCTATTTTTCTCCTTCTACCTCTTCTTCTTAACTAAAATGGTCCGGTTTTTCGTGTATGAAAAACCCGGGTTGTTACACGGTGCAAAAATATGAAGACGATCAAATTAGATAACATTCATTTTCATTTGCTTAGATGGGGTATTATCCAATCGTATACAGCGTGGTATTTTCATGGGGAAAAAAGGGCGGAGATGGAAAAACAACAACCAGTTAGTCATGGCAGAACTACTGCTGAGTCTGAACATATTAGGATGGAAGATCTGGTCAATGATGCAGATAGATTTCATCATTTTCAACCTACAAATTCGTTGCCTGATCATGCTAATGTTGGAGAGCAGTCTACTGATTATCCAGATTGGCAGGCCAATGAAAGTAAGAAGTATAAATCGCTTTTTGGTAGCGTAAAAGAGCCGCTGTATCCTTCATGTTCAAAAGGGATTACGAAGCTGTATGCCATTGTGAAACTGAATAGCTTGAAGACCCAATACAGCTTTTCAGATAATGGTATGACTGCACTTCTCGAACTAATAAAGGAGTTACTCCCCGAAGGTAACACACTGCCGACAAAGTACTCCGACGTGAAGAAGATTGTAACGACCCAGAATTTTGAACAATTTAAAATGAAAATATTTAATTAATTTTAAATATTTAAATGATGGTTTGACTTTAATTTCAAATTATCAGAATAAATTGGCGATTAAATTATAAAATTCAATCTATTGAAAGTTTAATAAAAATTTGAATCTTCAGTTTTAAGCTGAAGAAAAATATTTCAAAAGCTTTTAAAATTTATATCGATGATACTGAAGATAATAGAAGCTTCGGAATCGAATTTGAAATTGATTTGATCAGTTTTAAAATTTTATTGTTCGAATTGATATTTAAAAATAGCGTTCCGGGGCGCAGTCTCGGAATTCGACGAAACCAGTTCCATTGGATCCGGAATATTGAATTATTACCGGATTTCAATTTTCGTATTTTTCAGAATTGTTATGTGAGCACACGACGTGTAAACGCATTGAATTTTTTTTATCAAAATTCAATTTCAATTTAAAATTTGTGATTGGTCACCTCAGCACGTTCTTCCCTAAAATCGTGCCTACTATCACGATGCGAGATCGTGCAACCCATACCCGAGCAATTTTAAATAACCCCTCTTTCTCGTTCTTCCCTCACTGGTGTTCATTCGAAAAAAAAAAGAAAAAAAATCAAACGCGTCTTTATTCTCGGAAGTAAATTCAAAAAAAATGGCAGATGAAAGGGATTAACTCGAAATCGAGTCGCGTGTAGAGGGAGAGGGCGTTCGATTTCAGTCTCGAGGTCGACAATCAATTCGTTGATTATAGGAGGAATCATCGCGAGTTAGGGCTTCGTCGGTTGTCGCGTTGGAGGGTGGATCGCGATAGGTCGCGATACAGGGAGCGATGTCAATTGACATCGCGAGAGGCCAAGCAGCTCGAGTACGAGCTGATAGTGATGCTCGCGAGGTCGCAAGTCAGAGGAAGTAGTCGCGACTGGGTGGCGTCGTGCAAGTCGAAGGCGACTCGTTCGAGAAGGTGGCATTCGACTGGTCGCATGGGATTTAGGGCAATGGCAGCGCAATCAATGATGGTGGTCGTTTTGGTGGTTGCAAGTCCGATCGATGGTCGAGGGCTTGCCTGGATTCGTTCGATTTTGTCAAGTGAGGTATAAATTTCTATTGTTAAATTTAACTATAATTAAAATACTTTTTATCAGAGAAATATTATACAGTTTCACATTTTTGTATGTATACAGAAAGATATAATTTTTACAGTAAAGGAATTTCTGTGCTTTCTTTTATAGAGAAGAAAATATAAATATAAAGGTATAATTTATTTTCAAATTTAAATTTATATGTGAAGATATACAGTGAGATATTTGCAGTTTTGAAAATGTATATGTACAAAAGATTTACAGTTGAACAAAATAAATATAGGTTAGAAATAATAACCGTAAAGTAAATTTCATTTTTCTGCAGTTACAGTAAGGAAAATTTGTTTAAAACTAAATTATTAGTTGAATTAAAAATTTAGTTTCAAATGAAAAATATTTATTTAGAAGGATATATGTTAGAAATTTAATTTATTGGATAATTAAATTTACCAAATGAAAATTGGTTATTCGATTATCTCGAATATTAACAAATTGTATAATTGTTTATACAAGGTTTAAAAAAATCAAGAAACAGCCGAAATTGGAAAATGGATTGCAAATAAAAGCTAAGGTGAGATTTTCTCACTCAAATGAAAATTTTAATTTGTAGTTATTGTATGTTTGACTATTTGGATGTGATATTAGATATAGTAGGATATATCTATATATATAGCAATATATACATATTGGCATATATATATATATATATTGGATTGATTGCTTTCCCGCAATTATATAGCGGATGAGACCCCATTGCGCCGTGAGTAAGCGGATGATATATTTATAAATCCCATATACCGCGATATTCCACCTCGAAGTGGAATTGGTATTGTGCTAACATCTGTGGATGCAGGGAAACAGGTTGGAGGGATCCAACTGGATTCCTCACCAGTATTTATTTGATTACAGATATTGTGATATTTGTTGATTATCATATTGATATATGATGTTTGTTGTCGTGATTGCTTATTTGGTGCTGTTGCATCATCGGATCCATTTTTGAAGTTTAAAATAAACGATGTTGATTTTAAAAGAGATTTTTTAAGCGATTTTTGAAAGTATACGTTTTTTTTGAATTGATTTATTTTAAATAAATAAACGTTAAAATTTTAAAGTTATAAAAGTTAAGATCTTTGTGAAATATAACCGAAAAGTGATTTTTGAAATAAATAGTTGATTGATTTATAAAATGGTTTAAACTGAGATTTTTGAATTTTTGTAAACGGTTTATATAAATGATGTACAAAATTGATATCTATAAAATTAAAATTATTGGAATTATAAAACGAGTTTTTATAAGTGTTAAAAATGAAATATTTATGGAATTCGTAAGTGAATGAAATTTATAGATTTATAAATTGTGAAGTTACAAAATGAATAGATTTTGTAAAACAAAAGATTTATAAGTAATAATCATATAAATCGGATTTTGGCATATAAATTAGATATGAATGGAATTTGTTAATAAGGAGATTTATAAGTTGAAGTTTTTATAAATAGGAATGGAATTTATAAACATTGTTTTATAAATCCGAAACCAATTGAATTTGATAAATTAAACATAGAAGTTAATAAAGGAGATATATTCGTGATTTTGGATAGCAAATTATCCTTTAAGTTAAATGTTGTAATAATAAGAGTTTGGTTGAGAATTTTATCCATGATTTTTGGACAGTGGATAATCTTTGAAATAAAATGTGTAGAAAAAATTGAAATTTGGTTAGTGAAGTATATTCACAATTTTGGAAAGTGAATATACTATTAAGTAAAATGGATATGTTTTGGGGAAGTGACATTAAAAATGAAGTTAACTGTTTTATCGATGTTTTAAATTGTAAAAAAAACTATCGAAACCATAGATTTCAACATTCATTGTTGAAATAGATGTTTTCGAGGAAGAAGGAAATGGTAGACTATAACACTGTTGTTATAGTAAATGATTTCCGAAAGGAAGTGTTTTTATATAGTATTGGGATTTATATATCTATCTTAATTCGGAATCCCTATACTAGTGATTTTGAGTCGTCGTAACGATGTTTTATGTAACATTCGTTTTGACACAAATAGATGTTGTTATAGTAAATGATTTCCTTAAAGATTGAAATATATACTTAATTTTGATTTAAGTATATCGAATATTTTCAAATGTTGAAAATAAATGATTTGTGAATTACTTATTATTAAATAAGTATGGAAATGCTTTTCCAATATCAAATGAAACGTTTTTGAGAATTTATCTTTGTAAAGATAAATCGAAAGTGAATATTGAAATCGATTGAAAATCGTATATCAGTAGATATTTGAAATATAAATTCACTATGGAATTTATAAAAGAAATGGGAATTCGTTTTAAAAATAAATATCAATTTATTTTTGAAGTGTGGAAATTATATATCTAGTAAAGATATTTTGGAAAATAAATAATTTGGGAAAAATTATTTGGAATCTGATGATGTTGCGCATCTCTATTGATAGTTAAATAACCGACTATCAATAATTACATTGAATGGGTATCTGTTGTGAATTGGATGAAATTGAGTGCCACACTTATTTTAAAATAAGCGCTCACTATTCGGGATGGTCGGGAAAGGACCTTGGGGTCGTATAACCCATTCCGAATATGTGATACGTCGTTATGGATTGCATTTGATGACCGGTGTTGAAGATCGGATATTTTTGAAAACGGAAGGATTACCGTCGAGTTACTCTACATCGGCTGATCTCCGATATAGAGGTTTTATCACCCTTAGAGACGGGAAGTCCGGACGTGATTAGAAAATTATCCGGATTTGCAAGGGCTTCGTGAGAAGTGCCTTCGGTTCTGTTCGATCCCGGAACAGACTTGTATGGTTGTGTGTCTGACATTACAAATTGAGATATAAAGCTAATTTCTTTCAAATACATTTCTGTTGGTGGTGGAGAATTTATTCTCTTAGCTTAACACCTTTCTCTGAGACGTACAAGCTCAGAGGTTATGTAGTTGATGGTTATCAGCGATATACTCCCAATTTGGTAACGTGGCATGCTGAGTGTTGCTGTGAAATGATCGTTGTTTGATCATTTGTGATATGATCATTTGTTTGATCATTTATCTTTGTGATCATTACTTTGATCATTTGTTTGACCCAAAGCATGGCTTTGTGACAAAGCGTAGCTTTGTGGATGAGACTTCGTCGGACCTCACACCCCGGAAATGGTCAAAACAGGAAGGATGCAGCAAGGTTATTAGGGGGTAGCGCCCCTTTAGTGTATGTCATTCCTTCGGGATAGAGGTGGTATCATGGTATGGAGCCCAAATACTTAACCTATGTGGTTGCTGCAAATTTATTACTTTGTGGTTGTTGGAATCGAGGATCCTCGGATATGGATCGGTTACGATCGGGGGATGACATATTCGTGTCAGTAGTTACCCAGTTAGGGGTAACCCGGCCTTGTGTTGGTAGAGATCTAACCGTAATGTTAGGTTATTTCTCGGGACGTCTTTCCAGAGGCGTTTCCATGTGGCAATGGGAAGTTCCTTGGCCTGACCATTTGTTGGAAATCCAAAGAAACAATACGAGCCCTTTACAATTTCAATTGTATAACCAGTCTCCTCAGGAGGCAGCTATAGCAAGCATAATATAATGGTACCTATGCTGGCTAAGATTTATATTCTACTTTCGAAATGTTTTCCACTATGCACTAATAATAATATCCAAAATGATTTGATTTTGCATAGTAAGCATCTTTGACTAACATAAGAAGAAATCTCCTCCAAGTCTCCGTTTGCATTTGTGTGTGTAGTGGGAGGTCTTATGGTAGTTTCATTTTCCAAAAGCATTGCGAAATTTACTTTAAAATTTTCCTGTTGTTTGTTTTAAAGATAAACTATTTTACGATCTCACACCAGTTACCATGACTGACTCGGAGTTTATTGTTTCCCTTCTAAACTCTGGGTGCCCATAATTTTTCCACACGGGCAGCCTAGAGTTATGTTATCAGGATATTCTGGATATTCTGGAGCTTTAGAAGCAAGCTGAATGGCGAAACGTATCACCTGTACTTTGTATTATTCCGCTGTGTATTCTGTATGAGGACAAGTTATATAACTGTCCATTGATATACTGTGTTGTATATTGACTCTGATTGATGTATGTATAAACTGATATAGTTCTTTGTTTTAAAAGACTAGTGATTATCTATTCTAAATTGTTCCGCTCCGATATGTGAGATTCTGATATTGTTTCTGTTTCTGATGTTGTTCTGTTGTTCTTCTTCTCTTTTTCTTCTATCTTTTCTTCTACCTCTTCTTTTAAACCCTAAGAATTCGGTTTTCCGGCATTCGTTTGCTCGGTAGTTGATACAGTGGACGTATCGATGTCGATTTTCGAAAGTCGAAGAATCGGGTCCTTACAACGTGGTATCAGAGCATATGGTTAAGCGACAACCCTGCTCTGTTGGGTATTACTCATTAGAGATAGAGTCAGTAGTACTCTAGAATGAGTTGAGTGTAATAATAGATACGAGTGCGTATTTGTTAGTGAATATAAAAATTTGTTTGTATTGTGTTGACTTATCGGTTGATTGTTTATAGATTCTGGTCGGTGCAGTCTAGCTAACTGAAATCGATAGGGGTTTCTAAACTCTAAACAAGATAAACCGACACAGTATTGATTTTAAAACAGGTAAATGAGATAATTTTACCTAAAACTATTTTTGTATATAAAGGAAATAATTTTCTGTGAATTATTATGATATATGGATGCATGGTTGTTAGGAAATGATGATGTTAATTATCATCATTAATATATATGTGGAAATTATATATGAAATTGAAATTAAAACAAAGAATTAAGAAATAAAATCCATATAGAAATAGAATTTGTGAATATGAAATATTAATGTGATATATAATTAGAAATAAAGTTCCAAAAAAATATTTGAAGAAAAAAAAATTCAATAATGGAATGTGATTTGATTTGAATCACGTTGAATAGAAAATTCCTAACTTGGAAAAGAAAAATAAAATGGATTGAATCCGAATAAACTACTTTGATAATTAATTAATTCATGAAATGGAAGTTGAATTAGTTAAATTGAAATTTGAATTGTGAGCTAAATGAAAAGAGATGGTTCGAATTTAAAGATAAATTCAAGTAAGTACAAATAAATTTTCAAGTGAATGGAATTTACAATTGTAAGTGAATAAAATTAAAACTGAATGTTAAACTTTGTTTTGAATTTGGTAGTAAATGAAATTCAAGCTGAATATTGGAAATTTGATTTGATTTGTGATAAATAAAGTGAGGAATTGAAATGAAGTAAAATTAAAATAAATTGAATTGGTATCAATTTGAATTAGTTATAAACTAGAATGGATATGAATTCGTTTTGTTTAAAAAAATGAATATGTAACTTAAATAGTAAGCTAAAAATGTATAAGCAGTTTATATTGGAAATTTTTTAATGAAGTGTGCAAAATGGGTTTGAAATAGATTAGATATGATTGTCAAATAGCATACAGGTGTATAAAGGAATTGGAATTTTGATTTCAAAGATAAATTTGAATTGCTCGAAAAAGGTATGTATTTTAAATTTCAATATGAAATTTGATGATTTTCTTGTCTAGCCGCTTGGCCTTTTCTTTTCTTTTTGAAATTTGAGAGTCCGTAGGGACGTTTTGTAGTCGTGCCGTGTTAGCCGCGCAAAGGAGACGCTGGCGAAATTTTTCAGAAATTTAGAGCGTTAGAAAATTTTTGAGAAAATTTTGAAAGTTTAAATTTGAATTTAAATTTGAATTGAGAAGTAAAACAATGTTGTTTGAAAATTATAATTGAAGTTGGAAATTTAGTTGAATTAATAACGAATATCTAGTAGAAAGATTTGTTTTGAAAATTTGATAAAACTATTGGATTGTGAAAAATAGTAGACGAGTTAAGGACCATTTTTCCTAACTTGTAATTTCGGGACGAAATTCTTTTAAGGGGGGAAGATTGTAACGACCCAGAATTTTGAACAATTTAAAATGAAAATATTTAATTAATTTTAAATATTTAAATGATGGTTTGACTTGAATTTCAAATTATCAGAATAAATTGGTGATTATATTATAAAATTCAATCTATTGAAAGTTGAATTAAAATTTGAATCTTCAGTTTTAAGCTGAAGAAAAATATTTCAAAAGCTTTTAAAATTTATATCGATGATACTGAAGATAATAGAAGCTTCGGAATCGAATTTGAAATTGATTTGATTAGTTTTGAAATTTTATTGTTCGAATCGATATTTAAAAATAGCGTTTCGGGGCGCAGTCTCGGAATTCGACGAAACCAGTTCCATTGGATCCGGAATATTGAATTATTACCGGATTTCAATTTTCGTATTTTTCAGAATTGTTATGTGAGCACACGACGTGTAAACGCATTGAATTTTTTTATCGAAATTCAATTTCAATTTAAAATTTGTAATTGGTCACCTCAGCACGTTCTTCCCTAAACTCGTGCCTACTATCACGATGTGAGATCGTGCAACCCACACCCAAGCAATTTTAAATAACCCCTCTTTCTCGTTCTTCCCTCACTGGTGTTCATTCGAAAAAAAAGAAAAAAAAATCAAACGCGTCTTTATTCTCGGAAGTAAATTCAAAAAAAATGGCAAACGAAGGGGATTAACTCGAAATCGAGTCGCGTGTAAAGGGAGAGGGCGTTCGATTTCAGTCTTGAGGTCGACAATCAATTCGTTGATTATAGGAGGAATCATCGCGAGTTAGGGCTTCGTCAGTTGTCGCGTTGGAGGGAGGATCGCGAGAGGTCGCGATACAGGGACGATGTCAATTGACATCGCGAGAGGCCAAGCAGCTCGAGTACGAGCTGATAGTGATGCTTGCGAGGTCGCAAGTCAGAGGAAGTAGTCGCGACTGGGTGGCGTCGTGCAAGTCGAAGGCGACTCGTTCGAGAAGGTGGCGTACGACTGGTCGCATGGGATTTAGGGCGATGGTAGTGCAGTCAATGATGGTGGTCGTTTTGGTGGCTGCAAGTCCGATCGATGGTCGAGGGCTTGCCTGGGTTTGTTTGATTTTGTCAAGTGAGGTATAAATTTCTGTTGTTAAATTTAACTGTAATTAAAATACTTTTTATCAGAGAAATATTATACAGTTTCTCATTTTTGTATGTATATAGAAAGATATAGTTTTTACAGTAAAGGAATTTCTATGCTTTCTTTTATAGAGAAGAAAATATAAATATAAAGGTATAATTTATTTTCAAAATTAAATTTATATGTGAAGATATACAGTGAGATATTTGTAGTTTTGAAAATGTATATGTACAAAAGATTTACAGTTGAACAAAATAAATATAGGTTAGAAATAATAACCGTAAAGTAAATTTCATTTTTCTGTAGTTTACAGTAAGGAAAATTTGTTTAAAACTAAATTATTAGTTGAATTAAAAATTTAGTTTCAAATGAAAAATATTTATTTAGAAGGAGATTTGTTAGAAATTTAATTTATTGGATAATTAAAATTATCAAACGAAAATTGGTTATTCGATTATCTCGAATATTAACAAATTGTATAATTGTTTATACAAGGTTTAAAAAATCAAGAAATAGCCGAAATTGGAAAATGGATTGCAAATAAAAGCTAAGGTGAGATTTTCTCACTCAAATGAAAATTTTAATTTGCAGTTATTGTTTGTTTGACTGTTTGGATGTGATATTAGATATAGTAGGATATATCTATATATATAGCAATATATACATATTGGCATATGTATATATTGGATTGATTGATTTCCCGCAATTATATAGCGGATGAGACCCTATTGCGCCGTTAGTAAGCGGATGACATATTTATAAATCCCATATACCGCGATATTCCACCTCGAAGTGGAATTGGTATTGTGCTAACATCTGTGGATGTAGGGAAACAGGTTGGAAGGATCCAACTGGATTCCTCACCAGTATTTATTTGATTACAAATATTGTGATATTTGTTGATTATCATATTGATATATGATGTTTGTTGTTGTGATTGATTATTTGGTGTTGTTGCATCATCAGATCCATTTTTGAAGTTTAAAAATAATGATGTTGATTTTAAAAGAGGTTTTTTAAGTGATTTTTGAAAGTATACGTTTTATTTTTTTTGAATTGATTTATTTTAAATAAATAAACGTTAAAATTTTAAAGTTATAAAAGTTAACCCGTCGTTCGTAGCTCGGTTGGTTTGGGAGCTGGGAGATGGGAACTAAAGGACTGTGTCCAGGCAGGTTCGAATCCCAGCGCCAAACCATCAGTGGGAGTTTCAACGTTAAGCATCCGTGTGCGACGACTAAATAAAAGCGGGGTAGACACACTGCGTGGGGTTTACTTAAGTGAGTATCAATGAATACCATGATCTTAAGGTTCCCCATGATCTCAAAAAAAAAGTTATAAAAGTTAAGATCTTTGTGAAATATAACCGAAAAGTGATTTTTGAAATAAATAGTTGATTGATTTATAAAATGGTTTAAATTGAGATTTTTTAATTTTTGTAAACAGTTTATATAAATGATGTACAAAATTGATATCTATAAAATTAAAATTATTGGAATTATAAAATGAGTTTTTATAAGTGTTAAAAATCAAATATTTATGGAATTCGTAAGTGAATGAAATTTATAGATTTATAAATTGTGAAGTTACAAAATGAATAGATTTTGTAAAACAAAAGATTTATAAGTAATAATCTTATAAATCAGATTTTGGCATTTAAATGAGATATGAATGGAATTTGTTAATAAGGAGATTTATAAGTTGAAGTTTTTATAAATAGGAATGGAATTTATAAACATTGTTTTATATATCCGAAACCAATTGAATTTGACAAATTAAACATAGAAGTTAATAAAGGAGATATATTCGTGATTTTGGACAGCGAGTTATCCTTTAAGTTAAATGTTGTAATAATAAGAGTTTGGTTGGGAATTTTATCCACGATTTTTGGACAGTGGATAATCTTTGAAATAAAATGTGTAGAAAAGATTGAAATTTGGTTAGTGAATTATATTCACAATTTTGGACAGTGAATATACTATTAAGTAAAATGGATATGTTTTGGGGAAGTGACATTAAAAATGAAGTTAATTGTTTTAACGATGTTTTAAATTGTAAAAACTATCGAAACCATAGATTTCAACATTCATTGTTGAAATAGACGTTTTCGAGGAAGAAGGAAATGGTAAACTATAACACTGTTGTTATAGTGAATGATTTCCGAAAGGAAATGTTTTTATATAGTATTGGGATTTATATATCTATCTTAATTCCGAATCCATATACTAGTGATTTTGAGTCGTCGTAACGATGTTTTACGTAACATTCGTTTTGACTCAAATAGATGTTATTATAGCAAATGATTTCCTTAAAGAATGAAATATATACTTAATTTTGATTTAAGTATATCAAATATTTTCAAATGTTGAAAATAAATGATTTGTGAATTACTTATTATTAAATAAGTATGGAAATGCTTTTCCAATGTGAAATGAAACGTTTTTGAGAATTTATCTTTGTAAAGATAAATCGAAAGTGAATATTGAAATCGATTGAAAATCGTATATCAGTAGATATTTGAAATATAAATTCACTATGGAATTTATAAAAGAAATGGGAATTCGTTTTAAAAATAAATATCGATTTATTTTTGAAGTGTGGAAATTATGTATCTAGTAAATATATTTTGGAAAATAAATAATTTGGGAAAAATTATTTGGAATCTGATGATGTTGCGCATCTCTATTGATAGTTAAATAACCGACTATCAATAATTACCTTGAATGGGTATTTGTTGTGAATTGGATGAATTTGAGTGCCACACTTATTTTGAAATAAGCGCTCACTATTCGGGATGGCCGGGAAAGGACCTTGGGGTCGTATAACCCATTCCGAATATGTGATACGTCGTTATGGATTGCATTTGATGACCGGTGTTGAAGATCGGATATTTTTGAAAATGGAAGGATTACCGTCGAGTTACTCTACATCGGCTGATCTCCGATATAGAGGTTTTATCACCCTTAGTGACGGGAAGTCCGGACGTGATTAGAAAATTATCCGGATTTGCAAGGGCTTCATGAAAAGTACCTTCGATTCTGTTCGATCCCGGAACAGACTTGTATGGTTGTGTGTCTGACGTTAAAAATTGAGATATAAAGCTGATTTCTTTCAAATACATTTCTGTTGGTGGTGGAGAATTTATTCTCTTAGCTTAACACCTTTCTCTGAGACGTACGAGCTCAGAGGTTATGTAGTTGATGGTTATCAGCGATATACTCCCAATTTGGTAATGTGGCATGCTGAGTATTGCTGTGAAATGATCGTTGTTTGATCATTTGTGATATGATCATTTGTTTGATCATTTATCTTTGTGATCATTACTTTGATCATTTGTTTGACCCAAAGCATGGCTTTGTGAAAAAGCGTAGCTTTGTGGACGAGACTTCGTCGGACCTCACACCCCGGAAATGGTCAAAACAGGAAGGATGCAGCAAGGTTATTAGGGGGTAGCGCCCCTTTAGTGTATGTCATTCCTTCTGGATAGAGGTGGTATCATGGTATGGAGCCCAGATACTTAACCTATGTGGTTGCTGCAAATTTATTACTTTGTGGTTGTTGGAATCGAGGATCCTCGGATATAGATCGGTTACGATCGGGGGATGACATATTCGTGTCAGTAGTTACCCAGTTAGGGGTAACCCGGCCTTGTGTTGGCAGAGATCTAACCGTAATGTTAGGTTATTTCTCGGGACGTCTTTCCAGAGGCGTTTCCATGTGGCAATGGGAAGTTCCTTGGCCTGACCATTTGTTGGAAATCCAAAGAAACAATACGAGCCCTTTACAATTTCAATTGTATAACCTGTCTCCTCAGGAGGCAGCTATAGTAGGCATAATATAATGGTACCTATGCTGGCTAAGATTTATATTCTACTTTCGAAATGTTTTCCACTATGCACTAATAATAATATCCAAAATGATTTGATTTTGCGTAGTAAGCATCTTTGACTAACATAAGAAGAAATCTCCTCCAAGTCTGCGTTTGCATTTGTGTGTGTGGTGGGAGGTCTTATGGTAGTTTCATTTTCCAAAAGCATTGCGAAATTTACTTTAAAATTTTCCTGTTGTTTGTTTTAAAGATAAACTGTTTTACGATCTCACACCAGTCACCATGACTGACTCGGAGTTTATTGTTTCCCTTCTAAACTCTGGGTGCCCATAATTTTTCTACACGGGCAGCCTAGAGTTATGTTATCAGGATATTCTGGATATTCTGGAGCTTTGGAAGCAAGCTTGATGGCGAAACATATCACTTATACTTTGTATTATTCCGCTGTGTATTCTATATGAGGACAAGTTATATAACTGTCCATTGATATACTGTGTTGTATATTGACTCTGATTAATGTATGTATAAACTGATATAGTTCTTTGTTTTAAAAGACTAGTGATTATCTATTCTATATTGTTCCGCTGCGATATGTGAGATTCTGATATTGTTTCTGTTTCTGATGTTGTTCTGTTGTTCTTCTTCTCTTTTTCTTCTATCTTTTCTTCTACCTCTTCTTTTAAACCCTAAGAATTCGGTTTTCCGGCATTCGTTTGCTCGGCAGTTGATACAGTGGACGTATCGATGTTGATTTTCGAAAGTCGAAGAATCGGGTCCTTACAAAGATTATTAAGCAAGTTGGGATGAATTACAAAACTTATGATGCATGCATCAATGATTGCATATTGTACTGGAAAGATGATGCGAACAAAGTTTCTTGTACAAATTGCAATGAACCAAGATATAGGACATCATTAAACGAAGAGAGAAAATGCACCAAAGTACCTCGAAAGACATTAAGACATTTTCCTTTAATTTCTAGATTGAATAGACTGTATACTGTACCATGGATGGCAGATGCGATGACCTGGCATGGTCGTGCCAAGTCTGATCCAACCGTAATGCATCATCCATGTGACACTTCTCAATGGAAAGTCATAGATTCATTTGATCAAACTTTTGTTGTCGAGCCACGAAATGTCACACTTGGAATAGCAACAGATGGTTTCTGTCCACATACTTCTCTCTCTAACCCTTACAGTTGTTGGCCAGTAATTGTAGTACCATATAATCTTCCTCCGTCTATGTGCATGAAAAGGGAGTTCTCAATGTTAACATTGTTGATTTCTGGGCCAAAACAACCAGGAAAGGATATTGATGTTTATTTACAGCCGTTGATAGACGAGTTAAAGCAGTTATGGGAAGGAGTAGTTACATTTGACTCGTTAAATAAATCTGAGTTCACAATGAGAGCTAGGGTGCTGTGGGCAATCCATGATCATCCTGCTTTTGGGACTTTATCGGGATGTACAACTCACGGTTACTTTGCATGTCCTGTTTGTGGGGAAAACGCTTGTTCTTATTATCTTCCTGAAAGTAAGAAGATGTGTTACATGGGACATCGAATGTTTCTTCCTAACGAACACAAGTTTCAATACGATAAGACAAATTTCAACAACGAACAAGAACTTCGTCGCCCTAAATGGCCATTGACTGGTTTTCAAGTTGAAAAGAAAGTAGCGAATATCAAAATGAAAGTTGGTAAACAAAAAGAAGAAATTGGTCGAAAACAGAAAAAGTCAACCAATGAAGATGTTGACAATATTTCTGGATGGTATAGGAGGTCTATCTTTTTTGATTTACCATATTGGAAAGCAAATTTGGTCCGACATAATATTGATGTTATGCATACGGAGAAGAATGTCATGGAGCATCTCATCAGCACCATTATGGACCATAAAGATAAGTCAAAAGATGGCATCAATGCATGCAAGGATTTGAAACTCATGGGTATAAAACAAAAGTTGTGGGTGATGGAAGATCCAGAAACAAATAAAACAATCATACCAAAGACAACTTTCGCTTTGAGCAAAGAAGAAAAGATACAGTTTTGCACCGTTTTGAAAAATCTGAAAGTGCCTAACAAATTTTCTTCTAACTTTCACAACAATATGAGCATCAATCCTCCTGAACTAAGAAATATGAAGTCATATGATTACCATGTCATAATGCAGCATTTGCTTCCGGTATTGCTTCAACATTCTTATCCACAACATAAGGATCTACGAAATGTTGTTCATCGTATTAGTTTATTCTTTAACATTTTGTGTTCAAAGGTGATCAATAGGGAACATCTTTTAAAAGCAAAGGCTAGCTTAGTAGAAGCAATGTGTGTATTTGAAAAACATTTTCCACCTGCATTTTTTGATATCAGTGTCCACCTTATGGTTCATTTAGCCGATGAAGCGTTGATTTGTGGCCCTGTCAGATATAAATGGATGTATCCATTTGAACGGTAAATTTCTAATTGCAGTTATGGACATCATTATTTCATATAAATAGCTACAGTATACAGTATATAATTGATGACATTTATAGGTTGATGAAAACATATAAAGGATATGTGCACAACAAAAGATACATTGAAGGGTGTATTGCAGAAGGATATATCGTACAAGAAGCTAGTCTTTACTACATGGAATATATGCCAAACGGAGGTGATGGCAATCATAAACATACCCGCGAAGCGTTTTTAGACGAGGACGATGAGTTTGCTGGTGAGATACCTCTGGATAATGGTAAAGACATAACGTTAACCCAAGTGCAGTTTGAACAGGTGCGTAGATGGGTCCTTAATAAGTACGATGGATTGGATGAATGGAAGAACTAAGTTCACGAACTTGTTTGGAATTTTAATTTTTTTAATTCAATTTATATATACATTTTTATATGTGTTTTTCGTAGGAGGTATAACTCCTATGTGAAAAGTACTAGATTTCAACCTAGAGGCAGGGCTACCACCGTGGAAGTAGTTCAAAGTTTTAATCTATGGTTACGTAATGAGCTGTTAAAGACCATCGATGTTGATCCAACTCTGTGGCGGTTAATGCACGGGCCGAAGTTCATAACGCGTAGTTATATGAAGTACCAAGTGAATGGATTTTCATTTTCCACGAAAAAGTACGAAGACCGTATGGTAACACAAAATAGCGGTGTATGCATGAGAGCAATTACAAAATTTAGAGCGAGTGGCAAGGATAAAAATTATAAGGAAGCAGAAACAACGTATTACAGAGTCATTCAACAGATACTTGAGTTGGATTACACTGACTTCAAACAAACAGTTTTTTATTGTGATTGGGTAAAAGTTGAGGATAAGGTCAATGGTTGCAAAATAGATCCCATTTCAAACCTCATCATGGTAAATTTAGAGAAATTGAAGAACAAAAATAACGTGAATGACGAGCATTTATTCATGCATCAGAAGCGAGTCAAGTTTTCTACTCAAAAGATTTAAAAAATAACGGATGGTCTGTGGTCTTGCATACACCAAAACGGTTGACTACAAATGTGGATGATATTGAGTTCCCTACCGTCTATCAATCAGCTTTTGAAGACAATGAAAAATTAGAAGACCTTACCAAATCCATATGTTAACTTATTAGTATTCGTACATCACATGATTGTGTGTCTGTATATTTTTAATTGCACGATTGTGTGTATGTATGTTTTGAATATTTTATCCATTCCAATGCAATTCCAGGTGTTGTCACTTAATAATTTAGTATGTGCAAGTGTGTTATATTATGGAGTGTTGACATTGATACATTGATACATCTATAATTATTATCGTGACTTATTAAAATAATTCGTAATATTATATTTTGCAGAAAACTATGTCATAAAATCAACCATCTTCACATTCGTCATGTTCAGAGGCGAAGAAAGTTGATCAAAACTTACTTGGTATTCCGGTCTCAGATAACGCTGGAAAATCGCTACTATGCTCGGTAAACTAGTAAGAGCTCATGTGCCGATATCATATATAAGTTGGAATAAAGTACCTGCAATATACAAGGACAATGTTTGGAACGAATTGGTGGTAAGTATCCTTATCTGTTTGACAACAACTATTTCATTCAATAGCCTTATGGTTTCAACTCTTTGCACAACATTTAATTTAATATATTTTTTGCAGAAAATTTATGAGCTCGATCCGCTTTCAAAGGAAATGTTTTTAAAGAGAATGGCCGAGGCTTTTAGGAGATACAAGAAAAACTTGAGAGTAGTTTATTATGACCCTTTCAACAATGACGAAGAACGGTTGAAAAATTTCCCACCTACAGTTGCTCAAGAAGATTGGGCAGAGTTCATAAAAAATGAAGCAACGCCTGAAGCGAGCGGAAGAAGGGAGGTAGGCAAAAAGAACAGAGCATTGCTCAGTTATGCTCATCATGCAGGACGTAAAAGTCACGCTAAAATAGAACAAGAAATGGTAATTTATATTCATTTTCATTCAAATGATTTACACATTGTGATTGGATATTCATGTCATTGCATCAACTTGTATTGCAGATCGTTGCTAGTCCATCAACAAATATCAGTCGTCGTCAAGTATGGGAGAAGACACACAGGAAAAAAGATGGTAGCATATCAGATGCCACTTCTCCATACTTTGTAAGTTAAACAAATATTAACTTGCATATTCTTTAAAATTCCTTGTTCATGTAAGTATTATCATATTATAGGAACAAATTGCGAAAGCGAAGGAAAAGATCACTGATAGTGATGAAGAAAAATTGACAGTGGATGAAGACATCTTATCACAAGTGCTTGGTAAGGATGCAAGGGGTAGGAGCCGCGGTGTTGGGACCGTTATACCAAAGACTAAAGTTAAGGCTTGTGCCATTGCACAGAAACGACTTCGACATGTTCATGGCGAGCAGGATGAGTTGAAAATGAGGGTGGGAAGTTTGGAGAGTACAGTGGGAAATTTGTCTGGGCAAATGGAGGTTTTGATCAACATGGTGGGAAATATTGAACAGGGAATTCATGCACCGGTCAATTCTTCTGATGGAGGACGCGCCACACAATTCAATGCTCCTGAATTCATTGCTTCGCAGTTCTAGGATTCGACCAATGTTACGAACAATCAAAAATGTGAAATCCTCAACTCTGATTTAGAATTAATAGGAACAGGTATTTTTAACATTTAAACATTTATGACATAATAAGTAGAAAACTTAAATAATAATAAATATTCCCTTTTATTGCAACAGGTACTATATGCCGAGATTCTACATTGTCCAACATCCATGGGAAATCTGTACCATCCACACATGAAAAAGTGGTGTTGGACAGTATACTGCTACCAGATGAGAGAACCAGCAAAATGAATCATAAATTTGCAGAGACCTTTGCTGATGTTGGAGTGGGTGGATATGTGTGCCATCCGAAGTGTCTTATTCGATATCTCTAGATGATGGAGCAGGTATATTTGGCAGGAGAAATAAAAAATGGTTCATGAATCATATGGCAGGAGTAAATTAGAGAAAATAAGAAATGGTTCACGAACACTAAAACTTCACTTATCACATATATCATAATATCAATTTGTTCTTAACCTTAGGATTTGCTTATAACAGTCCAATTTATTCTTCATCTTACACATATGTATATAGATAGTTCTTTGATCACATAATGCAAGTCTACATGTGAAGAAATGGATGGTCAAATATGACATTGTTAGAAGGATCCTCTGCAATAGGCTTGTCAGTCCCTTCCAAATTCCTAAACCAATACATCTGTTTAAAAGAAGCAGCCCCATTAGGAACATCATCCATCACCCATTCATATCCTTTCGGGTAGTAAATGCCAGTCCGAGGATGCGGTATCCACAAGCTTTTCTCGATGTTTTGATTCACTGTTTTGTATCTCTGTTTCACCTCCCTAAAATACCAAGAAAAATAAATACTTGTACATAACTACATCTTATACACTGGTTTTACCTAGATATAAGATGTAAATTTTACCTGAACATGTAGGATATTTCATGCTCTGTTTTCAAGAATATTATCTTTCAGTCTAATATTATTGAACTATTTGTTTCTTCAACGATAGAGATAGGGTACTAAATGGTGATAGCGGTTCCTTAAGGTTATGCAATCAGCACTATCATTTTTCAGATATAAATACTTTTAGCTGAATTCAAAATCATCATTCATCTAGTTGCAAAGTTTTTGACAATTGAATCATATTTCTTCTTTTCCCAACATGATATGCAAATGTGTTCACTCATGGTATCGGACATGAAGAGTATAACTCCAGAACAATTTGAGAATAGAGGCAACAACCCTTGTAAATCTAGGAGGCACTCTCACTTTGTCCCTTTTGCTTCTACAAGTGATAATATTACAGGCCCAACAAATAATTTCAATACTGGCAAGGAGGAATTCACCCTGTCTGAAATCAATACTGCTAGTCTAGTCCAGTCAATACATGATACATCAAGATATGTTGAGTTAGCAATTCATGACTAACTCAACATATAATCGTCTCTGTTTTCAAGAATTTCATGCTCTGCATGTAGGATATTTTGTTATAGTGATATATGGAAGAAATTCTTTATAACTATTACTAAGCACCATTGAAATGATTTTATATGTATAATTACAACAAGAGATCGATCTAAAATCACTAATATTATTACGACTTAGTTTTTAGAAGTAGAGTTATGAAAGTATTGTTAAAGCTTTCAAGTAACTTTTCATTTTCTATGAATTCATTTACCACTTTTACTACATTTCCTTAATATTATCTCAATGAGTTTTATAAAATTTAGAGTTGAACTCATCCGGACCAGGACTCTATAATCATTTGAATTAAAGTAATTTGCTTCACTTCTAATTCATTGAATCTCCCCATTAATTTTTTTAAAAGCAACATAATTTACTTTCTTTTCTACATATAATATGAGGGCTTTTAGAGAAACCGCTTTGATTGTTAATAATTCTTCATAATATGTAATTGCATCCTTTGCAATTTTCTCAAAGCAATTAACTGAATTCCCCACATTGTCAAAAATATTATCTATATTATTCATGTGCCTTCTACTTGACATTCTAGCATAAAAGAATTTAGTTGCTTCATCCCCTTGAGTTAGCCAATCTACTTTTCTTTCTGTTTAAGATTACTAACCTTTGTTTGCAATTCTTTTGACATGTTTACTTGGTTGTTGAAAAAATTCAAGGCTACTTCTACATTGCCAGGATTGCCATTTAGTAGTTCTTGTAATCTTTTACCCTCATTTTTAATATTTAAAATTGTATCCGAATGTTTATGTAACGACCCGTATTTTTAACACTTTAAAAATACGAATTAAAATGAAAATTTTGGATAAAAATCCGAAGGAAATAAAATTTTGTGTTGTTAAATGTGAATTACAAGTTAAAATACAAAACTGAATTCTGAAATAACTTATTTATAAATTAAATATGGATGTTAACTTGTAGTGAATGTAAATAATGAATTGAATTTGATTGTAAACAACGAAATAAATAAAATGTTACATTTAATATTGAAGTTATAATATGGAAATCAACGTAAATGAATGTAATTTAATATTACTGTGAATTTAAATAAGATGATAGCTGAAGAAAATGAAAGTAAATGAATTATAAACTATTGATAATAATGTATAAGTAAATGGTTGATTCAATAATGAAAGTGTAAATCGAAATAAAAGAATTCATTTGGAATTAAATAACTTGAATTTGAATTACAATATAATTGAACGTGGAATCTAATATAATCTTTTATATTGGATTTATAATGGAAAATTGCATTGTAAAAGATTTTTAATTATTGTGAAATTAAAAATGGAATTTGTGAACAATTGAAATTTGATTAAAAAGTTAATAATTTAAAATTGGGAATTTTATATTGAAATTAAACAGTCGAATAATTTATTTTTCAAATATTGGATTTAATTAGACAATTAAATCGATAATTTAATAAGTTAAATTTCAGAAATAATTGAAAATCGTGTTGAATATGGTTGAAAATGATTTGTAAAATGTTATCTTATCATATTGGAGTTATAGTAATGTTATAGTACTTTTAAAATTGAATTTAAAGTTAATTTGTGAAAATTGAATATTTTAATATTTAATTATCGACTGAAAAATAGCCATTTTTCGAACAGTCTCAGAATTGAACGAAACTAGTTCCATTGGATCCGTAATAGTTTGTTATTGTCGGATTTCAATTTTCATAGCAATCGGAGTTATCGTTTGATCGTGGCAGCTCGAAACGCATCGAATTGTTTTTAATATTAATTCGGCGAGAGAAAATAGTCATTTTTCAAAAAGTCTCGGGTTTCGACGAAACTAGTTTCATCGGATCCGTAATGTCATATTATTGTAAGGTTTCAAATTTCGTATCAATCAGATTTACCATTTGTCCGGGGCGAGCCCAAACGCACAGAAATTTGATTAACCGATTTAATTTTAAATCGATCGTTTATTGCCGTAACTCGCACAGATGATCGAATTAGCTTCCGAAACCTGTTCCATTGTGTTCGGAACGCAGGGTAAACCTTAGAAACGTCAGCCGGCACGCTTCGTTTGGAGTCCGGAAAATCCGGGATGAATAGTGTCGCGTATTTTTCTATAAAAGCCCCTCACTTTCTCTATTTTCCAAAAACCCTAGGGTTTCAGCCCTTAGCCGCCACTTTCAATTCAATGGCCAGAAAATTTCGAAACTTCTTCCTCATTTTCCTCTCAATCCATCAACAATTAGCAAAAGTCGTCAACTACAAAGTTGTAGAGGACGATGAGAGCTTCAAATCCATACGGAGATGATCGAAAATGGAGCAACGAATCAACGGGAAATCGAGCTCGAAGTCGCTGCGTTTTTCACGCAAATCGAGGTGATAGGGGGAGCCGAGTTCAACCACCTCCTGGCCGTGGGTAGCTCTTGCATAGGCGCTTCTAACGTGGGTCTCCGATCAACTTCTCGTCGAGTGATGGTGGAGAAATCGTCGGTCAAAGGTTGGAAGGAATGGGTTGAGATTGTACGTGCTTTTCACATTTTGGAGAAGATGGGAGGAACGGCCCAGATCTGGTGCAGATGGAATCAAGGGCTAGGATCGAATCTAGGGTTTGAAATTTAAATTAAAAGCTGAAATTGTTTATTTAAATTCGTGTAAACTTTAAAATAGCATAACTTTTTCATACGAGGTCCGATTGGAACGAAACTTTTTGCGTTGCGATCGTAATGACGAGAGCTTCGAAATGATACTGGTTTGGATGGATTTGGAGATGGTGGAAATTTGGGCTAAAGTTGGGCGTCGTCCAGTTTCAGTTCCAAACCGGAACGTCTCGGCGACAACAGAAAATCAAAGTGAGTGTTTATACGCTCACAATTGACTAAAATAATTTTTGTTAGTTAAATTTATATTCTGAAGTGATATGAAATTTATTGGCTGTTGTTTGGTAGGTTTAATTATCATCTGTCTTGATATATGAATTAATTGATATAATTTAAATTGACCGTTAAAATAAATTTAAATTTAAATTGACAGTAAATTGAAATTAGGATTTAATTGAAATCAAATTTCCCGATATTGATAACTATGAAATTGCCGTGAATTGTATTGACTATTGGATGATTTATTTCGATGGATGCTATTGGTTGATATTTAAATGTTTGGATGTTTATTTGCTTATATATATCCTGTTATACATGCACATGACATTGTGATTGGTTTAAGTAATATATACTCATCCCTGACATATAATTGAAATAACTAACCACTTGGCCATAGGTTAGAGAATTATATACGGACACCGGGTTGGTTAAATTAAATAATTTTAAAAGTTGTTTTGAAATTATTTAAATGAATTGATTTAAGAATAAAAATCCAATTTATGGAAATTGAATTATTTTGAATTGAAGCTCGAGATGTTGGAATTTAAACTTGGTAAATGAAATGGTTTAATTATTCGAAGTTTAGATTTTTAAGAAAAATTGAAATATGGCGTAAAGTTTCGAAAGTCGATTTGTTTTAAAAGATTGGACTTTTAATCGAACTCTGAATATTTCGAAGAAAATTTATATGAAATGATATTTCAAGTTTGAGTTATGAAGTGAAAATTAATTTGAAAGTGAGATTTAATTAATTTGGAATTAAATTGAAATTTAAATAAATTTGTGAATTGAACTAAATTGAAACTATTGAATTAAATTTGAAGATAAAATTGATTTGAATAGGATTTGAACTGAAATTGATTTGGAATGTAATACTTAAATGAATTCTTGAAATCTGAATATTAATCTAAGTTTATTAAATGGGAATTGTTCCAGAAACGGATGTTTAATTTGAAGTATATTCTAATTTGAATACGAAATGGTTTTAAAGCAAATCTTATATTTTTATATAAATATATGAGCTGTTTTGAAATGTGAAATATTTAAAGTTTCAAAATATATTGGAAGTGAAATTGTTTATTTTGTGGTTCAAATATGTATTTGAAATTGATAATTTGAAATGGTTTATTGAGAAGCTGAATCGAGTTGAAATTGATGATTTGAAATTGGATTAAATTTTAAATTTTGGAATTCGAGTTTATGTTAATCGTTTTGTGAAAAGTAAGGCGAAAATGATTTTTGAAATGAAATCGTATATTCTGAGTAGATAGGACGATTTTGAAATTGAAATGAGATATTGAGGCGAAAATGATTTTGAAATGAAATCGTATACTTTGAGTAGATATGATGATTTTGAGAAGGCTTTTATTTTTGAAGCGAATATGATATTTTTGATAATCAATTATGAATTGATTTTGAAAATGTAAAAGAGCTATCGGTGTAATAATACGTAGTTATTAAAGAGACCGGGATCGGATATGGACATACTCTCTGTCGATACCGAAAACCACTTTAATAACTAGTATACGCGGAGTGTTGATCCAGAACGAAGTGGATGGTTTGATGAACGCGTTGATTGAAGAAAGAGAACGATATTGGATGACACCTGACATGACTAAAACAGGAGCCGCGCCGGGCCATTGAGGTTCGCCACCTCTAGCGGACACACTTCTTCGTTACCATGTCTATTACTTTTGTGATTCGATTTGGGTGCACCCCTCGATTTTGGGAGTGTTGTTTCACGGTGTTGGGGTAGTAGCTGCTATGCCCAACATCAGTCCGGATGACGCAACTACTAGTATCCTAGTTGGTATCGCCTCATGTGCCTTGTCATACTGATTATCCTATTCGCGACCACTACGTTTTGGTTTGTACCTTTAGTATATGGATTGCCCTCTGGTGACTTCCGGTTTTGGGGAAACTACGGTCTTGTATATGCTCTTGGGAATAAAAATGTGTTAAGGGTGGAATGGGCCATGGCTTAACGCTATTTTAATACTTTTACTTTAATGTAGACATATTATAATAGCGTATTGTACTACATAGTAGATAGTTTAACGGATCCTTGAGAGATGGAAAATCCCGTAACATCTCTTAAGTTATTGCACTCACGTTGACACTGGATAGGAGACGTCAAACCCCGTAAACATCTCTGACGCCGTCACACTCATATTTCTTATTCGATTTGACTTACATGAGATATTTTAGTCCTGACTCGAGTGTTTTGTCTTTTCATTACACTCGGGTCAGCCTGAGCATTTCAGATAAGGTCGAAGATCTATTCTAGAGGACGAAGACGAAGTTTGGTATTATATCATTTGTATTCTACTACTGTATTATTTTCCGCTGCATTATTGTATTATCTCTGATATGTATGTAACTCTGATTTATGATGTATAGTAATAATCAAATTTATTTATTTAACAGCTTCATGAACTATTATTTTATTATTATATCTTGTTCCTTCCGCTGCAAGATTCTGAGTTTTCTTCTGTTCTTTCTTTTCTTTTCTTATTTAACCCCAATAACTATCTGTATTTTGGATTGTTTGAGTCGGCATGTGTGTCAGCTTTGTCGACTTGAATGGTCAAAAATGTCGGTTCGTTACAGTTGGTATCAGAGCTTTGGTTTAGCGATAAACCTTGGCTCTAGTGGGGAATAACTCATTGAAATAGAGGTAAACTATATGAATGAGTTGAGTGTATATGAGAGAGCGTATTTGTAATTTTGATATAAAAATGATTTTATATTGTGTTAATTTGTTCCGTTGAGTATTTATGAATTCTGGTTGGTACTTGGGACGCCAAGGCATCGATAGGAATTTCTAAACACTCGAATAGGACAGATTGACATAATATTGTTTTGGATTATATTCTATATATAAAAGACTTATCTTGAAAATTTATAAATTTTGATTGTATTGGTTGTTAGGAGATGATAATATTAGATTATCATCGTTTATTGTTGATTAGTCAATATTTCTAACTATTGACTATTGGATGATTTTAAGAAATGAAACTTGTAAAAAAATGATTGACAATGAATATAAATGGTAAATAAAATGAAATAAAACTGAATTTAAATTAAGATGGAGAATTTAAATTCCGGTGTTTTGAAAATTTATTAACAAAAAAAAATTTGAAATGTATAATATAAGTATTATATGATAGTATATTCGATTAGAAATTGTTTTCAAAGGATTTCAAATGAAGTAAGTGTTATACTCCCCTCTTGACACTAGATAATGATTTCGGTGATGAGTGCACGCATCATCGACGTTTATTTTCGAGAGTCCAAGTGGGGGAGATCACTTAATAGTTTTTCAAAACCCTGTTTTGATTAAAATTGAATTTTATTTTGTATTCTCTATAGTATGATTTGATATATAAATTATATAAGTATATATTATTTCAAAACTTGATTTGAAATGAAACCGGAGATGAAATTCTTAAGTTCTTTAATATTTAATGACTTTAAACTATTGAGATAAACAAATACTTGAATCATTACGGAACTTCTGAATTGCGAAATGAGAAATGAACCTAAGAGCTAAGTGAAATATCAATTGAAGTAGAAATCCTTAGAATTAGGAAATTATGAATTTAAAATAAAATTGAAACTGTAAAACTCGCATAGTATTAAATTTCATTCTATAGCATAGATATAACTTACCAAAATATTTAAGAAGTTCAAAAATGTTATATGAATTGTTAATTGGATAATATACAAGTATAGGTTTGAATAATGAAATATGCATTTAATTAATGGTTTGCAAATATAAATAAAATTGTTAGTAAATAATTGGAATTTAAATTAACATTTAAAGGTGATTCACAATTATGTTAATATAAAATGGAAATACTATATGTGAATGTAAATGTGAAATTAAATTATAGTGAAATTTAAGTAATGACTTAAGAATTAATTAATTGAAAATTCAACTTTGAATGAAAAGAGGTTGTATGTTGTTTAACTACATTCTATTTGCATAACTATAACTTACCAAATACTTAAAAAGTTTAAAATGCTAATAAGGATAAGTAGAGGAATAATATACCAGTGTGAGAGTGAAAAATAAAATGGGAAGATCTATTGATAGTTGTAAATATAAAAGAAATTTAAGCTGTAAAATGAATGATATATACAAGTGAATGAATTAATTTTAAAATTAATGAAATATAAAATTTGTAAATGGAAACTAATTAAAGTTGAATATAACTAAATGTCAATAAACTTGGAAGTGTATGAAATAGAAAAATTTGACTTGGAAATGTATAATTGATTTAGTGTAGATTCTGGATGGATGGTAATGTTTGATATGCATTGGTTGTTTGATGGATGGTAATTGATTTAGTAGAATTCATTAGTGTTAATGGAATTGAATAAACGGAATAAAATTTTAAAATAATTAAATTCAAATTTGAAGCATAGGGAAATTAAATATAATTGAATTCAAATTAAATTGAAGCAAATTAACTTGAATTTAAATTATGAATGAAACAAACTTGAATAAATCGGAAACAAATCGAATGTAAACTTATTTCCTGGATATATAAGAAAATAAACGACTTTGTGTTTATGATTGTTTCTAAAGAAAATTTGAAGTTTGATGGTTTGTCCAATATATGCTGAAACGAGAACAACCATAACTTTTAAATGGCTGGACGAAATTTAACGATATTTGACTTTTCGGAAATCTTAGAAATTGTAGCATGACTTTTGTTTAGACTGTCTTGAGAAATTCCTTCATTTACTTAGTTAAAAATTTGAATCTTCTCGCTGGCCTGTGTAAAAGGGAAGCAGAATCAGTAGCATATACTCTTAGTATTTTTGCCATAACATTTTACTGGTGTATCGGATTTTGATGATCTTGCACTTTCTGGAAAGCTTAGAACTTAAGCTAAAATTTTTGTTTTAAGCATTTGGGGTTTTGCTATCGTTTAGAAGGTCAAAACGTGACCAAACATCGCTGACCTGCGCAATTCATTGCCAGGCTGAGGCATATCTATTTAGTAAAACGGTCGTAACTTTTGAACGGAAGGTCCAAATTCAATGATTTTGGACATTCCGGAAAGCCTGAAACAAATGCAACAACTTTGGTTTAGTTTCCATTGTCAAATTTTATCGTTTAGGTGACCCAAAACTAAGATTCGTTTGCTGTCCTGGAATTGGAATTTCAGTTTTGAAGCTAAACATGTTATATGTGTGTTGTTTATGATAAGTATATCGATCTATCTTTATATGCATGGTTCTAACTTGGTTATTGAGCATTTTAGTAGGTAGCAAAGGGGTTGCGCTTCTCTTGTGGAGCTCGTTTCTACGCTTAATGCAAAATGTAAGTTAAAATGCTAATAAACACTAAATAAAAGGTATGTTCTCGGATTACAGTTTATGTTGTGGTATATTATTGTGTTCCCCATGTTTTGGGATGCCTCATTCTTGTAATGAGATGTATATCATGCAATTATTACTACTGTGAAATTTTTCGGTCCTAGCCGCGCAAAGGAGGTGCTGCCGAAATTTTTCAAAAATCCGGGAGTTAGAAAATTTTGTGAAAAAAAATCCTATAACTAAATTTTGCAAATAAGCAGAATATTTTGAATGAATTATATCTAAATGATGGTTTCCCCTTCTCCGTTCCTTTTCGAGGACGAAAAGTTTTAAGTGGGGGAGAATGTAACGACCCGTATTTTTAACACTTTAAAAATACGAATTAAAATGAAAATTTTGGATAAAAATCCAAAGGAAATAAAATTTTGTGTTGTTAAATGTGAATTACAAGTTAAAATACAAAACTGAATTCTGAAATAACTTATTTATAAATTAAATATGGATGTTAACTTGTAGTGAATGTAAATAATGAATTGAATTTGATTGTAAACAACGAAATAAATAAAATGTTACATTTAATATTGAAGTTATAATATGGAAATCAACGTAAATGAATGTAATTTAATATTACTGTGAATTTAAATAAGATGATAGATGAAGAAAATGAAAGTAAATGAATTATAAACTATTGATAATAATGTATAAGTAAATGGTTGATTCAATAATGAAAGTGTAAATCGAAATAAAAGAATTCATTTGGAATTAAATAACTTGAATTTGAATTACAATATAATTGAACGTGGAATCTAATATAATCTTTTATATTGGATTTATAATGGAAAATTGCATTGTAAAAGATTGTTAATTACTGTGAAATTAAAAATGGAATTTGTGAACAATTGAAATTTGATTTAAAAGTTAATAATTTAAAATTGGGAATTTTATATTGAAATTAAACAGTCGAATAATTTATTTTTCGAATATTAGACTTTGCCTTTACCATTCAAATGCTTGACCATAGGGGATCAAGTGCTCAGCCATGATGTGTTTGGGCTCAGGTTAGCATCATATAGGTCAGGTTTAGCACACCTAAGCATGGCAACATGAAGTGATGTGAAGGGTAGGAGATGCAACATGAAGAATATCAATGGACAAGGCAAATAGGTAAAGTTTTGGTCACAACAAGGCTCGACTTGGTCATTGCTTGGCTCGGCCATGCATGGTACAGGTCTGGACAGTGGAGGGTGATGGTGCAGCAGCAGCCAAAGGTCATGTAGCAAGTGGTGGTGGTGGCTAAGGGGGTGGCCAAAGCAAGATATGGAGGGTAGGTGATGATATGTGTGGTCTAGGTAATGTTTAAGGAGTTTTGTGAAAGTTTTTGTGGTGTTTTCATCTTTGGGATGCCATGGCCCGGACATGGACAGAGGGGTTGGAGGAGGAGCTGCTGCAAATGATGGTGGAGAGGATGGTGGTGGTGGTGGTAGAGGCTAGGCCTAGCAAAACACAAGAAGGATCAATGCAACAATCAATAGAAAAATCATAAAAACAAGAAGAAAGATGATAGAATTTACCAAATTTTTGTAAAACAAATGGCCGTGTGTTTTTTTCTCAATAAAGATGATAAAATTTTCGTGAGAAAGAGTGAGGAATGCAGCTGAAAGATGGAGTAAAGGTACGGCCAAAGCATTGATGAATTGATTGAAAAGAAACGGTGGAATCCAAAAGGACTAAGCATACAAAAGGTTTTCAAACTATTCATATATTCACTATTTCTTTTTAAATTTTTATATAACTGAAAAACATATATAAATTCAGTTAAAATACGAAAATATAACAAATAAAAAAATATAAATAAATAAATACTAATTATAAATAATTAAATCAAGAAAATAGCAAAAATTGTCAACTAGGCTAGAAAATTTGAAAATAAATGGTATAAACTTTAGAAAATTCATATGAGCTTGTAATATATATATTTTTAAACATAAATAATAACATAAAACAAAAATGTATTCACAAAATAAATATTTAAAATTTTATTTACATATAACTTTTAATGAAGAAAATAGCAGAAAATAGGAAAACAGTCTTTAAAAAATAGGAAATTATCATAGTAAATTTTGGAAAAATTCTATTATTATTTTTAAAATATTTAGAGATGAAAATATACATAAATTAACATATTGACACATATTCAAATAAAACATAAGAAAGAAAATATGATTTATAAAATTTAAAATAGGCAAAATTGCACAATAAAACAAATTGTACTAAAATTGAAATGTACATAACCTTTACATTTTAACTCCGTTTTCAACGAAACGAAAAGTAGTATTCAAGTTATTAAATCTATTTTCATAATAAAAGATAAAATTTATAATTTCAAACTATTAAAAATTTAAACTTAAAAGTCAAAGTTTGACTATTGACCAAAATTCACATTTTCAGGAAATATCAAATTTAGTCATATTTGGAATCCTAATCCACATCAAAATCAAAGTTTATACTTAAAATAACAAAATTTATTCCTTTTCATAAATAAAGCTTTTGAATCTGGAAAATCAAAAAAAAAAATTTGTAAAATACAGGGTTGTTACACTCTCCCCCACTCAAAACTTTTCGTCCCCGAAAAGGAACGAGGTACGGGAAAGCACAAAAAAGATAGAATGAAATAGAATTTAAGACAAGATGATAAGAAGATTGGAATTACACCTGATAACTATTGTTATAGGTAAGTTTAACAAGATGGAGGTGATCAAATCAAGAACACAAACACGAAAAAGCTCCTCTAGAGTCTGAATCTCCCTTTTCACTTGACCGACGGTATATAAATGGAAAAACAGTGTTCAGATCCAGATGAGTAACAAAGATTATCAAAGATTACAGAAAGATTTCTAAACAGACTGGTATAAGCAATAACCTTTCCATTCTGTAACAAGATAAGAGAAATAAGGACAACCAAAAGATAGTTTGAAAACAAAATAAGATAATAGATTTGTAACCATAATGTTTTGAAATCATAACAATTTAGAGATGTTTATCATTTGGAAATCATACTGCTAAAATCATAACACTTTGGAAATGTTATTCTAAAAAAAACATAATACTTAGAAAATCATAACACCTTTTAAAAATAATCTTTATTTAAACCAATTTAATTCAAGGTCAAATAATATTCATTTTAAAGTTGTAACATTTCTAAGTTCATTCAATTATAAAACTTCCAAAACATTGTATTTTCAAAATAGTAGCACTTATAAAATGCTAAAGTAGGTATATTAGTATTTCAAATCAGTTCAATTTCAGAAATATTCATTTGGATATCATTTAACTTATGACTTATTAAAACAAACTTTTATGAATGGAATATTCAAATCAAACTATACTTCGTTTATTAAGTCAAAAGCTCCCTATTTTAGTTAGCTCTTAATTTAACACATAACCTAACACTTTATTTAAAATACCCATTTCATAAATAGATATTCCTTTAATGAGTTACACTTAAAATTCCCATTTGAAAACCAAATTCTCAATTATCAAGTTTTAGTGATGTTAAAATACATTTTAACTATTTAAATCATAATTATTCATTTTTCAAGACATATCAATTTCATAAATAAAATATTTATCATAGCAAATATAACAATCAAATTTCTTTACACATTTATTCATTTAGACATCAATTAAACTATGAATTCAAGTTAAATAAACTTTATTACCAAAAGTCCAATTCAAATGTATTTTATTTTATCTATTCAAAGATACATTATTTATTATACAACATATTCATTTCAGGAAATAACTTTTATTAAATCCCTAGGTTAGACTTAAGGTTCCATATTAAATCAAATTTGATTATTAAGTTATTTAAATAAAATCTCTTTAAATTCTGTTTTCACTATTTACCTCTGTTAATCTTTTATAACTAAAATTTAAGTGTATAACATTTATTATAACCTGTAACGACCCGTATTTTCACGGATCGAAAAGTTCGTCAAATCTGGAGTTTTAGCATTTTTGAGCCATTTCAGATTTTAGGAAATTTTTGCCTAAGTCCTAAGTCGTTCACGACTTAGCATAAGTCGTGAGTCGTATACGACTTAGGAGATAGGAGTGACCCAGGGTTTGGCGACTTAAGGAAATAAGTCGTAGCTGGGCTAAGTTAGTAGGTTGAAGTTAACTCGGCAAGTATTAAGTCGTAGATTGTAAGTCGTTGCCGAGTTAAGGGATAGACAACCTAAGGAAGTGACCGACTTATGTTATTGTAGGCGACTTAAGGTTTTGAGTTAAGTGTTAAGTCGGCTGACGAGTTAAGGTAGTGGTCAACTTAAGACCTGGACGACTTAGGAGTTGAGTCTTATCCTGATAGATCGGCAAAGCTGCTATGTTAAGTCGTAGGTAGGCTGCTGTGTTAAGTCGTGACCGAGTTAGAAGTTAGACAAGTGAGTTTTTGAGTCGGCAGTTGTTTAAGTCGTATGGGGTTAAGTCGTAACCCAGCTAAGTGTTAAGTCGTAAGTTTGTTAGGTCGCTGAGTTAGGCCAAAGTGTTAGGTCGTAGATGACTTAATGAGTTAAGTCGTAAGTCGTACTCCTTCGTAAGTCGTAGGTCGGAGACCCAGTTAGGTCGTAACCTGGTTGAGTCGTGGCCGAGTTAAGGAGATAGCGTTGTCTTAAGTCGTAGGGACTTGATCTGTTAAGTCGTATGTCGGCTGAGTGTTGAGTCGAGGATAGGGATAAGTCGGAGACGACTTATGGAGTTAGCCGAGTTACGACTTAGCAAATTTTCTGCCTATAAATAGAAGGGGGTTGGCTTCATTTTTGAGATCCAGATTTTGAAGCGACGAAGTGCTGCCATTTTGAGAGCTCGACTTCTACACTTCTTCACTTCTTTTCTCCACTCTAATCTAGTGCTTCCATCCATCCAAATCGAAGATCAAGATTGAAGATTCAAGAGCTTAGATTGAAGATCTTCATCTTTTCAAGAGAGATTTCTTCGTTTGAAGCGGATTCGTGATAGATCAAGCTTGATCCTTCGCTGTCCAGATCTGAAGCGTGTTGATTTGGGTTTGTTTAGGTGATTTGGTGAGTGGTGATTATCTCTCACACGGATCCAAAGGAGTATATCGGATTGTTAGCTCGATTTGGTATTAAAATAGTGATTTCCATGCATTTTCTTCATCCAAAGTGTAGATCCATATAGATCCATTGTTCATGATGATGTTACATCCATTTTATCATATGTTAACCTATGCAAGTTCATTCATCAAGTTTGTAGAGATATAATCCATGTTTTCATGCTTATTGGACTTTCAACTCTTTAATTACGAAAATGCCATTATTGTTATAATTGTCTACTTAGATCATATTTGAATGCTTGATTGCTTGGATTGATGTTTGATTTGATTGCTTGTTATGAACTAGATGATTGATGATTAGATTTAGATCGAAGATGATTCAAAAGCTAAGGGAAAGGCTCTTGAATTGGAAAAGCTGCTCGTGGCATATGTAGCGGGATAATGAAGCTCTTATGCATAGATTTGATGATGTGATGATGAGATGAGGCTTTGCGAGGATGTAATGAAGCGAGGCAATCATGTGATGAAGACTTGGTCTAATCCAGACGGGATCATTCCAAGCATGTTGATAACTCGGTGATATGATTCGAGTTGAGGATAATGAATGGATGAGAATAGTCGTCGAGGAGGATGACTAGGAGGCTTGGATAGCATCGTTGTTGAAGGTTCTAGCATGCTCTAAGAAAGAGTACGTTTGGGCAGATTCGATAGTCCCAACGGCCAACTGTTGATGGTCGAGTACTCTGGGCAGATTCGATAGTCCTAGGCACGGGCTGCGACGACGTGCGGGAGTTATGTCTAGAACCGAGGTTTCCATTAGCCCTTGATGGACGGCTGAAAGAATGTGCCGGTCATTCAATTAACGGTGATATCGAAGCAATGATAACAGTGATAGCCAGAGTCATGGATGTTTGGTTGTATCGTCATTCAGACTCAAGAGCGGTATTTTCTGGGTGCTTATCTGATTTAGGCCTTGGTACTTGGAAAACATCGCCCTTGACTCGAGTGATAGTAGCTTTACTTTAAATTGTATGATCTGCTATGTTTAATTCTGCTTAGTGTGTGTCTGGGGGCTATCACTGTAGAATGAGGTTGGAGTGGGAGGGTTGTATCCCTATTCCTTTTCCTTTATGCTCTTTTGGTATGTTGTTAGTTAATTTACTGCTCACTAAGACTGTTGTCTGACTCAAAGCTTTATGTTTTAATTCTTATTGCCTTGGGTTGTTCGTCCATTTTGGGACGGGCAGACTAGGTAGCAGGTGACAGGTGCTGTTCTCTTCTCACGATGCTGGTATCGAAGACGAGCTAGAGGGTTGCATATTTTCTTCTTATATGTACTGGATATTCCGCTGTTTTGTATTCTCTGAGAGATATGTAGTGAGGCTAGATGTATTGACTATGTGGATGCTTGTATTCAACTATTATGGAGTTTTATATGATGTCATTTTGTTCTGTAAAGCTTCACTATACATATGTTTTATTGTATTTTGTCCATGCGCTGTGAGTAATACGATAGATTCTGTTGTTTTAAATCTTACCTTGACAATCGTCCATGGTCGCCTGGCACACTTTACAGCGCTCTATCTCTAGATTCGGTGCAGGGGTCATGGGCGGTCGTCACATTTGATATCAGAGCATTGGTTAATCGATTTTACCCAACGCTCGCTGTCGTAACTACGTATGAGAGACGTAATTGTATTTTGATGGATGCTTACTATATATAATATAGTAGTTTAGCAGTAAGTTAGTCCTTTATGCAGTTGTTTCTCTAGATGTTCTAATCATTCCTTTTTATAGATATTGAGAATGAGTCGAAGAGGGAGGCCAGCTGCTAGGGAAGGCCGTGCTACTGAAGAGACTGCTGATTATGCAGCCATGTTCGAAGCTATGATGACTTCGATCATGAGGAGGATACCAGTTCCGGGGGCGGCAGTTGATGTTGGAGTTCAAGTCCAAGCTCCGAAACCAGTGGATTTTGCTAAGTTGTGCAAGGATTATACTGCTCTTGGAGGGAAGGTTTTCTTGGGAACAGAATCAACTATTGAGGTCTAGAGGTGGATAGATGCTTGTAGAAGAATCTTTGGTGATTTGGGAATTGATGATGCAACTAAGAGGAAGTTGGCATCAAGGCAGCTTCAAGGGAGAGCTTCTGATTGGTGGAACTCTATTACCATCAATACTGCGGAGGAGGAGATTACTTGGGAGCAATTCCAAGTCAGATTTGAAGCTAAGTTCATTTCTACAGCTCAGAAGTCTGTTCTGTTCAAGAAGTTTGTGGAGCTCAAGCAAGGTGGAAGATCTGTTCTTGAGTATGTTTCTGAGTTTGAAGCTTTGTCCAAATATGCCCGGTCATATATTGAGTCTGCTTATCAGAAGAATGAGAAGTTTGTGACCGGCTTGGATAGTTATCTTGGGAGACAGTTGGTGGATCATTTGGACGATTCATTTGAGAAGCTTGTGGAGAAAGCTCTCAGGCATGAGAGTCTGTTTCCTAAGGATGGATCTGTTGTTGCTGTGACCAGGGAAGAGTCTAAACCCCAGCAGGGTGGAAATAAGAAGAGGAAGCAGCAGCAGCAGAAGGGTAAGGATGGTCAGAAGAAGCCGAAAGGCGAGGTGACTTGCTACAATTGTCAGCAGAAGGGCCATTTCTCTAAGGATTGTAAGAATCCGAAGGCACCGATGAAGTGTCACAACTGTGACAAGCCGGGACATTTCAGGAAGAATTGTCCAGAACCGAGAAGAGATAAGCAGATTGTGCAAGCTTATGCTTTGGGAGCTATTCCGTCATCTTCAAAAGCTCATACTGCTGAAGAGAAAGGAAAGAGTGTGGTTGTTCAAGGTACTCTTTTCCTATGTGGTGTTCCAGTTAGAGTTTTGTTTGATACTGGAGCGTCGCATTCGTTTGTTTGTAATGAACTCGTAGGCCGGTTAGGTTTGGAACCGGATATTGTTGATAGGCCATTGGTTGTGACTAATCCAGTTGGGGGTTCGTCTTGTTTGTGTATGTTATGCCGTGGTCTAGTTGTATCGAGTCATGGTTGCTCTTTTGTTTGTGATTGCTTTGTTCTGAACTTTGCGGGGTTCAGAATTATTTTGGGTATGGACTGGCTTAGGAAGTATGCGGCAAAGGTTGATTGCGAAAAGCTGGAAGTGACAATCGAGAATGTGGAGGGGCGAAAGGTTGTGATATGATGTAAGCATGAGGAAGGCGTCTTCATGAGCTTCATGTATTCGCTGGTTGTTCCACGGGATGGACTGTCATCAGTGCCGATCGCTAATGGATTCGAGGATGTCTTTGACGAAGTCAAAGGGTTGCCGCCGCATAGAGAGATCGAGTTTCGTATAGATCTAGTTGAAGGAGCCAGACCTGTTGTGATGCCTCTTAGGCGGATGGCGCCTAAGGAACAACAGGAGTTGAGGGTGCAAGTTGATGACCTTTTACAGAAAGGATTCATTCGGCGTAGTGTGTCCGAGTGGGGTGCACCAGTTGTGTTTGCAACCAAGGCAGATGGATCGTTGAGATTGTGCGTCGATTATCGTGAGCTGAATAAGGTGACCAAGAAGAACAAGTATCCATTGCCGAGAATAGATGACTTGTTTGATCAGCTTCACGAAGCTAAGGTGTTTTCTCAGATGGATTTGGCAACGGGATTTCACCAGTTGAGAGTAGCGAAGGATAGTGTGCCGAAGACTGCTTTTAGGACACCATCCGGTTTCTTTGAGTGGCTGGTAATGCCGTTTGGATTGACTAACGCGCCAGCATATTTTGTGGATCTTATGAATAGAGTGTTCAGAGATCAGTTGAACAAGTTCGTACTTGTGTTCGTGGATGATATTCTGATTTATTCCAGAACTGAAGAAGAGCACAAGACGCACTTGCGTATTGTTTTGGAGATCTTACGGAAACATCAGCTGAAGGCTAAGTTTTCAAAGTGTCACTTCTGGAAGAGTGAAGTGAGGTTCTTAGGCCATGTGATTTCTGGAAGTGGAATAGCGGTTGATCCCGCTAAGGTAGCAGCAATCCAGGATTGGGTTAGACCTAAGAATGCATCTGATGTAAGAAGTTTTCTTGGACTAGCAGGATATTATCGACGGTTTATCAAAGACTTCTCCAAGGTAGCTGCACCATTAACAGGATTGACGAAGAAGAACCAAGTGTTCAGTTGGGATGCTAAGTGTGAGCAAGCTTTCGGAATCCTGAAAGAGAGATTGACGAGTGCTCCTGTTTTGACTATTCCAAGTGGGAATGATGAGATGGTGGTTTACACCGACGCATGTGGTACTGGACTTGGAGCAGTGCTGATGCAGAAGGATAAAGTTGTTGCGTATGCCAGTCGACAACTAAAGCCGCATGAAAGGAATTACCCGACTCATGATTTGGAGTTAGCGGCGATTGTATTTGCTCTGAAGATGTGGAGGCATTATTTGTTGGGAATTCGATTCGAGTTGTTTACGGATCACAAGTCGTTGAAGTATCTTTTCTCCCAAAAGGATTTGAATCTTCGGCAGCAACGTTGGCTAGAGTTTTTGGCATCATATGATTTTGGTATAGCTTATACTTCGGGAAAAGGTAACGCAGTGGCAGATGCGTTAAGTCGAAGACATGCAGGATTGGGAGCCATGTTTTCAGAATGGAAGAGTCTCGAGTATTTAGTTGGATTTGACTTCAGGCCTAGATCTGAATTGGAACCTGAGATGTTGGCAAACTTATCGATAAGACCCACTCTTGTGGAAAGGATTGGCGAGGGCCAAAAGCGAGATGATAAGCTTGTCAAGATTATCCGTGATTTGGGATCTGGATTGGATCCAGAAAAGGATAAAGGATTCGAGGTCGATCGAGAGGGTTGGCTTCGGAAGCAAGGACGACTAGTTGTTCCCGATATAGATGAATTGAGGAGTGAAGTTCTGAAGGAAAGTCATCACTCGAAGCTGACAATTCATCCAGGTGGAAATAAGATGTATCGGGATATGAAGAGAACCTACTACTGGGAAGGTATGAAGAAGGATGTTGGAAATTTTATTTCCAAATGTATGAACTGCCAGTTGGTAAAAGCCGAACAAAAGAAGCCAAGTGGATTGCTTCAGCCATTGGAAGTTCCTACATGGAAGTGGGAACAAGTGTCGATGGATTTTATCGATGGATTGCCTAGAACCAGAACGGGAAATGAAGGGATTTGGGTTATCGTTGATCGTTTGACCAAGAGTGCAAGATTCGTTCCTGTTCGATCGACTAGGACGGCATCAAAGTTGGCTGAGTTGTATGTTAAGTGGATAGTTCGATTCCATGGTATTCCGAAGAGTATAGTGAGCGATCGAGACCCATTGTTCACTAGTGGATTTTGGAAGAGCTTCCAGGAAGTCTTGGGAACCGAGTTGTGTTTGAGTACAGCTTATCACCCTCAAACAGATGGTCAGACCGAGAGAGTCAACCGAGTTTTGGAAGATCTTCTTAGAGCATGTGTTTTGGACTTCGGAGGATCATGGGAAGATCACCTTCATTTGGTGGAGTTTGCATACAACAACAGTTACCAGTCAAGCATTGGTATGGCACCGTATGAGGCATTGTATGGAAGACCGTGTAACTCTCCGACATGTTGGTTGGAAACTGGAGAAAAGCTGATGCTTGGGCCAGAGATGATTCGGCAGACTTCAGATTGCATAGAGATCATTCGGCAACGAATGAAGGCAGCCCAAGACCGTCAGAAGAGTTATGCTGATAAACGTCGAAAGGATTTGGAATTCGACATAGGAGATATGGTTTTTGTGAAGATTTCTCCACTGAAGAATGTTATTCGATTCGGGAAGAAAGGAAAATTGACTCCGAGATTTGTTGGACCATTCCCGATCATCGAGCGAATTGGAAAGCTCGCTTATAGATTGGAGTTACCGGAGAAGATGTCGGGTGTGCACAATGTTTTTCACGTATCATATCTACGGAAGTATGTGCACGACTCGAATACCGTGGTTTCTGTTGATAGCTATGAAGATTTCGAAGTTGATCCAGTTGATAGAAGACCTCGTAAGCCGCTTCGTGTTGTTGAAACCGACACGAAACAGCTTAGGAGGAAGGTAGTTAAGTTGCTCAAGATACAATGGAGTGATGATGATAACGACTGTACGTGGGAGGTGGAAGAGAGGATGAAGGCAGCTCATCCTGAACTCTTCAAGGTATGGCCCTAAGGTGTCGTGTCATCTCGCGACATTGTAACTTGTTCTAGTTTTAGAATTCTGTACGCTAAGCTAGAATTGGATGCATGGTTTGTTGATTGCTATGGATGGTAGGCGTACAAAATAGTTTTTGATTGCTATGATTGTTTGGAATTTCGGGGGCGAAATTCCTAAGGGGGAGAGAATGTAACGACCCGTATTTTCACGGATCGAAAAGTTCGTCAAATCTGGAGTTTTAGCATTTTTGAGCCATTTCAGATTTTAGGAAAATTTTGCCTAAGTCCTAAGTCGTTCACGACTTAGCATAAGTCGTGAGTCGTATACGACTTAGGAGATAGGAGTGACCCAGGGTTTGGCGACTTAAGGAAATAAGTCGTAGCTGGGCTAAGTTAGTAGGTTGAAGTTAACTCGGCAAGTGTTAAGTCGTAGATTGTAAGTCGTTGCCGAGTTAAGGGATAGACAACCTAAGGAAGTGACCGACTTATGTTATTGTAGGCGACTTAAGGTTTTGAGTTAAGTGTTAAGTCGGCTGACGAGTTAAGGTAGTGGTCGACTTAAGACCTGGACGACTTAGGAGTTGAGTCTTATCCTGATAGATCGGCAAAGCTGCTATGTTAAGTCGTAGGTAGGCTGCTGTGTTAAGTCGTGACCGAGTTAGAAGTTAGACAAGTGAGTTTTTGAGTCGGCAGTTGTTTAAGTCGTATGGGGTTAAGTCGTAACCCAGCTAAGTGTTAAGTCGTAAGTTTGTTAGGTCGCTGAGTTAGGCCAAAGTGTTAGGTCGTAGATGACTTAAAGAGTTAAGTCGTAAGTCGTACTCCTTCGTAAGTCGTAGGTCGGAGACCCAGTTAGGTCGTAACCTGGTTGAGTCGTGGCCGAGTTAAGGAGATAGCGTTGTCTTAAGTCGTAGGGACTTGATCTGTTAAGTCGTATGTCGGCTGAGTGTTGAGTCGAGGATAGGGATAAGTCGGAGACGACTTATGGAGTTAGCCGAGTTACGACTTAGCGAATTTTCTGCCTATAAATAGAAGGGGGTTGGCTTCATTTTTGAGATCCGGATTTTGAAGCGACGAAGTGCTGCCATTTTGAGAGCTCGACTTCTACACTTCTTCACTTCTTTTCTCCACTCTAATCTAGTGCTTCCATCCATCCAAATCGAAGATCAAGATTGAAGATTCAAGAGCTTAGATTGAAGATCTTCATCTTTTCAAGAGAGATTTCTTCGTTTGAAGCGGATTCGTGATAGATCAAGCTTGATCCTTCGCTGTCCAGATCTGAAGCGTGTTGATTTGGGTTTGTTTAGGTGATTTGGTGAGTGGTGATTATCTCTCACACGGATCCAAAGGAGTATATCGGATTGTTGGCTCGATTTGGTGTTAAAATAGTGATTTCCATGCATTTTCTTCATCCAAAGTGTAGATCCATATAGATCCATTGTTCATGATGATGTTACATCCATTTTATCATATGTTAACCTATGCAAGTTCATTCATCAAGTTTGTAGAGATATAATCCATGTTTTCATGCTTATTGGACTTTCAACTCTTTAATTACGAAAATGCCATTATTGTTATAATTGTCTACTTAGATCATATTTGAATGCTTGATTGCTTGGATTGATGTTTGATTTGATTGCTTGTTATGAACTAGATGATTGATGATTAGATTTAGGTCGAAGATGATTCAAAAGCTAAGGGAAAGGCTCTTGAATTGGAAAAGCTGCTCGTGGCATATGTAGCGGGATGATGAAGCTCTTATGCATAGATTTGATGATGAGATGAGGCTTTGCGAGGATGTAATGAAGCGAGGCAATCATGTGATGAAGACTTGGTCTAATCCAGACGGGATCATTCCAAGCATGTTGATAACTCGGTGATATGATTCGAGTTGAGGATAATGAATGGATGAGAATAGTCGTCGAGGAGGATGACTAGGAGGCTTGGATAGCATCGTTGTTGAAGGTTCTAGCATGCTCTAAGCAAGAGTACGTTTGGGCAGATTCGATAGTCCCAACGGCCAACTGTTGATGGTCGAGTACTCTGGGCAGATTCGATAGTCCTAGGCACGGGCTGCGACGACGTGCGGGAGTTATGTCTAGAACCGGGGTTTCCATTAGCCCTTGACGGACGGCTGAAAGAATGTGCCGGTCATTCAATTAACGGTGATATCGAAGCAATGATAACAGTGATAGCCAAAGTCATGGATGTTTGGTTGTATCGTCATTCGGACTCAAGAGCGGTATTTTCTGGGTGCTTATCTGATTTAGGCCTTGGTACTTGGAAAACATCGCCCTTGACTCGAGTGATAGTAGCTTTACTTTAAATTGTATGCTCTGCTATGTTTACTTCTGCTTAGTGTGTGTCTGGGGGCTATCACTGTAGAATGAGGTTGGAATGGGAGGGTTGTATCCCTATTCCTTTTCCTTTATGCTCTTTTGGTATGTTGTTAGTTAATTTACTGCTCACTAAGACTGTTGTCTGACTCAAGGCTTTATGTTTTAATTCTTATTGCCTTGGGCTGTTCGTCCATTTTGGGACGGGCAGACTAGGTAGCAGGTGACAGGTGTTGTTCTCTTCTCACGATGCTGGTATCGAAGACGAGCTAGAGGGTTGCATATTTTCTTCTTATATGTACTGGATATTCCGCTGTTTTGTATTCTCTGAGAGATATGTAGTGAGGCTGGATGTATTGACTATGTGGATGCTTGTATTCAACTATTATGGAGTTTTATATGATGTCATTTTGTTCTGTAAAGCTTCACTATACATATGTTCTATTGTATTTTGTCCATGCGCTGTGAGTAATACGATAGATTCTGTTGTTTTAAATCTTACCTTGACAATCGTCCATGGTCGCCTGACACACTTTACAGCGCTCTATCTCTAGATTCGGTGCAGGGGTCATGGGCGGTCGTCACATAACCACTCAAATTTTATTTATAAAAATCCTTTCTATATTGTATATTATCCAATTTCATATTCAACTTCTGTGTAATTTTGGTAAGTTATATTGGAATGAAATTGTATGTTATACAAATAAAACTTTCCAATTCAATTATCTCAAGTTTGAATCATTTATCCAATTTTTTGATTTTCTTTTTATAATTGAAATTATTCTTCAAGATGAAATTTAAGAATTAATTTTCCGGTTTCCTTCAAACCAGTTAGAGATAAATAAATATATGTACATAATATGTCAAATCAATTTAAATCAAATATCTATATATATTATAAATCAAATCATATTTAGAAATTCAAATAAATTAAATCTTTCAAAACAAAGTTGTAGTAAGACTACAGAACAGTCTCTTCAGTTCAAAACTCTAAAATGAACGTCGATGATGCTGCAGTCATCACCGAAATTATTTTCCAGCGACAAAGAGAAGAGCACTAAATTTTAAATCTTTTAAAATTCTTTGAAAACAAAATTTCTATTCGAAATACTTTAAATAATATATCCTTTTAAAACTTGAAAACACAAGGTTTGAAACCATCAGAAACTTGAATTCTCAAATTCTTGATTCAAATTCATTTCAGTTCCCAAATCAATTTATAAACAACTATTTATAAATTCATTTGTAGAACAATAAATGATAAATCAAGTATTATCATTTCAAATTATCAATTTAAATCAATTTATTAAGTTCCATAAATTTACTTATATATCAAAATTTTATTTCATTAACCAAATTTAAAATAATATTGTGTCAGTTTGTTCTGTCAAAGTGTTTTAGAAATCCTATCGATAGCGTTGATCAGACGAATCGATCGGAAATCCAAATCAACATCAACAACTCAAACAGCACCATATATAAAACAAAACATAGATTTACAAGTACAATTCAAAATGTTTGGAGATAGTTTAGAAACAAAAGACAAGATGGTTAAACAGAGTAGAGAGATGGGTAAGCTTAGGTAAATCGCGGACAACCTTAACCGGGTCAACCGTGACTTAAAGAATAAGATCGATGTGGATTTTTTGGGATAAATCTACGTTCGATCTCAAGAGATAGAGTTTGGAATAATAAAAGATATTAGCATCTAAACCAAGGATATAAAATCTTTGGTGAATTGATTCTATTGTAAAGGAGTTTCACCCCTTTATAAGAAAATTAGAATATTGGCGAGACCGCAAATTCACTATGAAGATCATTCGAAGTGGAGTCATGGGATACTCTAGAATCAAAAGATGATGAATAGTGAGGGACACGAATGAATTTTGGAACCGCAGGAAACGTTCCAAAATTCAAAGGAAATCGAATCAAAAGGAAGAGATTCAAACTCGAACGAAAGTGATTCTGTAAATAAATTTACCATACATTCTAAGTTTTGCCTCAAAGCCAAAGCTCTGATACCAACTGTAACGACCCAGAATTTTCAACCATTCGCATCCATTATAAGTGTATAGGTAGACACTCATGCCGGAGTTGAATTGCTCAAAATACCGCGTTGTAATTAAAAAAATTTCAAATCTCAGAATATACAGTAAATAAATATAATCACAGTTCACAGACACAGAGTAAAATAATGCAGCAGAAGTAAAAGAAATAGTAGTTCATGAAGCTACTATCTAAATATGTCAGAGTTACATAAGATACAACAGAAGAAATAGAGTACAACAAAAATCTCAATAAAATAACCAAGTACAAGCTGAGTAGAACAACGGAATTGAAATAGATAGGACATGACAAGCAGATAATCTCCAGCGATTCAAATCTCCAAGAGAGTGGAAATCCAAATCTGTGAATAACTCAGGCTGACCCGAGCGTAAAGCAAAACACAAAACACTCGTGTCAGGACAATATATACTTATATAATGTAAACCAACTCAAGTGAACTGTAATAAAGGTACAAGTAACTTAGAAGATGCTTGGGACCGCCCATCCTCTAAGGATCCGTTAAACTATCTACTATGTAGTAATATTTGATATTATAATAGTGTCTAAATAAGTAAAGTATAATCATATAGAAAATATCGTTAAGGGGATGGAGAACCTTAACGCGGCCGGATCTTAAAATCATAATCGTAGTAAAGCTCGATATGGTAGGTGACACGACACAACTAGGCAATGCCAGGGTAGATATACCAATTACGCACACGGACTGATGGATACGCATAGCAGCCACTACCGTTCCACCTCAAACAACACTCCCAAATCGGAGGATGGCCATCTAATCAATCACAAGTAAGAGTATAATATCGAAGAAATGTGTCCGAGAAGAGGTGCTACCTCACTGGTCCGAGATCGCTCCTGTTTTAGCCACCTTATGCCAACTCACGGGAGTTGGGTCCACGTAACATACCTTAAGAACGTCGCCACCATTCTACTTCATTCTGGAATCTCCACCGCGTACATGGTTGTCAAAGTGGTTTTCGGTATCGACAGAGAGTATGTCCATATCCGATCCTGGTCTCTTTGCCAACCAATCGTTATTATAACCCGTGGTTATAACTTTTAAAAACAATACTTTACTTCAAAATAAAATATCATTTCAAACCATATCTTTATCAAAATAAAGATTAAATCAATTCCAAACCATTTCCATATATTTAAATTTTCATATCATTTCAAAACTTCATTTCAAATCATTTTAATATAATAAAATATCATATCCTTACAAAACTTCATTTCAAATCATTTTAATAAAATAAAATATCCTATCAGTTCAAATCCAAATATTCAACTTTAAATACCTTTTAAATTCAAAGATATCGTTCATTTACTATCATTTCAAATCACCTTTAAATAGTTTATATTCCAATCAAAATAATTCATTTAAACCCTTTAAAAGTGTAATTATTATATTTTCAAATCAAGTATTCAATTTCCAAAGTTTCAAACCATTCTGAGTTCGTTTACTAAGTCAAAAACCCTAATTATTAAAATTTCAGCATTTCACAGCATTTAAAAACAACTGCTATAAGTTATATTTGAAAACATTTTTAATTCAGCAAAGACAGCACTTAAAACTGCTGTTAAAACTCAGTTTTAGTTGAATTATAGTTCAAAACAAAAAAGACAGCATTTCAGAAGTGCTGCGGTAGTTCAGATTTCAAAACAAGGGTTAAATTTGGTTTCAGCAAAGACTGAGACCATTATAGCATTTCCAGAGAATGCTATAATAGGCCTGAGTTCAATATTAACCTATAAGTTCAACTACAGCATTTCCAGCAATTAAATAACTTCAAATTAAAACACATAAACATTTTAAAATCATATTTAACATTTAAAATGTTCATTTACATATCATTTAACATATATCTTTTCCACAATAAATTTCTTATAATTAAATCCAATTTTCAACAATTTACTTAATAAATTTAAGTGTAAAAGTTTCCAATTCTTCATATTTCAACAAATAAACTTAACATTTCAAATTTAAATTACCATTTCACAAATTTAACTAAATTTCCAATTTTATTTAATTAACTTAAACCTTTAATTAAAACCAAATTTCACATTTCCAAGTCAAATTATATTTTAAAAGATCACTTTAAACATTCATTTATTTAACCACTTAAATTCATAGAAAAAATCAATAATACTTTAATAAATCGCTTAAATTCAAATTTAATCAAATTATCATATTTTATCATTTCCCAAATATAATTAAATTTGCATTTTATTCATATAACTTAAATATCATTTTTATCTAAAATTCCAAACTTAAGTTATATTTCAATAATCCAATTTAACCATTCATTAATTACATTTTTAACTCATCGAAAAATCATAATTTCTTTATTTTAAAACATTTCAAAAGCTATTTAAATCAAATTTCATAAATTTATATTTTTAAAATACTTAAAAATATCCAAAAACACTTTATAAAATAACCACGGGCCTGTATATAGTTTTCTAACCTAGGTCATGTGATACAGATATGTATCATTTCAATCCGCAGTAAAAAAAGAAAAATCTGGGTTCTATCATTTCAAACCCGCAATCCCAAGTTAAAATAAATTAAATAAAAATCGTTCAGGCCTATCATTTCAGCCCATAACAATTTTTCCCTATTCTAAAGTCCGTTCGGGTATGTATCATTTCAACCCATGTTATGATATGTGTGGTCTAGGTAATGTTTAAGGAGTTTTGTGAAAGTTTTTGTGGTGTTATCATCTTTGGGATGCCATGGCCCGGACATGGACAGAGGGGTTAGAGGAGGAGCTGCTGCAAATGATGGTGGAGAGGATGGTGGTGGTAGAGGCTAGGCCTAGCAAAACACAAGAAGGATCAATGCAACAATCAATAGAAAAATCATAAAAACAAGAAGAAAGATGATAGAATTTACCAAATTTTTGTAAAACAAATGGCCGTGTGTTTTTTCTCAAGAAAGATGATAAAATTTTCGTGAGAAAGAGTGAGGAATGAAACTGAAAGATGGAGTAAAGGTACGGCCAAAGCATTGACGAATTGATTGAAAAGAAACGGTGGAATCCAAAAGGACTAAGCATACAAAAGGTTTTCAAACTCTTCATATATTCACTATTTATTTTTAAATTTTTATATAACTGAAAAACATATATAAATTCAGTTAAAATACGAAAATATAACAAACAAAAAAAATATAAATAAATAAATATTAATTTAAATAATTAAATCAAGAAAATAGCAAAAATTGTCAACTAGGCTAGAAAATTTGAAAATAAATGGTATAAACTTTAGAAAATTCATATGAGCTTGTAATATATATTTTTAAACATAAATAATAACATAAAACAAAAATGTATTCACAAAAATGTATTCACAAAATAAATATTTAAAATTTTATACTCTCTTTTTGTGCTTTAATGAGAATGTATGAAGTGGCTAACTTGTTGTTTTTGCTTTGAATTTGATAGCCTATATTGTTGACACCAAATAGGCTATACTTAAACAATCACTAACACAAATTACCTCTTCATCTACATATGATTTTGGTAATGACGTGAATGTTGAGATTAAAATTTGATGGTCTATATTTACAATCACTAAAATTTGATTTCTGCCACTTTGGTTTAATTTGTAAATATTTTATTTACAACCTTTAAAAAATAGGAAATTATCATAGTAAATTTTGGAAAAATTCTATTATTATTTTTAAAATATTTAGAGATGAAAATATACATAAATTAACATATTGACACATATTCAAATAAAATATAAGAAGGAAAATATGATTTATAAAATTTAAAATAGGCAAAATTGCACAATAAAACAAATTATACTAAAATTGAAATGTACATAAACTTTACATTTTAACTCCGTTTTCAACGAAACGAAAAGTAGTGTTGAAGTTATTAAATCTATTTTCATAATAAAAGATAAAATTTATAATTTCAAACTATTAAAAATTTAAACTTAAAAGTCAAAGTTTGACTATTGACCAAAATTCACATTTTCAGGAAATATCAAATTTAGTCATATTTGGAATCCTAATCCACATCAAAATCAAAGTTTATACTTAAAATAACAAAATTTATTCCTTTTCATAAATAAAGCTTTTGAATCTGGAAAATCAATAAAAAAAAATATTTGTAAAATACAGGGTTGTTACACTTGTATATGCTCTTGGGAATAAAAATGTGTTAAGGGTGGAATGGGCCATGGCTAAACGCTATTTTAATACTTTTACTTTAATGTAGACATATTATAATAGCGTATTGTACTACATAGTAGATAGTTTAACGGATCCTTGAGAGATGGAAAATCCCGTAACATCTCTTAAGTTATTGCACTCACGTTGACACTGGATAGGAGACGTCAAACCCCGTAAACATCTCTGACGCCGTCACACTCATATTTCTTATTCGATTTGACTTACATGAGATATTTTAGTCCTGACTCGAGTGTTTTGTCTTTTCATTACGCTCGGGTCAGCCTGAGCATTTCAGATAAGGTTGAAGATCTATTCTGGAGGACGAAGATGAAGTTTGGTATATTATATCATTTGTATTCTACGACTATATTATTTTCCGCTGCATTATTGTATTATCTCTGATATGTATGTAACTCTGATTTATGATGTATAATAATAATCAAATTTATTTATTTAACAGCTTCATGAACTGTTATTTTATTATTATATCTTGTTCCTTCCGCTGCAAGATTCTGAGTTTGCTTCTGTTCTTTCTTTCCTTTTCTTATTTTACCCCAATAACTATCAGTATTTTGGATTGTTTGAGTCGGCATGGGTGTCAGCTTTGTCGACTTGAATGGTCAAAAATGGCGGGTCGTTACAGTTTAATATTCACTTTATTCCATTGTTTTATCTTTTATTTAGTATGTTTTAAAAACATGCTAAACTGAAATTGTCTAATTCCTTGACTTTGAAAAGATTGACATACTTTCATTAATTCTTTGTAGTTTTCATTTTTTGTCCACCTATTGGTGAATCTAAAAGGGATATTAGTTGTTTTTCTTTCAACACTTTTCAAATTTAGTAAAATAAGAATACCCCTAGTATTTTGCTCTATTGTTGTGCATGAAAAATTAATGAATTTATTCATAAAGTTTGCATCGAAAAGCACTCTATATATCCAATTTAATTGTATATTTCTACATTCCCATGATCTCCAAGTGAATTTATTACCTTCTAATAAAGGCTCTATAAGATCAATTTCAAAAAGAAAATTTTCTATTTTCTCCAATTTCTTAGAAGGTATTGGATTACCTCCACTTTTTTCTTTAAAGTTCATTACAGTATTAAAGTCGCCTAGTAAAACTCACGGAATATTACATTTTTTTACCAATCTCTATAAGTTTAATCCAAAGGTTATCCCTTTCAGATTCAAAAATACAGGCATAAATACAAGTTATTTGAACAATTAATCCACCAGAATTTTGAATAGTATAGTTTATATACCGAAAGTCACGAGTTATATCATTTACATTCCAAATTTTTGTGTTCTAACATAATCCTACCGTTACCCCTAGTGATATTAATATTATTACCACTTCAATTAATTTGCATTCTTTGACTAAATTGCTCATAGCTACTATTATTTAGCTTACTTTCTACCATTATAGCAACTGTGATTTTATACTTACTAATAATATTAAGAACTTCAGTTTGTTTTGCTGGGCATTCATACTCCTAATATTCCATGCTATAATCAACATTATATGGTAAGCTATATACACTTTAGGTAGAGAAGATTTTATTATTTTTTGAGGAAAGAAATTTATAAGATTGATAATGGAGGTAAAGAAGAAGAATATGAGGAAGGAAAATTCTATTTATACACCAAAAATTACTTAACAAATGCTGTTATTTTTTCAAAAAATATATTACTGAAATATCCTTTTTTATTAACTAGAACTAATATATATCACCCATGCACTGCCTTTTGGGCCTGCGTAAGAGAAGGACAAAGCTCGGCGGGTGTGTACACCATCTCTAGATGAACTAGCAATGTTGGTTACCATTTGGTTTATTTATAATTATTATCACTAGTTTCATTTAAGAGAGAGAGAGAGTAATTTAAAATCATCTTAGCGCCTTTTAATTACAAAGAGTTGAAAATTGTTAGTGCACTTACTTTAAACTTACCTCTTTGAAACGATGAAAACAAATTTCAACAAGCTTCATAATCGTCGCCTATGAATCAACATATATACCTACTTCACTATATTATCGCTTGTAATTTAAACTTTCCATTTTATTCCTTTTGAAGCTAGCGATTCACAAAAATTTCTTTCGATCAACTAACACAGTGCACCTACTTTGTCATGCCTGTTCAAAATAAATCGGTTTCAACTAATTTAAAAATAAATAGTAAAATTGCTATATCTTAAATGCATATGCCTACAATAAATGCGAATATATGTGAAAAATAAATGCAGCATTAAAAAATAAATGCAAATAAAAAAGTGCGAAATTTTGCAAAATAACCGTGCAAATTTCATTAAAAAATAAATGCATCATGAGTCTCCCCCCACCTTAAATTTGACAGTGTTCTCAATATTCAAAATGTTTTCTAAATTTAAAGGAAAGTACCCACAAATGGACGCAATGTAAAATGACAATACAAAATGCAGTTTTATAAAATAATGAAATGGATTATATATGAAGTAATATATGTGTTTATGATGAATGCGATGTAGAGAATCCTCGATCCTTTTCTTCCATGTATGGTTTTAATTTTATATTTTCCCCCGACATCGTGCTCTGATATGTTAATGTACTAAACACTATATGGCAATATACAGTAAATGAAAAGTAACAAAGAAAAAAATAAGCAGCAAGTAATCAACAGAAAGTAACAGGTAGAATTGAAAGATTATTATGCAAAGAAAGAACATACTTCTCAAACTGTCATTAGCGTTTATTTTTTTGGTACGACACATACTTCTCAAACTGTCTTTTGTACTACTATAATTTATACCCATTTTTATGTTTGTAGGTTGAATCAGGAATGATCTTTATGCAATCTTTGGTGCTACCTAATTTTATTTGGTTTAGCAAAAAGTGAGACTTGGAGTAATTCATTTGCAAAAGGTTAAGCCAGAGACACTGTTGTACTCTGGGTTCTATTGAACATCTTAAGGTCTTGTATTGATATTGTGACTTGTGTAGCTCTTGTTTTGAGCTTAACTTCATATTTGTACTAAATGCTAGTATGTACTATTTTTCGTGTTATGTAATGATATTGTTAAGTTATTATGCACTGCAATGCGGAATATTTGAATCATTTGAATGTGCACTGTTTATAATATTATTTGTTTTCTAATATCATTTGAGTGCGGAATATTATATATGTATGTGTAATTGACTACTTAGATACGGCTTCTGGCCGTATCTAATGTGTCAATTTGGTACATTAGATACGGCTACTAGCCGTCTCTAATGAGACAATTAGATACGGCCTTTGGCCGTATCTAACTGGCTCATTTGATACGGCTATTAGCCGTATCTAATGTACCAGTTAGATACGGCTTCAGGCCGTATCTCATTGTCTCATTAGATACGGCTAATAGCCGTATCAAATTTATAAACTCACCCAATTTTGATACGGCTAAAAGCCGTATCTAAACTTATTAGATACGGCTTTTAGCCGTATCAAAATATCGTTTATGGTGTAGTGTACCCACATCCATGACTCTATAGCCAGCATAATTTCCCATAAGAATCTCCTTTTCCCTTTTCTTTTAAAAGAGCTGAAATAATTCTTATTAGACGTCATATAGAAAGATGCTCTTGTATCTAGTACCCAATGTTCTGATACATCCGATACTGTCACCATTAACAAGTCATTGGATACAACTTTCTCCATCGCAATCGATGAAATTCCATCTTCAGTCTTCCTCTTCAAGTTCGGACAATCTCTCTTTCAATGGCTTGGTTCTTACAAATGTAGCATTTCCCATCTTTAGATTTACCTTTCCAATCAATACCGGTTTTCTAGATTTGGAACGCCCCCTAGAATTCCAGTTCTTATTCTCCTCTCTCTCCTCTCTCTCAGAAAATAGGCCTTGACAACTACTTCCTCTACCTTCATTTATCTCCTTCATCTGATCCCTCAAGTTCTCGGATAGAAGATCAGACTTCACATCTTCAACGATCAAAGTTTCTCTCGCAAAGATAATGCTGTTAGTGAAACCAGTGTAAAGCTCTGGAAGGGAACACAAGAGCATCATAGCCATATGCTTTGCATCTACCTTCAAATCCACAGCCTTCATCTTCATCACTAGATCGTCGAAGAAACCCAAATGCTCTTTGATAGAAGTACCATCTCTCGTCTTCATGGTGAAAAATGTCATCAACAAAATCAGACGGTTATTCAAAGATTTTTTTCAGATAGAGATTTTTCAGCTTGGTCCAAATGCCCTTAGAAGTAGTTTCACCACTAACCTCAGAAATTACATTTTCTCCAATAGCTAATTGCAAAGTAGTAAATGCCCATTTTTCCATCGCCTTCCTTTCCGCGGCTGAAATTTCAGCCATCAACTCCTCAGGAGCAAACACCACAGGATGAACTCGTTTCTCATCAAAAACTAACTTTCATCCTCCATTGTTACTTCTCAAAGTCTTTATCATCTTCCGCTTCTCTATTGCTAAACTAGATCCTGATGCAATATAGGTCCCTCTAACATAGAGTCTTAGTACAATTGCTGGAGTCACTTCATCTACTACCATAATGCCTAACACCCTTTCTCAATCAACATTGTCACTCCGATACAGACTTTTAGGGCAAAATCCCTCAAGATCGCCTTAGGAACAAAAAATCCAACCTTACGAATAAACAAATAGAATCAAATTGATGGTGAGGCAAAATAAAAAATAAATAGTCACTAGCTAAAAGCAATGACATACCAAGCAACAAAATAAAATATCACATGGGATTAATTTATAACGGTTCCACTACTACGAGGTAGTGTACATACACTTGGGGGGAGAAGATTTTATTACTTTCTATGAGGAGAAATTTTTACAAGATTGATAATGGAGAAGAAGAATAAGAAATACATCCGAGAGAGATAATTCTACTCGTGCTAATCTCTGCCTTTATATAGAGATTATTACTTGGGATTGAAGTAGTTGATTTATGGTCATAAATCAATACCTCGTTAATTCTCATATTCATACAGGAAATGTTTGGTCCATGTGATTTTACCATTTTCCCGAATTTACATGCGTCTGATAAGATTCCCTTCTTTAATCGGCTAATAAGGGAATTAATTGATTACCTAAATCTCCGAAAATAATTCTTATTTTCATATAGGTAATTTATTACTCTCTTTAATGCTATAAAAGAAGCAATATATACGAGTAATTATCTCAAATATCTTCCAAAACTTCTGCAATTGAAAATATTATATCACTGAAATCAACAATATCTTCCAAATTTTCTGCAATTGGAAATATCGTGTATCAAATCTTCCAATATAGTATTTGATTTTTTATTAAATATTATATAAGCTTTACTTCTTTTCGAATATCCGACGAAGACACATTTATAGGCTTTCAGATCAAATTTTCCTAAATTATCCTTTGTATTTAAGGTTAAACATTTTGGACCTAAAATTTTAAAATATGACACATTTGGTTTCCTTCCATTAAACAATTTGTATGGCATATGTTTAGTTAATAACCTTATAGAGACACGATTTAAAACATAACAAGTTGTAGCTACAACTTTCGTCCAAAAATTCTTTGCTGCTACTTAATAATTTTCTTGCACATTCTTTTAATGTTCTATTTTTCTGTTCTACAGCACCATTTTGTTGAGGTGTTCTCATAAAGGAATAATTATGACTTATTATTCCTTACTTATTACAAATATCTTTAAATTGTTCATTTTCAAATTCACCACCGTGATCACTTCTAATACTCTTAATTTCTAGATTTTTTAAGTTTTGAATTATTTTTGCAAAATTTTTAAAAACTTCAATTATATAACTTTTATGTTTCAAAAATAAGGTCCGTGTATACCTAAAACCGACATCTATAATAATAAAAACACATTTGTTATGATTAAGTGACCTAACTTGAGTAGGTCCAAAAAGGTCTAAATGGAGAAATTCTAAAGGTTGCAAGCTAGAAATAACTTTCTTAGTTTTAAAAGTTTATTTTGTTAATTTTTCTAGTTGACAAGCATTGAAAAGATTATTAACCTTAAAGCTCATTTTCGGTAATCCTCTGCCCAATTCATTTTTAGCAAGTTTGTTAATATATTTAAAATTTATATGACAAAATATCTTGTGCCAGGATCGTGATCATTGGCTAAGAGACACATGTTATTATAATTGTTAATTTTCATGTTCAAAATATAAATATTTCTTTTTCTTATTTCTTCAAAAATTAAAATTTTGTTTTGATAAAAAATGTTACATTTATCTTTTTCATAAGAGATTGTAAATCCTCCATCACAAAGTTACTAATGTTAAGTAAATTATGTTTCATATTCTCTACTGGCAGGACATTTGTGATTAAAAGAGAACTGGATATTCTCTCCTTGAAAACGTCACCCATGTCAATGGCATACCCTTTAGAGTTATCTTCAAAGGTGATAGTGCCTCCATCTTTGTATTTGATATTCGTAAGCATATGTAGATTTCTGATCATGCGTTTGGAATTTCCATTGTAAGAATCCATTTCTCCTTTTTCTTGTCGCGTACCAACAAATATTATGAATTTGAATTGGTATTCATTTCCTATGTTAGGGTCCTAAGAGTTAGACCTTAGGAAACCATACCCAAGAGCGTTTGGTTTTCTCTTTCAAAATGAAACCATCATTATTATGAACATTATTTCAAAATTATTTATGTATCCATTTTTTAAGTTGTTATCACTACATCTTGGTACCTATATTTTAATATATTAGATTTTAATATAGGTTTTTCAACACTTTTTCGCTTAATGAATCTATATTCAAAGAACTATTTTGAGAAGATTTCTTCTGTAATTACTATTAAATCCTAAACCAGTTTAACTACAGGTTGGTTTTTAGAACTTTATAATTTTTGATAAATTTTCTCTTCCTTTATTAATGTTATAAACATTTGTTGAAAGTTTTTCAAAATTATTTTTGAGATTTTTAACTTCATTGTCAAGAGTACCTACAGTAGTAATTAAATCACAATTTTTTATGGCTAATTTAACATTCTCGTTTTTATATATTTGAAGTTCATTATTCAGAACAGCGATTTGCAAAGCCAAATTTGTATAAGAATCTTGAGAATTTTGAAGCACTTCTTCGAAAATAATATTTTCTTCCTAAAACATTCAAGTTTCTAAGTCAGCTATATTCAATTTTCCAATAGTTTTTTCATTATTTTTTTTTACTTGCTTTCCATTTATTCAAGTAATTCCAAATTTATTTCAAATAGATCATTATAAGAGGTATCGAAACTTACATCACTACTTGTTGCCACAAAGAATAAATTAGCTTGTTTCGTATCGCCTCCACTTTCTGATCAAGATGAAGATGAATTAGAGTCATCCCTGGTCACTTGAAAATCCTACTTCTTCTTCCTAAATTTTTTGTAATTCTTTTTTTTCATTTTTCTTTCTTTTTGAAGATGCAGACAATCTCCCATGATGTGATCAGTTTTATTGAACCCATACGATTTTAAGAAGGATGAATTTTTTTACTTTTGCCAAATAATTTGTTCTTACCATATTAAGAAACTTTTTGAAGTTTTTGGCAGGAAACACAAAGTCATCTTCTTCAATGTCAGAGTCATCATAGGCTTGAAATGCTTTGGTTTCTCATTCCTGCAAATTCACTTCGTATGACATTAGATTTACAACCAACTCTTCTAGTTTGAGTGTTGAAAGATCATTGGCCTCTTCGATTGCCAATGCTTTTCTCTCCCACTCATCCGTTGAAGAGTTGAGTATTTTCGATACTATATCAAAACCCGAATAATTTCTCCCAATGCTATTTGAGCATGAGTATTGTCTTGAAACCACAAATACATATCAACAATGGTTTCATTTTAAAGTGTTAAAATTAATTATTTAGCATAGAAATTTTGCTTTGTTTAACCTTATTTGTCCCCATGTGAGTAATTTGCAAAATACGCCATATCTCATATGAGATTTTGCATACACTGACTCTATTAAATTCATTTTTATCTAATGAGCGAAATAATATATTCATAGCTTTAGCATTGTTAGTAGCATCGGTTTTTTGAGTAATTGTCCAAGTACTATATTCAGTAGTAGGTGTAGTATATCGTGCCTGAGTAATATTCAATATTTCATAACCACTTCCTTGCATATGTATTTTCATTCTAGTAGACCAATATGCATAGTTCGAGCCTGTGAATGATCGCGATTGTATGGTGAATTGTTCTTCATCAAATGTGGTAATAGTGTTATCCATATTATTTTAAAAGGTCACAAACTTTGTTATGGTTTATTGATGATCTTGCTCTAATACAAAATGAGAACTTATAGGATCTAGCATAAAAATGAAAACCTATAAGATCTAGCATAATATGGATAATATCTAACAATTGATAAATAAGCAGATAAGCTGATACATAAAAATAAAAATATAACCACATTAGGATTTTGTACTGGTTCAGACCTTTTGTCCTATGTACAGACCCTAAGCTTCTCTTAGAAATTCCACTAGCAACAATCCTCACTTCACCCAAAGGATAGGTTTACAACTACCTGAACAATCGAATAGGACTTCACACCACTTCAAAGCAATAACTTTCCTTTCTGACTTCAAAATGTTTTCAACAACACATATAAGCCACGTTAGAGTACACCCTTCCTATAATCTCTCTTGATGATGCAGAATTCAATATGCAAGTGTATAGAAGTAAAAAAATTGGTTTTGATTGCTTTTGAGATGGTATAGAAAGTAAGAGATATGAGCACAAAGTATAGTGTTGTAAAGATGATCTTAAAACCTCAAAAGAAAATTCTATTTATAGAGTTGAAAATGTTGCAATGGAGAGTTGTAAATGTTTGCAAAAGTCATAGCCATTAGAAAGAGTTGTAACCTTTGGGAAGAAGACAACTCTTCATTTAAATTTTTATTGTTGGAAAACAACTAGACGTCTAAATGTAGATTTAGACATCTAAAACATTACAAATATGAAAAGACACTTCGTTTGTTTGAAGACTGTCTATTTTTAGACATCTGAGTATCTCAATCAGACATCTGAATCCATGACCGGACGTCTGGTTAAAATGTTCATACGTCTGAATAGTTAGTAAACATAAGTTATAAACAACAGGAATATTCAGATGTCTAAGGCTTTTGTTTAGACATCTTAAATCATTGTTTTTGGAAACAGAGAGTAACCTTTGATTCAAACGTCTGAAAATTCTTATAAAAAGTCTGAAAATTGATTATTTTTTCTTTTCAAGTCATTTCATTATTTTATTTAAATAAAAATAAAATCAAATATTCATATGTGTGTGATATTCACCAAGGAGATTATGCAATATAGAATTATCTAGAACTTACAAAATATGATGACTGTAAACAGATACTTCAAGATTTCTTCAGGCTTAAGAAAATCATTGACTACTTTGAGTTTTCCCTTCATAATCTCATCTCCTATAATAATAAGATGTGCATATACATACATATATATATATAGATACAAATATATATATATACACACATATACATATACACACACACATATATATATATAGACACACACACATATATATATACATACATATACATATATACATATATATACACACACACACACATACACATATACATGTATATATGTATATGCATACATATATATGTGTGTGTATACATATGTGTGTGTATATGTATGTATGTATGTATGTGCATGTGTATATAGATATAGTTATCTTCAATCAAAACACAAAAAGGCAGGAACTAACATTTCTTTTGGATTCCGCAAATTTTTCATGAAAAAAATGGGATGTTTTATCACCTAATTTTAGCCACTTGATTTTTGATCTTTGTAAATTCCCCGTGGCTTATTTTTGTAGTAACTCTGAAAGTTGTTCTACCTTCTGTCTATACGAATCTACTACTTGATTCTCATTTAGATGGATGATTAAATAAGCGTAGGCCCTATCTAATTCCTCCTTAACATATCAGCAGGATTTTGATTAGCGAAGAGCTCCTTGCTCCATAACTTGAGGCTTTCAACTAATTCATAATATCCTGGGTTAAAGTGCCAAGAATTATTGTATCTGAAATGGGAATTTTTAATGCGTTGCTCTTTTGGATTGAAATTGAATATGATTGGAGTGTAATCACCAGTTGGATGGTTAAGAAAATAAACATAAAATTAAGAGAATATTTCGTGACACTTTCTGTTAAGAAATAATCTATCTATTTTGCTATGTAGTGACATATTAACCCCTCATCTTCATGTATAATAGTTTCCTATATATGGGTTTCAAGGAGTTTTGATTCTCCCTTGCAATCAAGAAATTCAGCATCTGGTTGGGACGTATAATAACCACTGTTGATTCTGTCGTACCAGTATAGGATAGCATTAAAATCTCCTGCTATCACCCAGGGAAAGTTGGTGCCCTTTGATTGTTCCTTTAAGTAGTTCCATGATTGAATGTGCTTTTCTAGTTGGTTATATATTGATCATTTCTATGAATCACATCCCCATACTACATTTTTTTGTCCCATTTTTCCATAATTCTACCTTTTTCACGTTGTTCATTATTGTAGATGTATTCCTGTTCATCGGTGATGAAAGAACCAAATTTCTTAGTTTTATTTTTGAAAGTCTGTTTTCCAATAAACCAGCAATAGATATCTACTTTTGTTTTAAGGTTTGTGCAACATCTAAAGTTTTGGAACGGGAATTAAGACCCCTTACATTCCACACAAATATATTCATTGGGAAATATGAGGGGAGCTGCTCCCCATTTCTATATGAGAAGGAGCGCTCATAGTTGTCTTTGTGCATTTCATCTTTTTATGACACAGCAGCGGATAACAGAAAATGATGAAACGGTGAAAGTAGCAATCGGTGAATTGAAAAATACCAAAGGCCCAAATCCGTTGATCCAAAGATGCCGGATTCTAGCTATCCCAAACACGTTGATCGCGCACGATACCGTGTTTAAAGATCTATGATTCTTCGACGTTGATCTAGCGCACTAGATTCCGTGAATCGACTTCAGCAGTCGTTAATTCGAGCGCACTCGAATACCGAAAGTGGAGATAGGAGATCACACTCAACTACCAATTTAAGAAGAGGCACAAAGCTCTCAAACAAAAGTTTATTCAAAATCAACTTACTCTTACAAATGACACCACCCGCCTATTTATAGGCTTACAACTCAACACTACTCAACTTGACAACACATAGGTCGGGAACGACCTAAGACAAACAGCGACTCACGACCTAAGACAGACGCGACCTAAACATTACAACATCAAGCGACTTAACATATTTACAACACAAGACATATTACAACATAACGACATAACAAATACAACATACAAACGACATAAGGAATTACAACATAACGACCTAAAAATACAACACCACGCGGCATAAGCTTCAGCGACATGAGGAGAATCAGCTTCCGGAATATCTTGTGCGACCTATAGGATGAGCGATCTAAGGAGTTGAGCGACCTAGGCTTGAGCGACCTAAGATGGATGCGGCCTATGGTCGAGCGACTTAAGGTAGGAGTGACATATGAGATATGACAGCGACATAAGGAAGATAGCAACATAAGAAGGAGCGACATAACTTCATACGACCTAAGGAATATCATCTTCAGCGACCTATCATGGAGAGATATATGTTTGCGACCTATCATAGGTCGTGGCTTGCTCGCACGACCTAAGCGACCTAAAGCTTCTTGCGATCTAAGAACGGAAGGTCGTTCGCGACCTAAACCAAACGGCATATTGTAGCGACCTATCGTGTTAGGTCGTAACTCTTTAGGTCGTAGTTCTTTAGGTCGTAGCTCTTTAGTTCGTAGCGACCTAAGATTCTGTGTTTCAAGAACTGGCTTCTGGAATGATTCGCTAGGTCGTAGCCCTTTAGGTCGTAGCGCTTTAGGTCGTGGCTGGCAGATAGAGTTAGGTCGTAACTCCTTTTCTCGTGGCTCGTTAGGTCGTGAGCGACCTAAGGAACGACTTAGCTCGCAAGACTTGTTAGGTCGGTCTTCATAGCGCTTTTGCGACCTAAAATTGCGCGACTTAGGGAATAATGTGTTAGGTCGTAGCTCAGGGAATTTAGGTCGTTGGCGACCTAAGTCTTCATCAGTCTGCGCTGCATCATCCTCCCCTGGTTGGGAAAAATTCGTCCTCGAATTTAAAAGCTCTTCGTCTTCGATACTCTTATCCTCGTGAAATGGAACCAAGTGTTTGATATTGTCAAGGTTGGCAATAGGAAGATGATCCGGCAAACTCAATTTATAAACATTCTCGTTAATTTCCTTCTCGACTTCTAAAGGACCATTCCTTCTAGCTTCTAGCTTGTTGTAGGTTTCAAAAAGAAATCGATCATTGGTAAACACTGTATACATAAAATCTCCTTCCTTGCATTCAACGCTTCGTCGCTTAATCTCTGCTGCCTGTTTATATTTCTTAGTTGCCTTAAGAAATAGTTCTTGTACAACTTTGTAGCATTCTTGCAACTCATTCACAAAAACATTAGCCCGTTTAATCACCCCTCTCTGCGGTGGCACTGTTGATAGACTTAACGGTCCTTTAGGGATTGTTGAATGAACAGTCTGGACTGGATTGAACCCAGTGCTCTGATTAACTGTGTGGTTGTGTGCAAATGCAAATGCCCAAATGCTACGATTAACTGCATGGTCTTGTGCACATTCCGCTTGACATAACTTCGAATCCCAAATTTTCAAATTATCATCCACGAGGCATCGCAATAGATTACCTAGGGATTTGTTCACAACTTCAGCTTGTTTATCCATCTGTGTAGGATTAGTGCTACTAGATTTCAACTTAGTTCCAGTCATTTTCCATAGATCCATCCAGATATGGTTCAGACAATGCGTATCTCTCTTCGGAGCAATAGATTTAGGTAACTCATGAAGTCTACCGATCTCTTTGAAATATAACTGAATGACATTAACGGCCTCTGCAGTCTTCTCATAGGTAATGCAATGTACCAGTTTTGAAAACCGGTCAACCATCACATAAATAGAATCATTGCCATGTTGCGTTCGCGGCCATCCTAAAACAAAGTCCACACTAACATTCTCCCGTGCTTTAGCATGTATATGCAACGTCATACATAAACTTGCATTTGTCGTGGTCTTCTTTGAAGCTTGTCGATTATGGTTCCGCTGAACAGACCTTTCAACTTCCTTCCTCAGTGATGGTTCAAAATAAGACTGTGAGTTTAACTGCAAAGTACGATCACAGCTCAAGTGTCTTTCTACCTTTAAGTCTTTGATAAATTTCATTTGCCAACTGCAATCTATAGTAGACAACTGACTTCCTTCAACTATCAACCCATCAACAAGTTTTCTCAACTCTTTCTGCTCTGTTGGACACATACGATATCGTGGTCTATGCGGCACAATAGCACTTGACCCTTTATCAGTATGATGTCGTTTGTCCCTCAATGGCGGTAATTCCTTGGGCAATTCTACAGGAACTACATCTTCACATTCATTAATCACTGGCACATCCTCCTCAGGAGTCTCGAGATCTTTACTGGTTTCATTCCCATTCAACATAAACACTTCCGCTCTATCCTCCAATTCTTTAACAAACTCTTCTGTAGATAATAGAGTAATCGAATCCACCTTCTTCACTGATAAATTATCCCCTTCATCTTCTGACACATTTCCTTCATCCTCATCAATCCTTGTTGGTTGTGAAATTTCAACTTCATGTTCATCATGCTTCGTCGGTTGAAAAATATCATTCTCATGTTTATCAAACTTTGTTGGTTGTGAATTTTCAACCTCATGTTCGTCAAACTTCGTTGGTTGAAAAACATCCACTTCTTCTGTATCTATCTTCACGGATTGTGAGTAATCAACTTTATGGTCATCAAACTTCGCGGGTTGAGAAGAATCTACTTTATCTTCCACTTCAACACCACCTTTCACTTTTTCAACAAATTCTTTTGAAAATATTAAATTAGTTGCTTCTACCTTCTTCTCTGGCTTGCAGTCACTTTGTTCACACTTCTTAAGAACTAAGGTAATCTTGGTTCCTTCGAACATGAAACTGTAGCTGTTGGCGTGACTATTATGCTGGACAGCTCTATCATACTTCCATGGACTTCCCAAAAGCAGATGACATACATCCATATTGACAATATCACACCATATATCATCTTTGTACTTTTTCCCAATGGAAAATGTAACCAATGTTCGTCTTCCCACTGTCACTTCTTCCCCTTCCTTTATCCATGCTAGTTTATACGTTCTAGGGTGTTTTTCAGTCTTCAACCCCAACTTCATAACGGCTTCTTCAGAGATAAGGTTATCACAACTTCCCGCATCAATAATGAATCTACAAACTTTTCCCAAAATAGTACAGGTAGACTGAAAAATATTGTTCCTTAGCCAAATAGAATCATTCTCATGCTTTGGCAAATGACACCCTACGTCTCTATGACCACGTATGTCTCTATGATCATGCAAATCTCTTCTACTCGATCTTTTGACATCACGACATGGGTCATTGTCAAACCCATGTTGACTTCTTCTCTCTTTCCCATGGTGATCTCGTCTCATTGAAATTGATGATTCCCTTTTATATTGGTAAGTTTGTGGCGACATCCTCCTTGCTTCCGTAACCAATGGCGAAACTCTGTTTCCTCCATGGTTCAAGACTGGTGACCTTCCTCTTTGACTTTGATTCAAATCCATCATCAACTTCTCCAACTTTCCAAAACCTTTATTGAACTTTTCTTCGAGGTTATCACTAATTCGTTGCTCTATTGCCTTAGCATCTTCTCTTCTATACACGTTGGCAATATTCTGTTGACAATTACCTCTTCTCGGATGCATGATTGATCTTCAACAAATCTTAAAAAAATTCTAACACAAACTTCAAACTTGGCTTCGGTCTAGCACTCGGCCTTGAATAACAAATGAACAAACAATGTACGGCCTAAACACTTCACGCCCAATCACTAGTACAAAACAGATCAGTTGCTTCGCCTCATTTGTGTCGGTTGTCCATAAAACCGACACAAATAGTGTAATTTGTGTCGGTTGTTTATTAACAACCGAAACTATTGACTTATGGGGTAAGAAGAAAATGTTAAAAATGTAATTTGCATCTGTTGTTCTTAAGAAACCGACACAATTGAAGGGAAGCAATAGATTATGATGCCACTAGGACCCATTACTACATATGGCGCTAATCTTGAGCATATTATGCATTCTCCACCAGCAATTTTGATAGCAAACTTACACCGTGCTTTTAAGTGGATATAGGTTAAAAATATTTTTATAAACTAATCTCGTATATAATTAAAATTATTTACTCAAATTTCAGAGTCTTCTTATGAATTGATTCTGATGTTGCTCTATTGCAATAGTGAACAGACGAAAGAATTATACACAGTCATGCAATGCAAGCTTTCGGTAAGCAATATCGTTACAAAATAGTTACTGCCTATTTCTAATATGTCCATTAATTAATAACCAGCATATTGCCTATTATACTTAACATGGCAGACAACTTTCACTAATCTATTTTTGGCTAAATAGATAGGTAATCACAATAATCTTTTATGCAAATAATTTTTGAAACCTATTTGCAGATTAGTATGAATTTAATTATCTACAAATATACCGTGTTTTTATGTTTAGTTATGTGCATGTATATGCACATGCATATGTATGTGCGCGCGCGTGCGTGTGTGTATAAATATATCTATATTGTTATGCAAATCAAACATTGGACTTGCTTGAACAACCATATTTTTTTTCCAAAACAGAATTTTCTTACTACCATGTTTTTTCTATAGAGCGCCTAATGATGCACTGTTCATTTTTACAGTTGCTTTTTTTTAAACAATATTCTTAGGCTTTTATCTATCAGTTCATGCCAATTTTTATTTACTAATAAACATGTATTAAAATGACTGCATTATTATATTAACATGTCAATTTGTTCTTGCTTCAGTAGATTAAACTAGCAGCTACAACAATTATGAAAAATAATTTACTAATACATGTTTTATTGGTGAAATCAGTGTATTGTACATCTATTACTATGGTATTTTCAGTTGTTTTGTGCCTAATCAATACCTAATCAGTTGTGCAGGATAATCAGCAACTTGCAGTAGGTCGCAAGCATAAGCAACACAAATCCGAGCATATTTTTTATGAAGAGTAAGCCAATGACATCATCACGTTTACTATCAATTACTCAGAGACAACCCTGCCGGGAAAATATCAATAGTATCAAGCTACGGAAATTCGAGCATATGCTTTCTAGCTTCTCAAAATATCAACAGTGTCAAGTATGCTATGTTGGGAAACTTGTTGTATGACCTTGCTTTTAAACTTTTATTCTAGATTTTTTTTAGTTTACATTTTTTATGACTGGTCTGTGACAATATAATATATACAACTCAAACATGCTTTTTCTCGTTATTGTATGTGTAATTTGGATATTGTATATTTTGTTTTTCTAGAAATTGACACTTGGTTATTTCTTGTTCAAATATATTGAAAATTTTTCCACTATCTACCTGTATGTTAAGTTATATGTCATATTTGTTTTTCTGTTGGATTGTGTGGAAATTGAAATTATATTATGCTGCATTTTCCATCTTCAATTGCTTTATAGTAACAGCTATATTAATGACAGATTTAAAACAGTAAATGTGGTCTCTATTGTTATAAAGAGACCCATGAAATTGTCTTAAACAAGTTTCTAATCAAGAGCTTACTTGAGATCATCAGTGCGGTCATTAATACTATAGAGACAAATGTTTGTTGTCTTTAATTATTTAGAGACATGTTTTTAAAGACAATATTATTTGTTTTTAAAGGGTCTCAAATATAAATTAGAGACATAATATTTTGTTTAGAGACAAAATAAAGGAGTCTTTAGTGGATTATTTTTTTGTAGTGAGCTTGAATTATTCTTGCTCCTAACAGTTTTATGATAACAGGTTCCTCCTCCAGCTCTGAGTCACCTTGCAAATTATTTAGCGGAACTGACTTTGGTTGAGTATAGCCTTTTAAAATTTATGCCTTCAATTATTGGAGCTTATTCTGTTTTCCTTGCCAAATGGACATTGGACCAGTCTGATCACCCATGGGTATGTTTTTAACTGTGTACAACCTCTAGCATAGTTTTTTTATTTTTATGAATGCAGTTGTTTCGTATCATTTGTTTATATACTTTAGTTTTGATCCTTTTTCATTTAATTTGTCTGCATTTTTTCAATATATTTTGCAAAATAAGTCTCTGGTGCATTATACCTCTTATACGGCCTTAGACCTTAAGCCAACAATTATTGCATTGCAAGAGTTGCAAATGAATACAAACAATTGCCCTCTTAATGCGATTCGTGAGAAGTACAAGCAACCAAAGGTATACCATTTGATCTTCCTGTTGATAAAATATTAAGTGTAGTTCCATATATATACGTCAGACATATTTTCTAGTAATTTCCATTATTCTTATAACATCACATTTTTTTCTACATTTCTTTTTAAAGGCGGTCACATTATACTTTATATAATATAGAATTATAGTTGGTTTAATCATTGTTGAATGAAAATTTTCGCTGGTTCGTTCGTTATTTTCTTATCACATAAAAAGTTTAAATACACATGTAAACTTGCATATTTAAACATAATTTTTTAAATAACATGGTAAAATGATAATACATGTTTCAATTTTATCCAATAAACATGTCTGTTAATCGTTTGATTTTATTGCTTTATCATATCATTATGTTTACTTTAAGTTTCCAACTGCTCATCATAGTTATTCTTTGAGTTTCCAAAAGCATACTTGAACATGTTGGTCATTTCTGGTTTTATAGTTACTATTTTATACGTTGAGCATTTAATCACACGATGCTGGGTTTGCGATGCATATAAAACTACGTCATGAAGTCATGCGCTAAATTTAAAAATGAAAAGTATATTAGCAGTAGAACATTCTTAGTCAACTATGTTTAACACCTCAAATTTCTTGGAAGAAAAAGTTGTATAAGGGATCAAGATTTCTGTTTACAGGAATGAACTTCATAAAGACAATTGCATGATTGAACAAATTAAAGTTGATGTGAGGAAGAATGGAAGAAATTAAAGATTAGAGGACGAAATGAATCTGATTCTGAAACAGAGAGAAGACAATATACAAGGGTTCCATGACTGATGTATAATGGTAGAGCCGTAGAGCATTTAATCACTAGACTGGAGAAAATTATTGATCTGAGCAGCAAGTTAATTTCTTGTGATTCAAGGTATCAAACTATGTGCACCTTTCTTATTTTTATTTATTTATTTATTTTAACATAGGTATAATGATTCGATGTTTAATTTTCACACCTTGTGACTAGGGTAAGACGGACATCGCACTGTTAATTAGGCCACAGCGTACAATTACAAAGGCACGTGTTATTTAGAGTAAGAGCTGTAGATGCTTTGCTTATCATAGAATAAGAGCCGTAGACGCACTGTTAAATAAAGGAAGCATGGTTATATTTACAATAGCAGTTGATGTTTAAATTCTATTCAAAGGCTTCACGGAAGATACCTACATCGATCGAAGAATAGCACCACTTCAGCATTGGTTGGTACTGTTTACCCTATTGTTCAATTATATCTTGGTCATAATTGGATAATTTACATCTTTCGCAACTCTGATGATGATAACTTGAAAATTTTGACTGCAAAGTTCCCTTTTATCCAAAAACTGATTTTTTAAAATGTGCTTTTTCTGCTCTTTCCATATAAACCAAATACAAGTTGAAATGTGATTCGAACGATGCCAGTACGAAAATTTTGATCGGAGAACTTTTGAATCACCATTGGAACTTCATCTTGAAGTAAAAAGTATTCCATAATGACTTGCTGGACATTGCAACTTCATTTTCCAGACATAGGCAGAGTATTCACATTCAAAATAAATGTGTTCAATATTTTCTATATTGTTACAGATCACACAAAGAGGATCAATGGAGAGTCCTCTCTGTATAAGTCGTTGCTTAGTAGGTAAGTAGTACAATTATAGCGGACTTAAGAGTTCCTTCCAACAGTATCTAATTGCATTTGAACACAAACATAAACATTATCCTGCATACACTACAACAAAAATACCCTATTACAACACCCTTTTTACAACGGGCATTTGCTGCCCGTTGTAATAGAAGGCTATTACAACGGTCCATTCAGGACCATTGTAATAAATGCCGTATACAACACCCTTTTTACAACGGGCATTTGCTGCCCGTTGTAATAGAAGGCTATTACAACGGTCCATTCAGGACCGTTGTAATAGATGCCCTATACAACACCCTTTTTACAACGGGCATTTGCTGCCCGTTGTAATACAAGGCTATTACAACGGTCCATTCAGGACCGTTGTAATAGATGCTCTATACAACACCCTTTTTACAACGGGCATTTGCTGCCCGTTGTAATAGAAGGCTATTACAACGGTCCATTCAGGACCGTTGTAATAGATGCTCTATACAACACCCTTTTTACAACGGGCATTTGCTGCCCGTTGTAATAGAAGGCTATTACAACGGTCCATTCAGGACCGTTGTAATAGATGTCAACAATAAATGAATAATAAATATTAATAATTTATGATTAATAGTTACATTAGTAAATGCTTAATTTTACATTCAATTATTAGTAAGTAATATCGAGTAATTAATATTAAATATATAATAATTTATAATTAATAATAAATATTAATAATTTATGATTAATAGTTACTATTAAAAATTAAAAATTAATAATATATACATATTAATATTAAATAATTAATAATAAACTTTTAATAATTGATATTTTGTAATTTATGTTTAATATTTAATATTTAAGTAATTTACAATTTTAATAATTAATATTAAATAATTTACTATAGTTTAATAATTTAGAAATAAAATTTTTCTAAAATTAAAATAGATCCATAAAATTTAGAAATAATTAATATAAAATAATAAATAATTAATATTCAATTATAATTAAGAAGTAATAATTAATAACTAATAAATAAGAAGTAATATTTAATAATTACTGATTGATTTTCAATTATAATTAATAGTAAATAATTAAACTATTGAATAATTAATATTTTCATTAAATTTAGAAATCAAAAATTTATTGCAAATGTATTACAACTTTGTATGACACAAAGTATTACAAGTTTTATTTAAGCTCCAAACTCAAAATTTTGGCTCCAAACGAAAAAATTTAGCTCCAAGCAAATTTATTTTCCACCCTTTCCAAATTTTAACCATTGTTCTTTTTCGTACCATCCTCCTCAATTCCAAATCCAAGTTAAAATAAAATCGCTTCCAATTCCAAATCCAAACCTAATTCCAATTTTTCACCTAATCGAGCTCCAACTACCTTCCATGCATCCCTTCAATCTTCTGTTACCACAAATCTCTAATTTTGACCTAATTACTTACATCAATGCAGTGAAATAAAGCAACACTAGGAAGATGGCATTCAATTTGGAGGAGCTGCGTTGACGATGGCATGCGCTCGCAGCGGTGAAGGCCAGATCTTGAAGCACGAAACTAGGAAGATTTGGATTGAATGCAAGATTTTGAAGCACATAACTAGGAAGATTTGGACTGAAGCACGAAATTAGGAATATTTGGGTTGAAGGTTAGATTTGATGGATGCTCCACTCCAGAATGGATTAGATATTTGACATTTGATGCAATTTCTCTTTGTTTTTGTTCAGCTGTATCATGTATGGTATGTCACTGCCCTTATAACCTAACTCTCAAAATTTATACATTAAATTTGGTAGATTCTAAATTTCAATTTCTCAACATCTACCTTATGAAGATGGTCCCTTTTTTTTCTTTTTCTTTTTTTGTTACACTGACTATGATTCTTTAATGTGAGCATGAGTACGATTCAACTTTTGGGGATTATGGCGTATTAGTTTTAATTCTAGAAGAAGATGAATCCTATTGTGAAGTTAAAACTACATTCCTATGTTCATAACTACTATTTCCCCTTGCTGGCCTGGACCCTGTCACGAGACTGTAAAAGAAAGCATTATAGCCTATAATATTTTCTTCCTTATTTATACCCACTCTCACTACACTTATTTCTTCAGAAACTTCCTTCATTCCATTCTCTTTGTTAGCAATGAAGAGCATTCACTTTGCCTGCTTTGTACTACTGTTTGCTTTGGTCTCTCCTACACTGTCAAGAAAGCTTGAGGGTACTCTATCTCCCATCCTTCATAACTTTTAAGTACAGTGTAATCTATATATTGACCTGAATTTATGAATGTAGGTTCGGTGCTTGACCCTGTAATGTACTGCATGCTAAATTAACAGAAAACCACTACCCTATTTATGACATGCATAAAACGGTTGCTGCTTAATCGCAAGACTTGCCTGCTGCATTTGTGTCATTTAAATCAAGATGGGGTGCTACTCTAGCAGCTCAGACTCAACAGCATTTACATCCACTTTTATGGGTCACGGAATTTGCCTCTGAACCCAGGGATATCATATGGGGCAATCTAGCTATTCCTTATCGACTGCTGGTACTTCATAAAATTACAGTTTTTGTGGGAGCATTTCTACTCATTGTATTCTTTACTATCCCGGTTACAACGGTTCAAGGAATTGTAAAATTGGAAAAACTAAAAAAGTGGTTCCCTCCAGCAAAAGTTGTACAGTTAATGTAAGTGTTTCATTTCATTTCATTCCCGACCATCAACTCTGCCTCATACTTCTAGTCCATGAATTTAACAGAAATTATCTTAGACAAATTATGATCCATAACCGATGTGCTGCAGTTCTTCAGTTAACTATTCTTTTTGTCTTTTTCCAGTCAAATATTTGCTGGTCATCCCACCTAAGTGTTATTCCTAAATGTCTTGCAGACCAGGGATGAGCTCTGTCTTGACTGGATATATTCCAAGTGCAATTCTGAATGGTTTTATTTATCTTGTTCCTTATGCAATGCTTTGGATTGTATCATTAGAAGGATATCCATCCAACAGCAAGAAAGAGATTAAAGTCTGCAGTATGGTATTTTATTTTTTAGTTGGGAATGTTTTTTTCTTGAGCTTATTATCAGGATCTTTGTTGGATCATACTACTTCACATACTATAGTTTTTTTCATAAATATATCCACACAGGATCATCTCCACAAAAATTTGGCTCATTTGAGTATGTCTAAGCAGATAAAAGTAAATGTTACAATGGTTGATATTGAGTTTTAATTTCGAAGAAGTTAAATAATTCAAAATGGTATCATGTTATGTAGAGATTACATTCATAGTAATGTTGATGGAGCATCTTTAAAAAATATTCACGCTTGGAATAGCCTAAGTCAGAATATAAGAAGTGGTAAATGGGTGCTACAATAGAGGGTTGACATGGATTACCTCTTTCGTTTATAGACACACATACACACTCACTCACTCAACATGTACATGTATAAGATGACAATAAATGGGATAATTCATATTTATATGCAAATTATCGAGGGATGTCAACAAGCTTCCAGTATTATTGATCTGATCCAATGTAGGCTATGATGATGATGGCCTTCATTTACATCAGAATTCTATTTTTTTTATTAGTTCTATACGTTTGAATGGCTGGCATATTAACTTAGAATTTTATGATTTCCTTATAATCTACAGTAGGATTTCTTCATTACATACATCTTAACTGATGGACTATCAGGGTTCTCACTGGAAGCTCTCCAGTTTGCATTACTTACATGGCATTTCATAAAATCAAAAACATTTAACAGGAACACAAAGCAAGATCCTTTCCTTTTCGGTTTTCCCTATTATAGAGTTATACCTATTGTTTCACTTGCCATATTGATTGGAATGGTATTTGCGGTAATCGCTCCGTTGTTGCTTCCATTTCTTATTGTTTACTTCGTATTGGGATACGCTGTGTATGTCAACCAGGTTAGTGTTTCTGCTGATAATACTACTATTTATTTTCATATCTGTACATGAAAAGAATTTCATGTTGCACATATTTATTGTTACCTATGAAGTTTATTCATGGATAGAGAGTTATTAATTGTTCCCTTTGTAGCCATCTCATTTGTGACTTTCCAAAGCTTCAATTACATAAACATTAGTATGTCGTAGTTATGGTTGATCGGTAGAAAATAATATAAGATTCTAGCAGAGAATGCTAACTTCTCATATATGCTAGAAAGCTAACGATTAATGTTTCAAGCAACATTTTTGAATACATATCATGATAAACATAAGGTAATTATTTTAGGCTAATAAAATAGTCACCATTGTTACTATCATTTCCACTTAACACTTTTGTTATATGACGCTCTTAATGAAAAAGGGATGAACTTATAACAATTTAGAGTCGTAAAATTTCCCATGTTTGTTGTGCTTACAAATTTCAGAAACCACTCTACCAATAGGATAACAATGCATATCAATAAACACCGAGCTTAATATATGGAACCTACAGGGCTAGCGCAGTTGGTTAGAATATGCAGCGTTCACGTGTAAGGTTGAGGGTTCAATCCTTGCTAACTACACATACCTTGTAGGAATTTGACCAAGTTATATGTAGGTGTGCGCGCGTGCACGCGTGCATTTATTTGGTAATATTTGTAGTTGATAGACATTGGAGATAGAGAGCATAGCACACTAAGATCTCATTGTCGAGTAATAATCTTGTTTGATTTCTTTCTTTATTCAGCAAAATAAATAAATAACTATATTACTACGCATAAAATCAACAAGCATCTATAAACTTAAGGTATGTATGTGATACTTCAAATATGTGGAGGATAAATAGCTTTTATCAACCTTTACTCATAAATCATAATGATGTGTCCTCACCATGCTGATGCTGTTTTAAAAACTGAAATTTGTCGAGTAATATGATTCTTATTATAACTGCTAAATGTTACTTGTATTCTTTGCAGATGAAAGATGTTTATGTATGAAACACATGGCCAGTACTAGCCATGTGTTCATCATTTTATTTTCATTAATATTGTACTTATGCAAATTACTATGGTTGGCCTCTTTGGATTGAAATCAAAACCCGGAGCTTCAATTTCTACAATCGCACTTCTACTGCTTACCATATTGTTCAACGAATACTGCAAGATGCGATTTCTTCCCACGTTTCGCCACTACTCAATCCAGGTACATTGACTTTGTAGCCTACTCATATATGCCCCGTTTCTGTTAATTTTCAGTAGCGTTTGTTAAATAAAAACACTTTTAAGCACTTATAGGATCTTTATTTAGCAACATTTTTATCATTTGGTCAAGTTTATAAAATGTGATAACACTGTAATGAAAAAGCTTAAGATTTACTTTTACCAGAATGCAATGGAAAATGATGATCGGGACAAGGAAGAAGGTCAAAACCGAGAAAGTGCAATCAATGCATATCAGCCTCCATGGATGCGCCCTATTGCATGCACTCGAGAATCAACAGCAACACAGCCATTAGTATCGGCATAATTTCTTTTTACTGTGGAGAACAAATGGTTGTCAAAACTGTGAAATATATCCCCATCAAGGTAACATATGCCTTACATTTTGATTCAAGTTTGCACCGATAATTAACCATGGCATTTGGCAATATAATTGCTTGAACTGGCCTGTTATGTATCATTCATTTATTTGGATTTTATTGAGGAAGGGAGTGAATATTTAAATTTATTTCATCGGTTCTTTTTGAATAACAGCAATTTTTTTAATTGGTTTTATTAAGTTTTCGTGTTCTTTTAGACTTTTAGTTACTTATGTTTAAGTTAGTTTAAGTTGTTATAGGTATTGTGTTGCTTCATTGCAAGTTTGTGAATAACATAGCCACTGACTATGATATTACATTCATGAAGAGCGGTTATTTCAAATATTTTAATATGAGTATGATTTGATGCTAATTTCAGTCAGTACTAAATGTGTGGATCTATAACTTGGTGAAGTTGACCCATTCATTTATCCTTCTGTATTTGTTTTGGTAAACAAAAGTTGGATTACTCCATAACTCTACTCTGTCTACTTCAAATTTAAAGGAACAAATAAAAGCGATAACAAACTTAGCACAGTGTTGGTTACCCACTAATATAAGATGCCCATACCAGTAGTGTTATTATCAATGTATACCTAAATTATCTTTTGTTGTTAAAATTGCATGCTTGGTCTAGTTCTGTTGCCATTTTGAGTTAAAAATGCATGCTTGGTGCAGTATCATGGTGAAGATGGAAGGTGTGTAACGGTAAGGAGTTGAATGGTTGAATGTTTGTTGTAGGGATGGCAGTGATGGGAGTTGCAGTGGAAATGTTGAAGTTTGTGGACAGGAGTTAGTGGTGGAGAAGGGTGGTACTGTGTGCAGGTTGATGAAGCATGTATTAGTATGTTTTCTTTTATGGAGTTTATGGGGCAGAGAGAAGAAGGGAAGTCGGCAGTTGTTGAAGCTGTTTGTAGTGGGTTGATATGTGGTTGTCAGGTGGTTCAACTGTGGTTGAACAGTGGTTCTGTGATGGTTCTATACTTTGTGATGGATGATTTGGTTGTAGTTGGTATGCTTTGTGAATGTGCACTTGCACAACGGAGAGATGAAGGCAGTTTGTTCAAATAGAAGTGTGGAGGAGGAATGACGGTTGTCGTAGAGGGGACTGCTGCTGTTGATGGTCGGGTTGTAGTTTGAAGAGGTGCACATTGAAGACAGTATGAAGTATTAGTATGAAATTGTTGTATATAACTCTGAGAAGGTATGTTCTATATAAAAGTTGTAAGGTGCATGAAAATGATGTTTGTACTGTTGTGGTTTGTATGAAATGTGAAGTATTGGTATGGAGGTATGCTGCTGTAATTTTTTTTAAAATTTGCATTTATTTTGCAACGGTCGGAAACCGTTGTAATATCATGTATTACAACGGGCATTGCCCGTTGTAAAAATGTGTATTACAACGGGCATTGCCCGTTGTAACAAGGTGTATTACAACGGGCATTGCCCGTTGTAAAAATGTGTATTACAACGGGCATTGCCCGTTGTAACAAGGTGTATTACAACGGGCATTGCCCGTTGTAAAATATGGGTGACCTGTTACAACATCGTCTATTACAACGGTCAGTTGTCCGTTGTGGAACACATATTACAACGGGCATTGCCCGTTGTAAAAAGCCTGTTTTGTTGTAGTGATACAAACAGTATTTGAAGAAAAACTTGTTTGTTTTTTCATTTTTTTTTAAAAAACTTATTAAATATTTGTGCCCCTGGTAGATCTTTTAGGAGGGTTTTTTGACTTTTCATGCTTCTGCTTATATTTTAAATTTGCCTCAAGCATTTGGTGTATTTTTAATTTTATCTTGTTTTCCTGTTTCTTTAATACTTTGTGCAATTTCCTCAATAAATTGTGTTGAGCATCATAAATATCCTAATGACTGGTTGTCAGAGTCATAGTGCATTCCAGTATCTTGCACTTCCTTTACATATTGTACTTCTTATAATCAAATACATGTATAGAACCAATACTATTTAGTTTCTCTTCTTCATGTGCAGTTGTAGGTGGTACATGCTGATAAATAGTGGAATGCACTTCAGTAACTTTTTCAATATGCACTCCTTTTTTAGAAGATCCTTGTGTGGGACGAGAACTCTTTTCTTATTGTTCTTTGTATGCAGTTGATGATGGCATATGCTGATAGCTACTTTAATGGTGATTAGAGGACATTTGTGAGGAGGAATGAACTGAAATACTGGGACATGTCGTCTCTTCATCATCAAAAGTTGATAAGAAGGAGAATATGTTGGTAGTCTCTTTCGTTTCTTTTCCTTTAGGCTATGTAGTGTGATGTACGTTAGAATTCGAACCAGAGGGATATTGTTTATTTGGTTGACCTCCACTTAAATATGTAAAAGTAGTTTACTGTATTGATTGCTCTATTAATGGGAAATTTGATTGGAAATAAATAGTAAAGATATTTGTTTATAATCGAGTAAAATATTGAACTTGAAAAATTGGAAACGAAAATCAATTATTAAATGGATTGTATGATATGGATTGGGGATAATACATAATATATTCAGCTTATGGTTCAACCTGTGTTTGAATTACACTCTCAGATTCTTTTATGTAGAGCATTCCCGACTTAATTATTGTCTTTTGTATAACAATTCTCTTAATTGCAGGACTTTGTACGAGACGGTTCTTATAACCAACAAGAGATAGACGAGGTTCGAGAGAATTTAGCTAGTTATATCATGTATAATTGGATGTAGTTGTTTTTTGTTGTGTACACTGATCTTTTGTAACGTACGTTGGTATTTTGTTATGTACGTTATGTTTGTGATAGATTATATTCTATTTTGTTCTGTAAACAAGAATTATGTTGATGGATAATATAATTATATTTTTTGTTCAATCAGTTCATAGTAACGTTCGTTTATAAAAAATTAAAATTCAATTTCATACTGTTTTTGTAATCTTAAACGGTAATAATATTATTTTTTTGCTTCAGATATAACTTGTGTCGGTTGTTACTTCAAAGGGAACCGATACAACTGCATATCAATTGTGTCGGTTGAAAAAACAAACATAACCGACACAAATATCAATCATTTGTGTCGGTCGTCAATAAGGAACCGACACAAAACAAGCAACAGTTGTGTCGATTTTTCTTAAAGGACCGACACAATAAACGGCGGTTTGCTTCACTATACAAGCTGATTTGTGTCGGTTCTCTATTACCCACCGACACAAATAATTGATATTTGTGTCGGTTGTACAACCGACACAACAGAAAAATGTCTTTTGTGTCGTCTTCATTTGAGTCGGTTGTACAACCGACACAACAAGGGTTACACAACCGACACAAATGACCAGTTTTGTACTAGTGAATGTGATGCACGGCTTCAACTTCAATTTGAATAAATTTGAACTTGACCACTTCAACTTTGCTCGGCCTAAACTCAATTGGCTCGGCTTGATCTCTTCAATAAGAATTGGCTCCAAGACTCGGCTTAGCTCTGATACCAAATGACGCAGCAGCGGATAACAGAAAATGATGAAATGGTGAAAATAGCAATCGGTGAATTGAAAAATACCAAAGGCCCAAATCCGTTGATCCAAAGATGCCGGATTCTAGCTATCCCAAACACGTTGATCGCGCACGATACCGTGTTTAAAGATCTACGATTCTTCGACGTTGATCTAGCGCATTAGATTCCGTGAATCGGCTTCAGCAGTCGTTAATTCGAGCGCACTCGAATACCGAAAGTGGAGATAGGAGATCACACTCAACTACCAATTTAAGAAGAGGCACAAAGCTCTCAAACAAAAGTTTATTCAAAATCAACTTACTCTTACAAATGACACCACCCGCCTATTTATAGGCTTACAACTCAACACTACTCAACTTGACAACACATAGGTCGGGAACGACCTAAGACAAACAGCGACTCACGACCTAAGACAAACGCGACCTAAACATTACAACATCAAGCGACTTAACATATTTACAACACAAGACATATTACAACATAACGACTCAAAAATACAACACCACGCGGCATAAGCTTCAACGACATAAGGAGAATCAGCTTCCGGAATATCTTGTGCGACCTATAGGATGAGCGATCTAAGGAGTTGAGCGACCTAGGCCTGAGCGACCTAAGATGGATGCGGCCTATGGTCGAGCGACTTAAGGTAGGAGTGACATATGAGATACGGCAGTGACATAAGGAAGATAGCAACATAAGAAGGAGCGACATAACTTCATGCGACCTAAGGAATATCATCTTCAGCGACCAATCATGGAAAGATATATGTTTGCGATCTATCATAGGTCGTGGCTTGCTCGTACGACCTGAGCGACCTAAAGCTTCTTGCGATCTAAGAACGGAAGGTCGTTCGCGACCTAAATCAAACGACATATTGTAGCGACCTATCCTGTTAGGTCGTAACTCTTTAGGTCGTAGTTCTTTAGGTCGTAGCTCTTTAGTTCGTAGCGACCTAAGATTCTGTGTTTCAAGAACTGGCTTCTGGAATGATTCACTAGGTCGTAGCCCTTTAGGTCGTAGCGCTTTAGGTCGTGGCTGGCAGATAGAGTTAGGTCGTAACTCCTTTTCTCGTGACTCGTTAGGTCGTTAGCGACCTAAGGAACGACTTAGCTCGCAAGACTTGTTAGGTCGGTCTTCATAGCGCTTTTGCGACCTAAAATGGCGCGACTTAGGGAATAATGTGTTAGGTCGTAGCTCAGGGAATTTAGGTCGTTGGCGACCTAAGTCTTCATCAGTCTGCCCTGCTCCCCATTTCTATATATTTCTATATGAGAAGGAGCGCTCACAGTTGTCTTTGTGCATTTCATCTTTTTACCTTTGGAGTGCCATGCAGAATTATCGATCACCTCTACTAATTTTTTTGCCATGAATTCAAATGGCGAGTCTTCTTGCCATCGATTTCTTCTCTATTTTTAATTAGTTTGAGCCTTTTATTTAGCTTTTGCTATGTGGTGGGAAAGGCTTATAGTTCAGATTGTCTAGATGTTTGGGCTAACTTTGTGGCCAAATTCTGGGTTGGCTCTGCATAAATTGTCTCATGCTCCACTGAAGTGATGTTAACTCTCATGTGTTTTTTATTCATTTCTGGCAATATATTTAACCGTGTGATATGTCCTGAACTGGGACGGTTTTGGCTATCTGTGTATACGGTTTCTTTGAATTGTTGTAAAATTACTTCCTCTGTCATTTGAGTAATTTATTTACCACTCAAGATAAAATTTTCATGCTCTTGTAAAATATTGCGTTATGGGTAGATAATTGGTATGTAACCTGATATTATGCTGGCAATTTGTACTTAATTGTTGTTGTGTGCTTTTCATTTAAACTGCACCTGATGGTATTTGATTTGTGTCGTCTGGGTTTGATAGGGTTTCATGGCATTCTAGTTCTATTTCATTGTTTCTACGCTGTCCTGTTTCTTTATATCGCTACGACTTCTGTGTTTCCACTTTTGTGTCCGTTGTGCCAATTTCAGGTTTTGTGTCCATTGCCCGATTAAATGTGTTGTTTTGTGGTGCTTTTTCACTGTTTTGTCTGAAATATCAAAAATATTGTGGTTGGTATGTTAACGGTCGCCATTAGAATTTTGTTTATGTTGCTCTTGTTTCGGGTTAATTGAGTTGTCTATATTTATGCAATCATTTGAGGCCTTGTCTTTTGTCGTTGTTTTAGGTACCCATGCATTTTCAAAGGCATAAAATTTAATGGGTGCCCTAAACAATTACAGTTTTGGCATATCGTTGGTCTTCACTCATACTCAACCGATTGCATGAATACTTCATTACTTTTAGTGACTATGGCTACTTCTACAGGGAATTCAAAATCGTTGTTTATTTTAACCAGCACCATCTATATAGGGTTATCTAACACCGATGCTATTCTACTAGTTCCCTTCTGATGCCGCGAGATACAGATGAACAAAATTACCTTAAGTCGCGTCCCTTAGCGAAGAAGCCCAAATCGACAGAACCCCTATGTCGCGAAGCAGAAGGTCGCGAACGACATACTGATGTCGCGAAATCCTATGTCGTGCTCCAGTCTAGGTTGTTGCATACGTTGAATCGCGCTCCTCTATAGGTCGCGAACGAATCGCCCTCCTCCTTAAGTCGCGAACAACTTCGCTCCAGCTAAGTCGCGAGTCGCCCCTCCTCCTTATGTCAAGAACAACCTTCCAGTTAGGTCGCGAAGATTAGGTCGCTCCTCTGCCTTAAGTCGCGGTGAACCATAGGTCTCTTCAGATTCTTATGTCGCGAATTCCTCTAGTTAGGTCGCTCCAGAGAAGGTCGCGAACGACATTCCACACTACAGGATAATGTTATATTTAAGACAAATATTAGGAACTGCATAAAATTTTGTCTCTAATAAAAAACAATTTAGAGACAAAATTATGTTGTCTCAAACAATGAAACTAGAGACCTGCGTTGCATCTCTAATGCGTATCAACCTGTCTTTCAATCCCTATTTTCCGTGGGACTTAATCTCGACCATCTATCCATTAGGTAATTAAATCACATTAAATAAAAAGCTGCAGAATTTCTCCTCAATGTCAGTTTAGGGCATACCGTTTCATGGCTATTCAATTGTGTGACATCTTATTCCTTGAATCTATGGACAAACTCCCTTGATTCAGCATGAGATTTTCGACATGGAAGGAGGGATTGACGAGAAGTGAAAAGGTAAGTTTTCCCCAATTTAATTTATCAGATAAAATTTAATTTGTAATATCTAATTGCCTTAAATATTTTCAAATACTTGATTTGATTAATAGATTTGTTAATGTTCATTGGTTGAATTCACAGAATATATAATAGATTTACAGTTCAAGTGTTAGTCAGGTCCATTAGATTCACAAAATACAATGATTGCACATGAAATCAATTGCTAACATCAAGCCAAAAGAATTGGTATTTAATACATATTCATCACAAAATTAATCCTGACATTGAATAATTTGTTTCAAAGTTCTGTTCTTATTTAAAGTTTCTCTTTCTTGGGTGTTATGATAGTGTCTTTATCTTAGAAAGAACATTTTTTTCTTCTTGGATTTGAAAACTATTAGTGAGTATTTCATCAAGTGTCATTAGGGTTTAGCTTTCAATATGGTATTACTATCTTGAATTACATATAGATATGTATGTATGTATGTATGTATGTATGTATGTAAAATAAGTTGTTGTTTTTGGTATCTTGAAACAAATTGTGAGCTGTGGTAAAATTCAATTATATTTTTGGTTAAAACATTTACCTTAATTTACTTCATACAAATTGTCCACTTTCGAAATATACCTAACGCTGGAAGTAAGTCCCCTAGTTTAAATCCACGTGCTATTGCAATCTAGAGAATGACTAGTTTAAATATCTAGCAATTAGGTTTGAAAACTGGTAAATTTGAAAATTTGTAATCCATGTACAACTAGAAGTCCTCTCAACTCATGAACTGGTATTCTAGCAATGCCAGCAGATTTTATGGAACTATACCTCATACATCATTGAGTTTACTTCTCATATAAATAATGATATTTTGGGGTGAATATTGTCTACTTTGGTATTCACAAAAAAAGGAGATATATCAAAAGTTAGCTTCTATCACATGAATTGTTCGTAGACAAAGATCTGTAATTTTGAGTAGAAGGATATGCAACAAAGATCTATAAATTAAACGTTACTTTAATTTTTACACACATTCAAGCATATACAAAAACTTATTTTACTTTAGCACCATGTAGACTATTTTCAAGAGATTTTTGCAACCTGAAAAAGATTACTTGTCATTTTCTCTTTTCTACAAACAAGTAAATGACATGCATGATGCGCGTATACATAAACCATAAGCGCAAACTTATAATTAAAAGGATGAAAGTTGTGGAGTTTGTTCAGATTAATATTAGTTGGTAATAAAATGTTCCGAACTTGATTCTGTTATGAGCTTGTAATTGACTAAGAGGCTTACAGCATTAAGATGCTTTGTGCATGCAGAATCGAGCTTTAAATATTACCAAATCTACATGTTTGTGTCTAATAGACCATAAGCCAACTTATGATAGCTTATAAAATCATAAAAAGGTACTTTCACTTAACATATATCATCTTTATAGCCAATTCGAGGCAACTTTGCATTATGCTCAATACATTTATTTGCTGAATCATCCATCACCGTGGTATATGAACCGGTATAGCTAGCCATTGACATCATTCATACTCAAACTCACTGTTCTTGTCATTTATGAGATAGATAACATCTTGCATTTATTTGTCTGCAAATATCCTTCTTGTCATTTATGAGATAGAAAACATCTTGCATTTATTTGTTTGGAAATATTCTCTGTGTTATGCATCAAAACGTGCCATGTATTTGCATATGCTTTTGCATTGGTATGCCAGTCAAGTTTGTTGGTTAATTTTGTCTTATGCTTGTGGGCTTGTTATTTCAAGGATACTTTTTTGTGTTCAGATTTTAGAAGATGAGTGGAGGAAAGGATCAACCAATACCAATATATTTGAACATGAAGATGAAATCAACCTTTTCGGTTTGGAGGCCAAAATCTACATAGTCAGGTTCTAAAAAAATAATCCTCTTTTTAGAGAAGTAAAATGAAGAAATTATTCTATTTTAGTGATAATTCAATATGCTACCAGATTTTTCCTTCATTTAATATTAAATGTTAATTGCATTGTACTGCTTTATTGAACTAGCATGTCTAAATCAGAATTTCAGTATGTTTAATGAACACAGATGTGATTTTAGTAGTAGTATGTGGTTTTGCATAACTACAACTAAAGCAAACTCGATGCTATACTATTTTCTAAGTCAATTATTTTAAGCAAAAATATCTATGGATGTGACGAATCATTGTGGTTGCAAACGTTGTTGCCTTGGTTGGAAAAATAAGAGTTAATCGTCGTCGTCAATTGAGTAAATAGCAGTCGTATCAAAGACGAGCATAATAACTTCACAACTAAAGTCCTTGAACTAGTCCATTGTTTCAACTTCGAAATTTTAAGCAATGCCCCTGCATTAAACAGATGTTTTCCCAGCATATTAAATTGTTAATACATACAAGTGTATTAGGGAGAGAGAGCTGTTATGTTTGTTCATGCGTGTGATATGGAGTTGTGATGTATATGGACATGCAAGTGTTTGCATTAAAGAAAGGTGCTGCTTGTAGGTGCAATTCTAGTATTATAATGGGTGTGTGCTATCTTGATCGCATGCGAGCTGCTGTTACTCATATTAGAATATATTTCACATTTAAATTAAATCAAACTAAGTCTATATTCAAATTTTAAAATATTCACTTAATATTATATATGTGGATGATCATAAGTATGAGTTAAAGGAATTGATAATCTAAGTGAGAGTGTGGGTTTATTTCATCAACCGTGTGATACATTTGAAGTTATGTCTGTGCCTGGAAGTGCATGCGTATGTGTAGATGAATGGTGCAAGTTAAAATAAAGGGTATGGAAAAGTTACTATAGCAGTATATATAAGTATATTTAATAATGGAGCTTTTATTTCGTGCATTCTCAGGTCTAGGCAATTACACACACATATCATCAAACCTACATATACGTGAATACCTGCTTAATAAACAAACAATGTGATTTGGCTTATAATGTTTATATAAACATCAGTTCTTATTTTATTTTAGCCTAGCCTGAACATTTCTTGTACTATCTTTGCTTGCCATAATGTGTTCGTATATTTGTAAATATATGTACATATTGATTTCAAAAACATACGTATTTCAAACATACATAGCCCCAAATATATTTTCTTTTAAATAAGAACACAAACGGTCATGGATTGTGCCTTTATGAAATGTTCTTGAAAGTAAAAGCTTGTGGAATATTATCTAAAGTTATGAAAGAGTGACTAATGTAAATATTTTTTGTATCTATATCAGTATTTGGTATGTACAGTTTGGTATGTACCAATTTCAAGCAAATACTTCGAGTTTTGGAAAGCTTTAAATATTCCATGCTTTTAATGACTGTTTGATTGAAATACGTTTACAGATCAACATAAAAAAAAGTTGTTGGTACAGCCAAACAGCAGTGGGCTGCTGCCACCGCCAGCAGCTGCAAGTTGCTGCAAATGAAAAAAAACATGTATAATTATTGTTTTTATAATTATGTCAATTATACTTATTTTATTCTTTGATGTTTTAAACTAGCATCTATTTAGCATTTCATTAGTAAAAAAAGCAATATCTTAATCTTCGCACTGATTTCAATAATCCTAGTGCACATAGAGTAATATTTCAATGTTGTATGTCCTGATTTCAATAATATTACTGTACAATCCGGATCATGCAGGCAAAATGAGAGGATGTTTCAAACTCCAAACACACAAATCCATTTTTTTTTCTTTTCTTTCTTCCATATTATTCACGTTATTAACTTGTATTATGCAATATACAAAGGCATACTACTTTATATTATAAAGTATAATCTCATATGATTTTTATAAATAAGTAACAGGTAACAATGGAGCATATTCGAGCATATTCGAGTTAACTGGCGACATTGGCTCGCATGTAGGTTAAATAAGTTGCTTAAAATGCAAAAATAAAGATATCTACTTGCCATAAGTCTTTAGATCCTACCATATTATCATTGGACGAACGAGTAGATACTTCTACATACTATCTTGAATCCATTAAGAGCTCTGGTATTGCTGCATCTGTAAATATATTTCTAATGCTCTAGGTACAACAGTAGCTAGAATTGCATCACCCCCAAGTTCTAGTTTGTCAGATAACAAAAATCAGTCAAAACACACCTCAGTAGATACGCCAATCTCTAATGACTGCTGCAGAAAATGTGCAGTTTCGCTTGAGGTAAGTCGTATTGGTGCATGAATTATTTGAGATATTGTGTTTTAGTAGTGCCTACCATACATTCTTCCTTCAAATAGAAATCATTCCTTTTTCACACTGATTATTATCTTCACATCCATTAGGGTCCGTGGAGATTAGATATTTGCACGACATTTTTATTTTGCTACTATAACAAACGTTCAAACAGTTTTTACTGGTTCTAGTTAAATATTAGATAAGAGTATGGTACACATGATGTGCACATGCATGCACATGATGTAGGGATGCGAGAAAATATTTAAACTGAAACGGTATTTGTGTTACTTTGGTGAAAGTTGAAATGACGAACACCGATGAGTCCTAGACAACCAATATCCTTTATTAACATTGATGTCTAGGAGTATTGATTTAGCTTCATGGGACCACAGTTGAAATTGTGTATCATAATTAACAGTATAGATTTGCTCATATTTAACTATGGATACATGTATCTTGTCATGTATCATTTTCATGTATACATAATTATACTATATTGTATCCTTTTTAAAGCAATTTTCTTCCAGGTTGGGGCTTCATAAACCGTTTATGGTTTTATTTTCCTAGTAACTTACCTACCTTGACATTCATGCTAAATAATACAAAATTCGTTAAAGCCTGCTTTTCAGCCCTTACATACATTGGTGATCATGTTTATGAAGTGAGTAGTATATTGGCCTTCTACTGTTACTTTGGCAAGCTAGGACCAGTTGCTAATTTTGAATTTTGGTGAACCGGTAAAGACCATTAATCAAAAATTGGCCTTGACCCGTTGATGCCTTTGCTCTTACAGGAGTTGTTGGAAGAAGCTCACTAGCCTTATGGCAAGGAAGAGCAGGGTTCCTCTAATTTACTTACTACTTGTAGCTATTTATTGGTTGATCTTTAATATTATAATTGTTTCACTTTTTGAAGGAACATGAGACATAAAAGCAATCATATTGAATTGAAGAACAAGCAGAGAAACGAGAAAAAAGAAAAGAGAAGAGAAGGTGTAGAGAGGTTCCACATTAATTAGCACATCTACTGAATGATTTGTATGTTTATTACTTTATTTTGATTGTATGAATGTGATATTCTTACTTGGTAATTTGGATATTTTAACATCTTTATAATTTGGATTATAAATTGTATTTTGGATTTAGTAATAAATGCACTGACAATTGTTATAGTGGTAAATGTGTATGTTCATGAGTATTTAAACTATGATCTTTTTAATGTTAAGTTGTTGTGAGAATATTAGATGGATTTGTATAACGAAAACATAATTCTTGTTTTATTTATATATGTTTGCGTATATGTACGAGTTTGTGAATATCATTAACACCGTTAATATTAGAAATAATCGGTGACCCATTAATGATTGTAGTTTTGGTCTTTAGTTATTAGACCAGAGACCAAATAATTTGTCATTAAGGAGTTTCTAAGTTACTTGAGACCAAACCAGGTTGTCTTTAATTTTTTAGAGACCTGAAATTAGAGACAAATATATTGGTGTCTGTTAGGTCTTAAACAAAACATAGAGACCACCTAGCTTAATTTAAAACCAATATATGAGGTCTTTAATCCTCTTTTTTCTTGTAGTGCCAGTTAAGTCGCTGAAGTTAGGTCGCTCCAGAGAAGGTCGCGAGAAGTTGTTATACTGCATTTATTAAGTCGCTGCCTGGTTCTGTTAAGTCGTATGTTGTAATTAGTGATTGTTAGGTCGTTGTTTCTGATGTCTATATTTCTTAAGTCGCACTGTTTTGTTAAGTCGTTTGTATTTTGTTTCTTAGGTCGTTGATGCTGTAACTTGTTAAGTCGTTGATGTTGTAACTTGTTAAGTCGTGTGTGTGTTGTAACTTTCCCTATAAATAGGGATGTGTTGTCATTTGTAATGGGTTGTCGATTTTTGAATAAAATTTGGTTTGTGCTTTGTGTCACCATTAAAATTGGTAGTTGAGTGTTATCTCCTATCTCCACCTTCGGCATTCGAGTGCGCTCGAATCAACGATTGTTGAAGCCAATTCACGGAATCAAGTGCGCTTGATCAACGTTCGAAGAATTGTAGATCTTCTCTTACGGCATCGTGCGCGATCAACGTGTCGAAGATTGCTAGAATCCGGTATCTTCGTGATCACGGATTTGGACATTTGGGTATTCTTAAATTCACCGATTTATCATCGATTCACCGATTATTTCCGCTAATCGTGTGAGATCCTGGACGGATTCGATTTACATTATCGAATTCGCTTCCTTGGCTACGTCACCTTCTCAGACCAAAAATCTATTTTTAATCCTGGGAACCGAACCCAAACATGAATCGTTTTTAAAATTTCTTTGGTAAAAGTTGAGATCCGGTACCTAATGTTTTATCGTCATCGGTTTTCTATCATAAATATAAGGGCGCCCTTCCAAAACACTCTTACAATCATCTATGCTTACAAATTTAATCTCTTCCAATCATCTTTGCTTACAAATTTGATCATGTAAAAGCCATTCTCTTTGGTGTGGATGTAAAAGTCTTCAATCGATTTCCATACTCTTTATACATACACTTTAAAGTAACAATAATATGGACATGATCCTACTACGTAAATAACAATTGAGTTTTCCCAATACCTTTTTGCTGAATAAATCATTGAATTCGTCATTCTACCGCACCTTTGTTGGTTGAAATTGATAGGGTTATAGAATTTTAGTGGTTTAGAAGTTGGAATTTCTTCTTCCACTATCACTACCTTCCACGCTTTAGATGTGATATTATAGAATTAATTGGTTTTACCTGAGGATTGGTAGGCGCAAGTGTCGAATTTGTTGTCCGAGGGGATTGGTGTTTGAAGACAAAGATAGAAATTCATCCAGGGAGATTGGCCTCGTTTGCATGGAATTGCGAATTAAGATGTGGAGTGCATGCATGTAAACTGGAATACATAGTTGTGGTTTTATTCGCTAGGGAAGATTCACGTAGCTTATTTTGTGTTCTACGATGTATGACAAGGCTAAATCCATCATTGGCTGGTGTAGTTTGAGGCAGAGGATGGAGTGGATCCGGCGAGGCTAGAGGTGGAGGAGATCGCTGTTGATTTTGGAGAGGAGGACTAGAGTTTTCTACCATTAGGTTTCTTAGATATCTGATATTGTGACGACCCGGCTTTCTACCACCAGAAAGTCGCATCATCATTAAGAAAAGAAAGAGGTGAGAAATAGAAAAGATAAAGAAGAAAGAACTAAACAACATCAGAATCTCACAGCGGAACGAATAAATTATATTAATCACATAAATATTACATAATATACAACATCAATCAGAGTTACACAGATAATACATCACATACTAGACAGTTATAAACACCTGTCTAGTTAATACAACTCGATACAACACAAATACAACACAGAGATACCAACACAGCGGAAAACTATATATCTATAACGCTGGAGCCTCCTGCTCCATTGCTCCTCCACAATTCGTCAAAGCAAACCTGAATCCCTTGGCTACCCGTAAAAATTTGGGTACCCGAGAGTTTAGGAAAAACAGAAATAAACTCCGGGTCAGACATGGGTCTGGTATGAGTAACAGGTTAAAGTTGCTTAACTTTGAAAAACCTTTGAAAACAAAAGGTATCACGTAAGACTTCCCACACATAAACATGGAAAAGTTTTTCCCTTACGCTAACCAAAACTTTGATAGGAAATCCAGTGATATTATAATAGGTCTAGGGTTTTCAAGTAAATAAGAAATAGCTGAAATTGTTACATCTATTAAATTTCAGCATACTAGCCACAACGTGGGTAATACAATCAAAACCGAAGGCACTTATTGGAGATTAGATTCCATACAATGGCCGGGCTACTGGGGTACCGCCCGTCACAGTACGTGGCCTAGATCACCGTACCGAGGAGTACGCCCGCTCCCCTGCAACACAAGGCCGGAACCGTCCCTTACTGGACAGTCCCGAACAAAATAACCCCGCAGTTGTTTGCAACCAACTGCCCACACAGCCGAATAAAAGGGACATCTAGACAGAGGTATATCTTGCTCTCAAGTGGGTGCTACCCACGAAGCCTTGCTGCACCTCCCCTGTTTTAGCCATTCCCGGTTGATGAGGCTTGAGGTCACGATTACCTTTATAGAACTCATCTCTTAGAATGCTCATCGTCCACCTGACGATGTGCTGAAAGCATTCAATCCATACAAGTTCGTTCCGGGTTCGAACGAAACCGAAGGCATTATCTCGTTACACTCATTTTGGAATCACCCTCAGAGTTAACGACAATAACCCTTGCACTCTGAATCTTCATCTTCACTTGAGATTCACGACCTACCGTTAATTTGGATCGATGTGGTTTTCGGATATCCAAATCTGGAAACCCGATCCCGGTCTCATCGAAATCCAAACCGTGTCTTTTAAGGCCAAGTTGTTTTAAAGTTAAAACAATTTAATTCAATTATCTATATACACACAGATAGATAAATCATAATATAACAATGGATAAACAACATCATCATCATAAACAGATAATCCATATCATTAACTCAAACAGATAATCAATATTATCATACTTAAAACAAGCATCCATATCATATAGATATTACTGATCTCATATCTGAGATCACAATCAATCAAATGAAATACCATTCATTTATAAGCAATGATTTATCATTCATAAATTATAATTAATTTAAAATGAATTAAATTAATTACTTCTATCTCTAATTAATTTAAAGTAAATTAAATTAATTACTACATCTATAAATCCTGCTTATACAACCATTAATTAAATAGAAATCAATTTAATTAATCAATCTCTAAATATTCATCTTGGTTAAACCTTTGATTAATCATTCCCTAATTACAATAAGTAATTAGTCTTTTAATTAATTTCACAAATTAATTATCCTAAGTTATTTATAGTAATTAACATTTAATTACTTTATTTATTAATTAAATATAATTAATTGCATTTATCCTTAATTAATTACATTAATTAATCACTTTATTATTAATTATTCCTAAATTAACAATTCATAATTACATCATTAATTACATTAATTAATGATCTCTAATTTATATTTAAACTAAATTACTTCATTTAAATTAATTACATTAAGTAATTAAATCTTAATTAACCACAATTATTAATCCCCTTGATTAATAGCAAACCAGTAATTAACTACCCTTAATTACTCATATAAATTAATTTCCCATAATTAATTATCTCCATTAATTAATCCCTTGATTAATTTCATAAGTAATTACCCAAATTACTCACTTTCAAAATCATCTTATATTAATTACTTTAAGTAATTACCATTTAATTACCTTCCTAAGTAATTATGCTCCTTTAATTACACTAAGTAATTCTACTCCCAATTTATCAAATGACTATCTTTAAATTAATTAAACTAAATTAATTAACTTAAATTAATCATATTATCAAAATTAATTACAATAAGTAATTAATCCCTTAATTACTTTTATCAAGTAATTACATTTAACAACTTACACTAGTTTATTTAAATTCATCTAATTAATTATCAACATTTATCACCTTAATTAATTATTTAAATAATCCTTAGTTAATTATCTTCATTAATTAATAATATTTCTTAAATTTCCTCCTTAATTAATCTCTAATCATACATTAATCTACCTTATTAATTTATAATATAATTACATAAGTCATTCCTTAGTTATCGTATTAATTAATCCACTTCAATATTTTAATTATCTCTAAGGTAAATTATTCCTTTATTAATGACTTAACAAATATTTAAGCGTATTTAAAACATTCCTCTTCAAAATTTAGATTCAAATTTCATTTTGAATTCAAGATTCCAAATGATTATATATTCAAAATCCTTTTTATAAAAGAACTTTATCAAAATCCAATTGAAATATTCATTTGGAAACAAACTACTCTAATAAACTATTTGGTTTAAACTTGTTTAAACATTCAGATTTAAAATAAAAACTGATTTTAAAATTTCAGATTTGAATTCAAGAAAACTTGAATCCATATTTAACATTTGATTTAAACTTGCCTTTAAACTTTGATTTAAAACTTTACTTTAACATCCAAATTCATTTTAAATCCTTACATTCAAAAGTTCATTTGAATTTATACTTTAACTTGAATTTAAACCACTGTTTAAATTTTGTTTCAGATTTTAACCAAAATTTTAAAATCTGAAAACTGTCAGGCTTTAAAACCTGGAAAAAAAACCCACTTGAATATTTTAACTTTTATTACATTTCAGGTTTGAATTCAAAATAAAATTGAATTCAAACTTCAAATCTGGATTTTTAAACTTTGTTAAAAATCTGGTTTACCAATCTAAGTTCATTTGAATTTGTTTTAAAACTCAAATCAACTTTGCTACCAGGTTCCATAGAAACTGGAACAACTTACTCTAGACGACCAAAATTCGCTTCGAGTCTTCACCTTCCTTGCTTCGAGTCACATACTCGTATGACTCGAGTATTTTCCTAGTTCAAAACTCTGCACACCAGACAACTTCCCAGAATTTCAACGACACGGTGCACGTGCACCGTGACTCTGGCCACCTCCGGCCATCCACTAACACTTCATTCCATCGCCGATCATCTCCAGAATCCAACTCGAGCATCAGATTGCTCCTGCATCAACTCGAACTCGAATTCGAGTAAAAACCAAAACCTGGAACTAAGCATCAGAACAACCCCCAACCTGGAAGTCAATTCGCCAGCACATCCCCGACCACCAAAGTGGCTGAAACTCCGGCCAGGCCATTGTCTACTTCCAAGCTTCAATCACCCAAGACCCCTTAACACTCGATCAACTGTGGGAGGTGGGGTACTCGAATTTCCTAGGCTTGTTAAAACTAGGGCTCCAAACTGAGAATCCACACCGCTACCTCCTAAATAAAATGCAACACCATCAACCATTTTTCCCATCAACTACACTCACTCAACCATCACTTCCCAAGATTCCGACCCCTCCAAACATTTGAGTCACCAGAAAACCCCACAAATTCATTTCCAGTTCATCCTAGAACTACTCCTTAATTCCTCTGATTAAAAATTATGATTTTGGTGTTAAAAATCATGTTATAGTTTTTGTTTTCACTTTAATATACTGAATTCATAATTTACAAAGTTTGAGTTTTTCACTTTGTTTATTATACCCTGTTGTTTCCATTATTCAGAGATACTCAGGCTTGAAATTTAGCTTAATTAAGTTTTTAAACATTAGTCCATAACAAATCAAACAGCTTTTGTTTGTAATCCAAACCCTAACAACAATTGATTGAAGAGAATGTGAATTTAAATCCTAAAACATGAAACTGGAAAACTAAAACAGAGAACATTCATATGGAAATAGACAGGCATACATCAGATTGCACTTACATGTATACATACTACAATGTTTACCACAGAAATAACAAGCAACCATATTAAATCTTAGGTTTTGAAAAAAAATATGTTACTCACCTGAAACAAATGAGAACAGAACCTTTACTTTGCAAACTGTTTTGAAAACTTGAAAGTTTTGCACTAAAAATCCTTTTTACTTTTAAGCCAATAGTTGTTGTTGAGGAGATGCTTGATTTCCAGGTTGAAGATAAACATAACAGGCTTTGTTTTACAGGTTATCTTAGTTAAACTTTTGAAAGAAAAGATGCATACTTTAATTCATTTCGGTTTTGCAATGTTTTTGGAACGAACTAGAATAAGTAGAGATGTATATATAGAAATATAAGTTTTGGTATAGGGTAGGTTTTATCTGGGTTTGTATATTTGCCTGGTACACTGTTATTATCTTTTGATCAGAGATTTTTTTTTTTTTTTTTTTTTTTTTTTATTGGAGGCTGAGTTGATTTTCAAAGAAATCGAATTGACTTATGTTATGCTTGCATTAAATGAGCAAGTACTTATGTTCCCTATTACTAACTTATGCATAGAAAATTAGTACTATAGTTTGCATTTTTCTTACCTGCATTTTATTTTACCTGCCTTTACAGGCTACATACCCTATTCTTTTTACCTATTACTTGCTTGCAACATATACTTAGTCTATAAGATTTTAGACTTATCCTATTTTTGTTTATGTGTTCATAGACATTTCTTTTATTTTGCTTTGCATTTCCTTTTGCCTGCATACATACATTTTCAAGTCTGGTTTGCTTTGAGTACTTTGTTTTAATATTTTGTTACCTCTGTTTATCATTGCAAGCTACATTCTTTGAGTGTTTTGCTATTTGTTTCAGCCTACATATTTTCCAACTTAAGTTACTAAATACTTTGTTACTATGTGTATTTTTATCCTACCATTTTTGTTTTTATTTTATTTTGCTTATAATATTTAAACTTAAACTATCAATATATAATTTACTTTTATTATTTTATTTTAAAACTTAACTATCAAATATTACATTCATTTACTATTATTTTATTTTATACCATATTAAGTATTTATAAAGTTTACTTTTAATTTAAAACATTTTGAAACATTTTATTCTTAAACTTCAAACATAGTTCTTCCAATTATGTACATATATATAACAAATTCCATTTATTTAAAAAATCTATTTGTAAAGATATTATATTATAAATAAAACTCATTATCAAATTAAAATAATTTATAAAGAAATTATCTCTCTAAAATAAATTACTTATTTATCAACTATATTTAAAATAAGAACAAAACAACCTTTGTTAAATTCAAATTCAAGCTAAAATCATTTTAACAAATTTTACCTTTACCTTGAGTATTTTTAAGCCAAATGGTAATTTATTAAATATTAAATTTAATTACAAATTACCAAAAATATTAGAATTAGAAGCATATCTTTATTTATTAATTTTAAAACAGATCTTGTCTATTTACAATATATACATATATATATATATACATTATAAATAGAAAATAATTTATCAGCTTTTAAAAGATGAATTATCAGTCAAATATTTATTTAAAAGAAAATTATTGGATCAATTCAAATCTTATTAACAATTATGATCATATCAATTTAATTTTTATCATAGATTATTAAATTGATATTGTCAAAATTTCCGGGATGTCACATTCCTCCCCCCTTAAAAGAATTTCGTCCCCGAAATTTAAAACAAAGGTAATTTAATAATCTAATTAAAAATTTAATTTTAAAACACAAGCATATATTAATCTTATGTTAACAACCATAGCAACCAACCAAACAAACAAACAAATCTAACTATCCAGACTAATTTCTAGATAGAATTCTCTCGAGTTTCCCCGAGTATAAATACCGGGTTACTCGCTCTATAAAATCCAAACAATCAATAATACTAAGCTACAGAGCTACCACTCATCTAGATCTACACAACTAGACAGGATATCAAACTATAGACAAGTCTGACTCAACAACCAAAACTTCCGAACTGCTGGTTCTGAAACCAGAGATAGAATCTTACACGTACTCCCTCAGAGATACGTGAAATACAACGAATCCAGTTATCCAACTGGCAATTCACTCCTGAAGACCAAACACTTATCCAAAATCAAATCTCCGATTCTTATCCACAAAATTCTTTGGAGGATCCTGGGTCTCCTACATCCTTACTGAACAGCTCAACCCTTGTCGATGCCCTTCAGAAACAATCTGAACCAAACAATCCAACCAAATGATCTTTCCAAGATCAACCAAAACTCAGAACTCCACTCTACCCCAAAATCAGGAACAGATCTCACTTCTCCCAAATGGAAGAGATAAAACAGATGCACTTGCCAACTGACCTCGAGATCCTGAAAAATTCCGGTAGAAACTCTCGAATCCAAACACTGCAATATCCAATTGCTTCCACACTAAAACATCTGCCACCATGCTTCCACTGCGCAACTCTGATCAGAACAGATGAGAATGCTGATGACGAACACAAGCATAGACTGGACAACACATCCCCAAAAAAAAAAAAAAAAGTTCAACAGATCCAAAAATAAAACTCAGAAGTTCCTCCAAAACCTGAGCTGCTCCACCAATCTTAAAAACCATCCTAAACTAAGCTGAACCATCGGTACCACTTCTGAAATCCAGTCGATACCAAACTCAATCTCCAAATGCTGACAAAACTCTAACTTCCTAAAGATATCCAGAAAAATATCTGAAACTCAAGAGAACGCTCAAACTATCGCAAGTCACTTTTGCGATCCACCCAGCCTAATTCCAAAGAAAACTGTTCTCTCTTTACCAAAGAGAACAGCTTACACTTATGTAGCCAATCCAACGAAGAAACGAAACCACTCTGCTGCTTCTGAATTCCACTGCTGAGCTAGAAAGCTTCCTTGCCAACCCAAAGAACACTCCGAGCTGTGCTGCTAACACCAATGCTAAGGAATTCCTAATCCAAAGCTCTTCGAGAAACTCGGACCTCAAACCAAACAGAAACACCTAGCTGATCACAGCCACAACACCGAAGTAGACACACTCCGTTAACTTGTCCCAAAGAAACATCTTCGGCGACATCCACAGTCACCGCGTCTCATCACACAGCTACTACATCCTGAGATATCAAGATATCACCACCATCTTCTATCCAACCGACAGATCCAAACTCTAGCTCAAAGATGGTCTCCGAACCTTAACAGGTTACCTTCAAAGATCGATGAAATCCTTTCACCATCCAAGCTTACTTGAGACGGTATTAGGTCTACAGTCTCGATAGATACACCTCCAATCATTGGTAGCCGTGTTACACACACTACTATCCCATCTACCTTCATAACTTATGCTGGAAAACCCGAACAGGTAATCCAACTGATAGGTAGAAACAAATAAAAATAAAAATATAAATTACAAATACGCTCTCTCAAGATAGACACCACTCCAGAGCTTAGGTATTCGCTCAACCTATGCTCCGATACCAACTGTGACGACCCGGCTTTCTACCACCAGAAAGTCGCATCATCATTAAGAAAAGAAAGAGGTGAGAAATAGAAAAGATAAAGAAGAAAGAACTAAACAACATCAGAATCTCACAGCGGAACGAATAAATTATATTAATCACATAAATATTACATAATATACAACATCAATCAGAGTTACACAGATAATACATCACATACTAGACAGTTATAAACACCTGTCTAGTTAATACAACTCGATACAACACAAATACAACACAGAGATACCAACACAGCGGAAAACTATATATCTATAACGCTGGAGCCTCCTGCTCCATTGCTCCTCCACAATTCGTCAAAGCAAACCTGAATCCCTTGGCTACCCGTAAAAATTTGGGTACCCGAGAGTTTAGGAAAAACAGAAATAAACTCCGGGTCAGACATGGGTCTGGTATGAGTAACAGGTTAAAGTTGCTTAACTTTGAAAAACCTTTGAAAACAAAAGGTATCACGTAAGACTTCCCACACATAAACATGGAAAAGTTTTTCCCTTACGCTAACCAAAACTTTGATAGGAAATCCAGTGATATTATAATAGGTCTAGGGTTTTCAAGTAAATAAGAAATAGCTGAAATTGTTACATCTATTAAATTTCAGCATACTAGCCACAACGTGGGTAATACAATCAAAACCGAAGGCACTTATTGGAGATTAGATTCCATACAATGGCCGGGCTACTGGGGTACCGCCCGTCACAGTACGTGGCCTAGATCACCGTACCGAGGAGTACGCCCGCTCCCCTGCAACACAAGGCCGGAACCGTCCCTTACTGGACAGTCCCGAACAAAATAACCCCGCAGTTGTTTGCAACCAACTGCCCACACAGCCGAATAAAAGGGACATCTAGACAGAGGTATATCTTGCTCTCAAGTGGGTGCTACCCACGAAGCCTTGCTGCACCTCCCCTGTTTTAGCCATTCCCGGTTGATGAGGCTTGAGGTCACGATTACCTTTATAGAACTCATCTCTTAGAATGCTCATCGTCCACCTGACGATGTGCTGAAAGCATTCAATCCATACAAGTTCGTTCCGGGTTCGAACGAAACCGAAGGCATTATCTCGTTACACTCATTTTGGAATCACCCTCAGAGTTAACGACAATAACCCTTGCACTCTGAATCTTCATCTTCACTTGAGATTCACGACCTACCGTTAATTTGGATCGATGTGGTTTTCGGATATCCAAATCTGGAAACCCGATCCCGGTCTCATCGAAATCCAAACCGTGTCTTTTAAGGCCAAGTTGTTTTAAAGTTAAAACAATTTAATTCAATTATCTATATACACACAGATAGATAAATCATAATATAACAATGGATAAACAACATCATCATCATAAACAGATAATCCATATCATTAACTCAAACAGATAATCAATATTATCATACTTAAAACAAGCATCCATATCATATAGATATTACTGATCTCATATCTGAGATCACAATCAATCAAATGAAATACCATTCATTTATAAGCAATGATTTATCATTCATAAATTATAATTAATTTAAAATGAATTAAATTAATTACTTCTATCTCTAATTAATTTAAAGTAAATTAAATTAATTACTACATCTATAAATCCTGCTTATACAACCATTAATTAAATAGAAATCAATTTAATTAATCAATCTCTAAATATTCATCTTGGTTAAACCTTTGATTAATCATTCCCTAATTACAATAAGTAATTAGTCTTTTAATTAATTTCACAAATTAATTATCCTAAGTTATTTATAGTAATTAACATTTAATTACTTTATTTATTAATTAAATATAATTAATTGCATTTATCCTTAATTAATTACATTAATTAATCACTTTATTATTAATTATTCCTAAATTAACAATTCATAATTACATCATTAATTACATTAATTAATGATCTCTAATTTATATTTAAACTAAATTACTTCATTTAAATTAATTACATTAAGTAATTAAATCTTAATTAACCACAATTATTAATCCCCTTGATTAATAGCAAACCAGTAATTAACTACCCTTAATTACTCATATAAATTAATTTCCCATAATTAATTATCTCCATTAATTAATCCCTTGATTAATTTCATAAGTAATTACCCAAATTACTCACTTTCAAAATCATCTTATATTAATTACTTTAAGTAATTACCATTTAATTACCTTCCTAAGTAATTATGCTCCTTTAATTACACTAAGTAATTCTACTCCCAATTTATCAAATGACTATCTTTAAATTAATTAAACTAAATTAATTAACTTAAATTAATCATATTATCAAAATTAATTACAATAAGTAATTAATCCCTTAATTACTTTTATCAAGTAATTACATTTAACAACTTACACTAGTTTATTTAAATTCATCTAATTAATTATCAACATTTATCACCTTAATTAATTATTTAAATAATCCTTAGTTAATTATCTTCATTAATTAATAATATTTCTTAAATTTCCTCCTTAATTAATCTCTAATCATACATTAATCTACCTTATTAATTTATAATATAATTACATAAGTCATTCCTTAGTTATCGTATTAATTAATCCACTTCAATATTTTAATTATCTCTAAGGTAAATTATTCCTTTATTAATGACTTAACAAATATTTAAGCGTATTTAAAACATTCCTCTTCAAAATTTAGATTCAAATTTCATTTTGAATTCAAGATTCCAAATGATTATATATTCAAAATCCTTTTTATAAAAGAACTTTATCAAAATCCAATTGAAATATTCATTTGGAAACAAACTACTCTAATAAACTATTTGGTTTAAACTTGTTTAAACATTCAGATTTAAAATAAAAACTGATTTTAAAATTTCAGATTTGAATTCAAGAAAACTTGAATCCATATTTAACATTTGATTTAAACTTGCCTTTAAACTTTGATTTAAAACTTTACTTTAACATCCAAATTCATTTTAAATCCTTACATTCAAAAGTTCATTTGAATTTATACTTTAACTTGAATTTAAACCACTGTTTAAATTTTGTTTCAGATTTTAACCAAAATTTTAAAATCTGAAAACTGTCAGGCTTTAAAACCTGGAAAAAAAACCCACTTGAATATTTTAACTTTTATTACATTTCAGGTTTGAATTCAAAATAAAATTGAATTCAAACTTCAAATCTGGATTTTTAAACTTTGTTAAAAATCTGGTTTACCAATCTAAGTTCATTTGAATTTGTTTTAAAACTCAAATCAACTTTGCTACCAGGTTCCATAGAAACTGGAACAACTTACTCTAGACGACCAAAATTCGCTTCGAGTCTTCACCTTCCTTGCTTCGAGTCACATACTCGTATGACTCGAGTATTTTCCTAGTTCAAAACTCTGCACACCAGACAACTTCCCAGAATTTCAACGACACGGTGCACGTGCACCGTGACTCTGGCCACCTCCGGCCATCCACTAACACTTCATTCCATCGCCGATCATCTCCAGAATCCAACTCGAGCATCAGATTGCTCCTGCATCAACTCGAACTCGAATTCGAGTAAAAACCAAAACCTGGAACTAAGCATCAGAACAACCCCCAACCTGGAAGTCAATTCGCCAGCACATCCCCGACCACCAAAGTGGCTGAAACTCCGGCCAGGCCATTGTCTACTTCCAAGCTTCAATCACCCAAGACCCCTTAACACTCGATCAACTGTGGGAGGTGGGGTACTCGAATTTCCTAGGCTTGTTAAAACTAGGGCTCCAAACTGAGAATCCACACCGCTACCTCCTAAATAAAATGCAACACCATCAACCATTTTTCCCATCAACTACACTCACTCAACCATCACTTCCCAAGATTCCGACCCCTCCAAACATTTGAGTCACCAGAAAACCCCACAAATTCATTTCCAGTTCATCCTAGAACTACTCCTTAATTCCTCTGATTAAAAATTATGATTTTGGTGTTAAAAATCATGTTATAGTTTTTGTTTTCACTTTAATATACTGAATTCATAATTTACAAAGTTTGAGTTTTTCACTTTGTTTATTATACCCTGTTGTTTCCATTATTCAGAGATACTCAGGCTTGAAATTTAGCTTAATTAAGTTTTTAAACATTAGTCCATAACAAATCAAACAGCTTTTGTTTGTAATCCAAACCCTAACAACAATTGATTGAAGAGAATGTGAATTTAAATCCTAAAACATGAAACTGGAAAACTAAAACAGAGAACATTCATATGGAAATAGACAGGCATACATCAGATTGCACTTACATGTATACATACTACAATGTTTACCACAGAAATAACAAGCAACCATATTAAATCTTAGGTTTTGAAAAAAAATATGTTACTCACCTGAAACAAATGAGAACAGAACCTTTACTTTGCAAACTGTTTTGAAAACTTGAAAGTTTTGCACTAAAAATCCTTTTTACTTTTAAGCCAATAGTTGTTGTTGAGGAGATGCTTGATTTCCAGGTTGAAGATAAACATAACAGGCTTTGTTTTACAGGTTATCTTAGTTAAACTTTTGAAAGAAAAGATGCATACTTTAATTCATTTCGGTTTTGCAATGTTTTTGGAACGAACTAGAATAAGTAGAGATGTATATATAGAAATATAAGTTTTGGTATAGGGTAGGTTTTATCTGGGTTTGTATATTTGCCTGGTACACTGTTATTATCTTTTGATCAGAGATTTTTTTTTTTTTTTTTTTTTTTTTTATTGGAGGCTGAGTTGATTTTCAAAGAAATCGAATTGACTTATGTTATGCTTGCATTAAATGAGCAAGTACTTATGTTCCCTATTACTAACTTATGCATAGAAAATTAGTACTATAGTTTGCATTTTTCTTACCTGCATTTTATTTTACCTGCCTTTACAGGCTACATACCCTATTCTTTTTACCTATTACTTGCTTGCAACATATACTTAGTCTATAAGATTTTAGACTTATCCTATTTTTGTTTATGTGTTCATAGACATTTCTTTTATTTTGCTTTGCATTTCCTTTTGCCTGCATACATACATTTTCAAGTCTGGTTTGCTTTGAGTACTTTGTTTTAATATTTTGTTACCTCTGTTTATCATTGCAAGCTACATTCTTTGAGTGTTTTGCTATTTGTTTCAGCCTACATATTTTCCAACTTAAGTTACTAAATACTTTGTTACTATGTGTATTTTTATCCTACCATTTTTGTTTTTATTTTATTTTGCTTATAATATTTAAACTTAAACTATCAATATATAATTTACTTTTATTATTTTATTTTAAAACTTAACTATCAAATATTACATTCATTTACTATTATTTTATTTTATACCATATTAAGTATTTATAAAGTTTACTTTTAATTTAAAACATTTTGAAACATTTTATTCTTAAACTTCAAACATAGTTCTTCCAATTATGTACATATATATAACAAATTCCATTTATTTAAAAAATCTATTTGTAAAGATATTATATTATAAATAAAACTCATTATCAAATTAAAATAATTTATAAAGAAATTATCTCTCTAAAATAAATTACTTATTTATCAACTATATTTAAAATAAGAACAAAACAACCTTTGTTAAATTCAAATTCAAGCTAAAATCATTTTAACAAATTTTACCTTTACCTTGAGTATTTTTAAGCCAAATGGTAATTTATTAAATATTAAATTTAATTACAAATTACCAAAAATATTAGAATTAGAAGCATATCTTTATTTATTAATTTTAAAACAGATCTTGTCTATTTACAATATATACATATATATATATATACATTATAAATAGAAAATAATTTATCAGCTTTTAAAAGATGAATTATCAGTCAAATATTTATTTAAAAGAAAATTATTGGATCAATTCAAATCTTATTAACAATTATGATCATATCAATTTAATTTTTATCACAGATTATTAAATTGATATTGTCAAAATTTCCGGGATGTCACATTCCTCCCCCCTTAAAAGAATTTCGTCCCCGAAATTTAAAACAAAGGTAATTTAATAATCTAATTAAAAATTTAATTTTAAAACACAAGCATATATTAATCTTATGTTAACAACCATAGCAACCAACCAAACAAACAAACAAATCTAACTATCCAGACTAATTTCTAGATAGAATTCTCTCGAGTTTCCCCGAGTATAAATACCGGGTTACTCGCTCTATAAAATCCAAACAATCAATAATACTAAGCTACAGAGCTACCACTCATCTAGATCTACACAACTAGACAGGATATCAAACTATAGACAAGTCTGACTCAACAACCAAAACTTCCGAACTGCTGGTTCTGAAACCAGAGATAGAATCTTACACGTACTCCCTCAGAGATACGTGAAATACAACGAATCCAGTTATCCAACTGGCAATTCACTCCTGAAGACCAAACACTTATCCAAAATCAAATCTCCGATTCTTATCCACAAAATTCTTTGGAGGATCCTGGGTCTCCTACATCCTTACTGAACAGCTCAACCCTTGTCGATGCCCTTCAGAAACAATCTGAACCAAACAATCCAACCAAATGATCTTTCCAAGATCAACCAAAACTCAGAACTCCACTCTACCCCAAAATCAGGAACAGATCTCACTTCTCCCAAATGGAAGAGATAAAACAGATGCACTTGCCAACTGACCTCGAGATCCTGAAAAATTCCGGTAGAAACTCTCGAATCCAAACACTGCAATATCCAATTGCTTCCACACTAAAACATCTGCCACCATGCTTCCACTGCGCAACTCTGATCAGAACAGATGAGAATGCTGATGACGAACACAAGCATAGACTGGACAACACATCCCCAAAAAAAAAAAAAAAGTTCAACAGATCCAAAAATAAAACTCAGAAGTTCCTCCAAAACCTGAGCTGCTCCACCAATCTTAAAAACCATCCTAAACTAAGCTGAACCATCGGTACCACTTCTGAAATCCAGTCGATACCAAACTCAATCTCCAAATGCTGACAAAACTCTAACTTCCTAAAGATATCCAGAAAAATATCTGAAACTCAAGAGAACGCTCAAACTATCGCAAGTCACTTTTGCGATCCACCCAGCCTAATTCCAAAGAAAACTGTTCTCTCTTTACCAAAGAGAACAGCTTACACTTATGTAGCCAATCCAACGAAGAAACGAAACCACTCTGCTGCTTCTGAATTCCACTGCTGAGCTAGAAAGCTTCCTTGCCAACCCAAAGAACACTCCGAGCTGTGCTGCTAACACCAATGCTAAGGAATTCCTAATCCAAAGCTCTTCGAGAAACTCGGACCTCAAACCAAACAGAAACACCTAGCTGATCACAGCCACAACACCGAAGTAGACACACTCCGTTAACTTGTCCCAAAGAAACATCTTCGGCGACATCCACAGTCACCGCGTCTCATCACACAGCTACTACATCCTGAGATATCAAGATATCACCACCATCTTCTATCCAACCGACAGATCCAAACTCTAGCTCAAAGATGGTCTCCGAACCTTAACAGGTTACCTTCAAAGATCGATGAAATCCTTTCACCATCCAAGCTTACTTGAGACGGTATTAGGTCTACAGTCTCGATAGATACACCTCCAATCATTGGTAGCCGTGTTACACACACTACTATCCCATCTACCTTCATAACTTATGCTGGAAAACCCGAACAGGTAATCCAACTGATAGGTAGAAACAAATAAAAATAAAAATATAAATTACAAATACGCTCTCTCAAGATAGACACCACTCCAGAGCTTAGGTATTCGCTCAACCTATGCTCCGATACCAACTGTGACGACCCGGCTTTCTACCACCAGAAAGTCGCATCATCATTAAGAAAAGAAAGAGGTGAGAAATAGAAAAGATAAAGAAGAAAGAACTAAACAACATCAGAATCTCACAGCGGAACGAATAAATTATATTAATCACATAAATATTACATAATATACAACATCAATCAGAGTTACACAGATAATACATCACATACTAGACAGTTATAAACACCTGTCTAGTTAATACAACTCGATACAACACAAATACAACACAGAGATACCAACACAGCGGAAAACTATATATCTATAACGCTGGAGCCTCCTGCTCCATTGCTCCTCCACAATTCGTCAAAGCAAACCTGAATCCCTTGGCTACCCGTAAAAATTTGGGTACCCGAGAGTTTAGGAAAAACAGAAATAAACTCCGGGTCAGACATGGGTCTGGTATGAGTAACAGGTTAAAGTTGCTTAACTTTGAAAAACCTTTGAAAACAAAAGGTATCACGTAAGACTTCCCACACATAAACATGGAAAAGTTTTTCCCTTACGCTAACCAAAACTTTGATAGGAAATCCAGTGATATTATAATAGGTCTAGGGTTTTCAAGTAAATAAGAAATAGCTGAAATTGTTACATCTATTAAATTTCAGCATACTAGCCACAACGTGGGTAATACAATCAAAACCGAAGGCACTTATTGGAGATTAGATTCCATACAATGGCCGGGCTACTGGGGTACCGCCCGTCACAGTACGTGGCCTAGATCACCGTACCGAGGAGTACGCCCGCTCCCCTGCAACACAAGGCCGGAACCGTCCCTTACTGGACAGTCCCGAACAAAATAACCCCGCAGTTGTTTGCAACCAACTGCCCACACAGCCGAATAAAAGGGACATCTAGACAGAGGTATATCTTGCTCTCAAGTGGGTGCTACCCACGAAGCCTTGCTGCACCTCCCCTGTTTTAGCCATTCCCGGTTGATGAGGCTTGAGGTCACGATTACCTTTATAGAACTCATCTCTTAGAATGCTCATCGTCCACCTGACGATGTGCTGAAAGCATTCAATCCATACAAGTTCGTTCCGGGTTCGAACGAAACCGAAGGCATTATCTCGTTACACTCATTTTGGAATCACCCTCAGAGTTAACGACAATAACCCTTGCACTCTGAATCTTCATCTTCACTTGAGATTCACGACCTACCGTTAATTTGGATCGATGTGGTTTTCGGATATCCAAATCTGGAAACCCGATCCCGGTCTCATCGAAATCCAAACCGTGTCTTTTAAGGCCAAGTTGTTTTAAAGTTAAAACAATTTAATTCAATTATCTATATACACACAGATAGATAAATCATAATATAACAATGGATAAACAACATCATCATCATAAACAGATAATCCATATCATTAACTCAAACAGATAATCAATATTATCATACTTAAAACAAGCATCCATATCATATAGATATTACTGATCTCATATCTGAGATCACAATCAATCAAATGAAATACCATTCATTTATAAGCAATGATTTATCATTCATAAATTATAATTAATTTAAAATGAATTAAATTAATTACTTCTATCTCTAATTAATTTAAAGTAAATTAAATTAATTACTACATCTATAAATCCTGCTTATACAACCATTAATTAAATAGAAATCAATTTAATTAATCAATCTCTAAATATTCATCTTGGTTAAACCTTTGATTAATCATTCCCTAATTACAATAAGTAATTAGTCTTTTAATTAATTTCACAAATTAATTATCCTAAGTTATTTATAGTAATTAACATTTAATTACTTTATTTATTAATTAAATATAATTAATTGCATTTATCCTTAATTAATTACATTAATTAATCACTTTATTATTAATTATTCCTAAATTAACAATTCATAATTACATCATTAATTACATTAATTAATGATCTCTAATTTATATTTAAACTAAATTACTTCATTTAAATTAATTACATTAAGTAATTAAATCTTAATTAACCACAATTATTAATCCCCTTGATTAATAGCAAACCAGTAATTAACTACCCTTAATTACTCATATAAATTAATTTCCCATAATTAATTATCTCCATTAATTAATCCCTTGATTAATTTCATAAGTAATTACCCAAATTACTCACTTTCAAAATCATCTTATATTAATTACTTTAAGTAATTACCATTTAATTACCTTCCTAAGTAATTATGCTCCTTTAATTACACTAAGTAATTCTACTCCCAATTTATCAAATGACTATCTTTAAATTAATTAAACTAAATTAATTAACTTAAATTAATCATATTATCAAAATTAATTACAATAAGTAATTAATCCCTTAATTACTTTTATCAAGTAATTACATTTAACAACTTACACTAGTTTATTTAAATTCATCTAATTAATTATCAACATTTATCACCTTAATTAATTATTTAAATAATCCTTAGTTAATTATCTTCATTAATTAATAATATTTCTTAAATTTCCTCCTTAATTAATCTCTAATCATACATTAATCTACCTTATTAATTTATAATATAATTACATAAGTCATTCCTTAGTTATCGTATTAATTAATCCACTTCAATATTTTAATTATCTCTAAGGTAAATTATTCCTTTATTAATGACTTAACAAATATTTAAGCGTATTTAAAACATTCCTCTTCAAAATTTAGATTCAAATTTCATTTTGAATTCAAGATTCCAAATGATTATATATTCAAAATCCTTTTTATAAAAGAACTTTATCAAAATCCAATTGAAATATTCATTTGGAAACAAACTACTCTAATAAACTATTTGGTTTAAACTTGTTTAAACATTCAGATTTAAAATAAAAACTGATTTTAAAATTTCAGATTTGAATTCAAGAAAACTTGAATCCATATTTAACATTTGATTTAAACTTGCCTTTAAACTTTGATTTAAAACTTTACTTTAACATCCAAATTCATTTTAAATCCTTACATTCAAAAGTTCATTTGAATTTATACTTTAACTTGAATTTAAACCACTGTTTAAATTTTGTTTCAGATTTTAACCAAAATTTTAAAATCTGAAAACTGTCAGGCTTTAAAACCTGGAAAAAAAACCCACTTGAATATTTTAACTTTTATTACATTTCAGGTTTGAATTCAAAATAAAATTGAATTCAAACTTCAAATCTGGATTTTTAAACTTTGTTAAAAATCTGGTTTACCAATCTAAGTTCATTTGAATTTGTTTTAAAACTCAAATCAACTTTGCTACCAGGTTCCATAGAAACTGGAACAACTTACTCTAGACGACCAAAATTCGCTTCGAGTCTTCACCTTCCTTGCTTCGAGTCACATACTCGTATGACTCGAGTATTTTCCTAGTTCAAAACTCTGCACACCAGACAACTTCCCAGAATTTCAACGACACGGTGCACGTGCACCGTGACTCTGGCCACCTCCGGCCATCCACTAACACTTCATTCCATCGCCGATCATCTCCAGAATCCAACTCGAGCATCAGATTGCTCCTGCATCAACTCGAACTCGAATTCGAGTAAAAACCAAAACCTGGAACTAAGCATCAGAACAACCCCCAACCTGGAAGTCAATTCGCCAGCACATCCCCGACCACCAAAGTGGCTGAAACTCCGGCCAGGCCATTGTCTACTTCCAAGCTTCAATCACCCAAGACCCCTTAACACTCGATCAACTGTGGGAGGTGGGGTACTCGAATTTCCTAGGCTTGTTAAAACTAGGGCTCCAAACTGAGAATCCACACCGCTACCTCCTAAATAAAATGCAACACCATCAACCATTTTTCCCATCAACTACACTCACTCAACCATCACTTCCCAAGATTCCGACCCCTCCAAACATTTGAGTCACCAGAAAACCCCACAAATTCATTTCCAGTTCATCCTAGAACTACTCCTTAATTCCTCTGATTAAAAATTATGATTTTGGTGTTAAAAATCATGTTATAGTTTTTGTTTTCACTTTAATATACTGAATTCATAATTTACAAAGTTTGAGTTTTTCACTTTGTTTATTATACCCTGTTGTTTCCATTATTCAGAGATACTCAGGCTTGAAATTTAGCTTAATTAAGTTTTTAAACATTAGTCCATAACAAATCAAACAGCTTTTGTTTGTAATCCAAACCCTAACAACAATTGATTGAAGAGAATGTGAATTTAAATCCTAAAACATGAAACTGGAAAACTAAAACAGAGAACATTCATATGGAAATAGACAGGCATACATCAGATTGCACTTACATGTATACATACTACAATGTTTACCACAGAAATAACAAGCAACCATATTAAATCTTAGGTTTTGAAAAAAAATATGTTACTCACCTGAAACAAATGAGAACAGAACCTTTACTTTGCAAACTGTTTTGAAAACTTGAAAGTTTTGCACTAAAAATCCTTTTTACTTTTAAGCCAATAGTTGTTGTTGAGGAGATGCTTGATTTCCAGGTTGAAGATAAACATAACAGGCTTTGTTTTACAGGTTATCTTAGTTAAACTTTTGAAAGAAAAGATGCATACTTTAATTCATTTCGGTTTTGCAATGTTTTTGGAACGAACTAGAATAAGTAGAGATGTATATATAGAAATATAAGTTTTGGTATAGGGTAGGTTTTATCTGGGTTTGTATATTTGCCTGGTACACTGTTATTATCTTTTGATCAGAGATTTTTTTTTTTTTTTTTTTTTATTTTTTTATTGGAGGCTGAGTTGATTTTCAAAGAAATCGAATTGACTTATGTTATGCTTGCATTAAATGAGCAAGTACTTATGTTCCCTATTACTAACTTATGCATAGAAAATTAGTACTATAGTTTGCATTTTTCTTACCTGCATTTTATTTTACCTGCCTTTACAGGCTACATACCCTATTCTTTTTACCTATTACTTGCTTGCAACATATACTTAGTCTATAAGATTTTAGACTTATCCTATTTTTGTTTATGTGTTCATAGACATTTCTTTTATTTTGCTTTGCATTTCCTTTTGCCTGCATACATACATTTTCAAGTCTGGTTTGCTTTGAGTACTTTGTTTTAATATTTTGTTACCTCTGTTTATCATTGCAAGCTACATTCTTTGAGTGTTTTGCTATTTGTTTCAGCCTACATATTTTCCAACTTAAGTTACTAAATACTTTGTTACTATGTGTATTTTTATCCTACCATTTTTGTTTTTATTTTATTTTGCTTATAATATTTAAACTTAAACTATCAATATATAATTTACTTTTATTATTTTATTTTAAAACTTAACTATCAAATATTACATTCATTTACTATTATTTTATTTTATACCATATTAAGTATTTATAAAGTTTACTTTTAATTTAAAACATTTTGAAACATTTTATTCTTAAACTTCAAACATAGTTCTTCCAATTATGTACATATATATAACAAATTCCATTTATTTAAAAAATCTATTTGTAAAGATATTATATTATAAATAAAACTCATTATCAAATTAAAATAATTTATAAAGAAATTATCTCTCTAAAATAAATTACTTATTTATCAACTATATTTAAAATAAGAACAAAACAACCTTTGTTAAATTCAAATTCAAGCTAAAATCATTTTAACAAATTTTACCTTTACCTTGAGTATTTTTAAGCCAAATGGTAATTTATTAAATATTAAATTTAATTACAAATTACCAAAAATATTAGAATTAGAAGCATATCTTTATTTATTAATTTTAAAACAGATCTTGTCTATTTACAATATATACATATATATATATATACATTATAAATAGAAAACAATTTATCAGCTTTTAAAAGATGAATTATCAGTCAAATATTTATTTAAAAGAAAATTATTGGATCAATTCAAATCTTATTAACAATTATGATCATATCAATTTAATTTTTATCACAGATTATTAAATTGATATTGTCAAAATTTCCGGGATGTCACAGATATGATTATTAATTTTGTAGCAGGGATAGATAAAAAGTCTCCTCTTGTAATATATTAAATTCGATATTTTAGACTAAACATTTGTTATTTGCTTATTTCAGCCTATAAATAGAATTAGAAACCCTATTATTTAATCCTACTCAAGCCTAAACACCTTACTACTAATCTCCATCAAATTCTATGTAGATTCAAACAAAATTTTAATTTTTTAACCTATTCACTTCTTCTTCCTCTTTCCTCTTCTCCATCAAACTTTGAAAATTCGTAACCTCTCTGTTTTTCAACGGATTTGAATGAAAATAGCTGAAAATCGAAGGAAACAAAGAGTCTTATGGTCTCATATCATTTTGGAGGTAGAATTTGTAAAATTGTAGATGTAGCAGGCCTGGAGAACGAAGAAGAATGATGAAATCTCATATGCCATTTTCACCCTTCTCTATCAAACTTCAAAAGGGCGTACCTCTCTTATTACTTAATGGATTTTGACAATTAATCAACCCATCGAAATGACCATGGAGATGAGTACCACAATTTGGAAAAATAATATTAGTGAGTATTAGAGGTTTATAGGTGCAAAAGGCATAAGAAAGTGGAGAAAGTGTTGAGTTCTTCTTCATTCAAGAGTTTTGTTGAGTGAGACTCTTCATATTCTTGTATATATTGATAAGACATAATAATGCACCACTAATGGTCTTAAATCAAATAATAAGTATTGAAATTTAAAAAATTGATTATTTATACACACATACATATACATACACATGATTGAGGATGCAGTATGTCATGGCTAGATAATTAAAAAAAGTGTTTTGGTGTAAATAGGCAAAGTTTGATCTCTCCCTAATTAAAAAGTGTAAAACACAAAAGTACTATAAGTTAGACATATTATGTATCAAAATTAAATTTCATGATGTCATGATCTACTGGTGGCGTTCGTCCAATGATATAAAGTAAAATTATTTAATTACATTATTTAATTAATTATGAAAATACCTTCTAAAGGTAAAACGCTTACAACACTTACATACGGCATTTGTTTCATGCGCAGTTCCCAGCATCGGGACTATGGTTAGATGAGGAACGTTTTAATTTATTGTTTGATATGTTTTGAGATACTTCTAAAAAGTGCCTTATTTTAGAGGATTCTTTATACATTATTCGATATGGCGATAATGGGTTGAGACATTTTGTTCCTCGGTAGCGAGTCACTTACGATAAGGCAATAGTGGGTTGAGACAAATTGTTCCTCAGTAGCGAGTCGCTTATGATTTTGGAATAGTGGGTTAGGACATGTAGTTCTCCAGTAGTGAATCGCTATGACTTGGACAATAGTGGGTAGAGATGTTTTGTTCATTGGTAGCAAGTCACTTATGATTTGGCGATAGTGGACTGAGACATATGGTTTCACTATAGCAAGTCGCTTATGATTGGCGATAGTAGGCTGAGACATATAGTTCCTCAATAGCGAGTCGCATACGTTTTGGACGATAATGGTTTGGGACAGTGGGCTCAATCATGATACAGTCATTCTTTTGCTTGTGAGTTAGGACTTTGGGTTCGGTCGAGCGCATATGCTTAGATGTGGTTTAGATTTTAGTGCAACCTCAGCATATGATGTCACTATAGTGTTATACTGTGTTTAGCTGGCTTGTTGTGTGCAAGTGACATAGGTTAAGGTATGGTTTTCAAGTATAATTGTTATTTTACTAGCTTATTAGCATTATATACTTGTATGATGTGTTTCACTCACCAGATGTATATCTGACCCCTCTATCATTTTCTTCTTTTTAGTTATACTCTTATAGATCAGTAGAGAGGACTAGTGGTGACTTAGAGGCGTGATAGTACAATGGAGGCATGCATTTTTCAATAAGCTATCAACTATTTTATTCCAAGACATTTGACTATATCTGTTACTAGTATAAAGAGATGTTGTAGTTGGAATTTATTTGATAGTACATTGTTTTATTTTTCTAGGATTGTATTATTGATTGTTATATTTTATTCCTCCTGTTGTAAGTTTCAAAATGTGTAGAATATTGTAAATACCTTTGTGATCTATTTTGTATTTTAACTCAAAACGATCTGCTATCTATGATGACCATGTCATTTTATGCGTGAATCGGGACGTCGTAGATGGCTACTTCTTTTAGTAGAACTATCTTATCTTCCAAATTGCCAAATATCGCTCTCTTTAAAATTGCCTTTGTACCTTAGTACATGCAAGTCAAAACATTTAATTCATGTTTTGAAATTATACATCAATAAATATTTCAAAAATAATATTAACTTCACATGTTTGTGAAGTCCTATAAACTAACGTATAACCTGAGTACCCTTATGTAAATCGCCATACTCTAAAAACACTTTACATAAACAAGTATAGTTATCCTTTATTGGCAACTGTCTTATACAACCAATCTTCTATTATTGAACCTTCTAAGAAACTTTTTTACTTAACTACGCGCTCATACTTCTCAATGGCTTATGTAGGTGTACCCCAACCCTAAACATAAACATACATTGTGATTTCAAACAACATTTAATGACATATGTCTGAATAATTAAAAATAATAAATTTTAACTTTATTTTCTTCTCAAATATAAATCATCTTGGAATTGTTTATTATAAGAATACTTTTTCTCTATTATCTCAAAATAGTATATATATTTTCCAAATCTATAAATATTTCAGAAATCCGTTGTTTTCAGCATATTACTTTAGATATTTCAAACATCATTATTTAATCCAATAATAATTTTCTTAAAATTTCTTTCAAAACAATAGTATTATTATCACTTTACATCAAATGATGATATTTATTTAAATACTTGTTTTCCAGAACCACTTTATTATTATCTAATTCAGAGGTAACTGCATTCAGCGTTAAGTCCAAAAACAATCCTTTTTTGTTGTTATTTATATTTATGTCAAAATAGTAATAGTTTATCCCAAAAATATTCATAGAAAATAAATTATTATATTATTATTATTATTCTTTGAATTCCTCTTATTTTTATTACGTAAGTAATAATATTTATATTCATAAACTCCATAAAACAATCAAATTATTATTTGCTCAAAATTTAGATAGTCTTTCAAAAATCATATTACTATTTATTTAAATTCCACCTTACTTTATAAATAGTAGTAAATTTTTTATTCAAAATTGATTTTTCCTAATTGTTTTAAAAAAAATTTCTAAATAATACACTCATTAATTTTTTAGTACAAATCCATAACGCTCATTTCTAACAAGTCCTTGACATAATGGTACCTTGACTGTTCTAACTAGTTCACCATAATTAGTTCAAAATTTATAGGCTATGTAATTCTTTCTAGCTCTAATCAAATTTCAGTTGAAAATATCAACAACTTCTCAATTCATTTTCTTTCGAAACCGTTGATCTCAAATCTTATTCTTTACAAACTAATGAGATTTGAAAACCATAGAATTAACTGATAACTTTAACCAACATTTAATTTTAATCATCACATTTTTTTCAAAACAAATTCCTTCAATTCTACTTCAACGAATTTGCAAAAGTTTATTTTAGACGTTTCATACTAAATAATTCATAAGATATCATAACACGTAGTTATTTTAATTTAATCACTTTACATCTGTGAATATGTCCTTAAACAAGCAATTATTATACTTTCAATTTTCAAAGCTATTTTTTTTTCAGCATCAAAATTCAAAAACTTAACTCTTTATAATACAACTAATTCAATATTAAGTACTCAACAATAAATTCGGAATCGGTTATTTTTTCTATAATACTCATAGTTTGTGTTTGTAAGCTTATTTCATAAAACTTATAACCGCTTTGTCATATATATATATATATATCACTTTATTTTATAATTAGCCAATTTACAACACCTTTTAACTAATACATCATGTACGAATACATATTTTGTAACTCATTTCTGTCTACTAACAATGTTAATGACAAATTCGGAAAGAGTTTCCAAAATTATAAACCCTTTTTAAGTGCATATTTTAAACATTTTATATCAAAAAATTTCAATTTCCATTCAAAAATACATACGTATTAAAATTGAAAATTTTCGAAATAAAAATTTTTAAATTATTTTTCAACTTGAATTCTATCCAAAATGGTTCAATGAAACTTAGAGAAATAGGCATGTAAAACATATTTTTTAAATTTTACTTTTATAAATAAGAAATTTTCACAAAAGTGTAAAGAAATTGTAGCATTAAAATTATTTTTTCCAAAGTGCGATAAAAGTATTTATAAAACACAAGGCGTTCAAAAGATGTGTTTTACTTACTCTTTAATTTTACCTTTTTCATATTTACTTTAAAAGGTTCCTTTGGCAAAAACCATAACTTATGCAAGCCTAGCTAAAGGCTAAAAAAATGCTTAAGTGCCTTCATTATGCCATATAAACATCATACTATTTTTTTCCTCGTAAAAACAAGTAATTTATTCTCAATTGTTAGTTGGTATAAGGACCCTCCACTAACAATTCTTTAAGGAATAAACTATAATATATGTGATGGGTTCATTTTCATCCCAAAATTATTTTATTATTAACAGTTATTCAACTCATGGTTGTTTAATTTTACAAGGGATAAACCAACAACTACCTCTATGAGTCGAATATATAGGGTGTGGGATAAAAATAACATGTGTGTGTGTGTGTATTTGTGTGTGTGTGTATAATATAAAAAAAATAGAAATTATAAATATGCTCTCTCATACATCATAGTTAAGTTAGAATCGCCTAATCTAAGTTTTGGTACCAAATGTAACAACTTACCATATATGATGCCCCAATTCACAAATAAAATGACACTATCATCGCAGACCTCGCAGATAACAGGTCATTTTGAGATAAAATATAAAATAGATCACAGAGCAATTTACAATATTTAACACTTTCTGAAACTCACATCGAAAGGAATAAAATGTAATAATCAATAATAAATCCCAAAGAAATAAAACAATGTAATATCAAATAAATTCCAACTACAACATCTCTTTTTACTAGTAAAAGAAACAGCCTAAAGTTTGGGAATAAAATAGTATATACAAAAAAAATGTGTCTCCATCATACCATCATGCTTCTAAGTCACCACCAGTCCTCTTTATCAACCTATCAGAGCACAACTAAAAGGAAGAAAATGATAGAGGGTGTCAGAATACGTCTAGCGGGTGAAACACATCATATAAGTGTATAATGCTAATACGCTAATAAAACAACACTTACGCCTGAAAATCATACATTAACATGCGTCACATGCACCCGACAAGTCAGCTAAACACAATAAAGCACTATAGTAAAATCATATGCTAAGGTTTCACTAAATTATAACCCATATCTAGTCATATGCACTCGATAAAACAAAAGTCCTACTCACTGTCCAAAGACGGACTACGACACGATTGAGCCAAAAGTTCTAACTCGTTGTCACCGAAAATGTTTGCGATTCGCTACTGAAGAACTATATATCTCAGTCCATTATCACCAATTGTAAGTGACTTGCTACTAAGGAACTATATATCTTAGCTGACTATCGCCAAATCGTAAACGACTTGCTACTGAGAAACAAAATGTCTTAGTTAGCCATCACCCAAATCGTAAGTGACTCGCTATTTGGGAACTACATGTCCCAACCCACTATCACCAAATCGTAAGTGACTCGCTACTAGGGAACAATTTGTCTCTACTTCCTAATCGTAAGCGACTCGCCATTGAGGAAAAAAATGTCTCAACCTACAACCGCTATATTAAACAACATATAACGAATCTACAAAACGAGGCACTTTTTAAAAGTGTCTCAAAACAAATCAAATGATATTTTAAAGTGTTCCTCGTCTCACCATGGCCATGATGCTAGGAATCATGCATGACGTATGTGAGAGTTATAAACATTTTATGTTCAGGAGCATTTTCATAATTTATTGATTAATTTAATTAAATAATTTTACTTTATAGCATCGAACGAACACTGGCAATAGATTTGTGTCATCAAGAAATATAATTTTGATATATGTTATGTCTATTTTGGATTACTTTTGTGTTTTACACTTATTAATTAAAGAGACGTCAAACTTTGTCTATTTACAATAAAAATCAATTTTTCTAATTATCTAACCATAGCATACTATATTATAATCTTGTATGCATAAAAAGATATTCTTTCTTTCTTTTTTAGTTTCATCATTTATAATTTGATTTAAGACCATAAGGGGTTAACTACTAAGTCTTATCAATATATATATATATATAAATATATATATATATATATGCAAATAGAAAGTGTTATTAAATTTACCTATTTTCAAAAAAAAATGCAAATAGAAAGAGTGCTACTCACTGAAACTCCCGAATGAAGAAGAATTCAACACTATCTCCTATGTCTTGTGCCTCTTGCAGTTATAAACCTCAAAAATTCGCCAATATTCTTTTTTCAAGTTGCAGTACGCATCTCCACAGTCATTTATTACTTAAGTAATAATATTTTTTCATAAACTCCATAAAACAATCATATTATTATTTGCTCAAAATTTAGATAGACTTCAAAAAGTAATATTACTATTTATTTAATTCCACCTTACTTTATAAATAATAGTAAATTCTCGATTCAAAATAGATTTTTCCTAATTGTTTTAGATTATTTTCCCTAAATAATACCCTCATAATATTTGGTATACATCCGTGATGCCCATTTCCAGCAAGTCCTTGGCACGCTAATATTTTGACTATCCTTGCTAGTTCACGCTAATCAATTCAAACTTTATATATGTTGTGTAATTTGTTTCTAGCTCAAATCAAATTTCATTGAAAATATTAATAACATATCAATTCATTTTGTTTCGAAATCATTGATTTCAAATCTTTTTCTTTACCAAACTAATGACATTTGACAACCATAAAATTCATTGTTAACTTTAACCAACGCTTAATTTAAATCATTACTTTTTTCAAAATAAATTCCTTAAATTCTACTTCAATGGATTTTCAAATTTTTTTTACTTTAGACGTTTCATATTAAATCATTTCATAATCATAACTCGAATTTATTTCATTTTATCACTTCATATGTATTCATATGTCCCTAAACAAGTTATTATTATATTCCAATTTACAATGCTAAATCTTTTCAACAATTCTTAAAAATATCATTACCTAAAAACATTTAACCTCCAAAACTCCTTTCTTTATAATCTAAAAAATTCAATATTAATTACTCAAAATTAAATTCAGAATAACTTCAGTTATTTTTCTAAAATACTCGTACTTTTTGTCTATAAACTTATTTCATATAATTTATAACCACTTTATCATATGTATAAGCATATATCATTTTATATTATAATTAACCAATTTCCAACAACATTTAACTAATACTATGAAAACATATTTTGAAATACATTTTTGTCTACCAACTATGTTCATAACGAACTCAGAAATAATTTCCATAATTTTAAACTTTTTAGTGCATATTTTCAAGATTTTATATATTCAATTTCCATTCGAAAATACATACGTATTAAAATAGAAAAATTCTATAATAATAAATTTTAAATTTATTTTCAACTTAAATTCTATCCTAAGTGGTTAAATTTAACTTAGAGAAATAGTCATATAAAACATATCTTTTTAAATTTTACTTTTATAAACAAAAAAAGTTCACAAAAGTGTAAACAAAATGTAGTGTTAATTTTTTTTCCAAAGTGTGACAAACATATTTTAAAATATAAGGCGTTCAAAGGATGCATTTTACTTACTTTTTAATTTACTTTTTTTTATTTACTTTCAAAGGTTCCATTGGCAATAACCAAATGTACATCAAAATATAAGTGCAAACAATATGCCTCATACTAAACTTTTTTAAAAAATAAAAATTTTAAAATACACATGAAAAACTACCTCTTATTAAAAAATTTCAAATTCAAAGCTTAAATATGGGTTATTATTTCAATATAATAAACAAACTTCAACTTATGTAGTTTTCCCTAAAATCTCAAATAATGTTATTTCTAACTTTTTAGGGAAAAATTTATAACTTTTTAGGGAAAACATTTAAATTAATTTCAATTAATTAAATTACTCTAGTCGAAATGATTATAACTTACACAATGCTAACTACAACCTTAAAAAATGCTTAAATGCCTTCATTATGCCATATCAACACCACAATATTTCTTTTCCTCGTAGAAAACAAGTAATTTATTCATAATTGCTAGTTGGTATAAGGACCCTCTACTAGTAATTCTTTAAGGAATAAACTATAATATGCATGATGGATTTATTTTTCACTCCAAAATTGCTTTTAATCTTAACATTTGTTTAACTCATAGCTGTTTACTTCTACGAAGGACAAACCAACAACTACCTCTATGAATCAAAATATACAGGGTGTAGCATAAGAATTATATATATATATATATATATTTACATATATATAATTACAAATACGCTCTTCTATACGCCCTAACTTAGTTGGAATCGCCTAACCTATGTTCTGATACTAAATGTAACAACCTGCCATTTACGATGCCCTAATTCACACATATAATAATACTGACATTATAGACCTTGTAGATAGCGGATCGTTTTAATTGAATTATAAAATATAATAATAAATTAATAAATCCCAAATAAATAAACAATGTAATATCAAATAAATTTTTACTACAACATCTCTTTATACTAGTAATAGAAAGAGTCTAATGTTTGGGAATAAAAGAGTCGATAGCTTATAGAAAAATTTGTGTCTCCATTACACCATCATGCCTCCTAGTTACCACCAGCCCTCTATATCGACCTACCGGAGTATAACTAAAAAGTATAAAATGATAGAAAGGTCACACATACGTCTGGTGAGTGAAACACATCATATAAGTGTATAATACTAATAAGCTAGTAAAACAACACTTGTGCTCGAAAACATAATATAACCCATGTCACCTGCACCCAACAAGTCAGCTAAACACAATATAACACTATAGTGACATCATATGGTAAGGTCGCATTAAAATCTAACCCGTATCTAATCATAAGCACTCGATTGAACCCAAAGTCCTAACTCACATGCCAAAGACTGACTGTGACATGATTGAGCCCAAAGTCCCAACTCGTTATTACCAAAAACATATATTACTCGCCATTGAGGGCCTATATGTCTTAGCCCACTATCGCCGGTCTTAAGTAACACGCTATAAGGGAACTATGTGTCTCAGTCCATTAACGCTAAATCGTAAGCGACTCGTCTCATCAGGGTCTCGATGCCGGGAATCACGCTTGAAATAGAGGTCATAAGTGAGAGTTATATGCATTTTACCTTCAGGGGTAGCGTAATTTATTAATTAATTTAATTAAATAATTTTACTTTATATCGTCGAATAAACACCATCAACAGATTTGTGTCATCAAGAAATATAATTTTGATATATAATATATCTAATTTGGAGTATTTTTTGTTTTATGCTTTTTTAATTAGGGATAGATCAAACTTTATCTATTTATAATAAAAAATTATTTTTTTCTAATTATCTAGCCATGGCATACTACATCATACTAATCATGCATAAGATCATTTTTTTTCTAGTTTCATTATTTATAATTTTATTTAAGACCATAAGTGGTGAATTGCTATGTCTTATCAATATATACAAACAGGAAGAGCCTCACCTATCGAAACTCTCGAATGAAGAAGAACTCAACACTGTCTTTGTTATTCTATACCTTTTGCACCTATAAACCTCATAAATTCTCTAATATTATTTTTCCAAATTGTAGTACTCGTTTCCATGGTCGTTTTGATTGGTAGATCATCAAAATCCGTTAAGAAATGAGAGAGAAGCGCCATTTTGATGTTTGATAGAAGGATGAAATAATGTATGAGATTTCATCATTGTTCTTCATTGTTCGGATTTGATACGACTCCCATTTTACAAATTCCACCCACAAATTGATATGAGATCATAGTGCTTTCCATATCCTTATATTTTCGCTATTTTTGTTGAAACCCAATAAAACGGCGAAGTTATAAATTTTCAAAGTCTATTGGAGAAGAGGGAAGGGGAAGAAGAAATGAAATGGTTAAAAAAGTGAAATTTTTGTTTTGAATTTACTTATGATTTGTAGGAGACTGGTAGTAAGGTATTTAGGTTCAAGTAGGATTAGAGAATAGGGTTTCTATTTCTATTTATAGGCTGAAATAGGTAAATAACACATGTTTAGCCTTAAACTTTGAAATTAATATATTACAAAAATGCCATCGGGTTTGACTTCTTCTAATTTCTTCTTCATTAAAGAAAATTCAGCAAGTTATATATATTTTATTTTTTAAATATTCCAAACGCAATGGAATATGTCCTGAGCCCTAGTTCCATCTCTTATAAAAATTTACTATTTTGCACTTTATGTAAAATTACAATTTTACGATTTTAATTTTAATTCTTTAATTTCTTTAAATTATGGGGTGTTACAGGTTATGCACATTACTTATGTCAGTCATGTACCTGGTTAGCCTATGGTTTGAGGAGTGTAGACTTATCAAAGTCTTGAGTAGAGAATATTTTGTTAAGGGTTCTTAGCAGTTTTACTTTGTATGGGATTTAGCTGGTGGGAAAGTGTGTGAGTCAGGCGTAGTCCACTGTGATCCCGGCTTGGCTAAGCATTGATGGCCATCCAGCATAGTTTTACTTTTCTAGGTTCAGATTTACCGGAAGGATGAGGCATGTCCGGTGCAGTTCATTGGTTGGTTGGTCTGGGAGAAGGTGGTAGTTTGTTCTTGAGAGTTGTGAAGTATCATGAGCCTGTAAGCTGTGAAGTAGCTTAAGCTATGAATTATGATGTTGCTTCTATGAAGTAGCTTGTGCATGCGAGCTATGAAATAATTTGCGCCTATGAGTTGTGAAGTAGCTTGAGTCTTGTAAGTTGTTCTATTTTCTTCGCTGTTTTTTGTTTGGTAAGTAATCTTCGTAGTCTAAGTTCTATGTGAAGTCTTGGGCATGCCATTTTACTTTCGATGCTCTTGTGCATTCTGTGCTCTTATGCTCTCTTGTATTCTGTGCTTTTGCGCATCCTTTCTTTCTATGTTCCTTTATTTTCTGTGTTTTCTTACTTTCTATGCTCTTGCACATTCTATGCTTCTGTGCATTCTAATCATGTTTATTATTTACTTAAAGGAAAATTAGTGTAACAATGTAAAGTTATAAAATAATATTAACATAAAATATGTAAATAATTAAAATCTAAATACTATTTCACGTTTTAAATTTTAAAATTAGATCTAGATTAGAAAATATCTTCTAATTTCTAATTCATTTTGTACTATAAAAAATTTAATAAATAAAAATATGTTTATGGAAAATATAAAGTTTTTTTCATAAATATATTTACTTATATATACTCTAATTAATATTTAAAATTGTTTATAATATATATATATATATTATTGTAAAATTAACTGTATAAATAAATAAAATATATTTGTATACATTGTAATATATATCAGATTTAATAAAATATACATATAACATTATTTTTCGAAATGAAAATATGCATATAATTTTAGCAACAATTTTACAATATATATATATATATGATTTAAAAACCAATTTTTGATTCAAAATTCATTTTAAATTATATCTGATTTTTTAATAACATGACAAAGAACACAATCACTAATAGATATAAAAAGTTATTTTTAATTTTAATAACAATACATTTATGCATACATACATATTTGTATGTATGTTTGCATCCTAGATCAACGGTGCATACATATAAAGGTTCATGATATATTTGACTAATCTAACCATATATGAATTATTATAAATAATAAATACATGTGTATGAATGTAAATAAGGTTATTACCTCAACTATAGCCTTGAATGACATCTTAAAGCTGAATTTTATTGACTCATTGGGATCTGAATCCAATCTCTTTCAAAAAGCGTTTCCCGATTGGAAGATATACTGATGCAGCGCCCATGCCAAGAAATCACGAAGCCAAGAAAGGAATCGCGAACGAACGACATACCTTAAGACGCGGCGAGATCCAAAGTTGCTCCAGATTTTAGCTTAGGTCGCTCCTCCTCCGAAAGTCACGGCGAAACCCTAAATCGCTCCAGATAAGTCGCGAGCGACATTCCTTAAGTCGCGGTTCCAGTAGGTCGCTCCTCCTCTTCCTTAAGTCGCGGCGATCCTTATGTCGCGAGATCCTATGCCGCTTCAGCTTGAGTTGCCTCCAGTAAGTCGCGAACGAAGTTTAGGTCGCGAAGCTTTAGGTCGCGCCATTCCTTAGGTCGCGAAGCTTGTTAGGTCGCTCAGATTTCTTATGTCGTTGCCAAATCACGATCGAGCATCCAGTTAGGTCGCTGAAGGTTGCTTATGTCGCAAAGTTTCTTAGGTCGCTCCAATTTCTTATGTCGCTGCCTTGCTTGTTAGGCCGTTAGTTACTTGTGTTGTATTGGTTTGTTAAGTCATTTGTACTATTTGTGATGTAATGTTGTTAAGTCATGAAATGTTGTTAAGTCGTATAATGTTGTTAAGTCGTATAATGTTGTAACTTGTTAAGTCATGAGTGTGTTGTAATTCCTATAAATAGGGATGTGATATCATTTGTAAACGTGGTTGAATTTTAAATAAAATTTGGTTTGTGCTTCTTGCCTCCATTAAAATTGGTAGTTGAGTGTTATCTCCTATCTCCACCTTCGGCATTCGAGTGCGCTCGAATCAACGATTGTTGAAGCCAATTCACGGAATCAAGTGCGCTTGATCAACGTTCGAAGAATTGTAGATCTTCTCTCACGGCATCGTGTGCGATCAACGTGTCGAAGATTGCTAGAATCCGGTATCTTCGTGATCTATGGATTTGGGAATTTGGGTATTCTTAAATTCACCGATTTATCATCGATTCACCGATTATATCCGCTAATCGTGTGAGATCCTGGACGGATTCGATTTACATCGTCGAATTCGCTTCCTTGGCTGCATCAGTTTGGTATCGGAGCTAGGAGACGAACTTTTCCAAGTTCGTTGGGTGTGAAGTTTCGAGAATTTGAAGTTTGAATTTTTGAAGATTTGTTTGAAGTTCAATCATGCCACCAAGACGAGCTCAACGTCATCGCAATGTTGATGCTTTGTATGGAAGAGAAGATGCTGAACAAATGGAGCAACGAATTAGTGATAAATTCAATGAGAAGTTTGATGAGGGAATTGGTCGATTAGAGAGAATGATGCTTGAAATGAATCAAAGTGGAAGAAGGGTTTCACCTGAATCGAGCCATGGGGAAATAGAGTTTCACCGCATTCAGATCGGGAGAGAAGAGAAGATCATGATCGTAGAAATGTGGATGATTGTGATAGGAATGTAGATCGAAGGGATGTTGGTGGTAGAAATGGTGGTGGTAGAGATGTTGGTGGTCATGATCGACATCGATATGCATTAGATTTTGATGGGGAGTTTGATGGTGGTAGTGTTCATGGTCGAAATTGAAGCCAAGGAAGAAGTCATTCAGAGTATGATCACAAATGGGAGTCCGGAATGAAAATTGAAATTCCAGAGTTTAAGGGTGGTATGCAGGCTGAAGAATTTCTAGATTGGTTATCTAATGTTGAAGAGATATTTGATTTCAAGGAGGTTCCGGAAGATCGTCGAGTGAAGTTGGTTGCTACTAGGTTGAGAGGAAGAGCTATGGCGTGGTTGCAGCAAACCAAACTTACACGAGAACGGATGGGGAAGTCGAAGATTGTTGCTTGGGAGAAAATGAAGAAGATGATGAAGGCTACATTCTTGCTTTACAATTATCAATCACTAATGTATCAGAGGTTGCAGAATCTGAGGCAAGGGACGAAGGCTGTTAATGATTATGCTGATGAGTTTTATCAACTGATTGCTTGAAATGACATTATGGAGACGGAGGAACAATTGACTGCTAGGTTTGTTGGGGGGTTCAGGATCTAGATCCAGGATATGGTAAATATGTTTGACCCTAGATCTGTGGCTGAAGCGCACCAGAAGCCGTTCGCTTGGGAGAAGCAGGGACGACGAGGAGGTGGTGTGTTTCCAAGTTCCAATACTCAAAGCAAGGGTGCTAGTGGGAGTTCCAATGTTTCTAAAGCTTTTAGTAAACCATTTGTGAATGAAGTTGCGAAGGCGAAGGTCAACAACAGTTTCAAGTGTTATAATTGCCAGGAAGTGGGTCACAAGAGTAATGAATGCCCGAAACCAAAGAGGCGAGCTATGATTACTGAAGTGGAAGGTGAGGATGTTGATGAAGGTTATTCTAGTCCAGTTGAGGAGGATGAACAGGATATCGCGTCGGGAGATGAAGGATGTAATCTAATGTTGAGGAGATCATGTTTGACACCGAAGCAGGAAGAGGAGGCTAGTTGGTTGAGGAGTAATATCTTTCAGTCGACATGCACTATACTGGGGAAGGTGTGTAAATTTGTGATTGACGCTGGAAGTTGTGACAATATCATTTCTACCGAAGCTGTGAGAAAGTTGAAGTTGAAGACGGAGAAGCATCCAAATCCTTACAAATTAGCGTGGTTAAGGAAAGGAGGAGAGGTGAAGGTGGACAGGCGAGTTCATGTTCCATTTTCTATTGGGAAGAAGTATAAAGATGAGATCTGGTGTGATGTGGTGGAGATGGATGTTTATCACTTGCTTTTGGGAAGACCATTGCAGTATGACCGAGCGGTGCAGCATGATGGTCGAACCAATAGCTACAGCTTTATGTTTGAGGGTACTAAGATCATTTTAGTTCCAAAGAAGAGATAGCAAGGAGAGAGCAAGTCAGAAGAGATTGAGAAGCTGAAGACTTTGTTGACTTTGAAGGAGTTTGTTGAAGAAGTAGAGGAGAGTCCAGAGGTGTTCTTGTTGATTGGACATGAAGCTACTGAATCTGTTGAAGTTCCAGAGGAAGTAAAGCCAGTGTTGGAAGAATTTAGAGATGTGTTTCCTGAAGAGTTGCCAAAGGAGTTACCACCGTTGAGAGATATTCAGCATCAGATTGATCTTGTGCTAGGGGCGGCATTACCTCACAGGCCACATTACAGGATGAGTCCTAAGGAGCATGAGGAACTGAGAAGGCAGGTGGAGGAGTTGTTAGAACAAGGGCGTGTTCAGGAGAGCTTGAGTCCTTGTGCAGTGCCAGCCTTATTGGTACCGAAGAAGGATGGGACTTGGCGGATGTGTACGGACAGTCGGGCTCTAAACAAGATCACTATGAGATACAGGTTTCCTATGTCGAGGTTCGATGATTTGATTGATCAGTTGAGTGGGGCTGTTGTGTTCTCAAAGATTGATTTGAAGAGTGGATATCATCAGATTCGTATTAGACCGGGTGATGAGTGGAAGATTGTTTTTAAAACTAGGGAAGGTCTATATGAATGGCTGGTTATGCCGTTTGGCTTGTCAAATGCTCCTAGTACTTTTATGAGAGTGATGAACAAGATTTTCAGACCATTTATTGGGAAGTTCATTGTAGTTTACTTTAACTATATTTTGATCTATAGTGGGAGTATGGAAGAGCATATCCAGCATTTGGGAGAAGTACTGTTGATTCTATGACAGGAGCAATTCTATGCAGCAACGAAGAAGTGCGTGTCCATGGCGCACAGTGTTTTGTTTCTGGGATATGTTCTGTCGAAGGAGGGTATTCAAGTGGATGAAAGCAAAGTGGAAGCTGTCAGGAGTTGGCCACAACCCAAGACAATTACTAAAGTGATGAGTTTTCATGGGTTGGTATCTTTTTATCGAAGATTCATTCCACATTTTAGCAGTGTGATGGCACCTGTAACCGATTGCATGAAAGGAAAGAAGTTCGTGTGGACAGAGGAAGCAGAGTTAGCTTTTGAGAAGATCAAGACACTTTTGACGACAACACCCATTCTGGTACTGCCGGATTTTCAGATATTGTTCGAGTTACACACTGATGCTTCGAAGGTTGGGATTAGTGGAGTATTGAGTCAGAATGGAAGACCAGTTGCTTATTTCAGTGAGAAGTTGTCTGGAGCCAAGTTGAGATATAGCACTCATGACATGGAGTTTTACGCAATTGTTCAAGCTGTGAAGCACCGGAGGAATTATCTGTTTCAAAAGGAGTTTGTTCTTTATACGGATCATGAAGCTTTGAAACATTTGCAAGGGCAGGACAAAATTTCAGCTAGACACGCTTCATGGGTCACGTATCTGCAGCAGTTTACTTTTGTTGTAAAGCACAAAACAGGGGTGACGAATCGTGTAGCGGATGCCTTGAGCAGGAGGAATCATTGTTGACGACAATGAAGGTTGAAGTGACAGGATTTGAACTATTGCCAGAGTTGTTTGAGGAAGATCCTTACTTTGCGAAGATTGTTGAGAAAGTCAAGGATGGGAGTACTGATGAGTTTGTGCTGGTAGATGGATTCTTATTCAAGGGGAATCGATTGTGCGTACCAGATTGCAGCTTGAGAATGAAAATTGTAAAAGAGTTGCATGAAGAAGGACATGTTGGTCGGGATCGCACATTGCAGTTGATTTCTCAGTCTTATTATTGGCCCTCGATGAAATGGGAAGTTGAAAAGTTTGTTCGAAAATGTCATGTTTGTCAAGTTTCGAAAGGGATAGCTACAAATGCAGCTTTGTATATGCCTTTACCTGTTCCTACAAAACCGTGGGTTGATGTAAGCATTGATTTTGTGTTGGGATTGCCGAGGACTCAACGGGGAAACGACTCTATATATGTTGTGGTGGACCGTTTCTCAAAGATGGTACATTTTGTTGCTTGTAAGAAGACGGCAGATGCAATTAATGTTGCACAATTATACTTCAGAGAGATCTATCGTCTTCATGGGTTGCTTGAATCTATTGTATCAGATAGAGACATTCGTTTTCTGAGTCATTTTTAGAAGAGTCTATGGAGAATGGTCGGGACTAAGCTGAAATTCAATAGTGCTTATCATCCACAGACGGATGGACAGACTGAAGTTGTAAACAGATCCCTAAGTAATCTATTGCGATGCCTCATGGATGAAAATTTGAAGAGTTGGGATTTGAAGTTATGTCAAGCGGAATTTGCACATAATCATGCCGTTAACCGAAGTACTGGATTCAGTCCATTTCAAGTGGTATATTCAGCAATTTCGAAGGGACCATTGGATTTGTCGACAGTTCCACTTCAGAAAGGGGTTGTTAAACGAGCTTGTGATTTCGTGAATGAGTTGCAGGAGTGTCACAGGATTGTTCATGAACGATTGCTTAAACCAAATGAGAAGTATAAGCAATGGGCAGATAAGAAGCGAAGGAGTGTGGACTTCAAAGAGGGTGATTTTGTTTATGCAGTATTGACGAAAGATCGTTTTCCAGTTGGAACTTACAACAAGTTGAAAGCTCGAAAGATTGGTCCAGTAGAAATCTTGAAGAAGATCAATGATAATGCGTATCAGTTAAGGTTGCCGGAAAATGTTCATACTTCTGATGTTTTCAATGTCAAACACTTAATTCCGTATTATGGGGAGAAGCTTGTCGAAGAAGAGGAGAGCGTGAATTCGAGAACGAATTCTTTTCAACCAGGGGAGGATGATGCAGCGCCCATGCCAAGAAATCACGAAGCCAAGAAAGGAATCGCGAACGAACGATATACCTTAAGACGCGGCGAGATCCAAAGTCGCTCTAGATTTCAGCTTAGGTCGCTCCTCCTCCGAAAGTCACGGCGAAACCCTAAATCGCTCCAGATAAGTCGCGAGCGACATTCCTTAAGTCGCGGTTCCAGTAGGTCGCTCCTCCTGTTCCTTAAGTCGCGGCGATCCTTATGTCGCGAGATCCTATGCCGCTTCAGCTTGAGTCGCCTCCAGTAAGTCGCGAACGAAGTTTAGGTCGCGAAGCTTTAGGTCGCGCCATTCCTTAGGTCGTGAAGCTTGTTAGGTCGTTCAGATTTCTTATGTCGCTGCCAAATCATGATCGAGCATCCAGTTAGGTCGCTGAAGGTTGCTTATGTCGCAAAGTTTCTTAGGTCGCTCCAATTTCTTATGTCGCTGCCTTGCTTGTTAGGCTGTTACTTACTTGTGTTGTATTGGTTTGTTAAGTCGTTTGTACTATTTGTGATGTAATGTTGTTATGTCGTGAAATGTTGTTAAGTCGTATAATGTTGTTAAGTCGTATAATGTTGTAACTTGTTAAGTCATGAGTGTGTTGTAATTCCTATAAATAGGGGTGTGATATCATTTGTAAACGTGGTTGAATTTTAAATAAAATTTGGTTTGTGCTTCTTGCCTCCATTAAAATTGGTAGTTGAGTGTTATCTCCTATCTCCACCTTCGGCATTCGAGTGCGCTCGAATCAACGATTGTTGAAGCCAATTCACGAAATCAAGTGCGCTTGATCAACGTTCGAAGAATTGTAGATCTTCTCTCATGGCATCGTGCGCGATCAACGTGTCGAAAATTGCTAGAATTCAGTATCTTCATGATCAACGGATTTGGGCATTTGGGTATTCTTAAATTCACCGATTTATCATCGATTCACCGATTATTTCCGCTAATCGTGTGAGATCCTGGACGGATTCGATTTACATCGTCGAATTCGCTTCCTTGGCTGCATCATATACACACCCTTATTCTATTTGACTTGAATCTGTATTTTAATTTGAAAAGATGAAGGAGATGGGCAATGGGATTTTCGGCCAGCCCTGAAGAGGGTAGAAGAGCAAAAGATCAAATTTAAAATTGTAGGGCAATTATTGGATATAAATAAGAGAAAAGTAAGGGAGGAAAATATGGATCAAGATCCGCCCTTTCTCTATACCAATTCAAACTCTTTAATTTAAAACACAAACACCTCCTCCCATTCATGCAAAGGTCAAACATCCCCTTAAGCCTTTTGGGTTTCTATCTAACTTATAACCAGATCAGGTTACCCACATTTAAATCAAATTTAAATGTACGCCCATATCGTATTCGACATGTATGTATACAACTTTTATATATGCACAATTTTCAATACTGATTGACATAAATCAAATAAAATTTTTATAATTAGTATTTTACATATATTAATTAATTTATAACAATTATAGTTTAATAAAATCAGGTGGTAGTAGGAGTAGTCAACATTTCGTTTGTGTGACTCTCAGATGTTTGTTTGGTCAACGGTTAATATCGAACATTCGAATATTAACGTTCACATGTCATCTTAGCTAGTGGTGTGACATTATGGCCAAAATTATCGCTTACATAACTTCGATGGACCCAATTTTACTTATTTAAGGTTATCCCTTATAGTGACAGTTATTTAAGCTGATTCTCTTCACCCAAACTATAACATATTAGGACTTATGGAATTTAGTGACGGTCAAAATTCCAATATCGTCCACAATCAACTTGTATAGTCCAAATACAAAGTCCTTGGATCAATATTAACAATTATTATTAGCCAACTACTATTGCCAAAGGCTTTGACTTTCAGTTGACTTCGGTTGACCGTGATACTAAATCGGATAACTAAGGAGACGAATTCTCTATTGAATTGTGTTTTTCTTCTAGTGCTCCAACTCGACCCAACTATAGTTGTTCGATGGACGTCATGCCAAGGTTTAAATATAATCAAAGAAGAGTTTCCACATTGAAGCTTGATGGTATTCTCAAGTCGAGAGAATTGTGTAGTATTGTCACATTGGCATTGTCTATTTGACCTTAGTTACATTAACTAACAGAAAAATACTAAATAAGCTATTTCATAGTTATCCAATAATTATCGGTACATGTCCTCTTAGTGCCCCCAACGGCCTTGAGTAGTACACTGTCCAACATTTGAAGAGCGTTACGTACTCTTGTCTCAATGGATGTATCGATATCTAGTCAGATACTTGTTGAATAGGAATATTTAAAAATGGTATGTTAATTTAATTATGATAAATTGCTCATGGTTACTACATATTGTAACTACTATCACAAAAACATACCATCTATGGATATTTTTTAATTATATGTAAATTAGTTAAATAATTAATACAACACAGTATATTAAGTATATAATAGATAAAAATACCTTTTATTTCAAATGAGATTTTATTATAGAGTTAATAATTTACAGTAGATTATAGAACTGCACCTAGAGCATACTTGTAGCATCCCCTACTTATTACTCGGAGATGAATGACATGATTTAGCTGGTGGGCAAGTGTGCGGATCGGGCACAGTCCACTATGATCCCGGCTTGGCTAAGCATTGATGACTATCCAGCATAGTTTTCCTTGTCTAGGTTCAGAGTTACTGGAAGGATGAGGTATGTCCAGTGTATTTCATTGGTTGGTAGGTTTGGCGGAAGGCGGTAGTTTGTTCTTGAGAGTTGTGAATTGTCATGAGCCTGTGAGCAGTGAAGTAGCTTAAGCGTGTGAGCTATGAAGTAGCTTCTATGAAGTAGCCTGTGCGTGCGAGCTATGAAGTAGTTTGTGCTCGTGAGTTGTGAAGTAGCTTGAGTCTTATGGGTTGTTCTATTGTCGCTATTTGTTGTTTGGTAAGTAACCTTCATAGTTTTAAGTTCTATGTGAAGTTTTGGGCGTGCCATTTTACTTTCGACGCTCCTGTGCATTCTATGCTCTTATGCTCTCTTGTATTTTATGTTTTTGCTCATCATTTCTTTCTATGTTCCTTTGTTTTCTATGCTCTCTTACTTTCTACACTCTTGCATATTCTGTGCTTCTACGCATTGTAATCGTGTTTATTATTTCTTAAATGAAAATTAGTGTAACAATGTATATTTATAAAATAATATTAATATAAAATATGTAAATAATTAAAATCTAATTTCTATTATAAATTATAAATTTTAAAATTATATTTAGATTAGAAAATATCTTCTAATTTCAAATTTCAAATTCATTTTGTAATAAATTTTTATTTAATAAATAAAAAATATATCTACGGAGAAAATTAAGTTTTTTTTCATAAATATATTTACTTATATATACTCTAATTAATATTTAAAATTATTTATAATATATTTATTTTTGTAAAGTTAACTATATAAATAAATAAAATATATTTGTATACATTGTATTTTTGGCCACACTTACATCTTGAGGAGATCAATTTTTTATTCTAACTTTGTACAGATTTTATTTTGTTTTTCTAGTTTAAAATTTATTACCGTTCAGAAATCAAAAACAATTTTTTTGTTTCATGGATATTACCTTACAATGTATATTGATTCTTAGTATATTAAATTATACATATATATATATATGTGTGTGTGTCTGTGTGTGTGTGTGTGTGTATATATATGTATGTGTGTGTATAATATGTTAGAACTAATTAAATGCATTATATTTAATATATAAATATATCAGATTTAATAAAATATATGTATAATATTATTTTTTGAAATGAAAATTTACATATAATTTTAGCAACAATTTTACAATATATATATGTGTGTGTGTGTGTGTGTTTTATTTAAAAATTAATTTTTGATTCAAAGTTCATTTTAAATTATATTTAGTTTGATTTTTTTATAACATGAACGAGAATACAATCACTAATAGATATAAAAAGGTTATTTTTAATTTTAATAACAATACATTTATACATTCATACATATTTGTATGTGTGTTTGCATCCCAAATCAATAGTGCATACATATAAAGGTTCGTGATATATTTGACTAATCTAACTATATATGAATTATGATAAATAACAAACACATGTGTATGAATGTAAATAAGTTTATTACCTTAACTATAGCCTTGAATAACATCTTGAAGCTGAATTCGATTGACTTCTTGGGATCTGAATCCAATCTCTTTCAAAAAGTATTACTCAATTGAAAGATATACACACCCTTATTCTATTTGACTTTAATTTGTACTTTAATTTAAAAAAGATGGAGGAGAGGGGCAATGGGATTTTCAGTGATCTATGAAGAGGATAGAAGAGCAAAAGATCAAATTTAAAATTACGGGGCGATTATTGGATATAAGTAAGAGAAAAGTAAGGGAGGAAAATATGGATCTAGATCCACCCTTTCTTCTATACTAATTCAAACTCTTTAATTTAAAACACAAACCACACTTCCCATTCATGCAATGGTCAACCATCTCCTTAAGCCTTTTGGGTTTCCATCTAACTTCAAACCAGATCAGGTTATCCACTTTTAAATCGAATTTAAATGTACATCAATATCGTATATCCATACATATGTATACAACTTTTATATATGCATTATTTTCAATACCGATTGACACAAAATAAATAAAATTTTATAATTAATATTTTATAGATATTAATTAATTTATAGCAATTATAATTTAATTAAATCAGGTGGTAATAGGAGTAATCAACATTTCGTTTGTGTGACTCTTAGGTGTAAGTTTGGTCAACGGTTAATATCGAAAATTCAAATATTAACGTTCACATTTTATAATTAGTATTTTACAGATATTAATTAATTTATAACAATTATAATTTAACTAATCAGTTGGTAGTAGGTGTAGTCAACATTTCGTTTGTGTGACTCTTAGGTGTAAGTTTGGTCAACGGTTGATATCAAAAATTTGAATATTAACGTTCGCACATCATCTTAGCTAGTGGTGTGACATTATGGCCAAATTTATGTCTTACATTGTTTCGATGAATCCAATTTTACTTATTTAAGGTTATCCCTGGTAGTGACAGTTATTTAAACTGATTATCTTCACTCAAACTATTTCATATTAGGACTTATGCAATTTGGTGACAGTTAAAAGTCTAATATCGTCCACAATCAACTTGTATAGTTCAAATTGAAAGTTATTGGTTTAATAATAACAATTATTATTAACCAAATTGCTTTGGCCAAACACTTTGACTTTTAGTTGACTTCAGTTGACCACGATACTTACTTAGATAGCTAAGGAGACGACTTCTCAATTGAATTGTTTTTTTCTTCCAGTGCTTCAACTCGACCCAATTATAGTTGTTCGATGGATGTCGTGCCAAGATTTAAATATAATCAAAGCAGAGTTTCCACATTTGTAACATCCCACTATTTTGGACCATTCAAATCGATAATAAATCCACACATGTCGGACTTGAATACTTCAAAATAGTGGATTGTCAAGAAAATTTGGAGCAACTAAAATCAAACACAGAATCACAGACACATAATATCAGAATAACTCGCAGCGGAAATAAAATACCATAGTAGTTCATGAAGCTACTATATACAACTCTCAAAACATATACAAAATATCATAATCAAAATAAATATAATAGAAGTTAGGATACATAAGACAATAATATAGAGACAATACTGAATAGGAAATAACTAGAATAGAAGTCGATGAACCGACAGAAAAATAAGCTCCAACAGATCTCTAGCTCCAGAAAGTTAAACCAAAGCTGTGATTCTCAGGCTGACCCAAGCGTAAAGTAAAACACAAACACTCGAGTCAGGACATACATACTTATACAATGTAAACCAACTCAAGTGAATTTTAATAGCAATGCACAATAACTTAAAGGATGCTTGGGATCGCCCATCCTCTAAGGGTCCTTTAAATCATCAATTAAGTAGTAATAAACACTATCATAGAAATTTCCATATTAAAGTAAACAATGCAAATAACAGTGTAAATGTGACTAGTGTAGCACAGAGCTACAGTAATCGCTCACCACTAGCCACACTCTCAAATGAAAGGTGTGCATCCAAATAGATCACAAGGAAATAAAATGGCATACAGAGAAGTGTTCCCATGGTTATAGATTTCAAAATGGTTCAAAAATTCCGAATTAAAATCATTCATTTAAATCATTAAAAGTGAAGTCATTATACCTTCAAATCAAATATTAAATTCCCAAAATTTTAACCTTTCTGAACTCATTTATTCACTTAAATACATTAAAACATTAAAATTCCAACTTTCACAGCATTTAGAAAGTGCTGCGTTAAGTTATATTTGAAAACAATTCAATTCAGCAAAGACAACATTTATAAACTGCTGTAATAGTTCAGTTTTAGTGGAAAAATAGTTCAATTCAGAAAAGACAACATTTACAAAACTGCTGTAATAGCCCTTAGTTAGAATTTAGCCCTTTAGTTCACTTCTACAACTACAGCACTTACAAAGTGCTCCAGATTCTTATTAGTTTAGATTTTAGTTAACTTTCAGAAATGATAGCATTTCTGAAGTGCTACTAAAGATATTTCCAGATTTACAATAGAATTTCAGCAACAATTAAACTTTAATTTAAACCATTTTAATTATATAAAAATCATATTTTCCACTTTAAAAATGGTCATTTAATTTCCCTTCAATTTAAAATTTTATAAAGGAAAATTCTACAACAATCATCAAATTTTCACAATTTCACTTATTACATTCAAGTGTACCATTTTCCAATTTTTTGCATTCACTTAACACTTTAATTTAATTTATCATTTCACAAATAAAACTAAATTTCCATTTTTATTTTCCTTACTTAAACTTCCATTTTTAAAACCAAATCTCACAAATTCCAAATCAAGTTAAATTCCAAATTACCCTTTTAAGCATTCATATGTTTAACATTTTATATTCATAGAAAAATCAATAACACTTTAATAAATCATTTTATATTCAAATTTAATCAAAATGTCATAATTTACATTTTGAAATACTTAATAATATCCAGAGAAATATATAAAATAACCATGGGTCAGTATACTATTTTCTAACCTGTCAAGTAATACGGATAATATATCATTTCAATCCGTAATTTACAAAGAAAAATCTGGGTTCTATCATTTCAAACCCGCAATTCCAAGTTAAATAAAAATAAATAAATAAAAATCACTCGAGCCTATCATTTCAGCCCATAATGATTTTTCCCTATTCTAAAGTCCGTTCGGATATGTATCATTACAAACCATAGTGATTCTATTCTATAGGGAACTTACAATGTGAGAAATAGAAATAAATAAACAGTATAATAAAATAAAATATAACATATGATGTGACAAGTTAATAACGGGGTTTAACATCATATAATTTACATCACAAGCATGTATAACATGATATAATAGTTTCTACACATTCACTTGTTGTCACTTCACAAATTATATAAACATAAATGTCAATCATGAATAACTCACCTCTCTGAAGCTAGAGATCAATTAAAACAAAAGGATCCACGCACTGAGAAGCACGAGAAGGCACGACAAGATTTGGGATGAAGTAACAACCAAATTTAGATCTTGTAATTAAGATAAATAAAGCAATATAAATATATACTCAACAAAAATTAGATTGAAACAAATAGGAAATGAAATGACATAACCTTGATAAATCAAAGCAAGGTGATCAATACATGGCTTGGTTAGAGTTTGTATCAACTTTTGGTGATGTATGGCCTCTAGGTGGTCACGGCCATAAGGTGGAGGAGGTGATGAGGTTGTGGAGGTGGTCATGGTGGTGGAGGCCGAGCAATAGCCTGAAGAAAAAAAGCAAAACAAGTTGGAAGAAGAGGAAGAAAGTGGAAGAAGCGATGGAATTAGAGCTTGCCTAAATTTTATTTTTCACGCAAATGAAATATGTGAGGTGAGAACTTTACACATGAAATAATAATAAAAGTGGCGGCTAGGGTTACCCAAACAATGAACGGCTAAAGATATGAAGAGTGGATGGCTAGAGATGTAAAGGCTAGAAAAATGATTGGCTAGGAAATTAAAAAGGCACAATTTAAGGAGAAGGAATCTTGTCTATTTTTTCCTTTGTTTGCACGCAATGAAAAGGCAACAAATACAGAAAATAGGTAACATATATCTCTTGAAATTCCTAAGCAATCATTAAAAGTAAAATCAATCAAAAAAGTCAAATGAATATATTCAAAGTTTATACAAATAAGATATCAAATAAAAATTAGAGAAACAAACATAGGGAAATAGAAAATAAAATATAGAAAGTCATTGCGTGTAAACACTGTATTTTATCTAATTTAAAAGTATAAGTTTAAATTCCCAATAAATCCATATCAACTTTGGTTTAGATACTAATACATTAATAACTTCCCAATTCATCCAAATTTCAATTAGCAAAGTAATTAATTTCGTTCTCTTACCATAAATCTATTTGTTACGAATTGAATTCCCATAAGTTATGATTAATTTCAAATAAACTGATTTGATTCAATTCTAGTCCATTTATTAAGTCTATACTACTCTACAAACTCGTCAATATTCGTTTATCTTTCATTATATTAATATATATTCAAATATCCATCTTTCCTTTGTATTAACAGTTGTTCTCAATTATATTGAATAGTTATGGTAGGAAATCAAAAGGGTGGAAAATATAAAGGCAAGAAATCAAATGAAACGTATGCCTATAATTAAAACAAGTAAAGTATCTTAATTGATTCGTTTCCTATAAATTAAAGAAAGATGTATACAAAAGAAACCTTCACAAAACAAATAAATACAAGAACATTTAATAAATAAATTTTAAAAGATATGCATTTAAGTCAATAACGTATATCTATTTGAAATTTCTTTCCAAGAAATAAATAAGGAATCTATAACAATTAACCATTCAATTTATAAATGAATGTCTAATTAAATAAAATAGAAAGATCAGGTAGAGATAAATATTATGAGAAATAAATAAATAGTTTTAGGAAAAATAGAAAATAAATAAAGAAAATACTTTATTTAATTGAAACTAGAACTTAAAATTGTAAACAAAATACAACTGACATTGGAAAATTTCAACTACACTTTAAAATGTTTCAAAATAAAATATATATATACATAAAATTTCATGTTACACATGTAAACATAATTAGAACATGACATGACAAACAAAATATCATTTATGTAAATTAAAATAAACAATTTTGTTAAATAACCAATTTACATACAATAGTGTAAAAAGCATAACTTTCACAATATAAATCAGATTCCAACGAAACGAAAAGCAGTATACTTAAAATTTTATTTACTTTCATAAAATAAAGATAAATTTCAAAAGTTCAAAATTAATTTTTTTTTAAATTAAAAGTCAAAGTCTGACTATATTGACAAAATTCACATTTCTGGAAAATATTTTATTTATTTATGTTTGGAATTATAATTTACATCAAAATCAAAATTTATATTTAAAATAACAAAAATTATTCATTTTAATAAATAAAATAAAGTTTTTAAATCAGGAAATCAATTAAAATAATCAAAATATACAATTAAAATAATCACAAAATACAGGGTTGTTACACTCTCCCCCACTCAAATCTTTTCATCCTCGAAAAGGAATGAGGTACGGAAAACACAGAAAAAGATAGAATGAAATAGGATTAAGACAAGATGACAAAAAGATTAAAATTATAAATGATAACTGTTGTTATAGGTAAGTTTAACAAGGTGGAGAATAGGAATAGCTAGAAGGGAAAATAGGTTGAAAGACAAGGATAAGCCATTAATTTAAAACCATATAAATTCAATCAGAATTCTTTAATATTTAGTAACTTGGTTAAATCCATTTTATTATTTCCATAAAAGTCTTTTAATTCAATTTGTTAGTTAAAGAGGTAAACAATATTTAAACACTTTAAATTCTTTTAGAAAGGAAAATAACTGATCAAAATATCCTTTATATAATACTTTGTCAAAATACTTTTATAACTCGATGTCTTAACAAGTTTATCCTCGTTCCTGCAGACTCTGGCAGTGCGTTGATCAGGCGCAAAGCTAGAATTCTCCAGGTACTTAGTAGACTTGTTTCAACACCCAGTGAAAATACTGGAATTTTTTTTTAAAAATAGATATGGAAAGTACAATCCAAACAAAACAACCAAAACCTTTGTCTAACCATGGATCGCATATACACAATGGTTACGCTTGGATCCCCCAGGAAACAATCCATATCCGTAAGCTTTCTCAGCCCTGCGAATTACGCCATGATGACTAGTAGACCGTAGGATACACAATGATTACGCCTGGATCTCCTAGGAAACAATCCGTACCCCTAGGCCATCTCAGCCAGGCGGATTTCGCTACTAATGCGACCTACATAGATCACAGGATACATAATGATTACGCCTGGATCCCCCAGGAAACAATCCGTACCCCTAGGCCATCCAGCCAGGTGAATTACGCTATGCAGTCGCGCTCGTAAGACCATGGGTAACGCCATGGAATTCGATGGAAACTCGAGTATCATATCCGGAAAACCAAATATTAGAGAAATATCGATAGAATGAATCCACAATGTGGCCACAAAGCGGATATCAAGCAGAAGGCACTTTCCATATCTTTACTTTGAAAATATGTATCATATAGTACCTTTTCACATCACTTTCCAATATCGTACTTATATAAAGTCCATTATATATATAAGATTTTATTTTCAAATGAAATACCTTTCCAAAATCAAAAGTAAATCAAATCACACTTATATAGACTTCAATTATATAAGATTTCACTTTTCAAATTGAGTACCTTTTCAAATCAATAGTTTTCGAATCAATTTCATACTTATACAAACCCCTTTATATAAGTTTGATAACTCCCAAATCGAGTATTTAGTAACACAAGGTTCTCAAATTTCACTTTGTTTCAATATCAGTTCGGTTTCAAAATCATATACAATTTCACCAAATTATTCTTCCAAATCAAATATCTTCAGTTTCAAATTTTCCAAAATAATAAGTTTAGAACATAATCCAAGTTTCTAAATCAATATAATTTAAGTCAACCAATTCATTTCCAAAATCAATGGGTTTTTTTATATCATCTTACACTTACATAAGGTCCATCTTATGTAAGGATCAAAAATTTTCCAAAATCAATTACGTAGTATGAAGAGCCATATAAGATTGAACATCTTTGCTTTATAAAAGGTTTTGAATTTAGAATAGTTTTGTATATAAAAATAGTTTGTAAAATAGTTTTGTATAAAAAATAGTTTTGTATAAAAAAATAGTTTTGTACAAAAAAATAGTTTTGTACAATATAAAATAGTTTTGAAAAATGGTTTAAAATTGATAGTAGTTTTTCATAATAGAAAAATTCCAATTAAATTACAAAGATATCCAACCCAACAACTTCCAATTTCAGCGTCAAGTATATCAATGATATTAGAATATAAGATGTACATACATCATCATTTCGCAAAATCACATTCGATCGCTCGCTCGATCACACAAGTTCGCTTTCGAACTAGTATTGTCCATTCGACTTCCCTAATGCGGACTTCGATATGGTTTCTCGACTAGAAGCCATCAGTCTCCTTGCATAGCCATATACTATGATAGAGAATTCTAGAATCAAGCCCAAAATCCATATCGAATATTCGCCATCAAGAATCAAATGAAAAATCCTAACACGAAATGGTGAAATTTACCTCGAACTTGTGTACTCAAACTTGGATCAAATTAATTATGCGAATAAAACAACATACGTACAACTTATGTATCTATTCCAACTTGTTCAATATATAGTTTTATAAAGATGTTACCCAGTTAAAACATTTAAACTAGATTTTATTCAAAATATTTTGAAGACCAAATTCTTTTCAAAACATTTCAAATCTATATTTCATATTAGAAAAATTCAAAATAGCCTTATTCATTTACTTAACAAAACAGTTTCAACTTATTTAAATCATATTACTACATACTTTAAACATACATACCAAACTTATATACTTTATACTTTTCAAAATTACTTAGCTTTGAAAAGTTAACATTGATTTGGAAGTGCTCGAACCTTCAAAATAGTCGAAGAAATCATATTTCAATCCAAGAGTTGGAAATCACTAACAAATCGGTAAATCAATTCCAAAAGATAGGGTTATATCAAATCAAATCCAAAACTCAAGGACCGAACACCAGCTCATTTCAAATTGTTCAAATATATATACATATATCTTTCGAATATCACATCACAATTCGGAATTTGAAATCAAAAATTGGTTTCACAAATCAATCGCATAGCAAAGCTACCGAAGTGGCCTCTCCCCCACTCTGAAACTCGAAAATCAATGTCGATGATGCATGCATTCATCACCGAAATTATTTTCCAGCGACATAAGTGGGTTCTGGACTTCCCTTTTCTCAAACTTCTTTTGAAACTTCTTCGAAATCATTTGAAACTCATTAAAATCATTTGAAACATTTCATATTCGAAAAATACTTTCAAATCATATTATTATATATTTTTCAAGATTGTAAACCAATTTCAAAATGTCGGAGTTCAATCTCTCAAAATTTCAAATTGAAGACCCTTCAGTTATAAATCATTTATATGAAACCATTTCTTATATAATTTTCAAAATTCCAAATCCTTTCGAAACTTCAAATTCTCATTTTAAAAAGGTATATAATCTTTATTGAAAACATTTCACCTTTATATAAAAATATGGTCATCTTTATCAAAATATTAACTTCGATGAATACACAATTTTCAAAAGACAATCAACCACAAATTTTTCCAAGGGATGATTCGAGGATGGATTTCAAAACAAAACAGAGATTCAAATTTAGAGGGACTCTAATCAAATAGAATTCTGATTCGAAGATAATCTCGAACGAAGATGAGAAAATTAAATTACCAAATAGAAGATGGATAAGCTCATATAAATCGCGGGCGACCTTAACAGGGTCAACCATGACTTCAGGAATATAATCGATGTGAAATCTAAGGCAAATCGACCTTCGATCGCCAGAGATAGCATTAAATATAGCAGAAGATAAATAGCATCATAAACCGAGGATATAGAAATCTCCGGTGAATCAATGCCAATTGTAAAGGAGTTTCACCCCTTTATAAATCATTCAAAGATTGGCGGAATCGCCGATCTTCTAGAGGTCATACAAAGTGGAGTTATGCAATGCTCCAAAATCAAAAGAATACAGATAGGGGAGACGGGAATGGATTTAAGAACAAGTGGGAGCATTCCAAAATTCAAAGGAGTCCTAATCGATAAGATTCTTAAATAAGATTAGAGATTTAACCTACATCAATACAAAAGAATTCCTATTCATAATATGGAAAAGACTCAAACTCATATCATACGAAAACAGGAGCATAAATATCTTTAGTTTGACAATTTCAACTAAGCAAAAGATACAATAGAGTACACTTAAAGCAACCTAACAAACTACTGATTTTTCCATACCCAAAATAGATTCCTATCAACAAAGAATTCGGATCAAACAAGATAGAAGTTCAAAATTTTAAGAGGATCCTAATCAAAGAAATTACTAACAAGGTGGATACGAAAGGAATGAAGTTTAGAAAATTTTTACTTTCAAAGCAAGAAATTTTTTATCATAAATAATCTTTGGAAATTCTTTTAAAATCATTTGAAAACCATTTTATACTTTGAAAATACGTTCTCTCATAAAGAAATGATTCTAAGATTGATTTCACTCATTCTAGGGTATTTCTACCCTATCTCTAATGAGTTTTTGCTCTGTAGGCTAAGGTTTGCCTAAAATTAAAGCTCTGATACCAAATGTAACGTCCCACTATTTTGGACCATTCAAATCGACAATAAATCCACACATGTCGGACTTGAATACTTCAAAACAGTGGATTGTCAAGAAAATTTGGAGCAAATAAAATCAAACACAGAATCACAGACACAGAATATCAGAATAACTCGCGGCAGAAATAAAATACCATAGTAGTTCATGAAGCTACTATATACAACTCTCAAAACATATACAAAATATCATAATTAAAATGAATATAATAGAACTCGGGATACATAAGACAATAATACAGAGACAATACTGAATAGGAAATAACTGGAATAGAAGTCGATGAACCGATAGACAAATAAGCTCCAACATATCTCTAGCTCCAGAAGGTGAATCCAAAGCTGTGATTCTCAGGCTGACCCGAGCGTAAAGTAAAACACAAACACTCGAGTCAGGACATACATACTTATACAATGTAAACCAACTCAAGTGAATTGTAATAGCAATGCACAATGACTTAAAGGATGCTTGGGATCGCCCATCCTCTAAGGGCCCTTTAAACCATCAATTAAGTAGTTATAAACACTATCATAGAAATGTCCATATTAAAGTAAACAATGCAAACAACAGTGTAAATGTGACTAGTGTAGCGCAGAGCTGCAGTAATCGCTCACCACTAGCCACACTCTCAAATTAAAGGTGTGCATCCAAATAAATCATAAGGAAATAAAATTCCATACAGAGAAGTGTTCCCGTGGTTATAGATTTCAAAATGGTTTAAAAATTCTGAATTAAAATCATTCCTTTAAATCATTAAAAGTGAAGTCATTATACCTTCAAATCAAATATTAAATTCCCAAAATTTTAACCTTTCTGAACTCATTTATTCACTAAATACATTAAAACATTAAAATTCCAGCTTTCACAGCATTTAGAAAGTGCTGCGGTAAGTTATATTTGAAAAGAATTCAATTCAGCAAATACAGCATTTATAAACTGCTGTAATAGTTCAGTTTTATTGGAAAAATAGTTCAATTCAGAAAAGACAGCATTTACAAAACTGCTGTAATAGCCCTTAGTTAGATTTTAGCCTTTTAGTTCACTTCTTCAACTACAGCACTTACAAAGTGCTGCAGATTCTTATTAGTTCAGATTTTAGTTAACTTTCAAAAACGATAGCATTTCTGAAGTGCTACTAAAGATATTTCCAGATTTACAATAGAATTTCAACAACAATTAAACTTCAATTTAAACCATTTTAATTATATAAAAATCATATTTTCCACTTTAAAAATGGTCATTTAATTTCCCTTTAATTTAAAATTTTATAAATGAAAATTCTACAACAATTATCAAATTTTCACAATTTCACTTATTACATTCAAGTGTACCATTTTCCCATTTTTTTGCATTCACTTAACACTATAATTTAATTTATCATTTCACAAATAAAACTAAATTTCCATTTTTATTTTCCTTTACTTAAACTTCCATTTTTAAAACCAAATCTCATAAATTCCAAATCAAGTTAAATTCCAAATTACCCTTTTAAGCATTCATCTGTTTAACATTTTATATACATAGAAAAATCAATAACACTTTAATAAATCATTTTAAATTCAAATTTAATCAAAATGTCATAATTTACATTTTGTAATACTTAAAAATATCCAGAGAAATATATAAAATAACCACGGATCTATATACTATTTTCTAACATTTCAAGTAATACGGATAATATATCATTTCAATCCGTAATTTACAAAGAAAAATCCGAGTTCTATCATTTCAAACCCGCAATCCCAAGTTAAATAAAAATAAATAAATAAAAATCACTCGAGCCTATCATTTCAGCCCATAATGATTTTTCCCTATTCTAAGTCCGTTCGGGTATGTATCATTTCAACCCATAGTGATTCTATTCTACAGGGAACTTGTAGTGTGAGAAACAGAAATAAATAAACAGTATAATAAAATAAAATATAACAGATGATGTGACAAGTTAATAACAAGGTGTAACATCATATAATTTACATCACAAGCATGTATAACATGATATAATAGTTTCTACACATTCACTTGTTGTCACTTCACAAATTATATAAACATAAATGTCAATCATGAATAACTCACCTCTCTGAAGCTAGAGATCAATTAAAACAAAAGGATCCACACACGAGAAGCACGAGAAGGCACGACAAGATTTGGGATGAAGTAACAACCAAATTTAGATCTTGTAATTAAGATAAATAAAGCAATATAAATATATACTCAACAAAAATTAGATTGAAACAAATAGGAAATGAAATGACATAACCTTGATAAATCAAAGCAAGGTGATCAATACATGGCTTGGTCAGAGTTTGTATCAACTTTTGGTGATGTATGGCCTCTAGGTGGTCACGGCCATAAGGTGGAGGAGGTGATGAGGTTGTGGAGGTGGTCATGGTGGTGGAGGCCGAGCAATAGCCCGAAGAACAAAAGCAAAACAAGATGGAAGAAGAGGAAGAAGCCATGGAATTAGAGCTTGCCTAAATTTTTTTTTCACGCAAATGAAATATGTGAGGTGAGAACTTTACACGTGAAATAATAATAAAAGTGGCGGCTAGGGTTACCCAAACAATGAACGGCTAAAGATATGAAGAGTGGATGGCTAGAGATGTAAAGGCTAGAAAAATGAATGGCTAGGAAATTAAAAAGGCACAATTTAAGGAGAATGAATCTTGTCTATTTTTTCCTTTGTTTGCACGCAATGAAAAGGCAACAAATACAGAAACAGGTAACTTATATCTCTTGAAATTCCTAAGCTATTATTAAAAGTAAAATCAATCAAAAAAATCAAATGAATATATTCAAAGTTTATACAAATAAGATAGCAAATAAAAATTAGAGAAACAAACATAGGGAAATAGAAAATAAAATATAGAAAGTCATTGCGTGTAAACACTGTATTTTATCTAATTTAAAAGTATAAGTTTAAATTCCCAATAAATCCATATTAACATTGGTTTAGATACTAATACATTAATAACTTCCCAATTCATCCAAATTTCAATTAGCAAAGTAATTAATTTCGTTCTCTTACCATAAATCTATTTGTTATGAATTGAATTCCCATAAGTTATGATTAATTTCAAATAAACTGATTTGATTCAATTCTAATCCATTTATTAAGTCTATACTACTCTACAAACTCTTCAATATTCGTTTATCTTTCATTATATTAATATATATTCAAATATCCATCTTTCCTTTGTATTAACAGTTGTTCTCAATTATATTGAATAGTTATGGTAGGAAATCAAAAGGGTGGAAAATATAAAGGCAAGAAATCAAATGAAACGTATGCCTATAATTAAAAAAGTAAAGTATCTTAATTGATTCGTTTCCTATAAATTAAAGAAAGATGTATACAAAAGAAACTTCACAAAAAAAAAATACAAGAACATTTAATAAATAAAATTTAAAAGATATGCATTTAAGTCAATAACGTATATCTATTTGAAATTTCTTTCCAAGAAATAAATAAGGAATCTATAACAATTAACCATTCAATTTATAAATGAATGTCTAATTAAATAAAATAGAAAGATCAGGTAGAGATAGATATTATGAGAAATAAATAAATAGTTTTAGTCAAAATATAAAATAAATAAAGAAAATACTTTATTTAATTGAAACTAGAACTTAAAATTGTAAACAAAATACAACTGACATTGGAAAATTTCAACTACACTTCAAAATGTTTCAAAATAAAATATATATATATACATAACATGTCATGTTACACATGTAAACATAATTAGAACATGACATGACAAACAAAATATCATTTATGTAAATTAAAATAAACAATTTTGTTAAATAACCAATTTACATACAATAGTGTAAAAAGCATAACTTTCACAATATAAATCAGATTCCAACGAAACGAAAAGCAGTATACCTAATATTTTATTTAATTTCATAAAATAAAGATAAATTTCAACATTTCAAAAATTAATTTTTTTTAAAATTAAAACTCAAAGTTTGACCATATTGACAAAATTCACATTTCTGGAAAATATTTTATTTATTTATGTTTGGAATTATAATTTACATCAAAATCAAAATATATATTTAAAATAACAAAAATTATTCATTTTAATAAATAAAATAAAGTTTTTAAATTAGGAAATTAATTAAAATAATCAAAATATACAATTAAAATAATCACAAAATACAGGGTTGTTACAACATTGAAGCTTGATGGTATTCTCAAGTCGAGAGAATTGTACAATATTGTCACATTGGCATTATCTGTTTGACTTTAGTTACATTAACCAACAGAAAACTGTCGAATAAGTTATTTCATAGTTATCCAATAACTATCAATACATATCCTCTATGTGCCCCCAACAGTCTTGCGTAATACACTGCCCAACATTTGGAGAGCGTTGCGTAATTTTGTCTCAATTGATGTACCGATATCTAGTCTTGATACATCTTGACTAGGAATATTTAAAAACGTTCATTTTCATTGTGATAAATTGCTCATGGTTACAACATACTGTAACTACTATCACAAAAACGTACCATCTACGGGTGTTTTTTAATTATACGTAAATTAGTTAAATAATTAATATAACACGGTATATTAAGTATATAATAGCTAAAAATACCTTTTATTGCAAATGAAATTTATTATAGAGTTAATAATTAACAGTATATTACAGAATTGCACATAGAGCATACATGTAACATCCCCTACTTGTTAATCGAAGATGAACGTCAATGATGCTACAGTCATCACTGGAATTATCCTCCAGTGGCGAAGGTGAGCTTAATTTACTAATAACACCGATAAAGTAAACGGAGCAACTGAATATTTTCATTACTTTAAAATTTGCTTAAGCAATCTTTACATATGCTTCTGTCATAATTAAACCCCTAAAAATGTGCCAACGCTGGGGTCAAATATAACAGAAAATAACATAGTAAAGAGTCGAGTCAACGTGATGATGTGGCATGCATCCTTTATACAACGAAATCAAAAATATTTGTTAGTTACAAGCCTCTTGCTTCTTCTTCAATAATTGTATTGTGGCCCTTATTTCATAAGTACCCATCTAATCTGCTATACTTAGCCTACTCAAATGAGCACCCATGAGTTTATGGGAAAAACAATAATAAAAACACGGATACATAAATGTCTGGTGCAAATAATACTTACCCGAGGCAATCATATGGTGAGACCAATCCGTACTGCATATTTTGGGTTTCCCCTCACTATTCGGACATCAAGAGTGGAATATTTAAAATACCAGCGCAATTGATTCTTATTTACGTCTGCATCTTACGCTTCCCTAAGCGGTCCCCATTCACTGATGCACCCTCGGCGCTGTCCCCACTCAATTCCCAATTTAGTTCATTCTTTTAATTCATTACAATACTTTACTTCTGCGTACCCTACACAATCCCCACTTGGTTCCCTCATTTATATTTTTCTTAAACCTATTGTATGACTTACTACTGCTTGATACTGCGCCCAGTGCATTTTCTTACTCTTTACTTCATTGTTAAATTCTACGCCCCACGCACCTTCTTATTTCTCTTTTAACTATTCAATATTACGCCCTATGCGGTCTTACTTGTCCTTTAATTGTTTAATTCGGCGCTCCATGCTTGTCTAATTTATCCTTCTTTTAAAATATTTAATACTACACCCGATGTAGTTCATACTTATTTGTTTCTTTTGAAATATCTAATACTGCTGCCTACGAAGTTGAATGTCTTTCTTTACCTTCCCCGGGTGTGCATTTGTGAATGCCTAACCTCGCCTTTCCATGATGTGCATTAGAGTGAGAGTCCTCATCCGACATCAATAGCCATTCCAACCTTATTTCTAATGTAGGATCCCTTCCCCGTATTGACCTAGCCTATCTCTGAGTCCCACCTACTTAACTTTTGTTAAGTTTTGTTTACTACTTTTCTTGGCGCAATACCACCTTGCCCCAAAGCCGAGTGCTTCCCACCTTTTCTTATTAAGTGTTCCCTTCCTAATTATGGTGCAACATGATCCCTTCATGTTGTTCTCATCTCTTACCTATAAAGTAGGGCCTCCTCCCCAACATCATTCAAACAAACTCTAACATCTCTGACAATGCTTTTACACATGTCAATATTTTATTCGCCTCCATTTTACTTTTTGTTATTTCCAATGTCGTTTTTCTTTCTTTTCAGCAAATGATTTGGATCTGTTTTCCTATTTACCCGACACTTATTAATAAATATTCCCATATAATTTTATTTTCATGCATCTTCGCAGATCCACCTTTCCCCAACATAGATCTTAGCCCATTTTGATTTATTTTCCATACAGAAAATTATAACAGATTCCCAGAAAATTTATGAACACTTGTTCTAACATACTTAATCCTTATTAGATCTGTAGGGGTATTTTCTTATTTAATTACTAGTTACGACCTACAATTAATCATAAAAATCATATAAGCTTAAGGAATTTCTCAAATAAAATCCCATTTTTGAAATCATGATTCGAACATCATATAAAATTTTCATTATATTTCAAAATTATTAAAGTAGGGGAAATACATCTACTCTATTCTCCCTCAAAAGGTTCATTAAACCTTTATATTTGTTATCAAAAACCCATATGAACCCCATCATACTTAAAAACATAAAAATCTTAACTGAGATCATATATTAGAGATCGGTATAAAAAGGTTAAGTATTACTCACCTAGATCTTTAAGATGTCTAGCTTTAGTCTTCTTAGTCCCTTTGAGCTTGTGTTTTCCTTATCTTTTCTCTATTTGCCTTAAGCTACCACAATTAAAGTTCTTCTCTAGCTTTTATTTTATTTTTGAGTATGATGAAATGAATGAATAGAAAGGAGTAATGTTTATTGTCCCACAATTACTTGGGGTTGGGCCCTCATACCTCTTTTCCATTAACTCATTTCCCCTTAATTATCTTATTGGGCCCGGCTTGATATTTTAGTTAATTTATTTGATTAATTATAAACTTTTGATTGTCACAATCTTTCCACTTAAAGGAATTTCTCCCTTGAAATTCAATTAGGGTTCAGTGGAGATTTGTCCTATATTCCATGCTTACCCTAAGCATACCCATGAATTCCCAATTCATGTATATAAAACATAATAGTTCTATCTACTAATATGGTTAACATCAATAATATTCATAAATATATGTATATGGTCTACAACAATACAACTCGATACATAGCTCATGTGCTAATCTAGAACGAATAACTCTAGATAGGTCTTTTTATCCTTGCCTCTATTTCCCACGTGCAGTCCTCCTGATCAGCGCTTCATTGGACATACACTAGCTTCACTACCTTGTTACGAAGTTGTTTTACATCCCAATCCACTATCCGGACTGGTCTGCGTACATATGTCATCTCTGGCTTTATGACCAGATCTTCTATTGCCCACTGACTAACTACAACACCTGGATCCCTAATGAATTTCAGCAAATGTGATACGCGAAACACAGTATGAATCCCTGCAAAAACACTAGGAATTTCAACCATATACGTGACCTTTCCTATCTTATCTATGATTGGAAACGGTCCTACATACCTAGGTGCTAACTTTCCAGCTTTTCTGAAGCGCATTACACCCCTCATCGAAGAAACCTCCACCAACACTTGATCGCCTACTACGAACTCTAGTTCCTTCCTCCTTATGTCGGCATAACTTTTCTTCCAAGACTAGGCTTCACTCGTTCTATCTCGGATCAGTTCTACCATCTTAGTAGCTTCCTTCGCCACATCTGGTCCCAAAACAATCCTATCCCATGCCTTTAACCAGCATGCAGGCGACTTACATAACCTTCCATACAACGCCTCAAATGGAGCCATCCCAATACTGCTCTGATAATTGTCGTTATACAAGAACTCTAACAGATGTAAGTAATCCTCCCAAGATCCACCGAAGTTTATAATGCCTGCTCTCAGCAAGTCTTCCAAGACCCGATTGTTCTTCTCAGTCTGTCCATCTGTCTGTAGATGGTATGTAGTACTCATGCGTAGTTCTATACCCAATACCTTCTGCATACTTCACCAAAACGCGCTTTTGAACAGTGAATCTCAGTCATAAATAATTGTGTTAGGCATCCTGTGTACTCTCACTATTACCTTTATATATATTTCTGCTAACTTCGGCTCCTCTTAGTCTTTACTGAAAAGAAATGGGAACTCTTGGTTAGTCTGCCAACTATAACCCATATGCCTTCATTCATTGCCATTGTGCTTGACAAACCATCAACAAAGTCCATAGATACTAAATCTCATTTCCACATAGGAACCTTTAAAGGCTGCAGAAGCCCACTTGAGTTCTCATGTTCTGCCTTCACCTGTGGGAATGTAAGACATCTTCTCACATACTCTACTACATCTTTCTTCATCCCTTAAAAGAGACTCCCATTTATATATCAGTACATCTTAGTACCTTCTTGATGTATGGTAAACTTTGAATGATGATATTCGTCCAATACTTCCTTCCATGGTCCTTTTACACTCGAAACATACAACCTTCCATTCTTCCATAATATGCCTTCTCTATCAATACTAAATCCCTTTAGCTCTACTGCCTCGACCCCTGGGTCCAAGTTCCTCGTTATATCGACTAGAGCTTGTCTCTCTTCTATAGTTCGGTAATCTTTTCTATCGGCGTAGGCCTTACTTCTAAGTGTGATAACATCCTGGAACTACTGTTCGAACTGCACTTCACTGAAAATGAACATCACACGTAGAAAACATCACCAATATAGTTCATTCCTCTATCATAGAAAGAATGCGATTATGTTGTTTTTGGCTTAAGGCATTAGCTATTTTTTTGCCTTTTCGTGTAATATACTCTATCCCAAAATCATACGATGCTAGAAACTCTAACCACCTCTGCCATCTCATGTTCAAATCCCTCTAAGAAATATATATCTCAAAGACTTGTGGTCAATATACAACTCAAACCTCTCCCCCAAGAGATAGTGTCTCCAAACCTTCATATAAAGACAACTGCTGTCAACTCCAAGTCGTGTGTTGTATACCGAAATTCATGGGGTCGCAACTGCCTAGATGCATAAGCAATTACTCTACCTTTCTACATCAATAATGCGCCAAACTCTAAACCCGACGCATCAATGTATACGATCAAACTATCAATCCCTTTAGGTATTACAACCAGAGGTACATTCGTCAATATACTCTTAGGTTCCTGGAATGTATTTTCATAATCCTGTGCCCAAACAAACTGCTCACCCTTCCTGGTCAGCTTCATCATCTGTGCAACTATACGGGAGAAGTCTTTAATAAATCTCTGATAACATCCAGTCAATCCTAAGAAACTTTGCACCTCGATCGTAGTCTCAGGTTTCTTCCACCCATTTACTGCCTCTACCTTCGAAGGATCTATAGTTAATCATTCTTCCGATATCACATGGCCTTGTAACTTTACTTCCCTCCTCCAAAAACGACACTTAAAAAAAATTCATCTTATGTTGTCTCAACATTTCTAGCACAAGCCTTAGGTGAACTGCTTGTTCCTACCATCCTTAGATTACACTAAAATATCATCTATGAACACCAACGCATATCTATCTAGCTTATCTTGGAAGATCCTATCCATTAAGTCTACAAAGAATGCATGCGCATCGGTCAGCCCAAATGGCATGACCAACCGCCCATGTGAACCATACCCTGTTCTGAACGTAGACAAAGGAATGCTTTCCTCTGCAACTCTCAACTGATGGAACCCTGTAGCCAAGTCCAACTATGAATACACCTTAGCCCCACTTAACTAATCAAAAAGATCATCAATTATCAGCAAAGGATACCTATTCTTTGCCGCCCTTTCATTTAGCTTTCGATAGTCTATGAACATTCATAAAGACCCATCAGACTACTTCACGAACACTGTTGCTGCTCCCCAAGCTCAATTGGTTACCCTTATGAAGCTCTTCCCTTATAACTATGCCAATTGCTTCTTCAACTCCTTCATCTCCTTTGAACGCATTCTACTTAGGAGTCGACTAAATAGTTCAGTCCTCGGTAGCAAGTCAATATGAAATCTACCACTCTCGGTTGTGGCAACCCTGAAACTGGTTAAAACACATCTCGGAACTCATTTACTACCTGTATTGCTCCAAGATCTTCTTCTTCCGAAGCCAAAGCGAATAAAACACCACTCCGCTCCGGCCTACATTTCTCCAAGACCACATACACTCTATCTCTATGGTCTGAATAACTCAGAGTAATTATCCTTTCGAAGCAATGCACACTCACACTATACTTATCCAACCGGTCCATCCCTAAAATAACTCTGAAGCATATGAAGTAAAACACGTAGAGATGGCACATAAAGTTACACCTCACCTAACTCAACATTAGGTCGGTGCAACTCAATCCAAGAGTGGCATACCCTCCTATTGGATTTGCTACATCTATGAAGGTAACTAAATAGGTAACTCCTAACCTAAGTCTATCAACCAACTCTTTAATTATAAAAGAATGTGTAGCTCTAGTATCAAACAATAATCTAACTGAAATACCAGAAATCAAAGTTATAACTTCCAAGACTTTCCTCTTACCTCTTTTCTTTGCAAATGATCCTTCCCTTGGTCCCTCTAAAGCACAAACTTGCGCTTTAAGCTCTCGACGGTCCTTCAAATATCCTATTTGTCACACTTGAAGCACTTCATCTTCCCGAATTCCTTGGGCATAAGGCACCTCGAAGCATAATGCCCCTTCTTTCCACAGTTAAAGCATACAACCTCTATGTTAGTAACTACACCTACCTTCCCCTTCTGCGCTCCTTTCTTACCTTTCATATATAGGGTAAACTTCCTGTTTAGCTCTGCTTTGGGTCTCGCTTCAATCCTTCTATGCACTTGGTACATCCTATCATACCTTCTACCCATGTCAACTACAAATTCAAAAGGTGATGCTATATGAGCCATCACCTTATGATCAAGACCTTGCTTCAAGCACCTAACAGACTTCTCATTCTTCTTCATCGGGGTATTGATGATCTCCCTAACGTACATAGCCAACGAGTTGAACTTCTAGATGTACCCCTCGACTGTAAGGTCACCCTACTTCAAATCAAAAATCTCTCTCAACGGCACACTCTGTTGAGATTCAGATATAAACTATGCCTTAAGCCTCTCTTTATACTACTCTCAATTGATCACCTCCTCTAGGGTCTCTGCAACTACTATCTCCCACCAGTTTAGTGCGTCTTTCTGTAACTATCTTGATGTCAACCGTCTCTTTTGTGCATCAGTCAATCCTAAGTCTATGAATATGCGCTCACAACTTCTTAGCCAATTTACAATTCTACTGCAGGCTCCTTCGTTTTTAATGCCTTCTTTCCCAAAACTTATATAATCTTTATTCATCTTTGGGAAATCCTCCCTCACCACTGCAGGCCTTGGCTGAACTGCCTTCGGTGTAGCTTCCCTCATCATTTAGGCCACATACTATCTAAATAAGACATTTACATTCATGCCCGCCCTATTTGTTCATCGTGTAGCGTCCTTTCCTACCGCTCTTGGGATTTCTCCCTCGTTCCCACCATTAGTCTGCGTACTTTTAGCCTCTCTTCTTACACTTGCTCCTCCTATCATAACTCATACCCACTTCTCAAATGCATCTAACTTTTCTATTAAGCAAGTCTTCATTAGAAACGAAAAGATGAGGAGTGAACAATAATTGAAGAATATATATATATAGCAACATACAAGTACGTAATATATATATATAGTAGTGTATTCCTACCTCAAGGTGTCGATTCTTTTCTATGTGCTGCTCCTATTTTTCTAGCTCTATTAGACGTAACTATCCCCTAACCTATGCTCTAATATCACACTATAACATCCCCCACTTTTTACTAAAAGACGAATGCTGATGGTGCTGCAGTCATCACCAGAATTATCTTCCAGTAACGAAAGTGAGTTTAGTTTACTAATTAACACAGATAAAGTAAACAAAGAAGCTGAATATTTTCATTACATCAGAATTTGCTTAAGCATTCTTTACATATACTTCTGTCATAATTAAACCCAAAGACATGCCCATGCAGGGATTAAATATAATTAAAAATAACATAGTAAAGAGTGAGATCGACATAGATGATGCAGTTCACACCCTTTAGTACAGTGGAAACAAAATATTTTTTAGCTACAAGCCTCTTCCTCCGTCTTCAATTGTCGAATTACGACCCTTATTTCATCTCTGTCTAATCCTATAAACTCAGCCTAATCAAATGAGCACCTATGAGTTTATAGGGAAAACAATAATAAAAACATGGGTTAGACAGAAAGTCTGGTATGACTAATACTTATGCAAAACAATTATATAGTGGGAACAATCTATACTGCACAGATTAAGTTTCCCCCTCACCATTTAAACATCAAGAGTGGAATATTCAAAATACTGACATAGTCAATACTTATTTATGTCTGCATCTTACGCTTACTTAAGCGGTCCCTATTCACTGCTGCACCCCACATGCAGTCCGCACTCAATTCCTAATTTAGTTCATTTTTTACTTCATTACAATGCTTTATTTCTACGCACCCTGCACAGTCCCCACTTAGTTCCCTCATTTAGATTATTCTTTAATCTATTGTATGACTTACTACTGCTCGATACTATGCCCCACGCATCTTCTTACTGTTTAATTAACTGTTAAATTTTGCACCCCGTGCATCTTCTTATTTCTCTTTTAACAATTCAATGTTGTGCCCTATGCATGTCTCACCTATCCTTTAACTATTTAATTCGGCGCCCCGTGCTTGTCTTATTTATCCTTCTTTTAAAATATTTAAAAGTGCATCTCACGCAGTTCATAATAATTTGTTTCTTTTGATGTATTTAATAATGTGCCCCCATACAGTTGGACGTCTTTTCTTACCTTCCCTAGGTGTGCATTTGTGAATTCCTCTCCTCATCTTCCCATGATGTGCATCCATATTAAACATTTGTTTAACTTATGGAATCGCCCCATAGTCCCTGGAAGTTGAATATCTCTCCTCATCTTTCCAAGGTGTGCATTTGAGTGAGCATCCCCACCCAATATCAATAACCCTTCCAACCTTATTTCTAACATAGGACCCCTTCCCCGTACTGAATTGGCCTCTCCCTGAGACCGCCTACTTAACTTTTGTTTCGTTTACTACTTTTCTTGGCACAGTACCACTCTGCCCCAACGCTGAGTACTTTGCACTTTTTCTTATTAAGCGTTCCCTTCCCAATTATGGTGCAGAATGACCCTTTCATGTTGTACTTAGTTCTTACCTATAAAGTAGGGTCGCCGCCCTAATGCCATTAATACAAACTCTAACGTCCCTGACAACGCCTTTACAAGTGTCAATATATATTCGTCTCCATTTTACTTTCGATTATTTGCACTATCCTTGTTCTTTCTTCTCGGCAAATGACTTAGATCTGGTTTCCCATTTACCAGACACTTATTATTATGTTTTCCCATATAATTTTTTACATGCATCTCCGCCAATCTGCCATGCCCCATCATAGAAGTTAGCCCATTTTGGTTTATTTTCCTTATAGAAAATTCTAAGAAGATTTATGAACTCTTGTTCTCACATACTTAATCTTTTTTTGAACTTTTAGGGGTATTTTCCTTTTTTTCTAGCACCATAAATAAATCATATAAAATCATATAAACTTAACAAATTTCTCAAACTAAAACCCAATTTTGAAATCATGATTCGAAAATCATATAAATTTTTCATTATATTTCAAGATTATTAAAGTAGGGGAAACACATCTAAATATCCCATGTTTATCTATTCTTCTTTAAAGCATGCATTAAACCTTTATATTTATTAATAAAATCTATATGAATATACTTGAAAACATAAAAATCTAAACCGAGGCCATATATTAGGGATCCATATAGAAAGGTGAAGTATTACTCACCTAGATCTTTATGATATCTAGCTTTAGTCTTCTTGGTCCCCTTTAGCTTGTGTTTTCTTTATCTTTTCTCTATTTGCCCTCTTTAAGATACCACCATTAAAGTTCTTCTCTAACTTTTATTTTATTTTTGAGTATGATTAAATGAATGAATAGAAAGGAGTAATGTTTATTATTCCATAATAGGCTTGGGCCCTCATACCTCTATTTGGCCCATATTGGTCTTTTAATTAATTTATTTGGTTAATTTTAAACTTCAGGTTGTTACAATACCCATAACTATATCATGGGGCACAATGGTAACTTAGCCAGAATTTCTTATATTTTTTGAAATGAATCGCTACTTTATTTCATTCCTCGTTTACTTTTCTTCTTCTTCTCTTCAAGTTTTTCATTTTTTTCACCAATAATTCCAAATTAAATATTTAAATTCATGTTTAGAGATAATCTACAAACTATCTCATCAAGTTTGTGTTTCAGAGAAGATTAGAGTCAGAATTTAAAAACCAAGAGAGCTTCAATGTTGGGTTTAATTGGAGCTTGGATTTCGATATATATGTTTAGTGGGATTTGCTCTCTATGATATACATGTTAACAATAGTTTTAGTATTTTGATGATAACAACATTATGACAATGCTTCTAGTGATTTTATCAAGTATCCTTCTCATTTAAGAAGCAAATACATGTAACAACCCGAAATTTAACCCGTAATAATTAATTCGTTGATTAATTATATAATAAAATAACTTTGTGAAATTATCAGGATTGAGCAACGGGAGTTGAAACATTGTGTCCGTGGTAACTTTCTGGTTAATTTCCATATATAGAACGTCAGAATCTAAGTTAATATGAGCAAGGAACAAAATAACCAAAGAAGTGATATATATATATATATATATATAGGCCAGGTCGATCGGCCGGTCGACCTGGGCATATGGGCGGTCGACCGCCCGGTCGACCCACCTGTCTATTTTAACGAACGAACGAGTGTTCGTTCGTTCGAAAGTTGAACACGTAATTTGCATTATTTGGCTTCAACTGGTCCTTCCATTCATGTATCTGATGGTCCCTATTCAGCATACGACGTGGTTGCATCCTATTCAATCCCCAAATCCAACGGTCTGAGATCCACTTCTACACCTATAAATAGAACCCTAGGCCTAACACTTTTTCTCATTCTAGATTTTCTCCGCTTGGGTTCACCTTTTTAGGAAGGACCCTAAAAGGAATAATTTTCCAAGAAGAGAATCTTTTTAATAAAAATATTTTAATACCCTAAAGTGGATCATGAAGGCCTAAAGGGAAGAGCTAAGGACCAGAGGTGAGTGATTGTAATTATTTTAAATTTCTTTAAGTAATTTAAAATAATAGGGTTTCCAATAGTTGTAGTTTAACTACGATTTTTGGAGTAACCTTTTTAGTAATTTATTTATAGTTTTTAGAATTATTTTCAGTCTATTCCTTCTAGTTATTCTTTTTAATTAATTTTAGTTTATTTCGGTTAATTATAGCTTTTTACATTTAATTATACTTTATTTACAGTATTTTAATTTATTTACTATTATTTATGCATTACTTACATCTTCTTCCTACGCCTTAGATTTCCTTTTATTTTCAGTTTTCTTTTATTTCTCCTTCTTCTTCTTCGCGTATGGATTAGAATAGAATTAACGCGAAATTGGATTAAATTATAAGAAATATGAAACAATGGATTATGATATGTAAATTATAAAGACTGTAATATAATTGGAATAGGACTGAAATTATGCCTAATTATGATATTAATTGGACTAAATTAAGAAGATTGGTCTAGTTATAACTTAGAATTATAACTAAAAAGAATAAAAGAAGAAAGAAGCTTATTTTCACACTTAGACCTTGAGTTAAGTAATAAGCATGATTATAACGTAAGTTATAAACTGATAAACAATGGAAACTATGGTAAACTATGGAAACTATAGCGCTTATTTCAAGCCTTAGGATAAATTAATAAACAATAATAGTAATTGATAAAAATAAAGGCTTATTTAAATAATTAATCTAAGTTAATAAGCAAAGATAAGAGTAGGACCTGTACCAGATAGCATTCCCCTAATATTTCTATGGTTACGGTGTTTCACAAAATCCAGAAGTGAGACGAGATGCTTCACATAATCCTAAAGTGAGGTGAGGGGTACGCTTATGCTTATAGTGGTAGTAAATGGTCAATCTATGGTAGTTCAAATCAAGGGGATTTGAACAAGGGGTGCAACTAGGTTTTTGTTTGATAGGGACCAGTACCGGCAGCATTTCCCTATTTTTTTATGGACACGATGTTTAACATAACCCTGAAGTGAGACAAGGTGCTTCACATAATCTTAAAGTGAGGCGAGGGCCACACTTATGCTAACTAGGGTAAATAAAAGGTCAAAAGAGGGAGCAATAGGTAGCATGGGCATGGTGGTAGTTACGCATGCGACTTCCATTTGGGTGCTCAGTAATCGCTATGAGTTTCAAGCACTTAGTAAGTCTGTCTTTCGTAGGGACCAAACTCTACTATTGTAACAACCCTGTATTTTGTAATTATTTTTAAATTGAATTTCCTAATTTAAAAAAAAATTATGAATAAATTTTGTTATTTAAATATAAATTTTGATTTATGAGAATTATAATTCCAAACATGAATAAATAGAATATTTTCCAGAAATGTGAATTTTGTCAATGTGGTCAAACTTTGACTTTTAATTAATTTTTTTTTAATTTTTGAACTTTTGAAATTTATCTTTATTTTATGAAAGTAAATAAAATTTTAAGTATACTGCTTTTCGTTTCGTTGGAATCTAATTTATATTGTGAAAGTTCTACTTTTTACACTATTGGATGTAAACTGTTTAATTTTATTTAACAAAATTGTTTATTTTAATTTATATAAACAATATTTTTGTTTGTCATGTCATGTTCTAATTTATGTTTACATGTGTAACATGACATGTTATGTGTGTGTGTGTATATATATATATATATATTATTTTATTTAACTTGTACATGACATGTAGCCTTGGAAAAACAAGAGTCTTTTGGTTAGTTGTATTTTATTTACAATTTTAATTCTAAGTTTCAATATAACAAACTATTTTCTTTATTTAATTTTCCTATTTTCCTAAGGCTATTATTTATTTTCATTTTCACTTTATTTTTGTTTATCTTTTATTTTATTTACTGATTTTTATTTGTTTATATTGAATTAAAAAGAAAGTGGAAATTTGAAGAGACTAAGCTTTATAAACTATGACTTTTCATTTGCTAGACCCTTCACATTTTGGCCGTTCACCACTTAAATGTTAGCCGTGAGTTTTAATTTATTTTCACGTGAGAAAACTTCTCATTTCAGCAAAGTTTCGGCCATAGCATTTCTGAGATTTTTGGTAATGGCTTCCTCCATTCTTTTTCCACGTTTCTTCTTTTTTTCCATTAAATTTTGCTTGAATTGCCTTGTCTCTTCACACATGTTGCTCGGCCTCTACCCACACTATCTCCTCCACCGACCACCACCATTCTTTCCCCACATAATCCACGGCCTAACCTCCATCTTCTCTGACCAGAAAGTGCAATGACCTCCACTTGAACACAACACCACAAAACAAAGCAAAAACCCTTGAATTTATGCGTAGCCGAGCCATATTTGCAACATCCACCTTCATGTTTGCCACGGCCACCTCCTTAGCCACCACCACCAGCAAGCACCACCTCCGAACACCATCACTAACCCCTGACCTGACCTGTACTTGACTCTGGCCGAGCCCCATAGACCTTTGGCCGAGCCAAATTGGTGAACCAAACCTCCTCTTTAACCTTGCCTTTTGATCTTCCAATGTTTATAACTCCAAAAACCCTTTGCATTCTTGACCTAGCCTTGTATTTTCAGTTCCAAACCTGATCCATTTCCCACCTGAAAACATGCCAAAGCCGAGCCTAAGCATGTATGGCCGAGTATACATGGAGTTAAGGTCAAGCAAAATTGAATTGGAAGCTTGGTGATGTCTTTTATAAATTCTATTTCCTTTTTGTTTCAATAGATTTTGGTATTGTAATTATATTTATATATTGTTTTATTTTATTGTTATATACAAGATTAACATCTTGGCTCTCTCTCCACTCAAATCAAAAGTTGTGCTTTATCGTGCTTTTTGGATTCATTTGTGTGTTTTGTTTTGCGAACTCCAGCTTAAAAAAGGTGAATATTCACACATGACATTTATACTTATATAATTGTGAAGTGACAACAAGTGAATGTTTAAACTATTATATCATGTTATACCTGCCTGTGATGTTAATTATATGATGTTAAACCCAGTTATTAACTTGTCACATCATCTGTTATATTTTATTTTATTTTACTGTTTATTTATTTCTGTTAATCACACTGCAAGTTCCCTATAGAATAGAATCACTATGGGTTGAAATGATACATACCCAAACGGACTTTAGAATAAGGAAAAATTATTATGGGCTAAAATGATAGGCTCGAGTGATTTTTATTTATTTTTATTAACTTAGGATTGCGGGTTCGAAATGATAGTACCCGGGTTTTTCTTAGTAAATTACATATTGAAATGGTATATTATCCGTATCACTTGACAGGTTAGAAAATAGTATACAGACCCGTGGTTATTTTATATATTTCTCTGGATATTTTTAAGTATTTTAAAAATGTAAATAATGACATTTTGATTTAAATGGAATTTAAAATGATTTATTAAAGTGTTATTGATTTTTCTATGAATATAAAATGTTAAACAAATGAATGCTTAAAATGGTAATTTGGAATTTAACTTGACTTGGATTTTGTGAGATTTGGTTTTAAAAATGGAAGTTTAAGTAAAGGAAAATAAAAATGGAAATTTAGTTTTATTTGTGAAATGATAAATTAAATTAAAGTGTTAAGTGAATGCAAAGAATAGGAAAATTGTACACTTGAATTTAATAAGTGAAGTAATGAAAATTTGATATTTATTTGTGAAATTTACTTCATAAAAATCATAAGTTAAAGGGTATTTAAATGACCATTTTAAAGTGGAAAAATATGATTTTTATACAATTAAATTGATTTAAATTGAAGTTTAATTGTTTCTGAAATTTTAGTGTAAATCTGGAAATTTAATTAGTAGCACTTCAGAAATGCTATCGTTTCTGAATAATAACTAAAATCTGAACTAAATAGAATATGCAGCACTTTGTAAGTGTTGTAGTTGCAGAAGTGAACTAAAAGGGTAATTTAACTAAGGGCTATGACAACACTTTGTAAGTGCTGTAATGGCAGGAACTAAACTTGAAAATGAAATTAATGAAAGTGCTATTGTAGCACTTGTTAAGTGCTGCAGTTGGCTGAAATGTGATTTTTGAATATAAATTGAACCCTGAACTATTACAGCAGTTTTGTAAATGCTGTCTTTTCTGAATTGAACTATTTTTCAACTAAAACTGTACTGTTACAGCAGTTTTTAAATGCTGTCTTTGCTGAAATGAATTGTTTTTAAATATAACTTACCGCAGCACTTTCTAAATGCTGTGGAAGCTGAAATTTAAATGTTTAAAGTATTTAAATGAGCTCAGAAAAGGTTAAATTTTGAGAATTTAATATACTATTTGTAAGTATAATGACTTTACTTTTAATGGTTTAAATGAATGATTTTAATTCGAATTTTTAAACCATTTTGAAATCTATAACCACGGGTACACTTAACTGTATGCCATTTTATTTCCTTGGGATTTATGGATGCACACTTTAATTTGAGAGTGTGGCTAGAGCTGGACGATCACTGCAGCTCTGCGCTACCCTAGTCACACTAACACTGTTATTTGCATTGTTTACTTTTATATGGATAGTTCTTTGATAGTGTTTATTACTGCTTACTTGATGGTTTAAAGGACCCTTAAAGAATGGGCGATCCCAAGCATCCTTTAAGTTATTGTGCATTTATATTACAGTTCACTTCAGTTGGTTTACATTGTATAAGTATGTATGTCCTGACTCGAGTGTTTTGTGTTTTACTTTACGCTCGGGTCAGCCTGAGTAATACAGCTTTGGAGTCATCTTCTGGAGCTAGAGATTCGTTGGAGCTTATTTGTCTATCGGTTCTTCGACTTCTATTCCAGTTATTTCCAATTCAGTATTGTCTCTGCATTATTGTCTTATGTATCCCGACTTCTATTATATTTATTTTGATTATGAGATTTTGTATATGTTTTGAGAGTTTGTATATAGTAGCTTCACGAACTACTATGGCATTTTATTTCCGCTGCGAGTTATTCTGATATTCTGTGGCTGTGATTCTGTATTTGATTTTATTTGCTCCAAATTTTCTTGACAATCCACTGTTTTGAAGTATTCAAGTCCGACATGTGTGGATTTATTGTCGATTTGAATGGTCCAAAATAGTGGGTCGTTACATTTGGTATTAGAGCGAGGTTTTAGGCAAACCTTAGCCTACGGAGCAAAAACTCATTAGAGATAGGGTAGAAATACCCTAGAATGAGTGAAATCAATCTCAGAATCATTTCTTTGTGAGAGAACGTATTTTCGAAGTATAAAATGATTTTCAAATGAATTTAAAGAATTTTCAAAGATTATTTTGATATAAATTTTCTTGCTTTGAAAGTAAAAAATTTCTTAAACTTCATTCCTCTCGTATCCACCTTGTTAGTAATTTCTTTGATTAGGACCCTCTTAAAATTTTGAACTTCTATCTTGTTTGATCTGGATTCTTTGTTGATAGGAAGCTTTTTGAGTATGGCGAAATCGGAAGAGAAGAAAGTCGCCCGTAGAGCACGAAGAGCCCTAGCCCATAAGAAACGGGAAGAAGAAATCGAGAAGTGGGAAAGGCTGTGGAGGGAAAGAGCAGGACCTGGTCCTTATGACCATGTCGTTTGTTATCGATGTCAGGAAAAGAGACACTATGCAGCCATGTGCGGGAATAGAAATAAAGGAAAGAAGAAGGAGGGCAGGCGTTTTCGGTCCAAGATCTTTTGTTTTTGATGCCGTAGTGAGGGGCACTTTCCCAGTCGCTGTGTAACGACCCAGAATTTTGACCAAATTAAATTGAGAATATTTAATTAATTTTAAATATTTGAACGATAATTTAATTTGAATCCCGAATATAACTTTGGAATTTGCGGTTAAATTACAGAATTTAATCTATTGAATGTTAAATAAAAATTTAAATCTTCAATTTTAAGTTGAAGAAAAATATTTCAAAGGCTTTGAAAATTCGTATTGATAATTCTGAAAATAATAGAAGTTTCAAAATCGAATTTGGAAGTGAATTGTTCAGTTTGAAATTTTATCGTTCGAATCGATATTTAAAAATAGCCGTCCGAGGCGCAGTCTCGGAATTCGACGAAACCAGTTTCATTGGGTCCGTAATAGTTTGTTATTACCGGATTTCAATTTTCGTATTTGTCAAAGTTAATACGTGACCGTACGATATGCAAACGCATCCGAATAAAATCAAATTCAAATTTATTTTTAATTTAAATTTTTGGTCAACTCAGCCACCCTACTGCCTACTTTGTCTCCTGCCTTTTCCAAGCACGTACGCGTTTTGTCCCTTTTATTTCGTTCACAGCAGAACACTTCATCATTTCGTTGAAAAGAAAATTTATGGCCGCGTACTATTCTCCCCCTTCTATTCAATCGCGAAAACAAATCATGGCAGATACTTCTTCCCTTTCAATTCAATTTGTTCGTTCCCTCCCCATTTACTTCTTGTATTCCACCGCGTGCCCCCCCCTCTCAAAAATCGAAACCGACTTCGATAGATTCAAATGAAAACAAATGGCGGCTACCATCATCGCGCGAGAGGGAGAGCCTCGCCGTGGCTCAGATGACGTCGCGAGTTAGTCAACAATTGAGGCAGGTGGTTCAGCGATTCGAATCGCGATTGAAGGGAGCGAGTTTGTGGGCATTCTCTCGTGTGAATCGCGACTGGCGGCGACTCGATGGTTAGAGACTGGGGGAGTCGACTCGATGGATGGCGACATGGTGGTTCGATCGATCTGGCAATCGAAGGCGCGCGTATGTCTGGATGGAGGTCGGGGTGAGTTCGTGGTAGCTGATGTGGGTTGCGACCTGGCGGCATCGATTCGCGTTCGAAGGCAGGTAGATAGCGACTACGGTGTTGGTGGCGTGTTCGTGCTCGCGAGTGAATCTAGGGTTTCGGCAAGACGTGGGTCTCGAGCCTGGTATCGTGATTAGGTATAAATTTTAACTTCAAACTTTATTTTAAAATAGATGTTAAATATATTACTGCAGAAAAAAAAAATGTAATATATATATAAAAATTTAATTTGTTGCTGTAAATTTTATAAGACAGTTTGCAAATTTGGATACAGTAAAGTAATTGTACTAAATAGGGAATAGTTTACACTCTAGACTATTAGTTTAAGATAAAAATATATAAGACTGGTTAAATAAATAAGAATTTTTAAATGTTGAAGGATTTGTATAAATTAGATTTTTATAAAGTTTACTTACCTTATTTTATAGATAATTAGATGCAATTCAAAGTGAAAGGAAATAATATACATACACATCAATTTCCAATTACCAGTTATTTTTGAATATATGGGAATTAATGTGTTAAATTAGCTTACTTAATTACTTTAGCTTTTAAGGAATTTTTAAAAAGGAGGAATTAATTTAGATTTAAATTTGTGAGTTAATTAAAATTATGAATGGTAAATAATTGATTGTTCAATTAGTTCAAATATTAATAAAATTATATAATTGTCATACAAGGTCTATAAATCGAGAAAACAAGTCGAGATGGAAATGGATAGCAAATTAAAAGCTAAGGTGAGATCTTCTCACTCAGATTTAATTTTGAATTGCAGTTATTGATTGATTTGTTTGAATGTGCTATTAGATATGATAGGATATATCTATATATATATAGCAGTATATACATATTGGCATATGTATATATTGGATTGATTGATTTCCCGCCTCGTATAGCGGATGAGACCCTATTGCGCCGTTAGTAAGCGGATTTATAAAAACCTATATACCGCGATAATTCCGTACTGGAGCGGAATTGGTATTGTGCTAACATCTTTGGATGCAGGGAAACAGGTTGGAGGGATCCAACTGGACCCCTCACATTGAATTGAATTTATTTCTACTGTGATGTGATAATCTGTGAATGATTATTGTTGTTATTGAATTGATATTTGGAAATTGTTTGAAAAGCTAAAATTTAGCTGAATGGATGTTTTGACATCATTGGATTCCAAAGATAAACGAAATTGAATTTTTGAAATTCAAGAAGAAAATTTCTAAGTGAATCAATTTTTGAAATTGAAGAAATTTTGAAGAAAGGAATTTTTAAAGTATAAAAGCTGATTTTTATAATCGTATTGAATAAATTCCAGAATAAAGTGAAGATGTTAAATAAATGAATTTCGTATAATGGTGATTTTTAAATTGAAGAATTTAATTTAAATTGGATTTCTAAATAGTTTGAGAAAAAAATAATAATAAAGGAATTTATTTTCTTAAAGAGGAATTTATTTAAAAGGAGATAAGTTGGAAATCCAATTAGAAATTTAATTTGGTAAATTGAAATAATTTGGGAAAACCAATGTAAAATGATTTCAATTTGAAGAATTCATTTAAAAACGGGATGTTGAAAAATTTGAGAGAAAATAAGGAATTTATTTTAGTAGTGAAAATAAATTTAGAAATCAATATTGAAATTGATTTGGTATTGAAGTTTTTATAAATAGAAGTGAAATTTATAAAAATTGTTTATAAATCCGAAATTACTTATTTTGATAAGTAAAATATAGAAGTTAATAAAAAGAAATTTATAAGTTGAAGTTGTTATTAAAATAGAAATAGAATTTATAAACGTTGTTTTATAAATTCAGAATCGATTGAATTTGATAAATTTAATATAGAAGGTTATTAAGGGAATTTTATCCACGATTTTGGATAGTGGAAAATTCTCGAAATAAATGTGTAGAAAAGATTTAAATAGGGTTAAGTGAAGTATATTCACGATTTGGACGGTGAATATATTGTTAAGTAAAATGGATACGTTTTTGAAGAAGTGATATTAAAAATGAAGTTAAACATTTTAAAGATGTTTTAAAATGTATTGTGAATCGAAAGCATAGATTTCAACAGTTCTTGTTGAAATAGGCGTTTTCGAGAAATAAGGAAATGGTGGACTATAACACTGTTGTTATAGTAAATGATTTCCGAAAGGAAATGTTTTTATCTAGTATTGGGATTTACATATCTATATTAATTTCGAATCCCTATACTAGTGATTTTTGAGTCGTCGTAACGATGTTTTACGTAACATTCGTTTTTGACTCAAATTGATGTCGTTATAGAAAATAGATTTCTTTAAAGAATGAATGTATACTTAATTTGATTTTAAGTATATCGAATATTTTCAAATGTTGAAAATAAATGGATTTGTGAATTACTGGCTTATTTTTAAATAAGTATGGGAATGTTTTCCAAAACGAAATGAAATGTTTTTTGAGAATTTATCTTCTTAAAGATAAATCAAAATTTAATATTGAAATCGATTTGAAAAATCGAATATCGGTAGATATTCGATAAGTATAAATTCACTATGGAATTTATAAAAAGAAATGGGGATTCGTTTTAAAAAATAAATATTGATTTATTTTGAAGTGTGGAAATTTTATATCTAGTAAAGATATTTTGGAAAATAAATAATTTGGAAAATTATTTGGAATCTGATGATGTCGCGCATCTTTATTGATAGTTAAATAACCGACTATCAATAATTACCTTTAGATAGGTATTTGTTGTGAATTGAATGAATTTGAATGCCACACTTATTTTTAAATAAACGCTCACTATTCGGGTTAGCCGGGAAAGGACCATGGGGTCGTATAACCCATTCCGAATATGTGATACGTCGTTATGAATTGCATTTGAAGACCGGTGTTGAAGACCGGATATTTTTGAAAACGGAAGGATTACCGTCGAGTTACTCTACATCGACTGATCTTCGATTTAGAGGTTTTATCACCCTTAGTGACGGGAAGTCCTGACGTGATTGAAAATTATCCGGAATTGCAAGGGCTTCGTGAGAAGTGCCTTCGGTTCTGTTCGATCCCGGAACAGACTTGTATGGATTGTGTGTCTGACGTTACAATTTGAGATATAAAGCTGATTTCTTTCAAATACATTTCTGTTGGTGGCGGAGAATTTATTCTCTTAGCTTAACACCCTTCTCTGAGACGTACGAGCTCAGAGGTTATGTAGTTGAAATTTATCAGCGATATATCCCAATTTGGTAACGTGGCATACTGAGTGTTGCTGTGAAATGATCAGTGTTTGATCATTTGTGATATGATCATTCGTTTGATCTTATATCTTTGTGATCATAGGTTGATCATTTTGTTTGACCCGAAGCAGGGCTTTTTGTAGAAAGCGTAGCTTTGTGGACGAGACTTCGTCGAGCCTCACACCCCGGAAATGGTCGAAACAGGACGAATGCAGCAAGGTTCTAGGGAGTAGCGCCCCTTAGTGTATGTCATTCCTTCTGGATAAAGGTGGTATCATGGTATGGAGCCCAGATACTTAACCTCTGTGGTTACTGCATTATTATTATCTATGTGGTTTGTTGCGAATCGGGGATCCTCGGGAAGATCGGTGACGATCGGGGGATGGCATACGCGTGTCAGTAGTTACCTATTTTTGCAGAGGTAACCCGGCCTTGTGTTGGCAGAGATCCGGTTAGGTTCTCGGGTCGTCTATTCCAGGGACGTACCCATCGTGGATAGGAAGTTCCTTAGCCTGACCATTGGTTGGAAATCCAAAGAAACAATACGAGCCTTTACGATTTCAATTGTATAACCTGTCTCCTCAGGAGGCAGCTATAGCAGGCATAATATAATGGTACCTATGCTGGCTAAGATTTATATTCTACTTTCGAAATGTTTTCTACACTATGCACTAATAATAATATCAAAAAGAATTTGATTTTTTTTGCGTAGTAAGCATCTTTGACTATCATAAGAAGAAATCTCCTCCAAGTCTGCGTTTGCATTGTGTGTGTGGTGGGAGGTCTTATGGTAGTTTCATTTTCCAAAAGCATTGCGAATTGACTTTAAAATTCTCTGCTATTTATTTTAAAGAATAACTGTTTTACGATCTCACACCAGTCACCATGACTGACTCGGAGTTTATTGTTCCCTTCTAAACTCTGGGTGCCCACCAATTTCCACACGGGCAGCCTAGAGTTAGATTATCAGGATATTCTGGATATTCTGGAGCTTTGGAGATAAGCTGGATGACGAGACGTAGTATTTGTATCTGATAGTATTTATTCCGCTGTGTATTCTGTATGAGGACAAGTTATATAACTGTCCATTGTTGTTTATTGACTCTGATGATATGATGTGATGTAATGTAACAACAGATATAATTCTTTTGTTTTAAATGATATTCATTTATCTATTATATATTGTTCCGCTGCGATATGTGAGATTCTGATATTGTCTCTGTTCTGTATCTGTTGTTGTTTTGTTGTTTTTCTTCTTCTTTTTCTTCTATCTTCTTCTTCTTTTACTTTTTCTTTTTCTTAAAACCCTCACTATTGGAGTTTCCGGCACTCGATTGCTCGGCAGTCGATAAAGTGAGTATCGATGTCGAATTTTCGAAAGTCGAAAATTCCGGTATGTGACAAAGTGGTATCAGAGCATATGGTTAAGCGACAACCCTGCTCTGTTGGGTGTACTCATTAGAGATAGAGTCAGCAGTACTCTAGAATGAGTTGAGTGTAATAATAGATATGAGCGCGTATTTGTTAGTGAATATAAAAATTGTTTTATATTGTGATGATTGGTTTATTGAGTGGTATATGGATTCTGGTCAATACGAGTAATTAACGATCATTGATAGGGATCTCTAAACACTCGAATAGAACAATTCGGCACAGTATTGTTTTGAATAGGGTAAATGAAATAATTTTACCCAAATCTATTTTTGTATAGAAAAGAAATGATTTTCTATAAATTATAATAGTATATGGTTGCATGGTTGTTAGAAGTGATAATATTAATCTATTATCATTGAAATTGAATAAGAAATTGAAACCGTAACTCCAAAGTTAAGAAATGAATTCACATATAAATGAATTTGAGAATGTAAATTATAAATGTGATTTGTAATTTAAAACGGAATTCCAGAGAAGTATTTGGAAATGTTTGAAAAGAATTTGAAAATTTTGGAGATTTAGAAAGTTTAAATTCTTTTTGGAGTTGAAAATGAATTTCAAAGGTTTTGAAAAATGTTTTGAAGAAATGAAAAGCTCTAAGCTCTTTTAGGTCGCTGGAAAATAATCCTGATGATGATGGCCACATCATTAGAATTCATTTTCGGGTTTCCAAAAGAGGAATTGCTGCCAAATTGTTTTAAATAGGAGTTGTTGGAAAAATTTGGGTTTTGTTTTGGAAATTCAAGGGATAAATTGAATTGTTTTCAAAAATGGTTTTGAAAATGTTATTAAGACTCTGGAATGTTATATAAAAATATTTATGAGAATAATAAACAAGTTGATAACTTATACAATTTGAAAGGTTGATAGAATAAATTTAACTAAAAGGATGAAGTTAAATGAATGTAAGTACAAGTGAATCAATTGAATGAAATTGAAAGTTAAAATTCATTTCGAATTTGTAGGAAATAAAATGAATTGAATAATTATAAATGAAGATAAAATTGGAATTGAAACTGAATGTTGAAAACAAATTTGAATAAATGAATTAGAGATGATATAAGTAGTTTATATTGAAAATTCGTAATTGAATTTGCAAAATGATTTGAATGCTGTAACTAGATATAATGGCTAGTAGGATATACAGGTGTATAAAAGGGATTGGAAAATTTATTTCACAGATAATTCGAATTGCTCGACAAAAGGTAAGTATTTGAGTTTTAATATGAGTTTTTGATGATTTCTCTCTAGCCGCTTGGCTTTTTCTTTTTCTTTTTGAAATCTGAGAGTCCGTAGGGACGTTTTGTAGTCGTGCCGTATTAGCCGCGCAAAGGAGACGCTGGCGAAATTTTTCGAAAATTTCGAGTGTTAGAAAAATTTGGAGAAAATTTTGAAAGTTTAAATTTGAATTTAAACTCGAATTTGAATTTTGAAGTAAAACAATGATTGTTTTGAACTATAATTGAAGTTGGAAAACGAGTTGAGTTAATAACGAATCTTTAGTAGAAAGATTTGTTTTGATGAATTGATAAAACTATTAGATTGTGGAAAATAGTAGACGAGTTAAGGACCACTTTTCCTAACTTGTAATTTCGAGGACGAAATTCTTTTAAGGAGGGAAGTTTGTAACGACCCAGAATTTTGACCAAATTAAATTGAGAATATTTAATTAATTTTAAATATTTGAACGATAATTTAATTTGAATCCCGAATATAACTTTGGAATTTGCGGTTAAATTACAGAATTTAATCTATTGAATGTTAAATAAAAATTTAAATCTTCAATTTTAAGTTGAAGAAAAATATTTCAAAGGCTTTGAAAATTCGTATTGATAATTCTGAAAATAATAGAAGTTTCAAAATCGAATTTGGAAGTGAATTGTTCAGTTTGAAATTTTATCGTTCGAATCGATATTTAAAAATAGCCGTCCGAGGCGCAGTCTCGGAATTCGACGAAACCAGTTTCATTGGGTCCGTAATAGTTTGTTATTACCGGATTTCAATTTTCGTATTTGTCAGAGTTAATACGTGACCGTACGATATGCAAACGCATCCGAATAAAATCAAATTCAAATTTATTTTTAATTTAAATTTTTGGTCAACTCAGCCACCCTACTGCCTACTTTGTCTCCTGCCTTTTCCAAGCACGTACGCGTTTTGTCCCTTTTATTTCGTTCACAGCAGAACACTTCATCATTTCGTTGAAAAGAAAATTTATGGCCGCGTACTATTCTCCCCCTTCTATTCAATCGCGAAAACAAATCATGGCAGATACTTCTTCCCTTTCAATTCAATTTGTTCGTTCCCTCCCCATTTACTTCTTGTATTCCACCGCGTGCCCCCCCCTCTCAAAAATCGAAACCGACTTCGATAGATTCAAATGAAAACAAATGGCGGCTACCATCATCGCGCGAGAGGGAGAGCCTCGCCGTGGCTCAGATGACGTCGCGAGTTAGTCAACAATTGAGGCAGGTGGTTCAGCGATTCGAATCGCGATTGAAGGGAGCGAGTTTGTGGGCATTCTCTCGTGTGAATCGCGACTGGCGGCGACTCGATGGTTAGAGACTGGGGGAGTCGACTCGATGGATGGCGACATGGTGGTTCGATCGATCTGGCAATCGAAGGCGCGCGTATGTCTGGATGGAGGTCGGGGTGAGTTCGTGGTAGCTGATGTGGGTTGCGACCTGGCGGCATCGATTCGCGTTCGAAGGCAGGTAGATAGCGACTACGGTGTTGGTGGCGTGTTCGTGCTCGCGAGTGAATCTAGGGTTTCGGCAAGACGTGGGTCTCGAGCCTGGTATCGTGATTAGGTATAAATTTTAACTTCAAACTTTATTTTAAAATAGATGTTAAATATATTACTGCAGAAAAAAAAAATGTAATATATATATAAAAATTTAATTTGTTGCTGTAAATTTTATAAGACAGTTTGCAAATTTGGATACAGTAAAGTAATTGTACTAAATAGGGAATAGTTTACACTCTAGACTATTAGTTTAAGATAAAAATATATAAGACTGGTTAAATAAATAAGAATTTTTAAATGTTGAAGGATTTGTATAAATTAGATTTTTATAAAGTTTACTTACCTTATTTTATAGATAATTAGATGCAATTCAAAGTGAAAGGAAATAATATACATACACATCAATTTCCAATTACCAGTTATTTTTGAATATATGGGAATTAATGTGTTAAATTAGCTTACTTAATTACTTTAGCTTTTAAGGAATTTTTAAAAAGGAGGAATTAATTTAGATTTAAATTTGTGAGTTAATTAAAATTATGAATGGTAAATAATTGATTGTTCAATTAGTTCAAATATTAATAAAATTATATAATTGTCATACAAGGTCTATAAATCGAGAAAACAAGTCGAGATGGAAATGGATAGCAAATTAAAAGCTAAGGTGAGATCTTCTCACTCAGATTTAATTTTGAATTGCAGTTATTGATTGATTTGTTTGAATGTGCTATTAGATATGATAGGATATATCTATATATATATAGCAGTATATACATATTGGCATATGTATATATTGGATTGATTGATTTCCCGCCTCGTATAGCGGATGAGACCCTATTGCGCCGTTAGTAAGCGGATTTATAAAAACCTATATACCGCGATAATTCCGTACTGGAGCGGAATTGGTATTGTGCTAACATCTTTGGATGCAGGGAAACAGGTTGGAGGGATCCAACTGGACCCCTCACATTGAATTGAATTTATTTCTACTGTGATGTGATAATCTGTGAATGATTATTGTTGTTATTGAATTGATATTTGGAAATTGTTTGAAAAGCTAAAATTTAGCTGAATGGATGTTTTGACATCATTGGATTCCAAAGATAAACGAAATTGAATTTTTGAAATTCAAGAAGAAAATTTCTAAGTGAATCAATTTTTGAAATTGAAGAAATTTTGAAGAAAGGAATTTTTAAAGTATAAAAGCTGATTTTTATAATCGTATTGAATAAATTCCAGAATAAAGTGAAGATGTTAAATAAATGAATTTCGTATAATGGTGATTTTTAAATTGAAGAATTTAATTTAAATTGGATTTCTAAATAGTTTGAGAAAAAAATAATAATAAAGGAATTTATTTTCTTAAAGAGGAATTTATTTAAAAGGAGATAAGTTGGAAATCCAATTAGAAATTTAATTTGGTAAATTGAAATAATTTGGGAAAACCAATGTAAAATGATTTCAATTTGAAGAATTCATTTAAAAACGGGATGTTGAAAAATTTGAGAGAAAATAAGGAATTTATTTTAGTAGTGAAAATAAATTTAGAAATCAATATTGAAATTGATTTGGTATTGAAGTTTTTATAAATAGAAGTGAAATTTATAAAAATTGTTTATAAATCCGAAATTACTTATTTTGATAAGTAAAATATAGAAGTTAATAAAAAGAAATTTATAAGTTGAAGTTGTTATTAAAATAGAAATAGAATTTATAAACGTTGTTTTATAAATTCAGAATCGATTGAATTTGATAAATTTAATATAGAAGGTTATTAAGGGAATTTTATCCACGATTTTGGATAGTGGAAAATTCTCGAAATAAATGTGTAGAAAAGATTTAAATAGGGTTAAGTGAAGTATATTCACGATTTGGACGGTGAATATATTGTTAAGTAAAATGGATACGTTTTTGAAGAAGTGATATTAAAAATGAAGTTAAACATTTTAAAGATGTTTTAAAATGTATTGTGAATCGAAAGCATAGATTTCAACAGTTCTTGTTGAAATAGGCGTTTTCGAGAAATAAGGAAATGGTGGACTATAACACTGTTGTTATAGTAAATGATTTCCGAAAGGAAATGTTTTTATCTAGTATTGGGATTTACATATCTATATTAATTTCGAATCCCTATACTAGTGATTTTTGAGTCGTCGTAACGATGTTTTACGTAACATTCGTTTTTGACTCAAATTGATGTCGTTATAGAAAATAGATTTCTTTAAAGAATGAATGTATACTTAATTTGATTTTAAGTATATCGAATATTTTCAAATGTTGAAAATAAATGGATTTGTGAATTACTGGCTTATTTTTAAATAAGTATGGGAATGTTTTCCAAAACGAAATGAAATGTTTTTTGAGAATTTATCTTCTTAAAGATAAATCAAAATTTAATATTGAAATCGATTTGAAAAATCGAATATCGGTAGATATTCGATAAGTATAAATTCACTATGGAATTTATAAAAAGAAATGGGGATTCGTTTTAAAAAATAAATATTGATTTATTTTGAAGTGTGGAAATTTTATATCTAGTAAAGATATTTTGGAAAATAAATAATTTGGAAAATTATTTGGAATCTGATGATGTCGCGCATCTTTATTGATAGTTAAATAACCGACTATCAATAATTACCTTTAGATAGGTATTTGTTGTGAATTGAATGAATTTGAATGCCACACTTATTTTTAAATAAACGCTCACTATTCGGGTTAGCCGGGAAAGGACCATGGGGTCGTATAACCCATTCCGAATATGTGATACGTCGTTATGAATTGCATTTGAAGACCGGTGTTGAAGACCGGATATTTTTGAAAACGGAAGGATTACCGTCGAGTTACTCTACATCGACTGATCTTCGATTTAGAGGTTTTATCACCCTTAGTGACGGGAAGTCCTGACGTGATTGAAAATTATCCGGAATTGCAAGGGCTTCGTGAGAAGTGCCTTCGGTTCTGTTCGATCCCGGAACAGACTTGTATGGATTGTGTGTCTGACGTTACAATTTGAGATATAAAGCTGATTTCTTTCAAATACATTTCTGTTGGTGGCGGAGAATTTATTCTCTTAGCTTAACACCCTTCTCTGAGACGTACGAGCTCAGAGGTTATGTAGTTGAAATTTATCAGCGATATATCCCAATTTGGTAACGTGGCATACTGAGTGTTGCTGTGAAATGATCAGTGTTTGATCATTTGTGATATGATCATTCGTTTGATCTTATATCTTTGTGATCATAGGTTGATCATTTTGTTTGACCCGAAGCAGGGCTTTTTGTAGAAAGCGTAGCTTTGTGGACGAGACTTCGTCGAGCCTCACACCCCGGAAATGGTCGAAACAGGACGAATGCAGCAAGGTTCTAGGGAGTAGCGCCCCTTAGTGTATGTCATTCCTTCTGGATAAAGGTGGTATCATGGTATGGAGCCCAGATACTTAACCTCTGTGGTTACTGCATTATTATTATCTATGTGGTTTGTTGCGAATCGGGGATCCTCGGGAAGATCGGTGACGATCGGGGGATGGCATACGCGTGTCAGTAGTTACCTATTTTTGCAGAGGTAACCCGGCCTTGTGTTGGCAGAGATCCGGTTAGGTTCTCGGGTCGTCTATTCCAGGGACGTACCCATCGTGGATAGGAAGTTCCTTAGCCTGACCATTGGTTGGAAATCCAAAGAAACAATACGAGCCTTTACGATTTCAATTGTATAACCTGTCTCCTCAGGAGGCAGCTATAGCAGGCATAATATAATGGTACCTATGCTGGCTAAGATTTATATTCTACTTTCGAAATGTTTTCTACACTATGCACTAATAATAATATCAAAAAGAATTTGATTTTTTTTGCGTAGTAAGCATCTTTGACTATCATAAGAAGAAATCTCCTCCAAGTCTGCGTTTGCATTGTGTGTGTGGTGGGAGGTCTTATGGTAGTTTCATTTTCCAAAAGCATTGCGAATTGACTTTAAAATTCTCTGCTATTTATTTTAAAGAATAACTGTTTTACGATCTCACACCAGTCACCATGACTGACTCGGAGTTTATTGTTCCCTTCTAAACTCTGGGTGCCCACCAATTTCCACACGGGCAGCCTAGAGTTAGATTATCAGGATATTCTGGATATTCTGGAGCTTTGGAGATAAGCTGGATGACGAGACGTAGTATTTGTATCTGATAGTATTTATTCCGCTGTGTATTCTGTATGAGGACAAGTTATATAACTGTCCATTGTTGTTTATTGACTCTGATGATATGATGTGATGTAATGTAACAACAGATATAATTCTTTTGTTTTAAATGATATTCATTTATCTATTATATATTGTTCCGCTGCGATATGTGAGATTCTGATATTGTCTCTGTTCTGTATCTGTTGTTGTTTTGTTGTTTTTCTTCTTCTTTTTCTTCTATCTTCTTCTTCTTTTACTTTTTCTTTTTCTTAAAACCCTCACTATTGGAGTTTCCGGCACTCGATTGCTCGGCAGTCGATAAAGTGAGTATCGATGTCGAATTTTCGAAAGTCGAAAATTCCGGTATGTGACACGCTGCCAGGAGGTGAAGAAAGTGAAATCTGCACCCACTACATTTGTCGACCTATCAACCGTTTGCTATCACTGTAGGAGGCCTGGGCATATAGCCAGAAATTGTTCTGAGAGAAGTACGGAAAGAAGGCTGTGTATCCGCAGTTCGTTAAGGAATATGGGAGTGTATTGCACTTGTGCTAGAAATGCAGAAGTTGGGGGCACAATGAGGGGGAGTGTCCTGAACTCGTTGATGTACCACCCGGAAGGATTAATACTGATGCTTTGTTTATGTAGGAGTGGTAATCTGGGGATCTGTTTGTTATCTGTAGTTTATTAGGTTGCATTAGGTGAACTCTATTGTATCTTTGGCTTAGCTGAAATTGTCAAACTTAAGATATTTATGCTTCTGTTTCCTATGATATGAATTTGAGTCTTTTCCAAATTTTGAATGGGAATTCTTTTGTATTAATATAGGTTATTTATCTCTAATCTCGGTTAGGATTCTTATCGATTTGGATTCCTTTGAACTTTGGAATGCTCTCACTTGTTCTGAAATCCATTCCTGTCTCTCCTACCAATATTCTTTTGATTTTGGAGCATGGCATAACCCCACTTTGAATGACCTTTATAAGGTGGCAATTCCGCCAATCTTTGAATGATTTGTAAAAGGGTGAAACTCCCTTATAATTGGAATTGATTCACCGGAGATTTCTGTATCCTCGGTTTACGATGTCTTCTATCTTCTGCTATACCTAGATTCTATCTCTAGCGATCGAAGGTCGATTTACCTTAGATTTCCGCATCGATTATATTCCTGAAGTCACGGTTGACCGGTTAAGGTTGCCCGCGATTCATATAGGCTTATCCATATTCTATTTGGTAATTTAATGATCTTATCTTCGTTTGAGCTTATCTTTGAATTAGAATTCTATTTAATTAGAGTCCCTCTAAATTTGAATCTCTGTTTCATTTGAAATCCATCCTTGAATCATTCCTTGTAAAATTGTGGTTGAGTGTCTTTTGAAAATTGTGTATTCATTGAAGTTATTATTGCGATAAGGATGACCATATTTTCATAAAGGTGAAATATTTTCGATAAGAATTATATACCATTTTAAAATTGAGAATTTGAAGTTTCGAAATGATTTGAAATTTTGAAAGTTATATAAGAAATAGTTTCATATAAAACAATTTATAACTGAAGGTTTTGAATCTGAATTTCAATGATTGAACTACGGCATTTTGGAACTGGTTTTAAGATTTTGAAATAATGAATGACATGATTTGAAAGTATTTTCCCAAATATGAAATGTATCAAATGATTTTAATGAGTTTCAAATGATTTCGAAGAAATTTCAAAAGAAGTTTGAGAAAATAGAAGTCCAGAACCCACTTATGTCGCTGGAAAATAATTTCGGTGATGAATGCATGCATCATCGACATTGATTTTCGAGTTTTAGAGTGGGAGAGAGGCCACTTCGGTAGCTTTGTTATGCGAGTGACTTGTGAAACTAATTTTTTATTTCAAATTCCGAAGTGTGATGTGATATTCGAAAGATATATGTATATATATTTGAACAATTTGAAATGAGCCGGTGTTCAGTTCTTGAGTTTTGGATTTGATTTGATATAACCCTATCTTTTGGAGTTGATTTACTGATTTGTTGGTGATTTCCAACTCTTGGATTGAAATATGATTTCTTCGATTATTTTGAAGGTTCGAGCACTTCCAAATCAAGGTTAACTTTTCAAAGCTAAGTAATTTTGAAAAGTATAAAGTATATAAGTTTGGTATGTATGTTTAAAGTATGTAGTAATATGATTTAAATAAGTTGAAACTGTTTTGTTAAGTAAATGAATAAGGCTATTTTGAATTTTTCTAATATGAAATTTAGATTTGAAATGTTTTGAAAAGAATTTGGTCTTCAAAATATTTTGAATAAAATTTAGTTAAATGTTTTAACTGGGTAACATGTTTATAAAACTATATGTTGAACAAGTTGGAATAGATACATAAGTTGTACGTATGATGTTTTATTCGCATAATTAATTTGATCCAAGTTTGAGTACACAAGTTCGAGGTGAATTTCACCATTTCGTGTTAGGATTTTTCATTTAGTCTTAATGGCGAATATTTAATATGGATTTTGGGCTTGATTCTAGATTTCTCTATCATAGTATATGGCTATGCAAGGAGACTGATGGCTTCTAGTCGAGAAACCCTATCGAAGTCCGCATTAGGGAAGTAGAATGGACAATACTAGTTCGAAAGCGAACTTGTGTGATCGAGCGAGCGAGCGATCGAATGTAATGTTGAGAAATGATGACATATGTACATCTTATTTTCTAATATCATTGATACACTTGACGCTGAAATTGGAAGTTGTTGGGCTGGATATCTTTGTAGTTTAATTGGAAAATTTTCTTTTATGCAAAACCACTATCAATTTAAAACCATTTTTTTTAAAAAAACTATTTTCTTTTACTTTTCTTAAACAAACTATTTTATTTACAAAAAAAAACTATTTTACAAACTATTTTGTACACATAACTATTCTAAATAAAAAAAATCTTTTAGTAAACAAAGATGTTCAATCCCATATGGCTCTTCATGCAACGAAATTTATTTTTGAAAATTTTGATCCTTATAAAAGATGGACTTTATGTAAGTATAAGATGATTTTGAAAACCATTGATTTTGGAAATGAATTGGTTTACTTGAATTATATTGATTTAGGAACTTGGATTATTTTCTAAATTTTTTATTTTGGAAACTTTGAAACTGAAGATATTTGATTTGGAAGAATAATTTGGTGAAATTGTATATGGTTTTGAAACTGAACTGATATTGAAACAAATTGAAATTTGAGAACCTTGTGTTACTAAATACTTGATTTGGGAGTTATCGAACTTATATAAAAAATTGATTTGTATAAGTATGATGTTGATTCGAAAACTAGTGATTTGAAAAGGTACAATATGATACATATTTTCGAAGTAAAGATATGGGAAGTGCCTTCTGCTTGATATCCGCTTTGTGGCCACATTGTGGATTCATTCTATCGATATTTCTCTGATTTTTGGTTTTTCGAATATGATACTCGAGTTTCCAGCGAATTCCATGGCGTTACCCATGGTCTTACGAGAGCGACTGCATAGCGTAATTCACCTGGCTAGATGGCCTAGGGGTACGGATTGTTTCCTGGGGGATCCAGGCGTAATCATTGTATATCATGTGATTTGTGTAGGTCGCATTAGTAGCGAAACTGCCTGGCTGAGATGGCCTAGGCGTACAGATTGTTTCTTGGAGGATCCAGGCGTAGTCATTGTTTATCCTGCATTCTACTAGTAATCATGGTGTAACTCGCAGGGCTAAGAAAGCTTACGGATATGGATTGTTTCCTGGGGGATCCAGGCGTAACTATTGTGTATCTGCGAACCATGGTTAGACAAAGGTTTTGGTTGTTTTGTGTGGATTGTACTTTCCATATCTGTTTTAAAGGTTTTTCCAGTATTTTCACTGGGTGTTGAAACAAGTCTACTAAATACTTGGAGAATTCTAGCTTTGCGCCTGATCAACGCACTGCCAGAGTCTGCAGGAACGAGGATAAACTTGTTAAGACATCGAGTTATAAAAGTATTTTGATAAAGTATTATGTAAAGCATATTTTGGTCAGTTATTTCCTTTCTAAAAGATTTTAAAGTGTTTTAAACATTGCTTACCTTTTTATTGACAATTTGAATTTAAAAGACTTTTATGGATATAAAAAAATGGATTTAACCAAATTATTAAATATTAAAGAATTCTAATTGGAATTTATATGGTTTTAAATTAATAGTTCATCCTTGTCTTTCAACCCATTTTCCCTCCTAGCTATCCTGATTCACCAATTTTCCTGCTTGCTATTCCTATTTCTCTTGTTTCCCTGCTGGCTATTCCTATTCTGCTGTCTTCTTCCTTTTCGAGGATGAAAAGTTTTGAGTGGGGGAGAGTGTAACAACCCTGTATTTTGTAATTATTTTTAGATTGAATTTCCTGATTTAAAATTTTTTATTTTATGAATAAATTTTGTTATTTAAATATAAAATTTGATTTATGAGAATTATAATTCCAAACATGAATAAATAGAATATTTTCCAGAAACGTGAATTTTGTCAATTTGGTCAAACTTTGACTTTTAATTAAAAAAATTTAATTTTTGAACTTTTGAAATTTATCCTTATTTTATGAAAGTAAATAAAATTTTAAATATACTACTTTTCGTTTCGTTGGAATCTAATTTATATTGTGAAAGTTATCCTTTTTACACTATTGGATGTAAATTGTTTTATTTAACAAAATTGTTTATTTTAATTTTTATAAATAATATTTTTGTTTGTCATGTCATGTTCTAATTTATGTTTACATATGTAACATGACATGTTATGTATATATATATTATTTTATTTAACTTGTACATGACATGTAGCCTTGGAAAAACAAGAGTCTTTTGGTTAGTTGTATTTTATTTACAATTTTAATTCTATGTTTCAATATAACAAACTATTTTCTTTATTTATTTTTCCTATTTTCCTAAGACTATTATTTATTTTCATGTTCACTTTATTTTTGTTTGTCTTTTATTTTATTTACTGATTTTTATTTTTTTATATTGAATTAAAAAGAAAGTGGAAATTTGAAGAGACTAAGCTTTATAAACTATGACTTTTCATTTGCTAGACCCTTCACATTTTGGCCGTTCACCACTTAAATGTTAGCCGTGAGTTTTACTTCATTTTCACGTGAGAAAACTTCTCATTTCAGCAAAGATTCGGCCATAGCATTTCTGAGATTTTTGGTAATGGCTTCCTCCAATCTTTTTCTACTTTTCTTCTTTTTTTCCATTGAATTTTGCTTGATTTGCCTTGTCTCTTCACCCATGTTGCTTGGCCTCTACCCACACTATCACCTCCACCGACCACCACCATTCTTTCCCCACATAATCCATGGCCTAACATCCATCTTCTCTGACCAGAAAGTACCATGACCTCCACAAAACAATGCAAAAACCCTTGAATTTATGCTTAGCCGAGCCATATTTGCAACATCCACCTTCATGTTTGCCACGGCCACCTCCTTAGCTACCACCACCAGCAAGCACCACCTCTGAACACCATCACTAACCCCTGACCTGACCTGTACTTGCCTCTGGCCGAGCCCCATAGACCTTTGGCCGAGCCAAATTGGTGAACCAAACCTCCTCTTTAACCTTGCCTTTTGATCTTCCAATGTTTATAACTCCAAAAACCCTTTGCATTCTTGACCTAGCCTTGTATTTTCAGTTCCAAACCTGATCATTTCCCACCTGAAAACATGCCAAATCCGAGCCTAAGCATATATGGCTGAGTATACATGGAGTTAAGGTCAAGAAAAATTATGGCTGAGTATACCTGAACTTATTTTTGATGGTCATGGAAGTATTAACTATTATACTCAGAGCTAGTTGCAACCAGAAAATCATTAAGTATCACCCAAAGTGCTCACATCTTCAAATAACTTCTGTTATGTTTGCTGATGATGTTATGTTGTTTACCAGACCTGAGTTTCCCTCCTTGAATGGTATAAAGGATGCTCTGCTGGCATTCTACAGAATGACTGGACTTATCATTAACCAAGCCAAATCTTCATTACTTGTTGCTGGAGTTAGTGAAGTACAAGCTGCTGCTCTTCATCTTCATTCTGGTTTCACTTGCATGGAAAATGATATGAAGTATCTTGGTCTCCCTTTAATGTCAAAAAGAATTTCTGTAGCTAACTGTTTACCTCTATTCAATAAAATCACCTCTGTGATGTATGCTTGGGATAATAAGAATTTGTCTCAGAGTGATAGGTTAGTACTTATAAAATCTATAGTCTTTTCCTCTATTGTCTACTGGGCACGTTCGCTCATACTTCCTGTGAAACTTTTGCAACTTGTTAGGTCTGCTATGAATAGATATTTTTGGACTGGTAGTATACACAATAGGAAGTTAATGCCATGTTCATTTTCTAAATTTGAGACACCCCTGAGATTGGGAGAGCTAGGAGTGCTTGATGTTAGGAAGTGGAATATTGCTGCAATAAGTAAACAATTTGATGCCCTTATTAACAAAAAAGGAAGTTTATGGGTAAAATGGACATGGCAATACAACATTAAGAACAAATATTTTTGGAGTATGGTTACTCCTCAAAACTACAGTTGGACTTGGAGAAGCTTGTTGAAGCTTAGAGAAGTCTTCCTACCTATGATACAATATCCTGTTAATGTTAGAACTGCTGTTAGCTTTTGGCATGATACTTGGGTCAGTAAAGGCCAAATCTTATCTAAAATGTGTGAACACTCTCAGATTTTACAATCTGGAATACATATTGATGCTAAAGCTAATGATTTTTTACATGATGGTAAAATGCTGTTACCAAACAATAGCAATCAGGTGGTTAGGCAATTGTGTGGAGATATCCAACAAAAAATCTTCTGTGCTAAACAAGATGACCCAGTATTTTGGCTAATGAAGGCACATTCTGTTAAAGCAGTTTACAACCTTGTAACTGCTAATGTCCCCCTGCCTACTACAAAATGGCTATCTGTCATATGGTCTTCTGATTCTGTTCCAAAAGACAATTTAATGATGTGGAAAGTTATTAATTAAGCTTTATTTACAAGAAGTTTATTAAACAGGTACGGATTGTCTTGTTCAACTGAGTGTTTGTTCTGTGAACTTCATGAAGAAACAACTAAGCATCTATATTTTGAATGTCCTGCCCTACTCTACTTGTTGGATAAGATTAGTTGTATAACTGGAACTAAGCTTACTTGTTCTAATTATATCATTCTCTGGAGTATTATATATAAAGCTACTAGGGGGAGAAATGACCATGGAAGGGTGTTAGCTATTTGCTTGAAAATTTGCATGACTGTAATATGGAGTGAGAGGAATGCTATAGTTTTTGATAATGAAAGAAGAAATGATACAGTGCTGTGGAATGAAGTTAAGTCTCGAACATATAGGCAATTGAAGAACAGTAGAAGTGTTTTCCCTCAATCTTTGCTTGATGGTTGGGCTTAATTTTATTGTTTTTCCTTGCTTGTTCCCTGTCATTATTTTTAGTTTCTTTTCTGTTGTACCCTTTTTGTTTGAAATAAAACTAGTAGAGACCCAGTTAACCCCGCTGGCTTTGCCAAAAAAAATTAAATTGGAAGCTTGGTGACGTCTTTTATAAATTCTATTTCCTTTTTGTTTCAATAGATTTTGGTATTGTAGTTATATTTATATATTGTTTTATTTTATTGTTATATACAAGAATAACATCTTGGCTCTCTCTCCACTCAAATCAAAAGTCGTGCTTTATCGTGCTTTCTGGATTCATTTATATATTTTGTTTTGCGAACTCCAACTTAAAAAAGGTGAGTATTCACACATGACATTTATACTTATATAATTGTGAAGTGACAAGTGAATGTGTAAATTATTATATCATGTTATATCTGCCTATGATGTAAATTATATGATGTTAAACCCTATTATTAACTTGTCACATCATCTATTATATTATATTTTATTTTACTGTTTATTTATTTATATTAATCACACTATAAGTTCCCTGTAGAATAGAATCACTATGGGTTGAAATGATACATACCCGAACGGACTTTAGAATAGGGAAAAATCGTTATGGGCTGAAATGATAGGCTCAAGTGATTTTTATTTATTTTTATTAACTTGGGATTGCTGGTTCGAAATGATAGAACCTGGATTTTTCTTTCTAAATTACGGATTGAAATGATATATTATCCGTATCACTTGACAGGTTAGAAAATAGTATATAGACCCGTGGTTGTTTTATATGTTTCTCTGGATATTTTTAAGTATTTTAAAAATGTAAATCATGACATTTTGATTTAATTGGAATTTAAAATGATTTATTAAAGTGTTATTGATTTTTCTATGAATAAAAAATGTTAAACAAATGAATGCTTAAAATGGTAATTTGGAATTTAACTTGACTTGGAATTTGTGAGATTTGTTTTTAAAAATGGATGTTTAAGTAAAGGAAAATAAAAATGGAAATTTAGTTTTATTTGTGAAATGATAAATTAAATTAAAGTGTTAAGTGAGTGCAAAGAATAGGAAAATTGTACACTTGAATTTAATAAGTGAAGTAATGAAAATTTGATATTTATTTGTGAAATTTACTTTATAAAAATCATAAGTTAAAAGGGTATTTAAATGACCATTTTAATGTGGAAAAATATGATTTTTATACAATTAAATTGATTTAAATTGAAGTTTAATTTTTTTTGAAATTTTAGTGTAAATCTGGAAATTTAATTAGTAGCACTTTAGAAATGCTTTCGTTTCTGAATAATAACTAAAATCTGAACTAAATAGAATCTGCAGCACTTTGTAAGTGCTGTAGTTGCAGAAGTGAACTAAAAGTGTAATTTAACTAAGGGCTACGCCATCACTTTGTAAGTGCTGTAGTGGCAGGAACTAAACTTGAAACTGAAATTAATGAAAGAGCTATTGTAGCACTTGTTAAGTGCTGAAGTTGGCTGAAATGTGATTTTTGAATATAAATTGAAACCTGAAATATTACAGCAGTTTTGTAAATGTTGTCTTTTCTGAATTGAACTATTTTTCAACTAAAACTGAACTATTACAGCAGTTTTCAAATGTTGTCTTTGCTGAAATGAATTGTTTTAAATATAACTTACCGCAGCACTTTCTAAATGCTGTGGAAGCTAAAATTTAAATGTTTAAAGTATTTAAATAAGCTCAGAAAAGGTTAAATTTTGAGAATTTAATATTTGATTTGTAAGTATAATGACTTTACTTTTAATGGTTTAAATGAATGATTTTAATTCGAATTTTTATATCATTTTGAAATCTATAACCACGGATACACTTATCTGTATGCCATTTTATTTCCTTGTGATTTATTTGAATGCACACTTTAATTTGAGAGTGTGGCTAGAGGTGGACGATTACTGCAGCTCTGCGCTACCCTAGTCACATTAACACTGTTATTTGCATTGTTTACTTTATATGGATAGTTCTTTGATAGTGTTTATTACTTCTTACTTGATGGTTTAAAGGACCCTTAAAGGATGGGCGATCCCAAGCATCCTTTAAGTTATTGTGCATTTATATTACAGTTCACTTGAGTTGGTTCACATTGTATAAGTATGTATGTCCTGACTCGAGTGTTTTGTGTTTTACTTTACGCTCGGGTCAGCCTGAGCAATACGGCTTTGGAGTCATCTTCTAGAGTTAGAGATTCATTGGAGCTTATTTGTCTATCGGTTCTTTGACTTCTATTCCAGTTATTTCCTATTCAGTATTGTCTTTGTATTATTGTCTTATGTATCCTGACTTCTATTATATTTATTTTGATTATGAGATTTTGTATATGTTTTGAGAGTTTGTATATAGTAGCTTCATGAACTACTATGGCATTTTATTTCCGCTGCGAGTTATTCCGATATTCTGTGTCTGTGGTTCTGTATTTGATTTTATTTTCTCTAAATTTTCTTGACAATCCACTGTTTTGAAGTATTCAAGTCCGACATGTGTGTATTTATTGTCGATTTGAATGGTCCAAAATAGTGGGTCATTATAACTATATAGGGAAACGTCTGATCTACAGTAGATTCTATGGAGTAGCAGGCCGATCAAAGGGTAGAATTAGGAATTCATTTTAATGCAGCTATCAAGGACAAGTGCAAACAATCAAAGTTGACCTATCTTATTAATTGAGTACTAGCTAATTCATATTTATTTCCAGTTTCTCTCTATTTTATTTCCTTTGTTTCCTTTTATATATTAGAACTGTTGTAAAGTCTATTACTTTTACTTTGCTTAAAGATTCTAGTAATTACTATCAGTCACCAGGCTTTTAGTCTAACCCACTCCTCTATTTTCCCTTCCCCCCAGGCAATCAAGGGAGAGGACAGTAGATCGCGGTTACTTCAAGGGTTCTTGGAGAAGACTTCTACCATATATTTATTTTATTCTAGCTTTAGCTCTTTCTGTGTACTTGCTTATTATGAGGGATATTTATACTCTGATTTTTGTTGAGACTACGATTTTTTATTTCATGAGACATATTGAGTTTTGAGACATGTATGTTTTATTTGGTATTTGACTTATTTGGTTTATGAAGCAATTATGAAGTTTTTGTTTTGTAGTTTCCATTGTTTTTACCTATTTTTGTCTGGTGAATCTTAGTCTTTGTTAGTTTCAGTAATACCTACAATGCACCACGCCTTTTAATGTGTCCTTTTAGGTATATTAAGGGGTGTGTGGGGTGTTTCACTTGGTATCAAAGCCTAAGGTTAAAGGATCCCTAAAAATTTATTTTAAAAGTAAAGTATTTTCCAAAATGACTTGTTTTAAAAGTATTTTTCAGAAAAGAACTCTTAAAATGTTTTTTAAGTATAAAAGAGTTTTTATAAAAATCCCCTCATAAGTCCAGTTCAATCTCCCTTTGATTCTTTCCTAAACTATCCTTTTCTTTTCGTAGAATGGACGATTCCCCGAACCTTCCCAAGGGCATTCCAGTCCCAGCCTTGTTTCATAGATACTTACAAGCCACGACTCTAGTGGTGCACGGGCCAGCGCCCAATCCTGCACCAGCGGATGGGAACCCCATTAACCCACCTGCCGCCATCCATTTTTCTATGCTTTGTAAGGATTTTGCGAGTTTGGGCGGAAAGACTTTTTCTAGCAAGGAGACTTTTGTGCAAGCGAGAGCCTGGCTTAGGGACACTGAGAGGATATTTGGCTTATTGGGATTGGAGAACCAACAGCGGGTTCAGCTAGCCTCTTGGCAGATGAAAGAGGAGGCTTCATATTTGTGGGAGGTTGTTGAGTTGGAAGGAAGAGAAGTCGGTTAGAATGGGTTTAGGCAGAGGTTTGAGAGGAAGTTTCTGCCTCAAGCGGAAGAAAGTGTTCGGCTGGAGAGGTTTATCCATTTGAAGCAAGGGAGTTTGTTTGTTAAGGAATACATCCATCAGTTCAATGAATTGTCACAATTTGGTATGGAGTTAGTGAATACGCCGCACAAGAAAGCTATGAAGTTTGGGAAGGGATTGAATCAACCCCTTCAAGGATTATTGTTGACTCACATACTGCTGGGAGCTACTTATGAGTCTTTAGTTGAGATGGCGCATATGTCAGATACAGTCAAGGAAGGAGAGTCTAAAGAAGTGGTTAAGTCAGAAGGTTCAAAGAAGAAAGGTGAAGGCCCTTAGAAGCAGATTAAGAAAGGTTTGAAGTGCGGTAACTGTGGGATTGTGGGGCATGTCGCCAAGGATTGCAGAAAGGATAAGATGAAGGGAAGTGCTTCAATTGCGGACAATCCGGTCACTTCAGTAGGAATTGTCCCTAGAGAGCAAGGCAGGGGACTAGTGCACCAGTCGCAAAGATCCAAGCATTAGACGTAGCACCTTCAGGTAGCATTCCGGATAGAGGTAGGAAAGTTACAGTTGAAGATTTGATTTCTATATCTGATTTTCCCATTCGGACTTTATTCAATTCTGGAGCATCACACTCTTTTATCTCTAGTGCTCTTGTGGATTGTTTGCACTTAGACATTTCTTTAGTGGTAGACCCCATTGTTGTTATAAACCCCATAGGTGGATCGGCACACTTGTCTGTGGTTTGTAGGGGTTTTAAAATTTATATCCTAGGCGTAGAATTTGACTACGACGTCTATGTTTTGGGATTCTCGGGGTATGGGATGATCTTGGGTATGGATTGGCTATCCACATATGGAGCTATATTAGACTACGAGAGGAGAGTCGTTAGATTAGAGACATGCAGTGGTAGGACTCTCGAGGTATCTTGCGACTCGCAAGGGTCGGTCATGTTGAGTTTTCTCTATTCCCTCGATTCATCTTCAGCGGAGCTTGATTCGGTTCCTGTCGTCAGAGATTTTTTGGACGTCTTGGAGGAGGTTAGAGGACTACACCCTAAGAGAGAGATTGACTTAAGAATTTATTTGATCGAGAATGCTAAGCCAGTGGCGTTACCCGTGAGGCAATGGCACCTAGGGAGAGGAAAGAATTAAGCAAACAAGTCAGTGAGCTTTTGGAGAAGGGTTTTATAAGAAGGAGCATATCAGAATGGGGAGCACCAATCGTCTTTGCTACTAAGGCAGATGGTTATCTTCGACTTTGCGTTGATTAAAGAGAATTAAATAAGCTCACCAAGAAGAACCGATATCCACTCCCTAGGATTGATGATATTTTTGACTAGTTTGTTGGCTCTTCGGTATTCTCCCAGCTTGATTTAGCCATGGGATTCCATCAGCTTAGAGTCGCCGATGACAACATAGATAAGACTGCGTTTAGGATTCCAGACGGACTTTATGAGTGGCTGGTTATGCCTTTTGGGCTAATCGATGTCCTTGCCTACTTCGTTGATTTAATGAGCCGTGTCTTTAGAGAAGTCCTAAATAAATTCATAGTGGTATTCGTGGATGACATTTTGGTATTTTCCAAGAATATGGAGGAGCATGCTGTTCATTTAGAGGAAGTTCTTCAACACTTTGTAGTCACCATTTGAGAGCTAAGTTTTCGAAGTGTCACTTTGGGAGAGAGGAGGTACGTTTCTTCAGGCATGTGGTCTCGAAGGAAGGTTTGGCTGTTGACCCCGCTGAGGTTATTGCAGTACAAGATTGGAAGGTCCCCAAGAACGTCATCGAGGTTAGGAGCTTCCTAGGATTGGCTGGCTATTATAGGAAGTTCATTAGAGACTTTGCCAGGATTTCAGCACCACTCACGCGCCTTACTAAGAAGAATAAAGCTTTCATGTGGGACGTGGATTGTGAGGATTCCTTCATAAATCTTAAGAGAGCCCTTACTAGCGCACCAGTGTTAGTACTACCCAATGGAGCTGAGTCTTTTACCGTATACACTAATGCATGTGGGACGGGCCTAGGAGCAGTGTTGATGCAAGAAGGGAGGGTGGTATGTTATTGTAGTAGGGAGTTGAGGACGCATGAGAAGAACTACCCTACCCACGATTTGGAGTTGGCTGCCATAGTTTTTGCACTAAAGTTTTGGAGGCACTATTTGCTTGGAGAGAGGTTCGAGCTTTTCACCGACCACAAGTCACTGAAGTACCTATTCTCGCAGAAGGACTTGAACTTGAGGCAACATAGGTGAATGGATTTTTAGCCTCGTACGATTTTTATATAGCTTATACCCCTGGCAAGGGTAATGTGGTTGCGGATGCATTGAGTAGAAAGAAAGTAACCCTTAGTCTTTTGTTCGTAGAGTGGAGGAGCTTGGAGTTCATTTCTACTTTTGATTTTAAGCCCTCTACGAACATTACTCCCAGATTTTTAGCAGCATTAGATGTGAGGGCTACCCTTATGGATCAGATTGGCTCGAGGCAGCGAGAGGATTCAGAGCTTATGGATGTGATGGATAGGATAAGTCGAGGAGAGGTCTCTAGACATCTCCAACGTTATTCCATTAATAGCAAAGGGTGGCTTAGGAGAAATGGGAGGCTTTGTGTTACCCGCACCAATGATTTGTTGAGAGCGGTTTTGGAGGAGGCACACCATGACTATTCATCCGAATGGTGACAAAATGTATTGAGATATGAAGAGGATGTTCTATTGGAATGGCATGAAGAAGGACATGGAAGACGTAGCTAAATGCCTCATTTGCCAAAGGGTAAAAGCAGAGCAGCAGAAGCCCGGTGGATTACTTCAGCCCTTAGATGTACCAGAATGGAAGTGGGATAGTATTTCTTTGCATTTTATAGATGGTTTACCCCGTTCTAGGAAGGGGAATACTAGAATTTGGGTGATTGTTGATCGGTTGACCAAGAGTGCCCACTTCATCCTAATTAAGAGTAAGCGCAGGGCATCATATTTGGCATCCCTTTATATTCAAGAGATAGTCCGACTTCATGGAGTCCCTTCTAGCGTGGTGAGTGATAGAGATCATATTTCCACTAGTGAGTTTTGGAGAAGCTTATAGGAGGTGTTAGGCACGCAACTTAGATTGAGTACGGCCTATCACCCACAGATGGATTACCAAACGGAGAGAGTTAATAGGGTGCTTGAGGATTTGCTACGGATGTGCATTTTGGACTTTGGAAGAACTTGGAAGGAGCATCTTCCGTTGGTTATTTTTTGTATAATAACAGTTACCAAACGAGCATAGGAATGGCACCATTTGAGGCTTTATATGGGAGACCCTGCAAGTCCCCTTCATGTTGGGTGGAGTCTATGGAGAAGTTGCTACTTGGGCCAGACATGGTGAGGGAGACATCAGAGAGAGTGGATTAATTCGGTGAAGGATGAAGACAACCCAAGATAAGCAAAAGTCTTATGCAGATAAGCGGAGGAGAGACATTGAGTTTGAGGTTGGAGACTTAGTTTTTATCAAAGTATCCCTGCTTAGGAAGGTGGTAAGGTTTGGATCGAATGGAAAGTTAGCCCCCAGATTTGTTGGACCATTTCCTATCATAGAGAGAGTTGGGAAGATGTCTTACTGAGTAAAGTTACCAGATAGGCTCGTAGGAGTACACGACGTTTTCCATGTTTCGCACTTGCGAAAGTGCTTACATGACTCGGGGGAGGTTGTAGAGCCTAGTCAGTTAGAGGAGGTGGAGGTAGAAAGGGAAGCATCTGTTCGGTGTATCCCCACGAAGATTGTTGGAAGAGACATCAAGCGACTAAGGAATAAGGAGGTTCCTATAGTAAAGGTGCAATGGGGAGATGGCGGTGCAGACGCCACTTGGGAAGCAGAAGAGAAGATTCGTACTTCCTATCCTCATCTTTTCGATAGTAAATTTTTAGAATTTCCTATTTCCATCTTTAGTTTTGAATAGGTTCTTTCCTTTATTATCCTTTAGGAGGGTAGAACTTAGGACTTAACCTATGGATGGTAGGATTTGGTGTAAACATGTTATTAGAAAATGTTATGAATGATGTATGCTAGTGGTTGCAAGTGTTTGCTAGTGGATGCTAATGGACGCATATAGGTACACTAGGCACTATTATTCTTTAGGGATCAGCCTAATTAGGACACTAGAGCATATGCATATGGTTGTGCGTGCATTTTTATTCTATTTTTCATGGTTGCTATAAATGGATGATTATCACATGATTGTTATATTTGAATGATGTTTGTAGCACGCATATAGAACTATCAGTTGTCATTAGGGAATTTTTTCATTCATTTGGAAACATGGCATGGACATGATTGCATAAAAGGAGGTCAACTGAATCAGTGGACCGCCTAATCTTTTGCATTAGATAGGAACATTTACACTACACTAATTGCATAAGTATCATAAATTGCATTAGAAAAACTTAAGGACAATGGATGTAGTGGGTGATGACTGAGTAGCTGGTTGTAGAATTGGATGAAAACATTTAGTACAGTCTTTTATCCTTTGAGATTTTGGGGATGAAATCCCTTAAGGAGGGGAGAATGTAACAACCCGAAATTTAACCCGTAATAATTAATTCGTTAATTAATTAAACAATAAAATAACTTTGTGAAATTATCAGAATTGAGCCATGGAAGTTGCACCCTTGTGTTCGTGGTAATTTTCTGGTTAATTTCCATTTATAGCACGTCAGAATCTTAGTTAATATGAGAAAGGAACAAAATAATGGAAGAAACGAAAAATATATATATAGGCCAGGTCGACCGGCCGGTCGACCGGGGCACAAGGGCGGTCGATCGCCCGGTTGACCGGCCTATCTACTTTAACGAACGAACGAGCATTCGTTCGTTCGAAAGTTGAACATGTAGTTTGCATTATTTGGCTTCATCTGGTCCTTCCATTCATGCATCCGGTGGCCCCTATTCAGCCTATGATGTGGTTGAATCCTATTCAATCCCCAAATCCAACGGTCCGAGATCCACTTCTACACCTATAAATAGAACCCTAGGCCTAACACTTTTCTCATTCTAGATTTTCTCCACTTGGGTTCACCTTTTAAGGAAGGACCCTAAAAGGAATAATTGTCCAAGGAGAGAATCTTTTTAATAAAAATATTTTAATACCCTAAAGTGGATCCGTGAAGGCCTAAAGGGAAGAGATAAGGACCAGAGGTGAGTGATTGTAATTATTTTAAATTTCTTTAAGTAATTTAAAATAATAGGGTTTCCAATAGTTGTAGTTTAACTACGATTTTTGGAGTAACCTATTTAGTAATTTATTTACAGTTTTTAGAATTATTTTCAGTCTATTCCTTCTAGTTATTCTTTTAAATTATTATTTCAGTTAATTATAGCCTTTTACATTTAATTATACTTTATTTACAGTATTTTAATTTATTTACTATTATTTATGCATTACTTACATCTTCTTCCTACGCCATAGATTTCCTTCTATTTTCAGTTTTCTTTTATTTCTCCTTCTTCTTCTTCGCGTATGGATTAGAATAGAATTAACGCGAAATTGGATTAAATTATAAGAAATATGAAATAATGGATTATGATATGTAAATCATAAAGACTGTAATATAATTGGAATAGGACTGAAATTATGCCTAATTATGATATTAATTGGACTAAATTAAGAAGATTGGTCTAGTTATAACTTAGAATTATAACTAAAAAGAATAAAAGAAGAAAGAAGCTTATTTTCACACTTAGACCTTGAGTTAAGTAATAAGCATGATTATAACGTAAGTTATAAATTGATAAACTATGGAAACTATGGCGCTTATTTTATGCCTTAGGATAAATTAATAAGCAATAATAGTAATTAATAAAAATAAAGGCTTATTTAAATAATTTATCTAAGTTAACAAGCAAAGATAAGAGTAGGACCTGTACCAAATAGCATTCCGCTAATATTTCTATGGTTAAGGTGTTTCACATAATCCTGAAGTGAGACGAGGCGCTTCACATAATCCTGAAGTGAGGCGAGGGGTACGCTTATGCTTATAGTGGTAGTAAATGGTCAATCTATGATAGTTCAAATCAAGGGGATTTGAACAAAGGGCGCAACTAGATTTTTGTTTGATAGGGATCAATACCGGCAACAATTCCCCTATTTTTCTATGGACACGGTGTTTCACATAACCCTGAAGTGAGACGAGGTGCTTCACATAATCCTGAAGTGAGACGAGGGGCACGCTTATGCCGACTAGGGTAAACAAAAGGTCAAAAGAGGGAGAAACAGGTAGCATGGGCATGGTGGCAGTTACGCGTGCGACTTCCATTTCGGTGCTCAGTAATCGCTATGAGTTGCAAGCGCTTAGTAAGTGTGTCTTTCGTAGACACCAAAGTCTAGTGTGTAGGGAAACGTCCAATCCACAGTAGATTCTTTGGAGTAGCAGGCCGATCAAAGGGTAGAATTAGGAATTCAGCCTAATCAAAGTAGCTATCAAGGACAAGTGCAAACAATCATGGTTGACCTATCTTATTAATTGAGTACTAGCTAATTCGTATTTATTTCCAGTTTCTCTCTTTTCTATTTCCTTTGTTCCTTTTATATACTAAACTATTGTAAAGTCTATTAATTTTACTTTGCTTAAAGATTCTAGTAATAACGATCATTCACCAGACTTTTAGTCTGACCCACTCCTAATTGTCCCTCCCCCCTCCCTCTAGGCAATCAAGGGAGAGGATAGTAGATCGCGGTTACTTGGAGGGTTCTTGGAGAAGATTTCTACCATGTATTTCTTTTATTCTAGCTTTAGCTCTTTCTGTGTACTGACTTATTATGAGGGATATTTATACTCTAATTTTTGTTGAGACTACGAGTTTTTATTTCATGAGATATATTGGGGTTATGAGACATGTATGTTGTATTTGACTTATTTGGTTTATGAAGCAACTATGAAGTTTTTGTTTTTTTAGTTTCCGCTGTTTTTGCCTATTTTTGTCCGGTGAATCTTAGTCTCTGTTAGTTTCAGTTATACCTACAATGCACCGCACCTTCTAATGTGTCCTTTGTGGTATATTAAGGGATGTGGGGGTATTTCAATATAGGTGCACAATCCAACATGATAACATACATATACACAAGTACAAGATATGAAGGATACAAATATATTATGGAGTTGTCAAGCATTCTAAGAAAAATTATGGTGCTTACAAAGCTATTTGAACTCAGATGCATCGAGATGACAAGAAGAGATGGACATAAGAGCTTCAAAATTATGTATGTCATAAGTTGAGTTGATATCAAGTCACAGTTTTGAATTGTTAAAACCCACAAACAAACTGCTAACCATTTAAAATTTCTATCAAACCTTTAACATACGCTAAATATATATTTAAGCTTACCTATAGATTTTTATGGAATTTTTAAATGTAATAAAATTTATTTAAAAATTTTCAAAATTTTCCAATATATAAAGCTCATTTTTTCACAGCAGCAAAGCACTGCATTTGAATTGAAAATGCCACCAAAGCCTCCAAACGGAAATATTTCGAGCAGACTTTTGGACCGTTTTCTAAAGCAGACTGCTTTTGTCCCATGGTTTCAAAAATCCCATATTTATAATTTCTACAAAATTATATTTTTGAACAAGTGTTTCGTGTTTATTCAATAAGCTCTCTTCGCCAAATAAATTTCTAAAGGGTTACACTTATTTAATGACTTCCTTTTACTCTTGTATAAGCCTCTAATCATCCCCAAAACAATTACTCAATCACAAGCATTCAAACTCTCTTTCTTTCGATTGGAATTGCTTTTTATATTCTCAAATCAAAAACCCTAATTACTGCTTATTGTGCATTCAATTAAATATCATTCACAATAGTAAATTAATACACTTTAGGCCTCACATTGTCACTCTACTTTATCCAATAAAGGCACATATCACTTCATATACACCTTGTTCATTCGTTTTCATTTTATTTGTGGTGGTTATAGGAGATTTGTGCTACAAGTGTAACTAATTCATGTATCATTGACACAAGTCAAGTCAAGTTGAATTTATATTTTGTCTAAGTCCAAGAAGTCTGCATGGTAAGTCATGTTCGGTTGTTTAGGCAATGTATGTAAACCAATTCCTCGAGATGAAGTAAGGATATTGCTGAAAGTATGTATGTTTACACTTGTGCACACTGATTACGGATCGTGTAATATGGACTAATATATGCGGAATGTTATTTACAATTGCTATATAAGTAAATATTCAATAAACTAACTATATAGCAATTCACAGATATAGAATAGTAAATGCAGTAAACAGTAAAATCACACCAGGGATTTTTATACTGGTTCGGACCTCCCGTCCTACGTCCAGTCCCAGACTTCTATCTGGATTTCACTACCAACTACCTCGCTTCACCCGGAGGAACAGGTTTATAACACCCGAACAGCCGAACGGGATTTCGTGCCTCTTACAACACCGAGGACTTCAACAAAAATAAATACAATTGTCGTTGACAACTTGTGCTCTTAACAACACTGATTTGTCACTTGTAGTACACCCTTCCTATAATCTTATCCTCAAAATATGTGAATGATGTTTGTGAAGATTGAAGGAAGTATATTACTTATTTGAATCAAAAGATATGAAATAATTTCAATGATTCAATAAGCAATTTTGAAGTAGAAAGCTTTTTGAATGCAAGAGTATTTAGAAATTAAGATCAGAATTTTAAAGCAAAGAATTGTTGTATTTCAATCAATGATTTAGATATGTTTATATAGAGAATAAATGGTTGTAACTCTTTGTGAAGAGTAGCCATTAAAAGATGTGATCATTGATGAAAGGAAAGAGAAGCAACCATTGAAGAAAGAAGTGTCTTTTGGGAAAGGTTGCTTTCTGTTTAAAAACGGTCGACAGGTCAAAAATGACCAGTAGACGAAAATTTCAAATATATAGACGTTATGTGCATGTGTGCACGTTCATTGTGCAATTTACACAGGAACGGTCGACCGCCTGGTTTTGGACCGGTCGACCGGTCGCTGTTAAATTGCACAGTGAATGTGCGCTGTCATCCAAAACGTTTATACATCGATTCTTTTGAGATACATGATTATTTTGAGGATAGATTTTAACATAACTAATATTACCAACATACCAAATATTCCACCTCTAATGTATGAAGCTCGTTGTGTCTCAATGAATGACTTCTTTTTGACGATCACGGTTTATCCCTTTGTCAGAAATCAAAACTATATAAAAATCTTGACTCAACATTCTCCCCCTTTTTGATTGATGACAACATAGTTATGAATCTCCCCCTGTATTTGATCTCCCCCTGAGATTGTGCCTGTAACTTTATATTTTCCTGCATATATACTGTTAGCACAATTTTCTCCCCCTTTGTCATCGACAAAAAGGAGTTTATTAAAATATAGGATATAAAATATATAATTCAGAGTATAAGCAAAATAAGACTACTTCCATAGATCAAGAGTTAAGAGTCACATAATATGATAATGCCAAAGAGTCTAGTACGAATTAAAATGCGACACTATTTAGTACAAGTGCCAGATAATGTCTTAAAGCAAGAACTAAGTCATAATTTACACATAATAGTAAATAAAGACATAGACTAAAAGGATTCAATCTGAATCTGTCTCACTCTCCTCTTCTTCTTCGTCAACAAGCTGAGATTTTCCGTATCCACGTCCATGACTCGTTCCCGAGCTTGTACCCTCCTCCGAGGATGTCCAAGCAAAAGTAGGAGGAGCTGGGCGCTTGCCAGGGTCTTGAGTTGGCATGGATGAGGATGATGCTCCACATGATATTGCTTCCCATATAGAACTGAAGAACGACTTAAGTTTGTTAAATCGTTTATCCATTTTGGTGTCCATGCGCTTAAGTCGAGCTTCTAGAAGAAATTGATTTTGAGCAATAGTGTTAAGTGATTCTTTTGTTGAGGAAGATGATCTTAAAAGTTTAACTTCTCCATGTTTAGATCGGGATGAACGGGAGGAAGCCTCTCTATGTCCTTGGTCTTTCCATTGTTCAAAAGGCATAATATTGAAGTATGGAGCTGGAAGCTTCATTCTTGCAATCGAAGCTTTGTTGATGGCTTTTGGTTTGGAAATGGAAGACTTTGGTGGTTCAATGCCACAATCGAGCAAGAGACGCATAATGTACTCGTTATAAAACAAGTGAGGTCTAGAGCTATCATTTACTTTCAAGATCTCATCGAAGATCATACCAATCCAGTTTATACGAATACCCCCATAAATTGCGTATAGTGCCTTGAAATTTTCTTTATAGACGGCATCAAAATTTCCAGTTCTTGGGAAAAGGGAGTGCATAAGAGTATGATGAAGAATTCTTGCAGACGGCCTTAAGCCAATAGACTTAGTGCTATCCTTGTCATCTTCAGTAAATTGATGACTAATTTGATTACGGATATGAATATTGCAAAAGTCATTTGAGAATTTTTCACCAATAAACCTAGAACCAAGAACACTTGCCATCCTATCACATGAGATAAACACTTCTTTGCCACATACAACAGACCAAAGACAATAATTGGGATTTGCGGGTTTGTTTTTCTCTATATTTAGATTAGCATAGAATAACTTGATCATGACATGGTTAATTTCCACATTGTTTTGATCATAGTCAATAAGGTTTTCAATGTCGGTATCCCTTGCTAAATCTAAAATACGATAACTAGAGAAATCTGAGAATTTAACAAACGAACCCGGATGGATAGTAAAATCTTTCATTTCATTCCACCTTTTGAGTGAAATTGGATCCACAAGCCATTTCTTGATAGAGAGATCAATGGGTTGAGTCTCTGAGGTAGAGGCTTGCTTAAATTTCTTTTGTTGAGGAGCCATTAGGGATAAGTTTGAAGAAAGAAAGTTAATAAGAGAAAGTAGGGTTTCTTTGATTTGGGGGTAGAAGACTGGTTATGAAGAAGAAAAGAGTGATAGGGGTAAAAAGAACGGACGGATATATTAAAAAAAAAAAAACAAGAATGCTCGTAACCGGTCGACCGGTGAAAATGGGGCGGTCGACCGTTTTTATCCAGAGAGCAAAACGGTCGACCGGTCCATTTTGAGCTGTCGACCGGTGCTGTTCTGGAAGCTCAGTTCAGCCTGTTTTCAATATAGTTGTGTCCTATAAATTGTATATCACTCTTATTATAATATTTAATTGTTATTAAATGAGTGATTACAAAAGAAAATAAACAACGGTACAATATAAAAATAAAAATAAAATTAATGAAGAGTGGGAGAAGGAAGATCGGTTGAATCTTCGTTAATATCATCAATGCGAGCCTTCCAAGATGACCATTTTTCAGTTGCCCCTTCATTCTGAGCATAGTTTCTGTCCCATGAGTTTGGGGTTCTAGAAGATGAAGGTGCATTTGGCATTGGCTCATGAACATCTCGTTTGTTTGATCCACAGAAGAAGAATGCCATTCTTTCTAAAATAGATAATCGTGCCGAAGTCTGCTGTTGTTCATGATGGAGCTGTTGTTGTCCATAATGAAGCTGACGTTGAAGATCTATTTGATGTTTTTGATAGTGATGAATTTCATTGATCTTCTCTTTGGTTTGAGGAGAATAGAATAGCACTTTCTTTGCCTTTTTTGATTTAGGCGTACTTCCAGGTGTACGAGAGCATTGATGATGGCACTTTGGTTTATATTTTGGTGTTTCAGGAGAAAGATATTCTTCTGATTCAGAACTTGTAATGGAAATGTGAGTTTTTTGAGCACACTCATCACAAATATGTGCCATAGAAAAATTTGTATTTATGATTAGATAAGGGAAGATGAATAGAACGAATATTTTTGACAACTTATATAGACAGTTCTTATATATAAGCCTATGAATAAGAGTAAAAAGAGGAATTTGATGGTGTAAAATAATCAGAGGCTCAAATTTAAAAAAGCTTAAAATAGCTATAGTTAAAAAATAATCAAACGAAAGAACTTAAAAGTTTAACATCAGTAAATAGTAGACAAGGTTTTTTAAAGAAATTAAACCAAGCTCTCTTCTTAATTTAATAAAACTAGATTCGAGCAAGGGTTTAGTAAAAATGTCCGCTAATTGATTATCAGTTTGGACATATTCAAGACATATATTTCCTTTTTCAATATTATCTCGAAGGAAATGATGACGGATATCAATGTGCTTGGTTCTAGAATGATTCACTGGATTTTTAGAAAGATTTATAGCACTCGTGTTATCACAGTATATAATAGAATTTGATAAATGAATATCAAAATCTTGAAGTGTTTGTTGCATATATAATACTTGAGTACAAGCGAGAGCCGCTGATATATATTCGGCTTCACATGTTGATAGTGAAACACAATTCTGTTTCTTACTAAACCAAGAGACAAGTGATTTTCCAATAAAATGGCACGTACCACTTGTACTCTTTCTATCCGTTCGAGAACCTCCAAAATCAGCATCACTATATGAAACTAATTCGAATGGACATTCTGTTGGATAAAAAAGACCGAAATCTTTTGTATTATTAAGATAACGAATTATACGCTTCACTGCTCGTAAATGTGATTCCTTTGGATTTGCTTGAAAACGAGCACATAGACAAACACTCATCATTATATCTGGACGACTAGCTGAAAGATAAAGAAGAGAACCAATCATGCTTCGATATAATTTCTGGTCAACACTCTTACCATTATCATCTTTTTCAAGATGTGTAGTTGTACTCATAGGAGTTGGTTTACCAGATGTATTTTCTAATCCGAAGCGCTTGATAAGATTTCCGCAGTATTTTTCTTGATTAATAAAAATACCATTCGGAAGTTGTTTGATTTGAAGTCCAAGAAAGTATGACAGTTCTCCCATATGAGACATTTCGAATTCTTTGGTCATAATACTTGCAAATTCCTTACAGAGTTTATCATTTGTTGAACCAAAGATGATGTCGTCTACATATATCTGAATAACAAGAATATCCTTTTGAGAATGTTTGATAAACAAAGTTTGATCGACTCTGCCTATTTGAAATCCTGAGTCAATAAGATAGCTACGTAATCGTTCATACCAAGCACGAGGTGCTTGTTTTAAACCATAAAGAGCTTTCTTTAGTTTGAACACATGATCAGGATATTTTTCATGTACAAACAAAGGAGGTTGTTCGACATATACATTCTCTTTGATAAATCCATTAAGAAATGCACTCTTGACATCCATCTGATAAAGTTTGAAATTGTGGTGACAAGCAAAAGATAAAAGGATCCTAATAGCTTCTAGTCGAGCAACTGGTGCAAAAGTTTCTTCATAATCGATACCTTCTTCCTGATTATATCCCTGTGCTACTAACCTTGCTTTATTTCTGGTGATATTTCCTTGTTCATCAGCCTTATTTTTATAGACCCATTTAGTACCAATCACTGACTGATCAGTTGGTCTTGGAACAAGTTCCCAGACGTCATTGCGCACGAACTGATTTAGTTCTTCTTGCATGGCAATGATCCAATATTCGTCGGTAGCTGCTTCTTTAGGATTCTTAGGTTCGATATTTGATAGAAATGCAACATGTCCCATTTGATGTAATTGACTCCTAGTTCTTACTTGTGAGTCGACCTCCCCAATTACATTTTGAACCGGATGGTGTCTCAATAATCTTGGAGGGGAACGTATTTCACAAGCTGGAAGTTGTTGAGAAGTATTTTCAACAATATTTTCAGAGTCAGAGTCATAATTTGTGATGATAGGAGTGTCAGAAAGTATAGTTTCGTCATCATCAGATTTTGGTTGAGAGGGCTGAAAGATTTCATCGAAGGAAACATGAAGAGATTCCTCAATAGTTTTGGTTCGTTTATTAAAAATACGATATGCCTTGCTTCTTTCCGAATAACCGACAAATATACCTTCATCAGCTTTCGGATCAAACTTCCCGAGTTGGTCTTTCGTATTTAAAATAAAACATTTTGAACCAAATACTTTGAAGTAAGATATATTTGGCTTCCTTTCGTTAAATAATTCATAAGATGTATTCTTGGTGAGTGGTCGAATGGACACACGATTCAAAACATAACACGCAGTGGCTACGGCTTCTGCCCAGAAATGTTTTGGTAAAGTAGATCCATTTAATAACGTTCTTGCACATTCTTGTAATGTTCGATTTTTTCGTTCTACAACTCCGTTTTGTTGTGGAGTTCTAGGAAACGAAAAATTGTGGTTAATACCTTTCTTTGTACAAAAATGTTCAAATTCGTTATTTTCGAATTCACCACCATGATCACTCCTTATGTTTTTAACTTTTAGCCCTTTCGATTTTTGAATTCTTTTGACGAAAGATTTAAAATGTTCAAAAGTGTCACTCTTGTTTTTCAGGAAAATAGACCATGTATACCGAGAATAGTCATCAACTATTACAAATACATATCGATTATGGTTTATCGACTGAACTTGTGTTGGTCCGAATAAATCCATATGTAGTAACTCAAGTGGTTGTAGTGTTGATATGACTTTCTTGGATTTAAAAGATGATTTGGTTAATTTTCCTAATTGACATGCATCACAGATATTGTTGACCTTAAAACTCATTTTGGGTAATCCTCTAACTAGATTGTTTTTGGCTAGCTTGTCAATAGTTCTGAAGTTTATATGACAGAAGCGTTTGTGCCATAGCCATGGATCATTATCATTAGCTATAAGACACATATCTGAGTTATGATTAATATTCATATTCAGAATATATATATTTCTGTCTCTATAACCTTCGAAAATTAAATTATGATCTTTATCTAGAATACTACAATTATTATTTGAAAAAGAAATTGTAAAACCCTTGTCACATAATTGACTGATACTAAGTAAATTGTGTTTTAAATTTCTAACTAGCATGACATTTGTAATAAGAGGTAAGTTAGATGTACCGCAATTGCTCACATCGCCTTTGCCGATGATATAGCCTTTTGAATTATCTCCAAAAGTGACGGAGCCACCATCTGAGTATGTAATATTTGTTAATAAGCTCTTGTCTCCAGTCATGTGCTTCGAGCAACCACTGTCCAATATCCACTTTCCTCTTTTCTTAAGTGGGACCTGCAAAAAATAAAATTAAGTCCATGGTACCCACTTTTTATGGGGTCCTAAGAGTTAGGTCTTAGGAGTCCAAACCCATACGGGTCCGGTATCCCCTTTATATATATAATTAGTATTAAGATGTACAGTATTCATGAAATTCTGAATATATTTATTCCTAATCAAATTGTTATTTGTTTTAGGAACCCATATTTTGATAGTCTTGACATTTTTCTTCTGAAATTTCACAACTGGTTTTGGTTTGGAATATAATACACTAAGATTTTTCTTAGTTTCAGTCTTTTGTACTTTCTTTTTCCTTCCATTACCAAGATGTTTCTTGGTTTCTGGTTTCCTATATCCCAAACCTTGTTTATTTGAAACAGATTGTGAACTTTCAATGATTTTTGTCAAATTTTCTCGACCTTTGTTAAAGTTAGAAACATTTTGAGTTATATCATCTAACTTAGTTTGTAAGCTCGCCTTTTCTAGGTCCAGATTTTTGACTTTTGCCTTAAGCTCATGATTTTCAGTAGCGAGAGCATCATTTTTCTCTTTTTGAGTTTCAATTTCTTGACTCAAAAGAGATAATTGAGAGTCAACATTAGATGATGATTCTTGAAGTTTTTCAAGTTCTTCTTCTAATATTTTCTTCTCGTCTTTTAACATATCTCGTTCAAACTCTACTCTACTCAAATCTGCTTTGGCTACTTTTAATTGACGTTTTATGTCTTTATATTTGACTATCAACTCAGAATTTATATCAAGTAATTCATCAAATGTAGGAATTTGTACCTCATCTTCTGTTGCCATAAAACAAACATTAGCTTGTTCATTTTCCTGATCACTTTCACTTTCAGATGAGGATGAGTCTGAATCATCCCATGTTACTGAGAAGGCTCGTTTCTTTGACTTGTCCTTCTTATGTTTGAATTTATCATTTTCTGACTTCTTCTTCTGTTCTGGACAATCCTTCTGCATGTGCCCCTTTTTGTGACAGTTGAAACATTCTATAGTTGATGAAGATGGTTTGCTTGATCCAGGTTTCCTTTTGTTGTAGCGACTGGCTTTTCGATATTTTAGGAATTTTTTGAATCCTTTTGCAATGAATGCCAAATCTTCATCTTCAGAATCTGATTCATTTTCATCTTTCTCAGCATGAAATGCTACATTTTTCTTCTCTTCTTTCTGTTCTTTTCTAGCCTGCAAATTTGCTTCATAGGACATTAAATTTCCTATCAATTCATCTGGCTTCATGATGGAAAGGTCATTAGCTTCTTCAATTGCTAATACTTTTCCTTCCCATTCACTAGTCAGAGAATGTAGGACTGTTGAAACAACATCAAAATCTGAATATTTTTGCCCTAATCCGATAAGTGCATGATGAATAGTTTGAAATCTTGAATACATATCATTGATTGTCTCATTCGGTTTCATTTTGAAATTTTGAAACTGACTCTTCAGCATGGCTATTTTGGCTTGTTTAACCTTGTTAGTACCTTCATGAGTGGTTTTCAGCGTTTGCCAAATTTGATATGCAGTAGTGCAGATACTAACACGGTTATATTCATTTTGGTCTAATGCACAAAACAACATATTTATTGCCTTTGCATTTACAGCTGCTGCTGTTTTCTCAGTCGTTGTCCATTCTGAATATTCAGTTGTTGGATTTACTATTTCTTTTTGAGTAGCATTCCAAGCATCATAGCTATTTGATTGCATGAAAAATGACATACGTGTAGCCCAATAGCTATAGTTGAGACCATTAAAGAATGGAGGTCTTTGTGTTGATTGACCTTCCGTGTAAGTGCTAGAGCTAGTACTTGCGTTATTTGCCATATTACAAGAATATATCAAATAACGGTTTTACGGTTATATGATGACCGTGCTCTGATACCAAATGAAAGTATGTATGTTTACACTTGTGCACACTGATTACGGATCGTGTAATATGGACTAATATATGCGGAATGTTATTTACAATTGCTATATAAGTAAATATTCAATAAACTAACTATATAGCAATTCACAGATATAGAATAGTAAATGCAGTAAACAGTAAAATCACACAAGGGATTTTTATACTGGTTCGGACCTCCCGTCCTACGTCCAGTCCCAGACTTCTATCTGGATTTCACTACCAACTACCTCGCTTCACCCGGAGGAACAGGTTTATAACACCCGAACAGCCGAACGGGATTTCGTGCCTCTTACAACACCGAGGACTTCAACAAAAATAAATACAATTGTCGTTGACAACTTGTGCTCTTAACAACACTGATTTGTCACTTGTAGTACACCCTTCCTATAATCTTATCCTCAAAATATGTGAATGATGTTTGTGAAGATTGAAGGAAGTATATTACTTATTTGAATCAAAAGATATGAAATAATTTCAATGATTCAATAAGCAATTTTGAAGTAGAAAGCTTTTTGAATGCAAGAGTATTTAGAAATTAAGATCAGAATTTTAAAGCAAAGAATTGTTGTATTTCAATCAATGATTTAGATATGTTTATATAGAGAATAAATGGTTGTAACTCTTTGTGAAGAGTAGCCATTAAAAGATGTGATCATTGATGAAAGGAAAGAGAAGCAACCATTGAAGAAAGAAGTGTCTTTTGGGAAAGGTTGCTTTCTGTTTAAAAACGGTCGACAGGTCAAAAATGACCAGTAGACGAAAATTTCAAATATATAGACGTTATGTGCATGTGTGCACGTTCATTGTGCAATTTACACAGGAACGGTCGACCGCCTGGTTTTGGACCGGTCGACCGGTCGCTGTTAAATTGCACAGTGAATGTGCGCTGTCATCCAAAACGTTTATACATCGATTCTTTTGAGATACATGATTATTTTGAGGATAGATTTTAACATAACTAATATTACCAACATACCAAATATTCCACCTCTAATGTATGAAGCTCGTTGTGTCTCAATGAATGACTTCTTTTTGACGATCACGGTTTATCCCTTTGTCAGAAATCAAAACTATATAAAAATCTTGACTCAACAATTGCTAGTGAAATTCCTAAGAGGTGGTTGTAGAACGAATGTAGGAGAGGTGCTCAGAACTAGTATAAATCGACTGGATGATCTACCTTACTTTTTCATTGCATTTATTGTTATATTCTCTGATTAAACACATTTGGCCATACTCAATCCCGTGCATAGCGATTAACAAGTGGTATCAGAGAATAGTGTTCTATCAATCATAACAGCGTCCTAAAATAATGTAGAATAAGAACCGATCGAGACTGGTCAGCAAGAAAAAATGCATTGTTATTGATGAAGCGGTTGCGAACTACAACAAGGTACTTCGTGAGTCATAGGATCAATTATCTAGTAATTATGATAAATTATTAGATAATTTGAAAAAGTATCAAAACATAATTTTTTTATGTTAGAAAAAAAGCAAAAGCTTGTGAAATCAAGATTGCAAAATTAGAAATGAAAAGCTGAGTATAAAAAATGAAAATTCCAAATCGAAAAATAATGTTTTTATACTTGATGGCTTTTTAAATGAAAATGATTAAAAGTTACTAACTTAAAGAACCAAAATTAGGAATTGCAAATTTTTATGAATAATTTAGATATGCAAATTTTGTCTCTTAAGAAAGCGAATTGTGCTTTGAAAGATGAGAGTTCTGAATCAGTTATGGATATAGATACATTAAGAAATAGCAATAAATCTATTAAAAAAGAAAATTGTTCCTATGAAACTAAATTTGATGAGCTTAACGATAAAGTAACAAAATTCAACATAGGTCAAAATAATTTAAATTTAATTTTATCAAATTATAGACCTTTGAGTAATAAAAGTGGTTAAGGATATAATAAAACTAATTATAAAAATAATTTGGATATGCTTTCATGTACAATAAAAATGTCAATGCTAAAACAAGATTTCAAATAAAATCTAAACCCATATTTTATACAAATTCAAGTACTTCTATAACCTATAATATTTCTAGTATATCTTTTTGAATTTTGGCGACACTATATAGAGAGTTGAAGAGGTCAGAAGTAGCTTTATAACGGTGAAAACAGTTTGCAAATCGGAGCTCGGAGGAAACAATATAGTGATGAAAGGGAAGTGCTATGCTCAGCATCAGGCAACAAACGTCTGTCATAAAGTGACAGACGTCTATGACTTCAAGGTTTGGAACCCGAGAATACGGACAAACATCTGTCACTTCGTAACCGACGTCTGTGGTTTCAGGGGATGATTTCCCAAAACCTATGATGGACGTCGGTCACATGTGACAGACGTCTATGTCGACTTTCTGCATATATTTTGACCTGGGCTTGGTATGATGATCTGTGTTTTTTGAAGGGGCAATTTTGGAATTTTCCTAGGTTTTCTATTCTCCTATATAAGCTATCTTTAGGCTTCAAAGATGTGAGTGATTGAAGAGCGACTGCAAGGGTTTTGTCTCCATTAATTAAGGTTTTATCTAAACTTAATTTTCTTCAATTCTCTTCTCCACAAACTAATTCTATTAGGATTTGATCATTTTAATAAATCTCTTTACTATTCTCATTCGTATTAATAAAGGCTCTCTCTCAAAGTGGATGTACACTAACAAGACATTAGTGGAACCACTATAAATCGACGTGTGATTTATTATTTGTTATTGCTTTATTTCTATATTGCTTGTTTGGTGATTGTGATCAGATTTGGATTGGATTGCGTTTGAAATGAGATATTGATTGAATTTTTTTATGCTTCTTACCACGGTTTTTTTTTCTGCTGTGCTCGGGGTTTTTATTTGAGTGATCTCGAGTTAGAATTTCCCACAACATTTGGTATCAGAGCTTTTGTGTTGGTAGGTGATTGTAGAAATGTCGAAATTAGATAGTACCTCAAGCAGTTCCTCAATGGTTAATCCAAGTGGGTAGCGCGTTATATACGTGGATCATACGTGGTTTCGGGATCACAATTGGTTATAGAGAAGTGGAATGCCGATAATGATTTTGAGAAGTGGCAATGGAAGATGAAAGCAGTTCTAAGGTGGAATCGGGTGCATCGAGTAGTGTTTGATACACATTTGTTGCTGGCGGATATCTCGAATGTTGAGAGAGAGGAAATGGAAGAGTGGGCATTCATTACACTTCAACTTGTCATGGGAGAGAATGTTATCTCCGAAATTATTGGTGAGACTACGGCTAAGGGTATTTGGGACAAGTTGGAGGAGTTATATATGAAGAAGTCACTAACTAATCGTTTGATCTTGTTGCAAACGTTCTTCACCTATAAAATGAAGAAAGGTACTTCGCTAAAGGCGCACTTGAATACTTTTGATGATTTTCTAATAAAGATGAAGGTGGTAGATTTGAAAATTGAGGAAGAGCAAACGGTGATGATATTATTGTGTTCGTTGTCGGACCGTTAAATGGGTTTCTCAAATAATTTGATCTATAGCTGGGATACTTTGACTCTAGATGGTGTCAAAATGGGTCTTCTTAGCAAGAAGTTGCAGGATCAAATGAAGGAGTTAAGTGATGGAAGTAGTGGTGCTAGTAGTGGTCACAGTTTATTTGTGGAGAAGGAGAGATATGTGAAGAGGGAGAACCGTGGGTGTTTTAAATCAAGGAACCCCGGTTGGAGAGGAAAGTCGAAGGAGAGAAAGGGCAAGCGCTATATTCATAAGAAGCCCGGTCATTAGAAGAATGACTGTCCGGACAAGGAGAAGGCACAGAAGGAAGTAGAATCTTCATCCATAGCGGTGGAGAATGGTGTTGGTGAGGGAGACGTAGATGTATTAACGGTGGTAGCATCAGATATTTCAGGTAGCGAATGGATGCTCGATTCGGGGGTGTCTTGTCATATGACGTCAAATAGGAATTTTTTTCTTCTTATGTCAAGAAAGAAGGAGATTCAATTGTTATGGGTAATGGTGCTATTTGTAAGTCGAAAGGCATTGGTTCCGTGCAAATTCGGATGTTTGATGGAGTGGTTCGTACTCTCACTAATGTATGCTATGTTCCGGGACATCGAAAGGCTCTTATCTCTTTGGGGCAGCTAGATTCTTTAGGTTATAAAATCATTATTGAGAGTGATAGCTTCTGGGTTTCAAAGGGTGCGCTTGTGGTGGTGAAGGGTGCTAGAAATCATGGTGTTTATTTACTTCAAAGAGTGACTATAGAAGGTGAAATTTGTGTGGGAGTTGATAGTTCTCATGGCTTGGATGCGATACGTTGTGGATTTTGAGGTTAGGTAATGTCCTGGAGAGATGTTTGGATATTCTTCGAAAGAGGGAGATGATTGAAGGAGAGATCTTCAACAAATCGGAGTTTTGTGAGGAATGTGTCATAAGGAAGCAAACTAAAGTTTCATTCGGTGAAGGAAAACATGATTCGAGAAGGGTTCTTGAGTATGTTCACACGGATGTTTGGGGACCGACACCGGTAGCTTCTTTGGTGGGGGCTCGCTATTATATTTTTTTTATTGATGACGTTTCTCGAAAGGTATGGGTGTATGTTATGAAGACTAAGTCAGAGGCATTTGCAAAGTTCAAAGCATGAAAGCTCTTGTTGAGAATGAGAGTGGAAAGTCTTCGAAGGTTCTAAGGTATGATAATGGCAGAGCGCATGTTTCTGGAGAATTCTTGGAGTTTTGCAAGAATTAAGATATTCGGAGGCATTTTACTATACTGGGAGATCCGTAGTCGAATAGTGTTGCGGTGAGGATGAACTGTACACTGCTTGAGAAAGCTTGATGCTTGAGATTGACATCGGGTTTGACTAAGGGACTTTGGGCCGATTATCAACCGTTGTGCATATTGTGAATCGATTTCATGCACAACTATTGCTAACAAAATTCCAAAGAAAGTGTGGAAGGGAAAGAGCATTCACATGAGTTATCTTCGTGTGTTTGGTAGTCCGGTTTATGTGCATGATCTAGGAAATGATAAGCCTGAGCCTAGAGCTTTCAAAGAGGTCTTGCTTGGCTCTACATATGGTGTAAAAGCCTATCGGATTTGGAATCCGAAAATGAAGAAGGTTGTCAATTCTCGCCATGTTACTTTTGATGAGTCGGTTTTGTTCTCGGAGAATAAGAGCACATCGGATGTTCCAGATTTGGTTCATGGTGAATCAATAGAGAAGGAAGTTATTCCCACATTTTATCCAAGGAGTAGAGAGAGTAGAGTAGTTGTAGCTGCTTGTGGTTGATGTAACATCACATAATCCACATGGTTCCTCTAGTAGTGTTGGTGATGTGCATGATTCTGGAGAGTATTCAGTTCAAAGTGGAGCCGAAAGGAGTTTGGGTGATGGTATTGCTAGTCGAGTGGGTCAACATGCTGTAAGGCCACCCGATAGATATGGTGATTGGAACTATCTTAGCTTTTTTGATAATTTAGATTATGCTCTTCATATAGTCCAAGACGAGCCATTGGACCTTGATGACGTCATGGAGTCGAGTGATAGCTCGATGTGGATTTTTTCCATGGAGGAAGAGATACAATCGTTGTTAAAGAATCAACCTTGGGATTTGGTTCCACTTCCTGAAGGGAACCGTGCTATTGGGTGCAAATGAATATACAAGGTGAAGGATGATGGAAGATACAAAGCTAGGCTAGTGGCTAAGGGATTTGCACAAAGGAAGGGAAAGGAGTATGATGAGATATTCTCAATGGTTGTGTGCCATACTTCAATCCGAATATTACTTGCTATAGTTGCTATTCATAACTTGAGTTGGAGAACTTGATGTGAAAACCACCTTCTTGGATGGTGACTTGGATGAAGACATCTATATGGAGCAACCAGAATGTTTTATTGTAGATGATAAGTCAAATTTGGTTTGCAAGTCAAAGAAATCATTCTATGGTTTAAAGCAATCGCCTAGACAATGGAACAAGAGATTTAATCATTTTATGCTTGAAAATGGTTTTGATAGAAGCAACAAGGATGCTTGTGTATATTCCAAGAAGTTGAAAATGATTGTTGGATGTATTTAATCTTGTATGTGGACGACATGCTCATTGCTTCTAAGGATAAGAATGAAATCAACAAGTTAAAACTGAGTTTGAAATCGGAGTTCGAAATGAAGGATCTTGGAGAAGCAAGAAAGGTATTGGGCATGGAAATTGGAAGGGATCGAAAGCATTTTGAGCTGAAATTGACTCAAAAGGAGTATATAGAGAAAGTGTTTTTCCATTTTAGCTTGGAGAATGAAAAGGCGTGAAATACACCTTTACCTTTGCATATGATGCTTTCGAGTAAGGGATCGCCTATCTTGGAGAAAGACAAGGCTTATATGGAAAAGGTGACATACGCTAGTGCGCTTAGAAGTTTAATGTATGCTATGGTGTGTACAAGGCCCGATATTGCAAATGCCTTCGGGATGGTTAGTCGGTATATGGATAATCCAGGGAAATCGCATTGGGAAGCAGTGAAGCTTATATTGAGATACCTTAGAGGTACATCATCTTATGGTCTTGTTTTTGGTGGTGGTGATGGGAAGAATTGCATGTTGGTTGGTTATTGTGATTTAGACTATGCTGGTGATATGGATCGAAGAAAATCAACTTTCGGTTATGTCTTCACACTTGGTGGTACAGCCATAAGTTGGAGATCGAGATTGCAGACCGTAGTTGCTTTATTCATTATGGAGGCAGAGTGATAGCCGCGGTGGAGGCGGCAAAGGAGGCACTTTATTTTAGGTGATTGTTGTGTGACTTGGGATTTGAGCATTATAGCATCGATATTCGATGTGATAGCTAGAGTGTTATTCACTTAGCAGAGAATTTGGCGTTTAGCTCATGGACTAAGAATATTGAAGTGAGAGAGTCATTTTTAGTAACCGTGGATGAAGATAAGCAAGTGTATCTTTGAAAGTGCACACAAAGGATAACGCGGTGGATATGTTCACTAAGGCATTGCTGGTTGAGTAGTTTGAGCATTGCTCAAACTTGATTCGCTTGTTGAAGTGCTAGGTGCCACTGGATGGCACGGTTGAGAGAGGAGCTTGGTTATGGATAAGAAAGAGTATCGGTGAGAGATTGTGGTTCTATCTTCTTGGTGAATGCAGGTCTTTGGTGAGAAAGTTTAGGATTTAGATGTTTTCAGCACTTTGTTATTAGGAGGGGATTTGCCTGAGCTCGTAGATGGATTGCAATGGGCAGTGGATTTGCCGAAGCTCATTGGGAAAGCATTCACGTTTGGTTGAAGGTAGAAGAGGTGATAGTTGGTGCTATCGGTTGTTGATGATAGTATGGTATCACTGAAGTTGGAGATGGATATAATGTCGAGGTGGAGTGTTGAATTTTGGCGACACTAAATGAAGAATTGAAAAGGTCGGAAGTAGCTTTATAATGGTGGAAACAGTTCGCAAATCGGAGCTCGGAGGAGGAAGATATGGCGATGAAAAGGGGGTGTCGTGGCCAGCATCAGGCGATAGATGTCTATCATAAAGTGACAGACGTCTGTGACTTTAGGATTTGGAACCTGAGAATGTGGACTGACATCTGTCACTTTGTGACAGATGTTTGTGGTTTCAGAGGATGATTTCCTGAAACCTATGATAGACGTCTGTGACGACTTTCTGCCCTTATTGTGACCTGGGCTTGGTGTGATGATTTGTGATATTCGAAGGGTAAATTCTGGAATTTGCCTAGGTTTTTTATTCTCCTATATAAGCTATCTTCAGGTTTCAGAGATGTGAGCGACTAAAGAGCGAGTGCAAGGGTTTTAGCCTCCATTAATTAGGGTTTTATCTAAACCTAATTTCTTCAATTCTCTTCTCCACAAACTAATTCTATTAGGATTTGGTCATAGTAATAAATCCCTTATACTATTCTCGTTCGTATTAATAAAGGCTCTCTATCAAAGTGGATGACTAACAAGACGTTAGTGGAACCACTATAAATCAGTGTGTGATTTATTCTTCATTATTGCTTTATTTCTATATTGCTTGTTTGGTGACTGTGATTGGATTTGGTTGAGTTTGGTTTGAGATATTAATTGGTTGTTTTTATACTTCTTACCACGGTCTCGTTTTCTGCTGCGCTTTGGGATTTGATTTGAGTGATCTCGAGTTAGAATTTACGATAACCTATCTAGAAGTAAAAAAACCATTAACATGAAACATGAATAAAAATTATTTAAGTATTTGGATTCTTGTTAATTAAAGAAACTGGGAAAAATACATTGATGACTATTTTGACACTGTGATTAATAATGAAAATTTTATTTTCAAGGGATCTACAAACCCTTTTTGGTATGCTTACCTTCGGCCTAACCCCCTAGACTGTAACATAGGAAAGGAGTACTAGAACATATTCCTTTTTTTTTACAGATGTGCCACATATCGAGGAGGGGATTGATTCTGAATTTATCAATACATGTGGAAATGACATTAAAAATGGAGAAGATCAGTGAAATTGGGTAATCTTATCTTTAATTTTGTAACATAGTTTTATGACAATAATATTTTTTTAACAAGTTAATACTTATTTGGAAAGGATATAAATAATTACATGGACATTTTGATAAAAATTGAGATATTCTAGAATATTTTATACACATTAGCACTTATCAAAAATTAAATATTCATTTTATGAGAGAGTTATATTTATGGGAATAAGTGCATAAAAAGATTATTTCTATGCATACCTAATAAATTTTCGATGGTAAATGTATAAACGAATATTTTAATAAGGTTTTTAACATTCATATGTAAATGGCATACTTAGGAAAATATTGTTATGGGGAGTTCTATGAAACATTTATAAAAACCTAATCTTGCCAATGTATACGAGTCAATATAAGGTTTACATTGTTCCATTATAAAAACTATTAACTACAAAAAACCTACTTTTAGTCGCAAATATTGGAACGTTGGTAAATCAAGTGCTACCATAGGATTTTGGGGGAATGGGAAACATTAGGATTAATTTTTGCTGGCCCTGCCTAACATTTTTCAAAGTACCATTCGTTTTTGATTTCGTTTAGTTCCAGTTCACAACAACGCTCTTAGAAAACCCTATATCGGTCTACTCCACCTTCGAAGCACCAAATCGTCATCAATCTACTAACACACTAGAAGCCTTAAATCGTCGACCTACTAAGGCACTCAAAAACTTCACGGTAATCAATCGTTGTTTTTCTTTCTGGCCTTGATAGACCGATTCGCCAGTGATGACAAGCTTCATCTCCTTCTTAGTCATAAGCCCTAAATCATTATCTCTCCAGCATCGACAAGCTTCTCAGTGGACAGAGTCTCCTCACAACTACAACTATATGGGATTATGGAATTCAAGTATTGCTTGTTTGAGTGTTATGGCACTCTTGAGTGAAGGGAATTTGTGTATATGTACTTGTTTTGGTCATGGTTGATTTTCAAATCGTGTTAATGGCCATATTCTTCCCACTATCCATCATAACTTGCATATATTGGTTGCATATAGCCCGGAATAAGGTGCTAGTCATAGTGCATGATGGTTGTAGGATTTGGATTTATTTCTTCTTTTTATTCTTGTATTACTTTAATTGATTATAGTATCTATACGTTGTATTAGAGCAATTCAGACTTACACATTTATATACGTAGTAAAAAAGACAGATATTGAACTGAATTGAAATGACTAGCATAAAGTTCCAAAAAGATTTGTGGTCTACCTTTGCTAACATCTATTGAAATTGGTTCAAGTTGAAACTTTCTACAATTACTAATGCTCTTGAGGATTTATATTTAGTGTTTGTAGGCGTCTTGATAATTTCTTCTCCAAATAATTCTTTTTACTAATAGTTATGTCTTTCTTATAGCCTATGAACATGGTGTTTCCTAGAGTAGTTGGATTCAAATTACGAGGAAAACTGAAAAGTGAAGTTACTGCAACAAACTTAGTTTTGGCAGTTACACAAATCCTTCAAAATCATGGTGTTGTTGGAAAGTTTGTCAAATTCTATGGTATGAAATTTAAATTTAGACGAGTTATTGTTCTGGTATAAATTCATGTTTTTTGGTTGTTTCAAAAAGTTACCATGATGCCTCATGCATTGCATATACAAGAGAAGTGATGAGTGAGCTATCTCTAGCAGATCGTGTCACTATTGCAAACATGTCTCCGGAATATGGGGCGGCCACAGGATTTTTGCTAGTCGATCATCCTACACTGAAGTACCTAAAGCTAAATGGTAGAAGTAATGAAACTGCGGGCATGCATTTATTATCACAATAAACAACTTCTATTATGAATGATGAGATATGTTCTTATTATGAATAACTATATAGATGCCTCTGATAGAGTCCTATTTACGTGCTAATAACATGTTTATAGACTACAACCAGGGTATTATTTTTCAATACTAGTACAATTTCATGGGATGGTTTTTATTAGTATAGTTGTGTTAACTACCTTTTTGATGTTACTTTCAATGTTAATCTCATCCCCAACTAGAAAGGGTACATTCATCCTATTTGGAGTTGAATTTGGAGGATGTCAAACCATGCCTTTCTAGACCCAAAAGGTAATGGGTTTACCACCATTTTTGTGTCATGATTACCGCCTACATATAATTTGTGCAATCAACTATTCTTTCTTCGGCTTAGGCCTCGTGACAAGATTTCCCTAAGGGAAATTAAAGCCGGCTGACTTGCTTGTTTAGACAACAAAGTAGGATTTAAGGTGCGACAATGTATTTTTTCTGTTTTATTATTATGAAATTTTAATATTTAATGACGGTGTACAATTATTTATATAATATGTTCCTATGTGGTTAAGGGTTTTGTTATTCCTAAAGAAGCTCAAAGTAAAGTTGTAGATTTCAATTTCCATCGAAAATATGCTCAGTTAAGACATGGCGATGTTGTCATCGCCAGAATCACTAGTTATACTAACACTTCAAATCCTAGTGTAATGCTTAAAGATGCATTAGTTGCAAAGAAGGCTTGTAAGCTTGGTCTTGAAGTAGAATTAGTGTTCTTTTCTCACCTTATAACATTTGGATCATGTAACATCCCCTTACTTGGAGGCCCAAAACTAACGGCTACGGATGATGCAGTCAACCATAGTTATTAATCCTCGACGACCAAATACGATGATATTAGATACATTGATACACAGAAACACAAGAATATGAAAAAAAAATTAATCAACAAACAAATTCCACATTCCATTTCAAAATATTCTGAATGGATTACATAATCCCAGTATGCAAACCTCGTTCAGATAACCTATAATTAATACAAAATATGTCAAGGGCGACATATGAAGATGCCCCTTGGTTGATCAGAATATATAATAAGGCACTAAAACAATTTTCCTTTACAATCAAAACATAAAGCGGAAATAAAAGAACTCTAATAACAAGCTTGCCTCCTGCACGTCCTCGAAAGCTTTACTTGGAACCTTAACTCTCAACCTACTCAAAATTAATTGAGTACCCGAGAGTTTAAGGGGAAAACAAAAAATTCAAGTCAGACATAAAGCCTAGTATGAACAATAATTTACCATCTCAAACCATTTAGATATCTAGTGAGACCACGCCGCTTAGCGAAACGGGTTTTCCCCACAGTAGTATCCTAAAACGTTTATAAAACCATATATTGTGCTCCTACATCCACAATTGTTAAAACGTATTATTTCAAAATATTATGATGATATGCAAAACAAGTAGATCAAATCTGGATTACCCATCCCCATTCATTCTGACTATCCGTCTCAATTATAGTTTTAAGGGTTATTACCAACCTGTTAATTGCTTGTGGACTATCTGTCCAATTTCATAGTTTTCATGGGATCACTAATAACCTATTGGTAACTCCAATATTTTTTCTCTTACCCTGGTTTTCATGGGCTAACTAGCAACCTATTGACTAACTGTCAATATCTTAATCTGGATATAGTTTTCATAGACTAACTATAAACTTATTGGCCCCTGCCAATATCAATCACAGTTTTCATGGGCTGACTATGAACCTATTGGCCCCTGCCAATATCATTAGTAATATACAGTTTTCATGGGATTACTGTAAACCTATTGGCCCCTACCAATATCATTAGCTTTAAGGTATTAATCTTTCTTAATTTATATTCACTACTGGGTCAACCTAACTGGTTATTCTGCCCTTCCCAAAAATATAGTTATGGATTAATAACAATGTGAATAAGTATATGAAGAAGTGTACATAACAACAATTAACGCCAACGCCTGTGGTTTATTATTATTACTATTATTATTGTTATTGTTGTTATTGTTGTTATTATTATTATAATATATATATATATATATATATCTTGGTTAAACCCTTTAACCTTTATAATCAATGAAAACTTCTTCATTTCAAAACCCTTTGTTTGTTTATGCCATGGTTATTCCTTTAATTTGAGATTGGGTTATGTTTTGAAATCTTAAAAACATCTCTTTCGAAACTTCTAGATGACTTCCATCGAAAGCAAAATCTTATTTCAAAACATAGTAAACATTCCTTTCAAAGCCATTGACAAACATTCTCTTTCGAAACCAAATAAACCTTTCGATGGTATCAAAACATTCTTCAAAACATGGCTTCGAAACAATTAAAAGTGTCCCTGACGAAAGCATTCGGTTTACTTTTTTAAAACTTCATTTGCATCAAAAATGGTTATGTACGAAAGTATCTTTTACGAAACCAACATCAAAATTATTTTAGGGAAAGAGTTGATGGTGTCGGAACCATCTAGTTGAAAGCAATAACCGTGAAATTAAAACTTTGAAGGATAGAGTCGAAACCCCCTTTCGACTCCATTTCCTTCGAAACCCTCATCCTCTTCGAAAGCATTTAGGAAAAAGGCTTAGTTTAGGTTAAAACATAAGTAACACTACAACATCATAGATGCCTTAAATACAGTCGAAAGGAAATTAGTGGCTGGGTTTCGACTTGGTCGAAACCAGTCCTTTCGAAAGCACTTATTTAAGGAAAAAGGTACCCCTTCAAAAGCTAACCCCATTTACATAATATAGCAACCTTCTTTGGAAGCCATTTATAAAACCTTTTCGAAAGCATGTGTTTCAACTATGTTGAAAGCTTTGAGTAAAACAAGGAAAGAATTTAACTTTTGAAAACAAAGCAGGGTTTCGTCCCTATCAAAAGCTTACCTTTCGATACTCTCTTCCGCCATCCTTCCAATCCACTACGTACCATCTAAGTGATACCTTGTGCATTGATTTCGACTATGTAGGTTTCGATTGGGATGAAGCGGAACCAAGGTAGTTGAAAGATGCATACTAATTGAGGTCGAACACCTTTTTCTGAATTAAAGGCTGAAATATAGCAACTTTTAGTAATTATTTGGTAACTTCTTGCCTTTTTGTAAACCTTTGATTAGTTGCTGCATACTTTTCACATACTTTTCATTCAAAACTGCCGCCTTTAATCGGATCCAAATTTAAAAGATTTAAACGTTTAAGCCTTTTCATATAATAAAACCAACATTTGCAGAAAAGTCGTTCTTTTAAAAAAAATTATATCCTCTAGTAAATCAATTGGGAAAAATCCCCAAAAATCACAGAAATCCAGCTTCATCATGAAATCAAACATGTTAAAATTTCAGACCCAAGTTCTTCCCGAAACACACGAAATAAATTTTAAACCCAGTTATATCATATTTTCCTTTAGAAATCCATAATAAATTTTCCATGGCTTAGAAAATTCTGAAAATATGTTTTACGTAACATTAAATTTTTTCATGGCATTTTAAAATCAATAACCCATGGTTTCTACCCTAATACCGTATGAATTTCACATATAAATAAATTATTTAAATCAAACAATCAATAACTTAAGCATATCATCATCCAATATATCATAGAAACGAAATAAATACTTAGATTCGAAATCATAAGATTATAGAAACCAATTAAAAACTAAAAAGAGATGGAATGAATAATTATTCACCTTAGATTGGATAAGGTATTTGAGATTTGTTGTTGATTAATCCTCCCTAGCTTTTGATCCTTAGCTTTAGATTGAAATTCCTCTTTTCCTCCTCGTTAATGGCCGACTATATTTTTTTTTTGATTTTTTTCGTTTGTGAAAGTGGAAAATGGAACATGAATGGGCAATTACAAAGGCCATAACCATGTAAAATGAAAAGGTTATTTTACTAATATGCCCATGTGTAATTTAATCAGTTTACTAACCCAATTAAAGCCCATTTACTTTATTAATAAGCACGGCCCTATATATAGCTTATTTAAATCTCAATCTCATTATCCTCGTTATTTTATTTAAAATATCTAATCAAATTTCCTAAATAATGTTATCAAAATTAGGGATGTTACAGGTTCTCCCTTTAAAGAATTTCGTCCTCAAATTCAGTAAGGACTAAATATTAAATATAGTAATCATCTGTAACAACTCCTAACAACCATAACAATCATATTAGCCTATCTGACTAGCAAATATCTATGTAAATCTAATATAGGCATACCCTTAAAGCAGATCAGGATAAGTATCTCTAATCCTGTCTTTCGTCTCCCAATTACAATCCTTCTCGTTGTCGCTCCATTGAACTTTTACTAACTTGACTATCTTGTTCCTTGATCTTTTCTCATCTCAAGCTACAACCCGAACTATTTGTCTAACAATAGTCGAATTAGGCTCTACCAATAAGTCATCCAACCATGTTGGAGGAATAGTAGTCTTCGGATCATGCACATACATACGAAGATGAGACACATGAAATACATTATGGACACCTACCATACTGCTTGGCAACTCAACTCTATATTCGAGCTTTCCAATCCTCTCTATTACCTAGAATGGACCAACGTATCTCAGGGCTAACTTCCCTGACTTCCCAAATCGCACCACACCCTTCATATGTGATAACTTAATGAAAACCTTTTCTCCAACTGAGAACTCTAGATCTTTACACCTCTTCTCCGCATAACTCTTCTGTCTGGACTGAGCTTCCTTCATTCTTCCTTTGATTAACTCAATCTTCTCTGATGCCTCCCTAACCAAATCCGAACCTAATACTAATCTGTCTCCAACCAGCATGGGGGTGATTTTCATGGTCTTCCAAACAAATCTTCAAACAGCGCCATTCCTATACTAGTCCGGTAACTATTATAATAGGAAAACTCGACCAAATGTAGGTGATCCTCCCAAGATCCACCAAAGTCCAGCACATAAGCCCTCAATAAATCCTCGAGTACCTTATTGACTCTTTCTGTCTGAGGGTGATATGCGGTGCTCATATTAAGCTTGGTACCGATCACTTCCTGTAGACTCTTCCGGAATTCACTAGTGAACAGGGCATCTCTGTCACTGACTATACTATTAGGAACTCCATGCTCTCTAACTATGTTCTTCATGAACAACTTAGCACAAACAGGTGTCGTCCTAGTTGACTTAACTAGAATGAAATGGGCACTTTTAGTCAATCTATCCACTATAATCCATATACTTTCATTACCCCTATTTGTCCTTGGCAACCCGTTTATAAAATCAATGGATATGGAATCCCATTTCCAAACGGGAATCTCTAAAGGTTGAAGCAACCCACTCGGTTTTTGATGTTCAGCTTTCACTTGGTGACAGTTTGCACACTGCCTAACCCACAAGCCAATATCCCTCTTCATACCTTCCCAATAGAAGCTCCTCTTCATATCTTGATACATCTTGGTTCCTCTAGGATGAATCATAAATTTAGATCGATGACGTTCTCCAAGAACTTCCTTCCTCATATCCTCCACATTCGGAACACACAACCTCCCTTTCTTTCTTAGCCATCCTCTCTGATCAAGGCTAAAATCCTTTAAATCATCGATCTCTGTTCCAACCTCAAGTTTTCTAATCCACTCAACTAATATTGGATCCTCCTTCTCCTTAGAAGATATTTTCTCAATCAATACTGGTCCGAACTTCTAAACAAGACAACCTGAGAAAACTCTTACTAGAATCAACAGTCGATCTTAACTGCACACCACACCTGGCTAAAGCTTCCAAATCCTTCCACTCAGCCAACATAGCTAACACCACATTTTGATGTTTTCTACTAAAAGCATCTGCTGCCTTATTACCTTTTGCTGGTGTATACTCTATACCAAAATCATAAGATGCCAAAAGTTCTAACCACCTTTATTGTCTCATATTCAACTCCTTCTGAGAAAATAAATACCGTAAAGACTTACGATTGGTATAAAGCCCAAATCTCTCCCCTAAGAGATAATCTCCAAATTTTCAATGCGAAGATCACTGCTGCCAACTCTAAATCATGAGTAGGATATCTTAATTCATGTGGTCTAAGCTGCCTGGATGCGTAGGCAATAACCTTACCATTGTGCATCAACACTGCTCCTAATCCAGTTTCGCATGCATCCGTATATACCACCAACCCTGGGTTTCCGTCTGGAACTACTAACACGGGTGCGTTGGTTAACAAATGCTTTAACTTAAGGAATGCTTCCTCACATTTGTCGGACCAAACAAACTTCACACCTTTTTTGGTTAGCTTAGTTATGGGTGCTACTATCCACCAAAAATCCTTAATGAATCTCTGGTAGTAGCCAGCAAGTCAAAGAAAACTCCTGATCTCAGTCGCCGTCTTTGGTCTCTTCCAATTATTCACAGCTTTGGTCTTATCTGGATCGACTGACAATCCTTTCTATGAAACCACGCAACCAAGAAATTTAACCTCTTTCTTCCAAAAATGACACTTGGTAAACTTAGCCTTTTGCTGATTCTGCCTCAGCGTCTCAAGCACCACCCTAAGACTTCATGCTCTCTCTCATCCTTAGAGTATACTATAATGTCATCTATAAACACCAGAACAAACCTATCCAAGTATTCTCGGAAAACTCAGTTCATTAAATCTACGAAGAAAACAGGCGCATTCGTCAATCGCGCATTCATCAATCCAAATGGCATCACCAACCACTCCTATGAACCATATCTAGTCCGGAATTCTATCAAAGGAACACTGTCCTACACCACTCTTAAATGATGGAAACCTGGTGTCAAATCCCGCTGGGAAAACACTCTGGCTCCATTTAACCGATCTAATAGATCATCTATTCTAGGCAAAGGATGCTTATTCTTGATCGTCCTTTCATTTAGCTTACGATAGTCGATGCACATCCTTAACGACCCATCCGATTTCTTCACGAATACCACGGCCACTGCCCAAGACGAACTACTTGGTCTAGTAAAATTCCTTCCTTCTAGATCCACTAGCTGCACCTTCAATTCCTTCATCTCAGTTGGTGTCATCCTACTAGGTGGTCTACTAACAGGTTCAGCTCCTGGCACAAGATCTATTCTAAACTCAACAGCTCTTTTTGGTGGTAGTCTAGTGACTGGCTCAAAGATATCTACAAACTCTCTTGCTACCCGAACCCGACTTAACTCATCTCCTACCTCCACAGCACTAAGAAATAACTAACACTCCGGTCAGTATTCTCTACTGAGAATATCACTCAGTTGTGACTATCAGGGTGTCTCAGTGATATCTCCCTATCTTGGCAAAATATTCTAGCATCATACCTACCCAACCAATCCATACCCAAGATGATCTCGAAATCTACGAAATCAATAACTTATAGACTGCATACAAATTATGACCTAACAAATCAAGTTCTAACTAATGACATCTAAATCCTAGAGTTGCATACCCTCCTATTGGATTCGCAACCCTTAAAGAAGTAATAAGGTAGGTGGGTTCTAAGCAAAATCTATCAATCAAACACTGAGATATAAATGAATGTGATACACCGGTATCAAAAAGTAGTCTAACTGGAATACTCTGAATCAAAAGTGTACCTTCCATCACACTCTTTCCCTTATCTGATGCAGTTGGCCTAGCTGATCCGATAGCAAAGGCCTTCCCTTTATCCGCCATGACTGGCTCGGGACATTGATTCTTGTAATGCCCAACTTGATCACAGTTGAATCACTTCACATTCTTCTTGTTTGCAGCTTTCTTCCCATTTCCTGACCGGCACTCATTCACAAAGTGACCCTTCTTGTCACACTTATTGCAAACTACCTCAGCCTTTGACTTCTTAGAAGCATCTCCCTTTTATGCTTCCTTCTTTCTAAAGAACTTCGTCTTCTTCCCTTGAGAACCCTAAGCTTCCACTGACTTCTCCTTAGCATAATCAGCAAGTAACTCCTCATCGTGAATGGCCATCTCCACCACCACATTACAAGTATCACGAACATGTGTCATGTTCATTCTAGCAAACTCGGCCCTCAATCCTCGAATGAACCTTTCATTCCTTCTGATGTCAGTATCTATAACAGCATATCCATATCGAGACAGCTCTTCAAACATAGTAGCATACTCGACTACTAACATCTCTCCCTGAACTAAATCCATAAACTTCCTTATATCTCATACTTAGCAAACTCAGATACAAACTTTTTCTCAAATCTCATTTTAAAATCAGCCCAAGTTAACTGCTCTTCTGGCACTCCGGCATTAACACTATTCCACCAATGTAGTGCTGACCCCTACAACTGTCTAGAGGCCAACCTTCTCTTTTGCACATCATTCAGACCCCAATCAGTAAATATACGCTCACAATGCAACAGCCAATTCTGGACCTCTATGGCACTCTCTGTTCCCAAGAATTGCTTTACACCCAAACTGGTGTAATATCTATTCAACAAAGTGGGCCACAGGATTAGCTCCTCCTATATTTCCAACAACACCAGCAGTAGCTCCTGCTTGCATCAAACCAACAAAACTGATACATCGCCCCCATATCTACTGGTGGAATTCCAGTACCTACATTGGCATCATCATTTTGATTACTAGCATTAGCCAATCGACTCGGGTTCCTTCTGGTAGTGGGTCGAGCATTTCCATTATTTGTGGTGCTTCCTCCATCGAGATTTCCTCTTCCGTTTCCTACTTCCATATCTCCTTTCTTATAAATCTGCATACGAGCCTTAGTAAGGTACAGAAGAATGGCTAAGAGAGCGGGGAATACATACTTATATATATAACTATATATCAAATACAAGTAAGTTACTATACCGTTAACCTAAACCCTAAATCTTATTATCTGATTCATTGGATTATGTTTGAAAATCTTTTAGGTTTAAGTTTCTTATAAAGTTTCATAAACCTCGCTCTGGTACCAACTTGTAACATCCCCCTACTTGGAGGCCTAAAACTAACGGCTATGGATGTTGTAGTCACCCATAGTTATTAATATTAGGTGACCAAATACGTCAATATTAGATATATTGATTCACAGAAACACAAGAATATGGAAGAAAAAAAATTAATCAGCAAACAAATTTCACATTCCATTTCAAAATATTCCGAATCGATTACATAATCCTAGTATGCAAACCTCGTTCAGATAAACTATAATTAATACAAAATACACCAAGAGTGACATATGAAGATGCCCCCTTGGTTGATCAGAGTATATAATAAGGCACTAAAACAATTTTACTTTACAATCCAAACATACAGCAGAAATAAAAGAACTCTAATAACAAGTTTGCCTCTTGCACGTCCTCGGAAGCTTTATTCGTCTAAAAGAACACCTGGAACCTTAACTCTCAACCTACTCAAAATTAATTCAGTACCCGAGAGTTTAAGGGGAAAATAAAAAATTCAAGTCAAACATAAAGCCTGGCACTAGTACAAAACAGATCAGTTGCTTTGCCTCATTTGTGTCGGTTGTTCATAAAACCGACACAAATAGTGTAATTTGTGTCGGTTGTTTATTAACAACCGAAACTATTGACTTATGGGGTAAGAAGAAAATGTTAAAAATATAATTTGCATCTGTTGTACTTAAGAAACCGACACAATTGAAGGGAAGCAATAGATTTACTCGTGTCTGTTGTTTGAACAACCGACACAATTAAATACAATAGCATCGGTTGTCCAAAAACCGACACCATAGGCACAACTTTTCCCCCCAAATCCATTTCAGCCGCCCCATCTTTTCCCCAATCTTTTCCCGCGAACCCTAAATTTTAGAGGGAAAATTTAGCAAAAAAAAGAAAAAAAAAGAGAGAAAACAGCAATCGCACATCAGCAAAAATGTCTACTGATACCAGGTCTCGTCCATTTGAAGACGAGATTGAAGATGAAACCTGTGAAGCTTTGCTATACCTCAAGTACTCCAAACCATATATTAACCTACTATGTCCAAAAGCCAAACTCACTTCAGGAAGCCACGAAAGAGTGGGAAAAACCACTTTACCAAAATAAAACCTAATCCCTCAATAATGGCGGAGAAGACGAAGATCCTCTCGGATACTCGAAACAACCAACAGCTAACAGAAGTGGAAAAAGATCAACTTCAAATAAAAGGAAAGGCAGTAGACTCAAAGAGGGTGAAATTCCCGCTGTCTCTCAATGGAGATCCCGAAGTTACTCAAGATAAGCTCTATCTCTTCATTGAGTTTTTCTTTGTTCAAATTTTTGTGCATTAATTGTCTACAATCCTGGTAAATATGAGCAGTTCTAACATGAACTGGAAGTGCAATACTCTTAAATATTCGGTTATTCCGTTCACACTAGATGTTCCAGATGATAGAAGTGAATGCAATGTTATTGATCTGATTCAGTAGCATGTTACTAGTCTATTTAGAACAAAGATTATCCAACACGTGGTTAAAATCTACTGAATTCCCTAAATTTAGATGCAATTTTGTCATAGTATCTTCAAATAGAATTCTGGAGTAATTGCAATTGAAGAATAGGTGATCCCTACCTTCTATTTGATTAGTGCAAAGGACACAATACTTATCTTTAGCACCGTTCCATTTACCAAGTCTGTCCTTTGTATGCAGTCTGTTAAGTTTTGCCAGCAGAGTACATATTGACATTTTGGGTGCACACTTATTGTACAAAATCACTTTAGCCCAATTAAATTCAGTGTATTTAGGCCTGATGTGATTCCAAGCAGATTATTACTGAACTTACCATTCTTGTCAGGGATCCATTGCCAGTAATCAGATTGTTTGTTCTTCTGAATATTGATATTCTTTATAGTATTTTGCATTTGAGAAGTCATACCATCCATATGATTTTTCCAAGTATTGTTTCATAATAGAGTATACACTTTCATATGATTATCACCAATAACATTCATAAAGTTGCATCCATACAAGTCAGTTAAGGAAAAACCATTGATCCAAGGGTCATACCATATATCAGTCTGTTCACCATTCACTATTTTTCTATCACCTGCCCCCTTGCACCATTGTGTTGCAATTAGCATAGTTTTCCATGTGTGAGAGGCATTATTATTAAAAGCTTCATTCTAGAAGTTTGTATGTCTACAATATCTTTGATGCATCCACTTAGCCTAAACTGAATCACCTTGAAGAAAATTCCAAATCATTTTAATAGCCACTGCTTTTGCCATATCCTCTATTTTCCTGATACCAAGACCACCCTCATTTTTTTGTTTTACATACGTTATCCCAATTCAAATTATGTGCCTTGGTTTTCCAAATAAAATGAGCACATATTGAATTAATTCTCTGAGTAACTGTTGCTGGAAAGTTAGAAAACTGAAGCCAGAATTGAATTATTGGAGAAATGACAGTTTTTACTAATTCCACTCTACCACTGATGTTTAGCATTTTATTTTTCCAGTGACTGAAATTTTTATTGATATTGTCAATTAAAGTTCCAAAATCCCTAGCTTTGAGTTTATTATATAACAGAGGAATTCCTAAGTAAGTAACAGGGAGATTTCCAATATTGATATTTAATATGTCAGCAATATCTTTTTTGAGGCTAGCTCCTTTACTAAAAAACAATGTTGATTTATTTTCATTTAAATCAAGCCCTGTTAAGTACCTTAGCTTCTGAAAAATATGCTTAATGCAGTTAGCATTCTCTGTTGTGGCTTTTCCCATAATCAGAACATCATCAGCATAAATAAGATGTGTGATCACAGGCTCTGTTTTGTATATAGGAGTATTATTACCTTTCAGCTGCTCCATATCTAAATTAATAGTGAGATACTCCATAGCTATAGCAAATAAATACGGCCATAGGGGATCGCTAACCCAAATTAATAGTTTTCTATAATAAAATCTCAGCACACTTGCTATGCTACTGTTTGTTCCATTTATACTTTTTTTTGCAAACAGTTGGTTACCCATCTGCAACCAATATTTCATATTTGCATTTTTTTTATAAAAAAACTGCTAATGTTAGCTCTATTATTTCAGTTACATGCACAGTTTTCAGTTGCAGGCCTTATTATTGATGTTTAGTTTTACATCTTAACAGTCATTAGTCAGCCTAAGTTTCTCTTATTTATTTATTTATTTTCTTTTCAGAGGCATTTACTGCATTGAATTATGCAGAAAAAATGTTCATACCTGCATAAAGCTTCTTGACTATAGTTACAACACGAGCAGGCTTTACAAAGGTATGTTGTGATACAGCTTGTTAATCGGTTGCAATTTTGCCTAGTAACTGTCCGATATTACAAGTGATAACAAAGTATATTTTAACACAGAGGACAACTGAAGATTGTCCAAAGAATATGGAGCTCTAAACTTATCTGCAAGTGGAGAAGACATAGAAATTAAAAGCGAGGCTTGCATTCGGCATGTTCGAATGCTACTTGCAGCTAACCAGTTTAGCCAGGTTTGTAGCTTTTAATGTCGTTGGTTATAATACATAATATTTTTGTTTGATATCATTTGTATAGGCTATCTGGTCTAGTCCTACAGGGATTCATTTGTGAAAATACTTAGTATGCTCTTTGGTTTATGATGAGAGTCTGTGCCAAAACAGTCTGCGAAACATAGTTGATTGAAAGAGCACATGTGCCTGATCATGGTATAACTAGAAAATAAGAGACAAACAGTAAGAAATATGGCATTTAGTGCACAATCCTATAATTTTGAGAAATGTTACACAAAAAGTTTAGTGCACAAATTGTTTCATTTGGACCTACATCTGGTATCTCACTGTTTAACTCTCTAAACTCGTTTCTTTCAGTTCACAATGATCCTAAAAGTGTATTGGACCCCTTAACTCAAGCTGTGGATGAACTTGAAGTATTAGAGGTATGTCAAATCATTCAAGCTTAATTACACTCATTCCAACTAATCATTTTCTATTTAATGTTTAAATATGTACTTTCTCATGCAGTATCATGAAAAGGCTTCGGAAGTGTATTACTTAAAGGCGATTGTTTACAATTCACTCGGAAAATATTGGGACCTTGTGCACTGGTACATTATATTGACGCTGATAAGTATGCATACTAATTTTGTTTAATTACTTCCCTTAAGGATTTTTATCTCTGTAATGGCCCTAAATACGAGGATGAATAAGAGTTGTATCTCGGCCATTAGTTTTGAGTCTGGTAACCTGTTTAACAGTTTTAAGCATGTGAACTGTTATATTTATGCACAAGTGAAATATGTTACTTATTCTATTTATTATTGAGATATCAACCACAAAATGATTAGTTATGTTATTGAATGCTCTGAGCTCAGGTATCTAGGATGAAAGAGGTTCTATCATGCATGTTAATTTTAGATTGAACCATGTGATGACCCATTAATGCACAAGTTATGTCAAGCATGTAAGATACCCTTCACTGTCTTTTTGGGCACTACAAGAATGTATCTTAATTTGATTTCTCTTTAAATCATGATGATTTATGTGCCGTTTTTAATTGAACACTCATCGATAACTCGTTCTGCCTGTCCATCTGCATTTTAAAATAGATGGTTTGTCCATGTTTTCATTGAGCCTATATATAGATTTAATAGAATAAAAATTTGGTGAATATCTTCACTATTATAGAAAACTATTAATTTAAGTTGAACTCAAATCTCAGCACTCTTAACCTATGTTCTATAGATTATAGAAATCATTTGCAAATAAAAGTTTTGCCTGGTTTAGATGGTTTCACTTGCAAATATGTACAACATACTATGTCAATGAGTCTACATTATTCTGTGTTACTACTTGCCTACCATACAGTACTCTCTCTCCCCCCTCTCTCTGATAAAGGAATCTTTATTCACAGTGCAGGATTCTATACACTTGGTTAGTTTTGAACAAAACTATTCTTAGTTTGATCGGGGTTAACATGGTGATCAGGGAGGTTAAACTTTTGATTTTGCATATATAATACAACTAACACAGTTAACTAATATAGGAGTCTTTTTTCACACAGACGTGTGTATGTGTTTATGTATGTACATATGTATATGTGTTTATGTATATATGTGTGTGTATAACTAAATCTCTCACAACCAAAGATAATCATATACTTTAAGTTTGTATCACTTATATTAGGTTCAAGTACCAACAATCTAAATTTTATTATTGAACAGGAGGCTTCAAGATTTGCTTTCTCAACTATCATCAGAGCAACCAAACTGCCCACAGTTATACATATACAGCTCCGCCGATAGAGTGATTCCAGCAAAATCAGTAGAAACGTTTATCGAAAGGCAGAGGAAAGTAGTATACGAGGTTAGATCTTGTGATTTTGTCAATTCGCCCCATGTCGACCACTACAGAAATCATCCAAGCTTATATACTTCTCAACTCACCACTTTTCTTGAGGATTGCTTTCCAACAAAAACATCTAAGAAGTAATTGCTTTACTCTCTTTCTTTTTTTAGTAGTAGGCTCCATTTTTTCCCCCTGGCAAAAAGACTGTTGGGTGGTATTATATACATATATAAACAGAAGGTTATGTGAAAGATATACAAGTTATGTTGAAAGACTTGTCTTGGTTACATTTTGCAATATTGATACTCCTTGATACTCTTAGGTTTATTTATGCTGCATACAAATCCTTTAAATGTATTACTTATTATATAAGAATTTGAGCGATAACTTAATGTTTTTACCGTTATCAAATTTTATAGAATTTTTGAAAAGAATAATCAAAAGTTGCATGTTAATTTACATAAAGCATAAATTAGGTTGTATCTTCTGTTTTTAGAAATATGAATTTAATTTACAAATTCATCGCTGTATAAAAAATTTCTCATAACGACATAACAGTAGAGGTATGTATTTTTTTTCTATATTTTTATTTGAACTTTTTTTTACTCTCATTTTCTTCCTGAACTCTGATCTGCCGTTTGTAAATGCAAGTGTGAAATATGATGTTAGCTTATGATTGTTTTCGGATGCATTATTCAGTGAATGCTCAATATGGTTAGTTAAATTGAAGGAATGATAGTTGAAGTACATGTTGTTACTTTATTTAAATTTACATTTCAAATTATATTTTATTCCTGTTCAACAAATTGAGAATAAGGAATAATTTCAAGTTGATATGATAACAATATTTAAACGTAACGAAAAATATGAACAGTTGTGTCGGTTGTTATTAAAGAACCGACACAAAACTATGAACAGTTGTGTCGGTTTCTCTAAAAGGACCGACACAATAAACGGCGGTGTACTTCACTATACAAGCTGATTTGTGTCGGTCCTTTTAGAAAGACCGACACAACTGTTCATTGTTTTGTGTTGGTTCTTTAATAAAAACCGACACAAATGATTGATATTTGTGTCGGTCGTACAACCGACACAACAGAAAAATGTCTTTTGTGTCGTCTTCATATGAGTCGGTTGTAAAACCGACACAACAAGGGTTACACAACCGACACAAATGACCAGTTTTGTACTAGTGTGGTATGAATATTAATCTATCATCTCAAACCATTTAGATATCTAATGAGACCACGTCGCTTATCGGAACGGGTTTTCCCCTTACTAGTATCCTAGAACGTTTATAAAATCATATATTGTGCTCCTGCATCCACAATTGTTAAAACATAGTATTTCAATATATTATGATGATATGCAAAATAAGTAGATCAAATCTGGATTACCCATCCCCATTCATTTTGACCATCTATCTCAATTATAGTTTTAAGGGTTGTTACTAACCTGTTAAACGCTTATGGAATATTTTCCCAATTTCGTAGTTTTCATGGAATCACTAAGAACCTATTGGTAACTCCAAATCTTTTCTCTTACCCTGGTTTTCATGGGCTAATTATGAACCTATTGACTAACTATCAGTATCTTAATCGGGATATAGTTTTCATGGGCTTACTATATACCTGTTGGCCCCTGCTGATATCAATCATAGTTTTCATGGGCTGACTATTAACCTATTGGCCCCTGCCAATATCATTAGTTATATACAGGCTTATTGTAAACCTATTGGCCCCTGCCAATATCATTAGCTTTAAGGTATTAATCTATCTTAATTTATATTCACTACGGGGTCAACCTAAATGGTTACTCTTCCATTTCCTAAAAATACAAGTATGGGTTAATAACAATGTGAATAAGTATATGAAAAAGTGTACATAACAACAATTAAAGCCAACACCTGTGGTTTATTATTATTATTATTATTATTATTATTATTATTATTATTATTATTATTATATCATGGTTAAACCCTTTAACCTTTATAATCAATGGAAACTTCTTCATTTTAAAACCCTTTGTTTGTTTATGACATGGTTATTCCTTTAATTTAAGATTGGGTTATGTTTTGAAATCTTAAAAACATCTCTTTCGGAACTTCTAGATGACATCCATCGAAAGAAAAATCTTATTTGCAAAACATAGTAAACATTCCTTTCGAAGCCCTTGATAAACATTCTCTTTCGAAACCAAATATACCTTTCGATGGTATCAAAACATTCTTCAAAATATGGCTTCGAAACAATTGAAAGTATCCCTTTCGAAAGCGTTGGGTTTACTCTTTTAAAACTTCATTTGGGTCAAAAATGGTTATGTATGAAAGTATCTCTTTCGAAACCAACTTCAAAATTATTTTAGGGAAAGAGTTGATGGTGTTGGAACCATCTAGTCAAAAGCAACAAACTTGAAATTAAAACTTTGAAGGATAGAGTCGAAACCCCCTTTCGACTCCATTTCCTTCGAAACCGTCATCCCCTTCGAAAGCATTCAGGAAAAAGGCTTAGTCTAGGTTAAAACAGAAGTAACCATTCGACAGCATAGATGGCTTCAATACAGTCTAAAGAAAATTAGTGGTAGGGTTTCGACTTGGTTGAAACCAGTCCTTTTGAAAGCTCTTATTTAAGGAAAGAGGTACCCCTTCGAAAGCTAACCCCCATTACATAATATAGCAACCTTCTTGGAAAGCCATCTATAAAACCTTTTCGAAAGCATGTGTTTCGACTATGTCGAAAGCTTTAAATAAAACAAGGCCAGAATTTAACTTTTGAAAACAAAGCAAGGTTTCAACCCCATCGGAAGCTTACCTGTCGATACTAAGGCTTCTACCGTCCTTCTGATCCACGGCGTACCATCTAAGTGATACCTTGTGTATTGGTTTCGACTATGTAGGTTTCTACTATGAAGGTTTCAACTGGGATGAAGCGGAACCAAGGGAGTCGAAAGGTGCTTACTAATTGAGGCGGAATACCTTTTTCTGAATTAAAGGCTGAAATATAGCAACTTTTAGTAATTATTTGGTAACTTCTTGCCTTTTTGTAAACCTTTGGTTGGTTGCTGCATACTTTTTAGATATTTTCATTCAAAACTGTCACCTTTAATCAGATCCAAATTTAAAGGGTTTTAATGTTTAGGCCTTTCCATATAATAAAACCAACATTTGCAGAAAAGACCTTCTTTTAAAATAATTTATTTTCTCTTGTAAATCAATTGGGAAAAATCCCCAAAAATCACAGAAATTCAATTTCATCATGAAATCAAACATGCTTAAATTTCAGACCCAATTTCTTCCTGAAACACATGAAATAAATTTTAAATTCAATTATATCATATTTTCTTTTAGAAATTCATAATAAATTTTCTATGGCTTAGAAAATTCTGAAAATTAAAACTCATCTCCAAAATCATATTTTACTTAACATAAAAAAATTTCATAGCATTTAAAATAACCCACGGTTTCTACCCTAAAACCATATGAATTCATATATAAGTAAATTGTTTAAATCAAACAATCAATAACTTAAGCATACAATCATCCAATATATCATAGAAATGAAATAAATACTTAGGTCCAAAATTATATGATTTTAGAAACCAATTAAAACCCAAAAAGAGATAGAATGAATAATTATTCACCTTAGATTTGATAAGAATTTGAGATTTGTTGTTGACTAATCCACCCTAGCTTTTGATCCTTAGCTTTAGATTGAAATTCCTCTTTACCTTCTCATTAATGATCGGCTATAATTTTGTTTTTGATTTTTTCCATTTGTGAAAGTGGAAAATGGAAAGTGAACTGGCAATTACAAAAGGTCATAGCCGTGTAAAATGAAAATGTTATTTTACTAATATGCCCATGTGTAATTTAATTAGTTTACTAACCCAATTAAAGCCCATTTACTTTATTAATAAGCACGACCCTATATATAGTTTATTCAAATCTCAATCCCCTTATCCTCGTTATTCTATTTAATTTATCTAGTTAATTTTCTTTGAATAATGTTATCAAAATTAGGGATGTTACAGATCATCCCCTTGTGAGTCAATATCCAAAAATTTAAATGTAGTTTGTAGGAAATAAATGTTGATGATTGAACAACATGATGTTTTTATTGTCTTTTCCATGTTTGCAAGCTTCATGTTTTTCATAAATCTTGGTAAAATAAAGGACAATTTATTGTTTTTATGTCATTTAACTAAAATAAAAAATAATACAAAAAAGCCAAATTATTTGTATATTTTTCTCCTCTTTAGTTTTATCCCATACTATAGTGTATGAACTAAACACAAAAGTGATATTTAATAGAAAACAAATAACTAATAATTGTGGTGTAAGAGCTATAACATTGCTGAAATAGCCTACCAGAAGTATGATGAGGTATGTAAAAGGCTCACTTTATAAGTCTTTTGTGCTCCGACATATAGGGAACTGGACAAGACTAAGAAGTTAGGCAGAAACTGCAAGGATCAAAAGATTTGAATTAGACTGAAAGATTTGTGAACTAACGCAACATGGCTGAGGCTAAGAGTTGAAGCTTGATAAATCTATTATGTAACTTAGTTCTAAATGGTCATGGCAGAGTGGAGTAGAGAGGACTAGCATGTTTTGGATAGAACAAGCCTAAACTGAACCGCTCTCAATATCATGGCATGGAATGAGCTATTCTCATCTAAAAATTAGTTTATTACCTTTCAACTTGTAGTGTGATTAGAATAAAAAAACTTAGATGGTTAGGACTCGTCGGTTTATTGCCTTTTAACTCATATTTGATAGTTTTCCATTTCATGACTATGAAGTATAAATTGCAACTCGTATAGATTTCCCTACTCTTAATAATTGCTTCTTCGGTTGGATTTTCAATTATCTTTAGATATAGAGCTTTGTTTTTCTACCTAATGTGATCACAATTTTCTTTCATATTAACATTACATTTATTCCAGCAATTTAATAACCATATTTGTTTTTTTAGTTTCTATAGGAAAATATATAAAGGATTACCTTCACAGTTAAACTGCAAGCCATTATGAATCACCTCAAATATCCAACAAGAGAAGGCATAGGATTGTTAAATCTACGGGCTTGAGTCCTTTCCCTTTATCATCACTTATAAAGTCAACAGTAAAAAGACAATGACCACTCAGAAAATACTATTTATCACATACACAATTGCCTGCTGGATCACATGTGAGATGGTTATCTAACACCTAGCTAAATTTTGTTAGCTAAATACTATCCGGAAACAATAAAATTATTTCTAATATATACACTGGTGTTTTGAGTTATTTATATTTGGCTAATCTATACTAAACATGTCTTTATCATAACATAGATATTTGAGAAATTTGTGTGTTGTATACCTTCTTTATGTTCAAACCAGATATAAATCACAATAACATATATGTAAATCCATTAGTTCATGTCATTTTTCTTTTATTGTTATTTCATTGCACTTGTACATGTTCACTTTTTTTGCTTGCTTCGTGATATTATAATGAATTACACATATAATCTGGAATGAATTTACTCATCTTAATTTGTTTGGCAACATGCACACACGTTATTCATTAACTATCGTAACATTGGTCAAAGAATATTATCATTTTTGTTCAAATTTGTTATAAATTGTCTAGATGTATTTTCATACTTCTAGTGGTCCTATTTATATACTTTTATGGTTTTTACTTATTTGTCCCCATGCAGGTAGGTGAGTTGACGAGATGTTACATTAAATTAAAATCTACACTTTGACTTGTAACGACCCACCTTTTTGGACGGTTTAAAACAACAATAAACCACACATGTCAGACTCAAACCATTTAAAAGGGAGGATTGTTATGGGGTAAATAAGAAAAAGCAGAGAAAGAAAGAAAGATAAAACACAGAATCTCACAGTAGAATGATAAAATATAATAATCAAATAAACAGTTCATGAAGCTGTTTTACAACTAACATTTGATTACACTTTTACAATACCGATCAGAGTTACATACAACAGGAATAAATAACTAAATGCAGTGGAACAACATGATGCAGTGGAAATAATAAAAAATAAATAATAATAGTACTAAATCTTCGTCTACGTCCTCCAGAAAAGCAGTCTTTGATACACTGAAAAGCTCAGACTGACCCAAGCGAATTGAAAAGACAAAACACTCGAGTCGAAACAAAAAGATCTTATGTAAGTTAAATCGATAGTAAATAAATATGAGTGTAATGGCGTCATAGATGTTTACGGGGTTTGACACCTCCTATCCAATGTTTAACGTGAGTGCAATAACTTAACAGATGTTCGGCATTTCCATCTCCTAAGGATCCGTTAAACTATCTACATACATAGTACAACACGCTATTATAATAGTGTCTACAGTAAAGTAAAGTATTAAAATAGCGTTAAGGCGTTACCCATATCCCCTTTAACACATTTTATATATTCTCATAGTCTATACATTACCGTAATTCCTCCGTAAACTGGAGGGCTATCAGAGGGCACTCCATAGGTATGGTACAAACCAAACTCGTAGAAGGCGCGATAAGGAATGTGACACGGCACTCGAGGCAATGACAGGGTAGGATTCTACAATTTGCACTCCCGGACTAGTGGTAACGCATAACAGCTACGACCGCCCACCTCGGAACACGATCCCATAATCAAAATCGAGGGGTGGCTACAAAATTAATCACAAAGTCATAATATGGTATCGAAGAAATGTGCCCGATAGGAGGAGCGACCTCAATTGGCCCGGTATAGCTCCTGTTTTAGTCACATCAAGCTGACTCACGGGAGTCAGTGCTACGTAAATACCTTATGCAGAATCGTTCGCCAAACCATCCTACTTCATTTTGGAATCTCCACCACGTACACAGTTGTTAAAGTGGTTTTCGGTATTGGCAGAGCGTATGACAATATCTGATCCCGGTCTCTTTAACAACCGAACGCTTATTTCATACCGGATGGTTCTTTTACATTTCAAAAGTCAATTCAGAATTGATATCAAAATGTCATATTCGATTCAAACATATCACTTTCGAAATCATATTTACTTTCAAAACCATATCGACAAAATTGGTTAAATATCATTTCAAAATCATCATATTAAATCAAATGCGTCGTTTCACCAGAAAATATCATTTTAAATCCCAACTTTGGTTATAACATCATTTAACCGTATTCACTTTTAAATCAATGATTTAAATATAAACACTTCAACTTTACACGTCTGAAAATTAGAAATTGTTTAGATAATTTAAAATAGTTTAAATAGTTTAAAATAGCTTTTAAATAGGTTTAAGACAATTTAAATAGATTCAAGATAGTTTAAATAGATTTAAAATAGATTAAATAGATTTAAAATAGATTAAATGGGTTAATTAGTTTAAAATACGTTAAAATAGGTTACATTAGCTTAAATAGATTAAAATAAACTAAAATAGTTTAAATTGATTAAAAATAGTTTAAAATAGTTGAAAACCTTAAAATCAGGATTTTAAAATAATAAATCTTTAAACAGTTTATATTAAAATAAGTAGTTTGGAATTAATGTCAAAATTAAACTATTTCTTCCATTTCAACACATCTGGACCCTGTCCAGCTTTCAATTCAACTAACTAAAACTGGTTTTTAAATTTAGTTTCTCATTAAATCATTTAATTAATATCAATTTCAATTCCATGTTTGAATTATCAATTTAAAACCACCTCAACTTAAATAGATTTCAAAGTTATATTCAAACAATTTCGATAAATTTCATTTATGCTTCAAAGTTCAACTTTGAAATTTCATTTAAGTTTTTTAACAATCATTAAATCAATTCCAATTTTAAACATTTAAAACTTGGATTTTGAAAATAATTCAGTTTATACAAATCAAACTTTATTTCAAATTTATCGTTTAACTGAATTCAAATTTTTAAGGATTTAAAATCGTTAATTTAACCAATCCGGTGTCCGTATATAATTCTCTACCCTATAGTCAAGTGATATAGATATTTATCACTTCAATCCGCAATTATTTTATATTTATGGATATATATCATTTCAACCAGCAATCCCGAATTTAATTATAAATCCATGAAATCGCTTGAGTCTATCGTTTCAACTCATAATGATTTCTCCTAATCTATCAGATCATTCGGGTATGTATCATTTCAACCTATAGGGAACTTGTAGTGTTATAACAATATAAAACTATAACATCCAATCATCCAATATCAACAATCAAACATACATCACAATCACCATTCAATCAACCAATAAATAACATCAATTAACTGATTATCATCAACGTGTATTAAATTGACAATTAAATTCAATATTAAATTAAATGGCGATTATATTCAATAAATTCATATTTAACTGGAATGATGATTTAACTATCTCAAACAGCAGTCAATCAACTTCTAATCACATCATAAATTTAATTTAACTAACATAAGATAGTTTAGAAGTTGTGAGTTGTAATGACCCGATATTTTGGACCATTCGCATCCGTACATGTCGGACTTGAATAATTCAAAATACTGAATTGTTAATTTAAATTTGGCAAAACTGAGCATATACAGTAAATAAATAGAACACAGATCACAGACACAGAGTAATAAATGCAGCGGAAGCAAAAGATAGTAGTTCATGAAGCTACTATATACATATCAGAGTTAAATAAGGTACAATAGAAGTCTCAAATACAATAGTCAAATACAAGAATCAGAATACAATCACTGGAATCAACTGGATATCTGAAAGCTGGATAGATAGCTGGATCTCCAAGCGAAGCTCCAACTCCAAAGGCGAGTCTCGAATACTGGTACACTCAGTCTGACCCGAGCATAAAGCAAAACACAAAACACTCGAGTCAAGATTAACATTCTTATATCAATAAATCCAACTCAAGTGAAATAGTAACTGAAATACAAGTAACTCAAAGGATGTTTGGAATAACCATCCCTTAAGGATCCGTTAAACTATCTACTATGTAGAAGTGTACGATAAGTAGATAATGCCTATCAGTAATATAAAGTATCAAAATAGTGTTAAGGCGTTACCATTATCCCCCTTAACACATTTTATATAAGCGTTATAGTCTATACAGCACTGTAAACTCCACCGTAAACTAGTGGGCTATCAGAGAGTACTCCATAGGTATAACACAAAACAAATCGTAGTGGTCGCATATATGGGGATACAAGTATGACAAGGCACATGAGGCAATACCCAAGGTAGTGAAACTACCGTTTGCCTGATCCGGACTGGTGAGAACGCATCGCCGCAGCGATCGCAACACCGCAAAACAACACTCCCAAAATCAAGGGTGCACCAATCGACAACAAGTAATGAGTAGTTTACGAAGAAGTGTGTTCGCTCGAGGCAACTAACCCCATTTGGCCCGGCACGGCTCCTGTTTTAGTCATTTCAAATTTGACACAAGTGTCAAGGCTATCCATTATCGTTCTCTTTCTTCAGTCATCACGTACATCATTCCAACCACTTCATTCTGGATCACACTCCACGTATAGTTATTAAAGTGGTTTTCGGTTTAGACAGTGAGTATGTCCCTAACCGATTCCGGTCTCTTTAATAACTACCGTAATTATTACACCGATTGGTCGTTTATTTATTTCAAAACCAAATCAAATTCAATTTCAAATAGAATTTGTAAACCAACATTTCATTTCTCTTTCTAAATCAATTTCCATAATTTACGTTTCAAAACTACCACATTCATAATTTCAAAATCTTATAATTCAATTTCAATTTCTTTTTAAAACAATTCAAATATTGATTCAAGTTCGTATATAAGTTTCATTCCAAAATCATTTAAATTAATTTAATTTAACATACAAATCAATTTAACTTCATTTATCGATTTCATTCAATATTCGTTAAGTAAATTTGTCATTTAAACAATTTCTATTTAACTTCCAATTCATTAAATCAATTACTTAAGTTCAACTTCATTATATCAAAACTTACAATTTTCATTAAGTTAATTTCGTCAAATGAAATTCTTTACATTTCAGGTCTTACATTAATTTCAATAAAACACGTTTTATTTCTTATTAGAGAAATTCAATTTCACATTTATTTACTTAGTTACAATTTCAAAACTCAATTAATAAAGAAACTTAATTTCACTTATTCAAGAATTTCAATTTCACTTAACAAAGAATTCAATTTTATTTAATTATTAAATGATTCAATCTTATTTAATTATTAAATAATTTCAAAACTTCATTATTAACTAATTTCAAAACTTCATTATTAACTAATTTCAAAACTAATTATTAAATAATTAATTTTAAAACAACGTTCTTTCATCATCTACTAGGTAAATGTTTGATTCAGTTTATTAAATATTAACATTTTCCTTTCATTAAAAATTCAAATTTCAACTTCATTTTTAAAACCTTATTATTTAATCAAATAAAATCTATATTTTATCTTTAAATCAAATTATTGACCAATCGGGTTTTTATTTAATTCTCTATCCAAAGTCAAAGTTTAATTTGGGTATTTATCATTTCAACCCGATTCCAATTCAATTCAAAATCAAAGCATAGCAAAGGGAACTTGCAGTGTGATAACTGAGATGGTGTCAAAGTAAATAAACAAGCAATAACAACAATCAATATCAATCCTATAATCAATTCAAATAATCCCGAAATAATCGTATTAATTCACATTGTTGTTTGTGCAAATTAATATAATTATTTCTAGAATCTACACTATCATTTCATGTAGATTTAAGATTATTATACTAATTATTCTATGCAATTCTACACTTGACATCAATTATTCAATTTCATATTTCATCAATTAATACAACATAAATTCAAATGGTTCAAGGGTAATTAACTATTTTTTCTACGTGTCAAATAATTAAACATTCAAGGGGTCATATTATACAAATTTAACAAATCAAATTCAACACATATGTCGATTCAAATTTTAACTATCCTTCGTCAAATTCAATTGCATACTATTTATCACTTTATATATATTGCAATTTAACATCCAATATAAACAACAAACAATCAATCACTTATCAACCAAATGGGATTATCATCGTATAATTAACAGATAATGGTGTCAGATGTCACAGGTGAACTGGTACAGTTAATAGCATAAATAAAAGTGTAAATAACTAACAGTAGCATATTTAAATTGTCGTTTCAATTGAAATCAGATTTAATAAATAAAAGAACGTTAATCGTGAGTGATTGCTCACCTTTCGAGGCTAGAGAGGATAGACATTGAAATCGAGCTATGAAATGCAAGCATGACTTTCAAAGCAAAGCTAGATTGACACGAGATTGACGAGCACAGCTGATTGCTTGGAATTGACGAAATCAAATCGACTGGATTGACAAAGATCAATGGTATAAGAGATCTTGCTTATAACTATATAGAACTATATATATATAAATCAAATTCTAAATTCAAACACATTTTAAATTAAATAAACACTTATATGTTACTTATTAAAATGCAAAATATTTACACATTTAAAATATATACATATGGTCAAGATCCCTATATAATAAAATCAATAATAAAATATATAACATAAAAATCCACATATTATATTACACAATCATTTTAAATTTAAGACACCTAATATTTAAAAATTAAAACACACACACACATACACACACACACATATATATATATATATATATATATTACATTTAAAACAAATATTTAAACCAATATAATACAAATATATAATTTATAATTTCTCGGCACATTAAACATAAAAATGTACTTATAATACTTGAAAATAGAACACACGAAAATAACTTACTGTAACTTGTAATAGCCAAGCCATCTAAGATAAGGTACAAAGGTAAAGTGCAGGCTAAGACCAGAATACTAATAAACTATATATATACACATTACTATATTTATTATTATAGTAGTATATATATATATATATATATATATAATACTTTACTTTATAACCAAATTGTTCATACAATAGTACGGTTGAAATTTATAGATTATAAACTAACATATATAGCTTACACAAAAAAAAACAGAGAGGCTATAAACTGAATATATATAGATTTTCATACCTGTCGCATAAATAAAAATCAATATAAACTTACCAAAAGATAAACTAGTATATGAACATATATATACTAACAGAAAATCAAGAAGCTCATCTATTATAATATCTAAAGAAAATTCCCAATATCAAATATATAAAAAAATCAGTATAACAATTTATTATAATGTATAAATATATAACTGTAATTGAGAAACATTCTATTTTTTTTTTAACAAAATATATCAACACAGTTTTGTAACATATATTCATTCACATATATACATAATAGAAAGCACTGACTATGCACAACATATATATATAACAGATAAAAAAAGTGCGCTCACGAGATAAACAGGGGAGAGCTTCGGCCGGCCATGGCTATAATTGAACGAGGCGAAATGGTGGGTCTGCGGCTCCGGTCATGTGTGCTTTGGGTGGATCGGCCAAAGGAGGAGATGGCTGCGCAGTTGGTCGGGTCTTGGGAAGTGGGTGACGTGGATCATGGCTATGCTACAAAGGTGCCGACCGGTGATGGTGATGTGGCTTGGTTATATGGTGTTGCGACCTCTGGAAGTGAAGCAGATGGAGGATTTGTTGGCATGGGTGCAAGCAAGGCATAGGGGTAGAGCATGGGGTTGCTGAGGAGATGTGAAGCTTACAGGCAATATAAAAGGGAAAGTTTGGCTTCAAAGGAGAATGGGTGGGTTTGGACAGAAGATATGCACGCCCAGCATCCATACAAAAGAATGCTAATGGGTTGTGTGGAAGAAAAATGAAAAGGAGCAGGTAGTGGTAAATTTATTAAGTAAGAGAAATGAAATGCTACAGGCAACTCACTATATATATATTTTCTTTTAATAAGTGGTACCAAAAGAAGTGAAGGGTCAGTAAGAAAATAAACGAACCATCAATACAACATTGGAACCAGTAAAAAAAAGTCTAAGCACGAGAATATAGAAGATATAAATGCAAACAGCGGTTGGCATTGTATGGTGAAAAATAAAAAGACATAAGAAACAAAAGGCACAAAATCAGTACCGGTACGGTTATCGTTTTCGTGGATTTCGCTGTGTACCGGACGCCAAAACACACGAATGAATATACCGTAGTGATCAACATGACGAGACGATCAAAACGGTATACAAATATTAGTGGTACGATTAAATTATAAAAATTCGAATTTTCTACTAGCGAAAAATGCAGGAAAAACGTAGAAAAATAAGATCGGCGGAGCTAAAGAAGTCCGAATTGGGAAAAACGAAAAATGATGTTTGCTCAGAAGATGGTTTAGAATTTTTCTATGTAAAAATATTTAGGTTCCGAAAATATTTTATTTTCATCGCTTTTTAACTGATTAAATTAAGGGACAGTTTGGCACAGGTCCCTAATAAGTTTCAAAATACACAAAAACCCCAGTAAAATAAAGTTTGTAAATTAGCTCCCACGAATTAAGTTACTGAATAATGACATACACTTATGCAATTATTCAGTGAATAATTGCAGACATTTATGCAATTATATCAAAAAATTGCGGAAAATTCCGCAATTATTCATCCAAAAAATTGCGGAAATTTACGCAATTATTCATCCAAAAAATTGCGGAAATTTACGCAATTTTTTCAAAAAATTGCGGAAAATTCCAAAATTATTCACCCAAAAAATTGCGGAAATTTACGCAATTTTTTCAAAAAGTTGCGGAAAATTCCACAATTATTCACCAAAAAAATTGCATAACTATATGCAATTACTTAGTAACTTAATTCTAGGGACCTAATTTACACACTTTTTTTACTTGGGGTTTTGTGTATTTTGAAACTTACTAGGGACCTGAGCCTAATATTCACTTAAACTAAAGTAAATTTATGCGCGAAATAATCTTTCATATTTTCGGACGAAAATTTACTAGTTGCTATGTTTAACTAGACGCATTCCAAATATCAAATTTATATTTCAAAATTTTATCGTTTTAAAATTTCGCAAAATTTCAATTAATAACGTTATAAAAACCAGTTAAAATTTACGGGTCGTTACATGAGTGGGTCAAAACACATACCTTTGATTTCAAATAGATTTGAAATCCAAAATAAGGCCCAAATTTGAACAGTCTCAGAATTCATCCAAACTAGTACCAAAATGTCTGAAATTTCGAAACGATCGCAGGGGAACAAGCCACGTATGAATCCGAGCTCGCATGCAGAAGATATTGATGTTAGAACGATTAAAATTTAGAATAAAATTAAAATAACATAAAATAATAATAATCCACATCACCTCCCTCTCTCAAAGCTGTGACCACCCTAACCCATTCACGTTGCAACATGCCAAGTTTGGTCGCCGATTTCGCTCGCCTCCGATCACCGTTCGCTAAGCCGCCGCCACCATTACGCTCGCCTCCACCACCGCTACTGTCAAGACCCAAAAGTCGACCTTCGAAAATCGGCACCCGTACTTCACTAGTACTCAAAATGCCGTAGATTCGAATGTCGAATCTGGTTCTCGGGAGCTTATAACACAGTTAAGTAAATAACACAGCGAAAGAAAAAGATAATACATTGATATACAATATCTGATACAACAGAGTGATACAATGAATATCTATATACATCAGAGATATGATACAACAAATAGCAGCGGAAAAGAAAAACAGATAACTAACGTCAGCAGCGGAACAAATAACTCTAAGATAGTCTTCAAGAGAGAACTCCAGCAGTAGCTCGAACTCCCAATAACGATACACCAAGATAAGCAAGTGCAGTCCATATCCAAAGACTGAACTAACTCCAGAAAATCTACTAATCTGACTATCTGAAAAACCCAACTCTAGACTGCTCGTGTAGAAAAATTTTGAGCATCCAGAGTTTAGGAAATAAACAATAAACTCCGGATCAGTCATGGGACTGGTGTGAGCAACAAAACAGTTTATCTTTAAAAACAAATAGCAGAGAATTTTAAAGTTAATTCGCAATGCTTTTGGAAAATGAAACTACCATAAGACCTCCCGCCACACACACAATGCAAACGCAGAATTGGAGGAGATTTCTTCTTATGATAGTCAAAGATGCTTACTACGTAAAATCAAATCATTTTTGATATTATTACTAGTGCATAGTGCAGAAAACATTTCGAAAGTAGAATATAAATCTTAGCCAGCATAGACATTCCGAACTATGCCTACTATAGCTACCATCTAAACAGTGGTGACCACCATAAGTAAATGGCAGGTTCTACAACTAATACCGTACAAAGTTCGTATTGGAAGATGGATTTCCAACAAATGGTCAGGCTAAGGAACTTCCTATCCACGATGGGTACGTCCCTGGAATAGACGACCCGAGAACCTAACCGGATCTCTGCCAACACAAGGCCGGGTTACCTCTGCAAAAATAGGTAACTACTGACACACGTATGTCATCCCCCGATCGTCACCGATCTTCCCGAGGATCCCCGATTTCCAACAAACCACAAAGAAATAAATTTTTGCAGCAACCACAGAGGTTAAGTATCTGGGCTCCATACCATGATACCACCTTTATCCAGAAGGAATGACATACACTAAGGGGCGCTACTCCCTAGAACCTTGCCGCATTCTTCCTGTTTCGACCATTTCCGGGGTGTGAGGCTCGACGAAGTCTCGTCCACAAAGCTACGCTTTGTCACAAAGCCATGCTTCGGGTCAAACAAATGATCAACCTATGATCACAAAGATATAAGATCAAATAAATGATCATATCGCAAATGATCAAACACTGATCATTTCACAGCAACACTCAGCATGCCACATTACCAAATTGGGATATATCGCTGATAAATTTCAACTACATAACCTCTGAGCTCGTACGTCTCAGAGAAGGGTGTTAAGCTAAGAGAATAAATTCTCCGCCACCAACAGAAATGTATTTGAAAGAAATCGGCTTTATATCTCAAAGTGTAATGTCAGACATGTATCCATATAAGTCTGTTCCGGGTTCGAACAGAACCGAAGGCACTTCTCACGAAGCCCTTGCAAATCCGGATAATTTCCAATCACGTCCGGACTTCCCATCACAAAAGAGTGATATGAATCTCTATACCGGGAGCTACCCAGTGCAGAGACATTCGACAGGTTGTCCTTTCATTTTTGAAAATATCCGGTCTTCAACACCGGTCTTCAAATGCTATCCATATACGACGTATCACTATTCGGAATGAGTTATACGACCCAAAGGTCCTTTCCCGGTTAACCCGAATAGTGAGCGAAATATTTAAAAACAAATGGATAATGGGATTTCAATTAAGTCACAATTTAAACCCAAACTTTCTCTTTCAAATGGTCAAACAAATTTCCATTTTAATCTTTTTAAAACAAAAAGATTCAATTCACAAGGTTCACTTAATTTCACAAAGATTCATTCACAGATTTTCCAAATCGATTTCCATTTCAGTTTAATTAACTCGTTAAATCTTTAAATCTTTAAATCAAAGATTTAACTTATAGCTTTCAAAACAATTTCATTTCGAATGGGTTAAACAAATCATCATATTAAATCTGTTAAAAATAAACAGATTTAATTCATAGCTTCCAAAAAGAATTCATTCATAACTTGGAAAACCATTTTTCAATTAAATCTTGAAATTCCTTTTCCTAAATTGGAATTTCATTTCTTATCTAAAAGCTTTTATTCTTTGAAAACAAACAGTTTTCATTCTGGAAATCTGATTCATTTATACGAGTTAAAGTTCTAGGGTTAACTCAAATTCTCTAATCAATACTTTTTAAAATGGTTTAACCCATATATAACTTGTACAGCATTTTTAATCCCTAGTTTCGAATCATAGAATTCAATTTCAAACTTGAATTCAAATTTAAATCAAATTATTTAAATTTTCAAAACTCGATTAAGTTATTCAAAATAACTTTTATATTTGAAATTCCATTTCAAAAGCTTTTCATTTTAAACCCAAATTTCCAATTTCAAAATCAATTGAAATTAAAATTTAAATTTCAAAAACATCAAATTTAAATCATCTATGACTTAACCGATTCCCACGTGAAATCCATTTTTTTGTGTGTGTGTATAAGTGTGGTCCAGGGGTTTAACACACAATAGTGCAACATCAATCATCACAGATATATCGATAAGCGGTAAAATCGATAACGCTTATCTTCATTCACAGATTCATAGATAAAATAAATTTATCAGTCACAAAGATTCACTATTACAATTCGATGTGGGTTTCGGATAACCAACTGGAATCCGACTCCCTGTCGCATCGAAATTCAAGTGCCGTTTCAAAGGGCCAAGGGTTTGCATATTCAGATAACAATATATATACATCACAGATAAGTAAATTACAGATCACAATACAAATCAGGATGTATCATAAAGCATCATATATCAGGAAATATCAAACAATCAAGTCATCCAATAGAATCCAAGCATTCATAAGTGAGGTCAATTAATTGTTGGATAAATTTAAATCATCTTTAAATTCTATGAATAAATTACTAATTCTGGTTAATTAACATTAATAAATTACGAACCATTTTAATTAATTATCCTTTAATCCTTTATTAATTAATCTCTAATTAATTTCAATAAGTAATTATTCTTTAATTACTTCCATAAATTAAATCTTAATTTAATGACCTTTATTACCATTAACAGTCCTGAATTTCTTTTCTTAAGAAATTTAACTTAGATAAACCCTTATTAATTTCAAATTTATTAATTCTTAACCAAATATTACTTAACCACTAATTATTTAATCAATTCAAGTTTTTAACCGTAACTTAATTAACCCTTAATTTCTTGATTAATTAACATTTAACTATTAGCTTAAAAATCTAATTTATTCAAATTCATGATCTTAACTCCAATTTAATTATTTCTAATTAATTTACTTAAAACTTAATTAACGAGTTTAAAACTCATAATTACTTAATTAATCCAGTTATTAATTTAATTATCAATCTATTTAATTTTACTTAAAAATTTAATGAATCCAATCACTAAATTCCACTTACAGATTTTAAACTAAATTCCTTTTAAAATTTTCAAATTATTAAAGTATACTTTACTTTTAAACTTATTTACATCATTTAAAAATATATTTTTATTTATTTTCAAAACCTAAGATTCAAACTCAGTTTAAATTCAGATTAAAAATTCAAATCAAACTTGGTTTAAATTCTATTTCAAATTTTATTTTAAATTCAAAAATCCAGAACTGCCAGGCTTTATTTCTCTCAAAAGCCTGGAACCATCATACTCCAACGAACAAAACTGCTTCGAGACTTCTCCTACCCTTCTTCGAGTCATGTACTCGAACGACACGAGTAAAACCCCAGGAACATCTTCGTCCTCCCAAAGAAAACAGAGTAGGGAAAACGTGCTCGTGCACGTGCACGTGTACTTCGCCGGCATTCATCTCCGGCCTACCCCACGTCGTCGAACAAGTCGACCACGCCGCGCCTACCAACTTCAGATCGACAATCCACTCGATCACGTCGCCATTCGAAATCGGACGAGAAAACCCAAAATGAAAACCTGGAAACATGAAAACAGCCTCCCCACGAACCCTGGCAACACCACGTTCACGCAGCCCCGTGCACCTGAATTCGCGAAATTTCGGCCATGAACTCGACTACCCCCCAACTTCCATCGCTCCAAACCCCGAAGCACTCGATCGCTTCTCGACGACGAACGAGACCAAATTCCGTACCATGTTAAAACTAGGTTTAGAAATTTAAAAGGTCCACCGCCTTCACCACCGTCACCGATGGTACCTCCACCTATTTTTTCCATCACCACTATAGGCTCCTCCACCTCCAGACCAAGCCCTGACCTCTCCCATCATCGCGATCGCCGGAAATACCCCAAGAACCACTTTCCGTTCAACTTCGAACTGCACCCCACTCCTTCCACTAAAAATCACGAATCTCGTTTTAAAAATCATATTTTTCAATAGGAATTCAAGTTATATACCTGAATTCGTAAATCATGAAGTTCGAAATTTGGCTTATTTAAAGTTAACTCTAACTTCTTGATTTTCCAGAGAAGATTAAAGGTTGTTTTTAACTTATATAAATTTTAAAACTTAGCTTATATTTTAACAACCAAAGTTTGTTTAAACGCTTAAGCCTAACAGAGATCAGAGAGAGAGAGAAGTCGAAATTCTTAAACTAAGTTTTAAGATCTGGAATGAATGAACAAAAGCAAGCTTTGTTCTGTTTCCAGACATGCAGAGGAAAATATTCATTTTTGTATAAATACAACCATATTTCACAGCTTCACTTCAACATAAATCACTACATCCATTTTATGTATCAGATCAAAGAAGTTGCTCACCTGTCATATGGAGAACAGAGCACCTTATTGTTGAAGTAGTTTGAATTTAGAAAACTGGAAAGTGTTTTTAACCTTGATCTTCAAATCATCTTGCTCCACTGTTATATTGACTTGTTTGATGATGTTGAATGCTTGTTTATATTTTAAATGAAAGCTTCATCTCAGTTTTACTTAACTTCGAATGAATGAGACTGAGATGAAAAGGCTTGATAAAAGAATAAGTTTACAAGTGATAAAGCTTGTACAGGTAATCATATTTTGTTGTACAAAGTTTATATTTTCTTTTTCTTCAATTGGAGGCTGATGATAATTTGTTGTGTGTACTTGAGGATGCAAACATTAAATGCTAGTGTACCTTTATACTTATTCTTGTACATGAATACACATCTCTTTGCTTTGCATTACTTTAACTCAGCTGTACATATATATTTTACTTTTGTCAATATTATTTTACTTGCCTGCATTTCGGCTGAGATGATGTTTGTTCATACTTACCTTTTATTTGCTTGTACTTCTTGGTTTCTTATACAAGTTAATTCATACTTATCTACTTGTATTTGTATTTGAATGTAAGTTGTTTCCCTTTTGTTTTTCTCATTTTGATTACTTTTAAAATACAAGTGAACTTCGAATTTTCATTAAATCTTTCTTTATTATTTTTATTTGTTTTATACTCACTTAATTAAATCATACTTAAATGTATTTTATTATAACATACATTTTAAAATTTTATTTTCTATTTAAAGTCTAATTATCAACATTCACCTAATATTTATTGTCTTATATCTATTTTATAAACTCAAACCATTTTTAACCATCAATTTAAAATATATATATATTAAATTTGCTCGTATATACTTAAAGATATATATACATTAAATAGATATACACATATACTCACATATACACTATTTATAATATTTTAATCTCAAATGATTTATACAGAATATACTTGGATATCGGGGAAACTCGCTCCATTTAATCAATTTAATTTCACAATTTTTATTCAAAAATTTATTTAATTACCAATTTAATTCATAAATTCATTTAATTATTAATTTAAATACTTATGAAATTTGGGGTCGTTACAAATTTCCCCCCTTAAAAGAATTTCGTCCTCGAAATTCGCAGGCACGAAAATAACCCAGAGATAGACAGATCTGATCTCCTATAATGGTTCGTAGAGCCATCATCACATCGAAACTTCTCCTCGTAGCTGATACGAAGCAATCAAAAGAATTTGGAAACGAATCAAAAAAATTTTGATAAGAAAGATTATTTCCACTGTTACAGGGTATTGACCATTTATAGTCGTATTCCCTTGTCCCCTATCTCGTCTTCTTCTTGCACTCATACTCACTATCTGTGGATAGCAAGAGAATTTACTGAGACGTTCAGACGGATATCTTAAGGATATACTCATTCTAGAGTTTACTTCACTCTATCTCTAATGAGCTACTTAATGTGTTATACTCCTGAGCTAGAGTTCAACCTTAGCTCTGATACCACTTGTCAAGACCCAAAAGTCGACCTTCGAAAATCGGCACCCGTACTTCACTAGTACTCAAAATGCCGTAGATTCGAATGTCGAATCTGGTTCTCGGGAGCTTATAACACAGTTAAGTAAATAACACAGCGAAAGAAAAAGATAATACATTGATATACAATATCTGATACAACAGAGTGATACAATGAATATCTATATACATCAGAGATATGATACAACAAATAGCAGCGGAAAAGAAAAACAGATAACTAACGTCAGCAGCGGAACAAATAACTCTAAGATAGTCTTCAAGAGAGAACTCCAGCAGTAGCTCGAACTCCCAATAACGATACACCAAGATAAGCAAGTGCAGTCCATATCCAAAGACTGAACTAACTCCAGAAAATCTACTAATCTGACTATCTGAAAAACCCAACTCTAGACTGCTCGTGTAGAAAAATTTTGAGCATCCAGAGTTTAGGAAATAAACAATAAACTCCGGATCAGTCATGGGACTGGTGTGAGCAACAAAACAGTTTATCTTTAAAAACAAATAGCAGAGAATTTTAAAGTTAATTCGCAATGCTTTTGGAAAATGAAACTACCATAAGACCTCCCGCCACACACACAATGCAAACGCAGAATTGGAGGAGATTTCTTCTTATGATAGTCAAAGATGCTTACTACGTAAAATCAAATCATTTTTGATATTATTACTAGTGCATAGTGCAGAAAACATTTCGAAAGTAGAATATAAATCTTAGCCAGCATAGACATTCCGAACTATGCCTACTATAGCTACCATCTAAACAGTGGTGACCACCATAAGTAAATGGCAGGTTCTACAACTAATACCGTACAAAGTTCGTATTGGAAGATGGATTTCCAACAAATGGTCAGGCTAAGGAACTTCCTATCCACGATGGGTACGTCCCTGGAATAGACGACCCGAGAACCTAACCGGATCTCTGCCAACACAAGGCCGGGTTACCTCTGCAAAAATAGGTAACTACTGACACGCGTATGTCATCCCCCGATCGTCACCGATCTTCCCGAGGATCCCCGATTTCCAACAAACCACAAAGAAATAAATTTTTGCAGCAACCACAGAGGTTAAGTATCTGGGCTCCATACCATGATACCACCTTTATCCAGAAGGAATGACATACACTAAGGGGCGCTACTCCCTAGAACCTTGCCGCATTCTTCCTGTTTCGACCATTTCCGGGGTGTGAGGCTCGACGAAGTCTCGTCCACAAAGCTACGCTTTGTCACAAAGCCATGCTTCGGGTCAAACAAATGATCAACCTATGATCACAAAGATATAAGATCAAATAAATGATCATATCGCAAATGATCAAACACTGATCATTTCACAGCAACACTCAGCATGCCACATTACCAAATTGGGATATATCGCTGATAAATTTCAACTACATAACCTCTGAGCTCGTACGTCTCAGAGAAGGGTGTTAAGCTAAGAGAATAAATTCTCCGCCACCAACAGAAATGTATTTGAAAGAAATCGGCTTTATATCTCAAAGTGTAATGTCAGACATGTATCCATATAAGTCTGTTCCGGGTTCGAACAGAACCGAAGGCACTTCTCACGAAGCCCTTGCAAATCCGGATAATTTCCAATCACGTCCGGACTTCCCATCACAAAAGAGTGATATGAATCTCTATACCGGGAGCTACCCAGTGCAGAGACATTCGACAGGTTGTCCTTTCATTTTTGAAAATATCCGGTCTTCAACACCGGTCTTCAAATGCTATCCATATACGACGTATCACTATTCGGAATGAGTTATACGACCCAAAGGTCCTTTCCCGGTTAACCCGAATAGTGAGCGAAATATTTAAAAACAAATGGATAATGGGATTTCAATTAAGTCACAATTTAAACCCAAACTTTCTCTTTCAAATGGTCAAACAAATTTCCATTTTAATCTTTTTAAAACAAAAAGATTCAATTCACAAGGTTCACTTAATTTCACAAAGATTCATTCACAGATTTTCCAAATCGATTTCCATTTCAGTTTAATTAACTCGTTAAATCTTTAAATCTTTAAATCAAAGATTTAACTTATAGCTTTCAAAACAATTTCATTTCGAATGGGTTAAACAAATCATCATATTAAATCTGTTAAAAATAAACAGATTTAATTCATAGCTTCCAAAAAGAATTCATTCATAACTTGGAAAACCATTTTTCAATTAAATCTTGAAATTCCTTTTCCTAAATTGGAATTTCATTTCTTATCTAAAAGCTTTTATTCTTTGAAAACAAACAGTTTTCATTCTGGAAATCTGATTCATTTATACGAGTTAAAGTTCTAGGGTTAACTCAAATTCTCTAATCAATACTTTTTAAAATGGTTTAACCCATATATAACTTGTACAGCATTTTTAATCCCTAGTTTCGAATCATAGAATTCAATTTCAAACTTGAATTCAAATTTAAATCAAATTATTTAAATTTTCAAAACTCGATTAAGTTATTCAAAATAACTTTTATATTTGAAATTCCATTTCAAAAGCTTTTCATTTTAAACCCAAATTTCCAATTTCAAAATCAATTGAAATTAAAATTTAAATTTCAAAAACATCAAATTTAAATCATCTATGACTTAACCGATTCCCACGTGAAATCCATTTTTTTGTGTGTGTGTATAAGTGTGGTCCAGGGGTTTAACACACAATAGTGCAACATCAATCATCACAGATATATCGATAAGCGGTAAAATCGATAACGCTTATCTTCATTCACAGATTCATAGATAAAATAAATTTATCAGTCACAAAGATTCACTATTACAATTCGATGTGGGTTTCGGATAACCAACTGGAATCCGACTCCCTGTCGCATCGAAATTCAAGTGCCGTTTCAAAGGGCCAAGGGTTTGCATATTCAGATAACAATATATATACATCACAGATAAGTAAATTACAGATCACAATACAAATCAGGATGTATCATAAAGCATCATATATCAGGAAATATCAAACAATCAAGTCATCCAATAGAATCCAAGCATTCATAAGTGAGGTCAATTAATTGTTGGATAAATTTAAATCATCTTTAAATTCTATGAATAAATTACTAATTCTGGTTAATTAACATTAATAAATTACGAACCATTTTAATTAATTATCCTTTAATCCTTTATTAATTAATCTCTAATTAATTTCAATAAGTAATTATTCTTTAATTACTTCCATAAATTAAATCTTAATTTAATGACCTTTATTACCATTAACAGTCCTGAATTTCTTTTCTTAAGAAATTTAACTTAGATAAACCCTTATTAATTTCAAATTTATTAATTCTTAACCAAATATTACTTAACCACTAATTATTTAATCAATTCAAGTTTTTAACCGTAACTTAATTAACCCTTAATTTCTTGATTAATTAACATTTAACTATTAGCTTAAAAATCTAATTTATTCAAATTCATGATCTTAACTCCAATTTAATTATTTCTAATTAATTTACTTAAAACTTAATTAACGAGTTTAAAACTCATAATTACTTAATTAATCCAGTTATTAATTTAATTATCAATCTATTTAATTTTACTTAAAAATTTAATGAATCCAATCACTAAATTCCACTTACAGATTTTAAACTAAATTCCTTTTAAAATTTTCAAATTATTAAAGTATACTTTACTTTTAAACTTATTTACATCATTTAAAAATATATTTTTATTTATTTTCAAAACCTAAGATTCAAACTCAGTTTAAATTCAGATTAAAAATTCAAATCAAACTTGGTTTAAATTCTATTTCAAATTTTATTTTAAATTCAAAAATCCAGAACTGCCAGGCTTTATTTCTCTCAAAAGCCTGGAACCATCATACTCCAACGAACAAAACTGCTTCGAGACTTCTCCTACCCTTCTTCGAGTCATGTACTCGAACGACACGAGTAAAACCCCAGGAACATCTTCGTCCTCCCAAAGAAAACAGAGTAGGGAAAACGTGCTCGTGCACGTGCACGTGTACTTCGCCGGCATTCATCTCCGGCCTACCCCACGTCGTCGAACAAGTCGACCACGCCGCGCCTACCAACTTCAGATCGACAATCCACTCGATCACGTCGCCATTCGAAATCGGACGAGAAAACCCAAAATGAAAACCTGGAAACATGAAAACAGCCTCCCCACGAACCCTGGCAACACCACGTTCACGCAGCCCCGTGCACCTGAATTCGCGAAATTTCGGCCATGAACTCGACTACCCCCCAACTTCCATCGCTCCAAACCCCGAAGCACTCGATCGCTTCTCGACGACGAACGAGACCAAATTCCGTACCATGTTAAAACTAGGTTTAGAAATTTAAAAGGTCCACCGCCTTCACCACCGTCACCGATGGTACCTCCACCTATTTTTTCCATCACCACTATAGGCTCCTCCACCTCCAGACCAAGCCCTGACCTCTCCCATCATCGCGATCGCCGGAAATACCCCAAGAACCACTTTCCGTTCAACTTCGAACTGCACCCCACTCCTTCCACTAAAAATCACGAATCTCGTTTTAAAAATCATATTTTTCAATAGGAATTCAAGTTATATACCTGAATTCGTAAATCATGAAATTCGAAATTTGGCTTATTTAAAGTTAACTCTAACTTCTTGATTTTCCAGAGAAGATTAAAGGTTGTTTTTAACTTATATAAATTTTAAAACTTAGCTTATATTTTAACAACCAAAGTTTGTTTAAACGCTTAAGCCTAACAGAGATCAGAGAGAGAGAGAAGTCGAAATTCTTAAACTAAGTTTTAAGATCTGGAATGAATGAACAAAAGCAAGCTTTGTTCTGTTTCCAGACATGCAGAGGAAAATATTCATTTTTGTATAAATACAACCATATTTCACAGCTTCACTTCAACATAAATCACTACATCCATTTTATGTATCAGATCAAAGAAGTTGCTCACCTGTCATATGGAGAACAGAGCACCTTATTGTTGAAGTAGTTTGAATTTAGAAAACTGGAAAGTGTTTTTAACCTTGATCTTCAAATCATCTTGCTCCACTGTTATATTGACTTGTTTGATGATGTTGAATGCTTGTTTATATTTTAAATGAAAGCTTCATCTCAGTTTTACTTAACTTCGAATGAATGAGACTGAGATGAAAAGGCTTGATAAAAGAATAAGTTTACAAGTGATAAAGCTTGTACAGGTAATCATATTTTGTTGTACAAAGTTTATATTTTCTTTTTCTTCAATTGGAGGCTGATGATAATTTGTTGTGTGTACTTGAGGATGCAAACATTAAATGCTAGTGTACCTTTATACTTATTCTTGTACATGAATACACATCTCTTTGCTTTTCATTACTTTAACTCAGCTGTACATATATATTTTACTTTTGTCAATATTATTTTACTTGCCTGCATTTCGGCTGAGATGATGTTTGTTCATACTTACCTTTTATTTGCTTGTACTTCTTGGTTTCTTATACAAGTTAATCATACTTATCTACTTGTATTTGTATTTGAATGTAAGTTGTTTCCCTTTTGTTTTTCTCATTTTGATTACTTTTAAAATACAAGTGAACTTCGAATTTTCATTAAATCTTTCTTTATTATTTTTATTTGTTTTATACTCACTTAATTAAATCATACTTAAATGTATTTTATTATAACATACATTTTAAAATTTTATTTTCTATTTAAAGTCTAATTATCAACATTCACCTAATATTTATTGTCTTATATCTATTTTATAAACTCAAACCATTTTTAACCATCAATTTAAAATATATATATATTAAATTTGCTCGTATATACTTAAAGATATATATACATTAAATAGATATACACATATACTCACATATACACTATTTATAATATTTTAATCTCAAATGATTTATACAGAATATACTTGGATATCGGGGAAACTCGCTCCATTTAATCAATTTAATTTCACAATTTTTATTCAAAAATTTATTTAATTACCAATTTAATTCATAAATTCATTTAATTATTAATTTAAATACTTATGAAATTTGGGGTCGTTACAGCTACCCTCGGCTAGGACCCTCAGCCCTCCGCCGACGCCTATGCCGATCACCGCCCCCCTTAAAGTTAGGGTTTTCGAACCCTAACAAGCAAAATTCAGCCGCCTCAGGTGATGTTAGGTCATGAGACAACCGCCAATCGACTCTACTTGACGAGCTCTTCAATGCCCATATCTCAATTTCATCGATTGATGCTCAGATTGAAAACCCCTAATTCGACTTTGACCATGATTTGTCGTTGGCTCGAGCCCTATCTCCAAAAACGAACACTGGACGCTAATTCGAATCGTCGAGAGCTTTCAATTTCATATTTTATTTGAATTTTTCGAGTAGTTTGGATTTTTGATTAAATTTGGAATTGCAATTAGGTTATCTGACGTTAGAGGAGAGAAGCAAGTGAGGAACAGAAAAGTACGTACAGGAATAAGAAAATTAGGAACAACTAGGGTTTATAACAGGCTATATATAGGTAGATCTGAAATTGAAATGAATGGACTAGATTGAATTGATCGAAACGACTACATGACCCAAAAAGCCAGTTCTGTCCCCGAAATGAAAATAGGTCATTCAGTATATCAAAATAGATGTTTTCGATATTTTTAAATCCAATGGAACAGGTTTCGGGTCCTAATTCCATTGTATGAAGAAGTTAGCCTTTAAAATCAACTTATTTCAATTGAATTCAATTAATTTGATTTCTATGCATTTCAACCCCGTATGATCAAACGACGAGTCTGATCGCCGCGAAACTTGAAATCCTACAATAATTCACCGTTACGGATCCGATAAAATTGGTTTTGTCAAAATCCGAGACAGTGGCCAAAATGGCTATTTTCACGTTAATTAAATAGATTAATATAAAATTAATTAAATCGCTTTTTCAAGTCAAAATTTATAATTAATAAATTTTATCATTTTTAATTACACAGAAATTAACAATCTTTTTAAAACCAATTTCCCATTTCAAATTCAATGTTAGTTATTGCACTAATCAAAGTGTTTAATTTCAATTGCAATAAGCCCATTAATTATAATTTAAATTCAAATAAATTGATTAAATTTGATTTCAATCTTTTTTTATTCAATCAATCATTACTTCATGGACATAGTTAATGTTGGTTTCTTATTACACAAATACTCTACAATTATCATCTTAATTCATATTTACCATAATATTTGACTACATTAATTGCAATTGATTTCCAAATTTAATTCAACAGATTAAATAAATAGGTAACATATAATAATTGTCACCTTTTACTTAATTTAATCACATTTATAAGTTTATTATCTATAACAAATGTTATAACTATTTACACAACACTAATTTTATCCGGTCACAAGTGATTACATATTTTTTCATCAATTAATACAACATTTAATCCATTTCTTTATTTACAATTTATAGCCAATTAAAACCTTTCAATCATTTCAATAAATTGGAATTACATTAAAATAGTTAGCAATTAACTCAAATTAACATTGTTACATTTCATTCTGGTTATTATTCTCATTAATAAATCACAAATTTTTATCTCTTACAATATTAAATTACAAAATCTTATTAAATTCAATATTTTTAATTATCGAAAATTACGGGTCGTTACACTCTCCCCCACTCAAAACTTTTCGTCCTCGAAAAGAGAAAGAAGGAATTAAGGAATTAATATATCTTATTCAAAGTATTCCATTTATAAACAGTAAATTTACATAATTAAATAATTTAAATAAAATACATCATTTAAAAACAATTAAATCCTTTCATTTTCAAGTTAAATAAAAGTTTGAAAAATATTTCCACTTTCACAAAAAATTTCTAAGTCTTAATTTCACGGAAAATTTTGGTAGAGTCTCCTTTGTACAGAGAGGTCTGCGAGAAATAATAATATCAATAATAACAATATATATCATATTTCAAAATAAAATATCCCAAACCACGGAAAACAATATAATATCGCTAGAAAACCGTAATCCGAAAACGTACCTATTTCTCGGGCAAACAACGCTTATTTTATGAAACCAAAAGCAGTAGTTATTGCTTCCATAAACCTGTATTTCAATTATACAATCCAAAGAAGTTAGTAATCATATAAAAGAGAAATTTAAGTTGTAACAAAAACAAATCAACACAACATAACAATAGTCACCTGCTAACAAAACTATACAATCATCACATGAAATCAAAGTAATCAACCATCCGTCCATAGCAACCAAAACAAATGGTTTGTTCGGGTTCAGAAACTTTTAATCGTATAAAATGATAAATAAACTACTAGGTATACCATACACTCAACAGTCTTAGGTAAAACTCAATAGATTATTTATACATCTTTATACAATTAGAAGTATCCTTTCCCAACCATCCCATATGCCAAAACAAGCAATAATTTCAAATATCATTTAAGTTTATTTTTATTAATCTTCTTTCACATTATTTACTATTCATTTTCTATTCATACAATGATTATTTTCTTTAATTTACATTCATTACTTACAAAATTCATTTCTCATTTATTCATACCATGCCGATTTCCATTAAATTTACATTCATTTACTTAGATAAATTATTTTCATTCAATTATTTAGATCATCCATAATTAATTCTTAAAATATTATGTAAGTTTCTTAACAAAATTTAGTTCACAGTTATAATTTACTTTGATTTCATTTTATATCAATATTCATTTGTGAATCAAATCATACTCAGAATTTCAACCTTTTCTTTTTCTTCATATTCATTTCCTCCATATGTAGCATTATTGAATATTAAATCTATTTCTAAGTCATTTCAACACTTATGAAGTTGTAGTCATTTACGTAATACATTATTCACTTTTCTATTTAATTTAATTAGTAACACTTCAAATTATTAACTTAAGTTTATAACATTCTATAACATCAGAATTCTTATTTATAGAAATAATTCCACTTGAACACTTTCATTACTTAAGTTTTACTCGTATAATATTCTATTACATATTCTTATTTAACATTAAAACTTTTAACAGTTTGGTAAGTTATATATATATATATGTATGTATGTATGTATGTATGTATGTATGTATGTATGTATGTATGTATGTATATGTTTTAAGAATGCAATTGAATGTTACACAAGTTTATCTCATTCACTTTAGTTAACAAAATGTTCAATAATTACATCTTCTAAATTTTCGTTATTCTTTAATTTACAAGTTTCTAATTTCTTATTTATTTCATTAATCACTTAGCATCTAATTACTTATATTTTTCTTCATTTTAGAAACTTCCAACTATTAAAATAGTTAAGATTTCATTATACTACAATAATTAAATTTTTTAATTTTCAGAACTTAAGAACTAAATACCGAGTTCCATTTTCTAATCATTTTAAAATAAAATATATATAATCATATCTTTTATATATCCAAATCCTATTTAGAAATTTAAAATTAAGATTTGTTATCAAAACAAATGTGTAGTAAAACTACTACAGTGGCCTTCCTACTTTGAAACTCGAAAATGAACGTCGATTATGCGTGCACTCATAACCGAAATTATTTTCCAGCGATAGAGAGTGGAGTACAGAACTTATTTCCTTTCAAAATTCCTTTAAACATTTCTTTCATATCATATAGAAATATTTATACCAGAAAATACTTCTAAATACTACTAATGTTACATTCCAACATCTTTTGAAAACAAATTCAACCCCAAGACTTAAGTTCTCAAATTTCCAATTTATATTTACTTTATTTGTAAATTCTATTTTACCACCAATATTTATAAAATTTCACTTCCTAACAAACAACATATCACATCCAACTATATCATTTATAAAATTATTCCTTTATATACAAAATATAATACTAGGTAAAACTATTTCATTTACCCATATTTCAAAACAATATTGTGTCGATCTACCCCTATTAAGTGTTCAGAAATCCCTATCGATGCCATAGCGTCCCATGTATCGACCAGAATTTATAAATACTAAACCAAGCAAATTAACATAATATAAAAACATTTATAACACTAACAAATATGCTTTCTCATATATATACACTCAACGACTCATTCTAGGGTGTTACTACCCTATTCCTAATGAGTCAGACCCCACAAAACTAAGGTTATCGCTAAACCAAATCTTTGATACCAATTGTAACGACGAACCTTTTTGGGCGGTTTAAATTGACAATAAACCACACATATCAGACTCAAACTATTCAAAAGGGAGGATTGTTATGGGGTAAATAAGAAAAAGCAGAGAAAGAAAAAATACACAGAATCTCACAGCGGAATGACAAAATATAATAATCAAATAAACCGTTCATGAAGCTGTTTTACAACTAACATTTGATTACACTTTTACAATACAGATTAGAGTAACATACAACAGGAATAAATAACTAAATGTAGCAGAACAACATGATGCAGTGGAAATAATATAAAACAAACAGTAATAGTACTAAATCTTCGTCTTCGTCCTCCAGAAAAGCAGTCTTCGATACACTGAAAAGCTCAGACTGACCCGAGCGAATTGAAAAGACAAAACACTCGAGTCAGAACTAAAAGATCTTATGTAAGTTAAATCGACGGTAAATAAATATGAGTGTAATGGCGTCAAAGATGTTTATGGAGTTTGACACCTCCTATCCAATGTCTAACGTGAGTGCAATAATTTAAGAGATGTTTGGGATTTCCATCTCCTAAGGATCCGTTAAACTATCTACATACATGGTACAATACGCTATTATAATAGTGTCTACAGTAAAGTAAAGTATTAAAATAGCGTTAAGCATTACCCATATCCCCCTTAACACATTTTATATATTCTCATAGTCTATACATTACCATAATTCCTCCGTAAACTGGAGGGCTATCAAAGGGCACTCCATAGGTATGGTACAAACCAAACTCGTAGAAGACGCGATAAGGCATGTGACACGGCACTCGAGGCAATGCCAGGGTAGGATTATACCATTTGCACTCCCGGACAGGTGGTAACGCATAACAGCTACTACGCCCACCTCGGAACTCGATCCCATAATCAAAATTGAGGGGTGGCCACAAAATTAATCACAAAGTCATAATATGGTATCGAAGAAATGTGCCCGATAGGAGGAGCGACCTCACTTGGCCCGGTATAGCTCCTGTTTTAGCCACATCAAGCTGACTCACGGGAGTCAGTGCTACGTAAATACCTTATGCAAAATCGTTCGTCAAACCATCCTACTTCATTCTTAAATCTCCACCACGTACATAGTTATTAAAGTGGTTTTCGGTATTGGCAGAGAGTATGACAATATCTGATCCCGGTCTCTTTAACTACCAAATGCTTATTTCATACCGGATGGTTCTTTTACATTTCAAAAGTCAATTCAGAATTGATAACAAAATGTCATATTCGATTCAAACATATCACTTTCGAAATCATATTTACTTTCAAAACCATATCAACAAATTTGATTAAATCTCATTTCAAAATCATCATATTAAATCAAATGCGTCGTTTCACCAGAAAATATCATTTTAAATCCCAACTTTGGTTATAACATCATTTTACCATATTCAATGTTAAATCAAGGATTTAAAATAGATTAAATAGATTTTAAACAGATTAGATAGATTTAAAATAGATTAAATGGGTTAATTAGTTTAAAATAGGTTAAAATAGGTTAAATTAGGTTAAATAGATTAAAATAAATTAAAATAGTTTAAATTGATTAAAAATAGTTTAAAACAATTGAAAATAGATTTAAATTAGTTTAATAGTTTGAAAACCTTAAAATCAGGATTTTAAAATAATAAATCTTTAAACAGTTTATATTAAAATAATTAATTTGGAATTAATATCAAAATTAAACTATTTCTTCCATTTCAACACATCTAGACCTAGTCCAGCTTTCAATTCTATTAACTAAAACAGGAAATTATTGTCAAGGACAAAATTTCTCAGCATTTTAGCCTCAAGGACGGACTTTCAGTATTTTAGCCTGAAGGACAACTTTCTTTAGGTATCAGTTTTTAGTTATTGATAGCAATTTTTAGGTATCAGTTTGTAGTTATCGATGGCAGTTTTTAGGTATCAGTTTTTAGTTGGATAGCAGTTTTGGAAAAATGTTTGTCCATATGAATAATTTTGGAAGAATGTTTGTCCTTGTGATTAAATTTTAGGAGAATGTTTGTCCTCGTGGTTAAAATATTGAGGGCGTGTCCTTGAGGCTAAAAATATACAAATTTTTGTCCTTTGAATTAATTCCCCCTAACTAAAACTGGTTTTTAAATCAAATTCTCATTAAACCATTTAATTAATATCGATTACAATTCCATGTTTGAATTATCAATTTAAAACCACCTCAAGTTAAATAGATTTTAAAGTTATATTCAAACAATTTCAATAACTCAATTACGATAAATTTCATTTATGCTTCAAAATTCAACTTTGAAATTTCATTTAATTTTTTTAACAATTCATTAAATCAATTCCAATTTTAAACATTTAAAGCTTGGATTTCGAAAATAATTCAGTTTATACAAATCAAAATTTATTTCAAATTTATCGTTTAACTGAATTCAAATTTTTAAGGATTTAAAATCATTTAATTTAACCAATCCGGTGTCCGTATATAATTCTCTACCCTATGGTCAATTTATACGGATATTTATCATTTCAATCTACAATTATTTTATATTTACGGATATATATCATTTCAACCCGCAATCCCGAATTTAATTATAAATCCATGAAATTGCTTAAGTCTATCATTCCAACTCATAACGATTTCTCCTAATCTATCAGATCGTTCGGGTATGTACCATTTCAACCCATAGGGAACTTGCAGTGTTATAACAATATAAAAATATAACATCCATCATCAAATATCAACAATCAAACATACATCACAATCACCATTCAATCAACCAATAAATAACATCAATTAATTGATTATCATCAACGTGTATTAAATTGACAATTAAATTCAATATTAAATTAAATGGCGATTATATTCAATAAATTCATATTTAACTAGAATGACGATTTAACTATCTCAAACAGGAGTCAATCAATTTGTAATCACATCATAAATTTAATTTAACTAGCATAAGATAGTTTAGAAGTTGTGAGTCGGTCAAAACACTCACCTTTGATTTCAAATCGATTTGAAATCCAAAATAAGGCCCAAATTTGAACAGTCTCAGAATTCATCCAAACCAGTTCCAAAATGTCCGGAATTACAATATGATCATAGAGGAACAAACCGCATGTGAATCCGAGCTCGCATGCAAAATATATTGTTATTAGAACGATCAAAATTTAGATTAAAAAATAAAATTACATAAAATAATAATAATCCATGTCACCTCTCTCTCTCAAAGCCGTGACCACCCTAACCCATTCACGCTGCAACATGCCAAGTTTGACCCCCGATTTCGCTCGCCTCCGACCACCGTTCGCCAAGCCGCCGCCATTGCGCTCGCTACCCTCGGCCAGGACCCTCGGCCCTCCGCTGCCGCCTATGACGATCACCGCCCCCCTTAAATTTAGGGTTTTCGAACCCTAACAAGCTAATTTCGGCCGCCTCAGGTGATGTTAGGTCATGAGACAGCCGCCAATCGACTCTACTTGACGAGCTCTTCAATACCCATATCTCAATTTCATCGATTGATGCTCAAATTGAAAACCCCCAATTCGACTTTGACCATGATTTTCCGGCTCTAGCCCTATCTCCAAAAACAAATAGTAGACACTCATTCGTATCGTCGAGAGCTTTCAATTTCATATTTTATTTGAATTTTTCGAGTAGTTTGGATTTTTGATAAAATTTGGAATTGCAATTAGGTTATCTGACGTTAGAGGAGAGAAGCAGATGAGGAACAGAAAAGTATGTACATGAATAAGAAAATAAGGAACAACTAGGGTTTATAACTGGCTATATATAGGTAGACCTGAAATAGAAATGAATGTACCAGATTGGATTGATCGAAACGACTACACGACCCAAAAATCCTGTTCTGTCCCCGAAATGAAAATAGGTCATTCAATATATCAAAATAGATGTTTTCGATATTTTTAAATCCAATGGAGCAGGTTTCAAGTCCTAATTCCATTGTATGAAGAAGTTAGCCTTTAAAATCGGTTTATTTCAATTGAATTCAATTAATTTGATTTCTACGCGTTTCAAGCCTGTACAATCAAACGACAAGTCTGATCGCCATGAAACTTGAAATCCTACAATAATTCACCGCTATGGATCCGATGAAACTAGTTTCGTTGAAATCCGAGACAGTGGCCAAAATGGCTATTTTCACGTTAATTAAATAAATTAATATTGAATTAATTAAATCACTTTTTCAATTCAAATTTTATTATTAATAAATTTTTTCGTTTTTAATTACATTGAAATTAACAATCTTTTTAAAATCCATTTCCCATTTCAAATTCAATGTTAGTTATTGCACTAATCACAGTGTTTAGTTTCAATTACAATAAGCCCATTAATTATAATTTAAATTCAAATAAATTGATTAAATTTGATTTCAATCTTTTTTTATTCAATCAATCATTACTTCATGGACATAGTTAAAATTGGTTTATAACTTATTACATTAATACTCTACAATTATCATCTTAATTCATATTTACCGTAATATTTGGCTACATTAATTGCAATTGATTTCCAAATTTAATTCAACGGATTAAATAAATAGGTAACATATAACAATTGTCAACTTTTACTTAATTTAATCACATGTATAGGTTTATTATCTATAACAAATGTTATAACTACTTACGCAACACTAATTTTATCCAGTCACAAGTGATTACATATTATTTCATCACTTAATACAACATTTAATCCATTTCTTTATTTAGAATTTATAACCAATTATTACCTTTCAATCATCTCAATAGATTGGAATTACATTAAAATAGTTAGCAATTAAATCAAATTAACATTGTTACATTTCATTCTGGTTATTATTCTTATTAATAAATCACAAATTTTTATCTCTTCCAATATTAAATTACAAAATCTTATTAAATTCAATATTTTTAATTATCGAAAATTATGGGTCGTTACATGACTTTAGTACTTCCATCATATGGTTGAATAGGAAACTAATACCATGAGGTAATATTAGACAGATGAAATATCTCGATGTCCAATTTTAATTTATGCAACATGTCTCTTCTAAGGTATGTAAGTGCTCAATTTATAGTTAGTTGGTCTCGGCCCCAGTACAATGATTCCAAATTTTGACCATTACAATCGGGTGAAGGATTTGTCTCCGTGGCATTTAGTGACCAAAATTTAAATAATATTTAAAAATAAAATTATATTAATTGATTTTTTAGATGCTTATTTTGTAATAAATACCGAAGAATTCAATGAAGAAGCCGCTGTAGAGATGCTTGCACCGCTGAGCCCGGAATATAACAAGAAGAAGAAGTGGAAATCCTTAAGTGGCATTTTCGACAGATGACGCAGAGATTAACTTACAATGGAGACAGAAGTTGGCATAGAAGACATTGAGGAGGAAAATATCGAAGAGGAAGGAGTGGTAGCTGACGGTAGAAAAAAGCAAGTTAAGTTTACTTCTGAGCAGTATGTTTCACTTGCTAAATCATGGACACGCATTTCGCAAGATAGCATTTCTGGAAATAATATGAAAGGTCAGAAATTTTGGAAAAGAGTTACGAATTTTTACAACACCTTGGAACCGATGAAGAGAACATGGGGATCGCTTAGAGGAGGTTATCGGGTTATGAACTCCGCTAGCTAAAACTATTTGGCAATACCTATCAGATTGCAGAAAAGGTAGCAAAGCGGCGCCGCTCCTTATGACATTGTATGTAAAATATTGTTTTAAATTTCTTTGATATTGTAATGTGTTTGACCAGTTTTGTATATTCATACACTTCTGGATTTGTTCTACAGATTGGAGAATCGCGTAAGGCCTGTCAGCCATAGTATGATCAACCTTTCAAATTCCAAGAGTGCTTTGAGCTTCTCTCTAGTTTACCCAAATTGAAGAATCATAACAACTTCATGTTCGAGTAACAAAACAAAGCCAGAAGAATGAACTACTCTGATTCAAGTCCAGGAAACGATCCAAGTTCGCAGGAAAGATCTCCACTATATGGAAGCAGTGACGGACGATGTCTTTGTAACGACCCAGAAATTTAGTTATATGAAATTAGAATTTTTAATTAAAATTAAATATTGAAAAGTTAATTTTATAGATTTAATAACTCAAATTTCAAACATAGCAATTTATTGGATAATTTAATTGTTGAAAATTAATAGTTGAAATTGTTTAAATGATTGAATCTTGAATTTTATTTGGATAAAAACCATTTAAAATCTTTTTAAATTTCTATTTAATAAGAATAAAGATAATAAAAATTTTAAATTTGATTTAAAAGTGGTTTAACTGATTTTGAAAATAACTCATTTTAAATAAGGGGATTTCACTTAAAGGGCTTAATTGTGCAGAGTAATAAGCTTTAAGGACAGCAATTCTGAAAAATTAGTTTCAAGAAGAAATTTCAGGAAAAAGATAAATGAATTTATCATTTTCAATTATACAGAAAAATGATAAATTCATTTATCATTTTCCTATATAACTTAAAAAGATAAATGAATTTATCATTATTCTGTAAATTATCCTTGAAACTAATTGTTCAGAATTGTCGTCCTTAAAACTTATTACCTTGAAATGAGAAGCCCTTCAACCTAATTTTCACTTTTAAATAACATATAAAATAGCCTTCCGGGGCACAGTCTCAGATTTTGATGAAACCAGTTTCATTGGTTCCGTAATAATGAACTATAATACTCCGACAAATTTCGTAGCGATCAAATGCACCATTTGGTCGCACGGGATAGAAACGCGTTGAAATTAATATCGAAAATTTAATATTATAATTGGGTTCAAAAAGCTATCTTCTACATACGATCGAATTAGGTCTCGAAACTTGTTCCATTACGTTCAGAATAGGGGTATAACATTAGGAACGCTAGGCGGCATGCCTCGATTTGGGTCCGTAACTATATAGCTAGATATTTTGAATTTTTAATAACATATTTCTTTCGATTTAACTTTTCACTGCCATGTTCTTTCATGTTAGCTGTTCCAACCGCTCCTACTTGTACAAGCCCATACCTTTTCCCATGTTATTCCATCATCCCTCCCTCTATTTCAAACTCTGCCAGTAAGAAAGTATCCTTATAATATAAAAAAATTAAATCAATTCAAGAAAATCGTATAAAAATTATGAAAACTTGTTTCTTTGATTTGCATCACCTTAATAAACAACCTAGCATAGGCATGAGAGGTGCGGCCACACTTTAGGAAGAGGAGCAATATTCATTTTCGCTAGGGTTGGGAATTTTGCTAAGCATAAACGTTGTTTTACATTATGGAGCTTGAAGTTGGACTAGGGGAGAGGAGGCGCAGTCGGTGGCTCGTTTGGGTGGCTCATGGTAGGGTCTAGGGAGGTTCGACATTGTGGGGAGGGTACCAGGTCCGGATTTGGAGATAGGTTGTAGACCAGGGTTTGTAGGGTCAGGGAAGAGGAGCTTGCGGAGGGGACTCAATGGCGATGTCGGTTCATCGGATAGTGGAAGAATGAAGGTGAGAGAGGGAAGAGAAGTCACGACATGGATGAGGTGTGAACAGTGAGAGGAGCGGGAATGAAACGGGAAGAAGAAGTCTTAACTTATTAAGGGTAGAATTGTAATTTTTTTAAACTTGTGATTAGTTAATTATATTATAATTCAAAATTATCGATAACTTAAAAATTCAATAACTCTCTCATACGAGGTCCGATCGAGACGAAATTTTTTGCATTATGCTCGTATTGACGAAAGCTTCATGATGGAACTTATTTGGATAAATTTGGAGACTGTTGAATTTTGGGTTAAAATAGGACGTAGTCCGGTTTTAGTTCCAAACCGAAACACTTCGGCGACGGCATAAATTTCAATGAGTAAATCTCACTCATTTTGGATAATTGGTTTTAGTTTAAAATGTTAAATTAATTATTGGTTGATTGGATGGATTGATAAATCATTATCTGTTGGATGTTATATATATATGTATGTATGTATATATGTATGTATATATTAGTATATATATTAGTATTTGTGTGACGACCTGGAATTTTTGAGCATTTGAAATTGGAATATTTAATTAATTTTAAATATTCAAAGGGTTAAAATTTTAACTAAAATTTCAAATATCGCTGTTTATTGAGTAATTTAATTATTAAATTAAATTTATTTGAAATTGGATAAAATAGTAAATCTGGTATTCTAAGCTAATTAAAAATATTTTGAAAGCTCGTAAAATTCATATTAATAATACTGAAGATAATAGAACTTTTAAAATTGAATTTCAAAGTGCCTTGTTCAGTTTTAAAAATATATACTGTTTAAACTGAATTTAAAAATAGCCTTCCGGGGCACAGTCTCGGAATTCGACGAAACCAGTTCCATTGGATCCGTGATATTGTATTATTATCGGATTTCAAATTTCGGAGTGTTTGGAGTTGTTGTGTGTCAACACGATAGATAAACGCGTGAAAATTTATATCGAATTCAGATTTAAATTATAATTGTATCTTGTGTCCAGTCAATCGTTCATAACACGCTACCTTCGAAAAAAATTATATAATAAACCCGTCCTTATCCTTATCTTCGTTCACGAATATACCAGAACAAATCTTCAAAAAAAGATAATGAACGAAGCTTTCTCCTCAAGAAATGAAATATCTATCGTTTAAATAATAATGGCCGAAATCTATTGCGATAACTCCTCAATCAAATTAGATCCCTTCTTCATATTTCAGTTTCGAAAATTCAATCCAGGGTCGAGCTACGCTTCCATTTCTTTTTCCCCTCAAATCTTTTTCGTTCGAAAAAAATAAAGGGGCGCGACTTAGTCGCGATGGCCGATTGACGTTCGCGATGTTGACATCGCAGGAGGGCGAGCGAGCATGGGAAGAGGAGGGGGTAGATTCGAGTTCATCGGAGCACTGTGGGGCACGCGCGAGCGGCTCGACTCGCGTGAAGCAGCGTGGTTGATTAGGGTTCGACTTCGCGTGGTGGCAGTCGAATATGGGGGAGGGGTCGCGGTGTGCTGTGGGTGTCGTACTTGAAGTCGTGGTCTGATTTGCGAGGAGAGCAGCAGCGAGGCGACTCGAGTATCGAAGGGGGATGATTGTTAGGGTTTTGGTTGTCGCAGTCGGCTCAGCGTGGGCCGGGGAGAAGAGGTGTTGGGCTGCAGTCGATAACGAGGGGTTCGGCGTTGTTCTTTGGGTTGGCTCGCGACAGTTTGGGCCTGAATTTCGTGAGCGTCAGTGAGGTATTATGTGTATATTGAAATTTAAATTTTTACTGTAAGCTAGGATTTTCGTTTAGAAAGAAAATAAAATATACATATTTTCACCTTATCTAGTTTATTTTAAATTGATTTAAGTAAGGTGATTAATTTTGTTCAAATAACTCAATAAATTTAAATTACTAAAAGGTTCTGTTAAAGGGAAATAATTAGTTAGATGTATTAAATGGAAACTAAATTATCCGATTTGTTTTCAAAGTAAATTATTAGATTTAATAAATTTATGTAAATGGTGGTTAATTTTCAATTTGCTCAAATGTTAATAAATTCACATAATTATTTATTCAAGGTTAAAATCAAGGAAACAAGTCAGGTTGGAACAGATTGCAAATTTAAAGGGGGCAAAAGGTGAGTTAATCTCACTCAGTTTAATTTTATTTAAATTTAAATTGGTTAAATTTAAATATGGATGAATGATTAAATTGTTTGATTGGATTGATATGATATGGTATATAGTAGTATATACCAATATATATATATTGGCATATGTATATATTGGAGTTGATATTCCCGCATTTATATAGCGGATGAGACCCTATGCGCCGCATAATAGCAGATGATATTTTATAAATCCCATATACCGCGATATTCCACCTCGAAGTGGAATTGGTATTGTGCTAACGTCTGTGGATGCAGGGAAACAGGTTGGAGGGATCCAACTGGATTCCTCAAAAATTTATTTTATTATTCTGTGATCTGAATATTGATATCCTGTGCTGATTTGATATTGGATGTTGTGGTTGATTGAATTCCCAGTATAATAAATTTTGAGAATCTATGGAATTGAATTTTTGAAGAAAATAAAGAATAATAATTTAAGTAAATTGGAATAAATTTAAAAGTGAATTGAAAATAAGATAAAATAAAGAGAATTGGAATTTTAGTAAATAAAAAAAAAAGAAATTTAAAATTTACGGAGGAGAAATAAAGATTAGAAAACTCAAGTAATATTGGTTTAGAGAAATAAAGGAATTACTTTTAATTTAATAATTTAATTTAATTAAAAGTGTAAATAAGGAATGTTGGGAATTTAAAATAGGTATTTTTCAGTTAAAAGGGGGTTTTAAATTCACAAATGAGAAATAAAATTTAAAAGGGTATTGTATTTGAAATAAATAAAGTAAACAAGGGAATTTTATCCCAAAGTAAAGGAAATTTGAAATCAATTGTAGAATTGATGTAAATGTTTGGAATTGGAAATTTAAAGAGAAATGAGATTTTGGGAATTTATAAACTGGGTTTATAAAGTGAAATAAATGTCGGTGGGCATTTTAAATATAAATTCAGGATGGGAATTTATAAGGGAAGGAGAATTGGTTTAAGAATAAATAATGATTTATTTTTAAAGAAGTGGAAGAGAAGTATTTTCTGGATAGCCAAGTACATTTGGTTTTAAAAGCAATTCTAAATATTTGTTAAAGATTTATTGTTAATTTTAAAATCAGGTTTAGAAAATCTATTATTTCAAATGTAAATTTTCAAAAGTAAGTATTTTTCAAAACTATTATTGTAATAGATATAGAAGTAATTTGGTAATACGCTTTAAAAGGAAATTTGTTTATATTTTTAAAGTGGTTTTATTTTAGATATTTTTAAATATATATTTTAACTTAAGTTTTAAAGTAGTCTTCAAAAGGTGTTTTATAAAGTATATTTATAATAAAGTGTTTTAAAATTATTTTAAAATCTAAAATGGGTTGTACTTGGTATTCCAGTGAAAATAAATATTTGGGAAATTATTCCGTGAGAGGAATATAGTTTGAAATTGTTTCCAATGGGAATTGAAATGAAAATAATATCTTGTGAAGATATTTTGAGGGATATAAATAATTTGGAAAAAATTATTGATTGTTGATGGTTGTTATGGATGTTAATTGATAGTTAAACAACCGACTATCAATATTGGCCAAATGCGCTGATCGTTTCGAAGAGACCGGGATCGGGTTTCCGTATACCAGGATTCTAGGTCTGGAGACTCGAAAACCACTTCGATCCGGTTTGTACGTTTCGTGGGGAAACGAGGGTAATATTGATAAGGGGATAGTGTTATCAGTTCTGTTCGGACCTGGAACGGACTTGTATGGATGAATGCTTTCGGACATCGTCAGGGGACGATGGGCATTCTAAGTGAAACGTTCTGAAGGTAACGTTTAGCCTCAAGCCTCATCAACCGGGAATGACTGAAAATCAGGGGTTATGCAGCAAGGCTTCGTGGGTAGCGCCCACTGGAGAGTATGATCATTCCTGTCTAGATGTCCCTTTTATTTCGGCTTAGTGGTGCGGTTGCTGATCCCAACCGTGGGGTGATCATATTCGGAATTGCCCATAGGTGATTCCGGCCTTGTGTTGCAGGGGAGCGGGCGTACTCCTCGGTACTGTGATCTAGGCCACGTACTGTGACAGGTGGTACCCCAGTGCCTAGTCATTCGTTGGAAATCCATTCTCCCTACGTGCCTTGTACGAGTTTTGTTTGTATTACCCACTTTGTGGCTAGTATGCCGGAATTTAATAGATGTAACAATTTCGGCTATTTTAATAAGTATTTGTGAATAGACACTATTATAATATCAGAGGATTTTTATAAAAATTGTTTTAGCTATCGTAAGGTAAAAACCCGACATGTTTATTTGTGGCGTGGTCTTACGAGATGCTTTTATTTCAAAAGGATTTTTGAACTTTAATAATCAAATTGAGTGTGATTTTCTCACGCTGGTATTCCAGACTGACTCGGGTATTGTTTTATATAATGCTCGGGTCAGACCGAGATAAACAGGTTCAGATTTGTAGCTGTGGAGCTCAAGAGACGAGCTGGATGGCGATACGTACTTCCGTATTTGTTTATTTTTCCGCTGTGTATTTGGATGTATATCATTGATGTGATGAACTCTGATGATGTATTCTGTAAATGTATTGTATAAACAGATATATCTTTCTGTTTGAGTAAAGATCTGTTTTGTATATATTATATTTTATTCCGCTGCGATGTGAGATTCTGTTGTTGATTTTCTGTTTCTTCTTCTTCTACCTCTTCTTCTTTAACACAAATGGTTCGATTTTCCGGGACTGGAAAGTCGGGTCGTCACAGTGGTATCAGAGCAAAGGTTGGCGATAACCTTGGCTCTGGTGGGAATTTGAGTGTATTAATAGATATGAGCGCGTATTTGTTAGTGAATATAAAATGGTTTTATATTGTGTTGGTTGATTTATTGAGTGGTATATGAACCTTCGTCGGCACAGTCTGCGCAACTGTATCGAAGGGGTTTCTAAACACTCGAATAGAACAATTCGACACAATATTGTTTTGAAACGGGTAGATGAAATAATTTTACCCGAAAAATGTATTTTTGATATAAAAGAAATATTTCTTTTGAATTATTATATATTTGGATGTTTGGATTAAAATATTCTAACAAATAAAATTGAAAGAAAAAAATATGGTAAGATTGTAAAATCAGAATGATTTACTTAACCAATGGAAATTTGTATAAATATAAAATTGTACAAATGAATTATAGTTAAAATTTGATTTAATCAAAATGGTAAATTTAAACCCTGGATATTTGGAAGTGTTTTCAAAGTGTTTTGAAGATAAACACTAGCATTATTATTTTGGAAAGTATTTCTGGAAGGGAAATTGTTTCAAATAAATTTTTAAAAAGGAATATAGCAATAAATTCACTTCAGTTGCTGGAAAATAATTCGGAGGATGACGGCCGCATCTTCAGAATTTATTTTCGAACTCCTGAGTGACGAATTGCTGCCAAATTGATTTATTCAGAAAGGCTAGTTTTTGAAATTTCCAAAGGAAATTTGTTGGAATTAAAAATCAGGATTGGTTTAAAATTTTGAAAAATGTGATTTGGAGATGTTGGAGACTCCAAAATGATTTGAAATTAAAAACCGGGTGATTTTGAAATGTTGGGAAATTGTTTAAAAACCTGGAATCTGGATTAAAGGCTATGGGATAATAAAATATACTGGACCAAATAAATGTAACAAGATAAGTATTGAATTGGAATAAGTAAGTTTTGACAGTTTATAATAAAATTGAAACAGTATTAGAATAAAATATATACTTAACTAAATAAAAATGTATAAACGGAGTTAAGAGGTAAATTGTGAATAAAATTTATTTTTAATAGAAGGAAGTGTGAATATAAAAGAAGGTGACTTATAAAATTTGAAGTAAAATAAATAACCCAAATAGAATTGTTTGTAATAAAAATAGAATGAGATTTTAATTGAGTCAAGTTGAAGTGGTAAAATGAAAAGTGAATTGTGTGTTGAATAAGAGATGTGAAGTTTGGAATAGAAATCCGAGTTAAGATAAATTTAGCTTGGATAAGGGTAAATAAATTAAATTTATTGGAAAATTTAATTAATTGAGACTCAAATGGGAAGTTATAGCTAAGTAGATAAATTTGTTTAGAAATTGAAAATTGAATGAAATCCAGGACTTGAGTTATAAACCCGAGGAGATTAACTGAAGTGATTTTGTGGATAAAAATCAAACATTGTACTGGTTAAAATGGGAGAATACTAATTTGGAATAAATTAGTAAATTAAGTATGTTAATGGAATTTGGATTTGATAATAAAAGCTGAAAGTGTGAATGATCATTGGAATTGGAGTATATGAGTGATAACTTGAAGTGTAAATAAAATTCAAGTAAGTAGGAATGATGTGAAATGGATTGATATCTATCAAATTCAAGTTAGAGATAAATTATTGGATATGAGTTGGAATTAATATTGGATTCAGTAAGTATACCAGCTAAATTTTAAAAATGGTATGGTGTTAAAAATAAATTGGAAATTTCCTTGTTAAAGATTAAATAAATTCACGCTGAATTGAATACGGAAATTGAAATTTAGAATGAATAAGTGAATGGACAAATTGAATGGATTAGTAAAGGTAATAAATTCGATCAAATGAAAATCAAACCAAAGATTTAAATTTAAAAAAAAAAATTTTTTACAAGGAAACCATAACTTGAGTTTGGAAGTGAAATGCAAATTAAATTGAATTGAATCAATCGAAATGGATATGGATTCATTTCGCTAAAAATGAATAGAATGGAGGGAAATGAATTGCAAACCATTGAATTGAATAGAAACGGTATGTGAATTGGTTGTAAGCGATTGGAAATTGTATTGAGACCATATAAATGGCTAATGGAAATTATTTTAAGTGCATTGCTTATGGAAACTGCTTGTTACTATTGGAATTTAATGGAATGTTAAGGGATTTTCTTATATTTGTCACTGACGTGTTTAAATTGAGTCAGTACAGGTTCAGAAAAGCCGTTTGATTGCACTTGGGTTGCGCAAATGCTAATAAATAAACCGCTTTGCTTTAAAAAATTGCTATAATAAGGTACGCTTACGCAAAAATTCAAAATAGGAGATATGAACTGCATATATTGATATATATTGTGATTTCCGGCCTGAGGCCGATGTATATATATATTTGTGCATCCTGCGATATCGCAGAAGTCCCTCCGTACAAGGGAGACTCTGCCAAAAATTTTCGTAAATTTTGGGAGTTAGAAAATTTTTGAAAATTTTCATTAACGATAAATGATTTAAATTTGTTAAGCAAATGGAATTGAAACTGGATATTGAAATCTAATTCAAATGTGAATGTAAAGTGAAGTGAAATCGAAGGAACTAAAGAAGTGAAGTTTGCGAATAAACTGTTAATTGAAATTTAAATTAATTAGTAAGTGCAACTAATTAAATAGTCGGGTGAAAGCCAAATTGAAATCAAATGGAATTGTAAAGACAAGAGTAAATAGAAATGGATATGAACTTCAATAATGAAGTGAAAATAAGTATAAGCAGTATGTAGAATATTTATTTTGAACTTAAGGAATATGGTGAGATTCGTAAGTAATTTGGTATTGAGGAAAGTTATTCTAGATGAATAATTGAATAACAATTAAAATTTGAAGTTGTGAAATGAGAAAATTTTGGATAAGTGAATGTAATCAAAATGAATGTGAATAAAAGAGAATTGATATAGTTCATAATCAATTGAGCTAATTACGTAAGGTGTACGTATATTATTTGTTCGCATAGCTATTTGATCCAGATTCGAACACAGAATTTCGAGATAGTTTTATCGATCCGAATTAGGATTTTTCACTCGATTTTCGACGGCGAACCTGGATATGGATTGTTGGTTGATTCTGGTAATTCTCTATCGTAGTTATGACTATGCAAGGAGAATGACGGTTTCTGATCAAGAAACCAGATCTGAGTCCGCACTAGGAAGTCGGGTGGACGATACTAGTTCGGAAGTGAGATTGTGTGATCGAGTGAGCGATCGAATGTGATATTGCGTACGGATGATATATGTGCATCGTACGAGCTTAAGTAAAACCAATATTGAAAATGTGTATAGATATGTGTAAGATGGTTTTGAAACTTTAATTGAATACTATTGCTTAGTAGGATATACAGGTGTATAAAAGCAATGGATAAATTGGGATTTTTGATTTTAGAAGATAAAATTTAATGGCCCGACAAAAGGTATGTATTTGAATTTCTATATGAAATTTGATTGGGTTTTTGATCCAGCCACTTGGCTTTTTGTTTTCTTTTTGAGATTGGGAGGCCGTAGAGCCATTTTGTAGTAGTACCGAGCTAGCCGCGCAAAGGAGACGCTGGCGAAATTTTTCGAAAATTTAGGGAGTTAGAAAAATTTTGAGAAATTTTTGATAATTCAAATTTGGTTTTAAATATAAATTTGAATTGATAAGTAAGTGATATTGTCGGGACTTATGGATAGGTTTGGAAAGTTAATAAGAGGGATAGTGTGTCTTTGATAGAAAGATCTGTTGGCAAATTGTTGGGAACTATTGGGTTGTGGGGAAATAGTTAATGGGTTATGGATCATTCCTCTTAACTAGTAATTTCGGGGACGAAATTCTTTTAAGGGGGGAGGAATGTGACGACCCGGAATTTTTGAGCATTTGAAATTGGAATATTTAATTAATTTTAAATATTCAAAGGGTTAAAATTTTAACTAAAATTTCAAATATCGCTGTTTATTGAGTAATTTAATTATTAAATTAAATTTATTTGAAATTGGATAAAATAGTAAATCTGGTATTCTAAGCTAATTAAAAATATTTTGAAAGCTCGTAAAATTCATATTAATAATACTGAAGATAATAGAACTTTTAAAATTGAATTTCAAAGTGCCTTGTTCAGTTTTAAAAATATATACTGTTTAAACTGAATTTAAAAATAGCCTTCCGGGTCACAGTCTCGGAATTCGACGAAACCAGTTCCATTGGATCCGTGATATTGTATTATTATCGGATTTCAAATTTCGGAGTGTTTGGAGTTGTTGTGTGTCAACACGATAGATAAACGCGTGAAAATTTATATCGAATTCAGATTTAAATTATAATTGTATCTTGTGTCCAGTCAATCGTTCATAACACGCTACCTTCGAAAAAAATTATATAATAAACCCGTCCTTATCCTTATCTTCGTTCACGAACATACCAGAACAAATCTTCAAAAAAAGATAATGAACGAAGCTTTCTCCTCAAGAAATGAAATATCTATCGTTTAAATAATAATGGCCGAAATCTATTGCGATAACTCCTCATTCAAATTAGATCCCTTCTTCATATTTCAGTTTCGAAAATTCAATCCAGGGTCGAGCTACGCTTCCATTTCTTTTTCCCCTCAAATCTTTTTCGTTCGAAAAAAATAAAGGGGCGCGACTTAGTCGCGATGGCCGATTGACGTTCGCGATGTTGACATCGCAGGAGGGCGAGCGAGCATGGGAAGAGGAGGGGGTAGATTCGAGTTCATCGGAGCACTGTGGGGCACGCGCGAGCGGCTCGACTCGCGTGAAGCAGCGTGGTTGATTAGGGTTCGACTTCGCGTGGTGGCAGTCGAATATGGGGGAGGGGTCGCGGTGTGCTGTGGGTGTCGTACTTGAAGTCGTGGTCTGATTTGCGAGGAGAGCAGCAGCGAGGCGACTCGAGTATCGAAGGGGGATGATTGTTAGGGTTTTGGTTGTCGCAGTCGGCTCAGCGTGGGCCGGGGAGAAGAGGTGTTGGGCTGCAGTCGATAACGAGGGGTTCGGCGTTGTTCTTTGGGTTGGCTCGCGACAGTTTGGGCCTGAATTTCGTGAGCGTCAGTGAGGTATTATGTGTATATTGAAATTTAAATTTTTACTGTAAGCTAGGATTTTCGTTTAGAAAGAAAATAAAATATACATATTTTCACCTTATCTAGTTTATTTTAAATTGATTTAAGTAAGGTGATTAATTTTGTTCAAATAACTCAATAAATTTAAATTACTAAAAGGTTCTGTTAAAGGGAAATAATTAGTTAGATGTATTAAATGGAAACTAAATTATCCGATTTGTTTTCAAAGTAAATTATTAGATTTAATAAATTTATGTAAATGGTGGTTAATTTTCAATTTGCTCAAATGTTAATAAATTCACATAATTATTTATTCAAGGTTAAAATCAAGGAAACAAGTCAGGTTGGAACAGATTGCAAATTTAAAGGGGGCAAAAGGTGAGTTAATCTCACTCAGTTTAATTTTATTTAAATTTAAATTGGTTAAATTTAAATATGGATGAATGATTAAATTGTTTGATTGGATTGATATGATATGGTATATAGTAGTATATACCAATATATATATATTGGCATATGTATATATTGGAGTTGATATTCCCGCATTTATATAGCGGATGAGACCCTATGCGCCGCATAATAGCAGATGATATTTTATAAATCCCATATACCGCGATATTCCACCTCGAAGTGGAATTGGTATTGTGCTAACGTCTGTGGATGCAGGGAAACAGGTTGGAGGGATCCAACTGGATTCCTCAAAAATTTATTTTATTATTCTGTGATCTGAATATTGATATCCTGTGCTGATTTGATATTGGATGTTGTGGTTGATTGAATTCCCAGTATAATAAATTTTGAGAATCTATGGAATTGAATTTTTGAAGAAAATAAAGAATAATAATTTAAGTAAATTGGAATAAATTTAAAAGTGAATTGAAAATAAGATAAAATAAAGAGAATTGGAATTTTAGTAAATAAAAAAAAAAGAAATTTAAAATTTACGGAGGAGAAATAAAGATTAGAAAACTCAAGTAATATTGGTTTAGAGAAATAAAGGAATTACTTTTAATTTAATAATTTAATTTAATTAAAAGTGTAAATAAGGAATGTTGGGAATTTAAAATAGGTATTTTTCAGTTAAAAGGGGGTTTTAAATTCACAAATGAGAAATAAAATTTAAAAGGGTATTGTATTTGAAATAAATAAAGTAAACAAGGGAATTTTATCCCAAAGTAAAGGAAATTTGAAATCAATTGTAGAATTGATGTAAATGTTTGGAATTGGAAATTTAAAGAGAAATGAGATTTTGGGAATTTATAAACTGGGTTTATAAAGTGAAATAAATGTCGGTGGGCATTTTAAATATAAATTCAGGATGGGAATTTATAAGGGAAGGAGAATTGGTTTAAGAATAAATAATGATTTATTTTTAAAGAAGTGGAAGAGAAGTATTTTCTGGATAGCCAAGTACATTTGGTTTTAAAAGCAATTCTAAATATTTGTTAAAGATTTATTGTTAATTTTAAAATCAGGTTTAGAAAATCTATTATTTCAAATGTAAATTTTCAAAAGTAAGTATTTTTCAAAACTATTATTGTAATAGATATAGAAGTAATTTGGTAATACGCTTTAAAAGGAAATTTGTTTATATTTTTAAAGTGGTTTTATTTTAGATATTTTTAAATATATATTTTAACTTAAGTTTTAAAGTAGTCTTCAAAAGGTGTTTTATAAAGTATATTTATAATAAAGTGTTTTAAAATTATTTTAAAATCTAAAATGGGTTGTACTTGGTATTCCAGTGAAAATAAATATTTGGGAAATTATTCCGTGAGAGGAATATAGTTTGAAATTGTTTCCAATGGGAATTGAAATGAAAATAATATCTTGTGAAGATATTTTGAGGGATATAAATAATTTGGAAAAAATTATTGATTGTTGATGGTTGTTATGGATGTTAATTGATAGTTAAACAACCGACTATCAATATTGGCCAAATGCGCTGATCGTTTCGAAGAGACCGGGATCGGGTTTCCGTATACCAGGATTCTAGGTCTGGAGACTCGAAAACCACTTCGATCCGGTTTGTACGTTTCGTGGGGAAACGAGGGTAATATTGATAAGGGGATAGTGTTATCAGTTCTGTTCGGACCTGGAACGGACTTGTATGGATGAATGCTTTCGGACATCGTCAGGGGACGATGGGCATTCTAAGTGAAACGTTCTGAAGGTAACGTTTAGCCTCAAGCCTCATCAACCGGGAATGACTGAAAATCAGGGGTTATGCAGCAAGGCTTCGTGGGTAGCGCCCACTGGAGAGTATGATCATTCCTGTCTAGATGTCCCTTTTATTTCGGCTTAGTGGTGCGGTTGCTGATCCCAACCGTGGGGTGATCATATTCGGAATTGCCCATAGGTGATTCCGGCCTTGTGTTGCAGGGGAGCGGGCGTACTCCTCGGTACTGTGATCTAGGCCACGTACTGTGACAGGTGGTACCCCAGTGCCTAGTCATTCGTTGGAAATCCATTCTCCCTACGTGCCTTGTACGAGTTTTGTTTGTATTACCCACTTTGTGGCTAGTATGCCGGAATTTAATAGATGTAACAATTTCGGCTATTTTAATAAGTATTTGTGAATAGACACTATTATAATATCAGAGGATTTTTATAAAAATTGTTTTAGCTATCGTAAGGTAAAAACCCGACATGTTTATTTGTGGCGTGGTCTTACGAGATGCTTTTATTTCAAAAGGATTTTTGAACTTTAATAATCAAATTGAGTGTGATTTTCTCACGCTGGTATTCCAGACTGACTCGGGTATTGTTTTATATAATGCTCGGGTCAGACCGAGATAAACAGGTTCAGATTTGTAGCTGTGGAGCTCAAGAGACGAGCTGGATGGCGATACGTACTTCCGTATTTGTTTATTTTTCCGCTGTGTATTTGGATGTATATCATTGATGTGATGAACTCTGATGATGTATTCTGTAAATGTATTGTATAAACAGATATATCTTTCTGTTTGAGTAAAGATCTGTTTTGTATATATTATATTTTATTCCGCTGCGATGTGAGATTCTGTTGTTGATTTTCTGTTTCTTCTTCTTCTACCTCTTCTTCTTTAACACAAATGGTTCGATTTTCCGGGACTGGAAAGTCGGGTCGTCACAGTGGTATCAGAGCAAAGGTTGGCGATAACCTTGGCTCTGGTGGGAATTTGAGTGTATTAATAGATATGAGCGCGTATTTGTTAGTGAATATAAAATGGTTTTATATTGTGTTGGTTGATTTATTGAGTGGTATATGAACCTTCGTCGGCACAGTCTGCGCAACTGTATCGAAGGGGTTTCTAAACACTCGAATAGAACAATTCGACACAATATTGTTTTGAAACGGGTAGATGAAATAATTTTACCCGAAAAATGTATTTTTGATATAAAAGAAATATTTCTTTTGAATTATTATATATTTGGATGTTTGGATTAAAATATTATAACAAATAAAATTGAAAGAAAAAAATATGGTAAGATTGTAAAATCAGAATGATTTACTTAACCAATGGAAATTTGTATAAATATAAAATTGTACAAATGAATTATAGTTAAAATTTGATTTAATCAAAATGGTAAATTTAAACCCTGGATATTTGGAAGTGTTTTCAAAGTGTTTTGAAGATAAACACTAGCATTATTATTTTGGAAAGTATTTCTGGAAGGGAAATTGTTTCAAATAAATTTTTAAAAAGGAATATAGCAATAAATTCACTTCAGTTGCTGGAAAATAATTCGGAGGATGACGGCCGCATCTTCAGAATTTATTTTCGAACTCCTGAGTGACGAATTGCTGCCAAATTGATTTATTCAGAAAGGCTAGTTTTTGAAATTTCCAAAGGAAATTTGTTGGAATTAAAAATCAGGATTGGTTTAAAATTTTGAAAAATGTGATTTGGAGATGTTGGAGACTCCAAAATGATTTGAAATTAAAAACCGGGTGATTTTGAAATGTTGGGAAATTGTTTAAAAACCTGGAATCTGGATTAAAGGCTATGGGATAATAAAATATACTGGACCAAATAAATGTAACAAGATAAGTATTGAATTGGAATAAGTAAGTTTTGACAGTTTATAATAAAATTGAAACAGTATTAGAATAAAATATATACTTAACTAAATAAAAATGTATAAACGGAGTTAAGAGGTAAATTGTGAATAAAATTTATTTTTAATAGAAGGAAGTGTGAATATAAAAGAAGGTGACTTATAAAATTTGAAGTAAAATAAATAACCCAAATAGAATTGTTTGTAATAAAAATAGAATGAGATTTTAATTGAGTCAAGTTGAAGTGGTAAAATGAAAAGTGAATTGTGTGTTGAATAAGAGATGTGAAGTTTGGAATAGAAATCCGAGTTAAGATAAATTTAGCTTGGATAAGGGTAAATAAATTAAATTTATTGGAAAATTTAATTAATTGAGACTCAAATGGGAAGTTATAGCTAAGTAGATAAATTTGTTTAGAAATTGAAAATTGAATGAAATCCAGGACTTGAGTTATAAACCCGAGGAGATTAACTGAAGTGATTTTGTGGATAAAAATCAAACATTGTACTGGTTAAAATGGGAGAATACTAATTTGGAATAAATTAGTAAATTAAGTATGTTAATGGAATTTGGATTTGATAATAAAAGCTGAAAGTGTGAATGATCATTGGAATTGGAGTATATGAGTGATAACTTGAAGTGTAAATAAAATTCAAGTAAGTAGGAATGATGTGAAATGGATTGATATCTATCAAATTCAAGTTAGAGATAAATTATTGGATATGAGTTGGAATTAATATTGGATTCAGTAAGTATACCAGCTAAATTTTAAAAATGGTATGGTGTTAAAAATAAATTGGAAATTTCCTTGTTAAAGATTAAATAAATTCACGGTGAATTGAATACGGAAATTAAAATTTAGAATGAATAAGTGAATGGACAAATTGAATGGATTAGTAAAGGTAATAAATTCGATCAAATGAAAATCAAACCAAAGATTTAAATTTAAAAAAAAAAAATTTTTACAAGGAAACCATAACTTGAGTTTGGAAGTGAAATGCAAATTAAATTGAATTGAATCAATCGAAATGGATATGGATTCATTTCGCTAAAAATGAATAGAATGGAGGGAAATGAATTGCAAACCATTGAATTGAATAGAAACGGTATGTGAATTGGTTGTAAGCGATTGGAAATTGTATTGAGACCATATAAATGGCTAATGGAAATTATTTTAAGTGCATTGCTTATGGAAACTGCTTGTTACTATTGGAATTTAATGGAATGTTAAGGGATTTTCTTATATTTGTCACTGACGTGTTTAAATTGAGTCAGTACAGGTTCAGAAAAGCCGTTTGATTGCACTTGGGTTGCGCAAATGCTAATAAATAAACCGCTTTGCTTTAAAAAATTGCTATAATAAGGTACGCTTACGCAAAAATTCAAAATAGGAGATATGAACTGCATATATTGATATATATTGTGATTTCCGGCCTGAGGCCGATGTATATATATATTTGTGCATCCTGCGATATCGCAGAAGTCCCTCCGTACAAGGGAGACTCTGCCAAAAATTTTCGTAAATTTTGGGAGTTAGAAAATTTTTGAAAATTTTCATTAACGATAAATGATTTAAATTTGTTAAGCAAATGGAATTGAAACTGGATATTGAAATCTAATTCAAATGTGAATGTAAAGTGAAGTGAAATCGAAGGAACTAAAGAAGTGAAGTTTGCGAATAAACTGTTAATTGAAATTTAAATTAATTAGTAAGTGCAACTAATTAAATAGTCGGGTGAAAGCCAAATTGAAATCAAATGGAATTGTAAAGACAAGAGTAAATAGAAATGGATATGAACTTCAATAATGAAGTGAAAATAAGTATAAGCAGTATGTAGAATATTTATTTTGAACTTAAGGAATATGGTGAGATTCGTAAGTAATTTGGTATTGAGGAAAGTTATTCTAGATGAATAATTGAATAACAATTAAAATTTGAAGTTGTGAAATGAGAAAATTTTGGATAAGTGAATGTAATCAAAATGAATGTGAATAAAAGAGAATTGATATAGTTCATAATCAATTGAGCTAATTACGTAAGGTGTACGTATATTATTTGTTCGCATAGCTATTTGATCCAGATTCGAACACAGAATTTCGAGATAGTTTTATCGATCCGAATTAGGATTTTTCACTCGATTTTCGACGGCGAACCTGGATATGGATTGTTGGTTGATTCTGGTAATTCTCTATCGTAGTTATGACTATGCAAGGAGAATGACGGTTTCTGATCAAGAAACCAGATCTGAGTCCGCACTAGGAAGTCGGGTGGACGATACTAGTTCGGAAGTGAGATTGTGTGATCGAGTGAGCGATCGAATGTGATATTGCGTACGGATGATATATGTGCATCGTACGAGCTTAAGTAAAACCAATATTGAAAATGTGTATAGATATGTGTAAGATGGTTTTGAAACTTTAATTGAATACTATTGCTTAGTAGGATATACAGGTGTATAAAAGCAATGGATAAATTGGGATTTTTGATTTTAGAAGATAAAATTTAATGGCCCGACAAAAGGTATGTATTTGAATTTCTATATGAAATTTGATTGGGTTTTTGATCCAGCCACTTGGCTTTTTGTTTTCTTTTTGAGATTGGGAGGCCGTAGAGCCATTTTGTAGTAGTACCGAGCTAGCCGCGCAAAGGAGACGCTGGCGAAATTTTTCGAAAATTTAGGGAGTTAGAAAAATTTTGAGAAATTTTTGATAATTCAAATTTGGTTTTAAATATAAATTTGAATTGATAAGTAAGTGATATTGTCGGGACTTATGGATAGGTTTGGAAAGTTAATAAGAGGGATAGTGTGTCTTTGATAGAAAGATCTGTTGGCAAATTGTTGGGAACTATTGGGTTGTGGGGAAATAGTTAATGGGTTATGGATCATTCCTCTTAACTAGTAATTTCGGGGACGAAATTCTTTTAAGGGGGGAGGAATGTGACGACCCGGAATTTTTGAGCATTTGAAATTGGAATATTTAATTAATTTTAAATATTCAAAGGGTTAAAATTTTAACTAAAATTTCAAATATCGCTGTTTATTGAGTAATTTAATTATTAAATTAAATTTATTTAAAATTGGATAAAATAGTAAATCTGGTATTCTAAGCTAATTAAAAATATTTTGAAAGCTCGTAAAATTCATATTAATAATACTGAAGATAATAGAACTTTTAAAATTGAATTTCAAAGTGCCTTGTTCAGTTTTAAAAATATATACTGTTTAAACTGAATTTAAAAATAGCCTTCCGGGGCACAGTCTCGGAATTCGACGAAACCAGTTCCATTGGATCCGTGATATTGTATTATTATCGGATTTCAAATTTCGGAGTGTTTGGAGTTGTTGTGTGTCAACACGATAGATAAACGCGTGAAAATTTATATCGAATTCAGATTTAAATTATAATTGTATCTTGTGTCCAGTCAATCGTTCATAACACGCTACCTTCGAAAAAAATTATATAATAAACCCGTCCTTATCCTTATCTTCGTTCACGAATATACCAGAACAAATCTTCAAAAAAAGATAATGAACGAAGCTTTCTCCTCAAGAAATGAAATATCTATCGTTTAAATAATAATGGCCGAAATCTATTGCGATAACTCCTCATTCAAATTAGATCCCTTCTTCATATTTCAGTTTCGAAAATTCAATCCAGGGTCGAGCTACGCTTCCATTTCTTTTTCCCCTCAAATCTTTTTCGTTCGAAAAAAATAAAGGGGCGCGACTTAGTCGCGATGGCCGATTGACGTTCGCGATGTTGACATCGCAGGAGGGCGAGCGAGCATGGGAAGAGGAGGGGGTAGATTCGAGTTCATCGGAGCACTGTGGGGCACGCGCGAGCGGCTCGACTCGCGTGAAGCAGCGTGGTTGATTAGGGTTCGACTTCGCGTGGTGGCAGTCGAATATGGGGGAGGGGTCGCGGTGTGCTGTGGGTGTCGTACTTGAAGTCGTGGTCTGATTTGCGAGGAGAGCAGCAGCGAGGCGACTCGAGTATCGAAGGGGGATGATTGTTAGGGTTTTGGTTGTCGCAGTCGGCTCAGCGTGGGCCGGGGAGAAGAGGTGTTGGGCTGCAGTCGATAACGAGGGGTTCGGCGTTGTTCTTTGGGTTGGCTCGCGACAGTTTGGGCCTGAATTTCGTGAGCGTCAGTGAGGTATTATGTGTATATTGAAATTTAAATTTTTACTGTAAGCTAGGATTTTCGTTTAGAAAGAAAATAAAATATACATATTTTCACCTTATCTAGTTTATTTTAAATTGATTTAAGTAAGGTGATTAATTTTGTTCAAATAACTCAATAAATTTAAATTACTAAAAGGTTCTGTTAAAGGGAAATAATTAGTTAGATGTATTAAATGGAAACTAAATTATCCGATTTGTTTTCAAAGTAAATTATTAGATTTAATAAATTTATGTAAATGGTGGTTAATTTTCAATTTGCTCAAATGTTAATAAATTCACATAATTATTTATTCAAGGTTAAAATCAAGGAAACAAGTCAGGTTGGAACAGATTGCAAATTTAAAGGGGGCAAAAGGTGAGTTAATCTCACTCAGTTTAATTTTATTTAAATTTAAATTGGTTAAATTTAAATATGGATGAATGATTAAATTGTTTGATTGGATTGATATGATATGGTATATAGTAGTATATACCAATATATATATATTGGCATATGTATATATTGAAGTTGATATTCCCGCATTTATATAGCGGATGAGACCCTATGCGCCGCATAATAGCAGATGATATTTTATAAATCCCATATACCGCGATATTCCACCTCGAAGTGGAATTGGTATTGTGCTAACGTCTGTGGATGCAGGGAAACAGGTTGGAGGGATCCAACTGGATTCCTCAAAAATTTATTTTATTATTCTGTGATCTGAATATTGATATCCTGTGCTGATTTGATATTGGATGTTGTGGTTGATTGAATTCCCAGTATAATAAATTTTGAGAATCTATGGAATTGAATTTTTGAAGAAAATAAAGAATAATAATTTAAGTAAATTGGAATAAATTTAAAAGTGAATTGAAAATAAGATAAAATAAAGAGAATTGGAATTTTAGTAAATAAAAAAAAAAAGAAATTTAAAATTTACGGAGGAGAAATAAAGATTAGAAAACTCAAGTAATATTGGTTTAGAGAAATAAAGGAATTACTTTTAATTTAATAATTTAATTTAATTAAAAGTGTAAATAAGGAATGTTGGGAATTTAAAATAGGTATTTTTCAGTTAAAAGGGGGTTTTAAATTCACAAATGAGAAATAAAATTTAAAAGGGTATTGTATTTGAAATAAATAAAGTAAACAAGGGAATTTTATCCCAAAGTAAAGGAAATTTGAAATCAATTGTAGAATTGATGTAAATGTTTGGAATTGGAAATTTAAAGAGAAATGAGATTTTGGGAATTTATAAACTGGGTTTATAAAGTGAAATAAATGTCGGTGGGCATTTTAAATATAAATTCAGGATGGGAATTTATAAGGGAAGGAGAATTGGTTTAAGAATAAATAATGATTTATTTTTAAAGAAGTGGAAGAGAAGTATTTTCTGGATAGCCAAGTACATTTGGTTTTAAAAGCAATTCTAAATATTTGTTAAAGATTTATTGTTAATTTTAAAATCAGGTTTAGAAAATCTATTATTTCAAATGTAAATTTTCAAAAGTAAGTATTTTTCAAAACTATTATTGTAATAGATATAGAAGTAATTTGGTAATACGCTTTAAAAGGAAATTTGTTTATATTTTTAAAGTGGTTTTATTTTAGATATTTTTAAATATATATTTTAACTTAAGTTTTAAAGTAGTCTTCAAAAGGTGTTTTATAAAGTATATTTATAATAAAGTGTTTTAAAATTATTTTAAAATCTAAAATGGGTTGTACTTGGTATTCCAGTGAAAATAAATATTTGGGAAATTATTCCGTGAGAGGAATATAGTTTGAAATTGTTTCCAATGGGAATTGAAATGAAAATAATATCTTGTGAAGATATTTTGAGGGATATAAATAATTTGGAAAAAATTATTGATTGTTGATGGTTGTTATGGATGTTAATTGATAGTTAAACAACCGACTATCAATATTGGCCAAATGCGCTGATCGTTTCGAAGAGACCGGGATCGGGTTTCCGTATACCAGGATTCTAGGTCTGGAGACTCGAAAACCACTTCGATCCGGTTTGTACGTTTCGTGGGGAAACGAGGGTAATATTGATAAGGGGATAGTGTTATCAGTTCTGTTCGGACCTGGAACGGACTTGTATGGATGAATGCTTTCGGACATCGTCAGGGGACGATGGGCATTCTAAGTGAAACGTTCTGAAGGTAACGTTTAGCCTCAAGCCTCATCAACCGGGAATGACTGAAAATCAGGGGTTATGCAGCAAGGCTTCGTGGGTAGCGCCCACTGGAGAGTATGATCATTCCTGTCTAGATGTCCCTTTTATTTCGGCTTAGTGGTGCGGTTGCTGATCCCAACCGTGGGGTGATCATATTCGGAATTGCCCATAGGTGATTCCGGCCTTGTGTTGCAGGGGAGCGGGCGTACTCCTCGGTACTGTGATCTAGGCCACGTACTGTGACAGGTGGTACCCCAGTGCCTAGTCATTCGTTGGAAATCCATTCTCCCTACGTGCCTTGTACGAGTTTTGTTTGTATTACCCACTTTGTGGCTAGTATGCCGGAATTTAATAGATGTAACAATTTCGGCTATTTTAATAAGTATTTGTGAATAGACACTATTATAATATCAGAGGATTTTTATAAAAATTGTTTTAGCTATCGTAAGGTAAAAACCCGACATGTTTATTTGTGGCGTGGTCTTACGAGATGCTTTTATTTCAAAAGGATTTTTGAACTTTAATAATCAAATTGAGTGTGATTTTCTCACGCTGGTATTCCAGACTGACTCGGGTATTGTTTTATATAATGCTCGGGTCAGACCGAGATAAACAGGTTCAGATTTGTAGCTGTGGAGCTCAAGAGACGAGCTGGATGGCGATACGTACTTCCGTATTTGTTTATTTTTCCGCTGTGTATTTGGATGTATATCATTGATGTGATGAACTCTGATGATGTATTCTGTAAATGTATTGTATAAACAGATATATCTTTCTGTTTGAGTAAAGATCTGTTTTGTATATATTATATTTTATTCCGCTGCGATGTGAGATTCTGTTGTTGATTTTCTGTTTCTTCTTCTTCTACCTCTTCTTCTTTAACACAAATGGTTCGATTTTCCGGGACTGGAAAGTCGGGTCGTCACAATTTGGGTACATTTCCCACCGATTGGAGCGGATGAGACACTATGCGGCCTGCATAATAGCGGATGACCCTATTTATTGTGATATCCTGCCTCGGAGCAGTGATTATATTTTTGTGATTATATGACATCTGTGGTTGTAGGGAAATAGGTTGGAGGGACCAAATGGATTTCTTAAAATTGTTGATTTTAATTTCATATATAGTGATATATGATGTGTTTTGAATAACCTGTTATAGATTATGATTTGATTTGAATTTATTGGATGCTATAGTAGCATTGGCCGTATTTTTGGTATTATAAATACCATAAATATTATTTTTGAATTTAAAAAGGTACTTCAAAGGCAACTTTGGAAATGAAAATATTTATATTGAATTTTGAGATTATTTAAGAAGTAATGATTTGGATAAAAAAATAATTGGATTTTGGATAATTATTTAGATATTTTGTAAAATGGTTTCAAATAGAGAATTTTAAATTGAGGATTTTTAAACAATGGATTTTTAAATGAGATTTTTAAAATACGAAATGGAAATCGAAATTGAGATTTGAATGGTTTTGGAATATAGTTTGGATTATTTAAGAAATAGATTTATAAATGGAGTTTTAATTAGAAATCAATTTATAAATGGATTTTAGTAATATAAACTTGTTATAAACTGGAAATGAGTTTATAAAATTTATAAACAATGAAGTGAAATGATTATCATTTGATAAACTGGAAATATAAATTCACAGTGAGAATTTATAATGAGATATGGAAATCGGTTTGGAAGAAACGGTGGTGTTAACCCGCCTTTTGGCAAGGCCGCGGACAGACGGGTTTAACTTAATCAACTACATGTTCGTCGAGGCTAGAGTACGATGGATTCAGTCGAATGGATGGATGGATGACGCAACATGCTTGGAAGATGGAAATATGATTGGATAAAGATGAATCAACTATAATTTGGGTCTAGGAAATATGGTTCGGCATGATGGAGGTTCGGCACAAGTAGTTCGTCTGGCATTCACTATTTATGTTCGAATAGCATTCAAGAGTACTCGGCATGCATAGAGCGTTCGGCACACATGAGTGGTTCGGCATTCCAGGAGCACTCGGCATTCAGTAGAGCTCGGCATCCAAGAGCGCTCGGCATTTAGAGGCGCTCGGCATTAGAGATCGTTCGGCATTAGGGAGCGTTCAGCATTAGAAACTGTTCGGCATCAGACATGGTTCGGCTTGAAGGAGGTTCGGCATTAAGTCTCGTTCGGCATTGGATGGAGCGCTCGGCATAAATCTCGTTCGGTATTGGATGGAGCGCTCGACATGAATCTCATTCGGCATTGGATGGAGCGCTCGGCATAAATCTCGTTCGGCATTGGATGGAGCGCTCAGCATGAATCTCGTTCGGCATTAGATGGAGCGCTCGGCATAAATCTCGTTCGGCATCTGGAGACGTTCGGCATTGGATGGATCGTTCAGCATACCTCACCTCGCTCGGCATTGCACCTTGCACCTCGATACCTCGGTACCTCGCACCTCGCACCTCGGTACCTCGAAACCTCGATCCTCGGTACCTCGATACCTCGACACCTCGGTACCTTGCACCTCACACCTCGGTACCTCGAAACCACGATCCTCGGTACCACGATACCTCGACACCTCGGTACCTCGCACCTCACACCTTGGTAGCTCGAAACCTCACACCTCGGTACCTCGCACCTCACACCTCGATACCTCGACACCTCGATACCTCGACACCTCGATACCTCGGTATCTCGATACCTCGCACCTCCCCTCGTTCGGCATACCAACTACTCAGGATTGGTCGGCATAATGAAGTAGGGTTCGGCTATGACCTTGATGGGCCCAAACTACTCAGGAGGCCCAACAACCTAGTTTTGCCTATAAATACAACATGTGGGTCTCCAGATGAGGGATCTTCTTTCTGCTCTCTTACTTTCTCTTTTCTAAGGCTAAGGCAACTCTGCCATTTTGTAACTGTAATCGATTATTACAGCAATAAAAAGTAAACTTCTGGAGTGGACGTAGGCCAGAGTTAGCCGAACCACTATAAAATCTGTTGTTCTTTACTGCTTTCATTTCAGTTCTAACTGTTCTTCATATTATTACTCTCTACATACATTCTATCTCTGAGCTGTGACTAGTATTTGGTGCTTTCATCTGGATTTGGGGGTTAGTGACCAATTTTGGCGCTAACACTTTAGTGCTTTCATTGAGAGCTGAACTCAAGAATTCTGAAGCTAGGAACTTGGATTTTAGGAAGCAATGGTTAGACCATCAGCGAGGAAGCAAGTGACAAAAAGGAGCAATCAGGAGGGAAGTCAAGAGGCTTCCTCTGGAAATGGAATAGGTCAAACATCGATCTACATCACCAGAGAGGAGTTGGAAGCGATGATGAAACGACAAGAGGAGATGATGCAGGCTCTTCTTAGGCAATTTGGACAATCGGGAACTGCAGGCACTCAAGTTCTTGGACCTGGACCAGAGGGACTCAACCAGCAGGCTGATGAAGTGACTCAGCAGGGGGCAGCCCCCAATCGGCAGACAGCTATCAATCTGGAAGGACCTAGGCTCGGGGGCACACCACCAGGAAATGCTAGACCAATTCATGGAGGAATTCCAGGTAACACCACGCTATAAAATGCCAGTAAGAATGATGGCCGATTGGTCATTAACTAATCTTGATGGTTTGGAATAAGTAGCAAACTTTGGGCAAATGGCCGAGTCACTTACACATGTACGGGGACGGAGATAGCCCCTAGGCTTGCTCTGAGATGATGACAAACCACGACGCTCTAGTTTGTGAAATTTGCCTTTTCTTTTTCGGTTTGGACATTTGCTTTTTCTTGGTTTGGTTTGAACTCCTGGTTTTGTTTGTTTTTTGGTTTTTTCTTTTGGTTTGGACTTTTATTTGGATGATTGATTTCGGGTTTGGATTTTTGATATGGATTTTTTGTTTCCTGATTTGATCTGTATTTCGGATTGGCTTTTGATTGGATTTTTATCTGGCTTTTGGTAAATGATCGTCAGGTATGGATCATACCTGGCAAGGGGTAAATCGCTTTGTCCGAGCATGGCAAATCGACTTATTCAGGTCGTCGAGTATGGACTATGCTCGGCAAGGGTCCGGAGAGACCAGGATTCGGCCTAGGACTTAGGCCCCCATATTATCGGTTACTATTTCAGGTCGTCGAGTATGGACTATGCTCGGCAAGGGTCCAGAGTGACCAGGATTCGGCTTAGGACTTAAGCCACGGCATTATTCGACGTTCAGGGACACTGAACCATGAACACCATAGAATTACTTAACATAGGTCGTCAAGTGTGGATTGCGCTTGGCAAGAACCCGGATAGGTTACGGATTTAGATATTGGCTATGAATAGCTAAGGATTCGAACAAGGACCCGGAGCGGTCCCGGATTTGGATATCGACCCGGAGAGGTCACGGATATGGTTATAGGTTATTGGATATGGATGGATTGGAAATCGGTAGTCGGGTTCAGATGGATGTGGAATTGGATAAGGACTTGGTTACTGGATAGGAATCAGACATCGACTCGGAACAGTCGCGGAAATGGATCAGGATATGGCCGTGGCACTCGGATAAGATGGCTTGGTAATGGATTGGATTATGAATCGGAAAGTATGGATGTGGATAACATACATACTTGAGATATTGGACTTGAGGCTATTCAAAACACACCTTTCAAAGCAAGGCATGTTTTGGGGGGCAAGTGTTAACCAGCCTTTTGGCAAGGCCACGGACAGACGGGTTTAACTTAATCAACTACATGTTCGTCGAGGCTAGAGTACGATGGATTTAGTCGAATGGATGGATGGATGACGCAACATGCTTGGAAGATGGAAATATGATTGGATAAAGATGAATCAACTATAATTTGGGTCTAGGAAACATGGTTCGGCATGATGGAGGTTCGGCACAAATAGTTCGTCTGGCATTCACTATTCACGTTCGAATAGCATCCAAGAGTACTCGGCATGCATAGAGCGTTCGACACACATGACTGGTTCGGCATTCCAGGAGCACTCGGCATTCAGTAGCGCTCGGCATCCAGGAGCGCTCGGCATTTAGAGGCGCTCGGCATTAGAGATCGTTCGACATTAGGGAGCGTTCGGCATTAGAAACTGTACGGCATCAGACATGGTTCGGCATGAAGGAGGTTCGACATTAAGTCTCGTTCGGCATTGGATGGAGCGCTCGGCATAAATCTCGTTCGGCATTGGATGGAGCGCTCGGCATGAATCTCGTTCGGCATTGGATGGAGCGCTCGGCATAAATCTCGTTCGGCATTGGATGGAGCGCTCGGCATGAATCTCGTTCGGCATTGGATGGAGCGCTCGGCATAAATCTCGTTCGGCATTTGGAGACGTTCGGCATTGGATGGATCGTTCAGCATACCTCACCTAGCTCAGCATTGCACCTTGCACCTTGATACCTCGGTACCTCGCACCTCACACCTCGGTACCTCGAAACCTCGATCCTCGGTACCTCGATACCAAGACACCTCGGTACCTCGCACCTCACACCTCGGTACCTCGAAACCTCGATCCTCGGTACCTCGATACCTCGACACCTCGGTACCTCGCACCTCACACCTTGGTAGCTCGAAACCTCACACCTGGGTACCTCGCACCTCACACCTCGGTACCTCGCACCTCACACCTCGATACCTCGACACCTCGATACCTCGGTACCTCGACACCTCGATACATCGGTATCTCGATACCTCGCACCTCCCCTCGTTCAGCATACCAACTACTCAGGATTGGTCGGCATAATGAAGTAGGGTTCGGCTATGACCTTGATGGGCCCAAACTACTCAGGAGGCCCAACAACCTGGTTTTGCCTATAAATACAACATGTGGGTCTCCAGATGGGGGATCTTCTTTCTGCTCTCTTACTTTCTCTTTTCTAAGGCTAAGGCAACTCTGTCATTTTGTAACTGTAATCGATTATTACAGCAATAAAAAGTAAACTTCTGGAGTGGACGTAGGCCGGAGTTAGCCGAACCACTATAAAATCTGTTGTTCTTTACTGCTTTCATTTCAGTTCTAACTGTTCTTCATATTATTACTCTCTACATACATTCTATCTCTGAGATGTGACTAGTATTTGGTGCTTTCATCTGGATTTGGAGGTGAGTGACCAATTTTGGCGCTAACAGGTGGATTCTATTTTAGAATTTGGAAATGGTTATGAAATCGAAAACATAAATCGATTTGTGATAAATCGAGGGAGATTTATAAATATAAAATTGGTTATATTGGAATTTTAAAAATATATTTTCATCGAGAAGTTAAGTTTGTTTTAAAAAGGAATTTTTATTTATTAAACTATGTAGTTTAAAAATTGTTATCTGTATTAAAATATTTCGGGAAGTTGGTTTTTCAAATATTTAATATTAGTGGAAATGAATTTTAATTTTTATAATAAGCTTTGTAAATCGATTAGTTTTATAAAAAATGAATTGGAAATGAGTTATCGTTGATTATTTAAAAGGGTTTTGATATTTTAAATAATTACTTAAACGTGTTTTGAAAATAAATTATTATTCTTTAAAAATACTTATTATTTTACATAGAATTTAAAAGTAATTAATCGCAATTTATTTATAAATACTCTCGAGATTTGTATACCGGATTTTATTGAACGGATGTGATTTTATAAGAGATATCTTATAATGGGATTTCTAGAAACTTAAGAAATTTCCAAAATAGTTAAATACAGAAACTTCAGAAATGACTTTGAATTCATAAAAGAAGTTATAAATTGTTAGATGGGATTATGAATAAGTATAATCGGTTTTTTTTGGAAATTGTAAAAAGGATTGGAAATGGATTCCGGGAATTTCTAAAATGAGCTATAATGAGTTGAGAATTTGCAAATGAATTTGCAAATGTTTTATTAAGTGGGTAAAAGGGGAAATCCTCTTTTGTCTTGTAAATATACTCATAAAATCGAGATAAGCTATGAAAATTTTCTAAGTGTTGACATTAGAAATGGTTTTGGAAAATAAACTTGTAATATTTTCCTATGTATTGAAGTGGAAGATTTTGGAAATATTTGAACTATGAAAGGATTTATATGGAAATATTTTTCTATGTAATGGATTATAAATTAAACTTGGAAATATTTCTACATACTGATATGGTTTGAAAATATCCTGGTATGGATATAAGTATTCGAAATTGTTTTCAAATATTGAAATATTGAAACAGATTTGAATATATATCTTTGTAAAGATATTTTGAAACAAATTTTTGAAAGATTTATAATATGGGGTTAATGACTGCTTATGTGTGTAATTTGATAGTTAAATAACCGACTATCAAATCTGGACAAATTCGTCGATCGTTTCGAAGAGACTGGGATCAGATTTAATTATCCAAAAACCACTTCGATCTGATTTGAGCGTTACGAATTTTGAAATTTTGATAATAATGAAGATAGTGATCTCTAAAGAGATTGGTTTATTCATGCCCAGAACAACTAGTATGGATAAATGTTATCATTGCATTGTTGCCTGGAAGGCAGTGTTAGCATTCCAAGTGGGATTGCTATTCAAAAGGTAAAACGTAGCCTCGAACCTCATCAACCAAGAAATGACAAAAATCGGGCATGCAACAGGGCCAAGTGGGTCGCTCCTAAGTAGGGTATGGTCATTCCAAATCTAGATCGGTTATTATCTCTGATTGGTATGCTTCGGGGACCATTAATGAAGGGATGATCATTTTCGGTACTACTAGTCAAGTGGTAGGCCAGTCCTATGTGGCAGGGGTACAAGATGTTCTTGTCAGACCCTGGTGCATTTATCTAGAGATGTACCTTCAAAAGGTAGTTCCTGACCTATTCATAGTACGGAATCCAATCTCCAATACCTGCCCTTACGGTTTTAGTTGTATACCTATTATGCTGTAACAATTTCGGCTAAGATTAATAAGTATTTGTATCTAAACACTGTTATAATATCAGAGGATTTCATATAAAATGTTTTGGTTATCGTAAGGTAAAAACAAATCCGCATTTATGTGCGGTGTGGTCTTACGAGATACCTTTTGATTTCAAAGATTTTTATATAACTTTAAAAATCCAGTTGGGTGTGTTTTCTCATGCTAGTTTTTCAGACTAACTCGGGTGTTATTTTATTATAATGCTCGGGTCAGACCGAGCATATACAAAATGGTTTGGATGTTTGGAGTTTCAAGAGATGAGTTGGAAGCCTAGAGACGTATTCACATAGATGGTTATTTTCCACTGTATCCATTATTGTATTTATCAGCAATTGTGAGGAGAGGTTGTTATAACTGTCCAGATTGAAATAGGTTAGTATACTCTGATTGGTGTTTGTATGTACACATATTACAGTTTTGCTTTTGTGTAAAGATTTTTGGTATATTATAGATTATTCATTCCGCTGTGTTATTTAGTTTTTTCTTCTTATCTTCTTCTTCTTTCTTTTTCCCCTAACAATCGGGTTTCCAGGCATTCGATTTCTTAGCATGTAATATAATGGACGTAGTAGTGTCGTTTTTCGAAGGTCGAAAAATCCGGTTCATTACATTTGGTATCAGAGCTGAAGGTTAAGCGAGAAACCTGGCTTTGGTGGGGTAACTCGTTAGAGATAGGGTCAATAGCACGCTAGAATGAGTTTGAGTGTGTATATATGAGCGCGTATTTTTTAGTGATATAAAAATTGTTTTTTATATTGTGTTGATTGGTCGGTTGAGTGGCTTATGGATTCTGGTCAATACGAGTAATTAACGTTATTGATAGCGGTCTCTAAACACTTAAATAGAGCAGCTTGACCTGGTTTTATTTTCAAATTGGGTAAATGAAATAATTTTACCTTGATTATTTTTATATATAAAGGAATAGTTTTTCATAAGTTATTGTGGTATATATGGTGTGCTTGGTTGTTAGGAAATGATAATGTTAAACTATTATCATTTGTTTTTTGTTGTTGTGATCGAATAAAAGTTGATGTTATAATAAAAGCAAGATTAACAAGTAAGAAATATTTATTATAACCAAAGATTAGATCATATAAATATATGATTTATAAATTAAAATAAAATTTCAAAAGTATATTATATAAGTATGGGTTATAAAAACGATTTATAAAGGTTTTAAAAGCTGGAAATGTGGGAATTTAAATCTCGTTGGTTTTGAAAATGATTTTTCAAAGTTTTGGAAATTAATAATAGTATTATTGGGAAATACTTTTGGATATAAATATTTAAAAGGGTTTAAAAGGGATAGAAAGCACTGAACTCACTTCGATCGCTGGAAAATAATTTCGGTGATGACTGCAGGATCATCGATATTCATTTTTGAGTTTCCAAGAGAGGAATTGCTACCATTGGAGTTTTGTTTTGGAAAAACTAGTTTTGATTTTTAAAATCCAAAAGGATAATTTGATATACCAAGGGATTGTAAGTATTATATATATATATATATATATATATATATATATATATGATTTCAAAAGTGATTTGAAAAACTTTAGAACGAGGTGTTTAAACTCTGGGATTTTCATTTAAAATGTTTTATTGAAAATATGAGAAAAAAAGTTTGATAACCTACAAAATTTGAAAATTAGCAAGTTAAAGCAATGTTTTAAATTGCTGAATGTGAATGCAGAAACGATAAATTTGAAATTGAATCATGGAATGAAATTTAACTTAAATTAAGTTAAGTGAATTTTGGAAGTTTAGCCCAAGTTAGACTAAATGAAATAATTTTGAAAATGGAATTGATTGAGATCGAAATAAATTGATGAAATGAGCTAATTAAATTAATTAGTGAATTTGATATGGTTTGGAATGTTGATTGATTAAATTGAATGTTGAAATTGGAATTGAAATTGATTTAAAATGGACATGGACTTTAAGTTGTGAAGTGATAATAAACATGAGAAATGTTTATAATAAACTTAAGAAATTTGATGGAATAAATCTTAACGAAGTAATTAGTATTGAAAGGAATATATCAAGAAATAATGAATGTAAACAAAGCAATGTGAATAGTGATTGTGAATAAGTGAATGTAAATGAAATGAATGTGAATAAAAAGGAATTGGGTGTAGCTAAGAATCAATGCAAATAAATACGTGGGTTGTATGTATATTATTTTATTCATATAATGGTTTGATCCAGATTCGAGCATAGAATTTCGAGATGATTTACATTGATTCGAGTTGGAATTTTTCACTCGATTTTCGACGGCGAACACTGGATATGGTTTTTTGATTGATTCCAGAATTCTCTATCATAGTATATGGCTATGCAAGGAGAATAATGGTTTTTAGTCAAGGAATCGAATCTGAGTCCGTACTAGAGTGGTTGCGTGAACGATACTAATTCGGAAGTGGAATTGTATGATCGAACGAGCGACCAGATTGGATATTGCGTATGGATGATATATGTACATCGTACGGGCTTAAGTAAATCAAATATTGGAAATTGGAAAATACAAAATAAAACAATCGTGAACTATATGATTAGTCATCATTGATAAATAAGAAGCAGGTATATAAAATCAAAAGCTAGTTGATGCTTTCATTTCACAAGTAAAATGCGGTTGCCCTACAAAAAGGTACACGTTTAAATTGTTGTTTGAATCTGATGGTTTTATGTTTGAGCCACTTGGCTTTTGTTTTCTTTTGCTGATTTAGGCCCGTAGTGGCGACTTGTGGTTATTCTGATCTAGCCGCGCAAAGGAGATGCTGGCGAAATTTTCCGAAAATTTAATGAGTTAGAAATTTTGAAGAAATTTTTAGAAACTAAAAACTGATTTTGAATTATAACTTGAAATGATTGAGTGGATAATATTAGTAGGGATCTATGAATAAATTTGGAAACTTGGTAAAAGTAATAACAAGGTTTCAACAAAGTGATTTTGGAATGTTAAAGACTTACAAGGATTTTGTAAGTTATTTCAACTAATTGGTTTTAGAAAAGAAATGGGTTTGGGCATTTTTCCTATCTAGGCAATTTCGAGGACGAAATTCTTTTAAGGGGGGAAGAATGTAACGACCCAGAGTTTAGTTATTTGAGATTGGAATGTTTAATTAAATTTAAATATTGAAAAGTTAATTTTATAGATCTAATAACTCGAATTTCAAATATAGCGATTTATTGGATAATTTAATTGTTGAAAATTAATAGTTGAAATTGTTTAAATGATTGAATCTTGAATTTTTTTGGATAAAAATCATTTAAAAGCTTATTAAATTTCTATTTAATAATAATAAAGATAATAGAACTTTTAAATTTGATTTAAAAGTGGTTTAACTGATTTTGAAAATAACTCATTTTAAATAACATATACAAAATAGCCTTCCGGGGCGCAGTCTTGGATTTCGACAAAACTAGTTTCATTGGATCCGTAATAATGAACTATAATACGCCATCAAATTTCATAGCGATCAGATGCACCGTTTGGTCGTACGAGATAGAAACGCGTTGAAATTAATATCGAAAATTTAATATTATAATTGGGTTCAAAAGGCTATCTTCTACATACGATCGAATTCGATCTCCCAAATTGTTCCATTGCGTTTGAATTAGGGGTACAACATTAGGAATGCCAGGAGGCACGCCTCGATTGGGGTCCGTAATTATATATCTAGATATTTTGAATTTTTAATAATATATTTCTTTCAATTTAACTTTTCACTGCCATGTTCTTTCATTTCAGCCGCTTCTACCTGTACAAGCCCACACCTTTTCCCTTGTTATTCCATCATCCCTCCCTCTATTTAAAATTCTGCTAGTAAGTAAGTATCCTTATAATAATAAAAAATTAAGTCAATTCAAGCAAATCATATAAAAATTATAAAAACCTATTTCTTAGATTTGCATCACCTTATAAACAACCTGGCATAGGCATGAGAGGTGCGGCCGCACTTTAGGAAGAGGAGCAGTTTTCATTTTAGCTAGGATTGGGAATTTTGCTAAGCATAAACGTTGTTTTACATTATGGAGCTAAGAGTTGGACTAGGGGAGAGGAGGTGAAGTTGGTGGTTCGTTTGGATGGCTCGTGGTGGGGTCTAAGGAGGTCCAACGTTGTAAGGAGGGTACCAGGTCGGGTTTCGGAGATAGGTTGCGGACCAAGGTTTGTGGGGTCGGGGAAGAGGAGATCGCGAAGGCGGACTCAATGTCGATGTCGGTTCATCGGATGGTGGAAGAATGAAGGAGAGAAAGGGAGGAGAAGTCATGGCATGGATGAGGTGTGAATAGTGAGAGGAGAGGGAATGAAACGGGAAGAAGAAGTCTTAACTTATTAAGGGTAGAATTGTAATTTTTCTTAAAACTTGTGATTAGTCAATTATATTATAATTCAAAATTATCGATAACTTAAAAATTCAATAACTCTCTCATACGAGGTCCGATCGAGACAAAACTTTTTGCATTGTGCTCATATCGACGAAAGCTTTGCAATGGAACATGTTTGGATGAATTTTGAGACTATTGAATTTTGGGCTAAAATCGAACGTCGTCGTTTTAGTACAGGTAGAATTGGACTATTGAATTTTGAGACTATTGAGTTTTGGATAATTGGTTTTAGTTTAAAATTTTAAATTATTTATTGGTTGATTGTATGGATTGATAAACCATTATCAGTTGGATGTTATATTATATATTAGTATTTGGGTACATTTCCCGCTGATTGGAGCGGATGCGACACTATGCGCCCCGCATAATAGCGGGTGACCCTTTTTATTGCGATATCCCACCTCAAAGAGTTGATTATATGATTTCTGTGGTTGTAGGGAAATAGGTTGGTGGGATCCAACTGGATTCCTCAAAATTGTTGATTTTAATTTCATATATAGTGATATATGATGTGTTTTGAATAATCTGTTATAGATTATGATGTGATTTGAATTTATTGGATGCTATTATAGCACTGGCCTTAATTTTGGTATTATAAATACCATAAATAATGTTTTTGAATTTAAAAAGGAAATTCAAAGGTGATTTTGGAAATGAAAATATTTATATCGAATTTTGGGATTATTTAAAAAGGAATTGATTTGGATAAAAAATGATTGGATTTTGGATATTTATTTAGCTATTTCATAAAATGGTTTCAAATAGAGTATTTTAAATTGAGGATTTTTAAACAATGGATTTTTAAATGAGCTTCTTAAAATACGAAATGGAAGTCGAAATCGAGATTTGAATGGTTTTGGAATATAGTTTGGATCATTTAAGAAATAGATTTATAAATGGAGTTTTAATTAGAAATCGATTTATAAATGGAATTTAGTAATATAAACCTGTTATAAACAGGAAATGAGTTTATAAAATATATAAACAATGAAGTGAAATGATTATCATTTGATAAATTGGAAATATAAATTCACAGTGAGAATTTATAATTAGATATGGAAATTGGATTAAAAGAAACGGTGGATTCTATTTTGGAATTTGGAAAAGGTTATGAAATTGGAAACGTAAATCGATTTGTGATAAATTGAGAGAGATTTATAAATATAAAATTGATTATATTGGAATTTTAAAATATATTTTTATCGAGAAGTTAAGTTTGGTTTAAAAAGGGATTTTTATTTATTAAACTATGTAGTTTAAAATCTGTTATTTGTATTAAAATATTTCGGGAAGTTGGTTTTTCAAATATTTAATATTAGTGGAAATTAATTTTAATTTTTATAATAAGCTTTGTAAATTGATTAGTTTTATATAATAATGAATTAGAAATGAGTTCTCGTTGATTATTTAAAAGGGTTTTGATATTTTAAATAACTACTTAAATTTGTTTTGAAAATAAATTATTATTCTTTAAAAATACTTATTATTTTACATAGAATTAAAAGTAAGTAATTGTAATTTATTTATAAATACTCTCGAGATTTGTAAACTGGATTTTATTGAATGGATGTGATTTTATAAGAGAAATCTTATAATGGGATTTCTGGAAAATTAAGAAATTTCCAAAATAGTTAGATACAGAAACTTCAGAAATGATTTTGAATTCATAAAAGAAGTTATAAATTGTTAGATGGGATTATGCAACGGTCTGGCATTTTGAACCATTCAAATCGAGAATCATTGTCACATCCTGAAATTTTCGACTTTCGAAAATTCGACATCGATACTCACTTTATCGACTGCCGAACAATCGAGTGCCGGAAACTCCAATAGTGAGGGTTTTAAGAAAAAGAAAAAGTAGAAGAAGAAGGAGATAGAAGAAAAAGAGAAGAAAGAAAGAACAAAACAACAACAGATACAGAACAGAGACAATATCAGAATCTCACATATCGCAGCGGAACAATATATAATAGATAAATGAATAATCTTTAAAACAAAGAACTATATCATTTTATACATACATCAATCATCAGAGTCAATATACAACAATGGACAGTTATATAACTTGTCCTCATACAGAATACACAGCGGAATAAATATATCAGATACAAATACTACGTCTCGTCATCCAGCTTATCTCCAAAGCTCCAGAATATCCAGAATATCCTGATAATCTAACTCTAGACTGCCCGTGTGGAAATTGGTGGGCACCCAGAGTTTAGAAGGGAAACAATAAACTCCGAGTCAGTCATGGTGACTGGTGTGAGATCGTAAAACAGTTATTCTTTAAAATAAACAACAGGATAATTTTAAAGTCAATTCGAAATGCTTTTGGAAAATGAAACTACCATAAGACCTCCCACCACACACACAATGCAAACGCAGAATTGGAGGAGATTTCTTCTTATGATAGTCAAAGATGCTTACTACGCAAAATCAAATCATTTTTGATATTATTACTAGTGCATAGTGTAGAAAACATTTTGAAAGTATAATATTACTCTTAGCCAGCATAGGCATTCCGCACTTATGCCTACTATAGCTACTATGTTCAATAGCAGGTTACCGCCACATTCCATAGCAGGTAATACAACTAAAACCGTACAAGTCACGTATTGTTTCTTTGGATTTCCAACAAATGGTCAGGCTAAGGAACTTCCTATCCACGATGGGTACGTCCCTGGAATAGACGACCCGAGAACCTAACCGGATCTCTGCCAACACAAGGCCGGGTTACCTCTGCAAAAATAGGTAACTACTGACACGCGTATGCCATCCCCCGATCGTCACCGATCTTCCCGAGGATCCCCGATTCGCAACAAACCACATAGATAATAATAATGCAGTAACCACAGAGGTTAAGTATCTGGGCTCCATACCATGATACCACCTTTATCCAGAAGGAATGACATACACTAAGGGGCGCTACTCCCTAGAACCTTGCTGCATTCGTCCTGTTTCGACCATTTCCGGGGTGTGAGGCTCGACGAAGTCTCGTCCACAAAGCTACGCTTTCTATAAAAAACCCTGCTTCGGGTCAAACAAAATGATCAACCTATGATCACAAAGATATAAGATCAAACAAATGATCATATCACAAACGATCAAACACTGATCATTTCACAGCAACACTCAGTATGCCACGTTACCAAATTGGGATATATCGCTGATAAATTTCAACTACATAACCTCTGAGCTCGTACGTCTCAGAGAAGGGTGTTAAGCTAAGAGAATAAATTATCCGCCACCAACAGAAATGTATTTGAAAGAAATCAGCTCAATATCTCAAATTGTAATGTCAGACACACAATCCATACAAGTCTGTTCCGGGATCGAACAGAACCGAAGGCACTTCTCACGAAGCCCTTGCACATCCGGATAATTTTCAATCACGTCAGGATTTCCCGTCACTAAGGGTGATAAAACCTCTAAACCGAAGATCAGTCGGTGTAGAGTAACTCGACGGTAATCCTTCCGTTTTCAAAAATATCCGGTCTTCATCACCGGTCTTCAAATGCGATTCATAACGACGTATCACATATTCGGAATGGGTTATACGACCCCATGGTCCTTTCCCGGCTAACCCGAATAGTGAGCGCTTATTTAAAAATAAGTGTGGCATTCAAATTCAATCAATTCATAACCAATACCTATCTAAAGGTAATTATTGATAGTCGGTTATTTAACTATCAATAAAGATGCGCAACATCATCAGATTCCAAATAATTTTCCAAATTATTTCATCTTCAAAACTATCTTTACTAGATATATTATTTCCACACTTCGAAAATAAATCAACGTTTATTTTTAAAACGAATTCCCATTTCTTTTATAAATTCCATAGTGAATTTATATTTTCAAACATCTACTGATATTCGATTTCACATATTCACTTTCGATTTATCTTTAAGAAGATAAATTCTCAAAAACATTTCATTTCATTTTGGAAAAGCATTTCCATACTTATTTAATAATAAGTATTTCACAAATCTATTTATTTTCAACATTTGAAAATATTCGATATACTTAAATCAAATTAAGTATATATATACATTCTTTAAGGAAATCTATTTTCTATAACAACATCAATTTGAGTCAAAACGAATGTTACGTAAAACATCGTTACGACGACTCAAAAATCACTAGTATAGGGATTCGAAATTAAGATAGATATATGAATCCCAATACTAGATAAAAATATTTCCTTTCGGAAACCATTTATTATAACAACAGTGTTATAGTCCATCATTTCCTTAAATTCCTCGAAAACGTCTATTTCAACAATAAATGTTGAAATCTATGTTTTCGATATTTAACACATTTTAAAACATCGTTAAAAACAATTTACTTCCTCTTAAATATCCCTTTCCCAAACATATCTATTTTACTTAACAATATATTCACTGTCCAAAATCGTGAATATACTTCACTAATTACATTTCACGATTTTCTACACGTTTTATTTCAATAATAATTCGCTATTCAAAATCGCGAATATATCTCCTTTGATAACCTGCTACATTTAATTTATCAAATTCAATTGATCTCGAATTTATAAAACAACGTTTTATAAATTCTCTTTCTATCTTTATTTTATAACCACTTTGATTTATAAATCTTCTTTATAAATCAATTCGATAGATATTCCATTTAAAGGCAAAATCCAATTTCCAAGTGACCTTCTTATAATCTTTTATTCTACAATTCCATTCATTTTATAACTTCATACTTTATAAATCTATAAAACTTCAAATTTTATAAATCTATAAACTTCAAATCTTCACAATTTAAAATCCTATAAATTTCCTATCTTTACAACTTATAATTTTATAAGTTTCATATCTTTACAAATTTAACACTTATAAAACTCGTTTTAAAATTCCAATAATTTTAATTGATAAATATCAATTTTGTTCATCTTTTATATCCATCGTTTTTAATAATTCGAAATCCACATTTAAGCTATTTTATAAATTACTTAACTGTTTATTTCAAAAATCATCTCTGGGTTGTATTTCACCCAAAATCTTAACCTTTATAACTTTAATAATTTTAACGTTTGTAAATTTATTCGAAAATTTAATAACGTATACTTACAAAAAATCACTTTAAAAATCTCTTTTAAAGTTAAAATCGTTATTTTAAAACTTCAAAAATTGAATCCAATGATGCAACGCATCAATTAGTCAATCACAACATCAACATCATATATCAATATATGATAACAGAATATACATCAATCCTGTAAATAAATAACTACTGGTGAGGAATCCAGTTGGATCCCTCCAACCTGTTTCCCTGCATCCAAAGACGTTAGCACAATACCAATTCCGCTCCAGTACGGAATTATCGCGGTATATAGGTTTTTATAAATCCGCTTACTAACGGCGCAATAGGGTCTCATCCGCTATACGAGGCGGGAAATCATCAATCCAATATATACATATGCCAATATGTATATACTGCTATATATATAGATATATCCTATCATATCTAATAGCACATTCAATAGCAATCAATCAGTCAATAAATAACTGCAATATTAAATTTTTCCTTCGAGTGAGAAAATCTCACCTTTGATTTTAATTTGCAGTCCATATTCCATTTTGACCATTTCTTCACGGTTTCAAACCTTGTATAAACAATTATACAATTCTATTAATATTCGAATTAAATGGAAAAATCAATTTTCATTTGGTAATTCTAATTACCCCAAGATTTTATTTCTAAATTTATTTCCTTTTAAAACTCGCTGTTATAAAATTTCTTGCATAAACACATATATTTATAAATCAGTATTAAGTTGACAAAATGAATTGAAAATATATACCCTACTGATATCATTGTTCTTTTCTCTGTACAAAAACCTTTCTGTTAATATTCTTTTCTTTTCATTTTCTGTATATATGTTGAAACAAAACCGCTTCCAAATTTCCTAATTTTTGCTCTGAAGAAAATTAACTTCTTCAAATTATATATACAATTTTACTACTGAAATTTTTAAAATGGTAATATTCTTTTACTGCAAAAATTTATTTTATTTAACACATTCAAAATAAAACGATACCTCTCACATACAAGCTCGAACCCATCTAGATCGTGCCCCCTGACTTCATCCATCACTGCCGCAATCGACCAATCGCGGCGCCACCTACCAGTCAAATTCCAGGTCGCCGCCGTTGCCCTTGTTCCACCAGCAATCGCGTGAACCTGCCTCGTGCAAGATCGCTGCTATGATTCTCCTCCTCCTCGCGCGAGCACTCTCCCCCAATCACCTCGCGACGTTGTCGAAGAACCCTTCCAGTCGTCGTGCCTCGCGCGCACCTTCAAAGACCACGCGCCGCCGAGAACGCCTCCACCCCTATGCTCGAACGCGCACGCGCGCCAGCTCCGATCGCAGCGCCAATCCCACGTCGCGACTTCGTCGCCTTGCCTGCCGCTCGAGTCCACCTACTTCGATCGCGAGCGTGTATCCCCATCCTAAATCGAACTGCGTTCGAATTAAATCGAGGAACTTCCCACCCTCCTAAACATCGGCATGGAAATTCTGAAGTGAAGACGAAGGAGAAAGGGAGGCTCGCGTGAAATTAAGAATGAAGTAGATTTGGATTTTAAGTTTTCGTTCCTTTATTTTTCTGTATAGAGGAGGGAATGGAATTAATTTTTGAAGAGGAAGAAACTGTTTTTAAAACACTCGGTATGCTCTGCGCGATTTCTATCTCGTGATGCTCGGCGTGTTTTTAGGCGTGAGGTAAGGGAGAGGTACGTGGCTGATATTGACCATTTTAAATTTAAATTCAAATTTCGTTTTAAAATTTGAACGCGTTTCTAGGTCGCACGCTTACATAACAACTCCGAACAATAAGAAATTTGAAACCCGGCAATAATACAATATTCCGGACCCAATGGAACTGGTTTCGTCGAATTCCGAGACTGTCTGAAAATCGACTACTTTTAAATATCGATTCGAACAATTCAATTCAATACTGCACAGAACAGTTTCAAATTCAGTCCTGACAGTTCGATTAGCTTCGGTACTATCAATACGAATTTTAAAAGCCTTCGAAATAATTTTCTTCAACTTTAAATTGAAGATTTAAATTTTTATTCAGCATTCAATAGATTAAATTTTATAATTTAATCGTCAATTTCAAATTAAAATCGGGGATTCAAATTAAATCATCGTTCAAATATTTAAAATAAATTAAATATTCTCAATTTAATTTGTTCAAAATTCCGGGTCGTTACAGACTTCCCTCCTTAAAAGAATTTCGTCCTCGAAATTACAAGTTAGGAAAAATGGTTCTTAACTCGTCTACTATCTTTCACAATCTAAATAGTTTTATCAATTTATCAAAACAAATCTCTCTACTAAAGATTCGTTATTAATCAACTACATTTTAACTTCAACTCTAAGTTTCAAACAATATTGTTTACTTCTCAATTCAAATTCGAGTTTAAATTCAAATTTTAAACTTTCAAAATTTCTCAAAAATTTTCTAACACTCGAAATTTTCGAAAAATTTCGCCAGCGTCTCCTTTGCGCGGCTAATACGGTACGACTACAAAACGTCCCTACGGACTCTCAGATTTCAAAAAGAAAAAGAAAAAGCCAAGCGGCTAGAGAGAAATCATCAAAAACTCATATTAAAACTCAAATACATACCTTTTGTCGAGCAATTCGAATTCTCTTTGAAATCAAATCCAATTCATTTATACCTGTATATCCTACTAGCCATAATATCTAGTTACATATATTCAAACCATTTCGTACATTCAATTACAAAATTTTCAATATAACTGCTTATATCATCTTTGAGTTCGCTATTGAAGTTACATATCTATTTTCGTTCAATTTTACCTTTCATATTCATATGAATTTAATTCACAATTTAAATCAAATTTGGATTCAACTCAACTTCTGAATATTGAATTTTATCAATTAACTTCCATTTATAACTGCTTATTTTATCTTGGTTTCAATTTCTAAGTCATCACAAATCCAATTCTCTTTATTCAAATTCGGTTTCAACATTTAGTTTGAATTTCATTTACTACCAAATTCAAAACAAGTTTAACATTCAGTTTTAATCTTATTCACGTACAATTGTGAATTCCATTCATTGAAAATTTATTTATTCTTACTTGAATTCATCTTTAAATTCGAACCATCCCTTTTATTTAGTTCACAATTCAAGGTTTAATTTCACTAATTTAACTTTCAATTTCGCTTTCATTAAATCACAATTGATTCACTTGTACTTACATTTATTTAACTTCATCTTTAAGTTAAATTTATTCTATCAAAATTCAATCTGTATAAGTTATCAACTTAATAATATTTCACAATTATTTTTATATAGTATTCCAGAGTCTTTTCAACCTTTTCAAAAATCATTTTGAAAACAATTCAAATTATCTTTTGAATTTCCAAAACAAAACCCAAATTTTTCAAACAACTTCCATTTAAAACAATTTGGCAGCAATTCCTCTTCTGGAAACCCGAAAATGAACATCAGTGATGCTGCAGTCATTACCGAAGTTATTTTCCAGCGACCGAAAAGAGTTTAGAGCTCTCATCTCTCTAAAATACTTTTCAAACCTTTGAAATTCATTTTCAACTCAAAAAATGATTTAAACTTTCCAAATCTCCAAAATTTTCAGATTCTTTTCAAAACATTTCCAAAACTTCTCCGGAATTCCGTTTTAAATTACAAATCACATTTATAATTTATATTCTCAAATTTCATTCGTATGTGAATTAATTTCTTAATTTTGGAGTTACAATTTCAATTTCTTATTCAATTTCAATGATAATAGATTAATATTATCACTTCTAACATCCATGCAACCATATACTATAGGAATTTATAGAAAAACATATCTTTTCTATACAAAAATAGTTTTGGGCAAAATTATTTCATTCACCCTATTTAAAATCAATACTGTGTCGGTTTATCTTGTTTAGAGTTTAGAAACCCCTATCGATTACAGTTAGCTAGACTGCACCGACCAGAATCCATAAACATCTCAACGGATAAGCAAACACAATATAAAACATTTTTATATTCACTAACAAATATGCGCTCATATCTATTATTACACTCAACTCATTCTAGAGTACTGCTGACTCTATCTCTAATGAGTAACACCCAACAGAGCAGGGTTGTCGCTTAACCATATGCTCTGATACCACTTTGTCACATCCTGAAATTTTCGACTTTCGAAAATTCGACATCGATACTCACTTTATCGACTGCCGAACAATCGAGTGCCGGAAACTCCAATAGTGAGGGTTTTAAGAAAAAGAAAAAGTAGAAGAAGAAGGAGATAGAAGAAAAAGAGAAGAAAGAAAGAACAAAACAACAACAGATACAGAACAGAGACAATATCAGAATCTCACATATCGCAGCGGAACAATATATAATAGATAAATGAATAATCTTTAAAACAAAGAACTATATCATTTTATACATACATCAATCATCAGAGTCAATATACAACAATGGACAGTTATATAACTTGTCCTCATACAGAATACACAGCGGAATAAATATATCAGATACAAATACTACGTCTCGTCATCCAGCTTATCTCCAAAGCTCCAGAATATCCAGAATATCCTGATAATCTAACTCTAGACTGCCCGTGTGGAAATTGGTGGGCACCCAGAGTTTAGAAGGGAAACAATAAACTCCGAGTCAGTCATGGTGACTGGTGTGAGATCGTAAAACAGTTATTCTTTAAAATAAACAACAGGATAATTTTAAAGTCAATTCGAAATGCTTTTGGAAAATGAAACTACCATAAGACCTCCCACCACACACACAATGCAAACGCAGAATTGGAGGAGATTTCTTCTTATGATAGTCAAAGATGCTTACTACGCAAAATCAAATCATTTTTGATATTATTACTAGTGCATAGTGTAGAAAACATTTCGAAAGTATAATATTACTCTTAGCCAGCATAGGCATTCCGCACTTATGCCTACTATAGCTACTATGTTCAATAGCAGGTTACCGCCACATTCCATAGCAGGTAATACAACTAAAACCGTACAAGTCACGTATTGTTTCTTTGGATTTCCAACAAATGGTCAGGCTAAGGAACTTCCTATCCACGATGGGTACGTCCCTGGAATAGACGACCCGAGAACCTAACCGGATCTCTGCCAACACAAGGCCGGGTTACCTCTGCAAAAATAGGTAACTACTGACACGCGTATGCCATCCCCCGATCGTCACCGATCTTCCCGAGGATCCCCGATTCGCAACAAACCACATAGATAATAATAATGCAGTAACCACAGAGGTTAAGTATCTGGGCTCCATACCATGATACCACCTTTATCCAGAAGGAATGACATACACTAAGGGGCGCTACTCCCTAGAACCTTGCTGCATTCGTCCTGTTTCGACCATTTCCGGGGTGTGAGGCTCGACGAAGTCTCGTCCACAAAGCTACGCTTTCTATAAAAAACCCTGCTTCGGGTCAAACAAAATGATCAACCTATGATCACAAAGATATAAGATCAAACAAATGATCATATCACAAACGATCAAACACTGATCATTTCACAGCAACACTCAGTATGCCACGTTACCAAATTGGGATATATCGCTGATAAATTTCAACTACATAACCTCTGAGCTCGTACGTCTCAGAGAAGGGTGTTAAGCTAAGAGAATAAATTCTCCGCCACCAACAGAAATGTATTTGAAAGAAATCAGCTCAATATCTCAAATTGTAATGTCAGACACACAATCCATACAAGTCTGTTCCGGGATCGAACAGAACCGAAGGCACTTCTCACGAAGCCCTTGCACATCCGGATAATTTTCAATCACGTCAGGATTTCCCGTCACTAAGGGTGATAAAACCTCTAAACCGAAGATCAGTCGGTGTAGAGTAACTCGACGGTAATCCTTCCGTTTTCAAAAATATCCGGTCTTCATCACCGGTCTTCAAATGCGATTCATAACGACGTATCACATATTCGGAATGGGTTATACGACCCCATGGTCCTTTCCCGGCTAACCCGAATAGTGAGCGCTTATTTAAAAATAAGTGTGGCATTCAAATTCAATCAATTCATAACCAATACCTATCTAAAGGTAATTATTGATAGTCGGTTATTTAACTATCAATAAAGATGCGCAACATCATCAGATTCCAAATAATTTTCCAAATTATTTCATCTTCAAAACTATCTTTACTAGATATATTATTTCCACACTTCGAAAATAAATCAACGTTTATTTTTAAAACGAATTCCCATTTCTTTTATAAATTCCATAGTGAATTTATATTTTCAAACATCTACTGATATTCGATTTCACATATTCACTTTCGATTTATCTTTAAGAAGATAAATTCTCAAAAACATTTCATTTCATTTTGGAAAAGCATTTCCATACTTATTTAATAATAAGTATTTCACAAATCTATTTATTTTCAACATTTGAAAATATTCGATATACTTAAATCAAATTAAGTATATATATACATTCTTTAAGGAAATCTATTTTCTATAACAACATCAATTTGAGTCAAAACGAATGTTACGTAAAACATCGTTACGACGACTCAAAAATCACTAGTATAGGGATTCGAAATTAAGATAGATATATGAATCCCAATACTAGATAAAAATATTTCCTTTCGGAAACCATTTATTATAACAACAGTGTTATAGTCCATCATTTCCTTAAATTCCTCGAAAACGTCTATTTCAACAATAAATGTTGAAATCTATGTTTTCGATATTTAACACATTTTAAAACATCGTTAAAAACAATTTACTTCCTCTTAAATATCCCTTTCCCAAACATATCTATTTTACTTAACAATATATTCACTGTCCAAAATCGTGAATATACTTCACTAATTACATTTCACGATTTTCTACACGTTTTATTTCAATAATAATTCGCTATTCAAAATCGCGAATATATCTCCTTTGATAACCTGCTACATTTAATTTATCAAATTCAATTGATCTCGAATTTATAAAACAACGTTTTATAAATTCTCTTTCTATCTTTATTTTATAACCACTTTGATTTATAAATCTTCTTTATAAATCAATTCGATAGATATTCCATTTAAAGGCAAAATCCAATTTCCAAGTGACCTTCTTATAATCTTTTATTCTACAATTCCATTCATTTTATAACTTCATACTTTATAAATCTATAAAACTTCAAATTTTATAAATCTATAAACTTCAAATCTTCACAATTTAAAATCCTATAAATTTCCTATCTTTACAACTTATAATTTTATAAGTTTCATATCTTTACAAATTTAACACTTATAAAACTCGTTTTAAAATTCCAATAATTTTAATTGATAAATATCAATTTTGTTCATCTTTTATATCCATCGTTTTTAATAATTCGAAATCCACATTTAAGCTATTTTATAAATTACTTAACTGTTTATTTCAAAAATCATCTCTGGGTTGTATTTCACCCAAAATCTTAACCTTTATAACTTTAATAATTTTAACGTTTGTAAATTTATTCGAAAATTTAATAACGTATACTTACAAAAAATCACTTTAAAAATCTCTTTTAAAGTTAAAATCGTTATTTTAAAACTTCAAAAATTGAATCCAATGATGCAACGCATCAATTAGTCAATCACAACATCAACATCATATATCAATATATGATAACAGAATATACATCAATCCTGTAAATAAATAACTACTGGTGAGGAATCCAGTTGGATCCCTCCAACCTGTTTCCCTGCATCCAAAGACGTTAGCACAATACCAATTCCGCTACAGTACGGAATTATCGCGGTATATAGGTTTTTATAAATCCGCTTACTAACGGCGCAATAGGGTCTCATCCGCTATACGAGGCGGGAAATCATCAATCCAATATATACATATGCCAATATGTATATACTGCTATATATATAGATATATCCTATCATATCTAATAGCACATTCAATAGCAATCAATCAGTCAATAAATAACTGCAATATTAAATTTTTCCTTCGAGTGAGAAAATCTCACCTTTGATTTTAATTTGCAGTCCATATTCCATTTTGACCATTTCTTCACGGTTTCAAACCTTGTATAAACAATTATACAATTCTATTAATATTCGAATTAAATGGAAAAATCAATTTTCATTTGGTAATTCTAATTACCCCAAGATTTTATTTCTAAATTTATTTCCTTTTAAAACTCGTTGTTATAAAATTTCTTGCATAAACACATATATTTATAAATCAGTATTAAGTTGACAAAATGAATTGAAAATATATACCCTACTGATATCATTGTTCTTTTCTCTGTACAAAAACCTTTCTGTTAATATTCTTTTCTTTTCATTTTCTGTATATATGTTGAAACAAAACCGCTTCCAAATTTCCTAATTTTTGCTCTGAAGAAAATTAACTTCTTCAAATTATATATACAATTTTACTACTGAAATTTTTAAAATGGTAATATTCTTTTACTGCAAAAATTTATTTTATTTAACACATTCAAAATAAAACGATACCTCTCACATACAAGCTCGAACCCATCTAGATCGTGCCCCCTGACTTCATCCATCACTGCCGCAATCGACCAATCGCGGCGCCACCTACCAGTCAAATTCCAGGTCGCCGCCGTTGCCCTTGTTCCACCAGCAATCGCGTGAACCTGCCTCGTGCAAGATCGCTGCTATGATTCTCCTCCTCCTCGCGCGAGCACTCTCCCCCAATCACCTCGCGACGTTGTCGAAGAACCCTTCCAGTCGTCGTGCCTCGCGCGCACCTTCAAAGACCACGCGCCGCCGAGAACGCCTCCACCCCTATGCTCGAACGCGCGCGCGCGCCAGCTCCGATCGCAGCGCCAATCCCACGTCGCGACTTCGTCGCCTTGCCTGCCGCTCGAGTCCACCTACTTCGATCGCGAGCGTGTATCCCCATCCTAAATTGAACTGCGTTCGAATTAAATCGAGGAACTTCCCACCCTCCTAAACATCGGCATGGAAATTCTGAAGTGAAGACGAAGGAGAAAGGGAGGCTCGCGTGAAATTAAGAATGAAGTAGATTTGGATTTTAAGTTTTCGTTCCTTTATTTTTCTGTATAGAGGAGGGAATGGAATTAATTTTTGAAGAGGAAGAAACTGTTTTTAAAACACTCGGTATGCTCTGCGCGATTTCTATCTCGTGATGCTCGGCGTGTTTTTAGGCGTGAGGTAAGGGAGAGGTACGTGGCTGATATTGACCATTTTAAATTTAAATTCAAATTTCGTTTTAAAATTTGAACGCGTTTCTAGGTCGCACGCTTACATAACAACTCCGAACAATAAGAAATTTGAAACCCGGCAATAATACAATATTCCGGACCCAATGGAACTGGTTTCGTCGAATTCCGAGACTGTCTGAAAATCGACTACTTTTAAATATCGATTCGAACAATTCAATTCAATACTGCACAGAACAGTTTCAAATTCAGTCCTGACAGTTCGATTAGCTTCGGTACTATCAATACGAATTTTAAAAGCCTTCGAAATAATTTTCTTCAACTTTAAATTGAAGATTTAAATTTTTATTCAGCATTCAATAGATTAAATTTTATAATTTAATCGTCAATTTCAAATTAAAATCGGGGATTCAAATTAAATCATCGTTCAAATATTTAAAATAAATTAAATATTCTCAATTTAATTTGTTCAAAATTCCGGGTCGTTACAATCATCCACTCATGCCAGGCTTGGATTTGCTCAAAACAACAAATTGTTAATTTATATTTGGAAAAACTTTGCATATACAGTAAATAAAATCAATCACAGACACAGAGTTATACAATAATAAGCAGTGGAATAGATAAATAGTAGTTCATGAAGCTACTATATAAATATCAGAGTCTGAACAAATACAACAAAAAATCTCAAATACGAAGTAGTCTCAAATACAAAAGCAACAGACAAGTCTGAACATAAACAACTGGGAAGAACTGAGATAACTACAAAGCTGAATAGATAAGAGGCAGATTCTTCAAGCCAAGCTCCAAACTCCAAAGGTGAGTCAAATGCAGTGGCACTCAATCTGACCCGAGCATAAAACAAAACACAAAACACTTGAGTCAGGATTAACATTCTTATACTAGTAAATCAACTCAAGTGAAATGTCAAGTGAAATACAAAATAACTTAAAGGATGTTTGGATTCCCATCCTCTAAGGATCCGTTAAACTATCTACATATATAGTACAATACACTACATAGATAATGTCTACAGTAAAGTAAACTATTAAAATAGCGTTAAGACTTTACCCATATCCCACTTAACACATTTTATATATTCCAGTGGTCTATATAGATATTGTAAGCTCCACCAAACCGGTGGTTTACTCAGGGGGCACTCCATAGGTACGGTACAAATCAAACTCATAGAAGGCGCGATAAGGCATGGGACAAGACACGCAAGGCAATGCCCAGGGTAGGATTCTACCGTTTTTGCGGATCTGGACTGGTGGTAACGCATAGCAGCTACTACCGCCCACCTCGAGACACACTCCCAAATCAAAGGTGCACCCAATCAAATCACAAAGTAATATAATGGTATCGAAGAAATGTGCCTGATCGGAGGAGCGACCTCACTTGGCCCGGCATGGCTCCTGTTTTAGCTACATCAAGCTGACTCGCGGGAGTCAAGACCACATTAATACCTCATACAGAATCGTCGCCAAACCATCCTACTTCGTTCTGGAATATCCACCACGTACACAGTCGTTAAAGTGGTTTTCGGTATTGGCAGAGAGTATGACAATATCTGATCCCGATCTCTTTAACAACCAAACGCTTATTCACAGCGTGGTCATTTTATATTTCAAACAATTCATACTTCATTTCAAAATATCATATTCGTTTAAAAATCATATCACTTTTGAAACCATATATACTTTCGAAATCATTATTCACTTTAAATCATCTCTACAAAATAGTTTAAACCATCATATCAAAATATTCGCATTTAAATCCATTAACTCTAAATTATAAAAGTTCCAACTTAAACAGTTTAAATATTGGAAATAGTTTATATATATTGAAATAGTTATAAATTAAAATAGTTTATATAATTAAAAATAGGTTATAGATTAAAATAGTTTACATATATATATATTAAAAGTGTTTATATCGAAATAGTTTCAAATTAGAATTGTTTCTTCCAATTTCACAAAGCAATTCAAATCCTCATTAAACCATTTTTAGTTTAAATCGATTTCAAATCCAGGTTTGAACTTCAAATTTAAACCACTTCCAATTTAATAGGTTTCAAAGCTTAAATATTCAAATAATTCATGATAACACAATTTGATAAATTTCATTTATATTTTCAAAAATTCAATCTTAAATTTATTTAAATTGGAAAATATTCACTTAATCATTTCTTGTAACATTTAAATAAATCTCAAAATTACCAATTTAAATAAAATCAAAAATTAAATATCTAACTTCAATTATATTTAATTCAAAAATATCCACCTAATCCCTTTTATAAACATTTAAATAAAATCTCGATTTAAATCAATTTAAATATTAACCTATTATATACTAATTAAATTAAATTATATACTAATTTAAATCTCGATTGATATAAGTTTAAATAAATACTTAAACCTATTATATACCAATTAAATTAAATTTTATTAAATTAAATCTTATTACAAATTTATTTTATATTAAATCTTATTTTATATATTTAAAATCAACAAAGTTATAAGTAAAATTTTATAATTTACATTTATATAACTTTTATAATTTCTAAATTTCTAAAATATATAATTTTAAAAATCTAACTTTTACACATATATTAAAATAAATATTTATATTATAATTTAAAATCAATATTTATCAAAACCCGTATATCTTCCTTTCAAAATTCCGAAAATCTTTTTAAATAGACAAACAGTGTCCGTATATAGTTTTCTAACCTATGGTCAAGTGATACGGATATTTATCATTTCAATCCGCAATTTAAATTTAATATTTACGGGTATATATCATTTCAACCCGCAATCCCAAGGTTCAAAATCAATAAAATCGCTTGGGTTTATCATTTCAACCCATAACGATTTTCCCCTAATCTATAAAATTGTTCGGGTATGTATCATTTCAACCCATAGAGAATTTCTAAACTAACAAGGAACTTCTAGAGTGAGAACAATAAAATAAGATTATAAAATGACATACATATCAATAGCAGGGATATATCATCATTAACAATTTAAATATAATATATATAACATGTTATGGTGTCAGATGTCATAGGTAAACAATTGCAGATAATGGCATATCATATTTAACAATTAAATAACTAACAATTCAAATTTAACAACATATTTCAATCGTCATTTCATGTGAATTAAATTTACTAAATATAAATATGTTAATCGTAAGTGATTGCTCACCTTTCGAGGCTAGAGGAACACGAGAATGAACACGACAAGCTATGAATTGAATCACGAACTTGACCAATCCAAACGACAAATATCAAAGCAAAACAAGGTGAACACGGATTCGATGAACAAAGCTGATAATCAGGAATCGATGAAAACAAATCAAAATCAGCTTGATATAAACTGAAACGAAATGTTTATTATATTATTTTCCTAAAACCAATATCCAATTTAAAAATACATATTTAAAATAACATATCTATATATTATATTTTAATTTAAAATCAAAACATATACTTTCTCAAAATTCCTTTCAAAATTTATAAAACCATATTTTCTTTTCAAAAGATTTCCAAATGAATATTTGAACATAGTATATATTAAAGCTATTACAAAAAAACTATTTCCAAATATTAACATAAATTTAAATATATACTTTAACATATTATATACAAATATACCCTTCCAAACAAATGCCAATAACAACTATAATTTATATATGAAATATATATGTAACCAATTATGTTTAAAATATCGAGTGTAAATTTATAATATATATAGGTAATATATATGTAATATAAAAAAATAAGGTAAATATAAATATAACAGAACCTACTTAGTGGACACAAGAAGCTAGGTTCCAATCGGTGAAAAGTTGAGACAGGGGTTTGGAAGGTGAGATGATGTGAAGGCGGTCGGTGGTTGAGTGGGCTGTGTCGAGTTCCGTCGGAGGGAGGGTTGTGTGGTGCAAGGGATAACGGGCGGATCAGGCTATCGGAGAGGTCAAGGCGGGTCTGGGTTGTCGGAGCTGCTGTTTGGAAGTGGTTATTCTCCAAATAATACGAACGCAACAAATGAAAGCAATTTAAAATTAAGGCTATAGATATATATGCTTTCAACAATACGAGCAGAAAGAACAATATAAGCATGCAAACTTTTCTCTTTTTTTATAATAGAATGGTCGATGGGTTTAGCTGATTGTAAGGCCTCGGATACAAGAGGGGATAGGAGGCGGAGACTTGGAGACGGTCTGGAGATGCTCGATTGATGTGGAGGAAGGAGAAAACGTATGGAGGTGATGCAAGGCGAGGAGGCGATGGGTGAACTGCTGCGTATGAGGCTGGGGTGGCTGACCATGGTGGAGGGTAGCTTTCTCATGCTGCCATGAAGAAAGGGATGGGTTTAGTGGAGGATCTAGGAATGCGTGTTAGAGGGCAGAAGGCCTCGTGGGTGGTGACGGGCTCGCTGGTGGAGTCTCGGCTGAGGAGCGGAGCTGTGGGATGTACGGCCGAGCAAAATGGAAAGGTGGTGGTTGGCGGTGATCGGCAAATGAAGGGGTGATGAGGCCAAGTTGCTTCGGGCAAGGGTGTATGGTGCATAGGGAATTACTCGAGCACAGGTAGGAGAAGAGTAATATATGCAGACATGAATTTTTCGACACTTGTTTATATTATTAATATTTTTAGTTTAACATTGCCGAATGAAGAAAGAAGAAAGGAATGAATGGACGTGCCAAATAAAAATCAAGACCAAGGAATAGAAAACGTTAGTTATAAATTTTTGGGAATATAAAAAGGCAAATGGTTGTTTATATCCAATCGGTGGAAAATGAAATGACAAATGGAAACCAAAAGGCTCAAAATGGGTACTGTAACAGCTAATCGTCTTGTCGGTTTCGCCGCGTACCGGACACCAAAACAAACAAATGAATATACTCTGGAGATCAGCACGACGAGACTAACAGAATGGTACACAGATATCAGCGATATGACCATCCTATCAAAAGTCGATATTCACTGCCAAACTGCTAAGATGTCGAAAATAAGATAAACGGGGCTATAGCAGTCTGAATTTAGTGAAATGAATTATGACGTCTCACTTAGAAAATTATTTACATTTATATGCATAAAATATTCAGGTTTTGGAAATATTTTATTTTCATCAAATTAACTAATTTTTAAATTGAAATTGAAATTGAAAATTACCCAACAGAACAAACTTTCATATTTTCCAATGAAAATATGCCATTTCCTATGTTTAAATAGATGTATCTCAAATATCAAATTTTCATTACAAAATTTTATTGCTAAATTTTATTATATATTTTCATGAAAAAATTAGTTAATTCTGTTATGTAAAAATCGTTAAAATTTCCGAGCCGTTACAGATTATGAATAAGTATAATCGGTTTTTTTTTGGAAATTGTAAAAAAGATTGGAAATGGATTCTAGGAATTTATAAAATGAGCTATAATGGGTTGAGAATTTGCAAATGAATTTGTAAATGTTTTATTATGTGGGTAAAAGGGAAAATCCTCTTTTGTTTTGTAACTATACTCATACAATCAAGATAAGCTATGAAAATTTCCTAAGTATTGATATTAGAAATGGTTTTGGAAAATAAACTTGTAATACTTTCCTAAGTATTGAAGTGGAAGATTTTGGAAATATTTTAACTACGAAAGGATTTATATGGAAATATTTTTCTAAGTAATGGGTTATAAATTGAACTTGGAAATATTTCTAAGTACTGATATGGTTTGAAAATATCTAGTTATGGATATAAGTATTTGAAATTGGTTTCAAATATTGAAATATTGAAAGAGATTTGAATATATATCTTCGTAAAGATATTTTGAAATAAATGTTTGAAAGATTTATAATATGTGCCTAATGAATGCTTATGTGTGTACTTTGATCGTTAAATAACCGACTATCAAATCTGGCCAAATTCGTAGACCGTTTCGAAGAGACCGGGACGGATTTAATTATCCAATACCACTTCGATCCGATTTGAACGTTACAGATTGTGAAATCTTGAGGATAATGAAGACGGTGATCTTTGAAGAGATTGGTTAATTCAGACCCAGAACAACTTGTATGGATGAATGCTATCATTGCATTGTTGCTTGGAAGGCAGTGTTAGCATTCCCAATGGGATTGCTATTCAAAAGATAAAACGTAGCCTCAAACCTCATCAACCGGGAAATGACAAAAATAGGGCATGCAGTAGGGCCAAGTGAGTCGCTCCCAAGTAGGGTATGGTCATTCCAAATCAAGATCGGTTATTATCTCTCATTGGTATGCTTCAGGGCCCATTAATGAAGGGATGATCATATTCGGTACAACTAGTCAAGTGGTAGGCCAGTCCTGTGTGGCAGGGGTACAAGATGTTCTTGTCAGACCTCGGTGCATTTATCTAGAGATGTACCTTTGGAAGATAGTTCCTGACCTTGTCATAGTATGGAATTCAATCTCCAATACGTGCCCTTACGGTTTTAGTTATATACCTATTATGTTGGAATTTAATTAATGTAACAATTTCGGCTAAGATTAATAAGTATTTGTATCTAGACACTATTATAATATCAGAGGATTTCATATAAAATGTTTTGGTTATCGTAAGGTATAAACCCGTTCGTGTTTAAGTGTGGCATGGTCTTACGAGATACCTTTTGATTTCAAAGGTTATTATATAACTTTACAAATCCAGTTGAGTGTGTTTTCTCTTGCTGGTTTTCCAGACTGACTCCGGTGTTATTTTATTACAATGCTCAGGTTAGACCGAGCATATTACAAATTGATTTGGATGTTTGGAGCTTCAAGAGATGAGTTGGAGGCCTAGAGACGTATTCACATAGATGGTTATTTTCCGCCATATCCATTGTTGTATTTATCAGCAATTGTGAGGATAGGTTGTTATAACTGTCCAGGCTGAAATAAGTTAGTATACTCTGATTGGTGTTTGTATATACACATATTACAGTTTAGCATTTTGTAAAGGTTTGTGGTATATTATAGATTATTCGTTCCGCTATGTGATTCTATGTTATTTAGTTTTCTTCTTATCTTCTTCTTCTTTCTTTTTTCCCTAACAATCGGGTTTCCCGACATTCGATTTCTCGGCATGTAATACAGTGGACGTATTAGTGTCGTTTTTTGAAGGTCAAAAAATCCGGTTCGTTACAGTCTGGGTAGAAACAAATCAATTCAGTTGGAGCAGCGTGGTGCCGAATTTTCTAGATTTGTAGGAACTTTAGAGATTTCTACTAGAGAAAAAAGAGAGCACAGAGCCAACTTTTCAGCACAAAGAACCCGCAAAGAAATGGAGTTTGAAAAGGCTATCATAGACGATCGAGAGTTCAGGATACGAGCCCATGAGGAGAAGAAAGCTTTGATGTGAGAGAAAAATTATATCAAACTGATCATGTAATTGAAACTGTGCAGCTTGATCTTCAACATGTTGTACCATGGCAGCATATTCCTCCATTGAGTTTATGTTTCTATCGGGTCTTTTGTTAGAACCCTTAAACATGTTCGGGTATTAGTCTTTTGATTTTTATACCCACCTCTTTCGGACTCTACAATCATATTACGAATTATTATACAAGCATACATAATTTCAGATAGAACTCTTGCATCAAGAAATCGAGCAAGATTTGTAAAATCTGAAACCTTTCTTGTAAGACACCGAAAGTATGTTCGATGTCCTTTTTGTAGCTTGCCACTTTTTAGTGAAATAGCTCTGTTTGTCATCTATTAGTACTCTGAAGCTTGTATTAAAATTCTCTACTTTGGGTAAATTCCATCAACTAGGTAATACCTAGTTTGATGCTCGACATTACCAACTTTATATGTAACGTCTGTTAAAATTCCATTAGACGGTTCATAGAGCAGGTATGATTATTTTAAAACATTTATATCGTTTAACACACCTGGTACTCCAAAGAAAGCATGCCAAACCCATAAATCATCGGTTGCAACCGCTTCAAGGATCATTGTTGGCACCTTTTTGTGTCATGTGAACATTCCTTTCCAACCTGTTGGATAGTTTTACCATGCCCAATGCAATCCAAAATTCTAAGCATACTGTGAAACCTCAAGCTTCTCTTCTGGCTAGTATTCTGCTTACATGATTCGGTCCCGGTGTTCATAAGTATTCCTCGCTGAACTGTTCAATCACTGTTTTACAAAATTCCTTCATGCACTCTATTGCTGTTGATGATGCGATTCTGAAATATTCATCCATATGATCACCAGTTGTTCTGTAGCTTAACATACATAAAGCAGCTGAGATTTTGATGTGGGGATAATGTCCAGGTTCTAGTGCTCTATTTAGCCTATAAATGAAATATGGGTTGTTTTCATGTAGTTTAAAATAAATTTTAGAGAAAACATTTGGGCTCATCCGAAATCGACGGCGGAACAAATTTATATCTAGGTTGGATTGTCAATGAAGTAGTCCCTCATCAGCCTTTCATGTCCATCCTTATAGTCCCTCTTATATCGTTGGTCAATCCGTCCAGGTATACTACCATGAAGGTTGCTTGTAGATCCTTCACCAAAATAATAAGAATATCTGACTAGTGCTTGTTGAATTTGAAACTCTGTCGTTTGATCATCAATTTCTTGTTCATTTTCGTAGCTTTGGTTCATGTCTTGGTTGTACTTATAGTATAGGTTAGGATCCATGGTTGTCGAGCAGTAAGTAATTTGACTTAGTAGTTTGTTTTAGTTTTCTGCAATGGTGTGTTGGAGTAGATCGAAATGCAAGTATATATAAGTGTAGGAGGCAATAGATATGGATTACATAAAAAACAGTATGGGTATATAACAAAAAATGACAGCATATAAAGTGTTGGGATATGGATTACATAAAAAACAAAGATAGTATGGCTACAGCAAAGAGATAAGGAGTACGGGCTATAAAGTGTACAGGCTATAATGCAAGTGTACAGGCTATAAAGTAAAAAGTGCATAGGATAAAAAGTGCATAGGCTATAAAGTGTACAGGCTATAAAGTGTACAATACGGGCTATAATGATAGTATGGCTACAGCGAAGAGATATGGAGTACATGCTATAAAGTGTACAGGCTATAATGTAAGTGTGCAGGCTATAAAGTATAAAGTGTACAGGCTATAAAGTGTACAGGCTATAAATTGTAGAATACAGGCTATAATGACAGTATGGCTATAGCAAAGAAATATGGAATACAGGCTATGATGATAGTATGGCTATGGCAAAGAGATATGGAATAAAAATACAATGACAATATGGCTACAGTTTTGGAAATGACATGACAGTAATGGCTACAGTGTACGTTTGCAGAAGCCATAATGGCTACAGTGTAGCTACACTATTGGAAATGACATGACAGTAATGGCTACGGTGTATGTTTGCAGCGGCCATAATGGCTAAGTGTAGCTACATTGTTGGACAGAACATGACAGTAATGGCTACGCTGTATGTTTACAGAGGCTATAATGGCTACAGTGTCCGTTTGCAGAGGCCATTGATTTATTTCTAGTAAGCCCATGATTACTATTTATACACTAAGTATTGACATAGAGGTTCATAGGATTGCAAATGGAAAATCAGACATGGACTCCCCATGATTAATTGGTGTTGATCAAAGCATATATTCAGGCTGATACAAAGCACATGGAAGTGGAGGTCGATGAAGATTTTTGGATCACCGTCAACGAAGCTTACAACAACCATACAGAATGTAGGCTGAGAAGACGAAATTTTGATATTAGAAGTGCATTTGTTACATTTACTAGAGCTTGTAGGAGGTATCGAAGAATTATAACCGAGGTAGAATGAGACAATGTTTTTCAAATGACCAGATCAACTTTTGAATCCATGTATTTTATGGATCATCAAACACACTTTGTTGGTCATTCGGCATACGAATTGTGGGTAAATTATATTAGACGGTTTGAGTGAGTATTATGTCAACGAACGATGTATTTCCATGTGTTTGTCAAACTGTCTTAGGTCTGCTTATGTCCATGAGTATTAGTTTGGGGAACTTGAATTCTATTATTTGTATTAGTTTAATGCATGTCCACCTGTAGTAATATGAGTTGTGTATGTTCGATGTAATTTGGAGTCTAAATTATGTACTTAAACGCACAACAACATACGACATACTTCAACATACTTGAACATACCGCAACATACTTAAACACACAACAAAAGACATACTTAAACGAACGATAGACTCAAACATAACACACCATACGACATACTTTAACATACTACAATAGACCATAACATACTTAAACGTACAACGAAAACATAGTACATACTTCAACATGTTAGTTATTCCCCCCGCCACGCTGAAATTCCAGTGCACGCTGCCTGTCATGTAGCACCACTAGTTTTTGTTCCTGTTTGTTTGCATATTCCATTGCTCGATGAGGGAATGGATCATCAATCCATTCCCATAAACCGCAACCAATTGGAAAGTTATGGCATCTGTAATGGCGTCATCCAATGTCGTTTCCACTTCGTGTGACAGAATACATAATTGACACTCCACAAACACAATAAAGTAATGGTGAAGAGTTAACTTCCTACTCCATATGAAACCATTCATTACGGACTTCCCGATGTTCCTGTGTGTTTATAGGAAGTCTCATCTCTTGTTCATATGGATGTTGTCCAACCTGTTGTTCATATGTAGGTTGAACGTCCTCCTGGAGTCTTAGTTGGCTAAGATTTGGAAACTCGATTCGAATGTCCTCGTAGTCCTGCTCTTAATACTGATAAGCCAATCCTCATCGGTTCGTGGACTTTCCGAAGGCACATAGCCTCCTATATCAGACTTAATAGAAGAAAGCTAGGACGGCATCGGTGTGAGATGTAAATGAATGTGAGGAAGATGTAGATAGTAGAGAAGATGGAGTAGATGACTGTGAAGAAGTAGATGTAAACTGGTATATGTAAGTGAAGCGGAAAATGCCAAACTGGTAATTATAAGAAGTAGACAGCAAGGGAAATATCCAAACCTTATTCTCATTCATCTTACCTGTACAGACGTGATTAACTTTAGTACAGAAAAACATGGTAAAAAAATATACTCAAGGTAAACTTTTCAACTGACCAATAAAAATAAACTTAAACATTGCAGCCCACTTTCCAAATGGATTGAATAGCTTGTATTAGTTCTCAATAAATATGTGAATCAATATTAATAATTACAATCCAATACCTGCCTTTTCAAATCTTTCCATCAATCCTATATAATTCATTTTTTCCATTAGTTATATATTGTGTAAATACATTTACAGTGTCAGTCCAATAACATGGCTTTCAATGGTGTTAGTTCATTTGAATACAGTTCCAGTGATTCAAATAAACTGATTTCCCTACTGTTGGGCTATTTCTCACCATCGAGCCTAGCCCACACCGATCCAAGCTTAATCATCGGACGGATACCACCGAACCAACCCATTGCCGGTCCAGGCCTCATCTCCAACCACCAACCAACTCATTGCCGGTCCAGGCCTCATCTCCAACCACCGAACCAACTCATTGCCGATCCAAGCCTCGTCTCCAACCACCGAACCAACTCATTGCCGATCCAAATCTCGTCTCCAACCACCGAACCAAAGTCCTACCGAGCCAAAGCATTGCCAGGCCAGATTGTAGCAGCCCAAGCCCACTAGCTTCTATATACCTCCAAGACCCCTACCCCCAGCCTCACTCTATAAATAGAGGGGCAGGGGTACAACCATGGGGGACAAGTTTGAGAGCTCAAGCACGGAAGGAACTTTCAAACAACTTTCTTTTACTTGTATCAAAGCTTTGTACTTGTAATCAGAATAAGAGAAGGGAAATAACATATAAAGTGGACGTAGGCACATTCTGGCTGAACCACTATAAATTTGCGTGTCTTTTTACAGTTTAGCCCATGTTTTCATATATTTGCATAAATCGCTCAAATCACTAAGAATAAAACAAGATCTACTAAATCATACAACTTTGAGGTGTTTGTCCATTTTTTGTGCAAACATTTTTGGTGCTTTCACTGAGAACTAGAAGCTCGAAGCTTCAGCTTCATCCGCTTGACAAGTTTTCCTAACACCATCGTCCGCCACTTGGAAAACATGCCTCCCAAACAGAGAAAAGATGTTAACAAAGGAAAAAACATCGCATCCAGCAGTCTTCCAGATCCAGCAGTCACGAATCAAGTAAATCGTCCTCCTCCAGCAACAGTAACAAATGAAGAACAGGCTAACCCAACTACTCCTGCCACAGAACAGCCCGCAGCAATTACTAGAGCAGATCTGGACAGAGTTGTGGTTGAAGTAACTAACCGCTTCACATCCCAGCAGAAAGCCTTGGTGGACCATCTCATGTCACGCTTAAGGGACGCTGAAGAATCCAACCGCAACACTGAATCATGGGGCGAGTCCCAGTCTGGAGGATCTCAGAGACAATAAAGATCTTCCTTCTTCGAAGGAGCTAACGGCAGAAGTAGCCGTGGTAGGAGCCGAGACCGAGCACAGCCCGAAGTTAGGCCTGAGGAAACGTTTGGTACCGAACCCAACGGGGAAGGTACCGGGCGAAGGTCAACTGTAGCTGAGACTGTCATGCTGCCTAACCACAGAAACGCCAGTGAACGGGGCCGAGCTAGAGTCCAGCCCGAAGTTGGACCCGAGGAAGTGCTTAGATCAGAACCCAACAGGGGGAGATCAAGGCAAGGGCCAACTGTAGCTGACCCAAGCATGCTCCCAGAAGATCAAAGACAGCCACTGGAAAATATGAGGAATGATAGACGATACCATCCCTACAGATCATCTCGACGGAATCAATCCCACAGAACAGAACCAAACTCATTTCTATCTGCTCCAAGTTCTGATGAAAGGATGGCACGCTTATTCAGAGAGTGTGTCCAACGGGAGCAAAGAGATCGAGGGATAGGCGCTAGGGTAACCAGCCCTTTCGCCCGCAATATCGAAATTGCTATCACCCCCCGAGAATGGAAGATGCCAACAATGGAACCCTACAAAGGAACCTCCGATCCCGTTGTACACTTACAGAGGTACACGCAGCATATGCTCATGAGTGGAGCGACAGAGGGAGTACTGTGTAAATGCTTTCCACTCTTCTTAGCAGATCTTGCTACCTCCTGGTTCTGTCATCTACCCCAAGGATCCATCAGCTCGTGGGAAATGTTGAAAGAAAAATTTATCAGTCAGTTCCGCATTCATGTGGAGCAACCTAAGGACGCTTATTCCTTATCCAGCGTCAAACAGAAACCTGGAGAAAAGTTGCAGCAATACCTAACCAGATTCAACGCCGCAGCAGCCGCAGTCCAAGATGCCGATGAGAAGCTTATCCTAATGGCCCTCTGCAGTGGTGTGCATCCGGACACTAAATTTGCTAGAAGGTTGACAAAAGAAAAACCAGCTACTTTACCCGATTTCTTCCATGAAGCCGGGAAATACATGAGGCTTGAGGATGCTGCCGTTGAGGGGCAGTCAGGACAGCAAAATAAGTCAACCCATGGCAACGCCCCTGCTGTGGCAAGGGACGTTCGAAGAAATGATTCCAGAGACAATGCTGGGGGCAAGAAGGGAGAAAAGCGCCTATATCGGCCAGGACCAAGATTCGACACTTACACCCCTTTGAACGAGACCGTCGAAAATATCTTCCTTGCCACCCAAGGCAAAGTTAGATACAAACGCCCACCATACAAGAAAGAATCAGATAACGCACAGAAGTCTGGAAAATTCTGCCGATTCCATGAATCCCACGGGCATGATACCAACGAATGCCATCATCTCCGAGATCTGATCGAGGAGCACATCAGAAGAAAGAAACTGGAACGTTATGTAAAAGGTCAGGACAGGACCCCAGCTCCTGCCAATGAAAACCCAAGGCTACCCTCACTGGGGGCCGACAGAGGAAACCGCAACGCTAGCAGCTCTAGCCAAGAAAAGATAGTGGTCCATACCATCTCAGGAGGGCCACACATCGCAGACAGAAGCTGGAAAGAGATGGAAAGGTACTGAAAGTCGCTTAGAGACAATAAAGACTATGTCAATTCGGTTATAGAAGAACGCCACCCGAAGCGGAAAGAAAGTGATGACATCACATTCGGTAAGCGTGAACTAGAAGGAAGGCAGTACCCTCACATGGATCCCATGGTCATCTCTGCCCGACTTGGTCCCGCCGAAGTTTACCGAATCCTGGTAGATACTGGAAGCTCAGTAAACATCCTGTTCAAACACGCATTCGACAAAATGAAGCTATCAATGAAGGATGTATCTCCCTGCGATAAACCGCTACACGGTTTCACTGGAGATGCGAAGATGCCTCTCGGACAACTGGACCTCTTTGTTGAGATTGGAAGCCATCCTCGCTCCGTTGTACGGAAACAGACATTTGTGCTAATAGAAAACCGTTCGGCCTACAACGCCTTCTTAGGAAGGCCAGCTTTGTCTGATTTCCAAATTGTCCTAGCCCCATGGTGCCTAAAGACGAAATTTCCAACGGACAATGGAGTAGGGGAAGTAGAAGGAGACCAGGACGTTGCTCGAGACTGCTATGTGACTGAACTTCGCAACAACCACAGGAAGGATAAAGGGAAGAGTGTAGAGATTGCCCTCTGCACAAAAAGTCTGGAAGCATAGCAACTAAAGAAAGCCCCTCCTCTTCGATATACCAGCGACCCTTTCAATGAATTAGACCCTAGGGACAAAGAAGAGGAGGCCACCGCTGAGCCTGCAGAGGCTATGGAGTTTATATCTGTAGACAAGCACGACTCAAGTAGACTATTGAAAATTGGGTCCCAACTGAAAGCCGAATTGAAGGAACAACTCATCGATTTTTTCCGCCACAACTTGGATGTATTCGCTTGGTCACACGCTGACATGACCGGAATCTCCCCCGACATAGCATGCCACGTATTAAATATTGATCCTACCAAGGCGCCTGTAAAACAAAAAAAGAGAAGTATGGGGGCAGAGCGATCGGCAGCCCTCGATGAAGAAGTAAAGAATCTACTCGCCAATGACTTCATACGAGAAGCTGTTTATCCGGAATGGATCGCCAACCCGGTACTGGTAAAGAAGGCTAATGGGAAGTGGCGGACCTGCATCGACTTCTCCAACCTAAACGACGCCTGCCCAAAGGATTGCTTCCCACTTCCCAGAATCGACCAACTTGTAGACAGCACAGCCGGGCACGAGCTCCTATCTTTTATGGACGCATACTCAGGATATAACCAAATTCCTATGCATGCTCCCGACCAAGACCACACTAGTTTCATCACCGACCGGGGATTGTACTGCTATAAGGTAATGCCTTTCGGACTTAAAAATGCAGGAGCCACCTACCAGCGCATCGTCAACAAGATGTTTGCAGGGCTAATAGGACAAACTATGGAAGTATATGTGGACGACATGCTGGTGAAATCACGGAAAGCCAAAGATCACGTAAGCCACCTAGGCGAAATGTTCCAGGTACTTCGACAGTATGGAATGAAGTTGAATCCACTAAAGTGCTCCTTCGGAGTATCATCGGGAAAATTCTTAGGGTTCATCGTCCATGCTCGAGGGATTGAAGCAAACCCTGAACAAGTCCGAGCGCTAAGGGATATCAAGATACCTTCCACCCGAAAGGAAATGCAAAGCCAAAATGGAAAAGTGGCCGCCCTAAGCCGATTGATCTCCAAGGCAACGGACAAGTGCGTCCCCTTTTTCGAAGCTCTAAAGAAAGATAAAGGAAAGTTCGAATGGACGGACGAATTCTTAACCGCTTTCCTTAACCTAATCGAACACCTCCAGAAACCACCGGTACTCTCGACTCCAAGCGAAGGCGAAGAATTATATCTATACCTTGCTGTGTCATCTCACGCTCTAAGCGCTGCCTTGGTAAGGGAAGACAACCGCACGCAACGACCAGTTTACTTCGTCAGCAAAAGGTTTACTGGGGCAGAAGTCAGATATCCTAAACTTGAGAAGTTAGCATACTGTTTGCTAATCACATCACGGAAATTGCGTCACTACTTCCAGTCCCATTCCATCAAGGTTCTGACCGATCAACCGCTGAGGCAGGTACTCCATCGTCCCGACACTTCTGGGCGATTACTTAAATGGTGCATTGAACTGAGTCAGTATGATATCACCTATCACCCTCGCACCGCCGTCAAGGGACAGGCCATGGCTGATTTCATTGCAGAGTTCACTACCAACGAAGATCAGGAGCAATTGGAAATAACAGAAGATATCAAGTGGAATCTCTTTGTGGATGGTGCATCAAACGAACAAGGCTCGGGAGCAGGTGTGGTAATAATCACTCCCAGGGGAAAAAACTACACTATGCTATAAGGTTGGAGTTCGCTGCCACCAACAACGATGCAGAATATGAAGCAGTGATAGCTGGACTAGAAATTGCCATAGAAATCGGGGCCAATTCTTTGTGTCTTCACAGCGATTCTCAACTTATTGTTAATCAAATACTAGGAGAATTCCAAGCTCGAGAAGAATGACTCATAGCATATCTAAAGAAGACCAAGTTACTTCTCAGCCGATTGGACCACTACTTAGTCAAACATATCCCTCGGGAGGAGAACCGAGAGGCCGACGAATTAGCAAAGCAAGCAAGTGTGAGAGACATCACCATCTTCGGGGCAGTAACCATCTCAAAGCAACTGGCCCCAAGTTTTGAACAAGTAAATCTGATAGCTGCAACCGAAGAAGCAACTTGGATGACTCCCATCCGAGACTACCTACAAAGTGGCACTCTACCCAACGGGCGTAACGAAGTCAAGAAAATCTTGAGGAAAGCATCCCGCTACACAATACAAGAAGACGTCCTCTATCGGCGCGGATTCTCTAACCCGTTATTAAGGTGTGTCGCCGGGAGAGAAGCCAAGGAAATCTTATCCAACATCCATCAGGGGAGCTACGGAGATCACACCGGAGGGCAAACATTAGCAAAAAAGATACTCCGATACGGATATTTCTGGCCCACCTTAAGCAAGGACGCCTTAGATTTCGTCAAGAAGTGTGACAGATGCCAGAAATTTGCTAAGATTCCACGGCTACCAACAACTGAGATTACTCAAATGACCAGCCCTTGGCCCTTCGCAATATGGGGAATTGACTTAATCGGCGAGCTACCGATGGGCCGAGGCGGGGCCAAATATGCTATAGTGGCAGTTGATTATTTCACCAAATGGGTGGAAGCGGAACCTCTGAATAAAGTATCTTCAGCAAAAGTTATTAACTTCTTAATCAAAAATGTTCTATGCAGGTACGGAGTCCCACTCAAAATCATATCAGACAATGGACTTCAGTTTGACAGTGAGGAATTCGCCAACTGGTGCCAAGAACACGGAATTCATAAAAGCTTCTCATCCGTAGCATATCCCCAGGCAAACGGACAAGTCGAAGCAGTCAATAAAATTCTGAAAACTCTGATAAAAAAGAAGCTCGAAAAGTCAAAGGGCGCTTGGGTGGATGAACTCCCTACGGCACTGTGGGCCTACCGCACATCTTTCAGAACATCAACAGGGCACACTCCTTTCTCTTTGGCATACGGATCGGAGGCTATGCTCCCAGTTGAAACCATTGCGCCTTCCCACCGTAGGATCCACTATAACCCGGAATAGAATGAAGAGCTCCTCCACATGTCTTTGGATCTAGTTGAGGAAAGAAGAAATGATGCAGTCCTTAAAACAGCAGCCCACAAGCAGAAAGTGGCAGCGCAATACAACTCCAAAGTCAAGCATCGTACCTTACAAGAAGGGGATCTTGTCCTCAAGCGAATCTTCCCTCGCCCCGGAGCACTAGACCCAATCTAGGATGGACCATATGTAATTCATAAAGATCTCCACAACGAAGCCTATATTTTGTCAACAGTGGACGGAGAGGTGTTCCAGAGGGCATGGAACATCCAACACCTCCGTCGATACTTTTCTTAACTTGTATTGCCCATATGAAGTGAATTAACAAAGAGAATTAGTGGACGTAGGCATTTTCGTGCCGAACCACTTTAAAAAACCTTGTCTCTTTTTTTAACTTGTTCCTTTGTATCTTGGCTGCTTGTTAACTTTATCCTTTTCTGTTGAACAAAATCCTGAGCATATAGCATTTCTATTCGAAGCACTCCACAACGCAACTTCACCTGGACAAGACCTAGCAGGTACTATGCGAATCTATGCCCTCGCTAATGAGACACTTTTGCTTCGGCATCCCTCTGCTGCGGGTTAACTCATTGCTCGCGACGGCCCTCAAAGCCAACTGTAATGAGCCGATTATAAGCCACCGAGAAGGCCGACTATAGCCGAGGCAGCTCATTACGGCGTTAGGCTCGCCGGCAACTGTGAACCGACTATAAGCCCCAACATAAGGTGTGGCCAGCCAGGGGCAGTTCACAGTTGACGATCGGCACCCACGCTAGCCGGCCGTAGTAAATCGAATAATACCCATGATCACGGGCCATAATGGCCCGGGTAGTTACTGTGCGCGATCTCGGCTCCGATGTGTCTTAAGTGCGGCTGTGGTAAAAAAGAATTAACTCCCCGCGGAGGCGTAAGATGGGTGACAAATGTCTCCAAGACCCACGGCTAGGGAAAGTGACTACAAAACCCGTTTTCCACAAACTTAAGCACATCGAAGGCCTTCCGTGATTGGAAGTTTTGCTTTTTCACATATTTCAATTTTACTTAAAAAGCTTTCCTCCTATCCTCTATAACAATCCATAAAGTACAGGATACAGAGTAGGAGATACTCGCTAATGGATGCAGAGATTCACAATCGGATGGCAGGGCATTCAACTGCTTTCCATGCTCGGTCATACAAGACATTCGAAACTGCCATCTACAAACAGAACATGAAAGGCGGTATTCTCTTCCTTTATGTGCAAATGCATGACTATAATTTGTTCACACCACACACTAACATTGCAAGCCATGGAATTATGTATTAAACCAGAACCCGACGTCAAACACAAGTTAATTACAAGAATATACATAGCTATATTTCTCATACGACATGCCAAAATAACAACAAACATTCAAAAGACGACAAAATCAGCTTAAGTTAAAGAATTACACGTCAAGAATAAGACTATTTATTACAAGTGGCAAAATATTACAACCTAAAGGCTACTTTACTATTTTTCGACTAACATATACAACACTGTCAAATCCACAAAAAGAGCTTTTCCAGGTATAATCAAGGGGCCGGCTGCAGCGGATCTTTATCCTTGTCCTGTTGACCCCCTGTTCAGTCAGAAAAAGGATTCATTAGCAATAAGCAACCAAGTTGATGGAGAAACTAAAAAGGGAGACTTACCAGCGCCTGCTTCCTGACTATCCTGATCGTCATCCTCTACTTGCACGCCTACCTCCTCAGCGGCAAGCAACCGCATACCTTCCTTCACCGCCACCTTCTCCTCCTTGGTAAACTGAACAGTGACCGCATCCATGCTGAAGACCACGCCACCATCCTTATCCGCATCGGCCTTAGCCTCCTCCAAAGCCCGAAGATAGATCTTAGCCATGACCCTAGGATAATCATCCATCCAAGATAGGTTGCCCTGCTTCCAAGTTCGGAAGTACATGTCCTGAAGCATTTCATCCATCATCCCCTCATTCTCCTCAAACTCCCTCATCCGGGCCTCGGAAGCCGACAACCTTCCAACAGCAGCTTCCCTCTCCAAACGGTATCTCGAGCAGTCAGCCTGAAGGGATTTCCGCATCGCCTCCATCTCCTCCTTCAGCCTAACCTGAGCGAGCTCTGCGGCTTCAAGCTTCCCCGACAGCTCCTCTACCCGCTCAAGATCCGCCCTCCGAACCTCATCCACTGTCGAGATGGTCATATTTATCTGTTCCTTGCAGGCGGCCTCCATCTTCCGCAATTCCGCCTTACTAGCCTCCTCCATAGCCTTCCTCAATCGCCCGGAGGCAGCCTCATGCTGAGAAATCTGAATGGCCTGGTCCGAAACCATCAATCTTAGTCGGATGTTGGCACTCCCAATCTCCTCTCCAGCCTTAACCAGCCGGGCATGATGCCCCATCAGCTTCCTAGTCTCCTCCGCCACCCGATCAATGCTGGCCTTGGCCTCGTCTCCCATGGTAACTATCCGAGTGGTAAGTAGATCAAGATCTAAGGACTTAGCCTCATCAAGCACCCGTACCATGGGATTGCGAGGAAGAAGGTGCTCACCAGTAACCTCGTCAAAGGTAATGTCGTGGGAACTTGGATCCAGATCAGGATGACCCGCAAATGGATTACGAGCCAAGTCAGGACGGTCGATATGAGTAACAGAAGGGTTTCCGGTCGGGTGCATAGAAGGTGCAAACTCGCTGTCCTCCTCCGTGATATCATGAAGAGGCTGAGCCGGGAGCGGAGGACCGGGCGAAGGTTCGGATAAAGGACGACTCCTCTTTCTCTGCTGAATACCCTCTTCGATAACCCCGAGAAGAGGGCGGTAGCCGACTACATCCCCGGAGCAGTGGGTCGAAGGCTTCGGCTTGACAGAAGTTTTGGAAAGCTTGTACTGTTCAAGCCTGTGCCGAAGATCTGAGGCCTTGGCCGTTTTACCTGCTCCTGATATGAAGAAAAAGTGTCACAAGCATATATTGATCTATAATTCGAGAAAACACGGCAAATTAAAAGGTAATAAGAAAGGAAACACATCTGTGGTTGTACAAACCCTGGGGAGGAGTAGGATACTGCAATAGGTCCTGGATTTCATTCCAGGACGGGAGCGGGTCATAAAATATTCCTAAGTCCCTATCATAAATGGAGCCCGCAGGAATCAAAAGTTCACCTTGAGTCGTCGAAGCCACCTTGGCTGGGATAGTCTGAGGAGGCTCGCTTGCGCCAGTTCCAGCCTTGTCAGTTTTCCCAGTTTTCTCTACCAAAGCCGGATCTTCGTCCAGCCCCTCGAAAGCCTGGTGGAACGCATCATCCGTCCACTCCTGAATCTCACCCGCTTGCCCAGGAAGCAAGGCCCCGATGCCATCGCCACCTTTATCACCTTCCCGACCATCTCCACCCTCACCTCTTTCCTCCTCTATGTCTTCCTCCTCCTGGGTAAGTGGACAGTTGCTGGGGGAGGGACCGTCCGACTTCTTGAGTTTCTTACCGCCGACGGCTGGAGGTTTTGTGAAAGGTTTCCTCTTGCTACTCTCTACCGTGACACCTCCCTTAGCCTGAGCAGCCACCCTTTCCTCCGACGTTTCCCTCAGCTTGACTACTGACTGCTGTGGAAGGATTAGGTTATACTCCATAAGGATTGCGTTTCTGATCAGGTAGGCAGATGATCTATATTTCCCGAGAATAGCTTCTATCTCAGCCGCCGTCTGAACCAGGCGATCGGTCTCCACAACTGCAAAGCCACCTATCGCTAGAAAAAATGAAAATGTATGAGGAAAAGCATCGCAACCAGAATGGAAATTATAGATAAAGCGTCGACTTACATCCAGAAGTAAAACGCCGAATAGAAACAGAGTCGTCCCTGACGAAGAACCACTCCTTCTTGAACATGCTGAATTTGGAATACAGATCCAAGACTGGATTAAAGGTCACAGCTGACTCCAAGCTGATGTATGGGGACCCCTTCTTATAGCCCCTCAGATTATACAAGTACCGAATCTCCCGGTTAGAAGGAGCACGACCATACTTCCTTCGAAAGATGACGAAGAGGCTCACCAGTATAGCATAAGAGTTGGGTTGAAGCTGAAATGGGGCCACCTTTAGATATGTGAGGAAGCTGGCTACCCAAGCGTTAAGAGGCGGAATGGCACCACACATGCAGTGGTATCTGCTGTAGGCAAAGTACCCTTCAGGAGGGTCGTACGGCATAACTTCTCTCCCTGGCAACAACATTCGAGCCCTGTCAATCCTGAAAGAACGGGAGATGACATCAAGCTGCTCTTCCTTAAGGGAGCTAGGAAAGCAATCGGGCGGGGAGTTCAGAAGCTCCTGAGGGCCGTACCCATCCACTAGTGATCTCGGGGTAGATCCATGACGTTCCGGACCTGGCTGAACAGGGGGCACTGAGGAAGTTTCTCCTTCGCCCTGGGACTTCTTTTTATCCGAGCGAGTTTCTACTTTTCGAGACATTTATCTGCAAACACAAAGAAGAACATCGTTAGAACAGAGGATGTAAACAAGTATGTGTGTAATATGAAATTTCACTCATAAAATCGAAATGCTCAGACTCCCATTGACATTCGGTAAAGTAAATGTAAAATCCCATTCGGCAATCTCAACGAGATCCCATTCGGCGATCTCAACGAGATCCCATTTGGCAATCTCAACGAGATCCCATTCGGCAATCTCAACGAAATCCCATTCGGCGATCTCAACGAGATCCCATTCGGCAATCTCAACGAGATCCCATTCGGCAATCTCAACTAAATCCCATTCGGCAATCGTACTCCACCATTCATTCGGTGCTTGGAAACCTGAAGCTCATTCGGTAGTGCAGTATACAAGTTCATCCGGCAGTAAAAGGGTCTCACCTGGTTCGGCTAACACAGCTGATTCGGCAAAGGGTAGGAATTTTAAATTCGGCAATCAGTCGGTTCGGCTATCTCACTTGGTAGGGAATAACGAAAGCATGATACCCCTACTTATAAGCAAACAAAAGCGACCGGACCAACTGACTCGGCACGCGGACCGGATAAGAATGACAGAGCTAAAACAAAGCGTGGCATACGTTGGCATATGCCCCGCTTTGGGGGGCAAATGTTGGGCTATTTCTCACCATCGAGCCTAGCCCACACCGATCCAAGCTTAATCACCGGACGGATACCACCGAACCAACCCATTGCCGGTCCAGGCCTCATCTCCAACCACCGAACCAACTCATTGCCTGTCCAGGCCTCATCTCCAACCACTGAACCAACTCATTGCCGATCCAAGCCTCGTCTCCAACCACCGAACCAACTCATTGCCGATCCAAATCTCGTCTCCAACCACCGAACCAAAGTCCTACCGAGCCAAAGCATTGCCAGGCCAGATTGTAGCAGCCCAGGCCCACCAGCTGCTATATACCTCCAAGACCCCTACCTCCAGCCTCACTCTATAAATAGAGGGGCAGGGGTACAACCATGGGGGACAAGTTTGAGAGCTCAAGCACGGAAGGAACTTTCAAACAACTTTCTTTTACTTGTATCAAAGCTTTGTACTTGTAATCAGAATAAGAGAAGGGAAATAACATATAAAGTGGACGTAGGCACATTCTGGCTGAACCACTATAAATTTGCGTGTCTTTTTACAGTTTAGCCCCTGTTTTTCATATATTTGCATAAATCGCTCAAACTACTAAGAATATAACAAGATCTACTAAATCATACAACTTTGAGGTGTTTGTCCATTTTTTGTGCAAACACCTACATGACAATTTCTTTGACAACGATGTACGATTGCCCATAACACATAAACATGAAAAATAATGACATCAATGCATAAACTAAATACAACAAATATATCATACATCACAACACATGAATAATAACATCAACGACACAGAAACATGAATGATAATAACATCGATACATAAACCAAATACTATAGGTATATAATACATCAGAACAAAAGAATAAATACAGAAATAACATAGAAACATAAATGAACTACAATACATAAGATCATCCATCTGTACGTGGACGTGTATGACGTCGACAACGTCTCTCATCATAATCATCTCCACCACCACTCGGACCAGCTAAATGCTCATAGTACATCTGCATGTAAGCAAATCTCTTATGCTCTTCCTCCAGTTGTGCTTGCAGTCGTGCTGCTGCCTCTGTATGCCGACGTAGCCCAACATCATAGTAGTCTAGGCTACAACTATGCTCTACATATCCTAATCCCCATCTGCATATGATATAGATCAGTGTAGGATATCTGGCTCGGATTCGGGTAATGATCGTGCGCTGGAGGATGGTACACGTCAACATAATGGTCTCGTCCAATGGTAGGAACTGCCATGGTCCATCCGAAGTGAGATGCAGCCGCCACGTGATCGGCTTCACAGTAACCCTGACTGGGCTGGGTAAGATCCTCGACAACAGGGGTATGTATGTCGTGTCGTATAGCAGATGGACCGACTAAATCTATCACCGCTGCATGGGTAATGGTATCAGTGGACCCACTATAAAATCTACGCCATAAGTCAATGTATGATGGACTGGTAATAACAAAGATCTCAGCCGGCCATCAACCTCCTGCCCTCGCCAGGTCTAGCTGCTCTAACGGGTAAATCATACAGCTATAGGCATGAGGGTGTGGATCATTGGGAATAGCATCAAAGTCATACAACTGTCTCCAACACCTCTCACCAGGATCCAATATGCACCAAATGACGAGGGATAAGATAGGAGCGGAAATCTCCTCCTGGCAAGAATCCTAGCAATCTCTATATAATCAAGGCAAATCGATACACTATCATAAAATGGATGCCATATAATCTAGTGTCTATACATCCTCAAATCAATTTGGTTATGGGTAACTGAATAAACATGACGGGATTCATTATCCCTGGGCTCCTTATTGTTCGCACAACAAAATGACAGATGAGAGAAAAAAGTAGATGTGTCTGAAGTCGAAGTGACAAAATGAAAATTCATGGAATACTCAAAATACCAGTACTGTAATTACTCCCAGAAGCCAAATAATGAAACCTATGCATCTAAAATGGTGCACTGTATGTCGATACATCTGTATAAGTACACAAGACTAGACGTACCCCATTCATATAGAATAACACCGCTGAAATCCAAATAAGATACGACCTCTATAAACCCGACAGCCAAACTACTGCTCGATGTGCTGAAAAAAAAGTTACCCAGAGGTATAGAACAAATAATCGCGCAAGCTCCTGATCATGATCAGGAGAGTAATGACTGAGTATGATGTCCATGGCAGCATGAATAGCGCCTCCAGCCTGATATGATGCAGCGGAAGCGTCAAAGTGAGGTAGAAGATCATGAACACGTTCACGATCACACCATCAAGCATCATCATAAGGAAGCAATGGAAAAGCAGCTACTCCAATGTTAATGCCGATAAGCATAGAGAAATCAAGCGATGTAATTCCTAGCTCACCGCAAGGAAAGTGGAATGTGTGAGTGGTTTTATACCACCGTAAAGCAATAGCTACGCAAAATTGCACATCACCTTTTATAACATTGTTGATTCCTAAATTTGTAGAGTACACAACAAGTTAAATTACGGAGTGATAAATTAACTTGTTTTTTAAGTGAATGGTTCATTAGATTACCATAGAAATGGTGGAATCCAAGCCCGTGTAATAGTGCCACGACTCTATCCTTATTTTCCAAATGTGCATGAAAATATCTAATCATGTTCGCTAACAAACCCCGTGAACGGATATTTCACGATTGTTAAAGTTAAATAAAATCATACTATATATTTAAACTAACAACGTATTGCAATTATTTTAATCATATAAAGAAATACTTACAACCAAACTCGTCTGTGTGTTGATATGTACTTTGCCTTCTGGAAGTGCATGAAAGTTGGAAAGCATAGGCAATTCCACCAAGCTAAGGTTCAGATCCTATAATCCATCAAGCTCAGACTCTAGTGGAAATCTGTCTCATACTCCTGCGTGTCCTGCCCGCTCAACCACCCCTACGGCCTCCGCGACCACGGTGACCGCCTTCTTCTACGCCTCTGCCCTGATTTTCGATATTTTTGGAAGTTTCTAGCAGATCTTCTATTCCTTGCTCGTGCCCGTACACTACAATATTCTGTTCTTCATCGCTCCTTTCGGTGCCTCCGGCACCGCTGCTACTACCTTCTCCGCGCATGAACTTTTTGGCGAATTTTTTTAGCAATCTAGACATCTCTTCGAGTGTGGATCTCTTTATGTATAAAATATTGGATTTGGATTGTTCGAGGTGAAAATTGGTGATTTTGGTGATGGCTCTAGGCAGATAAATGAAAGGAGGAAGAAGACAGGAGTTGTAGCAGCTGCCTTCGGGGGTTTAGGGTTATAAACTTATAACGGCAAAGACTTTGCCATTATAAACCATTCTCCAACCAGCCTGTGGCTAGTCGCCACCTTACCTGGTCGCGCCGCTCGTTCGCTCAGTTGACAATCAGGAGAGAGAACGCAGTGAACAGAATAGATTGTTGGTAATGGTCTTAAAGTCAACGTGTATTATGATTAGTGATATATTATCAAATAGAAGAACCTTTCATATTCACAGCCTTATTATCTTAATTTCTAATTTATAGCAAATGCTTAGCGTATTTCATTCTACTGCCACCCTTTTAATGAATAAAGATGTATCTTTATTATTATTTGGTCATCCTTTAAGTTTTACTTCTTCCATAATTTTGGATGGGACCGTATGATTCTTCTTCTTGCATTGTCGTAGGGTCAAAGCCAAAGCATTAACAATTTATTAGTGGGGTATGTTATATCATATTTAAAAGCTGTTAAATAGGATATATACATTGCACTTGTTTATAATAATAATAATAATAAATTGACTAAGTTAACTAAGTTTTATAAATAACAACAACAATAATAAACATAATAACCGAGTTAATAAAAATAAAGTAAGTTAGTAAAGTTTATAAAAATTAAATAAGTTTATAAAAATTAACTAAGTTTATAATAATAATAATAAATTAAGTTAGTTGAAGATAACCTTCTCTTAACTTTGGCTATATTCACCTATCTTATTGGCTAATCATATTAGTAAAGCTTTAATTTTTGACATGGCTATTCAAATTCAAGTTATGATTATGAGATGCTAGCAATTGTGAAAAAAGTGAACATCACTTTGTGCCTAGTACTTAGTGGTGGATAAATAATTATTTTAAGTGAACTAATCAATGTGTTATACCTTGACCAAAAAACACAAACAATGAGCATTTTTATTATTATGTTCCAAATGGTGTAAATAAGTGATCTAAATTTTAGTTTTCAAAGAAAAGAACAGTAAGAACTATGATAATAAAAATAATATGCTAATTAGGTTAAAAAAACCAAACTACTAGCAACAACCAAAACAAGGGTAACCTCCCTCATTAAAGGAAGAGTCGCTACTTGAGTCAGGGCTAGTCACATGAATGAATTTTCAAAATAAACTGACTAAGTCAAGGACATATACAGGTGACTCCAGTGTATAGGTAAAGCTCCTGCACCAAGAGGAATCCTCGAGAATCTCTGTGTTATTTTCACCAAGTTCACCAGTAGTCGAGAGAATAAACTCACCTTCATAAATTTCATAGTAAACATATCTTTCTTCCCCTTCATTGTATGTCACATATTTGTAGCAGGATTGCTCTTTAGTGAATATCGTATTTGCGAATGGCGATGAACCCAAGTCTTCTCCTTAGAGACCAGATGATAAGAGGGTAATGGGGGATAACAAGAATATGATATGTGGCAGTCTCAAGCTCGGGAATAGTCTCTTTTAACTTGATGATGGGATCTCTGACCAAATCATCGGTCAAGTTTTGCTTAGGTATCCATATGCGCTTCGGTGGTCTCAAAAGAGAAACCTTTTCAGGGATTGGAATTTTGATATCGGACACTTAAAAGAATGGGAGGAAGAGCTTTAGAAGAGTGTTTGCAGTGCAAAGCTAAGTGACTAAAAGAGTGACATGTAGTGCATATGAAAGGCTTCCAATTTTAGTCAACGTTAACAATTGCAACTTGGCTAAAGGTAGGCTGAATTGCAAGGATCTTCGGTAATAACTTATCAGGTTTTATCTCAATCGAAGCTTTCGCATATCCTAACCTTTCCCTCTTTACAATATCGAGTCAAAACAAACCAGTCCCCTATAATATTAGCTAGCCAGTCAATACCGATCATGGACTATAATGAAGGGGTTTTCGTAAAATGAACCCAAACAGGGATAGAAAGAATATATTCCCTAGCCGCGTCAATAGAAGGTGTCCATCTAGTGACAATAAATGGTTTTCCTTAATTAATGGTGTGTTCGGCCTCTAAAATTCTTTGTCTATTGCCCAAGTCAAAGAATTCAAAAAAGAATAAGCTATTGTCATATCTCATTGTGATGCGCCCCCTTAATTTCCTTTTCAAGTGATTTTTAACAATCCAATTAGATAAATTGTCATCTAAAAGGAAACCAAAAAGTTAGTCCTTCCAAAATAAGGAACCGACCTCTAAGACGTCAATGGGGGAATCATTACCCCATCAAAACAATTAACCTCAAACGTTCTAGGGGAGTAAACACCCGCATTATGTAGTTTGTTGGTGAAAAGAGATAACCACATCTTTGGACTATTCACCTTAGTATTACTAATATTATTTGTTGATGCCAATCTAATATCCTTCGTAAATTCAGAAACAGATTTGTTATCCATACTCATTTTAACACTTTCATGTGCACAATCAAAAGGAGGTTCAACAATCCATAATGTACAACAATGTGATCCAACCCAAGATACTATTGTAGTCATTTGCCCAAATCATTTTTAGCCGGAGGATTACCTACATCTGAACCAAGGACAGGTGCTTCCAAAGCAAAATTAAGTTGGTCATCGCGAATAGCAGTATCAACAATAATGGGGACATATGAAATATTCTCTGAGGCTAAACCCAAAATAAACCACCTAAAAGATCGTCAAAAGAACTTGTGGCAAGAAATTCACCTGTAGCGGCTTCCGTTGATATGGCCTTAGGCAAAATGGAATTATACAAGTAACCACTGTGAGTACAGAATGAGCACCCTCCATCGATAACAATCATCCGATTGAAACACAATTTATTCTTACGATTCATGGTCATCCATTAAAAACAAGGTCAATGAAGAAGGGTGGAGGAGAAGAAAGACGAGGGGAAGAGTAGGGAAGCACAAGGGAGTGGAGCGAGGATGAAAGGTGGAAAGATGAAAACCCTAAATCATCAAGAAGAATTGAGCGAAAGGGCGAAGTCCCCATTTTGATATATATTTAAGTTGAATAAATAATATTCTAATTAAAAATATAAAATTTGTATATTTCTAAACCATAAGATATACCTTTGGATTATAACAAGTACAGTACACACTTGCAGTAGAACGTGATAAAATATCATCATAACAATGTCAACCTACGTTGCTAGTTGTAAATTTGATATTATATGAGCTGACTGATTGAGGATATTCAACAATAAAGTTGAATTTCTTAATTTTCTTAATGGGCTTTATTTATTTTTTCACATTGTTAATCCAAAAGTTTAAAGTTGTTTGAATTATTCCGGTAAAATAATTATCATTTGTTTAGAACCACAAAAAAACAAAATTATAACTCCAAATTTTATCCTTTATTTAAAATAAAAAATAAACAAATAAACATAGAAATTAAAAAATAAAAGATAAAATAATAAGGTATAAGATTCATTTTTTTACCAATACTATGTTATTATGCCACACTCATAGACCTATAAAACAAATAAGTATGAATTATACATGATAGGCTGTTATCATTAGTTCTAGTATTAAAAAAATTAAGGAAGTTTTATAAGAATTAACAAAGTTTATAAAACGTAACTTTGTATATACTAATAATTATGATGATGATGATGATAAACAATAGTGAATAAATTAACTAAGTTTATAAAAAATACGTTTACAAAAATTGACTGAATATTATAAAAATCAACAAGTTTATAATAATAATAATCCAAGTTTGATAAAAGTTTACTATGTTTATAATAATAACGATAGTAATAATAAACTATAGTTTGATAAAAATTAACTAAGTTTACAATAATAATAATAATAATAAATTAACTAAGTTAACTAAATTTTATAATTAGTAATAATAATAATAACAGTAATAATATTAAAAACTAAGTTTATAAATATTAACTAAGTTAACTAGGTTTTATAGAAATTAACTAAGTTACGATAATAATAAATTAACTAAGTTTACGATAATAATAATAAATTAACTAAGTTTATGAAAAATTTATAATAATTTATAAATTTAACTAAGTTAATAAAGTTCAAGTTTGAGATAATTTATAAGTTTTAGTTAATATAAATAAAGTTATAAATAAGTTAACCGAGCTTTATAAAACTTTAACTATTTTTTATAGAAATTAACCAAGTTTTTAAAAATTAACCAAGATTTATAAAAAAATTAATTAAGTTAACTAAGTTTTATAAAAAAGTATTTAAACTTTATAAAATTTTAACTAAGGATGTTTTATATAACTTAAATATGTTAAGCACTTTCATAATCATTTTTTAATTGTTAAATTTGTCTACAGGTAAGTAGCTTTTTTGAGTAAAGACCGACTATGGCAAAGAATTATGAGTAATAAAGTAATGAACATGGCTCTAATTGTCATATATATATATATATATATATATTATAACATTTTGTTAGTACTAGTTATGTAAAGTTGTTTATGAATGGTTATGGATTTTATGTGAATTTGCTAATTTTGTCGAAAAAATATTATCGAAATGGTTATGAATATCATATTTGATTATGTGATTAACGTGTTTTTTTAATTTTTTGAATATGATGATTAAGTGATTAATTGGTTACTGGTTTGACATTATGATTATGTGATTGATTGCTGATTTTAATATGACTATTATGTGAGTGATTGCTTGAAATGATATAAGCCATTAACAGGAAACATTAGCACGTAAAGTATGCTACAAAATAGTTAATAACTTTTAGTGTGTTTTAAAAATGCAAGGGAATAACTTTAAACCGCCACAAAAATATATTGTAGCAAGGTACAAACGCTACGAAAAATGTATAGTAGTAGAAAAAACCACTATAGAAAACCAAAGAAGGATGCAAGTATAACCGCTACTAAAAAATATTGACTTTTAGTTGCGTTCTACAGAAATAAACTTTTATACGTTTCTAAAATGCTACAATATGTCAAGTTTTGGTAGCGTTCTAAAACGCTACAAAATGTTCCAGACTTTTAGTAGCTTTTCGTATAGCAGCGTTTATCGAAATGCTCTAAACGTTTTGATTCAATGCTACGAAAAGGCCTTTTTTGTTGTAGTGACACAAGCTTTTAACTAAAAAGAATGCATAGGAAACATATTTTAATAAGACAATATAGTAGCTTTTTACACGGTAACTTTCAACGGTTTCAATTAAAAATTGTCTTAGTTTGTATAATTAAGGGGAAGAGCACCATATATTACCAAATTAAGAGGGTGCTATGATTTATCCACATATTCCCTAAGTCTTATTTCTTTTTATTAATGATAAAGGGGAAGAAAACTAGAGAAAACAAGTGTATTTAAGGGAGTATATAGATAGATATATAGTATCCATTCAAGGGGAGTTAATTAAAATTTTATTTTATTTTTTGTAAGTTGTCATCATCAAAAATGAAGAGAATTTTAAGCAAATAGTTTTGATGGTAATAACGTTATTAAAATGCTTCTAATAAACAAAATAAAATTAAAATATTAACACATATTTCTATTAATCAAAATACTAAATTTGATTTAGCATCAATAAACATTTATTTACACGAACATAAATAAAAAGTCTTGTGCAATTAGTAAAAAGAAATTTTTTGAAATTCACCTCTTTTACCCTACTATTTTTGCACCTAATCCAACATAAACATCCAAAGCTTCTAGTACGAACATATTAATAAGTAAATTAATATTTATTACAACATGTAAAGGTTGAATGATAAGTTATTCCATATGTACCCATAGATGGATTTATAAATTATATTTTTAAGTAGTGTTTGAGTTTTGATAAGGGAATTGTTAAAAGGACTCCTTTTTTGGATATGTGATGAAAAATTCAAAGGGAACTCCACCCAAAAAAGGAATTGTAATGGGAACTCGACCAAATAAAATGATTTATAGTTTTACCCCTTGTGTGAAGTAGAATTCGATAACACCCTATAGAAAAATTAAAAAAATAGGGTTGGTTCAAAGAAAACCAATTTCGTTGGGATATAACTAGAAAGAAAGTCAAAATTTAGTAGGGATCACCGAAATAATTAAGACTGTTGTGGATTTTTTTACAGCACCCACCTTTGCAACCATACTACCAAAGAATATTACTAGCTAATACATTCTGGTAATACAGAGAATAAGGCATATTGGACTATCATGCATGAATATTCCCTTGGGCTAAAACCGGTACGTATTTCAAAAATCATAAACTGCTTACCTAACGTACTCAATATTGGCACAATGCAATAAATATGTGTGTCTCCAAGATAGAACAATACATAAAATAATGAATAAATAATATAGAGTCATAACGCAACAATAAAATATAATAAGTAAATTATACAAAGCTAAGTGGATCTACAAAAGTTAAATGCCCATTAACTCTCAAATATACATATCTTGCTCAATACATCCATCACACCTCAACATATATACATGAGAGTATATAAATACATAATGATCCACCATACTGCTAATAATCTGGCCACCAACTAACCCCAAAAATCACAAGTTGGTCTTTTCGTCCCCGAACCTGAAACGTCTCGGACTAACCCGAGTATTATATAAATAACACATGGGTCAGACTGTGTCTAGAATGTGGATGACAATACATAATATAGTAACTGGCTTCGTATAATCAAGTGTTATTCATAATGGTGTATGAACAACCTAATATAACATCAAATCTCTAATCAAGCACAAATCTTCATCCATAATAAAGCAATGTCGAGTAACACATCAAATGGAATATAATCGAGTGGGTGAAGCAACACACAACCAAACCTAACAACAGATAATCTCTCAGATAATCATACGGTAGACATACCCGGGATCCGTCATACTCGGCATATAAAATAAATAACTAACAAAGTCAAAGCCAATCATATCTTAAATACAAACAAAATGTGCTCTCAACAGTAGGTTATCCCTTAAATAACCATATAATAGGTATATACGGGGTCAGAGTAATTCATAAGCTCTTTATCTCATGAGTACTCTCAATAATGTAGGTATTCATCTTGACTTCCATCCACATAATGAGTCATGTGACTTTCAGTCTTGTGAATCCACACACTGGCTGTCAGCCATACATAATTATAATAATTGTTAAATAGAGGTGCTATCTCAGTATCGTATATCCACTATAACCAGATGGAAGCTCTCATCATGCTCCAGGAGCCTTCCTCACATGCTCTCAACGTTATTCATACAGTCTTCAGTTACCTCGACAGCCATCGTGACCCAATATAAATCGGGTGTAAGTCTACGCAATGGAATTGTCATGATCCTGCAAGTGCTACTATTAGTATCAGACAACTCACCAATGTGACATGGGGTAGTGGCTCTCAGCCTTGGCTCCCAGCAATACACATAAAAAATGTATGTTACAGATTGAGAAGCGACCCCGTAATCAGGCCGCTAGGATGAATGCTAGCCTAGTCTAGTTTTACCTCTCGCCAAATAAAAGGAGTATACTACTTAATCAATAGATACACGTAAGGTTCTCAGCCTACCAACTCTCAGTTGGCTACCTTTATGCAGTAATGTCATATAATACTCTGTGTTCCCTATATAAGTGACATTTACTCATAAAAAGCAACTGAACAAATATCAGCTCAAGCGTCTCATACCACCTGGTGTTACTCGTTTGTTTACACAATGCTTGTAAATTACACACATCATCACACTATTATTCTATATAGTGAGTCAAAGGATTAATTAGAAAATATTACCGAAGTTCCCATACTGCTCAGTATTACTAGTCCATTTAACCAAAATTCTCATAATATAGAATTAACATGCAATCACACACAATTCAACCATTTATCATTTTGGAAGGGTTTTATAATAAAATCTTCATTCCAAAAACCTTCAGTTTGATTTCAAAAAGAAGGGTATTTATTTTGATGTGATTTAGATAAATAAATTCTTGTTCTATTATATAATTACAAAGAAATTTATATTTTTACACATTCATTCAATTTCAAATCCATTATACTTCTTTTAAAAATGATTCATAACTTTGAAATTCCTCCTTAATAATTTAAAATAATAATACCAAAGAAGTTTTATAATATATAGTTTCCTTTAAACAGCGAATTTATATAATTCTAATCAAAATAATTTTCCAAAGCCATAATATGAAATTCCATAACCAATGTGTTTAAACTTGCATTGATATTACAAATCTTGAACTATTATTATTGGAAAGTAATTCATCAAATTAAAATATATTTTTCCAGGTCGACCTGGGGGAGCCTCTTTCCTGCCTTCTTTTTCTTGTTGTTTTAGGTATTTCTAGCCCAATTCGCTTCCGTTTCTTACTATATTTTATGATGTTTTTGATTGTTTTTTAAGACCGTGATGCCTATCAATAGACTAGCCAAATTTTGGAGAATTTGAAAATTTTGAATTGTTTTGAATTAAATTTGAATTGAATTAGAATATCGGTTTTGAGTGAATTCTCTATTTTTCTTCGTTTTCGAACACGGATTTTTCCAAACAGCTTTGAAATAATTTTTAAATAAATGGGCATTTCAAATAATTATTATATAGTATTTTTAAGTATTTTCAAATATAAAATCTATTTATTCTCTATAATAAGTGAATTTTCAAATATGGTTTTCAAAATTGATTTCGAAATTTTTTGAGATGATTTCATTGATTATTGTGATTTCCCGAGTGCGCCATTTTCATGGTTGACCGTTCGAGCCATTTTATATAATATATATATATATATGGCGATTACCTTATGGGAATTTGAATTCTTTTGAGTTCTATCTTTGAGATTTGAGTTGCTTACACTGGCGTTATTTGAGATTTGCCTTTTGGCGTTTATTTGGGATTTATATTCTCCTATTGGAGATATATGCATTTTCCTTATGGCGTATATTGAGTGGTGTTAGGGTCATTTCTCAACTTGACCTTACGCCGATTTTCTTAAACTACGAGTCGTAGAGGATAGCGTTCCTCTTGCCACATTCCGCACTCATGTGGGTCTCGGGGTGGGGAGTCACAGCTTGGTATCATAAAACCTTTTAAATAGTTGGCATAAAAATATTGATTTGTAACAATTTATTTGTGTAACAAAATCCCAAAATTACCTTCCATAATAATTCACTTCAAACATTTCTATATACATATTTCCAAATGCTTTTAAATTGATTTTTCCTTTTATCTAAAAATAATCAGATATTAAATATTACTTCTGAATTTTACATAACAATATACATACATATATTAAGTCTCCTAAATAATTAATTTCACACAATAAATAAATTACACTCAACTTATTAACACTTCAAATTTTTATTTTACAAATTTCTAATTTATTAAGTCCAAGTAAAATTTACTCATCACTTTATAACATAAATTTTAAATACCATTCTTTTTAAATATTTTAAATTTAAATATTTTTATAATCATCTATAAATAAATATAATATTCAAAAATTCACTTAATTAATGAAATCTTGAAATTATCGCTTCCAAATAATTCATATTCTCATAATTCTCAAAACTACTTTATTTTTTAGATTTTCTATAAATGATAATATCTTTAATATTAATTAAAAATTGTTCCAAAAACCCATATTTATATCTAATACGTCTTATTTTATTTAAAAGTTTTAATTTTAATTTATTCTTCCCTTTCGATTAATTTCTAGCGTTGTTTCCGGCCGTCTACGATCATTATTTGTGTTCTACAATCAACTAACATCTCGTCACCCGAACAATAAATTAAATATATTCAATTTAATTTCATCCAATCCAATCCATATCAACTAACACTCATTACCAAAAAATTAGTGGAAATCTCAGAAAATATAATCTATATCATAGTTTTGAGTTATCAAAACTAACTCACCATAATGAGGCAAGAAGAATGTTCACTTAGCCCAAAGCTTCGCTATCACCAACATCGTGAGCCCAAATTGATGCTACCAACTACTGTGTGTGGACTTCACTGCTCCAGCACCCCCATCGACCTTCCGTAAGTCTCAATTTTGCCTCCCTCTTCGCTATGCACTCCCGCCAACATTGCAACCAAGGACGATCCTCCTCCTCTTCTCCTGCACACGAGCAATGGCCATTGCACCCATGTTATTCCGCCTCCTCATGTCGAATGTTTCTAACGCACGTTAGTTTATTTTTCACATTTTTTTCCTTTTTCACTTTTTGTGTCTGAATTACATGAGTGAAAACTGGGGTAGGAGAGATTGGGAAGAGAAAGAATGGGTTAGGTTTGAATAATGGGATGGAGATCCTTCTAGACTAAAGGAGAGTGTGAAAGTGGTTACTTTTCTTTGTTATTATTTCTTTCATCATTTTTTCTCAATCAAGTGCTTATATTATAAATAAATAAATATATATATATATATATTAATCTCTTTTGTTTACATATAATCCCCTTTTTATCCTGTGTAGTTAATGCCCCGCTATTACCCCGCTATAACCCAGCTATATCTCATAGCGAATTTCTACCACTATAATTTTTCCATATAGCCCCAAATATAGCCTTTCTGCTTTAAGCCCCGCTATTTCAGCTATATCCCGTTAGGGGTGGGCATTTAATCGACCATACCGACTTAACCGCCTTGACTGACCTAAACCGAACCGATTTAACTAACAAAATCAATTAACCGACATCTTTGGTTAACCGACCGACCTTAACCGATATTTTCGGTTCGGTTAACGGTTAACGAAAATTTGGTCGGTCGGTTAACCGTTAACTGAACAATTTTTTAATTAGCATTAGAAAATAGCAGTACACACACGAATCCCTTGCAAAATGCAAACCCATTACCCGCTTCGTGCCCTAGCCTAAATTAGTAAATCTATTCTAACTCTAATAGGTAACACTAACATCAGCCGCCTCAATTCACATTTCACAATCCCAATTCCCAAATTCCAATCCCTAAACTAAAGGCTAAAGCTAAAAAGAAACTCCAGACTCTCGATCGATTCATAGTCGTGACTCCTCCAGACCCATTATCGATTATCGATCAACGCAGCATCGAGGATTCGAGATCAACGAGAGTCGAGACTTCATGGCATCGACATCAGTTAGAAAGAGAAAGCATGTGAGTATTGAGTTATAACTTATTAATTTTTTGCTTGGCGATTGCAGTCGAGACTTCAATTGCAGTCGAGATTTCATTGCGTCGAGACTTCATGGCATCGACATCTGATGTACATTCTGAATCTCTGATCAATGAATTTTTTGCTTGTGATAATTGTTATGCTTGCTATTCTGTAAATCGATGAATTTACAGTCTGATTTATGCTTGTGATAACTGATAAATTATAATTGTTATGCTTTCTGCTTATGATAATTGTTATAATTACATTATGATTTTTGCTTTCTGATTTCACATTCTGATTTACTTGTGATAATTGTTATAAGAATCGAGATCAATGAATTTGTTTTTTATTTACATCCAGATTTTTGCTTGCGCTAATTGTTAATGTTATGCTTGCTGTTTTGTAGCTATAATCATATGAAGTTATGAACTTGAACTTGAACTTGAAATATAAGCAAAGTGTATAGTTTTGCTTGATATTTTGCTTGATGTTTTGCATTATGTAATAAATATCATTGTTGCTATAAGTATTGCTATCACAGATTCACAACTCACAAGCAGAATTATGTATTGTTAATTTTAGTCTTAATCTGATTGATATTCATACTATTATTTTCAGGTGCAAGTTGGCGCAGCTGATGATTTATTGGACAAATATTGGGTGGAGGAAGAAACAAATCTTGAGGGCATTGATGAAGAAGAAGAACCGGACGTAGTGCATATTGATGAAGGCCTCCGTTAGCTCCTAAGCGCAAAGCCTCTACTAGAAAACCATCTATGGTATGGGAACATTTTACTAAAGAGAATCCGGTAAACCTTTTACATCCTAAGTGTATTTGCAATCATTGTCATGCACAATTTGCTTGTGATGGTAAAGCGAATGGTACTTCACATTTAATCTATCATATAAGGACAGCTTGTAAATCAATTCCTCGAGAAAACAATAAAAGACAAAAAAACTTTAGCTTTTACAAACAATAGTAAAAGTGAAGGTAGTAACACCCTTACTACATGGACATTTAACAAAGATGAATGTAGAAGGGCTCTTGCTCGGATGTTAATTATTGATAAGCTTCCTTTTAGTTTTGTTGAGGGTGAACGGTTCCTTGATTTTTGTCGGAAAATGTGTCCTAGCTTTGACATACCTTCACGTAGAACAATTTGTAGGGATGTTCTTAACTTATATGGCGACACAAAAGATTATTTTAAAACCATGTTTTCTACTTGTTTGCATGGAGTATGTCTTACAACCGATACATGGAACTCTTGTCAAAATGTGAATTATATGGTTTTAATCGCACATTTCATTGATAACGATTGGAAATTGCACAAAAGGATTTTAAATTTTTGTGTGATCACTAGTCATAAAGGGGATAACATTGGAAAACTTATGGTTTCTTGCATAAAAAAGTGGGAACTTATGCGAATAGTGTCTATTACAGTCAATAATGCTAGTGCTAATGAAGTCACAATTAATTATGTGAAAAATGCGTTGAATGATTATGATGGATGCAATGGTTGTGTTTTGAATGGTGAATTCCTTCATATACGTTGTTGTGCTCATATCGTTAATTTAATTGTTAATGATGGTTTGAAAGAAATTAGTAGCACTATTGCTGGGATTCTTACCGCCGTTAGATTTGTAAGATCGTCCCCAGCTAGATTGGCAAAATTTAAGGAGATTCGTGTTAATTTATCAATTGATAATAAGTCTATGCTTGCTTTAGATGTGCCAACTAGATGGAATTCTACATATATGATGTTGGAAGCCGCTTTGAAATATAAGAAAGTTTTTGATGAAATGAAAGAAAGCGATGGTATTTATATTGCCTATTTTAATAATGAAACTCAACCTCTGAATTCATTAGATTGGAAAAATGCTGACTTTTTTGTCCAATTTTTGAAGTTTTTTTATGACATTACTTTAAAGTTCAGCAGCACTTTATCTATTACCTCAAATGTATGTTTTATGGAGTTGAGTTTAATTCAAGATGAATTGCAAGATTTGATTGGAAAAACGAATCCTACTCTTTCAAGAATGGCAAGAAGTATGAAAGAGAAATTTGATAAATACTGGGGGAATATTTGTAGCATGAACAAAGTTCTGTTTATTACTTGTGCGCTTGATCCTAGATATAAATTCCAATTTTTGAGGTTATGTCTTGAAGAAATGTACGATAAAGAAGTGGCAGAAGATATATTAGCGGATGTGAAATGACTTCTAGTTAGATTTTTTTATTTTTATGCCATCGATCCTACATTTGGGATGCAAAGTTGTGATGAACAACAACATAGTTCATCATTTGTTAGTGGAAGTACCGATAGTAGTGGTAGTGCTTATTCTAGAAGAATGAATACTTATCTTAAACAAGTTCAACAACAAGATAATGAAAGTAATGAATTGGATAGGTATTTAAATGAGCCGATTGAATTGCCAAAAAGTAACTTTGATATTTTATTATGGTGGAAGGTATGTAGTCCAAAGTATCATATTTTATCTTTGGTCGTATGAGATCTTCTTGCAATTCCGGTATCCACGGTCGCTTCAGAATCTGCTTTTAGCACCGGAGGACGGGTTATAGATCCATTTCGTAGTACTTTAAGTCCAAGAATGGTTGAGGCATTGGTAACTACCCAAAATTGGCTTAGGTCTAAACCTATTTTTGTAGACCATCGAATTGAAGTTCCTTTAGACGATGTGATTTTTTATGATGAAGCTTTTTCAGGTAATAATTCTTTAGTTTGTAAATTATTATCATTTAATCATTACATACAATACACATTACATAGTCACACACTTATTAGTTATTTAGCTGTAGATTTTGTACACGGACATGGTTCGAGAACTTCTTTAACTGTGGAAACATTGTCGGAGAATCGATCGTCATCCATATGTTATTAGGCCTACGAGCAGGTTCATAATTTTTACTTTAACTTTCTTGTAGTTCTTTCTATAATTAAACTATAAGTTGACTTGTAGTTGTACATATAAGTGATTAAGTGCAATGTACAACAACTTCGAAACAAGAATTGTAGTTCTTTCTATAATTAAACTATAAGTTGTATTTCTTTGTAGTTGTACATATGGCTATAATCACAAGTCCATAAACTAGAAAATAGGCCAGCGGCATATAATAGGCCCAGATATCAATTGTGCCATTTAATACTTGTTCAAAGAAACAAGCTTTTTGTTGGTCTCAGACTCTCAATGCAACAACTATTTTTGTCATTCCTAAACTAGAAAATCCTCCTTTAGTCCTTTATAGCTAAATTCAGGCCTATTTGTTCATTTGTTGGTGCAATTTATTGTATAAATGAATGCAAAAAAATGTTGCTAGTTTCTACAAGGTTACAAAAGTCCTTTCCTTGATTATTTCAAAGTTCAAACAACCAAATAGTTAACACGGTTTCAAACTTTCAAGTAGTAGCATGACTGAATTATATAAATATTTTGTTAACACAGTTTCAAGTAGTTACAAGAGCTTTTGATACCATATCTTGGAACTTAATTATAAAAATTATGTTAAGAATGAATTTACTGAAACCCTTCCTAGCTTGAATTTAGTCATGCATATCCACTCCATTGCACTGCCGAACTACATTGCATTGCACTTTACATTTTATTTGGCTACAGAATTTACAGGAAGTCACAGACTCACAACCCTTATAAGTTATAACTTGTTGTTTACACTTTACATTGCAGAACTACACTACCAGAAGAAAACATGGCTATTAGCTAATTCATAATTGTGGTTGCTGTTTTTTTGTAGCTCTTCTAGTTGCTCTGATGCTCTCTGAGTCTCTAGCTAGCTGTTAAGTGTTAACTGTTGCTGCCTGAATTTACTGTTGCTGCCTTTCTAGTTTCTACTTTCTTGCTAGCTTATTAGCTTGTTGCGTTCGGCCCTTCAGTCAGTGCCTTGTAGGCTTGTAATGTACTAATGTAGCCTTGTAATATATCTGTAATAACCCGGATTTCTGGACATCTGTAATTGATATAATAATTGGGTAAATTAATAGAAATACTGAATTATAGATTGAACAAACGAATCTGATCAAATAAATATTTATATTTATAAGTTGAGCAAATTAAATATGTGTTATTATGAGCTGATTCTAAATTGAGTTTGAATTTGAATTTGAAATTCAAATTGATAAATATCTTAAAAATAAATTGGATTTTAAAAACTCTATATTTTAAAGTTAATAAGAATAATTTTCTAATATAATAATATATAGGTTTATATATATTGTATTGAAAGTTATGTTTTAAAATTTATATATGTAATGTAAGGTTGGTTTGTAAATATATAAGGTGAGATTTAATTAAAGATTTAAAAAAAATACTTTTCTTTTATATACTTGGGAATAGATATAGTTAGTATATATGTAAATAAATAGAAAGCTTTGATATGTGAATATCTTTTAAAACTATAAGTATAAAATTTAAATATACACATTTTATAATTATATAAATATTACTTAAATACATGTATATAGCTTAAATAAATTATTAAAAAGGAAAATAATATTTAAAACATTAATAAAACATTAGAAAATAACTTTTGTAAATATTAATAAAACATTTTAACACTTGTAAACTTTTAATGTATGTTAATGACACTTGTGAATCATGTGCATAGGTGTAAGATAATGGGAACATAGGATAGACAAACGTCCTTCTCTTTAATAATTAAATTTAAAATTTAATTGTAAAAGAAACAAAGAGTTTTATTTTCAGCAAATTTCTTTCTTCATTTTCAACCAAAACTGTAATACAAATCTGAAAGAAACAAAGATAAAAAAAAATGAAAGAAGATAAAATCTGGAAATCAAATCATAGAAGAAAACTGGAAATCTGAGGAAATGAAAGCAAATTCAACATCAGTTTTAAATCATTTGATGAAACCTTAGATCATGCAAGGAGATAAATCAACTCAACTTAATCAAGTTCAAAAATTCAAGCTGCTGTTCGATTTCAAAATCAAATTCCAGATTTCAAAAATTGAATGTGGCCTGTGTTCTCTGTTCCAGCATTAAAGGTGAGTAAACTACCTTGATTAAATCTTAAACTGTTTATATCTAGATTAGTATGTGATAATCCTTGAAGTATGAAAAAAAATATATGCTTACATGTCTGTAGATATGAAGATATATGTGTGCATGTTTGTACATATGAATATATTGCCTCTGTTCTTAGTTTACAGGATACAAAACTTATTCAAAATCCAAATTCTCATCCTCTAGATTCTTTTAGGTTAGGATCCTTAAAGGAAAAATGTTAGTAATAGTCAGATGCTATTTTTAAAAATATCATTAAGTATATATAATAAGTGGGATTACTGGAAATGAGAAAAGAACAGTGAAAATAAATTAAGGTCAGAAATTTGATTTGTTCGATTTCCACGTTGGTTTACATCATCGAATTCATTTTCGAAATTGATAAATTTTGATAACAATATTAGGATTTTTAAGTTAGTAATTATGGAGAATTGGTGAGTTGATCGGGAACGAGACTTTGCTCGAATTCCGGTGTTCACGTGGGTTGTGGACGGTGGGTTTATGGCGGAAGATAGTTCGTGGATAGGTGGTCGTGAGAAAATTGGGAGTTTGATTTTAAGACTCTCGTGGTGGCGCGGCGATGCCAGAATAGGGTTTAGTTCATGTTTTTGGTCGAGGGGGTTTCCTTGGCAAATACGACGTCGTGGCGGCATCGAGCTGAGCTGGAGTGGGGGGAATAGGGAGATGGTCATGTGGCGAAGGTCTGGACGTGGAGCCGGAGTCTTTAGTGGTCGGAGGTGGCGGTGCAGGGTGATGTTTTGTGATCGGGTTTGGTTCCTGTTGTGGCTCGACTTGCTCGATCTCGTTTTACAGTCTCGAGTGTGGAACTGGGTGGTCGGAACGATGGAAGGGGTCGGGGTTGACTTGCCAGCGATGGCAGCGATGACCGGAGTAGCGTCGTTCGCTCGTACATGTGCACATGTGCATGATGTACTCTGGGTTCGTTCGTTCGAATCAGGGAAGAAGATGAAGTATCGGGTTCGACTCGAAGAATTCGCGGAAATACTCGGAGAAGAGAAGCGTGTGGGTTACTCGAAGACGTTCTCGAGAATTTGGGTAAATGACGCGAGTATTTGTGGTCATGGGCTCGGGTTTTGTTTTTTTGTTAACCCGTTTAAAAGAAATAAGGAATTGCAGGTTTTAAAATCAAAAGCAAAGTGAAAATTCTTAAACAAGTTCCAATAATTAAATTATAAAGCCAAATGTCTTTGATTTTTTAATTGTTTTGGTTTTGAATAATTATTAGGATAAATAATTAAATAAATTCATTAGTGTTTTCAAATGTGATTAAGAAAGTGATTAAGAATTAGTGTATTGTAATTGATTAAGGATAATTAATTAAATGGTTAATTAATTGATGTAATTAATTTAGGAATATTAAATAATTAAAGGTTAGTTAATTTATTTATAAATGATTAAAGAACAATTAATTAAAATGGTTTGTAATTAATTAATGTTAAGTAAGCAAGGTTTAAGAGCAATTAAATTAATTTTGCCATTAATTAATTAAGGATAATTAACCAATGGATAATTACTTAATGGAAGTAATTATGGATGATTAATAGATAATTAAAAGATGATTAATTAATTGATTTGTAAATAAGTTAATGTTAAGTAAAGGAAATCCAAGTGATTAAAGTTAATGATTAATTTAATTTGAGATAAATTAATTTAATTTTGGAAGTGATCAATCTTGCTTAAAAATGATTGAATGATGTAAATACCTTGAATTGGTTGATATCTCTGATATGATATGTTTGATAGATAGTGATAGCATGGTGATCTATCGTTGATGAATTGCTGTGTATAAAAGTGACATCTTGTATTTAAAGTTGAATTGTATTTCACTTGAATATCTTGGGTTTAAAAGAACATTGGATTTGAAGAGGCCGGGGTCGGGTATTAGTAAATACCCGAAACCACTTCGATTAGTAATCTATAATTCTTTATAGATTTGATTTGTAAATCAAATAGGCTGGGATGAAATAAATTGAGTAATCTGGATCATTGGAACTAAGTAACGATACTTAGATATTATTTTGTGAATAAATTGTTTGAATTTAATAAGTAAGAACTCGTAGAAGATACGAGTTACCCTGATTTTATATAAGATCTATGAATTGGAATTTCATGTTAGATAAGTTTACCCACGCTGGTTTCCAGCCTGACTCGGGTGTTACTTTGGTGTAATGCTCGGGTCAGACCGAGTATTACAGATTTCCAGGTAAGGACGTTCTGGAGCTCAGGAGGCGAGCTGGATGGCAGGAACGTATGGAGTGTATTCCGCTGTGTATTTGAGAGTTATATTGATAGTAGTATGGGCAGGTTAATATAACTGTCTAGTCTATTTGTAAATGGTTGTAACTCTGATGTATCGAATATAAATTAACAGATACAGTTCTTTGTATAACTGATATTATTATTTGATATTGTATTTTGATCCGCTGCGAATGTGAGAATCTGTGTCTTGTTCTGTTTCTTTCTTCTATCTCTTTTCTTTTTCTCCTAACTATCCAGAATTTTCGAGTTCGAAAATTCCGGGTCGTTACAGTTGGTATCAGAGCGAAGGTTAAGCGAGAACCTTGGCTCTGTTGGGATTACTCGTTAAGGATAGGGTCAATGGTACCCTAGAACAAGTTGAGTGTATATATATATATATATATATGAGAGCGTACTTGTTATTTTTATATATAAAGATTTTAAATGATTTTATATAAGAATATATTTTGATATATAAAATGATATTTCTTTCTAATAAATATTAAGGTAATTGGTTGTTAAAATATTGGAATTAAATTAAGTGGTAATAGAAATAAAGCCAATTGAATAAAGATAAGTTTGAAATGAATTCAAACTGAAATTAAAATCTTGAATTTGTAGAAATAAAGATAATAATAAATTGGTTTCCAGATATGATAACCTTGGTTATTATCATAAATGGTAGTTGTGTTTAATAATGAATGTTGTTAATGATTAAGCAAAATGAAATGTTTTAGGGAAGTAAACATTTAAGTGAGTATAACTTATAAATTGGAATTGAAGATAATTTAAAATTATGAAATTTTAAATCTAAATCCAGAAAACTTGAAATTGTTTTAAAGAAGTTTGTTTTGAATTAAAACCAAAGGTGGTTTAAAAATTTAAAGTATAACTTGGTGTATAAAAGAAAATGTATATATGAGGATATACATAATATCAAAGATGATTTGAAATAAACTCTAAGTGTTGAGTTTTAAATTTTTCCTTGGAATGTGATATGAAAACCCAAAGTGATAAGTTTTTGAACTTATAAGTGGAAAGATTATTAATATAAAGTTTAAAATTTGAAATGGGAATTCAAATTGGGTAAAGTTGGTTGGATTAAATTGAATTTAACTTAAGGAAAGTTAAATGAGTTTAGAATGAACAACTTGAATTAGAAATTTCAAGATGAAATTAAAATTTAACTTGGGAAGTTAAATGGTTGATTTGAAATGGGAGTTATGAGTGATCTCAAAAATGGGTTTGAGATCTGGAAATTGAAAATGGATAATAAATTAGAATCTGAAATTTAATTGTTTTTGAATTCTTATTTGAACTTTATAATAAGTTAAGTAAAGATAATTTTAAAATGAAATTTTGGAATTTGGATTCAAAATAAAATGGTTTAAAGATTTAAGTTGTTAAATTAAAAATAAAGGGTTGGATTATTAATTTAAAAATAAAGGTTAATTTGATTTAAGGGGTTAAATCAACATTTAAAAATTTAACTCGAATTTATATAATTCGAGATGGTTTTAAGTTGAGATTTGAATAGAATTAGTTCAAATTGAATTTGACTTGAATTAATTATAATTGTAATTAAAGATGGATAAGCATAAGTTTAAATGGAAAATTTGAATTGAAATAATTTGAAATAAAATTGAAGTTGAATGAGTTCAAATTCAAATGGGAATTGGGATTAATTCAAACTGGAATTGAAATAAATAAAATTGGTTCAATTTGAAATTTATATGAATTAATTGAAATTGTGAATAAAGTTGAATAAGATTAAAAATCAAATGGAATTTGATTTGAATTTGGAAAGGAATTAAGGTTAATTCAACTTGAATTGGGATTAAATCAATTTCAATAAAAATTGAAGTATTAAGTCAATTTAAATGGAAGTGGAAATTTAAATTGAATTGATGGGAAATTAAACAGTTTGACTCTGGATTATTTTCAAAATAAATTGTTTTAATACAAATATATTTTCCAAACTATTTACTATACAATCTTTCTTCTTAAACCCCAAACTATCTTATACTTATTTTACAATTATTTTGGAACTATTTAACTATTTTGAAACTGTCTTATAAACTAATTACTATTTTTTTCAGTTACCTACATCTAATCACTATTTTAAATCTATTTTGCAATTATCTAACTATTTTATACCTACTTAACTATTTTACAGCTATTTTACAAACTAATAACTATTTTTCAACTACTTACCTATTTTAAACCTTTTCAAGCTATTTTTAAATTTAAATTGGTCAGAGTTCAAACTGTTTGTAATTGAAGTAATAACTCAATTGGAAATGGAAGCAATTGAGAATAAGTGAATGGAATTAAAGGAAATATGAATAGAAAAGGAAACTGATTTGGCTAATAACCAATAAAGATAAATACGTAGAATATACGTATATTATTCTATTCACATAGTGATTTGATCCAGATTCGAGCACAGAATTTCGAGATAGTATTATCGATCCGAGTTGGGATTTTTCGCTCGATTTTCGACGGCGAACCTGGATATGGATTGTTGATTGGTTCTGGATATTCTCTATCATGGCTACGACTATGCAAGGAGAATGACGGTTTCTGATCAAGAAACCAGATCTGAGTCCGCACTAGGAAGTCGGGTGGACGATACTAGTTCGGAAGTGAAATTGTGTGATCGATTGAGTGATCAGATTGATATTGTGTACGGATGATATGTGTGCATCGTACGGATTTGAATGAAATTGATATTGAAGATTGGGGATAAGAACTGTAAAATGGTTTTTGAAAAGAAATATGGTTAATAACTTTATAAAAGATTTATCAAATGTGAATATTTGATTTAGCATAAAATAAAGTTATATATCCTTGTTATATAAGGTAAATCTTCCCTTGATTGAATCTATTGCTAAAAGAAAAGGGTTTTGAAATATTTGAAGTATAAAAGAGGTTTTATACAAAGTTTGAAATGATCCAAAGTTTTCAAAGTTATATATATCTATATCTATATATATAAAGGATCTTATGAGAATGATTTTGGAAAAGGTTTTGGGAACCTATGGATTTTGGAAAGGGCTTTTGATTTTTGAGAAATCAATTTTGGATTTTGGAAAGCCTAGTTTGAGAATTATCGATTTTTGGTAATCGATTTTGTGTAAAGGAGATTTTGATAAATCATAAAGGGTATGATTTGAAGATACTATAAGTATATAGTATAAAATGTTTTGAGTATAGCTCTGGGGAAAAAGGTGCTCCCTTGAAATGAACTTCTCAGGAGTGCCACTGGGTGGTACTGCCTTGAACCCCAAGGGGGGATTCTAAAGTTGATCCTGTGAGGAGTCCGGACAAAACTAGTTCCTGAGGATTATTTGTGTAGCGAAAGTCGAGGGGCTGGTGCCCACAGAGGCATTTGGGTTATTCTGTGACGACAATGTAACTCGATGTCACTGCGATCTACTGCAGACCATAGCGAAAGTCATGTGTGCCGCTGAGAGCCAACTGTCTACGTTTGATTTTATATCGGTAGACTGTGACACTATGGTAACATAGCGAAAGTCGTGTGTGCCGCTGAGAGCCAACTGTCTACGTTTGATTTTATATCGGTAGACTGCGACCTATGTGGGAGAAGTTTCATTATTTGGCAGCGAAATTCGGTGGCGCTGATGCCTACAGTTATATGGGTTTGTGCTGTGATAGCAACGTAAGGCCCGGGTATAACTGCTATCTGTAGCGGGTTCCATGGCGTAATCGAGGAGCGCGGAGACCTACAGTTATCTGTGGATTTTGCCGGGACGGCAACGTAACCATCGGGTTAACTGCGACCATGGATGGGGGTGATGATTTCCAGAGCATTCTCACCAAAGATATTTCCTCTATTTTCAAAAACGTTTTCGATATTTTCAAATAAAGTATTTTCCAAATATTTTCACTGGATGTTGAAAATGGGTCTGCTAAGTACTTATAGATTTTCAGTCTTACGCCAGATCAACGTATGACCGAATTTCTGTGAGAACGAGAATGGACTTGTTGAAACATCGAGTTATAAAAGTATTTTTATAAAAACTATTTTTGTAATATTATATAGATTTTGAAAGTGTTTTAAAAAAAATGATCAAAGAATAATTTATCTGATTTTAAATTATTGAATAAAATTATGTCTTCGTTCCTTTTCGAGGACGAAAAGATTTTAAGGGGGGAGGAATGTAATAACCCGGATTTCTGGACATCTGTAATTGATATAATAATTGGGTAAATTAATAGAAATACTGAATTATAGATTGAACAAACGAATCTGATCAAATAAATATTTATATTTATAAGTTGAGCAAATTAAATATGTGTTATTATGAGCTGATTCTAAATTGAGTTTGAATTTGAATTTGAAATTCAAATTGATAAATATCTTAAAAATAAATTGGATTTTAAAAACTCTATATTTTAAAGTTAATAAGAATAATTTTCTAATATAATAATATATAGGTTTATATATATTGTATTGAAAGTTATGTTTTAAAATTTATATATGTAATGTAAGGTTGGTTTGTAAATATATAAGGTGAGATTTAATTAAAGATTTAAAAAAAATACTTTTCTTTTATATACTTGGGAATAGATATAGTTAGTATATATGTAAATAAATAGAAAGCTTTGATATGTGAATATCTTTTAAAACTATAAGTATAAAATTTAAATATACACATTTTATAATTATATAAATATTACTTAAATACATGTATATAGCTTAAATAAATTATTAAAAAGGAAAATAATATTTAAAACATTAATAAAACATTAGAAAATAACTTTTGTAAATATTAATAAAACATTTTAACACTTGTAAACTTTTAATGTATGTTAATGACACTTGTGAATCATGTGCATAGGTGTAAGATAATGGGAACATAGGATAGACAAATGTCCTTCTCTTTAATAATTAAATTTAAAATTTAATTGTAAAAGAAACAAAGAGTTTTATTTTCAGCAAATTTCTTTCTTCATTTTCAACCAAAACTGTAATACAAATCTGAAAGAAACAAAGATAAAAAAAAATGAAAGAAGATAAAATCTGGAAATCAAATCATAGAAGAAAACTGGAAATCTGAGGAAATGAAAGCAAATTCAACATCAGTTTTAAATCATTTGATGAAACCTTAGATCATGCAAGGAGATAAATCAACTCAACTTAATCAAGTTCAAAAATTCAAGCTGCTGTTCGATTTCAAAATCAAATTACAGATTTCAAAAATTGAATGTGGCCTGTGTTCTCTGTTCCAGCATTAAAGGTGAGTAAACTACCTTGATTAAATCTTAAACTGTTTATATCTAGATTAGTATGTGATAATCCTTGAAGTATGAAAAAAAATATATGCTTACATGTCTGTAGATATGAAGATATATGTGTGCATGTTTGTACATATGAATATATTGCCTCTGTTCTTAGTTTACAGGATACAAAACTTATTCAAAATCCAAATTCTCATCCTCTAGATTCTTTTAGGTTAGGATCCTTAAAGGAAAAATGTTAGTAATAGTCAGATGCTATTTTTAAAAATATCATTAAGTATATATAATAAGTGGGATTACTGGAAATGAGAAAAGAACAGTGAAAATAAATTAAGGTCAGAAATTTGATTTGTTCGATTTCCACGTTGGTTTACATCATCGAATTCGTTTTCGAAATTGATAAATTTTGATAACAATATTAGGATTTTTAAGTTAGTAATTATGGAGAATTGGTGAGTTGATCGGGAACGAGACTTTGCTCGAATTCCGGTGTTCACGTGGGTTGTGGACGGTGGGTTTATGGCGGAAGATAGTTCGTGGATAGGTGGTCGTGAGAAAATTGGGAGTTTGATTTTAAGACTCTCGTGGTGGCGCGGCGATGCAAGAATAGGGTTTAGTTCATGTTTTTGGTCGAGGGGGTTTCCTTGGCAAATACGACGTCGTGGCGGCATCGAGCTGAGCTGGAGTGGGGGGAATAGGGAGATGGTCATGTGGCGAAGGTCTGGACGTGGAGCCGGAGTCTTTAGTGGTCGGAGGTGGCGGTGCAGGGTGATGTTTTGTGATCGGGTTTGGTTCCTGTTGTGGCTCGACTTGCTCGATCTCGTTTTACAGTCTCGAGTGTGGAACTGGGTGGTCGGAATGATGGAAGGGGTCGGGGTTGACTTGCCAGCGATGGCAGCGATGACCGGAGTAGCGTCGTTCGCTCGTACATGTGCACATGTGCATGATGTACTCTGGGTTCGTTCGTTCGAATCAGGGAAGAAGATGAAGTATCGGGTTCGACTCGAAGAATTCGCGGAAATACTCGGAGAAGAGAAGCGTGTGGGTTACTCGAAGACGTTCTCGAGAATTTGGGTAAATGACGCGAGTATTTGTGGTCATGGGCTCGGGTTTTGTTTTTTTGTTAACCCGTTTAAAAGAAATAAGGAATTGCAGGTTTTAAAATCAAAAGCAAAGTGAAAATTCTTAAACAAGTTCCAATAATTAAATTATAAAGCCAAATGTCTTTGATTTTTTAATTGTTTTGGTTTTGAATAATTATTAGGATAATTAATTAAATAAATTCATTAGTGTTTTCAAATGTGATTAAGAAAGTGATTAAGAATTAGTGTATTGTAATTGATTAAGGATAATTAATTAAATGGTTAATTAATTGATGTAATTAATTTAGGAATATTAAATAATTAAAGGTTAGTTAATTTATTTATAAATGATTAAAGAACAATTAATTAAAATGGTTTGTAATTAATTAATGTTAAGTAAGCAAGGTTTAAGAGCAATTAAATTAATTTTGCCATTAATTAATTAAGGATAATTAACCAATGGATAATTACTTAATGGAAGTAATTATGGATGATTAATAGATAATTAAAAGATGATTAATTAATTGATTTGTAAATAAGTTAATGTTAAGTAAAGGAAATCCAAGTGATTAAAGTTAATGATTAATTTAATTTGAGATAAATTAATTTAATTTTGGAAGTGATCAATCTTGCTTATAAATGATTGAATGATGTAAATACCTTGAATTGGTTGATATCTCTGATATGATATGTTTGATAGATAGTGATAGCATGGTGATCTATCGTTGATGAATTGCTGTGTATAAAAGTGACATCTTGTATTTAAAGTTGAATTGTATTTCACTTGAATATCTTGGGTTTAAAAGAACATTGGATTTGAAGAGGCCGGGGTCGGGTATTAGTAAATACCCGAAACCACTTCGATTAGTAATCTATAATTCTTTATAGATTTGATTTGTAAATCAAATAGGCTGGGATGAAATAAATTGAGTAATCTGGATCATTGGAACTAAGTAACGATACTTAGATATTATTTTGTGAATAAATTGTTTGAATTTAATAAGTAAGAACTCGTAGAAGATACGAGTTACCCTGATTTTATATAAGATCTATGAATTGGAATTTCATGTTAGATAAGTTTACTCACGCTGGTTTCCAGCCTGACTCGGGTGTTACTTTGATGTAATGCTCGGGTCAGACCGAGTATTACAGATTTCCAGGTAAGGACGTTCTGGAGCTCAGGAGGCGAGCTGGATGGCAGGAACGTATGGAGTGTATTCCGCTGTGTATTTGAGAGTTATATTGATAGTAGTATGGGCAGGTTAATATAACTGTCTAGTCTATTTGTAAATGGTTGTAACTCTGATGTATCGAATATAAATTAACAGATACAGTTCTTTGTATAACTGATATTATTATTTGATATTGTATTTTGATCCGCTGCGAATGTGAGAATCTGTGTCTTGTTCTGTTTCTTTCTTCTATCTCTTTTCTTTTTCTCCTAACTATCCAGAATTTTCGAGTTCGAAAATTCCGGGTCGTTACAATATCTGTAGCCTGCAATGATGTAATATATAAGTATTGTGATTCTGTGAAGTGTGACTGTGAACTCACTGAACTGTATAAGTGTAAGCTGTAAGTGTTATTCAGCCTTCTTAGTTTCTAATGGTATTTAATATGAACTGTAATAGTGTAATGTATAATTGTAACTGTGAGTGCTTTGAGTTATTCAGTAATGAACTGTAATGTGTAAGTTATTCAGTCTCCAGATTTTAACAGTTACATTTTATTTCAAACGGTTAACCATCCAATTTAATCGGTTAACTGGCAAACAGTTAACCGATTAAATTGGATAGTTAACCGTTTAAACTATCTGGTTAACCGTGGTTAAAATATAACGGTTCGGTCGGTATCATTCATTCACAATTAACCGCCTAATGGTTAACCGAACCGACTAAGTCAAGCGGTTAACCAAAAATTTTAACCGCTCGAATGGGTTAACCGACTGTGCCCACCACTAATACCGACTAGGTTGGTGAAAGTAACGCTCTCTATGGTAAGAGATATTGAGATAATCTCTTAATGTTGGTGTAGAGAAACACTAAGGGTGTACGTGCAAAGATGTGCTCCTCACGATGCAAGAATCAATATCTAAATGTGACATTCGACTCTTAAATACCAGAAGATGTTCCAATAAAAATTAAACAGAACTATTTAAGATGATATATGTAATGCATGGAAATAGGAGTATGAGAAATCAACCAATAAAGTCATGATGATATTAATCAAAGTACATAAATAGTCATACGAACGGAACGGAATACAGAATCATATATGAAGTTCAACTCGATATTCTTATATATAAATGATCATAACATTTGTCATGCATCAAGTAAATGAATCGAGCGGACATAGTGATCTCCAGCCTTCAAAATATACAACAAACCCTACTAAAGTGTCTCTAAAAACATCTGATCGTAAGAGTGTCCGAAAGTTGCAAAAGGATAAATAAACAAAATCAAAACGTGAATCAGACATAAGCCTAGTGTGAGGGGGAACAATCTCAAAGTACCATGTATATATAAATCTATATACACATACTAAAATATGAGCAAGGATTCAATATGTAATACTGCTATCGTATCTCATCCTGCCCTTCTCACGCATCCAACAAATTAACATAATACAAATAATGTTCAAGTACTAAATAGTACATATAACAAGCTATGCTTCTATTAACAAAGTAAATGAGTGGAGGGGTAATGCTACACTCTAAATACAAGTGTCTCAAGGGGTTCCTAGCCCAGGTTAACCCACCCATGCAAAGTACATCATACTAGTAACATAATGCACTCCACTACCACATCGTCATAACATTGTGAGTATTGTATGAGTCATCGTAAGTCATCATACAAGTGTAGAAACCGTGGACTATAGGGTCAAACCCCATAATGCATGCCTTTGATAGCCTAAAGACTGGCATGTTCAAAGTTGTGCATAAGTGTATGGAATATACGTATAGAAAAACACAACACAAGACGCTATACACTAGTAATCTTGTCACATGTGTTGCACAAGCATCCCATTTCTGGCCTCTCACCCCAATCACATCAAATCATTCCTACGTTCACTATGTCGATCATACAAAACTCTACCTTAGAATTCTCATCGTCCTTGTCTCAAATCCTGGATTATAGGTTCATGGCCATGTCTAACCCTAAGTCGAGTGGTTTCAAGCCTCCCTAAACTTTCAAAACTCTATCGAGTCTCCCTAGACCTCGTCGAGCCGTTTTCTCCTCGAAAATGCATCATCGTATGCTGGGAATCCAACCACCTAAAACAAAACCCTTGCTGGTCTTTTTTGACTCCCTTCAGTCGGTTGAGCGATATAATCAAATTGATTCGTTCTATCCCTAAATTTGAGTCAAACCAACTTAGCTGAGCTGATCCAGTCGATTGAGTCCAAGAACTCAGTGGGCTGTAGTAATATCAAATTAGAGGATCATTTTCCAATATGACATCACATCTCCAAAGGAGTTATTCTATGGGTAAGAAAGTAACAAGTTCTGGTTCTGCCATGACAGGGCATGAACCGTATTCCAAAGACTTCAACCCCTTTTTCCGCTTTGATTCGAACTCTAAGCCTCTATCCTTTATGTTCCACCATCCGCCCGACGTCTTTTTACACCCTTCTTGAAGCCATCTTCTTCTTAGTTGAATGATCATGTTGCTCAATTTTCTCGCAAGTGATTAGTAGTCGATTAAAGCCTAGCCCAGTCCAGTCAAGGCCGGTCCACTCATATCGACCCAAAATCAAGCTCGTCCGAAACTAGCCTATCTACTCAATAGTAGTTCAGATCGATAGCCGGTCAACTCTCCCCAAGCGGCTTCAACAACTAACTCATCGAACAAGGACATAACTAAGCCTATCCCAGCTCGGTCCACGCTGACCCGGCTCTCCAATGACCAGCTCCGTCATGTCAAACCGACTATTCAATGTCACTCAAAGTCCATTGCCAGCCAGCTCATTGGATAAGACTAACTCAAGCATGATCCGTCTTCGGCCCGACATCATCGCAGCAGCCTTCGATCAGTCCCAAGCGGCCCGTCTCGTCATCTCATAGTCAACTTGGCATCTCTCTTATAACTTAGCCATTAGCACTAGTCAACTCTCCTCATCAAACATAGGCGTTAAGCAACCTATCCGCTCATGATGGTCCGCATCTAGTCTGGCTCCAAGCCAACCCATCAAGACCAGCTCCATAGCCGATCGGCACGACTTAAGGTAGATACAAAAACTGATCCATCAGTCAAGACTGGCTCAAGCATGACTTGCCTCTATCCCATCGTCACCATAGCTTGTCCTGTCATATCATAGTCGGCCCGACACATTCTTTGCATCTTGGTCCTTAGCAGCATTTAGCTTCCAGTATCATTTACAGCTCAGCCGGAGTCACTCATCTACCTTGCCATATAGGCATGCAAAAGTAAACAACAAGCTAGGGGTGGGCATTTAACCGACCATACCGACTTAACCGCCTTGACCGACCTAAACCGAACTGAATTAACCGACAAAATCAATTAACCGACATCTTTGGTTAACCGACCGACCTTAACCGATATTTTCGGTTCAGTTAATGGTTAACGAAAATTTGGTCAGTCGGTTAACCGTTAACCGAACAATTATTTAATTAGCATTAGAAAATAGCAGTACACACCTGAATCCCTTGCATAATGCAAACCCATTACCCGCTTCGTGCCCTAGCCTAAATTAGTAAATCTATTCTAACTCTAATAGGTAACACTAACAACAGCCGCCTAAATTCACATTTCACAATCCCAATTCCCAAATTCCAATTCCTAAACTAAAGGCTAAAGCTACAAAGAAACTCCAGACTCTCAGTCGATTCACCGTCGTGACTCCTCCAGACCCATTATCGATTATCGGTCGACGCAGCATCGAGGATTCGAGATCAACGAAAGTCGAGACTTCATGGCATCGACATCAGTGAGAAAGAGAAAGCATGTGAGTATTGAGTTATAACTTATTAATTTTTTGCCTGGCGATTGCAGTCGAGACTTCAATTTCAGTCGAGACTTCAATTGCAGTCGAGACTTCATGGCATCGAGATTTCATGGCATCGACATCTGATGTACATTCTGAATCTCTGATCAATGAATTTTTTGCTTGTGATAATTGTTATGCTTACTATTTTGTAAATCAATGAATTTACAGTCTGATTTCTGCTTGTGATAACTGATAAATGACGTTGTGATTTCTGCAAAGCCTCTGCTACATTGCATTGCACTTTACATTTTATTTGGCTACAGAATTTACAGGAAGTCACAGACTCACAACCCATATAAGTTATAACTTGTTGTTTACACTTTACATTGCAGAACTACACTACCAGAAGAAAACATGGCTATTGGCTAATTCCTAATTGTGGTTGTTGTTTTGTTGTAGCTCTTCTAGTTGCTCTGATGCTCTCTGAGTCTCTAGCTAGTTGTTAAGTGTTAACTGTTGCTGCCTGACTTTACTGTTGCTGCCTTTCTAGTTTCTACTTTCTTGCTAGCTTATTAGCTTGTTGCGTTCGGCCCTTCAGTCAGTGCCTTGTAGGATTGTAATGTACTAATGTAGCCTTGTAATATATCTATAGCCTGCAATGATGTAATATGTAAGTATTGTGATTCTGTGAAGTGTGACTGTGAACTCACTGAACTATATAAGTGTAAGTTGTAAGTGTTATTCAGCCTTCTAAGTTTCTAACGGTATTTAATATGAACTGTAATAGTGTAATGTATAATTGTAACTGTGAGTGCTTTGAGTTATTCAGTTATGAACTGTAATGTGTAAGTTATTCAGTTATTCAGTCTCCATATTTTAACAGTTACATTTTATTTTAAACGTTTAACCATCCAATTTAATCGATTAACTGGCAAACAGTTAACCGATTAAATTGGATGGTTAACCATTTAAATTAAATGGTTAACCGCAGTTAAAATATAACGGTTCGGTCAGTATCATTCATTCACAATTAACCGCCTAATGGTTAACCGAATCGACTAAGTCAAACGGTTAACCGAAAAATTTAACCGCTCGAATGGGTTAACCGACCATGCCCACCCCTAAATCCCGTTATTCCTGCTATATTCCGATATTTCTGCTATATCTTCTTTAAAAGAAATGAATTGAAAAATAATATTTATACATTATCAAAATTATGAAATTGATTTATTTAATTGAATTTTTAATATATTTTAAGAAATGAAAATACTCTAATATTCTTACTAAATTCAATTATGTTATATAACAGTTTTACGTTAATTTATAGTATATTCGCACATGTTTTTATTTAAAATTATTTATGTATTAATTATAATTCAATTGAATGTTAATTTTTCATTTAATTACCATTTATATATTTGTAAAAACATTAAGTACGAGTTTTATATGCTATTTTAGAGTTATCCGTTATATCCCGCTATATCCTCGCTGTACCTCCACTATGACTTCTTGCCCCTACGCCGCATTGAATCTATCGAGCGCTTTAACTATACAGCTTTTATCACATATATAAATACACTAGCAAATATTTACAAATATGTGTTCAATTTAATCACGTTCACTATTTACACAAATATTTTTCAATTGTTTACACAATGTATTTAAATTTAATAATTGTTTTATTTTCATTGATTATATTGATTTTATTAGTATCAAATAAAATCTTCTTTTCATCTATTTCAACCACATAAAAATTATTTCATATTTATTGTAAATATTTTATTCAAGTTCAATGTATTTTTATAATTTTTTAAAACGAATTTGTTCAATAATTTAATTTATTAAAACCAACACCTTTATCGAATAATTTTAACCGAATAAAATCTATTTTTAGAACTAAAATTGTCTGAATATCGAACTTATACACTTTGTTTTATTTAAAAATAATTTACTACAATAGAATAGAAGGTCAGGTCGTTACACCCCTTAAGAAAATTGCGTCCTCTCAATTTCTTACAGGAAGAACATCATTCTCAACTCATATACCCTTAAACTTTTACATTCCATCAGTATTAAATCAACTCAATGCTCTTTCTGGCTTAACACAAACAAAGATTAAACTTCTACTTTATCATCATATCGTATGCTAAGAATTTAAACAGATTCATTTAATGAGACAATTATATGAAATTTTTCTAAGTGTCGAAATTTTTGGAAAATTCGTTAGAGTCTCCTTTATATGGAAAGCGTTAAAAAAATTACAACACATATTATTGCACAATATACATCTCCGAAGAGGCATTCCAAAATGGGGCATTCCACACACGGGGAAACAACACAGTGTCACATAAATATATCATTATACGCTTAAACCATACCTTAGTTTTTCATTTAATCAAGTTTATTTCATTTTTGTGTAAGCAAAAGCGAGCATGCACCAAAATCCAATCCATAATAGCTTCATGTACCTATGCTCCGCTCATAGAAAACATATAAGAACATATTTTACAACAAAAAGCGGCATCACATTTATATAATAAAAGAACAAAGTTACATGTTCATTTTGGCAACTTGCGGCTAAGTTCAAGGGCCAAAACAACAAAATAATCTAATGCTTTCAAAAGTAAAGTTATAGCATATTTAATCAGGTTTCCTAGCCATCTTTTGGATCATAAAAATATAGAGTGCATAAAAAATTCATGTGAGTTAACTAAACAATATAAATTCTGAGATGAATTTTAAATTGTAGGCTTACTCATTTCAAACCTAATTTTCACCTATCAAACGGTAGAATTTCGCATAACTTCCAAAATAAAATTTGTCCCTTATCATTTTTGTATTAAAACAAGTACAAAATTGTCAAAAACGGATGAGAGGGTCAAAAGTTATGGTCAAATCACCATAGTGCTTCAGCTTAGAAATTATGTAGTGCAAGTTTGATTTTTAAGTCGGGAATAAAAACGTTTTGCATTAGCAATCTTCAAATTTCAAAAAGTGGTAAATGTCAAAGTTGTTATTCATAAAAATACCTTACTGATGAAAGAAATATCGACAAAGTCCAATCCAAACGTCCGAACTATGGATATATTACCAAAGCACCATGAATTTTCTTTTCCAAAACTCTAATCTCAAATTTTAATCCTGTTTCAACTTAAATCCTCCACTTTAAATACAATAAAATTTTATAAAAGCACCTAAAATGCAGCTGTGTATTTTGGAATAAATATTATCACCATTTTTTTCTAATTTCTTTTCGAAAGAAATTTTTAGAACAACTACACTTACTCAATTTCAATTAAAAATTTTATTTTTGCCTCATGATATTTATACGGCATATGTACAATACTACCATTTGAGAAATCCTTTGAAATTTCCAAAATAATTCTTCTATATATATTATTTTCTCAAATGAAATAGTATTATTTTCTTTTGATTGGTTTTTTTCCAAAATTATATAACATAAATCTTCTACATAATTATTTACGTAAAACATTTCTTCGAAAATCCTTTTTTCCACATAGTAATGTTCCCATCTTATATTTTTCCAAAACACGTATGATTCTATATTTTCTTATAAATGACATCTCAATTATTATTATCTTATTTTAACTAAAACCACACTACTCGACCCTTGTTTATAATTTCATTTTAATTTGGGATCCAAAAACGTAAAAAGAATTTCTCCTTATATATAATCATACTTCCAAATATTTTATTTTATGTTATTTTCCTAAAAATCAGTTTCTTATCCAACATATTTGAATGACGTATTTATTTTAAACTTGCATAGGGAACTCATATATATGTTTTTCATTTCGTTGTGTGTGTGTGTGTGTGTTTTTTTGTATTATTTTCTTCAGAATACACACACACACACATACATACCATAAATTTACTTAAACCATTCATTATAATCACATCAAAAGGATCACAACTCGCTTATCTATATATATATATATATATATATATATATTTACCACAACACATATTTTTCACTTCTAAAAATATTTACTCTTTTAAAAATATTATTGGAACCATTTCAAAACATTTTCCTTTTTAAAATATTGTTTATAATATTTTTCAAAATATTGTATTCTCTTCAAAACATTGTTTTCTTTTCAAAACAAACCATTCTTTTCAAAATATTGTGTCAAAATGTCTTGTCCTAGTGATTAGAAATTCCTATCGATACATTGGCCAGGCGCATCGACCAGAATTCTTAAATCACTCAACGTACAAATTAACACGAATTAAACATTGAATATATCTTCTTCTTTTTAAATATTTTATAAAATAAACTTATTGCTTTACCAAATCTTTTGCTTACTTTTATTATTACACATATACTCAAGATCCTTATAATATAAATCAATTAATCGCTCATCGCTAACAATACAAGCAAACATACATCGATCATTTAATCGCACCATTAGGCAAGCATTCACTTCAGTTATTTTCCATTCGAAATCTTAATTATATATATATTTTTTTTTCTTTTATAAAATAGTTTTACTTTCCCCCTGACGGTTTTTGGAAAATCGTTGGTTTTAATAATTTTGGCTTCATCCGGACTTTTATGGGACCATAGTTTTAAGCGAATACTCATACTCAACCCCATGTTTTAGACTGAGCCCAAATAACTATATTTATTTATTTATTTATAAACATAACATACAAAAGTTAGTCAAAACAAATACATATGCTCAATGGAAAGCAATTTATGACCTTCCGTTATGCCACTATGATCATTATTGAGTCCTTCTCAGCTCGCTTCACCACAACTTATTTATGAGATGTATCCACTCTATGAGACTAGGATTAGGGCCTTCTAAAGCTTCCCTAACCAAAAAAAGCTTCATTTTTACTTCAAAACACACAGAGGTGCAATATTCATCATCCATGCTGACACTACTAGCTGAACAGACTGCCTCAACCTTCACAACCTCCATTAATTTCTTAGAATCTCATATAGAGGCTTATGCTTACAAAAGGTAGAAGAAATATATCATATATTAAGAAAATACAAATACATCCCTAGATGATTACCTAGTAATTGGATTATTCTCGTACTATCACTTAAGTACATACAATAATCTACCACATACCCACGAAGACAGGGACTCTAAGTCTTATCTAAGGTCAAGGCTTGTATATCTTATACTCTGTGTTGTTTTGAACGTTCTTCGATACAAACTGTAAAACACTGCCACTCACTGCCACTATACTTATACTACCAAAGAATATTACTAGGTAGTACTTTCTGGTAATACTAAGAATAAGGAGATACGCCACATGTGAAAATGCCTTGGGCTAACACCGGTACGTATTTCAAACTTCATAAACTACTTACCTAACGTACTCGATATCGGTACAAAGAAATAAACACATGCATTTCCAGGACAGAACAAGTGTTAACCCGCCTTTTGGAAGGCAGCATACAGACGGATTTAACCCAATCTACTGCTCAGTTACCGAGGTTGGAATGTCATGGACTTGGTTCAGATGAACGGATAGACGATCGATTATGGATAGTAAACATGAATATGAAGCCGGGATTCAGCATGGTCGATGGGCGAACGATGTAGGGTACTTGTAATATGGGTATTGGCAAGAAATGAGTTGCTTAGAGTTTGCTTCGAGTCACCATAGGGTCTTCTTCGGGTCAGGCAAGGGTTCACTTCGGGTCGGTGAGTGATTTGCTTAGGGTTGGCTATATAAGCAACTTGGGGTCGTGTAACGACCCGGAATTTTTGTCGTTTGGTTTTGAACATTTAATTTATTTTTAAATGTTGAATTGGAAATATTAATTATTTTTGAATATGGAGATTTTGGTTGAATTTGTGAAATGGTTAAAAATTTCAAAAATAGCGATTAAATGGATTTGGTGAATAGTAAATTCAATATTTAGAATTGGGTAAATATGTGAATTTGTGATTTAATATGAATCGAAATGGTTTTTAATATGGATATAAATTCTATCTGAATAATTGAGTTGGTAAGTTTTTAAAATTGGAATTTCAAGTAATTTTGTCGATTTTGGAAATCGCTTGATTTAATTGACTCGATAAAATAGCCTTCCGGGGCATAGTCTCAGAATTCGATGAAATTAGTTCCATTGGATCTGTAATAGTGTATTATTATCAGGTTTCAAATTTCGTAGCGATTGGAGTTACCATTTGGTCATACGAGATAGAAATGCATTGAATTTAATATCGAAAATTTAATATTATAATTCGATTTGAAAAGCTACCTTCCACATACGATCGAATTAGGGCTCAAAACTTGTTCTATTATGTTTGAAATAGGAGTAAAACATTACAAATGCCAAGCGAGACGTCTCGATGGGAGTTCGTTCAAAATTCGCATGAATAGTCGAAATAATATTAAAATAATAGTTTATACATATAAATATACGCGTATTATCTTCCAGAAAACCCTAGCGCCTCCATCTTTTTTCCAATGGCCGAAAACTTGCATCCTTCCACATTTCTTTAAAATCATAAACTATTATAAAAAATCCTCAACTGCAATATTGTAGAGCTTGTTGCATACTACAAATCCAACGGTTAAGATCGTCGATGGTGGAGCACGTCAACGGCACAACGATGGTGAAGCTCATGCATTCGAACACCATTTGTGAGGCTATAGGATAGCTGAGTTCATCATCGCTTCAGGTGGTGGTGCTAGGCGCGAGGGGCTTTCGAATGGGGGCCTTTGATCGTTGTCTCGATGGATATGGAGGAGCGGCGATTTCGTGATGGAACGCGGGTATGGGTTTGGTTGCGTGAATACCTGGGAACGTTCATGAGAGATGGAGGAAGAAGCAGAAGTGCGGCCGAGATCTGTTTCAACATGGACGAAGGGGCCAGATCTAAGGTTAATTAAAATAAAAGGAAAAATGTAAATTTATTTATATTATAAATTCATGAATTCTTATAAAATATATATCTTGCATATACGAGGTCCGATTGAGATGAAACAAGCGGCGTTGGAATCATGGCGATGAGCATTACATCATGGAATTGATTTGGAAATGATTAGAAATAACTAAAATGTTAGGTTAAATCGAACATCGTTCGATCTGATTTAAAATTGAAAACTCAAGGTGAGTATTTTATAACGCTCATAAGTACTAGAATATTTGTATACTAGTTAAATTTGAAATTATGAAGTGATATAAATTTATTGACTGCTATTTGATAAATTTAATTGTTATCTAAATTGTCCTTTGAATTAACTATTAAAAATTAAAATTGACAGTTAAATTTGAAATTGGAATTTAATTGCCAGCAAAATACCGATATTAATAACTATAAAATTGTTGTGAATTATATTAACTGTTTGGATGATTGATTACGATGGATGCTATTGGTTGACATTTTGGATGATTTGGAAGTTTATTTATTCTGATATATCCTGTATCATCCTGTATATTATTTACAGTATATAAAATTGTAAATTGAATTATTTCGAATAAATTAAGAAATAGGTTGAAATGATATATTCCTATGACAATTATTTTGGGTTGAAATAATATATATCCATCCCTGAATTAAATTGAAATAACTGATTCACTTGGCCATAAGATATAAAATTATATGCGGACACCGGATTGGTTAAATTAAATAATTTTGAAAGTCTTAGTTTTGAAATTATTTAAATGATTTTGATTTAAACAAATGAAAATCGAATTATGAAGTTTGAATTAATCATGAATTCGAGTTTGAAATGTTGAAATTAATTTTGGTTAAAAGAAATTGTTTTAAAAAAAATTGATTGTTATTTGAAGTCATGATTGAAATATAATTTGAATTATCGAAATTGAATTGTTTAAAAAGATTGAACTTTTACCTAAACTATGAAGTTATCTCAGTAAAAGTAAATTTAAATGGATATTCCAAACTTGAGCTCGGAATTTAATTATTTCAAAGATTTGAATCTAAATTCGAACATTGAAGTTTAATTTGAATTAAATGATTTAGGTCGATATTTTGAAATTGAACTCGAAATCGATAAACTTAAATGGTTTTAAATTTGAGAATTGAATTTGAACTAAATTCAAATTGGAAGTGATTTAAATTAATTAATTTGAAATTGAATTAATTAATTTAAAATCGAAATTGAATTAATGTGAAAAATCGAAGTTCAAATTGATTTGAATTGAAATTGGAATCGAAGTTAATTCGGATTGAAATCGGAATTGAATCGATTTAAATTGAATTGTATTAAGATTGAAAATTATTTGAATTGGGAGATTTGGAATTGAACCAGTTTGACTTTGAAACTGTTTTTAAATAAATTATTTTATTATAAACTGTTTTAAAATCTATCTTTTTAAATATACAAATTATTTTGATCTTTCAAGCTATCTTCCTATATAAACCATTTTCAATACTCAAACTATTTTATATTAAACAATTTTAACTTTTAAACTATTTATAAAAAATTCCAACTATTTTCTAAAATTCAAACTGGTCAGAGTGGGAATCATTTATATTTAAATTGTGGACAAATTTTCAAAAGAGGCTGGTTTTTTAAACTATTGGCATAAATAGGCTAGTTTACAAACTATTTGCAAGTTTAGGCTAGTTTTGGCCAGCTCAGCGATGAGCTGGCCAGTATTTGAAAAAAAATATCACGGGGCGCATTTGTGAAATGCGCCAATACAAAATTACACTGGCGCACTTGCCAAGTGCTCCAGTGTAATTTTTTGTCCAAACATGGAAATGCGAACCAAAGCCAAATTTGGAGTTTGCTATCATTCAGTGGAACGATAGACATAACTGTATCGTACACCAACAATTTCCTACCATTCCTATTTCGAGATACATGACTTAGTATTGGTTGATTACTCGAAGATTCATTTTTGCAGATCGGACTTCTCACGAACGTGCATACACCGCTCGTGCACCGCTTGAGCGAGATGTGGTCAATCTTCATATTATCATGATATTTTTAGTTCGTTGGGTTGAAGTTGTTTGTTCACTTTACTTATGTTTATAATTTTGAATAAATAATTACAACTTGTAGGTCGATGTATTAGAGAAGGTAGGAAGAGGGTTGGACGATATCGGATATGGTAGAGTACCCGAACGAGAAGCCCAACCACGATGTCTTGATTTCAACAAACTTATTGATACACTCTTTTTAAGAAATCGATTAGCACGACCAAGCCCTTCCGAACAAGCTATGCAGACTAGAGAGCGAAGAACTAAAAGAATGCAGGATACACATCAATCGCAAGCCGTTGGATCTTCTCAACCACCACCTACATAAGACGATCCAACCATAACACAGTTAGAATTACCATTAATAAATTTACCATTAATAAATTTCAACCATAACATAGTTAGAATTCGATTACATTCGCACTAAAGTAGAAGTTCTAGTTCGATTACAAAAGCAAACTAATATTAAACTAAAAATACTAATATTCATAGTGGAGTTGGATCGTCTTATGTAGGTGGTGGTTGAGAAGATCCAGCGGCTTGCGATTGGTGTGCATCTTGCATTCTGTTAGTTCTTCACTCTCTAGTCTGCATAGCTTGTTCGAAAGGGCTTGGTCGTGCTAATCGATTTCTAAAAAAGTGTGTATTAATAAGTTTGTTGAAATCAAGACATCGTGGTTGGACTTCTCTTTCGGGTACTCTACCATATCCGATATCGTCCAACCCTCTTTCTACCGTCTCTAATACATCGACCTACAAGTTGTAATTCAAAATTAGAAACATAATTCAAGTGAACAAACAATTCAAGCCAACGAACTAAAAATATCATGGTAATATGAAGATTGACCACATCTCGCTCAAGCGGTGCACGAGCGGTGTATGCACGTTCGTGAGAAGTCTGATCTGCAACAATGAATCTTCGAGTAATCAACCAATACCAAGTCATGTATCTCGAAATAGGAATGGTAGGAAATTGTTGATGTACGATACAGTTATGTCTATTGTTCCACGGAATGATAGCAAACTCCAAATTTGGCTTTGGTTCGCATTTCCATGTTTGGACAAAAAATTACACTAGAGCATTTGGCAAGTGCGCCAGTGTAATTTTGTAAGGGCGCATTTCACAAATGTGCCCCGTAATATTTTTTTCCAAATACTGGCCAGCTCATCGCTGAGCTGGCCAAAACTAGCCTAAACTTGCAAATAGTTTGTAAACTAGCCTATTTATGCCAATAGTTTAAAAAACCAGTCTCTTTTGAAAATTTGTCCTTAAATTGTGGATTTATATATGAATTGGTTTAAACGAAGTTATAACCTAAATGGTAAGTCAAATTGAATTTTAAAGTGAAATCGACACATCAAACTAAATTGGTATATTTTGGAGTAAATATGGTGATTTCGAAATGAATTTGATTTTGAAGCGAATATGATATTTTGCTATCAATTACGGATTGTTTTCGAAATATAAAAGTACCATCGGTGTGTAAAACTACGTTTGGTTGTTAAAGAGACCGAAGCCTCGTATTGGCATACTCTCTATCAATATTGGAACCACTTTAACAACCGTGTACGTAGAGGAGACTCCAGAACAAAGTGGTTGGATTTGGCATCGTTTGCTGGATTTAAAGAAAGAGAACAATGACGGATAGACCCCGGCACTTGTTTCAATTTGAAATGACTAAAACAGGACAGCATGATAGGGCTAAGTGGGCTAATTACCCATAGCGGACATTCGTTCTTCGATTTTCTTTCACTTGGTCCATATTATTCCTCTTGTTGTTGGTTTTGATTGGTGCACCTTGATTTAGGATAGCCTCACTTTGACTCGATATGGGATGGAAGGACACGGTGGGCAGTCGTGGCTATGATGCGTTACCACCAGCCCTGTGACCCGAACTGGTAGTATCCTACCTTGGGCATTGCCTCACGTGCCTTGTCATTCTTTTATCCCTATACGATACCACTATGATTTTGATTTAGTGTTGTCGTATCACAGCGCATCCCTATCCACTGACGGTTTAATGGTGTTTTATATGCAAACTATACGACAATGCTTAAAAACACGTTAATGGGGATCAATGTAAAGCCTTAACACTATTTTGATATTTATTTTATTGATTAGGCATTATATATGTAGCATATTCTACTACATATAAATATTTTGACGAATCCTTAAGAAATGGAAAATCCCGTAACATCTCTTGAGTCATTGCACGCGCATTATACACTGGATAGGAGATGTGAAACCCCGTAAACATCTCTGACGCCATGGAACTCATGTTATATGCGATATCGATTTGACTCACATAAGAATATTTTAGTCCTGACTCGAGTTTTTTGTCTTTTCATTACGCTCGGGTCAGCCTTGACTTTGAGCTTATTGAAGATTTATTCTGAAGGACGAAGATGAAAATTTGGTATATTATTAATATTATTATTCTCTGCATCATGTTGTTCTGCTGCATTATTTATTTATTCCTATTGTATATATAACTCTGATAAGTGTTGTATAAATTATAATCAAATGTATAATATAAACAGCTTCATGAACTGTTTATTTGATTATTATATTTTATCGTTCCGCTGCGAGATTCGGTGTTTATTTTCTTCTTCTTCTTTTTTATTTTTCTTAATTAACCCCATTGATTATCTATATTTTGGATTGTTTAAGTTGGACATGTGTGGATTATTGTCGATTTAAACCTTCCAAAATGTGGGTCGTCACAGGTCCGCATGTTTAAAAGGGATCGGCATTTGATCAACTCCGGGTCGGCATAGTCCCTGCTTCGGGTCGGCATTAGGATGGGCTTCGGGTCGGTGAGTAAGAAATGGCAGGTCGGCATCAACTTCGGGTCGGCGTGCGCCTTGCTTTGGATTGGCTATTACAAGGGGTCGGCATACAACTTTGGGATCGGCATACAACTAGGGATCGGCATCACTTCGGGTCGGCTACAGGTGGACTTCGGGTCGACATCAGGAGATATAAGGTCAGCATGTTGCATCGCTTCAAGGGGTCGGCGTTTGGGAAACTTCACGTCGGCATGCACATAACTCTAGGTCGGTGTTCATCATGCTTTGGGTCGGCATTCATACTAGGGGTCGGCATTGAGAAGGGATCGGCTACTTCGGGTTAGCCTTGAGCTTGCTTCGGGTCATGATCAGGGTTACTTCGGGTCAGAACACTACTTACTTCAAGTCAGCACACGAACTACCTCAGGTCGGCATAGATTGACGGTATGGGCTTGACTATGGTTATGGTGTGTAACGACCCGATATTTTGGACCATTCGCATCCATTATAAGTGTATAGGTAGACACTCATGCCGGAATTGAATTGCTCAAAATACCGCGTTGTTAATTTAAATTTGGCAAAACTGAACATATACAGTAAATAAATAATCACAGATCACAGACACAGAGTAATAATTTGCAGCGGAAATAAAAGAGATAGTAGTTCATGAAGCTACTATATAAATATATAAGTTACATCAGAGTTAAACCAGATACAACGGAAGAGTAATATGATACATCAGATACAAAGCAGAATACATCACTGGAATCATCGAATATCTGAAAGCTGGATAGATAGCTGGATCTCCAAGCGAAGCTCCCACTCCAAAGGTGAGTCTCGAAAGCTGAACCACTCAGTCTGACCCGAGCGTAAAGCAAAAACACAAGACACTCGAGTCAGGATTAACATTCTTATATTAATAAATCCAACTCAAGTGAAATAGCAATTGAAATACAAGTAACTCAAAGGATGTTTGGAATAACCATCCTTTAAGGATCCGTCAAACTATCTACTATGTAGTAATGTACGATAAGTAGATAATGTCTATCAGTAATATAAAGATATCAAAATAGCGTTAAGTCATGGCCCATTCCACCCTTAACACATTTTTATTCCCACAAGCATATACAAGACCGTAGTTTCCCCAAAACCGGAAGTCACCAGAGGGCAATCCATATACTCAAGGTACAAATCAGATTCGTAGTGGTCGCGCATAAATGGAATACAAGTATGACAAGGCACATGAGGCTATACCCAAGATAGTGATACTACCATTCGCCTGATCCAGGCTGGTGAGAACGCAACGCCGCAGCGCCCGCAACACCGTGAAACAACACTCCCAAAATCAAGGGTGCACCAATCGACAACAAGTATAAGTAGTTCGAAGAAGTGTGTCCACTTGAGGTATCAATCCTCCATTGGCCCGGCACAGCTCCTGTTTTAGTCATTTCCAATTTGACACAAGTGTCAAGGCTATCCATTATCGTTCTCTTTCTTCAATCATCACGAACATCATATCCAACCACTTCATTCTGGATCATCACTCCGCGTATAGTTATTAAAGTGGTTTTCGGTTTAGATAGAGAGTATATCCATAACCGAATTCCGGTCTCTTTAATAACTTCCGTAATTATTACACCGATTGGTCGTTTAATATATTTCAAAACCAAATCAATTTCAATTTAAATTCGTAAATCAACATTCCATTTGTCTTTCAAAACCAATTTCCAATAATTTACGTTCCAAAACATTCAAATTTCCGTTTCAAGATCTTATAATTCAATTTCAATTTCTTTTAAAACAATTCAAATATTGATTCAAGTTCGTATATAAGATTCATTCCGAAATCATTTAAATTAACTTAATTTAACATTCGAATCAATTTAAACTTATTTATCGATTTCATTCAATATTCGTTAAGTTACTTTATCATTCAAACCAATTTCTATTAAATTTCCAATTCATTAAACCCATTATTTAAATTCAACTTCATTAAATCACTTACAATTTTGAATTAAATCAAATTCATCAAATCGAATTCTTTAAACTTCAAGTCTTACATTAATTTCAATAAATCGCATTTTTCCTTGTTATGAAATTCAATTCCAGTTATTTACTTACTTAAATAAATTTCCAAAACTTAATAAATAAAGAAATTCAATTTCAATTATTTACGAAATAAAATTCACTTATTCAAAGGTTCAATTTCTCTTATCAAAGAATTCAATTCAATTTAATCATTAAATAATTCAATCTTATTTAATTATTAAATAATTCAAACTTCATTATTACATAATTTCAAAGTTTAATAATTTCAACTTAATTTTAATTTTCACTTAATTATTAAATCATTTCCAAGTTTAATAATTTCAAACTTAATTATAATTTCAAACTTAATTATTAAATAATTTCAAACTTAATAATTTCAACTTAATTATGATTATTAAATCATTTCAAATAATTTCAAACTATATTATTAAATCGTTTCAAATTTTAATTCAATCATTTCTCAAATTTAACAACATTCTTCCATCAATTTCATTGTTAACATTTTGTTTCAGATTATTAAATATTAACATTTTCCTTTCATTAAAATTCAAATTTCAACTTCATTTCAAAATCATATTTTTTTATTCAAATAAAATCTTCATTTTATTTTTAAATCAAATTTATTGACCAATCGGGTTTTATTTAATTTTCTATCCTAGGTCAGAGTTCAAATTGGGTATTTATCATTTCAACCCGATTCCAATTCAATACAAAATCAAAACATAACAAAGGGAACTTGCAGTGTGATAACTGGGATGGTGTCAAAGTAAATAAACAAGCAATAACAACAATCAATAACAATCCAATAATCAATTCAAATAATCCCGAAATAACCGTATTAATTCGCATTGTTATTTGTACGAATTAATATAATTATTTCTAGAATCTACACTATCATTTCATGTAGATTAAAGATTATTACATTACGGTTTTCACTTGTCATTCAATTTACAATTTCATACATCATCAATTTAACAACATACATTTGATGGTTCAAGGTGTAGTTAAACAATCCTACGTGTCAATAAATTTAACAGTTTAAAGGGGTCATATTATACAAATTTAACTAATCAATTTTAAACATTTAACTATTCTATATCGAGTTCAATTGCATACTATTTATCAATTTACATTAACAGTTTAACGTCCAATATAAACATCAACAATCAATCAATTAACAACCAAACTGGATTATCATTTCATATATATAACAGATAATGGTGTCAGATGTCACAGGTGAACTGATACAGGTAATAGCATATATATAACAGTGCAATCAACTAATAGCAGCATATTTCAATTGTCGTTTCAATTGAAATCAAATTTAAATAAATAAAAGAACGTTAATCGTGAGTGAGTGCTCACCTTTCGAGGCTAGAGATGATCGAGGAAAGGACACGGATACGAACACATATACGGACACTGAAATTGAGTTACGAATCCAAGCAAAGCAAAATCAGCACGATTTCAACGATCAAAGCTGATAATAGGAATTAATGGAACAAATCAGAATTGGATCGACGAAGATAATTGGTATAAGTGAACACATATATATAATTATTTAAAACTATATATATATAACATATTTTAAATTCACACATATATTAAATTAAATATATATATATATATATAGTTCAAAATTATTGTTTCAATTTAAAACACACAAAAAAACAAACAAACAAACATATATATATGCAACTCACATATGTATATACTTTTAAACATAAAATAGATACTGATCTATATTTATATACTTTAAATATAACAGATTATGAATTATATACTAAATATATAACCAGATTTTATACAACTTATATTATATACTGAAAATATATGTCATTAAAATATAACTATACTATACGAATAGACATTTCTTAAATAATCGGCATATAAAAATATACATATAGCCTAACATATATATGTCTCAGGCAACCACCTATACCACTATAAAAGTATACAGCTGATTTATACACATATAACAAATAGTATATATATAGAAATTCTTATATATACTATAACATATATACTACTGTTAAATTTTATTAATACTGCAAACATATATATACTTGTAAATTCAAAGCTTTATGAACAACATATATTACATAACCGATTATATATATAACCTTACATATATAAACAAACAAGTCATTCAAAAACCTATGTATACTATATACTCAAATAGACTAATATAAAATCATATATATAAAATATATATATATAACAACCGAAATATTTTATAATGTATATTGTATATATAACTAAGTGTATATAATATACTTATAACCCAAACAGAGCAAGTATAAATTACTAGTATATACACTTTATAATATGCTTTGTAAATATATGTTATAAAATATATCTGTATTATTTTAAACTTATGTGTATATAAACCAACAAAACATATTATACTTATCAAAATATAACAGACAATATAATAACTTATATTTCAAAACCTTAACTCATGTATACAATATAATAACCTATATATATACTGTAATTGTTACAAAAAACACACTTACAATTAATCTATATAAATTCATATATATACAAAAGCAAACAGCTTTATATAAACAAATATATATACAATATATATACATAACTGTAATATAGAACTCACATACCAATACAATATAGATCTTACAGTTATATAATGAGGAGTATGTCTAGGCGGAGCACAGAAAAGATGAGGCTGCTCACGGATCTTGGGGACAAAACAACGAGGTGGAGGTGAGAAGGGACTAAGCATGGGATGGTAGGTGCACGTGCGGAAGAATGAGTAGGCTGCATGCGTGGGAGAGAAGTAGGTGGTGGGGACGGCAAGTGGTTGGCGCGTGAGCTAGGCGTGAAGGCCGGAGACGGAGGGGAGTTCAGTGGATATGGTCGTGTGGAGTTCGGGTAGGTTGTTCGGCAGCTTGGAGTTGGGCAAGTGGGGCTGTGACCATGGAGTGGTGGAGGGAAGATGGGACGTTGGTGGGTGCAGTGCGTGTGGGGCTGTGGTGGTGGTGGATGGCTGCTGCTATGGGCGATAGGCGGTTGGTGGTGGAAGGCCGAGGGGGTTGCGTGAGGGCGAGGCTCGACTCAGGTGAGAAGATGGCGGTGGACAGGTGGGTGCAAGGCTGGATGATGGAGGTAAAGGTGTTGGCAGGAATGGAGGCTGTTGCGTTCTCGGTGGGGAAAGTTTGGATGAGCAGGCTACATGAAGGAAAGGGGCGAAAGCAGGGAACAAATACATGTTTTTCTTTTTTTCAAATAGGAAAGCAAGTGGAATAATGGTCTAGGAGAAAATGCATGTACACTTATTAATTAATGAACAGATGGAAAGTTTTAAAACTGAAACAGCATTTGTATTGGAAATATGAAATGGTGGGATATCAATAGTCACGGAATATTAAAGAGGTTTAATAATCAATGTCTTAATGGCTTCACGGGTGAGCTGGACTGCAGAACCGATATAAAAATCGTTTTCGCGGATTGTAACCGGCTACCGATACGGTAGGCGTTACGCAAAGTGCAACGTACAACGGAACTCCGAATTTGACAATCGAATATATCGTAGAGATCGGCACGACGAGACGATCAAAACGGTATATAGAAATCAGTGGTACGATCATCCGATAAAAATCGATATCGGTACCAGAATACTGCTATTTTGCAGAAAATAAGAACGACGGAGCCAAAGATGTCCGAATTTGGAAAAACGACAAACTGAAATCTTGCTCAGAAGATGGTTTAGAATTTTTCTATGTAAAAATATTTAGGTTTCGAAAACATTTTATTTTCAACGTTTTTTAACTGATTAAATTGAAGTGAATTTGCGCGCGAAATAAACTTTCATATTTTCGGACGAAAATTTACCAGTTGCTATGTTTAATTAGCCGTATTCCAAATATTAAATTTTTATTTTAAAATTTTATCGTTTAAAATTTCACAAAATTTCAACTAATTACGTTATTAAACAGTTAAAATTTACGGGTCGTTACATGGTGGGCCCATGTTGGTTAGAAGGCCCTGTAGTCGGGATTTCTCCTATAAATACAGCATTATTGGTTTCAGAAAAAGGGATTCTCATTCTCTTGATCTTCCACCTAAAAGTTACTCTACCATTTTTGTTTCTGAAATTCTGGGTTGTAACTATAATCAAGTTTCAGTTTAATAAAAGGATTTATCTGGAGTGGACGTAGGCCGGAGTTAGCCGAACCACCATAAATCTTGCCTTTTTTACTGCTTTCATTTTAATTTCGATTATTCTTCATAATATATTCTCCATATATATTATATCCATGATCTGTGACTAGATATTGGTGCTTTCACTTGCAATTGGGTGTTTGTGGCCAATTTTGGGTCTTACGCCGAGAAAGCTAGCACTCAGGGATTTGGAAGCTTGGATTTTGAAAGCTTAGGAACTTGGATTTGGGAAGCTATGGTTAGGCAATCAACAAGGAGATAAAGAGCGGCAAGGAGCCATCATGAAGGAAGTTAGGAGGCCTCCTAAGGAACTAATCAGACCTCAATCAATACTACTAGAGACGAGATGGAAACGGTGCTAAAAAGGCAGGAGGATATGATGCAGAACCTACTCTGACGGATTGGACAAGCTGGAGTGCAGAACCGAGGGAATGGATTAGCAAGGACTACTGGAAATATGGATCACAAAGTCGGAGCAGCCGGAGCAGCCGGAGCAGAGGAAGTGCAAAATCAGAACCAAGGAAACGCAGCAACCGGGATACGGGATAGAGTGGGACCATCGGAAACAGCCCCTGAATTGGGGGGCATGCCCCCGGATCATGTTGGCTTAATTCCAGTCAGGATACCAGGCAGTGTTGTGCAATTTGGCATTGATAGGGAAATGAATGCTCATATAGAAGAGCAGATTATGGGATTCCCTCGCGAACTCGGGGGCAGGTCGGAGGCAACGGACAAAGCTACCGCTTGGTGACAATGATAGATTGGTAGAAGTGGTCATACATGCCATGAGAGGAGGATTGGTGAATAAAGATTTGGAAGATGTGAATAGAAACCCCTTCGCTCTTACAATTAGGCAGGCTAGGAGTCCACCGGAATTCAAGCTACCAACGCTGGAGACATTGTAGAATACAATAGCCTATGATTTTTGTTTGATGATAATAATCATATATATATATATATATATATATATTTGTTTAAATGTATTTATTGTGGTACTATTTTATTGTTCACATAATTAAATAAATATTTTTTGAATAAAATAAATGACGCAGAATTCATATTTAAACAAATATTTTGTTCAAACAAATATTTTATTACAAATTCAAATAGTACAAATTTGAGCTCTCGCTACATTTACACATTTTCCATTACAATACAATTTCAATTACAACATATATTTCGCTTTACAATTTTCATCCCCACTACATATATTCACTCATCACTCGTATTTGATCTTCAACTCTATTCCTGCCTTTATCCAACATCTGAACTATCTGCAAAATAAACACTGACGCAGCAGACTTGAAAAAGAAATATTTTTAATAGTGTACAATGAAGTGTGTGTTTGAAAATATTGTTTGCCTCAGTTATTTGGGTTTTTCGTCATCATATTCTTTTACATCATTATACACGAACAACTTGTGACATGCACAGTGTATCACTGTACATGCCACAAGGCTATGCACACCGATATACACTTGCTTGTTAAAATCGCAGGGATAGGTGAGCACAAGGTCAAACCCAAGCCGACGCTGGATTCAACATAGGTGCAAAGAAACAAATGAAAACAGTTCAAAATATAAGTGAGCACGTGAATCATTTCAAGTATGACTCAAAGCATTGTAATGAACCAAACTTCGAACAATGCAAAACTGAAGTGAACCATTCGAGTTCAAGCAATACAAAGCAATCAAACATGGTCAGGCGTACAACCAGTCTAAGCAATCATTTTCATTAGACATTGTAGACACTGGAATAGGACCACAATACAACGTCCATAACAAGTGCACAAGTGTAGCCTCAACAGTGCAGACCACACACATACAACCCAGACCAATATTGAACTCAATGCAACAAGGAATCAAACCACCAAATGGAACAAGGTATTTTTCTAATCAGTGCAACATGAACACCAGCATGAATGGTCAAAGCAGTGTGAACATATCATAACCCATGAAGACCAATAGATTAGAGACATGCACACAAGCAAACACACTAGAACCTGTTCAATGCAATGGAACAGAAAATATAAATGCACATGTACTCAAAACATATAACATGGCAACTCAATGAAACCACGAAAATAAATTCGAGATATATACATGCAGTCGAAGTAACAAAACAAGGGAGCGGTTCAAATAAAGTCACAGAGAGCCACACGATGAACAAGTCAAAGCCGTGGATTATATCAATATAAACAGAAGCAGTTTCAAAAAGGATATTGTTAATTGAAACTGTGTTGAAGGGTTTTTCAAACGAAGTCAAAATATATCTCCAATTCAAGTATCGAGCGGGAAAAAAACATGTTGAACAAGTCAAAACATTATCACGAATTCAAATACCAATAAGTCAGTGAATTGAACAAGCCAATATATTATCTCAAAACTTCAAATGCCGAAGTCAAAGGAGCAAATAATGGAGCCGACTCAACAAATTTGAATTCATGGGTTAACTTGTATATGATGAACAAGTTAGCATATAACAAAACCATATGATCAGTAACCGAACGGCCAAGCAAGTTTTTGAAGAATTCAAATACAAATATAGGAAACGATAATATAGGGTTTTTTTCCTTTATAAATCAAACCCAAATTCATTATCGGCATTCATTGGAGTTCGAAACAAAAATTCCAGAGAGCATACTTAGAACAAAAACCAAAAACTCCAATCAAGTTCGAAAGCGAGTCGAGTTCAAGCATATCAAACAGAGAAAGAAAAGTAATATCGCATACCATAATTACTAGATTCGAACTCGACCCAATTAAAGCGGCAGCAAGTTACCAAAGCCAAGAAATCGACCGCAAAGCAAACCAAAGAACGCTGATTGAAGCTGAAGGCTAATTAAGGAACTAAAGCATCATGCGAACAAATTGAAGGCGGCGGCTTCAATTGTAAAGCCTTAAATCCAGATTGATAAAGAAAACATGGCAGCCACGAAAATAAGAGAAGAGCATCCAATTTTTATCTTTTAATTTTGGGTCAGTCATTTATTTTTTATTTGAGCTTCAAATATCATAATTAGGGTTTTGTTTGTTTTTGTTTTAGTTTGTAATTTCTTTTTAAATTTGTGAAATTCTAGTTGTGTAACTAGTTACGAACTATAGTGGTGTAGTTCGAGAATTCGCAACTCAGTGGCTGAGTTATGGTAGGGTTTTGAGCGTAGAGTTAGGTTAGTCATTAACGGGTGTCGCAAGTTTACGTGTGTAAGCGTCTGACTACTTAATCTCTAGTACAAACCTTGGGGGCAGCACGTAGGCAAGGTTTTGCCGAAGCTGGGTAAATTTATGTGTGATCTCTTCTACATTATTTACTTTTATTGTTTTTATTTCCGCATTAATTTTTATTATTATTAGTATCACCCTATTCACCCCCTCTCTAGGGTGAAAACAGTCCTACAAGTTGTACCAGAGCTAGGAACAAAAACCTTTTTTATTAAAAAATTAAATTTTTTCTGTCAATTAAAAATTTGATTTTATTTTTAAATGGCTTCTTTTAATAATGCTTTTGCTGAGGGTCAGTCCATAGTTAGACCACCTATGTTCAGTGGTGAATACGCATATTGGAAAAATAGAACAAATTTTTTTATGAAAACCATTGATGCATGGAATGTTGTTGAAACGAGATATAGGACACCAACTATAGTGGTAGATAATCAAGAAATTGAAAAACCGATGGATCAATGGACAGATCTTGAAAATAAACCGCAGAATGCTAACACTAAAGCTATGAATTCTATTATTTGTTCAATAGATCAAATTGAATTTAACCGTGTCTTACATTGTTTAACTGCGCAAGAAATCTAGAACACGCTTGAAGTGACTCATGAAGGAACCTCTCAAGTCAAAGAATCTCGCCTTGCCATGCCTAATAGCGAATACGAAAACTTCACAATGGCAAAGGATGAAAGTGTCAAGGAAATGTATGGGCGACTTTCTAATCTCATATACAAATCAAAAGCTCTCAGAAAACCTTACACGGAATTGGAAATAGTCCAAAAAATCCTCAGAATTCTACCACGAAATTTTGAAGCAAAAGTCACTGCCATTCAAAAATCAAAAGATCTGAAACAAATTAAAGTTGAAGAACTCATCGGAAATCTTACCACTTATGAGCTAGAAATCAAATTCAAGGAAGAACGCGAAGGAGGTGATACGCGAAAGAAATCAATAGCTCTCAAAGGAACAACAGAAAGTGATGACGACGATGATGATGATGATGGAGCAGCTGAATTGGCACTGATAATAAAGAGATTCCAAAGGTGAAACCACAAATATGGAAATCGTGCCCTAAATCAAAAACTGAAGAGCGGAATCGTCAAAATTCTAGACAACTCAGAAAAGCAGGAGATCATTTGTCACAACTGCAATAGACCTGGTCACATCAAGCCCAATTATCCTTAAAATCGACTCAACAAAGGAAAGAAATCGAAAAAGAGAAGTTTTACAACCACATGGGATGAAAGTGATGAAGATAAAGATGAAAGCACTGGCAGTGAAAATGAAAAAGCAAAACTGTGTCATCGAGGAGAAATAAGTGATAGCGATGATGACAAGCCAAGCGAGGTATCAAAAATTACTCACTAAGAATTACTTATATATTTTCATGAAGTAAATGGCTATTTTGAATGATTTAGGGAGAAGTACGCTAAAATTGAATCACAAAGAGATAGTTTGATAGAATTAAATAAACAGCTTGATCAATTGGTTAAACACTATCGAAATAAGAGCCCTAAGTGTGATAAGTGTCCATCATTTGAAGAAGAGATTAAAAAAATCAGAAATTAAAATTAAATCACTTGAAAATGAAATTCTGATTTTGAAATAAAGTGAAAATACTAGGAGCGAAAATTCTATTAAAAAGTGCACTCTGTTATTGAATGAAAATGAATCTCTCAAAACACAAGTCCAACAATTATCTACAACTTTATTAAATTCTCTAAAGGAGAAAAATCACTAAATATGCTATTAAGGAAACAAACTGTCCATATTGTTAGACAAGGACTTGGGTATACTCAATCTGAACGTGTTAGAAGCAAAACTAATAAAGTCAATTCCAAGTGCATGATTTGTGGAAAAATTTGACACAATCACAACAATTGCTGGTATAGACCCAAACACGTGAAAACCAATCCAATTTGGGTTCCCAAAGGCATGAATGTAAAATCACTTTGAATTAAACAAATCTGGGTGCTAAAAGGAACTAACATAGATTTTCTTGGGTTTACACAAACTTGTTTTTCAAAATCATTTGTCACTAACAATCATGGACCTATAAAAACAAATAGGTCACAAAAATCTTTCCTCGTGTAGGTGTGGTGGCAGGATAAGGAACAACAATAGTGGTACATGGATTCTGACTGTTCCAGGCACACGACGGGCGATAAATCAAAGTTCCTTAGCCTAGTACAATGGTGGAAGAATCACAATGGACAAAATTATCGGTAAAGGTAAAATAGGTAACGGTACATTTATTTTGAACGATATATTATATGTTGAAAATCTGCACCATAATCTGATTTAAATCAGCTAGTTATGTGATAAGAAAATGAATGTTGATTTTGATTCTTATTTATGCAAAAATATTGACCAATCACCTTTTCATGACACTGTGAGTACCTCTAGAGTCTTTGAACTAGTTCATATAAATTTGTTTGGACTAACGATATTACAAGTTTAGGTGGTAAGAAATGTTGTTTTGTATTGGTTGATGATTACTCAAGATACACGTGGATATATTTGTTTATTTTACTGATTCTAGACATGCATTACGTTCATTGTTTGTTTATGTGCACGGTTTCAATTCAAATCCAAAAGGATTTCATTTAAAAGCTGTAAAAAGAATTTTAAGGTATTTGTTGCACACTCCACGATTTGGTCTATGGTATCCAGCAAATGATAACTTTGAGTTAAAGGGATATTCAGATGTAGATTATGCTGGTAGTCTAGTTGATAGAAAAAACACTAATGGAACGTGTTGTATGTTGGGATATTCGTTAGTAGCATGGTCAAGTCAAAAACAAATTTTAAACGAGTCCCACTTATGATCTCACAAATAATCTTGTACATCATTCTTTCACCTAGCGTATAGATTAGAGATCATATTTCCAAAGAAAATATCTGCATAAGTTTCATTTTGACTGTTTTTCAATTGGCAGACATTTCTTACAAAACCCCTTTCAGAAAATAGTTTTTGTCAATTTCATCGCGGTTTAGGCATTTTAGAAATTTGATAAGTTTTTGAATTTGATCTTAAATTCCTATGTTAACTATTCTGACTCCCTACCAATCATCAAAAAAGAAAAATAGTTACTGAAAAATGTGATGAGTGTTTATATTAATCATACATTATGACTTGAGAAATTATATTTAGTAAATTTCTTTAAAAATTTAAACAAGATTTATAATAACTTTTGTTGGTAAAAATTCCGTGACCATCTCTATTTCTATCATATTTCTAACGAACATCACTCATCAAATTCCAATATAGTATGTCAAAATATTGTATTTAAACAGTAAATTATTCCTTTGTAATTAATTAGCAATAAAATTATCCAAAAGTACTCACTCTCATTTAAAAGTCCTCACGGTTATGCATGGGTGAAGTACTTGGAATGTTTGATTATGTGCTTTCATGCTCATTTTAAAGTCCTCAAAGTTATGCATGTATGGAACACATATCAAAATTGATTTTTAAATAGAAGAGTTGATTCTAATCCCATTTAAAAGTCCTCACGATGTTTTAGCCTTAAAAATTATCTTTTCGATTGATTTTCAAAAAGATGTTTTAGCCTTAAAATATTATTTGTTTTTGTTTTTAAGTAAACTCTTGTTTTAAACTTCGTTTGTTTTTAAAACTATCTTCTGATTTTTAAATATTCTTTTATAATATATATACTTGAGATTTAAAATCAAATATATATATATATTCTAAAAATATATTTTTCTACTCTTTTTCATTCTAAAACATAGGAAAATTATTTTATTTTACTCCAGAATCATTTCATCTTGTTTTCCTTTCAATACCATTTTCAAAACAAATTTTACATTTTTTTAACTAAGGGATGTCGACATCATGGGATACCCCATGTCGACATGGTGGCCGTTAAATTCAAAAGTTTCAATTTCAAAAGAAGTGTCTATTCGTTTAAATCTCTTCACGAATGGTTATGACCATTACTGGTCTATAATAGCCTTCACAAACGAACTTTTAACTAACTACTTTCTTATTTTCTTCACTCCTTCTCCACAAATCGATATTCTAAAATTTTCATATTTTTAAGATCGTGCCGAAATTCTGCCGAATTCTCAAGTGAATCAAATTAGAATCTCATTTTTGTTTGATTCTCTGCCCTCTCTCGAAGATCAAAGTGCTATTCAGAGTTATAGGATCAATTTATAATCAAAAGTATATCGAGTCTCTCTATAAGGTGTGGTTGTGCTTGTAAATCAATTGGGTGATCTTGTGTCCCGTAAATCAAGAGAGTTTGCCCCCGGACTCGAAGACAGGAGGGTACCTCAAGGCCTTTAGAAATTGAGGATTGTAATTTCGACATTGGTATAATAAAAATCTGTACGAGGTGTTTACCTATGTGCAAAACTAGAGGTAGTGTAACTCCGAACCAGTATAAAATCCGGTGTGTTCTTTCCTTTTACTGCTTTTTATTTACTTTCTGCATATGTGTTTGATTCTGTGATTGTTCTGTGATTAAGTTCTGCATTTGTTTGTGTCATAATTTTAATTTAGTCCATATATGTCTTAGAATCCATTAAACACTATTCACCCTCCCCCCTCTAGTGTTAAATTAGCCTTAAGATCCTTAATCCGCACTCCCTTTCAATTGGTATCAGAGCATTGGTTTTCATAGTTTTCATAATCTGAAACTTGAAATTTTTTTTAATGGCTACCAACACTGGTAATTTCAACTCTGGCACTAGTTCTATTAACACTAACACTAGTTCATTTGTAGAAGGTCAGTCTACTGTCAGACCCCTATTTTCCAATGGCAGTAATTATGGATATTGGGCTTGTAGAATGAAAATTTATTTACAATCAGTAGGATTAGACACTTGGAATATCACACAAACTGAGTATGTTGAACCAACTACCGATTTTTCCCACTGGACTGCTGAGCAAAATGGTGTTGCACAAAATAACTCAAAGGCCATGAATATATTATTTTTTTCACTAGATAGGAATGAGTTTAATAGAGTGTTTGTTTGTAAGTCTGCATTTGAAATCTGGAAAAATTTGCAAGTTACTCATGAAGGAACAAGCAAAGTTAAACTGACTAAAATTTCCATATTAACTAATCAGTTTCAATTGTTTAAAATGCACGCAAATGAGTCCATTTCCGACATGTATTGTCGATTTCAAGATATTGTTCATTCACTAATTGCACTGGGAAAAACCTTTTTGGAGGAAGACCAAGTCATAAAAATTCTAAATTCACTCACTCCAGAATGGGATCAAAAGACACTTGCAATCGAAGAAGCAAATGATATTAGTCTAATGAAAATAGAAGAATTGATTGGGAATCTGATGTCTTATGAAGTTCAACTGCAAGGAAGAAGAGAAAACAAGGCTACAGAAAAGAAGTCATTAGAATTCAATGCAACAACTAAAGATTCAGAGCCAGACGGTGATGAGGAGATTGCTTTCATGACAAGAAACTTCCGGAAATTCCTAAAATATAGAATAATGAATAATTACAAAAGAAATGATCAAAGGAATTCCAGAAATAATATGGAGAACGTCAACAATGATAGATGCTACAACTGCAATAAAGTCGGGCATCATAGGAAAGATTGTCCGTATCCAGATAAACAGTTGTTCCCTCCAAACAATGATTCGTCAAGGAAAAGAAAGAAAGCATACACAGCAACTCTTAATGACTCAGACTCATCCTCCACTGACGATGAAAAGAAGACGGATAATTCAAATCTGTGTTTCACTGCTATTCATGAGTCAGAAGATGATGGGAGTATGGATCTAAAAATAGGTACGCATTTACATTATTTTTAATTTTTCTTGTTTGAATAGATGCTTGTTTGTTTGCTTGAATTTTTTTTTTAAATTCCTTGAATTTTAAATTCAAATTTATCCCTTGAAATTTGAATTTTAAATTCAAAAATAATATTATTTTAATAATATTTTAAATATTAAATTATTAATATTTAAGTATTATTATATTTAATGTTATCACATGAATTATATAAGTAGAATATAGGATATAATATATACATTTATTTGAAATTAGGAATAGACACTTGTCCTTTGATTCAATAGGCACATGTCGACATACCTGGATACCCCATGTCGACATTCTCCTCAGAAATTTGATTTCAAAAATTGAATTCAAACTTTTGAATTTCCCTCCACCTTTTCACCAACTTCAATGCTCTGGAAAGATGCCTCTTGACCAGAGAACATGTCTATAGAATCTCTATTTAATTCACTCTCCTTGTCATCACTTTTCACTTTTATTTCAAATTTCAAATTTATCTTCATTATCTTCAACTCCTCTCAAACTTCTTCAATGGCCTCTTCATGCACTCCTAACACCATTAGGCTTCCAAAAGCTATCAAAAACTTTCTTTTTAATGACCCGGAAGCTATCAAAGCTTACATCAACTATGTAAACTTTGGAAAAATTCATACGGGGAAATTTTCTTTTTTGAAGATTTTCCTTCTTATGAAATTGAAAATCTTTTTCAATAATGTTCTATTCTTAGTGTATTAGATAACAAACAAAATGATTTTGTATGTTATCCAAATCTTGTTAAGATGTTTTATGCGAATTTGAATCGTGGTTTTTATGATGGGCAAGATGGACAAATTTGGAGTAGTGTTAAAGGAACACAAATAGTTTTAGATTGTGAAATTTTAGGAAATATTTTGGGATGCAAGTATACCGGACTGAATCTCTTGGAATTTCAAATAAATGAAAATGATCAAGAGACATTTTATCACATCTTTGAAGCGGATGACAATTTTGAATTCAAAAATCGTTATTTTCGTCCAAAAGCAAGAATTGTTAACCTTCTTATTCAACACACCCTTATACCAAGATTGAAAAACTACAACAACCCAACTTTGAAAGTTTGCAAAGCTCCTTTTGCAATTTTTGGAAATTATGATATCAATTGGGCTCAAGTTATTTTGGATGAGCTAAGGCCCAAGAATTTTACTATGGGTGAAAACACATTATATCATGGAGTTTATCTCACTCGGATTTTTAATTATTTTGGAGTTGATTTCAAAAGGGGAGAATTTATAACTAGAAAAGTGTTCAACCATGGAAACATTTCCCTTATGCAAATTCCATTAGTGTTTCAGTCATATGAAACATTTACGGAAAAGGAAGAAAGGCTTGCTCACGAAGAGATGGAAGAAATGGAGGAAGAAGAAGAAGAAGAGGAAGAGGAAGGAATGGAAATTGAAGAGGAGGAAGAGGAAGATCAAGAAACTTCCTTAGAGAGTATTGAATATCCTACTAATCCCGCTAATCCATCCAATAAGACCATTCTCAATAATCAAAGAATTATAGTGGAAAATCAAAAGACACTCAAAAGATCAATGAGTAAGAAAATGGATAAGATTTCCACTAAAATCAACAAGTTCTTCGGGAAAGTTAGTAGAAAGCTTGGACTATCATCTTCTTCATCTTCATCTAATTAGTTTTAGTTCATGTTATCTTGTTTGCTTCAAGTTCTATCCATGTATTTTCCTTTATTTTAGTTAATATTATATTATTTTATGTAAAGTTGACTAGAATCATTAATGAAATCTTTTATTTCCTGTTATTCAACTTCACTTGTCTCTGTAATTGCTTGTTTGTATATTATAAAAAATTTAGTTGCATAGATTTGTTCATAATATTCAAAACCAAGCAAATTGTCACTTTAGGCAGAGGCATGTCGACATCCCCCATCCCCCTATGTCGACATGCAATGGGCAGAAAGTAGTTACACTTTCAAATTTTAATTTCATGTAACTAACTTGTGTCTATTCATTTTAAATGACTTTCTACCCCTATTTATACCTGTTTCTTCCAGAATAAATTATCATACTTCATTTCTAATCACTCCCTTTCATGTTTCTTCCTATTTCTTGAATTATGGCTTCTTCGATTAAGAATCTAAGTGATAATCTTGAGGAAACTCTCACTTCCTTCAAGAATATCCTTACATTCGTACTTCGTAATCAGCGCCACTTAGAATTGAGTCAAATGCAGATGATCAAGGAGCAAGAGAGACATTTCGGCGCCCTTCGTTGGATGATCTCAGCCCTTAACAAGGACGATCTCGAAGGATATCCACCAGTCACTCTCGAAAAAGATAAAGAAGAATGGGATGCCATCAACGCTGTGATGACCTGGATTTTTTAATATCTGTTAATCGGAAAATTTACTGATTTTATTAACGAGATATTTATTTTTGATGGGTCGAACAATTGAATTTTTGATAATTAAAATATCTGAATATAAATTAAGTACTTAAGCCTTAGCTAAGAATATAAATATAAATATATGTTTACATATGAATAAAGGTATATAAGTAATCTATAATGTTGTATGTAATATAAAGTAAAACATAAGTTAAATACATCTAAAACATAGAAATACTTATGAATTGGGCAATAAGACAAAGGGAAAATATATGTATATATGTACATATCAGGATGGATATGTATGTAAACAAGTAGGGGAACAAGTGCATTTAATGCCATCAACTCTAGCATAGAAAACATCATGTCTCACCTTTAATAAAATCACCTCATTTTTTTTAACAAATCATATCAGGTCAAGGCTGACCATTATATAAAAAAAAATATTGAAATGGTGGAGTCTGGAACAAGATTCAGTCTACTTTTCTGTTATATATCACTACCTTGTCTCACACCTTACTGCATTCGAACAAGATAAGAAGTACAATACAAGCTTTACAAGCTTCCTGTTAAAACAATCAAGGCAGTAAAAAAAAAGAAAAGAAGAATTAAGTGCCCTGTTCAAGAATAAAAATAAAAACAAACCTGAGATCAAGCAAAGTAAAGTAAAAGAAAATATCTATGTACGAAATAAGTCAAGGAATCATATACATGAATACAAGCTGTACATGAAAAAAATATGTACAAGCTTGTGAAACAAGCCAATGTGAATTAATGCTAGCACACCATAAATCATATCAGCCTCCTTAGCTTAGAAAAATCTCTGACCAAACTAATTAAAAAAAAATCTTGTACCAGAAAATAAAACAAAGTCTGTACTATCTTTGTATATATCAATCCCTCCACTCCATTTGTACATCAACTTTGCAAACCAGACTAAACTCAACAACTAAAAAAGAAAAGAGGAAGTATAATCCTGCAACTAAATCAACAACAATAACATCAACAAAGAAAAATATAATCCAGGCTGATAGCTTTTCAAGACAGGTCGTGTTCTTGTTCAAAATCTAAAGCTGCTCTGTTCAAGTTTTTCTAGGTGAGTAAACAGTTTTATCTAAAGGATTAAACCTGTTAAATCTAAAGCATGCAACATTTACTTAAAGTGAAATATGATATGTGATTACTTGATTGTTTAAACCAGATTGCATGTTTATTGGTATGTGAAAGTTTTTGTGCATGTCTGAAAAAAAGTTTGCTATGTTTTTATTCTTAGGTTCTAAAAAAAATCAATTGCTCTTACTCTGATTGTTAGGTGTTTTGATATTGAATAAAATATAATTGGAAATAACAGGATTTAAGTTGTAAAAAGATATGAAGCAGGAATTGGTGATAGTTTAACTGGAATGGGAATATTACAGTAAAAATCTTTTTTTTTTCCAAAATTTCAACCATAAAGATTTGTTGTTTCAGGATTAAAATATGAATGGTTATCAAAAATTAGGATTTTCAAAAGGTAGATCATGATTTTTAAGGCTGTTTATCGTGAGTAATCGAGGGTTAAAGGTTAAATGGGTTTTAAGCATTTGCGGTTGATTGAGATGGTGGGGAAGGTCGAATTTTATATCAGAGGGAAGGGAAAGGTTGGTGAAGCGGGGAAAATTGTCCGATGATTTTAGCATCCATCGAGGCATCGTCGAGGCTTCGATTTAGGGTTTTAGGTCGATGATGGGTTCTAGGCCCATGCAGCCTCGCCAGTGTGTCGAGTTGAATCAGAGCTGTGGGAAAAACAGTATGTGAGCATGGCAAAGGTCTGGAAGGAGTTGAGGGTTCTCCGATGGTCAGAGGTGAAGGTACGGCGAGGATTTCTGGTGATTGATTTCGTTTCAGGTTGGGCCAATGGTTCGATTTTGATTTTCGAGGAGGCTTGTATTTCTGGGTGGCTGATAGGTTAGAGGGAGTCGTAGCTGACTGGTTGATGATCGGAGTGATGATCGGTGGTGAATGGGTTGGTGTGCACGGTGCACGGACATCTTTGGTGACAGGTTGTTTACGTGATGAGGAGATGGTTGGCTCGAAGTCAACACGGGAGATTTGGGTCAGACCGAGTGTTACAGATTTTCAGGTAAGGATGTTCTGGAGCTCAGGAGACAAGCTGGGTGGCAGGACGTATGGAGTGTTTCCGCTGTGATTATTATTTCTGTTTATCTAAGATATATTTGATTTGTATATGCTCAGTGTTGTGTATGAGAGTAACTCTGATGTATTATAAATGTAAACTGACAGATATAGTATTCTTTTGTAAACTGTTATTATTTGATATTATATTTTAATCCGCTGCGAATGTGAGATTCTGTGTTTTGTTTTCTGTTTCTTCTTCTATCACTTTCTTCTTTCCATAACTATCTGGAATTTTCGGGATCGAAAATTCCGGATCGTTACAGTTGGTATCAGAGCGAAGGTTAAGCGAGAACTTTGGCTCTGGTGGGTATACTCATAAGGATTGGGTCGATAGTACCCTAGAATGAGTTGAGTGTTTATATATATATATGAGAGCGTACTTGTTATTTTCATATATAAAGATTTTAAATGATTTTATGTAAGAATATATTTTGATATATTTAAAACAATATTTCTTACTAATAAATGTTAAAGTAATTGGTTGTTAAAAATTATTGGAATTAAATAAAATAATGAGAATTAAGTGGTAATAATAATACAACCAAATTGAAATTGAATGAAGGTAAATTTGAAATGGATCCAAACTGAAATTAAAATCCTGAATTTGTAGAAATGTTTTTAGAATAAAAATAATAATGAATTGGTTTCCAGATATGATAATCTTAGTTATTATCATAAATGGTTATTGTGTTTAATAATGAAATGTTGTAAATGATTAAGCAAAATGAAATGTTTTAGGGAAGTAAAACATTTAGGCAAGTATGACTTGTAAATTAAAGTGGGTTTTAAATTGTGAAGTTTTAAATCTAGGTCCAGAGAACTTGAAATTGTTTTAAAGAAATTGTTCTGAATTAAAACCAAAGGTGGTTTAAAAATGTAAGGTATAACTTGGTGTGTAAAGAAAATGTATATATGAGGAATATACATAATACCAATGATGATTTGAAATAAACTCTAAATGTTGAGTTTTAAATTTGGGAAATGAGATGTGATATCCAAGGTGATAAGTTTTGAACTTATAAGATTATTAATGTGGAGTTTAAAATTTGAAGTGGGAATTCAAATTTGAGTAAGTTTGACGAGATTAAATTGAGTTTAACTTAAAGGAAGTTAAATAAGTTTGGTACGAACAACCTGAATTGGAAATTTCAAGATGAAATTTAGATTTAACTTGGGAAGTTAAATGGTTAATTTGAATTGGGAGTTTGTGTGATCTCAAAATGGGTTTGAGATCTAGAAATTGGAAATGGATGTATGATTTAAAATAAATTGGATGATGTCATCTTATTGTTATTAATAACCTTTAAATGGTGAATTGGATTTGTTAAATGAATGAAGAAATGAATTGTGATAATATATCCATTATTGTGATAAAAGGGAAATTAAACTTTAATTTAAAATTAAGGATATGGAATTATTTTGAACATAAAATTGGGTAATAAATTGGATTTTAAAGATAAAAAAAGGGGGGGTTTTGAACTCTTATTTGAACTTTGAAATAAGTTAAGTAAAGGTAAATTTGATTTAAGGGGTTAAATCAACATTTGGAAATTTAACACGAATTTATATAATTCGAGATGGTTTAAAATTGAGATTTAAATTGAATTAGTTCAAACTGGATTTTATTTGAATTAATGGGAATTGTAATTTAAGATGGATAAGTTTAAAAATTCAAATGGAAAATTTGAATTGGATTAATTTGAAATAAAATTAAAGATTGAATGAGTTCAAATTCAAATGGGAATGAGAATTAATTCATAAGGAAATTGAAATGATTTGAGATTGAAGTGGATTCAATTTGGAGTTAGTCTAAATTAGTTTAAATAATTTGGAACTGTAATTAAAGTGAATATGTTTAAAATCAAATGGGATTTGATTTGAATTTAGGAAAGAAATTGTGGATAATTCAATTTGAATTGGGATTGGATCAATTTAATGGGAAATTGGTTGAAATGGAGATTGGGAAGTTGAACAGTTTGGCTCTGGACTATTTTCAAAATAAATCTATTTTTCCAAACTATTTACTACACAACTTTTCATTTTAAACCAAAAACTATCTTAAACTTATTTTACAATTGCTTTGGAACTATTTAACTATTTTACAACTATTTTATAAACTAATTACTGTTTTTCCCACTACTTTATAACTAGTTACTATTTACGACTATTTTGCAGTCATTTTACTATTTTTTCAATTATTTTACGATTACTTAACTATTTTACAGCTATTTTACAAATTAATAATTATTTTTCAACTACTTGTCTATTTTTAAATTTTTCAAGCTATTTTCTAAATATAAACGGGACGGAGTTCAAACTGTTCGTGATTAAATACCCAACTGAGATAAGAAGTGAATTGATAATCCAAGTGGGGATTAAAGCAAATGTGAATAAGTGAATGAAAATTAAAGTGAATGTGAATAGAAAGGAAATTGATTTGGTTAATATTCAATGAAGTTAAATACGTAGGATGTACGTATATTATTCTATTCGCATAGTGATTTGATCCAGATTCGAGCACAGAATTTCGAGATAGTATTATCGATCCGAGTTGGGATTTTTCGCTCGATTTTCGACGGCGAACCTGGATATGGATTTTTGATTGATTCTGGATATTCTCTATCATAGTTGTGACTATGCAAGGAGAATGACGGTTTCTGATCGAGAAACCAGATCTGAGTCCGCACTAGGAAGTCGGGTGGACAATACTAGTTCGGAAGTGAAATTGTGTGATCGAGTAGCGATCAGATTGATATTGCTTACGAATGATATGTGAACATCGTACGGTTTGAATAAAATTGATTTTGAAATTTTTTTGGATAAAGAACTGTAAATGATTTTTGAAATTGAAAGTATATTTTGTGAAATATATGATGAAGTAAAGTGGAAATTGGATATTTCTACGGTAAATATTTACTTTATAAAAGTAAGTAATTTGGTAAGTGACTTTATAGAGTAACCAAATTTGAATATTTGATTTGGACTAAAACGAAGATATCTTTGTTATATATATGATAAAACTCCCATTTTTGAATCTTTTGCTAGAAGAAAAGGGTTTTGAAAGTATTTGACGTATAAAAGGAAATTTATACAAGTATGGATTGAATCAAAGATTTTCCATGATTTATATATATATATATATATAAGGGATTTTGTGAAAGTAATTTTGAGGAAAGGTTTTGAGAACCTTCGGATTTGAAAAGGGGCTTTTGATTTTTGGATAAAATCAATATTGGGGATTTTGAAAGCCTAGTTTGTGGATTATCGATTTTGAGAATCGATTTTGTGTAAAGGCATATATTTGAAATTCATACTAGGTGTATGATTTGGAAAATACTATATGTGTATAGTATAAAGTGTTTTTGAGATTGGCTCTGGGGAAAAAGGCGCTCCCTTGAAATGAACTTCTCAGGAGTGCCACAGGGTGGTACTGCCTTGAGCCTCTAAGGGGGAGGTTCTAAAGTTGATCCTGTGAGGAGTCCGGACAAAACTAGTTCCTGAGGATTATTGTGTAGCGAAAGTCGAGGGGCTGGTGCCTACAAAGGCATTTGGGTTATGCTGTGACGACAGTGTAACTCGATGTCACTGCGATCTACTACAGACCATAGCGAAAGTCGTGTGTGCCGCTGAGAGCCAACAGTCTACGTTTGATTTTATATCGGTAGACTGCGACACTATGGTAACATAGCGAAAGTCGTGTGAGCCGCTGAGAGCCAACAGTCTACGTTTGATTTTATATCGGTAGACTGCGACACTATGGTAACATAGCGAAAGTCGTGTGAGCCGCTGAGAGCCAACAGTCTGCGTTTGATTTTACATCGGTAGATTGCGACCTATGTGGAAGTGGAGAAGTTTCATTTGGACAGCGTAATCGAGAGGCCGCAGAGAGCCTGCAGTTACATGGACTTTTGCTGCGACGGCAACGTAACCCTGGAATGTAACTGCGATCTGTTGTGGGTTCCGTGGTGTAATCAGTTACATGGACTTTTGCTGCGACGGCAACGTAACCCAGGATGTGACTGTGACCATAGATGGGTGTGATGATTTCCAGAGCATTCTCACCGAGATATTTCCTCTATTTTCAAAAATTGTTTCCTATATTTTCAATAAAATTATTTTTCAAAATATTTTCACTGGATGTTGGAAACGGGTCTGCCAAGCACTTATAGATTTTCAGTCGTACGCCTGATCAACGTATGACCGAATTTCTGTGAGGACAAGGATGGACTGGTCGAACATCGAGTTATAAGGTATTTTTATAGAAACTATTTTAGAAATATTATATAGATTTTTTTTAAAGTAGTTTAAGAATGATCAAAGAAAATTTATCTGATTTTAAGCATTTTAATAATTCTGGCCTCGTTCCTTTAAGAGGACGAAAAGATTTAAAGGGGGGAGGAATGTGACGACCTGGATTTTTTAATATCTGTTAATCGGAAAATTTACTGATTTTATTAACGAGATATTAATTTTTGATGGGTCGAACAATTGAATTTTTGATAATTAAAATATCTGAATATAAATTAAGTATTTAAGCCTTGGCTAAGAATATAAATATAAATATATGTTTACATATGAATAAAGGTATATAAGTAATCTATAATGTTGTATGTAATATAAAGTAAAACATAAGTTAAATACATCTAAAACATAGAAATACTTATGAATAGGGCAATAAGACAAAGGGAAAATATATGTATATATGTACATATCAGGATGGATATGTATGTAAACAAGTAGGGGAACAAGTGCATTTAATGCCATCAACTCTAGCATAGAAAACATCATGTCTCACCTTTAATAAAATCACCTCATTTTTTTAACAAATCATATCAGGTCAAGGCTAACCATTCTATAAAAAAAAATATTGAAATGGTGGAGTCTGGAACAAGATTCAGTCTACTTTTCTGTTATATATCACTACCTTGACTCACACCTTACTGCATTCGAACAAGATAAGAAGTAAAATACAAGCTTTACAAGCTTCCTGTTAAAACAATCAAGGCAGTAAAAAAAAGAAAAGAAGAATTAAGTGCCCTGTTCAAGAATAAAAATAAAAACAAACCTGAGATCAAGCAAAGTAAAGTAAAAGAAAATATCTATGTACGAAATAAGTCAAGGAATCATATACATGAATACAAGCTGTACATGAAAAAAATATGTACAAGCTTGTGAAACAAGCCAATGTGAATTAATGCTAGCACACCATAAATCATATCAGCCTCCTTAGCTTAGAAAAATCTCTGACCAAACTAATTAAAAAAAAAATCTTGTACCAGAAAATAAAACAAAGTCTGTACTATCTTTGTATATATCAATCCCTCAACTCCATATGTTCATCAACTGTGCAAACCAGACTAAACTCATCAACTAAAAAAGAAAATAGGAAGTATAATCCTGCAACTAAATCAACAACAATAACATCAACAAAGAAAAATATAATCCAGGCTGATAGCTTTTCAAGACAGGTCGTGTTCTTGTTCAAAATCTAAAGTTGCTCTGTTCAAGTTTTTCTAGGTGAGTAAACAGTTTTATCTAAAGGATTAAACCTGTTAAATCTAGAAGCATGCAACATTTACTTAAAGTGAAATATGATATGTGATTACTTGATTGTTTAAACCAGATTGCATGTTTATTGGTATGTGAAAGTTTTTGTGCATGTCTGAAAAAAAGTTTGCTATGTTTTTATTCTTAGGTTCTAAAAAAAAATCAACTGCTCTTACTCTGATTGTTAGGTGTTTTGATATTGAATAAAATATAATTGGAAATAACAGGATTTAAGTTGTAAAAAGATATGAAGCAGGAATTGGTGATAGTTTAACTGGAATGGGAATATTACAGTAAAAATCTTTTTTTTTCCAAAATTTCAACCATAAAGATTTGTTGTTTCAGGATTAAAATATGAATGGTTATCAAAAATTAGGATTTTCAAAAGGTAGATCATGATTTTTAAGGCTGTTTATCGTGAGTAATCGAGGGTTAAAGGTTAAATGGGTTTTAAGCATTTGCGGTTGATTGAGATGGTGGGGAAGGTCGAAATTTATATCAGAGGGAAGGGAAAGGTTGGTGAAGCGGGGAAAATTGTCCGATGATTTTAGCATCCATCGAGGCATCGTCGAGGCTTCGATTTAGGGTTTTAGGTCGATGATGGGTTCTAGGCCCATGCAGCCTCGCCAGTGTGTCGAGTTGAATCAGAGCTGTGGGAAAAACAGTATGTGAGCATGGCAAAGGTCTGGAAGGAGTTGAGGGTTCTCCGATGGTCAGAGGTGAAGGTACAGCGAGGATTTCTGGTGATTAATTTCGTTTCAGGTTGGGCCAATGGTTCGATTTTGATTTTCGAGGAGGCTTGTATTTCTGGGTGGCTGATAGGTTAGAGGGAGTCGTAGCTGACTGGTTGATGATCGGAGTGATGATCGGTGGTGAATGGGTTGGTGTGCACGGTGCACGGACATCTTTGGTGACAGGTTGTTTACGTGATGAGGAGATGGTTGGCTCGAAGTCAACACGGGAGATTTGGGTCAGACCGAGTGTTACATATTTTCAGGTAAGGACGTTCTTGAGCTCAGGAGACGAGCTGGGTGGCAGGACGTATGGAGTGTTTCCGCTGTGATTATTATTTCTGTTTATCTGAGATATATTTGATTTGTATATGCTCAGTGTTGTGTATGAGAGTAACTCTGATGTATTATAAATGTAAATTAACAGATATAGTATTCTTTTGTAAACTGTTATTATTTGATATTATATTTTAATCCGCTGTGAATGTGAGATTCTGTGTTTTGTTTCCTGTTTCTTCTTCTATCACTTTCTTCTTTCCATAACTATCTGGAATTTTCGGGATCGAAAATTCCGGGTCGTTACAAAAGCAGACCGTATCTTTGGAGAAGATGGATGGGTGGAAGTACCAAGGAATGTCTAGTCATTCTGTATGTTATTTGTTTAATTTGATTGGTGTGTTTTAAACTTGATTGACTTGACTTATTTAAAACATTTGGTGTGGTTTGTATATATGATTGGATTGAATAATTACTGTAAATATGATTGGATGATGATTGATTTACTTCTGGATTACACATATGATCACACTCATGATCACATTTCACATTTATGATCACATTTCATACTTATGATCACACTTATCACTTATTACACTTATATATGGATTACTCTATTGTATTATGGTTGATTATCTTATATCAAGTTCAGGGAATTTATTAGTAAGAAGTTTTTGTTGATGACAAAGGGGGAGAAGTTATAAAATAGTAGTTGGCTTGGAGTAAGGGGGAGTTATGATTGGAGTAAGGGGGGTCATGGAGTAAGGAGGAGTTATGATAGGAGTTATGGTATGGTAAGTATATTTTATAAATACAGGTTGTCATCATGAAAAAGGGGGAGTTTGTTAGGAACTGAGATGTTGGTTTTGATGACAACAACCTTTTTAACTTATCTTATTATAAAATATATACTAACACTATTGTCTAGATAGATATGTATATGCAGGAACTATGCAGGATATATATATATATATGCAGGTATTGATTACTGAAGACTGATCAGTATAAAGACTCAAGATTCAGAATGGAGATATCAAGATTGAAAACTCTAGAGTATCAAGATCAAGATTTCAAGATAAGTGTCTAGTTTTTGTTAAAACTTCATAATAGCACGGAAATCTTCATTCCAAATTTCATTTGGGATGGAACCCATTTCTATCTTCTTAGTGGCTTACAAACCCACGACAAGTAGCTTACAAACCTACAACAAGTGGCTTACAAACCCACGAACATCTTGGTTTTGTACAAGTTCTCGAGTCCTGATGTGATGAGATATTCTGCAGGAAGAAGCTTGCAAAACTACTTCAAAATGGTTTTTCAAAATCATTTTCAAAACTGCTTTTCAAAATGTTTTTGCCTTTCAATTATCTTTTCAAATGATTTTCAAAAAGATGTTTTAGCCTTAAAATATTATTTATTTTTGTTTTTAAGTAAACTCTTGTTTTAAACTTCATTTGTTTTTAAAACTATCTTTTGATTTTTAAATATTCTTTTATAATATATATATACTTGAGATTTAAAATCAAATTTATATATATATTCTAAAAATATATTTTTCTACTCTTCTTTATTTTAAAACATTGGAAAATTAGTTTATTTTACTCCAGAATCATTTCATCTTGTTTTCTTTTCAATACCATTTTCAAAACAAATTTTACATTGTTTTTAACTATGGGATGTCGACATGGTGGCCGTTAAATTCAAAAGTTTCAATTTTCAAAAGAAGTGTCTATTCGTTTAAATCTCTTCACGAATGGTTATGACCATTACTGGTCTATAAATAGCCTTCACAAACGAACTTTTAACTAACTATATTCTTATTTTCTTCACTCCTTCTTCTCCACAAATCCGTATTCTAAAATTTTCATATTTTTAAGATCGTGCCAAAATTCTACTGAATTCTCAAGTGAATCAAATTAGAATCTCATTCTTGTTTGATTCTATGCCCTCTCTCGAAGATCAAAGTGCTATTCAGAGTTATAGGATCAATTTGAAATCAAAAGTTTATCCAGTCTCTCTATAAGGTGTGGTTGTGCCTGGAAATCAATTGGGTGATCTTGTGTCCCGTAAATCAAGAGAGTTTGCCCCGGACTCGAAGACAGGAGGGTACCTCAAGGCCTTTAGAAATTGAGGATTGTAATCTCGACATCGGAATAATAAAAATCTGTACGAGGTGTTTGCCTTGGTGCAGGACTGGACGTAGGGTAACTCCGAACCAGTATAAATCCGGTGTGTTCTTTCCTTTTGCTGCTTTTTATTTACTTTTTGCTTCTGTGTTTGATTCTGTGATTGTTCTGTGATTAAGTTCTGCATTTGTTTGTGTTATAATTTTAATTTAGTCCATATAAGTCTTAGAATCCATTAAACACTATTCACCCCCCCCCCTCTAGTGTTAAATTAGCCTTAAGATCCTTAATCCGCACTCCCTTTCACATTCGAGTTCAAGCAATACAAAGCAATCAAACATGGTCAGGCGTGCAACCAGTCTAAGCATAGTAAAAAGTTCAGAGGCATGTACAAAGTTTTAACACCAGACATCATGGTGACAAGCAACATAGCCTTAACATTCAAATGGTTCACATGACAAAATACATGAAGTCAGTACAACATGAAACCGAACCAGAAATGCACAAGATTGAAGTGAACACATACGAAATCGAACCAAACATCAAAAAATCCTCAGAATTCTACCATGAAATTTTGAAGCAAAAGTCACTGCCATTCAAAAATCAAAAGATCTAAAACAAATTAAAGTTGAAGAACTCATCGGAAATCTTACCACTTATGAGCTAGAAATCAAATTCAAGGAAGAACGTGAAGGAGGTGATACGCGAAAGTAATCAATAGCTCTCAAAGGAACAACAGAAAATGATGATAACGATGATGATGATGGAGCAGCTGAATTGGCACTGATAATAAAGAGATTCCAAAGGTGAAACCGCAAATATGGAAATCCTGCCCTAAATCAAAAACTGAAGAGAGGAATCGTCAAAATTCTAGACAACTCAGAAAAGCCGGAGATCATTTGTGACAACTGCAATAGACCTAGTCACATCAAGCCCCATTATCCTCAAAATCGACTCAGCAAAGGAAGGAAATCGAAAAGGAGAAGTTTTACAGCCACATGGGATGAAAGTGATGAATATAAAGATGAAAGCACTGGCTGTGAAAATGAAAAGGTAAAACATTGTCTTCGAGGAGAAATAAGTGATAGCGATGATGACGAGCCAAGCGAGGTATCAAAAATTACTCACTCAGAATTACTTATATATTTTCACGAAGTAAATGGCTGTTTTGAATGACTTAGGGAGAAGTACGCTAAAATTGAATCACAAAGAGATAGTTTGATAGAATTAAATAAACAGCTTGATCAATTGGTTAAAAACTATCGAAATAAGAGCCCTAAGTGTGATAAGTGTCCATCATTTGAAGAAGAGATTAAAAAAATCAGAAATTAAAATTAAATCACTTGAAAATGAAATTCTGATTTTGAAAGAAAGTGAAAATACTAGGAGAGAAAATTCTATTAAAAAGTGCACTTTGTTATTGAATGAAAATGAATCTCTCAAAACACAAGTCCAACAATTATCTACAACTTTAGGAAAATTCTCTAAAGGAGAAAAATCACTAAATATGCTATTAGGGAAACAAACTGTCAATATTGTTAGACAAAGACTTGGGTATACTCAATTTGAACGTGTTAGAAGCGAAACTAATAATGTCAATTCCAAGTGCACGATTTGTGGAAAAATTGGACACAATCACAACAATTGCTGGTATAGACCAAACACGTGAAAACCAATCCAATTTGGGTTCCCAAAGGCATGCATGTAAAATCCCTTAGAATTAAACAAATCTTGGTGCCAAAAGGAACTAACATAGATTGTCTTGGCTCTACACAAACTTATTTTTCAAAATCATTTGTCACTAACAATCATGGACCTATAAAAACAAATAGGTCACAAAAATATTTCCTCGTGTAGGTGTGGTGGTAGGCTAAAGAACAACAACAGTGGTACCTGGATTCTAACTATTCCAGGCACACGACGGGCGATAAATCAAAGTTCCTTAGCCTAGTACAATGGTGGCAGAATCACAATGGGCAAAATTATCGGTAAATGTAAAATAGGTAACGGTACATTTATCTTGAACAATATTTTATACGTTGAAAATCTGCACCATAATATTATTTAAATCAGCCAATTATGTTATAAGGAAATGAATGTTGATTTTGAGTCTGATGCATGAAAAAATATTGACCAATCATCTTTTCATGACACTGTGAGTACCTCTAGAGTCTTTGAACCAGTTCATATAAATTTGTTTCGACTAACGATTTTACAAGTTTAGGTGGTAAGAAATGTTTTTTTGTATTTTTTGATGATTACTCAAGATACACGTGGATATATTTGTTTATTTTACTGATTCTAGACCTGACATTACGTTCACTGTTTGTTTATGTGCATGGTTTCAATTCAAATCAAAAAGGATTTCAATTAAAAGCTGTAAAAAGGATTTTAAGGTATTTGTTGCAGACTCCACGATTTGGTCTATGGTATCCAGAAAATGATAACTTTGAGTTAAAGGGATATTCAGATGCAGATTATGCTGGTAGTCTACTTAATAGAAAAACTACTAGTGGAACATGTTGTATGTTGGGATATTCGTTAGTTGCATGGTCAAGTCAAAAACAAATTTTAAACTAGTCCCACTTATGATCTCACAAATAATCTTGTACATTATTCTTTCACCAAGCATATAGATTAGAGATCATATTTCGAAAGAAAATATCTGCATAAATTTCATTTTGACTGTTTTTCAATTGGTAGACATTTATTACAAAACCCCTTTCAGAAAATAGTTTTTGTCAGATTCTTCTCAGTTTAGGAATTTTAGAAATTTGGTAACTTTTTGAATTTGATTTTAAATGCCTATATTAACTATTCTGACTCCCTACTGATTATCAAAAAAGAAAAATAGTTACTGAAAAATGTGATGAGTGTTGATATTAATCATACATTATGACTTGAGAAATTATATTTAGTAAATTTTTTAAAAATTTAAACAAGATTTATAATAACTTTTGTTGGTAAAAATTTCATGACCATCTCTTTTTCTATCATATTTCTAACGACCATCACTCATCAAAATCCAATTTAGTATGTCAAAATGTGGTATTTAAACAGGAAATTATTCTTTTAATTAATTAGGAATAAAATTATCCAAAAGTACTCACTCTCATTTAAAAGTCCTCACGGTTATGCATGGGTGAAGTACTTCGAATATTTGATTATGTGCTTTCATGCTTATTTAAAAGTCCTCACGGTTATGCATGTATGGAACACATATCAAAATTGATTATTAAATAGATGAGTTGATTCTAATCCCATTTAAAAGTCCTCATGATTATGCGTGGTTCGAAGATACTTGAAATTCATTTTTAAAAAAAAATTGGGAATACTACTAATCTCTATTAAAAGTCCTAACGGTTTTGCATAGTTAGTAAGTATTCAAATTCCTGTCATAAATATACCACAAATATATACAATTATATGGTTTTATATACCTACATCACCCCTATCACTCTAAAATGGAATATGCACCTAACAGAGTATTTATGATTTTTGTTTGGTTTTTAATTGAAATTTAGTATTTATACTCGATTAGGTATTAATGTTGTATTAATGTCTATCACTTTATCTCTATGTTCTAACACTATCACTCTTTTGCTGATAACTAAAGGGGGAGAGAGAAGTTAAGATTTTGGCAAATAAGTCAAGTCATATTTTTTATTTTCATATTCCCATCTAGGTTCATTTGCATATTTTTTATTTATTTTCATGCATATGTGAAGGGGGAGTTTTGTTGTAGGCGGAGTATTAAAATAGGGGGAGCTAATGGAATTCAACATGACCAAATACATTTAATAAAGTCAAAATCTTAACATATGTTTGTTATCATCAAAAGGGGGAGATTGTAGAATACAATAGCCTATGATTTTTGTTTAATGATAATTAACATATATATGTATTCATTTAAATGTATTTGTTGTGGTACTATTTTATTGTTCGCATAATTAAATAAATATTTGTTGAATAAAATAAATAACACGGAATTCATATTTAAACAAATATTTTATTCAAACAAATATTTTATTTCAAATTCAAATAGTACAAATTTGAGCTCTCGCTACATTTAAACATTTTCAATTACAATACAATTTCAATTACAACATACTTTTCACTTTACAATTTTCATCCTCACTACATATATTCACTCATCACTCGTATTTGATCTTCAACTCTATTCCAGCCTGTATCCAGCATCTGAACTATCTACACAATAAACACTGACGCAACAAACTTGAAAAGGAAATATTTTTACAGTGTACGATGAAGTGTGTGTTTGAAAATATTGTTTTCCTCGGTTATTTAGGTTGTTCGTCATCATATTCTTTTAAATCATCATACACAAACAACTTGTGACATGCATAGTGTATCACTGTACATGCCACAAGGCTGTGCACACCGATATACACTTGCTTGTTAAAATCACAGGGACAGGTGAGCACAAGGTCAAACCCACGCCGAGGCTGGATTCAACACAGGTGCAAAGAAACAAATGAAAACAGTTCAGAATATAAGTGAGCAGAAGAATCATTTCATATATGACTCAAAGCATTGCAATGAACCAAACTTCGAACAATGCAAAACTGAAGTGAACCATTCGAGTTCAAGCAATACAAAGTAATCAAACATGGTCAGCCGTGCAACCAGTCTAAGCATAGTAAAAAGTTCAGAGGCATGTACAAAGTTTTAGCACCAGACATCATGGTGACAAGCAACACAGCCTCAACATTCAAATGGTTCACATGACAACATACATGAAGTCAGTACGACATGAAACCGAACCAAAAATGCACAAGATTGAAGTGAACACATATGAAATCGAACCAGACATCAAGCGTAGACTAAAATAACAACATGAACCAGACCATTCTAACTCGAGGCAGGTCACTACATTCAGACAACACATTCATAAACAAAACAAGACTTCAACATTTAAAGTGCACCAGACCACTTCAAATGACAACAAGATAAAAATTCAAAGGCAACATGATAGTAGCCTTTCAACAAGAGTACAATGAAATGGAGCAACCAGCAATAAAACAGTATATATGAAAGAAAGCCGAGGCCAGAATCACAACCCAAAAGCAACATACATTAAGATACACATGTATGCATATAAAAATGCATATATACATACACATATATTAGTTCAAGTACAAGACTTCAAACCACCACTCAATGCAGACCAGATCAGTGCACAAGGAAAGCAGTTTTCGGATTCAATAACAAAGGCATGTACAAATATGTGGAACCAAATAAGCATGTGTAGACATTGTAGACACTGGAATAGGACCACAATACAACGTCCATAACAAGTGCACAAGTGTAGCCTCAACAGTGCAACCACAGACATACAATGATTTCAACCCAGACTAATATTGGACTCGATGCAACAAGGAATCAGACCACCAAATGGAACAAAGCAGTTTTCTCTTCAGTGCAACATAAACACTAGCATGAATGGTCAAAGCAGTTTGAACATATCATAACCCATGAAGACCAACAGATCAGAGACATGTACACAAGTAAACACACTAGAACCCAGTTCAATGCAATGCAACAGAAAATATAAATGCACATATACTCAAAACACACAACATGGCAACTCAATGAAACCAAGAAAATAAATTCAAGATATATATATATATGCAGTCGAAGTAAAAAAACAAAGGAGCAGTTCGAATAAAGTCAAAGAGAGTCACACGATGAACAAGTCAAAGCCGTGGATTATATCAATATAAACAGAAGCAGTTTCAAAACGGATATTGTCAATTGAAACTGTGTTGAAGGGTTTTTTAAACGAAGTCAAAATATATCTCCAATTCAAGTATCGAGCGAGAGAAAAAAACATGTTGAACAAGTCAAGGCATTATCACGAATTCAAATACCAATAAGTCAGTGAATTGAACAAGCCAATATATTATCTCAAAACTTCAAATGCCGAAGTTAAAGGAGAAAGTAATGAAACCGACTCAACAAAATCGAATTCATGGATTAACTCGTATACGATGAACAACTCAGCAAATAACAAAACCATATGACCAGTAATCGAACGGCCAAGCAAGTGTTTGAAAAATTCAAATACAAATATAGGAAACGATAATATAGAGTTCCGTCCCCTATAAATCAAACCCAAATTCATCATCGGCATTCATTGGAGTTCGAAACAAAAATCCAGAGAGCATACTTAGAAGAAAGACCAAAAAATCCAATCAAGTTCGAAAGCTAGTCAAGTTCAAGCATATCAAACAGAGAAATAAAAGTAAAATCGCATACCATAATTACTAGATTCGAACTCGACCCAATTGAAGTGGCAGCAAGTTATCAAAGCCAAGGAATCGACGGCAAAGCAAATTGAAGAACGCTGATTGAAGCTGAAGGCTAATTAAGGAACTAAAGCATCATGCGAACAGATTGAAGGCGGCGGCTTCAATTGAAAAGCCCTAAATCCAGATTGATAAAGAAAACAAGGCGGCCACGAAAATAAGAGATGAGCGTCCAATTTTTATCTTTTAATTTTGGGCCGGTTGTTTATTTTTTTTTGGGCTTCAAATATCATAATTAGGGTTTTGTTTGTTTTTGTTTTAGTTTGTAATTTCTTTTTAAATTTGTGAAACTCTAGTTGTGTAACTAGTTACGAACTAAGGTGGTGTTGTTCGAGAATTTGCAACTCAGTGGCTGAATTGTGGCAGGGTTTTAAGCGTAGAGTTAGGTTAGTCATTAGCGGGTGTTGCAAGTTTACGTGTGTAAGCGTCTGACTACTTAATTTCTAGTAGAAACCTTGGGGGCAGCACGTAGGTAGGGTTTTACCGAAGCTAGGTAAATTTGTGTGTGATCTCTTCTACATTATTTACTGTTATTGTTTTTATTTCCTCATTAATTTTTATTACTATTAGTATCACCCTATTCACTCCCTCTCTAGGGGGAAAATGATCCTACAAACATATGATGGACGGACGGATCCCGATGTTCATCTAACGAGGTATATGAGGCACATGGAAATACTAGGGGCATCGGGAGAGGTGATGGCACTGTGCTTCCCTTTGTATTTGATAGATATAGCAGCACTATGGTTCAGACAATTGGAAAGTGGCTCTATTGAAACATGGACAGAATTGATCGAAAGATTTATGAGGCAGGTTAGAGTTCATATCTCGAGATCCAAGAATGTGATGAGTTTGGCAACACTGAAGCAGAGGACCTGTAACGACCCAGATTTTTAAAAGATTAATTATGAATATTTAAATGTTTTTAAATATTGAATTTGAATTATAGATTGATTTTTAATATGAAAATTTGGGTTTATTTATAAAATAAATTCAGAATTTAATATTGCGATTTATTGGATAATTTAATTATTGAATTTAATAATTGAATATTGGTTAAATTATTGTGTCCTGAGTTTTAAGCTCGATAAAAAAATAATTTAAAGGCTTATAAAATTCATATTAATAATAATGAAGATAATAAAAGTTTTAAAATTGAATTTAAAGGTGATATGTTCAATTTAAAAATAGCTTGTTTAAATTGACATTTAAAAATAGCCTTTCGAGGCACAGTCTCGAAATTCGACGAAACATGTTCCATTAGATCCATAATAGTGTACTATTATCGGATTTCAAATTTCATAGCATTTTGAGTTATCGTTTGGTCGTACGGGATATAAACGCGCTGAAATTTATATCGAAATTTCAATAGAATAATTGGGTCCAAAAAGCTATCTTCTCCATTCGATCGAACTAGGACTCGAAACCTTTTCCATTGCATTCAGAATAGGGGTATAACATTATAAACGCCTAGCGGCACGCCTCGATAGGGTATCAGAATTTTAAGTTGCATTAAATAAGATATTTATAATTAAATAATATTCTAACCAATCAGCAATCAAGACTTACCTTCTCCAACACGCCTCCCTCAACTTTATATCACGTCTTCCCCATCACTGTTCGAGATCAAATCGATCCGCTCTACAGACATTTCAAAATCAATCCTAGCTCGAAAAAAGAAAGAAAAAGATGATATCAAAGTATTTAAAATCGCGGCCTTCCCTCTGTGTCTCTTCGGTTCGACAAGAAGAAGAAAATCGAAATTAGAGCGAAAAAAAATATATACAGAACGAAATCGCGTACTTCTCTTCCTTCCCCCTGAACTTTGAACTCATGACGATCAAATTCATTCAAAAAAGAAGAAGAAAGGGAGACGATGGTAGGCCACCTGGAAGATCGCTTGAGTACGTGCACGTAGGGGGAGGAAGGCTCGACCTTCGATTCGCGGGATAGGGTTAGGCCTGAGGTCACGGTGAAGGGAGACGAGTCGAACACAATTAGTGTTGCCTAGAAGCGCGTTCGGCCTTGGATGCAGGCGTGTGGAGTTAGCCTGAGAGAAGGAGACTAGAGCTCGAGGAATTTGCGCGCGTGCTGGGAGGAGCTTCAACAGGCCGGTCCTTGGCCATGGGTGCGGCAAAGGAAGTTCTAAGGGAGGATGGCTCGAACGTGGGTAACCTGGTGATCGTATATGATTTTAGGGATGATTAGGGTTGTTGATCGTCATTAACTGGGCAACTGTTTTTTTTTAATTTGTGATTTAAGTAAATGAATTTATTTATATAAATAGTTATCTAATAAAATTCGTAATGCATTTTACGAGGTAAAAATCGCATGAACCGGAATGCTCGGGTTTGTAATGTCGTAGAATACGAAATAGAATTGGAGTGGATTGCAATAAAATCAAGGTGAGAAACTCTCACTCATTTGGAATTAACTAAACTTAAATTTTTAAATAGTTGAAAATTAAATTTTAATGCTAGTTAAATTTATAAAATTTATTGTATGTTGAATGATATAATATATATATATAGTAATATAATATATATATATACTTGTATTTGGAGTGATATTCCCGCACATTATAGTGGATGAGACCCTATGCGTCCCGCATAATAGCGGATGACCCTATATACTACGATTTCCCCCTCGAAGTGGGATTGGTATTTTTATATTGTATTAACATCTGTGGATGCACGGAAACAGGTTGGAGGGATCCAACTAGATTCCTCAAATGTTAAATTTAATTTCATATATTGTGATATATGGATTGTGTAGAATAATCTGTTATAGATTATTGTACTATTTGGAATTTATTGGATACCATTGTAGCACTGCCCTGAATTTTGATAATTTAAATACCATAAATATATTTTTTAATTTTAATGGATAAATGTAACGCCTCGGTTTTTACGGCTTCCGAAAATCGACATCAATACGTCCACTGTATCAAATGTCGCACAAACGAATGCCGAAAAATCGAATTGTTATGGTTAAAAAGAAGAGGTAGAAGAAAAAGAAGAAAAAGAAAAAGAAAAAGCAATAGATACAATATCAGAATCTCACATTCGCAGCGGAAAAACATATAATAGATCAATGAATAATCTTTAAATCAAGAACTATATCAGTTTGTACATTACATCATCAGAGTCAATATACACACAATACATCAATGGACAGTTATACAAACTTTTCCTCATACAGAATACACAATGGAATAATAATATCATATACAAGTGATACGCCTCGCCATCCAGCTTGCCACTGAGCTCCACAGCATCTCCTGAATCCAGAATGACCTGAAAATCTAACTCTAGGCTGCCCGTGTGGAAAATGATGGGCACCCAGAGTTTAGGAAGGGAACAATAAACTCCAGGTCAGTCATGGGACTGGTGTGAGAACTAAAAACAAATATTTGCACAAGGAAATAGAAAGAAGTCCGTAATGCCTTTGAAAAGTGAAACTACCATAAGGCCTCCCGCCACACACACAATGCAAACGCAGAATTGGAGGAGATTTCTCCTTATGATAGTCAAACATGCTTACTACGCAAATTCTTTTAAATATTATTATTAGTGCATAGTGCAGAAAACATTTTGAAAGTATAATATTAATCTTAGCCAGCATAGGTACCATTATATTATGCCTGCTATAGCTGCCATTTTAAATGGGAGGTTCTACAACTAAAACCGTACAGGGTTCATATTGTTTCTTTGGATTTCCAACAAATGGTCAGGCTAAGTAACTTCCTACTGCCACATGGGTACGCCTCTGGAGGGACATCCCGAGAACTAACTAGCTCTCTACCAACACAAGGCCGGGTTACCTCTTACACTAGGTAACTACTACACGAATATGCCACCCCCGGTTCTTTGGGACCTTTATCCGAGGCGCCTCAACAAAACAACAATCACACAGTAAATGAGATTGGAGTAACCACATAGGTTAAATACCAAGGCTCCATACCTGATACCACCCTTTTCCAGAAGGAAATGACATACCCTAAAGGGAGCGACCCTCATAACCTTGCTGCATCATTCCTGTTTTGACCATTTCCGGGGTGTGAGGTCTGACGAAGTCTCGTCCACAAAGCTACGCTTTGGAACAAATCCATGCTTTGATCACAAATGATCAACCAATGATCATCACACAACAGTACTCAGCATGTCACATTACCAAATTGGGAGTATATCATTGATAACCTTCAACTACATAACCTCTAAGCTCGTACGTCTCAGAGAAGGGTGTTAAGCTAAGAGAATAAATTCTCCGCCACCAACAGAAATGTATTTGAAAGAAATCTACTTTATATCTCAAAGTGTAATGTCAGACATGTAACCATACAAGTCTATTCCGGGTTCGAACAGAACCGAAGGCACTTTCAAAGAAGCCCTTGCAATCCGGGTATTCACAATCCCGATCGAACTTCCCATCACAAAGGAAATCTCTATACCGTAGCTAACGGTGCAGAGACAATCGATAGGTCATCCTATCGTTTTCACAAATTGTCACGTACCGAAATTTTCGACTTTCGAAAATTCGACATCGATACTCACTTTATCGACTGTCGAGAAATCGAGTGCCGGAAACTCCAATAGTGATGGTTTAAGAAAGAAGAAAAAGGCAGAAGAAGAAGAAAAGATAGAAGAAAGAGGGAAGAAAACAGAAGAAGATAGAAGAACAACAGAACAACATCAGAACAGAAAACAATATCAGAATCTCACATATCGCAGCGGAACAATATATAATAAATAAACACTAGTCTTTAAAACAAAGAGCTATATCAGTTTTATACATACATCAATCATCAGAGTCATATACAACAATGGACAGTTATATAAACTTGTCCTCATACAGAATACACAGCGGAATAAATAATATCAGATACAAATACTACGTCTCGTCCTCCAGCTTATCTCCAAAGCTCCAGAATATCCTGATAATCTAACTCTAGACTGCCCGTGTGGAAATTGGTGGGCACCCAGAGTTTAGAAGGGAACAATAAACTCCGAGTCAGTCATGGTGACTGGTGTGAGATCGTAAAACAGTTATTCTTTATAACAACAAAATAATCTTAAAGTCAATTCGAAATGCTTTTGGAAAATGAAACTACCATAAGACCTCCCGCCACACACACAATGCAAACGCAGAATTGGAGGAGATTTCTTCTTATGATAGTCAAAGATGCTTACTACGCAAAATCAAATTCTTTTTTATATTATTATTAGTGCATAGTGTAGAAATCATTTCGAAAGTATAATATTAATCTTAGCCAACATACGACCAGTATCGTATGCCTACTATAGCTACTATGTTCAATAGCAGGTTACCGCCACATTCCATAGCAGGTAATACAACTAAAACCGTACAAGTCACGTATTGTTTCTTTGGATTTCCAACAAATGGTCAGGCTAAGGAACTTCCTATGCCACGATGGGTACGTCCCTGGAATAGATGACCCGAGAACCTAACCGGATCTCTGCCAACACAAGGCCGGGTTACCTCTGCAAAAATAGGTAACTACTGACACGCGTATGTCATCCCCCGATCGTAACCGATCTTCCCGAGGATCCCCGATTTCCAACAAACCACGTAATAATAATAATGCAGCAACCACATAGGTTAAGTATCTGGGCTCCATACCATGATACCACCTCTATCCAGAAGGAATGACATACACTAAGGGGCGCTACTCCCTAGAACCTTGCCGCATCCTTCCTGTTTCGACCATTTCCGGGGTGTGAGGCTCGATGAAGTCTCGTCCACAAAGCTACGCTTTCTACAAAGCCCTGCTTCGGGTCAAACAAAATGATCAACCTATGATCACAAAGATATAAGATCAAACAAATGATCATATCGCAAATGATCAAACACTGATCATTTCACAGCAACACTCAGTATGCCACGTTACCAAATTGGGAGTATATCGCTGATAAATTTCAACTACACAACCTCTGAGCTCGTACGTCTCAGAGAAGGGTGTTAAGCTAAGAGAATAAATTCTCCGCCACCAACAGAAATGTATTTGAAAGAAATCAGCTTTATATCTCAATTTGTAACGTCAGACATACAATCCATACAAGTCTGTTCCGGGATCGAACAGAACCGAAGGCACTTCTCACGAAGCCCTTGCACATCCGAATAATTTCTAATCACGTCCGGACTTCCCGTCACTAAGGGTGATAAAACCTCTAAACCGGAGATCAGCCGATGTAGAGTAACTCGACGGTAATCCTTTCGTTTTCAAAAATATCCGGTCTTCAACACCGGTCTTCAAATGCAATTCATAACGATGTATCACATATTCGGAATGGGTTATACGACCCCATGGTCCTTTCCCGGCTAACCCGAATAGTGAGCGCTTATTCAAAAATAAGTGTGGCATTCAAATTCATCCAATTCACAACAAATACCTATCTAAAGGTAATTATTGATAGTCGGTTATTTAACTATCAATAAAGATGCGCAACATCATCAGATTCCAAATAATTTTCCCAAATTATTTATCTTCCAAAATATCTTTACTAGATATAAAATTTCCACACTTAATCATTTGAAAACAATTTCAAATCAATTTCCACATTTCATTTTATCTTTGAAGATAAAATCTCAAAACAGTTCATTTCATATTGGAAAAGCATTTCCATACTTATTTAAAAATAAGTAATTCACAAATCTATTTATTTTCAACATTTGAAAATATTCGATATACTTAAATAAATGTTAAGTATATATTTCATTCTTTAAGGAAATCATTTCTATAACACATTTATCTGAGTCAAAACGAATGTTACGTAAAACATTGTTACGACGACTCAAAATCACTAGTATAGGGATTCGGAATTAAAATAGATGTATAAATCCCAATACTATATAAAACATTTCCTTTCGGAAATCATTTACTATAACAACAGTGTTATAGTCCATCATTTCCTTATTCCTCGAAAACGTCTATTTCAACAATGAATGTTGAAATCTATGATTTCGATATTCAATATATTTGAAAACATCTTTAAAACAATTAACTTCATTTCAAATATCACTTTCCCAAAACCATATCCATTTTACTTAAAAATATATTCACTGTCCAAAATCGTGAATATACTTCACTAACCACATTTCAATCTTTTCTACACATTTATTTCAAGAATTTATCCACTATCCAAAATCATGGATAAAATTCCCTTAATAACCTTCTATATTCGATTCATCAAATTTTGATTGATTTTCGAATTTATAAAACAACGTTTATAAATTCTATTTCTATTTTCTAACAACTTCAATTTAATAAATCTCCTTTATTAACAATTCGATTTATAAACCTTCTTTAATGACCTATTCAATTTATAACTCAATGTATATACCAAAGGTCCATCTTATAAGTTAATAACTTACCATTCATTTATTTTAAAAGAAATCGTTCTTTTAAACTTCACAGATTTTAAATCTTATTACTTATAAGATTTCATTTATAACCTTATTTTCAACCATAACCGAACTACTTTTATACTATTTATAAATCTCATCTATTAACCATTCTTACTTGTTCAAAAATCTAAATTCAAATGCCGAAATCCAATTTATACTTCATTTTAACACTTATAAAAACTCGTTTTATAATTCCAACATTTGATTTATAAATATCAATTTGTATAAATCTTTTTATACAAATCATTTATAGTTATTCAAAAATCCCAACTTAAACCATTTTATAAATAAATCGATTTTTTATTTCAAAAATGACACTTTGGTTATATTCCACTAAAAATTTATAACTTTTATAACTTTAAAATTTTAACGTTTATAAATCAATTCAAAAATTCCATAAAACGTATATTTTCAAAAATCACTTTAAAAATCCTTTTAAAGTAAAGTCGTTATTTTAAACTTCAAAACTTGAATCCGATGATGCAACAGCACCAATTAGTCAATCACAACAACAAACATCATATATCAATATGATAACAGAATATACATCAATATCTGTAAATAAATAAATACTGGTGAGGAATCCAGTTGGATCCCTCCAACCTGTTTCCCTGCATCCACAGATGTTAGCACAATACCAATTCCACTTCGAGGTGGAATATCGCGGTATATGGGTTTTATAAAAATAATCCGCTTACTAACGGCGCAATAGGGTCTCATCCGCTATACGAGGCGGGAAATCAATCAATCCAATATATACATATGCCAATATGTATATATTGCTATATATATATATATATATATAGATATATCCTACTATATCTAATATCACATCCAAATAGCAATCATATCAACAACTGCAAAAATTCCACATTTAATTTGAGTGAGAAAAATCTCACCTTTGCTTTATATTTTGCAATCCAATTGTTACATTCCCCCTTCTGACCGCCTCCAGTCGGTAATTAAACCAACTCGAAACGTTCAAAAAGACGAATTGTTATTTAGTTTATAACGTTTAAACAGAATCAGCCACAGAAACACAGAATAATAACAATGAATTAAAACAAATGAAATCTTTATTTCATTACTATAAATCTTTTTGAATACATCAGAGTTTATACAAATTTTAATACTGATACAGCGGAATATCTTAAAATACAATTTTCTTCTGAAAACTAAAGTGATTCTTTACTCTCTCTCTCTAACTTCGCTGCTCGAAAATCTTCAAGCTGTAAAATACTCGGTCTGACCCGAGTATTATATTCAAAAGAAAATAATACACAGGTCAGTCTAATTCAAACCAGTTATTAGTGCATATAAGCAGTAATAATTTAAATAGACGACAGTCACAATAATTCTCGTCTATCCGGCTCTTTTAACAAAGAAATCGGATAACGAAAATATAACACTTAACAGTGTTAAACAATAAATCAGCAGATTTAAAACATCAACATAGATAGATAAACAATTTATCAAATCGACTAAATCAATTTAAGACAATTGAAGTTGTCACTTTAAAACCATCAGAGTTCGATTGGCTGCCGTACACGCACGCGTGTACGGCCTCGCCAACAACAGATGTGTGGCTGCAGTACACGCTAACGTGCACTGCCTCGCCAACTCGAGTGAATACTAACAGAAACATAGCTAACACGTCAAAACAAGATCAAACCCAAGTTTCAAAAATGGGTTCAACTCAAAATCAATGACAAAGGAACTAAGATGGCATTAGATAACAGAAGAAATCAGACAACCCAAAATGGAACAGTAGACAGAACTGCCTCGGCCATCAAATGCAACAGCAAACTCAAACAACACTACAGGCACCAGATTCAAAGACCAGGTATGACATGCTGAATCTAATTCAAAAACCCCAAATTGGTATTTATACATTAGTTTAAAATAACATGAGTTTGTACTTTCCAAAATTTATATTCTAAAACCCATAAAACACTCTATTATTTGGTCACTAATACATAATATACATATTTTTGATTATTAACTAAGATTCTAGTTCAACTTAGTAACCAAGCGTATCAATATATATAAATTTTTGTAATAAGTTGATAAGAAAATAATGCATTGAGTTCATTTGTTGCCAAAACAATTTTTTTTCTTTTTTTATTAAAAACATAATATAACCAGGTGACTTGAACTAAAAGAGTTCATAAGGAAAGCTCTAATTATATGAATGTAAAGCGTCTGCTACTTTCCCAAAACAGAAAGGTGTCAGGTCATTATTACATGCAAAAGCCTATGGAATAAGTAGAAAGCTATATAATATTTAAGATATATTGACAACATGTCCTTTAGGAATTTAAGAAATGCGGGACATGTAAAAAGTCTAAACAATTTATATACATATACAACTATGCCTAGAATTCGAAACCTGTCCTTATACTGAAGCAAAGCATGTAAAAAGAATTTTATTTTATTTTTCGAATTTAAGGCACTTCCAGGTTATTATTTCTGGAACAAAATGTGAAAGGTTATCATGTATAAAGCTAGCCTATGAATTAGAATGAAGGTGACAGCTCTTAAGATATATGTAAGCAAATATAGCCTTGAATAGTTAGGCTAAAAATACAGCATGTACATATTTAAAAGTATGCACATGACATGTCAGTAATGCAAATCATAGGAATACGTAAAAGCACATGCATATTCATTCAAATTCAATTATTTTAAAACATAACCTTATACTAGAGTAGGTAACATTACAGAACTAGGCCTACCCTTTTCTTTCAATGTTTGAATTTAAAATAGATGCAGGTATATTTATGAAACTAAGTTCACTTCAACTCTAAACAAAGGTGAAACTGCAAAGAAAGTTGGTCATACAAAATTAAAAAGGATAACTTTTAGGCATAAGTCAATGTGGAACAAGTCAAATTCAAATCAAAGCATATAAATTAGATACCAGTGTAGCATAACAGTGGTGGGTATATGCATGTACTTGCAGTGGCAGTGAAAGCAATGAACTTGAATTGCAGACATACCATTTTTTTTAACAAGACAAAATCATTTAAAAATTTGAATTAGATGTGAGAATTACTCACGAAATTTCTAACATATAGACAGTGAACACTACAGGCAAGTGAACACTATCGGCATGTTGATAACAAAGCACTGCAACTAAAAAGACTCGAGCTTGAGACCGTACTACTAAAGTATAAATGAAACTGACATTCAAGTGCATGCCTCGAGTAAACATGAAATGATGATACAGCAAACTTATGTAGATAAGCAGGTGCAGACTCCAGTGATCAAGTTCAAACAAAATAATAACAAAGCCAGCAGGTGAAATCCAGACAACCATAAATTTCAATTTATTAGCTAAATAAATTCAAGGCCGAGAATGCTCAAGTGATAAAACCATGGCGAGTTCGAATGCAAATCAAAGTCACAGGAAAGTCGATACCGAAGCAAAGTCGAAGGGCCAAGTCGAACAACCCAAAATCAAATGAAATCGACTTCGAAACAAAGTCGAATGCCGACAAATCAAAAGAAGAATTCAACAATCAAATACGAACGAAAATCAAGGGTTACTGAATTAGATGTGAGGGGCGGAAACCACTCACCTGTTGTTTGAAACAATCGCGAGCAAGGGACGACCTAGCTCCTGCAGTTGAAGTCGTGGCCCTCAAGGAGACGAGCGCGATCGATCGAAGCCAGCGCCTTTGGTTTCTACCCAAGCCCTAGTTTGAGAAGAGGAAGATCGAGCCAGAGAATCGATCGCCGAAGCCCTGTTTCGAAGAGGTCGCGAGCGAGGAAAATCGAAGGAAGTCAAAGCCGTGGCCCTAGTTTTTTCTACAGAGAAATCGAAGAATACATCGTCGTCGCCATTTTATTTCTCGTTTATTTTTGTCTTAGGGTTTACGAATGAATGAAAAGGAGGGGGTCGGGTCTGTATTTTAAAGAGAAGGGAATCGAGGGGGGTTATGGGCTGAAGTATGGGCTGGTGATAAAGGGTATGGTATTTTTTTTTTCTTTTTTCTTTTTACTTTGTTTTGTTTTCATTAATTACTAATAACTTATGCTATTGAATTTTGTAGATAAAATTTATTTCCTTTTAAACATCATTATTTATTTTACATTTATTTGCATATATCATAGCAATTTCAAAAATGTAGAGTTTTAATTTAAATTGAACAAGATGAACTTGATTTTAAAATTCAAAGATTTTATATTGTAAAATTTTAAAACAAATTGCCATATTATTATTAAATCCCGATTCAAATTTAAATTCAAACATATTTCTCGTTTTAAACTTGAAAAAATTCGAACAATTTCACAAATTTAAATCAAAATTTAATTCAATTATCAATTTAAATAGTTCAAAAATTCGGGATCGTTACAAACTTCCCTCCTTAAAAACTTTTCGTCCTCGAAAAGGAAAGGTTGTTAAAATTTCATTAATATTTATACTCTAGTCAATTTTTACTAAACTTAAAACTTATTACAAATAAATGAATATAGGATTCATTTCATTTGTTTAATCTCACTAGTTTTGTTTATCTTCTCTTTTATTCAATGATTTTCAAAAATCAAAACCCAAAAGTCTTTTACTAACATTTTTTTATTTACAACTCAGATTCAAACTTAAAATTCTTCACGTTAGAGATTTATATAATATATCTCTTCCAAAGCTGTGGACTTTCAAAACATTACAAAGATCCTCTTCCTTAATTCATTAAGTTGGAATTATGTAATTTTAATTTCAGGCTATTGATTTGCTATTTAAAGTTTGAAAATACTTGCTAACTCGAAATTTAACAAGTCCATTTTCGTTCTCACAGACATTAGACATACGCTGGCCAGGCGCAGGTCTAAAAATCTCCAAGTACTAAACATACTTGCTTCAATTCCCAGTGAAAATACTTTAAAAATTCTTTTAAAAATGGATATGGAAAGCACGTTCCCCCATGGATTACAGTTCCACCCGGCGGTTACGCTACTATCCTAGTAGAGTCGCTTGTGGCTGTAGATTTCTCATCTCTTAAATTTCGCCATGGTTGTCGCCATAGATTGCAGTACACACGGCGGTTACGCTACTATCCCAGTAGAATCGCTCGTGTCTGTAGGCATCACGCACCTCAAATTTCGCCTGGCATTAGATTGCAGTTTACCAGGCGGTTACGCCACTATCCCAGTGGAATCGCTTGTAACTGTGGGCATCTCGCCCCTCAAATTACGCTAATCATCAATCAAATCTAATCTCATCGCGATGATCTATCGCGAAGGATTTCCGATTCAAATAGTCACTCTGACTAAATGTAAATTCTACGTAGCTACGAATTTCAAATGGACACTCTTCACGAGTTCCAATACCTTCTCTAATAATAAATGGAAGGTACTTTTCCATATCCTCAGTTTAGAAAACATAATATCATATATGTAGTACTTTCATTTCACATTTCGTACATATAACATCTATGTAAACATACATAAGATTTCCATAACAATGTCTTTCTAAACTAACGGTTTTCAAATTTACCGCATTCATATATATAAGTTCTAAAAACTTACATATCTCATATTCATAACAAAATAGAGGATTTCAAAATTTTCCTCTAAGTCAATTTGGAAATTTAAGGTTATCTCAAACCTAATTCATATTCATAATTCCATTCATTATCGACTTTCACATTCAATTTGGATTTCACGCTTACATCGTCAATTCTCAACACAGAATTGATGTCTATCGATATATAACCTCTGAGCTCGTACGTCTCAGAGAAGGGTGTTAAGCTAAGAGAATAAATTCTCCGCCACCAACAGATATATATTTAATAGAGATCAATTGCTATGTCATCAATTCACAATGTTAGACATACAATCTAAATCATCATCTGAAATTCAAAGCTCAACTTATATTGTCTTTGATGTCGAAGTTAAACTCAATTTTAACTCAACGATTCAATCTTTTTGAAAAATTTCAAATTGAACAAATTGTTCAAATTCTCATTTAACTTTTCAACTTCGACTTCAAAAATGAATTTCAAATCATTTATTCCTTACGGAATATATTCACAACATTTCATATTTGGAAAAACATTTCCATACTTATTTAAAAATAAGTAATTCACAAATCCATTTATTTTCAACATTTGAAAATATTCGATATACTTAAATCAAAATCAAGTATATATTTCATCTTTAAGGAAATCATTCTCTTTCACATATTCATTTGAGTTAAAACGAATGTTACGTAAAACATCGTTACGACAACTCAAAATCACTAGTATAGGGATTCGAAATTTAGATAGATGTATAAATCCCAATACCATACAAAACATTTCCTTTCGGAAATCATTTACTATAACAACAGTGTTATAGTCCATCATTTCCTTATATTCGAAAACGTCTATTTCAACAATGAATGTTGAAATCTATGGTTTCGATATTCAATGCTTTGAAAACATCTTTTTAAAACAATTAACTTCGTTTTAAAATATCACTTTCCCAAACATGTCCTTTTCATTCAATATTATATTCACTGTCCAAAATTGTGAATATACATCTTTTAACAAACTATACAGAATTTTACTTATCAAAATAAGTCGGTTTCGAATTTATAAACAACGTTTATAAATTCTATTCCTATTCATAAAGACTTCAATTTATAAAAATTGCTTTATTAACCCATTCCTTTATAACTCAATTTTATATCAGAATTTTAATTTACAAGTAAATTACTTATAAATTCTTTTATTTCGCAACTCCCATTCATTTTATAACTTCACTTATGAAATACATTTATATTTCATTTTTAACACTTATACAAATTCATTTTATAATTCCAATATAATATCAATCTTTTCAAATCTTCCATTTAAACCGTTTATAATAATTCAAAAATTCCAATTTAAACTATTATACAAATTTATCAGTTTTCCATTTCCAAGATAATCACTAGTTCTTTAGTAAATCATTCATCGACTTGGTTTTCAATCTAATCGCATTTGATTCATTTACATTGGATTTTACTAACATTCATTCATATTCAATTAGTTCACATTCACTAATTCATATTCAAGTTCGTTTGCTTTCAATTCAAATCAAAATTGATTCTATTCAGATTTACTTATCTTTCAATTTGAATTCAATTTACATAGCTTCCAATTTTCATTAATACTTAATGAATTTCCATACAATCAACTAGCAAAACCAATGCACATTCAACTTAACCAAATTTATTTACTTTGCTTACATTCCATTTGGTTTAACACACTTAATTTCAATTGGTTTATATTCTAATTCAGATTGAATTTTTATACTCACCATATTCACTAATTCACTTTTACAATTAAAGTTGAATTTCCTTTCTATAATTCAATTTCATATTCATTCTTCACTTTATCAATTCATTTTGATATCAAATTCAATTTGATTCACTATTACTTAAGCCATGTTTCATTTTATCTCTACTTGCATTTATTTTCACCATAAAACTTAAGTTCGACTCAAATTTATTTGAAATTCTATTTTATTTAACTTTACTAAAGTCAAATTCATATCACATTTCAAAATGCAGATTTTGTTTACTTAACAAAACTATTTAACCATTTAAAAACTGGTTTTACTTAAACTTTCTCATTTTATAAGTTAAACAACTTATTAATTTAAACTTCCCAATCCATATTATATAATCACTTATCTTTTAAGTTTAAATTTCCATCTCAATAATTTATCTAATCAATTTCAATTTATTTAACTTTCCTTAGTTAAATTCCAAATCCATATATTTATTAACACTAATTCAATTCAATTTAACTTTTCTTAAGTTAAAAATCTTTATTTCAAAAACAATTTTATACTTCTTTGGATTTGAAAAACATTTTCTTTTTAAAGTGTTTCTAGTAACTATTCATATTAAACATCATAAACTAAGCTTTGTGTAAACCAAAGCTCTGATACCACCTTGTAACATTCCCCCTTCTGACCGCCTCCAGTCGGTAATTAAACCAACTCGAAACGTTCAAAAAGACGAATTGTTATTTAGTTTATAACGTTTAAACAGAATCAGCCACAGAAACACAGAATAATAACAATGAATTAAAACAAATGAAATCTTTATTTCATTACTATAAATCTTTTTGAATACATCAGAGTTTATACAAATTTTAATACTGATACAGCGGAATATCTTAAAATACAATTTTCTTCTGAAAACTAAAGTGATTCTTTACTCTCTCTCTCTCTCTAACTTCGCTGCTCGAAAATCTTCAAACTGTAAAATACTCGGTCTGACCCGAGTATTATATTCAAAAGAAAATAATACACAGGTCAGTCTAATTCAAACCAGTTATTAGTGCATATAAGCAGTAATAATTTAAATAGACGACAGTCACAATAATTCTCGTCTATCCGGCTCTTTTAACAAAGAAATCGGATAACGAAAATATAACACTTAATAGTGTTAAACAATAAATCAGCAGATTTAAAACATCAACAGAGATAGATAAACAATTTATCAAATCGACTAAATCAATTTAAGACAATTGAAGTTGTCACTTTAAAACCATCAGAGTTCGATTGGCTGCCGTACATGCACGCGTGTACGGCCTCGCCAACAACAGATGTGTGGCTGCAGTACACGCTAACGTGCACTGCCTCGCCAACTCGAGTGAATACTAACAGAAACACAGCTAACACGTCAAAACAAGATCAAACCCAAGTTTCAAAAATGGGTTCAACTCAAAATCAATGACAAAGGAACTAAGATGGCATCAGATAACAGAAGAAATCAGACAACCCAAAATGGAACAGTAGACAGAACTGCCTCGGCCATCAAATGCAACAGCAAACTCAAACAACACTACAGGCACCAGATTCAAAGACCAGGTATGACATGCTGAATCTAATTCAAAAACCCCAAATTGGTATTTATACATTAGTTTAAAATAACATGAGTTTGTACTTTCCAAAATTTATATTCTAAAACCCATAAAACACTCTATTATTTGGTCACTAATACATAATATACATATTTTTGATTATTAACTAAGATTCTAGTTCAACTTAGTAACCAAGCGTATCAATATATATAAATTTTTGTAATAAGTTGATAAGAAAATAATGCATTGAGTTCATTTGTTGCCAAAACAATTTTTTTTTTTTACAAGACAGAATCATTTAAAAATTTGAATTAGATGTGAGAATTACTCACGAAATTTCTAACATATAGACAGTGAACACTATAGGCAAGTGAACACTATCGGCATGTTGATAACAAAGCACTGCAACTAAAAAGACTCGAGCTTGAGACCGTACTACTAAAGTATAAATGAAACTGACATTCAAGTGCATGCCTCGAGTAAACATGAAATGATGATACAGCAAACTTATGTAGATAAGCAGGTGCAGACTCTAGTGATCAAGTTCAAACAAAATAATAACAAAGCCAGCAGGTGAAATCCAGACAACCGTAAATTTCAATTTATTAGCTAAATAAATTCAAGGCCCAGAATGCTCAAGTGATAAAACCATGGCGAGTTCGAATGCAAATCAAAGTCACAGGAAAGTCGATACCGAAGCAAAGTCGAAGGGCCAAGTCGAACAACCCAAAATCAAATGAAATCGACTTCGAAACAAAGTCGAATGCCGACAAATCAAAAGAAGAATTCAACAATCAAATACGAACGAAAATCAAGGGTTACTGAATTAGATGTGAGGGGCGGAAACCACTCACCTGTTGTTTGAAACAATCGCGAGCAAGGGACGACCTAGCTCCTGCAGTTGAAGTCGTGGCCCTCAAGGAGACGAGCGCGATCGATCGAAGCCAGCGCCTTTGGTTTCTACCCAAGCCCTAGTTTGAGAAGAGGAAGATCGAGCCAGAGAATCGATCGCCGAAGCCCTGTTTCGAAGAGGTCGCGAGCGAGGAAAATCGAAGGAAGTCAAAGCCGTGGCCCTAGTTTTTTCTACAGAGAAATCGAAGAATACATCGTCGCCGCCATTTTATTTCTCGTTTATTTTTGTCTTAGGGTTTACGAATGAATGAAAAGGAGGGGGTCGGGTCTGTATTTTAAAGAGAAGGGAATCATGGGGGGTTATGGGCTGAAGTATGGGCTGGTGATAAAGGGTATGGTATTTTTTTTTTCTTTTTTTTTTTTACTTTGTTTTGTTTTCATTAATTACTAATAACTTATGCTATTGAATTTTGTAGATAAAATTTATTTCCTTTTAAACATCATTATTTATTTTACATTTATTTGCATATATCATAGCAATTTCAAAAACGTAGAGTTTTAATTTAAATTGAACAAGATGAACTTGATTTTAAAATTCAAAGATTTTATATTGTAAAATTTTAAAACAAATTGCCATATTATTATTAAATCCCGATTCAAATTGAAATTCAAACATATTTCTCGTTTTAAACTTGAAAAAATTCGAACAATTTCACAAATTTAAATCAAAATTTAATTCAATTATCAATTTAAATAGTTCAAAAATTCGGGATCGTTACACCAATCCAATTCTTCTTTCGTTTTCTCGACTTTAACCTTGTATAAATAATTTATACAATTTATTAGTATTCAATTAGATCGAACAATTAATTCTTCGTTTAATGATTTAATTAATTTAAAATAAATTTAACTATCGATTTAGTCCTAAACAAATGATTTCATTTCAAACCCGTTTCTTTTAAATTCCCTTTGAAAATTCTATTCCTATATATTCAATAAAACCAAATTTCTTATTTATTCTACTTCGTAAATACATTATTTTTAAAATTGACTAGTTGATTTAAATTACTAAACTAATAATCTATCTCCATATTTTTCATAATCCTATATATACCTAAATCTAATGTAATATAATTTCATTTTAAACTAATATTTTTAAATTTCACTGCATATTATTTTTCTTTTTTCCAAATTTTAAATTAAATGAAACAACTGTAAATACCTTACTGGAAACCCCAAAATCAAAATGCCAAACCCCCGATCACGGCATCCTCACCTCACCATCGCAACCATGTTCCTGCTCGAGCGCCGCCATCATCGATGACCATCGCCGATCCCCCCCTAATCCACAGATGTCGCGACATTGCCTCGCGACGAGCACGTGCTCAAAACTGCTGCATCGATTTCCCCCCCCCCCATTCGAGCGCGACTGGCGATCGCGAGCGACCCCGGCCTATCCCCCAATTCCATCGCGACGCGCCGCCTTAAATTCGTCGACCATTAAGCTCGCCGCGAGCTGCTCGACATCGTCACCTGCCCCTTGTCGCGCGCCTCCCCACGCAATAGAAACTAGGGTACGCCACTGTCCTAGCCCCTTCGTTCCTCTGCCATTTTTTTTAGGAGAGTTCGATTTATGTTTTGAATAGAAGAAGAAGGCTCGGCCGATTTTGAATCTAAGAGGAAACGAAGAAAATTCGTTCGTTTGAATTTGAACAAGAGAATGTCTTCGGCCATTTTTATATTTCGTTCTGTGATTTTGAACTGAACAGAGTTGCGTGATTATTTAAAATATAGGAGGGAGGGAGACAGGAGAACATGGGTTGCACGAATCTTTTATCGTGATTCTAGGCTGAAACTAAGGGAAGAAAACGTGTATTGATATTGACTAATTCAATTTTTTAAATTTAATTTAAATCGAATCTTGATAAAAATCCAATGCGTTTACTCACCGTGTGCTCACGTATTAACATCGAAAAATACGAAATTTGAAATCCGACAATAATTCAATATTACGGATCCAATGGAACTGGTTTCGTCGAATTCCGAGACTGTTTGAAAAATGACTATTTTTAAATATCGACTGAACGATTTAATTTCAAAATCGAATAAATCATTTTCAAATTCGATTCTGAAGCTTCTATTATCTTCAGAAATATCAATATGAATTTTAAAAGTTTTTGAAATATTTTTCTTCAGCTTTAAATTGAAGATTCGAATTTTTTATTCACATTACAATAGATTAAATTTTATAATTTAATCGTCAAATTCAAAGTTATATCGGGGATTCAAATTAAATTACCGTTCAAATATTTAAAATTAATTAAATATCCTCAATTTAATTTGTTCAAAATTCTGGGTCGTTACAGACTTCCCCCCTTAAAAGAATTTCGTCCTCGAAATTACAAGTTAGGGAAAAAGGTCCTTAACTCGTCTACTATTTTTCAAAATCTAAATAGTTTTATCAATTTTTCAAAACAAATCTCCTACTAAAGATTCATTATCAATTCAATTAGCTTTCCAACTTCAATTAAGGTTTCAAACAACATTGTTTACTTCTCAATTCAAATTTAAATTTAAATTCAAATTTTAAACTTTCAAAATTTCCTCAAAATTTTCTAACACTCGAAATTTTCGAAAAATTTCGCCAGCGTCTCCTTTGCGCGGCTAATACGGTACGACTACAAAACGTCCCTACGGACCCTCAGATTTCAAAATGAAAAGAAAAAGCCAAGCAGCTAGACAAGAAATCAGCAAATCTCATATTTGAAATTCAAATACTTACCTTTTGTCGAGCAATTCAAATTATCTTTGAAATCAAATCCAATTTCTTCATAACACCTGTATATCCTACTAGCCATAATATCTAGTTACATATTCAAACCATTTTGCAAATTTTATTACAAAATTTTCAATATCAACTGCTTATATATCTTTAGCTTACTTCACTGTTGAAGTTACATATTCAATTTCGTTCAATTTTACATTTCAAAATTCCATTTGAATTCAATTCACAATTCCAATTTGAATTCAGTTTATCTTCTGAATATTGAATTTTATCGATTTACTTTCCTTTACAACTATACTATTTTAAATTAGTTCCAGTTACTAATTCATCACAAATTCTAATTCATTTATTCAAATTTGTCTTCAACATTCAGTTTCAATTCCAGTTTTATTCTTTTGTTCATTCCCAAAATTTATTTACAATTCACTATTTTGGTTTACAATCACTTATATTAAACTGGATTTCAATTCGAATTCAATTTACATTCATGTACTTGCAATTGCCAATTGATTCATTCATTCACGATTTTATTTTCATAATTCAATACTCAATTCCAGAGTCTTTTCAACCTTTTCAAAAATCATTTTTGAAAACAAGTCAAATTTATCTTTTGATTTCCAAAAACCAAACCCAAATTTTCAAACAACTTCCATTTAGAACAATTTAGCAGCAATTCCTCTTTTGGAAACCCGAAAATGAACATCGGTGATGTCGCGATCATCATCAGAATTATTTTCCAGCGACCGAAAAGAGTTTAGGGCTTTTCATTCCTTCAGAATACTTTTCAAACCTTTGAAATTCATTTTCAACTCTAAAAATGATTTAACTTTCCAATTTCCCCAAATTTTCAAATTCTTTTCAAAACATTTCCAAAAACCTCTCTGGAATTCCATTTCACATTACAAATCACATTTATAATTTATATTCTCAAATTTCATTTGTATATGGATTTATTTCTTAACTTTGGAGTTACAATTTCAATTTCTTATTCAATTTCATATAAAAATGATAACATTTCAATATTATCACTTTCCTAACAACCATGCAACCATATACTGTAACAATTCATAGAAAATTATTTCTTTTGTATACAAAAATAGTTTTGGGTAAAATAATCTCATTTACCCTATTTTAAAACAATACTGTGTCGGTTTATCTTGTTTAAGAGTTTAGAAACCCCTATCGATTACAGTTAGCTAGACTGCACCGACCAGAATCTATAAACAATCAACCGATAAGTCAACACAATACAAAACAATTTCATATTCACTAACAAATACGCGCTCATATCTATTATTACACTCAAACTCATTCTAGAGTACTACTGACTCTATCTCTAATGAGTAACACCCAACAGAGCAGGGTTGTCGCTTAACCATATGCTCTGATACCACGCTGTCACGTACCGAAATTTTCGACTTTCGAAAATTCGACATCGATACTCACTTTATCGACTCTCGAGAAATCGAGTGCCGGAAACTCCAATAGTGATGGTTTAAGAAAGAAGAAAAAGGCAGAAGAAGAAGAAAAGATAGAAGAAAGAGGGAAGAAAACAGAAGAAGATAGAAGAACAACAGAACAACATCAGAACAGAAAACAATATCAGAATCTCACATATCGCAGCGGAACAATATATAATAAATAAACACTAGTCTTTTAAAACAAAGAGCTATATCAGTTTTATACATACATCAGTCATCAGAGTCATATACAACAATGGACAGTTATATAAACTTGTCCTCATACAGAATACATAGCGGAATAAATAATATCAGATACAAATACTACGTCTCGTCCTCCAGCTTATCTCCAAAGCTCCGGAATATCCAGAATATCCTGATAATCTAACTCTAGACTGCCCGTATGGAAATTGGTGGGCACCCAGAGTTTAGAAGGGAACAATAAACTCCGAGTCAGTCATGGTGACTGGTGTGAGATCGTAAAACAGTTATTCTTTATAACAACAAAATAATCTTAAAGTCAATTCGAAATGCTTTTGGAAAATGAAACTACCATAAGACCTCCCGCCACACACACAATGCAAACGCAGAATTGGAGGAGATTTCTTCTTATGATAGTCAAAGATGCTTACTACGCAAAATCAAATTCTTTTTTATATTATTATTAGTGCATAGTGTAGAAATCATTTCGAAAGGATAATATTAATCTTAGCCAACATACGACCAGTATCGTATGCCTACTATAGCTACTATGTTCAATAGCAGGTTACCGCCACATTCCATAGTAGGTAATACAACTAAAACCGTACAAGTCACGTATTGTTTCTTTGGATTTCCAACAAATGGTCAGGCTAAGGAACTTCCTATGCCACGATGGGTACGTCCCTGGAATAGACGACCCGAGAACCTAACCGGATCTCTGCCAACACAAGGCCGGGTTACCTATGCAAAAATAGGTAACTACTGACACGCGTATGTCATCCCCCGATCGTAATCGATCTTCCCGAGGATCCCCGATTTCCAACAAACCACATAATAATAATAATGCAGCAACCACATAGGTTAAGTATCTGGGCTCCATACCATGATACCACCTCTATCCAGAAGGAATGACATACACTAAGGGGCGCTACTCCCTAGAACCTTGCCGCATCCTTCCTGTTTCGACCATTTCCGGGGTGTGAGGCTCGATGAAGTCTCGTCCACAAAGCTACGCTTTCTACAAAGCCCTGCTTCGGATCAAACAAAATGATCAACCTATGATCACAAAGATATAAGATCAAACAAATGATCATATCGCAAATGATCAAACACTGATCATTTCACAGCAACACTCAGTATGCCACGTTACCAAATTGGGAGTATATCGCTGATAAATTTCAACTACACAACCTCTGAGCTCGTACGTCTCAGAGAAGGGTGTTAAGCTAAGAGAATAAATTCTCCGCCACCAACAGAAATGTATTTGAAAGAAATCAGCTTTATATCTCAATTTGTAACGTCAGACATACAATCCATACAAGTCTGTTCCGGGATCGAACAGAACCGAAGGCACTTCTCACGAAGCCCTTGCACATCCGGATAATTTCTAATCACGTCCGGACTTCACGTCACTAAGGGTGATAAAACCTCTAAACCGGAGATCAGCCGATGTAGAGTAACTCGACGGTAATCCTTCCGTTTTCAAAAATATCCGGTCTTCAACACCGGTCTTCAAATGCAATTCATAACGACGTATCACATATTCGGAATGGGTTATACGACCCCATGGTCCTTTCCCAGCTAACCCGAATAGTGAGCGCTTATTCAAAAATAAGTGTGGCATTCAAATTCATCCAATTCACAACAAATACCTATCTAAAGGTAATTATTGATAGTCGGTTATTTAACTATCAATAAAGATGCGCAACATCATCAGATTCCAAATAATTTTCCCAAATTATTTATCTTCCAAAATATCTTTACTAGATATAAAATTTCCACACTTAATCATTTGAAAACAATTTCAAATCAATTTCCACATTTCATTTTATCTTTGAAGATAAAATCTCAAAACAGTTCATTTCATATTGGAAAAGCATTTCCATACTTATTTAAAAATAAGTAATTCACAAATCTATTTATTTTCAACATTTGAAAATATTCGATATACTTAAATAAATGTTAAGTATATATTTCATTCTTTAAGGAAATCATTTCTATAACACATTTATCTGAGTCAAAACGAATGTTACGTAAAACATTGTTACGACGACTCAAAATCACTAGTATAGGGATTCGGAATTAAAATAGATGTATAAATCCCAATACTATATAAAACATTTCCTTTCGGAAATCATTTACTATAACAACAGTGTTATAGTCCATCATTTCCTTATTCCTCGAAAACGTCTATTTCAACAATGAATGTTGAAATCTATGATTTCGATATTCAATATATTTGAAAACATCTTTAAAACAATTAACTTCATTTCAAATATCACTTTCCCAAAACCATATCCATTTTACTTAAAAATATATTCACTGTCCAAAATCGTGAATATACTTCACTAACCACATTTCAATCTTTTCTACACATTTATTTCAAGAATTTATCCACTATCCAAAATCGTGGATAAAATTCCCTTAATAACCTTCTATATTCGATTCATCAAATTTTGATTGATTTTCGAATTTATAAAACAACGTTTATAAATTCTATTTCTATTTTCTAACAACTTCAATTTAATAAATCTCCTTTATTAACAATTCGATTTATAAACCTTCTTTAATGACCTATTCAATTTATAACTCAATGTATATACCAAAGGTCCATCTTATAAGTTAATAACTTACCATTCATTTATTTTAAAAGAAATCGTTCTTTTAAACTTCACAGATTTTAAATCTTATTACTTATAAGATTTCATTTATAACCTTATTTTCAACCATAATCGAACTACTTTTATACTATTTATAAATCTCATCTATTAACCATTCTTACTTGTTCAAAAATCTCAATTAAAATGCCGAAATCCAATTTATACTTCATTTTAACACTTATAAAAACTCGTTTTATAATTCCAACATTTGATTTATAAATATCAATTTGTATAAATCTTTTTATACAAATCGTTTATAGTTATTCAAAAATCCCAACTTAAACCATTTTATAAATAAATCGATTTTTTATTTCAAAAATGACACTTTGGTTATATTCCACTAAAAATTTATAACTTCTATAACTTTAAAATTTTAACGTTTATAAATCAATTCAAAAATTCCATAAAACGTATATTTTCAAAAATCACTTTAAAAATCCTTTTAAAGTAAAGTCGTTATTTTAAACTTCAAAACTTGAATCCGATGATGCAACAGCACCAATTAGTCAATCACAACAACAAACATAATATATCAATATGATAACAGAATATACATCAATATCTGTAAATAAATAAATACTGGTGAGGAATCCAGTTGGATCCCTCCAACCTGTTTCCCTGCATCCACATATGTTAGCACAATACCAATTCCACTTCGAGGTGGAATATCGTGGTATATGGGTTTTATAAAAATAATCCGCTTACTAACGGCGCAATAGGGTCTCATCCGCTATACGAGGCGGGAAATCAATCAATCCAATATATACATATGCCAATATGTATATATTGCTATATATATATAGATATATCCTACTATATCTAATATCACATCCAAATAGCAATCATATCAACAACTGCAAAAATTCCACATTCAATTTGAGTGAGAAAAATCTCACCTTTGCTTTATATTTTGCAATCCAATCCAATTCTTCTTTCGTTTTCTCGACTTTAACCTTGTATAAATAATTTATACAATTTATTAATATTCAATTAGATCGAACAATTAATTCTTCGTTTAATGATTTAATTAATTTAAAATAAATTTAACTATCGATTTAGTCCTAAACAAATGATTTCATTTCAAACCCATTTCTTTTAAATTCCCTTTGAAAATTCTATTCCTATATATTCAATAAAACCAAATTTCTTATTTATTCTACTTCGTAAATACATTATTTTTAAAATTGACTAGTTGATTTAAATTACTAAACTAATAATCTATCTCCATATTTTTCATAATCCTATATATACCTAAATCCAATGTAATATAATTTCATTTTAAACTAATATTTTTAAATTTCACTACATATTATTTTTCTTTTTTCCAAATTTTAAATTAAATGAAACAACTGTATATACCTTACTGGAAACCCCAAAATCAAAATGCCAAACCCCCGATCACGGCATCCTCACCTCACCATCGCAACCACGTTCCTGCTCGAGCGCCGCCATCATCGATGACCATCGCCGATCCCCCCCCAATCCACAGATGTCGCGACATTGCCTCGCGACGAGCACGTGCTCAAAACTGCTGCATCGATTCCCCCCCCCCATTCGAGCGCGACTGGCGATCGCGAGCGACCCCGGCCTATCCCCCAATTCCATCGCGACGCGCCGCCTTAAATTCGTCGACCATTAAGCTCGCCGCGAGCTGCTCGACATCGTCACCTGCCCCTTGTCGCGCGCCTCCCCACGCGATAGAAACTAGGGTACGCCACTGTCCTAGCCCCTTCGTTCCTCTGCCATTTTTTTTAGGAGAGTTCGATTTATGTTTTGAATAGAAGAAGAAGGCTCGGCCGATTTTGAATCTAAGAGGAAACGAAGAAAATTCGTTCGTTTGAATTTGAACAAGAGAATGTCTTCGGCCATTTTTATATTTCGTTCTGTGATTTTGAACTGAACGGAGTTGCGTGATTATTTAAAATACAGGAGGGAGGGAGACAGGAGAACATGGGTTGCACGAATCTTTTATCATGATTCTAGGCTGAAACTAAGGGAAGAAAACGTGTATTGATATTGACTAATTCAATTTTTTAAATTTAATTTAAATCGAATCTTGATAAAAATCCAATGCGTTTACTCACCGTGTGCTCACGTATTAACATCGAAAAATACGAAATTTGAAATCCGACAATAATTCAATATTACGGATCCAATGGAACAGGTTTCGTCGAATTCCGAGATTGTTTGAAAAATGACTATTTTTAAATATCGACTGAACGATTTAATTTCAAAATCGAATAAATCATTTTCAAATTCGATTCTGAAGCTTCTATTATCATCAGAAATATCAATATGAATTTTAAAAGCTTTTGAAATATTTTTCTTCAGCTTTAAATTGAAGATTCGAATTTTTTATTCACCTTACAATAGATTAAATTTTATAATTTAATCGTCAAATTCAAAGTTATATCGGGGATTCAAATTAAATTACCGTTCAAATATTTAAAATTAATTAAATATCCTCAATTTAATTTGTTCAAAATTCTGGGTCGTTACACAAATACCCGGTCTTCACCACCGGTCTTCAAATGTTATCCATATCGTCATATCACTTATTCGGAATGGGTTATATGACACAAAGATCCTTTCCCGACTAAACTGAATAGTGAGCACAATATTTAAAACATATGGATATAGGGATTTCAATTAAGTCTCAACTTATTACCCAAATCCTTTCCTTTAAATGGTTTAAACAAATTACCATTTTAAATCTTTAAACAAAAAGATTTACTTCACAAAGTTCACCCAATTTCACAAAGATTCATTCACAGATTCCCAAATCATTTCCCATTTCAATTGGATTAACCCATTAAATCTTTAAATCAAGATTTAACTTATAGCTTTCAAAACTATTCACAATTTAAGTCTTTTATAATATAAAAGATACACCTTTTAAAATCTTCTTTGATTTCAAAATAAAGCTTAATCATTCTCACAAAGGTTAATTCATAGTTTTTTCCAAACTATTCACAATTTCATTTCAACTTGAAATGTTTCGATACAATTTGGAAATCTTTTCACTTTATGAAAGCTATTATTATTTGAAAACAGATAGTTTTCGTTTTGGGAAAAACTGGTTACAATTACACAGGTTAAAGCCATCCAAGTATAAAACTTGAATTTAAATTTAAATTTCCAAAACCATATTTTAAATGGTTAAAAAAACCCATATAAACACCTTGCATAATCTTTTAAACCAAAATTCCCAAATTATTGAATTCAATTTCAAAATATTGAATTCAAATTTTAAATCAAATTATTCAAATTTCAATTTTATCAAGTTATTTAAAATAACTCTTATTTTTGAAACTCATTTTCAAAAAAAAACTTTCAATTCCAATTTCCAAAACTAATTTGAATTCAAAAATTCAATCTTTTTGTCAAAATTCCGTGACTTAACCCATTTCCACGTGAAATCCACATTTGTGTGTATGGTGTAGTCCAGGGGTTTAACACAATAGTGCAACAACATTCAACCATCACAGATCAAATATTACAATATATTTGATAAGCGGTATAAACTATAACGCTTATCTTTTATTCACAGATCATAGATATATATATATCACAGATAAAAAAATTACAGATCACAACACAAATCAGGATATATCACAAAGCATCACATATTTGAGATATCAAACAATTCAACATCCAATGTAATTATGAAATCTCTTTTTATTTATCCAATTCTCAAAAAATGAATTTTTATAAAAACTTTCAACTTGAAATTTCAAAAATCCAATTTTATTTATTTCTGGTATCTAACGATACCAAAAATATATTCGGCTAAACCATAGCCTTCAACAATTTAAATCACAAAGATAATCACACAGAGATTATAAATAATCAACACACAACATTGAAATAACTTCAAATGTTTGAGGAATCCTGTTGGATCCCTCCAACCTGTTTCCCTGCATCCACAGATGTTAGCACAACAATCAAATACCAATTCCACTTCGGGGTGGAATATCGCGGTATATAGGATTTATAAATATTATCCGCTATGATGCGGCGCAATAGGGTCTCATCCGCTATATAATCGGGAAATCAACTCCAAATACATATATAATACCAATTCCACTTCAAGGTGGAATATCGCGGTATATGGGTTTAGTATAGTAACCTCTGCTTAATATGCGGCGTATAGGGTCTATTACAGTTCAACAAACGACAACTATCAATCCAAACACACAATCAACCTATTTTCAATTTAACTATTTAAAATTTAAATCGAAACACAAATCGATTGAGTGAGGAGTTCTCACCTAGCTTCCAATAACAGTTGTAGTGTTTTATTTCGAATAAAATTAAACACGCGTTTACTTTTACTCAAAATTATCACAAGCTCCAATCGACTCCAAACCAACTCCATCGCGTAGTGCTCGTTAATTCGGTTCTAGCGCAATTCATTTCCTGCGAAACGGACCTTGTATGAAAAAGTTACAGCATTTTAAACATTGTACGATTTTATATATATATATTTACAATTTCTTTTTATTATTTAACCTAGCTATCATCACGGCCGTTGATTTTCGAAATAGCAGATCTGGGCCACGCGTATTGTTCTTCTTCATTCACGTTCAACAGCAGGTTCAAAGAGAACCCATAGCCGCCACCATACATGGAATTTTCGCACGCACCTCGTCAACTTTAACGACGATCGGAGACTTCCACTAGAACGTGCGTCACGAGCTCTACCCCCGCCGACGAGAACGGCAAGCTTGGCCTCCATCTCGCGTGGAAAAACACGTGCGAATGCGCTACCTTCCAGCTTCAATTGCCGTCGATCGGCTTCACTTTAAACGATCTCCACCGTTGGATGTGAAGTACTCGGCGTGCTCTACGTTTTGCTAGTTGGAATATTTGGATAAAAGTCGATGGATGAGGAGATCGGAGGGGATGAAGTTCATAGCACTTCGGCCATTGAAAATAGCTAGGGCCGACTGAAGCTTGAAACCCTAGTTTGTTTGCAAATGAAAAATAAAACGTCCTTATATAGAAAATTTGACGAAACACTATTCATCAGAGATTTTCTGAACTCCAAACGAAGCATGCTGGCTGATGTTTCTAGGGTTTAACCCGCGTTCCGAACATAATGGAACATGTTTCGGGAGCTAATTCGATCATATGTGCGAGTTACGGAATTAAACGATCAATTTAAAATTAAATCGATTAAAACGATTTCTATGCGTTTCAGCTTGCCTGGACAAACCGTACGTCCGATTGACACGAAATTTGAAACCTTACAATAATTTAACATTACGGATCCGATGAAACTAGTTTCATTGAAATCCGAGACTGTTTGAAATATGACTATTTTTACTAGTCAATTAAATATTAAAATATTCAATTTTTTTACAAATTAACTTTTAATCCAATTTTAAAAGTTCTATTACATCATTCTAACTCCTATATGATTTAAATATAACTTTATAAATCATTTTAATTACATTAAACCCAATTTTCTAATTTTCCAATTATTTCTAGAATTTCAAATATTAAATTATCGATTTAATTATCCAATTAAATCACTATATTCGAAATATAATTTATTCAGCTTATAAAACTTAATTGTTAATATTTAAAATCAATTTAATATCTGAATTTCAAATGACGGAAATTCTGGGTCATTACAATAAAAGGGAATTTTTGATATAAAAATATTTATATTGGAGTTGAAGTTATTTTAAAGAAACTGAGTTAGAAAAATATTTTGATTTTTGGTAACACTTAATTATTGTGAATTATTAAGTGGGGATTTTAAAAATGAATTATATAAGAGAATTTATGAGTGATATTTCAGAAATATAAGAAGAGTTGAAGTTGATATTAAAAATAGATTGGAAGTTACAAAGGGATTAGTAAAGTAATGGATTTATAAAAAAATGGAATTTTATAAACGAGATTGTTTTTTTATAAAAAGTGAAACTCAAGGGAGTTATAAAATTTACAAACAATGATATGAATAAGAAAAATCGATATCAGATGATAGATTGGAAATATAATTTTACAAGGAGAATTTATATTTGAATAGGGAAATAGAGTGAGAAAAATAGTGGAACTATTTTTGGAAATAAAGATGGTTAAGGAGATCTGAATAGAAGTGATATGGTGGGATTCGAGAGGAATTTATAAATTGAATTAGTAATTGAGGTTTAAAAAAAATTCAATTCTAAGAGGTAAATTTGTTTTTTAAAAGGAAAATTTAATTATTTTAAAACTATGAAATTTTAAACTAGTTAGGTTGAAATACTTTGGTAAGTAATTTTTAAATATGAAGTATTTATTTTAGTAATTCTAACTTTTAAAAATCAGCTTTGAAAATTTATTTGTTTATCTAAAATTGAGTTGGTGATGTTTATAAAAGTGTATTCAATAATTTAAATAATAACTTAAACATATTTTAAAAAAATAAATTACTACCCTCTAAAAATATACTTCATATAATTTTATATATATATAGTTTTTGAAATGATTGGAAATTTATTTGTAAATTCTCTCGAGATGTGTAGACGGAGTTTATTTAAAGAATATGGTTTTATAAGAGAAATCCTATAAATGGAATTCTAGAGTCTTAAGAAATGTTCCAAATGTTTAAATGTGATAACTTTGGAAAGAGTTGAATTCATTAAAGAAGTATAGTTAGATGAGATTATAACAAATTATAATCGGTTTGGAAAGTGTAAGAAGAAATTTATAAATAAATCCAGAGATTTATGAGAAGAGTTACGAATTATTTCCAAGCTTGATATAAAAATGATTTTTGGAAAAAATATACATATAAATAAATCTCCTAAGTACTGAGAGGAAGGTTTTGGAGATATTTTTAATGGGAAATGATTGGGATAGAAATATTTTTTTTTAAGTGTTATAAAAATGGTATTTGGAAATATTTCAAAGTGTTGAGATGGTTTGGGAGTATCCTGTTATGGATTGAAGTATTTGGAAATCGTTTTCAAATGTTGGAAGGAATTGATATGTCTTGTAAAGATATTTTGAAAATAAATGTTTCGAAGATTTTTAAATAAGGCCTAGTGTCTACTTATGGATGTTTTATTGATAGTTAAATAACCTACTATCAATATTGGCCAATTTCGTAAATCATTTCAAAGAGACCGGGATCGAATTTATTTGTCTGAAATCCCCTTCGATCCGGTTTGAACATAACGAATGAATACCGTGAAGATGATGAAGACGATGATTCGGTTTGTCCAGACCTAGGACAACTTGTATGGATGAATGTTATCAAAACATCGTCATTGGAGGACGATGAGCATTCTAAGTAAAATTGTTCTTGAAAGGTAACGCTTAGCCTCGAACCTCATCAACCAAGAATGACTAAAACAGGGGAGATGCAGCAAGGCTAAGTGGGTCGCACCCAAGTAGGGTATGTTATCACTTTTCTAGATGTCCTCGGAACCCTATTTATCTTAGTTATGGGTATACATGAAAGTAGAAGCGCTCGATAGTAAGGGTGGGAACACCCGAGGTGATAACATATTCGGTCTATCCAGGTTAGGGGTAGGCCGGTCTTGTGTAGCAGGGGATCCCAGCGTGGTCCTCGGTACATTGTTCTAGAGGTGTACTATGATGGGCGGTACCCAAGTGGCCCAGTCATTCGATGGAATCCATTCTCCAATAAGCGCCGTACGGTTTTGATTGTGCCCAACTATGGTGAAACGTGAGATGCAAGCATTTCAGCTATTTTCTATTTACTTTCTGTATGCACTATTATATATCAGATGATTTTGATAAATCGTTTTGGTTATCGTTAGGTAAAATCCTGTCGTGTTTATGTGTGACGTGGTCTTACGAGATACCTTGTTTTCAAATGATTTCGAAAAAAATTAATAATTCAATTTGAGTGTGTTTTTCTCACGCTGGTTTTCCAGACTGACTGGGGTATTATTTTATTATAATGCTCGGGTCAGACCGAGTATTACAGATTCAGGATAGGATGCTATGTAGCTCAGGAGATGAGCTGGAAGAGTTCAGACATATATCACGTACTTGGTTATTTCCGCTGTGCGAGGACAAGTTATTATAATTGTCGATTTGATGTATTGAATTGTTGTACTCTGATGACTATAAGTATTGAACCATTACAGATTCTTTTGTACAAAAATATGTTATTATATATTATATTTTGTTCCGCTGCGATTATGATATTCTGTGTTGTTGTTTCTAATTTTTCTTCTACCTTTTTCTTCTTCACCCCTAATGAACTGGTATTTCCGGCACTTGATTGCTCGTCATTTTATACAGTTTACGTATTAATGTCGATTTTCGAGGGTCGAAAATTCGGTCCGTTACATTTGGTATCAGAGCTGAAGGTTAAGCGAGAACCTTGGCTCTGGTGGGAATTTACTCATTAGAGATAGAGTCAGTAGTACTCTAGAACAAGTTGAGTGTATTAATAGATATGAGCGTGTAGTTGTTAGTGAATATAAATGGTTTTATATTTTGTTGATTTATTGGTTGAGTGGTATATAAATTCTATTTGAATAGTGGGACGCCACTAAATCGATAGGAGTTTTTAAACACTTATACATGATTAACTAACACAATATTATTTTGAAGCGGGTATATGAAAAACTTTACCCAAACTATATTTTGATATAAAAGAGAATAATATTCTGAAATTATTATAGTGGTGTGTTTGGTTGTTATTACATAATCAAAATAAGATTATAAAATTGGAAATGGTTTATATAACCAAATGAAAATTTGTATAAGTGTAAAATTATACAATTGGATTATAATCAAAATTGGATTCAAACCAGAACCTGGAAATTTAAATCCCGGGAAGTTTGGAAAAATATTTTTCAAAGTGGTGTGGGAAAATAATAATTAGGGTATTATTTTTGGAAATATTTTCGAAAGGAAATTGTTTTAAAATGGATTTTGGAAGTGATATGGCACTGAACTCACTTCAATCACTGGAAAATAATTATGATGATGACGGCCGCATCATCAATATTTATTTTCGATTTTCTAAGCAATGGATTGCTACCATAGTGAATTGATATGGAGATTTTTGGTAAAAACAAGGGTTGTTTTGAAAATTCCAAAAAGGAATTGTTTTGGGTAAAATCAGGTTGATTTTAAAATTCGAAGGAAGTGGTTTGTTAAACCAAAATGAGTATATATATATATATTTGATTTCAAAATGATTTGAAATATATACCGGGTTTTTAAAGGGGGGGATGATTTCAATAAGAAAGGAAAGTATGGAAATTGAGTTTTAAGAAATAAATTTTAACTTAAGTAAGTTAAAATAGAATTGTATGAATTGAATTTAACTTAGGGAAACTTAAATAAATTTATTGGGAATTGAGATAATAAATTGCTACATTAATATAAATAAGGAAGTGGAAAAATTTAGAAATTGGAATCGAATCCTTACTTGATTTAAATTGAATGGATTAAAAATAAAATGGTTCGGAGTGAAATTAATTTGAGTATGAATAACTCGAGTTTGGTTTTGAAATGTTGGTTAAAAGGAATTAAAATGTAAATAAAAAGTGAGTTTGATTTGAATCATATGGAATTGAATTAAATTATGTAAATGTGAATTATGAAGTGACTATATAACTATCAGTTATAAAATTTGAATTGATTAGTAATAATATCGAATTGAAGTAAATACAAAATTTAAATTGTGGAATATTATAAAACCATATGGATAAGATTTTGAATGAAATAAAATTCAAGTGAAGAATTGGAATTGTGAATAAATGAATTGGAATAGCTTATAAAAATTTAAGTTAACGGAATAAAAATATATTTAAGCTATAAATGAATGTATAATCTCGAGTTAAAAATAAAAAGTGAATATATTCGAGTATAGAATTGGTGGAAATGGGAAAAATGTTGTGTGACTTATAAAATTGAAAAGTGAAATAGTAAAACCAAAATGAAAATGATTTGATATTTTTGGTGAAGAAATAAAAATCCAAACTTAGTTTCAAATGAATTTGAACTCAAGTAACCTGAAGGAAATGATTTTGAAATAAAAACCAGATATTGAATTATGAATTGGAAGTGAACTAATTAGATAATTAATTAGTTAATTGAATATAGAGTGGATATTAGCTTGGTTAAATAAATTGGATTGTGAATTAAAAATGGATTTTGAAATTGGAGCTTGAGTTATAAATAAAATTCGACTAAAGTTGTAAGTGAATTAAATATAATTGGAAATGTGTCAAATGGAATGTAAATGGTTAGAAAGAGTGATGACCTTGAGTTACAAATAAATCCAAATTGAGTATAAATAAATTGAATATAGCTTTGAATATCATTGAAATGAATTCGAGGATGAATTTGAATATGGAATTGAAACTAAAGTGGAATAAATGAAGGAACTAATTAAATTAATTAGTAAACGGAACGAAATTTGATTGAATAAAAATCAAATCAGTAATGTGAATTGGAAATTGTTTACCCGAAAAATAAACTTAAGTTATGGGTTGAAATAATTTGAACTAAATAAATTAAATTAAGTAAATATTTTAAATGGAAGCTTGGCTTAAATTAATTTGTGAAATGGTTATTTAATATAACAACATGGAATGTTTCCAAGCTAAATCGAGTGGATTTGAGTATAGTAAGAGTGAATTGAATGGAATGCAAAATGAATTGATCGAGAATCAATTAGAAATGGAATAGAATTAAATATAAATTGAGTTGGAATCAATTTAAAATGGTTATAAGTTAAAATTATTATTTTATTAAATGAATATCGCCGAATTTGCATAGAAAAATTGGTCATTTGACGTAAACGAAAATAAATTAAATTCTGTGAATGAATGGAAAGTGAATAAATTGATTTTTAATCAATTTGGAATGAATATCAATTTGTTTAGTACAAATGTGAATTGAATGTAAGCAAAACGGGTTGTAAATCATTTCAGATTGAGTGAAATAGTATATGGATTGATTAAAAGCAATTAAATTAGTATCTGAACCTTATAAATTGCTTATGATATATGTAGCAAGCTAGTTTAGGAAACTTATGTGTTTACACTAGTTAAATAAATGAAATATCATGGAATGTCATATATTTTGTACTTACGGGTTTAAATTGAGTAAGTACAGGTACCTGGAGCTGTTTTGCTTTACTTGATTGCGCGAATTGCAAACTAAAATAAGTCGCTTGCTTAAAAATGCTAAAATAAGGTATGTTTTCGAATTAAATACTTCGAAAATTTAAAACATTGATTGTTTTTTCCGACCGTGTGGGTCGATGTATATATATTTATCTCTCTTGTCATATTGCAAATAGCTCTCCGTACAAGGGAGATTCTGCCAAAAAATTCGGAAATTTAGGATGTTCGAAAAATTTTGAAAAAAATTGGAAATTTTTTTGTTAACGATGAATTAATTTTAAATTGGAATTTAAATAAAGGGTTTTGCAATTTGAATTGAAAACTAATTGTTTTGGTTGGAATAAAAAGATTATAAAAGTGAATATCGAGTTTTAACTAAGTAGGGTTTTGATAAGTAATGGGTTAGGAACGTTTTTCCTACCGTAGCAATTTCGGGGATGAAATTCTTTTAAGGGAGGAGGAATGTAATGACCCAGATTTTTCGACGGTTAATTGTGAATATTTAAATGGTTTTAAATATTGAATTTGAATCATAGATTGATTTTGAATATGAAAATTTGGGTTTATTTATAAAATAAATTCAGAATTTAAATAAAGCAATTTATTGGATAATTTAATTATTGAATTTAATAATTGAATATTGGTTAAATTATTGTGTCCTGAGTTCTAAGCTTGATAAAAAAATAATTTAAAGGCATATAAAATTCATATTAATAATAATGAAGATAATAAAAGTTTTAAAATTGAATTTAAAGGCGATCTGTTCAATTTTAAAAATAGCTTGTTTAAATTGACATTTAAAATAGCCTTCCGAGGCACAGCCTTGAAATTCGACGAAACCAGTTCCATTGGATCCGTAATAGCGTATTATTATTGGATTTTAAATTTCGTAGCATTTGGAGTTATCCTCTGGTCGTACAGGATATAAACGCGCTGAAATTTATATCGAAATTTCAATAGAATAATTAGGTCCAAAAAGCTATCTTCTCCATACGATCGAATTAGGACTCGAAACCTTTTCCATTGCATTCGGAATAGGGGTATAACATTATAAATGCCTAGCGGCACGCCTCGATAGGATATCGGAATTTTAAGTTGCATTAAATAAGATATTTATAATTAAATAATATTTTAACCAGTCAGCAATCAGGACTTACCTTCTCCAACACGCCTCCCTCAACTTTATATCACGTCTTCGCCTTCTCTATTCGAAATCAAATCGAGCCGCTCTACAAACATTTCAAAATCAATCCTCGCTAAAAAAAAAGATGAAATCAAAGTATTTAAAATCGCGGCTTTCCCTCTATGTCTCTTTGGTTCGACAAGAAGAAGAAAATCGAAATCAGAGCGGAAAAAAAAATATACAGAACGAAATCGCATACTTCCCTTCCTTCCCCCTGAACTTTGAACTCGTGAAGATCAAATTCATTCAGAAAAAAAGAAAGGGAGACGATGGTAGGCGACCTAGAAGATCGCTCGAGTACGCCCACGTAGAGGGAAGAAGGCTCGACCTTTGATTCGCGGGATAGGGTTAGGCCTAAGGTCGTGGTGAAGGGAGGCGAGTCTAACACAGTTGGTGTTGCCTAGAAGAGCGTTCGACCTTGGATGCAGGCGCGTGGAGTTTGCCTAAGAGTAGGCGACTAGAGCTCGAGTCATTTGCACGCGTGCTGGGAGGAGCTTCAACCGGCCAGTCCTTGGCCATGGGTGCGGAAGAGGAAGTTCGGAGGGAGGATGACTCAAACGTGGGTAACCTGGTGATCGTATACGATTTTGGGGATGATTAGGGTTGCTGATCGTCATTAACTGGGTAACTGTTTTTTTTAATTTGTGATTTAAGTAAATGAATTTATTTATATAAATAGTTATCTTATAAAATTCGTAATGCATTTTACGAGGTAAAAATGGAATGAACTAGAATGGTCGGGTTTGTAATGTCATAGAATACGAAAAAGAATTGGAGCGGATCGCAATAAAATCAAGGTGATAAAACTCTCACTCATTTGGAATTACCAAAATTTAAATTTTAAATAGTTGAAAATTAAATTTTGATGCTAGTCTAATTTATAGAATTTAATGTCTGTTGAATGATATAATATATATATAGTAATATATATATATATATACGAGTATTTGGAGTGATATTCCCGCACATTATAGCGGATGAGACCTTATGCGCCCCGCATAATAGCGGATGACCCTATATATCGCGATATCCCCCTCGAAGTGGGATTGGTATTTTTATATTGTATTAACATCTGTGGATGCAGAGAAACAATTTGGAGGGATCCAACTGGATTCCTCAAATGTTAAATTTAATTTCATATATTGTGATATATGGATTGTGTAGAATAATCTGTTATAGATTATTGTAGTGTTTGGAATTTATTGGATACTATTGTAGCACTGCCCTGAATTTTGATAATTTAAATACCATAAATATATTTTTAAAATTTAAGGGATAAAAGGGAATTTTTGATATAAAAATATTTATATTGGATTTGGGGTTATTTTAAAGAAATTGAGTTAGAAAAATATATTGATTTTTGGTAACATTTAATTGTTATGGATTATTAAGTGGGGATTTTAAAAATGAATTATATAAGAGAATTTATAGGTGATATTCCAGAAACATAAGAAGAGTTGAAGTTGATATTAAAAATAGATTGGAAGTTACAAAGGGATTAGTAAAGTAATGGATTTATAAAAAAAATGGAATTTTATAAACGAGATTGTTTTTTTATAAAAATTGAAACTCAAGGGAGTTATAAAATTTACAAACAATGATATGAATAAGAAAAATCAATATCAGATGATAGAATGGAAATATAAATTTACAGGGAGAATTTATATTAGAATAGGGAAATAGAGTGAGTAAAATAGAGGAACTATTTTTGGAAATAAAGATGGTTAAGGAGATCTGAATGGAAGTGATATGGTGTGATTCTAGAGGAATTTATAAATTGAATTAGTTATTGAGCTTTAAAAAAAATTCAATTCTAAGAAGTTAATTTGTTTTTCAAAAGGAAAATTTTATTATTTTAAAACTATGAAATTTTAAACTAGTTAGGTTGAAATACTTTGGTAAGTGTGTTTTTAAATATGAAGTATTTATTTTAGTAATTCTAACTTTTAAAAATCAGCTTTGAAATTGAGTTAGTGATGTTTATAAAAGTGTATTCAATAATTTAAATAATAACTTAAACATATTTTAAAAAATAAATTACTACCCTCTAAAAATATACGTCATATTATTAAATAAATATATATATAGTTTTTGAAATGATTGGAAATTTATTTGTAAATTCTCTCGAGATGTGTAGACGGAGTTTATTTAAAGGATGAGGTTTTATAAGAGAAATCCTATAAATGGAATTCTAAAGGCTTAAGAAAAGTTCCAAATAAATGTGATAACTTCGGAAAGAGTTGAATTCATTAAAGAAGTATAAATAGTTAGAAGACATTATAAAAAAGCATAATTGGTTTGGAAAGTGTAAGAAGAAATTTATAAATAATTCCACAGATTTATTAGAAGAGTTACGAATTATTTCCAAGCCTAATATAAAAATGATTTTTGGAAAAAATTTACATATAAATAAATCTCCTAAGTATTGAGAGGAAGGTTTTGGAGATATTTTTAATGGGAAATGATTGGGATAGAAATATATTTTTTAAGTGTTATAAAAATGGTATTTGGAAATATTTCAAAGTGTTGAGATGGTTTGGGAGTATCCTGTTATGGATTGAAGTATTTGGAAATCGTTTTCAAATGTTGGAAGGAATTGATATATCTTGTAAAGATATTTTGAAAATAAATGTTTCGGAGATTTTTAAATAAGGCCTAGTGTGTACTTATGGATGTTTTATTGATAGTTAAATAACCGACTATCAATATTGGCCAATTTCGTGAATTGTTTCGAAGAGACCGGGATCAGATTTAATTATCCGAAAACCCCTTCGATCCAGTTTGAACGTAGCGAATGAATACCGTGAAGATGATGAAGACAGTGATTCGGTTTGTCTAGACCCAGGACAACTTGTATGGATGAATGCTATCAGAACATCATCATTGGAGGACGATGAGCATTCTAAGTAAAATTGTTCTTGAAAGGTAACACTTAGCCTCGAACCTCATCAACCGGGAATGACTAAAACAGGGGAGATGCAGCAAGGATAAGTGGGTCGCACCTAAGTAGGGTATGTTATCACTTTTCTAGATGTCCTCGGAACCCTATTTATATTAGTTATGGGTATACATGAAAGTAGAAGCACTGGAGAGTAAGGGTGGGAACACCCGAGGTGATAACATATCCAGATTAGGGGTAAGCCGGTCTTGTGTAGCAGGGGATCCCGGCGTGGTCCTCGGTACATTGTTCTAGAGGTGTACTATGGTGGGTGGTACCCCAGTGGCCTAGTCATTCGATGGAATCCATTCTCCAATAAGCATCGTACGGTTTTGATTGTGCCCAACTATGCTGAAACGTGAGATGCAATCATTTCAGCTATTTTCTATTTACTTTCTATATGCAATATTATAATATCAGATAATTTTGATAAAATCGTTTTGGTTATCGTAAGGTAAAAACCCGTCGTGTTTATGTGTGACGTGGTCTTATGAGATACCTTGTTTTCAAAGGATTTTGAAGAAAAAAATTAATAATTAAATTTGAGTGTGTTTTTCTCACGCTGGTTTTCCAAACTGACCCGGGTGTTATTTTGTTATAATTCTCAAGTCAGATCGAGTGTTACAGATTCAAGATAGGATGCTATGGAGCTCAGGAGATGAGTTGGAAGAGTTCAGACGTATATCACGTACTTGGTAATTTCCGCTGTGTGAGGGCAAGTTATTATAATTGTCCATTTGATGTATTGAATTGTTGTACTCTGATGATTGTAAGTATTGAACCATTACAGATTCTTTTGTATAAAAATCTGCTATTGTATATTATATTTTGTTCCGCTGCGATTGTGAGATTCTGTGTTGTTGTTTCTAATTTTTCTTCTACCTTTTCCTTCTTCACCCCTAATGAACTGGTATTTCCGGCACTCGACTGCTTGGCATTTTATACAGTGGACGTATTAATGTCGATTTTCGAGGGTCGAAAATCCGGTCCGTTACAGGACCAGAGAGTCTCTGAGGAGTTTTCTAACACGATTTAATGCTGCGGCGGCATCGGTGGATCGTCCAGATCTATCCCTGGTTTTGATGGCAGCTGTATCTGGCATTGCTGATGGCACAGAATTCAAGGATTCACTAACACTGGATCCACCTATGGATTTAGGAGAGTTTTACCATGAAGCAGAGAGGTTTCTGCGATAAGAAGACGCAAAAGCTGATAGAGAGCGAGAGAGGAAGTTTAGGTTTATCGGTCAAAGGCGGAGATCCACCCGAGAAAGATTCAAACAAGGATAAAGGAAAACGAAGAGCAGATAATAGCTTGGATGGATCGAAGCAGCCACGAAAAGAACAAAGATTCACCTCTTACACGGAATTGACTGAAACCTTGGAATGGATATATCTCGACACTAAGGAGCAGATTCCCCGTCGAAGGCCAATCAGGATGGAGCCAACCAATAATGAAAGGAAATTAGACAAGTACTTCATGTTCCATGAGCTAGGCGGCCATAGTACAAACGATTGCAGGCACTTGAAGGATGAGATCGAAGGACATATCCAGAACGGCATGCTGTTACAATATGTAAAAAAGGCAAGCAGCGGCGGTAGAACAGGAGCGATCACTATCTGCATCAAACGAAAATGGCTCTGGATCGAGGCGTCAACTTGTCATCAATTAATTGGAATGGTGAAGAATAAGTAATAAACTCCACAATAAAACGGCTAAGTCACTTATATATGTACGGGATCGCGAACGGTATTTAGGCATGCTCTGAGATGACTATGAACCAACACATTGGAGATGCATGCACTTTGATGTTTTAGTTTTGCTTTTGTTTCTCTTCTTTGTATCTAGACTTGATTTTGTTAGTTGGATTTTCAATTATTAAGACTCACTCGAATGTGAAATATGATATTTATAATTCCAAGTCCCGTCGGGACACTCGCATTTCATCTCGAACGGCACCCGACCTCGAACGGTCATATCTGCCTCGAACGGCACCCGATCTCGAAAGGTCACATCTCGCCTTGAAAGGCACCCGACCTCGAACGGTCATATTTCGCCTCGAAGGGCACCCGACCTCGAATGATCACATTTCACCTCGAACGGTCACATCTCGCCTCGAACGGCACCCAACCTCGAACGATCACATCTCGCCTCGAACGACACCCGACTACGAACGGTCACATCTTGCCTCTAATGGCACCCGACCTCGAATGGTCACATATCGCCTTGAACGGCATACGATCCCAAATGATCGCTATTCACAATCAGGTAAGATCATCGATGTCTTCACAGGTCATCAACGGGTTTCGAACATCAGGCTTATGGCAATACAAAACACACCTTCCTATCGCATGGCATGTTTTGGGAGGCAAAGTGTTAACCCGGCTTTTGGCAAGGCAGCATACAGGCGGATTTAACCGAATCGACTACTTGGTTATCGAGGCTTGAATGTCATGAACTTGATTCAGATAAATGGATAGACGATCGATTATGAATAGTAAACATGAATATGAAGTCGTGATTCAGCATGGTCGATGGGCGAACGACGCAGGGTACTTGGAATATGGGTTTTGGCAAGAAATGAGTTCCTTAGAGTTTGCTTCGACTCACCATACGGTCTGCTTCGGGTTATGGAAGTGAACATTTTGGGTCAATGAGTGATTGACTTGGGGTCGGCTATAGAAGAACTTGGGGTCGGCATGTTTATAAGGGATCGACATTTGATCAACTCCGGGTCGGCATAGTCCCTGCTTTGGGTTGGCATCAGGATGGGCTTCGGGTCGGTGAGTAAACAATCGTAGGTCAGCATATTGAGAGGGTCAGCATCAACTTCGGGTCGGCGTGCACCTTGCTTCGGGTTGGCTATTACAAGGGTCGGCAGACAACATTGGGATTGGTATACAACTAGGGATCGGCATCACTTCGGGTCGTCTATAGGTGGACTTCGGGTCGGCATCAGGAGATATGGGGTCGGCATGTTGCATCGCTTCAAGGGGTCGGCACTTGGGAAACTTCGGGTCGGCATGCACATAACTCCGGGTCGGTGTTCATCATGCTTCAGGTCGGCATTCATACTAGGGGTCGGCATTGAGAAGGGATCGGCTACTTCGGGTTGGCCACGAGCTTGCTTCGGGTCATCATCAGGGTTACTTCGGGTCAGAACACTAGTTACTTTGGGTCAGCACACGAACTACCTCAGGTCAGCATAGATTGACGATATGGGCTCGACTATGGTTATGGTGGGGCCATGTATGTGAGAAGGCCATGTAGCCGGGATTTCTCCTATAAATACAGCAGTATTGGCTTCAGAAAAAGGGATTCTCATTCTGTTTCTCTTCATCTTCCACCTAAAAGCTACTCAACCATTTTTGTTTCAGAAATTCCGGATTGTAACTGTAATCAAATTTCAGTTTAATAGAAGGATTTTTTCTAGAGTGGATGTAGGTCGAAGTTAGCCGAACCACTATAAATCTTGTCTTTTTTACTGCTTTTATTTTAATTTTGATTATTCTTCATAATATATTCTCCACATATATTCTATCTGTGATCTGTGACTGGATATTGGTGCTTTCACTTGCAATTGGATGTTTGTGACCAATTTTGGTGCAAATAACAATACATAATATAAAATAAATAACGAAGAACGCATAATTATAATGTCGCGATAAAATATAACAAGTAAATTGTACAAAGCTAAGTGAGTCTATAGAAGCAAATGCCCACCAACTCTAAAATATACATATCTTGTTCAGTACATCCATCCCAACTTTACATATATACACGAGACTACATAAATATAGAAGATACACTATACTGCTAATAAACTAGCCACCAACTAAGCCCAACAACCACAAGCTGGTCTCATGTTCCTGAGCCTGAAATGTTTCGGATCGATCGAAGAATTATATAAATAACATACGGATCAAACTATGTCTAGAATGTGGATGACAATGTATAGTAACAAATGGCTTGGTATAACCAACTGTAACTCATAGTGGTATATGAACAACCTAATATAACATCACATCTCTGACCAAGCACGTATCTTCAACCATAACAAAGCAACATCGAGTAATACATCAAATGGCAATCGAGTGGGTGAAGCAGCACACAACCATACCTAACAACATATAAATAGATATTATATATATATATATTAATTGCGTTTATTTACCTCTAATCCCCTTTTTATTACATATATAAATACACTAGTAAATATTTATGAATATATTTTCTATTTAATTAAATTCGTTATTTACACAAATATTTTTCGATAGATTACACAAAGTATTTATATTTGATAATTTTTTTATTTTCATTGATTTATTGATCTTATTAGTATCAAATAAAATCTTCTTTTCATTTACTTCAACCATAAAAAAATTATTTCATATTTATTATATATATATTATTCGTGTTCAATTTATTTTTATTATTACTTTGAAATGAATCTATTCAATAATTCAATTTATTAAAATAAACTTCTTTATCGAATAATTTTAATCCAATAATATATTGTCAAACGTGAAATTATCCGAAAATTGAACACAAACATTTTATTTTAATTAAGAATAATTTACTACAATAGCATAGAAGGTCAGGCCGTTATAGACCTTCCCCTAAAGAAAATTACGTCCTCACGGTTTCTTATGGGGAGAACATCGTTCTCAACTCGTATACCCTTAACCTCCTATATTCCATCAATATTGAATCAAGTTAATGCTCTATGTGGCTTAACATAAAAAAAGGCTAAACCTCTACTTTATCATCACATCGTATGTTAAGAATTTAAATAGATTCATTTAACGACTTTCTATTTTTCACATACGATATAATTATATGAAATTTTTTCGAAATGCCGAAATTTTTCAAAAAATTTCAACAGATTCTTCTTTGTATGAAGCGCGTTCCAAAATTTACCACATACAGAATTACATAATATATCTTTGTAGAAGCATCCCTATAATGGGGCATACCAAACACGAGAAAAAAACACAATATCACATAAATATATCATTATATGCTTAAACCATACTTAGCTTTGTAATTAAGCAAGTTTATTTCATTATTATGCGAGAAAAAACAACCACCAAAATCCAATCCAAAATTGCTTCATGCACATAAGCTCGACTTGAATAACACATATGAGATCATATTTTACAACAAAAAGTGGTATGGCATTTATATGACAAAAGAACAAAGTTACATGTTCATTTTGGCGACTTGCGGCTATGTTTAAGGGGTCAAAATCATAAAATAATTTAATGCTTTCAAAAATAAAGTTATGGCATAATTAATCAGGTTTTTAAACATCTTTTGGAGCACAAAAATATAGGATGCATCAAAGTTATAGTGATTTAGCTATACAACATAAATTATGAAATGAATTTTAAAGTTCAGACCCACTCATTTCAAATACAATTTTCATCTAGCAAACAACATATTTTCGCAACAATTTCAAAATGAAACTTGTTCCTTATCATCTTAGCTTTAAGAAAAGTACAGTGCCATCGAAAACATATGATAGGGTCAAAAGTTATGGTCAAATTACCATGGTTATTCTGCTAAAAAATTTTGAAGTTGAGGTTTGAATTTTGGATCTGGTTTAAACACACTTTTGCATTAATAAACTTCAAAATTTCTAAAGGTGGTAAAAAATAATGTTGTTACCCATAAAAGTACCTTGCTAATGAATGAAAAATCGACAAAATCCAATCCAAATGTCACAAGTAATGGATATATTAGTAAAGCACAATAAATTTTCTTTTCCAAAACTCTAATCTCAAATTTTAATTTCATTTCAACTTAAACTCTTCCCTAGAAAACAATAAAATTTTATAAAAGCACTTAAAACACAATTGTATATTTTGGAATAATTATTGTTACCATTTTTTTCTAATTTCTTTTCAAAGGAAAATTTAAAAAAAACTACACCTTACTCAATTTCAATTCAAATTTCATTTTTGGTTCATAATATTTATACAACATATGTATAGTACTTCCATTTGAGAAATACTATGAAATTTTCAAAATAATTCTACTATATTTTTTTTCAAATGAAATAGAACTGTTTTTTTAATTGATTTTTTTCAAAATTATATTTCATAAATCTTCCATAAAATTATTTACATAAAATAAAATTTAAAGATTTTTTCCACGCATATTAATTCAACTTATTACTTTTGTCTTATATTTTTTCTAAACACTTACGATTCTAGATTTTCTTATAAATGATATCTCAAACATCATTGTCTTATTTTAACTTTTCTAAAACCTCACTCATTAATTATAATTTCATTCTAATTCCGGATCCACCAAAAGTAAAAAAAATTAATATTTTTTCTTGTTATATTTTACATATAATCATACTTCCAAATATTTTATTTTATTTTATTTTCCTAAAATTCAGTTCCTTATCCAAAGTATTTGAATGACGTGTTTATTTTAAACTTACTTTTAATTTCGGAACTCACATATATGTTTTTGATTCCTTGGTAAATGTATGTGTGTATGTGTGTATATCTTATAAAATTACTTATACCATTTATTCAAGTCACATTAAAAGGATCACAGCTCACTTACCTCTATATATTTATCACGACACATTTTTTTCACCTCTAAAAATAATTATTCTTTTCAAAATATTATTTAACTCTTTTAAAACATTTTCCTTTTCAAAATATTGTTTATAATATTTTTTAAAGCATTGATTTCCTTCCAAAACATTGTATATATTTTTTTTCAAAACAAGTTTTCTTATAAAAATATCATATTCTCTTCAAAATATTGTATTGAAGTGTCTCATCATGGTAATTAGTATGCCCTATCGATACGTTGGCCAGTCGCATTGATTAAAATTCTTACACTCAAGGGACAAATTAGCATGAATTAATCTTCTTCTTTTTAAATATATTATAAAATAATCTTTTTACTTTATCAAATCTTTTACGTGATTTTATTATAACATACACTCAAGATGTTTTTAATATAAATCAATTAACCGCTCATTAATAATAATACAAGCAAACATACATCGATCATTCACTCACATCATTAAGCAAGCATTCACTTAAGTTTTTTTCATTTGATACCTTAACTACAGATATATTATAGTTTTCCTTACTCCCTGACGGTTTTCGGAAAACTACCGGCTTTAATAATTTTGGCCTCATCTAGACTTTTGTGGGATTACAGCTTTGAACGAACACTCCTACTCAACCTCAGGCTCCCAAGTGAACCCAAATAACTATATTTATTTATTTGACTATAAACATAACACACATCAATCAAAACAAATACATACACTCAGCGGAAATCAATTTATGGGCTTCCGCTATGCCACTTTAATCATTACTGCATCCTTTTTCTCAACTCACTTCATCACAACTTATTCATTCCAATGTGTGAGATTCGGATTAAAGCCTTTTAAAGCTTCCACAACCAAACAACTTCATACTTGCTTCAAAACCACACAGAGGTGTAATATTCATCATCAATGCCGACACTACCAGTCGAACAGAGTACTTTACCTTCACAACCTCCATTAATTTCTTAGAATCTCATATAGAGGCTTACGCTTAAAACAGGTAGAAGAAATATATCATATAGTAAGAAAAATACAAATACGTCCACGGGTGATTACCCAGTAATCATCGTATACTTCTTCTATCACTTAAGTATATACAATAATCTACCGCACACCCTCGAAGACCGGGGCCTCTAAGTCTCATCTAAGGTAAAGACTTTTATCTCTTATATTTGTATTGTTCTAAATCCTCTCCAATACAAACTGTTGCACGCCACCACTATACCCATACTACCAAAGAATATTACTAGTAGTACTTTTTGGTAATACAAAGAATAAGGAGATATTGGGCTATCACACGTAAATATTTCCTTTGGCTAGCACCAGTACGTATTTCAAAAATCATTAACTACTTATCTAACATACTTGGTATCATCACAAAGCAATAGACACTTGTGTTTCTAGGATAGAACAATGCACAATATAAAATAAATAACAGAGAAGAAAGAGTCACAACTCATTGATAAAATATAATAAGTAAATTATGCAAAGCTATGTGGGTCTACATTAGTAAAATGCCCATTAACTTTCAAATATACATGTCTAGCTCAATACATCCATCACAACTCTACATACATACATGAAACTATATAAATACTTAATGATACACTATATTACTAATAATGTAGCCATCAACTAAGCCCAACAATCACAAGCTAGTTTCTTCATCTCTGAACTTGAAATGTCTCAGACTGACCTAAGTATTATATAAATAACACACAGGTCAGACTATGTCTAGAATGTGGAGGACGATACATAACAATGAATGGCTTGGTATAATCAAGCGTAACTCATAATGATGTATGAAGAACCTAATAACATCACATCTATAACCAAGCACATATCTTCACCCATAATAAAGCAACGTTGAGCAATACATCAAATGGCATATAATCGAGTGGGTGAAGCAACATACAACCAAACCTAATAGACATAAATATCATCAAGTACTACATGGCATGTGCCCAAGAAAGCCCGGATTATCCGTCAGATAATCATACGGTAGACATATCCAGGATCCGTCGTACTTAGCATATAAAATAAACAACTAATAAACATTCAAACCAAACATATATCAAATTCGAACAAGGCATGCTCTCAGGAACCAAGTTATCTCTTAGATAACTATATAATAGGTATATACAGGGTCACACTAATTCGTAAGCTCTCAATCTCATTTGTACCCTTAATCACATAGGTACTCATCTTGACTTCCAGCCACATAGTTAGTCACATGACTCTCTGTTCTGTGAATCCATACACTGGCTCTCAACCACAAATAATAATAATAGTGCAATAGAGGTGTAATCTCAGTATTGTATGTCCACTATAACCAGACGGGAGACTAAAATCTCTCGACATGCTCCAAGAGCCTTCCTTGTATGCTCTCAGTGCTGATCCTACAGTCTTTAGTTACTTCTACGGTCATCGTGATCCAATATCCATCTGGCATAAGTCTATGCTATGCAATGGTCATGACCCTGCAAGTGCCCCTATTGCTAATAGACTGCTGGCCTACGTGACATAGGGGAACTGGCTCTCAGCCTTGGCTCTCAGCAATACACATAAAAAATGTATGTTATAGATTCGGGAAGTGATCCCGCAATCAGGCTACTAGGATGTATACTTGCCTAGTCTGGTTTTACTCCTCACCAAATAATAGGAGTACACTACTTAATCGATAAACACACGTAAGGTTCTCAGGTTACCAACTCTAGGTCGGTTACATATATGCAGTAATCTCAAATAATACTTTGTATTTCCCTACATAATTGACATTTACTCATGAAAAGTAATCGGAAAAAATACATGCTCAAGCATCCCATACCACCTAGTGTTACTCGCTCGTTTACTCAATGCTCATAAATTACACTCATCATCACATGATGATTCTATATAATGAGTCAAAGGAGTAACTGGAAATATATTACCAAATGTCCCATATAGCTCGGTATTACTGATCCATTAACCATTTGAAGCTTGATAAAGTTAAAAATCTCATATAACTTCATGAATTAAACTTGTCGCCATTCTTGAAACAGAACTCAATCTTTGTAACGACCCGTAAAACTTAATGGTTTTAAAAAGTATATTTAACTGGAAATTTGTGAAATTTTAAACAATAAAATTTGAAATTAAAAATTTATTATTTGGGATACGTCTATTTTAATATAGTAACTGGTAAATTTTCATCTGATAATATTGAAGTTTATTTTCCTGTGAAATTTTATTTCAATTTAAACCGGTTAATAACAGTGAATTTAAAAGTTTTCCGAAACCAAAATATGTCAACAGGAGAAAATTTATTCAGAGCATTCTGAATCAGACTACGAAATTCGTTTCGCGAAATTTGGACTTCTATTGCTCCGTTTATCTTAATTCTGGCATAATAGCAGCATTTTCGGTACCGATTATCGACTTTTGATAGGATGATCGTACCACTGATATCTGTATACCGTTTTGATCGTCTCGTCATGCTGATTTCCATGATATATTTATTTTTGTATTTTGAGGTCCGATTCGCGACGGAAACAATAAAACGGTGCGTCGTATCGATACCGTAAATTGAGACCGTTAACTTTCCTTTTGTTTTTTTTCAACCTGTTCACTATATATTGATTTGGTCCGTTATCTGTCAATCACAACAGCACTTGCTTTTGGTATTCCTTGAAATAAATTTCGTGACTTTACATTCTCGAGTGTTTCATATTTCTCGCCTGTTCGAGTGTGCCTGTACATATTTCCATTTGGTACCTTTCAGTTTTTATTTTTCCCACCTGCTCCTCTCATTTTCTTCTTCCCTCACATTCATTCCACCCTTCTTCCACCATTCCATTTCCCACGCCTGTACACTTGAAGCAAGCAAACCAGAAACCCACACCACATATTTTTTCACGTGGCCAACTTTTGCCTATTTCCATCGCTGCTTCCCTCTCTTATCACCCACTGCCATTTACATCGTCTACCGACCACCCTGGCACCTTCAGCCACGCACGGCCCACCTGCTTCGTCTCCTCCCCCACGTCACCACTTCCACCTTCAACACGCAACCCCAAGCCTCCTCAACTCGAAGCCAACATCACCACCGCCTGTGAAGCCCGACCACTTCTCAACTCTTCCCATTCGACAGTAGGCTCAGCCACTTCGGCCCCATGGCCAGGCTTCTCCTCCTCTATGCCTGGATATGTGAGAGTATGTATTGTATATTTGTAGTTGTATGGGTTGTTTAAAAAAAACTCTAATATGTGTTTTCACGTTTTATATATGTAGTGTAGGGGATGATAGGCTCACGTTTTCACATTTGTATGGGTTTTGCACATCTCGAATGCATATATATCTGTACTATATTCTGAGTTTGATATTTTAAGGTGAAATATACATGTATACAAGTATATATTAATATATATGTTAAAGTATACGGTTACTGTTATAATATTTATGTATAGGTTAAGTATTTATAAGTAAGCTTTATAATATGTCTTAAACTTTTCAGTACTGTTAGTCAAATATATTGTATAGTATATTGTTTTAAGTTGTGAGTTATATAAGTATATAATTATATGCGCTGTTTTAAAGATGATTAGTACATATGAATTCATACATGCATGCCTTGCCTTTACGTTTTGAAAGGAAAATATATGATATTGAATGAATATTGTTTTTAAATATTATATATATAAAAGGTTACTTTTAAAAAGGTTTAAATTTTGATTTTTGTTTGAATAGTGGTCTAAGATATGGTTTAATATAATATATAAGTGGTATATTAATTCTGTAGTATAGGTATAAGCATGTGTCTGTCCTAGTTTACAGCTATATGTATTATATATGTATTGTTTTATAAGTGGCAGCCTATATATATTAATATATACAACTTGTACAACATGTTAGTTAGTTAACTCATGATATATGCCTATGTATTGTTCCAGGGAAGTATGATTTAAATAAATGTATACTATAAAGTTTATATAGTTTTAAAAGTAACAGTTGCATTTGAATAATGTCAGTATTGGTTTAAATATGTACAAGTGCACATATGTTATTGTATGGGCTTAAGTTATTAGCTGTATATGCTTAAGGTATTAGTTGTATATATATAGGAACACACTAGCGTGTCTTTGCCAATTATATGTATATTATAATAATGATATAATTTGACTGATATATTAGTTACATATATAGAAGTATTGTATTCATACTAAGTTTATAAAGTAAATGTTGTTGTTTAATATATAATATAAGTTGTGTGTCAGTACATATCAAGTTTGTAGTATAAGTTGACCTGTTGTTATACAATGTGTATATATATTGATTTGAGTTATATATTTTATAAGTTGTATAAAGGTATACTTTATTTTACAAACATGAGTAAATATAAATTTGAAAATAAATATATGTTTTAATTTGATTTCAAAATGTTAATATATGTATTCAGTTCAATTTATATCAACTGATTCAGTCATTCTCATCTATTTCCATCAGCTTTGTCCGTCGTGCCTGTTCCTTCATCGAATCATGTCCATCTAGCGTTGCTTTGCATTTCGTAACTCAAGTTCATTGTCAATTTTCTCTAGCCTCGAAAGGTGAGCAATCACTCACGATTAACGTTCTTTTATTTATTAAATTTGATTTCAATTGAAACGACAATTGAAATATGTTGCTGTAGTTATTTACATTGTTATATATGCTATTATCCATAACTGTTCACCTGTGACATCTGACACCAGTATCTAGTATTATATGCCTGTTATTACTATTATTTATATCTGTTCACCTGTGACATCTGACACCCGTATCTGTTATTTATACTGATGATATATGCCTGTTGTTATATATATTTTTGTATCTGTTATCACTCTGCAAGTTCCCTGTAGTTTAGAATTCACTATGGGTTGAAATGATACATACCCGAACGGACTTTAGAATAGGAGAATTTCGTTATGGGTTGAAATGATAAACCCAAGCGATTTTCATTTGAATTTAAATTGGGATTACGGGTCGAAATGATATCTACCCGTATATATTTAAATTTCGGATTGAAATGATAAATATCTGTATCACTTAACCATATGATGTATATATACAGACACCGTTGGTCCATATATAAAATATTTTGAAAATGAATTTTATGGTTTTGGAAAGAAATATATGGTTTTAATAAATGTTGAGCCTTAGATTATTTAATTTAAATTAGGATGGATTTAATACTTATGAGATGTTTAAGTATAAAAATTATATTTTCAAAATAGATTCTGGTAATAATTTGAATAAGTTAAGGTTGGAAAGATAATTTATTAATTAAACCAATTTGAAACTTATTGAAAATTGAGATTTAAGATATGATTTATAACTTGGGTTTTATTTAAATAAATTAAATGAATAATTCTTGCTTAAATAAATTTAAGAAAATATTTAGTAAAAATGAAATGTAAGGCTAGTTAGATGATATTGAGTTTATTAAGTGAATATTCCCTGATTAAATAATAATGAAGTTAAATCAAGAGCTATATGAAACTGTTAAATCTAACTTTGGAAATGTTGAGTATTAAAGCTTTGAAATATATTGAAAAATAAATGGTATATTTAGAACTGAATTAAATTGATGAATTGAACTTTGAATAAATTTGAATTTGGAATTTGAAGTTGGTTTGAATCGATTTGCTAGACTTGAGGGAATTAAATACTTTACTTTTTAAATCATTATATATATATATATATATACTATTTTGGAAAATAGATATATTTGAAATGAAATGATATTTGGGTTGAAGTAAATAAATTTAAAATGGCCACGGTGTCATAGTGTATATTCCCACCTTGTAGATAGTTCTACAGATCCTTAGAGGATGGTTATCCCAAACATCCTTTAAGTTACTTGTATTTCAGTTGATATTTCACTTGAGTTGGATTTATTTATATAATAATGTTAATCCTGACTCGAGTGTTTTGTGTTTTGCTTTACGCTCGGGTCAGACTGAGTGATACAGCATTTGAGACTCATCCTTGGAGTTTGGAGCTTCCTTTGGAGATCCAACTTTTGATTCAGCTTCCAGCTTTCCAGTTGATTCGTTCAGAAGTCATCTGTTTGGATTGGAGACTTCATTGCATCTGAGATAGTCTGTTGTATTTTATTTTTAACTCTGATGTTTATATAGTAGCTTCATGAACTACTATTTTATCTATTCCGCTGCGTATTATTGTATTACTCTGTGTCTGTGATTCTGTGATTGATTTATTTACTGCATATGCTGAGTTTTGCCAAATTTAAATTAACAATCTGATATTTTGAATTATTCAAGTCAGACATGTGTGGATTTATTGTCGATTTGAATGGTCCAAAATAGCGGGTCGTTACAGTTGGTATCAGAGCTTTGGCTCTAGGCGAAACTTATCATATATTGTAAATTTATTTACAGAATCACTTTCGTTTGAGTTTAATCTCTTCCTTTTGACTCGATTTCCTTTGAACTTTGGAACGTTCCCTACGGTTCCAAAATTCATTCTTGTCTCTCTCTATTAGTATTCTTTTGATTCTGGAGTATCCCATAACTCCACTTTGAATGATCTCTATAAGAATAGGCGATCCCGCCAATCTTTGAAGGAATTGTGAAGGGGTGAAACTTCTTTACAATTAGCATTGATTCACCGGAGATTTATATATCCCTCGGTTTAAATGCTGCTATCTTTTGCTATGTCGAATTCTATCTTTGGCGATCGAATGTCGATTTGCCTTAGAATTCGACACTGATCTTATTTTGGAATCACGGTTGATCGGTTAAGGTCGCCCGCGATTTATATGACTGTATCGATCTATTGTTTTGTAATTAATTATCTCATTTTCGTTCGAACTTATCTTCGAATCAGAAATCCTAATCGATTAGAGTCCCTCTAATTTGAATCTCTATCTTTGTTTGAAATCCATTCTTAAATCATCCTTTGAAATCGGGTTTGTTTGTATTTTAAGAAATTGTTTTCTAAATCGAAATTATTATTTTTATAAGTATGATTATATTATATTTTCGATAAAGATTATATACCCTTTTAAAATGAGAATTTGAGGTTTCGAAAGGATTTGTAATTTTGAAAAGTTATATAAGAAATTGATTTATATAAAATGATTTATAACTAAAAGACTTTAAATTTGAAATTCGAGAATTGAACTCCGGTATTTTGAAATTGGTTTTAAGGTTTTGTACATATATAATAATACGGTTTGAAAGTATTTTCCGAATAAGAAATGTTTCAAATGACTTCAAATTAGTTCCAATGAGTTTCGAAGAAATTTCAAAAGAAGTTTGAGAAAATAGAAGTCCAGAACTCACTTGTGTCGCTGGAAAATAATTTCGGTGATGAGTGCACGCATCATCGACATTGATTTTCGAGTTTCAGAGTGAGGGATAGGCCACTTCAGTAGCTTTGCTATGCGAGTGATTTTTTTTAAACCATTTTTATTTCAAAATTTTGAAGTATGATTGATATTCGAAAGATATATGTATATGTATTTGAAACGATTTGAAATGAGCCGGTGTTAAGTCCTCGAGTTTTGGATTTGATATAACGCTATCTATTAAAATTAATTTACTAATTTGAGCTAATTTCCAACTCTTGAATTTGAAAATGATTTCTTCAACTATTTTGAAGGTTCGAGCACTTTCAAATCAAGGTTAACTTTTCAAAGCTAAGAAATTTTGAAAAGTATTTTGATAAAGTATATAAGTTTGTTTTGAATGTTTAAGTATGAAGTAATATGATTTAAATAAGTTGAAACTGTTTGGTTAAGTAAATGAATAAGGAAATTTTAAATTTTCTAATATGAAATTTAGATTTGAAATGTCTTGAGAAGAATTTGGTCTTCAAAATATTTTGAATAAAATTTGTTTAAATGTTTTAACTTAGTAACATCTTTATGAAACTATATATTTAACAAGTTGGAATAAATATATAAGTTGTACGTATGCTGTTTTATTCGCATAATTAATTTGATCCAAGTTGGAGTACACAAGTTCGAGGTGGATTACACCATTTCGTGTTAGGATTTTTCATTTGATTCTTGATGGCGAATATTTGATATGGATTTTGGGCTTGATTCTTGAATTCTCTATCGTAGTATATGGCTATGCAAGGAGACCGATGGCTTCTAGTCGAGAAACCATATCGAAATCCGCATTAGGGAAGTCGAATGGACAATACTAGTTCGAAAGCAAACTTGTGTGATCGAGCGAGCGATCAAATGTGATTTTGCGAAATGATGACGTATGTACATCTTATATCCTAATATCATTGATATATTTTGACGCTGAAATTGAAAGCTGTCGAGTTAGAGTATCTTTGCTTACTAAAAGTAAATTTCCAACTTAAATTACAAAGATATATAACCCATAAAAGCAAAGATATTCAATCTCATATGGCTCTTGATACAGCGAAACTTATTTTTGAAAAATTTGATCTTTATATAAGATGGACCTTAGGTAAATATAAGATGATTTTGAAAACCATTTGATTTTGGAAATGAATTGGTTGACTTAAGTTATTGATTTAGAAATTTGGATTTATTTTCAAAATCTATTATTTTGGAAACTTTGAAGCTAAAGATAATTAATTTGTGAAGAAATAATTTGGTGAAATTGTATATGATTTTGAAATTGAACTGATATTGAAACAAATTGAAATTTGAGAACCTTATGTTATTAAAAACTTGATTTGGGAGTTGTCGAACTTATATAAAATTGATTTGTATGAGTATGAAATTGATTCGAAAACTATAGATTTGAAAAGGTACTCAATTTGAAAGTGAAATCTTATATATAATGGATATTATATAAGTACGATATTTGAAAGTGATTTGAAAAGTTACTATATGATACATATTTTCGAAGTAAAGATATGGAAAGTGCCTTCTGCTTGATATCCGATTTGTGGCCACATCTTGGATTCATTCTATCGATATTATTCTCTCTGATTTTTGGTTTTCCGGATATGATACTCGAGTGTCCTTCGAATTCCATGGCGTTACCCATGGTCTTACGAACTCGACTGCATAGGGAAATTCGTAAGGCAGTGATTGCTTAAAAGGTACGGATGTTTCCTGGGGGATCCAGGCGTAACCATTGTGTATCTGCGATCTATGGTCGTGTTAGTGGCGTAATCCGCAAGGCAGAGATTGCTTACAGGGTATGGATGTTTCCTGGGGGATCCAGGCGTAACCATTTTTTATGTATCCTGCGGTCCACAGTTTTGTTGCATGGCGAAATTCGCAAGGCAGTGAATGCTTAAAAGGTACTGATGTTTCCTGGGGGACCCAGGCGTAACCATTGTGTATCTGCGATCCATGATTTGATTCGTTTTGTTTTGTTTGGATTGTACTTTCCATATCCGTTTTTAAAAGTTTTCCAGTATTTTCACTAGGTGTTGAAACAAGTCTACTAAGTACCTGGAGAATTCTAGCTTTGCGCCTGATCAACGCACTGCCAGTGTAACAACTCGGGATTTTGCTGTTAATTTAATATCGTCATTTAACGATTAAAATGTCAGCTAACTGCTGTTTGAAGTTTTTAACAACCGGTTAAAACTCTTTTATAAGTTGTTAAAATTGCTAATTGGGCTTTATAAAGTTGAAATAGTGTGGCCCATAAGTGTTGACACCGAGATAGTATCAGAGGAAAACCCGACCCCTTTCTCTCATTCCTCGTGTTGAACCCTAAACCTAAAAAAATCAAAACTTACGGGAAAAAAAATGTCGGCCGCTTCCTTGTGAAAAATGGTGGATTTCTTCGTGCTCATTCGTTTCTATAAACGAGGGCTTCAAAATTTAAGGCTGTTCGTTTTTCGTTCGTCTCCAAAACTGGGGCTTGTGAATCGAAGGCGTCACCCTGTCAAATTGATGTCGATGCTCTCTCTGATCAATTGATCGTTCGCGACTGCCACTTTCATATCGAAGCAAGGTGAGTGGATAACTGCTCACATCTAATTCCTACTTTGGGTTATTTAGAGCTCGAAGCTCTGTGATTTTCGTGTTCCTATTTTATGGCTATCTTGACTGTTGATTGCTCTGGCACTTGAGATTTGTTTGATGTTTGGGATGATTTACGACTTATTCTTAGTCGTATATATATATATTACTACTTACTAGTTGCTGCTTCAAGTCATTTTGGAATGACCGTGGCTTGGTCGATTTTATCTCTGAACAGTTCGTTTTTTTTGCTGTTGAATTCTATTCTTGATGTTGATTTTTAGTTGCCTCTTGCAGTTTACTGTCGTCATATAGTTTCATTACGACATTGAGTATTTAACTGTGTCATATTGTTTTCACTTCTTTTGGCGACCTGTACATACGTATATATGCATTTCGCTTTGTGTGATTGTAGTTCGATAGCACTTGCTTCCATGTCTTTTGCATCGAGTCTGCATTGTGGACATTGTTTCGTAGTTGCAACCTTGGTTTGCATCGTGTAATTGAAGTACAAGTGAGTTGGCTGGTTGAGTTGGCTGTCTGCATATATGTTGTTCCATATGCTTATTCTTTCAAGTCAGTTGCATTTGAATCTACCAATTGACTTCTATTTGTTGTTGCCTAGTTCGGTATATTAGAACCCCTCATTTTTGTGAAGATATTACTCCAGCATTTGTACATTTTTATGTGTAATTGTATTAGACTTGTCTGCACTTACTTTATCCACTATTGCACTCAAGTGTATATCACGTGTCTGTCTCCTTTACCGCCTGTTCTTCGAGGCATGTAGTTCACGTGTACACTGGGGTATCACTTGTTCTTTGACATGCTGTCCAGTGTGTAGTTTTTGCATGTGTCAAAATTTGCATTCCTTATATATGGTTCACTGGCACTTGACTTGCAGTCTTCATCGTCATATCCCTCATGTGTTGGCAGTTTGTATGGTGTTGTACTGTTCTGAGTTCGAGTACAGGGATCATTAGTTTGACCCTTGGGGCTTGTTGCATTGTTAGAATCATTGTTATGCATGTCTACTGATATGATTTGTAGAAAGCTCATGTTAGTAACTTGTACTGTCAGTTATATTGTGTATCACTTGGTTGTAGATGCACAGTGCATTCAGGAACTTGCTATGTTGCCATACTAGTCTACTTACTGGTGTTATTATGTAGTCTGAAGTGTTAACTGTCCATGTATATGTATATTTAATTACATGTCCCTGAGCCACTTGTATCAGTCTTTGATGTAGCAGTGTGTACGTGTGACCTTGCTTTGAGATGTAGCAGTGCAGCACTTGCCTCCCTTGTTAATTCGTTTTACAGACTTGCTTGACCTTGGTTATGGTTTAATGATGCATTTGCTTGGGTATTTTGTATTTCTGACCTTTGTTGGTTCAGGTCTTACTTAGGTTATTCATGTCATCTGACTTCGGCCAGTGCCTTACTTTGTTAGACTATTGTCTATTTTGATTCTACTGTAGTGTTGTTTTCGTTTATGATTTCGGCATCGCATCAATCAGTAGTTGTTTTGATGAGGGCAATGCACAGTTTGTTATCACCTGAGTTGAACCCGATTTCGGGGTTTGACCTTGTGATCAGTCGTGACTTTCACCGAGCTTTTGTGTATCTCTTGCGATAGTGGCGAGGCAGTACACGCGTGCGTGTACTGCAGCCCTATCAGTTTTGGCAGCTTTAAATTGATGTTTCGATTTGTTGAATTGTTTCGTTGGTTAATTTCACTGTTTTGGGAGTTGTATTCTGATTTGGATTATTGATTTATCGTTTAACACTATTTAGTGTTATATTTGCCGTTATTCAATTCTCGTATCGAGAGTTGGATATACGAGATTTCTGTGATTGTCGTCTATTGACTATCTGATATTATTGCTTCTATGCACTAATAACTGAGTTTGAATTAGACTGACCCGTGTATTATTTTCTTTTGAATTTAATACTCGGGTCAGACCCGAGTTATTTCAGGTTGTAGATTTTCTTCTTTGAGTTGCTGTTCAGGATTTGAAGACTTTTCACATCTTCTGAAGTTGTCAGTGTCATTCTGTAGTAGTCGTGTCAGTGTATAGAACGATATGTATTCATGTATATTAGTTGATAATGTACTTGTATATATAACTTCTAGAGTCGACAGTTGGAGTTGTATCATATGTATTGTGTCAACTATGTTGTAACTGACATCAGTTATATATATATGAGACTTTTGTTTTTATCTGTGTTCCGCATTTATATTATCTGTGTTATCGTTATATCTAATGTCCTAAACTATTATGAACCATCGTAGTTTGTTTTATACTGATAATTGGGTGTGTCGATGGGAGTAAATAAATAAGATGAAAAATAAAAAGTATATACCACTCCTATCGAGATAACCAATATTAGTGTAAGGCCAATTACGGATGGTCGCTCCTATCCAGCCTTATTCTTCGTAATAATAGACAGTATTTCTTTTAATACTCTTTGTTATTATGAGCATAGAGGTGGGGCGTCACAGTTGGTATCAGAGCTTGGGGTTTATGGACATAATATAAAACATAACTTGGATGGAACATATGTTACAACTATTAGTCGACGTTTTATCTGCGATTTGAGTCAAAACTAAAGTTTTGAAATTTTGATTAAATTGTGTTCTGATGATTTGATTGATTTGTGTTCTATTTCTCAGAGTGCGCAGCGGAAACAGTGAAACTGTCTTCGCTGAGTACAACTGATAATCTTTTTGATTTAAGAATCAAAATACGAAATTGATATGAATTCCAATTGTTGTTTACATAGCTGTAATTATTTGTTTCTTTGAGGATTTCGAATCCAAATTGAGGATTCGAAGAAATTGCATATATGTGATTTTTGTTGAAATTTCCGCTGGCTTTCTTTTGTACTAATCATCTATTGATTAGATTTTGCTGTTTTGAATTGTCTTCATTGAAGATACCTTCGAATGATTTCTTTGTTCATTCTGTAGTACGTGCAAAAATTTGAATTGCGCGTTACTGCATTTATTTTTACGTTGAACCGATGCTTGGTTATGAAACGTATTTTGTTGCCGTTATTTTTATAACGGGATTTTTACACCAATGCTGAATTTTTGAGGTACGGTGTTTTGTTGGCAATTTTAGTGAATGAAAATTTACTGATGTCACATTTTGATGTGAATTCTTTTGATGAGATATTTGATGTTTTAAAATTACTGTCGCTTTGACTTCAGTAACAGCCAAATTTTTAAAAAAAGTGGATTTTCAAGCGGTTATTCCGCAATACTGATGTGTAACCGTTTTTACGGTATTTTGAGAAGTACAATTTCCTTATCGAAATTGTTACTGATTTGCTGTTTTAACCACGTGATTGGAAAAATCATTTTAAAATGGAAATTGTTTTATAAATTTTTAACAGTTTGCATTTTCAAAAGAATGAGAAAGCGATTTAAACGTTTCAGCAAAATCGAGGATTATGACCCCTTTCTTTTACTGTTTCGCTTAACTCCGGACTTGTCCAGTTGAGAAGGTGAATTGTTATTTTTACAAAATAAATAAAATTGTTTTCAGAAATTTAACAGTTTACGCTTTCAAAAGAATGAGGAAGCGATTTAAACGTTTCAGCAAAATCGAGGACTATGACCCCTTTCTTTTACTGATTCGCTTAATTCCGGACTTGTCCGTTTGAGAATGTAAAGTGTATTTTCATAAAATACACAATATTGCACTTTCAAGGAAACGATGAAGAGATTTAAACGATTTAGCAAAAGTGCGGAGTATGGAACCACACTTTTACTTTTTCGGTTAATTCCGGACTCGTTAATTGAATATCTGTTGTTTTGATGATTTTGATGAATTTTACACTTTCAAGGAAACGATGAAGAGAATCAAACGATTTAGTAAAACACGTGGTATGGGACATGTGCGTTTGCTATTTCGGTTAATTCCGGACTCGTTAATTGAAATGTTTTGATGCTTTCGAGCCACTATGAGGACCTTCGGGTCATTTGTTGGGCTTTCGGGCCACTCTGCGGACCTTCGGGTCAAATACCAGTACTAGACCTTCGGGTCACTCTGCGGACCTTCGGGTCAATCTGATGGGCGCCAAAATTATGTTGAGTACTTGGTAGGCTTCGGCCACTCTGAGATGCACGTGCGGCGAATTAAAAACTCGCCATCTGATGGGATCGATCCAAGCTTTTATGTTGATTTTCTAGTCTTCTTAATTGATTTCTAGATATTTGTTGCTTCCAATTATCTGTAGGTAATTGGATATTTGTTGATATGAGTTCTGATTATCGTTTTTGATAATCGGATATTTGTTGTTTCTAATTATCGCTTGTGATAATTAGATATTTGTTGATATGAGTTCTGATTATCGTTTTTGATAATCGGATATTTGTTGTTTCTAATTATCGCTTGTGATAATTAGATATTTGTTGATATGAGTTCTGATTATCGTTTTTGATAATCGGATATTTGTTGTTTCTAATTATCGCTTGTGATAATTAGATATTTGTTGATATGAGTTCTGATTATCGTTTTTGATAATCAGATATTTGTTGTATTTAATTATCGCTTCAGATAATTAAATATTTGCTGATTTGATATTTAATTATCGCTTCAGATAATTAAATATTTGTTGAGATTTAATTATCGCTTCAGATAATTAAATATTTGTTGATTTTAGATTTAATTATCGCTTGAGATAATTAAATATTTGTTGATTTTAGATTTAATTATCGCTTGAGATAATTAAATAATTGTTGATTTTAGATTTAATTATCGCTTTAGATAATTAAATATTTGCTGATTTTAGATTTAATTATCGCTTCAGATAATTAAATATTTGCTGATTTGAGATTTAATTATCGCTTCAGATAATTAAATATTTGTTGATTTGAGATTTAATTATCGTTTCAGATAATTAAATATTTGTTGATTTTAGATTTAATTATCGCTTGAGATAATTAAATATTTGTTGATTTTAGATTTAATTATCGCTTGAGATAATTAAATAATTGTTGATTTTAGATTTAATTATCGCTTTAGATAATTAAATATTTGCTGATTTTAGATTTAATTATCGCTTCAGATAATTAAATATTTGCTGATTTGAGATTTAATTATCGCTTCAGATAATTAAATATTTGTTGATTTGAGATTTAATTATCGTTTTAGATAATTAAATATTTGTTGATTTTAGATTTAATTATCGCTTGAGATAATTAAATAATTGTCGATTTTAGATTTAATTATCGCTTTAGATAATTAAATATTTGCTGATTTTAGATTTAATTATCGCTTCAGATAATTAAATATTTGCTGATTTGAGATTTAATTATCGCTTCAGATAATTAAATATTTGTTGATTTGAGATTTAATTATCGTTTCAGATAATTAAATATTTGTTGATTTTAGATTTAATTATCGCTTGAGATAATTAAATAATTGTCGATTTTAGATTTAATTATCGCTTTAGATAATTAAATATTTGCTGATTTTAGATTTAATTATCGCTTCAGATAATTAAATATTTGCTGATTTGAGATTTAATTATCGCTTCAGATAATTAAATATTTGCTGATTTGAGATTTAATTATCGTTTCAGATAATTAAATATTTGTTGATTTTAGATTTAATTATCGCTTGAGATAATTAAATAATTGTTGATTTTAGATTTAATTATCGCTTTAGATAATTAAATATTTGCTGATTTTAGATTTAATTATCGCTTCAGATAATTAAATATTTGCTGATTTTAGATTTAATTATCGCTTCAGATAATTAAATATTTGCTGATTTGAGATTTAATTATCGCTTCAGATAATTAAATATTTGTTGATTTGAGATTTAATTATCGTTTCAGATAATTAAATAATTGTTGATTTTAGATTTAATTATCGCTTTAGATAATTAAATATTTGCTGATTTTAGATTTAATTATCGCTTCAGATAATTAAATATTTGCTGATTTGAGAAATTTGATTATCGTTTTGTGATAATCGAATATTTGTTGAATTCGAAATTTGATTATCGTTTTGATAATCGAATATTTGTTAAATTTAAAATTTAATTATCGTTTTTGATAATTGAATATTTGTTGATCTGAAATTTTAAATTACCGGTTGTGGTAATTAGATATGTGCTGATTTGCTTTCTGATTATCGTTTAAGATAATTAGATATTTGATTTGTCTTTTGATTATCGTTTAAGATAATTGAATAATTAGAAGTTTACTGATTTTATTGATATGAGATTTCCTAGTCTCCAATTGTTTCTAGAATATGATGATTTTATTGAATCGCTGTTTTCTATCTATTTCTGTTAATAGTTAGAGTTTGTTGATTTTGGAATTTGGGTTTCTAGTTAATTGTTGGATAACTAGATATTTGCAGTGCGATTTGTGATTTGTGTTTCATAATTATCCTTGTTGATAATTATATTTTGTTGTTCTCTAATTATCGTATTGGTAATTAGATATTGCTGTTTGGTAATTATTCAGTTTTGATTGTTTTCTTATTATCTATTTGATAATCAGATTTTGTTGAGAATTTGTGAACTTGTTTTACGAAATCGAAAGATTTCCTTGGTGTTTATATTCTCGACCTTTATTTCCTAGTTAACCAGTTTATGTTAGAAAAACAACTGTTATGGACAATCTTAATTATGAAAATTGCGGGGACGCAATTTTTATAAGGAGGGGAGTCTGTAACAACTCGGGATTTTGCTGTTAATTTAATATCGTCATTTAACGATTAAAATGTCAGCTAACTGCTGTTTGAAGTTTTTAACAACCGGTTAAAACTCTTTTATAAGTTGTTAAAATTGCTAATTGGGCTTTATAAAGTTGAAATAGTGTGGCCCATAAGTGTTGACACCGAGATAGTATCAGAGGAAAACCCAACCCCTTTCTCTCATTCCTCGTGTTGAACCCTAAACCTAAAAAAATCAAAACTTACGGGAAAAAAAATGTCGGCCGCTTCCTTGTGAAAAATGGTGGATTTCTTCGTGCTCATTCGTTTCTATAAACGAGGGCTTCAAAATTTAAGGCTGTTCGTTTTTCGTTCGTCTCCAAAACTGGGGCTTGTGAATCGAAGGCGTCGCCCTGTCAAATTGATGTCGATGCTCTCTCTGATCAATTGATCGTTCGCGACTGCCACTTTCATATCGAAGCAAGGTGAGTGGATAACTACTCACATCTAATTCCTACTTTGGGTTATTTAGAGCTCGAAGCTCTGTGATTTTCGTGTTCCTATTTTATGGCTATCTTGACTGTTGATTGCTCTGGCACTTGAGATTTGTTTGATGTTTGGGATGATTTACGACTTATTCTTAGTCGTATATATATATATATATATATTACTACTTACTGGTTGCTGCTTCAAGTCATTTTGGAATGACCGTGGCTTGGTCGATTTTATCTCTGAACAGTTCGTTTTTTTTGCTGTTGAATTCTATTCTTGATGTTGATTTTTAGTTGCCTCTTGCAGTTTATTGTCGTCATATAGTTTCATTACGACATTGAGTATTTAACTGTGTCATATTGTTTTCACTTCTTTTGGCGACCTGTACATACGTATATATGCATTTCGCTTTGTGTGATTATAGTTCGATGGCACTTGCTTCCATGTCTTTTGCATCGAGTCTGCATTGTGGACATTGTTTCGTAGTTGCAACCTTGGTTTGCATCGTGTAATTGAAGTACAAGTGAGTTGGCTGGTTGAGTTGGCTGTCTGCATATATGTTGTTCCATATGCTTATTCTTTCAAGTCAGTTGCATTTGAATCTACCAATTGACTTCTACTTGTTGTTGCCTAGTTCGGTATATTAGAACCCCTCATTTTTGTGAAGATATTACTCCAGCATTTGTACATTTTTATGTGTAATTGTATTAGACTTGTCTGCACTTACTTTATCCACTATTGCACTCAAGTGTATATCACGTGTCTGTCTCCTTTACCGCCTGTTCTTCGAGGCATGTAGTTCACGTGTACACTGGGGTATCACTTGTTCTTTGACATGCTGTCCAGTGTGTAGTTTTTGCATGTGTCAAAATTTGCATTCCTTATATATGGTTCACTGGCACTTGACTTGCAGTCTTCATCGTCATATCCCTCATGTGTTGGCAGTTTGTATGGTGTTGTACTGTTCTGAGTTCGAGTACAGGGATCATTAGTTTGACCCTTGGGGCTTGTTGCATTGTTAGAATCATTGTTATGCATGTCTACTGATATGATTTGTAGAAAGCTCATGTTAGTAACTTGTACTGTCAGTTATATTGTGTATCACTTGGTTGTAGATGCACAGTGCATTCAGGAACTTGCTATGTTGCCATACTAGTCTACTTACTGGTGTTATTATGTAGTCTGAAGTGTTAACTGTCCATGTATATGTATATTTAATTACATGTCCCTGAGCCACTTGTATCAGTCTTTGATGTAGCAGTGTGTACGTGTGACCTTGCTTTGAGATGTAGCAGTGCAGCACTTGCCTCCCTTGTTAATTCGTTTTACAGACTTGCTTGACCTTGGTTATGGTTTAGTGATGCATTTGCTTAGGTATTTTGTATTTCTGACCTTTGTTGGTTCAGGTCTTACTTAGGTTATTCATGTCATCTGACTTCGGCCAGTGCCTTACTTTGTTAGACTATTGTCTATTTTGATTCTACTGTAGTGTTGTTTTCGTTTATGATTTTGGCATCGCATCAATCAGTAGTTGTTTTGATGAGGGCAATGCACAGTTTGTTATCACCTAAGTTGAACCCGATTTCGGGGTTTGACCTTGTGATCAGTTGTGACTTTCACCGAGCTTTTGTGTATCTCTTGCGATAGTGGCGAGGCAGTACACGCGTGCGTGTACTGCAGCCCTATCAGTTTTGGCAGCTTTAAATTGATGTTTCGATTTGTTGAATTGTTTCGTTGGTTAATTTCACTGTTTTGGGAGTTGTATTCTGATTTGGATTATTGATTTATCGTTTAACACTATTTAGTGTTATATTTGCCGTTATTCAATTCTCGTATCGAGAGTTGGATATACGAGATTTCTGTGATTGTAACGACCCAGAATTTTGAACAAATTAAATTGAGGATATTTAATTAATTTTAAATATTTGAACGATGATTTAATTTGAATCCCGGATATAACTTTGAAGTTGACGATTACATTATATAATTTAATCTATTGATAGTCGAATAAAAATTTGTATCTTCAGTTTTAGGCTGAAGAAAAATATTTCGAACGCTTTTAAAATTCGTATTGATATTACTGAAGATAATAAAAGCTTCAGAATTGAAATTTAAACTGTTTCGTTCAGTTTTGAAATTTATATCGTTCAATCGATATTTAAAAATAGTCGTCCGAGGCACAGTCTCGGAATTCGACGAAACCAGTTCCATTGGGTCCGGAATGTTGTATTATTGCCGGATTTCAAATTTCGTATTTATCAGAGTTGTTATGTGAACATACGACGAATAAACGCGTTAAATTTTTAAGACGAATTCAATTTAAAGTTAAAATTTAAAATAGTCAACAACAAAACACTGTACCCCCTTACTATTACACCCTAGAAATATGCCTAAAATTTCGCCTGGAATCACGAAAAAATCATGCCACCACACTCCTTCCATTTTTAAATCACACTCTCTTTTCAGTTCAAATCAAACCAAAAAAAAAATAAACGAAGACTTTCTCGTTCGAAATGAAATCATGGCCGAAGCCCTTTTTCTCTCTTCGTTCTAAAATTCAAAATCCATGGCCGCCCCTTCTCGTTCAATCGACTTTGGGAAGAGGAGTTTAAAAATGGTCGAAGCCTGGGGTGATCGGAGTCGAAATCGACTTCGACTCGAATCTCGCGAAGCCAGTGCGAGCAAGGCACCGAGCGGAGGCAGAAATGAAGGAGATCGAGGCGAGCTCGAGGGTTGCAATCAATCGAGTAGCTGGAGCTGGAGGCAACCACCGTGTTCTCTGGTCGCGATACCCTCGGGTTGAGGCAAATGTTCTCGAGTCGCGCGCGCGGTGGGTGGGAAAAAATGTGGCAGGGTAATGTCGCGTGGAGCTGTCAAGAAACGGCGAAGTGATCTGGAAGCAAGGGTCACGTTTATGGCTGGGGTTTCGCGACTGAGGAAATGGGAGGCTGGACGATGATTCCAACGTGTTCAGGCATGAGCGATCGATTTTCTCGTGTGTTCACAGTCACGAGTAGAACTAGGTCAAGGCAAGCACCACAGTGATGGGGAAGGCAGGCTCGCGATGGTTTGGGACTCGAGTGTTTACTCGATGCCGTAGCCTGCAATGAGGTATATTCTCAGATTTATTTTATCGATTTAAATGATTATATAAACGAGTATGTGTAAAATAAAGCGAAGGATGTTTTACTGGCAGTTAGATAGGATTATAGCGCAAGAAATATATAAGGATTTATAGAAAATTAGATTTTTAATATAGTTTATTTTTATAAGTGTATATATATGGTTTCAAAAGAAAATATACACATGCATGTTTGAAACTTATATAGGAATGAGATTTTAAGTTTAACGGTGAGGTATAAAAATCACTTTTTATAAACAGAAATTTATTTATATATAGATAGGATTATGAAAATAAATGTTTTAAGTGTAAAAATATTTATCGAAGGAAATTTAGTTTCGAATTTAATTTCTTGTTAAACAAATTTATTAAAAGAAATTGGTTTAAAATAAAATCTTGGGATAATTAGAATTACCAAATGAAAATTGATTATTCGATTTAATTCGAATATTAATAGATTTTATAAAATTGTTTATACCAGGTTAAAATCGAGAAAACAAAACTGAAATGGAAACGGATTGCAATTAAAAGCTAAGGTGAGATTTTTCTCACTCGAATAAAATGTGGAATTTTTACAGTTATTGTTTGATTGCTATGATTGCTGTTTGTATTAGATATGATAGGATATATCTATATATATATAGCAGTATATACATATTGGCATATGTATATATTGGATTGATGATTTCCCGCCTCGTATAGCGGATGAGACCCTATTGCGCCGTTAGTAAGCGGATTTATAAAAACCTATATACCGCGATAATTCCGTACTGGAGCGGAATTGGTATTGTGCTAACATCTTTGGATGCAGGGAAACAGGTTGGAGGGATCCAACTGGACCCCTCACATTGATTGATTTTATTTATACTGTGGTATGAATCTGTGAATGATTATAGTGATGCTATTAATCATGTTGATATCTGGAAATTGTTTGAGAAGCTAAAATTTAGCTGAATGGATGTTTTGACATCATTGGATTCCAAAGATAAACGAAATCGAATTTTTGAAATTCAAGTAGAAAATTTCTAAGTGAATCAATTTTTGAAATTGAAGAAATCTTGAAGAAAAGAATTTAAAAGTATAAAAGCTGTTTTTATAATCTTATTGAATAAATTCCAGAATAAAATGAGAATGCTAAATAAATGGATTTCATAAAACAGTGATTTTAAATTGAAGAAATTAATTTAAATTTGGATTTTTAAATAGATTGAAAGAAACGATTGAAATTTATTTTCTTAAAAAGGAATTTATTTAAAAGAAGATAAGTTGGAAATTCAGTTTGAAATTTAATTGGTAAATTGAAATAAGTTGTGAAATCGATGTAAAATGATTTCAATTTGAAGAATCCATTTTAAAACAGAATATTGAATAATTTGAGAAAAATAAGGAATTTATTTTAGTAGTGATAAATAAAATTTGAAATCAATCTGTAATTGATTTAATATTTAGAAATGAATTTTTTTTTTTTTTTGAGAAATCAATATGGAAATTTTATTCAAACGTTGAAAATAAAATTAGAAATCAATATTGAAATTGATTTGGTATTGAAGCTTTTATAAATAGAATTAAAATTTATAAAAGTGGTTTATAAACCCAAAGTCACTTATTTTGATAAGTTAAATATAGAAGTTGATAAAAGAAGGTTTATAAGTCGAAGTTGTTATTAAAAAAAGAAATAGAATTTATAAACGTGCTTATAAATTCGAAATAGATTGAATGTGATAAATTTAATATAGAAGATTATTTAAGAAGATATAGAAATGTTTTTAATGTAGTATGGGGATTTATATATCTATCTAAATCTGAATCCCTATACTAGTGATTTTTGAGTCGTCGTAACGATGTTTTACGTAACATTCGTTTTGACTCAAATTGATGTTGTTATAGAAAATAGATTTCCTTAAAGAATGAAATATATACTTAATTTGATTTAAGTATATCGAATATTTTCTAAGTGTTGAAAATAAATGATTTGTGAATTACTTATTTTTAAATAAGTATGGAAATGCTTTTCCAATGTGAAATGAACTGTTTGAGTTTTTATCTTTTAAAGATAAATTGAAAAGGGAATATTTGAAATTGTTTTCAAATGGTTAAGTGTGGAAATTTTATATGTAATGAAGATATTTTTGGAGATAAAATAATTTGGAGAATTATTTGGAATCTGATGATGTTGCGCATCTTTATTGATAGTTAAATAACCGACTATCAATAATTACCTTGAGTAGGTATTTGTTGTGAATTGGATGAATTTGAATGCCACACTTATTTTTGAATAATCGCTCACTATTCGGGTTAGCCGGGAAAGGACCATGGGGTCGTATAACCCATTCCGAATATGTGATACGTCGTTATGAATTGCATTTGAAGACCGGTGTTGAAGACCGGATATTTTTGAAAACGGAAGGATTACCGTCGAGTTACTCTACATCGACTGATCTTCGATTTAGAGGTTTTTATCACCCTTAGTGATGGGAAATCCTGACGTGATTGAAAATTATCCGGAATTGCAAGGGCTTCGTGAGAAGTGCCTTCGGTTCTGTTCGATCCCGGAACAGACTTGTATGGATTGTGTGTCTGACGTTACAACTTGAGATGTAAAGCTGATTTCTTTCAAATACATTTCTGTTGGTGGCGGAGAATTTATTCTCTTAGCTTAACACCCTTCTCTGAGACATACGAGCTCAGAGGTTATGTAGTTGAAATTTATCAGCGATATATCCCAATTTGGTAACGTGGCATACTGAGTGTTGCTGTGAAATGATCAGTGTTTGATCATTTGTGATATGATCATTTGTTTGATCTTATATCTTTGTGATCATAGGTTGATCATTTTGTTTGACCCGAAGCAGGGCTTTTTATATGGTTAAGCGTAGCTTTGTGGACGAGACTTCGTCGAGCCTCACACCCCGGAAATGGTCGAAACAGGACGAATGCGGCAAGGTTCTAGGGAGTAGCGCCCCTTAGTGTATGTCATTCCTTCTGGATAAAGGTGGTATCATGGTATGGAGCCCAGATACTTAACCTCTGTGGTTGCTGCACAGTTATTATTACTTTGTGGTTTGTTGGAAATCGGGGATCCTCGGGAAGATCGGTGACGATCGGGGGATGGCATACGCGTGTCAGTAGTTACCTATTTTTGCAGAGGTAACCCGGCCTTGTGTTGGCAGAGATCCGGTTAGGTTCTCGGGTCGTCTATTCCAGGGACGTACCCATCGTGGATAGGAAGTTCCTTAGCCTGACCATTTGTTGGAAATCCAAAGAAACAATACGAGCCTTTACGATTTCAATTGTATAACCTGTCTCCTCAGGAGGCAGCTATAGCACGCATAATATAATGGTACCTATGCTGGCTAAGATTAATATTCTACTTTCGAAATGTTTTCCACTATGCACTAATAATAATATCAAAAATGATTTGATTTTGCGTAGTAAGCATCTTTGACTAACATAAGAAGAAATCTCCTCCAAGTCTGCGTTTGCATTGTGTGTGTGGTGGGAGGTCTTATGGTAGTTTCATTTTCCAAAAGCATTGCGAATTGACTTTAAAATTTTTCTGTTGTTTATTTTAAAGAATAACTGTTTTACGATCTCACACCAGTCACCATGACTGACTCGGAGTTTATTGTTTCCCTTCTAAACTCTGGGTGCCCACCAATTTCCACACGGGCAGTCTAGAGTTAGATTATCAGGATATTCTGGATATTCTGGAGCTTGGAGATAAGCTGGAGGACGAGACGTAGTATTTGTATCTGATAGTATTTATTCCGCTGTGTATTCTGTATGAGGACAAGTTATATAACTGTCCATTGATGTGATGTATTGTATTGAGTCGTATATTGACTCTGATTGATGTATGTATAAAATGATATAGTCTTTGTTTAAAGATTATTCATTTATCTATTATATATTGTTCCGCTGCGATATGTGAGATTCTGATATTGTTTTCTGTTTCTGTTGTTGTTCTGTTGTTCTTTCTTCTTCCTTCTTCTTCTGTGTTTCTCTTCTTCTTCTGCCTTTTTCTTTTTCTTAAAACCCTCACTATTGGAGTTTCCGGCACTCGATTGCTCGACAGTCGATAAAGTGAGTATCGATGTTGAATTTTCGAAAGTCGAAAATTTCGGTATGTGACATTTGGTATCAGAGCATATGGTTAAGCGACAACCCTGTTCTGTTGGGTGTTACTCATTAGAGATAGAGTCAGTAGTACTCTAGAATGAGTTGAGCGTAATAATAGATATGAGCGCGTATTTGTTATTTGAATATAAAATTGCTTTGTATTGTGATGATTGGTTTATTGAGTGGCATATGAACCTTCGTCGGCACAGTCTTGCAAAACTGTATCGAAGGGGTTTCTAAACACTTGAATAGAACAATTCGGCACAGTATTGTTTTAAAATGGGGTAAATGAGATAATTTTGCCCAAAACTATTTTCTGTATATAAAAGAATTGATTTTCTGTAAATTATTACAGTATATGGATGCATGGATGTTAGGAAAGTGATAATATTGAATGTTATCAACATTATATGAAATTGAATAAGAAATTGAAATCGTAACTCCAAAGTTAAGAAATAAATTCACATACGGATGAAATTTGAGAATATAAATTATAAATGTGATTTGTAATTTGAAACGGAATTCCAGAGAAGTATTTGGAAATGTTTTGAAAGGAGTTTGTAAATTTTGGAGATTTGGAAAGTTTAAATCCTTTTTGATTTGAAAATGAATTTCAAAGGTTTGAAAGGTATTTTAGAGAGATGAAAGCTCTAAACTCTTTTCGGTCGCTGGAAAATAACTTCGGTAATGACTGCAGCATTACTGATGTTCATTTTCGGGTTTCCAGAAGAGGAAATTGCTGCCAAATTGTTTTAAATGGAAGTTGTTTTGAAAAATTTGGGTTTTTGTTTGGAAATTCAAATGGAATTTGAATTGTTTTCAAATGGTTTTGAAAAAGTTGAAACGACTCTGGAATCCTATTTAAAATACTTACGAAATATTAATAAGTAGATAACTTATAGAATATTTGAAATTTGATTAGAATGAAATTCAAATTGAAAAACGAATGAATTAGTGAATGAATGAATAAATTGCGATTGCAAGTGCAAGAGAATAAAATTGAAATGTTAAGATTCATTTTGAATTTGTAAGAATGTAAGACTGAATTTGAATTGGATTGTGAAGTATTAAACTAAAATTAGTAATTGAAACTGATCGATAAAATTCAATATTCAGGAGATAAATAGAATCCAAATTGAATTGAATTGAAATGGTAAAGTAAATTCAAATGAAGTTTGAAATGTAAAGATTAAACAAAATTGAATAGGTGTAACTTCAATAGTGAAGTAATGATGATATAAGCAGTTATATTGAAAATTTTGTAATTGAATGTACGAAATGGTTTGAATATATGTAACTAGATATAATGGCTAGTAGGATATACAGGTATAAAGGAATTGAATTTGATTTCACAGATGATTCGAATTGCTCGAAAAAGGTATGTATTTGAATTATAATATGAGTTTTTGATGATTTCTCTCTAGCCGCTTGGCTTTTTCTTTTTCTTTTTGAAATCTGAGAGTCCGTAGGGACGTTTTGTAGTCGTACCGTATTAGCCGCGCAAAGGAGACGCTGGCGAAATTTTTCGAAAATTTAGGGCGTTAGAAAATTTTTGAGAAATTTTGAAAGTTTAAATTTGAATTTGAATTTAAATTTGAATTTTGAAGTAAACAATGATGTTTGAAAACTATAAAAGGTTTAGAAAGTTATTTGAAATGATAACGAATCTTCAGTAGAAAGATTTGTTTTGAAAAATTGATAAAACTATTAGGTTGTAAAAGATAGTAGACGGGTTAAGGATCACTTTTCTTAACTTGTAATTTCGAGGACGAAATTCTTTTAAGGGGGGAAGTCTGTAACGACCCAGAATTTTGAACAAATTAAATTGAGGATATTTAATTAATTTTAAATATTTGAACGATGATTTAATTTGAATCCCGGATATAACTTTGAAGTTGACGATTACATTATATAATTTAATCTATTGATAGTCGAATAAAAATTTGTATCTTCAGTTTTAGGCTGAAGAAAAATATTTCGAACGCTTTTAAAATTCGTATTGATATTACTGAAGATAATAAAAGCTTCAGAATTGAAATTTAAACTGTTTCGTTCAGTTTTGAAATTTATATCGTTCAATCGATATTTAAAAATAGTCGTCCGAGGCACAGTCTCGGAATTCGACGAAACCAGTTCCATTGGGTCCGGAATGTTGTATTATTGCCGGATTTCAAATTTCGTATTTATCAGAGTTGTTATGTGAACATACGACGAATAAACGCGTTAAATTTTTAAGACGAATTCAATTTAAAGTTAAAATTTAAAATAGTCAACAACAAAACACTGTACCCCCTTACTATTACACCCTAGAAATATGCCTAAAATTTCGCCTGGAATCACGAAAAAATCATGCCACCACACTCCTTCCATTTTTAAATCACACTCTCTTTTCAGTTCAAATCAAACCAAAAAAAAAATAAACGAAGACTTTCTCGTTCGAAATGAAATCATGGCCGAAGCCCTTTTTCTCTCTTCGTTCTAAAATTCAAAATCCATGGCCGCCCCTTCTCGTTCAATCGACTTTGGGAAGAGGAGTTTAAAAATGGTCGAAGCCTGGGGTGATCGGAGTCGAAATCGACTTCGACTCGAATCTCGCGAAGCCAGTGCGAGCAAGGCACCGAGCGGAGGCAGAAATGAAGGAGATCGAGGCGAGCTCGAGGGTTGCAATCAATCGAGTAGCTGGAGCTGGAGGCAACCACCGTGTTCTCTGGTCGCGATACCCTCGGGTTGAGGCAAATGTTCTCGAGTCGCGCGCGCGGTGGGTGGGAAAAAATGTGGCAGGGTAATGTCGCGTGGAGCTGTCAAGAAACGGCGAAGTGATCTGGAAGCAAGGGTCACGTTTATGGCTGGGGTTTCGCGACTGAGGAAATGGGAGGCTGGACGATGATTCCAACGTGTTCAGGCATGAGCGATCGATTTTCTCGTGTGTTCACAGTCACGAGTAGAACTAGGTCAAGGCAAGCACCACAGTGATGGGGAAGGCAGGCTCGCGATGGTTTGGGACTCGAGTGTTTACTCGATGCCGTAGCCTGCAATGAGGTATATTCTCAGATTTATTTTATCGATTTAAATGATTATATAAACGAGTATGTGTAAAATAAAGCGAAGGATGTTTTACTGGCAGTTAGATAGGATTATAGCGCAAGAAATATATAAGGATTTATAGAAAATTAGATTTTTAATATAGTTTATTTTTATAAGTGTATATATATGGTTTCAAAAGAAAATATACACATGCATGTTTGAAACTTATATAGGAATGAGATTTTTAACGGTGAGGTATAAAAATCACTTTTTATAAACAGAAATTTATTTATATATAGATAGGATTATGAAAATAAATGTTTTAAGTGTAAAAATATTTATCGAAGGAAATTTAGTTTCGAATTTAATTTTTTGTTAAACAAATTTATTAAAAGAAATTGGTTTAAAATAAAATCTTGGGATAATTAGAATTACCAAATGAAAATTGATTATTCGATTTAATTCGAATATTAATAGATTTTATAAAATTGTTTATACCAGGTTAAAATCGAGAAAACAAAACTGAAATGGAAACGGATTGCAATTAAAAGCTAAGGTGAGATTTTTCTCACTCGAATAAAATGTGGAATTTTTACAGTTATTGTTTGATTGCTATGATTGCTGTTTGTATTAGATATGATAGGATATATCTATATATATATAGCAGTATATACATATTGGCATATGTATATATTGGATTGATGATTTCCCGCCTCGTATAGCGGATGAGACCCTATTGCGCCGTTAGTAAGCGGATTTATAAAAACCTATATACCGCGATAATTCCGTACTGGAGCGGAATTGGTATTGTGCTAACATCTTTGGATGCAGGGAAACAGGTTGGAGGGATCCAACTGGACCCCTCACATTGATTGATTTTATTTATACTGTGGTATGAATCTGTGAATGATTATAGTGATGCTATTAATCATGTTGATATCTGGAAATTGTTTGAGAAGCTAAAATTTAGCTGAATGGATGTTTTGACATCATTGGATTCCAAAGATAAACGAAATCGAATTTTTGAAATTCAAGTAGAAAATTTCTAAGTGAATCAATTTTTGAAATTGAAGAAATCTTGAAGAAAAGAATTTAAAAGTATAAAAGCTGTTTTTATAATCTTATTGAATAAATTCCAGAATAAAATGAGAATGCTAAATAAATGGATTTCATAAAACAGTGATTTTAAATTGAAGAAATTAATTTAAATTTGGATTTTTAAATAGATTGAAAGAAACGATTGAAATTTATTTTCTTAAAAAGGAATTTATTTAAAAGAAGATAAGTTGGAAATTCAGTTTGAAATTTAATTGGTAAATTGAAATAAGTTGTGAAATCGATGTAAAATGATTTCAATTTGAAGAATCCATTTTAAAACAGAATATTGAATAATTTGAGAAAAATAAGGAATTTATTTTAGTAGTGATAAATAAAATTTGAAATCAATCTGTAATTGATTTAATATTTAGAAATGAATTTTTTTTTTTTTTTGAGAAATCAATATGGAAATTTTATTCAAACGTTGAAAATAAAATTAGAAATCAATATTGAAATTGATTTGGTATTGAAGCTTTTATAAATAGAATTAAAATTTATAAAAGTGGTTTATAAACCCAAAGTCACTTATTTTGATAAGTTAAATATAGAAGTTGATAAAAGAAGGTTTATAAGTCGAAGTTGTTATTAAAAAAAGAAATAGAATTTATAAACGTGCTTATAAATTCGAAATAGATTGAATGTGATAAATTTAATATAGAAGATTATTTAAGAAGATATAGAAATGTTTTTAATGTAGTATGGGGATTTATATATCTATCTAAATCTGAATCCCTATACTAGTGATTTTTGAGTCGTCGTAACGATGTTTTACGTAACATTCGTTTTGACTCAAATTGATGTTGTTATAGAAAATAGATTTCCTTAAAGAATGAAATATATACTTAATTTGATTTAAGTATATCGAATATTTTCTAAGTGTTGAAAATAAATGATTTGTGAATTACTTATTTTTAAATAAGTATGGAAATGCTTTTCCAATGTGAAATGAACTGTTTGAGTTTTTATCTTTTAAAGATAAATTGAAAAGGGAATATTTGAAATTGTTTTCAAATGGTTAAGTGTGGAAATTTTATATGTAATGAAGATATTTTTGGAGATAAAATAATTTGGAGAATTATTTGGAATCTGATGATGTTGCGCATCTTTATTGATAGTTAAATAACCGACTATCAATAATTACCTTGAGTAGGTATTTGTTGTGAATTGGATGAATTTGAATGCCACACTTATTTTTGAATAATCGCTCACTATTCGGGTTAGCCGGGAAAGGACCATGGGGTCGTATAACCCATTCCGAATATGTGATACGTCGTTATGAATTGCATTTGAAGACCGGTGTTGAAGACCGGATATTTTTGAAAACGGAAGGATTACCGTCGAGTTACTCTACATCGACTGATCTTCGATTTAGAGGTTTTTATCACCCTTAGTGATGGGAAATCCTGACGTGATTGAAAATTATCCGGAATTGCAAGGGCTTCGTGAGAAGTGCCTTCGGTTCTGTTCGATCCCGGAACAGACTTGTATGGATTGTGTGTCTGACGTTACAACTTGAGATGTAAAGCTGATTTCTTTCAAATACATTTCTGTTGGTGGCGGAGAATTTATTCTCTTAGCTTAACACCCTTCTCTGAGACATACGAGCTCAGAGGTTATGTAGTTGAAATTTATCAGCGATATATCCCAATTTGGTAACGTGGCATACTGAGTGTTGCTGTGAAATGATCAGTGTTTGATCATTTGTGATATGATCATTTGTTTGATCTTATATCTTTGTGATCATAGGTTGATCATTTTGTTTGACCCGAAGCAGGGCTTTTTATATGGTTAAGCGTAGCTTTGTGGACGAGACTTCGTCGAGCCTCACACCCCGGAAATGGTCGAAACAGGACGAATGCGGCAAGGTTCTAGGGAGTAGCGCCCCTTAGTGTATGTCATTCCTTCTGGATAAAGGTGGTATCATGGTATGGAGCCCAGATACTTAACCTCTGTGGTTGCTGCACAGTTATTATTACTTTGTGGTTTGTTGGAAATCGGGGATCCTCGGGAAGATCGGTGACGATCGGGGGATGGCATACGCGTGTCAGTAGTTACCTATTTTTGCAGAGGTAACCCGGCCTTGTGTTGGCAGAGATCCGGTTAGGTTCTCGGGTCGTCTATTCCAGGGACGTACCCATCGTGGATAGGAAGTTCCTTAGCCTGACCATTTGTTGGAAATCCAAAGAAACAATACGAGCCTTTACGATTTCAATTGTATAACCTGTCTCCTCAGGAGGCAGCTATAGCACGCATAATATAATGGTACCTATGCTGGCTAAGATTAATATTCTACTTTCGAAATGTTTTCCACTATGCACTAATAATAATATCAAAAATGATTTGATTTTGCGTAGTAAGCATCTTTGACTAACATAAGAAGAAATCTCCTCCAAGTCTGCGTTTGCATTGTGTGTGTGGTGGGAGGTCTTATGGTAGTTTCATTTTCCAAAAGCATTGCGAATTGACTTTAAAAATTTTCTGTTGTTTATTTTAAAGAATAACTGTTTTACGATCTCACACCAGTCACCATGACTGACTCGGAGTTTATTGTTTCCCTTCTAAACTCTGGGTGCCCACCAATTTCCACACGGGCAGTCTAGAGTTAGATTATCAGGATATTCTGGATATTCTGGAGCTTGGAGATAAGCTGGAGGACGAGACGTAGTATTTGTATCTGATAGTATTTATTCCGCTGTGTATTCTGTATGAGGACAAGTTATATAACTGTCCATTGATGTGATGTATTGTATTGAGTCGTATATTGACTCTGATTGATGTATGTATAAAATGATATAGTCTTTGTTTAAAGATTATTCATTTATCTATTATATATTGTTCCGCTGCGATATGTGAGATTCTGATATTGTTTTCTGTTTCTGTTGTTGTTCTGTTGTTCTTTCTTCTTCCTTCTTCTTCTGTGTTTCTCTTCTTCTTCTGCCTTTTTCTTTTTCTTAAAACCCTCACTATTGGAGTTTCCGGCACTCGATTGCTCGACAGTCGATAAAGTGAGTATCGATGTTGAATTTTCGAAAGTCGAAAATTTCGGTATGTGACAGTGATTGTCGTCTATTGACTATCTGATATTATTGCTTCTATGCACTAATAACTGAGTTTGAATTAGACTGACCCGTGTATTATTTTCTTTTGAATTTAATACTCGGGTCAGACCCGAGTTATTTCAGGTTGTAGATTTTCTTCTTTGAGTTGCTGTTCAGGATTTGAAGACTTTTCACATCTTCTGAAGTTGTCAGTGTCATTCTGTAGTAGTCGTGTCAGTGTATAGAACGATATGTATTCATGTATATTAGTTGATAATGTACTTGTATATATAACTTCTAGAGTCGACAGTTGGAGTTGTATCATATGTATTGTGTCAACTATGTTGTAACTGACATCAGTTATATATATATGAGACTTTTGTTTTTATCTGTGTTCCGCATTTATATTATCTGTGTTATCGTTATATCTAATGTCCTAAACTATTATGAACCATCGTAGTTTGTTTTATACTGATAATTGGGTGTGTCGATGGGAGTAAATAAATAAGATGAAAAATAAAAAGTATATACCACTCCTATCGAGATAACCAATATTAGTGTAAGGCCAATTACGGATGGTCGCTCCTATCCAGCCTTATTCTTCGTAATAATAGACAGTATTTCTTTTAATACTCTTTGTTATTATGAGCATAGAGGTGGGGCGTCACAGCCAGAGTCTACAGGAACGAGGATAAACTTGTTGAAACATCGAGTTATAAAAGTATTTTTGAAAGAAATTTGTTTTGATATAAAGGTATTTTATAATAAAAGTATTTCTAACGAAGAAAATTTTGTATCAATATTTGGAATCAAAACCCTTATGGTTCTAAATTAATTATTCGTGCCCGATACTATTCCTTGAATCTACCTTATCTGCTCAGCTTTATTTATTCACCTATATTCTGCTTTTCGAAATCCTCCTTCTTCTCCTTGTTGACTATATCTTTTTTAAGTATTGTTTATTTATATACTATATGGTTTAATAGTAAATTATTAGTGTTAAATATTTAGAAGTTATTAATCAAATAAAACATATTTAAAGTAAATGATTATTGATTTATTAATAATAATTGAAAAATATCTTGAGATAGATTAATAAATTTATGAATTATGGATTTAATGTTTTCCAATAGCCTCTTTTGTAAATATAAGTAATAATGTAAATAACTATTTTCAAATAGTTTCCATATATTTATAAAGGTGTTATTTAAACATATAGATGGTATTTAAAAAGGAAGAAAGAAATTTTACAAATGGGTTTTGAAAAGTATTAAATTATTAAAAATAATTGATTTGCAAATGAAGTTTTCAAATGAATATTTCAAGTAAAATTTATACAGTTTAAATTAATTGGTTATCCTTGTCTTTTAATCTTTTCTGTTTGGTTGTTTCTATTCTTCTACCTCCTTCTTTTCGGGGACGAAAAGTTTTGAGTGGGGGAGAGTGTAACGACCCGTAAAACTTAATGGTTTTAAAAAGTATATTTAACTGGAAATTTGTGAAATTTTAAACAATAAAATTTGAAATTAAAAATTTATTATTTGGGATACGTCTATTTTAATATAGTAACTGGTAAATTTTCATCTGATAATATTGAAGTTTATTTTCCTGTGAAATTTTATTTCAATTTAAACCGGTTAATAACAGTGAATTTAAAAGTTTTCCGAAACCAAAATATGTCAACAGGAGAAAATTTATTCAGAGCATTCTGAATCAGACTACGAAATTCGTTTCGCGAAATTTGGACTTCTATTGCTCCGTTTATCTTAATTCTGGCATAATAGCAGCATTTTCGGTACCGATTATCGACTTTTGATAGGATGATCGTACCACTGATATCTGTATACCGTTTTGATCGTCTCGTCATGCTGATTTCCATGATATATTTATTTTTGTATTTTGAGGTCCGATTCGCGACGGAAACAATAAAACGGTGCGTCGTATCGATACCGTAAATTGAGACCGTTAACTTTCCTTTTGTTTTTTTTCAACCTGTTCACTATATATTGATTTGGTCCGTTATCTGTCAATCACAACAGCACTTGCTTTTGGTATTCCTTGAAATAAATTTCGTGACTTTACATTCTCGAGTGTTTCATATTTCTCGCCTGTTCGAGTGTGCCTGTACATATTTCCATTTGGTACCTTTCAGTTTTTATTTTTCCCACCTGCTCCTCTCATTTTCTTCTTCCCTCACATTCATTCCACCCTTCTTCCACCATTCCATTTCCCACGCCTGTACACTTGAGGCAAGCAAACCAGAAACCCACACCACATATTTTTTCACGTGGCCAACTTTTGCCTATTTCCATCGCTGCTTCCCTCTCTTATCACCCACTGCCATTTACATCGTCTACCGACCACCCTGGCACCTTCAGCCACGCACGGCCCACCTGCTTCATCTCCTCCCCACGTCACCACTTCCACCTTCAACACGCAACCCCAAGCCTCCTCAACTCGAAGCCAACATCACCACCGCCTGTGAAGCCCGACCACTTCTCAACTCTTCCCATTCGACAGTAGGCTCAGCCACTTCGGCCCCATGGCCAGGCTTCTCCTCCTCTATGCCTGGATATGTGAGAGTATGTATTGTATATTTGTAGTTGTATGGGTTGTTTAAAAAAAAACTCTAATATGTGTTTTCACGTTTTATATATGTAGTGTAGGGGATGATAGGCTCACGTTTTCACATTTGTATGGGTTTTGCACATCTCGAATGCATATATATCTGTACTATATTCTGAGTTTGATATTTTAAGGTGAAATATACATGTATACAAGTATATATTAATATATATGTTAAAGTATACGGTTACTGTTATAATATTTATGTATAGGTTAAGTATTTATAAGTAAGCTTTATAATATGTCTTAAACTTTTCAGTACTGTTAGTCAAATATATTGTATAGTATATTGTTTTAAGTTGTGAGTTATATAAGTATATAATTATATGCGCTGTTTTAAAGATGATTAGTACATATGAATTCATACATGCATGCCTTACCTTTACGTTTTGAAAGGAAAATATATGATATTGAATGAATATTGTTTTTAAATATTATATATATAAAAGGTTACTTTTAAAAAGGTTTAAATTTTGATTTTTGTTTGAATAGTGGTCTAAGATATGGTTTAATATAATATATAAGTGGTATATTAATTCTGTAGTATAGGTATAAGCATGTGTCTGTCCTAGTTTACAGCTATATGTATTATATATGTATTGTTTTATAAGTGGCAGCCTATATATATTAATATATACAACCTGTACAACATGTTAGTTAGTTAACTCATGATATATGCCTATGTATTGTTCCAGGGAAGTATGATTTAAATAAATGTATACTATAAAGTTTATATAGTTTTAAAAGTAACAGTTGCATTTGAATAATGTCAGTATTGGTTTAAATATGTACAAGTGCACATATGTTATTGTATGGGCTTAAGGTATTAGCTGTATATGCTTAAGGTATTAGTTGTATATATATAGGAACACACTAGCGTGTCTTTGCCAATTATATGTATATTATAATAATGATATAATTTGACTGATATATTAGTTACATATATAGAAGTATTGTATTCATACTAAGTTTATAAAGTAAATGTTGTTGTTTAATATATAATATAAGTTGTGTGTCAGTACATATCAAGTTTGTAGTATAAGTTGACCTGTTGTTATACAATGTGTATATATATTGATTTGAGTTATATATTTTATAAGTTGTATAAAGGTATACTTTATTTTACAAACATGAGTAAATATAAATTTGAAAATAAATATATGTTTTAATTTGATTTCAAAATGTTAATATATGTATTCAGTTCAATTTATATCAACTGATTCAGTCATTCTCATCTATTTCCATCAGCTTTGTCCGTCGTGCCTGTTCCTTCATCGAATCATGTCCATCTAGCGTTGCTTTGCATTTCGTAACTCAAGTTCATTGTCAATTTTCTCTAGCCTCGAAAGGTGAGCAATCACTCACGATTAACGTTCTTTTATTTATTAAATTTGATTTCAATTGAAACGACAATTGAAATATGTTGCTGTAGTTATTTACATTGTTATATATGCTATTATCCATAACTGTTCACCTGTGACATCTGACACCAGTATCTAGTATTATATGCCTGTTATTACTATTATTTATATCTGTTCACCTGTGACATCTGACACCCGTATCTGTTATTTATACTGATGATATATGCCTGCTGTTATATATTTTTTTGTATCTGTTATCACTCTGCAAGTTCCCTGTAGTTTAGAATTCACTATGGGTTGAAATGATACATACCCGAACGGACTTTAGAATAGGAGAATTTCGTTATGGGTTGAAATGATAAACCCAAGCGATTTTCATTTGAATTTAAATTGGGATTACGGGTCGAAATGATATCTACCCGTATATATTTAAATTTCGGATTGAAATGATAAATATCTGTATCACTTAACCATATGATGTATATATACAGACACCGTTGGTCCATATATAAAATATTTTGAAAATGAATTTTATGGTTTTGGAAAGAAATATATGGTTTTAATAAATGTTGAGCCTTAGATTATTTAATTTAAATTAGGATGGATTTAATACTTATGAGATGTTTAAGTATAAAAATTATATTTTCAAAATAGATTCTGGTAATAATTTGAATAAGTTAAGGTTGGAAAGATAATTTATTAATTAAACCAATTTGAAACTTATTGAAAATTGAGATTTAAGATATGATTTATAACTTGGGTTTTATTTAAATAATTTAATGAATAATTCTTGCTTAAATAAATTTAAGAAAATATTTAGTAAAAATGAAATGTAAGGCTAGTTAGATGATATTGAGTTTATTAAGTGAATATTCCCTGATTAAATAATAATGAAGTTAAATCAAGAGCTATATGAAACTGTTAAATCTAACTTTGGAAATGTTGAGTATTAAAGCTTTGAAATATATTGAAAAATAAATGGTATATTTAGAACTGAATTAAATTGATGAATTGAACTTTGAATAAATTTGAATTTGGAATTTGAAGTTGGTTTGAATCGATTTGCTAGACTTGAGGGAATTAAATACTTTACTTTTTAAATCATTATATATATATATATATACTATTTTGGAAAATAGATATATTTGAAATGAAATGATATTTGGGTTGAAGTAAATAAATTTAAAATGGCCACGGTGTCATAGTGTATATTCCCACCTTGTAGATAGTTCTACAGATCCTTAGAGGATGGTTATCCCAAACATCCTTTAAGTTACTTGTATTTCAGTTGATATTTCACTTGAGTTGGATTTATTTATATAAGAATGTTAATCCTGACTCGAGTGTTTTGTGTTTTGCTTTACGCTCGGGTCAGACTGAGTGATACAGCATTTGAGACTCATCCTTGGAGTTTGGAGCTTCCTTTGGAGATCCAACTTTTGATTTAGCTTCCAGCTTTCCAGTTGATTCGTTCACAGAAGTCATCTGTTTGGATTGGAGACTTCATTGCATCTGAGATAGTCTGTTGTATTTTATTTTTAACTCTGATGTTTATATAGTAGCTTCATGAACTACTATTTTATCTATTCCGCTGCGTATTATTGTATTACTCTGTGTCTGTGATTCTGTGATTGATTTATTTACTGCATATGCTGAGTTTTGCCAAATTTAAATTAACAATCTGATATTTTGAATTATTCAAGTCAGACATGTGTGGATTTATTGTCGATTTGAATGGTCCAAAATAGCGGGTCGTTACAATCTTTCTTTAATCAACTTTGCTGCTAGCTATATCAACTCATCTTGGTCACTGAATCATAACCTTCTTGACGCCCCATATGGAAGAATTATTGTTCTTCATGATCCATCCTATTTCACCTTGACAACTATCATTTCATCTAGGTAGTTGATTCACTTTCATGTGAAATGCTCCCATCCTATTTGTTCTTTCTATCTCACCATAATTTATGCAGATAAATTAATTGACTCAAGGCAAAATTTTCTTAATTCCCTTCCTCACCTTAGACGGTAAACCCACCCCTGGTTAGTCATGGGTGACTTCAACTGTTGTCTTGACTTAGATGATAAACTTGGTGGTCTTCCCTTTCTGCCTAGGGATATTCAACCTTTGAACATAGCAACTTTTGATCCTAACCTCATCAAAATTAGTACTTCAGGCGCAAAGATACATGGAACAATAGAAGTAGAAGTGGAGTTAGAACTTTCTCCACTATTGATCATGCTTTTTGCAACTTTTTCTCCTTTTCTTTCTGGCCATCTCTCTCTGTTCAAATCCCTTATCTAATCATGTCTGATCACCCCCCCCCCCAAATATTTTCATCTGGTTGTCCAAAAGTTAAAGAGAAAATAAGTTTCAAATTCTACAATGCTTGGATTAAAGCCCCCGAGTATAACAATATACTGAGATCTGCTTGGTCAATTAACTGTTATGGTAACCCAATGTATATATTTTGCAGGAAGTTAAAGAGTATTAGGGCTGCTCTAAGGACATGGGCACATGAAAATTTTGGTAATGGATCCCTACAGTCAACTAAATTAAGGTGTGGCTTAAGGAAGCCGAAGAAAAAATGATGAACAATCCAGGAGATGCTGAAGCGGCAGTGGAGGAAGGAAGGTTATTTAACACTCTCAACCAAGCTCTTGACATTGAAGGGAACATGAAAAGCAGCAGTTAAACAATAAATGGATAGAAGAGGGTGACGGAAATACTGCTTTTTTCATGCTTCAATCAAAATCAAGCAAGCTAGGGAACAAATCAATTCTATAACTGGCGTGGATGGCTGCCTTCGTTCAACTCCTGATCTGGTGGATAATGCTTTTTTAAGCTACTTCCCTAACCTTCTAGGTAACTCAACTAACTTCATTCCTGATCTTAACTTAATCAATGATATCCTCCTCCCTTGCCTTAAGTCTGAAGAGGCTACCATGCTCACCACTAAGGTAACTGATGAAGAGATTAAACAAGCTTTGTTCTCAATGAATAAAAAGTCAAGTGGGGGACCAGATGGTTTCAATGTGCTATTCTTTACAAATAGATGAGATTTGATATGAAAGGACTTTTGTAAAGCCATGCATAATTTTTTTGATAAGTGTAAACTACTAAGTGAAGTTAATTCCATACATCTTGTTCTAATCCCAAAGTCCACCCAAGCTACATCAGTGTGCTCATTCAGGCCAATCTCTTGTTGTAATAATGTTTATAAGTGTATATCTAAGATACTTTCTTCTAGACTTGTATTTGTGCTACTTGATCTTATTTCCCAAAATCAAGTAGCATTTTTTCCTAAGAGAAATATGTTGGACAGTGTTCTTCTTGCCTAAGAACTGCTTAGAGGTTATGGAAGAGCTAATTCCACCCCAGCTGCGATGATGAAACTAGATATAAAGAAGGCTTATGATTCAATTCACTAGTCATCTATAGTTCGCATTATGGCTATCATGAGATTCCCTAAGCCTTTTGTTGGTTGGGTTTATGAATGTATTTTAACTCCAAGTTACTCTCTAAAATTTAATGGTCGAGTTGTAGGCTTTTTTAAAAGCAAACAAGGTATATGGCAGGGCGGTCTAATTTCATCCTATGTATTTATCCTTGTAATGGAAGTTTTTACCAGATTGAACACTTAAAAGTATAATCATAACCTCATAAAGTACCATCCCAGATGTAGGGAACCCCATGTCTCCACTCTAATGTTTGTTGATGATATAATGATCTTTACTAAACCTCATCAAGCTTCTATTGAATGCATATTGGCTACTTTTAACTCTTTCTTTAGCATGACAGGTCTTAAACTAAACCTTAATAAATCCGGTATCATCATTTCTGGAGTTCCTTCTCCCCTTGCTGCTGATCTTACTCAATCCTCTGGTCTTCAAATGATGGAATATGATATGACTTATTTAGGCTTATCCCTCAATTCTTCAAGGATCACCTTATCTAATTTTCTTCCCCTCTACAATAAAATCACAACAACTATGAACAGCTGGGCCAATAGATTCTTATCTCAAGCTGGCCGCCTGATCCTCATTAACTCTGTCGGTTTCTCTATGATGGTATACTAGGCCAAAGCTTTCATCCTGCCTAATAAATTGCTAAGGATGATAAGAAATGCAATGTTAAGGTTCTTTTGGTCTGGTAGTATTCTCTGAAGAAGCCTTTACCTTGCTCATTTAATAAGTTTGAAAGTCCTAAGTTTAAAGGTGGGTTATGTAATGACCCGGGATTTTGGGCATTTGAAATAGTAATATTTAAATCGATTTTAAATATTTTAAATGTTAATTTTTAACTTGAATTTCAAATACAACTATTTATTGGACAATTTAATTATTTAATTTAATAACTAGTGGTTGGGTAAAATATTAAATCTTGAGTTTTAAGCTTGTTAAAAATAATTTAAAGGCTTAGAAAATTTACATTGATAGTACCGAAGGTAATAGAACTTTTAAAGTTTGATTTAAAGGTGTTTTGTTCAGTTTTAAAAATATATCGTTTAAATTGATATTTTAAAATAGCCTTCCGAGGCATAGTCTCGGAATTTGACGAAACCAGTTCCATTGGATCCATAATAGTGCATTATTATCGGATTTCAAATTTCATAACGTTTGGAGTGATCGTTCAGTCGTACGGGTTAGAAACGCGCAGAAATTCATATCGAAAATTCAATATAATAAATGGGTTCAAAAAGCTATCTTCTCCATATGATCGAATTAGGACTCAAAACCTTTTCCATTGCATTCGAAATAAGGGTATAACATTGTGAACGCCTAGCAGCACGCCTGGATAGGAGGTTGAGATTTTTGGTGGTGAAATCGAGACAATTTGAATTTAATTATTATATATATATACACACATTTCAGTCAAACTTCAGTTGTATTCCTTCAAATCAGAACTTTCTGATTTCATCTCAAAGGTCACTATAGCTTGTTGATTTTGGCACGTAAACATTTCATCTTGTCTCCCCATTCCTTTTTAAAATCACGCAGTAATCATTTCAAAAACAAGGAGAAAAAAATAGAATGGCCGACAAGTCCCTCCATTAAAAATCGCATATCGTCACCCTCTCCATTTTCAAAATCTAACCAGAGCATTCAAAAAAAAAGGTATAATAATTCGAAATCGAATCCTCCTCCCCTTGTTCAATTCAAATAAAAATCGAGGCCGCGCCTTCTTCAAAACCCCAGAATTGAGCTTTCCATTTTCATTCCTCAAAAAAATAAAGAATGCATAACGTTGGAGAAATCGTAGTCGCGTTGAGTAACGGCGACCGATGAATCGATGGAGAGGTCGACTTGGATTTTGGGTTCTGAGGAGTTGGGGTGGCGATTCGGGATCGGCTGAGCTTTGGTGAAGTGATGGCTTTGGAATTAGGTCACGACAGTTTTGGCCAGAAGGGAACTCGCGAGCGTGAGGTCAAGGGTTGTGGTCAAGCAGTTAGCGGTAACGTCTCGCTGATGTAGTTTTGGAAGCGACAAGCGGTTTGCTTGGAGGATGTCGTCAAGGGGGGTTCTCGAGCAAGCAATGAGGTTCGAATTTTGTTTTTTTCAGTTAATTTTGAATTAATAAATATGTAGGTAGGTGAAAGAAAATTGGAGTATAAGGTTTAATGAAGAGAATGTTGTAAAATTTTCAAATATAGTTTGGGGGCTTTGGGTTTTGATTTGGAAGAGAAGAAGTAAAGAGGGAAGAAGAAATCAATTAGTCCCACATGCTAGAAAATTATGCAATATATTTGTATAAATATAGCTTTCTCATGTGGATGTTGGGGCCTTGGGGCTCCCACATGTTTGCCTTGTTGTGAGGAGAGAAGTCATGCAACACCACACGCGCGTCGCCACCGTCCGTCCGATCGAACCAAACCGGGTCGGGTCGGGCCGCTGGTCTAGGTTTCGGGTTCGGATCCGAAAATATTTTTGGATCACATATGAACAGTAACGGACCAGATTTCAGCCTGTTAGGGACCCAAAACCGAAATTCCTAAATTTGAATAAATGATGGGAAATTTGTAACGTTTTCTAAACGTTACAAAATGAATAGACGCGACGTTTAAATATTGAATGGATAAAACCGTTTGTAACCATTGCAAACGGTTGTGACGCTTAGCGAATAGGCACCTCTCTACCACTATAAATAGTGACGCCCAGAAAACGTTAGATATATTCTGAATCTTCTTCTTCGTAGAGCAGTTTTTTGCGACGCCAGAAAGTGTTACAAAACACTGCACCGCCATTACTCTGTTTTGTAACGCCTCCAAGGTGTTGCAAACTCAGAAAACGTCGCAGAATTGCTCTCTTCTTCCTCTTCATTCTATTCTATACAAATTGCATCATCAGAAACCATTACTAAAGTGTTCTTGGTCGGATCAAAGGCGTACAAACTTTGAATCCGATTTCGCTGTTATAGGGCTTCATTGAATCTTGAAAGTCGATAGTTCGATAACCCGTTAGTACCTGGTGGGTTGAACTATTGTCTGAAAGAATCTATTCCATAGATCCTTGAAGTCGGAAGTACAGCATTATCTTCTTCACAATCGCCATCAAATTTTTCTCGAACCGCAAAATTCACAACAAATTTCAGACAATATTCTTCAACCATGGATGGTTCGAGCGCTCTACAAGTTATGAATCAGCATCTAACTTGATTAGAGCGTTTTGATGGCGACAATTTCACTCGTTGGCAAGAGACGATGAAATTTTTCTTGGTCACGTCAAGTTGTTCTACATTTTGGAAGATGACTTGGAAGAAATCCCGGAGGAAACTGATAAGGATGATGCTGCTCAAAAGGCTAAATGTGCAAAGCGCAAAGAGGATGATTTTCTATGCAGAGGCCATATTCTGAATGCGCTATCTACCCCAGTCTACAATGCTCATAGGACCTTGGAAACAGCAAAGGCACTTTGGACTACACTGGAGAATAAGTACCGCATATCCGAGGCCAGTAATAAAAAGTTTCTTATTTATAATTTTATGGATTTCAAAATGGTCGCCAATAAGTCCATAATTGGACAAGTAAGCGAAATCTTATTGTTAGTGAATCAACTTAAAGATGCTGGAATTGATCTCCCTGAATCTTTTGTTGTTGGAGTTATAATTTCTAGACTTCCGCATAGTTGGAATGATTATAAGAAAAAGATGAAGCATGCAGAAACGGATTATAATTTAGACTGTTTACAGCGTCATCTTCGTATTGAAGAAGACTCTCGCAAACGCGATCTAGATGATAATCCGCAAACTGAGTCCCATTCTAAGGCAAATAATGTTGAAATTACTGATAAGTTAAAGCCAAAGAATGAGACACGGTTTAAGAAGAAAAATTTCCAAAACCAACAACAAAAAGAAAGATGCTTGTTATTTTTGTAACAAGCCTGGCCACTATGCCCGAGACTGCCGTCTACGGAAGAAACAACAAAAAGTGAATGTGGTCGAAGACTCGCTTGTGGTTGTATTGCAAGAGGCGAACTCCGTTAGCGGCAATGATAATGATTGGTGTTTCGATACTGGAGCAACCATTCACATTTGCAAAAACCGTAATCTGTACAAAAGTTACGAAGAAAATAAAGGAGAAGCCGACGAAGTTACTAGAGCAAATAAGGTTCCGAGCAAAGTTCTGGGAAAAGGCACTATAGAACTTCCTTTCACCTCTGGAAAAGTTCTTACATTAGTAAATGTATTTTATGTACCTGATATGTGTAATAATTTGGTCTCTGGATACCTTCTTAACAAAGGAGGATTCAAGATGGTGTATGAGTCTGATAAGCTAGTGTTGTCTAAGAATGGTAGATTCATTGGACAGGGATACTCTTGTAACGGCATGATTAAGTTGAATCTAATAAAGAAATCTTCTGTTCATATTGTTGATTCTATTAATTTATGGCATGGCTGATTAGGACATGTTAATTACAATTCCATTAGAAATATGCATAAATTAGGATTAATTTCTGATTGTGATTTTGATACCATCTCTAAATGTGAAATATGTGTTCAAGCAAAAATACACCGAAAATCCTTTAAATCCGTAGAAAGGAAAACTGGTTTGGTTGATTTGGTATATAGTGATGCGGGTGACTTAAAAAGTCATATCACCTATACTGGTAACTAATACTATATAACATTCGTTGATGATTATACAAGATATGCATATATATATCTAATGAAAACTAAAGAAGAGGCTTTTGATAAATTCAAAATTTACAAAGCAGAGGTCGAAACACAATTAGGAGTTAAAATTAAAATATTACATTCAGATCGTGGTGGTGAATATTTCTCAAATGAATTCACCTTGTTTTGTAAACAACAAGGTATAGTTCACCAATGTACTGCCCCATATACACCACAAAAAAATGGTGTTGCTGAAAGGAAGAATAGAACCTTAGTAGAAATGGTTAATGTCGAGCTCATAAGTTCTAATTTACCTTATAACCTATGGGGTGATGCTATGTTATCTGCATGTTATATTTTAAATAGAGTACCACTTAAAAAGAATAATATTTCCCCTTATGAATTATGGTTTAATAGAAAACCTAACCAAACTAGACTTAAAGTTTGGGGTTGCTTAGCATATGTTAGAAAACCAGACCCTAAACAACCAAAATTAGGAAATAGAGCATTTAAATGTGTTTTCATAGGATATTCACTTAATAGTATAACTTATAGATTCCTTATTCTTGACATCCTAGAAGTTATAGAATCTGTAGATGTAGAATTTTTCGAAAATCAAGCTGTTGAGATCCCATTGAGATCGTCTAGTCCAGAACCTAGTATGGCTAATGATATCAATGACGATGATTATGCTCCTTCTCAAAACAGCAAGGAATTATCGGTACCAAATAATACTACTGAACAACGGAGATGTAAAAGAGCGAGAATACAGAAGGACTATGGTCCTGACTTCATTACATATCTTATAGAAGGCAGTAAGGACGAAGTCCTTAATGTGACTAAATATGTAATGAATGTCGATGACGATCCCAAAACTTATTCTGGGGCTATGAGTTCCAGAGATTCCAATTTCTGGAAAGAAGCTATCAATGATGAAATGAATTCCATATTGTTAAACCAAACTTGGGTTTTAACTGATCTACCTCCCGATGCTAAACCTATAGGATGTAAATGGATATTCAAGAAAAAGTTGAATACAAATGGATCCATTGATAAGTTTAAAGCCAGATTAATTGCTAAGGGATATAAGCAAAGAGATGGAGTAGATTACTTTGATACATATGCTCCAGTTGCTCACATATCTTCTATATGCTGTTTAATTACACTTGCGTCAATTCATAAATTAGTCATACATCAAATGGATGTAAAGACTGCTTTTCTAAATGGAGATTTAGAAGAAGAGATATATATGGAACAACCTGATGGTTTCAAAACCCCAGGCCAAGAAAAGAAAGTTTGCAAATTAGTGAAATCTCTTTATAGCCTGAAGCAAGCTCCCATGCAATGGCATGAGAAATTTGATAAAGTTGCACTGTCATATGGATTCATTGTTAATAATGCTGATAAATGTATTTATAGCAAATCGGATAACAACGGTAGTGTTATAATATGTTTATACGTTGATGACATGCTAATATTTGGTTCCAATATATCCTGTGTGAATGAAACTAAAAAGTTTTTGTCTTTTAAATTCAATATGAAAGATCTAGGAGAAGATGATGTAATTTTTGGGAATTAAAATTGTTAGGAAAGAGGGGGAGTTATTACTAACTCAATCTCATTACATAGAGAAATTCCTACAAAAGTATGGTCATTACGATGACAAACCAGCACCAACTCTTTTAGATCCTAGTATTAAATTAGAAAAGAACACTGGACGTACTATCTCTCAACTAGAGTATTCCACTGTTATTGGGAGTCTTATGTATGCTATGCATTGCACTAGACCAGACATCGCACATGTTATAAGTGTATTATGTCGATTTACGAGTAATCCAGGTTTCGAACATTGGAAAGCTATTTCTAGAGTTTTAGCTTATTTGAAAGGAACCATTGAATATGGTTTATCTTATAAAGGATATCCTGCTGTAATAAAAGGATATAGTGATGCAACCTGGAACAATGTAGAATCCAAATCCAAGTCTACTACTGGATGGATCTTTACATTAGGAGGCGCTGCTGTGTCTTGGGCTTCCAAGAAGCAGACCTGTATTTCTAACTCAACAATGTTGTCAAAATTGATTGCATTAGCAGATGCATGTAAAGAAGCGGAATGGCTTAGGAATTTATTAATGGAAATCCCTTTATGGAAGAAGCCATCTCTAGCAGTCTTGATTAACTGTGACAATCAAGCAACGATATACAATGTGTCTAATAAGACATATAATGGAAAGTCTAGACATGTGAGTCTAAGACATCAAATGGTGAGACAGTTACTCAAAAGAGGAGTTATAATTGTTGACTACATAGAAACGAAGAAAAACTTGGCTGATCCACTTACAAAGAGTCTTCCAAAGGCAATGGTTTCTATAAAGTCACAAGAAATGGGACTAAGGTCTGTGAATGAAGGTTGATCATCCTTAACAGAAACCCAACTTATGTCTTGAAAAGGATAGACAAAGTTCAATGGGTACCAACAAGTTAAGAGAATGATTATGGAACACTAAATCGATAATCCCATAATATTTAGTGATGGATCCTGCAAGAACAAAGGATGGATATATATCCTTAATAAGTCTAGAAACCTTAAAAGGTGAATCGTAGAAACACCTTAAGAGACTTACCTATATGAGTATGGAAATCAGGCCGTTTCCTAGGAAAGTAAGACCGCTTTCTAAGTAGACTCATGAACCAGGATTTAAGCACATGGCCATTAACGTGCTGAGCAATACAGAACACTTTACCTAAGGAAATCAAAATGTGTGATTGTTTTGGTTTTATCATTAGGGATACTTGGTTCAAGATTCGTTCACCATAGAATCTCGAAAAGCCTTTGAATGATTTACACTAAGTAAAGGTTCAAATCCAAAAGATGCCTTTTGTTTATGTGTTGGTTTTCACGATGATGCAAAACTTGATCTTAGAACTACATAGGCTTGATCCCACTTGGGTATGTAGGAAGTCACTCTAGTGATGCAGCCGTCCTATTTATTTATTTTTCTTATTTGAAAATTGGGGGAGATTGTTGTAAAATTTTCAAATATAGTTTTGGGGCTTTGGATTTTGATTTGGAAGAGAGAAGTAAATAGGGAAGAAGAAATCAATTAGTCCCACATGCTAGATAATTATGCAACATATTTGTATAAATATAGCTTTCTCATGTGGATGTTGGGGCCTTGGGGCTCCCACATGTTTGCCTTGTTGTGAGGAGAGAAGTCATGCAACACCACACGCGCACCGCCGCCGTCCGTCCGTCCGACCGAACTGGGTCGGGCCGCATATGAACAGTAACGGGCCAGATTTCAGCCCATTAAGGACCCAAAACCGAAATTCCTGAATTTGAATAAATGGCGGGAAATTTGTAACGTTTTCTAAACGTTACAAAATGAATAGACGCAATGTTTAAATATTGAATGGATAAAGCCGTTTGTTACCGTTGCAAACGGTTGTGACGCTTAGCGAATAGGCACCTCTCTACCACTATAAATAGTGACGCTCAGAAAACATTAGATATATTCTGAATCTTCTTTTTCGCAGAGCAGTTTTTTGCGACGCCAGAAAGTGTTACAAAACACTGCGCCGCCATTACTCTCTTTTGTGACGCCTCCAAGGTGTTGCAAACTAAGAAAACGTCGCAGAATTGCTCTCTTCTTCTTCTTCATTATATTCTATACAAATTGCATCATCAGAAACCATTACTAAAGTGTTCTTGGTCGGATAAAAGGCGTACAAACTTTGAATCTGATTTCGCTGTTATAGGGCTTCATTGAATCCTGAAAGTCGATAGTTCGATAACCCGTTTGTACCTGGTGGGTTGAACTATTGTCTGAAAGAATCTATTCCACAGATCCTTGAAGTCGGAAGTACAACATTATCTTCTTCATAATCGCTATCAAATTTGTCTCGAACCGCAAAATTCACAACAGAGAAAAAAAAGGATTTTAATAGTAAAGGAAAGTATGATATAAACAGAAAATATATACATGTAAGATTTTGGGAAAAATATAGGAATAGTAAATGTGTAGAGTTTATATAAAAATTTGATTTTTAAATCCATATAGATTATTTTATAAGCATATATGAAGTTTTAAAAAAAAGAAAAAGGGTATACATATATACATTTTAAACTTACTAGTTTGTTTAAAATAGATTTTTGATGGTTAACCTATTTAATTTATTCAATTATTATAGTTACTAAAAAAAATTATTCAAAGGAAAATTAGTTTAGATAAAATTATTAGTTAATTAAATTTATTAAATGGTAAAAATAAATTATTTGATTATTTAAAATATTAATAAACCATACAATGTTTGTACAAGGTCCAAAATCGTGAAGAAAATAGCCGGGTTGGGTCGGATTGCAAAACAAAAATCAAAGGTGAATTAATCTCACTCAAATTGGATTACTAGTTAATTTAATTGGTTAAAATTAAATTATTGGATTGATTGATTGAATTGATAATTTTATTATCAATCTAGATGTGATATTATATATAGTAGTAGTATATATATATTGGAGTGATTGATATTCCCACATTATATAGCGGATGAGACCCTATGCGCCCCGCATAATAGCGGATGACCCTTTATACCGCGATATCCCACCTCGAAGTGGGATTGGTATTCTATATTGTTCTAACATCTGTGGATGCAGGAAAACAAGTTGGAGGGATCCAACTGGATTCCTCAAAAAAATATTGAAATTTATTTCCATATTCAGTATGTGATTTATCTGATAATCTGTGATAGATTATATTTAAAATTAAAAGCATTGAATGATATGGTTTGCTGGATATATTTTGATATTTTAAGATGTCAAAAATAATAAAGATCGGATTTTTGAAGGAAATTAAAAAGAGATTTTAAGGTAAAATAAATTTTGCGAATTTGGATAAATTTAAAGAACCAAATTGGGAAAGAATGAAAGGTTGATTTTTAAATTCTAATGAATAAAATTCTGGGTGTGGGAAAAATTAGAGATTTGAAATAAATGGGAATAGAGGAGTTTTGTGGACTTAAGCGAATATTGTTAAGACTAAAAGGATTTATTTTTAAATTCAAGATTTAAAATCATAATAAAGGAGTAAATTTGGAGGTAATGGACTTTGGAATAAATTTGGATAAATCGAGCAATAATTTTTAAAGGGAATTTAATTCAGCAAATCGTTTTGAAAATCGATTAAATGTTTTGAAAAGGGTGGTTTAAAAGAAGAATGAGATTATGGAATTTATAAACGGAGTTTATAAATAAGTGGAGTATTTATCAGTGGATAAATTTGAAAGTATAAATTCACGGTGGGAATCTATAAGAATGGTAAATTGTTTTAAAAATAAAATAGTGGTTTTATTTTTAAAAGTGTGGAAAAGAAATTTACGGGAATTGGGACGTAAATTAAATTGGGATAAATCGAGAAGGATTTATAAATGATTAGAAGGGCTATATTGAAATGGAAAGTGTATTTCCCTGAAAGCCAAGTATAATTTCAAGAAAGATTTTTAAGTGTAAATTAGAAGTTTTAAAGTGATTTTTAAAAAATAAAATGTTTTAGAAAAATTAGTATTTAGTTGTTAAAAATTGTTAAAATAAATATTTGTTTTAGTAATTATTTTTAAAAGTTAAATTAGTATTATGATTAAAGGAAAATTACTAAATATTTATATTTTATAAAATGACTTTTATTTTAAATGTAGTTTTGGCTAAGTTTGTACTTGGGAAGTTATTATAGAATTTCGTAACTATTATTTTGAATAAAGTGTTTGAGCAGTTTATTTTAAATGGTTATGCATATATGTGATTTAAATTATTTAAAATCTAAATTGTTAAGACTTGGTGCTTTTAAGTGGAAAATAAAACAATTGGTTGGATGATTATTTTAATTGATAGTTAAAAAACCGACTATCAATATTGGCCAACGCGCTGATCATTTCGAAGAGACCGGGATCGGGTTTAATTTCCCGAAAACCACTTCGATCCGGTTTGAACGTTTGCGAATGAATACCGTAAAGATGATGAAGACGGTGATTCGATTTGTCCAGACCCAAGGCAACTTGTATGGACGAATGCTATCAGAACATCGTCAGGAGGACGATGAGCATTTTAAGTGAAATGTGTTCTTAAAAGGTAACGCATAGCCTCAAGCCTCATCAACCGAGAATGGCTAAAATAGGGGAGGTGAAGCTAAGCTAAATGGCTAGCAACCAATTAGGGTAAGATTTCCCATCTAGATGTCCCTTTTATTTCGGCTTAGTGGGCGGTTGCTGATCCTAACCGCGGGGTGATCTTATTTGGACTATCCAGTAAGGGGTATCTCCGGTCTTGTGTTGCAGGGGATCGAGAGTGATCCTCGGTACTCCGATCTAAACCAGGTACTATGATGGGCGGTACCCCAGTAGCCCTGCCATTAATGGAAACCCAATCTCCAATAAGTGCCTTCGGACTTGTTTGTATACCTATTATGCTGGAATTTAATGAATGTAACAATTTCGGCTATTTAAATAAGTATTTGTGCTTAGACACTATTATAATATCAGAGGATTTGATATAAAGTGATTTGGTTATCGTAAGGTAAAAACCCGGCATGTTTATTTGTGGCATGGTCTACGAGATACCTTTGATTTTAAAAAGGATTTTGAAAACTTTAATAATTTAATTGAGTGTGTTTTCTCACGTTGGTTCTCCAGACTGACTCGGGAGTTATTTTATTATAATGCTCGGGTCAGACCGAGTATTACAGATACAGGATAGGATGCTGTGGATCTCAGGAGACGAGCTGGATGACGAGGCGTATTTCCGTAGATTTGTATATTCCGCTGTGTAAGGACAAGTTACTAAATTATCAAGATTTGATGTGATGATTGTGTACTCTAATGATTGTAAGTATTAAATAGTTATAGATTCTTTTGTATAAAAATATGTTCTTATATATTATATTTTGTTCCGTTGCGGTTGTGAGATTCTGATGTTGTTTTATCTTTTTCTTTTATCTCTTTCTTTTTTTAACCCTAATGGTTTGTATTCCTGTCCTCTTTGAGTTGAACTGATGGAGAATATTGTCGGCTCAAAGGGGTATGGATTTGCGGGCTGTTACACCTGGTATCAGAGCTGAAGGTTAAGCGAGAACCTTGGCTCTGGTGGGAATTACTCATTAGAGATGGAGTTAGTAGTACTATAGAATGAGTTTGAGTGTATTAATAGATATGAGCGCGTATTTGTTAGTGAATAAAAAATTGTTTTAATATTGTGTTGACTTATCGGTTGAGTGTTTATAAATTCTGGTCGGTACAGTCTGGACAACTGTATTGATAGGTACTTCTAAACTCTTAAACTAGGAAAACTGACACAACATTGTTTTAAACTAGGGTAAATGAAATAATTTTGCCCAAAAGTATTTTTTATATATAAAATGGATAATTTTCGTAAATTATTATAAGTATATATGGTCTGCTTGGTTGTTAGGAAATGATAATATTAAATTATTATCGTTGTGCTGTGGAAATTGAATAAAAGTTGAGATCATAACCAAAAGTTAAGGAAATAAATTCATATAACAAATGGAATTTGTAAATATGAATTATAAAAAGTAATTTATAATTGTAGTGGGATAAAATTCCAGAGTAATATTTGAATATAGATTGAAAGGATTTGAAATTCGAAATTTGGGGGGAAATTTAATTCCCTTGAGTTGGAAAATGGTTTTCAAAGATTTTGGAGGAATAATAGTGATATTATTTGGAAATATTTTTGAATTGGATATGGAAATCTGGTGAGATTTGGATTTAAAAATATTTGGAAAATGTTTTGAAGAGATGAAAGCACTAAACTCTTTTCGGTCGCTGGAAAATAATTCCGATGATGATCGCGACATCCTCGGTGTTCATTTTCGAGTTTCCAAGGGAGGAATTGCTACTTGGATGTTTTGAATTGGGATTTGTTTGTGAAATTGGGTTTGATTTTGAAACAGTTTGATTTGGGTATATATGATTTCAAAAAAAAATTGAATGTTTAAGAAAATTGTTTAAACTCTGGGAGTTTAATTTAAAATGTTTATGGAATATAAATAAGTTTGGGAACTTATAAAATTTGAAATTCGTTAGAATAAAATTTAACTTAAGAAGAGTTAAATTAAAGTAAGTGTGAAAACGAGATAAGTTTGAAAGTAAGCCAATTGAATGAAGTAAATTAAAGGAGATTAGTAAATGGGATGTAAATAAGTGGGAAAAACTTATAGAAGTCTAAAATTTGAATTAAATTGGAATGTAGCCGAATCTAGTAAAATAAAAGTGAGCTTTGAGGAAATGATTATTGAAAATAAGTTTATTAAGAGTGTAAACAAATGTATAGAGGAACAAAAGAATTTACATTTGTAAGTAAATAAAATTGAAGCTGAATATTGGAATTTAAATTGAATTGTGTTAAGTAAAGTGAAATTGTAGAATTTGTTCGAAGGAACTAAAAGAAGTAAAAGTTTGGAAATAAACCTTTATTTGAGATTTGAAATTAAATTTGGAAATGAAGTGATTAATTAAATTTGTAAGTTGCACAGATTTGAAATTGAATTTGATTGGAAATGAATTAGTGGATGGAACTAATTACAATAACTAGGACAGTAAAGATGGGTTGAGATGTAGTTAATAAAAATTCAATATTCAGGATTTGAAGATAAATTGAATTCAAAACGGAATTGGAAATTTAAGTTAAATGAAGTGGATATAAAGCTTAAGAGGTGAAGTGAAAATTAATATAAGGAAGTTGTATAAAATATTATATTGAAGTTAACAATGGATGATGTAATTCTTAAGTAAAATTGGAAATCGAGAAACATACTAAGTAAATATTTGAAAGAAGATTTAATAAAGGTGTGTTAAACGACAAGTGTGGATAAGTAAATAGAAAAATCAAAATAAATGTGAATAAAAAGAGAATTGATACAGCTAATAATCAATTGAGATAAATACCTAGGATGTACGTGTATTATTTTATTTGCATAACGATTTGATCCAAATTTGAGCACAGAATTTCGAGATAGTTATATCGATTCGAGTTGGGATTTTTCACTCGATTTTTGACGGCGAACCCTGGATATGGATTTTTGATTGATTCTGGAAACTCTCCATCATAGTGTATGACTATGCAAGGAGAATGACGGTTTCTGGTCATGAGACGAGATCTGAGTCCGCACTAGAGAGTCGTGTGAACGATACTAGTTCGGAAGTTAAATTGTGTGATCGAGTAAACGATCGAATTTGATATTGCGTATGGATGATATATGTACATCGTACGGCTTAAGTAAAGCAAATATTGAAAATTTTGAAAAAAAAAAGGGATAAGTAAAATAGTTTTGAACTGTATGATTGGATATTATTGGTAGATAAGGTACATGTAATTAAAAGCAAGAGGTAAATTGATGTTTTCAAATTTAGAAGAAAAATTGTGATTGCCCGACAAAAAGGTATGTATTTAAATTTCCGTATGAAATTTGATGATTTTATGATCTAGCCACTTGGCTTTTGTTTTCTTTTGAAATTTGGGGCCCGTAGAGGCAATTGTGTAGTTGTTCCGATCTAGCCACGCAAAGGAGACGCTGGCGAAATTTTTCGGAAATTTAGAGAGTTAGAAAGTTTTTGAGAAAATTTTGATAATTTAAAATTTGGTTTTAAATTATAATTTGAATGGTTGGGTAAGTAATATTGTTTGGAACTTATGGGTGAGGGTGAGAAGTTAGTAAGAGTGTTAGTGTGTTCTTAATAAGAAGATTGTTTTGGAAAGTTGTTTGTAACTGTTTGGTTTTGGGAAAACTATTTAACGGGTTATGGATCATTCTTCTTAACTAGTAATTTCGGGGACGGAATTCTTTTAAGGGGGGAGGAATGTAACAACCCAGGATTTTGGGCATTTGAAATAGGAATATTTAAATCGATTTTAAATATTTAAAATGATAATTTTTAACTTGAATTTCAAATACAACTATTTATTGGACAATTTAATTATTTAATTTAATAACTGGAGGTTGGGTAAAATATTAAATCTTGAGTTTTAAGCTTGTTAAAAATAATTTAAAGGCTTAGAAAATTTACATTGATAGTACCGAAGGTAATAGAACTTTTAAAGTTTGATTTAAAAGTGTTTTGTTCAATTTTAAAAATATATCGTTTAAATTGATATTTAAAAATAGCCTTCTGAGGCATAGTCTCGGAATTTGACGAAACCAGTTCCATTGGATCCGTAATAAAGCATTATTATCGGATTTCAAATTTCGTAACGTTTGGAGTGATCGTTCGGTTGTACGGGTTAGAAACGCGCAGAAATTCATATCGAAAATTCAATATAATAAATGGGTTCAAAAAGCTATCTTCTCCATACGATCGAATTAGGACTCAAAACCTTTTCCATTGCATTTGAAATAGGGGTATAACATTATGAACGCCTAGCAACATGCCTCGATAGGAGGTCGAGATTTTTGGTGGCGAAATCGAGACAATTTAAATTTAATTTATATATATATATGTTTGCGCCAAAATTGGCCACAAACCCCGAATGTCGTGAAAGCACCAGTGTATGAATACAGATCAGTAAGTATTCGAACACAAATCTCAAATCTAAGCAAACGGAATATCACAATTTAGAAATAACGAACAGGAACATGAGATTTATATTGGTTCGGCTATCTCCAGCCTACGTCCACTCCAAAGTTTTATCTTTTATTGATTATCCTTGCTGATTACAGTTGGTTACAGCGATTACAATGAAGAAATTCAAGTTTAACAGCGATGATGAAGTGTAGAATTGAATCCGGTAGAGTCTAGGCTCTTCTCCAATCAAGATCCCCTTTCTTGAATGACCTGGGGCTCTATTTGTAGGTGTAGGAGGCTGATATTTCGCCTAAAATTAGGGAGACTACTTCTGGCACGTGTGGGGGCCCATGCGCCCGCGTTCAGAAAATTTAGGCCCGCTTCGGGATCGATTCGAACTCCATTCGAATCAATCAAAAAATCATCCAATCGAGCTGAAATTTGGTGTGGACATTCTTCGATATGTACGTAAGCTTCTGTGAAAATTTCGTAGCATTTGGATTTGTAGATTGTGAGATATGATCGATACGAAATGAGATTTCTCGGCTGGCCGTCTCATTCGAATCGATCCCTTCGTATCGATTCCTTCGAATCGATGGTGGCTCGTGGCTCTGTGATGACGTGGAGCGCAACTTTCGTGTTGATCCACCTTTTTCGCCGCTTTGACCGATTCGTTCCAGAGATTTCGCCGCTTTGACTTGATGGATTCGAAGACATTGATCGTTCCTGGATTCGAGCAAGGCTTCGTTCGTATCGATCGTGTCTCGCTTCAGTTGATCGATACGAAATAACTATGTCTGGATGGATTCGAGGTGAGGCATCTATATGGATTCGAACATATCATCGTAAGTGGACTCGAAGCGGAGTGTCTTCATGGATTCGAAGGACTTCAAGTCGATGGATACGAACCAGATGGTGGCGAGGTCATCTTCGAATCGATTGATGCGAACACAATGGATTCGAACACAGGTGCTACTGATGGATACGAGGTCGTGCGTGACGATGGCTGATCGATGCGAGTCAAGGCTAACTGCTGATGGATTCGAATAGGGATATGCTGATGGATTCGAACAAGGGCTATGGATACGAAGACGAGGCTATTTCCTCCAACTTGCATCGATCATATCTCATTCATACGAACTCCGATTAACCTGAAATTTGAAATGCTGGCTGTTGTGGCTTTGCTTGTCATGTCTTATCAATTGTGGCCTGATTCAAGCTCAGACAAAATTCATCGATATCCATGGTGAACCTGCAATGCGTAATCGATATTCATGACTAGTAATCATTGATTTTCAGTTAATTTTTGGGTATCTCGCCTTTGCCAAAAGGTGGGATAACACTTTGCCCCCCAAAACATGCCTTTTGGTAAAAGGTGTGTTTTGATCAGTCTCAAATTGAATGCAGTGAGTTCATGTTTTATTCAGAGCTTGTAGCATTTTCAATCAAGTCTATGGTTGTTCGAAGCCGAATCGTTATCAATTTCTTCCAGTGGAAGTTAAGAATGAAATTTTACAGTCTCTCTGTACTATCGATGGTCACTCCGGACCCTTGCCAAGCCCATTCCAGACTTAGCGATCGAACAGAAAGATCCTATTGCACTCCGGCATTGCTTTCTATTCCTTGCACTCTGGCCCCAGTTAGGGCGTAAAGCGATGTCTTGGTCGTTCTGGAACGATCGTAGCCTATCCGGGCTCCTGCTGGATCCCATCCCGTCACTCTCCAGTGAAGGGGAAACAGCGTTAAGTGAGTCAATCCTGTCGCTCTTCGGCGAAGCGACTCACTTCTTGCACTCCGGTTCAGTGTATCTGAACATTAAGCGATGTCATGGCCTAAATCGTGGGCCGATCATAGCCTCTTCGGGCTCTTATCGAATCCCGATCCAATCACTCTCCGGTGAATGGGAAACGACGTTAAGTGAGTCGATCATGTCGCTCTCCGGCGAAGCAACCCACTTCTTGCACTCCGGACCCCGTCTCTTCGGGTAGGGTCATAAAGCGATCATTTTTATATTGATATTTAATACTCATCCTTTAACTCTCCGGTCAAAGGTTTATTTCAAGAAATTCAAGTTTATTTATTAAATTCAGGTCCTAGATGTTCAATCTCAAACATCAGGAAAAAACTAAACATTGCCTCTCCGGGCAGATCGGTCTATCTCCATCTCAGAGCATGCCTGGGGATCTCTCTGGTTCCCATACATGAGTAAGTGGAGTAGCCGTTTATTCTGAAAACAAATCTAGTGAAATTATTTGACCGAAGTCCAAATTCTGAACTTGGCCCTTGCCATCTTAATCAGTTGATGACGAGTCGTGATCCCAATCCAGGATCGTTTCTGTTAGGTGGAGGCGGTAGTTGTTCAGGCCTTACTGCCGCTGCTCGTTCTCTGACATATTGTGGCAATCTACCACTCCTGACATGTTCTTCCACCTCATCCTTTAGGTGGCGGCATTCGTCGGTTGTGTGCCCATCCAGCTCATGGAATAGACAATATTTTCCGGTTCTACGTTCCCGCTCTGTGGGATCTCTCCTGGGTGGTTTTCGATAGGGGAGTTGCCCCCGAGTTTCAGTGTAAATTCGTTCCAGGCTTGCCGCCAAATCTGTGTATTGCCTGAATCTGGGCTCTTGGAATTTCTTTTGTTTATCAGGACCATCATGTGCGTCATCCTGCTTTCTCTTTCCTTTGTCCACCCTGGGCTGTTCCCTGGCGGTTCCTTTGCCTTGTACAGCGTTTATTTCCTACCTCTCGGCTCGTGATTCCTCTAATCGAATGAACCTTTCAGCTTCATGGTAAAACTCTCCAAGATCTTGTGGTGGGTCTCTTGCCAAAGAATCTTTGAATTCGGTGCCTTCCCCAACTCCTGCCACTGCTGCCATCACAATCATCGATGGATCCGGGCGATCTACAGAAGCCACTGTTGCATTAAATTGCAGTAGAAAATCTTTTATGGACTCTCCGGTTCTTTGTTTTATCGATGCCAAAGTCATCACACTCTTGGGTCGCGTCACATGGACCCTAAACTGCCTCATGAAGCAATCCACAAGCTCGCCCCATGTTCTGATCGATCCGGTTTCTAATTGCCTGAACCAAAGTGCAGCCAAATCTGACAAGTATAGAGGGAAACATCGAGCCATCACTTCCTCGGATGCCCCCAACACTTCCATGTGCCTGATGTATCGAGTAATATGCATCGTTGGGTCTGACTTCCCGTCATAAGGATCCAGCATAGGCAGTTTGAACTTTGGAGGGTTCCTTGCATTCCTGATATTCGGGGTGAATAGACTCCGACTAACTTCCTCTAGTCCTCCATTGGACAATCCTCCTCTCATCAGTCGTCGGACTAATCCAGCCATCTTTTCATCTCCATCCTTGGGTTGGCCTCTTGGTCTTGATGGATATTCTGGTACGTACTCTTCGTGTGGCCCGTTAGCATCAGCGTTGGCTCCAGCTTGTTGAGCTCCATCTGTAGGCCTTCCAACATCAGATCCTGAGGGTTTTCCCCCAAGTCCTTGTTGATTGCCTTCTGGATCTGCATTCTGACCTCGAACCTGACCTTCATTGGTTTCCGCGATCCCGACTCCTTGTCCCGCACTTGCAGCTGTTGTGGCTGGTCCAACGTTTTGCACATTTGCTGCCCTCATCTGCTCGAAAAAATTCTGCAGTATCACTTGCTGAGTCTTCATCATCCTCTCTTGCAATGAATTTTCTATAGCTTCCATTTCATCTCTGGTGATGTAAATCGAAGCTTGTCCTTCTCCAGAATCAGAGGATGCCTCTTGACTTCCTCCCTGTTGGCTTCTCTCAGCTCTTTGTCTTGTTTGTCGAGTCATTGTCGAGTCAATCTGAATCCTTCAAACTTTCAAATCCAAACTTTGAATCTGGTATAGCGGGTGCTAGTCCTTCTCAGTGAAAGCACCAAAGTGTTTGCGCCAAAATTGGCCACAAACCCCGAATGTCGTGAAAGCACCAGTGTATGAATACAGATCAATAAGTATTCGAACACAAATCTCAAATCTAAGCAAACAGAATATCACAATTTAGAAATAACGAACAGGAACACGAGATTTATAGTGGTTCGGCTATCTCCGGCCTACGTCCACTCCAAAGTTTTATCTTTTATTGATTATCCTTGCTGATTACAGTTGGTTACAGTGATTAAAAGTTTAACAGCGATGATGAAGTGTAGAATTGAATCCGGTAGAGTCTAGGCTCTTCTCCAATCAAGATCCCCTTTCCTGAATGACCTGGGGCTCTATTTATAGGTGTAGGAGGCTGATATTTTGCCTAAAATTAGGGAGACTACTTCTGGCACATGTGGGGGCCCATGCGCCCGCGTTCAGAAAATTTGGGCCCGCTTCGGGATCGATTCGAACTCCATTCGAATCGATCAAAAAATCATCCAATCGAGCTGAAATTTGGTGTGGACATTCTTCGACATGTACGTAAGCTTCTGTGAAAATTTCGTAGCATTTGGATTTGTAGATTGTGAGATATGATCGATACGAAATGAGATTTCTCGGTTGGCCGTCTCATTCGAATCGATCCCTTCGTATCGATTCCTTCGAATCGATGGTGGCTCGCGGCTCTATGATGACGTGGAGCGCAACTTTCGTGTTGATCCACCTTTTTCGCCGCTTTGACCGATTCGTTCCAGAGATTTCGCCGCTTTGACTTGATGGATTCGAAGACATTGATCGTTCCTGGATTCGAGCAAGGCTTCGTTCGTATCGATCGTGTCTCGCTTCAGTTGATCGATACGAAATAACTATGTCTGGATGGATTCGAGGTGAGGCATCTATATGGATTCGAACATATCATCGTACGTGGACTCGAAGCGGAGTGTCTTCATGGATTCGAAGGACTTCAAGTCGATGGATAGGAACCAGATGGTGGCGAGGTCATCTTCGAATCGGTTGATGCGAACACAATGGATTCGAACACAGGTGCTACTGATGGATACGAGGTCGTGCGTGACGATGGTTGATCGATGCGAGTCAAGGCTAACTGCTGATGGATTCGAACAGGGATATGCTGATGGATTAGAACAAGGGCTATGGATACGAAGATGAGGCTATTTCCTCCAACTTGCATCGATCATATCTCATTCATACGAACTCCGATTAACCTGAAATTTGAAATGCTGGCTATCGTGGCTTTGCTTGTCATGTATTATCAATTGTGGCCTGATTCAGGCTCAGACAAAATTCATCGATATCCATGGTGAACCTGCAATGCGTAATCGATATTCATGACTAGTAATCATTGATTTTCAATTAATTTTTGGGTATCTCGCCTTTGCCAAAAGGTGGGATAACGATATACACACACACATTTCAGTCAAACTTCAGTTGTATTCCTTCACATTAGAACTTTTTGATTTCATCTCAAAGATCACTGTAGCTTGTTGATTTTGGCACGTAAAAATTTCATCTTCTCTCCCCATTCCTTTTTAAAATCATGCAGTGATCATTTCAAAAACAAGGAGAAAAAAATAGAATGGCCGACAAGTCCCTCCATTAAAAATTGCATATCGTCACCCTCTCCATTTTCAAAATCTAACCAGAGCATTCAAAAAAAAGGTATAATAATTCGAAATCGAATCCTCCTCCCCTTGTTCAATTCAAATAAAAATCGAGGTCGCGCCTTCTTCAAAACCCCAGAATCGAGCTTTCCCTTTACATTCCTCAAAAAAATAAAGAATACAGAACGTTGGCGAAATCGAAGTCGCGTTGAGTAACGGCGACCGATGAATCGATGGAGAGGTCGACTTGGATTTTGGGTTCTGAGGAGTTGGGGGTGGCGATTCGGGATCGGTTGAGCTTTGGTGAAGTGATGGCTTTGGAATTGGGTCGCGACAGTTTTGGCCAGAGGGGAACTCGCGAGCGCGAGGTCAAGGGTTGTGGTCGAGCAATTAGCGGTGATGTCTCGCTGGTGTAGTATTGGAAGCGACGAGCGGTTTGCTTGGAGGATGTCGTCGGGGGGGGTGTTCTCGAGCAAGCAATGAGGTTCGAATTTTATTTTTTTCAGTTAATTTTGAATTAATAAATATATAGGTAGGTGAAAGAAAATTGGAGTATAAGGTTTAATGAAGAGAAAAAAAAGGATTTTAACAGTAAAGGAAAGTATGATATAAACAGAAAATATATACATGTAAGATTTTAGGAAAAATATAGGAATAGTAAATGTGTAGAGTTTATATAAAAATTAAATTTTTAAATCCATATAGATTATTTTATAAGCATATATGAAGTTTCAAAAATAAAAAGAAGAAAATAAAAGGGTATACATATACACATTTTAAACTTACTAGTTTATTTAAAATAATGGATTTTTGATGGTTAACCTATTTAATTTATTCAATTATTTTAGTTACTAAAAATAATTTATTCAAAGGAAAATTAGTTTTGATAAAATTATTAGTTAATCAAATTTATTAAATTGTAAAAATAAATTGTTTGATTATTTCAAATATTAATAAACCATACAATGTTTGTACAAGGTCCAAAATCGTGAAGGAAATAGCCGGGTTGGGTCGGATTGCAAAACAAAAATCAAAGGTGAGTTAATCTCACTCAAATTGGATTACTAGTTAATTTAATTGGTTAAAATTAAATTATTGGATTGATTGCTTGAATTGATAATTTTATTATCAGTCTGGATGTGATATTATATATAGTAGTAGTAGTGTGTGTATATATATATATATATATTGGAGTGATTAATGTTCCCGCATTATATAGCGGATGAGACCCTATGCGCCCCGCATAATAGCGGATGACCCTTTATACCGTGATATCCCACCTCGAAGTGGGATTGGTATTCTATATTGTGCTAACATCTGTGGATGCAGGGAAACAAGTTGGAGGGATCCAACTGGATTCCTCAAAAAAATTGAAATTTATTTCCATACTCAGTATGTGATTTATCTGATAATCTATGATAGATTATATTTAAAATTGAAAATATTGAATGATGTGGTTTGCTGGATATATTTTGATATTTTAAGATGTCAAAAATAATAAAGATTGGATTTTTGAAGGAAATTAAAAAGAGAATTTAAGGTAAAATAAATTTAGGGAATTTGGATAAATTTAAAGAACCAAATTGGGAAAGAATGAAAGGTTGATTTTTAAATTCTAATGAATAAAATTCCGGGTATGGAAAAAATTAGAGATTTGAAATAAATGGGAATAGAGGAGTTTTGTGGGCTTAAGCGAATATTGATAAGACTAAAAGGATTTATTTTTAAATTCAAGATATAAAATCATAATAAAGGAGTAAATTTGGAGGTAATGAACTTTTGAATAAATTTGGATAAATCGAGCAATAATTTTTAAAGGGAATTTAATTCAGCAAATCGTTTTGAAAATCGATTAAATGTTTTGAAAATGGTGATTCAAAAGAAGAATGAGATTATGGAATTTATAAACGGGGTTTATAAATAAGTGGAGTATTTATCAGTGGATAAATTTGAAAGTATAAATTCACGGTGGGAATTTATAAGAATAGTAATTTGTTTTAAAAATAAAATAGTGGTTCTATTTTTAAAAGTGTGGAAAAAAAATTTACGGGAATTGGGATGTAAATTAAATTGGGATAAATCGAGAAGGATTTATAAATGATTAGAAGGGCTATATTGAAATGGAAAGTGTATTTCCCTAAAAGCCAAGTTTAATTTCAAGAAAGATTATTAAGTGTAAATTAGAAGTTTTAAAGTGATTTTTTAACAAAAATGTTTTTAGAAAAATTATTATTTAGTTGTTAAAAATTGTTAAATAAATATTTGTTTTAGTAATTATTTTTAAAGGTTAAATTAGTATTATGATTAAAGGAAAATTACTAAATATTTATATTTTATAAAATGACTTTTATTTTAAATGTAGTTTTGGCTAAGTTTGTACTTGGGAAGTTATTATAGAATTTCATAACTATTACTTTGAATAAAGTGTTTGAGCAATTTATTTTAAATGGTTAAGCATATATATTGGATAAAGTGATTTAAATTATTTAAAATCTAAATTATTAAGACTTGGTGCTTTTCAGTGGAAAATAAAACAATTGGTTGGATGATTGTTTTAATTGATAGTTAAAAAACCGACTATCAATATTGGCCAACGTGCTGATCGTTTCGAAGAGACTGGGATTGGGTTTAATTTCGCGAAAACCACTTCGATCCGGTTTGAACGTTTGCGAATGAATACCGTAAAGATGATGAAGGCGGTGATTCGATTTGTCCAGACCTAGGGCAACTTGTATGGACGAATGCTATCAGAACATCGTCAGGAGGACGATGAGCATTCTAAGTGAAATGTGTCCTAAAAAGGTAACGCATAGCCTCAAGCCTAATCAACCGAGAATGGCTAAAACGGGGGAGGTGCAGCAAGGCTAAGTGGCTAGCAACCAATTAGGGTAAGATTTCCCCTGTCTAGATGTCCCTTTTATTTCGGCTTAGTGGGCGGTTGCTGATCCCAACCACGGGGTGATCTTATTTGGACTATCCAGTAAGGGGTAGCTCCGGTCTTGTGTAGCAGGGGATCGGGAGTGATACTCGGTACTCCGAACTAGACTAGGTACTATGATGGGCGATACCCCAGTAGCCCTGCCATTGATGGAAACCCAATCTCCAATAAGTGCCTTCGGACTTGTTTGTATGCCTATTATGCTGGAATTTAATGAATGTAACAATTTCGGCTATTTGAATAAGTATTTGTGGTTAGACACTATTATAATATCAGAGGATTTGATATAAAGTGATTTGGTTATCGTAAGGTAAAAAACCGGCATGTTTATTTGTGGCGTGGTCTTACGAGATACCTTTAATTTTAAAAAGGATTTTGAAAACTTTAATAATTCAATTGAGTATGTTTTCTCACGCTGGTTCTCCAGACTGACTCGGGTGTTATTTTATTATAATGCTCGGGTCAGACCGAGTATTACAGATGCAGGATAGGATGTTGTGGATCTCAGGAGACGAGGTGTATTTCCGTAGATTTGTATATTCCGCTGTGTAAGGACAAGTTACTAAATTGTCCAGATTTGATGTGATGATTGTGTACTCTGATTATTGTAAGTATTAAACAGTTACAGATTCTTTTGTATAAAAATCTGTTGTTATATATTATATTTTGTTCCGCTGCGATTGTGAGATTCTGATGTTGTTTTATCTTCTTTTCTACCTCTTTCTTTTTTTAACCCTAATGGTTTGTATTCCTGTCCACTTTGAGTTGAACTGATGGAGAATATTGTCGGCTCAAAGGGGTACGGATTTGCAAGCTGTTACAAGTTAGGTGTGAAGAATATACTCCATTGGAATGTTGTTGTCTTCAGTTCATATTTCGACTTTATTTTTAGTAGGAGGGAAAGTGTGTGGGTGAAATGGATGTGGGTTCATAACATAGGCAGACAAAGATTCTGGTGTATAAATGTGCCAGTCTTGAAGCTGGATGTGGAGAAAATTATTAGGGTTGAGATCAACTTACCTTCCTCTTATTAGGTTGAAGCTGTCGGTGTCATCTAATGTAAATTTCTGGGATGAGTCGTGGGGAGATAAGGGTTTGATACTGTCAAAACATATGACATATAAACACATCCTACAATCGAGTATTAGTAGGGATGCTAAGGCGAGTGAATTTATAATGGGTAGCCATCTAAAACTGCCATATTCTTCCAATCAGATCATCTGAGCAGTTTGGGATCAACTACAAGCTAATACATATCCTAATGTGGAGCTTGACCAGGATGACTGGAATGATAAGCCTCATCCTGTTGCTCAAGTCTACAATGAGATGGCCAAAGTTAAAACATTGCCAACTTGCAGGTGGATGAAAATTATATGGAATACTACAACTTCCCCGAAGGATAATCTATGTTGTGGAAGGTGATTAATCTTGCTTTGCTTACAAAGGATTTTCTGAATAGGTATGGATTTAATCATAGCATGTTATGTGTTTTCTGTGAGGCTCAGAATGAAAGCTGTAGGCATATCTTCTTCAATTGTGATGTTCTTTTCCCATTATGGAGAAGACTGATGAAGAAAGCTAAACGATGTGTCCAGCGTATCTGATATTGAATGGGACGTGACATATAAATCAAAAAAATGGAGAACTCGTGAATCACAATTAATAGCTCTATGTCTGAAGAAATATCTAACAGTTATATGGAGGGAGAGGTATCTTATATGTTTTGAGAACAAAAGTAGAAGCATTGACATGCTATGGCATGATTTAAGGAATGAAGTGGTTTGTAGCACGAAGAGGATAGCTGATTTCTCTGTTGCCACAATTTCTGCTTGGAAATAGCCTTTTGAATTTGTCTTTTTTTTCTAGCCTTTCCGTGTTTTTCCCTCTTTGTTTGTGTGAATGTGGCTTTTCTGGTTTGTTATCCTGTGTGTTCTTAGCTCAAAGCATGTTTTCAGCTAATTTATTTTATTGTTTTGGTTACAATAAAATCTGGTAGGGGGCCAATCAATCCTGCTGGCTTTACTAAAAAAATTATCGCAATATAGAATTAACATACATTCACACAATTCAACCATTTATCGATTCGGAAGGGTTATATGATAAATCTTCGTTTCTAATACCTTCAGTTTAATCTCAAAAAGAATGGTACTAATTTTAATGTGATTTAGACAAATAAATTCTTATTCTTTTCTGAAATCTTTTTCTAAAAACCACTTATATAATTATAAAGAAATTTATATTTTTAAACATTCATCCAATTTCAAATCCTTTAAACTCCTTTTAAATATAATTTATAACTTTGAAGTTCTTCTTTAATAATGTAAAATAATAATACCAAAGAAGTTTTATAATTTATAATTTCCTTTAAACATAAAATTTAAATAATTCCATATTCCAATCAAAATAATTTCCCAAAGCCATAATATGAAACTCCATAACCAATGTACTAAACCCGCATTTGCATTCAAATCTTTTTAAACTATTATTGTTGAACAGCAATTCATCGAACTAAAATTATATTCTATATAAAACTTTTAAATATTTGACACAAAAATATCGATTTGTAACAAATTATTTGTATAACAAAATCCTAAAATTACATTTCCATAATAATTCACTTCAAACACTTCTATATACATATTTCCAAATGCTTTTAAATTGATTCCCCTTTTATTTAAAAATAATCAAATATTAAATATTAGTTCCAAAATTTACTTAACAATATACATATACATATACATATATAATAAATCTCCTAAATAATAATTTTCATATAATAAATAAATTTCATTCAATTTATTAATACTTTAAAATATTATTTTACAAACATCCAGTATATTAAATTCAAATAAAATTAACTGATCACTCTATAACATAAATTTAAATACCATTCTCTTTAAATCCTTTAAATATTTTTATATTCATCGATAAATAAAAATAATATTCAAAATTCACTTATTTAATGAAATCTCGAAATCATCACTTTCAAATAATTCATATTCTCACAATTCTCAAAATTATTACACTTTTTATAATTTTATTAATAATTAATAATAATATTGTCAGTATTAGTTAAACTTGTTTCTTAAACCCCTGTTTATATCTAATATATTTTATTTTATTCAAAACTTCAAATTTTAATTCATTTGTCCCTTCCGATCAATATTTAATGTCATTTCCAACTACCTACGATCAACATTTTATTACTCAATCAACGTATGTGTGTTCTACAATCAACTAACATCTCATTGCAATAACAATCAATTAAAGATACGCAATTTAGTTTCATCCAATTCGATCCATATCAACTAACAATTCATCACCAAACAATTAGTGGAAATAGAAAATAGAATATATACCATATTTGTGAGTTATCCAAAATAACTCAACATAATGTGACAAGAAAAATGAATCCACTTGACCCAAAGCTTCGTTGCCAACAGCGTTGTGAGCTCAGATCGACACCACCAATTGTCGTGCACGGACTTCACCGCACCAACACCCCCCATCAACCTGACGCGAACCTCGGTTGTGCCTCCCTCTTCACTACGCATGCCTCCACCAACATTGCAGCCAAGGTCGAGCCTCCCCCTCTTCTCCTGCGCGCATGCAATAGTCTTTGCACACTTACCATTCCGCCTCCTCATGCAGCACGTTTCTTCTGTGCATTATTTTTTTCATATTTTTTTCCTTTCCGAATTATGTGTGTGAAAGCTAAGGCAGGAGAGATTGGGAAGAGAAAGAATGGATCGGGTTTGAATTATGGGATGTAGGAGATCCTTCCAGAATAAAGGAGAGAATGAAAGCGGCTACTTTTCCTTGTTATTATTTCTTTCTACGTTCTTTTTTTCAATGAAGTCCTTGTGCTATCAAAAAACTATACATGCATATATATATATATATATATATATATATATATATATATACGGACTGGGTGACCCATACCTTCCTAAGATGAGCGGTTTTCGTTAGTCTTCGATGACCGTTCATTTATATATATATATATATATATATATATATATATATATATATTGTTTGCTTTGGGTCCCCTTTTATCACATATAAAAATACACTAACAAATATTTGTTAATACATTTTCGATTTAATTAAATTTGCTATTTACACAAATATTTCTCAATAGATTATACAAAGTATTTAAATTTAATAATTGTTTTATTTTCAATGACTTAATGATTTTATTAGTATCAAATAAAATTTTCTTTTCATCTATCAATGTATTTTTATTATTATTTTGAAACGAATTCACTAATTCAATTTATTAAAACAAACTCTTTTACAGAATAATTTTAACTCGATAAAATATATTTTTAAAAGTAAAATTATCTAAAAATTGAACTTGAACGTTTTGTTTTAACTAAAAATATTTACTACAATAGCGTAAAAGGTCAAGTCGTTACATATTTTTTCTTACTAAAAGGGGCCAATTTTTTTTTTTTGCACACTTCGTAGTGATTTTTCGAAAATGAAAAAACTAATTCACTTATCAAGAATTGGAGTGCCTTTAACAATGTTAATCCTACCTAATTATTTTATTTCTCTCACATTTCTATTTGTATGTTTTTCTTTTTCCAACTTAGTTAGATTGATAGATTCCATTTCAATAGTTTTTTTTGAGATCATGGGGAACCTTAAGATCATGGTATTCATTGATACTCACTTAAGTAAACCCCACGCCGTGTGTCTACCCCGCTTTTACTTATTCGTCGCACACGGATGCGTAACGTTGAAACTCCCACTGATGGTTTGGCGCTGGGATTCGAACCTGCCCGGACACAGTCCTTTTGGTCTCCATCTCCCATCTCCCAAACCAACCGAGCTACGAATTCAATAGTTTACTAAGTGTTTTATCTATATTAGGATTTTGTTTATTCAATATTCAACCATCAATGTTATATTCAGAATTAAACAATCTGTATAATAAACAACACATTAACTATAATTGGTACATAAAGGAAAATCCATAAATAAATTTGAGTAGTAAGCAAAATTTTGCAATCCACAAATTTTATCTATAGCTGTAGAAAACAATTTTGAACGTCAAATATTTAACTTCAATTATGCTATTAGAAAAAGATAAGAATGTAAATAATATATATGTGCTTGACAAAATATACGTCTCTAACACATTCATATCAATGGTAAACGGATATGGAAAAATGAATTTGAGCATCATTCACATTTTTTTTCCTTGAGTCGGGTTTGGATCTAAAGCAAATCCATCATCCATGGGCCTAAAACTATACGATAATTTTTTATTTTTTTTGGCCTAATTAATTTTACAACACAGGGAGCTTATTTGCGTAAATGAAGCTATCCACCACTTGGCGTACAACTAAAATTGAAAAATAAATGGAATAGCATTATTCACAAAATTAAACAATTATAATCACAACCTGTCTTCAGTAAACATAATCCAAAAACAGCGGTCAGGAAACATATTGCTATAATAATAAATTAGAGTTTAAGTATGCCCATCAGTTGATATAAAACATAAAGCAATTTTATTGCATATCAATTCAAACCCATAATCCCAAATATTAGAAACATGAAATAATGCATTTGTGTAATAAAATAATTATGTTGGTCTAAATTATAGCTGCATTAGTTTGCTTCGATCACTTTTGTTTCAATGAAGGATTCATTGTGAAAAAGAAAATAATATACATGTTCATATCATTTTGAGTTTGTAACTAGCAGAATTGCACTCTACTAAAGTTGCACTGAAATCAAAACCTCAAAGATTAGAAGCCAAGTAAAATAAATTCAGGGATCTTTGGAGGAAAACAGCGGGCCAAAGCAGACACGCACCTGAACTCCTGTTGCTTATATTTATCCTTTATTGCACTTGAAGAAGATTCGTTCTGATTGATAAATAAGGAATACAGAACAGTTATGCAATCTCTAAGCTCGGAGAGATAATAACGTGTTTGTTGCTGCAGCTTTAAGTTCCAAGGATGGAAGTACGGTTCTAAGACAAATCTGGAAATAAAAATAGCAGAAGCAGCTATCTTCGATGGCAAGAACTGAAGACAGCTATATTCTAGTAGACTTAACTCCGCTATATAATAGGCCATGTATTCCAAAGTCGTGTTGAGGTGTCCGTCATCAAATTGACCAAATTGACCGGCTCTTAGATATCTCCGTAGAAATGTGATGACTGTAGGACTTGCCATCTCAAAATCGATTGACTTCAATATGTCAGTCTCCATTTTTGCTACCTCTTGCTTTGTATATGTGTTATCGGTTACATAACAGAATTCTTCCACATTTGGAGGAGTGACCTCTTCATACTTTGCAGCAATTAGCATAGCAGAAATGCTTAGAAGTTGCAACCTGTGCCTACTAATCTCGTTCGCTGACAAAAATCTGTCAACGTATGAAACAGCAAGATACAAAGTATTGGATCCAAGCTTATAATCCCCTGCAACTTCTACCAGCCAATCAACTAAAATTTCTCTCATGTTAGCAGTGACATCTTTCTGACGTTCCTGAATGTAGTTTACAGCAGGCCTCTTCTTGACATCAGCCTCCATTATCCTGAGATATGTATGTATATCTAAAGCAACATGTGGGTAAAGTTGGGAATCATCAGCCTCTATCTTATTCTCCTCTTCCTTCTTTAGTAAGTTAGTCTTAAAGCCAGGTTCGAGATTCGAAGTAACTGAAATCTCAGTCAAAGTGACACGTTTCTTATTCAAAGCAACGATGGGTGAAGATTCGAGAACGTCTGCAGATCTCTTCTTGGCTTGAGCCGCAGTAGGAGGGTAGGAGTTTTCTTTGTCTGCCATGGGTGCTGAAATTTGGAGAAGATTGTAAATGAGAGAGATGGAGAGATGTGGAAGAATGAGAATACGAAAGAATAACTTTTTCTTTAAAATGACGAAGATATGGAGGGAGAAGTTAAAATTTTAGGGTTCCAAAATTTGAGAAGGGGAATTAAAACCGATGAAATTGTAGTCCGCCATTTTGGTTATTTGGCGGATTGAGGGTTTTTGGAGCCAACGATTCGATTTTGGCGGGAGATTTGTTTTTTTAGTATGATTTATCTGAATGTTTCAAGATTGATAACAGTTTGAACGCGGTTGGTAATTTAGATACATCGCCTTTGGAATAGGCACAAATAAAATAAGTCTATTTCTCAAGAAGGGGCCAAATTGGCTTCACTTAAAAAGAAGAAGAAAAAAAAAAAGGTTAATATCTTCGTCGGAATGATGGCAATATTTTTTGTACGCCCCCTATCGGTTTTTCAAAAAATGAAACAATAATACGTCTATCTTTTTTCTTTTTCTTTTGAGAAAAATAAACGATCGTCTATTAGGAAAAAAGAGCGCTAATATATATTATTCTACATTAAAAAGAAAAAATGTCAACATGTTATCGATAACCACCTTTACAGTATAAAATTTAAAAATAAAAAAAAACCATTCCTAGAAAACCAAGTCCATAATAAAATAAAATAATAAAACACTGTAATTCACTAAAAGTGATAAATGATCATGCCCTAAAGCATCAAAATGCATCCTGTCCACGAGCGCATCTAAAGTTGCAACAAAGACTATACAAAAAGAGTAAGACCAATACATATAAACACACACACATACGCAATTATATAATAATCTACTGATAATTTAACAATAAATAGCATGATTAAGCTATAGATAAGAAGCACTAAATGGTCCAACACTCGTTTAATTACATATGATCATGCAAGTTAAAAAATTCTAAAGAGGCGTAATGATAATTCCAACTCAAAACTAATTTCCTAATAATAGCATAGTATACCAAAGATGTGTCGTTAGGGAAAGGGCAAAAGGAAGCTGAATTAAATTATCAATATCTCTTGTATTGTTAATAATGAATTTTTTTTTCTTTAAAAAATTTATATTAGATTCTATTTTCATAAGGAAGATATTAAAACTAACATTCTTATTTAATTTATAACTAAGATTTGAAATTCAATTAAAGCTAAATGAAGTAATTATATATATTAAATTCTCCATGCCAATACTAATATTACTAAACACTCGTCGGTTTATTTCAAACTAAATATACTAGCATGGAATTGCGTAAATAGTATATAATAAAAACCTATGACATCCTTTATAATAAAATATAAGACTGCCAATATTACTCGCAGTTAATATCATTATTTGTTATATTGAAATCAAACATACTAAGAATATTTAAGATAATAAATCCGGTAATACTGCACTCAAAAATATAAATGCATAACATTTTCTATTTCATTATTATAGAAAAAACAGTTTTATCACTGAATATATTTTTATGTTTTAAAGGTTCTATAGTTTTTAATTTTCCATGTAAAATTAACCATATATGTACTTTTGTTTTAAGTGGAGCACTAATTTTCCATAAGTACTTAAATATGCTTGGTCTTTCTTCCGAAAATTTTATAAAAGTATAAAATGAATGTGATAAATAACTTTTACTTTTATCCAAATACCATATTTTAATGTCGTTTTCTTTATCACTACTGTATAGTTCCAGTTTAGCTCGTAATAAGGCATATCGTGATAAAGTAGTTCCCACTAAAGTACGATAAAAACTGAATTCCATGTAAAAAAATCAGATTTGTTTTATACATTTATGAAATCAATACGTTTTTAAAATTAGAAATTTCACATAGTTCTCGAAATTCTACTTTAAGGGGAATAACAGTTATCCAACAATCATGCCAGAATGTAGTGTTATTTCCCAAATGCACTATATTATTAATTCTCAATTTATAAGTATCAAAATTTATTATTATCCATTTCCAAATGTGAGAAATAGTATTCGTATTATTAATAGAAATGTGATGCAAAGTATATGTACCAGCATACCATTGATTCGATATTATTTCTTTTCATAATAAGTTTTCGTTGCTATCATTAAGTTTCCATAACCACTTTCCTAATAGAGATATATTTATTTATGTAAATTTATAATTCCTAACCCTAATTTTTAGATTTGCAAATTGTTTTCCATTTAACAAGACATATAGAAGTGCTATTTGGGTTGTTCCCACTCCATGAAAAATCTCTTCTAATTTATCTATTTTATCGGTTACCCATTTAGAAAAAAGAAAATGACATTCGATGTATAGGTAATGTATAACATCCTGTAAAATCAACCAAAAATATATAGGTTGAATACGTTGAGGAAAAAATCCCTCAATATCACCTAAGGAACAAAAAACCCAGCCTTGCGGAAAAAAACAAATAGGACTGGATTGATGGTGAGGCAAAACAAACAACAAATAGTCACCAGCTAAAAGCAATCATAGATAAAGCAATAAAAGAAAGTAAAATACGGGATTTATAGTGGTTCCACTACCGTGAGGTAGTGTACATCCACTTGGGAAGAGGATATTTTATTACTTTCTAAGAGGAGAAGAAATACATTACAAGATTGATAATGAAGAAGAAGAATAAGAAATACAACTGAGAAAGATAATTTTATTCATGCTAATCTCTGCCTTTATATAGAGATTATTACTTGAGGTTGAAGTAACTGATTTATGGTCATAAATCAATGCTTCATTGATTCTTCTATTCATACATGAAACACTTATCCATTTGATCTTTCAGTTTTCCCTAATTTACATGCGCAGATTCCTTCTTTAATCAGTTAATTAAGGAATTGATTGATTACCACAGTCTCCCAAAATAATTTTTCTTCTCACATAGGTAATTTATTACTCTCTTTAATCCTATAAAAGAGGAAATATATATTTGAGCAATTATCTCAAATATATTTCAAATCTTCTGCAATTGGAAATATTGTATCGTTGAAATCAACAATATCTTCCAAGTCTTCTACAATTGGAAATATTGTATCACCGGATCTTATAGAATAAATTAAATAAGGTACGGTAAAAATGGAAATTGTACAAAAGTTGGAATTTTACCATGAAAGTTATGGCATTGCATTCGTGGCTAATTATGCCACATTCGTGGTTAAATTCCGATCAATTTCCATACATAATATGTTGAGAACAAAGCTCAAACGAAAAAGCTATGGATGTTTGAAGTTTTCGAATTTAAAATAATTTAAATAGAATTCAAATTCAAACAGTTAAATAGTTCTTAAATTTGAAATTCAAAAATTAACAATAAATAGACCTACGGGTTAAGTAAACGTTAAAATTAACATTAATGTTAAAGTGTAATTAAGGAAGAAATTAAATATAAAACAATGGCATAATTCCTTCCCTAAACGGACGGAGAGGTTGATCGGTGGCAAAGGGGCGGTCGAGCACTCCTTATTAGGTGGCGGCTATGGCTTTTAATTATGGACGTTACGAATTTGATTATTTAAATCTGATGGTTCTGGTGCTTTCTCACCGTTATAAATAAGACCCTAGACCCTTCAATTTTATTCACAAAATATTTTGGGAACCTGGTGTAGCTCCGACAGTTCATCTCTTCTAAGGTCCAGAAAAACTCTATTAGGATTTCAGGTAAGAAATCCTATATATATTGTTTTTTATTTATTTTCCCAACCTATTCTTCTCCGGCTTTCCGAATCTAATCTATATATACAAATCCCTTGCTGTATATATGTATCAAAAAGAAGAGATTCGGTAAGAGATCATCAAAGTATGTCAAATCTAAAGGAGACAGAGCTAAGGCTATATAGTGAGTGGAAATCTTAGCTTTTCTATTTTAGTAGTTGATTAGTGTAATTTGAGTTTGAATATGCCTTAGAGAATTTTGGTTTGCGAAAACATCATATTATAAACCTCAAAACTCCTTCAATGTGAAATGTCAATTCTAGGTTGGAATCTCAATTGCTTATGACAAAATAATGGAAATTATGTAGATTTGCATTTTTCATAATTTTACCTTCTATTCGATTCCTTATTCTTTTTCTTCGAATTTGATTAAAAGACTTTGATTATGGAACAATGTGTAAAGTATGAATTTTATTTATAGTTTGCATTGCTGATTCCCTTAAATTAATTAGAAATTCCTTCGTTATTTTATGTAAAAAAGGAGTTGAATAGACTATTAAAATTAGAATTGTGAGTTTCTATTAGCAATATATTCCATTTTTTGATGTGATAAGTCTAGTTTAAATTTTATCTGTATACAAGTCTATTGATTGGAATTTTTGGATATGAATATTGGAATTTCAGAATTATTGATAATATGGAATGAGATTTGTATAATTGTTTAGAGAGCTGAGGTCTAAACGCTAGTTTAGGACGTATTTGTATGATTAACGTATAACTTCATAGTTTAAATATGTTATTAATTATATTAAATCCCTATTGGGAAGGTAATTAATGTGAAAGGCGAAATAAGAAAGATTTCTTATAAGGCCTTTTGAAACCGGTGAGATGTGTGACAATATACGTAGAGTGTGATATAAATTATGACTAAGTTATAGGCATTACCAGAAAATGATCCAATTGCAACTAGTTATTTACAACTGGCACCATATGATAGTTGTAATAAATGGTCTCCAACAAATGGTATTTTTGGACAGTTACAATAAATGATTTTTAACAATTGGTATTTCCTACCAATTGTAATAAACGTATTTTTACAACTGTATTTTCCTGCCAGTTGTAATAAACGTATTTTAAAAACTGCGTTTTCCTACCAGTTGCAATAAACATATTTTTAAAAACTGTGTGTTCCTTCCAATTGCAATAAGTATCTGTTTAACAACTTTTTGTTTAAGCCAGTTGTAATAGAGATCTGTAGCAACTAATTAATTTTGACTATTGTAAATATTTATTTAAAACAACTTATGTAACAACCTTGTTTTTGAAAGCCGTAATGTTATACAAATTTAATTAAATAGAGTGAAATGATATTGCATTGAAAAAAAATGAGCAACTTTCGAAGTATATATTTCATGGGATAAAAGTGTAAATCATGTTAAGAATTTATTTGAATATAGTTTAAATAAAATAAAAAGAAGTTGCTTGAAGAAATATATATATGTATGTGTGTGTGTAGCCAAAGCCTATTTAAACAAAACCCGTACCTTTGTTTAAATTTATTTCCTTGGCCTGGTTACTTGATTCCCAAAAGCACATTCTCCTTTAGCTTGACCTAACTCGAAATCCCCCAGTTCGAAAATCATTCAGCGAAAAAAAAGTAGTCGCGATGTTGATTATCGCGAGCAAAAGGGGAGCCGAGTGGTCATCGATGATGGGAAGGTCGCACGCTTAGGAATGGGATTAGGAGATGAGAGATGTGTGGCGTCGCGAGCAGAGCGAGGTGAGTGTGGTCGAGATCAGAACAGTTGCAAGGTGAAGGTGGCATGCCTCATAGGGCGTTCGTGGGGTTCAACCGTGCTATTTCTTAAGTGCGGAGTTGATTGACGTGAGCAGGAAAGCATGAAGATGGAACAACTGCTTCAGGTGACAGAGGTAAGGGCGGATTCAGATATATGTGGTTTTAATAAATATCGATTTTAGATATTATATCTTTAATATAGATTTTATAATAATGTTAATAAATTAAGTTGGAAAGAGAAATAGAAATTACTTTGAAATTTATTTGAATTTTTCTTAAATAAAACCGATTTGAAACTTATTAAATTTGAGATTTTAAAGATATGATTTATAACTTGATTTGATTTAAAATGAGTAAATGAATATTTTAAGTAAATAAATTGAAGTGAATATTTAGTTAACATAAATTGTAATTCAAGGTTTTATTTAAATGATATTGGATTGACTAAGTGAATTTTTCAATATTAAATAATGGTAAGGTTGAATTTGAAATATAAATGAATTTAAGCTTTGAAATCTATTGAAATTGAAATGGTTTAAATTGTAGTTTATATATGTATTTGAAATCGATATAAATTCTAAATGGTTTGAACTGAATTGAAATTGGTGAATTGAGATTAAATTAAATTGAATTTGGAATTTCGAGTTGATCTGAATCGATTTGTGAAATTTGAGGAAACTATTTTATTATATGAAGTATTTTAAAATATATTTAAAACTATTTTAATATTTTACTCTATAAATTAATTAAATATAAACTATTTTAATTTTTAACTATTTTTAATATACTAATTATTTATTTTATAAACTATTTTATTATATAAACTATTTTATTATATATACTATTTTAATATCTAAACTGTTTAAGCGGGAGTAATATGATTTCAAAGTGCTATGAATTTTCAAAGTGTTATGATTTCCAAGTGTTATGGTTTCGAAAATGTCATAAGTTCAGAAGTGTTAAAATTTTGGAAAGTGTTATGATTTTGGAAATGAATATTATTTGAGTGAATAATGATATCATATTGATATGGTTTTGAAATAGATATGATATTTTGGTTTTGAAATATGATTTGAAATGAAATGACCACGGTGTTATAATAACGTTTGGTTATTAAAGAGACGGGGATCGGATATTGTCATACTCTCTGCCAATACCGAAAACCACTTTGATAACTGTGTACGTGGTGGAGATTCCAGAATGAAGTAGGATGGTTTGGTGGCGATTCTATATGGTATTTACGTAGCCCTGACTCTCTTGAGTCAGCTTGATGCGGCTAAAACAGGAGCTACGCCGGGCCAAGTGAGGTCATTCCTCCTATCGGACACATTTCTTCGATACCATTCTATTGCTTTTGTGATTTGATTGGGTGCACCCTTTGATTTTGGGAGTGTGTCACGAGGTGGGAGGTAGTAGCTGTTATGCATTACCACCAGTCCGGATCTGCAAACGGTATATCTACCCTAGCATTGCCTCGAGTGTTGTGTCGCATGCCCTATCGCGCCTTCTACGAGTTTGTTTTGTACCATACCTATGGAGTGCCCTCTGATAGCCCTCCAGTTTACGGGAGGGGGGGTTATGGTACTGTATAGACTATGGGAATATATAAAAATGTGTTAAGGGGGATATGGGTAACGCCTTAACGCTATTTTGATACTTTTACTTTACTATAGACATATTATAATAGCGTATATTACTACATAGTAGATAGTTCCACGGATCCTTACGGGATGGGTATCCCAAACATCCTTTAAGTTACTTGTATTTCAGTTGATATTTCACTTGAGTTGGATTTATTGATATAAGAATGTTAATCCTGACTCGAGTGTTTTGTGTTTTGCTTTACGCTCAGGTCAGACTGAGTGTCACAGCATTAGAGACTCACCTTTGGAGTTGGAGCTTCGCTTGGAGATCCATCTATATCCATTCATCTTTCAGCTATCCAGTTGTTTTGTCCAGACTTGCCTTCTGTTTGTATTCGAGACTAAACTGTATTTGAGATATTCTGTTGTATTTTATTTTAAACTCTGATGTTTATATGGTAGCTTCATGAACTACTATTTATTATTCCGCTGCTTATTTTTGTAATACTCTGTGTCTGTGATTCTGTGATTGATTTATTTACTATATATGCTGAGTTTTTCCAAATATAAATTAACAATCTGATATTTTGAGCAATTCAAGTCCGACATGTGTGGATGCGAATGGTTGAAAATACTAGGTCGTTACAAGTGGTATCAGAGCCAGGTTTAGGCAAAACTTAGCATATATAGTAAATTTTATTTCAGAATCACATTCGTTCGAGCTTAAATCTCTTCCTCTTTGATTCGAATTCCCTTTGAATTTTGGAACTTCCCTATTCATTCTGAAATCCATTTTGTCGCTCCCTATTTGTGTTTTTTTGATTTCGGAAAATCCCATAGCTCCACTGCATTATTTGTAAAGGGGTGAAACTCCTTTATAACGAGCATTGATTCACCGGAGATTTCTATATCCTCAGTTTACGATGCTGCTGTTTCTTGCTATGCCCGAATGTTTCTCTAGTAGACAACAAGGGTAATTTTCTTGTGATCGGATGTCGATTTGCCTCAGAATTCTGCATCGATCGTATTCTTGAAGTCACGGTTGACCCGGCTAAGGTCTCCCGCGATTTATATCAGTATATCCATCTTCCTATTTTGTTATTTAAATTGTCTTATATCCCTTTCGAGTCTATCTTCTTGTTAGAATTCTATTTGATTAGGGTCCCCTTGAATTTGGATCTCTATCTTTGTTTTGAAATCCATTTTGGAATCATCGAGTAAGGGAGTGTATTTTGTATTTGAAATTAATATAAAAATGTTTTATATATTGTGTTGTTTGAGTTGTTAATGCTGATTTGGGTTTTCAATCGATTCGTCTGATCAACGCTATCGATAGGAATTCCAAAACACTTGAATAGTGCAAATTGATACAATATTGTTTTCAAATTTGGCAAATGAAATAAAATTTTGTATGGTTATATTGTATTATATAAGTATAAATTTTTCTGAAATTAAATAAGTTAACTGAATTGGTCGTTAAAAATGATAATATTTGATTTTTATTTATTGTTTGGTAAACCAATGATTATTGCCACATGATAAATAAATGAATTTATAAAACATAGTTTAAAATTCTAACTTGGAATTAAAATGAATTTAAATTTAGAATTTGAGAATTCAATTTCAGGCATTTTCAAAATTTTGGTTTTTAAAGTTTTGATATATATTAATTGGAAGTATTTTCGAATGGAAATGGTTTCAAAAGAATAATTTTAAAGGAATTAAGTCTGTACTCTCTTCGTTTGTCGCTGGAAAAAAATTCGTTGATGACTGCAGCATCATCGATATTCATTTTCGAGTCTCGGAGTGGAGAGGCCCCTTAGTAGCTTTGCCATGCTTTTGTTTTGGAAAAATGAATTTGATTTAAAATTTCTTGTGTATAATTTGGTTTATAAAATATATACGTATGTAATTATTTCAAAATAGTTTGAAGTGAAACCGGAAATTTGAATCTTAAGTTCTATAGTAAGAAATGGTTTCAATTATTGAATTAAAGTGAGATTTTGAATAATTGGAATACCTGAAAGGAGAAATGAATTTATAATAACTTGAAATAATTGAATTTGAATAAAACTTACTCGTATAATACTAAATTACATTCTAATATGTAATTTTCCTAAAATATTCAAAATGTTAAATGTTAGGGTATAATTAATGGTTATACAAGAAGAAAACTTAAGTAATAAATTGTTCAAGCTAAAAAATCTTGCTTAATAAAAAGGGGTTGAAATTAAAGAAAAATTTGTAGAATATTTAATTACACTATGAAACATTAGTATAACTTACCTAGAAAGTTTAGATGTAATTAGAATGTAATTGGATAGTATACACTATGGTATAAGAAATAGGATATCAAAAATGATATTTGGTTAAGGGAATTTACAGATAATTTGATAATAAATTGGATAATAAATAGGAAAATTTATTTGTTGAAAAATATGTGGTTATAAAATGTATACACCTAATATATGTTGCAAAATATGGTAAGTGAAATCAATTAAATAAATAAAAGAGAATTAATGGATTGAATAATAAGTATAATAAATGTTTATACATTTAATAGATGTTGTAAAACATGTCAAGTGGAATAAATTAAATGAGAAAAGAAAAGAATGCTATTTGAGATAATAAATTTGAACTTAAGAATCGAGAAATTGAATTTTTAGTGAAATCAGCTCAATTAGAGGCAAATGGATTTAATAAATAAGTTACACCAAATAAATGTTATTCGGAAAGAAATCTTATAATAAATGTTAATGAATTTAAAACAAATAAATTGAATGAAATATATGGAAATGAAACCAATCAATGTGAACACAATAAATTTGATTGATTAAATAAAATGAATTGGAAATCAACTAATTGAATATAAACCAATTTTAAAATAAATGGAATTAATATGGTCTTGAATTAATTTTTTTATTTTGCTTTTCAATCTATTTCTCTTTCTGGTCATTTCTATTCTCCTACCTCCTTCCTTTTCGGGGACGAAAAGTTTTGAGTGGGGGAGAGTGTAACGACCCGTAAATTTTATTAGTTTTAATAATATATTTAATTGGAAATTTTGTGAAATTTTAAATAATTGAATTTGGAAATAAAATTTAATATTTGAAATACATCTACTTAAACATAGCAAATGGTAAATTTTCGTTAGAAAATATTAAAGTTTATTTTATTGTGTAATTCTATTTAAATTCAAATCAGTTAATAATTGATGATAATAAAATATTTTTCAAACTTGGATATTTTTATATAATAAATCTGTAAATCATCTTCTAAGTTAGACGTCATATTTCATTTCACCAAATTTGGACTTCTCTAATCCTGTTTATCTTATTTTCTACATTTCTGCACCATTTTCGGCAGCAGAAATTCGAGTTTTATAACTTGATCGTATCGTTGAAATCTGTGTACCATTCTGATCATCTCCTCATGCTAATCTCTGCGGTACATTCAATTCTGTGTTTTGAAGTCCGGTATGCAGCATAATCCGTGTAAATGGTAACTGTATTGGTAACCAGTTTGTGTCTTTTGGTTCCTTACATCATTTCATATTCCACCGTTTAAATTGAACAGCCATTGGCTTTTATAGTTCCCAAAATACAGCTGTTTGCATTTATATGTCCTAAATTCTCGTGATTGACTTTTTGTTTTCCACTGGTTCTAATGTTTATATTGATGGTTCGTTCATTTTCTCTCCGACCCTTCACTTCTTTCTTCCATCATCAGGCTTATAAACATTTTCCCCTGTAGCTCACAACATCCCTCACCCTCCATTCTTTTCGCATGTATATATTAGAGCTCGGAACCACCCAAAGCAACCGAACTCCACCACCGATAGCAGCCTCTCCGACCTACCACTTCGCCCATCACCCCTTGCACCACCAAGCTAGCTTCAACAACCACCAACCCACCTCTGGCCGCTTCTCCTTCTCCGTGCGTGCCCTTCATCTAGAAGTAGTAGCAGCCAAAAGCCTCTCACCATTCCCCAAGCTCGGCCTTTGCCATAAGACTTCACCATCTCGGCCTCCCTGCCGGCACGCAACCACGTCAGTCATCACTTCCTTGTCCGATCCAGCCACCCACAGAACGCGGCCTGTCTCCGCCTCTTCACTCGACCTCACCACGGTTTGACAGAACCTGCAGCCTTCTCCTCATCTAAAGCATGTTATATAAGTCAATTTGTGTTTCAATTTTGCCTAAGATACTCCTTCTCTGTCGATCACCATCAACTCTTGTAGCACTCCTATCGGCACCGCGTCTTGCTCAACCATATCAACTGTGCCCTCTTATATTATATGACGTAAGGTGTGTATATATGTGTGTGTGTTTGCACAAAAAATGGACAAACACCTCAAAGTCGTATGATTTAGTAGATTTTATGTTGTTCGTAGTGATTTGGGTGATTTATGCAAATATATGAAAAGCAAGGCTAAATTGTAAAAGACATGCAGATTTATAGTGGTTCAGCCAGAATGTGCCTACATCCACTTTATATGTTATTTCTCTTCTCTTGTTTTGATTACAAGTACAAAGCTTTGATACAAGTAAAAGAAAGTTGTTTGAAAGTTCTCTCCGTGCTTGAGTTCTCAAACTTGTCCCCCATTGTTGTACCCCTGCCCCTCTATTTATAGAGTGAGACTGGGGGTAGGGGTCTTGGATGTATATAGCAGCTGGCGAGCCTGGGCTGATGTAATCTGGCCTGGTGGAGCTGGTCCGGTTTTCCTTGGTTCGGTGGTAGGAGATGAGTGGACCGGTGAAGCTTGGTTCGGTGGTAGGAGATGAGTGGAGCGGTGTACTTGGTTCGGTGGAAGGAGATGAGTGGACCGGTGAAGCTTGGTTCGGTGGAAGGAGATGAGTGGACCGGTGAAGCTTGGTTCGGTGGAAGGAGACGAGTGGACCGGTGGTCTACTCTTCCTAGATCGGCGGTGTGTAGGAAATGCACCCAACAGTGTGTGTGTGTGTTTACGTGTTTTGGTTTAAGTATATATATTTAAATAACAATTTCGTATATATATTTTTTGTATATTTAGTTATAAGATATAAATGTTTATATTTCAGTTTATGTACATTATATTTTAAAGTTGTTTATATAGTTTTGGTTATTTACAGTTTGTGTTATAGTATAGATTATGTGTTTAATATATAAATGGTTATGTTAGTACTGTGATATATATACGTAATATGGTATATTAGTATCTTTAATATATATATGATATGATACGTTGATATTTTCGAAATGAATAAAATATAATATATAAGTATCATGCATTTTAAATAAGAATATATATAAATATTAGTCTGCTAATGTATATAGATTTTGGTTTCTGTTATATGTATATATGTTATAGTTTTTTTTTATATATATATATATATAGTTAACTATGCAAGTTTAAGTAGTCTGCTGTGTACATAAAATACGTGTTATATATATTAGTTATATTATATGTTGGGATATACACAGCAGTTAAAAGAAAATTTTACTAGTAATATATATATATATATATATATATATATCTCATTAGTTATTCTTTAGTATGTATTTATATGTTATAGTATATATATGTATGAGTTATATTTATATAAAATTTTATTTTATCTGTTATAAGTTTATATATATTAGTGTTTAAAGTATTTACATATATAATATATGTTCAGATTTCTGTAGTTTTAATAGTAAAGTATATAAATTGTCTATTATGTGTAGTATATGTATACAAAGGTATATTTTGTATGAAGCAAAATTTATAAAATTGATATGTATAGATCTTTATTTTAATATAATTCTTAAAGTAAATATTGACTCTACATAGTTATATATATATATATATATATGGGTAAGCTCTAAAGTGGCAATTGCTGTTTATTTATATGTGTGTACATATAGATTTTGAAAGTTATTTGTTTATCTTAAATTATAGGTTATATATGTTTTATATATGTAAATAGTTATATATAGTTATATATATGTTCACTTATATCAATAATCTTCATCGATCCAGTTCTGATTTGATTTCATCTATTCCTATCTATCAGCTCTATCCGTCGAATTCGTGCCAATTTAACTTTGCTTTGGAATTCGTGCTGGATTCGTAGATCATTTCATTGTCGAATCTCTCTAGCCTCGGAAGGTGAGCAATCACTCATGATTAACGTTCTTATATTTATTAAATTTGATTTCAATTGAAACGACAATTGAAATATGCTGCTAAATTGAACTGTTAATTTTTAATTGCTATATATGATATGCTATTATCTGAAAATTGTCCACCTATAGGATATGACACCATATCCTATTGTTTATATTTTATTTAACTTGTTTTTAATGACATATCTCTGTTGTTGATATATTTATATTATTATCATAACTGTTTTCACTCTGCAAGTTCCCTGTTAGTATAAAATTCTCTATGGGTTGAAATGATACATACCCGAATGATCTTGTAGAATAGAAGGAAATCGTTATGGATTGAAATGATAAACCCAAGCGATTTTCATTGACATTGAATTTGGGATTGCAGGTTGAAAAGATATATACCCGTAGATATTTAAATTGCGAACTGAAATGATAAATATCCGTATCACTTGACCGATAGAAAATTGTATACAGGCACCGTTGGTCTATATATATATATATTTTGAAAAATGATTTTCAAGGTTTTGAAAAGAAATATATGTGGTTTTAATAAATATTGATTTTAGATATTATATCTTTAATATAGATTTTATAATAATGTTAATAAATTAAGTTGGAAAGAGAAATATAAATTACTTTGAATTTTTCTTAAATAAAACCAATTTGAAACTTATTAAATTTGAGATTTTAAAGATATGATTTATAACTTGATTTAAAATGATTAAATGAATATTTTAAGTAAATAAATTGAAGGGAATATTTAGTTAACATAAATTGTAATTCAAGGTTTTATTTAAATGATATTGGATTAACTAAGTGAATTTTTCAATATTAAATAATGGTAAGGTTGAATTTGAAATATAAATGAATTTAAGCTTTGAAATATATTGAAATTGAAATGGTTTAAATTGTAGTTTATATATGTATTTGAAATCAATATAAATTCTAAATGGTTTGAACTGAATTGAAATTGGTGAATTGAGATTAAATTAAATTAAATTTTGGAATTTCGAGTTGATCTAAATCGATTTGTGAAATTTGAGGAAACTATTTTATTACATAAAGTATTTTAAAATATATTTAAAACTATTTTATTATTTTACTCTATAAATTAATTAAATATAAACTATTTTAATTTTTAACTATTTTTAATATACTAATTATTTATTTTATAAACTATTTTGTTATATATACTATTTTAATATCTAAACTGTTTAAGCGAGAGTAATATGATTTCAAAGTGCTATGAATTTTCAAAGTGTTATGATTTCCCAGTGTTATGATTTTCAAAGTGTTATGATTTCCAAGTGTTATGATTTCCAAGTGTTATGGTTTCAAAAATGTTATAATTTCAGAAGTGTTAAAATTTTGGAAAGTATTATGATATTGGAAATGAATATTATTTGAGTGAATAATGATATCGTATTGATATGGTTTTGAAATAGATATGATATTTTGGTTTTGAAATATGATTTGAAATGAATTGACCACGGTGTTATAATAACGTTTGGTTGTTAAAGGGACCGGGATCGGATATTGTCATACTCTCTGCCAATACCGAAAACCACTTTGACAACTGTGTACGTGGTGGAGATTCCAGAATGAAGTAGGATGGTTTGGTGGCGATTCTATATGGTATTTACGTAGCCCTGACTCCCATGAGTCAGCTTGATGCAGCTAAAACAGGAGCTACGCCGGGCCAAGTGAGGTCATTCCTCCTATCAGACACATTTCTTCGATACCATTTTATTGCTTTTGTGATTTGATTGGGCACACCCTTTGATTTTGGGAGTGTGTCACGAGGTGGACGGTAGTAGCTGCTATGCGTTACCACCAGTTCGGATCTGCAAACGGTATATCTACCCTGGCATAGCGTCGAGTGCCGTGTCGCATGCCCTATCGCACCTTCTACGAGTTTGTTTTGTACCATACCTATGGAGTTCCCTCTAATAGCCCTCCAGTTTACAGGGGGAGTTACAGTACTGTATAGACTATGGGAATATATAAAAATGTGTTAAGGGGGATATGGGTAACGCCTTAACGCTATTTTGATACTTTTACTTTACTATAGACATATTATAATAGCGTATATTACTACATAGTAGATAGTTCCACGGATCCTTAGGGGATGAGTATCCCAAACATCCTTTAAGTTACTTGTATTTCAGTTGATATTTCACTTGAGTTGGATTTATTGATATAAGAATGTTAATCCCGACTCGAGTATTTTGTGTTTTGCTTTACGCTCGGGTCAGACTGAGTGTCACAGCAATAGAGACTCACCTTTGGAGTTGGAGCTTCGCTTGGAGATCCATCTATATCCATTCAGCTTTCAGCTATCCAGTTGTTTTGTCCAGACTTGCCATCTGTTTGTATTCGAGACTAAATTATATTTGAGATATTCTGTTGTATTTTATTTCAAACTTATATGTTTAAATGGTAGCTTCATGAACTACTATTTATCTATTCCGCTGCTTATTTTTGTAATACTATGTGTCTGTGATTCTGTGATTGATTTATTTACTGTATATGCTGAGTTTTGCCAAATATAAATTAACAATCTGATATTTTGAGTAATTCAAGTCCGACATGTGCGGATGTGAATGGTTGAAAATACCAGGTTGTTACAGAGTCCCCAACCCGCCTGGTCCGACCACGGACATGAGGGATTTAATGCCAGCCCAGCTTAGAGGTTTTGTGCTCCCTACCATTTATGATAGGTTTTCTGGGAGCCCACCTCCGCGTCTTGAATGGGAAACATAGCTCAATCTACCAGGACTTGAACCTGCGACCTCAAGGAACTTTGTTCCATAATCGCTAAGTGGCCCTGACCAACTGAGCTATGATCGCGGACAATTCAATTCAATTATTGATATGAAATAACATGTATATTGAAACCCATTAAAAATCCAATTCATTTTGTAGTTAGAATATAGCATACTTGCGTATTGTTTGTGTGATCTGAATTTTCGAAAAGCAATTTGGGTCATTAGATAATTCCATATTATGAAATTATTATTTTTAGTGATGTTAGCTTAGGAAGTTGCAATTTAAATGGATTTATTATATTGATTTGTTTGAATATGTTTAAAGGATTTTCAAAATAAGATATTATCTATTTTGATTCTTATTGGAAATTTAATTTATAAAATATAGTTAAATTATACTATTTCTGATTTTCAGTAGTAATAGACTATTTTGAGTTGAAATTCTTTTAAATGTTAGTTTAAAGAAATTATCTAATTATAGATATGAAGCCTTGTTTTAAAATGAATTTAGCTAAGATTTTCAATTTTACAAATAGTTTATGGTTTTAAAGTGTTTATAAAGTAATATTGTATATATGTGTGTGTCTATAGATTTTAAATAAAGTGAATTATCAGTTATGAAAATATTGTTTTAATCCAAAGAGCTAATAAAGGAATTTTATTTTTAAGACTAATAACTTCGTAACTCTTTTCGTTATATATATATATATATATATGATTTATTGGATTTTAAAAGTGATAAAATTTTATTACTTACTTTCAAACTATAACTTTTAATTGGCCTTTATTATTTGGCCTTTGACTAAAGGTATATACCATATTGATAGTTCCTTAGCGACTTCAAAACCATTGCTTTTGAGCAATTAATGCTTTCATTTATATTCTACTAAAATTCGTGCTTTTCTATGAAACAAATTTTTTTAATAAACCATTGAACTGTTGGATTGGTATGGGATTTTTCGTACAATTCTTTAGTTTATTACTATAATTTGTTAAATAGAGTTCGAGTGAAAATTACTAGCTTTTAGTAAATACTTGAATTTACTTTCTGGTATGGGACAGTTAGCTAAATTGTTGTAATTACTTGAGTGACAGTAATTAACACTTAGAGTTGTATTATCTTAGGGTGCTCGGATTTCAGACCGATAGATCCCATAGAGACGATAACTCATTTCACTACACCAGAACAGAGGATTCCTAACGAGTATAAGCGTTGCAAGCAATTTCAGTAACACTTATACGTGTTGCTATATGGGCGTGGACATTTATTTGCAACACTTATAAGCGTTGGAATATATTTTTTCCCAACGGTTATAAGCGTTGGAATATAATTTTCCCAACGTTTATAAGCGTTGGAAAATATTTTTTCCCAACGGATATAACCGTTGGAAGATATTTTTTCCTGATGATTATAAGCGTTGGAAGATATATATTTCAATGGTTATAAGTGTTGATAATATGATATTCACAACGGATGTAAGCGTTGAAAGATATAATGTAGACTATATTTAATATGAATTCAAAAACAATATTATCTCAATTTAGCAAATTATAACTCAATCAATATCAATAAACAACATCCATAATCATGGTAACAAAATAGAGTATGAATTAACAAAAGACAAGTTCAATACATAATTAAGTTACTAAATTCAATACATAGTTTACCAATTCCATACTAATATCAAATTGGAATAACTAAAGACAAGACATAGTTCATAGTTAAAGTTGACCATATATCTTCCGCAATTGGATCATTTTCAAGATTATCAACTCCACCATTACCACTAGAACTACCATCCAATTTCCTCTTTTCCTCCGCTTTTTCTATAAATGCCTATATGCATTCAATATCACATTAAATTGAAATTTATACTAAAACGAATGACCATTAGTAATCAAGGTGATAGCACATGATTTAATAATAAAAAGACATCACCTAAAACAATATTTAACATATATAATGCATCAAATTCTGTCTTATGTTGACACAACTTCAGGTTTTCTATCTTATCTGTTAGATGTGTCAATGATATAATTTTTACATGAGTGAACTATCAAGTTGATATTTGTAGATTGACAATGTATATAAAAATCTTCTATTTTTTAATAAGAAAAATAAAAACAACGTAAAATATTAAATAATTGCATTTAAATAATGTATTTTTTTTTTAACCCAAAATATTATAATAGAATGGAGAAACAAGCCTTTCTCCAACGGCTCACAAAATACAGCAAGACTTTCAGAGTATGCGACCCACATACCCGAAAACCAAAGTATCAGAAAATAGAAGAAAAAGCTAAGCTAACAGTAGCAACATAATACAAAGCTAAAAGGACTGAATAAGCAACCGCTCAACCAACAATCCCGCTACACCCAAAGGTGTAGGCCAGTCCACCTCAAAGAAAACCACCCACCGACAAAGAGTGCAAGAACCACAAAGAACCGCAAGCCATCACTCGCAAACCATAGAGAACCATAAAAGCTGTCCTCCAACAAACCCAACCAGTGAAACAGCAATACCAGATGAGCTCTGGGTACCAGCATCCGACTAGAATAACAGAGAGCTGAAGTGCAACCAATGGAAACAATCCTAGGAGAAATCAAAATTCCCACCAAAACCTGGACCTGAAAGACTAGCGACCACATCAAATCAAAAAAAAAGGGGGGAGGGGGAAGTGTCAGGAACGTTGGATGTAGACCACCGCCCTGACAGGAACACTCAACCGATTCCCGTTCTTGCGGACCTCATCGCACAAGTAATTGAAAGAAGACCCACAAGAGGAAGGATACCGGTACTAAATCGTCCCCTGAACGGTCGACCACGGAAAGCTAGGAATACATCATTCCTGACTCGCCTAATAATGGTCACGGCCTCCATAGGAGTACTGTCGAAGATTGCCTTGTTCCTAGCACACCAAATGTGCCAGCAAAGAAGACAAGGAATTAATCGATGAATGATCGCACGAAGAGATTTCCTGGAGTTCCCAGACCACCAAGTCGAAGGAAGATCGTAAACAGATCTGGAAATTCCACGGACACCTACCAAATTTCCGAAGTAGTTCCAGCAAGATCTGGCCGTAGAACCATTGAAGAATAAATGGTTCAAGGATTCCGAATCCCTGATGTCGCAGCAAATGCAACGGGAAACTAATGGGATGCCTATCCGCTGAATGTTCTCGTCTAAAGGAAGACCATCATGGAGTATACGCCACATGAGGGTCGAAACTTTTGGAGGAGAACGAGAATCCCAGATGAAAGAAAACAACGGGCGAATGGGGGAAGGAATACGAATCGAAGTCCAAGCTCTGAGGATAGAAAACGGGGCGCCGTCCCATCCTAAAAGACCGCCGTGGGAGTCAGATAAGGATTTCACTGACTGCATGTGCTTCCACGTCTCGCTAGCATAGGACGGAGAACCCGTATAATTTGTGCCCGCAAGCCTTCGGTATTTAGCGTGAAGGAAAGAGGACCATAAAGAATTGTTAGCACCGAATCTGTACCACAGTTTGCAAGCGAAGGCGGAGCAAATATCCTTGGGGTTGCGCAACCCCAATCCGCCCTCGTTCTTGGGACGACAAACCGTGTCCCACGAAATCCAATGATGGCGGCGTTCGCCTTCCTTGTTGCCCCAGAAAAATGAAGAGGCCAAAGAGCGATACGACCTAAAAAAGGAGGCGGTAGGGGTCATAGTCGCAAAGACATGAGTACCCATTGAATCTAACACCGACTTTATGAGAACCAGTCTGCCAGCCTGAGAGAGAAGAGCCGCATTCCAAAGAATGACCTTACCCCGTACCTTGTCAGCTAAAGGATCAAAATAAGCATTAAGCTTCCTACCGCGGTACAAAACTATACCCAGGTAGGGAAGAGGAAGCGTGGTCTCGACGAAACCAGAAATTGTCTCAATCCAGGAAGCTCTAGTAGGGGAGCAATCCTTCGCCCGGACGAAACAACTTTTCGAAGAGTTAACGAGCTGACCGGAAGATCTCTCGTAAAGATGAATGAACAACAAATCTCAAGCCTATACAAAGTTACAAACTTCGCACTTAACTTCTATTCGAAAAAGTAAACAACATCTAATATATACCGTAGTCATTATGAAAAAAGAGCTAATCTAATATAATGAATGTTGTTATATTAGCTCATAATATTATAAGCTCGTGACGTTAATCTACTGGTTTTCAACTAATTTCTCGGGCTCTCCTTCTTTTGCAAGTGAAACCTGGAAGCATATGCAGTCGGTTAAGGCTCTCTCTGACGCTCACGGCGGCATGACAGGCTGGGATGGCGCATCCTTCTCCATCCTGAAAGCCTGGTCTTCTATCAGAGTTCCTTCCCCTATCCGTCCTGAATTCTCTTTCATTTGGGATACTAGGACTCCACCCAAGGTTTCATTGCTTATGTGGCGTATCCTTCATGATGGTTTGCCGCTCGACGAAAATATCCAACATATCGGCATCCCTTTGGTGTCCCGTTGTCGTTGCTGCGGCAATGGTGAAAGGGAATCTTCGAGCCATTTGTTTTTCGCAGGCTTCACTGCCAAAGCTTGCTGGAATTACTTCGGTAACCTGGTTGGGGCTCGGAGTAACACTGGCATGTCTTCTGATCTTCTTGCTTCCTGGTGGGCCGGGACGTCAGGAAAATCCCTTCGGGCTATCCTGTTCAGACTAATCCCGTGTCTTGTTTGCTGGCACGTCTGGTGCGCAAGGAATAAGGCCATTTACGACAACGTTCCCATGGATCCGCTTTCCATCATCCGTCGTGTGAGGAATGATGTGTACATGGCTTTTCGGGGTAGACCGTTCAAGGGTTCCATGAGCCATAGATCTCGGCGGTTAGTAGGACTCCTATCGATCACTTGCGTGCAGTCGACCGCCAGACTCGGAGTTGGTTGAGCCTACACAGCTAGGTGGTGCCTTTCACACACCACCTTATTCCCCTTCCCCCCCTCTTTTTACTTTAATGTCTTTGCTAGTATCTGTTCAGGTTGTGCGGTTGTTCATTGGGTGGCTATCTCTTGGGCTTGCCTAGTGGGTTGTTGCTGGTTTCTTCTTGGAAGGTAGAGGGTCTGCTCTTCGCCTGGTCTTCTTGTATGGTTTCTCTGATTTGGCTTAGACTTGCTTCCTCTTCACTGGGCTAAGCCGGTGGTTTCGTCGCTTTCTTCTATGGCCAGGGTTTTCTGATCTTCTCGATCCTGCTGACCAGTAGTTGCCACCTCTCCTGGAGGTTGTCTGCGGTGGTTTCCCTGTCTTGGTTGTTTGCATACCTATTATTTCTGTGGTTCTGAGTGGAGGTCTGGTCTTTCCTGATGGTAAAGACGGGTTGGTGGTTGCTGGTGGTCTCTTTTTCTTTGTTCCTCACTATGTTTAGGGTGGTTTTGCTGCCGCTAAGTGTTTGTATTTTTGGTTTTTCTTTTCTGTTATATATTTGGGTCTTTGGGTGGTGTCGGTTGATGCTAGCCTTTTCTGTAAGCTCCGGAGAATGGCTTTTATTCTCCTTTTGTTTATATACTATTCTTTGAAAAAAAAAAAAAAACTAATTCAAATGAGGTTTTTATTGGCTCATAATTCATTTTAATTTCTGATTGCCGCCAGGTTAAAAGAGAAGCCACCCAAGGTACTGAAGCTGGAAAAGCAATTTCTCTTTATGTGTTGGATGCATTTATCATCAAAATCAGTTCATTTTGAACCAATTGCAAAGTAAAGGAGTTATAAGATCTTTCCTGGCAGATATTAGTACGTAGAGATGTATAAACACACACAGACGCTCGTGCATGTGTCTTCCCAATAACTAGAAGATGCACACGCAAATTGAGGTTCATTGGCAATGAATATCGTGGATGTAACCATGATGAAGCTTAATGTACTAAGCTCCTAACAATCATTTCTTCTGACTATTCCAACAAGCATGATTATTATTGAAATAAAATATATTATAGTTTATTAATTAAATGTCTAAAGCAAGATTATGGTAACCTCAATGCAAGAATAACATAGGCCACCTGAATAAGATACCAAAACACAATGCCAAGCAGATCGTGGGAAAACTTGTGCCATGCTCTCCACCCATCTATAACAAGTATATAGAACTATAAAAAGGCTACATTTTAGGGAAAAAATGAATGCTCTCTACTATTAAAAAGGCATCATTATTTTTACTTTCTTTCGTATTTTGGCCTCTGCACTGTAAGACTTTAGCAAAATGAACATTATGAAACATAATGAATGTATACATTTAAGTTCAGCTTAGTTAATATTTTGCTTGTACATGATTATCAAATCAAATGTTTTACAGATTAAAAGTTAATGTGTTGACCTAGGAATTTTGTTTGTATAACAAAGATTCAGTAAGTAAATAATTTTTGACTGATTTCCTTCTTATTTGTGATATTTTGTTTGCTTTCTATTTTAGTATTTCCAAATGTACTATGCTTGATTAATGCTATAATTTGGCAAGTGAGATTAAATGGTCATTCCATTGATAACAAAATTATTTGCTCAAAATGAATGTTAAGAAAGTATAACTGACCCTTTAAAACAAGTGCAATACATGTTAATTTCTTCTCCTGATTACAATAAATGACAGAACCAAATTTTACAATATATACATTATTGTTAATATATGCATAAATATTTTGGTCTCTTTAGTCATAATTTTTATACGTTTTCCCATAACTTCAAATATAATTTTATCCAACTTTTGTATTTTTCTATTTCTTTCCCTCTTGCATCTGCACTAAATTAGTAATCATGCTTATTTTAACACATATATCAAAGTCTTGTATTAAAATTCATTAATGATTCTCTTAAGTGGATGTAAAATGAATGCAGAGTGAATTTTTTCATTTAGTTATCAGGAGCTTTCCAATTCACCTATCTACATAATTAGAATGTTTCATGGATTTTGTTGATTGCTACATAATCAATCAGTCAGTAAACAAATTTTTTTGTTATCAATTTATCAGAGTTTCAAACTTTATAATTGTGTGTTGATCATTATTTTTCTTTCTAGTTTTGGTTTCCTAATTCAATACTAGTATGTCAAATATTAGTTTTTCTACACTTTTATAATAACTATAGAAATTATCAATATGGTAACTTTTTTTCATCCATCTTTTAAGTGCCTCCAACTTTCTTTCCTCTTTCATATGCACTAATTAATATTCAGGCGCATTTTGTCATAAATTTCAAATTCTTGTTTGAAAATCCATTAATATTATTTTTTTACATGAAATAAAATGCATGCACTTTGATTAATAATTTTAACATTAATATTATTATTTATTTATTTCCATTTAATTATTCATAACTTTTCAATTCAAGTATTTACATTAATAGAATGCTTCATGAATTTACCCTTTCCTTCGTAATCAAATTAGTCATTATAGCCGGTAAATATATTTTCTGCTTATCAATTTATCAGAATTTCAGACTCCATAATCATGTGTTTATCACCACTGTCTTCTTATTTTGACTTCATGATTCAATATTATATATATATATATATATCCATTCTTTCATACTTCATACAAATTTTACCAAATATAATATATTACCTTTCAAATTCTATTTCTGATTTATTTCCTACTTTCTAATTTTGTATAAGATGCATTAATGGATGTACTTTCCATAATCTAAATGCTTACTGATTATATTAATCACTCAATATTGCAAATGGACCTTACCAAACTATAAAATTCCACATTTTGTTGCAAATTTTATAGTTCCAACTTCTTAGTTATGTATTAGATATGTCAATGCATACTTTCCTATTTTCATACTCTAAATGTTTATTGATTATATTAATTACTAACCGTGTAGTTGCGATCTCCTTGCTCTGGTCGTATAACGGTCATCTTTGACCGTTATACGGACAGTACGTGTTATTGCCAGCCCTCATTGTTCTACTCTGCGGCTACCCCTCAGATGCGACTCCTACCTACAGTGCGGGACTGTTTGATTAGTGACAGTCCGGCAGTGGTAGGACTCCCACAGCAACTTGGGAAGCAACTTGTTTGCTATTCCACATTTTTTTGTCTGTCGTTCAGATCTCCATCTGTTGTCCCCGTCATCTCTATATTTGTTCTCCCGTCTCTATTTTCTTGTCCTGCACTGGTTGTATCTGTGTTTTCTCCTGTTGGCGTCTCCTCCTTTATCTCTGCTTCCCCCTCTGGTGCTCTTTCCCCTCCCTCGTCTGACTGTTTCTCTTGGCTGTATGGATTGCGATTGGTTCGCATCCCATCTATTTTGCATTTTCCCTATGATCACTCGGACCGTAGGGATCCATCTCCCGTGCGATGCTCTTCGGAGTGCTCGCGCCCCACCTCTGCTTGTCCTCTGTCCATCTCCATTCCGCTGATGAGTAAGGCAGAGATTGCGCTCCTTAATGAGCTTCTAGCTTGTTTAGCTAGGAACTCTTCTCCTTCGTCTTCGTCGGTTAGTTCCTCCTTATCTCCTTCCGAGGCGCCTGTCCCTCCCACTCGCACGACGAGGCGCAGATAGAGGAGAGTTCCTCCTACCCCTCGCACCATTCGCACACGCTCTATAGCGGCGTCCGAGCGGATCGACCGATCTACTCGTTTTTCGCTGTATCTGGTTTGAGTTGGTCCTTTTCTTGCTTCTTGTGGGTGGTGTTTTGTTTTCGCTTCGTTTTTCTCTTTTTCTTTCTTTCTCGTTCCAATGGCGAACTTTCTATTCTGGAATGTCCGTGGCATTGGTAATGATGCGTCTTTGGCTAGGCTAAAACGCATTGTCAGGAAACACTCTGTTGGCTTGGTCGCTATCCTGGAACCCTTTATTGCTCCGGCAGGAATATCCAAGATTGTCTTATCCTTAGGATTTGGCGGTGGCTCTGCTAATGTCTCGGGTAAGATTTGGATTTTATGGTCCAAATCTTTTGCGACTCGTCCAGTTTTCGATTCCCCTCAGCTCTTTTCGGTGGCGTGCTCATCCCCGTCCTTTGTTGCTCCTTTTCTCTTCTCCGCAGTCTACGCCAAGTGTGATCGTTCGGAGAGAATTGTTCTTTGGTCCGACATTCTTGCTCTTGATTCTCTGGGCATCTCTTCTTCTGTGTTAGGTGCCGATTTCAATATCGTCTCTTGCCAAGCGGAAAAACGTGGAGGAGCTGCCATCAACAGAGGGGCGATGGCGGATTTCAACTCTTTCATTGCCTCTTCTGGCCTCTCCGAGCTCTCCTTCGTCGGCTCTGCTTTCACCTGGTCTAACAACCAAGAGGGACTGAATCGTATTCTCTCTAGACTTGACCGTGTTTTCGGTTCGGAGGAATGGTTTCGTCTTCCATTTTCCTTCTCAATCGCCCATCTCCACCGGTCCTTCTCGGACCATGCCCCTATGATTGTTCGTTGCTCTCCTCTATCGCTATCTGGGCCCTCCTCCTTTCATTTTCAGAGCATGTGGAAATCCCACCACTCTTTCCTTCATGTGGTATCTGACTCTTGGAGCGTTCCTATTTGTGCCACCCCCTGTGCTGCTTTCGGGAGAAAGTTCTCGCGTCTTAAGGCTTGCCTTAAGGTCTGGAACATTCAGGTTTTCAAGAACATCTTCGATCGCGTTCGTATGGCAGAGGAGGCGCTTATCGTCGCCGAATCCTTGTTAGACGAGGAACCGACTGCTGCCAACAAGGAGGCGTGGGCCATTGCCCAAACCTCTTTCTCTTCGGAACTGCGTGTTGAGAATGACTACCTCCGTCAAAAGGCGAGGGTCAAATGGGTAGTCGCCGGAGATGCGAACTCCAAATTCTTCCACTCTTCTATTCGTAAGAAGAATAACCTTCTGGCGATTCGTGAGATTATGAGGCCTGATCTTTCTTCGGCTTCGTCGCCAGAGGAAGTCCAAGACATCATCCTTTCCCATTTCCAATCCTTTCTGGGCTCTCCATCTGCCTCTGTTTCAGATCCGGCCCTTTTAGCTTTCATTCCTCCGGTGGTCCTTCCTTCGGAAGGTACCATGATTGCGGATCTCCCGTCCACGGAGGAGATCCGCGCTTGTGTCTTTGCTCTCAGCAAGGATAGTGCCAGCGACCCTAATGGCTTCAATGGTGTCTTTTATAGGTGTTCTTGGCCTATTATCCAGGCTAATTTTTGTCTAGCCATTCAATCATTCTTCTCCGGGGGAAATCTTCCAGCTGGATGGACTTCCACCAACCTTATTCTTATTCCTAAGTGCGAAAACCCAAGGACTTGTGCGGATTTCCGGCCTATAAGTCTTTGCAACTTTTCTAATAAGGTTATTTCTAAAATTCTGGCCACTTGTTTGGCTCCTTTCCTTGAGCGCATCATTTCTCCGTCTCAAGCAGGGTTTGTTAAAGGGCGTCTTATCTCTGATAACGTCCTTCTCGCCCAGGAACTGATCTCCCAAATTGATCGGAAAGTTTGGGGATCTAATGTTGTCTTCAAACTGGACATGGCTAAGGCCTACGACCGCATGTCCTGGTTTTTCGTCATCAAGGTTTTAAGAACCTTCGGTTTTCCGAAGGCCCTAATTGACTTGGTGTGGAGGCTCATCTCCAACCGCTGGTTCTCTGTCCTCATTAATGGCTCGGCCCATGGGTATTTCAAGGCTGGGAGGGGCTTACGTCAGGGCAACCCTCTATCGCCTTCTCTTTTTGTGATCGCGGCAGAGGCTTTTATTCGCGGTCTCCAATCCTTAACCATATACGGTCAAATCCAGCGCTTCGGGATTCCTCGGGGTTGCCCTCTCATTTCCTCCTTATCCTTTGCAGATGACATTGTCATTTTCTCTAATGGCAGCCGTTCCTCTGTTCGGCGGCTTCTCAGCTTCATCCATCAATACGAGAGGTCTTCGGGCCAACTCGTTAATCCCTCCAAATGTTGCTTTGTCCATTCGAAAGACATGTCTCACTCCCGTGCATCCTGGATCGAGACTATTTCCGGTTTCAAGAAAACATCCCTTCCTCTTCCCTACCTTGGTATTGTCCTGTATCGGGGCAGGAAACTTAACGCGATTTTCAACCCCTTGACAGACAACGTGAGGGGGAAGATTTTACGCTGGAACTCGTCCTTTCTTTCCCAAGCCGGCAGACTTGTTCTTATCAAATCGGTCTTAGATTCGATAGGAACTCATATTTTCGCGACTATGACCCCTACCACCTCTTTTTTCCGATCTTATCGGTCTCTGGCATCGTCTTTCTTCTGGGGTAACAAAGACAACGTCCGTCGTCACCACTGGGTGTCTTGGGACGCGATTTGTCGCCCAAAAAATGAAGGCGGATTGGGTCTTCGTAACCCCACAGACCTTTGTGCGGCCTTTGCTTGTAAGCTGTGGTTCAGGTTTGGCACCAACAACTCCTTATGGGCATCGTTCCTCCATGCTAAGTACCGCAGACTTGCGGGTTCGAATTTTTCGGGCGTTCCATCCTATGCTAGCGAGACCTGGAAGCACATGCAGTCAGTGAAGCTTTTAGCTGATTCTCATGGCGGATTGACAGGTTGGGATGGCGCTTCGTTTTCCATTCTGAAAGCCTGGTCCTCTATCAGACCTCATTTCCCCATCCGCCCTGAATTTTCCTTCATTTGGGATTCTCGTATTCCCCCCAAGGTCTCTGTTCTAATATGGCGTGTGCTACATGATGGATTGCCACTGGACGAGAATCTTCAAAAGATCGGCATTCCATCTGTTTCCCGCTGTAGATGCTGCGGAAACGGTGAAACGGAATCCTTAAACCACTTGTTTTTCGGTGGTTTCTCGGCCAGATCTTGCTGGAATTACTTCGGAAATCTAGTCGGAGTTCGGAGTACTGCAAGACATCCTCTTCAACTTCTGAATTCGTGGTGGGCTAGGAGTTCTGGGAAATCCCTTCGTTCCATCGTGTTCCGTTTGATTCCTTGTCTCATCTGCTGGCACGTCTGGTGTGCGCGGAATAAGGCTACTTTCGAGAGCACATCGATGGATCCTCCATCTATTATCCATCGGGTGAGGAATGACGTCTTCCTAGCTTTCCGGGGTAGACCTTTCAGGGGTCCATTGAGCCGCCGCTCTAGGCGGCTAGTCGGACTTCTGTCGATCTCCTGCTCACCAACTGCCGCTAGACTGGGCGTTGGCTAGGCCTCTGCCTTCGGGTGAAGTTTTCCTCCCACCGCTCCTCCAACCCCCCCCCCCCTTTTACTTTTAATTCGACTTCTTGTTTTATTTTCAGGTGTTTCTGCTGTCTCCTTGGTGCGGTTTTTGCTCAGGTTGGATTCGCAGTTGAGTTCTGTTATCTGTTGGAATGCGCATTTGGGTCTCCTTCGCCTCCTCTAGTAGTTGAGTCCTCTTGTTTCCTCTCTGGTGATCTCCTATTTTTTTTTTCTGTCTACACCATTGGGTGGTGGCCTTGCCGGAGCTCGATGGTGCGGGCAGAAGGGCGACTCACTTGGATCATTCTCAGTTTGGTTTTGCTGCTTCTGTCTGTTTTCGGTCGGCTGGCAGGTGGTTGATGGTATGTTGGATGGACTGGCCTACACCTTTTGGTTATGGCGGGAGAGAGGGCCTTCGGGATGTTCCTGTTTGTTTGGGCATTGTCTGAGCCATCCTGGCTGCTTTATGTCTTAGGGTTGTTTTTATTTGTTCGGTTTTTATTTTGCTGTCTTTTTCTAGGGAGGTATATGTTCTCCATATGCTTCGCCTTCTTCTGTGAGCCTTTGGAGGAAGGCTTTCACCTCCTTTTTGCTATTTATATATTCTTTTTTTCAAAAAAAAAAATACTAACCGTGTAGTTTATTATCAAATACTGACCATTTAGTTTATTATCTAATGAAATTTACTACCAAATTGTTTAACATGTATAATGTTTCTTCTTAGGGGTTTTGGACCAAAGGTTCCTATTCTCAAAGTCCATGCACAAAAAGCACCTACTTATAAATCCATGTAAATTAGGTCCCTGTTTTGTTATTTTTTACCAAACTGTCCCCTCTTAGAAAATCGGCCCAGCATTGAAATCAGGGGCAAAAGTACAATAAATTAGCCAAAAACTAAAAATAGGGATCTAATTTTCATAACTTTTTCGGGAGGGACTTTTCTTCCATCATCTTTCAATTCTGGGGAGTTGGCAGCCATTCCTTGTTCTTCTTATCTACAGGTAAATCGGTCTATGGATATGCTTTAGAGTAACACTGAAGTTAAGGAGATCTTATTGGCTATTTATTTGTACTTTTCTTTTTGTGTTTAACTTGTAACTCTGTAGTACTGTTTCAGACTCCTTATATTTTCAATTCACTGCTTCTTATTTAATGTTTCTTTCTTAGTACTTTTAATACTGTAATAGAATTTCTTTGGTATTCTTTTGCTGTGTTTAATTGTTTAATTCTGTAAAAATAACAAGCATGAGGGAATCATTGTTACCACTTCAAATGGTAGAAATTTTCTTTAAACTAGCTTTTAATGGTATATTTTCACAGCTTGGATTAATATTTAAATTTGAACATGTTCAATTATTTGGCCATAACCAGTTTAACCGACCGAACCAAATCGATATTCGAAAAATATTCCAATGCAAATATATGTTAGCAATAAAATTTTTTGTAAATATGGTCGGTGCATTGCAAGTACCAGTAAGAAACTTAGTCATTAACTAGTCAGTACGTATCAAAACTGAAAATATATTCGAAATATCGTAAACATAGTAATTATCATCTATTGAACTTAATATTAACCAATAACAGAAATGAATAAATGTGCCTGAATTCAACCGACATAGCGTTTAAACTTTAGCAACTATACATTATTAGCTTCAGCCAAATGCAACCAAAGATAACGAATTACCAATAACAGTAATTGTCTAACTAGACGAAAAAAGGTATAAATTGCATATTGTAATCAAAACACTTATATATGTTTCCACGGCGCATGGTAGTAGTTCTCCAGATTTTCTTTTATGTCCCACCTTCCAAACCAACGTTCGTGAAATATTTTTCCTTGATTTGCTGATGCCTATAAGAAAGATTAATTAAAGTTAATAACACATAATTAACGTACATTTTATAATCAATGACTATTTATGAAAAATATTTTCAATACCATTTCATCGTGCACTCTATTGTAAGGTTTTCATTGTCGGTTATTATTAGGTTCAAATAAAAAATAAGGTACATAAACATTGTTAAATAAAATACTTCAAAAATCATTGTTCATGGAGTAGGATACAATGACTCTTTTAATTTGTGTAATAATAACCCTTTTAATTGGTGTAGTAGTAGAAATTTCACTATTTATTACCTTGTTAGCATATAGTGAAATAATTGGTTTCATGTAGAAATGCTAAGCTAACTCTTGTGGATACATATAGCCAAATCTAAATCCTGTATAGCCTAACATTGACATTTGAAAGAAAAAAAATAGAGAGAAAAAACTAATATACAACCAACTGTTCTCAAATAATATTACAACCAACGTCAAAATTAAAATATATAGTTGCAAAAGAAAATAAAAAGGGCATCAGTTGTAACACTAAAAAAACCATTAGTCCTGCCTGACATTGTAGCTGGGTCATAAAAAAGGAAAATGAAAAAAAAAATTCAAATAATTTCAAGTAACCTTTGCCTTATTTCCTTTTTACCATCGATCTTCAAGTCTGTTGGTAAGCTTGCTACAACCAAGCACTCAAACGGTGAATATCAATCAAATCATATGTCCTTTTGGGTAAAGACCATAAGTTCAAACCATCTTCCTCTGCCAAGATAATAACAAATGCGTATAGAATCAGTGTTATCAAAATAAACTAATTCTCACAAGCACCCAGTAGATGATTCATTAACAGACATGTTCAACAGATCGAAAATAAAGATAACAATTCAACATAGAGTAAATTCAGGAAAAAAAAATCTACTTGATGGCTTGACTCAACTAATTACCTTCGTTGTTAACCAATTATGCACTTATGTCTGCTCGCCTGATGTCGAAATTGACTTGCCTGAAGTCTTGGCCAAAACGGAATCGCCAAAAGTCGTGGTCGATTCGCCTAAAGTCAAATCGACTCACCTGAAGCCGTAGCAGAAATCAAATTGCCTAAAGTCGAGGCTGATTCGCCTGAAGTCAAGAGGCCGAAATCGAATCACCAAGTCAAAATTTTCCTTTTTCAGTGGCATCGAATGAAAAGGTGTTGAGAAATTGGGAATTAGGGCTACGGATGAAAAAGGATGCTCAGTTACTTTTTTGCTCTAAAAAATTTCAGCTAATTTCAATTTAGCTGGATTTTCCAACGCAAATATACGTTAGCAATAGAAAAATTGTAAATGTGTATTTTTGGTCACACATTTTTTGCTTAGCAATGCTTATTGTTGTGATTAATCTACAATGCAAATAAGTATTGACAACTGGAAAAAATAAGTGTTACAAAATGGCTGTATGGTGTAGTATTTTTCATCGATCTGAGGATCGATACATTTTTAGATTTGGGTAGGAAGATCTCTTTCGGAAGATCTATTATTGTGTAAATACGGCTGTCTCTTTTGGAAGGCAGATTTTTACATGCATCGTAGTCTATAGATACTACAACCTATCAGTTTATTTTGTTTATACAATTAGACTATGTTTACCTCTTTCGGTAGGTAAATTTGCATATGATAGATTGGGTACACGGCTGCTCTTTTCTTTGAGCGGTGTTCCTAATCTGCAGTCTCTTTCGATAGGCTTCCTTTCTATGTAGCGGGTCTCTTTCGGTAGATTGCGTGTCACTGTATTAAACTGATAGATGACTAACATTATTATTTCCTTATTGATGATTATTTCTTCAAAGATTTTTAGTATGGATATTCTGTATCCTTTGTGGCTTTGAGGAATTTTGAATTGGCTATCACCATATTTTTGAGATGACAGTCCATTGGCGACTTGATATGAATTTATGAAATGGTGATTTGTTAAATATGCCATATTTGAGTATTTGTTTTGGCCATATTTTATTTATGACTTATTTGGTTATTGTTAAGTCATTATTGTGATATCTATATCTATTGGTTTGATATGCCCTTTATGGATTTTTTGGGTTTTTAGGCATATTTTGAGATGACTTATTTTAGAATTAAATCATTTATGGATTTATAAAGATGTGAATTTAATTAATATGCCTTATTATGATTGTTTGTTTGGCATATTTAACATGGATTATTATTTTAAGTCATAAAGTTATGATATTAGTATCTTACCCTTTTAGTAAATATAGTCTGACCCGTTTATTATTTTAATGCTCGAGTCAGGCCGAGACTTTACAGGTACAAGGACTCATTGACTCTTAGATTTTGAGTTAGCTTGGGAGCGGACTATTTTGATAGTTTTAGTTTACTTCATCCTTATGTATATTGACATTTAGTAGTTATGTCATGTATATTATTTAGTAGTCATTTTGTATCTGATATAGAGTATAAGGTATGATGTATATTAGAGTGAGTCTAGTATTGACATTTTGTAGACTCATATCTTATTATGAAATATGTTGTATATTAGTCCGTTGCGATATATGACTCTGATTCTGATTTATCTATATTATATACCGTTCTGGATATTTTAATCGGTGTGTTTCTTACTTTGTATTAATACTGCATATGTCTAATTTTCAGTTCAGATCCTCAAAAAGGTAAATAAAATATGTCAGTGTTAGTATAAAGATATATTCACATTCGATCGTTTTTAACCAGCCGTATTCTCCGGATTAGCAGACGATATTACTTGTAATGTTCTTTGCTAAACTGGGCATAGCGGTGATGTTGTCACAGCTTACTTAATAATTTGTAAATATTAATTTATAATTAATTATTATAAATGTTAGCTTATTTTTTTTTTGAAAATGGGTAAGAGATTTATTAAGGCATAACAGCCCAAAGCAAGGCCCAAAACACAGGCTAAAAGTTTACAAGAAGAACAAACAATATACGACAAGGAAGAATAACCCCGACATAACTCACATACTTTCCAAAAAGAAAGCCAAAGACGAAAAAAGAAAAAAACCCTTCTTCCTCTTCAGTCATGGCGGCCAATCATGAACAAGAAAACTTGTACTTGGGATATTTGCCGATGAACAGCTCAGATCCCCTGCTCCAGTATACTCTCCGTCTCTTCCCCGTGAGGTAAGACCCCAATTTTTAATTCTTTTCTGTACCAGTCGCATGTCATTAATCGCAAGATTGCTAACCTCTTCGTGTTTCCTTTGCTTGTTCTGAAAAACCCTGCAATTTCTCTCCTTCCACAAACTCCAAATCGCAACAGTGATGGCAATACTGCTCAGTTTGGATTCCATGTTTTCGCCTCCCCTATTTTGAATCAGGTAATTAACCGCATCTGCTAGTAGGTGAGTCTGAATTGATGAATTGATAGCATTTTTACACATATTCCACACCTTTTCCGAAAAATTGCAGGAGAAAAATAGGTGTTCATGCGTTTCTTCAGCTTGATTACATAATACACACATCGTTTAAAATTCCCCATTTTGAGAGTCTATCCTTAGTAGGAAGTCTCTTGAGAATCGCTTTATATGCTGTGAAAGCCATTTTAGGGCTATTCACACGATCCCAGATAATTTTACTCCATTCTACCTTGTTATCTGGGTGTCTAACTTCATTCCAAGCTGTTTTCGTACTAAAATCATTTCCAGTATGTTTCCAGACGCATATATCATTTTCTCGTCCATTGAATATCGGCATATATTGTATTTTTCCTTTAATTTCCTGACTTACTGGGATCACTGAGCAATTCCACTCATTATTATTAATAGCTACTATCACTTTCTTATCTGGACAACCATAGTCTGAGAATGTGTTAAGTCCCAGAAGATCAATTAAAGAGTTTCCTTGGATCCAGGGATCCCTCCATAAATCAGTTTCCTTTCCTAAGGCAATTTCCCTTGTACAGCATGAAGCTAGTATACCCCTTATTCTCATAATAGCTTTCCATATCGAAGATGCGTTATTATCCAGCTGCATACACCAAAAATTACCTCTGATATATCTTTTCCTCATCCAGTTACCCCACAAACCCTTACCTTTAATGATTCTCCAGGCTTGCTTCAAAGTGTAGACCAATCTCATGTCTGTAAGTTTTCTGAGCCCAACTCCTCCTTCCTCCTTAGGTCTACATAAATTCTCATATTTAATCTTGTGTAACCCCCCTTTCCAAATAAAATCTGCACAGACTTTTTCTATCTTCTGTATTGAAGCATCTGGAAGTTGGAATGTTTGAAGCCAGAAATTAACTTTGGAATGGATAACAGTATGCACCAGTTCAATTCTTCCTGCTAGAGATAGGAGTCTTGAACTCCATCCCTGTAGTCTGTCTTTGATTGAAGAGATTAAAACTGCACATTCTCTGTCAGTTATCTTGTTGGATGATAGACGTACTCCTAGATACTTAACAGGGAGGTTTCCTTCTTTCACATTTAAGTACTCCAGAATTTCATTCCTTCTAATGCATGTTTTATTGAAATAACATTTGGTTTTTTGTTCATTCAGTCCGAGTCCAGTAAATCTCTCTAGATTACCAAAAATTTCCTTTACAACTCTAGCTGATGACTGATTGGCTTTAATACAGATGAGAAGATCATCTGCATAGAGTAAATGTGTTACAATAGGCTGAAAATTGTATATGGGTTGTATAAGTCTGTTAAAGGTTGCCAGCTCCATCTGTATTGAAAAATATTCCATAGCAATTGTAAAAAAATAAGGAGATAGAGGATCCCCCTGCCTGATACCTCTGTTGGACCCAATAAAACCTTTTGGAATGCCATTTATCAGAATTGAAAACGTCGGTGTGGAGATGCATTCATTAACTATGTTCACAAATTTTGAAGGGAAACCCATAGCTTTTAGCATATGTATAATAAAATTTCTGTTTATTTTATCATATGCTTTGTGAAGATCCACCTTTAGACAGAATTTGTCTGCACATGGTTTGTTGAAGTTTCTAATCAATTCATGTGCCATCAATGAATTTTCGGATATGCTTCTGCTTTTGATGAACGCACTTTGACATTCTGAAATCAGATCAGGTAAGATGAGTTTCATTCTATTGCAAAGAATCTTGCTTATAATTTTGTACACCATATTACAGCAAGCAATAGGCCGATAGTCTTCAATTTTTCCTGGATTTTCCTTCTTAGGAATTAAACATATAAATGTGTGATTGATTTCTCTCACAAATTTACCACATTGGAATATATCTTGCATAGCTGATAAAATGTCTTCTTTCAGGTCTTCCCACTGAACGAGGAAGAATTTAGCTCTCATTCCATCTGGCCCTGGACTGGAATCAACATGTATGGATTTCAAGGCCTCCCAGACTTCGTTCATGGAAATGTTCTTATCCAGCATCCTTCTCCCTTTGGAATTTATCAGCCTCCTGCATTGAACTTCTGGTAGATTGTTGTTAATATGACCATTAAACATTTCAGTATAATATTTGATAGCTTGTTCTTCTATATCATATAAGTTATTGATCAGATTACCATCCTGATCCATTAGATGATTAGAATTATTAAAATTATTTCTGACAGCCATTTTAGTATAAAAAAATTGGTACACTCATCTCCTTCAGTCAGCCATTTTTCTTTAGCCTTTTGTTTTAGTTCTATGGATTTTATTCTGAGTGCCTCCTTTAACTTGCTTTGAGTTTAATAATACAGTTTCCATGTGACATCTGTAGCTTCACCTTTGTCAATAAGTAATAAAAATTCTTCACCTTTGTCAATAAGTAATAAAAATGTTAGCTTATACATGTAACTATTTATATTTATTATAATTAAGGATTATCAATAATCTATAATTATTATTTATATTTAATAATTTACTATAGTTAATTATTAATAATTAGTAAATTATAATTAACATGTATTAGTTACATTTAATAATTGATAAATATAATCAATGATTGAGAATTAATATTAAATAATTACTATTAAATAATTAATAATTAAATTTTAATAATTAATATTTAATATATAAGCAAGCACTGAGACTAATATTTAGTATATAATAATTAATAATTCATATATTTAATAATTATCAGTTATTAATTAGTAATTACTGTTAAATAATTAATAACTAAAAATAATAATTAACCTTTAACATTTAACAGTAAGTATATAATAGTTAGTAATTAATAATTATAATTAATAATTAATGATTAATAAAATATACATAATAATTAATAATTAAAAATAGTAATTAATAATTAATATTAAATATACAATAGTTAGCAATTAGTAATTACTATTAATAATTAATAATTAATAAAATATACATAATAATTTATAATTAATAATTAAAATGTAATAAGTAATAATTAATAATTAATAAAAAGTAGTAATAATTAATAATTAATCATTGGTAATCACTATTAAAATAATTTATAATTAATGATCAAGACTATTAGTAAATAATTAATAATTACTGTTAAATATCTAATAATTACTATTAAATAATTAATAATTCATAATTAAGACTAGTTTTAAAAATTTAGTAACTAATATTTAATATTTAATTATTAGATTCCTTTAACAACTTTCCTTTCATGACCGCTGCAAATATTAATTTATAACTAATTTAATTTACAGTTGTCCTTAATAATTAAGAAGTAACATTTATTATTTAGTTTATAATATTCAATAATTTAATTTATAAGTATATTTAATATTTAATATTTTATAAAATTAAAAAACATTTATAAAATTAAAAAAAAAAATTCTCATAAAATTCAAAAACAAAAATATAAAGTTTTAAAATTTTCTAAAGCAAATTTGAAAGTATTTATAAAATCTAAAACACTTATAAAATTTAAAAATAAAATTTTGTTATTTTCTTTAAATTCAAAAATAAAAAAATAAAATTTTTAAATAATTTTAAATTTCATGTAATGTTCAAATTTTTGTCAAATTCAAAAATTATAATTGAAGTTTTATTTTTTTGATACAAAGTAATATTTATTATTCAGTATTTATTATTTAATAATTATAATTAATAATTATATCTAATATCTAATATTTAAAAAATTATAATTATTAATTACTATAATAAATAATATTGTTTATTTAATAATTAATAATTACTATTAAATAATTAATAATTAGTAATTAAGATTAATACATTTTTAATTAAGATTAGGAAGTAAAATTTATTATTTATTATATAATAATTATAATTGATAATTATATTCAATATTTAATATTTAAAAAAGTGGTAAGTAATAATTAATAAATAATAGTTTATTTTGGTTATTTAATAATTAATGATTACTATTAAATAATTAAGAAGTAATGATTAATAATGAAAACAAATATTTTTTGAGAAAAATATGTGATCCTCTAGAATAGAGGAGAGCACATATGTAAATATGTATATATCACTAAAGACAAGGTGCTGCCAACATGCCTCGCAGGTAGCTAATCATAGTACAAATAACAAAGAAAAGAACTCAGCTACCCCTAGAATGAGCTCCGGCAAGGCTATTGCCCATTACACCCCAATATCAAGCTCCGGCAAGGCCACCGCCCGGTAGTGAGTTGTTAGAAGTACCTAAAAAATCTATGAATCAACTCGGCGCTAATGACACTAGAAGACAGCTACATCTGTGAAGGAAATGCCATGCTGCAGACTTGGAAGAACTAGAGATACGAATGATCTAGAATGAAAACGCCACTCTATAGACTGTAAAGATCGCCTCGCTGCAAAAGTGAATCGTCTAGAAAGTAGAACGCCAAACTAAAATGTAGAAGAATTGAGAAGAACTCCTCACTGCAAACAGCAATCCTGTGTACTTGCAAAAAGAATCTAACATCATATCTGGCCAAAACCTATATCTGTAAAAGGAATTAAAGACAATAATAAGAATAATACTCACATATGTATATAATTGAAATTTATGTACATATATATGTATTAATGAAATAAAAGTAACAATACAAAAGCTGAGATGATAGGATAGAAAACAATAAAAATTAGAAAACAGACTAAAAACGTATCCAAGATCAAAAGCATTTAAAATCAAAAGACTAAAACAAAAGACAAACTAAAACTAAAACAAAAACTAAAACAAATTAAAACTTATCCTTATGCTCCTATGATCAAAAGGATAATATGATAATAAGAGAAATCATCATTTAAATTTGAAAAAATGTTAATGCTATAATTATTAATGTCAAAAATATTGTTTTTATGTTTATATGACTTAATATTACTATTAACCTTATTAAGATATTCTTTAAAATGATTATTTTTAGCTAGTTTATATTTGGGATTTGAGATCCAAATAAAACAAAATGAAGATATTATAAAAATCAATTTATTATAATGACTACTATTATTATTAGAAATTCTCTGATTTCTCTCAAGCCAAATATACCATCAAATTATAATGAATAAAGAATCAAGTAAAAATCTATTTTCCATTTTAAACATAAATCTTAAATTATTCCAATAATAGTCACAATCGGTAATTTTAGTTATAAGACTAATGTTAAAGATTTTGAGAGTATTATTAAGAATATAATATGTGTCCATGCAATCAAAATACACATGCATAATGTCTTCAAAATCAAAATTGCAAAAGAAACATTTATTATCAATTTGCATATTCTTTTTCTTTAACATTTCAATAGTATTAAGTTTTCCATGCATTATTAACCACATGTGTATTTTAGATTTAGGAGGAGCATTTGTTTTCCAAATAAGTTTAAAATAATTATTAGTTACGCCTGAGAAATTAAGAAATTTATAAAAAGAATTAGAAGAAAATTCCTTACTCTATCCTACTCCTAAATAATATTATCATTATCAATATTATATAAATTCAATCTAGTATAAAACAAAGATAGTTGCCTATGAGTTGTACCTTCTAAAATTCTATTAAAACTAAAAATCCAAGGGAGATCATTATTCAGAGAAAAAATATCTATAATCAAAGCATTCTTAAAGTTACAAATATCGTAAAGCTCCTTAAATTCTATTCTAAGAGGAATGAGAGAAATCCAATTATCATGCCAAAAAGAAGTATTATTTCCAGAATGAACAATCGTATTAGTACCAAGGTTAAAAATCTCTTAACATTTTAAAATTGATTTCCAAAAACTAGATTACTAGTTTATATCAGAAGGTGTAATTTGGTATAAGTTATTACTATCATTATAGTAATATTTAGAAAGGATTTCTTTCCAAATGGGGTTATCATTAATATCCTTAAATTTCCATAACCATTTCCCTAACAAAGGCAAATTCATATTACACAAATTAATGACCCCTAACCCACATTCCTTTTTGGATTTACAAACTATTTCCCAATTTACTAAACATTTAATACTACTGTTAGAGTTGTCTCCACTCCATAAGAAGTCCTTTCTTATTTTATCAATTTTGTCAATCACCCAATCTGGGAAAAGATGCATGGACATCCAATAGATTGGAAGAGTAGATAAAACAGAATTTATGAGAACTAATCTACCTGCTCTAGATACAAATCTCCCATTCCAATTAGAAATATATTTTTAATTTTATCTATAATAATAAGCCAATCATCATGTTTAAGTTTAGTTGGTCTAATCAGAAAACCCAAATAATCGAAAGGAAAATTCATAGTTTTACAATTAAGCGTGTTAGCAACTAAATCTTCAACCTTTTCAAAATCATTTAAAACTAAAACCGAACTTTTATCAAAATTTATTTTTAAACCTGAAAGAAGTTCAAAATTATATAAAATAAATTTAAGGGTAATGACATGATTAGGCAAATGAGAGGTAAATAGTAAGGTATCATCCGCAAATTGAAGGACAGATAAACCATTACGCGAGATTTCACTAGCAACACTCCCCAAAAGTCCATTATTAACCGCTTTTTTAATTATCTTAGCGAAAACATCTACGGCTAAGTTAAACAAAAGAGGCGATAAAGGACCACCTTGCCTTAAACCTCGTTTAGATTGAATTTTATTACCTAAAATACCATTAACCATTATATTACAGTTTTCGATTTTAAGCAAAGTCATAATTCAGTTAATCCATCTATGACTGAAACCTCTAGCTAATAACATATCAACTAGAAAATCCCAATCAACCAAATCAAAGGATTTCGTAAAGTCTAGCTTAAGAAAAGCACATGTAATGTTATTCTTACAGCAATGATTAATGTATTCTTGAACAGCAGCCACTCCATTTGTAATATTTCTATCCTTAATGAAAGCTTTTTGCGAATAATCAATTAAATCATTCATTTTCGTACTAAGTCTATTTGCTAAAACTTCTGAAATAATTTTAACAGAACAATTAATTAAAGAAATAGGTCTAAAATCTTTTAAATTATTAGCACCAATCTTTTTATGTAATAAAATTACATTTGCAAAATTAAATCTTCCTAATTGTAATTTACCATTATAAAACTCATTAAACACGTCGATTAAGTCAAATTTTAAAACATCCCAAAAGAATTTGTAAAATAAAATGGGAAACCCATCTAGACCCGGGACTTTATCACTAGGCATGTCAATTAAAGCTTTCAAAATTTCCCCTTTAGGAAAAGGATTATCAAAATCAGTAAGATCAATCCTAGAATCACTAGGATAAATATCATTCCATCTAACGTTAACTCTAAACTTATTCTTAGTACCAAATATATCCTTATAATAATCAGTAAAAGCCATATTAAGATTCTTTTGATTAACCAATTCTACATTGTTCATAAAAATAGAATTTATCGTGTTACTATATTTTCTACCATTAGCCATATTATGAAAAAAAAATTGTATTATTATCACCATTATTAATCCATTGAATTCTAGATCTCTGTTTCCACATAACCTTTTACTTTTGTAAAATAGAACTAAGCACTTCTTTTAAATTAGCGAGAACGTTACGCTCACCTAGATTTAGTTGTCCAGTTTCTTCTATCTTGTTTATTTTAAGCATTTCAGAAAGAATATTTTCTTTTTTAATTTTAATCCTACCAAAAAACATTCTTACTCCAATTTTTAAGAAAATTTCTAAGACCCCTAAGTTTTAAAACAAATTTTTCTACAGAATTATTCGAATGTCTGATATTATAAAAATTCAATGAAGTCCATTTATTTTTAACTAGATTTGAAAAATTAGATTCTAATAACCATATTTTCTAATTTAAAAGTTTTATTAATAATCTTATGATGATCACACGTAAGAGTAATAGGACAATGATCAGAATAAGTGTAAGGCAAAGCAGAAACTCTACAAATAGAAAATTTTTCTTTAATTTCATCACTGACAAAAAATCTATCTAGAATGGCTATAGAATGGGACTCTCTAGCATTACACCAGGTGAATTTCCTATTAGAAAGTGGAAGTTCAATTAAATTAGAATTGATAATAAATTGGTCAAACTCCTCCATAGAAGAGTAATCACTCTCCCTGGGTGATCGTTCGCCTAAAAAAGTGTAACGTTGAAGTCCCCACCCATAATCCATGATCCAGGAGCGAATGATCTAAACTCCAAACATTCGCTCCATAGAACTCTACGCCCTATTTTAGTGTTAGGACCATAAACATTAGAAATTTTTAATAGAGAGTTATCAATAAGGTTAATGAGAATAATAAGTAAAGAATGTTGTTTAAAAATAGTTTGAAGAAATTTAAGAGATTAATAATACTATTTAACAATTGATCTTTAATAAGTAATATGAAGAAACAATATTATTATTTAATAATTATCTTTGATAATTATATTTAGTATTTAAAAAAATAGAACTTTGAACTAAATTAAAACTAAAAATATTCAGAAAATTTTAAAACGTTTTGGAAAATTTTCATAAAATAATTCAAAGTTTAGATAAATTTGAAATATAATATAGTATTCGAAATTTCAGAAAATTCAAAAAAATTAATAAAAAGTCAAAATTCAATAAATGTAAACATTACGCTGCAAATTGTTTCTTCCATATTTATATAGACATTTTCTTTTATAACTATCTTTTTTGATATATACAAGTTTTTTGTTTTGTTTTAAGTAACGAAAACTTTGGTGCCAACCAAATTTTTTCCTCCCAATACAAAATCTTTTTAGTTCCATTCCAAAATTTCTTCCCTCCATAGCCCTTATTTTATTAAAATCCAACATCAAGCTCACCAAATTCCTACGACACATCCAATAATAGTTGCAACCGATGCAACACAATTCTCAATTCTGCCATCACCTACCACACATGCTACCGCACAATTTTGCCATCACCTCCTCAACCCTGCATGTAGATCGCCAATCTCCTCCACCACCTCACCCTTCTCCATCTCTAACAAACAACATCGCCTCCTAAATTTTGCCTGATGCTATTTAGTACCACCGGCGAACTTAATGCGAGATAGATCCCAAGAGAAGTCATAGGTGTGGAACTTGAATTTGAAGTGTGTGGAGCCACGGGAAGAGAAAAGGAACCATGGACGGACGTGGAAGCTAAGGCGGCTTTCAACGTTGTCATCGATGTCGTCGTTGAAGTTGAGACGTAGATCCACACTGACGGAGAGACCGAATAGGGTTATGGACCGAAAGAGGGCGGCAACACCTAGAGGAGTTTCGTAGGCAGAGGTGGTGATAGTTGGGCAAGACTCGGGCGGAGAGGATGGAATGGCAATAGCGGCACATAGGCAGGCAAGCATGGTGATGAGTAATGCTTGATTTTTCTGTTAATTTTAAAGGTAGTAGTATTAATTTCTCTTTAGGTAAAAGTATCAGATTTGGAGAATTTATTTATGAAAAGGAGAGGAGAAAGAGAAGGAGAGAGGGAAGGTGAGGTTAACGCATAAGAATATATATGAGTATACTTTTTATTGTTAAAATCCATATTAAATTTCAAAGTACACCAAACATCCTTGTCAAAAAATGTATGTAAATTAGGTCCCTAGAATTAAGTTACTGAATAATTCCAGACATGTATTTCAATTATTCAGAGAATAATTGCAGACAATTATACAATTATATCAAAAATTATGGATATTTCCACAATTATTTACTGAAAAATTGCGGAAATTTTCACAATTATTCACACAAAAATTTATGGAATTTTCCGCAATTATTCACTGAATAATTGTAGACATTTATGCAATTTTTGGATATAATTGCATAAATGTCCGCTATTATTCACCGAATAATTTTAGAGACTTATTTACAATCTTTATTGAGGAGGGGTTTTTGTGTATTAAGTTTGATTTTAAGGATCTGAGCCTAATATTCACTTTTATTTTTCCCAAATGCATGCCGATTTGCTTATAACTTGAAGTAGAGTATATATGAGTACTGTGTAGTTCGTTTCAACATTTTGCTATTGTTATAACTTGCAGTTAAATTTGTATTTACTCTCTGTTATAAATGATATCTTGTTTCTTTTACATGATATTGGTGTACAAATAAGGTGAGATATGTTCTATATGTGATAACGTGAAGTTAGTTTCAATTCTTCTATAAAAGTCCTAAAACTTCAAACCATCTTATTAAATTAAGTCGTCTTAAAGAAAAACAACCTTGTAATATCATACTTTCCAATAAATGTTACATATTTACAACTGACATTTACAGTTGTAAAAGAACCTGTTGCAACTGCTTTTGACCATTGTAAAAAATCTTTATTGCAATGGTTGATTGCAACTATCATAACCAATTGTAAAATATAATCATTCTATTGTTATTTCGCATATAAAGACTGATGGCTACGAGTTGTAATAGGTTTAATGCAACTGGCATGATCAGTTGCAAAATGAGCATTTTGTTGTAGTGAGGGATGCGAGGTCAGTTGTAACGACCCACAATTTAACTGCTTTAAAATATGAATATTTAATATAATTTTAAATAACCAATAAAGGATTTTATAACTAAAATAAAAATCTTTTTAATAAGAACTAATGATGGTAAAATGATTTTTAAAATGCATGTACAAAAATAATTAGTTCAAAAGAAAATAGAAAATGTGACCGAAAAGTTTTTTCAAAAATCTTGATTTTTGATCATCTAAAAAATTGTTTAAAATGTTATGAATGCCTTAGTACACTTAAATATACACTCATACAAATAATGAGTGTTTTATTAGGTATGCTAAAATTATAAATATATGTATTCTTAAAGAGAAGAAGTGATGTGACAATTTTCAATGGTTTTAAATTAAAATAAATAAGATAAGAATGAAATTTCACATTCATACTTACACATAAGTACATGTAAGGGTATTACATGATGGATATTAGACCCCCCCTCATTCCAACGAGTAAAAGAGAAGAGGAAGTGATGGGGTGATGATGTGGCATGATATGAATGGAGGGCATTCGTACTTAGGGTCATTTTGGTAATTTTATGATTTCATTTTATATAAAACTAATTCAAAATTTCTCTCTCCTTCACCATTTTATTTTCCATCCTTTTCAAAGTCTTCACACCTTCTTCTTAAGCTTTTCAAAGTGTTTTAATGGCTTCCATTTTAATTTAAAAGGTTAAAAAATCAAAGCTTTTCCTTTTAAATCCTTTAAATCAACTTGTTTACACCTTATTCCTCCTCTACACCACTTCTTCTTTCAATTTCAAGCCCACACACCCATATACCATCAAAGCGGAGCCTTGTTTTCTCCTAGACCGAACAACTTTGGCACTTTAAAGCATCCAAAAATCCAATTTTCCAAGTTAGAAGCTAAGATCTCGGTCGTGTTCAAGTTTGTGTAGAACTTAGAGTTGAATTTGCAAACTTTTTTGTGAGTAAAGTTCATTTTTTTAAACTAAAGTTTTGAATTTTATTTCCTTTATATTATAGCCACTATTTTGTTGCTTGGTTAGTAATTTTGGATGTAAAGTTTGTGACTTGGTTTGTGCCTTAAAAGATGATACCTATGTAGTTAGTAAACCCTTAGAATTAGTTGTAAAGTTCGAAGTAAAGTTTGTATAAGTGATGCCTTCTTATGTTCATGAATATTTTTACTTTATATATATGCCATTTTTATGTTATGTGATGTGATGCTTGGATGAAAATCAATACGACATAAAAGCAGTTCATGAAATGTCCCGCAATATGGGCACTTTCGGGAAAATAACATCTCTTAGACATATTTTGTTTTACTTTCGAGCTTGGGTTTTACTTTACAAAGTTAATTAAGCTCTTTGAATAAGGATGGATTTAAAATTAATTTTAAAATTTAATAATGATTTTAAACTTAATTAATTATTTTAATTAATGAGGATTAAGGTTAATTAATTATCTTAATAATGATGTGTTTAAAATTAATTAATTACTTTGTTAACGATGTTTAAAATTAATTAACCATTTTATCTAATAATGACTAAGTTTAATTAATGTCCTAAATAATGATAGTTTAAAGTAAAATAATTATTTTAATTAATGGTGTTTAAAATTTAATTACTCATTTTTAATTAACTACTTTTAAAGTTAATTAATTTGTTTCAATTTAATTAATCTTTCCCACTATTGATATTTTAAATTAGTAAATCCTTTTTAATAAACGATGTTTTAAAATTAATCAATCAACTTAATTAATAAGATTTTAAATTAATTAATTAATTTAATTAATGATGTTTTAAAGTGATTAACCCTTTTTAATTATCGATATTTAAAGTTAATTAATTAAAATAATTAACGAAGTCTAAAGATAATTAATCATGCTTATTAACGATAATTAAAGATGATTAATCAATTTAATAATAACGTTTTAGGTTATTAAATCCTTTTTAAAATGGTGTTTAAAGTTAGTAAACCATTTTTACAAAGATGTTTAAAGTTAAAAACTTGTAATGAGAAGCCCAAGCATGAATTCGGTTTGAAACGTAAAAGTTTGATTCGTTTATGGAAATAAATTAATTTCCATAAAGCGATATCACTTATATGGAAAGCATCTAGTTGTATACTTAACACCTAACGTCGAAGAGGGAGACTCGTCTCTATCTCGAAAGTTAAGAATGTACGCCAAGACATGAGTTTGAGGAACACTACCTTAACTTGTATGGAAGCATTGTTACACAAGAGATAGTAAAAGTTTGAATTCGATTAGTGGTGATGGGTGTACAAGATTTAATTTCCATATACAATTACGATAGTCGTTTTATCGACTATCAATTAGCTCAAACTTCTTTGTTTTTCATCATGCTAAGACAATGTGTTGCTTATTTGAGCTTTGTTATCCTTTGCCAGAAATGACTAAACCCAAAGAGCGAGTGGGGGCTAAGGTATGTGGGGTTGCTCCCATTAGGGTATTTCCACATCAACTCCAGATTGGATCCGATTGTGCACATTGTGATGTGAAATAAGCGGATACTCGGTAATAGTTGGCAGGATCTGGCTCAGAGGTTTCCGAGAGATATCGGAGTTCTCAAGTATATATTCTAGAGGTATACTTTCAGTAAGGGTGGTGCACCTCCTAGTCATTATTAGTAAATTTTCTTTTCCTTATTGATTCGAACCCTCGAATTTGTTTTCCTAATTGCGTCGGGAAGAGTATATCACTCTTCGCGATGTTATTTATTTTTATCCATTCTTCACATTTGGTTATTGTTCTTGTGAGAGGAAATCCATTCCGCATTTGGCGGCGTGGTCTCGCATACTACTGTTTAATTACACTTATTGTTTAGAGTTTTACTCATACCAGACATACTGTCTACCCGAGTTGTTTGTTAACCTAAACTCTCACGTACTCATTTATATTTGAGTAGTCCAAGAGTAGCAGGTCTTTACGGGCTCTTTTGAAGACTTCGTCCACGCAGGAGGCCTTTATCTATTTACTTGTCTATTTTCGCTGTTTGTTTAGTTCTTGTAAGTGTATTTTGTTTCAGCATATGTAAAAGCAGGTTGTTATAACTGTCTTAGCTGATTGTAATACTTTTGTGTAACTCTGATAACTCATGTTAGAGAGCAACCTTATGTACTATATTGCTGTTATGTTCTATTAAACAATTTCGGTGTGAAATTTTTTATTTTGTTCTTTATTTTTATCCCCATGACAATTCATCTTTCGGACGCTTTGGCAACGACATACGAATACCATGGATTTATTAAGTGTCGTTCATAGGGTTCAGAAAGGTGGATCGTCATATCAGTCAAAAGCACACGGAGGTCTGCCCATTTAACCTAGTTATAAACAGTGTGACTTTGGGGCTGATGTGAGACGTCCCCTATAATAAGTAATTACAATGAGGCGAGGTTAGTCCTAAATTATGTAGGGTAAATCAACTCAGCTAATTTGGCTACCAGTACCTACGAACAGTCGGCCTAATGCAAGATGTCACTGTGGGGAATGAGTCATAATGCGAAGGACCTGCTTCAGAGATTGAAGATATTAAGTGGTCATGTGAGGATCCATCTCTTTTCTATTTAGGAAGTAGTAAATGGTCGAGGTTATGGTTTAGGCATGATAGACGATATCTCGGGAAAGGGCCCGCTTCAATACAAAGTATTAAGTGGCTGAAGAGATTTTGTGCAATGTTTGCTAGATAGTTACTAGTGAGGAGTCCGTCTCGGGATTATTGGTAGTAAATGATGTGGACCTACCTTAAATAAGGTATTAAATGGTCAGAGTCTGCCTAATTCCTATTAAAAGGTATTAAGTGACTTGAGTACCGTCTCTTACATTGGTAGGACATAACTGACGGTAGATATGAGTTACTAGGATGATAGCAAGTTAGCTATGAGCTTATATTTGGAAAGTATTTTATTTTTAGGGAAAGCCTTTGGGCTTATATTTGGAAAGACTTATGTTGTAGGTAGAAACATAAGACATATTCCTATGTAAGTTACACTGCAGAAGTACTGATGTAGTAAGGCTCGAGATTTTTATTCACCAGACATATGTTGTTCAGACTTCCTCCTTATTAAAATGCAAGTTAGGAAAGATGATGATGTAGAAGGCGAAGGCGTGGATAAAACTTGTGGCAGTTTACCTATTTAAGTACAATGATGTATTTTGAAAATGTCGTACTACATATATGTATTGTGTTATGTATTTTATGACAACGAGATTTTTAATGAAATGGTTATTGTTTCTGTTATTATATTTTATCCTTCCCATGTGAGTTGTGAAAGTGTAAATAAATAGCTCTATATTGTTATTTATACCAACAAACACCCAGCTTCGGAATAGTTCTAAGTTTTCGACGAACCATTTCTGAGTTGAAATTTAGATCCGTTTCGGAGTGGGTTATTACATTTGGTATCAGAGTCTAGGGTAGTCAATCATCGGGGATAAGTATATGTATGAGAGGCGGTACTTGTTATTTCTGAAAGTGATTTTCAAAAACCCTATTATGTATAAATATACATACTTATTTTAAACGTACGCAAAAACATTAGGAAAATCTTTACCTCAGTGTATAGTGTTATTTTAGGAAATGTAGATGGAAAGGACTGTAACTCCAAGGTTAATAAGGCAATAAGAGTTAGAAGAATTTTATAAGGATACAAATGGATCGATTAAAGAGATTATTACAGTAATTATGGAAAGGTAAGGAAGGCCAAATAGGAAACATTAGAATGAATAAATAAATGTCTTTAAAAATTGTCCGTTAGAAAAATAATTATTTATTATGGATAACTGATATTTATAAAAATAACAAATAAACTTGTTAGGTAGTAACTAAATATTATAAGGTAGTAAAAATGTCATTTTCGTAAATTATGTAGTCTAAATTATACAGATAAAGGTTAGTGGGCCTAGCCCAATACATTGAAATAGATGGGGGATAAGAATCTACGTGTTGTAAACAACTGAAAGAAAGGAATGGGGAAAGATGTGAAGGAGTGGAGGAAGGTGCCATAAGGAGATGATCAGATTTTTATAAAGATTGAGTAGGGAAGAAGGAAAGTTCAATATGAATGACAATTAAATTCAATTTCTAAATCTAACCCCATCGGGAAGAATTTGATAAAAGATTTTTGAAAAATTTCTTGAAATGTTTTGAATAATTTTTCAAAGGATTTATTAGGAAGTTGTTTTGAAATAATAAGGAAATGTGAAAACTCATAATTTAAAAATTCGTTGATTCATAAGTTTCTGATTAAAAGGTTTCTGGTAAAAATGATTCATTTTTGAAATTCTAGTTTAAAATTGGTTGAGTTAAAAGGTTTTTTTATTTGCAAAGAAATGGATTCTTCATTTTTAAAATAAATGTAAGATAGAGCGTAGGTTGGACTTGATGATTTTTTTTCTATTTCAAAAATTCGATAGTTTTCTTTAAATTCTTTCCAAGAGGGGTGAATAAATGGAAATGGAACTTAATTAAATTAAGGAATAGAGAATAGAAGGATAAGAATAACTAGGATAGGAGGAACATTTTCGTATAAGAAAAATACTAAGAATGACAACTGAAGTAGGAGCCAATTAGTTATGAGAAATAGTAAATAGAGGTAGTATTTGGAGATTTGAATAAAAACAGCACTAGAAATTTATATAAAACAAGATTAATAATTTAGTTAAAATTTGGTAGGATACAATTTATCATTATCCACTCCACTTTCCATTGTTCAAAGTTGTAAAAGTTGTTTTTGAATTTTATTTATTATTGAATGGAATTAAAAGATGATAATTAATAAATATATAGGGTAATTTTGTGAATGTTATACAGAAAAATATTTATGTGAGGACGAGAATTTTATATATTCATTTTAAAATTTGTTTTTAAAGTGGTAATAAAAGAGAAACTAATTAGGAATTTTGCATACATATGAATATACTGTGGTTTGAAGTCTAGTTGTCTTGTATCTAGAAATTTCTTTGAAATGATCAATAACTAATAAAGGAAAATCTATTATTTTGGAATGCTATCTTTGTAATCAATTTAAAAGGGGTCAATGAACTTTTCATAAGTATAGACCATAATTTCATGGAGTAGTAACTGTTGATTTCGAATTTAATGAAATAAGAATATATGTATGAATTTTTTTTATTAAAATTTATTTTGTATGTCGTAGAAGGTTTTTGAGAAGGGAAATAATTTTCCTCCTTTATGGAATTAAGAAATTTTTGAATTTCTGATAGTTTGGTTTGATAATTAAGTTTTTAAATGTTTTGAATTAAAAGTCATACATTAAAGAAATAAATCTCTATTGTAGAAAGTCCTTAAAAAGGAAAAGTTGAAAAAAAAATCATAGCTCATTTTGGGAACTACATAATTTTTGAAAATTAGCAAAAAGAGTTCCCAAGTTTATATTTTTAAAAATAAAGGTTTTAAATAAGGTGCTTTATAATCGTGAAATTTTATTTTTAAGAATGGTAAGAAATAAGCCAAATTTTTTTATGGAGTAGACAGGGATCACTACCCAGGTAAGGCAATGTAAATGTTTTAAGATATGAATAAAATACAATAGTACGTACAATCTGATCTGGAAATTTGAAATCGGTCCCAAATATTTAATTGTAGAATATTGGTAAAGTTGTGAAGCTATTCCAGATTTATAATTGTGTTGTAAGTTAGGTTGCCCTAGTTGACTTGGAATGTAAATTTCTATGTTTTGATTTATTTGGAGTACTCTCCTTTTAAATTCCATAAATTATCCAACTCCAAAATATGTATAAAAGCGTGTAGTTTCAACTAACAAAGGATACACCAAAAAAGAAAAGAGTTATGTAAGATGTGGATATTCTTTTTCGTAGTTTACACTGTCTATTTATGTTGATGCACATTTTTGTCCTTCAACTCCTTGATTATGTGCAAAGCAATTAAACCGCTAATTACTTTGCTAATTTTGAATTAACAAAACTAAGTAATCTTAATTTTGTCGTGACGTAGTGATAATGATGAAGAGTGCTTACACGATGAAGTTGTTGCATTTTAATTGTTTGTTAAAGTGTCAGATCTATCTAATATTTGATCCAAGTACAAGTGAGATACAATATAGTACTAAACTAATTAAGGAATTGCAAAAAGGAGTAGAGGACTGTAACAACCCGCATATTTATCGATTTTATATTTAAATATTTTATCGTTAATCGGATTTTGGTCCGAAAAGCTACTTTTTGCATACGGTCAAATTAGGACTCGAGACCACTTCCATTGAGTTCAAAATGATGTTTGCGATCTTTTTGAGTGTAAACTTCGATATGTTTGGAGTAAGTGGAAATTTCGTCACTTTTTCCCGCCTTTGACTTTGGTTTGGACTGCACCTTCTTTTGTTCAGCCCAACCCTCTTCCTCACTTCACTCATCATTTGTTTTAACATTCAAGCTTCATCAAAAATGGTGGTGGGAAAGGGAAATTAAAACTCCAAACTCAAATTCAATTGCAAATCCAACTTTCAACTCCAAATTCAAGTAGAAGATAGTGGATTCAAGCTTTGGATTGCTTCTCCTTGCTTTCAAGCTTCATCTTCATCCATTTTAGTGAAAAGGTGAGATTTTTAATCTCACCTCTTGCCTATAACTGTCATTGGACTGTTGGGAATGATTCCCTATCGCATTTGTATGAACATTTGCTTTTGGTTTGGGTTGGATTAGCGAAAAACTCCAATTTTCAGCATTTTTGGAAAATTCCTGCACTTAGGTCGTTCTGGAGGGAGAGTGGCATCGGAGTTAGGTCGCTAGGTCGAAGGTCGTAGGTCGCTCTGGCGTAGAAGTGACTCTGCCTGTATTTAGCTCGACCTGGACTTAGGTCGTCCGTCCCTAGGTCGTAGGTCGCGTACCACATCTTAGGTCGCGAGAATTTAGGTCGCGAGTACCTAGGCCACTTGTTAAGGACGTTCCACACTTAGGTCGCTCGCCTGGAGTTAGGTCGCTAGGTCGCTCGCGAGTTAAGCATTAGGTCGTTTGGTCTTTCTAACGTTAGGTCGCTCGCGTGTTAATACTTTAGGTCGCGTGGCCATCTTACTTAGGTCGCAAGGCCACTAGGTCGTTAGACCTTTGACTCTTTAGGTCGCATGCCCAGTTAGGTCGCGTACCATTAGGTCGCTCGGTCTTGATGAAGGCATTAAGTCGCTCGACCCTTTTACACCTAGGTCGCATGTCCTTAGGTCGCCAGCATTTAGGTCGCGAGTCTTTAGGTCGCAAGCCTTTAGGTCGCGTACCATTAGGTCGCTCGACCTGTCTTCCAGTTAGGTCGTGTATCCCCTTAGGTCGCTGGACCTCTTAGGTCGCTTGCCTTTAGGTCGCAGACCTTAGGTCGCAGACCTTAGGTCGCTTGGCCTCCGATTTTTGGTCGTTAGACCTACTTCTGTTAGGTCGCTCGACCACATCCCCTTAGGTCGTTTGGACAGTTAGGTCTTAGGTCGTATGGCCTCAACCTTGTTTGGTCGTTTGACCTGTATCATGTTAGGTCGCTCGGAATTCTTGGCCGCATTACCTACTTCCACTTTGATGTATTTTGAGCTGATTTCCTTGGATTTTCTCACGTCTTCGAACGTGAAATTTTGTGATGCGATTTGTTTCAACAATCGTTTTGTGACTTGTCACTTCAAAAATGTGAAGGCTTCAATACTAGTAGTAAATATCATAACTCTTTCATCAAAGCGATTTCAACACTGTTTTAAATATAAAGCTCGTTTTCTCAAACCATTTTCTAATCTACTAGTATATACAAGCCTTTACTTCACTCGGATGAGAAATCGAATTAAACGACTTAGTAAAACGAGTGGTATGAAACGCTTGCGTTCACTTCGTCGGTTAGCTCTTAGACTTGTTCGATTGAACCCTTTTTGTGACAATTTTCTAGTGAAGATCTACAGTTTGTTCGTAAATATTTGAGTTAAGCTAGTGGTTATGGGACATGAAGCTAAACTCATATATTTACTAGCTTAGTGTTATTGGCACTTCCTTATGATCATGACGATCATTTTTGCGATTTAGACTAGCGATTGAGCGATGTATCTTTGTCTACGAGGGAGACTAGACCCCGCTTTTGTGATGTTTCGCCATCACATATATGGGGTAGCACCCCCATGGTCTTCGGGCCGTTCATGTGTTAAAATTTAATGGATAGCTTCCATGAGATAGCTTCTCGTTTATGTGTTATACGCATCGGTGAGTTTTCATGCTCCCGTTCATGTGTTAGGCCTTCCCCCCTTTTTATGTGTTTTCTGGATTTCTTGTGATGATTTCTGGAATTTTGTGCTTCACCAATTTTCGTGATTTTCATTGATATGATATCAATTTTTGTGCATTGGTGAATTCATGTGTTATTGACTTGTTATGAATACAAGTTTAGGGTATGATACCCTATTTTATCTTTGAGAAGATTCTTGTGATATTGATTGATCTTTTGTTGATTATCATTTACATACTTATAGTAGTATGACATTATGGTCGTTACATGTTCATGCCATATTATTTATCCTATACCTTATCATCTGATATTTATAGCTAGACTGATCCGTTTATTATTTTCTTATAAATAATACTCGGTTCAGACCAAGATGTTACAGGTGCTTCTGCTTGACTTCTCTTCAGGATTATTCTGACTTTTGGCTAACTACATAGATTAGTAGTTTTTGGGTGTACACATTTGAGATATAGATTCTATGTTGTGTACTTATTCTTTTGTATAGCACGTGTTGCTATTCTTTTGTATTATCGTGGATCTTCCCGACCACTACTCTGATGTACACTTTTATGTGTTATATATATTTATTCATATCTTCTTCCGCCTTTGTGATATGGATGTCTGTGACTGATTTATGTTATGATTATTTCTATGTTTGTTTCCGAAGATTATATATAGCCACCGTGTGATAGCTTTGAGTTTGTATCGGTATGTCGGATTTCCTCCTTAAATGATATGCATTCTATTCTATTTGACATATCGGTGCTCGCACAAAGAAGTTACATGGATGGTCGCTCCTCCACAGCCTTATTCTCCGTGCTAATTGACAGCACTACATCGTAGTGTTCTTGGTTTGCGTGGGTATAGAGGTGGGGCATCACAAGGACACAAGGGATTTATGTGGTTTGGATTTTAAGAAATTCTATGTCCACGGGGAAAGTATCTCTTTCTTCCTTCTTCATTGATTTGGTACAAAATTTCATGGCAGAAGGTACGGTTGAATCTTAAAGGTAGAAAAGAAACGTCCAAGGAAGAAGAAGTCCCCTTCATTCTACAGCGCCTTTTCTATTTATAGTTATGAAAGGCACGTTGATTACTGGAACTTCTTTCTCGCTGTCATGCCACAACCATTGGATTCTGCCAGATGTCGTCTATCCGTATTATCTATTTGACATGACGAGATTACCGACATTTCTTTGGCGAGAAGTTTGAATAGAGGCAGGAATTCCCAAAATTAGAGCGATAATATATGAAATTTTGGCGGATGACAACCCACCTCTACACCCATACTATCCAAGAGTAGTACATAGTAATACTGTTAGATAATATAGAGAATCAGGCTATATGGGGTACACACACATGAATATTCCCTTTGACTAACACTATTACGCATTAAAACATCTAACATATAGCTAATCCATACGTACACACTATTGGTATAAAGCAATAGTACATGTGTGCCTCCAGGATAGAACAATACAAAATATCAATAAAATAATAGTGAATATAGAGTCAATCGCAGCGATATCATATTATATATAAAATACAATAATGTTATAAGAATAATACAGTACAACTCACGTGTCAATTATATAAATATATAGTGAATCAATGTCATACAAATATCATGTAACAATCTTAATATAATACTCATCTAAACCCAATAAAATAAAAGCCGGTCATGCCGTCTCTATACCTGAAATGTTTTGGACTGAACCGAGTATTATAAAATAACACACGGGTTCGACTATATCTAATCAAAGGGTAAATGATAATATTATGATAACATTAACATCAATAATCAAATCATAAGATGGTGTAACGACTCGACTTTTCGTCGCTCGAAAATCGAAATTAATACGTCCACTGTATCAACTGCCGAGCAATCGAATGCCGGAAAACCGAATTATTATGGAGAAAAATAAGAGGTAGAAGAAAACAGAAGAAAAGAGAAAGAAGAAATAACAGGAGAACACAGAACAATATCAGAATCTCACATTCGCAGTGGAACAACATATAATAGATAAATGAATAATCTTTAAATCAAAGAACTATATCATTTTATACATTACATCATCATCAGAGTCTACACAATAATATACAACACAATACTGGACAGTTATATTAACTTGTCCTTATACAGAATACACAGCGGAATAAATAATATCAGATATAAATACTACGCCTCATCATCCAGCTCGCCAATGAGCTCCACAGCATCTCCTGAATCTAGAATGACCTAATAACCTGACTCTAGACTGCCTGTGTGGAAAATGATGGGCACCCAGAGTTTAGGAAGGAAACACTAAACTCCAGGTCAGTCATGGTGACTGGTGTGAGAACTAAAACAGTTTATCTTTAGAAACAAATAACAAAAGAATTTTTAACATTAAAATCCGCAATGCTTTTGGAAAATGAAACTACCATAAGACCTCCCACCACACACACAATGCAATCATAGACTTGGAGGAGATTTCTTCTTATGATAGTCAAACATGCTTACTACGCAAAAGAAAACTCTTTTAATATTATTACTAGTGCATAGTGTGAAAATCCTTTCGAAAATACAATATTAATCTTAGCCAGCATATGTACCATTATATTATGCCTACTATAGCTGCCTCCTAAGGAGACAGGTTATACAATTTCAATCGTAAAGGGTTCGTATTGTTTCTTTGGATTTTCCAACAAATGGTCAGGCTAAGGAACTTCCTTTCCTACTGCCGAATGGGATCGCCTCTGGCTGGACGTCCCGAGAGACAAACTGCTCTCTGCCAACAAACCCGGGTTACCCCTGTAACTAGGTAACTCACGAATATGCCATCCCCCGGTCCTTTGGGACCTTTATCCGAGCGCTCGGTAACTAACATCACACATAATAATAAAGTGTGTCCACATGAGTAAGTATCTGGGCTCCATACCATGATACCACCCCTTTCCAGAAGGAAATGACATACCCTAAAGGGCGCGACCCTCATAACCTTGCCGCAACATTCCTGTTTCGACCATTTCCGGGTTGTTGAGGCCCTGACAAAGTCTCGTCCACGAAGCTACGCTTTTTCACAAAGCCACGCTTTGATCACAAATGATCAATAAATGATCATCATACAGCAACACTCAGCATGCCACATTACCAAATTGGGAATATATCGCTGATAAATTTCAACTACATAACCTTTGAGCTCGTACGTCTCAGAGAATGGTGTTAAGCTAAGAGAATAAATTCTCTGCCACCAACAGAAATGTATTTGAAAGAAATCAGCTTTACATCTCAAAATGTAATGTTAGACATGTAACCATACAAGTCTGTTCCGGGTTCAAACAGAACCGAAGGCACTTCATAAGAAGCCCTTGCAATCCGGGTATTCACAATCCCGATAAAACTTCCCATCACAAAGGAAATCTCTATACCGTAGCTAACGGTGCAGAGACAATCGATAGGTCATCCTATCGTTTTCACAAACACCCGGTCTTCACCACCGGTCTTCAATACGATCCATATCGTCGTATCACAAATTCGGAATGGGTTATATGACCCAAAGGTCCTTTCCCGGCTAACCCGAATAGTGAGCGCTTATTCAAAAATAAGTGTGGCATTCAAATTCAAGCAAATCACAACAAATACCCATTCAAGGTAATTATTGATAGTCGGTTATTTAACTATCAATAGGTTTGCACAGCATCATCGGATTCCAAATAATTTTCCAAATTATTTATCTTCCAAAAATTTCTTTACAAGATATATAATTTTCAACACTTCAAAAATAAATCAATGTTTATTTTTAAACAAATTCCCCTTTTCCTTTATAAATTCCATAGTGAATTTAAATTTCCAATATCCACTGATATACGATTTTCAAATCAATTTCAAATATCAAATTTCAATTTATCTTTAAGAAGATAAATCTCAAAACATTTCACTTCATATTGGAAAACATTTCCATACTTATTTAATAATAAGTAATTCACAAATCTATTTATTTTCAGCATTTGGAAAATATTCGATATACTTAAATCACAGTTAAGTATATATTTTATCCTTTAAGGAAAACATTCTCTTAAACACATTTATTTGAGTCAAAACGAATGTTGCGTAAAACATCGTTACGACGACCAAAAATCACTAGTATAGCGATTCGAAATTTAGATAGATATATAAATCCCAATACTATATAAAACATTTCCTTTCGGAAACCATTTACTATAACAACAGTGTTATAGTCCACCATTTCCTTATTCCTCGAAACATCTATTTCAACAATAATTGTTGAAATCTATGTTTTCGATACTTAACACGTTTTAAAACATCTTTTTTTTAAAACAATTACTTCATTTCGTAATATCACTTCTCCAAAACATATCCATTTTATCTAATAATATATTCACTGTCCAAAATCGTGAATATACTTTACTTACCCAATTTAATGTTTCTACACATTTATTAAAAGATTATCCATCGTCTAAAATCGTGGATATAATTCCTTTAATTAACTTCTAAAATTCACTTATCAAAATAAGTGATTTTGGATTTATAAACAACGTTTATAAATCACATTTTTATTTTTTAACAATTTCAACTTATAAAAATCATTTTATTAGCAAATTCTATTTATATCCCCTTTAAGTGCCAAAATCTAATTTATAAGTAAATTATACTTATAAATCTTTTATTTTACAACATCTATTCATTTTATAACTTCACATTATAAATCTATTAATTTCATTCACTTATGAAATCCATTTATACTTCCTTTTAACACTTATAAAAACTCATTTTATAATTCCAATATTTTAATTTATAGATATCAATTTTATAAATCTGTTATATAAACCGTTTATAATTATTTCAAAAATCTCAATTTAAATAAACCAATTCTATAAAACGTATACTTTCAAAAATCACTTTAAAAATCCCTTTAAAATCAAAATCATTATCTTAAACTTCAAAAATGGATCTGATGATGCAACAGCACCAAATAGTCAATCACAGCATCCAAACATCATATATCATCATATGATAACAGAATATACAACAATATCTATAAATAAATCACTACGATGAGGAATCCAGTCGGATCCCTCCAACCTGTTTCCCTGCATCCACAGATGTTAGCATAATACCAATTTCACTTCACAATGAAATTATCGCGGTATATGGGATTTATAAATATTATCCGCTATTATGCGGCGCAATAGGGTCTCATCCGCTATACAATGCGGGAAATCAACTCCAATATATACATATTCCAATAAATATATATTGCTATATACATATATAATACCAATTCCACTTCAATGTGAAATTATCGCGGTATATGTTTTTAATAAATAACCTTCGCTTAATATACGGCGTATAATGTCTATTTATCACAATAAATAGCAATCATAGCAATCATCATTAAATTCACACAATCAAGCAATTTTAAATCTAACTATTTAAAATTTAAATCGAAACAAAACATTCGATTGAGTGAGGAGTTCTCACCTTGATTTCAATTCCGTTCCAGCGTTTTATTTCGAATAAAATTAAACGGATGTTTAATTTTACTCAAAATTTTCACTGACTCCAAACAACTCCAATCTAGTTCCATAGCATAGTGCTCGACAAAACGAAGCCAATGCAATTCGTTTCGTGCGTTTTCGACCTCGTATGACAAAGATACACTATTTTAAAGATTTAACGAATTAATATATATACAAATCAATTTTCAATTTAATTTTAAACCCTACATTCGATATGGGCCATTGATCATCTGCCCTCAACATCAAGCCGTTGCACGTTCTTCCTTCTCCATCTCCAGTATTTGCATGCAAGAAACCCATCAAGGCCGCCCCCTAAGGTTTGAAACCACGGACACCACAACACTCGAAACGTCATCACTCCACCACCAAATCGACCCTCTACGTCGCCCCTACCTTCGCCGCGAGTATCATTGAGCTCGGCCCTAGGTGGCACTCAAAAAACATGAGCAACAGCCGGTCCTTCAAGCTTGATTTGCCGTCAATCCAAAACTCCATTCCCGATCTCCACCGTTGGATTGATAGAAGAGGATGTGCTCTACACTTTTCATGTTGGAAGTTTCGTTTAATTATCAATGGATTGGCAGAAATTGAGGAAGAAGAAGATGCAATTTCGGCCCTTGAAAATAGAAATGGCGGCTGAAGCTTGTAGATTAGGGTTAGGATTTTTTTTTCTTAAAAAATTGAAGTTGTGAGGGCTTTTATAGAAAATTTCCAAAATTACTATTCATCGAAATTTTTCCGAACTCCAAATCGAGCGTGCCGGCTGGCGTTTCTAAGGTTTACCCCGCGTTCCGAACGCAATGGAATGTGTGTAGGGAGCTAATTCGGTCATCTGTGCGAGTTACGGAATTAAACGATCGATTTAAAATTAAACCGATTTAAACCGATTTCGATGCGTTTTGGCTTGCCCCGGACAAACGATAAATCCAATTGACACGAAATTTGAAACCATACAATAATATCACATTACGGATCCGATGAAACTAGTTTTGTCGAAATCCGAGACTGTTTGAAAAATGACTATTTTAACTCGCCGATTAAATATTAAAATATTCAATTTTCACAATTTTACTTTAAATTCAATTTTAAAAGTTCCATAACATCACTATAACTTCAATATGATTTAACATAACTTTATAAATCATTTTCATTCACATTTAATCCAGATTTCACTTATTTCTGGAATTTCAACTATTAAATTATCGATTTAATTATCCAATTAAATTCAGATATTCGAATTTTAAATTATTCGACTTAATTAATTCCACTTGTTAATATTTAAAATCAATTAAATATTCGAATTTCAAATGTCAGAAATTCTGGGTCGTTACAGATGGCATGTTAACAGATGCATATAAATATAGTAATAAATGCCTTGAATGTATACATACATATACTATAAATAACCATCATGGTATCACATTACCTAAACAACTTGATCCCATATGAAACAATCATCACTGATATCAAAAGATGTCATCACCTATTTAGAAACACATCAAATTAGAAATCACATAATTAACACAAATTGGTGAATCATACATATCCAGAAATCATCGTCTAAATCTATAAAACGTCAATAAATGAGATATCACTAAGTATATCGAGCTAGCATAAAGCAATGCCAAAATATCTCTCAAGCTCATATTATAAAATATCATTATCAAATCAATAAAGTCGATAAGAAATGTTTGAGCCAGCTCATAACAATGCTCGAATATAATCAATAATACTGTCTGTCAAAGAAGGATATGGGGTTGACTATACTTTGGACACAATCTCAAATATAATCTCATCTCATATTACTATACCTGAACCGAAACCAAACAGGAGACTGATGGTTGTATGCCCCTTTTAGGAACCCAGAGTCTACTATGCCGTATGCTATGTAGCCAGATCTGTTTCTGCAACATTGGTTGATGCAAACCGAAACCAGACAAGAGACTAATGACCGTATGCCTGCTCAAGGAACCCAGAGTCTACTGCCGTATGCCTGTAGCCGGATCTGTTCCTATAGTCTTAGCTACCTCGACCAAAATCGTGACTCATATCCACTAATGGCTTGTTAACACGTAGCCTCGATTACGACCCAACTTTTCCCATATAGGTAATGGACTGTTGGCCTAAGTGACATAAGGGGCTGTAAGGCACCTACCCCATGGGTCACCTAACCCAAACCCGGTGATGCACATTGAATATAAAAACACTACAACTGTGTCGCAGATCTAGGAAGCGACCCCACGATCAGGCCGACGGGGTGAACACTGGCGAATCTGGTTTACTCCCGAACCATAAAGGGAGTTGGACAAAGGTAGACAGACACGTAGAATATATATATAATATCCACCACGCCGCTTTACATATAAATTACCACGTGATTATCAAATACTCAAGGCATCGAGTATCACATGTAACAAACATTGTATTGAGTGTCATCCACGAACAAAGAATAATTAAATAAATAACATAGCGGCATCCCATACCACCACGTGTTACTAGCCCATTTATTCAGAGCTCGCATACAACACTCGCCCTTCAATATTCTATATAATGAGTCCAAAGAATAACTGGAGAAATATTACTAAATGTGCTATCCCAAATAGTATTATAACTCTGTTTATTCAAATTCTTCATCATATAGAATATAAATCATTATGAAATCTATAAGGATGTCATCAACATATCAGATCTAAACCTCTAATTAAATCAATATCAATGCTGAACCATTCATAATATCGAAATGAATATAGGAAAATGAGAAATTAGAAAATATAGAAGTCATGGATAGAAAATCCAAATTTAATTCAAAATGAAATAATAATATTATTTAACAACCATTAAACGTGTAAATCAGATATTCGAATATATATATATATATATATATATACAGCATACTGTAGTAATTCATAAGTAATCATATTATTAATGAAATACACTTTAAAATACCTACGATTTTGATCGGAAATCATTTCATATTTTTCAAAATTTTATAATGTTTTAAATAATTAATTAAAACTAAATCTAAAATTTTCTTTTTAATAAATCAACAAGTTTAGATAAAACTTTTCGAATAATAAATAAATACTATATATTAAAATCTTATAATAACATATATATATAGTATATATTCTATACACTTCATCCATACAATATCAGAACAAGGATATAAACGTTGCAGTCCACTTCTAAATCATATATTTATTTATTTAAAGCTTCTAAAATCACTTTTCATCTTAAATGAGATTTGAAGAAGTTGTCCCAAAATTTTATATAATTAATTTTAAAATATTTTCAAGTATATATTTAATACCTTAAGCCAATCTTTCCTAATAAAATATATGCACCTTTTATAATATTTAATCTTAAATTTAAACAAATCAATTCTAAATTAATTTTAATATCGTAATATATAAAATCTAAATAAGAATTTCTTATTGAAATTATATATACTAATTATATATCCAAATATAATATATTCTAAAGTCCAGCAAAATAAGATGGAATGACATTTCATATACTTTTAGACTAATGCAAAACAATGATTCAAAAAACATCCAATATTTCATTCGAATTTTAAATAGAATTAACTTACTGTAAATTGGAACGTAGGGCTTATGCTGTTCATGAATTTCATGTAAATTAACAAACAATAAGAAATTCAAAGCGCACACAATTCATTTCATGATGTAGATTGAAATTGAGAGTATAATTACTCACCGAATTGGTGCGGGAAGAATGAAATCGTTCAACATAAACTCTTCTGGCTCATCCACCACTGCATCTCAACAATCAAAATCATGCACTCTAAACTAGTTGCCACCACCATCGCCAGCCTCGCACCACAGCTGCAACAAAAACCACGGCTTCAATTCAACATCGCTACTAGGTTATGGTCTTATTCCAATCGCGAGCGACATCTCGTTGCTCCACTGCCACCGCAATCGCGTTCGCCTGCCAAGCTCAAACCCTAGGCCATGTATATGAATTTTAGTTTATATTAATTAATTAATTTTATTTCATATTATTATTATTAATTTCTTAAACAAATTTGTTATCCCCTAGTCGGTCTGATTTTTATAACTCGTTGACTTTTATTAATATTTGGCTCCGTCCAGATTCAAGTGGATTTATAAACTTTTGAGTGATAATCTCCTACTTAATTCGTACATTATAGACCAAGCCAAATGAAAACAAGAATTAATTCAACCAAACACACATCAAACAAACAAATAAATTCCTTCAACGGAAAGCTATTTATCAGCATCCACCGCGTACTCTAATCTATATTGGATCAGGCTACTCTATTTAAAGCCACATAGAGGTTTAATCACCTTCACCAATGTCGATGTTACTGGTCTAGCTAGCAACTCTTTATTTCACTACCTCCATTCACGACTTAAATTCCAGACGGAGATTAGCACTCAATAATGATAGGGATAAATAAATAATATGTATATTTAGTAGGAAAATAAAAAGTACATTCCCAGATGATTACCTCAATAATCACCGTATACTCCTACTATCCCTTTAATGTAAGGTAACTACCCAACACACCCAAGGGGACAGAGACTCTAAGTCTCGCTCTAAGATCCCGACTCATGTCGCTTTTATATGATGCATTGTATTGTATCTGCTCTGATACCAATCTATGACACCCCCCTCTATACCCATACTATCCAAGAGTATTATAGAGAAATACTGTTAGATAATACAGAGAATGAGGCTATACGGGGTACACACATAAATATTACTTTGGACTAACACTGGTACATATTAAATCATCTAATATATAGCTAATCCATATGTACACTATTGGTACAAAGCAATAGACATGTGTGCCTTCAGGACAAAACAATGCAAAATATACAATAAAATAATAGAGAACATAGAGTCAAACACAACGATGACATATAATATATAAAATACAAGAATGTTATAAGAATACAGTACAACTAAAATGTTAATTGTATACATATACAGTGAATCAATATTATACAAATATCATGTAATAATCATAATATAATACTCCTCTAAGCCCAACAAAAAAAGCTAGTCATGTCATCCCTGTACCTGAAATGTCTTCGACTAACCCGAGTATTATAAAATAACACACTGGTCAGACTATATCTTAAAGGGTAAATAATAATATGATAACATTAACATCGATAATCAAATCATAAGATGGCATTTCAGCAGATGTATATAAATATAGTAATGAATGTTGTGAATGTATACATACATAATAATATAAATAACCATCAAGGTATCACATTACCTAAACAACTCAATCCCATATGAAACAATCATCATCGATATCAAAAGATGTCATCACCTATTTAGAAACACATTAAATCAGAAATCACATAATCACCACAAATGGGTGAATCATACATATCCAGAAATCACCGTACAAATGTATAAAAAAATCAATAAGTGAGATATCACTAAGTATATCGAGCTAACACGAAGCGAGGCCCAAATATCTCTCAATTTCATATTATAAAATATTATCATAAATCAATGAAGTCAATAAAAAATATTTGAGCCAACTTATAACAATGCTCGAATATAATCAATAATAAGTATAATGTCCGTCAAAGATGGATACAGGGTTGATTATACTTCGGACATAATCCAGGTATAATCTCATCACATATATGCATGTCTACCACATGTGAACTGAAACCAAATAGGAAACTGATGGCCGTATGTCCGCTTCAGAAACCCAGGGTCTACCATGTAGTATGCTATGTAGCTGGATCTATTCCTACAACATTGCTTCACGCAAACCGAAACCAAACGTAAGACCGATGACCGTATGACTGCTCTAGGAACCTAAGGTCTACTGCTATATGCCTGAGCCGGATCTGTTCCTAGATCCTTAGTTACCTTGATGGAAATCATGATTTATATCCACCAATAGCTCGTCAACGCGTAGCCTCGGTCACGACCTCGCTTTGCCCTTATATGTAACAAAATGCTGGCCTAAGCAACACATTGGGCTGTAGGGCACCTACCTTATGGGTCACCTAACCAAACCTTGTGATGCACATCAAATATAAAAAACTACAACACTGTCGTGGATCTGGGGCACGACCCTATGATCAGGCTGCCAGGGTGAGTACTTGCCAATTTGGTTTACTCCAGAACCATAAAGGGAGTTAGATAAAGTTAGACAGACACATAGAATACATATACAATGGCTGCCGCACGGCTCTACATATAAGTCACTACATGACTATCAAATACTCAACCCATCAAGTATCACAAGCAACAAACCCCATATTGAGTGTCATCCACAAGCAAAGAATAACTGAATAAATAACACAACAGCGTCCCATACCACCGCGTATTATTAGCCCATTTTTTCAGAGCTCATATACAACACTTGTCCTTCAGTATTCTATATACGAGTCCAAAGAATAACCAGAGAAACATTACCAAATTCCCCATCATAAACGATATTATATCTTCCTTTATTCAGATTCCTCGTCACACAGAATATAAATCATCGTGAAATCACATAAGGATGTCATCACCGTATCACATCAAAACTTCCAATCAAATCAATATAACCGGTGAATCATTAATAATATTGAAATGAATATAGGAGAATGAGAACTACAAAATATAGAAATACTAGATAAAAAATCCTAATTTAGTTCAAAATGAAATAATAATATTATTCAACAAAATCTTTCATTAAACATGTAAATCGAATATTCAAATATATATATATATATATATATTGCACACTTTAATAATTCATAAGTAATCATATTATTAATGAAATACACTTTAAGATACATATAGTACTAATCAGAAATCATTTTATATTTTTCATAATTTTATAATAATTTAAATAATTAATTAATACTAAATTTAAAATTTTCTTTTCAATAAATCAATAAGTTTGGGTAAATTTTTTTGTATAATAAATAATAAATATACTAAAATCTTATAATAACATTTACATGGTATATATTCTATACACTTCATCCATACAATATCAGAACAAGGATTCCGCAGTCCACTTAAATCATTTATTTATTTAAGGCTTCGAAACTCACTTTTCATCTTAAATGAGATTTATTGAAGTTGTCCCAAAATTTTATATAATTAACTTTATAAGATTTTTGAATATATATTTAATAACTTAAACCAATCTTTCTTAATAAAATATAAATATCCTTTTATAATATTTAATCTTAAATTGAAATAAATTAATTCTAAATTAAATTTTTTTATCATAATATATAAAATCTAAATAATAATTCCTTATTGAAATTATATACATTAATTATATATCTAAATATAATATTTTCTAAAGTAAAACAAAATAAGTTGGGATGGAACTTTCTTATACTTGTAGACTAATTCAAAATAATGATTCAAACAACAACCAATATTTTATTTGAATTTCAAATAGAATTAACTTATTGGTAAATTGGAATGTAGGGCTTATGATGTTCATAATTTCATATCAATCGACAAAAAATAAGCAATTCAAAGCACATGCAATTCATTTCATGATTTAGATATAGAATTGTGAGTGTAATTATTTACTGAACTGGTGCGAGAAGAATGAAATCGTTCAACGTAAAGTCTTCTTGCTCAACCACTATTGCATGCACCTCACCCATCAAAATCACGCACTCCAAAGTAGTCATCTCCTCCATCGCCAGCCTCACACCACAGTAGCAACTAGAGCCGCTGCTTCAATTCAACATCGCTACCGGGTCGTGGCCTTATTCCAATCATGAGCGACATCTCGTTGCTCCATTGCTGTCATGGTCACCTTCGCCTGCCAAGCTCAAACCCTAGCCCAAGTCGCCTTTCCCACTTGCGAGCACCCCTTCTAATGTGTGTGTGTGTGTGTATTATGATTCTTGATTTTAGGAATTCTCTGGAGGGTGTTTAGGGATTATGGAATGAATATTTATAAGTGTGGGCTGGTTGGAAAAAGAAGAAGAACATGATATGGAACGAGCTTGGGTTTGTCTAAAATAGATTATACCTTGTTTTACATTTAATTTATTTTTGATTTATTCCCTTTGCTTTTAAATTTTAAATATTCAACTTTATCATTTATTTCTATTTATATTCAATCTAATTCAAATAATTTACACTTTTAGAATATTTTATATTCGATTTAAAATAATTTATTCGATTTCAACAAATCTTACAAGAAGAGTTTATTAATTTAATTTAATTTATTAAATTAATTTTTTTACTAAATAGAATTTAATTAACTAAAAATTTAAAATTTTAATTATCATAAATCGAATTCATATTTTTTTATTTTAAATTAAATTTATTTAATTTATGGCATATAGAGTAGGGTTGTTGCAACGGGATAATTCAAATTTGAATTGGCTTTGCTTATGGGCCTTCAAAGAGATATTCGTTGTTACTCTTTAGTCTTGTGCCTATGCTGTCTAGTATATGATGTTATGGTGTTGATGCATGTGAAGAGGTACAATGGCAAATATTGCCTGGTGCACAGGTCATTCTGCCCTGCTAATACCTTTGTCGTTTTTACTAGACTTGACATAATGTCGAGTCAAAATAGAGTAGTATTTCCCATTTTTCTCTGAGAATTAGCTTGGCATAGGCTTGGAATGTGCTTGAGGCTATTTGTGACTTGAGTTGGGGGGAAACTTGAGTTAAATGCAGCTTCCCATTTGTCGTTCACCTATAAGCATGGTTTTGTGTTGAAACATTGAGTGGCCATGTATACAACCCCTTTGGAGTTCTTTTGACCCCATGTGGCACCGCCTAGGTTGCCCCCGGTATATGCTGATACAGACCTATTTCCTTAGGTTTGACAAAACATGAGCTTCGAAGATGCAATCGGCTCAGCTCAGTATGTACTGTGTAACATCCCGCCTTTTTGTATGTTTTAAGCAGACACACATGCCGACTCAAACCATACAGAAGGGCGGATTGTTATTGGGGTGAATAAGAAAAAGCAGAGAAAGAAAAAAATAAAATAGAATCTCGCAGTGGAATGACAAAATATAATAATCAAATAACAGTTCATGAAGCTGTACACAAAACATTTAATTATACTTATACAATACAATACAAGATCAGAGTTACACTTATCAAAGATAAATAAATAATGCAGCGGAATAGTGTGAATGCAGTGGAATAAATATAGTAAATAATAGTAGTACAAATCTTCGTCTTCGTCCTCCAAAAATAAGGTCTTTAAATCCTGAAATGCTCAGGCTGACCCGAGCGAATTGAAAAGACAAAACACTCGAGTTAGAACTAAAAGATCTCATGTAAGTCAAATCAATGGGAAATAAATATGAGTGTAAACGGCGCCGGAGATGTTTACGGGGTTTGACATCTCTTATCCAGTGTCTAACGTGAGTGCAATAACTTAAGAGATGTTCGGGATTCACATCTCCTAAGGATCCGTTAAACTATCTACTATGTAGTACAATACGCTATTATAATATGTCTACAGTAAAGTAAAAGTATTAAAATAGCGTTAAGGTGTTACCCATATCCCCCTTAACACATTTTTATAATGCCAATAGTCTATGCAGTACCGTAACTCCCAGTAAACTGGGGCCGCCAGAGGATACCCCATAGGTACGACATAAAACAAACTCGTAGAAGGTGCGCTAGGGTAGGTGACACGACACAACTAGGCAATGCCAAGGTAGATATACCAATTACACTTCCGGCCTAGTGGTAACGCATAGCAGCTACTACCGCCCACCTCGGAACACACTCCCAAATCAAAAATCGTGGGTGGCCAACAAAATCGCAAATCAGAATATAGTATCGAAGGATGTGCCTCGTCGGAGGAATGACCTCACTTGGCCCGTCGATTGCTCCTGTTTTATCCACCTTATGCTAACTCAAGGGAGTTAGGCCCATGTATATACCTTATCGGATCGTCGCCACCATCCTACTTCATTCTGGAATCTCCACCGCGTACACAGTTGTCAAAGTGGTTTTCGGTATCGACAGAGAGTATGCCCATATCCGATCCCGGTCTCTTTAACAACCGTACGCTTATTTCACACCGGATGGTCATTTACATTTCCAAAATCATTTCATAATTGATACCAAAATATCATATTCAATTCAAATCATATCACTTTCGAAATCATTACTTACTTCCAAAATTATATCACATTGAAATCTTAGTTCGAAATTATATTTCCTTTCAAAAGTTAGATTTCCAAAATAGGTTAACTCTCATTTAAAAATTATCATATTAAACCAAATATGTTATTAGCTCCCAACTTAGGTTATAATGTCGCTTAACCACATTCACTTTAAAAATCGAGAATTTGAATATAAACCCATCCATTTTACTTAGTTTGGAATTTAGAAAAAAAATAGTTATAAATAGTTAATATAGATTTAAAATAGATTAAATATAATTAAAATAGATTAAATGGCTTTAAAATAGATTAATTAGATTTAAAATAAGTTAAAACAGGTTAATTAGTTTAAATAAATTAAATGGTTTAAAATAGGTTAAAATGATTTAATATAATTAATATAGGTTATTTAATACTTTGAAAATCTTAATAATTATAAATTTTGAAATAATAATATATTTTTAAAACAGTTTATATTAAAACATGAATTTGGAATTAATATCAAATTAAACTATTCATTTCATTCCAACATATTTCGACCATTACAATGTCCCAAAACCCAATTTCAAATTTTCCGATTCAGAATTCTAAATAAATATTAAATTCAATATCGCTTAAATCCATGTTAAAACATCGATTTAATTACTCCAATTTCAATATATTTAAAAGTTATACTCCAACGATTTTTAATAACTCAATTTTGATAAACTTCACTTATATTTCAAATCACTATAAAATTTCAATTTTATTCCTTCAACAAATCTTTCAAAACAATTCGATTTTAATATAAAACTCGAAGTTCGGTAAAATTCGATTTATATAAACTAAATTTTATTTCAAAATATCATTTAACTCAATGCAAAATTTAAGGATTCAAAATCATTTAAATTTAACCAATCCGGTGTCCGTATATAATTCTCTACCCTAGGGTCAAGTGATACGGATATTTATCGTTTCAATCCACAATTTAAAATTTTACGGTTATATATCATTTCAAACCGCAATCCCGAATTAATAATAAAATCCATAAAATCGCTCGAGTCTATCATTTCAACCCATAACGATTTTTCCTTAATCTATTGATCATTCGGGTACGTATCATTTCAACCCATAGTGAACTTGCAGTTTATAACGATATAAAATAAAACATCCATTCATCCAATATCAACAATCAACATCCATTACAAACATCATTCAAATCAATCAATAAATATCAATATAGAACTGATAATCAATAACATGTATTTAACTAGCAATTTATATTCAATAATAAATTAAATAACGATTTAATTCAAATAAATTAAAATTAACTGAGATGATGATTTAAAATATACCAAACAACCATAAATAGATTTCTAATCACATCATAAATTAATTTAACTAACATAAGAAATTTAGAAATTGTGAGTGGGTCAAAACATCCACCTTTGAATTTAAATCGAATTTGAACCCAAAATTCAAATGGTCTCAGAATCCATCCAAACTAGCGTCAAAATGTCCGGAATTAAATACGACCCCAACGCAAGAAATCGCGCCCAAATCCGAGCTCGGATGCAAAAGTTACATGAGTTAGAACATTCAGAAGTTTAAATTTAAATTAAATAAAAAAAACAAACAAACCAGATGTCACCACGTCACGTTCTCTCTCCCCATACACAGTCGAACCATGCAACACGAAACATATCCCTCACCTTTGACCACGTTCTCACTTCACCACCGGCCTCCTGCTCCGACCAACAGCACACTGGCCGCCCCCTCATCGACCGCCGCCCCCCGGCCCAAGTCCGCCCTCCTCCTGACGCTGTCGCCGCCACCTTAGACTAGGGTTTCGAAACCCTACTTCGCCTATTTCCGACCGCCACAGGCCATGGTACACATTCCAACCACCACCAATCGATCCGATGCAACGCTCTCTTCAAAACCCATAAGACAATTTCGCTGATTAAAGCCGAAATCGAAAACCCCAAATTCGCCTAGGGTTTCGATTTTTCATCCTTTTGACCGTGAATTCCCGATGTCTCGAGCATTATTTCAGACAACGGACACAAGACACTGATTCGTATTGATGAGATCTTCGATAAATATATTTTATAGACTTTTTTTAAGGAGTATGATTTTGGTTTGCAATTGAATTTGAAATTTGTTTGGTTTGTTTGCCACTGAGAAGAAGAAGATGAGAAGGAGATGTACGTACAGACAAATAAGAATATGAAGTGGCTAGGGTTTATAACGAGCTACTTATAGGCGAAGCTGAAATAGAAAAGAACGGATCAGATTTGATTTGGATTGGAACGATAAGCGACCTGAAAAGCCTGTTCTGTCTCCGGAACAAAATTGGGTCAACCCATATATCAAAATAGATGCTTTCGATAATTTTAAAATCAATGGAACTGGTTTCAAATCCTAATTCAATCGTATGAAGAAGTTATGTTAAAATAAGCTTATTTCAAATTGATTTTAATTAAATTAATTTCTAGGCGTTTCGAGTCTGTACGATGAAACAACAAGTCCGATCGTTACGAAACTTGAAATCCTACAATAATTTACCGTTATGGATCCGATGAAACTGGTTTCGTCAAAATCCGAGTCAGTGGCCAAAATGGCTATATTTTAGTTAATTAAATAAATTAATATTAAATTAATTAAATCACATTTTCAGTTTAAATTTTAATAATTTACAACTTCTATCATTTTTGATTTCTTAATCACTTATAATAATTTAAACAAATTTAGATGTCAATTTAAAGTTGATTATTCCATCAATTTCAGTGTTTAATTACAATTTCATTAAATTCAGAAATTATAAATTAAATTTTCAAAAATTCCATTTAATTGACCTTTCATCCTACTATTCAATCCATATTTATCAAATAGTTGAAATTAACATTGGTTCATGATCTATTACATTAATATTCTCAAATTTCATCTTAATCTCCATTAACGTAATATTTAAATATTTAATTTCATTTATTTGTAATTAATCCAAATATTATAATTTGAATTCCAATAAATTAATAAATCTTGATTTCCATTCTTTTTATTCAACCAATTGTCATATTATGAATAAAATTAACATCATTTCCAAATATTAATTTAATTTACATTAACATAATATTTAATTACATTTATTGAAATTTATTTCCCTTTTAAAATTTTATAAACAAATTAAATAGGTAACATATAATAATTGTTACCATAAACCTTTAATCACATTCATAGGTTATTTATTTACAAACAAAGGTTACAATTACTTATATAATGCTGATTTTATTCAATTTCTATTAACTGTCTATTTCATACAAAAATTAAATATTTACTTTTGTTTTCTTATATTTAATGTATAACCAAGTATAACAACTTACATTATTTCATTTATTGGGATTTCATTCAAATTATTAATAGTCAACTTATATTAACATTAATACCTTTAATTCTAATTATTATTTCATTCTTAAACCACCAATTTTATTTCTTTCAATATTATATTACCAAAATCTCATTATATTAAAAAATTTAAATCGTCGAAAATTATGGGTCGTTACACTCTCCCCCACTTAAAACTTTTCGTCCCCGAAAAGGAAAAAGAAGGGAAAAGAAGGAATCAAGTAATCAATATATCTTATTCAAAATATTAAATTTATAACAAATAAATTTACAAAATTAAATCCTTTTACACTCAAAGTAATAAAGTTTGGAAAACATTTCTCAAAATTTTCTAAGTCAAAAATTTTCGAAAAATTTCGGCAGACTCTTCTTTATTCGGAGAGGTCTGGGAGAAATAATAATATCAATAATAACAATATAATATCATAATTTTTAAAATAATATATCCCAATAGTGGGAGAACAATATAATATCGCTAGAAAACCATAATCCGAGAACGTACCTATTTGTCGAGCAAACAACGCTTAATTACGAAACCAAAAGCAGTGGCAATTGCTTCCATAACCTGTATTTCACTTATATAATCTAAAAGAGTTAATAATTATATAAAGTGAAATATTTAAAGTTGTTTCAACCACTAACAAACAAATCAATATAAAACTACAGTCACTGGCAACCACGGCATACAATCATCATATGAAATCAATAGAATCAACTATCCATCCATAGCAAACAAACAAATGGTTTGTTCGGGTTCAGAAATTTTTAACTGCCTAGAATGACAAATAAACTACTGAGTGACCCATTTACTCAACAGTCTTAGATGAACCCAATAGATTATTCATACATCTTAAACAATTAGAAGTATCCTATCCCAAACAACCTATAAACCAAAACAAACAATAATTTACAATGTACTTGAGTTATTCTTATTAAATTTCTTTTACAACATTTACAGTTTTTTTCTTCTTTTCATTCATACAAGGATTATTTCTTTAACTTACATTTATCTCTTACAAAATTTTATTCCCATTCATTCATTACTTGATTTCATTTCATTCATTGATTTATAGTATTCATGTTCAATTCAATTACTTAGCATATCAATTCATTAACTTAAGTTTATCATCTTTTACTTACAGTACTTACTTTCTATTTCATTTTATTAGTAGTATTATAATTTTAACTCATGTTTATAACTATTTACATATCAAATTTCTTATTTATAAAAGTAAATTTCACTGAACACTTCCATTACATAAGTTTTACTTGTAAAATTTTCCATTACACATTCTTTTAACATTTCAACTTTTTATAATTGGTAAGTTATATATATATGTCTTTAAGAATGCAATTGAAAGTTACACAAGTTTGACTTACTTATTCTAATTAACTTAAGGTTCAATAATTATCATTTCTTATTTTCATATTCTTTTCGTTTACAAGTTACGAATTTCAAATTCCTTGTATATTTCAGTTATAACTTAGCATATCATTTCTTATTTTCATTTAGAAGTTTCAATTATTAAATAGTTAAAGTTTTTATTCCACTTCAATAATTGAAATCTCTAATTCATAGAAATTTAAGAACTAAATGCTGGGTTTCGTTTCAAATCATTTAAAATTATATATATATATATATATATACACACACACACCCACACATATACACACACACACACTCATAACTTTTATATCCAATCCTATTTAAACTTTAAAATTTTTATTTGTTTATCAAAATAGATCTGTAGTAAAACTACTACAATGGCCTTCCCACTTTGAAACTGGAAAATGAACGTCGATGATGCGTGCACTCATCACCGAAATTATTATCTAGCGACAAAGAGGGAAGTACAAACTTATTTCTTTCCAAAATTTACATCAAAACATTTCCTTCAAATTGTATTGAAATATTTATATCAGAAAATACTTCCAAATACTACTAATAATATATTCCAAAATCATTCGAAAGAAATTTTCAAAATCCCGGAACTTAAGTTCTAAATTTCCAAATTTCATTTATTTTATTTTTAAATCTTATTTCCAACTAATATTTATAAATTTCACTACTTAACAAACAACATATTACAACCAAATATATATCATTTATAAATCATTATTTTATATATAAAAATATACAATAGGTAAAATTATTTCATTTACCTACATTTCAAAACAAATATTGTGTCCGTGAGTCCTATTAAGTGTTTAGAAATCCCTATCGATGTCATAGCGTCCTATGCACCAACCTGAATTTATAAATACAAAACAGAACAAATTAACACAATATAAAAACCTTTTATAACACTAACAAATACGCTCTCTCATATATATACACTCAGCGACTCATCATAGGATATTACTACCCTATTTAATATGAGTCAGACCATACAAAGCTAAGGTTATCGCTAAACCTGGCTTTGATACCAACTGTAACATCCCGCCTTTTTGTACGTTTTAAGTAGACACACATGCCGACTCAAACCATACAGAAGGGCGGATTGTTATTGGGGTGAATAAGAAAAAGCAGAGAAAGTAAAAAACAAAACAGAATCTCGCAGCGGAATGACAAAATATAATAATCAAATAACAGTTAATTAAGCTATATACAAAATATTTGATTATACTTATACAATACAAGATCAGAGTTACACTTATCAGAGATAAATAAATAATGCAGCGGAACAGTGTGAATGCAGTGGAATAAATATAGTAAATAATTGTAGTACAAATCTTCGTCTTCGTCCTCCAGAAATATGGTCTTCAAATCCTGAAATGCTCAGGCTGACCCAAGCGAATTGAAAAGAAAAAAAACTCGAGTCAGAACTAAAAAATCTTATGTAAGTCAAATCAACAGTATATAAATATGAGTGTAAACGGCGTCGGAGATATTTACGGGGTTTGATATCTCTTATCCAGTGTCTAACGTGAGTGCAGTAACTTAAGAGATGTTCGGGATTCACATCTCCAAAGGATCCGTTAAACTATATACTATGTAGTACAATACGCTATTATAATATGTCTACAGTAAAGTAAAAGTATTAAAATAGCATTAAGGCGTTACCCATATCCCCCTTAACACATTTTTATAATGCCAATAGTCTATACAGTATCGTAACTCTCCGTAAACTGGGGCCGCCAGAGGATATCCCATAGGTACGACATAAAACAAACTCGTAGAAGGCGCGCTAGGGTAGGTGACACGGCACAACTAGGCAATGCCAGGGTAGATGTACCAATTACACTTCCGAACTGGTGGTAACGCATAGCAGCTACTACCGCCCACCTCGAAACACACTCCCAAATCAAAAATCGAGGGTGGCCACCAAAATTGCAAATCAGAATATAGTATCGAAGGAATGTGCCCGGTCGGAGGAATGACCTCACTTGGCCCGTCGATTTCTCCTATTTTATCCATCTTATGCTAACTCACGGGAGTTAAGTCCACATATATACCTTATAGGATCGTCGCCACCAACCTACTTCATTCTGGAATCTCTACCGCATACACAGTTATCAAAGTGGTTTTCAGTATCGACAGAGAGTATGCTCATATCCGATCCTGGTCTCTTTAACAACCAAACGCTTATTTCACACCGGATGGTTCTTTTACATTTCCAAAATCATTTCATAATTGATATCAAAATATCATATTCAATTCAAATCATATCACTTTCAAAATCATTACTTGCTTCCGAAATTATATCTCATTGAAATCATAGTTCGAAATTATATTTCCTTTCAAAAGTCAGATTTCCAAAATAGGTTAACTCTCATTTAAAAATTATCTTATTAAACCAAATATGCTATTTAGCTCCCAACTTAGGTTATAATGTCGCTTAACCACATTCACTTTAAAAATCGAGAATTTGAATATAAACCCATCCATTTTACTTAGTTTGGAATTTAGAAAAAAAAATAGTTTTAAATAGTTATAAATAGTTAATATAGATTTAAATAGATTAAATATAATTAAAATAGATTAAATGGCTTTAAAATAGATTAATTAGATTTAAAATAAGTTAAAACAGGTTAATTAGTTTAAATAAATTAAATGGTTTAAAATAGGTTAAAATGATTTAATATAATTAATATAGGTTAAAATAGTTTAATACTTTGAAAATCTTAATAATTATAAATTTTGAAATAATAATATATTTTTAAAATAGTTTATATTAAAACATGAATTTGGAATTAATATCAAATTAAACTATTCATTTCATTCCAACACATTTTGACCATTACAATGTCCCAAAATCCAATTTCAAATTTTCCGATTCAGAATTCTAAATAAATATTAAATTCAATATCGCTTAATCCATGTTAAAACATCGATTTAATTACTCTAATTTCAATATATTTCAAAATTATACTTCAACGATTTTTAATAACTCAATTTTGATAAACTTCACTTATATTTCAAATTCACTATAAAATTTCAATTTTATTCCTTCAACAAATCTTTCAAAATAATCCGATTTTAATATAAAACTCGAAGTTCGATAAAATTCGATTTATATAACCTAAATTTAATTTCAAAATATCATTTAACTCAATGCAAAATTTAAGGATTCAAAATCATTTGAATTTAACCAATCCAGTGTCCGTATATAATTCTCTACCCTAGGGTCAAGTGATACGGATATTTATCATTTCAATCCGCAATTTAAAATTTTACGGTTATATATCATTTCAAACCGCAATCCCGAATTGATAATAAAATCCATAAAATCGCTAGAGTCTATCATTTCAACCCATAACGATTTTTCCTTAATCTATTGATCATTCGGGTACGTATCATTTCAACCCATAGTGAACTTGCAGTTTATAACGATATAAAATAAAACATCCATTCATCCAATATCAACAATCAACATCCATTACAAACATCATCCAAATCAATCAATAAATATCAATATAGAACTGATAATCAATAACAGGTATTTAACTAGCAATTTATATTCAATAATAAATTAAATAATGATTTAATTCAAATAAATTAAAATTAACTGAGATGATGATTTAAAATATACCAAACAACCATAAATAGATTTCTAATCACATCATAAATTAATTTAACTAACATAAGAAATTTTAGAAATTGTGAGTCGGTCAAAACACCCACCTTTGAGTTTAAATCGAATTTAAACTCAAAATTAAAATGGTCTCAGAATTCGACCAAACCAGCGTCAAAATGTCCGGAATTTAAATACGACGCCAACGCAAGAAACCGCGCCCAAATCCAAGCTCGGATGCAAAAGTTACGTGAGTTAGAACATTCAGAAGTTTAAATTTAAATTAAATAAAAAAAACAAACAAACCAGATGCCGCCACATCACGTTCTCTCTCCCCATACACAGTCGATCACGTTCTCACACCACCACCAGCCTCCTGCTCCGACCAACAGCACACCGGCCGCCCCCTTATCGACCGCCGCCGCCCTGGCCTAAATCCAGCCCCCTCTTGACGCTGTCGCCGCCACCTTAGACTAGGGTTTAGAAACCCTACTTCGCCCATTTCCGACCGCCGCAGGCCATGGTACACCTTCCAACCACCACCAATCGATCCGATGCAACGCTCTCTTCAAAACCCATAAGACAATTTCGCTGATTAAAGCCGAAATCGAAAAGCCCTAATTCGCCTAGGGTTTCGATTTTTCATCCTTTTGACCGCGAATTCCCGATGTCTCGAGCATTATTTCAGACAACGGACACAAGACGCTGATTCGTATTTATGAGATCTTCGATAAATATATTTTTTCGAATTTTTTTGAGGAGTATGATTTTTCGATTTGATTTTGATTTGCAATTGAATTTGAAATTTGTTTGGTTTGTTTGCCATTGAGAAGAAGAAGATGAGAAGGAGATGTACGTACAGACAAATACGAATAAGAAGTGGCTAGGGATTATAATGAGCTATTTATAGGCGAAGCTGAAATAGAAAAGAACGGATCAAATTTGATTTGGATTGGAACGATAAGCGACCCGAAAAGCCTGTTCTGTCTCCGGAACAAAATTGGGTCAACCCATATATCAAAATAGATGCTTTCGATAATTTTAAAATCAATGGAACTGGTTTCAAATCCTAATTCAATCGTATGAAGAAGTTATGTTAAAATCAGCTTATTTCAAATTGATTTTAATTGATTTCAATTAAATTAATTTCTAGGCGTTTCGAGTCTGTACGATCAAACAACAAGTCCGATCGTTATGAAACTTGAAATCCTACAATAATTTACCGTTACGGATCCGATGAAACTAGTTTCGTCGAAATCCGAGTCAGTGGCCAAAATGGCTATATTTCAGTTAATTAAATAAATTAATATTAAATTAATTAAATCACATTTTCAGTTTAAATTTTAATAATTTACAACTTCTATCATTTTTGATTTCTTAATCACTTACAATAATTTAACAAATTTAGATGTCAATCTAAAGTTGATTATTCCATCAATTTCAGTGTTTAATTTCAATTTCATTAAATTCAGAAATTATAAATTAAATTTTCAAAAATTCAATTTAATTAACCTTTCATCCTATTATTCAATCCATATTTATCAAATAGATGAAATTAACATTGGTTCATGATCTATTACATTAATATTCTCAAATTTCATCTTAATCTCCATTAACGCAATATTTAAATATTTAATTTCATTTATTTGCAATTAATCCAATTATTATAATTTGAATTCCAATAAATTAATAAATATTGATTTCCATTCTTTTTATTCTACCAATTGTCATATTATGAACAAAATTAACATCATTTCCAAATATTAATTTAATTTACATTAACATAATATTTAATTACATTTATTGAAATTTATTTCCAATTTAAATTTTTTTAGACAAATTAAATAGGTAACATATAATAATTTTTACCATAAACCTTTAATCACATTCATAGGTTATTTATTTACAAACAAAGGTTACAATTACTTATATAATGCTGATTTTATTCAATTTCTATTAATTGTCTATTTCGTACAAAAATTAAATATTTACATTTGTTTTCTTATATTTAATGTATAATCAAGTATAACAATTTACATTATTTCATTTATTGGGGTTTCATTCAAATTGTTAATAGTCAACTTATATTAACTTTAATACCTTTAATTCTAATTATTATTTCATTCTTAAACCACCAATTTTATTTCTTTCAATATTATATTACCAAAATCTCATTATATTAACAAATTTAAATCGTCGAAAATTATGGGTCGTTACATACTGCCCTCAGGTTTCGGTGTAGTACTCTCTTGTTGTGATTCCTATAGTTGTAAGGCTTGGGTCGGGTTTGGTGTAGTGACTTCGAGCACTGTCCATTTTCCTTCACTATAGTACATGGTAAGAATGGTGTAACACTTGTCCCCTAAGTCTACTGTGATCATAGGTCGTGATAAACTTGTTGCCTTAAGTACCCGGTCCACGCATCTTGTTATTTCTGCTTAACTTCTCTCTTTTGTCTCAGCTATTTATGATGTGGGCCTTTTGTGCTCCAACCTATGCTCAGATGTTTATATTTGATTTAGTACCACCGTTCACATTTTTGATATTGCTGTAGTCACTTATACGCGGTGTTGTTAGTACTACCACTGAGTGATGGCGGTAGGTTGTGTGTTTGGCATGACCTGCCTTTTTTATTTGGAGCGGAATGTCCTTTGCTGTGTCTTGGCTGTATGTTTGTTATGACCTACCCCCTTATTTGGGGGTGTAATATCCTTGGCTGTATTCTTGGCCGTATACCTAGTGCCACTTTCCCCTTGTTTGAGGATGTAATTTCCTTAGCTGCACGCTAGGTATAACCCACCCCTCTGTTTGAAGGGCGTAATGTCATATGTTTGTTGAGCCGCATCTTTCTCTACATCATCGTTCTCATTTTTGAGATTGTTGTTATTGGTCGTAGGTTGTACTGCACCTGTGGATCGATGGTGGTGAGCTATGAAGGGTAATTTGTTCGTATGCTTGGCATGGTCCTCCCCGCTGTTTTGGGGAGGACTAAAAAAGATTTGACCGAGAAGTCAAGTTGTGTATATACAACCCCTATCGCATGTACATGGTTTCTTTTATACTGGTTCTGGCTATCTAATATCCATACATCCAGTGTGCTATGTTGAATTAGCTAATATATAGGTTTTTTATTCTAGTTCAGGCAGTATAGTATCCCTACGACCAGCCTTTCTATGATTGTTATCATAGGAATATCCATACTAGGTCAAGGCAGTGTAATATGTCGTCTAGTGCAGTATTATGGCTAAGGAGTCAGACTCGCGTTGACTCAAGTCCAAGTGTGTAGGTCCAGTATCATCGTTCTCATTGTTGAGATTGCCGACTTAGCTTTTGACTAAATCAATGACTACTGGTGGTGACTTGTGAACGTGCATTTAGTTTTCCTACGAACAGTTAGAGAATTTTATACTAGTTTGAGTTGCATGGTATCCTTATGTCTAGTTTATAGTATTATTACTTTTTTATTGTACTATAATATACATCACATAAGTAATGGAAGTTAGACAAAGTAAGGTTTGAGATGCTCCGAGTTCCAAGTTCTTGGAACTAGGTTGCCATCAGGTCTGGATAGCCGGTATGCCTATTCGCTAAAACTTCTACTATAACTAGTGGACCTTCCTAGTTTGGTCCTAATGCTCTATCTATCGGATCCTTTGTATTAGCCATTACCCTCCGCGGTACCAAGTCCTCTTTGCAAAAGAATCTTTCTTTGAGCCTCACATTATAATTATTTGCCATCCTTTGCCGGTATGTGGCTACTACTACTGCTGCTTCATCCCTTCTCTCTTGGATGAAATCCAGGGCAACTTCTTTCACTTTCTTGTTCTTTTATGTGGTATATGATGTTCTACTATGTGATGGGATTTCAACTTCGATGGGAAGCATGGCCTCATATCTGTAGGTTAGGGAAAAAGGAGTGTGACTTGTAGGGGATCCAGTTGAAGTTTGTTAGGACCACAATACGAAAGAGAGTTCCCCTGCCCACTTTACTTTAGCTTTCTCCGGCCTTTTGTTTAGTAGTTTTTTGATGGTTTTGTTTGCAGCTTCGACCTATCCATTTATTGATGGTTGAGCAACAAAGGAGAAGGTTTTTATTATGTCGTTCTTCTTGCAAAGCTCCATGAATTCCTTGCTTTCAAACTAGGTGCCATTATCAGAAATAATTTTATGAGGTATCCCATATATGGTAATTATATTTCTTACTACAAAGGAAACTATCTACTTTGCGGTGATCGTGGCTAGGGGCTCCGCCTCTACCCGTTTGGTGAAGTAATTTATGGCCACTATGGTATGTTTAGCTCCTCTTTTCGACATTGAAAGTGGTCCTATAGAATCTACTCCCATATATCGAACGATCATGGGCTTGCAAGTGGGATGAGTGCATGGGATGGTTGTGCGTGGATACCAGTGAATCATTGACATCTATTGTACTTTCTCATGAATTCCTTTGCGTCCTGGAGTGCAGTGGGCCAATAATAGCCATGTCTTAGCACATTCTTTGTCAATTTGTTTCCTCCAGAGTGATCTCCACATTGTGCCTCTATACTCCTTCATTACCTATATCCCCTTTTCTTTGCAAACACACCAAAGATAAGGGTAGAATACCCTCTGTTGTATAATGTGCCATCAAAGAAGGAGTAGTATGGATCCTGGCATGTCATCTTTTGAGCCTCATTTCTATTTGGAGGTAAGTTTCCGTTTAGAAGTAATTGTTTGATAAGAGTCATCTAGTTGTTGTCCTCAGTTTGTTGAGGTGTGGATTCCGCAGCAGGTTGCCCCTGATTTTCCATCGTCTCTTGATTTTGTGTGCCTTGAATGGCGGGCTGCTGGGCTCGGGTTAGAACCATTATTTGATTTGACTCCGTTATACCTTCTCTACTTGATGCCCAATTGGTACTGCTTTCATTTCATTGGCCACTTTGGTACTAGCTAGTTTGCTAAAGAGTCGGCATATGAGTTTCTCTCACAACGGATTTGTTTTATCTCAGATTGTTCGAACTGCTATAGTGATTTCTTAGATAGTTCAGCATATTTGGTGAAGGTTGGCTCCTTTTCTTGGTAATTGCCCAACATTTGATTCACAATTAACTAAGAATCACTATGAATTTTAATGTACGTTACCTTCATTATCTAGGTCATTCATAGGCCTACAAGAAGGGCCTCATATTCTGCCACAATGTTGGTTGCTTTGAAAGCATGCTGTACTGCTTCATGCAACTTTTGCTAATTCGGCGTAACCAACATGTATCCGATTCCTGCTCCATATTCATTTGATGCTCCTTCTATGAACATGTTCTAGAATAGTGGGATGTTTGTTTCTTCTTTTGAATGGGGTCCGGCTGGTAAGGTTCACTCTGCAATAAAATCTAAAATCGTTGACCTTTGATCGCCTCTCTGGGGTAGTAGGTGATATCATATTGGCTAAGCTCTATTGCCCACTTTAATAGGCGATCTGATTTGTTTGGCTTCTGTAGTATTTGTCTAAGTGGTTTTCTTATGCGGTCTTTGATGGGATATGCCTAGAAATAAGGCCACAGCTTTCTCGTTGTATGAAGCAGGTTATACGAAAGCTTTTTAACAAGTGAGTAGTTTAGCTCTGCCCTTGACAATCGCTTGCTTGTGAAATTGATGAGTTTTTGCATCCCTTCATCCTCCTGTATCACTACAGCACTAATAGCTTGATTAGTTACAACTAAGTAAATGTACAAGTTCTCACATATCAACAGTTTTGATAGTATAGGAGTATTTACCAAATAATCCTTTAGGTTTTGGAATGCTGCCTCACACTCCTCGGTCCATTCGAAATTTCACCCCATCTTTACTTGATCGAAGAACGGGATATAGTTGTCGGTAGCTTTGGATATGAATATGCTTAGGGATTCTACTATATCATTTAGACTCATAGGATCCTTAAGTTTCTTTGGGATTTACATTCCTTTTATGGCATCGATCTTTTCAGGGTTAGCCTCGATTCCTCATGTGCTTACTATATACCCTAGGAACTTGCCTGATTTGACAGCAAAGGTGCATTTCATAGGATTTAGTTTCATATGGTATTTCTTGAGGATTGCGAAGGTCTGTTCCAAGTCTTTGACATGGTCTCATGATGCCATTGATTTGACTAGCATGTCGTCCATATGTACTTCCACATTCTTTCCAATCTATTGAGCAAACATCATATTGACTAACCTTTGATATATTGTCCTTCATTCTTGAGTCCGAATGGTATGACCTTATGGCAGTGTAACCCTTTGGTTGTTACGAAACAAGTGTGTTTCGGGTCTCATTCGAACATAGCTATTTGATTATATCCCAAATATGCATCCATGAATAAAAGTAATTCGTGCCCACTGGTTAAATCTACCAATTGGTTGACCTTGGTAGGGGAAATTGTCCTTTGGGTAAGCCTTGTTGAGATCGGTGAAATCTATACAGGTTCTCCATTTCCCATTAGGCTTTCTTACAAAAACTGGGCTGGTGATCCATTTTGGATAATATACCTCCCTGATGAACCCATTTTCCATTAACTTTTTAACCTCTTCATGTAGATTGTTATGCCTTTCTTGGTTTAGGGTTGTGTGCTCCAATCTAATCGGGTGTGCATTTGGGTCGATGTTCAATGCATGGCAGATGATAGCCGGGTCTATCCCAACCATGTTTGAATGAGTCCAGGAAAATGCATTTACTTACCGTTTAAGGAAATCTATCAACTCATCTTTAGCTTCTGCACTAAGTTTCTTCCCTATTTTGAGCACCTTTGTAGGGTCTTTTGGATCTATTTGTATCTCTATGGTATCATCAACCAACTTTAATTCTTTCTTTGTCGTTATAACCTTGGATCTATCTCACTTTCTGGCTCCTTTTCTAGTGGTAATTTCATAGAAAACAAATGTTTCTGTGCTTCCTTACAGAAATACTATGCATAAACTGAATAATATTAATAAGTGCTAATCATGTGCATTTATGTTTTCTTCTTTTTAATTTTAGGTTCGGGGCACAAGATTACTTGCCTCAGTATCGGTTTGAGTGTCCAATACCGCCGTAGTTTTATATTCCAAGTTAACTTCATTTTTATTATTACGAGTATCAAAAAAGACGGCAGAATAATTTGGAACAATTTTATTGCTAGAGTTTAGAGTTATATAATATAGCTCCCTATATAAAAATTATTTCCCCCTTACTGATCCTATTCCAGCCGAAGTATTGAATTTCATGAGAAAGTCCTTTTGAGAGAAGATAGCCCCCAGATCAACTAGAGCATATCTTCCTAAGAAAGGATTGTAGGGTGAGGGTTGATCGATGATTAGGAAACTTGCATAAAAAGACTTATGTAACGAGGCACTTCTAGCTATAACAAGCAAATGGGCTGACCACATTGGAATTGTAGCAATATTGTTGAAACTAAAGATCGATTCCGGGCTGGGTTTAGGTAACTTCATTTGGTCGTAAGCAGACTTGAAAATGACATTAATAGAGCTTCTCAAATTGACGAAGACTTTCTTCATAGTACAATTCGATACTTGCACCATCATAATAAGTAGGTCTTGATGTGGGAACACAACTCCTACCGCATCAGCTGCCATGAGGGTTATTTCTGGTACAGGCTTCTGTTTGACATGGAAGATCGCCCTCTGGGTTTTGGCTTCTTGTATTACCTCCCCTGTGCCTTTTTGCTTGCACTACCGAGGTGTGGATCTCTATGAATTGAAGCTATCAGGTTTGAACGATTGCCAGCTTGGTGTTCAATTGGATATGGAGTCAAATTGCCATCCTATCTCCTCCATGTTCCCTCTAAAAGCTGCTAAAATATCCCTTCTCGATTAGCCTCTCTATTTCTTTCTTCAGGTGTCGGCAGCTATCAGTATGGTGACCATTTACTTCGTGGAAGCAGTAGTAGGCTCCACCTTTGTTCTATTCTAGTTTCTTTCCATTGTTCGGCAAATTGCAAGACATCTTAATTTTGGTTATCTCATTTATTTGCCCAAGGGAATGAGCGAGGGGGATCTTTGTTGTGAGGTTTAACTCTTTTTGCCGCTTTTCCAGTAGGTGATACCCGTCTACCCCCTTCTTCCTGTCACAGCCGGGGGCGGAAACTCCATGAGATTGAGATATAGACTCAGCTTCCTCCATCATAATGTATCCAATCGCCCTCCCACAAAAGGCCTTCATGTTATTGCAAGATTTCCTGCTATTTTTGTACCACAATGCGGTTCCTCTCTTAATTACAGCATGAGCTGCCATTAGTAATGCTTCATCCATGGTTGCCTTAACTCAAAGAACCTCCATTTTGAAGCACTTAATGAAACTACGCAAGCTTTCATTCTCTCCTTGTTTCACACAAGACATAGTATGGACGTCTGGGGAGGCTTCCATTCCTAAATTGAACTGCCTTAGGAAATCAACAAATAATTGCCTTCAAGATCTGACCTCTCCTGATCCGTACCTCCTGAACCACTATGAGGCCACACCGGATAAGTATATAGTAAAAAATTTGCAATGGGCCATCCTTTCAACTTTCAGGATGTTGAGGTGATCCCCGGGGTTGGTAGTTACATCAAACTTATCAATCACAAGGGCTTTGAAATTATCAGGAAAATCAGCCTCGATAATAGTCTCACTGAAAGGGGTGCAAATTCCTTCCTCTGTCTTTTCTCCTGTGCTCCGTTGACAAATCTTTGCTAATTTCTCCACCTGAATTCTGATTTTTTGGATCTAGTATTCTCTCGGGTCAACCTAGGATGAGTTACCGTCAAATAGTGCGTCGTTATCATTTCTAGCAGATTGGGTTAGTTTTTCTAGCAGTAGCGGGTTTATAGTAGCTAGTTTGGTTTTGATCCTGGGGTTACCCTGGATTTTGCTCTTCAATTTGGTGTTAATTTTTAATCCAATGTCACTGTTCCCATTAATGGGAGTGCCATATCATTCCTTCACTGAATGCTCAGCACAGCCGTGGAAAGATCGCGGTGAGTTCTGAGGTAGGGAGGTGAAGATGCCCAGTGAATAACATGTTGGATCATTGTTTTCTCTAATCCTTCGATGCATCGATTTATTTGGTCTAAGAAGGATTGGAATGCGGCCATGATGGTATTTGCCGGGGCCATGGTTTTAAATCTCGGATATCGATCACATTTCGTCTCGGCGATTTTAGCGACTCGGTATCGTATCGGGGGAGATCTCGGACGAGACGAGTGCATCTCGGATGCCAATATCGGATTTACATATCGATCCTTAAAGTTCATCTCGGGACCATATCGGCGTATATTTCAATGTTTCAAATCAGTTCATACAATACTAAAATATGATAAAAATTATTAAAGAACCATATCCTGAAGCTTACACAACACTAAAATTTTAAAACAAGTAAACAACACATACATATCTAATTAAACATTACAAAAATATTAAATGAACACCACTTGCATGATTTAAGTTCTAAACTGACATGAATCATTGTTATGTGAATACCAACATAAAAGAAGGAAATGCTACCCATCGTGCTTGCATTACTTCCTACCACATAAACAAGGAAATTCTCCTCTTCATGCTTGCCTTATTTCCTGTTGCAGAGCATTCACAGAGCCACCAATATTCACAAAATAAATGTTTGAATAAACATATAATGTTTAAGCAAAGAAAGTAGTAGCCTTAACCATGAAATTATACTTGCAAATTAAATCAATTTGCAAATCTACTCTAAATTATACTGTAAATTCAATTTTCGAATTTCATTTAAATAGAAAAATCATAATTTACATACCTGTAAGAAGTAGAGAGATTGATCGAAGACGAAGTTGCAGACTGTCAAAAGCGATTGAGCGGTCGGAAATTGGAAGCAATCGCGAGGAGTTGGAAGTTGGAAGAGGGAGTTCGATTTTTTTTAAGTAGAGGGTGTTTGATTTTTTTTAGAAGAGGGAGTTCGATTTTATCTCTGGTGAAGAGGGAGTTCGATATTTTTGACGAGAACGTGATTTTTGAGAAGTTTAATCGGATAATGAAGAAAAGGGCAGTTTGTTTTTTGAATTTGGGCTAAGATGGGCCTATATCTTTAAAAAAAACAATATATTGGGAGATCTCAAAATATCGTTTCGCTCCAAATATCGGACGATATTTGTAAATTTCGGTCGATATATTCGAAACGAGATATCAACCGATATCTCATGTTTCGTTTCGCCCATGCCTTCAACCGAGCTCATGACCGAGATATCGGCCGAGATGTCTGAGATTTAAAACAGTGGCAGGGGCCTCAGTTGAAGCTCCTTCCTCATCCTAGCTTTTTTAGAGTATAAGTTATTTGGGGACAGTTTTTGCTACCAAATGTGAAGGCTCCTGAATTGGAGAAATAAGAGAATCGGTAAGATTCATGATTCGTGGTGTAAAGTTTTATTGTATGTGGAAAATGAACAGAGGCATGGAGGTTTGGGCCCTCCTTCTAGCACCAAAAGATGATGAACTTTTTCATTGTTCAACTCCTCGATTATGTGCAAAGTTATTAATCTGCTAATTACTTAGCCTATTTTGAATTAACAAAACTAAGTAATCTTAATTTTTTCATGAGGTGGTGATTATGCCGCTGAGTGCTTACATAATCAAGTGGTTGCACTTTAACCATTTGTTAAAGTGTCAGATCTATCTAATATTTAATCCAAGTACAAGTTATATAAAATATAGTAATAAACTAATTAAGGAAATTTCAAAAAACAGTAAAGGACACGGGGGATTTACGTGGTTTGGATTTTAAGAAATCCTTCATCTACATGGAAAGTTTCTCTTTCTTCCTTTTTCATTGATTGGGTACAGAATTTCATGGTAGAAAGTATAGTTGAATCTTAAAGGTTTTTGAAAAAGAAAAAAAAATGTCCGAGGAAGAGGAAGTCCCCTTCATGCTACAGTTTCTTTTCTATTTATAATCATGAAAGGCACATGGATTATTAGAATTTATTTCTCATCATCATGCCTCAACCCTTGGATTCTACCAGATATCGTTTATCTGCGTTATCTATTTGACGTGGTGGGATTACAGATGTGTATTTGATGAGAATTTTGAATAGAGACGGGAATTTCCAAAATTAGAGCGAAAATATCTAAAATTGTGGTGGGAGAATCCAAATTTGAATTGGCTTTGCTTGTGGGCCTTCAAAGAGATATTTGTTGTTACTCTTCAGTCTCGTTTTTCTTACGCTGACTAGTATATAATGTTATGGTGTCGATGCATATGAAGAGGTATAGTGGTGAATATTGCCTGGTGCCCAGGTCATGCTTCCCTGCTAATACCTTTGCCGTCTCTACTGGACTTGACATTATGTCGTGTCAGAATAGAGTAGTATTTCCTAATCTGCTCTGAGAATTGACTTGGCATATGCCAGGAATGTGCTTGAGGCTATTTGAGATTTGAGTTTTTGGGAAACTTTAGTTGAATGTAGCTTCTCATTTGTCGTTCACCTGTAAGCATGGTTCTGTGTTGAAACATACCATGAGTGGCTCTATATACAACCAATACTAGTCTGATAACTATTATTATACGAAAAATCTACTAGATGTAGGTGGTCTTCCCATGATCCCCCGAAGTCCAACACACAAGCTCATAACAAGTCCTCTAAGATCTTGTTAACTCTTTCTGTCTACCCATCAGTCTATGGATGGTAAGCAGTACTCAACTTGAGCTTGGTTCCAAACTTTCTTGAATACTCTTCTAGAACTCGCTAGTAAACAAAGAATCTCTATCGCTAACAATGCTACTAGGAATTCCATGCAGTCTAACTACATTCTTCATAAATAACTTAGCCAATATAGGTGCCATCCTGTTTGCCTTAATCAAAATGAAATGGGCGCTCTTGGTCAATCCGTCGACTATGACCCTTATAATTTCATTCCCTCTATTAGATTTCGGCAATCCATTGATAAAATCTATAGAAATGGAATCCCACTTCCATACTGGAATGTCTAATGGCTGAAGCAATCCACTTGGCTTTTGATGCTCAGCTTTTACCCGCTGACAGTTCAAACACTGTTTCACCCATAAGCCAACATCCCTCTTCATGCCTTCCCAGATGAAACTTCTCTTCATATCTGGATACATCTTCATTCCTCCTGGATGGATAGTGAATTTTGAATTATGGATTCCTCCAAAATCTCTTTCCTTATGTCTCCCACATTTGGAATACATAATCTGCCTTTCTTTCTCAACCATCCATTTTGGTCAAGACGAAAATCCTTTAAGTCATCGCTCTCCGTCCCTTCCCTTAACATTTTGATCCATTCAGCCAAAACTGGATCCTCCTTCTGTTTATAAGCTATCTTCTCAATCATTACCAGTCAGACTTCTAAACAAGACAACATAGCAGACTCTCCACCAGATTCAGCTTCGGATCTCCACAGTATTCTACAAGCTGATAATGATTCTAAGTCTTTCCGTTCTGCTACCATAGCTAATACTGCATTTTGATGCTTCCTACTAAGAGCATCTACAACCGTATTTCTTTTTTCGAGTGTGTACTCTATTCCAAAATCATAAGCGGCTAGAAACTCCAACAATCTTTGTAACGACCCGATTTTTCGACGCCCGAAAATCGACATCAATACGTCCACTGTATCAAATGCCGAACAATTGAACGCCGGAAAACTGAACCATTAAGGTAAAAGAAGAAGGAGGTAGAAGAAGAAAATAGAAACAACATCAGAATCTCACAATCGCAGCGGAATAAATATAATATATATCAACAGATATAAAACACAAAGAAATCTGTACTGATTTATACATTACATCATCAGAGTACAACCCAAATCAACAACACAATCAATATTCAAATGCAGGACAGTTATATAAACTTGTCCTCATAACTGAATACACAGCGGAATATAATCTACGTGAATACGCCTCGCCATCCAACTCGTCTCCTAAGCTCCACAGCAGTCCATCCAAAATCTGTACTCAATAATACTCGGCCTGACCCGAGCATTATAGTTAAAACAATACCCGAGTCAGTCTGGAAAACCAGCGTGAGAAAACACACTCAATTGAATTATTTAAGTTTTCAAAACCCTTTTGAAAATCAAAGGTATCTCGTAAGACCATGCCACAAATAAACATGTCGGGTTTTTACCTTACGGTAACCAAAACATTTCTAATCAAATCCTTTGATATTATAGTAGTGTCTATATACAAATACTTATTCAAATAGCCGAAATTGTTACATTATTAAATTCCAGCAATACTAGGCTCTAAAATCAAAACCGTAAAAGCGCGTAGGGAGAATGGATTTCCATCAATGGCAGGGCTACTGGGGTACCGCCCATCACAGTACGTGGTCAACATCACCGTACCGAGGATCCCCCCTAATCCCCTGCATCATAAGACCGGAGCTACCCCTTATTGGATAGTCCGAATAAGATCACCCCGCGGTTGGGATCAGCAACCGCCCACTAAGACGAATAAAAAGGAACATCTAGACAGGGATGATCTTACCCTAATTGGTTGCTAGCCACTTAGCCTTGCATGCACCTCCCCTGTTTTAGCCATTCCCGGTTGATGAGGCTCGAGGCTATGCGTTACCTTTTTAGAACACATCTCACTTAGAATGCTCATCGTCCTCCTGACGATGTTCTGAAAGCATTCATCCATACAAGTCCGTTCCGGGTCCGAACGAAATCGAAGGCACTACTCCTACTACATCCATTTTGGAATCACCTTCAGGATTAGTACCAATTAGCCCTTGCAATTTACTGCTCCATCATCGACTCCAAGCTCTTGTTTACCTCACGAAAATGTATTCGTTGGACCGAAGTGGTTTTCAGATTACAAATCCGATCCCGGTCTCTTCGAAACAACGTTCGCTATTTCCCGGTAAACTCAACCTCGGTTCTTTAGGAAATAAACAGACGAGAATAAGATCGGAGATCACCTCCTAACCATTAGTGGATGTATTTCCTTATAACGTCCTAGAAGAACGAACGAGTTTATACGTACAATATGACACCTCGAATGGTAACTTTACCATATAATTCCCGTATTCTTCATATATATTTCCAAAGTCTTATTGGGTCCAAATCTGATAGTCGGTTATTTAACTATCAAATAAACAATCAATTCAGCCAATTATTTTATTCCCACTGAAAACGCCAAGTCTTATAAAAATTAGATTTTAATAGATTTAAATCACTTTACCCAAAATTATATGCTTTATCATTTTAAAATAAAGCTACTTTAAATACTTCTAAATTTAAAACAATAGTTATGAAATTCTATACTAATTTTCCAAATAAAACTTAAGCCAAAACTACTTTTATTTTTAAAAACACAATTCCTATCTCCTTATAAATTCCCACCGTGAATTTATAATTCCAAATTTATCCACTGATAAATATTTCACTTTATTTATAAACCCAGTTTACAAATCCTCATTTCTCATTTATTCAAAATGAATTCCAAAATCCATTAACACCAAATTCACCCTTTATTAAGATTTAAAATCCTTATTTAAATCTGAAACATCAATTTCAATCTTTATTTCAAAACTCCTATTTAATTTTCCTTTAAAAAAAATCCCACATCCATATATTTGATATCTTAAAATACCCAAATATATTCAGCCAACCATAACAATCAATAACATCAATTCCAATATAATCTATCATAGATTATCAAATAAAACATATCACCGAATATGAAAATAAATTCCAACATTTTGAGGAATCCAGTTGGATCCCTCCAACCTGTTTCCCTGCATCCACAAATGTTAGCACAATATAAATACCAACTCCACTTCGAGGTGGAATATCGTGGTATATAGGGTCATCCACTATTATGCGGGGCGCATAGGGTCTAATCTGCTATATAATGCGGGAATATCAATCACTCCAATATATATATATATATATATATATATATATACACACACTACTATATATATTATCGCATCTAGACTGATAATAATAATCACATTCAATCAATCAATCACTAATTTAAATTATACTATTAATTTAATTGTGGAAATCCAGATGTGAGTGAGATTAACTCACCTTTGATTTTTATTTGCAATCTACTTCAATATTGCCTTGGTTTCCGATTTTTGACCTTACAGCAACACAAGAACCCAGATCTACCTCGTACGAAATCCACCGACGATCGTCCCTGCTCCAACACTTCGACCTTCACCGCCCACTGCCCTTCCATCCTTTGCTAGAGCCACACATCATGACTCCAACCAATGCCGGGTCGCCCACCTCGTACACCATCAACGCATGCGAGAGCAAGCCCTAACCGACTTGAACCACTGCTCGCGATATTGAACCTCACCCCTTTCCTACAAACTCGCGAGCCCTTTGACGGGAGAAAGTTGATTCTCCATCCTCTCGCCCCAGCAATCGCCACACTCACAACCATCGCGGCTTCGAAGTCGCCTTTGGCCATGCGATTAGTTTGTATTTCGAATCGAACGAGTTCGAATCGATTTGCTATGCTAGATTTGGTTTCTGCCATGGATTTAAATTTTCACTGGAAGAGAAGAATTGCTAAACTATTTTGTTTTCTTTTTATTTATTTTATCTGGTTCAATTTTACAAAGAGGAAAGGGGATGCGTGTTATACTAGTGAACATGTGTTTTAAAATGTTCTTTACGTGTCTGCTTGCTATAGTGTTTTCAAGGCAGTTAAAATATTTATATTTGAATTTAAATTCAAATTTAAATCGTCTCGATTCCGTAACTCAAAATCTCGACCTCCTATCGAGGCGTTCCGCTAGGAGTTTATAATGTTAAACCCTTATTCCGAACACAATGGAAAAGGTTTCGAGTCCTAATTCGATCGTATGGAGAAGATAGCTTTTTGGACCCAGTTATTATATTAAATTTTCGATATAGATTTCAGTGCGTTTATCTATCGTACGATCACACGAAAACTCCAAGCACTACGAAATTTGAAATATGATAATAATACAATATTACGGATCCAATGGAACTGGTTTCATCGAATTCCAAGACTGTGCCTCAGAAGGCTAATTTTAAATATCAATTTAAACGATATATTTTTAAAACTGAACAAATCACCTAAAATTCAATTTCAAAAGTTCTATTACCTTCAGTAATATTTATATAAATTTTATAAACCTTCAAATTATTTTTAACAAGCTTGAAAATCATGATTCACTATTTTACCCAATTTTCCAATTATTAAATCCAATAACTAAATTATCCCATAATTAGTGATATTTGAAATCAAGTTAAACATTAACTTTTAAATATTTAAAATCAATTAAATATTCCAATTTCAAATGTTCAAAAATTCCGGGTCGTCACATTCCTCCCCCTTTAAAAGAATTTCGTCCTCGAAATTACTAGTTAGGAAGAATGGTCCGTTACCCGTTCATCATTCTCCAAAACCAAATAGTTTCAATAACTTTTCAAAACAATTCTTTTATTAACGACACACTATCCCTCTTACTAACTTCCTAAACTCTTCCATAGTTTTCAAACAAAATTATTTACTAAACCATTCAAGTTATAATTTAAAATCAAATTTAAACTTATCAAATTTTTCTAAAATTTTTCTAACTCTTTAAATTTTCGAAAAATTTCACCAGCGTCTCATTTGCGCGGCTATCTTGGAACAACTACAAAATGCCTCTACGGGCCCTCAAATTTCAAAAGAAAACAAAATGCCAATTGGCTAGCGCAGAAAATCATCAAATTTCATATGCCAATTTAAATACATACCTTTATGTTGGGCAATTCAAATTTATCTTCTAAAATCAAAACCAATTTCCTTTCCTTTAAAACACCTGTATACTATTTAGCAATAATATCCAATCACCGCATTCAAAATCATTTTATTATCTCTTTTCAAATTTCTCAATATTTGCTTTACCTAAGCCCGTACGATGTACATATATCATCTATATGCAATACCAAATCCGATCGCTCACTCGATCACACTTCACCCAATTCTTATTCAAATATTAACTTAGAATATTTTCAATTCCAACTTACTTAAGAATTTCACCATTTCTTCTTAAGTTCAATATAAATATTTTATATACTTCTTATATTTAAATTCACCACTTTGGTTTATATCTGCTTTTATCCAATTTACATTTCAATTTCATTCTGAATTCAATTTTACCTTCCAATTTTTCAATATTGAATTCTATTGACTTTTATCTCAAACCATATTCAACAATTCCTTTAATTAGTTCCATTAGCTCATTTACTTATCTCTCAATTAATTTTATTTTCCAACTTTTGGTTTTACTTAACCCAACTCAAACTAATTTTTTTCAATCCACCTTATTCACATAATTCGAATTAAATATCATTCCAATATTCAATTTCAATTCATTTGCTTACCCACTTAAATCAATTAGTTTACTTACTAATTTTATTTTCAATCCTTTGTCTTATTTAGTTCAACTTGACTAATTTACTTTCAATCTCAATGGATTTTATTTCCCAAACTCCTATTATTTATCTTTAGTCCACTTCGAACTAATTCTTCAACTTCACTTTACGTTACACAATTCAAATTTTAATTCCAACATTCAACTTCCATTTTACTTACCTACCAATGTAAATTCATTTGTTCATTCACAAATTTTAGTTGTTTACAATCTTAATAAACTTATTTTCAATAATCATTTTCCTCAAAGCTCACTTTTGCTTAACTAGATTTACTTAAATTAATTAGCTTACCTTCCAACTCATATTCAAATATTAATCTGGAATTTTTATTCCATTTCAATTATAAATCACATTTATAATTTACATTTACAAATCTCATTCTGTTATATAAATTATCCCTCAACGTTGGTTAAAATTTCAATTCTTATCCAAATTTCCTAACAGCAATGATAATAATTCAAGTATTATCATTTCCTAACAACCAATCAACCATATATAACTATAGTAATTTACGGAAAATTATTTCTTTTATATTCGAAAATAATTTGGGTAAAATTATTTCATTTACCCTATTTAAAACAATACTGTGTTGGTTTATCTTATTTAAGAGTTTAGAAATCCCTATCGATAACATGGCGTCCCACATATCGACCAGAATCTATAAACCCTCAACCGATAAGTCAACACAATATAAAAACAATTTTTTTATATTCACTAACAAATACGCGCTCATGTCTATTAATACTCTCAACTCATTCTAGAGTACTACAGACTTTATTCTAATGAGTAAATCCCACCAGAGCCAAGGTTCTCGCTTAACCTTCAGCTCTGATACCAACTGTAACGACCCGATTTTTCGACGCCCTAAAATCGACATCAATATGTCCACTGTATTAAATGCCGAACAATCGAATGCCGGAAAACCGAACCATTAGTGTAAAAGAAGAAGGAGGTAGAAGAAGAAAATAGAAACAACAACAGAATCTCACAGTCGCAGCAGAATAAATATAATATATATCAACAGCTTTAAAACACAAAGAAATTTGTACTGATTTATACATTACAACATCAGAGTACAACCCAAATCAACAACACAATCAATATCCAAATACAGGACAGTTATATAAACTTGTCCTCATAACTGAATACACAACGGAATATAATCTACGTGAATACGCCTCGCCATCCAACTCGTCTCCTGAGCTCCACAGCAGTCCATCCAAAATCTGTACTCTACAATACTCAGCCTGACCTGAGCATTATAGTTAAAACAATACCCGAGTCAGTCTGGAAAACCAGCGTGAGAATACACACTCAATTGAATTATTTAAGTTTTCAAAACCCTTTTGAAAATCAAAGGTATCTCGTAAGACCACGCCACAAATAAACATGTCTGATTTTTACCTTACGATAACCAAAACATTTCTTATCAAATCCTTTGATATTATAGTAGTGTCTATATACAAATACTTATTCAAATAGCCGAATTTGTCACATTATTAAATTCCAGCAATACTAGGCTCTAAAATCAAAACCGTAAAAGCACGTAAGGAGAATGGATTTCCATCAATGGCAGGGCTACTGGGGTACCGCCCGTCACAGTACGTGGTCTAGATCACCGTACCGAGGATCCCCCCTAATCCCCTGCATCACAAGACCGGAGCTACCCCTTACTGGATAGTCCGAATAAGATCACCCCGCGGTTGGGATCAGCAACCGCCCACTAAGCCGAATAAAAAGGAACATCTAGACAGGGATGACCTTACCCTAATTGGTTGCTAGCCACTTAGCCTTGCATGCACCTCCCCTATTTTAGCCATTCCCGGTTGATGAGGCTCGAGGATATGCGTTACCTTTTTAGAACACATATCACTTAGAATGCTCATCGTCCTCCTGATGATGTTCTGAAAGCATTCATCCATACAAGTCCGTTCCGGGTCCGAACGGAACCGAAGGCACTACTCCTACTACATCCATTTTGGAATCACCCTCAGGATTAGTACCGATTAGCCCTTGCAATTTACTGCTCCATCATCGACTCCAAGCTCTTGTTTACCTCACGAAAATGTATTCGTTGGATCGAAGTGGTTTTCGGATTACAAATCCGATCCCGGTCTTTTCGAAACAACGTTCGTCCTGGTAAACTCAACCCCGGTTCTTTAGGAAATAAACAGACGAGAATAAGATCGAAGATCACCTCCTAACCATTAGTTGGTGGATTTCCTTATAACGTCCTAGAAGAACGAACGAGTTTATACATACAGTATAGCACCTCGAACCGTAACTGTACCATATAATTCCCGTATTCTTCATATATATTTCCAAAGTCTTATTGGGTCCAAATCTGATAGTCGGTTATTTAACTATCAAATAAACAATCAATTCAACCAATTATTTTATTCCCACTGAAAACGCCAAGTCTTATAAAAATTAGATTTTAATAGATTTAAATCACTTTACCCAAAATTATATGCTTTATCATTTTAAAATAAAGCCACTTTAAATACTTCTAAATTTAAAACAATAGTTATGAAATTCTATACTAATTTTCCAAATAAAACTTAAGCCAAAAAAACTTTTATTTTTAAAAACACAATTCCCATCTCCTTATAAATTCCCACCGTGAATTTATAATTCTAAATTTATCCACTAATAAATATTTCACTTTATTTATAAACCCAGTTTACAAATCCTCATTTCTCATTTATCCAAAATCAATTCCAAAATACATTAACACCAAATTCACCCTTTATTAAGATTTAAATTCCTTATTTAATCTAAAACATCAATTTCAATCTTTATTTCAAAACTCTCATTTTATTTTCCTTTAAAAAAATCCCACATCCATATATTTGATATCTTAAAATACCCAAATATATTCAGCCAACCATAGCAATCAATAACATCAATTCCAATATAATCTATCACAGATTATCAAATAAAACATATCACCGAATATGAAAATAAATTCCAACATTTTGAGAAATCCAGTTGGATCCCTCCAACCTGTTTCCCTGCATCCACATATGTTAGCACAATATAAATACCAATTCCACTTCGAGGTGGAATATTGCGGTATATATGGTCATCCGCTATTATGCGGGGCGCATAGGGTCTCATCCGCTATATAATGCGGGAATATCAATCACTCCAATATATATATATATACACACACACACATACACACTACTATATATACTATCGCATCTAGACTGATAATAATAATCACATTCAATCAATCACTAATTTAAATTCTACTATTAATTTAATTGTGGAAATCCAGATGTGAGTGAGATTAACTCATCTTTGATTTTTATTTGCAATCCACTTCAATATTGCCTTGGTTTCCGATTTCTGACCTTACAGCAACACAAGAACCCAGATCCACCTCGTACGAAATCCACCGACGATCGTCCCTACTCCAACACTTCGACCTTCACTGCCCACTGCCCTTCCATCCTTTGCCAGAGTCACACATCACGACTCCAACCAATGCCGCGTCGCCCTCTTCGTACACCATCAACGCGTGCGAGAGCAAGCCCTAGCCGACCTGAACCACCACTGCTCGCGATATCGAACCTCGCCCCTTTCCTTCGAACTCGCGAGCCCTTTGACTGGAGAAAGTCGATCCTCCCTCCTCTCGTCCCAGCAATCGCCACACTCATGAGCCATCGCGGTTTCGAAGTCGCCTTTGGCCACGCGATTAGTTCCTATTTCGAATCGAACGAGTTCGAATCGATTTGCTATGCTAGATTTGGTTATGGCCATGGATTTAAATTTTCACTGGAAGAGAAGAATTGCTAAACTATTTTGTTTTCTTTTTATTTATTTTATCTAGTTCGATTTTACAAAGAGGAAAGGGGACGCGTGTTATACTAGTGAATACGTGTTTTAAAATGTTCTTTACGTGTCTGCTTTCTATAGTGTTTTCAAGGCAGTTAAAATATTTATATTTGAATTTAAATTCAAATTTAAATCGTCTCGATTCCGCAACTCAAAATATCAACCTCCTATCGAGGCATGCCGCTAGGCGTTAATAATGTTAAACCCCTATTCCGAACATAATGGAAAAGGTTTCGAGTCCTAATTCGATCGTATGGAGAAGATAGCTTTTTGGACCCAGTTATTATATTAAATTTTTGATACAGATTTCAGCGCGTTTATCTATCGTACGATCACACGGCAACTCCAAGCACTATGTAATTTGAAATCCGATAATAATACAATATTACGGATCCAATGGAACTGGTTTCGTCGAATTCCAAGACTGTGCCTCGGAAGGCTAATTTTAAATATAAATTTAAATGATATATTTTTAAAACTGAACAAATCACCTAAAATTCAATTTCAAAAGTTCTATTACCTTCAGTAATATTTATAAAATTTTTATAAACCTTCAATTTATTTTTAACAAGCTTGAAAATCACGATTCACCATTTTACCCAATTTTCCAATTATTAAATCCAATAACTAAATTATCCCATAATTAGTGATATTTGAAATTCAAGTTAAACATTAACTTTTAAATATTTAAAATCAATTAAATATTCCAATTTCAAATGTTCAAAAATTTCGGGTCGTCACAATCTTTATTGCCTCATGTTCAACTCCTTCTGAGAGAACAAGTACTTCAACAACTTATGATCCGTATTGATGTGCACGTAAATGTGCATATATATACATCCATATTTTATCTCTTTTTATTTAAATAAATATCATATTTGGGCATTTTTACATGTTAAAACCAAAATTCAATTATTTTCAAACCATCATATTTTCATCTTCATTCAGGGGCAAAATGGTCATTTGTGTGCATGTGTTAATTTAAGAATTTTTACTTGGACAATTTTTATGATTTTTATAGGAGACTTTGGTGCATATGGAAGTGGGATTCATAATGATATATGCATGCACAAGGAAATACAAAGGAATGCAGAGGAAATAATTCAAGTTCAAGATCATGGAGGACCCCACCCACTTACCTACATGTACAATTAGGAGCTAATGGACCACCATGAGGAGGTTAAAGCTTCATGCACATCAAATGATGGATATATTAGGGGCTAATGATTACTTATTGGCCACACTTCCTAAAGGGCATTTTGGGAAGCCCCCTAAAAATAGAATTAGGGTTTTATACATGTATAAATAACCCTCTTATGTACATGAAACTATCTTCTACTCTTTCATTTTACTTAGGAAATTAAGAGATCAAATTGTAAGCTCAATGTTCTATGAAATAAAAATGGCTTCCAAGCCTCTTTCTTCTCCTTTTTCTACATGCTTTTCTTTGTTTTTATGTCAATGCTTTTATTTATGTTCTTTTCTTTTCTTTGTTAGTAGAATAGTTTTACATTCATGCAAGTAGTGTAGCTTAATTTCTTTTGTTGTAAGTAGTTTTATTACATTCTCTTCTTTGCTTATTCTCTATTTTCTTCTCTTTCTAATGTTGAAAGTTACTTGTGTTGCTTCAATGCCACAAATGAGTAGCTAAACCTCTTCAATTTAGGGGTAATGAAGCTCTCAAATATTATGTAAATTCAACATTTTATGATTTATGATCTCATTTTGTTTATGCTTCATGAAGTGAGTTTTGATGCAAGTTTATACAAGTGGGTTTGATAGCTTATATTATTTATGCAAATGAACTATTCTTATTCAACATAAACACAATTTTCATCATCATTTGCTAATCCATTTTTGATTGTGAAATTAAAGTAAAAATGAAATTTGATGATCTATATTACTAGTTACAATAGTAAATAAATCACACTTAAAATAGCTTTTGCTTAGGCTTCATTTTCATGAGAATTATAAGTGGTTTATTTGTTGTATTATAGTTTGATGGTTTGAGTTATGTTAATTAATAATATAAACAAACCATACTTATGATAAATACAACAATATTTCACTTAATATCAAAGCTAGAGATCACAAATTGTTTGTTTGTTGATTTACAAAAATATGAGAGTGGATTTGCCTCTAAATTGTTCTCTAGTTCAATAGTTTTTAAATCACATTTTAATTCTAGCTTTAGCTTCTTTTTGTAGTTAAAAACTTTCATCTCACTTTGGTTTAATTTGATTGAATAGATTTTTAATCAAATCATCAATTCCCTGCGGATCGACCCGTATTCGCCACATACTACAAAGTGTATGCCGTGCGCTTGCGGTTATTCTTAATTTAAATTCGTTCGACGGTTTTCTAAACCGATAGAATTTCCGTCGACGAATAAGTTTTTGACGCCGTTGCCGGGGAATTGTTTTGATTTTAATTTTCTATTCTTCAAATTATTTTCGTTTGATTTTTGTGTGTGTTTGCAGTTTGAAAAATAAAAATTGCGTGTTTGTTTGTTGTTTATTTTTGTTCTTGTGCATTTTTTGTTTTCAACTAGCATTTGCATTTCTAGTTTCATTTTGCATTGCATTTCTACTTAAAAAAATTTACACAATTCCATTTGTAAAAGAATTTTTTTATTCCATTTCAATTTCAATTTACATTGTTAATTACATTTTCTTTTTTCTCTTTTACATTACCAAATACATTTTAAACTATGCTGTTCATTCTTTGCTTAGCCTCACTGTTCACTGGCCTTCATTCCTGTCATTACACAGTGCATCACCAATCCCAAACCCCTTACTGACCACTACCAAAAACAACCTGTGCACTACCAAAAACTGTGCACACTGCCTTGTTTCTGCCAGATTATCGCCATATATCGACTCCTGCCTGCATTCAACCAGATTATTGCACTGACATTCTTCGCAACATCACCATTGCAATCCTCTACCACTTCCATACTACAATATCACCACAACATTCATTTCAATCCCCTGTGCATATCAGTGACCAACACACTCACATATCATCTCACAAACCACTTCTGTCCCCAACCATCATCTACATCCCTCTGACATCAAACTCCATACAACTGATCACAGTGTGCATCTCCTACCATCACAGTGCAATTCACCCCAATAGACCATTCACTGCAACAGGAGAAACCATTTCATCACCTAATAACAACAACTATTTCTATCTGTCTCAACATATCAGGCATCCACCACTGATCATACCACCAGTCCACCCTCCTGCCTACATTCTACTTGCCATCGACCTTCATCACACCATAATCATTCACCATTTTCTTACCACTGTCTACAGCCACTACATCAAAGATCACCACATACATCTACCACTATTCACTTTCAACTACATTGCGATTCAATCACCTTGCTTCTCTAACCATACATCATCTCACTTCTCAAAACTGTCATAGCCACTTCAAACTTGTACTGTTACAACATTGCCATCCCTTCTGCATTCCTCCACCACAGCAGCACCTTACATCTGTCATCAACCACCACTTCAACCACCACAACACTTGACCTCATTTGCCAAACCATCTCAATACTCCACCAAAAAAAAAGAAACCAAACTTTCGCTCAGAAACATCACAACAGTTTACCACTGTTTCAACTCCTGCTACACACCTGAATTACCCATACCTAACCTCTGCTGTCAAATTTCCCATACCCGACCTCTGCTAACATTTCTGACCAGCAACCATAATCAAACAACCCATCGTAGATCGAAATCCAATCTCAAACCGCGACCAACTCACTGCCAAACAAGAAATCATCCTCCTGCACTTCACTAACAAAACAGTGCACCTGACATCATCTTGCAGGCAACCAATTTCACCCTACATCTACTAAACAAAGTAGTGCATCTTACTGATATCTAAACTGCAACTACTCCCAAACTACACTTCCCAGTCTCCAACTGTATCAACATCCACCAACTCTTCCTTTCTCATCCACAGTATCAATTCGAATGCCTGAAGTCAATCGCTCAAATCGACATCTATCCCCAAACCACGAAATCACTACGACCACCCACACTCCTCAACACAACTGCTCCTCATTCTTCTTACAGTTCCTCCACGCCATCGCCTGAACCCAACCCAAACCAATTCGACATCTAATCCAACATCGAAACCATCACCGCGCTTCACTCAAACGACCTCGCGAATCACATTGCAACCACCTGCAACCGCATCGAATACAAAACCCTCTAAAATCTTCAATTGTTGAAACCATCACCGCTACCCGAATCGAAATTTCAAGTTTGAACAATCATCTAAACAAGTTTGATCGGAAGCAGTAGCTGAAAGACTTTGGAAAATTAGGAAATTGTATGCAAATTTTGGTTCTGAAATTGAAAGTTTTGAGTCGTTTGCAAGGTGTGCTGAATTGTGAAAATTGCTGGTTGTCAAAATTTTGATCGTGAAAATTGAACTTTTTTTTTTTAAATTTCTCTTTCGTTCAACTGTGTAAACAAGTTAAAGGAAGAGTTTTGATTGAGAATGCTACATTCTAGTTTCATTGGGTCGGGTTGGGTGACGCATGAATTCCATTTTGAAATTTAACTTTGGTCGTTTTGCTTTGTTTTCTTTTATTAGGAGGTTTTGTTTTTATAAAAAAATTTCTTTCTTTTAGTTTTGTTCTGTTTTATCCAAAAAAAATAAATCCAAAATCCAAAATCAAAAATAAAATTGTAAATTTTTCTTAACTTAGTTTTTAATTCAAAAAAAAAAAACCTTTTTCAAATTTTTTTTTGAAAATTCAAGAAACAGAAAAAAAATTTACAAAAAAAAAATTTGAAAAACCAAAAACAAAACAAAAATCAAACTTCTCTTTTGAAAATAAAATTCACTTGGTAAATATTTTTCTTCCTCTAAAAAAAATAAAATATTTTCACTTCGATTTTCAAATCTTCTTTCATTCACTAAACTCGATTCTAACTTCTTTCTCTTCTCAACTTCACTTGTGCATAAGTACTTGTACTCGTGACACAACAACAAATCGTTGGACTAGCGACCCTTCTACAAACCGTTTAACTCGAACAAACGATCCTCTTGAAATGGAAAACGAAAATGCCCCTCGAACTCTTATGGATAGAATCTTTCCCGATAGAGTTTCTATTCCATCTTGTATCACGTTACCCGCCCCTACGGGTAACCATTTCAAAATTCACTCAAACCATATTGCCACTCTTCCGAAATTTGGCAATTTCGAACACGATGATCCATACATCTTCTTGACTAAATTCGAACAAGTTTGTGCAACCATTAAACTCCAACAACTTTCTGATGACGGAATCAAACTTCGATTAATCCCATTCGCTCTTACGGATTACGCTGAAAAATGGTTGTACAGCTTACCATCGAACTCGATTAAAACGTGGGAAGAATTCGTAAAAGCGTTCTTAAAAAAGTTCTACCCTTTGGAAAAAACGAGTAGAATCCGAAACGAAATTGTAAACTTTCATCAATTCAAGGGAGAACTATTCGGAAAATATTTTGAAATATTCAAAGAGCTTTTGATAAAATGTCCACACCATAATTTCGAAAAATGGACGATTTGCCAAATTTTATACAATGGACTCGAAAATAGCTCACGTACCATGCTCGAATCAATGTGCCAAGGCAAGTTTCTTGCCCAACATCATGACGATGCTTGGCAATTTCTTGAAAACCTCGCCGAAAAATCATCCCAGTGGGAATGTTCGAATGAAAAATCAATCTACTCACGATCGAGTGCACACTCGACAGGATCTTCTGTTGCTTTGGAAGCTAAGATCGACGCAATGATCAAAAAATTCGATAACATTTTCTCATCGAATCAAATGAACCAAGCTTCCCAACCGATGTATTATAAATGCAACGATCCTAATCATATAGCTGATCAGTGTCCCAATTCTGTCGAACAAATCAATGCTTTCAACAAAGCCAAAAATGAACCGTTTTCTCCAACGTACAACCCTGGTTGGAGAAACCATCCAAATTTTGCGTGGAACCAAAACAATCCCAACACGAATACGATTCGTCCCAATTTGCAAGCATTTCCGAATAATGCTTCGAATCCTTCTTTCAGCCCAACAATTTTCAACCAAACTTTGCAGGTCCATCTCATAATCAACCGCAACAATCAAATTTTCAACCAAATTCAGCTCATCCTCCCCAAGATGATAAACGTTTAAATTCTCTTGAGAAAACTCTTGAAATGTTGGCTAAAGCAACTACTCAAAGCCTTCAATCAAACAACAATTTGCAAAATTTATTGACTTCATATATGCAAAACACAAACCAATCGATTGTAAAACTCGAAATGCAAATGAGTCAATTAGCCACATCTGTAAGTGAACGCGAACGAGGAACATTCCCAAGCCAGCCCCTTCCAAATCCCAGAAATCAAAATGCAAATTCAAATCAAGCCCATGTTGTTCATGATAGCAACGTCACCCAATTGAATGCTATCACAACTCTTCGTTCCGGGAAACAAATCGATAATCAAGCCGTTAATCCAAACGATTTACCGGAAACTTCTCTCGATACTTCTAAAACAACGAATGAATCTGAACAGAACGTGGAGCCAAACGTTGAATCGAATGCCAATCAAAACTCTTCTTCTACTACTCGAGTAGACCCGCCTATCGAGTATCGTGTCCCATTTCCACAGCGTCTTCGACCAAAGAAACACTCAGACCAAATGGAAAAGATGTTGGAAATTTTTAAACAAGTCAAAGTTAACATTCCGCTTCTTGACATCGTTCAGCAAGTCCCAACTTACACGAAATTCCTTAAGGACTTGTGTACCCAAAAGCGACACACTCAAGTGCCCAAAAAAGTCTTCTTAGCCGCCAGTCTGAGTGAAGTCTTGTCCCAATCCATGCCCGTAAAATACAAAGATCCTGGCTGCCCTACGATTTCGTGTACAATTGGTGACAAGACGATTAACAAATGTTTGATAGACTTAGGCGCAAGTGTCAACTTGATTCCATATTCCATGTATGAACAATAAGGCTTAGGTGAGCTCAAACCCATAAAAGTCATGCTTCAATTTGCCGATCGTTCCATTAAGAAGCCCGTGGGAGAAATCGAAGACGTGCTCATTCAAGTAGGGCAATTCATATTCCTCGTTGATTTTATTGTTCTCGAAACACAACCCGTGACAAATCCCGCAAGTCAAATTCCATTGATTCTAGGCCGACCATTTTTAGCCACCTCAAATGCCTTCACCAATTGTCGTAACGGATCGATGAAAATTTCTTTTGGAAACATGACTTTGGATCTTAACATTTTCAATCTTGAAAGCCAATCGAACGAACCTCATGACCAAACGTTGGAAGTTAGTGCCATTCACGAAAACTTTGAAAACGAAACACTTGATTTTAATGATGAACACGAGGCCGAGTACGAAAATTTGTTTCACGAAATTCCCAACGAGATTGAATACACTCTTCCCTTTGAATCGCTTCAAGTTGAGTCTGAATCTCAATCAAACTCTTTGATCGAAAAACTCCCAAATTTGGACCTCAAACCACTTCCCGATCACCTTAAGTACGCATACTTAGGTGATAACGGAACGTTGCCCGTCATAATTTCCGTAACTCTCTCTCTTGATCAAGAAGCTTCTCTTCTCTCTATTCTTTCGAAAAACAAGGAAGCGATTGGATGGTCGATCTCCGATATAAAGGGAATTAGTCCCGCTCTTGTCCAACATCGCATTCATTTAATCGACGATGCCAAGCCTGTTCGTGATGCGCAACGAAGGCTTAACCCAAAAATGAAAGATGTGGTGCGTGATGAAATTCTTAAACTTCTCGACAACGGAATCATTTACCCAATCTCTGATAGTTCATAGGTTAGCCCAATTCACGTTGTACCGAAAAATTCTGGGCTAATCGTTGTCAAGAACGATTCAAACGAACTTATTCCAACTCGTACTCAAACGGGTTGGCGTGTTTGCATTGACTATCGAAAACTAAATGCCGCAACACAAAAAGATCACTTCCCCCTTCCTTTTATCGACCAAATGCTCGAACGTTTAGCCGGCCACGAATTTTACTACTTCCTCGATGGTTATTCCAGCTATAACCAAATTCCCATCGCTCCCGAAGATCAAGAGAAAACGACTTTCACATGTCCATTCGGTACCTTTTGCTTATCGACGTATGCCATTTGGACTTTGTAACGCTCCTGCGACCTTCCAACGATGCATGGTTGGAATCTTTTCCGACATGATTGAGCGCTTCCTAGAAGTTTTTATGGACGATTTCTCAATCTTTGGCGATTCTTTTTCCCAATGTTTACATCATCTCGAATTGGTTCTAAATTGATGTAAAGAAAAACATTTGACTTTGAATTGGGAAAAATGCCACTTTATGGTCAAACAAGGCAGAGTCCTTGGACATATCATCTCAAATAAAGGCATTGAGGTAGACAAAGCAAATATCGATGTCATTGCAAACCTACCCATTCCCAAAACTGTTAAGGACATTCGATCATTTCTAGGGCACGCTGGCTTTTACCGACGCTTTGTGAAAGACTTTAGCAAAATTGCTCGTCCTTTGACGACTCTTCTTGGAAAAGACACTCCTTTCGATTTTAACTCCGATTGTATCTCTTCTTTTGAATGTCTTAAGAACGAACTCATTTCTGCTCCAATCATTTGTGCGCCCAATTGGGATCTTCCTTTTGAAATAATGTGTGATGCTTCAAACTTTGCCACTGGTGCTGTCTTAGGATCAGAACGCATCAACAAGATCCTTCACGTCGTTTACTACACGAGTATGACTTTGAATGACGCTTAACTCAACTACACAACAACCGAAAAAGAGCTTCTAGCTGTCATTTTTGCTCTCGAAAAATTTCGACAATACTTGATAGGGTCACACATTACTGTGTACACGGACCACTCCACGCTTCGATATCTCTTCGCTAAAAAGGATGCCAAATCCCGCTTGATTCGTTGGATCCTTTTACTTTAAGAATTTGACCTTACAATTAAAGACAAAAAAGGATCCGATAACGTCATAGCCGATCACTTGTCTCGTCTTCCGAATGCACCATCTTCTTTGCTAATCAATGAAAACTTCCCCGATGAACAACTCCTTTCAATTTCTATTGACCCATGGTACGCTGATATAGTGAACTACTTAGTCACTAAAGAAACTCCCACATCATGGTCCAAACAGGACAAATGCAAATTCATGTCCTAAGTGAAGTATTTCTATTGGGACGATCCATACTTGTTCAAATATTGTCCCGACAAAATCATCTGACGTTGCATTCCGAATAATGAGATTAGGAGTGTTCTTTCATTTTGCCACGATCAAGCATGTGGTGGACATTTCGATCCTCGAAAAACTGCGGAAAAAGCGCTTCAGTGTGGTTTCTATTGGCCTTCTCTTTTCAAAGACTCGTTTGAATTTTTTAAAACTTGCGATCGATGTCAAATGCTTGGACGAATTTCTCGACGAGATATGATGCCTCTAAACCCTATTCTTACAATCGAAATCTTTGATGTATGGGGTATAGACTTTATGGGACCTTTTCCCAATTCTTTTGGAAACTTGTATATCCTTCTCGCTGTCGATTACGTTTCAAAATGAGTCGAAGCCGTTCCTTGCAAAACCAAGGACCATAAAATTGTTGTGAAATTTTTCAAAGAAAACATCTTTTCAAGGTTCGAGACACCTCGCACAATAATCAGTGATAACGGGACCTATTTTTGCAACCGTTCTTTTGAAACTTTAATGAAAAAACACTCGATAACCCACAAGTTATCCACTCCATATCATCCTCAGACTTGTGGCCAAGTTAAAGTTTCAAAGCGACAAATAAAACAAATTTTGGATAAAACTGTCAATAAAAATCGAAAAGATTGGTCTCAGAAATTAACCGACGCGCTTTGGGCTTACCGTACTGCTTTTAAAACTAACCTTGGGATGTCCCCATTTCGTTTAGTTTACGGTAAAGCTTTCCATTTACCCGTTGAAATCGAACACAAAGCGCTGTGGGCAATTAAGAACTTAAACTTTGATCTTGAGAAAGCTGGCGAAAATCGAAAGTGTGCCTGAATTAGAAGGATTCAAAGCCTAGACATTATCAATTACCATTAGCACACATATAGGTATAGTTGGCAACACTAGCACCACAATCTGATCCATCAAAGACGACTGCAAAAGGGTAATTGTCCTATATCAAGATCCTCTAATGATAACTCTTTAAATACCAAATTGAATAATAAAGTGTTTTTAAGCATGGAAGCTCAGTAAATGTTATCTTCAAAGATGCATTTGATTGAATGAAGCTACCTAAGGAAATACTCTAGCCAAATCCCAAATCGGCGCACAAATTTAATATTGTTGCAACTATTCCATGATGTAGCCATATCAAAGGTAACTGCTAATATTGCACCATTTAAAACTTTGTTCTACATAACCTTCTTGGTTATAGACTACCATTTCAAATCATTATTATTTTGATAGGCCAACTATCATAGAGATTTGGGCAATAGTTTTGCAAAGGGAACTCCTCATAAATACTGCACTGAGAGTAGGGTAGAAAGTATTATGATAGAACAAATATTCTGTATATGTTAGTTGTAGTAACAAAGTTTCATTTACTTATATCAATGTGTCATGTTCCCTAAATAACAATTCAAATACTAAGTAAATGAAAACAAATCAAAAACATAGAAAAGAAAGCTACCCAAATTACCCAAAGCCCAACTGATGTTGAAAAAAGCTGTGCAATGGCTATAATAAAAATAGAAAAATACAAAAGAAGCGACTACCACCATATGGTAGGGACAAAATAACGTGCAATAATGTATGTGTGGTATTTAACTGACTAGGATAGGAATTGTATAGATGCGTCTTCAAATCATATAGAGGATGAGGTAACCCCAATAATGGGCATGGATATCATGGAACTTAAGCTATTAGATGACTTAGAAGACTAATAGTTTGATCGCCAAGTGTAACAACCCTAATTTTAATTAATATTATTTAGGATATTTAATTAGATAAATTAAATGAAATAATGTAAAATGGTAAGGAGATTGAGATTTGATAATTAATGTTGGTCTTGCCTTAATGAAAAAGTTAATAAGAATGGTTTAAAACTTAAATAAGAGGAATATATCCTAAGGGAAAAATAGGGATAGCCTAAATTCCTAACATAAACCATTATTCTCTCATTTCCTCCGTCACTTTATTCATGAATAACGAAAATTAGAAACTAAGGTCGGCCATCATTAAGATCAAAGAGGAAGAAGAAAAGCTAGGAATCAAGAAGTAAAGCTTAGTGGTAATCAATTAACACTCAAATCTTAACCTTCTTTAACTAATCAAGGTGAATAATAGTTATGCATCTTAAGTTTTAATTATTATTTTCGGTAAGAATAAAATGTGAATCTTTTGCTTGTATTATGCCTTATAATGATAGTATGAATGGTTATAAGCTTATTGATGACTATTATATTTATTATGAAATTAGTTAATAGGTTTAAGTGAGAAAACATATCATATAATACCCGAATGACTTGAAATTTTGATATGATGTTAGAAACATTACTTTAGAAATGGATTTTTAATTTCATAATTTCCAAGCAAGTATGAATTTATTATGAATTTTCTAAGTCGAGAGATTATTTCATGTTTTAATTACAAAAAATAATTAAATAAAATTTTTGGCCTCGGAATTTTTATACATTAAAGAATATGGTAAATCTGATTTAACGTGATTTCTGGGGATTTTTCCCAAGTGTTTATGATTTATTATGAATTATTTGAGATAGAAAAGCATAATTATCATATTAAAATATCAATATAAAATGTAAGGTATGCAAATTATTTTGAAAATGATAAACCTGCTCTAGTGCTGATTTCTAGAAAAGAAATTTGATTTTTGTTATCTAATAGAATTTTGACAAATACTAGGAGTTGGTGGAAAAGAACTTTCTTTTAATAGCATATTAGTAGTTTTTATAGTAATTATGGCTTTGCCACACCGAGACTCATGATGCCGCACTTCATCATACCACTTCTATGAGCTTCGACGATAACTAGGTATGATACATAGGGTATTAACTTCAGTTATTACGGAATGGATCGGCTTGGTTAAAGTAGGAAGCATAACGGCATGGTCGACATCATTTACCTCGACATGAGTAGTGCTGCTTGTCTTTAAATACTTGCTACCGCGCTTTATATAAAATGGCATGGAGCCACTTGTTTCAATAAGGCTGTCGACTCTATAGCCAGCTATGTCGCTAATTTTATTACTACATATCTTTATAACGTCGTCGACCCCTATACTTGCGAAGTGATTTTTGGTAGCTATAATACCACCGCATTTTATATATGTTTTATCACTTTGACTTTAATGATTGTCGCCTTTGTTCCTTGTAACATATTTTCGAAGAAGGCTATAATGCCATTTATTTTCACTTCGGCCTTAGTGACGCCGAATGTAATCAATGTTGGCTTTGATAAGGACTTAAATCTTGTTGATGCAAACCAAGTTTTATATTATATGACGCCAATACTCTATGAAGTGCGACATTTATGCTAACAGCCCTATGGCCATATGTTTTATCAGTTAAAGATTATAACATGATTTTCAATAATGAAGAAGGGCGATGAACCTTAGGAGCAAAGTGGACGTCGAGTTTTATCAACTTAATAGTTTTATTAAGTTTTGGCTTTATGGCCTATAGCTTTGAGAGGCGACGACCTCAAATGATTTTGAACTTCGTCAATGTTGTTTTATAAAAGCATATATCATGGCATAAACATTTTGAATAAAGTAAAGGGCTATAATTTCCCTTGTTTTAAAGGTATGATTTCAAGAGTTAAATCATTTATAAAGATATATGTTTTCAAGGAAATAAAAAGGGTATTTAGCCTAGAATTTTACCAAAGAGATTAGTGTTCTTATCACCTTTAGATAAATTGTGATAAGATGAATTGACTCATTGATTAGAAAAGCAGATGTGACTGGTGTAGGTTAGTGACCTATACTTCAACTGTTAACCCCTAGGTTATATAAGTCCAACATTCCAGTACGTAGGGCTTTGTCATAGGTAAGACTAAAAGTATATTTATGCACAGAACGGAATACACTAAAATGAGATTGGTTACTAGTGAGCTCGCAAAACCATTAGGATCAGGCTGACCCTAGGAATAGTAAGTTTCGGACAGACCGTCTAGTTGTATTCTAACAGTATTTTAGAGAATTTGATATATCTGGTAGGCTCAAGTTAGCCAGAGGTTTGAAGTTACCTTGAGAAAACTACGATGTTGGGACAGATAGTCCGTTGATTTAGACAGATTGGTCATGATTAACCATGTTGCATGTATGCACGTTATTTTTTATTGCATATTTTAACCACTGTAGTTGCAGGATTTATTTTGCAAAAGATATATTTTAAAAGAGATATTAGTGAGGGGAAAACCCATTCCACTCAACGGTGCGGTCTCACTGAATATCTATAAACCAAGATGGCATATTAATATAATTCACACCAGGCTTTTTTTCTAACTCGAAGTTATATTTTCCCCTTAAACTCTCGGATGCTCAAAATTTGATTTGAGTAGATCGGGAGTAAGGATTTTTCAGGTTAAGTAGGTTTTGGCAAATAAAGCTTCCGAGGACATGCATGAGGTAAAATTAGCTATGTAAGAGCTTATATATATATACAAACATATATATATGTATGTTTGTGTGTGTGTATATATTATTCGGTGTGTTGAAATTTCATTCTGTGGAATGTATGTAATGGCAGATGCTATAACTGCCTAGTAGTAAACTCTGATCAACCAAGGGCCATCTTCATATGTCGCTTTTGGAGTATTTTATAATAATTATATTTTGTCTGAACCTGGGCAACATTTGAGATTATGTAATGAATATGAAATATTTTCTTTGAAATGAAATAAGAAAGTTTGTTTGAAATCGTGATCAAGAAATTTTCATATTTTTGTGCTTCGATGTTATTGATACGATTAACATATCCACATTTTGTCATCGGAGATTAATACTATAGACGACTGCAGCATCTATAGCGGTTAATTTCGGGCCTCTAAATGAGGGATGTTACAACTAGTATTGGAGCATAGGTTTATGTAAAAAACTAAAAGAATTTTTGAACTTAAAAATGTTTTGAACACAAAATCCAAATGAATCAGAGAATTAGATTGGGGTATGGGATAACGCTATAGTAACATACTTGTATTTTCTCTATATAAGTATACACTTTATCTCTATTCTCCCTCTCTCTTAGACCGTTCTTCTATATTTTACTAAGGTTCGAATGCAGATTTATGGAAGTAAGATATGGAAGCAGGAAACGAAAAACTGAATCCCAGTGGAGGAAGCACCACTACTAATGGAAATGTCAGGCCCAATACTAGAAGGAATCCGGGTCGACAAATAGCTGCTAATGTAGGTGCTAGAACACCATAGGTTGATATGGGTGCAATGTATCAGTTCTTTGTCAACATGATGCAAGTAGGAACTACTGCTGGATTAGTTGGTGGAAATGCTGGAGGAGCTGATGAAGAAGTTCCAATTATTAACAATTATGCTATATTGAGTAGAGACTATGCAAGGCTGGGAGGGAAGCCATTCATTGGAACAAAGGATGCCATCGAAGTGTAGAATTTGTTACTTCATTATGAAAGGATCTTGGCTGATCTTGGTTTGAATGATGAGCAAAAGAGGTGATTGGCGTCCAGGCAACTGCAAGAAGCTGCATTGTACTGGTGGAATAGTGTTACCATTGGAGTGGTTGAGGAAACTTTGACTTGAGTAGAGTTTAGAAAGAGGTTTGAAGAGAGGTTTCTATCGGAAATTGCCAAGTCAACTTTGCTTAGAAAGTTTGCTGAGTTAGTGTAAGGAGATACGACTATGCTAGGGTATGAACCCGGTTTGAGGAGTTATCCAAGTATGGGTATGCTACGGTTGATACTGTGATTAAGAAGAATGAAAAGTTCATCCATAGAATGAGACCAGAGCTTGCGCGGGAAACCTTGTCGCATCTCAGGGATCCATGTGATGTAATCGTGGAGATGGCTTTGAGAAATGAAGAGATGCTTACTTTATTCAGTAATAACAAGCTAGCAGAGAATACGGGTGGACAGAATCAGAAGAGGAAGCTCTTTCATAAAAAGGTAGCTCAGAAGGGCGGAGCTGCTAAGAAAGGAAAAGAAAGCATTGTGCGTTGCAGGTGTGACAAGAAAGAGTATTTTGCGAACGAGTGTTGCGTAGGGGATGGAAAGACAGTCATTGGAAGGAAGAACATCAAGTGCTTTAGAGTGTTGTGTAGGGTATGGAAAGACGGTCATTGGAAGGAAGAACATCAAGTGCTTTAATTGTGACCAGATCAGGCATTACAAGAATCAGTGCAAGAAACCAGCTAAGGTTGAGAAAGGAAAAGTGTTTGCTTTGGAACCAGCTACCTCGAGACCCATAGAAGAGGAGAAAGGAAAGGCTGTGATAGGAGGTACGCTTTTGATTCATGGCTTACCTACTATAATATTGTTTAATAGTTGTGCGTTACATTCTTTTATATCTCGTTGTTTGGTAGATAAGCTTAACCTAGAACCATTATACCTAGTTACTTCCTTAAGGGTTGCGAATCTTATAGAAGAATATGCAACTCTAGAGATGAGATGTGACCACTTAGAGTTTGAATTATTAAGTCATATATTTGCCTAAAATTTGCATGTGTTTGATTTGGTAGGCTTTGAGATTATTTTGGTTATGGACTGGTTAAGTAAGTATGATGCTAGAATATTTTTCCATGATAGAAAAATATCACTAAGACACCCTAATAGTAGTGACCGTATAGTATACTCGGTCGAGAATCCAAGTTTGTATGTTTGTGCTTTGTTGGGTACGATGGAGGAGGAAGACGAGTTGAATTGAGTTTTCATAGTTAGAGAATTTGCAGATGTTTTTGAGCCTGTTATAGGACTACCGCCGAAACGAGCTATTGAGTTCTGAATAGATCTTATACCTAGAGTTGAACCTGTAAGTAGACTGCCTAGTAGAATGACACCTACCGAGATGAAAGAGTTAAAGTTGCAGCTGGTGGACTTAGAAGGAAAATGTTTTATTAGACTAAGCAATTCACCTTAGGGAGCGGCCACAGTGTTTATAATGAAACCAGATGGGTCATTAGTGATATTATTGTAAGTTGAATGAAAAGACGATAAAGAACCGATATCCTTTGCTAAGAATTGACGATTTATTTGATCAGTTGAGTGGAGCCAAAGTAGTTTCTTAATGAGATTTGGCAATAGGGTTCTTGTAACGACCCATAATTTAATCACTTTGAACTTGAATAGTTAATATGTTTTTAAATGATTAAATAATGGATTTTATATCTAGAATACAAATTTGGATAAAACGACTCGAATGGATTCTTTTAAACTGAAGTAAAATGTTATTTTAAAGGCGGTTCAATTTATAAGGGGTTAGGGGTACTAATTTATTTAAGAATAAGTTTGCCTAATAAAACAGAATAGTAAAATTGTAGGACCAATTTCACCCTAGAGGGGGGGTGAATAGGGTGATACTATCAATTATAAAAATTATTGAGGAAGTTTATATAAAATAATTTCAACACAGATCACAGCAGAATAATAGCATCACGGATATAGCAGAATATAAAAAGCATAAAATAGCACACACAGATTTACCCAGCTTCGGCAAAACCCTACCTACGTGCTGCCCCCAATGTTTCTTCTAGAAATTAAGTAGTCAGATGCTTACACACGTAAACTCGCGACACCCGCTATCGACTAACCTTAACTCTACGCTCAAAACCCTGCCACAACTCAGCCACTGAGTTGCGAATTCTCAAACTACGCCACGTAATTTACACCCTAGTCACACGACTAGAAAATACAACGGTTTAAAAGTTAAAATACAAATTAAAAACAAATTAAATAACAAAAACCTATTTTATAATCTAAAGCCATATATAATTAATAACCAAATAATCAAGGTCGGCCCATACAAAATAAGTGATAAGAAAATCCCTTTCTCCTTATTATTTATGTCGGCCCGTTCCTTTGTGTTTGTGATAATGGCAGTCTCGTTTCTCGTTTTTTCCTCTTCCTTCAAAAATTAGGGCTTCATGATAATTCGAAGTGGCCGCTTTCAGTTTTTAGATCGAAATAGATGATTTAACGATGCTTGCTTTGTCGATGAAGTGTTACTTTGAATTGCAGACAGCTACTTCAAATTGTCGAGTTCGGTTGAATGATCTGGTATGTGATTTGCTTCTTATTAATTCTTGTTTGTATGCTCGAACTCGATTTGATTCGAGTTATTGATTAAGGTTTGCTCTGTTGTTGCTTAAACTCGAATGCTTATTTTGCCAATGATGTTTAAGGTTTAAATAGGATTTGAATTCCTATAATTTCGTTCGTTTGATAATTTGCTTAAATTTGTATCGGCCACTTGATTTTGTTTTGATGCCGGTGATGATTTCTGACTTCTTCAATTCGTATAATTTACTTGCTTATCATGGCTTGATTTCTTGGCCACCACGGCTTTGAATTGCTTGTGATTGAATTTATGTTTCTGTTGACTTCGTTCATTTTTCTGACTTGTTCATTGCGGCTTTGAGTTTGACATTTAACTAGACTTGGTTATTTTTGAAATGGTGATAATATATATATATATATATATATTCTTCGACACTGACTTGTTCGATATTCCCTTTGACTCCGGTTAGTTGCTCACGGCTTCGACTTGAATTTTGATATTACCTGACTTCGGCTTTGATAAAACTGTTTTGATTTTTGTAATTGTTCGAACTTGTAACGCCCCACCTCTATACTCATAATAACAAAGAGTATTAAAAGAAATACTGTCTATTATTACGAAGAATAAGGCTGGATAGGAGCGACCATCCGTAATTGGCCTTACACTAATATTGGTTATCTCGATAGGAGTGGTATATACTTTTTATTTTTCATCTATTATTTATTTACTCCCATCGACATATCCAATTATCAGTATAAAACAAACTACGATAGTTCATAATAGTTTAGGACATTAGATATAACAATAACACAGATAATATAAATGCGGAACACAGATTAACAAAAATCTCATATATATATAACCGATGTCAGTTACAATATAGTTGACACGATACATATGATACAACTACAACTGTCGACTCTAGAAGTTATATATACAAGTACATTATCGACTAATATACATGAATACATATCGTTCTATACAATGACACGACTACTACAAAATGACATTGACACTTCAGAAGATGTGAAAAGTCTTCATATCCTGAACAACAACTCAAAGAAGAAAATCTACAACCTGAAATAACTCGGGTCTGACCCGAGTATTACATTCAAAAGAAAATAATACCCAGGTCAGTCTAATTCAAACCAGTTTATTAGTGCATATAGGCAGTAATAATTTAAATAGACGACAGTCACAATAATTCTCGTCTATCCGATTCTTTAGACAAAGAAACCGGATAACGGTCAATATAACACTTAACAGTGTTTAACAAAAATCAGCAGATTTAAATTACCAACAAAAATAAGTAAAAAGATTATCAATGAAGGTAATCTTAAAAACATCAGAATTGCCTAACGGCAATTAACAACCAAATAATCAATATAAAACATCAACTCTAGTAGGTCTGCAGCACACGCACGCGTGTGCTGCCTCGCCACTACAACATGAATACTCAAAAGATCAACGCATCAAAAGCAAAAGAAATACAAATAAAATCAATACGGTGTGGCTGCAGTGCACGCTCGCGTGCACTGCCTCGCCACTGCAAAGATGAAATAAGGGTCAGACACAAGGTCAAACCCAAGTTTTTAAAACTGGGTTCAACTCAAGGTCAATGCACAGTCTACACAAATTCAAGAAGGCGTCAAACAATAACATGAATACAGGTATGAATGCAGCATTATGACCAGCAAATGAACCAGCAAGCTACAGCTAAGTGAAACTCAAACAAGTGCACAGCAACACTACAGTGCATCATGATCCACTACACAAATGCAGTGAACAGTGCAGTACAACTCAATGATGCAACAGTTTTAATATGTACCAATATACTATGCAGTGAAGCCAAAGCAAACCGTGCAAATCAATATGGCAACCCAGCTATGCAAGAGAATGAAACAGAGGTGGCTACAGGGATGAACAAACATTGCCGAAGTCAAGTACAGACATGGTCAAAATGGAAATCGAACTACAGTTACAGAATATATGTACAGGTTGAACAAAATCAAGTGTTGTTCAGCATCAAATAAAATCACAGGAAGTTCGAACCTCAACAACAACTACAACTGCAGTTACAAAACGAATGACCAGTGGTCAAGACATGAACTGGAACCAACCCAATAGCATAAGTCATATAGTAACCTGGAAACATGATTATCAATAGCATATCAATGAACTAATGAACACTACAGACCAGAGGAGAACTCAGACAAATTCAGGAAGTGCAGACCAAATTCAATCACAAGTCTCGACCAAAAAGCACTGACATTGATAAAGCTCTAATCCAAATGTCCAGACAACAACAGATCTCAATGCAACCCAGTGGCAACCACAAGATGCAGACGTAAACAACATCAAAGAACTAAAATGCAACCTGAATCCTACCCCAAACTAAATGCCAAGCTCGGTGAAACTCAAGAGAGTACCCAACTAATACAACATGAGCGAAGATACAGTGATGCATGTACACCGTTAAACAGCACAATCAAACTGCAACCAGACCAACATGACCAAGAGAATGAAGATACAAAATGACCAGACCATTACGCAAAAGTAAGCAGTGACAATTAACAACCATGAATAGTAGGTGCTCGACAAAGTACAAAGTGGAATGGCCAGAATCGAGGTATAAAACTACTCAAGCAAAATGCACAGTGGACAATACGAGTTATACATGAAAACACTGAGTGCACTAACGACTGAAACTATCTCGTGGTAACTGAAAGCAAATGCAACCCAGTGATAAGCTACTCAGACTTGTGGCAAGTGGTAACGTAAAGGTCAAGGCCAAAGTCCAGACTGATGTCAACATAAAATTGCTCAAGGTTGACTGTAGTTCAATTAATCAAGTGAAACTGTGAATGAACAGTCAAACCGAAGTCAACAATAACTAGGTCAATGTAAAGCAAAAATCATCACAATCATAATCAGGAGCCATTGTCACCAACTCGAGATCAAGCTCGAGTTATGAAACTCAAACTTGACTGGTCAGGAAATCTAAAGCACAAGGCGAACCAAGTCGATACCACAGAAGAGCACAACAAATTAACTTCAAATGACCAAAACAATTTGAATCGACACTCTAACATTTGAACACGAACGAAACCCAAAATCAAAGTCAAAATAGTGATTACCCCTCCCAACGTTAGTTAAAAATCAACTCGAGAAGCAAATTCGAGTGAAGTAAAAACAAGCCAACAAATCCAAATCATAACGAGAATAGATTAGATGTGAGTGAAAGATTTCACTCACCTTTGTTTCGAATGTTTTGAGGGAATCGTGAACGAGCGCGAAGTTGACGAGTCGAACGAAGCCAAAACGAACTCAAACAGCCGGCCGAGTTGCCATTGATTCCTCCTTAGTCGACGCCGTGGCCAAACGAGGGATCGAGCAATTGTTGAAATCGAAGCCCTAACTTTTGGAAGAAAGACGAGAGCCCTAATTTCAGATCGAAGAAATAATCGCCGCCATTTTTATTTCGTTAGTTTACTTTCTTTTTTTTCTTTAGGGTTGGAAAACGAATGAAAGGGGAAATGGGTACAAAACAGTCCCTCCACAAAAGGAATGGGCTAATTTACTAAAGATAGAAGTGAGAGTGTTATTGGGCCAGGGTTCAATTGAAAGCCCGTATAACTCTTTAACAAATTTTCAAAAGAATTTCAACCCAACATTCGAAGAGAATTCAACCGATTAAAATACCAACAACAATTAGCTACCGATTTAATCGTCTAATGACGATGATCAATCGATACGGAACCTCGGGTTGTTACAGACCCCCCTCCTTAAAGAAATTGCGTCCACGCAATCATAGGGAATAAATGGATAAAAGGTAACAACCAAAAGAGCATGGCAATGTCGAATGTATAAGTAAAGCAAGTGTCAGCGGGGAAGTATTAGATAAGAAATCGAAAGGTTCGACTACTTCAAATCAAAAGAATCAACATCGTGGGAATCAGGGATCAAAATCAGACGACTAACAAAAGCAAGAACAATCGAGTTCCAGCAACTAAAAGAGAAGGAAAAACAGAGCAGAAATCCCATACAGAGCACGAATTGAATGTTAGTAAATCAAATTACTCACCTGAATCGCCAAAGAAAAAGACGAAGCTCAAATCTCAAAAATCGCAAATATTTACTTATCTCAAACGATAGTCAGAAGACAAATATTCAATTATCCAAAGCGATAATCAAATTTCTCAAATCAACAAATATTCAATTATCACAAGCGATAATCAAATTTCTCAAATCAACAAATATTTAATTATCTAAAGCGATAATTAAATCTCAAAACAGAAAATATTTAATTACCTCAGGCGATAATTAAATTTTAAATCAACAACTATTTAATTATCTCAGACGATAATTAAATCTCAATCAATAAATATTTAATTATCTCAAGCGATAATTAAATCTCAAAACAGCAATTATTTAATTATCAAAAACGATAATTAAATCTCAAATCATCAAATATTTAATTATTAAAGACGATAATTAAATCTCGAATCAGCAAATATTTAATTATCTAACAGCGATAATTAAATTTAAAATCAACAAATATTTAATTATCAAAGACGATAATTAAATCTCAAATCAGCAAATATTTAATTATCAAAGACGATAATTAAATCTCAAATCAGCAAATATTTAATTATCAAAGACGATAATTAAATCTCAAATCAGCAAATATTTAATTATCAAAAGCGATAATTAAATCTCAAATCAGCAAATATTTAATTATCACAAGCGATAATTAAATCTCAAATCAGCAAATATTTAATTATCAAAAGCGATAATTAAATCTCAAATCAGCAATTATTTAATTATCAAAAGCGATAATTAAATCTCATATCAGCAATTATTTAATTATCAAAAGCGATAATTAAATCTCATATCAGCAAATATTTAATTATCAAAAGCGATAATTAAATCTCAAATCAGCAAATATTTAATTATCAAAAGCGATAATTAAATCTTAAATCAGCAAATATTTAATTATCAAAAGCGATAATTAAATCTCAAATCAGCAAATATTTAATTATCAAAAGCGATAATTAAATCTCAAATCAGCAAATATTTAATTATCAAAAGCGATAATTAAATCTCAAATCAGCAAATATTTAATTATCAAAAGCGATAATTAAATCTCAAATCAACAAATATTTAATTATCAAAAGCGATAATTAAATCTCAAATCAGCAAATATTTAATTATCAAAAGCGATAATTAAATCTCATATCAGCAAATATTTAATTATCTAAAGCGATAATTAAAAGCACAAATATCTGATTATCAAAAACGATAATCAGAACTCATATCAACAAATATCTAATTATCACAAGCGATAATTAGAAACAACAAATATTTAATTATCGATACGATAATTAAATCTCATAACATCAGATATCTAATTACCTGCAGATAATTAGAAACAACAAATATCTAGAAATCAATTAAGAAGACTAGAAAATCAACATAAAAGCTTGGATCGATCCCATCAGATGGCGAGTTTTTAATTCGCCGCACGTGCATCTCAGAGTGGCCGAAGCCTACCAAGTACTCAACATAATTTTGGCGCCCATCAGATTGACCCGAAGATCCGCAGAGTGACCCGAAGGTCTAGTACTGGTATTTGACCCGAAGGTCCGCAGAGTGGCTCGAAAGCCCAACAAATGACCCGAAGGTCCGCAGAGTGGCTCGAAAGCCCAACAAATGACCCGAAGGTCCGCAGAGTAACTCGAAAGCACACAAAATCATCAAATATTTCAATTAACGAGTCCGGAATTAACCGAAATAGCAAACGCACATGTCCCATACCACGTGTTTTACTAAATCGTTTGATTCTCTTCATCGTTTCCTTGAAAGTGCAAAATTGTGTATTTTGTAAATATACATTTCACATTCTCAAACGGACAAGTCCGGAATTAAGCGAATCAGTAAAAGAAAGGGGTCATAGTCCTCGATTTTGCTGAAACGTTTAAATCGCTTCCTCATTCTTTTGAAATCGCAAACTGTAAAATTTTTGAAAACAATTTTATTTATTTTGTAAAAATAACAATTCGCATTCTCAACTGAACAAGTCCGGAGTTAAGCGAAACAGTAAAAGAAAGGGGTCATAATCCTCGATTTTGCTGAATCATTTAAGTCGCTTTCTCATTCTTTTGAAAACGCAAACTGCTAAAATTTTATAAAACAATTTTCATTTTAAAACGATTTTCCAATCACGTGATTAAAGCAGCAATATTAGTAACAATTTCGATAAGGAAATTGTACTTCTCAAAATACCGTAAAAACAGTCACAAATCAGTATTGCGGAATAACCGCTTGAAAATCCACTTTTAAAACTTGACGGTTACTTAAGCCAAGGTGACAGTAATTTTTAAACGTCAAATCTCATCAAAATAATTTACATCAAAATGAAATATCAGTGAATTTTCATTCATCAAAACGCCACAAAACACCGTGCTTCAAAATATAGCATTGGTGTAAAATCCCGTTATGAAAATAACGGCAACAAAATACGTTTCATAACCAAGCATCGGTTCAACGTAAAATAAATGCAATAACGTGCAATTCAAATTTTTGCACGTACTACAAAATGAACAAAGAAATCATTCGAATGTATCTTCAATGAAGATAATTCAAAACAGCAAAAATATAATCAATAGATGATTAGTACAAAAGAAAGCCAGCGGAAATTTCAACAAAAATCACATAACTGTAATTTCTTCGAATCCTCAATTTGGATTCGAAATTCTCAAAGAAACAAAATAATTACAGCTATGTAAACAACCAATGAAATTTATTTTAATTTCTAAATCAAATAGATTATCAGTTGTACCCAGCGAAGACAGTTTCACTGTTTCCGCTGCGCACTCTGATAAACAGTACTCAAATCAATCAAATCATCAACCTTTTATTTTTAAATAAAGATATTTAAAAATTTCATCGAAGTTTCAAAACTTTAGTTTTGACTCAAATCACAAATAAAACATCGACTAATAGTTGTAACATATGTTCCATCCAAGTTATGTTTTATATTATGTCTAAAAACCCCAGGCTCTGATACCAACTGTAACGCCCCACCTCTATACTCATAATAACAAAGAGTATTAAAAGAAATACTGTCTATTATTACGAAGAATAAGGCTGGATAGGAGCGACCATCCGTAATTGGCCTTACACTAATATTGGTTATCTCGATAGGAGTGGTATATACTTTTTATTTTTCATCTATTATTTATTTACTCCCATCGACATATCCAATTATCAGTATAAAACAAACTACGATAGTTCATAATAGTTTAGGACATTAGATATAACAATAACACAGATAATATAAATGCGGAACACAGATTAACAAAAATCTCATATATATATAACCGATGTCAGTTACAATATAGTTTACACGATACATATGATACAACTACAACTGTCGACTCTAGAAGTTATATATACAAGTACATTATCGACTAATATACATGAATACATATCGTTCTATACAATGACACGACTACTACAAAATGACATTGACACTTCAGAAGATGTGAAAAGTCTTCATATCCTGAACAGCAACTCAAAGAAGAAAATCTACAACCTGAAATAACTCGGGTCTGACCCGAGTATTACATTCAAAAGAAAATAATACCCAGTTCAGTCTAATTCAAACCAGTTTATTAGTGCATATAGGCAGTAATAATTTAAATAGACGACAGTCACAATAATTCCCGTCTATCCGATTCTTTAGACAAAGAAACCGGATAACGGTCAATATAACACTTAACAATGTTTAACAAAAATCAGCAGATTTAAATTACCAACAAAAATAAGTAAAAAGATTATCAATGAAGGTAATCTTAAAAACATCAGAATTGCCTAACGGCAATTAACAACCAAATAATCAATATAAAACATCAACTCTAGTAGGTCTGCAGCACACGCACGCGTGTGCTGCCTCGCCACTACAACATGAATACTCAAAAGATCAACGCATCAAAAGCAAAAGAAATACAAATAAAATCAATACGGTGTGGCTGCAGTGCACGCTCGCGTGCACTGCCTCGCCACTGCAGAGATGAAATAAGGGTCAGACACAAGGTCAAACCCAAGTTTTTAAAACTGGGTTCAACTCAAGGTCAATGCACAGTCTACACAAATTCAAGAAGGCGTCAAACAATAACATGAATACAGGTATGAATGCAGCATTATGACCAGCAAATGAACCAGCAAGCTACAGCTAAGTGAAACTCAAACAAGTGCACAACAACACTACAGTGCATCATGATCCACTACACAAATGTAGTGAACAGTGCAGTACAACTCAATGATGCAACAGTTTTAATATGTACCAATATACTATGAAGTGAAGCCAAAGCAAACCGTGCAAATCAATATGGCAACCCAGCTATGCAAGAGAATGAAACAGAGGTGGCTACAGGGATGAACAAACATTGCCGAAGTCAAGTACAGACATGGTCAAAATGGAAATCGAACTACAGTTACAGAATATATGTACAGGTTGAACAAAATCAAGTGTTGTTCAGCATCAAATAAAATCACAGGAAGTTCGAACCTCAACAACAACTACAACTGCAGTTACAAAACGAATGACCAGTGGTCAAGACATGAACTGGAACCAACCCAATAGCATAAGTCATATAGTAACCTGGAAACATGATTATCAATAGCATATCAATGAAATAATGAACACTACAGACCAGAGGAGAACTCGGACAAATTCAGGAAGTGCAGACCAAATTCAATCACAAGTCTCGACCAAAAAGCACTGACATTGATAAAGCTCTAATCCAAATGTCCAGACAACAACAGATCTCAATGCAACCCAGTGGCAACCACAAGATGCAGACGTAAACAACATCAAAGAACTAAAATGCAACCTGAATCCTACCCCAAACTAAATGCCAAGCTCGGTGAAACTCAAGAGAGTACCCAACTAATACAACATGAGCGAAGATACAGTGATGCATGTACACCGTTAAACAGCACAATCAAACTGCAACCAGACCAACATGACCAAGAGAACGAAGATACAAAATGACCAGACCATTACGCAAAAGTAAGAAGTGACAATTAACAACCATGAATAGTAGGTGCTCGACAAAGTACAAAGTGGAATGGCCAGAATCGAGGTATAAAACTACTCAAGCAAAATGCACAGTGGACAATACGAGTTATACATGAAAACACTGAATGCACTAACGACTGAAACTATCTCGTGGTAACTGAAAGCAAATGCAACCCAGTGATAAGCTACTCAGACTTGTGGCAAGTGGTAACGTAAAGGTCAAGGCCAAAGTCCAGACTGATGTCAACATAAAATTGCTCAAGGTTGACTGTAGTTCAATTAATCAAGTGAAACTGTGAATGAACAGTCAAACTGAAGTCAACAATAACTAGGTCAATGTAAAGCAAAAATCATCACAATCATAATCAGGAGCCATTGTCACCAACTCGAGATCAAGCTCGAGTTATGAAACTCAAACTTGACTGGTCAGGAAATCTAAAGCACAAGGCGAACCAAGTCGATACCACAGAAGAGCACAACAAATTAACTTCAAATGACCAAAACAATTTGAATCGACACTCTAACATTTGAACACGAACGAAACCCAAAATCAAAGTCAAAACAGTGATTACCCCTCCCAACGTTAGTTAAAAATCAACTCGAGAAGCAAATTCGAGTGAAGTAAAAACAAGCCAACAAATCCAAATCATAACGAGAATAGATTAGATGTGAGTGAAAGATTTCACTCACCTTTGTTTCGAATGTTTTGAGGGAATCGTGAACGAGCGCAAAGTTGACGAGTCGAATGAAGCTAGAATGAACTCAAACAGCCGGCCGAGTTGCCATTGATTCCTCCTCAGTCGACGCCATGGCCAAACGAGGGATCGAGCAATTGTTGAAATCGAAGCCCTAACTTTTGGAAGAAAGACGAGAGCCCTAATTTCAGATCGAAGAAATAATCGCCGCCATTTTTATTTCGTTAGTTTACTTTCTTTTTTTTCTTTAGGGTTGGAAAACGAATGAAAGGGGAAATGGGTACAAAACAGTCCCTCCACAAAAGGAATGGGCTAATTTACTAAAGATAGAAGTGAGAGTGTTATTGGGCCAGGGTTCAATTGAAAGCCCGTATAACTGTTTAACAAATTTTCAAAAGAATTTCAACCCAACATTCGAAGAGAATTCAACCGATTAAAATACCAACAATAATTAGCTACCGATTTAATCGTCTAATGACGATGATCAATCGATACGGAACCTCGGGTTGTTACAGAACTTGCCTTGGTTATTAATTTTGTCTTTGTGACTTTGGCACTGTCATTGCTTCCATGTTGCCTCGAGTTCATATATACATATATAATGTTGTACTTGGTTTTAGTTGCCTTGATTTCTGGTAGCACTTGAGTATTGCCTCTGTTTTGCTTGAGCTTGAATCTGGTTCTCCTGTCTTGGCTCTAGTTACATGTGCACCACTTTGCACTGTCTACTATCATACTGCTATGTTGTATTATGTTGTAGTATTCGTGAAATGTTGGGTCTTGACTTGCTCGAGTCTGGTTCATGTGCACCACTTTCTTTATTTGGTTCTGGACTTATATGTGGTCTTGTTGACATTGTCTGCATTGGACTCTGATTCCATTTTGACTTCTGCCTTGACTTGGACTCTGATTCCATTTTGACTTCGGCCTTGACTTTGTTTATGTGATGATATTTGAGACACCTCTGTCTAGTATCTTATTTCATGTGATGTTCATTTATTTGTATTTGCATACTTGCTGCTGCTTTGCACATGCTTCAATTCATGTATACTTGGTGCCTGGTCTATGTGAGTCTGTTGAGCCGAGTTTTCCTGTTGCACTTCATGTTCATATATATGTATACAAGTGTGTATACATTTTGTTCCTGTTAGTTGCCTGGTCTGGTATACATGTGTGACCTTCTTTAGGTGCTGGTCTTGTCTGAATGCTTGACTACTTACTGTTCATGTAGATATGTACTTGTTTAAACTTCATGTAAGTTTAGTTGTCAGGTCTAGACTTCATGTTGTTATGTTGCAGCCTTGAGTCTTGTGGTCTTCATTGCACTATCCACTTTGAGTATACTTGATGAAGCTTTATTGCTATTGAACTTGTCTGGAGCATTTGGTTGACTTGACACTCTACTGTCACCATGTAGATGTATACAGTTGGTTTCCCTGTCCATTGCTCGATTCAAAGTCTGGTTGCTTCATGTCGTATTGTATTGCATCGAGTACATGTCTACATGTTGCCTTGTTCATCTACTTGGTTCACCACTATTGCATTGACATTGTACATATTGTGCTTGTATTTACGGACTGCACCTGTGTTGAATCCAGCTTTATAGTTCGGGTTTGACCTTGTGTTTGTGTCGTGATTTTATTTGTATTTCACTTGAGTTGAACCCGGCTTTTAATTTGGGTTTGATCTTGTGCTCACCTATCCCTGTAGATTTATCAAGTGTATATCGGTGTGCACGGCCTTGTGGCATGTACAGTGATACACTGTGCATGTCACAAGCTGTTCGTGTATGATGAATTCAAAATTAAATGATGACGAACAACCCAAATAACTGAGGCAAATAAAATTTTCAAAATCACATTTTATTTTATACTGCAAAAATATTTCTTTTACAATTTTACTGCATCAGTGTGTATTTTTGCAGATAGCTCAAATGCTGGATTCAATCTGGATTGGAGTTGAAGATCAATACGAGTGAATGAGTGATATGTAGTGAGGTGCATTTGTAAATGAAAAATTGTGATGTGATTGAAATTGTAATGTATTTGAAATTTGTATATATATAGTGAGAGCTCAAACTTGTACTATTCAAAATTGTAATAAATATTTGTTTGAATAAAATATTCGTTTGAATTCAAATTCTGTGTTATTTATTTTATTCAGCAAATATTTATTTAATTATGTGAAAAATAAAATAGTACATTATGAAATACATTTAAATAAATATATATATGTTTATTATCATCAAACAAAAATCATATACTCGCATATTAAACAATCTCCACCTTTTGATGATAACAAACATATATTTAAGATTTTGAATATATTAAATGTATTTGATTATTCAATTTGCTCCCCCTATTTGAATGCTCCCTCTCTACGCAAAGCTCCCCCTTCATATATGCATGTAAATAAATAAAAATGAATAAATGAACCTAGATGCATATAGAAAATACAAATTAAAATATTTGACCTTTATTTTCCAAAATCTTAACCTTACTCTCCCCCTTTTGTTATCAGCAAAAGAATAATAGTGTTAGAATAAAGTGATGGATATTAATACAACATTAATACTTAATCGGGTATAAATATTAAATTTCAATAAAAAATCAAACAAAAATCATAAATACTCCATTTGACGCATATTCCACTTTAGAATGATAGGGATGATGTCATCATATAAAATCATATAGTTGTGTCTATTTGTGGTATATTTATTTCAGGAATTTGAATATCTACTAACCATGCATAACCGTTAGGACTTTTAAATAAGATTAGTAGTATTCCAAATTTTTAAAAAATGAATTCAAGTATCTTCTAACCACGCATAACCGTGAGGACTTTTAAATGGGATTAGAATCAACTTGTTTATTTAGTTAATCAATTTTGATATGCATTCCATACATGCATAACCGTGAGGACTTTTAAATGAGCATGGAAGCACATAATAAAAAATTCCAAGTAATTCACCCATGCATAACCGTGAGGACTTTTAAATGAGAGTGAATACTTTGGATGTTTTTATTTCTTAAAAATATAATCAATTGAAAAACAAATGAATTCCCATTTAAAATATCACATATTGACATACTATATTGAATTTTGATGAGTGATGGTCGATAGAAATATGATAGAAATAGAAATGGCATGGAATGTTTACCAAACAAAAGTTTTCATAACTCTTGTTTAAATTTCTAAATTTTTTTACTAATTATACTGCCTCAATTTATAATATATGATTAATATCAACACTCATCACTTTTTTCAATCACTATTTATCCTTTTGATAATCAGTAGGGAGTCAGATTAGTTAATGCAGTCATTTAAAATCAAATCCAAAAATAATTATAAAATCAAATTTTCCAAAATAACTAATCTGAAACAGGGTCAACAAAAATGATTTTCTAGAAGGGGTTTTATAAGAAAAATGTCTGCTATTTGAAAATTATTTCAAGTGAAAAATATGCAGATATTTTCTTTGAAAAATGATGCAATTACTGAATGTCTTAACATAAATCACGTTCCACTAGTAATTTTTCTATCAACTAGATTACCAGTGTAATCTGCATCTGAATTTCTCTTTCACTCGAGATTACCATTAGTTGAATGTTATAGACCAGACCGTGATGTGTATCTTAAAATCATTTAACATCTTTCGAATGAATTTCTTTTGAATTTGAATTGAAACCATGGAAATAAACAAGTAGTTAACATAGTGTCAGAAAAGATAAACAAATATATCCACTTGAAGCATGAGTAATCAGCAATCAACAAAACACCATCATTTGACCAAACAAATTTATATGAATTAGTTCAAAGATGAAAAGATGATTGGTCAATATTTTTGCACAAATCAGAATAAAAAATAAGAACAAGTCAAATAAGAACATATCAAATAAGAATAAGTCAGAATCAAAAATCAACATTTATTTCTTTATCACATAACTGGCTGAATTAATTCAAATTATGGTGCAGATTATCACATTTAATAAACCGTTTAAGATAAATATACCATTACCTATTTTACCTTTGCCGATAATTTTTCATTGTTGCCCATTGTGATTCTGCCACCTTTATACTAGGCTAAGGAACTTTGATTTGATGCCCGTTGTGTGTCTGGAACAGCCAAAATCCAGATAACACTGTTGTTGTTCCTTAGCCTGCCACTACACCTACACGATAAAAGATTTTTGTGACCTATTTGTTTTTATAGTTCCATGGTTGTTAGTGGCAATTGATTTTGAAAAATATGTTTGAGTAGACGCAAAACTATTTGTAATTGTTCCTTTCGGCACCCAGATTTGTTTAACTTTGAGGGATTTTATATTCGTGCCTTTTGGAACCCAAATTGGAATAGTTTTCACGTGTTTGGGTCTATACCAACAAATATTTTGACTGTGTCCAATTTTTCTACAAATTGTGCACTCCGATTTTACTTGATTAATTTTGCTTTTAACAGGTTCAGATTGATTATACCTAAGTCCTTGTCTATCTATATTGACCGTTTGTTTTCCTATTAGCATATTTAGTGATCTTTCACTTTTTGAAAATTTTCCTAAAGTCGTAGACAGTTGTTGGACTTGTGTTTTGAGCAATTCATTTTCCTTCAATAATTGAGTGCACTTTTTAATAAAATTTTCTCTCCTCGTGTTTTCACTTTCTTTCAAAATCAGAATTTCATTTTCAAGTGATTTTATTTTAATTTCTGATTTTCTAATCTCTTCTTTGAATGTTGGACACTTATCACACTTAGGGCTCTTGCTTTGATAGTTTTTGACTAATTGATCAAGCTGTTTATTTAAATCTATCAAAGTATCTCTTTGTGATTCAAGTTTAGCGTATCTCTCCCTAAGTCATTTGAAACAGCCATTTACTTCGTGGAAATATATAAGTAATTCAGAGTGAGTGAGTTTTGATACCTCGCTTGGCTCATTATCATCATCACTATCAATTATATCACCTCGAAGGCATAGATCTGCATTTTCACTCTCACTGCTAGTGCTTTTATCATCTTCATCACTTGTATTCCACGTGGCTGCAAAACTTTTCCTTTTTTATTTCTTTTCTTGGCCGTGTCGATTCTGAGGACAATTGGGCTTGATGTGGCCAGGTTTATTGCACTTTTGGTAAATGATCTCCCGTTCTTCTGGGTTGTATAGAACTTTAACTATTCTGCTTTTCAGTTTTTTATTTAGAGCTGGATTTCCTTATCTGCGATTCCACTTTTTGAATTTCTTCATTAATAGTGCCAGCTCCGCTGCTCCATCATCATCATCATCACCATCACTTTCTGTTGTTCCTTTGAGAGCTATCGATTTCTTTCGAGTATCTCCTGCTTCTTGTTCTTCCTTGAATTTCATCTCTAGCTCATAAGTGGTGAGATTTCCGATGAGTTCTTCAACTTTGATTTGTTTCAAATCCTTTGATTCTTGAATAGCTGTGACTTTTGCTTCAAAACTCCATGGAAGGACTCTAAGGATTTTTCGGACTATTTCCAATTCTTTGTATGATTTCACGAGAGCTTTTGATTTGTATACGATATTGGAAAGTCATCCACACATCTCTTTGACATTTTCATCCTTGGCTATTGTGAAGTTCTCGTATTCGCTACTAAGCATGGCAAGGCGAGATTCTTTGACTTGAGATGTTCCTTTGAGAGTCCCTTCGAGTGTGTGCCATATTTCCTACGCAGTTAGACAATGTGAGACACGATTAAATTCAATTTGATCCAATGAACAGATAATAGAATTCATAGCTTTAACATTAGTATTCTGTAGTTTATTTTCTAGATCTATCCACTGATCCATTGGTTTTTCTATTTCCTGATTATCTACAACTATCGTTGGCGCTCTATAACCTGTCTCAACAATATTCCAAGCATCAATGGTTTTTCGAAAAAAATTTATTCTATTTTTCCAGTAAGCATATTCACCATTGAACATTGGTGGTCTAACTATGGATTGACCCTCAGCAAAAGCATTATTAAAAGAAGCCATTTTAAAAATTCAATTTTTAAAAAAAATATTGGTTTTTGAAAAATTAGGTTTTTAAAACAAAAAATGGCTTTTGTTCCTAGCTCTAATACCACTTGTAGGACCGATTTCACCCTAGAGGAGGGGGGTGAATAGGGTGATACTATCAATTATAAAAATTATTGAGGAAGTTTATATAAAATAATTTCAACATAGACCACAGCAGAATAATAACATCATGGATATAGCAGAATATAAAAAGCAGAAAATAGAACACACAGATTTACCCAGCTTCGGCAAAACCCTGCCTACGTGCTGCCCCCAAGGTTTCTACTAGAAATTAAGTAGTCAGACACTTACACACGTAAAATTGCGACACCCGCTATCGACTAATCTTAACTCTACGCTCAAAATCCTGCCACAACTCAGCCACTGAGTTGAGAATTCTCAAACTACGCCACGTAGTTTGCACCCTAGTCACACGACTAGAAAATACAACGGTTTAAAAGTTAAAATACAAATTAAAGACAAATTGTAATTACCTGTATTTTTAACACTTTAAAAATACGAATTAAAATAAAAATTTTGGATAAAAATCCGAAGGAAATAAAATTATGTGTTGTTAAATGTGAATTACAAGTTAAAATACAAAACTGAATTCTAAAATAACTTATTTGTAAATTAAATATGGATGTTAACTTGTATTGAATGTAAATAATGAATTGAATTTGGTTGTAAACCAAATTGGTTATGATTGTAAGCAAAGAATAAATCAAATGTTACATTTAATATTGAGGTTATAATATTGAACTCAACGTAAATGAATGTAATTTAATATTACTGTGAATTTAAATAAGATGATAGCTGAAGAAAATGAAAGTAAATGAATTATAAACTATTGATAATAATGTATAAGTAAATGGTTGATTCAATAATGAAAGTGTAAATCGAAATAAAAGAATTTAATTGGAATTAAATAACTTGAATTTGAATTATAATAAAATTGAACGTTGAATATAATGTAATCTTTTATACTTGATTTATAATAGGAAACTGCATTGTAAAAGATTGTTAATTATTGTGAATTTAAAAATGAAATTTGTGAACACTTGAAATTTGATTTAAAAGTTAATAATTTAAAATTGGGAATTTTATATTGTAGTTAAACAGTAGAAATAGCCATTTTTACAACTGTCTCGGATTTAGACGAAACCAGTTTCATCGGATCTGTAATAGTAAAATAATCGACTTCAAAAGCTATCTTCCACATACGATTGAATTAGGCCTTGGGACTAGTTCCATTGCGTTCGGAATGTGGGTAAAACCTTATAAACGCCTGGAAGCATGTCTCAATTGGAGTTCGGATGATTTTGGACCTACCTTTATAAATACGCTTGTAAACCGAGACAGTTTTATCATTATTTTATTTCAGAAACCCTAATTTCAAACTATGGCCGCCACCTATTCCATGGCCAGAAATTACCGATCTTCTTTCCTTAATATCTCTCAATCCGTTCAACGAAATCGAAAAATTCCAAAAGAAAAAGTGTAGATCTCGACGAGCTCTTCAAATCCATACGGTTGATTCGTGCTAATTCGTCATGGATTGGTACAGATCTGGCTTTGAATGTCGTGCGTATTTTCACGTTTTTCGAGAAAACGGTGGCGAATGGGGTGACGAAACTTGGCACGGAGGTGGAGCAAGGAGAGGCGCAAGCGATGACATCCTCTGATCAACGTCCGGTCGCTCCTAGTCATGTGCGTGCTTTAGGGTTTGGGTTGCGTTCATGGGTTCGCCTGGACGAAGGAACGTGCGTGAAGAGGAGATGGTATACGTATGTTTCTTTTTATTTATTTAGTTAATTAATTATTTTATATTAAAATGTCAATGTTCTAACTCGAATAACTTTTGCATACAAGATCGGATCGACGCGCGGTTTTCTCCGTTGTATTCATACCGAAATTCCGGACGTTATGGAGTTGGTTTGGCTGCATTCCGAGACTGTTCAAATTTGGGCCTTTATTTGGATTTTAAATCGTCGATAAATCAAAGGTGAGTGTTTATACGCTCACAATTGACTAAAATAAATTTTTGTTAGTTAAATTTATATTCTAAAGTGATATGAAATTTATTGGCTGTTGTTTGGTAGGTTTAATTATCATCTGTATTGATATATGAATTAATTGATAGAATTTAAATTGACCGTTAAAATAAATTTAAATTTAAATTGGCAGTATATTACTCGATATTGATAATTATAAAATTGTTGTGAATGTTATTAGCTTTATGGTTAATTGGTTTTGATGGATGCTATTGGTCGATATTGGTTGTTTATTTATTTTTGATATATCGTGCTATCATCATGTATATTGTTTATTGCATATAAAACTGTAAACTGAATCATTTCGAATAAATTAAGGAATAGGTTGAAATGATATACCTATGACATCTATTTGGATTGAAATGATATATATCCATCCTTGAAATTAAAATTGAAATAATTATCCACTTGGCCATAGGTTAGAAAATTATATACGGACACCAGGTTGGTTAAATTAAATGATTTTAAAGGTTGTTTTGAAATTATTTAAATGAATTGATTTTAAGAATAAAATCCAATTTATGGAAATCGAATTATTTTGAATTGAAGCTCGAGTTGTTGGAATTTAAACTTGGTAAATGAAATTGTTTAATTATTTGAAGTTTAGATTTTAAGTAAATTTTTTGAAATACGGCGTAAATTTTCGAAAGTTGATTTGTTTTAAAAGATTGGACTTTTAATCGAACTCTGAATATTTCTAAGAAAATTTATATGAAATGATATTTCAAGTTTGAGTTTGGAATTGAAAACTGATTTGAAATTGAGATTTAATTAATTTGGAATTTAATTGAAATTCAAAGAAATTTGTGAATTGGACTAAATTGAAACTATTGAATTAAATTTGAAGAAAAAATTGATTTGAATAGGATTTGAACTGAAATTGATTTGGAATGTAATACTTAAATGAATTCTTGAAATCCGAATGTTAATCTAAGTTTATTGAATTGGAATTGTTCCAGAAATTAAGTAAACTACTTAATACGGATGTTTAATTTGAAGTATATTATAATTTGAATACGAAATGGTTTTAAAGCGAATCTTATATTCTTATATAAATATATGAACTGTTTTGAAATGTGAAATATTTAAAGTTTCGAAATATATTGGAAGTGAAATTGTTTATTTTGTGGTTCAAATATGTATTTGAAATTGATAATTTGCAATGGTTTATTGAGAAGCTGAATCGAGTTGAAATTGATGATTTGAAATTTGATTAAATTTTAATTTTGGAATTTGAGTTTATGTGAATCGTTTTGTGAGATATTGAGGCGAAAAATGATTTTGAAATCGAAATGAGATATTGAGGCGAAAAATGATTTTGAAATCGAAATGAGATATTGAGGAGAAAAATGATTTTGAAATCGAAATGAGATATTGAGGCGAAAAATGATTTTGAAATCGAAATGAGGTATTGAGGCGAAAAATGATTTTGAAATCGAAATGAGATATTGAGGCGAAAAATGATTTTGAAACGGAATCTTACATCTTGAATAGATATGATGATATTTGAAATGGATTTGATTTTGAAGCGAATATGATATTTTGATATCAATTATGAATTGATTTTTGAAAATGTAAAAGAGCCATCGGTGTAATAATACGTAGTTATTAAAGAGACCGGGATTGGATATGGACATACTCTCTGTCGATACCGAAAACCACTTTAATAACTAGTATACGTGGAGTGTTGATCCAGAACGAAGTGGATGGTTTGGTGAACGTGTTGACTGAAGAAAGAGAACGATATTGGATGACCCCTGACATGACTAAAACAGGAGCCGCGCCGGGCCATTGAGGTTCGCCACCTCTAGCGGACACACTTCTTCGTTACCATATCTATTACTGTTGTGATTCGATTTTGGTGCACCCCTCGATTTTGGGAGTGTTGTTTCGCGGTGTTGGGGTAGTAGCTGCTATGCCCAACATCATTCCGGATCACGCAACTACTAGTATCCTAGTTAGTATTGCCTCATGTACCTTGTCATACTGATTATCCTATTTGCGACCACTACGTTTTGGTTTGTACCTTTAGTATATGGATTGCCCTCTGGTGACTTCCGGTTTTGGGGAAACTACGGTCTTGTATATGCTCTTGGGAATAAAAATGTGTTAAGGGTGGAATGGGCCATGGCTTAACGCTAGTTTGATATTTTACATTATGATAGACATTATTGTATATAGCGTATTCTATTATATAGTAGATAGTTTAACGGATCCTTAGGAGATGGAAATCCCGAACATCTCTTAAGTTAATGCACGCACGTTAAACACTGGATAGGAGGTGTCTAAAACCCATATACATCTCCGACACCGTCACACTCATATTTACTTATTCGATTTAACTTACATGAGATATTTAGTCCTGACTCGAGTGTTTTGTCTTTTCATTACGCTCGGGTCAGCCTGAGCATTTCAGATAAGGTTGAAGATCTACTCTGGAGGACGAAGATGGAGTTTGGTATTACATCATTTGTATTCTACTACTGTATTATTTTTCTGCTGCAATGTTGTATTATCTCTGATATGTATGTAACTCTGATTTATGATGTATAATAATAATCAAATTTATTTATTTAACAGCTTCATGAACTGTTATTTTATTATTATATCTTGTTCCTTCCGCTGCGAGATTCTGAGTTTGTTTCTGTTCTTTCTTTTCTTTCTTATTTAACCCCAATAACTATCTGTATTTTGGATTGTTTGAGTCGGCATGTGTGTATGTTTTGTCGACTTGAACGGTCAAAAATGCGGGTTGTTACAGTTGGTATCAGAGCTTTGGTTTAGATTACCTTGGCTCTAGTGGGGAATAACTCATTGAAATAGGGTTAAAACCTTATGAATGAGTTTGAGTGTATATGAGAGAGCGTATTTGTAATTTTGATATAAAAATGATTTTATATTGTGTTAATTTGTTCCGTTGAGTATTTATGAATTCTGGTTGGTATTTGGGACGCCAAGGCATCGATAGGAATTTCTAAACACTCGAATAGGACAGATTGACATAATATTGTTTTAGATTATATTTTATATATAAAAGAATTTTCTTGAAAATTTATGAATTTTGATTGTATTGGTTGTTAGGAGATGATAATATTAGATTATCATCGTTTATTGTTGATTAGTCAATATTTCTAACTATTGACTATTGGATGATTTTAAGAAATGAAACTTGTAAATATGATTGACAATGAATATAAATGGTAAATAAAATAAAATAAAAATGAACTTAAATTAAGATGGAGAACTTAAATTCTGGTGTTTTGAAATTAAAAAAAAATTGAAATGTATAATATAAGTATTATATGATAGTATATTCGATTAGAAATTGTTTTCAAAGGATTTTCAAATGAAGTAAGTGTTATACTCCCCCACTTGACACTAGAAAATGATTTCGGTGATGAGTGCACGCATCATCGACGTTTATTTTCGAGAGTCCAAGAGGGGGAGATCACTTAATAGCTTTTTCTAGACCCTGTTTTGATTAAAATTGAATTTTATTTTGTATTCTCTATAGTATGACTTGATATATAGTAATATAAGCATATATTATTTCAAACTTGATTTGAAATGAAACCGGAGTTGAAATTCTTAAGTTCTTTAATATTTAATGACTTTAAACTATTGAAATAAACAAATACTGGAATCATTAAGGAACTTCTGAATTGAAAAATAAGGGATGAACCCAAGTGTTAAGTGAAAATAGATTGAAGTAGGAAACCCTTAGAATAAAGGAGTATAAATTTGAAATAAACTAGAAACTGTACTCTTTTGGATTAAATAGAAATTGAATTGAAATTTTCTAAAGTATGAAATGAAAATAAGTGTATATATATATATTTCAATGCTGATTAAAAATCTTCTAAAAAGTATGATTTGAGATATAAAGATATATATAAAAAATGGTTTAAATCGAATCCGGAGTTGAAATTCTTAAGTTCTCTAATAAGGAATGATTTTAATTATTAAACTAAAGTAAATCTTGAATTGTTAGAAACTTATGAATTGAAAGGGTAAAATTGAATTTAAGTGAAAAAAAAAATTTAATTAAAATTAAAATTGTAGGAGTAACCCTTAATTTGGAAATTTATTTAATAGGTATAACACTCAAATTGAATGAAAAGAAGTTGTATATTATTTAACTACATTCTATTTGCATAGCTATAACTTACCAAATACTTAAAAAATTTAAAATGCTAATAAGGATAAGTAAATGAATAATATACAAGTGTGATTGCGAATAATAAAATGTGAAGATCTATTGATAGCTGTAAATATAAAGGAAATTTAAGTTGTAAAATGAATTAAATTTAAAATTAATTAAATATAAAATTAGTAATTGGAAACTAATTAAATTTGAATAAAACTAAATGTCAATAAACTTGGAAGTATATGAAATTAAAATTTTGACTTGGAAATGTATAATTGATTTAGTGTAGATTTTGGATGGATGTTAATGTTTGATATACATTGGTTATTAGATGGATGATAATTGATTAAATAGAATTCATTAGTGTAAATGGAATTGAATAAACGGAATAAATTTTTTAAAATAATTAAATTCAAATTTGAAGCAAAGTGAAATTAAATATAATTGAATTCAAATTAAATTGAAGCAAATTGACTTGAATTTAAATTATGAATGAAACAAACTTGAATAAATCGGAAACAAATCGAATGTAAACTTATTTCATGGATAAATAAGAAAATAAATGATTTTATGTTTGTGATTGTTTCTTAGAAAATTTGAAGTTTGATGGTTTGTACTTTGAAATAATAAAAGCAAATTTTCAAAAATCCAAAATTGTTCAATATATGCTGAAACGAAAACAACCATAACTTTTAAATGGCTGGACGAAATTCGACGATCTTAGACTTTTTAGAAATCTTAGAAACTGTAGCACGGCTTTTGTTTAGAGTATCTTGAGAAATTACTTCATTTACTTAGTTAAAAATTTGAATCTTCTCGCTGGCCTGTGTAAAAGGGAAGCAAAATCAATAGCATATACCCTTAGTATTTTCACCATAACTTTTTACTGGTTTATCGGATTTTGACGAACTTGCCCTTTCTGGAAAGCTTAGAACTTAAGCTAAAACATTTACTTTAAGTTTTTTGTGTTTTGCTGTAATTTAGATGGTCGAAAAGGGGGAGTGAACGTCGCTGACCTGGGCAATTCATTGCCCAGGCTGAGGCGTATCCATTTAGAAAAATAGTCGTAACTTTTGAAAGGATGGTCCGAATTTGATGATTTTAGACATTCCGGAAAGCCTGAAACGAATGCAACAACTTTTGTTTAGATTTCATTGCCAATTTTTATCGTTTAGGTGACCAAAAACTGAGATTCGTTGCTGTCATGGAATTGGAATTTCAGTTTTGAAGCTAAACATGTTATATGTATGTTGTTTATGCTAAGTATATCGATCTATCTTTATATGCATGGTTCTAACTTGGTTATTGAGCATTTTAGTAGGTAGCAAAGGGGTTGTGCTTCGCTTGTGGAGCTCGCTTCTGCGCTAAATGCAAAATGTAAGTTAAAATGCTAATAAACGCTTAATAAAAGGTACGTTCTCGGATTACGGTTTATGTTGTGGTATATTATTGTGTTCCCCATGTTTCGGGATGCCTCATTTTTGTAATGAGATGTATATAATGCAATTATTACCACTGTGAAATTTTTTGGTCCTAGCCGTGCAAAGGAGGTGCTGCCGAAATTTTTCAAAAATCCGGGAGTTAGAAAATTTTGAGATTCTAAAAATCCTATAACTAAATTTTGCAAATAAGTCGAATATTTTAAATGAATTATATCTAAATGATGGTTTTCCTTTCTCCGTTCCTTTTCGAGGACGAAAAGTTTTAAGTGGAGGAGAATGTAACGACCCGTATTTTTAACACTTTAAAAATACGAATTAAAATAAAAATTTTGGATAAAAATCCGAAGGAAATAAAATTATGTGTTGTTAAATGTGAATTACAAGTTAAAATACAAAACTGAATTCTGAAATAACTTATTTGTAAATTAAATATGGATGTTAACTTGTATTGAATGTAAATAATGAATTGAATTTGATTGTAAACCAAATTGGTTATGATTGTAAGCAAAGAATAAATAAAATGTTACATTTAATATTGAAGTTATAATATTGAACTCAACATAAATGAATGTAATTTAATATTACTGTGAATTTAAATAAGATAATAGCTGAAGAAAATGAAAGTAAATGAATTATAAACTATTGATAATAATGTATAAGTAAATGGTTGATTCAATAATGAAAGTGTAAATCGAAATAAAAGAATTTAATTGGAATTAAATAACTTGAATTTAAATTATAATAATTGAACGTTGAATCTAATGTAATCTTTTATATTGGATTTATAATAGGAAACTGCATTGTAAAAGATTGTTAATTATTGTGAATTTAAAAATGAAATTTGTGAACACTTGAAATTTGATATAAAAGTTAATAATTTAAAATTGGGAATTTTATATTGTAGTTAAACAGTAGAAATAGCCATTTTTACAACTGTCTCGGATTTCGACGAAACCAGTTTCATCGGATCTGTAACAGTAAATTATTGTAAGGTTTCAATTTTCGTAGCAATCGGACTTGTCGTTTGGCAGTGCGAGCTTGAAACGCGTAGAAATTTAACGTCGAATTTAATTAAAATAATCGACTTCAAAAGCTATCTTCCACATACGATTGAATTAGGCCTTGGGACTAGTTCCATTGCGTTCGGAATGTGGGTAAAACCTTATAAACGCCTGGCGGAACGTCTCAATTGGAGTTCGAATGATTTTGGACCTACCTTTATAAATACGCTTGTAAACCGAGACAGTTTTATCATTATTTCATTTCAGAAACCCTAATTTCAAACTATGGTCGCCACCTATTCCATGGCCAGAAATTACCGATCTTCTTTCCTTAATATCTCTCAATCCGTTCAACGAAATCGAAAAATTCCAAAAGCAAAAGTGTAGATCTCGACGAGCTCTTCAAATCCATATGGTTGATTCGTGCTAATTCATCACGGATTGGTCCAGATCTGGCTTTGAATGTCATGCGTATTTTCACGTTTTTCGAGAAAACGGTGGCGAAACTTGGCGCGGAGGTGGAGCAAGGAGAGGCGCACGCGATGGCATCCCCTGATCAACGTCCGGTCGCTCCTAGTTATGTGCGTGCTTTAGGGTTTGGGTTGCGTTCATGGGTTCGCCTGGACGAAGGAACGTGCGTGAAGAGGAGATGATATACGTATGTTTCTTTTTTTTATTTAATTAATTAATTATTTTATATTAAAATGTCAATGTTCTAACATGAATAACTTTTGCTTACGAGCTCGGATCGACGCGCAGTTTTCTCTGTTGCGTTTGTATCGAAATTCCGGACGTTATGGAGCTGGTTTGGCTGCATTCCGAGACTGTTCAAATTTGGGCCTTTATTTGGATTTTAAATCGTCGATAAATCAAAGGTGAGTGTTTATACGCTCACAATTGACTAAAATAATTTTTTGTTAGTTAAATTTATATTCCGAAGTGATATGAAATTTATTGGCTGTTGTTTGGTAGGTTTAATTATCATCTGTATTGATATATGAATTAATTGATAGAATTTAAATTGACCGTTAAAATAAATTTAAATTTAAATTGGCAGTATATTACTCGATATTGATAATTATAAAATTGTTGTGAATGTTATTAGCTTTATGGTTGATTGGTTTTGATGGATGCTATTGGTCGATATTGGTTGTTTATTTATTTTTGATATATCATGCTATCATCATGTATATTGTTTATTGCATATAAAACTGTAAACTGAATCATTTCGAATAAATTAAGGAATAGGTTGAAATGATATACCTATGACATCTATTTGGATTGAAATGATATATATCCATCCTTGAAATTAAAATTGAAATAATTATCCACTTGGCCATAGGTTAGAAAATTATATACGGACACCAGGTTGGTTAAATTAAATGATTTTAAAGGTTGTTTTGAAATTATTTAAATGAATTGATGTTAAGAATAAAATCCAATTTGTGGAAATCGAATTATTTTGAATTGAAGCTCGAGATGTTGGAATTTAAACTTGGTAAATGAAATTGTTTAATTATTTGAAGTTTAGATTTTAAGTAAAAATTTTGAAATACGGCGTAAATTTTCGAAAGTTGATTTGTTTTAAAAGATTGGACTTTTAATCGAACTCTGAATATTTCTAAGAAAATTTATATGAAATGATATTTCAAGTTTGAGTTTGGAATTGAAAATTGATTTGAAATTGAGATTTAATTAATTTGGAATTTAATTGAAATTCAAAGAAATTTGTGAATTGGACTAAATTGAAACTATTGAATTAAATTTGAAGAAAAAATTAATTTGAATAGGATTTGAACTGAAATTGATTTGGAATGTAATACTTAAATGAATTCTTGAAATCCGAATGTTAATCTAAGTTTATTGAATTGAAATTGTTCCAGAAATTAAGTAAACTACTTAATACGGATGTTTAATTTGAAGTATATTCTAATTTGAATACGAAATGGTTTTAAAGCGAATCTTATATTCTTATATAAATATATGAACTGTTTTGAAATGTGAAATATTTAAAGTTTCGAAATATATTGGAAGTGAAATTGTTTATTTTGTGGTTCAAATATGTATTTGAAATTGATAATTTGCAATGGTTTATTGAGAAGCTGAATCGAGTTGAAATTGATGATTTGAAATTTGATTAAATTTTAATTTTGGAATTTGAGTTTATGTGAATCGTTTTGTGAGATATTGAGGCGAAAAATGATTTTGAAATCGAAATGAGATATTGAGGCGAAAAATGATTTTGAAATCGAAATGAGATATTGAGGAGAAAAATGATTTTGAAATCGAAATGAGATATTGAGGCGAAAAATGATTTTGAAATCGAAATGAGGTATTGAGGCGAAAAATGATTTTGAAATCGAAATGAGATATTGAGGCGAAAAATGATTTTGAAACGGAATCTTACATCTTGAATAGATATGATGATATTTGAAATGGATTTGATTTTGAAGCGAATATGATATTTTGATATCAATTATGAATTGATTTTTGAAAATGTAAAAGAGCCATCGGTGTAATAATACGTAGTTATTAAAGAGACCGGGATCGGATATGGACATACTCTCTGTCGATACCGAAAACCACTTTAATAACTAGTATACGCGGAGTGTTGATCCAGAACGAAGTGGATGGTTTGGTGAACGCGTTGACTGAAGAAAGAGAACGATATTGGATGACCCTTGACATGACTAAAACAGGAGCCGCGCCGGGCCATTGTGGTTCGCCACCTCTAGCGGACACACTTCTTCGTTACCATATCTATTACTGTTGTGATTCGATTTGGGTGCACCTCTCGATTTTGGGAGTGTTGTTTCGCGGTGTTGGGGTAGTAGCTGCTATGCCCAACATCAGTCCGGATCACGCAACTACTAGTATCCTAGTTGGTATTCCCTCATGTACCTTGTCATAATGATTATCCTATTTGCAACCACTACGTTTTGGTTTGTACCTTTAGTATATGGATTGCCCTCTGGTGACTTCCGGTTTTGGGGAAACTACGATCTTGTATATGCTCTTGGGAATAAAAATGTGTTAAGGGTGGAATAGGCCATGGCTTAACGCTAGTTTGATATTTTACATTATGATAGACATTATTGTATATAGCATATTCTATTATATAGTAGATAGTTTAACGGATCCTTAGGAGATGGAAATCCCGAACATCTCTTAAGTTAATGCACACACGTTAAACACTGGGTAGGAGGTGTCTAAAACCCGTAAACATCTCCGACACCGTCACACTCATATTTACTTATTCGATTTAACTTACATGAGATATTTAGTCCTGACTCGAGTGTTTTGTCTTTTCATTACGCTCGGGTCAGCCTGAGCATTTCAGATAAGGTTGAAGATCTATTCTGGAGGACGAAGACGGAGTTTGGTATTACATCATTTGTATTCTATTACTGTATTATTTTTCCGCTGCAATGTTGTATTATCTCTGATATGTATGTAACTCTGATTTATGATGTATAATAATAATCAAATTTATTTATTTAACAGCTTCATGAACTGTTATTTTATTATTATATCTTGTTCCTTCCGCTGCGAGATTCTGAGTTTGTTTCTGTTCTTTCTTTTCTTTCTTATTTAACCCCAATAACTATCTGTATTTTGGATTGTTTGAGTCGACATGTGTGTATGTTTTGTCGACTTGAACGGTAAAAAATGTGGGTTGTTACACAAATTAAATAACAAAAACCTATTTTATAATCTAAAGCCCTATATAATTAATAACCAAATAATCAAGGTCGGCCCAAACAAAATAAGTGATAAGAAAATCCCTTTCTCCTTTTTATTTATGTCGGCCCGTTCCTTTGTGTTTGTGATAATGGCAGTCTCGTTTCTCGTTTGTTCCTCTTCCTTAAAAAATTAGGGCTTCATGATAATTCGAAGTGGCCGCTTTCGGTTTTTCAATCGAAATAGATGATTTAACGATGCTTGCTTTGTCGATCAAGTGTTACTTTGAATTGCTGACAGCTACTTCAAATTGTCGAGTTCGGTTGAATGATCTGGTATGTGATTTCCTTCTTATTAATTCTTGTTTGTATGCTCGAACTCGATTTGATTCGGGTTGTTGATTAAGGTTTGCTCTGTTGTTGCTTAAACTCGAATGCTTATTTTGCCGATGATGTTTAAGGTTTAAATAGGATTTGAATTCCTATAATTTCATTCGTATGATAATTTGCTTGAATTCGTGTCGGCCACTTGATTTTGTTTTGATGCCGGTGATGATTTCTGACTTCTTCAATTCGTATAATTTACTTGCTTGTCATGGCTTGATTTCTTGGCCACCACGACTTTGAATTGCTTGTGATTGAATTTATGTTTCTGTTGACGTCGTTCATTTTTCTGACTTGTTCATTGCGGCTTTGAGTTTGACATTTAACTAGACTTGGTTATTTTTGAAATGGTGATAATATATATATATATATATATATATATATTCTTCGACACTGACTTGTTCGATATTCCCTTTGACTCCGGTCAGTTGCTCACGGCTTCGACTTGAATTTTGATATTACCTGACTTCGGCTTTGATAAAACTGTTTTGATTTTTGTAATTGTTCGAACTTGCCTTGGTTATTGATTTTATCTCTGTGACTTTGGCACTGTCACTGCTTCCATGTTGCCTCGAGTTCATATATACATATATAATGTTGTACTTGGTTTTAGTTGCCTTGATTTCTGGTAGCACTTGAGTATTGCCTCTGTTTTGCTTGAGCTTGAATCTGGTTCTCCTGCCTTGGCTCTGGTTACATGTGCACCACTTTGCACTGTCTACTGTCATACTGCTATGTTTTATTATGTTTTAGTATTTGTGAAATGTTGGGTCTTGACTTGCTTGAGTCTGGTTCATGTGCACCACTTTCTTTATTTGGTTCTGGACTTATATGTGGTCTTGTTGACATTGTCTACATTGGACTCTTATTCCATTTTGACTTCAGCCTTGACTTGGACTCTGATTCCATTTTGACTTCGGCCTTGACTTTGTTTATGTGATGATATTTGAGACACCTCTGTCTAGTATCTTGTTTCATATGATGTTCATTTATTTGTATTTGCATACTTGCTGCTGCTTTGCACATGCTTCGATTCATGTATACTTGGTGCCTGGTCTATGTGAGTTTGTTGGGCCGAGTTGTCCTGTTGCACTTCATGTTCATATATATGTATACAAGTGTGTATACATTTTATTCCTGTTAGTTGCCTGGTCTGGTATACATGTGTGACCTTCTTTAGGTGCTGGTCTTGTCTGAATGCTTGACTACTTGTTGTTCATGTAGATATGTACTTGTTTAGACTTCATGTAAGTTTGGTTGTCAGGTCTAGACTTCATGTTGTTATGTTGCAGCCTTAAGTCTTGTGGTCTTCATTGCACTGTCCACTTTGAGTATACTTGATGAAGCTTTATTGCTATTGAACTTGTCTGGAGCATTTGGTTGATTTGATACTCTATTGTCACCATGTAGTTGTATACAGTTGGTTTCCTTGTCCATTGCTCGACTCAAAGTTTGGTTGCTTCATGTCATATTGTATTGCATCGAGTACATGTCTACATGTTGCCTTGTTCATCTACTTGGTTCACCACGGTTGCATTGACTTTGTATATATTGTGCTTGTATTTGCGGACTGCACATGTGTTGAATCCATCTTTAAAGCTCGGGTTTGAACTTGTGCTCGTGTCGTGATTTTATTTGTATTTCACTTGAGTTGAATCCAGATTTTAATTTGGGTTTGACCTTGTGCTCACATGTCCCTATAGATTTATCAAGTATATATCGGTGTGCACGGCCTTGTGGCATGTACAGTGATACACTGTGCATGTCATAAGCTGTTCGTGTATAATGAATTCAAAATTAAATGACGACGAACAACCCAAATAACTGAGGCAAATAAAATTTTCAAAATCACATTTTATTTTATACCATAAAAATATTTCTTTTACAATTTTACTACGTCAGTGTGTATTTTTGCAGATAGCTCAGATGCGGGATTCAATCTGGAATGGAGTTGAAGATCAATACGAGTGAATGAGTGATATGTAGTGAGATGCATTTGTAAATGAAAAATTGTGATGTGATTGAAATTGTAATGTATTTGAAATTTGTATATATACAGTGAGAGCTCAAACTTGTACTATTCAAAATTGTAATAAATATTTGTTTGAATAAAATATTCGTTTGAATTCAAATTCTATGTTATTTATTTTATTCAGCAAATATTTATTTAATTATGTGAAAAATAAAATAGTACATTATCAAATACATTTAAATGAATATATATATGTTTATTATCATCAAACAAAAATCATATACTCGCATATTCAATAATAATTACTTACCTAATAAAACAAGAAAGAATTATTAACCCTACCTAATAAAACAGAATAGTATAATTACTTGCCTAATAAAATAAGAGAGAATTATTAACCTTGCCTAATAAAGCAGAATAATGTAATTATTTGCCTAATAAAACAAGAAAGAATTATTAACCCTGCCTTATAAAATAGAATAGTATAATTACTTGCCTAATAAAATAAGAGAGAATTATTAACCTTGCCTAATAAAACAGAATAGTATCATAACTTGCCTAATAAAAAAGAACAGTATAATTACTTGCCTAATGAAACAAAATAGCATAATGATATATTCCATGCGGATGGTTCCCATTGGACCAAAATATGGTCTAATCAGGTTCTGCCATATGGATGGTTGCCATTGGACCAAAATCTGGTTAAATCATGTTATGCCATAGTTGATAAGGAGGATTCCTATTGGACCAAAATGTGGTCGAATCAAATTAAGCCATCAAGATGTTTTCTATTGGACCAAAATGTGGTCGAATCAAATTAGGCCATAAGGCTGGTTTCTATTGGACCAAAATCTGGTCGAATCTGGTTAGGCTATAGGAAATGACTAAAGTACCCTTCTCTTCTCCTATAAATAGCCAAGTCCATATCTCATTTTAATTCATTCACAAACTAAAGAAAGAAATAAAATTCATTATAAAAGGTGAAGTATTCCAAGTCTCCATCAAAGCAAATAGGATGTGAGTATATTCCTTGTTTTCATAGTTTAGTGGGTATAACTTATTCTATGAGTATATTCCTTGTTTTCATAGTTTAGTGGGTATAGCTTATTCTGTGTGTATAGTTCAATTATTTTATAGCGAGTGTAATCTTAATCTCTTTCCTTTGACTCGTTCACATTTTAACAAATGTTGTGTTAACTATTGATTGTAATTGTTAATAATAATGAGTCTGTTATTATTCTAGTTTGGTTGTTTGATTTGTGCTCGGCCAATTTATGAGCAATAACTTTGATGTTTAGCTAAAGGGAACTTACACCACCTTTTAACTTAGGAATGACATTTAGTGACTTTTTGGTTAAAAGGAAATAACACCCCCTTTTAGCTATCTTATTTGATTAAGAGGGAGCTTCACCCCTCTTGGTCGTATTCTCCTTTAAAGATGATGGGTTTAAGTTATGATTTGAATAGAAGTTTTAAATCTTTGTTTAAAGTATTTTAAAGGAGCTTCAAAATTTATATAATGATTTAAATGAGTTATTTATGGAAAGTAATTAGTTCTATACTTGGCACTAAAAGCCGATGAGTAGATTGATCCTCTATCCGTGTGATCTGGAACCGAAGTGTCTAGGCAAGGCTAGGAGCAACCAGTGCCCTGACTTACCTGGCTTTGTTTCTGGGCGAGGGGTAGAGTAAGTCGAGAATATCGGAAACATGACAAGTGTAGGAGATTTGATTTCCATAAATGATCTTTATAATTATAATGGAAAACATTCACATTTCTTGTAGACAATTATTTTTGACCTATTTAAGTATGCTTTCGAAATATGAAATCCTCTTAACTATTTTGTGAATATACTTATACCGATGAGATAAGTATATGGATATTTTCCAAGCATTGAAAGAGTATAAGTTTTAATTTCCACAAATGATCGTTTTGTTATCCCCGATAGTTGATATCTTAACTATCAATTTCGATACCCTTCTTCCTTTTGTTCTTGTTTCGTCAATCTAAGACGATTTGTTGCTCATTTAGAGAACTGATATCCTTTATCGAAAATGACTAAATAAAGAGCGAGTGAGGGCTAAGCTATGTGGGGTTTCCCATTAGGGTATTTTCACATCTACTCTAGATTGGTTTCGGTTGTATGCGCACAGAGATGTGAAATACTTGGATACTCGGTAAGGTTGGAGGGGTCCGGCTTGGAGGTTTCCGAGAGCCATCGTAGTTCTCAAGTATATTTTCTAGAGATATACTTTCGATAAGGGGGGTGCACCCTCCTAGTCATTGTTGTAAAAATTCCTTTTCCTTATTTTTGATTCAAATCTTTGGATTGGTTCCTTCTTAATTGCATCGGGAAGCGTCTTGCGCTCTTCGCGGTGTTTAATTATTTGTGTCCATTCTTTTATGCTTGGATGTTGTCCTTGTGAGGGGAAACCCGCTCTGCATTTTTGCGACGTGGTCTCACAGGTTATTTTGTGTGTTCTATTTTTTTTATTTGGAGTTTACACATACCGGACTTATTGTCTGACCCGAATTATTTGTTTTCCCTAAACTCTCGGGTACTCATTTATATTTGAGTAGTCCGAAAATGACAGGTTTTCTTGGGCTCTTTTGAAGATGGTGGACGAGCAGGAGGCTCCTTATCTATCTTGTTATTTATTTCCTCTGTTATGAGATGTTAGCTCTATGTATGTATATTTAAAGGTAGGTTGTTATAACTACCTAGACTGATAGTAGTACTTTTATTGTATCTCTGATAACTCCACGTTGGGAGTAACCTTATGTTCTGGCTTATTTTATGTTATATATTTAACCATTTTGTTGTGAATATTATTGTTCTATTCTTATATTTTACCCCATGACAACTCGTCTTTCAGATACTTAGGCAACGACACATGAATACCATAGATGTATTAAGTGTCGTTCTCAAGGGTCAGAAAGGTGGGTCGTCATAGGTCTATCAATTAAGAGTGACGGACGACAACATTCCTTTAACGATGTTTCGACTGGTTCGTGCGAGTGGTTAGTAATGCTATTCGAGCTAACTAATGCGCCTGCTTTCATTGTGGATTTGATGAACCGGATCTTTCAAGAGCACTTGGATAGATTCATGTTAGTGTTTATAGACAACATTTTGATATATTTTAGGAATGAATGAGACCATGAGACTCACCTTAGAATAGTGTTTGAAACGTTGAGACAACATCGATTAAAGGAGAAGTTTTCAAAATTTCGTTTTTGGAAGAGAGAAGTGAGTTCCTTGGTCATGTAGTCTCAGAAAGAGGGTTGTCTATCGATCCTGCTAAGATAGAAGCCATAAATAATTGGAAAAGACCCGAGACAATGACTAAGATAAAGAGTTTGCTTGGACTAGCTGGCTACTATCGGAGATTCATCAAGGATTTCTAACGTATAGCAGCATTGATGACTAAACTAACAAGGAAGAACATAAAGCATGTTTGGACTGATAAATGTTAGGAGGCATTCTAGAAGATGAAACATTTATTGACCAATACTTCCGTGTTAGTTGTTCCGGACAAAAACCAAGATTTAGTGGTGTATACGGATGCTTTTAGGATTGGATTGGGAGTTGTGTTAATCCATAGGAGTAAAGTAATTGCCTATGCTTATCGACAGCTCAGACCGCATGAAATTAGATATCCAACTCATGACTTAGAGTTAGCTGCCGTAATTTTTACTTTGAAGGTGTGGAGATATTACCTTTTGGGAGAACAATTCGAGTTGAATACGGATCATAAGTCTTTAAGGTACTTATTCTCTCAAAAGGAGTTGAATATGAGATAGCAGAGATGGATTCTTCTTTTTATTCAACTCAATTGAATAGATTGACCAAATCCCTAATTTAATTTAGGAATTATGATTTACTAGCTTAAGAAAATACAAATTAGAAGTCAAAGAAATCAGATCCCCTACAACTGACCCCTTGGGTCATATTTATAAGTGTGGGTTGGGACCTTTCGACCCCAAGCTATCGATGTAGTCGAAAGGTCAACTTCTCTGCTTTCGTGAGTGTCCATTGGGCTACACCTTTCGACCTGGTCGAAAGGGTTTTTAGTCATTTTTCTGTTATCGCTGGAGGTTGGGCTTCTCTCTCTTGCCTTGTTTCCTTTCAACTTTGTCGAAAGGAGTTACTTGTTAACCTTTCAACCTTATCGAAAGGTTTATTAATGCGCCTCCGACTTGAATATTGATGTGCCAAATAAGTCAACCTGGCCGCTGGCCTTCGATGCTGTCGAAACATACCTTCTTTTGGCTTCGAATGAGTCGATACACCTAGAAAGCTTTGTTGTAAATAGTCTCCTTCGAAAGTTTCTATCCTGACTAACTCAAAACCTTATGCTTTTACAGCGATAAAGGTTTGGCTCTTCCTTTATAGGTGAAAGTAGCTCTAACCATTTCGAAAGGCTATATACACTTTCAAAAGGGTTGATTCGGTTGAAGGCTCTTCTGATGTCTATATATTAAGACGAAACCAAATGTTTCGAATGGTTTAGTGCATGTATTGGAAGTGCATGGCTTATTAACTTCGAAGGGTGGCCTCCGACCTTGTCGAAAACTCTTTGTTGACACTGTAAAAACGTCTTTATGTCCTCCTCGAAAGGTATTATTGGAGTACTTTCTGATTTCTATCAAAGCTCACACCCCTTCTTTCGTACTTTTATTTTTGAGAATATTTTATGGATAACAATTAGCCCGCTTCCCCAAGTATGAAAGAAGCTTTTGTTCTTTAGGAAAAAATACTCCAAGGAACTTCTTTCTTTGTTTCCTTCAAAATATATAATAACCACCTTTAAGATTGTAACCTTGTTATGAGAGCTTAATGATTAATCTCAAACTTATGAAGTCAGTATTCAAGATATTATTCGGTAATATCTTTGAATAAAATATTCTGAAATATATATTATTAAACTTCTTATATTAAGAACATGGAATGGTATCACATGATTTGCAGACATTGACTCAAATAAATGAACCTTCGGAGAAAGTTATCATATACTCTAGATTCCCCTCTCCCAAGTTAGGTCTCCTTTATCCTGTAGGTATTAGTTTCATGCTTTTAGTGGCCTTATTTAGTTCCTTTGTTATGAATTTATTATTATTATTATTATTATTTTCCTACACTTTGATGTAAGTCCAACTTGTATTTGAGAAATTCCTAGAATTCAAATTTAGAAATCCAATAAAAAGTCTATAAATTGTCATGAGAATTCCATAACGATATTTAAAATTTGTAAAATCGTAAATACAATAAGATATGATCAAAAATTCAACAAGGAAATCAGAAATATGAAACCCATAAATCATCGTGAAAATTCAATAAGGAAAATAGAGGATTTAGGAACCAGATGTCCAGCAAGAAATTCTCACAAAAATCTAAATATGACATTAAGAAACCATTATGGAAACCCAATAAGGAAACTCAGTATATCAAATCCACAAATCATCATAAAAGACCATTGAGGGAATTTAAAACTCTACGAAATCTTAAATTCAATAAGAAGTCACCATGAAAATTCAATAAGGAAACTAAGAAAACAAAATCCACAAATCATCATTAAAACCAACAAGGAAGTGTAGAAAAACGACAAGAAATCATCAAGATTTTTACAAAGGAAATTTATGAATAATTATAAATCCAACAAGAAAACTCAAAAATCATTGCATCTGAAATCCAATAAGAGATTAAAAATCAAGGGATCAACAAGGATTCATTGGGGAAATTAAGAATATAAAATTCACAAATCATCATAAAGATCCCCAAAGGAATCTGGAATTTGCTATATCAAAAATCTCATATGGGATTATCAAACACCCAATAAAGAAAGAAGAAACTCACAATCCGTCATGTAGATCAATGTGTAATTTTAGAATTCGTCAAGTCGAAAGCTCAATATAGGATCATCAACAACCAATATAAGGAAATTAGAAATATGGAATTTATCAATCACCATAAGAATCAGCAAGGAAAATTAGGCTCCATTAAATCGGAAAATTGTTATAAAAAGGGGATTCAAAAATCCAAGAATCCAAAAATGTGATCAAAAACCTGTCCATTTTAACTCGAAATCAGAAAATCAGTGGGAAATCCATAAATAATCATGTAAACTCACTAAAGGGAGTTAATAAGTCATGAACTCATAAAACAAGTAATCAATAGGAAATCATCATGAAAAATTCAATGGGGAATTGCCATATACAAAATTCACGAATCGTCATAAAGGTCAATGAGGAAATTGAAAATTCACGAAACCAATAATTCAGTAAAAAATCAGTATGGAAATTCACCGATGAAAGTAGGATGGCGAAATCAATAAATCACTATAAAGTCAATGTAGGAATTTAGGATTAACTAAATCCAAAATGGAATCTTCAAGAAAAGGAAGTTAAAAGTCCATGTAATCAGCAATTTAACCATAATCTTGACAGGATCTCATCTGACAACTAGATTATTAGAAATTAACCCAATATCGAAATTAGAAATCTGCTTGGCCATAGAAAATTTAGAAAATCCAAACAACAAATTCCTAGACCTATGGGTTAGTTGAGTTTTTGCTATATTGGAGTTAGGTTGTATCTGTAAAGCCTTGCAACCATTTGGTATAGTGGTTCCTCATTTAATATATTATTTCTTCTATCCTAAGGGATTACCCTATTTCTGAGGGTTCAAGAGTGTCATATTCAACCCATTCTTCAAATGAGGTCACTTTTATCCTTTAGTAGAAGTTGTTATCTATTCAATTCTTTTAGATCTTGTATGGATCTTCGCCTTTGGTATCATGTTACGAATTCCTTTTATCCATTCTTTTGTCTCATATTCCCTCTTAGGATGCATGTTTCTTAATATTTTGATGTGGAAATCAAACCTCAAGCATTGGATGTTCTAAGATTTATCATTCCATATTCCGTCCCTTCTGGATATGATTTTGGATTCTTTGTCCGTTCTAGGTTTTGAGTGCTGGATATCTTTACCCTTTTTGCTTTTGTTCATTTCCCTCTCTTAGGTTTCATCTTTGTTTTAGATGCCGGATAGACTCCTTTCTTTAATCCCTATTCTCTTGGTATTTACTTTTTGTTTTGAGTTGTAGACATCTTTGTCTTTCCTTTCTTTTTTGGTGCCTTCTCTAGGCTTGGACATCTTAGTCCACTGTTTGATGAGCCTCTTCTTGTGCTTCCCTTGTCTCAAAGTTATATTGTGCATGCTGAATTGACCTTCCTCCATAAGGTTGATGATGGGTGACTATCTTGACCGTCCCCCTAAGAGGTGATAGGACGTTAGGGGTTTTATCCCTCCCCCTAAGAGGTGCTACGGATTGGCCATAGGCTTTTGGTGGGTACAGGATCCCCCTCCCTCTAGGAGGTGCTGCGGATTGGCCGTAGGCTTTTGATGGGTATAGGACCCCCTCCCTCCAGGAGGTGCTACGGGTTAGCCTTAGGCTTTTGATGGGTACAGGACCCCCTCCCTCTAGGAGGTGCTACGGATTGGCTGTAGGATAAAACTTTGTGTATGAAAATCATTTTTGGCTAATTGGAATTTTCTTTTAAAATATTTTTGAATATTGGTTTCTTCTTAAGGGAATTTTTTTAAATGGACCCTTCTAATATATCAAGGGATTACTTTCTGAAAATATCTTGGAGGAATGAGAATCTTTTCTTAATGCTACCCTCCATAGGGATTTTCAAATCATTATCATAATAGACACACATATCTCAAATAGGAGACTGGAAGGTCATGATTCATGAACCAGTAGTCTTTTAGTTGAGAATAGGATTCTCTAATCTGAGGTTTTGTCAGTAAACTTTGATAGATTTTAAACTTTCCTTATAAAAATATGAGTAGGCTTCTCCTCGCCAATGGTTTCGGAAAACTTTGAAATACTGAGATTGCTTAACAGGAAATCCTTTGAGTCTATTTACTAATGCTATATAGTATCTTTGGAAGACTGCTTAAGTCGGCTCTTGAATAAGTAAATACTCATTTTTCCCAAGTTGCGGGGTAATCGTAAATAACTTTTCTTTGAAAAGAGGTTTGAGAAATTTCTTTTAGTAAATTAATTTGTCAAAGATAGAATTGGAGTATACTGCTTTCTCCTTCAAATAGGTTACCATACCATGGTAAGTATTGCTATGTAGAAATAGTTTATTTGTAAAATTTTCCTTCGAAATTGGTGGAGGACTGATCGTAGCCCATAGTTCCATGAGAGTAGATCTTTGTATTGAGTTGGCTCCAACATTAGCCACTTTACATCAGGAATTTGCGTTTCTTTCTCAAGTTGCTAGAGATTGGTTATACTCCAAGAGTATGTTGAATGCCATGGGCTAGTTTTGTTTTTTTACCTGTGATGACACTCGAATTTAGTATTAATATAAGACCATTTATAAGTACAATTAAAATTAAAGAAATAATAAGCAAAGAAAATTTATAATAGACAAATGCTGCTAAGCCTCATAGCCCGATCAGTATCTTAAGGGGAAGTGGTCGTTCTGATTTCCTTTCAGGGTTTAAGTGATTGAATTGCTCCTTCTAAGTTAGGAAACCTTCTAGTCCTCTTTGAGGAACCCTTTAATAATCCATACTTTATTAGGCTTTGAACAAATTTTGCCAAAGCATTACAGTTGTTAGTTTCATGTCCATTCACTTTATGATATTCACAATAATTCCTTTCTTTTTTAGGTTCAGCGGGAGTTCTTGTCTTATAGGAAATGGAGAAATGATCATCATCTTTTGTCATGAAAAAGATACAGGAGAGGGGTTGTTTAGTTCAACTTATCTGGATTTAGATGTCACCATTTGGCTGTCTTTTCTGTCTCCTTTCCATATAGATCCTTTATTGGGATGACTGAAGTTAAAATTTTCTAGCTTCTGCTTTTGATGTGATTTCTTCATAACCTAATGCATTTCATCCATTTGAATAAACTTCTCAGCTTGGAGATAGAAATGCTGTAGATCCTTACACCCATGAATATGAAGTTCTTTCCAAAAAGGAGTTCGTTCGATTAACCTTGAGGAACTGCCATTAGTTTTTCTTGATTAGTTGCTTTTTCGGTCTTCGCTTCCATGTTGAATCTTTTAATATATTTGCCAAGCAATTCATTTAGCCTTTGCTTAATATTAGCTAACATGTAAGAATCTATCACTAGGTCTCCATATATGTGAAATTGCGCTTTGAATTCATAAGAATATTGTTCCCAAGAACATATGGTTTTCCCTTGATAATTCTTGTGCCATTTGATAGCTGCTCCTTGAGAAGTAACCAGGAAAAGTTTGCATCGAATTGAACCAGGGGCGTTATATAAGTCCATCCAATTTTCAAAAGCCGCGATGTGATCATTTGGATCAGTAGTTCCATCATACTTTAGTAGTGGAATTTGAATGGGATGGGAAATGCTAACCGCCATATTTTCTTCTAAAAAAGGAGCTTTTTGCAGGATAACATATTTCCTTAATTCGTCGAGTACAATTTTTATTGTATCTTCTATAACTTGGTTATGAATGTTGTTATGGTGACCTTCACCATTCTCTATGGTTAAACTATTTGATTGCTCAATGATTTTCTTAACCCAACTTCCATGATCCTCACATTGATCCTCATTTGGACGTTGTGCCTCACCTTCTCCTTTCGTACCCTTTATTAAACCTTGAGACGGTGTTCTTTCAAGACACTCCTGCATGGCTATCATTCATTATTGTAGATGCTGGATTTTAATTTCATTGTTCTCCAATCTCATGAGGGTCGAAGATTGCTCAATTTCTATATTTTCCAAGTTGAAGTTCGGGACTATATTGTCTTCCAAAGTTGATTGTGGCTTGACTTCTTCATTTGATATATTAATATTATTCATAACTCCTTCCATCTTCTTCTTTTAGATGAAGTACTCCATGCTATCGATCCGTGATGAAAGTGATTAGAGAACGGAGGTTCAAGCCCACTTTCTAGCGCCAAAAATGTTAACAAGAGAACTTGTCGACACCTCAAATTGAAGATTAGGATGAGAATGTTGCTTTCGAAACCTCGTTTCGAATAGGTAGGGATTGTTAAATTTTTCCATATAGGTAATAGTGATCAAAAACTCTTCTCTGGTACCTTTTGAATCAGTTGAAAGGACAGTCTCTCTTTTTGTAACCCTTCCGAATGGGTTGACTAAGAATTCTGTCGAAGCCACCTTTCGACACGGACAAGGGAGCTTGGGTTTGTGACCCAATAAACTCTGGAAACAGCTATGTTGAAAACATTTCGACTCTGATAAAAAAGGGGGTAACACTTGCAATCAAGTAGACTAGAGAGCTAAGGCTTCTTGAAAATAAGTAAGCTTAAGGTTCCGACTTAGTCGAATGGGATCCTTTCGAACAACTCAATTGTAGAATGACACATTTAAGTGAAATAAGGAAATTTGTACTGCTAAGTAGATATGATAATCACAATCTTCTTTTTATTGAACTCAATCGAACAGATTGACCAAATCCCCAATTTAATTTGGGAATTAGGGTTTACTAGCTTAAGAAAATACAAATTAGAAGTCAAAGAAAACCGATCCCCAACAACTGACCTCTGGAGTCGAATTTATAAGTGCGGGTTGGGACCTTTCGACCCCAGGCTGTCGATGTAGTCGAAAGGTCAACTTCTCTGCTTTCATGAGTGTCCATTGAGCTACACCTTTTGGCCTAGTCGAAAGGGTTTTAGTCATCCTTCTGTTGTCGCTGGAGGTTGGGCTTCTCTCTCTTGCCTTGTTTCCTTTCGACTTTGTCGAAAGGAGTTACATGATAACCTTTCGACCTTGCCAAAAGGTTTATTGATGCGCCTCCGACTGGAATATTGATGTGCCGAATAAGTCAACCTAGGCACTAGCCTTCGATGCTGTCGAAACATACCTTCTTTTGGCTTCGAATGAGTCGATACACCTAAAAGGCTTTGCTGTAAATAGTCTCCTTCGAATATTTCTATCCTGACTAACTCAGAACCTTATACTTTTACGGTGATAAAGGTATGGTTCTTCCTTATTAAGTGAAAGTAGCTCTAACCATTTCGAAAGGCTATATATGCTTTCGAAAGGGCTGATTCGGTTGAAGGCTCTTCTGATGTCTATATATTAAGATGAAACTAAACGTTTTGAATGATTCAATGCATGTGTTGGAAGTGCGTGGCTTATTGACTTTGAAGGGTAGTCTCCGACCTTATCGAAAGCTCTTTGTGACACTGTCGAAACGTCTTTTGGTCCTCCTTAAAAGGTATTGCTGGAATACTTTCTGATCTCTATCAAAGCTCACACCCCTTCTTTGATACTTTTATTTCTAAGAATATTTTTTGGATAACATTTAGCCCCCCCAAGCGTGAAAGAAGCTTTTGTTCTTTAGGACAAATACTCCAAGGAACTTCTTTCTTTGTTTCCTGCAAAATAGATAATAACCTCCTTTAAGATTGTAACCTTGTTATGAGAGCTTAATGAGTAATCTCAAAATTATGAAGTCAATATTCAAGATATTATTTGGCAATATTTTCGAATAAAAAATTCTGAAATATATATGATTAAACTTCTTATATTAAGAACGTGGAATGGTATCACCTGATTTGCAGACAGTGACTCAAATAAATGAACCTTCGGAGAAAGTTATCATATACTCTAGATTCCCCTCTCCCTAGTTAGGTCTCCTTATTCCTGTAGGTATTAGTTTCATGCTTTCGGTGGCCTTATTTAGTTACTTTGTTATGACTTTATTATTATTAATTTTTATTCCTGCACTTTGATGTAAGTCCATTTGGTATTTGAGAAAGTCTTGCCTAGAATTCAAATTTAGAAATCCAATAAAAAGTCAGTAAATTATCATGATAATTCCATAACGATATTTAAAATTTGTAAAATCGAAAATCCAATAAAATATGATCAAAAATCAAACAAGGAAATCAAAAATATAAAACCCATAAATCATCATGAAAGTTCAATAAAGAAAATAGAGGATTTAGGAACCATATGTCCAGCAAGAATTTCTCACAAAAATCTAAATATGAAACTAAGAATGTGAAATCCACAAATCATTATGAAAATCGACGAAGGAACTTAGAATTCACAAAATAATAAATCATCAAAAATTCAATAAGGAAATAAAAAATATTGAATTCACAAATCACCATAGAAATCAATAAGGAAATCTAAAATTTGCAAAATTAGAAGGTCAATAAAAAGTTATCAGAAATTCAATATAGGAACCAAAAATAGGAAATCCTCAAATCATTACAAAGACTCCATAGAGAAAATAAGAATTCATAAAATAAAGAGATTAATAAGAAACCATTATGGAAACCCAATAAGGAAACTCAGTATATGAAATCCACAAATCATCATAAAAGACCAACGAGGGAATTTAAAATTCTATGAAATCTTAAATTCAATAAGTCACCATGAAAATTCAATAAGGAAACTAATAATACGAAATCCATAAATCATCATTAAAACCAACAAGGAAGTGTAGAATAACGACAAGAAATCATCAAGATTTTAATCAAGGAAATTCATGAATAACTATAAATCCAGCAAGAAAACTCAAAATTCATTGCATCTGAAATCCAATAAAAGATTATGAAATAAATAAGGGATCATCATGGATTCATTGGGGAAATTAAGAATATAAAACTCATAAATCATCATAAAGATCCCAAAGGAATCTGGAATTTTCTAAATCAGAAATCTCATAAGGGATTATCAAACACCCAATAAAGAAAGCAGAAACTTGCAATCCGTCATGTAGATTAATATGTAATTTTAGAATTCGTCAAGTCGAAAGCTTAATATAGGATCATCAAAAACCAATATAAGGAAATTAGAAATGTGGAATTTATCAATCACCACAAGAACCAGCAAGGAAAATCGGGCTCCATTAAATTAGATTTTTTTTATAAAAAGGGGATTCAAAAATCCAAGAATCCAAAAATGTGATTAGAAACCTGTCCATTCTAACTCAAAATCAGAAAATCAATGGGAAATCCATAAATTATCAAGCAAACCCACTAAAGGGAGTTAAGAAATCATGAACTCATAAAAACAAGTAATCAATAGGAAATCATCATGAAAAATTCAATGGGGAATTGCCATATACAAAATTCACGAATCGTCATAAAGGTCAATGAGGAAATTAAAAATTCACGAAACCAATAATTCAGTAAAAAAATCACTATGGAAATTCACCAATGAAAGTAGGAAGGCGAAATAAATAAATCATTATAAATTCAATGTAGAAATTTAGGATTAACTAAATCCAAAATGGAATCTTAAAGAAAAGGAAGTTAAAAATCCATGTAATCAGGAATTTAACCAAAATCTTGTCAGGATCTCATCTGACAACTACCGTATTAGAAATTCACCCAATATTGAAATTAGAAATCTTCCTGGCCATAGAAAATTCAGTAAATCCAAACAACAAATTCCTAGACCTATGGGTTAATAGAGTTTTGCTATATTGGAGTTGGGTTGTATCTGTAAAGCCTTGCAACCATTTGGTATAGTGGTTCCTCATTTAATATATTATTTCTTCTATCCTAAGGGATTACCCTATTTCCGAGGGATCAAGAGTGGCTTATTCAATCCATTCTTCAAATGAGGTCACTTTTATCATTATAGTAGAAGTTGTTATCTATTCCATTCTTTTAGATCTTGTATGGATCTTCACCTTTGGTATCATGTTATGGATCCCTTTTATCCATTCTTTTGTCCCATATTCCCTCCCAGGATGCATGTTTCTTAATCTTTTGATGTGGAAATCGTTTCTCAAGCATTGGATGTTTTAAGATTTTATCATTCCATATTCTACCCCTTCTGGATATGATTTGGATTCTTTGTCAGTTCTAGGTTTTGAGTGCTCGATATCTTTACCCTTTTTGCTTTTGTTCATTTCCCTCTCTTAGGTTTCATCTTTGTATTAGCTGACGGATAGATTTCTTTCTTTAATCCATATTCTCTTGGGTATTGACTTTTTGTTTTGAGTTGTAGACATCATTGTTTTTCCTCTCTTGTTTGGTGCCACCTCTAGGCTTGGACATCTTAGTCCACTGTTTGATGAGCCTCTTCTTGGGCTTCCCTTGTCTCAAAGTTATATTGTGCATGCTGAATTGACCTTCCTCCAGAAGGTTGATGACGAATGCCTATCTTGACCCTCCCCGTAAGAGGTGATATGGACGTTAGGTGTTTTTTCCCTCTCCCTAAGAGGTGCTACGGATTGGCCGTAGGCTTTTGGTGGGTACATGACCCCTTTCCCTCTAGGAGGTGCTACGAATGGGCCATAGACTTTTGATAGGTACAGGACCCCCTCCCTTTAGGAGGTGCTATGGATTGGCCGTAGGCTTTTGATGGGTACAGAACCCCTTCCCTCTAGAAGGTGCTACGGATTGGCCGTAGGCTAAAACTTTGTGTATGAAAATCATTTTATGCCAATTAAAATGTTCTTTAAAAATATTTTTGAATATTGGTTTCTTCTCGAGAGAAATTATTATTTTGTAAATTGACCCTTCTAATATATCAAGGGATTACTTTTTGAAAAGAGCTTGGAGGAATGAGAATCTTTTCTTAATGCTACCCTCCATAGGGATTTTCAAATCATTCTCATAATAGAGACAAGGATCTCAAATAGGAGACTGGAAGGTCATGATTCATGAACCAGTAGTCTTTTAGTTGAGAATAGGATTCACTAATATGAGTTTTTGTCAGTAAACTTTGATAGCTTTTAAACATTCCTTTTAAAAGTATGAGTAGGCTTCTCCTCGCCAATGGTTTCGAAAAACTTTAAAATACCGAATTTGCTTAACTAGAAATCCTTTGAGTCCATTTACCAATGCTATATAGTATCTTTGGAAGATTGCTTAAGTCAGCTCTTGAAATAAGTAAATACTCATTTTTCCCAAGTTGCGGGGTAATCGAAAATAGCTTTTCTTTGAAAAGAGGTTTGAGAAATTTCTTTTAGTAAATAAATTTGTCAAAGATAGAATTGGAGTATACTGCTTTCTCCTTTAGATAGATCACCATACCTTAGTAAGTATTGCCCTGCAGTACAATGGTTTATTTGTAAAAAATTTCCTCCAAAATTGGTGGAAGACTGATCGTAGCCCATGGTTCCATGAGAGTAGATCTTTGTATTGAGTTGGCTCTAAAATTGGTGGCCACTTTATATCAGGAATTTGTGTTGTCATTCTCAAGTTGCTAGAGATTGGTTGTATTCGAAGAGTATGTTGAATGCCATGGGCCGGTTTTTTTACTTGTAATGACACTCGAATTTCATATTAATATAAGAACAATTATAAGTACAATTAAAATTAAAGAAATTATAAGCGAAGAAGATTTATAATAGACAAATGCTGCTAAGCCTCATAGCCCGATCAACATTTGAAGTGGAAGTGGTCGTTCTCATTTTCTTTCAGGGCTTTAAGTGATTGAATTGCTCCTTCTAAGGTAGGAAACCTTCTAGTCCTCTTTGAGGAACTCTTTTAAGAATCCAGAATTTATTAGGCTCTGAACAATTTTTGCCAAAGCATTACAGTTGTTAGTTTCATGTCCATTTACTTTATGATATTCACAATAATTCCATTCTTTTTTAGGTTCAGCGGGAATTCTTGTGTTATAGGAAATGGAGAAAATGCCATCATCTTTTGTCATGAAAGAGATATAGGAGAGGGTTTTGTTTAGTTCAACTGATCTAGATTTAGATGTCACCATTTGGCTATCTTTTCTGTCTCCTTTCCATTTAGATCCTTTATTGGGATGACTAAAGTAAAAATTTTCTAGCTTCTGTTTTTGTCGAGATTTCTTCATAACCTAATGCATTTCATCCATTTGAATAAACTTCTCAGCTTGGAGAGAAATGTTGTAGATCCTTACACCCATGAATATGAAGCTCTTTCCAAAAAGGAGTTCGTTCGATTAACTATGAGCGAACTACCATTAGTTTTTCTTGATCAGTTTCTTTTTCGGTCTTCACTTCCATGTTTAATCTTTTAATGTATTCGCCAAGCAATTCATCTAGCCTTTGCTTGAAATTAGCTAACATGTAAGAATCTATCACTAGGTCTCTATATATGTGAAATTGCGCTTTGAGTTCATAAGAAAATTGTTCCCAAGAACATATGGTTTTCCCTTGATAATTCCTGTGCTATTTGATAGCCGCTCCTTGATGTGATCGTTTGGATCAACAGTTCCATCATACTTTAGTCGGGGAATTTGAATGGGAGAGGAAATGCTGACTACCACCTTTTCTTCTAAAAAAGGAGCTTTTTGTCGGATAACATATTTCCTTAATTTGTAGAGTACATTTTTTATTGTATTTCTGTGACTTGGTTATGAATGTTGTCATGGCGACCTTCACCGTTCTCTATGGTTAAACTATTTGATTGCTCAATAGTTTTCTTAACCCAACTTCCAAGATCCTCATATTGATCCTCATTTGGACGTTGTGCCTCACCTTCTCCTTCCATACCCTTTAGTGACCCTTGAGACGGTGTTCTTTGAAGACACTCCTGCTTGGCTATCATTCGTTGTTGTAGATGCTGGATTTTAATTTCATTGTTCTCCAATCTCAAGAAGGTCGAAGGTTGCTGAATTTCTATATTTTCCAAGTTGAAGTTCGAGACTATATTGTCTTCCAAAGTTAATTGTGGCTTGACTTCTTCCTTTGAGATATTAATATTATTCATAACTCCTTCCATCTTCTTCTTTTGGATGAAGTACTCCATGCTATCGATCAACGATGAAGGTGATTAGGGAACGGAGGTTCAAGCCCTCTTTCTAGTGCCAAAATTGTTTACAATAGAACTTGTCGACGCCTCAAATTGAAGATTAGGATGAGAATGTTGCTTTCGAAACCTCCTTTCGAATAGGAGGGGATTGCTAAAGTTTTCCAAATAGGTAATAATGATCAAAAACTCCTCTCTAGTACCTTTCAACTCAGTCCAATGGATAGTCTCTCTTTCTGTAACCCTTTCGAATGGGTTGACTAAGAATTCTGTCGAAGCCACCTTTCGACATGGACAAGGGAGCTTGGGTTAGTGACCTAACAGACTCTAGAAACAGCTGTGTTGAAAAGGTTGCTACTTTGATAAAAAAGGGGGTAACACTTGCAATCAAGTAGAATAGAGCTAAGGCTTCTCGAAAATAAGTAAGCTTAGGGTTTCGACTTAGTCGAATGGGCTCCTTTCGAACAGCTCAATTGTAGAATGACACACTTAAGAGAAATAAGGAAATTTGTACTCCCAAGTAGATATGATTATCACAATCTTCTTTTTATTGAACTCAATCGAACAGATTGACCGAATCCCCAATTTAATTTGGGAATTAGGGTTTATTAAACAGGTTAAGTGTCCCTACAAATCTAGGTAATCCCCAAATTATGACTTGTTTGATGGTACGTTTACATTTATGTTTTTATGTTTGATGCATGTGCCTTATGGTAATTTCGAAAGGAGGGGAGTCTATAACAACCCTAATTTTAATTTACATTATTTAGGATATTTAATTAGATAAATTTAATGAAATAATGTAAAATGGTAAGGAGATTGAGATTTGATAATTAATATAGGTCGTGTCATAATGACTAAGTCAATAAGAATGGTTTAAAACTTAAATAAGAAGGGGGAATATATGCTAAAGACAATATGGGGATAGACCTAAATTCCTAAACACACCCTTATTCTCTCATTTCCTCCCTTACTTTATTTATAAAAAATGAAAACTAAAAACTAAGGCCGACCATTAGTAAGAGCAAAGAAGAAGAAAAGCTAGGAATCAAGAAGTAAAGCTTAGGGGAAATCAATCGACACTCAAATCTTTACCTTCTTTAACTAATCAAGATGAATAGTGGTTATGCATCTCAAGTTTTAATTATATTTTTGGTTTTAAGAATAAACCAAATCTTTTGCTTGTATTATGCCATGTTATGATAGTTCGAATGATTATATGCTTATTGATGAATATGATAGTTCCTAAGGTGATGGTTTTGATGACAACAACCTTAGGACTTGTTATAAAATATAAATAATAATATTATTGTCTAGATATATATGTAGGATATATATATATATATATACATACAGGTACTGAGAATGAAGAATGTACAATATAAAGATTCAAGACTGAGTATAGAGATTCAAGACTGACGTATTCAAGATTGAAGAAATCAAGACTAAAGACTCATGAGTATCAAGAGTTCAAGATATCAAGATAAGTAATAGAGTCTAGATTTATGTTAAAAGTTCATAATAGCGCTAAAATCTTTATTTGGATTTTAATTGTGGAATGGAATCCACCTTCTCGCTTTAATAGTGGAATGGAACCCACGACCTCTGTAGTGGGATGGAACCCACGAACTTCTCTAGTGGAATGGAATCCATGAAATTTTCAAAATAATTTATTTTTTCAAAACTATCCTTTTAAAGTCATCTCTATCAATTTAAATATTTTAGCCTTAATTCAAAAACTATTTTTAATCATACTAGTTTCAAAATCATCTCTTGATTTTAATGTTGTAGCTTTAATATATTTTAAAGAAATCTAAACTTAGTTTTTAATATTAGTTTTATATTATAGATTATATATTTTAAGATTCCTTTCTAAAACTCTTTTATAAGTTTAAACTATATTCAAAATGGTTTACAAAGTTTAGAAATTGTTTTGACAAGTTTTAGAATAGAAATCATTTTAAAGCAAAATCTATTTTCAAAAATAACATAGGCATGTCGACATCCCTCATCCCCCCATGTCGACATGGTAGCCGTAGAAATCAAATTTCAAATTTTCAAAAGAAGTGTCTATTCGTCATAACCTTTCGCGAATGGACATGACCGTTGTTCTCCTATAAATACCAGTTGTTTTCAATGAATTTTAAGTTAGTTTTTCTTTATTTTTTCACTCCTTCTTCTACACTTAAATATTCTCTTATATTTCAAATTCTTTAACAAAACTCTACCGAAATTCTAAGTGAATCAAACTCGATCATCTCTAGTTTGATTCTCTGCCACTCTCTCTCAAAGATCTCAGTGCTATTCAGAGTTATAGGATCATTTGTAATCAAAGATTGAAAGATCGAAGTGTATTGAATCTCTCTCTATCAAAGTGTGATTGAAATGGTGTGATCGTGGCCTGTAAATCAATTGGGTGTGATTGTAGCCTGTAAATCAATTAGGTGATCTTGTAGCCTAGTTAAATCAAGAGAGTTTGCCCTGGACTCGAAGACAGGAGGGTGTATCTCATGGCCTTGAAATCGAGGTTGTAATATCGACATTATATTTGAAAAGAAATCTGCACAAGAAATTGTGTGGGACTGGATGTAGGGTAACTCCGAACCAGTATAAATTCCGGTGTGTTCTTTCCTTTACTACTTTATTTACTATTTGCATCTATGTCTGATTTTGTGATTGTTTCTGTGTTTGTGAACTGCATCTGTTTGGATTTGATTTGAAAATATTTCAAAAAGATTTAGAAAATTAATTAAACACTATCCACCCTCCCTCTTGTGTTAATTCTGTCTTAAGATCTGTAATTCGCATTTCCTAGATTTGGTATCAAAGCATTGGTTTTCAAAGTTATCATAATCTGAATTTTGAAAAAGTTTAAAATGGAAATTTTTGGAGATTCTATTAACACTAGTTCAAAACTGTCCAAATCATCATTGTCTCATAAGTCTGCATATTGTTATTATAGAAAATAAAGTTATCTACTGAATTGGTGTGTTGTGCAGGAATAGATGTGTTATATGGCTTTTGAAGAATCAACACTTAATGGAAAAATGGTGCAAATCAAGAAAAACAAATGGATACTTGATAATGGATGTTCAAGACACATGACTAGTAATCCGGAGATATCAAATGACATAATTTATGAGAATGGAGGAAAGGTCAACTTTGGAGACAATTCAAAAGGATATGTGATTGGCATCGGCAATGTCGGTAACTCTAAAACTCCTACTATTTCTGATGTTTTATTAGTTAGGAATCTAAAACACAACTTACTTAGCATAAGTCAACTATGTGACAAGGGTTACAAAATTAAATTTGAAAAGGCTGTGTCACATCGAAGATAATAATGCAAATATTACTTTTGAAGGAATTAGGAAGAAAAATATTTATATTCTTAGTATTAATATCTCAAATGATAACCTATGTCTTTTGGCTAATACAAGTGACTCTTGGATTTGGCATAAAATATTTGGTCATTTGAATTTCAAACTCTTATCTAGACTTTCAAAACTTGATTTAGTAAGAGGTCTCCCTAAAATGGATTTTAAAGTAGATAGTATATGTGATGCTTGTCAATTAGGAAAACTTAGAAAGAGTTCATTTAAATTGAAAGATATGATTTCAACTTCAAAACCAATTGAGTTACTTCATTTAGAACTGTTTGGTCCATCTCAAATTTAGTCAATAAATCACCGTAAATATGTTTTTGTAATTGTAGATGATTATTCTAGATTTACATGGACATTTTTTTTGAAACATAAAAGTGATATTTTTATTTATTTAAAATTTTTGCAAAAAGAATTCAAAATTAACTTTCTTTAAAAATCAAAACTATTCATAGTGATCATGGTGGAGAATTTGAAAATGAAAATTTTGAGAATTTCCGTAATAAAAAAGGAATAACTCATAATTTTTCTTTCCCAAGAACGCCACAACAAAACGGAGTGGTAGAGCATAAAAATAGGACAATTCAACAGTGTGCAAAAACTATGCTTTCAGATAGTAAATTACCAAGAAATATTTGGGCTGAAGCAGTCACTACAGCTTGTTACATTTTGAATAGGATTTTAATTAGAACTCTTACCAATAAAACACCATATGAACTTCTTTTCAATCAAAAACCAAAGGTATCTTATTAAAGTTTTTGGAAGTAAATGCTTTATTCTAAATACAAAGGATAATTTGGATAAATTTGTTCCTAAATCGGATAAAGAAATCTTTATCAGATATTCTAATAGAAGTAAAGTATACATAGATTTCAATTTAAAAACTAACACCATTAAAGAAATAATGCATGTACCTTTTGATGAAAATTTCAAAGATTTTGTTCAAATAAATGATGAAGATGATTTTGTTACTTTAAATAATAAATCAAATGAAACAAATTGTGAAACTGTTCATCCTAATAAAAGGATCAGTTTTTTAAAAGATCATCCTATAGAAAATATACTAGGAAATATTGAATCTGTTGTTAGAAATAGAAATCAACTAAACAAGATGAGCAATGTAGCTTCTATATCAACATTGAACCCAAAAATCCAAAGGAAGCATCATATGATGATTCATGGATTCTTGCTATGTAAGAAGAACTGAATCAATTCACCAAAAATGATGTATGGGAACTTATTCCTAGACTAGAGGATAAAACTTTAATAGGAACTGAATGGGTTTATAAAAATAAAATGAATGAATAAGGTGAGGTCATTAGAAATAAAGCTCGGTCAGTAGTGCAAGGTTATAGTCAAGAAGAAGGAGTAGACTATGATGAAACCTTTGCACCCATGGTAAGATTAGAAGCCATTAGAATTCTACTTGCTTTCGCAAATCACAACAATTTCAAATTATTTCAAACGGATGTCAAAAGTGCCTTTTTAAATGGTTTTGTTAAAGAGGATGTTTATGTTGAACAACCTTCGCTTTTTGAAAAAGAAAAGTTTCCAAATCATGTTTACAAATTAAAGAAAGATTTATATGGTCTGAAACAAGCTCCTAGAGCCTGGTATGACAGACTAAGATCTTACCTATTACAATCAAATTTTGAAATTGTTAAAGTAGATAATACTCTTTTTATTAAAAGTAACAAAAATGATATCCAATTAGTACAGATTTATATAGATGATATAATTTTTGGATCAACAAATAATGAAATGAACAAAGAGTTTAAGATGAGTCATATGGGTGAACTTACTTTCTTTTTAGGATTGCAAATAAAATAATTAGATAGTGGTATTTTCATTAGTCAAGAAAAGTATGCTAGGGATCTAGTTAGTAAGTTTGGTATGACTACTGCGAGTAGAAAACCCACTCCTATGGCAAACAATGAACCTTAAATAAAGAAGACATGCCAAAAGATGTTGATAAAAAACTATATAGGGGAATGATTGGATCGCTACTCTATATAACTGCGAGTAGGCCTAATATTATGCATAGTGTCTGTCTCTGTGCAAGGTACCAATCTCAACCCAAAGAAACCCATTTAAAAGCTTTTAAACGTATCCTAAGATATGTTAAAGACACTTTAGACTATGGCCTATTTTACCCTAAAAACGATTCATTTGATTTAATCTCATATTGTGATGCTGACTATGCTAGTTGTAAATCAGACCGAAAAAACAAGTGGAACTTGTCACTTTTTAGGACATTCTCTAGTTTCCTGGTTAGTAAAAAGCAAAATACTATCTCACTATCAACAACTGAAGCAGAATATATCTCTGCTGCTTTGGCTTGTTCTCAAGTTATCTATATGCAACAGACCCTAAAGAATTTTGGATTAAATATTTCAAAATCACCAATTTATTGTGACAATACAAGTGCAATAAATTTATCCAAAAATCCTACTCATCATGCTAGAATCAAACATTGTAACAGCCCGATATTTTAAACGAAATTTTACTTAAAATTTTACAATTTTGAAATATTGATTTGAAATTTAAAGTGTAATAACTAGCATAAAACGAAAATTTAAAGCGTTACATTTTGTTACGTTTTTGTCCGTTCTTAACTTTATATTAGAATCAAATTTTATTAATGATGATAATAGCTATTTTAAATTTGGTTTAAAAAGATACGTTATATTTTTAAGAAACCGTTAACATTTTTAAATTTATTAAATAAAAGAAACAAGTAACAAATTGTACGTTACTTTGGGCGTTTTATAATCTCACTTGTTTGTTTTCCCTTGTTAAAATTGATTTTGTATGCGTTGGCAATTCAAAGTTTCAGCCGTTCAAAAATTTCTTACCCAAAAGCTTGCACTAAATCATTTCACGTGAGAAATAGTCCACTTACCCCTTTGCCTCCCTTACGTTTCGTTCAACATTTATTTTGCCTTAAATTCCTCTAACTGATCAAAACCTTGCTTTTGCCTTCTTTCTACAAAAGTTATAGGCAGCTGTTCATTTTGTTTCGTTCAAAATTTTCATTTCTCCAAAAATCATTCTCTGTAGCTTTTTGTTCAAATCTCGTGAGCAACCAGAAGGTAAGCATACCTTCTTCTTTTATTACTTTTTTATTCTTCTTTTTTTTTGCTGCTTGCTGTTTGTTTCACTTCTTGACTCCCTGCCGTGCGTTTATTTTCTCAAATTGCTGTTGTAGCTTTTATCTCTCAAAAACCACCACCCAGATCACCCATGCGCCATCACGTTTCCCCAACCTGGCCGTGCTCTCCCAGAAACCATCTCACAGCCACTTCTCCACTCAGGTCCCAACCAGTTCGCCACCGCGTCTCCACCACGGCAACCACCAGCCTACCTCCACCCTATCACCTTTCGACCTGCCACCGCCTGAGAAATCCCACAGCCACGTCTCCACCCAGGACCCAACCCGGTTCGAGTCCAACCTACCACCACCTGACAGAGCCTCCTACCCAGATCTGTCGCCACCGAACCCACCCAGGCAAAGTCCACCGCTCCTCCGAACGTCACCATACCCAGCGCCTCCAACCCGTGCCAGACCTACCCCATACGTCACCGACCGAACCTACCCCATACGCCACCACCACATCACCATGCCTCCTCCACGAACCCACGGCAGATCGAGAACCCACCTGTAGTTGTTAATTCTGCTGTTTCTATCATTGTCGTATAAGTTAATTTAAATATGAGTGTCAGCCATGGTCCTAATTCTATTTCCTATATGTAGCCTTTTGCTATTTGTTCTATTTAACAATTTACTCTTTCAAGTCTCTGCTTTCAATTTTTCCCCTGTCATTATCTATTGCTCCTTTAGCACGTTAATGATGTGGTATGAGTGTAGCTTGATACAAGTTGCAATGATTATACCGTAATTCAGGATGTACCTTCACAGTTGTCTTACCAATGTTTTGAAAATGAATACTTGCAGTACACCTTACGTACATGTTCCAAGTTGACAAAAATCAAAATGGTTCACCAATTGTAAAATTGTACGTGACATATTGTGAACCCTGTCAATGATCAGTGCTCGAATTTGTAATGTATTCACCGTTGTTACTTTTGTGAAATGTTGGAGTTATAGTCTATTTGAAGTTGTATATTTTTTCCCAAACCTCTGTTTTGGAAAAAATGTTTTGTCACTTTGCAAATTTAAAAGTTATAATCTATATTTTAAAAGTGGTCATGCTATTGATTTCGATTTTCAACCTGTTACTTTTTCGTTTGTTTGCTTCATTGAAAATTCGTTATTCGTGCAATCTTAGATTGATTATTTATTGTGCTTCTGGTTTGAATCTAGTTGGCGCATCCGCTAACAACTGATCGTGCTTTCCGCGTGCGTTCGATAGGCATCGTATTTCTTTTTCCGAATCTCCAGCTCCGTAGAGGTGAGTAAATCTCACACGAAATATTCATACTTATATGACTGTGAAACGACCACAACTGAATGTGTAGAAATAAATAAATAAATAAATGATATTATAATTACCTGTGATTTATTTACAGTTGATGTTAATTGTTAAAACTGCATATCGTATCATCTGTTATATTCTGTACTTATTTTACTGTTATTCTATTCTGTTAAATCACATTGCAAGTTCCCTGTAGAATAGAATCACTATGGGTTGAAATGATACATACCCAAACGGACTTTAGAATAAGGGAAGATCGTTATGGGCTGAAATGATAGGCCTGAACGATTTTCAATAAAATTTTATTTACTTGGGATTGCGGGTTTGAAATGATAAAACCCGGATTTTTCTTGGTAAATTACGGATTGAAATGATATAGTATCCGTATCACTTGACTTAGGCTAGAAAATATTATACAGACCCGTGGTTATTTTTCTGTATTTTCTGGATACTTTTAAATAATTTAAATATTGTAATAATATTAAATTGATTTAAATCGAATTTTTAAGTGATTTAATTAGAATAGAAAATGATTTTTCTATGTAATAAATATAAATAAATGGAGGAATATTGAATTTAAAACGAAACTTAAATTTGAAATTTTGATTAAAAGAAAGATGGAAACTTAAGTTAATTTAATTGAAATGAAATTTAGTTTTAAATTGGTGGAAAAATGGAGTTTAATTTTAAATGTTGAAATGAATGTAATAAGCAAGTTTTGGTTTTACTCTGTAAAATTTCTCTTTTTAATAAATTAGTTAAAGGATCGAAATGAACATTTTTAATGTATGATTTTATAAGTTTTAACTAAGTAGAATCTATAGCACTTGTTAAGTGTTGTGGATTGTATAAATGAACCAAAAGACTAAAATGAACTAAAGCTATGATAGTACTTGGTAAGTGCTGTTGTAGCAGAAACTAAATTTGAACCTGAACTAATAAAAGGGCTACTGTAGCACTTGTTAAGGACTGTAGTAGGCTGAAATATGATTTTTGTTTAAAACTGAACTGTTATAACAGTTATAAATATTGTTTTGTTGAATAAAATTGTTTTCAAATATAACTTACCGCCACACTTTTAAATGCCGTGGAAGCTGAAAATTTTAATGCTATTGTTTTAAGTGAATAAGTGAACTCCGAAAGGGTTGGATTTTGGAAATTTAATATTTGATTTTAAAAGAATAATGTCCTTGTTTTTAAATGATTTAACTCGAAGTATATTTGATAAATTGTTTTAAATTTATAACCACGGGTTATAATAACGATTGGTTGGCAAAGAGACCGGGATCGGATATGGACATACTCTCTGTCGATACCGAAAACCACTTTGACAACCGTGTACGCGGTGGAGATTCCAGAATGAAGTAGGATGGTGGCGACGTTCTTAAGGTATGTTACATGGACCCAACTCCCGTGAGTTGGCATAAGGTGGCTAAAACAGGAGCGATCTCGGACCAGTGAGGTAGCACCTCTTCTCGGACACATTTCTTCGTTATTATACTCTTACTTGTGATTTGACTAGATGGCCATCCTCCGATTTGGGAATGTTGTTCGAGGTGGAACGGTAGTGGCTGCTATGCGTATCCATCAGTCCGTGTGCGTAATTGGTATATCTACCCTGGCATTGCCTAGTTGTGCCGTGTCACCTACCATATCGAGCTTTACTACGATTATGATTTTAAAGATCCGACCGCGTTAAGGTTCTCCATCCCCTTAACGCTATTTTTCGATATGATTATACTTTACTTATTTAGGCACTATTGTAATAGCGAATATTACTACATAGTAGATATTTTAACGGATCCTTAGAGGATGGGCGGTCCCAAGCATCTTCTAAGTTACTTGTACCTTTACTACAGTTCATTTGAGTTGGTTTACATTGTATAAGTATGTATATCCTGACTCGAGTGTTATGTTTTATTTTACGCTCGGGTCAGCCTGAGTATTCACAGCTTTGGATTCACTTTTCTGGAGCTCGGAATCACTGGAGATTCTGCTTATCTAGTTATCTTCCTATTTCAGTTTCAGTTGTCTTATTTCAGCTTTTGTTTTTAGAGACTTGTGTATTTGGGATTTCTATTGTACTTGTTTCAGAACTGTATTGGGTTTCAGACTATGTATTTTGTATTTGTTTTGAGACTATGTATTTTAGTGGCTTCATGAACCACTATGGTTATTTTTAAATTCCGCTGCGTGTTATTCTGATATTTCTGTGTCTGTGATTCTGTGAATGATTTTATTTGCTCCAAATTTTATACAATCTGTTATTTTGCATTATTCAAGTCTGACATGTGTGGATTATTTTCGATTTGAATGGTCCAAAATAGTGGGTCGTTACATTTGGTATCAGAGCCAGGTTTTAGGCAAACCTTAGCCTATGTAGCAAAAACTCATTAGAGATAGGGTAGAAATATCCTAGAATGAGTGAAATCAAACTCAGCATCATTTCCTTGTGAGTGAACGTATTTTCAAAGTAAAATGATTTTAAAATGATTTTTCAAATGATTTTTCAAAGATTATTTTGATATAAAGTTTTCTTGTTTTAAGAAGAAATTTTCTAAACTTCCTTCTTTCCGTATCTACCTTGTTAGGAATTTTGTTATTAGGATATTCATCCAACTGATCTTATCGTATTTTTATCTTAACTTATCTTTGTCTTCTCTGTACCTTGTCCTAAATTTATTCTTGATATTTCCAGGATGAATCGTGGAAATGCTAGAGGTAGGGGTCGTGGTATTGCCCCAGTCCCTCCACCTGTTGCACCCGTTAAGTTTATAGTTCTTTGCAAAGAATTCTCTCAGCTCGGTGGCACTAGATTCACCGGTTCAGAGAGTATCATCGAAGCCCAGCAATGGCTAAGAAGTTTGGAAAGAATCTTTACTGGTTTAGAGATCACTAATGCCCAGAAGCGTCAGTTAGCAGCATGGCAGCTGCAAGAGTCACCCTAGATTGGTGGGAGTCTATTACGACTCACACTAACGAAGGTGATCTTTCCTGGGAGCAGTTCAGGTATCCTTTGTGTTAACTTGAATTTTTCCCCATTTCCTTTCCTTTTGAATTTATCTTAAGTTCAGTTTCTGTATCTTCATTCCAGGGAGGCTTTTGTGGCAAAATGGATGCCCGAAGCCGGGAAATCTCAGCTTTACCGTGAATTCATGGACCTCAAGCAGGGTACCATGTCCTTCTCAGAGTATGAACGGAAGTTCAATGAACTTTCCAAATTCGGTCCTGGTCTTATCGACACTCAGCTTAAGAGCTCGCCCAGAGTTCTACGATCGTCTTATTTCACATGTTCATGGCACATTCACTGAGCTCATGGATATGGCTATTCGCTATGAGAACCCTACTTCCAAGGGTCCTGCTACTTCTGGTACTCATGTCTCACAATCTACCTCTGCAAATTCCAAGAAGAGAAAGCCCAACTTCCACCAGCAGAAGAAAAATTGGATCAAACATGCGGGCTTGGGATCTTCAGCATCTGCTCCTTCCCAGAGACATCCTATTGATCTTTCCTCCATTACTTGCTTCAAATGTGACCAGAAGGGACACTATGCCAATAGTTGCCCTAATCCGTCTGTTGCTGCTGTTCCTCCACCTCAGGTTTCCAGGAACGATCTTTGTCATGTTTGTCTTCAGCCGGGTCATTTTAGGAAGGACTGTCCTTTATATCAGAAGGGAAAGCCATCTGGCGTATTTGCTGTCACATCTGCTTCATCACCTGCTCCTGCACCTGCTCCTGCTCCTAGCGATGGTCAAGGTACTCTTCAAGGCACCTTTACTTTATTTCATCATCCAGTTTGTGTTTTATTTGATACTGGGGCTTCGCATAGTTTTATTTCTGATGACCTGTGTAATAAGTTTGAACATCTCCTTTCTCCTGAGTATGCTTCTGTTCCTCTATGTGTTTCTAATCCTATTGGTGGTCCCGCAAATCTTAATAAGATTTGTAAACATGTGAAACTCCTCCATTCCGATCATAGTTTTAGTGGCGATTTCTATATCCTTGGTTTCGATGCTTTTGATTTGTTGCTTGGAAGTGACTGGCTTGATGGACACGATGCCCGTATCTCGTGTAAATCCCGAATTGTTTCTCTTAAGGATGATCGAGGAAATTCTTTGGTTATTCAGGGCCGTATGCCTCATGATTATGCTGGTAGCTTTATCTTTTCTCTAGATGCTTCTATTGATGATCTTCAGTCGACCCGTGTAGTCAATCACTACCCGGATGTATTTGGTGAAGTTACTGCTTTACCTCCCAAGCGGGAAATTGATTTCCGCATTGATCTCATTCCTGGAGCTCGACCTATAGTTCTTCCTCCTAGAAGAATGGCACCTCGCGAGAAGGTTGAGTTAAGGAAACAAATTGAAGACCTATCTTCCAAGGGTCTGATCAGACCTAGTTTTTCTGAATGGGGAGCGGCGGTGGTTTTCGTCACCAAGTCCGATGGTTCTCTTCGGATGTGTGTTGATTATAGGGAGTTGAACAAGCTCACTATGAAAAATAGATATCCAATGCCTCGCATCAATGACATGTTTGATCAGCTTTATGGTGCTACTGTTTTCTCTCAGCTTGATCTTGCCACAGGTTTTCACCAACTCAGAGTTGCTGAGGAAAGTATTCCTAAGACGGCTTTCCGTACTGAAAATGGATTCTTCGAATGGTTAGTCATGCCTTTTGGGTTGACTAATGCTCCCGCTTTCTTTGTTGACTTGATGAATCGTGTTTTCCGTGATGTGCTTAATAAATTTGTTCTAGTCTTTGTGGATGATATCCTCATTTTCTCCAAGTCTGAAGAAGAACATGAGTCGCATTTGAAATCTGTTCTTGAGACCCTTCGGATGCATCAGTTAAAAGCTAAATTTTCCAAATGCCATTTCTGGAAGGATGAAGTCCGATTTCTCGGGCATATTGTTTCTAGTAATGGAGTTTCAGTTGATCCAGTCAAGATCGCTGCGATTAATGTAAGTTCTTCTTTCTTTCTCTTTCCTTGTTTCATTCAATTTATCCTATCTTTCCTATTATCCTTCTTTTTCCCTATTCTGTGCAGGATTGGGAAACTCCTAAGACTCCTACTGATATCCGTAGTTTTCTGGGCCTCGCCGGTTATTACCGGAGATTCATTGAGAATTTCGCTCGGATTGCTGCAAGTCTCACTGCTTTAACTCGGAAGAATGCTAAGTTTATTTGGAATAATAAGTGTGAAGCCGCGTTCAATGAGTTAAAAGACAAGCTTACTTCCGCACCTGTTCTTACCGTTCCAAATGGAAATGAGGGATTAACGATATACACTGATGCTTGTCGAGAAGGTTTGGGAGCTGTTTTGATGCAGGATGGTAGAGTGATTGCTTATGCTAGTAGACAGTTGAAGACCCATGAAGTAAATTATGCTGCCCATGATCTAGAGTTGCTTGCAGTTGTTTTCGCTTTGAAGCTTTGGAGACATCATCTGTTGGGTACCAAGTTCGAGCTTTTCACAGATCATCAGTCTTTGAGGTATATTTTCTCTCAGAAGTATTTGAATCAGAGACAAGTTAGGTGGTTAGAGTTCCTTGCTTCTTATGACCTCGACATCAACTATACACCGGGAAAGGCTAATGTAGTGGCAGATGCTTTGAGTAGGAAGAAAGCTTTGTTGTGTCAGATTGTTGTTTCTTCGCCTCTTGTGGATCGCATTATGGCTAGACAGGATGAGGATCAGATGCTTAGATTGATTAAGGAGAGTGTTCGAAGCAGAGTTGGAGGTAGTAGTCTTGATGGCAGTGGAGCTCAGATTGATGATAAGGGTGTATTGAGGATCAATAATAGGATTTGTGTCCCGAATGTTGATGGATTGAGACAAGAGTTACTTCGGGAGAATCATCAGTCCAGACTTTCTATTCATCCAGGCGTGACCAAGATGTATCAGGATATGAAGAAGTTATATTGGTGGAAAGGTATGAAGCGAGATATTTCCATTTTTGTCAATAGGTGTGCGACTTGTCAGCAAGTCAAGGCGGATCATCAGAAGACCCCTGGTTTATTGCAGCCTCTTGAGATTCCCAATTGGAAGTGGGAACAAGTTTCTATGGATTTCATTGATGGTTTACCGAGGACTAGGAAGGGTAACGAGAGTATCTGGGTTATTGTGGATAGATTGACCAAATCAGCTCATTTCATTCCGGTCAAGTCTACCCGTTCAGCTTCTAGTTTATCTGAGATTTACATGAGGGAGATTGTTCGTCTCCATGGTATTCCTCTCAGTATCGTTTGTGATCGTGATCCTATCTTTACTAGTAGGTTTTGGAAAGCCTTTCAGGATTCTTTGGGTACTCATCTAAATCTGAGCACTGCTTACCATCCACAGACCGACGGTCAAACGGAAAGGGTGAATCAGATTTTAGAAGATCTTCTTCGTGCTTGTGTGCTTGATTATGAAGAATCTTGGGAAGATCATCTCCATCTTGTCGAATTCACTTATAACAATAGCTATCAGGCCAGTATTGAGACATCTCCATTTTCTGCTCTTTACGGACGACCTTGTAGATCTCCTTCTTGTTGGATTGAATCCGGTAATCGTTTGGTTCTTGGTCCTAAGATGGTTTTGGAAGCTTCAGAGAGAGTTGAAGAGATTAAAAGGAAGATGAGGATTGCTCAAGATAGACAGAAGAAGTACGCTGATCGTCGAAGACGGAGTTTAGAGTTTGCTGTTGGTGATTTGGTTTTCCTTAAGGTCTCTCCCTTAAGGAATGTTATTCGTTTTGGTCGTAGAGGAAAGCTATCTCCTAGATTTGTTGGTCCTTTCCGCATTTTGGAAAGAATTGGCTCTCTTGCTTATCGTCTGGATTTATCCGAGAAATTTTCTGGAATACACAATGTCTTTCATGTATCTCATCTTCGTCGCTATCTGCATGATCCATCCCTTATTATTCAGCCTTCTGCTCTTGATAGTTTGGATATCGAGCCAAATCTGACTGTTGAGAGGAAGCCACTTCGTATCGTCGATCGAGGTACGAAGCAGCTAAGAAGAAAATCTATCAACCTGGTCAAAGTGCAGTGGAGCACTGATGAACGGGATTGCACCTGGGAGACGGAGGAGAGCATTCGTGCTTCGAATCCGGAATTGTTTATTTCAGGTACTTTTACTATTCTGTTTTATCTTTCTTTGTTTTCCTTCTTCGTTCCTTTTCGAGGACGAAAAGCTTTGAGTGGGGGAGAGTGTAACAACCCGATATTTTAAACGAAATTTTACTTAAAATTTTACAATTTTGAAATATTGATTTGAAATTTAAAGTGTAATAACTAGCATAAAACGAAAATTTAAAGCGTTGCATTTTGTTACGTTTTTGTCCGTTCTTAACTTTATATTAGAATCAAATTTTATTAATGATGATAATAACTATTTTAAATTTGGTTTAAAAAGATACGTTATATTTTTAAGAAACCGTTAACATTTTTAAATTTATTAAATAAAAGAAACAAGTAACAAATTGTACGTTACTTTGGGCGTTTTATAATCTCTCTTGTTTGTTTTCCCTTGTTAAAATTGATTTTGTATGCATTGGCAATTCAAAGTTTCAGCCGTTCAAAAATTTCTTACCCAAAAGCTTGCACTAAATCATTTCACGTGAGAAATAGTCCACTTACCCCTTTACCTCCCTTACGTTTCGTTCAACATTTATTTTGCCTTAAATTCCTCTAACTGATCAAAACCTTGCTTTTGCCTTCTTTCTACAAAAGTTATAGGCAGCTGTTCATTTTGTTTCGTTCAAAATTTTCATTTCTCCAAAAAGCATTCTCTGTAGCTTTTTGTTCAAATTTCGTGAGCAACCAGAAGGTAAGCATACCTTCTTCTTTTATTACTTTTTTATTCTTCTTTTTTTTTCTTTTTTTTTGCTGCTTGCTGTTTGTTTCACTTCTTGACTCCCTGCCGTGCATTTATTTTCTCAAATTGCTGTTGTAGCTTTTATCTCTCAAAAACCACCACCCATATCACCCATGCGCCATCACGTTTCCCCAACCTGGCCGTGCTCTCCCAGAAACCATCCCACAGCCACTTCTCCACTCAGGTCCCAACCAGTTCGCCACTGCGTCTCCACCACGGCAACCACCAGCCTACCTCCACCCTGTCACCTTTCGACCTGCCACCGCCTGAGAAATCCCAAAGCCACGTCTCCACCCAGGACCCAACCCGGTTCGAGTCCAACCTACCACCACCTGACAGAGCCTCCTACCTAGATCTGTCGCCACCGAACCCACCCAGGCAAATTCCACCGCTCCTCCGAACGTCACCATACCCAGCGCCTCCAACCCGTGCCAGACCTACCACATACGTCACCGACCGAACCTACCCCATACGCCACCACCACGTCACCATGCCTCCTCCACGAACCCACGGCAGACCGAGAACCCACCTGTAGTTGTTATTTCTGCTGTTTCTATCATTGTCGTATAAGTTAATTTAAATATGAGTGTCAACCATGGTCCTAATTCTATTTCCTATATGTAGCCTTTTGCTATTTGTTCTATTTAACAATTTACTCTTTCAAGTCTCTGCTTTCAATTTTTCCCCTGTCATTATCTATTGCTCCTTTAGCACGTTAATGATGTGGTATGAGTGTAGCTTGATACAAGTTGCAATGATTATACCGTAATTCAGGATGTACCTTCACCGTGGTCTTACCAATGTTTTGAAAATGAATACTTGCAGTACACCTTACGTACATGTTCCAAGTTGACAAAAATCAAAATGGTTCACCAATTGTAAAATTGTACGTGACATATTGTGAACCCTGTCAATGACCAGTGCTCGAATTTGTAATGTATTCACCGTTGTTACTTTTGTGAAATGTTGGAGTTATAGTCTATTTGAAGTTGTATATTTTTTCCCAAACCTCTGTTTTGGAAAAAATGTTTTGTCACTTTGCAAATTTAAAAGTTATAATCTATATTTTAAAAGTGGTCATGCTATTGCTTTCGATTTTCAACCTGTTACTTTTTCGTTTGTTTGCTTCATTGAAAATTCGTTATTCGTGCAATCTTAGATTGATTATTTATTGTGCTTCTGGTTTGAATCTAGTTGGCGCATCCGCTAACAACTGATCGTGCTTTCCGCGTGCGTTCGATAGGCATCGTATTTCTTTTTCCGAATCTCCAGCTCCGTAGAGGTGAGTAAATCTCACACGAAATATTCATACTTATATGACTGTGAAACGACCGCAACTGAATGTGTAGAAATAAATAAATAAATAAATGATATTATAATTACCTGTGATTTATTTACAGTTGATGTTAATTGTTAAAATTGCATATCGTATCATCTGTTATATTTTGTTCTTATTTTACTGCTATTCTATTCTGTTAAATCACACTGCAAGTTCCCTGTAGAATAGAATAACTATGGGTTGAAATGATACATACCCGAACGGACTTTAGAATAAGGGAAGATCGTTATGGGCTGAAATGATAGGCCTGAACGATTTTCAATAAAATTTTATTTACTTGGGATTGCGGGTTTGAAATGATAAAACCCGGATTTTTCTTGGTAAATTACGGATTGAAATGATATAGTATCCGTATCACTTGACTTAGGCTAGAAAATATTATACAGACCCGTGGTTATTTTTCTGTATTTTCTGGATACTTTTAAATAATTTAAATATTGTAATAATATTAAATTGATTTAAATCGAATTTTTAAGTGATTTAATTAGAATAGAAAATGATTTTTCTATGTAATAAATATAAATAAATGGAGGAATATTGAATTTAAAACGAAACTTAAATTTGAAATTTTGATTAAAAGAAAGATGGAAACTTAAGTTAATTTAATTGAAATGAAATTTAGTTTTAAATTGGTGGAAAAATGGAGTTTAATTTTAAATGTTGAAATGAATGTAATAAGCAAGTTTTGGTTTTACTTTGTAAAATTTCTCTTTTTAATAAATTAGTTAAAGGATCGAAATGAACATTTTTAATGTATGATTTTATAAGTTTTAACTAAGTAGAATCTGTAGCACTTGTTAAGTGTTGTGGATTGTATAAATGAACCAAAAGACTAAAATGAACTAAAGCTATGATAGTACTTGGTAAGTGCTGTTGTAGCAGAAACTAAATTTGAACCTGAACTAATAAAAGGGCTACTGTAGCACTTGTTAAGGACTGTAGTAGGCTGAAATATGATTTTTGTTTAAAACTGAACTGTTATAACAGTTATAAATATTGTTTTGTTGAATAAAATTGTTTTCAAATATAACTTACCGCCACACTTTTAAATGCCGTGGAAGCTGAAAATTTTAATGCTATTGTTTTAAGTGAATAAGTGAACTCCGAAAGGGTTGGATTTTGGAAATTTAATATTTGATTTTAAAAGAATAATGTCCTTGTTTTTAAATGGTTTAACTCGAAGTATATTTGATAAATTGTTTTAAATTTATAACCACGGGTTATAATAACGATTGGTTGGCAAAGAGACCGGGATCGGATATGGACATACTCTCTGTCGATACCGAAAACCACTTTGACAACCATGTACGCGGTGGAGATTCCAGAATGAAGTAGGATGGTGGCGACGTTCTTAAGGTATGTTACGTGGACCCAACTCCCGTGAGTTGGCATAAGGTGGCTAAAACAGGAGCGATCTCGGACCAGTGTGGTAGCACCTCTTCTCGGACACATTTCTTCGTTATTATACTCTTACTTGTGATTTGACTAGATGGCCATCCTCCGATTTGGGAATGTTGTTCGAGGTGGAACGGTAGTGGCTGCTATGCGTATCCATCAGTCTGTGTGCGTAATTGGTATATCTACCCTGGCATTGCCTAGTTGTGCCATGTCACCTACCATATCGAGCTTTACTACGATTATGATTTTTAAGATCCGACCGCGTTAAGGTTCTCCATCCCCTTAACGCTATTTTTCGATATGATTATACTTTACTTATTTAGGCACTATTGTAATATCGAATATTACTACATAGTAGATATTTTAACGGATCCTTAGAGGATGGGCGGTCCCAAGCATCTTCTAAGTTACTTGTACCTTTACTACAGTTCATTTGAGTTGGTTTACATTGTATAAGTATGTATATCCTGACTCGAGTGTTATGTTTTATTTTACGCTCGGGTCAGCCTGAGTATTCACAGCTTTGGATTCACTTTTCTGGAGCTCGGAATCACTGGAGATTCTGCTTATCTAGTTATCTTCCTATTTCAGTTTCAGTTGTCTTATTTCAGCTTTTGTTTTTAGAGACTTGTGTTTTTGGGATTTCTATTGTACTTGTTTCAGAACTGTATTGGGTTTCAGACTATGTATTTTGTATTTGTTTTGAGACTATGTATTTTAGTGGCTTCATGAACCACTATGGTTATTTTTAAATTCCGCTGCGAGTTATTCTGATATTTCTGTGTCTGTGATTCTGTGAATGATTTTATTTGCTCCAAATTTATACAATCTGTTATTTTGCATTATTCAAGTCTGACATGTGTGGATTATTGTCGATTTGAATGGTCCAAAATAGTGGGTCGTTACAAACATATTGATATCAGACATCATTTTCTCAGAGATAATATAGTAAAGAGATTATTTCTCTTGAATTTATCAACACTGAAAATCAAATAGCTGATATTCTGACCAAACCCTTGAATCAATCAACCTTTATTAAATTAAGAAGAGAACTAGGTATTTGTTCTATAACTGAGATACATAATATAGATATAGTAACATATATATTTAAATAAATAAAGAAAAACAAAATTGTCAAAATTTTCAAAGGGATGTCGACATGCCCCTACCCCGCATGTCGACATACAACGGTAAAATTTGAAATTTTGATTTTCCCTCTAAAATCAGTTTGGTGGTTATATAATCACAACATTTCGAATTTTTTATCTTCTTACTTCATTTTCTCTGTAATAAACTTTTGAAAATATAAAATAATGGCCTCCTCTTCTAAATCAAACCAAAATGCAACCTTTTCCTTCCCTTCTCCTAATTCTGGTCCATTTCAACAAACTACATTGGCTCGAGAAATGAAGATCGAGGAAATTATGAAGGATTCTCTACAAATGCTGACTGAATTTCAAGTCATGCAAATAAGGATAGCAAAGGAACAAGAGAAACAAGGCAAGATTCTTAGAAATTTGCAAAAATTTCTAATGGATAATCATGCAGACCCTATTATCATTGAAGATGATTCCTCTAACATACCTATTCATAATCCATTAGAGGACGAAGAAGAAGAAGAAGAAGAGGAAGAAGAAGAAAAGGAAGAAGCGCAAATGGACAAAGACGATGAAGTTATTTGCATTGGAGAAGTTTGTTCTTACAAAAATGGTAATTTGGTCGAACAAGATGGAAACTTTTGTCTCCATTACCCTAATTGTTTAATTCACAAGTCACCAATTGTCAAGGACTCTCGTTAGATTGTTACGATATTAATGTTTTTATATTTTATGTACTTGTATATATTTGTGTCTATGTTTCATATATATGTGTAATGTAACATCATATATAATAAAATTAGATTTATGTTTCGCTTATTATACTCATTATTAGCTTTTTAGTTCCATAGTTTAAGAGGGAGTTATGTAGTTTAGGATTAGTTTTTGTTGATGACAAAGGGGGAAAATTATAAAATAGGTTAGATAGGCTTAGATTAAGGGGGAGTTAATAGATTAAGGGGGAGTTGTTGGAATAAGGGGGAGTCGGAGTACAATCGAAGTTTGTTGGAGTAGATTTTATAAACATAGGTTGTTATCATCAAAAAGGCGGAGATTGTTAGTTCCTGAGATGATGATTTTGATGAAAACAACCTTTGGACTTGTTATAAATATAAAACTAATATTCTTGTCTAGATATATATGTATATGCAGAATATATATATATATATAGGTACTGAGAATGAAGACTGTACAGTATAAAGATTCAAGGCTGACGAATTCAAGATTGAAGAAATCAAGACTGAAGACTCATGAGTATCAAGAGTTCAAGAGTTCAAGAGATCAAGATAAGTTATAGAGTCTAGATTTATGTTAAAACTTCATAATAGCACAAAAATATTTATTCGAATTTTAATTGTGGAATGGAATCCACCTTCTCGCTTTAATAGTGGGATGGAACCCATGACCTCATTAGTGGGATGGAACCCACGACCTTCTCTAGTGGAATGGAATCCATAAAATTTTCAAAATGATTTATTTTTTCAAAACTATCGTTTTAAAGTCATCTCTATCAATTTAAATATTTTAGCCTTAATTCAAAAACTATTTTTAATCATATTAATTTCAAAATCATCTCTTGTTTTTTAAAGTATCTCTTGATTTTAATATTTTAGCTTTAATATATTTTAAAGAAATCTATACTTAGTTTTTAATATTACTTTTATATTATAGATTATATATTTTAAGATTACTTTCTAAAACTCTTTTATAAGTTTAAACTATATTCAAAATGGTTTACAAAGTTTAGAAATTGTTTTGACAAGTATTAGAATAGAAATCATTTTAAAGAAAATCTATTTTCAAAAATAACATAGGCATGTCAACATCCCTCATCCCCCCATGTCGACATGGTAGCCGTAGAATTCAAATTTCAAATTTGTAAAAGAAGTGTCTATTCGTCATAACCTTTCAGGAATGGACATGACCATTGTTCTCCTATAAATACCAGTAGTTTTCAACAAATTTTAAGTTAGTTTTTCTTCATTTTTTCAATCCTTCTTCTCCACTCAAATATTCTCTTATATTTCAAATGCTTTAACAAAACTCTATCGAAATTCTAAGTGAATCAAACTCGATCATCTCTAGTTTGATTCTCTGCCACTCTCTCTCAAAGATCTTAGTGCTATTCAGAGTTATAGGGTCATTTGTAATCAAAGATCGAAAGATCGAAGTGTATCGAGTCTCTTTCTATCAAAGTGTAATTGAAAATGGTGTGATTGTAGCCCGTAAATCAATTGGGTGTGATTGTAGCCCGTAAATCAATTAGGTGATCTTGTAGCCTGGTTAAATCAAGAGAGTTTGCCCTGGACTCGGAGACAGGAGGGTGTATCTCATGGCCTTGAAATCAAGGTTGTAATATCGACATTATATTTGAAAAGAAATCTGCACAAGAAATTATGTGAGACTGGATGTAGGGTAACTCCGAACCAGTATAAATTTCGGTGTGTTCTTCCCTTTACTGCTTTATTTACTATTTGCATCTATGTCTGATTTTGTGATTGTTTCTGTGTGTTTGTGAATTGCATCAGTTTGGACTTAATTTGAAAATATTTCAAAAAGTTTCATAAAATCAATTAAACACTATTCACCCTCCCTCTAGTGTTAATTCTGCCTTAAGATCCGTAATCAGCATTTCCTACAGAATATTGGATTGATTATAAAATTAGTTAATATGTTTAAGTGAGGAAACCTATCACATGATATCCAAAAGGCTTGAAATTTTGATATAATGTTAGAAACATTATTTTAGAAGCGGATTATTAATTTCATAATTTTTCAAGAAAGTATGGATTTATTACAAATTTTCTAACTTGAGAAAATGAATTATTTTTGGTTTTAATTATTAAAATAATTAAAGAAAGATTTTGGCCCTAAAATTTTCGTATGTTAAATAATATGGTAAATCAGATTTAACGTGATTTTTGCCAAGTGTTTATATTTATTATGGATTATTTGAGCTAGAAAAGCTTAACTATTATATTAAAAATATATAAACTGTAAGGTTTGCAAATTATTTTAGAAATGATAAACCTACTCTAGTGCAGATTTCTAGAAAAGAAATTTGATAACTTTTTTTTATCCAATCAGATTTTGACAAATACTAGGAGTTGGGAGAAACGAACTTTTTTTAATAGCATATTAGAAGTTTTCATGGTAATTACGGCTTTTCCACGTCGAGACTCACGATGCCACACTTCAGCATACCGCTTCTATGAGCTTTGACGGCAACCAGGTATGATACATAGGGTATCAAATTCGGTTTGTATGGAAAAAATCGACTTGGTTGAAGTAGGAAGCATAATGTCATGGTCGACATCGTTACCCTCATCCTGAGTAGGCCGCTTGTATTAAAATACTTTTTATCGCATTTTATATAAAACGGCATGGTGTCACTTGTTTCAACAAGATCGCCGACTCTATAGGCAGCTGTGCCGCTGATTTTATTACTACGTATCTTTATAATGTTGCCGACCAGAAGCTTTAGGGTGGAAACTCAAGTGGGAAATTGAGTAGTCGAGCTCGATCAATATGATATCTCTTACTGCCCAAGAAGTTTTATCAAGGAGTAAGCCTTAACAAATTTCTTAGTGGAATGCATGCAACAAACTGATTGTTGGGTAGATGAGGTGAAAGAAGAACCAACACAATGGCAGTTGTACATTAATGGAGCATCAAATGAATAAGGATCAGAGTTGGCTAAGTTTTGGTCATGGCCGACGATCAAAAGTTATATGAAACAATACAACTTGGATTTACTACCTCAAATAACATAGCCAAATATGAAGTATTGATAGTTGGACTAAAAATGGTACAATTTATGAAGGTAACCAATATTAAAATCAATAATGATTCTTAATCAATGGTCAATTAGGTACGAAGGAGCTACCTGGTGAAAGAGTCAAGATTGCTCAAATATGCTAACCAAACAATGAAAATACTTAGGCAGTTTAAATAATTCATAATAGAAATAATTCCATGCAGAGATAATAGCTTAGCAAGTCCCTTGGTAAAGTCTTCTAGTATAAAGGGAGTCTAGAATGTGAAAATATTACAATAGGATACTTAACAGAACCCAGCATAGCACAAGCATAACATATCAAAGTGTTGATCAGGGCACTATGCCAAGAAGGAAACACTACTTTAACATCTATGTAGGAAAATATACTAATTTAACGAAGTCGGAATGATCAAGAAGAAACATGGTTAACCTAAATAAGCATTTTCTAGTTAACAGAGCCTACATATTCATATAAAAGTTGCCTGTAAAATTTATACCAACCATAATTTTTCATCTTCTTCGATTGAGTACTATGCAAAAGAGGATGCTCAACTTCTTATCTTAGACCTGTCACCAAGGAATAAGGGATACAAACATTATGAGAAGTTCATGAGGGGTACTACGCAGTTTACTTTGGAAGATTCAAGTTGGTAAAGATGGTTCTAATGCAAGAGTATTACTGGCCAACTATGCACGATGATGCAAGAGTTAATTTGTAGATGTGGTCTTGCAAAAAAATATGCTAATATACTAAGGATCTCGTCACATAGGCTCAATCCTATGACTAGCCTGCCGCCTTTTGACAAGTGGGGTATCAACTTGATTGGACCACTCCTTATGTTGAAAGGTATAGAATAAAAAGTAGTATTTGCTATAGAATATCACTACTTTATCGGTTGAGGCAGAGAAACTTGCAACTACCACCTCCAAAAAGATTGTAAATATCACACTAGATTTAGAATGGCATACAAAATCATTTCGAATAATCGAACACAGTTAAAGAATAAGGAATTTGTGTGGTTATGTGAGTGAAATGTGATGGTTAACTATTTCTCTTCGGTACCACACCCTCAAGCATATAGTCAAGTGGAAGCTACCAACATAACTACATAAAAACTACTAAAGAAAAGGATAACTGAATCAAAAGGAAAATGTGTAGTGAAGCCTCTATTAGTATTGTGGATGCATCAAACTTTGACTAGATCACCCACAGAGCTTACCCTTTCTCTTTATCTCATGGCTATGACGCAATGCTACCTATAGAGGTAGGCATCCAACCATGCAACCACTATCATATGTGGCAGAGCCGAATCACAAACTAAGAAAGGCACACTCGACCTAATCAATGTTAGAAGAGATGAAGCAACAATACAGATAATGGTATGCCTACAAAGAATGACAAAGTGTTACAACAATAGGGCCAAAGAAAGAAAGATCCATAAAGGAGACCTAGTGATCAAGTAGGTAATGTCAAACACTAAAAATCTAGTATATGGGCTTTAGGACAAAATTGGGAAGGACCATTGGCAATATTTAAATCACTATCGAAGGTGCATATAAATTTTCTAGATCAAATGGGAATATGGTTCCAAGGTTATGGAATGTTGATTACCTACGTCCATACTTATTTTCGAAACTTATATAAAAACTGGAAAAAAATTCATTGTATATGTAAATTTTATATGATAATAAATGTGCTGTAGGGCTATATATCAGTTGAATCAATATAGAAATCCAGTGTGTTTTGTGTTTAGCGTATGATATATAAAGGGGTCACATAATAAAGAAAGACATATAGGATGGTAAATACATGACCGGACTTATCAACCAAAAATGAATTAGCCTGGTCGAATAAGGGAAGACTGGTGTCATCTCATACACATGGAAGAAAAGAAGTTCGCCAAATATAATGACTATTGATATAGGTGCCTAAATCAATGTCCATGAAACATATCAAGTAGATTGTGAGTTGTTGAGTATAGTAAATACTGCCCCTCGGACTAGCAACCATAACCGGAGGGTCATTGGATCTCTCCACTTGCCAAAAGAAAATCGTACACTAGCTCTAACCTTATGTGAGTTCTTTATTAGATCTAGACAGTGGTTGATGACTCTACCTCTCGTAAAGAGGTATACAAGGAACAAGTAAAGCAACACATGTTGAGTTCTAAGAGCAATGGTTTTGTATTCCGAAGTAGAGACAAAAATGCTTTGGTAAGGACTAGGTCACTCTGATAAAGGGAAGTCTGATTGTACATGTGTACAACAAAGGTGCATGTCAAATACAAACAGAGTTGCAAGGGGTTGCAAGAAACCTATCCAGGAAATGCACAAGCAAAGGATCTAAAGAATATACATGGTGTAAAAAAGAGAGGTATATATATAATTATATTCAATTTACACTATAAAGTCCATGATTGTGTTGCAAAGGATCTAAAATAGTACATAACCAAAAGGAAATGTAAAAATTGAACATACCATATTTGCCGAAGAAGATAAGTACTTGTCATCATTGAAAATGAAAAATATTGATCAGATTATGACTGGGACTTTGGAGGATTGACAACAAAAAGGTAATTTTGTTTGAAAATGATAAAGAGCTCAAGTCTTTGCATAGGGAGACTGTTAATAGAAAGGAGAAATGATTTTTTTTAAAAGTGGGATGAGAACACAGATTTTTTATGTATAAGACATGTGGGTAGATCAATATAAAGTAACTTAATCGAGCCAGCTGATGGGTAAAACACCGAACCCATCAGCCTACTGTTTAATTATGAAACAAACAAGAAGATACAACCTACATTGAATATGTTCAAAAGTCAAAGCAATATTGTAACACCACGCATTATTAGATAATTAAATAATCAAATAACAATGACCAGTGAAAATAAGCACTTTTAGAATTGTCAGAATATGGCCTAGAAACTTATACCATTGTGTTCATGGCGATTTTCCGATCAATTTCCATATATAAGTTGTCGAAATCCGAGTTAATATGAAGAAGTTACGAGAAGAACAAGATATCAGAATTTAACGAAAAAAAAGAGAGTAAGACCTACGGGTCGACCAATAGGTCGACCAGCAAAGCACAAGGGTCGACCCCCAAAGAACATAGGTCGACCCGCGTTTTGCCATGGACGTGAAATCGTCCAGGGACGTGCCGAAGTTATATGATTCGATTTTCATGCGATCTGAAGCATTAATTTCTGGATCCAATGATTCGTAGTGAGCCTGTGATGTGGTTGCACCAGATTCAATCCAAAAATCCAACGGTCTGAGATCCCCAAACACCACTATAAATAGGACCCTAGGCCTAGCTATTTTCCCACAATCAGATTTTCTCCCAATTGGGTTCATTGCCTGAGGCTGAAACCTATATAGAAAATATTTCTAGGGAGAAGATCTTTTTAATAAAAATATTAGACGCCTTAGACGGGGATCGAGGAAGGCCATGGAGGAAAGCTAAGGACGATATGTGAGTGGATTTAAATTATATATCTTTTATGTTGATGATATATAATATCGTTAAATTCCCGTTAAATATTCAATTCAGCATTTATTTCAGTAATTAGTTCTACTAGTCAGTTATGTTGAAACAGTAATTTTTATAAGAGAAGTATACTTATATTTAAATGTTATTTATATGGAAAAAGAAAGAAATCCAATTAAATATAAGTAATAGTAGGCTTCAAAGTTATAGAGAAAGGCATAAGTATAAAAGTGAGAAATTTACAGTAAATTATGTTAAACCGAGAGAAATGAATTAAAAAGAGAAAAATCTAATAACTTGATTTGGAAGTTAGTGATAGATTAGTTGGTTGGTTTAGAAAAGGGAATACATTTCCATAGTTTAATATTGTAAGAAAAATGATAAACGTAATTGCAAGAATAAAAGCAAGAAAAGAGGAATTAGTGCAAAATAGAGACATTACTGTATTTTATAATAAAATATCTTGCAGTTACGAGTTATTGTTTATAGCATTATTTAGTATTAAAATATGGGAAAGGATTTTTAGCATAGTTTTTGTAGCCAACCAAATAGAATAGAACTACTTCCCAGAACAAAGAAAATAACGTGAAGCGTTAAAGAAATTAAAGAAGATGAAATAATCAAGTTAACTATTTGACAAGAATAATAAACATAAGATGTGACTAGATCTGCATTTACTACGCAGATAGTAGAATAAAAAAATTAAAGCACTTATTATGATAAGTAAATTTGTGACAGTTGGACGTAGTCCCAAGCCAAGACTGTCATATAATATAAGAAAACTAAAGAGAATTTAATATCATAATAAAAGAAGACAGACTAGAATAGAAAAGAGACACTTGCAATTACATTTATAACATATAGGTTATAAAAGAATGAAAAGAATATAAAAGTGACAATTGCAAGTATAATTGTAACAAGTAGGTTATGATTAAAAAGAAAGAAATAGAAGAGGCTTATTTTATCAAACTTAGACTTTGGATTAAGTTAATAAGCAAAATAATAGAAGTGGCCCGTACCGGCAGCATTCCCTTTCAGGTCTAGGACTGATGGTCTCACACATAAGTGGGGCTGGGCATGCTGATTAGGGTAAATAAGTAGCCAATAGAATAAGAAAAGTAAACTATACGCATAATAAAATATTAGACGTAGGATTTAATAAAATCGTAAGGTGCATTTGGAGCAGCCCGGAAGAGAATCTGGACAAAGAGCCTAACGAAGCAATTTGTCATAGATTTTAGTACAGAAAGAGCACGTCCAACTTAGTTAGTTCGAGCTAGAAGGAAGTATGAGACTTCAACGGGATGTGAGGATACCCTAGGATGGCCCTCTGGGGTAGGCCTAACGAAGCTGCACCCCTGGAGGCAGGTATGTAGGTGTTCCATCAGGAGAGTATTCCTTGATTGCTTTTGAATTGCAGGCCCAACGAAGCGGACCTTTGTAGGCAGTCAAAAGGTTGATGATGGAGTAGGTTATTCGTATGACACCGTACTCTGGATTGCAAGTAGGTTATAGTGAGCAGGACCCAGAAGGATAGTCGCATGCGGATATCAAGCCATCATCAGCAAGAGCGAGTTCGGGAAAGATTAGAGTTAAACCAACAAGCAAATGATTCTTTCACTATCGAGACATTGGATGAGGGGCACATCCAATTAGATGTTCAGATTGTTTACAGTAGGGGACAACCATTTAACTCTTGAAGGGTCTTTTGATTAGTTGAGGGGTGGTTACATGGGGCTATAGCCACGATGAGTAAAGAGACAGACCAAGTAGAATAACTGTATTGTAGGCCTAATGAAGCGGACCTTTACAGATATAGAAAATCCCCGACTGAGTTCCGTACATGGTAGATTATTTTGGCGGAGCTCAGGGAGTAGACAAAATGATTACGTGTAGTGCTCAATGTATGCACCGGATGGTACATTATGGATGTCCGAGCACTAGTATAAGCTAGTGCGGATGTAGTTTCACGTTTTCATAGTAGACGATGGAACTTCTGTATTGTAGGCCTCACGAAGCTGTCCTTTATAGATGTAGTTTCAGTACGCTCTAGTAGCGAGACGATGGAGTCCTTTTTCGAGGAGGATACAGAAGGTACTATGGTTGGTACCTAGGACCGACGCGGTCTTTGGGCATGTAGCTACATATATATTGGTTATTAGGTCTTAATCTACTAGGGAGTAGATGGGTATGATTCACACACAGAGGCGAGAGTATTATAAACCCAATAAACCTAATTTAACAGAAAATGGAAATAGAACAGTATATGTAGAATTATGCTTAGTAATGTATAATTTGTCCATTCACCAAAACTTTAGTTCTGACCCCCTCCTCATAACATCCCATAGGTTAGATAGAAGGCAGGGATTTTTCAGCTTTGTGACACTTGTTTAGAAAGTGTTACTACCTTGCTGAGTATTTACTTAGTATTATATTTTAGTCAGTTCCGCTATGAGATATTTATTTGAACTCTGATATATTTATCTTTTCCTATCTGCAGGATACCAGATACCCAACTCGGGCTTCAGTGGGCTTGGATTTTAGCATTTTTGCGAAAAATCCGGACCCACTGGAATTCGGTTATTACATTTGGTATTAGAGCTTAGGTTAGTAGATCCTAAGTAAATTAGAAAATATGGGTGAACGTATTTGTATTTTTGAATAAAACATAAATATATTATGTACTAAAATCCAAATAGTCCCCAATTAAATATTTTAACATGTGGAAAGTTTTTAGAAGTATATTTGGGCATAGTTTGCTAGTTAGGTTTAAGATGACCCAAGGATGTTGTGCCTTATGTTATTGCGGATTTATAGTGTGCAATAAGCTATGTTTTGAGAGAAGATTGGTATCCATATGTTATCGGAAGTGGGAAAGTTCCCTAGGGATAGTAAGAAGAAAATCCACTTTATGCCCAGCCCAATAAAATGAAACTTTTGAAATTGAAAAGTTGAAAAATATAATTGTTAATATGTTTGAGGAAGTAAATATTGGGTTTTTGAAAAAAAAAAGTGGTATGAAATTTAAATTGGTTTTTATATGATGTAAATCTTGTTAAAAGTGAAATTCTTTTTGAAGAATTATAGAGCATGTATAGCTCACTAGTTTCTTTGTAGGTAAACAAAGATTTAAAACCTAGAGTGTGGTAAGTATCGAAAACGTAGGTTACAACATTTATTGTTGTAATAGACGTTTTCATGAAAAATAAAGGAATCATAAACTATGACACTATCTCTACTACTAATAATGTAAATTCAATGCATTAATTTCAACGGTGTCTTTTTGAACTACCTAAAATGCCCTTCCCATCTATACGTCACACATTATCTCTCCTCATTCGCTCTTCAAATCAAATCCCTAATTTCCAATGCTTCAAAACTCTTCGACCAAAACAAAACAAAAAAAAGAAATCCATAATGGAGTTTCGGCGAATCTATCCTCGCCATCGATGGAAAATCAAACGGAAATGATAGAAGAGCAAGCGAACATCTATATGATGGATGATCGATTCAGTACTCATCTCACTGTAGATGCTAAGATCAGTATGTTCGATCAAAATACTAATCCAAGAGCATGGTTAACATCTTAGATCCTCTCTCCTCTGAGGTATTGTGATTATTGCTGATAACCCTTTAATTTGTAGAGAAGACTCATCCCTTTATATTTATTTTTGGTTTTTGTTTCATCAGTTGAAACACTAGCTCCGATTAATTTCTGTTTTTTGTAACCAACTTCCTAATTATCATGCTCCAACTAATTTTATAATGGAGCCTATCAACTTTAGGTTAGATTTTATTTTCTTCATCTTAGACCTTAGACTGCATTTGGTTTTGTTGAATTTTATGATTTGTTCATCAAGTTTTACTTTATACTTAATCAACTTGATGTACTGTGTAGTAACTTAAAAATAGTTATCATAATTCAGCAAATACTTTTAAAAACTTTGAAGCTTCATTTTCTAATTAGAATAGTCTTTTGAGTGTGTTGTGTACAACAAAGTGATTAACACTTAAACATTAGACTTTTTGAAACCACTTTAAAAATTCATGGGCATTAAGTCTTATAGTTCGAGAAAATTTAACGCGGGTATACTTTCACTTAAATTCTCTTATTATATTTTAGTTGATTATTTCGGTTATATTGATTGGATAAAAACTATTTGGGAATGAACCCATGTAAAGCTGGAAAATAACAATTAAACCCATGTAAACTATCAATTTCTCTATTTACTGGATATATCCGTGCACATTTAAACAATGCATAAGATTTTTTAGTTGTCATATAAATTCGACGTACATTAACAAACATTAACACACGTTTTCGAAAATTTACCTACAGAGATACATGCAACAACATAGTGAGATAAAGTTATCTACCCTGGCATGCGTTTGTAATTTATCTTTTTTTTTATTTCTTAAAACAATAATATAGTAATTTCTAGAGAGAGTATTTAAAGGATTGTATAATGAATTCCCATCGAATTCATAAGATGTATCTGCCTTACATTTCATAATTATAAATAGACATAATATATCATGCAATTTGTTTCAGCAATTGGCATAGTTGTGCTAAAATTTATGAGATTTTCAAAACATTGGTCTTGCAACTGAGAAGAGTAAGGACTTTCTATCTTTAAATCTGATATTAATTTTTAAAGCCATTTGAACTTCAAATTTGGATTTGCTTCATAAACCATTTGGATTTGCTTCATATATTTTTTTCATTAACATATGATGATGCTTTGGAAATAGCAATGATAGATGGTTTATGTCTTGTCGGAGAAGGTGACATACACGATGATTATGTTTGGATAGGGGCATACTCTCTTGCTTCCCACCCCTTGATACATTGTCCTATGACATCTACACAGTATCAAATACATGGAGAGTAATATTACATCCACGGGGAAGTTGATGAAGCCAATATGCAACTGCAGATAAGACTTTGACTATGTTTTGCTAAAGGTTTACGCATTTGGACTCCTAGGATGTATAAGTTTTTCATGTTGAATATGGGACTATATATGCTTACATTGTTCATAGTTTCTTAAATACATATTTGAAGTGAGTTGTATAAATTGTTGCATTAAGTTAAAAAAATGCCTCGGATATGATAACAGAAGTGAGAAACTGGTGAGATGCTTACAATCATGTTAGTGCATCAGTACCACTGTCTCAATGAAAATTAGCTGGAAACACAAATATGAAACCTCTTACAATCATGTAAGCTATAGGAGCATTAGGGATTATATCTAAATGAAAACGATAGTTTGAGTCATGGGTTAAAGGTTTGAGGAAAGAGTGTTCTTTATTTTTCAAGTTTTACTGAACATATGATTTGAGAAATCCCATCACTAACATAAAGTTAAGAAAAAAAACCCAGTATACTATTTCGTATTTGCACATCTGAAATATCATGCAACCACGTAACCAAATTTAACACTCATTATAAGTATTAAGAAGCAAACACATACTGAAAGTGCATCGGCACCACTGCCTATGAGAAGTGGTACTTGCTCAATAACTATATGTAAATTATCAAGTGTTGATAATCCTCTTGTAGTCGATGATTGATTTTCAGTTGGAGTTCCACCTATATACGACCAATGAACTCATAAAGCATCGCCAAAGAATCAGGAACATTATGAAAGGAAAATTTGGTACTAAATTAAAAGGTTGATGATGTTCCAATATAAATAGTTAGTGATGGCGTGTGTTGTATTACTAAATTTGCATGAAAGCTTTCTTTCATCTTCGAATAATTACTTTAAATTTGGATGAGAAAAAGTTGATGTTGTTATCGCCTTTTCCCTTTTTTATTCTTTACAAACTATGTAACTGATCATTATACAACGTATATTTTGAGGCTTCAAGATTTCGGCATGATATTTTGTTCTTTTTTCTTGCCGGTCTTGATGACGTGTGATTAAATTTATGGTAGGACAAAGTCTATCAAATTCCAGGTTTAGGTCAAACTCTAATCTTTTTTATTTTTCCAAAGAATAATAGATTTCATGGTTATATTGGTTGAACTTAAGAGTTTTTCCCATGTTAAGTATTGGGAATAAGAATCGACAACAATCTTCTAAATTCATACCGATGGCAATAAAGGTATACTGAATAATATTCTAATCGAGCATTATAATTAACGCACAAATTGTGCGTGCTGCTATACTAGTTGTCATAGTAGTGACTCCCAAAGGAAATGTTTTTACATAGCATATGGGATTTATCAATATTTGTTTTAATTGAATCCATATACTAGTATTTTTGGGTTGTAGTACGGTGTTCTACGCAACATATGTTTTGACCCAAATAAAAATATGTTTCAAAGATAATTTCTAAGTATAGAAATAAAGTGGTTTGTAAGTACACTTATTATTTAAATAAGTATATGGAAATGTTTTCTAGGTATGAAAGTATTAAAACAATTTTGAAAATGAGTTCTTCTGAAGAAAAAAAAGATGTAAGTTAAATATTAGGAAATTAATAAATTTCATAGGAAATGTCTATTGTAAGTGAATATAGATTAAATGTACTTTAATCTATTGGAATGAATTGAATAATGATTTTCTATGAAACCAAATCATAAATAAAGATGTTTTGTGCAAGTTATAAGGAATACGTGAAAGAGATGTACAAGGTATGGAAAGCACCATATTTTGTATAGCCTATTTCGATAAATTATAAAATAAGTTCCTTGTAATTTCACATAAACATGAAATCCTCTTTTAAAGGATTCATAGAAGGTTTTAGCGTTAATGGTTTCTCATAAGAGAAAGTAGTTCCAACACATTAAAGTATAAAACCATTAGGTGTAATAAGAAGTGTAATAATTAGAGATAGCGTTAGTTAGGAGGGATATTATTGAGAGCCTTAGTAGGAAAGCTAAGCAATGGAAATTTCATATTTTTTCATTGATTATGCGCATTGGTTGCTTGCCTTTGTAGAAAGTCCCCTTTTGTAGTAAGTTAGAAACCCCTCCATGGTTAGGTAATTGGAAGAGTAAGAAAGTTAATGGATTTTTGATAAAATAATTATTCTTATCTACTCCAGTTTTTGTAAATTCGAAAATCTATGAAAAGAATATGTTTTGAAAACATGTGAGGACATTTTTGGAAGTCAAGAAAAAAAATTGTTTTAAGGACAAACAAAGCATGTTTTAAAGAAAAATGGTTTGGTAAAAAAGTAAATAAGTTTTTGGAAGAGAAAAACTTAGTAAACAGTTAAATAAAAAAAATCTAATTTTTTTTATGGAAAGATGTAAAGGTCTTTAAAAGGAAAAGAGGAATAAGTTTTGAACTTAGAATTTGTAAGTTTTCCCCTCTAGGTTTTGGGGATAATTAAAATTCAAAAAACTATAAAAATGTAAGTCTCGAAAGATAAAATGTTAAATAACCAAGTACCTTTGAATTTAATAGAAACTTCAAAGTAACACTTTTAAAGGCAAGAATTTTGGGATTTGATGTTTCAAAAATTTAGAAGCTTTAATTTTTGAAATGAAATGATAAATACCAAGCCAAACTTTTAAATATGGAGTATATAGGAATCATTTCCTAGGTGTGACGAGAAAAGTGTAAGGCTATGTAGGAGATAACAGTGATTACTTTTAGTAGTTGTAATAAAAGTTCCCATAAAGTGTATAGGGCACTAGTGATAACCTAGGAATGTTGCTTCATGTGTATAGACTATAGAAAAATAGTGAAGTGATATTAGTAAGATAGTAAGACACAAGTGGTTCGGATAGGTAGACCTTAGTGGGATAAAAATGAAAGGTAAAGGTAAAGAGAAAAGTTCCCCAAGCTTAGTTGACTTTTTTAGATAGAGACTGCATAGATTGAAATCCTTATTCATTGCAGTAAATGAGACTTGGTTATTCCATTTTGAGTATGGAATGGAAGAGATGAATATATCCTATTCATCGTGAGCAATACAGCGTATGTTAGTAACGAGTAGTAGGCGGCAGGATGAGCATATGAGTTACTTGGATTCCTAGAGTAGGACCTTCCTGTGTTAGAGTGGACATGGTCTTAGGCCTTCTAGCCCTAGATGATAGCTGTGTTTAGCTGCTGTATTAAAAGAAAAGTAAAAGTAGATAAAAGCAACTAAAAAAAACAGTAAAATCTAAAGAAAGTGACAGAACCATTAACAAAAAAATGAGAATTTGAAAAGGAAGTTTTTCTTATGTAAACCGTGCTTGGCAAAGAAAATAGAGATTTTTATAAAATAGCAGCATAAGTTCCAAGTACGGAGAAAGAGGTGTGCAAAAGTAAAACGAAGAAATGTGAGGTTTTTCCGTTTTCTACCTTCTTTCTGACATAAGAAATCGAGTTTGGAAAATTTGATTTTTCTGAAATTCAAATATTAAAAGTTGTATGGGTGGATTTGGATAGAAAATTCGTTGAACTACGCCCCGATTCAGTAGGAATGTGGGAAAAATTGGATGAAAAACGTTTTGAGTTTTCAAAAGATTGCATTCGTATAAAAAATTTGCAAGTATATTTAGGGTGTGTGCATCATGTTTTAAAATAAATTTTTAAAGAGAAAAGCATTTATATAGGAGGTACCGCTTAGAAATTCATGTACATGCATATACTTTATGTTGAATGACACTTTGCACAAGGACACGGATGGTCACAAAATTGGATGTACACAAAATGGATGTGATTGATGCGAGGAATTACATAGTTTTACCCTTATCGAATTCCGGAGACGAAATTTCCTAAAGGGTGGGAGAATGTAACACCCCACATTTTTAGATAATTAAATAATCAAATAATGATGAACAGTGAAAATAAGCATTTTTGGAATTGTCAGAATATGGCCTCGAAACTTATACCATTGTGCTCGTGGCGATTTTCCGATCAATTTCCATATATAATTTGTCAAAATCCGAGTTGATAGGAAGAAGTTATGAGAAGAACAAGATATCAAAATTTAACGAAAAGAAGAGAGTAAGACCTATGGGTCGACCTGCAAAGCACAAGGGTCAACCCTAAGGTCGACCCCAAAGAACACAGGTCGACCCGTGTTTTGCCCTTGACGTGAAATCGTCCAGGGACGTGCTGAAAATATATGATTCGATTTTCGTGCGATCTGAAGCATTGTTTTCTGGATCCAATGATTCCCAGCGAGAATGTGACGTGGTTGCACCAGATTCAATCCAAAAATCCAACGGTTTGAGATTTCCAAACACCGCTATAAATAGGACCCTAGGCCTAGCTATTTTCCCACAATCAGATTTTCTACCAATTGGATTCATTACCTGAGACTGAACCCTAAATAGAAAATATTTCTGAGGAGAAGATCTTTTTAATAAAAATATTAGATGCCTTAGAAGGGGATACAGGAAGGCCCTGGAGCAAAGCTAAGGACGACTAGTGAGTGGATTTAAATTATATATCTTTTATGTTGATGATATATAATATCGGTAAATTCCCGTTAAATATTTAATTCAACATTTATTTAAGTAATTAGTTCTACTAGTCAGTTATGTTGAAATGGTAAATTTTATAAGGGAAGTATACTTATATTTAAATGTTATTTATGTGGAAAAAGAAAGAAATCCAATTAAATATAAATAATATTAGGCTTAAAAGTTATAGAGAAAGGCATAAGCCTAAAAGTGAGAAATTTACAGTAAATTATGTTAAAACGGGAGAAATGAATTAAAAAAAGAAAAATCTAATTACTTGATTTGGAAGTTAGTGATATATTAGTTGGTTGGTATAGAAAAGGGAATACATTTCCATAGTTTAATATTGTAAGAATAACGATAAACGTAATTACAAGAATAAAAGCAAGAAAAGAGGAATTAGTGCAAAATAGATACATTACTGTATTTTGCAATAAAATATCTTGCAGTTACGAGTTATTGTTTATAGCATTATTTAGTATTAAAATATGAGAGTGGATTTTTAGCACAGTTTTTGTAACTAACCAAATAGAATAGAACTACTTCCCAGAACAAAGAGCATAACCTGAAGCGTTAAAGAAATTAAAGAACAAGAAATAATCAAGTTAACTATTTGACAAGAATAATAAACATAAGATGTGACTAGATCTGCATTTAATACGTAGATAGTAGAATAAAAAAGTAAAGCAGTTATTATGATACGTAAATTTGTGACAGTTGGACGTAGTCCCAAGCCAAGACTGTCATATAATATAAGAAAACTAAAGAGAATTTAATATCATAATAAAAGAAGACAGTATAGAATAGAAAATAGACACTTGCAATTACATTTATAACATGTAGGTTATAAAAGAAAGAAAATAATATAAAAGTGACAATTGCAAGTATAATTATAACAAGTAGGTTATGATTTTAAAGAAAGAAATAGAAGAGGCTTATTTTATCAAACTTAGACCTTAGATTAAGTTAATAAGCAAAACAATAGAAGTGGCTCGTACCGGCAGCATTCCCTTTCAGGTCTGGGACTGATGGTCTCACACATAGGTGTGGCCGGGCATGCTGATTAGGTAAATAAGTAGCCAACAGAATAAGAAAAGTAAACTATATGCATAATAAAAGATTAGACGTAGGATCTAATAAAATCGTAAGGTGCGTTTGGAGTAGCACGAAAGATAATTTGGACAAAGACCCCAACGAAGTAGTTCAACATAGATTTTAGTACAGAAAGAGCATGTCTAACTTAGTTAGTTCGGGCTAGAAGGAAGTACGAGACTTCAACGTGACGTGAGGATACCCTAGGATGGCCCTTTGGGGTAGGCCTAACGAAGCTGTGCCCCTGGAGCCAGGTATGTAGGTGTTCCATCAGAAGAATATGCCTTGACTGCTTTTGCATTGCAGGCCTAACGAAGCGGACCTTTGTAGGCAGTCAAAAGGTTGATGATGGAGTAGGATATTCGTATGACACTGTACTCTGGATTGCTAGTAGGTTATAGTGGGCAGGACCCAAAAGGATAGTCGCATGCAGAGATCAAGCCATCATTAGTCAGAACAAGTTCGATAAAGACTAGAGTTAAACCAACATGGTAATGATTATTTCACTATCGAGACATTAGATGAGGGGCACAGCCAATTGAATGTTTAGATTGTTTGCAGTAGGGCATAGCCATTTAGCTCTTAAAGGGTCTTTCGATTAGTTGAGGGGTGGCTGCGTAGGGCCATAGCAATGATGGGAAAAGAGACTGACCAAGTAGAATATCTGTATTGCAGGCCTAATGAAGCGACCTTTACAGATACTGAAAATCCCCGATCAAGTTCCGTACAAGGTAGACCTTGTTGGCGGAGCTCAGGGAGTAGATAGAACGATTATGTGTAGTGCTCAATTTATGTACCGGGTGGTACATTGTGGATGTCCGAGCACTAGTATGAGCTAGTGCGGATGTAGTTTCAAGTTTTCATAGTAGACGATGGAACATCTATATTGTAGGCCTCACAAAGCTGACCTTTACAGATGTAGTTTCAGTACGCTCTAATAGCGAGACGATGGTGTCCTTTTTCGAGGAGGATACGGAAGGTACTATGGGTGGCACCTACGACCGACGCGTTCTTTGGACATGTAGCTACATATATATATATGTATATATTGGTTATTAGGTCTTAATCTACTAGGGAGTAGATGGGTATGATTCACGCATAGAGGCGAGAGTATTATAAAACCAATAAACCTAATATAACAGAAAATGGAAATAGAATGGTATATGTAGAATTATGCTTAGAAGTGTATAATTTATCCATTCACCAGAACTTTAGTTCTAACCCCCTCCTCATAACAACCCACAGGTTAGATAGAAGGCAGAGATTTTCCAGCTTTGTGACACTTGTTTAGAAAGTGTTACTACCTTGGTGAGTATTTACTTACTATTATATTTTAGTTAGTTTCGCTGTGAGATATTTATTTGAGCACTAATATATTTATCTTTGCCTATTTGCAGGATACCAAATACCCAACTCGGGCTTTAGTGGGCTTGGATTTTAGCATTTTTGCGAAAAATCCGGACCCACTGGAATTCGGGTTGTTACAAATATAGTTGAATAAAGAAAGATAAATGCAATTAGTGACTAGGGGTACACGGTAAATGTAGTCAGCAAAAACATAAGTTGATAAGACCTTCGTAACTTGTTTACGTGAAGAAATAATCAAGGGAACATCTATATATTTTGTCCTGGAAAAATCATTGGTAGTGTCGTGGTCAATGCTTTGGAAGATATGGCCTACTTAACACAAGCAATTTGATAATAATTAAAGGGAATTAAAACACAAAAACTCCCACAAAGGCCATCACTATCATTGGGTTATTTTCTTAATAGTAACCATGTGCATAACAATTATGATTTACACTAACATAATTTATAGTTCTCTTTTACAAGGTATGTTCAAAGAAAGAAAAGTAATGATAAAAGTGGGCATTCATACAAATACATTACATACAAAAGCACAAAAGTAGTGGAAACATGGAAAATGATGTGATATGAAAGGTTAACTTGTCAAATAATTGACAGATCAAATAAATCCTAAAGATGACAGGAGTGAGTAGCAAAAATTCCCAAGAAGAAAATGTTCATAAGATAAATAGAAAATGAGAAGAAAAAAGAGGAAAGGATTCATGTAGCGAGAGAAAGTTAATATGGACCGCAAAGTCAATTGACACATCAATCACAACCATAGAATTTTAATCATGTCAAGTATTATTCTTGAAATATGAACCACCATATTCTGAATCAGAAATAATATAGGGAAAAAAATTCTGAGTGTGACACAAGTAAAGCACGTTAAATGTGAAGGGTCTACTGGGATGTTCGAAAAGTGGGTGAAATACCTAGTCCACCCCCCTATTCATTAGGACATATTAGGGGGCAACTATCATACCCCTTTTCAACTAAAGGGTGGTGATCATAATTTGCTGCCCAAAAATATAAACAACGTAGTAGGCAACCGACCTATTCACATCCGAAAGCCTAAAATATGAAATTCATTAACGCTTACTTGAGAAGGGAGGCACGATATGAAACTGATACTTCCCTAATCCACGCAAGTAGGAACGGAGTGATTCCAAAGTGACTTACAGGGAATCTCCAAAATCCATATTCCTTAATCATTTACTAAGTAGTGATTTATCACCTTGTGAACCAATGGATGTCAAACTTCCAACCACCCAATTGCACATACTATAAGTGCATAAATAGATGTCATTTATCCAAAGGAGGAGCACCAATCCCAAAAATATTTATTCAAAATTTGATCACCCTCTATCACTAATTCATAATCCCATCTTAAATTTTATTATCCCACCTTTAACTTTAGCAATCCACATCATGCATCTCTAGGACAATTTGGATGAGGAGAACGTGGTGAGATCTGATGAAAGATATAAAGTTAAAGGATGATGTTATCAATCCATATGCTTTTAGTTTTATATAAATAGAAAATACTATACCAGACATGTGGAAAATGAGAAAATGAAATAATATTAAGCATGTATTTGCAATGTAAGAATTAGCACTCTTTTCCCTTAAATTATGCACTTATAATTGGTAGTAAGGGAATGAGTAATTATCTCATGGATTTTGGATCTCTTAATATTCGAGCACATAAAACACTTATGTGTGATTGACATCATGCAATTATTTCATTTTCTCATAAATTTAATTTGACTCTTACACATTTTAACAAACATTTAACTCGTGTCTCCATATACATAAAAGCAAATAACATTATGCATACTACTAATATATGTTATAAGGCAAAAAAACTAGCTAAAATTTATTCTCAATTCATTTTTAACTTTTCAAACATTGATCCATAAAGAAAACAACATTTAATTTGTTTACTATGTACAAATTCTAAAATTGAATACTTAGTTGGAAATCTGGGATCATAGTTTTCATCATGTAACAAGTTACAAATTAAATCTCATGATTTTCCATTCTGTTAGATTAACACATGATTCCCTCGAATACCATTGTTACATATAATCAAGCACTTGGGACGACCCAACATCGTCCCTTAAACACTAGTTTATGAGCAGGTCTCTTGATGCACCAACTTTTTTTAAAAAAATATATGGAGGTAATAACAATTGTTTTGTTAAGTTACACTAGGAATACATCCATCGTTAGCTTGCTCTAATACCATTGTTTGTTAGTTGTTTGTTAGCATGTGACCATGCAGTAAAGTAAGGTTATTTAAAAAATATTGCGCTAACATATAGTAAATTTAACATATATGCTTATTGGACATCAATTCTAGTTATACATCGAACAAACATTGAAGTTCACATCCGAATAGTTTAGTATGATTTTAGACCAAACTTAATAATTCACACACACTCGTGACATGTGCATGCACACATATACATCATTGCTCATTAGTAGTGTGTCACCGAGAAATTTCACAAAAGCTATCTATTAATGATCGATGGGTTGTAAAATATAATTAGCCAATAAAACTTATGGATATGTGTCTTGATCTCGTATGAAAGTATACCCAAAGTCTATCCGCAATACGTTGAAATATGATTGTTCCTAAGTGAATTTATTACGAAGACCATGACTGAGTTGAAACTTATATGGAAGTTACTTGATATGGCTTTTCACTCATATTTTTCCAAAGCCAGTTGGAAATTATTCTTACATGAGGTTCTTAAATATCAAAATTCCAAGGCAAAATGAATTGACATTGTGAGATATTGCAAAAGAGAGTAACTGGTTAAGGTTGATTGAGTCATCTGTAGTTTAGTTTATGTTTTCAAGTACATTTACAATTCTCGTCTCATTTATCAAAGTCGTTGGAATATTAGCCCATTATAAGTATAACTCACTATTATTACCCTATGTAGTTTCATCGAAAAAAGATTTAGATCAGACAGATATATTGCTTTAATAGTTTGTTAGATACTTTGACATTTTTCCACTAAGTACCTATCCCCTGCACACTTTCGATTAATAAAAGCCTTCGGATTTAGATATTTGGAGCTTCCACTTAATTACCATAGCTTGCACTGTTTACATAGTATAGAAACTAAATGTATTATCCTTTTGGTACTTGTCCATTTAGACCAATAGACCTTTTGGTGTTTTTACAATATTAAAACACGCGCGTGCATGCGCGTGTGTATATATGTGTATATATATATATATGCATTATGCATATCGTTATTAGAAGTTAAGTATTTCTTTAAGCTTAGTAGTAAATAGCTAAGAAGCATCTTCTTTCTATTATCTTTAGATATGAAGGATAACATGGGCCCTCAGCAAAATAAGGTGTAACATACACACCCTTCAAAGAATAATAACAATACTTCTCTTAGGTGCATAGTGAACTTTTGGTGAATGGATAGTTTTGGTTTTCCCAATGGTCTCATATGTCGTACAATTTGCTTATCTTTTCATGTCATCTAATTTAGCGTCCACATGTTTACCTAGCATTGGTTGAACCCAATGTGCTTTCCCTTGTCCTTTGTGAAAATGATTCAGTTTTTTGTTAGAGAAAATAAAATTTTGATTTTGTTATCATTATCTATTCAAATGGTTCTTCGTTCATTCATAATAATATTAACAATTTGGATTTATTATTCTATGTAATATGAATAGTTCTTCTTATTATTTCTTACTTTTCTTCCATTATATTTTATGCCATTAACCTCTCAAAAATCATTAAAAGTATTAACTTGTCAAGCAAATAAACTATTATTGAGTTATTCTTCTTGCTTTTTACTGTTAAATCAAAATTTGCATTCTATTACGATGATTTTTTAAATTATTCCTAGTTATTATGATATCAAATAGATTTCAGCTTATGAGTTTCTAGCATGTTCTCAAGTCTTATACACGTGTTCATGATTTATTCATACAAATTACATTTCTAGATTTTGAAAATAATTAAGCCTCATTTAAATTTTAGCTTTATGAATTATTTCAATCATTATTATGTGAACTTTTTTATTTGATTTAAAATGGGCATTAGTAGTATGTACTCGCTAGTATTATGTTAATGTTATAACTTATTTTAATACACATGGATCGAACTTTCTAATAAAATGTTTAGAGCTAAGTATATTTATTTTTAAGTTAATAATCATGCATACTTCAAGCTTAAATCTCAACTTGGACTTGAATGTATCCTTATTCACCATCATATCTTGCATATTGATGCTATCATACCGAGACAGTCGGACACATGGTATAGTCCATCGGAGGGATGTTTCGTATGAAGCGTCGAATGTCTAAAATCGATGGCTCTATTACCACTTTGTTAACTATTTATGGAATTATTTCATTATTTATTATTAACTCTTACTAACTATTACTAGTTTCATGCAATACCCTAAGTGTCCTCCTTGTCATGTGTAAAAATCAGGAGTACCTTGATCTCATAGTCAAGCGATCGACTATCCCTTTAATCTAAATGACTCGAATAATAACAAAGACCATCCACTATGTATTCTTCGAATTCATAAGAAACAACCCCTTCTTAGTTATATCAGTAAAGTTACCATCCAAAAATTATTTTATGCTCACTCAAAACCGAAGGAGCCATAGAACTTTTAGTCATGCTAGTAAGTTGTTATAATTTTTATTTAAGTTTCAAATTATTTTGATAAACGTGAATTATAACTTTCATATATTTAATTTCTTTCTATAGCAAAACCTAGGAAGCCTAAGGGAAATGATATCAATGACTCCCATATTAATAATATTAATAAGCTTTTGGAAATCGAAAGGCGGCATGAACTCCTTATTACAAACTTCAACCTTCGTCGATGTAAGCTTATTCTTTATTTTAGTTTCTTTCACCAAGCTTATTTAATTTTGAGATAGCTGGAAATAAATTACTCCAAGGGTGAAAGATGCACAATGAATGCTCATGCTTTAACAAAGTTTGCTAAAAGGAAAAAACGAAGTAGTTAAGCATCGATGAGCTTATGGTTACATACCTTACTTTAATTGATACTTCCTCTTCTTACCCAGAGGGTACCCCTTGTTATTACATTTTCCTATAATTATGTTAGGATTTTTTTACTTTTTAAAATTTTGGTTATATCCTCATACTTACATAAATATTCTTAGTTTTATACGTCTAACCTATTTTCTTTGTTATTTTTGACAATGGATTTTTCTATTGGTACACTTCACCTCAAAAAGGGCAAGCAACTAAAAACAAATATCGAGGTTACAACAACCCCTGAGAACCCTAAGTCACCCAAAGATGTGATGAGTATGCCCTGGCTAAACGTGTTAACACTTTGGGTATGCCTTAGGATAAACCCAAGCATCGCAAGACCTCTTAGGACATTTCTCTGAACGATGTTCATCGTGTTGATTTTCTCCTCACTATCTTCTTTACCACAAGTAGCGAGTTCTTCTAAAAAGGCCCCAATAGCTCCCTCATCCTCTAAAGTGGTTTTATAACCAGAGCTATAAATTTTCCTCTTGAACCACATAAAGAAATATAAGTTCTTCTAGGTGGGAAGGAAAGTAACCACTTCTATGATGTTTGCTCCTTTTCTCAAGGATCGAAATGCGCCTCCCTTGACAATGAAAGAGACTTGGTCCTTCCTCTCCTATAGGGGTGGCAATTAGACCCGTCAGGTTGGAATCAGACCTGAACCGACAAGTCTCAGTTCTAGACGGGTCGGGTTTTGTTAGGTATAAAATATACATTTTGAAACCAAGACCCAACCCGACCCAAGGTTTCGTTCAAGCCAGTTCGGGTTGGTTTAGGTTCGGTTGGGTAATTGGATACCTAAAGACATGGGTTATCTCAAATACCGACTACATGCAAGTAGGATATGTGACATACACTTAACCGATAAACTTAATGAAGTAGAAGATTCCTACACTAAAACATATACCTGTCTACTTAAATCCTTATGACTTAAACGATATAGGTTAGGTAAGCATGTTATAAATCAAATGGATAAAATTAAAGTTGTCACTCAAGACCAAGATTATCGTTATTAGGAGTTGTTGTTGTTATCTAAATGTTATCCTGATAACTAAGCCTACAAGCAAAGGAAAGTAGAGTTCTCTAGAAAGCCCTATGTTAGGTCTAATATTTCTATATCTCCCTTAACTATATCAAAAGTTGTACTTGCACACTCAAGTCCTTTACCAACAACTGAAGTTAGTAGGAAGATGAAAATCACTCACAATCATATACCCACTGAGGTTGTAATGCCTAATGCCAATATATATGAGAGTGCATCTACTTTGCTGTTATGTCTCTCAGTTGCTAATCTATCTTGGTGTAAAAGAAGATACATGTAACATCCTAGATTTATAATAAAATAATTAACTAATTAAAAGGGCATTTTGATAATTTTACATAACGGTGAAAACTATATTTTTATAAATGAAGGAATTTGGGAAATGTGACTTTTCCATTACGTTAAGTGGATTTTTTTAGCCCAAATTCATATATAAAACATATGAAACAGACACCGAATGAAGAAGATACATATCATTACCATAGCGTGCATTTCGAAGTGAAACTAGTCGAGGCCTAAGTGGGCTGAAGGAAATTTCAGATTTTTGAATATAAATAAGGAGGATATGTATTCCTTATTCATTCCACGTTCATTTTTTTCATCCTATAGTCACTGCTCAACCTAAACTCAAAAACTCTATTCGTTTTCTTCTTCTTTCACAATTTTAAATCAAAATCCTCTCAATAAATTAGCAAATCAAATCTAAAGAAAGAAAGAATCAAATCTAAGCATTAGTAAGATAAATAGAGGAGGAGAGACGTCAAATCTAATCGAATCAGAGAAGAAAAATTGGGGATTTATTCAAAAGCAAAGAATAGAGGTGAGTGGGTTTACCTACGAAATGGATATGTTGTTAGATAAGCATTATATTTCACTTGTATATTTTAAGTTTAAATATGATTTAAGAATTTAATAGATGTTTTTAATTGATAATTCATATGAATTGATAAATGGGAAAACCTTATATCACTGGTTCGATAATGAAAATTAATATAAATTGTAGAAGACGGAGGGAGTGGGAGGGTTAATTTGGATTAATTTTACAAATGTATGTCTTAGACCTTGTGGAAATGATAGATAAAGTAATTACATAACCATTAGAAATAAATATATTTATATCAATCAGTGTAGTTTATATGATTGAATTGTGATATTTACATTGGAAGTGGATTATAATTTTTAATGAATTTATAATCTTTGGAATACACTATATGATGTTAGTAAGTGTAAGTAAATAAGAGAATGAATCTAAGTTGAACCTACATCATATTGGAAGTTCGAAAATAAAATAGGATGAATAGTAAACTAAAACAGCTGGAAAGATGAAGTTTGGAGCACTGAAATGCATGCTACATGCAAGGGTCGATTGGAAAAAATTCCAATAAACTAGAAAAATGGTTAAAGGAGGTAGGGAAAAGGAGGGGAGTTCGAGTCGATTGGTAACAACATTCCACTTGACTGGAAAAGAAGACTAGTGCCTATTACAAGCATCTAGTTGACTAGAAAAACTTTTAGTCGACCAATGAGGTTTTCCAGCCCATTGAAAACATATACCGGGCCAGATTGAACCCGAACTTGGTGCAGGCCAAATAGGGATCTTTCTGGGACTTGTTTCGTGCTTTATTGATATTCTAAAGTTCATGTAGCTTCATACTGATGTATATTGTGACACTCAATGTAAGCATGCTATTGTACTGCAATTAGTTGCTCTCCCTGTTACTATTAGCGCCACGGTTGCACCTTTAGTAGCTAAATTGTCGGAAGAATGGCAATATCCATATTAGCAGGCTATACATTGTTCGGTTGATGTACCTACAGGGACGGGATTTTTGTTCTATTCTTATATGGCATCGGCTGAATGATATGGAGCATAAAACACATTTACCACCGAGATTGTATACTCGATGCTTAAATAGGAAGTTTCCATCGAGATTGTGTACTTGGTGCATGCCATAGGCAGTTTACCATTAGGATTTTTTACTTGATGTGTGCCTTAAGCAATTTACCATTAATATTATTACTCAATATCTGTGCAGTTAAAGTGCTCAACGGTTCTATAGCGGTGGAGGTGAAAAAGGTTATAGTGGGAATAAAGTAGGGATATAGTAGAAAATAGTGGAGGTGTGAAAAGCTTCATTATATTTAACACCAAATATTTACAGTTAATTTATTCTTGTTTTCACACTATTTGTGTAGGAAAAAGAAATATTTTTAATCTTATATAACAAAACCGAAGAATATCAAGATTTATGCAGACTAGGTTTTGTGATTGCAATAGACTTGTGACTTATTTTGAGCACTTATGCCTTAAAATTATGTCTTTAATCTAACTTTTTTGATTTAATTTAAAAGAAAACCACTCAAATCAACCTTCGTATATTAATGTTGCTAAAGCGGGTGCTAAAAAGCCTTGATTTAGTGGGTGTAGCGGAAAATAGCGGGGCATAAAGCGGATCTACCATTTAATAGTGCTAAATTGAAATAACATAGTGGCTAGAGAGCGCTATGCGCTTTAGTGGAGAGTTTGTGGTGCTTTAGCGGGGCTTTAACTGCGTGGCTCAATATATAGTTAAGTGGTTTACCATTGAGATTATTACTTAATGTATAGTTAGGCAGTTTACCATCGGGACTATATGCTTGATGTATTATATTGTATAAGCGTTTTACCATCATGACCGTATACTTGATGTATTGTTAGGTTTACCCATTTTTTGCATGTCCTACCTTCGGGTGGAAATCTATGTAGGCCATTATTAGACTTTAAGCATATCATAGGTTGGTACCTTATACCGTGTCATTTAGTTATTTTGTTAAATATAGTACACACATACAAATACACGCCCTTAGGCTATGTATATTATGAACGATATTTTGATTACCTATCAACAACATACCATTAGTAATACTTCTTACTCACCAGACTTTGTCTAACCCCCTCTATTTCCCTCTTTATACCCCCTCACAGGTTGATAGGATAGTACAGTGGTGTGATATGAGGAGTAAGATACGAGAAAGAGGTGACCATGTGCTTTAGGGTTATTTTTTGAATAGTCATTCCATATGTATCTTATCATTTTTTGTCAGCTAGATTCTTATTATATTTTTTGTTGGATATTATTGAGGTTGTTGTTCCTTGGATTGATCATTGTGGTTTTAAATAGAGATAAGTTAGCTTATTTCAGTATTTATATTTTATTACTTCTACAATGAGATCTGAAAGTCTAGAATATTTAGAGTTTGTATTTATATATATACCATATAAACTATAAAAACCCCCAACGAACCGCACTTCTTGAAGAGGTGAGTTCAAACATCACTTTTAGGCATTAAATCAGTGTGTTTGGAAGTGCAAATTGTTATATTTGATATCAAAACTTCGGTTTTGAGTTCCTTAGAAATTAGGTCCGTATTGAGAGAGCATACTTGTAGGCTTTAAAATTTATTATTTATACATAAGTATAACATGGATACACACATTCAATTCTAGTAATGCTTACTATTATTTGAGGGAAATTATTAAAAATTTCTATTTACGGATAATAGAAAAATGAGCAATCAAACTATAAATAGTTCTCATAAGCTAGCGGTTGTGAACATCCCATTATGGTTCCATAGGTATCTTCAGGCCAAAGGCCAACTGAAGTTAACCTAGAAGGAGGACTCGTAGCTCAAGAACATATTGCAGATTTTACCCCCTCCGTCAACTTTGGATTTTCCCAAATTATGTGGGGATTTCCAAAGTTTGGATGGGAAGAATTACATGGGCATTGTATTAATTATTGAGACTCGGGCATGACTAATAAAAATAAGTGTGATGTTGATAAGGCGCAGTGGAGACATAATGGGAGAACTCCTTAAAGTTAGAATAAATCCCCTTTGTTAAATTAGAATTCCTATTCTTATATAGGAAATAGTTGGAGAAACTTGTTTGATTTGATTTCAAAAGCTATAGTGTTCCTATATTGGAATCGGACATTGTATTGGAGGATAGACTTGAGTTAACCATTCTTGTTAGGAAAGGAGCCAAAACCCTATGCACTTGAAACATTGTTAGATTGTAGGATGCAGTTGGGCTCGTGCTAATTTGATTATTTTCATCTACTTCAATTTAAGTCTTAAATTGCTTGAAATGTTTTATAAAAGGTTAAAAATATTGGATGTTTGATATAAAGAAAATAAAATGGTTTATGATTTCGTATGGAATTATTTCGTATAAATTTTAAAATTAAAACATTTTAAAAATTATTTAAATGGTAGAATTTAAAAATTTTAACTTGCAAAATAATATATTATAATTTTTGTCAAAGTTAAATGCTTGTTAAAGTAAATAGAGAATTTATGGTTTTCAAAATTTATTGGTTTTATGAAGAATAAGACTGGAAATAAAGAATTTTGATTTAAAACCCGAGTTTCAAAAGTTATGGATAATTTCACTTGAAAATGGATTGGAGTTAGAAGGGTTACACAACCTATAAATTTTAAATTTATTAGGTTGAACTATATATAATAGTCAATATGTCAATGTGTAGGGACTTGCTAGATGCATTGAAAGACTTAGGGTGAAGGGAAAATTAACATACAAATTTAGTGGCCCTTTTCAGTCGACGTTTGAGTTGAAGGAGTAGAGTACCAAATTGAATTTTTCTATAATACTAGAGCAAATACCACTTTGTGTCATTTTACCAAAATATGGTTTATGTTGTTGGACCTTTGCACAAGATGACTCAGATGATGTGATTGGCTTTTAAAGTAAGACAAGGGCCAACCAAAATATTTTACCATAAATACATTGAGAATTGAGTTTTGGAATTTAAATATTTTTTAAAATGGAGTGGTGTTGGATCATGATGGGGGAGTTGCTTGGTTTGATACTTGTAGTGGGTGCATCTATGATGCTTATTGCAATCCCAAAAGTTCTATTCTCTTACGCTATTTAGATATCCCCTAGACCTGTCGCAGGGTGAACTATCTTCTATTCTGGCAAATTAGGACTTACCAGAGGATTTTACAAAATTTTATGGTCTTTTTCCTCATAGGGAGATTAGATTTCGGATTTATTTAGAAAAGGATGTCAGATCTATTGACTTACTATTTAGGCATATGGCTCATAGAGAAAGAGACGAGCTTAATAAACAAGTGAATGAATTACTGAAAAGGGTATTATCTAAAGTAGTGTTTTAGAATGGGGAACACCTTTTGCCTTTGCTATTAAAGTAGGCGGCTCTATAAGGCTTTCCGTCGACTATAGTGAACTGTGCAAGCTGATGAAAAAGAATCATTATCCATTATCATGTATAGATGATTTGTTTGATCAATTAGTCGGAGGAAGTATATTTTCTTAGCTTGACTTGGCTACTAGATTTTAATGGTTGCGTGTGACCAAGGACAGTATTCAGAAATACACTTTTCATACACCCGATAGACCGTATGAGTGGTTAATCATGCTGTTTGGACTAACTAATGCATCAACATACTTCGTGGACCTCAAGAGTCGAGTCTTCAGAGGGTCACTGAATAACTCTGCGGTGGTATTTGTAGATGATATACTTGGTTATTCAAAAAGCAAGGAAGAGCACAAGTTGCCTTTGAGAGAAGTGCTCAACACTCTGTGCAGGCACAAGTCGAAAGCAATTTTTTTTTAAATGTAACTTTTAACACAAGAAGGTTCACTTTCTTGATCGTGTTATTTCTAAGCATGGATTGTTTATCAATCCAAGTAAAGTTGTTGTCCAAGATTTGCATGTACTGAAAAATGCTATAGGCATATTAAGTTTTATTTGTTTGGCGCTGTTATTACAGGAAGTTTATTAATGACTTCACAGAGGTTGCTACGCTATTGGCACGCATTGCTAAGAAGAATTTAGTTTTCCCATTAAACTTGGAATGTGAGTATGCTTTTAATAAGCTAAAAAAATTCTTAAGTAGTACACATGTCTTAGTACTTCCTGATGGTTCGAGGTCGTCTACTGTGTATTATGATGCTTACAGTATAGGGCTTGGCGATTTTTTGATATAGAAAGAGTAGGTTTGTTTGTTATACCGGTCCTCAGTTGAAATTACTCGAGAAGAATTATCAAACTCATGATCTTGAGGTTGCAGCTGTTATTTTTGCTCTCAACTTATTGGAGGCATTACCTTATAGGGTAAAGATTTGAGTTGTTTATAGATCATAAGTATCTAAAGTATTTATTGTTTTAACATTTCCACTGAAGGTAAACATTTTAGGTTGGTTTGTGGATGGGTATCGTTGATCCAACATTTTGAGCAACGTTACACCACACATTCCTATTTTTGGCTTGGGAAATTAAAGGTAACCAAGTAAGCAGTTCGTTATCTTACTGTATATGTTTTACGGTGATATTTATGAAGCATTGATACCTGAGTTGTCATTGCAAGTGCTAGTACATTATTAGGTTAGACGTGACATGAATTTCGTATCATGTTAACTAAGCTAGGACATTATCGATTTCAATTATTCCTAGATGTTGTTTTGGGTACAATGCTATTAAAATTATTGAATATTATGCTAGATTTTAAATCTCCTTCGTCTCACCTGAGATATCAAGCCAAAATTTTCTCTAAAATCCAAGATTTGACAACTTGGTTTGTTATCATAGTTTTAAATCTCCTTTATTTCAGTCAAGATATCAGGCTGAGATTTTCTCCAAAATCCAAGATTTAAAACCTTGATATATCTATTGGACTAATATGGCAAGACGCCATTCCATATTGAGTTGTCTCGACCATAGTTGAAGTAAATATGGTGTGGAGTTATGTTTGGAAAAGATGACGCTAGTGGGTTGTTATAAAGGAATGGTAAAATTTGGAATTTAGATTGGAAAAGATATTTTGGATTAAGTTGGAGTTATTTTGCAAGGAATGGTTAAATCATGGATTTTGGAGATTTCTGTGTTACTTTGAGAAAGGGATAGTTAGACTCTTTTCAATCATCCTTTGGATTGAAGAGAGACTATCTACTTAAAAAGTTGTTGTAAAGCATCGACTTATGGTATGTAGTTGTGTTGCATAACAGGTGCGTGTGAATGATGTATCACCTAGTCAGTATTACTTTTAATACTAAAATGATTTTAGGTTAGGATTTTACCAAAATTTAGGACTTTATTAAAATTTTGGTGGCTATGCTTGAATAGGTGAATAGTATAGGATTACCATACTTGAATGCTTGAATGTTTACTTGCTTATATGCTATAGAACTTAGTGTATAACTCTTGCAGATTAGAAACATGGTACTTTGATACCATGACTATTTGAAGATGGGAGAAGTGATATCATAAGTGAAATGATGCGGGTTAAGTTGGATCGAAATTAGAAGAGAAGTTATGCTATTTTCACTAATTTAAGACATCATCTGATTTTGATGTTCTTCGGTGAAAATGAGGAATAATAAGCGGTTCAAGTTTTTTGATGCTAGGTGAGAAATTGTCCACTTTTGAGTTGTCTTACCGTAGATTCCAGAAGATGAAGTGATAAGTATACCACTGGTATGGTTTAAGGCATTGTGTATGTGCATTTAAGACCGCATGAGGCTGCATTTCAATTATGGCATATTAAGGCTAAGGTTACTAGTTATGGTGCATGTTGACATCAACTTATCTGGGTTGGTAGCATGGATTATATAATTTACATATTCAAATATATTTGAGGTTAGTGATTTAGATTAAGTATATATAGCAACAATAAAGCAAATAAGTTGAGGTTAGAAGAACGATATGGCCGAGGGTATTTGAAAAGTGAAGGAGTGGATCCGATCTTTTCATTTCGACTCTTTTCTGGAAGGTTTTTCCATTGCTTGTTTTGTTAGCATGGTTAATTTGTAAATGTGGATAAATGATTGCTATAAATTACTACAATTAAATTGGAAAATTGGATAGTGTGGCATGCTTTGTTGTGTGACTTATGTTTTTCTACGTGACTTGACTAATGGTGTGTTTGTATGTACATACACACACACAGAGATATATATGTTGCATACATATAGAAATTATAAGTATATTTTAGGATGTACTGCATCCATGCCTATATGACATGATATCGCGTTCATATTGGAGCTACATTAGTATCATGTATTTATCACCTGCCATACTTATGGAATATGTTGACTTGATGGATGAATGTTATTTATTTGCACCTATTTTGGAATTGCTATGATTGTTTTCTAATCCCAGGTTATTGTTGGTATTTGTATGGGTATCATGTCTTATTTTGCTAGAAATTTTAGCAATTGATTATGTTTAGCATTAATTGTTTAGATTGCTTTGTTTGTGGTATGGTTTGAGTGTGTATTGCATATACACATGATTGCTTTTGTATTATCGAGTCTACGAATTGCATTTTTTCCCTCTCTTGGAATTTCAGGGATGAAATTATTTAAGGAGGGAAGAATGTAACACCCAGATTTTTAATAAAAATAATTTACCAACTTAAAAGGGTAATTTGATAATTTTACATATAGATGAAAAGGACTTTATATAAATGATGGGATATGGGAAATCTGGCTTTTCCATCGCGTCAATTGATTTATCTAGCCCAAATTCATGTGTAAAACGTGAAAAACGGACACCGAATAAAGGAGACGCGGATCATTTACTGTAGCACCCATTTCGAGTTGAAACGGGTTGAGGCCCAAGTAGGATGAATGGTAATTTCATTTTTTTGGATATAAATAAGGAGGAGATGCAATCCTAATTCATTCCACGTTCATTTTTTTTTGTAGCCGCCACTCAACCTACACTCCAAAATTCCTTTTATTTCTTCATCTTCCTCAATTATTAATAAAAATTCTCTAAACAAAATAGCAAATCAAATAAAAAGAAAGTGGAAATCAAATCCAAGCATCAACAAGCTAAATAGAGGAGGAGAGATCCGGTTGAATCAGAGAAGAAAACTAGGGTATTTCTTCAAACTTCAAATGCAGTGAATGGAGGTAAATAGGTTTACCTATGAAATGAATATGTTATGAGATTAGCATAAATTTCACCTGTATAACTATTTGGTTTTAAATATGATTTATGAATTGAATTGATTTTTTAATGGATAATTCATATGAATTGGAAAACCTTATATCACTGATTTATAAATGAAAATTGATATAAATTGGGGAAGGCTTAATTTGGATTAACTTGACATATGAATAATTTATCCTAGATCTTGTAGAAATGAGAGATAAAGTAATTATACAACCATTATAGATGAATATAGTTTACTTTGTGAATATATCAATCATAATGTGTAAATATGGTTGAATTGTAATATTCACTTGGAAATAGATCATAGTCAGATTTAATGAATTTATAATCTTTGGAATACACCATATGATGTTAATAGTTGTGAATAAATAAGAGAATGAATTTAGGATGAACAATACATCATACTCGAAATTCAAAAATAAAACAGGATGAAATATTAAACTAAAATTGTTGAAACAATGAAGTTTGGAGCACTGGTATGCACGGTTCGGGCAAGAAGTCAATTGGGAAAGGTTCCTATCGATTGGTAAAAAGGCCAAAAGGGGTTTAGAAAAGGAGTAAAGTTTGATTTGATTGGAAACAATGTTTCAATAATTTGAAAAAACTGACTAGTCCCTATTACCGGCATCCAGTCAACTGGGAAAATTTCTAGTCGACTGACACTGGCTAATGTGTGATGTTTTCCAGTTGAATGGAAACTTGTAACAGGCCAAGTCAAACCTGGACCTGGTGCAGGTCAAGCAGGGATGTTTCATGGACTTGTTTTCTGCTTAGTTGATGTTCTAGAGTTCACATAGCTTTATGTTGTTGTATAACATGACCCCCAACCTGTGCAATTAATGCCCCGCTAAAACCCCACAAAATTCCCGCTATAGCCAGTAGCACTCTTCAACCGCTATGATTTTTCAATATAGCGCTATTACACAGTAGATCTGCTTTAAGCCCCTCCATTTTCCGCTATGCCCACTAAGTCAAGGGTTTTTAGCATCCTCTTTAGGAACATTTATATAAAAGTGTTGATTTGACTAATTCTCTTATTAACCAAATCAAAAGGTTAGGGTAAAGATTTAATTTTAAGGCATGAGTGCTCAATATAAGTTAGAATTCTATTGTTGTCATCAAATATGGACTGCATAATCATGATACTCTTCGGTTTGTTATATAAGATTAAACAACATTTCATTTTCCTACACAAATGATGTGAGAATGAGAATAAATTAACTTTTGATATTTGGTTTTATATCAGATGAAGCTTTTTGCACATCTAATATTTTCTGCTATATCCCCGCTTTATCCGCACTATAACCTTTGCACCTCCAACGCTATGGAACCGTTAAGCGCTTTAACTACATAGCACGCAATGCGGCCATGCGATTGTGTCATAATTAGTTTCCCTCGTTCGTATTGTTAGTGCTATGGTTGCACCTTTCAGTAGCAGAACCATTAGGAGAACGGTGATGTCCATATTAATAGGTTATACATTGTTCGGTTGATGTACCTACGATACTCGATTTGTTGTTTGATCATTTTTTACTATCACTTAAATGATGTAGAGTGTAGGACATGTTTACCATCAAGATTGTATACTTGATTCTTTGATAGGAAGTTTACCATCAGAATTGTACACTCGGTGCATGCCTTAGGCAGTTTACCATTAGGATTATATATCCAGTGTGTGCTTTATGCGGTTTGCCAATGTATAGTTAGGTAGTTTACCACATTGTTACTAAATGTATAGTTAAGTGGTTTACCATTGGGACTATATACTTGATGTATTATATTCTATAGGCGGTTTACCATCGAGACCGTATACTTGATGTATTGCTAGGTTCACCCGGTTTTCGGATGTCTAACTTTCGAGTGGAAATCTATTTGGGCCATTATTGGACTTTAGGTGTATTATATGTTGTTATCCTATATCGTGTCAATCAGCTAATTTGTTAGATGGAGTACGCACATCCAAGTAAATACCCTTAGTTTCTATAGTTATAAATGATAATTTAATTGTCTATCAACACCATACCATTAGTGATATTTTTACTCATTAGACTTTGTCTAACCCCCTCTATTTTTTCCTTTTTATACCTACTCATGGGTTGATAGGATAGTAGGGTGGTGTGACAAGAAGAGTAAGATACGAGAAGGAGGTGACCATGCACTTTGGAGTTATTTTCTTTATAATTATTTCATATGTATTTTATGATTCTTTTCAGTTAAATCCTTATTATATTTCTAGTTGGATATTATCAAGGACTTTGTTTATTTGTTTCCCGTATTGATCGTTGTGGTTTTAAACTAAGATAATTTGGATTATTTCAGTACTTATATTTTATTTCTTCTGCTGTGAGATCTGAAAGTGTATAATGTTTAAAGTTTGTATTTATCTATGTACCATATAAACTATCAAAACTCCGATGAACCGCAAATTTTGGCACGACGTAGTTCGAACTTTGCATCTAGGCATTGAATCTGTTTGTTTGGAAGTGTGGGTTGTTACAGTACATCTCTTTATATAATACTAATTTTTATCACTTGAAATATATGCAAAGACATTGAAATATTGCAAGTCAAAATAGATCATCCATGAGCAATCATGCATGCATGTAGTTATAACATACAACCGCTTACTAATAATATGAGCTAATATTGTCACTACGAAGCCTTCAAGATCACTTAGGATTCGTTCCAAAGGTAATTTCCACAATAGATAAAGCTTTGTCTTAACTAAAAAAATGATATTTTTGATCCTACAACCTAAAATCGTAGTGAGCTTGACAAATCTCAAGAAGAACTATCTAAAATTAAGCTCGGTGAAATGGATGTTAAAATAGATGATCAAAGGGTAACTAAAGAATATCTTCTAGAAACAATGATAGGAAAATGAAGGGACAAAGGAACGAATAAGACTCCCCTTATGGTTAAGACCAAAGCGTGTTCTAAACTTAGAAACTCACCATATGCCGAAAATGCCTATCATGAGTATGCGTCAACAACCAATATGAAACCTTTTCGACATGTTCATTATAAGTAAAAATGGTAAACTAAAGTCATTCAATCAATGAAATAAAGAAGGGTTGGAAAATAAATATACTCAACGAGATCGGTGATGGGTAGAAATATTTGTAGACGTTCGATCTAATGTTGAAAGACATGTAGAACAAATGTTGATCGATTGCCGATGATGGAAGGTTACTATGAGTATGTTCTGGAATTGCCTGTAGATTTTGAGGCTCCCATCAATCTATTGATAATGGAAGAATTCAATATTGACCACACCATGCATGTTACTTCAAGAAACACATTTCATTTGCTATGTATCAGTTGTCGAAGTATAATTTCTCATTTCGTTAAAGATGGGATGCACATAATATGCGATCCTGGTGAAGCCGAATCGCATAAATGATTACATCCTAAGACCAAAGAAATGATAAGCACAAGAAAATATATTATAGCATAAATGCTGTGGGTATGATTCACGCTAATTATCATTCTTTCATAGTCGTAATTGTACTTTGTAATTTGTGATATATCAAACTTTGTTAATTGCTCATATTTAACTTATGCTGTAGGCCATCGAAGGCCATCTTCTTCTTTGTTAATTGCTCATGTTTAACTAAGTCATAGGAGGTTTGTTGATCAACCTTGCCGGCTTCATAAAACATGGGTGTGGATATGGTGGCTTGCACCAAAGGAAATGATTATGAGACTTAGGCTTAAACACTTTCAAGCCTGGGGGTTAGTCTCTCCTTGTAGGTTTGGCCCCATTCATTTATGAGAACATTATCCAGATTTATCTAATAAATAGGGATAATGCCTGCATATGCTTTTTATCAAAAAACATTATTATTAAGAAGCTATTATATATGTGGCGGGAACTAACCATAACAATGTGTGTGTGTATAGTAAGCCTAAAATCGAATAATATTTCCTATTACCATTCAACTCCAGGCCTTTTCAAAAACCAATTTTTTACGAATAATATGTACTCGTTGGTGAGTTCATATGTTTTTCCTTTTTTGGAAAAGTAACACTAAAAGCAATTTATTTGACAACAAAATATGCTTTTGTAAAATTTTGTGTGAAGAGGCCACTGAACAACCCTTGAGTATGTAAACCTTATTAGACAGGATGGACATTATTATGGGTAAGGATAATTTAATGGAAAAGGCCCTTCGGGTAATTGGTTACATGAACCAAGTATTACAGATATGAGTCAACCTGAAAGAAGAAGCATATTATAAAGACTAATAAAGCTCCTTAAGAAGACCAGATGGATAATCTATAAAAGAATACGAAGCTTCATAATACTAAGACCTCAATAAGAGAACATTGGCAATGAAGAACCATAGGTAAACTAGATAATATAGTGATACTGCTAAAATAGAAAGCTAGAAAAACAATAAAGAATTCTTATACTTTGAGAAGACCAATTAGTGAGAGAATATCAATATGTATTATAGATTATAATCCGAGGTTTAGAAGACCAATGGCCAAACTATATTATAAAGGAGATAATATGTGTCTAAGAGAATCACATGATTATTTAAAAGACCAAAATAGTATAAAGGTATAAGATGTAAATAAAAATAATATGAAAACCATAGCAATAACTGAAAGAAGTAGATATTCTAAATGCTATAGAGAATAACAAGAAGAGCAGTAGCAATGTTTGAAGAAGGACCAAATTTTATTAATTGACCTTTGATACAAAAGAAAAACAAATTATCAATAGTACTTCTTAATAAATTCTAAAAGCATAATCTTGGATCATTCATTCCATGGCGGTAGCATGCTTATTGAACTCTTCGTGGCATGTCCATTCTTTTACTGGTATGGACAGTATGCATGTCCGTCATTGCTCTCACTTTTTGTAAGGGGATAGTTTGGATATAGGAGTGTCATTTGGGTTTTAAGGGAAATATGGGATAAGGAATCATTTAGAGGGGTGAGGGATTTCTTAGAATGAGGATTCTTCTTCTTCCACAACTTCCTAGCTTGTCATAAGGGCTTACTCATTTCAGTGGTTCAATGGGTATACTTTGGTTTTAATTCTAGCTTCTGTCTGGTTTGTTTTTTGATTCCTCGATTTATTTTATGGACGGTTTTCCTAAGATGAGTATTTTCTTAAAGAGATTCCCTTAAATACTCTAAAAGGCATTTAAACTGAAGAGATTGCAATGTTCGAAGTAGGAAGAATGCCACCTCATTTGGAACTTCATCATTTCCAGCATAGATAACATGTTGGTTATCTGTTGAGATCATAGAAACTAAAATTTGACTTTTATCTTCTTTAATTAATTAAATCCAAATGTTAAAAGTCATTCTAAAGAAAGAACCTTCTTCATAGAAGTTGAAGGTTTTTGTAGAAGCCATTATAATTTAGGAAATTTTTGTTAAGAGGAAAGAAAGTCAACAAAAGCAAAGAAGTAAGAGTTGGATAAGAAGCCAAAGGTTTAGGCCTTACTTCTAGTGCTAAATTGTTGGTGTAGTTTTTTGGTGTAGCAATGACCAAAGATCAAAAGCAAAGTTTCTATTAGAGGACGGTTTGCAAGTGGCACTATTGGTCCAAGATGTGAAAATATGTTAAGTGCTGGAAAGTAGATGGAGATTCCTAATGTGGTAAAGGAAACAAGGATTTATAGTGGTTTGGGAGATCCCTTATCACTCTCAGAATTTTCTTCAAAGATTATTATTGACTAGAGATTTAGCCAACCTCAGAATTAGTCTAATTCATTGTTCAAGCAAAGGTTACTTGCTAATCACTATGATTAAAAATGTAGAATGAGGATGAAAGCAAGCAAATCAAAGTAAAGGACACCAAATATAAAGTGAATTAACAAGCTTGCCTACGTCCACTATAAAGATCTCTTACTGTATTTCTCACTTATAATTACAAACAAATTACAAGAAAATAATGAGAAATAAAGCATTTAGGAATAAAAAAAGTAGCTAGTCTTAAGTACTTAGGGTTTGATTTGCCATGTGAAGAGCGCTAGAGAGGAGATCATAACCAGAATTCTAATAATTTACAACCCATTTGAAGTGGCAACGCATGGGGTATTTATAGTACCTGAAATGGATAATGAAGGGCTGAAATTATTCCATAAAAAGATGTCAAGCATGCTTGGCCATTGATTTGATCGTATAGGCTGATGGAAGACAACTGTAAAGGCAGAAGGGAATTAGTGGCTGTCAAGCATGCCAATTGTCCTTCTATACTAGGCGCAGACTTTGCATTTAATGCATATTAAATATTGATGGGTTATTATAGAAGTAGGTATACTTTTGGTCTCTTTTCTACAGTACCTTGTATAGTTTGCAGTATGGCTTGTCGTTTCCTTTTGCTCGCCTATGTGGCAAGGCAGATGAGTGACTCTGGCTGTGTTGCAGATGATACTAGATGTTGAATGCTGTTAAGGACCAAGGTGCAATGAACATGTCGGGCCGGCTATGATATGATGGGATGGGCTTTGGTAATGTTCGGCCAAAGATAGGTCATGCTTGAGCCAGTCTTAATAGATGAGTTGGTTGTTGAATCCATTTTGAGTCATGCTGGTTGGCGATGGACCTGGTCCTTTTGGGCTAGCCTAGAGCTAGACTGGATTCAAATTGTTATGAGCGAGTCAGTTGTTCGATGCCTATGTTTACTAAGAGTTGATTGGTGCTAAGGACTAGGCTATAAGAGAGATGTCAAACTAGCTATTAGATGATGAGACAGGCTTAGGACTGGTCGAAGGTTGCTGTGATGAAGCCGGGCCAATGACCAGTCATGCTTAGGTTGGCCTTGTCTAATGAGCTGGCTAGCAATTAGCTTGACTGAGCTGAGTAAGCCAGTTGACCAAGACCCATACGGAGTGTGGGCCAACATGACAGGGCCGTTCGTAGGTGAATTAGGTTGGAGTGGACTAGGTTGGGCGGTGCTAAGTTATCATGTCCTTATTAGGTAGGTTTGGCTGTTGAAGTCGCTTTGGGTTGAGATGGCCAAACATCGACTTGATGGGCTATTGAGCAGATAGACTGGCTTGGAGCTAGTTTGAGTTTGGACTGATATGAGTGGACCAATCGAAGATTAGCTGGGCCCGCTTTGGTAGGACCAGGCTAGGCTTTAATCAGCTTACTAATACTTGCAAGAAGATTGAGTAACATTTTGACCCCAAGTCCGTCTCTATGAGAAGGGCTGTCTTGTCATTTCATAAAGGTACACCATCTTGTTCCTCTGCTATGCACAATTAGTAGGGTAGCATACTTTGTGTAGCCGGCAATCCCTTAAACTGAATTGAACTCATGGTTGATAGACCAGGTCGGTTAATGAACTCAGAAGCAAGCATTGACCATGCAAGCTAAATGAGCACATAATAACTCATCGTTCGTTTGATAGCTTAGGCTGATCGAAGGCTCTCCAAGGTAACACATTGTCAGTTGAGTATGGCAGACAAGCCCGGCATGAACCTAAAAGTTAGGTGGAAATCCATGACAAGGAAGTGAATGCACAGTAATTCATCCTTGTGGATAGTCGATCGACAAAGAGAGGAGCATGGCTTGCAAGTATTTGGCAGTAGAGACGACAGACCCCAATAAGGAAAACGAGCACATAATAACTTATCCTTTATTGGATAGCCTTGGTGAATGTGTAGAACAATGTTAGCTCTGGAGTCTTCAATGTATTCATCACAAAATATGTATTACACGAAATTATAATTGTGGCCAGCTTTTATATGTGATAGGCCCGATGGTGCATGGGGTTCCATCTAGACGAGAGAGGTGGTAAGCACCATTTGTTAAGACAATGCTTATGACATATGGACCCTCCTATTTTGGACCAAGCACTCCTTTGGTCGGTTTCTTTGTATTGAAAAACACTCAACATAGGATTAGGTCCCGATAATGGATTGCCAAAGCTTTACTCTTGAGTTGTAATGCTTGGCGATCTTTCTCTTATAGGCTTCAATGCGGAGATTGGCTTTTCTCTTTCCTCTTTTCGCCCCATCAGTCTACTGAAAACCACTCTCAAAATTATCACCAAAGTTTTGGCCAATCGCCTTCAATCAGTCATAGACCTTCTCATTGGGATTGAGTAATCTGCATTTATTCTTGGTCGTAACATTATGGACTGTGTTGCAACCACCCAAGAGGTTATTTCGTTCTGCCACCAAACTTCAACTCCAGGCATTCTCCTCAAGTTAGACTTCTCTAAGGCCTTTGATACTGTCAATTGGAAATTCATCCTTGATCTCCTGGAACACAGAGGCTTCCCACCAAAATGGTGCAGTTGGATCCGACATATCCTCAGCACTAGTTTTTCCTCAATTTCTATTAATGGCTCCACCAGGGGCTAATTAAATCCGCTAGGGGTTTACGTCAAGGTGACCCACTCTCTCCCCTACTTTTCGTCCTCATGGCCGATGTCTTCAATCGTATGATCAAATTAGCTATATCTAACAACATCTTCGAGGGCATTAAACTCCCCAATTCCAACCTGTCCATATCCAACCTACACTTCGCCGATGACACAATTCTGTTTGCGTCCCCCAACGTCAACCACCTTCGATGTCTCAAAGTTGCTTTGTATTCCTTTGAACTCATATCTGGTCTATCTATCAATTTCAATAAAAGCTCAATCATCATGCTAGGGAATTCTGATCATCTCGGACCCACATATTCCAACTTGCTCAATTGCTCTATCGCCCAATTCCCTATCTCTTACCTCGGTATCCCTCTCAGACCAACCAAGCTCCTCAAAACTGACTGGCTCCCCCTCATTTCAAAAATAGAAAATAGACTCCTTTCCTAGAAGGCACATTCCCTCTCCTCTGCTGGTCGTCTTGTCCTTGTCAAATCTGCCTTTTCGGCCATCCCATCCTACTGGATGGCATTCTACAAAGTTCCATGTTGGGTAATCAACAGAATAGATAAGATTAGGAGTTTTTTCCTTTGGAATGGTGGCAGAATAAGGAAACTCGTCAACTGGCGAACCGTTTGCACACACACTTCTAATGGAGGCCTTGGTATCGTCAATCTTCATCACTTCAATCTTGCTCTTCTAGCCAAATGGCTATGGAGATTTTTACCACTCAAACCCTCATCTTGCCCTCCATGCCATCCCCAACCCCAGGCCTTCCCCTTTCTGGTCCGGTGTCCTCTCCAGCATACCCCGAGTTAAATCCCTTTTTCATGTCATAGTGGGCAATGGGTCGAACTGTCTCTTCTGGTTAGATACTTGGTTCGGTCAACTTCCACTTTCCTCCACCCTTCCCAACCTCTTCTCCACTGCAGCCTCCCAACGCATCACAATCTCTGATTCCCTCCTTCTCGGCCCCGACCATCTTCTCCCACCTTCATATTTCGACCTCACTACATTTTCGGAGCTGCTGCATGCTGCCTCCTCTCTCCAATCCATCCGTCCCTCCCAGTCCCCAGACAAAATCCTTTGGGCCTTAAACCCTGCAACCGGCTTTTCCGTCGCTTCCTGTTATTCCTACCTGAACAACCCGGGTCGCCTTTTCAACTTTCCCAGACTTTGGAACTGCAAGCTCCAGCCTCGAATCACGTTCTTCCAATGGTGTCTTATACATGGTCGTATCAACACCAGAGATAGACTATTCCGACTAAATATCACGCTGGTTTCCGACTGTGCCCTTTGTTCTAATGCAACTGAAAGCATACATCACCTCTTCTTCGACTGTGACTTCTCGGTTAAGGTTTGGGCTGCAACTGCTGCACACCTGCTTGGTTTCATCCCAACAATAACTTCATTTTATGACTTTTGGCAATTCAACACTCCGAACAAACGATTGGATCATTTTATAGCTATCTTTAGTTGGTGCATCTGGATCGAACGAAATGCTTACGTGTTTAACAAACCCAAGTTACTATTTGAGGGTATCTGCAAGCGGATTATTTACTATTATTCATCCTCAACAGGTCACTGCTTCTCGGCGCCCTTCAGACTTAGGCTGCCTCGCACTAGGTCTTCTTCTGTTGAATCAACTGGCTGTCCCTGGAAATCGTCAACATAGACAGTGATCGTACCTTCCATCATATTTTGTAGCCCATTATCCGGGCCGTTTCCATACTTAATGTTGTATAACCGCTATGTTAAACTATTTCATCTTGGCCAGCGGTCAGGCTTGTTGATCGCACTATTTATATTTAGCTATGATATCTAACCGGCTGTGTAGTCTCGCGCTACACATCCGTTTTACTCAAAAAAAAATGCGGAGAATGGCTTCGGTTTTTTATTCTTCTACAGTATCGAGTCCAAGCTTGAGTAGCTCATTGTTTTAGTTGGACTTATAGGCTAGATGCCAAGGTGATGGGACGTTTACTTTTATGGGTAGCATGGCTTTGTACTTATAGGGCCATGAAAAAGGAATATGGTAGGTTGAAGTGCAGTTGGAAGTGCGATAGGACTAAGATGAGCAGCAGTACTTCGATTTGGTTCCCCTCAGCATTTGTGAGGTGTTTCTTGAGTGTAGACTTAATGGTTTTCTGATGGCCTTGACTTGTCCATTGGCTTGAGGACGGGCAAGGGAAGAGCACTTCTCAATTCTGTTCCTTGAGTAGAAGTGTTGAAATAGGCTGCTTTCAAATTGAGTGCTCTTGTCGATGATGATCTTCTTTGGCATGCCGAAATGGTAGATGATTTTCTTGATTATGAAATTCAAGATCTTAGGGGATGTAACCCCAGTAAGGGGTCGCCCTCGACCTATTTGGTGAAGTAGTCGATGGCGACTATGGCATGATTGTACCCTTCCTTGGCATTAGGTTTCTTTTTGATTAAGTTAATCCAACCATGTGTCGAATGACAATGGGGAAGTCATAGGAGTAAGGAGGGTAGGAGAGGCTCTTGGAATTTTGGCAAATCGCAGACATCGATCACATTTCTTTACATAGCCCACAGAATCCTTTGTTACTATAGGCTAATATTAGCCTTGTAAAGTGGTTTTTTATGCTTTGCTTTGCCCTTTGGCATGGTCCCACAAAATCCATCATGCAGCTCTTTTAGGATCTTGCTGGCTTCGTCTTTTGACACGCACCATTGAAATGGTGTTGAGTACCCTATTTGTAGAGCTTTCTATGCACAATTGTGTAATGGGGAGCCCAATAGAGGACCTTCATGACTTCTTTTCCGTCAGTAGGTAGTTCCTCGCTTACTAAGTATCTGATATGGGGCACCATCTAGTTATCCATGGATGACATATCTATCTCTATAGTCGTTACTCTCGGCTCATAGCAGGGAGTGCCTCAAAACTCTAAGGAGACTCAAGGAGTGACTTCTTTTGGGTTGCTTGCTACCTTAGCCAGTTAATCGACCTTGGCATTCTTCTCCCTAGGTTATGCTCCAACTTGAACTCAGAAAAGGTGTCGATATCTTCTTGGCTTTAGCAAAATATAAGGTCAGTTCCTTACCCTTCAGTTGAAAGCGCTTGTTACTCTGGTTGACGAACATTGTTAAGTCATTGAATACATGGATGGAATCCATGTGTAATTCTCTTGTTATCCTAATACCGACCAGGATAGCTTCATAATCTACTTCATTATTGATCGCCTTGAAAGTAAGGCAGACCACATAAAAAAATTCTCTTCCTTTGGATGTGATGAGGACCATGTCGACCCCTGCCCCCTTTTCATTCGATGCTCTATCCACATATTATTGCTAAGCTACTGGTTAGTGATGGTCTCTTCTTCGCCTATGTCCAAGCTTGAGCACTAGACAATGAAATCTGCCATTGATTGGCCCTTGATAGAAGTGCAAGGCTAGAAAGAGATGTGATGTTCCTTGAGCTCAATAGACCACTTCAATAGTAGACCAGTTGTATGTAGCCAGCTTTAGATTTGCTTTAGAGATTGGTTTATCAGGACTTCGATGGGATAAGCCTGAAAGCATGGTCGAAGTTTTTGGGTCATCATAAGTAGGAAGAAAGCAAGCTTCTCTAGCTCTATATACCTCGTTTATGGACCGGTTAACTTCTTATTGACATAATAAACTAGCCGTTGAACCTTTTCATCTTCTTGGATCAAGGCATCATTGATCGTGTAGTTAGACACTACCAAGTATAGGTATAGATCCTCCCTATCGACTGGCTTAGATAATACTAGAGGAGTGGTTAAATGCTACTTCATCTCCTTTAATGTCTTGGTGTATTCATTGTTCCAAGTGAAGGACTTTCCCTTCTTAACAAGATCAAAGAAAGGGAGACACCGATTGGTTGACTTTGATACGAACCGGCTTAATGCTACAACCATCTCATTTAAGCTTTCCACTTGCTTAATGGTTCTAGGGACCTGCATATCCTAGATGGCTAGGATCTTTTCATGATTTGACTCAATTTCCTTGGCACTTACAACACAACCTAGGAATTTATCGGACTACACAACAAAGGAGAACTTCTTTTGATTTAGCTTCATGTTGTACTGACACAATATATTGGAAAGTTTCGACCAGGTTCTGTACATGCCCCTAGCCTTTTCAGAATTCAACATTAAATCATCCGCATAAACTACCATGGACCTGCTGATTTGTTCAGTGAACATACAGTTGATGAGATGCTAATAGGTGGTGCCCACATTTTGCAAACCAAAAGGAATGGCGCGCTAGTAGTATATGCCGACACTTATGATGAAGGAGTTGTGCTCTTTGTTTGGGCTGTGCACGACAATTTGATTGTTCCCAGAATAGGCATCCATGAAGGTAAGGAGCTCATGTCCACTAGTTGTGTCCACAAGCTGATCAATGCGAGGTAGAGGGAAACTATCTTTGGGGCAGGCTTTGTTGAGGTCGGAGAGTTTAATGAAAGTTCTCCAAATCCTATTTGGCTTCTGACCAGTACTAGGTTAGCTACCCATATTGGATATTTTTTCTCTCATATGAAGCCATTAGCTAACAGCTTCTCTACCTCTTCGTTGAGAGCTGAGTACCTTTCGGGATAAACCAGTCAGTGCATTTTGCGATTAGGATCGATATTAAGTGTATAGAAAATGATCCTAGGATTAATGTCGGTCACGTCAGCATGCCCCCATGCGAAGACGTCATTGTTCCACCACAATAATTTGATCAGATCCTCCCCTACTTACGGGTTGAGCTCTATGCCGATTTGAACTACTTTGTTGGGGTTGACATAGTCAATAGAGACTAATTCTAAGGAAGTGGCTAGCCTGCCTACAATGCTTGAGTTGGCTATGTGGGGGTCTAGTGGGTTGTCATTTGTATTTGAGCTTGTTTCCATGTCACACTAATCTAGTGCGTAAATCATGCACTCTATGATATCCTTGGGTGGACAAATGACTGTGCTAGATTCAAGGTGACGATATTGCCTCCAAGTCTCACAGATGAGTATGTTAGCATTAAGAGGGTGGGAGTTTCTATGCTAGATGTCCCCGCTTACCAACGAGGTGACTTGCTCATTCCATGCTGTGATGAGCTCTCTAGTTCTTTAGGGAGTGGCCATGGATATAGGATTCCTACCATCCTAGTCTTCATTGTGGTTGATGGTCCCGGAACGACCCTAAGTGCTGCTAGGCCCAAGAGTACTCATGGAATGCATGTAGCAAGTTGATGTAGCATCGAGGCCGAGGGTGGTCCTAGCATGACCCTGAGCATTGCTAGGCTCGAGGGTACTCTCTGCTGACACACCGTTAGTAGTTGTATTTTCAATAGCAAGGATGGGCCAAAGTGCCCACGTTAGTTAACAGTTGCAACACGTACCCAATATATCATTATTGAGCCCAGGAATGTGGTAGGCAGCACGGGCAATGGTAGTTCCATTAGTTCCATACTCGTTGGAGTTATTTCCTTTAACCTTAGGAATTAAGTCCATGGTATCAAGTCAGATCATGTTTTTGTTGAGAAGAAAAGTGATGAAAGGGGAGAGCTTTAGAGGGAATCCCTCCTTCTTACACTAAAATGTCAACTAGAGGTTCAACTAACCTTGAAATTAGTCTAATGTGTTGTGAAAGCAAAGGTTACTTGCTAATCACTAGGGTTAAAAATGTAAAATGAGGATGAAAGCAAGTAAGGTAGAGTAAATGACATTAAATATGGAGTGGTTCGGTAAGCTTGACTATATCAAATATAAAGATTTCTTACTATATTTCATTCTCACAATTATAAAAGAATAATAAGAAATAAAGCACTTAAGACTAAAAAGTTAGCTAATCTTAAGTAAGTAGTGATATGATTTGCTCTGTGAAGAGCTCTGGAAAAGAGATAATAACTAGAGTTCTAATAGTTTCCTAACCTTTTGAAGTGGAAATGCATGAGGTATTTATAGTGGCTAAATGGATGATGAATTACTGAGATGGTATAGTAGAACATGCATGAAGCATGTCAGGCCGTTGATCTAGTCACATGGACTAATGATAGACAACTATAAAGGCGGAAAAGAATGAGTGGCTGAGAAGCATGCCAATTGTCCTGTTGTATTAGACACTGACTTTGCATTTAATGCGCATTAAATGCCAATGGTTCCCTACAGGAGTAGGTATACTTTTGGCCTCTTTGCTATAATACCTTGTACGGTTGGCTGTATGGCCTATCGTTTACTTTTGTATGTCTATGTGGAAAGGCATATGAGTGACTTCAGCTAAGCTCCAGATGATACTGGAAGTTGAATGTAGCTAAGGACCAAGGTGCAAAGAATGTGCCGGACCGACTATGATATGACATGATAGTCTGTGTTAGTACAGGGTTAGAGATAGGTCATACTGGAGCCGGTCCTGATATATGAGTTTGCTGTTGAATCCATCTTGAGTCGTGCTAATTGGTGATGGAGCTAGCTTGATAGACTGGCCTGCAATGAGACTAGATGCAGATCGTCATGAGTAGACTGGTTGCTCAATGCCTATGTTTACCGAGAGTTGATTAGTGTTAAGGACCAAACTATAAGGGGGGTTCCAGGTTGGCTATGAGATGATGGGATGGGCTGCTAGGGACTGGTCAAAGGAAGTTGTGATGAATCCAGGCTAAAAATAGGTCATGCTTGAGCCGGCCTTGTCTAATGAGCTAGCTAGAAATTGACTTAGAGTAATTCTGAGTAGGCGGGTTGACCTAGAGCCATACTGAGTACGGGTCGAGATGTAAGGGTTAGTCATAGCTAAACTGGCCGGTCCTGATTGAGCAGGGCGGTGCTGAGTTTTCATGTCCTTGTTAGGTGGGTTTGGCTATTGAAGTCACTTTGGATTAAGCCAGCCAATCATCGACCTAATGGGCTACTGAGAAGATGGGCTGGCTTGGGGCTAGCTTAAGTTTGGACCAGTATGAATGGACCGGTCGAAGATTGGCTGGGCCGGCTTTGATTTGGCCAGGATAGGCTTTATCGACTTGTTAATTACTTGCGAGAAAATTTAGCAATAACCATATATTAAGATTAGAAGTTATGGTCGTCAAGACATTAATGAGTTTTGTGAGAAGCTCTAATATACAGTCGTACATTTATTTTGTATTTCAATGAGCAATTTCTCTTATGATATTTTTACTCGGATTCACACCTATTTATAGGAATGTGTAGAGGACATGGAATTTTTACTTAGCAAATCAAATTGAAGGTGGTTATTTGATTGATGACATTTGGCACTAATCTAGCATACTTGATTCGGTGTTTGCATATTGATAACGTTGTTGTCCAACATTTGAACCTAGCAGCTTCTAAGTGAATTCAGACATTGAGAATCATACGGAATGGATCAAGAACTCAGGTGCAAGCTTGGAATGACTAGAAGAAGCAACACAAAAAATTTGGGGTCATTTGGAGCAAATTAATATGGTCAATACCGAGTTGATTCCTCGAGGGTAGGGTCCACATTTAAACCTTGGAAAGTTGAAGTATATGAAGGGTGAGATTGCACGAGTTCATGGTGATGACCATCGTGGTTGGTACCAATATTATTTTTCACTCCAGAATGACTTGTTCTTCCTTTCTATTCTCTCGGATTTGGAATCTAACATATTCTTCATGATCTAGCGACTATGATGGACAATTTTGGCTATAAATAGGAAGGCTAGAGCAACATAGAGTGGACTTTGGGATTCTTTGGCCCATACTCTTTACCTCTTACTCTCTCTATTATATTGTTGTCGCTAAGTGCTATAATACCGACCATACTTTGCTTTCAAGGTATGAAATCATTGTAATAGAAATTATACTTGTGACAAATCAAAAATTAATAAGATTAAGTGGACATACGCATGAGATTCGGCTGAACCACTATAAAAATTATGTATTCTTTACTATTTCTATTTAATTTTGTCAGATCTATTCTCGTTTTCAATCGATTTGGGTGTTGTGCCAATTTTTAACCGACAAACATGCTATTTATTTATGCATATTACTACCAAATACATGTCAATTTATAAAGCCTTCAACTTTCAATGTTTATAGCCTACACAAAATAACACTTTTTTGCAAGGTTGAAATAACGTAGAAATTGAGTGCATTATTAGTTCAATACCTGTCTCTTTTGGGCACTAGACTTTTTGTTGTTTTACAATATTAAAACATAAACATATCGCTTTGGTCTCCCTTGTTAGAAGTTAACTATTTTATTTGGCTTGGTAAATAGATAAGAAACATATTCTTTTTTGTTTCAAATATGTAGTAGATAAAAGACCCTTAAAAAATAGCACAAAGAAACTCTAATTTGATAATCAAGTTAAAATATTTTGAATTATCATTCAGGATCTCAAGGCATACTCTAACGTTCTATATCAAATTTATTGTTTGCTCATTTCTTGGGTAAACAATTTCTTCTCACATAGAAGGCTTAAATATGTTTCTTAGAGTTTGATCCTATTGGTGATAAAGAAAGGAAAATTTATGCGATCATATGTTAAGCCTTCAGCCTATCATCATTACAGTTATAATGGAAGTAGAAATCCTTTTGAGAATTCACCAAAATGACCAAGAGTACCTATAATCCTAGCACAAAACCTTCTAAACCTTCTCCTACCGGCATCAGTAATGAGTGAATTGTTAAAATAATAGTAGCCATTCAAGAAATAGTGATGAGATCTCAAGCCACATAAAGGCTATTTTAAACACCTGCTAAGGAGGAATAATCCAATTCACCCTTGAATACTAGAGAAAACATGGATTCATAAGTTAAAGCCACCAGTTCCAACATAAATGTTGATACGAGGATGTATCATGAAGTTTTTGAGCAAATAAGATACTTACCTTTATTAAATGGAACATGAAACCCAAGTGATCTCTACCTAGGGGATCAAACTCACTTGGAAAATCGAATGAGTGCTGATAGCCCCCTCAAGGAGTTTACTCAAGCACATGAGTGCTGCAATATAGTATGAGACATGGGTATCAAGAATCTAAGTGACACCCTCAAAGAATGATAAGGGATCGCTGAAGCCATCAAGGGATCATGCCAATGTTCCCAAGCATCCCTTGGGTATTTTAGTTACTTACCATAACGCAATAAGTAACTTGATACTCGAGTGACTCGTTATGATACAAGAAGTCACTCAAGGCTCTTGTAATAACCCGCCCTTTGTAATGCCTAAAAGTATGCGCCTTACATCATTGCATGACTTTCGAATACTACAAAAGACAGATCGTCGGGGTAAAATTAGAACAAAACATTAAACCAAGACATTGATAAGATCTCACAATAGAATGACAACATATAATATACTGAATATACATGAACAGAATTGGACAACAATGTATAAGAGACCGCACTAGCGAAAGAACTGACAAATAAATATCAGTACAGAATAGTCAGAATACATCAACTCCAAAACAAACATGAAGTTCTGAATAAATATATGATACAACAATCTCAGATATAAATAACATGCATGTCATGTATAATAAAATAACAAGTATGTATATCTTAAAACATCAATGCCATGCCTCCAAAATGCTCCAACTGTGCACTCTGCTAACGTATCCCCAAAAGCATCTGACTCCCGAACTACTCAATCGAGTACCTGAGAGTTGTCATGACATAAGAAGACAAAGACAAAAACTTGAGTCAAACATAAAGTCTAGTGTGATGGAAACTTTCTCAAAATACTACATATTAAAAATATATACAAATAACCAGGAACTACTAAATCACAACGGACCCTCTCCACAAACGAGGCTAAGGGGAAATCCGGACTGCCTATAAACAAGTACAGCAAAACCATCTCAAAAGTAGGGGATCATATCATAATCTACTCTTCTCCTGTAATAACAAGTTAGCAAAATATCTTCTATTGCGCTACACTAGCCCAAGACTGCTAATAATATAGTACAAATATACCAGGGTCAAACCATGATCCAAAAATAATGATCACTACTGCTAAGATCGATACGATACGCCTCAACGCATACGGTCACTACTGCTAAGACCAAATAGGTATGCCACAATGCATATGGTCACTACTAGTAAGACCAAATAGTTATGTTGCAATGCCTATGGTCACAACTACTAAGACTAAATGTTCGTAAGATTATGAATGTAGGACCCAAAAACATCCTAGCGATCACAACAAGATAAATCCATTCACAGTCCCTCTAAAATCATGTCAAGTGTGTCATGACCATCAACAACACTCTAGGTACACCACAACAAGGTCGATACCTAGGTAGGTTACATAAATCCATACCCTTGGGTAGGTCACATAATTCTATACCCTTGGTGTGTCTCAACAAGTCAACACCAACAAATCGTATATCACTCTAATATCGAAACCTTAGAGTACAGACTCGCTCCATATATAACGCATGGAATCGCCACACACGACTCCAATCACCATGGCCTATAAACCCACCGGACAACTCTAACATAACCTCATACTAACCAAATGACATTCCAAATCAAATACATGACCTCAATGTCATAGTACTCCTCAGATATACACTCCCAGCCTATCTTAAAACCTATTTTTTTTGGAATATATGTGCCGGGGTGGGTCCCACGTGGGCCCTTAAAAAAAATTAACGAAACACCCACCAAAATTTAATAGGTTGTAGCCCTCAAAAAATGGTGAATAATGGTCCAAACCTCACCTTAATTCAACTTCTTATGCGAAAGTTACCACATTTAGATGTTTGCACAGCACATAGTAGGTCTATCGACTAAAGGGTCGTTTAGTTGACCGAACCAGGACCAAGATGGACTTTTTCCTCTTGACTAGTCGACTGAATGGACCGGGTTAGTTTTTGAACTGGCAATTTCCAAGCATTGAGCCTAGGCAGGGAGTAGATTCCCTGAATGGATGCCGATTTATGCATCGTTTCCTCCGATATCGCCCGATGAGTCGCCTTGCTAGCCTGCCTCCATCCCATTAGACATCTACCGGGGTTCATTTGTTGATGTTTTGGAAGTGAATTCTAGAAGTAATCAAAAACTAGTTTTGATATCAAAAACCATTTTTCGCACAAGTAGAGTTCTTGGGAAATTATGGCGACTCGGCTACCTCTAACACGACAAAACGACATATCCGACCTTGTGCGTAGCCTATACGTGTGTTGATGCACTTATTTGTGCACGCTAATGCACACATGCTCATGCAATACATAACTAAACACAAATTACATTTCATACTTCATCAAGACGATTGCTCGGCCTGGTATACTCTCACGCAACTTAGAGCACGCGATAGTCGCTATGGCTACATGAAGTGCCCGCAACGGACTTGTAATCAATTATATTTCTATATAATCAAACAATTACATATCTATATTAACAAATAATCACACAACAATTATAACTACAATACAATATTGGTTTTTAATTGTCGCTTAGCTCAAAATGTATATATACGTATACCTGCTCGTGCATGTATACACACAATACATCCAATAACTATAACTAGATCAAATATTAATTTTACTTAATAACCTTTTCAACATAAAATATCATTTTAAACCATTTTATAAAATCTTATATCTATTTTATAAATATATTTATAAAATCATGAAACCATTTTATAAAACTAATTAAGCTCCATTAGTCTCTAATCACTTTAATAGTAAGTGTAGAGTTCACAAACCACTTAAATTAGCTTACTAACATTTTACAAATCAATTCAAATGGATTAAATCATATATTTTAATGATGTGCATATCATTACACTACTTAATTAATCCCAAATCAAAAATAACATCACAAACAAGCACCCAATCAGCCCAAATCAATGCTAGGGCTTACTAACTATTTCAAAATATAGCAAGTACGGTCTCTAATAAATTATGTGATGATATAAACATGTTTAATGCATGGATATAAGCCTAATTACATCACTAACATTCTCCAAATCATTTCATGAAACTTCATAATGATCATTAAATAAATATATGAAGTAAAACACTTAAATTAAATAGGAGAATCATCTCACGCATCTTACTAACAAGAGGAAGTAACAAGAATAATCAAAATCCTACTTTTGCTTCTCTTGAAAATTTAGATGAAGTTCACTACTTCGAATCGAGCTTCAATACTTTGATAGATGGTGAGTCTTCCGCTAATTAGAATTGTAGTGATTTTTCCATGAATTTAGGAATTTTATTTAGGTGTAAAGATGAATCTTGTAGGTTATTGAGCTAGAATTTTTGGGTTTGAGGAGAATGAGAAAATGAACATGAATTGGAATGAGGTGGAAATTGAAAATTGAAATAGCATAGCCCAAAGTAGGCTAAGTACCAACTCAAGTTCATTTAGCCCCTATTCCACTTTTACCCCTTAAAAAAACTATTCGTCGTCAAAAATTCAGATCTCCAAACATATGGAACCTTATACTCATTTAGAATTCCGGATGCCATTCCGGACTCAATGGAAAAGGTTTTAGGACTAATTCCATTGTATACAAAAGTTATCATTTAGATCGATTTACGAATCAAACACAGGCTACTAGCTAAAAACCCACCAGTCAAAATATATCAATGCTTATACTCATGATTCGCAACATCGATCGGAACTCAACGGAAGTGGTCTCAAGTCCTAATTCGACCATATGCAAAAATTCACATTTAGACTTCCAATTCAATAATAACTTAATATTTAAATTAACTTTTTAAATATATTATCGTTAAATATGCGAGTTGTTACGTTCCCCCTTCTTAAAAGGATTTCGTCCTTGAAATTCACATGAGTATGAGAAGTAACAGGACTGACCAAACTTTTCGAATCTCGGTTTTAAAAAGTTCGAACAGTACCATCCCTTATGCTATCAGCATCTCAGAACTTCCAAATTGGAATGAATCAGACACAAGGAAACATGCAATAACCCACATCATCCGACATTCTCGAAAAATCCGTAACTCTTTTAAGAAAGCCTCTCACTATTTAAATGCCAATCTAAGCAAATAAGCATTTAAATAGTTATATATTAGCTCTCAAGTACCGAATTGTACTATACCAAGAGGATTGTATAAACGGAGAATTCAAACATATATAACCTCAGTGTAGTAACCGATACTACTATAGTCATACACGACAATCAATTGAAGAGTAAGCACAAGTGAGTTAGTCTTAAAATATACCATTGACTCCGAGTCACATCAAATGGCAGTGGACTCGTATAAATCCCATCTCGCCCCATAGCAAGCATGGATGATATGCAATCTATTCTAGACAGCTAAGGAATAAAAATCGATACCCGTGATTACTGACGGGTGGAGTCAACAATGGACACTTATCGCGATCCAGCGATTCCAGATAGATAAGGCCATTACATTAACATACTCAAACATTTGTCTCGATCCAATAATAGGCATGGCCACTAATATAAGGTCAACGATCTACAAGGCCACCAATACAAGGCCAATACAATATATGATCACTAATATAAGACCAATATTATACAGGTCACTATTCTAAGACCGATACGGTGTACGGTCAATAATATAAGACCAATACAATTTATATAACTATACGTACCCCAGATTATACCCCCGAAGGTAGGAATCCATCATCACCAATCAAATGGCATGCACTTAATTATCTCATATAATTAACCCCTAATCAATTAATAGCTATAAGAAGCAAGAAACCATCAAACAATAGCCGATACAACAATAACTAGCATTCCAACTAGCAAACATGCAAGCAACAAAATCAGCTATAATAAAAATCAGCCAGCATCAAATTCAAACAACAACAACTACCGAGGTCAAACAGTCGCAATAAAAGCGAGCAACAAGCAAAAACAAGTAGCAAACAATAGCAAGCGAACATAAGCAGTAATAATAACAGCAAGCAACAAGCAATAATAAACAAAAAACGTTAGCAAGCATAAAAAATAACAAGCAACAAATAAGAATACAAACAATGAAATATTTAAAAGAGTCTACACCAACATGATCGGTAACCATCAAAAGTCAAACATGCATGTTGAACCATAAACTCCAATGAGTCCATTCGACATTCAAAAGGATTAAGTGCTTAAGTGGTGCAACTCCTTTCGTAAATATAACACATGGACGACTACTACAACTCTCGGCTATAAAGAGGAAAACATGTACGATATGCAGGATCATCGAGTCTCTAAACTCTCGAATAAATCTAGCAATCAATAGCCTTTAATTTCCCTTTCTTATGAAAAAAACTTAATCTCGAAAGGAGAAAATTATACTAATTAAATCATCATTAAAAATGAATATTTACAGTTGCCTAGGTTTGCTCGGGTTCAAATCCACCTTGACTGCACAATGTTAATAAGGATAATATACTAAGTGCACTACAACGCTCACCTAGGCAAGCATCATCTCGTCACTTAGAAGATTATCCAAATCGCCAAAACCTAGTCGAGAAATCCTTCCTCGAACTATCCATGCAATAATAATTATACCACATTAAGATTTTATAATTTCTAAAGATCTTTCCAAGTGACATGATAGTCGTTTCAATCCTTCGTTTGCTCACAATATTTCTTTGTTAAATTAGGGTTGGCCACCTGACTCCATCCATGCAAACTCCGATCCGATTCCTTGATCCTAATACAAAAATCTCCTTGCACGACTAAGGCCGTTCTTCGAAAATCTCTCTGTCATCCCAAAAAGTCAACTGTGCTCGTCTATAAGAATCAAGTGAAAAACCCTATCCTAACTGGTGAAAATCACCTAGAAAATTTGCGCTCGAACTATAGGTTAAGAAATGACACATGAATGGGAAAATCTTTAGAAAATGTCCCTTGTGGTACATGGGATTACTCCCATCACCTGACGTTACTAACATAAAGGAAAATAATGATAAACCAAAAGACTCTAGACAAACGCCTATAAGTCATCCGCTTGGTCTCTGCTCATTACTGTGCATCCACTAAACCCTACCTGAATATAAATCCAAGTCATGCTTCACTGACCCAACCCACTCAACTTGAAAGCTCGTGCATCAAGTTCAAATGGTGACACTTCGGTCGCTTCACCTCAGCTTTGCAACTAAGGTGACACATACAAGGTTTATCACTACCGTAGGATTTACCTACTATGAAAGGTGTCAAGTTTAGCTCATCTACCAAGTAACTAGCAATAGATAAAATATACTGCTCAAGTGTCGCAAGGAACATAAGTGAGTTCCCAAAATAGAGCATATACTGATCGCCCTACACCTATGGTGCAGAATTGTTGTCAAAGTAAAGATGAAGAAAGTAGAAGAGAAGAGAATGGAAAAGAAGAAAAAGGAAATATCAAATAGCCATATAACCTGTCTTATATCTCACATCACATCGTAGTAAATATATTAGTCAACAAGGATATAAAACAGTAGAGACAGTAATAACAATGTGAACTAATCATCAGGGTATAAGATCCACAAAGCTATACAATACATTAAAAGAGTTTATACAACTAGAAAATAAACTCAACTAATACATTGTCTCATATAGTAGTAAGTTAACACTGTCAAGGCTTCGCAGTATTACACAGTGGAATCTACAATAATAAACTCAAATATAAGTATGAGTAAACGTCACCTCCTGCTAGTCCATCTGCAGAACTCCATATGTCATCCACATCTGCTATTAAATCTATTCATTTAAGAGTACCCGAGATAATAAGAAGCGAAGCATAAAACCTTAGGTCAGACAATAGTCTGGTGTGAGCGATAAACAATCTCAAAATACTATAAAAGTCAATATAGTATAAGGAATAGAGGGCACACAAATCTTACCTGATCTATCCCTGCAACCAAACTTAGCACATAACATAGATAGTATGCTACTCTACAATGTCATAAAAAGGGTACACCATACTCAGTATTTGTCGGGGTGCCTAGGTATCTCCATCCACAATACCTACTCCATACTATGTAAACCATCCAGATGTCTAGGTATCTCCATACCCAATACCAACTCCACACTAACTTAAGATGGGGTGTCTAGGTATCCTTACCACAATACTTACCTCGTGTGACATCCATAGGGTGGCGGGTGGCTACTGAAGAAACCATGACAAATATAGCATCCATCAAATAATACTAACTGTCACCCCGTGTGCTCTAGATATATGATAACTCATATGACCCCTATAATGCCAAGGACTAGTAGAAAGTCTCGGTTCTCCATCGTACTCTCGTATCTCGTAGCCCAAAGCTGGACACTAGACCCAAAGGGTCTAGGGTATACGAATCCCATTATGATCCATGGGTGTCCCCACTATACAATACCCCTGCTTCGAGTACAACGGAATACTCTCTGAGTCATAACCAATCCTTTAGCACATACACATCAATCTGAGCGCTACTAGCTTAATAGAATTTCCACTATCTCAGAACCCACCATGTTTCTACAATCCACGACTCCTAGTACATGTATCTTCGGTACTTACTCCTAACATGAGTCACAAACCGAAGGTTATGGGGTGCGTAATCCTCGGTACCTGCTACCCCCATGAGCTATAAACCGAAGATACTAAATGACGAATCCTCAGCAGCTGCTATTCCCATGAGCCACAAACCGAAGATAATATTCCATTATGATGTACATCGCCATCCCCCGTTATACGAACGAGCCAACATCTCTAGCATGATCTACAGAGTCCTGAACTATCTACCTCGAATCCTACGCCCAACATGAGCCAACATCCGAAGTACGAACTCTCATGTCAAAGCACCACATCATCGCCTCGCCATACATATCCCTTGCCCTAGAGCAACAACATCAAGACTCTAAGTTGGTCACATGAACAAACTAACAAATCACACACCACAAAATATCATCAATGTCCAAGCCAAAGATCGGCGAAATCGCTAATCAATAATAGTGATGGACATTAACCAGTCTACTGCGGTCAATACCAACCACCATGATCTTGTACTTAACCAAACAAATAAATACAAACCAAACAAAAACGTCCTGCATCCACACTGAAGTCCAAAGCCTCATCCTCTACCTCAGATCCATCGAAACGTACCCTAACTCTCCTCTATAACTTATCTCGTTCGTTAGGTTTCCGCATGTGCAAAACCACAACGTACAAGATATTCTCCTAAAACCCGATCATCGCTAATCGGCGTTTTCAATCAAAACAACGAAATTAGCCACATAAGCCAAACAACCAAACATACATCTAACAACTATAAATACATCCAAAACAACATACCTATAACATGTATAATCCATCCATATCAAAAAATATCATATAAATAGTACCTCAAATCTAATAATTCCCTAACTATGACACATCGATGGAAAATATGTGATATTCTTTATAAATCATTTTAAAATAATTTTATTTTCTTTTATATAAATCTAGCAGGTATATAAATATAGGAAAATCACATTTTAAAACCAAATATCATTCCCGAACATCAATCTAATACTATACAACCAACCATAATATGGTGAGAGAGAATATCACTCACCTCAATTAAATAAGTCAAAATGTAGATCTTGCCATCACGAGCACAACGCAGAAACCGCATCCAAAACGGACCTAATATGCAAAAGATATGGTTGAAAGAAGAATCAATATTATTTAAATAATTAATTAACCAAATTAAATAACTAATTACCTTAATTAGTTACTAATATTTCTTCATCTTATGCCCATACATACACGCTACAGGAATTGTGCATATCCATGCCATTGTCGCTCCATCCAATCATCAAATCCTCCTAAACCACTCAACGAAATCAAAAACCGACGATTGTAATACATTTCTCTTCGCGTTCTCCTCGATCTCCACCTATCCACTCAAGATCCGATCAACCATGTGATGAACCAACTTCGTCGAAGCCTGTAAGCCATATGTGATTCCTCTTATGGATGCAATTTGCAAACAAGGATGGGATATGAACAAAATCCAGGTGAAGGTGCGCGTCGTCGAGGAGATTCCAATAACAATCGCCAATCCGCCTCTCGTTGCCCCAAGGTCCGATAATCTCAAACCCTAGTTTCATGGCAAGGAGGTCGGTCACGGCCAATGACAATAAATAAAAATTCCATTATGGTCATCGCGAAGCTCTCGTCCATATGATCTAAACGGATCCGGTCTCGCGATTTTTAGTGTAGTGGAATTGGGGATTTTATTTTATGAAGATGTTTTAAGAGTTGGCCATGGATTTTCTTTCCCCGGCAATAAACAGTGAAATGAAAAATAAGTGCGAAGAGGATTTGGGATTTAAATAAAAATATTTAATTCTTTGTTTATTTGATTTCCCAAATAAATGGTAGTATGTTTCAAGTCTGTACGATCAAACAACGTGTCCGATCGTCATGAAACTCGTCTATGTACATCATCTCGTTTTTCCAGATCAATGGTACAAATCTCGTCGCCATCTAAGACTGCACCCCGGAATGCTAATTTCATGCATTTCAAGATGTTTTGGGCCTTCGAATCATCTGATCTCTAAATATAGCAATCCTTATAATTATTTTAATTCACAACATCAATCCAAACTCAACGGAAGTGGTCTCAAGTCCTGATTCGACCATATGCGAAAAATAATATTTTTTGGGTCTTCATTTAATTAATGATTAAATATTTAAATCAATTATTTAAATATACAATCGTTAAAAATATGGATCGTTACATTCTCCACACTTTAAAAAGATTTTGTCCTTAAAATTACAATGAAAAGAGAACATCTCTTAACCCACAGTCCCTCAAAAGCCTCTCATATTCTGGAAAAATTCGGCAGAACCTCGTTTGCGCGGCTAGGTCCGGAAAAATCCCAATACAACAAAGATAGGTATACATCTCATATCTTTAAATATACTAGATCACATATAGCAATTGTCTCAAATAAGTATGCTACATCAAACCAGAACTGTCCCGCATGCCTAACAACAGCACAGACATATACTATTATCTCAAATGCTAACAATCCAACATTAAACATGCATACATGAGATCTATCATCAAAAAGAAAAATAAAATCCATGCCTATCCGAGCAAGTAGAATACTAATCTATCTAGAATAAAACATCAAATATGATATCCAATGCCAAAGCCGATGATAAAAATAAAACCTCTCCAAGTAAAGAGTTCCGGATAAGTGGTCCTCATGCTCTTCCCAGTCTCCTACATCCTATTGCCTTTGCTTTCATTCCACTGAACCTCTACTACTCCACTGTACTCCTCCTAACCTGTTTTGTATCACATCTATCGGTACAAATAGGCCTATGAGGTCATGAAGTATCAGTTCAGTCTCAAAATCATATAATCGATTTGGTGCCAAGTTTTCAAACGCCTCTTGTAAGTTCTCCCAAAACCTACTATCGACCAACGGGTTCCAGCCACATATAATGCTCTTGGCACACAATGCAATCACACTATCCATCCCATATACGGTCAATAAATGCAGATGCCATTCTACTAGATTTAAGGAATGCCAATCTAACATCATTCGTCAGCTAATCGACTATGACTCAAATGCTATCACGCTATCCTCAATCATTGACAATCCATTAATGCAATCTATAAATATATGTTCGCACTACTCGAGAACAAACAATCTCTCATTCCTATGGAACCAACAGTCTTGGTTGGGTCCACACTACATCACCTCTATAGACAATGGTCAGTCTTCTAATTTAGCGATGATCTCCACTAGTCTAGTCTAACACCTCTGACTGGTACTAGTCCGCTAGATCAAAGTAGGTCTAACGGTCAAACTAGCCATTACCCTTGGCCATAGCTCATCGAGTTCTGAAGTCATAACCAGTGATAAGCTCAAGCAATGTCCACTCTAAGAATACTTCTCCTAAACTGGCATATCTTCCACTCGAAACATCAACACTACATTTCCCTTATAGACGAATAGGAAATGTCAAATCTGTATGAGGCTAAGAACTCTAACCATCACCACGGACGAAGGTCAAGATCCTTCCTAGAGAAGGGATACTCTAATAATGAGTGTATATGCAAGCCCGGGTGGGCCTGCAAATCACAATGTGCATGCATTTATAGTTATACCCTAAAAGTAAATTTGGCAGTATCATTGTCTGCATAAACTTAATCTAAAACAACATTTGAGAAGGTCAAAACAACTGAAAAACAATCATGAACCAATTTTTTATAGTAATAAAGTTTTATTATTCGTTTCTTTTGTTTTAGTTTATTTTATACTACTGGAAATGGAAATGATACTTGTACTTATACATCCATATGCTCTTTTAGCTAATATGGAAACATATTATGTGCATCATCATTTCACAACATGGCTTCATCTCTTCTATCTAGTCTAGTAATAGGAGAATTCAATGCATAAGACTTTCACCGTGGCTTTTGTTATACATATGAACTTCTATCTGTGGTTCTGACATTTGACTCTTGTTTATAAAAATATTTTTTTTTAAAATGAAAAAAGAAGAAGTGAAACTAAACTATTATCCGGCTTTACATTAACAAAGTAGTTGAGTCTTAATAATTCAGTTCACAAAGCGATTAAAGCAATCATTTCTAAGTTGATGAAATTGCACTAAGTTTTATACAAATTTCAAAGTAAAGTGTGTTTAAATGTCTATTAATAAATGATGTATAAATTAGAATTTTATAATTACATGTTCTATAAGTAATTATTGTATTTTGTTATAACCGCTTTGAATGTTTAATGTTTCTCATTTAAATGTTCGGCGTATATTTTATATTGATCAGCGAAACATGTTTTAAAACGTTATAAGGTAGATTAATTGATAATCTACTCCATAATAAGGAAAGGAAAAAACTCATGTTGTTGGTAAAAGATTGTTCGGTTTTGAACATGTGCACCGAGGACTTGTTGCCTAAATGGAGAAGCAACACATCGATGGCGAAAGACAAAAAGACAAAACATTTGAGTAGCCTGCTAGGAAAAAGTAGATATTAAATACATATCTTGTCTCTAATATGTTTGGGCTTAAATCACAGACATTTAGTGGCAGTGAATGCAACCGTGTGTGACAAAACCAGTAGTGGCGGTCAGAAATTAATTGAATGCATGCTTCATGTAGCGGGGTTCCTAAATGTACGGCGTACGGATACATATGTATCCGGTAATCATTTTATAGAGCTAAATTATGTTTAATTTTGTCCAGGTAAATCACACAGCAGTAGTCTTCAAAATTTTAAATTTTCTGTTAACGCTTCTTTTTTCGCAACAAACACTACCATTTAGCTTGTTTTTATGTATGCTCATTGTCATGTATTTTCTTCATCATTAACAATTCAATTGTTGTTTGCAATTAGTCAATAGAATTGATTTAGTTGGTTGGTAGTTTAAACTACAAATTTAAGATCATAAATTTGACCTTTGAAATCAACCCTTGTTAGTATTAATATGAATGATTGTTAAAAAAAATTGTTGTTTGTAATTTTATTAATGAATACAATTTTCCAACTTTATATGATTGTGACATGTGCAGGAGATGTTAAAATTTGATTCATTAAACTTAAACTAACGCTCACATACTTCAAATTTTTTGAAATAAATATCAATCGTTAATGTCCTTGTATCAAATATTTATACACGATGCCTATAATAAAGTTGAGCTTGGAAGATAGCGTTATTTCCAAAAAAAGTGTATATTGTTCACTTCATCCTGTACTGTGGTATCTGATGGACAGTACCAATATCAAAATCTGTTAGATGCCATTGTTGATGCAGCATATTCTACTTTGGAGAGGATGGGTGCATCTAATAGTTTTTCTAGGATTTTTCTAGATTTTTCCTAAGTGTTTTGAAGAGTATATAAAATTATTTAAGGTATGAGACTTAAATGTTTTATATATTTAATTAAGGAGAAGGGGCATTTTGTAAAATAAAATGATTATTAATTTTGAAAATAGTGGCAACACATTTCTGAAAAGAATTTGTTAACCAATGAGAATTTGACAAACAAAGGTAGGTTAGTTGAAAAGTTATCCCTTTTAAGCTAAAAACAAAGAAATCATACTTTTAGCATGTTTCAGCCTATTACGGCAGTAAACCTTTCGACCCAGACCTTCCGACAAGGTCAAAAGGTTCTAAGCTTTCGACAAGGTCAAACCAATGCATATGGTATCAAGCTACTTGTTACGTAATGAATTGGACAGAGTCAAAGGGTCCTTAGTCGAAAGGTTGATGGCCAGAGAGGTTGGGGTATGGTTGTTTTATAAACTAAAAGCTTTCACCTGCTTTGCTTTCGAATTAGAGCTTTCGACTTGATTGCTTTCGACCAAGTCAAAATGTTTAAAAGAAAAGTTTTAAACCTTTCGACGTAGTCGAAAGGTTACTGCCGTTTTATATAAATGTTGTGTTTTGAACCTTCCGGCAAAGTCGAAGGGTTACTTTGATTGGATTTGAAAGGTTTACTTGTTTGAAAGACTAGCTGCTTCTCCATGCTTTCGAGAGGAAGCTTTTAACTTAGGTGATTTACCGTTGTTTTATAAATTGAACTATAACCCAAAGCTTTTGAAAGAGTTGTTTTAAAAGATGCTTTAAAGCTTTCGAAGTAGAGCTTTTGACTTAGCCAAAAGGTTGCTTCCAATGGAGCCAAAAGGTTTTAAAAGAAGGTTTCCCACCTGTTTTAAATTAGACCTAGAAAAGTTTTCGAAAGTTTGTGTTAAAGAAGAGTTAATGTTATCCCAACTTTTGGCAAAGCCGAGATACCCAAAGATTAACTAAAAATCAATGATTATTAGTCATGAACATCGATTGTGCATCGCAGGTTCACCATGGATATCGATGAATTTTTTTCGAGTCCGGATTGGGCTACAATTGATAAGACATGTCAAGCAAGGCCAGGAAAAACAACGTTCCAAATATCAAGTCAATCCGAGGTTGTACGCTCAAGATATCATCGATGAAAGTGGAGGACATAGCCTCGGGTTCGCATCCATAAGGGTCGAATCGACTAAGCTCGAATCCATCAGGTTCGACTCCATCAGGTTCGGTTCCGTCACGTTCGACTCCATTTACCTCGTACCCATCAATGGGTACTCTATTCGAATCCATCAGCCTTCCCTGTCTTCGAATCCGTGGAACCCCTCTACTTCGTATCCATCTGCTTCATATCCATCGACTTAAAGACCTTCGAGTCCATGAAGACACCGTGCTTCGAATTCGTCCTCGTATACTTCAGTTTGAATCCATCAGAGGAAAGGTCCTTCAAATCCATGCAATTAAGGGAGCCTCGACTCCATGCCATAGTTGTCCTCGGACCCAATAAGCAAAGGAGACTTCGTATCGATCAACCACAGCACTCCATGATCAATACGAAGGAGTACGAATTCGATCGATTCGAAGAGGCCTTTCTTCGAATCCGTTACTTCGGATTCGCCAAGTAAACGCGGCTTAAACCCCGGATTCAACCCAATTAACCCGGAGAAAAAGAGGGATCGACTCGGGAAACGCGCGAGCCACGTCACCAAGCACATGCTCAGACGATCGATTCGACCCTATCGAGTCGAAGGGATCGATTCGAAGCACTCGTGTCCACCAGAAATGCAATATTGAATCGATCATAACTTAAGATCTATAAAGTCCAAATGCCACGAAATTTTCACAGTAGCTTGAGCACATGTTGAAGAACGTTCACACCAAATTTCAGCTCGATTGGACAATTTCTTGATCGATTCGAACGTAGCTTCGAATCAATCCCAAAGTGGGCCCGGATTTCCAGAAAGCGGGCATGTGGGCCCCCTTACGTGCCAGAACTGGTCTGCCTTCATTTTAGGCGAAATATCAGCCTCCTACACCTATAAATAGAGCCCGTGGTCATTCAGAAAAGAGGTCGGACAATTTTGAGAGCTAAAGAGCGCCCAGACTCTGCCAGATTTACTCCAGATCACCATTGCATCCTTAGATTCAGATTATAATCATAAAATATGTTGTACTACGCGACAAGAAATTGTAATCTTCAAGTATCGAGCAATAAAATCATAAAAACCTTGAAGTGGACGTAGGCCGGAGATAGCCGAACCACTATAAATTGTGTGTCACTGTTCATTATTTCTGGATTGCTGTTTGTTGCTTGCTTAAATCTGATATTTGTGTTTGAATATTGTTGATCTGTATTCATACATTGGTGCTTTCTCAACACTTGGGGTTTGTGACCATTTTTGGCACAAACACTTTGGTGCTTTCACTGAGAGGAACTAGCACCCGCTACACCAGATTCAAAGTTTAGATTTGAAATTTTAAGGATTCAGATTTGGCTCTACAATGACTCGACAAACAAGACAAAGAGCTGAGAGGAGCCAACAGGGAGGAAGTCAAGAGGCATCCTCTGGCGCTGGAGAAGGACAAGCTTCAATCTACATTACTAGAGATGAGATGGAGGTTATGAATAACCTAATGCAGGAAAGAATGATGAAAAGCCAATAAGAGATGCTGCAGAATTTCTTCGAGCAGATGAGAGCTGCAGGGACACAGAACCTTGGACCAGCTACAGCGGCTGTGAATGTGGAACAAGGAGCTAGGGCTATGGAACCCAACGGAGGACAGAATACAGAACCAGAAGGCAATCAACAAGGGCTTGGGGGCAGGCCCGCAGGATCCAACGCAAAAGGACCTTTGGAAGGAGCTCAACCGGCTAGGGCCAACACAAATGCTAACGAGCCACCCGAAGAGTACGTACCAGAATTCCCTACAAGACTCGGAGGGCAAGACAGAGACATGACAAGGGGGCAACCCCTGGATGGAGATGAAAGGATGATTGGCCTAGTGAGAAGGATCATGAGAGGGGGATTGTCAGGCGGAGGATTGGAAGAGGTTAGTCGAAGTCCGTTCGCTCTGAATATCCGGAATGCAAGGAACCCTCCAAAGTTCAAACTACCAATGCTGGATCCTTATGACGGAAAGTCAGACCCGACCATGCATATCACCAGATATATCAGACACATGGAAGTGCTGGGAGCATCCGAGGAAGTAATGGCACGATGTTTCCCCTTATTCTTATCAGATTTGGCTGCGCTTTGGTTTAGACATCTAGAGATAGGATCAATCAGGACATGGGGCGAGCTTGGGGATTGCTTCATGAAGCAGTTTAGGGTTCACGTAACGCGACCCAAGAGCGTGATGACTTTGGCATCAATAAAACAAAGGACCGAAGAGTCCATAAAAGATTTTCTGTTACGATTTAATGCAACAGTGGCTTCTGTAGATCGCCCGGACCCATCGATGATTTTGATGGCGGCAGTGGCAGGAGTTGGAGAAGGCACCGAATTCAAAGACTCTTTAACAAGAGACCCACCGTAAGATCTTGGAGAGTTTTACCATGAAGCTGAACGATTCATTCGATTAGAAGAATCACGAGCCGAGAGGCAGGTAATAAACGCTGTACAAGGCGAAGGAACCGCCAGGGAACAACCCACGGTGGACAAAGGAAAGAGAAAGCAGGATGACGCACATGATGGTCCTGATAAACGGAAGAGATTCCGAGAGCCCAGATTTAGGCAGTACACAGACTTGGTGGCAGGACTGGAACGAATTTACACCGAAACTCGGGGGCAACTCCACTATCGAAAACCACCCAGGAGAGATCCCACAGAACGGGAACGTAGAACCGGAAAATATTGCCTATTCCATGAGTTAGATAGGCACACAACCGACGAATGCCGCCACCTAAAGGATGAGGTGGAAGAACATGCCAGGAGTGGTAGATTGCCACAATATGTCAAAGAACGGGTAGCGGTAGTAAGGCCTGAACAACTACCGCCTCCACCTAACAGAAACGATCCTGGATCAGGATCACGACTCGTCATCCACTGATTAAGATGGCAAGGGCCAAGTTCATGATTTGGACTTCGGTCAAATAATTTCATTAGATTTGATTTCCAAAATAAAACGGCTATCCCACTTAGTTATGTACGGGAACCGGAGAGATCCCTAGGCATGCTCTAAGATGGAAATAGACCGCTCCGCCCGGAGAGGCATTGTCTAGTTTTTCCTGGTGTTTGAGATTGAACACCTAGGATTTGAATTTAATAAAGAAACATTTATTAAAATAAACCTTTTAACCGGAGAGTTAAAGGATGAACATTAAATATCAATATAAAATTGATCGCTTTACGACCTTACCCAGAGAGGCGGGGTCCGGAGTGCAAGAAGTGAGTTGCTTCGCTGGAGAGCGACAGGATCGACTCACTTAAGCATCGTTTCCTATTCACCGGAGAGTGATTGGATCGGGATTTGATAAGAGCCCGGAGAGGCTATGATCGGCCCACGATTTAGGCCATGACATCGCTTAATGTTCAGATACACTGAACCAGAGTGCAAGAAGTGAGTCGTTTCGCCGGAGAGCGACAGGATTGACTCACTTAACGTTGTTTCCCCTTCACCGGAGAGTGATAGGATGGGATCCAGCAGGAGCCCGGAGAGGCTACGATCGGTCCAGAACGACCAGGACATCGCTTTACGTCCTAATTAGGGCCAGAGTGCAAGGAATAGAAAGCAACGCCGGAGTGCAATATGATCCTTCTATTCGATCGCTAAGTCTAGAATGGGCTTGGCAAGGGTCCGGAGTGAGCATCAATAGTACGGAGAGACCGTAGAATTTCATTCTTAACTTCCACTGGAAGAAATTGATAACGATTCGGCTTCGAACAGCCATGGACTTGATTGAAAATGCTATAAGCTATGAGTAAAACATGAACTCACTACATTTGACTTGAGACTAATCAAAACACGCCTTTTACCAAAAGGCATGTTTTGGGGGGCAAAATGTTATCCCAACTTTTGGCAAAGCCGAGATACCCAAAGATTAACTAAAAATCAATGATTATTAGTCATGAACATCGATTGTGCATCGCAGGTTCACCATGGATATCGATGAATTTTTTCCGAGTTCGGATCGGGCTACAATTGATAAGACATGTCAAGCAAGGCTAGGAAAAACAACGTTCCAAATATCAAGTCAATCCGAGGTCGTACGCTCAAGATATCATCGATGAAAGTGGAGGACATAGCCTCGGGTTCGCATCCATAAGGGTCGAATCGACTAAGCTCGAATCCATCAGGTTCGACTCCATCAGGTTCGGTTCCGTCACGTTCGACTCCATTTACCTTGTATCCATCGATGGGTACTCTGTTCGAATCCATCAGCCTTCCCTCGCTTCGAATCCGTGTAACCCCTCTACTTCGTATCCATCTGCTTCATATCCATCGACTTAAAGACCTTCGAGTCCATGAAGACACCGTGCTTCGAATTCGTCCTCGTATACTTCAGTTTGAATCCATCAGAGGAAAGGTCCTTCGAATCCATGCAATTGAGGGAGCCTCGACTCCATGCCATAGTTGTCCTCGGACCCAATAAGCAAAGGAGACTTCGTATCGATCAACCACATCACTCCATGATCGATACGAAGGAGTACGAATTCGATCGATTCGAAGAGGCCTGTCTTCGAATCCATTACTTCGGATTCGCCAAGTAAACGCGGCTTAAACCCCGGATTCAACCCAATTAACCCGAAGAAAAAGAGGGATCGACTCGGGAAACGCGCGAGCCACGTCACCAAGCACATGCTCAGACGATCGATTCGACCCTATCGAGTCGAAGGGATCGATTCGAAGCACTCGTGTCCACCAGAAATGCAATATTGAATAGATCATAACTTAAGATCTATAAAGTCCAAATGCCACGAAATTTTCACAGTAGCTTGAGCACATGTTGAAGAACGTTCACACCAAATTTCAGCTCGATTGGACAATTTCTTGATCGATTCGAACATAGCTTCGAATCGATCCCAAAGTGGGCCCGGATTTCCAAAAAGCGGGCTTGTGGGCCCCCTCACGTGCCAGAACTGGTCTCCCTTCAGTTTAGGCGAAATATCAGCCTCCTACACCTATAAATAGAGCCCGTGGTCATTCAGAAAAGAGGTCGGACAATTTTGAGAGCTAAAGAGCGCCGAGACTCTGCCAGATTTACTCCAGATCACCATTGCAGCCTTAGATTCAGATTATAATCATAAAATCTGCTGTACTACGCGACAAGAAATTGTAATCTTCAAGTATCGAGCAATAAAATCATAAAAACCTTGAAGTGGACGTAGGCCGGAGATAGCCGAACCACTATAAATTGTGTGTCACTGTTCATTATTTCTTGATTGTTGTTTGTTGCTTGCTTAGATCTGATATTTGTGTTTGAATATTGCTGATCTGTATTCATACACTGGTGCTTTCTCAACACTTGGGGTTTGTGACCATTTTTGGCACAAACACTTTGGTGCTTTCACTGAGAGGAACTAGCACCCGCTACACCAGAATCAAAGTTTAGATTTGAAATTTTAAGGATTCAGATTTGGCTCTACAATGACTCGACAAACAAGACAAAGAGCTGAGAAGAGCCAACAGGGAGGAAGTCAAGAGGCATCCTCTGGCGCTGGAGAAGGACAAGCTTCAATCTACATTACTAGAGATGAGATGGAGGCTATGAATAACCTAATGCAAGAAAGAATGATGAAAAGCCAACAAGAGATGCTGCAGAATTTCTTCGAGCAGATGAGAGCTGCAGGGACACAGAACCTTGGACCAGCTACAGCGGCTGTGAATGTGGAACAAGGAGTTAGGGCTATGGAACCCAACGGAGGACAGAATACAGAACCAGAAGGCAATCAACAAGGGCTTGGGGGCAGGCCCGCAGGATCCAACGCAGAAGGACCTTTGGAAGGAGCTCAACCGGCTAGGGCCAACACAAATGCTAACGAGCCACCCAAAGAGTACGTACCAGAATTCCCTACAAGACTCGGAGGGCAAGACAGAGACATGACAAGGGGGCAACCCCTGGATGGAGATGAAAGGATGATTGGCCTAGTGAGAAGGATCATGAGAGGGGGATTGTCAGGCGGAGGATTGGAAGAGGTTAGTCGAAGTCCGTTCGCTCTGAATATCCGGAATGCAAGGAACCCTCCAAAGTTCAAACTACCAATGCTGGATCCTTATGACGGAAAGTCAGACCCGACCATGCATATCACCAGATATATCAGACACATGGAAGTGCTGGGAGCATCCGAGGAAGTAATGGCACGATGTTTCCCCTTATTCTTATCAGATTTGGCTGTGCTTTGGTTTAGACATCTAGAGACAGGATCAATCAGGACATGGGGCGAGCTTGGGGATTGCATCATGAAGCAGTTTAGGGTTCACGTAACGCGACCCAAGAGCGTGATGACTTTGGCATTAATAAAACAAAGGACCGAAGAGTCCATAAAAGATTTTCTGTTACGATTTAATGCAACAGTGGCTTCTGTAGATCGCCCGGACCCATCGATGATTTTGATGGCGGCAGTGGCAGGAGTTGGAGAAGGCACCGAATTCAAAGACTCTTTAACAAGAGACCCACCGTAAGATCTTGGAGAGTTTTACCATGAAGCTGAACGATTCATTCGATTAGAAGAATCACGAGCCGAGAGGCAGGTAATAAACGCTGTACAAGGCGAAGGAACCGCCAGGGAACAACCCATGGCGGACAAAGGAAAGAGAAAGCAGGATGACGCACATGATGGTCCTGATAAACGGAAGAGATTCTGAGAGCCCAGATTCAGGCAATACATAGACTTGGTGGCAGGACTGGAACGAATTTACACCGAAACTCGGGGGCAAATCCCCTATCGAAAACCACCCAGGAGAGATCCCACAGAGCGGGAACGTAGAACCGGAAAATATTACCTATTCCATGAGTTAGATGGGCACACAACCGACGAATGCCGCCACCTAAAGGATGAGGTGGAAGAACATGCCAGGAGTGGTAGATTGCCACAATATGTCAAAGAACGGGTAGCGGTAGTAAGGCCTGAACAACTACCGTCTCCACCTAACAGAAACGATCCTGGATCAGGATCACGACTCGTCATCCACTGATTAAGATGGCAAGGGCCAAGTTCAGGATTTGGACTTCGGTCAAATAATTTCATTAGATTTGATTTCCAAAATAAAACGGCTATCCCACTTAGTTATGTACGGGAACCGGAGAGATCCCTAAGCATGCTCTAAGATGGAAATAGACCGCTCCGCCCGGAGAGGCATTGTCTAGTTTTTCCTGGTGTTTGAGATTGAACACCTAGGATTTGAATTTAATAAAGAAACATTTATTAAAATAAACCTTTTAACCGGAGAGTTAAAGGATGAACATTAAATATCAATATAAACTTGATCGCTTTACAACCTTACCCAGAGAGGCGGGGTCCGGAGTGCAAGAAGTGAGTTGCTTCGCTGGAGAGCGACAGGATCGACTCACTTAAGCATCGTTTCCTATTCACCGGAGAGTGATTGGATCGGGATTCGATAAGAGCCCGGAGAGGCTATGATCGGCCCACGATTTAGGCCATGACATCGCTTAATGTTCAGATACACTGAACCAGAGTGCAAGAAGTGAGTCGCTTCGCCGGAGAGCGACAGGATTGACTCACTTAACGTTGTTTCCCCTTCACCGGAGAGTGACAGGATGGGATCCAGCAGGAGCCCGGATAGGCTACGATCGGTCCAGAACGACCAGGACATCGCTTTACGTCCTAATTAGGGCCAGAGTGCAAGGAATAGAAAGCAACGCCGGAGTGCTATATGATCCTTCTATTCGATCGCTAAGTCTGGAATGGGCTTGGCAAGGGTCCGGAGTGAGCATCAATAGTACGGAGAGACCGTAGAATTTCATTCTTAACTTCCACTGGAAGAAATTGATAACGATTCGGCTTCGAACAGCCATGGACTTGATTGAAAATGCTATAAGCTATGAGTAAAACATGAACTCACTACATTTGACTTGAGACTAATCAAAACACGCCTTTTACCAAAAGGCATGTTTTGGGGGGCAAAATGTTATCCCAACTTTTGGCAAAGCCGTGATACCAAAAGATTAATTAAAAATCAATGATTATTAGTCATGAACATCGATTGTGCATCGCAGGTTCACCATGGATATCGATGAATTTTTTCCGAGTCCGGATCGGGCTGCAATTGATAAGACATGTCAAGCAAGGCCAGAAAAAACAACGTTCCAAATATCAAGTCAATCCGAGGTCGTACGCTCAAGATATCATCGATGAAAGTGGAGGACATAGCCTCGGGTTCGCATCCATAAGGGTCGAATCGACTAAGCTCGAATCCATTAGGTTCGACTCCATCAGGTTCGGTTCCGTCACGTTCGACTCCATTTACCTCGTATCCATCGATGGGTACTCTGTTCGAATCCATCAGCCTTCCCTCGCTTCGAATCCGTGTAAACCCTCTACTTCGTATCCATCTGCTTCATATCCATCGACTTAAAGACCTTCGAGTCCATGAAGACACCGTGCTTCGAATTCGTCCTCGTATACTTCAGTTTGAATCCATCAGAGGAAAGGTCCTTCGAATCCATGCAATTGAGGGAGCCTCGACTCCATGCCATAGTTGTCCTCGGACCCAATAAGCAAAGGAGACTTCGTATCGATTAACCACAGCACTCCATGATCGATACGAAGGAGTACGAATTCGATCGATTCGAAGAGGCCTGTCTTCGAATCCGTTACTTCGGATTCGCCAAGTAAACGCGGCTTAAACCCTGGATTCAACCCAATTAACCCAGAGAAAAAGAGGGATCGACTCGGGAAACGCGCGAGCCACGTCACCAAGCACATGCTCAGACGATCGATTCGACCCTATCGAGTCGAAGGGATCGATTCGAAGCACTCGTGTCCACCAGAAATGCAATATTGAATCGATCATAACTTAAGATCTATAAAGTCCAAATGCCATGATATTTTCACAGTAGCTTGAGCACATGTTGAAGAACGTTCACACAAAATTTCAGCTCGATTGGACAATTTCTTGATCGATTCGAACGTAGCTTCGAATCGATCCCAAAGTGGGCCCGGATTTCCAGAAAGCGGGCATGTGGGCCCCCTCACATGCCAGAACTGGTCTCCCTTCAGTTTAGGTGAAATATCAGCCTCCTACACCTATAAATAGAGCCCGTGGTCATTCAGAAAAGAGGTCGGACAATTTTGAGAGCTAAAGAGCGCCGAGACTCTGCCAGATTTACTCCAGATCACCATTGCAGCCTTAGATTCAGATTATAATCATAAAATCTGCTGTACTACGCGACAAGAAATTGTAATCTTCAAGTATCGAGCAATAAAATCATAAAAACCTTGAAGTGGACGTAGGCCGGAGATAGCCGAACCACTATAAATTGTGTGTCACTGTTCATTATTTCTGGATTGCTGTTTGTTGCTTGCTTAGATTTGATATTTGTGTTTGAATATTGCTGATCTGTATTCATACACTGGTGCTTTCACAACACTTGGGGTTTGTGACCATTTTTGGCACAAACACTTAATGCTTTCGAAAGGATTTGTTTACTGAATGGTTTTAAAAGGGGTCGAAAGCAAAGCATTCGAAGAGGTCGAAAGCCAAGCTTTCAATGGAGTCGAAAGGTAGCCTTTTGAAGGGGTCGAAAGGTAGCTTCCGACTAGGTCGAAAGGTTTAGTTTCTGAATGATTTCAGAAGGTTTCAAATGGAAGGATTTCCAAAGATTTTTTAAGGCAATGTTTCAAGTCGTTTTAAAATAGGATGTCTAAGGTTCTATTGCTTTCGAAAGGTTTGAGGTTTAATGGTTTCGAAGGGTTGACTTTCAATGGTTTCGAAAGGTTTTAGATTTCTAAGGGTTTTGAGGTTACCAATGGAAACAATAAATAAATATGGCCTAAGTTAGGGATACTGATGGAAATAGGTTAATCATGGGGTTAACATAATATATATATATATATATGGAATTATGGTGCTAACATGATACAAATAGATTCATAGGGCTAGCATGAGTCAAAAGGCAAATTCAAATAGAATCATTGGGCTAGCATGATACAAGTAGAATCATGGGGTTAAAATGATATAAATAAACTCATGGGGCTAACATGAGACCATTAAATTCATGGGGCTAACATGAAATAATTAGATTTATGGGGCTATCATGAATTAAGTGGCAAATGATGGGTTCATAGTCGTCCTAGAAAAACTATGTGATGTGAGATGGATAGTCTACATTAACTTAAGCAAAATGAATATGGAATAGTTAGTTCCTCTTTGATATAATAAAACTCTAATTGGGGACGAGGAAATCCTAGTTGTTTTCAAATATGCATATCACCATGATCTTTTATAAATACATGTTTTAACCATTGTGGATGCAGGGGAACAGTAAATGGTTTTATGAAAGGTTTTTCAAAAGATATGTTTTAAAAGGATGTTAGTGAGGGGAAACCCGTTCGACTAAGCGGCGTGGTCTCACTTAACATGTTTTATCGGGATGTATTTTATTATTCATATCAGGCTTTATGTCTGACTCAAATTTTATGTTTTCCCCTTAAACTCTCGGGTGCTCAAAATTAATTTGAGTAGGCTGAGGGATTAAGGTTTTTTCAGGTTTTAGTAGGATGACGAATAAGCTACCGGAGGCATGTAGGAGGCCAACAGATAGCTATTTAGGAGTTATAGTTCTTGTTATGTTTTGTTGGATTTTCCGCTGTGTTGTTTTGTATTAGGTCTATTATGACCATATAACTCTGATCAACCATAGGGGTATCTTCATATACCGCTCTTGGCGTATTTTGTAATAATTATAGTTGATCTGTATTTGGGAACGATTTGGGATTATGTGTTGTGAATGTGAAACAATTGGTTTTGAAATGTAATGAAGAAAAATTTTGTTTTGAAATCTGTGTTTTGTTTCATATTCAAATGCTTCTGATATTATTGATACCATTAACATAGCTGTATTTAGTTGCCGGAAGCTAATACTATAGATGACTGCAGTATTTGTAGCGCTTAGTTTTGGGCCTCTAGATAGGGGATGTTACACATCTTAAAGCCTTCTCGATCATTTTCTCGAAGCCCTCGTCTATATGACCAATCAATCGCTCCCTATGATGACTACACAGCCCATTGTCAAACTTTCCATCCTTTCTGTGTGGAGTGTCAAGGAAATAGACAATACTTCAATAGCACATCAAATTCGGCCACATACTCCAACACAGAAATATCGCCTTACTTCAAATCGGCGAACTATCTAATGAACACCGACTTTGGAAAGTTGAGATAAACCTTCTTCGAAGCGAACTATGAACTAATCCCAAGTAAATCGGTCCTCAGGAATCGAAGCTATAGAGACACTACACTAGTTCATTATTCATCACTGGAGTTATCTAGAGGTTATCTTCTACCTCATGGCATCATTTAACTTTAATCCATCGAAGATCCTCTCACAAGTAACCATCTAATATGGCCTTTCAATAGATGACTCCGTTCAAAGGAACGGTCTGCCTCCTAGACTCCTATAGTATATATACAGCTTAGCGAAGCCAACTCTAACCATTTGCACTTAAGCACCATAATCATCTAGAAAAACTGGGCATTCTAGGAAATGATTCGCACTATCTTTACAAACATATCCTATCAATCAGGGTTAGTGACCTAAATCCTACCCAAAACTCAACTCTAAAGATAGAGGCAATGGCCGTATTTCTCACTTGCTTGACCATTCCTATTATATAATAAGGATGGTCAGTCTCTCATGAAGAAAACTACTTCAATAGTGCTCGTGCGTGCACACAACTCATACACTATATAAACTACTATATAGTTTTGAAAACCAAAATATATAAAAAAAACACGGGCTCTCTTGTATACACACACACCCTAGATCCAGTCTAAGGCAACAAATCCTACCTTATCTCTACTGGATCACGATATCAACTAAGGTTAATCATGTAACCTTTGCTCTGATACCAAATGTAACGACCGCCCTACACCTATGGTGCAGAACGGTTGTCAAAGGAAAGAAAAGAAGTAAAGATGAATAAAGGAGAATAGTAGAGAATGAAAAAGAAGAAAAAGGAAACATCAAATAACCACATAACCTATCGTATATCTCACATTGCATCAGAGTAAATATAGTAGCCAACAAAAATATAAAACAATCGAGACAGTAATAAAAATGTGAACCAATCATCAGAGTGTAAGATCTATAAAGTTATACAATATAGTAAAAGTGTTTATACAACTGGAAAATAAACACAATTGATACACTGTCTCATATAATAGTAAGTCAAAATTGTTAAGGCTCCATAGTGTCACATAGCAGAATCTACAATAATAAACTCAAATACAAGTATGAGTAAACGTCACCTCCTGCTAGTCCATCTGCAGAACTCCATATATCATCCATCCCTACTCTCGAATCTACTAATTTAAGAGTACCCGAGATAATAAGAAGCAAAGCATAAAACCTCGAATCAGAAAATAGTCTGGTCTAAGCGATAAACAATATCAAATACAAAAGTCGATATAGTATAAGGAACCGTGGGCACGTAAATCTTACCGGACATGTCCCTGCAACCTAAGAGTTAGCAGATAACATAGATAATATGCTACTCTACAACATCATAAAAAGGTACACCATACTTAGTATCTGTCGGGGTGCCTAGGTATCTCCATCCACAATATCTACTCCATACTAAGTAAATTATCTTGGTGTCTAGGTATCTCCATCCACAATACCTACTCCACACTAAGTCAAGTTGGGGCTTCTAGGCATCCTTAGCACAATACCTACCTCGGGTGACATTCCTAGGGTGACAGGTAGCTAGTAAAGCAACCATGACAAACATAACATCCTTCAAACAATACTAATTGTCACCCAGTGTGCTCTAGATATATGATAACTTGTATGACCCCCATAATGCCAAGGACTAGAGGGAGTCCCGGTTCTCCATCGTACTCTCGTATCTCGTAGCCCAAAGCTGGACACTAAACCCACATGTCTAGGGTATACAGATCCATCATGATCCATGGGCGTCCCCATTGTACAGTACCCTTGCTTCGAGTACAACAGAAAACACTCCGATTCATCAATGATCCCTTAGCACATACACATCAATCTGGTCCCTACTAGTTGAGTACAATTTCCATTATCTCAGAACCTACCATGTTCCTACACCATGACTCCCAATACGAGCCCCTTCGTTACCTATACCCTACATGAGTCATAAACCGAAGGTTACAGAGTGCCTAATCCTCGGTACCTGCTAACCCCATGAGCTACAAACCAAAGGTGCTAAATGACTAATCCTCGGCAGCTGCTAACCCTATGAGCCACAAACTGAAGATACTATTCCATCATGTTGTACATCATCATCCCCTATGATACGAACGAGCCAACATCTCCAGCATGATCTAAAGAGTCTGGAACTATCTACCTCGAAACCTACTCCTTACACGAGCCAACATCCGAAGTACCAACTCTCACGTCGAAGCACCACATCATCGCCTCACCATCTATATCGCTCACCCTAGAGCAACAACATTAAGACCTTAAGTCGGTCGCACGAACAAACTACCAAATCACGCACCATGAAATCTCATCAACCTCCAAGCCAAAGATCAGCCAAATCACCCATCAACAATAGTGATGGACATTGACCAGTCTACTATGGTCAATACCAACCACCTTGGTCTTGTATTTAACCAAACAGATAAGTACAAATCAAACGGAAACGTCCTACATCCACACTAATGTCAAAAGCCTTATCCTCTACCTCAGATCTGTTGTCATATATCCTAAGTCTCCTCTATAACTTACTCGTTCGTTAGGTTATCGCATGTGCAAAACCCCAACGTACAAGATATTGCCCTAAAACTTGATCACCGCTAATCAGTGTTTTCAATCAAAACAACCAAATCATCCAAACAACCGAATATCCATGCAACTACCATACATACATCCAAAATAGCATATATACAACATGTATAATCCATCCACGTCAACAAATGTGGTAAATCATATCTATAATAGCTCAAATCTAATAATTCCCTAACTATGGCACATCGATGGAAATATGTGATATTATTTATAAATCATTTTAAAATAATTTTATTTTCTTTTAAAAAAATCTAGCGGTATATAAATATTGGAAAATCACATTTTAAAATTAAAAATCATTCCCGATCATCAATCTAATACTATACAACCAATAATAGTATGATGAGAAACAGTATTACTCACCTAAATGAAATCTATCTAAATTAGCCAAAGTGTGGATCTCGCCATCACGAGCACAACATAAGAAACCACATCCAAAACGGACCTCGTATGCAAAAGATATGGTCTAAAAAAGAATTGATATTATTTAAATAATTAATTAACCAAATTAAATCACTAATTACCTTAATTTGTTACTAATTTTTCTTCCACTTATGCATGTACATACATCCTACAGGAATCGTGCATATCCATGTCATTGTCGCTTCATCTAATCACCAAATCCACCTAAACCACTCAACGAAATCAACAACCGACGAATGCAATACGTTTCTCTTTGCGTTCTCCTCATTCTTTACCCATCCACTCAAGATTCGATCCACCACGTTATGAAGCGACTTGGTCGAAGCTTGGAAGCTTATGTGATTCCTCTTATGGATGTGATTTGCAAAAATCCAAGTAAAGGTGCACGTCATCGAGGAGATTCCAACCACAATCGCGATCCGCCTATCGTCACCCCAAGTTCCAAGAATATCAAACCATAGTTTCACGACAAGGAGTTAGATCTTGACCAATGACGGTAAATCAAAATTCCACCACGGTCATCATGGAGCTCTCGTCCATATGATCTCAATGGATCCAATCTCGCGATTTTTAGTGTAACGGATTAGGAGACTATATTTTCTGAAGATGATTTAAGAAGTGACCATGGATTTTCTTTCCCAGGCAATGAACAGTGAAATGAAAAATAGGAGGGAACAAGATGTGGGATTTAATTAAAAATTTTAATTCTTTGTTTATTTGATGTCTCAAACAAGCATCCATAAGTTTCAAGTCCGTACGATCAAACATCACATCCGATCGCCATGAAACTCTTCTGCATGCATCACCTCATTTTTTTAGATCCAATGGTACAAATCTTTTCGCCATTTGAGACTATGTCTTGGAATGCTAATTTCACACATTTCGAGATCATTTCTGCCATCGAATCGTCCGATCTCCAAATATAGCGATCCTTATATTTAATTTAATTTTCAATGTCAATTTAAACTCAACGGAAGTGGTTTCAAGTTTTGATTCCACCGTATGCGAAAAATCACATTTTTGGGCCTTCGTTTAATTAACGGTTAAATATTTAAATCAATTATTTAAATTTTAGATCACCAAAAATATGGGTCATTACAAAGCATACCTCACTTCATAAGTTCCTTCACATTTTTCTTGAGCAGTAAGCCTGCTAAGACCCGGTAATGCCTGAGGCACAAGTCATCATCACTTACACACCCTTCGAAAATGTAGGACAGTCCTTTATCAAGTGATCAAGCTGATCACAAATAAAGCACTTACGCTTCACTCTAGCTGGATGACATTACATAGCAAAACACTTCTCGTATGCCACGGTAGTGACATACTAGGCTAGCTTTTCTTTATCGAACAAGCTCGATCTTCCTTATATCATGGTCATTATGCTTCGGTTGGAGTTTTGATTACTTTCCACTTTTATTACCTAAATAGTATCTCATGGGCATTCTCTCGAAGGAGAACCATCCCAATGAGATATTCAAAAGTGGACCTTGATAGGGATAAGGCTAAGCAGTGAACCCCTAGCTAATGATTAAGACCCAAGGCAAATCTCTTTTCCCATAACAACAATGTACCAACCAACTCAAAAGCCAAAAAATAAAAGGTTGAACTAATCAACTCCCCTTTACCGACAAGCTGTCCTACTCAAGATAGATGGAATACTCAAGCTACCTACTTTTCTCGATCTCAAAAATGAACCGAGAACTTATAGTGGTGCTTAAATAAATTTTGAATCATATGTCCGCTTATCAGCCACAAAAACACTACATCCTACCCAGTCAAAGTCACCCTTCTTCAAATTATCGAGAAATAATTTCACTCACGAAAACATTCCCTAGACTTATATCGATGGAAGCATTCTTAAGCATGCTTCCAAGACCGTGTCTCAGCAATAGTCTCAGGAGCCAAATATGGCTCCCCTCCATGGCTAAGGAAATTCGGGCACCACTCCGAAGAGTCTAAAGCTGGTGGAGCTAAAATTACTGATGCCTAAAAGGCCTCACTACTTCTGGCGCTAACCACAATTAGCTAGAAAAATTCATGAGTGACAGAACATCTTTTGCAGTAGCTAGATAGTTTGTGAACTAATCAGGCATCTCAGACTGCCTATCCGCAGTCGCTCCTATATTTCGTTTGTTCATACGGATAGGCAAATAAAGATACCTTAGTAATTAGTGGTAGAAACAATTTAAGTTCAGAAGATGCACGGTGTATACAATATTATATAGTAAAAAATACAAGTACGCTCTCTCAACGTATCTCTACTACCAGATTAACAAACTGGTCTAGTTGGTCCGAATGTTGAGCCTAAGCTCTAATACCAACAAAAACAACAACCTGCCCTTCATAATACCCTAAATTATGTGCTCTACATCATCGTATGACTTTTGAAAACCATAAAAGACAGATCGTCGGGATAAAATTAGAAAAAATATATTAAACCAAGATACCGATAAGATCTTACAATGGAATGACAATATATAATATATTGAATATACATAAAAAATAGAACAACAATATATAAAAGAGCGCACTACTGGAAGCAACTGATAAATAAATATCAGTACAAAACAGTCAAAATACATGAACTCCAAAATAAATACGGAGTTCTGAATAAATATTTGACACAATAGTCTCATATATAAATAACAGGTCCATCATGTACATTAAAATAACATGTATATATATCTCAAAATATCGATGCTACACCTCCAAAATGCTCCAGCTGCGCACTCTGCTAGCATATCCCCAAAAGCACCTGACTCTATAACTACTCAATCGAGTACCTGAGAGTTGTCATGACATCAGCAGACAAAAGGAAATACTCGGGTCATACATAAAGTCTGCTGTGAGGGAAACTATCTCAAAATACTATATATTAAAACTATATACAAATAAACAGGAACTACTAAATCACAACCGACCCTCACTACAAACTATGGCTCAGGGGAAATCCGGACTGTCTATAAACAAGTACGGTAAATCTATATCCAAAGTAGAGGATCCATAACCTGGTCTTCTCCTGTAATAACAAATTAGCACAATATTGCACTACACTAGCCCAAAACTTCTAATAATATAGTACAAATATACCATGATTAAACCATGATCCGAAAACAACGATCACTATTGCTAGGATCGATACGATATGCCTCAACATGTACGGTCACTGTTTCTAAGACCGAATAGGTAAACCACAATGCGTATAGCCACTACTGCTAAGACCAAATAGTATGCCGCAATGCATATGGCCACTACTGTTAAGATCGAATGTTCGTAAGATTACGAATGTAGGACCCTAAAACGTCCAAGCGATCATAACAAGATAAAACTATTCACAGTCCCTCTAAGACTGTGTCGAGTGTGCCATGACCATCAATAACACTCTAGGTACACCACAACAAGGTTGATACCTAGGTAGGTCACGTCAGTCCATATCCTTGGGTAGGTCACATAAGTCCATACCCTTGGCGTGTCACAATAAGTCAACAGCAACAAATCGTATATTACTCTATGGTCGAAACCTTAAAGTACGGACTCACTCCATATATAATGTATGGAATCGCCATGCATGACTCCAATCGCCATAGCCTAAAACCCAGTGGACAAATCTATCAAAACCCCATACTAAACCAAATTGCATTCCAAATGGAATGTATGACCTCGATGCCATAGTACTCCTCAGATATACCTTCCCATCTACCTCAAAATCTACGGTTTTGGAATACGAGCCAGGGTGGGTTGCACGGTGGCTCCAAAATTAAATACTCCAAAACATACTAATATTTTACCAATTGTATCCCTTGAAAAATGGTCCAAACCTCATCTCAATCCGACTTCGTATGCGAAAGTTATCGTGTTTTGAAGTTTGCACAATACATAGTAGGTCAGCCAACTGAAGGACCATTTGGTCGACTGAACCAGGGCCTGGATGGACATTTTCCTCTCAACCAGTCGACTAAATGGACCAGGTCATTTGAATGAAATGACAGTTTCCAGGCTGTGAGCCTAGGCTGGGAGTAGATTCCCCGAACAGATGCCGATTCATGCGTCGTTTCCTCCAACACTTCGCCCTATGAGTCGCCTTGCTACTAGAGCCTACCTCCATCCCATTGGACATCTACCGAGGTTCATTTGTTGATGTTTTGGAAGTGAATTCTATAAGTAATCAAAAACCGGTTTCGATACTAAAATCCACTCTTTGCGCTAGTAGAGTTCTACGGGCGATTATGGCGACTCGACTTAGTCTAACATGCCAAAACGACATACCCAGCCTTATGCGTAGCCTATACATGTGTTGATGCACTTATTGGTGCACGCCTATGCACAGATGCTTACACAATACACAACCAAACACAAATTATATTTTTGACTTCACTGGGATGATTACTCGATCCCATATACTCTCATGTAACTTAGCGCACGCGATAGTCGCTATGGCTACGTGAAATGCTTCCATCGGACTTGTAATCAATTATATTTGTATATAATGAACAATTACATATCTATATTAACAAACAATCACTCAACAACTACAACTACAATACAATATTGGTTTTTAATTATCACTTAGCTCCAAATCACGTATACGTATACCCACTCGTGCACGTATACTATACACACACATACATCCAAGTGAGCCAATCAACTATAACTAGATCAAATATTAATTTGCTTACTAATCTTTTCAATAAAAATAAAATATCACTTTAAACCATTTTGTAAAATCTTGTAACATCCCTTACACTACAGATGCTGCACTCATCTATAATATTAACTTCGTCATCTATAATTGTTAACAAGATTTCTTGTTAACACCCCAAAGTTATTCCAAAGAGAATGGATAGACTTGTTTGAATGAAGAACATGATACCTTAAGAATTGATTTTAGATTTAACTTTACTTGTTGTTGATTTTTGGGTTGGACCTTTCGACGTCGTCGAAAGGTTTGGTCTTTGAGTTAGATATCTTTCGTCTTAATTGAACTTGTATGAGGTCTCTTGCAAAAGTTTTCTCTTTGGTAAGGTTGAAATTCTCTGGGTTTATCCTTTTAAGGGTGGTTTTAACCTTGCCGAGAGGTTAGGGCGATTGCCTCCTTTGAGTTTAGGAAGGGTATCAAATTCCTTGGTGACATGTAGCTGCTTTTGATCTTGTTGAAAGGTTAGGTCGCTTATATGGAGTAGGTTTCAACCTTGCCGGAAGGTATGGGAATGTACTCTTTTGGATTAAGCCTTACAAGTCCAGGTATCTATATCTAGAGAATATACTTTAACCTTGTAAAAAGGTTAGGTGACTTGGAATGTAACTTCGAAAGGTTACTGGTATCATTATAGCATAAGAACTGTTGACCTAGTCGAATGGTTTAGGGCTCAAAGTTAATTACTCCGGAAGGTTGCAGTCAGTGTTTGGACTAGATGTATTGTCAACCTTGTTGAAAGGTTCAAATTATATGGTTAATGGCTTCGAAAGGTTGCTGTAATTATTTGTATCAGAAGACTTGTCGACCTTGTCTGCAAGAACCTTTCAATGAGATTGAACTTGAAATTAGGAGTTAATCCAACAAAAGTTTAAGAAAACAGTAAAGTAATTAACTAAGTTTAGGACTTCCCTTCTTATCCAAGAAAAAAATCTATATTTTCTTAAATTCCCCAAATCAATACCCAATTAAGGTTACAATGCTTTGATTAAGAAGATACAAGATTAGAATGAGAGAAATCGGATACAAAAATTGGACCCGTTAGGTCTTATTGATATATGCAGACGGCCCCCTTTCGACTCCATGCTTTCGACTGAGTCGAAAGGCCACCCTTTTATATGCAGCTGTAAACCTTTCGACTTTGTTGAAAGGTTTGCCCTTCATATGCCATTATGGACCTTTCAACATTGTCGAAGGGTCTGCTCTTCTTTATGCCTTCATGAACCTTTCGACTTTGTCGAAGGGTTTGCCTTCTATATGCTATTGTGTACACTTCGACCTTGTTGGAAGGTTGCTCTTTCACTTGATTGTTGCGAACCCTTCAACCTTGTTGGAAGGTTGCTCTTCACTTGATTGTTGTGGAGAGCTATGCTTCCCTTTAATGTTGTCGAAAGGTTGTCTTTCATTCTTTGCTGACTTGTGAGTGCTGCCTTCTTCATAAACCTTTCGACATTGTCGAATGGTATCCTAGATGTGTTTCAACTAGTTTGAAAGGCTTGCTATGCTTTCGAAAAGGTCTCTATGGAGTTTCTCACACTTGTTTTGACTTGTTCATCCTCTTCGAAAGGTAAGAAATCCTTGGATACTGAGTGATGGAACCATTTGACTCCTTCGAAAGGTTTGGGACTGTTAAACTCTGATGACCGCATCCCTTCAACTCCTTCGAAAGGTTTGGGCTGTGCTTCTTTTCCTTAATTTTTGTTGAAAAACCTTTTGACTTAGTCGAAGGGTTGATTTTTGGTGTAACATTTGCCCCTCCCATTTTCGCTTTAAAACAACAAGGTGATTTCTCGAATTCGGTTCATAAATTTTAGTCTAATCTCTTACTCTTACCAGTTTTCAATTAAATTTCTTATTTTCCAAATTCCAACACTGAAATTCAATTTTATTTTTGTTTTCTTAGAAATTTTCCTCCTAAACCAGTTTTGTTTTTTAAAATTAACAAAACTCATCTTCATCTTTGGATTTCGAAGTTGATGGTGTTTGTTAAAGAGAATTTTCCTATCGGGTTTAGCTTTTAATCAAAAGTCTCTAATTTTCGCCTTTTGTTTTTAACCTGAGTTTTTGATTTATTGAAAACCTTTATTCTTCTTTTTAAATCTAGTTGATGTGATTTCAATTTAGACTTATTTTGTTAATTGGTTAAATTTACTTGTCCCTCAAGAAAAATTTGAAAACTGCATTTATTATCGGGTTTGGGTTCGGTTAAACCCGATATGATAACCTAGAACCCTCTCGTGTACAATTTAGTAACACAAAATGACATTTCTACCCCTTCGAAAGAGATTGAGGCGGCAATAATGGATTTGCCCTCTTTGTTCCTTTCGATGGGATCGGAAGGTATTGTAATGCCAACTTTACCATTGTTGTCGAAAGGTTAGATAATTAAATGGTGTAACCCTTCGACAACGAGCTCTCGACATGGTTGAAGAGTTTCAAACCTTTCAACTACTAGCTTTCGACAAGGTTGAAAATTTTCAACCTTAGAGTTGTCTCTGCCCATCTTTGCCGAAACGTTTAAAACACATATGAATTGAACCTGAAATCTTTCGACTTTAATGAGTAGGACATGTTTTGACAACTTTGATCAGACCTTTCGATAACATCAACAACATCAATATTTTTAACTTAGGAATGTTAAGGTTTTAGTTTTGACCATGTCGAAAGGTCGTCACTCATCTTTACATTACACTTGAAGTGGATCCAGGCTTCCATAGAGCTTTCGACATTTTAGAAAGGTGATGAATAAGTTAATGCTCTATTTCTTCCTATCGACTTTGTCAAAGGCTTAAAGAATTTATATTATTATTTGTTCACTTTCTAGGTTTTCAGTAATGTTGAAGTATGATGGTTAAGGTTGATGTCATTGTCCTTCCAACATTGTTGAAAGATTGAATTGCTAACCTTTCGACATTGTCGAAAGCTTGATGTATGAACCTTTCAACTTTGTCGGAAGCTTTTACTATAAACCTTCCGACTTTGTCGAAAGCTATTACTATAAACCTTCCGACTTTGTCGAAAGCTTTTACTATCAAGTTTTTTGACTTAAACTTTTTGCTCCATTTAAAAATTTGTGTATGTTTTCATATTTAAGCTATCTAAGTAAACTTATTTGCTTTTGAATTCTTGATTGCTTCCTAAATTCATAATTGATCAAGGGTTTTAACTAAAACGTTTTCACCTGACAAAATCATGAGCTCTTCAAAAATTGAAGCCATTGCTAAGCACTCCTCCATCGGATGTAAATAATTGCTTTCAAATAGTTTCCATATCTTTATAAAGGTGTTATTTAAACATATAAATGGTATTTATAAAGGAAGCAAGAAAATTTTACAAATGGGTTTTGAAAAGTTTAAAGATAATTGATTTGCAAATGAAGTTTTCAAATGAATATTTCAAGTAAAAATTATATAGTTTTAAATTAATTGTTTATCCTTGTCTTTCAATTTATTTTCTTTCTGTTGTTTCTATTCTCCTACCATCTTCCTTTTCGAGGACGAAAAGTTTTGAGTGGTGGAGAGTGTAACGGCCTAAAAGTTTTAATAGTTTTAAATGTTTATTTAACTGAAATTTTTGTGAAATTTTTAACAATTGAATTTGAAAATAAAATTTATTATTTGGAATACGTCTATTTTAATATAGCAACTGGTAAATTTTCATGTGATAATATTGAAGTTTATTTTCTTGTGAAATTTTATCTCAATTTAAATCAGTTAATAACAGTTGAATTTAAAAGTGTTCCGAAACCTAAATATGTCAACATTAGAAAATTTATTTAGAACAATTTGAATCTGATTGCGAAATTCGTTTCGTGAAATTCGGACGTTTCTAGCTCCGTTTGGATTTTTCCTTACGGAATAACAGCGTATATTGGTACTGATTATCGACTTTTGATCAGATGATCGTACCACTGATATCTGTGTACCGTTCTGTTCGCCGCATCGTGCTTATCTCAGCGTATATTTATTTCTGTGTTTTGAAGTCCGGTACACAGTGGAAATCCGCGAAACCGGTAACCGTATTGTTCTGTGCCTTTGGTTTGTGACTTCAATATCCTAACCGTGTATTAACCAACGGTCATTTGAGTTTATTTTTTTTAAATTTGAATCGTGCCTGACGTTGAAATCCTACCATCTCCATTTAATATTGGTTCGGTTCCTTCCTTTGATTATTTTAGGCATGCGTTACAGAGAATATAGTATATTATATTATTTATTCTTATCATCTCACATTTTTCTTTTTCCAATCTGCTCTCTCCCCTATTACTGTAACCCATACCTTCTTCCATTTTTTCTTGTCCTCCACTAAACCTCAAACCCTTGCCGCGTCAAGCCTCCTCCACCTCGCCAGCACCCCGCGCGTCCCTCTTCCCTGACCGACCTACCTCCTTGTGCCCCTCCGCTCTACATCCTTGCCTAACTTTTGTTGCCAGCAGCCGCATAAGCTTTGGGTATGAATGTATATATGTTAATATATATATATATACGTATTTTATTTTCTCAGTATATAATTATTTTATGGCAACTGTTTATGTATATATCTATACAGTGGCAACCTTGCTTTCCTTTTCTGTGAATGAAATAGTAAGTTAAGGTTGGGTAAGTTAATAAGATAATAGTTATACGCATGGATAATAAAAAAATGTATGTACGCTAGTTTATATATATTATGACTGATCTTCATATTGGGCTTTTGATTTCATGTGGAAGATATTAAGTATAATTGTCTGTATATATGTTAGTATATATTATATAACGGTGCCACTGTGACGTTGTATACATATTTATAACTATTTAATTATAATATGCATACTGTATATATGGTTTAGACTATAGGTTGTATAATATATTGGTTATATTTAAATTTTTAGATATATATATATGTTGTACGATCTGTTGGAGTTCATTTTATAGGTTATAATAGTCTTCATACATACAATCTGATGTTAATGTATATATAATTTAAATGACATATATTTTATAATTTTATAATACAAAGAAAATTTTGTTTACGTATATACTTATTGCTTGTAGTATGTATATGGGATGAGTTTTGCAGAATTTTGTATATATATGTATATATATTATAAGTGGGTTCTCTGGTTTGGTTTTATAAACACATTATTTATACTGAATAAATAATGAGGAGGCAAATCTGAGAAGTTTTTTTCAATTTTTTCTAAAACCTGTATATATATTTGGCAATATATATAAGTTGTTTATAAGTCCAGTCTGCATATTTGTTTATACATGCTTGTTATTCGCATATACACTTTTGTCTGCATATATTAGGTACTGTCTGCATTGGTATATTTGTAATATATGGTCGGTATATATATATTTTGAGTAATGGGTATGTTTGTGGATATAGCTGTATAGGATCCGGTAACTAGTATGTTGGTTTTAGGTATGGTTTTATTAAATGAATATACATGAATTTTAAATGGTGGAACTGAATTGATTTTTTTTATATTTATAAGTATGTATTTTATTTTAACTATATATATTTTATTTTAATTTTGTCTTAGATTAAAATATGGATTTTTATAAAATAACAAATATTTTCCGTATATATCAAACTGATTCTAATTCAGTTCATCAATTCTTGATTCTCAGTCTCGTTCGTCCAATTCGCGTTCAATCTTACTTTGCTTTGAGATTCGTGCTTGGATTTCGTAACTCAACTTCATTGTCTATCTCTCTAGCCTCGAAAGGTGAGCAATCACTCACGATTTACGTTCTTGTATTTATTAAATTTGATTTCAATTGAAACGACAATTGAAATGTGCTGCTGTAGTTATTTAAATTATTATATATGCTATTATCTGTAACTGTTCACCCATGGGATATGACACCATATCCTATTGTTATATTATATTGTTATTGGTGATAAAAAAATATGCATGTTGTTATATTTTTATTATCTGTTATCACTCTGCAAGTTCCCATTTGGTATAGAATTCACTATGGGTTGAAATGATACATATCCGAACGGACTTTAGAATAGGAGAAAATCGTTATGGGTTGAAATGATAGACCCAAGCGATTTTCATTTGTATTGAATTTGGGATTACGGGTCGAAATGAAATCTACCCGTATGTATTTAAATTACGGATTGAAATGATAAGTATCCGTACCACTTGACCATAGGATAGGAAATTATATACAGACACCGTTGGTCCATATATAAATATTTTGGAAATAAATTATATGGTTTTGGAAAGAAATATATGGTTTTAATAAAGGTTGATTCTTAAATTATTATATATAAATGGTAATGATATATATAGATTTAATAATGATATTTAATTTAATTAAGATGGATTTAATACATATAATATGTTTAAGTATAAAATTTATATTTCAAAATAGATTTTGGTAATAATTTGAATAAGTTAAGGTTGGGAAGATAATTTGAATTTAGTTGAAATTGTATTCATTAAAGAATTTTATTTAATTAAACCGATTTGAAACTTATTGAAATTGAGATTTAAGATATGATTTATAACTTGGGTTTGATTTAAATAATTTAATGAATATTTCTTGTTTAAATAAATTTAAGGAAATATTTAGTAAAAATGAAATTTAAGGCTAGTTAAATGATATTGAATTTATTAAGTGAATATTCCCTGATTTAATAATAATAAAGTTAAACCAAGAGCTATATGAAACTGTTAAATTTAACTTTGAAAATGTTGAATATTAAAGCTTTGAAATATATTGAAATTTAAATGGTCTACAGCGAACTGAATTGAATTGATGAAATGAGCTTTGAATAAATTTGAATTTGGAGTTTGAGTTGATTAGAATCGATTTGTGAGACTTGAGGAAATTATAGATACCTTACTTTATAAATTATTTAGGAAAATAGATATGTTTGAAATGAAATGATATTTGGGTTTGAAGAATAAATCAATTTGAAATGACCATGGTGTTATAGTGTATATTTCTACCTTGTAGATAGTTCCGCAGATCCTTAGAGGATGGTTATCCCAAACATCCTTTAAGTTACTTGTATTTCAGTTGATATTTCACTTGAGTTGGATTTATTGATATAAGAATGCTAATCCTGACTCGAGTGTTTTGTGTTTTTCTTTACGCTCGGGTCAGACCGAGTGATACAACATTTGAGACTCAACTTTGGAGTTTGGAGCTTCGTTTGGAGATCCAACTATCGCCTCAGCTTTCAGCTTTTCTAGTTGATTTATTCAGAGAGGTCATCTGTTGTACTGGAGACTTCATTGCATTTGAGATATTCTGTTGTATTTTATTTCTAACTCTGATGTTTATATAGTAGCTTCATGAACTACTATTTTATCTATTCCACTGCGTATTATTGTATTACTCTGTGTCTATGATTCTGTGATTGATTTATTTACTGTATATGCTGAGTTTTGCCAAATTTTAAATTAACAATCTGATATTTTGAGAAATTCAAGTCTGACATGTGCGGATGCGAATGGTTGGAAATACCGGGTCGTTACATACATCCACTTCATGCAACATATACAACCATTCCTCCTCACAAACCTCATACTCCTGCAACAAACTACCCTCTGTCTTACCATTATCCACGGCTGTTGTCAACAAACATATACTTTCCTTCAATTTCTACATCACACTGACCACCCAAAAACAGTTCCCAGTTATTGTCACTCCTCTGCCTTTCCTCTTCATTATCCCTACATCAATTCTGCCTTGCTACATACTTTCACCTCAAACTGCATTTACATTTTCCCTATTACCTGCCTCTACACTGTCGACTTCTCCAAATCATCCATAATAACACTGGAAAAAAATACAGTCGCCACAACTCCACCATGACAATCTGTTGTTACCATTCAAAGCCATACCACTGACATAACTAAAAAACCACAACCAACTTGAAACAACATCAACTTCACCTTTGCACCAGTCAACACTTCCAGATCACCTCCTCTTCCAACATTGTCGTCCCTCCTACCCTCTCTCCTTTGTCCAAATTACAAGACACACAACCACCCAATTTCTAAACAATCATCCCACAAACTTCATTCATAACTACCAATTCCTTTCAAAACTGCTGTCACGTACCACAAATTCCCCTTCCTTCATTGTCTTACTTCACCACATCACAGTCAAAAGTTACAAATTCCTACTACTCCACTTCAAACCATTCACTGTTTCACCCATACAACCTGCCCTGTTGCACTACAACATCACCGTGCATACAAGTTTCACACCACACCACTGCAAAACCACTTGTCTGCAAACTGTCTCCATCTCCTTCTTCTACTACTGCTCTATAACCAACTGCCTTGCCTGAGACCTACTACAAAACCATCAAAATAACATCACACAAACCCCAAGCATTGCCTTAACACAACTGCTGCTGCAAACACTTGTTTACCATTCACAAATACCCCTAACTTGAACCATCACAACACAGCCACACATTCAACTTCGTCCTCTGTCTTCACAACAACCCCTCTACAGTGCACAACTGTGCACACTTTCACAGTACTTCCATCACCACCCATCGATAGAAGTAATAATAGCCAGTACATTCAAAACCACCATCAACTCCCTGACCAAATTTACAACCATAAACCATCATCACCATTGCAAGTTTACATAACACCACTATGAACAAACCACTGTGAATAATCCAGACTATCAACTGCCTTCCTCCTCCTCTACGTACTCAAACCCCACAGCAACAAACTGCTTCACCACCCCCTTCAACTTCACCTAAATACCATACTCCTTTCACCAACAATCGACCATCCCTATACCATACTACCGCACAAACTTCCCTGACCAAACACTTGCTTGTCAACATTCATACATCTTCTCCTATCATCACTCATTGCTTACAACTTGCCCACACAAGACCACATATCCCATCGCCAACCACCGCAACCAAATCGCCAATTCACCAAATCCAATCGAATATCACTTAATCAAACTCGAACCTTTCAACCATCAAACTGCAATCAATCGCGATCCCCCAATCGAACTGCAATACAACCTGTGAACATTGGCATCGCAACCATACTCGACCACAACAATAAGATCACCTCTGAATTTAATTCGATTTCGATATTTTTTTAAAGAAAGAGGAGTCGCTGTTTTAACGAAGAAAGACCGGCTTTTGAAAGTGATTAGATAAATTTTCTTTTTGTTTTGCGGGTTTGGGTTAAGTTTTGGCCGGGCCAGTGCATTTGTGTTTAAGTATTTCTTTGTTAAGTTATTTTTTTAGCTTCTTTAAAAAAAAGTCTTCTCTTTGATATATAAAAAAAACAAACATTTTCTTTTCATTTGTTTATTTGTTTTTGTTTTTGTGTTGTTTTATTTGTTTTAGTTTTGTTTAATTTACTTTATCCTTAAAAAAACAAAAAAGTTTTGTTTTAGTTAGTGTTGTTTTAAATTGTAATAGGTTCCACCCTTATATATTAAAAAAATTTGTTTTCAATTTTTTTTAGTTAGTTTGTTTTGTTTTTTTAATTTCTTTTTCTTTCTTTGATAAAAAAACTTGTATATATATCTCTTGTTTTTTCGTTTTAGGTTGCCAAAGCAGAAAATTGCAAGAAAAAGAATTGCTTTGCTTGCTAAAAAAAATCGCCGCTAAAAAAAATTGCTAATAATCTGCACGCTCTGGTATCGTGCTTTCATCTCTAGTATTATTTGAATTGCATTGTTGGTTGCTTGCATTTGCATTTATATATAAAAAAAATTTAAAATCCAAAACAAAAACAAACTTCATTTTTGTTGCATTGTAAATTCACGTTTAATTTTTATTTTACATTCATCTCAACTTGTTTGATTTTCTAAAGGCAATACCCCAATTCACATAAGGTGAGGGATTTCATCACCCTTTCCTTAGCCCACAAATCGGATTTCATCGTAAAATTTGACTAATAATAAAGGTTAGACATTCGACTTAAGGGTGTCGCGAGCTCATCTAGGGCTTAATTGTATCTTCACAATTATTTTCTTTGAACAATTTTATTTCTTGATGTCTAGGATACGGTAGAGTAATAACCATTTATAAATATTACAGTGATTCGTAAACATTATAGTGGTTGTTCCTCTGAAGGTACTTAAACCTTCGGCTGCATTGCTACGGTGGTGCACCGATAACCCCTGCCTGTTACCTGGCTGAGAAATAATTTTGTTGATTTAAGACAAAGTGTGATTATATAATTTTGGGTTAGGAGCTACTAAGGACAGAAAATTGTAATTAAGTCCTTTGCATTCATTTAGTTGCATTAGTTCATGCATATTTAAAAAAAAAATCAAAAATCCAAAATCCAAAAAAAAAAATTTGTAAATTTTACTTAACTTAGTTGTTAATTAAAAAAAACAAAATCCATCTTCCTTCCTTTGAACATTTTCAATCAAAAACAAAAATCCAAAAAAATATAAAATCTTTTCAAAAAGAAAAAAAAATTAAAAACAAAAACAAAAAAGAATCAAATTTCCCAAAACAATTTTTTTCTTTTGGTAAATATTTAAAAGTTTGAAAATTCAAAAAAAAACACAAAAAAAAACCTATAAAAAAATTTGAAAAGCAAAAAATCAAATTTCCATTTTCTAAAAAAACAAAAAACAAAAATCTTTTTCGTAAATATTTGAAAATTTGAAAATTCAAAAACAAAAAAAAATACAAAAACAAAAAAAAACATATAAAATTTGAAAAGCCAAAAAAAAAATCAAAATTCTCTTTTGAAAATAAATTTCATTTGGTAAATATTTTTCTTCCTTTAAAAACAAAGAAACAAAAACAATTTTTCACTTCATTTTCCAAATCTTCTTTCATTCTCTAAACTCGATTCTAACTTCCTTCTATTCTCGAATTTCACTTGTGCATGAGTACTTGGACTCGTGACACAATAACAAATCGTTCGACTCAAGACTCAATAACTAATCGTTTAACTCGAACAGACGATCCTCCCAAAATGGCGAATGAGAATGCCCCTCGAACTCTTAAGGATACAATCTTTCCCGATAGAGTTTCTATTCCATCTTGCATCACGTTACCCACCCCTACGGGTAACCATTTCGAAATTCACTCGAACCATATTGCCACACTTCCGAAATTTTGCAATTTCGAGCACGATGACCCCTACATTTTATTTACTAAATTCGAACTAGTTTGCGCAACCATAAAACTCCAACAACTTTCCGATGACAGAATTAAACTTTGATTAATCCCATTCGCTCTTACGGATTATGCTGAAAAATGGTTATACTGCTTACCATCAAACTCGATTAAAACTTGGAAAGAATTCGTAAAAGCTTTCTTAAAAAAGTTTTACCCCTTGGAAAAAACGAGTAGAATCCGAAACGAAATTGTAAATTTTCATCAATTCAAAGGAGAACCATTCGGAAAATTTTTTGAAAGATTCAAAGAGCTTTTGATAAAATGTCCACACCATAACTTCGAAAAATGGACGATTTTCCAAATCTTATACGATGGACTCGAAAATTGCTCATGAACCATGCTCGAATCAATGTGCCAAGGCAACTTTCATGCCCAACAACACGATAATGCTTGGCAATTTCTTGAAAACCTTACCGAAAAGTCATCCCAATGGGAACGTTCAAACGAAAAATCAATTTACTCACGATAGAGCGCACACTCGATAGGATATTCTTTTGCTTTGGAAGTTAAGATCGACGCAATGATTAAAAAATTCGATAATGTTTTCTCATTAAATCAAATGAACCAAGCTTCCCAACCAATGTGTTATAAATGCAACGATCCTAATCATATAGCCGATCAGTGTCCTAATTCTGTCGAACAAATCAATGCTTTCAACAAAGCGAAAAATGACCCATTTTCTCCAACGTACAACCCTGGTTGGAGAAATCATCCAAATTTTTCTTGGAAGCAAAACAATCCGAACACGAATACAGTTCGTCCAAATTTTCAAGCATTCTCGAATAATGCTTTGAATCCTCCCTTTCAACCCAACAATTTTCAACCAAACTTTGCGGGTCCGTCTCATAATCAACCGCAACAATCAAATTTTCTACCAAATTCTGCTCATCCTCCCCAAGACGATAAACGTTTAAGTTCACTTGAGAAAACTCTTGAAACATTGGCTAAAGCAACCACTCAAAGCCTTTAATCAAATAGAAATTTGCAAAATTTATTGACCTTATATAAGCAAAACACAAACCAATCAATTGCAACACTTGAAATGCAAATGAGTCAATTAGCCACGTCTATAAGTGAATGCTAATGAGGCACATTTCCAAGCCAGCCCATTCAAAATCCCATAAATCAAAAAGCAAATTCAAATCAAGCCCATGTTGTTTAAGATAACAATGTCACCCAATTGAATGATATCACAACTCTGTGTTCTGGTAAACAAATCAATAACCAAGTCGTTAATCCAAACGATTTACTGAAAACCTCTCTCGACACTTCAAACGAATCGGAAAAGAACGTGGAGCCAAACGTTGAAACAAATGCCGATCAAAATTCTTCTTCTACTCGAGTAGACCCGCTTACCAAGTATCGTGTTCCATTTCCACATCGTCTTCGACCAAAGAAACACTCGGACCAAATGGAAAAGATATTGGAAATTTTTAAACAAGTGAAAGTTAACATCCTGCTTCTTGACATCGTTCAGCAAGTCCCCACATACGCGAAATTTCTTAAGGACTTGTGCACCCAAAAGCGACACACTCAAGTGCCCAAAAAAGTCTTCTTAGCCAGTTTGAGTGAAGTCTTGTCCAAATCCATGCCCGTCAAATACAAAGATCCTGGTTGCCTTACGATTTCGTGTACAATTGGAGACAAAACGATTAACAAATGTTTGATTGACTTAGGCGCGAGTGTCAACTTGATTCCATACTCCGTGTACGAACAATTAGGCTTAGGTGAGCTCAAACCCACGAAAGTTACGCTTCAATTCGCTGATCGTTCCATTAAGAAGCCTGTGGGAGAAATCGAGGACGTGCTCATTCGAGTTAGGCAATTCACATTCCCCCTTGACTTTATCATTCTCGAAACACAACCCGTGACAAATCCCGCAAGTCAAATTTCATTGATTTTAGGCTGACCATTCTTAGCCACATCAAAGGCCTTAATCAACTGTCGTAACGGTTCGATGAAAATCTCTTTCGGAAACATTACTTTAGATCTCAACATTTTCAATCTTGAAAGCCAATCGAACGAACCTCGTGACCAAACGTTGGAAGTTAGTGCCATTCATGAAAACTTCGAAAATGAGACGATTGGCCTTAACGATGAACGCGAGGCCGAGTACGAAAAATTGTTTCATGAAATTCCCAATGAGATTAAATACACTCTTCCTTTTGAATCGCTTCAAGTTGAGTCCAAATCTCAAACCAATTCTTTGATCGAGCAACTCCCTAAGTTGGACCTCAAACCACTTCCCGATCACCTTAAGTACGCATACTTAGGTGAAAACGAAACTTGTCCTGTCATAATTTCTAACGATCTTTCTCTTGACAAGAAGCTTCTCTTCTCTCTATTCTTTCGAAAAACAAGGAAGCGATGGGATGGTCGATCTCCGATATAAAGGGAATTAGTCCCGCTCTTGTTCAACATCGCATCCATTTAATCGACGATGCCAAGCCTATTCGTGACGCGCAACGAAGGCTTAATCCAAAAATGAAAGATGTGGTGCGTGATGAAATTCTTAAACTTCTCGACAACGGAATGATTTACCCAATCTCTGATAGTTCATGGGTTAGCCCAATTCACGTTGTACCGAAAAAGTCTGGGCTAACTGTTGTCAAGAACGATTCAAACGAACTTATTCCAATGCGTACTCAAACGGGTTGGCGTGTTTGCATTGACTATCAAAAACTAAATGCTGCAACACGAAAAGATCACTTCCCTCTTCCTTACATTGACCAAATGCTCGAACGTTTAGCCGGCCATGAATTTTACTACTTCCTCGATGGTTATTCCGTCTATAACCAAATTCCAATCACTCCAGAAGATCAAGAGAAAACGACTTTCACTTGTCCATTCGGTACCTTTGCTTATCGACGTATGCCATTCAGACTTTGTAACGCTCATGCTACCTTCCAACGATGCATGGTTGGCATCTTTTCTGACATGATTGAGCGCTTTCTAGAAGTTTTTATGGACGATTTCTCTATCTTTGGTGATTCTTTTTCTGATTGTTTATATCATCTTGAGTTGGTTCTAAATTGATGTAAAGAAAAACATTTGACTTTGAATTGGGAAAAATGCCACTTTATGGACAAACAAGGCATAGTCCTTGGACATATCATCTCAAATAAAGGCATTGAGGTAGATAAAGCAAAAGTTGACGTAATTGCAAATCTACCCATTCCCAAATCTGTTAAGGACATTCGATCATTTCTAGGACACGTTGGTTTTTACCGACGCTTTGTGAAAGACTTTAGCAAAATCGCTCGTCCTTTGACGACTCTCCTTGGAAAAGATGTTCCACTCGATTTCAAATCTGAGTGTACCTCTTCTTTTGAACGTCTTAAGAACGAACTCATTTCTGCTCCAATCATTTGCGCGCCCAATTGGGATCTCCCTTTTGAAATAATGTGTGACGCCTCAAACTTTGCAGCTGGGGCTGTCTTAGGACAACGCATCAAAAAATTCTTCATGTTATTTACTATGCAAGCATGACTTTGAACGACGCTCAACTCAACTACACAACAACCGAAAAAGAGCTTCTAGCTTTCATTTTCGCTCTCGAAAAGTTTCAACCTTACTTGATAGGTTCACACATCATGGTCTACACTGGCCATACCGCTCTTCGATACCTTTTTGCCAAAAAGGATGCTAAATCCCGTTTGATTTGTTGGATCCTTTTACTTCAAGAATTTTACCTTACAATCAAAGACAAAAAAGAATTTGATAAAGTCATAGCCGATCACTTGTCTCGTCTTCTGAACGCACCAGCTTCTTTGCCAATCATTGAAAACTTCCCCGATGAACAACTTCTTTCAATTTCTATCGATCCGTGGTACGCTGATATAGTGAACTACTTAGTCACTAAAGAAACTCCCTCATCTTGGTCCAAACAGGACAAATGCAAATTCATGTCCCAAGTGGAATATTTCTATTGGGACGATCCATACTTGTTCAAATATTGTCCCGACCAATCATCCAACGTTGCATTTCGGATAATGAGATCAGGAGTGTTCTTTCGTTTTGCCATGATCAAGCGTGCAGTGGACATTTCGGTCCTTGAAAAACTACGGAAAAGGTGCTTCAGTGTGGTTTCTATTGGCCTTCTCTTTTCAAAGACTCGTTTGAATTTTGAAAAACTTACGATCGATGTCAAATGCTTGGACGAATTTCTCAACGAGATATGATGCCTCTAAACCCCATTCTTACGATCGATATCTTTGATGTTTGGGGTATCTACTTTATGGGACCTTTTCCCAATTCTTTTGGAAACTTGTATATCCTTCTCGCTGTCGATTACGTCTCAAAATGGGTCGAAGCCGTTCTTTGCAAAACCAATGACCATAGAATTGTTGTGAAATTTCTCAAAGAAAACATCTTTTCAAGGTTCGGCACACCTCGCACAATAATCGGTGATAATGGGACCCATTTTTGCAACCGTTCTTTTGAAACTTTAATGAAAAAATACTCGATAATCCATAAGTTATCCACACCGTATCATCCTCAAATTTTTGTGGGCAAGTTGAAGTTTCAAATCGACAAATCAAATAAATTTTGGAGAATACAATTAACAAAAATCGAAAAGATTGGTCTCAGAAATTGACCAACGCACTTTGGGCTTATCGTAGTGCTTTTAAAACTAACCTTGGGATGCCCCCGTTTCGTTTAGTTTACGGTAAAGCTTGCCATTTAACCATTGAAATCGAACACAAAGCGTTGTGGGCAATAAAGAACTTAAACTTTGATCTTGAGAAAGCTAGCGAAAACCGAAAACTACAACTCAACGAACTAGAAGAACATAGAAACGATGCGTATGAAAATGAGAAAATTTACAAAGAAAAAACAAAAGTTTTTCATGACAAGTCAATCCTAAGAAAAACGTTTTCGCCTAACCAAAAAGTTATTTTATATGACTCAATACTTCATTTATTCCCTGGGAAACTTAAATCGAGATGGACCGGACCATTTGTGGTGCGAACTGTTTTTCCACATGGTGCCTTAGAAATAAAAAACCCTAGGGATGGATCGATTTTCAAAGTCAACGATCATCGTTTGAAACCTTTTTTGGAATTGCCAAGTAACCAAGAGGAGGTGTTCATGATCCTTCATGAGCCAAGCGACGTCTAGTAAGAATGTTAACTCACTTTTGTAAATATAAACATATTTTTCCCCGTTACACTCATTAATCGTGCATTGACTGTGGGGACACAGTAAAAATTAAGTGTAGGGGGGGAAGTCTCATTTTCATTTTTTAAAGTTTCATGGCATTTTTTTGAATTTTCATTTTCTTTTAACTAAAAAAAAAATCAAAATTTCTAAATCTCAAAAACATTTTCTTTTTAGCATTTTGATTTATTTTTGAAGAAACACTATAGGATAAGTATAAGTTTTGGTTAATAAATTGAAATTTTTGAAAATTTATTTGTCTTAACAAAAATAAAAATGAAGTTTGATTACAAATAACAATGGATTAACTAGTATATAAGAAGGTTCATATGTATTAATTATGAAGTATATTCTAATTGAAAATCTTTGTTTAAAAAAGTGGTAAATTTAAAGTAAAGGATATAACATTTTTATCTTCTAAGTAAATGGTGCTAAGATGATTTTGCAAAACTCTCTCTTTCTAAAAAAACAGAAAAAAAACACATAATATATATATATATATATATAAAAACAATTGTATATATGTATATATTTTTAACACCTAGAGTCATGTGTTCATACTCGTGTGTTCACTCGCCATGCTCTATGTCCTTCTCACGTAAGCCCGAAAGGTAGTGCATGATCGGTATATCTGGCCTCAGTTTATCTGAGTTAGGTGTATGTATATAAAAATTCTTTTTAATAACGCATACAGTCGATAAGTGTTCACACTTGTGTGTTCACTTGCCACGCTCTGTATTCCCCTCACATTAGTCCGCAAGGCAGTGCACAGGTAATATATCTGGCCTCAGTTTATCTTAGTTAGGCATATGTAAATATTGTAAATATCAATAAAATTTTCAAACAAATAGAGAGAGTAAGCAATTGAAATCTAAGCACTATTTTTACTTGTTTGATTTAACTTGTTATTGAAAAGAAATGAGAATATCACTTTGACAAACTTTGATAATCAACTAAGGATCCATTTCATAATTACATTGTGTTATCAACCGAATAACTAGCCAAACTATAGTCTCTTTGTTATGACAACTTGATTTTTATTGGAAATTTTGACGAGTAAATGACTTATACTTTGAAGTTAATGACCAAAACTTATATTTAACTTATTTGTGCCAATTTAAAAGTAAATACTTCATTGTAAATATTTTCAAAGACTCGCATTCATCTCATTGTAAATGAATCTTGCATTTTTTAAATATTTTAACTTTGCATTCGGATTGTGTGGGTAGTATCCGCTGAAAACCCTCACGAGACAACACTCGTCCTACTAGGTACACCCAGAGGTTTAACGGCTTGTTGCATACGCTCAATGCAATCGTGCTCCCTACGAAAACAGATTTATCTTAGTTTTCCTTTATTCGAGGACGAATAAAAGGATAAGTGTGGGGGTATTTGATATGCACGTAAATGTGCATATATTTACATCCATATTTTATCTATTTTTATTTAAATAAATGTCATATTTGGGCATTTTGACATGTTTAAAACCAAAATTAAATTATTTTTAAATCATCATATATTCATCTTCATTCAGGGTCAAAATGGACATTTTTGTGCATGTGTCAATTTGAGAATTTTTACATGGACATTTTTTATGATTTTTATAGGAATTTGGATGCATATGGAAGAGGCTTTCATGAATATATATGCATGCACAAGGGAATACAAAGGAATGAAGAGGAAATAATTCAAGCTCATGATCATGGAGGACCTCACCCACTTACCTAAATCTACAATTAGAAGCTAATGGACAACAAGGTGAAGGTTAAAGCTTCATGTACATTTAATGATGGATTAATTAGTGGCTAATGGTTATTGGTGGCCACACTTCCTAAAGGGAATTTTGAGAAGCACCCTAAATATTGAATTAGGGTTTTATGCATGTATAAATAGCCCTCTTATGTACATGTAAATATCTTCTACTCTCTTAAATTAGTTAGGAAATCAAAATGAAAGTTGTAAGCTCTATGTTTCATGAAATAAAAATGGCTTCCTAACCTCTTTCTCTTCTCTTTTCTACTTTTTTTTATTTACTTTTATGCTTATGCTTATTTCTATGCTCTTCTCTTTTCTTTGTTAGTAGATTAAATTTACATTCATGCAAGTAGTGTAGCTTTGTTTTTTTTATGCAAGTAGTTAGTAGTTAATCTCTCTTTCTTCCTTTTCTTAGTTTCCATTTCTTTGCTTTTTAATGTTGAAATTTACAAGTGTTGATTTCATAACACAAATGAGTAGCTAAACCCTTCAATTTAGGGATAATGAAGCTCTCTAACTTGATGTAATTTAAACATTTCTATGATTTATGATCTCTTTTATTTGTGCTTCATGAGAGTAGATTTTGATGTAAGTTTATACAAGTGGGTTTGATAGCTTATGTTGCATTTGCAAATGAGCTATTCTTATTCAACATAAACACAATTTACATCGTCATTTGCTAATTGATTTTTGATTTTGAAATGAAAGTAAAAAAACTTTAATGATCTATATTACTAATTACAGTAGTAAATAGATCATACTTAAAATAGCTTTTGCTTTGGCATCATTTTCATGAGAATTTATAAGTGGTTTATTTGTTGTATTATAGTTTGATTGTTTAAGTTATTAATAACATAAATAAACCATACTTATGATAAATGCAACAATTATTTCACTTAATATCAAAACTAGAGATAATAAATTTGTTGATTTACAAAAATATGAGAGTGGATTTGCCTCTAAATTGTTCTCTAATCTCATAGTTTTTAATCTCATTTTAAATCTAGTTTTAGCTTAATTTTGCTTGTAGTTAACACCTTCCTCTCTATTTGGTATAAATTGATTGAATTGATTTTTAAAATCTAACAATTCCCTGCGGATCAACCCGTACTCGCCACGTATTAACTTTCGTACGCTGTGCGCTTGCGGTTAATTTTTATTATAATTTTTCTGACTGTTTTCTAACTCGATAGAATTTCCATCGTTAAACATTTCTTCAGGTAATATTCCAAGCAACTCAGTGATGCTAACTAGAAAACCATCGATTCTTTAATCGTAGCTTCAGAACAACTTAGGAGCAGGCTGAGGCTCTTAACACCTTCGAATTTATGAAAACATTCTTTGCTGCTGCCTGGCCAAAGGATCCTAGGCACTTCCCCCTCGATCTTGCATACCTCCCGTGGCAAGCGTTTCCTTTCCTTATGCGATGTTGAACATTTCACTTCCATGTCGCCCATTTATGCTGACGCTTCAGGTATACTGTTAGTTTTGTATTTTTTGTCTTCTTCTCTCAAATTCTTTGAGTTACTTTGCCTGATTTTATATCCGTTTGAATTTGTTTTAGCTCCCTCCAAGGCCATTGTCTCTTCAAGTGGCGCTGCCCCTCCTTCATCATTTTCTGAGGTGACATCAATTTTGGAGTCTTTTGCTAGATCCAAAAGATCTTCCAAGAGGAAATTAACAATGCCTTCTAAAGACGCACCTCCGGCGAAAATGGCAAAAGTTACTTATGTGGAGAAAGAAGAGGAACGTATATCTTCTGAACGAGTGCTATAGAGCCCTATCGTTGAAGCCTCTAAAGAACAAATGGAGCAAACTCCTCCAACTCTGGCACCACTTCCTCATATTACTATATCCGACTACCCATCTGCACTTACACAAATGCAGCTTGCTCTAATGCAGACTCCTTCAAAGACGCAAATTCTTCCGGAGTCGTCATCTTCTGCTCCTCCGTCGACCAGTTTTGATGAACTTGTCAAACTTATCCTTCATTTAGAATCTTTCACTTCTTCTTCTCTGCCGTCATTCAGTCCAGACTTGGCAGAAAACCATCGCTCTCTGATGGAGCAATAGCTTTTGGTAAGCTCTTACCCAACTAATTCTATTACCATTGGATCTTTCTAATCGCTAACTTGTTTTACACTTCTTCTTGTTGTAGATTTCCAGGAACTGGATTTCTTTAAATGAACATGTCTCCAGGCTCTTTGCTGGATCCTCCAAGCTATAGGAGGAAAATTATGTACTTAAAGATCAACTGTCTTCTTTGACCGCCGCTCAAAACGACACTTCCTCTGAGTTGGAGTGAGTCAAGGCCTCCCTTACCAGAGCTGAAGCTGATCTAGAAGCGGAAAGAAAGTTCACCAACTCTCCTCTGATGAAAAATTTGCAATGGAGCTAGCTCTGAAAGACTCGGAAGATGAGAAAGCTCGCTTGGTCGGCAAGAATTCTCTACTAAAAGAAAAATTCAAAAGGACCAGAGCTTCACTCAAACTAGCTATTCAAACCCTCTCCGATGTCAAAAAGCAAGTTTCTGAGTTTGCCGAAGCCACCTTGGGGCCCATGATGCTGAAAGATTATAAAGATGCCCTCATGCTCGCTTATGCCGATAATCACGAGAAATGTCCTGACTTTGGCTTCCCCTCTCTCGACCCAACTTTAGCCAAAAGTGTTATGGACAAAATTGACCAAATTAGGCAGGGTACCGAGCCCAAAGGCGAGGAGGAGATTGTTAATGTTGCGGGAGCTCTTTCCTTTGACATTTCCTCCTTCGACATAGAATCTGATTCTGAAGATGAGGATGATAAAGATAGCAATCTCGCAGAAAAAGATGATGAAGATGAAATTTATTGGGACATAGACTATGATGATGACAACGATGATAACCCCTCTGGAGATCAAGGCCCGGGTGGACATAAAGGGGGGCCTTCCAGTGCTTCGAGGATGGACAACGATGATCAAACCGAAGCTCCTGAGAAAGAGCAATCTCCTTCGAAAGATATGCCACCAACACCCCCTGGTTCATCTGCCCCTCCAAAGGAGGAAACTACACCCACTCATACCAAGGATCCATAAGAAAAAGAACAAGCCCCCTGGCTCCCATTCCAATTTCACAGGTATGGGCTTCTTTGTTTAAATGTCTTATACTTCGAAGATAATAATTAGTGATAAATCATTTGTCTTAGATAAAGAAGAAGTCAAATTTTCCCTATAGAACAAAACTTGAGAGCAAACATGCGGAAATTAACAAGCTATATAGGGAATTAGACAAAGTAATAAAGGAACACAATGCTCTATTTGAGAAATATCACAGTCTGGACAGAAGTACCTCCATTTTAGCATCTTTTAAATATTAGAGGGAGGCTCCTTTATTAAAGAAAGCGCTTCTTCGGTACGATGCTCTTTTAAAGGAAAATAGAGAGTTAATAACTCTATTATGGATGATGATTGAAGAAAGAGACATTTTAGTTATTTTTGTATAAAGCATATTGTAGACACTCCATTATAGATTTTTCGTACTTAGGTGAATTTAGTGAGGGTCAACTCAAATGCTTTCATAAAAGATATTTAGATGAATTCGGATCTGACCTGCATCCTAGAGCATGTTGGAATTTACCACGCGTCAGACCGATTCCTCAAGATCTTCCCCCCTAAAAGCTTAAGTACTATAAGGACAAATTTGTTTATGAATTTTTCTCTAAGTCTATTTTGTACAAACCAGATGAATGATTGTAAATATGCAACAAGTAATCGATTTATGAATACATATTTTTGTTATGCTTTCTATACTTAGTTTCTTTTTACTGTGCTATTTCAGAATGTCAGTTCTTTAGGTCGTGTCATCCCAAGAGACCACCTAAGTCAATATGTTAACTTGAGGAGATTTTACTCTAAAAATGCACCAATTTTAAAGACTTCAAAGTTAGCAAGATATTGCTTCCTTCGGGATTCACAAAAATTATACTTGGAATACCCTCGTCTTCGCTTTGACTTCCAAGGCGAAGAAAAGGAATCATTCTTAAAAGAAATCAGAACATTCCATTCCAAGTTAATTTGTGGTCGTGATAGTCCTCCAGTAGGAAAATGGGATTATATTAAATGTCCACCGGTTATAACTCCTGAAGGAATCACTATACCGTTTTACTCCACAGTCGTGCTTTCAGCTAATACTTTAAACAAAGTTAGGAATGCAGTCACAAAACTTTAGATGTGATGAAAGTGTTTGTTGTACCTTTTAACTTTGTGGCTATTTGAGTTGTAATCTGTTACTATAATAATAAAGACATTTTTTTATCTCTATCTTGATTTTATTCTATTTCTTTTTGTTCAAATAGGAGCTACAGCCGTCTTCGACTCATTTTTCTCAAAATTTACTTTCTCGTATCGATGCTATCATAGATAGACTACTAACAAGAAGTTGCGAGATCGTGGTCCACGATGAAGTCCTTCTCGAGCATTTTGGTGGCAATACTAAAGCGGTGAAGTGGCATAAAAGATATCTTATTCAAAAAAACCATCGTCGGTAATCATAAAGATCACATTGACTATCTCAAAGCAGAAATTAAGAGAAAAGATAAAAGCGATTACCGTGCTTAAACGACAAGTGAAGTCGAATCCTACAATCGACTTCGATGAAAAGATGTCTGAACTCATTTAACAAATAAGCGACTTAAAGTTAAAGTTGAAGGATAGTCAGGCACAATGTGCCTCTTTGGAACTCATTCTAGGGGACAAAAATCCAAATGTCGATCTTGTGGTCCACAAGACAACTTCCCCAACCGTTAAGCCTACCAGGTCAAAACTTCTCACGACATAGAAATTTCCAACCATGCTAAAACCTCCCCCGGGCTTGGATGATTATGTAGAAGGAAACTGGTGCCGGAGAGTGAAATTTGAAATAGCCAGATATTTTGATGAGCAGCAGAAGATAAAGTATTCCTAGACCATTAATGACTTTGCTGCCAAGAGTCGAAAGTTAAAGTACGATTATTATGTGCTTGAGAAGCGTGTTGTAGAGCTGGAAAGCGAAAATAAAACCCTTAGGCTGCAAACAGGGCTTTTAATCGTTCCCTGAAAACCAACATTGATGCCATTGATGATGAGAGCAGTATAAGGAAGAAAAGAAGCTTAAGGAAGTTCTCTGCGAAGCAATCAATCATGTCGTAAATCCTTCATTGGTAGAGACTCTTAATAAAATAATTCAAGACTTGTAATTTATTTATGTATTTGAGCCATGTAAATCTTCTATCTTGTATATAATTTCGTTGTTTGTACATGACTTCATAACTCATGTAAATTATAGAAACTTTGTAAATATCACCTGATTTGTGATCCTTTTCTGTAGTGTAACTTTTGACATACCTTTGAATTGCTCATTCAGCGACTTTTGTGCCTGCTGGATCTTTTGTCATTCTGATTTCCCCGACTTAGGAGTCCATGTCTGAAATTTTGAAGTGGTAACTCTCTCACCCATTTCTTAATATTAGTGGGATTTAAAAAGTTAGAAGTCCGAAGTTCCTTTTCGAAGGCTCTTAATAGTAATCTCTTTGACAATATCCTTTGACCTGGATTCAGGCATTTGAGATGAATGGAAATCCAAAAATTCTTATACCCAGATTAGGGGTTAAGTAAACAGCATTTTTTATCCCAGATTCGGGTATAGTAGGTGAGTGATTGATATGTGATATTCGGAATCCAGATGACGATATCCCATAAATAGTTTTGTACATGACACTTCCAAACTAGATTCAGGTTTTTATGGCCATCTAAACGAGAATTAGTAGTATGATTCTCATATTGAACTTCGAGTCCAGATCAAGACATTTTTGAGTCAATTCTCTTTGCAGAAAGAATCTTCGGCCCAGATTAGGACATATATTTGTATAGGCAGATGGCTGTTAAAATAGAATTCCCTTGACCGCATTAACGCGTATTTTGAATAACCAAAAGTTCACGAAAATAGTCTTTATGACAGATGCCATGGACCCAGATTAGGGTATTTTGGAAAAATCAGATAATAATTCCGAAACTTAAGTTCGGGTATTAAGAATTATAGTACCAACAATGTTCTCATACCCTGATTTAGGCTTAGTAAAGATAGTAATAGATAAAATCTCGAAACCCAGATTCAGGTATTAGATTTTGAAATTCATATATGGGAATCTTGAAGCCCAAATTCGGGCATTAATAGATGGCGTCAAGAAAGTCCCAAAACCCAGATTCTGGTACATCAAGATAATCAGTAGTTAATAGAGACCCGAAACCAAGATTCGAGTATTATATAGTGAAGTTCTGAAATGAATATCCTGAAACCTAGATTCAGATATTTATAGTTGTTGTTTAGAAATGAGAGTTCCGAAATCCAGATTCGGATAATAGTAAGTGGAGTTCTGTCTCACTCCTTTGCCTCTGCCTTTTTTGACGTGCATGAACCCTCCAGGTTTAGAAAAAAGAAAATTTTGATTGGCTGCCTCTGAGCTAGGACGTCTTAGTCATGATTTGATGGGCCTCCTCTCGGGCTTGAACTATAAATGTGCCTCTTCTCGGGCATGGACATCTTAGTCCAGCATTGAATGAGCCTCACTTGGGCTTGGACATCTTAGTCCTTTATTTTTTGGGGCCTCTTCTTGGACCTAGACATCTTAGTCCATTGTCTGGTGCTCTTGGTTAGCTCATCTTAGAGGCTGGAACCAAGGACTTACCTGACCTCCCTCCAGGAGGCGCCCTACCCCTTTTGCGGCACGAACAGGGGCTTGTTCGGTGCTCTACCCTGGCCGTCTTAGGCGTGGATAGAGGCTTACTCCATCCTCCTTCCAGAAGGTTCCTTAACCTGGCCATAGCGTGGCGTGGATAAGGACTTGTTTAGTGCTCTACCCTAGCCATCTTAGGCGCGGATAAAGGCTTACTCCATCCTCCCTCCAGGAGGCGCTCTGCCCTGGCCATCTTGGTGTGGGCAGAGTCTTTTCTACCATCTTAGGTAGTATCCATATTTGAGGAGTATTTCACTCCCAACCATGTAGCCTTTCTCTTTACAGAAAGTTGGTCTTTATTAATCTTTTCTCAAGTTCTTTTTACAAATTTGCTGATCTTTCCTTGTCTAAAGAATTTGATGATCATCCCCTCTAGGGCTTTGCAATAATTGGTTTCATGACCATTCATCATATGATAGTGGCAGAAGGATCCTCCCAAGATCCTTTCATATTTTGGCATTTTCTTTTGTAATGGCCAATAATTAAGTTTATCATTTGTAAGCAAGTAGGTGTTTTCCATTGATGTAGTTAAGTTGCACTCTTTTGGAAGTTTAGACTTGTAACTTGACTCTTGAGGATGAATCTTTGGCTTTTTATTTTTCGGCCTTGTCATTTCATGCTCTTCAATTATCTTTCCTTTTGCTACCCTTTGAATCTCTGGGGTTGGAAGTACTCTTGTTGTAGTTGATTGCCATTTGTGTCCAAAGGTGATGTAATCATTCATTATCTCTTTATCAAAGATTGGGCCCTTGGAATAATGTTGAATTGTTCTTATCACTTGACTAAAGATATTGTCACTTTTATTTGTTCTCTTTCCAAGTGCAAAGATTGGGGTCGGGCCTACATGAAAAGGATTTAGACTCCATTTCTCAGGGTCATAAGATTTTTCTTTCTTTTTGTTTATAATCCTTAAGGCTTCGAGCCTTAGTCTTTGCTCTTCATCTTGATTGGAGCTTTTGATGTCTACTTGAGAGAATCTTGCCAAGTGAGGTTCAGAAGGCCCTTGTTCAGATCTTTTAAATCTTCTAGCCATGATCAAACTAAAGTGGATAAACTTGATGTAGGATCAATCGGAAGAGGGGGTTAGAGAATAGTAGTGTTAGGGGGTTATCCAAGTCGGAGGTTCGAGCCTTCCTTCTAGCGCCAAAAATGTTAACAAGATTTCTTGTTAACACCCCAAAGTTATTCCAAAGAGAATGGATAGACTTGTTTGAATGAAGGATGCGATACCCTTAAGAATTGCTTTTAGATTTAGCATTACTTGTTGTTGATTTTTGGGTTTGACCTTTCGATGTCGTCGAAAGGTTTGGTCTTTAAGTTAGATATCTTTCGTCTTAATTGAACTTGTATGAGGTCTCTTGCTAAAGTTTTCCCTTTGGTTAGGTTATCCTTTTAAGCGTGGTTTTAACCTTGCTGAGAGGTTAGGGTGATTGTCTTCTTTGAGTTTAGGCAGGGTATCAAATTCCTTGGTGACATGTAGCAGATTTCGATCTTGTTGAAAGGTTAGGTCGCTTATATGGAGTAGGTTTCAACCTTGTCGGAAGGTATGGGAATGGCCTCTTGTGGATTAAGCTTTACAAGTCCAAGTATCTATATCTAGAGAATAGACTTTGACCTTGTCGAAAGGTTAGGTGAATTGGATTATAACTTCGAAAGGTTACTGGTATTGTTATTGTTAGCACCAAAATTGGCCACTAACACCCAAAGATAGTTTTGTGTAGAGAGATTAATAAAGAAGGTAAATTAAAACTGAGGAATAGCACGGTGGAATGCAATAATAACTGTAAGAAACAAGAAAACCAAATTTATAGTGGTTCAGCGTAACTGCCTACGTCCACTTTGAGTTTAATCTTTATTGCTTTTCCAATAAATGAATACAGATACAATCCGTACACCAACAACTTGAATACAAGTTTTAACTGAAAAAGAAAGAGTCTTGAAAATGTCAGAGTCTTCCTAGTGTTCTCGAAAAAAGGTCCATTTCACTATGCCCCTGCCCTTCTATTTATAGACGAAGATGAATTGGACTTCCCTCATGGGCCTAGGAACAAGGTACCTCGGCCCGTGGTAAGTAAATTCTACGGACCGAGCCATAGATGCCGAACGGCAATTGCCGAGCGAGGTTGGTCAAACAAGAGAATGCCGAGCGAGGCCTTAGTGCCGAACGACACTCGTATGATGAGCCACACATCCAAGCCGAACGACATTCGTATGCCAAGCGAGAGATGTGTGTTGAACTGCACTCATATGCCGAACGAGGCATTATGCCAAACGACCCTTCCATGCAGAGCGAGGCTTCATGCCGAGCGACCCTTCCATGTCGAGCGAGGCTTCATGCCGAGTGACCCTTCTATGCCGAACGAGGCAAGATGCCGAGCGACCTTTCTATGCCGAGCCTCTTGTCACATGGTCAAACAACCGGGTAACACTTGCCCCCCAAAGTGTGTCATGTGGATGAACATGATGCGCTTTGAACCATGAGCACTCCGCGTTTCTCTTTAAGCCCTTGTTCTGTCTCCTCGATAGTGGACCCTTACGAACTCCTGGATGCAGAGGGAGGCTTGAATGCCGAACGAGGTACGGATGCCGAACGAGGCCTTCATGCCGAACGACATATTGATGCCGAACGACCGAGGTGCCTTGACCGGTTCTACCGATCACTGTCTCTTCACCTTCTTTCCTTCCTATTGTAAAAGTTAATACTTCTCCTCTTCCTCCCTTTTACCTTTTACCTCTGCTCTAACACCCTTACAAACTCACCTTTCCCCATACTCTTGCTAACATCTCAACCTTTCTTTAAATCCCCGAGTCCCATACGTTACCTCTCGAGTGCCCTCAACAGCAAGCCTGAGTGGATTCCACTTCTAAATCAAGTACTTCACTAGACTTCGACCCCTTCTCCTAGGTATGAACCCCTTACTTATTCAACCTTCCCCAATTAGGGGCTTCGTACAAAATTCGAATTTGCGACTTTCGTTTAACTCAAAAATGATGGAAATCGTATAGATTAGGAAGATGGATCTGGGGTTTAAACGAGCTTTAGGATTAGATAGAGAGGAGGAAGAAAGAGGGTGTCGGCTCAATAAGAATTGGTGAGGGTAGGGACTGTTGGTCGAGGGTGGCATGCGAGTTAAAGTGGTGATATTTATTTTATTTGAAGAAATGAGTTAGAGGAAGACGTATGGCTGTGGCTCAGCATGACTTCCACATGCCGAACGATGGAGAGGGAGTGTAGGAGTGAAGTTGGGTCTAGAGTGCCGAGCGATGTGGCTCGGTATGACCACGGCTTGGCATGACTCCCTTATGCTGAACGAGGTACTAGGGAGCGCAGGAGAGAAGTAGGAGTTGAGGGCAAAGTGCCGAGCGATGCGGCTCGGCATGACTTGCCGAATGACTCATCTGTGCCAAGCGGTAGAGAGGGAGTGTAGGAAGGAAGTTGGAGTTGAGGGCAAAGTGCCGAGCGATGCGGCTCGGCATGACTGCGGTTCGGCATGACTTGCCGCATACCGAACGGTGGAGTGCGAAGGTAGGAGAGTGACATAGGCAATAAATAATCGAGTCTCTGCAGTGTCGTTCAACGTTAAGTCTGGTAGTAGGCCACAACAGTCAGAACCATCTCAACTCGAACATAATGCATGTTGACTTAACTTATTTCCTATGCCCGAACATATGATAGTGAATAAGGATAAGGACTTAAGCGAACAAGCATATCGAACTAGCCCGGACTAATAATCTCTCTGTTTCAACAACTATAAACCTGAACTTAACTTGACTAAAACAGATAATAAACTTCCACGTACAGTGTCGATGCCGAGTTCAAAATAGAAACCATCATACGACAAGCTCTCGGAGACGGTCAGCGATGACGGTCTTCGAAGACGAAAGTTCAAAGCTTAACTTTATTTCATCAACTTTACGACTTGTAATTCTTTGGCACTTATACTTGAATGGTTGCACTAGTTCACACACCACACGGGCGGGAGTATTTTTGTTGTTATATCTAATGTCGATCGTTTTTCAAGTATAGTTCAAACAGGTGTTTCATCAGATCCAACATTAATCAGAGATGTCTAGAAAATCCAGCTCTGCCACAGTCTCAGATAGACCTAAGCAAACTTCATGACATGAAGTAGTTGGAACTTCAAATCCATCGACTACTCATGTACAAGATATTCCAAGTCCCACGATTTCTTCCGTTGACTTGGCTCCCGACGCCTTGGATGCAGCGATCTTCCTAGACAATCTGGCCGATTCTCAAGCTTCGAGAATTAACGAAAGTTCTCTTCATCGCATATGCTCAATACACGGGATTCCTTTTGATGATGTGCTGGTTCCATCGGGACAAGATTGTCCTCACTTGTCCCCAGTCGGATATACGGTCTGCAACAAATTTATGTGTTGGGTTGGTAGCATGCCACCATTCAACTTTTTTCTCCATGATCTGGTGCAATATATGGAGATCGCCCCAGTGCAGTTACATCCCAACAGTCATGCGTTTTTATATGGCACGTGCATTCTCTTCATGAGTATTTTATTCAGGCTCCCGACTCCTGGTGATATCCGCTACATTTACCATTTCAAGAGACGGTCCGACAGCCCATCCTTTGTATTCCTAGAGCCACATAGCAAGTGCCAAATCCTCACAGGGGCATGGAGAAAATTCGCCCAGTATAAGCAAGAGTGGTTTTACGTGCGCTGTCCCCCTGGCTTTGCAAGGAGATGGGTGGAAGGGAGTAAGTTTCTTTTTTGGATCAATACTTGCATATGGTGGAAATTGCACCTTTTCTAACTCTTTTTCTACTTTTACAGGTATCGGCCCATGTCCCGAAGGCTCCGGGTATTCTGAGGCCGTTGAAGCTATCCGAGCTACCCCTGTGGAAGACCGGGACATTAGGTCCATTATTTCAAACGAATCGCTCTCGAAGTTTGGGCTGTTGGCAGAAGGTCGCCGAATAAGTCTTCCTCATGGCGCCACTACAACTGGACTTGCTTTGGAAAAAGGCAAAAGGCAAGTTGGGCCTTCGTCACATGGTGCCTCTGACACACCTGAGGAGGGCGAGATTAGAGAAAGTAAGGTGCCTGAAGCATCGGGTGAAAATGTCAATCCTACTCTGGAACCGGTGGTTGAGGTACACGACATTGAAGTAACGCCTCCTCCTTCAAAGGGAAAGAAGAAATTGACTTACAAATTGAGGAAAAAGACAGCAGGCGGAACCTCTAAGGTCACAATCACTCCAGTAGAGAGAGAGCCTTCTCCTTAACACTTAGAGAGTTCATTGAAAGGCTTGTCTGACCTCACTATTCCCGACGATTTGCTTAATTATGGCTTCGATGATTCGGAAGCCTTGAAGCTTCGCTCGCCCGTGAAATGCGATGATGGCGCTCAAGTCCAAAATCAAGGATAGAAAACTCCAATTAGTAAAGCTAAAAAACTGGTCCGTTGGGGGGAAACACTAGGACACACACGATAACACTTACACTTCACCCTGCACTCAGTCTTCAGTCACCATGTGATTCTGGCTAACCCATGTTCATTTTATTTCTATGCAGGTGATATGGGGCGTTCTCATGGATTTGACTGCCTCCGCGATTCCTCTATTTTCCATCATTCTGGGATGAGATTCGGGCTCCGGAAAAAATCGGGATAGAGATGATGACAGCAACAAAGATTACCGCTCCCGGGATTCGTCATCCCAAAGGAAAACTTACCATCAGCCTTCATCTCATTATGATTCTCCTTCTCACCCGGAACAAGGCAGGCAGAAATCTGGCCATAAAGGGTCCCAGTTTGATGCTCCCTGCGATCAACTCTCAGGCTCTTCCAGCACAAGGCCTCACAAGAAAACTGTAGTTTCGAAACCAACTCCTTCTACTCCCGCCTAAGATCCGTCGGTATCGGAAAAGCTAGTCGAGCTCAAGGCTACGTTCCTCAAAATATGCTTTGATGGTCTGAAGTTCCTTCTAGCGATCCATCTTATTCCGCGACACATCAAGAAAAGCGCCATTGCATGTAACAACGACGTCTACGTTCAACATGACGCATTCGTCCATTTGGTTGAAAAAGTCTCGGAAGTCTCTATTGAGTGTCAACATGAAATCGACCGTCTAAAGCTCGCGGCTATTCATGACAAAGACATCATTAAAGCTCAGGATGAAGAGCTCTCTTCATACAAGTCTCGACTTGAAGCTGCCCAAAAGAATGCTAAAGACACAGCGAAGGCCGTTAGTCGTTTGGAGATGACACATAAGAAAGAAATTGACGAAGCGGTTCAACGTTGCGGGGCCTTAGCTTTAGAGAAAGATTCTGTTCAAAAGGATAGAGACGTGCTCGCTTAACGAGTCAAAGAGCTGGAAGAGCTATTTCTCAAAGAGAAAAAGAAAAGGTTGCTGCTCAAGAGGAGTCGCAACGTTACTACGACGAGATTGTCGCTACACGACTCCTGAAGACAAAGCTTGACGAAGAACTCTCAAGGCTGAGACGCTGAAGGATGAAGCCCACGAAGAGGGCAAAAGGATAGTGTTTACATAAATGGACTCTCGCCTCGAGGCGGCCACCGAAGCGGGTAGGGAGGAGATCAAATGCTTATTTGATCCGCTTATAGCCGAGTACAATGCTCGAGTCCTCATGCATCGTGACTTAACATTTCTCGGCGAGGGTTATCTCAAATCTTTGGCCGAAGCATGAGAGACTTTAATCAAGATCAAAAAGGTTGAGTCACCACGGAAGAAGTCGATGAGGAAGCTTTAGTGAAAGAATTCCTCCAGGGGAATGAGCCTTCGGACTTGTCTGCAGCGAAGGCTCTCTACAACAGAGACCCCTCCTCATCGAAAGAAAAAAATGACATTGCCGGCCCATCTGGAGCCGAGCCTATAATTTCTCCCCCCTACTCAACCGACTGATCGCCTACCACTTGACCCCTTCGAAAAATACGTTGGTTACGACCCAAAAGATCCTGGTCTCGGTATTTCTGTTCTATCTCCCATTCCAGAAGGCGGAACTCCCCGAACAAATGAGAGTCAACCAGATATTGGTACATAACTTTTCCTCCAGAGTTCAAAGGGTTCTCGCTTTCAGCGAGTGGTAATTGTATTCTAACATTTGTTTCTTATGATTCCGCGTAGGTCATCCTAATCTTGTACCTACTCCAAGAAGCAATGCCGCCATGGAGAAGGAGGAGAAGATGGGAGAAACGACACAAGCGGAAGAGACTCCCGGACCTGGTGCTCAAGTGATTGAGGCGCTTAACGAAGACAAATATGACAATCCATTGCCCATCGAAGAACATTACGAAGTTGAAATTACTGGGGCCTCCAACCACACTGCAAAGCTGAACATGAAGGAACATGTCGCCGAAGAGGGGAGAAAGAAGGCCGAAATTAAGGTCGAGCCTCAAGTGGTAGAACTCGACGACCCACTGAACATGCCTTTGAAGATTATTCTTCAAGGTGGGACCAGGCCGTTAGAAGTTCCTCCTGACACCACTTCTCCGGTGAGAAAAACGTCCAAGAGAAAACACATGGGGGAGGAGTCGTCTGAGAAATCGAAGAAGGAGAAGAAGTCAAAGAAGTAAATATCATGCTCGTTCAACGAGAATCATCCTGGATTATGTAATTATTTTTTATTTATTTTCATAGCCGTTGTAGATAGAATCTTTGCCACGAGTTTGGGAGAAGTTGTCGTAGGATTTCATTTTGAATTAATGAACAAAATTTCATTCCTTGTCTTTCAAATGACTTTTGTTGTTTGGCTCACTGTATAACTTGTAGTCGAAATTTGAAACCTTGTGAGTTATATAAGTCCTAGTTCACTTCCATATGACTCGGAGTTTTTTGAATCGCTTATACTCTGATCCGTACTCTGGGAACTCAGAACATTCTAGTCCGCGCTCAGGGGACTTTGGAGATTTCGAAGTTGTTTATACTTTAGTCCACACTCTGGGGACTCAGAGTACTCTAGTCCGCACTCCGGGGACTTAGAGATTTTTCAGTCGTTTATACTCTAGTCTGCATTCTGGGGACTCAGAGTACTCTAGTTCGCTCTCTGGGGGAATTAGAGATTTTCCGGTCGTTTATACTCTAGTCCGCACTCTGGGGACTCAGAGTACTCTAGTCCGCACTCCGGGGACTTAGAGATTTTTCAATCGTTTATACCCTAGTCCGCACTTTGGGGACTCAGAGTACTCTAGTCCGCACTCCGGGGACTTAGAGATTTTCAGTCGTTTATACCCTAGTCCGCATTATGGGGACTCAGAGTACTCTAGTCCGCACTCTAGGGACTTAGAGATTTTCCAGTCGTTTATACTCTAGTCCACATTCTTGGGACTCAGAGTACTCTAGTCCGCACTTTGGGGACTTAGAGATTTTTCAGTCGTTTATACTCTAGTCCGCACTCTGGGGACTTAGAGTACTCTAATCCGCACTCCGGGGACTTAGAGATTTTTCAATCGTTTATACTCTAGTCCACATTCTGGGGACTCAGAGTACTCTAGTCCGCTCTCTGGGAACTTAGAGATTTTCCAGTCGTTTATACTCTAGTCCGCACTTTAGGGACTCAGAGTACTCCAGTCCGCACTCTGGGGACTCAGAGTACTCTAGTCCGCACTCCGGGGACTTAGAGATTTTTCAGTCGTTTATACTCTAGTCCACACTCTGGGGACTCAGAGTACTCTAGTCCGCACTTTGGGGACCTAGAGATTTTTTAGTTTTGAATGCGCGTTCATACGCCAAACAGAATAACGTAATTTAATCTTCGTTACTGAAGTGCACTATATGGTAACATCAATAGTTCATGGAAAAGACGGCTTCAAGCCTTTATTGATCATAACAAATAAAAACAGACTAAATTCTCTTATTAAATGCTGACAACTAAAAACAACGAAAGGAACGTAAACTGGAAATAATTACAACTAAAATGCGAAATAATTGTGCTAAGTGCAATAACGGCGCAGGTGTTCGCTATTCCATGCTCGGGGGAGTGTCGCGCCATCAACGGTCGCTAGCTTGAAAGTTCCTTCTCCAAGCTTCCGTTCGATGACATATGGACCTTCCTATGTGGGATTCATATGTGATGGGGCCGAAAAGACTCGCTTCAAAACAAGATCGCCCACATCGAAACTTCTTGGTTGGATTTTTTAATTATAATATCGAGCAATTCTGTTCCTATATGCACCCGCTCTCAAATAGCTTCTTCACGTTTTTCATCAACAAAGTCCAGTGATTCCAATAAGAGATTCTGATTCGTCTTGGGATCATAATAGGTTACCCGATGAGAAGGAACTTCAAGTTCGACGGGTATCACAGCTTCAGCGCCGTATGCCAAGGTGAATGGAGTATGGCCAGTCGCGGACTTGTAGGTGGTTCTGTAAGCCCAGAGCGCTGTCCGAAGCTCATCCACCAACTTGCCTCTAGCCTTTTCCAGTCGTTTCTTTAATATTAGCTTGATTATTTTATTTACGGCTTCCACTTGCCAAGCTCGTGTAGAGCAGCTGGAAAAGCTCTGCCAAAAGAACATCGAAGAAAAAGTGAGAGAAGAAGGTTCTTCGCTGTTTAGTGAGACCCTCATAGAAGTATAATTTTCTGAGAACTTTAAGCCCCGTCGATTAACAAATTCGATAGGACTATAAACACAAATGACCATATCTACACCTTCGAGTATTATATGGACATTATGAAGTGGGAAGGATGGCTCGATACAAGCTAATCCCAGTGTAACGACCCGCTATTTTGGACTATTCGCATCAACACATGTCGAACTTGAATAATTCAAAATACCGAATTATTAATTTAAATTTGGAAAAACTGAGCATATACAGTAAATAAATAATCACAAATCACAGACACAGAGTAATAAATGCAGCGGAAACAAAAGATAGTAGTTCATGAAGCTACTTTATACATATCAGAGTTAAATAAGATACAATAGATGTCTCGAATACAATAATCAAATACAATATCAGAATACATCACTGGAATCAACTGAATATCTGAAAGCTGGATAGATAGATGGATCTCCAAGCAAAGCTCCAACTCCAAAGGTGAGTCTCGAATACTGGTACACTCAGTCTGATCCGAGCGTAAAGCAAAACACAAAACACTCGAGTCAGGATTAACATTCTTATATCAATAAATCCAACTCAAGTGAAATAGCAACTGAAATACAAGTAACTCAAAGGATGTTGGAATAACCATCCTTTAAGGATCCGTTAAACTATCTACTATGTAGTAGTGTACGATAAGTAGATAATGACTATCAGTAATATAAGATATCAAAATAGTGTTAAGGCGTTACCATTATCCCCCTTAACACATTTTTCATAAGCATCATAGTCTATACAGCACTGTAAACTCCACCGTAAACTAGTGGGATATCAGGGAGTACTCCATAGGTATAACACAAAACAAATCGTAGTGGTCGCGTATATAGGGATACAAGTATGACAAGGAACATGAGGCAATACCCAAGGTAGTGAAACTACCGTTTGCCTGATCCGGACTGGTGAGAACGCATCGCCGTAGCGATCGCAACACCGCGAAACAACACTCCCAAAATCAAGGGTGCACCAATCGACAATAAGTAATGAGTAGTTTTCGAAGAAGTGTGTTCGCTTGAGGTAGCCAACCCCCACTTGGCCCGGCACGGCTCCTGTTTTAGTCATTTCCAATTTGACACAAGTGTCAAGGCTATCCATTATCGTTCTCTTTCTTCAGTCATCACGTACATCATTCCAACCACTTTATTCTAGATCATACTCCGCGTATAGTTATTAAAGTGGTTTTCGGTTTAGACAGAGTGTATGTCCCTAACCGATTCCGGTCTCTTTCATAACTTTCGTAATTATTACACCGATTGGTCGATTAATAAATTTCAAAAACCAAATCAATTTCAATTAGAATTTATAAATCAACATTTCATTTGTCTTTCTAAACCAATTTCCAAACAATTTACGCTTCAAAACATCCAAATTACCTTTTCAAAATCTTATAATACAATTTCAATTTTTATTTACAACCATTCCAATATTCATTTAAATTCGTATATAAGTTTCATTCCAAAATCATTTAAATTTAATTTAATCTACATTCAAATCAATTTAAGTTCATTTATCGATTTCATTCAATATTCGTTAAGTAAATTTATCCTTCAAATCAATTTCTATTTAACTTCCAATTTATTAAATCAATTATTTAAGTTCAACTCCATTTTATCAAAACTTACAAATAGCATTAAATTAAATTCATCAAATCAAATTCTTTACATTTCAAGTCTTACATTAATTTCAATAAACACATTTTATTTCTTGTTAAAGAAATTCAATTTCACTTATTTATTTACTTAGTTACAATTTCAAAACTCAATTTATAAAGAAACTTAATTTCACTTATTCAAGAAGTTCAATTTCACTTAACAAAGAATTCAATTTTTATTTAATTATTAAATAATTTCAAAACTTAATTATTAAATAATTTCAAACTTAATTATTAATAATTCCAAATTTTAAAACAACGTTCATTCATCATCTACTATGTTAATATTTTGATTCAGATTGTTAAGTATTAACATTTCCTTTCATTAAAATTCAAATTACAACTTCATTTCAAAACCATATTATTTATTTAAGTAAAATCTTCATTTTATTTTTAAAACAAATCATTGACCAATCGTGTTTTATTTAATTCTCTATCCTAAGTCAAGTTCATTTGGGTATTTATCATTTCAACCCGATTCCAATTCAATTAGAAATCAAAACATAGCAAAGGGAACTTGCAGTGTGATAACTGGGATGGTGTCAAAGTAAATAAACAAGCAATAACAACAATCAATATCAATCCAATAATCAATTCAAATAATCCCGAAATAATCGTATTAATTCGCATTGTTGTTTATGCAAATTAATATAATTATTCCTAGAATCTACACTATCATTTCATGTAGATTAAAGATTATTACACTAATATTTATACGGTTCTTCAATTGATATCTATTGTTCAATTTCAAACTACATCAATTTATACACATACATTTAATTGGTTCAAGGTGTGGTTAACACTATTTCTACGTGTTAATTTATTTAAAATTGAAAGGGGTCATATTATACAAATTTAACAAATCAAATTCAACACATATGCCGATTCAAATTTTTAACTATCCTTCGTCAAATTCAATTTCATACTATTGATCACTTTATACATTACAATTTAACATCCAATATAAACAACAAGCAATCAATCACTTATCAACCAAACGAGATTATCATCGTATAATTAACATATAATGGTGTCAGATGTCACAGGTGAACTGGTACAGTTAATAGCATAAATAACAGTGTAATTAACTAACAGTAGCATATTTCACTTGTCGTTTCAATTGAAATCAGATTTAATAAATAAAGGAACATTAATCGTGAGTGATTGCTCACCTTTCGAGGCTAGAGCGGGTTGACAATGAAGGAGTTACGAATTGCAAGCACTACTTCCAAAATAAACTAGATTGGCACGAATCGACGAGCAAAGCTGTTAAATAGGAATTGCCGAAATCAAATCAAAACATTCAACATAGAAACAAATAAAAAAACATGTCCTGCGTCAAAGTTTAACAATATAATTCTATGTGCTATCGAGATCGAAATGGTCTGAAATTTGGTATGAATAAAGAGCAAAACTTGTATTTCAAACTGCAAAAGAATCACTTAATTTGGACAAGAGACGAGAAAAGTTACGATGTCACGAACATATACTCAGGACATGTTGCGACTGTCAAATGTTCAGGTCTGAAAACCCCTCTGGGTCTGACTTTCAGGTAAGAAACAGAGGACTGAACCACCTCGTATGAAGCTAAAATTTTATATACAGAAAGTAGAAAACTTTATCTTTTAAACAAAAAGGGAATCAATGTATTCCGACGTAAGACGGAAGAGATACGATGCGTCAAACATGAACTCAAGTCGTGTTTGCCGCAGTGTAAAATAATTTCAAGTACAAAAGAACAGCTGCCTGGGTCTAATTCCAGATCCTCGACCACTAATCAAAAGATGTCGGATTTTGCTGGAATTTGACATGCATAATCTAGGTAACTTCGACTCTTTTGTAAAAATAGAATCAACCCATTCCGATAAAACAAGAGTGAGATATGATATCGTGAACATGAAGTCTAACTGCTGTTCAGAAAAAAATAAACATGCAAACAAGTGCAAAATCCGTTTGGTTGCAACTTTTAGGTATAAAACAGAAGACCAAACGGCCTTGAATTGGACTGAACTTTTACATACATAAACTAGAGAATCTCATCTTTTAATCAAAAAAGAATCGTTGAATTTTGATAGGAAATGAAAGAGATACACTGCGTCAAACATGGACACTGGTCGTGTTTGTAACAACATGAAAAATTCCAAGTACAGCTGAAAACATTCAACGGTCCAACTTACTGACACAAAACGGTGTAACAAATTACATTCGAATGAAATGAAATTTTTCAGGAATATACAAGAGAATTTCAACTTTCAAACAAAAAAATAAAAATAAAGTATAACATATATATACATAGCCTTCGGCCTATCAACAGGAAACAAAAGTCTTCATATTATAAACTAGGAAGGAAGCACTTGAAATAAGTAATTTATTCTTACATAGTTATAGGAATTGCAACTAAAATATATATATTAACATACACTTTACACAGAACTGTCATGAGTAAGATATATATTATATACATTCCCTATAGTACATATAAATGAGCATATAACAAACATAGTATATAAATCTAACCTTTTATATATAAACTATCATAAACCTTAACATAGAATACATATATACTTCACTGTAAAGTTTTACAAAACCTGAAATATATATATAAATACTTCCAAACCTCCATATATAATACTCAATATATATTAACTAATATTTAAACATACCGAAACTGTAGTGAGGTGGAGGGAAGGAGATGGTGGCCGGATTCTCTGGTGGTGGTCGAGAATGAAGCGTGGCTTGCTCATGATGGTGGAGTTGCTCACGATGAGGGGAGAGATGGTGAGGTGGAAAAGGATTGAAGGCGGAGGGACGTTGTAGCACAGGCTAATGTGCAGAAGAGAGAGAGCAAGGGGAGGATGAGCACGGTAAAAAAATAGGCTTCAGCCAAAAATATGCAAGCTTTATTTTTGTTTTTTTTGTTTTCAGAGCAAAGAAGAACGAACAAAGGGAAAGGGAAACAGACGAATGAAAGATGATGATGAAATCAAAATAGTAAAGATGGCAACCGGTAAGAATAAAGAAAGAAAAATGAAAGAGAGGAGAGAGGGGTAGGCTATAAGAAAAAAGAAATGCACTGATGATTTCAAGTAAAACGCACATAGAGGAAAAAGAGGAAGGACGTACCACCTACCAATGACTTGAAATGATGGAAGAGTAATAGCTATGCATTAAAAATGATTAAAGCAATTTATTACATGGCTTGGGCTTCACGTTCAAGCTTTGAACAGCAAAGGAAAGCTAACGGTCACATCAGTGGTACCGATACGACTTACCGTTCCATCGTTTCCGTCGTACATCGGACATCAAAACACATAAATGAATATACCGCAGAAATCAGCACGACGAGACGATCAAAACGGTATACAAATATCAGTGGTATGATTGAATTATAAAATTCTGAATTTTCAATTGGTGGAAAATGCAAGAAAAACGCAGAAAAATAAGGTCGACAGAGCTAAAGAAGTCCAAATTTTGAAAAACGAAAAATGGCGTCTTTCTCAGAAGATGGTTTAGAAATTTTCTATGTAAAAATATTCAAGTTTCGAAAATGTTTTATTTTCATTACATTTTAACTAATTTAAACCGAAATGACGTGACTGAAATTTACTTTCATATTTTCTGACGAAACTTTACAATTTCCTATGTTTAAATAGACGCATTTTAAATATCGACTTTTCGTTGCGAAATTTTATTGTTTATTTTTTATTTAACGAAAATTCTCATTTAACGCAAAACGCACGTTTCCTACTTTAAAATTTTTATTTTGGTTTCCGTTATTGGTTACAACTATTTCATGTTATTACATTACGTTTTTAATATGTATTACATTATCGGTCTTATCGAAATTGGTCGTCTACGAATTTTGTTTTGGATTTGTAACTTATATACAAAGAGATTTCCAAATAATAAATCTTAAAATTTTGTTTCTATTAGATTTTTAATTAAAATTTTATTTAATTTAGTATTTTTAAATCGTTAAAAATACGGGTCATTACAATCTCCCCCACTCAAAACTTTTCGTCCCCGAAAAGGAAGGAGGAAGGAGAATAGAAACAACCAGAAAGGAAATAGATTGGAATACAAGTAAAACAATTAATTTAAACCATACAAAGTTCAATTTACATTAATTAATATTTAACAATTTGGTTAAATCCCTTTGAGTTCACTTAAGTTAAATTAATCTATCTATTTCTAAATTCATTATCCTATTATCTCGTCATCCTCAACTAACAATTTCAAAATCATCAATTTGTATAATCAATTATTGTACTCATATTTTATTCAACAGATTTAATTCTTTTATTCCAAATTATTATTAAGTTTATTTCACTTAATATATCTTATTACATATATTTAAACCATATAAATTAATTTAAACCATATAAATTTAAATTTAAATTAATTTATATTCAATAATTGGTTTAAATTTAAGGTATTTCCATAAGTTGATCTAATTCAATTTATTAATTCTTTCAGAACAAAATTATTATATTCATCACATTCAATGAACTTATTATTCTATCATCTTTATTAGCATTTTTTTATAATTAAAACCTAAGTGTATAACATTTATTATAAACACTCAAATTTTATTTATAAAATCATTTATATTGTATATTATCCAATTACATTTTAACTTCTGAATAATTTAGGTAAGTTATATTGAAAAGCAATTTAGTACTATACAAATAAAGATTTCAAATTCAATTATTTCAAGTTTACATATTTATCCAAAATTTAGCTTTTTTTTATAATTGAAAACATCCTTTAACATAATTTTAAGAATTAAATTTCCGTTTAATTTCAAACCCTTTAGAGATAATTATGTATATACTGTATATATTAAATCAAATTAAATTTAAAATAATATACCCATGTATATATATAAATCAAGTCATACTTAAGAAATTCAAATTAAAATATTTTTCCAAACAAAACCGTAACAAAGCTATAGAATGGTTTCTCCACCTCGAAACTCGAAAATGAATGTCGATGATGCGGCCGCCATCATCGAAATTATTTTCCAGCGACAAAGAGAAGAGCACTGATTTCAACATTTTTAAAATTCTTTAGAAACGATTTCTGTTCGGAAATATTTCAAATAATATACATTTTAAAACTTTAAAAAAATCCAAGTTTGAAATCACCGGAAATTAAATTCTCAAATTCTAATTTTAATCCATTTCAATTCCTAATTAAAATCTTAACCATGTTATATAATTTCATTTACCTATCATATTGGAATAGTCAATGGTTTACAAAACAATAAATAAAAATCAAATATTAACATTTTGTTGACCCGTTCATTTAACAATCTAGAAATTTACTTATATATAATATAATCACACAAATTTATTTTATTTACCAAATTTGAAAACGATATTGTGTCAGTTTGCTCTGCTCAAGTGTTTTAGGAATCCTATCGATAGCGTTGATCAGACGAATCGATCGAAAACCCAAATCACATCAACAACTCAAACAACACAATATATAAAACATTTTTAACATTAATTTTACAAATACACTTCCTCGCTCGGCGATACAATAATGGATTTCAAAGCAAGGATAGAGATTCAGATTTGATGGACTCAATCAAAGAGAATTCTGATTCGAAGATAGGTTCGAAACAAAGATAAGAAGATTAAATAACAAAATAGGAAGATAGATAAGTTTATATAAATCGCGGGCAACCTTTACCGGGTTAACCGTGACTTCGAGAATAAGATCGATGCAGAATTCCGAGGCAAATCTACATTCGATCTCAAGAAATAGAATTTAGGTATAGTAGAAGATAGATAGCATCGTAAACAGAGGATACAGAAATCTCCGGTAAATCAATGCCTATTGTAAAGGAGTTTCACCCCTTTTCAAATCATTCGAAGTTTGGCGAGACCGCCGATCCATTATAAAGATCATTCAAAGTGGAGTTATGGGATGCTCCAGAATTGAAAGAAGACGAATAGTGCGGGACACGAATGAAATTTGGAACCGTAGGGAGCGTTCCAGAATTCAAAGGAATCGAGTCAAAAGGAAGAGATTGAAACTCGAATGAGAGTGATTCTGTAAATACATTTACCCTATATGCTAAGTTTTGCCTAGAGCTACCAAAGCTCTGATACCAACTGTAACGACCCGCTATTTTGGACTATTCGCATCCGCACATGTCAGACTTGAATAATTCAAAATACCGAATTGTTAATTTAAATTTGGCAAAACTGAGCATATACAGTAAATAAATAATCACGGATCACAGACACAGAGTAATAAATGCAGCGGAAACAAAAGATAATAGTTCATGAAGCTACTATATACATATCAGAGTTAAATAAGATACAACAGATGTCTCGAATACAATAATCAAATACAATATCAGAATACATCACTGGAATCAACTGAATATCTGAAAGCTGGATAGATAGCTGGATCTCCAAGCGAAGCTCCAACTCTAAAGGTGAGTCTCGAATACTGGTACACTCAGTCTGACTCGAGCGTAAAGCAAAACACTCGAGTCAGGATTAACATTCTTATATCAATAAATCCAACTGAAGTGAAATAGCAACTGAAATACAAGTAACTCAAAGGATGTTGGAATAACCATCCTTTAAGGATCCGTTAAACTATCTACTATGTAGTAGTGTACGATAAGTAGATAATGCCTATCAGTAATATAAGATATCAAAATAGTTTTAAGGCGTTACCATTATCCCCCTTAACACATTTTTCATAAGCATCATAGTCTATACAGCACTATAAACTCCACCGTAAACTAGTGGGATATCAGGGAGTACTCCATAGGTATAACACAAAACAAATCGTAGTGGTCGCGTATATAGGGATACAAGTATGACAAGGCACATGAGGCAATACCCAAGGTAGTGAAACTACCGTTTTCCTGATCCGGACTGGTCAGAACGCATCGCCGCAGCGATCGCAACACCGCGAAACAACACTCCCAAAATCAAGGGTGCACCAATCGACAACAAGTAATGAGTAGTTTTCGAAGAAGTGTGTTCGCTCGAGGTAGCCAACCCCCACTTGGCCCGGCACGGCTCCTGTTTTAGTCATTTCCAATTTGACACAAGTGTCAAGGCTATCCATTATCGTTCTCTTTCTTCAGTCATCACGTACATCATTCCAACCACTTCATTCTGGATCATACTCCGCGTATAGTTATTAAATTGGTTTTTGACGCAGCGGATTAAACAAAACAATCTTCAATTGGTGAAAGTAGCAATAGATGGATTGATGAATACTGAAATGCCCAAATTCGTTGATCCGAAGATACCGAATTCTAGCTATCTCTGACACGTTGATCGCGCACGATACCGTGAGGAGATATCTTCAATTCTTCGAGCGTTGATCAAGCGCACTTGATTCCGCGAATCGGCTTCTGCAATCGTTGAATCGAGCGCACTCGATTAACCGAAAGAGGAGATAGGAGATTACACTCAACTACCAATTTGAATGAAAGCACAAAGCTAACAAAAGAGAATTTTATTCAAAAATCAACAACCTTACAAAATGATTTAACTTGCCTATTTATAGGCTACAACATGCAACAGAAAAAATTACAACTCCTAAGTCGGTTCCGACTTACGACCTACGACCTATCATAAATCGGTGACGACTTAAGCCCAAATAGTTACAACATAGCGACTTAACAACATTACCAGTACAACACAACGCATACGACTTAAAAAAGTCGACATACGACTTAAAGACAGAAAAATACAAACAGACAACACCACTTAAGTCGTTGTCGACTTAACAACTCTACGCGACTCAACTTAGTAACGACTTAAGAAACAGCGGTCCAGATTAACTCGGCATAATGATCAACGGCAACAGCTTCAGCGACTTAAAACATGCGGCATCCCAGATCTACGACTTAAGAAATCAACGGTAGAGATTAACTCGGCAGAGAATCAACGGCAACAGCTCCAGCGACTCAAAAGCATGCGGCGACTTAAAGAAATCAAGGATATAGATTAACTCGGCAGAGAATCAACGGTTTCCATCCTCAGCGACTTAACTCCTGACTCGTTAGGTCGTTCACGAGACTTAACTAAGTCGTAACTCGGTGACGACTTATCACCTGTTCCGTTAAGTCGTTCCAGCGAGTTATCCCTCAACTCCTTAGGTCGTAGACGACCTACAACTTCTTTGTTAGGTCGCAAAACTGCTTCTTTAAGTCGGTTATGACTTATGCTTCCTTCCTTAAGTCGGTCACGACTTATGTCTTTGAAATCTTCTATCATGTTAAGTCGGTCACGACTTATTCCTTGGACAAATGAGGGCTGCGCTGCATCAGTTTTTGATTCAGATAGAGAGTATGTCCCTAACCGATTCCGGTCTCTTTCATAACTTTCGTAATTATTACACCGATTGGTCGATTAATAAATTTCAAAAACCAAATCAATTTCAATTTCAATTAGAATTTATAAATCAACATTTCATTTGTCTTTCTAAACCAATTTCCAAACAATTTACGCTTCAAAACATCCAAATTACCTTTTCAAAATCTTATAATAAAATTTCAATTTTTATTTAAAACCATTCCAATATTGATTTAAATTCGTATATAAGTTTCATTCCAAAATCATTTAAATTTAATTTAATCTACATTCAAATCAATTTAAGTTCATTTATCGATTTCATTCAATATTCGTTAAGTAAATTTATCCTTCAAATCAATTTCTATTTAACTTCCAATTTATTAAATCAATTATTTAAGTTCAACTCCATTTTATCAAAACTTACAAATTGCATTAAATTAAGTTCATCAAATCAAATTCTTTACATTTCAATTCTTACATTAATTTCAATAAACACATTTTATTTCTTGTTAAAGAAAATTCAATTTCACTTATTTATTTACTTAGTTACAATTTCAAAACTCAATTTATAAAGAAACTTAATTTCACTTATTCAAGAAGTTCAATTTCACTTAACAAAGAATTTAATTTTTATTTAATTATTAAATAATTCAATCTTATTTAATTATTAAATAATTTCAAAACTTAATTATTAAATAATTTCAAACTTAATTATTAATAATTCCAAATTTTAAAACAACGTTCATTCATCATCTACTATGTTAATATTTTGATTCAGATTGTTAAGTATTAACATTTCCTTTCATTAAAATTCAAATTACAACTTCGTTTCAAAACCATATTATTTATTTAAGTAAAATCTTCATTTTATTTTTAAAACAAATCATTGACCAATCGTGTTTTATTTAATTCTCTATCCTAAGTCAAGTTCATTTGGGTATTTATCATTTCAACCCGATTCCAATTCAATTAGAAATCAAAACATAGCAAAGGGAACTTGCAGTGTGATAACTGGGATGGTGTCAAAGTAAATAAACAAGCAATAACAACAATCAATATCAATCCAATAATTAATTCAAATAATCTCGAAATAATCGTATTAATTCGCATTGTTGTTTGTGCAAATTAATATAATTATTCCTTGAATCTACACTATCATTTCATGTAGATTAAAGATTATTACACTAATATTTATACGGTTCTTCAATTGATATCTATTGTTCAATTTCAAACTACATCAATTTATACACATACATTTAAATGGTTCAAGGTGTGGTTAATACTATTTCTACGTGTCAATTTATTTAAAATTGAAAGGGGTCATATTATACAAATTTAACAAATCAAATTCAACACATATGTCGATTCAAATTTTTAACTATCCTTCATCAAATTCAATTTCATACTATTGATCACTTTATAAATTACAATTTAACATCCAATATAAACAACAAGCAATCAATCACTTATCAACCAAACGAGATTATCATCGTATAATTAACAGATAATGGTGTCAGATGTCATAGGTGAACTGGTACAGTTAATAGCATAAATAACAGTGTAAATAACTAACAGTAGCATATTTCACTTGTCGTTTCAATTGAAATCAGATTTAATAAATAAAGGAACATTAATCGTGAGTGATTGCTCACCTTTCGAGGCTAGAGCGGTTTGACAATGAAAGGAGTTACGAATTGCAAGCACTGCTTCCGAAATAAACTAGATTGGCACGAATCGACGAGCAAAGCTGTTAAATAGGAATTGCCGAAATCAAATCAAAACATTCAACATAGCAACAAATAAAAAAACATGTCCTGCGTCAAAGTTTAACAATATAATTCTATGTTCTATCGAGATCGAAATGGTCTGAAATTTGGTATGAATAAAGATCAAAACTTGTATTTCAAACTGCAAAAGAATCACTTGATTTGGACAAGACGAGAAAAGTTACGATGTCACGAACATAGACTCATGCCATGTTGCGACTGTCAAATATTCAGGTCTGAAAACCCTCGGGGTCTGACTTTCAGGTAAGAAACAAAGGACTGAACCACCTCGTATGAAGCAAAAATTTTATATACAGAAAGTAGAAAACTTTATCTTTTAAACAAAAAGGGATTCACTGTATTCCGACGTAAGACGGAAGAGATGCGATGCTTCAAACATGAACTCAGGTCGTGTTTGCAGCAGTGTAAAATAATTTCAAGTACAAAAGAACAGCTGCCTGGGTCTAACTTCCAGATCCTCGACCACTAATCAAAAAATGTTGGATTTTGCTGGAATTTGACATGCATAAACTAGGTAACTTCGACTCTTTTGTAAAAATAGAATCAACCCATTCCGATAAAACATGAGTAAGATATGATATCGTGAACATGAAGTCTAACTACTGTTTAGAAAAAAATAAACATGCAAACAAGTGCAAAATCCGTTTGGTTGCAACTTTCAGGTATAAAACAGAGGACCAAACGGCCTTGAATTGGACTGCAATTTTATATACATAAACTAGAGAATCTCATCTTTCAATCAAAAAAAGAATCGTTGAATTTTGATAGGAAATGAAAGAGATACGCTGCGTCAAACATGGACACTGGTCGTGTTTGTAACAGTGCGAAAAATTCTAAGTACAGCTGAAAACATTCAACAGTCCAACTTACAGACACAAAACGGTGTAACAAATTACATTCGAATGAAATGAAATTTTTCAGGCATATACAAGAGAATCTCAACTTTCAAACAAAAAAAATAAAAATAAAGTATAACATATATATACATAGCCTTCGGCCTATCAATAGGAAACAAAAGTCTGCATATTATAAACTAGGAAGGAAGCACTTGAAATAAGTAATTTATTCTTACATAGTTATAGGAATTGCAACTAAAATATATATATTAACATACACTTTACACAGAACTGTCATGAGTAAGATATATATTATATACATTCCCTATAGTACATATAAATGAGCATATAACAAACATAGTATATAAATCTAACCTTTTATATATAAACAATCATAAACCTTAATATAGAATACATATATACTTCACTGTAAAGTTTTACAAAACCTGAAATATATAAATAAAGACTTCCAAACCCCCATATATAATACCCAATATATATATTAACTAATATTTAAACATACCGAAACTGCAGTGAGGTGGAGGGAAGGAGATGGTGGCCGGATTCTCTGGTGGTGGTCGAGAATGAAGCGTGGCTTGCTCATGATGGTGGAGTTGCTCACGATGAGGGGAGAGATGGTGAGGTGGAAATGGATTGAAGGCGAAGGGACACTGTAGCACAGGCTAATGTGCAGAAGAGAGAGAGCAAGGGGAGGATGAGCACGGTAAAAAAATAGGCTTCAGCCAAAAATATGCAAGCTTCATTTTTATTCTTTTTGCTTTCAGAGCAAAGAAGAACGAACAAAGGGAAAGGGAAACAGACGAATGAAAGATGATGATGAAATCAAAATAGTAAAGATGGAAACCGGTAAGAATAAAGAAAGAAAAATGAAAGAGAGGAGAGAGGGGTAGGCTATAGGAAAAAAGAAATGCACTGATGATTTCAAATAAAACGCACATAGAGGAAAAAGAGGAAGGACGTACCACCCACCAATGACTTGAAATGATGGAAGAGTAATAGCTATGCATTGAAAATGATTAAAGCAATTTATTACATGGCTCGGGCTTCACATTCAAGCTTTGAACAGCAAAGGAAAGCTAACGGTCACATCAATGGTACCGATACGACTTACCGTTCCATCGTTTCCGTCGTACATCGGACATCAAAACACATAAATGAATATAGCGCAGAAATTAGCACGATGAGACGATCAAAACGGTATACAAATATCAGTGGTATGATTGAATTATAAAATTCGGAATTTTCAACTGGCGGAAAATGCAAGAAAAACGTAGAAAAATAAGATCGGCGGAGCTAAAAAAGTCCGAATTTTGAAAAACGAAAAATGGCGTCTTGCTCAGAAGACGATTTAGAATTTTTCTATGTAAAAATATTCAAGTTTCGAAAATGTTTTATTTTCATTACATTTTGAAATGACCCACTTCATATTTTTTTTTCAGTGGCCATTTTTTTTTATCAAGAAAATATTTAATTCCAAATTTTCTTCTATCCAGGATCTTTCTGCCAATAAGAATATTGGTTTGCTCATTTCATCTTAAACTTATATATATGAGGATATATAAGTCATTTTCTACTTGAATCAGAGTACAAAAATTTGAAAGTAGAAATCTGTTTGAGTATTACTTAAAGGAAATTCTCTCTACATAGCAATGGTGTTTCTAAGAACTAGATTTTCAGAGTACACTTGGGTTAATGCATAACTATTGATTTTTATGTCTTAATACTTATCACTTTACACAAATTTCCATAATTTTATTACTGTATAAACTGTGCTTTTGCTTGTGCATGTGTGTGTGCATGTTTCTGTGCATGTGTGTGTGTCAGGGGGAAATTCAGGTATTATATATTTTTCCTTGTTAACAAAATGTCCGAGTCTACCCTACACTTGGGTTGTAAAACAGAGCTGAAAACTTACTTAAAACTCTTTAGTGTTGGCTTAACCCAGGCTCAAGAAAATGGCTATGTTAGCCCTACTCTGTTTGCACTACTTCTCAACAAAATACATGTTATTTGGTTTTCTTTTCAAAGCAACTCAACCCTCATTCTGCCAAGTCTTTGTTTCAGCTTAAATATAGATTTTCTTATGTCAAATATTTGGATATACATTACATCCACACATCCTTTCAATCTCAGGTTTTCAACCATTTAAACTAACTGTTATTGAGACTTAGGAATGCTACTTCTTTAGCAAAACATTTTTTGCAAAATAAAACATATAAGTTTCAGCTGATAAATATATGGATTCAAGACTTGCAGAACACTAGTTTCAACAACACAATAGTTTTCTAAGTAAATTTAAACAAAGTAGCTTAACATAATTCAGCCCAAACATCTAATTTAACTTCAACAAATATTTAAATATAGCATCCAATTCCTTAAGCAGTTAAACATCCAAAGCCTGATCAAAGCAATTCCTACTTTCCTGCAAAATCACCATGAACTGCCCCATATGAATATGAGACACCCAATGGTGCATGAAACACACAAGGGTCAGACTAAAGTCTGGTATGAGTAAACTAACTGAATACATGATTTATAAAACACTTATTCATATTCAAGTAATTTCAAAATGGGTAAAGGAACTCAATACCACTCTTGTGCCTGTTTCTGTGATACATGTGCATATTCATCAGTGCACAACAAAACATACATGATTCAATAGATTAGTTCAGTGATAACCATCATAGAATCCATCCATAAAACATTATAAATCAATCAACATATTCATCAATTTATTCATCAAGTCTTTCCTACCAGATTTCTGGCCATCAGGGATTTTACCCAAGCCTTCTCATGAACCTATTTTTTTTTATTGTTCACTATCAAGTAGGTTATGGTCTTTAGCTACTTTCTCTTGTTAAACCATACACTGCCCGGGACATATCTCTGTTAACCCAGCACACTCAGGCCCCTGGGTATAAGCATACCATGTGTGAGCTTGCAATGTTCCCCTTGCCAAGCCATATTTTGTAGCCCTAAGATCCAAAAGTCCTTAGTTAAATTACTAAGTGTTATTGCCCCTTTTCCCATTCCTATGCTAATCCCTTCTGCATATCATACTTTAATCAGAGAAATAAGCATTCATCCAGCCAACATATATTCATCCAGAGATTGGTAAGTCAGGTTTTCATGAGCAATCATTTTATCATGCAAACAGAGGTGATTTCTAAGCATATTATTTTTGTCTATGGGTTGCAGTAGATCAAGTTATAAACATATGGTCATAAATAATTTTCTGGTTGTCTCCTTTCACCTCTGGTTCAATCAGGCCTTTGTTGGTTAGAGATCTGGCTAAACCACAAGTATATGCTTTGATTTGGAGAGTTCATAAGACATAGAAGCTCAACACATGTATAACATTGCACCTCTACATTTATCTTTATTTTAGTTGATGTGAGACATAAGCAACAACACAATGTTGCAGCTCCACATTTTCTTTCATTTTCAGACCATACATCTACAACATCAATCCTGGGTTTTTAAAATGAATAAATGCATAAAGAAAAACCCATAAAAGTCTACTTCATCTCAAAGTTAAGCACAACACAGATAACCATATTCAACCATGAAATCCATGACTCTTGTATACTGGATAATGTCATTATATGGGTTATACATTTTAGCAGATCATTAACAAGCCAAAATTATCAAACCATAAAATGAACATAGCTTGTAAGAGTGAAATATTTATTTAATTAGGCTGCTTCAATATTCAGGACTTATTGCCAAAGTTTCCAATGAGGTTACTCACCAACTAATCCTTCTTCTTCCTAAGCTTTATGAACTCCTCTTAGTCTTCTGCCTTCTCCTATTTTCCTCTGGTTTATTTCTTATGTATATTTTTTTTAAGTGGTGAGGAGCAAATGGGTATGACCCCAAGCCTCCTTATATAAATCCTAGCTGTTACTAGGGTTTATGGAATTTACCTAATGTCAGTTCTACCCCATACAAAACATAGTCTGCCTCTTATTTGATTCAAGAAAATAAAAGGGTATGTGGTCCTTGTCTTCCTTTTCAGAAATCAACTTCTCCCTTTTAATTTTTTCCCCCGGTCATGTTATATGCATGACTTCTTATTTCATAAATTAAAAGATTACTGGAAATAGATAAAGTGTTTGTTTAAGGACTCATGCCATTTCCATGTAACTTCTGTTTTCTTCCAGAAATTGATTGACTGTACACATGTATAACATATGTATACCTAAGTCTTTTATTTTTCTTTCTTTCTTTAAATGATTTTAAGTTTATTTTAGCCTGGCTCTTATTTTCTCTGTACCATATTTTATTTAAAGACAAAATTCTATCTTCATGAATATGTATTTCTAAATTAGTTATTTTAATTTATTTATTGATTTCTGCTAAATTTTATTACACAGAAATCTGTGTACATGTGTGTGCACTGTCTTGTGCACATGTACATGTTTTAAACCATGTATTTACAAATCAATTTCCCATTCCTATCTTTTCAATGTGATTTTAAACAAATATAAACTAAATTAACTTATGAAATGATTCACCAAAAATCAGGGTTATCACACATTTTAACTAATTTAAACCGAAATGACGTGACTGAAATTAACTTTCATATTTTCTGACGAAACTTTACAATTTCCTATGTTTAAATAGACGCATTTTTAATATCGACTTTTCGTTGCGAAATTTTATTGTTTATTTTTTTATTTAACGAAAATTCTCATTTAACGCAAAACGCACGTTTCCTACTTTAAAATTTTTATTTTGGTTTCCGTTATTGGTTACAACTATTTCATGTTATTACATTACGTTTTTTAATATGTATTACATTATCGATCTTATCGAAATTGGTCGTCTACGAATTTTGTTTTGGATTTGTAACTTATATACAAAGAGATTTCCAAATAATAAATCGTAAAATTTTATTTCTATCGGATTTTTAATTAAAATTTTATTTAATTTAGTATTTTTAAATCGTTAAAAATACGGGTCATTATACCCGGTTTTTCTAGTTGGTGCAGCCTCCAGATTATTCAGAAGGTACGTACTAGGGGAAGTTCGTTCTTGGCGGCAGTTGTCCACAGATTTCCTGGGACAATTTAACTCGGGGGGAGAGGCCTCCTTAGATGCGAACACTATGTCATGTGCAAAGTAGAGCAAAAATGAGAGCCTACACAACTTCATCAAACACTTCAGATCTAAGGCGCTCAGAATCGAGGTAATAAGTGAAGAGGAGCTATCGATGGCAATGCATGTTGGAATAAGGAAGGATACATCCATATGGGATAAGAACGAAAAAAGCCATGTCACAACATGAAAACCTTCTATGAGAGGGCCAACGGCTACATCAGAATATAAGAGGCCACATCTGCAGCACAGTGTCAAAGAACTTCTGTCCCTGACTATGAGAAGAAAAGATGGGTAGAAGGGTATCATACGCCGGCAATGCGACAAAGGGAAGTTAACCTCACTGCAAAAACTCTCCTTACACATACTTCTTGGTAGATATACGAGATAACCAACACCAAACTTGCCTATAATGTGTCGAACAAAGGAAAAAAGGCAAAGCAAAATAGAGGCGTAGCTTTCTGTTGCCTCGATAGAGCAAATGGTCATCATACAGACAACCGCCAATACTTGGAAAATGAGATAGAGAGATTGATTCATAAAGGGTGCTTAGGCGGCTTCCAGAAGGAAAATAATAGGGAAAGGATCAGGAACCTCACTGTAACGACCCGTTATTTTGGACCATTCGCATCCATTATAAGTGTATAGGTAGACACTCATGCCGGAGTTGAATTGCTCAAAATACCGCGTTGTTAATTTAAATTTGGCAAAACTGAACATATACAGTAAATTAATAATCACAGATCACAGACACAGAGTAATAAGTGCAGCGGAAATAAAAGAGATAGTAGTTCATGAAGCTACTATATGAATATATAAAATACATCAGAGTTTACAACAGAAGAGTAATACGATACATCAGAGTTTACAACAGAAGAGTAATACGATACATCAGAGTTAAATCAGATACAACGGGAGAGTAACCGATACAAATCAAAATACATCACTGGAATCATCGAATATCTGAAAGCTGGATAGATAGCTGGATCTCCAAGCGAAGCTCCAACTCTAAAGGTGAGTCTCGTAAGCTGAACTACTCAGTCTGACCCGAGCGTAAAGTAAAAACACAAAACACTCGAGTCAGGATTAACATTCTTATATTAATAAATCCAACTCAAGTGAAATAGCAATTGAAATACAAGTAACTCAAAGGATGTTTGGAATAACCATCCTTTAAGGATCCGTCAAACTATCTACTAGGTAGTAATGTACGATAAGTAGATAATGTCTATCAGTAATATAAAGATATCAAAATAGCGTTAAGTCATGGCCCATTCCACCCTTAACACATTTTTATTCCCACAAGCATATACAAGACCGTAGTTTCCCCAAAACCGGAAGTCACCAGAGGGCAATCCATATACTCAAGGTACAAATCAAAATCGTAGTGGTCGCGCATAAATGGAATACAAGTATGACAAGGCACATGAGGCTATACCCAAGATAGTGATACTACCGTTCGCCTGATCCGGACTGGTGAGAACGCAACGCCGCAGCGCCCGCAACACCGTGAAACAACACTCCCAAAATCAAGGGTGCACCAATCGACAACAAGTATAAGTAGTTCGAAGAAGTGTGTCCACTTGAGGTATCAATCCTCCATTGGCCCGGCACAGCTCCTGTTTTAGTCATTTCCAATTTGACACAAGTGTCAAGGCTATCCATTATCGTTCTCTTTCTTCAGTCAACACGTACATCATTCCAACCACTTCATTCTGGATCATCACTCCGCGTATAGTTATTAAAGTGGTTTTCGGTTTAGACAGAGAGTATATCCATAACCGACTCTGGTCTCTTTAATAACTTCCGTAATTATTACACCGATTGGTCGTTTATTTATTTCAAAACCAAATCAATTTCAATTTCAATTTCAATTCGTAAACCAACATTTCATTCGCCTTTCTAAACCAATTTCCAAAATTTACGTTTCAAAACTTTCAACTTACCATTTCAAACTCTTATAATTCAATTTTAATTTCCTTTAAAACAATTCAAATATTGATTCAAGTTCGTATAAAAGTTTCCTTTCGAAATCATTTAAATTAATTTAATTTAACATTCAAATCAATTTCAAATTCATTTATCGATTTCATTCAATATTCGTTAAGTAACTTTATCATTCAAAACAATTTCTATTAAATTTCCAATTCATTAAATCAATTTCTTAAGTTCAACTTCATTAAAACAAAACTTACAATTTTGAATTAAATTAATTCGTCAAATCATTTCTTTCAATTACAAGTCTTACATTCATTCCAAAAATATCACATTTTCATTTCTTGTTAAAGAAATTCAATTTCACTATATTTTTACTTTCTTAAATAATTTTCCAAAACTTACTTAATAAAGAAAACTCAATTTCAATTATTTACGAAGTAAAATTTTCTTATTCAAAAGTTCAATTTTTCTTATTAAAGAATTCAATTCAATTTAATCATTAAATAATTCAATCTTATTTAATTATTAAATAATTCAAAACTTGATTATTAAATAATTTCAAAGTTTAATAATTTCAAACTTAATTATAATTTCAAACTTAATTATTAAATCATTTAAAAGTTTAATAATTTCAAACTTAATTATAATTTCAAACTTAATCCAATCATTTCTCAAATTAAACAACATTCTTTCATCAATTGCATTGTTAATATTTTGTTTCAGATTATTCAATATTAACATTTTCCTTTCATTAAAATTCAAATTTCAACTTTATTTCAAAACCATATTATTTATTCAAATAAAATCTTCGTTTATTTTTAAATCAATTTATTGACCAATCGGGTTTTTATTTAATTTTCTATCCTAGGTCAAAGGTCAATTTGGGTATTTATCATTTCAACCCGATTCCAATTCAATTCAAAATCATAGCATAACAAGGGAACTTGCAGTGTGATAACTGGGATGGTGTCAAAGTAAATAAACAAGCAATAACAACAATCAATATCAATCCAATAATCAATTCAAATAATCCCGAAATAACCGTATTAATTCGTATTGTCATTTGTACGAATTAATATAATTATTTCTAGAATCTACACTATCATTTCATGTAGATTAAAGATTATTACATTACGGTTTTTCACTTGTCATATATTTACAATTTCATACATCATCAATATAACAACATACATTCAGTGGTTCAAAATGTAATTAAACAAATCATACGTGTCAATAACTTTAACAGTTAAAGGGGTCATATTATACAAATGTCAGTTAATCAAATTTAACATTTAACTATCCTATATCAAGTTCAATTTCATACTATTTATCATTTTAACATTTACGAATTAACGTCCAATATAAACATCAACAATCAATCAATTATCAGTCAAACTGTATTATCATCGCATAAAAATTAACAGACAATGGTGTTAGATGTCACAGGTGAACTGATATAGGTAATAGCATATATAACAGTATAAATAACTAACAGCAGCAATATTTCAATTGTCGTTTCAATTGAAATCAAATTTAATAAATAAAAGAACGTTAATCGTGAGTGAGTGCTCACCTTTCGAGGCTAGAGAAAACGGAATGAGAAGCAACTGATACGGATACGCACACGGACATGGGCACGACAAGCTAGCAACTGCTGCGATAAATCGATATTGAGTTGGTAAGCTGAGATGGACAAGAGATTGATGAACGAATCATATGTTACGTATGTACGAAATCGATATCAAATTTGACGCAACTAAAATTATATGCGTTTCAAAAATCATTGATTTTATTAGAACATATATATTAAAATCAACCATATATTTAAAATAATATATATATATTTTTCAAATCATAATTAAATCCCAACCCATAAAGATATACATATATATTTGTAACCTAAATTTTCATTTACCTACCCATAAACAAATGTATATAACCATATATACAAACCTACACACACGTTATATATATTTATCACTTCCCTAAATATTAATATAAAAGTAAATATAACAAATTATATAAATGTACCCATACCAAGATGTTAACCAGAACTTATATTTTTTTTATAAATCGATAGATTTCCAAATATATGTAGATATACACGTTTCAGATATATTATAAAATCATAAATATACTTTATTATAGTAACGTGTATATACAGTAGACTACAACTTTATTATATAACACCTATCTTTCTTCTTCTTTTGTACGTTTATGTATAAAACTAACAACTTTTTTTTTATAGGAACAAAGATAACGACTCACAATACAACCCTCTATAACTCCATATACAGACTTACATACGTTTATAACTGACATTATGAATCGAACATAGATATAAACAGCCAACAGGTATAATATATGTATTATTTGAAAACCAATATTTAATATAAAACTATTGTAAAAATAGATAACGTTATATATTTTAACTATATAGACTACAACTGTGCACTATTATAAAGTAATACCAAGCAAGCCTACATGCTGCCCTGTTATTTTACATGTATATAATACTGTAGTGTATACTATACATTATATAACTTACATTATTATTTAACATATTATATAAATATTTACATCCCACATTGTTAACAAAGCAAAATCTTATGTGATATACTTTGAAATCAAACTCAAGTGCTTATGCGCAGTAGATATATGTGTAATACCAGCATTTTATACAACAGATTTTATTATTTTTATCCAAACTCATGTATATATAAATATACTTTCTTCCATATAAAATTCACAGATGTACATATACTGAGAAACCGATTTTATACAAACACATATTTTATATAAAGTCACTTATATACTTTCTAGTTACCACACGTGTTATATCTTTTACATGCAACATAATGTAAACCTTAAACTACTATATATAACAAGTATTATATGTATACGGTAGACTACTTAAACATGCATAACTATCAATATATACGTATAAACAATAACGCACATATGTAATACCTTAACAAGAGGCGAGGAGGGGTTCACGGCGGAGGTCAGGCTGAGGTCGGCTGCTGGTTGCGTGGGAGGAGAGTGGAGATGAGAGAAGAGTCGAAATCAGAGCGGAGGTTGCGGCCTTGGTGGGTAGGTGGAAGTGAGTGTAGTGCTGTAGGTTGCTCGAGAGGTGGTAGGTCGGAGAGGGAAGACATCGGGGGATTTGGAAGAAGAGAGGCCGAGAGAGGAAGGTATGGGTTTGGTTAGGAGGGAGAAGGCTTCAGGCATCATTTGCAAAATGTTTTAAACTCTTTTGAAAGAAGAAATGACAGAGGAGAAATGGGTAGTAATGGAAGCAATTAACTCCAACGTGCCACAAAAATTTTGGAAATATGAAAAGGCTATTGACTGTTGATGGGAAGAGTAAATGCAAATGCCAGTTGGTTTTTTTTTCTTTTTCCTCCTTTCACGGATGAGCACATAAAAGGACACCGAGCGTACCAAAAGACCCGGATGCGCAACCGATTTCGAAATCGTTCCGTAGATTTCGCCGTCTCCCAAAAATCGAAACACACGAACTATCATACCGCGGAGATCAACATGTCGAGACGATCAAAACGGTATGCAGATATCAGTGGTACGATTTGATTATAAAATTTCGAATTTTCTAATAGCGGAAAATGCAAGAAAAACGCTGAAAAATAAGATCGACGGAGCCAAAGATGTCCGAATTTGGAAAAACGACAAACTGAAATCTTGCTCAGAAGATGGTTTAGAATTTTTCTATGTAAAAATATTTTGGTTTTGAAAACATTTTATTTTCAACGCTTTTTAACTGATTAAATTGAAGTGAATTTACGCGCGAAATACACTTTCATATTTTCGGACGAATTTTTACCAGTCGCTATGTTTAACTAGACGTATTTCAAATATGAAATTTTTATTTCAAAATTTTATCGTTTAAATTTTACAAAATTTCAACTAATTACGTTATTAAAACAGTTGAAATTTACGGGTCGTTACACTCTCCCCCACTCAAAACTTTTCGTCCCCGAAAAGGAACGAGGTAGGAGAATAGAAACAACCAGAAAAAAAACAGATTTGAAATACAAAATAACAATTAATTTAAACCATATAAATTCAAATTTAAATTAATTGATAATCAATAATTGATTTGATCCATTTGATTTCACTAAAATCAATCTCAACTATTTCTAAAGTCATTATCTTATTATCCAATTATCTTAAATTTACAATTTTTAAAAACCATAAATTTGAATAGTCTTTTAATAAAATCATATTTATTCGACAAATTTGATTCTTCTTTATTTCAAATTATTATTAAGTTTATTTCACTTAATATATCTTATTACATATATTTAACTTATATAAATTAATTTAAACCATAAAAGTTTCGATTTAAATTAATTTACATCTATTAATTTCTTTTAAGTTCAAGGTATTTTCATATGTTGATCAAATTTCAATTTATTAATTCTTTCAAACAATTTTATTAATTCTTTCAAAACAAATTTATTTCATTATTAACTGAGTTTACTAATTATCCTATCTAACTCTATTAACATCTTTATAATTAAAATTTAGTGTATAACATTTATTATAAACACTCAAATTTCATTTATAAATTCAATTTATCTTATATATTATCCTATTACATATTCAACTTCTGAATGATTTTGGTAAGTTGTATTAGAATGCAGTTGAACAATATACAAATAATTTTTCCCAATTCAATTATTCACGTTAAATATTTATTCCAAATTTTGGTTTTATTTATAAGTAAAATCATCCTTTAACAAAATTTAAGAATTAGATTTCCGATTAACTTTAAACAATTTAGAGATTTATATCAAATCAAATTAAAATTTTAAAATAAGATACCTATATATAGATAAATCAAAATATACTGAAGAAATTCAAATCAAAATATTTTTCAAAACAAAACCGTAGCAAGGCTATAGAATAGTATCTCCACTTCGAAACTCGAAAATGAATGTCGATGATGCGGCCGCCATCACCGAAATTATTTTCCAGCGACAAAGAGAAGAGTACTGATTTCACATTTTAAAATTCATTGAAAACGATTCCTATTCGAAAATACTTTCAATAATATATACTTTAAAATTTTAAAACCAAAGTTCGGAATCACCGGAAACTAAATTCTCAAATTTCTGAATTAAATTCATTTCAAATTCCAAATCAATTTATAAACCATAATTATAAATTTATTTAGAACAATAAATGATAATCAAATATTATCATTTCAAACAAACAATTTAATTAACCTATTAAATTCCAGAAAATTTTACTTATATTTTCACAGTATAATCAAACAAAATTATTTCATTTTCCAAATTTGAAAATAATATTGTGTCAGTTTGCTCTGTTCAAGTGTTTTGGAAATCCTATCGATAGCGTTGATCAGACGTATCGATCGGAAGCCCAAATCAACATCAACAACTCAAACAACACAATATAAAACATTTCAAAATTACTTTACAATACACTTCCTCACTCGACGATACAAGAATGGATTCAAAGCAAGGATAGAGATTCAAATTTTGATGGACTCAAATCAAAGAGAATTTTGATTCGAAGATAAGTTCGAAACAAGATATGATGATTAATAGCCAAGTAGGAAGATTGATAAGTTTATATAAATCGCGGGCAACCTTAACCGGATCGACCGTGACTTCAAGAATGAGATCGGTGTAGAATTCCGAGGAAATTGACATTCGATCTCAAGAAATAGAATTTAGGTATAGCAGGAAATAGATAGCATCGTAAACCGAGGATACAGGAATCTCCGGTAGATCGATGCCTATATAAAGGAGTTTTGCTCCTTTACGAATAATTCGAAGATTGGCGAGACCGCCGATCTTTTATAGATAACATTCAAAATGGAGTTATGGGGTGCTCCAGAACTGAAAGAAGACGAATAGTAAAGGACGCGAATGAATTTCGGAACCGAGGGGAACGTTCCAAAATTCAAAGGAATTGAGTCAAAAGGAAGAGATTGAAACTCGAATGAGAGTGATTCTGTAAATACATTTACCCTATATGTTAAGTTTGCCTAGAGCTACCAAAGCTCTGATACCAACTGTAACGACCCGTTATTTTGGACCATTCGCATCCATTATAAGTGTATAGGTAGACACTCATGCCGGAGTTGAATTGCTCAAAATACCGCGTTGTTAATTTAAATTTGGCAAAACTGAACATATACAGTAAATTAATAATCACAGATCACAGACACAGAGTAATAAGTGCAGCGGAAATAAAAGAGATAGTAGTTCATGAAGCTACTATATGAATATATAAAATACATCAGAGTTTACAACAGAAGAGTAATACGATACATCAGAGTTTACAACAGAAGAGTAATACGATACATCAGAGTTAAATCAGATACAACGGGAGAGTAACCGATACAAATCAAAATACATCACTGGAATCATCGAATATCTGAAAGCTGGATAGATAGCTGGATCTCCAAGCGAAGCTCCAACTCTAAAGGTGAGTCTCGTAAGCTGAACTACTCAGTCTGACCCGAGCGTAAAGTAAAAACACAAAACACTCGAGTCAGGATTAACATTCTTATATTAATAAATCCAACTCAAGTGAAATAGCAATTGAAATACAAGTAACTCAAAGGATGTTTGGAATAACCATCCTTTAAGGATCCGTCAAACTATCTACTAGGTAGTAATGTACGATAAGTAGATAATGTCTATCAGTAATATAAAGATATCAAAATAGCGTTAAGTCATGGCCCATTCCACCCTTAACACATTTTTATTCCCACAAGCATATACAAGACCGTAGTTTCCCCAAAACCGGAAGTCACCAGAGGGCAATCCATATACTCAAGGTACAAATCAAAATCGTAGTGGTCGCGCATAAATGGAATACAAGTATGACAAGGCACATGAGGCTATACCCAAGATAGTGATACTACCGTTCGCCTGATCCGGACTGGTGAGAACGCAACGCCGCAGCGCCCGCAACACCGTGAAACAACACTCCCAAAATCAAGGGTGCACCAATCGACAACAAGTATAAGTAGTTCGAAGAAGTGTGTCCACTTGAGGTATCAATCCTCCATTGGCCCGGCACAGCTCCTGTTTTAGTCATTTCCAATTTGACACAAGTGTCAAGGCTATCCATTATCGTTCTCTTTCTTCAGTCAACACGTACATCATTCCAACCACTTCATTCTGGATCATCACTCCGCGTATAGTTATTAAAGTGGTTTTCGGTTTAGACAGAGAGTATATCCATAACCGACTCTGGTCTCTTTAATAACTTCCGTAATTATTACACCGATTGGTCGTTTATTTATTTCAAAACCAAATCAATTTCAATTTCAATTTCAATTCGTAAACCAACATTTCATTCGCCTTTCTAAACCAATTTCCAAAATTTACGTTTCAAAACTTTCAACTTACCATTTCAAACTCTTATAATTCAATTTTAATTTCCTTTAAAACAATTCAAATATTGATTCAAGTTCGTATAAAAGTTTCCTTTCGAAATCATTTAAATTAATTTAATTTAACATTCAAATCAATTTCAAATTCATTTATCGATTTCATTCAATATTCGTTAAGTAACTTTATCATTCAAAACAATTTCTATTAAATTTCCAATTCATTAAATCAATTTCTTAAGTTCAACTTCATTAAAACAAAACTTACAATTTTGAATTAAATTAATTCGTCAAATCATTTCTTTCAATTACAAGTCTTACATTCATTCCAAAAATATCACATTTTCATTTCTTGTTAAAGAAATTCAATTTCACTATATTTTTACTTTCTTAAATAATTTTCCAAAACTTACTTAATAAAGAAAACTCAATTTCAATTATTTACGAAGTAAAATTTTCTTATTCAAAAGTTCAATTTTTCTTATTAAAGAATTCAATTCAATTTAATCATTAAATAATTCAATCTTATTTAATTATTAAATAATTCAAAACTTGATTATTAAATAATTTCAAAGTTTAATAATTTCAAACTTAATTATAATTTCAAACTTAATTATTAAATCATTTAAAAGTTTAATAATTTCAAACTTAATTATAATTTCAAACTTAATCCAATCATTTCTCAAATTAAACAACATTCTTTCATCAATTGCATTGTTAATATTTTGTTTCAGATTATTCAATATTAACATTTTCCTTTCATTAAAATTCAAATTTCAACTTTATTTCAAAACCATATTATTTATTCAAATAAAATCTTCGTTTATTTTTAAATCAATTTATTGACCAATCGGGTTTTTATTTAATTTTCTATCCTAGGTCAAAGGTCAATTTGGGTATTTATCATTTCAACCCGATTCCAATTCAATTCAAAATCATAGCATAACAAGGGAACTTGCAGTGTGATAACTGGGATGGTGTCAAAGTAAATAAACAAGCAATAACAACAATCAATATCAATCCAATAATCAATTCAAATAATCCCGAAATAACCGTATTAATTCGTATTGTCATTTGTACGAATTAATATAATTATTTCTAGAATCTACACTATCATTTCATGTAGATTAAAGATTATTACATTACGGTTTTTCACTTGTCATATATTTACAATTTCATACATCATCAATATAACAACATACATTCAGTGGTTCAAAATGTAATTAAACAAATCATACGTGTCAATAACTTTAACAGTTAAAGGGGTCATATTATACAAATGTCAGTTAATCAAATTTAACATTTAACTATCCTATATCAAGTTCAATTTCATACTATTTATCATTTTAACATTTACGAATTAACGTCCAATATAAACATCAACAATCAATCAATTATCAGTCAAACTGTATTATCATCGCATAAAAATTAACAAACAATGGTGTTAGATGTCACAGGTGAACTGATATAGGTAATAGCATATATAACAGTATAAATAACTAACAGCAGCAATATTTCAATTGTCGTTTCAATTGAAATCAAATTTAATAAATAAAAGAACGTTAATCGTGAGTGAGTGCTCACCTTTCGAGGCTAGAGAAAACGGAATGAGAAGCAACTGATACGGATACGCACACGGACATGGGCACGACAAGCTAGCAACTGCTGCGATAAATCGATATTGAGTTGGTAAGCTGAGATGGACAAGAGATTGATGAACGAATCATATGTTACGTATGTACGAAATCGATATCAAATTTGACGCAACTAAAATTATATGCGTTTCAAAAATCATTGATTTTATTAGAACATATATATTAAAATCAACCATATATTTAAAATAATATATATATATTTTTCAAATCATAATTAAATCCCAACCCATAAAGATATACATATATATTTGTAACCTAAATTTTCATTTACCTACCCATAAACAAATGTATATAACCATATATACAAACCTACACACACGTTATATATATTTATCACTTCCCTAAATATTAATATAAAAGTAAATATAACAAATTATATAAATGTACCCATACCAAGATGTTAACCAGAACTTATATTTTTTTTATAAATCGATAGATTTCCAAATATATGTAGATATACACGTTTCAGATATATTATAAAATCATAAATATACTTTATTATAGTAACGTGTATATACAGTAGACTACAACTTTATTATATAACACCTATCTTTCTTCTTCTTTTGTACGTTTATGTATAAAACTAACAACTTTTTTTTATAGGAACAAAGATAACGACTCACAATACAACCCTCTATAACTCCATATACAGACTTACATACGTTTATAACTGACATTATGAATCGAACATAGATATAAACAGCCAACAGGTATAATATATGTATTATTTGAAAACCAATATTTAATATAAAACTATTGTAAAAATAGATAACGTTATATATTTTAACTATATAGACTACAACTGTGCACTATTATAAAGTAATACCAAGCAAGCCTACATGCTGCCCTGTTATTTTACATGTATATAATACTGTAGTGTATACTATACATTATATAACTTACATTATTATTTAACATATTATATAAATATTTACATCCCACATTGTTAACAAAGCAAAATCTTATGTGATATACTTTGAAATCAAACTCAAGTGCTTATGCGCAGTAGATATATGTGTAATACCAGCATTTTATACAACAGATTTTATTATTTTTATCCAAACTCATGTATATATAAATATACTTTCTTCCATATAAAATTCACAGATGTACATATACTGAGAAACCGATTTTATACAAACACATATTTTATATAAAGTCACTTATATACTTTCTAGTTACCACACGTGTTATATCTTTTACATGCAACATAATGTAAACCTTAAACTACTATATATAACAAGTATTATATGTATACGGTAGACTACTTAAACATGCATAACTATCAATATATACGTATAAACAATAACGCACATATGTAATACCTTAACAAGAGGCGAGGAGGGGTTCACGGCGGAGGTCAGGCTGAGGTCGGCTGCTGGTTGCGTGGGAGGAGAGTGGAGATGAGAGAAGAGTCGAAATCAGAGCGGAGGTTGCGGCCTTGGTGGGTAGGTGGAAGTGAGTGTAGTGCTGTAGGTTGCTCGAGAGGTGGTAGGTCGGAGAGGGAAGACATCGGGGGATTTGGAAGAAGAGAGGCCGAGAGAGGAAGGTATGGGTTTGGTTAGGAGGGAGAAGGCTTCAGGCATCATTTGCAAAATGTTTTAAACTCTTTTGAAAGAAGAAATGACAGAGGAGAAATGGGTAGTAATGGAAGCAATTAACTCCAACGTGCCACAAAAATTTTGGAAATATGAAAAGGCTATTGACTGTTGATGGGAAGAGTAAATGCAAATGCCAGTTGTTTTTTTTTCTTTTTCCTCCTTTCATGGATGAGCACATAAAAGGACACCGAGCGTACCAAAAGACCCGGATGCGCAACCGATTTCGAAATCGTTCCGTAGATTTCGCCGTCTCCCAAAAATCGAAACACACGAACTATCATACCGCGGAGATCAACATGTCGAGACGATCAAAACGGTATGCAGATATCAGTGGTACGATTTGATTATAAAATTTCGAATTTTCTAATAGCGGAAAATGCAAGAAAAACGTTGAAAAATAAGATCGACGGAGCCAAAGATGTCCGAATTTGGAAAAACGACAAACTGAAATCTTGCTCAGAAGATTGTTTAGAATTTTTCTATGTAAAAATATTTTGGTTTTGAAAACATTTTATTTTCAACGCTTTTTAACTGATTAAATTGAAGTGAATTTACGCGCGAAATACACTTTCATATTTTCGGACGAATTTTTACCAGTCGCTATGTTTAACTAGACGTATTTCAAATATGAAATTTTTATTTCAAAATTTTATCGTTTAAATTTTACAAAATTTCAACTAATTACGTTATTAAAACAGTTGAAATTTACGGGTCGTTACACTCACATCGGATCCGAATGTAAACCTGGTAGGATATCCCTCTAACCTCGTAGCCTCAATTCATAGAGGACCACACCTGGCAGGAAAAAGCAGGAAGGCATACGAGCGATATGTGCAGGAAGCGAGAGTGGAGCAGAAAACCATTATTCGTGTTAAGAAAAAGCTATCACAGGACCTAGTCTTCATAGCAGCTGATGCCACAAGAGTAGTCTTCTCGCATTAAGATCCTCTCATTACCATAGTGCAGATCTCCAACTTGTAACGACCCATAAATTTTGACATGTTTTAATAACGTATTTAACAGAATTTTTGTGAAATTTTAAATGATTGAATTTTGAAATAAAATTTTTATATTTGGAATACGTCTATTTTAACATAGTAACTGGTAAATTTTCATCTGATAATATTGAAGTTTATTTTTCGGTGAAATCTTATTTCAATTTAAACCGGTTAATAACAGTTGAATTTAAAAGTTTTCCGAAACCTAAATATGTCAACAGGAGAAAATTTATCTAGAGCATTCTGAATCAGACTGCGAAATTCGTTTCATGAAATTCAGACGTTTCTAGCTCCGTTTGGATTTTTCCCGTATGAAATAGCAGCATTTCCGGTACCGGTTATCGACTTTTGATTGGATGATCGTACCACCAATATCTGTATACCATTTTGATCGTCTCGCCATGCTGATCTCTACGGTATATTTATTTGTGTGTTCTGAGGCCCGGTACACGACGAAATGATGAAATCGTACTTCGTATCGATACCGCTTTTGTGACTTTTTATTTTTCTTTTGGTTTAAAACTTTGAACCGTGACTGCCAAGCAAATAAATTGCTATAGTTATTTTTCTAATTAATGTTTAGCCATTCGAGAATCAAACGTATCAACTTTTATACGAAAAACGGTTCATCTGTTACTTTTGTCCATTCACTTTAATTTATTTTCTTCTTCCTCCACAAACTTCTCTTCCTCCCACGTTCCAGCAAAATCCTCAACGAACCCGCCCCTCTGCTCCAATCCTTCCCACATTAGCCGTAAGCCCTCCTCTTTGATAAAAATAAAATCATGCATATGTATTTTCCTTCTCCCTGCTAAGCAAACCCACGCAATTCCTTCCACCTTTTTATATGCCACGTCCCACCCCTCTGAACCACCTGACACGCTCATCGACCTCTCCGCCTTATCTCCGATCTTGCCCCACCATAGTAGCCGCCTTCAGGCCTTAGTCTCCAACCCGCCACCATTGTTGCTTGCCTCCCCTCCTCCTTATCTTCCTCTTATATAAAGGTATCTATTATATTTTTTTTTCATTTTGTTATACTATATTTTATTTTCGTATATCCTAGTTTCTGTTTCGAATGTATATTGTTTATATAATATGGGCTCTGTTTCGTTTAAATTTTTATTGCTTATAGTGTTTAGTCTTACCAAGTTTGTTTATATATATATCTATTCAAATATAATTGTCCATGAATGGAGTCTGAACCTATTTTAGAGCATTGAGCTTACATTGGTATACTGTTAGTTTGGTCTGTATATAAAATATACGATACATGTAATATAATCTGTTTGATTTTTTTTATGTAATAGATTTGAAAGGTAAAGTTTGTTTATAATATACGTTTATAAAAACTTGCTCTGTGCGTTAGTTCATAGGTTTGTGTAGATTTATTGTATAAGCTGATTTCATATATTTGTTTACTAAATCATAGTTTGAGTATATGTGTTATGCGTGTGCATATATATTTGTATATATGGGTTGCGTGTGCCAGTATATGTTGCATGTACCTATTGTTTTAGCTGTAGAGTTGTATCATTTTTTTTGTTAGTCCACTATGTATAAGTCATATATATATATTATAGTATATAATATATAAGATTCCACCTATCGGTTTACTAAGCTATGCTATATGATAGGGGTTGTATATTTATAATCCGTATTAGTGACATAGAGTTTGTCTACATTACATATATTCTGCATATATATTTGCATATGTATGGGTCTGCATTTGCAATTAGTACAAGGATATGTGTGGGTCTGCATTTGCATATGTATGGGTCTGCATTTGCAATTAGTACAAGGATATGTGTGGGTCTGCATTTGCATATATATGGGTCTGCATTTGAAATTAGTACAAGGATATGTGTGGGTCTGCATTTGTTATATTGTTCGCAATTTTTTGTTGTTGTTTTGTCATATATATGTTGACAGTCTGCATTGGTAGTTAGTGTGCATTTTGTAGTGTGCATGATAATGATCACGTTGTGACATTTTATTTGAACGGTTAGTGTAGATGCATTAGTTATATAGAATATTATATTTTAAAGGACGTCATATAGCTATATCAGTTTATATGCAGTTTTAATTTTAATCTTTATTTTTTTTACGTTGGTTTCGAATATATGAGGCATTGAAAATAATATATTTGTTTTGATTTTATATATATATTTACTATTATTATCATTAATTTTTTTTTTGTATGTGTTTTAAACTTTATAATGATTTTTAAGAAAATATGTACCGATAAAGCTTACGCTTCGCTTTAACTTATAGCAGCTAATTCTAATCGTTCTCATCGATTCCAGCCTTGTTTTGATCGTCAAATTCATGTCAATCTTACTTTGCTTTGGAATTCGTGCTTGGATTGGTAGCTCGTTCATTGTCTTTTTCTTCTCTAGCATCGAAAGGTGAGCAATCACTCACGATTAACATTCTTTTATTTATTAAATTTAATTTCAATTGAAACGACAATTGAAATATGCTGTTGTAGTTATTTAAATTGTTATATATGCTATTATCTGTATATGTTCACCTGTGACATCTGACACCAGTATCTAGTATTTATACGCCTGTTATTACTATTATCTGTATATGTTCACCTATGACATCTGACACCAGTATCTGTTATTTATATTGATGATATATGCCTGTGTTATATTTTATATTATCTGTTATCACTCTGCAAGTTCCCTGTTAGTATAAAATTCACTATGGGTTGAAATGATACATACCCGAACGGACTTTAGAATAGGAGAAAATCGTTATGGGTTGAAATGATAAACCCAAGCGATTTTCATTTGAATTGAAATTGGGATTACGGGTCGAAATGATATCTACCCGTATATATTTAAATTTCGGATTGAAATGATAAATATCCGTATCACTTAACCATATGATAAATATATATATACGGACACCGTTGGTCCATATATATAAATATTTTGAAATTGAATTCTATGGTTTTGGAAAGAAATATATGGTTTTAACAAATGTTGATTCTTAGAATTTTATATATAAATGGTAATGATATATATAGATTTAATAATGATATTTAATTTAATTAAGATGGATTTAATACATATAATATGTTAAGTATAAAATTTATATTTCAAAATAGATTTTGGTAAAAATTTGAATAAGTTAAGGTTGGGATGATAATTTGAATTTAGTAAAGAATTTTATTTAATTTAACCAATATAAAGCTTATTGAAATTGGAATTTAAGATATGATTTATAACTTGAGTTTGATTTAAATAAATTTAATGAATATTTCTTGTTCAAATAAATTTAAGGAAATATTTAGTAAAAATGAAATTTAAGGCTAGTTAAATGATATTGAAATTATTAAGTGAATATTCCCTGATCAAATAATAATAAAGTTAAAACAAGTGTTATATGAAACTGTTAAATTTAACTTTGAAATGTTGAATATTAAAGCTTTGAAATATATTGAAAATTTAAATGGTATATTCAGAACTGAATTGAATTGATGAATTTGAGCTTTGAATAAATTTGAATTTGGAACTTGAAGGTGATTTGAATCGATTTGCAAGACTTGAGAAAATTAAATGCTTTACTTTATAAATTAATCTATATATACCAATTTGGAAATAGATATATTTGAAATGAAAATGATATCTTGATTTTGAAGTATAAATAAATTTGAAATGACCACGGTGTTATAATATATATTTCTACCTTGTAGATAGTTCTGAAGATCCTTAGAGGATGGTTATCCCAAACATCCTTTACGTTACTTGTATTTCAGTTGATATTTCACTTGAGTTGGATTTATTAGTATAAGAATGTTAATCCTGACTCGAGTGTTTTGTGTTTTGCTTTACGCTCGGGTCAGACCGAGTGATACAGCATTTGAGACTCACCTTTGGAGTTTGGAGTTTCCCTTGGAGATCCAACTATCGCCTCAGCTTCCAGCTTTCCAGCTGATTCGTTCACAGAAGTCATCTGTTTGGATTGGAGACTTCACTGTATTTGCGATATTCTGTTGTATTTTATTTCTAACTCTGATGTTTATATAGTAGCTTCATGAACTACTATTTTATCTATTCCGCTGCGTATTATTGTATTACTCTGTGTCTGTGATTCTGTGATTGATTTATTTACTGCATATGCTGAGTTTTTCCAAATTTTTATTACAATCTGTTATTTTGAATTATTCAAGTCCGACATGTGTGGATTTATTGTCGATTTGAATGGTCCAAAATAGAGGGTCGTTACAGTTGGTATTAGAGCTTTGGCTCTAGGCGAAACTTAGCATATATTGTAAATTTATTTACAGAATCACTTTCGTTCGAGTTTAATCTCTTCCTTTTGACTCGATTTCCTTTAAACTTTGGAACGTTCCCTACGGTTCCAAAATTCATTCTTGTCTCTCTCTATTGGTATTCTTTTGATTTTGGAGTATCTTATAACACCACTTCGAATGATCTCTATAAGAATAGGATCCCGCCGATCTTTGAATGTTTTGTAAAGGGGTGAAACTCCTTTACAATTGGCATTGATTCACCGAAGATTTATATATCCCTCGGTTTGGATGCTGCTATCTCTTGATATGCCGAATTCTATCTCTGGCGATCGAATGTCGATTTGCCTTAGATTTCCGCATCGATTATATTCTTGAAGTCACGGTTGACCCGGTTAAGGTCGCCCGCGATTTATATAAGTGTATCCATCTACTGTTTGTAATTAATTATCTCATTTTCGTTCGAACTTATCTTCGAATCAGAATTCTATTTGATTAGAGTCCCTCTAATTTAAATCCCTACCTTTGTTCTGAAATCCATCCTTGAATCATCCTTCGAAAATCGGGTTTGTTTGTATTTTGGAAATTGTTTTCTAAACTGAAATTATTATTTTGATAAGTATGATTATATTCTATGAATAAAATTGAAATGTTTTCGATAAAGATTATATACCCTTTTAAAATGAGAAATTGATGTTTCGAAAGGATTTGTAATTTTGAAAAAAAAACTATATAAGAAATTTGATTTATCTAAAAATGATTTAAACCTGAAGGATTTTAAATTTGAAATTCGAGAAGTGAACTCCGGTATTTTGAAATTGGTTTTAAGATTTTGAAATATATATAATAATAATATGATTTAAAAGTATTTTTCGAATAATAAATGTTTCAAATGATTTTAATAAGTTCTGAATGATTTCAAAGACATTTCAAAAGAAGTTTGAGAAAATAGAAGTCCAGAACTCACTTATGTTGCTGGAAAATAATTGCGGTGATGAGTGCACGCATCATCGACATTGATTTTCGAGTTTCAGAGTGAGGGATAGGCCACTTCAGTAGCTTTGCTATGCGAGTGATTTTGTGAAACCATTTTGATTTCAAATTCCGAAGTAAGATTTGATATTCGAAAGATATATGTATATATATACTTGAAATGATTTGAAGTAAGCCGGTGTTCAGTCCTCGTGTTTCGAATTTGATATAAACCTATCTTTTGAAATTGATTTACTGATTTAATTGTGATTTCCAACTCTTGGATTGAAATATGATTTCTTCGACTATTTTGAAGGTTCGAGCACTTCCAAATCAAGGTTAACTTTTCAAAAGCTAAGAATTTTGAAGTAAAGCATATAAGTTTGATATGTATGTTTAAAATATGTAATAATATGATTTAAATAAGCTGAAACTATTTTGTTAATAAACAAATAAGGCTATTTTGAATTTCCTAATATGAAATTTAGATTTGAAATGTTTTGAAAAGAATTTGGTCTTCAGAATATTTTGAATAAGATTTAGTTTAAATATTTTAACTGGGTAACATCTTTATGAAACTATATATTTAACAAGTTGGAATAGATACGTAAGTTGTATGTATGCTGTTTTATTCGCATAATTAATTTGATCCTGGTTGAGTACACAAGTTCGAGGTGAATTACACCATTTCGTGTTAGGATTTTTCATTCGATTCTTGACGGCGAATATTGGATATGGATTTTGGACTTGATTCTAGAATTCTCTATCATAGTATATGGATATGCAAGGAGACTGATGGCTTCTAGTCGAGAAACCATATCGAAGTCTGCATTAGGGAAGTCGAATGGACAATACTAGTTCGAAAGCGAACTTGTGTGATCGAGCGAGCGATCAAATGTGATTCTGCGAAATGATGACGTATGTACATCTTATATTCTAATATCATTGATATATTTTGACGCTGAAATTGAAAGCTGTCGAGTTAGAATATCTTTGCTTACTAAAAGAAAATTTCCAATTTAAATTACAAAGATATATAACCCATAAAAGCAAAGATATTCAATCCCATATGGCTCTTCATACAACGAAATTTATTTTGAAAAATTTGATCCTTATATAAGATAGACCTTACGTAAGTATAAGATGATTTTGAAAACATTTGATTTTGGAAATGAATTGGTTGACTTAAATTATATTGATTTGGAAATTTGGATTTATTTTCTAAATCTATTATTTTGGAAACTTTGAAACTAAAGATAATTAATTTGAGAAGAAATAATTTGGTGAAATTGTATATGATTTTGAGATTGAACTGATATTGAAACAAATTAAAATTTGAGAACCTTGTGTTACTAAATACTTGATTTGGGAGTTGTCGAACTTATATAAAAGTGATTTGTATGAGTATGAAATTGATTCGAAAACTATAGATTTGAAAAGGTACTCAATTTGAAAGTGAAATCTTATATAATTGAAGTCTATATAAGTGTGATTTGATATACTTTTGATTTTGGAAAAGTATTTGATTTGAAAATTAAATCTTATATAATGGATTTTATATAAGTACGATAATTGAAAGTGATTTGAAAAGGTACTATATGATACATATTTTCGAAGTAAAGATATGGAAAGTGCCTTCTGCTTGATATCCGATTTGTGGCCACATCTTGGATTCATTCTATCGATATTATTCTCTCTGATTTTTGGTTTTCCGGATATGATACTCGAGTGTCCTTCGAATTCCATGGCGTTACCCATGGTCTTATTTTTCTCTCGTGACTACATAGCGCAACTGCCTGGCTGAGTCTTGCCTAGGGGTACGGATTGTTTCCTGGGGGATCCAGGCATAACCATTGTGTATCCTGCAATCTATGTAGGTCGCGAATAGTAGCGAAAATGCTTGGCTGAGTCTTGCCTGGGGGTACGGATTGTTTCCTGGGGGATCCAGGCGTAACCATTGTGTATCCTGCATTCTACTAGTCATCATGGCGTAACTCGCAGGGCTGAGAAACTTACGAATATGGATTGTTTCCTGGGGGAACCAGGCGTAACCATTGTGTATCTGCGAACCATGGTTAGACAAAGGTTTTGTTTGTGTTTTTGATTGGATTGTACTTTCCATATCTGTTTTTTTAAAAGTTTTTCCAGTATTTTCGCTGGGTGTTGAAACAGGTCTACTAAGTACCTGGAGAATTCTAGTTTTGCGCCTGATCAACGCACTACCAGAGTCTACAGGAACAAGGATAAACTTGTTAAAACATCAAGTTATAAAAAGTATTTTATTATAAAAGTATTTCCAACAAAGAAATTTCGTGTTAATATTTGACATTGAAATCCTTATGGTTTAAATTAATTATTCGTGCCCGATACTATTCTTTGAATTTACCTTATCTACTCAGCTTTATTTATTCACCTATATTCTGCTTTTCCAAATCCTCCTTCTTTTCCTTGTTGACTATATCCTTTTAAACATTGTTTATTTTGATACCACATGATTTAATAGAAATTTTAGTGTTATAAATATTTTAGAAGTTATTAATTAAATAAAACATATTTAAAGTAAAAGATTATTTGTTTAGTAATAATATATGAATAGTATCTTGAGAATTTTTTTTTATAAATTTATGAATTATGGATTTAAATGTTTTCAATAGCTTCTTTGTAAAAAAATAAGCAATAATGTAAATAATTGTTTTCAAATAGCTTACATATATTTATAAAGGTGTTATTTAAACCTATAAATGATACTTATAAAGGAAATAAGAAATTTTACAAATGGGTTTGAAAAATATTAAGGTATTAAAGATAATTGAATTGTAAATGAAGTTTTCAAATGAATATTTCAAGTAAAATTTATATAGTTTAAATTGTTTGTTTAGCCTTGCCTTTTAATCTATCTTTTCTGTCTGGTTGTTTCTATTCTCCTACCTCCTTCCTTTTCGGGGACGAAAAGTTTTGAGTGGGGGAGAGTGTAACGACCCATAAATTTTGACATGTTTTAATAACGTATTTAACTGAATTTTTGTGAAATTTTAAATGATTGAATTTTGAAATAAAATTTTTATATTTGGAATACGTCTATTTTAACATAGTAACTGGTAAATTTTCATCTGATAATATTGAAGTTTATTTTTCGGTGAAATCTTATTTCAATTTAAACCGGTTAATAACAGTTGAATTTAAAAGTTTTCCGAAACCTAAATATGTCAACAGGAGAAAATTTATCTAGAGCATTCTGAATCAGACTGCGAAATTCGTTTCATGAAATTCAGACGTTTCTAGCTCCGTTTGGATTTTTCCCGTATGAAATAGCAGCATTTCCGGTACCGGTTATCGACTTTTGATTGGATGATCGTACCACCAATATCTGTATACCATTTTGATCGTCTCGCCATGCTGATCTCTACGGTATATTTATTTGTGTGTTCTAAGGCCCGGTACACGACGAAATAATGAAATCGTACTTCGTATCGATACCGCTTTTGTGACTTTTTATTTTTCTTTTGGTTTAAAACTTTGAACCGTGACTGCCAAGCAAATAAATTGCTATAGTTATTTTTCTAATTAATGTTTAGCCATTCGAGAATCAAACATATCAACTTTTATACGAAAAACGGTTCATCTGTTACTTCTGTCCATTCACTTTAATTTATTTTCTTCTTCCTCCACAAACTTCTCTTCCTCCCACGTTCCAGCAAAATCCTCAACGAACCCGCCCCTCTGCTCCAATCCTTCCCACATTAGCTGTAAGCCCTCCTCTTTGATAAAAATAAAATCATGCATATGTATTTTCCTTCTCCCTGCTAAGCAAACCCACGCAATTCCTTCCACCTTTTTATATGCCACGTCCCACCCCTCTGAACCACCTGACACGCTCATCGACCTCTCCGCCTTATCTCCGATCTTGCCCCACCATAGCAGCCGCCTTCAGGCCTTAGTCTCCAACCCGCCACCATTGTTGCTCGCCTCCCCTCCTCCTTATCTTCCTCTTATATAAAGGTATCTATTATATTTTTTTTTCATTTTGTTATACTATATTTTATTTTCGTATATCCTAGTTTCTGTTTCGAATGTATATTGTTTGTATAATATGGGCTCTGTTTCGTTTAAATTTTTATTGCTTATAGTGTTTAGTCTTACCAAGTTTGTTTATATATATATATATCTATTCAAATATAATTGTCCATGAATGGAGTCTGCACCTATTTTCGAGCATTGAGCTTACATTGGTATACTGTTAGTTTGGTCTGTATATAAAATATACGATACATGTAATATAATCTGTTTGATTTTTTTTATGTAATAGATTTGAAAGGCAAAGTTTGTTTATAATATACGTTTATAAAAACTTGCTCTGTGCGTTAGTTCATAGGTTTGTGTAGATTTATTGTATAAGCTGATTTCATATATTTGTTTACTAAATCATAGTTTGAGTATATGTGTTATGCGTGTGCATATATATTTATATATATGGGTTGCGTGTGCCAGTATATGTTGCATGTACCTATTGTTTTAGCTGTAGAGTTGTATCATTTTTTTTGTTAGTCTATTATGTATAAGTCATATATATATATATTATAGTATATAATATATAAGATTCCACCTATCGGTTTACTAAGCTATGCTATATGATAGGGGTTGTATATTTATAATCCGTATTAGTGACATAGAGTTTGTCTACATTACATATATTCTGCATATATATTTGCATATGTATGGGTCTGCATTTGCAATTAGTACAAGGATATGTGTGGGTCTGCATTTGCATATGTATGGGTCTGCATTTGCAATTAGTACAAGGATATGTGTGGGTCTGCATTTGCATATATATGGGTCTGCATTTGAAATTAGTACAAGGATATGTGTGGGTCTGCATTTGTTATATTGTTCGCATTTTTTTGTTGTTGTTTTGTCATATATATGTTGACAGTCTGCATTGGTAGTTAGTGTGCATTTTGTAGTGTGCATGATAATGATCACGTTGTGACATTTTATTTGAACGGTTAGTGTAGATGCATTAGTTATATAGAATATTATATTTTAAAGGACGTCATATAGCTATATCTGTTTATATGCAGTTTTAATTTTAATCTTATTTTTTTTACGTTGGTTTCGAATATATGAGGCATTGAAAATAATATATTTGTTTTGATTTTATATATATATATTTACTATTATTATCATTAATTTTTTTTTGTATGTGTTTTAAACTTTATAATGATTTTTAAGAAAATATGTACCGATAAAGCTTACATTTCGCTTTAACATATAGCAGCTAATTCTAATCGTTCTCATTGATTCCAGCCTTGTTTTGATCGTCAAATTCGTGCCAATCTTACTTTGCTTTGGAATTCGTGCTTGGATTGGTAGCTCGTTCATTGTCTTTTTCTTCTCTAGCATCGAAAGGTGAGCAATCACTCACGATTAACATTCTTTTATTTATTAAATTTGATTTCAATTGAAACGACAATTGAAATATGCTGTTGTAGTTATTTAAATTGTTATATATGCTATTATCTGTATATGTTCACCTGTGACATCTGACACCAGTATCTAGTATTTATACGCCTGTTATTACTATTATCTGTATATGTTCACCTATGACATCTGACACTAGTATCTGTTATTTATATTGATGATATATGCTTGTGTTATATTTTATATTATCTGTTATCACTCTGCAAGTTCCCTGTTAGTATAGAATTCACTATGGGTTGAAATGATACATACCCGAACGGACTTTAGAATAGGAGAAAATCGTTATGGGTTGAAATGATAAACCCAAGCGATTTTCATTTGAATTGAAATTGGGATTACGGGTCGAAATGATATCTACCCGTATATATTTAAATTTCGGATTGAAATGATAAATATCTGTATCACTTAACCATATGATAAATATATATATACAGGCAACGTTGGTCCATATATATAAATATTTTGAAATTGAATTCTATGGTTTTGGAAAGAAATATATGGTTTTAACAAATGTTGATTCTTAGAATTTTATATATAAATGGTAATGATATATATAGATTTAATAATGATATTTAATTTAATTAAGATGGATTTAATACATATAATATGTTAAGTATAAAATTTATATTTCAAAATAGATTTTGGTAAAAATTTGAATAAGTTAAGGTTGGGATGATAATTTGAATTTAGTAAAGAATTTTATTTAATTAAACCAATATAAAGCTTATTGAAATTGGAATTTAAGATATGATTTATAACTTGAGTTTGATTTAAATAAATTTAATGAATATTTCTTGTTCAAATAAATTTAAGGAAATATTTAGTAAAAATGAAATTTAAGGCTAGTTAAATGATATTGAAATTATTAAGTGAATATTCCCTGATCAAATAATAATAAAGTTAAAACAACTGTTATATGAAACTGTTAAATTTAACTTTGAAATGTTGAATATTAAAGCTTTGAAATATATTGAAAATTTAAATGGTATATTCAGAACTGAATTGAATTGATGAATTTGAGCTTTGAATAAATTTGAATTTGGAACTTGAAGTTGATTTGAATCGATTTGCAAGACTTGAGAAAATTAAATGCTTTACTTTATAAATTAATCTATATATACCAATTTGGAAATAGATATATTTGAAATGAAAATGATATCTTGATTTTGAAGTATAAATAAATTTGAAATGACCACGGTGTTATAATATATATTTCTACCTTGTAGATAGTTCTGAAGATCCTTAGAGGATGGTTATCCCAAACATCCTTTAAGTTACTTGTATTTCAGTTGATATTTCACTTGAGTTGGATTTATTAGTATAAGAATGTTAATCCTGACTCGAGTGTTTTGTGTTTTGCTTTACGCTCGGGTCAGACCGAGTGATACAGCATTTGAGACTCACCTTTGGAGTTTGGAGTTTCCCTTGGAGATCCAACTATCGCCTCAGCTTCCAGCTTTCCAGCTGATTCATTCACAGAAGTCATCTGTTTGGATTGGAGACTTCACTGTATTTGCGATATTCTGTTGTATTTTATTTCTAACTCTGATGTTTATATAGTAGCTTCATGAACTACTATTTTATCAATTCCGCTGCGTATTATTGTATTACTCTGTGTCTGTGATTCTGTGATTGATTTATTTACTGCATATGCTGAGTTTTGCCAAATTTTTATTACAATCTGTTATTTTGAATTATTCAAGTCCGACATGTGTGGATTTATTATCGATTTGAATGGTCCAAAATAGAGGGTCGTTACACAACTGCACTGTGAAGAAAATCTTTGTTGATTCTGGAAGTTCAGTAAATGTCTTAAATTTGCATTCAAAAAAGTAAAGCTTCCAAATGAAATATTGAAGCCCATACCGAAACCAATCTACAGCTTCAACAACACTGCAACCAACCCAGTTGGATCAACATGCCTGCTTGTCACCATTGGAACTGCTCCCCTCCACAAATCCTACTGGGCAAGCTCCCTGATCATCGATCAGCCATCATTATATAATGCTATTTTAGGGAGACCTACGTTAATTGACTTGGGGCAGTCATATCTTAAAAGGGCATGCTCATGAAGTTTCATACCTCTATCGGGATAGGATCAATTAGTGGAGAACAGTTGTTTGCTAGAGAATTATATAATGTAAACATCAATCCTAGCAATAAAATCATTCAAAACTATTTTGTTGTCTCCTCTAATAATTACGATGATGCTTATAAAAATGAAGTTAAGCCAGTTTAAGAACTACATATGTACAGGATACTAAAACTGATGCTGAAGCAGGTCATTCTATAACCGCAGGGTCAGCAAGGAAAGAAAAGGAAAGTATATACATATGATTGGCACTGATAAGTATAAGTCAATATATGCGTGGTATTTTCTAACGAAGCTTAGAAACAGATATCCTCCATTGCCTCTCAACATAAAGAGATAGAAGAAAGGGAGATAAACAAACGATTGTGGGCAACGTTGAGAGAGTTGTAGCTAGTAGATGATCTGGGCCAATAAATACTAAGGACTCCACAAAGGTTCTCAAGATAGAGAAAAACCTTAGCGTAGAAATCAGGATCGAATTGATAAACTTTCTAAAGAAATCATCAGATGTATTTGCTTGGGAACATTCGAACATGGTAGAGATAGATCCGACCATCATCTTCCATGCACTCAACATCGACCCTGATGCTCATCTAGTCAGGCAAAAGCATAGGACCCTAAATTAGGAAAGGTATAATGCTTTGCACGAAGAAGTCAAGATGCTGAAAGCAAATGGATTCATCAAAGAAGTATACTATCTAAAGTGGATAGCCAACCCTGTTCTTATGAAGAAGCCTAATAGGAAATGGAGAACCTACATAGACTGTACCAACCTCAATAAGGCTTGCCCAAAGGACAGCTTTTCCTTACCTAGAATAAACCAATTAGTGGATGCAACTAGTAGACATGGACTTCTCTCGTTCATCGATGCATAGTCAGGATATAATTAAATAGATATGTTTGAGCCAGATCAGGAGCATATCAGTTTTGTGGTGGAAAAAGGCTTATGCTGCTACAATGTGATGCCGTTGGACTCAAAAATGCTAGAGAAACCTACTAGAGGTCAGTTAACATGATGTTTGCGGATCAAATTAGCAAAACGTTGAATTATACATGGACGACATAATATTCAAGTCAAATGCAGTGTCAAATCATGTACAAGATCTGAAGGAAACGTCTACTGTCCTGAGGCAGTATGATATGAAGCTAAACCCCTCGAAATGTACTTTTGCTATTTGGTCAGGAATGTTCTTAGGGTACATAGTGACGCTCATGGCCTAGATGCTTATCCAAAGCATATTGAAGCTATAATGAAAATACGAATCCCAACAAAATCAAAATATCTCATGAGCCTAAATGGCATGGCAGTTGCTCTAAGCAGGTTCATCTCCAAATCAACTGACAAGTGCATATCGTTCTTCGACTAAATAAAGAGGGGATGAAATTTCGAGTGGACCGACGAATGTAAATCGCATTCCAAAATCTAAAGGACCATCTGATCAGTACCCCTATCCTATCAAAACCAGTGACAGGTGATGCCTTATATGTGTATTTAGCTGCAACTAATAATGTTGTTAGTGCTGTAGTGTTTCGATAAGATGGAGGAATCCAGGGGCCTAACTACTTCACGAGTAAACGTTTGTCAGGAGCAGAACACAACTATTTAGTCATCAAAAAGTTAGCTTACTACCTACTTCTCACAACAAGGAAACCACGACCCTATTTTCAGGCACATCCCATCAAAGTCCTTACAAATAAGCCATTAAGACAAATGCTACAGAAACCAGAGATATGGGACCACTTGCTAAAATGGGCAATGAAACTAAACCAGTAAAATATCTCCTATTGTATGTGGACAACAATCAAAGGGAAAGCACTAGTAGATTTCATTGTGGAGTGTACACTACCCATCGAACCCCAACTCGAGGAAGAAGTGCTCACTCCATAATTCTGGCAATTATTTGTAGATGGAGCATCAATAAAAACAAAAGCAGGGATTTGATATGTGCTAATTGATAGAGTTAGGGGTATGCCCTAGGGGCAATTATGTAATTTATTACATATATCTAACTCGTTGACCAATCTTGTTCAAAATAAAGGTATTTTCTTTCTATTATATACTTGATATAATGTGGTTATATTAATTAATCAATTTAATTAAAAGTATATTTAATAGAAAATCCATAAATGGTATGTTTTATGATAGTAATTACAAAGTGTTGTAACCGTGAGTATTAATCATAGTGAAACAAATGTACCATTTTAAATGTTCCTAGTCAAGAATCATCGAGACTGGATATCGATGTACTGTAGAGACTAGATTACGTAACGCTCTCCGAATGTTGGGCAGTGTATTACTCATGACTGTTGAGGGCACGAAGGGGTTACGTACTGATAGTTATTAGATAACTATGGAATGAATCACTCGATAGTTTTATGTTTGTTAGTATAACTAAGGTCAAGCAGAGAATATCGAAGTGACTAATATACACAGTTCTCCCGACTTGAGAATACTGTTGATCTTCAATATGGAAGCTCCGCTTTAATTATAATCAAACTGTGGCAGCGCATCCATCGAACGGCTATAGTTGGGTCGAGTGGAAGCATTGGAAGCAAAACACTATTCAAGAGAGGATTCATCTCCTCAGTTTTATGAGGTTAGTATCACGGTGAATTGAAGTCACCTCAAAGTCAAAGTCTCTGGCCAGAGTATTTCGATTAATAATAATTGTTATTATTGAACCAAGGATATTGTGTTTGGACTATAAAGTTGAATGTGGACGATATTGTAATTTTGACCATTTCAAATTCTATAATTTCAAAGTGATATAGTTTTGACGAAGAGAATTGGTGTGAATAATTGTCACTATTAGGTACCGCTTATAATTAGTAAAATTGGATTTTACCAAAAGATGTGCAAGCGATAAATTTAGCCAAAATGTCAGACCACCTGCTAAGTGACGTATGAACGTTAATATTCGAATAGTTCGATATTAATCTCTGACTGAATTTACACCTTGAGTCGCACAACCGTAATGATGAATTCTTTGGAAAACCACATGATTTAATTAATTTATAAAATGTTGTAAATTGATTAAATTAATTGATATTTGAGCAATATTAATTATTATTTATCTGATGTTTGGAAGTTTTTTGTAATTATTTTAATGCATTTATAAAATAAATTTGTGCGCATTGATATACGATGTTGATATAATTTAAAGATAATTGCATGAAATTATTTATGTAAATTTTATGTCATTTGATGACATGATTAATGGAAATTTTATGTCATTTGATGACATGATTCGTCAAAATTTTATGTCATTTGATGACATACGTATAAAGAAATGATTGGAGGGAGAGAAACAATCAATGGAATTAATTAGGGAAGTTTTAATTAAAGAATAGAAAAGGTTTCATACTTTCAAATAAGACATATTCTTTAATTCATTATGTATGTACAATTCATTCTTTCACATTCATTCTTTCTCTCTCTCTCCCCCCTAACTTTTCATGGAAGAAACAAAGAAAATAGGAAAAAAAATTCCAAAATCTTTCAACTCCAAATAAAAAGATCAAATAAAACAAAACAAAAGTGGTTCATCTATCTCTTGCAAGGATAGGATGTGGATCTTGAAGATCTGAGGAGATATCATCATTCAAGGTGTGATTTCTAGGCAACATCCTAAGGTGATTCAATCGGATCTAGAAGCATTCTTCATTCAAGGTGCAAATCAAAGGCAACATCAACAAGGTGTGTTTTAAGGATTGAGTAGCAAGGTATGTCATTTTCTATATATAGATAGTGATCATGCAATGTTTGATGGAAAATTTAATTTGACTTTCATAATTTGTAAGATGCTTTACTGTTTTGCTTAATTAAAAAATTGTTTATGAAGATTGAATTATTTGTTGAATGATATGATTGATTTTTTATTTGATATATCAAAATTAAATTTATTTACATTTTAAAACAATATTTAACTGTAGATCTCTATTTTTAAACATTCTAATTAAAGTATAATTCTTCAAATCTGAATGTTTACATGTTCGAATTGTTTAGCTGATTTTCTTTACTTTGTTAAATTGAAGCTAAATCTGTATATTTTAAAATACAATGTTTTATTTGAATTCTATGTTTTAACATTTAATTTAAATTTTACTTCTTAATCTAGAAATTTACAATTTCATGTTGATTGATTGAATTATATTTAAAGTTAAAACTAAAATTTATATGGAATCAATACGATGTTTCAATTGTAGATCTATGTTTTAATCTTTCATAACAAAGTGTAATTTTAGTTTTGAATGTTAATATATGTATGTATGTATGCATGTATTACTTGCACCTTTTATTGCATTAGATATTTACATATGAATAAAAGGAATTTTAACAGTAGATTAAAGTTTTGAAATTGACTGTAATAACTATCTAATTTATATTATTAGAAAGCTTTGATTGAATTCCATATATACATATTTGGATCTACTTGTATGTGTTCATATAAAATTTATTTTTCTTTACATATATTTTCATAGTATGAAATCATTTCTCTTTTTTAATTAAGACAATAATGTATACATATAATCCATTGTTTACCTTCTATATTCTTATAATTTTGTACCTATTGGTTGTCTTTAATATGTTGCATTAATTAAGTTTACTAAAAGAGAAACTATATCAATCACCCTTGTCATCCCTTATTTATTTCCATTTCAATTCCTATGTAATAACCATTCAAATTGTTCTTGTTTATTTTATGTATACATATCAATTACCATTGACTATGCACACTCCCCATATATTGCACTTGCACAATATTTACTGAGAATATATTTACAATTCATGTCATATTTAGATTAGTCATTAATGTTATTTTTTTAATTAATTTTTTATTTAATTAAGAGAAGGAAATGAAAAGTTTCTTTCTTTAACTAAAGTTATGATCCCTCATTAATTGAATAATTTAAGAGAAAGGAAATGAAAAGTTTCCTTCTCTAATTAAATTTATGATCCCTCATTAATTGAATAATCTAATAGAAAGGAAATGAAAAGTTTCCTTCTCTGAATAAATTTGAAAACTAAACATTACACACAAATTTGTATATGTGAGTATATTTGATATACTCTAACTTACATACACATTAAATGAAAGTGAAACTTTATTTATGAAGTTAAATAAAATATTGATTTTATTTAAAAGAGACTTGGAAAAGTTCCAAATGAATTTAAACTTCATAGTTCTATTAAAGATCTAAAATGACTAATTTTTTTGAAATTCACCCATATCTTCTACTACGGGCTAGCCCAGTTCCTTTAATGGTATCGGAGCCCAATAGTCTACACAGTCTAAATTAGTCATGTTAGGGCTAACTAATTAAGCTTTCGCACTAAGTACGGTGTTTAGAAAGGTGATGTCTAGGATTGCAATTGAGTAATCAAGTACCCTGTCCTACCTGGTTACCTGCCTAGCCAGAAAGGTGAAGTGAGCCCAAAGGTTGATCCTGACAGAAAGGCCCAATTTGAATTGGGCCTTGGGCTAATTTTCAGAATAGTTTTGAAAATTAAGACTAGATTTTAAATTTAAAAATTAAATTTAAAATAAAAACATGTTTATTATAAAAGGTTGTAATATAACATAAACTTTCAAAATGTTTGAAAAGGTAATGAAAATTTCAAAATGTTTGAAACTATTTAAATATTAATTTCAAATTTTAAGATTTATTAATAAAATTAATTAAATGAGTTAATTAATTAATACTTATATGCATGTATTATATATGTTGATATATGTTATGTTATTTATAAGTGTTTAAGATAACATAAGTATACATGTATGTATGTAAGATAAATTTTGAAATTGATATTATTTAATTAAAAGTGTTTAATTAAATAAATTAATTAAATAAAAATAAAAATATATAAGATATATGTGTTACATTATAAATATTACAGTAGATATGTCCAATATAAAAGTTTTATTGGAATACTAATATAAAATTAATTAAAGAGTTAATTAATTAAACAAGATTTAACTAATGAAATATTATACATAAGATTACTATATAAGTAATATGAAATATAAAAGTTATATAATGTAACGTCCCAGATTTTCACGTTCGAAAATCGACATCCATACTTTACATCGTACTCGAATGTCGTAGATTCGAGCGTTCAAATCCGAGTCGCCGGAGCTTATAATACAGTTAAGTAAATAACACAGCGGAAGAAAAGAATAATACATTGATATACAATATCTGATACAACAGAGCGATACAATGAATATCAATATACATCAGAGATATGATACAAAAAAAATAGCAGCGGAAAAGAAAAATAGATAACTAATATCAGCAGCGGAACAAATAACTCTAAGATAGTCTTCAAGAGAGAACTCCAGCAGTAGCTCGAACTCCCAATAACGATACACCAAGAATAAGCAAGTGCAGTCCATATCCAAAGACTGAACTAGCTCCAGAAAATCTACTGAACCTGACTATCTGAAAAACTAAACACTAGACTGCTCGTGTAGAAAAATTTTGAGCATCCAGAGTTTAGGAAAGAAACAATAAACTCCGGATCAGTCATGGGACTGGTGTGAGCAACAAAAACAGTTTATCTTTAAAACAAATAGTAGAGAATTTTAAAGTCAATTCGCAATGCTTTTTGAAAATGAAACTACCATAAGACCTCCCACCACACACACAATTCAAACGCAGAATTGGAGGAGATTTCTTCTTATGATAGTCAAAGATGCTTACTACGCAAAAAATCAAATCATTTTTGATATTATTATTAGTGCATAGTGTAGAAATCATTTCGAAAGTATAATATTAATCTTAGCCAACATACGACCAGTATCGTATGTCTACTATAGCTACCATCTAAACAGTGGTGACCACCGTACGTAAATGGCAGGTTCTACAACTAATACCGTACAAAGTTCGTATTGGAAGATGGATTTCCAACAAATGGTCAGGCCAAGGAACTTCCTATCCACGATGGGTACGTCCCTGGAATAGACGACCCGAGAAATAACCTAACATTACGGTTAGATCTCTGCCAACACAAGGCCGGGTTACCTCTGCAAAAATAGGTAACTACTGACACGCGTATGCCATCCCCCGATCGTAACCGATCTTCCCGAGGATCCCCGATTTCCAACAACCACAAAGTAATAAACTTGTAGCAACCACAGAGGTTAAGTATCTGGGCTCCATACCATGATACCACCTTTATCCAGAAGGAATGACATACACTAAGGGGCGCTACTCCCTAGAACCTTGCCGCATCTTTCCTGTTTTGACCATTTCCGGGGTGTGAGGCTCGACGAAGTCTCGTCCACAAAGCTACGCTTTGTACATAAAGCCATGCTTCGGGTCAAACAAATGATCAACCTATGATCACAAAGATATAAGATCAAACAAATGATCATATCGCAAATGATCAAACACTGATCATCACACAGCAACACTCACCATGCCACATTACCAAATTGGGATATATCGCTGATAAATTTCAACTACATAACCTCTGAGCTCGTACGTCTCAGAGAAGGGTGTTAAGCTAAGAGAATAAATTCTCCGCCACCAACAGAAATGTATTTGAAAGAAATCGGCTTTATATCTCAAAGTGTAATGTCAGACATGTAACCATACAAGTCTGTTCCGGGTTCGAACAGAACCGAAGGCACTTCTTACGAAGCCCTTGCAATTCCGGGTATTCACAATCCCGTCCGGACTTCCCATCACAAAGGGTGATCAAATCTCTATACCGGGGACCAGTCGGTGCAGAGACATTCGACGAGTTGTCCTTTCGTTTTCGTAAATATCCGGTCTTCAACACCGGTCTTCAAATGCTATCCATATACGACGTATCATTATTCGGAATGGGTTATATGACACAAATGTCTTTTCCCGGCTAACCCGAATAACGAGCGCAATATTTAAAAACATATGGATATGTGATTTCAATTAAGTCACAACTTAATAATTCAATTTCTTTTTAAATGGTTTCACTCGATTACCATTTCAAATCTTTTAAACAAAAAGATTTATTTCACAAAGTTCACTCAGTTTTCACAAAGATTCATTCACAGTTTTTCCAAAACAATTTCTGTTTCAATTGGATTAACTTGTTAAATCTTTAAAATAAAGATTCAACTTATAGCTTTCAAAACAATTTCATTTCGAATGTTTTAAACAAAACATCATTCTAAATCTGTTAAAAATAAACAGTTTCAATTCATAGTTTTCAAAAAGAATTCATTTATAACTTGGAAAACCATCTTTCAATTCATACTTGAAATTCCGTTAAATTGGAATTTCATTTCTTATATATACGAAAGCTTTTATCATTTTAAAACAAACAGTTTTCATTTAAGAACAATCCAATTTTATTTGCATGGGTTAAAGTCCTTGAATTATATTCATATTTCAAAATCAATACTTTTTAAAATAGTTTAACCCATATATAAACATCTTTAATCCCTAGTTTCAAATCATAGAATTTAATTTTAAACTTGACTTTAAGTTTAAATCAAATTATTTAAACTTCCAAAACTTTATTAAATTCAAAAATAAGTCTTATCTTTGAAACTCCATTTCAAAAGCTTTTCACATTTAAACCGAAATTTCTAATTTCAAAATCAATTGAAATTAAAATTTCAATTTCAAAAACATCAAATTTAAATTATCTGTGACTTAACCGATTTCCACGTGAAATCCATATTTGTGTGTGTAAAAGTGTGGTCCAGGGGTTTCACACACAATAGTGCAACATCAATCATCACAGATATATCGATAAGCGGTATAATCGATAACGCTTATCTTCATTCACAGATTCATAGATAAAATAAATTTATCAGTCACAAAGATTCATCATTATAATTCGATGTGGGTTTCGGATAACCAACTGGAATCCGACTCCCTGTCGCATCGAAATTCAAGTGCCGTTTTACGGGCCAAGGGGTTTCATATTCATATAACAATATATATTCATCACAGATATAACAGATCAGCACAAAGTAATCTATATCACAAAGCATCACAATCACAAACAGAAATATCAATTCAATAGACAACATTTGATGATAGTCAATCGTTTTCAATTTAAGGTAAAGGTGATTTAAAAGAATTTACCACATAACTCTTTTTATTGATTTATCTAAATCAGTGATTAATTATTCTTAAAAATAAATTAATTAAATCTTTAATTAATTATTCCTTAATTAATTATCTAAATTAACTACATATTATTAACTTTAATTATTTAATTAACAATCTGTATTTACAAATTAGTCAAATACTTAGATATTAACTAACCAATCTTTAGTTTCAAATTAATCAATCTCTGATCATTTAGTTAATTACAATTTTACAATTAATTGACTATTCTTAATTACCCTTTTCTTTTCTTTTTTAACAATAAATAACAATTATTTGTCTTAATTAACATTTAGAAATCTTCTTTAATCATTTCGAAATCAATTTATTATTATTACAAAAACTTTAATGTTAATTAACTTTAACACTGATTTTAAATTTATCATTCAGTTAAAGCACTAATTATATTTTTAAAACATTGTTAAATATTTACTTAATTTATTAAACTTGGAACAAATTCTTTAAGTTGTCAAACTATAGTTACATCATTAATACTAAAGTCTGTTTCCAACATTAGCTTTAATTCTGTTTGAAAACAAAACCCGAGCTTTTCAGATTTTACTGAGTGTTACTCGAGTTTCCCTTACGTCTCCCCGAGTCCTCTCCCTTCCTGTTCGCTTCTTCCTTTCCCTTTTTATTTTATTTTTCCTCCAGTAAGTACATTTTAAGTTGAATTATAACATGATGATACAAGACACTCACGCGAAACCCAAAGTAGCACTCTTCTTCCTCTCCTCTACTCGTCCCTGTTTCTTCCCTTCTTTTTTTTTTTATACTCCAGTTTAAAATTCCAGAAAACAAACAGATTTGAGAAATCTGAACCAAAATCTTACCCGAGCCATTCCTATATCTACTTCGAGTCCAACACTAGGAATACTTGGGCAATGCTTCGAGTTAACTCACGAGAGTACAGACCACCAGGCTCGTGTACGCGACTCACCGTGCACTTGCACACGCCGCCGACACACCTCCGACGCCTGAGATGACCACCCACACATCGACTCTCGATCACTCCATCGATCGAACCATCCAAACCCCCGAACGAACTCGAAAATAAAAATTGACCAATTCGAGCTTCCAGACCTTAAAGCTCCGGTAACAAATTTCCACGTTCTGGCGACGACAACCACCCAGGAATCTCAAAACTCCGGCCATGACAACCCTAGCTTCCACGCTGCTCCCCCTTTGCATACCGTGCCACTCGATCACACAGAGGAGGCGAAATCACTTCGTCTCCTACCATGTTCAAAATCACGAGTTAAACCCTATTCTTGCCTCGATCCATCACTTCCCACAATAGGAAAATTATTTAACATTTTTCCCGAGATCATCGATTGCCAAGCTAACTTCGATCGAAATCCCAACATCCAACATTTCTTTGATCGCTGGGAATTAATTAAAACCCATTTCCGGTTCATCTATGAACTGCTCTTAACGCTCTCAACTAAAAATTACCATTTTCGTTTTAAAAATCCTATTTTAAAGAGTGGATTCAAGTTATATAATTGAATTAACAATTCGTAACTCTCGAATTCAACATAAATTTGAATTTTGCTCTGTAAAACTAAATATACAGCTGTACTATTTCACCCGCATGCTTAATACAATTTTTAGACCATAATTTAAGTTCAAACAAACTTATTTTGTTTTAAACTGTACGCCTATAAATGGTTGGATGAAGATGTTTTGAATTTTGATTAACTATTAACTCTGTAACTAAAACCAGAGAAGGACAGCTAAAATACATTTACACAGAACAACTCATGTAGATATACAGAGTTACACTCAAAAGCACACATGCAAACACAATATTCTTCAAGGATCAGATGCACAGTTTTTTTTTGTTTTAAAATGATATGTTTACTCACCTTGGTAAAAAGGAACAAAGAACAAGAAGAACAGAGAAAGATTGAGGCTTGAAGGCTGCAGTTTTGAACTTGCTTTGAATTGAGTGATGTTTGCTTTGATCAGTTCTGGTTTTGATGAACTCATATTGTTGTTGAAGTTTAAATTGAATTTTTGTTTGAGTTTTCACTATGATGCTTGCTCCCATTTTACTTTCTCAGCTCGAACCGAAATGAGGGGGAGATATAAAGAAATGAGTTTACAAAGTAATATTTTCTTGTACAAATTGATATAATTTGGTTGTACAAACTGTAGGCAGGGATATTTCTTTGTTTGTAGGCTGATGAGAAGAGAATTTGGGTGCTGCATTTATTATGTTGTACCCTTATGTCTTCGGCTGAGATGATAGCCTAAGTACATATGTTCCTTCATTTTCTTTGTTTTATCACTTTACTTGTTTCACAGCCTACATACTACTTTACTCGGCTGAGATCTTATTACTTCATGCTTGAATACATATTTGCTTTGTCTACCTTTTCTCTAATTTGGCTGATATGATATGCTTTGTTTATTGTACAAAGATATTTTTATTTTCTTTGCTTTGTTCTTATTCTTGCTTATTATAATGTTGTTTCTTCATTTGTAAGCTTATACCCATCTATTTGTTTACTTTCTATTTTTAGTTTAAATATTAATTATTATTATTATTATACTTCATATTCATTTTCTTATATTATTTTATAAACTCAAATGCTATTTTACTTCTATCTTTTTACCATTTATATTAAGACTTAAATTCAGAAATCAATATATATATAAATCGTTTAAATTCATATGACTTAATATAGACTCTAAGACAGTCGGGGGAACTCGCTTCCATTTAAAAATTAATTTTACAATTTTAATTCAGAAATTCAACAAATTATTAATTTAAATTAACATAAAATCTAGGGTCGTTACAAATTTCCCCCCTTAAAAGAATTTCGTCCTCGAAATTCGCAGGCACGAAAACAACACAGAGATAGATAGATTCGATCTCCTATAATTCCTTAAACATAAGATACGGATTCCGAATTCAAGTCGGAATATCTCAGAATACATACCAATTTGTCCCTCTTCGGACTTTGGTGTTCAAAAGAAATTACAATAGAATTTCAAAATTGGATTTCAAACGATATCGTTTTATCGATACAATTCAAATTTAGCTTCATATTCTATTAATCAATTTAACTTCATTTAAAATTTCCAATTTATTTCAAATTTCTAATGTTGGGTATATTTTGACCCTACCGGACCAAACATCCACCGTGTTCGGCTCCCCACCGAATCAGTCTATGCCGAATCAACCTACACGCCGGTCCAAACTACACGACCGGACCAACTCCTCGCCGAATCAAACTACACGACCGGAACAACTCCCCACCGAATCAGTCTATGCCGAATCAACCTACACGCCGGTCCAAACTACACGACCGGACCAACTCCTCACCGAATCAACCTACCACCGAATCAAGGGATGCCGAACCAAGGCGTTCCAGGCCAGATTGTCTCAGCCCAGGCCCGCCAGCTGCTATATACCTCCAAGACCCCTACCCCCAGCTTCACTCTATAAATAGAGGGGCAGGGATACAACAATGGGGGACAAGTTTTTGAGAGCTCAAGCACGGAAGGAACTTTCAAACAACTTTCTTTTACTTGTACCAAAGCTTTGTACTTGTAATCACAACAAAAGAAGAGAAATAACATATAAAGTGGACGTAGGCACATTCTGGCTGAACCACTATAAATCTGCGTGTCTTTTTACAGTTTAGCCCCTGTTTTTCATATATTTGCATAAATCACCCAAATCACTAAGAACAACATAAGATCTACTAAATCATACAACTTTGAGGTGTTTGTCCATTTTTTGTGCAAACATTTTTGGTGCTTTCACTGAGAAATTGAAGCTCGAAGCTCCAGCTTCATCCGCTTAACAAGTTTTCCTAACAGCTTCATCCGCCACTTGGAAAACATGCCTCCCAAACAGAGAAAAGATGTTAACAAAGGAAAAAACATCGCATCCAGTAGCCTTCCTGATCCAGCTATCGCAAATCAAGTAAATCCTCCTCCTCCAGCAACGGTAACAAATGGAGGACAGGCTAACCCCACCACTCCTGCCACAGAACAGCCTGCAGCAATTACTAGGGCAGATTTGGACAGAGTTGTTGTTGAAGTAACTAACCGCTTCACGTCCCAGCAGGAAGCCTTGGTGGACCATCTCATGTCACGCTTGAGGGACGCTGAAGAATCCAACCACAACACTGAATCATGGGGCGAGTCCCAATCTGGAGGATCTCAGAGACAGCAAAGATCTTCTTTCTTCGAAGGAGCTAACGGCAGGAGTAGCCGTGGTAGGAGCCGAGACCGAGCTCAGCCCGAAGTTAGGCCTGAGGAAACGTTTGGTGCCGAACCCAACGGGGAAGGTACCGGGCGGAGGTCAACTGCAGCTGAGCCTGTCATGCTGCCTAACCACAGAAACACCAGTGAACGGGGCCGAGCTGGAGTTCAGTCCGAAGTTGGACCCGAGGAAGTGCTTAGATCAGAACCCAACAGGGGAAGATCAAGGCAAGGGCCAACTGTAGCTGATCCAAGCATGCTCCCAGAAGATCAAAGGCGGCCACTGGAAAATATGAGGAATGATAGACGATACCATCCCTACAGGTTGTCTGGTCGGAATCAACCCCACAGGACAGAACCGAACTCATTTCTGTCCGCTCCAAATTCTGATGAAAGGATGGTACGCTTATTCAGAGAGTGTGTCCAACGGGAGCAAAGAGATCGAGGGATAGGCGCTAGGGTAACCAGCCCTTTCGCCCGCAATATCGAAATTGCTATCACCCCCCGAGAATGGAAGATGCCAACAATGGAACCTTACAAAGGAACCTCCGATCCCGTTGTACACTTACAGAGGTACACGCAGCATATGCTCATGAGTGGAGCAACAGAGGGAGTGCTGTGCAAATGCTTCCCGCTCTTCTTAGCAGATCTTGCTACCTCCTGGTTCTGTCATCTACCCCAAGGATCCATCAGCTCGTGGGAAATGTTGAAAGAAAAATTCGTCAGTCAGTTCCGCATTCATGTGGAGCAACCTAAGGACGCTTATTCCTTATCCAGCGTCAAACAGAAACCTGGAGAAAAGCTGCAGCAATACCTAACCAGATTCAACGCCGCAGCAGCCGCAGTTCAAGATGCCGATGAGAAGCTTATCCTAATGGCCCTCTGCAGTGGGGTGCATCCGGACACTAAATTTGCTAGGAGATTGACAAAAGAAAAACCAGCTACTTTACCCGATTTCTTCCATGAAGCCGGGAAATACATGAGGCTTGAGGATGCCGCCATTGAGGGGCAGTCAGGACAGCAAAGTAAGACGACCCATGGCAACGCCCCTGCTGTGGCAAGGGACGTTCGAAGAAATGATTCCAGAGACAATGCTGGGGGCAAGAAAGTAGAGAAACGCCTATATCGGCCAGGACCAAGATTCGACTCTTACACCCCTTTGAACGAGACCGTCGAAAACATCTTCCTTGCCACCCAAGGCGAAGTTAGATACAAACGCCCACCATACAAGAAGGAATCAGATAGCGCACAGAAATCTGGAAAATTCTGCCGCTTCCACGAATCCCACGGACATGATACCAACGAATGCCATCATCTCCGGGATCTGATTGAGGAACACATCAGAAGAAAGAAACTGGAGCGCTATGTAAAAAGTCAAGACAGGACTCCAGCTCCTGCCAATGAAAACCCAAGGCTACCCTCACCAGGGACCGGCAGAGGCGACCGCAACGCTAGCAGCTCTAGTCAAGAGAAGATAGTGGTCCATACCATCTCAGGAGGTCCACACATCGCAGACAGAAGCTGGAAAGAGATGGAAAGATATGGGAAGTCGCTCAGAGACAATAGAGACTGCGTCAATACGGTTATAGAAGAGCGCCACCCAAAGCGGAAAGAAAGTGATGACATCACATTCAGTAAACGCGACCTAGAAGGAAGACAGTACCCTCACATGGATCCCATGGTTATCTCTGCCCGACTCGGTCCCGCCGAAGTTTACCGAATCCTGGTAGACACTGGAAGCTCTGTGAATATCCTGTTCAAACACGCATTCGACAAAATGAGGTTGTCAATGAAGGACGTATCTCCCTGCGATAAACCGCTACACGGTTTCACTGGAGATGCGAAAATGCCCATCGGGCAGCTGGACCTCTTCGTTGAAATTGGAAGCCATCCCCGCTCCGTTGTAAGGAAACAGACGTTTGTGCTGATAGAAAACCATTCGGCCTACAACGCCTTCCTAGGAAGACCAGCCCTATCTGACTTCCAGATTGTCCTAGCCCCGTGGTGCCTGAAAATGAAATTTCCAACAGACAATGGGGTAGGGGAAGTGGAAGGAGACCAGGATATTGCACGAGACTGCTATGTAACCGAACTTCGCAACAACCACAGGAGAGATAAAGGGAAAGGTGTAGAGATTGCCCTCTGCACAAAAAGCCTTGAAGCATAGCAACTAAAGAAAGCCCCTCCTCTTCGATACACCAGCGACCCTTTCAATGAATTAGACCCTAGGGACAAAGAGGAGGAGGCCACCGCCGAGCCTGCAGAGGCTATGGAGCTTATATCTGTAGACAAGCACGACTCAAGTAGGCTACTGAAAATTGGGTCGCAGCTGAAAACTGAATTGAAGGAACAACTCGTTGATTTTCTCCGCCACAACTTGGATGTATTCGCTTGGTCACACGCTGACATGACCGGAATCTCCCCCAACATAGCGTGCCACGTATTAAAAATTGATCCTACCAAGGCACCCGTAAAACAAAAAAAGAGAAGTATGGGGGCAGAGCGATCAGCAGCCCTCGATGAAGAAGTAAAGAATCTACTCGCCAATGACTTCATACGAGAAGCTATTTACCCAGAATGGATCGCCAACCCGGTACTAGTAAAGAAGGCTAATGGGAAGTGGCGGACCTGCATTGACTTCTCCAACCTAAATGACGCCTGCCCAAAGGATTGCTTTCCGCTTCCCAGAATCGACCAACTTGTAGACAGCACAGCCGGGCACGAACTCCTGTCTTTTATGGATGCATACTCGGGATATAACCAAATTCCTATGCATGCTCCCGACCAAGATCACACTAGTTTCATCACCGACCGGGGTTTGTACTGCTACAAAGTGATGCCCTTCGGACTTAAAAATGCAGGAGCCACCTACCAGCGCCTCGTCAACAAGATGTTCGCAGGGCTAATAGGACGAACAATGGAAGTATACGTAGACGACATGCTGGTAAAATCACGGGAAGCCAAAGATCACGTAAGCCACCTGGGCGAAATGTTCCAGGTACTTCGACAGTATGGAATGAAGTTGAATCCACTGAAGTGCTCCTTCGGAGTGTCATCAGGAAAATTCTTAGGATTCATCGTCCATGCCCGAGGGATAGAAGCAAACCCTGAACAAGTCCGAGCATTAAGAGACATCAAGATACCTTCCACCCGAAAGGAAATGCAAAGCCTAAATGGAAAAGTGGCTGCCCTAGGCCGATTCATCTCCAAAGCAACGGACAAGTGCGTCCCCTTTTTCGAAGCTCTAAAGAAAGATAAAGGAAAGTTCGAATGGACGGACGAATGCTTGACCGCTTTCCTTAACCTAATCGAACACCTCCAGAAACCACCGGTACTCTCGACCCCAAGCGAAGGCGAAGAATTATACCTATACCTTGCTGTGTCATCTCACGCTCTAAGCGCTGCCTTGGTAAGGGAAGATAACCGCACGCAACGACCAGTTTACTTCGTCAGTAAAAGGTTTACTGGGGCAGAAGTCAGATATCCTAAGCTTGAAAAGTTAGCATACTGCTTACTAATCACTTCACGAAAGCTGCGTCATTACTTCCAATCCCATTCCATCAAGGTTCTAACCGATCAACTACTAAGGCAGGTACTCCATCGTCCCGACACTTCCGGGCGACTACTTAAATGGTGTATTGAGCTGAGTCAATATGATATCACCTATCACCCTCGCACCGCCATCAAGGGACAAGCCATGGCTGATTTCATTGCAGAATTCACTACCAACGAGGATAAGGAGCAACTGGAAATAGCAGAAGATATCAAGTGGAATCTCTTTGTGGACGGTGCATCTAACGAACAAGGCTCGGGGGCAGGTGTGGTAATCATCACTCCCAGGGGAAATAAACTGCACTATGCTATAAGGTTGGAATTCACTGCCACCAACAACGATGCAGAATACGAAGCAGTAATAGCCGGATTAGAAATTGCTATCGAGATCGGAGCCAATTCTTTGTGTCTTCACAGCGATTCTCAGCTTATTGTTAATCAAATACTAGGGGAATTCCAAGCTAGAGAAGAACGACTCATAGCATATCTAAAGAAGACCAAGTTACTTCTCAGTCGATTAGACCACTACTTAGTCAAACACATCCCTCGGGAAGAGAACCAAGAGGCCGACGAATTGGCAAAGCAAGCAAGTATGAGAGACGTCGCCATCTTCGGGGCAGTAACTGTCTCAAAGCAAATGATCCCGAGTTTTGAACAAGTGAATCTGATAGCTGCAACCGAAGAAGCAACTTGGATAACTCCCATCCGAGACTACCTACAAAATGGCACACTACCCGACGGGCGTAACGAAGTCAAGAAAATCTTGAGGAAAGCGTCCCGCTACACAATACAAGGAGACATCCTCTATCGGCGTGGGTTCTCTAACCCATTATTAAGGTGTGTCGCCGGAAGGGAAGCCAAGGAAATCTTATCCAACATTCATCAAGGAAGCTGCGGAGATCACACCGGAGGGCAAACATTAGCAAAAAAGATACTCCGATACGGATATTTCTGGCCCACCTTAAGCAAGGACGCCTTAGATTTCGTCAAGAAGTGTGACAGATGCCAAAAGTTTGCTAAGGTCCCTCGGCTACCAACAACCGAGATTACCCAGATGACCAGCCCTTGGCCCTTTGCAGTATGGGGAATTGACTTAATCGGTGAACTGCCAATGGGTCGAGGCGGCGCCAAATATGCTATAGTAGCAGTCGACTATTTCACCAAATGGGTGGAAGCAGAACCTCTAAATAAAGTATCTTCAGCGAAAGTTATCAACTTCTTAATCAAAAATGTTCTGTGCAGGTACGGAGTCCCACTAAAAATCATATCAGACAATGGACTTCAGTTTGACAGCGAGGAATTCGCCAACTGGTGCCAAGAACACGGAATTCGCAAAAGCTTCTCATCCGTAGCATATCCCCAAGCAAACGGACAAGTCGAAGCAGTCAACAAAATTCTGAAAACTCTGATCAAAAAGAAGCTCGAAAAGTCAAAGGGCGCTTGGGTGGATGAACTCCCTACGGCACTATGGGCCTACCGCACATCTTTCAGAACATCAACAGGGCACACTCCTTTCTCTTTGGCATACGGATCGGAGGCTATGCTCCCAGTTGAAACCATTGTGCCTTCCCACCGTAGGATCCACTATAACCCAGAAGAAAACGAAGAGCTCCTCAACATGTCTTTGGATCTAGTCGAGGAGAGAAGGAATGATGCAGTCCTAAAAACAGCAGCCCACAAGCAAAAGGTGGCAGCACAATACAACTCCAAAGTCAAGCATCGTGCCTTACGAGAAGGGGATCTTGTCCTCAAGCGAATCTTCCCTCGCCCCGGAGCACTAGACCCAATCTGGGATGGACCATATGTAATTCATAAAGATCTCCACAACGGAGCCTATATTTTGTCAACAGTGGACGGGGAGGTGTTCCAGAGGGCATGGAACATCCAACACCTCCGTCGATACTTTTCTTAACTTGTATTGCCCATATGAAGTGAATTAACGAAGAGAATCAGTGGACGTAGGCATTTTTTCGTGCCGAACCACTTTAAAAAAGCCTTGTCTCTTTTTAACTTGTTCCTTTGTATCTTGGCTGCTTGTTAATTTTATCCTTTTCTGTTGAACAAAATCCTGAGCATATAGCATTTCTATTCAAAGCACTCCACAATGCAACTCCACGTGGACAAGCCCCAACAGGTACTATGCGAATCTATGCCCTCGCCAATGAGACACTTTTGCTCCAGCATCCCTCTGCTGCGGGTTAACTCGTTGCTCGCGACGGCCCTTAAAGCCAACTGTAATGAGCCGATTATAAGCCACCGAGAAGGCCGACTATAGCCGAGGCAGCTCATTACGGCGTTAGGCTCGCCGGCGACTGTGAACCGATTATAAGCCCCAACATAAGGTGTGGCCAGCCAGGGGCAGTTCACAGTTGACGATCGGCACCCACGCTAGCCGGCCACAGTAAGTCGAATAATACCCATGAGTACGGGCCATAATGGCCCGGGTAGTTACTGTGCGCGATCTCGGCTCCGGTGTGTCTTAAGTGCGGCTGTGGTAAAAAAGAATTAACTCCCCGCGGAGGCGTAAGATGGGTGACAAATGTCTCCAAGACCCACAGCTAGGGAAAGTGACTACAAAACCCGTTTGCCACGAACTTAAGCACATCGAAGGCCTTCCGTGACTGGAAGTTTTACTATTTCACATATTTCAATTTTACTTAAAAAACTTTCCTCCTATCCTCTATAACAAACCATAAAGTACAGGATGCAGGGTAAGAGGTACCCGCCAATGGATGCAGAGATTCACAATCAGATGGCGGGGCAGTCAACTGCTCTCCATGCTTGGTCATATAAGATATTCGAAACTGCCATTTACAAACAGAACATGAAAAGCGGTATTTTCTTCCTTTATGTACAAATGCATGACTATAATTTGATTTTTCCACACCACACGCAAACATTGCCAGTCATGAGATTATGATTTAAAACCAGAATCTGACATCAAACACAATTTAATTACAAGAATACACATAGCTACATTTCTCATACGATATGTCGAAATAGCAACAAATATTCAAGAAATGACAAAATCAACTTGAGCTAAAAAATTACACGTCAAGAATAATGTTATTACAAGTAGCAAGAATTACAACTTGGAAGTTACCCTACTGTCTTAAGACTAACAGATACAACAATGCCAAGCCTACAAAAAGAATTTTTCAGGATCAGTCATGGAGCTGGTTGCGTCGAAGTCTTGTCCTTGTTCTTTTGCCCGCCTGTCCGGTCATAAAAAGGGTTCATTAGTGATGAGTAATCAAGTTAACAGAAAGACTAGAAAGGGAGACTTACCAGTACTAGCTTCTTGACCATCCTGGTCGTCATCTTCTACCTGCACACCCGCCTCTTCAGCAGCAAGCAGCCGCATACCCTCCTTTACCGCCACTTTCTCCTCCTTGGTGAACTGGGCCGTGACCACATCCATACTGAAGACCGTTCCACCCTCTTTATCTGCATCAGCCTTAGCCTCCTCCAAAGCCCGAAGATATATCTTGGCCATGACTCTAGGATAATCATCCATCCAAGAGAGGTTACCCTGCTTCCAAGTCCGGAAATACATGTCCTGGAGCATGTCATCCATCATTCCTTCGTTCTCCTCAAACTCCCTCATCCGGGCATCGGAGGCCGACAACCTTTCCACGGCAGCATCTCTCTCCAGTCTGTATCTCGAGCAATCAGCTTGAAGGGACCTCCGCATCACCGCCATCTCTTCCCTCAACTTAGCTTGAGCAAGCTCGGCAGCCTCAAGCTTCTCGGACAATTCCTCCACCTGCTCGAGATCCGCTCTCCGAACCTCATCCACCGTGGTAATAGCCATATCAATCCGCTCTTTGCAAGCAGCTTCCATTTTCCGCAATTCGGCCCGACTAGCCTCTTCCATGGTTCTCCTTAATCGCCCAGTGGCAGCCTCATGCTGAGAAATCTGGATAGCCTGATCCGCAAGCTGCTTGGCCTGATCCGAGACCACCAATCGAAGTCGGATATTGGCGCTCCCTATCTCCTCTCCGGCCTTAACCAGCCGAGCGTGATGCCCCATCAGCTTCTTGGCCTCCTCCGCCACCCGATCAATGTTGGCCTTGGCCTCGTCTCCCATAGTGACTATACGAGTGGTGAGCAGATCGAGGTCTAAGGACTTGGCTTCGTCAAGTACTCGTACCATGGGGTTACGGGGGAGAAGGTGTTCACCAGTAACTTCGTCAAAATTAATATCCTGAGAACCCGGATCCAGATCAGGATGACCGGCAAATGGATTACGGGCCAGATCGGGACGGTCGATATGAACAACAGAAGGGTTTCCGGATGGGTGTGGAGAAGATACAAACTCGCTGCCCTCCTCAGTAATATCATGAATAGGCTGAGCCGGAGGCTGAGAACCGAGCGAAGTTTCGGATAAAGGATGACTCCTCTTCCTCTGCTGAATACCCTCTTCGATGACCCCAAGAAGAGGACGGTACCCGACTACATCCCCGGAGCGTTGGGCTGAGGGCTTCGGCTTAGCAGAAATTTTGGAAAGTTTATATTGCTCGAGCCTGTGTCGAAGGTCTGAAGCTTTGGGCGTCTTGCCTGCTCCTGATATAAAGAACAAGTGTCATAATCTTACATTACTATATGATTCAAGAAACGCGGTAGGTTACAAGTTAGAAAAGGAAAAGAAACACAGCTGTGGTTGTACAAACCCTGGGGAGGAGTGGGATACTGCAATAAGTCCCGGATTTCATTCCAGGACGGGAGCGGGTCATAAAATATTCCTAAGTCCCTATCATTAGTGAAGCATGCAGGGGTCAAGAGTTCACCTTGAGTTGTCAGAGCCACCTTGGCCGGAATAGTCGGAGAAGACTCACTTGCACCAGTCCCGGTTTTGTCCGCCTCCCCAGTCTTCTCTACCAAAGCCGGATCATCACCCAACCCCTCAAAAGCTTGACGGAGAGCATCATCCGTCCACTCTTGCATCTCGCCTACTTGCCCAGAAGACAGAGCCCTGGAACCATCACCACCCTGTCCATCACCACCCTGTCCATCGCCACCCTCGTCACCAAGACGCTCAACGTCACTTCCGCCCTCCGCCTCACCTCTTTCCTCCTCCGCATCTATCTCCCCCTGAGTAAGTGGACAATTGCTGGGGGAAGGACCGTCCGACCTCTTAAGCTTCTTACCTCCGACGGCTGGAGGTTTCGTAAATGGTTTTCTCTTTCCGCCCTCTGCCGCCTGAGCAGCCGCCCTCTCTTCCGCCGTTTCCCTCAACTTAAATACAGACTGCTGCGGAAGGATCAAGTTATATTCCAGAAGAATCGCATTTCTAATCAAGTAGGCAGATGATCTGTATTTCCCAAGAATGGCTTCTATCTCCGCCGCCATCTGAACCAGGCGGTCAGTCTCCACAACCGGAAAACCACCTGTCGCTAGCAAAAATGAGAAAGTATGAGAAGAAGCATCGCAATCGGAATAGGAATTATAAGTAAAAGCATCAACTTACATCCAGAGGTAAAGCGCCGGATGGAGACGGAATCGTCCCTAACAAAGAACCACTCTTTCTTGAACATGCTGAATTTAGAGTACAGGTCCAAGACCGGCTTGAAGGTCACAGCAGACTCCAAGCTAACATATGGGGACCCCTTCTTATAGCCCCTTAAATTATACAAGTACCGGATCTCCCGGTTGGAGGGGGCGCGACCATACTTCCTCCGAAAAATAACAAAGAGACTCACCAATATGGCATAAGAGTTGGGGTGAAGCTGGAACGGAGCCACCTTCAGGTACGTGATGAAGCTGACTACCCAAGCATTGAGTGGCGGGATAGCACCACACATGCAATGGTACCTACTATAAGCAAAGTATCCTTCGGGAGGACTGTATGGCATGACTCCTGGGCCCGGCAGCAGCATGAGGGCTCTATCGATCCCAAAGGAACGAGATATAACATCGAGTTGCTCCTCTTTGAGAGAGCTAGGAAAGCAGTCAGGAGGGGAGTCCAGCAACTCTTGGGGACCATATCCATCCACTAATGACCTTGGGGCAGGCCCATGACGCTCCGATCCTGATTGAGCTGGGGGCACGGCCGAGGACTCTCCTTCACCCCCGGATCTCCTCTTATCTGATCGAGTTTCGACTTTTCGAGACATTTATCTGCAAAAATGGGAAAAATATATCGTTAGAATATACAAGCAGTATAATTTGGAATTTCACTGGAAGTTCGAAGTATAAAACACATGTTCACTCGGTACAAGTTCATTCGGGAAACAGATGCACAGTTCATTCGGTAATCTCGGGTTACCCGAGTTCATCCGGCTATTCACGAATGGGATTTCATTCGGCACTCGGTATCCATGAGTCGATTCGGTAAAAACTCATTCGGCAGAAAAAATCTCACCTGGTTCGGCTAAGTTGCTTGGTCCGGCTAAATTGCTTGGTTTGGCAAACGCTCGAGATTGATTCGGATACACTTTGATTCGGCAAGAGACAACGGAATGGTTCGGTAGATGGAAAAACGAAGGCCCTAACCATCTACTTATAGACAAAAGCGGGCTACCGGACCAGATGAAAACGGGGAATTAGGATGGTCAAAAACAAAGCAGGATACGTGCATGCACCTACCCTACTTTGGGGGCAAGTGTTGGGTATATTTTGACCCTACCGGACCAAACATCCACCGTGTTCGGCTCCCCACCGAATCAGTCTATGCCGAATCAACCTACACGCCGGTCCAAACTACACGACCGGACCAACTCCTCGCCGAATCAAACTACACGACCGGAACAACTCCCCACCGAATCAGTCTATGCCGAATCAACCTACACGCCGGTCCAAACTACACGACCGGACCAACTCCTCACCGAATCAACCTACCACCGAATCAAGGGATGCCGAACCAAGGCGTTCCAGGCCAGATTGTCTCAGCCCAGGCCCGCCAGCTGCTATATACCTCCAAGACCCCTACCCCCAGCTTCACTCTATAAATAGAGGGGCAGGGATACAACAATGGGGGACAAGTTTTTGAGAGCTCAAGCACGGAAGGAACTTTCAAACAACTTTCTTTTACTTGTACCAAAGCTTTGTACTTGTAATCACAACAAAAGAAGAGAAATAACATATAAAGTGGACGTAGGCACATTCTGGCTGAACCACTATAAATCTGCGTGTCTTTTTACAGTTTAGCCCCTGTTTTTCATATATTTGCATAAATCACCCAAATCACTAAGAACAACATAAGATCTACTAAATCATACAACTTTGAGGTGTTTGTCCATTTTTTGTGCAAACATCTAACTTCAAATTTCAAATTTCAAATTCATTAAAGTTTAAATCAAAAAGCTGATAAGAACTGATGAAAATACAAAGTAAAGATCTTCGACAATGATTCGTAGAGCCATCATCACACCGAAACTTCTTTCTTATAGTTGATACGAAGCAATCAAAGAATTTGGAAACGAATCAAAGAAGATTGATAAGAAGGTTGTTTCCACTGTTGCAGGGTATTGACCATTTATAGTCGTATTCCCTTGTCCCCTATCTCGTTCTCTTCTTGCACCCATACTCACTATCAGTGGATAGTAAGAGAATTTACTGAGGCATTCAAACGGATATCTTAAGGATACACTCATTCTAGAGTTTACTTCACTCTATCTCTAATGAGCTACTTAATGTGTTATACTCCTGAGCTAAAGTTCAACCTTAGCTCTGATACCAAATGTGAAGACCCAAAAGTTGGCCTTCGAAAATCGGCACCCGTACTCCAATCGTACTCAAAATGTCGTAGATTCGAGCGTTCAAATCCGAGTCGCCGGAGCTTATAACACAGTTAAGTAAATAACACAGCGGAAGAAAAGAATAATACATTGATATGCAATATCTGATACAACAGAGCGATACAATGAATATCAATATACATCAGAGATATGATACAAAAAAAATAGCAGCGGAAAAGAAAAATAGATAACTAATATCAGCAGCGGAACAAATAACTCTAAGATAGTCTTCAAGAGAGAACTCCAGCAGTAGCTCAAACTCCCAATAACGATACACCAAGAATAAGCAAGTGCAGTCCATATCCAAAGACTGAACTAGCTCCAGAAAATCTACTGAACCTGACTATCTGAAAAACTAAACACTAGACTGCTCGTGTAGAAAAATTTTGAGCATCCAGAGTTTAGGAAAGAAACAATAAACTCCGGATCAGTCATGGGACTGGTGTGAGCAACAAAAACAGTTTATCTTTAAAACAAATAGTAGAGAATTTTAAAGTCAATTCGCAATGCTTTTTGAAAATGAAACTACCATAAGACCTCCCACCACACACACAATGCAAACGCAGAATTGGAGGAGATTTCTTCTTATGATAGTCAAAGATGCTTACTACGCAAAAAATCAAATCATTTTTGATATTATTATTAGTGCATAGTGTAGAAATCATTTCGAAAGTATAATATTAATCTTAGCCAACATACGACCAGTATCGTATGTCTACTATAACTACCATCTAAACAGTGGTGACCACCGTACGTAAATGGCAGGTTCTACAACTAATACCGTACAAAGTTCGTATTGGAAGATGGATTTCCAACAAATGGTCAGGCCAAGGAACTTCCTATCCACGATGGGTACGTCCCTGGAATAGACGACCCGAGAAATAACCTAACATTACGGTTAGATCTCTGCCAACACAAGGCCGGGTTACCTCTGCAAAAATAGGTAACTACTGACACGCGTATGCCATCCCCCGATCGTAACCGATCTTCCCGAGGATCCCCGATTTCCAACAACCACAAAGTAATAAACTTGTAGCAACCACAGAGGTTAAGTATCTGGGCTCCATACCATGATACCACCTTTATCCAGAAGGAATGACATACACTAAGGGGCGCTACTCCCTAGAACCTTGCCGCATCTTTCCTGTTTTGACCATTTCCGGGGTGTGAGGCTCGACGAAGTCTCGTCCACAAAGCTACGCTTTGTACATAAAGCCATGCTTCGGGTCAAACAAATGATCAACCTATGATCACAAAGATATAAGATCAAACAAATGATCATATCGCAAATGATCAAACACTGATCATCACACAGCAACACTCAGCATGCCACATTACCAAATTGGGATATATCGCTGATAAATTTCAACTACATAACCTCTGAGCTCGTACGTCTCAGAGAAGGGTGTTAAGCTAAGAGAATAAATTCTCCGCCACCAACAGAAATGTATTTGAAAGAAATCGGCTTTATATCTCAAAGTGTAATGTCAGACATGTAACCATACAAGTCTGTTCCGGGTTCGAACAGAACCGAAGGCACTTCTTACGAAGCCCTTGCAATTCCGGGTATTCACAATCCCGTCCGGACTTCCCATCACAAAGGGTGATCAAATCTCTATACCAGGGACCAGTCGGTGCAGAGACATTCGACGAGTTGTCCTTTCGTTTTCGTAAATATCCGGTCTTCAACACCGGTCTTCAAATGCTATCCATATACGACGTATCATTATTCGGAATGGGTTATATGACACAAATGTCTTTTCCCGGCTAACCCGAATAACGAGCGCAATATTTAAAAACATATGGATATGTGATTTCAATTAAGTCACAACTTAATAATTCAATTTCTTTTTAAATGGTTTCACTCGATTACCATTTCAAATCTTTTAAACAAAAAGATTTATTTCACAAAGTTCATTCAGTTTTCACAAAGATTCATTCACAGTTTTTCCAAAACAATTTCTGTTTCAATTGGATTAACTTGTCAAATCTTTAAAATAAAGATTCAACTTATAGCTTTCAAAACAATTTCATTTCGAATGTTTTAAACAAAACAACATTCTAAATCTGTTAAAAATAAACAGTTTCAATTCATAGTTTTCAAAAAGAATTCATTTATAACTTGGAAAACCATCTTTCAATTCATACTTGAAATTCCGTTAAATTGGAATTTCATTTCTTATATATATGAAAGCTTTTATCATTTGAAAACAAACAGTTTTCATTTAAGAACAATCCAATTTTATTTGCATGGGTTAAAGTCCTTGAATTATATTCATATTTCAAAATCAATACTTTTTAAAATAGTTTAACCCATATATAAACATCTTTAATCCCTAGTTTCAAATCATAGAATTTAATTTTAAACTTGACTTTAAGTTTAAATCAAATTATTTAAACTTCCAAAACTTTATTAAATTCAAAAATAAGTCTTATCTTTGAAACTCCATTTCAAAAGCTTTTCACATTTAAACCGAAATTTCTAATTTCAAAATCAATTGAAATTAAAATTTCAATTTCAAAAACATCAAATTTAAATTATCTGTGACTTAACCGATTTCCACGTGAAATCCATATTTGTGTGTGTAAAAGTGTGGTCCAGGGGTTTCACACACAATAGTGCAACATCAATCATCATAGATATATCGATAAGCGGTATAATCGATAACGCTTATCTTCATTCACAGATTCATAGATAAAATAAATTTATCAGTCACAAAGATTCATCATTATAATTCGATGTGGGTTTCGGATAACCAACTGGAATCCGACTCCCTGTCGCATCGAAATTCAAGTGCTGTTTTACGGGCCAAGGGGTTTCATATTCATATAACAATATATATTCATCACAGATATAACAGATCAGCACAAAGTAATCTATATCACAAAGCATCACAATCACAAACAGAAATATCAATTCAATAGACAACATTTGATGATAGTCAATCGTTTTCAATTTAAGGTAAAGGTGATTTAAAAGAATTTACCACATAACTCTTTTTATTGATTTATCTAAATCAGTGATTAATTATTCTTAAAAATAAATTAATTAAATCTTTAATTAATTATTCCTTAATTAATTATCTAAATTAACTACATATTATTAACTTTAATTATTTAATTAACAATCTGTATTTACAAATTAGTCAAATACTTAGATATTAACTAACCAATCTTTAGTTTCAAATTAATCAATCTCTGATCATTTAGTTAATTACAATTTTACAATTAATTGACTATTCTTAATTACCCTTTTCTTTTCTTTTTTAACAATAAATAACAATTATTTGTCTTAATTAACATTTAGAAATCTTCTTTAATCATTTCGAAATCAATTTATTATTATTACAAAAACTTTAATGTTAATTAACTTTAACACTGATTTTAAATTTATCATTCAGTTAAAGCACTAATTATATTTTTAAAACATTGTTAAATATTTACTTAATTTATTAAACTTGGAACAAATTCTTTAAGTTGTCAAACTATAGTTACATCATTAATACTAAAGTCTGTTTCCAACATTAGCTTTAATTCTGTTTGAAAACAAAACCCGAGCTTTTCAGATTTTACTGAGTGTTACTCGAGTTTCCCTTACGTCTCCCCGAGTCCTCTCCCTTCCTGTTCGCTTCTTCCTTTCCCTTTTTATTTTATTTTTCCTCCAGTAAGTACATTTTAAGTTGAATTATAACATGATGATACAAGACACTCACGCGAAACCCAAAGTAGCACTCTTCTTCCTCTCCTCTACTCGTCCCTGTTTCTTCCCTTCTCTTTTTTTTTTTTTTATACTCCAGTTTAAAATTCCAGAAAACAAACAGATTTGAGAAATCTGAACCAAAATCTTACCCGAGCCATTCCTATATCTACTTCGAGTCCAACACTAGGAATACTTGGGCAATGCTTTGAGTTAACTCACGAGAGTACAGACCACCAGGCTCGTGCACGCGACTCACCGTGCACTTGCACACGCCGCCGACACACCTCCGACGCCTAAGATGACCACCCACACATCGACTCTCGATCACTCCATCGATCGAACCATCCAAACCCCCGAACGAACTCGAAAATAAAAATTGACCAATTCGAGCTTCCAGACCTTAAAGCTCCGGTAACAAATTTCCACGTTCTGGCGACGACAACCACCCAGGAATCTCAAAACTCCGGCCATGACAACCCTAGCTTCCACGCTGCTCCCCCTTTGCATACCGTGCCACTCGATCACACAGAGGAGGCGAAATCACTTCGTCTCCTACCATGTTCAAAATCACGAGTTAAACCCTATTCTTGCCTCGATCCATCACTTCCCACAATAGGAAAATTATTTAACATTTTTCCCGAGATCATCGATTGCCAAGCTAACTTCGATCGAAATCCCAACATCCAACATTTCTTTGATCGCTGGGAATTAATTAAAACCCATTTCCGGTTCATCTATGAACTGCTCTTAACGCTCTCAACTAAAAATTACCATTTTCGTTTTAAAAATCCTATTTTAAAGAGTGGATTCAAGTTATATAATTGAATTAACAATTCGTAACTCTCGAATTCAACATAAATTTGAATTTTGCTCTGTAAAACTAAATATACAGCTGTACTATTTCACCCGCATGCTTAATACAATTTTTAGACCATAATTTAAGTTCAAACAAACTTATTTTGTTTTAAACTGTACGCCTATAAATGGTTGGATGAAGATGTTTTGAATTTTGATTAACTATTAACTCTGTAACTAAAACCAGAGAAGGACAGCTAAAATACATTTACACAGAACAACTCATGTAGATATACAGAGTTACACTCAAAAGCACACATGCAAACACAATATTCTTCAAGGATCAGATGCACAGTTTTATTTTGTTTTAAAATGATATGTTTACTCACCTTGGTAAAAAGGAACAAAGAACAAGAAGAACAGAGAAAGATTGAGGCTTGAAGGCTGCAGTTTTGAACTTGCTTTGAATTGAGTGATGTTTGCTTTGATCAGTTCTGGTTTTGATGAATTCATATTGTTGTTGAAGTTTAAATTGAATTTTTGTTTGAGTTTTCACTATGATGCTTGCTCCCATTTTACTTTCTCAGCTCGAACCGAAATGAGGGGGAGATATAAAGAAATGAGTTTACAAAGTAATATTTTCTTGTACAAATTGATATAATTTGGTTGTACAAACTGTAGGCAGGGATATTTCTTTGTTTGTAGGCTGATGAGAAGAGAATTTGGGTGCTGCATTTATTATGTTGTACCCTTATGTCTTCGGCTGAGATGATAGCCTAAGTACATATGTTCCTTCATTTTCTTTGTTTTATCACTTTACTTGTTTCACAGCCTACATACTACTTTACTCGGCTGAGATCTTATTACTTCATGCTTGAATACATATTTGCTTTGTCTACCTTTTCTCTAATTTGGCTGATATGATATGCTTTGTTTATTGTACAAAGATATTTTTATTTTCTTTGCTTTGTTCTTATTCTTGCTTATTATAATGTTGTTTCTTCATTTGTAAGCTTATACCCATCTATTTGTTTACTTTCTATTTTTAGTTTAAATATTAATTATTATTATTATTATACTTCATATTCATTTTCTTATATTATTTTATAAACTCAAATGCTATTTTACTTCTATCTTTTTACCATTTATATTAAGACTTAAATTCAGAAATCAATATATATATAAATCGTTTAAATTCATATGACTTAATATAGACTCTAAGACAGTCGGGGGAACTCGCTTCCATTTAAAAATTAATTTTACAATTTTAATTCAGAAATTCAACAAATTATTAATTTAAATTAACATAAAATCTAGGGTCGTTACATATAATAATAAAACTTATATGATATGAATGTATAAACTAATGGTGGAACATTAAAGAAACCCAAATAGACTTGAGAAATAAATACATGCGTAAATGTACATATACCTTGATTTCTGATGTATCTAACACTTGAACCACGAGGGTGTTTCATAAGAAATATATTATTTCATAAGTCGATATCACTCAGTATAATATATATTGAAGATTATGAATCTTCAATATAATGTTGTCCTCTACCATATATATATATATTAACAAAGTACTTGCATACTCCTTAGCTGTTGAGCAAACTCAAGCTAGGGATGTTATGTGTACTATTATTAATATATTGAATAGATGAGGTAAGATAACTATATGTATTTGTTGAGAAAACTCAAGGTACATATAATATACTTAGGCCGTCACGACATGGTAGGTATGAGTGAATAATCTCTTTCGATTTATTGAGCAAACACAAGGTTGAAATGAGATTAGGACAAGGAAACATGGGTTAGGAGTTGTATGTGATACAACTGATAAGGAGTTATCCATCGTTTGTGGGAATATGATTTGTTGAGAAAACTCAAGGTCGAAATAACAAGACAGACGAGTCCTAACACCCACTAGTGAAGTCGAGAGAATTCTATGTTTCATCTTAAGGTTTAAAGAAACATAAAAGACTAGTGGGAGCCTTATTAGAAAATGAAATGTTAACATTTAACCTTTCTAATATTGTAAGAACATATGCTAAATAATGTTATAATTATCTACAATGATAAATTTGTGCATTTAATATGATTGCTAAAACGTTTATCTATTAATATATACAAATGAACTGAATTGAAAATTGACAAATGGAAATATAATATAAGTACTCACTATTAAATGCCCATTGCATGTTAATGTTTTCTATACCCATGCAAGTACCCTAATTTTTACAACTAATTAATACATTCGTAAACATGTTTATTTGTTTTAAACCATGTATTGCATTGTATTAGTTTCGGACTCTAAAATCAATACAAGACTATAGATGGATATTTGATCCATATACTATCACATATAAATGTTATATGGTGAATGGTCATAGGTCGTAATATACGATACTTCAATGAATATAGTTCATTCAAAATAAGCCAATAAATTGTACTATGAGTTCGAGTATTCAATTCGATTGATTACGTAAAAGATCATATTGTGTTAATTGTAGCATAAGACCAAAACTACAAAGATGGATCTAAGAACTCGATCGTTGAAATGTCAGTTTAATTAGTTTATGCAAAGAGCAACATATATGATGTCCTTAAATGTTAAGGATAATCAAATGCGCTTTCGTAAAGAGTTCGCTATGATATTGTAGTAAGAGTTTTCTTTTGAATGGTTTGACCATTTAGAAAGGAAAATGAATGTATAAGCGTAAATGTGATTTAAGGTATAGTTGGGATGGAGAGAGTGAATAGTCATTCTTCTTAAGAAACAACAAAAATGAGAATTGTAATAATAATAAAAGATACTTAACATTGGAATAAGAAATATGGTTTCTATTCCGAAATGTATTTTAGTATAGAAAATTATTTTCTATGAGATTTATTTCTTTGGGTTCAGAATAGTTGATCAAAGAACTCTCCACTGTAAACTAGTTGCAATATATGAAATAAATAAATCTATATTAAGTGAATGATGGACCTCCGAATTTAGTACGCTATTATAGTAACGACGAGAATAATGGGAGCATGCCATATAGCACTTATTTATTGCATCTAATTAAGAAAATTGTTTTCGTAAAAAGTACCGAACATTATTTATGAAATAATGACTATTTTTCACTATCGACTAAAACATAGACATAATTATATTTCAATATGAATATTATGAATATTAGTTATGAAATAAAACCGTGGTATTTGTTTTCATAACAAAAGTGATGCATTGGAAAATACAGAAGTATCTAATATTATTTACAGTTATTCTGAATTATAAATTAAGCCATAGTTTTGAGAAAATATTTTATTATATGATTTTGAATCATATCATACTTGTTAATTATATCTAAAACAATAAAGGGCTATGCACCCATTTAGTGGAAGCATCATAAGAGTTGATGAACTCTTCAGATTGATACATATAGCTGTATGCAATTGTAATTCTATAAATACCAAAATGGTTCCATATACTTCGTCATATTCACCAACGAGTCATTATTGACATGGACATGTGTATTTGCAACACATGTAGTATGTTTGTGGTAAACTCATTGAATATAAAACAGAAGTAGAAATGATTCAATTTGATCGAATGAGTGAGTATATTGGAAAAGGTTCTAAACGTACCTAAAATGAATAAAGATTCAATCTCAAAATAACTCCTTCATGTGACACATAATGATGCGTTGATATGGAGTAATCGAACTTTGTTGGACAACGTACGATTAATTGTCTCTAAAGTTGAGTTAGTTTCTTTCTATAAGGTAATGTACTTAAGAGTAGTACACAAGGTTAATATTATTTCATTTGAATAACAATTTACAAAATCTTACAAGATAAAGGTTTATTCGAAACTCCAACATATCCTAGGCTAAGGAGTTGGCAGGTTATGCATGTCGAAAGATTGCATGTAATAATTGTTTATGAGGAATCTTGTATGAATCTTCCCAAAAGGATTTTGGAAAGGACTGTCATTGAATAGCATATTTATGTTTTGAACATAATTTTTGTAAACTATAACCAAATCAGTTTTATAAATAAAGAAATTCATAAAGCGTTTATGAATCCCTATTCTATTTACACTAAGAAACAATTGTTATTTCAAGATATACCAACTTCATTGAGAAAGAATTTTTTGAGGAATTATTGATAGTTAAATGGAATTGGATAGATCCATAGATAGAACTGATTATATGAGATGAGATGAAATTAACTAACCTAAATGAACATATATCATTAGAATGTCTAATAAGTATTCTCGCACATCGAAGAGAAAATACGAGTTTCTTATTAATGTTGAAAATATATAATCCTTGGTTGTTTAATTAAACCATTAATAGGGTTGACTCTATATGATATGATGTGCAAATCCGAAAGAATTCCAAGTACGCTATCAAAATATAGATTTTGGTGGTTGTAACTGAAGTGATGTGATCCATCGGCCGAGATTGTGTCTTTATGAGAAAAACTAATGCGGTTGGAATTAAATGAGCAATGTTGATAGAATAATATCGCAAATTTCAATTGTTGAAATTAGCATAATAGATTAGGTATTCAACATGCTTAAGTTTATTCGGATTTACTCACAAAATTATCACTTGATAAGACTTAGTGTTTTGGTACATATGTATTGAAATGGAAAATTCTAAATAACGATTTAGAATAAGCTGTTTACACATATTAACCAAAATTTTCTCGAAGTCAGTGGGAGCGATATTGAGTTTGTTAGTCTTTGGATATGATCCAAAAAATGATACGAAAGTATCGTTTTATAAGCATCAAGATTGAATAAGTATTTTGATAGAAATATCAAAGAGTTTGATTTTCAATCAAAGTGTAGAGAAAGCGTGTGGTCATAAGAAAGAACGTTAAAAGGTACATTGATATTTCTAAATTATAAGTAAACAACACGTTGTTGATTTTAATGATGTACTTGTGTTAAAATCAGCCTTCGTTGTTTTAATACTCAACATTGGATTAATAAATGATGTCTTTTATAGTAAGTATAAAAGATGTCGGGAATGTCCCAAATGATATGCAAGGACACCTTATTAAAATGTTTAATACGGAACATATAAGATCGATTCCATTGCATTGGCAATAGGAATTATCATACATTTGATGTTGTCTACGATATCATGATATGTTTATGTATTTGATACATGAAGCAAATATTAAATCCAAATTGATATCACTAAATGGTTGCTTGAAGTGTTCTCATGTATTTATGAAATACTAGAGAATTATTTACAGAAACAAAAACACCTTATGAAGGAGTGTTCGAACTCGAATTTCATAAGTGATATTGAGTATAATATATCGATAATAAATTCAAGTTAAGAATCTTTAAGTTGGAAATGTTTCAAATGAAAGACTATGGCTAATTCAATGAAAAAGGCTAAGTACATCGCCTAGAATAGCACCACAATAAAGACAATGTATAAAAAAATATAAGTGCACAAATTTATGACTAAGCCGATTTCTAATGTAGAGAATATCATAACACCGTTATATGATAACAATGTCACGATATAGTTTGTAACATAACTTATAGCTCACTAGATGTCAAGAGAAATACTCTTAATAAAGCAGTTTATCACCGTCAGAGAGAGTTGATTGACAGAGTAGAAAATTAAAACATAATAGCATACCCGTTCAAAAAGGACATACCTGATTGGTTTTGAGATAACTGATTGGAGAAGCTGGAATAAGATTCCATAATTGACCCCAAGTGCAAGTGGGAGATTGATAGAGTTAGGGTTATGCCCTAAGGGCAATTATGTAATTTGTTACATATATCTAACTCGTTGACCAATCTTGTTCGAAATAAAGGTATTTTATTTCTATTATGTACTTGATATAAGGTGGTTATATTAATGTAACGACCCGCTATTTTGGACCATTCAAATCAAAAATAATCCACACATGTCAGACTTGAATAATGCAAAATAACAGATTGTAATAAAATTTGGAGCAAATAAAATCATTCACAGAATCACAGACACAGAAATATCAGAATAACTCACAGCGGAAAATAAAATAAATAGTGGTTCATGAAGCCACTATAATACAAAGTCTCAAAAACAGATACAAAATACATAGTCTGAAAACAAATACAGTTCTGAAACAAACACAGTAGAAATCCCAAATACATAAGTCTCTAATACAAAAGCTGAAATAGAACAACTGAAACTGAAATGGATAAATAACTAGATAAGCAGAATCTCCAGCGATTCCTAGTTCCAGAAAGTGAAGTCCAAAGCTGTGAATACTCAGGCTGACCCGAGCGTTAATAAAACACAAACACTCGAGTCAGGACATACATACTTATACAATGTAAACCAACTCAAGTGATCTGTAATAAGAGGTACAAGTAACTTAAAGAATGCTTGGGATCGCCCATTTTTAAGGATCCGTTAAACTATCTACTATGTAGTAATATTTGCTATTATAATAATATCTAATCATAAAATAAACATACTTTAAAATAGCATTAAGGAGTGACCCAATATTCCCCTTAACACGTAATAATGCCAATAGTCTATACAGTACCTGCATACCTCGAAAGGCTATGAGAAGATACTCCATAGATACGACACAAATAGAAACTCGTAGTAAAGCTCGATAGGGTAGGTGACACTGCACAACTAGGCAATGCCAGGGTAGATATACCAATTACGCATCCGGACTGGTGATAACGCATAGCAGCCACTACCGCCCACCTCGAACAACACTCCCAAATCAAGGGGTGCACCCAATCAATCACAAAGTAATAGCATGGTATCGAAGAAGTGTGTCCGATCAGAGGTGCTACCTCATTGGTCCGTCGATCGCTCTTGTTTTAGCCACCTTATGCCAACTCATGGGAGTTGGGTCCACGTATATACCTTTAGGATCATCGCCACCATCCTACTTCATTCTGGAAACTCCACCGCGTACACAGTTGTTAAAGTGGTTTTCGGTATCGACAGACAGTATGTCCATATCCGATCATGGTCTCTTTAACAACCAATCGTTATTATAACCCGTGGTTATAAATTTCAAAACAATTATTTTCAAAATCATATCACTTTCCAAAGTATAATACTTTCGAAACCAGAACAATTTGAAATAATACTTTGGAAATCATAATACTTTGAAATTCATAACTTTGGAAATCATAACCCTTTGAAATCATAACACTTTCCTTCAAACAGTTTAGATATTAATAATAGTATGTAAAATAAAATGGTTTATAAAATAAAAATAGTTTATATAAAATAGTTATAAGTTAAAATAGTTTATAATAAAATAATTTATATTGAAAATGATTTATATTAAAATAGTTTATATTAAAATAATTTATAAAGTAAAATGTAAATAGTTTTAGATGTAGTTTAAAAATACTTTATATAAAAAAATAGCTTCCTCAAATTTCACAAATCGATTCAAATCAACTCAAATTCCAAAATAAAAATTTAATCAAATCTCAAATCATCAATTTCAACTCGATTCAATTTCTCAATAAATCATTTCAAATTATATCGATTTCAAATACAGATTTGAAACCCAAAATAAACCATTAAATTTCAATATATTTCAAAGCTTCAAATATTCCACATTTCAAAACTAAATTCGATAATTATCTATATATCAAATTCACTTTACTATTATTTGGTTTTGAAATATTTAATTAATCATTTCAATAACATCTAAATACACTTCAATTTACAAATTTAAGTAAACAGAATATCCCATTTAAATTTATATAAATTTGAAATATTCACTTAAGTCACTTTTAATCAAATTTAAGTTATAAACATATCTTTACAATTTCAAATTTAATAAATTTCAACCCAAACTTATTTAAGTATGATTTTCAAATAAATATAGATTTTCAAATCAATTTCAAATTATCTTTTCAACCTGAATCATTTCGAACTCTATATTTGAAAATATAAATTTAAATATATACTTAACATATTATATATCAACTTTATTAAATCAACTTTAATAAATCTTTAAAATCAATATTTATTAAAACTATACAATTCTTTTCAAAACTATAGAAATCATTTTTCAAAATACATATATAGACCAACGGTGTCTGTATAAAATTTTCTATCCTATGGTCAAGTGATATGGATATTTATCATTTCAATCCGTAATTTAAATATATATATGGGTATATATCTTTTCAACCCGCAATCCCAAATTTAATTCAATGAAAATCGCTTGGGTTATCATTTCAACCCATAACGATTTTCTCCTATTCTACAGATCGTTCGGGTATGTATCATTTCAACCCATAGTGAATTCTATACTAACAGGGAACTTGCAGAGTGATAGTGTCACATACCGAAATAAGCGGCTTTCGAAAATTCGACATCGATACTCACTTTATCGACTGCCGAGCAATCGAGTGCCGGAAACTCCAATAGTGAGGGTTTTAAGAAAAAGAAAAAGGCAGAAGAAGGAGAAGATAGAAGAAAAAGAGAAGAAAGAAAGAAGAAGAACAACAGAAAAACACATCAGAACAGAAAACAATATCAGAATCTTACACATCGCAGCGGAACAATATACAATACATAATTACTAATCTTTTAAAACAAAGAACTATATCATTTTATACATACATCAATCATCAGAGTCAATATACAACTCAATACAACAATGGACAGTTATATAAACTTGTCCTCATACAGAATACACAGCGGAATAAATATATCAGATACAAGTACTACGTCTCGCCATCCAGCTTATCTCCAAAGCTCCAGAATATTCAGAATATCCTGATAATATAACTCTAGGCTGCCCGTGTGGAAATTGGAGGGCACCCAGAGTTTAGAAGGGAACAATAAACTCCGAGTCAGTCATGCTGACTGGTGTGAGATCGTAAAACAGTTATTCTTTAAAATAAACAATAGGATAATTTTAAAGTCAATTCGAAATGCTTTTGGAAAATGAAACTACCATAAGACCTCCCGCCACACACACAATGCAAATGCAGACTTGGAGGAGATTTCTTCTTATGATAGTCAAAGATGCTTACTACGCAAAAATCAAATTCTTTTTGATATTATTATTAGTGCATAGTGTAAAACATTTCGAAAGTAGAATATAAATCTTAGCCAACATACGACCAGTATCGTATGCCTACTATAGCTACTATGTTCAATAGCAGGTTACCGCCACATTCCATAGCAGGTAATACAACTAAAACCGTACACGTCACGTATTGTTTCTTTGGATTTCCAACAAATGGTCAGGCTAAGGAACTTCCTATCCACGATGGGTACGTCCCTGGAATAGACGACCCGAGAACCTAACCGGATCTCTGCCAACACAAGGCCGGGTTACCTCTGCAAAAATAGGTAACTACTGACACGCGTATGCCATCCCTCGATCGTCACCGATCTTCCCGAGGATCCCCGATTTCCAACAACCACAAAGAAATAAATTTTGCAGCAACCACAGAGGTTAAGTATCTGGGCTCTATACCATGATACCACCTTTATCCAGAAGGAATGACATACACTAAGGGGCGCTACTCCCTAGAACCTTGCCGCATCCTTCCTGTTTCGACCATTTCCGGGGTGTGAGGCTCGACGAAGTCTCGTCCACAAAGCTACGCTTTCTCAAAAAGCCCTGCTTCGGGTCAAACAAAATGATCAACCTATGATCACAAAGATATAAGATCAAACAAATGATCATATCACAAATGATCAAACACTGATCATTTCACAGCAACACTCAATATGCCACGTTACCAAATTGGGATATATCGCTGATAAATTTCAACTACATAACCTCTGAGCTCGTACGTCTCAGAGAAGGGTGTTAAGCTAAGAGAATAAATTCTCCGCCACCAACAGATATGTATTTGAAAGAAATCAGCTTTATATCTCAAATTGTAACGTCAGACACACAATCCATACAAGTCTGTTCCGGGATCGAACAGAACTGAAGGCACTTCTCACGAAGCCCTTGCACTTCCAAATAATTTTCAATCACGTCAGGACTTCCCGTCACTAAGGGTGATAAAACCTCTAAACCGGAGATCAGCCGATGTAGAGTAACTCGACGGTAATCCTTCCGTTTTCAAAAATATCCGGTCTTCAACACCGGTCTTCAAATGCAATTCATAACGACGTATCACATATTCGGAATGGGTTATACGACCCCATGGTCCTTTCCCGGCTAACCCGAATAGTGAGCGATTATTCAAAAATAAGTGTGGCATTCAAATTCATCCAATTCACAACAAAACATCCATTCAGGGTAATTATTGATAGTCGGTTATTTAACTATCAATAAAGATGCGCAACATCATCAGATTCCAAATAATTTTCTAAATTATTTCATCTTCAAAAATATCTTTACTAGATATAAAATTTCCACACTTCAAAAATAAATCAACGTTTATTTTTAAAACGAATTCCCATTTCTTTTTATAAATTCCATATTGAATTTATACTTTCGAATATCTACTGATATACGATTTTCAGATCGTTTTCAATATTCAATTTCAATTTATCTTTACAAAGATAAATTCTCAAAACGTTCATTTCATATTGGAAAAGCATTTCCCTACTTATTTAATAATAAGTATTTCACAAATCATTTATTTCCAACACTTGGAAAATATTCGATATACTTAAATCAAATTAAGTATATATTCATTCTTTAAGGAAATCATAAATTTTAACATCTATTTGAGTCAAAACGAATGTTGCGTAAAACATCGTTACGACGACTCAAAATCACTAGTATAGGGATTCGAAGTTAAAATAGATATATAAATCCCAATACTACATAAAAATATTTCCTTTCGGAAATCATTTACTATAACAACAGTGTTATAGTCTACCATTTCCTTATTTTTCTCGAAAACGTCTATTTCAACAATGAATGTTGAAATTTATGTATTTGATACTTAACACGTTTTAAAACATCTTTTAAAACAGTTACCTCATTTTTATAATATCGCTTTCCCAAAACCATATCCATTTTACTTCAAAAATATATTCACTGTCCAAAATCGTGAATATACTTCACTTAACCATATTTAAATCTTTTCTACACATTTATTATTTCAATAAAAATTCGCTATCCAAAATCGCGAATATATCTTCTTTAATAATCTTCTATCTTAAATTTGTCAAATTCAATCGATTTCGAATTTATAAACACTTTTTATAAATTCTATTTGTATTCATTTTCAATATTAACAAAATTCCTTTAAAATTTCATCACTTTGATTTATACAAAAATCAAATTTTATAAATCTTCTATATAATGCTTTTATTTCACAATGGTCCATTTAAACCAATTAAATAAATCCTTATCGATTTATTTAAATCTTTATTCCAAATTCGTAAATCTATTTCCACAATTTAAAAATAAATCAAAATTTATTTTTACACCAATTTCCCTTATTTCAATTTAATTCATTTTCCAATTCTTCACTTTAACCCCAAAACCAGATTCCAAATTAATTTCTAATTCTACTTCAATACCAAATCAATTTCAATCTTCATTTCTAAATAAATTTCCCATCCCAACTCATTTTATATTGACTTTCCAAATTCGTTTCAATTTGCCAATTAAATTTATAGTTGGACTTCGAACTTATTTCCTTTTAAATAAATTCCCCTTAAAGAAAATAAATCTCTTTATCTTTTTCAACTATTTAGAAATCCAAATTTTAATTAAATTCTTCAATTTAAAATCACTATTATACGAAATTCATTTATTTAACGTTTTCACTTGATTCTGGAATTAATTCGATAAGAATATAAAAATTAACTTTTTTATACTTTAAAATTCCTTTCTTCGAATTTATTCAATTTCTAAAAATTTATTTACTTAAAAATTTCTCTTTGGATTTCAAAAATTCAATTTCATTTATTTTTGGAATCCAATGATATCAAACATCCATTCAGCTAAATTTTAGCTTTCAAACAATTTCCAGACATCAATATGATTAATAACATCAATAATCATTCACAGATTAACACATCATAGTAGAAATAAATTCAATCAATGTGAGGGGTCCAGTTGGATCCCTCCAACCTGTTTCCCTGCATCCAAAGATGTTAGCACAATACCAATTCCGCTCCAGTATGGAATTATCGCGGTATATGGGTTTTATAAAAATCCGCTTACTAACGGCGCAATAGGGTCTCATCCGCTATACGAGGCGGGAAATCATCAATCCAATATATACATATGCCAATATGTATATATTGCTATATATATAATAGATATATCCTACTATATCTAATATCACACATCCATAGCAATCAACACAATCAATAAATAACTGAAAATTCCACTTTCATTTTTGAGTGAGAAAAATCTCACCTTAGCTTTTTATTTAGCAATCTGTTTTCCAATCCAGTTTGTTTCCTTCACAGTTTTTAACCTTGTATAAACAATTATACAATTTATTAATATTCGAAGAAATCGAATAACAAATTTCCGTTTGTTAAATTAACTGATAGTTTTTTATTTTAAACCAGTTCTCTTTTAAATAAATTTATTTAACTAATGATTTAAATTTAACTAAATTTTTCTTTAATCATTCCTAAAATTAAATTGAATAAGTAAATTAAACAAATTCATCTCCCTTTTGAAAATTATATATATATATATAAACTTTATTTAAATTCTTTGCTATAATCCTATGATTTATTAATATGTGAGACAATCGACAAAGCAATTTTCACCTAATTAATTTATTTTACATAATCAATTTAATTTCAAACAATTTTCTTATATATATTTTTTTTTTCTTCTGCTTACCTACAGAAATTGGAAACTGTATAAATTTTAAACATCTTTAAATCTTCAAACATTTAAATGTGAATTAACCTAAATTATTAAAACAAAAACTAAATCGATACCTTCAGAACAATGTCAAACTCAGACCGAACCCTAGCTTCGATCGGCACCACGCGCGAGCATCCCCTGCTCGACATCGCGAACATCGACTTGATTCTCCAAAACTCGAAACCCTACTGCCTCCCGTCGAACGCGAGCTTCGCGACATTGGCCTCGAGTCCCCTCGCAATTCCATGACCCCACGCGATTCGCCGCCTCGTCGCTGCCAGCCTCCCATTGCCCAGTCGCATCGCGACTTCTACTCGACTCGCCTGCCGCTCGAACGCGAGCTCACGCTCCCGAATCACCGCAACCCACCTCGGTCTTCGCTTCGACTTTGACCGCGCTGAACGCGACATCACGAGCCGCCCCTGACGCCGCCTTCTCCCACGCGTATAAAGAGACTGTAGCAGGACCTCAAATCGTCAGTAGAGAATATCGCATAGGAGGCAAGGATGAGCCGTGATGGCTGATGGAATAGCCAAGTATGCAGCGATGATTATTATGAAGGTGTTGATTTTCGAAACCCTCGTCGCCATCTGATTTTAAACGATTTCGTGAATAAGGTCTTGGAAAGGGGGGAAACGAGATGGCCATTATAAATTTGAACGAATTCGATTTCGTTCGTAATGAAAGGAAGGGGATGAAATATTTTAAAACTGGAAGAAGAATGGTTGGCACGATCTTTTTCGTGATTTCTGGCGTAAATTTAGGCGATAACGTGATGTCGTTGACCAAAATTTTAAAGTTTAAATTTAAATTGGTTTCAATTAAATTTCGACGTGTTTTTACGTCGTGTGTTCACGTAACAACTCCGAACGCTACGAAATTTGAAACCCGATAAAAATTCAATATTACGGACCCAATGGAACTGGTTTCGTCGGATTCCGAGACTGTGTGAAAATTGACTATTTTATAAATATCGGTTCGAGTGATTATTTTCAAAACTGAACAAAACAGTTCGAAATTAAATTCTGAAGCTTCTATCATCTTCAGTATTATCAATACGAATTTTAAAAGCTTTCGAAATATTTTTCTTCAGCTTAAAATTGTAGATTCAAATTTTTATTCAGTTTCAATAGATAAAATTTTAAAGTTTAATCGCAAATTTTCAAAGTTATATCGGGAATTCAAATTAAATCATCGTTCAAATATTTAAAATAAATTAAATATTCTCAATTTAATTTGTTCAAAATTCCGGGTCGTTACAGACTTCCCTCCTTAAAAGAATTTCGTCCTCGAAATTACAAGTCAGGAAGGATACTCGTCTACTATTTTTCACAATTCAATAGTTTTATCGATTCATCAAAACAAATCTTTCTACTAAAGATTCGTTATCATTTCAACTAAATTTTCCAACTCAAATTTTAAGTTTCAGAACAACCTTGTTTAACTTCTAATTTCAAATTCGAGTTTAAATTCAAATTTTTTTTAAACTTCCAAAATTTCTCAAAAATTTTCTAACGCCCTAAATTTCCGAAAAATTTCGCCAGCGTCTCCTTTGCGCGGCTAATACGGCACTACTACAAAACGTCCCTACGGACTCTCAGATTTCAAAAAGAAAAAGAAAAGGCCAAGCGGCTAGACAAGAAATCATCAAAAACTCATATTATAATTCAAATACGTACCTTTAGTCGAGCAATTCAAATTCATCTTAGAAGATCAAATCCAATTTATAACACCTGTATATCCTACTAGCCATAATATCTAGTTACATATCCAAACCATTTTGCACATTCAATTACAAAATTTTCAATATAACTGCTTATATCATCTTTAAGTTCGCTATTGAAGTTATATCCATTATCTTCAATTTTACATTACAAATTTATTTGAATTCAATTTCACATTTCCATTTCTCATTTGAGTTCAATTCACAATTCCAATCTAATTTGGATTCAATTTACTTTCATTACAATTCTAATTCATTTATTCACGTTTGTTTTCAACATCCAGTTCTAATTCCAGTTTTATTCTTTTGTTCATTCCCAAAATTTATTACAATTTATTATTTTGGTTTATAACCACTTATATTAGACTGGATTTCAAATTCCATATGAATTTTAATTCATCTTTCATTCGTAGTTATTCTGTAACGACCCAGAATTTTTGATAATTAAAATTCGAATATTTAATTGATTTTAAATATTAATAAATGGAATTTAGAAGTCGAATGATTTATTTCTCGAATATTGGATTTAATTGGATAATTAAATCGATAAATTAAATAGTGAAATTCCAGAGATAATTGTAAATCGAGTTTAAAGTGATTGAAAATGATTTGGAAAATTTTATTTTATCATACTGGAGTTATAGAAAGGTTATAGAACTTTCAGAATCGAATTTGGAGTTAATCTATGAAAATTGAATATTTTAATATTTAATTATCGACTGTAAAAATAGCCAATTTTTGAACAGTCTCAGAATTGAACGAGACCTGTTCCATTGGATCCGTAATAGTTAGTTATTATCGGATTTCAATTTTTGTAGCAATTGGAGTTGTCGTTTGACCGTGGCAGCTCGAAACGCATCGATATCCTTTTAATTTTAAATCGTCGAGTTAAAATAGTCATTTTTCAAAAAGTCTCGGATTTCGACGAAACCAGTTTCATCGGATCCGTAATGTGATATTATTGTAAGATTTCAAATTTCGTAATTTTTGGATTTACCATTTGTCCGGTACAAATTAAAACGCCTCGAAATCGATTTAAATCGGTTTAATTTAAATTGATCGTTTTTCTCCGTATCTCGCACAGATGTTCGAATTAGCCTCCGAAACATGTTCCATTGTGTTCGGAACGCGGGTTAAACCCTAGAAACGTCAGCCGGCACTCTCGAATTGGAGTTCGGAAAAATTCGATGAATAGTAAATCGTGAAATTTTCTATAAAAGACCTTCATAATTCCATTTTGCAAATTTAAAACAACCCTAGGGTTTGAGTTTCAGCTGCCGCCTCCCACTATATCAATGGCCGAAGGTTGCCGTTCTTCTCCCTCCTTTTTCTTCAAATCCACAAATCGAAACGAGAAATTTTCAACTGCAAACTTGTAGAGCTTCGCGAGCTCTACGATTTCAACGGCCAGGATCGTCTGAAGTTGAGTAGATCGTCGGCAAATTCTGTTCAAGGGACGCACGTTTAGGGTCGTTTTTCGTGAGCTAGGTGGGACCAAGTTCGAAGCCACTCCGGTCGTTGGTGGAGCACGTGGAGGCGAGTGGAACGGCACTTTCTGATCGTCGTCGAAGTCATCGATGCTGTCGCGTGTATTAGGGCATAGAGGCGGCAGTGGGTGCGTTCGTCATCTGGAAGTAACGATGGTAGGGGAGAAGGATTAACATGCGGCCAAGATTTGGGGGTAGCAGATCCAACGGCTGTGATGAATTAGGTTATGAAAAAATAAATAAATATTGTAAAATTATTTTAATTAAATTCGTATAAAACTTTGTAATGCTATAACTTCGTCATATGTTGTCAAAATTCGACGAAACAGGAAGCATTGGAATCGTATCGTCGAATACTACGTGATGCAACTAGATTGGAAGCGATCGGGGTCAGTGAAAATTTTGAGTGAAATTAAACGGCTGTTTAATTTCATTCGAAATAAACGCTGGAATCAGAATTAAAATCACGGTGAGATTTTTCTCACTCAAAAATGAAAGTGGAATTTTCAGTTATTTATTTATTGACTGATTGTTGCTATTGGATGTGATATTAGATATAGTAGGATATATCTATTATATATATAGCAATATATACATATTGGCATATGTATATATTGGATTGATGATTTCCCGCCTCGTATAGCGGATGAGACCCTATTGCGCCGTTAGTAAGCGGATTTTTATAAAACCCATATACCGCGATAATTCCGTACTGGAGCGGAATTGGTATTGTGCTAACATCTTTGGATGCAGGGAAACAGGTTGGAGGGATCCAACTGGATTCCTCAACTGTATTTACTTATTTACAGATATTCTAATATATTCTGTTATCATATGATGATATATGATATTTGACTGTTGTGATGGACTGATTGGTGTTGTGGCATCATCGGATTCAGTTTTGAAATGTAAAAATAACGACTTTTACTTTAAAAAGGTTTTTAAAGTGATTTTTGAAAATATACGTTTATGGGATTTTTGAATCGATTTATAAACGTAAAATTTTAAAGTTATAAAAGTTATAATTTTTAGTGAAATATAACCGAAGTGTCGTTTTTGAAATAAAAGTCGATTTATTTATAAAATGGTTTAAGTTGGGATTTTTGAATAACTATAAACGATTTGTATAGAAAGATTTATAAAAAAATTGATATTTTTGTAAATCAAAATATTGGACTTATAAAACGAATTTTTATAAGTGTTAAAAAGAAGTATAAAAGGATTTCATAAGTGAATGAAATTAATAGATTTATAACGTGAAGTTATAAAGTGAATAGATGTTGTAGAATAAACGATTTATAAGTAATTTACTTATAAAGTAGATTTTTGCACTTAGTTGGGATATAAATAGAAATTGCTAAGTGAAATGATTTTATAAGTTGAAATCGTTATAAAGTACAAATGTGATTTATAAACGTTGTTTTATAAATCCGAAATCACTTATTCTTATAAGTGAATTTTTGAAGTTAACAAAATGAGATTTATAAACCGGAGTTGTTATAGAAAATAGAAAATGGAATTTATAAACGTTGTTTTATAAATTCCGAAACCAATCGATTGAATTTGATAAATTAAATATAGAAGATTATCAAAGGAGATATATTCGCGATTTTGGATAGCGAATTATTATTGAAATAAAACGTGTAGAAAATAGTGAAATGTAAATAGTAAAGTATATTCACGATTTTGGATAGTGAATATATCGTTAAGTAAAATGGATAGTTTTGGAAAAGTGATATTAAAAATGAAGTTAAACATTTTAGAGATGTTTTTAAAATGTATTATGATATCGAATACATAGATTTCAACATTTTTATTGTTGAAATAGACGTTTTCGAGAAATAAGGAAATGGTGGACTATAACACTGTTGTTATAGTAAATGATTTCCGAAAGAAAATGTTTTTATGTAGCATTGGGATTTATATATCTATCTAAATTTCGAATCCCTATACTAGTGATTTTGAGTCGTCGTAACGATGTTTTACGTAACATTCGTTTTGACTCAAATAAATGTGTTTAAAGAGAATGATTTCCTTAAAGTATGAATATGTACTTAATATTGATTTAAGTATATCGAATATTTTCAAATGTTGAAAATAAATGATTTGTGAAATACTTATTTTTAAATAAGTATGGGATTGCTTTTCCAATATGAAACGAAGGGTTTGAAACTTTATCTTTTAAAGATAATTTGGAAGGTGGATATTTGAAATTTGTTTTCAAACGGTTAAGTGTGGAAATTTTATATCTAGTAAAGATATTTTGGAAGATAAAATAATTTGGAAAATTATTTGGAATCTGATGATGTCGCGCATCTTTATTGATAGTTAAATAACCGACTATCAATAATTACCTTGAGTAGGTATTTGTTGTGAATTTGGATGAAATTGAATGCCACACTTATTTTAAATAAACGCTCACTATTCGGGTTAGCCGGGAAAGGACCATGGGGTCGTATAACCCATTCCGAATATGTGATACGTCGTTATGAATTGCATTCGAAGACCGGTGTTGAAGACCGGATATTTTTGACAACGGAAGGATTACCGTCGAGTTACTCTACATCGGCTGATCTCCGATTTAGAGGTTTTATCACCCTTAGTGACGGGAAGTCCGGACGTGATTAGAAATTTATCCGGATATGCAAGGGCTTCGTGAGAAGTGCCTTCGGTTCTGTTCGATCCCGGAACAGACTTGTATGGATTGTGTGTCTGACGTTACAATTTGAGATATAAAGCTGATTTCTTTAAAATACATTTCTGTTGGTGGCGGAGAATTTATTCTCTTAGCTTAACACCCTTCTCTGAGACGTACGAGCTCAGAGGTTATGTAGTTGAAATTTATCAGCGATATATCCCAATTTGGTAACGTGGCATACTGAATGTTGCTGTGAAATGATCAGTGTTTGATCATTTGCGATATGATCATTTGTTTGATCTTATATCTTTGTGATCATAGGTTGATCATTTTTGTTTGACCCGAAGCAGGGCTTTTTGAGAAAGCGTAGCTTTGTGGACGAGACTTCGTCGAGCCTCACACCCCGGAAATGGTCGAAACAGGAAGGATGCAGCAAGGTTCTAGGGAGTAGCGCCCCTTAGTGTATGTCATTCCTTCTGGATAAAGGTGGTATCATGGTATGGAGCCCAGATACTTAACCTCTGTGGTTACTGCATTATTATTATCTATGTGGTTTGTTGCGAATCGGGGATCCTCGGGAAGATCGGTGACGATCGGGGGATGGCATACGCGTGTCAGTAGTTACCTATTTTTGCAGAGGTAACCCGGCCTTGTGTTGGCAGAGATCCGGTTAGGTTCTCGGGTTGTCTATTCCAGGGACGTACCCATCGTGGAAAAGGAAGTTCCTTAGCCTGACCATTTGTTGGAAATCCAAAGAAACAATACGAGCCTTTACGATTTCAATTGTATAACCTGTCTCCTCAGGAGGCAGCTATAGCAGGCATAATATAATGGTACCTATGCTGGCTAAGATTAATATTATACTTTCGAAATGTTTTCCACTATGCACTAGTAATAATATCAAAAATGATTTGATTTTGCGTAGTAAGCATCTTTGACTATCATAAGAAGAAATCTCCTCCAAGTCTGCGTTTGCATTGTGTGTGTGGTGGGAGGTCTTATGGTAGTTTCATTTTCCAAAAGCATTGCGAATTGACACTAAAAGTTTTCCTGTTGTTTATTTTAAAGAATAACTGTTTTACGATCTCACACCAGTCACCATGACTGACTCGGAGTTTATTGTTCCCTTCTAAACTCTGGGTGCCCACCAATTTCCACACGGGCAGCCTAGAGTTATATTATCAGGATATTCTGGATATTCTGGAGCTTTGGAAGCAAGCTGGATGGCGAGACGTAGTATTTGTATCTGATAGTATTTATTCCGCTGTGTATTCTGTATGAGGACAAGTTATATAACTGTCCATTGTTGTATATTGACTCTGATTGATGTATGTATAAAATGATATAGTTCTTTGTTTTAGAGATTATTCATTTATCTATTATATATTGTTCCGCTGCGATATGTGAGATTCTGATATTGTTTTCTGTTTCTGTTTCTGCTCTTGTTCTGTTGTTGTTCTTCTTTCTTTTTCTTCTATCTTCTTCTTCTACCTTTTTCTTCTTTCTTAAAACCATAACTTTTCGGGTTTTCGGCATTCGATGGCTCAGCAGTCGATAAAGTGAGTATCGATGTTGAATTTTCGAAAGTCGAAAATTTTCGGGATGTTACATATTCAATCCAATTCAATGCTTACACATTCGAAATGAATTTCAACTTTCAATTTCACTTCATTCAAATTTGTTCACTTATACTTACTTTAATTTAACTCCATTCTTTAAGTTAAATTTATTCTACCAAAATTCAACCGTATAAGTTATCAACTTATTAATATTTCCTAAGTATTTTAAATAGGATTCCAGAGTCGTTTCAACTTTTTCAAAACCATTTGAAAACAATTCAAATTATCCTTTTAATTTCCAAAACAAAATCCAAATTTTCCAAACACTTCCATTTAAAACAATTTGGCAGCAATTCCTCTTTTGGAAACCCGAAAATGAACACCAACGATGCCACGGTCATCATCGAAGTTATTTTCCAGTGACCGAAAAGAGTTTAGAGCTTTTAACTCTTCAAAACATTTTTCAAACCTTTGAAATTCATTTTCTAATCAAAAAGGATTTAAACTTCCAAATTTCCAAAATTTTCAAATTCTTTTCAAAACATTTCCAAAAACTTCTCTGGAATTCCGTTTCAAATTACAATTCACATTTATAATTTACATTCCTTAAATTTCATTTGTACATGGATTTATCTCTTAACTTTGGAGTTACGATTTCAATTTCTTATTCAATTTCATATAATAATGATAATATTTCAATATCATCACTTTCCTAACAACCATGCAACCATATACTGTAATAATTTACAGAAAAACATTTCTTTTTTTATACAAAAATAGTTTTGGATAAAATTATTTCATTTACCCTATTTTAAAATCAATACTGTGCCGAACTGTTCTATTCAAGTGTTTAGAAACTCCTTCGATACAGTTTTGCAAGACTGTGCCGACGAAGGTTCATATGCCACTCAATAAACCAATCATCACAATACAAAACAATTTTATATTCAAATAACAAATACGCGCTCATATCTATTATTTCACTCAACTCATTCTAGAGTACTACTGACTCTATCTCTAATGAGTATCACCCAACAGAGCAGGGTTGTCGCTTAACCATATGCTCTGATACCACGCTGTCACATACCGAAATAAGCGGCTTTCGAAAATTCGACATCGATACTCACTTTATCGACTGCCGAGCAATCGAGTGCCGGAAACTCCAATAGTGAGGGTTTTAAGAAAAAGAAAAAGGCAGAAGAAGGAGAAGATAGAAGAAAAAGAGAAGAAAGAAAGAAGAAGAACAACAGAAAAACACATCAGAACAGAAAACAATATCAGAATCTTACACATCGCAGCGGAACAATATACAATACATAATTACTAATCTTTTAAAACAAAGAACTATATCATTTTATACATACATCAATCATCAGAGTCAATATACAACTCAATACAACAATGGACAGTTATATAAACTTGTCCTCATACAGAATACACAGCGGAATAAATATATCAGATACAAGTACTACGTCTCGCCATCCAGCTTATCTCCAAAGCTCCAGAATATTCAGAATATCCTGATAATATAACTCTAGGCTGCCCGTGTGGAAATTGGAGGGCACCCAGAGTTTAGAAGGGAACAATAAACTCCGAGTCAGTCATGGTGACTGGTGTGAGATCGTAAAACAGTTATTCTTTAAAATAAACAATAGGATAATTTTAAAGTCAATTCGAAATGCTTTTGGAAAATGAAACTACCATAAGACCTCCCGCCACACACACAATGCAAATGCAGACTTGGAGGAGATTTCTTCTTATGATAGTCAAAGATGCTTACTACGCAAAAATCAAATTATTTTTGATATTATTATTAGTGCATAGTGTAAAACATTTCGAAAGTAGAATATAAATCTTAGCCAACATACGACCAGTATCGTATGCCTACTATAGCTACTATGTTCAATAGCAGGTTACCGCCACATTCCATAGCAGGTAATACAACTAAAACCGTACACGTCACGTATTGTTTCTTTGGATTTCCAACAAATGGTCAGGCTAAGGAACTTCCTATCCACGATGGGTACGTCCCTGGAATAGACGACCCGAGAACCTAACCGGATCTCTGCCAACACAAGGCCGGGTTACCTCTGCAAAAATAGGTAACTACTGACACGCGTATGCCATCCCCCGATCGTCACCGATCTTCCCGAGGATCCCCGATTTCCAACAACCACAAAGAAATAATTTTTGCAACAACCACAGAGGTTAAGTATCTGGGCTCCATACCATGATACCACCTTTATCCAGAAGGAATGACATACACTAAGGGGCGCTACTCCCTAGAACCTTGCCGCATCCTTCCTGTTTCGACCATTTCCGGGGTGTGAGGCTCGACGAAGTCTCGTCCACAAAGCTACGCTTTCTCAAAAAGCCCTGCTTCGGGTCAAACAAAATGATCAACCTATGATCACAAAGATATAAGATCAAACAAATGATCATATCACAAATGATCAAACACTGATCATTTCACAGCAACACTCAGTATGCCACGTTACCAAATTGGGATATATCGCTGATAAATTTCAACTACATAACCTCTGAGCTCGTACGTCTCAGAGAAGGGTGTTAAGCTAAGAGAGTAAATTCTCCGCCACCAACAGATATGTATTTGAAAGAAATCAGCTTTATATCTCAAATTGTAACGTCAGACACACAATCCATACAAGTCTGTTCCGGGATCGAACAGAACCGAAGGCACTTCTCACGAAGCCCTTGCACTTCCGGATAATTTTCAATCACGTCAGGACTTCCCGTCACTAAGGGTGATAAAACCTCTAAACCGGAGATCAGCCGATGTAGAGTAACTCGACGGTAATCCTTCCGTTTTCAAAAATATCCGGTCTTCAACACCGGTCTTCAAATGCAATTCATAACGACGTATCACATATTCGGAATGGGTTATACGACCCCATGGTCCTTTCCCGGCTAACCCGAATAGTGAGCGATTATTCAAAAATAAGTGTGGCATTCAAATTCATCCAATTCACAACAAAACATCCATTCAGGGTAATTATTGATAGTCGGTTATTTAACTATCAATAAAGATGCGCAACATCATCAGATTCCAAATAATTTTCTAAATTATTTCATCTTCAAAAATATCTTTACTAGATATAAAATTTCCACACTTCAAAAATAAATCAACGTTTATTTTTAAAACGAATTCCCATTTCTTTTTATAAATTCCATATTGAATTTATACTTTCGAATATCTACTGATATACGATTTTCAGATCGTTTTCAATATTCAATTTCAATTTATCTTTACAAAGATAAATTCTCAAAACGTTCATTTCATATTGGAAAAGCATTTCCCTACTTATTTAATAATAAGTATTTCACAAATCATTTATTTTCAACACTTGGAAAATATTCGATATACTTAAATCAAATTAAGTATATATTCATTCTTTAAGGAAATCATAAATTTTAACATCTATTTGAGTCAAAACGAATGTTGCGTAAAACATCGTTACGACGACTCAAAATCACTAGTATAGGGATTCGAAGTTAAAATAGATATATAAATCCCAATACTACATAAAAATATTTCCTTTCGGAAATCATTTACTATAACAACAGTGTTATAGTCTACCATTTCCTTATTTTTCTCGAAAACATCTATTTCAACAATGAATGTTGAAATTTATGTATTCGATACTTAACACGTTTTAAAACATCTTTTAAAACAGTTACCTCATTTTTATAATATCGCTTTCCCAAAACCATATCCATTTTACTTCAAAAATATATTCACTGTCCAAAATCGTGAATATACTTCACTTAACCATATTTAAATCTTTTCTACACATTTATTATTTCAATAAAAATTCGCTATCCAAAATCGCGAATATATCTTCTTTAATAATCTTCTATCTTAAATTTGTCAAATTCAATCGATTTCGAATTTATAAACACTTTTTATAAATTCTATTTGTATTCATTTTCAATATTAACAAAATTCCTTTAAAATTTCATCACTTTGATTTATACAAAAATCAAATTTTATAAATCTTCTATATAATGCTTTTATTTCACAATGGTCCATTTAAACCAATTAAATAAATCCTTATCGATTTATTTAAATCTTTATTCCAAATTCGTAAATCTATTTCCACAATTTAAAAATAAATCAAAATTTATTTTTACACCAATTTCCCTTATTTCAATTTAATTCATTTTCCAATTCTTCACTTTAACCCCAAAACCAGATTCCAAATTAATTTCTAATTCTACTTCAATACCAAATCAATTTCAATCTTCATTTCTAAATAAATTTCCAATCCCAACTCATTTTATATTGACTTTCCAAATTCGTTTCAATTTGCCAATTAAATTTATAGTTGGACTTCGAACTTATTTCCTTTTAAATAAATTCCCCTTAAAGAAAATAAATCTCTTTATCTTTTTCAACTATTTAGAAATCCAAATTTTAATTAAATTCTTCAATTTAAAATCACTATTATACGAAATTCATTTATTTAACGTTTTCACTTGATTCTGGAATTAATTCGATAAGAATATAAAAATTAACTTTTTTATACTTTAAAATTCCTTTCTTCGAATTTATTCAATTTCTAAAAATTTATTTACTTAAAAATTTCTATTTGGATTTCAAAAATTCAATTTCATTTATTTTTGGAATCCAATGATATCAAACATCCATTCAGCTAAATTTTAGCTTTCAAACAATTTCCAGACATCAATATGATTAATAACATCAATAATCATTCACAGATTAACACATCACAGTAGAAATAAATTCAATCAATGTGAGGGGTCCAGTTGGATACCTCCAACCTGTTTCCCTGCATCCAAAGATGTTAGCACAATACCAATTCCGCTCCAGTACGGAATTATCGCGGTATATGGGTTTTATAAAAATCCGCTTACTAACGGCGCAATAGGGTCTCATCCGCTATACGAGGCGGGAAATCATCAATCCAATATATACATATGCCAATATGTATATATTGATATATATATATATAATAGATATATCCTACTATATCTAATATCACACATCCATAGCAATCAACACAATCAATAAATAACTGAAAATTCCACTTTCATTTTTGAGTGAGAAAAATCTCACCTTAGCTTTTTATTTAGCAATCTGTTTTCCAATCCAGTTTGTTTCCTTCACAGTTTTTAACCTTGTATAAACAATTATACAATTTATTAATATTCGAAGAAATCGAATAACAAATTTCCGTTTGTTAAATTAACTGATAGTTTTTTATTTTAAACCAATTCTCTTTTAAATAAATTTATTTAACTAATGATTTAAATTTAACTAAATTTTTCTTTAATCATTCCTAAAATTAAATTGAATAAGTAAATTAAACAAATTCATCTCCCTTTTGAAAATTATATATATATATATAAACTTTATTTAAATTCTTTGCTATAATCCTATGATTTATTAATATGTGAGACAATCGACAAAGCAATTTTCACCTAATTAATTTATTTTACCTAATCAATTTAATTTCAAACAATTTTCTTATATATTATTTTTTTTTTCTTCTGCTTACCTACAGAAATTGGAAACTGTATAAATTTTAAACATCTTTAAATCTTCAAACATTTAAATGTGAATTAACCTAAATTATTAAAACAAAAACTAAATCGATACCTTCAGAACAATGTCAAACTCAGACCGAACCCTAGCTTCGATCGGCACCACGCGCGAGCATCCCCTGCTCGACATCGCGAACATCGACTTGATTCTCCAAAACTCGAAACCCTACTGCCTCCCGTCGAACGCGAGCTTCGCGACATTGGCCTCGAGTCCCCTCGCAATTCCATGACCCCACGCGATTCGCCGCCTCGTCGCTGCCAGCCTCCCATTGCCCAGTCGCATCGCGACTTCTACTCGACTCGCCTGCCGCTCGAACGCGAGCTCACGCTCGCGAATCACCGCAACCCACCTCGGTCTTCGCTTCGACTTTGACCACGCTGAACGCGACATCACGAGCCGCCCCTGACGCCGCCTTCTCCCACGCGTATAAAGAGACTGTAGCAGGACCTCAAATCGTCAGTAGAGAATATCGCATAGGAGGCAAGGATGAGCCGTGATGGCTGATGGAATAGCCAAGTATGCAGCGATGATTATTATGAAGGTGTTGATTTTCGAAACCCTCGTCGCCATCTGATTTTAAACGATTTCGTGAATAAGGTCTTGGAAAGGGGGGAAACGAGATGGCCATTATAAATTTGAACGAATTCGATTTCGTTCGTAATGAAAGGAAGGGGATGAAATATTTTAAAACTGGAAGAAGAATGGTTGGCACGATCTTTTTCGTGATTTCTGGCGTAAATTTAGGCGATAACGTGATGTCGTTGACCAAAATTTTAAAGTTTAAATTTAAATTGGTTTCAATTAAATTTCGACGTGTTTTTACGTCGTGTGTTCACGTAACAACTCCGAACGCTACGAAATTTGAAACCCGATAAAAATTCAATATTACGGACCCAATGGAACTGGTTTCGTTGGATTCCGAGACCGTGTGAAAATTGACTATTTTATAAATATCGGTTCGAGTGATTATTTTCAAAACTGAACAAAACAGTTCGAAATTAAATTCTGAAGCTTCTATCATCTTCAGTATTATCAATATGAATTTTAAAAGCTTTCGAAATATTTTTCTTCAGCTTAAAATTGTAGATTCAAATTTTTATTCAGTTTCAATAGATAAAATTTTAAAGTTTAATCGCAAATTTTCAAAGTTATATCGGAAATTCAAATTAAATCATCGTTCAAATATTTAAAATAAATTAAATATTCTCAATTTAATTTGTTCAAAATTCCGGGTCGTTACAGATAGCAGATATGACAATAATATAACAATCAGTAACAGGCACATATCATCAGTGATAAATAACAGATAATGGTGTAAGATGTCACAGGTGAACAGATACAGATAACATCATATATATAGCAATATAAATAACTAACAGCAGCATATATCAATGTAAATAACTAACATCAGCATATTCAATTGACGTTTCAATTGAAATCACATTTAATAAATAAAAGAACGTTAATCGTGAGTGATTGCTCGCCTTTCGAGGCTAGAGAGATTCGACGATAGAAGGAGTTACGATTTCAAGCACGAATTCCACAGCAAGGAAAGATTGGTGCGAATTTGACGATCAAAGCTGATAGTAAGGAGTCGATGAAAAATGAATCAGAATCAGCTTGATATAGAATAAAACGAATTACTCTATTATATTATTTTCTAAAAAATTTAAATCTGGAACTCATTAAAATAATATATATACACAATTTCAAATAAATACAAAATCTAAATACCTATAAAAATCTCTATATATTTATTAAAAGTCAAACTCTGATATACTCATCTATATATAAATCAATATATAACAACTTATAAAATATAACACTTTAAACAAACAATACATATATCACTGTAAGTATATATATAGACTGTAAAACTTTTATTTAAACTTACTTATCAACAACCATAACACAAACTAATATATATATATATATATATATATATATATACACGACATATATATAGAAGAACCACACATGTATAACATATACTTTTAAATCAAATTTGAGTATAAGTAAAATTTTGTACCTGCCTATATAAATCGTGTAATAGAGGAACTGTACACACACAACAAACAGTAAACTTCTAATACAATTTATATTATATAAAACTATACATACTTCTGAACATATATATAAACACTGAAACCAATATATATATACAAAACTAATGTATATACACTATTATAAAATATATTTTTTTAAAGCCCAACAATTTATATATATATGACCGATTATATATATATACTATCAGCTATTATACTTACATACATATTAATACATCAAATCAAACATTTTCAAAATCAAAATATATATATCATTTAAAATGAATCATATCAATATATATATATATACAAAACACGCGAAATCTTGTACTATGAATATATATATAAAAAAGCTATAGATATGTAATCAAATACACACGCATGCTGCTACTCAAAAAGGTATGCTGGGTAACATATAATAGGATATATATATAAATAGAACAAAGATTAAAAATCAAGTATAAGATATACTTTTCTGTTTTAAAAAATCTAAGAATAGGAACAGCGGGCAACAACCTTAAATATATATAAGTGTAAATAAGGTATGAAGCTAATATAAACTATCAAGTATTAATATAACTATAAACGAAATCTTCAACAACTTATAAACTTTATACACATACTCCCAAAATCTGTTTCAAAATAGCATATATATGCATCAAAACCGAAATCTATATATATTGTTAAGAATTATACTGTTAAACACATATCATTCATATACTTTATAATGAACTCTATATATACATTAACCTAATGTAAAATATATATACAATGCACGAAATCCTACCTTAAACTAATATTTTAAATGCTTGAGCACCCAATACATATATAAAGATACGAACAACAATAACAATATAAACAGATTTATATAAACTATTATATATTAATATATATATATACATACACCTATAATTTTAACAGAGGAGGAAGGAAATGTTGAATATGCGAGTATATGATTTTTGTTTGATGATAGTAAACATATATATATATATATATTCATTTAAATGTATTTGTTAATGCACTATTTTATTTTCACATATTAAATAAATATTTGCTGAATAAAATAAATAACACAGAATTTAAAGTCAAACAGATATTTTATTCAAACAAATATTTATTACAATTTTGAATAGTACAAATTCAAGCTCTCACTATATATACAATTTTCAATTACAATACAAATTTGACTACATCACAATTCTCATCTACAAATGCACCTCGCTACATTTCACTCACACTCGTATTTATCTTCAACTTCATTCCAGATTGAATCCAACATCTGAGCTATCTGCAAAAATATACACTGACGTAGTAAAATTGAAAATAAAATATTTTTGCAATATAAAATAAAATGTGATTTTGAAAATATTATTTGCCTCAATTATTTGGGTTGTTCGTCATCATTTAAATTTGAATTCATCATACACGAACAGCTTGTGACATGCACATCGAATCACTATACATGCCACAAGGCCATGCACACCGATATATATACACTTGATTCAATTACAGGGACATGTGAGCACATGTCAAACTCAAAAGTCGGGTTCAACTCGAGTGCAATAAAAATAATGTCACAACACGAGCACAAGGTCAAACCCGAGCTGCAAGCTGGATTCAACTCAGGTGTAATACAAAACTGTCAAGTACAAGTGACTCGACAAAAAAAGAAAAGAAACAAGCCTCGACTAAAAAGTTCAGTAATGTACACAAGTCTGGACCAAATGCCACCAAGTGAATATGATAACACTACAGACGCAAGCATATTCGAGTCACAGTGCATCTAATCAAACCAGTGTGCAGTGATAATATACATGAATCAGGATACAAGACCGAACCGGCATATATGCAACATGAACAAATGATCAGTGGACAATGGAGTAACATATGAACATGAAAGCCAATGCTAACATGAATATGCAACATAGGTAATACATAAGGATACAAATGCACATATGTACAGTATGGCACAAAAGCACAGTCAAGTCCAAGCATATGTAATCAACTGCACATATGAAGTAGTGCACCATACAGTTCAAGTTCAACAACTAAAACATATAGTGTGAACTCAATCAATTCCAAAGCCATGGAACAGCAAACCACTGACTCCAATGAACAGCAAGAGGAACGAGACTAAATCCAGACCACATGAAGTATGAAGATGATGAACCAGTACAATGTGAACTAGCTCGAAACAATATGGAAGTCGAGGACAATGCAAGTGCAGATGAACATGCTCACATTCAAAACTACATGAGTTCAGGTAGACCAGAGAACAACATAAATAACCGAAGTCAGGTGATGTCAAAAACCAAATCGCATGAACAAAGTCGAGTATGCTACAGAACAATCATGCCGAAGTTTGGTTACAACATCAAGGTGGTCAAGGCCAAAATCGAACTAAGACAGAGGTAGAAGTTTCAAAAGTCAACAGAGAATTCAAAGCAACAATTTCAAACCAAAGTCAGTGCCGTGATGACCTAAGCAACAAGATTGAACAGTTCAGAATCGAAGCGTGGCATTCAAGGAATCCAGCGATTTCAAAAGCAACACCGTGGAATCAAGTAACTTAAAATATACGAAGTGACAAAGTCAGAGAGATTATAAACATCCAAGCAACATCGAACTACCAGAGATAAAATAATTGACAAATTCAAATCATCAGAACGAACGAAAAAATAGGATATCAAATCCTATATAAACAAGTAACATCATCGGTCGTAAAGGTATCGAGTTCAAGTAAGCAAAAATTGTAAAGCAAAAGTAACTAATTACATACCGGAGCAAGATCGAACTCGATCAAAATTGAAGGAGCCGTGTGCAAAGAGAAGAGAGCATCGATCGACAAAGCAGGGACGAAAATCATCATTCGATCAATCTAATTAAAGTCGGCTTCTTCGATTTTATACAAGCCTTAATTTTTGTTAAAGAGGAATTGAACGAGAAAGAAGCGATAGTGCCACCATTATCACAAAAGAAAGGAACGGAGCAAATAAAAGAAGAAAAGGGCCAGCATATTATTCTCTGTGATAATTTAGTTTGGGCGGGCCATTCTATTTTCCTTTTATTATTTGGGCTTTATATTTTAATTAGGGTTTTGTGTGATATAAAATTATTTTTAAATTTGTAATTTCCTTTAAACAGTTGTAATTTCTAGTCGTGTGACTAGGGGACAAACTACGTTGCGTAGTTTGAGAATTCGCAACTCAGTGGCTGAGTTGTGGTAGGGTTTTGAGCGTAGAGTTAGGATTTGTCGATAGCGAGTGTCGCGAGTTTACGTGTGTAAGCATCTGACTATCTAATTTCTAGTAGAAACCTTGGGGGCAGCACGTAGGTAGGGTTTTGTCGAAGCTGGGTAAATCTGTGTGTTCTATTTTTATTCTGCTGTATCTGTGCTACTATTATTCTGCTGTGATCTGTGTTGAAAATATTTTTTTATAAACTTCCGCAATAATTTTTATAATTGATAGTATCACCCTTTTCACCCCCCTCTAGGGTGAAATCGATCCAACAGGAAACTGATCTGGACGTGACTGGGAGGTGCTGAGCTTTTAGCCTAGCATGGCGGAGGAACGACTGTCGAGGTGGAGTAGCTTGCTGCTGTGATCTCGGCCAGGCGAGGTGGTGATACGGGAGGAAGGTTGGTGGCTCGAGGAGAGGGCGTGGCGTAGGCATGGGACGAGGGAAGGCTCGGCCAGGTGATGAGTCAAAGGTAGGGGCTGACGTGGTACATCGGGCTCACGTGATGAATGGAGTGGCGGGAGGTGGTTTTGAGCATGAGGTGGATGGAACTAGGAATGAGTGAGATCTGTAAAACAAATGGAGATATAAGAAAATGAAGGAAGAAGTGAGATCTGGAAAAACAAATGGAGATGAAAGAAAAATGAGTAACCTGGCATGCGAAGAGTTTGCAAAGGAAAATCTTCTAGTCCTTTTTGTTTCATTCAAAATGAAAAGTAGGTGAAAAAAAAATGACAAACCGATTAAAACCAAAGGGTATGAATATTGAAGTCTAGAATATAAATAGTCAATGGTTATAAGCATTACCTGATGGTCAAACAAATGGCCATGGGTATTCAAAAGTCAAATTACGAAACCGATATAGCCATCGTTCCGTAGATTTCGCTGTCTCCCGGACTTTGAAAGTTGAAATTGAATATAATACAGAGATCAGCACGACGAGACGATCAAAACGGTATACAGACATCAGTGGTACGATCATTCAATCAAAAGTCGATAATCGGTACGGATATACTTTGTTATTCCGCACGGAAAAATCCAAACGGAGCTAGAAACGTCCAAATTTCACGAAACGAATTTCGCAGTCTGATTCAGAGTGTTCTAAATAAATTTTCTCATGTTGACATATGTAGGTTTCGGAACACTTTTATTATCATCAATTTGTAACCGATATATATTGGAATGAAATTACACTAGAAAATAAACTTCCAAATTATCTGATGAAATTTTACCAATTGCTATGTTAAAACAGACGTATTCCAAATATTAAATTTTCATTTCAAAATTTTATTATTTAAAATTTCACAAAATTTCAATAAAATATTTTAATAAAACCACCCAAATTTACGGGTCGTTACATCTTTAAAATACATAATTATTTATTTAAAAACATTTATAAAACATTTGGGAAAGAATACTTAAGTTTAAAACCATATTTCAAAAGTTATTAAAAGTGATGCAAATAGTGTTTTAAAAGCTTATTTAATGAAAACAACTTTTCTATCATTTAGAAATCCATTTTTATAACTCAAATCTCTTTTAGAACATTTAAAAATATTTATAGCATTTATCCTATGTTTTTAAAGAGTTAAATATATTATTTTTAAAGATTTTATTGCTTTGGTTTCCGAACTGCCAAACCGCGACTATTTTGAAAACTTGATTTGATCTTATTTCAAAATATACTAAACGAAATCTTGATCGTTTTATTTTGTTTGGAGTTTGGAAAATTCTTATTATAAAGAATTCTGACTTCGAATCCATCGTATAAATGGATTTAACTTTCCAAGGCGCGAAATCGCGAACTTCCGTTATGCGACGCGCCTATTTTTGATTCAATTTTCATAACTTGTCAAACTTCACTAAATTGGATTTTAGTGTTTATAAAACATTTATAAACCATTTTAAATCATTTCAAAGGGGCTAATGATTCCATATCACTTTTATAACTTGGTTCGAAAAGTGATTTCCTTGTGTAATATCGACGTGTATTTAACGTGACTTGTTTACACAATTAAACAACTATATTAAAACAACCAAACTTGATGATTAAAACATAGTAAACATCCATGACAATCATATCACATCATACATACATACATACACACACACAGATATATATATATATATAGTTTCTCACTTGTTTTTTGATCGGGCTAACTTTAAAACAGTTATAGCTCCGCTACGATCGCACTAGAGCCTACAGAATTGAGCTTTGGACCCTTGGGAAGGCTCGGCCTATGCTTGTTATTGGAGGTGGGCTCGGCCTTGGTTAGTGGAAGGTGTGGTCGTGGGTTGTAAAGATGGAAAAGAAGTGGATTCGCTTTTGTTTTGAAGAGTTTTGATAATATATACTTTACTATATGATATAATTATAATTTATTTTTGCAATAATTTTTGGCATAATTTTTCTTAAGCAAGAGGTCATTAAAGTGGATTATAAGAAGTGAAGAAGCTTAGGAATTTTTATGAAGAAACGAAGTGTAGAGAAATGGGTGCTATTTATAGGCAAAAGCTAAGATGTAAATATATGATATTTCTACACAAATACATCACCAAATTCTAACCACGCCACTCCCCTCATACCTCATCATGCTCGGTCGAAACCACCCCATGTGTGTTTATTCATGTGCTTGTACTTTAGTGTGCAAGATGTTGACTTTGGTTTTACTTAAGGGTGAAGTATATGGAAAATATCTTAATATTTTGTAATGTATATATATATATTTAAATATGTAAGTATATTTGTATGTATATTTGTGTTCATGTGTATTTGAGTGTGTTCATGTATATGTAAATGTATGTGTGCATAGGTATATCTCAAATGATTCACAGCACAACCCTTCTACGTTGAATCGTTACGGATTTCGATTTCGATTTTCAGGCATATTTTCATTTCTTATATAATATGTATATATTTGTAAACAAAGTTTGATAATAATATTTCTATCATTATAAAATAATTAAAAAGGGCTTATTTAATAATTAAAATAATTATTAAATCATTTAAACTCAATTTAAATTCAAAAATCATTTATTTCAAAATAGTGATATCATCGATGATGTCATAAAGAGATTTTATTTCAAAAATAAAATAAATAATTTTATTACATATTATCACTCATATATATAAATTACTGTATGTATCCAGCTCCATGTATGATGTTGGATGACCTAAGAGTGTTTGCTGATAAAACGATTTTCCGTCATTTTATCAATATATCTTCCAAAGTATATATTTTTGTAAATATTTATTCATAATAAGATTACCAATATTATTTATTGTTCAAAACATTATCATTTATGTTAAAATATCTTATATCTAAATATTTCAAAATTTTCCTAAAGTGATGAATTTGCAGATCGTTACACAAAAACTATAAAACATCATAATTTAACATGTCTACATTCATTAATGAAAATATATGTTATTTACTTTGATTTTTAAAGTTTCAACCATCAATCATATAGCTTTATAACTTTTTTTGTTCTCTTCTATCAACATGGATGTTCACATCTATTTCACAACTTTGGCACATTCCAACAACTACAAAAACAATTTATTCCAACATTACATGTAACACAATTCTACTTACATATTCAAATGCACTGAAGTTAAATAATCTATTGCTGGCATGTACAGTTAACACAGAATTTAGTAATATGACCCAATCAATAGCATAATTACATCACAACCTGGCTAGTACCAATTTACTTTGTGAATTTCTCACATAATTTGCCTTAATTCAACCTTCATAGGTACTATAATTACTCATTAGTACATGCACAAATTGGACACATCCATTTTGTTATAAGAAGGAATATTTTATCTCCTTTAAATATAGCAGCAAATGTGGTGTTGTTATTGTGAAACTAAAACATGAATACTATTAAAGTAAACCAAAATGGTCCAACTGTGAAAAGTGGTGAGTACACTGAGAAATTGCTGGGTAGAAGAAAAAAAATAATGTCAGCTTAATGAGTTAAAATTTCGTATCTTGTGAACAAAAATACTATTCTAAGAACTAAGAGTTGATAAACATTGCTAACAAAGACCATTTGAGGTATAAAAAAATCCAATTGTTCTTCTACTAGCATTCTAAGAAAATCAGGAATGAAGTTCTAAAAAACAAAATACATAGCTTCGACTTTGATTTTGTTAAATTTGGATGATTCAACTATTTATCAAAGAAGAAAAGAATTAAGCTAATTGATCTTATCAATCAATTAGGTTATAGGTGGAAAGAAAAAGAGGAAAGTTACGTGTGATTGCTTTTGAAGAAAGGAAACTAGTTAATTAGCTAATCAATTAATTAGTCAAAAGATTTGTTATATGGGGATAGAAAATTTTATTTATGGAATTCAATCAATTGAAGTAAATTATGGAAATCAAGATCATCATTATCCATTTGCGTAGAAATCAAATCATGGATATTTGGAAACGTGTCAAGACAATTGGGCAATTAATTTTCTTAATCTCCAAGAAATCCTTCATTCTCAAGCCTATTTAAATGAAGGAAGTTCATCTTCATATGTATGTGTGAGAGAGCATCCACCATTATCTTTTTCTTTAGTAAACCCTAATTTCTGTAGTCAAATCAAATTAGCGGTTTTAAGCGCAAACAAGTCTTTGGAGAAATTGATTATTCAATTTTTAATTATAGGTTAGTCTCTCTACTTTGCTACCTATAATTTTGTAATCTCTCTATTGTACTTTCTTTCTTTAGTAAAATAAAGAATAGTTGTTGGGTCGTGGACGTAGGAAATCTAGCTGAACCACGTTAATTCTTTTACTCTTGTGTTTTTCTTTGTTTCGTGATTATTTTTCATTGAATTGGTGGTTGATAATTAATCGACAAGCTAGATCCTTCTTTTGGTTGCTTCTGCACCCTAGTATTCCGTTGTAGTTTTGAAATTAGTGCAATTTAATTAAAATTTTGCACGACAGATTGGTATCAGAGCTAGTTGTCTTGTTTTAGATTAGTTATCAATGGCAAATTCTTTTAGTACTGTTATGAAAAATTATGGCATCACCAAATTTGTTAGAAAAGTTGTTTTTAGGACATGGAAGGTGAAGACTAATGACGGTGTTCTTCATCAACAACTTCATTCATTTAAAGGAAGAGATAAAAGCCAGAAGCACCATGGAGGTAGAAGAGATATGCATAGGTCTCATTTCATAGCTCCTAGAAGGGGTGTTTGCTATTACTGTAAGAAGAAAGGAGATTTCATACGGGATTGTCCAGCTCTTAGAAAGAAGAGAGAGAAGAAGGAGAAAGCTTCAGTTTCGGCAGCATTTAGATCAAAAGCAGATAGAAGTAATAGTGATACATCATTATTTTCAGCCGGTATTTCACCTTCAGATAGTACAAGTTGGGTGATTGATTTTGGAGCCTTTTATCATATGACGTTAGATGGAAGCTATTTTGTTAGTTACAAGAAGATTGATGGTGGAACAGTTCATATGGGGAATGACACATCTTTTCATGCTATGGGCATTGGAAGTGCGAGGTCTGAAACACCCCACACCCCTTAGTATACCCAAAATGGACACACTAAAAGTTGTGGTGTGTTGTAGGTATAACTAAAGCTAGTAGAGACTAAGATTCACAAGACAAAATAGATAGATAATAACACAGCGAAAGTAATTAAGAACAATAAGTGATTTTAAAAATTAATACTTCATAAATACTTCAGACAAACCACATATGTTCCAAATACCAAATACAATTGTCTTATGAAAATAAAATCTCAGTCTCATAAGAAAAACCAGAGTACAAACACAAACTTTCCCTCAATACAGTGCCAGTACAATAAAGGAAAAAAAAGCTGGAAATAAAAAGAAGGAATACATGATAGAGTCTCCAAGTCTCCAAGAAGTTGCGGTCTATCTTCCTTGCCCCTAATTGCCTATAGGGTGGAAAGTGGGAAAATAGAGGAGTGGGTCAGACTAAATGTAACGACCCGTAAATTTCAACTGTTTTAATAACGTAATTAGTTGAAATTTTGCGAAATTTTAACGATAAAATTTTGAAATAAAAATTTAATATTTGGAATACGTCTAGTTAAACATAGCAACTGGTAAATTTTCGTCCGAAAATATGAAAGTTTATTTCGCGCGTAAATTCACTTCAATTTAATCAGTTAAAAAGCGATGAAAATAAAATGTTTCCGAAACCTAAATATTTTTACATAGAAAAATTCTAAACCATCTTCTGAGCAAGATGTCAGTTTGTCGTTTTTCAAAATTCGGACATCTTTGGCTCCGTCGATCTTATTTTTCAGTGTTTTTCTTACATTTTCCGTAGTAGAAAAATTCGAATTTTTATAATTCAATCAAACCACTGATATCTGTATGTCGTTTTGATCATCTCATTGTGTTGATCTCAGCAGTGTATTCATTTCTGTATTTCGAAATCCGGAACGCGTTGAAGCCGTGGAACGGTTAACCGTATCGGTGCCTTTTGAGACTATTGGGTTCTATGACTTTTCGTGTGTCCTCTGTGGGAAAGCTAATAGCCACTAGTCATTAATATTTCAACCGTTGGCTACTACTATTCCACCACTTCAATCTATATGTGGTTGGCTACTACTGTTCTTTACTTTCCCTACCTATTGTTCGTTCTCTTCTGAGAAAAAAAAATTTGTTTACATTTTATCACCTGAAGCTTCATTTTTCCTCATGCTATTTTTGTTTGCCGAAGTATCCTTATCTCCATTCCAAAACTCATGAGGGCAGACCCCACAATTCACCGACCTGACCCAAACCCGTATGCCACCGACCTCCGCTCCTCCATCAACTCCCACAACTTCCGCCACGTCAGCTCTCGGCAGCACCATCAGACCCGTACCCGAACTACACCCCTTCACCATCACAAGCCCTCTGGCCTTAACCTCTTCTCCCCACTCCTCCATGGCTCCGCTTCGCCGCGCCTACACTCACCTGCCTCCACCCTTGGCTCTCGACCTTCTCCCCTCTTCTCGGCCTCATCCCTTTGCATTATCTCCACACCCATGCGAGCAGCCAGCCAAACCCAAGTTTCCAGCCTCTGCTCCATCGCCTACCATCTCCTCCCTGCCGTGCATGGCAACTCAGCCTCTCTGTTTTAAAAGCAAGTTGTATACGTATAAAACTCTATTTGTAAGTATTGTTATGTATTGCTTTTGTTGAATATATATAAATACATATATAAAGTTTCGACCGTATAAGTATTTGATATATAGTATGTTATATTATTTACTTAAACTATGCTGCCTTTGAAACAGTTTTAGTAGTAATATATATATATATATAAAGATTTTTGCATAGCAGTTACATATATATACTTTATGGCAGCAGCTATATGTATATACTGATACGTGTATTATATTCTCAGAACTATATATATATATATGTTGTTAAATACGTAAGCATACTCGAATTTTAAAATATATATGTTAGATATATATAAAGTATATGTCAGTATATGAAAGTTGTATATTTAGAAGATAGTGTGTATATATATTGATCTTATTTAAGACATTTATAATAAGTATGTTTTGAATCTATACGGTCCGTGTGTATATAACTCATATTTCGTTGAAATTTATATGTATCTATTTTTGAATTACATTATATTATATAAAGGCCTTATTTTATTTTAACATAGGTATATAAGTTTTGCCTTGTTTGTATAGGTAGATTCATGAGATTGTTTCCAAGTATATGTATAAACAAAATGTTCATTACAGATTTTTCAGAACAGAATGTATGTATGTTTATCATAGAAGTAGTTTGTATCTGATTATTTACAGTCTGATCTGTATATTTGTTTATTAGTATATATATATAAGCTATATTATATTTCATAAGGCTACTCATGTATGTCGTAGTATTATGTACGTCTCAGTATTGGGTTATATAAGTTATATATTTCATGTTATTATATAAGAGGTATATATTTATATATTTAGAGTGGTATCTTATATATATATATTACTAGTATATAGTCTTTTGGGTTGGTTATACAGTGATTTGCATAGAATAGTTATAGACTGTTTATGTATTTATTTATTAGTATATGTATTCATTTATTTCAAATTATGCGATGTAATATGTTTTACGGCATCTATATCAAAGGCCAGTCTGCATAGGATATAACAGTTAAGTGATGATTTGTTTTAAAAACGTACATATTTAATATGTATATATGATCAACAGTTTTCAGTTTTGTAGTATAATTGTTTTATGTATATAATAACGCAAGTCTATATTTATAGTTGTAGACCAGATATATATAAATATATATATAAGATACTTAGTATATTTCGCTGTTATGATATTCGATCCAAATGAGTTTAAGAATTATTTGATTATATAATTGTTTATAAATATAAGGCTGCATCTGAGTTGGGCATTCACTTGTACGTTAAGAGTTGCATATTACCTTGTTTGATTGAGAAAGCAAGTTATTTTATAAAGAGTATATATATATATAGTTTATATAAAGATTTTGTTTTGTTCCATATATACATGTAATATGTTGTATATTTATATAAGTAAATATTACTGTATTTAAAGGTATACGTTTGGTTTTTAATAAACGTCATGTGTAAGTATGTCATAAGAAAAAAATGTATATAAAATTGAGTATTTGTTTAAGGAAATATTTTAATATAATATACCTTTCAATTCCATGACATCAACTAATTCTGATTAGTTCTAATCGATTTTCATTTATCAGCTTTGTCCGTCGGGCCTATTTGCTTCATTGAATCGTGTCTGTCTAGCGTTGTTTTGGAATTCGTGTTTGGATCCACAATTCACTTCCATTTCGTTCATCTCTAGCCTAGAAAGGTGAGCACTCACTCACGATTAACGTTCTTTTATTTATTAAATCTGATTTCAATTGAAACGACAATTGAAATATACTGCTGTTAGTTAATTACACTGTTATATATGCTATTACCTATATCAGTTCACCTGTGACATCTGACACCATTATCTGTTAATTATTTATGCGATGATAATACAGTTTGGCTGATAATTGATTGATTGTTGATGTTTATATTGGACGTTAAATTGTTAATGTTAAAATGATAAATGGTATGCAAATTTAAATGGATATAGAATAGTTAAATGTTAAATTTGATTAAATGACAATTATGACCCCTTTAACTGTTAACTTTATTGACACGTAGGATTTGTTTAATTACACTTTGAACCACTGAATGTATGTTGTTAAATTGATGATGTATGAAATTGTAAATAGATGACAAGTGAAAAACCGTAATGTAATAATCTTTAATCTACATGAAATGATAGTGTAGATTCTAGAAATAATTATATTAATTCGTACAAATGACAATACGAATTAATACGGTTATTTCGGGATTATTTGAATTGATTATTGGATTGTTATTGATTGTTGTTATTGCTTGTTTATTTACTTTGACACCATCCCTGTTATCACACTGCAAGTTCCCTTTGCTATGTTTTGATTTTTGAATTGAATTGGAATCGGGTTGAAATGATAAACACCCAAATTGAACTTTGACCTAGGATAGGAAATTAAATAAAAACCCGATTGGTCAATAATTTGATTTAAAAATAAATAAAGATTTTATTTGAATAAATAATATGGTTTTGAAATGAAGTTGAATTTTGAATTTTTAATGAAAGGAAAATGTTAATATTTAATAAATCCGAAACAAAATATTAACAATGTAATTGTTGAAAGAATGTTGTTTAATTTGAGAAATGATTGAATTAAGTTTGAAATTATTAAACTTTGAAATGATTTAATAATTAAGTTTGAAATTATAATTAAGTTTGAAATTATTAAACTTTGAAATTATTTAATAATTAAGTTTTGAATTATTTAATAATTAAATAAGATTGAATTATTTAATGATTAAATTGAATTGAATTCTTTAATAAGTGAAATTGAATTTTTGAATAAGTGAATTTTACTTCGTAAATAATTGAAATTGAGTTTCTTTATTAATTAAGTTTTGGAAAATTATTTAAGTAAGTAAATAAGTGAGATTGAATTTCTTTAACAAGAAAAAAAAATGCGATTTATTGAAATTAATGTAAGACTTGAAATTTAAAGAATTTGATTTGACGAATTTAATTTAATTCAAAATTTTAAGTTTTGATTTAATGAAGTTGAACTTAAAAAGGTAATGTAATGGATTTGAAATTAAATTGAAATTGTTTTGAATGATAAAGTAACTTAACGAATATGGAATGAAATCGATAAATGGATTTAAATTGATTTGAATGTTAAATTAAATTAATTTAAATGATTTCGGAATGAAACTGATATACGAATTTGAATCAATATTTGAATTGTTTTACATAAAAATTGAAATTGAATTATAAGATTGTGAAATGGTAATTTGGAAGTTTTGAAACGTAAATTATGGAAATTGGTTTAGAAAGACAAATGAAATGTTGATTTATGAATTCTAATTGAATTGAAATTGATTTGGTTTTGAAATAAATAAACGACCAATCGGTGAAATAATTTCGAAGGTTATTAAAGAGACCGGAATCGGTTATGGACATACTCTCTGTCTAAACCGAAAACCACTTTAATAACTATACGCGGAGTGATGATCCAGAATGAAGTGGTTGGATGATGTACGTGATGACTGAAGAAAGAGAACGATGATGGATAGCCTTGACACTTGTGTCAAATTGGAAATGACTAAAACAGGAGCTGTGCCGGGCCAATGGAGGATTTGCTACCTCAAGTGGACACACTTCTTCGAACTACTTATACTTGTTGTCGATTGGTGCACCCTTGATTTTGGGAGTGTTGTTTCACGGTGTTGCGGGCGCTGCGGCGTTGCGTTCTCACCAGTCCGGATCAGGCGAACGGTAGTATCACTACCTTAGGTATAGCCTCATGTGCCTTGTCATACTTGTATTCCATTTATGCGCGACCACTACGATTTTGATTTGTACCTTTAGTATATGGATTGCCCTCTGGTGACTTCCGGTTTTGGGGAAACTACGGTCTTGTATATGCTTTTGGGAATAAAAATGTGTTAAGGGTGGAATGGGCCATGACTTAACGCTATTTTGGTATCTTATTATTACTGATAGACATTATCTACTTAGCGTATATTACTACATAGTAGATAGTTTGACGGATCCTTAAAGGATGGTTATTCCAAACATCCTTTGAGTTACTTGTATTTCAATTGCTATTTCACTTGAGTTGGATTTATTAATATAAGAATGTTAATCCTGACTCGAGTGTCTTGTGTTTTTGCTTTACGCTCGGGTCAGACTAAGTGTACCAGTATTCAAGACTCACCTTTGAAGTTGGAGCTTTGCTTGAAGATCCAGCCATCTATTCTGCTTTCAGTATTCGATGATTCCAGTGATGTATTCTGATTTGTATCTGATGTATCGTATTACTCTTCCGTTGTATCTGGTTTAACTCTGATGTAATTTATATATTTATATAGTAGCTTCATGAACTACTATCTCTTTTATTTCCGCTGCACTTATTACTCTGTGTCTGTGATCTGTGATTATTTTATTTACTATATATGTTCAGTTTTGCCAATTTAAATTAACAACGCGGTATTTTGAGCAATTCAAATTCCGGCATGAGTGTCTACCTATACACTTATAATGGATGCGAATGGTCCAAAATGACGGGTCGTTACAGTTGGTATCAGAGCTTTGGTAGCTCTAGGCAAAACTTAACATATAGGGTAAATGTATTTACAGAATCACTCTCATTCGAGTTTCAAACTCTTCCTTTTGATTCGATTCCTTGAATTTTGGAACGTTCCCTCGGCTTTCAAAATTCATTCTTGTCCCTCACTATTCATATTCGTCTGAATTCTGGAGTATACAATAACTCCACTTTGAATGATCTCTATAATAACTTGGCGGTCTCGCCAATCTTCGAATAATTTGTAAAGGGGTGAAACTCCTTTATAATAGGCATCGATTTACCAGAGATTTCTGTATCCTCGGTTTACGATGCTATCTATTCCCTGCTATACCTGAATCCCATCTCTTGAAATCGAGTGTTGATTTACCTCGGAATTCAGCATCGATCATATTCTTGAAGTTACGGACGACCCAGTTAAGGTTGCCCGTGAATTTAATAAACTCATCCATCTCCCGATTGTGATAATTGAATTATCTTATCTTCTGTTTCAAACTTATTTTCGAATCAAAATTCTCTTTGATTTAAGTCCATCAAATTTGAATCCCTATCCTTATTTTGAAAACCCATTCCTGTATCGTCGAGCAAAGAAATGTATTTCTAAATTTATATAAAATGTTGTTTTCAAATTTGATAAACAAAATAGTTTTGAATGATTATATTATATATAAATATAAGTTTCTGAAATTAAATTATTAATGAATTTGTTGTCTGAAATAATAATATTTGATTTTCATTTATTGTTTTGTAAACCATTGACTATTACATAATATAAATAAATGGATTTATAAACTTGGTTATAAATTGATTGAAATTTGAAATGAATTTAATTCAGAAATTTGAGAATTTATTAGTTTCCGGTGATTTCGAACTTTGGTTTTTAAAATTTTAAAGTATATATTATTGGAAGTATTTTCGAATAGAAATCGTTTTCAAAGAATTTTAAAATGTTGAAATCAGTGCTCTTCTCTTTGTCGCTGGAAAATAATTTCGGTGATGGCGGCTGCATCATCGATGTTCATTTTCGAGTTTCGAAGTGGAGATACTATTCTGTAGCTTTTCTACGGTTTGTTTTGAAAAATATTTTGATTTGAATTTCTTCAATATATTTTGATTTACATATATATATATAGGTATCTTATTTTAAAATTTAATTTGATTTGATATAAATATATTATATATATCTCTAAATTGTTTAAAGTTAATTGGAAATCTAAATCTTAAATTTTGTTAAAGGATGATTTCAAATATAAATAAGACCAAAGTTTGTAATAAATATTTAAACTTGAATAATTGAATTGAGAAAATTTTATTTGTATATTGTTCAACTGCATTCTAATACAACTTACCTAAATCATTCAGAAGTTGAATATGTAATTAGATAATATATAAGATAAATTGAATTTATAAATAAAATTTGAGTGCTTATAATAAATGTTATACACTAAATTTTTATTATAAAGATGTTAATAGAGTTAGATAGGATAATAAGTAAACTCAGTTAATAATGAAATAAATTTGTTTTGAAAAGAATTAATAAATTTGTTTGAAAGAATTAACAAATTGAAATTTGATCAACATATGAAAATACCTTGAATTTAAAAGAAATTAATAGATATAAATTTATTTAAATCGAAACTTTTATGGTTTAAATAAATTTATATGGGTTAAATATATGTGATTAGATATATATTAAGTAAAATAAATTTAACAATAATTTGGAATAAAGAAGAATTTAAATTGTTGGAAAAATATGATTATAATAAAAGACTGTTCAAATTTGTGGTTTTAGAAATTGTAAATTGAAGATAATTGGATAATAAGATAATGAATTTAGAAATAGTTGAGATTAATTTTAGAGAAATCAAATGGATTAAATCGATTGTTGAATATCAATTAATTCAAATTTGTATTTATATGGTTTAAATTAATTGTTATTTTGTATTTCAAAATCTGTTTTTCTTTCTGGTTGTTTCTATTCTCCTACCTCGTTCCTTTTCGGGAACGAAAAGTTTTGAGTGGGGGAGAGTGTAACGACCCATAAATTTCAACTGTTTTAATAACGTAATTAGTTGAAATTTTGCGAAATTTTAACGATAAAATTTTGAAATAAAAATTTAATATTTGGAATACGTCTAGTTAAACATAGCAACTGGTAAATTTTCGTCCGAAAATATGAAAGTTTATTTCGCGCGTAAATTCACTTCAATTTAATCAGTTAAAAAGCGATGAAAATAAAATGTTTCCGAAACCTAAATATTTTTACATAGAAAAATTCTAAACCATCTTCTAAGCAAGATGTCAGTTTGTCGTTTTTCAAAATTCGGACATCTTTGGCTCCGTCGATCTTATTTTTCAGTGTTTTTCTTACATTTTCCGTAGTAGAAAAATTCGAATTTTTATAATTCAATCAAACCACTGATATCTGTATGTCGTTTTGATCGTCTCATTGTGTTGATCTCAGCAGTGTATTCATTTCTGTATTTCGAAATCCGGTACGCGTTGAAGCCGTGGAACGGTTAACCGTATCGGTGCCTTTTGAGACTATTGGGTTCTATGACTTTTCGTGTGTCCTTTGTGGGAAAGCTAATAGCCACTAGTCATTAATATTTCAACCGTTGGCTACTACTATTCCACCACTTCAATCTATATGTGGTTGGCTACTACTGTTCTTTACTTTCCCTACCTATTGTTCGTTCTCTTCTGAGAAAAGAAAAATTGTTTACATTTTATCACCTGAAGCTTCATTTTTCCTCATGCTATTTTTGTTTGCCGAAGTATCCTTATCTCCATTCCAAAACTCATGAGGGCAGACCCCACAATTCACCGACCTGACCCAAACCCGTATGCCACCGACCTCCGCTCCTCCATCAACTCCCACAACTTCCGCCACGTCAGCTCTCGGCAGCACCATCAGACCCGTACCCGAACTACACCCCTTCACCATCACAAGCCCTCTGGCCTTAACCTCTTCTCCCCACTCCTCCATGGCTCCGCTTCGCCGCGCCTACACTCACCTGCCTCCACCCTTGGCTCTCGACCTTCTCCCCTCTTCTCGGCCTCATCCCTTTGCATCATCTCCACACCCATGCGAGCAGCCAGCCAAACCCAAGTTTCCAGCCTCTGCTCCATCGCCTACCATCTCCTCCCTGCCGTGCATGGCAACTCAGCCTCTCTGTTTTAAAAGCAAGTTGTATACGTATAAAACTCTATTTGTAAGTATTGTTATGTATTGCTTTTGTTGAATATATATAAATACATATATAAAGTTTCGACCGTATAAGTATTTGATATATAGTATGTTATATTATTTACTTAAACTATGCTGCCTTTGAAACAGTTTTAGTAGTAATATATATATATATATATAAAGATTTTTGCATAGCAGTTACATATATATACTTTATGGCAGCAGCTATATGTATATACTGATACGTGTATTATATTCTCAGAACTATATATATATGTTGTTAAATACGTAAGCATACTCGAATTTTAAAATATATATGTTAGATATATATAAAGTATATGTCAGTATATGAAAGTTGTATATTTAGAAGATAGTGTATATATATATTGATCTTATTTAAGACATTTATAATAAGTATGTTTTGAATCTATACGGTCCGTGTGTATATAACTCATATTTCGTTGAAATTTATATGTATCGATTTTTGAATTACATTATATTATATAAAGGCCTTATTTTATTTTAACATAGGTATATAAGTTTTGCCTTGTTTGTATAGGTAGATTCATGAGATTGTTTCCAAGTATATGTATAAACAAAATGTTCATTACAGATTTTTCAGAACAGAATGTATGTATGTTTATCATAGAAGTAGTTTGTATCTGATTATTTACAGTATGATCTGTATATTTGTTTATTAGTATATATATAAGCTATATTATATTTCATATGGCTACTCATGTATGTCGTAGTATTATGTACGTCTCAGTATTGGGTTATATAAGTTATATATTTCATGTTATTATATAAGAGGTATATATTTATATATTTAGAGTGGTATCTTATATATATATTACTAGTATATAGTCTTTTGGGTTGGTTATACAGTGATTTGCATAGAATAGTTATAGACTGTTTATGTATTTATTTATTAGTATATGTATTCATTTATTTCAAATTATGCGATGTAATATGTTTTACGGCATCTATATCAAAGGCCAGTCTGCATAGGATATAACAGTTAAGTGATGATTTGTTTTAAAAACGTACATATTTAATATGTATATATGATCAACAGTTTTCAGTTTTGTAGTATAATTGTTTTATGTATATAATAACGCAAGTCTATATTTATAGTTGTAGACCAGATATATATAAATATATATATAAGATACTTAGTATATTTCGCTGTTATGATATTCGATCCAAATGAGTTTAAGAATTATTTGATTATATAATTGTTTATAAATATAAGGCTGCATCTGAGTTGGGCATTCACTTGTACGTTAAGAGTTGCATATTACCTTGTTTGATTGAGAAAGCAAGTTATTTTATAAAGAGTATATATATATAGTTTATATAAAGATTTTGTTTTGTTCCATATATACATGTAATATGTTGTATATTTATATAAGTAAATATTACTGTATTTAAAGGTATACGTTTGGTTTTTAATAAACGTCATGTGTAAGTATGTCATAAGAAAAAAATGTATATAAAATTGAGTATTTGTTTAAGGAAATATTTTAATATAATATACCTTTCAATTCCATGACATCAACTAATTCTGATTAGTTCTAATCGATTTTCATTTATCAGCTTTGTCCGTCGGGCCTATTTGCTTCATTGAATCATGTCTGTCTAGCGTTGTTTTGGAATTCGTGTTTGGATCCACAATTCACTTCCATTTCGTTCATCTCTAGCCTAGAAAGGTGAGCACTCACTCACGATTAACGTTCTTTTATTTATTAAATCTGATTTCAATTGAAACGACAATTGAAATATACTGCTGTTAGTTAATTACACTGTTATATATGCTATTACCTATATCAGTTCACCTGTGACATCTGACACCATTATCTGTTAATTATTTATGCGATGATAATTCAGTTTGGCTGATAATTGATTGATTGTTGATGTTTATATTGGACGTTAAATTGTTAATGTTAAAATGATAAATGGTATGCAAATTTAAATGGATATAGAATAGTTAAATGTTAAATTTGATTAAATGACAATTATGACCCCTTTAACTGTTAACTTTATTGACACGTAGGATTTGTTTAATTACACTTTGAACCACTGAATGTATGTTGTTAAATTGATAATGTATGAAATTGTAAATAGATGACAAGTGAAAAACCGTAATGTAATAATCTTTAATCTACATGAAATGATAGTGTAGATTCTAGAAATAATTATATTAATTCGTACAAATGACAATACGAATTAATACGGTTATTTCGGGATTATTTGAATTGATTATTGGATTGTTATTGATTGTTGTTATTGCTTGTTTATTTACTTTGACACCATCCCTGTTATCACACTGCAAGTTCCCTTTGCTATGTTTTGATTTTTGAGTTGAATTGGAATCGGGTTGAAATGATAAACACCCAAATTGAACTTTGACCTAGGATAGGAAATTAAATAAAAACCCGATTGGTCAATAATTTGATTTAAAAATAAATAAAGATTTTATTTGAATAAATAATATGGTTTTGAAATGAAGTTGAATTTTGAATTTTTAATGAAAGGAAAATGTTAATATTTAATAAATCCGAAACAAAATATTAACAATGTAATTGTTGAAAGAATGTTGTTTAATTTGAGAAATGATTGAATTAAGTTTGAAATTATTAAACTTTGAAATGATTTAATAATTAAGTTTGAAATTATAATTAAGTTTGAAATTATTAAACTTTGAAATTATTTAATAATTAAGTTTTGAATTATTTAATAATTAAATAAGATTGAATTATTTAATGATTAAATTGAATTGAATTCTTTAATAAGTGAAATTGAATTTTTGAATAAGTGAATTTTACTTCGTAAATAATTGAAATTGAGTTTCTTTATTAATTAAGTTTTGGAAAATTATTTAAGTAAGTAAATAAGTGAGATTGAATTTCTTTAACAAGAAAAAAAAATGCAATTTATTGAAATTAATGTAAGACTTGAAATTTAAAGAATTTGATTTGACGAATTTAATTTAATTCAAAATTTTAAGTTTTGATTTAATGAAGTTGAACTTAAAAAGGTAATGTAATGGATTTGAAATTAAATTGAAATTGTTTTGAATGATAAAGTAACTTAACGAATATGGAATGAAATCGATAAATGGATTTAAATTGATTTGAATGTTAAATTAAATTAATTTAAATGATTTCGGAATGAAACTGATATACGAATTTGAATCAATATTTGAATTGTTTTACATAAAAATTGAAATTGAATTATAAGATTGTGAAATGGTAATTTGGAAGTTTTGAAACGTAAATTATGGAAATTGGTTTAGAAAGACAAATGAAATGTTGATTTATGAATTCTAATTGAATTGAAATTGATTTGGTTTTGAAATAAATAAACGACCAATCGGTGAAATAATTTCGAAGGTTATTAAAGAGACCGGAATCGGTTATGGACATACTCTCTGTCTAAACCGAAAACCACTTTAATAACTATACGCGGAGTGATGATCCAGAATGAAGTGGTTGGATGATGTACGTGATGACTGAAGAAAGAGAACGATGATGGATAGCCTTGACACTTGTGTCAAATTGGAAATGACTAAAACAGGAGCTGTGCCGGGCCAATGGAGGATTTGCTACCTCAAGTGGACACACTTCTTCGAACTACTTATACTTGTGGTCGATTGGTGCACCCTTGATTTTGGGAGTGTTGTTTCACGGTGTTGCGGGCGCTGCGGCGTTGCGTTCTCACCAGTCCGGATCAGGCGAACGGTAGTATCACTACCTTAGGTATAGCCTCATGTGCCTTGTCATACTTGTATTCCATTTATGCGCGACCACTACGATTTTGATTTGTACCTTTAGTATATGGATTGCCCTCTGGTGACTTCCGGTTTTGGGGAAACTACGGTCTTGTATATGCTTTTGGGAATAAAAATGTGTTAAGGGTGGAATGGGCCATGACTTAACGCTATTTTGATATCTTATTATTACTGATAGACATTATCTACTTAGCGTATATTACTACATAGTAGATAGTTTGACGGATCCTTAAAGGATGGTTATTCCAAACATCCTTTGAGTTACTTGTATTTCAATTGCTATTTCACTTGAGTTGGATTTATTAATATAAGAATGTTAATCCTGACTCGAGTGTCTTGTGTTTTTGCTTTACGCTCGGGTCAGACTAAGTGTACCAGTATTCGAGACTCACCTTTGAAGTTGGAGCTTTGCTTGAAGATCCAGCCATCTATTCTGCTTTCAGTATTCGATGATTCCAGTGATGTATTCTGATTTGTATCTGATGTATCGTATTACTCTTCCGTTGTATCTGGTTTAACTCTGATGTAATTTATATATTTATATAGTAGCTTCATGAACTACTATCTCTTTTATTTCCGCCGCACTTATTACTCTGTGTCTGTGATCTGTGATTATTTTATTTACTATATATGTTCAGTTTTGCCAATTTAAATTAACAACGCGGTATTTTGAGCAATTCAAATTCCGGCATGAGTGTCTACCTATACACTTATAATGGATGCGAATGGTCCAAAATGACGAGTCGTTACACTAAAAGTCTGGTGAATGATAATAATTACTAGAATCTTTAAGCAAAGTAAAATTAATAGACCTTACAACAGTTCTAGTATATAAAAGGAAATAAAGGAAATAGAGAGAAGGAATACGAATTAACTTAATAAATATAATTGATTAGCTTTGATTGTTTGCACTTGTCTTTGATAGCTGCTTTGATTAGGCTGCATTCCTAATCCAATAATTAGGCTGAAATCCTAATTCTACCCTTTAATCAGCCTGCTACTTTATAGACCTTACTGCGGATTAGATGCCATATAACTCCCTATACAGAAATGGTGTCTATGAATGACACGCAAAGTATCTACTATGGACTATACGTTATATAGCTCCTTACACAGAAGGCAATGGTGCCTACGAAAGGCACACATACTAAGCATTTGGAACTCATTATGATTACTGAGCACCAGAATGGAAGTCGCACGCATAACCGCCACCATGCTCATGTTACATGTTGTTCCACCTATTGGGTCTTCTTATTACCTCAAGCTCCAGCATAAGCGTGCCCCTCATCCCACTTCAGGCTAATGTGAGGTCACCGTGTCCATAGAAAATAGGGGAAATGCTGTTGGTACTGGTCCGTCATCCAAACAAAATCTAGTTGCTCCCCTTGCCCAAATCCTCATGATTTGGACTTCTACTTATTGACCAATTATTCCATTAAGCATAAGCGTGCCCCTCTTCTCACTTCAGGATTATGTGAAACACCATGTCCATAGAAATAATAGGGGAATGCTATTTGGTATAGGTCCTACTTTAATTCTTGCTTATCAACTTAGATAAATTATTTAAATAAGCCTTTACTTTTGTTCTTGCTATCTGTGCTTATTAATTTATTCTAAGTCTTAAAATAAGCTTCATTCTATTCTTTTTCTTATTATAACCTACGTTATAATCATGCTTATTACTTAATACAAGGTCTAAGTGTAAAAATAAGCTTCTTTCATCTTATACTCTTTTTATTTATAATTCTAAGTTATAACTAGGCCAATTATCTTTAATTAGTCAAATTCTAACATTGATATCATAATTAGGCTCAAATTCTGTCTTAATTCCATTTTTATTACAGTCTTTACAATTTACATCTTATCTTCCGTTATTTCAGTATTCTTATAATTTTAATCCATATTCGCGTTTAATCTAATCTAATCCATACACGAAGAAGAAGGAGAAATAAAAGAAAACTAAAGATAAAAGAAAATCCAAAGCGTAGGAAAAGGATGTAAATAACGCATAAATAACAGTAAATAAATTAAAATATTGTTAATAAACTGTAATCAAATGGAAAAGCTATAATTAACAGAATTAAACTAAAATCAACTGAAAAGAATAGCTAAAAGAAATAGACTGAAAATAATTCTAAAAATTGTAAATAAACTACTAAAAAGGTTATTCCAAAAATCGAAGTAAAACTACAACTATTGGAAACCCTATTATTTTAAATTACTTAAAAATCTAAATAATTACAATCACTAACCCGCGGTCCTAAGCTCTTTCCTTTTGGTCTTCTCGGATCCACTTATGGGTATTAAAATATATTTATATATAAAAAATTCTCTCCTTGGAAAATTATTCCTTTTAGGGTCCTTCCTGAAAAGGTGAACCCAAGCAGAGAAAATCTAGAATGAGAAAAAGTGTTAGGCCTAGGGTTCTATTTATAGGTGTAGAAGTGGATCTCGTACTGTTTGATTTGAGGATTGAACAGGATGCAACCACGTCATAGGCTGAATAGGAGCCATTAGATGCAACAACGAAAGGACCGGATTGGTTAAAAGAATACAAATGACACGTACAACGTTTGAACGAATGAAACGAACTTTCATTTGTTCAAAGATGAGGAGGGTCCGGGTAATCGACTGCCCTGGTGCCTCGGTCGATCGGTCAGTCGACCTAGCCTATATTTTTTTCTAATTCGTCTTTATTTTTGTTTACTTCATAACTTGCTCATATTAGCTCGAATTCTAACGTTCTTTATATGGAATTGACTAGAAAATTACCACGGACACAATGGTCCTAAAGTTGATCCTGTGAGGAGTCCGGACAAACTAGTTCCTGAGGATTGTTGGGTAGCGAAAGTCGAGGGTGCTGATGCCTATAGGGGCATTTGGGTTATGCGGTGACGATAGTGTAACTCGATGTCGCTGCGATCTATTGTGTGGACCATAGCAAAAATCGTGTGGAGGATGAGTGCCAACAGTCTACACTTGATTTTGCCGGGATGGCAACGTAACATCGGTAGGCTGCAATCTATGGTCAAGTGGAGGAGTTTCATTCTTTTGGCAGCGAAATTCGAGGGCGCTGATGCCTACAGTTATATGGGTTTTTGCTGTGATAGCAACGTAAATCCCGGGTATAACTGCGATTTATAGCGGGTTCCATGGTGTAATCGAGGAGCGCAGAGGCCTACAGTTATCTATGGATTTTGCCGGGATGGCAACATAACCATCGGGTTAACTGCGACCATGGATGGGGGTGATGATTTCCAGAGCATTCTCACCAAAGATATTTCCTCTATTTTCAAAACTGTTTTCTATATTTTCATAAATTATTTTCCAAGTATTTTCACTGGGTGTTGAAAACGGGTTTACCAAGTACTTATAGATTTTCAGTCTTACGCCTGATCAACGTATGACCGAATTTTTGTGAGAACGAGGATGGATTTGTTGAGACATCGAGTTATAAAAAGTATTTTTAAAGCTATTTTGATAATATTATGTAGATTTTTAAAGTGTTCTAAAAATTTAAATAAAAAGAGTTCAGAGTTAAATATGTTCAAAGAGTAATTTAAATGATAATGAACATTTTAATAAAATTCTGGCTTCGTTCCTTTTCGGGGACGAAAAGATTTAAAGGGGGGAGGAATGTGATAACCCAAATTTTTGGGCATCAGATAATTGGATAATTATCTGATTTCAACTTTGGAAAACGCTGATGTATAAGTTGAATGAATAAATCTGATAATAAATATTTACATCTAAATAAATATGTATTTGATAATCTCCTAATAATTATTTAAAATTGGAAAAATTATTATTTTCAAACAAATTAAATATGTGTTTGTTATATGTATATATATATACATATGAGTAGATTTTAAATAGAATTGGATTGGAAATTCAAAAAAAAAATATGATTTTTATTAGTGTATAATTAAGATTTTAAAATCATTCTCTTTTAAAAGTTATATATGTATAAATACTAGAAAATGTATGAATATAAATATAAAACATAAATTGATTCAAAAGAAATATATTTATCTAAAATGGGAAATATAAAATAAAAGACAAGGATAAATAAAAAGCTTTAATAAGATTTAAGAAAAGGTTTAATACATTTTTAAAATTAACATGAGATAAAATTTAATTTGTATATATACACAACTTTTAAAACATGATACATGAAATTAATAAATACAAAATATAAATATGAATTAATATAGAAACATTAATATACATACAAAAATACAAGTGTAAGTAATTAATACATACAAAGATATAAGTGTAAGAAGAGTACAACCTAAATTAACAAGTGTAAACTAAGTAATATGAAAATATAACAAGCGGCATTTATTTTCTTTAAATTAAAATAAATAAGTATGTTAGATAATAGGCTGTGTATATAATTCTTGAATCCTCTCCAAACTAATCTTTCTCCTTTCATTTCTTCATCTTTCACAAATTTTTTTTAAACAAAGATCAGGATCAAAACAAAAGTAAAACCTGGAAACTATAAAACTGTGCTAAAGCAACATAGTTGATTTAAGGGTAAAACAAAATCAAGATCAGTTCAAATTCATTTCAAACTAAATCAAAACAAGGATCAGATCAGCAAGCACAAATCTCCAGTTTCAAGTTTTCAAAAGATCAGAGCAATTTCCAATTTCCTTTTCCAAAGGGTTTCTCTGTTCTTCAACTAAAAGTGAGTAAACCACCTTTTTACTATAAAATATGTGTTTTAAACTTTGATGCATGTGCTTAATGTGTGAAGTAATGTTGTGAAAAATGATTGCATTGATATAGTTTACTTGGAATATAGATGAACTACTGTGAATTGTTATATGCAAGTCTATATATATGTATACAAGCCTCTGTATGTTCTACAGGCTCAGGAAATCTTTATAAATTTTTTTATATCTCCTCATACAATTAGAATTGAGTTTTGATCTTTGAATGAAATATGATTATAACCTTATAATAACAATTCTAAAATGATTTCAAGTTTAATGGTTAAGTATTTATCTCTAAATGGAAATTACAGTGAAACTTTTAAATTTAAAAAAATCAAACATCTTGATTTCATGATTGGAATCCATAATCAGGTTTATAATTGTAAATCATGAATTTAGGTATAGAAATTGAAATTTTTAGTTTAGAAATTACTGAGATAATCGGAGTCGAACGATTTTGGGTTTATCGCCAATTTCTGGCGATCGGCATGGTGGATGTCGTCGTGGTCATTTTCGTAGTTAGCTGGGGAGTTGACGATCACAGGAAAATGGTCGTCAGATTTATCATTGGCCGTGATGGCCAAAGGAGGGCGGAATAGGGTTTTGTCGCCTGTTTGGGTAGTCCGTGTGTTCGAGGCGAATGCGGCACGGATGGTGTACCGGAGTAGATCGCATAAGGGGGGATCGATGCTGGAAGTCGTGGCGAAGCTTCGGTGGGAACGATGAGGGTTCTCGAGGTGTAGTTCATCGGCGATTGATGATTTTTCTGATCGGCGTGTGTTCCAGGCTGGGTCGTTTGAGCTCGTTTCCGTTTTACGTTGTTATCTTCGGATCTGGGTGGTCGGAGGGTCTGTGGGAGTCGACGGCGATGTGTTGGAGCCGGCATGGTTGGTCGGAGCGACGATGTTTGCTGGTGCACGTGCACGATGTATCAGGTGGTGTTGAGGTTGGGAAGAAGTAGGGTAGCTCGGGGACGATCTCGTGTTTTATCGTGTGTGACTCGAAGATGTAGTGGAAGTGGGAGACTCGTGAGTTTTCTTGGGTTTTGTTGGGAATGGCCCGGGTTTGTGTTAAAGGATGATTAATTAATTACTGTAATTAAGCAATTAATTAAGAAGAGATGTTTTTAAAAGTTAATTAACTTAAAGGTCTAAGTTAATTGGTTAATGATAATTAATTACAAAGTTTATTAATAAAGGTTTAAATAAAAATTAAAGTAAATGATTAAGATAATGGTTTATCTTAGATTAATTAAGGACTTAAGTAATTAAGGGTTAATTAATTAACTTAAGTAATTATAGGATAATTAATTAATGTAATTAAAGGTTAATTACTTAATGAAATTAATTAAAGGTCAATTTGTTAATAAATTTGTAATCAAGGGTTGTTAATTAGGTAATTAGAGATTATTAATTAATCGATTAGAGATTAATTAATTAAATAATTAAATTGTGATTAAGCATTATTTAATTAAGTAATTAGAGGTTAATCAATTGGTAATTAAGGATTGATTAACTTAAGAATTAATTTATTTGTAATTAAGTTTTATTAATTAAAAATTAAGGTTTATTAATTAATAATTAAGGGGTACTTATTAGGTAATTAAAGATTAATTAATTGATTTGTAAGGTAATCAAGGAATGATTAATTAATTAAATGGTTTGTAGTTAATTAATGATTGATTAAGCAGGGTTAAGTGATTAATTCTTAAGTAATTACTTTAATTAAGTAATTAGAGAATCATTAATTAATGTGATTAATTAATTAAGGAGATTAACTAAAATTTAATGTGAATGGTTAAGGATAATTAATCTATGGGGTAATTAAGGGTTAATTACTTAATGTAATTAAAGGATAATTAATCAAGGATGATTAATTAAGATGGATGATTAAAGAATTATTTATTAATTGGGTTGTAATTAATAAATGTTGAGTATGCAGGATTAAGGTAATCTAAATGATTAAAGTTGGTAATTAATTTAATTGGAGATTAATTAAATTAATTAGAAATTATATATCTATTAAATCTTGTTATGGATGGTTGAATGATATTGGATGACTTGGATTGATTTTATCTCTGATGGGCGATTGAGATGTGTTGTGATATGAATGGGTTAAACTGTGATAATGTAGGTTACCTATCTGAGTTGAATTGTTGTATGATATCCTGGATTTGAATTGTATTGTTTAAAACTTAACAACTTGGATTAGAGATGACATTGAATTCGAAGAGACCGGGGTCGGGTATCAGTAAATACCCGAAACCACTTCGATTCTTTATAAATGTGAGTTTGGAAGCAAATAGGCTGGAATGAAATAAGTTAAGTATCATGGAAATTTAAAACTGGATAACGATTCTTGGATATTGTTTTGAGATAAATAATTGACTTAAATAAGATTAGAACTCGTAGAAAAGTACGAGTTACCCTGGTAATTCACTTAAGTTATATAGCTTGGTATTTCATATTATGGATTTACTTACGCTGGTTTCCAGCCTGACCCGAGTGTTACTTTGATGTAATGCTCGGGTCAGACCGAGTATTATAGATTTCCAAGTAAGGACGTTCTGGAGCTCAGGAGGCGAGCTGGATGGCAGGGACATATGGAGTGTATACCGTTGTGATATATTGTAGTTGTTTGGGACATGTTAATTGTATCTGTCCAGTGATTTGTGTATATGTTGTAACTCTGATGTATTAACGTGTAATTTGACAAATACAGCTTCCTTTGTATAACTGTTACTATTTGATATTATATTTTTCCGCTGCGAATGTGAGAATCTGTGTTTTGGTGCTTCTGTTTCTTCTTCTTCTTCTACCTCTTTTCTTCTTTTCCCTAACTATCTGGAATTTTCGGGATCGAAAATTCCGGGTCGTTACAGTTGGTATCAAAGTTGGAGATTAAGCGAGAACCTTGGCTCTACTGGGGATTACTTATTAAGGAAAGGGTCAGTAGTACCCTAGAATGAGTTGAGTGTGTATATATATATGAGGGCGTACTTGTTCATTTCTTATATAAAGATTTTAAAACGGTTTTAAAAATGATTTGCATATAAGCTTATATTTTGATATATAAAGCAATAGTTTTTCTAATTATTATATATTAAGGTAATTGGTTGTTGAATTATTGGAATTAAATATAATAAATTTAAGGGGTAATGGAAATACAACCAAATAGAAACTGGATAATATGAACTATACAGATAAGCTAAAACCAGAAATGGTTATTGTGTCTAATAATAGGATGTTTGTTTTCTAATGATAACAGTATAAAGCAAATGAAATGTTTTAAGGAAGTAACAATTTAGATAAGTATGACTTGTAAATTTGAATAGATTTAAATTGTGAAGTTTTAAATCTAAGTCCAGAAAATTTAAATTTTTTCATAGTGTTAAAAGAAATTTGTTTTGGATTAAAACCAAAGGTGGTTTAAAATTGAAAGTATTACATGGTGTGCAAATGAAATAAATAAATATTTATATAAGTAGATATACATAAGGTCAAAGTTGATTGGAAGTAAACACTAAGTGTTGAGTTTTGGATTTTCCGGAAATGTGATAAGTTTTTAAAAAACTTAAGTGGGAAGTTTATTAATAAGAAGTTTAAAATTTGAAATGGAGAATTCAAATTTGAGTAAGGTTGATTGGATTTTGAAGATTAAATTATTTTTTTTGAACTCTTATTTGAACTTTGAAATAAGTTAAGTAAAGGTAATTTAAAATGGAATTTTGAAATTTGGACTCAGAATTAAATTGTTTAAAAATTTAGGTTGTTGATTTAAAAGTAAAGGTTAATTTGATTTAAGGGGTTAAATCAACATTTGAAAATTTAACTCGAATTTATATAATTCGAGATGGTTTAAAGTTGAGATTGGAATTGAAATTAGTTCAAATTGAATTTGATTTGAATAATCCGGAAGTAAGCTTGAAGTTGAATAAGTTTAATTCAAATGGGAATTTATTTGAATTTGGAATGGGAATCGAAGTTAATTCAAATTGAATTGAAAATTGAATCAATTTAATGAAAAGGAAGATGGATATCTTTATAATAGAAATTCACTTTATGAAGAGTAAGTAAGGTGGTAAACAACTTTATAAAAGCAATCAAACTTGAATATTTGATTTGGACTAAACAAAGTTATATATCTTTGTTATATATGATAAACTCCCCTTGTTGAATCTATAGCCAGAAGAAAAGGGTTTTTGAAAGTATTTGAAGTATAAAAAGGGAATGTATACAAGTATGAAGAGATCCATAGATTTTCAAATTTATATATATCTATATCTATATATATAAGGGATTTTATGAGAATGATTTTGAAAAAGGTTTCGGAACCTATGGATTTTGGAAAGGCTTTTGATTTTTGAGAAAAATCAGTTTTGGGAATTTGGAAAGCCAAGTTTGGAACTATCGATTTGGGATATCGATTTTGTGTAAAGAAGATGTAACGCCCCACTCTGAGACCCACTGTAACAAAGAGTATTACGGGAGTAATACTGTCTGTTAAAGCGGAGAATAGAGTATAGTGGAAGCGACCATTTGTAATCAAGCTATAACTATCTACTGAATACGTCGAAAGGATGGTATCTATATATTTTTTTCAAGTGGTTCGACATATTTGGTAAATACTTATAACGAAATTACAAATGGCTAAAGATCTATCAGAACAAAGCATAATAATAAATGATAAAACATCACAGAACAGAATCACATAACAGATATAACATCCCAGAACAATACATCGTCAATACAGATCCAAATACTATAAGTGGGTACAAAGCCACTGCCCACACATGTGGGTCAAAATATGTACATATCAAAGTCTGAATAATAACAGAGTAGCGGAATAGTGGACAAATAAAAGCACTATCTATCAGCATAGCAGATAATGTCCAAGCGGAAGCACAGAAGCTAAGTCCAGAGACCTAACCTGAAACAACTCGGTCTGACCCGAGCGAAAACACTTGGGTCAGGCTAGCTAAACAATCAGTAATAACTGAGATATATAATAATGCGGTACATAAATAAAACAGTACTTATCCAAAGGGAAGTATATTATGAACCACATGAATATAATGACGATCCCTAATCATCAATAAACAATAAAAATCTCCAAAGAGAAATCAACACCAAAGTGTAGAATAAATAAAACCGCCTCATATCATCAGCGTAGCCAAAGCTATAAAAATATGCCCATAGGCAATAATCCCAAGAGTGACCAGAGTCTGTAATCAATGCCCAAGAAAAGATCGATGCTCCAAAGAGCAATGGAGATATACTGAAAAGTCAATGAAATCCAACACTGAAAAGCAATGTCCAGAGACACTGTGAATCCACAAGGTAATCACACTTACATCGTATGGTTCCATAGAACCAACACCGAATGGCGGTACTCGAATGGATATAAAAATCATCAAATAATACCAGTATTGCACGTGCACCGACCAGAGTCGTTGTTGCCAAGTACTGTAGAGTTGTGATCGATCACTCGCACAGATGCGGAACGGGCGAGACGGCAAGATCCTTCCCAGAAGGATAAAGGCCCAGAGGCGCATGCCGAAAAAATAAACTGCTCCATAGAGCAGGTGTCCAGAGACGGTTGCCCAGAGGCGTGGTGACCCAGAGGTCCAGTACTGGCCGCCCAAAGGCTAATGTGTCACCAACTTCTTGGAGAGGAACCCGTAAAGTGTTAACAATGAGTCCCATACCCCACGTTCGCACTAAACGGTTTCCTAACCAATAGCAAGCTCACACTCCAAACAATAAAAAGTCCACCTCGCATCATCGGTAAACTAGACCCAGAGGTCAAAACGATCAATCGAATAGGTCGGGGATTAACCGGAAAGGAAATACACACGGTTCCATAGGCCGGAGATTTCCTAACCATTTAAGCACCTTTCCACTTCGCTCGACGTGCTAAAAAGTGAGTGTGAGATTTTTATTATAGAAAATAATGGTGCGAAACGGATTTATAATTGATTTTGAAACCATTTTAAAACGGCTTTTGAAAACTCTCCTATTATGGAGTAATTAATTTAATAATTAAAAATAATATTATATAATAATTTCGAAAGCCATTTAGGAGTGAAAAATCTTTTGAAAATGATTCATAAAACCCGTGTACGAAATCTAGAGACAAATCTCAAAGAAATCAATAAAGCCAGAAAATCACTGAAAAATATTCCAAGTGTTTGTAAACATTCAAGAACAGCTGCAAACTCAAGTTCGGCAATTTATTTGGACCAGCAAACTATGTCCAAATATCATGAAAATTTGCAGGCATGTAATCCAACATCCCTACTTTAAGATGCAAAAAGAATTTCTGGATTCCGAGTTGAGACGAAGTGGCAGCGACATATCAAGTTGGACCCAGAAAAGATTCACACTGTTTACCAACAGCGTCCAGAGTTCAACTTCGTCATGAAATTCGGAGTACCAAACTAACTCCGATGTTGTCCAAATTTTCCAGAGATGGAGTTCGAAACTCCACCTTTCCAACGAGACCAAAAACGTCGAATTCCGACTTCGGATGTGATTGTGGCGGCATCGCGAAGTGGAGATAAAAATATGGAAATAGGCAAGCCCAGTCCGTCTGGGCTGAGAAAGTGGGAGCAAGCCCCCATCTCACCTGGGCTGGGGAGGTAAGGGGAGCAGGCCTAGCCCGCCTGGGCTGGGGAGGTGGAAGCAGGCCCCCAGCCCGCTTGGACTGGGGAGGGAGGCAGGCCCAGTCCGCCTGGGCTGGGGAGTTGGAAGCAGACCCAGCCCACTTGGGCTGGGATGTGGTGGGAAGCCCCCAGCCCGCCTGGGCTGGGGAGGTAAGGGGAGCCCAGCCCGTTTGGGCTGGGTGGAAGGGGAACCCCAGCACGCCTGGGCTGGGGTGCATCTAGTCCCCAGCCCGCTTGGGCTGGGGAGGCCCCAGCCCACGCGGGCTGGGGTCCTTCGGGTCCCCAGCCCGTCTGGGCTGGCGAAGGCCCCAGCCCATGTGGGCTGGGGTCCGGATCGGCCCCAGCCAGCCTGGGCTGGGGTCGGATTCCTGCCCCAGCCCGCCTGGGCAGGGGCGCCCCAGCTCAAGCGGGCTGGGGTCGGGTTCTGCCCCCAGCCGCCTGGGCTGGGCGGGGTTCAACCCAGCCCGCCTGGGCTGGGCTGGGAGGTTTCTGCCCCAGCCCAAGCGGGCTGGGGTGTGGTTCTGCCCCAGCCCAGGTGGGTTGGGGTGTGCATCAGCCTGGGTGCAGCCCAGGCCTGTCCTGGTGCACCCAGATCACTGTTTCAGCCTGTTTTCAGGCTGAAACATTCCAGCCAGCAGTTTTTTGTGATTTTTGGTGATTTGGGGTGTTTTTTTTAAGTTTTGGCATTAAATTTTCATCAAAATTAACTAGCAATAATCACTAATGGATATAACTAGCAATAATCACTAATAGATAGTAATTACCTTAATGAAGCAATATCACAAACACCTTATGTGCAACCCCAAAATGAAAGCAAAGATGATCAAAGAGCTATGATTCACATGTTACATAAGAAAACATGTGTTACTAAATGATTATTGAAATCAAAAGATGATTAAACACATGCTAGAAGAGGTTTTTAGCAATATACCTCTCTTGAAAGCAACAAATACTATTGTAGCATCAACCCAAATTAGCAAAAGGTGATTAGGAGGCTATAAGATCAAAAAAACACATAAAACATGTGTTACTAATCAAATTTCAGAAATTATGAAGATATAAAATATGGATTTGAGGTGGGTATTTGCATTACCTTTTCATAGAATGACTTGCATAAGCTAAAACTAGAAGGAGATGAAGATGGAGGCCATTTTTGTTATGAAAGCTTTAGGAAATGGTTAGGGTTTTGATTAGGGTTTTGATGAATGAGGTTAGGAGAGTTTGAGATAATTTATAGAGGAAGTTTAGGGTGGGTTATTGGGTAAGGTTTAATAACCCAATATGAAGAGAGTTATTTACATGTTTCCAAAAATTAGTCTAAGTGTTCATATATGTTTATAAAACTCATTTTTTCTTATCCAAACCCATTTTAAAATCTCTCCTCAAATATTTAAGTTTCCAAAAATAACATTTTATCCTCATTTTAAAATCCCATATTTCCCATTTAATTAAAATAGCCTTTTCAAATAATAAATTTTATTATTCCAAATCCTTTTATGCTTCATTAAAATAAATAAAAAAACCTAACTTTTATTTATTAATTGGTAATGCAAATCCCGGGTTGTTACAGACTCCCCCCTTAAGAAAATTGCGTCCCCGCAATTCCTTAAGATAGATGCCGTCTATAACGTCAAATCCACAAAAGAAGTGATAGAGATAAAATAGAGAATTCTCACCCGTAGAAGAAGATGGGAGAAAGCCAGGATAAGAGCGCTCGATAGATTCTCTGGTCACCCAAGTGCAGTCCTTAGGATTCGGTGACCATTGAATCTTAACGAGTGGAACCTCTTTGTTGCGAAGGCGTCTAACCTCCGAATCAAGCACACGAAGAGGTTGCTGCTCCAATGATAAATCGGGTGAGATCTCCAGATCGGGCACGATATGAGGCTCAATAATAGAATCAGGGTCGCGCACACACTTGTGAAGCTGAGAAACATGGAACACATCATGTATTCCAGAGAAATGAGCAGGTAGAGCCACACGATAAGCAACGGGGCCGATGCGTTCTGTAATAGGAAATGGTCCGACATAGCGAGGAGTCAACTTCCCTGTAGAGCTGAAACGCACAACCCCCTTCATGGGAGATATCCGAATAAAGACATGATCACCAATGGAGAACTCAAGAGGCTTCCTACGGTTATCCACGTAGGATTTCTGGTGGTCCTGTGCCTCTTTCATTCTCTGACGGATAAGAATAATCTTCTCAGAAGATTCCCGAACTGAATCTGGACCAAGAAGGTGCTTCTCACCAGATTCTAACCAACAAGCAGGAGAGCGACATGGCCTTCCGTAAAGAGCCTCGAAAGGTGCCATGCCGATACTAGACTGAAAGCTGTTGTTGTAGGAGAACTTTACAAGCGGTAAGTGATCCTCCCAACTACCTCCGAAATCCAGAATACAACAGTGCAAAAGATCCTCTAAAACACGATTCACCCTCTCCGTCTAACCGTCGGTCTGAGGATGATAAGCAGTCGAGAGATTCAGCTTTGAGCCCAAAGCTGACTGTAGGCACTTCCAGAAATGACTAGTAAAGATAGTGTCTCGATCACAGACGATAGAGCTAGGAATGCCATGAAGTCGAACGACTTCCTTCACATATAACTTGGCAAGCTGAGGAGCAGTCCGAGTGGACTTAATAGGAATGAAATGAGCTGATTTGGTCAAGCGATCGACGATGACCCAAATAGAAGTATGGCCTGACCTCGATCGAGGCAGACCGTCAATAAAATCCATGGATATCTGATCCCATTTCCACAATGGAATCTCTAGCGGCTGAAGAAGACCAGTGGACGCTGATGCTCAGCTTTGATCTGTTGATAAGTCATGCAACAGCTTACATAAGTTGCAACATCACTCTTCATGCCCTCCCAAAAAAATAGGCGACACATGTCGGCATACATCTTACTCGACCCGGGATGTATAGTGTACTTAGTGTGATGACACTCGTCTAGAATGTCGTGCCTAAGTGATAAATCAGATGGTACCAAAATAAGGTTCTTCCTGCGAAGACACCGATGAGAATCAATAGAATAATCCAACAATGTCTCATCACTGGATCCCGACTCAAGGAGATGAATGTATCGCAACAAGTCTGGATCCTGCCGCTGAGCATGGGCAATGCGATCCAATAGAATAGGTTGAGCTTCCAAGCTGAATAACAAGATCTGAGAATCAGAAGACGGAGCTCGATTTCGAATATCACACATAGAAAGAGTCTCAAGAATAACCCACTCGGTAATCATCATAGAAACAACTGCCGAGTGTTTGCGACTGAGCGCATCTACAACACGATTCCCCTTGCCAGGGGTATACTGAAAATCTAAGTCATATGAGGCGAAAAACTCGAGCCATCGCTGCTGCCTCATATTGAGATCCTTCTGACTGAATGAATACTTCAGCGACTTGTGATTGGTGTAGAGAATGAAACGTTCGCCCAATAGTTAATGACGCCACGTCTTCAAGGCAAAGACGATAGCTGCTAACTCAAGATCATGAGTAGGATAGCGAACCTCATTCAGACGTAGCTGCCTAGAAGCGTAAGCAACTACCCGATCTTTCTGCATAAGCACAGCACCGAGGCCGCTACCACAAGCGTCGGTGTAAACAACAAGATCCTGGTTACTCTCAAGAACTACAAGGATAGGAGCATGAGTGAGAAGTTCCTTCAGTCGCTGAAAGGAAGCTTCACACTTATCAGACCAAATAAAACGAGCCCCCTTACGAGTCAGAGTCGTGAGGGGAAGTGCAACTCGAGAGAAATCCTTGATAAACCGACGGTAATAACCCGCCAGCCCAAGGAAGCTGCGAATATCATGAACGTTCTCGGGCTGCCTCCAATTCTGAATAGCTTCGATCTTGGCAGGATCGACAGAAATACCCTCAGATGATACAATATGGCCCAAGAACTTGACCTTTCTCTCCCAAAAATGGCACTTGGAGAGCTTGGCCTTAAGCTGATGCTGACGAAGAGTATCCAAGATGATCCGCAAATGATGAGCATGCTATGCCTCGGATCTAGAATAAATAAGAATATCGTCGATGAAAACCAGAACGAATCTATCGATGTATTCCTGGAATACTCGATTCATACGATCGACGAAGAAAGCTGGAGCGTTCGTCAAGCCGAACGGCATGACCAACCACTCAAAAGAACCATGACGAGTGCGAAATGTTGTAATAGGAATGCTGTCTTCCATGACTCGTAGCTGATGGAATCCAGTGGCAAGGTCAAGCTGAGAGAAGACCTTCGCACCGCTCAATTGGTCAAACATGTCGTAACGAGAATTAGAGTTAGACATGATTTAATGATAGATAATTAATTAAGGAATACTATGGAATATAACGGATTCCTATACATATTCCTAACTTATCTATCAATAACATAAGGAAGGGATTTGATTTAATTCGGATCTAATTAAAATGTATTGTACTAAGTGTATATGTTCTGTGTTTATTATGCTTATTCCTGAAACCAAGCTCTGATACCAAGCTGTAACGCCCCACTCTGAGACCCACTGTAACAAAGAGTATTACGGGAGTAATACTGTCTGTTAAAGTGGAGAATAGAGTATAGTGGAAGCGACCATTTGTAATCAAGCTATAACTATCTACTGAATACGTCGAAAGGATGGTATCTATATATTTTTTTCAAGTGGTTCGACATATTTGGTAAATACTTATAACGAAATTACAAATGGCTAAAGATCTATCAGGACAAAGCATAATAATAAATGATAAAACATCACAGAACAGAATCACATAACAGATATAAAATCCCAGAACAATACATCGTCAATACAGATCCAAATACTATAAGTGGGTACAAAGCCACTGCCCACACATGTGGGTCAAAATATGTACATATCAAAGTCTGAATAATAACAGAGTAGCGGAATAGTGGACAAATAAAAGCGCTATCTATCAGCATAGCAGATAATGTCCAAGCGGAAGCACAGAAGCTAAGTACAGAGACCTAACCTGAAACAACTCGGTCTGACCCGAGCGAAAACACTCGGGTCGGGCTAGCTAAACAATCAGTAATAACTGAGATATATAATAATGCGGTACATAAATAAAACAATACTTATCCAAAGAAAAGTATATTATGAACCACATGAATATAATGACGATCCCTAATCATCAATAAACAATAAAAATCTCCAAAGAGAAATCAACACCAAAGTGTAGAATAAATAAAATCGCCTCATATCATCAGCGTAGCCAAAGCTATAAAAAGATGCCCATAGGCAATAATCCCAAGAGTGACCAGAGTCTGTAATCAATGCCCAAGCAAAGATCGATGCTCCAAAGAGCAATGGGGATATACTGAAAAGTCAATGAAATCCAACACTGAAAAGCAATGTCCAGAGACACTGTGAATCCACAAGGTAATCACACTTACATCGTATGGTTCCATAGAACCAACACCGAATGGCGGTACTCGAATGGATATAAAAATCATCAAATAATACCAGTATTGCAAGCGCATCGACCAGAGTCGTTGTTGCCAAGTACTGTAGAGTTGTGATCGATCACTCGCACAGATGCGGAACGCGCGAGACGGCAAGATCCTTCCCAGAAGGATAAAGGCCCAGAGGCGCATGCCAAAAAAATAAACTGCTCCATAGAGCAGGTGTCCAGAGACGGTTGCCCAGAGGCGTGGTGACCCAGAGGTCCAGTACAGGCCGCCCAAAGGCTAATGTGTCACCAACTTCTTGGAGAGGAACCCGTAAAGTGTTAAGAATGAGTCCCATACCCCACGTTCATACTAAACGGTTTCCTAACCAATAACAAGCTCACCCTCCAAAAAATAAAAAGTCCACCTCGCATCATCGGTAAACTAGACCCAGAGGTCAAAACGATCAATCGAATAGGTCGGGGATTAACCGGAAAGGAAATACACATGGTTCCATAGGCCGGAGATTTCCTAACCGTTTAAGCACCTTTTCACTTCGCTCGACGTGCTAAAAAGTGAGTGTGAGATTTTTATTATAGAAAATAATGGTGCGAAACGGATTTATAATTGATTTTGAAACCATTTTAAAACGGCTTTTGAAAACTCTACTATTATGGAGTAATTAATTTAATAATTATAAATAATATTATATAATAATTTCGAAAGCCATTTAGGAGTGAAAAATCTTTTGAAAATGATTCATAAAACCCGTGTACGAAATCTAGAGACAAATCTCAAAGAAATCAATAAAGCCAGAAAATCACTGAAAAATATTCTAAGTGTTTGTAAACATTCAAGAACAGCTGCAAACTCATGTTCGGCAATTTATTTGGACTAACAAACTATGTCCAAATGTCATGAAAATTTGCAGGCATGTAATCCAACATCCCTACTTTAAGATGCAAAAAGAATTTCTGGATTCCGAGTTGAGACGAAGTGGCAGCGACATATCAAAGTTGGATCCAGAAAAGATTCACACTGTTTACCAACAACGTCCAGAGTTCAACTTCGTCACGAAATTCGGAGTACCAAACTAACTCCGATGTTGTCCAAATTTTCCAGAGATGGAGTTCGAAACTCCACCTTTCCAACGAGACCAAAAACGTCGAATTCCGACTTTGGATGTGATTGTGGCGGCATCGCGAAGTGGAGATAAAAATCTGGAAATAGGCAAGCCCAGTCCGTCTGGGCTTAGAAAGTGGGAGCAAGCTCCCAGCTCACCTGGACTGGGGAGGTAAGGGGAGCAGGCCAAGCCCGCCTGGGCTGGTGACGCAGCGGATTAATCAAAACAATCTTCAATCGGTGGAAGTAGCAATAGATGGATTGATGAATACTGAAAGGCCCGAATTCGTTGATCCGAAGATACCGAATTCTAGCTATCCCGAACTCGTTGATCGCGCACGATACCGGGTTCAAAGATCTGCGATTCTTCATGCGTTGATCAAGCGCACTTGATTCCGCGAATCGGCTTCTGCAATCGTTGAATCGAGCGCACTCGATTATCCGAAAGAGGAGATAGGAGATTACACTCAACTACCAATTTGAATGAAAGCACAAAGCTAACAAAAGAGAATTTTATTCAAAAATCAACAACCTTTACAAATGACTCAACTTGCCTATTTATAGGCTACAACACGCAAAGCAGAAAAAAAATACAACTCCTAAGTCGGTTCCGACTTATAGCTTCAGACCTACGACTTACCTTAACTCGGCGACGACCTAAGACAAACAGCGACTTATCACATTGCAGGTACAACACAACGACTTAAAACAAACAACACAATACAAGCCTTGCCGACTTACAAACATACAGGTTACGACCTAAAAAGATACAAACGACTCAAAGACAAACGGTTTACGACTTAAGAAAATATACAACACATTACAACGACTCTCATAGGTCGTACACGACTTAAAGTACACAGCAGCTTCCCATCAACGACTTACAAACAGAACGACCTAAGTCTTCAACGATTCAGATTAAGTCGGCAATAGAATCTACGGCAACAAGTCTTCAGCGACTTAAAACATGCGCATCTCAGATCAGCGACTTAAAGAAATCAATGGTAGAGATTAACTCGGCAGAAGAATCAACGGCATCCATCTTCACGCGACTTAAGAGGGTGCGCTTTAAAACTGTACGACTTAACTAAGTCGTAACTCGCTTTCGACTTAACTCCTTCCTTAAGTCGTAGACGATTTAACACTTCATTCTCAATTCGAACCGCTCCTTCCGTGGCCTTCTCCGTAAGTCGTGGACGACTTATCAACTCCGAGCGACTTAAACCTTTGTTAAGTCGTAGCCCTTTTCCTCCTAATCTGTTAGGTCGTAAACTCGAGTTAACGCCATCCCCTGGTGTCCAGTTAAGTCGTAGCTCCTGTTCACATGCCTCCTTAGGTCGTAACTCGGCACAGTTAGCTCGTTCTTCATTACTAGGTTGTATTCCATTAGATCGGAGCTCATTAGGTCGTAACTCGTATACTACTTCTACCTTGTTAGGTCGTGATCGACCTACCAACTCCTTAGGTCGCGAACGACCTATGCCTTTAACATTCTGCGCTGCATCATCCTCCCCAGGTTGAGAAAAATTCGACCTCGAATTTGCACCATCCTCTTCCACTATGAGTTCATCCCCGTGGTATGGTATAAGATGTTTAACATTGAACACGTCAGAAGTGTACACATCCTCCGGTAGCTTCAACTTATAGGCATTTTCATTAATTCGTTTCATGATTTCTACAGGACTAATTTTCCTGGCTTTCAACTTGTTATAAGCGCCTACTGGAAAACGATCTTTTGTTAACACTGCATAAACCAAATCACCTTCATGAAATTCAACACTCCTTCGTTTCAAATCTGCAGATCGTTTATACTTCTCATTTGCTTTCTCCAATCGTTCCTGAACGATTTTATGACATTCCGTCAACCCCTCAACAAAATCAGCAGCTTTCTTAATTGTCCCCTTTGAGTGTGGTATTACCGTTAAATCCAACGGTCCTTTTGGTAAGCTCGAATAAACAATCTGGAATGGACTGAACCCAGTACTCCGATTTACCGCATGATTATGAGCAAATTCTGCCTGACATAACTTCACATCCCAACTCTTCAGATTGTCCTGTACAAGACATCATAACAAATTCCCCAATGATCTGTTCACAACCTCGGTCTGTCCATCCGTTTGCGGATGATAAGCGCTGCTAAAATTCAACTTTGTTCCCACCATTTTCCACAAACTCAACCAAAAGTGACTCAGAAATCGAGTATCTCTATCCGACACAATAGATTCTGGCAATCCATGAGGTCGATAGATCTCCTTGAAAAACAATTGAGCAACATGAACAACATCCGCCGTCTTCTTACAAGCAATAAAATGTGCCATTTTCGAAAATCGATCAACTACCACATAAATGGAATCGTTACCACGCTGCGTCCTCGGCAACCCCAACACAAAGTCCATACTCACATCAACCCATGGTTTAGTTGGTACCGGTAACGGCATATATAAACCAGCAATAGTCGCAGTTCCTTTCGAAACCTGACAAATATGACATCGCTCCACAAACCTCTCCACTTCTTTCCTCATCGATGGCCAAAAGTACGATTGTGATATTAACTGTAATGTACGGTCTCTTCCAACATGTCCTTCTTCATGTAGCTCTTTAACAATCTTCATTCTCAAACTACAATCAGGTATGCACAATCGATTTCCCTTGAACAGAAAACCATCTACCATCAAAAACTCATCCGTCACTCCATTCTTGACTTTATCAACAAACTTTGCAAAGTAAGGATCATTGACAAATAATTCTGGCAACACATCGAACCCTATCACCTCAACCTTCAGTGTAGTCAACAAATGACTCCTCCTACTCAAAGCATCAGCCACTCGATTCGTCACCCCTGACTTGTGTTTAACAACAAAAGTAAACTGTTGCAGATATGCAATCCACGATGCATGTCTCGCTGAAATCTTGTCTTGCCCTTGTAAATGCTTTAACGCCTCATGATCAGTGTAAAGAACAAACTCCTTCTGAAATAGATAGTGTCTCCAGTGTTTAATAGATTGCACAACAGCATAAAATTCAACATCATATGTACTGTATCTCATCTTTGCTCCTGATAATTTCTCGCTAAAGTATGTAATCAGACGTCCCCTCTGACTCAACACTCCCCCAATCCCAACCTTGGATGCATCAGTATGTAGTTCAAACACTAACTGAAAATCTGGTAATATTAGAATTGGTGCAGACGTCAAGAGTTCTTTGATTCGCTCAAAAGCAACCCCGGCTTCCTCCGTCCATGCAAACTGTTTACCCTTCATACAATCCGTAATAGGCGCCATCACACTACTAAAGTGTGGAATAAACCTTCGATAAAATGAAGCCAATCCGTGAAAACTACGAACTCCTGTTATCGTCTCGGGCTACGGCCAATCTCTGATAGCTTCGATTTTACTTTGGTCAACCTGTATTCCTTCTTCCGACACAACATATCCCAAAAATAAAACACTCTTCGCCATAAAAACACACTTCTTTGTAGCAGCATAGAATTGTTCTTCACGAAGAATAATTAGCACTTTCTTCAGATGTTGAACATGCTCTTCTGTACTAGCACTGTAGATTAGAATATCATCAAAGTAAACTACCACAAATTTTCCAATGTACGGTCTAAAAATCTGATTCATCACCCTCATGAAAGTACTTGGTGCATTTGATAAGCCAAATGGCATAACCAACCATTCGTATAGACCCTCCCTGGTTTTAAAAGCAGTCTTCCACTCATCCCCTGGTCTGATACGAATTTGATGATAACCGCTCTTCAAGTCAATCTTAGAAAAGATTACGGACCCACTGATCTGATCCAATAAATCATCAAGCCTCGGCATCGGAAATCTGTATCTGACTGTGATCTTATTCAATGCTCGATTGTCTGTGCACATCCTCCACGTTCCATCCTTTTTGGGTACCAACAAAGCTGGTACAGCACAAGGACTTAAACTCTCCTGCACATGCCCCTGTTCAAGCAATTCCTCTACCTGCCTCCGCAACTCTTCATGTTCCTTCGGACTCATTCGATAATGTGGTTTGTGTGGTAACACAGCACCTGGAACAAGATCTATCTGATGTTGTATATCCCTCAACGGTGGCAACTCCGTTGGTAACTCATCTGGAAATACATCGTCAAACTCTTTTAATACCGGTTTAACTTCTTATGGAATTTCAACTTCTTCACTGCTCTCACGCCCAATTAACAAGAATACTTCCGGCTCTTCTTCAACCTCCTTAACAAACTCCTTTAAAGACAATAAAGTTTTCAGCTCTTCAATCTCTTCTGACTTACTTTCTCCCGGTTGTCTCTTCTTTGGAACTAAGACAATCTTCGTGCCTTCAAACATAAAACTATAGCTGTTGGTCCGACCGTCATGTTGTACTGCTCGATCATACTGCCATGGTCTTCCCAAAAGCAAGTGACAAACGTCCATCTCTACTACATCACACCAGATCTCGTCTTTGTATTTCTTCCCAATAGAGAATGGAACACGAACTCGTCTATCCACTTTCACTTCTCCTCCTTTTCTCAACCATGCTAACTTGTATGGATTCGGATGTTTCTCTGTCTTTGTGATAACCCTGATTTTTGTGAGTAATTTCATGATTTAATTTAGTTTGTATTTGTTTGAAATTGCATTGGAAAAAATTTGGAATAGGAAATTGATTTGCAGATAAAAAGTATAAAACATGTACATGTGCACAAGACAGTGTACACATGCACACAGATTTCTGAGTAACAAAATTTGGCAGAAATTAATAGATAAAATAAAATAACTGATTTAGAAATACATATGCATAAAGATAGAATTTTGTCTTTAAATAAAATATAGTACAAAGAAAATAAGAGCTAGGCTGAAATAAACTTAAAATTATTTAAAGAAAGAAAGAAAAATAAAAGGCTTAGGTATACATAGGTTATACATGTATATAGTCAATCAATCTCTGGAAGAAAACAGAAATTGCATGAAAATGGCATGAGTCCCTAAACAAGCACTTTATCTATTCTCAGTAATCTCTTTTATTAAGAAAATAATAATAATAATAATAAGAAGTCATGCATATGACATGACCAGGGAAAATTAAAAGAGAGGAACTAATTTCTGGAAAGGAAGACAAGGACCACATACCCTTTTATTTTCTTGAATCAAACCAGAGGCAGGCTATGTTTGGGATGAGGTAGAACTGACATTGGGTAAGTCCATAAACCCTAGTAACAGCCAAGATTTATATAAAAGGCCTAGTATAGTAAGACCATATATTTTTGTTCTTCATTAACCTAAAGAAAAATATACAAGACATAAACCAGAGAAAATAGGAGAAGGCAGAAGACTAAAAGGGGGTTCATAAGGCATAGGAAGAAGAAGGATTAAGGTGAGTAACCTCACTGAAAACTTTGGCATTAAGACCTGAATATTGAGGCAGCCAGTTTGAACTAATTTTCTTTTACAAGTTATGTTTTATGATTGGATGACTTTGGTTTGTTAATGATTTGTTTAAGGGTAAAACCTCTATCTGATTTACCCAGAAATATAAGAGTCATGGATTCATGAACTAAAATGTTTGTCTGAGATATGGGTTAGCTTTGAGATTGAGTGATTTCTTTTATAAGTTTTCTTTATAAGTTGTTTATAAAAATCCCCGGATTCAAGTAGTGGGTATATGGTCTGAAGGTAGAAAGAAATATGGGCTGTAACATTGTGTTGTTGCTTATGTCTCATATTAATTAAAACAAAAGAAAATGTAGAAGTGCAATGTTGTACATGTGCTGAGCTTCTATGTTTTATGAAATACCCAAATCAAATATACTTGTGGTTTAGCCAGATCATGAATCTGATTGAACCAGAGGTAAGGGAAATATATATCTAGCAAATTACTCAGGACCATATGCTTACATCTTGATCCAGTGAAACCCATAGGCAAAATAATGTGCTAAGAAGTCACCTCCCTCTTTCATGATAAAATGTTTGCTTCTGAGAATATAACTTACCAAACTCTGGATGAATACATGTTGCTTGCATTATTTATATTTCTCTGATTAAGAAGTGAGATGCAGAAGGGATTAGCACTGCTATGAAAAATAATAATAACACTTAGTAATTTAACTAAGGACTTGGGATCTTAGGGCTACCAAAGTATAGCTTGGCAAGGGGAATATTGCAAGTTCACACATGGTATGTTTATACCCAGGGGCCTGAGTGTGCTGGGTTAACAGAGAGATGTCCCAGGCAGTGTGTGTTTAAAAAGGAGAAAGTAGCTAAAGACCCTATTATATTTGATAATGAATTCTAGGAATAGATTCAGGAGAGGTCTGGGCAAAATCCCTGATGACCAGTAAAGTTGAAAAGGGGATGATAACTGAATTGATGTTTGCATTTGGTTGTTTTGGTGCTTTTTATTGATGAATCTTATGATTGTTTTCTATGAATCAAGTCATGGTGATTATATATATAAATAATCTGGTAACACTGAGATGAAGGAACATGCTTCAAAAAGACAAGCACAAGGAAGATGCTGAGTTTCTTATACATGCAAAGTTTTGTATATAAAGAGAATTGAATGAAATCATGTTTTCAGTTGGATTATTCATACCAGACAAATAGTCTGACCCTTTTGTGTTTATGCACCATTGGGTGTCTCATATTCATATGGGGCAGCTCATGGTGATTTTGCAGGGAAATAGGAATTGCTTTGATCAGGCTTTGGATGTTAAACTGCTTAAGATTTGGATGCTATGTTTTTTTAAAGACTTTGCTGAAGTAGACTACACCTTCATGATGAACTAGATTAAGACCTATTGTTTAAAATTACTTTGAGAAACCAATGTATGGTTAATTGCTGTTTTGTAGTTGTTGAACTTATATGTCTCAGCTGAACTATGTGCTTTGTTTTGCTAAATGCTTTGCTAAGGAAAAATGAATTTTAAGCTTCAAGAACAGTTAGGCTATAATGGTAGAAAATCTGAGATTGAAAGAATTTGTGGTTTGTATGTATATCTAAAGAACTGGCATAAGAAAATCCATGTTCAAGTCAAAAATAAAATCTGATAGAAAGGGTTTGAGTTGCTTTGAAAAGAAAATAATATAGCAGGTATTTTGTAACAAAGTAGTGCAAACCAGAACAGGGCTAACATAGCCATTTTTCTTGAGCCTGGGTCAAGCCAGCAACCAAGGGTTTTAAATTAAATTTTCAGATCTGTTTCATAGCCAAAATATATAATAGGTTCAGACAATTTTGTTAACAAGGAAAAATAAGACACTGAACTGCTCACTGACACACACATGCACAGAAACATGCACAAGTAAAAGCACAATTTACCCAGTAATAAAATCAGAAGAATTTATGTAAAATAAGGAGCCTTGAGACATAAAAATCAATAGTAATGCATTAACCCAAGTCACTTGGAAAAACCTAGTTTTGAAAAACACTATTGCTATAAAGAGAGTATTTTTAAGCAATACTCAAATAGATTTCTACCTGCAAAATTTCTGTACTCTGATTTAGGTAGAAGATGACTTATATATCTTCATATATATAAGTTCAAGATAAAATGAATAAACCAATATTTTTATATTGGCAGAAAGGTCCTGGATAGAAGAAAAATTGAATTAAATATTTTTCTTGATTAAATGGCCATTGAATGTTTTTAAAAAAAAATTTTATTTAAGTGGGTCATTTCATTTGGTATCAGAGCTATGTTGTTAAATAACATAGCAAAAATTTTTGTATGAATTTGTTTGCATTGGATGTATAGAAGTGTTTACTGCTTTGGATGTTTTGTTTTTTTTCTTATTTACACTATTGATATCTATTATGACAGAATAAGTGATAAATTAAAATGAATTAATCTATAGAGCATTAGGCAAAACAGACTAACCTAAGTGTTATATCCATAGAGCTATGGTAGGACCCAGACATCAAAATGTAGGAACAAGTGAACCACCCATGGTGAATGTGCAAGAATTCATGAGGGCCATAAGAGATGGAGTAGGTAACAGGCAGGAAAATCCACATGAGGAACTTTCCAAACTACTCAAGACTTTTACCAATCTTGAAGGCAAAACATTTGATGGCACAGAAGGAGTTATGGGGGTTCAAAATTGGCTTAGAATTTTGGAAAGAATCTTTGCAGACATGCAAGTTGAAGACCAAAGGAAGAGGCAAATTGCATCCAGGCAATTGAGAGGAGCAGCTTTGGATTGGTGGGAGGTTATCATAGCTGGAAGACCTGAAGGAGAAGTAACATGGGATCAATTTAAAGCAATGTTGGAAGGCAGATTTATCCCTGCATCAGCTAAGGAGTCTTTACTGGAGGAATTCATCAAATTGAGGCAAGGGACTATGAGTGTCACTGAGTACACTCAGAAGTTTGAATCATTGGCAAAGTATGGTGCAGTGCTCATCACTACTGAGGAAGCTAAGAATGGCAGATATATTCAAGGGTTGAACCCTAGCCTTAGTAGAGCCATGCTACCATACAAGGATAAAACTTTTGATCAAGTTTTGGATTTGACTCTGAGCATTGAACAACATGATAAAGCTAGAGAGAATTTCAGGGCATTCAAAAATAATCAAAACAAGAAGGGAAAGTGTAAATTTCACCCTTATGATAAAAAGAAAACAGACATAGCTTCCACCAAGAAACCAGAAGAAGCCAGAACTGCTGAAGTTAAGAAGAGGATCACTTGTTACAACTGTGGGCAAGAGGGGCACATGAAAAATAGGTGCACCAATCCTAGACCAGCATCCTTCAATTGTCACCATTGTGGGAAGGAAGGTCACATAAAGTGGAACTGCCTAGATTTTAAGCAAGGAAAATTAGGGGCTTTGGAAGGGAAAGGCAAGGCAGCTGAGGGATCAAATGTTGAAAAGCATGGTCAAGTTGAAGGTACTTTGCTTATCCATTCAATACCTTTAACAGTAGTATATGATACTGGGGCTACACACTCATTGATCTCTCATGATATTGCACAACAATTAAAATTGAATTGTATGATTGTTGATAAACCACTGCTAATTAGAAGCCCTATAGGTAGTTCATGTGTCATGGGTATGATGTGCATGCAACTGGGATTAAATATAGGAGGACATGTGTTTGAGTCAAACCTATATGTGTTGCAATATCCAGACATAGGAATTATTTTAGGAGTTGATTGGTTGAGTAGATATAAGGCTATCATAAATATGGAGACATCCACCATATCATTGAAGGTTTCTGATGGACAAAGAATAATCATTCTTTGTGAGGCAAACAAAAATAGAAGTATAGCCAACCTTTCTGCATTGTCAAATGAAAAACCCATGCCTGCATTAGAAGAGATCCCCATAGTTAATCAATATGATGATGTGTTTGGGGAAGTAAGAGGAGTTCCTAATCACAGGCCAGTTGAATTTTCAATTAGAATAATTCCAGGAGCTAGCCCAGTGGTTAAAAGACCAACCAGAATGGGGCCTAAGGAATTGATGGAGTTGAAAAAGCAATTAGTTGAACTAGAAGAAAAAGGTTTTATTAGACCCAGTAGCTCATCATGGGGAGCACCAGTAGTCTTTGTTAAGAAACATGATGGATCCCTTAGATTATGTATTGACTATAGGGAATTAAATAAAGTCACAGTTAAAAATAAATACCCCTTACCAAGAATTGATGATCTCTTTGATCAATTGAGTGGTGCAAAGATATTCTCCAGGCTTGATTTAGCTTCAGGCTTTCATCAGATGAAAGTAGAAGAGGAAAGCATTAAGTATACAGCCTTTAACACCAGATATGGACTTTATGAATTTTTGGTGATGCCATTTGGCTTAACAAATGCTCCTTCCTATTTTGTTGATTTGATGAATAGGATTTTTAGAGAATACTTGGATAAGTTTGTATTAATATTTATTGATGATATACTAATTTATTCTAAGTCAGTTAGAGAGCATGAGAACCATTTGCATATAGTATTTGAGAAATTGAGACAGGAAGACTTGAAAGCAAAGTTTTCAAAATGCACTTTTTGGCAGAATGAAGTGAACTTTCTAGGCCATATTATATCAGAAAAAGGAATAGCTGTGGACTCCAATAAAGTCATTGCAGTGCAAGCTTGGAAAAGGCCTACTAATGTCACTGAAGTCAGATCATTCATGGGAATGGCTGGTTACTATAGAAGATTTATAAAAGATTTTGCAAAAATCTCCATTCCATTAACCAGACTGACTAGGAAAAATCAAGTGTTCACTTGGACTGAGGAATGTGAAAATGCCTTTGGGAAATTAAAAGAAGCACCGGTACAAGCTCCAATTCTTAAAGTACCTGAGGGAAATGAAAACTTGGTGGTGTATACTGATGCAAGTGGACAAGGGCTTGGAGCAGTGTTGATGCAACAACATCAGGTAATAGCTTATGCTTCTAGGCAGTTGAAATCAAGTGAAGTAAGGTATGCTACTCATGACCTTGAATTGGCTGCTATAGTGTATGCCCTTAAGCTATGGAGACACTACTTGTTAGGAGCAAAATTTGAAGTATATACAGACCATAAATCACTTAAATATTTGTTTTCACAAAAAGAATTAAATATGAGGCAGCAAAGATGGATTGAACTCTTAGCCTCATATGATTTTGAAATATTATACACACCAGGTAAGGCTAATAAAGTAGCAGATGCCCTAAGTAGACAACATGCTAAAGTGGCTAGATTAATGATAGAAGAGTTTAACACTTTATCATTATTAATTGATTCAGAGATAGAAAGTGATAACATAGAAAACATGAGCTTATGCAGTGGGAATGTAGAAATGGGAAAATTAAGTTTTATTACTCTGGGATCAGAATTGAAGAATAAAGTTGCAATGCTACAAAACCAAGATCCATTTTTATTTGGAAAGAAGACTCAAATATTAAATGGTGAGACAGTGGAAGGTTTTCAGTTGGATGATCAAGGCCATCTGAAGAAAGGAGAAAGAATATGTGTTCCAGCAATGGATGAGTTGAAGCAAGAAATTTTGGATGCTTACCACAAAAGCAAATATACTATACACCCAGGAAGCACAAGAATGTATCACAACCTCAAGAGAGATTATTGGTGGAGTGGTATGAAGAGTGCAGTGGCAATCTATGTATCAAAATGTATGGTTTGCCAACAGGTGAAGGCTGAGTATCAAAAACCCTCAGGAATGCTTCAACCTTTACAAATACCACAGTGGAAATGGGAAGACATATCAATGGATTTTATTGATGGTTTGCCTAGAACTAGGAGGGGAAATGATAGTATTTGGGTAATGGTTGATAGGTTAACCAAGTCAGCCCACTTTATACCAGTGAAATCAGAAAGAAATGCTAATACCCTAGCCCAGTTGTTTATTAAAGAAGTAGTCAGACTGCATGGTATACCAAAGACTATAGTAAGTGATAGAGATACCATCTTCACTTCAAAGTTTTGGCAGAGTTTTCACAAGGCAATGGGGACTGATTTATGCTTGAGTACAGCATACCATCCTCAATCTGATGGCCAAACAGAAATTGTGAACAAATTGCTTGAAGACATGTTGAGAGCATGTGTATTGGATTGGGGAGGAAGCTGGGAAGATTACATATATCTAGCTGAATTTGCATACAATAACACCCATCACAGTAGCATAGGCATGGCCCCCTTTGAAGCTCTCTATGGAAGGCCATGTTTATCACCTTCAAGTTGGCATGAGTCTGGAGAAAAAGTGGTCTTAGGACCAGAAAATGTGAAGGAGACTTCTGAAAAGGTAGCCTTGATCAGAAAAAGAATTGCCTCTGCCCAAGATAGGCAAAAGAAATATGCAGATCAAAGAAGGAAGGCAGTGCAATATGATGTTGGGGATTATGTGTTCATCAAGATATCACCCATGAAAAAGGTTCTAAGGTTTGGGAAACAAGGAAAGTTGATTCCTAGATATATAGGACCATATAAAATTCTAGAAAGAATAGGGACAGTAGCCTATAAATTAGAATTGCCAGAAGAAATGAGAGCAATGCATGATGTCTTTCATGTCTCTCAACTAAGAAGATGGGTTCATGATAAGGAAGCAATACTAGAATCCTCTAAGGATGTGCAGATTGATCCTAGAATGATCTATGAAAAGGAACCAGTGGGCATAGTTTCTAGAGAAACCAAGAAATTGAGAAACAAAGAAATTAAATTAGTAAAAGTACAATGGAGTCTAGACCCAAATGATTGCACATGGGAAGTGGAGGATAAAATCCGAAATGATTATCCCCAGCTGTTTGATTGAAGAAAAGGTAAATCTATATATATACATACTAATGAATGTGTTGGTTGAATATGCATTGTGATTTTTATCTTGTGTTGATATGCATAGTGCTTAATAGGTGATTGGTTTGAAAATGGTTTTGAAATCAGAAAAATTCATTTTTCTGAAGAGATAATACTTAAGTTAAGTATGAAAGAATTGTGGGACACAATTCCTAAAAGGAGGGGTATATGTGATAACCCTGATTTTTGTGAGTAATTTCATGATTTAATTTAGTTTGTATTTGTTTGAAATTGCATTGGAAAAAAATTTGGAATAGGAAATTGATTTGCAGATACAAAGTATAAAACATGTACATGTGCACAAGACAGTGTACACATGCACACAGATTTCTGAGTAAAAAAATTTGGCAGAAATTAATAGATAAAATAAAATAACTGATTTAGAAATACATATGCATAAAGATAGAATTTTGTCTTTAAATAAAATATAGTACAAAGAAAATAAGAGCTAGGCTGAAATAAACTTAAAATTATTTAAAGAAAGAAAGAAAAATAAAAGGCTTAGGTATACATAGGTTATACATGTATACAGTCAATCAATCTCTGGAAGAAAACAGAAATTGCATGAAAATGGCATGAGTCCCTAAACAAGCACTTTATCTATTCTCAGTAATCTCTTTTATTAAGAAAATAATAATAATAATAATAAGAAGTCATGCATATGACATGACCAGGGAAAATTAAAAGAGAGGAACTAATTTTTGGAAAGGAAGACAAGGACCACATACCCTTTTATTTTCTTGAATCAAACCAGAGGCAGGCTATGTTTGGGATGGGGTAGAACTGACATTGGGTAAGTCCATAAACCCTAGTAACAGCCAAGATTTATATAAAAGGCCTAGTATAGTAAGACCATATATTTTTGTTCTTCATTAACCTAAAGAAAAATATACAAGACATAAACCAGAGAAAATATGAGAAGGCAGAAGACTAAAAGGGGGTTCATAAGGCATAGGAAGAAGAAGGATTAAGGTGAGTAACCTCACTGAAAACTTTGGCATTAAGACCTGAATATTGAGGCAGCCAGTTTGAACTAATTTTCTTTTACAAGTTATGTTTTATGATTGGATGACTTTGGTTTGTTAATGATTTGTTTAAGGGTAAAACCTCTATCTGATTTACCCAGAAATATAAGAGTCATGGATTCATGAACTAAAATGTTTGTCTGAGATATGGGTTAGCTTTGAGATTGAGTGATTTCTTTTATAAGTTTTCTTTATAAGTTGTTTATAAAAATCCCCGGATTCAAGTAGTGGGTATATGGTCTGAAGGTAGAAAGAAATATGGGCTGTAACATTGTGTTGTTGCTTATGTCTCATATTAATTAAAACAAAAGAAAATGTAGAAGTGCAATGTTGTACATGTGCTGAGCTTCTATGTTTTATGAAATACCCAAATCAAATATACTTGTGGTTTAGCCAGATCATGAATCTGATTGAACCAGAGGTAAGGGAAAATATATATCTAGCAAATTACTCAGGACCATATGCGTACATCTTGATCCAGTGAAACCCATAGGAAAAATAATGTGCTAAGAAGTCACCTCCCTCTTTCATGATAAAATGTTTGCTTCTGAGAATATAACTTACCAAACTCTGGATGAATACATGTTGCTTGCATTATTTATATTTCTCTGATTAAGAAGTGAGATGCAGAAGGGATTAGCACTGCTATGAAAAATAATAATAACACTTAGTAATTTAACTAAGGACTTGGGATCTTAGGGCTACCAAAGTATAGCTTGGCAAGGGGAATATTGCAAGTTCACACATGGTATGTTTATACCCAGGGGCCTGAGTGTGCTGGGTTAACAGAGAGATGTCCCAGGCAGTGTGTGTTTAAAAAGGAGAAAGTAGCTAAAGACCCTATTATATTTGATAATGAATTCTAGGAATAGATTCAGGAGAGGTCTGGGCAAAATCCCTGATGACCAGTAAAGTTGAAAAGGGGATGATAACTGAATTGATGTTTGCATTTGGTTGTTTTGGTGCTTTTTATTGATGAATCTTATGATTGTTTTCTATGAATCAAGTCATGGTGATTATATATATAAATAATCTGTTAACACTGAGATGAAGGAACATGCTTCAAAAAGACAAGCACAAGGAAGATGCTGAGTTTCTTATACATGCAAAGTTTTGTATATAAAGAGAATTGAATGAAATCATGTTTTCAGTTGGATTATTCATACCAAACAAATAGTATGACCCTTTTGTGTTTATGCACCATTGGGTGTCTCATATTCATATGGGGCAGCTCATGGTGATTTTGCAGGGAAATAGGAATTGCTTTGATCAGGCTTTGGATGTTAAACTGCTTAAGATTTGGATGCTATGTTTTTTTAAAGACTTTGTTGAAGTAGACTACACCTTCATGATGAACTAGATTAAGACCTATTGTTTAAAATTACTTTGAGAAACCAATGTATGGTTAATTGCTGTTTTGTAGTTGTTGAACTTATATGTCTCAGCTGAACTATGTGCTTTGTTTTGCTAAATGCTTTGCTAAGGAAAAATGAATTTTAAGCTTCAAGAACAGTTAGGCTATAATGGTAGAAAATCTGAGATTGAAAGAATTTGTGGTTTGTATGTATATCTAAAGAACTGGCATAAGAAAATCCATGTTCAAGTCAAAAATAAAATCTGATAGAAAGGGTTTGAGTTGCTTTGAAAAGAAAATAATATCGCAGGTATTTTGTAACAAAGTAGTGCAAACCAGAACAGGGCTAACATAGCCATTTTTCTTGAGCCTGGGTCAAGCCAGCAACCAAGGGTTTTAAATTAAATTTTCAGATCTGTTTCATAGCCAAAATATATAATAGGTTCAGACAATTTTGTTAACAAGGAAAAATAAGACACTGAACTGCTCACTGACACACACATGCACAGAAACATGCACAAGTAAAAGCACAATTTACCCAGTAATAAAATCAGAAGAATTTATGTAAAATAAGGAGCCTTGAGACATAAAAATCAATAGTAATGCATTAACCCAAGTCACTTGGAAAAACCTAGTTTTGAAAAACACTATTGCTATGAAGAGAGTATTTTTAAGCAATACTCAAATAGATTTCTACCTGCAAAATTTCTGTACTCTGATTTAGGTAGAAGATGACTTATATATCTTCATATATATAAGTTCAAGATAAAATGAATAAACCAATATTTTTATATTGGCAGAAAGGTCCTGGATAGAAGAAAAATTGAATTAAATATTTTTCTTGATTAAATGGCCACTGAATGTTTTTAAAAAAAAATTTATTTAAGTGGGTCATTTCAGTCTTCAACTTCAATTTTGTCACAGCCTCGGTTGAGATAATATTATCACAGCTTCCTGCGTCAATCACAAACTTACACACCTTCCCCAGTATAGTACATGTCGACTTAAAGATATTACTCCTCAACCAACTAGCTTCTTCCTGCTTCGGTGTTAAACACGATCTCCTCAGCATTAGGTTACAACCTTCATCTCCTGACGCAATATCCTGCTCATCCTCCTCAACTGGACTAGAACAATCCCCATTACCATCATCATCCTCAACTTCGGCAATCATGGTTCTCTTCTTTGGCTTTGGACACTCACTGCTTTTATGACCCAATTCCTGACAATTGTAACATTTGAAACTATTGTTAACTTTCGCCTTCTCAACCTCCTTCACCACCGGTTTACTGATAGGTTTAGACACATTAGAACTTCCACTAACACCCTTCATTTGATTGTTGGAATTAGTAAACACACCACCTCCTCGTCTACCCTGTTTCTCCCAAGCCAACGCTTTCTGATGTGCTTCTGCCACAGATCTTGGATCGAACATATTAACCATATCCTGTATCTGCATTCTCAGTCCCCCAATGAACCTAGATGTCAGCTGCTCTTCCGTTTCCATAATATCATTCCTTGCAATAAGTTGATAGAATTCATCAGCATAGTCGTTAACAGACTTCGTTCCTTGTCTCAAGTTTTGCAAACGTTGATACATCAAAGATTGATAATTGTAAGGTAAGAACGTTGCTTTCAGCAATTTCTTCATCTTCTCCCAAGATTCAACTTTTGACTTTCCCATCCGATCACGTGTAAGTTTGGTCTGCTACCACCATGCCAAAGCTCTACCCCTCAACCTCGTAGCAACCAACTTCACTCTACGATGTTCTGGAACTTCTTTAAAGTCAAAAATCTCTTCAACATTAGCCACCCAATCTAGAAACTCCTCTGCTTGCATACCACCTTTGAATTCAGGAATTTTAGTCTTCATCCCCGACTCCCATTTGTGATCATACTCAGAGTGATTTCTTCCTTGTCCTCGTCCTTGTCCTCGAACACTACCACCATCATACCCCTCTTCAAAATCAGATGTATATCGTTGCATATCTCGTCCACCCACATCTCTACTACCTTCACGCCTACCACCATCATCCCTTCGATCTACATTCCTCCGTTCACGATCATTCACGTTCCTCCCACGCCTTTGATCATCATCAACACTTCTGTCTCGATTGGAATGTGGCGAGACTCTACTTCCCCCATGGTTAGATTCAGGTGAAACCCGTCTCCGATTTTGATTCATTTCTAACATCATCTTCTCTAATCGGCCAATTCCTTCGTTAAGCTTTTCACTAAAGTTTTCATTGATTCTTTGTTCCATCTCATCAGCTTCTTCTCTTCGATACAAAGCTTCTACGTTTTGGTGACGATTAGCTCTTCTTGGCGGCATACTTGAAATCTTCACTAACACTTCAAATTCAAACACAATTCGAATTTTGATCCAAGATGAAATGGATCGAAACTTCCACTTTTGTTGCAACTTCGTGATGAACACGATGAACACAACTTCTCCAAATCACAAATCCGATCTCCAAACTTCAATACAAAGTCGAACACTTCAACTTGATCACGGTTCAACACTTCAAGCTCTCGGCTATCACTTCAACTTCAAAATGAATAGGCTCCAAGTCTCGATCTAGCTATGATTGGCTAGAACAGGCTCCGATACCAAAAACTGACGCAGCGGATTAATCAAAACGATCTTCAATCGGTGGAAGTAGCAATAGATGGATTGATGAATACTGAAAGGCCCGAATTCGTTGATCTGAAGATACCAAATTCTAGCTATCCCGAACTCGTTGATCGCGCACGATACCGGGTTCAAAGATCTGCGATTCTTCACGCGTTGATCAAGCGCACTTGATTCCGCGAATCGGCTTCTGCAATCGTTGAATCGAGCGCACTCGATTATCCGAAAGAGGAGATAGGAGATTACACTCAACTACCAATTTGAATGAAAGCACAAAGCTAACAAAAGAGAATTTTATTCAAAAATCAACAACCTTTACAAATGACTCAACTTGCCTATTTATAGGCTACAACACGCAAAGCAGAAAAAAATACAACTCCTAAGTCGGTTCCGACTTATAGCTTCAGACCTACGACTTACCTTAACTCGGCGACGACCTAAGACAAACAGCGACTTATCACATTGCAGGTACAACACAACGACTTAAAACAAACAACACAATACAAGCCTTGCCGACTTACAAACATACAGGTTACGACCTAAAAAGATACAAACGACTCAAAGACAAACGGTTTACGACTTAAGAAAATATACAACACATTAAAACGACTCTCATAGGTCGTACACGACTTAAAGTACACAGCAGCTTCCCATCAACGACTTACAAACAGAACGACCTAAGTCTTCAACGATTCAGATTAAGTCGGCAATAGAATCTACGGCAACAAGTCTTCAGCGACTTAAAACATGCGCATCTCAGATCAGCGACTTAAAGAAATCAATGGTAGAGATTAACCCGGCAGAAGAATCAACGGCATCCATCTTCACGCGACTTAAGAGGGTGCGCTTTAAAACTGTACGACTTAACTAAGTCGTAACTCGCTTCCGACTTAACTCCTTCCTTAAGTCGTAGACGACTTAACACTTCATTCTCAATTCGAACCGCTCCTTCCGTGGCCTTCTCCGTAAGTCATGGACGACTTATCAACTCCGAGCAACTTAAACCTTTGTTAAGTCGTAGCCCTTTTCCTCCTAATCTGTTAGGTCGTAAACTCGAGTTAACGCCATCCCCTGGTGTCCAGTTAAGTCGTAGCTCCTGTTCACATGCCTCTTTAGGTCGTAACTCGGCACAGTTAGCTCGTTCTTCATTACTAGGTTGTATTCCATTAGATCGGAGCTCATTAGGTCGTAACTCGTATACTACTTCTACCTTGTTAGGTCGTGAACGACCTACCAACTCCTTAGGTCGCGAACGACCTATGCCTTTAACATTCTACACTGCATCAGCTGGGGAGGTGGAAGCAGGCCCCCAGCCCGCCTGGACTGGGGAGGGAGGCAGGCCCAGTCCGCCTGGGCTGGGGAGTTAGAAGCAGACCCAGCCCGCTTGGGCTGGGATGTGGTGGGAAGCCCCCAGCCCGCCTGGGCTGGGGAGGTAAGGGGAGCCCAGCCCGTCTGGGCTGGGTGGAAGGGGAACCCCAGCCCGCTTGGGCTGGGGTGCATCTAGTCCCCAGCCCGCATGGGCTGGGGAAGCCCCAGCCCGCCTGGGCTGGGGAGGCCCCAGCCCACGCGGGCTGGGGTCCTTCGGGTCCCTAGCCCGTTTGGGCTGGGGAAGGCCCCAGCCCACGCGGGCTGGGGTCTTAGGGTCCCCAGCCCGCCTGGGCTGGGGAAGCCCCAGCCCATGTGGGCTAGGGTCCGGATCGGCCCCAGGCAGCCTGGGCTGGGGCGCCCCAGCCCAGGCGGGCTGGGATCGGATTCCTGCCCCAGCCCGCCTGGGCAGGGGCGCCCCAGCCCAGGCGGACTGGGGTCGGGTTCTGCCCCCAGCCGCCTGGGCTGGGGGGTTCAGCCCAGCCCGCCTGGGCTGGGCTGGGAGGTTTCTGCCCCAGCCCAAGCGGGCTGGGGTGTGGTTCTGCCCCAGCCCAGGTGGGCTGGGGTGTGCATCAGCCTGGGTGCAGCCCAGGCCTGTCCTGGTGCACCCAGATCACTGTTTCAGCCTGTTTTCAGGCTGAAACATTCCAGCCAGCAGTTTTTTGTGATTTTTGGTGATTTGGGGTGTTTTTTTCAAGTTTTGGCATTAAATTTTCATCAAAATTAACTAACAATAATCACTAATGGATATAACTAGCAATAATCACTAATAGATAGTAATTACCTTAATGAGGCAATATCACAAACACCTTATGTGCAACCCCAAAATGAAAGCAAAGATGATCAAAGAGCTATGATTCACATGTTACATAAGAAAACATGTGTTACTAAATGATTATTTAAATCAAAAGATGATTAAACACATGCTAGAAGAGGTTTTTAGCAGTATACCTCTCTTGAAAGCAACAAATACTATTGTAGCATCAACCCAAATTAGCAAAAGGTGATTAGGAGGCTATAAGATCAAAAAAACACATAAAACATGTGTTACTAATCAAATTTCAGAAATTATGAAGATATAAAATATGGATTTGAGGTGGGTATTTGCATTACCTTTTCATAGAATGACTTGCATAAGCTAAAACTAGAAGGAGATGAAGATGGAGGCCATTTTTGTTATGAAAGCTTTAGGAAATGGTTAGGGTTTTGATTAGGGTTTTGATGAATGAGGTTAGGAGAGTTTGAGATAATTTATAGAGGAAGTTTAGGGTGGGTTATTGGGTAAGGTTTAATAACCCAATATGAAGAGAGTTATTTACATGTTTCCAAAAATTAGTCTAAGTGTTCATATATGTTTATAAAACTCATTTTTTCTTATCCAAACCCATTTTAAAATCTCTCCTCAAATATTTAAGTTTCCAAAAATAACATTTTATCCTCATTTTAAAATCCCATATTTCCCATTTAATTAAAATAGCCTTTTCAAATAATAAATTTTATTATTCCAAATCCTTTTATGCTTCATTAAAATAAATAAATAAAAGCCTAACTTTTATTTATTAATTGGTAATGCAAATCCCGGGTTGTTACAGACTCCCCCCCTTAAGAAAATTGCGTCCCTGCAATTCCTTAAGATAGATGTCGTCTATAACGTCAAATCCACAAAAGAAGTGATAGAGATAAAATAGAGAATTCTCACCCGTAGAAGAAGATGGGAGAAAGCCAGGATAAGAGCGCTCGATAGATTCTCTGGTCTCCCAAGTGCAGTCCTTAGGATTCGGTGACCATTGAATCTTCACGAGTGGAACCTCTTTGTTGCGAAGGCGTCTAACCTCCGAATCAAGCACACGAAGAGGTTGCTGCTCCAAAGATAAATCGGGTGAGATCTCCAGATCGAGCACGATATGAGGCTCGATAATAGAATCAGGGTCGCGCACACACTTGCGAAGCTGAGAAACATGGAACACATCATGTATTCCAGAGAAATGAGCAGGTAGAGCCACACGATAAGCAACGGGGCCAATGCGTTCTGTAATAGGAAATGGTCCGACATAGCGAGGAGTCAACTTCCCTGTAGAGCTGAAACGCACAACCCCCTTCATGGGAGATATCTGTATAAAGACATGATCACCAATGGAGAACTCAAGAGGCTTCCTACGGTTGTCCGCGTAGGATTTCTGGCGGTCCTGTGCCTCTTTCATTCTCTGACGGATAAGAATAATCTTCTCAGAAGATTCCCGAACTGAATCTGGACCAAGAAGGTGCTTCTCACCAGATTCTAACCAACAAGCAGGAGAGCGACATGGCCTTCCGTAAAGAGCCTCGAAAGGTGCCATGCCGATACTAGACTGAAAGCTGTTGTTGTAGGAGAACTTTACAAGCGGTAAGTGATCCTCCCAACTACCTCCGAAATCCAGAATACAACAGCGCAAAAGATCCTCTAAAACACGATTCACCCTCTCCGTCTGACCGTCGGTCTGAGGATGATAAGCAGTCGAGAGATTCAGCTTTGAGCCCAAAGCTGACTGTAGGCACTTCCAGAAATGACTAGTAAAGATAGTGTCTCGATCACAGACGATAGAGCTAGGAATGCCATGAAGTCGAATGACTTCCTTCACATATAACTTGGCAAGCTGAGGAGCAGTCCGAGTGGACTTAATAGGAATGAAATGAGCTGATTTGGTCAAGCGATCGACGATGACCCAAATAGAAGTATGGCCTGACCTCGATTGATGCAGACCGTCAATAAAATCCATGGATATCTGATCCCATTTCCACAATGGAATCTCTAGCGGCTGAAGAAGACCAGATGGACGCTGATGCTCAGCTTTGATCTGTTGACAAGTCATGCAACGGCTTACATAACTTGCAACATCACTCTTCATGCCCTCCCAAAAAAATAGGCGACACATGTCGGCATACATCTTACTCGACCCGGGATGTATAGTGTACTTAGTGTGATGATACTCGTCTAGAATGTCGTGCCTAAGTGATAAATCAGATGGTACCAAAATAAGGTTCTTCCTGCGAAGACACCGATGAGAATCAATAGAATAATCCAACAATGTCTCATCACTGGATCCCGACTCAAGGAGATGAATGTATCGCAACAAGTCTGGATCCTGCCGCTGAGCATGGGCAATGAGATCCAATAGAATAGGTCGAGCTTCCAAGCTGAATAACAAGATCTGAGAATCAGAAGACGGAGCTCGATTTCGAATATCACACATAGAAAGAGTCTCAAGAATAACCCACTGGGTAATCATCATAGAAACAACTGCCGAGTGTTTGCGACTGAGCGCATCTACAACACGATTCCCCTTGCCAGGGGTATACTGAAAATCTAAGTCATATGAGGCGAGAAACTCGAGCCATCGCTGCTGCCTCATATTGAGATCCTTCTGACTGAATGAATACTTCAGCGACTTGTGATCGGTGTAGAGAATGAAACGTTCGCCCAATAGTTAATGACGCCACGTCTTCAAGGAAAAGACGATAGCTGCTAACTCAAGATCAAGAGTAGGATAGCGAACCTCATTCAGACGTAGCTGCCTAGAAGCGTAAGCAACTACCTGATCTTTCTGCATAAGCACAGCACTGAGGCCGCTACCACAAGCATCGGTGTAAACAACAAGATCCTGGTTACTCTCAGGAACTACAAGGATAGGAGCATGAGTGAGAAGTTCCTTCAGTCGCTGAAAGGAAGCTTCACACTTATCAGACCAAATAAAACGAACCCCCTTACGAGTCAGAGTCGTGAGGGGAAGTGCAACTCGAGAGAAATCCTTGATAAACCGACGGTAATAACCCGCCAGCCCAAGGAAGCTGCGAATATCATGAACGTTCTCGGGCTGCCTCCAATTCTGAATAGCTTCGATCTTGGCAGGATCGACAGAAATACCCTCAGATGATACAATATGGCCCAAGAACTTGACCTTTCTCTCCCAAAAATGGCACTTGGAGAGCTTGGCCTTAAGCTGATGCTGACGAAGAGTATCCAAGACGATCCGCAAATGATGAGCATGCTATGCCTCGGATCTAGAATAAATAAGAATATCGTCGATGAAAACCAGAACGAATCTATCGATGTATTCCTGGAATACTCGATTCATAAGATCGACGAAGAAAGCTGGAGCGTTCGTCAAGCCGAACGGCATGACCAACCACTCAAAAGAACCATGACGAGTGCAAAATGCTGTAAGAGGAATGCTGTCTTCCATGACTCGTAGTTGATGGAATCCGGTGGAAAGGTCAAGCTGAGAGAAGACCTTCGCACCGCTCAATTGGTCAAACATGTCGTAACGAGAATTAGAGTTAGACATGATTCAATGATAGATAATTAATTAAGGAATACTATAGAATATAACAGATTCCTATACATATTCCTAACTTATCTATCAATAACATAAGGAAGGGATTTGATTTAATTTAGTTCTAATTAAAATGTATTGTACTAAGTGTATCTGTTCTGTGTTTATTATGCTTATTCCTGAAACCAAGCTCTGATACCAAGCTGTAACGCCCCACTCTGAGACCCACTGTAACAAAGAGTATTACGGGAGTAATACTGTCTGTTAAAGTGGAGAATAGAGTATAGTGGAAGCGACCATTTGTAATCAAGCTATAACTATCTACTGAATACGTCGAAAGGATGGTATCTATATATTTTTTTCAAGTGGTTCGACATATTTGGTAAATACTTATAACGAAATTACAAATGGCTAAAGATCTATCAGGACAAAGCATAATAATAAATGATAAAACATCACAGAACAGAATCACATAACAGATATAAAATCCCAGAACAATACATCATCAATACAGATCCAAATACTATAAGTGGGTACAAAGCCACTGCCCACACATGTGGGTCAAAATATGTACATATCAAAGTCTGAATAATAACAGAGTAGCGGAATAGTGGACAAATAAAAGCGCTATCTATCAGCATAGCAGATAATGTCCAAGCGGAAGCACAGAAGCTAAGTCCAGAGACCTAACCTGAAACAACTCGGTCTGACCCGAGTGAAAACACTCGGGTCAGGCTAGATAAACAATCAGTAATAACTGAGATATATAATAATGTGGTACATAAATAAAACAGTACTTATCCAAAGAGAAGTATATTATGAACCACATGAATATAATGACGATCCCTAATCATCAATAAACAATAAAAATCTCCAAAGAGAAATCAACACCAAAGTGTAGAATAAATAAAATCGCCTCATATCATCAGCGTAGCCAAAGCTATAAAAAGATGCCCATAGGCAATAATCCCAAGAGTGACCAGAGTCTGTAATCAATGCCCAAGCAAAGATCGATGCTCCAAAGAGCAATGGGGATATACTGAAAAGTCAATGAAATCCAACACTGAAAAGCAATGTCCAGAGACACTGTGAATCCACAAGGTAATCACACTTACATCGTATGGTTCCATAGAACCAACACCGAATGGCGGTACTCGAATGGATATAAAAATCATCAAATAATACCAGTATTGCACGTGCACCGACCAGAGTCGTTATTGCCAAGTACTGTAGAGTTGTGATCGATCACTCGCACAGATGCGGAACGCGCGAGATGGCAAGATCCTTCCCAGAAGGATAAAGGCCCAGAGGCGCATGCCGAAAATATAAACTGCTCCATAGAGCAGGTGTCCAGAGACGGTTGCCCAGAGGCGTGGTGACCCAGAGGTCCAGTACTCGCCGCCCAAAGGCTAATGTGTCACCAACTTCTTGGAGAGAAACCCGTAAAGTGTTAACAATGAGTCCCATACCCCACGTTCGCACTAAACGGTTTCCTAACCAATAGCAAGCTCACACTCCAAACAATAAAAAGTCCACCTCGCATCATCGGTAAACTAGACCCAGAGGTCAAAACGATCAATCGAATAGGTCGGGGATTAACCGGAAAGGAAATACACACGGTTCCATAGGCCGGAGATTTCCTAACTATTTAAGCACCTTTCCACTTCACTCGACGTGCTAAAAAGCGAGTGTGAGATTTTTATTATAGAAAATAATGGTGCGAAACGGATTTATAATTGATTTTGAAACCATTTTAAAACGGCTTTTGAAAACTCTCCTTTTATGGAGTAATTAATTTAATAATTAAAAATAATATTATATAATAATTTCCAAAGCCATTTAGGAGTGAAAAATCTTTTAAAAATGATTCATAAAACCCGTGTACAAAATCTAGAGACAAATCTCAAAGAAATCAATAAAGCCAGAAAATCACTGAAAAATATTCTAAGTGTTTGTAAACATTCAAGAACAGCTGCAAACTCAAGTTCGGCAATTTATTTGGACCAGCAAACTATGTCCAAATGTCATGAAAATTTGTAGGCATGTAATCCAACATCCCTACTTTAAGATGTAAAAAGAATTTCTAGATTCCGAGTTGAGACGAAGTGGCAGCGACATATCAAAGTTGGACCCAGAAAAGATTCACACTGTTTACCAACAGCGTCCAGAGTTCAACTTCGTCACGAAATTCGGAGTAACAAACTAACTCCGATGTTGTCCAAATTTTCCAGCGATGGAGTTCGAAACTCCACCTTTCCAACGAGACCAAAAACGTCGAATTCCGACTTCGGATGTGATTGTGGCGGCATCGCGAAGTGGAGATAAAAATCTGGAAATAGGCAAGCCCAGTCCGTCTGGGCTGAGAAAGTGGGAGCAAGCCCCCAGCTCACCTGGGCTGGGGAGGTAAGGGGAGCAGGCCTAGCCCGCCTGGGCTGGGGAGGTGGAAGCAGGCCCCCAGCCCGCCTGGACTGGGGAGGGAGGCAGGCCCAATCCGCCTGGGCTGGGGAGTTGGAAGCAGACCCAGCCCGCTTGGGCTGGGATGTGGTGGGAAGCCCCTAGCCCGCCTGGGCTGGGGAGGTAAGGGGAGCCCAGCCCGTCTGGGCTGGGTGGAAGGGGAACCCCAGCCCGCCTGGGCTGGGGAAGCCCCAGCCCACGCGGGCTGGGGTGCATCTAGTCCCCAGCCCGCATGGGCTGGGGGAGCCCCAGCCCGCCTGGGCTGGGGAGGCCCCAGCCCTCGCGGGCTGGGGTCCTTCGGGTCCCCAGCCCGTCTGGGCTGGGGAAGGCCCCAGCCCACGCGGGCTGGGGTCTTAGGGTCCCCAGCCCGCCTGGGCTGCGGAAGCCCCAGCCCATGTGGGATGGGGTCCGGATCGGCCCCAGCCAGCCTGGGCTGGGGCGCCCCAGCCCAGGTTGGCTATGGTCGGATTCCTGCCCCAGCCCGCTTGGGCAGGGGCGCCCCAGCCCAGGCGGGCTGGGGTCGGGTTCTTCCCCCAGCCGCCTGGGCTGGGGAGGTTTCTGCCCCAGCCCAAGCGGGCTGGGGTGTGGTTCTGCCCCAGCCCTGGTGGGCTGGGGTGTGCATCAGCCTGGGTGCAGCCCAGGCCTGTCCTGGTGCACCCAGATCACTGTTTCAGCCTGTTTTCAGGCTGAAACATTCCAACCAGCAGTTTTTTGTGATTTTTGGTGATTTGGGGTGTTTTTTTCAAGTTTTGGCATTAAATTTTCATCAAAATTAACTAGCAATAATCACTAATGGATATAACTAGCAATAATCACTAATAGATAGTAATTACCTTAATGAAGCAATATCACAAACACCTTATGTGCAACCCCAAAATGAAAGCAAAGATGATCAAAGAGCTATGATTCACATGTTACATAAGAAAACATGTGTTACTAAATGATTATTGAAATCAAAAGATGATTAAACACATGATAGAAGAGGTTTTTAGCAATATACCTCTTTTGAAAGCAACAAATACTATTGTAGCATCAACCCAAATTAGCAAAAGGTGATTAGGAGGCTATAAGATCAAAAAAACACATAAAACATGTGTTACTAATCAAATTTCAGAAATTATGAAGATATAAAATATGGATTTGAGGTGGGTATTTGCATTACCTTTTCATAGAATGACTTGCATAAGCTAAAACTAGAAGGAGATGAAGATGGAGGCCATTTTTGTTATGAAAGCTTTAGGAAATGGTTAGGGTTTTGATTAGGGTTTTGATGAATGAGGTTAGGAGAGTTTGAGATAATTTATAGAGGAAGTTTATGGTGGGTTATTGGGTAAGGTTTAATAACCCAATATGAAGAGAGTTATTTACATGTTTCCAAAAATTAGTCTAAGTGTTCATATATGTTTATAAAACTCATTTTTTCTTATCCAAACCCATTTTAAAATCTCTCCTCAAATATTTAACTTTCCAAAAATAACATTTTATCCTCATTTTAAAATCCCATATTTCCCATTTAATTAAAATAGCCTTTTCAAATAATAAATTTTATTATTCCAAATCCTTTTATGCTTCATTAAAATAAATAAATAAAAACCTAACTTTTATTTATTAATTGGTAATGCAAATCCCGGGTTGTTACAGAAGATTTTGATATAAATTATAAAGGGTATGATTTTAAGATACTATAAGTGTATAGTATAAAGTGTTTTGAGAATGGCTTTGGGGAAAAAGGCGCTCCCTTGAAATGAACTTCTCAGGAGTGCCACTGGGTGGTACTACCTTGAACCCTAAGGGGGGTTCTAAAGTTGATCCTGTGAGGAGTCCGGACAAACTAGTTTCTGAGGATTGTTGGGTAGCGAAAGTCGAGGGCGCTGATGCCTACAGGGGCATTTGGGTTATGCTGTGACGACGGTGTAACTCGATGTCGCTGCGATCTATTGTGTGGACCATAGCGTAAATCGTGTGGAGGATGAGTGCCAACAGTCTACACTTGATTTTACCGAGACGGCAACGTAACATCGGTAGGTTGTGATTTATGGTCAAGTGGAGGAGTTTCATTCTTTTGGCAGCAAAATTCGTAGGCGCTGATGCCTACAGTTATATGGGTTTGTGCTGTGATAGCAACGTAAAGCCCGAGTATAACTGCGATCTGTAGCGGGTTCCATGGTGTAATCGAGGGGCGCGGAGGCCTACAGTTATCTATGGATTTTGCCGGGATGGCAACGTAACCATCGGGTTAACTGCGACCATGGATGGGGGTGATGATTTCCAGAGCATTCTCACCAAAGATATTTCCTCTATTTTCAAAACTGTTTTCTATATTTTCATAAATTATTTTCCAAGTATTTTCATTGGGTGTTGAAAACGGGTTTACCAAGTACTTATAGATTTTTAGTCTTACGCCTAATCAACGTATGTGCGAATTTCTATGAGAACGAGGATGGATTTGTTTAGACATCGAGTTATAAAAAGTATTTTTAAAGCTATTTTGATAATATTATGTAGATTTTTAAAGTGTTTTAAAAATTTAAATAAAAAGATTTAAGAGTTAAATATGTTCAAAGAGTAATTTAAATGATAATGAACATTTTAATAAAATTTTGGCTTCGTTCCTTTTCGGGGACGAAAAGATTTAAAGCGGGGAGGAATGTGATAACCCAGATTTTTGGGCATCAAATAATTGGATAATTATCTGATTTCAACTTTGGAAAATGCTGATGTATAAGTTGAATGAATAAATCTGATAATAAATATTTATATCTGAATAAATATGTATTTGATAATCTCCTAATAATTATTTAAAATTGGCAAAATTATTATTTTCAAACAAATTAAATATGTGTTTGTTATATGTATATATATACATATGAGTAGATTTTAAATAGAATTGGATTGGAAATTCAAAAAAAATATGATTTTTATTAGTGTATAATTAAGATTTTAAAATCATTCTCTTTTAAAAGTTATATATGTATAAATACTAGAAAATGTATGAATATAAATATAAAACATAAATTGATTCAAAAGAAATATATTTATCTAAAATGGGAAATATAAAATAAAAGACAAGGATAAATAAAAAGCTTTAATAAGATTTAAGAAAAGGTTTAATACATTTTTAAAATTAACATGAGATAAAATTTAATTTGTATATATATAAAACATTTAAAACATGATACATGAAATTAATAAATACAAAATATAAATATGAATTAGTATAGAAACATTAATATACATACAAAAATACAAGTGTAAGTAATTAATACATACAAAGATACAAGTGTAAGAAGAGTACAACCTAAATTAACAAGTGTAAACTAAGTAATTTGCAAATATAACAAGTGGCATTTATTTTCTTTAAATTAAAATAAATAAGTATGTAAGATAATAGGCTGTGTATATAATTGTTGAATCCTCTCCAAACCAGTCTTTCTCCTTTCATTTCTTCATCTTTCACAAATTTTTTTTAAACAAAGATCAGGATCAAAACAAAAGTAAAACCTGGAAACTGTAAAACTGTGGTAAAGCAACATAGTTGATTTAAGGGCAAAACAAATTCAAGATTAGTTCAAATTCATTTCATACTAAATCAAAACAAGGATCAGATCAGCAAGCACAAATCTCCAGTTTCAAGTTTTCAAAAGATCAGAGCAATTTCCAATTTCCTTTTCCAAAGGGTTTCTCTGTTCTTCAACTAAAAGTGAGCAAACCACCTTTTTACTATAAAATCTGTGTTTTAAACTTTGATGCATGTGCTTAATGTGTGAAGTAATGTTGTGAAAAATGATTGCAACGATATATTTTACTTGGAATATAGATGAACTACTGTGAATTGTTATATGCAAGTCTATATATATGTATACAAGCCTCTATATGTTCTACAGGCTCAGGAAATCTTTATAAAAAAATTTGTATCTCTTCATACAATTAGAATTGAGTTTTGATCTTTGAATGAAATATGATTATAACCTTATAATAACAATTCTAAAAATGATTTCAAGTTTAATGGTTAAGTATTTATCTCTAAATGGAAATTACAGTGAAACTTTTGAAATTTAGAAAAATCAAACATCTTGATTTCATGATTGGAATCCATAATCAGGTTTATAATTGTAAATCATGAATTTAGGTATAGAAATTGAAATTTTTAGTTTAGAAATTGCTGAGATAATCGGAGTCGAACGATTTTGGGTTTATCGCCAATTTCCGGCAATCGGCATGGTGGATGTCGTCGTGATCATTTTCGAAGTTAGCTGGGGAGTTGACGATCATAGGAAAATGGTCGTCAGATTTATCATTGGTCGTGGTGGCCATGGGAGGGTGGAATAGGGTTTTGTCGCCTGTTTGGGTAGTCCGTGTGTTCGAGGCGAATGCGGCAAGGATGGTGTACCGGAGTAGATCGCATAGGGGGGATCGATGCTGGAAGTCGTGGAGATGCTTCGGTGGGAATGGCGAGGGTTCTCGAGGTGTAGTTCGTCGGCGATTGATGATTTTTCTGATCGGCGTGTGTTCCAGGCTAGGTCGTTTGAGCTCGTTTTCATTTTACGTTGTTATCTTCGGATCTGGGTGGTCGGAGGGTCTATGGGAGTCGATGACGATGTGTTGGAGCCGGCATGGTTGGTCGGAGCGATGATGTTCGGTGGTGCACGTGCACGATGTATCAGGTGGTGTTGAGGTTGGGAAGAAGCAGGGTAGCTCGGGGACGATCTCGTGTTTTATCGTGTGTGACTCGAAGATGTAGTGGAAGTGGGAGACTCGTGAGTTTTCTTGGGTTTTGTTGGGAATGGCCCGGGTTTATGTTAAAGGATGATTAATTAATTACTGTAATTAAGCAATTAATTAAGAAGAGATGTTTTTAAAAGTTAATTAACTTAAAGGTCTAAGTTAATTGGTTAATGATAATTAATTACAAAGTTTATTAATAAAGGTGTAAATAAAAATTAAAGTAAATGATTAAGATAATGGTTTATTTTAGATTAATTAAGGACTTAAATAATTAAGGGTTAAGTAATTAACTTAAGTAATTATAGGATAATTAATTAATGTAATTAAAGGTTAATTACTTAATGAAATTAATTAAAGGTCAATTTGTTAATAAATTTGTAATTAAGGGTTGTTAATTAGATAATTAGAGATTATTAATTAATTGATTAGAGATTAATTAATTAAATAATTAAATTGTGATTAAGCATTATTTAATTAAGTAATTAGAGGTTAATCAATTGGTAATTAAGGATTGATTAACTTAAGAATTAATTTATTTGTAATTAAGTTTTATTAATTAAAAATTAAGGTTTATTAATTAATAATTAAGGGGTAATTAATTAGGTAATTAAAGATTAATTAATTGATTTGTAAGGTAATCAAGGAATGATTAATTAATTAAATGGTTTGTAGTTAATTAATGATTGATTACGCAGGGTTAAGTGATTAATTCTTAAGTAATTACTTTAATTAAGTAATTAGAGAATCATTAATTAATGTGATTAATTAATTAAGGAGATTAATTAAAAGTTAATGTGAATGGTTAAGGCTAATTAATCTATGGGGTAATTAATGGTTAATTACTTAATGTAATTAAAGGATAATTAATCAAGGATGATTAATTAAGATGGATGATTAAAGAATGATTTATTAATTGGGTTGTAATTAATAAATGTTGAGTATGCATGATTAAGGTATTCTAAATGATTAAAGTTGGTAATTAATTTAATTGGAGATTAATTAAATTAATTAGGAATTATATATCTATTAAATCTTGTTATGGATGGTTGAATGATATTGGATGACTTGGATTGATTTTATCTCTGATGGGCGATTGAGATGTGCTCTGATATGAATGGGTTAAACTGTGATAATGTAGGTTACCTATCTGAGTTGAATTGTTGTATGATATCCTGGATTTGAATTGTATTGTTTAAAACTTAACAACTTGGATTAGAGATGACATTGAATTCGAAGAGACCGGGGTCGGGTATCAGTAAATACCCGAAACCACTTCGATTCTTTATAAATGTGAGTTTGGAAGCAAACAGGCTGGAATGAAATAAGTTAAGTATCATGGATATTTAAAACTGGATAACGGTTCTTGGATATTGTTTTGAGATAAATAATTGACTTAAATAAGATTAGAACTCGTAGAAAAGTACGAGTTACCCTGGTAATTCACTTAAGTTATATAGCTTGGTATTTCATATTATAGGTTTACTCACGCTGGTTTCTAGCCTGACCCGGGTGTTACTTTGATGTAATGCTCGGGTCAGACCGAGTATTACAGATTTCCAAGTAAGGACGTTTTGGAGCTCAGGAGGCGAGCTGGATGGTAGGGACGTATGGAGTGTATACCGCTGTGATATATTGTAGTTGTTTGGGACATGTTAATTGTATCTGTCCAGTGATTTGTCTATATGTTGTAACTCTGATGTATTAACGTGTAATTTGACAAATACAGCTTGCTTTGTATAATTGTTATTATTTGATATTATATTTTTCCGCTACGAATGTGAGAATCTGTGTTTTGGTGCTTCTGTTTCTTCTTCTTCTTCTTCTACCTCTTTTCTTCTTTTCCCTAACTATCTGGAATTTTCGGGATCGAAAATTCTGGGTCGTTACAACATGCATCAATGTATACAGTAAAAGGCTTAGTTCCATCAGGTAGAACTAACACTGGTGCACTAGTAAGGGCTCTCTTAAGTTTCGTGAAGGAATCCTCACAATCCACGTCCTACACGAAAGTTTTATTCTTCTTAGTAAGGCGCGTGAGTGGTACCGAAATCTTGGCAATGTCTCTAATGAACTTCTTATAGTAGCCCGCCAATCCTAGGAAGCTCCTAACTTCGATGACGTTCTTGGGGCCCTTCCAATCTTGCACTGCAACCACCTTAGCGGGGTCAACATCAAACCTTCCTTCGAGACCTCGTGCCCTAAGAAACATACCTCCTCTCTCCAGAAGTGACACTTCGAATACTTAGCTCTCAAATGATGACTACGAAGTGTGCGAAGAACCTCCTCTAAATGAACAACATTCTCTTCCATATTCTTGGAAAACACCAAGATGTCTTCCACGAATACCACCACAAACTTATTTAGGACCTCTCTAAAGACGCGGCTCATCAACAAAGTAGGCTAGGGCATTGGTTAGCCCAAAAGGCATAACCAACCACTCATAAAATCCGTTTGGAGTCCTAAACGCAGTCTTATCTATGTTGTCATCGGCGACCCCTAAGCTGATGGAATCCTGTGGCTAAATCAAGCTGGGAGAATACCGAAGAGCCAACTAACTGGTCAAAAAGATCATCAATCCTAGGGAGTGGATATCGGTTCTTCTTTGTGAGCTTATTTAATTAATCAATGCAAAATCTAAGAGAACCATCTGCCTTAGTAGCGAAGAGGACTGGTGCTCCCCATTCCGATATGCTTCTTCTTATGAGACATTTCTCCAAAAAGCTCACCAATCTGCTTTCTCAATTCCTTCCTCTCCCTAGGTTCCATGTTCCTTACAGGTAATGCTACTGGCTTAGCATTCTCAGTTAAATAAATCCCGAAGTCAATCTCTCTCTTAGAGGGTAGTCCCCTAACCTCCTCAAAGACGTCTGGAAAATCTCTTACGACAGGAACTGAATCTAGCTCTGCTGAAGATGAATCGAGGGATTATAGGAAACTCAACATGACTGACCCTTGCGGGTCGCAAGAAACCTCGAGAGTCCTACCACTGCATGTCTTTAGTCTAACGACTCTCCTCTTGCAGTCTAATATAGCTCCATATGTGGATGCCAATCCATCCCCAAGATCATCACATACCCCGAAAATCCCAATACATAGGCATCGTAGTCAAATTCTATGCCTAGGATAATATTTTTCAAACCCCTACAAACCATAGATGAGTGTGCCGATCCTCCTATGGGGTTTGTAGCAACGATGGGGTCCACTACTAAAGAAATGTCTAAGTGCAAACAATCCACAAGAGAACTAGAGATAAAAGAGTGTGATGCTCCTGAATCGAATAAAGTTCGAATGGGAAAATCAAAAATGGAAATCAACCTTCAACTGTGACTTTCCTACCTCTATTCGGAATGCCGCCTGAAGGTGCTGCATCTAACACCTGAATCTATGCACCTGGTGTACTAGCTCCATGTCCCGTCCTTTGGGGGAAACTCCTACTCAAGTGACCGGGTTGCCCGCAATTAAAGCACTTTCCCTTCATCTCCTCCCTTTTGCAATCCTTGGCGATATGTTCCATAATTCCACAGCTATTTCACCTCAATCCTTTCTTAATCTGCTTCTGAGGGCCATCACCTTTCTTCTTCTCTTTGTTGTTCCTCCACCATTTCTTCTTTGGACCTTCCGACTTAACAACTTTTTTAGACTCTCCTTCCTTGACTGCATCAGACATAAGTGCCATCTCTATCAAAGATTCATAAGTAGCTCCCATCGGTACGTGAGTCAATAACAATCTCTAAAGGGGCTGATTCAATCCCTTCACAAACTTCATAGCTTTCTTGTGTGGCATATTCACCAACTCCATTCCGAACCGAGACAATTCATTAAATTGATTGATGTACTCCTTCATTGACAAACTCCCTTGCTTCAAACTAATGAATCGCTCTAATTGAACACTCTCCTCTACTTGAGACAAAAATTTCCTATCAAATCGCACCCAGAACCCATTCCAAGTTCCTTTCTTCCTTCTAACTCAATGACCTCCCACCAATACAAAGCCTCCTCTTTCAGCTGCCAAGATGCTAGCTGAACTTGCTGCTGATAATCTAATCCCAATAGTCCAAATATCCTCTTTGTGTCTCTACGCCAGGCTCTCGCCTACACAAAAGTCTCCTTACCAGAAAAAGTTTTTCCACCCAAACTTGGAAAATCCTTACAAAGCTTAGAGAAATTGACGGCGGTAGGTGGATTGATGGGATTCCCATCCGCTGGTGCGTGGTTGGGCGCTTTCCCGTGCCCCTCTGGAGTTGTGGCTTATAGATACCTACGAAACCAAGCTGGGACTAGAATGCCCTCGGGAAGGTTCGGGGCATCCGCCGTTCTATGGAAAGAAAAAGATAGTTTAGGAAAGAGTCAAAGGGAGATTGAACTGGATTTTTGAGGGAATTTTTATAAAAACTCTTTTATACTTAAAAACTACCTTTAAGAGTTTTTTTATGAAAAATACTTTAAAGCAAGTTATTTTGAAAAAAATACTTTACTTTTAAAATAAATTTTTAGGAATCCTGTAACCTTAAGCTCTAATACCAAGTGAAACACCCCATACCCCTTAGTATACCTAAAATGGACACACTAAAAGATGTCGTGCATTGTAGGTATAACTAAAGCTAGTAGAGACTAAGATTCACAAGACAAAATAGATAGATAATAACACAACGGAAGTAATTAAGAACAATAAGTGATTTTAAAAATTAATATTTCATAAATACTTCAAACAAACCACATATGTTCCAAATACCAAATACAATTGTCTTATGAAAATAAATCTCTGTCTCATCAGAAAAATCAAAGTACAAACACAAACGTTTCCTCAATACAGTGCCAGTACAATAAAGGAACAAAAAGCTGGAAATAAAAAGAAGGAATACATGATAGGGTCTCCAAGTCTCCAAGAAGCTGCGGTCTATCTTCCTTGCCATTGATTGCCTACAGAGAGAGAAAAGGGTGAAAATAAAGGAGTGGGTCAGACTAAAAGTCTGGTGAATGATAGTAATTACTAGAATCTTTAAGCAAAGTAAAAGTAATAGACCTTACAACAGTTCTAGTATATAAAAGGAAACAAAGGAAATAGAGAGAAGGAATACAAATTAACTTAATAAATATAATTGATTAACTTTTATTGTTTGCAATTGTCTTTGATAGCTGCTTTGATTAGGCTGAATTCCTAATCCTATAATTAGGATGAAATTCAATTCTACCCTTTGATCGGCCTGCTACTCCATAGACCTTACTGCGGACTAGATGTTATATAGCTCCCTACACAGAAGGCAATGATGCTTACGAAAGGCACACATACTAAGTGCTTGGAACTCATAACGAAGACTGAGCACCCGAATGGAAGTCGCACGCATAACCGCCACCATGCTCATGTTACCTGTTGTTCCACCTATTGGGTCTTCTTATTACCTCAAGCTCCAGCATAAGCGTGCCCCTCATCCCACTTCAGGCTAACGTGAGATCACTGTGTCCATAGAAAATAGGAGAATGCTGTTGGTACTGGCCCGTCATCCAAACAATATCTAGTTGCGCCCCTTGCCCAAATCCCCATGATTTGGAATTCTACTTATTGACCAATTACTACTATTATTAGCATAAGCATGCCCCTCGTCTCACTTTAGGATCATGTGAAACACCGTATCCATAGAAATAATAGGGGAATGCTATTTGGTACAGGTCCTACTTTAATTCTTGCTTATCAAATTAGATAAATTATTTAAATAAGCCTTTACTTTTGTTCTTGCTATATGTGCTTATTAATTTATTCTAAGTCTTAAAATAAGCTTCATTATGTTCTTTTTCTTATTATAACCTACATTATAATCATGCTTATTACTTAACCCAAGGTCTAAGTGTAAAAATAAGCTTCTTTCATCTTATACTCTTTTTAGTTATAATTCTAAGTTATAACTAGGCCAATTATCTTTATTTAGTCAAATTCTAACATTGATATCATAATTAGGCTCAATTTCAGTCATAATTCCATTTTTATTACAATCTTTACAATTTACATCTTATCTTCCGTTATTTTAGTATTCTTATAATTTTAATCCATATTCGCGTTTAATCTATTCTAATACGCAAAGAAGAAGGAGAAATAAAAGAAAACTAAAGATGGAAGAAAATCCAAAGCATAGGAAAATGATGTAAATAACGCATAAATAACAGTAAATAAATTAAAATATTGTAAATAAATTGTATTAAATGGAAAAGCTATAATTAACAGAAATAAATAAAATCAACTGAAAAGAATAGCTAAAATAAATAGACTGAAAATAATTATAAAAACTGTAAATAAACTACTAAAAAGCTTATTCCAAAAATCGAAGTAAAACTACAACTATTGGAAACTCTATTATTTTAAATTACTTAAAAATCTAAATAATTACAATCACTCACCTGCGGTCCTAAGCTCTTCCCTTTTGGTCTTCCCGGATCCACTTGAGGGTATTAAAATATTTTTTATTAAAAAGGTTCTCTCCTTGGAAAATTATTCCTTTTATGGTCCTTCCTGAAAAGGTGGACCCAAGCGGAGAAAATCTAGAATGAGAAAAAGTGTTAGGCCTAGGGTTCTATTTATAGGTGTAGAAGTGGATCTCGGACCGTTGGATTTTAGGATTGAATAGGATGCAACCACGTCGTTGGATGAATAGGAGCCATCAGATGCAAGAACGAAAGGACCGGATTGGTTAAAAGAATGCAAATGACACGTACAACGTTCGAACGAACGAAACAAACTTTCATTCGTTCAAAGGCGAGGTGGGTCGACCGCCCTGGTGCCTTGGTCGACTGACCGGTCGACCTAGCCTATAATTTTTTTTTCCGATTCGTCTTTATTTTTGTTTAATTCATAACTTGCTCATATTAGCTCGGATTCTGACGTTCTTTATATGGAAATTGACCAAAAAATTACCACGGACACAATGGTGCAACTCCCGTGGCTCAATTCTTATAATTTCACAAAGTTATTTTATTATTTCATTAATTAATGAATTAATTATGGGTTAAATTTCGGGTTGTTAAAGGGTTTAAGATGCATGATGGTGTTATTAGAACTATCACAGATGTTAGACATGTTCCAATGCTGCGTAGAAGTGTGTTGTCAGTTGGAGGTTTGGGTAGACTTGGTATGAGAATAATAATTGATGGAGAGAATTTCAAAGTGGCGAAGGATTCCTTGGTAGTGATGAAAGGGGTGCAAGTTGATGATACATATGTGCTTCATGGAGAGACAGCCTTAGGAGAGTTAGTAGTTTCTACTGATTCTAGTGTTATAGGTTTTAATAAGTTATGGCATCTTCATTTAGGTCATGTTGATGTGGAGAGTCTTGAAGTATTAAAGAAGCGGGGGTTGATTGATGGTGTTTATCAGTCGAAGCCTAGCTCTTGGGGAGATAGTTTTTTGGAAAGAAGAAGCGTGTCACATTTGATGTTTGGAGACCTAGAGCTACCAAGTTTCTAGAGTATGTTCATTCTTATTTGTGGGGACCCACCCCAATTGCATCTTTTGGTGGAGCCAGTCACTTTGTCTCATTTGTGGATGATTTCTCACGTAAGGTCTATTTCTTAAAGACCAAAGACGAAATATTTGCCCAGTTTTGTAAGTGGAAGACCTTGGTAGAGAAGCAGTCGAGGAAGCGTTTGAAGGTTCTCAAAGTTAGAAATAGTAGTGAATTTATGTCACAAGAATTCATTAGCTATTATGCCTCCGAGCTTATAGTTAGAAAATTTTCTATTTCTATTGAGTCACGTTGTTATGGAGTAACAGAGAGCATGTGTCGGATATTATGGGAGAAAGCTATGTGCTTGAGAAGGAATTGAGAAGGTGAAGCGCGCTGTTAAATCTTCATTAGTCTCTCGAAGCTTAGTATTTACATGTTCGTCTCCAACATCGGATTTGTTGAAGAAGTTTGGTATTTTCTCGTATGCATTTTGTTTGTTGATGTGCATACTGTCTTTCTTATTCTTGGGAAAGATTTCAAAGTTCTGTTTGGGCAGCAATGCCCAAACTTGTTCATCTTGAGTTTGACGCCTTGTGGCATAGACCCAACAATTTGTTAAGATGTGATGATGAAAAGAGACTGTTATATTTGAATCAAGGTGGAGTGTTAAAATTCGATGATTCAACTATTTATCAAAGAAGAAAAGAATTTAGCTAATTGATCTTATCAATCAATTAGGTTATAGGTGGAAAGAAAAAGAGGAAAGTTATGTGTGATTGCTTTTGAAGAAAGGAAACTAATTAATTAGCTAATCAATTAATTAGTCAAAAGATTTGTTGTATGGAGATAGAAAAGTTTATTTATGGAGATTCAATCAATTGAGCTAAATTATGGAAATCAAGATCATCATTATCCATTTGTAAAAATCAAATCATGGAAATTTGGAAAGGTTTCAAGACAATTGGGCAATTAATTTTCTTAATCTCCAAGTAATCCTTCATTTTCAAGCCTATTTAAATGAAGGAAGTTAAACTTCATATGTGTGTGTGAAAGAGCATCCACCATTATCCTCTTCTTCAGTAAAACCTAATTTCTGTAGCAAATCAAATTAGGGGTTTTTAGTGCAAACAAGTTTTTGGAGAAATTGATTATTCAATTTTTAATTATAGGTTAGTCTCTCTACTTTGCTACCTATAATTTTGTAATCTCTCTCTTGTACTATCTTTCTCTAATAAAATAAAAAATAGTTGTTGAGTCCATGGACGTGGGCAATCTAGCCGAACCATGTTATATCTTTGTGTTCTTTACTCTTCTATTTTTCTTTGTTTTATGATTATTTTTATTGAATTAGTGGTTGATAATTAATCGAAAAGCTAGATCCTTCTTTTGGTTGCTTCCGCGCCTTAATATTCCGCTGTAGTTTTGGAGTTAGTGCAAATTAATTAAAATTTTGCACAACAGATTTCATAGACATGTCAATAAAGAGTATAAGCTTATTATATCACAAAATATCCTAGTAAAATTTAATGTCCTAATTAAGTGAAGCGATCAACTCTATATGACAAATAACTCTATATAAACATAAATAATGGAAGTCCAATATAACACAAAAGGCACCCCATGGAACAATCAAAGGAAATAATAAAGAGTATACAATAATAAGATTATCTAAACAATAAAGAGTATACCAAGCTAATATTCTAATAAAAAGGAAGAATCAAAATTTACTATAGTAAAATTATCCAAGGAAACTACATTTATTTATTTTTACTATTTTCTATATTATTTTTACTAATTTTGTTCTTTTAACACTCAATATGAGCTTTTTTTAAGAAGCTCTTTAATACTCAAATTATTATTTAATTTATAATTGGGATTTCAGATCTAATTAAAACTAAACAGGGAAATTACATACATTAAATTTTCCAAATCAATACTAATATTTTTAAATACACGTTGATTTCTTGCAAAACAAATATACCAACATGTTATTGTGTAAATACTGTCAAGTAAAATTCTGTTATGATCCTTGTAATAAAATTTAATATTATTCCAATATAATTCACAATTAATATGTCTACAATTTATATTAAGATCAAACATATTAAGGATTTTTACAAGAATAAATTTAGTTATATTACATTCAAAATATAAATGTATAATATTTTCCATATTAATATTACAATAATAAATTTTTTTGTCATTAAATATATTTTTCTTTTTTAAAAGTTGTATAGTATTCAATTTCCCATCTAAAATTAACCGCACGTGCATTTTTGCTTTAGAAGGAGCACTAACTTTCCAAATGTATTTAAATATTTTCAATTTAGCTCCTAAAAAATTCATAAAATTATAAAATAAATGAGAAGTATAATTCTTACTCTTATCCCAACACCAAACTTTAGTGTCTTTATCCTTATCAATATTGTACAATTCCAAATTAGCACATAATAATGCAAATTTTGCTAGAGTATTTCCCATTAGTAAAGGATTAAAACTAAATTCCCAAGGAAAATTCAAATTTGGCCTATAAATTTCTGAAATTAGTACATTATTGAAATTTCATATTTCATATAACTCTCTAAATTCCACTTTAAGTGGAACAACTAATATCCAACAATCATGCCAAAAAGAAGTGTTATTACCAGAATAAACAACATTGTTAATTCCTAGATTATATATACCTTAATTTAATATCATCGATTTCCAAAAATGGGAGATATTATTTATATTATTAGTATTAGTATGGTATATATTAAAAGTACCACCATTCCATTGATTCGATATTAATCCTTTCCATAATAGATTGTCATTATTATCATTAAATTTCCATAAGCATTTTCCTAATAAAGATATATTTAAGTTATGTAAATTAATAATTCCTAACCCCCCTCATTTTAGACTTGCAAACCATTTCCCATTTAACAAGGCATGTAGAACTGCAATTTGGATTACCTCCACTCCATAAAAAGTCCCTTCTAATTTTATCAAATTTATTAATTACCTATTTTGAAAAAAGATAAAACGACATCCAATAAATAGGTAATGCAGATAAAACTGAATTAATGAGAACTATCCTACCCACTCTTGATAAGTATTCACTATTCTAAATGGATAATCTTTTTTTAATTTTATCTATTATAGTTATCCAATCATCGTGTTTTAGTTTTTTAGGTCTAATTAAAAATCATAAATATTCTATAGGTAATTTCATTGTTTTACAATTCAATATGTGAGCAATTTGGTTTTCTATATTATCTTTGTCATTTAATACTAGTACAGAGCTTTTGTTGAAATTAATTTTCAAAGAAGAAAGCAATTCAAAACTATATAAAATAAATTTAAGCGCAATAATATATTTAGGCAAATGGGATGTCAAAATCATAGTATCACCAGCAAATTGGAGAACGAAAAGACTATTACTAGTGATCCCATTTCCTATATTGTCCGATATCCTATTACTAGTGGCCAATTTGATAATTCTAGAAAAGACATCAGTTGCTAAATTAAATAGTAATGATGATAAGAGATCGCCTTATCTAAGTCCGTGTTTCAATTGAATTTTATTTACTAGAATACCATTAATCATAATACTAGAATTGCTGGTCTTAAGTAAGGACATAATCCATCCAACCTGTCTAGCACTAAATCCTCTAGCCAACAATAACTCTTTAAGAAAAAAACCAACCAATAGAGTCAAAATCTTTAGCAAAATCAAGTTTTAAAAGTGCGCAAGTAATATTATTTTTATAGCAATAATTTATATATTCTTGAACTACTGCAACACCGTCTGAAATATTTCTACCCTTAATAAATGTTGTTTGGGTATTATCAATTAATTCATTCATTTTAGTATTTAAAAGCTAGAACCTTAGAAATATTTTCAAGGAATAGTTCAATAAAGAAATAGGCCTGAAATCTTTTAATTGGTTATTACCTATTTTCTTATGTAATAAGATTACATTTGCGAAATTAAACCTACCTAACTATAATGAACCATCATAAAATTCGTTAAACATTTTTTTATGTCATCTTTCAAGACATTCCAAAAAGTTTCATAGAATAAAATAGGAAATCAATCTGGACTTGGAGCTTTACTGTTAGGCATATCCTTTAAAGCCTTCCAATTTTCCTCTTCCGTAAATGGATCACCTAAACCTACTAAATCAACCTTAGTATCTATATTGTAGAGTGTATCCTAATTATCTTTAATTCTATGTCTTCTTGTAGCTCCAAAAGTTTCTCTGTAACAATTGGTAAACTCTTTGTTTATTTCTATTTGGTCAAACATCTCAATATTAATAATTGAAATGGAATTATGGTATTACTATGTTTTCTACCATTGGCTGAAATTACGAAATTTTTTAGCGTTCATATCTCTCTCATCCATCCATTGGACCCTAAATCATTGTTTTCACGTTACTTCTTGTATAATTATTTTATTTAATTCTTCTTTTAAATTGAAAGCACATCTTTTTCTGAAATGTTTAAATTTCTTGATTCTTGAATTTTATTCAAGTTTAAAATCTCATTTATTGATTTTTCCTTTTTAGTTTTAATGTTACAAAAACATCCTTACTCCATTTTTTAATAAATAATCTTAAGTCTCTAAATTATTAACTAATACTTTAGCCATATTTCTCGAAAATCTATAATTGTAATTATTCATAGAAAGCCATTTCTTTGCAACTAAATCTTTAAAATTATTTCTAATAGCCATATCTTTTCAAATCTAAATATTTTAATCCCTATATTTAGGTTAGTGCGTGATAGAATAATTGGGCAACGATCGGAATAAATATTTGGAAGGCCTATAACCTTACAAGAAGGAAATTTATCATCTATTCATCACTAATAAACAATCTGTTTAGAAGTGCCATCGAAGGAGCTTCTCTACCATTTGACCAAGTAAACTGTCTGTTACTTAATTTTATCACAATTAAGTTATAACTGATAATAAACTAGTCAAATTTCTCCATAGCAACGAAATCCCCTTCCCTAGGGGATCTTTCACCTAAAAATCTAGTTACATTAAAGTCCCTCCATTATCCATGGTCCTGGAGCGAGTGATATAAATTCTAGACACTCTTTCCATAGAACCCTATGATCTGTCTTAGCATTTGGCCTATAAACATTTGTAATATTAAGTATTGAATCATCGCTAATGTCAATAATTATTAAATGCATCGAATGATCTTTAATAATAGATTGCAAAAGTCTAACATAATGATCTTTCCAACCCATCATAAGTCTGCCTATATTACCCCTAGCTAGAAGATAGGTCCAATGAATTATATAAAGTCCCCTTAAACATCTATACAATCTATAGTTCGGGTGTTCTAATTTGGTTTCTTGCAATAAAACAATGTCAATATTATTATCTTTAAAAAATGATCTAATTTTACTACATTTTCCTAAATCATTCTCTAACATTCCAACTAATGAATCTCATGGTCCAAATGATCTAACCCGTTCTAATTTCTTACTCTTAATATAATCAGTGTGAATATGACTATCATCAGAAACATAGCAAGAACTCCTAGCTAAATACTGCATATCACTAGTGGATAAACTACTCAAAGCATATTGATTATATGTTCTACCCCAAAGACAGACCATACCTGAGCTAGAGCTATCGAAAGCTCTAGTATCAACTCTACGAAGACAAGCACTCCTCCTCACTGACCTATGCTCAATCGAGCTAGAACTAACCTCTCTATGCTCAACACAATCGGCTATACTACACCTTGAACTAGAACAATTAGAAACTCCAGTGGCCGCTCTATGACGTCGAGCCATCCTCCTCATCTATCTAGACACACATGAACTAGATCCAATGTCTCTATATGCCATCAAAACAACCTCTCTAGTGTCCTCTCTACTCGAACTAAGACCATCTCCATGCAAACAACCCACTGGAATAGCACCCTCATCATGCACATACACATTTGACCCCACGTTAACTTCTTAACATGCACAACTGTACCCATATTTGTCTCTTCAACACCAAAACCCTCTTTATCCCGACTCTCAATCTCAGCTGTACCAACATTTGTCTTTTCCTGACCCCACATTATCTCAACTCACAAACCCAAATGCACATGCACCCATATCTGAAATCTAAACCAAAGAACCCAACATATCCTTTATGTTTACATGTAAGTTTGCCTCCACTCTCATCTGCATTTCAGAACCTGAACTGACCTCATGCAAACAACCCACTGGAACAACACCCTCCTTATGCACAAACACATTTGACCCCCTCTAACTCCTTTCCATGTACAACTGTATACACAATTACCACTTCAACATCCATACCCACTTTGTCCTCACTCCCAAACCCAGCTGTATACACATTTGCCATTTCAATTCCCAACCCCACATTATCCCCACTCACAAACCGAAATGCATCTGCACCCTTATTAGAAATCTGAACCAGAGAACCCAAACTATCCTCTATGTACCTATGCAAGTTTGCCCCCACTCTCATCCCATTTATAGAAGAGTGTAATCCTGTATCATAAAAATTATGCATGTTTAAAGATACAACATGCACAACCCTCATTATTCTCATATTGTAACGGTTGAGGATTTTCGATGCTCGAAAGTCGACATTAATACGTCCACTGTATCAACTGCTGAGCAATTGAATGCCGGAAAACCGAATTGTTATGGGTAAAAAGAAGAGGTAGAAGAAGACAGAAAGAAAGAAAGAAAGAAGAAATAACAGAAACAATATCAGAATCTCACATATCGCAGCGGAACAACATATAATAGATAAATGAATAATCTTTAAATTAAAGAACTATATCATTTTATACATTACATCATCAGAATTTACAACAACAATATACAACACAACACATCAATGGACAGTTATACAAACTTGTCCTCATACAGAATACACAGCGGAATAAATAATATCATATACAAGTGATACGTCTCGCCATCCAGCTCGCCACTGAGCTCCACAGCATCTCTTGAAATCCAGAATGACCTGAAAACCTGACTCTAGACTGCCCGAGTGGAAATTGGTGGGCACCCAGAGTTTAGGAAAGGAACAATAAACTCCAGGTCAGTCATGGGACTGGTGTGAGAACTAAAACAGTTTTTATCTTTAAAACAACAACAACAAAGGAAGTAAAAGACATCCGCAATGCTTTTGGAAAATGAAACTACCATAAGGCCTCCCGCCACACACACAATGCAAACGCAGAATTGGAGGAGATTTCTCCTTATGATAGTCAAACATGCTTACTACGCAAAATCATTTGATTTGATATTATTATTAGTGCATATTGCAGAAAACATTTCGAAAGTATAATATTAATCTTAGCCAGCATAGGCAATTCGCACTTATGCCTACTATAGCTACTATGTTCAATAGCAGGTTACCGCCACATTCCATAGCAGGTTATACAACTAAAACCGTACAAGGCTCGTATTGTTTCTTTGGATTTCCAACAAATGGTCAGGCAAAGGATCTTCCTTACACCGAAATGGAAACGCCTTTGGAAAGATGCCCCGAGAACCTAACCGGATCTCTGCAAACACAAGGTTGACGCTACCTCACGCTGTACAGCTGTAACTAGGTAGCTAACACACAAGCTATGCCATCCCCCGGTCGTTACCGACCTTTATCCGAGGATCCTCAACCATAAAGCAACAACCACAAAGTATAATAAGTTTGCAGCATCAACATAGGTAAAATATCTGGGCTCCATACCATGATATCACCTTTTATCCAGAAAGAAATGACATACCCTAGGGGCGCGACCCCTAAAAACCCTTGCCGCAACATTCCTGTTTCGACCATTACCGGGTTGTGAGGCTCGACAAAATCTCGTCCACAAAGCTACGCTTTTTCACAAAGCCATGCTTTGATCACCAAATGATCAATAGCACTTCGTATGCCACATTACCAAATTGGGAATGTATCACTAGTAACCATCAACTACATAACCTCTGAGCTCGTACGTCTCAGAGAAGGGTGTTAAGCTAAGAGAATAAATTCTCCGCCACCAATAGAAATGTATTTGATAGAAACCAGCTTTACATCTCAAAGTGTAATGTCAGACACACATCCATACAAGTCCGTTCCGGGATCGCACGGAACCGAAGGCACTTCCAAAGAAGCCCTTGCAATTCGGATATTCACTAATCACGTCCGGACTTCCCATCACAAGAAGAGTGATATAAAACTCTATACCGGAGCAACTCGGTGCAGAGACATTCGACAGGTTGTGTAACGATCCGCATTTTTGACCGTTCAAGTCGACAAAACATACACACATGCCGACTCAAACAATCCAAAATACAGATAGTTATTGGGGTTAAATAAGAAAAGAAAGGAAAGAACAGAAACAAACTCAGAATCTCGCAACGGAAGGAACAAGATATAATAATAAAATAACAGTTCATGAAGCTGTTAAATAAATAAATTTGATTATTATTATGCATCATAAATCAGAGTTACATACATATCAGAGATAATACAACAATGCGGCGGAAAATAATACAGTAGTAGAATACAAATGATGTAATACCAAACTCCGTCTTCGTCCTCCAGAATAGATCTTCAACCTTATCTGAAATGCTCAGGCTGACCCGAGCGTAATGAAAGGACAAAACACTCGAGTCAGGACTAAAATATCTCATGTAAGTTAAATCGAATAAGTAAATATGAGTGTGACGGCGTCGGAGATGTTTATGGGTTTTAGACACCTCCTATCCAGTGTTTAACGTGCGTGCATTAACTTAAGAGATGTTCGGGATTTCCATCTCCTAAGGATCCATTAAACTATCTACTATATAATAGAATACGCTATATACAATAATGTCTATCATAAAGTAAAGTATCAAACTAGCGTTAAGCCATGGCCCATTCCACCGTTAACACATTTTTATTCCCAAGAGCATATACAAGACCGTAGTTTCCCCAAAACCGGAAGTCACCAGAGGGCAATCCATATACTAAAGGTACAAACCAAAACGTAGTGGTCGCGAATAGGATAATCAGTATGACAAGGTACATGAGGCGATACCAACTAGGATACTAGTAGTTGCGTGATCCGGACTGATGTTGGGCATAGCAGCTACTACCCCAACACCGCGAAACAACACTCCCAAAATCGAGCGGTGCACCCAAATCGAATCACAACAGTAATAGACATGGTAACGAAGAAGTGTGTCCGCTAGAGGTGGCGAACCTCAATGGCCCGGCGCGGCTCCTGTTTTAGTCATGTCAGGGGTCATCCAAAATCGTTCTCTTTCTTCAGTCAACGCGTTCACCAAAACCATCCACTTCGTTCTGGATCAACACTCCGCGTATACTAGTTATTAAAGTGGTTTTCGGTATCGATAGAGAGTATGTCCATATCCGATCCCGGTCTCTTTAATAACTACGCATTATTACACCGATGGCTCTTTTACATTTCAAATCGATTCATAATTGATATCAAAATATCATATTCGCTTCAAAATCAAATCCGTTTCAGTTATCATCATATATATTCAAGATGTAAGATTCCGTTTCAAAATCATTTTTCGCCTCAATATCTCATTTCGATTTCAAAATCATTTTTTCGCCTCAATATCTCATTTTGATTTCAAATCATTTTTCGCCTCAAAATCTCATTTCGATTTCAAAATCATTTTTCGCCTCAATATCTCATTTCGATTTCAAATCATTTTATCTTCAAATTTAATTCAATAGTTTCAATTTAGTTCAATTCACAAATTTATTTAAATTTCAATTCAATTCCAAATTAATTAAATCTCAATTTCAAATTAATTTTCAATTCCAAACTCAAACTTGAAATGTCATTTCATTTAAATTTTCTTAGAAATATTCAGAGTTCGATTAAAAGTCCAATCTTTTAAAACAAATCAACTTTCGAAAATTTACGCCGTATTTCAATATTTTTTTTCTCAAAAATCTTAACTTCGAATAATCAAACAATTTCATTTACCAAGTTTAAATTTCAACATCTCGAGCTTCAATTCAAAATAATTCAATTTCCATAAATTGGATTTTATTCTTAAAATCAATTCATTTAAATAATTTCAAACAACTTTTAAAATCATTTAATTTAACCAACCCGGTGTCCGTATATAATTTTCTAACCTATGGCCAAGTGGATAAATATTTCAATTTTAATTTCAAGGATGGATATATATCATTTCAATCCAAAAAGATGTCATAGGTATATCATTTCAACCTATTCCTTAATTATTCGAAATGATTCAGTTTACAGTTTTATATGCAATAAACAATATACATGATGATAGCATGATATATCAAAATAAATAAACAACCAATATCGACCAATAGCATCCATCACAACCAATCAACCATAAAGCCAATAACATTCACAACAATTTTATAATTATCAATATCGAGTAATATACTGCCAATTTAAATTTAAATTTATTTTGACGGTCAATTTAAATTCTATCAATTAATTCATATATCAATACAGATGATAATTAAACCTACCAAACAACAGTCAATAAATTTCATATCACTTCAGAATATAAATTTAACTAACAAAAAATTATTTAGTCAATTGTGAGCGTATAAACACTCACCTTTTGAATTTAAATTGAATTTAAATTCAATTTAAACTCAAAAATTTTGCAGTCTCAGAATTTGTCCAAACCAGCGTCATTAGGTCCGGAATTTCAATACGATCCTAAAAAAAGAAACCGCGCGTAAATTGGTGTTCGTATGTGATAGATATTGCGAAAATTGTGATTGAATTTCAATTAAATAAAATAACAAAAGTGAACACATTTCTCACCTTTTATATGCCACGTCACCACTCCATATGCAAGCTACAGGAATGAAGACGCACGCGAACTCTATCTCCCCAGGCATGAAAAGAAACGGAGCACGCATGGAAACAACGCTCACGTTCGATCAACCACGCCACCTCCTGACGTTCGCCGCCGCTCGCCCACGGTCGCCAATGGCCAGCGCGATGTTGAGGTAGCTGCTGGCTATGCAGGCAGGGCGGAGGTGGGCTGGAGGGGCGGAGCAGGCTGGGGTAGGGCAGAGCGGGCTGGTAGGGGCAGGCGGGGCGGATGTGGGCTGGAGGGCGGAGCAGTGTAGTGCGGAGGTGGGTGCGGCGGAGCGGGCTGGGGTAGGGCGGAGCGGTGCGAAGTGCGTGGTGGGACGCGGAGGCGGAGCAGGTGGCAAAGTGCGGAGACTATGGGCAGTGCATGGGTTTCGTGAGTTTCATACTGGAATTTAGAAAATAAATTTAAAAATGACAGAGGAAGAAGAAAAGAAGAGTAGAGGGCAGGAAGAAAGGAGCACGTACCAGAGAGTTTGAGTGCGAAGTGAAAAATCAATTAATGCAGAGGGTAGCTGATATATACAGAGGGGTTTATAGTTCAAGGTCACAGAAATGATGTCCTTGGTAAACGTGATGGCTATTGGGTTTCTGAATGGCCAAAGGCTCCTAGAATTCTGAGCGTGGGAAAGTTGGGTACCGGTTTGTGTGGCGTAACGGACCAGTTTGTACTCCGTTAAACAATTTATAATTTGCAACGCCAAACTCCGATTGACACAACTAAACATACCGTTTTGATCAGCGCGACGAGGCGGACACAACGGTATGAAGATATTGATGGTTTGACATTGTTTGTGAAGTGGTAAATCTTATTGAACCATTTGCTCGAGCGACAATTTAACTAGCAATTAAAAGCGGAATTTGACGAAACGAAATGCGCCGTCATGATCGGAATATTTTTCTTATGCAACATTGTGAAAAATATTTGAGTTCGGACGATAGAAAATTTACACATAAAATTTTAAACTAATATGTAAATGCGACGAGCGAAATTTACTTCCATATTATTCGATGAAATTTGGCGTACGCCTATGTTTATCTAGACGCATTACAAATGTGAAGTTTGAGTAGCAACGGAATTTGTTTGTGAAAATTCGAATTTCTACACTAAATAAATGATTTTTAAAATTTTCAACTGGGTCTGAATCTAGAGTTTTTGTTTGTCTGCCATTGAAGAGGAGAGAGTTGAGATGTATGCACAGACAAATGAGAATTAGGGAGGCTAGGGTTTATAATAGGATATTTATAGGGAAAGGTTGGAAAGAAGAATGGATCGGGTCTATTAGATATACGCGCTAACGACAAAGTGGCCCAAAAGCCCGTTCTGACTCCGGAACGAAATTGCGTCAACCCATATATCAAAATAGATGTTTTAAAATATTTTAAACGCAATGGAAAAGGTTTCGGGTTCAAATTGCATCGTATAAAGAAGTTATGCTAAAACAATAATTTCCAAATTGATTTCAATTGATTTCAATTGCATTTATTTCAAGGCGTTTCGAGTATGTACGATCAAACGACAAGTATGATCGCTACGAAACTTGAAATCTTACAAAAATTAACCGTTACGGATCCGATGAAACTGGTTTCGTCGAAATCCGAGACAGTTGTAAAATGGCTATTTCTACTGTTTAATTTCAATATAAAATTCTCAATTTTAAACTATTAACTTTTAAATCAAATTTCAATTGTTCACAAAATTCATTTTTAATTTTACAGTGATTAACAATCTTTTACAATGCAGTTTTCTATTATAAATCCAGTATAAAAGATTACATTAGATTCAGCGTTCAATTATATTGTAATTCAAATTCAAGTTATTTAATTCCAATTGAATTCTTTTATTTCGATTTACACTTTCATTATTGAATCAACCATTTACTTATACATTATTATCAATAGTTTATAATTCATTTTCTTTCATTTTCTTCGGCTATCATCTTATTTAAATTCACAGTAATATTAAATTACATTCATTTACGTTGATTTCAATATTATAACTTCAATATTAAATGTAGCATTTTGTTTATTTCGTTGGTTACAATCAAATTCAATTCGTTTCAGTTACTTGTTACATTCAATTTTAAATCTTTACTTACGTTCAATTACAAGTTAACATCTTTATCAAATTACAGTTTCAGTTATTATCTTATTTCAATCAACTGTATTATTAAGTTACATTTATTTACATTAGTTTCAATAACATAAACTTCCACTATTAAATCTACCATTTTATTTATTCTTTGTTTACAATCATAACCAATTTGGTTTACAATCAAATTCAATTCATTATTTATATTCAATACAGGTTAACATCCATATTTAATTTACAAATAAGTTATTTCAGAATTCAGTTTTGTATTTTAACTTGTAATTCACATTTAACAACACAAAATTTTATTTCCTTCGGATTTTTTTATCCAAAATTTTTATTTTAATTCGTATTTTTAAAGTGTTAAAAATACGGGTCGTTACAGGTTGTCCTTTCATTTTCGAAAATACTCGGTCTTCACCACCGGTCTTCAATACGATCCATATCGTCGTATCACTAATTCGGAATGGGTTATATGACACAAAGGTCTTTTCCTGGCTAACCCGAATAGTGAGCACAATATTTAAAACATATGGATATAGGGATTTAAATTAAGTCACAACTTATTACCCAAATCCTTTCCTTTAAATGGTTTAAACAAATTACCATTTTAAATCTTTAAACAAAAAGATTTACTTCACAAAGTTCACCCAATTTCACAAAGATTCATTCATAGATTTCCAAATCAATTTCCATTTCAATTGGGTTAACCCATTAAATCTTTAAATCAAGATTTAATTTATAGCTTTCAAAACTATTCACAATTCAAGTCTTTTAAAATATAAAAGATACACCATTTGAAACACTCTTTGATTCCAAAACAAGATTTAATCATTGTCACAAAGGTTAATTCATAGTTTTTTTCCAAACTATTTACAGTTTCATTTCAACTTATATAATTTCAACATTACTTGTAATTGTTTACAACCAATTCATATACAACGACATTCATTTTTTCATTTTCAATTAGTTTACATTCACTAATTTACATTCAAATTGATTCACTTCCAATTCAAATTCCATCACATAGCTTTCAATTTTTATCAAATTCAATTTCATTAACACTTAATGAATTATATATAATCAACCAACAATCATATAACAACCAACATAACCAAATAAATTTACTTTACTTACATTCAATTTGGTTCAACACTTTTAATTCCCATTGGTTTAATATTAAATTGACTTCCATTCATTTTATTCAAATTCCAATTTATTAGCTTTTAATGAATTAACACTTACATCCATTATTCCATATCAATTCATTTACATTCGATTGATTAACATTCAATCCATTTATTAATTCAATTGCTAATTCATTTTACAAATAAAGTTGAATTTTATTTATATAACTCAAGTTCACATTCTTAATGACTTCATTTCATTAATTCATTTTGATACTAAAATCAATTTCATTCAACATCACTTAAGTTATATTCCAATCAAACATCATTTGTTTAACTTAACTTAAATTTCCACTTATAAATCCAATTCAGATTCCAATTCTAAAATAAATTCTATTTAACTTTTACCAAAGTCAAATTTCATCAATTCTTCAAATTCATATCTCATATTATAAGTTCAAAACTCATTTTACTTATATTCATTAATTTTAACTTGGATTTTAATTTAAATTTTGTTTATCACAACGAAACTTCAATTTTCAATTTATTATGGTAGCAAATCCATCACACAGAAACTTGAAAATGATACCAATGATGCTGCAGTCATCACCCTTATTATTTCCCAGTAATAGTAGTGAATCCAATGCTTTTTTTATTCTTTCAAAAATCTCCTTTTTATTTATAAATCACATTTATAAATCTTTTTCTCATATAATTTCACTATTTATCTTTACTTATACAAGATTATTTCACAATTGTAAATCATTTCAATTATAATTCTATACTTAATAATTCATTTGCTTATATACTTCATTCTTTTACAATTGTTGTTTTTATTTAGATTATTCAAACAACTTTTATTGACTTATATATATTCTCACATTTTCAATAACCAACCAATTAATTATATACACTTTAATATTTCTGAAAAATTATTTCCTTTATATACAAAATATAATCGAGGTAAAATTATTTCATTTACCCAATTTTAAAATGATACCGTGTCGGTTCATCTTGTTTAAGAGTTTAGAAACCCCTATCGATACAGTTAGCTAGACTCCACCGACCAGAATCTATAAACAATCAACTAATAAGTCAACACAATACAAAACAATTTCATATTCACTAACAAATACGCGCTCATATCTATTATTACACTCACACTCATTCTAGAGTACTACTGACTCTATCTCTAATGAGTAATTCCCAACAGAGCCAAGGTTATTGCTTAACCATATGCTTTGATACCACATGTAACGGTTGAGGATTTTCGACGCTCGAAAGTCGACATTAATACGTCCACTGTATCAACTGCCGAGCAACCGAATGCCGGAAAACCGAATTGTTTTGGTTAAAAAGAAGAGGTAGAAGAAGACAGAAAGAAAGAAAGAAGAAACAACAGAAACAATATCAGAATCTCACATATCGCAGCGGAACAACATATAATAGATAAATGAATAATCTTTAAATCAAAGAACTATATCATTTTATACATTACATCATCAGAGTTTACAACAACAATATACAACACAACACATCAATGGATAGTTATACAAACTTGTCCTCATATAGAATACACAGCGGAATAAATAATATCATATACAAGTGATACGTCTCGCCATCCAGCTCGTCACTGAGCTCCACAGCATCTCTTGAAATCCAGAATGACCTGAAAACCTAACTCTAGACTGCCTGTGTGGAAATTGGTGGGCACCCAGAGTTTAGGAAAGGAACAATACACTCTAGGTCAGTCATGAGACTGGTGTGAGAACTAAAACAGTTTTTATCTTTAAAACAACAACAACAAAGGAAGTAAAAGACATCCGCAATGCTTTTGGAAAATGAAACTACCATAAGGCCTCCCGCCACACACACAATGCAAACGCAGAATTGGAGGAGATTTCTCCTTATGATAGTCAAACATGCTTACTACGCAAAATCATTTGATTTGATATTATTATTAGTGCATAGTGCAGAAAACATTTCGAAAGTATAATATTAATCTTAGCTAGCATAGGCATTTCGCACTTATGCCTACTATAGCTACTATGTTCAATAGCAAGTTACCGCCACATTCCATAGCAGGTTATACAACTAAAACTATACAAGGCTTGTATTGTTTCTTTGGATTTCCAACAAATGGTCAGGCAAAGAAACTTCATTACACCGAAATGGAAACACCTCTGGAAAGACGACCCGAGAACCTAATCGGATCTCTGCAAACACAAGGCCGACGCTACCTCATGCTATACATCTGTAACTAGGTAGCTAACACACAAGCTATGCCATCCCCCGGTCGTTACCGACCTTTATCCGAGGATCCTCAACCACAATGCAACAACCACAAAGTATAATAAGTTTGCAGCATCAACATAGGTAAAATATCCGGGCTCCATACCATGATATCACCTTTTATCCAGAAGGAAATGACATACCCTAGGGGCGCGACCCCTAAAAAACCTTGCTCAAACATTCCTGTTTCGACCATTACCGTGTTGTGAGGCTCGACGAAGTCTCGTCCACAAAGCTACACTTTTTCACAAAGCCATGCTTTGATCAACAAATGATGAACAACACTTCGTATGCCACATTACCAAATTGGGAATGTATCACTAGTAACCATCAACTACATAACCTCTGAGCTCGTACGTCTCAGAGAAGGGTGTTAAGCTAAGAGAATAAATTCTCCGCCACCAACAGAAATGTATTTGATAGAAACCAACTTTACATTTCAAAGTGTAATGTCAAACACACATCCATACAAGTCTGTTCCGGGATCGAACGGAACCGAAGGCACTTCCAAAGAAGCCCTTGCAATCCGGATATTCACTAATCACGTCCTGACTTCCCATCACAAGAAGAGTGATATAAATCTCTATACCGGAGCAACTCGGTGTAGAGACATTCGACAGGTTGTCCTTTCATTTTCGAAAATACCCGGTCTTCACCACCGGTCTTCAATACGATCGATATCGTCGTATCACTAATTCGGAATGGGTTATATGACACAAAGGTCTTTTCCCGGCTAACCCGAATAGTGAGTACAATATTTAAAACATACGGATATAGGGATTTCAATTAAGTCACAACTTATTACCCAAATCCTTTCCTTTAAATGGTTTAAACAAATTACCATTTTAAATCTTTAAACAAAAAGATTTACTTCACAAAGTTCACCCAATTTCACAAAGATTCATTCATAGATTTCCAAATCAATTTCCATTTCAATTTTGTTAACCCATTAAATCTTTAAATCAAGATTTAATTTATAGCTTTCAAAACTATTCACAATTCAAATCTTTTAAAATATAAAAGATACACTATTTGAAATACTCTTTGATTCCAAAACAAGATTTAATCATTGTCACAAAGGTTAATTCATAGTTTTTTTCCAAACTATTTACAGTTTCATTTCGACTTGAAATATTTCGATACAAATTGGAAATCTTTTCACTTTATGAAAGCTATTATTATTTGAAAACAAATAGTTTTCGTTTTGGAAAAAATCTGATTTCATTTATACAAGTTACGGTCTTTGGGTTAATTCAAATTTCCACAACAACACTTTTTTTTAAAATGGTTTAAATTCACATAAACACCCTTTTACACTTGTATAATCCTTTTAGACCAGAATTTCCAAATCCTTGAATTCAATTTCAAAATATTGAATTCAAATGATTTAAATTTCAATTTTATTAAGTTATTTAAAATAACTTTTATTTCTGAAACTCATTTCAAAAACTTTCAATTCCAATTCCAAAACCATTTTGGATTCAAAAATTCAATTTTTCAAAATTGATAAAAATCTGTGACTTAACCGATTTCCACGTGAAATCCACATGTGTGTGTGTATTGTGTAGTCCACGGGTTTAACATAATAGTGCAACAACATTCAACCATCACAAATCAAATATAACAATATATTTGATAAGCGGTATAAACTATAACGCTTATCTTTCATTCACAGAGCATAGATATATATATATATATCACAGATAAATAAATTACAGATCACAACACAAATCAGGATATATCACAAAACATCACATATCAGAGATGTCAAACAATTCAACATCCAATATAATCCAAACATCCATAGATTGGATCAATTTAATTATCTGATTAATTTAAATCAGATAAATTTCTATAAATAAATTTTACTAGTTATGGTAAATTAATAATCAATTAATTTCAAATTGATTTTCAAATTGATTTCAAAACACCAAATAAATTTCCAAACATTTTCAAAATATTTATTTTCAATCACCAAAAATCAATTACCAAATGGATTTCTAAATTTGTTTCCTTTTTAAAATAAATTCCTTTTTAAGAAGATAAATTCCTTTATTTTCCAAACTTATTCACAAATCCAAATTTTAAATAAATTCTCAACTTATAAATAATATTTTCGAAATCCATTTATTAAGCCCTTTTTTTCAAATTTGAAATTTAATTCAATACAGTTCAAAAATAAGACTTTTATCTTTTAACTCCTTTTAAATTTATCCAATTATCAAAAATAAATTTTTCGATAAATTTTCAATTTAAATTTCGAAAATCCAATTTTTATTTATTTCCAGTATCCAACGATACCAAAAAAAAATATTCGGCTAAATTATAGCCTTCAACAATTCCAATCCACAAATATAATCACACGGAGATTATAAATAAATCAACACACAATATTGAAACAAATTCAATTATTTGAGGAATCCAGTTGGATCCCTCCAACCTGTTTCCCTGCATCCACAGATGTTAGCACAATACCAATTCCACTTCGAAGTGGAATATCGCGGTATATGGGATTTATATAATACTATCCACTATTATGCGGCGCAATAGGGTCTCATCCGCTATATAATGCGGGAAATCAACTCCAAATACATATATAATACCAATTCCACTTCACGGTGGAATTATCGCGGTATATGTTTTTAATAAATAACCTCCGCTTAATATGCGGCGTATAGGGTCTATTTCAACACAATAGATAACAATCATCATTCAATCACACAATCAAGCAATTTTAAATTCAACTATTTAAAATTTAAATCGAAACACAATTCGATTGAGTGAGGAGTTCTCACCTTGCTTTCAATAACGGTTGCAGTATTTTATTTAGAATAAAATTAAACACGCATTTAATTTTACTCAAAATCAAACTATCTCCAATCAACTCCAATCCATTTCCATTGCGTAGTGCTCGACAATACGGACCCGATGCAACTTGTTTCGTATGAAACGGACCTCGTATCACAAAGTAATGATATTTAGAAGTTAATACAATTAAATATAATATAAATTTACAATTTTTCTTTTATTATTTAACCTAGCTATCATCTGGCCGTTGATTTCAATAGACAAGATCTGGGCCGGTGACTATCTCTTCTCCCTTCATCGTTCAATTCGAACGAGAATAACTCCAAAGCCGCCGTCCCCTTCGAATTATCGCCCCCTCCTCGATCACTTTGACATCGATCGGCCATAGCCATTTGAAAGTCCACCTCCGCCTCCACCTATGGCATGAGTATGGTTGAACTCGGTCACCCGTTCTTCTCGAAAAATGCGCACAAAGGCCGGTCGTTCAAATCCCTTTTGCCGACGATCCGTGCCACTAAAAACGATCACACCCGTATGGAAATCGAAGCTCTCATCACCCTTCATAATTCGTTAGTTGAAAACTTCTCGAAATTGTTAACGGATTGAGAGATTTCAAGGGAAGAAATTCGTGTATTTTCGGCCATTGATATTCAAAACTGGCGGCTAGGGCTTTGTATTGATTAGGGTTTGCGAATGTGAATGCTGACGTCCTTACATAGAAAATTCAATGAAACACTATTCATCCGATTTTTTTCCCGAACTCCATACGAAGCGTGCCGGCTGACGTTTCTAGGGTTTTACCCGCGTTCCGAACACAATGGAACGTGTTTCGGAAGCTAATTCGGTCATATGTGCGAGTTACGGAAATAAACGATCAAATTTTAAATTAAATCGATTAAAACAATTTCTATGCGTTTTGGCTTGCCCCGGACAAACCGTAAATCCGATTGACACGAAATTTGAAACCTTACAATAATTTCACATTACAGATCCGATGAAACTGGTTTCGTTGAAATCCGAGACTGTTTGAAAAATGACTATTTTTAGTCGTCAATTAAATATTAAAATATTCAATTTTCAGAAATTAACTTTTAATTCAAATTTTAAAAGTTCTATAACATCATTATAACTCTAATATGATTTAATATAACTTTATAAATCATTTTTATTCACATTAAACCCAATTTCCAATTATTTCTGGAATTTCAAATATTAAATTGTCGATTTAATTATCCAATTAAATCTCTATATTCGAAATAAAATTTATCCGGCTTGCAAATCTTACTTGTTAATATTTAAAATCAATTAAATATATGAATTTCAAATGACAGAAATTCTGGGTCGTTACACATATATACATTGAACCCCTGATCACCATTGCACAAACATATCACCTTATTGCTCAAAATCAACATTAACTTCATTACACAAACTTTGATCCATAACATAATGCGACCCTCCATGCTTACAGTAATGAATAATGTCCTTATCCTTCTCATTTGCACACAGCCATTTATTTTTAGAACTAAGAGGAACCACCTCTTTATCAACACTACTGATTTGATAATTCACAATACCCACATCAACCTTATCAGCAACAATATTAGCACTATCATGCCCTCTCTCCACCTTATCCATTACAAAATATGCATTAACCTCCAACTTATATCCTCCTCTTCCCGTTTTCCTGTCAATCATATGAACATCAACAACTGAGAATGCATCAAAACTATTAGACATGACTAGTTTAAAATCAATTTTCAACTATTTTTTAGCCTTTGGATGATTCTTGACATTTACAAAAACCTTACTCTTTGTGTCTTGAACTCATGCATCTGAAACAGTCTTGTTTCCCTTATTTCAATCACATCACTTGAACAAGATGACTGTCATACCTCCCCTAAGTTCAACACTAATGGATCACAAAGCATATAGTCTGAAAACATATTCCTAGAAGAATTGTCGGCCATTAAATCACCCTTAACAACATCAGTGAGTATTTCTGCTGAGAAATTATCATCTAAAACCAGAGAAATACAATCAGAAATACCAAAGCTAGCTTTACCATTCACATCTGAATCCCTAAATTTACTCTTACAATTCATGCCTATGTTAACTGAACTAATGGTGTCAAAATGTTTAAATAATTCTTTCAAGAAATCAATTCCCTCTCTTGAACCCATAAATGATCTAATAAAATTCACTTTAATTTCATTATCTTTAGAACAAATTCAAAGCCATGTTCAGTATTACTTAGGCTCTGTTTGTTTAAAATGCTGAATTCTGATTGCTGAACTCTGAAGTTTGAATACTGATTGTTGAATGCTGAATTCTAAATAATCACTTATTTGTTTGTTTGCATTCAACATTCAGAATAAAAACAACATTCAACGTTCAGAACAAAAAATAAGCACTAAAAAAGTTCTGAATCACTTTGTTTGAATAGATGGTTTTATTCAGAACACTGATAAAAAACAAACAATGTAGAAAGTTCTAATTTTTAAATCAGAACTTGAATTCAGAACTTCTTATTAAAAACAAACGCAGCCTTAGCTGTTTGTTGAATTTTGAATTCGCTCCTCTAGAATCTCTCAAACATCGATCTTTCTTATGCCCAAAATTTTCGAATTAGAAGCAGCGTATTGGTTCCTTATAATCCTTGGAAAATGCAAGTCCTCTCCACATCCAAAGCAGATTAATTTCTTCCTTTTGGGGTCGAGCCAATTCTTGGTAGCGGGTTTAGCATAAGGGAATTAGGGTAACTTTCTTGAATCTTTCACTACATGAGCATAGGAATGATATTACTGCTTGTGAGAGTTGGGAACGAATGATGGAAATGAAAGAGGAGTATAGGAATCTCGGGGATGAAAGAATTTGAAAAATAAAATGAAGAAGAAGCGGTCGTTTTTTTCCCATGATTCTTATATCTATAAATAATTTCAAAATAATACACACACACATGCAATATTTTGAATACATAAATAAAATATATAAACATAAATTTTGATGATATATTTATATACTAGATGGGCTAACATGTCTGTTGCGGTGTTTATCCCAACACTATACGCACACTTTTTATACCTTGCACGGATTGTTATGTGACACATGCACACATGTATGTATATGCATATGATTTTTTTTTGAAATTGGGTTAAGGCTTTTTTGATTTGGGCTATGCGGCGAAGCAAAATAACAACATCGATCAATTAAGTAGGAGGTTATGTAAACCCTTATCCCCACTAGCCGACATACCACTACTTTACTAACATTCTCACTTTATACAGGAAAGTAAACTGAAGTAAATTAAAAATAGATCTGGTTCTTGGCGGTTCCTCATCGTCTCAAAATTCCCTGCTTGGTTGCAGTAGATCCAACCTCCGCGCTACCTACAGCTCTCCTCATGTGGCTTCGGTAAGCAGCTTTCTCCTAATTCTCTTCATAGCAATTCTCATGTCCGATTTGATAAGCTTGTTAACTACTCCTTTGTTCCATGTGACCTTCTAGAAACATCTGTTATTGCGCTCCTTCCAAATATGCCAAACTACAGTCGTAACGGCTATATTGGTGATCTTGGATAGCAAGTTAGCCTTGTTCCAGCGTTGTTTCAGGTATAAAATCTACGCTTTTGGATCTTCCATGTTTCTGGTACCCACAAGAAGATTTTTGAAGTACGCCTAAATGTTTCTGCTAAATTCACACCCGAAGTATGAATGCATGTGGCTTTTTTCAGCTGTATTGCATAAACTGCATCTATTTTTTTTTAATCCCCCACTTTACTAGTCTATCCTCTGTTGCTAGCCTTCCTTCCTAGAGCTGCTTTGTAGGCTGTGAAGGTCATTTTAAGGATGCATGCCTTATCCCAAACAAACTTCGACCATTTCAGAACCGGATGAGACTGTCTGCTCTCTTTCCAAGTAGATTTATATGTAAAATCTTTCCTAGTTGGTTTCCACACCCAGATGTCACTTTGCATGCCATTATAGATAGGGATATATTGAATTTGTCGGTCAAATTGCATAATGATAGGAATTTTTTAGTTTTCCACTGGTTATTTTCAATTAAGTCACTTACTAGTGAGTCTCTTGCTCCAAAAGCTGAGAATGAGTCCCAACCAAGCCTTTGAACCATACTTTTAGTTTCAAACCATGGGTCGAACCAGAGATTAGTTTAGGTCCCATTTGCAAACTGCCTTTTAACCATATTAGCTATGTCCTCCCTACATTTGAGAATCGCTTTCCATGTGACTAATGCACTGTTGTTTGATCTCATTTGCCAAAAGTTACCTTTTAGACATTTCTACCTCATCCATCTAGCCCACAAATTGTTTGAAGAGATATATTTCCATGCCAATTTAATAGAAGCTGTTTTCTTTAGTTCAGATAGATTTTTGAGACCCACCCCTCCTTCTTGCTTAGGTCTACATAGAAATTCATAGCTTACCTTACGTAGGCTCTCTTTCCAAATACAGTTAGTGCAAGTTGAATTAATTTTGTGAATTGAAGCCTCTATGATTTGGAAGGTCTGCAGTCAAAACCTAACTTTAGATGTTATGACTGGGTGAACTAACTCCACCCTGCCTGTAAAAGATAGTAGCCTTGCTCTCCAACCTTACAATTTATCTCGAACTTTATTTATAAGCACCCTACACTCTCTTTCTGTTATCATGTTAGAGGATAAGGGAACTCCTAAATATTTCATACGGAGCCGATCTTCTTTCACATTAAGAATTTGTAGAATTTCTTCTCCTCTTTGGGTGAACTTGCTAGCGCTTAGTTTTCCATCTCATTCACTTTAAGGCCTGCAAAGTCTTCCAAATTTTTGAATATATCCTTCAAGCTTAGGGAAGCTTTCTGATTGGCCTTAACACAAATCAACAAGTCATCAACATACAACAAGTGATTGAACTGAGGTTGAAATTTGTATATCTGATCTATCAACTTGTTGTGTCATGCAAACTCCATTTGGAGTGTGAAATACTCCATGGCAATAGCAAAAAGATAAGGGGAGAGGGGATCCTCCTTTCTCAGTCCTTTGTTGCTTTAAATAAACCCTTTAGGAAAATCATTGATTATGATGGAAAAAGTAGGGGTACTTATGCACTCCTCAATCAAAGCAAGAAACTTGTCTAGGAAACCCATTTGCCTACGCATATAGATAATAAATTTCTTGTTCACCGTGCCATAAGCCTTTTAAAGGTCCACCTTCATGCACATCTTATAACAACCTTTTCTATTGAGATTCCTGACCAGTTCATGGGCTAAGAGGGAATTCCCAGATATGCTTCTACCTTTAATAAAAGCACTTTGGCATTCAGCTATTAGGCCTGGAAGGATCTTAATCATTCTATTGCACAACACTTTACTTAGGATTTTATAAAACACATACAACATGAAATTGGTCTATACTACTCGATTTTTGTAGGCCTATCTACTTTAGGAATTAGGCATACAAACGTGTGGTTGATCTCTCTTAAGATTTTTCCCGAGTCCATAGCTTCTTGTAAGGCATTAACCAGTTTATCTTTAAGATGCTCCTAGTGAATGCTGAAGAATTTCGAATTCATACGTGTGGACCTGGACTAGAGTCCATATGAATGGAGTGCAAAGAAACTTCAACTTCTTTGCTATGAACTCTACTGTTCAAGAGGTCCATTCCAGCTTGATTAACAACAACTTTGCATAAACAACAGGTAAATCAGTACTGACTTCACCATTAAATAAATCAGTGTAATACATGATGGCCTTTTCCTCTAGCTCTTTTAGGTTGTAAGTAGATTTTCATTCCTCGTCTATGCTATTAGTGATGTTGTTGTGGCTTTTCCTGATAAATATTTTAGTGTAAAAGAATTTTGTGCAAGCATTCCTTTTCACAAGCCATCTTTCCTTAGCCTTTTGTTTCAATCCCTTTGTCTGAATCCCCATAAGGTCCCTTAGAGTACTTTGCTTGTGGCAATAGTATTCAAAGAGTTGTACATTAGTGTGGTCTGCATCTAGCTGGATCTAGGCTATCTTACATTGTTGTTGGACTTCTTGAATTAGATTTTGTTCTTTGCTTCTAGTTTTGTCCCATTCCTTTAGCTAGTTTTTATATGATTGATGGTCATCACCAGCTTATACATAGCATTACCTTCCACTTCTTGTATTTTGTTAAAGTTTGTTTCTCGGTCATAATCTCTATAGTCACACCAATGGTTAGCATATCTAAAGGGCTTACCTTTAGACTCGTTACTAATTGATTAAGTTTTGATAATGGTCACTCATAAAACTAGGTAAAGCCATAACTTTGAGAGTGGAAAATAAGTTAATACATTCAGCATTCACCAAAACTCTATCCAGTTTACTTAAAATTTGTTTTACTTGACCACTTCTCCATGTACATTTCAGTTTAATTTGGAAGGTTTCCACCAACCCTGCTCCCAGCAAAGAATCATTGAATTCCGCAACCTGGGATACTTTGAGGGTAAGGCCTCTCTTCTTCTCTGAGCTTTTCAATACTACGTTGAAGTCCCCCAAAACTATCCATTTTTTATCCTTAAAGATAGTTAACAATTTTCTTCCAGAGTGTCTTTCTTGTAGACGCTAGATTGCTGGCATAGACATATGTGATGTGAATCTGTAATCCCCTTATGTTACATGCTTCCACAGTTATTTGTCGCTCTTTAGAGTGGATAAGATTTAGCTTCCATACTTTTGTGCTCCATACTATCATGATCCTCCCTTTAACATTAGTCTCATTATTGTGGGTCAAATCCCAGTCATTTCCTAAAGCTAGCTTGAAGTAGCACTATTTCTTAACATCTTATTCTCTAGCACCCTAAAAATTGTTACGTTATGCTTCTGCCTAAAATTAAGGAGGTCAAGTTGTCCAGTATCATTATTTAAACCCCTTACATTCCAGCTGACAATTGTCATTTGACAGTTTGATTTTTTCTCCACTTTTGCAATGGCCTAGGGGCTGGCTGCTGGTCCTTTGCATTCTTTTTTATATTAGTAAACTAATCATTATATGCTTGATTAGGCTTAGTGAATGGTTCATTGTTATTCTCATTGGTATCATCTTTCTCTTCTTTAGATGAATCTAATTGAATGCCTAACTAATATATTTTCTCCAATGAATCAGGTACCTCCTCCTCTTCCTCCGATGACAACACCATCTCTTCCTCCTTAATCTTAGCTGAGGACTTCTGCTACTGTGATTCTCGGATGTCTACTTAAGATGCTTATTTCTGAAGGACTTCTTTCAACAAGTTCACAACTTCCTTTTGTGGCTACTCCTCAGCTCCGCTAGCTGCTGGTGATGTAGTTACTGATATGCATATATAGTTATAGCATGGTCAGCTGATTTTGTAATGTTTTGAGCTGAGACCTCACTAGCTGTATGCTCTTGTAAATTAAAATGATGCACATATGACCACTCAGGAACCACGCTATTGTTTGACACACTCTGTGGTTGTACTAGTAGATTTTTATTTGGCTTGACTCTCCACACCTTATGAATTTCCTTACTTGTTACATTGCATTGGTTCTCAGGGTGACCAAAACATTTACAATGCAAACATCTAGGGGGTTTAAATTCATACTCAACTACTTGCAAATAGAAATTACCTGAGTAGTCCTTGATTCTAATGCCCTTTGGAAGTTTAGAGTCTGCATTTACTTCAATTAGGATAGCATATTTGATTATGGTAATGTTCCTTGTGTTATCATCTAATTTTAGGGGTTTACCAATCATGCTAGCCACTTTGCTTAATCCATAGGAGTTCCACAGTGCATATCTAGATTGCTGAATCTCACCTAAATAGGGTGAATTTCAAGCATATCTCTTTCGAGTTTGAAGTTCGGTTTCCATTGCTTGACAGACGACAACCTGTTGTTCATGAACCATGGGCCTTGACAGAGTAAATTTGATAGTCCTCCTCTTCTTCAAACTTTACTAACTAAAACCCAATTTCTCTTAAGAATATATCCCATCTCCCCTTTGGTTTTCATGAATGCATTAAAGTGAAAATAATAAGGACGTTTTCCTGCAAGGTAGATGTAAATCAAGTGCTTCCACATTCCTTTGGCCTCCTCCTTGTCTTTTTTGTCCAGTTTGACAAAATCACCTACTTCATCATGGACTGGGTTAATAAAGGAGATATCTTTTTCGATTTTCATCTAGTTGCCCCCCGTTGCCTCAAGTGACGACCTAGAATTTTAATCATTTAAATTTGGAATATTTAATTGATTTTAAATAATAAAAAGTTAATTTCATAAGTTAAACAACTTATATTTCAAATTAAGCGATTTATTTGGTAATTGAATTGTTAATTGATTATTGAAATTGTTTAAAATTATTAAATCTTGAATTTGGTGTGAATAAAAATGGTTTTGGAAGTTGATTTAAATTCTATTTGGAAAGAATGAAGATAGTAATAAAAGTGATTTATTTGGTTTTAAATAATTCATTTTTATTAACATGTGAAAATAGCCTTCCGGGGTATTGTCTCGGAATTAGATTGAACTAGTTCCATTGAATCCTTAATAGTGAAATATAGTATGCCGTCTTATTTCGTGGTGATCGAACATATTGTTTAGTCGTGCGAGTTCGAAACGCGTTGAAATTAAATTTAGGAATTTATATAATATAATTGCGTTTGAAAAGCTATCTTCTGTATATGATCAAATTAGGCCTCGAGACTAGCTCCAATGTGTTCGAAATAGGGGTATTACATATAGAACACTAGGCGGCACGCCTCATTTGGAGTTTGAGAATTAGGGATGTATATTACCGAATAGTTTAGAATATACAATATTATGTACTTTATAACTTTGCCCATGCCCTTAACCATACTTGCATTATTCAACCATACTCTCATCCACATTCAGCCATACTCCTTTCCCTTATATAATCACGTCTCCAAACTGAAGAAAGGGTTCGAAAATTTGAATTGAGGAAGCAGCCTCATCTAACGATCCACATTGATCAGTGCCTATCCAAGCATCGTTGGGGAAAGTCATCAACTAGGAAGTTGTAGAGGAGGAGATGCTTGACCCATTGGATGGTTGGATTGGGCAAAGGCGAGGCGAGGTGGCCAAAATTTGCTTCCATTTAGGCATAGGTGGGTTTGCGATTATCGGCGATTGGCGGCACCTTTGGGGCACGCGTGGCTGACGTTAGTGGTGGCAAGGGCAGGCGACGTGTAGCGGAAGTAGGGACGATGAACGGTGGTGCTGGAGTTCGGTGATGTCATGATTTTGAGCTGGGTCACATGCATGGGTTTAGGGCTTGGTTAAACACGGTGATTAACATAAGCTAATGGATGTAGTTAATGAATAATTATATTATTTTAAAATCGAATGTTTATAAAATGTATAACTTTTCGTACGAGGTCGAAATCAAACGCGACAAGTTGCGTTTCAATCGTATCAGTAAGTACTACGATATGGAGTTGGATTGGATGGATTTGAAGCTAGTAGGAATTTGGGTTAAAATTGACTGCTTGTTCAATTTTAATTCAAACCGGAGCATTTTGGCAATAACCGGAATCAAAGTGAGTTAATTCATCTCTATAGCCCACTTATGTTTTCATATAAGTGTGGAAATTTATTTATTGATTGTTTGTTGACTATTTGGATGATTTACTATTTTATTGGTTGGTTTGGATATATTTTCATCCTTGGAGCAGATGAGACCCTATTACATTCCCGTGTAAGAGCGGATGACCCTTTATATACGATCCCGCCTCGAAGCGGTTGATTTATATATTCATGGTTATATATTGTATTTGATCCAGGGGATAGGTTGGAGGGATCCAACTATATTCCTCACACTATTGATTTTACTTTTCATATATTTTGATATACGATCTGTTGGATGCTATATTTGATGACATCGATGAATCTTCCTTATTTAGTGCTATGGTAACACTGGACCATATTTTTAGTATTTTGAAATACTATAAAATGAAGATTTAGTTTTTAAAAGGATTTTTAAGTGATTTTGAAAATTTAGATATATTAATATTTATTCTGAAGTTTATTTAAAGAAGGAGTTATTTTAAAATAAAAAAGTATGATTTTTAGATATTATAAATTAATAGTGTATGAAATATTTTAAAAAGAAGATAGAAATATTTTGGTATAAATAATTATTAATCGTTTTATATAAAGTGATATAACTATACATATATTGATATTTATTTATAAATGTGGGAATTTATAAACGTGATAACGTATAAATGTGGCATTTTACAAATAAATTGTAGATCTGTAAAATTGTATTTTATTAACAAAGGGATAGATTTATAAATGGTGTTTTATAAATTAAAAGGGAACTATTATCATTTAACAGATTGGAGAAATAAATCAAATAGTAGATTTATTATAAGATGTGGAATGTTGTTTAAAAAATAGTTGATTCTATTTTGGAAATTGAAGGTGAGGGTAAATTTGGAGGTGTTAAACGATATTTGATAAATAGAAAAAAATTTATCAATACGGGGGCAACGTTAAAAATGCATAGTGATTGATATTTTTAAATGGGATTTATGAAAAGCTGAGATTTATAAAGGGATAGAGTTATGAATGGGGTTTTATAAATAAAAGGATTTTTGTAAAAAGGAAGTTAATAAAACAGAAAGAGATTTATAAATATGGAAATGACTATGTTGAAATTTTTAAGTATGGAATTGTATAAAAGAAATATATTTCTATTTTAAAAGTTGTTTATTTATATTAATATTGTTTTAAAGTTGTTTATCAATATTTTTATATTTTAAAAAGGTGATTATTTAAATTGTTCATATAGCTTGAGATTAATCATGATTTGTAACGATACGAATTTTTCGCTTTCGAAAATCGACATTCGTACTTTACATCGTACTCGAATGCCATAGATTCGACCGTTCAAATCCGAGTTGATAGAGCTTATAACACAATTAAGTAAATAACACAGCGGAAAAGAAAGAATATATCAATATATATAACATGGATACAATGATAGATACAACAGAATGATACAGCAGATATCAATATACATCAGAGATATGATACAAGAAATAGCAGCGGAAAGAAAATAGATAACAACAGCAGCAGATAGAATGTCTCCAATAGAATGCTCCAAGATAAGCAACGTCAGTCCATGAACTCCAAGAACTGAACTAGCTCCAGATAATCTACTCAACCTGAATATCTGAAAAACCCAACTCTAGACTGCCCGTGTGGAAAATAGTGGGCACCTAGAGTTTAGGAAGGGAACAATAAACTCCGGGTCAGTCATGGGACTGGTATGAGCAAACAAAACAGTTTATCTTTAAACAAACACAAAAGGCTTTTAAACATTGAAATCCGCAATGATTTTTGAAAATGAAACTACCATAAGGCCTCCCGCCACACACACAATGCAATCACAGAATTGGAGGAGATTTCTCCTTATGATAGTCAAACATGCTTACTATGCAAAATCAAAACCCTTTTGATATTATTACTAGTGCATAGTGTAGAAAAACATTTTGAAAATATAATATAAATCTTAGCCAGCATACAACCGTTATTGTATGCCTACTATAGCTACTACGTTCAATAGCAGGTTACCGCCACATTCCATAGCAGGTAATACAACTAAAACCGTACAGGGTTCGTATTGTTTCTTTGGATTTCCAACAAATGATCAGGCAAAGTAACTTCCTTACACCGAAATGGAAACGCCTCTGGAAAGACGCCCCGAATCCTAACCGGATCTCTGCAAACAAAAGGCCGACGCTACCTCACGCTGTACAGCTGTAACTAGGTAACTAACACACTGACGCTACCTCACGCAGTACAGTTGTAACTAGGTAACTAAAACACGAGCTATGTCATCCCCCGGTCGTTACCGACCTTTATCCGAGGATCCTCAATCATAAAGCAACAGCCACAAAGTATAATCAACATAGGTAAAATATCTGGGCTCCATACCATGATATCACCTTTTATCCAGAAGGAAATGACATACCCTAGGGGCGCTACCCCTACAAACCTTTGTCGCAACATTCATGTTTCAACCATTACCGGGTTGTGAGGCTCGACGAAGTCTCATCCACAAAGCTACGCTTTTTCACAAAGCCACGTTTTTCCACAAAGCAACGCTTTTTCACAAAGCCACGCTTTGACCAACAAATGATCATCAGCACTTCGTATGCCACATTACCAAATTGGGAATGTATCACTAGTAACCATCAACTACATAACCTCTGAGCTCGTACGTCTCAGAGAAGGGTGTTAAGCTAAGAGAATAAATTCTCCGCCACCAACATAAATGTATTTGATAGAAACCAGCTTTACATCTCAAAGTGTAATGTCAGACACACATCCATACAAGTCTGTTCCGGGTTCAAACAGAACCGAAGGCACTTCCGAAGAAGCCCTTGCAAATCCGGGTATTCACAATCTCGATCGGACTTCCCATCACTTAGGGAATCTCTATACTGGAGCTATGATGCAGAGAAAATCGATAGGTCATCCTATCGCTCTCACAAATACCCGGTCTTCACCACCGGTCTTCAAATGCTATCCATATCGTCGTATCACTATTCGGAATGGGTTATATGACACAAAGGTCCTTTCCCGGCTAACCTGAATAACGAGCGCAATTAAAAATCATATGGATACTGGGGTCTCAGTTAAATCACAGCTTAAAGCCCAAAACTTTTCATTCGAATGGATAAAACAAATTACCATTTCCAATCTTTTAAACAAAAAGATTCATTTCAAAAACCTTCAATGGTTTAAACAATTTCCACACTTTTAATCTTTTAAACAAAATGATTCAATTCACAAAGTTTACCCCATTCATAAAGATTCATTCATAGATTTTCAAATCGATTTCCATTTCAATTTGATTAACTCGTTAAATCTTTAAATCAAGATTTAACTTATAGCTTTCAAAACTAATTTCCAAAGATTCATTCATAGCCTTTCAAAACAATTCTATTTCAAGTTGGAATAACTAATTCGGTCTTTGAACCAAAGACTCATTTCATAGTTTTCAAAACATTTCAATTCTATTTCAAACTTGAAACCGTTCAACACAAATTGGAAGTTCATTACTTATGCGAAAGCTTTTACTATTTGAAAACAAATAGTCTCGTTTCATAAAAATCTAGTTATATTTACACGAGTTAAAACCCTTGAATTAAATTCAAATTCCCAAATCAATATCATTAAAATGGTTTAACCCATATATAACTTGTACAGCATCTTTAATCCCTAGTTTCAAATCATAGAATTCAATTTCAAACTTGAATTCAAATTTAAATCAAATTATTTAAATTTCAAAACTTAATAAAGTTATTCAAAATAACTTTTATCTTTGAAATCTCATTTCAAAAGCTTTTCATATTAAACCCCAATTTCCAATTTCAAAATCAATTGAAATTAAAATTTCAATTTCAAAACATCAAATTTAAATGATCTGTGACTTAACCGATTTCCACGTGAAATCCATATTTGTGTGTGTATGGTGTAGTCCAGGGGTTTCACACACAATAGTGCAACATCAATCATCACAGATATATCGATAAGCGGTATAATCGATAACGCTTATCTTCATTCACAACTTCATAGATAAAATAAATTTATCAGTCACAAAGATTCATCATTACAATTCGATGTGGGTTTCGGATAACCAACTGGAATCCGACTCCCTATCGCATCGAAATTCAAGTGCCGTTTTACGGGCCAAGGGGTTGCATATTCATATAACAATATATACATCACAGATATAACAGCTTAGCACATAACATAGCATCGCATCACATAACTAATATATCAATTCATCACATAGCATGTAATAAAATATCAAACATCTATAAGTAAGATCAGTTAATTGTTTGAGTAATCCAAATCAGTTTTAATTACTTACGAAAATTACTAACCCTGGTTAATTAACATTAATCGATTCCAAATCATTTGATTAAAGGTCCTTTAATTCATTTATTAATTATTCTTAATTGCTTCCTAAGATAATTAATTAATTGCTATTCAATTTAATTAACATTTAAAGCTCTTCTTTACTTTGAAAGTCAAATCATTATCAACCACAAACTTTACTGTTAATTAAATTTTATACTCAAATTAATTACTAAATTAAAATAATCATTAAGTGTTTAAAACATCGTTAAAGTATTAACTAAAATAATTAAAACTAGTATTTAAGTTTCAACTTACATTTGTTAAACCTTATTAAGTTTTACAGTGCTGAACTGTTGAAAGTGATCTACTTAACATTATTTAAATAATGGGATACAACAGATTGACAAAATCCCGAGGCTCCCCTTGATTAAACTCGAGCGTTACTTCGAGTTAGCCATCCATTTCCCCGAGTCTTCTCTATGCATATTCATCTTCTCCTTTTCTTTTTTTTTCTTTTTTCCTAAGCTAAGTTAAAACTTAACCACTACAGGATTAATACCATTCGAACGCAAGAGAGAACCCCAAAGCATTTCCTCTCTCGACTCGAGCATCCCCTCGAGTTCTCCCCAGGCCTGATCCTGCTGACACGAAGGCGACATCGTGCACGTGCACGATGTGGCATCGTGACTCTGGTGATCGCCACGATCATCGGCAAGTCGTGAATTCTTCCTATACTCCAATTCAGGTCTCGATTCGACAACATCCACTCTAAATCGAAAATAAGCGTCTCGATCGAAATCTGGAGCTCGAACATCACCACAATCGAACCTGTCGTCACCTCATTCACCATGCCTCGACCATCTGAGGCGCCAAAAATTCGTCCACACTTCGACAACACTTCCGGCAACCCTCCCCCAGAGCCTCGAATAACTCGACCTCGTTGTGGAGACGAACTCGACACATTACAATTATGAACAAAAACAGGAACTCAAACCCTAAATCCATCTCGTTCAACCCATTCTTGTTTTTTAAAAAATATTTCAACAATTTTTCTAACATCCCTGATGTTCAAGCATGCTTCAATACGAATTTCAATATTTATAAATGATTTGATCATCAGAAATTCGTAAAAATACCATTTTTGTTCATATACAAATTTCTCTGAGAATACCAAACTAAAAATCTAAATTTCTGTTTTAAAATTCATGAATGTCAGTATTGATTCAGATTTTAAACTTGAATTATTATCTTCCAACAATCAAATCTATCAAAGTATAAGTTGGCTACCTGTAAACAATATTACAGTGATGATAATTATAACCCTGGTTTAAATCAACTTCTAAATTTTTTTATTCAAGTTTAAATCTATTGTTTTAGTTGAAAACTTTCAGATTTAACAATGTTTAAATGGGAACTATTTGAGTTTTGAAAGAATTTTGCAAACTGTAACCAACACAGAGAGTACAGAGCATACCAAAATTGTATACAAGAGAAAGCATACACCACAACATATGATTATTGAATCATGAATTTGACTTAAAAACTTTAAAATTTGATGTTTACTCACAACCATCAAGATATCAAACAGGCTAAGCTTCGAAAAAATAGGAGTTTGCTCACCTGACTAAAGAGAACAGAGCTCATCATTTTTTTTTTGAACAGGCTTTGAAATCTGTTAGCTGAAACTTCTCCTTAATCTCTGGTTTGATCTGATTTATGTTGTTGTTTGTTTAAGTTTTGTTTAAATTTGAATTGAGGCTTACTTTTGTTTCAGTTTGTATAACATCTTACTTGAAGAAACGAGCTAAGATAATGTATATAAGAAATGAAGTAGACAGGTATGCATTTGGTTTTGTACAGGGTTATAATATGTTATGTACAAAAGAAATCAGGGATTTTTTTCTTGCTTTGTCTACTGATGTCTGGTTTGGTGGCTAAAGAGATGATGGCATTAATTGCCTAGTACTTTATGTTTTCATTTGCAATACCAGTCGACTTCGGCTGATATAATTTGTTGTGATGGCTGAAGATAGCTTGCATTCATTACCTTTGTACAAACTTACTTATTTCGGCTGTACAAATAATTTTTTTTCCCTTTGTCTTGCTAACATATGTATTTCTATAAGTTATTTTTTTTTACTTGCTATATCTTCCTTTGCAAGCCAATTGGTATACATATGTGTTTGTTTTCTTTGCTTTATAATATGAATGAAATGCTATTTTTAATATGTGGTTTTTAATTTAACTAATGGGTTATTTTATACCTTTACATAGTTTATTAACATGTTGTTTTGAATTTATTTATAACAATATAATTTATCTTATGTAGATTTATTTATAATTCTAACTTTTATACTTATTTCTAACTTAAATATTCGTTATCTTGTATGTCTATGTTTTTATATTATTTTCAAACCATTTACTTGAGATTTTAAACTCAAATTCAATATGTATAAATATAAATTCAAATCTACTCATATACGCACGTATACCTATATATTCACATATATACATATTTTAGATTTTAATTGATTTAACATAGAATTTATTTTAATCCGGGGAAACTCGCATCACTTTATAAATCAATTTCCACAATTTTTATTCAAAAATTAATTTAATTATCAATTTAAATTTATATAAAATCCGGGGTCGTTACATGATTAATTATCAATAAGGTTTGGAAATTTATTATTATTATTTATAATAATGTTAAAGATAAATTATTATTGTTTTATTAAGAATGTTTTTCAAATTATTAATTATTAATATTTTTAAGATGTCTGAAGTTAATTATTATTTATTTATAATGTTTATTATTATATAATAGTATTTTAAAGTAAATGATTAGAGTTTTATTTATCAATGTTTTCGAGATTTATAAATAGGGTTGTTATAAACAAATGTGGGTTTTATAAGAGGAATCTAGTAACATAGTTTGGAAAACTTAAAGGAAAATATGAAAAAGGGTAAAAAGAGTTTTATAAATGGTCTTAAATATTTATAAAAGAATTTTAAAAATGGGTTTATAGTTTTATAAAAAGAACTTATAAATGGTATTATGAATTTATAAAGGTTTTACAAATGATTTTAGGAATATATAAAAGGGAGTTTATAAATGATTTCAGAGATTGATGAATGGAGCTATAAACGGGTTTTAGAGATTTATGAAGGAACTTATAAATCTATTCTAGAATTGTGTAAAAGGGATTTCTTTCTCTTTTTTGTGAATATACTTATAGTGTTGAGATAAGTATATGAATATTTTCCAAATATTGAAATATAGGGATGTATGTTTATATCTTTGTAAATGTATTTTTATACAAGTAATTTGCAAAGTGATTTCAATAATGAAAGGATTATTTAAGAGGCTAGTGGTTGCTTATGTGCTTAACCAATGTTGGTTCCCCGTTTGAATTAAATCCCTAATTTGAATGTTTATTCATTCGATAGTTAAATAACCGACTATCAAATTTGGACCCAAAACCGTAACTTTGAAAATATTTAGGAGAAACACGTGAATTATATAGAATAGTCATCTCCGATGATGCTGTACTGTGCGTATAAATCTCGTTTCATTCTCCTAGGAAAAATGGTAAGAAAATCCATCCACTAATAGTTAGGAGTTGATCCTTGCTCTTATTTTTGACTATTATTTCCTAAAGAACCAGGGTTGAGCTTACCGAAAACTATCGAATGTTGTTTTGAATAGACCGGGATCAGATATGTTACCCGAAATCCACTTTGATCCAACTCAAGCATTTCAAATTGAAGACATCCTGAAAAATATGGAATCGAAGAAATAGTTTTGAAGTGGAAGGTCAATTTGCTATTAATCCTGGAGGGATTTTTCTTAAAAGGATGTAATAGAAATAGTGCCTTCAGTTTCGTTCAGTCCTAGAATGAACTTGTTTGGATGAATGCTAGCATTGCATTGATGCCTGGAGGCAGTGTAACATTCCAAGTAGGAAGTGCTATATAAAGGTAAAACATTGCCTCAACTTTCATCAACCGGTAAATGAAAAAAATAGGGCATGCAGCAGGGCCCAGTGGGTTACTCCCATCAGGATATGGTCATTCCAAATCTAGATCTATTACTATATACTCATGTATGTTTTGGGGCCCATTAACAGAAAGGGTGATCATATTTTGTACTACTAGTCAAGTTGTAGGCCAGTCCTGTATGGCAGGGGTATAAGATGTTCTTATCAGACCCTGGTGCATTTTATCTAGAGATGTATCTCCAGAAGGTAGTTCCTTATCTTGTCATAGTATGGAATTCAATCTCCAATGCATGCCTTTACGGTTTTGATTGTAAAATCCAGTATGTTGGAATTTAATAATGTAACAATTTCGACTATGATTAATAAGTATTTGTATTCTAAACATTATTATAATATTGGAGGATTTTTTCTAAAAATGTTTGGGTTATCGTAAGGTAAAAACCCATCTATGTTTATATGCGGCGTGGTCTTACAATGTAACAACCCGTAAATTTCAACTGTTTTAATAACGTAATTAGTTGAAATTTTGTAAAATTTTAAACGATAAAATTTTGAAATATAAATTTGATATTTGGAATGCGTTTAGTTGAACATAACAACTGGTAAATTTTCGTCCGAAAATATGAAAGTTTATTTCGCGCGTAAACTTACTTCAATTTAATCAGTTAAAAAGCGATGAAAATAAAATGTTTCCGGAACCTAAATATTTTTACATAGAAAAATTCTAAACCATCTTCTGAGCAAGATGTCAGTTTCACGTTTTTCCAAATTCGGACATCTTTAGCTCCGTCGATCTTATTTTTCAGCGTTTTTCTTGCATTTTCCGCTATTAGAAATTCGAATTTTTATAATTAAATCATACCACTGATATCTGTATACCGTTTTGATCGCCTCGTCTTGTTGATCCCTATGGTATATTTATTTCTGTGCTTCAGAGTCCGGTACGAGTCGGAATCCGCGAAACAATTACCGATACCCGTACCATTCTAGCCTTTTGGTCTACCCGTGAGCATTCATTTTCCATGGTGCAAAAGCTGTACAGCAACTACTTTTCATAGAATTCGATAAAGTGGCTCTCACTATTCCCAACGGTTCATTCATTACAGTGGCTTTTCAAAACAAAAACAAAAATTTGGTTACAAGCTCTGTACGTTTTCTCCTCCCTCTTCCCAAAATATTGTTGCCAGCTTTCATTTTTATTACAGATCATCTTCTCCGCATGCAAAGCTTTCTCCTTCATCATCTTCTCACCACACGCACTGCTCCACCACAAACCCAACCGAGCATCCCCGCCCGAGCCTCTCTTCCCCGACAAACATCTCAGCCACCTTCGACCTATCTCTGGCCACCACGGCAGATCCGACCCTAGCTTCCTCTTCCTCCCTCCTTGTCGCATCACCCAGACCAAGAGCCACGTCAGCCCTCGCCTTGACCCTTCCGCCTTGCAACCAACCCCTCCATAAACTCCCTGCCACGTATCAGAAACCGAGCCAACAACCCACGTCCAAGCCTTAAACTCCACCGTATCCTTTAACGCCACACCTCAACTTCGCCTGCCGACCCACCTTAGCAAACTCGGCCACGTCGATCTCCTCCTCCTCATGCTTCTCGCGTCCGCCTTATGTTTTCCTTTCGGTCTCTCTCCAGTTGCATGTGAAGACATGTATCATACTGTACGTGCCTTCTTTTCTCTGTTACACTTTGTTCTGCATATACATCGTATTTGATTTTATAATATATGAGTCGAGGTGTATATAACACATGTGATAAATAGAGGAAGAACATTTTGTTCTTTTGTTCGTATATTTTATAAATATATATGTCCCAGTATACGAGTATATGGTCTGCATATAATTGTTAACATGCATACATTATATTTTGTGTGATTATGACTTCAAAACCAGGTAGTTTAGATGTTTGTTGGTTTAGGATATTGTCTTGGTACATGTAAATGGATGTTGTCTATTCAGCTGAGTTAAGTTTGTTTTAGACGTGGTGTACTTTTAACAAATTTGTGGTCTGAAATGATTTGGATGTTGTTACTATAAATTATGTATTCGCAGATGGTAAAAGAAAATGAAAAGAAAAGAGTGTTGATCCAGAATGAAGTGGTTGGAATGGTGTACGTGATGACTAAAGAAAGAGAACGATAATGGATAGCCTTGACACTTGTGTCAAATTGGAAATGACTTGTAACAACCCTACATTTTAGGCTTATTTTATTTTATATTTTATTTCTGTTAAATTGAATTTCCTGATTGAAAAACTTTATTTTAATTTGAAATTATTTTAAACTTGTTTTGTTTCAAATATTTCATTTCTAAATATATATTTTGATTGTTATGTAAATTATAATTTCAAACTGGTAAAAATTGGATATTTTACTGTAAAGTGAATTTCTGTTCAAACTGGTCAAACTTTGACTTTTAAACTTTAAATTTAAATATTTAAAATTCTTAAATTTTATCTTTTATTATGAAAATAGATTTAATTCCATGAATACTGCTTTTCGTTTCGTTGAAAACGGACTTATATTGTAGAAGTTATGTAATTTTCAATTTTGTGTATAAACTGTTTATTTTGCAATATTATTTATTTTAAAAACATATAAATTATATTTTATTTGTCATATTTTGTTCTAATATATGTTAATATTTTATTTTATGTATAATTTTGTCTTTTAAATAATTTAAAGTGATTATATAATTTTTCCAAAGCGTATTGAATTTATTTTCTATTTTTAAAGGCTAGTTTCTATTTTTCTGCTATTTTGTTCAATTAAATTATATTTAATTAAAATTTATTTATTCATTTTGTGAATGCATTTTTATTTTATGTTATTATCTTTGTTTATAAATGTTTTACAAGTCCATATGAATTTTCCAAAATTTATTCTGTTTATTTTCAAATTTTCTAGACTAGTTTTCATTTTTTGTGCTAATTTCTTATTTTATCATATATTATTAATATTTATTTATTTATATTTTTTTATTTTTGTTACATTTTCGAATTGAAACTGAATTTTTAATTATATTCAGATATTTAAACTTATAAAAAGAGAATAGAAGAAATTCGAAGAGTTTTAAACTTTTGAAATTCCAAAGTCTCTTTGCATTTCCGACCTTTCCCTTCCAAACTCCTTTCTTAATTGCTTGGCCGTGCCTTTGTTTCTCATTTTCAGCCGTACCTCCTTAATTTCTTTTCTCTTTCACGTGAACTTATCATTCCTCAAACAAAAATATACGGCTATCATCATTTGTTTGATCAAAAGTTAGGTAATCTCTTCTCTTTTTCTTTGTTTTTCCTATATTTCTACTTGATCTTTGCATTTGTTCTCCACTATTTTGATCAGCTCCTCCTACACCAGCCCTTGGCCGACCTCCACCACCACGTATGCTGACCATCACCACCTCCAGACCATCACCCCACCAGGTCGACCACACCATGGCATGAGATCATCACAAAATTGCACCAAAACCATTCCTATGTACACTAGATGACCTAGTTTTGCTCCACCACCTTCAATCAACCTCTAGCCACCACTTCCTCCACCACCACCACCTCTGACCTAACCTCCAACCTCTGCCACATCAGCCACCACCATCTGGACATCAGGCCATGAACATAGAGCTTGAGGCCGAGCCCAATAAGAGCCAAGATGTGATGATATTTGCCTTGTTTTGTAAAGTGTTGCACCTATACCTATTCACCTTGATAACCCATGATGGCCGACCCTTTTGTGACCCAAACCAGACCCAATCACCTGCCTTGGCTGAGCTTAACACATGTCTAACTGAAGCATATGAGGTTGAGAACAAGTGCAAAGAAATTGGCATTGTTTTGGGCTTTGAATTCTAATGTTATTTGATGTTTAATTCGAGTTGAAACTTACATATGCTTGTATTGTTTTGTGTAAATATTTGAACAAGTCCAATTGCTTTGGCTCTCCACTCTCAAGTCATATCCATGTCATCATGCCTTCATTATGTTTGTGTTGTGTGCTTTGGTGGATATCTCCAGCTCTGAACAGGTGAGTTATTCTCACCAGACAATATGTACCTATATAACTAGTAAATTGACACCCTGTGAATCTGTAGAAATATGTTATCATGTTATATATGCCTATATTATTATCATATGATGTTCACACCTGTTATTACACCTGTTATATCATATGTTACTGTTATTTAATGTTATTCTGTTATTTATATCTGTTATCACCATTGCAAGTTCCCTGTAGACTAGAATCACTATGGGTTGAAATGATACATACCCGAACGGACTTTAGAATAGGGAAAAATCGTTATGGGCTGAAATGATAGGCCTGAATGATTTTTATTTAAATGATTTTAACTTGGGATTGTGGGTTTGAAATGATAGAACCCGGATTTTTCTTTTTTTAACTGCGGATTGAAATGATACATATCCGTATCACTTGACCTAGGTTAGAAAATTATATACAGGCCCGTGGTTATTTTATAAAGTGTTTTGAATATTTTTAAGTATTTTAAAAATATAAATTTATGAAATTTGATTTAAATAGATTTTGAAATGTTTAAAATAAAGAAATTATGATTTTTCTATGTGTTAAAAATGTAATTAATGAATGGTTTAACTGGATTTTTGAAATATAACTTAAGTTGGAAATTTGGAATTTGATTAAAAATGATATTTAAGTTATATAAATAAAATGGATATTAAATTTTATTTGGAAATGGTAAATATGATAATTTGATTGAATTTGAATTTAAGTGATTTATTAAAGTATTATTGATTTTTCTATGAATTTAAGTGGTTAAATAAGCGAATGTTTAAAAGTGATCTTTAAAATATAACTTGACTAGGAAATGTGAAATTGGGTTTTAATTAAAGGGTTAAGTTAATTAATTAAAATTGGAAATTTAGTTAAATTTATGAAATGGTAATTTAAATTTGAAGTGTTAAGTCATTTGTTGAAATGTGAAGAATTGGAAACTTTTACACTTCAATTCATTAAGTAAATTGTTGAAAATTGGATTTTATTATAAGAAATTTATTATGAAAAGATATATGTTAAACGATATGTAAATGAACATTTTAAATGTTAAAATATGATTTTTAAAATGTTTAAAGAGTTTAAAAATGAAGTTATTTAATTGCTGGAAATACACAAAAAAGCTGGAAATCACTTTTAATAGCATTCAGAAATGCTATGGTTCTGAATTACACTAAAATTTGAATAAAAAGGCTACTACAGCATTTCTGAAATGCTGCAGTTGCTGCAGTTGAACTTATAGGCTAATATTGAACCCAGGTCTATTATAGCATTCTCTGGAAATGCTATAATGGTCTGCAGTCTTTGCTGAAACCAAATTTAACCCTTGTTTTGAAATCTGAACTACCGCAGCACTTCTGAATTGCTGTCTTTTCTGTTTTGAACTATAATTCAACTAAAACTGAGTTTTAACAGCAGTTTTAAGTGCTGTCTTTGCTGAATTAAAAATGTTTTCAAATATAACTTATAGCAGTTGTTTTTAAATGCTGTGAAATGCTGAAATTTTAATAATTAGGGTTTTTGACTTAGTAAACGAACTCAGAATGGTTTGAAACTTTGGAAATTGAATACTTGATTTGAAAATATAATAATTACACTTTTAAAAGGTTTAAATGAATTATTTTGATTGGAATATAAACTATTTAAAGGTGATTTGAAATGATAGTAAATGAACGATATCTTTGAATTTAAAAGGTATTTAAAGTTGAATATTGGATTTGAACTGATAGGATATTTTATTTTATTAAAATGATTTGAAATGAAGTTTTGTAAGGATATGATATTTTATTATATTAAAATGATTTGAAATGAAGTTTTGAAATTATATGAAAATTTAAATATATGGAAATGGTTTGGAATTGATTTAATCTTTATTTTGATAAAGATATGGTTTGAAATGATATTTTATTTTGAAGTAAAGTATTGTTTTTAAAAGTTATAACCACGGGTTATAATAACGTTGGGTTGTTAAAGAGACCGGGATCGGATATGGACATACTCTCTGTCTTACCGAAAACCACTTTGGCAACCGTGTACGCGGTGGAGATTCCAGAATGAAGTAGGATGGTGGCGACGATCCTAAGGTATATACGTGGACCCAACTCCCGTGAGTTGGCATAAGGTGGCTAAAACAGGAGCGATTGACGGACCAATGAGGTAGCACCTCTGATCGGACACACTTCTTCGATACCATTCTATTACTTGTGATTGATTTGGTGCGCACCCTTGATTTAGGAGTGTTGTTCGAGGTGGGCGGTAGTGGCTGCTATGCGTCACCACCAGTCCGGATGCGTAATTGGTATATCTACCCTGGCATTGCCTAGTTGTGCCGTGTCACCTACCATATCGAGCTTTACTACGATTATGATTTTAAGATCCGACCGCGTTAAGGTTCTCCATCCCCTTAACGCTATTTTCTATATGATTATACTTTACTGATTAGACACTACTGTATATAGCGTATATTACTACATAGTAGATAGTTTAACGGATCCTTAGAGGATGGGCGGTCCCAAGCATCTTCTAAGTTACTTGTACCCTTATTACAGTTCGCTTGAGTTGGTTTACATTATATAAGTATATATTGTCCTGACTCGAGTGTTTTGTGTTTTGCTTTACGCTCGGGTCAGCCTGAGTTATTCACAGATTTGGATTTCCACTCTCTTGGAGATTTGAATCGCTGGAGATTATCTGCTTGTCATGTCCTATCTATTCCAGTTCCGTTGTTCTACTCAGCTTGTACTTGGTTATTTTATTGAGACTTTTGTTGTACTCTATTTCTTCTATTGTATCTTATGTAACTCTGATATATTTATATAGTAGCTTCATGAACTACTATTTCTTTTACTTCCGCTGCATCATTTTACTCTGTGTCTGTGATCTGTGATTATATTTATTTACTGTATATTCTGAGATTTGCCAAATTTTATTTACAACGCGGTATTTTGAGCAATTCAACTCCGGCATGAGTGTCTACCTATACACTTATAATGGATGCGAATGGTTGAAAATATCGGGTCGTTACAGTTGGTATCAGAGCTTTGGCTTTGAGGCAAAACTTAGAATGTATGGTAAATTTATTTACAGAATCACTTTCGTTCGAGTTTGAATCTCTTCCTTTGATTCGTTTTCCTTTGAATTTTGGAACGTTCCCTGCGGTTCCGAAATTCATTCGTGTCCCTCACTATTCATCATCTTTTGATTCTGGAGTATCCCATGACTCCACTTCCAATGATCTTTATAGTGAATTGGCGGTCTCGCCAATATTCTAATTTTCTTGTAAAAGGGTGAAAATTCTTTATAATCAGCATCGATTCACCAGAGATTTATATTTATCCTTGGTTTAGATGCTAATATCTTTTATTATTCCAAACTCTATCTCTTGAGATTGAAGGTAGATTTACCCCAGAAAATCCACATTTGATCTTATCCATTGAGTCACGGTTGACCCGGTTAAGGTTGTCCGCGATTTATCTAAGCTTACCCATCTCTCTACTCTGTTTAATCATCTTGTCTTTTGTTCCAATCTATCTTCCAAACATTTTGAACTGTACTTGTAAATTAATGTTTTGTTTTATATTGTGTTGTTTGAGTTGTTAATGTTGATTTGGGTTTCCGATCGATTCGTCTGATCAACGCTATCGATAGGATTTCTAAAACACTTTGACAGAACAAATTGACACAATATTATTTTAAAATTTGGTTTATGAAATAAATTTGGATATATAATTTTATGGAACTTAATAAATTGATTTAAATTGATAATTTGAAATGATAATACTTGATTTATCATTTATTGTTCTACAAATGAATTTATAAATAGTTGTTTATAAATTTGGGAACTGAAATGAATTTAAAACAAGAAAGTTAAAGAATTTAATTTCCGATGGTTTCAAACCTTGTGTTTAAAATTTTTTAAAAGGATATTATTTAAAGTATTTTGAATAAAAATTTGTCTCTAAAGAATTTTATAGTTTAAAAATTTAGTGCTCTTCTCTTTGTCGCTGGAAAATAATTTCGGTGATGACTGCAGCATCATCGACGTTCATTTTCGAGTTTCGAAGTGAAGAAACCATTCTGTAGTCTTGCTACAGCTTTGTTTTGGAAAATCTGATTGATTTGAATTTCTAAAATATGACTGGATTATAATATATATAAAGATATATGATTTAAATTTGATTTAACATATTATGTATATATAATTACTTATCTCCAAATGGTTTGAAGATGTTCGAAGATTCAAATTCTTAAATTTTTTCTTAAAGAATAATTTCAATTATAAAAAGAAAAATCAAAATTTTGGATAAATGATTCAAACTTGAGATAATTGAATTGGATAGTTTTATTTGTATATTACAATTGCATTCAAATATAACTTACCTTAAATTTTTTTAGAAGTTAACAATGTAATTGGATAATATACAATATAAAAAGATTTTTATACACTTAAATATTAGTTATAAAAGATTAACAGAGGTAAATAGTGAAAAAGGAATTTAAAGAGATTTTATTTAAATAACTTAATAATCAAATTGATTTAATATGGAACCTTAAGTCTAACCTAGAAATTTTAATAAAGGTTATTTCCTGAAATGAATATGTTGTATAATAAATAATGTATCTTTGAATAGATAAAATAAAATACATTTGAATTGGACTTTTGGTAATAAAGTTTATTTAACTTGAATTCATAGTTTAATTGATGTCTAAATGAATAAATGTGTAAAGAAATTTGATTGTTATATTTGCTATATAAATGTTTATTTATGAAATAGATATGTCTTGGAAATTGAATAATTATGATTTAAATAGTTAAAATGTATTTTAACATCACTAAAATTTGATAATTGAAAATTTGGTTTTCAAATGGAATTTTAAGTGTAACTTATTAAAGGAATATCTATTTATGAAATGGGTATTTTAAATAAAGAGTTAGGCTATGTGTTAAATTAAGAGCTAACTAAAATAGTGAGCTTTTGACTTAATAAATGAAGTATAGTTTATTTGGATATTTCATTCATAAAGGTTTGTTTTAATAAGTCATAAGTTAAATGATATCCAAATGAATATTTCTGAAATTAAACTGATTTGAAATATTAATATATCTACTGTAGCATTTTATAAGTGCTGCTGTTTTGAAAATACAATGTTTTGGAAATTTTATAATTGAATGAACTTAGAAATGTTACAGCTTTGAAATGAATATTATTTGACATTGGATTTAAATGGTTTAAATGAAGATTATTTTTAAAAAGGTGTTATGATTTTCAAAGTATTATGTTTTTTTTTGAATAACATTTCCAAAGTGTTATGATTTTAAGTAGTACGATTTCTAAATGATAACATCTCTAAATTGTTATGATTTCAAAACATTATGGTTACAAATCTATTATCTTATTTTGTTTTTCAAACTACCTTTTGGTTGTCCTTATTTCTCTTATCTTGTTACAGAATGGGAAGGCTATTGCTTATACTAGTCTGTTTAGAAATCTTTCTGTAATCTTTGATAACCTTTGTTACTCATCTGGATCTGAACACTGTTTTTCCATTCATAGACCGTCAGTCAAGTGAAAAGGGAGATTCAGACTCTAGAGGATCTTTTTCGTGCTTATATTCTTGATTTGATCACCTCCATCTTGTCAAACTTACCTATAACAATAGTTATCAGGTGTAATTCCAATCTTCTTATCATCTTGTCTTAATTCTATTTCATTTTTTTTCTTTTTCTGTGCTTTCCTGTACCTCATTCCTTTTCGGGGACGAAAAGTTTTGAGTGGGGGAGAGTGTAACAACCCTACATTTTAGGCTTATTTTATTTTATATTTTATTTCTGTTAAATTGAATTTCCTGATTGAAAAACTTTATTTTAATTTGAAATTATTTTAAACTTGTTTTGTTTCAAATATTTCATTTCTAAATATATATTTTGATTGTTATGTAAATTATAATTTCAAACTGGTAAAAATTGGATATTTTACTGTAAAGTGAATTTCTGTTCAAACTGGTCAAACTTTGACTTTTAAACTTTAAATTTAAATATTTAAAATTCTTAAATTTTATCTTTTATTATGAAAATAGATTTAATTCCATGAATACTGCTTTTCGTTTCGTTGAAAACGGACTTATATTGTAGAAGTTATGTAATTTTCAATTTTGTGTATAAACTGTTTATTTTGCAATATTATTTATTTTAAAAACATATAAATTATATTTTATTTGTCATATTTTGTTCTAATATATGTTAATATTTTATTTTATGTATAATTTTGTCTTTTAAATAATTTAAAGTGATTATATAATTTTTCCAAAGCGTATTGAATTTATTTTCTATTTTTAAAGGCTAGTTTCTATTTTTCTGCTATTTTGTTCAATTAAATTATATTTAATTAAAATTTATTTATTCATTTTGTGAATGCATTTTTATTTTATGTTATTATCTTTGTTTATAAATGTTTTACAAGTCCATATGAATTTTCCAAAATTTATTCTGTTTATTTTCAAATTTTCTAGACTAGTTTTCATTTTTTGTGCTAATTTCTTATTTTATCATATATTATTAATATTTATTTATTTATATTTTTTTATTTTTGTTACATTTTCGAATTGAAACTGAATTTTTAATTATATTCAGATATTTAAACTTATAAAAAGAGAATAGAAGAAATTCGAAGAGTTTTAAACTTTTGAAATTCCAAAGTCTCTTTGCATTTCCGACCTTTCCCTTCCAAACTCCTTTCTTAATTGCTTGGCCGTGCCTTTGTTTCTCATTTTCAGCCGTACCTCCTTAATTTCTTTTCTCTTTCACGTGAACTTATCATTCCTCAAACAAAAATATACGGCTATCATCATTTGTTTGATCAAAAGTTAGGTAATCTCTTCTCTTTTTCTTTGTTTTTCCTATATTTCTACTTGATCTTTGCATTTGTTCTCCACTATTTTGATCAGCTCCTCCTACACCAGCCCTTGGCCGACCTCCACCACCACGTATGCTGACCATCACCACCTCCAGACCATCACCCCACCAGGTCGACCACACCATGGCATGAGATCATCACAAAATTGCACCAAAACCATTCCTATGTACACTAGATGACCTAGTTTTGCTCCACCACCTTCAATCAACCTCTAGCCACCACTTCCTCCACCACCACCACCTCTGACCTAACCTCCAACCTCTGCCACATCAGCCACCACCATCTGGACATCAGGCCATGAACATAGAGCTTGAGGCCGAGCCCAATAAGAGCCAAGATGTGATGATATTTGCCTTGTTTTGTAAAGTGTTGCACCTATACCTATTCACCTTGATAACCCATGATGGCCGACCCTTTTGTGACCCAAACCAGACCCAATCACCTGCCTTGGCTGAGCTTAACACATGTCTAACTGAAGCATATGAGGTTGAGAATAAGTGCAAAGAAATTGGCATTGTTTTGGGCTTTGAATTCTAATGTTATTTGATGTTTAATTCGAGTTGAAACTTACATATGCTTGTATTGTTTTGTGTAAATATTTGAACAAGTCCAATTGCTTTGGCTCTCCACTCTCAAGTCATATCCATGTCATCATGCCTTCATTATGTTTGTGTTGTGTGCTTTGGTGGATATCTCCAGCTCTGAACAGGTGAGTTATTCTCACCAGACAATATGTACCTATATAACTAGTAAATTGACACCCTGTGAATCTGTAGAAATATGTTATCATGTTATATATGCCTATATTATTATCATATGATGTTCACACCTGTTATTACACCTGTTATATCATATGTTACTGTTATTTAATGTTATTCTGTTATTTATATCTGTTATCACCATTGCAAGTTCCCTGTAGACTAGAATCACTATGGGTTGAAATGATACATACCCGAACGGACTTTAGAATAGGGAAAAATCGTTATGGGCTGAAATGATAGGCCTGAATGATTTTTATTTAAATGATTTTAACTTGGGATTGCGGGTTTGAAATGATAGAACCCGGATTTTTCTTTTTTTAACTGCGGATTGAAATGATACATATCCGTATCACTTGACCTAGGTTAGAAAATTATATACAGGCCCGTGGTTATTTTATAAAGTGTTTTGAATATTTTTAAGTATTTTAAAAATATAAATTTATGAAATTTGATTTAAATAGATTTTGAAATGTTTAAAATAAAGAAATTATGATTTTTCTATGTGTTAAAAATGTAATTAATGAATGGTTTAACTGGATTTTTGAAATATAACTTAAGTTGGAAATTTGGAATTTGGTTAAAAATGATATTTAAGTTATATAAATAAAATGGATATTAAATTTTATTTGGAAATGGTAAATATGATAATTTGATTAAATTTGAATTTAAGTGATTTATTAAAGTATTATTGATTTTTCTATGAATTTAAGTGGTTAAATAAGCGAATGTTTAAAAGTGATCTTTAAAATATAACTTGACTAGGAAATGTGAAATTGGGTTTTAATTAAAGGGTTAAGTTAATTAATTAAAATTGGAAATTTAGTTAAATTTATGAAATGGTAATTTAAATTTGAAGTGTTAAGTCATTTGTTGAAATGTGAAGAATTGGAAACTTTTACACTTCAATTCATTAAGTAAATTGTTGAAAATTGGATTTTATTATAAGAAATTTATTATGAAAAGATATATGTTAAACGATATGTAAATGAACATTTTAAATGTTAAAATATGATTTTTAAAATGTTTAAAGAGTTTAAAAATGAAGTTATTTAATTGCTGGAAATACACAAAAAAGCTGGAAATCACTTTTAATAGCATTCAGAAATGCTATGGTTCTGAATTACACTAAAATTTGAATAAAAAGGCTACTACAGCATTTCTGAAATGCTGCAGTTGCTGCAGTTGAACTTATAGGCTAATATTGAACCCAGGTCTATTATAGCATTCTCTGGAAATGCTATAATGGTCTGCAGTCTTTGCTGAAACCAAATTTAACCCTTGTTTTGAAATCTGAACTACCGCAGCACTTCTGAATTGCTGTCTTTTCTGTTTTGAACTATAATTCAACTAAAACTGAGTTTTAACAGCAGTTTTAAGTGCTGTCTTTGCTGAATTAAAAATGTTTTCAAATATAACTTATAGCAGTTGTTTTTAAATGCTGTGAAATGCTGAAATTTTAATAATTAGGGTTTTTGACTTAGTAAACGAACTCAGAATGGTTTGAAACTTTGGAAATTGAATACTTGATTTGAAAATATAATAATTACACTTTTAAAAGGTTTAAATGAATTATTTTGATTGGAATATAAACTATTTAAAGGTGATTTGAAATGATAGTAAATGAACGATATCTTTGAATTTAAAAGGTATTTAAAGTTGAATATTGGATTTGAACTGATAGGATATTTTATTTTATTAAAATGATTTGAAATGAAGTTTTGTAAGGATATGATATTTTATTATATTAAAATGATTTGAAATGAAGTTTTGAAATTATATGAAAATTTAAATATATGGAAATGGTTTGGAATTGATTTAATCTTTATTTTGATAAAGATATGGTTTGAAATGATATTTTATTTTGAAGTAAAGTATTGTTTTTAAAAGTTATAACCACGGGTTATAATAACGTTGGGTTGTTAAAGAGACCGGGATCGGATATGGACATACTCTCTGTCTTACCGAAAACCACTTTGGCAACCGTGTACGCGGTGGAGATTCCAGAATGAAGTAGGATGGTGGCGACGATCCTAAGGTATATACGTGGACCCAACTCCCGTGAGTTGGCATAAGGTGGCTAAAACAGGAGCGATTGACGGACCAATGAGGTAGCACCTCTGATCGGACACACTTCTTCGATACCATTCTATTACTTGTGATTGATTTGGTGCGCACCCTTGATTTAGGAGTGTTGTTCGAGGTGGGCGGTAGTGGCTGCTATGCGTCACCACCAGTCCGGATGCGTAATTGGTATATCTACCCTGGCATTGCCTAGTTGTGCCGTGTCACCTACCATATCGAGCTTTACTACGATTATGATTTTAAGATCCGACCGCGTTAAGGTTCTCCATCCCCTTAACGCTATTTTCTATATGATTATACTTTACTGATTAGACACTACTGTATATAGCGTATATTACTACATAGTAGATAGTTTAACGGATCCTTAGAGGATGGGCGGTCCCAAGCATCTTCTAAGTTACTTGTACCCTTATTACAGTTCGCTTGAGTTGGTTTACATTATATAAGTATATATTGTCCTGACTCGAGTGTTTTGTGTTTTGCTTTACGCTCGGGTCAGCCTGAGTTATTCACAGATTTGGATTTCCACTCTCTTGGAGATTTGAATCGCTGGAGATTATCTGCTTGTCATGTCCTATCTATTCCAGTTCCGTTGTTCTACTCAGCTTGTACTTGGTTATTTTATTGAGACTTTTGTTGTACTCTATTTCTTCTATTGTATCTTATGTAACTCTGATATATTTATATAGTAGCTTCATGAACTACTATTTCTTTTACTTCCGCTGCATTATTTTACTCTGTGTCTGTGATCTGTGATTATATTTATTTACTGTATATTCTGAGATTTGCCAAATTTTATTTACAACGCGGTATTTTGAGCAATTCAACTCCGGCATGAGTGTCTACCTATACACTTATAATGGATGCGAATGGTTGAAAATATCGGGTCGTTACATGACTAAAACAGGAGCCGTGCCGGGCCAATGGAGGATTAGCTACCTCAAGTGGACACACTTCTTCGAACTACTCATTACTTGTTGTCGATTGGTGCACCCTTGATTTTGGGAGTGTTGTTTCATGGTGTTGCGGGCGCTGCGGCGTTGCGTTCTCACCAGTCCGGATCAGGCAAACGGTAGTATCACTACCTTGGGTATTGCCTCATGTGCCTTGTCATACTTGTATTCCATTTATACGCGACCACTACGATTTTGATTTGTACCTTTAGTATATGGATTGCCCTCTGGTGACTTCCGATTTTGGGGAAACTACGGTCTTGTATATGCTTTTGGGAATAAAAATGTGTTAAGGGTGGAATGGGCCATGACTTAACACTATTTTGATATCTTCTTATATTACTGATAGACATTATCTACTTAGCGTACATTACTACCTAGTAGATAGTTTAACGGATCCTTAGAGGATGGTTATTCCAAACACCCTTTGAGTTACTTGTATTTCAATTGCTATTTCACTTGAGTTGGATTTATTAATATAAGAATGTTAATCCTGACTCGAGTGTCTTGTGTTTTGCTTTACGCTCGGGTCAGACTGAGTGTACCAGTATTCGAGACTCGCCTTTGGAGTTGGAGCTTTGCTTGAAGATCCAGCCATCTATTCTGCTTTCAGTATTCGATGATTCCAGGGATGTATTCTGATTTGTATCTGATGTATCATATTACTCTTCCGCTGTATATGGTTAAACTCTGATGTAACTTATACATTTATATAGTAGCTTCATGAACTACTATCTCTTTTAATTCCGCTACAATTATTACTCTGTGTCTGTGATCTGTGATTATTTTATTTACTATATATGTTCAGTTTTGCCAATTTAAATTAACAACGCGGTATTTTGAGCAATTCAACTCCGGCATGAGTGTCTACCTATACACTTATAATGGATGCGAATGGTCCAAAACTCTGGGTCGTTACAGTTGGTATCAGAGCTTTGGTAGCTCCAGGCAAAACTCAACATATAGGGTAAATGTATTTACGGAATCACTCTCATTCGAGTTTCAATCTCTTCATTTGACTCAATTCCTTTGAATTTTTGGAACGTTCTCCTTGGTTCCGAAATTCATTCGTGTCCTCCACTATTCGTCTTCTTTCAATTCTGGAGCACCCCATAACTCCATTTTGAATGATATCTATAATAGGTCGGCGGTCTCGCCAATCTTCGAATGATTCGTAAAGGAGCAAAAACTCCTTTATAATAGGCATCGATTTACCGGAGATTTGTGTGTCCTCGGTTTACGATGCTATCTATTCCCTGCTATACCTGAATCCCATCTCTTGAGATCGAGTGTTGATTTACCTCGGAATTCAGCATCGATCTTATTCTTGAAGTTACGGACGGCCTGGTTAAGGTTGCCCGTGAATTAAATAAACTTACCATCTCCCGATTCTGTTATTGAATCATCTTATCTTTTCTTTCGAATTTGTCTTCGAATCAGAATTCTCTTTGATTTGAGTCCATCAAAATTTGAATCTCTATCCTTGCTTTGAATCCATTCTTGTATCGTCGAGCGAGAAAGTGTATTTGTAAATTTATATAAAAATGTTTTATATATTGTGTTGTTTGAGTTGTTGATGTTGATTTGGGTTTTCGATCGATTCGTCTGATCAACGCTATCGATAGGATTTCCAAAACACTTGAGCAGAGCAAACTGACACAATTTTGTTTTCAACTTTGGTAAATAAAACAAAAGTTTTGTATGATTATATTATATATAAATATAAGTTTTTTGAAATTAAATTGTTAATAAATTTGTTGTCAGAAATGATAATACTTGATTTTCATTTATTGTTTTGCAAACCATTGATTATTGCATAATATAAATAAATGAATTTATGAAACTTGGTTATAATTTGATTTGGGATTTGAAAGGAATTTAAATAAAGAATTTGAGAATTTAAATTTCCGTTGATTTCAAACTTTGATTTGAAAGTTTTAAAATGTGTAGTATTCAAAATATTTTCAAATAGATATCATTCCAAAGAATGTAACGACCCGGAAATTTCGAACCCGAAAATTCCAGATAGTTAGAAGAAAAAGAAAAGAGATAGAAGAAAGAAACAGAACAAGACACAGATTCTCACATTCGCAGCGGATCAAAATACAATATCAAAATAATATCAGTTATACAAAGAAATCTGTATCAGTCAATTACATTTTAATACATCAGAGTTACAACATTTCTTAATCACTGGACAGTTAAAATAACTCGTCCCAAATAAATAACAATATATCACACTCCATACGTTCCTGCCATCCAGCTCGCCTCCTATGCTCCAGAACGTCCTTACTTGGAAATCTGTAATACTCGGTCTGACCCGAGCATCACATCAAAGTAACACCCGGGTCAGGCTGGAAACCAGCGTGAGTAAACTCATCTAACATGAAATTTCAATTTATAGAACTTATTTAAAACCCGGGGTAACTCGTACCTTAGTACGAGTTCTTAACTAGTTATAGCCAACACTTATTCCACAAAACAATACTAAGTACCGTTACTTAGTTTAAATAGTCCGGTTTACTTAAATTTATCTCATTCTAGCCTATTAGATTCCATATTCACATCTATAAAGAATTAAAGATTACTAATCGAAGTGGTTCGGGATATTGTTGATATCCGACCCCGGTCTCTTCGAATTTAATGTCATCCTTAAAACCCAGTTGTTTAAGTGAATACAATTCAATTTAAAATTCAGAATACAACATTTCATCACAGATAGATAATCCATATTATCACAGTTCAATCTCAACATATCATCTCACATAGTATCATGAATCATATATCAGAGATATCAATTAATTCGAGGCATTCCATATCATACAATCATCCATAAGCAAGATAAATTTGTCACACCATTTCTAATTAATTTAATTAACCACCCATGATTTAAATTAATTACTTTAATTACCTTTAAATCTTGCATACTTAACGATTATTTAATTTCAAACCAATTAATAAATCATCCCTTAATTATTCATCTTAATTAATCATCTATGATTAATTATTCGTTAATTACATTAAGTAATTAACCTTTAATTAATCACATGATTTAATTATTCTTTATCCATTCACATTTATCCATCCTTAATTACTCTTATCAATCAAAGATCTTCTAATTACTTACATTTATTAGTTGTTCTTTTAACTAATTACATTAATCTTTTAATTACAAATTTAATTAATTAACCCTTGTCAAATTAATCCTTAATTACTTACATTAAGAAATTATCATTTGAGTAATTAATCTCTAATTACTTACATTTATTAATCTTTAATAATTAATTAATCTAATTAATTTATAACCCTTAATTATTAAACAATTAATTTAATTAATCCATTAATTAATTAATTAAAAGATAAATCGTTTATCTTACTTAACTTCTGAATTATCATTTAAAACCCTATTTAATAAACTCTAGGGATTAACTATCATTAATCTACTAACTTAAGATTTTAAGTTAAATCTGAAACAAGTAATCACTTTCGTTCCCGAAGACAACCCCGAGTAAAAACAGCTGAAACCCCGAGTTCCCTTCGAATTTCCTGAGCCAACCCCCGAGTTACCCGCATCGTATCGACTTCGAGTCAAACACTCAACCACACGCGTTCGAACCCGAGCAACTTTGTTTTCCCCAAACCCAGACTTTCCTGAACACCACAACACCCACTACACCCAGATACGTGAAGACACATGTGCACATGCACAGACCACTGGCGATGCTCCGACCACCTCCGACAACCCTCGCACTTCGACGATCACCAACCTATCTGATTCCGACAACCCAACCACACGAACCAATTCTATATCGAAATCGAGGTAACTCGATAAATTCCTGGAACTAACCCCTCGCCTGAATCTTCCTCGAACTACCGCCGCCGACCACCAGAACTCCTGGAACTCCGGCCACACACTTGCTGACCTTCAAAGCTATCATTTCCCTAAGTCTGGTGAAACTCGATTCACCAGAGACTCTGCCTTGACACTGTTTTCAGACTTCGACCAAATTAGGGTTTAAAACCCAAATCCACCTGCCGCCGTTGCCACGACCATCAGACAACTCACCACCCATTTTTGCCGTACCACCAGATCCTTCCTCTACCTCCTTCCAAAATCCCGATCCCCATAGACCTCGTGATCATCAAATATCACCCAAAATCCCAATTCCAGAAAATTGCCAAATTCTTATTCCTTACTTCATTTAAAATCTTGACTTTGATTCTAAAAATCCTAACTTTTCAAATGGATTCAATACATGAACTTGAATCAATCAAATTCATCATTTGATTTTTTCATGTTTTAAAGGATCTCTACTGTTATTACACAAATGCAAACATATTTCAAAACATATATACTTGTTTATATTTTTAGTACTTAGATTATATTAAAACTAAACTAATTTGTCTGTAATCCAAGTGTTAACAGTGAATAAACAAGAAGGTATGGAATTTGGTAATCTGGTTATCACAACAATCTGGAAACAGAGGCATATATACATAGTTCAATACATACAAACAGTATACATCCATATCTATAAACATGCAAAGTTACTTCATTCAACAATCATATGAAAGCAAATTTAATCCATTTTAACTTTTGAAAAGGATGTTTACTCACCTTTAAATGTTGATAGAGAAGTTATAACTGGAAGCTTTGCAACTGAACTGCTTCATTTCTTTAAAAACAGGAAAGCTTGCTTTTAAAAACTGAAATGTTTTGGAAACTTTGCTTTGATTTCTTTAAAAGATTGGAAAGCTCTTGAAAACTTCAGATTATATTGCATGCACTTGGAATGGTTACAGACTTAAATTATGAAACAGGAACATGGTTACAGGTCATGATTGTACATTGCAGATTTGTTTTGAGGAGTGTTTTCAAGTTGTTTCTGGTCGAAGAAATGAATTTGCAGGGTTTTAATTTGAGAGATTTGATTCTGGTTTGAGATGATTTCAGGTTGTATATTTTTGGTTTGAGAGGATCATTTCAGTTTTGGGCTGGAGATCATTTCGGGTTTGATAAATTTTCTTTTGGTTTTAGTTTTTTTTTGTCTTTGAACTGAAATTAGGAAAAGAAAATGAAAGGGAAAGATAGAAGTTTATATAGTTAATTTAGATTTAATAAAAATTTAAAGAAAATAAAACAAATGGTTGACACTTGTCTCTACCATTGCTTAATGATCTTACACATGTATTTATGATGCATATAAAATTAACACTTGTCCTTAATTATTTTTATATATTTTTTTTTAAAAGATTATAAAAGCTTTTATATTTATTTCCTAAATAGATAAATACATATCTTATTAAATAAATGCTTTCCTATATTATAAATAAATGAAACCCTTAAAAGAAAAATAAAATAAAAATTAATTATATTCTTATAAAATCATATACAATATATTTAATTCATTTCTAAGTGTAAATATACCTTTTTATTTAATTTACTATTAAATAAATACTTCCTAAATTTATTACCTAAATTTATTACAAAATCTCTTTAAGGAAAACAAAATAAAACAAAAGTCTTATCTTAAATAAAAGCCTTGTTCATATATTTTTATACCCAAATATATTAAAATAATTATTCTTATTAAAAATTAATCTATACCATAATTAAAATATCATATTATTATTATTGGGTTATTTAAATTTGAAAATAACCATTTTATCTATTTAAAATAATTTAAATTTAGAGATTATCACATTTTAAACTTCTTGAAATTCTGGGATATCACAAAGAATTTTTAAAATGTTGAAATCAGTGCTCTTCTCTTTGTCGCTGGAAAATAATTTCGGTGATGGCGGCCGCATCATCGACATTCATTTTCGAGTTTCGAAGGGGAGAAACCATTCTGTAGCTTTGCTACGGTTTTGTTTTGAGAAAAAATATATATTTTGATTGAATTTCTTCAATATAATTTGATTTATATATATATAAGTATCTTATTTTAAAATTTAATTTTATTGATATAAATATATGATATATAACTCTAAATTGTTAAAGTTAATCATAAATCTAATTCTTAAATTTTTTTTTAGGATGATTTTAATTATAAATAAAACCAAAATTTGGAATAAATATATAAACTCGAATAATTGAATTGGAAAATTTTTATTTGTATATTGTTCAACTGCATTCTAATACAACTTACCTAAATTATTCAGAAGTTGAATATGTAATTGGATAATATATAAGATAAATTGAATTTATAAATAAAATTTGAGTGGTTATAATGTTATACACTTAAATTTTAATTATAAAATGTTAATAAAGATAAATAGAAAAATAAGATAATTGAAAAATAAATTTGTTTTGAAAGAATTAATAAATTGAAATTTGACCAACTTATGAAAATACCTTGAATTTAAAAGCTATTAGTAAAATTTAAATTAATTTAAATCGAACTTTTATGGTTTAAATTAATTTATATGGGTTAAATATATGTGAGTAGATATATTAAGTAGAATAAAATTTAACAGTAATTTGGAATAAAGAAGAATTTAAATTGCTGAAAAATATGATTATACTAAAGACTATTCAAATTTATGGTTTTAGAAATTGTAAATTTAAGATAAATGGGATAATAAGATAATGAATTTAGAAATAGTTGAGATTGATTTTAGTGAAATCAAATGGATTAAATCAATTATTGAATATCAATTAATCTAAATTTGAATTCATATGGTTTAAATTAATTGTTATTTTGTATTTCAAATCTATTTTCTTTCTGGTTGTTTCTACTCTCCTACCTCGTTCCTTTTCGGGGACAAAAAGTTTTGAGTGGGGGAGAGTGTAACAACACGTAAATTTCATCTGTTTTAATAACGTAATTAGTTGAAATTTTGTAAAATTTTAAACGATAAAATTTTGAAATATAAATTTGATATTTGGAATGCGTTTAGTTAAACATAGCAACTGGTAAATTTTCGTCCGAAAATATGAAAGTTTATTTCGCGCGTAAACTTACTTCAATTTAATCAGTTAAAAAGCGATGAAAATAAAATGTTTCCGGAACCTAAATATTTTTACGTAGAAAAATTCTAAACCATCTTCTGAGCAAGATGTCAGTTAGTCGTTTTTCCAAATTCGGACATCTTTAGCTCCGTCGATCTTATTTTTCAGCGTTTTTCTTGCATTTTCCGCTATTAGAAATTCGAATTTTTATAATTAAATCGTACCACTGATATCTGTATACCATTTTGATCGCCTCGTCTTGCTGATCCCTGTGATATATTTATTTCTGTGCTTCAGAGTCCGGTACGAGTCGGAATCCGCGAAACAATTACCGATACCCGTACCATTCTAGCCTTTTGGTCTACCCGTGAGCATTCATTTTCCATGGTGCAAAAGCTGTACATCAACTACTTTTCATAGAATTCGATAAAGTTGCTCTCACTATTCCCAACGGTTCATTCATTACAGTGGCTTTTCAAAACAAAAACAAAAATTTGGTTACAAGCTCTGTACGTTTTCTCCTCCCATATTCTCCTACCTCTTCCTAAAATATTGTTGCCCAGCTTTCATTTTTATTACAGATCATCTTCTCCGCATGCAAAGCTTGCTCCTTCATCATCTTCTCACCACACGCACTGCTCCACCACAAACCCAACCGAGCATCCCTGCCCGAGCCTCTCTTCCCCGGCAAACATCTCAGCCACCTTCGACCTATCTCTGGCCACCACGGCATATCCGACCCTAGCTTCCTCTTCCTCCCTCCTTGTCGCATCACCCAGATCAAGAGCCACGTCAGCCCTCGCCTGGACCCTTCCGCCTTGCAACCAACCCCTCCATAACCTCCCTGCCACGTATCAGAAACCGAGCCAACAACCCACGTCCAAGCCTTAAACTCCACCGTATCCTTTAACGCCACGCCTCAACTTTGCCTGCCGACCCACCTTAGCAAACTCGGCCACGTCGATCTCCTCCTCCTCATGCTTCTCGCATCCGCCTTATGTTTTTCTTTCGGTCTCTCTCCAGTTGCATGTGAAGACATGTATCATACTGTACGTGCCTTCTTTTCTCTGTTACACTTTGTTCTGCATATACATCGTATTTGATTTTATAATATAGGAGTCGAGGTGTATGTAACACATGTGATAAATAGAGGAAGAACATTTTGTTCTTTTGTTCGTATATTTTATAAATATATATGTCCCAGTATACGAGTATATGGTCTGCATATAATTGTTAACATGCATACATTATATTTTATGTGATTATGACTTCAAAACCAGGTAGTTTAGATGTTTGTTGGTTTAGGATATTGTCTTGGTACATGTAAATGGATGTTGTCTATTCAGTTGAGTTAAGTTTGTTTTAGACGTGGTGTACTTTTAACAAATTTGTGGTCTGAAATGATTTGGATGTTGTTACTATAAATTATGTATTCACAGCTGGTAAAAGAAAATGAAAAGAAAAGAGTAGCATGCATATGTTTGGATATAGTCTGCATATAGTTCGAGTAGCCATATATATTTGGTTGCATAAGTGAAGTATCATATAAAGGAAAAGGATATATATGGGTCTACGAGTAAATTCATAGCTGTGCCTACTTCATATATTTTATTATTTATTTTTAATGTTTATGCTATATGTCATATATTATACGTTTAAGAATGTTGACGTTTTGGAATGTGTAAACATATAATATGTGATGTTATATATTATGGGTTTTGATTTACAAATAAATTTTTTTTTTCGAAACATATATAAGAGAATTTATTTTGATACGTGATTCAAATTTAATATTTGTATATGTAAATATTTTATTTTATAAAAAAAATTAGTTTTAAAATATATGTAAATCTTATTTTATTATGAGCTTTAAATTGAATATTGAGTTTAGAAGAAGGGTATAATATATACTCTGTTTCTTTTTTTTATCACGTAAATTTTGACTTGGTTCATCAATTTCAAATTTATAGTTATATACAAGTTAACTAATACTATTTATCCTCATCGATCGGTTCTAATTTGATTTCATCAATCCCTTATTTATCAGCTTTTCCATCAAATCTGTGCCAAACTTGATCTGCTTTGGAATTCGTAACTCAAATTCGTTGTCTGTCTCTCTAGCCTCGAAAGGTGAGCAATCACTCACGATTAACGTTCTTTTATTTATTAAATTTGATTTCAATTGAAACGACAATTGAAATATGCTGCTGTTAGTTAATTACACTGTTATATATGCTATTACCTGTATCAGTTCACTTGTGACATCTGACACCATTATCTGTTAATTATTTATGCGATGATAATACAGTTTGCCTGATAATTGATTGATTATTGATGTTTATATTGGGCGTTTAATTGTAAATGCTAAAGTGATAAATAGTATGCAATTGAATTTGATATAGGATGGTTAACAAATTTTAAAACTGATTTATATGTTAAATTTGATTAGTTGAATATGACCCCTTTTAATTGTTAAATTTATTGACATGTAGAATAGTGATAATTACATTTTGAACCATCGACGTATATTGGATTAATTGTTGTAGTATAAAATTTTAATTGAATGACAAGTGAAAACCGTAATGTAATAATCTTAAATCTACATGAAATGATAGTGTAGATTCTAGAAATAAGTATATTAATTCGTACAAATAACAATGCGAATTAATACGGTTATTTCGGGATTATTTGAATTGATTATTGGATTGTTATTGTTTGTTGTTATTGCTTGTTTATTTACCTTGACACCATCCCAGTTATCACACTGCAAGTTCCCTTTGTTATGCATTGATTTTGAACTGAATTGGAATCGGGTTGAAATGATAAATACCCAAATTGAACTTTGACCTAGGATAGAGAATTAAATAAAACCCGATTGGTCAATAATCTGATTTAAAAATAAACGAAGATTTTATTTGAATAAATAATATGGTTTTGAAATGAAGTTGAAATTTGAATTTTTTAATGAAAGGAAAATGTCAATATTTAAAAATCTGAAAAAAATATTAACAATGTAATTGATGATAGGATGTTGTTTAATTTGAGAAATGATTGAATTAAGTTTGAAATTATTAAACTTTGAAATGATTTAATAATTAAGTTTGAAATTGAATTAAGTTTGAAATTATTAAACTTTGAAATTATTTAATAATTAAGTTTTGAATTATTTAATAATTAATAAGATTGAATTATTTAATGATTAAATTGAATTGAATTCTTTAATAAGAGAAAATTGAACTTTTGAATAAGTGACTTTTACTTTGTAAATAATTGAAATTGAGTTTTCTTGTTTAATTAAGTTTTTGGAAAATTATTTAATGTAAGTAAATAAATAATTGAAATTGAATTTTCTTTAAAAAGAAATAAAAATGTGATATTTTGGAATCAATATAAGACCTGTAATTGAAAGAATTGATTTGACGAATTTAATTTAATTCAAAATTGTAAGTTTTGATATAAGGAAGTTGAACTTAAATAGTTGATTTAATGAATTGGAAGTTAAATAGAAATTGTTTTGAATGATAAAGTAACTTAACGAATATTGAATGAAATCGATAAATGAGTTTAAATTGATTTGAATGTTAAGTAAAATTTATTTAAATGATTTCAGAATGAAACTTATATACGAACTTGAATCAATATTTGAATTGTTTTAAATAGAGATTGAAATTGAATTATAAGATTTTGAAATGGTAATTTTGGAAGTTTTGAAACGAAAATTTTGGAAATTGATTTCGATAGACAAATGAAATGTTGATTTACAAATTCTAATTGAAATTGAATTTGATTTGGTTTGGAAATATATAAACGACCAATCGGTGAAATAATTACGGAAGTTATTAAAGAGACCGGGATCGGATATGGACATACTCTCTGTCGATACCGAAAACCACTTTAATAACTAACATTCGCAGAGTGTTGATCCAGAATGAAGTGGTTGGAATGGTGTACGTGATGACTGAAGAAAGAGAACGATAATGGATAGCCTTGACACTTGTGTCAAATTGGAAATGACTAAAACAGGAGCCGTGCCAGGCCAATGGAGGATTAGCTACCTCAAGTGGACACACTTCTTCGAACTACTCATTACTTGTTGTCGATTGGTGCACCCTTGATTTTGGGAGTGTTGCTTCACGGTGTTGCGGGCGCTGCGGCGTTGCGTTCTCACCAGTCCGGATCAGGCAAACGGTAGTATAACTACCTTGGGTATTGCCTCATGTGCCTTGTCATACTTGTATTCCATTTATACGCGACCACTATGATTTTGATTTGTACCTTTAGTATATGGATTGCCCTCTGGTGACTTCCGGTTTTGGGGAAACTACGGTCTTGTATATGCTTTTGGGAATAAAAATGTGTTAAGGGTGGAATGGGCCATGACTTAACACTATTTTGATATCTTCTTATATTACTGATAGACATTATCTACTTAGCGTACATTACTACCTAGTAGATAGTTTAACGGATCCTTAGAGGATGGTTATTCCAAACATCCTTTGAGTTACTTGTATTTCAATTGCTATTTCGCTTGAGTTGGATTTATTAATATAAGAATGTTAATCCTGACTCGAGTGTCTTGTGTTTTGCTTTACGCTCAGGTCAGACTGAGTGTACCAGTATTCGAGACTCACCTTTGGAGTTGGAGCTTTGCTTGAAGATCCAGCCATCTATTCTGCTTTCAATATTCGATGATTCCAGGGATGTATTCTGATTTGTATCTGATGTATCATATTACTCTTCCACTGTATCTGGTTTAACTCTGATGTAACTTATACATTTATATAGTAGCTTCATGAACTACTATCTCTTTTATTTCCGCTGCAATTATTACTCTGTGTCTGTGATCTGTGATTATTTTATTTACTGTATATGTTCAGTTTTGCCAATTTAAATTAACAACGCGGTATTTTAAGCAATTCAACTCTGGCATGAGTGTCTACCTATACACTTATAATGGATGCGAATGGTCCAAAATTCTGGGTCGTTACATACTAGTTACCTTTAATTTGAAAGATTCCGAGGACTTTAAAAATCTAACTGGGTGTGTTTTTCTCATGCTGGTTTAGCGGACTGATTCGGGTGTTACTTTATTATAATGCTCGGGTCAGACCGAGCATATTTACAGATTGCTTTGGACGCATTGGAGCTCAGGAGACGAGTTGGAGGTATTCAAGTCATATTCACGTATATGTTCATTTCCGCTGCTTTTTTGTTGAAATCATCAGCATTTGTGAGGACAGACTATTATAATTGTCCAGGCCGATGATTGTGATTTGTTGTTGTACTCTAATAGATGTATGTATATAACAGTTTCATTATTGTAAAGATCATTAATATTATATATCGTTCCGCTGCGATTGTGAGATTGTGTTGTCTTAGTTTTCTATTTTTTTTCTTCTTTCTTCTTTTTCCCCATAACTATCTGTCATTCCGTTCAATTTAGGTTGGACATGTGTGGTTTATTGTCAGCTTGAAATGTGCGGATTTGTGTCTCGTTACACTTGGTATCAGAGCGAAAGGTTAAGCGAGAACCTTGGCTTTGGTGGGGCAACTCATTAAGAGATAAGGTAATGGAATGCCTTATTATGAGTTTGAGTGTATTCTAGATATGAGCGCGTATTTGTTAGTGATTATAAAAATGTTTTATATTGTGTTAATTTATTTATGAGTGGCTTATGAATTTCTATCGGTAAATGGGATGCCATGAAATCGATAGGGGTTTCTAAATGCTTAAACAAGACAAACCAACATAGTATTGTTTTGGGAATTGGTAAATGAAATAATTTTACCTAAATTATATTTTATATATCAAGGAATAATTTTTCAGCAATTATTATAGTTATATATGGCGTGTTTGGTTGTTAGTGAATGATAATGTTTGATTATTATCATTTGTCGTTTGTTGTTCTACTAAAAGTTGTGATTATTATAATCTAAACAAAGACAAACATTTGTAAAATGAGTTATATAAGAAAGTAAATTTATAAGTAAGAATTATAGAGTATTGATTATGATTAAAATAATTGACATTTGTGAAATGATATTACATAAGAAGCGAGATTATATAAATGGATTTAAAACAAGAAATTTGAGAATTTAAATTCCATTGATTTGGAAATTGTTTTTCATAGATTTTGGATAGATAATAATAGTATTATTTTGAAAATATTTTGGTTAGAAATATTTTAAAATGGGATCTTAATGAAATAGAAAGCACTGAACTCACTTTAGTTGTTGGAAAATTATTCTGGTGATGACTACGGCATCATCGGCGTTCGTTTTCGAGTTTCTAAGTGATGGATTGCTACCAGCGAAGTTGAGTTTTCGTAAAACAAGTTTTGACTTTAAAATCCAAAGTATAATTTGATCAATATAAGAAAATTCCGGATAGTTAGGAAAAGAAGAAAGAGTTAGAAGAAGAAGAAACGGAAACACAACACTGATTCTCACAAATCGCAGCGGATCAAAATATAATATCAAATAATAACAGTTTACAAAGAATATCTGTATCTGTCAATTATATTTTTACATCAAAGTTACACTCATACACAAACACTGGACATATACAAATCACATGTCTCAGATAAACAGAAATAATATCACAGTGGAAACACTCCATACGTTCCTTCCATCCAGCTCATTTCCTAAGCTCCAGAACGTCCTTACCTGAAAATCTGTAATACTCGGTCTGACCCGAGCATTACATCAAAGTAACACCCGGGTCAGGCTGGAAACCAGCATGAGTAAACCCATCTAATAAGATATACTAATGCATTAAACTTATTTAAAACCCAGGGTAACTCGTATCAATTTACAAATTCACAATTTGAAATAGACCTCACTTATTTCATACATCAATTTCTAAGTACCAAAACTTAGATTAAATGGTCCAATTCACTTAAATCATTCCATTCCAGTCTATTGTTTTCACAAATCAACCTATAAAGAATCGAAGTGGTTTCGGGTATTAACTAATACCCGACTCCTGTTTCTTCGAATCCAATGTCATCTTAACCCAAGTTATTCAAATGAAATACAATTCAAACTTTAAATACAGGATGTCACTGTTTTAACCCAAACATATTATATCACATAGCATTCCACATCACATACCAGAGATATCAACTAATCTAAGGCATACAATATCATTCAATCATTCATAGCAAGGTTAATCAACCATACCATCTCTAATTAATTTAATTAACCACAAATGAATTAAATTAATTACTTCAATTACTTTTAAACCTTGCTTATTAATTACAAACCAATTAATTAATCATCCAAAAAATTTCCATTTTAATTAATCATCCTTGATTAATTATACTTTAATTACATTAAGTAATTAGCCTTTAATTAATTTCACAAATTAATTATCCTTAACCATTTTCAGTAATTATCCTTAATTAATCACTTAAATTAATTATCTTATAATAACTTATATTGATTAATTATCCTTTAATTAATCACACTCATTAATTAACCAACCATTAATAAGTTTACTTAATTAATCAAACCTTTAATTACTTACTTTAAGTAATTATCCTTTAATAAATCACATTTAGTAATTGTCTATTAATTACCCACCTTAACTAATGACATTAAGTAATTATTTCTATAATTACTTCATTAGGAATTTGTCATTAATTAATTTCATTAAGTGATTTACTCTACATAATTAATCATCTTTTAATTATCTTCCTTAATTAATCAATCCTTGATTAATTTACTTTAATTACTTTCCTTAATAAATTAATAAATCTTTAATTAATAATCCACATAAAATTTAATCCTTTTGAGTAATTAATCATTTAATCACCTTTATTAAGTAATAATTTCTTAAATCATTCATCTTTAATTACTTATTATAATTTCTTACAATTAATCAATCACTTTGATTAATTACAAATTAATCAACTTTCATAAATTTAAGATAAACTATTATCTTAATTAATTACTTAATTACATTATTAAATTATATTAAAAGCTCTAGAGATTTATTTTAAAAATTAACCCAATATAATTATTTTAAACAACTTTGTTTAATAATTTACTTTGAAACTTGCATTTCTTTTGAAATTTAAATAAAAATCTGGTATTTAGTTAAACCAATCCGAGTTCAATCCCTTGTTTTCCCGAGCCAAACTAACATTCACTTTGAGTTTCTTCCCAAACCAACCCGTATTCTTTTCAAACTTAAATTTTTGTTTAAGTTTTAGAAAAACCCTGGTGCTCACACTAAATTACCCGAGCTATCACTCGAGCCAGAGACAAGATTTCCCGAAGACTACTTCGAGCACTACCTTCATCTTCTCAGAAACAACCTAAAGGTATAAAACTGATACCTGTGCACATGCACAGGAACTTCGGCCACCATCGATCGACGCTACGATCGTTGACAAGTCGATGACAACTTCCCATATGCCTCCGACCTCCCAGACCCCTTCAATGACATCGAATTCGTAATCGAGCTAACTGACCCAAAACTGGAACAAACCGAGCCACCAACAATCGCCTCGTTCTTCCACCTCTGACCATCAGAGATCACGCAATCGTATCCAAAGCTTCGACTACAACCCACACTTCGTTTCCCCCTACACCAATCGACTCTGGTGAATTGATGTCGCCACAGTGATTCGAAATCCGACCATTACCAAACTGTGAGCCTAAACCTTAGATCGTCGAAAATAAGCCACCACGATGATTGGAAATTTTTCCAAGCATTTTCTTAAACTTCTTGACCTCCCAGCGAGCTTCTGCCATGATCGCGAGACGAACTATGTCGTCTATCACCAGAAATCACCAAAAACTCGAATCTGTTCATCCTCGTGCTTCTCAGAGGATACTTTATTAAAAATTATGATTTTTCTTTTAAAAATCATCAATTTCAAAAACGTTTCGATTTATATACTTGAAATCAGGAATCATGATAATTAAATTTTCAACATGTTTTAAGTTTGCCTGTAATTTCAATTTTCCAAAAGAAAACTTTAATTGTTTTTTCTCTAATTTATTTTTAAAACTTAAAACATGTTTAAACAAACATTTTTTGTTTAGATTATAAAGTTGAACAAGATCCAGGGGAAGAGTAATCAAATTTTAAACAGGTTTTTGGAAACCTGGAAATAACAGAGGCAAATATGCCTGTAACTCAAACATGCACACTCATCTCTGCCTATACATATACACATATTTGCATGGATGTAAGTGCTATACAATTTATTTCAAGCATTATCACAAACAACACATAATACTCCAGATCTTTAAGGGTTTACTCACCTTATTTTGATGCTTGAACAGAGCCTGTAAACTTGCTTTTGACTGGAAATCTTGTTTTAAAAACTGAGATGACTTGCTTGATGATCTGAAACTTAGTTGAGTTGCTGAAATAATCTTGAGTTTTAAATTTGAAAGCTGGAATTTGTTTTGATTTTGTTGAGTTGCTTCCAGGTTTGATTTTTGAACTTTGCTCGGGTTTTACAGCTTCCAGGTTTTAGAAATTGAAAGAGAAGTTGCTATTTGATTTGAATCTTGACTTGATTTTAATTCCTTTCCTGGTTTTACTTTTGTTTTACTTGCTTAGTTTCGAATGAATGAAATAAAAGAAGACAAGGTGGAGATATAAATCAGATAGTATACTGCTGCCTTCCACAGCAAGCATCTTCTTTTGATTTTTTTTCCAGTTTGCTTTGAAAAATGTTTCGACCTGACATGATTTCATTGATTTTATATTTTGTAACTTGAAATGATGTATTGTATGCTTGAGTTGAACTATGCATTAAATGCTTGTCTCCTTAGGTTCATACATGTATATATATACATAGATTTCATATGTATATTTTGTTTTACCCAATGCTTTTGTATTTGTTATCATATATATATATACACACACTTATACATTTCCATACTTTCACAATAGCTATATGCTTCTTAACTTACGTATACATACTTTTATTTATTTATTTGCCTAATAGGATCAATATTTCAAAATCAAAACCAGTTAATTATCCAATTAACAGACGTTAAAAAATCCGGGTCGTCACATTTCTCCCCCCTATGAATCTTTTCGTCCTCGAAAAGGAACGAAACGAATTTATGAAAATGTTTAAAATCAGATAAATATTCTTAGATCACTTTTAAAACACTTTTTAATATTTATATATTATTATTAAAATAGTTTTTATAAAAATACTTTTTATACTCGATGTTTAAACAAGTCCATCCTTGTTCTCACAGAAATTCGGTCATACGTTGATCAGGCGTAGGACTGAAAATCTATAAGTACTTAGGAGACCCATTTCAACACCTAGTGAGAATACTTGAAACATAATTTTATTGAAAATATCGAAAACATTTTTGTTTTTTTTTTAAAATAGAGGAAATATCTTTGGTGAGAATGCTCTGGAAATCATCACTCCCATCCACGATCGCAGTTAACCCGATGGTTACATTGCCATCCCCGCAAAATCCATTGATAACTGTAGGCATCCGCGCCCCTCGATTACACCATGGAACCCGCTACTGATCGCAGTTATACCCGGGCTTTACGTTGCTATCACAGCAAAAACCCATATAACCGTAGGCATCAGCGCCCTCGAATTTCGCTGCCAAAAGAATGAAACTTCTCCACTTGACCATAGATCGTAGTCTACCGATGTTGCGTTGCCATCCTGGCAAAATCAAGTGTAGACTGTTGACACTCGTCCTCCGCACGATTTTCGCTATGGTCCACACACAGTAGATCGCAGCGACATCGAGTTACACTGTCGTCACAGCATAACCCAAATGCCCATGTAGGCATCAGCGCCCTCAACTTTCGCTACCCAATAATCCTCAGGAACTAGTTTGTCCGGACTCCTCACAGGATCAACTTTAGAGCCTCCCCCTCTTTGAGGCTCAAGGCAGTACCACTCTATGGCACTTCTGAGAAGTTCATTCAAGGGAGTGCCTTTTTCCCCAAAGCCACTTTCAAAACACTTTATACTATACACATATAGTATTTCCAAATCATACACCTAGTATGAATTTCATATAAATCTCATTTCTCAAAATCGATTATCCAAAAATCGATAATTCACAAACTAGGCTTTCCAAATTCAAAATTTGATTTTCCTCAAAAATCAAAAGCCTTTTTAGAAATCCATAAGTTCCCAAAACTTTTTCCCAAAATCATTTTCATAAAATCCTTTATATATACGTATATATATATATATAATAGTGAAAATTAGGCACACATCCTTAAAACGGAAGTTAATTCAAAGCGGATCCCTGTGGTAAAATATATATTTTCTACATCCCTATTTCTGTTTTCCGCCAATTTTTTTCCCAAATTACCCTTGCGCTTCGCTGTCGAGCTGATTCTTCTTCTTATTTTTCGATTTCAATGGAAAACTGCAATTAAATTAAAGACGAATCAATTTTTTTTATGAAATATGATATTCTTAATATTTGCAGTTACGAATAATCGCAACAAATTTCTGCAAATATATGCGCAATAGTTGCAGAAATTTCTGCAACTATACGCAATAGTTGCAGACATTTCTGCAACTATAAGCAATAGTTGTAGAAATGTTTGCAACTATGCGCAATAGTTACAGAAATTTTTGCAACTATGCGCAATAGTTGCAGACATTTCTGCAACTATATGCAATAGTTGCAGATATTTCTGCAACTATTGCGTATAGTTGCATAAATTTCTGCAACTATAAGCAATAGTTGTAGAAATGTTTGCAACTATACGCAATAGTTGCAGACATTTCTGCAACTATGCGCAATAGTTGCAGACATTTCTGCAACTATTTGCATATAGTTGCATTTCTGCAACTATATGCAATAGTTGCAGAAATGTCTGCAACTATATGCAATAGTTGCAGATATTTCTGCAACTATACCATATAGTTGCATAAATTTATGCAACTATACCTAATAGTTGCAGACATTTTTGCAACTATACCATATAGCCGCAGAAATATCTGCAATTATTTGCAAAGTTTGTAAATTTGAAAAAAAATAAAAAAGGTTTAAAATTTGCTGAATTATCTGCAAATATTTGAAATAATTGCACCTTTAATACAAATATGAATTTTTGGTATCAACAATGGATCTCATTTCAAAGATCATAAAATTTGTGATTTTTTGGTGAAAACGGTTTGTTGATCCGATTTTTGTACATAACGTTATACGCATTTGATATGTTTAAAACGTAAAGGGTATTTGTGTATTTTTGCTTGCGCGAATTTGAAAATAGGGAGCGGAAATGTAAGTTTTATATGTGAAGGATGTTTTGTTTATTTTAAAACTTGTTAAGGATGTGAGCCAAACTTACCCTATATAATAACCTTGGGAAATTTTTGAATCACTTCATACTTGTATAAATTCACTTTCATAGTTCAAATACTTTCAAAACCCTTTTCTTCAGGCAATAGATTCAACAAGGGGAGTTTTCCATATATAACAAAGATATATATAACTTTGTTTATTCCAAATCAAATATTCAAATTTGATTATTCTTTTTTATAAAGTCATTAACCATATTGCTTACTTCCATAAAGTAAATTTTAATCATAGAAATATTAAATTTCCACCTTATTTCCTCATATATCTCACAAAATACACTTTTCATTTCAAAACCACTTTACAATTCTTATCCATAACTTACAATATCAATTTCATTCAAACTCGTACGATGTCCACACATATCATCCGTACGCTATATCAATCTGATCGCTCACTCGATCACACAATTTCACTTCTGAACTAGTATTGTCAACCCGACTTCCTAGTGCGGACTCAGATCTGGTTTCTTGATCATAAACCGTCATTCTCCTTGCATAGTCACAACAATGATAGAGAATATCCAGAACCAATCAAAAATCCATACCCAGGTTCGCCGTCGAAAATCGAATGAAAAATCCCAACTCGGATCGATAATACTATCTCGAAATTCTATGCTCGAATCTGGATCAAATCACTATGCGAATAGAATAATATACACACATCTTACGTATTTATCTTCATTGATTATTAGTTAAATCAATTTCCTTTCTATTCATCCTCATTTTGATTTTATTCACTTATTCACATTTGCCTTAATCCCCATTTGGATTATCACTTAAATTCTTATCTTAGTTGGGTATTTAATCAATAATAGTTTGAACTTCGACCAGTTTATATTTAGAAAATAGCTTGAAAATTTAAAAATAGATAAGTAGTTAAAAATAATTATTAGTTTGTAAAATAGCTGTAAAACTGTTAAGTAATTGTAAAATACTTGAAAAAATAGTAATTATTTATAAAACAATTGAAAAACAGTAATTAGTTTATAAATCAGTTGTAAAATTGTTAAATAGTTCCGAAAGTAATTGTAAAACAAGCTTAAGATAGTTTTAGGTTTAAAAAGAAAAGTTGTATAGTAAATAGTTTGGAAAAATAGATTTATATTAAAACAATCTATTTTGAAAATAGTCCAGAGTCAAACTGTTCAATTCCCCATCAATTCAATTTAAATTTCCACTTCCATTTAAATTGACTCTATTCTAATTTGAATAACTTTGATTTCCTTGAACTTGATTTATCCCCAATTCAAATTGAATTAACCTCAATTTCTTTCCAAATTCAAATCAAATTCCATTTGATTTTAAACATATTCACTTTAATTACAATTCCAAATTATGCAAATTAATTTAGACTAATTTCAAATTGAATCCACTTCAATTTCAAATCATTTCAATTTTTATATGAATTTATCCCAATCCCCATTTGAATTTAAACTCATTCAATCTTCAATTTTATTTCAAATTAATCCAATTCAAATTTTCCATTTGAATTTTATACTTATCCATTTTCAATTCTAGTTAATTCAAACTAAATTCAATTTGAACTAATGAAATCTGAATCTCCACTTTAAACCATCTCGAATTATATAAATTCGAGTTAAATTTTCAAATGTTGATTTAACCCCTTAAATCAAATTAACCTTTATTTTTGAATCAATAATCCCAATCTTTAAAGAATTTAATTCTGAGTCCAATTCTCAAAATTCCATTTTAAATTATCTTTATTTAACATATTTCAAATCTCAAAAACAATTAAATCTTCAAATTCTAATTTATTATCCATTTTAAAACCAATTCTCAGTTTCATATATTATTTATAATAATGGAATGATATCAGGATAAATAAACATCCAAATTTATCCAAACACCCATTTTTAATTTCCAAATCTCAAACCCATTTTAAGATCACTCATAACTTCCCATTTAAACCAATCATTTAACTTCCCTAAGTTAAATCTCAATTTCATCTTGAAATTCCCAATTCAGATTGTTTGTTAACTTATTTAACTTTCCCAAAGTCAAGTTCAATTTAATTTCATTAACCTTACCCAATTTGGATTCCTGCTTCAAAATTTAAACTTCACATTAATAATCTTATAAGTTCAAAAACTTATCACCTTGGGTATCACATCTCATTTCAACATTTAGAGTTTATTTCAACCCATCTTTGATATTATATATGTCCCTCATATATACATATTTCCTTTGCACACCAAGTTATACTTAAAATTTTAAATCACCTTTGGTTTTTAATTCAAAACAGTTTTCAAACAACCCTTGTTTGCAACAAGTCCCTTTTATTCAAATAATACTTATTTATTATTTCTTTTAGCACTTTGACACAAATTCCAAATTTTCTGGCTTAGATTTAAAACTCCACAATCTAGATCATCTTCAGTTCCAATTTATAAGTCATACTTATCTAAAACATTTCATTTTGCTTACTCATTAATACACATCTTATTATTAAACACAACAATCATTTATGATAATAACCAAGATTATCATATCTGGAAACCAATTCATTATTATCTTATTTTGAAACTTTTCTCCAAATTCAAGATTTAATTTCAGTTTGAACCCATTTTAAACTTACCTTTATTTAATTTAAATTTGGTTGTATTTCTATTATCTCTTAATTTAATTCCAATAATTTAACAACCAATTACCTTAACATTTATTAGTAAGAAATATTGCTTTATATATATCAAAATATATTCTTATAAAAATCATTTAAAATCTTTATATAAGAAAATAACAAGTACGCTCTCATATATACATATGCACTCAACTCATTCTAGGGTACCATCGACCCTATACTTAATGAGTATCCCCCACCAGAGCCAAGGTCCTCGCTTAACGTTTGCTTTGATACCAAATGAAACGACCCGAAATTTTCGATCACGAAAATTCCAGATAGTTAGGAAAAGAAGAAAGAGATAGAAGAAGAAGAAACAGAAACACAACACTGATTCTCACAAATCGTAGCGGATCAAAATATAATATCAAATAATAACAGTTTACAAAGAATATCTGTATCTGTCAATTATATTTTTACATCAGAGTTACACTCATACACAAACACTGGACATATACAAATCGCATGTCTCAGATAAACAGAAATAATATCACAGCGGAAACACTCCATACGTTCCTGCTATCCAGCTCGTCTCCTGAGCTCCAAAACGTCCTTACCTGAAAATCTGTAATACTCGGTCTAACCTGAGCATTACATCAAAGTAACACCTGGGTCAGGCTGGAAACCAGCGTGAGTAAACCCATCTAATAAGATATAATAATGCATAAACTTATTTAACACCCGGGGTAACTCGTATCAATTTACAAATTCACAATTTGAAATAGACCTCACTTATTTCACACATCAATTTCTAAGTACCAAAACTTAGATTAAATGGTTCAATTCACTTAAATCATTCCATTCCAGTCTATTGTTTTCACAAATCAACCTATAAAGAATCGAAGTGGTTTCGGGTATTAACTAATACCCGACTCCTGTTTCTTCGAATCCAATGTCATATTAACCCAAGTTATTCAAATGAAATATATTCAAACTTTAAATACAGGATGTCACTGTTTTAACCCAAACATATTATATCACATAGCATTCCACATCACATACCAGAGATATCAACTAATCTAAGGCATACAATATCATTCAATCATTCATAGCAAGATTAATCAACCATACCATCTCTAATTAATTTAATTAACCACAAATGAATTAAATTAATTACTTCAATTACTTTTAAACCTTGCTTATTAATTACAAACCAATTAATTAATCATCCAAAAAATTTCCATTTTAACTAATCATCCTTGATTAATTATACTTTAATTACATTAAGTAATTAGCCTTTAATTAATTTCACAAATTAATTATCCTTAACCATTTTCAGTAATTATCCTTAATTAATCACTTAAATTAATTATCTTATAATCACTTATATTGATCAATTATCCTTTAATTAATCACACTCATTAATTAACTAACCCTTAATAAGTTTCCTTAATTAATCAAACCTTTAATTACTTACTTTAAGTAATTATCCTTTAATAAATCACATTTAGTAATTGTCTATTAATTACCCACCTTAACTAATGATATTAAGTAATTATTTCTATAATCACTTCATTAGGTATTTGTCATTAATTAATTTCATTAAGTGATTTACTCTAGATAATTAATCATCTTTTAATTATCTTCCTTAATTAATCAATCCTTGATTAATTAACTTTAATTACTTTCCTTAATAAATTAATAAATCTTTAATTAATAATCAACATAAAATTTAATCCTTTTGAGTAATTAATCATTTAATCACTTTTATTAAGTAATAATTTCTTAAATCATTCATCTTTAATTACTTATACTAATTTCTTACAATTAATCAATCACTTTGATTAATTACAAATTAATCAACTTTCATAAATTTAAGATAAACTATTTTCTTAATTAATTACCTAATTACATTATTAAATTATATTAAAAGCTCTAGAGATTTATTTTAACAATTAACCCAATATAATTATTTTAAACAACTTTGTTTAATAATTTACTTTGAAACTTGCATTTCTTTTGAAATTTAAAAAAAATCTGGTATTTAGTTAAACCAACCCGAGTTCAATCCCTTGTTTTCCTGAGCCAAACTAACATTCACTTCGAGTTTATTTCCAAAACAACCCGTATTCTTTTCAAACTTAAATTTTTGTTTAAGATTTAGAAAAACCCCGGTGCTCACACTAAATTACCCGAGCTATCACTCGAGCCAGAGACAAGATTTCCCGAAGACTGCTTTGAGCACCACCTTCATCTTCTCAGAAACAACCCAAAGGTATAAAACTGATACCTGTGCACATGCACAGGAACTTCGGCCACCATTGATCGACGCTACGATTGTTGACAAGTCGATGACAACTTCCCATAGGCCTCCGACCTCCCAGACCCCTTCAATGACATTGAATTCGTAATCGAGCTAACTGACCCAAAACTGGAACAAACCGAGCCACCAACAATCGCCTCGTTCTTCCACCTCTGACCATCAGAGATCACGCAATCGTATCCAAAGCTTCGACTACAACCCACGCTTCGTTTCCCCCTACACCGATCGACTCCGGTGCATTGATGTCGCCACAGTGATTCGAAATCCGACCATTACCAAACTGTGAGCCTAAACCTTAGATCGTCGAAAATAAGCCACCACGATGATTGGAAATTTTTCCGAGCATTTTCTTAAACTTCTTGACCTCCCAGCGAGCTTCTGCCATGATTGCGAGACGAACTATGTCGTCTATCACCAGAAATCACCAAAAACTCGAATCTGTTCATCCTCGTGCTTCTCAGAGGATACTTTATTAAAAATTATGATCTTGCTTTAAAAAATCATCAATTTCAAAAACGTTTCGATTTATATACTTGAAATCAGGAATCATGATAATTAAATTTTCAACATGTTTTAAGTTTGCCTGTAATTTCAAATTTCCAAAAGAAAACTTTAATTGTTTTTGCTCTAATTTATTTTTAAAACTTAAAACATGCTTAAACAAACAATTTTTGTTTAGATTATAAAGTTTATCAAGATCCAGGGGAAGTGTAATCAAATTTTAAACAGGTTTTTGAAAACCTGGAAATAACAGTGGCAAATATGCTTGTAACTCAAACATGCACACTCATCTCTGCCTATACATATACACATATTTGCATGGATGTAAGTGCTATACAATTTATTTCAAGCATTATCACAAACAACACATAATACTCCAGATCTTTAAGGGTTTACTCACCTTGTTTTGATGCTTGAATAGAGCCTGTAAACTTGCTTTTGACTGGAAATCTTGTTTTAAAAACTAAGATGACTTGCTTAATGATCTGAAACTTAGTTGAGTTGCTGAATGATCTTGAGTTTTAAATTTGAAAGCTGGAACTTGTTTTGATTTTGTTGAGTTGCTTCCAGGTTTGATTTTTGAACTTTGCTTAGGTTTTACAGCTTCCAGGTTTTAGAAACTGAAAGAGAAGTTGCTATTTGATTTGAATCTTGACTTGTTTTTAATTCCTTTCCTGGTTTTACTTTTGTTTTACTTGCTTAGTTTCGAATGAATGAAATAAAAGAAGACAAGGTGGAGATATAAATCAGATAGTATACTGCTGCCTTCCACAACAAGCATCTTCTTTTGATTTTTTTTCCAGTTTGCTTTGAAAAATGTTTCGACCTGACATGATTTCATTGATTTTATATTTTGTAACTTGAAATGATGTATTGTATGCTTGAGTTGAACTGTGCATTAAATGCTTGTCTCCTTAGGTTCATACATGTATATATACATAGATTTCATATGTATATTTTTGTTTTACCCAATGCTTTTGTATTTGTTATCATATATATATATACACACACACTTATACATTTCCATACTTTCACAATAGCTATATGCTTCTTAACTTACGTATACATACTTTTATTTATTTATTTGCCTAATAGGATCAATATTTCAAAATCAAAACCAGTTAATTATCCAATTAACAAACGTTAAAAAATCCAGGTCATCACAGATATGAATGTTAATAAGAGAAAATTTGAAACGAGATTTAACTTAAGTTAATTAAATAAAATGAATTTTGAAAAGGAAATTGACTCAAGAAAAGGGCAAATGAAGTGGATTAAAGAAATGAGTCAAATGAAATTGGATTTGATTTGTAATGAATTAATGAAATGAACTAATGGAATAAATTAGTGAAATGGATATGAACTTGAGTTGTAGAATGAAATTCAACTTAAGTTGTAAAATGAATTGAATATGGTTTGGAATGTTGTTTGATAAAATTGAATATGAACTTAAGTTGTGAAGTAATAATAAACATGAGAAGTGTTATATAAAATGTTTATAATGAACTTAAGTAAAAAATTTGATGGAATGGTTCTTAAGTTGTATTATTATTGAAAGAAATACACTAAGTTATAAGTGAATGTTAATAATTGAATGTAAATAAAATTGAATGTAAATCAATTGAATGGGAAAAAATTGAATGCAAATAAACTGAAAGCGAATCAATTAAATGTTAATAAGAAATGAAAGTATATAAATATAATATTAACATTTGAAAATGCAAATTGATATGATGATAAATAAATTAGAAAGATATTATTTGTTGGATGGTTTCTCTTAGTACATTTGCTACATTTACATATTGTCATTGTAAATTATATATATTATATAGTGATGTAACTTTCCATATACATGTTCTCATTGGTTGTTGAGTGATTAGTAGGTGCAGATGGCGTATGCTTTGCATTTGGAGCTCGCTTTCGCATTATATTGATTGTATATGCTTGCTAATGTTAATGAAAGGAACACATCTCGAATTACATATCGTATTTTTATAGTTTTTACCTATGGGATGCCTCATCCTCGAAGATGAGATGTATATTTGTGATTATATATATATATTTTAAATTTTTCCATTAGAGGCGCACAAAGGAGACGTTGGCGAAATTTTCCGAAAATTTAAGGTGTTCGAAAATTTTGAAGAAATTTTTGATAACAAAAAATTTGATGTTATGTTATAACTTAGCATGGTATTAGTTAGTATCTATAAATGAATTTAGAGACTTAGAAAAGGTGATAACAAAGTTTCATCAAATTGATTTTTAAAAGTTAAAGACTTAAAAGAATTTGGAGACCTATTTTCAACTAATTGGTTTTGAAAAGTTAATGAATTTGGGCATTTCACTTACTTGCTAATTTCGAGGACGAAATTTTTTTAAGGGGGAAGAATGTGACGACCCAAAATTTTAGTCATTTAAATTTGGAATATTTAATTGATTTTAAATATTATAAAGTTAATAATATAAGTTAAACAACTTATATTTCAAGTTAAGCGATTTATTTGGCATTTGAATTGTTATTTGAATATTGAAATTGTTTAAAATTATTAAATCTTGAATTTGATGAGAATAAAAATGATTTCAGAAATTGATTTAAATTCTATTTGGATAAGAATGAAGATAGTAAACTTTTAATTTGGATATAAAAGTGATTTATTTAGTTTTATAATAATTCATTTTTATTAATGTGTGACAATAGCCTTCCGAGGTACTGTCTTGGAATTGGATGAAACCAGTTCTATTGGATCCATAATAGTGAAATATAGTATGCCATCGAATTTCGTGGCGATCGGGCATATCGTTTAGTCGTGCGAGCTCGAAATGCGTAGAAGTTAAATTTTGAAATTTATATAATATAGTTTGGTTTGAAAAGCTATCTTCTGTATATGTTCGAATTAGGCCACGAGACTAGTTCCAGTGTGTTCGAAATAGGGGTATTACATGTAGAATGCCAGGTGGCATGCCCCGTTTAGAGTTCGAGAATTTAGGATGTATATTACAGAATAGTTTAGAATAAAATATATATAAAATATTATGTACTTCATAATTTTTCCTATGCCCTTAACCATACTTGCACTATTCAATCATATTCTCATCCCCGTTCGGCCATACCCCTTTCCCTTATATAATCGCGTCTCTAAACGAAGAAAGGGTTCGAAAATTTGAATTGAGGAAACAGCCTCATCCAACGATCCTCATTGATCGATGCCCATCCAAGGATCGTTAGGGAAAGTCATTAACGAGGATGTTGTAGAGGAGGAGATGCTTGACCTATTGGACGGTTGGATTAGGCTAAGATGAGGTGAGGTGGCCATAATTTGCCTCCATTTAGGCACAGGTGGGTTCGCGATTATCGGCGGTTGGCGGCGCCGTTGGGGCAGGCGTGGTGGCGTTAGCAGCAACAAGGGCAGGCGACGTGCGGCGGCAGTAGGAACGATCAATGGTGGTACTGGAGTTCGGTGATGTCGCGATTTTGAATTGGGTCGCGTGCGTGGGTTTAGGGCTTGGTTGAACACAGTGATTGATGTAAGCTAATGGATGTAATTATTGAATAATTATATCACTTTAAAATCGAATGTTTATAAAATGTATAACTTTTTTGTACAAGGTCGAAATTGAACGTGACAAGTTGCATTGCGATCGTATCAGCAAGTACTACGATATGTAGTTTGATTGGATAGATTTGAAGCTAGTAGGAATTTGGGTTAAATTGATAGCTTTTTCAATTTTAATTCAAACCGGAGCATTTTGGCGATAACTGGAATCAAAGTGAGTTAACTCACCTCTCTGGCCCACATATTTCTATATAAGTGTGGAAATTTATTTATTGATTGTTTGTTGACTATTTGGATGATTTACTATTTTATTGGTTGGTTTTGATATATTCCCGCCCTTAGAGCGGATGATACCCTATTATGGTCCCATGTAAGAGCGGATGACCCTTTGTATACGATCCCGCCTCGAAGTGGTTGATTTATATATTCATGGTTATATATTGTATGTGATGCAGGGGGACAGGTTAGAGGGACCCAACTAGATTCCTCACACTATTAATTTTACTTTTTATATATTTTGATATACGATGTGTTGGATGCCATATTTGATGCCATGGATGTTTTTCCCTATTTAATGCTATGTTAACACCAGGCCATATTTTTAGTATTTTGAAATACTATAAAATGAAGATTTAGTTTTTGAAAGGATTTATTAGTGATTTTGAATAATATATATATATATATATATATATATATATATTCTTGAAGTTTATTTAAAGAAGGAGTTATTCTAAAATAAAAAGCATGATTTTTAGATATTATAAATTAATAGTTTATGAAATGTTTTAAAAAGAAGATAGAAATATTTTGGCATAAATAATTGTTAACCCTTTTATATAAGTGATATATATATATACACACACATACATATACTGAGATTTATTTATAAATGTGGGAATTTATAAATATGATAATGTATAAATGTGGCATTTTACAAATAAGGTGAAGATTTGTAAAATCGTATTTTATTAATAAAGTGATAGATTTATAAACGGTGTTATATAAATTAAAAAGAAACTACTATCATTTAATAGATTGGGGAAATAAGTCAAACGGCGGATATATTTTAAGATGTGGAATGTTGTTTAGAAAATAGTTGATTCTATTTTGGAAATTGAAGGTGTGAGTAAATTTGGAGGTGTTAAACGATATTTATAAATAGAAAGGAATTTATAAAAGGAATTTATCCATATGGGGGCAACGTTAAATACGGATGGTGGTTGATGTTTTTAAATGGATTTATGAATAGGTGAGATTTATGAAGGGATAGAGTTATGAATGGGGTTTTATAAATAAAAGGATTTTTATAAAAGGAAAGTTAATAAAATAAAAGGAGATTTATAAATATAGTTTATAAATATGGAAATGATTATGTTGAAATTTAAGTGTGGAATTACTTAAAGGAAATATATTTATATTTTAAAAGTTGTTTACGTATATTAATATTGTTTTAATGTTATTTATCAATACTTCTATATTTTGAAAAGCTGATTATTTAAATTATTAATATGGCTTAAGATTAATCATGATTAATTATAAATAAGGTTTGGAAATTTATCATTATTATTTATAATTATGTTGAAGATAAATTATTATTGTTTTATTAAGAATGTTTTTTAAATGATTAATTTTTTTAAAGATGTTTGAAGTTAATTATTATTCATTTATAATGTTTATTATTATATAATAGTGTTTTAAAGTAGACGATTAGAATTTATTTATAAATGTTTTTGAAATTTATAAATAGGGTTTTTATAAACAGATGTGGGTTTTATAAGAGGAATCTTATAACATGGTTTGGAAAACTTAAAGGAAAATTTGGAAACGGGTAAAAAGAGTTTTATAAATGGTCTTAGATATTTATAAAACAATTTTAGAAATGGGCTTATAAGTTTATAAAAGGAGCTTATAAATGGTCTTATGGATTTATGAAGGGTTTTTAAATGATTGTAGAATATATAAAAGGGAGTTTATAAATGATTTCAAAGATTAGCAAATGGGCTGTAAACGAGTTTTAGAGATTTATAAAGGAACTTATAAATCTATTCTGGAATTGTGTAAAAGGGAATTCTTTCTTTGTTTTGTGATATACATATAACGTTGAGATAAGCATATGAATATTTTCCAAGTATTGAAATATAGGGATATGTGGGTATATGTTTGTAAGGTATTTTTACACAAGTGATTTACAAAGTGATTTCAATTAAGTGAAAGGATTATTTAAGAGGCTATTGGTTATTTATGTGCTTAACCAATGTTGGTTCTCTGTTTGAATTAAATCCCTGATTTGAATGTTTGTTCATTCGATAGTTAAATAACTAACTATCGAATTTGGACCCAAAAATGTAACTTTGGAAATATCTAGGAGAAACACGTGAGTTATATGGCACAGTCATCTCCGATGATGATGTACTGTGCACATAAATCTTATTTCGTTCTCCTAGGATAAATGATAAGGAAATCCGTCCACTAACGGTTAGGAGGTGATCTCCGCTCTTTTGACTGTTATTTCCTAAAGAACCAGGGTTGAGTTTACCGAAAACTATCGAATGTTGTCTTGAAAAAACCGGGATCAAATATGTTACCTGAAAACTACTTCAATCCAACTCAAGCGTTTCGAATTGAAGACATCCTTAAGAATATGGAATCGAAGACAAAGTTTTGATGTGCAAGGGCTATTTGCTATTATTCCTGGAGGGATTTTTCCGAAAAGAATGTAATAGAAATAGCGTCTTCGGTTTCGTTCAGTCCCAGAACGAACTTGGAATGCTAGCATTGCATTGATGCTTGGAGGTCAGTGTAGCATTCCAAGTGGAAAGTGCTATATAAAGGTAAAACGTAGCCTCAAGCTTCATCAATGGGGAAATGACTAAAATCAGACATGTAGCAAGGCCAAGTGGGTGCTCCCATCAGTGTATGGTCATTCCAAATCTAGATCGATTACTATATACTTATGTATGCTTCGGGCCTATTAACGGAAGAGGTGATCATATTCGGTACTACTAGTCAAGTGGTAGGCCAGTCCTGTGTGGCAGGGGTACAAGATGTTCTTGTCAGACCATGGTGCATTTTCTCTAGAGATGTACCTTCGGAACGTAGATTCTTACCTTGTCATAGTACGGAATCCAATCTCCAATACGTGCCTTTACGGTTTCAATTGTAGATCCAATTATGCTGGAATTTAATAATGTAATAATTTTGGCTATGATTAATAAGTATTTGTATTCTAGACATTATTATAATTTTGGCTATGATTAATAAGCCAAAATTTTCCATCAATAAAACTTCTTTTTTCTTTTTAATGGTGTCCTTTCCCGGCTCCCCAATGTCCATTCCTGTCGTACCTCTAACCCATGCCCCGCCATCTCTTCCCTGCTCTCCCTCTCCTGTCCTTATCAGCTCCTCTCCCCTCCCATTCCCCATTCCTTTGACATCTGACCCACCTCCTACCTAACCTACTTCAGCTTCCCTCCAATTCTCTTCTTTGTCTCCTCCTCACCCTCCCCCTTGCATGGAACTCCTTGTTCAAAGCAAAACTGCATAATGCTGCAAAGTACTATCCTAAATCCTTTCCATTAGTTTTTAATGGTGATGCAATTATCCCACCTGCTGAGGTCCTTCAGGCTAGTAGTGATGTCTGGAAGGAGTAATTGGTTGGGTTTTTTCTAGACAAACCCCTTTCTTACTCTGCTGTTGTTTATCATCTTACCAAAGTCTAGAAGCTAAAAGTCACTTTTGATGTTAAGTCAGATGGTTTTCTGTTCCTGTTCAAGTTTTCTTGTAAGGAAGATAGGATGAGAATTGCTGAAGCAGACCCTAATGAGAAGCAAACTATTCATAGTGAAACCGTGGGATGCTACTATTAGTAATACTTGTAGTACCGTCAAGTCTGTTCCTATTTGGGTCACCTTAAGCAACATTCTCATTTATGCATGGTCCCACTTAGGTATAAATTGGCAGGCCATGAGATTGGGTTCACTGCTATGTATGGATGAATCAATAGAAAAACTGGAGAGAATCTCATTTGCAAATGTTTGATTGAAATTTCCCCAAATCATGACCTTCTTGATCAATTTCTAGTAAAACTGTTAGATGGCACTGATCAAATGGTGCATGTTAATTATCTTTGGAAGCTTGAGATATATACAAGGTGTAAGGAATTTGGGCACAAATTAGAGGAATGTATGAACATAAGTACTAGTGTGGAGGTGTGTAAAGAACAAGAGCATGGTGTGGCTGGATTGAATGAAAGAAAGGTAGTCAACAATGTGGTTAAAAAAAGACAACAATGGCAGAGGGTAACACATATGAAAAGCAACAGTAGGAATAGAAGAGAAAAGGAGAAAGGCAAGGCAGTGAAAGAATCAATAAATGATCTTCAGCAAGTTAATAAAGAAAGGATAATTACTGATAAGAGCAATAATCAATATAATGAGCATAGTACAATGAGTCAAATCAGGGAAGAGGAGCAGGTGTTAAAACATAATAAATATGCAGTGTTGTAGGTTGAAGAGGAAGAGGAGGATGGAGAATATTCAGATAATGACAATGATAAGGTTGGGGAAGGTGGTGATGAGCACAATGAACATGAAAATGATTTGGAAGAAGGGGAATTTGAAATTCTGGGATTGGATGAAAGTAAACAAAAAGATGTACAAAGAAACCAAAATAATATGGAGCAAGGTGGTGCCCAAGCAGTTTCTGATGTTGTGCATGTTCAGGGTGTGCATGATCCTTGTGCACAGCCTCTTGTACAATCTGAACAAGTATCGTGTAGTTCCAGTTCACAATTACCACTGCCTCATGTATTAGATAATGAAGTGATCACTATGGAAAGTCCCCATCTGGAGCATCAAGTTTGTCATACAAAACCACATCACATTGATATGCATGCTCGGGTTATGCATGTTATTGGTGCACAGCCTCAATATCAATTTGAACAAGCTTTGAGTAGCTCCAGTTCACTGATAACTCTGCCTCAAGTATCATCAAATGTAGTGAGCAAAATTCCTCAGGTACCAACAAATGAAGCAAACATGTGTAGTGACAATCTGGTTCAATATGGTTGTACCTACCAACCACAACACTTTTCAGCTACATGCCAATGATTCCCATCTCAACTTAATTGCCAGCTGCAATACAACTATCTCCCAAACTACTATTCCACCCTTCTCTTAGCTGGATTTAGGCATTAATTCATTAGAAGTTTATGCCAATGTGAGTAGTATTCCTAGCTGGAAAACTCCACCCCCTTGCCCACTTGAAATTCCGCCAGGAAGAAAAACAAGCATAGAATCACAAATAGCAGTAACCCCACAAACAAGATCTAGTCTGATTTAAGTGCTTCAAACGAAAATGCTTCTTGTCCTCCTACAACCAAGAGTTAGAAAATCACTGACCACTAATCCCTATAGTTAATCCATGTTGAACAAACTAGATGTGTGGAACATCTGTGGTGCCCATAACAGTCTAAAGCTTGATCAAGTTAAGGTTTTAGTTCAGAAACACAACTTGTCTCTTTTTGCCATTTTAGAAACCAAGCTTGTCCTTTCCCATACTCTAGTTGCATCCAAATACATCGACCCAGATTGGACCCTATCTCAAAATTTAAATCAAGCTCCTTATGGGATAATTCTTATTGTATATAACCCTTCTATCCTCTCCTTATCTCTCATTCTTGAAACAAGGCAATTGATGCACTTCCATGTCACCTCTCCTTCTGCATCCCTTTCCTAATATCTAACTATTATCTATGCTGATAACTCTCTTGCTTCTAGGGAGTTATTCCTTAACATAATCCCCCATTTAAGGCAGGAAACTCATCCTTGGCTTGTATTGGGGGATTTCAACTGCTCATATGAATTGCATCACAAGCTTGGTGGTCTTCCCCTGATGCCTAGGGACATTCTGCCTTTGAACACCGCCACTCTCAATTCCAACCTTATCCCTATCATGAAAACTGGTGCAAAATTCTCTTGGAACAATAGAAGTTGTAGTGGTGTGAGAACTTTCACCACTATTGACCATGCATTTAGTAATATGAGTGCCTTAGCTCAATGGCCCAATCAAGCTGTCAACCTCCCACACTCCATCCGTTTTGACCACTCTCCTCAAATTTACACTTCTGGAGCACCATCTGAAAATGAAAAAAGAAATTTTAAATTTTATAATGCTTGGGTGGATGATCCTGAGTATAATAATATATTAAAATCTGCTTGGACCATTAACTGTTATGGTAATCCTATGTTTAGATTATGTAGGAAATTGAAGAACACAAGAACCATGCTAAGGAATTGGGAAAAGAAGAAATTTGGTACTGGAAATCTCCTATCCTCTAAGATTAAGGAAGAGCTTCTGGTAGCACATCAAAATATGATGGGAAACCCTGATGATAACCATGCTGCTGAGGATGAAGGAAGACTGTACAATGCTCTAAATAAGGCTCTGGAAATTGAATGCAGCATGAAGAAATAGCAGCTCCATAATAAATGGATTGAGGAGGGAGATAGGAACACATCATACTTCCATGCTTCAATCAAAATGAAACAAACTAAGAATCGTATTTCTTGCATAGCTGATGAGGATGGTAATATTCACTCAACAACTGATTCTGTTGATGCTACACTACTAAATTATTATACTGGTCTAATTGGCAATACCACTGATTTTTATCAAAACCTAGACTCTATTTCTAATCTAAAACTTCCTTGCATCACTTCCCAACAATCAGAATCCCTAATTTCTAGAGTGAGTGATGATGAAATAAAAAACACTCTATTCTCCATAAACAAGAAATCGTGTGGTGGCCCTTATGGCTTTAATGTCCATTTTTTCAGTACAAGTTGGGTATTAATAGGCAATGACTTTTGTAAAGCTATACACAACTTTTTTGAAAAATGTAGAATGCTTGGAGAAGTGAATGATACTAACCTTGTTTTGCTCCCAAAAACCTCTCCAGCTAATACAGTATCTTCCTTTAGGCCACAATGTTGGCTCAGAACTATGCTGACAAACAAATCAAATACCACCCAAAATGCAAAAAAACTGCTGTTACTTCATTACTGTTTGCTGATGACATCATGTTATTCACAAAACCTGAGCATTCCTCTATAGCCTGCATAATGAAGACAACAGACAACTTCTATCAAATGACTGGTCTGAAGCTCAACTTAAATAAATCAAGCTTAATAACAACAGGGATACCTACTGTTATTTTGGAGTTCTTCACCAAGCTTTTGGAATTCATAGGATGGAGCATGGCATGAATTACTTGGGTTTGCCTTTGCTAACTGGTAGAATTACCACTGCTTTCTATCTGCCCTTATATAATAAAATAACCGCTGTGATGACCAATTGGGCAAACAGATGGTTAACCCAAGCTGGTAGACTAGTATTGATAAAAGCTGTTAGCTTCTCAATGATTTTATATTGGGCTAGAATGTTCATTCTACCTAGGAAATTGCTAAGCATGGTGAGAAGTACTATGTTGAGATTCTTTTGGATAGGTGCAATACACATAAGAAAACTATTGCCTTGTTCTTTTCAAAATTTTGAATCTCCCAAAGGAAAGGGTGGTCTTGGAATTCTTAACATTCATGCTTGGAATGTTGCTACTTTTCGCACACATTTTAATAATTTGATCACTAAGTTTGTTTCTCTATGGGTTGATTGGACTTGGATGCATAGCATAGGCAGTAAGAGTTTCTGGACTATGGAAGTCCCACAGACTTGTAGCTGGGCTTGGAGAAGAATTGTTGGTCTAAGAAAAACCTTTTTGCCACTTGTCAAAGTTGAAATAGCGGCTGATTCTAAAACTCTCTTCTGGGATGAACCATGGTGTGCCAGAGGGGTTATATTATCTAAAATGGTGAATCAGCAGCAAATGATGTAGACTGGGATTGCAAGAAATGCTACTGTTAATGATTATTTTTTAAATGGACATATAATTCTTCCCTATTGCAGTAATCAGGTTATCAGAGCACTCTGGCAGATGATCCAGGCTTCTGATTATAAGGAAGTGGAATGTGACACGGTTTTTTGGGCAGGCAAGCAACATACCATCAACCTCGTCTACGTTGAGCTTGCTAAATTTGGAGACATGCCATATTTCAAATGGACCGGGCAAATTTGGAATAGTAAAGCAACTCCACCTAACAATCTCATGATGTGGAAGGTATTAAACAAGGCATTGCTAACTAGAAATGTTCTCAGTTCCTTTGGTTTTGTTTGTTCTCTCCATTATCTATTTTGTGGCTCATGGTTTAAAGACTGTGATCACCTTTTCTTCAATTGTGATGTTTTGTTTCCTATGTGGTGCAAGCTAATGGTCAAGGCAGGAAGATGTGATATGACCAGGGATACTCAACTTGAGTGGGAAAATGTCTACCAGTTTACTAGAAAGAAGGGAAGGCAATCTTTTTTGATGCTGCCGTGTCTCAAAAAATACCTTGCATTGATATGGGAAGAAAGGAATAAAAGGTGGTTTGAGTCCAAAGCAAGAAGCATTGATATATTATGGCAAGTGCTATTAAGGAAAATTGCCATGCACATGCAAAGAAATAGTGAGATTTATCCTGCCAGTCTAGCTTTAGATCGGAGATAGTCTACTTGCTCCAATTTTTATCTTTTCTATTATTTTGTGTGTGTTGTTTGCTTCTTGTTGTTTGTTTTGAGTGTTCATAGCTCTTAGTCTGTTTTGAGCTATTTTGTTTTATTGTTTTGTTGCAATAAAATCAGGTAGGGGACTAGTCAACCCCGCTAGCTCTGCTTAAAAAAATATCAGAGGATTTTCTATAAAAATGTTTTGGTAAAAACCCGTCCGTGTTTATGTGCGGCGTGATCTTACGAGATACCTTTAATTTGAAAGAGTTTGATAACTTTAAAAATTCAACTAGGTGTATTTTTCTCACGCAAGTTTACCAGACTGACACGGTTGTTATTTTATTATAATGCTCGGTTTAGACCGAGCATATTTTACAGATTTCTTTGGATGCATTGAGCTTGGGAGACGGGTTGGAGGTTTTCAAGTCATATTCATGTATAGGTTTATTTTCCACTGCTTTATTGTTGAAATCATCAGCATTTGTAAGGTTAGTTTGTTATAACTATCCAGGCTGATGATTATGATTAGTTGTTGTACTCTGATTGATGTATTTATATAATAGTTTCTCTGTTGTAAAGATCATTGATATTATATATTGTTTCGATGCGATTGTGAGATTCTGTGTTGTTTCAGTTTTCTATTTTTCTTCTTCTTCTCTTCTTCTTTCTTCTTTTTCCCCATAACTATCCATCCTTTCATTCAATTTGGATTGGATATGTGTGGTTTATTGTCAGCTTGAATTGTGCGGATTTGCAGGTCGTTACACCTCATGTAGCCATTATTTTGAGATGGTGGGCTTCGCCTTTTGGGGGATTTTCACGGCACTATGGGCTAATATAGGGCTCTTCCCCTTTCATCTAACCTGCTACCACCCTCCTTCCTCCTATGGTCTGCTAGAATCCTCCTTGGACGTCGCCGCCTGGTCTCTAGATGTAGGGCTAGGCTTAGATGTCTCCTATACACACACACATGATACACATGTATGCTATAATAAAAATTTGTTTTCCTCCAATGGTGACATCATCAAGCGATCCCTCAACCCTAGAGATTGAACTAGAAGACAATGAAGGAGGCGGATGGAAAGAGTTTAAGAGGAAGGGGAAAGAGAAGGAGAAAGGTAAACAATCGTTTGTGGATGCACTAAAGAAAAAACCTAGAAAAACAGTCATAGACCCTAAATCGTGGATTGAAGCTCTGGGAAGCAAAGTTGAAATGAAAGGTAAAGTAAATTTCTTTGAACATCAATCAGATGGAAATGATCTCTATCAGATTATCAATGAAGAAGACTATGGAGAATCCAAGAATATGTGGAGAAATTTGATTTACGTTTACATGGCTGGTAAACGACCGTATTATGTTTATTTCAATGCTTATGTTAAAAGGGTCTGGAACCGTAAAGGTACATGGGACATCATCCCGAGAGACAATGGTTTTTACTTAATCAAATTTGAATGTGAAGATGATTATGAAAGGAGTCTCAAAGGAGGACCATGGTTTATGGACAACAAACTTATTATCATGCGCAATTGGGAAGCAGACTTCAATTCTGAACGGGAAATGCTTACAACCTACCCAGTTTGAATAAAACGTAATTACCTAAACCTTTCCCTATGGAATACAAGATGTATAAGCAAACTAGCTAGTCTAGTAGGCAAACCTCTGGACATTGATGAAAACACTAGACTGGTGAAACATATCAAATATGCACGTGTCCTAGTGGAGATTAAGGCTAACTTTAAATTGCCAAAAATAGTTAAAGCCATTGACAAACAGGGTAATACCTATATGCAGGGAGTAGAATATGAATTTGTCCCTCCTAGATGTAGTGAATGCAAGTATTTTGGTCATAACAATCAACACTGTAATAACTACACAGAGAAGACTACACGGATATGGGTGGAAAAGACAAAAACCACCAACCCAACAACTGCTACACAAAATAACCCTGGCACTAGTAGTTCAAAAAATAAAGCAGCATCAAAAAATTACATACAAAATGCTACAATTAATATACCCCCCTACGTATTAGAAATAATTCAATTAGCGATATGACTGGATCAAAGCTAACAACTCCTCTATTTTAGGATCAAAAGGTTGAGGACTCCTGTTTGCGCCAAAAATGGTCACAAACCCCAAGTGTAGTGAAAGCACCAGCGTATGAATACAAATCAATAGTATTCACACACAAATCACAGATCTAAGCAAATAACAAGCAACAATCCAGAAATAATGAACAGTGACACACAATTTATAGTGGTTCGGCTATCTCCGGCCTACGTCCACTTCAAGGTTTTTATCTTTTTATTGCTCGATGTTTGAAGATTACAATTTCCTATCGCGTAGTACAACAGATTTTATGAGCTAAGTCTGAATCCAAGGAAGCGGTGGTGATCTGGAGTAAATATGGCAGAATCTGGGCGCTCTTTAGCTCTCAAAATTGTCCGACCCCTTTTCTGAATGACCAGGGGCTCTATTTATAGGTGTAGGAGGCTGATATTTCGCCTAAATTGAGGGGAGACCAGTTTCGGCATGTGAGGGGGCCCACATGCCCGCTTTCTGGAAATTCGGGCCCACTTTGGGATCGATTCGAAGCTATGTTCGAATCGATCAAGAAATTGTCCAATCAAGCTGAAATTTGGTGTGAACATTCTTCGACATGTGTGCAAGCTACTGTGAAAATTTCATAGCATTTGGACTTGTAGATCTCGAGTTATGATCGATTCAAGGTCTCTTCTCTGGTTGCAGTGCTCTGTTCGAATCGATTACGTTCGAATCGATTGCTTCGAATCGATCCAAGCATGCGCTTCTGTGATGACGTGGTGCGCCTCCTTCGAATCGATCCGACTTCCATGCCGATTTGACTGGGTTGAATCCTAGTTTTTAGCTGTTGTGACTTAGTGGATTCAAGGGATTCAACCATATCATGGATTCGAACTGAGACTCGTTCGTACCCATCCATTCGTGTTGCTCCGGCTATTTCCTTCGTATCGATCGACTCGAATACGATCGATACGATCATTATCCCTAAGTCCTTCGTATCCATACGCATCTTTCCTTCCTTCGTATCAATTCTAGCTACGATCGACACGAAATGTATCATCCATCCTTGCCTTCTTATCGATACGAAGCTACTAATCCAAGTCCATGCCGGTCGATACGAAGGGTATCGATTCGAACAAACCTCTGCATGCTTGTTTAACAACCTGGGTGTGTTGCCATCGAGTCGAACCCGTGCCAATCGATACGAACGGTATCGATTCAAAGTCCTTACTTTATGGTCGATACGAGACATATCGATTCGAACCACCATCCTCTTGATCGATGCGAAGCACATCGATTCGAACCATTCCCTGTACATCGTAATCCATCCATATCTCCTTCATATGAACTCCGATTAACCTGAAATTTGAAACGTAGCCTCTCCTAGTCCTCATCATCATCTCCAATCGATTCCGTCCTGATCGGAGCCCGGTCAAATTTTGACGACATCCATCGCAGCCTTGTTTCCAATCGACTTCCAATCCTGATATCCATCCTTTCCTGTCGATTTGTTTGATATCCTGGCTTTGACCAAAAAGCGGGATAACATTTGCCCCCCAAAACATGCCTTGTGATAAGAAGGCGTGTTTTGAACAATTCTGAATCCAATATCCGAAGTCCATAGCCATATCATCAGAGTACATCATCCTTGACTGCTTGGAGTCGATGCCCAATTCCAAATCCTATAACCGAAGCCTTAGCCAATTCCATATCTATCCGAACTCGAAAACCGAGCCTTTGATCCATTCTTATCCAATAGCCAATAGCCGAATCTAGGACCTCTCCGGGTCGGTATCCAAATCCGTAACCTCCCTGGGCTCTTGCCAAGCGCAACCCATACCAGACGACCGTGGTCCAGTGTCCCTGGACGATGAGCTAACCTCTCCGGGTTCTTGCCAAGCGCAATCCACACCTGACGACCGTGGTCCAGTGTCCCTGGACGATGAGCTAACCTCTCCGGGTTCTTGCCAAGCGCAATCCACACCTGACGACTGTGGTCCAGTGTCCCTGGACGTTGAGCTAACCTCTCCGGGTTCTTGCCAAGCGCAATCCACACCTGACGACCGTGGTCCAGTGGCCCTGGACGTTGAGCTAACCTCTCCGGGTTCTTGCCGAGCGCAATCCACACCTGACGACCGTGGCCCAGTGTCCCTGGGCGTAAGTAATGCCGTGGCTTAAGTCCTAAGCCGAATCCTGGTCATTCTGGACCCTTGTCGAGCATAGTCCATACTCGACGACCGTGGTCCAGTGTCCCTGGACGTAAGTAATGCCACGGCTTAAGTCCTAAGCCGAATCCTGGTCGCTCCGGACCCTTGTTGAGCATAGTCCATACTCAACGACCTGAAACAATAATCGATAATAGGGGGCCTAAGTCCTAGGCCGAATCCTGGTCACTCCGGACCCTTGCCGAGCATAGTCCATACTCGACGAGCTGAATGAGTCAATTTACCACGTTCGGGCAAAAGGACTCACCCCTTGCCAGGCGTAATCCACACCTGACGATCGTTTATCAAAAACCAAAAAGAATCCAATCAGAATCCAATCCAAAATCCAAATCAAATCGGAAAGCCAGAAATCCATACCAGAAATCAAAATCATCATCCAAAACGGAGAACAATCATCCGAATGAATGCAAAAACCAGAAAAACAAGCAAAATCAGGAGTTCAATCCAAACCCCAAAAACCAAACCAGAAAACCAAGTGTCCAATCTAAAAACAAGACAGATTTCGCAAACCATGGCTTTGCGGTTTATCATCATTTTGAGCATGCCTAGGGGCTATCTCCGTCCCCATACATGTGTAAATGACTTGGTTGCTCGCCAATGGTTTGTTACTTATTTCATATTATCCTGGTCAATTGATAATCAATCGACCATCATTCCTTGGCCTCATGCCATCATGGCTTGAGGTGGGCGGTGGTTGTTCCTACTCCACCGCTGCATGCCGAGCCCCAACATACTGCATTAATTTCCCACTCCTCACATGCTCCTCAATTATGTCCTTTAGGTGCCTGCAGCTGTTGGTATCATGCCCGTCCAAATCGTGGAAGAGACAATGCTTTCTCGATGCCCTCTCCCGCTCGGATGGTTCTCTCCTAGCCGGCCTCCGGTAAGGAAGGCGATTTCGAGTTTCCATGTATATCCGCTCTAGTGTCTCGTTTAATTCCGTGTATGTGGAAAACCTTGGATCCTTCCATCGCTTCCTAGCTTTTTCAGAGTTTTCGTCCAGCTTCCTTTTTCCTTTATCTTTATCCGAGCTTCCGTCGGATGGTCCTCCACCCCCGGTCACATTCACCTCCTTTAGCTTTAAATCCATACATGCGTCTTCTTGCCGAAGAAATCATTCAGCTTCGTGAAAGAATTCCCCGAGATCCAGTGGTGGGTCTCGTACTAAAGATACCTTAAAATCTGAATCCTCTCTGACTCCCGACACTGCCGCCATCAAAACCATCGATGGATCCGGCCGATCCACCGAAGCAACCGCCACATTAAATCGAGTTAAAAATGCTCTAAGCGATTCATCTGTTCTTTGCTTTACCGATGTTAACGTCATCACGTTCTTAGGTCTTTTGATATGAACCCGAAACTGTCCCAAAAACCTGTCCACCAATTCCCTCCAAGTCCTGATAGATCCTTCTTCCAGCTGCCTAAACCACATTGCAGCTAGGTCTGTCAAGTACAACGGGAAACATCTGGCCATTACTTCCTCCGATGCCCCCAGCACTTCCATGTGTCTAGTGTATCTCATTAAGTGATCAGTCGGGTCAGCCTTGCCATTATACGCTTCCACGCTAGGTAACTTGAACTTAGGTGGATTCTGAGCTATCCTGATTTCCCGAGCGAACGGACTCCTGTTCACTCCTTCCAAATCTCTATTGGTCAAACCCCCACGCATAGTCTTCCTAATGATTTCCATTAATCCAGCGTTGCCTGTTAGGGGTTGCCCCCCATGCTCCCGAGGGAACTCCGGCACATATTCTTCATTTGGCTCATTAGCAGCAACGTTGGCCCTAGCCTGTTTAACTCCCTCTAAAGGTCCTCCTGCATTGGATCTTGCGGGCCTGCCCCCAAGCCCTTGTTGATTGCCTTCCGGTTCGGTATTCTGTCCTCCATTGGGTTCCGTAACCCTAGCTCCTTGCACCACATTTGCAGTCGCTGTAGTTGGTCCAAGGTTCTGCATCCCTGCAGCTCTCATCTGTTCAAAGAAGGTCTGCATCATATCCTGTTGACTCTTCAATAATCTCTCTTGCAATGAATTTGTCATAGCTTCCATTTCGTCTCTAGTAATGTAAATCGAAGCTTGTCCTTCTCCAGCTCCAGAGGATGCCTCTTGACTTCCTCCTTGTTGGCTTCTCTCAACTCTTTGCCTTCTACTTGTTTGTCGAGTCATTGTCTTTCAAATCTAAACTCTTCACTCCGATGTAGCGGGCGCTAGTCCTTCTCAGTGAAAGCACCAAAGTGTTTGCGCCAAAAATGGTCACAAACCCCAAGTGTAGTGAAAGCACCAGCGTATGAATACAAATCAACAGTATTCACACACAAATCACAGATCTAAGCAAATAACAAGCAACAATCCAGAAATAATGAACAGTGACACACAATTTATAGTGGTTCGGCTATCTCCGGCCTACGTCCACTTTAAGGTTTTTATCTTTTTATTGCTCGATGTTTGAAGATTACAATTTCCTATCGCGTAGTACAACATATTTTATGAGCTAAGTCTGAATCCAAGGAAGCGGTGGTGATCTGGAGTAAATCTGGCAGAATCTGGGCACTCTTTAGCTCTCAAAATTGTCCGACCCCTTTTCTGAATGACCAGGGGCTCTATTTATAGGTGTAGGAGGCTGATATTTCGCTTAAATTGAGGGGAGACCAGTTCTGGCATGTGAGGGGGCCCACATGCCCGCTTTCTGGAAATCCGGGCCCACTTTGGGATCGATTCGAAGCTATGTTCGAATCGATCAAGAAATTGTCCAATCAAGCTGAAAATTGGTGTGAACATTCTTCGACATGTGTGCAAGCTACTGTGAAAATTTCATAGCATTTGGACTTGTAGATCTCGAGTTATGATCGATTCAAGGTCGCTTCTCTGGTTGCAGTGCTCTGTTCGAATCGATTACGTTCGAATCGATTGCTTCGAATCGATCCAAGCATGAGCTTCTGTGATGACGTGGTGCGCCTCCTTCGAATCGATCCGACTTCCATGCCGAGTTGACTGGGTTGAATCCTAGTTTTTAGCTGTTGTGACTTAGTGGATTCGAGGGATTCAACCATATCATGGATTCGAACTGAGACTCGTTCGTACCCATCCATTCGTGTTGCTCCGGCTATTTCCTTCGTATCGATCGACTCGAATACGATCAATACAATCATTATCCCTAAGTCCTTCGTATCCATACGCATCTTTCCTTCCTTCGTATCAATTCTAGCTACGATCGACATGAAATGTATCATCCATCCTTGCCTTCTTATCGATACGAAGCTACTAATCCAAGTCCATGCCGGTCGATACGAAGGGTATCGATTCGAACAAACCTCCGCATGCTTGTTTAACAACCTGGGTGTGTTGCCATCGAGTCGAACCCGTGCCAATCGATACGAACGGTATCGATTCGAAGTCCTTACTTTATGGTCGATATGAGACATATCGATTCGAACCACCATCCTCTTGATCGATGCGAAGCACATCGATTCGAACCATTCCCTGTACATCGTAATCCATCCATATCTCCTTCATATGAACTCCGATTAACCTGAAATTTGAAACGTAGCCTCTCCTAGTCCTCATCATCATCTCCAATCGATTCCGTCCTGATCGGAGCCTGGTCAAATTTTGACGACATCCATCGCAGCCTTGTTTCCAATCGACTTCCAATCCTGATATCCATCCTTTCCTGTCGATTTGTTTGATATCCTGGCTTTGACCAAAAAGCGGGATAACAACTCCCATCTTTAAGTAGATCAACTTCCAAATGCTTCTCTTCCTGATGACCAATTCCCAGTTGCTGAACCCCTTGATGAGAAGAAGGATAAGGAGGTGCTACCTGAGTCCCTAAGGAAATCCACTAGTTGAATATCCACTTGGAAACATCTGATGAAGAAAAGGTCGATGAAGAGGAAGACAACATTAAAAATTATACAGAGGTGAATGAACTTTATGATAAACAATTTTCTTCAAAAGGAGGAGGTAATGCTGTTAACACAGTAAAGATAGGTTCTGCTCCTACGACTATGAGCAAATCTATTAAACATTAATGACTGTTCTATGTTGGAATGTGCGAGGTCTTAATAGTGACATTCGTCAGTTAGACCTCCACAACATATGGCCAAATATATGCCTTCTATTATAGCTCTACTTGAAAATAAATTCACTGAGGATAATATAGACATGTTTACGAATCAGCTAGGGGAGAATTGGCATTTATCTCACAATAGTACTTACCAGGTTAAAGGTAGAATTCTCATTCTATGGCAAAACAACAACTGGTTTGGTACAGTTTTTAATAAAGATGACCAACAAATGTCTATTCACTTTAAAAACATTGGTGGGTTAGATATTGTTATTACCTTTGTTTATGCTTGGAATCTTGCATCAGAAAGAACCAAACTATGGCGGCAACTAAAAACAAATTCTAAACTTACTAACCAACCTTAGTTGATTATGGGGGACTTTAATGATGTGCTTAGTATAAGTGAAAAGAAGGGAGGACTTACATTGAAGCTTTCCCAGGCAGCAGAATTCAATCACTATGTACTTGCTAGTGGATTGATTGAGCTATTCCATTATGGCCTGAAATATACATAGAGATGTGGTGAGGCAAAGAAAATTTCATTAAGACTAGATAGAGCTTTAGGAAATGCAGAGCTATTCAATAAAATCCTTGGTTTTAAAACTACCGTATTGCCAAGTTCTACAAGTGATCATAGTCCACTCCTCATTCAATTTAATAATGATACAAACATTACAAAAGGAAAACCATTCAGATATGCAAAGCATTGGATAATGTCGGAAGGTTATAATGAGACTATAGACTTCAGTGCAATAGTAACTCCTCAGGGTACTCAGATGTATAAATATGTCATGATGTTAAAAAGATGAAAAATAGATTGAAGGAATGGAATCGCATAAGACCAAAACATAATGAAGAAGTTTCAAAAATTCAAAGCCAACTTGTGGAGATACAAATTCAATTGGATGAGGATCCATTACATGAGGGTCTAAATGCTGATTTTTACTCACTTCAAAAGAAGCTGAATGTTGAACTAAAAAGCATGCAGTAGACCTTTAACAAAAAGCTAAAGAAAAATGGCTAACTCAGGGAGGCGAATGTAGTAAATTTGTTTACACTAAAATTTCGCAAAGGCTTCATCATAATAACCTTCTTAGTTGTCTTATTGAACAGGGAAATGCTACTGATAACATTAGAGAAGTAGAAGAAAAAGCAATAACATACTTCTCTGATTTATACAATGGTGAAACTGAACAAAAATTACCAGATATTCAATGCAGAAGGAAAGTTTCCAAAGAAGGTTGTGCCATGTTGACAGCTAGGATTCTAGAAGGGGAACTAAGAATAGCCACTTTCTCCATTCATAATGATTCCAGTCCGGGCCCTGATGGAATGGGGGTAGCCTTCTTCAAAGTGCACTGGATACACCTGAAAGATCAAATGCTTAAAGCTTATGAAGAAGCCTTTGACAATGGTGAGTTTATTTTATAAATTAATCACACTTTTATATCCTTGATTCCTAAGGTTAAAAAACCTGAAAGAATTGAAGACTATATGCTACTTTCACAAATTCTGCAAAGACAAACAAAATCTCTTGAGGAAAATTGGAGTTACAGAAGAATCCCTTCCTGTCAAATATATGGAAGTTCCTCTATTAAACAATACCATAACTGATAATGAACGTGGAAAATTAATTGACAACATTAAAGAAAAACTGCAAGGTTTGAGATCAAAGTTTCTATCTTTTGCTGGAAGGACATAACTTGTTCACATAGTTATAACCTCGAAGGTTAGATTTTGGTTGCAGACTTTTCAAATACCAGATTGCTCTATTGCAAAATAAATGTTGTTTATGCTAATTTCATCTGGAGGGGAAAGCTACATAAAGTAAAGTTACAAAGAATTTTGCAAACCTAAAAAGGAAGGAGGAGTTGGGCTCAAAAATCTGTTTGAATTGAAAAAGTCTATGGAATGAAGTTGGCCTGGAAAATATTGGCTTTAAATAATTTATGGCCTAGATGGATGTGAGAAAGATGCTTAAAAGATAAATTCTGGACAATAAAAAAGACAACAATGCATCAGTTACTTGGAAAAACATTTTGAAACTCAGAAATGATCTGAAACCTTTAATTGAAAGATAGATAGTTAATGGCGCAAACACTAATCTTTGGAAGGATCCCTAACTTAACAGTAAAAGTTTTATTAATAGAGTGGAGTGGGAAGGGTATCCCTCCTATGGAAATCCTACATGCAAAGTGGCCAGCATTATTACTGGTACTAATTAAGATTGTGACAAGCAGCTAATTACAAGGAACTTCAAACAAGAAATCCATGATATTTCTATTCACAGTGATAGAGCAGAGGACACATGGATTTGGAAAAATTCACCTAAGAGCCAGTTTAAACTACACAATGTTTAGGAAGACATAAGAGGAAAATATCCTACTGTGTTTCGGCATAAAATTGTTCGGAGCAAATCTAACAACCGAAAATGGCACAGACATTATATAAAGCCTTGTTGGGAAAACTACCTACGACAGACAGATTGCATAATTGGGGGATATTGGAGGATACGACCTGTTATTTTTGCAACGCTAAAACTGAAAGTCACGAACATTTGTTTTTCAACTACTCTTACGGTAGGAAAATATGGAGTATTTAGAAACTCAAATGCATGCAAACAAATGAAGTTAAAACTCTGAAAGAAGAGTGGAATACCTGAACGAGGGGGGTCAAGTGTCGTACTTGATGCAAGAATCATTCAAAATTTGCCTTACAATTACCATCTAGCATCTCTAGCGAGAGCGCAACGATCGGTCTTTCAATAACAGGAAGAAGGATGTCCTGTCATTAACTGGCAAAATCAATTGTGATGCAAGTATCATAATTGAACGAGTTGCAAGGAGGAAGCTTACCAACTTAACGGAACTAGAAGAACGAGCAATGGAGAGGATAAGCTGGAAGGTTGAGAACGAAGAAGATCGATCAAAGTTTTGGGAGCCGCCATAAGTCTTCTGCCCTAAAAGAGGAATGTCTTAGTTCAAGTAGACTTCTGTATAAAGTGCGATGTTGTATTTATGTGGAATATTGTTAGGATGCTTATATTTGGGCTCTAGCCCGTTTGAGTTTTGAAATATATTACCCAAATTTCAAAAAAAAATGATACACATGTATATATCTACAATATATTATTAGATACATAACATAAAGCTATATTATAAATTTAAAAAAAATAATGATTTTATTTGAAAGAAATTTAGAAATATTCTAAATAAGTTAGACTTCATAGTCCTAATGAAGATCCAAAATGGTAATTTTTTTTAAATTAACCATTACTTCTATTGTAGGCTGGCCCAGTTCCAACATCTTAAGCTTATATAATACATTACGACTAACATGTCTGAAGACCTTCTTAAATGTACCTTTGAACGGTCCAAATACTTATCCAAAATTGCAAAGATATAGAAGTCAATATCAAATGTGCTCCTCACTCGGAATAATCCTTCAGATAGAATCCTCTTCCAATAGTTCTATAGTCAATATGTATAACTCATGTGTCGCACTTTGCACCCAAAAGGCTAAACCATTGCTTTTACAACTTTACCAATATAGATATGAAGATATCTATATGGGAAAATAAATCATGAGATATCAATCACATCGGTAAACTCTCAGATGATCGAAGTCGATGCTAACCTATCGCTCTTCATAATAATTACTATGGATGTGTCTCACCTCGAATTACATATCTTATATGAGACTTTCCTTTAAAGGCTCCTTAACTCACACCCTTAATTCTATCTTTGCTCCCTAGTGTCCTTTACCCAAAATCACAACTCCAGACTTATCATCTTAGTTAAGATCGATGAGAGACATTATATATTGATGAGGAAGTAAATCTCCACAAATAAGGTTAGATACTCTAGCAAATTACACTCCATCAACAATAGAATGGCTTTACTTGGAATATGAAGGGATGGCTTCAAAATTAGACTGTACAGCCGACCATGGATCCAAAGACACCTCCACAACTAATGTGAATTACAATCCCTCAAAAAATAAAATTGTGCCACCATATCAAAAGAAAACTGCACCGCCATGAAAAAAGGAAAATGCATCGTCACCTTAAAGTCAAGCTGCGCTACCTCTTGAAGACAAAATGGTCTTGCTATAGTTGGCTAAACTGCATCAATATGACAGTATCTAGAATTAAACATGATGTTACATATGAACCACGTAGAAGCAACAAACAAACAAATGTAGAACAGTCCACAAGTCATGCACAACTTCTAAGTCTAACTCTAGAACTCTATATATCTTAATTCAAATTTCTCGCCTAATATCAAATTTAAAATTCCCACCTGTAGCCAAATTTTACCGCCCAAATTAAATGGACATGCTTGTGACTACATAAGCAATCCTTACACAGATCGATAGCCAAAAGATGGACACCACATCGGAAAATCAAATGATGAAGAAAGAATGCAAGGCCATAGCACTGACAATCTGCATGATGTCATTGTATTATAAATAAAAGGATGTTGTAGCAGAGAAAGTAACTTTTGATAGTTTCTCTGAATTTCATACTAAAAAGACTTGTACTCTCTCTGCTATTAAAAGGTTGTACTAAGAAAAATATAAGGAAAAGCATTGACCTGTGGATGTAGGATTCCTTAAACTTTGAACCACGTAAATTCTTGTATTCTTTACTTTTCTGCATTTTATTTCATCGTACTAGATGTTGTTTAATTTTACCTAAATTGACTCTTAAATTGAAATTGACATTTTAACAAACTGTTAAAGTGCATCTACCTAATTGTATAAGCATTAAGCAACTTAGTTACTACATTTAAGGCAAACTTAATACGGATTAAGCTTGTTGATTCTTAATTACGAAAACATCCAACATCGTAATTGCTTCATATTTAAAATGGTGTTATGAAACGAAAAATCTCACTACCAGGGATAGGTAATTTGCTCTTAAGAATTAGATATCTACCAAGAAGAATATTAGCACAAATTTATAAGAGGATATATTTTGCATTTTAATCATTCTTCAATTTTATTTGCACAAACCGTTCCATGTGCCAAATGTCAAATATTTGCCATGTGTTATAAGTTCTTGCCAATTGTTATTTACTTTGCCATTATGATAAGCACATACGATTATACACGGTAAGAAGAATGAAAAGTATAATTTTATATTTATATGTACATTTATGGGTCCGTTTCCAGGTCCTATTAGTGCAAGCGATGCCCATTTTTGTTCGCCTTTTATTAAAACAAAACTACGCATTTTCAACTCAGTGCACTGATTATAATTTTACACGGTTTATTTAAATTTATCAACATTGAAATTTTTGTCAAACACGTCGAAAAGATCGAACATAAAATTACCATTTTTTAATAATTATAAATATCTATAAAATCTAATAAAATACGATGAAAAGATGAATTATTACAATATGATTCATAATTATATGAGTTAACAATTATTTCTCAAGATATGGCTTTGTCCATAATTCCAAAATGGTTGTTAAATATTTTATATACTTCTTTATTATGTAGTTAATGCTATCAATATCATTATTCTAGATTTATTCAATAAAGAATATTCATGAAAAATAAAATATATGTATAAATTTCGGTCAATATATAAAACATGTTTTATTTTGTAAATAATATTTAGTATATATGCAGAAAAAATTCATATCATGATGCATCCATTTACAAGTTTATATAGTATGCTCCTACTATTTCCTCCATTACAGTAATAGCATATGAAATTGACGCTCTATTTAACCACTTATTATGGGATTTTACTTAATTTCCTATAACTAATTTACAGTTAAGAGTTTTCAATCAGATACCTTAAACTCGAAGAAGTAACTTCTAAAAGAAACCAATTTTTTGTATGAAAATAAATTTGGAATACAAATCATATATCCCATTCCATATTAAGTACCTTTTCGTATTTTTCATAATTTTTGTTTTCAGTGTCTCTTAATGAAGCATACATGACCATTCACTCTCTACATCCCAACTGTACCTTAAGTTACATAAACTCTTATACATTTTCTATCCTTTCAAAATAGTCGAACCATTTAAAAGGAAACCCTTATAAAATCGTAATGAACTCTTTACAAAAATATATCCGGTCATCCTTAACATTCAAAGATTTTGACTATGTTACACTTTATGTAAACTAATCAATTGACATTTCAATAATCGAGTTCCTATGTGTATCTTGTAGCTCTTGGTCTACTGCTACATCTAAGACAATAAGATCCTCAATGTAATCAATCGTATTGATTACACGATCTTGCATTATGATTTACTTACTTATTTCAGATGGACTAATATATCGTATAATATGTCCTCATTGTAATCAATCCTCATTGTAATCAATCCTCATTATAATCAATCATTTCATTGTAATCAATCATATTATATGTAGTCTCGGGCAAAAAAACTCCTAACTGACCAAGGTATGAATGTTTTAGTCGTTGTATAATTAGGCGCTTACATGGGCCTTGCGGTAACAACATGCCAAAGAATTTATTGATAAGTATGTATATTTATATTTCTATGTCAATATTAATTTAGTTCATTTGTATATCTTAACTGATAAACATTTTATCAAATATATTAATTGCACAGATTGATCGACGTAGATTTGTTTCATTTATACATAGCAGATGGTCTTACATTATTAGATAGGTTAAACTTTTTTGTTTCATTTATATAATAAGCTCCCACTAGATTTTTATATTTCTCAAATCCAAAAGAGAAATATAGAAGTCTTTCGACTTATCTTGTGAATGTCAGGAATCGCTTGCCTTAGGATTTCGAACTTAAGTTTACTCAACAAATCGCAGTCCTACAAGTGATAGGTAACACATTATCGACTTTATCCCCATTTTCTTTATCCTAATCTCATTTTGACAGCTCCACCCTATTTAATTAAATCATATTTGATTTAATTATGATTTTAATTTTTAACTAAGCCATATTTAATTAATTTAATTATTAATTAACATTTTAATTAATTTAATTTTATTCACTGTAAATTTTAAAATTGAATATTGACTATAACATTTATAGTATAATAGATACATATATCATTGTACACGTACTTTATTTATTAATTAACATTTAGTTAGTGTAAATAATTAAACAATTTTAATTAATATAAAAATTAATTTTGAAACTTTTACTATTAATTACCTTAAACATTTTAAGATGAATTTAAATATTATTATACATGTTTTAATTTAATTAATTAACTTTTAATTTGTTATTTATTTAATTAATCCAATTAACTAAAAAAACAAAAAAAACAATTAGTTTTCTAAATAATTTCAAAAATATTTTATAACATTTTTAAAATTTTATTTTATATTTTAAATTTAACTTTTAAATTTAAAATATTATTTAAATATTCAAAAAAGATTTTGAAAATCAGCCCAAGGCCCAAAATCAATTCGGGCCTACATATTGGGGATAACCATTGGGCTTACTTCATCCTTTGGGCTAGGCTAGTAGTTTGGTAAGGCAGCGTACATTGGTACCCAAATCCAATCTTAGACACTGACTTTCTAGACACCCTACTAAATGACTAAGCTTTAATAAGTAAGCCCAAATATAGCTAATTTAGATTACATAGGCTGTTGGGTTCCGATACCATTGAAAGAACTAGGTAGGTTGTAGTCGGTTAAATAAGTGAATTTTAGTATAATTTCCATTTTTAGATCTTTGTCGGTCTTATGAAGTCTAAATTAAATTGAGATCAAATCTAAATTGATTTTAGGTCAAATCTAAATTTGATTTGATAATAAATTCTTGATTTATTTCATTCAATTATTTAATTAAATTATAGATTTATTAAATATGCTATATGTTGTTTATGAGAAAATCATTATGTACTTATATGTATATAACATGCATGCGCAACATGCATACATTGGACATGGTTTTTTATATATATACAATGGTATGACAATACTATGATGAATCACATACATTAACTATCGTATAAAAAAATGATAAAAATTGGCAGGCTACAAAATATATGAAAAGATAATAATTACATATTTCATCTACAAAGATTAACCGACATAATTGAATGTATTAATAAATCATACCTTAGAGATGAGGCTGCAAAAACACATTTGATCCAAATAGACTCCTTAAATTTCTTAGATCTACACCCTTCTTTAAAAGAGATAGGCGTACAACATTGGATTTAATATGATTTATTTGTTTAGATGTGATTTAAGTGGTAAAATGGAGATGGGAAGGGTTGGTATTTACAGCCTAATGCAGAAGAGGGAGGAGCCAAAAGGGTCCTAAAACATTGAAGCCTTGGTTCCCTTTTATAGGAAAGATTTGATAAAATATCTTACCCAAAGTTCTCTCTTGCCAAGTCAAACTTGGACTCCCTTTTATGCATCCCTCTGGTTAGGAATCTATTGGATCTTAATGGACCAATAAGCACTTAAACCTAATCATCATTAATATTATTTAAATTAGATTTATATGTGTTTCAATATCATATCTCAATACGTACAAATATAATTATTACATACACAACCAATTAGTTCCTAACTACACCTCAAACGTTTCTAAAGGCAACTCCATTTTGCTACACACCCCCCATACAATAATAATTAATATTTCATAGATAATAGTATTTTATTAATTTATAACTGTTATAAATCAATTAAATCAAGAGGTATTCGGAGACTGAAAAGATTCGATTGTGCAACACACAAGTGTGAATTTAGCCAGCGATTAATTTTCTAACAAACTAATACTAGCGTTCATACGTCATCTTAGCTAGTGATGTGACTGTTTGACTTAGTTCATCTCTTGCAAATCTCTTGGGTAAAATCCAAAATTTTCAAATTTAAGCAGTACCTTTTAGTAACGAATACTTACGCCGATTCTCTTCGTCAACACTATATCGTTTTACAATTTATGGAATTTGGTTTTTAGTCAAAATTCCAATATCATCCACATTCAAATAGGTTATCCATAAACAAAGCCGTTGGTAAAATAATAACAATTATTGTTAACCTTACTACTCCAACTAAATATTTTGACTTTGAGTTGACTATAGTTGATTGTGATACTAACCTCATATAACTAAGGAGGCGAATTCTCTATTAAATAGCATTGCACTTCCAATGCTTCAACTCAGATCCAACTATAGTTGTTTTGAAGGATGTCATGCCATGATTTAACTATAATCAAAGTTCAGCGGTATTGATGCTGGAAAAAAAGAATGTTTGAAATCTCCCGCTAATGGCGTCTTCCTCCTCTTCTTTTCCCTCGTCTTCTTTCTCGTTGGATTCTGCTTCGTTTCCTCCTCTTGTTTCTTCCTCTTCTTCAACTCTATCTTCTCAACCTGCTTTCGTCCCACCGATTTCATCTTCTTCCGCTCAATCTGTTTCCTCATCTCTTCCTCTTTCTCCTGTCTCCCATCAGCTTGCTTCTGAGGCGACTTGTATCAAGAATGTCTCGTCTCCTTTGAATGCCAATTGGTCTTCTCTTTTCAAATCTCTCCCTCGTAATGCTGGTTCATATAAGCCAATTCATTTTGCTATCCCTAAGAATAAGTCTCCCAATGTTTTACCATATCTGATCAAGGAGGAAGGTTTAAAGTATTGGAATAATCATTTGGTTGGATTCTTTTTGGATGGTACGCTTTCTTTTTTAACAGTGGTTAATTTCTTGAAAAGGACATGGAAGCTTAAGGGTGAAGTTGACTTTAAATCCGATGGGTATAATTTCTATTTTAATTTTTCTAATCAAGAGGATAAAGATCAAGTTCTTAATTCTGATCCAATTTTTATAAGAGGTAGAATGTTCATAATTACTAAATGGGATCCTTCTATTGGTATCACTCAAGCGCAAATCAAAAGAGTACCTGTGTGGATTCATTTTCATAGAATTCCTCTTATCCTATGGACGCTTGTAGGGATCAATTGGTTAGCTTGTCGTGTTGGTAGACTAATTTGTTTTGATAGTAGTACTGAGAAACTGCAAAGATTTAAGTATGCTAAGGCTTTAGTGGAGATTTCACCTGATTTTGATTTCCCGCAATCTTTTGCCATTCCTGAGTTGGGAGATAGTTGTCCAGATGTCAAATTGTCATATGATTGGAGGCCAAAAATTTGTACACATTGTAATATATTTGGTCATGATACTGTTAGATGTGAGTCAGTAAACAAGACTAAAGAGAATGATGTTAAGAAGGTGGTTAATTCAGTTGAGAATGGTGATAAGAACCAAAGTGATCACGGATTTACTAATAATAACATAACAAATCAAAGCTGGAAAAATGTTGAGAGGAGGAATAAGGGAGTATGGAAGAAAAAGGAGACAGTGGCTAAAGAAAAGGTTCAATTAAGTGTTGATCCTAAAATAAGCATGGAATTTGGAAAAGGAAAGAGCAGTGAAGGAATTAATGTAAATAGTTCTTCATCTTATTCTACTATAACCTTAAATGCCTTCTCAGTTTTATCAAATTCCTCTCTTGATTCAACTAATGATAATCCTGATATAATTTTGGAAAGTATACATGGTAATAGTTGTGATGCAACAACCTCTTCTTCATCTTTCTCCTTTGATACTTTATCTAACTCTTCAATTGACTCTGCTAAAGTTTTGTCATCTGCTAAAGTTTTGTCATCTGTTTCTTCCAGTATATCTACTTCTGTTTCTTCTTCATGCAGTTATCAATTTAGCTTTCAGTCTCCATCTATGTCTAACACTTCATCACCTTATCTGCATTTATCTCCACCTGATCATATTATTCTTCCCCCTTCTTCTAAATCAGGTGAATGTCTGGAAGTCATGATGAGTAAAAGTAATACTATCACTCACTCCAATTCTGGTGATTTGAATAAAGGAAAAGATTTTAAGGCTCAGGAAGTTCTTCCTTTATCTTCATCAAAAAGTAATTCTCCTTCAAGACATACAAGGAAAAATCCATCAACTTTGCTTCCACCTCTCCCCTTGAAATGAATAATATTGCCTTTTGGAATATAAGGGGTGCTAACTTGCCCTCTAAACAAGTTGAGATTATAAATTTTATCAAGGTAAATGTTATTCATTTGATGTGTGTTTCTGAAACAAAGTTAGATATTCAGTCTACTCTCAAGGCTGTTAACTTGATATCACCTTCTTGGTTACATGATCATAATTTTGTTGAATCTAATTATGGCAGACTCCTAACATTATGGAATCCTTCAATCTTCAAACTTTCTAAGATTATTGCCACTGATCAATTCATTCATTATAATTGTGTTCATTTGCCCTCTAATTTGAATTTTCTCTTCACTTCAGTTTATGCTCAAAATTCTTTATCATTGAGACAGCTTTTTTTGGATCAGCTTCCTTCTCTAAACTCTTCATCTGATCCTTGGTTGATTGGTGGTGATTTTAATTGTATGCTTGCTGGTAATCAAAAATATGGTGGTTGTCCCTTGTCTCTTAAGGATATTGCTCCTTTAAATAGTGCCATCAGTCAATCTAATCTAATCCCGGTGAAATCTTTTGGTTCAGTTTTCACTTGGTCAAATAGTAATAGGAGTGGAAATCCAACTCTTTGTAAATTGGATCATATTTTTGTAAATATCCCTTTCCTTCAAGTCTGGCCCAAATCATTTTATGATACTCTTCAGCCTTCTTTATCTGATCACTGTCCCTTAATTTTTCATTGGGGGAGTTGATGACAATAGTGGAGATAAACATTCTTTAATTTTTTTAATTTTTGGACTAACCATGTGGATTATCCAATTATACTTAAACAGGTTTGGAATATGCAATTTGGCAGGAATCCTTTAGCTAATGTTTCACTCAAGATGAAGGCTCTCAAATTACACTTAAAGGTTTGGTCTGCAGCTAATTTTGGTAAAGACTCTAAACTTTCTACTCATATTAGGAATGAGCTCATTAAGGTTCAGGAAGATCTGAGTGCTAAACCACACGATTTTCTTTTACAACATGCTGAATTGGAACTAAGAAAGAAACTTAAAAAAGTTATAGATAGGGAATTGTTATCCCTTAAACAGAAAGTTCACTTGAGAATGGAGAAGGAAGCTGATAGAAATACTAAGTACTTTCATAATTTTCTAAAAGTTAAGAGAGCTAGAGAAAGCATATTTCAAATTACTGATATAAATGGTAATCTGGTTAAATCTTCTGATGGTATTAATGATGCTTTTGTTCGATATTTTTCCTCCATTTTAGCACCTTCCAACCCTTTTGAACCTGATATACAACCTTTATTTGATATAACCCTTCCAGCCTTATCCTTTTCACAATCTGCTTCTTTGATATGTGCCATTTCTGATGATGAGATTAGATCTGCAGTTTTTAGCTTGGATTTTAATAGTTGTGGAGGTCCAGATGGCTACAATGCTCATTTTTTACAGCAAAGTTGGAATATAATTGGTGCTGATATTGTCAAAGCTATTCAATATTTTTTCCTCAATAATAAACTTTCTACTGGTCTCTCTGCTACTGCCATTGCCTTAATTCCAAAGAATGATAACCCTACTTCAGTTGTTGATTTTAGGCCAATATCTTGTTGTAACATCATTTATAAAATCATTTCAAAAGTGTTGGCTAATAGATTGCAGTTAGTTCTCCCATCCATTATATCCAATAATCAGGCTGCTTATATTAGTGGAAGATCCATTAGTGATAACATACTCTTAACTCAAGAACTATTGTTAGGGTATGAAAGGAAAAATATATCTCCTAGATGCATGTTAAAGTTGGACATTAAGAAGGCATTTGATTCTATTGCTTGGAGCTCTATCATAGCTATTATGTCTAGGATGAACTTTCCTAAACCATTTTTAGCTTGGATTTTCACTTGTATTTCATCACCAATGTACTCAATTTCGAGAGAGGGTGGTCTGTATGGGTATTTTAAAGGTGCACAGGGTGTTAGGCAGGGTGATCCTATTTCTGCCTATTTGTTCATTATTGTCAAGGAATTGCTCAATTCAATTTTGATGGATCTAGCCTTAAGGAAAGTACTTGATATTCATCCTAAATGTAAACAGCCTCTCGTTACTCATCTTCTTTTTGCTGATGATCTCATCATTTTTACAAAGCCTACTCATAGTAATATTAAGTGTATTATGTCTTCTCTGCAATTCTTTTATTCCATTATTGGCCTTCAAATTAATCTCTCAAAATCTAATATACTTGTTGCTGGTTTGCCTATTCCTAAGAAGATTGATATTATTAAATGCTCAGGGCTTCAGGAATTACCTAAAAATTCATATTATTTGGGTTTACCTCTCATAAGCTCTAGAATTACCAAGCAGAATTGTTTTCCACTTTTTGAAAAAATAATTGCAAGGTTGCAGCTATGGCCTTGTAATAAATTGTCACAAGCTGGTAGGCTCACTGTTATTCAATCAATTGCTGTGGCTATGACTACATATTGGACAAGACACTACATTCTTCCAATCAAGCTGATTAATATGATTTCAATTGCTATAAATAAATTTCTTTGGCATGGTGACCCTTTCTCAAAAAAGCTCATACCCATATCTTTCTTCAAACTGTTTGATGCTAAAAAGTATGGTGGTCTTGGTATCACTAATATTTTCCAATGGAATAAAGCTGTTATTTCTGTTTACTTCAATAAATTTTTTGCATCTGGTCAAAACTTATGGTCTCAATGGGTTAATTAAAATCTTATTGGCAAGAGGATTTTTTGGATTATGAGAATACCCCAAAATTGTAGTTGGAGTTGGAGATGTATACTTAAGCTAAGGGAAACTTTCTTACCATTCATACAATGTAATTATGCATTGATTAAAGGATTATCTTTTTGGCATTCTCCTTGGGCTAAACCGGGTCTGATTTTAAGTTCTTTAGTGGATAATAATTTGAGAAGAAACTCTGGAATTTCAGATGAAGCTATAGTTGGTCAATTTATACATGATGGTAGTATTGTATTACCTTACTCCAGCTCCTTTCAGTTAAGAAATTTGTGGAATGTTATTACCAATAATCCAATTATCAGTAGTGATAATGCTCTAATCTGGTCAAGTAAAGGTAAAATCCATTCTATCAGGCTTGTATATAATTATCTTTGTAAGAGTGATTCTGTTTTTCCTTGGCATTCAAGAATTTGGAAAACTGGTTATTCAGCAAAGGAAAATCTGTTGTTGTGGAAGGTAATGGCAAATGCTTTGAATACTAAGGACATGCTTTGTAGAATGAGTATTATTTCAGAGGATTTATGTGTACTTTGCAAAGCAGAATCTGAAACTAATACTCATTTATTTTTTGAATGTCCTTTTGTTTATCAAATATGGTACAAGTTCTTATCGAATGGTAGTTTTTATAAGCCTTCTACTGTTAGTTCTATTGAATGGTTTAATGTATTCAAAGCATCTAGATGGAAGACACGTACTACTAGGCTTTTGCTCAAGCTTCTAAAGAAAATAATTTATGCTGTGTGAACTGAAAGGAATAATAGAATATTTGGTATTGGAGGCAAGAACTCATCTCAGCTTTACTCTATGATTCATGGGAGTATTTTGAGGGATTTAAGAATTGATAATTTTTGAAGACTGATGGATTGTGAGGGAAGCAAGTACCTTACTGCTAATTGAGTTGGATCAGTGATTTCTATGGTGTTCATGTTCTGTAGATAGCATGTTCTGATGCTTACTAGTTGCTGGCAATGATTTTGTTCTGGCAATGAGGTTTGGTTTCATTACTGAAGATTACTTGCTGCATGAAATGATCAATGTACTCTATACTCTGGCATTTAGTTTGGTTTTGATTTATGGTCAGTTGAGTTTAGTTCATAATTGTTGTAACTAAGTTTGCGTGTTTGGTTTATATTATGGTCATTGTGTGTTGGTTTACAATATTATGTATTTTGTCATGATAATGGGATTGTGTGAGTTGTAATTTCTTGTAATGGAACATTAGTCAATAAAATGAGCTTATGCTCTTGCTGTTCAAAAAAAAAAGTTCAGCGGTATCCTCAAGTCGAGAGAACTGTGTAATATCGTCACTCGAGATTTCCTCTTTGACATAGTTGTTATTAATCAACTGAAAAATTTTAAACGAGCCATTCTATGGTTATCCAATAAATACCCCCTTGGTTCCCCTGGCATTTATGAATAATACACTGCCTGACATTTGGAGAGTGTTACACACTCTGTTCTCAACAGATGTGTCGATATTCATTCTCAAAACATCTTAACCGAGAATATTAATTGTAATATGTTATTATACAATGTTAACACCTCCTTTTCGACGACCTAACACCCAACGATCTACGACTTACCGATCTAAAGGACTCAAGCAACTCAAGGCTTTAGGGATCCAACGACCTAGCGAGCTAAGAGACTCACGACTTAACAATCTATAACAAGCTAGCGACCTATAGCACAAGATAGCTCAATACGGAACGACCTAACGAGATAAGAAGGCTGCGACCTAACTCCAGAAAGTCTCCTGCGACCTAGCTTCAGAAAATCTCCTACGACCTAGCGAGATAAAGAGCGACCTAACGAGTTAGCGACTTAATGAGTTAGCGACCTAACGAGTTAGCTACCTAACGAGTTAGCGACCTAGCAACTCAGGAAGGGCAACGACTTAACATACTCCAGAATTAAGCCGCATGACCTGCCTCTTCTATTAGGTCGCTCACGACCTAATCTTGCTGAGATAACTCCTGTATTTCATATATTAGGTCGCTCACAGCCAGTATCTCACCCAGAATGATTCCACTAAGTCGCCAATGACTTAAGCTAGCTCGGGATGACCCTTAGGTCGCTCACGACCTAAAACCCAGCGACCTAAACCCAGTTTTCTCCTATAAATACCCCACCTACTCCGCATTTGAAGGGGACGAATTTTTGGAAACGCCAAGACTCTGCTGATTTCTCTACTGACTTCAATACTTCAAAGACAAAGGATACTCCAAAGAATCTTCGAAAAGAATCAAGTTCATTCAACATGAATCGAAAGAGCTTTTCTGCATCAAAGTTCTGATTACTTGTCTTGATTGTGTTGTAATCGAAGAGTGATTGTATAATCTATAATCGAATTAGTCATAGAAGAAATTAAAGTGGACGTAGGCTTGAATTTGAGCCGAACCACTATAAAGTCGCTGTCTCTTTACTTTTACTGCAATTATCTGCTTGTTTTAGTTCCCGTACCAACGGGTGGTGCTTTCACTTTACTAATACTCACACCGGGGTGTTAACATTTGATTTTTACCTTATCATTTTTGGTGCTTTTACTGAGAATCGAACTCAGGGGTATTCTCACCATTGCTTCACAAAGATTTGTTGAAAGACTCTCCTTAAAAACCAGAAGTCTATCTGAAATCATGGCTCCTGGGAGAAAGAGTAGATCTACGAGATCCGGAGATGCTTATGACAGGACTGCCACTTCTCCAGCGCCAAATCAGGTGACTCCTACTGTTGGAGTCACAAGGGATGAACTTGATGATGTTGTGTCTGGGTTATACCAGCAAATGGAAGCTCAAAATGCTTTGATGATGGACAGGTTAAATGCTCTACTTGGGGCTAACCAACAGTCAGAAAATAATGAACCAACCTTTGCTGAAGATGCTCATGATTCCCAAGATAAAAGTATTCCTCAAAGGGTAGCTAACACCGCCAAAGAGGCACCTCCCGAAGCTGGAGGTTCAAGGCCGCAGCCACCTCTTCACGAACGTTTGTTCAGGCAAACTTCCGAAAAAGTGGCCGACGTCTGCCCGACAAGGCCTCTGAACGATGAGGAATACCTATCAGGAATGATTCGCCAAATTATGAAAGAAAGTATGCAAAGGGATGAAGATGAAAATGACTGGGGGTTTGCTCCAAGCAAGACTCCGTTTACCGAAAGAATTCTAAAAGATGAATTTCCAAAGAAGTTTGTTCCCCCTACTATCCCAGCCTATCGGGGGACAAGTACCCTAATCAGTTCTTGTACAAGTATGACTGGCATATGACAGGTGTCAGGGCAACAAATGAGATTAAATGCAGATATTTTCCTGTCTATTTGGAGGGGGTGGCTCTACTTTGGTTCACAAAGCTACCAGTCCGATCTGTGGATCAATTCTCTGACTTAACTCGTAAATTCAAGGATCAGTTCAGGTTGTATGCTTCAAAGGCCAAGGACATAATGTCACTGTCCAGCCTCGAACAAGCTCCCAGAGAATCTATCAAATCTTTCTTGAACCGCTTCAATATAGCCTTGGCCGAAGTGGATAATGTGAGCCTCGAATGATTCTAACTTACTTGATGCGAACCATCGATAAAACAAGTGAGTTCGGAAAATGGTTGAAGATGAAGGAACCAAATTCACTTGAGAAGTTTTATAAGAAGGCTGACGAATTCATGCGTCTGGAGAATCTTCCTGCACCAGTAAAGGTGGTTGTGGCTGAAATTGAAAACAACAATGTGGCTGAAGCTTCTAATAAGAAACAATCTGGTGGTCAGAAGAGGGAAAATAACGGTGGGAAAAGGCAGAAAGATATGAAGAAACCTCGCCGTTTTTTGGATTTTACTCCTTTGACTGAGACTCTAGAGAACTTCTTCGCAACCAAGGATGCTATCGAGTACCCTAAGCCACTTGAGATGAAGCTTGGGAAAAATTTTGTGCCTAATGGAAGATTCTGTCGATTTCACAATCAGCCTGGCCATGACACTAATGAGTGTCGCCATTTGAAGAATTTAATTGAAGAGCTGCTGCGACAGAATAAACTGCGACAGTATGTCAAGAGAAACAGAGGTGATCCGGCCTCATCTACTTAGGAGCAGCAACTTCCTACTCGTCAATCTGGCGAAGGTGGAAAGGCTGTGGTGCAGGAATCTGAAAGGCCTGTTATTAATGTAATCATAGGGGGTCCTCACCCAGCAGGCAGAAGTTGGGGAGAGATGGAGAGGTATGCTCATGCTCTGAGACATGCACCGAAAGAAGAAACTGTTTTTGTCTTGGAAGATGTCGTGCCTTCAAAACAACAAAGAACTTTTCACGATGACATCATATTCAGAGCTAGAGATTCTGTGGGAATTGAGGCTCCCACCACGGATCCTTTGGTAATATCCGCCGGTATCGGACCAGCTATTGTGAGAAGAGTGCTTGTTGATTGCGGCGCTTCTTGTAATATCCTCTTCAAAAAGACATTTGATCAAATGAAAATTCCGATGGCTGATGTTCAAGCTTCTTCGCAAAAAATTGTTGGGTTCACTGGGGAACCAAAACAGCCCATCGGAACCGTCGACTTATTTGTAGAACTTGGTGAAGGGGAAAGAAAAGTGGTTCGTAAGCAAACTTTTGTTATTGTTGATGAATTTTCTGCTTATAACGCCTTCTTGGGACGACCAACTCTTGCTGCATTCAAAGCTATTCTCGCCCCGTGGTGCCTAACTATGAAATTCCCCACTGATAATGGCATTGGTGTTTTGAAGGGGGACCAGAATGCTGGGCGGGAATGTTATCTCACAGAGTTGCGGGAGGCGAAAAAGAGAGAGATGGGAAAGGGTGCGGCAGCTCCGCTCCGCATCAAAGGACCCAGCTTGCTGCAATTACGGGGTGGACCCTGCACTGGTGAGCATAGTGGTGCGCGAAAAGAAATTGATCCCAGAAAGACCAGTGTAGGGGAGAATAGAGTGGTGCCGGTAGAAGTAACGGTGCCAATACCTGTTGACCCGAATGACCCAAACAAGGTGCTGAATGTGGGTTCACAACTTGGTATGACGGTTTAGAATATACTAATAGCATTCTTGAAAGCAAACCTGGATGTTTTCGCTTGGATTCATGCCGACATGTGTGGAATATCTCCAGAAATCGCAGTGCATGTTTTGAATATTGATCCGAAGTTCACACCCGTAAAGCAGAAAAGAAGAACCCAGGGTTTTGAAAGGTCGACAGCATTAAAAGAAGAAGTAGATCGGCTCATGGAGAATGGCTTCATCAGAGAATCCACTTATCCAAATTGGGTTTCTAATCCAGTGTTGGTTAAAAAAGCAAATGGGAAGTGGAGAGTTTGTATCGACTTTTCAGACTTGAATAAAGCATGTCCCAAAGACTGTTTCCCGTTGCCCAGAATTGATCAGTTGGTGGATGGAACAGCCGGGCATGGATTAATGTCTTTTATGGATGCTTACTCAGGATATAACCAAATCATGATGCATGAGCCAGATCAGGAGGACACGAGCTTCATCACTGATGTTGGTCTTTACTGTTATAAAGTCATGCCCTTCAGACTAAAGAATGCAGGGGCAACTTATCAAAGACTTGTGAATGCCATGTTCAAACCCCAGATTGGGAAAACTATGGAAGTGTATGTTGATGATATGTTGGTGAAATCGAAAAAGGCAGTAGACCACATGGATCATTTGGCAGAAATGTTCGCGATTCTCCGAAAGTATGGGATGAAGCTAAATCCTCTGAAATGTTCATTCGGAGTAGTGTCCGGAAAATTCTTGGGTTTCATTGTGAGTGCTAGGGGCATCGAGGCTAATCCTGCTCAGATTACTGCTTTAAGAGAAGTCAAAGCCCCTAGAACAAAGAAGGAATTGCAAAACCTCAACGGGAAAGTCGCTGCTTTAAGTCGATTCATTTCCAAGGTCATTGATAAATGAATTCCCTTCTTTGATGCTCTGAAGAAAGGAAAGAAAAACTTTGAATGGACTCCCGAATGTCAGAAAGCTTTTGAAGAACTGATTCGTCACATGGAAAAGCCTCCAATACTGTCTCAGCCCAGTAATGGTGAAGATCTTTTCATATACTTGGCAGTCTCATCTCATGCTCTCAGTGCCGCATTGGTACGTGAAGACGCAAAAGTTGAGCACCCGGTTTATTACATCAGCAAAAGATTCACTGGGGCAGAGATGAATTATTCAAAGTTAGAAAAGCTCGCCTATTGTCTATTGATCGCGTCCAGAAAGTTGAGGCCATACTTCCAAGCTCATCCTATTAAAGTCCTCACTGATCAACCTCTAAAGCAAGTCCTATTTCGCCCTGAAACTTCGGGTCGTCTCTGAAGTGGAATATTGAGCTCAACCAATATGATATCACCTACAATCCCCAAAGAGCAATCAATGGACAAGCTTTAGCAGATTTCATAGCAGAATACACAGATAAAGGTGGCAGTGAGGAAGAAGTGATTAATAACATCCCGATCCGATGGAAATTATATGTTGACGGTGCAAGAAATGATTATTGTTCCGGAGCTGGGGTTGTGCTTGAAACCCCCGAAAGGCGGTCATTGTGTTATGCATTGAGATTAGAATTTCCTTCGACAAATAATGAAGCAGAATACGAAGCTCTTAATGCCGGCTTGAAGATTGCTAAAGAACTGAACATCAAAGTATTGCAGATTTTCAGTGATTCCCAGCTTATTGTATGCCCAGTCAAGAAAGAGTTTCAGACTAAAGGAGGAAATCTGCCTGCTTACTTGTTAAAGGCCTGGGAGCTTCTCGATGCTTTTGATCATTATACCATAAGCCATATACCCCGGGAAGAGAACATGAAGGCAGATTCTCTCGCAAAATATTCAAGCTCTGGCGAAGCTCAGTTATTAGGATTGGTCCCTGTGGAAGTCTTGTTAGCTCCAAGTACTGATGAAATGGATATTGACTAGATCATGACTGTATCTCAAGAACAGGAGTCGTGGATGACCCCTATTAAGGAATATCTACTCAACGGCTCCTTGCCAGAAAACTCAAAAGAGAGCCAGAAGCTGTTAAGAAAAGCCCCGAGATATGTAATTCAAGACGGCCATTTGTACAGACAAGGATTCTCGATGCCATTACTTCGATGTGTAACCAAAGAAGAGGCTAAGGCAATTTTAGCTGAGGTGCACGGAGGAGAGTGTGGAGATCATTCAGGTGGCCAAACTCTTGCAAATAAAATTCTCCGTTATGGGTATTTTTGGCCAGATATTAATCGAGATGCCGCTAGCTACTCCCGAAAGTGACAGATGCCAGAGGTTTGCAAAAATCCCAAGAGCACCTTCCACCGTACTAACACGGATGGTCAGTCCATGGCCATTCGTCATTTAGGGGATAGATCTCATCGGACCTTTGCCAATTGCCAAGTCCAGAATCAAATATGCTATTGTTGCTGTTGATTATTTCACTAAATGGGCTGAAGCTGAACCATTGGCTACTATTACCTCTAAAAAGATGATAAACTTTGTGACTAAAAATATCATTTGCAGGTATGGTGTGCCTCAGAAGATAATCACAGACAATGGTACCCAATTTGAAAGCGAGGAATTCCAAGACTTTTGCAAGCAATTCAAGATCCGAAAAAGCTTCTCAGCAGTGGCTCATCCGCATGCAAACGGGCAAGTGGAAGTAGTGAACAAAATTATCAAATCAACCATCAAAAAACAGCTGGAAAAAGCAAAAGGTGGTTGGGTCGATAAACTGCCACTAGCACTATGGGCTTATAGAACCACCCACAAAACTGCGACCGGGCACACTCCATTCTCATTAGCGTATGGATCAGAAGCAATGATTCCTGTGGAAGTCGAGATCCCTCACACAAGAGAATTCATTTCAACCAAGATGAAAATGAAAAGCTGCAACTTGAGGCACTTGACTTACTTGACGAAAGAAGGAAAGAGGCTGAGCTCAGAGTTGCGGCTCATCAACAGAGAATAGCCAGGCACTTCAATTCTAAAGTTCGCCAACGCAGCTTTGAAATTGGGGATCTAGTCTTGAAAAGGATCATGACAATAACAGGAGTGTTTGGGCCAAACTGGGAAGGGCCATATGTCATAGGCAAAAAACTTCTCGATGTCACTTTCAAGCTCACAACTGTCGAAGGAGATCCAGTTCCGAGAGCCTGGAACAGCAATCATTTGCGTCCATATTTTACTTAAAAGCGATGCTTAAATTTGTAAAATAATTCTGGATGTATCATTCTTGTATTGTAAGCCATTGTAAAATCAGTGTGACTCAGCAATAAGAACTATAAAGTGGATGTAGGCCCAATTCTTGGTCGAACCACTATAAATTTTGTGTCTTCTACCACTATAAAATGCCTGTCTCATTTCGATGTGCAAATATCTTAAATATGTTGCTAAAATATCGATTTAATATTGCAGGCAATCAAAGCAAAGCTTACCTATTCAACACGTCACAAACCTAAGAGATTCCCTTGAATCACTCAACAAACAAATATCAAGCCACAAAAATTGCAGACTCAATTCCTACACAAGAAGGGCTTCACACAAACGGTTGGTGGTTCCACCAAAGGGGCACCTTCCCAAAGTTAAGGCACCAGGCCCTTGCTAACTGACTGCGATCGTTTGTGCAAACAGACATCCGGTTAAGTGGCTTGCGTCTGCCCCGTGGATTCACTCAACCATGGAGTACACTTCTTTGGAAAAATCAAACAGCCTACCAAAGAAAGGAACACATATTTGAGAATGATAACGAGGAATCTCTAAGCGGTAGTTGATGAAAAGACATGGACAAGCAGACAAAAACAGCCGAAATGGAATCTCGCCTCTCACTCAAGAATGTTGGTGGGACCACCCAAGGGGGCACCTTCCCTAGATAGAAGGTTCCAGGCCCTTGTAACTTGATTGTGATCATTCATACAAACGAACATCCAGTCGGGTAGCTTGCGTCTGCCCCGTGGACCCACTTAACTGTGAAATGCAACCTTCCTGGCAAACCAAACAAAGACCTCCAATGAGGCAAAAGCCCTCTTCGGAGGCACAAGCCCTCTTCAGAGGCACACAAACAAAGACCTCCAACGAGGCAAAAGCCCTCTTCGGAGGCACAAGCCCTGTTCGGAGGCACAAGCCCTCTACGGATGCACAAAGCTCTCTAACAAGGCATGCCCAAATCGAAATGCTTCTCTCACCCAAGAATGTTGGTGGGACCACCCAAGGGGGCACCTTCCCAAGATAGAAGGTTCCAGGCCCTTGTTACTTGATTGCGATCGTTTGTGCAAACGAACATCCAGTCGGGTAGCTTGCGTCTGCTCCGTGGGACCATTCAACTGTGAGAAAGTAACTTTTAGGAAAAACAGCACAAAGCCCTCTCCAGAGGCCCAACAAAAAAGCCCTTCCCAAAGGCATATCAAACAAGCCCTCTCCAGAGGTACAATCAAGAAGCCCTCTTCGGAGGCACAAAGCCTTCTTCGGAAGCACTAAACAAGTAAAGCCCTCTAACGAGGCACATCCAAAAACTTCATTGATGGAACCACCGAAGGGGCACCTTCTCAAAAAGAAGGTTCTAGGCCGCAGCTAAATACTCGTGATCATTTGTGCAGAAAAATATCCGATAAAACAGCTGACATTTGTCCCGTGGGCCCATTCAACGATGAAACATAACTTTCTGACAAATAGATCAGAGCTTTCTTTAGAAGCTCGCTTCACTGCGTAGGGGAATCCACTTTTCAAAAGATAAAAAGTGACCATCTCCGAAAGTTGAAGTGTTTTTTTTTAAAAAAAAAGAGGAGAAAGAAAAACTTCTCCGATGCAAGGCACACTCTACTAAAAGAAGAATAATATTTCCTCAAAACGGAAGAATTATTCTCTAGAATAAGAGTACAAGTCTTTTCAGAATATTGCAATGAGCCGTGGTATGGGGGCATATAGCTATATTAATAAAAACAATGCTCAAACAGCATACCACGAGCTCACTGCAGTATCGTACAAAGAAAATAAAGAAACTTGTGCAAGAACAAGGAATAAATGTGCATTCATAAATACTGACAAGAGAATGTACAAGTAAAAAGAGTCATTTTTATTCCATACTATCAATTTTTTTATACATGTACAGGTTTCAAAAAGCGGGCGCCGATACCCGCACAATCTCCGGTCGATACAAATCTTTAGATACAACCAAAAAAGGAGAGCAAGAAGGATAAAAGCCGGACTCATTTCTTCTTCCTTCCGCCACCTTTCGAGTCCTCACCCGGCCTAATGATCAATTTCTTAGGTCGGTTTGAACTCTTCGGGGAAGAAGGAGAAAGAGGTGCAATTGGGTCCTCTTCTGCTTTCTCATCGCCAACAGGAGCGTCCTTCTTTTTCTTTGAAGCTCCGCGCTTTCCCCTCTTCTTCGAAGAAGATTCGCTGCCCAGAGAAATAAGATCAGAAAGCTTTGTATCATCGACAATGAATCTCTCTAGGGTCTTCTCGCCCTCCTCAAGTTCTTCGGCCTTCTGCTCTTGTGAAGCCGCCGAGTCATCTAAACCTTGAAGAGCTTCTATTTTTTCTTCTTGAGATCCTGGTTGAGAAGCAGAAGGAGGAGTAACTTGAAGAGGTAGGGGGACAACGGCGGGAGGAGGCGAAGCCTGTACAGCGCTTATGGATTTCACTACAGAAGAAGAAAAGTTAAACATCAGTATTCCTCGCAAAAGAGAGGAGATAGTGGCACGTCGAGGCTTAAGTAATAAGCAAGAAATTCATCGAGCTCATGTGAGGCGAACGAGTAATCCACTTGAGCTAGATCAATGTTGAAGTTACCTGGAGAAGTTGGCTTGATCATGTTGATTTCATAATCTTGAGCTTCAGTACTTTCTTGGGCCTCTTCTTCGGTATGAGCAGTTTTAGCTTTGATTTCGACTTTAGCAGGAGGCGAAGAATGGGAACTTGAGCCAATAATGTCAACGTCGACCGAGGACGAAGGACGGGCTGGGTCGGTCAAAGGTGCCTTCTCTGGACGCTCTCCTTCCGCTACTTCGGCTCGCTAATTAGCAAGTTGTTCTTTCCCTCTCGCAAGGTCGGCACGACCCTCGTCGTCCAAAAAATTAGCCTCGAAATCCTCTTCGGTGTAGCCAGCATCTTTGAGCACTTCAACCGCTTCTTCACACACTTCAGCCAATGTAATCTCATACTTCGGGCCCAAGAAAGAGAGACTGCCTTTCCCTAAGACACTGAGAACGTAAAACTCAAATAGAGTGGAGCTGATGTTGGCTTTAGTCGCCTCGTGCGAATGTTCAGCTGCCTCTTTCCCAGAAATGGCGTCGTCACGTTCTTTTTCAGCTTTAGCAAGCGGGATCTTCAGCATCGCAATCTCCGCGTCTTGAGAGCTAGTTTTTTCCCGCAGCTGAGCAGCATCTTTGTGGTACTTTTCAACAATTTTATGCTCTGCCTCAAGTCTGGCCTCAACATCACGCTGAGCAGCGTGGGCGTCTCTAACTTGCTTCTGGAGAACCTCTTCCTTTTGTGTATAAGAAGTGGAAGAGGTGGCGAGCTCATCTTTAATTTTTTGTACTTCAGCCTCAAGTCTCTTGTTATCAGCAGCGATGTTCTTCATCTCCGTATCACGCTGATCGAGAACTTTTTGCCATTCAGATTTATCGTTCTCCATAGTCAGCATGGCTTCAAGATTTAAGCGATTTATTCTTTGAAGCTCATCAACTAGTTTTTGCCAGCTGGACATTCTTTCTATATCAAGCTTCACAGCATCAAGATTTCTCAGCATGGCTTGTTTATCAATTGGAACTAAGTCCAAATCAAAGCACACTCCTTTCAAACACCAATTCGGAAATCGGCTTTGGAGTGCAGTCGGAGGCTTCTCGACCTGATAAGGATGCCTGTTGATGATTGATTGGATATCAGTTCTTTTGAGGGCAGGAGAGCTGGAAGGGATGTCTAAACAGATAGAAGCAGCGGGCACTTTAGAGATTTCAGATGAAGACTTGTCGTCGAGTTTGGCCCGCTTGCTTGGATCCTCAGTTATGTGACTCATTCCCCTATCGTCGTGAGACTTTCTTTTGTGAGAATCGTCATCTCTTTGGGAGGAGTCATGGCGGTCATCTTTTCTTCTATACCGCTCCTCGGAAGCCTGCCTCTCACGAGCTTTCCTAGCCACTCGTTCCTCATCAGTTTCCCTAGGGGCAGAGAGATAGCGCCGGGGATCATAAAAGTCATGCCTTCCGTAGCGTTGAAAATCATCATAATACGAGCCGCTTCGTCCCATTGGAGAATCTAAAAATGAAAAAGAGATATAATTTAGAAATCTCCAGAAAAAGGAAGTTAAGTGCGAGTAACTGCTAAAAATCCTGAGTGTGTGTGGCGTGCAGACTATGCGCGTCAAGTTACAAACCACTCTTCAGCTTAGAAGTGATGTTGGCTTTTGCAATAGGGGTCAACTCTTGGGTTGACGAAAGTGGTCGCAAGATGGATGTTGCTTCAACTGATGGAGAGACAAGCTTAGAAGCGATAGTATCATCTTTAAAAAGCTCTTGAGAGGTCACCATAAAATCGCTTAACCCCCCGAAGATGTCGTCACCATCATGCCCAGCCGAGTGAGTCACACCAGCATTTCCTTCTTCAGCATGCTCATCACTTTTTATGGCAGAACTTTCCTTCTCCGTCCCCTCATCAACTTCCGTGGCGGCCTTCCCGGGACGTTGAGGGAGTTCCTCTTCTTCGATAACCGGAAGAAGTTTAGATTTGCCGGAAAACTCTGCACCCTCAGCAGAACCGAAGCATTTTATCAATGAAGTTTCTGCAACAAGTTCTTTTGACGCAAGTTCTTTTGCGGGGGCTGGGGCGTCAGATGTTTCCGATTGAGAAGTAGGGGCATCGCGAAGCTGAAGGGATCGGGAAGGATGTAAAAGGCCAAATTGATGTAGAAATTCATCTTTCAAAAGAAATTTGATACTCCTTCCCTCGACGGCTACAACACTTAGTCTTTCAAAAGTTGACTTGTGACTGGAGTCTTTAGAAGGGGGAGGAAGTGTTATAAGAGTAAAAATGAAGTTAATACTTGACAACCCGAATTCTAAAAGGCTCAGAAATGGAGTGAATGGAGTTAGACAATCTTACTTCCTACTCTCCAAATGCCATAGAATCCTGGATGGCAACAAATGAAGAAAAACTGATTTAAGAACCCGTGAGCGCTGTTGAGCAAGTCTGTAATCAATTTACGATTTCTAGCGCTCCTTATATGTGTGATGGAAGGATGATCTTTATTCCTCTCGAACGAACACAAGTAGCAAATTTCATCGAAGCTCGGAAGGCGATTAAGTGTTCTCTCGAACAACACACACAACCCCATCAGAATGGCATAGCCATTGGGGTGCAATTGGAATGGAGAAATAGTCAACCGAAGAAGCAGCTTTCTGAGAAAGTCATTGAAAGGAGGAATAGCTCCGCTCAAGCACATCTGACGGTTGACCGCGATAAATCCACGAGGTGGCCTATCGGCGGTATCATTTACTCTGGGAAGTAAAGCTTCGGTCTCAACAATGCCAAATTGGATGCATAATTGGCTGAAAGCCCGTTGATTCAAGGTGGTTGAAACTCTTTTTGGGGGATTCTAAAAAGGGTCAGCTATCGGAAAAACTTCTTCGATTTGCCCTACTGTCTCTTCTTGCACTTATTGAGATGCCATTCTACACAAGGAACTGGACATTCAAATATGAAGGTGCACGTTTCCTAAAAGCATGTGAAGTGTTGTGCAAAGCTACTAAAGTAACAAGTAAATAAAAGTAAAACTTGAAACAATACTGGTTGGCATACGTCAATTCAGGGAGATTCAAGGCTTGTTATTAAATTAAAACTGAGAGTAGTGTCAATGCAGATAACATTCGATAGTGAGCAGTTATAATTGTGAGAATTTTGCGTTGACACTTCATTCAAGTTAATTGATTCACATCATTTCACACTCGATTGAATTCAGATTATTTTAATTAAGTAGAATATTGTCTCTTGATCTAATCCATCATTCGATGTGGGCAGTCAATGATGAGTATATTCGTCCCAGTTTTCTGCAAATGTTGTATTTAACAGGTTATTAGCAATCAAGTCAATACAATCTGTAAAAAAGTGCAACAAGTTCGGGCAGTTCAAGTTGAAAGTTTAATCAAGTTCTGTCAAATTCTACAAAAGTTCAAGTTCTGTTCATTCCTTAAGTCGCCAGAACGACTTAAGTTAGCTCGGGAATCTTTAGGTCGCCCAGATCGAGTTCAAAGGACTTAACATAGGTCGAGCTTCCTTAAGTCGCTCTGCTCGAGTTATGAAGTTCATTAGTCATGTTCCTGCGAGTTAAACCTACGCTGCAAGTTAAGGCATAAGGCTTTAAGCCAAGACAAGGCAAATTTGTTTAAGTGTTAGCTCGTCCAAGTACGCCCGCGACCTAAAGGTTACGTCGCAAGAAGTTAAATCTCCCAGATCATGGTGCTACCCAAAGATAGGTCGTAAGGAGAGTTATCTCGCCCGAAGAAGTATGCTACACATCTTAAGTCGCAAGTTCGTAAGTCGTTCAGATTCTTTTAAGTCGCAAGGCTCTTAGGTCGTTCAATTCATTAGGTCTCTCTAAGGGTAACTCGGAAATGCCGAGTTTTCTTCCATAAAAAAAAACCTAAGTCATGCTCTCCACTCGCATGTTGCCGCGTGTCCATCCCCCTTACCTCACCAGAAATGCCGCAACATAACCCGCTATCCACTAACCCGTACACCTAAAACCTTATCATTTTTCCAAAAAAAAATCATCGTTAACTCCACAAATTCTAGCATTCGCCAAATAATCCCGTGAGAACCTAAGCCGATTCATTTTTTAAAAGCAATTACCAACGATTCGACGATGATCAGAGGGCGAAACGGAGTACAATTTTACAATATGGTAACAGAAATTGCGTAGAACTGATGATAGGAGAATCGATGGAAGACACAATGGATGGATAGTCAACATTACCTAAATTCGCTGTTGGAAATGATGATCGAAATAACGAGGAGTGGAATTTCGCTTTGAAGTTCTTGAGCTCAAGTACAGCAATGGCGGCAAAGTGATAGGCAGAAAAGTGATGAGAATAAGCGACCTAAGTGACTTATATACAGGGGCAATGGAACTCGAATCGGCGCAAACGACCTATCTCCCTCATAAGTCGCTCACGACTTAGTGATTCAAGATGGTGCGAGTTAACAGGGTACTTGAGTCGCCCATGACTTGGCAAAGTTAAATCGAAGCACACGACCTAGTCCCTAGGTGTATACTTCGAGGGGCAAGTGTTAACACCTCCTTTTCGACGACCTAGCACCCAACGATCTACGACTTACCGATCTAAAGGACTCAAGCAACTCAAGGCTTCAGCGACCCAACGACCTAACGAGCTAAGAGACTCATGACTTAACAATCTATAACAATCTAGCGACCTATAGCACAAGACAGCTCAATACAGAACAACCTAACGAGATAAGAAGGCTGCGACCTAGCTCCAGAAAGTCTCCTGCGACCTAGCTCCAGAAAGTCTCATGCGACCTAGCTCCAGAAAGTCTCCTGCAACCTAGCGAGATAAAGAGCGACCTAACGAGTTAGCGACCTAACGAGTTAGCTACCTAACGAGTTAGCGACCTAATGAGTTAGCGACCTAGCAACTCAGGAAGAGCAACGACTTAACATACTCCAGAATTAAGTCGCACGACTTGCCTCTTCTATTAGGTCGCTCACGACCTAATCTTGCCAAGATAACTCGTGTATTTCATATATTAGGTCGCTCACAGCCAGTATCTCACCCAGAATGATTCCACTAAGTCGCCAACGACTTAAGCTAGCTCGAGATGACCCTTAGGTCACTCATGACCTAAAACCCAGCGACCTAAACCCAGTTTTCTCCTATAAATACCCCGCCTACTCCACATTTGAAGGGGACGAATTTTTGGAAACGCCAAGACTCTGCTGATTTCTCTATTGACTTCAATACTTCAAATACAAAGGATACTCCAAAGAATCTTCAAAAAGAATCAAGTTCATTCAACATGAATCGAAAGAGCTTTTCTTCATCAATGTTCTGATTACTTGTCTTGATTGTGTTGTAATCGAAGAGTGATTGTAAAATCTGTAATCGAATCAGTCGTAGAAGAAATTAAAGTGGACGTAGGCTTGAATTTGAGCCGAACCACTATAAAGTCGCTGTCTCTTTACTTTTACTGCAATTATCTGCTTGTTTTAGTTCCCATACCAACGGGTGGTGCTTTCACTTTACTAATACTCACACCGGGGTGTTAGCGTTTGATTTTTACATTAACATACAATGTGATAAAATTCTCATGATTACAACATTTTAACTACTATTGCATAACATAATATTCAAGGATTTTCTAATTAATATACCTTAAATTAATTACTTCATTCTATACATATAACAATATAACAAAGTATATATTAGAAATCAAATACCTTTATTATGAACAAGATCGGTTATCAAGTTAGATATATATATATATAATAAATTACCTAATTTCCCCTAAAGCATACCCCTAACTCTATCATAAAACACTACTCCTATTCAACGTGATAGGAAAAGAGGGGCATAAACTTATCATTAACCTTCTAAGAGGCAGAGGGAGTTCAATTTCACTGCACATGTGCCTCTTACTCATAGGACATGACATAATTTGGAGGTAACATAGTCTAAGTTAGTGTATAACATTCCAATAAAAAGAAGAAACCTAAAAGAATGTTGGAAGTTCCTCCTGTCACTTTCATAGAGTTAAATGATCACAGTATAGACATCTGATGCCATCTTAAGAATGAGATTGAATGACTAATCCAGTAAGCATATCTAGGTAGTTTTCAATAGACATTGTCCATAGTCTTTGCTCAAAATCTATCCCTAAATCTATAAGCAGACCAAGTAGGGAACCCAGGGATCTTAGTCGGCTCTATCCGTGAAGGCCTTACCTCTAGGGAATAGCTTACAAGAAGCATAAGGAGAAAACCAAACTATGCATCACATAAAATAGCTCCCTATACTAGAATAGTCTTCACAACAGCCAACTTGGTAGGGGGTAATCTTATCGCATCAAGATCTCTTAGTAGCCACTATGAAAATATCAAAGTACATTATGAAAAAAACTTTTTTTAAATCAGGGAGCTCTATGAATGTCATCCTTAAAACTGCTTTCTAATGCATGAAATTACCAATAGAAGTTTTGAAGCCATGCCCAGACCGATTTATGGATTCAACAACACTATGACAGTCCTAGTAGGCTTAGCATGAATTTTGGCAATAATTGGGACTGCACTGCTACATAAGTCTATCTATGCTCCATTTCAGATCGTGAACCAACCTTCACCATAAAATGCATTCTTGGGAAGGCCTTCACTAATTACATGGCACAATAATCTCACAGAAAGAATTGCTTATGAAGTTGTAGAACCCAAATGGGATATGAAACATTAGGGGGAGCAATTGTTAGCTATCGAAGCGTATTCTATAACAATGATCCTAAAGATAAATTTGCTTCTGATTATACTATTTTGTTTCTACTAAATGTAAAAACGATAAACTAGTGAATGACAAGCCAATTAAAGAAATCGCACTAATTAATCAAACCTTTGCCAACACTTTCAACCTACAACCACAATGTTTGCATGACCAAGAAGAGGGACTACCTCCAAATGATAGGTACAGATGAATATGCTCCTATATATGTGCAGTACCTAAGTGATTTTGCGAAAGTTCAAGCAGCACAGCTTCTTCAAATCCTATAGAAGATGAAGTGAATCCAAGGTTTGGTATGAATTCTAAAAACTCAAAACAGTAGATGAGTTAGAGGATTTCCGACTAGACCTTACTGACCTAGCAATAGTAGTGAAGATAAGTAGGAATTGAGTGAAGAACATCGGTCTGAGCTAATTGGATTAAGTTAGCTGATGTGTGTGGCTGGACTCATTTAGACGTGGTCAGGATTGATCCACCGATAATTTATCATATGCTTTAGTTCGATCCGAATGCACATCTAGTACATTGAAAAAGGCGATCTCCTGATCAAGGGAGATAAAATGCACTGCATGAGGAGGTGAAGAAGCTAAAAGAAAATGATTTTGTTAGGGAAGTTCATTGCTCCAAGTGGATAGAAAATCCAATTCTAGTTAAGAAACCAAACGGGAAGTGGAAGACCTACGTAGACTTCTCCAACCTCAACAAAGACTGCCCAAAAGGTAGCTTTCCCTATCCAAATTAGACCAGCTTATGGATGCAACCCAACGACCAAAAATTATCATCTTGATGGTCACGTATTAAAGGTACAACCAACTTCATTATAGATAAGGGTTTTTAATGCAACAAACTAATGCCATTTGTACTGAAAAATGCAAGAGATACTTATCTAATATTATTAATTAAATGTTCTCCTAGCAAATTGGAAGAAATCAAGAAGTATACGTGGAAGACATGCTTGTGAAGTCAAAGGCGATTCCCAGTCATGTGTAGGATTTAAAGGAAACATTTGCAACCCTTAGGAAGTTCAGTATGAAGCTAACCCTGCTCATGTGTACTTTTTCTATTCAGTTTGAGAAGTTCGTAGGATATATTGTAACCATCGGAATTTTCGACCCTCGAAAATCAACACTAATACATTCTCGTGTCGCAAATCCAAGTACCAGAAAGCCCGATTGTTAGGGGAAAAAAATAAAGATAGAACATAATCTCACACGAATGGAATAACATATATTATTTCAATATATAATCTTTTTAGCAAAAAAATTTGAATATAATATCATGGTATAACCTAGATTCATCCTGGACAGTTATAAACCCCTTGTCCTTACAAATGCTGAAAAATAAAAAAATGCAATAGATGCAGCGGATAATAGAATACATCCATACGTAGATGAAGATCTCTAGCTCTCCTTTGGAAACTCCAAGCGTCTTCAACTAAAATTGAAACTACTCGGATCTAATCCAAGTATTAAAAATACTTGGATCAGGCTTGATAAACCAGCGTGAGATACTCAAAAAATTTAATGTATAGATCATGCTAATGTCAATCAAAACCTTTAAAAAGAAGGGTATTTCATAAGACCACGCCCACACATAAATATGAATGGGTATTACCTTGTGATAACCAAAATACTTTATATGGAAAATCATATTGATATCATTATTAATGACATTAGTTTGAAAACACTTTCAAATAAATATATATACAAAGAACGTATCTATACCCGGACTATGGTAATATATCCGGACTAGGTCAACGGAATATACCGGATGGGATATATGATACCAAAAGGGGTAGCTAAAATGTTTGCAAAGTAATATAGCTATTTTGGGACTACAATCAAAACCGTAAAGCTCGTATTTGGAATTGGATTTCCAACATGATAGGGTGCTAGTGGCATTTTCCTTTGATCCACGCATAACAAACATAGTTCATGTGATGACCTTATCACTTTTCTCAAGCTAGCCACTTGGAACTACACTTGCTACACTACTATGGTACATCGTATTTGCTCAGTGGCTTTACACGGTCTCCGTCAGCCTCCAATACATGTCCATTTCATCATCTTAAGGGAATAGATGCGTTGCGACAACATATGCCTTTCATTTCTCATAACTGATAACCCGAAATATGTCCTGCGGACCACATTGTATCCCATACCATTCCTAAGATGTGAGGCTCGTGAGGCTACGCTTAACTTCTACAAAGCCACGCTTTATTTCACACGAAGCCACGCTTTTCCATTCTCATAACAGGTTTCACTTTGAATGCCACATTGCCATTCCTTCAATCACTGTTGACTTTGACGAACATACAACCTCTAAGCTCATATGTCTCAGAGAAGGATGTTAAGCTAAGAGAATTTGCCTTCCCCACCACCAAACAGATGTATGTTTGTAAAAGTCAACGTTTTGATCTTAGAAGTGCAATGTCAGACATTCGTCCATACAAGTTCGTTCTAGGATTGAATGAAACCGAAGGCACTCCTCCTACCACATCTTTGGGAATCACCACTTGAATCAGTAGCGAGTAGTCCTTGCAACGGAAATTTCAAAACATGACAGGACCACTGCTATAATAAATATCTCTTAACTGGGAGCGACCTAGAGAATATCAACAAGCAGTCCTTCCCCACCACTGCTATAAAATACAGGTTGTTACACTCCCACCACTTTAGGAATTTCGCCCCTAAAATCCCTAAATAAATCAAAGAATAGTCAAACATAGTTATCCCATATGCCTAACAATCATATGCAACCATCACACATGTCAAACAAGCAGCCATGCAACCAATAGTATAGGTAAGCCTATCCTGGCATGCGAGATATTAAACTACTTTATATGATATCAAATGTGAAAGTAAATACAATAGACAAGAGGCCTTACTATGCAAAGAGTTTCAGATATGTGGTCATCTTGCTCTCCTCGGTTTCCCACGTGCAATCCCCTTCACTTTTTCCCCATTGAACCTTCACTAACTGTACCGTCTTCCTTCAAAGTTATTTCATATCGCGTCCAACAATATTAACCATCCTACGAAGTCTTGAAGCTTCTGGTTAAATCTCAATATCATCAAGTTGATCCGGTGCAATCATCACGCCTGAGTCGTGCACAAATTTCTGCAAGTGAGAGACATGGAAAACATTTTTCACGCTCACCATCTTCTAAGGTTAGTCGACGCTATATGCTAGGTTCCTAATCCTCTCAACTATCGAAAAAGGGCCTAGGAATCTCGATGGTAACTTTCCCTTATTACTGAATCGAATAACATTCTTCAAAGGAGAAATCTTCATAAACACCATATCACCGACAAAAAATTCCGAATCTTTACATCTTCTATCAGCGTAGCTCTTCTGTCCATCCTGAGCAACTTTCATTCGTTGTCGAATGATCTCTATATTTTCTGAGGTTTCTCTAACCATATCTGGCCCAAGTATCAGGTTTTCGCCCGCTTCCCACCAACATAAAGGAGCATTACACGGTCTACCATACAATGCTTCATATGGTGCCATACGGATACTAGATTGATAGCTATTGTTGTATGCAAATTCTACCAAATGCAAGTGATCATCCCACCAGCCTTCGAAATCGAGAATGCAAGCTCGCAAGTGATCCTCCAATATACGATTCACTCTCTCAGTTTGCCAATCTGTTTGTAGGTAATAAGTTGTACTGAGATGCAGCTTAGTCCTCAATGCCTCTTGTAAGCTCTTCCAAAACCCACTAGTGAACAACGGGTCTCGGTAGTTGACAATGCTCTTCGGCACACTATGAAATCGTACTATCCACTTTTCATACAACTCGACCAATTTAGATGTTTCTTATAGACTTTATCGAATATGACCCGAATTCTATCATTCCTTCCTCTGGCCCTCGATAATCTGTCGATGAATCCATCGATATCTGCTCCCACTTCCATTCGAAAATTTCAAACGGTTGCAGTAATCCACTTGGCGTCTTCTATTCTGCCTTCACTAACTAGCAGTTCATACACTTCGAGATGAATGTCCTGACATCCTTCTTCATCCTCTCCTAATAATAGGTCTTTTTCATATCATGGTATATCTTATTACCATTGGGATGTATAGTCAACTAGAATGGCGGCACTCTCATAGCACCTCATCTCTTAATCCATCAAAGTCGAGGACAAAAAAACCTCCATCCTTACGGAGCCAACCTTCTTGGTCGAGTGAGTACTGCTTCATCTCTTCAGACCCTACTCTTCCTTCTAATTTCGCTATGATCTTTGCTAGTCTAGCATCTCACCTCTGACTAGTACCGATCCACTCAATCAAAATAGGTCTGATCATCAAACTTGCCAACATCTCTGGCCCTTACCCGCAATAAGGTCTGAAGTCTTAGCTAGCAATATACTCTAACTGCTTCCACTCCAGAAACATCGCTCCCAAACTGGCTGTAACATCCTGAAAGTTTTAATAATGAATTGAAATGTAAATTTACATAAAAGGATGAAATAGTAAATTTTCACAAAAAAATGAATTTGGAAATTTTGACTTTTCCATTGTATTAAGTAGATTTTTCTTGCCCAATTTCATATATATAAATTATCAGAAACGGATACCGTTTAAAGAAGATACGAAGCATTTGCTATATCTTGCGTTTTACGTTTTGCGTCTATTTTGAAAATAAGGGATTTTGCCAGAATATGGTAAAACTTAATTTTTAAGAAACAAGTTAAATGTGCATTTAAAAGATGAGAAGAAAATGGTGTTTATGCGCATAAATATGAAATTCTTCTAGTGGGAAGTATTAATTGCTGCACTTGAAAGGTTGAATATATTAAAATGAATGGAACGAAAATAATTAATGCAAAGAGAGAGGGAGCATTAATTACCCTTTTTGGAGTTATTTGAAATTAGGATAAATGTGTATACATTTAAATAAAGGGTTATTTGAAAGGAAATGTGTAGATAAAAAGTGCTAGTTATTAATGTATACGTATATATGTTTAAAACGGTTAATAATACTTGCATGCATTAATAAGTCTGATTTATCAAATACAAATTAGGATATGAATTAATTGATTTACAGTTGATTAAGGAAAGATAGGATAATAATTAAAAAGGATAATGCTGATTTGAATTGTAGGCATTAATAAATTCAATCAATTGCAAAATTGATTGCGTAATTAAAAGGCGTAATGCAAGATTTATTATTTATGCATATGTAGTTAGATACCAATTAATAAAATTGGTATGCATTCAAATTGACTGATTGGAAATGAAATTAATGACATAAATGAGAATTATGTAACCGTCGCATTAATAAGGGAAAAGGAGTAATGTTTATTTAGGCAACAGATTAAGGTAATAAGAAAAGGAAGATATTAATGCATGTTTGAAAAGAATAACAGTTTATGCAAGAGGAAAAGGTTTATTTTTAAAATCCAGCATTTAATAAATGTTAAATATTTTGAAAGATATGTTTAAAAATTATATGTTTGGATAATAAATTGTTTTAAGGGAAATATAGAGAAAAGATGTTAGTTAACAAAATCTAGAATGGAAATTAAAAGTATTAATTAAGATTAGAATTTTAATTGACCGACTTAAGTGGTAAATTTGATGCACTAATTTGGGCAATGTAATTGTTCGAAAAGGAAAAGGGTTTATTTACACAAATAAAGGGACACGAATAAAAAAATGGTTTTTGGTATAAATAAATCTTCATTGGAGTTCTTCAATAAGTAAAGAGGAAACCAACATGTGTTTCTATGTATATGTATGTATATATATGAATATACTTCTGAATTAAATACATGGTACTTCGCCATATTTAATTTTAGTTGTAAAGTGTAAAATGTGAATAAGTATTATGGACTAAATTGGTATAAATGAATTAATTAGCATAACATAAATGATGATAATGGGAAGATTTTATTTAGAGAGGAAAGTAAATAAAAATTGATTTATTGATTTATGGATTAATTGATGTTATGGGCATGTACACATATTGTTAACCTTAGAAGGAGATTTGACATATTATTTAAAAACATGTCTAGGTTAATTGAATTAAATCTAATGGTCTAGGTTTAATAAGATAGGATTACTTGGAAATAAAGCAATCAATCAATGGTTAGGATTAATATAGATCTCATATAAATTAAACCACTAACCTAACCTAACTCTTGACTCTTCTCTCTAATCCTAGTTGTTGTCATCTTCTTACCTCTCCTCCATTATTTCTTATATTTACATAAAAATAAACAAAAATAAAATCAAAATCAAAGAATGAGATTAAAGAAGATCTAGTGATTTGAGAGAAGACTAAGCGCATCTAGGAAGGAAAATAGTAGGATTAGGACCAGATCTAGGGAATACACTATCTAGAGATTGAAATTAAAGCTAAGGATTTAAGCAAGGGGAATTAATCTCAATCAAATCTCAAAGTCCTTATCCTAATCGAGGTGAATAATAATTCATCCCATCTCTATTTTGTTTTATGATCTTATGTTTTCAAATTTAAGATTAAATTCGTTTCTATGATGTTTTGGATGATGATATGCTTGAGTTATATTATGTTTGATTTAAATCAATTCATTTACATATGAATTTACACGGTTTTAGGGGAAAACCGATAGTTAATGATTTTAGAATGCCATGGAAAAATTATATGTTAGGTAAAACATGATTTTGGAGATGAGTTTCAATTTTTGTAATTTTCCTAGTTGTGGAAAATTTACTATGAATTTCTATAAAATAATATGATAAAATTGGGTTTAAAATTAATTTCAAGTATTTCAAGAAGAAATTGGGTCTGAAATTTTAATATATTAGACAACATAATGAAAGTGAATTTCTATGATTTTTGGGGATTTTTCCTAATTGATTTGCTATGGAAAATAAATTATTTTGAAAGAAGGACTTATGTGTAATAATTGGTTTTGCTTAATAGAAGGGCTTAAGCGTTAATTTTTTCCTTGATTTAGATCTAATAAATGCGGCCGTTATTTTTGTAAAGAATTTAAAGAGTTTAAGGCAACCAATTAAATGATTACAAATAGGCAGTTTAGTTATAAACCAATTACTAAAATTAGCATGATTTCAGCTTTTATTCAAAATAGTAGGTTCCGCCTGCTTTAGAAGTACCTTTTGACTTCTTTATTTCCGCTTCGACTTAGTCAAAGCCAACCCAGCCGAAACCCACCTAGTAGAAACCAATACACAAGGTATCACTTAGATGGTATGTAGTGGATTGGACCAAAGGTGGAAGCCATGGTGTCGAAAGCAATGCTTCTGATGGGTTCGAAACCTTGGTTTTGTTTTCAAATGTTAAGTGCCTGCTTTGTTTTACCTAAAGCTTTCGACGTAGTTGAAAGATATGTTTTCGAAAGGAGTTTTCTAAATAGCTTTCGAAGGGAGTTTCCATTTTATGTTTTAAAAGTATAGGATTTCAAATGGGTTACTTTATTTATAAAAGAATGCTTTCGAAAGTAGTGGTTCCGACCCAGTCGAAACCCAGCTGCTATTCTTCTACCTTTTGAGTGTATTGAAGTCATTAATGCTTTCGAAGGGTGCTTTTGTTTTAAACTTATGCTTAACCACTTCCAAAATGCTTTCGAAAGGGGTACTTTTGTTTATATTCACTTTGACCCAAAAGATATTTTAAAAGATAAACCCAATAGTTTCGAAAGGGGTACTTTCAATGGTTTCGAAGCTATGCTTCTAAGAGTTTATAAGTAATGCTTTAATACATTAGAAAGGTATGGCTTGATGGTTTTGAAAGAGATGTTTTGAAGTGTTTTGAACGGTACATGTTAGTGTTTTGAAAAGAAGATTTACATGCTTTCGAAGGAGGTTATACAAGGATTTCAAAAGTAAAGTTTTAAGATTTCGGAAGCCTTATTTTTTTAGAACAAAGAACACAATCTCATTTTTAAAGGAAAACGACGGCATAATAAAGGAGTTTTGAAATGGCTTTAAGTATGAAGTTTTTGAAGAAGCTTTCCTTGATAAATAATAGGTTAAAGGGGTTAACCATGTTTTATATGAAAATGATTTCAAGGATATTAAACAACGAATGTTGATATTATTATGTTACTATGTTTACTTCTTATGATATATTTATTCACATTGTAATGAAGCCATAATGGTACTTTGGGAAGGGCAGAATAACCAGCTAGGTTGACCCAGTAGTGAATATAAATTAAGGATTTAAAATATTAAGTAAAGATATTGGCAGGGGCCGATAGGTTCACAGTAAGCCCATGAAAACTGTGTACAGGAAAAGATATCGATAGGGGCCAATAGGTTCATAGTAAGCCCATGAAAACTATGTATAAACAAAGATGTCAGGAAGATAGGTTCATAGTAAGCCCATGAAAACTATTACTTGATATTGTCAAGGGCCAATAGGTTTGTAGTTAGCCGATGAGAACTATATACAGATTAAGATATTGATAGAAGTCAATAGGTTCCTAGTCAACCCATGAAAACTAGGATAAGAGGATGGATATTGGAGTTACTAATAGGTTCAGGGAGAACCCTTGAAACAATAAAGATATTAGCAGGGGTCAATAGATTCTTAGTTATCCCATGAAAACAATGAAATCAGACAGGTGGTCCCTATACCCTAAACAAGTTACTAGTAAGCCCATGAAAACTAATAGGTTAATAGTGATCCTAGAAATTATAAGTAAGAAAGATAGTCAAACTGAATGGGGATGGGTATTCCAGAATTAAATGATTTGTTTGCATATCATCATATTATTTGGAATTGTTTTAACCATTGTGGTTGCTGGAGCACATTATATGGTTTTATAAAAGGTTTTAGGATAATAGTGAGGGGAAAACTCGTTCCGCTAAGCGACGTGGTCTCACTTGATATCTAAATGGTTTGAGATGGTAGATTATTTTCATACCAGGCTTTATGTCTGACTCGAAGTTTTTGTTTTCCCCTTAAACTCTCGGGTGCTCGATTGATTTTGAGTAGTTTGAGAGTTGAGGATTTCAGGTGATTTTTAGACGAATAAAGCTTCCAGAGACGTGTAGGAGGCAAGCTACTTAACAAGAGTTCTTTATATTTTGTTGTGTTTTGGTTGCAAAATCAAACCTGTTTTATTGCCTTGTTTTATACTCTGATCAACCAAGGAGGCATCTACATATGTCGCTCTTGGCGTATGTTGTATTAAGTATATTTTGTCTGAATGTGGTTATGATTGTAGGATTGTGTAATGAAATTGAAATGTTTTTGAAATAGAATGTGGAATGTGTTTTGATAATTTAAATTTTTTTTCCATATTCATGTGTTTCTGGGTGTCAATGTACCTAACATTACCGTATTTGGTCGCCGAGGATTACTAACTATGGATGACAGCAACATCCGCAGCCGTTAGTTTTAGGCCTCCAAGTGGAGGATGTTACAAGTTAGTATCAGAGCATATGTTTATAGAAACTTAAAAGAAATTTCAAACTTAAAATGATTTTTTGAAACATAATCCAACTAATCAAAAAATAAGATCGGGGTTTGGGTCAACGTAGTTGAAAATATTTTGGAAGAAAAAATGGCTTTTCAAGAACTTTTCAAAAATGGGTTTTGGAAATATGTGTGTATATATATAAGTTGTGATTTCTTCTCTCCGTGCCTATACCATCTTGTGGGAAAAGTTGAATGAGAACAAGTTTTGTAAGATAAGATAAACCTTTCCTATTTATTCTAGAAGGAATGCTAGTAGAGGTTTCTCATACTAACTAGCAGTGACAAAGAAACTATGGGTTTAAGAGCTAATAAAGAGTAGCACCATGTGACTTTTATAATGAGAATAAGATGGAGATAAAGCTTAAGAATATATAAAAAGAAAGGACTTTATGACCTTAAGGAGAGTCTCCTAATCAAAATAGAAACCCTATTGGCAGTAGTAGTTTGCTTAAAGGAATTGCTAAAGCATTTCCAAATTTAAGTTAAGCATTGTATTTGGAAGCAAAAATTTGATTTGACTACCATTAGAAATAAGAGTGGAAAATTTTGTGCATTTAAGGCATTGATGTGTAGAAGTGGACTTAACTAGTAAGGTTCCTATCGTCTACTCTAATTTAAGTCATAAACTAGTAGAAGTGCTTTCTAAAAATTTTGAAATGGTATATATCTGACATTCTAAACTGAAAAGAAGTGATTTACAATCTTATGTAACAAAAATAGTCAGATAAATTTTCTAGGATTAAAGAATTTAGTAAAAAGTTATTTTTCAGTAACTATTGTAAAGTTTTTGTTGTTTTAAACACATTGTTATATTCAATGGAAATTTTATTTGAAAGAGAGGGATTAAAAGAATTTGATAAAAAGGGGGGTTGGTTTGCAATTTTAGGTAAATGACTAAACAAATTATAAAGAATTTTTGTAAGAAGTAAAAGTAGAAGAATGAGTGAAAAAATTGTTTTTCAGATAACTGTTTTAAAGCTTCAATTTTGTCTTTTATGTGCGTTATCGCACTTAACGTTAATGTGCATTTTTCTTTTAAAAATGGAAATTGTGAAATTTTTTGAAAAGCCTGTAAAATACTTCTTTTGAACTCTTTTTGTGATTAAGTAATAAGCATATATCTGAGGATATTTTTAGAAATGTTTTGTCACATTCTAAATAATGTGTTTACTTATATTTTTACTAAGTTAAGTTAATTATTTTTGATGATTTTATTAAAGAAAATATTATGGTCTTAGTAAAAAGGAAACGTCTCTTAAAAATTAAAAGGAAGCTTTACGGTTTTAAAAGCTTTCTATTTATTTGTGGAAGAAAGCTAACAGATTTTTAGTAAAACAAAATTAGGCAACTTACTAGTTGTATGGAAAGAGTAAAAAAAATCAAAAGTTTTGGTTTAAAATGAAAAAAAATTGAAACAAAAGTGGACTTTAAAGTTTTAAATACCTATTAACTTTGAGATATTATGTTAAAATAGAAAGATCTTTGTTAAGAAGACAAAGCAAAAAAGTTTTTATTATCACTTAAAAGAAGAGAAATAGATTTGGAGTTTGATAAATAGGATTAAGTAGCCCACTAGGATAAGATTGACTATAGGATTTGAATAGCATTTTAGTTCATTGGAATGGAATATGTAGCAATGTAAGTTTCCATAAATCATCAAGATTCAATATAAAAGTGTACCTTTTGAAAAAGTGTACCCCAAAAGAAAGAGATGTATAAAATAGGGATGGTCACCGTATTTTGTATTGTCTATTTCAAAAATAAGTAAAAAAAAAAGATAATTCCTTGTAATACCAAACACGACACAAATCCTCTATTAAATAACATATGGAAGGTTGAAGAGTCACATTTCCTCTTAGAAATACAGATATGTTCCAATGCATTAAAATGCAAAGTCCTAAGTATAAACCTAAATGGTAGACAAGATGGAAAATGAGATTTTTGAGAATTCAAAATGCAAAGAAGATACCCAAAAATGATAATTAAGTCAAGATTTTCAGAATGGTTGGTTAATTCAAGAACTTGGGATTTCAGTTACGAAAAAGGTGTTGTTCTTACATGCGAAGGAATTTTTTCATGACCTTGGACTATAATTTTAATGAATTTGAGATGCTTGTGGAAGTGTCTATATGGAGTAGTTACCCTAGTCAAACCAATTTAGATAGAAAAGCTTAGATTATCCTTGAACTTAGAATGTAGGGGGTATACCCTTTGGGCAGAGACTTTTGGATGATAGGAATGGTTGTAAACATGCAAATAGGACATGTTATGGATATTGGATGCCAATGGATGCTGGTTGTAAATTACATTCTTCTATCCTTAAAGATTTCGAGGACAAAATCCTTTAAGGAGGGGAGAATGTAACATCCTGTTAGTTTTAATAATGAAATAAAATGTAAATTTACATAAAAGGATGAAATAGTGAATTTTCACAAATAAATGAATTTGGGTATTTGACTTTTCCATTGTATTAAGTAGATTTTTCTAGCCCAAATTCATATATGTAAATTGTCAGAAATGGATACCGTATAAAGAAGATACGAGCATTTACTGTAGCTTGCGTTTTGCGTCTATTTTGAAAATAAGGGATTTATATCAGAATATGGTAAAACTTAATTGTTAAGAAACAAGTTAAATGTGCATTTAAATGATGAGAAGAAAAGGGGGTTTATGTGCATAAATATGAAAATGCTTCAAGTGGGAAGTATTAATTGCTACACTTAAAAGATTGAATATGTTAAAAAGAATGGAACGAAAATAATTAATGCAAAGAGAGAGGGAGCATTAGTTACCCTTTTTGGAATTATTTGAAATTAGGATAAATGTGTATACATTTAAATAAAGGGTTATTTGAAAGGAAATGCGTAGATAAAAAGTGATGGTTATTAATGTATACGTATATATGTTTAAAACGGTTAATAATACTTGCATGCATTAATAAATCTGATTTATCAAATGCAAATTAGGATATAAAATAATTGATTTACTGATTGATTAAGGGAAGCGTTTCTTGAGGAAAAAGGAAAGATAAGATATTAATTAAAAAGGATAACACTGATTCGAATTTTAGGCGTTAATAAATTCAATCAATTGAAAGTTTGATTTCATAATTAAAAGGTGTAATTACAAACTGTAGGCGTTTCACTTTTTGTAATTTTCCAAGCTATGGAAAATTTACTATGAATTTCTAAAGGAAAATATGATATAATTGGGTTTAAAAGTAATTTCGAGTATTTCAGGAAGAAATTGGGTCTCAAATTTTGATATGTTAGATAACATGATGAAAGTGAATTTCTATGATTTTTGGGGAGTTTTCCTAATTGATTTGCTATGGAAAATAAATTATTTTGAAAGAAGAACTTATGTGTAATAATTGGTTTTGCTTAATAGAAGGGCTTAAACGTTAATTTTTCCCTTGATTTAGTTCTAATAATGTGGCAGTTATTCTTGTAAAGGATTTGAAAAGTTTAAAGCAACCAATTAAAAGAATACAAATAGGTAGGTTAGCTATAAAGCAATTACTAAAATTAGCATGATTTCAGCCTTTATTCAGAATAGTAGTTTCCGCCTGCTTTAGAAGTATCTTGTAACGACCCTGAATTTTTGACATTGGAAATTTGAATATTTAATTGAGTTTAGATATTCGAATGTTAGTTTAATTTGAAATTCAAATATCAGAATGAATTTGGCGATTAAATTATTGAATTTAATTTGTTAAAGTTGGGTAAAATTTTGAATCTTCAATTTTAAGCCTGTTAAAAATGATTTAATGGCTTAGAAAATTCATATTGATAATAATGAAGATAAGGGAACTTTCAGAATTTAATTTGAAACTGTTTTGTTCAGTTTTGAATTTATATCGTTTAAATCGATATTTAAAAATAGCGTTCCGAGGCACAGTCTCGGAATTCGACGAAACCAGTTTCATTGGATCCGTAATATTGTATTATTATTGGGTTTCAATTTTCGTAATGTTTGGAGTGATCGTTTGGCCGTACGATAAGCAAACGCGCTGAAATTAAATCGAAAATTTAATATTATAACTGGTCCAAAAAGCTATCTTCTCCATACGATCGAATTTGGAGCCAAAACCTTTTCCATTGCGTTCGGAATAGGCTTATAACATTATAAACGCCTAGCGGCATGCCTCGATAGAATGTCAAATTTTTAAGCTATGAATTTAAGACGATTTGAAATTTAAATTTAAATTAATATACATTTACTTTTGTTAACCAGTCAAAACAATTTCACGTCGAAACTTTTTGCCCTCACCTCAAATTACTGTAGCCTGGTAATGTTGGCATGCCTGTCCCCTTCTTTCAAAACATCGCAGCCGAAACCAAGGAGCAGAAACAAAGAAAAAAATCAAACGAAACTAAATTATGGCCGCGAGTTTCCTTCCTCTCTTCATACTTCAGTTCGAAAATAAAAGAATCGAAAGAAAATAAAAATGGCCAAAGCCCTTTTCACTCAGAAGAAAAAAATCAAACGAAAACATTTTCGTCTCCGTTCGAAAATCAAATAAAATGGCTGAGACTCTTCAGTTTATTCGCAATCCCTTTTCCTCTTTCTTCCTCTAATGGCCGTTCAATTTGAAATCGAAATCAACTAAGGGGAATAAAATCGAAATCAAGTGCTGAAGATACTAAATCGAAGTCGTGTGGGCAACGAGGCAGTTTGTCTCGTTTGATCAAGGATGCGTCATTGGAGCAGTCGCGTGGGTCGGAGCTAGGTATTGGCGAAGTTGAAGCCTGTACACACGGTGGCAAGGTGATGGGTCGATGACGACAATCGAACGTGCACGTGGTGGATAGGGTTTTCGCGTGAGAGACATGACGTTCGTGCAACACGTGGGAAGGGTTCGAGCGTCTCGATCTTTGGCGACGACACTCACCAGTCTGGGTCGCGTGAAGCTGGGGCAAAGTCGAGCACAGGGAAGGGACAGCAGTGGCCTTGTTCATGAATCTCGTACGCAGGAGTGAGGTATTCATTTTCTTCTTTGTTTTACAAATAAAATAAACTAATGTATATATATATACAGATGAAGAAAAAATTATTTTTACAGTAAAATATAAAACCACCTCTGTTTTAATTAAATATATATATGGGAAAAGAAAAATAATAACAGTAAGGTAATTTAATTTTAAACATCTTAGTTTAATGTGTATGGATTTAAAACTTTTAATTAAATGTGAGATCATTATTTCATCTATCAGATATTAACAGCAGGTATATATATACTATTGGCTCATCTAAATTTAAAATTTAGTATTATATGTCTATGTCAAACAGAAAACAGAGAAAATTATATAAGAGTTTCAAATTTACAGTAAAGTATATTTTCAAAGTAGGTTTCAAAGTATAAATTAAAAGTTCTAGAAATTGGTTTGCAATAGAATTATTGGATAATTAAAATTACCAAACGAAAATTGATTTTTCGATTATTTCGATTATTGATGAATTGTATAAATGTTTATACAAGGTTTAAAATGGAGAGACAAACCGGAATGGAAATAAGTTGGAAATGGATGCTAATAAAAATAAAGGTGAGATCTTCTCACTCAAACAAAAATTTGAAATTCAGTTATTGATTGATTGATTGTTTGGGTGATAGTATATATAGTAGTATATAGCAATATATATATATATTGGAATATATATATATTGGAGTTGTTGATTTCCCGCATTATATAGCGGATGAGAACCTATGCACCGCATAATAGCGGATGATATTTTATAAATCCCATATACCGCGATATTCCACCTCGAAGTAGAATTGGTATTGTGTTAACGTCTGTGGATGCAGGGAAACAGGTTGGAGGAATCCAACTGGATTCCTCAAATTATGTGAATTTGTTTCATATATTGTGATGTGATTGTTTATAATCTGTGTGTGATTATATGTGTGATTGGAATTGTTGAAGGCTAAATTTAGCCGAATGTATTTTTGGTATCGTTGGATACCAGAAATAAATATAAATTGGATTTTGAAATTAAAGTGGAAAACTTTAAGTAAATTTATTTTTAAGAGTTGAATAAATTTAAAAGAAAGAATTTAACGGTTAAAAATTGATTTTTGTAATCTTATCGAATAAATTCCAAAATATGGGAAAGGATTTTAATTTATGGGTTTTGAATAACTTTGTTTAAAAGTTGAAGAATTTATTGAAAATGAAATTTTAAATAATTTGGTGTTTGAATGGAAACTTAGTTTGTGATTTGAAATAAACTTGTAAATCAATTTGTAATTGATTTAAGGTTTGAAATAATTTGGAAATTAGATTTGGAATTTAATTTGGTAATTGAAAATAAATCATTGGAAAAATCAATTTAAAATTGATTTAGTATTTAAAATAAATTTAAAAATCAATTTGGAATTTGATTTTGGAGTTGAAAAGTGAATATTTGAGAAATCGATTTGAAAATCGTATAAAAAGTGAATATTTGGGAATGTAAATTCAAAATGGAATTTATAAAGGAAAGGGAAATTTGTTATAAAAATAAACACTGATTTATTTTTAAAGTGTGGAAATAAATTTACGGATTTGGAATGTAAATTTAAAATAAATCGATAAGGATTTATTTAATTGGTTTAAATGGACCATTTTGAAGTGAAAGTGTATTCTCACTATAAATCCGAGTATATTTCCAAAGTAGCTTTTAAAAATATAAATTAAAGGTTCTAAAGTTGGTTTTTAAAAGAATATTTGGAAATATATTCCACGTAAGGAAATTGATTTGAAATTTATTTTCAAAAGTTGAAAGATGAAAATTTATTTGAAATTTGTTTTCAAAGTGTTGAAGTGTGGAAAAATATATATCTTGTGAAGATATTTTGAAAATAGATAATTTGGGAAAATTATTTAAATCTGATGATTGTTATGAATGTTGTTGATAGTTAAATCACCGACTATCAATATTGCCTTTGAAATGGCACTTGAATTTGTTTTTAAAACAAACGCTCATTATTCGGTTTAGCCGGGAAAGGACCTTTGTGTCAGATAACCCATTCCAAATAATGATACGACGTGTATGAATTGCAATTGAAGACCGGTGTGAAGACCGGGTATTTTCGAAAATGAAAGGACAACCTATCGAATGTCTCTGCACCGAATTGCTCCGGTATAGAGATTTATATCACTCTTCTTGTGATGGGAAGTCCGGACGTGATTAGTAAATATCCGGATTGCAAGGGCTTCTTTGGAAATGCCTTCGGTTCTGTTCGAATCCGGATCATACTTGTATGGTTACATGTCTGACATTACATTTCGAGATATAAAGCTGATTTCTTTCAAATACATTTCTGTTAGTGGCCGAGAATTTATTCTCTTAGCTTAACACCCTTCTCTGAGACGTACGAGCTCAGAGGTTATGTAGTTGAAGGTTATCAGCGATATATTCCCAATTTGGTAATGTGACATGCTGAGTGCTACTGTGTGTTGATCATTGGTTGATCATTTGTTGATCAAAGCATGGCTTCTATGAGAAGTGTAGCTTTGTGGATGAGACTTCGTCAGACCTCACACCTCAGAAATGGTCGAAACAGGAATGATGCGGCAAGGTTATGAGGGTCGCGCCCTTTAGGGTATGTCATTTCCTTCTGGAAAAGGGTGGTATCAGGTATGGAGCCCTGATATTTAACCTATGTGGTTGCTCCAATCTCATTTCTTTGTGGTTGTTGCTTTGTGATCGAGGCGCCTCGGATAAAGGTCCCAAAGGACCGAGGGATGGCATATTCGTGTAGTAGTTACCTAGTGTAAGGGGTAACCCGGCCTTGTGTTGGCAGAGAGCTAGTTAGTTCTCGGGACGTCCATCCAGAGGCGTACCCATTGGCAGTAGGAAGTTCCTTAGCCTGACCATTTGTTGGAAAATCCAAAGAAACAATACGAACCCTGTACGGTTTTAGTTGTATAACCTGCTATGGAATGTGGCGGTAACCTGCTATTGAACATAGTAGCTATAGTAGGCATAAGTGCGGAATGCCTATGCTGGCTAAGATTAATATTATACTTTCGAAATGTTTTCCACACTAGACATTAATAATAATAATCCAATGGTTTTGCGTAGTAAGCATCTTTGACTATCATAAGGAGAAATCTCCTCCAATTCTGCGTTTGCATTGTGTGTGTGGCGGGAGGCCTTATGGTAGTTTCATTTTCCAAAAGCATTGCGAATTAATTTTATTTTCTTTGTGAAAATAACTATTTTACGATCTCACACCAGTCACCATGACTGACTCGGAGTTTATTGTTTCCTTTCTAAACTCTGGGTGCCCATAATTTTCACACGGGCAGCCTAGAGTTATGTTATCAGGATATTCTTGATATTCTGGAGCTTTGGAGGCAAGCTGGATGGCGAGACGTACTCCCGTACTTGTTTATTTATTCTGCTATGTATTCTGTATGAGGACAAGTTTATATAACTGTCCATTGTTGTATTGAGTTGTATATTGACTCTGATGATGTATGTATAAACTGATATAGTTCTTTGTTTAAAAGACTAGTGATTATCTATTATATATTGTTCCGCTGCGAATGTGAGATTCTGATATTGTTTCTGTTTCTGTTTTTCTATTCTTTCTTTTCTTCTGTCTTCTTCTACCTCTTCTTTTTAACCATAATGATTCGGTTTTCCGGCATTCGATTGTGCGGCATTTGATACAGTGGACGTATTGATGTCGACTTTCGAGCGTCGAAAGGTCGAAACGTTACATATCTTTCGACTCCTTTGCTTCTTCTTCTACTCAATCGAAGCCAACCCAGCAGAAACCCACCTAGTCGAAACCAATACACAAGGTATCACTTAGATGGTACGTAGTGGATTGGAGGAAAGGCGGAAGCCATGGTGTCGAAAACAATGCTTCTGATGGGATCGAAACCTTGGTTTTGTTTTCAAATGTTAAGTGCCTGCTTTATTTTACCTAAAGCTTTCGACGTAGTCGAAAGATATGTTTTCAAAAGGAGTTTTCTATATAGCTTTCGAAGGGGATTTCCATTTTATGTTTTAAAAGTATAGGCTTTCGAAGGGTTACTTTATTTATAAAAGAATGCTTTCAAAAGTAGCGATTCTGACCTGGTCGAAACCCAACTGCTATTTTTCTACCTTTCAAGTGTATTGAAGTCAACAATGCTTTCGAAGGATGCTTTTGTTTTAAATTTATGCTTAGCCACTTCCAAAATGCTTTCAAAATGGGTACTTTTGTTTATATTCACTTTGACCTAAAAGATATTTTTAAAGATAAACCCAATGTTTTCGAAAGGGGTACTTTCAATGGTTTCGAAGCTATGCTTCTAAGAGTTTATAAGTAATGCTTTAATACTTTAGAAAGGTATGGCTTGATGGTTTCGAAAGAGATGTTTTAAAGTGTTTCGAAAGGTACATGTTAGTGTTTTGAAAAGAAGATTTACATGCTTTCAAAGGAGGTTATAGAAGGATTTCGAAAGTAAAGTTTTAAGGTTTCGAAAGCCTTATTTTTTTAAAACAAAGAACCCAATCTTATTTTTAAAGGAAAACCACGACGTAATAAAGGAGTTTTAAAATGGCTTTAAGTACGAAGTTTTTGAAGAAGCTTTCCTTGATAAATAATAGGTTAAAGGGGTTAACCATGTTTTATATGAAAATGATTTCAAGGATATTAAACCACGGATGTTGATATTATTATGTTTTCTTCTTCTGATATATTTATCCACATTGTAATGAACCCATAACGGTACTTTAGGAAGGGCAAAATAACCAGCTAGGTTGACCCAGTAGTGAATATAAATTAAGGATGTTAAAATATTAAGAAAAGATATTGGCATGGGCCAATATGTTCATAGTAAGCCCATGAAAACTGCGTATAGGAAAAGATATTGGCAGGGGCCAATAGGTTAATAGTAAGCCCATGAAAACTATGTATAAACAAAGATGTCAGGAAGGCAGGTTCATAGTAAGCCCATTAATATTATGATTTGACATTGGCAGGGGCCAATAGGTTGTAGTTAGCCCATGAAAACTGTATCCGGATTATGATATTGACAGAAGTCGATAGGTACATAGTCAATCCATGAAAACTAGGATAAGAGGATGGATATTGGAGTTACCAATAGGTTCAGGGAGAACCTATGAAATAGTAAAGATATTGGCAAGGGCCAATAGGTTCTTTGTAATCCTATGAAAACTATGAAATCGGACAGGGAGTCCCTATACATTAAATAGGTTACTAGTAAGCCCATGAAAACTAGTAGATTAATAGTTACCCTAGAAACTATAAGTAAGACAGATAGTCAGACTGAATGGGGATGGTAATCCAGAACTAAATGATTTGTTTGCATATCATCATATTATTTTGAATTGTTATACCCATTGTGGTTGCAGGAGCATAGTATATGGTTTTATAAAAGATTTTAGGATACTAGTGAGGGGAAAACCCGTTCTGCTAAGCGGCGTGGTCTCACTTGATATCTAAATGGTTTGAGATGGTAGATTATTATTCAACCAGGCTTTATGTCCGACTCGAATTTTTTTCCCCTTAAACTCTCGGGTGCTCAATTGATTTTGAGTAGTTTGAGAGTTGAGGATTTCAGGTTCTTTTTAGACGAATAAAGCTTCCCAAGATGTGCAGGAGGCAAGCTAGTTAATAAGAGTTCTTTATATTCCACTGTGTTTTGGTTGCAAAAGCAAATCTGTTTTATTGGCTTATTATATACTCTGATCTACCAAGGGGGCATCTTCATATGTCGCTCTTGGCGTATGTTGTAATAAATATATTTGTCTGAACGTAGTTATGATTGTGGGATTATGTAATGAACTTGGAATGTTTTTAAATGGAATGTGGAATGTGTTTTGATGATTTAAATTTTTTCATATTCATGTTTTTTTTGTGTATCAATGTACCTAACATTACTGTATTTGGTCGCCGAGGATTAATAACTATGGATGATTGCAGCATCCGAAGCCGTTAGTTTTAGGCCTCCAAGTGGGAGATGTTACATTTGCATGCCTTCTACTCAATTAATCGGCGACCGCATTTCCCTTTCTTAGCTTATAGGAAATGCCAAAGTCATAGGAGGCTAAGAATTCCAATCATAACTGCTGGCGAAGGTTGAGATCCTTCTAGGAGAAAACGTACTTCAAGAATTTGTGGTCTGTGAACAGCTCGAACCTTTCTCATAATAAGCAGTGCCTCTAAATCTTCAAAGCAACACTATCGTGTAACAACCCGCATATTTTACGATTTGATATTTAAATATAGAATCGTTAATCGGATTGAAGTCCGAAAAGCTACTTTTTGCAAACAGTCAAATTAGGACTCGAGACCACTTCCATTGAGTTCGAAATGCCATTTGCGACCTTTTTGAGTATAAACTTCGATATGTTTGGAGTTAATCGAATTTGGCTACTTTTTCTATTTGGGTTTTAGGTTTGGATTCAGCCCACTAGCCAACTTAATACCCTAACTCAGCCCTCTCCTCTCCATTCACTCATTCCTACTCCTCAAACTCAAGCTAAAAATGAAAATGGTGGAGAGGAATGGGAAATTAAAACTCCAAACCCTAGTTTTCTTTTGCAAATCATGTACTAGCTTCAAACTAATAGAAGAAGCTTTGGTAAGCCTCCTCTTCTTCTTCTCCAACTCATTCTCTTATCAATTTCAGAAATTCCTAAACCTAACTTAGGAAATGTTTCTCTTTTTATTCTAGATTCAAGGTTGTTGAGTTGGAGTTGAAGTGTGATTGCTCTTGCCATTGCTCTATAGCTTCTTCTTCATTTGTTTTGGGTTTAAAGGTGAGATTTTTATCTCACATCTTAGTCTATAATTATCTTCGATTGTTAGGTATGAATTCCTAACACTTATTTTTGTGCAATTGATTTTGGTTTGGATCGATTTTGTGTATATTCCAATTTTTGGTGTTTTGGTTTAATTTTTGTGAAAATCCTATTATGGATATTTGGATATTGATATTCGAGGCGTATCGAAGAGCCATTAAGGTTGGGTTGTCGCTAGGCATAATTCCTTAGTCGTTGTTGCTCGCCCGATTGTTATCGATGTCGTTTGGCCATTTTTGGCCTTGGTTCAGGGAATGCCCTGAACAACAGTTTCAGACGTCTGAAACATATGGTTCAGACATCTGAATATAATACTGGGAATTTTCTTCTCCCAGCATTCAGACGTCTGAATCAAAGTTTCAGACGTCTGAATTGGTTCGTTTTGAACCAGAAAGGAAATAGGCCAAAAAGTGCCTATTTCAGACGTCTGAAATCAAGTATTCAGACGTCTGAATTCTGTTCTGGAAAATATTTTATTTTCCAGATTCAGACGTCTGAATCCTTGATTTCAGACATCTGAATCTGCAGTCTTTTGCCTATTTTCCTATTGAGCTTGAATTTCCAACTTTAATCGATTCGTGTTGATTCCCTTTTTGTTGTTATCATTTATTATCGGCTTTGATGACATTTTCTTTGGGATTTTTGGGAATATACATTTTAATGGATTCGGTATTGATTTCTTTGGATTTTATTCACGTCTTTGAATGTGAATTTTGGTGATTAATTGTTTTACCATCATTTTTGTGATTTGTCACTTTAAAAATATAATGGTTTTAATACTAGTACTAAATATCAAAACTCTTTCATCAAAACGATTTCAACTCTATTTTCAATACCAAACTCGTTTATAAAACCGTTTTCCAATCTATTAGTATCTACAAACCTTTACCTCACTCGGATGAGAAATCTAATTAAACGGCTTAGTAAAACAAGTGGTATGAAACACTTGCATTTGCTTCGTCGGTTAATTCTTGGACTTGTTCGACTGAAACTCTTGTGACAATTTTCGAGTGGAAATCTACAATTTATTCGTAAATATTTTAGTTAAGCTAGTGGTTATGGGACATGAAGCTAAACTCCTATATTTACTAGCTTAGTGTAATTGACACTTCTTGATGATCGATGATGATCATTTTATGGTTTAAGACTAGCAATGTGTGATGTCTCTTTGTCCACATGGAGGATTGTACTTCATTTTATTGAGCTTCGGCTCATAGTCCGCAATGGGGGACAATACCTAGTCAGGAGGAGCTTCGGCTCATCAGGAGGAGCTTCGTCTCATAGTCCGCAATGGGGGACAATACCCAGTCAGGAGGAGCTTCGGCTCATCAGGAGGAGCTTCGGCTCATAGTCCGAAATGGGGGACAATACCTAGTCAGGAGGAGCTTCGGCTCATCAGGAGGAGCTTCGGCTCAAAGTCCGCAATGTGGGACTATACCCAGTCAGGAGGAGCTCTGGCTCATTTTTATGGGATTGGCCATCCTCTTTCTTGTGCTTTTTGGATTTCTTGTTGATGATATCTAGAATTTGTGTGTCGTTAACTTTTGTGATTTCTGGATATTGATTTCTGGAATTTATGTTTCACCAGCATTTATGATGGGCATTGATATGTATGTCCTTATTTGTGGATTGGTGAATTAAATTAAGAATATAACGTTCTTTTCTGTGTTTTGAGATTCTTGAGATATTGTATGACTTTTGTGGGTTTTCTAATGTATACTTATCATAGTATGACATCCTTTTGTTATCATACGTTTTATTATCATATCTCATATTCTATCTCATTTTATCTGATAATTATAGCTAGACTGATCTGTTTATTATTTTCTTCTTAAATAATACTCGGGTCAGACTGAGATTTTACAGGTGCTTCCTCTTGACTTCCTATCTGGAACCATCATCTGACTTTTGGCTAACTACTCTAGTTTAGTAGTTTTTGTTGTATACATTTGAGATTCGACTCCTTGATGTATACATATTCTTTTGGCTAGCACTTGTATCTATTCTTTTGTGTTATTGTGGTTCTTATTTGACCACTACTCTGATGTACAATTTCTTGTGTTATATTCATATCTATTTTCGCCTTTGTGATATGAATTGTCTGTGACTGATTTGTGTTATGTTTATTTCTATATTTATTTCCGAGGTCCATATAGCCACTGTGTAGTAGCTTTGAGTTTGTATCGGTATGTCGGATTTCCTCTTGAGATGAAAAGTTATATTTTTATCTGGCATATCGGTATTCGCACAAAGCAATTACACAAATGGTCGCTCCTCAACAACCTTATTCTCCGCGTTAGTTGACGGCATTACCCCGGAGTGTCCTTGGTTAGCATGGGTATAGAGGTGGGGCGTCACATATCGCCACCAACTCCAATCCCGAGTTAGATGCTTCCTATCATGCGACTTCAGTTTTCGACTAGCATAGGAGACAACCGTTAACTTTTGCATCAATACCGCACCTAATCTAATACCACAGGCGTTTGTGTATACAGTCAGCTCCTCATTCCCACTCAAAATGGTCAATATCGATGCACTCTTCAACCTCTCCTTCAGACTCACAATGTGTGCTCGCCCTCCGCGTCCTAAATAAAGTCCGATTCTTCTTCATTATATTGGTCAACGACATGGCTAGCTACCTTCAAGAAGTCTTTGATAAATTATCTATAATATCCCGCAAATCCTAGGAAACTCCTTACATCAATGCATTCTTGGGCTGGTTCCAATCTTAAACCACCGCCACCTTTGTTGGATCAACTGCAATACCTTTCCTAAAGACGACATAAACCAAGAATTTCACTTCTCTCCTTCAGAAGTGACACTTTTAAAACTTCGCTCTCAACCTGTGCTTCCTCAACACTTCAACCACAATCCTCAAGGGTGTCATGTGTTCCTCCTTTATCCTAGAATAGATCAAAATACCATCCACGAAAGTATAAACTTCTTTAGTTGATCCTTGAAGATGTGGTTCATATGATCAAAAAAGTATGTCAGAGCATTGGTTAGCCCTAACAGCATAACCAACCACTCATAGAAACTAGATAGCATACAAAAAGCTGTGATTGGCACTATAACAACCCTCTCTGGAACAGGCCTAATTTTCGACCCAAAAAAGGCCCATCGGAACTTAGACCCATTCTAAAGATGGCTGTTAGTTGGTAAAAATAACAAAATAGAGCTATCTATCTATTCTTTTGGAACTCACCATAGAAGGAATAAAATATAATAACAATAATAGTACCCATTTATTTCAAATCTTTTCAAATGTCATAAAACATTAATTAAAATTAACCGTTACAGCATTTTGTTAAAAAATACATTTCATGGGTACAATAGAAAATAATACAAAAGGATAGATAGTAACTACCACAAGCTCACTCTCGCCATCTTCAAGCATCATGAATTCCTTCTTTAACCTGTGTTGTAATGAGGAAGGAGTCAGAACAACAAGTATCTGATGAATAGAAATCTCGAGCCTTACTATTTTAGTACTTGCACAGTATAATTTAAATAAGAACATGTCTTACATAATTAAACCATTTAATACTTCATAAAAGGAAAAAAGGCGGGTCCTCGTTCAAGCACTTAATACCTTTCATTCTCGATGCAGGTTTCTGAATCCCATTACCCATATCCCACGTCATAAATGTCTAATCAGTGCAAGAGATAGTACCCAAGCCACCTAATACCTTTTATTAGAGAATAGGAAGACTCTGGCCATTTAAGACCGCAATTGAGGCAGACCTCATCATTTAATATATGTTCCCAAGGTAGACTCCTTAATAGTAACTATCTAGATGACATCGCATGGAATCCCTTGAGCCTCTTAATACTTCTTTATGGAAAGGCAGACCCTCAACCATTCACTTAATATGTTATCCCGAAGCAGACCCCAATCGAGATAACACATATCGTGCCTAATGACTAACCATTTGGCCATTTATTGCTTCATTTAAGGAAAAGATGTGGGTCTTTAAACAACCACTTAGTACCTCAAGACCCCAAACCAGGCCCTTCGTATAATGACCCGTACTCATAATGACATCTCACATTAGTTCGACTATTCATAGGAACTAGTAGCCAAATTTGCTAGGTAGATATACACTATAGAACTTGGGCATAACCTCGCGTCATTATAAATACTTATCATAGGAGATGCCTCACATCAACCCCAAAGTCACACTACTAGTAGCCAGAATTGCTGGGCAGACTTCTATGTGCCTTTTGACTGACTCTGGATCTCTACGACTTAGCCATAATTTAAATACTCTATATATATAATACTCATCTCATCGTTCCATTATTAAGGCCTTATAAGGAATCTTCCTTATTACGCCTTAAAATATCAATTACTTTCCTAAGGGGAATTTAATGACAATTATTACCTAATTAACTACGCAATCATACGTTATAATTATATGTTTATTACGCTAATTAATATGTAAATAAATATGCACTTATTATTCCATGCGTGCAGAGAATACTCCTTAACTAACATTAAATGTCAATTATTTTTAACCGTAATAATACAAGTCTTTCCTTTTTTTTCCATTTTACTAATAATGTCTAAATTCCAATCTCCATAACAACAGATTCTAATATCCCTAACAAGGATTCAATGCTCATATCCAAAATTGCAATAAATAGACTTGTATATAGAATCTAAATCCAATCTATCTCATATTAAAACAATGGAATAAACCAAAAATAGAAACATAAAATTAATCAATTCTATGCTCTATTCAACTTCTTTTACATGATTTAGACAAGCAAAATTCTATTAAATTTTATAGAAATAGGCAGTGTAAACTACGAATAAAAATTCATATGTTACACATTATTTCATAATTACACCGCTTAATCAGATTTGGAGAAAAAGAATAAGAAGTCGAATAGATGGTAGAATAAATAAACTGCAAAATCGACAGAACTCCATTATTTTAACCAAAAACAATTAAGATTCCAACCCTGAGATGACATTTCTTTGGGGGGAATTTGGAGATTTTCAATATGATGTTATCGTAATCCAAAACTCCCCAAGGCATATGTCAAATCCAACTATACTATTCAACTACTAAAATAAAAAACTAACATTTTCACTCACTGTTGGTCCTTAGCTTTGCTTCTCTTTGAATTTGCAATACCCATTATAATCTCCTTCAAATCTCTTCCTTTCAATATATACAACAAGGGATTTGTACATATATTAGATTCAATAAGGTTGGAGGAGAAGAGGTTTGCAAATTAAATAATAAACAAAGATAGGTATATAGGATTTCTTACTTGAAACCCTAGTGGATTTTTCTAAATCTAAGAGGAGATGAACTAACAGAGCTTCGTTGATGTTCCCAAAATACTTATGAATAAAAGTGAGGGGTCTAGGGTTTTATTTATAGTGGTTGAAACACACCAGAACTGTAGGATGAAACTATGTTAAAAAGGGATAAATCTGGAGTGTTTAACATCAAAAAACACCAGTCGCCATAGTGTAGTACCAGTCGACCGCCCCTATAGACCGGTCGACCACTAAGGGTTGATCGATTGGGCCGCACTGGTCGACCGCTCCATTATTTTAGGAGCGATTATTTGTTTCCATTGTTTGATTATTTTATTACCTAATTAACTTTTAACGTTAACTGTTTAACTTAATGTTTACTTAACCCCCAAATCTAACCACGGTTAATTTTTGAAATTCAAACTCTAAATTTAAACACTTATTTAAATTTGAATTCAAACTGAATTAACTTAAATCTAAAAACTTTAAACGCTCTTCGTTTGAGCTTCGGTTTCAGCATATTATATATGGAAATAGATCAAAATTTTGCCACAACCACAACAGAATAACTTTCACGGTCAAATTCCAACTTTTATAAAATTTCCATTTTATCCTTAACCCCTAATTAATTAAATTTCTCTTAATTTACTTGTTCAATTAAGGTTGATTTTATGAGGTATTTGTAACGACCTTAATTTTTGGTAACATTATTTAGGATATTTAATTAGTTAAATTAAATAAAATGATGTAACGACTAGGGGATTGAGATTTTTTTATTAAAAAGGGTAGTCGTGCTATGTTAACAAATGAACTAAAGAGGGATTTGAACTTAAAATAAGAGAGGGAAATAGGTGAGGCAAAATAAGAAAAGACACATCCTTACACCCTAAACACTTACACTCATTCACTTCACAAAATCATTTACTACAAACTAAAATCATTAAGGCCGGCCACCATTAAAGGAAAAACAAGAAGAAGATAAAGAAAGTAAAGGAAGGAAGATTAAGCAATCAAATCTATTCTCAAATCTCAATTCCTTAATCAAAAAGTTAAGGTGAATAATGACTACATCTCAAGTTTTTAATGGTTTTCAGTTTTAGTATGAAATCCGAACTATTTGCAAATGTTTTGCCATGATTTCAATGATAAAATGTATATCTATATGTTGTTGCTGATTTATGCTAATTCACATAGATTTTGTGACATGTTTTGATGTGAAAACCCTATTATATGACATCCAATTGCCTACCGAATTTAGATTTAAATTAGAAATGATAATTTAGAAATGGGTATCAATTTTCATAATTTTATGAATTAATGTGAATTTTATATGAATTTTCTAGTGAAGAAAATGCTATTTTGGGATACATTAATTACGGCCAAATTATATTGGCATAGGATCTGAAATTTATATATGTTGGAAAACATATTGAAAATGATTTACAGGAAATTTTGTAAAATTTTCCTAAGTGTTTTAATGGATATATAAAATTATTTAAGGTATGGAACTTAAAGGTTATATATATTTATAAAAAGGAGAAGGGGTATTTTGTAAATAATTCAAATTGTTATTTCTAAAAATTGGCAGTACTTTTAGAAAATAATATTTTCATCCAATCATAATTTGAAAAACAAGGCTGGTTAGGTATAAAGGATTAATTTAAAAAGTCAAATCAGTTTATACATGCATTTTCCTTTTTCAATGCTTTCGGCATCAGGCTTCCGACTCCTTACCTCCGCCTCCAACTACATCGAAACCAATGCACATAGTATCAGATACCTAGTACATAGTGAATTTGATATAAACGGAAGGTACTGGGTCGAAACCAGGGGTTCCGAGGGGATCGAAGCATGCTTTGCTTTCAAATGAAAATGTGCCTGCTTTGCTATTAAAAGGAATGATTTCAAGTTGGTTGGCTTTCGACTAGGTTAAATGGTTTTGAAGGAATGTTGTCGAATGGGTTGCGCCTTTAGTTTTAAGTAAATGCTTTCGAAGTGGTCGAAACCCCTAGCTGCCGGTTTTCTTACCTTTCGAAGTCAATGGTTTTGGAAGGTATACTTTGTTTTAAAACTTAAACACTTCTCCAATGCTTTCGAAAGGTTGGTCTCGACACATTAGAATTTTTAAAATTTTAAATTAAATTAAAATATACTAGGGGCAAAGAGGTAATTACCACATCATCACCAAACCCCATCGTTCAACTCAAATGCATACACGACCACAACAGCCGCCACCTATTTCATGTCGTCGCTGCGCCTACGCGCCTCTACCCCATATCTGACCACACCATCGAACTCGCCACCTCCGACCGCCCATTCTGGTCCCCACGCTACAGTCTCCGCCACTACCTAGAGAGATTCGCCGCCGCCGCCTTCCATCATCAAATCTGGCGATCTCAAGCATTTATGCAATGATCGAACCATATGGATGAACTCCGCTTCGTCTCCTCTACCAGCCGCAACTTCCCGATCGTCGAATGGTCGATGATCCACCGTTGAATCCAAACCCTAAAATGGATGACCGATAATGTTTCGCCAATTTCTGATCAAACCGAGATACGATTGCAAAAACGAATTCCAGACGCTGACTTTATTCGTCGAGAGGTTCGTGATGATATATTGTATGATAGGGTTTGAGAAGTTTGAATTTTTCGATTTGATTTGAAATTGGAGTTTAGGGTTTTTAGATGTTTTCCATTGGAAAGGAGCAGATAAAATTAACAAGTACATATAGAAAATATAATAGAAGACTGCTAGGGTTTATAATAATATATATAGGGAAAGATGGACAAGAATGGATGGAACAGATATCAATTGGGCCAAAGCGATCACAAAGGCCCGGAAAGCCCGTTTTGTTCCCGAAACGAAAATATGGCATCCTATATATTGAAATATAGGTTTTCAATATTTTTAAATTCAATAGAACTAATTTCAAACCATAATTCTATTGTATATAGAAGTTAGCTTTAAAATCAATTTATATTTATTTTTACACGTTAATTAAAACGAACTATCATTAAATTGATTTAATCACTTTTAAATTCGAAATTAAAAGTTTTCTATCATCATCCTTGATTAAATAGGAATCAATAATCTTTTAAAATTAAAGTTTCCATGTTTAAACCCAAAATTTAAATATTACATTAATTTCAACATTAAATTAACTGTAATAAAATCTCAGTTCATTATATTTTAAATTTCAATAAACTCTTTTATTCTATTTTAAATGTCCTTTATATTAAATTCTCTTTTTAATTAAAACATATATTTTCTTTTTATTACATCAACTTCCTCTTTTTGTTTTAATTCAAACATGGGTTTCTATTATTACGTCCATTAGTTACAATTAATGTTCTCTTTCCTTTTATTTGAAAGATTTCAATTACATTTAATTCCATTGTTTACAAAATTAATTCCAAAATGGATTAAATAATTAGATGAGAAATAAAATAATCGTTTCAACTTAGAAATTCAATTATCTATACATTTGTTGTTTGCAACAAAGGATTATAAATTTACTTACAATAATTGATTCCTTATTCTGTGTAAAAACCAATTTCAACTAATTAACATCTAATTCTCCTTAATCCACCATTTATTTTACTCCTTATTGAACTCCACAATTATATCCAAATTAAAATTTACATTTATATTCCAATTAGAAATAAATAATCATTTCATTCTTTACAACATTAACATTAATAAATCATAAAATCTTTATCTGTAACCATTTTTAATCAACAATTATATTAAATTTAATATTTCTAAATGGATGAAAAAATACGGGTCGTTACAATCACCCTCACTCGAAACTCTTCGTCCCCAAAAAGGAACAAGAAGAAAAATCAAGAAGTTTGATATATTTTATTCAAATCAGTAAATTTATATACAGGTTAGCTTACATATTTAAGTTTAATAAAATTTGAAAATAACTCAACTTCTATGAAAATTTTCCAAGACCTATATTTACGAAAAATTTCGGCAGCATCTCTTTTGCGCGGATAGGTCCGAAAAAATAAAAATATCAATAATTACATTGTACATATCTTATTTCAATAATAAAGAATCCCAAACCATGGGAAAAATAATAAAATACCGTTTCAAAACCGTAATCCAAAAACGTACCTATTTATCTCGCAAACAAAGTTTATTTATGAAATCAAAAGAAATAGCTATTGCTTCCATAACCCTTTTTTTACTTACATAATCCAAAAGAGTTAAAACTATGTAACAAGAGTAATATTTTAGTTGTTTCAATCAGCAGCACAAGCAACAAACAATATATAATTATCATACGCAAACAAAAGCAATACGACCATTATATACAACAAAATAATCCATCACACATCCTTAGCAACCAAAACTAAAAGTTTGTCCAGGTTCAGACATTTTGCATCGCACAAGGGTGATAAATAAACTACTAAGTGTACTTTACGCTCAACAGCCTTAGGTAATTATTCAATAGATTATTCATACAACCTCGAACGATTTGAAGCATCATTTTCCAAACTTTCCATTAGCAAAACAACATAGAATTTAAATATTATTTAAGTTTGTATGATGTACACATATCATTTATACACAACATCAATTCCAATCGCATGCCTGAATACATAAATTTCACTTTCGAACTAGTATTGTTAACTCGACTACTATAGTGCGGATTTTGATCCGATTTCTTAATTAGAAATCTCCATTTTTCTTGCATAGCCATAAACTATGATAGAAAATTTCAAATTCATATCAAAAATTCGTATCAAATGTTCACCGTCAAGAATCGAGTGAAAAATCCAAACTCGGACTAGTGTGAATTTCCATAAATCATGTATTCGAACCTGGATCAAAACTGTTATGCAGATAAAATGATCTACGCACAACTTACATATTTTACTCTATTAGTTTCTTTAACACATCATTTATCTTTCATTTATTTTCAATTCCTATATGTAACGACCCGTAAATTTAACGGTTTTTATTACGTAATTAACTGAAATTTTGCTTGAAATTAAATAATTAAATCTAGCAATGAAAATTTGATATTTGGTATGCGTCTATTTAAACATAGCAAATGGCAGATTTTCATCAGAAAATATGAAAGTTAATTCTGTTGTGTAATTTTCAATTTCAATATTAAATCGGTTAATTTAATATTTTCGAAATCTGAATATTTTATATAATAAAAACGTAGATCATTTTCTGAGTGAGGCGTCATAATTCGTTTCGTCAAATTTGGACTTCCCTGGCCCCGTTTAGCTTATTCGACGAATTTGCAGCAGTTTGGTAGTGAAATATCGACTTTTGATAGGACGGTCGTATCGCTCATATCTGTGTACCATTCTGTTCGTCTCGTCGTGCTGATCTCCGCAGTATATTCACTTGTGTGTTTCGGCGTTTGCTACGCGGCGAAATATGTGAAACGTTTAGCCGTATTGGTACCCTAATTTTAACCTTTTGATTTCCCTGTGTCCGTTCAGTTGTCCATATACTGAAATCGATATCCATTAGCATTTATAATTTCTGAAATCCAACTGTTGCCTTTCACTATTCTCAATTGTTTCAATATATAGGTGGTTCATTCTCTGCCTTTCATTTTCTTCCTCTCTTGCTTTTCATTTCTGTTCTTTTGAAGAAAAAATTTAATAATATATTTTGGTTCGTATACATAGTTGTAATATAAAGCAAAGTTTATTATGCTTTCTTCTTCTCTGTTGCCTAAGCCTGCTCACCATTTTCTTCTTACCCAAAAATTTACTCGTCGCGTTCTTTTCTTTTTCCACCGTAACCTACTCCCTGACCACTCATACCAACCCACCCTTCCACCTTGCAAAACACGCAAGCCTACGTAACCGCGTCCAGAACCGCCACTGTTCTGAGCCTGCCACCCACGTCTGCTTCCTCCTCCTCGCATATCACCAGGCCGTGACAGCGGCCATCCTAGCCCACCTCTTTTCCCGAACGACCCACGCCTTCTGCCGTGAAACCCATCCAAGAAGAAACCCATCCCCTTCATGAAACACTATGCAAGCACCCCTGCAGCCGAACACACCACCTGACAACCCAAACGCCTCCTCTTCCCGGACCTTTCCCACCTAGCGGTGCCACCAAAACGCCCGCGCAGCCACTCGAGTACATCACTCCTCCACATAACGCCTCATAAGTAGCCTGCCATCCCGCCGACAAGTCACTCAACGACCTAACCAAACCCACGACCGAGCTTCTGCCACCGTTAGCCACCCATGTCTCACCCTTCCAGATTCGAGCCTTCCCCATGGCCACATGCTCACCAAAATCTCCATAACTTCGCCTGTAGCCCACTACCTCCACTGTGCTCGGCCTTCCCTTCCTCTTTAAAAAAAATTAATAAAATCAAATTTGAAGAAGCATGCAACCTTCCACCAGCCGCACCCAAGTTTCCACCCAGGGCCGCACCCACTTGCCTTAGCCGTGTATTTATATATATGTAAATATTGAAGGTAAAATATTTGTTTATTTATATTGATTTTAAATTGTATAAATAAATAAATATATATAGTCGTTTATGTTGTGTAAGTTATACTAGTTGTGTATCTGATCTTTTAATAAAGTGAGTTATCTTGTTTAAAGATGGGAAAAGGTTGTATATATAATATGTTAAAGGTATCTAGTTAAATTCATGTTAATATTTTAAATATATTTTGAAATATATATAATACGTTTAAATATTTATTTGAAGAATTTTGAAAAAACTATGTGATATATATCATTTGTATTTATCCTTTTCCGTTGAATCTAAGTTCAATTTTCTTTGTTTCGCTGCTTCCCAAATTTACAACAGTAGTTTTAACCTCGTCACTGTCCTGCTTGCTCGATCCGTGTGTTTGTCCATGTCCATTCATTTTCATTCTCATTCATTTCTCTAGCCTCGAAAGGTGAGCAATCACTCACGATTAACATTCTTATATTTAATAAATTTAATTCACCTGAAATGACGATTGAAATATGCTGCTAAATTTGAATCGTTAAGTTATTTAATTGTTAAATATGACATGTCATTATCTGCCATTGTTTACCTATGACATATGACACCATAACCTGTTGTATATATTAAATTTAAATTTGTTACTGATGATGTATGCTTGTTGTTGATATGTTATATTATTATCATATTTTGTTCTCACTCTGCAAGTTCCCTGTTAGTTTAGAATTCCCTATAGGTTGAAATGATACATACCCGAATGGACTTTAGATTAGGGGAAAATCGTTATGGGTTGAAATGGTCAACCCAAGCGATTTTCATTGATTTTGAAATTTTGGGATTGCGCGTTGAAATGATATATGTCCGTAAACATTTAATTTGCGGATTGAAATGATTAATATCTGTATCACTTGACCATAGGATAAAAATTTATATATGGACACCGTTGGTCTATATTTTGAAAATGATTTCCAAAGTATGAAAGGAAATATATGGGTTTTAATGAATATTGATTTTAAAATATAATATAATGCTATTTTTATATATGTATAAAATTTAGATTTTTAAAATATATGTTTTGGAAATTTTAATTTATAAGTTAGTTTTGGAAAATATAAATTTTAAGATTTTACTTATTATTTTATTATTTTAAAAATATATAAAATAAGATTTAATGTAAAATAAATTTAATAATAAAATTTAATTTAATAAAATTTAATTTAATTAGTATATAATATGTTTAAGCATTTATTTAAATTTATATTAATATTTTAAAAATAAATTTCTTTTATCTTAAATAATAAAGGTCGGGAAGATATATTAATGTTGACTTGGAATTTAAATTGGTTAATAATTGAATTTAAATAAGAATTTATTTGAACTTATTGATTTTTAGATTTTGAAAGGTATGATTTATAACTTGATTTGATAGAAAGTGATTAAATGAATATTCTCAACTTTAAATAAAACTGAGACTGAATATTTAATATTGATTCAAATTTATAAATTGAGATTTTCTATAATTGTTATTAAAATGATTAAGTGGATATTTTCCAATTTGAATAAAAATTAAAGTTAAATGTTGAAATATAAATGAAACTTATATTGTAAATGTTTGAATATTTAAACTTTCGAAAGGTTTTATGTTTACAAAGCTTTTGATGCTTTCGAAAGGTTGTAAATGATGGTTTCGAAGGGGAGGTCCCAAAATGGTTTCGAAAGATTTGAAGGAAGGTTTCCAATGGTTTTGAAAGGTTCGAAAGGAAGGGTTTTCCAATTTTTTCGAAAGGCAGTGTAAAATGTTTTAAAGATAGAATGCCTAAGGTTTTAAAGCTTTCGAAGGAAAGGATTTTTAAGTGTTTTCGAATGAAAGATTAAATGGTCTTGGAAGGAATGTTTTCGGTTTTGGCCTAGGTTATAAGAAGGGTTTTACTTGGTTTTTAAGAAGGTACTTCCATTGGTTTCGAAAGGGATACTTTCAAAGGTTCTGAAACTGGTACTTTCGAAAGTTTAAACGTTTTCATCAACAAGGTTTTGTGTAAAGAATATGTAACATGGCAAATAGCTTAGAGTAAAGCAAAGAATGTATTTTCCTCTTCTAAGTATGATTTAAAGGTTTAAATCATTTTGAAAAAGTTTTCAAGAAATTTTTTAAAGGGTAGTGTTTGTACCAAAATTGGGCACAACACTCTTCGGAAGAGTTTCAAGAGATAAAAATGAAGAAATTAAATTGAAAATGAGGATTATCTAACAAACACTTCAAAAACAAATGATAAAAGAGTGTAGAAACATAGGAATTTAGAGTGGTTCGGCGTATTGCCTACGTCCACTATGAAATTGATGACTTTATTGATGTTTCTTTGATGATTACAACTGATTTCAGCGACTAACAGCAGATTACAATGGATTACAGTGATGAAATTCGAATATAGTAGCAGCCTTTAAGTGCAAAGGTGTTTCCGGCAGAGTCTGGACGTCAAAGAGCCAAAAGATCCTTTTTCTGTAGGCCCCGGGCTCTATTTATAGGCGTAGGATGCAAATATCTCGCCCAGATCTCGGGAGACTTCTTATGGCACGTGGGTGGGCCCACGCAACTGAGCCCATAAAGTTTCGGCTCGATCCATGATCGATACGAACGAATTTCGTATCAATCAAGATTTGATCCAATTGAGTCGAAACTTGGCATGTGTCTTCCTTATGTTGTACGTAAGCTCCTGTGAAAATTTCAAAGCATTTGGACTTGTGGCTTGCGAGATATGATCGATGCAAGATTGCGTTTCCTCTAGTATGTCGATTTCGAATCGATGATTTCGAATCGATCGTTTCGAATCGATCAACGCACGTGACCTGGGGATGACGTGGCGCGTGATTTATGGATCGATCCACTTTCGACGCCGAGTTGACTGAGTCGTTTCCAGAGATCTCGCCTCGTTCGTATCGAAGGTTGTTGTCACGCTTGAATCGGTGGGAGTTGTATCATTCGTATCGATGGATCTCTCCTCGTTCGTATCGATCCAAATGTACGGCATGTATTGGTTGTAGGGTTTTGTTCGCATTGATAGATCGAAGCGCACTTCGTATCGATAGGAAACGTTGAATTCGCATCAATCCATGGTCGATCGATGCAAAACATGTCTATAGCCCAATCGATACGAAATGTGGATTCATATCCATTGATGGATACGAGGTGGACTTTTCTTTATCGGTACGTACCAGAGAAAGACTGATCGATGCGAAGTGGGACATAGTTTATCGATACGAACCAAGGCTCTAAGATGGATTCGAAGGCGATCGATACGAACTGAGGCTTGACGATGGATATGAACCAGATCGATTCGAACCGAGGCTTGACGCTGGATACGAACCAGATCGATTCGAACAGAGGCTTATCGATGGATTCGAAATGGGGTTATTTTCTTCAACTTGCATCGATCATATTTTGAGCATACGAACTCGGATTGACTTGAAATTTTGAACGTTGGCTTCCACGGCTTCGCTTGTCGTATCTTGTCAATTGTAGCCTGATCCGGATTCAGACAAAATTCACCGACATCCATAGCGAACCTGTGCGTAATCGATATTCGAGACGAGGGATCCTTGGTTTGCTGCCAATTCCTTGATATCTCGGCCTTGCCAAAACGTGGGATAACATTTGCCCCCCAAAGTACGTCTTGTGGAAACATGGCGTGCTTTGAAAAGCTGTAATATTCACTCTGAACAGTTATCGTCTTTTCGTTTGAAAGTTGTAATCTTTGACTGGCTTCCTCAGTAATGTGAATTGTTGACTGCCAACTGTTGTACCGTGTACTATTTAACCGATTGTTGTATGATAGTGATTAGTTGTTTATCATTGTAATCGTTCATCAGATAGGCATTCAACCTGTGAATTTTGAAAATTGAAAATCGTAAATTAGTCTGACATACTTGCGTATATGTTGACCTGACTCTCGTTAACGCTCGCGTGCTCACAAGTCGTTGTCAGTTTTTTCACATCGAATTCTGTATCGATCCTCTCCTAAATCGATGTAAAATTCGAGTTGCAACAATACTTGATGGTTGCTTTGAAATGCCCCTTCGTATCGATCCTCTCCTGGATCGATGTAAAAACTGAAAGGTGGTTTTTGTATCGATGTGGCTCACATCGATGGATATGAAATAAACGCTCGTATCGATGGTTACGAGCTTCTATGGACTCCATTGCAATGGACTTCATTTCGTATCGATGAACTTGTGCTATTATGGGTCGAGTTCTGATGGATATGAAATATACATTTCGCATCGATGGGCCCTATGTTGTTGGATACAAAATAGCCAATTTGGATCGATGCGGGATGACACCGGTTGGAACCGGTCAAGATGACTGGGAGGTGAATGGTCATTTCTTTAGTATAAATAGGCTCGGTACTTCGTCATTCTTCACTTTTCTGCTTTCATCCACCCTTGCCTTCGTATCGATAGAGAGACCGAGAGAAAGAAAACTGTTCTCGCCTTTGAATCGAACCAAAACCTTCGATCCCTTGAACCAATTATCAAAATCAGGTAATTAATCGATGAACTCGCGTTAAGAACGATGAGACTTGAGTCCAATTGCTAATCTATTCTCATACATGGCCAATTTTTGGCGATGTTGAGGTCGGAGTTGGTTCGGAGCATGGTCGAGGGAAGGAGGAAGAGCAATGGCGTTTATGTAATTTGGAGAAGAAGGTGCCCGGAGGGTTACGAAAAATTTGGTAGATAGTGGTTTGGTCTTCGTATCGATTGATTGGGGAAGAAGAAGGCACTTCGTTTCGTATCGACCTCGGTTGACCTTATTCTCGTATCGATTGGGAATCTCGTCTGGCCATATGGCTTCTCGTATCGATCGTGGAACGAACACTTAATACTAGTTGCATCGAATCGTTACCGGTCGATGCAAAGGTGGTACACCTCTGATCGATACGTGGATGGTTAGTTCGATCGATGCGAGGTCGACAACGTTCGACCGGTATGATATGGATGTTAATTGATCGATACGAAATGCGGGTTAAAATGATCAATATGAAATAGAGGCTGGGTTGATCGATACGAAATGGTCACTCTGGATCGATTCGAAGTCTTCGGCCTTGATCGATTCGAACGCGTATCCTGATGGGTACGAATGACCGTTACGAACCAGGGCTTTTGCGACCAATACGAATCGAACTTTAACAAACTTGAAATCTCTTGCATGCTTTAAAACTTGACTCCGACGAGCTTCAAACTTGCATAACTGGAATTGACCGTAGAATTGCATACTTGACTACTCCTAAAAGCTCGTCGATGGAACTGCAATTTGACTGAATTCTAATAAACTTTTAACGAACCTTAACTTGGATTGGTCTCTGAAGTCTAGATGGCATGGTTGTGACGGTCGTCGATGACGGTCACTCCGGTTGAATTTCGAAGTCTCGTCGTTCAGATATTTTCTCTAACTTTGTATAATTTCTTAAGTATTATGCAGCACTGCACTTGCACAACACATTCACACACTTTACACTGGGGGAAGCATGGGTGTTATTATTGTCTAATGATGATTTCTCATAACTTAGTTAGTTATGGAGTCCACAAGTACACAACAGCAAGGGCTTCAGGATTCATCTTCTTCTGTCCTAGAGATTCCGGCCATCGCGGCCGAAGTTATAGATCCAGCTCCGGACGAGCTGCCTGGGGCTAGGCTCATTGGAACTCCACAGGATTCAGTGCCGTCCAATGTTTCTAAAGACATGCTGGGACGGATATGCCTGAGGCATGGTTTGTCGTTTGATGACGTATTATTGCCGGGACCAAGCGATAGACCGCATGCTCCCCCAAAAGGCTTTACCGCTTTCAATAGACATGCATGCGCAGCGGGAACACTTCCCCCTTTAACTAATACATTAGGGAAGTGCTATCTTTTCTCGGAATCGCCCCGTCCCAGCTACACCCTAATGGATATGCTCTGCTGATTAGCCTATTTATCGTATTCATGGAGCATCTCTTCCGACCACCAATGCTGACTGAGATTAGATACCTTTTTAACTTCAAGAGTAGGGGAGATAGCCAGTCTTTCACTTTCCTGGAGTCAGTCAGGAACTACCAAGTAGTAACTGGATCATGGGGAAGGATGAGTTACTTTAAAACAGAATGGTTCTACGTCCGGTGCCCCTTAGGATTTGCCAACCGATGGCTAGTCAGATGTAAGTGTTACAGTATTCTTCAAGAGGTATCCAGATGATAGTAGTTGATATAAACTGACATTTTCTTTTCTTTTTAATAGCCGTAATTTCACGACCTGAAGGCGGGTATTTCAAAGATATAGTAAGGGTCCTTCAAGAAGTTCCGAGCGAAATGAGGGACATTTATTCAGTTCTAACCGACAGAAATTTGAGAATCGTTGGGCTGATTGAGTAGAATCAAAGCATAAGGCTTGAAGGGATACTGAGGGCAGTCTCGAAGAAGCGGGTGAAACGTAAAACGCACGGTGTCATAATAGCCGAAGGGGTTGATTCAGAAAAAACATCTACTGATGATGAACTTATAGTCGGGCCTTCTGGCGGTTTTCATGGCTCGGAAGGAAGGAGAAAAGGCAAGGAAGTTGCTCATAAGCGTTCTAAATCCATGAGATTAAAATCTGTGGTTATGTCTTTGCCTGTTCCTGGAATTAGAATTTTGAAGGCTCCTCCCCCGCAAGTAGAGAATCCTTTCGTAGGGCTTGCTGATATTCCGAATCTGGATTATGTGTCATTTCAGCATGACACCGGGTTGGAGGAGCTTGACAGTGCTCTTGATCTGAGCGAGTCGCTTGCTATAAGTGCGGCCGACATTTCCGGTTGGTTGGGGGGTTGCACATACATACACTTCACGGCACTACACGATTTCCAATCATAAATTGTTCAATTCAAGAGATCACTAATTTTTCTTTCGTTTCTCATTTACAGGTACGATGTCTGGGAGATGATCGATGTTAGGGAGCCTCCGTTCGGCTCGAAAGTACTCCACTTACCACGAGTCCTGCAAGAGAGATTTGGATAGAGACCGCGATCACGGGTATTCTAATCAAGAAAAATACGAGCGGGATAGGGATAGAGACTATAGATACCAATCTAGGTCCCGTTCTCCACCTCCTAGAATTCCATCACCACCTCCTATTCACGCTTCACATCCATCAGAGCCTCCGCGACACAGACCGTCTTCTCAAATTTCTAGGCCTGAAACTCATCGCTAGAGAGCTGAAACTATGGCCCCCATAATTGCAGAGCAGGTCATAACCGAGCCCATGAGGGAAGGTGCAATAAAGATCGCCCAACTAAAGAAAGATTTCCCAAACATTTGCTTTGACGGCTACATCTTCCCCCCTCACCTAAAGTGAATCCCTTCGTAAGTTGAAAATACAATGCATGATTACATTCATGACATATACGCCCAATATAGAGAGTGGGTGAAGGCCGTAGAAAAAGCTTCAAAGGTGGCCTTTGAGCGAGCTAAAGCGATTGAAAAGATGGAGTCTGAACTTGCCCAAAGGGACCGAATCATCCAAGTGCTTAATACCGATGCCGAGTCATCTCGAAAATCTGAAATTGAGGCCACCAAAAAGGCTGATGTGGTGAACATGGCGATGGAGAGATTGAGGCAAACACATGTTGCCTTAGGTGAAGAGATGGGCCACTGAAATACTACAGTCACCGCCAAACGAGACGCTGCCCTGAGAGAACTTGGCGAACTAAAAGCTAAATTTTCCGAAATCGCCAAGGAAAGGGACGACATGAACAACGCAGCTCAGGAGTCATGCGAACAGGTTGTTCTGCTTCGAGGTGAACGAGATGCAGCCATGGCTAAGGTCCGCGAGGTGGAGACCTTGAGGAGGAGGTGAAATCGGCTGAGTCCAGGCTAGAAGTCGATATTGAAGATCTTCTTGTTGTTTACAATGCTAACGTGCTGAGGCACAGAGGCCTGGCCTGGCTCGACAACTACCCGACACATTTACACAACGCCTAGGGCCGGTTGGTTGAGGAGGAGAAAGCGGTGCATCTGGGTGAGTTAGTCATTGAGTTTGAGCTTGCGAATCGTTTGATGAGTGAAGATGAACGAAAGATTCTCCACGAGTCGATGATTCTGCACGAAAAGAAGAGACTTGGCACCCAGCACTTAGAAGTAAGAGAAGGCTCAGGGGTTGAACAACATGATGCAAGTCTCGTAATTCCTATGTCAACCCAGCCTGAACCCTCACCTACGGTTGATCCCCAAGCTGTCCCTGCCTACAATCAAGATCTGCCGCAGATATCTCCGGCTATAGAGCAAGTTGTCGAAGCCGTTCAGCCGTCTACAAGCCAAGCTGAGGAAGGTACTCTAAACATCCTATATGTCTATCTTAAGTCAGAGTCGTCATTCGAATTAAGTACTAACAATCCTCTTGTTTTTGTCCAATGATTGATGCTGCACCGGTCGTGCCTCCTGTTACTCAAGAATCACATCATATGCAAGAGGCAATAATAACTGAAGCCACCACCACAACAACCACGGCATCGACCGACGGAACGCAAGGGTGCACTCTAGTTTTTGATGAACAGATGATGGAGGAACTTCTCGGTCATCACAGCGATCCTTTTGCGGACTTGCCATTTGTTATGGGCGGAAGCGCCCCGCTACAGGCTCTTCAATGCCAACCACTAATGCTCCTAGCGAGGCCCAAGCGATTCATGAAGAAGAAATATTGGCCGAAATTGACGCTGAAATGGAAGCAGCGACTCGTAGTGGTAGTTTTGGAGGTGGAATGGCGTCACCTGGTCTAGCTCCGCTTAGAATGATATCACCTGGTGGTACAGTTATTGACACTAGTGTGTTCATTCCGCCTCCTATAATTGACCATGTTCCTCCGACCCTGGCCGCAGGAAGCATCCCTATACATTCGAGCCCGGAGGAGGACGTCGAGATCGTGCCCCCGCCTGGAGACCGACCACCGAAAGGCAAAGGCTCAAAGAGGAAAGTTAGTGGCGGCTCCGGCGGGTCTACACCGAGGAAGAAGCCAAGAGAGAAGAAGAAATAGATAGGGATTTATTTTTGGTTTTCCTTTCGTAGGCCGTGTATAGATGTGGGTTTGGCTCCGGCTAGTAGGAATTCTTTGGAATAAACTTGTACATGAATTTCTTTCACAGACAGTAGAAATGAAACTCTTCTTTTTTGGCTTCTTCTCAGTTATTGTGTATTTACTTAAGTGCTTCAATATTTGAAGTGCACTTGTGAAGTTTCAGCTTCCGAGTCAAGTTTGTTTTTATTCGTCAGGTCCGAAAAATGTGGACACGATTCATGATCGGAAAGTGAGTTGAACTTTGACGTCGCACTGCTTCAGTGAATGGTCGACACTTAAGTTCTGCCCCCCAGTCTTGGGGATGGGTTGTAGAACATCAGCCAGCGATTGCATCTCACTTATAACATGATGAGTTTAGTGCCACTGAATGGATGTTTGAGACAAGCGGAGATTGAGTGGTTCAACCACACTCGTTTGATTATCGATGATCACATCCGCACTCCAGGGATTTTCATTTGTTTACTGGCTGTTGGTTACGCCGTTTTAAGTTTTAATTATATGTCCATGCTCTGGGGACTTGGAGTCAACATTTATACTCCGACTCGCACTTTGGGAGTTTGGAGTTGGTGTTTATACTCCAATTTGCACTATAGGAATCCAGAGTTGATGTTTATACTCCAATTCGCACTCTGGGAATTTGGAGTTGAAGTTTATACTCCGTTACGCACTTTGGGAATTCGGAGTTGGTTGATGTTATACTCTGTTTCGCACTCTGGGAATCCGGAGTTGATGTTTATACTCCAATTCGCACTCTGGGAATTTGGAGTTGATGTTAATACTCCAATTCGCACTCTGGGAATTTGGAGTTGGTAAAAAGACGGTCAGTCACATCTGTTGCATGTTTTTTGGATTTCGCTCGCACTCTAGGAACGAAAGGTGTATTAGGATCGTGGATGGTTGGATCACATCCACCCTGAGTTAACAAGTGAGGTCGTTAGACGGATGGGTCCACCCTCCTCAAACTTGGTTCAGATACGAGCAAAGTCGTTAGGTGGACGGATCCACCCTCTTCGAAAACGTATTTGTAAGTTTATACTCCAGTTTGCACTTTGGGAATCTGGAGTTAGGTGAAGGATTGTCGTGTATCAATGCTCTTTTGACTTTGGTGTGATGGCTTATCCCCGAGCTCGGGTTTCACTTAGCGAGTGACCGGTTGCATCACAGTTACTCCCTATTTGAATAAATCCCACCGTATGATGGAACTTAGCTCTCTGTGCATGGTGATGATCATATGAAGTATTTCAAGTAAATCACAGCTCTGGCTCGAAGAGATTGCATTTTATTGCTAAAATAAGAAAATATGGCAAAGTGCCTAATTACAAATTCTAATCTCGAAATGCAGAAACAAATTGCAACTGAAAAATAAAATGAATGAATAAACAGAGCCTATTATGTGTAGTAGCGACGAAGACTCTCGCTATTCCAGGCTCTTGGAAGAGTGAGACCGTCAACGGTTGATAATTTGAATGTGCCATTTCCGAGCTTTCGTTCAATAACATATGGTCCTTCCCAAGTTGGCCTCATATGTGAAGGGACTGGATAAATTCTTTTGAGTACGAGATCACCAATTTCAAAGGTTCGGGGTCGGACCTTGGCATTGAATAATCGGGCGACTCGACTCCAATATGCGGTTGCCCTCAAATCAGCCTCTTCACGCTTCTCATCCAATAAATCGAGAGATTCAGCAAGTAATATAGCGTTTGTCTTCGGATCATAGTGTGTAACACGATGAGAAGGTACTTCTAATTTGACTGGAATAACAGCTTCTGAACCATAAGAAAGAGAGAATGGAGTAGACCGGATGCAGACTTGTGGGTTGTACGGTAGGCCCATAAGGCCATAGGAAGTTCATCGACCCATTTGCCCCCGGCCTTTTCCAGTCGTTTCTTCAGAATGGACTTTATAACTTTATTGACTACTTCGACTTGTCCATTCGCTTGAGGGTGCGCAACTGCAGAGAATTTCTTTCGAATGCGAAACTGTTGGCAGAAATCTTTAAATTCAACACCGTCGAACTAGGTTCCGTTATCAGTGATAATGGTGTGTGGGAGACCGAATCGACAGATGATGTTGCGGACTACAAAGTTGATCACCTTTTTCATCGTTATGGTAGCAAGAGGTTCAGCTTCAGCCCACTTTGTAAAGTAATCAACTGCGATGATGGCGTACTTCGCACCACCTTTCGCCAGAGGTAGAGAACCAATGATGTCGATGCCCCTATACTGCAAATGGCCATGGGCTGACCATTTGAGTTATCTCGGTAGGTGGGGCTCTAGGAATTCGAGCATGCTTTTGACATTTATCACATTTCTTTGCATAATCCGATGCATCGCGATTCACGGTCGGCCAATAATATCTGTATCGAAGTACTTTCTTGGCAAGTGCTTGGCCCCTAGTGTGATCGCCACATTCTCCCTCGTGTACATCGTGTAATACTCATTTAATTTCATCGTGAGCGATACATCGGAGTAAAGGAACAGAGTACCCCCTTCTGTACATGACTCCTTTCTAGATGGTGAATCGCGAAGCCTTCCGGAGGACTTGTCTTCTTTCACTCCTGCGCTCCGGCAAGATTCCATGCTCAAGGTAATTTCTGAACAGAGTCATCCACGACTCCTTATTGGGAGCGACTTCACATATCCAATCTGCTTCTGCCCGGTCAATACTTGGGGAAGATAACGTCTCCATGGGAATGAGTCCCATTTGCTGCGCTTCACCCGTGCTGGCTAACTTTGCCAACGAATCAGCTTTTTGATTGCGTTCTCGAGGTATACAATAAATGGCATAATAATCAAACTGATTCAGTATTTCCTAAACCCGAGCTAAGTAAGCAGCCAGTCTTCGATCTCTCGCTTGATATTCTCCCTGAACTTGACACACAACTAATTGTGAATCACAATAAATTTCCACAGCGATAATTCTCAAATCTCTAGCAAGTTTCAATCCAGCTAAGAGGGCTTCATATTCAGCTTTATTATTGGTTGCATGAAAATCGAACTTTAAAGCATAACATATAGATCGGCCTTCGGGGGTTTCAAGTACAACCCCAGCGCCCGAGCACCGGTCGTTTGATGCACCATCAGTGTACAGCTTCCAGACGTATTCGGGAGACTCACTGGTTTTGGGCAAGTCCTCTGGAATGGTAAATTTAGCTATGAAATCGGCTAGGACTTGTCCTTGAATGGCTCGCCTTGGAGTATAAGTAATATCAAACTGGCTCAGTTCAATATTCCACTTGAGTAACCTACCATACGTCTCAGGCCGCGTAAGGACCTGTCGTAACGGCTGGTCGGTGTAAACAATAATAGGATGGGCCTGGAAATATGGGCGGAGCTTCCTTGATGCAATAACAAGACAATAACCAGCTTCTCTAGTTTCGGATAATTCCTTTCAGCTTCGGTCAATCGTTTGTTGATGTAATATACTGGCTTCTGTATCCTGTCTTCTTCCTGAATTAAGGCAGCGCTGATTGTGTTTTCTGATATCGCCAAGTAAACATACAACTTCTCATGATCAATAGGTTTTGACAGAATAGGTGGTGTGGATAAATGCTGAATTAATGCTCGGAATGCGCCCTCACACTCCGTGGTCCATTCAAAGTTTCGTTTTTCTTTTTGGATCAAATCGAAGATGGGAATGCATTTGTCAGTGGACTTTGAAATGAACCTACTCAGTGCCGCTACTTTCCCATTGAGACTCTGGACTTGCTTTATAGTTTTTGGGATTTCAAGATTTCTGATCGCCCAAATCTTTTCAGGATTAGCTTCGATTCCTCGAGCATTGAAGATAAACCCAAGGAATTTTCCGGATGCAACTCCAAAGTGACATTTCAGTGGGTTGAGCTTCATTCTGTATTCTCAAAGTATGTTGAACATTAATTCTAGGTCTTTGATATGGTCAGTGGAAAATCGTGACTTCACAAGCATGTCGTCTACAGATACTTCCATGGTTTTCCCGATTTGATTGGTGAACATCTGATTGACCAATCATTGATAAGTAGCCCCGGCATTCTTGAGTCCGAATGGCATAACTTTGTAACAATAAAGTCCCAGATTGGTTACGAAGCTGGTATGTTCCTAATCAGGTAAATGCATTGGTATCTGATTGTAGCCAGAATACGCATCCATGAAGGATAAGAGTTCAAGTCCAGCTGTTGAGTCTACGAGCTGATCAATTCTAGGAAGCGGGAAACTGTCTTTAGGACAGGCTTTATTTAGATCGGAGTAATCGACACATGTTCTTCATTTTCCGTTTGATTTTCGGACATGAACGGGATTCGACACCCATTCGGGATATAGCGCATCCCAAATGAACCCATTTGTTTTAAGATTTTCTACCTCTTCTTTAAGGGTGGCAGATCTCTCTGGATCCATACCACGCCTTTTCTGTTTGACCGGGACATGCCGCAGGTCAATATTCAAAGTGTGGCTCGCGATGTTCGGTGAGATCCCACACATATCAGAATGCATCCAGGCGAATACGTCAAGATTCGCCCGTAGAAACTCAACCAATTCCTCTTGAGTCTACTGGCTTAGCTGAGATCCAATCTTTATCATCTTTGAATCGTCATCATCGTCAATTGGGACGTCGATCGTCAGTTCGGCCGGGGAATATTGACCTTCTTTAGATTCTCCTTCACCTTCAGTTTCTCTTGGGTCAAGATCCCTTTGGAATTGGCTGGAGTGCCCAGGCCTAGGCCCAGACATTAATTGTCAATTATCAGCAAAACGGACGCAGAGAGGTTCCTCTATGCCCTTTCCTTTCTCCTTCCGCTGCGCCTCTCGCAGCTCGGCAACGTACTAGGCTCGTCCAATAGCCTGATCCCCCTGAACAACTCCAACGTCGTTGTCAGTGGAGAATTTCAATGTCAAACACCAAGGGGCAATAGCTGCCCTGAATTCAGCTAGGGCCGGTCGGCCCAAAAAAGCATTATACGGAGAGTCTATATCCAACACAACAAATTGCAATATCTGGACTCTCCGACGTTCTCCAACCCCCAACTCTACTGGTAGTTCCACTACTCCAGTGGGTATAGTAGCGCTTTCGTTAAAGCCATGGATTCAGGACTGGCAAGGTTTCAAATCTTTGGTTTCCATCTTCATTTGATCATAAGCTCGTTTAAACAGAATATTCACTGAGCTACTACTGTCAACCAAAATCCTCTTCATCCAAGCAGGACCTACTGGAGCCGAGATGACTAGTGGATCGACAGTGGGAGCTTCGACCTTATCAGCATCTCTATTTCGGAACACGATGTCGTCGGTCATCGTCTTCTATTGTTTGGCTGGAGCCCCTTCATCAAAATTAATACAACACTTGAAGTCTGCATGCCTAATAGAGCTGGCGTACGACTCCATTTCCCTCCAGCTTTGGTCTGTTGGATGAGGACCACCACAAACAGTGTTTATCACCAACCTCCTGTTGGTGCAAGCAAGTTCTTCCTGCCTTTTCTGATTTGGTGCGCGATTCTGATTCGATGGGCCCGCACCTCCTGACTGCGGCGCCTGCACAAATTGATCCAACTTTCGTTCACGTATCATCTTTTCAATGAGATCTTCTAAATGATGACACTCATTTGTATTATGGCCATAACTTTCATAAAATCTGCAAAACTTCCCTGTTTGGATTTGTCTTTCCGACGACGGCTTCGGAGCAGGTTTCTTGTACTTCATGGTATTGCAGGTCTGCAAATACACATTTTCTAGCGACATATTCAATGGAGTATAATTGTCGAACATGGGAGCTCTGCGTCGTGGACCACGATTTTGATCTCGTTTTTTACCTTGATTTCCACTGTCCCTCTGATGGTTCTGTTTGTTTTGTATATTCAACTGAACTTTTTCAGAACTCTCCCCGGATTGTTTAACTGCAATGTTACTTTGAATTCCTTCCATGTTGGGCCCTACGTCATCCTGCTTCCCAGACTGTTTTGCATCCTCCCTTCTCAAGAACTGGGTTGCCTTGGAATAGAAACGGTCCAATGACGCAGGTGGCTTCCCAGCAAACCAATTTCCGAACTCGGAATCAGGATCAATCCCCTTAGTTAATGCCATCAGGATAGAGTTGTCATTGGGATTGCTTATTTATGCACACACAGCATGAAATCGCTCCAAGTAACGTCTGAGTGTCTCTCCGGGAGCTTGAGTGACACTAGACAGAGTATTAACATCTTTAGGTCTCGCTACGTGCATATGGAATTGTTCAACAAACTTGGTGGCCATCTGGTGAAAATTAGAAATGGATCATGGCGGCAAACGAGTAAACCACATAATAGCAATGCCCCCTAAGGAAATCGGGAAACTATGGCATTTAACTGGATCATCAGCTCTCGCAGCATTCATTAGCCATTCATACTTCAGGATGTGTTGATTGGGATCAGAATTTCCTTCATAGACTGGCAAAGTTGGCATCCTGAAGCGCCGAGGTGGTTCAGCATATAATATGTCATCAGTGAAAGGGGTATGACTCCAAGAAATCCCCAGTCATCATTAGTTAGACCCTGACTTTCACGGATCATCTGACGAATCATCATCGGTATAAATGGCATCTGGATATTTGGAGCATGCTGTGCCAAGGTGTAGTCGGGTTCCACAATGCGAGGTTGGACCGGACGTGGTCGACGGTCCCTTTCTCGCCTCCTTGGTTCAAGATTTTCAGGGACATAAGGTTCTGGAGTGTGTTCTCGTCGGCGACGATGCAGATCTGCTTGGATTCTAGCATCAACTCCTTGTTCGGTAGTGGTGGTGGTAGCGAGGTTGCATGTGACATGGTAAGGAGCGGCACCCCCTCGGGAGGAGGGTCCGGTCTAATGACTAGTGGATGGTCCAGCCCTGGGTTGTCCAAGATTTAGGGAAGGATGGTGTCCTGTGGCCTGGGTGTAGCTTACATCCAGCCGTGGGCGTGTAGATCGGTGATGATCATCGGATGAGGCTGAACTCTCCGTGGAAGAATAAGAAGCTTGATCTCTCCTGGATCTCCTTTGCTGTTGGCGCTGCAGCTGGTTGGTCAATTCCGCGTTAGCACAGAGTTGCTGAGTAAGTTGCTGAAGAATCTGAGTTAGCTCTTGCATAAGCATTTGGAACTCTTCCCTGGTAACAGGCCCGGTCGGATCTGATGGTCCGGCAGCATTCTGGTTGGATGGAGGCAGTTGTACGGGATTTTGTCTATCCTGTCCTTCCTGATCAGCAGCTGTGGAAGCCGTTCGTGTGCTCACCAAGATGAATTTACGAAGTCCTTTCCTAGATCTAGTGCAAATCTAAATAGGATGGATGGGCTTTAAGGCTTGAGATCTGGATCTTCTTCTTGGATTTATGCAATCCGGTATCGATGCAGACCTAAAGAGCAGGAGAAAAACTGGGTTTTTCTCAGTGAAAGCACCAAAGTGTTTGTACCAAAATTGGGCATAACACTCTTCGGAAGAGTTTGAAGGGATAAAAATGAAGAAATTAAATGGAAAATGAGGATTATCTAACAAACACTTCAAAAACAAATGATAAAAGTGCGCAGGAACACAGGAATTTTGAGTGGTTAGGCGTATTGCCTACATCCACTATGAAATTGATGGCTTTATTGATGTTTCTTTGATGATTACAACTAATTTCAGTGGTTAACAACAGATTACAATGGATTACAGTAATGAAATTCGAATATAGTAGCAGCCTTTAAGTGCAAAGATGTTTCCGGTAGAGTCTGGACGTCAAAGAGCCAAAAGATCCTTTTTCTGTAGGCCCTGGGGCTCTATTTATAGGCGTAGGATGCAAATATCTCACCCAGATCTTGGGAGATTTCTTCTGGCACGTGGGTGGGCCCATGCGACCAAGCCCATAAAGTTTCAGCTCGATCCGTGATCGATACGAACGAATTTCATATCGATCAAGATTTGATCCAATCGAGTCGAAACTTGGCATGAGTTTTCCTTATGTTGTACGTAAGCTCCTGTGAAAATTTCATAGCATTTGGACTTGTGGATTGCGAGATATGATCGATGCAAGATTGCATTTCCTCTAGTCTATCGAATTCGAATCGATGATTTCGAATCGATCGTTTCGAATCGATCAATGCACGTGACCTGAGGATGACATGGCGCGTGATTTATGGATCGATCCACTTTCAACGCCGAGTTGACCGAATCATTCCAGAGATCTCACCTCGTTCGTACCGAAGGTTGTTGTCACGCTCGAATTGATGGGAGTTGTATCATTCGTATCGATGGATCTCTCCTCGTTTGTATCGATCCAAATGTACGGCATGTATTGGTTGTATGGTTTTGTTCGCATCGATAGATCGAAGCACACTTCATATCGATAGGAAACGTTGATTTCGCATCGATACGTGGTCAATCGATGCGAAACATATCTAGAGCCCAATCGATACGAAATGTGGATTCGTATCCATCGATGGATACGAAGTGGTCTTTGCTTTATCGGTACGAACCAGAGAAAGACTAATCAATATGAAGTGGGCCATAGTCGATCGATACGAACCAAGGCTCTAAGATGGATTCGAAGGCGATCGATACGAACCGAGGCTTGACGATGGATACGAACTAGATCGATTCGAACCGAGGCTTGACGGTGGATACGAACCAGATCGATTCGAATAGAGGCTTACCGATGGATTCGAAATGGGGTTATTTCCTTCAACTTGCATCGATCATATCTTGAGCATACAAACTCGAATTGACTTGAAATTTTGAACGTTGGCTTCCACGGCTTCACTTGTCATATCTTGTCAATTGTAGCCTGAACCGGATTTGGACAAAATTCACCGACATCCATAGCGAACCTGTGCGTACTCGATATTCGGGACGAGGGATCCTTGGTTTGCTGCCAATTCCTTGATATCTCGGCCTTGCCAAAAGGCAGGATAACATGTAGTTAACCCTGAGAAAAATGACTCGGATATTGAAGACCAGATGGGACTGGTATAAGGTCGTGCCTTATACATTAGCTTTAGCCCCAGGCTAATTTTAGTCCAAATTCCAGTGTGTAGGGCTTAGTCACGGGTAGACTTAAATGATGGTTACACATAGAAAGGAATATATGTACAGAGAAGTAAAAGGTTATTGGTGAGCCCGCAAAACCATTAGGATCAGGAGACCCTTAAAGAAGTAAGTTAGGGACATACCATCCAGAAGACTTATCCAACAGTTGTTAGATCATATTTATTATTGTCTGGTAGGCCCGAGTCAGCCAAGGGTTAGTAGTTAGCCAAACAAAACTACAGAGTTTGGACAGATAGTCCATTTGATAACCGATATGTACACATACATGATATTGTTTTACGGATTTAACCAGTTTTGGTTGTAGGATTTTAATTTGCAAAAGATATGTTTTAAAAGGATATTAGTGAGGGGAAACCCATTCCGCTAAGCGACGAGGTCTCACTTGATATCAGTTAACCGAGACGTATAGTATTATTCACACCGGGCTTTATGTCTGACTCAAAGTTTATGTTTTCCCTTTAAACTCTAGGGTGCTCAAAATAGATTTGAGTAGGCTGAGGGTTTAGGTTTACAAGTTTTAGTAGGTTGACAAATAAAGCTACCAAAGACGAGCATGAGGCTGACGGATAGCTATTTTAGGATATTCTTTTTTTCCATTGTATTGCATTATGTAAGTATGACAATATAGTACTCTGGTCACCAAGGGGGCATCATCATATGTCGTTCTTGGCATATTTATGTAATAATTATATTAGATCTTTACCTGGGAAATGATATGGGACTATGTAATTGAATGCGAAACATGTTTTGTGAAATGTAATGAAAAGCTGTTTTTGAAATCTATGATTTTGCTTCATATTCAATTGCTTCTGATATTATGGATACCATTAACATAGTTGTATTTAGTCGCTAGAAGTTAATACTATAAATGATTGTAGCATCTATAGCGCTTAGCTTTGAGCCTCCAGATACAGGGTGTTAAAGTATTGCAGGCACACTCTCCTTCGCTACTCTCAACTAGTGAAATTCCATCACCAAATCCAATTGGGAGAACACCTTTGCACCATGGAGCTGATCGAACAAGTCATTAATACGTAGGACTGGATACTTGTTCTTTTTTGTCATGTTATTCAGCTCATGCTAATCTACACACAAACTTAGAGAGCCATCCACCTTAGTGGCGAATACTACAGGTGCACCCCATTTGGATATGCTCTTACAAAAAAACCCTCTCTTCAATGGATTATTTACTTTCACCTTTAACTCCTTTTGCTTTCTTGGTGCCATACGGCTCAAAGACATAACTATCGGTCTGGCACACTTCAATAAGTCTATGCAGAACTTAATCTCCCGATGTGGCGGTAATCCAGTCACCTCCACATACACTTTCGGATACTCTCTAATGAAGGAACATATGACAACCTATCCAGTGGAATCTCAAGCGGATATAAAAAAATAACCATAAACCCATCCTATGGCAAGCAGTCAGTCACTGCCATCCGCCCCTCCACAGGCCCGATTATCATCAACAAATTCTCGCAATCCACTACTACTGCATACTTCCTTAGCCAGTCCATCCCCAAGATAATCCCGAACCCAATGAAGTTCAAAATAAAGCAATCATAAATAAAGAAGCATCCATGACTCGATAAGACCAAACCACGATAAACCATATACAGGTTAGTGGAGCCTCCAACAGGGTTCATCGCAATCAAAGGTCGGTCAACTATTCTGGGTTTCAATCCCAATATATTTACTAGGTCACTAGATATGAAGGAATATGAAGCCTTGATATCGAATAAAATACATATGGGAACATCATAAATGGAAAGCATACCTTGAATAACGACGATCTTCCCTTTCTCCTTTGCCGAAGGAGAACTCGACGAAGTCAGGACCACATCCAAAGCGTACGGCTTCACAACCTATTTCTATTGTGCTGGTTCTGGAAAACTTCTCTACATGTGTCCGAACTTGCCACAGTTGTAACACTTCTTCTTTCTATCAGCTTCGCAGTCTCTGTCAAGTGACCGTTGTCTCCACAATCATAACGGATTCCTATTTAGCCTTCTTTTGAGCATTATATCCCTGAAACTACTTCCTCTTCCCATTCCATTTCTTCTTACCTCCACTACCTTGTTACAGTTTTGGCTCTTCCTTTACAACAACAATTGATTTGGACTTGGGGTATAAACTATCGTGGCGAAGAGCTTTCTCGAAAAGTCTCTCAAATGGCTCATTGATATGACTCGCTAACTTCTCCCTCGGATAGTCATCCAAATCCATGAGAAATTTCTCATTTATCCTCAATGAAATGTTGATGAAAGGCATCCTATACATTGACAAAGCGTCGAACTTAGCAATATACTCAGAGAAAGACATATCTCACTGCTTTAAATCAGCAAATCTCCTGAATAGCACCAACTTCTGGGAAGCCGGAACGAACTTCTCCTCGAACCAAGCTTTGAACTGGTCCTATGTGAACTGATCCTTGAGTGTAGCAATAATAATGGCATTCTACCAGTTAATGGCTCACCCTTGAAGCGAGGCCAACTTACTTTTCATAGCAGCATCCACTTCCATGCCACCGAAGATATGCTCGTATGCATCTGGCTAATCCTACACTTTGATGGCCGACTTTATTCCAAGGAATAGTTTTCCTCCAAAGGTAGAGTAATCCTTACATAGATTTGAAAAGTTAGCCCTTGGTGCCTATTGAGCACCACCACCAACAGCAACATTTGGAGCAGCCACTTGGGCATTTTACAGTATGTTCGCCATCATTGTGTTGAACATCACCTATAAGTTCGGGTTAGCAGCCCCTGAACCCGCTCCTTCCTCAACTTTGGAGATAGAGTCCCTTACATTGTTTTTTGTAAGCTGGCTCGTTCTTGATCTGTAACAAGAATATCAGTTTCTCATAAAGAAAACTGTATCTATGGTAGTCGTGTGTGCATGCGACTTATATACTATACATACTACTGTACAATTTTAATAACCAAAATATATAACAAGTACGCATTCTCTCGTGTATACACACACACACACACTCTTGATCCAGTCTAGGGTGATAACTCATTCCCGATCTCTACCGGACTACAGTATCAACTCAGGTTAATCATGTAACCTAAGCTCTAATACCAAATGTGATGACCACCATACACCACCGACACCTAATATAACTAAATAGTGTGCTGCTGTGGTGCCCGACTGTTGTAGGATGATCATCAAGGGTTGTAAATAAAATAAAACATCATAGAACCTATCATATGTCTCACAACGTAGGAATAAAAAATAATATACATCACATATATAAAATAGTATAGACAGTAATAATTTTGTGAACTAGATATCAGAGCTCAGATCCATAGAGTTATACAACATAGTAATAGATTTTATAAAAAATGGAAATAAACTTAAATAAACTATCTCATAATAGTAAGCAAACACTATCTAGGCTCAATAGTTTGATAATGTCCATATATGATACAAGAAGCTCCATTAAGCCAATCCTCTACACTACACTGCATATACCAAGACCTGCTATTTAGTCTACTCATTTAAAAGTACTCAAGATAATAAGAAGCAAGGCATAAAACCTTGAGTTAGACAACAGTCCAGTGTGAGCGATAAATGAATCCCAAAATACTATACAAATCGATATAGCAAGAAATAAAGGTATACGAATCATGCCTGACCTGGCCCTACAACCAAAAAGTTAGCTTATAAAGAACATACTATTTTACTCTATGAATATCATAAAGGAATACTGTAAACTAAGTATAATGTTCGGTGTCCAGGTATCGCTATCCCTAATACCTATCTCAAGCAACACCCTAGAATGATAGACAACGAAAGAAGACAATCAAATAAATCATAGCATCCACCAAACAATCCTCCCTGTTACTCAATGTATTCTAGATATATGATAACTCTATGACCTTTCTTCTATCGGGGACTAATGCAAGTCCCAGTTTTAGTATACTTATCATTAGCCCGAAGCTGATACTAGACCCATTCCACGAGTCTAGTGTATACAGATCCAAATAATAAATCCAGGATAGCTAATAAAGTACCCATGAGCATCACCACAATACTCCTGCTTTCGAGTACATCAGAAAACACTTCGAGCATCAACAATCCCTTAACATGCTTTTCCAAACTCCTTCCTTGTTCGGTTTAATTTCCATTATCATCAAGGAACCATTTCACGTCCCTTCATTCCATGGTAGAACCATTCAACATTCTATCTACGGGTCACCCTTCCTAGAACCCACCCTTTATGGATAACCATCATTGTGACTCCTTTCAACATTGTGCCACCATCATTGGAACCTAAATCCATTCATTATCGAGTTACCATCACCTATGTCCCGAAACTATCATCGTGCAACTACCTCGCCACCAAATCTTAAGAGAAAAAACAAGCACCTTCACCACAACCTGTAGACCCTGCACTTCACACCCAAGGAGTTACACCCTGATCTAGTTAAAAGTAACCACTCAGTACGAACACAAAGCTCTCGGTACCGACCAGTGTACTTAACCATATTTTTTATTCTTCTTCTTTCCTAAAGTTCTTCCCTTCAAGTGCTCCATTTTCCAAGAGCTTGGACCTCGATCTCTCTCCAAAAAAGCACTCAGTATCCACCCTAAAGTTCTCAATATTTATCCCAAAGCTCTCAGTACCAAGTCAAACATTTAGCCAAATATTTGCATTTGGCCTCTACTCATCATCCCTAGCCTTAACCTAAAGGACCGTTTTCCACTAAGTAGTTTTCCACTGATCAAAAGCTCTCGGTACTGACTCCTTTTCTTTACTGCAAATTTGATGCGACATGGACCTTAGACTCCTCCCATGCTCTAGACCTCTGCTCCAAGTTCCATCCAGTTCCGACCACTTTTGCCTTTGATTTCACAATTCGGCCTCTTCTTTCCTAACTACCTAAAAGTAGTAGCAAACCATATCAAAGCACAACTTACAAACATTAAATAACATAAATATACATCCTTTCGTACTTGCAATCCACCAATACATTATAATCAATAAAATCATACTCTAAATCTAACTTTTACACTAATATTTAGTATGAAAAAAGGGGCTGAAAACCATTTAAAAACCACTTTAAAACCTTTAAATTTCGACCATAAACATATATGAAAATATGATTAAGGTTAGAAAATGTTTTTAGGATCAAAATCATGTTGAAAACATCCATTTTTAACTACATAAACATGCATAGTATAATGAGCGGTTAAGAACCACTCACCAAATATCCAAAATACCAATTTTCCTCCCTAAATTTGAAATGTAAAGTAAAGAAGATGAATGCAAACTAGCCAAAAATGATATCTCCAATCCTCCTATGCTGATCACTCTTCTAATTATGATTTAGGCTAAGATTAGTAAGGAAAGTGTAAGCTTTTTGATGAAATTAGGGTTAATAGGTGGTTTAGAACTATTTTGGAAAAGATGGAAATGCCCTTAGCACATTTTTCGAGACGGTTAGTGGGCCTAAGTATGAGCTTAGTTAATTACCCACTAATGTAGACCAGTAGCAGCTAAGATTTAAAATAGCTATAACTTTCAAACGGTAAGTCTGTTTTTCTATTAAGACCACTCTATGGAATGAGAAACCACTATACTAAAGCAAAGGAAATGATTTGAGACCCTAACTTGGCTCCTATTTAAAGTTATGGTCCAAACAAGATTTTTAAGGTCAAATTGCTCAAATAGAAATTCAGAAAAAATTATAGATGTGTACATTTCCCTGAGAGTCATTTTTCAAAATTTAGTCATACGACCTTATATGAATAAGTTAAAAATATTTCACGATCCCCTAATGCGTAAAATATGGGTTGTTACAAGTAGCTAGATGCTCAGCATATAGGACATGCGTTAAAATCAGTAGCTAATATGAAATAGGGGCGAGTTAGATTGGACTGGTCCCTGAACTATCCAATCACTCTTTAATCACTAGGCCTGGGGCCATATACAAGCTATAGTGTAGGTGCTCGGAAATTAGAGGAATATAGGCCCTAAGGGAGATGGACATGCCCATAGGTAGAATGAATTTTAAAGGGGTAGTTTTAATGCCAAAGTTGTCGGGAATGTATAAAAGTTGACCGTGAGAACAAAGCACTGAGACAATGATCAGCATGGACTTGGGGGGAAGTGTTACACCCATTTTCTATATAAAAGTAATGTAAGCAAAGCAATGCAAAGGGATGTCATGTACAATTATCTAATAGGAGAAGTGCAAGCCACTGGTAAGTAGTTAATATTGAATAATATCGCTAATGTATCTCATATTGCTCCTTTGTTGATAAAATATCACCTAAAATATCATTACCGATATATCTCCCGATAGTTACTAATATATTGCATTGATATTTGGTATAGAATACCCGATATTTTAGAAGAATATCCATCATTATTATAAGTGTTGGAAAAAATAAAATAACAAATAAATATCTTCATTTTTTGAATGTGTGCTTTTAGTATATGGTTAGTGACAATATGTAGACCATATTAGAAATATCAATGCACTAAATTATCAGTTTTAACCATATTTTTCATTCTTTATCATTAGTCTTTCAATAATGAAAACTCTGCTTATTCCATTACTTTATATGTTTTAATTTATCCGAATACTTTACCACTAAAAATAAGATCATGTAAGAGCTACTTCTCTTTTTGGTTATTTTCATTATTCACTGTTCCAAGTTTGTATGTTAGCTTATGAAAATTCATTTTTTGTTTTAGTTATTATCATGCACAAAGAGCTAAAAGTGGAAGAGTAGTAAAGTTATATATTTAGCATATCGATAAAGAATGGGTTAGAAGTAGTAACTTATATCAAATTAACATTATTTGTTCAAATATGAAAAAGATTGAAAATTAAAAGAGATGATTAGATGACTAAAGAAACAAAGTTTATGGTATAAAAATGAATAAAATAATAATGATGCGCATTACATGAATTTCTTGGTTTTAACGAGCTATTTTATGACTTGTATTTGATAGAATTTCCATATACAGATTGTAATCTGCAAACTATATACAATTAGTCTTCGGTAGAAATTAGCAATATAGATTCGAATATTCAAAAGCTTAACATCATTATAACATAGTATAATAACATTTTTAAAATGTTATGGACATGTCAATTTTTACTATATCTCTAATATTATCATGATATTTTAAAATATCTCACATCGGTACTTGACAAATATATACCCGATATCGATATTAACTACTTAGCTGCTATATGAAGTTATGAATGTGTGGGACTAACATAAGTATATAGAAAGAAGATGGTCTTAAACTACATTAAACAGGAACTACACATGCCCCTGATACAGCCTATAGGGCACCAAGAACTTAGTACCATCCAGTCACACACCCGATGACAACAAATTACCAACTAGCATAGTACACCATGGGACTTCGCAACCTTGATTCACCATGGGTATGATATCGAAGCATTCATGAGGAAAGGGTCTTGCCCAAAGACATACCTTAATCGAATAAATTTTTTCATTGACATATTCCAGGGCAGTGAATCATCATCCCCACTAGAGACAAAACAAAATACATTAACGAGCAGCTTAAACATTAGACATGTGGCAAACATCCAATAGCATCGCACCAATTCCAAATTTTCAAAACAAATTACCCCTCATATACCAATTATCCCACCAAAAATCAAATTATCCCACCAAAATCAAGTCATCAATCTACAACACAAAAACTAAAGCTACGTCGATGAAGGATGCAAGGCAAAATTCAACGGTGACAATCAAGTATGAAGAATGGCGTCAATAATTCGTGTGATGTCATTTCTTCTATAAAAGGTACGGACTGTAGTAGTTGAAAGGGATCAAACTATTTTTGAATCAAAGAATTATCACTAAAAACTGTAAAAAATTCTCTATTGATTTTTGTGCTTGTACTCTAAACAATATAAAAGAGTGATTTTTGACCTATGGATGTAGGATTCCTTAACATCTAAACCGCAAAAATCTTTTGTGTTTTTTACTTTTCAGTTATTTTTATATCTCTTTTTTCTTGTTTAGATAACCTAAGCATATTAATAAACAGTTAATCTGCATCCTCCTAATTTTTTTTTGCAAAATTGATACTCTATTAAATATAATAAGAAATTGAATACAAAGTAAAGTAGCCCAAAAAAAATACACATAACAAACTTAATTTTAGTATATCAAAATTACTAACTTATACGTGTAAGCTAAAATTATATTCTCGACCTATACTTCGTTTATAAAACAAACCAAATCATTTATTCTGGATTCTTCCTTTTCGCTTCCCAATGATTTTACTCTTAATTAGAGAGAAATTATATCTACTTTCTCTATCCATGGTGACCAATCTTAATAATATGACATTCATCTTCAATCTAAAAAAAGTTCCTTCTTAACTCACCCACATCAAGGAGGCTGGGATCTTGCTCGGTATGCTTTAACTCCAAATTTGGAGGTTGCAACCTACTCAAAGGTGGAAAAGGTATATGTTCTTTCACTTACTTCTTTATTTCCCCATTTTTATTTAAGAAATAAATGTTTAGCATGGAATATAAATAATTTTAATCATAAGTCAATAGGAGTAATTTTGCTTGAAAGATTCTATTGTTACGCTTATGCAAGATGTGCCAAACTATAGATGTCAAAATGATGTCGATTATATCTACAAACTGGTTCCTTTTCTGATATTTGTTAGAATTTTCTTCGATGATTTCATTTAAGTTACTTATGTTGTTTCCGATCTCTATCCACTTTAATTGCATAAGCATTCAGTAATAAAATTACCTCTTTAAACAACAATTTAACAAATGGTTAACCATCTAATTCATAGTTTTTAAGCATACAATAACACATCTATTTCTCATTGGCGTTTTGAGAACGAACATTCTCATTAACAATGTCTCTTTCCGTGACATGGAAGCTTGTACAAAACCATAAAACGAATACCAACAAAAATGATCTTATATGAATCGGTAAGGGCGTATGCAATATATCATCTTATAGAGGGACCAATTTTTGATTATTTCCTAATTTTATTTTTGATTTTCTTTCCATTCTTTCGGTTCTTATTAGACTCATCATCTTCAACAAAATCTTTCATCCTATAAGCATTAGGCTTAGATTCATCAGCCATTGTCGATTCACCAACCATTCCTTCTTCAACAGGTAATATCTTAAGTTTGATATACCTATCACCTCTTTCATAGAAGTCTCTTACATCTTTCATCTAACTCTTCACATAATTATTAAAAACCACAAACTTCCCTGCATGAGTAATAATGGCTATATGTACTATGTAGGGTCAAAACCCTCAATGCGACGAACGCTTTACACCTCTTGTTATCTCGCCCTTTGGCAAGGCCGAGATACCAAGAAATCGACAAATGAAAAAAGGATCATACATCCCCAGTATCGGATAATGACGGGTTCAGTATGGATATCGATGAATTTTGTCCGAGTCCGAATTGAGCCACGATTGATAATACATGACAAGCGAAGCCAGGGAAGCCAGCATTTCAAATTTAAAGACGATCCGGGTTCGTATGTTCAAGTTATGATCGACGCAAGTTAGAGGAATCTATGTTCGAATCCATTAGTGTAGCCAGCATACGAATCCATAGCATTCGTATCGATCGGAAGGAAGATAGCCTCGCCTCCATCAGGTTCGTATCCATCAAACTTGAGGTCATTCGAATCCATGAAGACGCTTCTCTTCGAATCCATCCGGCAACCACCAGTGCGCATCGATCAACTGAAACCCATCATAATCAATACGAACAAAGCTCCGTCTCGACTCCATGAACAATGATACGTTCGTATCAACCAGAACATCCCACTTCAAATCCATCCAGTATGGTCATTTTGTATCGATCCACTGAAACGAGACAGGATCGATACAAATGAGAGCTTGTTCGAATCCAGGTGTGGTTAAAGCCTTCGAATCCATTGAGTCAAGGCGGTGAAGTCTACAGGATGACTCGATCAAATAGGCGAAAAAGGCGGATCGATATGCAAGTTACGCTCCACGTCATCACGAAGGTGCATGACACCATCGATTCGAAGCAATCGATGCGAATGGATCGATTCGAACGAAGCAGCCTGACGAAGATCATCATCTTGAATCGACCATATCTCGAGATCCATAAGTCCAAATGCTATGAAATTTTCACAAAATCCTACACACATGTTGAAGAATGTCCACACCAAATTTCAGCTCGGATTGGACGTTTTCTTGATCGATTTGAACGGAGTTCGAATCGATCCCGAAGGTGGCCTAGATTTCATGAAGACGGATGCGTGGGCCCCCTCACGTGCCAGAAGTAGTCTCCCGAAATTTAGGCGAAATATCAGCCTCCTACGCCTATAAATAGAGCCCCTGGTCATTCAGAAAAGGGATCGGACAATTTTAAGAGCTAAAGAGCGCCCGGACCATGCCAGATTTACTCCAAATCACCATTGCTGCCTTAGATTCAGATTTAAATCATAAAATCTGTTGTACTACATTATAAGAAATTGTGATCTTCAAGTATCTAGCAATAAAATCATAAAACTTCATAGTGGACGTAGGCGAAACGCCGAACCACTCTAAATTGTTGTCTTCCGTGCAATTTACTTTATGTTATTTGGAGTTTTTGTTAGATAATCCTCATTTTCAATTTGCTTTCTTCACTTTTATCTCTTCAAAAACTTCCGAAGAGTGTTGTGCCCATTTTTGCTACAAACACTTTGGTGCTTTCACTGAGAAAAAACCATTTTTTCTCCTGCTCCTTGGATCTACCATCGACACCGGCTTGCATAAATCCAAGAGGAAGATCCAGATCTCTAATCCAAAATCCTTCCATCCTATTCAGATTTGCGTAAAGTCTAGGAAAGGACTCCACCACTCAAGATGGTTAGCACAAGAACTGCCTCTACAGCTGCTGATCAAGAAGGTCGGGATAGACAGAATCCTACACAGCAGCCGCCATACAATCAAGACAACACTGCTCACTCAGATCCATCAGGACCAGTCACCAGACAAGAGTTCCAAGTGTTGCTCCAAGAACTGACTCAAAGTCGGCAATAATTAACTGAACAGTTGCGCACTAACGCTGAATTGACCAACCAATTAAACCGCCGAAGGCGCAGGAGGACCAGGAGGGATGACGTTTCCCACTCATCCACTGAAAGTTCCGCCTCATCTGACTATCACGGCAGATCTACCTATCCCCGATTAGATGGGAGTCACATGCACGCTACCGGATATCAACCTGCCTTGACCGTTGGGCAATTGAGAGTTGGTCCGTCAACCAGCTTCCAGACTGGGCCCTCATCACGAAGAGGTACTGTTCCATAGTATACCACGGACAATCGCACTACAACTGCCGCGGTAGAAACAAAGGTTGATACCCGAAATCTGTCAGATCCGAATAATCAGCAACGTGGGCGTACTCCTGAACCATAAGTCCCGGAAGATGCCGAGCCAAGGAGACGAGACATGGACCGTCGACAGCGTCCGGTCCAAACTCGCGCTGTGGAACCCGACCACACCTTAGCTCAGCATGCACAGAATGTAATGATGCCCGATATTTCAACCATGATACGTCTGATGATTCGCGAAAGTCAGTGGCTTACCAATGATGATTGGGGAATCTCCCATAGTCATACCCCTTTCACAGATGAGATATTATACGTTGATCCCCCTCGACGATTCAGAATGCCAACTCTCCCAATGTACGAAGAAAGTAGTGACCCCAATCAACATATTTTGAAATATGAGTGGTCAATGAGCGCTGCAAGGGCTGATGATGCAGTGAAATGGCGAAGTTTCCCCATCTCTTTGGGAGGAATCGCAACAATGTGGTTTACACGGTTGCCACCTAGATCTATCTCTTCGTTCGATCAACTGGCTAAGAAATTTGTCGAACAGTTTTGTATGCATGTCGCTAGACCAAAAGACGTTAACACCTTATCTAGTGTCACCCAAGCTCATGGAGAGACACTCAGGCGTTATTTAGAAAGATTCCACGCAGCATGTGTGGAGATTAGTAATCCCAATGATAACTCGATCTTGATGGCATTAACCAAAGGGATCGATCCCGATTCTGAGTTTGGAAATTGGTTAACTGGGAAACCACCTGCATCATTGGACCGTTTCTACTCCAAAGCTGCTCAATTCTTACAGCAAGAGGACGCGAAACAGTCTAGGAAGCAGGACGATGCGAGGCCCAGAAGTGAAGGGATACAAAGTAACGTAGCAGTTAAGCAGTTCGGTGAGAGTTCCAGAAAAGTTCAGTTAAATATACAGAACAAACAAACCCAGCCGAGAGGCAACAATGGTCAGGATAAGAAAAGAGATCAGAACCGAGGCCCACGACGTAGGGCTCCAATGTTTGATAATTACACGCCGTTGAATACGTCATTGGAAAACGTGTATCTACAAACTTGCAACACTGTGCAGTATAAGAAGCCTGCTCCGAAGCCCTCGTCGGAGAGGCAGGTTCAAACGGGGAAGTTTTGTAGATTCCATGAGAGTTACGGCCACAATACCAATGAGTGTTGACATTTGCAGGACCTCATCGAAAAGTTGATTAGGGAGAGAAAGTTAGATCAGTTTGTGCGGGCGCCACAGTCTGGTGGTGCGGGCCCTTCAAATCAAAATCGTGTGCAAAATCAAGAAAGACAGGAAGAACCCGCTCGTACGGGTGGAAGGCTAGTTATAAACACAATAAGTGGTGGTCCCTACCCAACAGACAGAAGCTGGAGGGAAATGGAGTCATATGCTAGCTCTATCAGGCATGCGGACTTCGAATGCTACAGTAATTGTGAAGATGGGGCTCCGACCAAACAACAAAAGATAATGTCTGATGATATCGTATTTAGAAACTGAGATGCTGATAAGGTCGAAGCCCCCACAATCGACCCACTGGTCATATCTGCCTAGGTAGGTCCTGCTTGGATGAAGAGGATCCTAGTTGACAGTGGGAGCTCCGTAAACATCTTACTTAAACGAGCTTATGATTTAATGAAAATGGAAGCGAAGGACTTAAAACCCTTCCAATCTCGAGTCCACGGCTTCAACGGAAGTGCTACGATACCCACTGAAGTGATGGAGCTACCAGTGGAGTTGGGAGTTGGAGAACGCCGAAGAGTCCGGATGTTGCAGTTTGTCGTTTTGGATATTGATTCACCTTATAATGCATTTTTGGGTCGACCGGCCCTCGCTGAGTTCAGGGCAGCCATTGCCCCATGGTGCTTGACTCTGAAGTTCCCCACTGATCACGGGGTCGGAGTCATTCAAGGAGATCAGGCAGCAGGGAGGGCCTGCTATGTTGCTAAACTACGAGGGGTACAATGAAAGGAGAAAGGAAAGGGCGTAGAGGAATCTCTCTGCGTCCGTTTAGCTGATAATTGACAATTAGTGCCTGGGCCCCGGCCCGGGCACCACGACCAATTCCATAAAGACCTTGACCCTAGAGACAATGAAGATAAAGACGAATCTAAAGAGAATCAAGCTTCCCCGGCCGAACTGACTGTGGACGTCCCAATCAGTGAGGGTGATGATTCGAGGATGCTAAAAGTTGGATCTCAACTGGGCAAATAAACACAACAGGAATTGGTTGAATTTCTCCGGGTGAATCTCGACGTTTTCGCCTGGACACACTCTGATATGTGCGTGATCTCGCCGGACATCGCAAGTCACTCCCTGAATATTAATCCGCGGTATGTCCCGGTCAAGCAGAAAAGGCGTAGTATGGATCCAGAGAGATCTGCCTCCCTTAAAGAGGAGGTTGATAAGTTACGATCAAATGGGTTCATCCGAGATGCTTTGTATCCAGAATGGGTGTCCAATCCCGTACTGGTTCGAAAACTGAATGGAAAATGGAGGACTTGCATTGACTACTCTGACATAAACAAGGCTTGTCCAAAGGATAGTTTTCCACTTCCTCGAATTGACCAGCTCGTAGATTCGACAGCTGGGCATGAATTATTATCTTTCATGGATGCTTATTCTGGCTACAATCAAATACCCATGCATTTGCCTGATCAAGAACATACCAGTTTCATGACCGATTTGGGACTCCATTGCTACAGAGTCATGCCCTTTGGTCTAAAAACGCCGGAGCAACATACCAACGCTTGGTCAACCGGATGTTCGCCGACCAGATCGGGAAGACCATGGAGGTTTATGTGGATGACATGCTAGTGAAATCTCGATTCTCCACAGATCACGTCAGAGATTTAGATTCGATGTTCTGCATCCTTCGGGAATATGGGATGAAGCTCAATCCTTTAAAGTGTCACTTCGGTGTCGCCTCTGGAAAGTTCCTCTGGTTCATCGTTAACGCTCGAGGGATAGAAGCCAATCCCGAAAAGATCTGGGCAATTAGGAACCTACAAACTCCAAGAACCATAAAACAAGTCCAGAGTCTCAATGGTAAAGTAGCAGCATTGAGCAGGTTCATTTCAAAATCCACCGATAAATGCATTCCTTTCTTCGATCTGATCCGGAAAGGAAAGCGAAACTTTGAATAAACCATGGAGTGTGAAGACGCATTCTGATCGCTAGTTCAACATCTTTCCACACCACCGATCTTGTCAAAGCCGGTTGACCACGAGCAATTGTACCTTTATCTGGCAGTATCAGAGCATGCGATTAGCGCTGCTTTAGTTCGGGAAGAAGATCGAGTGCAGAAACTAGTCTACTATGTTAGTAAACGGCTAACAGGAGCTGAAAGAAATTACCCAAGACTAGAGAAACTGGCTTATTGCCTGGTCATTGCCTCAAGAAAGCTTCACCCTTATTTCCAAGCTCATTCCCTTACTGTGTACACCGATCAGCCGTTACGACAGGTCCTCACGCGGCCTGAGATGTCTGGTAGGTTACTCAAGTGGAACATTGAACTGAGTCAATTTGATATCACTTATGCTCCGCGAAGAGCCATTCAAAGACAAGTCTTAGCGGATTTTATAGCCGAATTTACTGTTTCAAAGGATCTGCCTGAAACCACTATACCTCCTAAATGCATTTGGAAGCTGCACACCGATAGTGCATCGAACGATCAGTGTTCGGGTGCCGGAATAGTACTTGAAACTCCCGAAGGCCGATCCATATGCTATGCTCTGAGGTTCGAATTTCGCGCAACCAACAATGAAGCCGAATACGAAGCTTTGCTTGCCGGGTTAAAACTTGCTTGTGATCTGAAGATTGTTGTTGTGGAAATCTACTGCGATTCCCAGTTAGTTGTATATCAAGTTCAGGGCGAATATCAGGCCAAGGATCGACGACTGGCTGCCTATCTAGCCCGAGTTCAAGAAGCACTAAGTCAATTTGATTACTATGCTATTTACCATATACCGCGAGAACATAATCAGAAGGCTGACTCATTAGCAAAGCTGGCAAGTACAGGTGAAGCACAGCAAATGGGACTTGTCCCCGTCGAAACTTTGTCCTCCCAAGCATTGATCAAATAGAAACAAATTTTGTGTTTGAAACCGCTCCTAGTAGAGAATCGTGGATGACTCCGTACCGAAATTACATCGAGAATGGGACGTTGCCTGAGCGTAGGAAAGAGAAAAGACAAATTCTACGAAAAGCTTCGCGGTTCGTCATTCAGAACGGAGTCATGTATAGAAGAGGGTATTCTGTTCCTCTCCTCTGATGTATCATGCACGATGAAATCAAACGAGTGTTACATGACGTACACGAAGGAGAATGTGGCGATCACATCGGTGGGCAAGCTCTCGCTAAGAAGATACTCCGATACGGATACTACTAGCCGACTTTGAACCGAGATGCAACGAACTACGCCAGAAAATGCGATAGGTGCCAAAAACACGCCCGAATTCCAAGGGCCCCACCTACCGAGATAACCCAAATGGTCAGTACCTGGTCATTTGCAATGTGGGGTATCGATATCATCGGCACGCTACCTCTGGCCAAAGGTGGGGCAAGATATGCCATTGTCGCTGTTGATTACTTCACCAAATGGGTTGAAGCTGAACCCCTCGCAACCATTACGACAAAGAAAGTAATCAATTTTTTAGTTCGCAACATTATCTGTCGATTTGGACTCCCGCATACCATCATCACCGATAACGGAACCCAATTCAGTAGTGCAGAATTCAAGAATTTCTGTCAACGGTTTCATATCCATAAGAAATTCTCGGCAGTTGCACATCCTCAGGCAAACGGTCAGGTTGAAGCTGTCAATAAAGTCATAAAATCCATTCTAAAGAAACGACTGGAAAAGGCCGGGGGCAAATGGGTTGACGAACTGCCTATGGCTTTATGGGCTTATCGAACGACTCACAATACTACGACTGGACACACTCCATTTTCCCTATCTTATGGCTCAAAAGCTGTTATTCCAGTCGAAATGGAAGTGTTTTCCCATCGCGTGACTTATTATGATCCGAAAACAAACGCTATATTGCTTGTTGAATCTTTGGATTTACTAGACGAGAAGCGGGAAGAGGCTGATTTGAGAGCGGCCGCACATCGAAGTCGAGTCGCCCGATTGTACAATGCCAAAGTTCGACCTCGAACTTTTGAACTCGGCGATCTTGTCCTCAAGAGAATCTATCCGGTCCCTTCATACATGAAACCAAATTGGGAAGGGACATACGTGATTACACAAAGACTCGGAGATGACACATTCAAACTATCGACAGTTGACGGTCTTGATTTGCCAAAGGGCCTGGAACAGCGAGATTCTCCGTCGCTATTACACATGACAGGCTTTATTTGTTTCATTATATCTTTCCATTTTGCAATTTTGTTTCTGCATTTTGAAATTAGAACTTGTAATAAGGCAACTGACTTTGCCATATTTTCTTATTTCAGCAATAAAATGCCATTTCTTCGAGCCAGAGCTGTGATTCATTGAATACAATGTACGACATCACGATGCACGGAGAACTAAATTCCATCATGTAGTGGAATTTATTCAAGTAGGGAGTGGCTGTGATACGACGGGCCACTCGCTAAGTGAAACCCGAGCTCGGGGGTAAGCCATCACATCAAGGCTAAAAATGGGCTGATACACGACAATCCTTCACTCAACTCCGTACTCCCAGAGCATGAGACTGAGTATAAACATTAAACCACTCCGTACTCCCAGAGTGCGAGACAGAGTGTAAACATTAATCAACTCCGTACTCCCAGAGAGCGAGACGAAGTATAAACATACATCAACTCCGTACTCCCAGAGTACGAGATGGAGTATAAACATACATCAACTCCGTACTCCTAGAGTGCGAGATGGAGTATAAACATACATCAACTCCGTACTCCCAAAGTGTGAGACGGAGTATAAACATTAAACCACTCCATCCTCCCAGAGTGCGAGACGAAGTATAAACATAAAACAAACCCCAGAGTACTCCGAGAGCGCGAGCTGGGTATAAGCGTTAACGAACTCCGGAGTCTGAGAGCGCGAACCAGAGAATAAATAACCAAATGCGGTTTCAAGGAAGGAGGCTCCGTCCACTAAACGACTTCAACCGCACCTCAGCTGAGTTGCATCACATGTTGATGAACCAAATTATTAAACAAAAAGCAACTCTAAATCCCCAAAGTATGGATGTTAACACTAAACCGTGGATAATTTGGCACAATGCCTATTACGGCTTATCCCCAAGGCTGGGGGTAGAACCAAAACAAATATTGAATTGAAGACAAAAGAGAATATGTTTTCATTTCAATTATCAACAAAATGAACCCAATTACAAGCTAATTCAAAAAATTCCTACTAGCGGGGGCTGAGCCTGCATCTATACACGGCTATAGAAAACCAAAAAGACAAAACAAAATGCTACCCCTGAATACGACAGAGCAAACTAAAGAAGCGCTCAATCTTTCTTCTTCCTCGGTTTCTTTTTCGGGGTAGTCCCGCTGGATCCACTACCCGACTTCCTCCGCAATTTTTTGCTCTTCTCTGGTTTGTCTCCCGGTTGTGGCATGTTGTCGACATCCTCCTCGGAGCTCGAGGCGACAGAAATTCTTTTGGAGGATGGAATTGAAGGCACGGGAGCTGTAACAGGAATTGGAGCAGGAGCACTTGCGATAACCACAGTGCCGCCTGGCGATATCATCATTAATGGAGCTAGGCCAGACGAAGCCATGCCACCCCCAGAAATACTACCTGCTGTTATAGCCGCCATCTCAGCATTGATCTCGGCAAAAATCTCATCCTCACGAGGTGCTTGGGCCACGCTGGACGTACTAGTGGCTGGCATGAAGGAGCTAATAGCTGGAGTAACCCCGCTCATGGCGAAAGATGGATCTGCAAAGGGGTCGCTGGATTGACTAAGAAGTTCCTCAATCATCTGAGCATCGAAAGATAACATGCTCGTTTCTCCCCCTTCGCCGACCACGGCAGTTGTCATAATCGCCTCGGTAACAATGGCCTCCTGCGCTTGATAAAGGACTTGAGATGCAGGAGGCGTAGAGATAACAGCCTCTGTCACTGAATGTGAAAAAGCGAAGATTGTTAACTAAATGTATTGCTTCAGATTTACCACTCTAAGTATATGTGGGGGGTGTTCAAATACCTTCCTTAGCATGACCCGAAGTGTGGGCTGGTGCAGATACAAATGCTCCGATGGGAGACAACTGCGGCTGATCCGGATTATAAGCAGGGACAGGCTGGAGATCAACCGCGACAGTGGCTTTGGGCAGTGTCGGAATTAAAACTTCAGCACTTGTTTCATGATGTTCGACCCCCGAGCCCTCACCGGTCTCCATCTGTCGAACACCAAGCCTCTCCTTTTCCACAGAAATCATCGCCTCGTAGAGAACCTTCCTCTCCTCCTCAGTGAGCAAGTGCGTCTCAAGTTAAAAATCATCCAGTGTTTCGTCCGGACGCGCTGCTTTCTTTTCCTCCATCAGCCTAGTCCAGGCATTGTACAAAAGCATAGAGTAATCCCCAAGCCAAGATAAATTTCTATGCTCCAACACGTTGGCGTTATATGTGACCAGGAGATCATCAAAATCAGCCTCCATCCTGGACTGCTCCACCTTGATTTTTTCCTTGGCTTCTGCCTCCACAGACTTAACCTTTGCCACCGCCGCATCAAGTTCAGCTAAAAGTGATACAGCTTGATCGCATGCCTCCTGAGCGGTGGTGTTTGCATCATTCTTTTCCTTCACCATTTCAGTGAACTTGGCTTTAAGCTCATTCAGCTCTTTAACGGCGGCATCCCGCTCGGCTGATACGGTGGTATAGCGATGGCCCATCTCTTCTACTAAGGCACAGTGTGCCTGCTGCATCCTTGCCATCTTCATCATGGCCACGTCAACCTTTTTGAGCGCCTGTGTTTCTGAACCTCGAGACGACTCAGTCTCTGATTGAATAACCTGGATGATGCGATCTTTCTGAGCAAGGTCAGCCTCGAGTTTCTCAATGATTTTTGCCCGGTCAAAGGCTACTTTCGAAGCTTTCGCGGCTGCCTTATAGCACTCTTTATATTGAGCATAAAAATCATGAATATAATCATGTGCGATATTCTCGGTGTCCGGAGGAATCCTCTTGAGATGAGGAGGGAAGACGTATGCATCAAGACAAATTTCTGGAAAATCCTTTCTCATCTGAGCAAGCTTGATAGCTCCTTCACCAGTCAGTTCTGCCGAAGCCTGTTCAACAATGGCGGTTGTCTGTGGTTCAACTCTTTGCCGCTGAGTTTCGGGCCTTGAAGATTGGGAAGGCTGCTGTTGCCACAAAGACTCAAAGGGATCTATAGTGGCCCTAGGAGGCGGAGGAGAACGAGATCGTGATCGATATTGATGGCCTCTGTCTCTATCAGAACGTTCTTGACCAGAAAGGCCATGCCAGTAATCTCGATCTCTGTCATAACGCTCCTGGCTGGTATATCCACGTCCGTAATCCCTGTCTGATTCCCTCCTATGGGACTCATAATACGAGGAAGCTCGGCGAACATTGCAGAGCCTATCTAGTGTGGATCTGCGACCTGACATCTCACCTGCGATAAAAAGAAACCGCAGTTAAGCACCCTGTCGATGTGTGCTTAAGTTATAGTCAGTCAATACCAAGTCGATGTGTCTCAAATCGCTCGGGATCTCTTGAAGGCTCCGAACTATGCCCTTGTAACACCCGCCTTCGGGTCTGGAGATAATGGCTGTAAGAAAAGTAGGATGTCAATACCAATGCTAAAAAACCATTAGTCAAGGAAATAGTCGACGGGTTACGACACTTACGCCTAGACAGCCACCGCTTGGCAAAACCTGGAGGACACCGGATATAAAACCATTCGTTCTTGAAGTAGCTGAGTCTGGTCCAGGCTCCGGTTATAACCTGGCAGTTCCTGACTGCCTCTAAAAACGTAAAGGATGGACTATCACCTCTACTCTTGAAATTAAATAGGTATCTGATTTCCGTTGGCATTGGTGGACGGAAGAGATGGTCCATAAATACGATGAACGCACTGTTCGGTAGCGCGTACCCATTGGGGTGTAATTGAGAGGGAGAAATTCCAAGAAATGATAACATCTCCCTAATATATTGATTGAATGGAGGGAGTGTTCCAGCTGCACAAGCATGGCGATAAAAGGCAATGTACCCTTCGGGCGGACGGTGAGGTCTGTCGCTAGATCCCGGCAATAGCACATCGTCCGAAGAAATGTTGTGTCTTGTACATATCCTGCCCAACAAGGTTTCAGAAAATTGGATTGGACGGAGTCTATAGGGTCCTCAATAAATATAGCATCTTGTAGCTCGTCAGGAGCTGGATCTACTATCTCCGCTAGGATGTCTGGAATTTCGAGGACCGGAGGGGGAGAACTCTGAATCTCTTGCTGTTGAGAACTCGAAGATTCCATCACTGACTATCTCATCAGAAAGTAACGTTAAGCAAATTAAAAACCCGTTCATTTCCCAGTGTGAGGTGTGTGAAAGTGATGTGAAGTGCAATGCAGCTAACACTTAGTGAATTCAACAAGACCTAAGACAAGATGAAAACTTCAGAAATTATGAGGTTTGGTTAAAATAACCGTCATCGCTGACCGTCACTGTTTGCACAAAAAATGGACAAACACCTCAAAGTTGTATGATTTAGTAGATCTTATGTTGTTCTTAGTGATTTGAGTGATTTATGCAAATATATGAACAGCAGGGGCTAAACTGTAAAAAGACACGCAGATTTATAGTGGTTCAGCCAGAATGTGCCTACGTCCACTTTATATGTTATTTCTCTTCTATTGTTTTGATTACAAGTACAAAGCTCTGATACAAGTAAAAGAAAGTTGTTTGAAAGTTCTCTCCGTGCTTGAGCTCTCAAACTTGTCCCCCATTGTTGTACCCCTGCCCCTCTATTTATAGAGTGAGGCTGGGGGTAGGGGTCTTGGATGTATACAGCTGTTGATGGGCCCGGGCTGATACAATCTGGCCTGGAAAATTTGGTTCGGCATCGTCTTGGTTCGGTAGTAGATGGGTGGAGATGAGGTCTTGGTTCGGCAGTGGAGCTGGTCCGATTGTGGAGTTGGTCCGGTTGTGGAGCTGGTCCGGTTGTGGAGTTGGTGGAGCTGGTCCGGTTGTGGAGTTGGTGGAGCTGGTCCGGTTGTGGAGCTGGTCCGGTTGTGGAGTTGGTGGAGCTGGTCCGGTTGTGGAGCTGGTTCGGTAGTGGAGCTTTGATGGAGTTGGTCCGGTTGTGGAGCTGGTTCGGTAGTGGAGCTTTGGTGGAGTTGGTCCGGTAGTGGGAGATGAGTAGATCGGCGTGGCTTCGTTTAGTGGTTGATCCGGTGGTACCGGTTCGGTTATGAAAATTCATCCAACATTTGCCCCCCAAAGCAGGGCATATGTTTAACATATGTTGTGCTTTGGTTTAGCTTGTCGAACTCATTCGGCCTGAGAACCGAATCGTCTGGTCCGGTCAAACAACGTCCCCCTATAAGTATGGGACTTGTGTCACTACCATCCCTTACCGTTTGCCAAATTGAACTTCTTGTCTGCCGAATCAAAGTTATTGCCGGATCATCCTCGACTACCGAATCAGGTAGTTACCGAATGGTACTCATGTTTTCAATTACCGAATGAATCTGCACCATAAGTACTTGAGTGTGGAATGAGTTCTGATACTGGGAGTGCCGAATGAACTCGTAGTATTGGGAACGCCGAATGACCTTGTAGTATTGGGAATACCGAATGACCTTGTCGTATCGGGAATGCCGAATGACCTTGTAGTATTGGGAATGCCGAATGAACTCGTAGTATTGGGAATGCCGAATGACCTTGTACTCTGGGTGCCGAATGACCTTGTAGACTTGAACTATGAGCGAAATTCCAGACTGCACACACTCGCTTGTTTACTTCTTTTATTCTAACGACGCACTTCTTTGTGTTTGCAGATAAATGTCTCGAAAAGCAGAAACTCGATCAGATAAAAAGAAATCCCAGGGCGAAGGAGAATCTTCCGCAGTGCCCCCTGCTCAGTCAGGACCAGAACGTCACGGACCTGCCCCGAGATCACTAGTGGACGGGTACGGCCCTCAGGAGCTTCTGAACTCCCCGCCCGATTGCTTTCCCAGCTCCCTTAAGGAAGAGCAGCTTGATGTCATCTCCCGTTCTTTTGGAATCGATAGAACGCGCATGTTGTTGCCAGGGAGAGAAGTTATGCCGTATGACCCTCCCGAAGGGTACTTTTCTTACAGCAGATACCACTACATGTGTGGTGCCATTCCGCCTCTTAATGCTTGGGTAACCAGCTTCCTTACATATCTAAAGGTGGCCCCATTCCAGCTTCAACCCAACTCCTATGCTATACTGGTGAGCCTCTTCGTCATCTTCCAGAGGAAGCATGGGCATGCTCCTTCCAACCGGGAGATCCGGTACTTATATAATCTGAGGGGCTATAAGAAGGGGTCCCCATATATCAGCTTGGAGTCAGCTGTAACCTTCAAGCCGGTCTTGGACCTGTATTCTAAGTTCAACATGTTCAAGAAGGAGTGGTTCTTTGTCAGGGACGACTCTGTTTCTATTCGGCGTTTTACTTCTGGATGTAAGTCGATGCTTTATTTATAATTTCCATTCTGATTGCGATGCTTCTTCTCATACATTTTCATTTTTGCTAGCGACAGGTGGCTTTGCGGTTGTGGAGACTGATCGCCTGGTTCAGACGGCGGCTGAGATAGAAGCTATCCCCGGGAGAGATAGATCAGCGGCCTACCTGATCAGAAATGCGACCCTTCTGGAGTATAACTTGATCCTTCCACAGCAGTCAGTAGTCAAGCTGAGGGAAACGGCGGAGGAGAGGGCGGCTGCTCAGGCTAAGGGAGGTGTCACGGTAGAGAGTGGCAAGACGAAACCTTTCACAAAACCTCCAACCGTAGGAGGTAAGAAACTTAAGAAGTCGGACGGTCCTTCCCCCGGCAATTGTCCACTTACCCAGGGGGAGGAAGATGTAGAGGAGGAGAGAGGTGAGGGTGGAGGTGACCGGGAAGGTGGCAATGGTGGTGATGGCATCGGGGCCTTGCTTCCTGGGCAAGTAGGCGAGATTCAGGAGTGGACGGATGATGCATTCCACCAAGCTTTTGAGGGGCTGGACGGGGAACCGGCTTCGATAGAGAAATCCGGGAAAGCTGACAAGGCTGGGACTGGTGCAAGCAAGCCTCCTCAGACTATTCCAGCCAAGGTGGCTCCGACGACTCAAGGTGAACTTTTGACTCCTGCGGACTCCATTTATGATAGGGACTTAGGAATATTTTATGACCCACTTCCGTCCTGGAATGAAATCCAGGACTTATTGCAGTATCCTACTCCTCCCCAGGGTTTGTACAACCACATATGTGTTTTCTTTTTTTTTCTTTTTTATTTACCGTGTTTTCTCGAATTATGGATCAATGTAAGCTTGTGACATTTTTTCTTTATATCAGGAGCAGGTAAAACGGCCAAGGCCTTAGATCTTCGGCACAGGCTTGAACAGTACAAGCTCTCCAAAGCTTCCGCCAAGCCGAAGCCTTCGGCCCACCGTTCCGGGGATGTAGTCGGCTACCGTCCTCTTCTCGGGGTTATTGACGAGGGCATTCAAAAGAGAAAGAGGAGCCATCCCTTATCCGAGTCTTCACTTGGTCCTCAGCCCCCAGTTCAGCCTCTTCATGATATCACGGAGGAGGATACTGAATTCGTACTCTCTCCGCACTCGTCTGAAAATCCTACCGTCACTCAGATTGATCGCCCTGACTTGGCTCGGAATCCATTTGCGGGTCATCCTGACCTGGATCCAAGTTCCCATGATATTACCTTTGACGAAGTTACCGGTGAGCACCTTCTTCCCCGCAATCCCATGGTACGGGTGCTCGATGAGGCTAAGTCCTTAGATCTCGATTTACTTACTACTCGGATAATTACCATGGGAGACGAGGCCAAGGCTAATATTGATCGGGTGGCGGAGGAGACTAGGAAGCTGATGGGGCATCATGTCCGGCTGGTTAAGGCTGGAGAGGAGATTGGGAGTGCCAACATCCGACTACGATTGGTGGTTTCGGATCAGGCCAAACAGCTTGCTGATCAGGCCATTCAGATTTCTCAGCATGAGGCTGCTTCTGGACGACTATAGAAAACCATGGAAGAGGCCAGCCGGGCCGAACTGCGGAAAATGGAAGCTACTTGCAAGGAACGGATCAACATGGCTATTGCCACGGTGGACGAGGTTCAGAAAGCGGATCTTGAGCAGAGAGAGGAGTTATCCGGGAAACTTGAGGCTGCAGAGCTTGCTCAAGCCAAGTTGAGGGAGGAGATGGAGGCAATGCGGAAATCCCTTCTGGCTGATTGCTCGAGATACCGATCGGAGAGAGATGCCGCCGTTGAAAGGTTGTCGGCTTCCGAGGCCCGGATGAGGGAGTTTGAGGAGAATGAGGGGATGATGGACGAAATGCTTCAGGACATGTACTTCCGAACCTGGAAGCAGGGCAATCTATCTTGGATGGATGATGATCCTAGGGTCATGGCTAAGATCTATCTTCGGGCTCTGGAGGAGGCTAAGGCTGATGCGGATAAAGATGGTGGTGTGGCCTTCAGCATGGATGTGGTCACTGCCCAGTTTGCCAAGGAGGAGAAGGTGGCGGAGAAGGAGGGTATGCGGTTGCTTGCTGCTGAGGTGGCAGGTGTGCAAGTAGAGGATGACGACCAGGATGGCCAAGAAGTAGGTGCTAGTAAGTCTTCCTTTTTAGTTTCCCCATTAACTTGGTTGCTCCTCACTAATGAATCCTTTCTTTGTCTGGACAGGTGGGCAACAGGACAAGGATAAAACTCCAATGCAGCCGGCCCCTTGATTATACCTGGAAAAACTCTTTTTGTGGATTTGACAGGGTTGTATATGTTAGTCTTAAAATAGTAAAGTAACTTTTAGGTTGTAATATTTTGCTACTTGTAATAAATATATCTATTCTTGACGTGTAATTCTTTGACTTAAGCTGATTTTGTCATCTTCTGAATGTTTGTTGCTATTTTGACATGTCGTATGAGAAATATAGCTATGTATATTCTTGTAACTAAATTATGTTTGATGTCAGGTTTTTGTTTAAAACATAATTTCATGACTTGCAATGTTAGCGTGTGGTGTGAACAAATTATAGTCATGTATTTGTACACAAAAGAAGAAAATACCGCCTTCCATGTTCTAATTGTAGATGGCAGTTTTGAATATCTCGTATGACCGAGCATGGAACGCAGTTGAATGCCCTGCCATCCAATTGTGAGTCCCTACACCCATTGGCGAGTATCTCCTACTCTGTATCCTGTACTTTAGGGATTGTTATAGAGGATAGGAGGGAAGTTTCTTAAGTAAAATTGAAATATGTGAAAAAGTAAAACTTCCAATCACGGAAGGCCTTCGATGTGCTTAAGTTCGTGGCAAACGGGTTTTGTAGTCACTTTCCCTAGCTGTGGGTCTTGGAGACATTTGTCACCCATCTTACGCCTCTGCGGGGAGTTAATTCTTTTTTACCACAGCCGCACTTAAGACACATCGGAGCCGAGATCGCGCACAGTAACTACCCGGGCCATTATGGCCCGCAATCGTGGGTATTATTCGATTTACTGTGGCCGGCTAGCGTGGGTGCCGATCGTCAACTGTGAACTGCCCCTGGCTGGCCACACCTTATGTTGGGGCTTATAGTCGGTTCACAGTTGCCGGCAAGCCTAACGCCGTAATGAGCTGCCTCGGCTATAGTCGGCCTTCTCGGTGGCTTAAAATCGGCTCATTACAGTTGGCTTTGAGGGCCGTCGCGAGCAATGAGTTAACCCGCAGCAGAGGGATGCCGAAGCAAAAGTGTCTCATTGGCGAGGGCATAGATTCGCATAGTACCTGTTTAGGTCTTGTCCAGGTGAAGTTGCGTTGTGAAGTGCTTTGAATAGAAATGCTATATGCTCAGGATTCTGTTCAACAGAAAAGGATAAAGTTAACAAGCAGCCAAGATACAAAGGAACAAGTTAAAAAAGAGACAAGGTTTTTTAAAGTGGTTCGGCACGAAAATGCCTACGTCCACTGATTCTCTTTGTTAATTCACTTCATATGGGCAATACAAGTTAAGAAAAGTATTGACGGAGGTGTTGGATGTTCCATGCCCTTTGGAACACCTCTCCGTCCACTGTTGACAAAATATAGGCTCCGTTGTGGAGATCTTTATGAATTACATATGGTCCATCCCAGATTGGGTCTAGTGCTCCGGGACGAGGGAAGATTCGCTTGAGCACAAGATCCCCTTCTTGTAAGGTACGATGCTTGACTTTGGAGTTGTATTGTGCCGCCACTTTTTGTTTGTGGGCTGCTGTTTTAAGAACGGCATCAGTTCTTCTCTCCTCAATTAGATCCAAAGACATGTGAAGGAGTTCTTCGTTCTCTTCTGGGTTATAGTGGATTCTACGGTGGGAAGGCACAATGGTTTCAACTGGGAGCATAGCCTCCGATCCGTATGCCAAAGAGAAAGGAGTGTGCCCTGTTAATGTTCTGAAAGATGTGCGATAGGCCCATAGTGCCGTAGGGAGTTCATCCACCCAAGCGCCCTTTGACTTTTCGAGCTTCTTTTTTATTAGAGTCTTCAAAATTTTGTTGACAGCTTCGACTTGTCCGTTTGCTGGGGGTACGCTACGGATGAGAAGCTCTTGTGAATTCCGTGCTCTTGGCACCAGTTGGTGAATTGCTCGATGTCAAACTGAAGTCCATTGTCTGATATGATTTTGAGTGGGACTCCGTACCTGCACAGAACATTTTTGATCAAGAAGTTAATAACTTTTGCTGAAGATACTTTATTCAGAGGTTCCGCTTCCACCCATTTGGTGAAATAGTCGACTGCCACTATAGCATATTTGGCCCCGCCTCGGCCCATTGGTAGCTCGCCGATTAAGTCAATTCCCCATATTGCGAAGGGCCAAGGGCTGGTCATTTGAGTAATCTCAGTGGTTGGTAGCCGCGGAATCTTAGCAAACTTCTGGCATCTGTCACACTTTTTGACGAAATCTAAGGCGTCCTTGCTTAAGGTGGGCCAGAAATATCCATATCGGAGTATCTTTTTTGCTAATGTTTGCCCTCCAGTGTGATCTCCGCAGCTTCCCTGATGGATGTTGGATAAGATTTCCTTGGCTTCCCTCCCAGCGACACACCTTAATAACGGGTTAGAGAATCCGCGCCGATAGAGGATGTCTTCTTGTATTGTGTAGCGGGATGCTTTCCTCAAGATTTTCTTGACTTCGTTACGCCCGTTGGGTAGTGTGCCACTTTGTAGGTAGTCTCGGATGGGAGTCATCCAAGTTGCTTCCTCGGTTGCAGCTATCAGATTCACTTGCTCAAAACTTGGGGCCAGTTGCTTTGAGATGGTTACTTCCCCGAGGATGGTGATGTCTCTCATACTTGCTTGCTTCGCCAATTCGTCGGCCTCTTGGTTCTCTTCCCGTGGGATGTGTTTGACTAAGTAGTGGTCCAATCGGCTGAGAAGTAACTTGGTCTTCTTTAAATATGCTATGAGTCGTTCTTCTCGAGCTTGGAATTCTCCTAGTATTTGATTAACAATAAGTTGAGAATCGCTGTGAAGACACAAAGAATTGGCTCCGATTTCTATGGCAATTTCTAGTCCGGCTATCACTGCTTCATACTCCGCATCGTTGTTGGTGGCAGCGAACTCCAACCTTATAGCATAGTGCAGTTTGTTTCCCCTGGGAGTGATTATTACCACACCTGCCCCCGAGCCTTGTTCGTTCGATGCACCATCCACAAAGAGATTCCACTTGATATCTTCTGCTATTTCCAATTGCTCCTTATCTTCGTTGGTAGTGAATTCTGCAATGAAATCAGCCATGGCTTGTCCCTTGATGGCGGTGCGAGGGTGATAGGTGATATCATACTGACTTAGCTCAATGCACCATTTAAGTAGTCGCCCAGAAGTGTCGGGACGATGAAGTACCTGCCTCAGTGGTTGATCGGTCAGAACTTTGATGGAATGGGACTGGAAGTAGTGACGCAGTTTCCGTGATGTGATTAGTAAACAGTATGCTAGCTTCTCAAGTTTAGTATATCTGACTTCTGCCCCAGTAAATCTTTTACTGACGAAGTAAACTGGTCGTTGCGTGCGGTTGTCTTCCCTTACCAAGGCAGCGCTTAGGGCGTGAGATGACACAGCAAGGTATAGGTATAATTCTTCGCCTTCGCTTGGAGTCGAGAGTACCGGTGGTTCCTAGAGGTGTTCGATTAGGTTAAGGAAAGCGGTTAAGCATTCGTTAGTCCATTCGAACTTTCCTTTGTCTTTCTTTAGAGCTTCGAAAAAGGGGACGCACTTGCCCGTTGCCTTGGAGATGAATCGGCTTAGGGCGGCCACTTTTCCATTTAGGCTTTGCATTTCCTTTCAGGTGGAAGGTATCTTGATATCCCTTAGCGCTCGGATTTGCTCAGGGTTCGCTTCAATCCCCCTGGCATGAACGATGAATCCTAAGAACTTCCCTGATGACACTCCGAAGGAGCATTTTAGAGGATTCAACTTCATTCCATACTGGCGGAGTACTTGAAACATTTTGCCTAGGTGGTTTACGTGATCTTTGGCTTTCCTTGACTTCACCAGCATGTCATCCACATATACTTCCATAGTCTGTCCTATTAGCCCTGCAAACATCTTGTTGACGAGGCGCTGGTAGGTGGCTCCTGCATTTTTAAGTCCGAAAGGCATTACCTTATAGCAGTATAAACCCCGGTCAGTGATGAAACTAGTGTGGTCTTGGTCGGGAGCATGCATAGGAATTTGGTTATATCCTGAGTATGCATCCATAAAAGATAGGAGCTCGTGCCCGGCTGTGCTGTCTACAAGTTGGTCGATTCTGGGAAGTGGGAAGCAATCCTTTGGGCAGGCGTCATTTAGGTTGGAAAAGTCAATGCAGGTTCGCCACTTCCCATTAGCCTTCTTTACCAGCACCGGGTTGGCGATCCATTCCGGGTAGATAGCTTCTCGTATGAAGTCATTGACGAGTAGATTCTTTACTTCTTCATCGAGGGCTGCTGATCGCTCTGCCCCCATACTTCTCTTTCTTTGTTTTACAGGCGCCTTGGTAGGATCAATTTTTAATACGTGGCAGACTATGTCGGGGGAGATTCCGGTCATGTCAGCGTGTGACCATGCGAATACATCCAAGTTGTGGCGGAGAAAATCGATGAGTTGTTCCTTCAATTCGGCTTTTAGTTGGGACCCAATTTTCAAGAGTCTACTTGAGTCGTGCTTGTCTACAGATATAAACTCCATAGCCTCTGCAGGCTCGGCGGTGGCCTCCTCCTCTTTGTCCCTTCCCTTTATCCTTCCTATGGTTGTTGCGAAGTTCAGTCACATAGCAGTCTCGAGCAACGTCCTGGTCTCCTTCCACTTCCCCTACTCCATTGTTTGTTGGAAATTTCATCTTTAGGCACCATGGGGCTAGGACAATTTGGAAGTCAGACAAGGATGGCCTTCCTAAGAAGGCGTTGTAGGCCGAATGGTTTTCTATTAGCACAAACGTCTGTTTCCATACAGCGGAGCGGGGATGGCTTCCAATCTCAACAAAGAGGTCCAGTTGCCCGAGGGGCATCTTCGCATCTCCAGTGAAGCCGTGTAGTGGTTTATCGCAGGGATATACATCCTTCATTGATAGCTTCATTTTGTCGAATGCGTGTTTGAACAGGATGTTTACTGAGCTTCCAGTGTCTACCAGGATTCGGTAAACTTCGGCGGGACCGAGTCGGGCAGAGATGACCATGGGATCCATGTGAGGGTACTGCCTTCCTTCTAAATCACGCTTACCGAATGTGATGTCATTACTTTCTTTCCGCTTCGGGTGGCCCTCTTCTATAACCGAATTGACACAGTCTTTATTGTCTCTATGCGATTTTCCATACCTTTCCATCTCTTTCCAGCTTCTGTCCGCGATGTGCGGTCCTCCCGAGATGGTATGGACTACTATTTTCTCTTGACTAGAGCTTCTAGCGTTGCGGTTTCCTCTGCCGGTGTCCGGTGAGGGTAGCCTTGGGTTTTCATTGGCAGGAGCTGGAGTCCTGTCCTGACTTTTTACATAACGTTCCAGTTTCTTCCTTCTGATGTGTTCCTCAATCAGATCCCGGAGATGATGGCATTCATTAGTATCATGCCCGTGAGATTCGTGGAAGCAGCAGAACTTTCCAGATTTCTGCGCGTTATCTGATTCCTTCTTGTATGGTGGGCGTTTGTATCTAACTTCGCCTTGGGTGGCAAGGAAGATATTTTTGACGGTCTCGTTCAAAGGAGTGTAAGTGTCGAATCTCGGTCCAGGCCGATATAGGCGCTTTTCTCCCTTCTTGCCCCCAGCATTATCTCTGAAATCATTTCTTCGAACGTCCCTTGGCACAGCGGGGGCGTCGCTGTGAGTTGCCTTATTTTGCTGTCCTGACTGCCCCTCAACGACAGCATCCTCAAGCCTCATGTATTTCCCGGCTTCATGGAAGAAATCGGGTAAAGTAGCTGGTTTTTCTTTCGTCAACCTTCTAGCAAATTTAGTGTCCAGATGCACACCACTACAGAGGGCCATTAGGATAAGCTTCTCATCGGCATCTTGGACTGCGGCTGCTGCGGCATTGAATCGGGTTAGGTATTGCTGCAGTTTTTCTCTAGGTTTCTGTATGACGCTGGATAAGGAATAAGCGTCCTTAGGTTGTTCCACATGGATGCGGAAATGACTGATAAACTTTTCTTTCAACATTTCCCACGAGCTGATGGATCCCTGGGGTAGATGACAGAACCAGGAGGTAGCGAGATCTGCTAAGAATAGTGGAAAGCATTTCCACAGTACTCCTTCTGTTGCTCCACTCATGAGCATGTGCTGTTTGTATCTTTGTAAGTGTACGATGGGGTCGGAGGTTCCCTTGTAAGGTTCCATTGTTGGCATCTTCCATTCTCGGGGGGTGATAGCAATTTCAATGTTGCGGGTGAAAGGGCTGGTCACCCTAGCGCCTATCCCTCGATCTCTTTGCTCCCGTTGGACGCACTCTCTGAATAAGCGCGCCATCCTTTCATCAAAATTTGGAGCAGATAGAAACGAGTTTGGTTCTGTTCTATGGGATTGATTCCGTCCAGATGACCTGTAGGGATGGTATCGTCTATCGTTCCTCATATTCTCCAGCGGCTGCCTTTGATCTTCTGGGAGCATGCTAGGGTCAGCTACAGTTGGCCCTTGCCTTGATCTCCCCCTGCTGGGTTCTGATCTAAGCACTTCCTCAGGTCCAACTTCCGGCTGGACTCTAGCTCGGCCCTGTTCACCGACGTTTCCGTGGTTAGGCAGTATGACAGGCTCAGCTACAGTTGACCTCCGTCCGGTACCTCCCCCGTTGGGTTCGGTACCAAACGTTTCCTCAGGCCTAACTTCGGGCTGTGCTCGGTCTCGGCTCCTACCATGGCTACTTTTGCCGTTAGCTCCTTCGAAGAAGGAAGATCTTTGTTGTCTCTGAGATCCTCCAGACTGGGACTCGCCCCATGTTTCAGTGTTGCGGTTGGATTCTTCAGCGTCCCTTAAGCGTGACATGAGATGGTCCACCAAGGCTTCCTGCTGGGACGTGAAGCGGTTAGTTACTTAAACCACAACTCTGTCCAAATCTGCCCTAGTAATTGCTGTAGGCTGTTCTGTGGCAGGAGTGGTTGGGTTAGCCTGTCCTTCATTTGTTACTGTTGCTGGAGGAGGACGATTTACTTGATTTGTGACAGTTGGATCTGGAAGACTGCTGGATGCGATGTTTTTTCCTTTGTTAACATCTTTTCTCTGTTTGGGAGGCATGTTTTCCAAGTGGCGAACGATGCTGTTAGGAAAACTCGTTAAGTGGATGAAGCTGAAGCTTCGAGCTTCGAGCTTCTAGTTCTCAATGAAAGCACCAAAAATGTTTGCACAAAAAATGGACAAACACCTCAATGTTGTATGATTTAGTAGATCTTATGTTGTTCTTAGTGATTTGAGTGATTTATGCAAATATATGAAAAGCAGGGGCTAAACTGTAAAAAGACACGCAGATTTATAGTGGTTCAGCCAGAATGTGCCTACGTCCACTTTATATGTTATTTCTCTTCTCTTGTTTTGATTACAAGTACAAAGCTCTGATACAAGTAAAAGAAAGTTGTTTGAAAGTTCTCTCCGTGCTTGAGCTCTCAAACTTGTCCCCCATTGTTGTACCCCTGCCCCTCTATTTATAGAGTGAGGCTGGGGGTAGGGGTCTTGGATGTATACAGCTGTTGATGGGCCCGGGCTGATACAATTTGGCCTGGCAAATTTGGTTCGGCATCGTCTTGGTTCGGTAGTAGATGGGTGGAGATGAGGTCTTGGTTCGGCAGTGGAGCTGGTCCGGTTGTGGAGCTGGTCCGGTTGTGGAGTTAGTGGAGCTGGTCCGGTTGTGGAGCTGGTCCGGTTGTGGAGTTGGTGGAGCTGGTCCGGTTGTGGAGCTGGTTCGGTAGTGGAGCTTTGGTGGAGTTGGTCCGGTTGTGGAGCTGGTTCGGTGGTGGAGCTTTGGTGGAGTTGGTCCGGTAGTGGGAGACGAGTAGATCGGCGTGGCTTCGTTTGGTGGTTGATCCGGTGGTACCGGTTCGGTTCACAAACCATATTGTTCGAAGTTCATGACGATTAGTTCATGTTTTATTTGTCAAAGAACATTTCCATCGACGAGCTTCAAAGGACAGTCAAGTATGCAATATAAAAGTTCAGGCCACATATGCAGAGATGAAGCTCGTCGGAATCATGCCGTTAAATGTGTGAAAGTTTCATATCCACAGAAGTTTGCTCGAATCGATTAAGGCCGAAGTAGAAGTTTTCAAATCGATCGAAGAGACAACACTTCGAATCGATCTCGAACCGACACAGTTAGTATCGATAATGACCAGATCCTTCGTATTGATCAGCGACTCAGGCTTCGCACCATCATCAAAGGAGATTTCGAATCGATCTCCGGCAACATAAGTTCACAGATAGTTGAAAATCCCAAAGCTCGTATTGATCGCGTAGGTAGAGCGTTCGAATCGATCGTAAATGGGGGCAATCCCATCGTATCGATCATGAGGGATCGATACGTTGACCTCATACACACGACCAAGTCAACCTAAAATCCTCGCTTTGAATATATTGATCGATACGAACGGCAAGGGCAAAAATTTTTTGTTTCCTAGATCGACTCAATCGCTACGACTCTAGATCGACAGGAAGGACTCGTTCATATTTCTTCTCCAACCAGCTGTTCTTGGTTTCGACTTCAACTCCGACTCATTCAAGATCGACACTAACAAACACAAGGGAAAGATTTGTTCTTGGATCTTCGAATCTTTAGAGAGTCATTTACCTGAATGTGTAATTGATTCAAAAGAGTTGGATGTAGCTTCGATTTGAAGGAAGGAGAGTAGTTCGTCGATTCAAAAGATTTGTTCTTGGAGAATCGGAGTGGGTTCGAAAAAGCAGGAAGGCGAAGGTAAAAAGTGAAAAGTGAATGAAGTCTCAGTATTTATAAGGGTATTGTGGCAAGTCGTATCCCGGTAGACGAAACCGGTAGCAACCGGTGAAACCATTGAACGATTCGAAGCATCAAGTTCGAATCCATAGGCTTAAGCACCGTAATCAATTCGAATGGGAGCGAGCATCTGCATAGAGCCACATTTCGAATCCATCATCCATCAGAACGATACGAAGAACAATGTTAAAAAGATCCAGAGATCGTTCGATTCCATCGACTCGATAGCACTCGTTCGAATCCATCAAAATCGATAACAGTAGCACGCATTAATATGTCCAGACAATCAACAACCCATGAGTCTAAGGAGATGATCAGAAACTGTAGTCTTCTACAAAACAACAACTACCAAGCAACTGGTTGGACAAGAATACTGAGAACAGAAGATTGCAGCTTTTCAAAGCACGTCACGTTCACACAAGACGTACTTTGCGGGGCAAATGTTATCACGCCCTTTGGCAAGGCCGAGATACCAAGAAATTGACAGATGAAAAAAGGATAATACATCCCCAGTATCGGATAACGACAGGTTCAGTATGGATATCGATGAATTTTGTCCAAGTCCGGATTGAGCCACGATTGATAAGACATGACAAGCGAAGCCAGGGAAGCCAGCATTTCAAATTTCAAGACGATCCGAGTTCGTATGTTCAAGTTATGATCGACGCAAGTTAGAGGAATCTATGTTCGAATCCATCAGTGTAGCCAGCATACGAATCCATAACTTTCATATCGATCGGAGGGAAGATAGCCTCGCCTCCATCTGGTTCGTATCCATCAAACTTGAGGTCATTCGAATCCATGAAGACGCTTCTCTTCGAATCCATCCGGCAACCACTAGTGCGCATCGATCAACTGAAACCCATCATAATCAATACGAATAAAGCTCCGTCTCGACTCCATGAACAATGATACGTTCGTATCAACCAGAACATCCCACTTCGAATCCATCAAGTATGGTCATTTTGTATCGATCCACTGAAACGAGACAAGATCGATACAAATGAGAGCTTGTTCGAATCCAGGTGTGGTTAAAGCCTTCGAATCCATTGAGTCAAGGCGGCGAAGTCTACAGGACGACTCGATCAAATAAGCGAAAAAGGCGGAGTGATACGCAAGTTACGCTCCACGTCATCACGAAGGTGCATGACACCATCGATTCGAAGCAATCGATGCGAATGGATCGATTCGAACGAAGCAGCCTGACGAAGATCATCATCTTGAATCGACCATATCTCGAGATCCATAAGTCCAAATGCTATGAAATTTTCACAGAAGCCTACACACATGCTGAAGAATGTCCACACCAAATTTCAGCTCGATTGGATGTTTTCTTGATCGATTTGAACGAAGTTTGAATCAATCCCGAAGTGGGCCCAGATTTCCTGAAGACGGGTGCGTGGGCCCCCTCACGTGCCAGAAGTAGTCTCCCGAAATTTAGGCAAAATATCAGCCTCCTACGCCTATAAATAGAGCCCCTGGTCATTCAGAAAAGGGATCGGACAATTTTAAGAGCTAAAGAGCACCCAGACCCTGCCAGATTTACTCCAGATCACCATTGCTGCCTTAGATTCAGAATTAAATCATAAAATCTATTGTACTACATTATAAAAAATTGTGATCTTCAAGTATCGAGCAATAAAATCATAAAACTTCATAGTGGACGTAGGCGAAACGCCGAAGCACTCTAAATTGTTGTCTTCCGTGCAATTTACTTTCTGTTATTTGGAGTTTTTGTTAGATAATCCTCATTTTCAATTTGCTTTCTTCACTTTTATCTCTTCAAAAACTTCCGAAGAGTGTTGTGCCCATTTTTGGTACAAACACCTCTAGTACCCAAATACCCATATAGTGAGTTGTAGTGGTACCCGGTCGATGTTGGATGATTGTCAAGGTAAATAAAAATAGTAATCTCCAAAATGAACCTATCACATATCTCACAGCGCAAGGATAATATATAATAGTCATCGTAGATATAAAGCAGGCTAGATAAAAAATATAATTATATGAACCGTCATAGATTATAGCACATGTTTAATAAAGTTATATAAAGCAGATAATGGAGTTTATACATCAAATAATAACCCAACGATAAACTGCCTCTAATAAAAGTAAGCACTAGTAAAGCTCCATATTGTTGCATAGTGGAATAAAGCCATAAAAGCCTATGTAGAAATATATGAAAGCGTAGCCTCCTACTTGTCCATCTGCCCAACATCGCGTATTGTGCCATAGTTGTTATATAGTCTACTCATTTAATAGTACCCAAGATAAAAAAGCAAGGCATAAAACCTCTAGTCAGACAACAGTCTGGTGTAAGCAATAAAAAATCTAAAAATAGTATGAACGTCAATATAGTATACATGACATAAGGTATGGAGGATCATACCTAACCTACCACTACATCCAAAGAGTCGGCACGTAACATCAATATATGCTAATATGCTATCACCATCATCATTCGGGTGTACTAAAAGTCTAAGTACAATGTCGGGTGTCAGGATAACCAAATAATGATGCATACATCATATGACATCCCTAGGGTGATAGAATAAACTTAGCAATCATAGCATCCATTAAACAATCCTCACATCACTTAGGTACATTGGATATAAGATAGCTCGTACGACCTAGTCATTAGATAGAGACTCGATCAAAGTCTCATTTTCTCGGTGCTCAAATCCTTGCAACTTTGTAAGGCTAGGACTAGACATGCAATCATGAAGTTCACTTTAATCCACAGTCGTAAGATCCAAACACAATCATTATCCAGGTGGGCGTCCCTACATACCCCCTCTTTACGAGCATATTGGAAACCACTGATTATCAATGATCCTTTTGCTCGTATATCCATAGTAAAACACAATCAACGTTCCATGCTATTCATCTCAATAGTAGAACACAATCATAGTTTCACTCACAAGTCCCCATTTTTGAACCTGTCCTTGTGGATCATCATCGCAGCTCTAATCATTGAGTCATCACCAAAGGAACAACTTTGGACACCCCTTATAAGTCATAGAACCATCTTCTCAAAGATCTAAAGTCATCACAATGAAACGATGCATCATCTTTTCACCATCAAATTCACTCATCGTAGAGCCGTAACATTGAAGTCTTATAATGAACGGACAAACAAATGAACATGGTAAGAACCTTGAAATCCACACTTCAATTGAGAATGGACTATACATGGTCATCGACAACCATAAACAAATCAATGTCGACTTGTTTACTTAATAAAAAATCAACTAAGTTCATCAAGGCTAAAACTCAAGTTTACCCCAAGTCTCCCCTTCATTGCCCTAAAGCTACCACATCCCCACCTTGAAGCACATCAAGTTAGTGCTAGGTTGTTTCCTCGACAAAATTTGTTTAAGTCCATAAGTTAAAATCTCTCACCTTCCCATATTGGCCCGAAGTGGAAGTTCCCATGCCTCAAAGTCTCTGCATCATTGCCTTGAAGACAAGCCCAAAATCTTCGTCCAAAAGCTCGCGATGGTAAATACGTAGCCAATTTCCACTCAACTTCTTGAACCTCTCATTATTCTTTCATGCTTGAAGTTCCAGCTATGTTTCGAAACTCCAAGCCCGAGTTATGCCATAAATTCCTCGTAGTCAACTTACCCATGACTTGATTTTTGAGTTACCACCGACCAAACTTCAAATTCCACAATACCCCATCAAATCCAACCCAAATCACATGTGATCAATAGTGTAGGATGCCTAAGCTTCTAAGGCACTATATCTCGGTTGCATCACGTTTTGATCCTTTTTGGCTCTCTGAATCACCCAAATAATGACCACTTTCTAACTGCACTAAAACAAATTAAAAATACAACAAACAAACACATACAAGTAATGCATAACATCCATATAATATTACAAGGAAATGCAAATCATATCCAAACGTTTATATCGTTCTAGGTCTAGCCATACACTAAACAATGAGTGGTTTTACAAAATGGTTAAGACAAATCAAAATAAACATTTATCTTTTTAAAACTATTTTAAAAGTGATTTTAAGATTAGACCTACGTTTGAAAACATTTTAACATTTAAAAACATCTTAAAAATCATCATTTTACTATATCAACATGCATAGAATAGTGAAATATGCAAAATCAATCACCTAAGACCAAATTACATAACTACCAATGGAAAATCCAAAGTATAGAGTAGTGTCACGAATCATGATGCACTCAATTTTGTAATTAAGCTAATTGCATCGCTAACCTTCGACTAAGATGTGATTTGGCGATTTAAAAAAAGGTTTAATGTTGCTTTTCGCTATGAAGTTGGTTAATGGTGGTTTCTAACTAATTTTGGGAAGTGGTATGGTAAGTATGAGAAGTCCCATCAGCCCTATTTGGCTCTAATCCCGAAATGGGCTTTTGGGCTAAAGTTAAACTTACATAGTTATCCACTAAGCTGTCTAAAAAATGTCTAACTTCAAACAACCATGTCTCTTAGTCGATAATTTTAAAAAGCTATCTGACCACTCTACAAAAATATAAACAATCATATCTTTTAATTAGAAGTGATCTTGACCCCTAATTTGGCTCTTATCAATGGTTATAGACGTTACAAGTTTCTAGGGTCAAAATCGTCCAATAAAATTTGTAATAGTCAAAAATATCGCTACTCGACATTACCAAAGTTATAGCATCATATGACTCAATATGAATTTAAAAATAATATTTTACGATCCTCCAATGCGTAAAATACGGATCGTTACATTCAACTTAAGTGGCACCAACATTAAGCTCTAATATAATTTCTCAAGGACTTACTTTCCCTTTGTTCAATATTAGCCGGACCATTGCATTCTTTGGCTTAACAACAACAACTTAGAATTTCCTTCTGAATATAGAAATAATCCTGGGACATGATTGGATGGATCCTAGGAAGCTAACAAACCTGTCCTTTTACAATCCCGATTAGAGTCATAAGGAAACAACAATCGTTAGTGAGATTTTTCATCTCAGAAACACCCAAGTGTTTTTTCATAGTAGTTACTGTTAATAAGAAAACTTGTCAACACCTCGAATTGAAATAGTAAGAAGAAATGACCCCTTCGAAAGCTCTTCTCGATTAGGTGAAGATTGCTCACGCTTTTCCAATAGGTAAAGATAGTTGAAATCATCTCAATAATACCTTTCGATTCAATCGAAAGGTTAACCCTTCTTTGGAAATTCCTTCCGTATTATTTGGCACTTGACTCTGTCAGAACCACCTTTCGAAGTGATTTAGGTGGCTTAGGGTTGGGACTTAACAGTTTTGAGAAAAACTGGTTGAATGGAGCGGGTTTTGATTTGATCGAAAGGGTGAGCTCTAGCTATCTTGTGGTTTTGGGTTAGAACTAAAAAGATATGTGAATACTAGGGGTTTCGACTTGTCAAAGGGTTTTCTTCCGACTAGATCGACATTTGATATATGTAACAACATGTAAATTTGGGATAGCTATACAACCCAAATTATCATAATCTCCACTTTTATTAAACTGAGATGTACAAACTGACCAAATCCCCAATTCGACTTTGAAATTAGGGTTTATAGGTTTCAGAAAATATAATTAATAAGTGAAAGAAATTTATTTTGCTTTGAATTCATTTTCATTACAATTGATAAGTGGTTTTATGTGTTGTATTATAGTTTGATGGTTAAGTTATGTTAATTAATAACATAAATAGACCATACTTATGATAAATACATCAATATTCCCACTTAAGATCAGAATAGAGAGATCATGGATTATTTTTGTGTTGATTTATGTAAGAGAATGAGAGTGGATTTGACTCTGAATTGTTTTCTAATCTCATATTTTTATTCACTTTGTTTAGCTAGTTTTTTACATTTTTAGCTTAAAACAACTTCAAATCTTGGTTTAATTTGATTAAGAAGGATTTTAAATCATTTCAATTCCCTGCAGATCGACCCGTACTCACCACGTACTAAAATTGTACGCCGTGCGCTTGCGGTTATTTTTATTAAAAAATTTCGATGATTTTCTAACCCGATAGAAAATTCGTTGATTCAACAAGTTTTTGGCACCGTTGCAGGGGAATTAATTTGATTTTATTTCTATTCTTCAAATTATTTGTTGTTTGATTTTATTGTGTGTTAATTTTGTGTGTGAATTGCATTTAAAAAAATAATGTTGTGTTATGTGTTTGTTGTTTGATTTTTATTTTCATTTTGTTGTGTGCTTGTTGTTTTTCCATTTGCATTTTCATACATAAAAAAACATACACAAAATTTAAAAAGAAAATATATAATTTATTTCATTTTCATTTTACAATTTCTGCTTTGTTTTTACAAATTTTCACCTTCATTTACAAAACTGATCACTACACCTTTGTCATTCACTGGTAACAACTGCATATTTCCACCCTGCATACAGCTGATCTGCACGCATCATCAACTCCAACAAAAAAATGTCATAGCAATAGACAACTTCCACTTATCACCATACTTCATCAACCATTTACATCTTGCTTGTCAACTTAGCCTGCCTACAAATTTAACTCCAACATCATCAAAGCAAATAGCAACTAACAGCCATCATCACAACACTTCAACAATTACTTCCAACTGCTGTTATACACACTGCCTTTTCACTGCAATACCCTATATACCATTCATACCCCCATATATCATTCATAAACTATTCCATATCATTCATATACAAAACAATACAACCAAACTACCACCAACCTGCTACATACAAACCAAACTGCTGCCAACACTCCACTTTCATTTCATTCACCCCATCCATCAACTCAGTGCAAACAACTTGACCAACATTGCTTTCCTTCCTGACCACCTCCATAGCAGATACTCCACTGCTGCAACACTACTGCCAACATCATCCATCACCAGTAAACTGTGCCTCCAACCTTGCCACTGCCCTCTGACCATCTATAAACATCACTGTCTTGTCAACAGCCTCACTTCCACCATTCAACTGATGTAACAACATCCTTGCATACATAAAGAAAAACATCTCTGCCTTCTAACTAAATACAATCTGATCACATCACCTTCAAACCACCATACAACAACTTACCCTATCACTGCCATCTTCTACTATACTACTGCATTTAACACCCTGACATATTGTTCACCACTACTTCACTCTCCAAACCTTCCACCATTGCATACAACTCTCCATCCACTGCCTTTACTTTTATCATTTCATCACTTACAACCCCACTACCATATTGCAGTACCTACAAATTCATCAACTTACTGCCCATACTTCTCCATACTCCTACCGCCTTTCAATTCACCACCAAAACCAACCCCGTACACTTGCCATAAACCACATCAATATACCCACTGCAAACCATAATCTCTCTGCATGGCCATACAAACAGCAGTAGCTCTGAATATATCCACTGTGCACATATACCCTGTGCACATACACAACTGAACAGCCTGCACTTCCACCATTAGTCTACCACCAGTCACCAACCATTTCACTTCTTTGTGACCAATAGTCACCAACTCCAAAGATGGACCACCAACTTCTCTACAATGCAACTCCTCTGCCATTACAACATCACATCCCCTTGCTGTTTGACAAATACCCCTACATACTCCTAACCACAACTATTGCCTGCATTTCATACACCATCAACATCCCACTACCACTCCATCACTGCAACACTTCAAACACATGGCTACTTCTTCTATCGGTCACCCTCCATCGCCTCATCACTGTACCCGCAATCACCGGAAATCCACCACCCAAATCACCCAAAATCACAATCGCGAGCATCGAACATAGCAACCCGCATTTACAATTCACAAAAACCTTTAATTGTGACAACATGATTTTGACTCCGAGATTGGAATTGATTTTGGGGAAATTTGGAAATTTGGGGAATTTGAACGTGTTTGATTGTGATTGTGAATTTGCAAAATCGAAGAATTTTTTTGTTATCAGATAGTTGCGGGTTTGAGTTTCTTGTTGGGCTGGGCATAATATTTTTTCTAAGTTTAGCTTGTTTAAGTTTTTATTTTGCTTATTTAAGTCTCTCTTTACAAAAAAATATTTGTTTTTTTATTTGGGTTGAGTTAGATTGTTTTTAAGTTTTCTTTTTGCCTTCTAATATATATATATATATATGTATATGTATATATATATATATATATATATTTCACTTGCTTTTGAACTATATATATATATATTCATTGTCTACTCCTTTTTAGGTTGCCAAAGTAGATAAGGAGAAGAACAATTTGCTAAAACTGCCGATTTGCTTGCCAAATAAATTGCTTGCTTTATAAAAAATTATTGCCGCTTTAAAAATAAATTGCTAATAATTCTGCACGTTTTGGTATCGTGCTCTCATTCCTTATTTTTATTTGCTTTGCATTACTAATTGCTTGCATTTGCGTTTATACATACAAAAAAAATTCAAAAATTCAAAAACAAAAACAAATTTCATCCGTGGTTGCATCGTTATTCACGTTTATTTTCAGTTTTGCATTCATATCATCATAGTTTCTTTTTTAAGGGTAACACCGAAATCCACATAAGGTGTTGGATTTCATCACCCCTTCCTTGGCCCACAAATTGCATTTCATTTTAGAATTTTAACTAATAATAACAGTTAGACATTTGACTTAGAGGAGTCACGAGCTCACTTAGGGCTTAATTGAATCTTGACAGTTGTCTTCTTTGAACAATTTTATTTCTTGGTGTCTAGGCTATGGTAGAGCTATAATCAGTTATAAACATTACGGTGACACTATACTGATTGTTTCTCTGAAGGTACTTAAACATCTTGCTGCATTACTACGGTGATTCGTGGTGCACCGGTAACTCCTGTCCGTTACTTGGCTAAGAAATATTTTGTTAGATTAAGACAAAGTGTAATTATACAATTTTAGGTTAGGAGCTATTAAGGTCAAAAAATTGTAATTAAGTCCTTTGCATTAATTTAGTTTCATTAGTTCATGCATATTTAAAAAAACAACAAAATCCAAAACAAAAAAAATAATTGTAAATTTGACATAACTTAGTTTTTAAATCCTTTCCTTTGAAATTTTTCAATCAAAATCAAAAAAAAATTAAAAAAATTAAGTTGATTTTTTTTAAAAACAAAAAAAATCCATAAAAATATAATCTTTTCAAAAGCATTAAAAAAAAATTGAAAATCCAAAAGAAAAACAAAAATAATTTATCTTTAAAATAAATAAATAAAATCCTTTTTGGTAAAAAAAATTCCTCCTTAAGGAAAAAAACCAAAATTTCACTTCATTTTACCTTCTAAACCTTGCCTCTTTCTCTTAAGCTCAATTCTAACTTCTTTCTCTTCTCGATTTTTAATTGTGCAAGAGTACATGGATTCATGACAAAACAACGAACACTTGGACTCGTAACGCAACAACGAATCGTTTAACTCGAACAAACCATCCTCCTACAATGGCAAACGAAAATGCCCCTCGAACTCTTATGGATAAATCTTTCCCGATAGAGTTTCTATTCCATCTGCATCACGTTACCCGCCCAACGGGTAACCATTTTGAAATTCACTCAAACCATATTGCCATGCTTCCAAAATTTGGAAATTTTGAACACGATGACACATACATTTTCTTAACGAAATCTGAACAAGTTTGCGCAACTATGAAACTCCAACAACTTTCTGATGACGGAATCAAACTTCGACTAATTTCATTTGCTCTTACGGATTATGCTGAAAAATGGTTGTACAGTTTACCATCAAACTCGATTAAAACTTAGGAAGAATTTCTGAATGTTTTCTTAAAATAGTTCTACCCCTTGGAAAAAACAACAAAAATCCAAAAAGAAATCATAAATTTTCATCAATTCAAGGGAGAACCATTCGGTTAAAAGATTCAAAAAACTCTTGATAAAATGTCCATAGCATAATTTCAAAAAATGGACCCTTTCCCAAATCTTATACGATGGACTTGAAAACAGCTCGCGAACCATGCTTAAATCAACGTTCCAAGGCAATTTTCTCGCCCACATCATGACGATGCTTGGCAATTTCTTCAAAACCTAGCCAAAATATCGTCCTAATGGGAACGTTCTAATGAAAAGTCCATTTAATCATGATCGAGCGCACACTCGATAGGATCATCTTTTGCTTTGGAAGCTAAGATCGACGTAATGATTAATAAATTCAACAACGTTTTCTCATCCAACCAAATGAACAAAGCTTCCCAACTCATGTGTTATAAATGTAACGATCCAAGTCACATTGACGATTAGTGCCCTACTCAACTGAACAACTCAATGCTTTCAACAAGGTTAAAAATGATCTGTTTTCTCCAACCAACGTACAATCCTGGTTGGAGAAATCATCCAAATTTTGTGGTGAACCAAAATAATCCCAGCACGAATTTGGTTCGTCCCTATTTTCAAGAATTTCCGAACAATGCTTCGAATCCTCTTTTTCAACCCAACCATTTTCAACAAAATTTTATGCCTCTGTCTCAAAATCAACCGCAATTATCTTTCCCAAGACGATAAACGTTTAAGTTCACTTGAAAAAAGTCTCGAAACTTTGGCTAAGGCAATGACTCAAAATCTCCAATCAAACAGTAATTTGCAAAAAATTTCAACCTCATACATGCATAACACAAGCCAATCAATTGCAAAACTTTAAATGCAAATGAGTCAATTAGCCACGTCTATGAGTGAACGAGGCATATTCCCAAGTCAGCCAGTTCCAAATCCCAAAAATCAAAACCCTAATTCAAATCAAGCCCATGTTGTTCAGGATAGCAACGTAACTCAAATGAATGCTATCACAACATTGCGTTCGAGAAAACAAATCGATAATCAAGTCATTAATCCAAATGATTTACCGGAAACCCCTCTCGACACTTCTAAAACAACAAACGAATCTGGATAAAACATGGAGCCAAACATCGAATTGAACTCCAATCCAAGTTCTTCTTCTACTCAAGTAGACCCACCTACTTAGTATCGTATTCTATTTCCTCATCGACTGTGACCCAAGAAGCTCTCTGACCAAATGGAAATGTTGGAAATTTTTAAACTAGTGAAAGATAACATCCCGCTTCTTGACATCGTTCAACAAGTCCCAACTTACGCTAAATTTCTTAAGGACTTGTGTACCAAAAAGCGACACACTCAAGTGCCTAAAAAAGTCTTCTTGCGGCCAGTTTGAGTGAAGTCTTTTCCAATCCATTCCCGTTAAATACAAAGATCCTGGCTGCCCTACGATCTCGTGTACAATTGGAGACAAGACGATTATCAAATGCTTGATAGACTTAGGCGCAAGTGTCAATTTTATTCCATACTCTGTGTATGAACAACTAGGCTTAGGTGAGCTCAAACCAACAAAAGTCACGCTTCAATTCGCTAATCGTTCCATTAAGAAGCCCATGGGAGTAATTGAGGACGTGCTCATTAGAGTAGGGCAATTCATATTTCCCGTTGATTTTATCGTTCTCGGAACACAACTTGTGACCAACCCTACGAATCAAATCCCTTTGATGTTGGGCTGACCATTCTTAGCTACCTCAAATGCCTTAATCAATTATTGCAATGGTTCAATGAAATTTATTTTGGAAACATGACTTTGGATATTAACATTTTCAATCTTGAAAACCAATCGAATGGACCACGTGACCAAACGTTGGAAGTTAGTGCAATCCACGAAAACTTCAAAAATGAGATGGTTTATCTTAACGATGAACGCGAGACTGAGTATGAAGGATTGTTTCATGAAATCCCCATCGAGATTGAATACATGCTCCCTTTTGAATCGCTTCCAGTTGAGTCTGTATCTTAACCTAATTCTTTGATTGAGCAACCCCCAAAGTTGGACCTTAAACCCCTTCCCGATCACCTTAAGTAAGCATACTTAGGTGACAACAAAATGTCCCATCATAATCTCTTTGGCTCTCTCTCTTTATCAAGAAACTTCCTTACTTTCAATCCTTTCGAAAAACAAAGAAGTAATTAAATGGTCCATCATCGATATAAAGGGAATTATTCCTGCTTTTGTTCAACATCGCATCCATTTAATTAATGATGCCAAGCCTGTTCGTGATGTGCAACGAAGGCTTAACCCAAAAATGAAGGATGCGGTTTGTGACGAAATTCTCAAACTTCTCGATAACAGAATCATATACCCTATCTCTGATAGTTCATGGGTTAGCCCAATTCATGTCGTGCCTAAAAAGTCTGGACTTACCGTTATCAAGAACGACTCAAACGAACTTATTCCAACTCGTACTCAAACGTGTTGGCGTTTTTGCATTGATTATCGAAAATAAAACGCTGCAACACGTAAGGATCACTTCCCTCTTCCTTTTATCGACCAAATTCTTGAACTTTTAGCCGGCCACGAATTTTATTGCTTTCTTTATGGTTATTCCGGCTATAACCAAATTCCAATCGCTCCGGAGATCAAGAGAAAACAACTTTCATGTGTCCCTTTGGCACTTTTGCGTATTGACATATGCCTTTTGGCCTTTGCAATGCTCCTGCTACGTTTCAAAGATGCACGGTCGGCATCGTTTCTGACATGATTGAATGCTTTCTTGAAGTATTCATAGGCGATTTTCCTATCTTTGAAAACTCTTTTTCCTAATGCTTGCACCATCTTAAGTTGGTTCTTAAACGATGCAAGGATAAACACTTAACGCTAAATTGGAAAAAATGCCACTATATGGTCACTCAAGGCATAGTCCTTGGACATGTCATTTCAAATAAAGGCATTGAGGTAGATAAAGCGAAAATAGATGTCATTGTAAATCTACCCATTCCCAAATCTGTTAAAGACATTTACTCTTTTCTTAGACACGCCGGTTTTTATCGACGCTTTGTGAAAGTTTTCAGTAAGATTGCTCGACCTCTTACGACTTTTCTTGGAAAAGATGTCTCATTTGACTTTAATTCTGATTGTGTTTCTGCTTTGAACGTCTCACAAACAAACTTGTTTCTGCTCCTGTAATTTTGCTCACCGAATTGGGATCTCCCATTGGAAATAATGTGTGACGCTTCGAACTTTGCAGTTGGTGCTGTCTTAGGACAACACATCAACAAAATTCTTCATGTTATTTACTACGCTAGTATGACTCTAAAGCTCAACTTAATTACACAACTACTGAAAAAGAACTTCTAGCGGTAGTTTTTGCACTTGAAAAGTTCAGACAATATCTGATAGGCTTACACATTATTGTTTACACTGATCACTTTGCTCTTAGATATCTCTTCGCTAAAGAAGATGCTAAATCTCACTTAATTCGTTGGATCCTTTTACTACAAGAATTTGATCTTACAATCAAAGAAAAAAAGGATCCGACAATGTCATAGCCGATCACTTGTCTCGTCTTGCCAACGCACCATCGCCTTTACCAATCAATGAAAACTTTCCTGATGAACAACCCTTTTCTGTTTCTGTCGATCCATGGTATGCAGACATAGTAAACTATTTAGTCACTAAATAAATTCCTTCATTTTGGTCAAAACAAGATAAATTTAAAAAAAATTCCCAAGTCAAGTACTTCTATTGGGATGATCTGTACTTGTATAAATAATGTTCTGACCAAATCATTCGACGTTGAATTCGAGATTGCGAAATAAAGAGTGTTCTCTCGTTTTGTCATGATCAAGCATGTAGTGGACATTTCGGTCCTCGAAAAACTGCTGAAAAGGTGCTTCAACGTGGTATCTACTGGCCTACTCTTTTCAAGACTCATTCTAATTTTGTAAAACTTTCGATCGTTGCTAAATGTTAGGAAGAATTTCTCAATGAAATATGATGCCTTTGAACCCCGTTCTTACAATCGAAATTTTTGATGTTTGGGGTATTGACTTTATGGGACCATTCCCAAACTCTTTTGGAAATCTGTACATTCTCCTTGTTGTCGATTGCCTATCCAAATGGGTTGAGGCCATTCCGTGTAAAACCAACGACCATAAAATTATTGTGAAATTCCTTAAAAAACATCTTTTTGAGGTTCGACACACCTCGCACAATAATAAGCGATAACATAACTCATTTCTGTAACCGATCATTTGAAACTTTAATGAAGAAATATTCGATAACCCACAAGTTATCCAGTCCGTATCAATCGTCAAACTTGTAGCAAAGTTGAAGTTTCAAATCATCAAATAAAACAAATCTTGGAGAAAACTTTAATAAAAATCGTAAAGATTGATCTCAGAAATTGAGTGATGCGCTTTGGGCTTACCGTATCGCTTTTAAAACTAACCTTGGGATGCCCCTATTTCGTTTAGTTTACAGGAAAGCTTGCCATTTACTAGTTGAAATCGAACACAAAGATTTGTAGGTAGTAAAGAACTTAAACTTTGATCTCGATAAAGCTGGCGAAAATCGAAAACTACAACTCAACAAATTGGAAGAACTTAGGAACGATGTGTATGAAAACAAAAAAATTACAAAGAAAGAACAAAAGTTTTTCATGACAAGTCTATCCTAAGAAAAATGTTTTCGCCAAACCAAAAGGTTCGTTTATATGACTCTAGACTTCACTTATTCCTTGGGAAACTAAAATCGAGATGGACTGGACCATTTGTGGTACGAATTGTTTTTCCACACAATGCTATAGAAATACAAAACCCCAGGGATGGATCGATTTTCAAAGTCAATAGTCATCATTTGAAACCTTTCTCGGAATTGCCAAGTAATCAAGAGGAGGAGCTCATGATTCTTCATGAGCCATGCTAGGTCTAGTAAGAAATGTTAACCCTCTTTTGTAAATATGTACATATTTTTCCCTATTACACTTATTTATCATGCATTGACTATGAGGATATAGTCAAAAATTAAGTGTGGGGGGAGTCTAATCTTCATTTTTGATTTTTCATGGTTTATTGTTTGCATTTTCTTCCCAAAACTCAAAATTTCTAAAAAAATCTCAATTTTTTTTTACTTTTTAGCATTTTGATTTATTTTTGAAGAAACACTATAGGATAAGTACAAGTTTTGTTTATCAAATTGAAATCTTTGGAAATTTATTTGCCTCAACAAAATAAAAATAAAGTTTGATTACAAGTAACGGTGGTTTAACTAGTATATAGGAAGGTTCATGAGTGATAATTATGAAATATATCCTAATTGAAATCTTTGTTTAATAAGTGGTTAATTTAAAGTAAAGAGGATAACATTTTTGATCTTCTAAGTTAAGTGGTGCCAAAATGATATTGTAAAACTCTCTTCATAAAAAATGTAAAAAAATATATTTTTTGTATATATGTATATTTTTTTAACACCTAGAGTCATGTGTTCACACACAAGTGTGTACACTCGCCATGCTCTGTACCCTTCTCACGTATGCCCGAAAGGCATTGCAAGATTGGTATATCTGACCTTAGTTTACCTGAGTTGGGTGAATGCATATAAAAATTCATTCAGTAATAACGCCTATAGTCGATAGGTGTACATACTTGTACACTCTCCATGCTCTGTATTTCCCTCACATAAGCCGGCAAGGCAGTGCATGGGTGGTATATCTGGCCTTAGTTTTTCGAGTTAGGAATATGTAATATTGTTAATATCAATAAAATTTTCAAATAAGAGAGTAAACAATTGAAATCCAAGCACTATTTTCACTTATGTGATTTGACCTGTTATTCAAAAGAAATAAAAATACCACTTTGAAAAACTTTGACAATCAACTAAGGCTCGTTGCACTATGTTATCAACCGAAACAACTAGCCAAACTAGAGTCTAATTGTGATGATAACTTAATTTTTGTTGGATGTTTTGATGAGTAAAAGGACTTAAATTTCTTGATAATGACCGGAACTTATATTTAACTTATTCGTGTCAATTTGAAAGTAAATTCTTCATTTGTGAATATTTTCAAGAACTTGCATTCATATATTTGTAAATAAATCTTGCATTTAGGAATCTTTCATTTGTAAATATTTTCATGTTGCATTTGGATTTTGTAGGTAAGATTCACTGAAAACCCTCACGAGACAACATCCGTCCTACTAAGGACACCTAGAGGTTTAACGACTTGTTGGATACGCTCAATGCAATCGTGCTTCCTAAGAAAACGGATTTATCTTAGTTTTTCTTTATTCGAGGACGAATAAAAAGATAAGTGTGGGGGTATTTGATGTGCACGTTGTTGATCGGCTTATTTTCTATCGGTTTAGAAAATAGTCGAAAATTTTCAAATTAAAATAACCGCAAACGCACGGCGTACTATTGAAGTACGTGGTGAGTACGGGTCGATCCACAGGGAATTTTTAAGATTTAAAACTTGCTATTCAATCAAATTAGACCAAAATGAGATAAACTTGTTTTCTAATATTTGTGAACAAAGAGAAGCTAAAACTAAAATAAAAATAAGATTAAAAACCATGAAATTAGAGAACAACTTAAGGGCCAATCCACTCTCATATTTTTGTAAATCAATCAAATAAATAATCTATGATCTCAAGTTTTGATATTAAATGAACTTATTGTTGTATTTATCATAAGTATGGTTTATTTATGTCATTAATTAACATAAAGGAAACCATCAAACTATAATACAACAAATAATCCACTTGTTAATTCTCATGAAAATGAAGCAAAGCAAAAACTATTTTTAAGTATAATCTATTTGCTATTGTGATTAGTAATATAGATCGTCAAATTTTGTTTTCACATTCATTTCAAAATCAAAAATCAATTAGCAAATCATGATGTAACTTGTGTTTATATTGAATAAGAATAGCTCATTTGCAAATCAACGTCAGCTATCAAACCCACTTGTATAAACTTACATCAATATCTACTTTCATGAAGCACAAATACAAGAGATCATAAATCATAGAATTGTTGAATTTACATAATACTTGAGAGCTTCATTACCCCTAAGTTGAGGGGTTTAGCTACTCATTTGTGGCATTGAAGCAACACAAGTAAATTTCAACATTAAAAAGAGAAGAAAATAGAAAATAAGCAAAGAAGAGAATGTAATTAAACTACTTACAACAAAAGGAATTAAGCTACACTACCTGCATGAATGTAAAACTAATCTACTAACAAAGAAAAGGAAAGAGTATAAATAAAAGCATGAAAAGTAAATAAAAGTATGTAAATACGAGAAGAGAAAGAGGCTAAGAAGCCATTTTTATTTCATGAAACATTGCTTACAATTTTGCACTCTAATTTTCTAAGTAATATGAAAGGTGGAAGATATGTTCATGTACATAAGAGGGTTATTTATACATGCATAAAACTCTAATTCCTTTTTTATGGGGCTTCCCAAAATACCCCTTAGGAAATGTGGCCACCAAGTAACAATTAGCCACTAATTAATCCATCATTTGATGTGCATGAAGCTTTAACCTCCACTTAGTTGTCCATTAGCTCCTAATTGTATATTTAGGTAAGTGGGTGGGGTCCTCCATGATCTTGAACTTGAATTATTTCCTCTTCATTCTTTTGTATTTCCTTGTGCATGCATATATCATCATGAATCCCACTTCCATATGCCTCAAAATATCCTATAAAAATCATAAAAATTGTCCAAGTAAAAATTCTTAAATTGACACATGCACAAAAATGACCATTTTGCCCCTGAATGAAGATGAAAATATGATGGTTTGAAAATAATTGAATTTTGGTTTTAAACATGTTAAAATGCCCAAATATGATGTTTATTTAAATAAAAAGAGATAAAATATGGATGTAAATATATGCACATTTACGTGCACATCAAATAACCCCACACTTATCTTTTTATTCGTCCTCGAATAAAGGAAAACTAAGATAAATGCGTTTTCGTAGGGAGCATGATTGCATTGAGCGTATGCAACCAGCCGTTAAACCTCTAGGTGTCCCCAGTAGGACGAATGTTGTCTCGTGAGGGTTTTCAACGGATACTACCCACAAAATCCAAATGCAAAGTGAAAATATTTACAAAATGCAAGATTTATTTACAAAGAGATGAATGCGAGTTTTTGGAAATATTTACAAATGAACGGTTTACTTTTAAATAGGCACAAATAAGTTAAATACAAGTTTTGGTCATTGTATTGAAAATTTAAGTCATTTACTCGTCAAAATTTCCAATAAAAATCAAGTTGTCATAACAGATAGACCATAGCTTGGCTAGTTGTTTCGGTTGATAACACAATGTAATTATGAAATGGATCCTTAGTTGATTATCAAAGTTTATTAAAGTGGTATTTTCATTTCTTTTCACTAATAAGTTAAATCGAACAAGTTAAAATGGTGCTTAGATTTCAATTGCTTACTCTCTCTTATTTGAAATTTTTATTGATATAAACAATATTTACATATGCCTCACTACGCCATAAATGACCTTCTGCAACATTTTTGCAAGGTGTTGCCAGCTAAAATGTTGCGATAGCTATAAAATTTTGGTCCTACTGCAACGTTGTATTTTTGGTGTTACCTTAGCCATAAAAATGTGTTGCTCTAGCTAAACAAGTGTAACACGATGCAACATTTTTATATAGTGTTGCAATAGATGTATTCAAATTAAAAAATTAATAAAATTAGCAATCCGCGTGAATACGATCCAACGATCTACATTTAATCTGGTTGTTAAAATGGATCACCACTGCAATTTGCACCAAAATTTCGTTTTCCCGCCTAGTTCAGAGTAGATCCCCTTTTGGTTTTCATTCCAATTCGCCTCCTCCCATTTGCCTCCTCCCATTCGCCTCAGCCACCAAATTGTCACCCTCCTCTTCTTCTGCTTCCTCAAACGCCTCCGCCACCAAATTGTCACCCTCAACCCCAGCTACCCCCTGACCCATCGCGACCATCTAGCTCCAACCAGAGCCCCGTCACGACACCAAAACCCGAAGCCAAACAAAGTTTTCCATTCAAACCCCTTTTGCCACTGTTGTCGTCGCCATCAACTCTCACCTCCAACAGAAGACTTGCTCGCCACCAACCCCTCTACCTTTCTCCTTTAGACTACTTCACCTGAAAACCCTTCTAGCGCCTTAATTTATCCCAAAACCCGAACTGCTGCCCTCGAGATTTAGCTGTCATTCTCGCAACAATTAATCCGTCCACGGCTCCTATATCAGGTACATCCCAGTCTGATCTCTTCGTACTTTCCCCTATGATTGCGGTTGCTTCACTTGGTACTAGTAATTTCAATAAGATAGTATGCCCCCCATATGTTTGTGAAAATGCTCCTTTGTAACTTGTTAATGTTTCAGAATCTGGCAGGGTATCTACTGCTTCTGGATGCCATGTGCCTCCATCGCAAGTTCATAACTCGGACTGAGTGCAGAGTGATCTTATCCAAGCATTAAGGTTGGTTGGTTCTGGTGGGATGTTTGAGTGCAAAGGTGGTAGGTTTTAGGATATTGGTGGGATGTTGACGAAGTGTGGATTGAATGATGGTGCGTGTTCTGGTGTTTATAGAGTATTGAAGGTTGGTGAAATTTGGGAAGTTTGGGAAAGTTGTAATATGGTGAAGGGTGGTTGCAATTGCAGTTTTTTGATAGTGAGTTGTTGTTTTGCTTGTTTGAAGAAGTGATGTTGGTGAAACAGGAGGATGGAGGATCATGCAACTGTGAGGCTTTGGAGATTGTTTATATTGACAATGGTGGAGTGCTGCTGTGTATTGGTTAAGGAGAGAAGCTAATTTGGTGATTGGAAATTGAAAAGAGTTTGCAGTAGAGTTTTGGTGTTAGGCCGTAGGGGATTCAAGCAGATTTAGGCGAGGAGATGGAGGATAGGAATTAAGTTCAGTCTTCATTTGTGCATCATTTTACATCATTTCAAAGAAGGCTCGATCTTCCGAAATCGGATGAATCGGACCCCCGCCGGCGCTGCGCCCGGACCCGCTTCTAAGCTCGCCTTCGGCTCGGCACTCGGCTCGCCTTCGGCTCGGCATATATTTGTCAGTGTCGGTGTATGTATAAATTGAAACTGCATATGTAATGAGTGAACTGAGTGATGTAGTGAGGAATATCTGTATATGTGAATATCAGTGTTATATATCATTGAATTATAAAATAGTGGAGTCAGGAATTTGTACTATTTCAAATGTTGAAATAAAATATTTATTTAAATAAATTACTGTTTAAATATCAAATTCTGTGTAATAGCATTTTATTAAATAAAAATTTATTTTTATTAAAAAATCAAATATGCTCTACATTGTGGGCCCCACAAATTCAAAAAGTTCATATCTATAGCAACATTTTGGAATGTTGCTACAGATACCTATGGGTGTTGCCATAGACCCAAATAGGGTTCTATTGCAACAATATTACTTATGTTGCCTTAGATAGTCAAAATGTTGCCTTTGAGGTCTAAGGCAACGGCAAAAATTGCATCACCCTAAAAGTGTTGCCATAGACCTATGGCAACATTTTTCGGGCCTGAGCCAACATTTTTTTGTGTTGCAGTAGGCCATTTATGGCGTAGTGCCTAAATATGGTAAACTGAGGCCAGATATATTACCCATGCACTGCCTTTCGGGCTTATGTGAGGGGAATACAGAGCATGGCGAGTGAACACACGAATGTGAACACCTGTCGACTATAGGCATTATTAATAAAAGAATTTATATATACATACACCTAGCTCAGGTAAACTGAGGCCAGATATACCGATCATGCACTGCCTTTCGGACTTACGTGAGAAAGGTACAGAGCATGGCGAGTGTACACACAAGTGTGTACACCTGTCGATCGTAGGTGTTAATAGAAAATATTTACATATATACAAATGTTTTTTTTGAAAGAGAGAGTTTTGCAAAATCATCTTAGCACCATTTAAATTAGAAGATAATAATGTTATATCCTTTACTTTAAATTTACCACCTTTTTTAAACAAAGATTTTCAATTAGAACATACTTCATAATTAACACATATGAACCTTCCTATATACTAGTTAAACCATTGTTATTTGTAATCAAACTTCATTTTTATTTTTGTTAAGACAAATAAATTTTCAAAAATTTCAATTTATTAACTAAAACTTATACTTATCCCATAGCGTTTCTTCAAAAATAAATCAAAATCAAAATTCTAAAAAGAAAATGTTTTTGAGATTTAGGAATTTTGAGATTTTTTTTAAGTTAGAAAGTGAAAATTGAGAATTCAAAAATGCCATGAAACTAAAAAAAATGGGACTCCCCCCACACTTAATTTTGACTGTGTCCCCACAGTCAATGCATGATATAATGAGTGTAACGGGGAAAAATATGTACATATTTACAAAAGAGGGTTAACATTCTTACTAGACGTAGCTTGGCTCATGAAGAATCATGAGCTCCTCCTCTTGGTTACCGGGCAATTCCAAGAAAGGTTTTAAATGATGACAATTAACTTTGAAAATCGGTCCATCCCTGGGATTTTCTATTTCTACAGCACCATGTGGAAAAACATTTTGTACCATAAACGGTCTGGTCCATCTTGATGTAAGTTTCCCAGGGAATTAATGAAGTCTTGAGTCATATAAAAGAACTTTCTGGTTAGGCGAAAACGTTTTCCTTAGGATTGATTTGTCATGAAAAATTTTTGTTCTTTCTTTGTAAATTTTCTTGTATTCATACGTGTCGTTCCTAAGTTCTTCTAGTTCATTGAGTTGTAGTTTTCTTTTTTTGCCAGCTTTCTCAAGATCAAAGTTTAAGTTCTTTATCGCCCACAACGCTTTGTGTTCGATTTCAACGGGTAAATGGCAAGCTTTACCATAAGCTAAACGGAATGGGGACATCCCAAGGTTAGTTTTAAAGGTAGTACGGTAAGCCCAAAGCGCGCCGGTCAACTTCTGAGACCAATCTTTTCGATTTTTGTTAAAAGTTTTCTCCAAGATTTGTTTTATTTGTCGATTTGAAACTTCAACTTGACCACAAGTCTAAGGATGATATGGAGTGGATAGCTTGTGGGTTATCGAGTATTTTTTTGTTAAAGTTTCAAAAGAACGGTTGCAAAAATGGGTTCCGTTATCACTGATTATTGTGCGAGGTGTGTCGAACCTCGAAAGATGTTTTCTTTGAGAAATTTCACAACAATTCTATGGTCGTTGGTTTTGCAAGGAATGTCTTCGATCCATTTTGAAACGTAATCGACAGCGAGAAGGATATACAAGTTTCCAAAAGAATTAGGAAAAGGTCCCATACAGTCGATACCCCAAACATCAAAGATTTCGATCGTAAGAATGGGGTTTAAAGGCATCATATCTCGTCGAGAAATTCGTTCAATCATTTGACATCGATCGCAAGTTTTACAAACTTCAAATGAGTCTTTGAAGAGAGAAGGCCAATAGAAGCCACACTGAAGCACCTTTTTCGCAGTTTTTCGAGGACCAAAATGTCTACTGCACGCATGATCGTGATAAAACGAAAGAACACTCCTAATCTCATTATCCGGAATGCAACGTCGGATGATTTGGTCGAGACAATATTTGAACAAGTATGGATCATCCCAATAGAAATATTTCACTTGGGACATGAATTTACAATTGTCCTGTTTGGACCAAGATGAGGGAGTTTCTTTAGTGACTAAGTAGTTCACTATATCAGCGTACCATGGGTCGATAGAAATTGAAAGAAGTTGTTCATCGGGGAAGTTTTCATTGATTGGCAAAGAAGATGGTCCGTTCGGAAGACGAGATAAGGGATCGGCTATGACATTATCAGATCCTTTTTTGTCTTTAATTGTGAGGTCAAATTCTTGAAGTAAAAGGATCCAACGAATCAAACGAGATTTAGCATCCTTTTTAGCGAAGAGATATCGAAGCGTAGAATGGTCGGTGTATACAGTAATGTGTGAACCTATCAAGTAAGGCCGAAACTTTTCGAGTGCAAAAACGACAGCTAGAAGCTCTTTTTCGGTTGTTGTGTAGTTGAGTTGAGCGTCGCTCAAAGTCATACTGACGTAGTAAATGACGTGAAGGATCTTGTTGATGCATTGTCCTAAAACAGCAACAACGGCAAAGTTCGAAGCATCACACATTATTTCGAAAGGAAGATCCCAATTGGGTACGTAAATGATTAGAGCAGAAATGAGTTCGTTCTTAAGATGTTCAAAAGAAGAGATACAGTCAGAGTTAAAATCGAAAGGAATGTCTTTTCCAAGAAGAGTCGTTAAAGGACGAGCGATTTTGCTAAAGTCTTTCACAAAGCGTCGATAAAAGCCAGCATGTCCTAGAAATGATCCAATGGCCTTAATAGATTTGGGAATGGGTAGATTTGCAATGACATCGATTTTCGTTTTGTCTACCTCAATGACTTTATTTGAGATGATATGTCCAAGGACTATGCCTTGTTTGACCATAAAGTGGCATTTTTCCCAATTCAAAGTCAAATGTTTTTCTTTACATCGATTTAGAACCAACTCGAGGTGATGTAAACATTAGTAAAAAGAATCGCCAAAGATAGAGAAACCGTCCATAAAAACTTCTAGAAAGTGTTCAATCATGTCGGAAAAGATTCCAACCATGCATCGTTGGAAAGTAGCAGGAGTGCTACAAAGTCCGAATGGCATACGTTGATAAGCAAAGGTACCGAATGGACACGTGAAAGTCGTTTTCTCTTGATCTTCGGGAGCGATTGGAATTTGGTTATAGCCGGAATAACCATCAAGGAAGCAGTAGAATTCATGGCCGGCTAAACGTTCGAGCATTTGGTCAATGAAAGGAAGAGGGAAGTGAGCTTTTCGTGTTGCAGCATTTAATTTTCGATAGTCAATGCAAACACGCCAACCCGTTGGAGTACGAGTTGGAATAAGTTCGTTTGAATCGTTCTTGACAACGGTTAGCCCATACTTTTTCGGTACAACGTGAATTGGGCTAACCCATGAACTATCAGAAATTGGGTAAATGATTCCGTTGTCGAGAAGTTTAAGAATTTCATCACGCACCGCATCTTTCATTTTTGGATTAAGCCTTCGTTTCGCGTCACGAACAGGCTTGGCATCGTCGATTAAATGGATGCGATGTTGAACAATAGCAGGGCTAATTCCCTTAATATCGGAGATCGACCATCCAATCGCTTCCTTGTTTTTCGACAGGATTGAAAGTAAAGAGGTTTCTTGATCAGGAGATACAGCCGCAGAAATTATGATGGGCAATGTTTCATTATCACCTAAGTATGCGTACTTAAGGTGATCGGGAAGTGGTTTGAGGTCCAACTTCGGGAGTTTTTCGATCAAAGATTTGGGTTGAGATTCGGACTCAACTGGAAGCGATTCAAAGGGAAGAGTGTATTCAATCTCGTTGGGAATTTCGTGAAACAAGTTTTTGTACTCGTACTCGCGTTCGTCGTCAAGATTAAGTGTCTCGTTTTTGAAGTTTTCGTGAATGGCATTAACTTCCAACGTTTGGTCACGAGGTTCATTCGATTGGCTTTCAAGATTGAAAATGTTGAGATCTAAAGTCATGTTTCCAAAAGAGATTTTCATCGAACCGTTATGACAATTGATTAAGGCATTTGAGGTGGCTAAGAATGGTCGGCCTAAAATCAATGGAATTTGACTCGCGGGGTTTGACACGGGTTGTGTTTCGAGAACGATAAAACCAACGGGGAATATGAATTGCCCTACTCAAATGAGCACGTCCTCGATTTATCCCACGGGCTTCTTAATGGAACGATCGGCGAATTGAAGCGTAACTTTTGTGGGTTTGAGCTCACCTAAGCCCAATTGCTCATACACAGTGTATGGAATCAAGTTGACACTCGCGCCTAAGTCTATCAAGCATTTGTTAATCGCCTTATCTCCAATTGTGCACGAAATCGTAGAGCAGCCAGGAACTTTGTATTTAACAGGCATGGATTGGGACAAGACTTCACTCAAACTGGCGGCTAAGAAGACCTTTTTGGGCACTTGAGTGTGTCGCTTTTGGGTACACAAGTCCTTAAGAAATTTCGCATACGTTGGGACTTGCTGAACAATGTCAAGAAGTGGAATGTTAACTTTGACATGTTTAAAAATTTCCAACATCTTTTCCATTTGGTCCGAGTGTTTCTTTGGTCGAAGATGACATGGAAATGGGACACGATACTCGGTAGGAGGGTCTACTCGAGTAGAAGAAGAATTTTGATTGGCATTCGATTCGACGTCTTGCTCCATGTTTTGTTCAGATTCGTTCGTTTTTTTAAAAGTATCGAGAGTGGTTTTCGGTAAATCTTTTGGAATAACGACTTGATTATCGATTTGTTTACCGGAACGTAGAGTTGTGATCGCATTCAATTGGGTGACGTTGCTATCTTGAACAACATGGGCTTGATTTGAATTTGCGTTTTGATTTCTGGGATTTGAAATGGGTTGGCTTGGGAATGTTCCTCGTTCACGTTCGCTCATAGACGTGGTTAATTGACTCATTTGCATTTCGAGTTTTGCAATTGATTGGTTTGTGTTTTGCATATATGAAGTCAATAAATTTTGCAAATTGCTGTTTGATTGAAGGCTTTGAGTAGTTGCCTTAGCCAACATTTCAAGAGTTTTCTCAAGCGAAGTTAAATTTTTATCGTCTTGGGGAGGATGAGCAGAATTTGGTTGAAAATTTGATTGTTGCGGTTGATTATGAGACGGACTAGCAAAGTTGGGTTGAAAATTGTTGGGCTGAAAGGGAGGATTCGATGCATTATTCGGGAATGCTTGAAAATTAGGATGAACCATATTCGTATTGGGATTGTTTTGGTTCCACACAAAATTCGGATGATTTCTCCAACCAGGATTGTACGTTGGAGAAAACTGGTCATTTTTGGCTTTGTTGAAAGCATTGATTTGTTCGACAAAATTGGGACACTGATCGGCTATATGATTAGGATCGTTGCATTTATAATACATCGGTTGGGAAGCTTGATTCATTTGATTTGATGAGAAAACGTTATCGAATTTTTTAATCATCGTGTCGATCTTAGCTTCCAAAGCAAAAGAAGATCCTATCGATAGTGCACTCGATTGTGAGTAAATTGATTTTTCGTTCGAACGTTCCCATTGGGATGACTTTTCGACGAGGTTTTCAAGAAATTGCCAAGTATCGTCATGATGTTGAGCAAGAAAATTGCCTAGACACATTGATTCGAGCATGGTTCGTGAACTATTTTCGAGTCCATCGTATAAGATTTGGCAAATCGTCCATTTTTCAAAGTTATGGTGAGGACATTTTGTCAAAAGCTCTTTGAATCTTTCAAAATATTTTCCGAATAGTTCTCCCTTGAATTGATGAAAATTTACAATTTTGTTTCGGATTCTACTCGTTTTTTCCAAGGGGTAAAACTTTTTTAAGAAAGCTTTTACAAATTCTTCCCAAGTTTTAATCGAGTTCGATGGTTAGCTGTACAACCATTTTTCAGCGTAATCCGTAAGAGCGAATGGAATTAATCGAAGTTTGATTTCGTAATCGGAAAGTTGTTGGAGTTTAATGGTTGCGCAAACTTGTTGGAATTTAGTCAAGAAAATGTATGGGTCATCGTGCTCGAAATTGCAAAATTTTGGAAGTGTGGCAATATGGTTCGAGTGAATTTCAAAATGGTTACCCGTAGGGGCGGGTAACATGATGCAAGATGGAATAGAAACTCTATCGGGAAAGATTCTATCCATAAGAGTTCGAGGGGCGTTCTCATTCGCCATTTCGGGAGGATCGTCTGTTCGAGTTAAAGGGTGAGTTGTCGAATCGCGAGCACAACGATTTGTTGTTGAGTCACGAGTCCAACTACTCATGCACAAGTGAAAATCGAGAAGAGAAAGAAGTTAGAAACGAGTTTAGAGAATGAAAGAAGGTTTGAAAAATGAAGTGAAAAATTGTTTTTTTAGGAAGAAGAATATTTACGAAGTGAAACTTATTTTCAAAAGAAAAGTTTGATTTTTTTTCTTGTTTTTGGTTTTTTCAAATTTATTTAATATGTTTTTTTTTGTTTTTGTAATTTTTTTTGAATTTTCGAATATTTACCGAAAGGATTTTTTTTTCAATTTTTTTTTTTTAGAAAATGGTTGATATTTGTTTTTGTTTTTGAATTTTCACATTTTTTTTTGTTTTTGAATTTGTAAATTTTTTTTCTTTTTGAAAATATTATATATATTTTTTTGGATTTTATGTTTTTGATTAAAAAATTTCAAAGGAAAGGATTTTTTTTGGATTAAAAACTAAGTTAAAATTTACAAATTTTTTTTTTGGATTTTTGATTTTTTTTTGTTTTTTTATATATGCATGAATTAATGCAAGTAAATGAATGCAAATGACTTAATTACATTTTTCTGTCCTTAGTAGCTCCTAACCCAAAATTGTATAATCACACTTTGTCTTAAATCAACAAAAATATTTCCCAGCCAGGTAACGGGCAGGGGTTATCGATGCACCACGAATCACCGTAGCAATGCCGCCGAAGGTTTAAATACCTTCAGAAGAATAACCAGTATAATATTTACGAATCACCATAATTTTATAACTAGTTATTACTCTGCCGTAGCCTAGACACCAAGAAATAAAATTGTTCAAAGAAAACAATTATGAAGATACAATTATGCCCTAGATGCGCTCGCGACACTCTTAAGTCGAATGTCTAACCTTTATTATTAGTCAAATTCTACGATGAAATGCGTTTTTGGGCTAAGGAAAAGGTGATGAAATCCCTCACCTTATGTGAATTGGGGTATTGCCCTTAGAAAATAAAACAAGATGAGATGAATGCAAAACATAAATTAAACGTGAATTTACAATGCAACTAAAATGAATTTTGTTTTTGTTTTTGGATTTTTGAATTTTTTTTTATATAAATGCAAATGCAAGCAACCAACAATGCAGTTCAAACAAAGGAAAAGGGAACGATACTAGAGCATGAAAAATTATTAGCAATTCTTTTAGCGGCGATTATTTAGCAAAGCAAAGCAAAGTAGTGCAGTTATTTTTGGCAAGCTAATCTTCCTTTTGAATTTCTTCTTTTGTAATCTGAAAAAATAAACACAAGATATACACAATTTTGTTATATATATATATCAAAGGAAAACCATACAAAAAGGTGAAAACAAAACAAAACAAATTGAATTTTTTTTTATAGAAAAAAAAAAGCTAGAAAGAAAAGAAAGGCAAAATTATTATAGGCTAAAAAGAAAACTTAAGAACAAAACCAGACTTAACCTGAATTATAATATGTGTATATATATATATATTTTTTCTGTTTTTTTAAAGGGGAAAATAGACAAAAAGGAAGATGGGCAAGTAAAAAAAATTAAAACAAGTAACAACCCGGCCCGCTTAAAAAAACAAATCTTATCCTTCTCAATTCACAAATTCTGAACAACCACAATAACAAAACCACGACCAAATTAAGCTGCAGCAGTCAAATTCACAAACTTGTCAAATTATCAAATTCACCTAAACAAAATTTCGTGACTTCAGGTTTCGTGAATTATTAACTTCATGAATTATAGGAATTGGGTGGTTTCGAGTTCGAGCAGTGGATTGGCGATTGTAGTGGTGATTCGGTTGATCGAGTATGGATGTGGGTTTCGGCAATTGTTTGAATTTGGTTGCGAGAGTTTGTTGTTCAAACCGATTGCAGATTCGATGCTCGCGATGATTTCTAGTGGATTGGGGGTTTTAGGTATGTTGATGATTTCTGGGTGAAGACGGTGAGGAGATTTTTGAGGGAGGCGATTGCTGGCGGTTCGTGGATTGTTCGGTATATCTGGCCTGGGATTATCGTTTGATTTTGCCAGTTTTTCGATGATGTTGCTTTACGAGGTGGTTGCTCTGGTGGATTGCGGTGTTTGAATTAATGTTAGGTGGTGCTGTCTGCGGTTGAACTGAAGGGCTTGAACTGAATGGAGCAGTGGCTTGTTGTATGAATTAGTCAAGGAGTTTTGTGGTTCAAGCTAGCAGGGACGTGGTGACACATGGGAGAAGTAGTGTGCAGGTGTTGGTTGTCAAGTTGTCAGGCAGCGGAGAAATTTTGGGAGTGAAGTGGTGGAATTGCAAATGTGAACTGAAGTGGTTGTAGTGTTGTGGTAGCTGCAGAGGGAGGCAGTTGCTTGTTTGAGTGCAGCGAGGAAGTGGAGTTATTAGGCAGTGATGAAGATGGGTTGACTTTTTTTGGTGGTCGATTGACTGTTGCGGAGGAAGAAGTGGTTGTTGTGGACGATGGAAACGGCAGGAATGGTTGTGGAGGATGTCGACTGGGAATGTATATAGCAGTGCACGGTTTGAAGGGTCAAGTGGATTTTGCTTGTGGCAGTGTTTAGAGGAGGATCAATGTAGAGGCTGTTTGAATTGTAGAGCAGTGTTTTGTGGTTTGAGAAATGGTCAGGGGGAAGTGGGTATGTTAAAGAGGAAGTTGTATATGAAGAATATGACAGTAAGTTGCTTGCAGAGGAGAAGGAGTTATGTGATGGTGATCAGACAGTTTGGAAAGGAAGTATGGTTGTAGATGGGTAATAGCAGTTGTTCAATGGTGAAGGATGGGGACAGTATTGAAGTTAGAATGAAGGCAATGTGTATGACAGTGATTAGTATATAAGGCAGAGGGGTTTGTTTGTGCACAACAATGGTTGTGCGCAACATTGGTTATTTGCACAGTGGTTGTTTGGTACTGGAGATATCTTTGATGGTCTGAGGTGAGGGTGGAGAAGTAATGAGAAGTAATGAGTGATGGTGTTGTAGAAGTTTGGATAGTTGATGAGTGATATGTTGTATTGATGGCTACAGAGGTTTTTGGTCAGTTGTAAGGCATTGATGAGTGTTGAATTGAAATTGTTGAAGTCAGAGGGTTGTTTGTAAGCAGAGAAGTGTGGTAGATAAAGCCGAAGCTCAAAGGGGAAGAAATGTATGCATGCTTGTTTTGACAGCACTGTTGCAACAGTTGTGATTGAAAATTGAGATTGTAAATTGAAAATTCAAAATGTAAATGGAAAATTTGTAAATGAAATGGAATACAAATTTTTTTTTGTAATGAACTTGAGTGTATTTTTTTTCTTGAGTGTTAAAATAGAAATGCAAAAGCAAAAACAAATAGACAACAATAAACAAGCATACAATAAAATGCACACAAAAATCAAACACAAGCAATTTATTTATTTACTTTTTTTAAAATGCAACACACAAGACACACACTCAATAAAAATCAAACGACAAATAATTCGAAGAATAGAAAATCAAAATCAAAACTATTCTCCGGTAACGGCGCCAAAAACTTGTTGATCGGCTAATTTTCTATTGGTTTAGAAAATAGTCGAAAAATTTCAAATTAAAATAACCGCAAGCGTACGGCGTACTATTGAAGTAAGTGGTGAGTACGGGTCGATCCGCAGGGAATTTTTAAGATTTTAAACTTGCTATTCAATCAAATTAGACCAAAATGAGAGAAACTTGTTTTCTACTATTTGTGAACAAAGAGAAGCTAAAACTAAAATAAAAATAAGATTAAAAACTATGAAATTAGAGAACAACCTAAGGGCCAATCCACTCTCATATTTTTGTAAATCAATCAAACAAATAATCTACGACCTCAAGTTTTGATATTAAATGAACTTATTGTTGTATTTATCATAAGTATGGTTTATTTATGTCATTAATTAACATAAAGGAAACCATCAAACTATAATACAACAAATAATCCACTTGTTAATTCTCATGAAAATGAAGCAAAGCAAAAACTATTTTTAAGTATAATCTATTTACTATTGTGATTAGTAATATAGATCATCAAATTTTGTTTTCACATTCATTTCAAAATCAAAAATCAATTAGCAAATCATGATGTAACTTGTGTTTATATTGAATAAGAATAGCTCATTTGCAAATCAACGTCAGCTATCAAACCCACTTGTATAAACTTACATCAATATCTACTTTCATGAAGCACAAATACAAGAGATCATAAATGTAACGTATCGGGTTTTGCCCGCTCGATCATCAATCTCGAAGTCGACATCGAGCCAAACCAGACGAATTGGAACAGAACTCTCGATCGGAAAAAAACTTCCAATGCCGTCGATCTCGACCACGATATCATTCGCCCCTCAACCAGAAGCTACGCCACTACCTCCAGTCTCGTTTCCCCCCACTGCGATCGAACCCGGTGCTACCTTCACGTTGCACGAACTCGAAATACAACGTTGATCAAATCAGGAGTTAAAACCCTAAGTTGACTTCGTACGGCCACCGTGGTGAACTGGAATTTAATCGATTATTTTTCCGTTGATCCCCTATCCTTCCTCTATCTCCAGGCCCAAGCACGACGAATTTCATCTCGTTGTTCGACGGAATTTGACCAAAGTGTCGTTCCCGTTCAACACGAAAATTCAAACGATTTTCAAATCAAAAAAATCTTGAAACTATATTCTAAAATCATGTTTTTCTGCCACGATTCTATCTATGCAATCCAAATTCGTGAATAAGATTACTGATTTTTATCATGAATATGAATTTACACTGTTATCTAAATTTTAGAATAATTTATTAAATTTTTAAACCCTGAAACTACTTTAAAATTTTCATCATTCCTTAACACACAACTTTCATTTAAACTTCGAAGTCAAATGTTGATTAGATTTAGAGATTTGAAATTTCTTTTTAAACTTATCTTTAGCCTGGAAAAGAAACAGAGGTGTGTTCATACATTTACAGGCATGCACATCTACATACATACATATGTTTTCAACATGCAAGCATATTTCACAACTAGACCACCCCCATTTATCTTTAAATTATTTAAATTGTGATGTTACTCACCTGGAAATGTGTTCATACATTTAGTTGCTTTGATTTTTGAATTCCCATTTGTTTTTTATCTGAAGTTTGAAAACTTGATGTTGATCTTTCTGGAATGCTTGAAAACAGAGCCTGCCTTGATTCTAGGTTTGCTGAGTTGATCATTCCAAGTTTTAAGATTTGGAGATTATCTTTGTTTTCAGTTGTTTGATTTTCCAGTTGAAGCTGAAACTTGTTCTTGCATTTGTTTTAAGTTTAAGATGGACGAAACTGAAAGGAAGGTTATAATATATGAGAGTTTATAGGGTAATGAGATTTGTACAACAGGTAAGGCTGAAGTGATATGGTATGGTGACTGATACCTCCCCTTGTATGCTAGAGGTATATATTTGCTTGTACTTTGTGAATATATATGTATTTTGTTTGTTTTACTATGCAAACTTCGGCTGAACTCTTGCTTTGTAGTGAAATGCTATAGTCAGTATATTGTATACTTAGAGATGATGGCATTTATTCCTTTGCTTTAACATGGTGGCTGCATTTATTATGTTTGCTTTGTTTCTATATTTTGTTTTATTCTTGCTGACTTGTATTTTGAAATACAAGTAACTTCTATTTAAATTTTATTTCCTTTGCTTATTTCCTATGCTTTTGTTCTATTACTTTGTTTAATTACATATGCTTTTATTATTTTGTTTGTACTATGCTGTTAAGGTTTATTTACTTACTTTATATTTTATAAAACTATACATATTCATTTCAAAATATAGATGAATTTCTATGTTGTTATAATCTTAGTTAATGTGTTTATTCTCTATTTTACAAACTATAAAATTTATCTTGTATACATTTCTATTTCAATCTCTAACTCAAATATTTATAATTTTGTATGTTTCTACATATATATATTTTTCTTACCTATTTTATAAGTGCATTTGTTTATATTATTTTATAAACTCGAACCATTATTAACCATCAATTCTAATTATTATTATTATCAATCATTATTATTATTAAACCATTCATTTACAATTTAAATTCAAATCAATTGTACATACATATATATTCACATATATACAATATTCATTAAATTTTAAATGATTTATACAAAATATATTTGGATATCGGGGAAACTCGCAATCAATTAATCCATTTAAAAATAAATTTTACAAATTTTTATTCAAAAATTCATTTAATTATCAATTTAAATTAAATTAAAATTCGGGGTCGTTACAGTATCATAAATCATAGAATTGTTGAATTTACATAATACTTGAGAGCTTCATTACCCCTAAGTTAAGGGGTTTGGCTACTCATTTGTGGCATTGAAGCAACATAAGTAAATTTCAACATTAAAAAGAGAAGAAAATAGAAAATAAGCAAAGAAGAGAATGTAATTAAACTACTTACAACAACAGGAATTAAGCTACACTACTTGCATAAATGTAAAACTAATCTACTAAGAAAGAAAAGGAAAGAGCATAAATAAAAGCATGAAAAGTAAATAAAAGCATGTAAATACGAGAAGAGAAAGAGGCTAAGAAGGCATTTTTATTTCATGAAACATTGCTTACAATTTTGCACTATAATTTTCTAAGTAATATGAAAGGTAGAAGATACGTTCATGTACATAAGAGGGTTATCTATACATGCATAAAACCCTAATTTCATTTTTATGGGGCTTCCCAAAATACCCATTAGGAAGTATGGCCACCAAGTAACCATTAGCCACTAATTAATCCATCATTTGATGTGCATGAAGCTTTAACCTCCACTTAGTTGTCCATTAGCTCCTAATTGTACATTTAGGTAAGTGGGTGGGATCCTCCATGATCTTGAACTTGAATTATTTCCTCTTCATTCCTTTGTATTTCCTTGTGCATGCATATATCATCATGAATCCCACTTCCATATGCCTCAAAATATCTTATAAAAATCATAAAAATTGTCCAAGTAAAAATTCTTAAAATAACACATGCACAAAAATGACCATTTTGTCCCTGAATGAAGATGAAAATATGATGGTTTGAAAATACTTGAATTTTGGTTTTAAACATGTTAAAATGCCCAAATATGATGTTTATTTAAATAAAAAGAGATAAAATATGGATGTAAATATATGCACATTTACGTGCACATCACACGTAAATGTGCATATTTTTACTTTCATATTTAATCTAGTTTTATTTTAAATAAATGTCATAATTGGGTGTTTTTACATGTTTAAGACAAAATTTCAAAAATGCTTTCAAGTCATAATTCATACATCAATTTGGGGGTAAAATGGTAATTTTTTGCATATATTAATTTTGAGAATATTCACTTGCACATTTTATTTTCATTTGTAGAAATTTGGATGGAAATGAAAGAAGAAATTATGGAAATATGCATGCACAAGGATTGATGAACAAAGGAATGAAAAAATAAATCAACTCGTGGAATCATGGAGGACCCCACCTACCCACTTACCATAAACTTTAATTAGGAGCTAATGCACATGTTAGAGGGGGTTAAAGCTACATGCACATTTAAATGGAGGATTATGCTCATGCTAATAAGTAATTGGAAGTTACATTTCCTAAAGGGCAATTTGGGTAGCTACCAAAAGTATGGATTAGGGTTTAATGCATGTATAAATAGCCCTCTTATGTTCATGTAATGAATCTTTAATCTCTTATCATATTATGCAAGTTGTAAGCCTCAAAATTATATGAAATAAAATGGCTTCCTAAGCCTCTCTTTCTTTTATTTCTTCTTTGTTATTATTTTATTTTCTTACTCATTTTTATTTACATGATCTTTTCCTTTCATGTTAATGATTAGCTTTCTTTATTATGCACTTAGTTTAATTTTACTTTTGTGCAAGTAGTAGTTAGCTCTTTCTATTTTCATTAGCTTGCAATTCCTTATTGTGTTTTCTATGTTGAAATTTACATGTGTTGAAATGATAACACAAATGAGTAGCTAAACCCCTTCAATTTAGGGGTAATGAAGCTCTCTAAAATTATGTAAATTCAAAATATTGTGTGATTTATCATCTCTTATATGCTTTATGAAAAGTTAGTTTATGATGTAAGTTTATTAGTGAATTTGACAGTCTATGTTGTTATCACAAATAGGTTATTCTTATTCAAACATAAACACAATTGACATCATTGACTAACTAAATGATTTTTGAATGCGAAATTAAAGTAGAATCAAAATTTGATGATCTATGTTACTAAATACAATAGTAAATAGATCATACTTAAAATTTATTTTGCTCTGAATTCATTTTCATTACAATTGATAAGTGGTTTTATGTGTTGTATTATAGTTTGATGGTTTAAGTTATGTTAATTAATAACATAAATAGACCATACTTATGATAAATACATCACTATTTCCACTTAAGATCAAAATAGAGAGATCATAGATTATTTTTATGTTGATTTATGTGAGAGAATGAGAGTGGATTTTTCTCTAAATTTTTTTCTAATCTTATATTTTTATTCACTTTGTTTAGCTAGTTTTTTACATTTTTAGCTTAAAACAACTTCAAACCTTGGTTTAATTTGATTGAAAAGGATTTTAAATCATTTCAATTCCCCGTGGATCGACCTGTACTCGCCATGTACTAAAATTGTACGCCGTGTGCATGTGGTTATTTTATTACAATTTTTCGGCAATTTTCAACAACTGGGCTTCTTTCTTTCTGGCTTTGTACCTTTCGACTTTGTCAGAAGGTACATTGCTTGATTGCTTCTAACATTGTCGGAAGGTTTTGCTTAATGTCTTTCGACTTTATCAAAAGGTATATAAATGTTCTTTCTAATTAGCTGCTTATGTGCTATGTAAGTTAGCATGGGTATTGGCCTTCGAGGCTGTCGAAATATGTTCTTTGTAGGCTTCAAATGAGTTGAAACATTTTTGAGATATTAGCTGTTGGAGACACCATTCAAAAGCATTCTATCTACATTGCATTCAAAAGGGTTTGAATGCTTCGTCTTCGTCGAAAGGGGTAGATGCGTCTTTCCCTTTGTATTGCTTTGTTGTTGCAAGTATGTAGGAATCGGAGCTTCCGACTCTGTCGATAGGTAGGTCTCCGAGGTTTCGAAGATGTTTAAGTGTTCATGGTCTTAACCAATTCGAAAGGCTAATATGTCCTTTCAAATGGGTCGCCTTTGCTGAATGTTCTTCTGATGGAGGTAAATGAAGATGAAACCAACCATTATGAATGGTTTGGTGGAAAATGCTGAAAGTAAGTTATTCATTGCCTTCGGAAGGTAACTTTCGACCTTGTCGAAAGCTCTTTACTTATCCAATACTCTGTTGAAACTTCCTTTTGACCTATTCGAAAGGTGCTGCTGGCGCTATTATCTCCTTGTCGAAAGCTTTACCTAATGTTTAGATAAACCATCCTAATGCCTCCCGATCTTCGTCAATACTCTTGCTCCTTCTTTCATACTTTCATTCTTGGGAACATTTAATGGATAACATTTAGCCCCCTAGTATGAAAGAAGCTTTTGTTCTTTAGGACAAAACTCCAAATAACTTCTTTCTTTAGTTCCTGTGAAGCAGTTAATAATTTCTATTAGGGGTCATAACCTTACTATGAGACCTTAATGGGTAATTTTAAACTTATAAAGCCACTGTTTAAGATGTTATTTGATAATATCTTTAGATAAAGTATTTTGAATAATACACAATCAAACCTCGTTTTGTTATTAATACTGGAAATGTGGAACAATATCACCTAGTCAGCAGGAATCCGCTCAAATAAAGGAACCTTTGAAGAAATTTACCATACGCTCCATATCTTTTCTTCAATCACTAAATATGAGTTTTCCGCCTGAAATGGCCTCTCTTTGTGATTTTATTATATTTCCTTTCCACTCCTGCATTGTATATTAGTAACTTTCATTTATTTACTCATAAGTTAATAGATTGTTTGGTTCCTATGCTACTTTGTAATATGAAGATTAGGAATTTCTCTTTTCTTTTTATCCTAACCTTTGATGGAATCCCATCGGATATTGAGAAAATCTTATATAGAATTCAAATTTGGAAATTTAACGAAGAGATCGTAAACCACCATAAGAATCCAATAAAGAAATTTATAACACACAAAATCAAAAATCCAATGAAAAATACAATAAGGAAATCTGGAATATGAAACCCACAAACCATCACAAAATCAATGAGGGAACTTAGAATCCACAAAATCATAAATTCAATTAAGAGATCATCAAAAGTCTAATAAGGAAATCAGAGACAGAAAATCCATAAATCACCATCATATTTAACAAGGAAATTTATAATTCACTAAATCAGAAAACCAATAATAGATCATCAAAAATTCAATAAGGAAATCAAGAATATGAAATCCATAAATCATCATGGAAATCAATAAGGAAATTTAGAATTCACAAAATCAAGAGATCAGTAAGAGAACATCACCACAAATCATCATAGAAATTAGTGAGGAAATTTAGAATTCACAAAATCAGGAATCCAACCAAAATATTATCAAGATCTCATCCGACGTATAAACCATTCAAAATTTCACTCGATATAAATATAAAGTCAGAGAACTTTCTAATAATGGTAGACTTAGCGGGTTCAAGCAAAAGATCCCTAAGCCTATCTGGCCTTAAGTCTTAAATTATTCCTAAAATACTATGCTAGAGTTTTATCTAAAACTTTTGCCTTGAATAACGACGAGGATTCTCGTTATTCAAAGGAAAGTATTCTATTAATAGATGTTTCATTCTTAAAGTGCCTATAAGTTAGTTGTATTATTGTTGTTTTGAGGCCGAGTAGTATTATAAAGCTATGCAATCATTCGGAATAGTGGTTCCATATTATTGCTTGGACATTCAGTAGTGCAATGGCCCAAATAACTTATTGTTACATACATATACATATATAATGTATAGGCTCTTCTATCTTAAGGGGTCACCTTATTTTTGAGGATTCAGGAGTGGTTAACTCAATCTATTCTTCGAATGAAGTCACTTTTATCTTTGTAGTACGAATTTGTTATCTATTCCATCCCCTTAGCTTTTGTATATATCTTTGCTTTCCATCTTATGTTAAGGATTTCTCTATCCATTTTCTTATCTTGTGTCTTCTCTCTGAATGCAAGTTTCTTAATTTCTTGATGTGAGAATCACCCTTCAAGTTTTGGATGTACTAAAATTTGCTCTCTCATATTTGGTCCTTCCTGATTGTTATTCGGATTCTTTATCAGTTTCTGATGATGACGTTGGATATCTTCACCTTTTTTCTTTGTCTGTACCCCTCTCTTGGGTTTCATCTTTGTCTTAGATGGTAGATAGATTTCTTTCTTTAACCCTTTGTTCTTTTGGGTTTTGGTTTTTGTTTTGAGTTGCAGACATCTTTGTCCTTCTTCATCTGTTCGGTGCCTTTTTCGGGCTTCCCTTGGTTCTAAGGATGTAGTGTATGTTAAGTTAATCTTCCTCCAGAAGGTTGCTGATGGGTGCTTAACCTGACCCTAGCTCTAAGAGGTGAATTGGACATTAGGGGCTTTCTATTTTTGTAGGTATCTAACCTGACCCTTCCTCTAAGAGGTGAACTGGACGTTAGAGGATTTTTCCCTCCCTCTAAGAGGTGCTATGGAAGATCGTCGTAGGCTTACGTCCCTTCCTCTAAGAGGTGCTATGGAAGAACGTCATAGGCTTATGTCCCTCCCTCTAGAGGTGCTATAGAATAGCATCGTAGGCTTTAATATTTGTATATGAAAATCATTTTATATGAAAAATATTTTTGGCCATAGAGTCTCTTTTGAAAGAAAGAAGTTTTGCAATCAAACCCTTCTAGTATATCGAAGGGTTATCTTTTGTAAAGGGGCTTGGATACATGAATCCTTCTTATAAAAGAATCTTTTCTCAACATCGCCTTTTGCAAGGGTTCTCTTGTTGTTCTCTTAATAGAGACACAGATCTCAGATAGGAGACTGGAATGTCATGTTCATGAACCAATAGTCTTTTATTTGAGAATAGGATTCTGTAATCTGAGTTTTTGCCAATAAACTTTCGATAACCTAAAAACTTTTCTTGAAAAAGTATAAATAGGCCTCCTTGCCAATGGTTTTAGGGACTTTGAAATATTGAGATTGCTTAGTTAGAAATCCTTTGTGTGCATTCATTAATGCTATATAATATGTTAAAAGGATTGCACAAATCAACTTTTGAAAAAGATAGACATTTGTCTTCCCCAGGTTGCAGGGTAATTGAAAATAGTTTTCCTATGAAGATATGTTTGAGAAATTTCTTTTAAAACAATTTTCCAAAAATGGAGTTGGTGTACACAGTCTTTCTCATAAATTGATGATGGATTGATAGCAATCTGACATCTCATGAGTGTAAGCCTTCGTACTGCGTTGATTAAAATATTGATAGTCATCTTGTATCAGGCATTTGAGCTGTCTCTTTCAGGTAGCTAGGAATTCGTTATGCACCAAGAGTATGTTGAATGCTATGTACTGGTTTTGTTTTACTTGTAATGACACTCAAACTTTGAATCAATACATGGCCAATTTTCAATACAAATCTAAGTACTAATCAAAGTACAAATCAAGTTAAAAAGACATGAAGAAAAAGAGTTCATAGTTGAACTAATGCTGCGAGACTTCATGATTTAATAGGAGTCCACATTTTGAAGTTACCAAGCTGCTTTCTTCTCAGCTTGAATAAGATGTCTTTTTAAGTTTCTTCAATAAACTCATTTAAGGATCCTAACTTAATCATGCCTTGAATTGCTTCTGCTAAAATGTGGCATTTGTCGACTTCATGTCCGTTTGTTTTATGGTAATTGCAGTAACAACCTCCTTTATTTGGCTCGGGAACGTTCCGGATCTTATAAGGAATAGGAAAATTTTCGTTGTCCTTCACCATGTTGAATATGTGGGAGAGGGGCTTGTTTAGGACTACATAATTGGATTCGGAAAACTCTTTTCTTCTTCCCATCTTGTTTCCACTTTTCCTTGGTCTCTTGTCATGATACTTAGAATCGGATTTATCTTCTTTACATTCTCGATTAAATTCTTTCATTGCATGATGCATTTTGTCCGTTGGAATTAACTTTTCAGCTCAGAGAAGAAATGTTGTAGATCTCTTTATCCATTAATATAAAGGTCTTTCCAGAAAGGAGTTTGTTCGATCAACCCTGATCGAACTGCCACAAGCTTTTCTCTATCGGTTGTATTTTCTGCTATTAATGCTTCGTTGCTGAATCTGTTCAAGTATTGGCCAAGCAGTTCTCCTAGTTTTTGTCTGACCGTTGCCAACAAGCTAAAGTCAATAGTTGTATCTTTGAATATAGAAAATTGGGTCATGAAGTCACAAGTAAATTGTTCCCTAGAACAGATGGTTTCCATTGGTAATTCTTGTACCATTTGATAGCTGCTCCATGAAAAGTAATAGGAAAAGTTTGCAGCGAACTGCCTCAGGAGCGTTATATAAGTTCATCCAGTTTTCAAATGCTACGAGATGATCATCTGGATTAGTAGTCCCATCATATTCTAATGGAGGAATTTAGGTGTGTGGAGGGAGACTAGTTGCCATTATTTCTTCCGAAAAGGGATTCTTTTGCAGGATAACATATTCCTCTGGGGTAGAAATTCCTTTTTCTTTAAGCATGTCCATCATTATTTGGTGTAGGATGTTTTCTTGGTCGACTTCATTTCTGTGGAAAAAATTTCTGTTTCTTTGGATTGGACTATTTGATTGTTCGAGGGACCATTTTGCTTGACTTTTTGGTTTAACTCTTGACCCTTTACCTTGTTTGGAGGTTGCGCTTCATCCTCTACTTCCATAGTCATTAATGATTCTTAAGATGGAGCCCTTTCAAGAATTTCTTGCACGTTGTTGTGGGTTCTGGAATTTGATCACATTGCTTTCCAATCTTATTAGGGTTGAAGGTCGCCCAATTTCCATATTCTCTAAGTTAAAGTTTGGGACTATGTTATTTTCCAAAGTTGATAGTGAAGCAGCTTCTTTGCTTGGTTTGTTGTTATTACTTCTTACTCTTACCATTTTCTTCTTTTGAATGAAGGGCTTTATGCAATTAATCTGTGATGAAAGTTATCGAGGATTGGAGGTTTGAGCCCTCCTTTTAGCGCCAAAAATGTTAACAAGAGAGAACTTGTCAACACCTCGAATTGAAATAGGAAGAAAAAATGACCCCTTTGAAAGCTCTTCTGGATTAGGTGAAGATTGCTCACGCTTTTCCAATAGGTAAAGATAGTTGAAATCGCCTCAATAATACCCTTCGATTCAATCGAAAGGTTAACCCTTCTTCGGAAATTCCTTCCATATTATTTGGCACTTGACTCTGTTGGAACTACCTTTCGAAGTGATTCAGGTGGCTTAGGGTTGGGAATTAACAATTTTTGGAAAAAACTAGCTGAATGGAGTAGGTTTCGGCTTGATCGAAAGGGTGAGCTCTAGCTATCTTGTGTTTTTGGGTTAGAACTCAAAAGATATGTGAATACTAGGGGTTTCGACTTGGTCGAAGGGTTTTCTTCTGACCAGATCGACATTTGATAGACTTAACAGCATGTAAATGGAATCTTAGGTATAGCTATATAATAAAATTATCATAATCTCCACTTTTATTGAACTGAGATGTATAAACTGACCAAATCCCCAATTCGACTTTGAAATTATGGTTTACAAGTTTTAGATAATATAAGTAAGAAGTGAAAGAAATCAGATCCCAAAATCAGACCCTTAGGGTCTTATTTATAGGTGTGGGTTGACACCTTTCAACCTAATTCTTTCAACACGGTCGAAAGGTCTTCTATCCTGCTTTCATGCGCATCCTTTGAATCATAGCTTTCGACCTAATCGAAAGGATTATATGGCCATCCTTCCACTGCTGCTGAAGACTGGGCTTCCTTCTTTCTGGCTTAATTCCTTTCGACTTTGTCGGAAGGTACATTTCTTGATTGCTTCTAACCTCGTCGAAAGGTGTATATATGTGCTTTTCAATTAGTTGCTTATGTGCTATGTAACTTAGCATGGGTGTTGGCCTTCGAGGCTGTGAAACATGTTCTTTGTAGGCTTCGAATGAGTTGAAACATTGTTGAGATATTAGCTGTAGGAGACACCATTCGAAAGCATTCTACCTGCATTGCATTCGAAGGGGTTTGAATGCTTCCGTCTTCGTCGAAAGGGGTAGATGCGTCTTTCCCTTTGTATAGCTTTGTTGTTGCAAGTATGTAGGAATCAGAGCTTCCTACTCTGATAGGTATGTCTCTATGGTTTCGAAGGTGTTTAAGTATTGATGGTCTTAACCAATTGAAAAGGCTAATATGTGCTTTCGAATGGGTCACCTTGGCTGAATTGTTCTTCTGATGGAGGTAAATGAAGATGAAACCAACCCTTATGAATGGTTTGGTGAAAAATGCTGAAAGTAAGTTATTCATTGCCTTCGGAAGGTAGCTTTCGACCTCGTCGAAAGCTCTTTACTTATCCAATACTCTGTTGAAACTTCCTTTTGACCTCTTCGAAAGGTGTTGCTGATGCTATTATCTCCTTGTCGAAAGCTTTATATAATGTTTAGATAAACCATCCTAATGCCTCCTGATCTTCGTCAATACTCTTGCTCCTTCTTTCGTACTTTCATTCTTGAGAACATTTCATGGATAATAGTCATAATGCCGAATGCTTTTATGACTATGAATCAATAAAATTAATCGGTACTAAAATTGCCTTTATTACGTTGTATTAAAGATTACACAATTATGAGAGGGAATATTCAGAGTGTCGGTTCATAATATAGAATCTATTTCGATACTATCACTGGTAAATTTCAATAATAAAGTAAAATGCTAAAAATAAAAAGATATAGAGAATTTACATAGTTCGGATGTTAAGGAAGCCTACGTCTATGGGTAAAATTTATATTCTTCTTTCTTGATTTCTTAGTATAAACCAAAAAATGACATATGTTAAATGGGTTTTTAACCAAGCAGAAGTCAGTCGAAGTTCAAACATCGAAATAATGATAAAATGACTTGAAACTTGGTAGTGGTGTTCATATGGACAAAGTAAATAGCTCAGGAAAAGATGGACTAGAAATATGCCAAGTAGAGGATTCAACACCGAGTTATAGTTATGAATCTGGCCCGAGTAATCATGCTCAATAACTAACCTCTCAAACTTTGCACAAGTGATTCTCTAGATTTTATAGTCAAGCGCTAGTGATTCCATAGAATTCCAGACAACCAAGCTCAAGGATTAACAAGTTAGCTCCAGGTAAGCTATGGAACAAACCAAGTCATGGAGGAACAACCATTAAAACAAGTACACAACCTACGAGAACATAAAGGGCTCCTAAAAATGAAGTAAGAAACATGGTGCAAAAGATGGGAAATAGTTTATCCTTTAAAAGAGTAACTTGGTACCAAGTTATGGGGATAACTTGCCACCGAGTTATCACCCTAATTCGGTGGATCCCCAAAATTTTCACACAGTTCCAGGCCATTGTATGGACCTCTCTGGTAGCGAGCTTCTGGTCCAGTATGACTTCTACTCCTATAAATACAAACCATAGAGCAATCAAAAAGGAGCGGACTTCTGCTTCATCACTGCATGGAACCTATAAATACAAACCATAAATCAACATTTTGGTGCTTTCACAGAGAAAACTGAACCTAATTTTAATCTAGCTCTCTACTTTGGATCGCATAAGGTCCAAAAGTTAGATCCAGTAAGTTTGCTTGGAGATATTAAAGATTTTCTATTCCAATGGCTCTAAGAAAGGAAAATCTACCTTCGGAAGATCTGTAGGAGCAATGGTTAGTGGTGATGTAGCAAACACCCACCAAACGGAAGTAAACAATGGAAATCCATTGCCTGGATCTTCTACTTGATAGGAAGTTGTCACTAAAGAAGAGCTTAATCAAATTATCAATGATCTAAACCAAAAATTTACTAAAATTCATAAACCTCTCATGAATAAGATGGATGCGTTACTAACTTTACAACCGCCAACAACAAAAAGAACTAGAAGGGAGGCTTCTCCTGCAATAGAATAAGAAAGTTCCTCCGTTTCAGGTCTGAACCAGAGGGATGGAAAGAAAAGGCAGAAGAAAGCAACCGCTAGAGCCGTAAGGGACGTTGTAGAAGGAAGTAGAAGGGTTCTTCCTGTAATGGGATAACGTGGTGTCGATCCAAAACAACTTAGAGCTAACCAAAACTTTAGGGCGAACACTCCACATTAAGGCGACGCCATGCTTGTTTCAAACTTCGAAGACGATATGTAGCTTAATGGCGGAAACTTGGGATTGAATACTGGTGTTAACAGACATAATGCTAGAATCGGAGCTCAAACAACCGTGGAAAAAACTAGCTACACACCACCATAACGTTGCAGGAGTGGTAGAAAATGGAGAACCTAAGCTTCAGTTGGCAAACCAAGATCATTTGCGGAGTCAAACACATGGAGCAGCCCCTGGTAACCGAACTATAGATAACTGTGCCAGCGAAAAGTACATCACTGACATGGTCAAACGATTAGTGGAGGAGAGTAAGGCAGAAAGAATGAAGATTGGAGTTCCATACCAAGTCGAACCTCATTCACCGAATTTGTTCTGAGAAAGGAATACCCTTAAAAGTTCACTATGCCAACCATGTCCTCATATAATGGCATAACGGGTCAAAAATAACACTTGTATAAGTATGAATGGCATATGGATAGAGCTAGAGCGACGATGCTATTTGCTACAGATGTTTCCCCATCTTTTTGGAAGGAGTCGCTTCCATGTGGTTTACTAGACTTCCGCCAAGATCCGTTTCTACCTTTGACGAATTGGCAACAAAGTTTGTAGAATAGTTCAGACTCCATACCACATGACAAAAGATGTAATGTCCTTATCTGGCTTTTTCCAGGGACCCAATGAGTCGCTAAAATCTTTTTGAATCGGTTTAACATTGCAGTCACGGAGGTAAGCAATCCCAAGGAATATGATTTTCATGGCTTTGGTCTAAGCAATCCATCTGAACACAAACTTCGGTAGATGGATTAAAATGAAACAACCAACTACCATAGAAGAGTTCCACCGAAAGGCAAATCAGTTCCTACGGTTGGAACAAGCAAGCGTGATTGAAGGAAAAACTATTGATCAACAATTGAAAGAAGTGGTCCAAATTAATGTTGCGGTCAGGCGGGGAGGAGACAATTCAGGAGCTACTGTGGTAAATGCAGGAAAGAATGAAAATCAAAAAAAGAGGAATCAGAACTCTGGTAGGCGCGATGGGAATGAGAAACGTCTAGGGAATCTCAAGCTCGAAGATTATACGCTATTGAACGACAGTCTGGAGAAAATCTACCTTACTACTTAGGGAATTGAGCGATACAACAAACCCCCTAAAAGGGAAGCATCTAAGCAGCCGAAGAAGCCGTGGAAGTTTTTCCGCTTCCATTAAACTCATGGGCACAACATAAATGAGTGCTAACATCTGAAGGACTTAATTGAGGAACTAATAAGGAATAATATACTCCAACAGTACGTGAAGAAATAGCTAAACTCTGACCATCTTACGGGGTCCCAAATTATGAATGATCAAAGAAGTCAATTTAGACCCAGTGGAGAAAGGCTTAGACGAATGGATCAAAAAATTCTTATAAGTACCATCACCGGAGGACCTTACTCACTACAGAAGAGTTAGGGCGAGATGGAGCGATACGCTAGTTCATTGAAGCACACTCCTAAGGAAACTTGTTATGCCATTGAAGATGAGGTCCCGACCAAGCAATAGAAAATGATCACTGATGACATCATATTCCAAAATCGAAATACTGAAGGTATAGAGGGGCTAACTCTTGGCCCAATGGTGATAACGGTTGTAATTGGACCTATAGTTGTGTGTCGAGTGTTGGTTGATAGTGGAAGTTCGGTTAATATCCTTTTTTGACAAACATTCGATCAAATGAAGATTAGCATGAAGGATGTGACTGCTTGCAGGATGAAGATTCAATGGTTTATAGGTAAACCAAACAACAACTTGGGACGATTGACTTGTTTGCAGAACTTGGAAAAGGAGAACGAAGGGTTATACTCATTTAAACCTTTGTAATAGTTGATGAATTCTCAACTTATAATGATTTCTTAGGTCGATCAGCCCTCGTTGACTTCATAATTGCTTTGGCTTCATGGTGCCTCATGGAGAATGGGGTTGGAGTTGTAAGAGGAGACCAAAGTGTGGCAAGAGAATGTTATGTCGCTGAATTGTACAAAGCCAAATGAGGTGAGAAGAGCAAGAATGTAGGGAAGCCTCTCCACATTCGAAAACCGTAAGCATAGCAATTATAGAGTCTTTGCTGGCTCGGGGACCATAGCCACCTCGATAAGGCTTTGGACCTAAGGAAGAAGAGTTCAGGGGAGGAACTGGCAGCATTAGTGGAGATTAAGGTGGCTGTCCCTATCAATATGGATGACCTAACTCGAACCTTGAAGATAGGCTCGCGGCTCAGAATCAAGATGCTATAGAAGTTGATTAAATTTCTTCGTGCTAATCTAGATTTGTTCACATGGATGCATTCTGATATATATGGGACATCACCGAAGATAACATGATACGAACATAACATCGATCCTAAGTTCACACTAGTGAGGCAGAAGGGATGCAGTCTGGGTTCGGAGCGATCTGCTACATTGAAGGAAGAAGTGGATAAGATATTGGGCAACGACTTCATCCGTGACACGACATATCTAAAGCAGGTATCAAACCCTATGTTGGTCCGAAAATCAAACGGAAAGTGGCAAATTGTGTCAACTAATCAGACTTGAACAAAGCTTGCCCGAAGGATAACTTTCCGTTGCCTTGAATCAGCAGCTTGTTGATGGGACCGTGGGTCATGAATTGCTATCATTTATGGATGCCTACTACGGATACAATCAATTCATGATGCATGAGCCTGTTTAGGAGAACACTAGCTTCACCACAAACTTAGGGCTTTATTGCTATCCTGTATTGTCGTTCGGTTTGAAAAACACCAAAGCTACTTACCAAAGATTAGTGAACACAATGTTCAGGGATTAAACCGGACGAACGATGGAAGTGTATGTCGAAGACATGCTCATGAAGTCTCGAGTATCTAGAAATCACCTGGATGATCTCTTGGAGATGTTTGAGATCCTTAAAAATTATGGAATAAGGTTGAATCCGCTGAAGTGTTCTTTCAGTGTTGCTTCTAGAAAATTTCTATGTTTTATAGCAAATGCAATGGGCATCGAGGCCAATCCTGAGTAGATTGCCGCCTTGCGGAACATCACTGCCCCTATAACATAGAAGGAGTTACGAAGCTTAAATGGAAAGATTGCAGCATTGAGCCAATTCATCTCCAGAGCGACAAGGGTATGAAGAATTTTGAATGAAATCAAGACATCAGACAGCTTTCAAAGAATTACTTCAACATATAGAGACACCATCAATTCTATCAAAAATCGGTAGATGGAGAAGATATATTTATTTACTTGAAAGTGTCTGTCCATGTGCTAAGTGAAGCACTTGTGCATGAGGAGGCTCGGATTCAATGACCAGTTTACTACATTTGCAAACAGTTCATTGGAGTGGAATGAAATTATTTGAAGTTGGAAAAATCGACGTTCTGCTTACTGATAACATCAAGAAAGATGCATTTGTACTTCAAAGCTCACCCAATAAAGATGTTGATGAATCAACCCTTGAAGGAAGTGCTCTAATGACCCAAGACTTTGGGACGACTTCTGAAGTGGGATATTGAGTTGAGTCAATACGACATAACTTATCATCCCACGAGGTCAATCAACTATTAGGAATTGGCTGATTTCAACACTGAGTTCACAATTAGAGATGATGAGGAAGAGGATATTACAGTCGTGGTGTCACAATGGAAATTGTTTGTTGATGGCACGTTAAATAAATTTTTCTCATGAGCGGGAGTTATGCTTGAAACTCCTAAAGGACGATCAATCAGCTATGCTCTAAGATTTGAATTTCCTACTACAAACAATAAGGCGGTGTACGAGGCATTAATAGCGAGATTAAAAATTGTAAGGAACTAGGAATAAAAGTACTTTACTATAGCAACTCTCAACTAGTCATCTAGCAGGTGAAGAGGAAGTACTAAGTTAAGAGGACATATATCGCCCCTTACATGTCAAAAGCACATGAATTGCTTAACGACATTAAATATTACACGATAGCCCATATTCCTAGGGAATAGAACGTGAAGTCCGATTACTTAGCCATGCTGGCCAATTATGGAGATGCACAATCAATGGGATTGGTACTTGTTGAAGTGTTAACAGCTCCAAGCATACTTCAGATGGATGTAGATCGGGTTCTGGAGACCACAAAAGAGAAAGAATCGTTGATGATGCCAATCAAGGATTATCTTCTTAAAGGAGTACTCCCCAGAGACCAGAATAAACGAAAGAAGCTCCTTCGGAAGGCGCCACGATTCATAATGTAGGATGGATTTCTATACAAAAGAGGATTCCCTTCCCCTTACTCAGGTGTATAGTCAAAGATAAATCTAGGAAGATCCTTATGGAGATACACAAAGGCAGCTGCGGTGACCACATCGGGGGGCAAACGCTTGCGTAGAAAGCTCTCCGTTATGGATATTTCTAGTCGACAATAAATTGAGACACAGCTATAACTCCAGATGGTGTGATCAATGCTAGAGATTTGTAAAGTTCCCGAGAACCCCATCTATAAAAGTTATGCAAATGGTCAACCCTTGGCCATTCGCAATCCAGGGAATCGATCTAATTGTTTTACTACCAATAGCAAAAGGAGGAGCTAAATATGATATCGTTGTAGTTGATTACTTTACGAAATGGGCTAAAACGGAACTGCTTGCCATGATTACAACTAAAAAAGTGATTAACATTATAACAAAAAAGTTATTTATAGGTTTGTAGTACCATAGAAAATCATTACAGATAATCGAACTCAGTTTGAGAGTGCTGAATTAAAAGATTTATGCAAGAGTTAACAGATAGGAAGAGCTTATCCACGGTAGCGCTCCCATAGGCAAACTAGCAAATGGAGGCAATAAACAAAATCATTAAATCCACCATAAAGAAACAACTGACAAAAACTAAAGGAAATTGGATTGATGAGCTTCTGCTTGCACTATGGGCTTACAGAACAACATACAAATATGCGATTGGGCACTCACCGTTCGCTCTGGCATACAGTTCAGAAGCTATGATCCCAGTGGAACTGGAAGTCCCTACTTATCATAGAAGACACTTTAGTCGAAGATAAACCGAGCAGCTACTACTCGAATCACTTGATCAGATCGATGAGAAACGGGAGGAAGTTGAAATGAGGACTGCTGCTCAACAGAAAAGAGTGGCACGACACTCCAATACCAAGGTTCGCAACCGCACCTTCAAAATGGGAGATCTCGGCTTGGAACGAATCTTCCTTGGTATGGGAGCACTTGGCCTGAATTGGGAAGGACCCTACATGATCGGCCAGAAACTTGGAGATGGAACATTCAAGTTAACAACGGTCGATAGAATTCTAATTCCCATGCTTGGAACAACGACTCACTGTGGTGCTACTTCATTTAATATCTATCTATATATTTCTTATTTTCACAAATAAGCCACCCAGTGACCGTGAAGGCATTGTAAATAGGCAGGACTTGCCTTTCCTTCCTTTTTATTAAAAAATCTCACTTCTTGAACCAATGAAACCACGTTCTTGTAAGCAAACTTTGAGTCAATAGGGAAAATCGACTCAAACCGCCAAATCGACGGGGAAAATCGATTCAAACTTTCTGAGAACCAACCATGCTCTGGAAATGCCGGGAAGGTACAAAACCCCCGAGTTGGTAGGGAATATCGACTCAAACCATAGGATCGATGGGGTAAATCGATCCACACCTTCTGAGAACTGTCATGCTCCGACAAATTTGGGAAGGCCCATCTCTTTGTGTGCCACACAATCAGCCGCACGTTGCTTCTAGAACCAATGGAATCGCGTTCTTTTAAGAAATCTTCTTGTGTGCCACCAATAAGCTGCATGTTGCTTCCTGAACCAATGGAACTGTGTTCTTGCAAGCAATACACATTTCTTAAGTACTAGTGTTGCCTCGGCAATGCTAGGAAATCCATCCATTCTCTAGCAATCAATGTTACACCGGTAACACCAAGAGCTCATCCAAATTTTCTAAGTACCGAAGTTTCCTCGACCATGTCGAGAAAAAATTTCTATTGCAGGATTGGTGGAAATTAGCATCGCTCCGGCAATATCATGAAAATCCAAGTACTTAGGCTATTCATAAGTTTTCAGAGATAGAAACTAATACGCATAAAAGATCTCAACGATGAACTTAGAAGAAGCCAATCACAATCAAGGAACAGAATACTCAAAATCAAGCATCAGAACCACATGCTCCCAGAAAAAAGAGCCTACCGTTTGCTTGACAATCTAGATCGGGAGTAACCAGCTTTGTGGAGTAGGAGGAATACATACAAGATCAGGATGAGCTAAATCGAGATACAACACAGTTATGTTACATCGAACAGAGTATTCTATGAAATCACAACAAAGCTAAGCAATATAATATGCTAAATAACTACAGTAGTATTATTTATAGGTACAAAGATATGATAAATCAGCAGCTTACACTAGTTACATGCACAGAGTTATGGTAAATGAACATAACACACAAAATAGCAACAAATAATATGGAAATTGCTAAACTGGCAATCGTATTATATATACATACAGTGGTACACAAATAGGCACTGTACATATAATGCTGGAAATGTACACAAGAGAGATTACAATAGAAAAGCTAATCTTCCATTATTAATACCTCTTTATGTCCATAGACAAACAGCGGGGGCCGTATCCACACAATTTCAGCCTCTTTTAGACGTCAAAAGCAAAATACAGACTCTACTGACATCGCAATAGAACCGAAAAACAAAAGTATTAACTCTGTACAGACTCAATCCTAAAAAACAAAAAATACAAAGACTACAAGTGATTCACTCCGCTTGCACTTGATCATGTCATCACTTTTTACCGCCACACCGAGGCATGGTCTTCTTTTGCTTTTTGCCTTTCTTCCTTCCTATAAATGTCTTTAAGTTGGTCCATAATCACAAGGAGTGCTCTATCATGAGCTCGACTTGATTTCATTAGTAATTTGTTGCTCGCAGTCTTTCCCTTCAAGGCAGCATCCGGATCAAATTTTAGTTGAGCTATCTTGTTATCCTGATCATTGATCCTTTTACCATAATCATCTCTTTCTACCTTAAACAAAAGAATTTGTTCGTAGTTGATTCAATTCACATCAGAGGGAGCTCGAACAAGGCGTTGCCATTTAAACCCAGCTTCTAAGTCCTCACAAACTGCCTCGAGATTTCGAAGAGAAGGAGCCATATTCGTAGGCTCTATGGTCTGGTCAAATTTGACCCCGTAGAAAAAGAGATGTGGGAAAGCAGCCCGAAGCTAAGAAGGACTCGGCGGAAGTTCATACCTCTCACTACATTAATAAGAAGTGGGAGCATCAGCCGTAGTTATGGTTCGAGAGGACAGAATTTCCTGCATTGTAGCAGTCTGAGCTTCAAAGTAGGGAGGAGCGATGAATGATGTATCCCTATGGCGATCATGGGAGTCCTTGTAGCACTTGTGTGTATTGCCGGGGGCATCACCTTTACCATCCCTTCTTCTCTTCTCACCTCTCTCTCAATGCGGCGGGCTTCATTCTCGGCTTACCCATCTTTCCTTTTTCTTCTCTCTTCTTTGGTTCCACGATAGGGGCATTGAGCCGGTTTTGGATTCCAATCTCTATAAGAACTAGAATTCTGGTATAGCTAACTGAATAGTCCATGACCCATGGAACCTGAAACGTGAGGAGAATGGAGTTAATATCAGAACTTTATAAATTTACTTGATGTAGAATGCGTGTTCGTGATCCTAAAGTGGACTGTGTAGTGCTGATGACCCCCTATCTACACTACCGACCGTATTGGCATGGTTTCAAAGTCGGAGTCTCTCCACCTTTGCTAATGAGAATACTTGAAGATAGGTTGATATCTTCACCAATCTCGCATGTCATCTCACTAATTCTGAACTCCGCAAATTCGCTTAAGTTAATGAAGACGTCTCTTAGAGGGTGTGAATGTGTCACATCTCCCACCGGAGTTTCTGTAACTTGACCTCCAATTAATTGAGAAGCCTCGATGATTAGCTATTTCAGAGGAAGAAAAATGGGAATTTCAGGACTTAATTCTTTGGTAGGTAGTAGTTCCGAAGAAGGCAAGTTGGGGAGATCGTAGCTCATCTCCGAGGATTCACCATAGGACTCATCTCTTTCCTTAGTAGTATGAAAATCACTGTCGTCATCATTATCTATAGCCTCTTCCACCTCCTCAACCATCGGTTATTTCCTTTCTCTCCTTTGGATCGGCTCGTTTTCTTCTAGGTTCAGGGACATCCTATGTGTTTCATCCCTATTCGTCAAAATATCTTCTCCAGAAGGAAAATCTACATCAATTTCGGAAGCTTCTTCGAGTTGAAATTCACCCGATGGACCAGCTACATCCCCTAAGCATTCTTGTCAGAGTTACGGGTGGGGGCAATGGAATGAGTGTTTATCCTAGAGTTGCTTGGTACTGGAGACTTGGTATTGACAGATCAACCCATAATAAGTAGCCCATGTTCCCATAAGTTGTCATATGTCAGAAGAAATTCAACAGTTACCCAGTTCTATGCCATGGCCTTCAAATCCTCGAGCATTTTCTTATGCTCTTCCCTGCGGACACGTCTCGGCAGGACTGCAAAGGGACACGTACTAAGTTAGAAACTTAGAAACTTCGGCACAAGATAGATAAATGGAAAAGGATCTTACTCCTATAAGCCATAAGGGATTGAATCCCTCTGAGCAAGGCATGAAGAAATACTCGTTCTTAAAGGTAGAATGTTTATTATGCAATCCCTCGATGAGCTTACAGCCTCTTTAGGCCTCTATAATCACATAGGATGGGCAATCCTACCTTCTCTTGAATAGCAGGAGGTATGTCATCTCATTGAACGTTAGGGGCTATGCGAATTTGTCCATGAAAAGAACATACAACAAACTCAGTAATGTGTATCCATTCGGGTGGACCTGGAATGGAGCGAGATCGATCTCTTAAAAGATATGACTCAGAAACGGGTTGAAGGGTAGGGCGGCACCACCAAGACACCTGTACCTGCTGCAAGCAACGGTGCCTTGAAGAGGATTATGAGCAAACTCGTCTCTTGTTGGCAAACAAACATCATCTTTTGGGACGCTATGTTGAATGCAAATGTTTCGAAGCAATCTGGTTGACAGGCTCGAAGTTACCCGCTCCAGCGGATAAGTTATAATTCTCAACCGTAGAGGTGGTCGATGTGCTACTGGACCAATTGGGACCAACTGGCCTTGAGATTCAGAGGTCGCCGGCTAGTTTGGCCTGGCTGGAATGCAAGGCAAAGCCGGACCTGTAGACAGTCCAGCTTCTAACAGAGTGGAAATCCCTTTGATAGGTTTAAAACAGGGAGTCCGAAAAACGGGGAGTCCGATGAGTCATTCTTAACAGAGAAACTCGATGTCAACATGGTCAAGTATGCTTTACTTCTAGTAGAATTCCCATGTGATTTTTAACAATTTGAATCCAAAGGAAGCCAATGTGTGTTGACCAGTAGAAGTGCAGTGTGATATCTATTTGGAGTGAGTTCAGTGTCTAGAACACCACGAACGGACCATCCCGTGTAGATAGCTCACTCGCATTAGAAAAATGATATGCGTCGTCCTTTGAGATTACCTTTCTACACTTACCCGTTAACGATTAACAATTGATAATGGATCTAATCCAAAGCGACGTGGAAAGATTTTCTTTTCAGGAGCATTGAAAGTGCAGGAATGGAAATCGTCTGATACGTTCGAGTTCAATGTAAATTGTTGTATCGAAGTCTATGCAACGATGGGCACTTAGCCAACTTCATAAGAAGAGACCGTTGAAGACCGAAAGCACAACTGGTCTCCAAAGCTATATGCATTCAACTGAGGGCAATCCCTAGTTTCACCACCGATTGAACACGCCTAAAGATCAACCATCTCCCCTCCACATTGAAATCTTCCAAGTCCAAATCATCGACGTCGTCATCACCATTCTAAGATTCTCAAATCCCAATCTCTAAATCGAATCAAGATGCAAATTGAAGGTTAGGTTTTTGGTTAACTCAGGACCGAATGTTAAGGAGTACAACTTTAATGGAAGCGGTGAGGTTGGGCATCGGCGACGAGTCCACAAGGTGGCAGTGGCAAGGCACAACGACGTCAGGCGAACGAAGCTATGGCAGAGCTAAGGTAAAGATAAGTCGGCAATGAAAACTCGGGCTGGAGATCTGAAAACTAAGAAATGAAAGTGAGGAAGAAAGGTGGGAAGGCTCGTTTAGATAAAGATAATGAAAATTTTCCCTAAATCAATAACTCGGTACCGAGTTATCGTTATAACTCGATGCCGAGTTATCCTAGTTCATTCAAATCGGCTCCAAATTATTATGAGAAACTCTTCGGTTAAATTAAAGCACTATGTAATTTCTGGAGTGTAGATAACATTGTCAATGTAGAGAATCAGAATTCTAATTAAAACTAGAACGAATGGTTAACAGACAATCAACCAATTAAAGCAACATCTCAAGATAACACGATCAACTGAGACTTATAAACTAGCAATCTAGGATTTGTCTTATTCCAGAACATGCTTTGTCTTCAATGAAAGCATACTCTAGGTGGCAAATGTTAACTTGGTTTTTAACCAAGTAGAAGTCATTAGAAGTTCATACATCAAAACAAAGATGAAACGACTTGAAACTTGGCAGACCTGTTCATATGGACAAAGTAAATAGCTCAGGATAAGATGGACTAGAAATGTTCTAAGTAGAAGACTCGACATCGAGTTATAGCTATGACTCGGGCCTAAGTTATCATGCTCAACAACAAACCTCTCATACTTTGCACAAGTGATTCTATAACTCTTATAGACAAGCCCTAGTGATTCCATAGAATTCCAGAAAACCTATCCCAAGGATTGAAGAGTTAGCTCCAGTAAGCTGTAGAACAAACCAAGTCATGGAGGAACGATCATCAAAATAAGTCAACAACCTACAAGAACATAAGAGGAATCTTAAAATGAAGTAAGAAACACGATGCAAAAGACTGGGAAGAGTTTCCCCTTGAAGGGATAATTAGGCACCGAGTTATGGCGGTAACTCGGCACCGAGTAATCACCTTAACTCGGTGGATCCTAGAAATTTTCACACCATTTCAGGCCGTTGTTTGGACCTATCTGGTAGCAGGCTTCTGATCCAATATGACTTCTACTCCAATAAATAAAAACCATAGACAACCAAAAAAGGATCGATATTCTACCATCACTACGCAGAAGTTCTGCCTCTTTATCATCTTTTATCTTCACACAATAGTCACCAAGGCAGCTATTTTAGGCAATTCTAGAACTTAGAACATATCTAAACCCTGTACTTGTGACTTATTCTCCATCAAATCTCTTATAATCTCAAACGAACTACATTAATCTATAAGTGATGAAGCTATAAAGTGGACGTAGGCCATAGATTGTCGAACCATTATAAAATCTTGTATCTCTTTCTTATTTCTCTGCTATTTTCACTAATATTTGCTAGATCTAAGTCTCACAGGTTCCCTACAACTCATTCTTGGGTGTTGATCCATTTTTGGCATCAACAGCAGAGAGTACAAGTATTTTGTTTTGTGTGTCTAAAAAAGGTAAAGGACCATTCCCCTTCTTTCTGCTATAGTGCCATATCCATTTATAGCATACAACAATTCGCATGGATTGACGTTGCTCCTTTTCTCTTTAGATTTTTACCATTGAATTATGCCACATGTCAAACTTCCATCTTGTATATTCGATGTGCATCGATTGTTGACGTGACCTTCGATGGGAAATTATGATTTGAGTGGTTGGATTTTGAGCTTTGGCAGAAAGCTTGAAATTGAAGCGAGAATGTTTGGAATTTAGCGGGAAACCCATATTTGAATAGGTTGTGCATTTCTGAATGCTTGGAATTTAGGCGGTAAACCCAAATTTAAAGAGGTTGTGCTTTTCTGATTCCGAAAGGCACCAGGCCTATGAACTACACATGTGTATAAATGAAACTATAATGAGGTATTTCCCTTCTCTTAAGGGTGAGCTATATCATTATTAGCACTTTTGGATCTTGCTTTACTTTGTTGAGAGTTGTGGTTTTGTCATACCCGGGGTAGTGATGCTTTATAGCATTTCTGCTGCATCGATGCTTATGAGCTATGAAGTGCCATCTGATTTGCAATATTTGCATAGTACTACACTGGAGATAGTTGATGTTGAGTTACATAACCTAGTAGAAAAGATCATGTTGATATTTCAGAGGGTGATTGTCTTGCATGAACTTATTCTGAGTTGCTCTTGACATTGAGGGTGTTACGGAATTTCCTTTTTCTTTGAGCCAGATTTAATGAGCTTGGGGATGAAGTTAGGATTTCTCGATGGTGATGCAGTCTTTTACCATTTCCTCATCAGTCTCTGTGCTTGTCATATCAAAATGGCAGTTCATTCTTTATTAATCTAATGTTTATATAGGATTACGACCATGTTTTGTCACATCAGTGTCAAATGGCGGTACATCCATATAGCCTTTTGATACAAAATTGCGTTTTCGACCTGCCACTTTTAAATGTTAGTTTAGGAGTGCGATACATCCCCGTTGGTATATAGTCACTTAAGGGGATGTGTTGCAATTTTGTATTGTGTAACGACCCCGGATTTTTATTTAATTTAAATTGATAATTGATTGAATTTTTGAATAAAAATTGTGAAATTCATTCATAAATTGATTCGAGTGTCCCCAAATCCAAATAAAAATATATTAAATCATTTTAAATTTAAATATTGTATATATATGTGAATATATATGTATATGTGATATATGAGTAAATTTGAAATTATATATATATATATTGAATTTGAGTTTAAAATCTCAAGTAAATGGTTTAAAATATAAATAATAAAACGTTGGGTAATAAAACTTTAAAAGGAATTCAAAATAAGTGTTGATGTTAAATAAATATTTCAAATAAATCTATAGTTATATAAAATATGAAATGAACTTATAAACTTCTAGAAATAAATATTTAAGTTGAAATAAAAGTAAATATATAAAGTAAATATGTATTAATACAAACAAAGGTACTTATAAAATAATTATATATATATATATGAAGACATACAAGATAATAAAATACATTCAGTATGAACAAATAAATATAAGTATGAACACTTGAGAAAAAAAATATACATATGAAAAGGCTTGCAAAGGAAGACAAAGCAAAAGAAATAAAATAAGCAAGTTTGTACATGATAATTAATACTATCATCTCTATTACACAAGAGATATATATCATCCCCATACAAGTATCCATCAGCCGAAATGAAGAAAAGCAAATAAATATATTTGTACAAACCATTAATGCAAGCCATCACAACAAATTATATCAGCCACTAAGAGGAAGAAATATCTCTGCCTATATTGTACAAACAAGAAAAAAAAATATTACCCTGTACAACATATTTTAATCAACCTGTACAAGATTATATATCCTGTAAACTTCATTTCTTTATACCTCCTCCTCACTTCAATTTCGTTCATTCAAAACTGGAGAAAAAAACTGAGACATATACCATCCAAAACTTAAAACCAAATTCAATTAAAACAAACAAACAACTTGAATCAATTCAAACTAAAGATCAAAAGGAAGAACTTCAGCTTGCAAATTTCAACCTGCTTCAAGAATAAAAAGAAAAGCTCTGTTCACTTTAGAAATCACTGTGACTAACTTCAATTTAAACTTGCTTAAGTATATTCACATATGTTGCTTATGTCTGAAATAAGCATGTTTATGTAACGACCCTGAAATTTTGATATTGGAAATCAGGATATTTAATTGATTTTAAATATCTGGAATTCAATTTAATTTGAAATTTAAATATCAAAGTGAATTTGGTAAATTAATTATTGAATTTAATCGTTAAATCTGGATAAAAATTTGAATCTTCAGTTTTAAGCTGATTTAAAATATTTTCAAGGCTTAGAAAATCTATATTGATAATTCTGAAGGTACTGGAACTTTCAGAATTGAATTTGGAACTGTTTTGTTCAGTTTTGAAATTTTGTTGTTTAAATTGAATTTAAAAATAGCTTCGAAAAAATCGTATCGTTACATGTGGTATCAGAGCATCCGGTTAAGCGATAACCCTGGCTTTGTTGGGAATACTCATTATAGATAGAGTCAGCAGTACTCTAGAATGAGTGTGAGTGTAATAATAGATATGAGCGCGTATTTGTTAGTGAATACAAAATTGTTTTGTATTGTGTTGACTTATCGGTTGATTGTTTATAGATTCTGGTCGGTGCAGTCTAGCTAACTGTAATCGATAGGAGTTTCTAAACTCTTAAACAAGATAAACTGACACAGTATTGTTTTAAATAGAGTAAATGAAATAATTTTGCCCGAAACTATTTTTGTATAGAAAAGAAATGATATTATATAAATTATTATAGTATATGGATGTTTGGTTGTTAGGAAATGATAATATTGAAATATTATCATCGTTATATGAAAAACGAATAAGAAATAAATGGTATAACCAAAGGTTTGAAGATAAATTCATTTAACAAATGAAATTTATAAATATGAATTGAAAGATGAAGAAATGAATTCATATACGAATGAATTTGTAAATGTAATTGTAAATGTGATTTATAAATTAAAATAAAATTCATTAATCTAATGAAATGGTAAAGTGAATTTATAAATAAGTTCTCTAAATTAAAATAAAGTGCCAGAGTAGTTGTTTAAAAGACTCTGGGATTTCTTTAAATTGTTTTGGAATGTAAATAAGTTGATAACTTATAAAATATTTGAAATCTGATTGGAATGAGATTCAAAGTGAAAATGAATGAATTTGTGAATGAACAAATGAGTTTACATTTGTAAATAAATGAATTAAAGAAATAGAACGAAATTTGATTTGAATAAGGTTGAATAAAAAAATCCAAACTTGGGAAAATAAAATAAAATAAAATGGATTGAGTTTAAGTAAACTGTTTTGATAATTTATTAATTCATGAAATAATGAATTGGAGATTGAATTGGTTAAACTAAAGTTGAGTTGTAAGCTAAATTTAAAATGGTTTGAATTTGTATATAAATTCAAGTGGGTAGTAGAAATAAATTGAAAATTTCCTTGTTATTGATAAAATGAATTCACGATGAATTAAATATGGAAGTTGAAATTCAAAATTCAAAATGAATATACTAATTGAATTAAATTAGTGAATGGAATAAATTTGATAAATGAAAATCAAATCAAGAATTGAAATTGGAAATTGTTTACAAGGAAATGAACTTGAGTTTTGAAGTGAAATAGCTTAAGTAAATATTAAATAAATGCTCGACTTAAGAAATTTTTTTGTGAAATGGTTTCAAATGAAATGAATGAGAATATGAATGTAAATTAAATTGAATGGAATCAATTGCAAATAAAGTGGAATTAAAATAAATTGAATTGATATCAATTTAAAATTGGTTATAAACTAGAATGGATATGAATTTGTTTTGTTTAAAAATGAACTAAATATAAGGAATTGCATTGTAAACCATTGAATTGAATGTAAATTAGATGCAAGTATTCAATTTGTATCAAAACCATATAGATTGCTTATGGAAATTGTTTTGAATGAATTGCTAATGAAATCTATATATTTGTTATTGAAGATGAATGAAATGTTAATAGATTTCCTATATTCGTCACTTAATTGTTTAAATTGAGTAAGTGCAGGTTTTTGGAAGCCATTGGCTGCATTTTGATTTCGCGAAAAGCTAATAAATAAACCGCTTTTCTTAAAATGCTAATAAGGTACGCCTACGCAATAAAAATAGGAAATATGAACTGTTTTTCTGCTTTTCCGACCGAGTGGGTCGATATATATATATTTATCTCTTTTGTCAAATTGCAAAAGCTCCTCCGTACAAAGGAGACTCCGCCAAATTTTTCCGAAAATTTTGGGAGTTAGAAAAATTTTGAAAATTTGGAAAATTTTCGTTAACGGAAAATTTATTTACAAATTGTAACGGAAACGTAGGAATTGAACTAGAAAATGAAAACCATTGTTTTGGTTGAAGTTGAAAGTTTTGGAAAAGGTGAATACCGAATTTTCACTAAGTAAATTTTTGAAGATAAAATGAATTCAAATAGAATTGAAATGAAATAAATTGAATTCAAATGGGATTGAAAATACAAAGTTAAATGGAAATGAATATATGACTTTGTTTGAAGTGAAAATGAATATAAGAAATATTGTATTGAACTTAAGTATGAAATTCTTGATTAAAAATTTCGAATTGAGAAATATCCTAAGTTAATAAGTGAATAAATTTAACTAGAATGTTGTAATTGGACATTATTTGTTAAGTAAAGTATACAGGGTATTTGGAATTAGATTTTGATTTTAGAAATAAATTCGAATTTTCTCAACAAGAGGTATGTATTTAAATTTCAGTATGAAATTTGATCTTTTCTTCTCTAGCCGCTTGGATTTCCTTTCTCTTTTTGAAATCTGAGGGTCCATAAGGACATTTTGTAGTTGTACCGAGCTAGCCGCGCAAAGGAGACGCTGGCGAAATTTTCGGAAATTTAGAGTGTTAGAAAATTTTTGAAAATTTACAATTTGAATTTAAATTTAAATTTAAATTGTGAAGTAAAATAAAAGTTGTTTGAAATTATGAAAATGTTTAGAAAGTTAGTTGAAGTGATAACGAATCTTTAATAAAAAGATTAGTTTTGAAAATTTGATAAAACTATTTGGATTTGGTAAAATAATTACCGGATATTGGAGCATTCTTCTTTACTTGTAATTTCGGGACGAAATTCTTTTAAGGGGGGAAGATTATAACGACACTGAAATTTTGATATTGGAAATCAGGATATTTAATTGATTTTAAATATCTGTAATTCAATTTAATTTGAAATTTAAATATCAAAGTGAATTTGGTAAATTAATTATTGAATTTAATCGTTAAATCTGGATAAAAATTTGAATCTTCAATTTTAAGCTGATTTAAAATATTTTCAAGGCTTAGAAAATCTATATTGATAATTCTGAAGGTACTGGAACTTTCAGAATTGAATTTGGAACTGTTTTGTTCAGTTTTGAAATTTTGTTGTTTAAATTGAATTTAAAAATAGCGTCGAAAAAATCGTATCGTTACAGTTTATGTGTATATATATGTATGCAATTCAGCGATGCCTGCATGTTGTGTATATGTAATACCTCTATTTATAGATTTTTAACTCTGGATTGATTCAAAAATCATCTCTGCTTAATTTATTGATTGATAGGACTTAGTATCTAAACAAGGTAAGTTGGTTTGATCATAAAGCAAAATTTAAAATTTGAGTTTGAGTTAACAAGGTAGAACTGCTCTGTAAAATTACTTAAGAATAGTCAATGTTTAATATAAGTGAAATTTCAAACATTTTAAAATATCAATTCAAGTTTATAACTTGAATTCTTATCGGTAATTAGGATTTTTAAAACTAAAATCACATTTTTGTGTTCAGTATTTAAAGTGTATTTCTGGGTTGTTGAATATTGGGGTTTTTGAGGATCACTGGTGATCCCAGTGATTGGAGAGGCTGGAGTTCTTTCTGGAGGTAAATGGGTGACTGGAGAATAAGGCAAAAATGATCGGTGGATGGTCAGTGGCCGGTGGTGGCAGTGGTGTTGAATTTTTGTTTCTAAACCTAGTTTTTGCAAGGTCGAGAAATTCGTCTCATTCGATGTCTGTAAGTGATCGAGTTTGACGTGATACAGGGGAAAGGTAGAGGGGGCTTTGATGAGAAGATGACCGGAGTTGCCGATCTTCTGGTGATCAGCGGTGGGAGTACGAGGGAGTTTAGTTTGGCTCTGTGGGTTCCAGTTTCGACTGGGTATGCTTGATTTTTATTTGAGCTTCGTGGTGAACGTTCGAGGGTCGGAATCGATCAGGTGGTTGAACGTCGATGTGTGGGGCGAGTCGTTGGAGGTAGCGGCGGCAGGGTTGAACTGTGCACGTGCACGGAGCACGTTTCCTTGGCGAGCAGGATTTGTGTGGTTTTGGGTATCAGGGTAAACTCGAGATGTTCTCGAGTAATTCGAGCGTCTACTCGAAGACATCGGGGGTTGGACTCGAAGTATAGCGGCACTAGCTCGGGTATAAATGTTTATACAGGTTTAAAAAAAACCTGTCCCTGTTTTTTTAAATTTAAACTAAAATTTTAAGGTTTTATGCAAGGTTTGAACTAGACTTTAAATTAAAGTTTGAATATAACTTCAAGTTAGTCTGAAAACTTAGTTGTGAATAAAGTTTTTAATTTAAATTGTTTTCTAACTTAAAGTTTTTTGAATCTTATATAACCTTTGTTTTAAAAGTTCAAATAAACTTAATATTTTAATTAAGTGGAAAATTAAGAAGTAAAATGTGTTTTAGAGGATAGTTAACTTAATGGATTTAAGTTAATGGATAATTAACCAAGGTGATTTATTAAGGGAATTAATTAAAGGTTAATTAAATAAATGAAAGTAATTAAGGATAATCCATGTGTTAAATAATAATTGATTGTAAAGGTTTAAATAAATTTGAATATAATTAAGTAGTTAATGAGTTATTTTAATTTGAAACTCGATTACTTAATTAAAGATTAATTAAGTGTAACTACTTAATGAAGGATTATTACTTATTGCAATTGAGGTATAATTACTTGGTGAAAATTTTAAGGATAATTAATTAAGGGTAAGTTAATTAATGTAATTAATTAAAGGTTAATTAATTTATGTGGTTAATTAAGGGATAATTAGCTAATATAAGTAATTGAGGATAATTACTTAAGATGGATAATTAAGGATGATTGATTAATTTCATTAATTAATAATCAATGGTATTTAATTTGTTAATGTGAATTAAGCGAGATTAGATAATGAATTCATAAGTAATTGATTCAATTTGAGTTAATTAAATTAACTATAATTATGGGACCAATTAATCTTGCTTATGGATGATTAAATTTTATTGAATGGGTGAATTGGTTGATATCCCTGATCTGTGATGCTGTGTGATATATTCTAATTTGTGTGTTATCTATACTATAGTTTATTTATCTGGGATGAATGCAATATATTATCTGTAATTTATATATCTGTGATCTGTGAATAAAAGATAAGCGTTATAGTTATACCGCTTATCAACTATATTTCTGTATTCTGATATGTGATGATTAAATGATGTTGCACTACTGTGTAAAACCCCTGGACTACACCATACATGCACAAATATGGATTTCACATGGAAATCGGTTAAGTCACAGATTTTTAAAATAATTTTCAATTTGAATTTTAAATTCAAATGGGTTGGAAATGTATTGGGTTTAAAGTAAAAAGCCTTTGAAAGGGTGTTTAAAAAATGTAAGTTATTTTGAATTACTTAATAAAGATTTGAAATTTGAATAATTTGATTTAAATTGGAATTCAATATCTGAAATTGAATCCTATATTGGTATTTATGATTTAAAAAGAATTATACAAGTTTATATGGGTTTTAAACCATTTTTAAAGTATTGTTTTTTGGAAATTTGAACTAACCCAAAGATTCAACTTGTATAAATGAGATCGAATTTTTCCGAAACGAAAACTATTTGTTTTCAAATAATAATAGCTTTCATTTTAAGAAAGGATTTCTAAATTGTGTTGAAAGGTTTCAAGTTTGAAATGGAATTGAAATGTTTTGAAAACTATGAAATGAGTCTTTAATTCAAAGACCGGACGAGTTAATCCAACTTGAAATGGAATTGTTTTGAAAGACTATGAATGAATCTTTGGAAATGAGTTTTGAAAGCTATAAGTTAAATCTTGATTTAAAGATTTAACGAGTAAACCTATTCAATTAAAATGGAAATTGTTTTGAAATCCATGAATGGACCTTTGTGAATGGGGTGAACTTTGTGAATTGAATCTTTTTGTTTAAAAGATTGGAAATGGTAATTTGTTTTAACCATTCGAATGAAAAGTTTTGGGCTTTAAGCTGTGATTTAATTGTGACCCTAGTATCCATATGATTTTTAATTGCGCTCGTTATTCGGTTTAGCCGAGAGAGGACCTTTGTGTCATATAACCCATTCCGAATAGTGATACGACGATATGGATAGCATTTGAAGACCGGTGGTGAAGACCGGGTATTTGCAAGAGTGATAGGATGACCTATCGATTGTCTCTGCACTGAGTAGCTACGGTATGGAGATTCCCTAAGTGATGGGAAGTCCGATCGGGATTGTGAATACCCGGATTGCAAGGGTTTCTTTGGAAGTGCCTTCGGGTTCTGTTCGAACCCGGAACAGACTTGTATGGTTGTATGTCTGACATTACACTTTGAGATATAAAGATAATTTCTTTCAAATACATTTCTGTTTGGTGGCGGAGAATTCATTCTCTTAGCTTAACACCCTTCTCTGAGACATACGAGCTCAGAGGTTATGTAGTTGAAAGTTATCAGTGATATACTCCCAATTTGGTAGTGTGGCATGCTGAGTGTTGCTGTGTGTTGATGATCATTTGTTGATCGAAGCATGGCTTTGTGAAAAAGCGTAGCTTTGTGGACGAGACTTTGTCGAGCCTCACAACCCGATAAGGGTCGAAACAGGAATGTTGCGGCAAGGTTTTTAGGGGTTGCGCTCCTACGGTATGTCCATTTTCTTCTGGATAAAGGATGGTATCATGGTATGGAGCCCAGATACTTAACTCGTGTGGACACTGTAAATTTATTACCGTGTGATGTTGCTTTGTTGATTGAGGGGCCCCTCGGATAAAGGTCGGTAATGACCGGGAATGGCATACTCGTGTGGTAGTTACCTAGTTACAGCATGGTTAAAGCGTGAGGTAGCGTCGGCCTTGTTTAGCAGAGATCCGATTAGGTTCTCAGGGGCATCCTTCCAAAGGCGTTCCCATTTCGGTAAGGAAGTTCCTTAGCCTGATCATTTGTTGGAAAATCCAAAGAAACAATACGAGCCCAATACGGTTTTAGTTGTATAACCTGATATGGAATGTGGCGGTAACCTGCTATTGAACATAGTAGCTATAGTAGGCATAAGTGCGGAATGCCTATGCTGGCTAAGATTAATATTATACTTTCGAAATGGATTTCTGCACTATGCACTAGTAATAATATCAAAAGAGTTTTTCTTGCGTAGGAAGCATATTTGACTATCATAAGAAGAAATCTCCTCCAATTCTGCGTTTGCATTGTGTGTGTGACGGGAGGCCTTATGGTAGTTTCATTTTCCAAAAGCATGCGGATTTCAATGTTTAAAATTCTTTTGTGGTTTGTATTAAAGATAAACTGTTTTTTTGTTACTCACACCAGTTCCATGACTGACCTGGAGTTTATTGTTCCCTTCCTAAACTCTGGGTGCCCATAATTTTCCACACGGGCAGTCTAGAGTTGGGTTTCTTTTCAGATAGTCAGGTTTAGTGGATTATCTGGAGCTAGTTCAGTGTCTGGAGTTCACGCACTGAGTTTGCTTATCTTTGTGGATGGTGATGGTGGTTCGAGCTTGATATTGGAGTTGGTGGACTCATTCTCTTTCTCAGATCATTTGGAGTTATCACTTCTGTTATTTCCGCTGTATCATTATTTATCTTTGATATTATTGTATCATATTAATAACATTGTTGTATATCATTCTGGATATTTTATTCAATGGAGTTGTATATGATATCATCTATTTCTTTCTTCCGCTGTGTTGTTATACTTAATGGTGTTATAACTCCGGCACGAGACGAATTTCAACGATTGAATCTGCGGCATTTGAGTACAAGTGAAGTACGGGTATCGATTTTCGAACGCTGAAATTTGGAACGTGACAATTTGGTATCAGAGCTAAGGTTGAACTTTAGCTCAGGAGTATAACACATTAAGTAACTCATTAGAGATAGGGTGAAGTATACCCTAGAATGAGTAATCTCTAAGATATCCGTCCGTGTGCCTCAGTAAATTCTCTTACTATTCACTGATAGTAAGTATGAGTGCAAGAAGAGGATGAGATAGGGGATAGGGGAGTACGACTATAAATGGTCATACCCTACAACAGTGGAAACAAATTTTCCCTATCAATCTCTTTTGTTCGTCATCTTTTCTCAATTCTTTGATAGTTTCTGGTAGATCCAGAAATAAAATTCGATATATTAATATGGGACATAAACTCCAAATAAGCCAAAATTGTTGTTTGGATGAATTGGTTGCTTTGTTTGTTATGGTTGATAGGTATACTTTAGTTCTAAACTAAAAGTTTTGAAATTGTACCCAAAAATAGACAGATATATGAATACAATTTGGGTCCGGACATATTTTACTAATGGTTAGTTATCCCTTCGTACTGACCAATGCCACTGTATACTTCGTAGATCTGGATAACCCGAGTATCGTGTGAAAGAATTCAATAGATTCGTTCTTGTATCTATTATTGATATTCTGATTTGGTAAGCCAAATGTAGAGTAGATGCTCAGTTGATTTGATGAAACATTCTTCATCTATCTTTGTGTCTCCCTGGCAAATTTTGAGGACGAAATTCTTTTAAGGGGGGAAGTCTGTAACGACCCCGAATTTTTATTTAATTTAAATTGATTGAATTTTTGAATAAAAATTGTGAAATTCATTGATAAATTGATTCGAGTTTCCCTGAATCCAAATAAAAATATATTAAATCATTTTAAATTTAAATATTGTATATATATGTGAATATATATGTATATGTGATATATGAGTAAATTTGAAATTATATATATATTGAATTTGAATTTAAAATCTCAAGTAAATGGTTTAAAATATAAATAATAAAATTTTGGGTAATAAAACTTTAAAAGGAATTCAAAATAAGTGTTGATGTTAAATAAATATTTCAAATAAATCTATAGTTATATAAAATATGAAATGAACTAATAAACTTCTAGAAATAAATATTTAAGTTGAAATAAAAGTAAATATATAAAGTAAATATGTATTAATACAAACAAAGGTACTTATAAAATAATTATATATATATGAAGACATACAAGACAATAAAATACATTCAGTATGAACAAATAAATATAAGTATGAACACTTGAGAAAAAAAATAATATACATATGAAAAGGCTTGCAAAGGAAGACAAAGCAAAAGAAATAAAATAAGCAAGTTTGTACATGATAATTAATATTATCATCTCTAGTACACAAGAGATATATATCAGCCCCATACAAGTATCCATCAGCCGAAATGAAGAAAAGAAAATAAATATATTTGTATAAACCATTAATGCAAGCCATCACAACAAATTATATCAGCCACCAAGAGGAAGAAATATCTCTGCCTATATTGTACAAACAAGAAAAAAAATATTGACCTGTACAACATATTTTAATCAACCTGTACAAGATTATATATCCTGTAAACTTCATTTCTTTATACCTCCTCCTCACTTCAATTTCGTTCATTCAAAACTGGAGAAAAGAACTGAGACATATACCATCCAAAACTTAAAACCAAATTCAATTAAAACAAACAAACAACTTGAATCAATTCAAACTAAAGATCAAAAGGAAGAACTTCAGCTTGCAAATTTCAACCTGCTTCAAGCATAAAAAGAAAAGCTCTGTTCACTCTAGAAATCACTGTGAGTAACTTCAATTTAAACTTGCTTAAGTATATTCACATATGTTGCTTATGTCTTAAATAAGTATGTTTATGTGTGTGTGTGTATATATATATATATATATATGCAATTCAGCGATGCCTGCATGTTGTTTATCTGTAATACCTCTGTTTATAGATTTCTAACTCTGGATTGATTCAAAAATCATCTCTGCTTAATTTATTGATTGATAGGACTTAGTATCTAAACAAGATAGGTTTGTTTGATCATAAAGCAAATTTTAAAATTTGAATTTGAGTTAACAAGGTAGAACTGCTCTATAAAAACACTTAAGAATAGTTAATGTTTAATATAAGTGAAATTTCAAACATTTCAAAATATCAATTCAAGTTTATAACTTGAATTCTTATCGGTAATTAGGATTTTTAAAACTAAAATCACATTTTTGTGTTTAGTATTTAAAGTGTATTTCTGGGTTGTTGAATATTGGGGTTTTTGAGGATCACTGGTGATCCCAGTGATTGGAGAGGCTGGAGTTCTTTCTGGAGGTAAATGGGTGACTAGAGAATAAGGCAAAAATGATCGGTGGATGGTCAGTGGCCGGTGGTGGCAGTGGTGTTGAATTTTTGTTTCTAAACCTAGTTTTTGCGAGGTCGAGAAATTCGTCTCATTCGACGTCTGTAAGCGATCGAGTTTGACGTGATACAGGGGAAAGGTAGAGGGGGCTTTGATGAGAAGATGACCGGAGTTGCCGATCTTCTGGTGATCAGCGGTGGGAGTACGAGGGAGTTTAGTTTGGCTCTGTGGGTTCCAGTTTCGACTGGGTATGCTTGATTTTTATTTGAGCTTCGTGGTGAACGTTCGAGGGTCGGAATCGATCAGGTGGTTGAACGTCGATGTGTGGGGCGAGTCGTTGGAGGTAGCGGCGGCAGGGTTGAACTGTGCACGTGCACGGAGCACGTTTCCTTGGCGAGCAGGATTTGTGTGGTTTTGGGTATCAGGGCAAACTCGAGATGTTCTCGAGTAATTCGAGCGTCTACTCGAAGACATCGGGGGTTGGACTCGAAGTATAGCGGCACTAGCTCGGGTATAAATGTTTATACAGGTTTAAAAAAAACCTGTCCCTGTTTTTTTAAATTTAAACTAAATTTTTAAGGTTTTATGCAAGGTTTGAACTAGACTTTAAATTAAAGTTTGAATATAACTTCAAGTTAGTCTGAAAACTTAGTTGTGAATAAAGTTTTTAATTTAAATTGTTTTCTAACTTAAAGTTTTTTGAATCTTATATAACCTTTGTTTTAAAAGTTTAAATAAACTTAATATTTTAATTAAGTGGAAAATTAAGAAGTAAAATGTGTTTTAGAGGATAGTTAACTTAATGGATTTAAGTTAATGGATAATTAACCAAGGTGATTTATTAAGGGAATTAATTAAAGGTTAATTAAATAAATGAAAGTAATTAAGGATAATCCATGTGTTAAATAATAATTGATTGTAAAGGTTTAAATAAACTTGAATATAATTAAGTAGTTAATGAGTTATTTTAATTTGAAACTCGATTACTTAATTAAAGATTAATTAAGTATAACTACTTAATAAAGGATTATTACTTAATGTAATTGAGGTATAATTACTAGGTGAAAATTTTAAGGATAATTAATTAAGGGTAAGTTAATTAATGTAATTAATTAAAGGTTAATTAATTTATGTGGTTAATTAAGGGATAATTAGCTAATATAAGTAATTGAGGATAATTAATTAAGATGGATAATTAAGGATGATTGATTAATTTCATTAATTAATAATCAATGGTATTTAATTTGTTAATGTGAATTAAGCGAGATTAGATAATGAATTCATAAGTAATTGATTCAATTTGAGTTAATTAAATTAACTATAATTATGGGACCAATTAATCTTGCTTATGGATGATTAAATTTTATTGAATGGGTGAATTGGTTGATATCCCTGATTTGTGATGCTGTGTGATATATTCTGATTTGTGTGTTATCTATACTGTAGTTTATTTATCTGGGATGAATGCAATATATTATCTGTAATTTATATATCTGTGATCTGTGAATAAAAGATAAGCGTTATAGTTATACCGCTTATCAACTATATTTCTGTATTCTGATCTTTGATGATTGAATGATGTTGCACTACTGTGTGAAACCCCTGGACTACACCATACACGCACAAATATGGATTTCACATGGAAATCGGTTAAGTCACAGATTTTTAAAATAATTTTCAATTTGAATTTTAAATTCAAATGGGTTGGAAATGGATTGGGTTTAAAGTAAAAAGCCTTTGAAAGGGTGTTTTAAAAATGTAAGTTATTTTGAATAACTTAATAAAGATTTGAAATTTGGATAATTTGATTTAAATTGGAATTCAATATCTGAAATTGAATCCTATATTGGTATTTATGATTTAAAAAGAATTATACAAGTTTATAAGGGTTTAAACCATTTTTAAAGTATTGTTTTTGGGAATTTGAACTAACCCAAAGATTCAACTTGTATAAATGAGATCGAATTTTTTCGAAACGAAAACTATTTTTTTTCAAATAATAATAGCTTTCATTTTAAGAAAGGATTTCTAAATTGTATTGAAAGGTTTCAAGTTTGAAATGGAATTGAAATGTTTTGAAAACTATGAAATGAGTCTTTAATTCAAAGACCGGATGAGTTAATCCAACTGGAAATGGAATTGTTTTGAAAGACTATGAATGAATCTTTGGAAACGAGTTTTGAAAGCTATAAGTTAAATCTTGATTTAAAGATTTAACAAGTAAACCTATTCAATTAAAATGGAAATTGTTTTGAAATCCATGAATGGATCTTTATGAATGGGGTGAACTTTGTGAATTGAATCTTTTTGTTTAAAAGATTGGAAATGGTAATTTGTTTTAACCATTCGAACGAAAAGTTTTGGGCTTGAAGCTGTGATTTAACTAAGACTCCAGTATCCATATGATTTTTAATTGCGCTCGTTATTCGGTTTAGCCGGGAGAGGACCTTTGTGTCATATAACCCATTCCGAATAGTGATACGACGATATGGATAACATTTGAAGATGGTGGTGAAGACCGGGTATTTGCGAGAGCGATAGGATGACCTATCGATTGTCACTGCACTGAGTAGCTACGGTATAGAGATTCCCTAAGTGATGGGAAGTCCGATCGGGATTGTGAATACTCGGATTGCAAGGGCTTCTTTGGAAGTGCCTTCGGTTCTGTTCGAACCCGGAACAGACTTGTATGGTTGTATATCTGACATTACACTTTGAGATATAAAGATGATTTCTTTCAAATACATTTCTGTTTGGTGGCGGAGAATTCATCCTCTTAGCTTAACACCCTTCTCTGAGACGTACGAGCTCAGAGGTTATGTAGTTGAAAGTTATCAGTGATATACTCCCAATTTGGTAGTGTGGCATGCTGAGTGTTGCTGTGTGTTGATGATCATTCGTTGATCATTTGTTGATTGAAGCATGGCTTTGTGAAAAAGCGTAGCTTTGTGGACGAGACTTCGTCGAGCCTCATAACCCGGTAAGGGTCGAAATAGGAATGTTGCGGCAAGGTTTTTAGGGGTCGCGCCCCTAGGGTATGTCCATTTTCTTCTGGATAAAGGGTGGTATCATGGTATGGAGCCCAGATACTTAACTCGTGTGGACACTGTAAATTTATTACTATGTGATGTTGCTTTGTTGGTTGAGGGGCCCCTCGGATAAAGGTCGGTAACAACCGAGAATGGCATACTCGTGTGGTAGTTACCTAGTTACAGCTTGGTTAAAGCGTGAGGTAGCGTCGGCCTTGTTTAGCAGAGATCCGATTAGGTTCTCAGGGGTATCCTTCCAAAGGCGTTCCCATTTCGGTAAGGAAGTTCCTTAGCCTGATCATTTGTTGGAAAATCCAAAGAAACAATACGAGCCCAGTATGGTTTTAGTTGTATAACCTGCTATGGAAAGTGGCGGTAACCTTCTATTGAACATAGTAGCTATAGTAGGCATAAGTGCGGAATGCCTATGCTGGCTAAGATTAATATTATACTTTCGAAATGGTTTTCTGCACTATGCACTAGTAATAATATCAAAAGAGTTTTTCTTGCGTAGGAAGCATAATTGACTATCATAAGGAGAAATCTCCTCCAATTCTGCGTTTGCATTGTGTGTGTGTGGCAGGAGGCCTTATGGTAGTTTCATTTTCCAAAAGCATTGCGGATTTCAATGTTTAAAATTCTTTTGTGGTTTGTTTTAAAGATAAACTATTTTTTTGTTACTCACACCAGTCCCATGACTGACCTGGAGTTTATTGTTCCCTTCCTAAACTCTGGGTGCCCACAATTTTCCACACGGGCAGTCTAGAGTTGGGTTTCTTTTCAGATAGTTAGGTTTAGTGGATTATCTGGAGCTAGTTCAGTGTCTGGAGTTCATGCACTGATTTTGGTTATCTTTGTGGATGGTGATGGTGGTTCGAGCTTGATATTGGAGTTGGTGGACTCATTCCCTTTCTCAGATCATTTGGAGTTATCACTTCTGTTATTTCCGCTGTATCATTATTTATCTCTGATATTGTTGTATCATATTGATATCATTGTTGTATATCATTCTGGATATTGTATTCATTGGAGTTGTATATGATATCATCTATTTCTTTCTTCCGATGTGTTGTTATCCTTAATGGTGTTATAAGCTCCAGCACGAGTCGAATTTCAACGATTGAATCTGCGGCATTCCAGTACAAGTGAAGTACATGTGTCGATTTTCGAACGCTGAAATTTGGAACATGACATATTGTTAGTTTGGGGTTGCGACATAGTTTCTACATCTCATTATTACTTAGTAACTATGCTGCAATTCTACCCGTTGATGCAAGTATGAAGGTTATGGGTCAGTTCGTGCACCTTGCGGCCATTTCAGCTTATAATGCCGACACTATGTCGAATGAGTAGGTGCGGTTTCTATCTCTTACCGCAGCTTCATGTTATTTTGGTTTAGTACAATCTAGACTTTGTTTTTGTTTCTTTTACCTATTTTAATTTTTTTGTGGGAGCAGTTCTTCCAGCTCAATATTTGTATCTGACTTCTTTTGACAACGTTAAGAAAATATGGATGTAACAGTTGCTCTCCAAGTCTGCAGCAATCGTAGATGAGTGTGGACTTATCTTTATTCTTATATTTTCCCTATCACCTATCATCTCTACAATTTCTCTCCCTTTTTTTCAAAAGAAAGATAAAGTTTTTGTATTCATTTCATATTAAATTCTTAAGTACACATACGAGTTTGAGGGCTATAGGGCTAGAGTTCTAGAGTCTCATGAACGCATCCATAATATTCCTAATGGGTTGTCTATATCACTTTTAAACACATATGATGTGGACTTTATCTACCCCTAAACCAGAATCTTCGTGAATGGCTAACCGCTGTCGATCTCATTCCTATCCAACTTGCCCCCTTTCTTATTCCCTTGTAATTGCTACTTTTATTCTTTACATGGAGAATTGTTCTCTTCCTACCTATAAGGAGCTTGAATTTCTGTTCGACATTCACAAAAGTCCTTTAGGGGGAGATGTTGGGTTTTATTATGCCCAATCCAAAAAATCGATCCTTACATCTGTTCCTTGCGAGATCCAAAAATGGATCGATCAATATTTCTTTATATCGAATTCTAATAACTTCCCTCCTTCCTTCCATCCACACCCTAATCGTCCTAATTTACTTGATCTTGTTATTGTGTCATATGAGTCCCGTAGGAACAACATCTCAGGTTTAAGCAAAGACGAGAGGAAAATGAAATTATCTTTTACTAATTCGATGCTGCAAAACCATAACTTTTTGCGCTCGAACCATAACTTGCACTACAACAAAATCCCCTTTTACAACTATCAAAAATAGTTGTAACGGGCCTGTTATAATGGAAACCCGCCAGTCATTATATCCAAAGTTGTAATAGAGTCGGATTTTTTTACAACTGCCTCTGGGATTTTCTTACAACTACTTCTGGCGGTTGTAAAAGATCCTTTTACAACTGCTTCTGGCAGTTGTAAAAGACCTTTTTACAAATTCGTTTGGCATTTATAAAAGACCTTTTTACAAATGCGTTTGACGGTTGTAGAAAAACCATTACGTTACACTAAATATTTAAAGGTTTGAGCAAGCTTTGCATTGCAATTTAAGCACTAAAAACTCTCAAAATGAAAAACACATTGGCGGAAGAAAATACAGTTAACAACATAATGGGAGAAAAATTCTTATATTCATTCCAGTCTTGGGTATAGCAAAACTATATTAGATTACATCACAATACGGTCCAACTAATGTTGAGTTAACATGACCTGTTCAAACATAAATACACTAAGCACTAAAATTACACATAAACACATGCATCTTGAGTAGGGATCTTCACCATTAATCTTTTATTTAGCAATGACCACAAGCTTTTCAATGCTAGCATGGATTGAATTGGCTACTGCACATGGTATTTCAGTGCTAATCCCTTTTGTCCTTTATCCACTAACACTCTTTTTCATTCCAAAGACATAACGGTGTTGGTCAAATCATCTAGCAAGGAAAAACTGTTATAGGTATGGAAACAAACAAGTGGGTTGTTCACTAAGCGGTAGATAGTCAATCCCTCTCTAACTCCTCCCCACTGCAAGTTTCAACAACCACTCTCAAAATCACACTTCAACCAACTATAATAATAAACATTTTATTATTAACATTTTGTAAATATCCATCATATAATTTAAAATGGATTAGCTAAAATAAAGGTTAAATTCTTTCATTATAAAGATAAATGATTACCATTTAATTATTTTGAGAAATAAAATACTATATTTCAGAAATGACTAAGCTTGTCGACCATGTTATTATTAACATTTCTAATGTAACGTAAATGACAGAGGAATAAAACTAGAAGTACTAAGCTAATTCTATGGGGGGAAAATGGAGAAAAATACCTACTTTCCTAAACCCTATTTCCACCGTTGCTACTAAGACCATTACCAACAATCCGACTTGTTCACTTCGCTATCTCTCATGTTTTTCAACTGAGCGAACAAGCTGCGAGCCCAGCTAAGGGCCGAACTAGCCACAGGACTGGTTTGTTAAATTTATAACCGCGAAGACTTCGCCATTATAAGTTTATAACCCTAAATCCCAACCACCGCCGAATTCATTCAACATCTCCTCCAACATTTTTTTCAGCCGACTCCGTCACCATATTCCTCCAAAAATCACCAATTTCTGCCTCCAATAGTCCAAATCCATCACTATATACCCAAATTAAAGCTTATTTTTTAGATCCATGCTTAATGACGCGTCTAGATTGCTAAAAAAATTCGCCAAAAGTTCATGCATGGAGAAGGCACTAGTAGCGGAGCCGGAGGCGCTAGTAGAGGCAGTGAAGAATAGATTATTGTACCGTACGTGCACGAGCAAGGAATAGAAGATCTGCTAGAAGCCATTGAAAATCTCGATAATCAGGGTGGAAGCGAAGACGAAGGTGATCGCCGCAGTCGCGGAGGCCACGGGGGTGGTCGAGTGGGCAGGACGCGTAGGGGTGTGGGTAAGATTTCTGCTAGAGTTGCCGAGCTTGATGATTTCAGGATCCGAACTTTAGCACGGCGAAATTGTCTATGCTTTCTAACCTTCACGTGCTTCCAGAAGGCGCGGTACATGTCAGCATACAGACGAGTTTGGCTATAAGTATTTCTTTATATGATTAAAATAATTGCAATACGTTGTTAGTTTAAATTTATAAGTATGTTTTTATTTAACTTAAACAGTCGCGGAATATCCATTCGTGGGGTTCTTTAGTGAACATGGTTAGATATTTTCATACGAATTTGGCAAATAAAGATAGAGTCGTAGCACTTTTACACGGGCTTGGATTCCATCATTTCTTAGGTAATCTAATGAACCATTTACTTAAAAAACCAATTAATTTATCACTACGTAATTTAACTTGTTATGTACTCTACAATTCTAGGAATCAACAATGTTATAAAATGTGATGTGCAATTGTGCGCAGCTATTGCTTTACGGTGGTATAAAACCACTCACACGTTCCACTTTCCATGCGGTGAGCTAGGAATTACACTACTTGATTTCTCTATGTTTACCGACATTAGCATTGGAGTGACCTCTTTACCATCGCTTCCATACGATGATGCTCGATGGTGTGATCCAGTACTTATTCATGATCTTCGACCACACTTTGATGCTTCTGCTGCATCATATCAGGCCGAAGGCGCTAATAGAGTCAGCGCTATTCGTGTTGCCATGGACAGCATACTCAGTCATTACTCTCCTGATGATGATTTGGAGCTTGCGAGATTATTTGTTCTATACCTCATGGGTAACTTGTTTTTTAGCACATCGAGTGGTAGTTTAGCAGTCTGGTTTATTGAGGTCGCATCTCATTTGGATTTTGGTAGTGTTGTTCTATATGACTAGGGTATGCCTATTGTTGCGTACTTGTACAGATGTCTCAATGTATAGTGCACCATTACAGATGCACAGTATTCATTATTTGGCTTTTGGGAGTTACTATAGTACTGGCATTTTAAGTATTCCAGGAATTTTAATTTTGTCACTTTGACTTCAGACGCATCTACTTCTGTCCTCGCTTGTCATTTTGGTGCGCGGACAACAAGGGGCCTAGGGATAATGAATCCCGTTATGTTTATTCTGTTGCCCACAACCAAATCGATTTGGGGATGTATAGACATCATATTATATGCCATCCATTTTCATGATAGTGTATTGATCGGCCTTGATTTTATAGAGATTTCTAGGATGCTTGACAATCGGAGATTTCTAGTCCTATCTTATCCCTTAGCGTTTGGTGCATATTGGTATCTTGGTGAGAGGTATTGGAGACAATTGTACGACTTTGATGCTATTCTCGATGATCCACTTGCTCATACCTATCGTTGTATGATTTATCCTTCTGAGCAGCTAGAGCTGGCGAGAGCAGGAGGTTGGTGGTCGACCGAGACCTTTGTTATTATCGGTCCATCATACATTGACTTCTGGCATAGATTTTATAGTGGGTCCACTGATACCATTATCCATGCAGTGGCGATAGATTTAGTCGGTCCTTCTGCTATATGCCACGGCATACATCCCTCAGTTGTCGACGATCTTACCCAGCCCGGTCAAGGGTACCGTGCACCCGATCACGTGTCGGCTGCTTCTCACTTCGGATGGACCATGGCAGTTCCTACTATTGGACCAGACCATTAAGTTGATGTGTTTCATCATCCAGCGCGTGATCAGTACCCGGATCCGACCCAGATAGCTTACGCTGATCTGTACGATATGCGGTTGGGGATCAGACATACAAGATATGTAGAGCATATGTGAGCCTAGACTACTATGATAGTGAACTACGTCGGTAGGCAGAGGCAGCATCATGACTGCAGGCACAGCTGGAGGAAGAGCGTAAGAGATTTGCTGACATAAAGATGTACTATGAGCATTTAGCTGGGCCGAGCGGTGGTGGAGATGATGATGATGAGACACGTCGTCGTCATCATACACGTCCACATACGGATGGGTGATCTTATTTATTATATTTCATTTGTGTTTCTATGTTGTTTATGTACTTATTATTTTATTCTGATGTATGATATATCTATTGTATTTGGTTTATGTATCAATGTCTTTATCATTTATGTTTCTGTATCATTGGTGTTATTATTCATGTGCTGTGATTTATGATATATCTGTTGTATTCAGTTTATGCATCGATGTCATTATTTTTCATGTTTCTGTGTTGTTGGCAACTATACAAATATTTTCCCAAAATCATAGTTTATCATAACCTAATAATATAGACAATTACATTCATTGGCCGCAAACATACCACTTCCTATAATTACCATAACCTTGCTCTCTTGTTCTTATAGTTACCAATTTGGCATTTTCCGCTTCACTTCTATATATATATATATACCAGTTTACATCTACTTCTTCACAATCATCTACTCCTTCTTCACTTCTATCTGCATCTTCCTCACATTCATTTACACCTCACACCGATGCCATCCTGGCCTTCTTCTATTGACTCTAATATAGGAGGCTATGTGCCTTCGGAAAGTCCACGCACCGATGTGGATTGGCTTATCGAGTATCAAGAGCAGCACTACGGGGACATCCGATCTGAGTTCCCAGATCTTAGCTAACTAAGACTCCAGGAGGACGTTCAACCTCCATATGAATAGTAGGTTGTACAGCATCCATATGAACAAGAGATAAGACATCCTACTAACACACAGGAACAACGGGAAGTCCATAATGAACAGATTCAGATGGAGTAGGAAGTTAACTCTCCTCCAGTACTATATTATGTTTGCGGAGTGTCAGTTATGTATTTCGTCATGCGAAGTGAAAACGATTGGATGAGGCCATTATAGATGCCATAACTTTCCAATTGGTTGTGGTTTATGGGAATGGATTGATGATCCGTTCCCTCGTCAAGCAGTGGAATATGCAAACGAACTAGAACAAGAACTAGTCATGCTTCGTAACAGGCTGAGTGCACTGGAATTTCAACGTGGTGGTGGGCATAACTAACATGTTGAAGTATTTAGTTGTTGAAGTATGTCGTATGTTGTGGTATGTTCGAGTCTATCGTATGTTTAAGTATGTTTTTTGTTGTATGTTAAGTATGTTGTGGTATGTTGTAGTATGTTGAAGTATGTTGTATGTTGTGGTATGTTCGAGTCTGTCGTATATTTAAGTATGTCTTTTGTTGTATGTTTAAGTATGTTGTGGTATGTTGTAGTATGTTGAAGTATTCCTTATGTTGTGGTACATTTAAGTACATAGTTTAGTCCCCAAATTACATGGAACATACACAACTCGTATTACTACAGGTGGACATGCATTAAACTAATACAACTCATAGAATACAAGTTACCCAAACTAATACTCATGGACATAAATCGACCTAAGACACTTGGACAAACGCACATACATTATACGTTGACATAATACTCACTCAAACTTTCTAATATAATTCACCCACAAATCGTACGCAGCATGACCAACAAAGTGTGCTTGATGATCCATAAAATACAAGGAGTCAACATTTGATCGGGTCATTTGAAAAAATTATCTCGTTCTACTTCGGTTATAATTCTCAGATACCTCCAACAAGCTCTAGTAAATGTAAAAAATGTAATTCTAGTATCCAAATTTCGTCTTCTCAGCGTAAATTCTAGATGGTTGTGTAAGCTTCATTGACGGTGACCCAAAAATCTTCATCGACCTCCTCTTCCATGTGTCTTGTATCAGCCTGTATATAGGCTTTAATCAACACCAAATAATCATGGGGATTTCACGTTTGATTTTCCATTTGGAATCCTATGAACATCTTATGCCAATATCTAGTGTATAAATAGTAATCATGGGGATTGCAATTGTATCGACGTGGAGCTAACCGAAACCAATCAATGGCCTCTGCAAACGTACACTATAACCATTACTATCATGTCATTTCCAACACTAAAACTACACTATGCATCCATAACTCAATCAATGGCCTTTGCAAACGTACACTGTAGCCATTACTGTTATGTCCTTTCCTACACTGCATCCGTAACTCAATCAATGTCCTCTGCAAACGTACACTATAGCCATTACTGTCATGTCCTTTCCAATACTGTAGCTACATTGTGCATCCGTAACTCAATCAATGACCTCTGAAAACGTATATTGTAGCCATTATTGTAATGTCCTTTCTAACACTGTAGCTACACTGTGCATCTGTAACTCAATCAATGGCCTCTGCAAACGTACAATCTACCCATAATTATCATGTCCTTTCCAACACTATAGCTACACTATAGCCATTATGGCCTCTACAAACTTACACTGCAACTTTATCAAGTACCACTTACATGGAGCAAACCGTAACCATTCAATGTTGTGTGATTCATTGTCTTTTGTATTCTATATCCTTTTACCTCCTACACTTATATATACTTGCATTCTGATCTACTCCAACACACAATTGCAAAAAAACTAAAACAAACCAGTAAATCAAATTAATTACTGCTCAACAACCATGGATCCTAACCTATACTACCAGTACAAACAAGACATGAACCGAAGCTATGACAATGAACAAGAAATGGATGATGAAACGGTAAAGTTTCAAATTCAACAAGCACTAGTAGGATATTCTTACTTTTTTGGTGAAGGATCTATGAGCAACCGTCTGGTAGTATACCTGGACGGATTGACCGACGATATAAGAGGGACTATAAGGATGGACATGAAAGGCTAATGAAGGAGTACTTCATTAATAATCCAACCTACGATATAAATTTATTCCGCCGTCGATTTCGGATGGGCCTGGATGTTTTCTCTAAAATTTATCTCAAACTTCATGAAAACAACCCATATTTAACTTATAGGCTAAATGGAGCACTAGAACCTGGGCATTCTCCCTACATCAAAATCTCGACTGCTTTATGTACGTTAAGCTATGGAATAGCTGGTGATCATATGGATTAATATTTTAGAATTACATCATCAATAACAATAGAGTGCATGAAGGAATTCTGTAAAACGGTGATCGAACAGTTCGGCGAGGAATACTTACGAACGCCGGGACCGAATGATGTAAATAGAATACTAGCCATAGGAGAAGCTAGAGGTTTTCCAGGTATGCTTGGAAGTTTGGTTGCATCCATTAGGCATGAAAAAACTATCCAACGGGTTGTAAAGGAATGTTCAAAAGGCTCAAAAAAGGTGCCAACAGTGATCCTAGAAGCGGTTGCGACCGTTTATTTATGGGTTTGGCATGCTTTCTTTGGAATACCAGGTTCATTAAACGACATAAATGTTTTAAAACAGTCATACCTATTCTATGAACTGTCTAACGGAATTTCAACGGACGTTACATATAAAGTTGGTAATGTTGAGCATCAAACTGGATATTACCTAGTCGATGGAATTTACCTAAAGTGGAGAACTTTAATACAAGGCTTTAGGGTCCCAACAAATGAAAAAGAGAGCTATTTCACAGAAAAGTGGCAAGCTACAGAAAGGACATTGAGCGTACGTTCGGTGGCCTACAAGCAAGGTTACAGATTTTATGAAATCCTACTCGATTTCGTGAAGCAAGAGTTCTATCAAAAATTATGTATGCTTGTATAATAATTCATAATATGATTGTAGAGTCCAAAAGAGGTGGGTACAGAAACCAAAGGACTTATTACTCGGATATGTTTAAGGGTTGTAACAAAAGACTTGTGAGAAACATTAATTCAATGGAGGAATATGTTGCCATGGTACAACATATTGAATATTAAGCTGCACACTTTCAATTGCATGACCAGTTGGTGGACCATTTGTGGGCATACATAGGAAGGAATAGTAGGAATCCATAGTCATGCTTATAGTAGCTGTTTTTGTAATTGTTGATGAAGTTGTATGTTTGCTATTGTGTTTACTGTATCATGTTTTAAATTTTGTATGTTGACCATTTCGTATTATTGTTATGGAACTTGTTCAATAAAATGTTGTATAACCTTAGTTCAAAATACAGAATGGTACAATAATATTATAACAAGTACAACACAATTACACACATAAACCAAATGACACATAGAGATACTGCAAAGATACAACACAAATACACACCTAAATAGACAACACAAAGTAACACCAACCAATTACAATGCAACCGCACATCTAAAACCCATCCCTATACGTGCCACTTCCGCTTCCGCCGTCTCTAACTTTCTTATAAGTTTCCAACTACTCGGTTACTAGTTTTTGCTGCAAAGGAGAAAGCCTACTGAAATCACAAGTCATCAGTTTGATATAGTTCTTCTCTCACATCAAAGCTTTCTTCTCCTCATAGGCTCGTCTCTTGAACTCTCAATCTTCCATGACAACCTTCTTAAACTCCATTTCATTGCGAGTTCTTTGTACAGAAAGGTTGGCTCTATGCTCTCATATTTCTCTAGCAGATGTCTCTAAAGTTCCTTCAAATCTTGAAAATTCCACACTATACTGCTCCAACTAAATTGACTTATTTCTACCAAGAGGACGTCCATCAATGTTTCCAAATAGTGGAGTTCTTTCCTGAGAACTTGGATCACTTCTTGGACTTGAATCAGAGTATCTGGCTTTATTTTGTTGCTCGAACATGAAGTTGTTAGGATTCTTCCATTTCGATAAACTAGAGAGAAGCTCAAAGCACTCTTGGAATTTGAATGGTTGAGTGTATTGCAGCTAATAAGCCTTACGCGATTCTTCAATCTGTAGAACAAATCCAAAAATATATGAATATACAAAACTAGTCAATCACATTACCATTTCAAAGAAATGTAAAATAATATTTTACTTACAATGTGATATGGAGCGGCACCGCTTTGCTATCTAGTCTAAAATCTGGTAAGTATTGCCAAATATTTTTGGCATTCGGAGCTCATAATTCGATATCCTCCGCTGAGCGATCCCCATATTCTCTTCAATGGTTCCAAGATGTTGTAAAAATCCACAACTCTTTCCAAAAATTTCCGGCCTTTCATATTATTTCCAGAAATACTTCTTGTGAAATGCATATCCATGATTTAGCAAGTGAAATATATTGTTCAGAAGTAAACTTAACTTGTTTTTTTCTGCCGTCAGCTGCTACTCCTTCCTCTTCGACATTTTCCACGTCAATGTCTTTTATGCCAACGTATGTCTCCGCTGCAACTGAATCTCTACACCGTTTGTTGAAAATGCCACTTAAGGATTTCCTCCTCTTCTTCTTCCTATATTCCGGGCTCGGGGGCGCAAGCATATCTGCAGCGGCTTCTTCATTGCATTCTTCCATATTTATTGCATCGTCTTCTTGGTTTTCGTCCTCCTCCTTTGAACTACTAACGGTTTCTTCATTAGTAGGAGCCTTGTGTGCATATGAATATTTCCTTTGGAGATTTTGCACTGCTTCATGGTACGAATCTCAAACTATTGCGCATTAAGATAATGATGTTGTAGTTGATCGTTTTGCATCATCAAAGACATGTACGACGAATGATCGTCGTATGCGCCTAAAGGAGGACGTTGTTGGTAATATGGTTGCGGGGCAGTAGATTGAATGGGAGGAAAGTTAGGAGGAGCGAGTGGTTGGTACTCATGTGATGGACGAAGTGTTTGTTGTTGGCGTGGTGGGCGTTAGTTGGAAAATCCGATGGAAGGGTATGTGGACATGGGTTTCTTGCTTATAACTTTTTTGGCGGAACGTTTGGATAAAGAAGACATTTTCAGAATTAGAGGAGGAAGAAGTAAAGATGAGGTGGTATGAAAGGAGAAGAAGAGTGGTGGAATATATAGAGGGGGTTAAGTGGAACGTTGGAGCATAGCCGTTGGCTTGACAACGGCTATGTTTTATAACGGCAAAGCCTTTTCCGTTATACTCACCAGCCCCTGTTCAGTTAACTAGCCATGAGATGAGTTCAAACTAGCCATGAGGAAGTGAACAAGCCACACCTGATTGCTCCATGGATTGTTTAGCAACCGAACAAGCCATTGTTGGTTATGCACTGAGCTCACTCGCCTCCTCCTTTCCTCGCTCACAAGCTATTAATGGACGTCCTTCCTATATCTTCCTTCCCTCCACCTATCCACAAATCCTACGCCAAAGTTCTTAGAAGTGGCACTCCACCTTTCAATCAAATATATCCTATGCAGTAGCCTCTACTAAGCCTTTGATTCATTTGATTCAACATTGAAACTTCAAATCTATTTACCTTTGGTGTTGCAACAGAAACCACCATGCATCAGCATGTCGGGATCCCGTTCACTGCTTCCACTATGGAAACTTTTGGGCATAAAAAATTAATGTGTGCTATGCTAAGATCCTCTTCTTCCCTGCCTCGACTGAACGTTCATCAAACTTCCAATATTGAGGAACAAGAGCATTATTTGTCACCGATCATACTGCACTAGAACCATCTCATTGGATCTCGACATGCCTTTGCCTAGTGGTGGGATCCTCTACATCTGTAATAGATCTGGAGATATTTTATGTTGTGCATCCAAGGAAGTCGTTGCTAAGAGGATATGACTGAATTAATTGTTGTGAGAGAGGTTTTTTTAGTGATACACACAGGACTTGAATGCATGAACAATTGAGAGATGGAAGATGTGATGACCCTGAAATCGGCCTTCGAAAATCGACACCCGTACTTCACTTGTACTCAAAATGCCGCAGACTCAACCGCCGAATCTGGTTCACCGGAGCTTATAACACAGTAAGTATAACAACACAGCGGAAGAAAAGAAATAGATGATATCATATACAACTCCAATGAATACAATATCCAGAATAATATACAACAATGATATCAATATGTTACAACAATATCAGAGATAAATAATGATATAGCGGAAAGCAGAAATGATAACTCCAAATGATCAGTCAGAGAGACTGACTCCAACCACTCCAATGTCAAGCTCGAACCACAAAGAGAAGCAAAGTGCAGTCCTAAACTCCAAGAACTGAACCAGCTCCAGCCAATCTACTAAACCTGAATATCTGAGAAACCCAAACTCTAGACTACCCGTGTGGAAAATGGTGGGCACCCAGAGTTTAGGAAGGGAACAATAAACTCCGGATCAGTCATGGGACTGGTATGAGCAAACAAAAATAGCTTATCTTTAAACAAACACAAAAGGCTGTTTAACATTGAAATCCGCAATGCTTTTCAAAAATGAAACTACCATAAGACCTCCCGCCACACACACAATGCAATCGCAGAATTGGAGGAGATTTCTTCTTATGATAGTCAAACATGCTTACTATGCAAAAGAAATTCTTTTGATATTATTACTAGTGCATAGTGTGAAAATCCTTTCGAAAATATAATATAAATCTTAGCCAACATACAACCATTATTGTATGCCTACTATAGCTACTATGTTCAATAGCAGGTTACCGTCACATTCAATAGCAGGTAATAAAATTAAAACCGTACAAGGTTCGTATTGTTTCTTTGGATTTCCAACAAATGATCAGGCTAAGGAACTTCCTTACCGAAATGGAAACGCCTCTGGAAAGACGCCCCGAGAACCTAACCGGATCTCTGCAAACACAAGGCCGACGCTACCTCATGCTTTAACCAAGCTGTAACTAGGTAACTAACACACGAGTCATGCCATCCCCCAGTCGTTACCGACCTTTATCTAGGATCCCGAAAACCAACAAAGCAACAATCACACAGTAATAAATTACAGTGTCCACATGAGTTAAGTATCTGGGCTCCATACCATGATACCACCCTTTATCCAGAAGGAAATGACATACCCTAGGGGCGCTACCCCTACAAACCTTTGTCGCAACATTCCTATTTCGACCATTACCGGGTTGTGAGGCTCGACGAAGTCTCGTCCACAAATCTACACTTTTTCACAAAGCCACGCTTTTACACAAAGCCACGCTTTTACACAAAGCCACGCTTTTACACAAAGCCACGCTTTTTCACAAAGCAACGCTTTTTCACAAAGCAACGCTTTTTCACAAAGCACGCTTTGACCAACAAATGTTCATCAGCACTTCGTATGCCACATTACCAAATTGGGAATGTATCACTAGTAAACACCAACTACATAACCTCTAAGCTCGTACGTCTCAGAGAAGGGTGTTAAGCTAAGAGAATAAATTCTCCGCCACCAACAGAAATGTATTTGATAGAAACCAGCTTTACATCTCAAAGTGTAATGTCAGACACACATCCATACAAGTCCGTTCTGGGATCGAACGGAATCGGAGGCACTTCCAAAGAAGCCCTTGCAAATCCGAATAATTTCTAATCACGTCCGGACTTCCCATCACAAAGGGTGTTAAAATCTCTATATCGGGGCCAGTCGATGCAGAGACATTCGACGAGTTGTCCTTTCGTTTTCGAAAATATCCGGTCTTCCCCACTGGTCTTCAAATGCTATCCATTTACGTCGTATCACTATTCGGAATGGGTTATATGACTCAAAGGTCCTCACCCGGCTAAACCGAATAACGAATGCAATTAAAAATCATATGGATACTGGGGTCTCAGTTAAATCATAGCTTAAAACCCAAAACTTTTCATTCGAATGGTTAAAACAATTTACCATTTCCAATCTTTTAAACAAAAAGATTCATTTCAAAAACCTTCAATGGTTTAAACAATTTCCACACTTTTAATCTTTTAAACAAAAAGATTTAATTCACAAAGTTCACCCCGTTCACAAAGAATCATTCATAGATTTCAAAACAATTTCCATTTCACTTGGATTAACTCGTCAAATCTTTAAATCAAGATTTAACTTATGGCTTTCAAAACTAGTTTCCAAAGATTCATTCATAGTCTTTCAAAACAATTCTATTTCAAGTTAGATTAACTCATCCGGTCTTTGAAATCAAAGACTCATTTCATAGTTTTCAAAACATTTCAATTCCATTTCAAACTTGAAACCTTTCAACACAGTTTGGAAATCCTTTCTTAAAATGAAAGCTATTATTATTTGAAAACAAGTAGTTTTCATCTTCGGAAAATTCCAGTTATATTTACACGAGTTAAAACCCTTGAATTAAATTCCAATTCCCAAATCAATACCTTTAATATGGTTTAACCCATATATAACTTGTACAACATCTTTAATCCCTAGTTTCAAATCATAGAATTCAATTTCAAACTTGAATTCAAATTTAAATCAAATTATTTAAATTTTCAAAACTCGATTAAGTTATTCAAAATAACTTTTATCTTTGAAATTCCATTTCAAAAGCTTTTCATATTAAACCCCAATTTCCAATTTCAAAATCAATTGAAATTAAAATTTCAATTTCAAAAACATTAAATTTACATCATCTGTGACTTAACCGATTTCCACGTGAAATCCATATTTGTGTGTGTAAAGGTGTAGTCCAGGGGTTTTCACACACAATAGTGCAACAACATCAATTATCACAGATATATCGATAAGTGGTATAACCTATAACGCTTATCTTTATTCATAGATTTATAGATAAAGTAAATTTATCAGTCACAAAGATTCACTATTACGATTCAATGTGGGTTTCGGATAACCAACTGGAATCCAACTCCCTGTCGCATCGAAATTCAAGTGCCATTTTACGGGCCAAGGGTTTTCATATTCACATAGTAATATATCATAGAAACAGAAATCACAGCTCAACACAAGTAATTCATATCACAAAGCATCACAATCACAAACAGGGATATCAGACTGCTCAAAGCATTTCAATAATAATCAATCATCTAACGATTAGATGAATTAATAGTGTGATTAAAATCAATCTTTCACATAATTATATATTTTCCTTTAATTAATGATTAATTATCCTTAATTAATTAAAATAAGTGATTATTCTTAATCACCTAATCAACCTTAACCATTGGTTAATTACTTTTAACTAGGTAATTATCTTTAGTTATTTTCAGTAGTTAATTAACTTTTAACTCAAATTAATTATCTCAAATTACCTTGATTAACTTATCACATTATCCTGAATTAATTATTGCTTTTAAAACTGGTTATTTCTATATCTTCAAAATCTATTATCATTTCAAAAACCCGAGACTAGATCATATCTTCCCAGAGCCAAATCTGGGTTTTCTCGAGCTTTCACGTTTTATAAATTTCCTTTAAAAAACTTAGTTTAGTTTTAAATTCAAAACTGTTCAGTATAGTCCACTCGCGAGCTACACGCAACCAAACCCGAGCCAAATCTTCATTTCCCCGAGTAAAACCCTATACTGCTTCGAGTCCAGCACCCAAAAACTTCGAGTCACTCACGTATACTTCGAGTCATTCGCGAGAAAACTCTGTCTTCCCCAAATTCAATCCACCCAGACACCAACGTGCACCGTGCACGTACACCGAAGAATTACGACGCTCCGACCATCTTCCTGGCCTTCAACAAGTCGACATTGGCCTCGACATTTACCCCGACCACCTAGATGTCATAATCTCATTGCGAATCGAAATCGAGACACTCGGTTGAAACTGGAACCAACCTGATCGGAAAATCACCAACCACCGATGATCACGACCTCAAGAACCCTCGTCGATCTCACCGAAGCTTGCCACGACCCCACGCATCCCTTCCCCTATGACCGATCGCCTGAAACACTTCGATAGCGACGCGACGATATGATTTCCCAACTCGACCCAAATTAACAGTTAAAACCCTAAATTTAATTTGTTCTACTCATTCACACATTAGAAAAATTCTTCAACAATTTTCCTGGATTCGTAGGTGTTCAACCCAGCTTTACGCAAGATTTTAGCGTTTAAGATTTGTTTGATGATCGGAAATTGATCAAAATACAATTCCCGTTCAAATGTGAACTGCACAACGTATAGGCAATTAAAAATTTCCATTCTTGTCTTAAAAATCATCTTTTGCATTGTAGATTCAAGTTATGAACTTGAATTAGCATTTTACAACAATCAAATTTATCAAAATATGACATGTTTACCTGTAAACAAGGTTCCAGTGGAGTGGTATGTTTCACTAACATGTTTTAAAACAGATTAAAAAATAATCTTGATTGAGTTTTAAACATCCTGTTTAATTAAAAACTTTAAGCTTTACAGTGATTTGATGAAAAAAAATTCAAGGTTGAATAAATATACAACTCTGTAAATAACAGAGAAGCACAGTGTACAGAACAACCTATATACCAACACAGCACTATGTTCAACTTGTTTAAATTCTATATTCAACAACACATCAAACATCAGAGATTAGAAAAGTTTACTCACTTGGTCTGAGAAGAAGAACAGAGAAATTTGTCTGGAAACAATCTGTTTGAACTTAGATTTGAGTCTAGTACTTAATGCTGCATTTGCATTTGATTCCCAGATTTCTGAAATTGCTTGTTTACTGAGTTTCTTCTTTGTTTAAATTTTTAGATGATATTTACTTTAATTTTTTTTCTTAGCTTTTGAATGTTGAACTAATGAAACAAGGCTGATATTATAAAAGAAAGTGTACATGTGATATATTGTTGTTTGTACAACCAGAGTAAGGCTGAAAATGCTTGCATTAAATGCTAGAAGTATGTTGCATTTATTTCCTTAGTCCTTTATGTCTTCGGCTGATAGATATTGTGGTGGCTAAAGATACTTGTATTTATTACTTAAGTACTTGTATCACTTTTCTTTGTTCATTTAGCTCGGCTGATATGATTATGTCAGATATTTGATGTGGCTTCACTTTCCTTTTCTCTTGTTTACTTGTTCTTGTTTCTGCATACTTATATACAAAACTTTGTTTTGTCATTGCTTTGTATTTCTGCATTTTACAAGTATACATACTTGTATATATAAAATGCTGTCTTCTTTTGTTTCTTATTTTATTTACATACTTATTTTTAGTTAAGTGTTAATTTTATTTTTATGGTTCATCTTTTATTTATTTATTTCTATTTATAACTCAAACATTTTATTCAAAAATTTATTTAAATTATCAATTTAAATAAATTAAAATCTAGGGTCGTTACAGAAGAGTGGAAGAGGGAGCGGTGGAAAATGAAAAAAAAACTGATTGTTGCCGATGTTCGGCATAGAGAAGAAAAGATAAGAGAAGGTTCCACGAAGTGATTTGTGTTCGGATCTGGAGGAGGTAATGTAATTAACAATGTATGATGTAAAAGGAATTGATATATATTATGGTATTTGGAGGGACGTTTTAAAATTAAAGAGTATGGAGGGAATTTTTTTGTGTTGGAGCCAAAATTTTCGATATGGATGGAAAATTTTGAGATTGTACCCAATTGTTTTGAAAGTTATTTAATATAATAGGTTAAATAACTATATTTTGAAAGATATATATGGAGGGAAAATTTTCAATACATAGGAAACTAGATTACTAATTCCATCAACCAATTATGATTTTTCTTTATTTTTATGAATTTTTTGAAAATTTATATTAAAATATTATTGAAATTGCTTGAAATTTTTTATTAAAATATTAAATATTATTTCTTAGTTATTTAATATAACTTCTAAATTATTACTTCTTAACTATTACTTCTTAATTATTAATTATTGATTATTAATTCCTAATTATTAGTTATTAATAAACGATTATTAAATATTTAATATTAATTATTTAAAAATTAATTACTAATTATTTCATATTTCAAAATAATTATTAATTAATTATTTATTACTTAATTACTATTATTTAATTGTAATTGTTATAAAATAGTAATTGTTAATTATTCATTAATTATTATTTATTTATTTATTATTTTTAATTTAGTATTTATTTATTACTCGTTCATTATTTATTAATGATTTATTTATTTAATTATTTACTTGATTATTAATTATTTATCTAATTATTATTTATTAGACATTATTAATAATTACTAATTATTAACAATAATTATTATTATTTAATTATTATTTATTAATTATTAATTATTATTATTTAATTTTAATTATTAATTAATTAACTAATTATTATAATAGTCAAACCAAAAAGGTTGTAAAAGGCATTTGTTACAACTGGAAACAAAAAAGAGTTGTTGAAAATAGGCATCTATTACAATTGGCAAAATAATGTTGTAATATGCACCTATTACAATTGGAAAAAATAAAGAGTTGTTGTAAATAGGCATCTATTGCAATTGGCAAAAAAAGGTTGTAATAAGCATATATTACTACTGGCAAAAAACGGAGTTGTTGAAAATAAGTTTATTACAACATTCTAAACAACTGTTGTAAAAGGCCTTTATTAAAACTGATAATTTGTGACAGTTATAAAAAATATAGTTGTAATAGTGTCTTTTTGTTGTAGTGTTCTCTTGTTCCATTTTTAAGTTTTCATGAATTTCTGATTAACCCAGGAGTATAGTTTACTAAAAATGGATTAAAGAATTGTTATCTTACTGTCCTGACCCATGTAATGGCGTTTGCTGACCTTGAGATTTCTCTTATGTATAGATGAAATAGCATGATCTTGCTGATGTGTTTCTCGATCCTAAGAAATCGATGGTGCCGAAGAAGAAAAGTCAAAAGAGGAAATTTAATGGGGGTGAACCCTCTAACCAGCCTCCCAAGAAGCCTGTTGCGTCTCCCTCCTCCTTGCTCCAGAGATGCTTCTTATTCCACCCCTTCAGTCCTTTCAAGACTCCTGTATTCGCTATTTGCCCTTGCCTGAGTGTGACATTACTCATCTCGCTAAGAGGTTAGGATGGGTCGCTCTAGACAGTCTATCCAATATTGCTTCGGCTTCGGCTTCTCCTTCTCCTTTAGCCCTTCCACTTCCCGAGCTCCCCTTCTCTGAGCTCGATGTTGAACTGGAGAGATCTTGGACTTACGTAAGTATCTTCTTTTCCTTCCTCATTTAATGTTGGTTTACTTAATCACTCCTCACCTGTTTTTTTGTAACATCTTGGAGCCTTAGCAATCAAGGTTCGTAAGAGGGGTCAAGGCGATCAAGTTGTCGCCCTTGCAAGTGTTTCCAAGCTTGAGGCAGGCCTTGCTGCAACTGCTCCCGAGAAGGCTACAGTTGAGGTAGACTTTAAGGCCCATCGAGTCAAAGCTGAAAAGGTGACGAAGGCTGTAGAAGAGGCCTTGGCATTGAAGGGTCATGAGTTAAGGGAGATGGAGAAAACATTGGGGAATCCAAAGACAAGCTCTTACAAATTACTAACTGTGTGATTTACCAACTATACGCCCTAGTTCAGCATCAATTCTCCACCAAAGTGGACCTTTGTTAACCCGGTTTTTAGCAAAGAAGATTACAATTGGACTCAGAAGACTCAAATAAGGATGAAACGAATCGAAATCTGAAAGGTGCACTCAAATGAACTAAGGAAATAGCTTGGGAAAATTCCAACCAGAAATATGCTACGTCCATAACTTGGTACCTAGTTATCACCATTGGTTGGTATCGTGTTATCACCAAAGCATCTTTAATTGAACTTAGAGAATTCAAACGGAATCAGAATGACTTGAAACTTGGCATGTGCACCTAGAAGAGCATAAGGAAGGACATAGAAATAATTACATGTGATTTTGACTAGCCAATTAAACTCGGCCCTGAGTTATCCTATTGGTTGGGTCTAAACTATGTATGTTGCTTTGGTAACCTCCCAGAATTCATGCCTTGATCACTCTATTCAACTTCATACCCAAGTGATTATGCAAGGATTCGATGGACTACTTTAAGGATTGACTAAGTATGGAGAGTTAAGGAGATGGATACTCAAGAGAGCACAATATCCAACTTGGAGATGATCGCAAAGTAGCCTAAACAACTCAATTGGAAGAAGGAAGGGGCATGCAAGTGAGGTGGTGGAACTTGCACCTTAGGCCATAAACTCGGGTCAAACCTATAGGGGATAGGTCGGCCTTGAGTTATCAATTAGACTCGGGTTGGCTTGATTCTTCTTGGATGACTTCAGGCTATCTCTTAGACCTCCTTGCTGATGGGTTTCTGACTCCATTCCTCCCCAATTTCTCTATAAATACCAACCTACCTTCTACCATAAAAGGATCTTCTTCTCTCTACTAGGTACGTACTTGGATTTGGAACTTCATTAGCAACTCCTTCACTTTTATTCCCTTCCTCAAACACTCTAGAAACATCATTGTAAATCTAAGACCCACTAGATTGTGGTCAAATCTTAGAAAACTAGTTGTAATATAGAGAGAGAACAACTAATAAAAGAGATTAAAGTTGATGTAGGCTGGAGATTATGCCAAAGCACTATAAATATTGTGTCTTGTTTTACTGCTTTTGCTTTTATTTAAATCGAACTAGTGCTTTCATCTGATCTCTAGGTGTTGATCTATTTTTTGGGTTAACATTTTGGTGCTTTCACTAAGAACAAAGCTAGATCTGAAAACTTGATGCTTGAATCTGAGGTTGAGAGAAGATGAAGAGGCCTAATACTAGATCTAAAACTGGAACATGTCAACTAGAGCCTAGGGGCAACCAGGAGGAGTCCTCAAATTCTCATCAATCCATCATTTGACTAGAGAAGGGATGTAGAGAATGACGAAGGAGATGTAGGATGGAGTGATAATTATACAGTAGGAAATGCTTGAAAGATTCTTCCAAAAGATATGACAATAAGGAATAGCTAGAGTTACTGGAATTCAGAACCAACGACAAGAAGCTAATGCAGGAGCACCTGGAGTTAGAACAGAACAAATTGGAAAACTGCCCCCACCAATTGAATAGCTTGGTACCAATCAACTCGGTACTAAGAGAACTATACTTGGGGGCAATGTTGGTGTGAGCTTGGGACGTATTGGAATGCCAGGAACAAATGATGCTAGAGTTAGATACGCGAATCAGAATGAAAATGCATAACAACCGAAGGAATATGTACCAAAGCTAGCCCATAGGAACAGAGGACAGAATGAAGCCAAAGACGCATAACAGGACACTAATGTGCAGCTAGTAGAGTACGTGCCAGAATTCCACTACAGAAGCGGGGGGCAGAATATTGCTTTTGGATAAAGACCTTCATCGGATGGTGAAAATCAAATTGCTGAGTTGGTAAGATGAATAATGAGAAGAGGACCCCCAGATTAAGGTTTCGAGGATGTGAACAGGAATCCAATCACTTATAATATCAGGAATGAAAGAAATTCTCCCGATTTCAAGCTTCTGAATTGGAAATGTATGATGGAAAGATAGACCCAACAGTTCATCTGATGAGATACATCTACCATATAGAGGTGCTGGGTACTTCGATGGAGGTAATGGGGTAATGCTTCCCATTATACTTAATGAACTTGGGGGCGATGTGGTTCAAACAACTGGAGATGGTTTCATTAGCACGTGTGCTAAATTGGTAAGCAGAATCTTAAGACAGTTCAGAGTTCATGTCACACGACCAAAGAATGCAATGACATTGTCAATCATGAAACCATGGTCCGGAGAGACCTTGAAAAGCTATTTAACAAGATTCAATGCAATAGCAGCTACGGTCGACAAGCTAGATCCATCATTAATTTTAATGGTGGTAGTATCTAGAGTTGCAAGTAAGACTGGTTTCAAAGGTGCATTGGAAAGGGGCCCACTGATGGATCTTGTGGAATTCTACTATGAAGTTGAAAGATATTTGTGTCAGGAAGACGCTGAAGCCGAGGATGAAGCTGATGATTCTAAAATTAATGATGTGGATGACAGAAGACTATTCAGAGCATGAAATGGAAAAGATAAAGGAAAGGAAGAGTTGATGATGACTTCAGGGAACCGAAACGACAAATGAGAGAGCCAAAATTCACTTCCTACACTGATTTGATTGAGACCTTGGAAAGGATATATCTAAACACTAGGGTGCAAATCCCCTATCGAAAGCCACCAAGAAGAGAATTACTAGGAGAACGATTTGGAAAGTTTTGCATCTTCCATGAGCTGGATGAGCATGAAACAAATGCGTACCGACATCTACATGATATGATAGAAGAATTGGTTAAGAGCAACCCAGGTGCAATAGTATGTGAAAAACCAAATTGAAATAGTGTGCCCGGAGCAACTGCCATCTACAGCGAACGCATCAAGTAATAACCAAGGATTTGGTCCGAGACTCGAAATCCCATGATCGGGACAAATAGGAGTAGAATTTGATTCCCACGCCTTGCTTTCTCATTTCTTTTCTTACATTTTTATTTTTGTATTAAGTAATAAAAACAATAATAACCCCATACCGCTCACATGTGTATAGGATCCTGAATGGTCCTTAGGCACGCTCTGAGATGCATGCTTGAGATGACTATTTAGAACAATAATAATCCCAGACCACTCAAACGTGCACAAAACCTAGATTGGTCCCTAGTCACGGTCTAAGTCAGAAGTCTAGGATGAACACTTAGGATTTCTGTTTACTTTGATTTGATTGAATTTTGAAAAATCCATATTGAATGTAACGACTGATATTGATTGCTTTAAGTCCCGTCCAAAGTGACGGGGCCAGAGTGCAAGGTGCAAGCTCCCTTGCCGGAGAGCAAGTGGATGGGCTTATACGAAAAATAAGTCCCCTCACTGAACGGATAGGCTTGCTTGGTCATTAGGTTCCTTTGTCGTAAAGCAAGCAGACCCTACAAGGATTTCGAGAGATCGAAACATTAAATTAAACATTAAACGATTCAAAGAGGTCATACATAAAATTGAATATAAAACAATTCGAAGAGATTGTCCCCTTAAATCAAACGATAATTGATTCAGAAAGATCGCATGCTAAATTGAATATTAAATGATCCAACCTCTGAATGAATATGCAGATTTGATAAAATGATTTGGACATCTTGTAATTAGAGTAGAACTGATAAATCCAAAATGAACATGGAACGATTTTGGATATGTGATGTAGCAGCTCCGAATGAAATCGGAATGATTATGATGTATAGGCTACACTTAGGCAAAGACTACAGTCTTAGGCAGTAATAGGTTTGGAGCGACCTTTGACCTACAAAAGGATCCAAAGGAACTGGATGATTTATTAAGATTGAAGCAGCAGGAAAGCTCAACAATCAAAGACTGATGTTTGGAACTTGTTCTTGAGCAAAGCATACCTTACATTTGATACTTTGGGCTACAAGTGCTAACCTACTTTTTAGAAAAGCATATTTCAATTGGACTCCGAAGACTCAAACGAGGACAAAGCGACTTGAAATCTGGAAAGTGCACTTAAATGAACTAAGGAAATAGTTTAGGAAAATTCCAACCAAAAATATGCTAAGTCCATAACTCGGTATCGAGTTATCACCATAGATTGGTACCTAGTTATCACCAAAGCAGCTTTAATTGGACTTGGATAATTCAAAAGGAATTAGAATGACTTGAAACTTGACATGTGCACCTAGAAGAGCATAAGAAGGGACTTAGAAAAGATTGCAAGCAATCTTGACCAGCTAATTAAACTCGGCCCCGAGTTATCCTATAGGTCGGGTCCGACCTATGCGTGTTGCTCCGGTAACCTCCGGGACTTTATGCTTTGAACACTCTATTCTAGTACTCCATACAAGGATTCAGTGGACTACTCTAAGGATTGACTAAGTATGGAGAGTTAAGGTGATGGATACTCAATAGATCATATGATCCAACTTGAAGATGATCGCAAAGTGGCCCAAACAACTCAATTAAAAGAAGGAAGTGGCATGCAAGTGAGGTGGTGCAACTTGCACCTAAGTCCTAAACTTGGCTCCGAGCTATAGGGAATAGGTCGGCCCTGAGTTATCAATTTGACTCGTGTTGGCTTGAGTCTTCTTGGGTGACTTCATGCTACCTCATGGACCTCCTTGTTGATGAGCTTCTGACTCCATACCTCCCTAATTCCTTTATAAATACCAACCTACCTACTGCCAGAAAAGGATCTTCTTCTCTCTATTGGATACACACTTGGACTTGGAACTTTAGCAACACCTCTTGCACTTCTATTCTCTTCCTCAAACACCCTAGAAACATCATTATAATTCTGAGATCCACTAGATTGTGGTCAGATCCAAGAAAACTAGTTATAATCTAGAGAGAGAACAACTGATAAAAGAGATTAAAGTGGATGTAGGCTGGAGATTACACCAAACCACTATAAATATTATGTCTTCTTTTACTGCTTTTGCTTTTGTTTAAATCGATCTAGTGCTTTCATCTGAAATATGGGTGTTGATCCATTTTTTTGGTTAACAACCTTAGCTTCCTAGAGGATTTGAAAAGATCAAAAACGCTCTTGCTTACTGCCGGGCCAAATGGGCTGAGGAGCTAGCTATAGAGAATGCTTCCCTATTGTTTTCCCATGGTGCTTCTTTGCAGCCAAATGAGGATGCAAAGTCTAAGGAAGAAAAGATCACCTCAACTCAAGCTCATGTAATTACGTAACTTTTGTATATGATTCTATACTCCCTAACATGTAATAAAAATGAATTCATTACTTAATTTTGTTGTGGCTAATTTCCTTAATTGTTGTTCTGTTTTGTTACCGCACTATGAATAACCGTGTCATCTTCATTCCTTTGTTTTTTATAGTCTTCTAAGGAAGTTATATTTACTAAACTTTTGAAAGAAAGCATAGACAAACTCCACACTCAAACCATAGATCATCTTGGTCTTAGTGCGACAGTGATCTGTAGGTGTGAAAAAGAGTTGGATGAGTCATTCACACAACTTAGAGAGGAAATCCAAGGGTTTCTCTTCAAGATTGATCAAGTGGTTAAAGAAAAGAAAGCACGTAATGATATTGTATTGCGTTAGTAGTAGTATTCTTTAGAGAGAGGCTCTTTCCCACCTAATAGTCCTCACTTAGAGTGGTTTAGACTTAGGAAAAGATATCTATATAGAGATTAAGAGCCGCATATTACTATCATTTCTTGTATGTGGGTTTGTTGGAGTTACCATATAAAAAAGTACTTTTTGAGATATGTTTTTATTTAGTCTTAACTTTGTGTATTTTGATTTCTTTTGAATCAAATTTTAATTACTACGAACAAGGTCGGTCCCCATGGGCCTCCATCTGAGTTTATCGGAGCCTTTGAATCCAATGTACCCTCGGTCCCCATCATTTATGGCCCGAATGACACAAGTTTGCCCCAATTTGATGTTGCGGCCACGACTCCTACTGGGGCCTGGGCAGATGTCAATATCAACATAATGTCAAGTTACGCGCTGAGCTTGAGGCTGCCAATTTAAAGGTGAATGAACTGCAGTAATCACTGAAAGATAGCGAGGAACTCTAGTGGATTGTCAATGAAGCAAAGAAAGAAGTTGAATAAAACTATAAAGGATATATCACTTTATGCTGCTCATAGATCAAGGAGAAGAAGGGTGTCGAAGGTAGAGAGGGGGCAGAAGGGCTTAACTTAGATGCGATTCTTGCTCCCCCTGTAGGTATGGACCCCTCTTTGGTGGATGAATGGAAAAATAAATTGGAAGTACACTTCTAGGGTAAACTTAAAGAGACAGAAGCTCATTACAAGCAGTAAATTGGTAACAAGAGCCAAGGAGGCTTCCTTACTCATGGAGGAAGGGGTGGATGGAAAATGCTCTTAAATACTATGGTTGGTTTTCTACAAACACAAAGAAGACTTGGGCTGAATTAATTGATACTTTAGAGAAAACAAGAAAGGATGCCGTGCTCAGGATCTATGAGTTTGAAGGTTCTCTACGGATAGCTCAGTCTACCCTCAATATTGCAATAGCACCCATCAACACACCTAGGTAGGATAAGGTTGTTGTCCCGTGGAGAAATTTAGAAAGGAGAGTGTTAAAATCACGATGGGAAAATCGCCTTATAGGGAGCCATGGACATCTTTAGTTATCTCTAGCCCCATGTTTGACCTGAACTTCCTTTGTAATACAGAGGTTTTGAGGGGACTACAGAGGATCCAAGAGGCCACTGCGTAGGTGCTAATTACGATCAAAGAAATACCTACTGCATCAGCACGGTCCCACCCCTGGCCAGCATGCTTTAGGTGTTTTTAAAGTTAGCGCTTTTTTTAGGGTTCTATGACTTAGAATACATATATAAATCTATGTTGTAGAATACTTTTTGGTCATATAAATACTCATAAGGGTACTGTGTATATTAAATTCCTTTGTAAAGGAGTGTAAGTTACTCGTGAGTTTCCTGTTTTATTGCATTTAAAAAAATTATTTGGGTTTTCTTGATTTTCAGCCAACCCTACCTATCGAGGTCCAAAGATAGCTGACTTGGAAGAAAAGCTCAAGTCTTCTCTTATTTGAGTTACTGAACTAGAGGGGTTATTGGAAGATGCTGAAGTTGTATATAAGGCATTATACAAAGACAAAATCAAGGTATTAAACAAGAAAGTCGAATAGTTATCTCTCTAGATTGCTAAGCAAACCAGTGCGGAAGACGATTCAATTTCGTCCTTGGCTCCTGATGTCATATCAAGGTCGGGTGTTGCTCCTTCGCCTCCGCTAGGTGCCGATTCTTACATCGTTTCCCAATGGAGGAAGTTAGAACAAGATTTGAATAATTATTACGAGGCCAAATTCTATGATTTAAAGAATTGTTTGCACCAAAAATGGGCACAACACTCTTCGGAAGTTTTTGAAGAGATAGAAGTGAAGAAAGAAAATTGAAAATGAGGATTATCTAACAAAAACATCAAATAACAGAAAGTAAATCGCACAGAAGACAACAATTTAGAGTGGTTCGGCGTTTCGCCTACGTCCACTATGAAGTTTGATGATTTTATTGCTCGATACTTGAATATTACAATTTCTTATAGTGTAGTACAACAGATTTTATGATTATAGTCTGAATCTAAGGCAGCAATGGTGATCTGGAGTAAATCTGGTAGGGTCTGGGCGCTCTTTAGCTCTTAAAATTGTCCGATCCCCCTTCTGAATGATCTGGGGCTCTATTTATAGGTGTAGGAGGCTGATATTTTGCTGAAATATCGGTAGACCACATCTGGCACGTGAGGGGGCCCACACGCCCGGCCTCAGGAAAGTTGGGCCCACTTCGGGATCGATTCGAAATCCATTCGAATCGATCAAAGAATCATCCAATCGAACTGAAATTTGGTGTGGACATTCTTCTACATGTACGTAAGTTCCTGTGAAAATTTCATAGCATTTGGACTTGTAAATCTCGAGATATAATCGATTCGAGCTAAGGATCTTTGTTAGGCTGCTCCATTCGAATCGATTCATTCGAATCGATTGCTTCGAATCGATGGTGTCGCGCGCTTTCGTGATGACGTGGAGCGTAATATGTGCATCGATCCGCTTTCTTCGCCCATTTGATCGAGTCGTCCCAGAGACTTCGCCGCCTTGACTCGATGGATTCGGAGGTATCAATAACATCTGGATTCGAGTGAGGTTTCGTTCGTATCGATCATGATGTGCTTCAGTCGATCGATACGAAATGACTGTACTTGATGGATTCGAAGGACTTCAACTTGATGGATACGAACCATGCAGGCGTGAGGCTAATTCCTTTCTGATGCGAATGTAGTAGATACGAAGTCTAGCAATAGTTATGGATTCGAAGTATGATAAACTTGATGGATTCGATTTGCTCTACCCAGATGGATTTGAAGAGAGGTTTCCATGATGGATACGAAATGGGGCTCACTAATGGATACGAAAACATGGCCTTTCCCTTCAACTCGCATCCATCATAACTTGAGCATATGAACTCGGATTGACTTGAAACTTGGAACGTTTGCTCTCATGGCTTAGCTTGTCATGTCCTATCAATTTTGGCTCGATCCGGACTCGGACAAAATTCATCGATATCCGTAGTGAGCCCGTGTATAGCTGATCTCTAGGATGGACCGTCATTGGTTACTAGTCAATTCCTTGGTGTTACGGCATTGCCAAAAGGCGGGATAACAAGAATTACTATAAAAAGGGTTCGGTTCCAGCTCCTTAGGCAAGGAGCGGTTCTAGTCAACGTTCTTCATTGGACGACCGTAGATCTTATTGTTGTGGGAGAATTATAATCGACGATTCCCTTAAGGGCGAGTTGAAACCGTAACACAATTTTTTTACTAAGAGACGAATATTTAAATCCAACCTTTGATGTAATTACGCATGATAACAACTTTATCTTTAGTTGTGATGTGTATGTAAATGTGAAGAATCATGCAGACATGAGTTAATTTAAGTAAATTTTAGTTTTTAGCATTTACCTAGTAAGCTTTATGTATTTTCTGGACTTGAACCTGACTCGTAAGTTGTATCACATTCCATGCATTGTCATATCTTGTCATTTTCGAATTTGATTATTTACCCAGTCTATGCCTCCTGAACTTGATCTTTGGTGCTTTGGTTCTATGATGGACTTGGCATATTCGGACCCGTTGTTTGGGGGTGGAATGTATTTTGACTATAAAGCTAGATCGCATATTTATAACCTTTTCAATTCATGCCATAGTTTTTCATATTGGTTCAGGTCGTCTAATATCTTTACATTCAGTGTAATTGTTTGGCTGAGAAGCCGGACTATGCATAGTGTGACCCTACGTTATTAGCTATGTTAGAGAGATTAACACAGAGAGATTTTTATACTAGTTTGGACCGTCTAATAACCCTCCGTCCAGTTCATTGTATTACTATTTTTCATAATAATTATAATGTTACTTATACAAGTAACATAAATTATACAAAACAAGGCCTGAGGCGCTCTGAGTTCCATGTTCTCAGAACTAGATTTCCATCAGGTTTTTATAACTTGTAGGCCCCGTTAGCTAAGACTTCTATTATAAACTGGGGGCCTTCCCAATTTGGGACCAGAACCCCATCCACTGGGTCTTTGGTGTTGGCCATTACTCTTCGCAGCACTAAGTCTCCCTTGCAGAAGTTTCCCTAAGCCTACCATTATAGTTTTTTGGCCTCCTTTGTCGGTATGTGATGGATATAACTACAACCTCATCTCTTTTATCTAGAATAAGATCTAGAGCAGCTTATTTTAATTCTTTGTCATGCTCTTCCATGTATTATATTCTTCTATGTGATGGAACCTTTACTTCGATAAAAGCATGGCTTCATAGCCATAGGTCAAGGAGAAGGGTGTATGGCCGGTTGGGGATCTAGATGAAGTCTTATAGGTCCATAGTACTAAATATAACTCTTCCGCCCACTTTCCTTTTGCTTTTTGTAGTATTTTCTTAAGTAAATTCTTGATACTCTTATTTGCTGCTTTGACCTGCCTGTTTGCCTATGGGTGTGCGATTGAGGGAAAACTTTTTATTGTCCCATTCCTTTCACGAAGCTTTGTGAATTCCTCGCTTTAAAAATGAGTTCCATTACTTGAAATTATTTTGTGGGGATTCTGAACCTAGTGATTATGTTTCTTACCATAAAAGTAACTATCTTCTTCACGGTGATTGTAGCTAAGGGTTCTACCTCTACCCATTTGGTGAAGTAATCTATTGTCACTATAACATAATTCACCCCTCCCTTTTAACATAGGAAGTGGACCTATCAAATTTATACCCACATGTCGAAAGGCCATGGGCTGGATGATGGGATAAGCTCATAGGAAAGCTGCCTTAGGATATTTGCAAACCTTTGACATCTATCGCACCTTCTCAAATATTCCCTTGCATCTTGAAGCATGATGTGCACGTAAATGTGCATATTTTTACCACCATATTTAATCTATTTAAATTAAATAAATGATCATATCGGGCATTTTAACTTGTTTAAACCAAAATTCATATTATTTTCAAATCGTCACATATTCATCTTCATCCAAGGGCAAAATGGTCATTTTTGTGCATATACTGATTTGAGAAAATTTAATAGGAAATTTCTATATTATTTTATAGGAATTTGGCTTCATATACAAGTGGTTTCATGAAGATGTATGCATGCACAAGAGTGAAGATAAAGAAATAAAGATGGAAATAATTCAAAGGCATGATAATGGAGGACCCTACCTACCCACCTACCTTAATGTACAAATTAGAGGCTAATGCACATGCTTATGGAATTAATGGCTTCATGTACACTTAAATGATGATTAGTAGAAGCTAATTATTACTTGGCCTCCACAATTTCTCAAGGGTATTTTGGGCATTCCCCAAAAATATGAATTAGGGTTTAACACATGTATAAGTACCCCTTATGTTTCATGTAACCCTCCTCTTCCTTAGTTCCTCTTATTTTTGGTTTAGGCTCAAAATAAAAAAGACAAGCACTCTTTCTTTTCTTTTTTTATGGCTACTTAGCCATTTTTATTTTCATGTAATTTCCTTTCTTTTTCTTGTGCAATTTAATTCCTTGTTCATTTACTTTAATGTTGGTAGTGTAGATTTACATTCATGCAAAGTAGATTAGTTTTAATTCTTGTTAATTAGCTTCTCTTTTCCATTAGCTTTCATTTTCCTTTCTTTTTGCTTTCATGTTGCTAGCTACATTTTTTAATCAAATGATAAATATGAGAGGCTAAACCCCTTCAATTTAGGGGTAATGAAGCTCTCTAATTATGTAGCTTCAACTATTTGTTAATTCATGCTCTCTTTTTGTGCTTAATGATGATCAATGAAGTGTTTTATTTTTTGTTCTTTCTTTGAATTTGATAGCCTATATTGTTGACACCAAATAGGATATGCTTAAACAATCACTAACACAAATGCCTCTTCATCAAAATATGATCATGGTATAAGAAAGTGATTTGAAATTAAAATTTGATGGTCTATATTTCTAATCAATAGTTAATAGGCCATACTTAAAATAGATTTCATTTTCATTGTCAAGTTTCATGAAAGTTAGTAAGTGGTTAAAGGGGTGTGTCAAATAGCACAAATATGCCATACTTATGATAGACACATCAATTAAAGCACTAATGACCATAAAAGAGAGATCATGATTTCATATGTGTTGAACTACATGGTCTAGAGAGTGGATTTATTCTCAAAATTGTCATTTAACTCTTATATTTGCATCTCTTTTCTTTTAGTTAGTTAGTTAATTCTTTAATTCTCTAGCTTAACTTTCACTTGACTTTGGTTTAATTTGATTGAATAGATTTTTAAAATCATTAATTCCCTACGGATCGACCCGTATTCGCCACGTACTACAAGTGTACGCCGTGCGCTTGTGGAAATTTTAATTTGAAATTTTTTCGATGGTTTTCTAATCCGATAGAAATTCCATCGATTAACAAGTTTTTGGCGCCGTTGTCGGGGAACCAACCCGGGTCACCCACATGACAGGCGGGAATTCTTTTAAATAAAATCAATATTTTATTTAACTTCATAAATAAAGTTTCACTTTAATTTAATGTGTATGTAAGTTAGAGTATATCAAATGTACTCTCATATACAAATTTGTGTGTAACGTTTACTTTTCAAATTTATTTAGAGAAGGAAACTTTTCATTTCCTTTTTATTAAATTATTCAATTAATGAGGGACCATAAATTTATTTAGAGAAGGAAACTTTTCATTTCCTTTCTATTAAATTATTCAATTAATGAGGGATTATAAATTTAGTTAAAGAAGGAAACTTTTAATTTCCATCTTTTAATTAAATTAAATAATTTATTAATAAAATAACATTGATGACTAATCTAAATATGACATGAATTGTATATATATTCAAAGTAAATATTGTACAAGTGCAATATATGGGGAGCGTGCATAGTCAATGGTAATCGATATGTATACATAAAATAAACAAAAAAAAATGAATGGTTATTAAATAAGAATTGAAATGGAAATAAATAAGGGATGACAAGGGTGATTAATACAGTTTCTCTATTATTAAACTTAATTAATGCAACATTTTAATGACAACCAACGGGTACAAAATTGTAAGAATATAGAAGGTAAACAATGGATTGCATGTATACATTATTATCTTAATTTAAAAAGAGAAATGATTTCGTATTATGACAATATATGTAAAGAAAAATAAATTTTATATGAACACATACAAGTAGATCCAAATATGTATATATGGAATTCAATCAAAGTTTTCTAATAATATAAATTAGATAGTTATTACAGTCAATTTCAAAACTTTGATTTGTTGTTAAAATTCCTTTTTTTCATATGTAAATATCTAATGCAATAAAAAGTGCAAGTAATACATGCATATATATATATATATATTAACATCCAAAACTAAAATTACACTTTGTTATGAAAGATTAAAACATAGATCTACAATTGAAACATCGTATTGATTCCATATAAACTTCAGTTTTAACTTTAGATATAATTTGATCAATCAACATGAAATTGTAAATTTCCAGATTAAGAAATGGAATTTAAATTAAATGTTAAAACATAGAATTAAAATAAAACATTGTATTTTAAAATATATAGATTTAGTTTCAATTTAACAGAGTAAAGGAAATCAGCTAAACAATTCGAACATGTAAACATTCAAAGTTGAAGAATTACACTTTAATTAGAATGTTTAAAAACATTGATCTACACTTAAATATTGTTTTAAAATGTAAACAAAATTTAATTTTGATCTATCAAATGAAAGCTCAATCATATCATTCAACAAATAATTCAATCATCATAAACAATTTTTTAATTAAGCAAGAGAGTAAAACATCGTATAAATTATGAAAGTCAAACTAATTTTTCCATCAAGCTTGCATAATCACTATCTATATATAGAAGATGACATACCTTACTACTCAATCCTTAAAACACACCTTGTTGATGTTTCCTTCGATTTGCACCTTGAATGAAAAATGTTTCTAGATCCAATTGAATCACCTTAGGATGTTCCCTAGAAATCACACCTTGAATGATGATATCTCCTCAAATCTTCAAGATCCACTCCTATCCTTGCAAGAGATAGATGAAGCACTTTTGTTTTTTTTTATTTGATCTTTTTATTTGGAGTTGAAAGATTTTGGAAATTCTTTTTCTTTTTTTTGTTTGTTTATGCCATGCAAAGTTAGGGGGAGAGAGAGAGAAAGAATGAATGTGAAAGAATAAATTGCACATACAGAATGAATTAAAGAATATGTCTTATTTGAAAGAATGTAACCTTTTCTATTCTTTAATTAAAACTTTCCTAATTAATTTCATTGATCGTCTCTCTCTCCAATCCTTTCTTTATACGTATGTCATCAAATGACATAAAATTTCCACAAATCATGTCATCAAACGACATAAAATTTCCATAAGTCATGTCATCAAATGACATAAAATTTCCATAAATCATTTCATGCAATTATCTTTAAATTACATCAACATCGTATATCAATGCGCGCAAATATAACTTTTATAAATGCATTAAAATAATTACAAAAAACTTCCAAACATCAAATAAATAATAATTACTATTTCTCAAATATCATTTAATATAATCAATTTACAACATTTCATAAATTAATTAAATCATGTGGTTTTACAAAGAACTCATCATTACAGTTGTGCGACTCAAAGGTGTAAATTCAGTCAGTAATTAATATTGAACTATTCGAATATTAACGTTCATATGTCACTTAGCAGGTGGTGTGACATTTTGGCCGGATTTATCGCTTGCACATCTTTTGGTAAAATCCAATTTTACTAATTATAAGCAGTACCTAATAGTGACAATTATTTACACCAATTCTCTTCGTCGGAACTATATCACTTTGGATTTATAGAATTTGAAATGGTCAAAATTCCAATATCGTCCGCATTCAACTTTATAGTCCAAACACAATGTCCTTGGTTCAATAATAACAATTATTATTAACCGAAATGCTTTGACCAGAGATTTTGACTTTGAGTTGACTTCAATTAACCGTGATACTAACCTCATATAACCGAGGAGACGAATCCTCCCTTGAATAGTGTTTCACTTCCAATGCTTCCACTCGACCCAACTATAGTCGTTCGAAGGACGTCGTGCCATGGTTTAACTATAATCAAAGTGGAGTTTCCACATTGAAGATCAACAGTATTTTCAAGTCAGGAGAACTGTATATATTAGTCACATCGATATTCTTTGCTTGACCTTAGTTATATTAACCAGCAGAAAACTATTGAGTGATTCATTCCATAGTTATCCAATAACTATCAGTATGTAACCCCTAGGTGCCCCCAGTAGTCATGAGTAATACACTGCCCAACATACGGAGAGCGTTATATACTCTAGTCTCAATAGATACAGATATCCAGTCTCGTGCATCTTGACTGGGAACATTTAAAATTGTACATTTGTTTCACTGTGATAAATTACTCACGGTTACAACACTTTGTAACTACTATCATAAAACATACCATTTATGGATTTTCTATTAAGTATAGTTTTAATTAAATTGATTAATTAATTGTAACAACCCTATATTTTTGTAATTATTTTAAATTATTTTAAATTAAATTTTATTTCAATATTTTTATTTTTAAAACATTTTAAAAGTTTTTAAAAGTGGAGTTATAATTTTCCAAAGTTAAGTGTATTTTGTTAGTAATTTTTAAAACTAGTTTCAATATATTAAGCTATTTTTCTTTATTTTCTTCCTATTTTCCTAAAACAAATTCATTTATTTTTCTTTTCCACTTTATTTCAGTTTGTTTTATTTTTATTTACTGAATTTATTTTGTTTATTTTGTATAAAGGATAGTGGAAATTTGAAGAGACTTAAGCTTATAAACAATGACTTTTGGTTAGCTAGACTCTTCATTTTTCTTTGCCGTTCACCACTTTAATTTTTGGCCGTGAGTTTTATTCCATTTTCACGTGAGAAGTATCTCATTTCCATCAGCAACTCACGGCCAAGCATTTCTGAAAATTGGTAATGGCTTCTCCTTATTTTTTTCTACTTTTTCTTCCTTGTTTTCCATTGATTTTGCCTTGAATTTGTCTTGATCTTCACCTATGTTGCTCGGCCCATTGCCTCACCATCACCACCAGTGACCACCATCCCCTGCTCCCTACCATCCAAGACTTCAGACCATCCCCCTCCTCTGACCAGTAGAGGCCATGACCTTCCTATGTTGCAAAATCCATAAAAACAATGCCTAACACCTTGAATACTTGCTAGCCGAGCCTTGTGATCACCATACCTTCCATATTTTGCCTCGGCCACCTCCTTAGCCTCCACCACTATCATGCCCTGACCTCTGACCATCAACCTAACCCCTGACCAGACCTGAACCAGAGCATGGCCGAGCCCATGGACCTTTGGCCGAGCCAAAAAGTTGAACCAAAATGATGCAACCTCCTCTCTAGCCTTGCCTTTTGCACTTCCCATGTTTGTAACTTCCAAACCCTTTGCCTTCTTGATCAAGACTTGCATTTCCAGTCCAAACCAGACCATTAGCACCTGAAAAACATCCAAGGCTGAACCAAAATAGCCTTGTGGCTGAACATATGTTGAGTCTAGATCAAGCAAAATTTGTTTGAAAGCTTGGTGATGTTTAGTTTATTCTGTTTTGCATTTTGTTTCAATAGACTTTTGGTATTGTAAAAATATTTATATATGGTTTGTTTTATTGTTATATACAAGATATACATCTTGGCTCTCTTCCCACTTGAATCAAGTCATGCTTTCGTGCTTTCCGGATTCTTGTTTTTGTGTGTTGTTTGCGAACTCCAGCTTTAAAGAGGTGAGTAATCACACCTGATATTCATACTTATATAACTGTGAATTGATAGCAAATGAAAGTGTAGAAATTATTATATCATGTTATACCTGCCTGTGATGTAAATTATATGATGTTAAACCCTGTTATTAACTTGTCACATCATCTGTTATATTTTATTTTATTTTACTGTTTATTCTATTCTGTTTATCACATTGCAAGTTCCCTGTAGAATATAATCACTATAGGTTGAAATGATACATACCCGAACGGACTTTAGAATAGGGAAAAATCGTTATGGGCTGAAATGATAAGCCTGAGCGATTTTTATTTATTTTATTTACCTGGGATTGCGGGTTTGAAATGATAAAACCCGGATTTTCTTTGTAAATTACGGATTGAAATGATATATTATCCGTATCACTTGACTTAGGCTAGAAAATATTATACAGACCTGTGGTTATTTTATAAAGTTTTCTGGAAATTTTTAAGTATTTTAAAAATGTAAAAAAATATAATAATTTGATTTAAATTGAATTTAAAATGATTAATAAAGTGATAATGAGTTTTCCAAGTATTAAAAATTTAAATAAATGAATAGAAAAATTGTAATTTGAAACATAACTTAATTTGGAAATTTTTGATTTGATTTTTAATGGAAGTTTAAGTTAATTAAAAAAATGGAAATTAAGTTTTATTTGTGAAAATGGAAATTTAAATTTAAGTGTTAAAGTAAATTGTTAAAAATGAAAAATGGGAAAATGACACACTTGAATTTAATAAGTGAAACTTTGGAAAATTTGATTTTTATTGTAAAAAATTTCTTTATAAAAACCATAAGTTAAAGGTATTTAAATGAACATTTGTGATGTGGAAAAATATAATTTTTATAAGTTTAAATGGTTTAAATTGAAGTTTATTTATGGCTGGAATTCTATTTAAAATCTGGAAATTCAATTTGTAGCACTTCAGAAATGCTATCGTTTCTGAAAATGAAATAAAATCTGAACTAAATAGAATCTGCAGCACCTTGTAAGTGCTGTAGCCACAGAAGTCAACTAAAAGGAAATTTAACTATGGGCTATCACAGCGCTTTGCAAGTGCTGTCTTTGCTGAATTGAACTAAAATCTTTAAATTGAACCCTGAACTATTACAGCAGTTTTGTAAATGCTGTGTTTTCTAAATTGAACTATTTTTCCACTAAAACTGAACTATTACAGCAGTTTTTAAATGTTGTCTTTGCTGAATTGAATTGTTTTCAAATATAACTTACCGCAGCACTTTCTAAATGCTGTGAAAGCTGGAATTTAAGTATTTTAATGTATTTAAATGAATAAATAAACTCAGAAAAGACTAAATTTTTTGGAATTGAAATGACCGCGGTGTTATAATAACGATTGGTTGTTAAAGAGACCGGGATTGGATATGGACATACTCTCTGTCGATACCAAAAACCACTTTAACAACTATGTACGTGGTGGAGTTTCCAGAATGAAGTAGGATGGTGGCGCCGATCCTAGGGTATATACGTGGACCCAACTCCCGTGAGTTGGCATAAGGTGGCTAAAATAGGAGCGATCTCGGACCAGTGAGGTAGGACCTCTTATCGGACGCACTTCTTCGATACCATTCTATCACTTTGTGATTGTTCGGGTGCACCCCTTGATTTGGGAGTGTTGTCCGAGGTGGAGCGGTAGTGGCTGCTATGTGTTTCCATCAGTCCGTGTGCGTAATTGGTAACCCTGGCATTGCCTTGTGTGCCGTGTCACCTACCATATCGAGCTTTACTACGAGTTGTGATTTCTCCCGTAGCCTGTGGAGTATCGAGGGTAGCCCCCATTTTGGGAGTATGCTAATACTGGATAGACTACTGGGACTATTACATGTTAGGTTGAGTTCAAATTAAATGTAAAGCCCTAATGCTATTTTAAAGTATGTTTATTTTATATTAGACATTATTATAATAGCGAATATTACTACATAGTAGATAGTTTAACGGATCCTTAGAGGATGGTTATCCCAAACATCCTTTGAGTTACTTGTATTTCAGTTGATATTTCACTTGAGTTGGATTTATTGATATAAGAATGTTAATCCTGACTCGAGTGTTTTGTGTTTTGCTTTACGCTCGGGTCAGACTGAGTAATACAACATTTGAGACTCACCTTTGGAGTTGGAGCTTCGCTTGGAGATCCAGCTATCTATCGTCTGCTATCGGTTATTCAGTTGATTTCAGTGATGTATTCAGATCTTGTATTTGACTATTGTTTTGAGACATCTATGTATTCGAGACTTCTGTTGTATCCTTCTTAACTCTGTTATATATAATAGCTTCATGAACTACTATTCTTTTGTTTCCGCTGCATCATTGTTATATTACTCTGTGTCTGTGATCTGTGATTATTTTATTTACTGTATATGCTGAGTTTTGCCAAATTTTATTTACAATCCATTGTTTTGAATTATTCAAGTCTGGCATGTGTGGATTTATTGTCGATTTGAATGGTCCAAAATACTAGGTCGTTACAAAAGATGATTTGAAGGTTTTATAATTTATTTTAAAAGAGTTTAAATAAATGATTTAAAGAAAAGTTATTAAAATCAAGTGATTTAATCTTGGCTCTAAAAGCCGATGGGTAAACTGGATTTTTCTATTCGTGAGATCTTTGTGTGAGGTGCTCAAATTAAAGAGATGTTCAAGAGTAACCGGTGCCCTGGCTCACCTGGCCTTTTTCCTAGTGAGGAATAGATGAGGTCGAAATGTCAGAAACGAGGCAAGTATAAAAGATTTCAATTTTTCCAAATTTAATACAACTTGGATTGTATAGAAATAATCTTCTTATACTTAGTATTAAATTATGAGGAGGGAACCCATACTATTAATATGAATTTGAAAGTTTATTTCACCGTTATTCAATGGATAGTAAAGGTTGAATACGAAAATTGATGTTGAGTAGAATCAATATAATTTCTATCGACCCTTTTTACTCAATAAGGTCTTGCAATATGATTTATGAGAAATGATTTTGATTTGGTATTTCCCAAGTTAAAGAGTGGTTTAATGATTCCGTATATACCGAAAAGAAATGTTTTGAAGATATATATCTCTAGAATACATTTTTGATAAAAAGAAACTAATTAATCAAATGATAAACACCTAATTACTTAACTTCTTTTCTCGATGATTGGTTTGAAGGAATCGCAGTCAGATTTTAGTGATTCTTATCTAAAAACCACTTCGAACCAATTTACGTATTCGAAGTGAAGACATGGAATGATAATAAATGGAATGAAGGGCTGCTTGTCACTGACCCTTGGGGAAAATTTCAAATATCATATATATGTGGCAGTAGTATCTTCATTTGACCTTCGATGCAAGGACTGCTTGCTACTAATTCTACGGATGATTCCTGACAAGTTGTGGTAGGAGAGTTCCTTCGGTTTGTCCTGTTCTTGGACAACCTATACGGATGAATGTCTGATAGTGCATTTCCAACATACACGTACATTGATTTTTACGAACATAATCTGTTTGGTGGTGTAGGAAGTAACTCTCCTATAATTAACACCCTTTTCTGAGACGTACGAGCTCAAAGGTTGTACATTTGTGGAAATCAATGGTGTGTGATGGAATTGGCAACGTAGCATTCAATATGGAATGTGCTATGTGAAAGGTAATCGTTACCTAGGGCCTTATCCCCCGGAAATGGTTTAAATATGGCATGTTGTAAGGCTATGTGGTTCACAACCATTAGGGTATGTTCGTCACCTTTCTAGATTACTCTATATATTCAATTAAGTTGTGTATGCTATGGGATCCCGGATAGGTCGGTACAATCAGGGTAACGTCATATTCGGTTTTATCCACCATCAAAATGGGTCTGGGTGTAGACCGGTCGTGCCAGGTGCAGAGGTTTCAAAGTTGTTGATCCTCGGTACATCCCAGAGATGTATTGTACGGAGGGTAGTTCCTTACCTGACATTGTATGGAAATCCATTCTCCAATAAGTGCCTTTGGACTTTATTGTAGAACCTAGTATGCTGGAATTTAATAATGTAACAATTTCGGCTAAGATTATGTACATTTACTTGAAAAGTGTTTTCAAAAAAAGTCATAAAAAATAATATCCCCAAATTTTGGTTATCATAAGGTAAAAACTCTTTTCGTGTTTATGTACAGCGTGGTCTTATGAGATACCCTTTGTTTCAAAATCTGTATCTTGAGTTTCTCATACTAGTCCCATGAGTGACCTAGAGTTTATTTTCCTTTTCCTTTAAACTCTGGATTCCCTATTTTTTCCGGGTAGCCAAGTAGTTAGGTAGCATGGAACATTTTGGGAGAAGCTCGGAGCATTTTAGAGGGAGCATAAAGCTGGAGGTTTCTATATAAATATTAATCTATTTCTAATTCCTCTTTATTTTTTATTATGTATCTACCAGCACTTGTGGGGATAGACAGTTATAACTATCCTAGCTGGATTAGTACTTACTAGCACTCTAATGAAGCAATTTGGAGTAATTGCATGTACTACTCATATGTATAATTAAATGTTGAATGCGATGTGAGATTCTATTTTGTTTTGTCTTCTACTTTTATTTTCTTTTACCCCATGATAATCCGCCTCTCTAGCACTTGGATTTACAGCACGTGAATACCGAGGCTATATTAGTGTCAATTTTTGAGGGTCAAGGAGGTGGGTCATCACATTTTGTGTTATGTTTGCTTTATGTATTACATGAGATTTGTTTGTGCATTTGATTTATGAAATATTTAATATGAGTAACCTTCTTATTATTTATAATTAAACTATTTATATATCTACTTCTAGAATTATATATAGTTTAGGTATCAGTGTACTTGTATGATCTGAAATTGTTATTTCGGGGATCAACTTTTTATTTAGAGCTAAAAATAAACAAAGCATTGGTAATTTTGATGTAGTTTATGGTGTAGTTATTTTACATTTGGTTTATGCTTGCTTTAGGCTTGTTTCACAATTACCAATGGCTCCTATCTGGGTCTGAATTCATAAAAAGTTTATGGATGTAAATGCTTCATGTAAGTTATCATATTTGGTTTTGCTTTGTACTAGCTATGTTTATTGAATGGTTTATACGTATTCTAATTAGATAATCGATGTTCCTATGGCTTTAGGCTTTGGATTAGTATATTTTATTTTGCATATATATATATATATATATATCATTATATATATTTATATACCTATATATGTCTTGTGCCGATTCTTTTTTGTTTAGTTTCTGAGCAAATATAGGTATACTTACAGTTATGGATGGATTCATCTGATATTTCTCATTTTGTGGTTTTTGTTGTATTTTTATTTTGGACCTTAGCTCTATAGGTTTAGGGGGGTTTTTATTGTCCGGGGGGTATCACTATTTGTCAGGCATGTTGACAGCTCCACATTTAAGTGTAGAATAAAATTACATGAGTGCACTCCTCTAATCATAGAGGATCTCTCATTTTCCTTAAAAAATATATTTATAGATATATAAACAAATATAAGGACATGAATTTTAATATATATATATATATATATATATATTTATGTATGTATGTATATGCGTATATTTGAAATTATTTTAAATTATATTAAAACTTATGAATTTATTTTACTAAAAATTCGAAATTGGAATCATTTTTTTAATAAACATATATATATATATATATATATATATATATATATATAGAATGTGTGTGTGTGTATGTGTATATACATACATATATATATGTATATATCTTATAAATAATTTAATAATAAATATTTATATACAAGTATACCTAAATGAGATATATATAAGGTATATAAAATAAATATATGCCTATTATAATGCACAAGGTAAAAATTACTTTTTTTTCAAATTTTAAATATATATATTAATTTCCATAAGAAAATTAGTAGAAAGTAATAAAAAATACTATTGAAAGAAAATTTCAAATTTAACTATTCCAGCAAAATTTCGAAGATATTTTAATATTTTATTTATATATTTTATAGTTAAAATAGATTTTTAAAAATAATTATTAATTTTGACTATAATTTAAACATTTAAATTATATTTAAAAAATAATTTGTTATTTGTCAAAATTGTTATTAGATGTAAATTTAATTTTATAAAATTTAAAATATATTTTATACTATATATTATTTATTTATAGAATTAAATAATATCTAAAAATAAATAAACATATATGTGTAATTATTTTAATTGTGCCGAAAGTCCATTAAGTATTAAATTATCTGTATAAAATTTTAAAATGACATTTTGTATGCTATAAGAATTAATATTTTAATTATGAAGCTAGTATAATTAAATAATGCGTATTAATTAATTTAAATTTAAAAAACCATTTTTTTAAATTTTGAGCCATGATTATCAAAGGTATATACATAAAATAATTATTATATACAAGAATATAAACAAACAAGCATTCTAAACTGATGATATACTGATGTAATAGAATCGTCACCTAACTAAAAATAATATATAATATATAAATTATATCTAAATATTATTATATAATTGTAAATTAGAAAATTTCCTTATTTTCAAAGCTTAACAGTACACCTTGAATCGACAAGATCACTTCCTTGAACTAGTTTCCAATCCAGCAAGGTGCTAGCTCCTGAACTGATGGCCACTAGCTACTGAATAATAGTTTTTTGTTTGATTTGAACTTTAGAAATAGAGGAGGAAGTAGAGTGTATTGTTGGCCACAAATAGATGTAGATGGAGGCTCTCTCAAAGTAAGAAATGAGAGTGGGTTGAGATGCTTTTATAGACGAGAGAATGAAGAGATATATTAGGATCAAGATCCACATTTCTCTCTTACCCTTTCTTTCATCTTATTCATTCGAACCCTAGCCCCTTTAGCCATCTTATAACCTCCCCTTTGCTGGTCTATTGTGGCCGAAATGTACATCCCGTGTATGGGCTTCAAACAGATTTAAAGCCCAAACAAATAATATTACATTTAAAACTAATTTAAATGCGTATCGATATCGTATATAGATTAATATATTTATAACTATCATAAACATATTTAATAATATTTGTTCATCAAATCAAACTAAAATGTTATAACGTATATTTCATAAATATTAATTAATTTATAAAAATTACAAATTAATTAAATCATTTGGTCAAAGGAGTATTTAACATTTCGGTTGTGTGATCCGTTAGGTGTAAATTTAGTCGGTGATTAATATCAAACTATTCGAATATTAACATTCACACGTTATTTAGCAGGTGGCCTAACATTTTGACCAAATCGCTTACTTGGTTTCTATAAAATTTAATTTTACTTTGTTACTTGTTACTCGATTGTGACTATTATTTACACTACTTCTCTTCGTAAAAATTATATCACTTAGGACTTATGGAATATGGTAATGGTCAAAATTTCAATACCATCCATATTCAACTCTATAGTCCAAACATAGAGTCCGTGGTTCAATAACAACAATTATTATTAATAGAAATGCTCTAGCCAGAGACTTTGACTTTGAGTTGACTTCAGTTGACCGTGATACTAACCTCATATAATCGAGGCGACAAATCCTCTCTTGAATAATGTTTCACTTCCAATGCTTCCACCTGACCTAACTATAGTCATTCTATGGACGTAAGGCCATGATTTCTCTATAATCGTGAAGTTTCCATGTTGAAGCTCGACTATTCTCAAGTCGAGGAAATTGTGTAATTTTGTCACATCGACATTTTCTTTTTTTTAGCAAAGCAAGACGGCTTTATAGTCGGTCGTACCACTGTTATTAATAAATGTAAACAAGTGTTCTGCACATGCATAGAACAACTATAATGGTTTTATAGTCACTATACCACTAATGAACAAATACAAGATAGGAGATAGACAAAAATGCCTAAACTACTAAACAGCCATGACTATCCCTTCTCGGAAGAGGAGGAACTACCACAATCATTGTTTGAATCAGGACCAATGACATGAACAAACATGGAGAAAAGAAATGAAAGGTTAAGGAGATAATCGATAGAGGCATAAGTGTAAATGACTTTCCTATCCCAAGAGATATCTTGAAACATATTCTTGCTCACATCACCAACTTCACCCACTCTAGAAAGGATCAAACCCTCACCCCCAATATGATTGAAAAGACGTCTAGTCTTACCCTCATAGCCATTTTGTGTTTGACCTTAGTTATATTAACCAAAATAAAACTATCAAGTGAGTCATTCCACAATTATTTGATAACTATCATTACGTAACCTCTAGGTACCCCCAGTAGCCACGAGTAATACACTACTCAACAATTGGAGAGCATTACGTACTCTAGTCTCAACGGATGCATCAATATCCAATTTCCATACATCTTAACTAGGAATATTTAAAATGGTATATTTATTTTCATTAAGATAAACTACTCATGGTTACAACACTTTCTAACTACTCTCACAAAATATACCTGTAACGACCCCTAATTTAATCACTTTGAAATTGAATATTTAATATATTTTTAAATATTTAAATAATGGATTTTATAACATAAATAAACATTTTTTTGTAATAAATGATAGATGAAATTTTTTTTTGAAAAATTATTTACATAAATAAGTAGTTCGGAGAAAAATCGAAAATGTGATCGAAACTCATTTTACGGGTTTCGACGTTTTATCGATCAAAAGTTATTGGAACAAGTTGTGTACACTAGTGTACGTATGTACACATATTTACCATTAACAAATGCTTTTACTAATGGAATAGTTTAGCTAAATACGAAGTATAAAAGATTACTTAAGTTAATTAAGTTAAGTTTGACTTTTCTTATATAATTTAAAAAGAATAAAAGCACAAAATCTAAGACAAAGCACACAAAATAAGAAAGAGGTGTGGCATGGCATCGGAAGTGGTGTGTTGTATAAATTATAACGGAGGGTAGCAGAAAAGGCTATGTTGGTAATTTACCATTTTCCATTTTTATAAAACATTACCACCTTTCCACTTTTTCATTTTATTTCATTTTCCTTTTCATTCTCTTTTTGCTCTCATGTCTTCACCTTCTTCCTTCTTGCCTTCTTAATTAAAACCATATCAAACCATACTCATTTCTCCTCTAAAATACAAAATAAACCTATAAAAATATTTTAAACATCATAACCATTCCAAAGTAGCAAGCTTTGAAGTCCAATCTCCCATTTCAGCCTAGTTGCATTAGCAAATAAGGGGTTTTTCTGGGTGTTATGAGTTGAAGTCGAGTATGAGGGTGTAGTCTAGTAGTAATGCAAGATTGAGGTAGGATAGTGTTGCTTGGGTTTGGCCGTTGCTTGCTTTAAGGTGAGCTAAACTCACTTTGGAATAGTTCAAAAACCAACAAATCTTGTAACATAAGAAAGTTGATTTTATTGTTTATACTAGTTTATGTTTGCATGTTTGGATTTGATTCCCGCTTGAAAGCAGACAGCATAAGTAACCATTGTTTTGTAGGGGACAAAAAGAGGAAGTCGAACTATCTTTGTAGCGAATAGGTTGCTACTAAGAACTTCGAAAAGCATAAACGCATAGGCAATTCATATGGGACTTCTGTAGAGAGATCCTAAGGGGTGAGAAATTCACTTTCAAATCTATGTTGGTTGAAATGTTTGGATGAATATATATATATATATATATATATATATATATGAAACATGTAATGATTTATGGAAGTGACGTTATAGCGACTATCGCTATATCGACACTTTGAAAATATCACCTTTCTTGGAAATCTTTGTGTTGATCTCGTGTTTAGGATTTTATAAAACAAATAGCTGGTTGTGTTTTTGCACTTTTAGTGCAAAAGTGTGATGCTTGGAAAAAGTTAGAACCCTTAAAACTAATGTCTTCGGAAGTTAGAAATGAAATTTCATACCGATTTTGTAAATAGTCGAGTTTTTAAATATTTTCAATGTGTTTATTTGATTTCAAAACCCTCTAAGTTTTGGTGAATGATACTAAATCCATATTATGTTGTTCTAAAAATAAAACAAAGCATCCATACTTTGAAAATTTTTGGAGAAATTTACATTTAAAAATAGACGGATTTGAAGAAAATTTCAATACTATTTAGTGACACTTTTTGCAATGCTTTTCTAATTTTTTTTGAAATGGTTCTAACTTATTTTTCTCTTCCTAAGATTTATTATGGATATTTTAAACTTATTTCCAAGGATTTTTAATGTGATTTACAAATGTTTATGATGTGAAAACCAATCACAAGTTTAGTTTTTAAAAATGTAAAAGTTTAATTCGGTTATGGAAAGGATAAGAAATCTAATTTCCATAAATGATATTGCTTATATGGAAAGGATTTAGTCATATTCTTAGCAATAAACATCGAATTATGGACACTTGTTTCTATCTCGAAGGTTAAAAAAGTCGTCAAGGAAAGGCTTCGAGGAAACACTACCTTAACTGGCCCAGCCTCATTATTAATTGAGGGATAGTACAAGTTTGAAATCGGCAAGTCGAGATAAGGATATGAGATTTAATTTCCATATACGATCATTTATTATTCCCGATAGTTGATTTATTGACTATTGATTCCGCTTCTTTTTGTGTTTCGTCAATCTAAAATGATTTGTTGCTCATTTGAGCGTTGATATCCTTTATTGAAAATGACCAAAACCAAAGCCTGAGTGGACATCAAGCTATGTGGAGTTGCTCCCATTAAGGTATCTTCAAATCTACTCTAGACTGGATTCGGTTTTATATGTGTGGAGATATGAAATACTCAAATTCTCGGTATGGTTGGCAGGGTCCGCTTGGATATCTTTCGAGAGAGTCACTAATATATGACTATCTCAAGTATATTGTCTAGAGGTATACCTTCGATAAGGAGGGCACACCCTCCTAGTCATTGTTGGAAGACCACTTCCCTTATTTTTGATTCAGACCTTTAAATTGATTCTTTCTTAATTACATGGGAAGTGTCTTGAACTCCTCACGATGTTTAATTATTTATGTCCATTCTTTTATGCTTGAATGCTGTTCTTGTGAGGGGAAACTCGTTCTGTGTTTTACGGTGTGGTCTCACATGTTGTTTTTGCATATTCCACTTTTATTTAGAGTTTAATCATACTAGACTTATTGTCTGACCCATTGTTTGTTTTCCCAAACTCTCGGGTACTCATTTCTATTTGAGTAGTCCAGGAGTGAAATGTTTCTTTAGGTTCTTTCGAAGATGATGGAATCAGAGGAGGCTTCTTAACTGTCTAGGTATCCATATCCGCTATTATGAGATGTTTGTTTTATGTATGTGTATTATGTATAGCAAATGTAAAGGCAGGTTGTTATAACTGCCTAGTTGATAGTAGTAGTACTTTTGTTGTAACTTTGATAACTCCATGTTGGGGAGTAACTTTATGTACTATCTTATTGTTCTATTATATTTAACCATTCCATTTTGAGTTTTCTGTTTTGTTTCTTTATTTTTACCCCATGATGTCTCGCCTTTCGGATACTTGGGCTACGGTACACGAATACCATGCATGTATTAAGTGTTGTTCCTAGAAGTCCGAAAGTTGGTTCATCATAGTTGGTATCAGAGCTTCGGTTGAGCGAGTACCTTAGCCCGATTGGGGTACAACTCATTAGAGATGGGGTAAGTGATGCCCTAGAAAGAGTTAATCTTAAGAGAGTGTATTTTTAATTTTTGTAATAATAATATCTATCCTTTAAAGTCTCGTTTTAGATCCTTTGATGTTGTTTCCTTAAACCATTTAATCCTATTTTTGTATTCTAAAGATACATGTTATTCATTCAAGTAATGGAGAATGAATACAAGAAGAGGAGGAAGAGGAGGATTTAGAAATAGCACAGTTAACAATGGTAGGGTACCTAGAAATGCTACTATGCTAACTGTAGATCCGGTAGAGGAAGTGGTTGTGCAAGTTCAGCCCTTTATGAACTTTACGGCTTTGTGTACGAATTTTACCACTTTAAGTGGGAAACTGTTCTATAGGACTGAAGATATTCTTGGAGTGTAGATGTGGCTCCGATCTTGTAAAATAATATTTCAAGAACTTCGGTTGGAGGATGCAGAGAAAAGGCTATTGGCATCACGACAACTTCAAAAGTCGACAATGGATTGATGGGATTCGGCAACAGCTAATACTCCGAAGGAGGAGTTTTCTTAGGCTCAGATCATGGAAGGTTTTGAAGTGTAGTTTATTCCAGAGGCCAGAAGAACTCAGTTGTTTAAGAGTTTCATTGATTTAAAGCAAGGTGAAATAACGGTGTCTTAGTATGAGTATAAGTTCAAAGCTTTATCCTATTTTGGACTTGGATTGATAGACACATCGCTAAAGAAAAATGAAATGTTTGTGAATGGGATGCAACCAGAGTTCCATCATGAAATGACCAATCAACTTTTGGGTACATTCACCAACATTATTAGCATGGCTTTGAGGTTTGAAGCTCTTGATATAAAGGAAAGAGTCCAGAAGGGAGCAGTGCCAAGCCTTTATCAGTTATACTAGTTGGAGGCAAGCCAAACATAAAGCGTAAGTTTAAGGGAAAGAAGCAATGGGCAGGAAAGAAACCCGAAGGTAGGGTTCCAACACGGAAAAAACAATTCAACTTAGCTCACATTCTTTGTTATAAGTGCAAAACAATGGGTCACTTTGCAAATCAGTGCCCAGACACCACTGGTGAACAAATCTGCTACAATTGTCACCAACAAGCACACGTGAAGAATGAGTGCTCTTTCCCAAAGAAGGAGTCTCAAGGACTGGCTTTTGCCGTAGACGATATAGCATCCACTTCTTCAGGTCAGAATGGAAAGCAGGTATTGCAAGGTACATTATCCATTTATGATATTCCTATAAGAGTATTAATTGATATAGGTGCTTCCCGTAGTTTTATTTTAGTTGATCTTGTTGATATATGTAACCTTGAACCCATCCTTGCACGTAATCCTCTTTGTGTGTCAAACCTTATTGGGGGTTCGACCAAGCTTCACACTTTTTGTTCAAAAATACCTATTTCTTGTCTAAATCATCTCTTTCCTTTTAATTTGTTTGTTCTTGGGTTCATGGATTTTGGAGTGTTGTTGGGAATAGATTGGTTATTCGAGTTTAAAGCTATCTTGGATTATGGTAGAAATATGGTCATGATAAAGGATGCCTTAGGAAGAAGCATTGATGTATTCTGTGAAGAACCTAACAAGTTAATGAGTAGTTTTATCTATTCACTTGAAGTGCTAAGGCGAAGCTAGGAGATGTACGGGTTGTTTGGGATTTCACTAATATTTTTGATGAAGTGCAAGGTTTACCTCCTCACCATAAAGTGGAGTTTCGGATTTGGTTCCTGGAACCAAACCTACAAAGGATGGCTTCAAAAGAGAAGACCTAGTTAGAAGGGAAAACTTATGACTTATTGCAGAAGGGCTTGATCCGACATAATATCTCGAGTTGGGGATCGCCAGTCGTCTTTATCACAAAGGCAGACGATTCTCTAAGGTTATGCGTGGACTACAGGGAGTTGAACAAAAGGACTATCAAGAATAAATATCATTTGCCAAGGATCGATGATATGTTTAAACAACTCTACGACGCTCAGATATTTTCTTAGTTGGATCTTGCTACCAGTTTCCACCAATTAAGGGTAGTAGAGGAGAGTGTGCTTTTAACAGCTTTTCGAACTTCAGAACATTTCTACAAGTGGTTAGTTATGTCATTTGGGCTGACTAATGCAATCACTTATTTTGTGGACTTAATGAATAGAGTATTTCGAGACATACTTGATAAATTTGTTCTCATCTTTATTGATGTGTTTCTTATCTATTCGAAGACGGAGCAGAAGAACAAATATCCTTATCGTCCTTAATACCTTAAGAAGCCATGTGTTGAAGGCCAAGTTTTCTAAGTGCCATTTTTGGAAATCCAAAGATAGGGTTTCTAGGGCATGTTGTTTTAGGGGAAGGCACATCAGTGGATCCAGCTAAAGTTGTTGCGTTTAAGACTAGAAGAAACCCGAAAGTGCGACTGAAGTTAGAACTTTCTTATGATTAGTGGGTTTTTACAATAAGTTTATCAAAGACTTCTCGAAGATTACTTTTTATCTGATGAAGTTAACAAAGAAAGATGTTAAGTTCGTTTGGACTTCTAACTGTGATCAAGCATTCGATGAATTAAAGGAGAAGTTACTAGCGCTCCTGTTTTAACCATTCTAGATGGGAGCGAAGGATTAACCGTGTATATAGATGCTTGTGGAACTGGATTAGGAGCAGTTCTAATGCAGCATGGGAAAGTTATTGCCTATGCGAGTCGATAGCTAAAGCCGCATGAGAAAAATTATGCTATGCACGATTTGGAGCTTTTGGCTGTTTTCTTTGCACTTAAGATATAGAGGTATTATCTTTTGGGAGAAAAGTTCGAGTTATACACGGACCAGAAATCCTTAAATTACCTCTTTACCTAGAAGGATTTGAATTTGAGGCAGTAGAGATGGCTTGAGTTTCTCGCTTCTTATGATTTGGAGATTCTTTATACCCAGGAAAAGCAAATGTCATTACTGATGCACTGAGTAAGAATGTAGCAATGATTGCAAACTTACAAGTTAAGCCAGTTATGACGGAAAGGATTGTGTCAAGTCAAGAGGCAGATCCTGTTTTAGCTCTACTTAAGAAGGATGTTGAAGAAGGTGTTGTTTTTAGCTTTGAGATTGATCCCTGAGGCATATTGAAAATGAATTGGCATATTTGTGTTCTAGACTTTGATGGACTTATGTAAGAAGTGTTAGCCAAATGTCACCATTCAATGTTATCTTCTCATTTAGGAGTAACTAAGATGTTCAAGGATATGAAGAGGGTATTTTTGTATAAGGGGATGAAGCAGGATATTTTGATATTTGTGAGTCATTATGCAAACTGCCAGCAAATTAAGAATGACCAGTAGAAGATAACTGGAATGCTTTAGCCACTTGAGATCCCGAAGTGGAAGTGGGAGCAGATCTCTATGGACTTTATTGATGGGCTTCCTAGGTCAAGAAGAGGTAACGAAGGCATTTAGGTTAAAGTCGATCGCTTGACCAAGAGTTCCCATTTTATTCCTGTTAAGCCAACTAGGACTACTACAAGTCTGGCGAGTTTGTATGTGAAGGAGATTGTCTGACTCCATGGTATTCCTTGTAGTATTGTAAGTGAACGAGACCCGATATTCACTAGCAGGTTATCGGGAGGAACTGCAAACTGCTTTAGGGACTGAGCTAAATTTGAGTACAACTTAACATCCCCAAACGGATGGGCAGACGGAGAGAGCGAACTAAATTTTGGAGGATTTATTGCGAGCATCCATTCTAGACTTCGGGGGTTATTGGGAAGATCATTTATCCTTAGTCGAATTCACTTACAACAACAACTATCAGGCAAGCATTGGTATGGCCCCTTTTGAAGCTCTTTATGGTCGTCATGCCATTCTCCTTCATGTTGGGTTGAATCTGGAGATAGACTTATTCTTGGACCCAGCATGATCTTTGAAGCCAATAAGAAGGTAGCTGATATAGAAGGAAGTGCAAAATCGATAGAAGTGGTATGCAGATTGAAGGCGTAGGGTCTAGAGTTCTCAGCCGAAGACTTGGTATTTATGAAAATTTCCCCTCTGAGAAGTGTTGCAAGGTTTAGGAAGACAAGGAAGTTAGCCCCTTGATATATTGGCATATTTCCCATACTGTACCTGATTGGTAGACATGCATATAAAGTGGAGTTACCAGATAGACTATCGGATGTGCACAACGTATTTCACGTAACTCATTTATGTAAGTACGCACACGACACTTCGATGATAGTATAACCAACACAACAAGTTGATTTGGAGGTTCAGCCTAACCTAACCATTACGAGGCGACCTATTCATATCATCGCTCAAGATATAAAGAGATTAAGTATGAAGGATGTGAATCTTGTTAAGGTTCAATGGAGTGGAGATGATAGAGATTATACTTGGGAAACCGAGGACTAATTAAGGATACTTAACCTGAGTTGATGTAGTAGTTGTTTGTATTTTGTTGTTTCTTTATAGCTCACCGGATGTGGTGAAGTCACTTTCCTTGAATCTATGTATAGTATTTATGATATCATTTGGGTTTCTTCAATATCTTGTGTTTACGTGATTAATTACTAGGACGAAATTTCCTTTAAGGATGGAAGGATGTAACGACCCATAATTTAATCGCTTTGAACTTGAATATTTAATATATTTTTAAATATTTAAATAATGAATTTTATAGCACAAATTAAAAAAACAGTGTAATAAATAATAGAGGAAAACCTTTTTTGAAAATTTGTTTACATAAATAAGCAGTTAGGAGAAAAATCGAAAATGTGACCGAAAATTGTTTTTTAGATTTTCAACGTTTCATCGATCAAAAGTTGTTGGAACAAGTTGTGCACACTAGTGTACATGTGTACACATATATACCATTAAGAAATTCTTTTATTTATGGAATATTTTATTTAAAAACAAAGTTTAAAAGATAACTTAAGTTAATAAAGTTAAATTTGACTTTTCTTTTATAATTTAAAAAGAATAAAAGCATAAAATTTAAGACAAAGCACACAAAATAAGAAAGAAGTTATGGTATGATGTTGGAAGTGGTATGTTGTCTAAATTATAATGGAGGGTAGTAGAAAAGGTTGTGTTTGTAATTTACCATTTTCCATTTCTGTAAAACATTACCACCTTTCCACTTTTTCACTTTATTCCATTTTTCATTTCATTCTCTCCTTTTACTTTCATGTCTTCACCTTCTTCCTTCTTGCTTTCTTAACTAAAACCATATCAAACCATACTTGTTTCTCCTCTAAATTACAAAATAAACCTAGAAAAACATTGTTAACATCATAACCATTCCAAAGTAGCAAGCTTTTAAGTCCAATCTCCCCTTTTAGCCTAATTGTGTGAGCAAATAAGAGGTTTTCCCAGGCTTTTTGAGTTGAAGTAAAGCAAGAAGTGTTGTCTAGTGGTGTTGCTAAGTTGAGGAAGGATTGTGTTGCTTTGTTTTGGTCATAGCTTGCTTTAAGCTGAGCTAAACTCACTTTAAAATAGTTTGAAAACCAATAAATCTTGTAACACATAAAGATGTTGATTTTATTGTTTAAACTAGTGTATGTTTGCATGTTTGGATTTGATTTTTGGTTGAAAGTAGATGGCATAAGTAACCATTGTTTTGCAGCGGACAAAAAGAGGAAGTTGAAGTGTCTTCGTAGCGAATAGGTCGCTACGAAGCACTTCGAAAAATATAAACACATAGGTAAGTCACAATGGATTTTTGTAGAAAGGGCTAAGGGATTTATCACCAATGTTAATTCACTTCCATATTTATGTTGGTTATGAAATGTTTGAATGAATATATATGACATATATATTTATTTATGGAAGGGTCGTTATAGAGATTATCGCTATATCGACACTTTGAAAATACCATCATTCTTTAAAAATTTGTTTTGATCTTGTGCTTAATATTTTACAAAATAAATAGTTGGTTTGTTTTTGTGCTTTTAGTGCAAAAGTGCGATGCTCAAAAAAGTTAGAACCCCTAAAACTAATGTCTTCGGAAGTTAGAAATGAATTTTCATACTGATTTCGTAAAAAGTCAAGTTTAAAAAAAATTTCAAATGTGTTTATTTGATTTCAAAACCATCTAAGTTTTGGTTAATGCACACTAGATCCAGAGTATGTTGTGCTAAAAATAAAATAGAGCATCATACTTGAAATTTTTTGGAGAAATTTACATTTAAAAACAGACCTATTTGAAGAAAATTTCAATGCTATTTAGTGATAATTTTTGTGATGCTTTTCTAGTTTTTATAAAAATGGTTCTAACTTATTTTTCTCTTCTTGAGATTTAATAGGGATATTTTGAACTTATTTCTAAGAATTTTAAATGTGATTTACAAATGTTTGTGACATGAAAACCAAGTACAAGTTCGGTTTTAAAAATGTAAAAGTTTGATTCGGTTATGAAAAGGATAAGAAATTTCATTTCCATAAACGATATCGCTTATGTGGAAAGGATTTAGTTATATTCTTAGCACTAAACGTCGAGGTATCGAAACTCGTTTCTACCTTTAAGTTTAAATATGTCGTCAAGGCAAGGTTTGGAGGTAACACTACCTTAACTGGTCTGGTTTCATTTTAACCGAGGGATAATGCAAATTTGAAATCGACAAGTGGTGAAAAGGACATGAGATTTAATTTCCATATACGAACATTTTATTATTTCCAATAGTTGATTTATTGACTATCGATTCTGCTATCTTTTTGTGCTTTGTCAATTTGAAATGATTTATTGCTCCTTTGAGTATTGATATCCTTTGTCAGTAATGACTAAAACCAAAGCGCAAGTGGATGTGAAGCTATATGGGGTTGCACCCATTAGGGTATCTTCACATCTACAGTAGATTGGATTCGGTTGTATGTGTGCGAAGATGTGAAATACTCGGACTCTCGTTAAGATTGGCGGGGTCCAGCTTGGACATTTTCCAGGAGAGTCATAGAGTATATGACCCCCTCAAGTATATTGTCCAGAGGTATGCTTTGTGTAAGGAGGGCGCACTCTCCTAGTCATTATTGGAAAATTTCTCTTTCCTTATTTTTGATTCAAACCTTTGAATTGATTCTTTCTTGATTGCATCGGGAAGTGTCTTGTTCTCTTTGCGATGTTTAATTATTTATGTCCATTCTTTTATGCTTGGATGTTGTTCTTGTGAGAGAGAACATGTTCCGTGTTTTGCGTTGTGGTCTCATATGTTGTTTTTTCGTACTCCGCTTTTATTTGGAGTTTACTCATGCCAAACTTATTGTTTGACCCGAGTTGTTTGTTTTTCCTAACTCTTGGATACTCGTTTCTATTTGAGTAGTCCGGGAGTGAGAAGTTTCTTTAGGCTCTTTTGAATGTGATGGATCCATATGAGGCTTCTTATCTATCTAACTATCTATTTCCGCTATTATGAGATGTTTGTTTTATGTATGTGTATTTTGTATTTGCAAGTGTAAAGGTAGGTTGTTATAACTGCCTAGGCCGATAGTAGTAGCACTTTTGTTGTAACTATGATAACTTCATGTTGAGTAGTAACTTTATGTACTATCTTATTGTTATACTATATTTAATTGTTATGTTGTGAGTTTTCTGTTCTGTTTCTTTATTTTTAACTCATAATTCCTTTCCTTTTGGATACTTTGGCTACGACACACGAATACTGTGAATGTATTAAGTGTCGTTCCCAGGGGTCCAAAAGTTGGGTCATCACAATACCATTTACGGATTTTCTATTAAATATACATTTAGTTAAATTAATTATTTAGTATAACACATTATTTCAAGTATATAATAGAAAAAATGCATCCTTATTTCGAACAAGATTGGTTATCGAGTTAGATATATGCAACAATTACATAATTGCCTCTAGGGCATATCTCTAACTTTATCAATCTCTCACTTGTGCTTGGGATCAATTATGGATTCTTATTCCAAATTCTCCAATCAGTTTCCTCAAAATCAATTTGATCAGTCCTTCAGTGAACCGGTATGCTATTATGTTTCAATTATCTACTTTGTCAATCAACTCTCTTCGATGCTAATAAACTACCTTTATCATGTGGAACAATTGGAAGTATGTCTTTCAACTTCTTCTGAGCCCTAAGTTCTTCTGTGAACTATATTGTGACGTTATAATTATATAACAGTATTATGGGATTCTCAACATTTGGAATCACCCTCAGCTCGGTTATAAATTTATGCATTTATTTATATACATTGCTTTTATTCTGCGCTATTTAAGCCCACAAACTTAGCTTTTTCATTGAATCAGCCATTGTATTTTAGTTGGAAAATTTCCAACTTAAAGATTCTTAACATGAATTTATTATTGACATATTATACTCAATATCACTTAGGAAAGTTTTAATCCAAACTCTCCTTCACAAGGAGTTTGTTGTTTCAATAAACAATTCCCTAATATTTCATAAATAAATAAGAACACATCAAACATCCATTTAGTGATATCAATTTGGTTTTGATATTTCCTTTATGTATCCAATACATAAAAAAATCACGATATCGTAGATAACATAACATGTCTGATAATTCATATTACCAATGCATAAAGAATTCATTTCACATGTTCCTTATTATACATTTTAATAAGATATTTCTACATATCATCTGGGACATTCCCAACGTCCTTTATACTAAATATGAAAAACATCATTTGCAAATCCAATTTCAAGTATTAAAACAACTAAAGCTGATTTTAACACAAGCACATCGTTAGCAATGAGCAGTGTGTTGTATGCTTATGGTTTACAAATATCTATGTACCTTTTAACGTTCTTTCTTATGAACAGACGCTTCCTATGAATTTTGATAGATAATCAAACTATTTAATATTTCTATCAAAACACTTGTTCGATTTTTATGCTTTTCCGAAGCATAGTTTAGTATCCATTCTCATTTGTATCTAAAACACACAAACTCAATATCGCTTCCACTGACTTCGAGACATGGTTATTATGTGTAAATAGTTTACTCTAAATCATTATTTAGATTTTTCCATTTCAACACATACGTACCAAAAAATATAGTCATATCGTGCAATAATTTTATGAGTAAAATCCGAACCAACTTGAGCACATTGATTGGTAAATCTTTTACATTAATTTCAACATTTGAAATTCATGGTATTATTCTTATCGATGTGGCTCACTATATTCCAACTGCATTTGTCTTTCACTTAAAGACACTTTGCGGACAATGGATCATATCCCTTTGGATACACCTATCAAAATCATATTTTGATAATGTATTTGGAATCTATTTTGGATTTGTGCATCGTACAATATCATAGGGTCAATAATCTTAATGGGTTAATTAAATAATCGAGGATTATTTATTCTTGATGTTGAGAAGAAACTCACATTTCGTAACAACCCACCTTTTTGATCCTTAGATGTCGACACTAATACATCAATGGCATTCACGTATCGAGCATCCAAGTGCCGAAAAGATAGCTTATAAGGGGAAAAGAAAACAAGAAGGAAGATAGAATCTCACAAAAAATGTGACGAGTAATACATAATACTAAACAAGTCTTTTAAAAAGAAAGATACCTTAATATACATACATAAATCAGAGTACAACACTAACCCATCATCAACTTGGATAGTTATAACAACCCATCCTTATAATTGCTGATAACTATAACAAGAAAAAACATAGAAAGATAAAAGAAAATACGTAAGTACGTCTTGGAAGCATCCAGCTCATCTCCTAAAAGCTCCAAAGTGTCCACCTAAATCTGGGAAAATATGCTTCGGTTGACCCGAGCATTATAAGAAAGCAACACCTGGGTCAGTCTGGTAAAGCCAACATGAGAAACATAATCAAATGGATTACTTAATGTTATAAAAACCTTTCAAAATAAAGGTATCTTATAATACCACACCGCACATAAATAAGGCGGCATTTTACCTTATGATAACCAAACCATTTTTCTATAGAAAATCCAGTGATATTATCATAGTGTCCAGGGGAAAAATAAATATAGAAAAAAGCTGAAATGCTTGCATCTCACATTTCAACATAGTTTGGCATAGCTAAGTCCGTAAAGGCACGTATTGGAGATTGGATTTCCATCAATGACAAGGCTATTGGGGTACCTCCTTTGTAATATCCCAGGATTTTATCATTTTAATTTTTAATATTTAATTAATTTTTAATATTTCAATAATTGGTTTTAAAGTATGAACTCTTTATATTCAAATATTGGGATTTTATTTTTAATATTTCAATAATGGATTTTATAATTTAAACAAACCATTTTTATGTAATTTAATCCCTTAAAAATAGGGATATTTAATATATTTTTAAATAATTACTTAATGGATTTTATAACTCAAATAAAGCTCTTTTAAATATTAACTAGTGGTAGTGAAATGGTTTTCAAAATTTCTTTACAAAAATATTTAGTTCAAAGAAAAATAAAAAATGTGACCACAATTCGTTTTTCGAATTTTTGACTTATCGTCGGCTATAAAATTATCGAAAACGTTGTGAACTCTAAAGTATAGACGCACACATAATTATAAATAAGTTAGTATATTTTAGTAAATATATGTATATTTATATGTTTACTTAAGTAATTATAAAGTGATGTGACTTTTATGAAATATAAAACAAAAGAAAATGTAAGTGTCATAACATGTCACATCACATGAAACATTAGGAAACATAAGTACATTAAGCACATGTTGGTTAAGACAAAGAAGAGCGAAGACAAGCTGGATGAGGTGCATAAAGGGAAAGGAGGTTATGTACTTAGGGCTAGTTTGGTAATTTAATTTATGCACTTTATATAAAAGCAAATTTATAAATTTTCTTTTCCAATTTTCATTTCAACTTCCATAGTTTTAAAGAACTTCCTTCATGCTCTTAAGCACTTTAATGGCTTCCAAAGTTAGTTTCAAAGTTTAGAAAAATCTATCCTTTTCACTTTTTCTTTATGCAAAAGCACTAAAGTTCATTTCCTTTCTTCTCTACACCTCCTCTCTTCCAAAGCAAGACCAAAAACACCTATTTTAAACTATGGCCGAACCAAATTGACATCCCCTAGGTCTTAAAAGCGAGTTTTGGCAAAAGGTAACTCTACACATGTGTCGGGTACAAGTTTGGTTAAAGTTTGATTCGATTCGATTGCATTTTGGTGTGTAAAATCTCACCTTTCTAAACATAAGATTCTAGTTTTATTATTGTTCATAGATATGCTTGCTAGTTACTTCTTGGATATGTAATGTAAAGTTATGATTGTTGGCTTGGTTTGCGCTTTAAAACTATAAAACCATTAGTACATAGTAAGTGACTTTAGATTAGTCGGAAAGTTTAAGTAAATGGTTTAGGTGATGCCCTTTTTATGTTCATGAATATTGTGACTTTATGTATATGGATGTTATTTGCCTTTGAATATATGTTTTTCTTATGCTATGTGATGCTTGGATGAAATAATGACATATGAATATGTTTTACAGAAATGTCCATACAACGACTATCGTTATATCAGCACTTTGAAAAATATCACCTCTTTGAAATCTTTTGGATTTAAATCTTGCTTGGTTTTTTCAAAGTTAAAAAATTATCATAATAATGATGAGTTTAAAATTAATTAACCATTTTAATAATGTTTTTTAAATTTAATTAATCATTTTAATTAATGAGGATTAAGATTAATTAATTAACTTAATAATGATGTGTTTAAAATTAATAAATTAATTTGTTAATGATATTTAAAATTAATTAATCATTTTATCTAATGATGTTTAAGGTTAATTAATCATTTAAATAATTAATTATTTGAATTAATGGTGTTTTAGAAATTAATTAACCTTTTTATTTAACGACTTTTAGAGTTAATTAATTAGTTTAACATTAAATAATCTTTTCCACTAATGATATTTTAAATTAACTAATCATTTGAATTAATGATGTTTGAATTTATTAATCATTTTAATTAATGATATTGAAAATTAATTAATCATTTTAATTAATAATGTTTTAAATTTAATTAATCATTTTAACTAATGATGTTTGAATCTAATTAATTATTTTAATTAATAATGTTTTCAATTTAATAAATCATTTTAGCTAATAACTTTAGTTAAAGATGTTTGAATTTAATTAATCCATTTTAGTTAATGATATTTAGATTTAATTAATAATTTTAAAGTACTGGTGTTTGAATTTAATTAATCATTCTAACTAATGATATTTGAAGTTAATTAATCATATTAATTAATGATGTTTAATCAATATTAATCATCTAAATTAACAATGTTTGGAGTTATAAATCATTTTAGATAATGATTTTTAAAGTTAATTTAACTAATTTAGTGAATGTGGTTAAAGTCAATTAACCGATCTAATAAAGGAGTTTAAAGTAAATTAACTTATTTAGTAAATGTGTTTTAAAGTTAATTAACTGACTTAGTGTTGTAAAGTTAATGAATTTATTTAATGAAGATGCTTAAAGTTAATTAATTAATTTAACAAATGTGTTTAAAGATAATTAATTAGTTTATTAAAAGAATATTATAGATTTTATTTATTATCTTTCGGGAAAATTAATGTTGTTTTAAATTTATAAAAAAAAAATTAAATTTGATTTATTTTCTCAAGGGAAAATTAATGTGATTTTAAAATTATAAAAGGATTTTATAAATTATCCTTTAGTATGATTAACATTTGTTTTAATTTATAAAAATAATTTAATTGATTTATTATGTTCTGGGATAATAAATGTTGAAGAAATTTTTAATAATAGTTTATAAATGAAATGATCTTTTAAAAGGAATGTTTTAAAATAAAGCTAAGTGTAAGTATTTTTGGGTTTGTAATAAACAATGTTTTGACATTTGTTTCAACCTCGGTTTTTATACACCTAGAAAATATAATTCGCTCATTTAAAAGAATATTTTAAAGAGTGTTTTTAAAGTGTCTTTAAAAGTATTGTGATGTGAAAATCAAGCGCATGTGTGAACAACCATTTTATCATTCCCGATAGTTGATCTTTCGACTATCAATTTCAATTCTGCTATCTTCTTTATATTTCGTTACTTTAAGACGATGTGTTGCTCATTTGAGCTTTGTTATCCTTTGTCGAAAATGACTAAACCCAAAGAGGGAGTGTGGGCCAAGCTATGTAGGGTTGCTCCCATTAGAGTATTTTCACATCCACTCTAGATTCGATTCGGTTTTGCGCATTAAGATGTGAAATACTTGGATTCTCAGTAATAGATGGTGGGGTCTGGCTTGGAGGTTTCTGAGAGCCATCGTAGTTCTCAAGCATATTTCTAGAGGTATACTTTCGGTAAGGGGGGTGCATCCTTCTATTCATTGTTGGAAAAAATTCTCTTTTTTCTTGTTATAAATTCAAATCATTGAATTTTTTCCTTAATTTCATTGAGAACTTCCTTGTGCTCTTCTCATTGTTTAATTATTTGTATCTATTCTTTCAAGTTTTGGACTTTTACCTTGTTTGTCCATTCTTTCCAGTTTGGATTGTTCAGATTATTTCCATTCTTTTAAGTCTAGATTTTTATATTATTTATGCCAATTCTTTAAGTATGGGATTTGTTCTTACTATTACCCATCCTTTATATTTGGACTTGTTTTCCTATTGTTTATTTCCACTCTTTCTTATATGGATGTTATTCTTGTGAGGTAAACATATGTTCCATGTTTAGCGGCGTTGTCTCATAGAATTTTATATGTTCATCGTATTACTTGAGTTTTCTCACGTTGCTATCCAAACTGACTCGGGTGTTATTTTATTATAATGTTGGTTAAACCGAGTATTGTCCGAGGTTGGCTTTGGTGATATGGAGCTCTTAGAGAAGAATTGGATGTTCGACTTCCATAGTATTTCATTTCTGATGTATTATAGTGTAAAGCTATCAGCAGTTGTAAGGTCAGGATTTTATAACTGTCCAGCTGATAAGGTTTATTTTTAACTCTAATGTACTATGTATTTTGGAGTGACAGTTTATATTGTCTTTGTTATATTATATGTTGTCGATTCTGCTGTGAGATTTTGTTTCCCTTGTTCTTTGTTCATTTCATTTTATTTTACACTAACAATCTGCCTTTCTGGCGAGTGGAAGTTCGGCATTTGAATACCTTGGATGTATTCGGTGTCGATTTTCGATGGTTGAAATGGTGAGTCATAACAGGCTACCATAGTACACCTTTATAAAAATGTACTGAGGTCAAACTTATTGATCCCTGTAAATCAGAGTCATCCTACCCATCAAACATGACAAGTCGGATTACATCATCCCTCGGGTACCGGCTACGGAAACTTATTCCAGACCCTAGCCCCACCCGTGCGTGCGTACCAAACTGTGGATATCAATTCTATATTGAGGAATGATGCTCCTAATGGTAGCAAACCACATAGCTCTAAAGGATGTCCCATGTTTTAGTCATTACCGGGTTATGAGTTTTGTGAGGTCACGATTACATTTTCTCTCTCTTAGCAATTCCCACTTGGAATGCTAACACTGCCCTCCAGGCATAATGCAATGTCATCATTTGTCCATACAAGGTGTTTAGGATATAAACCAGTCGAAGGCACTACTTCTACTACATCCATTATGGAATCACCCTCATGATTAGTAGCAAGTATCCTTTGCACTTCAAAGAACTCAGTCTTCGATTCCATCATCTTCAAGATGTCTTCCATACGACGCTCGAGTTAGATCAAAGTGGTTTACAGATAATTCATACTTATTCGATCTCGGTTTCTTTGAACCAACATTTGATAGTTTTGGTAAACTCAACTTTGTTCTTTCGGAAAAATATAGACAATAGATAGGAGTGGGGATCACCCCCTAACCTCTTAAGTGGACGGATGTCTCTATCATTTGTCCCGGGAGAACAGAACGAGATTTATACGCACATTACAGCATCATTGAAGATGACTATATCATATAACGCTCGTGTTTCTCCTAGATATTTCCGGAGTTATATTTTTGGTCCAGATTTTTTATAGTCGGTTATTTAACTATCAAACAAACAAAAATCAAATATAGATTTAATTCCATATGGGGTCCACCAAGCCTCTATAAATCAATCTTTCACTAATGAAAATCTCTTTTCAAATATTTGATTAAAAATACCTTCACAAATGATATATTCCCAAGCCCCTTATACTCTTTCAATACATAGAACACATTTATATACTTATCTCGCTAGTATAAGTATATTCCAAACCATTATATTTTCAATACTCGGAAAATATTCATATACTTATCTCAATGGTATAAGCTTATTAATAATACTTGAGGGAGATTTCCTCTTTTTCAAAATCATATTTAAATGGGCCAAAATAATTATTATATAAAATGTTTCTTCCTATAAACAAAACCACTCATCCTTTGGTGTTAAGTGTGGAAAGAATGTTTCCATACCACCATAATTAAGAGGGATAAATGGTCAAATCAAATCTCATTCCTTTTATAAATTACTTTTTTTATAAGCCCATTTCATATTACAAGTACTTTTATAAATTTCCAAATTAATTTACAAAACTTCTTTACAAATCTCTAAAATGATTTATAAACTCCTTGTAGACTCCTTTACCAAATATCATTTAAAATCCCTTTACAAAACATCGTTTGTAAATATCCTTTAAATTAAACCCCTTCAAATAAATCTTTTTTTATAAAATAATTTATTATTTGTAGACACCTTTATTCAATTAATTGATTACCTTTAAACATCTTAATTAAATAATTAATTAACTCGAAACCCTCATTTTTAAAATAAGTAGTTAACCAAATAATAAATTAACCTTAAACCATCCTTAGAAATATAGTTAACCAACTTAATAAAACATTTCCAATGAAATGGTTAATTAACTATCTTTAAAACATCTTTCATAATTATATAAACACTTAACCTCAAATTGTTAATAAAATAGAGTTAATTTAAAACCAAAACTTACACATTCGAAAAATGGCTTAGTGACCACAATGGTACTAAATCAAACCACCATTTTCTTAATTTTGACTTTTCAAGTCACATACAGGTATTTACATAAGCCAGCATATATGTAAATGAAATTAATTAGCAATCGCTAACTAAACCATCACTTTTCCAATATAAATTAACTGGCATACTGTTCAATGTCCAAATCAATGCATTAGCAAAATGGAGATTTATTCTGCTAAAAGCATGTCCAAATAATCTACTTAATTTTAGTTATTGCAGAATGGGAACTTTCTCTGCTAAACAGATGTCAAAGTTTAATATAACTTATCCATTTTTGTTTGGCTACTAAATGGCTCAGACAAGAGATCCCTTTATTTGAAATCAATTTATTTACCAAAGAAGATACCTCAAAATAGAGTTGATGGAGTTTAAAATAAACCTTCAATTAATAATAATTAAATCTTAATTTAATTACTAATTAAAATCATAATTAACTCTAAATTAAATCTTAATTAAACTTTAATTAAATCTTAATTAAATCTAAATCAATTAATTAATTAAACCCTAATTAATTAATAATTAATTAATAATTAATTAAATAATTAAACTTAATTAAACAAAAATAAATGCTTAATTAACTCTTTACTTAATTAATCATTAATTAAAACTCTCTTAATTAATTAATTATAATTAACTTAATTAATTACTTAATTACTAATTACTTAACTTAATTACTAATTAACTACTAATTATACTTAATTTATTAATTAATTATTTATTTACGCATACTTAATTAAGTAATTAATAAATATCTTTTATACTTAAGTAATGGTTTGAAAATGGTTTTCAAAAACATTTAAAAAGAAACACTTTAAATTTAGAAAACGTTTAATTTTTCTGAACTACATCCATAGCGACTATCACTATGGATGTTATAACTTAGAGTTAGTTTCTAAGTAAACTTTTCAAACCATAACTCTTAAAACTTTACTTACTTTGTAAAACAAAAGTAAGAGGTTTTGAAAACTAAATAAAGTTAGAAACTTGAAACTGTTTTTAGTAAATTTAAAACTAGACAAAACATGATTTCGTACAAGGGATTTTATGTCACTTAAACAAAGCAAGATGCTAACTTTCTTAGTATACAACAAATATTCATGCTCATAACATACATATTTGTACCACAATCACCAACATAAGCAAGATCCCAACTTTTCATTATTTACAACAACATTAGACTTCAAATTCAAGTCTAATTCGTTCTCACATCCAAGGTTTCATATATATACATCCAACAACATAAATGATCAACACAACAAGCAATTTCACCTATTCCCAAAAATAAAGAGTTTTACTCAGCAAAGATAAGAAAGCAAACCAAACTATCATAGAACTTTGAAATGATCTTAGATCTTGTATATCTTTTAGAAAAAGGTGATTTTACCATTGGACTTTAAAATTTGGCAAGGCCTATGGGTAAATAGGGCATGGCCATAGGTGTAGAATGTGGATGTAAGCTTGATTTTGAAAGAAAAAGAGATGTATAAGAAGAGATAATGGTTTAAAAAAGTTTTTAAAAGGATTTAAGGAAAAGTTTCGATTTTTAAAACTTTTGCAATAAAAGAGAAGCTGTTAAAGTGTTTTGAAAAACTTTGGAAATGAAATGAAGTTTGAAAAGGTGAGAATATGAATGGGAAAATGGAAGAGAAAAATGGAAAAGGTTTTATATAAATTGAAATTATAAAATTACTGAACAAACCTTAAGTCCACTGCCATCAACTAGCTTTTGAACATATCGTCATATAGCCTTCCACACCTTGATGCACACACAACATACGTAGCAATACCCCTTTATCCAACAAACAAGGTTGTAACTTGTACCACGATGGAAGAAATTAATGTGACATTTCATGTTTTATTTTTTCTAATTTAAATTTGAAAAAGTGTCACATTTTAATTCTTACTTAAGTAAACATATATTTTTACTTAAGTAAATATAATTTACGATTTACTCTTATTAATCTTAACCATACTAATGCTAATTGTAAATGTGTGTATAGATATACCAAAGTGTTTAGAACGTTTCCGACAACTTTTAAATGATGAAAATTTGAAAATTCAAAAAACGATTTTCAATCACATTTTCTATTTTTCTTTAAACTAATTATTTTGATAAACACATTTTGAAAACTATTTCACTATTATTAGTTATTATTTAAAAGGGGTATTTTTGAGTAATAAATCTATTTATTAATTATTTTAAGAATATATTAAATATCCACATTTAAAGTGATTAAACTCTGGGTTGTTACATAATTTATCTTTAATGTACAAGAATACTCATTAGACGTTCTAATGTATATGTGTTCATTTAGGTTCGATCGGTTTTATTTCATCCCTTGTAATCAGTTTTATCCTTGAGTCATATCCAAATTCATTTTATACTAATAATTTCTTAAAGAAATTCCTTCACTATGAAGTTGGTATTTTTCAAAACAACGTTTGTTTCTTTGTGCAACCGAATGGAATTCATAAACATTTCATGAATTACATCATAAAAACTGATTTTTCATTAGTTCACAATATATTTATGTTCACAACATAAATTAGTCATCTAGTGACTATTGTTCCTAAATTCTCTTGGGATAATTCATACAAGATCTTTTATGTATAGACTAATTACATGTAGTCTTTCAAGTCGCATAACCTGACAACTCCTTGGCTTAGGATATGTAGGGGTTTTGTTATAAACTCTTATCTCATACGGTTTTGTAAACTATTCTTTGGATGATATTAATTTTAACCTTGTGTACTACTCTTAAGTACACACCTTATATAAAGAGTTTAACACAACTTCACTCATCATTAATTGTGCATTATCCGACAAAGCTCGATTACTCCTTATCAATATAACATTATGTATTATATAGCACGGAGTGACCTTTGAGACTGAATCTTTATTCATATTAGGTACATACAGAACTCTTTCCAACATACTCAACTATTCGACCAAATCAAATCAATTATGTTGCATGTTATATTATTTACTTTTGTTTTATATTCTATGAGCATATCATAGACTTATACATGCATATCAAATAGACAAGTTCATGTTTGTGATAACTCATCTGTGAATATAAAGAAATACATGGAATGATTTTGGTATTAATAGATATATAATTGCATACACACACACACACACACACACATATATATATATCAATCAAAAGAGTTCATCAACTCTTATGATTCTCCTACTAAATGGGTGCATAGCCTTAATTGTTTGAGATATTATTAATTCGTATCATATGATTCATAATCATATAATAAAAATTATTTCTCAAAACTACGGCTTAGTCTATAATTTCAAAATAATTGTAAATGATTTTAGATACTTCAGTATTTTTCAATGCATCACTTTTGTTGTGAAATAAATACCACATAATAGTTTTATTTCATAGCAAATATTTATAATATTTAGATTGAAATATAACCATGTCTAATTTTCAGTCGACACCAAAATATAGTCATTATTTCATAAATAATGTTCAGTATGTTTTACGAAAACAATTTTCATAATTTGATGCGATTAATAAGTGCTATATGGCATGCTCCCACTATTTCCGCCATTACTATAATAACATACTAAATTCAGAGGTCCATCATTCACTTAATATAGGTTATTTATTTCATATACTGCAACTATTTTACACCAGATAATTTTTTGGTCAAATATCTTGAACTCAAAGAAATAAATCTCATAGAAAACAATTTTCTATATGAAAATACATTTCGAAATAGAAATCACGTTTCTTATTTCAATGTTAAGTATTAATTATTATTATTACAATTCTCCTTTTTTATGTTTCTTTATGAAGCAGAAGTGACCGTTCACTCTCTTCATTCCAAATGTACCTTAAATCACATCTACTCTTATACATTCATTTTTTTTCTAAATGGTCGTGCCATTCAAAAGAAATCCCTTACCACAATATCACAATGAACTCTTTACAAAAGTGCATTTGATCATCCTAAACATTTAAGGACATAAAATATGATGCACCTTACGTAAACTGATCAAACCGACATTTCAGTGATTGAGTTCTTAGATTTATATTATAGTCTTGGTCTTTTGTTACATTTAACACAATATGATCTCTATTGTAATCAATCAAATTGAGTACTCGATCTCGCACTATAGTTTATTTGTTTATTTTGGATGAACTAATCTCATCGAAATATCGTATATTACGAACTGTGACCATTTATAATATAGCATTTATATGTGATTTTATATTAATCAAATATCCATAGTCTTATATTGCTTTTGAGTCCGGAACTCATGGAATTCAATACATGTTCTCGATTGAATAAACACGTAAGCAACCAAATTAGTAGTTGTAAAATCCAGCGCTTGCCTGGATGTTGAAACATTAACATGCAATAAGCATTTGTTAGTAAGCATATGTTATATTTCTATTTGTCAATCTTCAATTCAATCCAATTCAATTGTATATCTTAATTGATAAACATTTTATTAATTATATTAAATGCATAAATTTATCAATGTAGATTATTATAACATTATATAGCATATGTTCTTACAGTATTAGAAAGGTTAAATGTTATCATTTCATTTTTCTAATAAGGCTCCCACTAGTCTTTTATGATTTACCAAATCCTAAGTCAAAACATAGAAGCCTTTCGACTTCACTAATGGGTGTTAGGACCCATCCATCTTGGAATTCTGACCTTAAGTTTTCTTAGCAAGCCATAGCTCCATCGATGATGAAGAACTCCTTATCGGTTGTATTATATACAACTATTAACCCTTGGTACCTTGCCCTAATTTCACTTCGACCTTGAGTTTGCTCAATAAATTGAAACGAAGTTATTCACTCGTACCTACCATATCGTGGTGGCCAAAGTATAATATATGTACCTTGAGTTTTCTCAACAAATACATATAGTTATATTACCTTGTCTATTCAATATATTAATAATACTACACACAACATCCCTAGCTGGAGTTTGCTCAATAACTAAGGAGTATGCAAGTAATTTATTAGTTATATATAGTAGAGGACAACATTATATTGAAGATTCAAATCTTTAATATATTATATTAAGTGATATCGACCTATGGAATAATGTATTTTTTTTATGAAATACCCTCGTGGTTCAAATGTCAGACACATCGGAAATCACGATACAAGTACATTTATGTATGTATTTATTCCTTAAGTCTATTTAAGGTTTCTTCATGTTCCACCTTTAATTTATACATTCATATTATATAAGTTTATTATTATATAACTTTTATATTTCATATTACTTATATAATATTTTATGTATAATATTATATTCATTAAACCTTATTTAATTCATTTTAATTAATTTACATTTTAATTAATTTTATATTATCTGAATATAACATTTATATTAATTTTTTTAAATGTTATAACCTTTATAGTGTAACACATATATCATATATATGTGTGTATTATTTAACTAATTAAACTTTTAATTAATTTTTTTCACTGATTAATTTTAATTAAATTTATATTGCTTTCGAAATTCATTTATATACATACATACATATATATATATATACACTCATGTTAATTTAACTTTTTGAAACAATATAACATATATCATAATATATAATACTTGTATATATTTATTAATTAACTTATTTTATTAATTTATTTTATTAACCACGTTAATAAATTTTATAAAATTCAAAATTAATTTATATTAATTTTCAAACATTTGGGAAATTTTTACTATATTATAACATTAATAATATGTATATATTTTATTTTAAATTTGACCATTAAATTTAAAATATTATATTTTAATTTTCAAATAATTTTAAAAATTAGCCTAAGGCTCAACTTAAATTATGCCTTTTTTATTAGGGGCAACATTTGGGCTCCTATGTCTATTCAGGCCAGGCAGATAGCTAGGTAGGGCAGAGTACTTGATTGCCCAAACCTAATCCTTCGACACTATCTTTCTAGACACCCTACTATCTGAGATGTGAGCTTAATTAGTTAACCATAACATGACTAATTTAGACTGAATAGGTTATTGGGCTCTCTTCGAGCCAAGGCCGTTAGCTAGGTAGGGTAGAGTACTTGATTACCCAAACATAATCCTTTGACACTATCTTTCTAGACACCCTACTATTTGGGCTCTGAGCTTAATTAGTTAACCCTAACATGACTAATTTAGACCGCATAGGCTATTGGGCTCTGTTCAGGCCAGGCCGGTAACTAGGTAAGCCAAAGCACTTGATTACCCAAATCCAATCCTTCGACGCTATCTTTCTAAACACCCTGCTAACTGGGTTGTGAGCATAATTAGTTAACCCTAACATGACTAATGTAGACCCATTGGCTATTGCGCTCTGATACTATTGTTGGAATTGGACCAACCGTAGTAGAAGTAATGGGTAAATTTTAATTTTTTTTTACCATTTTGGATCTTTATTAGGCCTATGCAGTCTAATTTATTTAGAACATTTCTAAATTTCTTTTAAATAAAATCATTATTTTATTTAAATTTATAATATATTTCTATATTATGTAATTAGTAATATATTGCAGATATATACATGTGTATCATATACACATGTGTGTGCAGGTGTCACATAGTAATTTGTGTAAGGTATAACATGCCCGTGTATAAGTGTTGGGATTTACACCGCAATAGACATATTAGCTCATTTAGTATATAATTATATCATCAAAATGCATTTTTATATACTTTATTCATGTATTCAAAATAGTTTTTTAGTAAGTCTAGCCGGCTTTGAAGTGGGTCATCCATTATTATTAAAGAAATTTTAACAGGCGTCTAACACATGCGCCAGAACAACTAAAAGGAAAAAAGTACAGGAGATTGGCTAAATACCAATACTACAAATAAGATAAAAAAAACTAGTTCCCCTCGGAAGAAGAGGATCCACTGCCATCATCTGAAGAATCGGGCCCTATAACATGAAAATATCCCGTGAACACGGCCACAAAGGGAGGAACATAAACATCAGAATTAGTGCAGTAGATATACTTCATATCCCAAGAGTCATCCGCCAAAAAGTTCCTATTTCTCTCACCAAGTTCACCTTGCACGAAAAGTGAAAAGTCGTCATCCACCACTTGACAATATAACCGTCTACTCCCACTCTCTTACCCACATGCTTATAAAAGGTTGCATATTTTGGATTGTAACACATATTAGAATCATAATGTATCCAAGCTTGGTCAGACAAACTCCAACAAATGGCATCAAAGGAAGGAGAAACTCGAACTAGTGAAACGCTATCAGCATTATTGGAAGCAGGAGTGACATCTATATTAGAAGGAGAAATAATTATAGCAGGAGTGTCATCTATATCTGGGAGGGTGCCAACATCATTCTGCACCACAAGACTTGGAGCACGCCTTGGCTTCGGGACCCATCTTCTGACAAAGGGATAAGGAAGATGAACTTTCTCAAGAATAGATAACGGGGCAACAACCGAAAGAGGAGTAGGAGTAGGATTCCATGCTTACAAGATTCCATTATGGGGCCAAAAGATTTACAAGTAGTTTGAATATCTGGAACCCAAATATAACAAACAACAGCATTCACAAAGTGCCCCACAATAGTTTGAACTCTAAACTTGGTCAGAAGTGGCTTATCTAGAGCAATCTCAATCAACGCTTAGCATAAACAAGCCTTTCTCTAGCAACTTTATTGGTATCAAAGCACTTCAACTTACCAATAAGACTAGCTAACCAATTCAAACCAATCGAAGGTTGCAAAATACAAGGAATATGAGAGAAATGAGCCTAAATTGGAATAGACAATACCTGCTCCCTAACACCGTCGATAGTTGGACTCCACGTAATAATAATAAATGGCTTACCCCTAATGAAGGTAGGATCCGCTTCTAGAACTCGATGTCTTTCCTCTAGCTTAGAGAACTTAAAATAGAACATAGAGTTGTCAAAATGCTCTTGTAGACCACCTTTAATCTTCCAAACATTGCAACAATGTTCCTTGACAACATAATACAGAGGGTTGGAATCAAGGAAAAAACCAACCAAATAGTTGGACCAATAATCAACCCCCACCCGAATCACCTCCGCCAAAGGCACCATGACTTCATCTATTTCCACAGTTTCAAAGGAACGGGGCTTATACGCACCTAAATTATGCAGCAATGAGGTGAACAAAGAGGTCCACTTGACAGCCTTACTAGGGGTTACACTAACAGGACCAGATGGGTGCAATTTATCAGGAGATGATGGAACCGTATTACAAGGCAATGCATTATTACATGCACCAGGCGTGCATAAGGGATTTTGACTAGAAACAATCATTGTTCCATCAACTTCAACAGTATTAACAGCAACTTGCTCATTACCCACACCCAACTCAACTTTGACAGCCATCCCTTCACCCAACATCAGAGCCGATTCCCCCCATCGCACCTTAGAATGACCAACACCAGCTGCCAAATAGGTAGATAACGGATTAACAACCCTAGCCAGTGGAGTAGTAGCTAAATGAGGCATGGTCGAGTCAATTTCAAAAATCAAGGTCGATAAATCTTAAACCATAGAGGATTCCAACGGAGCAACTGCAACAGGCAAATCAAGGACAACATGAGAAATGATCGGACTTTCATCAAAGACAAGGGCAATATCCACCTGAGTCGAAGGAACCACCGGATCTAGGTTGGAAGAGGAAAATGTTTTCCAAATATGTTTATCGATCAAGGCTCGGAGAGAACGGGTGCAAGCGGTTTCTTAGGATGTGGCATGAAAGGGTTGACGAAGGAAATGAGGTCGTAAGGGGAGGGTAAGGAAGCAGGAAGTAGAGATTGAAGAAAAGCTAAATGGCAGTCTAGAGAGGAGCCATTAAAAAGAGTGCAAATATAATGTATGTATTCAAAATATTTCATATATATATATATACATATATGTATATATTATTTTGAAATTATTTATGAATATAAAAATAAATATATGTATATGAGATTTTAATATATGTGTGTGCATGTATATGTATACGTTTGAAATTATTTAAAATTATATTAAAATTTATGAATTTATTTTGCTGAAAATTCGAAATAAAAATCAATTTTTTTAAATAAACGTAAACAACATATATCTTATAAATAATGTAATAATATATATATATATATATATATATACATAAGAATACTTAAATAACATACATATATGTGTATATATAAAGTATATAAAATAAATATATGCCTATTATAATGCATACAGCAAAACTTGGCTTTTTAAATTTTTAATTTATATATATTACTTTCCATATAAAAACTAATAAAAATTAATAAAAAAATTATTTTTAAAAGAAAATATAAAATTTAAATATTCTAGCAATATTTAAAAGATATTTTGATGTTTAAATATTTTATTTATATATTTTATAATTAAAATAGATTTTTAAAAACAATTATAAATTTTGGATACGATTTAAATATTTAAATTATATATAAAAATAAATTTTTTATTTTCCAAAGGTGTTATTAGATGCAAATTTTAATTTCATAACATTTAAATCATATTTTATATTATATGTATATATCATTTATTTATAGAATTAAATGATTTAAATAATATTTAAAATAAATATATATATTTGTAAAATTATTTTAATTATGCTGAAAGTCCATTACGTATAAAATTATTTGTATAAAATTTTAAAACTATATTTTGTATAATATAAGAATTAATATTTGAATTATGAAGCTGGTATAATTATTTAATGTATATTAACTAATCTAAATAATAATTTTTTTTTAAATTTTGAGCTATGATTATAAAAGGAATATAGATAAAAAAAATTAATTATATACAAGTATATAAACAAAACAACCATTCTGAACGTGACGATATATTAATATAATAGAACCATCGCTTAACTAATAAATAATATATAAATTATAAATTATCTAAATATTGTTATATAATTATACATAAGAAAATCACCTTATCTTCGAAGCCTATTAGTACACCTTGAAACGATGAGATCAACTCCTTGAACTAGTTTCCAATCCAGCAAGGTGCTAGCTCCTGAATTGATGACCACCAGCTATCGAATAGTAAGTATTTTATTTGATATGAACTTTAAAAATAAAGGAGGAAGTAGAGTGTATTTTCGACTAGAAATAGACGTAGATGGAGTCTGTCTAAAAGCAAGAAATGAGAGTAGGTTGAGATGCTTTTATAGAGGAGAGGATGAAGAGATATGTTAAAATCAATATCCACATTTCTCTCTTACAATTTCTTTCCTCTTATCCATTCAAACCCTAGCCTCTTTAACCATCTTATAGCTGCCCCTTTGCTTGTCTTTTGTGGCTGAAATGTACATCCCCTATATGGACTTCAAATGCATTTAAAACCTAAACAAATAATATTGCATTTAAATCTAATTTAAATGTATATCGATTAATATATTTATAACTATTATAAACATATTTAATAATATTTGTTCATCAGATCAAAATAAAAATTTATAACTAATATTTCATAAATAATAATTAATTTAATTAATTTATAAAAATTACAAGTTAATTAAATTATTTGGACAAAGGAGTATTCAACGTTTCAGTTGTGTGACCCATTAGGTGTAAATTTTTTCAGTGATTAATATTTTACTATTCGAATATTAACGTTCACACATCACTTAGCAAGTGGTGTGACATTTTGACCAAATTTATCACTTACTTGGTTTCGGCAAAATCCAATTTTACAATATTAAGTGTTACCCGATTGTGACTGTTATTTACACTAATTCTCTTTGTCAAAATTATATCACTTTGGATTTATGGAATTTGGTAATGGACAAAATTCCAATATCATCCATATTCCACTCTATAGTCCAAACACAAAGTCCTTTGTTCAATAAAAATAATAGTTATTAACTGAAATGCTCTGGCCAGAGACTTTTACCTTGAGTTGACCGTGATACTAACCTCATATAATTGAGGAGACGAATCCTCTCTTGAATAGTGTTTCACTTCCAATGCTTCCACTCAACCTAACTATAGTTGTTCGATTGATGTCGTGCCATGATTTAATTATAATCAAAGTGGAGTTTCCACATCGAAGCTCGATAGTATTCTCAAATCGAGGGAACTATATAATTTTGTCACATCGATATTTTCTGTTTGACTTTAGTCATATCAAGCAATAAAAAACTACCACGTGAGCCATTCCATATTTATCTAATAACTATCAGTATGTAATCCCTTGGTACCCCCAGTAGCCATGAGTAATACAATGTTTGACATTTGGAGAGCATCGCATACTCTAGTCTCAATGGATCTATCGATATCTAGTCTTAATACATCTTGGCTAGGAATATTTAAAATAGTATATTTATTTTCATTATGAAAAATTACTCATGGTTACAACACTTTGTAACTACTATCACAAAACATGCCATTTATGTATTTTCTATTAAACGTGCTTTTAATTAAATTAATTAATTAATATAACACGTTATATCAAGTATATAATAGAAAGAAAACACCTTTTTTGAAGAAGATTGGTTATCGAGTTAGATATATGTAACAAATTACATAATGGCCCCTAAGGCATACCTCTAACTCAATAATGAGGAACATATTATCATACTTTTTGCCATTAATACTGGAAGAAGATTAAATGGGGTCGCGTATCTTATCATATGAACTCCCAATGGGTAGGAATGTATATAGGTCAAAAAATCATAAATACGTTTTAGTTGTGTCATGTTGCAGTTATATGATATCTCGTTGTGACCTGGTATCGTAATATAATGATATAATGATGTAATATCTAAAGATGACCTGATATTCCATATATACAATGTTATGATAATAAGAAATCTCACCATGACTTGATATCGTAAAATGTGATATCTCATCATGATTAGGTATCACATACATATGATATTATGATGATATGATATCTCACAATGACCTAATATTATATATATAATGTTATGAATACATGATATCTCATGATGACCAAATGCCACATATACATGATGTCATAATTATTTGATATCCTATAATGACCTAACATTATATATATACGATGCTATGATAGTGTGATATCTCACGATGACTAGAAATCACATCTACATGGGGTCATAATGATATTATATCTCATGATAACCTAGTATCATATATAAGGTTTGTGGCGATGTGATATCTTTTGATGATCATAATCACATATAAAAAAATTTATAATGATAAATATCTCATGAAGACAAGTTATCTTATATGCGATGTGACGATAATGAGATATCATACAGTGACTATACATATATATAATGTTATGATGGCATGATATCCAAGGATAATCAGATATCATATCAAAGGTGTAATGATGTTAGGGTATCCCATGATGACCACATGTTATATAAATGATGCTATAGCGATGTGACATCATATGACTGTAGAATATCACATTCATGGTATTAAGGGATATGATATCACTTGATGGCGAGATATCATATTGTGGATAAGTTGGAGATTTATTAAAGAGCATTATTATATTGATAGGTTTTTCATAGAGTCAAGGACCATGAGAACCATTTCAGACTCTTACGGTGGATCATTTGGATTACTACAGGGGTGTACAACTAAGAGTTAATTATTGGTATGCTCACACTAAAAGTATAAAAAGTGTTATCCTTTAATGGAAATTTTTGAGTTCTACGTCGATTCGATTATAGGTCATTTAGAGTATCTCTTCTTGAAGGAGGATCCCGATCAATGATAATTGAGGTAGTTGGAGTTTCTTCTCAGAAGAACTTTTGATTTGGAAAGATAGATAAGTCAACGGAGATATTGTTAGACCTATTTGATAGCCTCGTGTATAGATAAGTCAACATATTGAGTTAACTTGCATCATAGTCAATAGGTGTGTAATGCACCCATTATATATCTCGTTTTTGGGAGTATGTGCATGAATTAGGCATTGTTATATGCCCGAATGAAGTCGAAAGACTTGTAAAGTGCATGTAGGTTTGATGGAATGAAGACTCAAATAGTAATGCTTCGAAATGCGTAAGAAGACATTTTGGTTTTTTCATAGTCTTTCCCTTGGTATGCCATTATATGTTAGCTCATCGTTCATGGTTTGCCTATTTGAACTCTTATAGCTTTGTATGGACAATATTAACATGTCTAGTTGTCGTGTGTGTTTATTATACTAGTATACATAATGTGATAGCACAAAAATTGTTTATACGTCGCTATGCTTGTGTATGTATGTAAGATGTTAAATGTGCTAGGCTAGTGGTGTTACATCGCTCCACCTTATTGAATTTTAGGGATGAAATTCTTTAATGGAAGAAGAATGTAACAAGCCATATTTTAGTTCCTAGTAATTTTCATAATTGATTTAATATTTGTAAAGTTAATTCGAACAATCTGTTTAAAAAAGCTAACTTTTGAACATAAATGAATTTGAATTTGAAACCATCTATTGTGTCTATAATTGTTTAGATGAAGAAAAACGTATAGATGTAATGACCGTCGTTTACGATACCCAAAATCAATGCAAAAATACTACTTTGACTCTTTGATGTACTTTCATAGTAAAAATGATATAATATCATATACTAAAATATACATGCATAGAACATAAGGGACATCATATAATAATCATAGTATGAAAATAAAACTAATATAATGACATAATTAGAGTACACCATACCAACACATACAGGATATTGGATAATGTCAAATGGCTTAGTATACAAATATTAGTGACTATCATTCATAAATACAAATACTGATATATACAACAATGATCTCCATGCTCTGAACGATCTAGTTGTCGTACTAGCGTATCCCCATACATTTAACTCTAGGTCTATTCGTGGGAGTATTCAAGAGATGTCACAAAAGAGAGATAAAAAAATGTAGGTCGGATAGAAGTCTGGTGTGTAGGGAACTATCTCAAAATATAGAGTGTGTGTGTGTAAAACCAATATTTAAAACACTGCCCAAGGTCTATAAGATATTATTTCTAATATAACTCATCTTAATTTTCTTTAATATCCAACAAGTTAGCACAATACGTAATTTTCCTATAACCATCAAAATAGTACATATTATAACCATCGATGCTACTATCAACATCATAAACGAGTGTAGGGGTAATACTACACTAAAGATCAATGATGTCACTGGTTTCCTATCCTAGACCAAACCCATAATGTAAAATAAATCATACTACTACATAAATACGATGGAACAAGATTTACCCACCTTATGTGCGCATCATATACGGAACGGTGAATATAAATAAAATGATAAATGCAACATACTCAAACCACTAATGTTATTTGTACTTCTATTAGCTACCGTTAGAGAACATGTAAAAATAACAACACCAAGTTGTGTCATGGATGGTCTATAATCTACTTTAGATGAGCATCCTCATCTTTCTCTCCCTCATGACCATTTACAAGTGACAAACCATTTAACACTAGGCATATAAATATCAACTAAAGGCGTTTACATTTTGTAATACACACACACACACATATAAAAATGTACTGCAACATTTCCATGCATATCACGGTACATTTAAGCAACATAATTCGATAGGAGTTTACGATACATAATATAAATGAGATATAATGGTACCACAACATTCTCATACATATTATGGTACATTCTAGAAAATAGAATTTGATAGGAGTCTACTATATAAACAAAGCATATAAGATGTACATAAATATAGTTTGACAAGGGATAAACCATTCCCTATAGAGGGACAAAGTATATTCTTGACTAGATACACTTAAGAGCTGTAGAATGAAAGTATCTTTAAGCTAGATGCCCAAATATATCTCTAGACTAGATATAACCTAATGATCATGATCCATATAATCAATCCTACCTCTTTAACGGTCCTCTTTAGTATTTTCCAAATGTTTGGTACCAAATTGTATCTTCCCTATCAATTGTTGGCTATATATGGTATCACAATCATCAGTTTTACATGCTTCTTATCAATAGTTCACATAACCTATGTTTTGGAACATATGGGGGTAAGAAATAATACTTTGCCTACAAATTACACTAACTTGATCATGCTGCTTAAGGAAGACCAATACTAATATCATAATGACATATAATTTCAATATGATAAGGGTAAACAATCCCCTAATCGGAGCTCAAAGTGTATCCCTAGACTAAATACACTCGAGAGTAACTGGAGACTAGTTACCTTAAAAGCATGAGAAGGTGTATCTCTAGACTTAATACACCACATATCTCTCTATCTTTTTCAAATTCTCTTTAACCATTTTTTCGTTTCCTTTCACTGCCTTTGCTATGTCAAAACCCATCATCGATCCTTAAATGTCTCACGTGCTAAGCGATCATGTTGCTTAAATTGTTGCATCCCAAACAAACTCTCGAACCCATCATAAGCACTAAGAATCTCGAATAAAATTCATGTTACTCATTTCATCAAAGGTATTAAAGTACATCACCTTTCTACCGAGCTTATAATTTTTTTAAACCGATTTCGGTCAACCATGTCACTATATAATTGCCACTTTAATAATCATGAAAATTTCATTCGATTTATTTCCAGTTAACTCAATTCTGGCCCTTTCTAAATGTAAGCTGATAATATATATGGTATAGGATCACAACGAGGATTCCAAACATCTCACTGTTAAAGTGAAAGATGTTTAATACAAATAGTAAGGCCTCATTTTGAACCATATAAATTCACGTTTCTTTTATATAACTTCTAAGTCAAAAGTCAAAGTCAATGTTCAAAAGTCAAAATCGATGCTTTTAAATTTATCACTTCATAAAAAAATCAAAACATATAGGGTAATACAACTATCATAAACCTAAATATCAAAATAATTGGGGAGTAAACCTATACATATGCCAAATCCAGGTACCCATCATTTACCTTGGATCCAAAATAACTATTCCATGTCGATTTGATCCACTTAAGATTTTACACATGTAATATACGTTATTCTACATCATCAAAGTCATATAATCAATATATAAATACAGAAATTTATATAAAAATATAGCCATGTGATATCACTCCTACTCACCTTACCAATGTCTTTCAGTAATATAAACATCATCCCAAGCTACACCAATATGTAGAACGTCAGATACGATCGTACACGAAAACTGCATCTTGATTGGACCTTGTATGAAAAGATAAAAAATTATATGAAATTAAATAAATATTTATTTAAATTTAGTTTATTAAATTACCAAGCCGCTCTCTTTCAAAATTCAGTTTTTCCCTCCAGGAAAAGTCGACTCATCTTCTTATCAATATTATTTGAACCAAAAATTTCACAAACACCTAAAAGAGTAAGGGAGTAGAGATTAAATGAAGAAAGTAAATGAAAAACAGAAGAAATCAAACAAAAAACAAGCACACACAAATTTATAGTGGTTCGACAATCTTGGCATACGTCCACTTAAATGATTTTATTGCTTTTGCACTAGATTTTTTGATTACAAGTGGGAGAGATCGATAGGGATCCCAGTGTACAATGGAGTTTGTGTGTAGCAGTAGCGTAAAGATCCTTAGAATGAAGCATTACACATTTATTTATAGGGGTAATGACCAAATATCTCACTGATATTTCACCTACAGATCCTTACGATGAAGACGATGTTTTCCAGAAAATCTCGACCCCGGATCCCCTAGGGTTGAGGATCGGTGCTGATCCCTCTAAGAGGGGATCAATACAGATCCATATGTATGCATCACTGGGTCTTGTGACTTCTCGTGTTGTCTCTTCTTGATGTTGGTTTCATGTTTTCAAGATTGTTTTGCATAGTTGCTTAGGTGTTTTTTGGTCCAAGCGATGGATCTACAAAAGGTTGAACTGCTGCTTTAGGCCATATATAGAGATTGTCAATACCATGCATGGGAACTTTGGAACAACACTTGAATCGGGCTATATCTAGATAAAGAAGAGCGTCATAGGAGTGGGGGCTACTTTGGATGTACCCTTAGGGATCAGTATTGATCCCTTATGTAGGATAGAGCACCAATTTATACTTAGTTTATTCCAGGGTATTGCTTAATCTAATGCTCATGGAGATCGATGCAGAATTGAATTGATTCAATAAAATGACTTTGGAAATAGGCGCTTAGCGTCGAGTTAGGTATGTAGGCAGAAGATGGGGTCCATTCAAGATGGAATTAGGAGTCGGTAGGTATCGATCCTAGAGTGGGGTCTGTACCAAGCCCGAACTTAGGTGATCCCTTGTTGTTTCAGTATGGGTTGAATTTGCTTGGAGTCCAACTCAAGAAATTCAAGTGTTTACTTGGGGCTTGACCCAGTATTTTCTAAGATTTTAATGTCTGAGTTTCCCTTCATTTGCTTGGAGTCAGACCCGAAATTTTTGAGTGTTTGTTCTGAGGTATTAAGGGTTGGTACCAAGTCAAGTCCAGGGATCGGCATTGAGTCCACTATGGGTCATGCTTGGATTTTTTTATGGATTACTTTGGGTCTGACTCTGGGACTTCTCAAGTATATTCTACTTCGAGTCTAAACTGAGGATCTGGTGGTTTGCTTCGAGTCGGCTCCTCCAAAAACTTAAACTTCCAAATTTTCAAGTTTTTTCGCTCGTTTTTTTATATTTCTTTTTTATTGCCTTTTTATGATATTCCCAATGTCCTTGGGTCATTTCTCCACCATTCACTCAATTGATTCGATTGTTTAAGCCTGTTCAAATACGGCTTAGTCAAAAGGCCGGATAACACTTGCCCTCTAAAGTACATCTTCATGTTCTTGCTAGAATGGATTTCACTCAATACCTCAAATTTTCGTTATCCTTTCATCGAGTGGCTTTCACGAAGAGTCGTATCTCTAACTGTTCGTCACGATACTTGGTCAATATCTGACATTGTAAAATCAAAATGAATTTTCTCGAAAATTGTCTATGTTTGGTTCCATTAAGCTAGTTGATTGAGTTAGTAGGCCTCGATTATCTAAATTGGTTTCTTTTTCGAAAGTTTCAAGTAAGAATTCAATTCTTGTCAATTCAGGAAATTGCATGTCAAGTATGTGCACGCGCTTGTATGTCCATGCACATACTTTTTCCATTGGCTCCCCGACATGTTCATGTGCCTGTAGGTCATTGTCAAATTCCATGGGATTGTAATCACAAGTTGTTTTGTTTGTTTTTTATCCTAAGGCATGCTTTCAGTCATACTTAAGTCGTATCGCACACTAGGCACAAGCCACGTTGTTAAGCTATCGTATCTAGCTTTCAGGTGATTATACTCCTGCCTCAGTCTTGGTTTAATAAGGTCAGCATATAGACGATCGAGTCTCATCCTTATAGAGTTATATTTTTTCCGTTGGTTCTAAGGTTTGGGTTAGCGAATGGGTGGTCAGGTCAAACCCATCTTGACCTTGCACTCCCCCTATCGGATCAAAGGTAGGAATTGGCGAATGTCCAGATCGTTGGTAGAGTCAACTGATGGATGGTCAGGTCACATTCATCTAGGGTTGGATGATCAAGTCGCATCCTTTGTGGACCTCTTCTCTTTCTGTCGAATCAAGGGAAGGATTAGGTCAATGGATGGTCAAGTCACATCCATTTCGAATGGATGATCAAATAACGCCTTTTGTGTTTAAACTCCCCCTTTCGAATCAAGGGAACGAGTTAGAAGATGGTTGACGAATGGACGGTCATGTCACATTCCTTCTAATTTCATACTTCTTCTGTCGGATCAAGGGAGAGAGTAGGTTGATGGATGGTCAGATCACATCCATCTAGGATAGGACAGTCGAGTTATTCCCACTTTATGATTTGCGCTCTTCCTATCGAGTCAAGGAAAAGAGCTAGGAGTCAGATGGTTAGGTCACATCTGCTCTAAGTTCGACGATGGACAGTCGAATCATACCCTTTTGTGTTTAAACTCCCACTGTCGGGTTAAGGGAAAGAGTTAGGAGACGGATGGCCAGTCACATCTGCTTATTTAATGTTTAAGCTCCCCCTATCGGATCAAGGGAAAGAGTTCAGTTGAAGGATGGTCAACATATCCATTTTGGTTTGAACTCCCCCTGTCGGGTCAAGAGATAGAGTTAAGTTAATGGATGGTAAGTCACATCCCTTTTGATTTGAACTCCCCCGTCTGGTCAAAGGATAGAGTTAAGTTGATGGATGGTCAGTCACATCCATTTTTATTTGAACTATTCATGTCTGGTCAAGGGATAGAGTTAAGTTGATGGATGGTCAGTCAGATCTATTTTGGTTTGAACTCTCCCCGTCATGTCAAGAGATAAAGTTAAGTTGATGGATGATCAGTCATATCCATTTTTGGATCATGGTCTTGCCCTCGAGTTAGGGGCAAGAGTTGGCTGATGAGCGGTCGAGTCACGCTCGCCTCGATAGAGCTCCACAGGTCTGATCATGGGCCATAGAGATCTGGTGGGCACCTAACTCTAGATACATGCACACCTGCATTATTCATATGCAGTTTCATTCGAGTTGGTCGTGGTTCACAACAAAATTGCATAAAGGTAAAGTTGCATGGCTAGAAAGCCATTTTATTGAAAAATAACAGAGTTTGTCTTATGAAATAATTCAAAGCAAATATTAATAAGTTTTATTCTCAGGCAAAATATCATCGTAGATGCTCGCATTCCATTCCGCTCCATCCCTTCACCGCTGAAAGATGACCATTAGCGGTCTAGTTTATAATCAATCTCCTTTCAGGCCACCTAGGTTCGTCAGCACTAGGAGCGGTCTGTCCAGGGTCGGATGTCCTTTGCCTGCCATCTTATTTTTTTCACAAACTATTGGAGTTTTTTCTTTCGAATCAATTTTTCGATCATAACACGAAGGTGTCTACACTCGTTTGTGTTATGACCATATGTCTCACAAAATCTATAGAATTTTCCAGACATCCTCTGGCCTTCAATTGATTCGCTTGGTGCTGGTTTACTGTACTGCTCCGAGTCACGAGTAGCTAAGTAAACATTTTTGGTTGAGTCATTCAGTGGGGTGTTGGTATCAAATCTCAAGATTCTCGATCGTCTCCTAGAATACGAGTTTTTGTCTGGGGCCCTGCTACGGCCTTTGCTTTGACCACTACTCTTATTCTATACATTTACAGCTATGTTCTCGAAACTTGCTTCAGACTATCTTACAGCGACGTTACTTCGCATTGCTTCAGCTCGATAGCCTATATCATTGCCTCTCCTAGTTAGTGTAACCTCCTCCTCATGCAAGTACTGGGTCAGCTTGTTGTAAAAACGATCCAAAGTTGCAGAAGGCTTTCTCGATAACCATTCACCGAAGTTTTTATCGAGGTGGATCTCCCTGATCAAAGCCATTAAGATTATGTTGTCCTGAGGGTTTCTCACCTTAGTCACAGCGGTATTAAATCTTTGCAAAAAGTCCTTGAGTGATTCCCCAGTCCTTGCAATAAGTTAGACGATGACATGACATCCTTGGGGCAAGTTGCATGCATTATGAACTGCTTGATGGATTTGCTTGCCAGCTAATCAAAAGAAGAGATGGACCTTGCCGGTAGTCGAGTAAACAACATGGTCGCTATTCCTTCTAGGAAGATTGGGAAGTGCCTACACTTGATTGCATCTGATGCTCTAGCTGAGTCCATATGCCACTCATATTTCATGAGATGTTGCCTAGGATCAGTCTTTCCTGAGTATAGAGGCATCTTCGGCATGTTGAATCACCATGGGTACTCTTCATGTAAGAATGCTTCAGCGAAGGGATTTTGACTAGGAGAAGCACCCCAGTCATCGTTAGTTTGACCTTGACTTTCTCTCACAAGTTGCCTTACCATCTCAGCCAAGTCAAGCTCTTGGTTACCTATTGGGTTGTGGTAATCGTAATCTATTCCTTATGCTTGGCCCGGTAAACGATCCTGGTTCGTGCCGCATCTCCTAAGTTCTCCTAGCACCGAAAGAACCATTTTCTAAATAGCTCTGCGTTCATCCTTAGGTAGGAGCAATTCAGCAGCAAACTCTTGATTTTCAATGCCCTAGTCAATCATAGTGCATTCGAATTGCGTTCCAATCCCATCTTGAAGTCCTGCTTCTTGGTGGATAGGTTCAGTATGGACCCCTATAAAGGGGCGATCAGTATCGACCCCTATACTTAGGTGTGGGTTGGTTGCATTCTCCCACTTAGAGGTTCTTGCTTCATATGCCTCCGTCCTTTGCCTTCGGTTTCTCCGAAGGTGGTCAGATGATGAGGAACTGCCTAATTCTGAGTATGGAGGAGATGACTTTCTCCTAGTCTTCCTACTATGAGTATTCAGTTGGGTCATTAAGTTTATGTTCTCTTGGATTTGTCGGTTCAACTCCTCATGGCTATCCTACAGCTCTTTCATCATACGGTCAAAATCAATCATGGTGATAGATTCTGAAGGATTCTGGACATTAGCAGCTTCTTTTTGCACATCTTCATCCAGGATGTAAAGGTTAGAATTCTCTATTTCATCAGTAGCCCTTGAGAAGGCAACAGATTTGTATTTCCTGGGGGCCATTGCAGATAGCTTCCTGTTTGTTCAAATCTGAGTAGTGGGGAAACTGGCTGAGAAGAAACAGGATCTCTTCCTTGGATTTTAGGCAATCCAATAGTAAACGAGGATTTAAATAGCCTGAGAATCAAGTTTCTCGGTGAAAGCACTAAAATGTTTGAACAAAAAATGGCACAAACATCAAAAAAAGTAAGAGAGCAAAGATTAAATGAAGAAAGTAAATGAAATACAGAAGAAATTAAACAGAAAACAAGAACACACAAATTTATAGTGGTTCGGCAATCTTGGCCTACGTCCACTTGAATTATTTTATTGCTTTTGCACTATATTTCGTGATTACAAGAAGGAGGGATCGGTAGGGATCCTAGAGTACAATGGAGTTTGTGTGTAGCAGCAGCATAAAGATCCTCAGAAGAAGCATTGCCCATGTATTTATAGGGGAAAACAACCAAATATCTTGCTGGTATTTTGCATACAGATCCTCACGATGAAGACGAAGTCCTCCAAAAAATCTCGACCCTGGATCCCCTAGGGCTGGGGATCAATAATGATCCCTCTAGGATGAGATCGATACGAATCCCTATGTATACATCATAGGGTCTTGCGACTTCTCATGTTGGCTCGTCTTGATGTTGGTTTCATGTTTTCAAGGGTTTTTTTTGTCCAAGCGATGTATCTATAGAAGATTGAATTGCTTCTTTAGGCCATATATAGAGATTGTCAATACGATGCATATGAGCTCTGGTACAACACTTGAATCAGGCTTTATCAAGATAAAGAAGAGTGTCATAGGACTGGGGGATACTTTGGGTGTACCCTTAGGGATCGGTACCGATCCTTTATGTAGGGTAGAGCAACAATCTATACTTAGTGTATTCCAGGGTGTTGCTGACTCTAGTGCTCATGGAAATCGATAGAGAATTGCATTGATTCAACAAAATGACTTTAAAAATAGGCTCTTAGCATTGAGTTAGGGATGTTGGCAGAAGATGGGATCTACTCAAAGTGGAATTGTGAGTCGATACTGATCCATAGAGTGGGGTCGGTACCGATCCCAACTTGGGTGATCCCCTTGTTGTTTTGGTATGGGTTGAATTTGGTTGGAGTCCAATCCAAGAAATTCGAGTGTTTACTTGGGACTTGTAACGACCCGACTTTCTATGCCCAGAAAGTCGCATCATTATGAAGAAAGAAAGGGGTAGAAAATAGAAAAGAAAAGAAGAAAGAAAGAAACAACAACAACGATCTCACAGCGGAACGAATAAATTATATTAATAACATAAACTATTACATAGTATACAACACTTTACAGAGTTACACAGTATATACATCACTTACTAGACAGTTATAAACATCTGTCTAGACATTATAATTCAAATACAAGACAAGACACTATCACAGATATCAACACAGCGGAATACTATATCTACGAACGCCGAAGCCTCCTGCTCCATTGCTCCTCCAGAATATTCGTCAAAGCTAAACCTGAATCCCTTGGCTACTCGTAAAAATTGAGTACCCAAGGTTTAATAAAACAGAAAATAAACACTTGGGTCAGACATGGGTCTGGTGTGAGTAAACGGGTTAAAATTGTTTAACTTCAAAACCTTTTGAAAACAAAGGTATCACGTAAGACTTCCCACACATAAACATGGAAAAGTTTTTACCTTACGCTAACCAAAACATTTGATAGGAAATCCAGTTATATTATAATAGGGTCTAGGGTTTTCAAGTAAAATACAGAAATAGCTGAAATGCTTACATCTCACATTCCAACATAGTTGGGCACAACTAATACGTACGGCACTTATTGGAGTTTGGATTCCATACAATGGCAGGGCTACTGGGGTACCGCCCGTCACAGTACGTGGCCTAGATCACCGTACCGAGGAGTACGCCCGCTCCCCTGCAACACAAAGCCGGAACCATCCCTTACTGGATAATCCCGAACAAGACAATCCCGTGGTTGGCGCGACCAACCACACACTAAGCCGAATAAAAGAAAAGGGACCTCTAGACAGGGATCTATCTTGCTCTCAGTGGGTGCTACCCACGAAGCCTTGCTGCACCTCCCCTGTTTTAGCCATTCCCTGTTGATGAGGCTTGAGGTTACGATTACCTTTAATCAGAACATATCACTTAGAATGCTCATCGTCCGCCTGACGATGTGCTGAAAGCATTCAATCCATACAAGTTCGTTCCGGGTTCGAACGAAACCGAAGGCATTATCTCGTTACACTCGTTTTGGAATCACCCTCAGAGTTAACGACAATAACCCTTGCACTCTGAATCTTCATCTTCACTTGATTCACGACCTATCGTTAATTTGGATCGATGTGGTATTCGGGTCTCCAGACCTGGAAATCCGGTATACGGAAACCCGATCCCGGTCTCATCGAAATCCAAGGCGTATCTTTAAGGCCAAGTTGTTTTAAGGTTAAAACAATTCAATTCTTATCTATATACACAAAGATAGATAATTCAATAGATAATCCATATTATCATCCAAACAGATAATTCATATTATCATTTCAATCCAACCAAACATCTATATCATAGATCAGCACATCTCTTATCAGAGATATCAACAATGCAAAACATTCAATATCATTCATCCATTCTTAAGTAATGATTTATCATATCTAATTAATTTAAAGTGAATTAAATTAATTACTTCATCCTATAAATCCTGCTTAATTAATTTTTAATTAAACCAATTAATTAATCATTACTCTAAGTATCCATCTAAATTAATCATTCCTGATTAATTACCCTTTAACTTAATTAATTTCACAAATTAATTATCTTAAACCATTCAGTAATTAATCTTTAATTACTACATTAATTAATTAACTATATTTAATTACATTAATCCTTAATTAATTACAATTAATTAATCATACTTAAATTAATTACTTTTATTAATCAAACTTGATTAAATCATTAATTAAATAATCCTTATTAATTAAATAACCTTTTAATTAATTAAATAATTAATTTTAATCAACCACTTCATTAATTAGTCTTAATTAACCATAAACAGTAATTAACAATTTATAATTATTTATCTTAATTAATTACCTCTTAATTAATTAAATTAACCTTGATTAATTAATCTAATTAATTAATCTTTAATTACTTTATTAAGTAATTATTAATCAATTTAAATTAACAAATAATCCTTAATTAATTACTTTATAAATTAATTACTTTTTAATTAATTACACTTAGTAATTAATCTTAAATTAAATACATTTAATTAATCACATTAATTAATTAACCAAAATAATTAAGAAATTAACTCTTAATTACTTACCTAAGTAATTATCTTCTAATTACTTCATTAAATGATCTCTCTTAACTAATTACCTTAACAAGTAATTAAGGCCCATCATTAAATAATTCTTAATCCTTCAAATAATTTAATTACTTTATAATTAATTAACTTTAAAACAATTATATTAATCAATTATTTAATCAAGTGATTATCCATTAATCACTTTCATTTAATTACTCCCATGAGTAATTTCCACTAATTACTTCCATCATTTTATTTAGAATTTTATTTTATATATTTAAATATAATTATACTTTAAGACAAAATAATTTTAAATCTTTTTTTATAACTTAATTAAAAGTTAAATTTCAAATATCTTAAAGTTTAATTAAAAACTTAATTGAAATAAACCAATAACTTTCTAATTAAAGGTTCAAAAACATTTGATAAAGAAAAGAATTATTTAAGAAATGACTTTAAAACAAATTCCTCTTTTAAGTTTTCAAAACCTTTAAAACATGATTTAAAGTTTGCTCTTCTCCTGCTTCGAGTCCAACCCGTAACCCTCTCGTTTTTCTTCGAGTCGAACAGTAAACTACGCGAGTCTTCTCGAGTCTCCTTGCAACACCATCCACTTCGAGTTTTCACGCAAAAATCACGAGACCGTCCCGAGTCTAACCGATCCAAGAGCTTCTTCCCCAAACCTTAACATCACCAGACAATATCGTGCACACGTGCACGTGCACAGGACCACGGCAGCGCTTCGGCGATCTGCTCCACCTCCGGCAAGTCATCGATCGCCTCCTTTAACGATTCCATCCACCCAGACATCATCACGAACCCACAATCAAATTCGAGCTTCCAAGATCAACTGGAAACCATCCCATCGACCAAAACTGCCACGAATCCTCCGATGCCGATCTCCAGAAAATCAAGAACTCCGGCCCTACACTTGGTAGCCTCCACACTACCATTCCCCAAATTCTGGTGAAGCTCGATCATCCAGAGACATCACTGCAGAGGAAATTCCGACCTCATCAAAAACCCATACGAAACCCTACTTCGCCTCCGATAGATCGCCACGACCATCGATAAATACTCTAAGTATTTTTCTTGCAATCCCCAACCCTCTGGCCACCTCCAGTCCAAACATCATCAAACAATTCGCCTCCGATCAACGTAAATCGACGAAAATGTCGAAACTAATCAACTCCAATTATCTCGACAAATACTATACTAAAAATCATGATATTATCCCTAAAATTCACCATTTACAATTACGAATTTGTTTATATAATTCAAACATGATTTCCAGATAATAAATTTTCTACCTTGAATTGTTTTTCTTCTGTAAATTCATATTTTAAAATGGTCACTTGATATAATTACTTAAAACTATTTCTAACATTAATATCCTGTTGTTTTATACCCTTTTTGTTTAAACATTACTAGCTAAAATTATTTAGAAGCAGAGATTTTGTTTTTAGAACAGGTTTTAAAACCTGGAAATGATGAACAAAAGTTTATATTTTCCTGTATATTGATATGCATCCTCAATCCTCATGTACATATATGTATGCAGATATAAATTTCATCCAATACAACTTTTTCTTAACAACAGCAAGTATTAACATCCAAACATATCACAGTATTTAGTTAAATTGGGTTAGTTTACTTTCTTGTTTTAATTTCAGAGAACAAAGCAGAACAGTTTAATCCATATTCCAGATAAAACTTTTATGCAACCATATTATAACTTTCGTATACAAATTTATCACATGTATCAACATAAGATCAGGTTTAAAACTGTTTTTAAAAGAAGTTTACTCACCTATGAACAGAGCAGAGAACAGGGCAGAGCATGTTCCAGGCTTTGAAATTTGATTTGTGAAAACTTTTAAATTTGCTTTTGAATTTCTCTTTGTTGTAATATTGAGTTGATCCTACTGCATGCTTACAAATTGTTGAACTTGCTGTTGATTTGAATGCCTGCTGTTTGATTCTTGTTCAGGTTGAATTAGTTGAAGAATTTGAAAATAGTTGAATGTTTTGCTTGATCTTCTACTTGTTTGCATGATTTCAGGTTGTAGTTGAAAACTGATGTTGAAATTTTCTTTTTAAATTTGATTTCAGTTTTTAGGAAGAAGAAGAAAAAGAGATTTGAGAAAGTTTGAACGAAAATTTTTCTTTGAACTGGAAAGAAATAACCAGTTTTCTTCTTTAAAACATTTTATTTGTAATATAAGAGAATTAGGCCACTTGTTATTTTGCCAAACACTTGTCAATTATATCACTTAATTTTCTTACATGTGTTATTAAGATAATTAACATGTTTACACATATTTTCTTAAGTGTTTTTAAATAAATTTTATTTAATTTAAATGTAAATATAAACTTACTTTTTAAGTTACTTAATTCATAAATATTAGTTTATCTTTAAAAGAAAATATGCTAAAACTAATTATAAATATAAATAAATTCCTTATTCATGTATTTTAAAGTCTAGAACATTATATAACCATTTAAAATTTAACACTTTAAAGAAAACTAAAATAAAACTTTGATTAAACCCCTTTTTAAACTATCACATTTAAAATAAACAATTGTCTTATATTTTGAAAACAATTGAATTAAATCTAAATTAACCTTTTGAAAAATGTTAAATTATAAAACAAAGCTTTTAAAATCACAATTTATACATATATATTTATCAATAGATTTAATTAAATTTCAAACAATCCCAATTATAACATATATATACATATATATTACAAATTTGAAAATTCATCTTTAATTTAAAACAAAAGATATACTATTCACAATATATAACAATATATATATTATAAATAGATTAAAACTTTATTAGCTTTGAAAATAAATCTTATCAATATTGCCAGATTAAATATTGATTAACTTTTAAAAGATTAAATTATCAATACATATTATTAAATTTAAATTGCCCAAAAACCCGGGATATCACATTCCTCCCCCCTTAAAATAATTTCGTCCCCGAAATTAAAAGCAAAGTTAATTTAATAATCCAACAAATATTTTAATTTCAAACACAAACCTATCATCCAATTTCTAACAACCAAAGCAACCAATCAAACAATCTAATCTAACTAAATATTCTGATATAAATCAGAATAGACTTCATAATACTACCTCGAGTTTCCCCGAGTATAAATCACCGGGAGACTCGCTCTACAGAAGCTAAACAAACTACACTACTATGATCCAGAGCTCCTCTCTTCTCTAGATCCACCAATCTGAACAAAATATCAGATCATACTCAAGTCTAGCTCAACTTCCAAATTCAACTGAACTGCAGATTCCACACCAGCAATGATGAATCATATACGTACTTCCTCAGAGATACGTGAAATAGAATGAATTCCAGCTATCCAAACTGGCCATTCAATCCTGTAGATAAAAAGAACTACTGCTCTCGAGAACACAGGAAAATCCAAAATACTTTTGGAGCTAACTTTCCAGACTTACCAAATCTTATAGTTCTTTAATTGGAGAAAAACTTAAACAGTTTCCAATTTCCAACTCCGAATTCCAAACTCCGTCTTATATCTGCCTAACTCATCAGACGATCCCGAGCTACCTCATCTCTTTCCGATCAACTTAACCTTTGCTGATGCTCTTGAAACAACTGGACCAAGAACAAAATGATTTCCAGATCCTATCAACAAGATGATATTCCAAAATCTACTGAAATCCACAAACTCTACTCCACAAGCAATAGAAGACTGAACTTCCTTCTTCCAGATTCCAGAAAATTCTATACACACTTAGAAATTCACATAAACTTCTTGTAGAAATCTGAGGTTACTTCCTTTCTTGCACAGCTACTACCTTTGCTTTCGCTGCACAACTCTGATTTGAAATAGATGAGAATGTCGATGAACTCGAGCACAAACTAGATACACAAACAAGTGGAAACATTGGTTATCTTAAAGACATAACCAACTTCTCAAAGAATAGACGAGTCCTTGGTCAAAGGTACTGTCTTCAGCTATCCTTGGCTAGAGGAAACTCGAAACTAGAAGCAGAAGAGAAAACACAGATACTCCATAAAATTCTAAGATACTTCACCAAATCCTTCTCTAGGAACCAAATCGATATAAACTAAATCTTTGACCTCTTCGATAACTTTTACTTCTTCTTGAGATGTCTCAATTTCATACAAAAGATTACTCAAGATGAACTCTCAAAATAATCGCAATTCACTTTTGCGATCCTACCTAGTTCGGATTCCAAAGAAACTGTTCTCTCTTTACTAATTAAAACAGCCTTAAACTTTTCCGAACAAGGTTAACCCTTCAAGAAAAACTTCACCATCTACTCAGACTGCTGATAGAAGAACCACAAAGATTCCGGAACCATCGAAGAAACGAACCACACTGCTGCTTCCAAACTCTATCTTGACAGCACACCGAACACTCCGAGCTGCACTGCTATCACAGCTAACCAAGAACTTCTAATCCAAAGGCTTCTCAAAACTAAAACCATCAACAAACCTCTCAACGAACCTTTGAGATGGCAGACATCCCAAAAGAAACTCGGACTCCCAACCAAACGCCAATATCTTACTCTTCTTAAGGGAACAATGAGACCATGTCCGAAGAACAACTAATCGACCTTAGTCCCATACTTCCAAATAGACAAAACTCTCTTACTCGATATCAGAGAATTCCTATACAGTCGAGTCTTTCCTGCGGTAGACATCAACTGTTCCTCCAATACCTTCTTAATCTTGTTCCAAAAGAAAATCTCCTTCGGGAATATCCATAGATACTGCGTCTTATCACACAGCTACTATTACCTGAGGTATCAAGGTACCATTACTCACTTCTGCCTCATCGACAGATCCAACTCTACTCATCCACACTTCAAAGATAAACTCCGAACCATTACAGTTTCCTTCGGAGATCGATGAAATCCTTCACCACAGCAAAGCTTACTCGAGACGGTATTGGGTTTACAGTCTCGATAGATACACTTCCAACCTCAACACTCAGACTCATAATCCTAGATGATAAATTATTATCATCTCAACCAATCGTTACTAATACCATATACATTTAAAATGATACTGTTTATATAGAAATTATATCTGGGTAGAATTATTTCATCTACCTCTTTAAAACAATATTGTGTCCATTGGCCTGGTCCAAGTGTTTAGAGATCCCTATCAATAACGTTAGCTACTCGTATTGACCAGAATCCATATACCACTCAACCGATCAATTAACACAATATAAAACCATTTTATATAACTAACAAATACGCGCTCTCGTATATATATATTCAGATTCAACAGGTTGCTACAGATCCTATCTCTAATGAACAATCCTTCCGAACCTAGGTATTCACTCAACCTAGTGTTCTGATATTCACTTAACCAAAAGCTTAGGCATTCGCTCAACCTATGCTCTGATACCAAACTGTAACGACCCGACTTTCTATGCCCAGAAAGTCGCATCATTATGAAGAAAGAAAGGGGTAGAAAATAGAAAAGAAAAGAAGAAAGAAAGAAACAACAACAACGATCTCACAGCGGAACGAATAAATTATATTAATAACATAAACTATTACATAGTATACAACACTTTACAGAGTTACACAGTATATACATCACTTACTAGACAGTTATAAACATCTGTCTAGACATTATAAGTCAAATACAAGACAAGACACTATCACAGATATCAACACAGCGGAATACTATATCTACGAACGCCGAAGCCTCCTGCTCCATTGCTCCTCCAGAATATTCGTCAAAGCTAAACCTGAATCCCTTGGCTACTCGTAAAAATTGAGTACCCAAGGTTTAATAAAACAGAAAATAAACACTTGGGTCAGACATGGGTCTGGTGTGAGTAAACGGGTTAAAATTGTTTAACTTCAAAACCTTTTGAAAACAAAGGTATCACGTAAGACTTCCCACACATAAACATGGAAAAGTTTTTACCTTACGCTAACCAAAACATTTGATAGGAAATCCAGTTATATTATAATAGGGTCTAGGGTTTTCAAGTAAAATACAGAAATAGCTGAAATGCTTACATCTCACATTCCAACATAGTTGGGCACAACTAATACGTACGGCACTTATTGGAGTTTGGATTCCATACAATGGCAGGGCTACTGGGGTACCGCCCGTCACAGTACGTGGCCTAGATCACCGTACCGAGGAGTACGCCCGCTCCCCTGCAACACAAAGCCGGAACCATCCCTTACTGGATAATCCCGAACAAGACAATCCCGTGGTTGGCGCGACCAACCACACACTAAGCCGAATAAAAGAAAAGGGACCTCTAGACAGGGATCTATCTTGCTCTCAGTGGGTGCTACCCACGAAGCCTTGCTGCACCTCCCCTGTTTTAGCCATTCCCTGTTGATGAGGCTTGAGGTTACGATTACCTTTAATCAGAACATATCACTTAGAATGCTCATCGTCCGCCTGACGATGTGCTGAAAGCATTCAATCCATACAAGTTCGTTCCGGGTTCGAACGAAACCGAAGGCATTATCTCGTTACACTCGTTTTGGAATCACCCTCAGAGTTAACGACAATAACCCTTGCACTCTGAATCTTCATCTTCACTTGATTCACGACCTATCGTTAATTTGGATCGATGTGGTATTCGGGTCTCCAGACCTGGAAATCCGGTATACGGAAACCCGATCCCGGTCTCATCGAAATCCAAGGCGTATCTTTAAGGCCAAGTTGTTTTAAGGTTAAAACAATTCAATTCTTATCTATATACACAAAGATAGATAATTCAATAGATAATCCATATTATCATCCAAACAGATAATTCATATTATCATTTCAATCCAACCAAACATCTATATCATAGATCAGCACATCTCTTATCAGAGATATCAACAATGCAAAACATTCAATATCATTCATCCATTCTTAAGTAATGATTTATCATATCTAATTAATTTAAAGTGAATTAAATTAATTACTTCATCCTATAAATCCTGCTTAATTAATTTTTAATTAAACCAATTAATTAATCATTACTCTAAGTATCCATCTAAATTAATCATTCCTGATTAATTACCCTTTAACTTAATTAATTTCACAAATTAATTATCTTAAACCATTCAGTAATTAATCTTTAATTACTACATTAATTAATTAACTATATTTAATTACATTAATCCTTAATTAATTACAATTAATTAATCATACTTAAATTAATTACTTTTATTAATCAAACTTGATTAAATCATTAATTAAATAATCCTTATTAATTAAATAACCTTTTAATTAATTAAATAATTAATTTTAATCAACCACTTCATTAATTAGTCTTAATTAACCATAAACAGTAATTAACAATTTATAATTATTTATCTTAATTAATTACCTCTTAATTAATTAAATTAACCTTGATTAATTAATCTAATTAATTAATCTTTAATTACTTTATTAAGTAATTATTAATCAATTTAAATTAACAAATAATCCTTAATTAATTACTTTATAAATTAATTACTTTTTAATTAATTACACTTAGTAATTAATCTTAAATTAAATACATTTAATTAATCACATTAATTAATTAACCAAAATAATTAAGAAATTAACTCTTAATTACTTACCTAAGTAATTATCTTCTAATTACTTCATTAAATGATCTCTCTTAACTAATTACCTTAACAAGTAATTAAGGCCCATCATTAAATAATTCTTAATCCTTCAAATAATTTAATTACTTTATAATTAATTAACTTTAAAACAATTATATTAATCAATTATTTAATCAAGTGATTATCCATTAATCACTTTCATTTAATTACTCCCATGAGTAATTTCCACTAATTACTTCCATCATTTTATTTAGAATTTTATTTTATATATTTAAATATAATTATACTTTAAGACAAAATAATTTTAAATCTTTTTTTATAACTTAATTAAAAGTTAAATTTCAAATATCTTAAAGTTTAATTAAAAACTTAATTGAAATAAACCAATAACTTTCTAATTAAAGGTTCAAAAACATTTGATAAAGAAAAGAATTATTTAAGAAATGACTTTAAAACAAATTCCTCTTTTAAGTTTTCAAAACCTTTAAAACATGATTTAAAGTTTGCTCTTCTCCTGCTTCGAGTCCAACCCGTAACCCTCTCGTTTTTCTTCGAGTCGAACAGTAAACTACGCGAGTCTTCTCGAGTCTCCTTGCAACACCATCCACTTCGAGTTTTCACGCAAAAATCACGAGACCGTCCCGAGTCTAACCGATCCAAGAGCTTCTTCCCCAAACCTTAACATCACCAGACAATATCGTGCACACGTGCACGTGCACAGGACCACGGCAGCGCTTCGGCGATCTGCTCCACCTCCGGCAAGTCATCGATCGCCTCCTTTAACGATTCCATCCACCCAGACATCATCACGAACCCACAATCAAATTCGAGCTTCCAAGATCAACTGGAAACCATCCCATCGACCAAAACTGCCACGAATCCTCCGATGCCGATCTCCAGAAAATCAAGAACTCCGGCCCTACACTTGGTAGCCTCCACACTACCATTCCCCAAATTCTGGTGAAGCTCGATCATCCAGAGACATCACTGCAGAGGAAATTCCGACCTCATCAAAAACCCATACGAAACCCTACTTCGCCTCCGATAGATCGCCACGACCATCGATAAATACTCTAAGTATTTTTCTTGCAATCCCCAACCCTCTGGCCACCTCCAGTCCAAACATCATCAAACAATTCGCCTCCGATCAACGTAAATCGACGAAAATGTCGAAACTAATCAACTCCAATTATCTCGACAAATACTATACTAAAAATCATGATATTATCCCTAAAATTCACCATTTACAATTACGAATTTGTTTATATAATTCAAACATGATTTCCAGATAATAAATTTTCTACCTTGAATTGTTTTTCTTCTGTAAATTCATATTTTAAAATGGTCACTTGATATAATTACTTAAAACTATTTCTAACATTAATATCCTGTTGTTTTATACCCTTTTTGTTTAAACATTACTAGCTAAAATTATTTAGAAGCAGAGATTTTGTTTTTAGAACAGGTTTTAAAACCTGGAAATGATGAACAAAAGTTTATATTTTCCTGTATATTGATATGCATCCTCAATCCTCATGTACATATATGTATGCAGATATAAATTTCATCCAATACAACTTTTTCTTAACAACAGCAAGTATTAACATCCAAACATATCACAGTATTTAGTTAAATTGGGTTAGTTTACTTTCTTGTTTTAATTTCAGAGAACAAAGCAGAACAGTTTAATCCATATTCCAGATAAAACTTTTATGCAACCATATTATAACTTTCGTATACAAATTTATCACATGTATCAACATAAGATCAGGTTTAAAACTGTTTTTAAAAGAAGTTTACTCACCTATGAACAGAGCAGAGAACAGGGCAGAGCATGTTCCAGGCTTTGAAATTTGATTTGTGAAAACTTTTAAATTTGCTTTTGAATTTCTCTTTGTTGTAATATTGAGTTGATCCTACTGCATGCTTACAAATTGTTGAACTTGCTGTTGATTTGAATGCCTGCTGTTTGATTCTTGTTCAGGTTGAATTAGTTGAAGAATTTGAAAATAGTTGAATGTTTTGCTTGATCTTCTACTTGTTTGCATGATTTCAGGTTGTAGTTGAAAACTGATGTTGAAATTTTCTTTTTAAATTTGATTTCAGTTTTTAGGAAGAAGAAGAAAAAGAGATTTGAGAAAGTTTGAACGAAAATTTTTCTTTGAACTGGAAAGAAATAACCAGTTTTCTTCTTTAAAACATTTTATTTGTAATATAAGAGAATTAGGCCACTTGTTATTTTGCCAAACACTTGTCAATTATATCACTTAATTTTCTTACATGTGTTATTAAGATAATTAACATGTTTACACATATTTTCTTAAGTGTTTTTAAATAAATTTTATTTAATTTAAATGTAAATATAAACTTACTTTTTAAGTTACTTAATTCATAAATATTAGTTTATCTTTAAAAGAAAATATGCTAAAACTAATTATAAATATAAATAAATTCCTTATTCATGTATTTTAAAGTCTAGAACATTATATAACCATTTAAAATTTAACACTTTAAAGAAAACTAAAATAAAACTTTGATTAAACCCCTTTTTAAACTATCACATTTAAAATAAACAATTGTCTTATATTTTGAAAACAATTGAATTAAATCTAAATTAACCTTTTGAAAAATGTTAAATTATAAAACAAAGCTTTTAAAATCACAATTTATACATATATATTTATCAATAGATTTAATTAAATTTCAAACAATCCCAATTATAACATATATATACATATATATTACAAATTTGAAAATTCATCTTTAATTTAAAACAAAAGATATACTATTCACAATATATAACAATATATATATTATAAATAGATTAAAACTTTATTAGCTTTGAAAATAAATCTTATCAATATTGCCAGATTAAATATTGATTAACTTTTAAAAGATTAAATTATCAATACATATTATTAAATTTAAATTGCCCAAAAACCCGGGATATCACAGGACTTGACCTAACTTTTTCAATGGCTTTCATGTTCTAAGTTTCCCTTCGTTTGCTTGGAGTCAAAACCGAAATTTTGAGTGTTCGCTCCAAGTCATTTGGGGTCGGTACCGAGTCAAGTCCATGGATCGGTACTGAGTTCACTCAGGGTCGCCCTTGGGTTTTTTTATGGATTGCTTCGGGTTTGACTTGGGGATTTCTCAAGTTTATTCTGCTTTGAGTCTGACCTAAGGATTTTGTTGGTTTGCTTCAAGTCGGCTCCTCCAAAAAACTTGAACTTTTAAATTTTCAACTTTTTTCTCTCATATTTTGATATTTCTTTTTTCTTGGCTTTTTATGATATTCCAAATGTCCTTGGGTCATTTCTCCACCATTCGCTCGTCTGATTTGATCGTTTGTGTCTGTTCGAATGTTGTCTGGTCAAAAGATCGGATAACAGATGCCAACCTCAATTTTCATGGTCATGCGCCATCGAGACAACTCCAACCAATATCATTGCAACCCCTAACGCAGTTACACTCGATCCCTTTAGCCTCGCCACATTTGGTCACCACACCTAGATTGCTGACTCCGACGAACTAGCACTAGACCCTAACCTACGGCACTACCAGCTCCATCTTAATTGTAGAAACCCAATGCCACCATCCCCTCTACTTATCTTGGCCTATGACACATCCCATAGGCCAAAACCTAACGAAATCAAAAATGTTGATCTTGCCAAAACACTACATGATCTGCCTGGGTCATTCTTGCCAGCTCTGTGCCATTGCCACCTACTCCTCTTGGCTAACCTCAACAAATTCTAATCATGGAAAAGGGTTGAGGAAGGAGGATAACGAGAGAGGGAGGGAAATATCGATTCCCTTTTTTATTATTAAGAGAGGGAGGCCACGGGTTTAAAAAGTGTATTTATATGAGATATTTGGTTTAGGATGTTTTTATTTAATTTAGTTAATAAATCTCATTTACATTTCAAGATCATATGACTTTTTAGAGTGTCATACAACGATGATTCTTTAATGTCACATTTTGCCTCACTCTTCTCTTCACGATGGAATATGACACAATTCATGTTAGAGTCATGCGATGCTATTTTAACGCATTTTAAAGTCATACTAGACATCGGATCATCCGATTCTAGAAATTCTTCGATCATCTAAGTTGTAACGACCCGGAATTTTAGTCGTTTGGTTTTGAATGTTTAAGTTATTTTAAAGGTTGAATTTGAAATATTAATTGATTTTGAATATGGAGATTTTGGATGAATCAGTGAAATGGTTTAAATTTCAAATATAGCGATTAAATGGATTTGGTGAATAGTAAATTTAATATTTGAAATTGGGCAATATGTGAAGGTAGAGTTAAATGTGAAGGGAAATGATTTCTAAAGTTGATTTAAAATTTATTTGAATTGAAGTGATGATAGTGGACCTTTGAATGGAATTAAAAGTTGATAAATTAAAATTTGAAAATTTTATATATTAATTTAATAGTGAAATTTAATATTTTGATAGTGTAAATAATTGAATTCGTGATCTAATATGAATCAAAATGGTTTCTAATATGAATATAAATTCTATTTGAATTACAATTGAGTTAGTAAGTTTTTAAAATTTGAATTTCAAGTAATTTCATCGATTTTGAAAATCGCTCGACTTAATCGACGCGTTAAAATAGCCTTCCGGGGCATAGTCTTGGATTTCGACGAAACCAGTTCCATTGGATCCGTAATAGTGTATTATTATCGAGTTTCAAATTTCGTAGCGATTGGAGTTACCGTTTGGTCGTATGGGATAGAAACACGTTGAATTAAATATCGAAAATTAAATATTTTAATTCGATTCGAAAAGCTATCTTCCACATACGATAGAATTAGGCCTCGAAACATGTTCCATCGTGTTCAAAGTAGGGGTAAAACATTATAAATGCCAGGTGGCATGCTTCGTTTGGAGTTCGTCCGAAAAAATACGTGAATGTTGAAAATAATATTAAAATAATATAGTCACGTATATATATACACACAACCCTAACCCTAACAATCTGTCTCCAGCCGCCACTAACCATATTCATGGCCGAAAACATCCCATTTCTCGCCTCGTTTATCTCTCGATCCAAGTATTATTAGACAAAACTTCCTAAACGAAAATCGAAGAGCTCGTCGAGCTCGCCACATCCTACGGTAGATCTGCGCTATCATCATCGTTTAGAGCCGAATTTTGGCCGCATTCATCATAGGTTAGAACGTTAATTTCTTGCCAATGGTGAGGGGAGAAGCGACAAAACTTGGACTGGAGGTGTATCATGGGTAGGCGCGTGTTTCTGGGGTGGTCAATCAATTTCCGGTTGCTCGAGGACGGGAGCGGCAGATTGAATTTGAGCGGCGACGTGGGTTCTTCGTGCATAGATAGCATGGTTTACGCAATGAAAGGAAGAAGGACTTGGGGCATTGGATCTGAACGTGCGGGATCTGAACATGTGGCCCAGATTGCTTGAGGGTAATAATATATATATAAAAAAAGAAATTTGTAAATCTTTTTATATAAATCGTGTATTTTTAAAAATGTATATCTTTGTCATACGAGGCCCAAATCAAGCGAAACAAGCAGCAATGGAATCAAAGCGACGAGCACTACATTGTGGAATTGGTTTGGAGACGGTTGGGAATGGCTAAAATTTTAGGTTAAATCGAACGTCGTTCGATTTGATTTAAAATTTAGAACTCAAGGTGAGTGTTTTATAACGCTCACAACGTACTAAAATATTTTATGCTAGTTAAATTTGAAATTATGAAGTGATATAAATTTATTGATTATTGTTTGATAAATTTAATTATCATCTAAATTGTCATTTGAATTAACTGTTAAAAATTAAAATTGATAGTTAAATTTGAAATTGGAATTTAATTTCCAGTAAAATACCCGATATTAATAACTATGAAATTGTTGTGAATTATTTTGACTGTTTGGATGATTGATTGTGATGGATGCCAATTGATTGATATTTGGATGATTGGATGTTTATTTATTTTTATATATATCACGTTTTCACCTCGTAAATTATTTACAATATATAAAAGTGTAAATTTAATTATTTCGAATAAATTAAGAAATAGGTTGAAATGATATATACCTATGACACTGTGATTTGGATTGAAATGATATATATCCATCCTTAAAATTAAATTGAAATAACTGATCACTTGGCCATAGGATAGAAAATTACATACGGACACCGGATTGGTTAAATTAAAGGATTTTAAAATTTTTGATTTGAAATTTATTTAAATGATTTTGATTTATAGAAATAAAAATCAAATTTATAGAAAATTGAATTATTTTCGAACGTGAGCCCGAAATGTTGAAATTTAAATTTGTTAACAGAAATGGTTTAAATAATCGAAGATGAGATTTTGAGTTATAATTGAAATATGATTTGAATTTCGGAAATTAGGTTGTTTTAAAGATTTGGACTTTTATTCGAACTTGGAAATATTGCTAAGTAAAAGTGATATAAAACGATATTTCGAAATTGAGCTCGGAATTGTATTTTATTTGAAAATTTGGATTTTTAAATTAGATATTGAAGGTTAATTTGATTTAAGTGTTTTGAATCGATATTTTGAAAAGTGAACTCGAATCGATATAAACCGAAATGGTTTTAATTGGGAATTGGAATGGTTTTAATTTGAAATTTAAATTGAAAATAGTTTGGGATTGAAATTGAAATTAAATTGGGATTTAATTGATATTTATTCAAGTTGAAATTTGGTCTGAAATTGGAAATGAAAGCGAACTTGAATTATTTCAAAATCGAAATCGAATTTATTTGAATTAGAATGGGAATCGTAGTAAAACTCGACTAGAAATCGGAATTGAATCGATTAAATCGAAATGGAAATTGAAATTGATTTGAATTGGAAAATTTGGATTTGAATCAGTTTGACTTTGAAACTATTTTCAAATAAATTATTTTAATATAAACTGTTTAAAATCTATCTTCTTAAATATACAAATTATTTTGATTTTCCAAACTATTTTACTATATAAACCATTTTCAATACTTAAACTATTTTATATTAAACTATTTTAAACTTTTAAACTATTTAAAAGATTTCAAACTATTTTCTAAAATTCAAACTGGTCAAAGTGGGAATCGTTATATTTAAATCATGGATTTAAATACGAATTGGGTTAAATTGAAGTTATAACCTAAATTGAAATTCGAAGCAATGTTGAATCAGAACTGAAATCAACATTTAAGACGAACATGATTTTGAATTGAAATAGTATATTTTGAGTAAATATGATGCTTTTGAAATGAATTTGATTTTGAAGTGAATATAATATTTTGATATCAAGTATGAATTGTTTTCGAAATGTAAAAGTACCAACCGGTGTGTAAAACGACATTTGGTTATTAAAGAGACCGGGGCCTCTTATTGGCATACTCTCTGTCAATATTGGAACCACTTTAACTACTGTGTATGCGGAGGAGACTCCAGAACGAAGTGGTTGGATTTGGCGTCGTTTGCTGGATTTAAAGAAAGAGAACGATGATGGATTGGCCTGACACTTGTGTCAATTTGAAATGACTAAAACAGGAGCCGTACCGGTCAATAAGGCTAGCTACCTCTAACAGACAAACTTCTTCGTATTACCATCATTTACATTGTGATTGGTTGGTGTGCACCCTTTGATTTTGGGAGTGTTGGACGTGGTGGGCCGTTAGGGGTTACCACCAGCCGGGAAGGGTAAACTTGTAGTATCCTACCTTGGGCATTGCCTCGCGTGCCTTGTCATACTTTTATCCTTATACGAGACCCTAAGATTTTGGTTTAGTGTTGTCGTATCACGGTGCATCCCTATCCACCAACGGTTTACTAGTGTTTTATATGCAAACTGTACGACAACGCTTAAAATGCATTAAGGGGGATCAATGTAAAGCCTTAATGCTATTTTGATATTTATTTTACTGATTAGACATTATATATAGCGTATTCTACTATATATAAATATTTTGATGGATCCTTAAGAGATGGAAAATCGCGTAACATCTCTTGAGTTATTGCACGCACGTTATACACTGAATAAGAGATGTAAAACCCCATAAACATCTCTGACGCCACGGCACTTATGTTATATGCGATATCAATTTGACTCACATAAGAATATTTTAGTCCTGACTCGAGTGTTTTATCTTTTCATTACGCTCGGGTCGGTCCTGAGTTTTCAACGCATTAAAGATTATCTTCTGGAGGACGAAGATGTGGTATATTATTATTACTAATATTATTCCCAGCATCATGTTGTTCTGCTGCATTATATTTTGTTCTATTGTATATGTATAACTCTGATAAATGTTGTATAAATTATAATCAAATGTATAGTAAACAGCTTTATGAACTGTTTATTTGATTATTATATTTTATCATTCCGCTGCGAGATTATGTGTTCGTTTTCTTCTTCCTTTCTTGTTTTTCTTAATTAACCCCATTGATTATCTATATTGCGGATTGTTTAAGTTGGACATGTGTGGATTATTGTCAATTTAAACCTTCTGGAATGTGGGTCATCACAGCTGGTATCAGAGCTTTGGTTTAGCGATAACCTTAGCTTTGTGGGGTTTGACTCATTAGAGATAGGGTAGTGATACCCTATAATAGGTCTGTTTGAGTGTATATATATGAGAGAGCGTACTTGTTAGTGTTATAAAATGTTTTAGATTGTGTTTACTTATCTGTTGAGTTGTTTATGAATTCTGGTCAGTGCATGGGACGCCATGTTATCGATAGGGGTTTCTAAACACTTAAATGAGGCAATTCGACATAATATTGTTTTAAAATATGGAAAATGAAATAATTTTACCTAAATTATATTTATATATATATAATGATAATTTTAATGAAGTTGTTGTTAGGAGATGATAATATTCAGTTATCATCAATTATTGGCCAAATTAAATTAAAAACGAATACTTTGTGAATTCTATTTTACGAAGTGTTCGATGATTAAACTGAATTGAAATCTAATTGCAATAAGAATTGTTTAAAATAATGCTTTGGAAATAAGGTAATGGAATTTATAAAAGTATGTTTATAATATAGTTTATAAATAGAAAGAATTTAAGAGTCGAGAATTTGGAATTTAAAACCTGTTGCTTTCAAAATTTATTTTCAAAGCCTTCAAAAATTAATAATGATATTATTTGGAAGAGTTTTGGTTAGAAAAATATTTTGAAAGGACTTTTGAAAGAAATAAAAGCATTGAACTCACTTTGGTCACTGGGAAATAGTTCTGGAGATGACTACAGCATTGCCAGTATTCATTTTCGAGTTTCTAAGTGAGAATTGCTACCAAAATGAATCTATTTTCTATTAAAACAAGTTTTGTTGTGAAAGATATTCTAAGTATGATTTGATAAATATATGAAAATAGTTTTGAACTTATAAACTGAAATAGTATAAATAAAAATAAGTTTATAACTTATAGATTTGAACAGAAAAATTAAATTAAATTTTAAAAAATTGTTGAATATTTTGATTAAGCAAATAAAAGAAATTTGAATTCGTGAAATGAAAAAAAAATAACTTAAGATATGTTAAATTAATTTAGTTAGTGAAATGAAGTAAATAAATATAGTTTAACTCATGAAAGCTTAACTAACATGAATAAAATTAATTTGTATAATACTCGATTACATTCTACAACATCAAAATAACTTACCATAAATGTTTAAGAAGTTAAAATGTTTATAAGAATATGTAATGGAATATTATACAAGAAAATCAATACTTAAGTAATTAAAATGTTTAAAAATGAAATTTAAGTTGTTATAATAAATGTTATATACTTAATTAGTGTATTATGAAAATGATTAATGTGAACAAGTAAATGGAACCTAAGAAAGTAAACAAATGAATGAAACAATATCTTGTAAGTTGTTTATAGAATTAAATGTCAATTTGCGAAGAATGTTGTAAATTAAGTTGTAACTTTTTGAGAGAATTATAAACTTGAACAAGTTGGAATAAAAAGGGACGAACCTTTATAAAATAGTGATAAACTAAGGAAATGATAAATGAAATGTTTCATGAATGAATTTAGTATTAAATGAAAATTTGTGAAGGTAAATGTAAAGGAAAAATATGGATGTTACAATTGAAGAGTTTGTGAAAAACATGTAAGCCTTGCAACTCACAGAATTGATAAATATAAGTAAACAAAATTAGTGAACATCGAAGATATGAAAAGAAAATCTAAAATGAGATATGAAATTTGATTTAACTTAAGGGAAGTTAATGGAAATTAATAAACAAAATCCATGAAGGGAATAAATTAACAAAATGAATCAAATAAAATAGAATTCGATTCAAAATGAAAATGAACTTACGTTGTGAAGTTAAATTTAATGTAATAACTTTAATCATTGAATGTAAGAGAAATTTGATTTCAATGAATGTAAATAAGTGAATGTGAATCAATTTGAAATTGAATAAAAATAAATATACATTGGTTGGAAATGGATAATTGAATGTTTTAACCTTGTACTTGTTTACGCATTTGAAATATACATGTTATAATATGTTTGTTTTATAAAAACATGTGTTTAAGTTCGTTAAAGGAATGGAATGTTATAAAATTTCATGTTTATGAACCTATGTGCTTCATTTGAGTAAGTACATGTACAAGGAGCTGTTGGGATATATTTTGGTTGCGTAATTGCATATAAATTAAGCGAACTCGCTTAATAATGCTAATATAAGGTACGCTTACACATTAAAAGCGAAAATGAGTTAAATATTGGTATATATTGAGTTTCCGACCGTATGGGTCGATGTATATTATATTTATCATTTTTGTGATATTGTAAAAGGCTCTCCGTACAGGGGAGACTCTGTCAAAATTTTTTGGAAATTTAGGGTGTTAGAAAATTTTTGTTAACTAAATTTGATTTGAAATTATAGCTCGAAATAATGGAATTTGAGGAATAAATAGGAGTTAGTGGACTTGGGTGGGACTACAAGACTTAGGAAATGGTAATAGCAGAATTTTAATCAAATGGGTTTTGAATAGAAATGGGTTTGGAACATTTTTCCTACCTTAGTAATTTCGGGGACGAATTTCTTTTAAGGGGGAAGGAATGTAACGACCCGGAATTTTGGTCGTTTGGTTTTGAGCATTTAAGTTATTTTAAATGTTGAATTTGAAATATTAACTGATTTTGAATATGGAGATTTTAGATGAATTAGTGAAATGGTTTAAAATTTCAACTATAGCGATTAAATGGATTTGGTGAACAGTAAATTTAATATTTGAAATTGGGCAAATATGTGAAGCTGGAGTTAAATGTGAACAGAAATAATTTCTAAAGTTGATTTAAACTTTATTTGAATTGAGGTAATGAAAGTGGACCATTGAATGGAAAAGTCGATAAATTAAAATTTGAAAATTTTATATATTAGTTTAATAGTGAAATTTAATATTGTGATAGTGTAAATAATTGAATTGGTGATCTAATATGAATCGAAATGGTTTCTAATATGAATATAAATTCTATTTGAAATAGAATTGAGTTGGTAAGCTTTTAAAATTTGAATTTCAAGTAATTTCGTCGATTTTGAAAATCGCCCGATTTAATTGATGCGTTAAAATAGCCTTCCGGGGAACAGTCTCGGATTTCAACGAAACCAGTTCCATTGGATCCGTAATACTGTATTATTATCGGATTTCAAATTTCGTAGCGATTGGAGTTACCGTTTGGTTGTACGGGATAGAAACGCGTTGAATTAAATATCGAAAATTAAATATTTTAATTCGATTCGAAAAGCTATCTTCCACATACGGTCGAATTAGGCCTCGAAACATTTTCCATTGTGTTCGAAATAGGGGAAAAACATTATAAACTCCAGGCAGCATGCTTCGTTTGGAGTTCGTCCGGAAAAATACGTGAATGGTGAAAATAATATTAAAATAATATAGTCACGTATATTTATGCACACAACTGTAACCTTAACTATCTGTCTCCAGCAGCCACTAACCATATTCATGGCTATAAAAGTCCCATTTCTCCCCTCGTTTATCTCTCAATCCACACATTATTAGACAAAACTTCCTAAACGAAAATCGAAGAGCTCGTCGAGCTCGCCACATCCTACCGTAGATCTGCGCTATTGTCGTCGTTTTGATGCGAATTTTGGCCGCGTTCATCATAGGTTTGAACGTCAATTTCTTGCCAATGGCGAGGGGAGAGGCGGTGAAACTTGGACTGGAGGTGTATCGTGGGTAGGCGCGTGTTTCTGGGGTGGTCGATCAATTTCTGGTTGCTCGAGGAAGGAAGTGGTAGATTGAATTTGAGTGGCAATGTGGGTTCTTCATGCGTGGATAGCCTGGTTTACGCGATGAAAGGAAGAAGGACTTGGGGCGTTGGATCTGAACGTGCGGCCCAGATTGCTTGAGGGTAATAATATATATCAAAAAAAGAAATTTGTAAATCTTTTTATATAAATCGTGTATTTTTTAAAATGTATATCTTTGTCATACGAGGTCAAATCAAGCGAAACAAGTGACGATGGAATCGTGGCGATGAGCACTACATTGTGGAATTGGTTTGGAGACGATTGGGAATGGCTAAAATTTTAGGTTAAATCGCACGTCGTTCGATTTGATTTAAAATTTAAAACTCAAGGTGAGTGTTTTATAACGCTCACAACGTACTAAAATATTTTATGCTAGTTAAATTTGAAATTATGAAGTGATATAAATTTATTGATTATTGTTTGATAAGTTTAATTGTTATCTAAATTGTCATTTGAATTAACTGTTAAAAATTAAAATTGATAGTTAAATTTGAAATTGGAATTTAATTGCCAGTAAAATACCCGATATTAATAACTGTGAAATTGTTGTGAATTATTTTGACTGTTTGGATGATTGATTGTGATAGATGCCAATTGATTGATATTTGATTGGATGTTTATTTATTTTTATATATATCACATTGTCACCTGGTAAATTATTTACAGTATATAAAAGTGTAAATTTAATTATTTCGAATAAATTAAGAAATAGGTTAAAATGATATATACCTATGACATTGTGATTTGGATTGAAATCATATATATCCATTCCTGAATTAAATTGAAATAACTGATCACTTGGCTATATAATAGAAAATTATATACGGACACCGGATTGGTTAAATTAAATGATTTTAAAATTTTTGATTTGAAATTTATTTAAATGATTTTGATTTAAAGAAATAAAAATCATATTTATAGAAAATTGAATTACTTTCGAACGTGGGCTCGAAATGTTGAAATTTAAATTTGTTAACATAAATGGTTTAAATAATCGAAGATGAGATTTTGAAGTTATAATTGAAATATGATTTGAATTTTGGAAATTGGGTTGTTTTAAAGATTTGTGCTTTTATTCAAACTTTGAAATATTGCTAAGTGATATAAAACGATATTTTGAAATTGAGCTCGGAATTGTATTTTATTTGAAAATTTGGATTTTTAAATTGGATATTGAAGGTTAATTATATTTAAGTGTTTTTAATCGATATTTTGAAAAGCGAACTCGAAATCGATATAAATCGAAATGGTTTTAATTGGGAATTGGAATGGCTTTAATTTGAAATTTAAGTCGAAATTAATTTTGGATTGAAATTGAAATTGAAATTAAATTGGGATTTAATTGAAATTTATTCAAGTTGAAATTTTGTCTAATTTAGAATTGAAAGCTAAATTGAATTATTTCAAAATCAAAATCGAATTTATTTGAATTGGAATGGGAATCGAAGTAAAACTCGACTTGAAATCGGTATTGAATCGATTAAATCAAAATGGAAATTGAAATTGATTTGAATTGGAAAATTTGGATTTGAACCAGTTTGACTTTGAAACTATTTTCAAATAAATTATTTTAATATAAACTATTTAGAATCTATCTTCTTAAATATACAAATTATTTTGATTTTCCAAACTATTTTACTATATAAACCATTTTCAATACTCAAACTATTTTATATTAAACTATTTTAAACTTTTAAACCATTTAAAAAAATTCAAACTATTTTCTAAAATTCAAACTGGTTAGAGTGGGAATCGTTATATTTAAATCATGGATTTAAATATAAATTGGGTTAAATTGAAGTTATAACTTAAATTGAAATTCGAAGCAATGTTGAATCAGAACTGAAATTGTGATATTAAGATGAACAAGATTTTGAATTGAAATAGTATATTTTGAATAAATATGATGTTTTCGAAATGAATTTGATTTTGAAGTGAATATGATATTTTGATATCAAGTATGAATTGTTATGTATTTACTGGATTTGTGTGAACACATATAACTAGTTGAAAATCAAATGGCGTTTCCTGAAATCCATCTTTGCCTTATTATTGAGCCTAAGTCATAAAGTTGCTTAGTTGAATGTCACGTGAGAAGCAATCTATTGATTAGAGATTTAGCCAGCCCCGGAATTAGCTCAACACAATGTGGAAGAAAAGGTTACTGACTAATCAACTGGCTTAAAAAATATAAATTGAGGAAGAAATAAAGCAAAGCAAAATAAATGACACCAAATATAGAGTGGTTCAGCCAGCTTTCCTACATCCACTATAGAAATCTCATGTTATATTTCTCTCTTAAAAATACAAGGAATTACAAGAGAATAATAAGAAATAAAGTGCTTAAGACTAAGAAGGTAGCTAATCTGAAGCACTTAGTCTTAAGCACTTAGGGCTTTGATTTGCCGTAAGGAGCTCTGGAAAGATATGATAACCAAATTCTAATAATTTCTAACCATTATGAAGTGGCAACATGGGGTATTTATAGTGGTTGAAATGAATAATGAACGGCTGAGATTACACAATAAAATAGGCGGGAAGCATGCTTGGTCATTAATCTAGTCGCATTGGTCGATGGGAGATAACTGTAAAGGCAGAATGGAATGAATGGCTAAGAAGCATACCAATTGTCCTTTTGTACTAGGTGTAGAATTTGCATTTAACGCACATTAAATGCTGACGGCAAGCTACAAAAGTAGGCACACTTCTGGCAGCTTTGCTATAGTATCTTGTACATTTGGTTATACAACTTATCATTTACTTTTGCGTGCCTATGTGGCAAGAATGATCGGTGACTCTGATCGGGCTGTAGATGGTATTGGAAGCTTAATGCTATTAAGGACCAAGGCTTAAAGAACATATCATGCCGGTTGTGATATGACGGGATAGGCTGTGGTATTGTCGGGCCAGAGATGGGTCATGCTTAAGCCGGTCTTAACAAATGAATCGGTTATTCAATCCATCTTGAGTTGCATTGGACGACTATGGAGCTGGTTTTAATGGGTTGGTCTGGATACAAATTGAACATAGACCGCCATAAGTGGGCTGGTTACTTAATGCCTATGTTTCCTGAGGAGAGTTGACTGGGGCTAAGGACTAAATTACAAGATAGTTGCCAAGAGATGACAAGACATACTACTTGGGACCAATCGAAGGCAGCTGCGATGAAGCCAAGATGAAGATGGGTCATGCTTGAGAAGGTCTTGTCCAATGAGCTTACTGGCAATTGACTTGGAGTGATGCTAAGTAGGCACATTGACATGAGGGAGTCGGTCGTTGGAGAGCGGGTCGGTGTGGACCGAGCTGGGCAAGGCTTAGTTATTTCCATGTTCAATGGGTTGACTGTTGAAGGCGCTTGGAGAGAGCCAACCAGCCAAAGATCTAAAGTGCTACTGAGCAGATAGATTGGTTTGGGGCAGCTTGATTTTGGTCCGATACGAGTGGACCGGCCGAAGATTAGTTGGGTCAGCCTTGACTGGGTTAGGCTAGGCTTTAATCGGCTTGCTAATTACTTGCAAGAAAATTGAGCAATATTTTCCCCCCTAAGCTTGTCTCTGTGAGTATGGGCGAGCTTATCATTTCACAAAGATACCGTTGTCCGGCTCCTTTTTTGTGCACTTAATGCATGTACCATGTGGTGTTGGTTCATTTGCTATGGCGATTCACTTTTTCAAACGTGGCAAAGGGCTCACGTATCTGATGTGGACGAAGTGACAGTTGCATTCATTACACCTAGATGGTCAAGATCTGAAAGAGATTTGAATCCAACGGTTGAGGTCAATGTGGTAGGTGTACAAAATCTGCCTCTTCTTCTCCTTTCACTCTTTACTGAGAATGAAAAGTTATTTTTTCCAGTAGAAAATCTTTAGCATCTTCTCAAAACTTTGACTCTTCGGCCTCTTATCAATAAAAAGTGAGTGTTTCTTCTTTACCTTCATCTCTGCCGTCGTAGGCGTCATCGCCTTGGAAAAGTCTCGAGCTTTTCATTGCTTTTACATATTTTCTATATTTATTTCTTTTTGACATTGACATTGATGTTGTTGTAATGTTATTAATGATGTAGTGCTTTGGTCGGAATTGGCTTTTTCTGGTCATCTTCGACGTCGATCGATCATCACTTCTATATCAACGTGGGTTGAACGACGTTAATGGGCTTTAATTGGCTTGCAAGTGTTAAACAATGATATTAGCATTTATTTAGATGATGGGCCATGGGTCAGGCCTAATTTCATAAGCATGGGCTTTAAATAAAAAGTAGGAATCAGGTAGGGGTCGTATGACCTAATACTTAGCTTAGGATTCGAGTAGTGAGCCGGCCTTTATGGGGTGCCCGGCACGGGCATGCCTTGAAGATTGTCGTCGAGTTTCCATCTCTTGTCGAGGGCTCGCCTCTGGGCTTTGCTAGACCTGGTCATCAGGCTATTGCGTAATTGAGCCATTTGAGTTTCAAATAGCAGCCTCTTGATCCACCTCTAACGGCCGTTCGACTTCTGTTGGGACCATTAGCCTCAAGGTCTTTGAATTGGAACACAAAGAGATTGACCTAGCCAAATTTTGGCCAGCCATGGATGTAATGTGGGGATGGTACACTTCCTTACTTCTACCAATCGTCCTCGATCAAGCCTCTCTAGGCCACTTCACCTTCTTTATGGGCTACTTCAAGGTGGCGGTTACTCTGCCCCTTCACCCCTACCTTGTTTCAATCCTCAGCGCTTGTAGACTTGCTACCGGTCAGCTAACTCCCAATTGCTACCGGTTCTTTATGCAACATCCATGTTGCTTGTATGGAACTCTGCCTTCCGAACCAAACGCTAACCTAGTTGATATGTCTTCCGACAAGAGAAGGAGACCCATACCTAGTCGATACTTAATATCGCTTCCAGGATAACACCAAGCATGTGATCTTTCCAGTTTTCCAAGCAAATCCACCCCGGTTGGATGACCAAATACTTCTTCTTTCCACAAGGAGTCAACACTGGGCTTGAGAATGTCTCCTTCTAATCACCTAGTAAGCCTTTGCTTCTTTTCTTATCCCTTTATTATTTTCTCTTCATTCCTTTCCTTAACTCATCCATTAATAGGTGATGAACTTGATTACCATGGCATCGGCTTTGCAACATTAAATGAGCGCTTAAGCTTGCTGAAGATGGCCGACCCCAACCACCAGGACTTAAGACTTTTGGTGAGTGACACCAACCTCCACCAAGTTAGATTAATGAGTGTAACAACCTATATTTTATGTATCAAATGATCATAAAATATTGTTATTTAATTCATATAAGGTCATATGACTTTACAACTTTGGTAAATGAGTACTAGGGACATTTTCCATCCTTAGAATTTTTATCGGAAGGTTTTAACCCTAAAAATCATATAGAGCCTATAACTTTTGATAGAAGGTGAACTGGGGTCTAAAACCACTTCCATTAGATTAAGATGATGGTTTCTCTTTCTGTAGAGTGATCATAATAGGAAAACGGGCTTACCATTTAGGAGATATGGTTGTTTAAGTTTGGACTGCTACTAGCCAGATTGATGGGTAAAATCCGTTAAGTCCATACTTAAGACCACTAACCCATTTTGGAATTTGTACCTAATAGAAAATGATGGGACAGATCTAATCACTTTTCCTACTTCCCAAACAAGTCTAATCTTCCAGGATTCCATTTTCAATCAAAAAACATCTCTTTTTCATACTTGATTTGGTTTAAGAATGTCATTAGAAGGTATAGCAAAGGGAATCTTGGATCTATCAATAGGCTGCATTGGAGTTTGTGCTCTCGCTGTTCATCATAGATTTTGAGGTATTCTTGGATAATTTTGGCACTATGTGAGTGATTTTGCATCGCTCACTATTCTATGCTAATAGATATGGGAAGAATAGGATTTTTAATATGATTTTGAAGTTAAAAATGTTTTCAAACTTAGATCTAACTTTAATAACATGCTTAGACCAGATTTAAAAAGACAAAAATGTATATTAATTCATGTTGCATCCTTTACTAATCACATTGACATTTTAGTATAAACTAGATCTAGGAAGTTGTATATTTGCAATTATGTTTGAATGAACTTAATGTGTTGTTTGAATGTTTGGTGACAACTGTATGTAATTATTATGATGACTTGATATGTTTGTTAAGAATTTTAGTGTAGTTATGATTGTATGAAATGGTGAAGTATATATTATACTAATATGAACATATCTTAAGGCTACTTTAACATTAGAGGGGGTGAATAGTATTTTATAACTTATATAGAATTTTTATAAATTGTTTCAAGTTTTATATCCAAGCATAGATAATCATTAACAGGCAGTCATAAATATATATAAATGCAGTAACAATAAAGTAAAGGTAAGAGAGATGACATAAGGAGTCTTATACTAGTTCGGATTAACCAATCCTACGTCCAGTCCCATACAGTGTATGTACAGATTTCTTTTCAAATGCCTACTTTGATCAGGTAGCAAGCAAACTAGAATACAATCTTGAATTCAAGACAACAAGGGACATACTACTGACTTTCCAAGCCCTGGGTAGACTCTCTTGATTTAACCGGGCAATAAGGTTACCCATTTGATTTAAACGGGCAACAACCACACCCACTTGATTTGAACGGGCAATAAGCATATCCACTTAATTTGAACGGGCAACAAGCACACCCACACAAGTAGTAGTAGATAATTGTTGATTTCAAATACAAATAGTTGTACTTTGGATACAGAGTATCCTACAGCCCTTTTGATAGCACTTCGATCTTTGAGTTGAAGAGAGAATACTTACAAATTAGTGAGTATATTGTAGAGAATGAATGTAGTAAAATAGATAATAAATTTGAGTGAATTTGAAGAGTATAGATAGGAATTTTATGAAACATATAATGAGAATTTGGAGTAAGAAGAATGTAAAGAAAGTAGTTGTTAAAATTCATTTTTCAGTCCTATTTATATAGTATTTGAAGGGATAGGTCTATTCATGACGAGATGGAGCCAAAAATCACAGTTATCCAAAATTTAAAAGATGACTCTTCAATGGTACATATGCCAATATACATGGGAAGCTTATCTCGACATACGTTTGTATGTTTGGAAAAATAATAACATATTTAAAAGTCTTATAGAATTCTGATATTTTGTAAAATCATTTAAAAATAGTTTTTAAATACTTTTTAATATCCAAAACTTCTATAAAATATTGCAAAAATATATTTTGAAAATAAAATTAATTTTTTAATAAGAGATTATTTAAAGAAAAGAAAGTTGTTATTTAAGGACTTAGCAGATTTATCTAAGGTCTATTAACTATAAACTATAGTCTTGAACTCTTCATGTCTTTGTCTTTAGACTCATGAATCTTCAATTATCTAGATCATCTCTAAGTCTTGATCTCTAGTCTACTTACTGATCAGTCTTCAAACTCGATTATCCTGTTCTAGTATAAACCTGTGTAATATCCTGCAAAATATTCTATACAACTTGGGAAAACATCAGTACCTATGGTTGTTGTCATCAAAATCAATATTTGTGGTATTAACAATGATATGGTTGTCGATCTGGGCAAAACGACGTCAAAGGTGTCCAAAACATTATGCAACTTGGAGATAGGTTTCTTGAGGAGTACGAGAGCTACAAAATAGGTCGCATGAATATTCGAGGTGATTTGTATGGAGAAATTCATGTCGGTAGTGAATTTGAAATCATGTCAATGCAGACTCAAAACATATTGGGGGTGTGATGTTTGGCTAGTTACTTCGGGTCGTGGGCAAGTAGACTTTGGGATAAGCATGTGTCGAGGTAAGGGATGAAGTTTTAGGGACTTAGCAGCATTTTGAAGAGAGGGAAACAACTTAGTACTAAATAGAAAGGACTCAGTACCGACATCATTTTGCTTGAGACGGTTGGAGCAAGAACTTTGGGTATGAAGAAGGACTCCAGGCAAGCAGAATAGGGAAGAAACTTGGCCAATTTTAGTTAAGTTTAGCTGAACAAAACATGGTCAGTACCGACCGAACATGGTTGGTACCGATCATGTTATTTATTGGAAAATGGAGGTACATCTCTAAGGACCTATACGTAGTGTTTCATTATACATGCAATTTATATTAGTTCGATCGTTCGACATTCTATTTTGATGATGGCAAGTTATGAAGATCGACGATGAAATGATGAGGCGAAGGATTGATGCTTCAACATGATGGCTTTGGGACTTTGATTTGCTGATTCTACGAAAGATGTAGACATCTAGAAGTGTTCCGATGATGATAGCTTAATGATGATGGAGTCGTAATGATAATGATCCCCCCATGTGGGATCGTGGAAGGGAACTCATGGATAGAACATTGAAGGGTTCTATCATAGAAAATGGAGCGTTGAAGGGTTACATGTTGATGAGTGGAAAATGGGCAGAGCAGGGAAGGGCTTAAATACACATGCAAAGGGATTGTTGATGCTCAGAGTATTTTCTGATGTTCTCGTAAGCAGAGGTTTTATGAGGATACTCATTGGGTACTTTGATGGTTACCTCAGATCATTGAAGTGATCCATATACCCTAGATTCAAGGAAGGGATCTAGTGTTACCTATGGGTTGGTTTTTGGGTAAATATAAAACCAAGATTTTTCCATTAATCTCTGGCAGAGGAATGTTTATATGAGTTATCATATATCATACTCACATTGAGTGATAGTGAGTATTATTTGATGGATGTTGTTTGCCATGATTTCTATAGTTGTCATTTGTCATTCTAGGGATGTCACGTGATGTAGGTATTCAAGAGATCGATGCCTAGATACCCGATAGTATGCTAGGATGTTTGTATACTTTATAATGATGATAGTAGAGTAGCATATTATTGTTGTTACGTACTAACTCTTTGGATGCAGGAACATGTCAGGTATGATTCTTGTACCTTTGTTCCCTACTATATCATGTTATATAGTATTTTGAGATTTTTTATCACTTAAACTAGAATATTGTTTGACTCAAGGTTTTATGCTTTGCTTCTTATTATTTCAAGTACTCTTAAATGATTAGAATGGATAGCAGATTTAGGTGATATGAGATGCTCGCAGATGGACGAGCATGAGATGGTTCTTTCTTGTATTTATATATAGTTTATTATTGCTTATTCCGTTATGCGATGATGTGGAGCGTAGACAGTGTTAGTTATTTTTATTTAATATGGTTACCTTGAGTTGATTCCCAGTTGTATAAACTCTACTGTTATTTTGCATAACTCTACGAACCTATGCACTCTAATATATGTGGTGCATTTAGGTATTTCCATCTCATTAGTTTTATATCTGTGATGATTATTAAATTTTATTTGATGCGTTGTATGATATACGATGGGTTCAGTGATTGTTTTCCTTCTTTTCACTCTTGACAATCATCCTACATCGATTAGGCACCATATCAGCACACTCATCAAGTATATTCGGTGTCGGAGGTGTAGGACGGTCGTTACATTTGGTATTGAGCTTAGGTTGGGTAGTTAACCTGAGTAGATGTCGTGATCCATAGAGATGGGGTAGGAGTTATTACCCTGGGCCTGATTGAGAGTGTGTGTATGTGTATATGTACAAAAGAGAGCGTACTCGTTATATATTTTGATTTTCAACACTATATAATAGTATATATATTATATAAGCCGTGTTACTTATATGAGTGCCACTAATGCATTTTTCTTCATAAGAGATCGATTGTTCTTGTTACAGATCAAGAATGAGCCAGCACATAAGAAATGCTACGAGGAAGTCCATCTTTGTAGTCGAATGGCTCAGTGGCTACAAACATCGACTTGCAAACAATGTTCAATACGATGATGGCGAACATGCTGCGAAATGCCCAAGCGGCTACTTCAAATGTTAATGTTGGCGTGGTGCTCAAGTGCAAGTGCCCGAGGTTGATTTCACAAAGCTAAATAAGGAATTTCCAGTCCCAGAGGCGTACCATTCCAAGGAACGGAATTGGATATCTACGTGTAGGACTGATTGGATACCTATGAGAAAATATTTAATGATTTGGAGTTGGATGATGCTATGAGAAGAAGGTTGGATTCTCGACGGCTCCAAGGTAGGCTACGAACTGGTGGAATGCTATTAAAGTTGCTACTCCTGAGGACCAGTTCACTTAGGATAAATTCAAAACAGATTTAAGGATAAGTTCATACTAGCTGCCTAGAAGTCGGTGCTGTTCAGGAAGTTTGTAGAGCCGAAGCAGGGAGACATGTCAATCTCCGAGTATGTGGTTGAGTTTGATGCTTTGTTAAAGTACAAGATGTCCTTCTTTGGCAGCCCGTTGAAGAAAAACAAGAAGTTTATTATGGGTTTGGGTGATTATTTGTGGGAGAAGCTAGTGGGACATAATAATAGATCTTTTGAGAAACTTGTCGAGAAAGCCCTTCACTATAGGAGTTTGTACCCTAAGTCCATACTAGCCATTATTGTTAAGGAGGAGCCAAAGCTGCAGCATGATGGTGGAGACAAGAAGAAATGGAATGGGAAGAGGAAGTAGTCCCAGGGAAAAGATGCTCAAAAGAAGGCAAAATGGAACCCTATTTGCTATATTTGTGGAGTTAAGGGCCATTTGAGTAGGGATTGCAATGGTGAAGGAAAGAAGTGTTATAACTATAATAAAATAGAACATATGCAGAAGAATTGTCCAGAACCAGTGAAACATGGGTAGGTGGTGAAGGCATACACTTTGGATTCTGTTCTGACTTCGTCGAGTGCTCCCTCAAGGAAAGAGAAAGGGAATGGTGTCACCATTTAAGGTATGCTTTCTATTTATGGTATTCCTGTACATGTTTTGTTCGATATCAGGGCTTCATATTCCTTTATATCTAGTAACTTGGTAGATAGATTGGGATTAAGACCTGAAATAGTTGACCGACCTTTAGTAGTGATGAACCTTGTTGGAGGCCCTACTAGTTTTTATATGGTTTGTCGTGGTTTGGTCTTATCGAGTCATGGATGCTTTTTTGTTTCATAGGGTTTGGTGTTATCTTGAGTAGATTTCTAGTTGTACAACTCTACTACTCTTTTGTATAACGTTGTGAACTTATGCACTCTGATATTTGTGGTTCATTTAGTTATTACTGTCTCACCTGTTTATATTTGCGATGGTTATTATATTTTATTCGATGCATTGTGAGATATACATAGGTTATATGATTGTGTTACCTTCTTTTCACCCTTTACAATTGTTATACATCGGTCGGGCACCATAACAGTGCACTCTTTAGGTATATTGGGTGCCAAAGGTATAAAGCGATCATCACAATGAGGCTAGACCATAAAATAGTTAGGGAGTACACCCAACCAAGAAGGAAGCCGACAAAGAAGCGACCATAGAGAAGATGTCGGCCATAACAAAGCGAGACTACTGCAAAGTCCATTTCTTGACTAACGTCGGGCCCATCATGGATGCAAACTGAGGACATGATGATGTAGTTACGGATGATGAGAAAGACGAGTGGTAATACGTTAACATCGATAAATTAAGTGATGTTGTGCCAATCCTGTAGTGGGAAGAATTTGACCTACAACGATTAATCGACGTCCCGGTCCCTTGCCGTAAGTCGTTGCCTAAGGAGTGGGATATGAGCTCTAAGGAAACCAGCCTTGGGGGACGAGTTTTAGAGCTCTGCGTTGGTAAGGTGATGGTCCCTCTTCCAGGGAAATTCCTATAATTGACCTCTTCTATCTAGGATACAAAAGGGGGGTCTCCTAGTGAGCCTCACGTAGGGATGAACCAGACAAGTGTAGGAAGTTCAGCCTCATTATTCTAGCTCTTTGTAAGAAATAGGGGCTAGGTCGGTACAAATGGTAGCTTACTTGCACTTATCTTATTTTTACTTAAATTTTGACTAATCTTTTTTATTCTTTATTAATGCACTGGTTGGAACTTTCAATTTTGCTATCTTCACCAGTTTGGCTTCGGTAACAAAGTCATTGTGGTTGCACTACACAGAGCACTCATGGAATTCATCAACTTACACCTCAATCCCGAGCACATACCTGTAACACTCCTAATTTTAGTGACATTATTCAAGAGAATTAATTAGAATAAATTAAATAGAATAATGTGGATAAGGAGATTGAGGTTGATTAATAAACTAGGTGGCCATGCTTGTTTAAAAATCTAATGAACTTATATAAATGGTTAGGATATTAAAAATAAGGGCATTAGGGTAAATAACCATACTTCCCACCCTTATACTACTCTCATTAGGTTATACATGTTCATTTTACTTAAAACAAAAATTTATAACTGTGAGAAGCAAGCAAGGCCGACCACTAGGAAGAAGAGAAGAGAAAATCAACTTAAAGCTTAGGATTCAAGTTAGAAGGAATCAATCTCAACCAAACTTCAATTTCCTTATCCAATCTAAGGTGAATAATAATTTCTACATCTCTATTTTAGTTTTATGATCATATGGTATCAGATTTTAGCATGAATCTATTTTTATGATATATTGAATGATGATATGCTTGATTTATGATTTATATGGATTGAACAAGGTTGTTTAAAAAGAAGATATACATGGTTTTAGGGTAAAACCAAGATGAAATGACTTTCAAATGCCACGGGTAAATTTTACGTTGTAGAAAACATGATTTTGGAGATGGGTTTCAATTTCCATAATTTTCTGAGTTTATGTGGATTTTATATGTTTTCTAGTGAAGAAAATGATTTATTGGGTTAAAAATTATTTATGGCTAAAATAATGATTATTTGGGATTGAAATTTTTATATGTTGGAAAACATATTAAATTAGATTTTCTGGAATTTTTCCAGATTTTTCCTAAGTGTTTTGATGAATATATAAAATTATTTAAGGTATGGGACTTAAATTTTTATATATTTAATTAAGGAGAAGGGGCATTTTATAACATAAAATTATTATTTAAATTCTGAAATTAGTGGCAGCACTTTTCTGAAAAGTATTTGTTAATCAATGGGAATTTGAAAAATAAAGGCAGGTTAGTTGAAAAGTTATCTTTTTAAGTTAAAAACAAAGAAATCATACTTTTAGCATGTTTCGGCCAATTTTAGCATCAGACCTTCCGACTCAGACCTTTCGACTTAGTCGAATGGTATGCTCTCGACAAGGCCAAATTTCAATGCATAGAGTATCAGGTTACTTGGTATGTAATGAATTGAACAATGTCGAAAGGTACTTAGTCGAAAGGTTGATTGCCCAAGAGGTTGGGATATGTTGTTTTATAAACCAAAAGCTTTCACCTACATGCTTTCGAAAAGAAACTTCTGACTTGGTCGCTTTTGACCAGGTTAATTATTTAAATAATGGTTTTAAACCTTCCGACACAGTTGAAAGGTTACCGCCGCTTATCTTTGTTTTGTTTTGAACCTTCTGACATAGTCGAAAGGTTATTGCCGCATTTTCTATCCTTTCGAAGTCGTTGCTTTCGACAAAGACGAAAGGTTTACTTGTTTTAAAACCAGCCGCTTCTCCAATGCTTTTGAAAGGTATCAAAGCTTTCGACTTAGATGATTTACCCTTGTTTTACAACTGAAGTATAACCCAAGCTTTCGAAGGAGTTGTTTTAAAGGCGGTGGCCTATTGTTTTTTTTTTGGGAAAGCCAACGGGGTTGACTGGCCCCCTACCAGTTTTATTGCATCACAATAAAAAGATTCAAAACAAACTTTCAATCAAAGAGAAACAGGGAGAACAAAGAAGAAAAGAAAACAAATAAAAAAAAGGAGACAACAACTCAATGAGCCCACTTAGATATCATGTTAGCAGGGAAATGGCAAGTAGACCTTTTCATTTGCATGTGTGTCCTTACCCTAACTTCAGACCATAGTGCAGTATTACATTTTCTGATATTGTCAAACACAATAGTGTTCCTTTCATTCCATATCACATCCAAGTAAATTTTAATGCATATCACCAATTGTTTTAATGGCAAGGAGGCCTATTGTTTTAAATGAAATGTTTTAAAGCTTTCGAAGCAAACCTTCCGATAAGGTCGAAGGGTCGCTTCCAATGTAGTCGAAAGGTTTTAAGAGAGAATTTTCAGCATGTTTTAAATTGAACCCAGTAAGTTTTCGAAAGGTTTATATTTTAAGAGTTGAATGATTTCGAAGGGTTTGAATTGCTAAATGGTTTCAATGGTTTTGAAAGGTTTGGATTCAAAATGTTGTTTTGAATACCTTTCGATAAGGTCGAAAGGTTTGGTTTTGAAAGGATTTAGGAGACCCTTCAACAAGGTCGAAGGGTTGGGTATTAAAAGGTTTTTGATGTTGTTTAAGCTTTCGAAAGGTTTGCTTTTCAATGGTTTCGAAAGGTCTTAAAAACCCATACACTAAAATTTTTCAGGAAAACCCACGGCTTATATTTTGAGAAGAACGGATGTGTAGCGTGGAACTACAAAGCCGATTAGTACTAAATATTAAAATAGTAATATTACGATCAACATGCTTGATCGTTGGCCATAAAAAGTGTTTTGAACTAACATACATCAGCAGCAGTAGCAAAAAAGATTTAGAGTCATGAAACCAACCCTAGCCCAATATGTACATAAATACAAATCAGATATAGATGAAAAGATACTGTCACGTACGGTTTCCATAACCATGAGAATGAGGACCAACCAACACAGCAGAGGATGCACTGCCCACCGACTCAGTTGGGGGAGATCTGGGTCTCGGAAGACGGAGCCTGACTGGTGCGGAGAAGCTGGAGCCTGACCAAAAAGCAAAGATATTAATAATCCTATTGCAGATATACACCCTCGAACTAGCAGGTTTGTTAAAAACGAACCCACGGCTTATATAAAGGAGTTTCGTAATGACTTTAAGTATGTGATTTTGAAGAAGTATGGCCTTGATAAAAATATAAGTAAAAACATGTTGACTATTTTTTATGAAATGTGTTTCAAGGACCTTAAACCCACTGGAGTGGAATTGTTAAATTGTGTTTTGCTTCTTCACATATGAATGTATTCACATGATAATCTGTAACTGTATTTTGGGGAAAAAGGGGTAGAAGAACCATTTAGGTTAACTCAATAGTGAATAAAAATTACTTAAACTCCTGAATGAGTAGAACTGCATCCAATGACTCAGGGTGACCAAAATTATAGGATGCCTAAACTTTGTAGTTATTGGAGGTAACCAAAATGGTTCATAGTAAACCCATGAAAACTATGATAAAGTAATTATTGGCATAAACCAAAAGGTTCATGGTAAACCCATGAAAACTATGATTATGTAGTTATTAAAGGAAACCAACAAGTTCATAGTTAACCCATGAAAACTATGTAATAAGGACTAGTATGAGCTAAGTGGTTTGTAGTGAACCCATGAAAACTATATCGGGATTAAGAATTGACATCAGTCAATAGGATCCTAGTAAACCCATGAAAAGTAGGATAAGAATGTGGCTAATGGAAGTATCAGTAGGTTCCTAGTCAACCCATGAAAACTAGCATGTGAAGTGAGTTACTGGATAAATCCATAGGTTCCTAGTAAACCCATGAAAACTAGGATAAAGTGATTAGTTATTGAAAGGACTAATAGGTTCGGGAGGACCCATGAATTGATTAAGTTAACTAGCAGGAGCCTATAGGTTCTTAGTGATCCCATGAAAACTTTGAATAGGACAGTGCGTCTATTAGGTATAACAAGGTTATTAGTAAACCTAAGAAAAATAGAAAGGTTAATAGTGACCCTAGAAACTATAATTATGACAGGGTGTCAGACTAAACTGGGAATTGGAAATCCTAATTATTTTCAAGTATGCATATCATCATAATATTTTGAAAATGTAAGTTTTAACCATTGTGGATGCAGGAGCACAGTTTATGGCTTTATAAAGGTTTTAAGATATTAGTGAGGGGAAAACCCGTTCTGCTAAGCGGTGTGGTCTCACTAGATATCTAAAAAGGATTGAGATGTTAGATTATTATTCATATTAGGCTTTATGTCTGAATCGAAGTTTTTGTTTTCCCCTTAAACTCTCGGGTACTCAATTGATTTATAGTAGGTTGAGGTTTAGGGTTTTCAGGTTCTCTTCTTAGACGACTAAAGCTTCAGGAGGCGTGTAGGAGGAAGATAGTTATTTAGAGCTTTCTTTTTCCGCTATGTATTTGTTTGTAAAGGCAGACTTATTAGCCTTACTATATACTTTGATCAACCAAGGAGGCATCTTCATATGTCGCTCTTGGCGTAATTGTAATAATTATTTTTTGTTGAACATGGTTAACGTAATTTGGGATTATGTAATGAACATGAAATGTTTTGATTTGAATATGGAAATGTGTTTTTGGATTGCAATTTTTTTTCCATATTTCTATGATCTGTGTATCAATATATCTAGCACCGCCGTATTTGGTCGCCGAAGATTAACAACTATGGATGACTACAGCATCCGTAGCCGTTAATTTTGGGCCTCCAAGTAGAGGGATGTTACAAGTTGGTATCAGAGCGAGGTTTATGAAACTTTAAAAGAATAGTTAAACCTAAAAATCTTTTTCAAACATAATCCAAAGAATTTGAAAATATGATCGGGGTTTAGGTTAACGCTATATTAACGTACTTGTATTTGATATATATATATATATATATATATATCTAAGTACGTATTCCCCTCTCTCTTAGACCGTTCTTCTGTATCTTACTAAGGCTCGTATGCAGATATATGAGAAAGAGGATATGGAGGCAGGAAACGGAAGAGGATATCTAGGTGGAGGAAGCACCACAACAAATGGAAATGCTCGACCTAATACTCGGAGAAACCAAGGTCGACAGGCTAATGCTAATCAAAATGCTGAGGCCAATCTAGGTGCTGGAAATCCACCAGTAGATGCGGGGATGGTGTATCAGTTATTGGCTAATCTTTTGCAAGCAAGAGCTGCTAGTACTATTGGAGGAGCTAATCACGTAGTTCCAGCTGGATATAACTATGTTGAGCTGAGCCGAGACTACATCAATCTTGGTGGGAAGCCGTTTCTTGGAACAGAGGATGTTGCTGAAGTAGAGAACTAGTTGTTGAACTGTGAAAAGATCTTTACAGACTTAGGATTGAATGATGGAGAGAAGAGAAGGCTAGCCTCTAGACGGTTGCAAGGGTTAGCGCTTCATTGGTGGAACAATGTGACAGCAGGAGTGCCGGAGGAAGAGTTGACGTGGGCTAACTTCAGGAGGAGGTTCTTGTCTGAGGTTTCCAAATTGGCGTTAATAAGAAAGTTTATGGATCTTGTTCAAGGAAATATGTCTGTGATCGAGTATGATGCTAAGTTTGATGAGCTATCTCGATATGGTTATGCTTTGGTTGACACCGATGTTAAAAGGAATGAGAGATTCATTAGAGGTTTGAGGCTAAAGCTAGGCAGGATGGCTATGACTCATATTAGAGAACCTTATCATGTGATGGTGGAGATGACCGTCTGCCATGAGGAAATGCTTGCTGTTTCGGCTAGGGAGAAGTCAATTGAGTCTCAGGGTTCTAAAGGAAGGAAAAGAAAATTCTTTAAGAAGAATGGAACCCAGAGAGGGGAGGCCGCTAAGAAGGCAAAAGCTGATTTGGTGTGTTATAAGTGTGACAAGAAGGGCCACTATGTTCACGAGTGCAGAACTGGGAAAGGAAAGAAGCATGAGGAGAAGAAGAATGTGAAATGCTTCAACTGTGACCAAGTTGGGCATTATAAGAACCAGTGTCCAGAGCTAGTCAGGGCGGACAGAGGGAAGGTGTTTGCTATTGGACCCATATCTTCTTCTAGATCTACTATAGCAGAGAAAAGGAAAACTATGATGGAAGGTACGCTTTTGATTCAGAGCATACCAGTTAGGGTACTTTTTGATGCCGGTGCATCACATTCATTTATATCTCAGTATTTGGTTGATAGCTAATGTATAGAACCCACCTACCTTGTTACTTCCTTAAGGGTTGTGAATCCAATAGGAGGGTATGCAACTTTTGGGATGATATGTGACCAGCTAGAACTTGATTTCTTAGGTCATAAGTTTGCATGTAGTTTGTGTGTTTTTGATTTCGTAGATTTCGGGATCATTTTGGGTATGGACTGGTTGGGTAAGTATGAGGCTAGGATATTTTGCCAAGATCGAGAAATATCATTGAGGGACACAGATAGACATAACCGAATCATTTTCTCAATAGAAAATTCTAGTAATAGTGTTTGTGCTTTGTTGAGTACCATGGAAATTGGAGAAGAGCTTAGTCAGGTCTGTGTGGCTAGAGAATTTGCAGATATCTTTTAGCCGATTACTGGATTACCCCCAAAACGAGCTGTTGAGTTTCAGATAGACCTTGTGCCGGGAGCTGAACCTGTTAGTAGACCACCTAGCAGAATGACACTGACAGAGATGAAGCAATTGAAGGTGCAGTTAGTGGATCTTGAGGAAAGGAATTTTATTAGATCAAGCAGTTTGCCTTGGGGAGCAGCTGCGCTGTTTGTGAACCAGATGGGTCGTTAAGGATGTGCATCGACTATCGTAAGTTAAACGAGAGGACGGTCAACAATAAGTATCATTTGCCGAGAATCGATGACCTATTTGATATGTTGACTGGAGCCAGAGTGTTTTCCCAATTGGACTTTGCGACGAGGTTCCATTACTTGCGAGTGGCGGAGGATAGCATTCCTTTGACGACATTTTGGACTAGGTATGGTTCGTATGAGTGGTTAGTGATGCCATTTGGATTGACAAATGCGCCTGCTTTCTTTATTGATTTGATGAACCGGGTTTTCCGAGAGCACTTGGATAGGTTTGTGTTAGTATTATAGATGACATTTTAGTGTACTCTAAAGATGAAAGGGAGCATGAGATTCATCTTAGAGTGGTGTTGGAGACGGTGAGGTAGAATCAGCTGAAGGCGAAGTTTTCCAAGTGTCATTTCTGAAAGAGAGAAGTTAAGTTTCTTGGTCATGTGGTTTCAGAGAAGGAATTGTCAGTCGATCTAGACAAGATCGAAGTTGTGAACAAGTGGAAGAGACCAGAGACGATGATCGAGATTAGAAGTTTTCTTGGACTTGCTGGCTATTACTAAAGATTCATCAAGGATTTCTCGCAAATAGCAGCGCCTTTGACTAAGTTGACCAGGAAGGACGTGAAGTTTGTTTGGTCCAACAAACGTGAGGAAGCATTCCTTAAGTTAAAGCACCTGTTGACTAATGCTCCAGTGTTAGTAGTTCTGGATGGTAACCAAGGATTGGTAGTATACACTGATGCATGTGGTACTGGATTGGGAGCAGTGTTGATGCAAAGGGGAAAAGTTATTGCTTATGCATTTAGGCAGCTTAGACCGCACGAAGTTAGATATTCTACTCATGATTTGGAATTGGCGACGATGATTTTTGCCTTGAAGATTTGGAGGCATTATCTTTTGGGAGAGAGATTTGATTTGTATACCGATCATAAGTCATTAAAGTATTTATTCTCTCAGAAGGATCTGAATATAAGGCAGTAGAGACGGCTGGAGTTTTTGGCTGCTTATGATTTCGGTATAGAGTATACTCCGAGGAAAGGAAATAAGGTAGCAGATGTTCTCAGTAGAAAACATCAGAACGTGGTGTTAGCGATGTTGGCATAATGGAAGGATCTAGAAGCTTTAGCCAGTTGTGGTGTGCTGTTAAGATCGACTTCTAATTTTAGTGGAGGTACTGCCATGTTGTCTTTTTTAGAAGTTTGACCAGTGCTGATCGAGAGGATAGCTTCTAAGCAGAGAGAAGATCCAGTTTTAGCCAGGAGGATTAGAAGGCTTGAGGAAGGATCAGAGGTTGATAATGAAAGTCTGTAGTATGGTGGATCGATTATACAAATGACAAGTATATCACTAATTTAAACTATATTGTATTAATATTAAAATATGCAAATAAGAATAATCACACCAGGGATTTTATACTGGTTCGGACCTCCCATCCTACGTCCAGTCCCGAAGCTCTTCTTCGGAATTTCCTTTCACCGAATAACCCTCACTTCACCCGGAGGAACAAGTTTACAATAGCAGAGTTTCTTTGTCAACTGTGTGTTCTCTATTACACGGATTTTGACTATATAGTGCAAATGCTTCCAATATATATATCTAGAGATTGTTGTCTATGAGGAACTATATATTTGGAAGTGTAGAGTACGAGTATAAATTGCTAGAGATCAAGAATATATCAGAGTATAAGAGTAGAAAGCGCAAGTAAGTCAGGTAAGTTCTTCTCTTGAATTCCTGATGTTATTTATAGTGGTAGAGAGATCCTTTGTGTAGTTGCATCTGTTAGTAGGTGCTCTAAGGTCGCTTCTAATGGTGATGAAGAGTTGCAGTGAAGAGGAGCGATCGTGTCTTTTCAATTGTGGTAGTTGTATTTTGAATATACACAGCCATGTTCAAAATCAGACATCTGGAAAATGTTTCAGACGTCTGGTTCTCATATATTTTTTGTATATAGTAGCTTGCCAGATGTCTGTGTATATTAACCAGACGTCTGATTCTGTCTGATTTGCAAACCAGAGAATTCAGTCAGACGTCTGGTTAGTGCACTCAAATGTCTGGATTTGTGCATGTTGCTTTTCGTGTGCATGTATAATTCCTTTTCCGATTCTCTCGACTTGTAGCCTCTTGATACTTATTTTGAGCCTTGTTCTTGTCTCTTTGGAGATGTTACTTTATCAATTACCTGTAAATATAGATATATATGCATATTCGATTTCCATTGTGTAGTTGTTATCATCGAAACCATAGAATTGATTTCCTAACAATCTCCCCCTTTTTGATGATGACAACTATTCAATGTACTTATATATAGATTATAAATCTCCCCCTAAATATGTGCTTATTTTGATTGTTTTATGATTATACTTATATTTCTCCCCCTTTGGCATTATCAAAAAGAATTATAAAATTGAAGCCAATCGTCAAAATAAACAAACAAAGAAAGTTTCATTAAATTGAAGTACGATTACAAGCATAGATTTGTACAAAAATTGATATTCCAAAAACCTAAAGTCTATGATTCCCTAAATCTATGATTCCTTTGGAGAAGCTTTATTTTGATCATCTTCCTTTGGTTCTTCTTGTTTAGAAGTGCTAGCCTTTGAAGGAGATGTCAAAGCTTCTTTGAGAGGTTCATCCATAGAGAGTTTTGAATGTTTTGCGAGAGGAGAAGATACTGGGGCTGGACAATCTTCAGATGGTGGTGTTGGACCGCGAACCTGTTGTAGTACTTCTTTAAGAACCGACAAGACAGTGGAAAGGGATTCTTCAACAGTGGCTAGGCGCGTAGCAAATGATATTTCAAAGCTGTCAATTCGCTTAGCCAAAAGCTTTTGATTTTGAGATATAATTTGTTGGTTTTGAAGAGTGAGATCTCGAATACTTTCATTTGGATTTGTATCCGTTCGAGTCTCCATAATTTCATCTTGTCCCGGATAATCAAAGGGTGCGGGAGGAGGAGGAGTGGCTTCTCGATGTTGTTCCTCCTCTTGGGATGGATCAATGTGAGGTTGAGGAGGAGGCTCAACTCTTCTAGATTGACGATTGTGTGTCCAATCTTCGAAGGACATGAATTATGGAGGGATTTCGGGTAGATGCATCAGAGAGAAGAATTTGGTGGAAGCATACTTAGGCGAGATTTCTTCGAATGTTGATAGGTAGGATGGGATATTATGTGAACGAAGAAGTCTCATAATATAAGTTGGGTAAATAATTGACGGCCTTGATCGAGTCCAAAAATGCTTTAGCTCGTCGAAGATGAATTTGGCCCAATTTACTCTTGTTCCACTAAATAGAGAATATAGGGCTTTGTGCTCTAATTCGGTGATTTGCTCGTGACTACCCATTCGTGGAATAATTGTGTTAATTATCATTCGGGTTAGAAGTCGAGTTTTTGGACGTAGAAATTTGGAGGCAAATTTTGGCATTTCGTCCTCCCAAATTTGATGAGTTATATTGTTCCGTGGCTTGAAGCGCATATCTGGAATGTTGTATAGATCTTCCACTGTGTCAGAGCATCCTAGTGTTCGACCTATTATGCCTGGAGTTAATCTAATCGTGTTCCCATACATGCTAGACCAGATCCAGTTATCCTCATTTTCAGTGTTCCACACTGAAGTACTGTCTAAATTCGCATAGAATAAAAATATGGCTAATTGATCTATTTGGACATCATTAGGGGTGAAAGAAATTAGGGTTTCCAACCCGGCATTTTCACATAGTTCATGGAGGTCATACATAGGGAATTTAAGGAGATTGTAGAATGGACCTATGTGGAGTTTTTTCTTTTGGATGTCTTCATACCTTTTGATGGAATGCGGCGCTTTATTCATCCACCTTTCGATCTGTTCATCAGAGCATACCTGAGGATTTGAAGATGAGGCCGGTTGGTCTTGTTTTCTCTTTAACATCTTGCCATTCTTAGTGCGAGGAGGCATTTTGATTAGTTTTGCTTAAAAATGATTCTTTGGAAGGAAAATCGTCTCTGAGAAAATCGTAGGTTATAATAATTTTTGAGATAAAAGCGAAAAATGATGTTATCTGGGCGAATTTAAACGGTCGATTGGGAATCAAACGTCTAGATTGGAAATCAGACGTCTGGTTTGCCCTATATTGAGTGCAGAAGATAAAATTAGACGTCTGGTTTTTGATGTAGACGTCTGGTTTTATCGAATTTGAAAATTTGGAGAGGCAGAGCACTATGGCAGACGTTTGGATCTTGTTTCAGACGTTTGAAATGTTCTGATTTTTATTTGGAGAAGACAGAGCAAAATTTCAGACGTTTGTGGGGTGTATCAAACGTCTGACATATGCACAGTTCTTAAATTTTAGACGTATATCATTGTGTCAGACGTATGAATGCCATAGGCAGACGTTTGAAATAAGCAGTGTGGCTAAAAATAGCCTAAAATTTGATGGTTTTGCTTATTTATCGAATTCTTATAACAAGTAATTTTATTGTTATGAAATAAAATAACAAATAAGCATATATACATGCAAATATAGTTTATTTAGAAGGCGATGGAGATTTGCGATCTCCTGAGTTGTCATCCTTCCATGGTTTAAGTGGAGACCATATATTACCACGTTAGTGGGTTCTTGGAGAGCCAGAAAATCGTCTCGGTGACGGATCTGAAGGAGTATGATATGAAGATGAGGGATCTAAAGAACTACAAGGTTTTGGGAGTGGATCATAGACATCTTTCTTTCTACTTGTTCCAAAAAGCTTAGGCCACGTGTTGTGACTTTTTGCTCAAAATATAGTTCTCTTTGAAGATCTATCTGTTGTTTTTGATAATGATGAATTTCATCAATTTTCTCTTTTGTGTTTAGGAGATACAAACAGAGATCTTTTGGTCTTCTTGTTATCAGGAGTAAATCCCGTATGATATGAAGACCACCTATGCGTCGGTTCATGAATTGGTGTGGGTGTAGGAAGTCGCTGGGGTGTATCAACCGAGCTATCTGGCATAGGCATCGAGATGGAGATATAAGAGTTATCAGAAGACATGGCTATATTTTGTTTGTTGAGAAAAAATAAGAATTGTGTGTATATATTTTTCTCTTGAAGTATAACTTTATATATATATGTTAAAAATTTATTTTTAGAGAAACTAACTATCTAAAAAAAACAAAGTGTGTATGAACTACTGATTATAATTTGTGGATAGAAAAATACTTGACTAAATATAGGCTAGATGAAGCAGGAATTATTCAGTAATAAGATCATGAAGGGAGCAAATCCCTAAATCACGTCGGAGTTTAATAAAAGTTTGTTCATTTAATGGTTTTGTAAAGATGTCGGCTATTTGATTTTCGGTATTTATGTATTCTAATGAGATATTTCCTTTTTCAACATTGTCTCGTAAAAAATGATGTCGTATATCTATATGCTTAGTTCGTGAGTGATCGACAGGGTTTTTTGATAAATTTATTGCACTTGTGTTATCACAATATATTGGAGATTTATTGATACTTTTGCCGAAGTCCGTAAGTGTTTGTTGCATGTATATTACTTGTGCACATGCTAGAGCTGCTGAGATATATTCGGCTTCGCAAGTAGATAAAGAAACACAATTTTGCTTTTTGCTAAACCATGAAACTAATGATTGTCCGATGAAGTGACATGTTCCACTAGTACTCTTACGATCTGTTCTACACCCTTCGAAATCTGCATCACTATATGAAACTAGTTCAAATGATGATCCTTTAGGGTAAAACAAACCATAATCTCTAGTACTAGATAGATAACGTAAGATACGCTTAACAGCTCTTAGATGAGATTCTTTTGGTTTTGCTTGAAATCGAGCACAAAGACATACACTCATCATAATATCGGGTCGACTAGCCGTTAAATAGAGTAAAGAGCCAATCATGCTACGATATAATTTTTCATCAAAGTCTTTTCCGTTTTCATCTTTTTCTAAATGAACAGTAGTACTCATCGGTGTTGGTTTACTTGAAATTTTATCCATTCCAAAGCTTCATAATAAGTCATTACAATATTTTTCTTGGTGAATAAAAATACCATTTTCAAGTTGTTTTATTTGTAAACCAAAAAAGAAATTTAATTCTCCCATGTGAGACATTTCAAATTCATTTGTCATAATTTTTGAGAATTGACTACATAGATTTTCATTAGTTGAACCAAAAATAATATCGTTTACGTAAATTTGCACAACTAAAATATCGTTATCTTCTCGTTTAATCAATAAAGTTGTATCAATTTTACCTATTTGAAAACCCGATGAAATTAAGTGATTTTTAAGTCGTTCGTACCAAGCTCGAGGAGCTTGTTTTAAACCATATAAAGCTTTTTGTAATTTAAAAACATGATCGGGATATTTCTCATGAGTAAATAAAGGAGGTTGTTCAACGTATACGTTTTCTTTAATAAAACCATTTAAGAAAGCACTTTTGACATCCATTTGAAACAATTTAAAATTGTGATGATTTGCAAAAGCGAGTAAGGTTTATGGCCTCGAGTCTTGCTACTGGTGCAAAAGTTTCGTCGTAGTCGATGCCTTCTTCTTGATTATAACCTTGAGCAACTAAACGTGCTTTATTTCTAACAATATTTCCATTCTCGTCAGCTTTGTTTTTAAATACTCATTTTGTTCCTATAACCGATTGGTCTTCAGGTCTTGGAACTAGTTCCCAAACATTACTACGTTCAAATTGATTCAATTCTTCTTGCATAACCATTATCCAAAAGTTATCATTTGAAGCTTCTTTATAATTTTTTGGTTCAAGATTTGACACAAATGCTACATGGCTTATTTGATTAAGTTGATTTGTAGTTACTCTAGAATTGAGATCTCCAATGATATTATCTTTTGGATGATTCTTAAGAATTCTAGGGGATAATATTAAAGTGTTATTTTGCACGTTTGTTTCATTATTAATAGAATTTGTTGAATTTGTTATTGGAATAGTCTCTTCTTCATCATTAGTATGATTGTTAAATAAATTTTCGTCGAACGAAACATGTAAACTTTCTCCAATAGTATTATTTCGTTTAATGAAAATTCTATATGCTTTGCTACGATCAGAATATCCAACAAAGATACCTTCATCGGCCTTCGGATCAAATTTTCCTAAGTTATCTTTTGTATTTAATATAAAGCATTTTGAACCGAAAGTTTTAAAGTATGATACTTTAGGTTTTCTTCCAAAAAATATTTCAAAACAAGTTTGTTTAGTCATAGGACGTATGGTTACTCGATTTAATACGTAACAAGCTGTGGCAATAGCTTCTGCCCAAAAGTGTTTTGGTAAACCGCTACTATTTAGTAGTGTTCGTGCTCATTCTTGTAACGTACGATTTTTTCTTTCTACTACACCATTTTGTTGAGGTGTTCGAGAAAAAGAAAAATTATGGCTTATTCCTTTCTTATTGCAAAAATTAGTAAAAAGATCGTTTTCGAATTCTCCTCCGTGATCACTTCGAATATTTTTAATTTTCAAGTCCATTTGTGTTCTAATTCTTTTAGCAAATATTTTAAACATTTCAAAAGTATCGCTTTTATGTTTTAAAAACAAGGTCCATGTATACCTTGAAAAATCATCAACTATGACGAAAACATATTTGTTGTGATTTATAGATCGTATTTGCGTTGGACCAAATAAATCTAAATGTAATAATTCTAATGGTTGTTTTGTAGAAATATTATTTTTAGATTTAAAAGAGATTTCCTTTAGTTTTCCAATTTGACAATAGTCACATAAATTTTCTACTTTGTAATTTATTTTAGGTAAACCTCTAACTAACTCATATTTTGCCAATTTATTAATACTTTTCAAATTGATGTGACAAAAACGTTTATGCCATAACCATGGATCATTATGTTTGGCGGTTAAACATAAATTTGAATTTTTATTTATATTCATGTTTAATACATAAATATTTTGTTTCTAAAACCTTCAAATACAAGTTGTTTGTTATTATCTAAAATATTACATCTATCTTTTTCGAAATTTATTTGAAAGCCTTTGTCACATAATTGACTAATGCTTAGTAGATTGTTTTTTAGATTTTCTATAATAAAACATTTGTAATAATAGGAGAGTTAGAAATACCATAATTGATGACTTCTCCAGTGCCAACGATATATCCTTTTGAATTATCTCCAAATGTTACCGTTCCACCATCGATGTATGTTATATTTGATAACATTTTTGAATTTCCAGTCATATGCTTGGAGCATCCGCTATCTAGTATCCATTTCTTCTTATGTTTTATTTTGGGTACCTGCAAAATAAAAGATGTTTTAATTGGTAACCGTGTATTTTTGTTAGGGTCCTAATTGTTATGAGAAGGTAGCCATACCCATGATGGTTTGGTACCTTTGTAAACATAATTTTTATTAAAGACTACATTCTCTAAGAAATTATCAATATGTTTTTGTTTAATCAAATTATTATTTGTCTTAGGAATCCAAATTTTAATAGTTTTGGTATTCATATTAGACATAGATAAACCTTTAGTTTTTGTATGCAAAAGATTTTTTGCATTATTTCCTTTTTGTTTAGAAATATTTTTAAATCCTATTCCATTTCTATTTCCTGATGGTTTTGAAGTTTTGATAAGATTTTCCAAATCTTGTTTCCCTTTATTGAATTTTGAAACATTATTCGTGATTTTATATAATTTTTTTTTAATTCTAAATTTTCAATTTTCAATATTACAATATTGCTTTTTAAATTGATTTTTTCTTTTAGTAAATCATCATTTACTATTTTAGTGTTTTCAAAATAAATAGTAATATCCTTACTTTCTATTAAATTATTTTTAATTTTTTTCTTGAGATAATTCTAGTTCTTCTTCTAAGATAATTTTTTCATCTTTTAACATTCCTACTTCAAGTTCTAATATATTTATTTTAGCTATATATTCTTTGTTCAATTTTTTAATTTGTCTAAATTTATCATCTAATTCCATGCTAAGTTCTAATAGTTCATCATGGCTAAGTTCCGGACATACCTCATCAGTTTATGCCATAAAACACACATTGGCTTGTTCTCTATCACTATCACTTTCAGATGATGAAGAATCCGAGTCTTCCCATGTTACTTTGAAAGCCTTCTTCTTCTGGAATTTTTCAAATTTGTTCTTCTTTTTATCATTATTGAGTTTAGGGCAATCCTTCTTCATATGTTCGTATTGATCACATTCATAGCACTTAATTTGAGATAAGTTTATTGTGTTGGACTTCCCTTCTTTTTGGAATTTTGTCATCTTTCTAAATTTCTTGAATTTGTTATAATTCTTGGCAATGAAGACTATCTCTTCTTCATCTAAATCAGAGTCATCATTTTTTGTTGCTGGAAATGCTATGTTCTTCTTTTCCGAATTTAGTTCTTTTCGTGCCTGTAAATTAGCTTCATATGACATTAAATTTCCTATCAACTCTTAAGTTTTGAGAGTAGAGAGATCATTAGCTTCTTCAATAGCTAATACTTTTCTTTCCCAATCTGGTGTCAAAGAGTTGAGTATTCGAGAAACTAAATCAAAATCGGTAAATTTAACTCCTAATGCCATAAGATCATGTTGGATAGTTTGAAATCTAGAATACATATCAACAATAGTTTCATTTTGCTTCATTTTAAATGACGAAAATTGGTTTTTCAAAATTGAAATCTTAGTTTGTTTGACCTTTGTTGTACCTTCGTGTGTGATTTGTAAAGTACACCAAATGTCAAATGCAGTTGTACATAACATGACACGTGAAAATTCATTTTTATCTAGAGAACAAAATAAAACGTTCATAGCTTTAGCATTATTTGATGCTAAGGTCTTTTGTGCATCTGTCCATGTGTTCATAGCAGTAGTAGGTGCTTCATATTTATATTGAGTTGCTGACCAAATTTCTAGACCATTAGCTTCCATAAAAATTCTCATACATGTTGACCAGTATGCATAGTTAGAACCATTAAAAAGTGGGGGTCGTGCTGTGGATTGTCCTTCTTGAAAAATACTTGCCATATCAAAATGATTTAAAAACGTGTTACTGTAATTTGATCAAACCTTCGCTCTGATACCAAATGAAAGTCTATAGTATGGTGGATCGATTATACAAATGACAAGTATATGACTAATTTAAACTATATTGTATTAATATTAAAATATGCAAATAAGAATAATCACACCAGGGATTTTATATTGGTTCGGACCTCCCGTCCTACGTCCAATCTCGAAGCTCCTCTTCGGAATTTCCTTTCACCGAATAACCCTCACTTCACCCGGAGGAAAAGGTTTATAATAGCAGAGTTTCTTTGTCAACTGTGTGTTCTCTATTACACAAATTTTGACTATATAGTGCAAATGCTTCCAATATATATATCTAGAGATCGTTGTCTATGAGGAACTATATATTTGGAAGTGTAGAGTACAAGTATAGATTGCTAGAGATCAAGAATTTATCAGAGTATAAGAGTAGAAAGCGCAAGTAAGTCAGGTAAGTTCTTCTCTTGAATTCCTGATGTTATTTATAGTGGTAGAGAGATCCTTTGTGTAGTTGCATCTGTTAGTAAGTGCTCTAAGGTCGCTTCTAATGGTGATGAAGAGTTGCAGTGAAGAGGAGCGATCGTGTCTTTTCAATTGTGACAGTTGTATTTTGAATATACACAGCCGAGTTCAAAATCAGATGTCTGGAAAATGTTTCAGACGTCTGGTTCTCATATATTTTTTGTATATAGTTGCTTGTCAAACGTCTGAGTATATTAACCAGACGTCTGATTCTGTCTGATTTACGAACCAGAGAATTCTGTCAGACGTCTGGTTAGTGCACTCAGACGTCTGGATTTGTGCATGTTGCTTTTCCTGTGCCTGTATCATTCCTTTTCCGATTCTCTCGACTTGTAGCCTCTTGATACTTTTTTTGAATCTTGTTCTTGTCTCTTTGGCGATGCTCCTTTATCAATTACCTGTAAATATAGATATATATGCATATTCGATTTCCATTGTATAGTTGTTATCATCAAAACCATAGAATTGATTTCCTAACAGATAACCTAAAAGATTTTAGTCTTGACCAAAGGGGACGGTTGAGAAAGAAGGGACGGTTATGTGTTCCAGATAAAGAGAACTAAGAAGAGAAGTTCTAGAGGAATGTCATCAATCGAAGTTTACGATTCGTTCTGGAGGGACCAAGATGTATCAAGATATAATGAGGAGCTTCTATTAGGAAGGCATGAAGTGGGATGTTGGCTTGTGGGTTAGCCAGTGCATTAACTGTCAACAAGTGAAGGTTGAACATCAGAAGCCAAGTGGGTTACTTCAGCCTTTAGATATCCCAGTCTAGAAATGGGATTCGATATCTATGGATTTTATAGACGGGTTTCCAAGATCAAATAGAGGAAATGAAAGCATATGGGTTATAGTAGACAGGTTGACCAAGAGTGCCCATTTCATTCCGGTAAAGTCAACCAAGACGGCACCTACTTTAGCAAAGTTGTTCATGAAGAACACAGTTAGACTTCATGGGATTCCTATTAGCATAGTCAGCGATAGAGATGCATTATTCACTAGCGAATTTTAGAGGAATCTACAAGAAGTATTAGGTACCAAGCTCAAGATGAGTACAGCATATCACCCACAGACAGACGGGTAGACAGAGAGAGTCAACAAGGTACTTGAGGACTTGTTAAGAGCTTGTATGTTGGACTTTGGTGGATCTTGGGTGGATCACCTACATCTGATTGAGTTTTCCTATAATAATAGTTATCAGGCTAGTATAGGAGTGGTGCCTTTTGAAGCTTTGTATGGAAGGCCATGCAGATCGCTAGCATGTTGGTTAGAGACCGGAGACAGATTGGTCTTAGGTCTAGAATTGGTTAGGGAGGCGTTAGAAAAAATTGAGTTAATCCGAGGACGGATGAAGGAAGCTCAATCCAGGTAGAAGAGTTACGCAGATAAGAGGCATAAGGACCTAGAGTTCTTAGTATGAGACATGGTTTTCATTAAAGTATCACCAACGAAGGGTATAGTACGATTTGGAAAGTCAGGAAAGTTAGCCCCAAGATATGTTGGACCATTCCAGATTGTAGAAAGGATTGGAAAGCTCGCGTACAAAGTAGAGTTGCCGAGCAGTTTGGTAGGTGTTCATAATGTATTACATGTGTCTCATCTTCGTAAGTATGTGCATGATCCAAAGTCTACCATTCCTCAGACCGAGTTGGAGGATTTGATTGTAGAGCCTGATTTAACTTTTGTTAGACAACCGGTTCGAGTTGTAGCAAGGGATGTGAGGAGATTAAGGACCAAGACAGTCAAGTTGGAGAAATTTCAATGGAGTAACAACGAGAAAGACTGTACTTGGGAGACAAAAGACAAGATTCGAGAGGCTTATCCTGATCTGCTTTGATGGTATGACTATATCAGATTTATATTGATTATGATAGTCAAGTAAGCTAGTATGGTTGTTAGGAAATGTTACAGATGATTGATATGCTTGCTAGTTAGTCCTTGCTGAATTTCGAGGACGAAATTCTTTAAGGAGGGGCGCCTGTAACACCCCTAATTTTAGTGACATTATTCAAGTGAATTAATTAGAATAAATTAAATAGAATAATGTGGATAAGGAGATTGAGGTTGATTAACAAACTAGGTGGTCGTGCTTATTTAAAAATCTATTGAACTTATATAAATGGTTAGGATATTAAACATAAGGGCATTAGGGTAAATAACCATACTTCCCAACCTTATACTACTCTCATTATGTTATACACATTTATTTTACCTAAAACAAAAATTTATAACTGTGAGAAGCAAGCAAGGCCGGCCATTGGGAAGAAGAGAAGAGAAAATCAACTTAAAGCTTAGGATTCAAGTTAGAAGGAATCAATCTCAACCAAACTTCAATTTCCTTATCTAATCTAAGGTGAATAATAATTTCTATGTCTCCATTTTAGTTTTATGATCATATGGTTTGGTTTGGATTTTAGTGTAGATCTGTTTTTATGATATATTGAATGATGATATGCTTGATTTAGATTTATATGGATTAAACAAGGTTGTTTAAAAAGAAGATATACACAGTTTTAGGGTAAAACCAAGATGAAATGACTTTTAAATGCCACTGGTAAATTTTACGTTGTAGAAAACATGATTTTGGAGATGGGTTTCAATTTCCATATTTTTCTGAGTTTATGTGGATTTTATATTAATTTTCTAGTAAAGAAAATGATTTATTGGGTTATAAATTATTTACGGCTAAAATAATTATTATTTGGGTTCAAAAATTTTATATGTTGGAAAAAATATTAAAATATATTTTCTGGATTTTTCCTAAGTGTTTTGATGAATATAAAATTATTTAAGGTATGGGACTTAAATGTTTTATATATTTAATTAAGGAGAATGGGCATTTTATAAAATAAAATTATTATTTAAATTCTGAAATTAGTGGCAGCACTTATTTGAAAAGTATTTGCTAACCAATGGGAATTTGACAAATAAAGGCAGGTTAGTTGAAAAGTTATCCTTTTAAGTTAAAAACAAAGGAATCATACTTTTAGCATGTTTCAGCCAATTTAGCATCAGACCTTCTGACTCAGGCCTTTCGACTTAGTCGAAAGGTAAGCTCTCAACAAGGCCAAAGTTCAATGCATAGGGTATCAGGTTACTTGGTAAGTAATGAATTGAACAATGTCAAAGAGTACTTAGTCGAAAGGTTGATTGCCTAAGAGGTTGGGGTATGTTGTTTTATAAACCAAAAGCTTTCACGTGCATGCTTTCAAAAAGAAACTTTTGACTTGGTTTCTTTTAACCAGGTCAATTATTTAAATAATGGTTTTAAACCTTCCGACACAGTCGAAAGGTTACTTCCGCTTATCTTCGTTTTTTTTTGAATCTTCCAACACAGTCAAAAGGTTATTGCTGCATTTTCTAACCTTTCGAAGTTGTTGCTTTCGACAAAGACGAAAGGTTTAATTGTTTTAAAACTAGCCGCTTCTCCAATGCTTTCGAAAGGTATCAAAGCTTTCGACTTAGATTATTTACCCTTGTTTAATAACTGAAGTATAACCTAAGCTTTCGAAGGAGTTGTTTTAAAAGCGGAGGCCTATTGTTTTAAATGAAATGTTTTAAAGATTTCAAAGCAGACCTTCCGACAAGGTTGAACGGTTGCTTCCAATGTAGTCGAAAGGTTTTAAGAGAGAATTTTCAGCATGTTTTAAATTGAACCCAGTAAGTTTTCAAAAGTTTTATATTTTAAGAGTTGAATGATTTTGAAAGGTTTCAATTGCTGAATGATTTCAATGCTTTTGAAAGGTTTGGATTCAAAAGGTTGTTTTGAAGACCTTTCAACAAGGTCGAAAGGTTTTATCGAAGGGTTGGGTATTAAAAGGTTTTTAGTGTTGTTTAAGCTTTCGAAAGGTTTGCTTTCCAATGGTTTCGAAAGGTCTTAAAAACTTATACTCTAAATTTTTAAGGAAAACCCATGGCTTATATAAAGGTGTTTCGTGATGACTTTAAGTATGTGATTTTGTATGGCCTTGATAAAAATATAAGTAAAAAGTTGTTGACTATGTTTTATGAAATGTGTTTTAAGGACATTAAACCCACTAGAGTGGTATTAAATTGTGTTTTGCTTCTTTAAACATGAATATATTCACATGATAACCTATAACTGTGTTTTGGGGAAAAAGGGGTAGAAGAACAATTTAGGTTAACTCAATAGTGAATATTAAATTACTTAAACTCCTGAATGAGTAGAATTGCATCCAAGAAGTCAGGTGACCAAAATTATAGGATGCCTAAACTTTGTAGTTATTGGAGGTAACCAAAAAGGTTCATAGTAAACCCATGAAAACTATGATAAAGTAGTTATTGGCATAAACCAAGAGATTCATAGTAAACCCATGAAAACTATGATTAAGTAGTTATTGGAGGAAACCAACAGGTTCGTAGTTAACACATGAAAACTATGTATTAAGGACTAGTATGAGCTAAGTGGTTTGTAGTGAACCCATGAAAACTATATCCGGATTAAGAATTGACATCAGTCAATAGGTTCCTAGTAAACCCATGAAAACTAGGATAAGAATGTGGCTAATGGAAGTATCAATATGTTCCTAGTCAACCCATGAAAACTAGGATGTGAATTGAGTTACTGGATAAATCCATAAGTTCCTAGTAAACCCATGAAAACTAGGATAAGGTGATTAGTTATTGGATGGACTAATAGGTTGAAGAGGACCCATGAATTGATTAAGTTAACTGGCAGGAGCCTATAGGTTCTTAGTGATCCCATGAAAACTTTGAATAGGACAGGGCGTCTATTAGGTATAACAAGGTTATTAGTGAACCCATGAAAACTAGAAAGGTTAATGTGACCCTAGAAACTATAATTATGACAGGGTGTCAGACTAAACTGGGAGTGGGAAATCCTAATTATTTTCTAGTATGCATATCATCATAATATTTTGAAAATGTATGTTTTAACCATTGTGGATGCAGGAGCACAGTATATGGCTTTATAAAGGTTTTAGGATACTAGTGAGGGGAAAACCCGTTCCGCTAAGCGGCGTGGTCTCACTAGATATCTAAAAAGAATTAAGATGTTAGATTATTATTCATACCAGGCTTTATGTCTAACTTGAAGTTTTCGCTTTCCTCGTAAATTCTCGGGAACTGAATTGATTTTGTGTAGTTTGAGGTTTAGGGTTTTCAGTTTCTCTTCTTAGACGAATAAAGCTTCCAGAGGCGTGCAGGAGGCAGATGGTTATTTAGAGCTTTCTTTTTCCGCCGTTTATTTGTTTGTAAAGGTAGACTTATTAGCCTTACTATATACTTTGATCAACCAAGGAGGCATCTTCAATGTCGCTCTTGGCGTAATTGTAATAATTATATTTTGTTGAACGTGGTTAACGTAATTTGGGATTATGTAATTAACATGAAATGTTTTGATTTGAATACGGAAACGTATTTTTGAATTGCTAATTTTTTTCCATATTTCTGTGATATGTGTATAAATATATCTAGCACCACCGTATTTGGTCGCCTAAGATTAATTACTATGGATGACTGCAGCATCCGTAGCCATTAGTTTTGGGCCTCCAAGTAGGGGGATGTTACAATGCCTCTTGAGAAGGAGTTAAGGAGGTTGAGGAGGGATAGAGAGCAGACGTCTATCGAGCGCCTAGATCTTTTTACATGGAAGGCACCTATTTTTGATGAGGGGGTTGCACAAGGGTGGTAAAACGGTGCCGACAGGGAACGTATCCCTGAAGATCAACCCTGCTCCAAACCACGATGAACTAGAGCTCCTATTTAGGTCATTTTAGATATTGTCAGTTGAAATCCTAGCATCGCCTCACCAGGCCTGATCTGGGTGGAGCCATCATTCTGGGGAGGACGTTGTCAATGCGCATACTCAAGACGCCCTGCTTGTAAGCTTTCTTAATGTAGATTTCCATACCTGCTTTAATAAATCTTTTAACCAAACTATTTTTGTAGGCTACCCATCGCTCCATCTTTTTCTTGGACGATTACTTGGTGCTTAATGACGAGGTCCAACAATGTAAGCAGGCCTAAAGGGAGCTTGAGCAGGCGGTGGTGGGGGAGGAGAAGGTAGCATAGGAGAGGGTCGAGGAAAGGGACCAGGCAAAAAATGAGGCTACGGAACTCGAGAGAAGATGAAAGAGGCTGTGAGGAACCTGACCTAGTACAACACAAAGTGCAAGTAAGTCACGGATGTGGAGGCTGCCCGACAACGGGAGGAGGATTTATGGCAAAACCGACTGACTAACATGATCAAGGCCCTGTACAAAGAAAGTTATGATCTGCCTATCTCCATAAGCCACCTAGATGCTGAGACCCTTGTAGGGACCTGGACTGAAGTTTCTACTGAGATGGAGAGAGCTAAGAAGGCTATGTTGGTTGTTTTGACTAGGGAGCAAATTGACTGCCTGAATCGGCCAGTTGAAGAGTTGTCCTTGTAGATAATTTTCTTTCCTTTTTTATAAGCCTACCATGGCGGAATTTGTGCCCCGCATTTTTGGAAATGAATAGAATTTGTTTTGTTGAAATTTGTCTAAGTATTTGATAGTTGTATCTGCCTCGGTCTGTCTGTACATAATTAGTAGGGTAGCATACTTTGAGTGGGTGGTAGTCCCTTCAATTGAATTGAACACGTGGTTAATAGACCAGGCCGGTTAATGCACTTGAAAGCGAGCGTTGTCCATGTAACCAGATGCTTGTTTAAGTGACGAGGTCGGCATGTGATAGCTAGGCTTTTCTGTATTGTTTTGTTGTGGGGCGGTCCCAGCACGAACCTAAGCATTGAGAGGCTTGTAGGTTCTCATTGGTGACATGCTGCAAGAATGAAGAGCGGGTGGTCCTAGTACAAACTAGGCATTAAGTGGCTTAAAGAATACTCTCAAGTGACATGTTGCAAGAAAGATTGCATTGTTTTAAGGTTCTCTAAGGTGACACGCCATGAGTTGAGAATGACAAATGGGCCCGACGCGAACCTGAATGCAACGAGGCAGTCCCCGACAAGGAAGTGAATGCATGGTAATTCATCCTCATGGATAGCCAGTCGGTAAAGAGAGGAGCATAACTAGCAAGTCCTTAGCAACTGAGATCGATAATTCCCAACAACGTAATGAGCATATGATAAGTCATCCATCGTTGGATAACGTGGGTTGTTTAAAGGTTCTCCAGGGTGACATGTTGCCAACCGAGAGTGGAAGACGAGCTCAAAACAGACTTGAACGTTGGGTGGCAGTCCCCTATAAGGAAATGAATGAACAGTAATTCATCCTTATGGCTCGCTGACTGACAAGGAGAGGAGCATGGCTTGCAAATCCTTGGCGATAGAGGTCAGTAGTCCCCAACAATATAAATGAGAACATAATAACTCATCCTTTGTTAGATAGCCTGGGTTGTTCGAAGGTTCTCTGATTGATACATTATCAGTTGAGAGTGGCAGACGAGCATGCATGAAGCTGAAAGCTGGATGGAAGTCCTCGATAAGAAAGCGAATGAATGGTAATTCATCCTTGTAGATACCGCCTGACAGGGAGAGGAGCAATGACTTGCAAGTACTTGGCAGTAGAGGTTGACAGTCCCCTACAAGGTAAATGAGCACATAATAACTCATCCTTCATTGGATAGCCTTGGTTATTCAAAGGTTCTTTAGGGTGACACATTGCTAGTTGAGAGTGGAAGACAGGCCTGGCATAAACCTGAACGCTGGGTGGAAGTCCCTGACAATTAGCTAAGCTACGCTTCAAAATTGCAAAAGCAGCGAGAAATTTTAAATCTCGAGCTTGTCTATCTTTCTTTTGCTTGGTGAAATAATCGTGTTGAATACATGATAATTCATCCTCATGGATAACCGATAGGCAGGAGAGGAGCATGGCTTGCAAGTCCTTGGTGGTAGAGGTCGGCAGTCCCCAATAAAGTAAATGAGCACATAATAACTCATCCTTCGTTGGATAGCTTGGGCTATTCGAAGGTTCTCCAAAGTGACATGTTGCTAGTTGAGAGTGGCAGACGGACAAGGCATGAACCTGAATGTTGGGTGGTAGTCTTTGACAAGGAAGTGAATGCACGGTAATTCATCCTTGTGGATAGCTAGCAAGGAGAGAAGCATGGCTTCCTCAGCAGTAGAGGTTAACAGTACCTTACATGGTAAATGAGCACATAACTCATCTTTTTTTGGATAGCCTTAGCGAATGTGTGTTGGCTATGGAGTCTTTGGTGTATTCTTCACTATAGGCCCAGTGGTGTATGCAATTCCAAGTGTAGGAGATGTTGTTTCCTTCCAAGCGAGAAAGGCGGTAAGCACCATTTGTTATAGCAGAGCTTATGATATACGGCCCCTCCCAGTTTAGGCCAAACACTCCTTCGGCCGAATTCTTTGTATATGCGAACACCTAGCATAGGACTAGATCGTTGACAATGAATAGTCGGAGCTTTACTCTAGGATTGTAGTGCTCGGCTTTCTTTCTTTTGTAGGCTTCAGTGTAGAGTTTGGCCTCGACTCTTCGTTCTTCCACAGTGTCAAGTCCAAGCTTGAGTAGTTCGTTGTTTTCCTCGGGCTCGAATGTTAGATGTCGAGGTAATGGGACGTTAATTTTTATGGGTGGTATGGCTTCGTACCGATAGGACAGCAAAAAATGAGTATTACTGGTTGAAATGCGGCAGGAAGTGCGATAGGACTGAAGAACGAGCGGTAGTTCTTTGGCCCAGTCTCTCTTAGCTTTTGCAAGGCGTATATTGAGTGTGGACTTAATGGTTTTTTTGATGGCTTTGACTTGTCCGTTGACTTGAGGATGGACAATGGAAGAGAATCACTTCTCAATTATGTTCCTTGATCAAAAATCTTGAAATAGGCTACATTCAAATTGTGTCCCCCTGTCGGTAATGATCTACTTTGGTAGGCCGAAAACGCTGGCAGTATTCTTGATCATGAAGTTTAGAATCTTGGGGGTGGCGACCCCAATAAAGGGCTCGGTCTCGATCCATTTGGTGAAGTACTTGATGGTGATTATGGCATGGTTGTACCCTTCCTTGGCATTAAGCGGCTTTTCAATTAAGTCGATCCTCCACATGTCGAACGGCCGTGGGTAAGTCATAAGAGTAAGGAGTATAGGAGAGCCCTTGGGATCTTGGTGAGCCGCTAACACTGGTCGCATTTCTTCACATATTCCATAGACTCCTTTATCATAATAGACCAATAGTAGCCTTACCGGACGTTCTTTTTTGTTAGGCTTTGCCCCTCGGCCTAATCCCTAGAAAATCCTTCATGCAACTCTTCCAGAATCTGGTCGACTTCGTATTCATACATACACTGCTGAAGCGGTATGGAGTACCCCCATTTGTAGATCTTACCATCCACAATTGTGTAATATGAAGCTTAATAGAGACCTTCCTAACATCCTTTCAGTCGATAAGAAGTTCCTCACTTGCTAGGTATTTGACAAGGGGCACCATCTAGTTGTCTGTAAGTGGTACATCGGTCTTTAGGATTAATGTCCTCGGCTCGTAGCGGTGAGTGCCTCGAATCTTTAGAGGGACCCAAGGAGTGACTTCTTCTAGGATGCTTGTTAACTTGGCATGTTGATTGGCCTTGGAATTCTTCTCCCTGTATATCTTCTCCAACTTGAACTCGATAAAGGTGATGATTATCTTCTTGGCCTCGGCAACATTCAAATCTAGTTCCTTACCCTTCACTTGAAAGCACTTGTCAATCTGATTAATGACCAACAATGAGCCACTGAATAGATGGACGGACTACACATGCAATTCTCCTCTAATCCTAAGGTTGGACAGGACACCTTCATACTCCACTTCATTATTGGTTGCCTTGAAAGTAAGATTGATTGCAAAACATAATTCTCTTCCTTCGGGCATGATATGGACCATGCCAGCCCCTGCCCCCTTCTCGTTTGATGCCCTGTCAACATATAGGTGCCATTCTTGCTGGCCGGTGATGGTTTCCTTTTTGCTGTTGTCCAAGCTTGAGCACTCGGCAATGAATTCTGCCACAGTCTGTCCCTTGATAAAAGTGTGAGGATGGAAATAGATGTTATGCTGCCCAAGCTTGAAAGACCACTTAATAGCTGACTGGTCGTATTTGGCCGGCTAGGGACTTATTTCAGAGGTTGGTTGGTTAGGACTTTTATGGGATGAACCTGGAAGTACGACCGGAGTTTTCGATTGCCATGAGCAGGCAGAAGGCAAGCTTCTCTAGCCTTGTATATCTCATTTCTAGGCCGGTAAACCTCTTGGTGACATGATAAACTAGTCCTTGGACCCTCTTATCTTCTTTAATCAATGCAGCGCTGATTGCATGGTCAGACACTGCCAAATATAGGTACAAATCTTCATCGTCGAGGAGCTTGAATAGTACAGAGGAGTAGACAAATGCTGCTTTAACTCCTCGAATACCTTAGTGCATTCATCATTCCATTTGAATGGCTTTCCCTTTTTGATGAGGTCGAAGAATGGGAGACACAGTCGGTTGCCTTTGATATGAATTGGCTGAACGTTGCAACCATTCCATTCAAACTTTGCACTTGGTTCACAGTTCTGGAGACTTGCTTGTCTTGGATGACATGGATCTTATTGGGATTGGCGTCAATACCCTTAGTACTCACGACGTATCCCAAGAATTTACTGGATCGGATGGCAATGGAGTACTTCTTTAGATTTAGCTTCATGTTGTACCAACATAGTATGCTGAAAGCCTCGGGCAAGTTCTGTACATGCCCCCAGCCTTTTCAAACTTCACTAGCATGTCGTCCACATAAACTTCCATGGATCGGCCGATCTTTTTAGAGAACATATGGTTGACGAGACATTGATAGGTGATGCTTGCATTTCGTAAACCAAAAGGCATGACGTTGTAGTAGTACATGCCGACATTTGTGATGAAGGAGGTTTGCTCTTGGTCTGGGCCATGCATGGTAATCTGAGTGCATAGAAATATAGAATAAGCATTCATGAAGGTGAGGAGCTCATTTCCACTAGTTTCATCCCTAAGCTGATCGATGTGAGGCAAAGAAAAACTACCTTTGGGGTATGCTCTATTGAGGTTGGAGAAGTCAATGCACGTTCTCCAAATCTCATTTGGCTTTCTAACTAGACCTCAGTTAGCTACCCATACCAGATATTCTGCCTCCAGAGTGAAGCCGTTGGCTAATTGCTTCTCAATCTCTTCTTTGAGGGCTTGATACCTTTCTTGGTTAAGCAACCGACATTTTCGACGGACGGAGGTGGCCTTAGGATCGATGTTGAGTGCGTGGTAAATGATCTTAGGATCAATGCTAATTATGTTAGTGTGTCCCCATGTGAACATGTCTTTGCTCTTCCGCAATAACATAATCAGATCCTCCCTTACTTCCAGGATGAGCTTAGTGTCGATTTGAACTACTTTGATGCGGTAGTCACAGTCTATAAAGATTCATTCCAAGGGAGTCGTTAACCTGCCTTCAATGCTTAAGTCGCCCATGTGAGGGTCTAGCGAGTCGTCATCTGGATCTAAGGTTACTTCCACTTCGCATTGATCTAGCATGTAAATCATGTGAATTATGATATCCTTGGCTGAGGCCTAAAGCTAAACGCTAAAGATGTTGTAGTCATCTATAGTATTAACTTCTCGCACAAAATGTAATTTTAATGGTATCCATAATATTAGAAGCACATGAATATGAAACAAAATCACAGATTAAAAAACAACTTTTCTGATTATATTTTACAAAACATGTTCCATATCCAATTACATAATCCCAATCGTTTCCCAAGTTTAGTTCAAATGTAATTATTACATAAATACGCCAAGAGCGACATATGAAGATGTCCCATTGGTTGATCAGAGTACTAAATAGTCATAACAGACTTAATACAACACAGCGGAAATAAAACAAAATAACTCCTAAACATAGCTAATATCAGCCTCTTGCTCGTCCCCGGAAGCTTTATTCGTCCACTTACTAAACCTGTAAACCTTAACTCTCAACCTACTCAAATCAATTTTGAGCACCCGAGAGTTTAAGGGGAAAAACATAAACTTCGAGTCAAACATAAAGCCTGGTGTGAATATTACTATACATCTCGGTTATATGATATTAAGTGAGACCATGCTGCTTAGCGGAATGGGTTTCCCCTCACTAATATCCTTTTAAAAACATATCTTTTGCAAATCTAAATCCTACAACCAAACTGGTTAAAACAATAATAGAAATATCATGCATGCATACAAATCAGGTAATAAATGGACTATATGTCCGAACACTATAGTATTGTTTGGCTAAGTACTAACCTTTGGCTCACACGGGCCTACCAGAAAAAATAAACAAATAGTCTAACCTCTATTAGATGCTCTTCCGGACGGTCTATCCCTAACTTTACTTCTCCCAAGGTCAACTGAACCTAATGGTTTTGCGGGCTCACCAATAACCTATCCTCACTTTGTATTTTCCTTTCTACAAAGCCCTACACACTGGAATTTTGGGCTTATATTAGCTAGGGGCTACTAGCTAAAGTATCGGGAGCGACCACATACTAATCCCATCTAGTATTCTAATATCTGAGTCATTTTACTTAGGGTCATCTACCCTTAAAAATTTCCTTGAAAACATTTCTTTCAAATTGATTTAACCCTTTAAATCATACTTAAACAAGGAAATATACTTTATGCTTACTCAAATCACTTTGCCATGTTACATATACTTTACACAAAACTTTGTTGATGAAAACTTTCGAAACCATTAAAAATACCCCTTTCCATATAAGTAAACTACTTCACTTTATAACCTAGGCCGAAGGCCAAAACAAACCTTTCGAAACCATTTACATTAAACCTTTCGAAAACATTGAAATCATCTCTTTCGAAAGCTTTACGAAACCATAGACATCCTCTTTTCAAAACACTTTAACATGCCTTTCGAAACCATTCGAAACCTTCCATTTAAAACCTTTCGAAAACATTAGGGAACCACCCCTTCGAAACCTTTATCTTAAACCTTTCGAAAGCCTTAAGTTCTTTACATAAATCAAACCTTTCGAAAGCATTTGGTTTCAAGTAAAACATGTAGAATCAACCTTTCAAAACCATTAAAAATCATTCCTTTCAAAACCTTTGGGGTTAATTTTCAATAGAACAAAGGATCTTAAAACAACTAAGTCGAAAACACTCTTTCGAAAGCAATTTCCTGAGTAAAAGAAGTGGATGGTGTCGAAATCAATCCCTTCGAAAGCATTGGAGAAGCGGCTTAGGTTTTAAAACAAAGAAACCCTTTCGAAGACATTGCTTCGAAAGGTTGAAGCCAGCGGCAAGGGGTTTCGACCCCTTCGAAAGCTTCTTTATAAAACAAAAGTGTAACTTCTTTTGAAACCATTCTTTAAAACCATTTGACCAAGTCCAAAGCTATCTAAGTTGAAAGCTTTTTTTCGAAAGCAAAGCAGGCGCATTTCCTTTTAAAAGCAAAGCAAGGGTTCGACCTCTTCGGAACCCCTTGTTTCGACTCAATACCTTTCGCCTATGTCCAATTCACTACGTACCAAGTCTCTGATACCATGCGCATTGGTTTCGATAGAGATGGAGGCAGAAGTACCTAGTCAATAGGTAGGTGCCAAAAGTGGTGAAACAACAAAAGTATGGTTAAAACTGAATTTTAACTTTAAAAAGTAATTCTTTTCAACTAACCTGCTTTTTTTATCAACATTTGATTGGTTGCTAAAAAAATTTCAAAATTCTTTTCTAAAAGTGCTTCCGAAATTTCATAAGTAAATAATTTAAAAAGTTTACAAAATGCCCCTTCTCCTTTTATAAATATATATAACATTTAAGTCCCATACCTTAAATAATTTTATATACTTATTAAAACAGTTAGGAAAATTCCAAAAAAATTCTCATAAATCACTTTTAATATGCTTTCTAACATATATTAATTTCTGATACAAAAACAATATAAATTAGTCATAATTAATTTTAAACCCAATTAACCATTTTCCTCACTAGAAAATTAATGATAAATCCACATTAATTCAGAAAATTATGAGATTTGAAACCCATCTCCAAAATATTATTTCTGACCTTATATAAAAATCGCAAGGCATTAGAATGTCATCTAATAGGGTTTTCACATTAAAACTTATCATAAAATCCATATGAAATAGCATAAATCATCAACAAGCATATATATTGATTTTAACAATAAAAAACATGGCAATATACTTTGCAAAAATATTCGGATCTGATCTAGAAACCAAAAACATCAAAAATATGAGATGTAACCTATTATTCACCTTTAGCTTGTGATTAAGGAGTTGAGATTTGAAAAAGGATTTGATTAATCTTCCTCTTGATCTTTAGCTTTTCTTCTTCTAGCTTTGTCTAATGGTGGTCGGCCTCCAGTATTTGATTTTTTTTTGTTTTGAACCTAAAAATGAACGTGAGTGAGGGTTTAGGGTATAAGGGTATGTCTTATTCCTACTTTGCCTCTTATCTATTTCATTTTAGTTTCCCTTTAGTTCATTAGTTCAACTAAGCACGGCTACCATTTTTATTATACAAAGCTCAATCCCTTAACCATTTACATTATTTCATTTAATTTAACTAATTAAATGTCCTAAATAATGTTAATCAAAATTAGGGTCGTTACAAACTCCCCTCATTAAAGAATTTCGTCCTTGATATTACGATATGGTACACAACAAATCAATCATAAAGGTAAAACATACCATGAAACAAATCAGGATAAGCGTCTCTAATCCTTCTCTCGGTTTACCAAGTACAGTCTCTCTCATCGTCGCTGCACTTGACCTTAACTAATCTAACTATCTTGTTCCTTAGCCTCTTCTCATCTCTCGCGACTATACGAACAGGTATCCTAACTATATTCAAATTCGGTTCCACTATTAAGTCCTCTAACACAGTCAGTGCTATAGTAGTCTCCGGATCTCGAACACACTTTCTCAGATGAGAAATATGAAAAACATCGTGGACTTCTGCTAAACTGTTCGTTAACTCTACTCTATATGCGAGTTTCCCGATCCTTTCTACAATAGGAAATGGTCCAACGAACCTCGGTGCCAATTTTACTGATCTCCCTAATCGAATTACACCTTTCATCGGTGATACCTTGACGAAATCATGATCTCCAACTGAAAACTCCAAGTCCTTCCGTCTTCTATTAGCATAACTTTTCTGCATAGAATAAGCTTCCTTCATTCTAGCTCGAATTAACTCAATTTTTTCTGCAGCTTCTCTAACTAAATCCGGACCAAGAACTAACCTATCCCCAGTCTCTAACCAACAAACTGGAGATTTGTATGGCCTTCCATACAAAGCTTCAAACGGTGCCATCCCTATACTAGCCTGATAATTGTTGTTATATGAAAACTTGACTAAGTGTAGATGGTCTTCCCATGATCTCCTAAAATCTAACACACAAGCTTGTAACAAATCTTCTAAGACTTTGTTAACTCTTTCCATTTTCCTATATGTCTGTGGATGGTACATGGTACTCATCTTGAGCTTGGTACCTAAAGTATCCTTTAGACTCTTCCAAAACTCACTAGTGAATAAGGAATCTCTATCACTAACTATACTACTAGGAATTCCATGCAATCTAACTATATTTTTCATAAATAACTTAGCTAAACAGGTGTCATCCTGGTTGACTTGACTGGAATGAAATGGGCACTCTTGGTTAACCTACCGACTATGACCCATATACTCTCATTTCCTCTATTAGATCTAGGCAACCCGTCTATAAAATCCATTGAGATCAAATCCCACTTCCATACCGAGATATCTAAAGGCTGTTGTAACCCACCTAGTTCTGATGTTCGGCTTTTACCTATTGACAGTTTATACACTGATTCACTCGTAAGCCTACATCCCTCTTCATACCTTCCCAGAAGAAACTTCTTTTCATATCCCGATACATCTTAGTTCCTCCCAGATGAATAGTGAACTTCGAATGATGGCATTTTCCAAGAACTTCCTTTCTAATGTCTCCTACATTCGAAACACATAACCTTCCTTTCTTCCTTAACCACCCATTCTGGTCAAGACTAAAATCTTTCAAGTCATCGCTCTCTGTTCCATCCCTTAACTTTCTGATCCATTCAACTACTACTGGATCCTTCATCTATTTAGAAGCAATCTTTTCGATCATCACCGGTCAAACCTCTAAACACGACAACATAACAGTTTCCTTACTAGGCTCTATCTCAGATCTCCACTGTAATCTACATGTCATCAACGCTTCTAAATTTTTCCACTCAGCTATTATTTCCAACACTGCATTTTGATGTTTTCTACTAAGTGCATCGGCAACCGTGTTGCCTTTTCCTGGTGTGTACTCAATACCGAAGTCATAAGCAGTTATAAACTCCAACCACCTCTATTGTCTCATATTCAACTCTTTCTGAGAGAATAAATACTTCAGCGACTTATGATCCCTATATAGTTCAAATCTCTCTCCCAACAAGTAATGTCTCCATACCTTCAATACTGCAGCCAATTCCAAATCATGCATCAGGTACCTAACCTCATGCGGTCTAAGCTGTCGAGATGCATATGCAATCACTTTACCTCTTTGCATTAACATGGCTCCTAACCCTGTTCCATATGCATCCGTATATACTACTAAATCTCGATTCCCTTCTAGAACAACAAATACAGATGTATTAGTCAATAAGTATTTCAGCTTCTGGAATGCCTCCTCACACCTATCGAGTCCTGACAAACTTCACATCCTTTCGCGTTAGCTTGGTCATCGGTGCAGCTATCCGCGAGAAATCCTTAATGAATCTCCGGTAATACCCCGCTAATCCAAGAAAACTCTTTATCTCAATCATTGTCTCGGGTCTCTTCCAATTATTCACCACTTCGATCTTAGTCGGATCTACAGACAACCCTTTCTTTGAGACTACATGACCAAGAAACTTCACTTCCTTCTTCCAGAAATGACATTTTGAAAATTTTGCCTTCAGCTGATGCTGCCTCAATGTCTCAAGCACTACTCTAAGATGAACTTCATGCTCTCTTTCATCCCTAGAGTATATAAAAATATCATCTATAAAAACTAGCACAAACTTATCCAAGTGCTCTCGGAAAACTCGGTTCATCAAATCCACAAAGTATGTTGGTGCATTAGTTAGTTCGAACGGCATTACTAACCATTCATACGATCCATATCTAATCCTAAACATCGTCAAAGGAATATTATCCTCTGCCACACTAAGCTGATGGAACCCTATTGCTAAATCCAATTGGGAAAATTCTTTGGCTCCACTCAACTGGTCGAACAAATCGTCTATTCTAGGCAACGGATATCGATTCTTTATCATCTTTTCATTCAAATTATGATATTCGATACATAACCTTAACGATCCGTCCGACTTCTTAGCAAACACTACGGCTGCTCCCCAAGGTGAACTGCTTGGTCTGATAAAATTCTTGCCTTCTAAATCCACCAACTACACCTTTAACTCCTTCATCTCGGTAGGTGTCATTCTGCTTGGCGGTCTACTCACCGGTTCTGCTCTTGACACTAAATCTATCCGAAACTCTATAGCTCATTTCGACGGTAATCCAACTACAGGTTTAAAAACATCTACGAATTCTCTAACAACGAAAACGCGATTCAAATCGTCTTCTACCTCCACAACACCGAACAAGCATTAACCTCACAACTAGGGTTTTCTATGGAGTATATAATCCGATCGCTACAGTCAGGGTGTCTAACTGATATTTTTCTATCATGGCAAAATATCCTAGCATCGTATTTACTTAACAAATCCATACCCAAAATAATTCTGAACCCTACGAAATCAAACACATGCAAACTGCAAACAAAGGTATGACCTAACAATTCAAACTCTAAGTGGTCACATCTCATCCCAAGAGTCGCATAACCTCCTATCAGATTTGCAACCCTTAAGGAAGTAACTAGGTATGAGGGTTCTAGGTTAAGCTTATCTACCAAACAATGAGATATAAAAGAATGTGATGCACTGATATCAAATAGAATGCTAACTGACATACCATGAATCAGAAGCGTACCTCCCAACACAGCTTTTCCTTTTTCCTCTGCTGTTGGCATCGAGGTAGCTGGCTCCAATGCAAACACTTTGCCCTTTCCATCCTTGGCTGGCTCTTTGCACTGGTTCTTATAATGTCCAATTTGATCGCAGTTGAAGCATCTAATATTCTTCTTCCCAATCACTTTCTTTCCATCTCCTGAGCGGCATTAATTTGCCAAATGCCCTTTCTTGTCACATTTATAGCAAACAAGCTCCGACTTTCATTTCTTGGCAGCTCCATCCTTCTGAGCTCCTTTCTTATGGAAAAAATTTCTTTTCTAACTACCCCACTTGAACTTCCTTTGCCTTATTTATTTCCATTAAAGCGAGCATCTCTTCATGTCTCAAAGCCATCTCAACTATAACATCACATGGATCTCTAATATGCGGTAATGTGGCCTTCGCAAGCTCAGGCTTTAACCCCCTAATGAACTTCTCATTCCTCTTAATCACAATATCAACATCAGCATAGCCATATCTCGCTAGCTCCTCAAACCTCGTCGCATACTCCAGCATAGTCATGTCTCCCTACTCTAACTTAGAAAACTTCCTAAACAAAGTAAACTTCGCAATCTACGACATAAACCTCTCCTCAAATCTCCTTTTTAACTCAGCTAATGTCATTGTCTCCTCATTAACTCCGATCGTAACACTTTTCCACCAATACAACGCTGCTCCTTGTAACTCTCTAGAACCAAGCCTTCTCTTCTTCTCATCATTGAGCCCTAAATTGGAAAAAAATCCCCTCGCAATGAAGCAACCAGTTCTCTACTTCGATTGTGTCTTCAGTACCAATAAACGGCTTTCCACCCAGCCGGACATAATATCTACTCAAAACAGCATAGTTGTTGACCATTAAGGCTTCTTGGTTCCATCCTCCAGCATCAATTCACGCCTGCATCATATTGACAAAGAACTGATACATTGTCCCATGTCTACTTGCGGGACTCCAGCACCAACATTTGCAGCTTTTGCCTGACCTTGGTTCCTCCTCGTATTTGGTCTGGCATTTCCATTTGTTGTGGGGCTTTCCCCTCCAAGGTTAACTTTTCCACTTCTAGCATCCATATCTACATTCGGGTCTTCGTAAGATACAGAAGAATAGCCTAAAAGAGATATGAGAATGGAGATATAGTGTATACTTATAAATAGAAAATACAAGTACGTTACTATAGCATTATCCCATACCCTGATCTTTTCTCTAATTCCATAGGACTATGTTTTCGAAAATCATTTAAGTTTAAATTTTTTCATAAACCTATACTCTGATTCCAAGTTGAAACATCTCCTATCTTGAGGCCTAAAGCTAAGTGCTAAAGATGCTATAGTCATCTATGTTATTAACATCTGGCGATAAATACGGTAATGTTAATGGTATCCATAATAATAGAATCACGTGAATATAAAACAAAATCACAGATTCAAAAATAACTTTTCTAATTACATTTCACAAAACATGTTTCATATCCAATTACATAATCCCAATCGTTTCCTAGGTTCAGATCAAATATATTATTACATAAATACGCCAAGAGCGATATATGAAGATGCCCCCATGGTTGATCAGAGTACTAAATAGTCATAACAGATTTAATACAACACAGCGGAAATAAAACAAAATAACTCCTAAACATAGCTAATATCAGCCTTCAGCTCATCCCTGGAAGCTTTATTCGTCCACCTAATAAAACCTATAAACCTTAACTCTCAACCTATTCAAATCAATTTTGAGCACCCGAGAGTTTAAGGGGAAAAACATAAACTTTGAGTCAGGCATAAAGCCTGGTGTGAATAATACTATACTCTCGGTTATATGATATTAAGTGAGACCACGCTGCTTAGCGGAACAGGTTTCCCCTCACTAATATCCTTCTAAAAACATATCATTTGCAAATATGAATCCTGCAACCAAACTGGTTAAAACAATAATAGGAATATCATGCATGCATACAAATCAGGTAATAAATGGACTATCTGTCCGAACACTATAGTTTTGTTTGGCAAACTACTAACCTTTGACTGACTCGGGCCTACCAAACAAAATAAAAAATGGTCTAACTTCTATTAGATGCTCTTCTAGACGGTCTATCCCTAACTTACTTCTCACAAGGTCAACTGAACCTAATGGTTTTGTGGGCTTACCAATAACCTATCATCACTTTGTATATTCCTTTCTGTGTGTAACATCATTTTAGTCTTACCTGTGACAAATCCCTACACATTGGAATTTTGGATTTATATTAGCTAGCGGCTACTAGCTAAAGTATAGGGCACGACCCCATACCAGTCTCATCTGGTATTCTAATATCTAAGTCATTTTATTTAGGGTCATCTACCCTTAAAATTTTCCTTGAAAACATTTCTTTCAAATTGATTTAACCCTTTAAATCATACTTAAACAAGGAAATATACTATATGCTTTACTTAAATCACTTTTCCATGTTACATATACTTTACACAAAACATTGTTGATGAAAACATTCAAAACCTTTGAAAGTACCCCTTTCGAAACCATTGAAGGTACCACTTTCGATACAAGTAAACTGCTTTACTTTATAACCTAGGCCAAAGGCCAAAACATACCTTTCGAAACCATTTACATTAAACCTTTCGAAAACATTGAAATCATCTCTTTCGAAAGCTTTATAAAACCATAGACATCCTCTTTTCAAAAATACTTTAACATGCCTTTCGAAACCATTAGAAACCTTCCATTTAAAACCTTTCGAAAACATTAGGGAACCACCCCTTCAAAAACTTTATCTTAAACCTTTCGAAATCCTTAAGTTCTTTACCTAAATCAAACCTTTCGAAAGCATTTGGGTTCAAGTAAAACATGTGAAATCAACCTTTCGAAACCATTTAAAACCATTCCTTTCGAAACCTTTGGGTTTAACTTTCAATAGAATAAAGGGTCTTAAAACAACTAAGTCAAAAGCACTCTTTCAAAAGCAATTTCCTGAGTAAAAGAAGTGGATGGCATCAAAACCAATCCCTTTGAAAGCATTGGAGAAGCATCTTAGGTTTTAAAACAAAGAAACCCTTTGGAAGGCATTGTTTCGAAAGGTTAAAGGCGGCGGCAAAGGGTTTCGACCCCTTTGAAATCTTCTTTATAAAATGAAAGCACAACCTCTTTCAAAACCATTCTTTAAAACCATTTGACCAAGTCGAAATCTATCTAAGTCGAAAGCATTCTTTTCGAAAGCAAAGCATGCGCATTTCCTTTTAAAAGCAAAGCAAGGTTTCGACCTCTTCAGAACCCCTTGTTTCGACTCGATACCTTTCGCCTATGTCTAATTCACTACTACCAAGTCCTTGATACTATGCACATTGGTTTCGATTGAGATGAAGGCGGAAGTACCTGGTCCAAAGGTAGGTGCCAAAAGTGGCGAAACGGAAAAAGTACAGTTAAAACTGAATTTTAACTTTAAAAACTAATTCTTTCCAACTAACCTACTTTGTTTGTCAACATTTGATTGGTTGCTAATTTCTTTTCCAAATTCTTTCCTAAAAGTGCTACCAAAATTTCAGAAGTAAATAACTTAAAATGTTTACAAAATGCCCCTTCTCCTTTTATAAATATATAAAACATTTAAGTCTCATACCTTAAATAATTTTATATACGTATTAAAACACTTAGGAAAATTCTACATAAATTCCCATAAATCACTTTTAATATGTTTTCTAACATATGTTAATTTCTGACCCAAAAACAATATAAATTAGCCGTAATTAATTTTAAACCCAATTAACCATTTTCCTCAGTAGAAAATTAATAATAAATCCACACTAATACAAAAAATTATGAAATTTGAAACCCATCTCCAAAATATTATTTCCGACCTTATATAAAAATCGCAAGGCATTGGATATCATCTAATAGGGTTTTTACATTAAAACTTATCATAAAATCTATATGAAATAGCATAAATCATCAACAAGCCTATATATTCGTTTTAACAATAAAAAACATGGCAATATACTTTGCAAAAATATTCGGATCTGATCTAGAAACCAAGAACATCAAAAATATGAGATGTAACCTATTATTCACCTTTAGCTTATGATTAAGGAGTTGAGATTTGAGAATGGATTTGATTAATCTTCCTCTTGATCTTTAGCTTTTCTTTTTCTAGCTTTGTCTAATGGTGGCCGACCTCTAGTATTTGATTTTTTTGTTTTGAACGTAAAAATGAACGTGTGTGAGGGTTTAGGGTATAAGGGTATGTCTTATTCCTACTTTGCCCTTTATATATTCCATTTTAGTTTCCCTTTAGTTGATTAGTTCAATTAGGCATGGCTACCCTTTTTATTATACAAATTCAATTCTTTAATCATCTACATTATTTCATTTAATTTAACTAATTAAATGTCTTAAATAATGTTAATCAAAATTAGGGTCATTACAATAAGACAAACGTCTGTGTTTGAGTCAGGGTGATGACGTTGCCCCCGACTCTCATAGATGAGTCTGGCGGATTGAGATGGTAGGATTTGCTGTGCTGGATGTTCCCACTTGCCAACGGGGAGTGACTTGCTCATTCCAAGTTGTGATGAGCTCTCTATTTCTTTAAGGAGTGGCCAATAACATAGGATTCCTACCATCCGAGTCTTCATTATGGCTGACGGTCCCATCACGACCCTAAGCGCTGGGCTCAAGAGTACTCACAGGTGACATATAGCCTGTTGATGAAACTTTAAGGCCGAGGGTGGTCCCGACATGACCTTGAGAGTTTCTAGGCTCGAGGGTACTCTCGGATTCACACCATCGGCAGTTGTTTGTTCAATGGCAAGGATGGTCTTGACATGACCCTGAGCATTGTTTGGCTCTATGTTACTCTCAGGTGACACGTCATTGATTGCTACAGCTTGTCCTACTGGATTGTTGCAAGTGGAAGGAGTTGATGCTGATATTTCAAAATTAAGGCAATCCCGGCATGAACCAGAGCTAGCTGGCTCGATGGTTATCTCAAGTGACTCGCTACTAAGTGTTGTTAGCTCTTGCTGAAGCATGAGAATACCCTTCTTTGCTTATTTAAGGGAGGTTCCATAACACTCCCTGGCCTTCTGCTGATTGCCTTGTATCTCACTGATCCCGCCCTGTATAGGGAAATTCATGACGAGCCGGTTGTAGGAGATGATGGTGTCCAACTCAGCAAGTGTCAGTCGTCCTATCAAAAGATTATAAGCAAAAGGGCAATCAACCACTACAAATTTTACTTAGATCTTTGCTACAAGGGGTTCTTAGCTAAAGGTTGTCATTAGCGAGGTGGTGCTTATCGAAACAATGCCCACACCGCCAAAACCATAAATTGGCAAGGCGAAGGGAAGAGGCTAGAAGTAGGAAGCGGGAAACTTGAGCGCTTCGAAAACATGTCTAAACATGACGTTGACTGAGCTGCACCCATCAATGAGGGCTCAATGCACATTTGACTTGGCAATTACAAGAGTGATGATTATAGGATCATGATGGGGGTATCAGATTGCCTCCCGGTCCTCGGCGATGAAAGTGATGAGCTGAACCTAAGTGCTTGGGATGCTCGATGCTTTAAGGAATATACTTGGCCGGATGAGCCCACTTTTCTCTAATATCAAGATTGTGCTTCTCGGTTGTTGCCAGCCATATGCAAGCCTCCACATATGGTCAAGATGTTGGTGGTTGCCAGGGCAAAGCCGACTGCTTGTCGTGGTTGTTCCTTTGTTCTACTTGATTATGAATAAACTTTGGAAGGATCCCCTCCCAGGTATGTCTTTCAATTTCATCTTTGAACACCCTACACTCATTGGTGGCAAGGCCGTTGATTTAATGGAGCCAGTAGTATTTATTGTTGCCACGAGGCTCTTCCCTTCTTCCGTCTCTAGAGGTGTTTGGTCTTTGAAATTGCAATCGATCCCAGGTCGGGAGATATATTAATTCCATATCCCTGTTCAACTCAGCATAATTAGCATACCTAGAGTAGTACTTAGCATCGGCCTTGGCTTGCATTTTGGTGTCGTTTTGCCGACCATTAGTTCGATGATTGGTGTTATTATGGGGACTAGGCTAGGTGGCATGCTGGGCTTTATGTCACTATTAGAAAGATCAGTGCCTTCTATTCTCATTATGTCATTCGCCCATCGATAGAAGTTAGCCAGGGACATGGCTGGCTGCTTCTGAAGCTATTTCCATATTCTAGACTTATACCTAACCCTTCAGTAGAGGGTCACGACGAACAACCCAGAGTTTTCCAACAATTATTTATCATCAAATGACGATTTAACCGGTTGTTAATTGCAATTGCAATTTTGAATAGATTAAAATTCTTTTTAGGATTGTAAAATTCTTTAATAAAAGTTTGAGTTGAAATTCGTTTATAAAAACTGTCAAGTGATTCTATCAGTTGCAAATTCTTTTAAAAATGGTTAGAAGAAATTGTGGGCTGTGAAAATTTAAATTGTGGCCCATACTTGATGCCGTGTTGTTTATCTATGCCTTTTTCCTTGAATTCGTTCACTCGTGAAAACCAATCCCCCTTATCATTTTGGATAACCCTAATTAAAACGAACGAGCGAAACAAATGGTGGCCTCGTCATCTCCAAATTAGGGCTTCGTCGATCGATGCTTAGTGATGAAGGGCTTCGTGAAATCGAGGGCGCCGAACACTTCGAGACGCCACCACTTCGAATTTCGTCGATGAGGTGAGTAATTTCTATTACTCACATTTAATTCAAGAACTTATATCTGCGATTTGTGATTTCCACTGCTTTGGATTCTTGGGTTTTCGTTTGTATGCGAACGTTTGAGTTCGTTTTGATTTTGCGTGGCCATTCTATTTTGTTTGAATACTTAGATGGTTTATCTGACTTTAGCAGTTGTACAAACTTATGCCTGATTCTCACCGAGTTGATTCTGGTATGAATTTCTGGCTTTAACTGACTTTTGATTTGAGTTTGACGATGTTGTTTCTTTTCGCCTTGACTATCTCGCGACCACCACGGCTTTGAATGTTTGTTGGTATTTTGGGAGTGGCATCGCCTTGATTTGAAACCACAGTTCCGTGTTTTTGAACTCGTTTCGACTGCAACATTTACGTTGCTTTGAATTTGTTCCAAACTGCTATTGTCTTTGGTCGTTTGTGAAATTGTGGTACCGTGTTAAAAGTTTGCTTTGAGTTGTTTTGTTAAGCTTTTGTCTTCTGTTTCTTCATATATGTGCATATATATATACGATGTATGTGTGTATGCATGTATGGTTGAGTCTAACTCGTGGGTTCATTTGAAACTGGGTAACTTGTCATTGTATTGTTTCATGATGTATCTTTGCATTGTATCTTTAAGTTGTTCTGCATTTGTGGCTTCGACTTGTGTCATTTTGTGTTCCATGTGCACATGTTCACATGGAATTGTTTTGAGTGCACTGCACTATCATTTTGTTGCATCTATTTTACTGCATATATACTTGAGTCTTCGTTTGTTATTGGCCTTCATATATGTGCATACATACATTCATCGTTAGGCCTGGGCAGTTAGGTCATTTGGTATGCTGTTGCATTGCATCATGTTGTCGTTGTACCTGAGTATGATGCATCTGCAGTTTCATTGGAGCAATTGCTCTGTATTTATTTTCCTATCTACTGCTTGGCTTGAAGTCGGGTGCTTCACTTTAGTATCTGAACTTGTTGCCTGGAGTACATTTGTGTGTACTGCATTGTTGTTATATGATGGACTTGGGTATATCAATTAAGTTGACTTCTTTAAGTATAGGTTGTCTTCATTATGGGTTCACCTGATCATTTGGTCTGACTATAGTTCCATCACTGTTTCACTTGTACTTTGTGAAGAAGTGTTGTATTACTTGAAGCCTTCATTGCATATTGCTCTGATCTAATGCCATTTGCATATGACTCTTGTACCTGTGCATATTTGTTGCAGTTTCACTCAACTTCATACATGACTTGTTTTACTTGTTACCTGTAGTGTTGACATTTTGCATTGCCTTCAGTTCACTGTCTTGATTTATGTTTATTTGATATTTTGACTGCTGAAGCAGTAGCATTGATATTGAGAGTTGTATTTTGATGTTCTGGTTTTTGGTTTCTTTGTGGATTTGCATTGTATTAATGCATTGGATTTGTTTTCGAATTCACTTGAGTTGAATCCATTATTTCAGGTTTGACCTTGAGCTTGCGTTGTAATTTTATTTGGATATCATTTGAGTTGAACCTGATTTTTGGGTTTGACCTTGTGATCATTTGTGAAATTTCAATGTGTACATGTGTGCACATTGTCTGTGTCTGCCTGCTTTGACAATTGAGGCAGTGACATTGAGATTTGAATCTTTATTTGATTTTGGTTCGTTGATCTTTTGGTGTATTTCAGGTTGTAGTGGCGAGGCAGTATACGCGTGCGTATATTGCAGCCCTACCAGAGTTGATGTTTTATATTGACTATTTTGTTGTTGTTAATTGCCGCAAGGCAATTCTGATGTTTTAAGATTATCTTTATTGAGATTCTTTTCACATATCTTGGTTGATGATTTAAATCTGCTGATTTGTTGTCTAACACTGTTTAGTGTTATATCTGCCGATATCCGATTCTCTTATCGAGAAGTTGGATATACGAGATTTATGTGACTGTCGTCTATTTGGTATTGATTATCATTGCTTCTGTGTATTAATAACTGAGTTTGAATTAGACTGACCCGTGTATTATTTTCTTTTGAATTTAATACTCGGGTCAGACCCGAGTTATTTCAGGTTGTAGATTTCCTTCTTTGAGTTGTTGTTCGGGTTATGAAGACTTTTCACACCTTCTGAAGTTGTCTTTGTCATTTTATAGTAGTCGTGTCGTTGTATAGGATGATATGTATTCATGTATATTAGTTGATAATGTACGTGTATATATAAATTCCAGAGTCGACAGTTGTAGTTGTATCATATATTGTGTCAACTATGTTGTAACTGACATCAGTTATATATATATGGGACTTTTGTTTTTATCTGTGTTCTGCATTCTTTGTGTATTTGTGTTGTTTTTATATATATTGTCCTAAACTATTATGAACCATCGTAGCTTGTTTTATACTGGAATTGGGTATGTCGATGGGAGTAAATAAATAAGAGATGAAAAATAAAAATATATATCACTCCTATCAAAATAACCAATACTAGTGTAAGGCCAACTACGGATGGTCGCTCCTATCCAGCCTTATTCTTTGTAATAATAGACAGTATTTCTTTTAATACTCTTTGTTATTATGAGCATAGAGGTGGGGCGTCACAGTTGGTATCAGAGCTTGGGGTTTATGGACATAATATAAAACATAACTTAGATGGAACATATGTTACAACTATTGGTCGATGTTTTAATTGTGATTTGAGTCAAAACAAAAGTTTTGAAATTTTGATGCAAGTTTTTAAATATCATTATTTAAAAATAAAAAGTGAAACTTTGTTTTGTTGATTTGATTGAATTGTGTTCTGTTTATCAGAGTGCGCAGCAGAAACAGTGAAACTGTCTTCGCTGAGTACAACTGACAATCTTTTTGATTTAAAAATCAAAATATGAAATTGATATGAATTTCAATTGTTGTTTACATAGCTGTAATTATTTTGTTTCTTTGAGAATTTCGAATCCAAATTGAGGATTCGAAGAAATTGCAGATATGTGATTTTTGTTGAAGTTTCCGTTGGCTTTCTTTTGTACTAATCATCTATTGATTAGATTTTGCTGTTTTGAATTGTCTTCATTGAAGATACATTCGAATGATTTCTTTGTTTATATTGTAATGTGCGTGCAAATATGAATTGCACGTTACTGCATTTATTTTACGTTGAACCGATGCTTGGTTATGAAACGTATTTTGTTGCCGTTATTTTTATAACGGGATTTTTACATCGATGTTAAATTTTGAGGCACGGTGTTTTGTTGGCATTTTGATGAATGAAAATTCACTGATATTACATTTCGATGTAAATTATTTTGATGAGATTTTGACGTTTTAAAATTACTGTTGCTTTGACTTCAGTAACAGTCAAATTTTTAAAAATGGGTTTTCAAGCGGTCATTCCGCAATGCTGATTTTGAGATTCGTTTTACGATGTTTTGAGAAGTGCAATTTTCTTTTCGAAATTGCTACTAATATTGCTGCTTTAATCACGTGATTGGAAAATCGTTTTAAAATGAAAATTGTTTTATAAATTTTTAACAGTTTGCGTTTTCAAAAGAATGAGAAAGCGACTTAAACGATTCAGCAAAATCGAGGATTATGACCCCTTTCTTTTACTGATTCGCTTAACTCCAGACTTGTTCAGTTGAGAATGGGAATTGTTATTTGTATAAAATAAATAAAATTGTTTTCAGAAATTTAACAGTTTACGCTTTCAAAAGAATGAGGAAGCGATTTAAACGTTTCAGCAAAATCGAGGACTATGACCCCTTTCTTTTACTGATTCGCTTAATTCCGGACTTGTCCATTGAGAATGTAAAGTGTATTTTTACAAAATACACAATTTTGCACTTTCAAGGAAACGATGAAGAGAATCAAACGATTTAGTAAAACACGTGGTATGGGACATGTGCGTTTGCTATTTTGGTTCATTCCGGACTCGTTAATTGAAATATTTGATGATTTCGTGTGCTTTCGAGCCACTTTGTTGGACCTTCGGGTCATTTGTTGGACCTTCGGGTCAAATACCAGTACTAGACCTTCGGGTCATTTGTTGGACCTTCGGGTCAAATACCAGTACTAGACCTTCGGGTCATTTGTTGGGCGCCAAAATTTTGTTGAGTACTTGGTAGGCTTCGGCCATTTGTTGATGCACGTGCGGCGAATTAAACACTCGCCATCTGATGGGATCGATCCAAGCTTTTATGTTGATTTTCTAGTCTTCTTAATTGATTTCTAGATATTTGTTGTTTCCAATTATCTGCAGGTAATTGGATATTTGTTGATATGAGTTCTGATTATCGTTTTTGATAATCAGATATTTGTTGTTTCTAATTATCGCTTGTGATAATTAGATATTTGTTGATGTGAGTTCTGATTATCGTTTTTGATAATCAGATATTTGTTGTTTCTAATTATCGCTTGTGATAATTAGATATTTGTTGATATGAGTTCTGATTATCGTTTTTGATAATCGGATATTTGTTGCTTTTAATTATCGCTTTTGATAATTAAATATTTGTTGATTTGAGATTTGATTATCGTTTTTGATAATCGAATATTTGTTGATTTGAGATTTGATTATCGTTTTTGATAATTAAATATTTGTTGATTTGAAATTTAATTATCGCTTTTGATAATTAAATATTTGTTGTTGATTTGAAATTTAATTATCGCTTTTGATAATTGAATATTTGTTGATTTGACATTTGATTATCGTTTTTGATAATTAAATATTTGTTGATTTGAGATTTGATTATCGTTTTTGATAATCGAATATTTTTTGATTTGAGATTTGATTATCGTTTTTGATAATCGAATATTTGTTGATTTGAAATTTCGAATATTGGTTGATTTGAGAAATTTGATTATCGTTTTTTATAATTAAATATTTGTTGATTTGAGATTTGATTATCGTTTTTGATAATCGAATATTTGTTGATTTGAGATTTGATTATCGTTTTTGATAATCGAATATTTGTTGATTTGAAATTTCGAATATTGGTTGATTTGAGAAATTTGATTATCGTTTTTGATAATAGAATAATTGTCGATCTGAAATTTTGATTACCGTTTGTGGTAATTAGATATGTGCTGATTTTTTTTCTGATTATCGTTTGAGATAATTAGATATTTGATGTTCCCGATTATCGTTTTTGATAAGTTGACATTTGTTGATTTTATTGAATTGCTGTTTTCCATCTATCACTGTTGATAGTTATAGTTTGCTGATTATGAAGTTCGTGTTTTCTATTTATCTGTTAGGTAACTAGATAATTGCAGTTTTGCAAATTGTGGTTTGTGCTTTCTAATCATCTTTGTTGATAATTAGATTTTACCATCTTCTAATTATCGTATCGTTAATTAGAAATTGCTGTTTCGAGATTTCTATATTCTAATTATCTAATTGATAATTGAATATTGCTGATAATTGCGTTATCCAGTTTTGTTGTTTTCTGATTATCTTTTGATAGTTAGATTTTATTGAGAATTTGTGAATTTCTCTTATTGAAAATAAAATATTTCTTTGGCGTTTGTATTCCCGACTTGTATCTTCTAGCTTAACCAGTTTTTGTTAGAAAAATAATTGTTATAGACAACTTTAATTATGAAAATTGCGGGGACGCAATTTTTATAAGGAGGGGAGTATGTAACAACCCGAAGTTTTCCAACAATTATTTATCATCAAATGACGATTAAACCGGTTGTTAATTGCAATTGCAATTTTGAATCGATTGAAATTCTTTTTAGGATTGTAAAATTCTTTAATAAAAGTTTGAGTTGAAATTCGTTTATAAAAACTGTCAAGTGATTCTATCAGTTGTAAATTCTTTTAAAAATGGTTAGAAGAAATTGTGGGCGGTGAAAATTTAAATTGTGGCCCATACTTGATGCCGTGTTGTTTATTTATGCCTTTTTCCTTGAATTCGTTCACTCGTGAAAACCGATCCCCCTTATCATTTTGGATAACCCTAATTAAAATGAACGAGCGAAACAAATGGCGGCCTCGTCATCTCCAAATTAGGGCTTCGTCGATCGATGCTTAGTGATGAAGGGCTTCGTGAAATCGAGGGCGCCGAACACTTCGAGACGCCACCACTTCGAATTTCGTCGATGAGGTGAGTAATTTCTATTACTCACATCTAATTCAAGAACTTATATCTGCGATTTGTGATTTCCACTGCTTTGGATTCTTAGGTTTTCGTTTGTATGCGAACGTTTGAGTTCGTTTTGATTTTGCGTGGCCATTCTATTTTGTTTGAATACTTAGATGGTTTCTCTGACTTTAGCAGTTGTACAAACTTATGCCTGATTCTCACCGAGTTGATTCTGGTATGAATTTCTGGCTTTAACTGACTTTTGATTTGAGTTTGACGATGTTGTTTCTGTTCGCCTTGACTATCTCGCGACCACCACGGCTTTGAATGTTTGTTGGTATTTTGGGAGTGGCATCGCCTTGATTTGAAACCACAGTTCCGTGTTTTTGAACTCGTTTCGACTGCAACATTTACGTTGCTTTGAATTTGTTCCAAACTGCTATTGTCTTTGGTCGTTTGTGAAATTGTGGTTTCGTGTTAAAAGTTTGCTTTGAGTTGTTTTGTTAAGCTTTTGTCTTCTGTTTCTTCATATATGTGCATATATATATATACGATGTATGTGTGTATGCATGTATGGTTGAGTCTAACTCGTGGATTCATTTGAAACTGGGTAACTTGTCATTGTATTGTTTCATGATGTATCTTTGCATTGTATCTTTAAGTTGTTCTACATTTGTGGCTTCGACTTGTGTCATTTTGTGTTCCCTGTGCACATGTTCACATGGAATTGTTTTGAGTGCACTGCACTATCATTTTGTTGCATCCATTTTACTGCATATATACTTGAGTCTTCGTTTGTTATTGGCCTTCATATATGTGCATACATACATTCATCGTTAGGCCTGGGCAGTTGGGTCATTTGGTATGCTGTTGCATTGCATCATGTTGTTGTTGTACCTGAGTATGATGCATCTGCAGTTTCATTGGAGCAATTGCTCTGTATTTATTTTCCTATCTACTGCTTGGCTTGAAGTCGGGTGCTTCACTTTAGTATCTGAACTTGTTGCCTGGAGTACATTTGTGTGTACTGCATTGTTGTTATATGATGGACTTGGGTATATCAATTAAGTTGACTTCTTTAAGTATAGGTTGTCTTCATTATGGGTTCACCTGATCATTTGGTCTGACTATAGTTCCATCACTGTTTCACTTGTACTTTGTGAAGCAGTGTTGTATTTCTTGAAGCCTTCATTGCATATTGCTCTGATCTAATGCCATTTGCATATGACTCTTGTACCTGTGCATATTTGTTGCAGTTTCACTCAACTTCATACATGACCTGTTTTACTTGTTACCTGTAGTGTTGACATTTTGCATTGCCTTCAGTTCACTGTCTTGATTCATGTTTATTTGATATTTTGACTGCTGAAGCAGTAGCATTGATATTGAGACTTGTATTTTGATGTTCTGGTTTTTGGTTTCTTTGTGGATTTGCATTGTATTAATGCATTGGATTTGTTTTCGAATTCACTTGAGTTGAATCTATTATTTCGGGTTTGACCTTGAGCTTGCGTTGTAATTTTACTTGGATATCATTTGAGTTGAACCTGATTTTTGGGTTTGACCTTGTGATCATTTGTGAAATTTCAATGTGTACATGTGTGCACATTGTCCGTGTCTGCCTGCTTTGACAATTGAGGCAGTGACATTGAGATTTGAATCTTTGTTTGATTTTGGTCCGTTGATCTTTTGGTGTATTTCAGGTTGTAGTGGCGAGGCAGTATACACGTGCGTATACTGCAGCCCTACCAGAGTTGATGTTTTATATTGACTATTTTGTTGTTGTTAATTGCCGCAAGGCAATTCTGATGTTTTAAGATTATCTTTATTGAGATTCTTTTCACATATCTTGGTTGATGATTTAGATCTGCTGATTTGTTGTCTAACACTGTTTAGTGTTATATCTGCCGATATCCGATTCTCTTATCGAGAAGTTGGATATACGAGATTTCTGTGACTATGGTCTATTTGATATTGATTATCATTGCTTCTGTGTATTAATAACTGAGTTTGAATTAGACTGACCCGTGTATTATTTTCTTTTGAATTTAATACTCGGCTCAGACCCGAGTTATTTCAGGTTGTAGATTTCCTTCTTTGAGTTGCTGTTCGGGTTATGAAGACTTTTCACACCTTCTAAAGTTGTCTTTGTCATTTTGTAGTAGTCGTGTCGTTGTATAGGATGATATGTATTCATGTATATTAGTTGATAATGTACGTGTATATATAATTCCAGAGTCGACAGTTGTAGTTGTATCATATGTATTGTGTCAACTATGTTGTAACTGACATCGGTTATATATATATATATAGGACTTTTGTTTTTATCTGTGTTCTGCATTCTTTGTGTATCTGTGTTGTTTTTATATATATTGTCCTAAACTATTATGAACCATCGTAGCTTGTTTTATACTGGAATTGGGTATGTCGATGGGAGTAAATAAATAAGAGATGAAAAATAAAAATATATATCACTCCTATCGAAATAACCAATACTAGTGTAAGGCCAACTACGGATGGTCGCTCCTATCCAGCCTTATTCTTCGTAATAATATACAGTATTTCTTTTAATACTCTTTGTTATTATGAGCATAGAGGTGGGGCGTTACAGTTGGTATCAGAGTTTGGGGTTTATGGACATAATATAAAACATAACTTAGATGGAACATATGTTACAACTATTGGTCGATGTTTTAATTGTGATTTGAGTCAAAACTAAAGTTTTGAAATTTTGATGCAAGTTTTTAAATATCATTATTTAAAAATAAAAAGTGAAATTGTGTTTTGTTGGTTTGATTGAATTGTGTTCTGTTTATCAGAGTGCGCAGCGGAAACAGTGAAACTGTCTTCGCTGAGTACAACTGACAATCTTTTTGATTTAAAAATCAAAATATGAAATTGATATGAATTTCAATTGTTGTTTACATAGCTGTAATTATTTTGTTTCTTTGAGAATTTCGAATCCAAATTGAGGATTCGAAGAAATTGCAGATATGTGATTTTTGTTGAAGTTTCCGTTGGCTTTCTTTTGTACTAATCATCTATTGATTAGATTTTGCTGTTTTGAATTGTCTTCATTGAAGATACATTCGAATGATTTCTTTGTTTATATTGTAATGTGCGTGCAAATATGAATTGCACGTTACTGCATTTATTTTACGTTGAACCGATGCTTGGTTATGAAACGTATTTTGTTGCCGTTATTTTTATAACGGGATTTTTACATCGATGTTAAATTTTGAGGCACGGTGTTTTGTTGGCATTTTGATGAATGAAAATTCACTGATATTACATTTCGATGTAAATTATTTTGATGAGATTTTGACGTTTTAAAATTACTGTTGCTTTGACTTCAGTAACAGTCAAATTTTTAAAAATGGGTTTTCAAGCGGTCATTCCGCAATGCTGATTTTGAGATTCGTTTTACGATGTTTTGAGAAGTGCAATTTTCTTTTCGAAATTGCTACTAATATTGCTGCTTTAATCACGTGATTGGAAAATCGTTTTAAAATGAAAATTGTTTTATAAATTTTTAACAGTTTGCGTTTTCAAAAGAATGAGAAAGCGACTTAAACGATTCAGCAAAATCGAGGATTATGACCCCTTTCTTTTACTGATTCGCTTAACTCCAGACTTGTTCAGTTGAGAATGGGAATTGTTATTTGTATAAAATAAATAAAATTGTTTTCAGAAATTTAACAGTTTACGCTTTCAAAAGAATGAGGAAGCGATTTAAACGTTTCAGCAAAATCGAGGACTATGACCCCTTTCTTTTACTGATTCGCTTAATTCCGGACTTGTCCATTGAGAATGTAAAGTGTATTTTTACAAAATACACAATTTTGCACTTTCAAGGAAACGATGAAGAGAATCAAACGATTTAGTAAAACACGTGGTATGGGACATGTGCGTTTGCTATTTTGGTTCATTCCGGACTCGTTAATTGAAATATTTGATGATTTCGTGTGCTTTCGAGCCACTTTGTTGGACCTTCGGGTCATTTGTTGGACCTTCGGGTCAAATACCAGTACTAGACCTTCGGGTCATTTGTTGGACCTTCGGGTCAAATACCAGTACTAGACCTTCGGGTCATTTGTTGGGCGCCAAAATTTTGTTGAGTACTTGGTAGGCTTCGGCCATTTGTTGATGCACGTGCGGCGAATTAAACACTCGCCATCTGATGGGATCGATCCAAGCTTTTATGTTGATTTTCTAGTCTTCTTAATTGATTTCTAGATATTTGTTGTTTCCAATTATCTGCAGGTAATTGGATATTTGTTGATATGAGTTCTGATTATCGTTTTTGATAATCAGATATTTGTTGTTTCTAATTATCGCTTGTGATAATTAGATATTTGTTGATGTGAGTTCTGATTATCGTTTTTGATAATCAGATATTTGTTGTTTCTAATTATCGCTTGTGATAATTAGATATTTGTTGATATGAGTTCTGATTATCGTTTTTGATAATCGGATATTTGTTGCTTTTAATTATCGCTTTTGATAATTAAATATTTGTTGATTTGAGATTTGATTATCGTTTTTGATAATCGAATATTTGTTGATTTGAGATTTGATTATCGTTTTTGATAATTAAATATTTGTTGATTTGAAATTTAATTATCGCTTTTGATAATTAAATATTTGTTGTTGATTTGAAATTTAATTATCGCTTTTGATAATTGAATATTTGTTGATTTGACATTTGATTATCGTTTTTGATAATTAAATATTTGTTGATTTGAGATTTGATTATCGTTTTTGATAATCGAATATTTGTTGATTTGAGATTTGATTATCGTTTTTGATAATCGAATATTTGTTGATTTGAAATTTCGAATATTGGTTGATTTGAGAAATTTGATTATCGTTTTTTATAATTAAATATTTGTTGATTTGAGATTTGATTATCGTTTTTGATAATCGAATATTTGTTGATTTGAGATTTGATTATCGTTTTTGATAATCGAATATTTGTTGATTTGAAATTTCGAATATTGGTTGATTTGAGAAATTTGATTATCGTTTTTGATAATAGAATAATTGTCGATCTGAAATTTTGATTACCGTTTGTGGTAATTTTGATTACCGTTTTTGGATTTGTTTTCGAATTCACTTGAGTTGAATCCATTATTTCAGGTTTGACCTTGAGCTTGCGTTGTAATTTTATTTGGATATCATTTGAGTTGAACCTGATTTTTGGGTTTGACCTTGTGATCATTTGTGAAATTTCAATGTGTACATGTGTGCACATTGTCTGTGTCTGCCTGCTTTGACAATTGAGGCAGTGACATTGAGATTTGAATCTTTATTTGATTTTGGTTCGTTGATCTTTTGGTGTATTTCAGGTTGTAGTGGCGAGGCAGTATACGCGTGCGTATATTGCAGCCCTACCAGAGTTGATGTTTTATATTGACTATTTTGTTGTTGTTAATTGCCGCAAGGCAATTCTGATGTTTTAAGATTATCTTTATTGAGATTCTTTTCACATATCTTGGTTGATGATTTAAATCTGCTGATTTGTTGTCTAACACTGTTTAGTGTTATATCTGCCGATATCCGATTCTCTTATCGAGAAGTTGGATATACGAGATTTATGTGACTGTCGTCTATTTGGTATTGATTATCATTGCTTCTGTGTATTAATAACTGAGTTTGAATTAGACTGACCCGTGTATTATTTTCTTTTGAATTTAATACTCGGGTCAGACCCGAGTTATTTCAGGTTGTAGATTTCCTTCTTTGAGTTGTTGTTCGGGTTATGAAGACTTTTCACACCTTCTGAAGTTGTCTTTGTCATTTTATAGTAGTCGTGTCGTTGTATAGGATGATATGTATTCATGTATATTAGTTGATAATGTACGTGTATATATAAATTCCAGAGTCGACAGTTGTAGTTGTATCATATATTGTGTCAACTATGTTGTAACTGACATCAGTTATATATATATGGGACTTTTGTTTTTATCTGTGTTCTGCATTCTTTGTGTATCTGTGTTGTTTTTATATATATTGTCCTAAACTATTATGAACCATCGTAGCTTGTTTTATACTGGAATTGGGTATGTCGATGGGAGTAAATAAATAAGAGATGAAAAATAAAAATATATATCACTCCTATCAAAATAACCAATACTAGTGTAAGGCCAACTACGGATGGTCGCTCCTATCCAGCCTTATTCTTCGTAATAATAGACAGTATTTCTTTTAATACTCTTTGTTATTATGAGCATAGAGGTGGGGCGTCACAGTTGGTATCAGAGCTTGGGGTTTATGGACATAATATAAAACATAACTTAGATGGAACATATGTTACAACTATTGGTCGATGTTTTAATTGTGATTTGAGTCAAAACAAAAGTTTTGAAATTTTGATGCAAGTTTTTAAATATCATTATTTAAAAATAAAAAGTGAAACTTTGTTTTGTTGATTTGATTGAATTGTGTTCTGTTTATCAGAGTGCGCAGCAGAAACAGTGAAACTGTCTTCGCTGAGTACAACTGACAATCTTTTTGATTTAAAAATCAAAATATGAAATTGATATGAATTTCAATTGTTGTTTACATAGCTGTAATTATTTTGTTTCTTTGAGAATTTCGAATCCAAATTGAGGATTCGAAGAAATTGCAGATATGTGATTTTTGTTGAAGTTTCCGTTGGCTTTCTTTTGTACTAATCATCTATTGATTAGATTTTGCTGTTTTGAATTGTCTTCATTGAAGATACATTCGAATGATTTCTTTGTTTATATTGTAATGTGCGTGCAAATATGAATTGCACGTTACTGCATTTATTTTACGTTGAACCGATGCTTGGTTATGAAACGTATTTTGTTGTCGTTATTTTTATAACGGGATTTTTACATCGATGCTAAATTTTGAGGCACGGTGTTTTGTTGGCATTTTGATGAATGAAAATTCACTGATATTACATTTCGATGTAAATTATTTTGATGAGATTTTAACGTTTTAAAATTACTGTTGCTTTGACTTCAGTAACAGTCAAATTTTTAAAATTGGGTTTTCAAGCGATCATTCCGCAATGCTGATTTTGAGATTCGTTTTACGATGTTTTGAGAAGTGCAATTTTCTTTTCGAAATTGCTACTAATATTGCTGCTTTAATCACGTGATTGGAAAATCGTTTTAAAATGAAAATTGTTTTATAAATTTTTAACAGTTTGCGTTTTCAAAAGAATGAGAAAGCGACTTAAACGATTCAGCAAAATCGAGGATTATGACCCTTTTCTTTTACTGATTCGCTTAACTCCGGACTTGTTCAGTTGAGAATGGGAATTGTTATTTGTATAAAATAAATAAAATTGTTTTCAGAAATTTAATAGTTTACGCTTTCAAAAGAATGAGGAAGCGATTTAAACGTTTCAGCAAAATCGAGGACTATGACCTCTTTCTTTTACTGATTCGCTTAATTCCGGACTTGTCCATTGAGAATGTAAAGTGTATTTTTACAAAATACACAATTTTGCACTTTCAAGGAAACGATGAAGAGAATCAAACGATTTAGTAAAACACGTGGTATGGGACATGTGCGTTTGCTATTTTGGTTCATTCCGGACTCGTTAATTGAAATATTTGATGATTTCGTGTGCTTTCGAGCCACTTTGTTGGACCTTCGGGTCATTTGTTGGACCTTCGGGTCAAATACCAGTACTAGACCTTCGGGTCATTTGTTGGACCTTCGGGTCATTTGTTGGGCGCCAAAATTTTGTTGAGTACTTGGTAGGCTTCGGCCATTTGTTGATGCACGTGCGGCGAATTAAAAACTCGCCATCTGATGGGATCGATCCAAGCTTTTATGTTGATTTTCTAGTCTTTTTAATTGATTTCTAGATATTTGTTGTTTCCAATTATCTGTAGGTAATTGGATATTTGTTGATATGAGTTCTGATTATCGTTTTTGATAATCAGATATTTGTTGTTTCTAATTATCGCTTGTGATAATTAGATATTTGTTGATATGAGTTCTGATTATCGTTTTTGATAATCAGATATTTGTTGTTTCTAATTATCGCTTGTGATAATTAGATATTTGTTGATATGAGTTCTGATTATCGTTTTTGATAATCGGATATTTGTTGCTTTTAATTATCGCTTTTGATAATTAAATATTTGTTGATTTGAGATTTGATTATCGTTTTTGATAATCGAATATTTGTTGATTTGAGATTTGATTATCGTTTTTGATAATTAAATATTTGTTGATTTGAAATTTAATTATCGCTTTTGATAATTAAATATTTGTTGTTGATTTGAAATTTAATTATCGCTTTTGATAATTGAATATTTGTTGATTTGAGATTTGATTATCGTTTTTGATAATTAAATATTTGTTGATTTGAGATTTGATTATCGTTTTTGATAATCGAATATTTGTTGATTTGAGATTTGATTATCGTTTTTGATAATCGAATATTTGTTGATTTGAAATTTCGAATATTGGTTGATTTGAGAAATTTGATTATCGTTTTTTATAATTAAATATTTGTTGATTTGAGATTTGATTATCGTTTTTGATAATCGAATATTTGTTGATTTGAGATTTGATTATCGTTTTTGATAATCGAATATTTGTTGATTTGAAATTTCGAATATTGGTTGATTTGAGAAATTTGATTATCGTTTTTGATAATTGAATAATTGTCGATCTGAAATTTTGATTACCGTTTGTGGTAATTAGATATGTGCTGATTTGTTTTCTGATTATCGTTTGAGATAATTAGATATTTGATGTTCCCGATTATCGTTTTTGATAAGTTGACATTTGTTGATTTTATTGAATTGCTGTTTTCCATCTATCACTGTTGATAGTTATAGTTTGTTGATTATGAAGTTCGTGTTTTCTATTTATCTGTTAGGTAACTAGATAATTGCAGTTTTGCAAATTGTGGTTTGTGCTTTCTAATCATCTTTGTTGATATTTAGATTTTACCATCTTTTAATTATCGTATCGTTAATTAGAAATTGCTGTTTCGAGATTTCTGTATTCTAATTATCTAATTGATAATTGAATATTGCTGATAATTGCGTTATCCAGTTTTGTTGTTTTCTGATTATTTTTTGATAGTTAGATATTATTGAGAATTTGTGAATTTCTCTTATTGAAAATAAAAGATTTCTTTGGCGTTTGTATTCCCGACTTGTATCTTCTAGCTTAACCAGTTTTTGTTAGAAAAATAATTGTTATAGACAACTTTAATTATGAAAATTGCGGGGACGCAATTTTTATAAGGAGGGGAGTCTGTAACAACCCGGAGTTTTCCAACAATTATTTATCATCAAATGACGATTAAACCGGTTGTTAATTGCAATTGCAATTTTGAATCGATTGAAATTCTTTTTAGGATTGTAAAATTCTTTAATAAAAGTTTGAGTTGAAATTCGTTTATAAAAACTGTCAAGTGATTCTATCAGTTGTAAATTCTTTTAAAAATGGTTAGAAGAAATTGTGGGCTGTGAAAATTTAAATTGTGGCCCATACTTGATGCCGTGTTGTTTATCTATGCCTTTTTCCTTGAATTCGTTCACTCGTGAAAACCGATCCCCCTTATCATTTTAGATAACCCTAAATAAAACGAACGAGCGAAACAAATGGCGGCCTCGTCATCTCCAAATTAGGGCTTCGTCGATCGATGCTTAGGGATGAAGGGCTTCGTGAAATCGAGGGCGCCGAACACTTCGAGACGCCACCACTTCGAATTTCGTCGATGAGGTGAGTAATTTCTATTGCTCACATCTAATTCAAGAACTTATATCTGCGATTTGTGATTTCCACTGCTTTGGATTCTTGGGTTTTCGTTTGTATGCGAACGTTTGAGTTCGTTTTGATTTTGCGTGGCCATTCTATTTTGTTTGAATACTTAGATGGTTTCTCTGACTTTAGCAGTTGTACAAACTTATGCCTGATTCTCACCGAGTTGATTCTGGTATGAATTTCTGGCTTTAACTGACTTTTGATTTGAGTTTGACGATGTTGTTTCTGTTCGCCTTGACTATCTCGCGACCACCACGGCTTTGAATGTTTGTTGGTATTTTGGGAGTGGCATCGCCTTGATTTGAAACTACAAACTCGTTTCGACTACAACATTTACGTTGCTTTGAATTTGTTCCAAACTGCTATTGTCTTTGGTCGTTTGTGAAATTGTGGTACCATGTTAAAAGTTTGCTTTGAGTTGTTTTGTTAAGCTTTTGTCTTCTGTTTCTTCATATATGTGCATATATATATATACGATGTATGTGTGTATGCATGTATGGTTGAGTCTAACTCGTGGGTTCATTTGAAACTGGGTAACTTGTCATTGTATTGTTTCATGATGTATCTTTGCATTGTATCTTTAAGTTGTTCTGCATTTGTGGCTTCGACTTGTGTCATTTTGTGTTCCCTGTGCACATGTTCACATGGAATTGTTTTGAGTGCACTGCACTATCATTTTGTTGCATCCATTTTACTGCATATATACTTGAGTCTTCGTTTGTTATTGGCCTTCATATATGTGCATACATACATTCATCGTTAGGCCTGGGCAGTTGGGTCATTTGGTATGCTGTTGCATTGCATCATGTTGTCGTTGTACCTGAGTATGATGCATCTGCAGTTTCATTGGAGCAATTGCTCTGTATTTATTTTCCTATCTATTGCTTGGCTTAAAGTCGGGTGCTTCACTTTAGTATCTGAACTTGTTGCCTGGAAAACATTTGTGTGTACTGCATTGTTGTTATATGATGGACTTGGGTATATCAATTAAGTTGACTTCTTTAAGTATAGGTTGTCTTCATTATGGGTTCACCTGATCATTTGGTCTGACTATAGTTCCATCACTGTTTCACTTGTACTTTGTGAAGCAGTGTTGTATTTCTTGAAGCCTTCATTGCATATTGCTCTGATCTAATGCCATTTGCATATGACTCTTGTACCTGTGCATATTTGTTGCAGTTTCACTCAACTTCATACATGACCTGTTTTACTTGTTACCTGTAGTGTTGACATTTTGCATTGCCTTCAGTTCACTGTCTTGATTTATGTTTATTTGATATTTTGACTGCTAAAGCAGTAGCATTGATATTGAGACTTGTATTTTGATGTTCTGGTTTTTGGTTTCTTTGTGGATTTGCATTGTATTAATGCATTGGATTTGTTTTCGAATTCACTTGAGTTGAATCCATTATTTCAGGTTTGACCTTGAGCTTGCGTTGTAATTTTATTTGGATATCATTTGAGTTGAACCTGATTTTTGGGTTTGACCTTGTGATCATTTGTGAAATTTCAATGTGTACATGTGTGCACATTGTCTGTGTCTGCCTGCTTTGACAATTGAGGCAGTGACATTGAGATTTGAATCTTTATTTGATTTTGGTTCGTTGATCTTTTGGTGTATTTCAGGTTGTAGTGGCGAGGCAGTATACGCGTGCGTATATTGCAGCCCTACCAGAGTTGATGTTTTATATTGACTATTTTGTTGTTGTTAATTGCCGCAAGGCAATTCTTATGTTTTAAGATTATCTTTATTGAGATTCTTTTCACATATCTTGGTTGATGATTTAAATCTGCTAATTTGTTGTCTAACACTGTTTAGTGTTATATCTGCCGATATCCGATTCTCTTATCGAGAAGTTGGATATACGAGATTTCTGTGACTGTCGTCTATTTGGTATTGATTATCATTGCTTCTGTGTATTAATAACTGAGTTTGAATTAGACTGACCCGTGTATTATTTTCTTTTGAATTTAATACTCGGGTCAGACCCGAGTTATTTCAGGTTGTAGATTTCCTTCTTTGAGTTGCTGTTCGGGTTATGAAGACTTTTCACACCTTCTGAAGTTGTCTTTGTCATTTTATAGTAGTCGTGTCGTTGTATAGGATGATATGTATTCATGTATATTAGTTGATAATGTACGTGTATATATAAATTCCAGAGTCGACAGTTGTAGTTGTATCATATGTATTGTGTCAACTATGTTGTAACTGACATCAGTTATATATATATGGGACTTTTGTTTTTATCTGTGTTCTGCATTCTTTGTGTATCTGTGTTGTTTTTATATATATTGTCCTAAACTATTATGAACCATCGTAGCTTGTTTTATACTGGAATTGGGTATGTCGATGGGAGTAAATAAATAAGAGATGAAAAATAAAAATATATATCACTCCTATCGAAATAACCAATACTAGTGTAAGGCCAACTACGGATGGTCGCTCCTATCCAGCCTTATTCTTCATAATAATAGACAGTATTTCTTTTAATACTCTTTGTTATTATGAGCATAGAGGTGGGGCGTCACAGTTGGTATCAGAGCTTGGGGTTTATGGACATAATATAAAACATAACTTAGATGGAACATATGTTACAACTATTGGTCGATGTTTTAATTGTGATTTGAGTCAAAACTAAAGTTTTGAAATTTTGATGCAAGTTTTTAAATATCATTATTTAAAAATAAAAAGTGAAACTGTGTTTTGTTGATTTGATTGAATTGTGTTCTGTTTATCAGAGTGCGCAGCGGAAATAGTGAAACTGTCTTCGCTGAGTACAACTAACAATCTTTTTGATTTAAAAATCAAAATATGAAATTGATATGAATTTCAATTGTTGTTTACATAGCTGTAATTATTTTGTTTCTTTGAGAATTTCGAATCCAAATTGAGGATTCGAAGAAATTGCAGATATGTGATTTTTGTTGAAGTTTCCGTTGGCTTTCTTTTTTACTAATCATCTTTTGATTAGATTTTGCTGTTTTGAATTGTCTTCATTGAAGATACATTCGAATGATTTCTTTGTTTATATTGTAATGTGCGTGCAAATATGAATTGCACATTACTGCATTTATTTTACGTTGAACCGATGCTTGGTTATGAAACGTATTTTGTTGTCGTTATTTTTGTAACGGGATTTTTACATCGATGCTAAATTTTGAGGCACGGTGTTTTGTTGGCATTTTGATGAATGAAAATTCACTGATATTACATTTCGATGTAAATTATTTTGATGAGATTTTGACGTTTTAAAATTACTGTTGCTTTGACTTCAGTAACAGTCAAATTTTTAAAAATGGGTTTTCAAGCGGTCATTCCGCAATGCTGATTTTGAGATTCGTTTTACGATGTTTTGAGAAGTGCAATTTTCTTTTCGAAATTGCTACTAATATTGCTGCTTTAATCACGTGATTGGAAAATCGTTTTAAAATGAAATTTTTTTTATAAATTTTTAACAGTTTGCATTTTCAAAAGAATGAGAAAGCGGCTTAAACGATTCAGCAAAATCGAGGATTATGACCCCTTTCTTTTACTGATTCGCTTAACTCCGGACTTGTTCAGTTGAGAATGGGAATTGTTATTTGTATAAAATAAATAAAATTGTTTTCAGAAATTTAACAGTTTACGCTTTCAAAAGAATGAGGAAGCGATTTAAACGTTTCAGCAAAATCGAGGACTATGACCCCTTTCTTTTACTGATTCGCTTAATTCCGGACTTGTCCATTGAGAATGTAAAGTGTATTTTTACAAAATACACAATTTTGCACTTTCAAGGAAACGATGAAGAGAATCAAACGATTTAGTAAAACACGTGGTATGGGACATGTGCGTTTGCTATTTTGGTTCATTCCGGACTCGTTAATTGAAATATTTGATGATTTCGTGTGCTTTCGAGCCACTTTGTTGGACCTTCGGGTCATTTGTTGGACCTTCGGGTCAAATACCAGTACTAGACCTTCGGGTCATTTGTTGGACCTTCGGGTCATTTGTTGGGCGCCAAAATTTTGTTGAGTAATTGGTAGGCTTCGGCCATTTGTTGATGCACGTGCGGCGAATTAAAAACTCGCCATCTGATGGGATCGATCCAAGCTTTTATGTTGATTTTCTAGTCTTCTTAATTGATTTCTAGATATTTGTTGTTTCCAATTATCTGCAGGTAATTGGATATTTGTTGATATGAGTTCTGATTATCGTTTTTGATAATCAGATATTTGTTGTTTCTAATTATCGCTTGTGATAATTAGATATTTGTTGATATGAGTTCTGATTATCGTTTTTGATAATCAGATATTTGTTGTTTCTAATTATCGCTTGTGATAATTAGATATGTGTTGATATGAGTTCTGATTATCGTTTTTGATAATCGGATATTTATTGCTTTTAATTATCGCTTTTGATAATTAAATATTTGTTGATTTGAGATTTGATTATCGTTTTTGATAATCGAATATTTGTTGATTTGAGATTTGATTATCGTTTTTGATAATTAAATATTTGTTGATTTGAAATTTAATTATCGCTTTTGATAATTAAATATTTGTTGTTGATTTGAAATTTAATTATCGCTTTTGATAATTGAATATTTGTTGATTTGAGATTTGATTATCGTTTTTGATAATTAAATATTTGTTGATTTGAGATTTGATTATCGTTTTTGATAATCGAATATTTGTTGATTTGAGATTTGATTATCGTTTTTGATAATCGAATATTTGTTGATTTGAAATTTCGAATATTGGTTGATTTGAGAAATTTGATTATCGTTTTTTATAATTAAATATTTGTTGATTTGAGATTTGATTATCGTTTTTGATAATCGAATATTTGTTGATTTGAGATTTGATTATCGTTTTTGATAATCGAATATTTGTTGATTTGAAATTTCGAATATTGGTTGATTTGAGAAATTTGATTATCGTTTTTGATAATTGAATAATTGTCGATCTGAAATTTTGATTACCGTTTGTGGTAATTAGTATGTGCTGATTTGTTTTCTGATTATCGTTTGAGATAATTAGATATTTGATGTTCCCGATTATCGTTTTTGATAAGTTGACATTTGTTGATTTTATTGAATTGCTGTTTTCCATCTATCACTGTTGATAGTTATAGTTTGTTGATTATGAAGTTCGTGTTTTCTATTTATCTGTTAGGTAACTAGATAATTGCAGTTTTGCAAATTGTGGTTTGTGCTTTCTAATCATCTTTGTCGATAATTAGATTTTACCATCTTCTAATTATCGTATCGTTAATTAGAAATTGCTGTTTCGAGATTTCTGTATTCTAATTATCTAATTGATAATTGAATATTGCTGATGATTGCGTTGTCCAGTTTTGTTGTTTTCTGATTATCTTTTGATAGTAAGATTTTATTGAGAATTTGTGAATTTCTCTTATTGAAAATAAAAGATTTCTTTGGCGTTTGTATTCCCGACTTGTATCTTCTAGCTTAACCAGTTTTTGTTAGAAAAATAATTGTTATAGACAACTTTAATTATGAAAATTGCGGGGACGCAATTTTTATAAGGAGGGGAGTCTGTAACAACCCGGAGTTTTCCAACAATTATTTATCATCAAATGACGATTAAACCGGTTGTTAATTGCAATTGCAATTTTGAATCGATTGAAATTCTTTTTAGGATTGTAAAATTCTTTAATAAAAGTTTGAGTTGAAATTCGTTTATAAAAACTGTCAAGTGATTCTATCAGTTGTAAATTCTTTTAAAAATGGTTAGAAGAAATTGTGGGCTGTGAAAATTTAAATTGTGGCCCATACTTGATGCCGTGTTGTTTATCTATGCCTTTTTCCTTGAATTTGTTCACTCGTGAAAACCGATCCCCCTTATCATTTTGGATAACCCTAAATAAAACGAACGAGCGAAACAAATGGCGGCCTCGTCATCTCCAAATTAGGGCTTCGTCGATCGATGCTTAGGGATGAAGGGCTTCGTGAAATCGAGGGCGCCGAACACTTCGAGACGCCACCACTTTGAATTTCGTCGATGAGGTGAGTAATTTCTATTGCTCACATCTAATTCAAGAACTTATATCTGCGATTTGTGATTTCCACTGCTTTGGATTCTTGGGTTTTCGTTTGTATGCGAACGTTTGAGTTCGTTTTGATTTTGCGTGGCCATTCTATTTTGTTTGAATACTTAGATGGTTTCTCTGACTTTAGCAGTTGTACAAACTTATGCCTGATTCTCACCGAGTTGATTCTTGTATGAATTTCTGGCTTTAAATGACTTTTGATTTGAGTTTGACGATGTTGTTTCTATTCGCCTTGACTATCTCGCGACCACCATGGCTTTGAATGTTTGTTGGTATTTTGGGAGTGACATCGCCTTGATTTGAAACCACAGTTCCGTGTTTTTAAACTCGTTTCGACTGCAACATTTACGTTGCTTTGAATTTGTTCCAAACTACTATTGTCTTTGGTCGTTTGTGAAATTGTGGTACCGTGTTAAAAGTTTGCTTTGAGTTGTTTTGTTAAGCTTTTGTCTTCTGTTTCTTCATATATGTGCATATATATATACGATGTATGTGTGTATGCGTGTATGGTTGAGTCTAACTCGTGGGTTCATTTGAAACTGGGTAACTTGTCATTGTATTGTTTCATGATGTATCTTTGCATTGTATCTTTAAGTTGTTCTGCATTTGTGGCTTCGACTTGTGTCATTTTGTGTTCCCTGTACACATGTTCACATGGAATTGTTTTGAGTGCACTGCACTATCATTTTGTTGCATCCATTTTACTGCATATATACTTGAGTCTTCGTTTGTTATTGGCCTTCATATATGTGCATACATACATTCATCGTTAGGCCTGGGCAGTTGGGTCATTTGGTGTGCTGTTGCATTGCATCATGTTGTCGTTGTACCTGAGTATGATGCATCTGCAGTTTCATTGGAGCAATTGCTCTGTATTTATTTTCCTATCTACTGCTTGGCTTGAAGTCGGGTGCTTCACTTTAGTATCTGAACTTGTTTCCTGGAGTACATTTGTGTGTACTGCATTGTTGTTATATGATGGACTTGGGTATATCAATTAAGTTGACTTCTTTAAGTATAGGTTGTCTTCATTATGGGTTCACCTGATCATTTGGTCTGACTATAGTTCCATCACTGTTTCACTTGTACTTTGTGACGCAGTGTTGTATTTCTTGAAGCCTTCATTGCATATTGCTCTGATCTAATGCCATTTGCATATGACTCTTGTACCTGTGCATATTTGTTGCAGTTTCACTCAACTTCATACATGACCTGTTTTACTTGTTACCTGTAGTGTTGACATTTTGCATTGCCTTCAGTTCACTGTCTTGATTCATGTTTATTTGATATTTTGACTGCTGAAGCAGTAGCATTGATATTGAGACTTGTATTTTGATGTTCTGGTTTTTGGTTTCTTTGTGGATTTGCATTGTATTAATGCATTGGATTTGTTTTCGAATTCACTTGAGTTGAATCCATTATTTCGGGTTTGACCTTGAGCTTGTGTTGTAATTTTATTTGGATATCATTTGAGTTGAACCTGATTTTTGGGTTTGACCTTGTGATCATTTGTGAAATTTCAATATGTACATGTATGCACATTGTCCGTGTCTGCCTGCTTTGACAATTGAGGCAGTGACATTGAGATTTGAATCTTTGTTTGATTTTGGTTCATTGATCTTTTGGTGTATTTCAGGTTGTAGTGGCGAGGCAGTATACGCGTGCGTATACTGCAGCCCTACCAGATTTGATGTTTTATATTGACTATTTTGTTGTTGTTAATTGCTGCAAGGCAATTCTGATGTTTTAAGATTATCTTTATTGAGATTCTTTTCACATATCTTGGTTGATGATTTAAATCTGCTGATTTGTTGTCTAACACTGTTTAGTGTTATATCTGCCGATATCCGATTCTCTTATCGAGAAGTTGGATATACGAGATTTCTATGACTGTCGTCTATTTGATATTGATTATCATTGCTTCTGTGTATTAATAACTGAGTTTGAATTACACTGACCCGTGTATTATTTTCTTTTGAATTTAATACTCGGGTCAGACCCGAGTTATTTCAGGTTGTAGATTTCCTTCTTTGAGTTGCTGTTCGGGTTATGAAGACTTTTCACACCTTCTGCAGTTGTCTTTGTCATTTTGTAGTAGTCGTGTCGTTGTATAGGATGATATGTATTCATGTATATTAGTTGATAATGTACGTGTATATATAAATTTCAGAGTCGACAGTTGTAGTTGTATCATATGTATTGTGTCAACTATGTTGTAACTGACATTAGTTAAATATATATATATGGGACTTTTGTTTTTATCTGTGTTCCGCATTCTTTGTGTATCTGTGTTGTTTTTATATATATTGTCCTAAACTATTATGAACCATCGTAGCTTGTTTTATACTGGAATTGGGTATGTCGATGGGAGTAAATAAATAAGAGATGAAAAATAAAAATATATATCACTCATATCGAAATAACCAATACTAGTGTAAGGCCAACTACGGATGGTCGCTCCTATCCAGCCTTATTCTTCGTAATAATAGACAGTATTTCTTTTAATACTCTTTGTTATTATGAGCATAGAGGTGGGGCGTCACAAGGTTGTTCATGTCTATACTCCAAGCCTGGATGGGCTCCTTATTGAAGCGGTTGACATACGACAACAAGTTTTCAATTGGCCCTTGTCTGATGTTACCTAACTCACCAGCCATCATAAAATAGGTCTTAGAAGTGAAGAACTTAGTTTGGAAATCTGTATATAGCTAGGCCTAGGAGCGGATGTTGCCCGGTTGTAGATGCAAGAACCAACAGAAGGCCCTTCATGTGAAGGTGGATGGAAAGAGTATGCATTTTGCTAGGTCGGAAAGTTGTTCGACATGGGTGATGAAGTTATATGCAGTAATATGATCAGATGGGTCAGAACTCCCATCATACTTTTCAATGGACGATAAGACATACCACCTGTGAATGTAAATATTCAAGATATCCTTAGAAAATAGTTTGTAATTCTCATCATCAAAAAATGCTTTGCACTCGGTATTTTAGACTTGCATTATATTGAGTTATTGGCATATGGTGTTAATTTCCTCCTTGAAGCTAGCATCTACTTACTGCAGGATGGTCTGTCCAACTATCAGTTGTGGGTTCAACCGATGCATTGGTGAAATTGGGGGTCGATGATCGAAAGGGGAGTGATGATGACAATGCCGAGCTAGAGTGGAAGACCTCCTCTCCCGGTGCATAGAGGCAGATCGTGAGTGGCTGTCTGCCTTTCCCTTGACATATTCCTGGCCATACCCCTATGAGATCTTGAGTGTACCATGGGAGCCTTATGCTCCATACTAATGGCCAGAGCACCGTCATTGAGACATTCAAAAGCTGACTTCCGCAGATGCTTAAATGCAGATGGTTGATCCACTAAAGGGGAACGACGATGTCTCGGCTTTTAAAGCGCAGCCACATCTAGGTAAATATCAACATGGCATGGCATGCTTGCACCGTATCTCCTTGGATGAGAATATAAATCCATGAGTAGAGTTTCAGGCACCACTTTATCTCGGGCCTCGATAGTGTTCATGAGGTCGTAGGTGTCGGGAAGGGTAGGTTGGCGAACAGTTAGGTCGACAAGGTCGGCTACAGGAGGAGCTAGTGGGGCATAGTTTACAGAAGCTTGGACGTCCAACTACATTCTCAGACTTTGCACTTCATGGGCCAAAGTGCTCATGTTTGTTGGCTGTTGCAACAAGCTATGCCACATATCATTGTTGATCCCAGGAATGGGGCAGGCAGCATTGGAAATAATATTTCCTTTGGTTTCATGCTCATTGGAGTTGTTATCTTAATTCTCAAGAACTAGGTCCATGGTAACAAGTCATATCAGATTTTTATAGAGAAGAAAAGTGATGAAATGAGAGAGCTTTAGAGGGAAACCCTCCTTCTATTGCCAAAATGTTGACTATAGATTTAGCCAACCTCAGAATTAACTTAATATATTGTAAAAACAAAGGTTACTTACTAATAAATAGGCTTAAAAATGGAAATGAGGAATAAAGCAAAGTAAATGACACCAAATGTTGAGTGGTTCGACAAGCTTGTCTACGTCCAATATGAAGATCTTTTACTATATTTCTCTCCCGTGATAACGAATTACAAGAGAATAATAAGAAATAAAGTGTTTAAGACTAAGAAGGCAACTAAGCTTAAGTATTTAGGCCTTTGATTTACTGTAAGGAGCTCTGGAAAGAGATAATAACCAGATTTCTAATATTTTCCAATCCCTTTGAAGTGGTAATGCATCGGGTATCTATACTAGCTGAAATGGATGTTGAATGACTGAGATTGAGCAGTACAACAGGAAAAAGCATGCTTGGCCGTTGATCTAGTCACATGGGCTAATGGGAGACAACTATAAAGGCGGAAAGGAATGAGTGGCTAAGAATCATACCAATTGTCCTTCTGTACTAGGCACATACTTTGCATTAATGCGCATTAAATGCTAACAACAAGCTACATTAGTAGGCAAGCTTTCTGGTCGTTTTGCTACATTACTTTATATAGTTGGTTGCACGGCTTGTTGTTTACTTTTGCATGCCTATATGGCAAGGCAGATGAGTGACTCTGACTGAGCTGTAAATGATACTGGAAGCTAAATGCTGCTAAGGACCAAGATGCCAAGAACGTGTCGGGCCAACTGTGATATGACAGGACGAGCTATGGTGACGATGGGCTAGAGACGAGCCATGCTTGAGCCGGTCTTGACTGATGAATCGGTTGTTGTATCTGCCTTAAGTCGTGCCGATCGGCTATGGAACTGGTCTTGATGGGTTGGCTTGGAACCAAACTAGATGCGGACCATCATGAACAGGTCGGTTGCTTAACGCCTATGTTTGATGAGGAGAGTTGATTAGTGCTAATGACCAAGCTATAAGAGAGGTGCCAAGTTGACTATGAGATGACGAGACGGGCCGCTTGGGACCGATCGAAGGCTACTACGATGATGCCGGGCCTAAGACGGATCATGCTTGAGCTGGTCTTATCCAATGAGCTGGCTGGCAATGGACTTGGAGTGACGTTGAATAGGCGGTTTGACATGAGGGAGCTGGTCATTGGAGAGCTGGGTCGGCGTGGACCGGGCTGGGATAGTCTTAGTTATGTCCTTGTTCGATGAGTTAGTTGTTGAAGCCGCTTGGGGAGAGCTGACCGGCTATCGATCTGAACTACTATTGAGTAGATAGGCTAGTTTCGGACGAGCTTTATTTTGGGTCGATATGAGTGGACCGGCCTTGCCTGGACTGGGCTAGGCTTTAATCGACTACTAATCACTTGCGAGAAAATTGAGCAACATGATCATTCAACTGAGAAGAAGATGGCTTCAAGAAGGGTGTAAAAAGACGTCGGATGGATGGTGGAACATAAAGGATAGAGGCTTAGGAGTTCGAATCAAAGCGGAAAAAGGGGTTGAAGTCTTTGGAATACGGTTCATGCCCTGTCATGGCAGAACCTGAACTTGTTACTTTCTTATCCCATAGAATAACTCCTTTTGGAGATGCGATGTCACATTGGAAAATGATCCTCTAATTTGATATTATTACAGCCCACTGAGCTCTTGGACTCGATCGACTGGATCGGCTCAGCTAAGTTTGCTAGACTCAAATCTAGGGACAGAACAAATCGATTTGATTATATCTCTCAACCGACTGAAAGGAGTCAAAAATGACAAGCAAGGGTTTTGTTTTAGGTGGTTGGATTCCCAGCATACGATGATGCATTTTCGAGGAGCAAACGGCTCGACGAGGTCTAGGGAGACTCGATAGAGTTTTGAAAGTTTAAGGAGGCTTGAAACCACTCGACTTAGGGTTAGACATGACCATGAACCTATAATACATGATTTGAGATAAGGACGATGAGAATTCTAAGGTAGAGTTTCGTATGATAGACATAGTGAACGTAGGAATGATATGATGTGATTGGGATGAGAGGCCAGAAATGGAATGCTTGTGCAACCCATGTGACAAGATGACTAGTGTATAACATCTTGTGTTGTGTTTTTGTGTATGTATATTCCATACACTTATGCACAACTTTGAACATGCCAGTCTTTAGGCTATCAAAGGCATGAATTATGGGGTTTGACCCCATGATCCATGGTTTCTACACTTGTATGATAACTTACAATGACTCCTATCATACTCACAATGTTATGACAATGTAGTAGTGGAGTGCATTATGTTACCAGTATGATGTACTTTGCATGGTTGTGCTAGCCTGGGCTAGGAAACCCTTGAGACACTTGTATTTAGAGTGTAGCATCACCCCTCCGCTCATTTGTTAATAGAAGCATAGCTTGTTATATGTACTATTTAGTAGTTAAATATTATTTGTATTATGTTAATTTGTTGGATGCATGAGAAGAGCAGGATGAGATACAATAGTAGTATTACATATTGAATACTTGCTCATATTTTAGTATATGTATATAGATTTATATATACACAGTACTTTGAGATTTTTCCCCCTCACACTAGGTTTATGTCTGACCACGTTTTGACTCTGTTTATTTCTCCTTTTGCTACTCTCGGACACTCTTATGTTCAGGCATTTTTAGAGACACTTTAGTGGGGTTTGTTGTATATTTTGAAGGCATGGAGATCGCGTTGTCTACTCGGTTTATTTACTTATGCATGACAAATGTTATGACCATTTATATATGAGAACTTCATATATGATTCTATACTCCGTTCGTATGGAGATTTATGTACTTTGATTAATATCATCATGACTTTATCGGTTGATTTCTCATACTCGTATTTCTATGCATTACATATATCATGTTAAATAGTTCTCTACGTCAACATTCACGAGTATCTCAATTCTCTTTACCATAGAGAGCGTTATTTTCACCAACCTAGACGGTATTTGGATATCCCATTTTTGATTTACCCGTGAGCAAAAAGATTTTGAAGAACTCATTTTTTAAGTGTTAATTCAATAATGGTGATTTCTAACCCTTTGTAATTTTCGATCAACAGAATACAAAGATGCAAGGATTTCTATCTAGATATAAATATATACATGCAACATAATACAAGGACACATCACCAAAAACAAAATCAAATCGCTTCCTTTTATCTCTATCTCTACTATTAATAAAAAGAATTCATTGTATATGATTTCCACGGTATTCTTTTGAAATTCCGAAAATACTCTACGTCCATCAACGGAATCAATTTGCGATCTCCACCACCATTCCTTTTCCGACCAACCATCAACAAAATTTCACTATCAATTTGCAACCAACACTATCAACAAAACTACTAAAAATAAAAGTGTTGTGACCAACAAAGATTTTGCACTTAATAGCACACGTATGTCCACTAATTTTTTATTAAATAAAAAACAAATATTTTAGCTATTATACGTACGTACATGCGATTTACACTAGTATAAAATAAGTTGCGATAACATTTACACACATAAAAGAACCGTGACACTTTCTACAGCAACACTATCAACATGAAGCTAAGTTTACACAGTAAAAGAACCGTCATTTTGAGGACTACTTGTATTTGTAGCACTGCAACATAAAGCTTTAATGAAAACTTAATGGATAACATATAATGCATTGAAAATTAAGAGACAATATTTTTTTTAACCAAGAATACATTAAATCAAATGATAATAATCGATAAACTAACATTCCCTTGTAATTAGCAAAATGGTGCTCGCTTAGGAACTCCTTTCCTCCTGTTCATGCTAAGTACTTTTTGAATAGATTCAGCTTCCTCAAGTTGAAATTCTCTCAGATATCCAGATATGTTTCCCTTGGTTTTCATCAAGTGTCTCACCTACGTATAGTATCATTTTGATCATTATAAACTTAAAAAGAGAGAGAGAAAAAAAGGTTAAATAATAGCTCTTGATTCAGATTAATACATGAACAATCATGCATTCTACAACTATAACAACTAACATTGCATGAAGTTAGCCAGTACTGACAACTCTGTAATGGGTTTGGTAACTTTGGTTGACAGATACTTCTTAGAGTTAGGCGGTAAACGGTCGGATTCAGATTCGGATAGTGTCATATCCGTATCCGTGTCCACGAAGGCGTACGGATATTAGATATTTACCGAATATTCTTCGACCGGTTCACAACTAATAAATCCAAACAAATAAATAAAAAAAATTGATTCATTATAAATTCATTTCAGTACAAAAAATAATAAATATGCTAAAAAAATAATTTTAAGAGGCAAATATTGATTTTTATATACACATTTTTTTTACTTAGATAAGATAGTAAACGAAAATCATTTTATCTGCTAAAAATAACTATAATTTTGATAAAAACCCGAAAGGGTAATTATCGGATGGGGACGTGGCCATATCCGCATTCGTATCCATTTTTCGGATATCGGATAATTTTTCATATTTCGGATACAGACAAATTTTAGATTTTTCGGTATCCATCGACAACACTACTTAGAGTTGTTAAGAAAAGCTTGGTTTTGTGGATAATTCAAAAAAGTTAAAAAAATGAAAAAAGAAACTTAGAAGGCTTAATTAATATGCAATACATGGGATTATTTTGGAGAAATGTACTTTGTTTAGATAATTACCATGCAAGTAATGGAACAATACTCGTACTCTTCTTTGAGAGAACGAGGACATGTTGCACAAATTTTGTTGAAGGCTTCATCGTGTAATTTCCGAACTCTCCTTCTTTTCTTGTTTACCATTGACTGATTATCTTCTTTCTCCTCAATCTCTTTATCGTTCTCTTTCTTTTTGTTCGCTGATCTTTCTTTCAGAAAAACCACAAGAGCTCTATTTAGCATATAAGACTGCAGGTACCGATGAAAAGATTTATAAGTTTATGCAAGCCTATTAAAAATGTGGCTTATTTAGTGCTATATTTAGCTAAAAATAAAGATTATAAGTTTATCGTGCTATCACCTGAACTAAAGAACACTTAAGTAACCTTTCCATGTCTTCTGTTTTGACAACCCTATGCTCATTGTACTTTCGAATCTGCAGCAAAGTTAAGTAATGAAATACCGACTACAAAAAGGAAAAGAAAAAAAAGTTTCTTCACAAATATCTGTGAATTATCGATGAGAAAGTTACTTGTAGAACTTGGTGACCAAAATGGCTAGCAGAACAACTGGTACAAAAGCTTATGCAACAATCAAGGCAATATATATTCTTCTCGTTTTGCTTGTATCCCAGATGATTTACACAAGGCTCGAAAAAATCTTCACCCAACAATGCGCTTAGCCAAATTGGAAGACTGTTTAAAGCTACTTCCTAAAATGAAAAGAAAAAAAATGTTTTCAAAAACAAAGAAAACATTGGTAACATCTGGTTTATAGAATTAAGTTTGTCGATTGATAACCGAAAAATCCGGAATCCGTCCACATTGGAATCCGAACAACAGATAAATATCAAATATCCAGAAAAACGGATGCAAATACGGATATAAAGGCATCCGCATCTGAAATTATTCATCTGGTTTTTGTCAAGATTGTAGTTTATATTGTGTGTATTTTAGTATAATGAATGATATGTATTTATTGTTTTATTAAGTTATAGTAAATATTATATGCATTTAAATGCATATTAACCGCTCGAAACTATTTATTATCAGAATATTTGTTATTTTTCCTACTTTTATAATCAACTGGACAGAATTTTTTTACATTAAACGCAAATTTATGTTTATATTTTTAGATTTATTATAGTCAGTGGACTAGATAAACATCTGAAATCTGTCCAGATCTGCGGATGTGGATGTCGGATGTCCGAAAATGATTTCGGATGCAAATACAAATGTGACACTATCCGCATCCGAAAGTATCCATTGACAGACCTACATAGAAGTGTAAGTGCAAAATTAGTTGGAATATATAGTTTTTCCACCATTATATGTATTTCTTCATCTTATAATTTTAATTAAGTATAAGTGTTTATGCAAAATCTAGGAAATATATTTTTATTACGTAACTTTGGGGACATCTGGTATTCAAACCAAGGATTGATAACTCGGTTTCGGTCATTTGAAATTTTCTTAGTTTCGAGTGATTTCGAAAATTTCGGAAGTTTAGGTTTTGGTTCCGGTTTCGGTCCCTGTTTCGATATTCAGTTGTTTTTAACGAAAATGCAATAATAATCCTTGTAAATAAAATATAAAATGTAGTTTATAAAGAAATATAATTCATAGTGTACCTGAAATTATCAACGATATCATTAGAATATAGTTAAACAAAATTAAACTTAATAAATAGCAATCAAATTCAATTCTGTTTGATAGGTAAATATGTGTTAGCCCAACCCAACCAAACTAAAAATAAATGATTCAAGCCATAAACTTCAGCCCTAATTAATCATCAGTCCAAATTATTCATTACTTAACTAAATAAGTAAATATCTGTTAGCCCAACCCAGCCCAACCAAAACAAATGTTTTAAGCCCTAAGCTACATTCCAACCGCACCCAAATTCTGCATTCTCTCCCACCCCTCTTCTTTCAAAGTCAATTGCCACACTGCTAGAGCAAGAAAACAAAAGTTGTCCCGCTAAAAAAAATGTCGCAGATCAAAGAAAAAAAAGATGTCGTGACTAAAAAAGGATTTTGCAAGCTTGCATCTCAAAGTTGACCGTCGACTGCTAGGGCAAGGAAGATTTTGCTCAGATAAGTTGTTTAATCAATTTTGAATTTCGAATTTGGCTTCGATTTTGCTTTTTGTATTCTTTTGATTTGATTTTTTTAAACCCTAACCGGAACCGAATTTTATGCTCGGTTCCGGTTCGGTCGGTGACGGTACCGGTACGGCGCGGCCGAAATTTCGGCGTACCAACCGATACCTCATACCTTGATTCAAACACACCATGCCCGTTGGATTTCTCACAAAATGGAATCATCCATGAGCTTTGATATTTAGTTACATGTATTTAAGTTGTTATAAATAAAATCAACATTTTATTAGAAATTTTAGGGTCTGAATACGCCCCACTAGTTCTGAACAAAATTTAAACCCACATCGATACCCAATTATAAATAGATCGGACACATGTCCAACTGAAACAAACTAATTTTGTACATAAAGAACAGTGGATAAATAATTAAGGAAACTAAGAAAACTAGTGTAATATTCAATATATCATTGTATTACTTCCAAATGTGAAATTATTCTCAACGGTTCGTATAAGTTACATCATGCTAGATTGAAAAAACAGGTATATAAACACAGCTTATTTGAACTTAATAAATTATCCAAGTTAAATGGGGACTGACCATTCAAGTTCCCTTTTAAACCTAACCACATTTACGGGTTAAACGTGTCTGAATCAGATGTAGATAAATGGATTTGAGATGCTATCCAAACCTTCTCTTTTTTTTTTTGTTAGAATTGGGGTTTGGATCTAACGCTAATGCAGACCCATCAATATTGCACCATTAAGTTATCATTTTTGGTCTAATTTACACCATCAAATTGTTGAATTTATGCGATACAAATATATGTAAAATCAAACATATGAGAAAAGATGAATATGCATGAAAGATGTCATGGAAGGAAATGAATATCGCTATTATTTATTTGCATAGAAAATGCAAAATCAAAACTAGTTTTCAATCTACGATCAGTTAAAATTACCGTTTTCAAGCTAATTCGTTCATCCCAATTAATTTAATAAAACCTCTATTTCATCTTCGTTCATATGAGATATTCCACTATTATGCCTCTTTAGTGAAAACGTTGCTTTCTAGAACCAAATCAAATTGGAATCTTATAGAGTTGTCAGGCTTTTTGGTATGATTGTAACTGTAGGTTGGTATCTTGATATTCTGATTGTAACTCTCTCTCCTGCACTATGTTTGGAAGATTAACAAAATATAGTTGTTGAATCCATGAACATATGAATTTTGTGGAACCACACTAATTATTCTGTTCTTTTTTTCATTGTTTGTTTATTCTTGGTGTTTGGATCTTATGAAATTGTTCTTTGAATTGGTTATTGATGATTAATCCGCAAGCTAGATCTTGGACATTTCCAAGATATTTTCATAACATAAACCTCTTATTTTTGGCATTCGTATTTGGAGCTTAGTTGTAAATTAAGCCATCCACCAACCATATGACATATAACTGATATACAAACATATAAACAATAACATTATTCACAATAAACAACAATCGTCATCCAACATAATATATTAAAACAAATATTTCCTAAAGGCAACAGGTTACTAGAAACAAGTCCATACTGCATGTTACAACAACCTCAATTATATAAGAACTAGAGTAAGTATCATATAATAATCAATGATATGTACAACTTAACAGCCATCAGAAAAACTGTATTCGGTCCAGATAATTTGAAAATGGATCTTATATAGCATAGATTGGTTAAACTAATAATAGTGCATCAATCCTAATATACACTAAGTAACGACTCGTTCATGAGTAGAATCAAGAAATAATAGGAAAATATTCAATTACCTTAGCAGGAGAATTAGGAGTAGACATTGATTCAGAACAAAATAAACCGTTAAGCAACGAAGAGCGCATCCCATTGATATAAATCATCGAACATTCTTCGTGCATATCGATTCAAACCCAATATCTCCTCGAACCCATAAGCCCAAAAAAAAAAAATCAAAACATGAAATTTATAAAGGGGGTGGCAATCAAAAAAATAGGGATGAAAATGCTAAAAGTGCAAAAAAAAAATCTGGGATTTGAATTGAAACAATAAAGGCTGCGCTTTTTTTGGGGAGAAACTGATGAGTAGAAGAGAGAGAAGCAGCAGTTGGGTCTTGCTTCCATGTGATGTGCACATTGACTGCGAATTTTTTTTATAAATGCCCCTTGTTTGTTTTTTGAGATTGTAGACAGTGGATTTAAGGCCCATTTCCTCAATTTTGAAACACGCTCATACAGTAAAAAAAAATAAAAATTGAAAATTTAGGAAGAAAAGGTCTCTCACAGTCATGCTCAGTAATATAATGAATCAAATCTAACGGTGACTTTATTTGTTTCAAGTTTTTTAATGTTTGTTCACAATGAATATTTGCCGACAAGAAGTTTTATTTTATAGAAATAAACCAATATTCAAATATCGATTATTTAAACTTCTTATCCATTATTATACATTTATTTCAAGTATACTCCTAACTTAACTAATGAATAAATGCTTACGAGATTAGTATATTGTTGTGGGCATTCGCGCCCAGGAGATCAAGACTTAGTAAAGCAAAGCAGGTTAACGGGAAGTCAGATAAGGGTAGGGTAAGAACTGGAGGTAAAAAGTGATGTAAATGGAATACTCTTTGTCCAGTAGGAAGAATGGACTTAGGATAGCTCGGTTTCTCGTGCATAACGTTGTCCGGTCGTAAGAATTTCTCGAGTCAAAGCTCTTGTTCGGTTATTACAACATACCTAGGAGAGACACAAAACGAGTTGAACTAAATCAGCCAAGAAAGGAAGGAAAACAAAGGAGGAACAAGAGACTAGCATGGGCTCCTTCCACACACCCTTCGGCTACAAAGATAAGCCGAGCAGGATTTTCTATTGGGTTTTAACACCGAATAGGAAGACCCGTACGGTTGTTCTCTAACACCAAACAAGAATTCATGTTCGGTTGTTTTAGCGCCGAACAGGAATTCCTGTTCGGTAGATCAAACTCCGAACAGGAATTCCTGTTCGGCTACTCCAACACCAGACAACAATTCATGTTTAGTGAGCATCACACCAAACAAGAAATGTTGTCTAGTGCATGTTACCCCCACTCAAATTCCCGAACCAACTAGCATGTTCGGTATTTTTTAGGCTGGGTAAGGAGATGTCAGGTCAGACTGAACCAATGAGGGACACGAAGGAATCTGGCCGGTAAGGTGTCCACGTTCATCCACCAGATCAGCAAACACCGAATAGAAACCTTCTAGCCGAACCAAGCAAGTTATATATGGAATAAAATCTGGATATATTTGAAAATTTATGATCATATATGTTATACATGGAAATATCTGAAAAGTAAACTACATATGAAGTTGCCTGATTTGCCAGGGCAACCTCCCTATCTCTACATCCCTATATATACATATATATCCAAGCATCTAGGAGCCATGGAAAAAAAATTGGAACCTCAAGACTCCTCCAATCAAAGTTCCTGGGGATTTAATACTGGACAGTAAATCATTGTACTTTACATTTAAAAACTTGTAAAAGCTTGAATATGAGAAAAGCAATAAAAAAAGAGTAGTGGACGTAGGCCTGCTATGGCTGAACTACACTTTTCCTACATTATATTTCTATTGAATATACTGTTATAAATTTGAATGGGGTGTTTATCCAATTTACATGCAAACATTTTTGTGCTTTCACTGAGAGCTTCTTTTATGCCTTCTAAATCTAAAAGCAAGACTGGTGGTACCAGTGGGAACTCTAACCGAGCTGCTACAGGACAAGATAACCATTCATCCAGTACTCCAGCTCCAAACATCATTACTGGGGTTGACTTAGACAGAGTTGTGGCAGATCTTGATACTCGTTTCGCTATCCAAAAGAAAGCTATTATGGACCAGATCATGACACGCTTGGGGCAAACTCAAACAGCCACACGGAACACTGAAACAAGGGAAAGGACTACATCTCAGGGGTCTATAAGAAGAAGGAGGTCATACTCGGATAGTGGATCAGTTCAAGAAAACCGAGGGGCAGGACGGGCGAATGCTAAGGAACCAAATCGAGCAAGAGCTCAACCTAATCCTGAGCCTAAGGATTGGTTTGGCACCGAATAGGAGAGGTGTTGAATCAGGGTCGGCTATGGATGACCCCTCCCAATCTAAGCAGCACTCTCCTATCTTAGCAGAAAGAACAATGATCGAAGAGCGGACTTGTCATCATGAACGATCCTGGAGCAGAGACCATAGAGCGAGTCATCATAAAAGAGAAGAGTGAAGTTTGTTACCCCGATGGGAGAGGTCCGTACAGCTTCGATCATCTCCTGAGTTAGGAGGTCCGGATGGCACAGATAATAAGGGAATGTATATGTCGCGAACAGATAGAGCGAGGAATTGGAGCAAAGGTGTAACGACCCGTTATTTTGAACCATTCGCATCCATTATAAGTGTATAGGTAGACACTCATGCCGAAATTGAATTGCTCAAAATACCGCGTTGTTAATTTAAATTTGGCAAAACTGAACATATACAGTAAATAAATAATCACAGACACAGAGTAATAAATGCAGCGGAATTAAAAGAGATAGTAGTTCATGAAGCTACTATATGAATATATAAAATACATCAGAGTTTACAACAGAAGAGTAATACGATACATCAGATACAAATCAGAATACATCACTGGAATCATCGAATACTGAAAGCAGAATAGATGGCTGGATCTTCAAGCAAAGCTCCAACTCCAAAGGTGAGTCTCGAAAGCTGAACCACTCAGTCTGACCCGAGCGTAAAGCAAAATACAAAACACTCGAGTCAGGATTAACATTCTTATATTAATAAATCCAACTCAAGTGAAATAGCAATTGAAATACAAGTAACTCAAAGGATGTTTGGAATAACCATCCTTTAAGGATCCGTCAAAATATCTACTATGTAGTAATGTACGATAAGTAGATAATGTCCATCAGTAATATAAAGATATCAAAATAGCGTTAAGTCATGGCCCATTCCACCCTTAACACATTTTTATTCCCAAAAGCATATACAAGACCGTAGTTTCCCCAAAACCGGAAGTCACCAGAGGGCAATCCATATACTAAAGGTACAAATCAAAATCGTAGTGGTCGCGAATAGGATAATCAGTATGACAAGGTACATGAGGCGATACCAACTAGGATACTAGTAGTTGCCTGATCCGGACTGATGTTGGGCATAGCAGCTACTACTCCAACACCGCGAAACAACACTCCTAAATCAAGGGGTGCACCCAAATCGAATCACAAAAGTAATAGATATGGTATCGAAGAAGTGTGTCCGCTAGAGATGGCGATCCTCAATGGCCCGGCGCGGCTCCTGTTTTAGTCATGTCAGGGGTCATCCAAAATCGTTCTCTTTCTTCAGTCAACGCGTTCACCAAAACCATCCACTTCGTTCTGGATCAACACTCCGCGTATATTAGTTATTAAAGTGGTTTCGGTATCGACAGAGAGTATGTCCATATCCGATCCCGGTCTCTTTAATAACTACGTATTATTACACCGATGGTCATTTAATAACTTTCAAAACCAAAACAAATTCAATTTCAAATAGCATTTGTAAACCAACATTTCATTTGTCTTTCTAAATCAGTTTCCATAATTTACGTTTCAAAACTTCCAAATTCCCATTTCAACATCTTATAATTCAATTTCAAATTTATTTAAAACAATTCAAATATTGATTCAAGTTCGTAAATAAGTTTCATTCCGAAATCATTTAAATTTATTTAATTTAACATTCAAATCAATTTAACTTCATTTATCGATTTCATTCAATATTCGTTAAGTTAATTTATTATTCAAAACAATTTCTATTTAATTTCCAATTCATAAAATCAATTACTTAAGTTCAACTTCATTATATCAAAACTTACAAATTGAATTAAATTAAATTCATCAAATCAAATTCTTTAAATTTCAAGTCTTACATTAATTTCAATAAATCGCATTTTATTTCTTTATAAAGAAATTCAATTTCATTTATTTACTTACTTAAATAATTTTCCAAACTTAATTAATAAAGAAACTCAATTTCAATTATTTACGAAGTAAAATTCACTTATTCAAAGGTTCAATTTCTCTTATCAAAGAATTCAATTCAATTTAATCATTAAATAATTCAATCTTATTTAATCATTAAATAATTCAAAACTTAATTGTTAAATAATTTCAAAGTTTAATAATTCCAAACTTAATTATAATTTCAAACTTGATTATTAAATCATTTCAAAATAATAATTTCAAACTTAATTATAATTTCAAAATTAATTATTAAATCATTTCTAAGTTAATTCAATCATTTCTCAAATTAAACAGCATTCTTGCATTAATTACATTGTAAATATTTTGTTTCAGATTTTTAAATATTAACATTTTCTTTTCATTACAATTCAAATTTCAACTTCATTTCAAAACCATATTATTATTCAAATAAAATCTTCGTTTACTTTTAAATCAAATTATTGACCAACCGGGTTTTATTTAATTTTCTATCCTAGGTCAAAGTTAAATTTGGGTATTTATCATTTCAACCCGATTCCAATTCAATTCAAAATCAAAGCATATCAAAGGGAACTTGCAGTGGGATAACTGGGATGGTGTCAAAGTAAATAAACAAGCAATAACAACGAACAATAACAATCCAATAATCAATTCAAATAATCCCGAAATAACCGTATTAATTCGCATTGTTATTTGTACGAATTAATATAATTATTTCTAGAATCTACACTATCATTTCATGTAGATTAAAGATTATTACACTAATATTTATACGGTGCTTCAATTGTCATTCGATTTCAATTTTAACACTACAACAATAAATCAAATATACGTTCAATGGTTCAAAGTGTAATTATCACTATTCTACATGTCAATTAATTTAACAAGTAAAATGGATCATATTCAACTAATCAAATTCAACACATGTGTCGATTCAAATTTTAATTATCCTACGTCAAATTTATTTGCATAATATTTATCACTTTATACATTACAATTTTAACATCCAATTGTAAACATCAAACAATCAATCATTTAACAACCAAACTGGATTATCATTGCATATATAACAGATAATGGTGTCAGATGTCATAGGTGAACTGATACAGGTAATAGCATATATAACAGTGTAATTAACTAATAGCAGCATATTTCAATTGTCGTTTCAATTGAAATCAAATTTAATAAATAAAAGAACGTTAATCGTGAGTGAGTGCTCACCTTTCGAGGCTAGAGAGAATAAGAGATGACACAGATACGAACACTGAAATTGTTATGAATCCAAGCACGAATTCGATGATCAAAGCTGATAACAAAGAAATGGACAAAATTAAATCAAAATTTGGGTCGATGAAGATAAATGGATATAAGTGAGCTTATATATATAACTATATATGTAAAGTCATATTCTAAATTCTCTAACACATATAAAATGTATATACTAATTCAAAATCCACTTCTTCTCTTTTTTTTTAGCCAAGAACTCAATTGTTAAAGTCGAATATATACATATATATATATAATACATTTTAAAACTTAATATTTCAACATATTTATATTTATATAACTTATGAAATCAACTAACAGACCAAAGTTTAAAACTGATACCTAGAACACTATAGGTTATATTTGAAACAATACTCATTATCATCTTAGGATTTATAAAATCACCTAAATCCAAAGTAGTATATTTATATAAACAATATACGCGCCGGCTAAAGAAAACATATATATCAAATACTCATACAATAACACTTCTATATGAGCTTTATCAACTCAGACCCAAATATACTTACATAATTAAGCAAATCTAAAATCCTGTCCCAAGTTACAATATTGACCAAGGAGCAATAGAGTTAGTATAAATATAGGAACCATATGTATTTAAGATCAAAATAAAATTTATAGAACTTATACAATAGACAGACATGTGAAAACGTACACATACAGGTGGAAGACAAACCAAAACAGGTATGTGACAATATACACTTACACAAAACTTGAAGCGCTCGGCAAGGCATAGGAGGAGGAGGTGATAAGGACGTGAACAGGAACTAAGGGCGGAGATGGCTGACATTGGATAGGGACGGAGGTGAGTTCATGGGGTGCTCGGTAGGAGGAGCTCGGGATTTTAAGTCTTGCGGCGATAGCGAAGATGGCTGGAGACGCTTGGCGGAGGGGAGGAAGAAAATAAGTGGTCGGAAAAAATATTTGAAGCTTGAGAGTGCTTTCGGCTGTGGCAGCCTGGGTCGGAGATGTTGGTGGCTAAGCGGTGCTTCTAGGGAAGGGAACCGGACGAAGCAAGGGAAAGATGGACGAGCTTCTGGGAGACGTGAGTGCGACCAAGGAAGGGAAGCACTGAACGGAGTCAGGGTGCATGCGGCGGTTGCAAAGGCTATTGACATGGGAATGGGAAGCTTGCATGCCATGGTGCGGATCTCGCGGTGGCCCGGGTGGTGATAGCCGAGGTGAGAGGGAGGAAAAAGTGGAGAGCGGTGGTGTTAGGCAAAGAGGCCGAGGAGAATGACAAAGGGAAAACAAATCAGCCATGGTGGGAGAAAATAAGGAAGATGACAGAGAACTATATTTAGCTTTGCAATGGAAAGAAAAACAAAGTTAGGAAGGCCAACATGAAAGGGAAGATGTACAGGTTTGGTGAAGAAAGAAAATGGGTACAGGTTAGTTGAAATGCCAAAGCAACTTTTATTTATAACTTTGCTTCTTTTTATATTCAATGGAAGCACTGACGTAAACAGTGGGTGGAAAAGGAATAAATTGAGAAGGTTAAAGGACAAATAGTCTCAGAATATAACAAGCCTAGTTATCATTATTTTCAAAAGCAACGGTAAGAACGAAGTGGAAGAAAAAGAGAACGAACCAAAATAATTAATTTTGCAGTGGGAATAGAAAAATCAACCGTTGAATTCAAGAGATATAAATGTTAGTGGCTGTTTATTTCAGCCGTTTGAAATTTGAATGGACACATAATATCAAAAAGTTCAAAAATGGGTGCCGGTACGTTTAACCGTTTTTCACGGATTTCACCGCGTACCGGACTCCGAAATACACAAATGAATATACTGTGAAGGTCAGCATGACGAGACGGTCAAAATGGTATAAAGATATCAGTGGTTTGATTGAGTTATAAAATTTTGAATTTTCTACAGGTGGAAAATGCAAGAAAAACGTAGAAAAATAAGATCGACGGAGCCAAAGATGTCCGAATTTGGAAAAACGACAAACTGACATCTTGCTCAGAAGATGGTTTAGAATTTTTCTATGTAAAAATATTTAGGTTTCGGAAACATTTTATTTTCATTGCTTTTTAACTGATTAAATTGAAGTAAATTTACGCGCGAAATAAACTTTCATATTTTCGGACGAAAATTTTCCAGTTGCTATGTTTAACTAAACGTATTCCAAATATTAAATTTTTATTTCAAAATTTATCGTTTAAAATTTCACAAAATTTCAACTAATTACGTTATTAAAACAGTTGAAATTTACGGGTCGTTACACTCTCCCCCACTCAAAACTTTTCGTCCCCGAAAAGGAACGAGGTAGGAGAATAGAAACACCCAGAAAGAAAATAGATTTGAAATAAAATAACAATTAATTTAAACCATATAAATTCAAATTTAAATTAATTGATATTCAATAATTGATTTAATCCATTTGATTTCACTAAAATCAATCTCAACTATTTCTAAATTCATTATCTTATTATCCAATTATCTTCCATCTACAATTTCTAAAACCATAAATTTGAATAGCTTTTATTATAATCATATTTTTTCAACAATTTTAAATTCTTCTTTATTCCAAATTATTGTTAAATTTATTCTTCTTGATATATCTAATCACATATATTTAATCCATATAAATTGATTTAAACCATAAAAGTTTCGATTTAAATTAATTTACACCTATTAATTTCTTTTAAATTCAAGGTATTTTCATATGTTGATCAAATTTCAATCTATTAATTAATTCTTTCAAAACAAATTTATTAATTATTGACTGAATTTACTTATTATCTTATCTAACTCTATTAACATCTTTATAATCAAAATTCAGTGTATAACATTTATTATATACACTCAAATTTTATTTATAAATTCAATTTATCTTATATATTATCCAATTACATATTCAATTTCTGAATGATTTAGGTAAGTTGAATTAGAATGCAGTTGAACAATATACAAATAAAATTTTCCCAATTCAATTATTCAAGTTTAATTGTTTATTCCAAATTTTGGTTTTATTTATAATTGAAATCATCCTTTTGCAGAATTTAAGAATTAGATTTCCGATTAACTTTAAACAATTTAGAGATATATATAATATATTTATATCAAATCAAATTAAATTTAAAATAAGATACCTATATATATGTAAATCAAAATATACTGAAGAAATTCAAATCAAAATATATTTTTCCTCAAAACAAAACCGTAGTAAAGCTACAGAGTGGTTTCTCCACTTCGAAACTCGAAAATGAACGTCGATGATGCGGCCGCCATCACCGAAATTTATTTTCCAGCGACAAAAAGAAGAACACTGATTTCAACATTTTAAAATTCTTTGAAAACGATTTATATTCGAAAATATTTTAAATACTATACACTTTAAAACTTCAAATCAAAGTTTGAAATCACCGGAAATTTAAATTCTCAATTTTTTTTTTAAAATTCCTTTCAAATCCCAAATCAATTTATAACCAAGTTTCATAAATTCATTTATTTATTTTATGCAATAATCAATGGTTTACAAAACAATAAATGAAAGTCAAATATTATTATTTCTGACAACAAATTTATTAACACTTTAATTTCAGAAAAATTTATACTTATATAAAATATAATCATACAAAACTATTTTATTTACTAAATTTGAAAACAATGTTGTGTCAGTTTGCTCTGCTCAAGTGTTTTGGAGATCCTATCGATAGCGCTGATCAGACGAATTGATCGGAAACCCAAATCACATCAACAACTCAAACAACACAATATATAAAACATTTTAATATAAATTTACAAATACATTTCTTTGCTCGACGATACAGGAATGAATTTTCAAAATAAGGATAGGGATTCAAATTTTGATGGACTCAAATCAAAGAGAAATTTGATTCGAAGATAAGTTCGGAATAAGAGATAAGATAATTATATTAACAGAATCGGGAGACGGATAAGCTTTTTAATTTACGGGCAACCTTAATCGGATCGACCGTGACTTAGATAATAAGATCGACGCTAAATTCCGAGGTAAATCAACATCCGATCTCGAGAAATAAAATTCAGGTATAGCAGGAGATAGATAGCATCGTAAACCGAGGATACAGAAATCTCCGGTAAATCGATGTCTATTATAAAGGAGTTTACTCCTTTACGAATCACTCTAAGATTGGCGAGACCGCCGATCTATTATAGATAACATTCAGAATGGAGTTATGGGGTGCTCCATGATTAAAAGAAGACGAATAGTGAAGGACACGAATGAATTTCGGAACCGAGGGGAACGTTCCAAAATTCAAAGGAATTGAGTCAAAGGAAAAGATTGAAACTCGAATGAGAGTGATTCTGTAAATACATTTTACCCTATATGTTAAGTTTTGCCTAGAGCTACCAAAGCTCTAATACCAACTGTAACGACCCGTTATTTTGAACCATTCGCATCCATTATAAGTGTATAGGTAGACACTCATGCCGGAATTGAATTGCTCAAAATACCGCGTTGTTAATTTAAATTTGGCAAAACTGAACATATACAGTAAATAAATAATCACAGATCACAGACACAGAGTAATAAATGCAGCGGAATTAAAAGAGATAGTAGTTCATGAAGCTACTATATGAATATATAAAATACATCAGAGTTTACAACAGAAGAGTAATACGATACATCAGATACAAATCAGAGTACATCACTGGAATCATCGAATACTGAAAGCAGAATAGATGGCTAGATATTCAAGCAAAGCTCCAACTCCAAAGGTGAGTCTCGAAAGCTGAACCACTCAGTCTGACCCGAGCGTAAAGCAAAATACAAAACACTCGAGTCAGGATTAACATTCTTATATTAATAAATCCAACTCAAGTGAAATAGCAATTGAAATACAAGTAACTCAAAGGATGTTTGGAATAACCATCCTTTAAGGATCCGTCAAACTATCTACTATGTAGTAATGTACGATAAGTAGATAATGTCCATCAGTAATATAAAGATATCAAAATAGCGTTAAGTCATGGCCCATTCCACCCTTAACACATTTTTATTCCCAAAAGCATATACAAGACCGTAGTTTCCCCAAAACCGGAAGTCACCAGAGGGCAATCCATATACTAAAGGTACAAATCAAAATCGTAGTGGTCGCGAATAGGATAATCAGTATGACAAGGTACATGAGGCGATACCAACTAGGATACTAGTAGTTGCCTGATCCGGACTGATGTTGGGCATAGCAGCTACTACTCCAACACCGCGAAACAACACTCCTAAATCAAGGGGTGCACCCAAATCGAATCACAAAAGTAATAGATATGGTATCGAAGAAGTGTGTCCGCTAGGGATGGCGATCCTCAATGGCCCGGCGTGGCTCCTGTTTTAGTCATGTCAGGGGTCATCCAAAATCGTTCTCTTTCTTCAGTCAACGCGTTCACCAAAACCATCCACTTCGTTCTGGATCAACACTCCGCGTATATTAGTTATTAAAGTGGTTTCGGTATCGACAGAGAGTATGTCCATATCCGATCCCGGTCTCTTTAATAACTACGTATTATTACACCGATGGTCATTTAATAACTTTCAAAACCAAAACAAATTCAATTTCAAATAGCATTTGTAAACCAACATTTCATTTGTCTTTCTAAATCAGTTTCCATAATTTACGTTTCAAAACTTCCAAATTCCCATTTCAACATCTTATAATTCAATTTCAAATTTATTTAAAACAATTCAAATATTGATTCAAGTTCGTAAATAAGTTTCATTCCGAAATCATTTAAATTTATTTAATTTAACATTCAAATCAATTTAACTTCATTTATCGATTTCATTCAATATTCGTTAAGTTAATTTATTATTCAAAACAATTTCTATTTAATTTCCAATTCATAAAATCAATTACTTAAGTTCAACTTCATTATATCAAAACTTACAAATTGAATTAAATTAAATTCATCAAATCAAATTCTTTAAATTTCAAGTCTTACATTAATTTCAATAAATCGCATTTTATTTCTTTATAAAGAAATTCAATTTCATTTATTTACTTACTTAAATAATTTTCCAAACTTAATTAATAAAGAAACTCAATTTCAATTATTTACGAAGTAAAATTCACTTATTCAAAGGTTCAATTTCTCTTATCAAAGAATTCAATTCAATTTAATCATTAAATAATTCAATCTTATTTAATCATTAAATAATTCAAAACTTAATTGTTAAATAATTTCAAAGTTTAATAATTCCAAACTTAATTATAATTTCAAACTTGATTATTAAATCATTTCAAAATAATAATTTCAAACTTAATTATAATTTCAAAATTAATTATTAAATCATTTCTAAGTTAATTCAATCATTTCTCAAATTAAACAGCATTCTTGCATTAATTACATTGTAAATCTTTTGTTTCAGATTTTTAAATATTAACATTTTCTTTTTATTACAATTCAAATTTCAACTTCATTTCAAAACCATATTATTATTCAAATAAAATCTTCGTTTACTTTTAAATCAAATTATTGACCAACCGGGTTTTATTTAATTTTCTATCCTAGGTCAAAGTTAAATTTGGGTATTTATCATTTCAACCCGATTCCAATTCAATTCAAAATCAAAGCATATCAAAGGGAACTTGCAGTGGGATAACTGGGATGGTGTCAAAGTAAATAAACAAGCAATAACAACGAACAATAACAATCCAATAATCAATTCAAATAATCCCGAAATAACCGTATTAATTCGCATTGTTATTTGTACGAATTAATATAATTATTTCTAGAATCTACACTATCATTTCATGTAGATTAAAGATTATTACACTAATATTTATACGGTGCTTCAATTGTCATTCGATTTCAATTTTAACACTACAACAATAAATCAAATATACGTTCAATGGTTCAAAGTGTAATTATCACTATTCTACATGTCAATTAATTTAACAATTAAAATGGATCATATTCAACTAATCAAATTCAACACATGTGTCGATTCAAATTTTAATTATCCTACGTCAAATTTATTTGCATAATTTTTATCACTTTATACATTACAATTTTAACATCCAATTGTAAACATCAAACAATCAATCATTTAACAACCAAACTGGATTATCATTGCATATATAACAGATAATGGTGTCAGATGTCATAGGTGAACTGATACAAGTAATAGCATATATAACAGTGTAATTAACTAATAGCAGCATATTTCAATTGTCGTTTCAATTGAAATCAAATTTAATAAATAAAAGAACGTTAATCGTGAGTGAGTGCTCACCTTTCGAGGCTAGAGAGAATAAGAGATGACATAGATACGAACACTGAAATTGTTATGAATCCAAGCACGAATTCGATGATCAAAGCTGATAACAAAGAAATGGACAAAATTAAATCAAAATTTGGGTCGATGAAGATAAATGGATATAAGTGAGCTTATATATATAACTATATATGTAAAGTCATATTCTAAATTCTCTAACACATATAAAATGTGTATACTAATTCAAAATCCACTTCTTCTCTTTTTTTTTTAGCCAAGAACTCAATTGTTAAAGTCGAATATATACATATATATATAATACATTTTAAAACTTAATATTTCAACATATTTATATTTATATAACTTATGAAATCAACTAACAGACCAAAGTTTAAAACTGATACCTAGAACACTATAGGTTATATTTGAAACAATACTCATTATCATCTTAGGATTTATAAAATCACCTAAATCCAAAGTAGTATATTTATATAAACAATATACGCGCCGGCTAAAGAAAACATATATATCAAATACTCATACAATAACACTTCTATATGAGCTTTATCAACTCAGACCCAAATATACTTACATAATTAAGCAAATCTAAAATCCTATCCCAAGTTACAATATTGACCAAGGAGCAATAGAGTTAGTATAAATATAGGAACCATATGTATTTAAGATCAAAATAAAATTTATAGAACTTATACAATAGACAGACATGTGAAAACGTACACATACAGGTGGAAGACAAACCAAAACAGGTATGTGACAATATACACTTACACAAAACTTGAAGCGCTCGGCAAGGCATAGGAGGAGGAGGTGATAAGGACGTGAACAGGAACTAAGGGCGGAGATGGCTGACGTTGGATAGGGACGGAGGTGAGTTCATGGGGTGCTCGGTAGGAGGAGCTCGGGATTTTAAGTCTTGCGGCGATAGCGAAGATGGCTGGAGACGCTTGGCGGAGGGGAGGAAGAAAATAAGTGGTCGGAAAAAATATTTGAAGCTTGAGAGTGCTTTCGGCTGTGGCAGCCTGGGTCGGAGATGTTGGTGGCTAAGCGGTGCTTCTAGGGAAGGGAACCGGACGAAGCAAGGGAAAGATGGACGAGCTTTTGGGAGACATGAGTGCGACCAAGGAAGGGAAGCACTGAACGGAGTCAGGGTGCATGCGGCGGTTGCAAAGGCTATTGACATGGGAATGGGAAGCTTGCATGCCATGGTGCGGATCTCGCGGTGGCCCAGGTGGTGATAGCCGAGGTGAGAGGGAGGAAAAAGTGGAGAGCGGTGGTGTTAGGCAAAGAGGCCGAGGCGAATGACAAAGGGAAAACAAATCAGCCATGGTGGGAGAAAATAAGGAAGGTGACAGAGAACTATATTTAGCTTTGCAATGGAAAGAAAAACAAAGTTAGGAAGGCCAACATGAAAGGGAAGATGTACAGGTTTGGTGAAGAAAGAAAATGGGTACAGGTTAGTTGAAATGCCAAAGCAACTTTTATTTATAACTTTGCTTCTTTTTATATTCAATGGAAGCACTGACGTAAACAGTGGGTGGAAAAGGAATAAATTGAGAAGGTTAAAGGACAAATAGTCTCAGAATATAACAAGCCTAGTTATCATTATTTTCAAAAGCAACAGTAAGAACGAAGTGGAAGAAAAAGAGAACGAACCAAAATAATTAATTTTGCAGTGGGAATAGAAAAATCAACCGTTGAATTCAAGAGATATAAATGTTAGTGGCTGTTTATTTCAGCCGTTTGAAATTTGAATGGACACATAATATCAAAAAGTTCAAAAATGGGTGCCGGTACGTTTAACCGTTTTTCACGGATTTCACCGCGTACCGGACTCCGAAATACACAAATGAATATACTGTGAAGGTCAGCATGACGAGACGGTCAAAATGGTATAAAGATATCAGTGGTTTGATTGGGTTATAAAATTTCGAATTTTCTACAGGTGGAAAATGCAAGAAAAACGTAGAAAAATAAGATCGACGGAGCCAAAGATGTCCGAATTTGGAAAAACGACAAACTGACATCTTGCTCAGAAGATGATTTAGAATTTTCCTATGTAAAAATATTTAGGTTTCGGAAATATTTTATTTTCATTGCTTTTTAACTGATTAAATTGAAGTAAATTTACGCGCGAAATAAACTTTCATATTTTCGGACGAAAATTTTCCAGTTGCTATGTTTAACTAAACGTATTCCAAATATTAAATTTTTATTTCAAAATTTATCGTTTAAAATTTCACAAAATTTCAACTAATTACGTTATTAAAACAGTTGAAATTTACGGGTCGTTACACTCTCCCCCACTCAAAACTTTTCGTCCCCGAAAAGGAACGAGGTAGGAGAATAGAAACACCCAGAGAAGAGTGAAGTTTGTTACCCCGATGGGAGAGGTCCGTACAGCTTCGATCATCTCCTGAGTTAGGAGGTCCGGATGGCACAGATAATAAGGGAATGTATATGTCGCGAACAGATAGAGCGAGGAATTGGAGCAAAGGTTAGTGGTCCATTTTCCATGGATATAGAGACCACTCGAAACCCTAGGAGTTTCTGCTTGCCTACCATAAACCCTTACCGGGACTGATTGATCTTATAGTGCATCTGCAACAATATATACAACACATGTTTTTGAGTGGAGCAACAAAGGAAGTGTTATGCAAGTGCTTCCCTCTATTTTTGTCTGACTTGGACGACCATGTGGTTTTGCCGCCTTCCTCTTGGTTCAATCTGTTTGTGTCAAATGTTAAAGGAAAATTCAACAGTTATGTAACACCCCACGCCCCTTAGTATACCCAAAAGAACACACTAAAAGATGTGGTGCGTTGTAGGTATAATTAAAACTAGCAGAGACTAAGATTTACAAGGCAAAATAGATAAAAACAGCGGAAACAAATAAAATAATAATTTAATAAAAGTCAAACTTCATAATATAGAATTATAAAACCAAATACATCATATGTCTCAAAATACCAATATATGTCTCATGAAATCAAAACCTCAGTCTCATAAATATCAGAGTACAAACTATCCCTCACAAAGTGCCAGTACATGGAATAAGCTAAAAACTGAAAATAAAGAAGAAAAATACATAAGAAATCTCTGCCAAAGAAGTCTCCAAGTGTCTGCAATCTATTGTCCTTGCTCTTGCTAGCCTAGGGGGGAAGAGGGAAAATGGAGGAGTGGGTCAGACTAAAAGTCTGGTGAATGATAGTAATTACTAGAATCTTTAAGCAAAGTAAAAGTAATAGACTTTACAACAGTTCTAGTATATAAAAGGAAAGAAAGGAAATAGAGAGAAGGAATAAGCTGGAAATAAATACGAATTAACTAGATCAACATAATTGATTAACTTTGATTGTTTGCACTTGTTTTTGATAGCTTCTTAGATTAAGATGAATTCCTAATACTACCTGCGCAGTAGACATTGGTCCCTATGAAAGGCACACACTAAGAGCTTGGAACTCATAACAATTACTAAGCACCCAAATGGAAGTCCCACGCGTAACCGCCACCATGCTCATGTTACATGTTGTTCCACCTATTAGGTTTTCTTATTACCTCAAGCTCCAGCATAAGCGTGCCCCTCGTCTCACTTCAGAGTTATGTGAGACACCCCATCTCACTTCAGGGAGGGTTATGTGAGACACCGCGTCTCACTTCGGGTTATGTGAAACACCGTGTCCATAGAAATAATAGGGGAAATGTTATTGGTACTGGCCCGTCATCCAAACAATATCTAGTTGCGCCCCTTGCCCACATCCCCATGATTTGGACTTCTACTTATTGACCATTTACTACCGTTATTAACATAAGCGTGCCCCTCGTCTCACTTCAGGATTATGTGAAACACCGTGTCCATAGAAATAGGGGAATGTTATTTGGTACAGGTCCTACTTTAATTCTTTGCTTATTAACTTAGATAAATTATTTAAATAAGCCTTTACATTTGTTCTTACTATTTGTGCTTATTAATTTATCCTAAGTCTTAAATAAGTCTCACTCTGTTCTATTTCTTATTATAACCTACGTTATAATCATGCTTATTACTTAACCCAAGGTCTAGGTGTAAAAATAAGCTTCTTTCATCTTATACTCTTTTTAGTTATAATTCTAAGTTATAACTAGGCCAATTATCTTTAATTAGTCCAATTCTAACATCAATATCATAATAAGGCTCAATTTAAGTCTTAATTCCATTTTTATTATAGTCTTTACAATTTACATCTTATCTTCCGTTATTTCAGTATTCTTATAATTTTAATCCATATTCGCGTTTAATCTATTATAATCCATATGCGAAGAAGAAGGAGAAATAATAGAAAACTGAAAAGAGAAGAGAATCCAAAGCGTAGGAAAAAGATGTAAATAATGCATAAATAACAGTATATAAATTAAAATACTGTAAATAAATGGAAAAGCTATAATTAACAGAAATAAATTACAATTAACTGAAAAGAATAGCTAAAAGAAATAGATTGAAAATAATTCTAAAAACTGTAAATAAACTACTAAAAAGGTTATTCCAAAAATCGTAGTAAAACTATAATTATTGGAAACCCTGTTACTTAATAAAATAATTACAATCACTCACCTGTGGTCCTAAGCTCTTCCCTTTTGGTCTTCCCGAATCCACTTGAGGGTATTAAAATATTTTTATTAAAAAGATTCTCTCCTTGGAAAATTATTCCTTTAAGGGTCCTTCCTGAAAAGGTGCACCAAGGGGGAGAAAATCTAGAATGAGAAAAAGTGTTAGGCCTAGGGTTTTATTTATAGGGGTAGAAGTAGATCTCATACCATTGGATTTGGAGATTGAACAGGATGCAACCACGTCACAAGCTGAATAGGAGCCGTCGAATGGAAGCACGAAGGGACCAGATTGAACAAAAGAATGAAATTGACGTGTTAAAATCGCAAAGCACGAAGGAAAAATTCCTTTGCCTCACAAACGTAGGCGGGTCGACTGCCCATAGTGCCAGGTCGACCGGCCGGTCGACTTAGGCCTTGGGATGGTCGATCTCCCTATATATATATATATATTCGTTTATCTTGTTAATTCTGTATCGTGCTCATATAAGCTCGGATTCTGACGTTCTATGTATGAAAATTGGTCGGAAAATTACCACAGACACAATAATGCAACTCTCGTGGCTCAATTCTGATAATTTCACAAAGTTATTTTATCATTTAATTAATTAACGAATTAATTATTATAGCTTTAAATTTTCGAGTTGTTACATTCTCCCCTCCTTAAGAGATTTCGTCCCCGAAATCTCTAAGGATAAAAGAATGAACTAAGTATTTTCATCCAATATCTACAACCAACTACTCAATCATCAACCATTCATTCATTGTCCTTAAGTTTTTCTAATGTGATTTATGTTACTTATGCAATTAGTGTAGTGTTAATGTCCCTAACTAATGCAAAAGATTAAGCGGTCCACTGATTCAGTTGACCTCCTTTTATGCAATCATGTCCGTGCTATGTATCCAAATGAATGCAAAAATTCCTAATGATAACTAATAGTTCTATATGCGTGCTACAGTCATCATCCAAATGCAACAACCATGTAATAAACATCCATTTATAGCAATCATGGAAAAATGCGCACACATCCATATGTATATGCTCTAGTGTCCTAGTTAAGCCGATCCCTAAGAGATAATAGTGCCTAGTGTAAGTATATGCGTCCATTAGCATCCACTAGCAACCACTTGCATCCATCATTCATAACACGTTCTAGTAACATGTTTACATCAAATCCTACCATCCATAGGTTAAATCCTAAGTTCTACCCTCCCAAAGGATAATAAAGGGAAGAACCTATTCAAAACTAAAGATGGAAAATAGGAAATTCGAAAAAAAGAAATGCGGTTATGGGATACGAATTTTCTCCTAGTCAAATTTAGTATCCCTCTGTAGACTCTATCCAACACAAAAGCAACTTGCGCGGTTTTCCATAAAGAGCTTCGAGAGGTGCCACTCCAATGCTAGCTTGAAAACTACTATCATATGGGAATCCCACTAAAGGAGGATGCTTCTCCCAAGTTTCTCAAAATCAAGAATACTCATTCTCAACCATGCGTGTCTTACTATCTTACTAATTTCACTTTACTGCTCTCCTTTAGTCTACACACATGAATCAACATTCCTAAGTCCTTACTAGTGTCCTACACACTCCATGGGAACTTCTATCATTACTTTTAAAAGTAATCATTGTTATAGCCTTGCACTTCTTCCGTTACACCTAGGAAATGATTCCTATTTACTCCACATTAAGAGCTTGGTTTGGTATTTATCACTTTATTTTAAAAAAACTAAGGCTTAAATTTTTAAAACATCAAATCCCAAAATCTTTGTCTTTAAAAAATGTTATTTTTAAGTTTCTATTAAATTCAAAAATACTAGGTTACTTAAAATCTTATCTTTCTAGACTTGCATCTTCACAGCTTTTTTGAATTTATATTATTTTCCAAACATAAAGGGAAAAACTTTCAAATTCTAAGCCCCAAAACGTATTCCTCATTTTCTTTTAAAGACCGTTTTGGTTTTCTATAAAAAATTAAATTCTCAAATTTCTCTTTTATTAAGTTTTTCAAACACTTATTTACTTTTTCACCAAACTATTTTCTTTTAGAATATCTTTAAAATATCCTTACGTGTTTTCAAAGCGTTTCTTATTACACCTAATGGTCTCATACCTTAATGTATTGGAACTGCTCTCTCTTATGAGAAATTACTAATGCTAAAATCTTCTATGAACCTTTTAAAAGAGGACTTCATGTTTATGTGAAATTACAAGGAACTTATTTTATATTTTCGAAACAGGCTATACAAAATATGGTGCTTCCCATACCTTGTACATCTCTTTCACGTATTCCTTATAACTTGCACAAAACATTTTTATTGGTTTCATAGAAAATTATACCATTATTCTTTTCATTCCAATAGATTAAAGTATGTTTAATTTATATTCTCTTACGATAGAAATTTTCTAATATCTAACATACTCTTTTTTCTTCTTCAGAAAAACTCATCTTCAAAACAGTTTTAATACATCCATAACCAGAAAAAAATTTCTAATACTTACTTAAATAGTAAGTGTATTCACAAATCATATTCATTTCTATTCTTAGAAATTATCTTTTAAAAATACATTTTTATTTAGGTTCAAAATAGATGTTGCGTAAAACACCGTTACTACAACCCAAAAATACTAGTGTATGGATTCAATTAAAATAAATACTAATAAACCTCATATACTATGTAAAAACATTTCCTTTGGAAGTCACCTACTATAACAATAGTGTTATAGTCTATGCTCCCTTTACTTTTCACGAAAACATCTATTACAACAATAAATGTTGTAACCTACGTTTTCGATACTTAATAACCTCTAGGTTTTTATATTTAAAATCTTTGTTTATCTACAAAGAAACTAGCGAGCTATATACGTTCTGTAATTCTTCAAAAAGAATTTCACATTTAACAAAATTTATATCATATAAAAACCAATTTAAATTTCTTACCATATTCCGAAAAACCAAGTATTTACTTTTAAAAATATTGACAATTCTTCTTTTCAATTCTAATATTTTCATTTTATTGGGTTAGACATAAAGTGGATTTTTCTACTTACTACCCTAGGAGTATCCTTCCTAAACCTTGGAAATCTCATTTCCTTACTTAAAGTCTTTTTTTCTTGTACTCATATTTATTCTAAGGTACTACCTTTAAATCCACTTATATGAAACAATTATAATTTCTGCAATTATTTACACGTGGCTTACCTCCTTTTCTATTGTACATCCCCAATCTTTGCCTACCACTCTTTGGATTTTCATAATCCGAGCCTAAATGTACAAAACCGTTTATCAAACTCTTTCCATGTGTAGACCTTCTCTATGCCCCAAGAAACACACTTCCTTATGCCAAAAGAGATACTTCAAAAACTTTGCTTTCAACCGAAGAATGCAAAGTGTACGAAGAACCTCCTCTAGATGAATAACATGCTCCTCCTTACTCTTGGAAAACACCTAAATGTCATTCACGAATACCACCCCAAACTTATTTAGGACATCTCTAAAGACGTGGCTCATCCAATTATGAAGTAGGCTGGGGCATTGGTTAGCCCAAAAGGCATAACCAACCACTCATAAAATCCGCTGGAGTCCAAAACGTGGCCTTATCAATGCTGTCATCAGCGACCCTAAGCTGATGGAATCCCGTGGCTAAATCAAGCTGAGAGAATACTGAAGAGCCAACTAGCTGGTCAAAAAATCATCTATCCTAGAAAGTGGATAACGGTTCTTCTTTGTGAGCTTATTTAATTCCCTATAGTCCATGCAAAGTCGAAGAGAACCATCCGCCTTTGTAGCAAAGACGACTGGCGCTCCCCACTCCGATATGCTCCTTCTTATGAAACCCTTCTCCAAAAGCTCACGGATTTGCTTGCTCAATTCCATCCTCTCCCTAGGTGTCATGTGCCTCACGGGTAATGCCACTGGCTTAGCATTATCCGTTAAGTAAATATTAAAGTCAATCTCTCTCTTAGGGGGTAGTCCCCTAAACTCCTCAAAGACATCTAAAAAATCTCTGACAATAGGAACCGAATCTAACTTTGATGATGATGAATCGAGAGAATAAAGGAAGCTCAACATAACTGACCCTTGCGGGTCACAAGAAACCTCGAGAGTCCTACCGCCGCATGTCTCTAGTCTAATGACTCTCCTCTCGCAATCTAATATAGCTCTATATGTGGATAGCCAATCCATTCCCAAAATCATCCCATACCCCAAAAATCCCAAAACATAGGCATCGCAGTCAATTTCTACGCCTCGGAAAAAATAAAATTCAAACCCCTACAAATCATAGACAAGTGTGCCAATCCTTCTATGGGGTTTGAAACAACGATGGGGTCTGCCACTAAAGAGATGTCTAAGTGCAAACAATCTACCAAAGAACTCGTAATGAAAGGGTGTGATGCTCCAAAATCGAAAAGAGTCCGAATGGGAAAATCAGAAAGATAGATTAATCCTTCTAAAGAGATTTTCCTACCTCTCTCTAAATCACTGCTAGAAAGTGTTGCATCCAAAGCCTGTACCTGCACCGTAGGTGCGCTTGCTCTCTGCCCCGTTCTCTAAGGACAAGCTCTACTAAGATGACCAGGCTGCCCATAGTTATTGCATTTCCCGCTTTTCTTGATCCACTTCTGAGGTCCTCCAAATCTAACATCCTAAACCTTTTCTCCATAACCTCCAACCTAGCTTGAGCCTCCTCGAAATCCTCCATGCTAGAAATTGTTCTGCCTCCTAGACAAGCGAAGTTCTTGCATATCTTAGAAAAATTGGATGTTGTAGATGGATTAAAGGGACCTCCACCTACCGGTACTGTATTGGGCGCTTGCCCTTGCACCTCTAGTACCGTAGCTCCACGGAACCAGTCAACCATGCAAAGAAAAGGAAACTTAGGCTTGAAAGAATCGAAAGAAGGTTGAACTGGATTTTTGAGGGGATTTTTATAAAAACTCTTTTATACTTGAAAAACTACTTCTATAATAAGAGTTTCTTTCTGAAAAATACTTCTAATTCGAAGATATGCTACTTAAAAATAGGCTACTTTTGGAAATATACTTTATTTTTAAAACAAGTTTTTAGGAATCCTGTAACCATAGGTTCTGATACCAAATGTAAAACCTCGCACCCTTTAGTATACCCAAAAGGACACACTAAAAGATGTGGTGCGTTATCTCTACTATTAATAATGAGAATTCCATGAATATGATTCAACCGTGTCTTTTTGAATTTCCCAAAATACCCTTTAAAATACTATTAATATTGTAGTAGCTAAAATTATTTAAACTAAACTGTCTTCTCAATTTGCATGTCATTTGCTCATGAGCTGTATTGTTAAACTTCACAACATCATTTCAACTTGATTATTTATTATTGGAATAACTTCTTTCTTCGTCCTTTAGCTTATATACAACAACAATTAATATATTTTGAACAATGTGGGACTAATTAAAACAATTAGAATGTTATTTAATGAGGGAGACAAGAACTGGCGCCATATACATAGTAAAACCGTTATAGTTCTCCATGATTCATTCTTATCCACGATTTCTGTAAAACTACTTCTTGCAGCTTTGCTTCTTGAATGATAAAATCCATCTAATTTCTTCATCTCCTACGCTCCACAGACATTTCATTCAAATTCCTATTCTCTATGAACTTCCTTCCCCATGTTTAATCCATTATCCGTCATTTTTAAACTGTTCACATACAACTGGGTGTAAACCACTCTTATCTTCTCTATTTACACCTCGATTTGATTTTCTCCATTAACCTATTGCCGAAATTTAAGGTAGTTCTCTCCTCCCTTTTCTTTCTTTATATAATGCATGCCTTCCAAAGTTTTGTTACCTTTCCTGATGTTTGTGATTATTTATCTTTCTTCTTTATAGAGTACTTGCCTTCTAAATTTTTGTAAACCTACTACATGTATACATCTTCAAGTTTAAGGTGTTTCTGATTATTTTTTCAATGTTATTGTCCTGATTGCTCTAAATTTATTATGTTTGAGTCCTTATTCAAGCTTTTTCTACATATACAACATAGATTTTTTTATTGGGTGTTATGATATCATGTTCTCTGTTAATTTTTTGTTTTTATGTTTCATTTTCATTGCAACTTTTTATTTGAATTTTATGAACATAAGATGTTTGTAGAAAAATCTAAACTAATATTTCAGCCTTCATATTTGACTTTTTTTTCCAAAAAACACAACAGGATTACTAGGGTAACTAAAAACTAGACAAAGATGAAACTAGCCATGTACTGTATTCAAAACCGATCAAATATTACTTCACATATGAAGGTGTATATGGCATGAAATGACTTAAAGGATTTAGATGAAGAATCACCTTTCATATTGGTAATGCACAACTTTTTTTTGACATAAACATCGTATTCATACAAGTATAGCATCTGCAGTCTATGAATGCGATCCTTGCATCGGTAGAATATTATGATTGTTGATGATGTTGCTTCACCTTTTCCTGTTAAATAATTCATTAGTATGCAAAAAAATACACATTAATATGGTTAATTTATCTTCTCAAGTGTGGTGTAATATATTTTTATTGTTATGAAGGTTAAGGACATTATGTGACTGAATCAACTTTTCAACCTTCCACTCATCTCATATCAAATTTCAATAAATACTAATACATATACACTGATCAAATACTTGAATTTTTATTCATAAATATTGATATTTGTATTTAATCAATACATCTACCCTTTTTTAACCTACTCCATATTTTTCATGAGCAGGTTAAAGATGTGAGAATCGAAGGAAAAATTGCAAAACTGTTTGTTCATCTGACTCTGTGTTATGTGCTACCTCTGGATCCTTCTCAAAGCACTCAAAGGTACATAAGTGCAAATACCATTGTTTACAAATAAATATTTAAGAGAGATTGAACTTTATATATAATATGGTAGATAAATAAATAAAATAGGTATAATAGATAGGCAGAACGAAAATGGATGTGTATGTTTGTAAAATAGTATAATAGATTGTAAATTATAGATAAATGAATTAGTAATGTACTAAAAAAGGAAACTTGAAAGTGAAAAGACACCACTAACCTTTTATGTTATGTAACATATATAATAGATAGACATATGATAGATGTGCATACAGCAAAAGGTTTGGGAGAATTAAATTACTCGGACATAGGACATCACACGAGAATTTTGTGGAAATGGGAAACTATACCTCATCTCTTCTCTTTGTTCTTTATCTTGGTTTACCTGTTTATTTGTAATAGAATAATATATTTATCATTTTTTGCTTCAAAATTTGGCCACGTACGAACTGAGAACAATGGTGATCTATGATGTATCAATGCCAGACAGTCGACAAGCTCATTCTGAAGTTGATAGTAGAAAAATTTGTATATAATAATTCAGATTTGAGATATAACTAGAAAGAAAAAAAAGAGGGAATGAGAGTACAACCAAACATGATATTTATTCAACCTAGCTGTATCGTAAGCAGACTTAATTCTGCTGATATTCAGCTAAATTTTTTTTGAAATTCATAAAAAATACAAGAGAGAAGAAACATATCACAAGTTCAGATTCAACACGGTACCCAATTTTGTTATAAGTTTATGTTTGTTTCATACTCTCACGTTTGTTTTAAAGCTGTTAATTTTGCATAAAATAATTCTTAAAATTCAAACCAGTTCACTATATCGTGTAAACCATGTTGGATAAATGCGTTAAGCATTGCATGAACCATTAGAGTCAAAGTCTTCCTCTTTGTTCAATGTTGAATAATCAACACCGAAAGAAATAGATAAGATGTTTGAAATGTTCCAGTACAACTGAAGGATTTTAGCAGTGGTAAATCATTGCAATATGTTCCCTAAAATATAAGATGATTGACATACTAATTTATAATCTTAAATTTATGATGTCATTGCACATTACTGTTAATTTAGCACATGACAGCAACGAAGACAACAGAGATTTTTCTATAATTCTGCTGTTTTACGGGGTTTAAGGTTCCTATTCATAGCAATTAAATTTAAAAGTATGAATATATGAACCTCTATCATGAGAGGGAGTATTATATATGCAGACACATTATAAATGTTCTGAAGATGTAGTTAGTGAAATATAATTTGATCGTGCATCTCGTAACATAACGTACTTAGCTTCTACATCACACACAGGGTTCTTGCTATGCACCATGACTGCAGGTAAAATGTAACTTCAAATCCTATCACACCCTACATTAATCAAAGTAACTACTCATTTTACTTGCTTATTTGAGTTTTGCATTCATTGTACTTATATATATGTTACTTACTGAAAATAAGAAACATGATAGCTCCAAAATTGAATTCGACTTCCAAACTTTCAAATCAGGCTCCAGAAAAAAGAAAAAATTGTAGATTGCAATGTAGACAATAAGCACATCCAACTCGACAAAGACAGGGATCAAGGTAGCTTTTGCATATAGGCACCTGCTTGATTTCAAGAAAATGAAATTTGTGTACATCTTTTAACGTTAATAAATAAACTATGATAATATGAATCTGCAAAATCAACCAAAGGGACCAACACCAACTGCTTCCAAACAAAAACAATCAGCTGTTTTCAAACAAATAATTAGTAATGGTTTAACTTTCAAGTAGAATTAAATAAAAGCATAAACATGAAAGAAATAATTGCACAAGCTGCTCTCTTGCAAAAAAATTAACTTCCTATACAAGAAAATACAGTCAACCAGTTTACAAAGATCATATGATCTACTAGCCCAAGTTAAAAATAATACATACCTCTCAAATTCGAGTACAAGAAGAATCGAAATCATCAAAAGCAACCCTAGCTATCCAATTACTCAAAACTCTTCTTTACATCCCCATAACTCACATAAGCCAACTCATACATGCTACAAAGATTGGCAACTACAGTCACATTCACATTCACAACCACATTTGGCACCCTTTCAAGTGCTCCCTCCAACAACTTAATCGCATCTGAAAGATCCCTCAAATATATCAAACACAATGCCTTATTATTCAAGGACACAACATCACCTCCAGCCTTCTCAATACACTCGTCATACTCCCTGACTATGGTAAATATGAAATTAACTCCGCAATTAAATACTATAATCTATACACCAATTTACCCCACAGCATACATTATATTCCTCACTGTGTAATATGTTGTTTTGTATAAGTATGTTATAAGCTAATATATGCTAAAATTAGTCATTTAAGAAATGATGACATGGTTTAAAACTTTAAGTTACATAAACTTCAATTGTAAAGTATGTCATCGCCAAAGGAGGTTAAAGGTTCTTTAAAAGTTTTGATGGCACTTAGGAGCGATGATGATAGCAAAAACTACTCAAGCGGTAAGATAATGAAATTTTCTTATTACAAAATAGCTTTAATGTGTACAGGTTTTACTTAAAATGGTTGATAAAATAAAACTAAACAAAAGTAAAAAATCTAAATCTAAATGAAATATTTCATGAAAAAATACGACCGTCAAGGACCGAACCATCTTAAACTGTTTGCATAACCTACAAAGTGTGCAAAGAAGTTTACCTAACTATAAAGCAATGGAAGATCAAGAAGTTAACCCATCTCAGATTGTTACTGTATTAAATTTTAGTTATCAGATATTTAATCTACAAGATTTTGATCCTTACTGTATCATCACCTCCTAATGTTTTCTTCTATCTTTAATCTGCATTGGTGCCGAATTATGTATATTAAAGTAAATTAATTAACACATAATTTCAATATCCATATTTCATAGTTCAACTATGCTTCACAAAAAGTAGTGCAAGTGATTTACTAGGTTCGTTTACTATTTACTTAATATTAAAATAGAAGAGTAGTGTAGTCAATTTGATTGTAAAAAGTGGCAAAATATAAATAGAGTCATACAATCTTTCAAATTTGAAATTTCAAAAAGCCACGGTGAAAGTCTTATGCATTGAATTCTCCCTGTTACTAGAAGAAGAGATAGAAGAGATGAAACCATGTTGTGAAGTGATGATGCATGTAATATGTTTCCATATTAGCTAAAAGATCATATGGATGTATAAGTACTAAGTATCATTTCCATTTCCAGTAGTATAAAATAAACTAAAACAAAAGAAACAAATAATAAAACTTTAGTATTATAAAAAGTTTGGTTCACGACTGTTCTTCAGTTGTTTTGGTCTTCTCAAATGCTGCTTTAGGTTCAGTTTATGCAGACAATGATACTGTCAAATTTACTTTTAGGGGTATAACTATAAATTCATGCACATGTGATTTGCAGGCCCACCTGGGCGTGCATATACACTCGTAGGTATAACTAAAACTAGCAGAGACTAAGATTCACAAGACAAAATAGATAAAAACAGCGGAAACGATTAAAATAATAATTTGCTAAAAGTCAAACTTCATAATATAGAATTATAAAACCAAATACATCATATGTCTCAAAATGCCAATATATGTCTCATGAAATCAAAACCTTAGTCTCATAAATATCAGAACACAAACTATCCCTCACAAAGTTCCAGTACATGGAATAAGCTAAAAACTGAAATTAAAGAAGAGAACTACATAAGAAATATCTACCAAAGAAGTCTCCAAGTGTCTGCAATCTATCGTCCTTGCTCTTGCTAGCCTATGGGGGAAAAGGAGAAAATGGAGGAGTGGGTCAGACTAAAAGTCCGGTGAATGATATAATTACTAGAATCTTTAAGCAAAGTAAAAGTAATGGACTTTACAACAGTTCTAGTATATAAAAGGAAAGAAAGGAAATAAAGAGAAGGAATAAGCTGGAAATAAATACGAATTAACTAGATCAACATAATTGATTGACTTTGATTGTTTGCACTTGATTTTGATAGCTGCTTAGATTAAGCTGAATTCCTAATACTACCCTTTGATCGGCCCGCTACTCCATAGAATCTACTGTGGACCGAACGCTAAAGCTCCCTGCACAGTACACATTGTTGCCTATGAAAGGCACACACTAAGCACTTAGAACTCATAACGGTTACTGAGCAGCCAAATGGAAGTCGCACGCGTAACCGCCACCATGCTCATGTTACCTGTTGTTCCACCTATTGGGTCTTCTTATTACCTCAAGCTCCAGCATAAGCGTGCCTCTCGTCTCACTTCAGGATTATCTGAGACACCTCATCTCACTTCAGGGTTATCTAAAACACCTCGTCTCACTTCAGGGTTATGTGAAACACCTCGTCTCACTTTAGGGTTATGTGAAACACCGTGTCCATAGAAATAATAAAGGAAACGTTGTTGGTACTGGTCCATCATCCAAACAATATCTAGTTGCACCCCTTGCCCAAATCCTCATGATTTGAACTTCTACTTATTGACCATTTACTACCGTTATTAACATAAAAGTGCCTCTTGTCTCACTTTAGGATTATGTGAAACACCGTGTCCATAGAAATAGGAGAATGTTATTTGGTACAGGTCCTACTTTAATTCTTTGCTTATTAACTTAGATAAATTATTTAGATAAGCTTTTACATGTGTTCTTACTATCTGTGCTTATTAATTTATCCTAAGTCTTAAAATAAGTCTCACTCTGTTCTATTTCTTATTATAACCTACGTTATAATCATGCTTATTACTTAACCCAAGGTCTAGGTGTAAAAATAAGCTTCTTTCATCTTATACTCTTTTTAGTTATAATTCTAAGTTATAACTAGGCCAATTATCTTTAATTAGTCCAATTCTAACATCAATATCATAATAAGGCTCAATTTAAGTCTTAATTCCATTTTTATTATAGTCTTTACAATTTACATCTTATCTTCCGTTATTTCAGTATTCTTATAATTTTAATCCATATTCACGTTTAATTTATTCTAATCCATACGTGAAGAAGAAGGAGAAATAAAAAGAAAACTAAAAATGGAAGAGAATCCAAAGCGTAGGAAAAAGATGTAAATAACACATAAATAACAGTAAATAAATTAAAATACTGTAAATAAATGGAAAAGCTATAATTAATAGAAATAAACTAAAATTAACTGAAAAGAATAGCTAAAAGAAATAGACTGAAAATAATTCTAAAAATTGTAAATAAACTACTAAAAAGGTTATTCCAAAAATCGTAGTAAAACAACAACTATTGGAAACCCTATTATTTTAAATTACTTAAAGAAATCTAAAATAATTAAAATCACTCACCTGTGGTCCTAAGCTCTTCCCTTGTAGTCTTCACGGATCCACTTGAGGGTATTAAATTTTTTATTAAAAAGATTCTCTCCTTGAAAAATTATTCCTTTTAGGGTCCTTCCTGAAAAGGTGAACCCAAGCGGAGAAAATCTAGAATGAGAAAAAGTGTTAGGCCTAGGTCTTATTTATAGGGGTAGAAGTAGATCTCAGGCTATTGGATTTGGAGATTGGATAGGATGAAACCACGTCACAGGCTGAATAGGAGTCGTCGGATGAAAGCACGAAGGGACCGGATTGAACTAAAGAATGAAATTGACATGTTAAAATCGCACAGCATGAAGGAAAAATTCCTTCGCCTCACAAACGTAGGCAGGTCGACCTACAGGTCGAACGCCCATAGTGCCAGGTCGACCTAGGCCTTGGGATGGTCGACCTCCCTATATATATATATATATATATATATATATATATATATGTTTGTCTTGTTAATTCTATATCTTGCTCATATAAGCTCGGATTCTGACGTTCTATATATGAAAATTGACCAGAAAATTACCACGGACACAATGGTGCAACTCCCATGGCTTAATTCTAATATTTTCACAAAGTTATTTTATCATTTAATTAATTAACGAATTAATTATTATAGCTTTAAATTTTCGAGTTGTTACATGTTATTTCCGAGTTCATATAGAGCAACCTAAGGACTCGTACTTATTGTCGGATGTATAGCAACGGAAGGACGAAACACTAGGCAATACCACACCTGCTTCAATGTTGTAGTTGCCAATATCAAGAGTGTAGACGAATGTTTGACTCTTATGTCATTATGCGGCAGCGTTCATCCTAAAACTAAATTAGCCTGGAGATTAACTAAAGAGAAGCCAGCTACATTGCAGTACTTCTTCTATGAAGCAAAAAAGTACATGCGGTTGGAGGACGTTATTGTCGAGATGCAGGCTGGCATGACTGTCAAGTCGTTAGAAGCTTCTAATAATGTGAACGTTATAGATAAGGATAATGAAGGAAGTGGTGCCGAGAAAAAGTAAAATAATAATCAAGGCAATCAAGTGGAAAGAAAATGGAGCGTAGGAGATTTAAGCCTGGGACGAGGTTCGACACTTACATGGATCTGAACGACGCTATAAAAAACTTCTACCTTGCCATGTAAGCAGAACTCAAATACAACAGAACCCCGCCAAGAAAGGAACCGAAGAGGAGATGAACATAGGGAAGTGTTATAGGCTTCATGAGTCTTATGGGCATAACACCAACGAATATCGTCATTTGCGGGATATTATAGAAGAACATATTCGAAAGAGGAAGTTGGAGCGGTATATCAAGAATCTGAATACTCCCTTTGCTCCTATAACATAGATCCCAAAGTTGACCCCTCTTGGAGACAAGGATGAAGGATCCAGCACTAATCGTGAGAAGAAAGGCTGATAATTAATACCATAATGGAAGGGCCCCATGTAGCTGATAGAAGTTAAGCTAAAAAGGAAAGGTATGCAAAATCCACAAAGAATAGGGAGGCCTTCGTGTACGCTATGGACGAGGACTAGAAAATTAAAACTCCACGTTGGAAGCAGGGCGAGATAATCTTCTGTGACATTGACTTGTAGGGTAAGCAGTACCCGCATACAGACCCACTAGTGATTTTGACAATTCTTGACCCGATGGAGAGGTGCATCGAATTCTGGTAGATAGTGGGAGTTCGGTAAATATTTTGTTCAAGGATGCATTATTAAGATGGGGTTATCTATGGAGGATGTTACATCGCGTAACCGGTGATTACATAGCATCATTGATGAGGGCACAATGCCCTTAGGAAGACCGAATTTGTTTGTCGAGATAGGAACCAATCCCAGATCAACCATTCAAAAGAAAACTTTCATCTTGGTAGATGGATTCTCGGCATACAATATCTTCCTAGGGCTACCATTCTTATCTGACTTCCGTGCAGTGGTGGCTCAGTGATGCTTAACCATGAAATTCCCCACAACCAACGGAGTAGGAGCAGTGGGAGGAAATCAAGATGCTACTAGCAAGTGCTATATAGTATAGTTCATAGAAAGCAGACAGCGAGAGAAAGAGAAAGGTACAGAGGTTTCACTCTATGCCAAAAATTCTATCGCATAACAATTGAAGGAGGGCCCCCCGCTCGGTTTCACGAGTGATTCTTACAATGAACTTGACCCTAGGAACGAAGGAGAAGGGGTCGTAGCTGAGCCTGGAGTGATGATAGAATTTGTGGAAGTAGACAACAATGGTTCAAAAAAATTAATCAAAATCAGAATTAAATTAAAGCAGAGTCTGAAAATGCAGTTAGTAGAATTTCTAAAGGATAAATAGGATGTCTTCGCTTGGTCTTATGTGGATATGTATGGGATCTCCCCTTCAATAGCATGTCATGCTTTGAACTTTGATCCAAGAAAGCCTATGATTAAACAAAAGCAAATGAGTATGGATCCCGAGCGATCGACCGCCCAATGAAGAAGTTAAGACTCTATTAGCAAATGAGTTCATTGGAGAGTCTCGGTAACCTAAATAGATTATTGACCTGGTTTTAGTCAGGAAAGTAAATGGAAAATGGCATACATGTACTATTTTCGCTAACCTATAACGCTTGTCCTAAAGATTGCTTTCCTCTCCCAATCAACCAATTGGTGGATGGAACTGCGAGGCACAAACTTTTACCCTTCATGGATGCATACTCCGGATACAATCAAATTGCTATGTATGTTTTGGATCAAGAACATACTAGCTTCATTACTTTTTTAGGGCTATACTGCTATAGGTTATGCCGTTCGTGTAACATCCCTAATTTTAAATAACATTATTCAGGAGATTTAATTAGATAAATTAAATAGAATAATGTAAAAATTAGAATGGTAAGGGGATTGAGATTTGGAAATTAAATAGAGGCCATGCTTAATTAAATAAAATTTAAAAGAATGAGTTTATGAAAATGGTTTTATAAGTTAACTAGTAAGAGAATAAGGCAAGGGTATTATGGGGAATAGCCATCCACCATAACCCTTAACCCCTAAACCCTTATTTCCACTTTCATTTCACAAGTTCATTATTCTAAAACATAAACCAAAGAGCTCAAGCCGGCCATAACCTTGGGGAAAAGAGGAGAAAAATCAATTAAAAGCTAAGGAATTAAGCAAGGAGAATTAAGCAAGATCAAATCTCGAGTTCCATATCTAAAGCAAGGTGAATAATAATCAAAACCATCTCATTTTCATTTTTAAAAAGAGCATTTGATTTTGGGTTTTAAGTTTAAAACCTTTATGATGATTTTAATGATGATATGCTTGGATTACATGATATGGTTGATTCAAACAAGTATGTTTGATAAATGTTTTATTCGATTTTAAGGTTAAAATCGTATATATTGGATTTCGAATGCCATGAGTATTTAAAATGTTATGTAAAACATTATTTTGGAGATGGGTTTAAATTTTCATAATTATCCAAGCTAGGGATAATTTATTATGAAGTTTTGAAGAAAGAAATAAATAATTGGGTTTAAAATTTATTCCGTTTGTAATATAAAAGATTTTGGGTCCGAAATTTATATATGTTAGATAACATAGTAAAATTGAATTATGATGACTTTTTGGCAATTTTTTCTAAGTAATTTACTATGTAAATTAAATTATTTAAGTTGGAGGACTTAAATATCTTAATTGTTTTGTTAAAGGGAAGGGCTTCTTTGTTAATTATTTTTAATTAGTTCTGGATGAATTCGGCAGTCTTTTAGAAAAAAATTTGGTAAAGTTTATGGCAACAAATTATATTTTTACAAATAGGCGATTTAGTTGAAAAGCATTTACTTAAAAAGTAACCAAAATAGTTTTGTATAGATTTATTGTTTCGCCACTTCTAGTAGTAACCTTTCGACCCCATACCTCCTTCCCCCAATCAAGTCGAAACCAATACACATGGTATCAATGCTACGTAGTGGATTGGAGAAAGGCAGACGGTATAGAGTCGAAACCATGCTTTCGAAGGAGTCGAGGCCATTTTAAATAGCTTTCGAAGGGGTTGCCGACTTTTTGTTTAAAGAGAAGCTTTCGAAAGGGTAGTTTTGAACAAGTCAAAACCTTGTTTCCATCTTCAAACCATTCGAATAGGTTGAAAGTTTTCAATGAGTTCGAAAGGCAAGCTTTTGTTTTATAAATATAACAAGCCGCTTCCAATGCTTTCGAAAGGTTTCGAAGGTAATGGCTTCGAAAGGTGTTTCGAAAATATCCTTCCAATTGTTTTGACTTAAAATATTAAAGCTTTCAAAAGGATGGTTTCGAGGCCATCTATTTTTCCCAAACTCTTTTACTTGAAGGTTAATGGTTTTGAATGGGGTACTTTCGCTTATGTTCACTTTGATCCAAAAGTTATATTTAAGATTAAACCCAATGGTTTTGAAAGAGGTATTTTCAAATGATTTCGAATATATGCTTCTATAAGTTGGAAAGATATGCTTTAATACTTTCAAAAGAAGGTTTTAATGCTTTCGGAAGAGATATTTTAAAGTGTTTCGAAAGACATTTGTTTAAGTGTTTTGAAAAGAATATTTGAATGCTTTCGAAAGATATATTTTACTGGTTTTGAAAGTAAAGGTCTAAGGTTTCGAAAGCCTTAGTGTTCAAAACAAAGAACCCAATCTCATTTTTAAAGGAAATCCCATGGCAATATAAAAGAGCTTTGAAATGGTTTTAATTTATGAAGTTTTTGAAGAAGCTTTCCTTGATAAAAATAATGGGTTAAAGGGATTACCCATATTTCATGTGGAAATGATTTCATGGATATTAAACCATAAATGTTGGTATTGTTATGTTATTGTATGTGCTTCTTCTATAAACATATTCTCTGTATAATGAACCCATGACTATATTTTAGAGAGTAAGGGCAGAATAACCAGCTAGGTTGACCCAGTAGTGAATATAAATTGAGTTAACTCCTGAATGAATAGAGTTGTATCTAGGAGGTCAGGTAGACTAGAACATAGGATGCCCAAAGACCGAGCAAAGAAGTTGTCAGATTGGCAGGTTTATAGTAAACCCATGAAGACTATGTTTGGAAAGAGTTATTCGCAGGGGCCAATAGGTTCGTAGTGATCCCATGAAAACTATATTCGAATAAAATTATTGACAGAGGTTAATAGGTTCATAGTCAACTCATGAAAACTATGATATAAGATAAGTTATTGGAGATCCCAATTGGTTTATAGTGAACCCATGAAAAATATAATTGGATGAAGTTATTTGAGATACCAATAGGTTCTTAGCGATCCCATGAAAACTATGATACTGGACAGATAGTCCATAAGCTTTGAATTGTTTATTAGTTAGCCCATAAACTATTAGGTTCATAGTAACCCAAGAAACTATAGCTGAGAACGATAGTCAAATGAATGGGGATGGGAAATCCAGGATATTTTATAGGTTTGCATATCATTATGATATTTTAAATTGCTATGTTTTTAACTATTGTGGATGAAGGAGCACAGTATATGGTTATTATAAATTTTGGGTAAGATACTAGTGAGGGGAATACTCGTTCCACTAAGCGGCATTGTCTCACTAGATATATAAATGGTTTGAGATGGTAGGTTATTATTCATACCAGACTTTATGTCCGACTCAAAGTTTATGTGTTCCCCTTAAACTCTCGGGTGCTCAATTAATTTTGAGTAGTTTGAGAGTTGAGGTTTTCGGATACTCCTTTAGAGGAATAAGCTTCCGTGGACGTGCAGGAGGCAAGCTAGCTATTAGAAGTTCTTTTCTTTTTGATTCCGCTGTGTTTTGATGTAAAGGCAAAGTTGTTTAATTGCCTATGTATATACTCTGATCATCCAAGGGGACATCTTCATATGTCGCTCTTGGCATATTTTGTAATAGTTATATTTTCTCTGAATGTGGTTCACAAATTTGGGATTATGTAATGAATTTAAAGTTTTATTTGAAATGCAATGAGAAATTTGTTTAATGGTTTTAATTTTTTTTTTCATAACCATGTGTTTCTGTTATATCAATGTATCTAACATTACCGCATTTGGTCGCCGAGAATAATAACTATGGATGACTGCAGCATCTGTAGCCGTTATTTTTGGGCCTCCAAGTGGGGGATGGTACAAGTTGGTATCAGAGCATAGGTTTATGAAAACTTAAAAAGACTTTTCAAAACATAATCTAATGTATCAGAAAATAAGATCGGGGTTGGGTTAACGCTATGGTAACGTACTTGTATTTGATATATATATATATATATATAAGTACGTATTCTCCTCTCTCTTAGACCATCCTTTTGTATCTTACTAAGGTTCGTATGCAGATTTACGAGAAAGGAAGATATGGAGGTAGGAAATAGAAGAGGAAATCTCGGTGGAGGAAGGACCAGAAAAAATGGAAATGCTCAACCCTACAGGAGAAATCAAGGTCGATAGGCAAATGCTAATCCAAATGCAAATGCCAACGTAGGTGCTGGAAATCCACCGGTAGACATGGGGATGATGTATTAGTTCTTTATCAATCTGGTGCAAGCAAAAGCTGCCGTAGGAGTAGCTGGAGGTAATGCTGGGAATGTTGGAGGAGTTAATCCCGTGGCCCCAGTTGGCAACAACTATGCTAAGCTGAGCAAGGATTATATCAGTCTTGGTGGAAAGCCGTTTTTGGGAATGGAGGATGCTATAGAACTTGAGAATTGGCTTTTGCATTGTGAAAGGATTTCGCTGACTTGGGATTAAACGATGAGCGGAAAAGGAGGCTTGCTTCTAGACAGTTGCAGAGAGTAGCGTTTTATTGGTGGAATAGTGTTGCTGCTGGAGTTCCCAAGGAAGAGTTGACTTGGGTAGAATTTTGAAGGAGTTTCGAAGAGAGATTTCTGTCAGAAATTGCTAAGTCGGTATTGCTGAGGAAGTTCATGGACTTGGTGCAAGGAGAGATGTCGGTGATCGAGTATGCCATGAAGTTTGATGAGTTATCCAGATATGGACATGCTACCATTGACATCGTCATCAAGAGGAATGAGAAGTTTATTCGAGGGCTGAGACCCGAGATTGCTAGGGTGACCCTACCACATCTCCATGATCCTTGTAATGTTGTTGTGGAAATGGCAATCCAGAATGAGGAAATGCTCGTTACTTATGGGAAGGAGAAGCAGGTTGAAACCCAGGGTTAGAAGAGGAAGTTCTTTAAGAAGAGAGGAACCCAAAGGGAGAGGCTGCCAAGAAGGCGAAGGCTAATCTGGTTTGCTTCAAGTGTGATAAGAAGAGTCATTATGCTCATGAATGACGAACTGGTAAGGGGAAGAAGGCCGCAGACAAGAAGGGTGTGAAGTGCTTTAACTGCGACCAGATTGGGCATTATAAGAATCAGTGTCCAGAACCAGTCAGGGCAGACAGGGAAATGTCTTTATTGTTGGACCATCGTCTGTTAGGCCAACTGCTGCTGAGAAGGGAAAGACTATGATGGAAGGTACGCTTTTGATTCGAAGTACACTAGTTAGGGTGCTATTTAATACCGATGCACCGCATTCATTTATATCTCAGTTTTTGGTTGATAGGTTATGTTTAGAACCCACATACCTTGTCACTTCCTTAAGAGTTGCAAATCCAATAGGAGGGTATGCAGCTCTGGGAATGAGATGTGACCAGTTAGAACTTGATTTTTTAGGTCATAAGTTTGCATGTAGTTTTATGTTTACGATTTTGTAAACTTCGGAATCATTTTACGTATGCATTGGTTGGTAAATATGATGCTAGGATATTTTGCCAAGATAAGGAGATATCGCTAAGACACCCTGATAGGCATAACCGAATTATATTCTCAGTGGAGGATTCTGACCGGAGTGCTTGTACTATGTTGAGTGTTATGGAAGTAGAAGAGGAATTAAGTCAGGTTCGAGCAACAAGAGAATTTGAAGATGTTTTTGAGCCGGTTATAGGACTACCACGGAAATGAGCCGTTAAGTTTCGGCTAGATCTTGTGCCAGGAGCAAAACCTGTAAGTAGACCACCTAGTAGGATGACACCGACCGAGACGAAGAAATTGAAGGTGCAGCTAGTGGATCTAGAAGGAAGAAATTTTATCACAGCAAGCAGTTCGCCTTGGGGTGCAGCCTCAGTGTTCGTGAAGAAACCGGATGGGTCGTTAAGGATGTGTATCAATTATTATAAGTTGAATGAGAAGACGACCAAGAATAAGTATCCTTTGCCGAGAATCGATGATTTATTTGATCAGTTGTGTGGAGCCTGAGTATTTTCCCAATTGGATTTGGCGACAGGTTTCCATCGGCTAAGGGTGGAAAAGGAAAGTGTTCCGTTGACAGCGTTTCAGACTAAGTATGGTCCGTACGAGTGGTTAGTAATGCCATTCGGGTTAAAAAAATGCACCAGCTTTCTTCGTAGATTTGATGAACCCGGTTTCCCAAGAGTACTTGGATAGGTTTGTATTGGTATTTATAGACAACATTTTAGTGTACTCTAAGAATGAAAGAGAGCATAAAGATCATCTTAGAGTAGTGCTTGAGACGCTAAGGCGGCATCAGCTGAAAGCGAAGTTTTCCAAGTGTCATTTCAGGAAGAAAGAGGTTAAGTTTCTTGGTCACATGGTTTCAGAGAAGGGTTTGTCAGTTGATCCAGATAAGATCGAAGTTGTTGATAACTTGAAGAGACAAGAGGCGGTGACTGAGATTAGAAGTTTTCTTGGACTGGATGGCTATTACCGGAGATTCAGTAAGGATTTATCGTGGATAGCAGTGCCTTAACTAAGTTAACCAGAAAGGACGTGAAGTTTACTTGGTCTGACAAATGTGAGGAAGCATTCCTTAAGTTAAAGCATTTGTTGACCGATGCGCCTGTGCTAGTTGTTCCAGACGGAAACCAAGGGTTGGTGGTGTATACCGATGCATGTAGAACCGGATTAGGAGATGTGTTGATGCAAAATGGCAAAGACATTGCCTACGCTTCACGACAGCTTAGACCGCATGAGGTAAAATATCCTACTCATGATTTAGAGTTGGCTGTGGTGATCTTTTCATTGAAGATATGAAGGCATTATCTCTTAGGAGAGAGATTTGAGCTATATACAGATCATAAGTCTTTAAGATATTTATTCTCTCAGAAGGATTTGAGTATGAGACAGTAGAGGTGGCTGGAGTTTTTAGGAGCTTATGATTTTGGTATAGAGTATACCCCTGAGAAAGGAAATAAAGTTGCGGATGCTCTTAGCAGAAAACATCAGAATGTGGTGTTAGCCATGTTGGCAGAATGGAAAGATCTTGGAGCTTTGACTGCTTGTAGTATGCAGTTAAGATCGACTACTAGTTCTAGTCAGAGCACCGCCATGTTGTCATGTTTGGAATTTCAATCCGTACTGATCGAATGGATTGCTTCTAAGCAGAAAGAGAGTCCATTATTAGCCGTGAAGATTAGAAGGCTTGAGGTGGGTCAGAGATCAATGATCACAAGGATTTTAGCCTTGACCAGAGTGGGTGGTTGAGAAAGAAGGGACGATTGTGTGTTCCGAATGTTGAGGACTTAAGGAAAGAAGTTCTTAGAGAATTCATCGATCCAAATTTACGATTCATCCTGGAGGAACCATGATGTATCAAGATATGAAGAGGAGCTTCTACCGGGAAAAGAAGGATGTTGGCATGTGGGTTAGGTAGTGTGTGAACTGTCAACAAGTGAAGGCTGAACATCAGAAGCCAAGTGGATTATTTCAACCTTTGGAGGTACTAGTTTGGAAATGGGATTCGATATCCATGGATTTTATAGATGAGTTGCCAAGGTCGAACAGTGGAAATGAAAGTATATGGGTTATAGTGATAGGTTGACCAAGATTGCCCATTTCATTACAGTTAAGTCAACCGGGACGACACCCGGTTTATCTAGGTTGTTCATGAAGAACATAGTTAGACTACATGGAATTCCTAGTAGTATAGTCAATGATAGAGATGCTTTGTTTACTAGTGAATTCTGGAAGAGCCTATAGGAGATGTTAGGTACCAAGCTCAAGATGAGTACTACGTATCACCCTTAGATGGATGGGCAGATAGAGAGAGTCAATAAGGTACTCAAGTATTTGTTAATAGCTTGGGTATTGGACTTTGGTGGATCTTGGGAAGATTACCTACACTTGGTTGAGTTTTCCTATAATAACAGTTATTAGACTAGTATAGGAATGGCGCCTTTTGAAGCTTTGTATGCAAGGCTGTGCAAACCACCAACATGTTGGTTGAGACAAGAGACAGATTAGTCTTGGGTCCAGATCTGGTTAGAGAGGCGATAGAGAAGATTGAGTTAATTTGAGAAAGGATGAAGAAAGCTCGGTCTAGACAGAAGAGTTACGTAGATAAGGGCATATGGATCTAGAATTCTCAGTTGGAGATAGAGTCTTCATTAAAGTATCACCAATGAAGGGTGTGGTACGGTTCGGAAAGTCAGGGAAACTGACATCGAGATATGTTGGTCCGTTCCTAGTTATAGAGAGGATCGAAAAGCTCGCGTACATAGTAGAGTTGCTGAGCAGTATGGCAGGTGTCCACGGTGTGTTTCATATATCTCATCTTCGCAAATATGTGCATGATCCAGAGACTACTATTCTCCTCCGATAGGGTTGGAAGATTTGATAGTAGAATCGAATTTGAATTTTGTTAGACAACCAATTTGGGTTATGGCGAGAGATGAGAAGAGGTTAAGGAACAAGACAGTCAAGGTAGTGAAATTTTCAGTGAAGCGACAACAAGAAGGACTGTACTTGGGAGACAGAAGACAAGATTAGAGATACTTATACTGTAAGGGTATGTCCTATATTTGCTTTATATATACTATTGCTAGTTAGGTTGGCTAGTGTAGTAGTTAGGAGATGTTACAGATGATAGTTATGCTTTGTATTTAGCCCTTACTGAATTTCGAGGATGAAATTCTTTAAGGAGGGAAACCTGTAACACCCCTAATTTTAAATAACATTATTCTAGAGATTTAATTAGATAAATTAAATAGAATAATGTAAAGATTAGAGTGATAAGGGGATTAATATTTGGAAATTAAATAAAGGTCGTGCTTAATTAAATAAAATTTAAAAGAATGAGTTTATGGAAATGGTTTTTAAGTTGACTAATAAGAGAATAAGGCAAGGGTATTATGGGAAATAGCCATCCACCATAACCCTTAATCCCTAAACCCTTATTCCCATTTTCATTTCACAAGTTCATAATTCTAAAACATAAACCAAAGAGGTCAAGCCGGCCATAACCTAGGAGAAAAGAGGAGGAAAACCAATTAAAAGCTAAGGAATCAAACAAGGAGAATTACGCAAGATCAAATATTGAGTTCCTTATCTAAAGCAAGTGAATAATAATCAAAACCATCTCATTTTCATTTTTAAAAGAGCATTTGATTTCGGATTTTAAGTTTAAAACCTTTATGATGATTTTAATAATGATATGCTTGGATTACATGATATGGTTGATTCAAACAAGTATGTTTGATAAATGTTTTATTCAATTTTAAGGTTAAAATCTTATATATTGGATTTCGACGCCATAAGGATTTAAAATGTTATGTAAAACATTATTTTGGAGAGGGGTTTAAATTTTTGTAATTATCCAAGTAAGGGATAATATATTATGAATTTTTAAAAGAAGAAATAAATAATTAGGTTTAAAATTTATTTCGACTGTTATATAAAGGATTCTAGGTCCGAAATTTATATATGTTAGATAACATAATAAAAGTGAATTATGATGATTTTTGGGGATTTTTCCTAAGTAATTTACTACATAAATTAAATTATTTAAGTTGGTGGACTTAAATGTCTTAATTGTTTCATTAAAGGGAAGGGCTTCTTTGTTAATTATTTTTAATTAATTCTAGATGAATTCGGTAGTCTTTTAGAAAAGATTTTGGTAAAGTTTGTGGCAACCAATTATATTTTTACAAATAGGCAATTTAGTTGAAAAGCATTTACTTAAAAGGCAACAAAATAGTTTTGTACAGATTTATCGTTTTGCCACTTCCAGTAGTAACCTTTCGACCCCATACCTCCTCCCCCAATCAAATCGGAACCAATACACATGGTATTAATGCTTTGGTACGTAGTGGATTGGAGAAAGGTGGAAGGTAAAGAATCAAAATCATGCTTTCGAAGGAGTCGAGGGCATTTTAAATAGCTTTCTAAGGGGTTGCCGGCTTTTTGTTTAAAGAGAAACTTTCGAAAGGGTAATTTTGAACCAAGTCGAAACCTTGCTGCCATCTTCAAACCTTTTGAATAGGTTGAAAGTTTTCAATGAGTTCGAAATGAAAGCTTTTATTTTACAAATATAACAAGTCGCTTCCCAGTGCTTTCGAAAGGGCTCTAGTAGCCATTTAAACTAAAGGTTTCGAAGGCAATGGCTTTGAAAGGTGTTTCGAAGCTATCCTTCCAATTGTTTTACTTAAAAGATTAAAGCTTTAGAAAGGATGGTTTGGAGGCCATCTGTTTTCCCCACACTCTTTTACTTGAAGGTTAATGGTTTTGAAAGTGGTACTTTCGCTTATGTTCACTTTGATCCAAAAGTTATATTTAAGATTAAAAATAAAGGTTTCGAAAGAGGCGCTTTCAAATGGTTTCAAAGCTATGCTTCTATAAGTTGGAAAGATATGCTTTAATACTTTCGAAAGGAAGGTTTTGGTGCTTTCGAAGGAGATATTTTAAAGTGTTTCGAAAGGCATATGTTTAAGTGTTTTGAAAAGAAGATTTGAATGCTGTCGAAAGATATATTTTAATGGTTTCAAAAGTAAAGGTCTAAGGTTTTGAAAGCCTTAGTGTTCAAAACAAAGAACCCAATCTCATTTTTAAAGGAAAACCTATGGAAATATAAAAGAGCTTTGAAATGGTTTTAATTTTTGGAGTTTTTGAACAAGATTTCCTTGATAAAAATAATGGGTTAAAGGGATTAACCATATTTCATGTGGAAATGATTTCAAGGATACAAAACTATAAATGTTGGTATTGTTATGTTATTGTATGTGCTTCTTCTATAAACATATTCTCTGTATAATGGACCCATAACTGTATTTTGGGGGTAAGGGCAGAATAACTAGCTAGGTTGGTCCAGTGGTGAATATAAATTAAGTTAACTCCTGCTTGAATAGAGTTGCATCTGGATGGTTAGGTAGAAAAGAACATAGGATGCCTAAAGACCGAGCAAAGAAGTTGTCAGATTAGACAGGTTCATAGTAAACCCATGAAAACTATATTTGGAAAGAGTTATTGGCAGGGGTCAATAGGTTCGTAGTGATCTCATGAAAACTATATTCAAATAAAGTTATTGACAGAGGTCAATAGGTTCATAGTCAACCCATGAAAACTATGATATAAGAGAAGTTATTGGAGATCCCAATAGGTTTATAGTGAACCCATGAAAACTATAATTGGATGAAGTTATTGGGGATACCAATAGGCTCTTAGTGATCCCATGAAAACTATGAGACCGGATAGATAGTCCATAAGCTTTGAACAGGTTATTAGTCAGCCCATAAAAACTATTAGGTTAATAGTAACCCTAGAAACTATAGCTGAGACAGATAGTCAAATGAATGGGGATGGGAAATCCAGGATATTTTACAGGTTTGCATTTCATCATGATATTTTAAATTGCTATGTTTCTAACCATTGTGGATGCAGAGCATAGTATATGGTTATTATAAATTTTGGTTAAGATACTACTTATCAAATGGTTCGAGATGGTCTGGTTATTTTGGGTAAGATACTAGTTATAATTGTTATGTTCCTCTAAACGGCGTGGTCTCACTAGATATCAAATGGTTCGAGATGTTAGGTTATTATTCATACCAGGCTTTAGTCTGACTCGAAGTTTATTTTTTCTCCTTAAACTCTTGGGTGCTCAATTAATTTTGAGTAGTTTGAGAGTTGAGGTTTTTAGGTACTCCTTTAGACAAATAAGTTTCCGAAGATGTGCAGGAGGCAAGCTAGCTATTAGGAGTTCTTTTCTTTTTTATTCCATTCTGTTTTGATGTAAAGGCAAAGTTTTTTACTTGCCTATGTATATACTCTGATCATCCAAGGGGGCATCTTCATATGTCACTCTTGGCGTATGTTGTAATAATCATATTTTCTCTAAACGTGATTCACGAATTTGGGATTATGCAATGAATTTAAAGTTTGATTTGAAATGGAATGAGAAATTTGTTTAATGGTTTTTAAAAAAAATTCATATCCATGTGTTTCTGTTATATCAATGTATCTAACATTACCGCATTTAGTAGTCGAGAATTAATAACTATAATGACTGCAACATCCGTAACCATTAGTTTTGAGCCTCCAAGTTGGGGATGTTACAGGTCGAGCTTAAGAATGCAGGGGCAACCTATCAGTGCTTAGTCAACAAAATGTTTGCCAGGTAGGTTGGGAGAACCATGGAAGTTTACATTGATGATATGCTGGTAAAATCGAAAAAAGTCGAGGATTGTATTTCACACTTGGATGAAATGCTTTAGATTCTACTAGAGTTCGGTATAAAGCTAAATCTGCTGAAATGTTCTTTTAGGATATCTTTTGGGTACTTCTTAGGATTCATCGTGCATGCTAGGGGAATTGAAGCCAAACTAGAACAAGTTCAGGCTTTGAAAGATATAAAAATTCCTGAAAATCGGAAAGAGATGCAAAGTCTAAACATAAAGGCAGCAGCATTAAGTAGGTTTATATCCAAGGCTACTGATAAGTGTGTTCCATACTTTGAAGCACTTAAGAAGGAGAAAGGCAGTTTAACAAAAAAGATGAATCCTAGCTGCATTCCTTAACTTGTTGGAACATTTGATGAAGACTCCGGTTCTCTCTATGCCGCTGGAAAGAGAAGACCTCTATCTATGCTTGGCAGTTTCCTCTCATGCCCTGAGTGCAACATTGGTTTGGGAAGAAGATTACATCCAGTATATTACGTGTGTAAGCGTTTCACTAGGCCACAATCTAGATATCCTAAGCTAGAGAAGGTGGCATACTGACTGCTAATTGGATCCTAGAAGTAGAGACATTATTTCCAGTCACATCATATTCAAGTACTATCCGATTAGCCTCTAAGACAGGTCCTACATCGACTGGTTATCTTAAGAATTCTCATCAAGTGAAGCATCGAGTTGAGTTGGTATGATATTATCCATCATCCACAAATTGCAATCAAAAGACAAGCCCTGGCAGTCTTTATTGCAAAATTCACCATTAGGGACGATGAAGTGGAATCTCGGAAGAAAGAGGCTCTTAAATGGAAAATGTTTGTAGATGGAGCCTCGAATGAAACATGACTCTGGCGCGAGGGTGGTACTGTTGACGCCTGAAGGGAAGAAGTTGAGCTACGCTATATGACTGGAATTCAAGGTGATAAATAGTGAGGCATAATATAAGGCTTTAATAGCAGGGTTGGAGAAAGCAAAGGAGCTGAGGCTTAGGTCGCTATGTGTGCACAATGACTCGCAATTGGTGGTAAACCATGTGCTTGGCAAATTCCAAGCAAAAGGAGAATGCTTGAGATCGTGTTTAGGGATGGTAAAGACTTTACTTAATGAAATGTAACACCATGTGATCAAGCACATCCCGACAGAAGAGAATAAGGATGTTGATGAGCTGGTGGAGTTAGAAAGTTCAAGAGTTGGGCCTTTGTTGGGATCGGTACCTATTGTCGCTCCGCTTAGGCATGGTATCGAGGAAGTGTATGTGGTTGCATTTATCAATGGAGAAGAGACCTAGATAATGGCATTAGTGAAGTATTTAACTGAAAGGGTGTTACTAGGAAATAGGAACGAAGATAGAAAAATCTTAAGGCAGGCGCCCCATTTTGTCATTTAGGATTCTGTGCTATATTGAAGAGGATATTCTAACCTACTATTAAGGTGCATTTCCAGGAGAGAAGCTGAGGAGGTGCTGGAAAACATAAATCAAGAGAGCTATGGATTTCATACTAGGGGACAAACTTTGGAAAAGAAGGTGTTGCGGTATGGGTATTTTTGGCCGATGTTAAATCATGATGCCATGGAGTACGCAAGAAGGTGCGACAAGTGCCAGCGATTTGCAAAGATTCCAAGATTGCCCCCGACTAAAATGACTCACATGGTTAGCCCCTGGTCTTTTGCGGTGTGGGGAATAGATTTGATCGATGAACTTCCTATGGCTAGAAGTGGAGCAAAGTATGCCATAGTGGCTGTTGACTACTTTACTAAGTGGGTTGAAGCCGAACCACTCAATAAAGTGTCAACAACCAAGGTTATAAACCTTTTAGTTAAAAATGTAATTTTTTGGTGTGGAGTTCCCCTCCAAGTCATCTCAGATAATGGACTATGTTTGACAGCGAGGAATTCGTTGATTTCTTCTGGTAGGAGGGGATAAAGAAGAGTTTCTCTATAATGGCTTATCCGTGGGCTAATGGGCAAGTGAAGGCGGTAAATAAGGTTCTGAAGACCCTCATTAAGAAGTGGTTAGAAAAAGAAAAGGGAGCATGGGTGGATGAACTTCCTTTGGTGCTATGGGCTTACCATACTTCTTTCAAGACAGCCACAGGTCATACTCCTTTCTCAATGGCCTATGGATCAAAGGCGCTGTTACTAATGGAGACAGTAGTACCATCATACCAGAGGGTTCATTATGACCTAAAGGAAAATGAGAAGTTGTAGAATATGTTATTGGATCTGATCAATGAATGACATGAAGAAGTTTCTTTGAAGGTTGAAGTGCATCGATGAAGGATGGCCAATCAATATAATTCTAAATTCAGATCCCGCCCATTCAAAGAAGGGGACCTAGTGCTAAAGCTTATTCTTTATACCGGGGGCACTTGACCTAATCTGGGAAGGGCCATATATCGTACATAAAGACTTGAGTAATAGAGCCTTCATCCTTAGTACAGTGGATGGAGCTATATTCAGAAAAGCCTGGAATGCGCAGAATCTTAGTCCCTATTTTACTTAGCATTCTGTCATGTTAGTAGTTATATTACAACAGTGCAATTGAAGCGGTTATAAAATCTAATAAAATGTGCTTTCCTTAAAATTTTGTTATAACAGATAATGAGTATGAAATATAACTTTACATTATAACCTACATATGTCGAGCTGGCATTTTCACTTAGAAAGCGTTGCATATGCCTGATGGGCTCACGTTTTCTACTTGGTGAAAAACGGTGTTTATGTGATAAAGAGTTCCACCCCCTCAAACCTCTCACCAGTAGTGGTAGGCCAGAGTAACCCTAACCGAGTGTCCATTATTGACAATCAACTTAACTTCTTTCCAACAATGGTGGACCAGAGTAACCCTAGTCAGGTGTCCATCATTGACAATTGGCTCAAACATCTTGCCGGTAATAGTGGACCAGCGTAACCCAAACCAAGTGTCCGCCACTAAAGATCGGCTCAAACTTCTTGTCGGCTATCGTGGACCAGAGTAACCCTAACCGGGTGTCCATCATTGACGATTAGCTCAAACTTCTTGTCAGTAATAGTGGACCAGAGTAACCTTTACCGAGTGTCCATCATTGATGATTTTCTCAAACTCCTCGCTGGCAATGGTGGACCCGAGTAACCTTTACCAAGTGTCCATTATTGACAATTGGCTTAACTTCTTGCCGATAGTGGTGGACCAGAGTGACCTTAATTGGGTGTCCACCATTGGCGATTGGCCTAAAAAATTTCCTCGATGACGATGAATCAGAGTGACCCTAGTTAGGCATTCACTATTGATGATAACTTCAAAACCTATGGATGATCGTGAAGGAGCCAACTTACCAATGGTCAGAACAGAACTGCCGCCTAATTGATTCACCCTCAATGATCGGCATAGGATTTCGCCAGTGGCAGACAGCTAAGTTCGACGATACTAAAGGCAACTATAGAACTAGGGCAACCTAAAGTTTTAGTGAGTGATGTAATAATAAACAAACAAGAAATATGGAAGTGCAGTAAGGAAAAACTAACAGGATAGCAAACATGCAAATTATGTACCAAACATTTACAATTCAAGGTTAATAAGTATCAAAAATGACATGAACTCGACTTTACCAATAGATCAAAATTAGCCAAGCACGGATAACAATGTTAAGTACATACAAAAAATGTACAATAGTCTATTCGAACTTAAAAGTCAAGAGGAGTGCAACCGCCATCGTCACTTAGGATTGCTTTTGTAAGGATGACTCTTCTTAACCGGTTTGGATCCTACAAGCTCTTTATCCTTCTACACATCCTTCTGCTTGGTCGTAGCCGCCTCATTAAGCTTTGCTTGTTATTTCTTCATCATCTTTAAATCCTCCATTTCCTCTAGTTTGACTCTCATGAACTCCTCTAGAATTGTTTTCAAGACGCTCTGTTTTAAGGCTTCCTCTCTATCAAAGTCCTCAGCGGACTCTATGGTACTCAATATTTCAATGTCGGCATCATCCTTAAGGACAGCGATCATCTCGTTCCAAGCCATATCAATTGGAAGGTTAGAAGGGCCTAGGGGCACGATCCTCCAGGACAAAGCCTTAGAAGTAATTACTATTCCATATGGACCCATCACAAGAATGTCACCTGTAAGGAAATGAGGAGGGCTATTAGATATGGTTCTACCTCCCTATGGAGAAATTCTAACACCACCATGTGTTTGAGCATCGTCATTGGGTGGAGAAATGTCTCGAGGCTGGCTAATCATTGGAGCATCTGAAGAAATGTGAAAAATAGTCGGGGAACATCATGTATGGGGACATCAATAATTGGACTTGAAATTTGACCTTGCGTTGTTGCTCCTGAGGTCGAGCTTCCATTCTTTCTTTTTTTCTTCCTCCTTTTTCTGGGCCTTCTCAGCTTCAATTAGCATGACATAAGCAAGTTGAATGGCCTCCCTTTCCTTTGTTGAAAAGCGGACATCGATGGTTTTAAGGCTGAAGGGTGGACCTCCCTGCTCACTAGGGCTTTTGCTTCCTCAATTAGTCGCTTATGGATTGAAGCCATGACCTCTTGATAATCACCCATCCATGCTAAACTTTTCTCCATAAACATTCTGAAATAAATTTCATTTAGAAGTGCCTCCACCTGGTCGAGATGGCTGTTCATTTCATCACATTCTGCTCGTAGTTTTTCGACCTTGGAAGTTTCGTTTCGACGACTTTTTCAACTGATAGGGTTTCAAGCTCGGCCCTAAGGGATACCCTCTTAACTTTCCACTCCACGACACTCTCTTCTTCATATCAGTAAGGCCAAGCTCCATAATCATGGCAACCACCTGGATCTCATCTAACCTCTTGGTGAATTTAATCTTGACGTTATTATAGTCATTAAAGAGCCACCCAACCTTAACCGTATACTCATCTTTGGCGGCTTTGATGTTGGTGGAATGATCCCTTCTCAGCTTCACTAGTTCCTTAATACGGGAAGCTTTAGGTTTCTCAATCTCTTCAGCTTGAGACCTCTCCAGCGCCTCTACCACCATTTTATGATCTAGCTCCTTTTGGTGCATCTACTTCCTCAAGTTAAAAATCTTTAGGTTTTGCTCGATGTTCTTCTTGCTAATTCCCTCCCCAGCCTTGACCACTCTGCCATGAACTCTTATAGTGCCTTTACACCGCTTAGCCCCTCCATAAGATGTTCGGTTAACCCTGAAAAGCATAGAGGAGCAACCTCAACAAGCAATCGGGTGAGAGGGCCTCTAGGTCAGTAGGGTTGTTGAAACTAAATGAAATTTGGATATATTGGATCAGTGATGATTACCGCTTCCTCTTTATCTTTCCCTTTGGAGATAGGAACAATTGCTCCTCTTTTATCTGTCTTCTCTCACTGCATAGAATTTTCTAAATCAGATAAGGGAAAAGGGAAATCCCGAGAAGATTTGGAAGAGCGACTAGGGGTCCTAGATTTGATTTGCTGTCGAAGAGCGGATCTTTTTCTTGAGCTCTTTTTAGGAACTTGATCGCCTTCATCCGTAGCTGGGTGATAAAATAATGTCTCCTTTGTTTTAAGCTCTATAGTCGGTTGCCCAACATTCTCGCTTGGTCCGAATGAAGATGCAGCTCTTTTAATATCTTTGGGAGGTGCACCTGGCCCCAGCTGCTGCATTTTTGATAGCAACTTCCCTCTCTTCGAGTTCATGCTTCCTATAATCGCATAAGAAATGATGAGTGAGAACCAAGGGACGTTCGAAAAGTGCATGATTGTAGCATAGATATGTGTGAGAGAGAGAGTGTGTGTGTGTGTGTGTGCGTGTGTGTGTGTGCACGCAGACAAAAATGTAGGGCGTCTAAACGAACCCTTGGGGTCCTCTTGGGTTTCCAACTGTCGTTGGGTTTCTGCTATCGATGTAGAATCCCCATAATCAATCCCTAGTTCTAAGTCCTAAAGGTATACAGAGACAGTAATATCTCTAAGAGTAAAAGTTTCCTCCTCCTCGGTACCAAAAGTGCAGGGTGGGGCTTCCATCACTTTTAAATTAAGTGAGCTGTCAAGGCCAATATGCCCAAAAGAATGTGCTTCACTATAGTCCAAAGCGGTGCCTTCGCTGTCATGAGACTGAGAACTTGCTCGTTCCACTGTCTTTGTGTGGATGTTGTCATCATCCTATTCCCTTAAAGTCGTAAGTCGACCACGTCTACGAGGTTCAATCTTGAAGGAGTCTAACGTCGACTCTTCTACACTCATGAAAATCATGGGGTCAGCTCCAGGTAGATTTGTAGTCAATATGGCACTAGAGAAGGAAGGCTGATAGGATGGAACCTCACTTGTCTCACCAGTTATAGAAGTTCTTCCCTTCCTTTTATTTATGGGTTTATGAGTGAAGGGTACACTGCCCTTCCCGATTGAGCGAACAATGGCCAATAGCCCAAGCTGTCTTAAATTATCGTCGGTAATTTAACTGGGAACCTCTGTAAGCTCCGCTAGGATTTGTTTAAGTCTTCGTAACATGTCCTCCAGGTCTCCTTTTGTTACCCTCACCCACCTAGAAGAGGAGCCTAAAGAAGGGAAAAATTAATTTCTAATGCAAAATTTCTTAAAGTGGAAATGTGAAAGGAAACAGATAAAATAGAAGGGGTCTTACATCCAGAATGCCATTAGTGGAAGCACGGAGAATCATCTCGAATGAAGAAATATTCCCTTTTGAACATGTTGTACTTGGAATACAGTTTCTCGACCGGCTAAAACTTACTTCATGCTTTGAGATAAATAAAAAGAGAGTCGTATATTTTTCTCTTTATAGCATAGAGAAACCTAATTTGATGGTGAGTAGGGGAAAGGTGAAACACCCTCATAAAAATGGCATATAGACTGGTCAGAATAGCATAACTATTAGGATGTAGCTAGAACGAAGCAATCTTTAAGTACACAAGAAAGCTTGTGATCCATTAAGTAAAAGGAGGTGTGCCTCAACCTATAATGATATCTAGATTAAGACATGTATCCTTCTGGTGGGGCATGAGCCTGTTGTGTAGGAGTAGGAAAAAGAATATCTTCTTTAGGAAGGCCGTGAGTGGCTACAATTATGTCCAGCTACCTAGGAGTTAGAATAGAGGCTTCAGAGTCAATAGGATCTACCAATAGTTAGGATGGCCCATGTCTATATTCTAGAGAATTGGCAAGGCTAGGCTGGTTAGTCCGACTCCCCAATGGTGCATGATCCATATGAGTAAAAGAAGATGGGGCTTGGTCCGACGTACCTATCTGATAACCTATCTCATATACCATCATAGGATGTGCAAGTGATTGTGAATGTGCAGGTGTGCACATGTGCGATGAATAGTATGATAAACTGATAAGCACTACTAAGAAAATAAGGAATTCTCAAGTAATAAAGTTCAATATTCTACTAGTCAACTACTGCTAGCACCATGTTCGGTAGCCGAACACATGAATGGCCGAGCCCTAGGTTGGAGTCCAAGGACCCATCAATTCAAAAGCATTTTGTAATCATGTTTTCACAGTTTGAGTTACCCATCACTTAGACACGCTTAAACCCTTATGATCTACAAAGTCTAAACAAACAAAAAAACCCTAGCTCCTTAGCCTACTATCAAATAGAGCATGAATCATGGTAACCAATCTAAGCATAAATGCGCAAATAGGTAAAAGAGCTTACCAGATTAGATGGTGGCCCCAGGCAACCATTATAGTGACCTAGAAGTGTTTGAAGTAGGGATCGGCACCTGTAGTTGGAGGGCGACGAACAGGCTTGGAGTTTGGAGAAACAAAAAAAATAAGTGAAGGTGATCAATGGAAGGAGGCTCGGGAGATTTTATAGGCATGTGGGTTTGTTCGGCGCTGAACCAAGGGCATGCTGAACCCAGTGATGACCACCGAGCCAAAAGGACAACGAACCAAATTGAATATATATAAGGCAAGTAGCAGATATTTTTTGATAGAATAAGTGGATTTTTAAAGCATTGGACAAAGCCCGCCTCGTAGTCTATGAACCGAGATTTAAAGGGCAAGTGTTGTGGGCATTCGCGCCTAGGAGATCAGGACTAGTAAAGCAAAGCAGGCTAATAGGAAGTCTGGTGAGGGCAAAGCAAGAACAAGAGGTAAAAGTGATGTAAATGGAATATTCTCTGCCCGGTAGGAAGAATGGACACAGGATAGCTCGGTTTTCCATGTACATTGATGTCCGGTCATAAGAATTCCTCAAGCCGAATCTCTTATCTGGTTGTTATAACATACATAGGAGAGACACAAAAGGAGTCGAACTAAATTAGCCAAGAAAGGAAGGGAAACAAAGTAGGGACAAGGGACTAGCATGGCCTCCCTCCACACTCTATTCGGCTACAAAGATAAGCCAAACATGATTTCATGTTCGATTGTTCTCTAACACCGAACAGGAAGACCTGTTCGGTTATTCTCTAACATTGAATAGGAAGTCCTATTCGATTGCTCTCTAACACTGAACAGCAAGTCTTGTTCGGTTGTTTTAGCACCAAACAAGAATTCCTATTCGGTGGATCAAACACCGAACAAGAATTCCTGTTCGGCTACTCCAACATCGGAAAAAATTTATGTTCGACGAGCATCACACCAAACGAGAAATGTTGGCCAATGCATTTTATCCCCACTCAAATTCCCGGTCCAACTAGCATGTTCGGTATTTTTTAGGCTGGGCAAGGAGATATCAGGTAAGACAGAACAAATGAGGGACACGAAGGAATCTAGCTAGTAAGATGCCTATGTTCATCAACCGGACCAGAAAACACTAAACAAAACCCTTCCAGCCGAACCAACCAAGTTATATATGAAATGAAATGTGGATATATATGGAAATCTATGATCATATCTATTATAAATGGAACTATCCGAACCGAGCAAACTATATATGAAAGTTATCTGATTTGCCAAGGCAACCTCCCTATCTCTACACCCTTATATATATCCAAGCATTTAGCAACTATGGGGACAATTTTGGACTTTCAAGAATCTGCCAAACAGAAATAGACGAAAAATGCTCCTAGGGTACAATATTGGGCAAAAAATCATTGTACTTTATATTCAAAAACTTGTAAAGCTTCAATATGAGAAAAGAAATAAAAAGAGCAGTGGACATAGGCATGTTATGGATGAACCACTATAAATATGTGTGTATTTGACTTTTTCTACCTTACATTTCTATTGATCTACTTTTATAACCATGATTGGGGGTGTTTGCCCAATTTTTGTGCAAACATATATTGTTCAAAATTCATTAATACTTAAATCTCAAATTAAATATGTTTAATACATATTAAAAAATATCAACTCAACTCATGTTTAGTATCAAAGTTCCATATCACTAGTGCTATTGTGTAAAGGTGAAAATGAATGAATGCTCTTTTGTTATGTAGTACATTGCACTAAAACACAAAAGAATATAGTTTTCAATAATTGGTGGAAAAACAAGTTTAATTTTGATTGGATATGTATATATATATAATATCTTTCTTGTTATATTTTGAAGAAACAAGACTATTTTGTACGTTTTCAATTTCTTGAATATTATTGGATGTCAACAGACACACTTAAATATTATCAGTTTCATTAAATCTTCTTGAAAGTTGTTCATTTCCATATTTTTTTAGAAAAGGGTAATTCTGAAAAAAGAAATTGATTTTTGAAATAATAAAAAGTTATTTTTAACAAAATTTAAACTTATTTAAGAATAAAAGAATGAAACTATTTGATTTTTAAAAATGGTTTGACCTTTTAAGGAATAAATTAAACATTTCAAAGAAAAATCCTTTTTATTTGAATTTTTTATAAACAATAAATATATCGAAGGGCGTTGTTAAAGGTTCTCCAAAAATAAATAAGAGTGCCATATTTTGGACTCTCATCAACATTTTTTGACCTTTTTATAACTAAATTTTAAGAGGACACTAGACCATTAAACCCACCCCCACCCTTTCCAATCTAGTTCTAGAGTCCTTTTAACAATGCACGTTTGAATTCAATGAAAAGTTGGTACATATCCTCTTTTCTAAAATTACCTCGAAGAACATATCTTCCATCATTTATATGTTTCTCAACTCCTTGTAATAACATTTATCGATACTTTAATTTTGACATACTTTTGATCATCTATTTCCGCATCCACAATCATCTACAACCTCACCAACCATCTTCAATTCCCTCATTGAAATATGCACCTTCTAGCACCCATCTAATCTAATATGGTCTCTATTTGCAAACAAGCAAATTACAGCCATCTTTCATCGAAAAAGTTAATTTCGATCACTATAGATGTTGTTACGCAATTGTACCACCACCAATCAACTCTGCATTGAGAGGTGCACCTGATGACATACTTCACTACCACTAGTGATGTCAAATTAAACGTCATCAAAGTATGACAAAGTTGAGTAGATTTCAATATGCATGGGCAAATTCTTGCCTTGTAAAAAAATTACATAGCTAAGGGTTTTAATTCAGGGTAAAATTCATGCATTTTGCGATGCAAGTAATTTGCAAGTATTTAAAGTACAACAAAATGGTATTGCACTTACTTTCTTTTATGGTAAATAAGAAATATCAGCAATGCATAGATAACTGATTGCATGACAAATATTTGCACGATAAGTGTTTGATAAAAAGGATAATTGTAATGCATGACAATTATTTGCACTACAAACTGACTCTATGTTAAGATATATATGTAACAATTTTTACATGCATTTGACTCAAATTTGACATTCATAAAACATTCAAAAAATATTGGATTTGACCATGGTCGGGAAGAAACTTACAACATTGATTTTAATATTATTCTTAATAGTGCTTTAATATATATGAAAAAAGTAACTTGGTTTCAGTTGATTTCACATGAGGGATTCAAAGTTTTTTCTTTAAAGGGCCTAGTGCCAAAATTCCTTTAATTTCATCAACATCAAAATATAAAAAAAATAGAGGTATTCATGGAGAGAATCAATTATTAACTTTTGAACTATTTAATGAGACATGTTCAAAAACAAAATCCATGTTGACTTAAATTTAGAGAATTCATTTTTCATCACTATGGTAAGGCTAACCTCCTTACTAGTTAGTTCATTACCACAAGCTTTGTATAATAGTTTTGTTACTGGACTACACTACAATGGTGGAAGCTGACTGATAGATTTCTTTATTATTCAGCCTGCTAGGTTGAAAATATAGTTCTTGAATTTTTATGAAAAAAGAGTTTATTTCAAACTGGATTTTCCAATACGTTTATCGTTATTAACAATAAATAATATAAACATATTAAATTTTGCCGCCTTTCATAATAAATACATATATATTGTTAATTCTTCAGTTTTCTAAATTTTATGAATTTCGATGAAAATTTTGAATTTATCTTATTTAAAAAAAAGTGTCATTCTTTTTGTAAAGATGAATTTTTAATAGTTTATTCTTTCAAAGAAAGAATTTTCAAACAAAATTTTAATTTATTTAAAATTGTTTGAAAATATTTGTTTCTTAAGAAAATTATTCTTTCCGAAAAGTACTTTTTGTACCAGATTTTTTTGAAAAAGGTAACTGATTTTACATAAAATCTTTCGATTAAACTATAAATCTTTTGATTTATTTTAAATCGGTTCAAAAGGAGAAATGTCAAGGACAAAATCCAACTTAATTTTTTAGCTCTGGAGAATTCCATTTGCTTCAATATGGTAAAGACCAACCTCCATATTAGTCAGTTTAGCATGTTAAATAGTTTTTGTAGTAGATTTGAATGCTAAGTCTTTCATTTTGCATTTTACATCACATTTACTTATAACATGCTCTTCTTCAGTTCGTAGATTTGGAATGGTAGAAATAGGTAAAATGTGGTCTTTTAACATTATTCTAACCCACTTTCATATATGGTTAGCAAATGAACATGTAATAAAACAATGTTCCAAGTCCTTTTTTAAATTGCAAAGTACAAACGTAGTATCCACATTGATAAACATATTTCTAGTTTAACTTTTGTGGGTAAGTTGATTGATATAGCTCTAGAAGTGAAAACTAATATCGTAGGTTTTTCTATCACTTTCCACACCAATTATACCATTTTACCTTATCATAATATTGTCCAATTCCATTTAAATCCTTGAACATAAATTACAGGCCGCGCCTAAGGACATGGCTTCCCAAGCAGTTGTCTAAGGCAACAAGTTGGAGTTGTAAAATAAATTTTTAAACTTCTTAAGTTTGGGTTTGGTTACAATATTTTTTATGCTTTATATTTTTTCCCTCTATTTCCTTCTCAAACTTAACTGAGGCAACCAAATTGATAGGGCCGACCCTACAAACTGTTCATCCTTTGATGCAAAATAAGGCTCGAAATCTTCATTAGCATTGCTGAATAACTTACACCGACATTCTCACTTGTTTTCTTCACATGATTTTATTAACCTACCAAACACCAAGGTATCTCATAGTTATTTTGTTCTCCCTCCAACAAACTCAATAGACTTGTTCGGTGTGACTCAATACTGAATGCATAAATAAAACAAATGATATAGTGTAACCTCCTTTAATGATAATCATTACTGTCAAATGTTGTGAACTACTAAACATATAGTTTAACACCCTATTGTACTTCGAAAAATATTATGGTCACATTTTCCCGTATAAATACTACTCAACCCTATGTGCGATAGAGTTGAGGGTATGTCTTGGGAAATTATTTCTAATTATATAATTGTATACTTACCTCTTACGTATAAATATTTTTTTAAATAAAAGGCCCAAATTATTTTATAAACAATATAAAATAATTATTTACAAAAAAACAAAAGGCAAATTATATATTCACATAAACATACGACCTATATCGACCCAACAACTTATCCCACCGCCTTCAAAACTAGAATGGGTTTAAAGCACTAGCCACACAATTTTAGAATCCTCCACACCGCAGAATAGTTGTACTTCATTCAATTCAACTTCATTCTTCTCTATTTCCTAAAACAAATCCTAGCCCATAACGGCGCTTTCTCCTAAAAAATCAAGCTGTCTCCAATGATTTTATCTATCTTCCCTCTACCTTTATTCGACCATGTTTGTAGTCAAATCGCACTTCTTTGTCCTCTATTGCCAACTACCTGAGCCAAATTTTCTACAAATCCCATATTAAATTCTAAATTTTGTCTAGTATTTGACATGTTAGTTTTTTTGTGCAGATCTGTCGCCGACTTATATCCTCGGCTTGTTGTTATGCAACCATACTGTTAGTATTCCTCTAGTTCACACCTCATTTCTTAGTTACAATTAGATTGACTTTGTTAATGTAATTTATTATTTCATTGTTTGCTATAATAATTATGAGCATGTGAACTTGATTATTTGTGGCAACGACGGTGTCACTATTTTGATTCCTTCCATTCTTCTCATAAAGAAGCTGGAGCTTACAGTTGTTTTTATCTTTAGTTGACATAAAGCTAATTAAGTATACCACTATTATTTCAAAATATATCTTTTGACTGATTAAAGACATGAATATCTTTTGACTGATTAAAGACATGAATACTGAAATTATATCTCCTTGTAGGCATGTTAGTGGAAATAAAAAAAATTTAGAGCAAGAGAAGTTTGATGCAAGGGCGCATGCAAACCAAACACTAGCATCAACCAGAGAACCACAACAAACCTTAAGTCTATATTCTATATCCATGAAGCAAAACTCTGTCTTTTGGAGAGGTGGTAAGAACCGCTAATTCTCCCATTCTTTACATATCTTATCATCATTATAATTAATGATGCAGTGATGTTTTGATTTCATTATCCTAGTTCTCATCATATTAACAATGTTAGCACATATATCACGTTCTGTTTTGGGGATTTTTTTGAAAACAATATGTTATTCCTAGCACACCATAATAATCGTACACATGCACACATAAAGCCTAATATATAACTGTATGAACCCGGTTCATTTTGTAGTGGATGAAATGGATAAATCTCAAAAACTCTCCTTAATTGGATTTAAGTGGGCATATGAAATCTAATGTTCAAATATAATCTAGTTAATTTAGTAAAACGATTTTTATTAAGATTGTTTAATTCTTGATTAATTAAATCTAAATTAATTAAGTATAGTATTTCACTACGTGTGAAAATTGTGGATCACGGTGTAACGGATCTTAAGGCTACTTTAACAATAGAGAAAGATGAATAGTGTTTTAGAAATTTTATTTATCTTTTTAAATTTGTTTCAAGGTTAAAATTAAATCACATATTACCAACGTAGACCTATATACTAATCAAGCAGTCACAGATGCAATCACTAATAAATATAAAAGCAATAACAAAAAGTAAAGTAAGAAAGATGACACCGGAAATTTTATACTGGTTTGGTTTAACCAATCCTACATCCAATCCCGTACAACACTGTACATATTTCTTTTCAATCGCCCACTTTAACAAGGTAGTAAGCAAACCAGAATACATGCTCAATTTCAAGGCTAGGAGATACACCATCCTATCTCATTAGACTAGGGTAAACTCTCTTGATTTACCAGACAACAAAATCACCCACTAGATTTAGACGGGCTACTAAGCACACTCACTTGATTTGAATCGTCAACAAGCACACCTAAACAAATAAGATTAGAGTTATTGATTTCTAAATACAAAGGATTATACTTGGGATACAAGAAATCCTATAGCCTTTCTGATAGTGGTTTAATCTTTGAATTTGCAGAGAGATTTCTTCCAAAACAGTAAGTAATTTGTAAGGAATCCATCTAGTAGTATATGAATTGATTCTATGTAGTTTTGAAGAATGTAAGTAGGTATCAAGAAATATTTTAAGGGAGTAAGCAGTAAGAAGAAAGTAAGAAAAATTACTTAGAAAATTCATTTACACTCCTCTTTATATAATGAATGAACGGATGTATCCATTAATGAAGAGGTATGTCCAAAGTCACCTCTTTTCAAATTTTGAAAAACAAATCAACGGTCACTATGTTGACATATCTAGGAGGGGTATTTCGACATACCCTTGTAAAATTGGAAATGATTTTCATTTAAATTGTTTTCAAACTCCTATAAAGGTTGAACCTAGTGCACGAGGCTCCCACACGATAGCGGGCTCTGGGGAGGTCGATAATGTATGCAGCATTTCCCTCGCATTGCGAAGAGGCTGTTTCCGGACTCGAACCTGAGCGCCCAGATCACCATGCAGGTGTCCTAACCATTTTCAAACTTCTATATTTTTGTAAAATAATTTAAACATCCTTTTTAAATACTTTGAACACATAAAGACATTTATAAATATTTGTAAAAATATATTTTGATAAATAATTTATGTTGGTAAAATATCAAAGATTAGAATTTTGTGATAATGATCATAATCTGCTACCGGGACTTTAACAATTTATTCTAATGACTCATAACAATACACTAAAGTCTTGAGCTCTTCAAATATTTGTCTTTAAACTTATGAGTCTTGATTAACTCTGAATTTTGAGTTTTAGTCTTTATACTAATCGGTCTTCAAGCTTAATCATTTTGTAACCGTGTAATATTATGCAATATATACTATAAAACTTGGCAAAACATTTATGGTTATTTTCATCAAAATCAATATCTGAGGTATTAACAATCTCCCATTTTGATAATGACAACAATGTAAATATCTCTATATATAAAATATAATATAACTCCCTTTGAGTTAAATAACTGGCCTTAGTATATGCATATGTTATATTTTATATTTTTCTCCCCTTTTGTCATCACAAAAAGGGTGAAAAAACAAAATTCCCCCTAAATGTGATATACTTATGAATTATGGAGTCAAAATAAATATTTAAATTCTAAGCAATTTTGGAGATTTAAACTATATGCACAATTGTAATTAGATTATATGTAAGATATATGTATGAAAATACTACTCATTTTAAATGTGGTATATATAGAACATATATTTAGTACATATACTGAGAAATGATTAAATTCTAAATCATATACTAAATGTTAAAGACATGAAATAAATAAGACAAATTTTATTAATTATTCGAAAATACAAATCAAACTATTATACAATCCAGACATACAAATAAACAATCCTAAACAAACCAAGTCAAAATCATATATAAAAATTTTAAAATTCATACTTACAAATTCTAAACAAATTGGAATTCTAGATTTTCCTTAGAACTTCAACCTATCCGTTGGATCCAAAGATTTGATTTTTTTTATGACATCCCAATCTTCTTGCTACATGTTTGCTTTGGAGTTTGAGCATTTTGGGTTATTATTTTGATCATCTTTGATAAGGGAGGAAATTAACCGACGAAGATCATCAAAATGTTTCTCTTGTTCCTTTACCACTTGCATTTGACTTAATTCCAAATGCCTTTGATTTCGAAGAATGAAACAAAGAGCATCTTTGAAAGATTGAAGCGTTTCTTCTAAGTTTTCATAAAGTTTTTGATGTGAAGAACTCTTTTTTATGAAAGAAAATGTTTATAATGGAAAGGGATGAAAAGATCAATCAATGTATGATTTTTTTTGGAAAAAAAGGGGTTAAATAGAGATTAATGGACGGATTAAGTAACTGATACAAAAGTAGTTATCAATTTTTGGATTTAAATTTTTTCAAAAACAGCCAGTATATGTCGACATATGTATGAGGGGTATGTCGACATATGTACCTTGATTTGCAAAATTTATGTTTTTGTTCTAATTTTTGTTTCTACTTAATACTATTCTATTTTTTAAATTCTAATATAAGAATACTATTTAGCAGCGAAAATTTAATTTCTAAGTGATTTTTATTAATATAAAAGAGAAGTACATGGACATAATAGAAAAATACATGTGAATAACATGAAATAAAACTAGAAAAACATACAACTAAGAGATACAAAGGTAGATAAAAGATCTAAAAAGATGATGACGATGATGAAGAAGAGTTTCCACTAAGATTCCTAATGATCCTCTTAAAGTATTTGTCCACTTTGTTTAAGAGAGAAGTGAACTTCTTATTAAATGAACGTTTAAGCTTTTTTTGGTTTTTAAGAAGCTTTTCATTTTTTTTGAGGATTTCTTTGCTAGGAAAGTGGGATGGTTTCTCATTCTAAAGAAGTATCCATTTGCTCCTCTTCTTTTTCTTATTCTTCCTCCTCTTTAGTTTCCATTCTATCACTTTCTTCTTCTTCTAGAATATCTTACTCTTCTTCCCTTGCCAAACTTTCTTCCTTTTCAAGAAGAGATTCATAAGGTTCGAATTCAAAAGAGATGTGCATAAGAGAGAATTGGTTTTATCAAAATTGTGAGGCAAAATGTTTTCACCTCCTAGATCACCAAAGTAATTGAAAAATTCCAGTAAGATACACACCATGATAAAGTGCATTCTCATACCTAGAGATTTTCTTTTAAACAAAGTCATCCAAAATCACTTGAGCCCAATTCATATCATATTTTTCAAAAATAGAAAACAAAACTTTAATTTTTTTTGAGTCGGGTTATTGTAATTTCCAATCCTTGGTGTAATGCTTTGTTATAAAATAAGACTCATTAGTCTTGCTTTAGGTCGAAGATTCTTGTCTTTAAAATCATACTCTTCATCATTAGAAAATAAATTGTGCATAACTTCTCTACTACCATAATTGACGCAGCGGATTAATCAAAACAATGTAGATCGATGAAAGTAGCGATCGATGGATTGGAAGATACTGAAATGCCCAAATTCGTTGATCCGAAGATACCGAATTCTAGCTATCCCGAACTCGTTGATCACGCACGATGCCGGGTTCTAAGATCTGCGATTCTTCACACGTTGATCTAGCGCACTAGATTCCGTGAATCGGCTTCTGCAGTCGTTGAATCGAGCGCACTCGATTAACCGAAAGAGGAGATAGGAGATTACACTCAACTACCAATTTGGTGAAAGCACAAAGCTAACAAAACAAGAGTTTTATTTCAAATCAACTAAACTATTACAAATGGCACCACCGGCCTATTTATAGAAGTTACAAAACAAAACAAAATTCTGTACAACTCTTAAGTCGGAACCGACTTATCACGAACGACTCAAAGAAGTACAGACGACATACGACTTACAAACAGACGACATACGAAACAGACGACATACGACTTAAAGAAATACAACACATAGTACATAGCGACTTAACAAAACAACACATACATCACGAATTTACAATACATAAGTCGTTTACGACTTATAACCTACGACTTAAAACATGCGACTTAAAACATGCGACTTAACATCCTCCGCATCTTAAAGAATCAACGACCTAGAATGAGGCGGCATAAGAATCTACGGTTTCCATCTTCAGCGACTTAACTTAGGTCGGTAACGACCTAAAAATATGTAGCAACTTAAGAGATAGCCAATTTCACGCGACTTACGACTTAAGGACTTCACGACTTAGAATCTTCAGCGACTTATCTCTCCAGATCACCCAGCGACCTTTCTTAAGTCGTAACTCGTTTGCGCGCCCTAGTATAGGTCGTAACACATCTCTACGACCTAAAGTATGTCGTAACTCTTTAACTCGTCTGCCTTCCAGCACCCTGAACCCAGTAACTCGCGTGCCGCTTTTGTTAGGTCGTGAGCGACTCAATAATAGGTTAGGTCGTCTACGACTCATCATATCCACACGACTTAAGATTCCGTTAGGTCATGGACGACTTATCACTTCTTCCTTAGGTCGCAAACTCGAGATAATTTCTTCCCCTGGTTTCCAGTTAAGTCGCAGCTCCCCCTCTCGTGACTCCTTAGGTCGTGGATGACCTATAACTTCTTCGTTAGGTCACAAAGCTGCTTCCTTAAGTCGTGGGCGACTTAAGCTAAGTCGTGGGCGACTTAAGTCTTGTAACTTTGTAGCTCGTGCTGCATCATCCTCCCCAGGTTGAGAAAAATTCGTCCTCGAATTTGTAAATTCTTCCACATCAGATTGTTCATTCCCATAATATGGTACGAGATGTTTGACATTGAACACGTCAGAAGTGTACACATCCTTCGGCAGCTTCAACTTATAAGCATTTTCATTAATTCGTTTCAAGACTTCTACAGGACCAATTTTTCTGGCTTTCAACTTATTATAAGTGCCTACTGGAAAACGATCCTTTGTTAACACTGCATAAACCCAATTACCTTCATTAAATTCAACATTTCTTCGCTTCAAGTCTGCAGATCGTTTGTATTTCTCATTTGCTTTTTCCAATCGTTCCTGAACGATTTTATGACACTCTGTCAATCCTTCAACAAAATCAGCAGCTCGCTTGACTATTTTCTTTGGTTGTGGTATGACTGTTAACTCCAACGGCCCCTTTGGTAAACTAGAATATACAATCTGAAATGGACTGAATCCCGTACTACGGTTTACTGCATGATTATGAGCAAACTCTGCCTGACATAACTTCACGTCCCAACTCTTCAGATTGTCTTGCACAAGACACCTCAACAAATTTCCCAACGATCTGTTCACAACCTCGGTCTGTCCATCCGTTTGCGGATGATAAGCGCTGCTAAAATTCAACTTCGTTCCCACCATCTTCCACAAGCTTAGCCAAAAATGACTCAGAAAACGAGTATCCCTATCCGACACAATCGATTCTGGCAATCCGTGAAGTCGATATATCTCTTTGAAAAACATCTGAGCAACATGAACAGCATCCGCCATCTTCTTACAAGCAATAAAATATGCCATTTTCGAAAATCGATCAACCACCACAATAATGGAATCATTACCACGTTGTGTTCTCGGCAACCCCAACACAAAGTCCATACTCACATCAACCCATGGTTTAGTTGGTACAGGTAACGGCATATATAACCCAGCATTAGTTACAGTTCCTTTCGAAACCTGACAGATATGACATCGCTCCACAAACCTCTCCACTTCTTTCCTCATCGATGGCCAAAAGTAAGACTGTGAAATCAACTGTAACGTACGGTCTCTCCCAGCATGTCCTTCTTCTTGTAGCTCTTTTACAATCTTCATTCTCAAACTACAATCAGGTATGCACAATCGATTTCCCTTGAACAGAAAACCATCTACCATCAATAACTCATCCACTTTCCCTCCTTGACTTTATCAACAAACTTTGCAAAGTAAGGATCATCGACAAATAATTCTGGCAACACATCAAACCCTGTCACCTCAACTTTCAGTGTAGTCAACAAATGACTCCTCCTACTCAAAGCATCAGCCACACGATTCGTCACCCCTGACTTGTGTTTAACAACAAAAGTAAACTGTTGTAGATATGCAATCCACGATGCATGTCTCGCTGAAATCTTGTCTTGCCCTTGTAAATGATTTAACGCCTCATGATCAGTGTAAAGAACAAACTCTTTCTGAAATAGATAGTGTCTCCAGTGTTTAATAGATTGCACAACAGCATAGAATTCCACATCATAGGTACTGTATCTCATTTTTGCTCCTGATAACTTCTCGCTAAAGTATGCAATCGGACGTCCCCTCTGAATCAACACTCCTCCAATCCCAACCTTGGATGCATCAGTATGTAGTTCAAACACTAGCTGAAAATCTGGTAATATTAGAATTGGTGCAGACGTCAAGAGTCCTTTGATTCGATCAAAAGCAACCCCGGCTTCCTCCGTCCATGCAAACTGTTTACCCTTCATACAATCAGTCACAGGCGCCATCACACTACTAAAGTGTGGAATAAACCTTCGATAAAATGAAGCCAACCCGTGAAAACTACGAACTTCCGTTATCGTCTTGGGTTGCGGCTAATCTCTGATAGCTTCGACTTTACTTTGGTCAACCTGTATTCCTTCTTCCGACACAACATACCCCAGAAATAAAACACTCCTCGCCATAAAAACACACTTCTTTGTAGCAGCATAGAATTGTTCTTCACGAAGAATAATTAACACATTCTTCAAATGCTGAACATGCTCTTCTTTACTAGCACTGTAGATCAGAATATCATCAAAGTAAACCACCACAAATTTTCCAATGTACGGTCTGAAAATTTGATTCATCACCCTCATGAATGTACTTGGTGCATTCGATAGACCAAACGGCATTACTAGCCATTCATACAATCCTTCCCTCGTCTTGAATGCTGTCTTCCATTCATCCCCTGGTCTAATGCGAATCTGATGATAACCGCTCTTCAAGTCAATCTTAGAAAAGATTACGGACCCACTGATTTGATCCAATAGATCATCAAGCCTTGGCATCGGAAATCTGTATCTGACTGTGATTTTATTCAATGCTCTACTATCTGTGCACATCCTCCACGTTCCATCCTTTTTGGGTACCAATAAAGCTGGTACAGCACAAGGACTTAAACTCTCCTGCACACGCCCCTGTTCAAGCAATTCTTCCACTTGCCTCCTCAATTCTTCATGTTCCTTTGGACTCATTCGATAATGTGGTCTGTGTGGCAATACAGCACCTGGAACAAGATCTATCTGATGTTGTATATCCCTCAACGGTGGCAACTCCGTTGGTAACTCCTCTGGAAATACATCGTCAAATTCTTTCAAAACTGGCTTCGCTTCTTCCGGAATTTCAACCCCTTTACTGCTCTCACGCCCAATCAACAAAAACACTTCAGGCTCCTCCTCTACTTCCTTCACAAACTCTTTCAAAGATAACAAAGTTTTAAGTTCTTCAATCTCCTCTAACTTGTTTTCCTCCTGTTGTCACTTCTTTGGAACTAGAATAATCTTTGTGCCTTCAAACATGAAACTGTAACTGTTGGTACGCCCATCATGTTGCACCGCCCTATCATATTGCCACGGTCTCCCCAGCAACAAATGACAGACATCCATATCTACCACATCGCACCAGATTTCATCCTTGTATTTCTTTCCAATTGAAAACTTCACACAAGCCCTTCGTCCAACCTTCACCTCCCAGCCTTTCCTCAACCAAGCTAGCTTGTACGATTTCAGATGTTTCTCAGTCTTCAACGCCAACTTCCTCACAGCTTCTGAAGAAATTATATTATCACAGCTTCCAGCATCAATAACAAATTTGCAAACCTTCCCCAGAATGGTACATGTTGACTGAAAAATATTACTCCTTAACCAACTACATCCTCCTCTTGCTTTGGTGTTAAACAGGACCTCTTCATCATTAGATTGTAACCTTCGTCTCCCGTCACTTCTTCTTCCTCCTCATCAGGTGATGAATTGGAACATTCAGCTTCTTCATCCTCATCCTCAACCTCCGCTATCATAGCTCTCTTCTTCGACTTCGGACATTCGCTACTTTTGTGGCCCATTTCTTAGCAATTATAACACTTGAAACCATTACTGACTTTCATCTTTCCAACCTCATTCACAACTGGTTTCGCAACAGCTTTTGAAACATTAGAACTTCCACTAACACCCTTCACTTGATTATTGGAATTTGTAAACACACCACCTCCTCGTCGTCCCTGTTTCTCCCAAGCCAACTCTTTCTGATGTGCTTCCGCTACAGATCTGGGATCAAACATGTTAACCATATCCTGAATCTGCATTCGCAATCCCCCAATGAATCTAGATGTCAGCTGCTCTTTCGTTTCCATAATATCATTCCTTGCAATAAGCTGATAAAACTCATCCGCGTAATCATTAACATTCTTTGTGCCCTGCCTCAAATTCTGCAAACGTTGATACATCAAAGATTGATAATTGTAAGGTAAGAACGTTGCTTTCATCAATTTCTTCATCTTCTCCCAAGATTCAACTTTTGACTTCCCCATCCGTTCACGTGTAAGTTTGGTTTGCTGCCACCATGCCAAAGCTCTACCCCTCAACCTCGTAGCAACCAACTTCACTCTACGATGTTCTGGAACTTCTTTGAAGTCAAAAATCTCTTCAACATTAGCCACCCAATCTAGAAACTCCTCCGCTTGCATACCACCTTTGAATTCAGGAATTTCAGTCTTCATCCCCGACTCCCACTTGTGATCATACTCAGAGTGATTTCTTCCTTGTTCTCGTCCTTGTCCTCGAACACTACCACTATCATACTCCTCTTCAAAATCAGATGCATATCGTTGTCTTTCTCGTCCACCCACATCTCTACTACCATCACGTTTACCACCATCATCCCTTCTATCTACATTCCTCCGTTCACGATCATCCACGTTCCTCCCACGCCTTTGATCATTGTCAACACTTCTTTCTCGATTGGATTGTGGTGAGACTCTACTTCCCCCATGGTTAGATTCAGGTGAAACCCTTCTCCGATTTTGATTCATCTCTAACATAATCTTCTCTAACCGACCAATTCCTTCGTTAAGCTTTTCACTAAAGTTTTCATTGATTCTTTGCTCCATCTCATCAGCTTCTTCTCTTCGATACAAAGCTTCAACGTTTTGATGACGATTAGCTCTTCTTGGCGGCATTCTTGAACTTCACAAACACTTCAGATTCAAACACAATTCGAACTTTGATCCAAAATGAAATGGATCGAAACTTCCACTTTTGTTGCAAATCGCGATTAACACGATGAACAAAATTCTCGGCCTCCAACACAAATTCGATCGAAACAACTTCGAACAAGCTCTACTAACTCGGCCGACTTGATTGGAGATGCTCGGATCAACTTGATTTCTTCAAAACTCCAAAATGATTAGGCTCCAAGTCTCGATCTAGCTATGATTGGCTAGAACAAGCTCTGATACCAAAACTGACGCAGCGGATTAATCAAAACAATGTAGATCGATGAAAGTAGCGATCGATGGATTGGAAGATACTGAAATGCCCAAATTTGTTGATCCAAAGATACCGAATTCTAGCTATTCCGAACTCGTTGATCGCGCACGATGCCGGGTTCTAAGATCTGCGATTCTTCACACGTTGATCTAGCGCACTAGATTCCGTGAATCGGCTTCTGCAGTCGTTGAATCGAGCGCACTCGATTAACCGAAAGAGGAGATAGTAGATTACACTCAACTACCAATTTGGTGAATGCACAAAGCTAACAAAACAAGAGTTTTATTTCAAATCAACTAAACTATTACAAATGGCACCACCGGCCTATTTATAGAAGTTACAAAACAAAACAAAATTCTGTACAACTCTTAAGTCGGAACCGACTTATCACGAACGACTCAAAGAAGTACAGACGACATACGACTTACAAACAGACGACATACGAAACAGACGACATACGACTTAAAGAAATACAACACATAGTACATAACGACTTAACAAAACAACACATACATCACGAATTTACAATACTTAAGTCGTTTACGACTTATAACCTGCGACTTAAAACATGCGACTTAACAAAACAACACATACATCACGAATTTACAATACTTAAGTCGTTTACGACTTATAACCTGCGACTTAAAACATGCGACTTAAAACATGCGACTTAACATCCTCCGCATTTTAAAGAATCAATGGCCTAGAATGAGGCGGCATAAGAATCTACGGTTTCCATCTTCAGCGACTTAACTTAGGTCGGTAACGACCTAAAAATATGTAGCGACTTAAGAGATAGCCAATTTCACGCGACTTACGACTTAAGGACTTCACGACTTAGAATCTTCAGCGACTTATCTCTCCAGATCACCCAGCGACCTTTCTTAAGTCGTAACTCGTTTGCGCGCCCTAGTATAGGTCGTAACACATCTCTGCGACCTAAAGTATGTCGTAACTCTTTAACTCGTCTGCCTTCCAGCACCCTGAACCCAGTAACTCGCGTGCCGCTTTTGTTAGGTCGTGAGCGACTCAATAATAGGTTAGGTCGTCTACGACTCATCATATCCACACGACTTAAGATTCCGTTAGGTCGTGGACGACTTATCACTTCTTCCTTAGGTCGCAAACTCGAGATAATTTCTTCCCCTGGTTTCCAGTTAAGTCGCAGCTCCCCCTCTCGTGACTCCTTAGGTCGTGGACGACCTATAACTTCTTCGTTAGGTCGCAAAGCTGCTTCCTTAAGTCGTGGGCGACTTAAGCTAAGTCGTGGGCGACTTAAGTCTTGTAACTTTGTAGCTCGTGCTGCATCAATAATCAATTTCAAAAATAAAGAGGTCATTTCCACTACTTTTACAATCAAAAATTTCATAATCCAAAATAATGGTAGTATCTTTGAAACTACTCCAAATTTGACCTTCTTCTCTTTGAAAATATTTCCATCTAAATTTGCATAAAACATTTTAACCAAATTGGGATAGCAATCAAAATTGTTTTGAGATAAATCAGTTAAATCAAAAGTACCATTTTCTAAAGTAAGATCTTGTAAACCATAAGAAGAAAATTCATTTAAATTTGCAAACCATCCCCAAAATACTGTTCCATAAGTAGCATACCCAATATATGTTTCAATGGACTCTTGATCATTTTGAAGTTGACTTTTGATCTTTTTGGTAAGCCTAATGACTTTGGGTGAGGAGGGTTGGTTTGAGAAAGACATTGTTGAATTGTTTTGAAGGTAGGAGAGTGAATAATGATTTTTAATTTTGAAATAAAGTGTGAGTGAATGAAGGAATAGGAACGAGTTAATTAATAGAGAGTGAACTGACATTTTTCAGTAGAAGAGACGCGTTTTCATTTTTTGAAATTAATGCAAAAGAGAGAAAAATTCAAAAGTTTGAATTTGAAAAGATTCTCCAATTTTCTTACTGGTATATTAAAAAACATATGTAGACTATGTCGACATATGGGCCGAAAATTCCAAAATTAAACCAAGGTAAGAAATTCCTACACACACACACACTTTTATACACTCATTATTATTATTAATCTATATCTATTGCTAAATTCAATAATTTGAAATATATGAAATAAAAATTAAATGTAAAAAGTACCACTTTTTGCTGTTTTCCTTTACTCTAATTCGGTTAATCTTCTATTGCTGTGAAATACTTGTCAGCATTCCAGATGTCTAGTTCAGTTTCACTTGAAGTTATATCAAAATCATCTAAAGTTGTAGTGTAATCCCTCTTTCTTTTTTGGATGAATCAGTGACAGGCATGATCTTTGATTTATTCTGATATGGACAGTCTCTTTGCAGACCAGGCCTGTCACAGTTGTAACACTTAATCACAATTCCGTTTTCAGAATTTTGTTTTCAGGTCTACGGAAGTTATTCATTTTCTGTATTTTAGGAATTTTCTAAAATTTTGAGTCATAATAGCAATCTACTCATTATCATCATTGTCTGAATCCTGATTGTTAGTTATAGCATTGAATACAATCGTTTTCTTTTCGGTTTCCTTGCTTTTCATTCTACCATGTAATTGTGCTTCACAGGACATTAGATTACCTATTAATTCTTCTATTTTTAAAGTATTGACGTCATAAGCCTAAACTATTACTAATGTCTTCTGATCCCATTCTGAAGAGAGTGAATTAAGAATTTTTCTAACTTAGTCCTCTTTAGAGAATTTTTTACCTTGTGATACTAAAGAATGAACAATATCTTGAAATCTAGAATAAATATCAGAAATAGACTCATTCTGTTTCATTTTAAGCAACTGAAACTAATTAGTTAGCATGTAAATTTTGGTCTATTTCACTTTACTGGTGCATCATGTGTAACATGAAGTGTTCTTTAGATTTGATATGCAGACTTACAAATAAAGACTCTTTTAAATTCATTTTTATCTAATGAAAATTTATATTCATGGCCTTAGAATTATTAAGTGCTTATGTCTTTTGGTCTGGTGTCCATGTTGAATATTTAGTTTGGGGTTCAATGTATTCAGTCTATTTAATACTCCAAATATCTAACATTAAACTATAAGTAAATCGTCATCCTATATGAATAATAAGTGTAATTACTGCCATTAAATAGTGGGGGTGTTGTAGTTGATTGTCCTTCTACAAAAGTGTTAAAAAGTGAACTACTAGTGTTACTAGCCATTTATACTTTTCAAAAATCAAATTACGAATTTTTGAAAACATAATACTCTGATACCAAATGTGGGTTACAGTGTAACAGATCTTAAGGCTACTTTAACACTAGAGGGGGTGAATAATGTTTTATAACTTTTATGAATCTTTTTAACTTTGTTTCAAGATTTAAATTAAACCACATATTATCAACACAGATCTATACTAATCAAGCAGTCATAGATGTAATCACAGATTAATATAAAAGTAATAACAAAAGGTAAAGGTAGAGAGATAACATTGGGAATTTTATACTGGTTTGGAGTAACCAATCCTACATCCAGTCTCGTAGAATACTGTACAGATTTATTTTCAATTGCGTACTTTAACCAGGTAGTGAGCAAACCAAAATATAGTCTTGATTTCAAGGCTACGAGATACATCCTCATGCCTCATGAGTCTGGGTAAACTCTCTTTATTTACCAGACAATAAGATCACCCACTAGATTTAGGCAGGCTACTAAGGACACCCATTTTATTGGAACGGGCAAAAGGCACACTCAAACCAATAAGAGTAGAGTTGTTGATTTCAAAATACAAACAGTTGTACTTGGGATACAAGATATCATATAACCCTTTTGATAGCGGTTTGATCTTTGAGTTATAGAGAGAATACTTTCAAAATAGTAAATAATTTGTAGAGAATCAACCTAGTAGTATATGGATTGATTCTATGTAGTTTTCAAGAATATAGTAAGTAGATTTCAAGAAATATTTCAAGAGAGTAAGAAGTAAGAAGCAAAAAAATTAGTTAGAAAATTCTTCTACACTCCCCTTTATGTAGTGAATGAACAGATGTATTCATTCATGGAGAGGTGTGTCCAAAAGAGACCTCTTTTCAAAATTTAAAAAAATAATTACGGTCCCTATGTCGACATATCTATGAGGAGTGTGTCGACATACCCTTATAAAACTTGAAACTGATTTTCTTTTAAATTGTTTTCAAACTTTTATACTTTTGTAAAATAATTTAAACATAGTTTTTAAATACTTTGAACACATAAAAACATTTATAAAATATTTGTAAAATTGTATTTTGAATTTTAAATTAATTATTTTGATAAAATATAAAAGATCGGAATTTTGTGATAAAGATCAAAATCTACTATCAAGGACTTTAATAATTTATTCTTTTTTTAGCAAAGCTAGCGAGGTTGACCGGCCCCTACCCAATTTTATTACAACACAACAAAATAAGGACATAGAACAAGCTCTATGTCAAACAAACAAGCAAAAAGATACACACAGCAAGCCACAAACACACAACAAAGGAAGAGAAACGAAAAAAAAACATAGAAGCCTATTACACCCAAGAACCCAGCGGAGAAGCAAGTGTAGAATTGTGTATCATCAAACCATTCACTATTTCCTTCCTCAACACATTCCATAACACCACATAGTTTCACGATTTCTTTTCAAAGCATCTTAAATTCCTTTCCCTCCACACAATAAGCACATATTTCTTTAGGCAGTAAAAAAACAAACACCTTTCTCTTTCCCTCCATTTAGTTGCCTTATGAATTAAATCCCACTCAACAGAAGAAACCATAGAAGCATCATCCCTTCCAATGCTGATCATAAGCCTCTCCCAAATTTGGAAAAGCTTAGAGCATTCAAAGAAGAGGTGGTGCACGGATTCAGTAAAAACATTGCAGAAGGTACACAGGTGGTCAGGTAACAAACCATAATCAAGCATCTTCTCCTTTATCATTAAAGCATTGTTACAAACTTTCCAGAGCATTAAGTTTTCACTGCTTGTTGATAGTTTATTCCATATGACCTTTTGCCATGGACAATTTGGCATACTGTTCACTCCAGAAAGAAGCTGAAGTACTTGTTTGACTGAATGAGATTTTCCTCCCCGCAGCAATAAGTCGGCATCAGGATATTGGTTGTGAAATCCACTATTACTAGCCCAGAAGTATCTCAATATATGGTTACTTGTATAAGGAAGGGACAGCTTTCCATCAACAATGAAGTGAACAGCCCTAGCATTCATATTAATTTGAGACTGATATATTTGTTGATGTGGTATCACCTTAGAAAGAATAATACCATCACTCAACCAAGGAGCATGCCAGAAGGCTTTTGTGCTATCAGCTGAAAGAGAGAACCTTAGAAAAGGCAAAAAAACTTTCCTCAACTCTAGGATTTTCGTCCATATCCAGTTGCAAGCTTGGGGGACATCCATGGTCCAAAAACACTTCTTACCAATATTGTGTTTCAGGGTCCATTCAACCCAAGGACTGCTCTTGTTCATAAGCAATGAATTAAAGTGTTGACTTATAGCAGCTTTATTCCATAATGCAATATTTACTATCCCTAACCCACGTTTTGTTTTAGGCTTCTCAAATTTTGAGGAGCAAGGAATTGTTTTTCTAGTATGAATGCTTTCCGTCTAGAAAAATCTCAACGTAGCACTTTTGACCATCCTTAGAAGCTTTAGAGGGAGAATTAATGTTCTTGCCCAGTAAACCATCATTGAGAAGCTAACAAACTTAATCAAAACTAATCTCCCAGCATGAGAAAGGAATTTGTTAGCCCAGTTTGACATGACTCGTGTCATTCTACTGTAGAAAGTGAGACATTTAGCATTTGTCACCCTAGAAGTGCACAGTGGTAGACCAAGATATTTCATGTCATTTTGCATTGGAAGGAAACCAGATAAAGTAGTTAACTCATCAGCATCATTTTGAGGGATTCCAGTAAATATAATATAGGACTTGGCTGGGTTTAGCAAAAGGTCGGTGGTTGAATGAAATGTTTCTAGGGTGCTCTTGATACAAGATATGGATGAGGTATCAGGTCTTGTGAATATCATAATATCATCTGCAAAAAGAAGAGAGCAAATGTTTGTATGCTTACACTTTGGATGATACATGATCTCCTTCTTAAGGAATATCATTGCTCATACTTGAAAGAACTTCCATAACCATTATGAATAAGTATGATGACAAAGGGTCCCCCGCTTTATTCCTTGTTTGCTTTTAAAGTAACCAGAAACCTTGCCATTATACTTGACAAAGAAGGATGGGGTTGAGATGCAAACATAAATCCAGGCAACAAATGGCTTAGGAAAACCCATAAGTGCCATAATTCTTACAATTCCTTTCCAATGTACATTATCATAAGCTTTTCTTAAGTCAAGCTTCATCATAGCACTAGGTGTAGATTGCACCCTACCATACCCCTTTAGAAGCTCGTGAGCAAGCATTACATTGTCGAGGATACTCCTATTGGGCATGAAGGCAGCCTGATTTTGAGACATAAGATCTGGCAGGACACTAAGAAGCCTAGTAGAAATTAATTTAGAAATGCATTTATACATCACATTACAGCAAGAGATGGGTCTGAAGGAGCCAACTGTTGTTGGTGGATTTTCTTTGGCGACAAGGACCAAGTTAGTGGCATTCACCTCACCTAGCAGTTTAAAGTTGGAAAAGAAGTTTTGTACTACCTTGTAAAAATCAGTAGAAACTAAATCCCAGCTATGAATGAAAAACACAACATTAAATCCATCGGGCCCTCCACTAGACTTCTTGTTCATAGAGAAAAGAGTCATTTTTATCTCATCAGCTGAAATAGGGGAGATCAACTGGGAAGCTTGAGAAGGTAGGATTATTGGTAGCTTTATATTGGCAAGAAGAGATAGACCAGGCTCAAAATTGGAAGAGTTACCTAGCAGTTTAGAGAAATAATCAACCAAAGCATTATCAACCCCATAAGGTGTAGAGTGTAAGGTGCCATTATCATCCTGAATGCAGTTTATTTGTTCCTTTGCCTTCTTTGATTTAATTGCTGCATAGGAGTAAGCAGTGTTGTTGTCCCCTTCTGTAATTCATTTATAATTAAGCTGCTGTTTTTTCATCAAGCTTTCCAATTTGAGAGCATCAGCAAGAGCAATAAAAAGGGTACTCTCAGCACTAGCAGCTTCAGCATCATCAGGGTTACTTAGCATTTTAAACTGAGCCTCCTCTAGCTGCTTTCTGATGGTAGTGGATCTAAGGCATCCCCTCCCAAAGTTTCCTTGAGCCCATAACCTAAGAGCTTTTTTAACTTGCTTCATCTTCCTGCAAAAAACATACATAGGGTTCCCATGAAAAATGTTAGACCATGCTTCATTTATAATATTATTATACCCAGGTTCATGGATGCAAGTATTATAAAATTTAAAACTTCTTTTCTTAGAAATAGCAGGGGGACCAGTTGACAGAATAGTAGGGGAGTGACCAGATAAAATGGGAAGGGGAAGGTAGGCTGATAAGGAAGACCATATTGTCAAGGCTTTGAAGTTGTAGAAGGAGTGATCGATAGTTGAAAGAGTTCTGGTACCACTCCTACTCTTATTATTCCAGGAGTACTTGGCACCAGATTTATTGATTGGTAGGAGACTTGAATCTTCAATAGCAATGTTTAAAGGATGAATGTCTCTAGCTATCAAAGGGATCCCACCATTCTTGTCATCAAGCTTAAGCAGTAATTAAAATCCCCAGCAACAAGCCATGGGTGAGTGTCTTGCCTAAAGGCAGGGAGCAAGTCAAGAAGAGATTGTCTTGTAGCTATAGAATTACTTACATAAACAATAGTTAGATATAATGAGATTTTAGAAGGTATGAGATTGGCATGAACATGAATGAGTTGAGAGGTGGAAATGATAGGATGAAGAGAGAACACATTTGGGTTGTGAAGCACCATAATTCTCCCATAAGATGCATCCTGAAGATTATGATTCAAGATCCACCCACTGTTAATGTATTTACATGCAGAGAAGGTGAGAGAATAGTTTAACTTAGTTTCAAGAATTGCGAGTAACTCAAGTTTATGTGTTTGGATAAGGAGTTTCATATGATCAAGTTTAGTTGTGCAATGGGCACCTCTAATATTCCACACCGCCATATGGTGTGACATTAAATAAACTAAAGAGACAAATGGACAGTTTCTTTCATACTCCTAGTTGAAGGAGATCCCCTATTAAGCCTTTCAGCAAGAGTGCTGATTTCAACACTTTTATTTTTTCTTGGTTTTGGAGTGGGGTTTCACTCAGCAGATACGTTGACAAGGTGGGAAGATGAAGAGACAGGCAAGCCATAAGGAGAAGTCCAACCAGGCAAATTGCCCAAGAAGACATAAGGTTGAGGTGGTATGACAGTCGGATCAAAAGGGGTTAAGTTTGAAGGAGCAGCAGTTGAAATGAAAAAAGATTGGGGTTGATTGGTGCAGATAGGAAGAGGAATTGGTTGAGCAAGATTGTCATGAACAATGGTAAATTCAGCACCAGAAATAGGTGTTTGTAATGAATCACATGTATCAGAAACTTTTCCATGGGGACATTTAATGTTTGGTTGTATTGGTGGGGAGATTTGATGTTTGCTTTTCTCATGCACAATGGATATTATATTGTGCACGTGCACATTTTTGTTCCTTTCAGCAATATGGTTCTAAACTGCATTTGTTTCTTCAACATTCGCTCCAAATGTTTTGACTTTGTCAACATTAACATTGCATAACACTATTTCAACTTCTTCAACTATATCAAAATCAACATCAATTCTTCATTTTCAACATTAAGAACAGAGAATTTATTACTTGTCACTACATTCTCATTTGAGGCAGTAGTTTGATCAGCTTTATCATTTAATTCAGTACTTGCCTCATTATTATTTTTCATAACACTAATATTACAGTTAGCAACATTCGGAGCATCTTTCTTTTTACTATACTTATGCCTCTTGACCCTCTGCCAACTTCGATTCTTATTAACCATCTTTCCCTCATTATCATTTTCATTATATGCCTTCTTTTTCTCCCTACTATCAATCCTTTTCTCTCTTACTTCACTTACTTCCTCCTTTTCTGCTTTCATATAGTTTTCTTTGTCGTGTCCAAATTCTTTACATGTTGTGCAAATTGCTGGCTTCCATTGGTAGCTAACCCTTACCATTTGATCACTTCCATCAAACAATTTAACAAGAATTTTTTTAATCAAATCATGTTCAGGCGTTACTTTAACCATGCATTTAGCATACCATATTCTTTCCATTTTCTCAGTTGACTCATCAAGGCAAAGTACTTTCCCAATTCTTGTTGCTAACCAGTTGATGTCAAGGTGGGACCAAGCAAATAAGGGGATGTTCGAGAACCTTAACCAGACTGGGACAGACTTAATTGTGTTGCAACTGTTACTGATCGTAGGATCCCAGGGTTTAACAATGAATATCTTGTTCCTAATTAGCAGAGGGTCAGATTCAATTATATTCCTTCTATCCTCCTTAGAAAATAGATCGAATAGGAACAAGAAACCATCAGATTTGACTGTGATAGCCCCCTTTAGCTTCCAATTTTTTTTCAGATGCAAGATGATAGTGGTATAGGATAGAGGTTTATCAAGAAAGAAACCCACCAGGTACTCACCCCAAACATCATTGCCAGCTTGAATAACTTCAGGCGAGGACAAGAACATCCCCAGCATAGATAATAGGGATCTCTGTTGGAATGTACTTGCCAACATTTCTGGGCTTTGACTTGAAAAGAGAGTTCCTTTTGGGGATAGGCACGACAGAGGAATTGAGATGGGGTTGCAAAAAGGAAGAAGGAGATGGATGGGAAGCTGAATAAGGAGGGACAAGAGGAGAAGGCAGATCCGGAGGGGGAGGATCGGGAGTAGGCGGGACCAAGATCGAAGAGACAATCGGGGAAGTTGAAGATGGGATAGGGTGAGGCGGGAGATTTGAAGAAGGAGAGGGTAGAGAAGTGGTACAACCTGCCATTAAGGAAGCTTAATTATTATGAATAGGTCGGGAGAATTTTGAATCTTGATCATCTCTGAATTTTGAATTCTAGTCTTTATACTGATCAGTCTTCAATCTCAATCATTTTGTACTTGTGTAATATTCTACAATATATACTATACAATTTGGCAAAATATTAGTATCTATATTTATATGGTTGTTGTCATCAAAATCAATATCTGATGTATTAACAAATATATCTAATATATTCATGTTTCTAAATGGTGTGATATACATATGAATTATATAGCAAATAAGATTGCCTTGTGTTTAAAGATAGGAGAAAACTAGTAGAGTCAGTGGTATGCCCTAATGGAAATTATGTAATTTATTGCATATATCTGACTCGATAATCCATCTCATTCGAAATAAAAGATGTTTTGCTTTTGGTATGTACTTGTTATAATGTGTTATAAATAATTGATCATTCAATTTAAGTATATTTAATAGAACCATAAATTATGTGTTTTCTGATAGTTATTACAAGGTGCTGTAAACATATACAATTTATCACAACATAATAAACACATCATTTTAAATATACCGTCAATATGTATCGAGACTGAATATCGATGCATCCGCTGAGACTAAAGTATGTAACACTCTCCAAATGTTAGGCAATTTGTTACTCATGGCTGTTGGGGGCAGCAAGAAGTTAGGTACTAATAGTTATTGGATAACCATGGAATGACTCACTCGATAGTTTCCTATTTGTTAATATAACCAAGGTCAAAAAAATATTAATGTGACAATATTACACAAGAATACTATCGAGCTACAATATGGAACCTATGCTTTGATTATAGTTAAATCATGGCACGATGTCCATCAAACGACTATATTTGGGTCGAGTGGAAGCATTGGAAGTGAAACACTATTCAAGAGAGAATTCATTTCCTTAATTATATGAAGTTAGTATTACAAAGTCAACTTAAGTCAACTCAAAGTCAAAGTCTCTAACTCGTGTAGTATGCTTAATAATAATTATTATTATTGAACCAAAGACTTTGTACTTGGACTATAAAGTTGAATGTAGATGATGTTAGAATTTTGACCATTAACAAATTCCATAAGTCCTAACGTAATATAGTTTTAACAAAGAGAATTGGTATAAATAACTATCACTACCGGTAATGCTTAAAATATGTAAAATTGGAATTTATCAAAGCTTTGTAAGCGAAATATTTGGCCAGAATGTCATAACACTAGCTAAGATAAAGCATGAACTTTAATATTTGAATTATTCAATATTATTTACTCACCAAATTTACACATAAAGATCAACACAACCGTAATGTTAAATCCTCTATCTGCCACCTGATTTAATTAAATTATAATTGTTATAAAATAATTAAATTAATTAATATTTATGAAATATTAATTATAAAAATTTATTTGATTTGCATTGATCGGTATTGAAAGTAGTATGTATACAAAAGTTGTATACACACTTATCGATATGCGATATCGATGTACGTTTAAATTTGATTTAAATGTAAATTATATGATGTGACTTGAAGTGAATTAATGCCCAAGTTTGGGCATGTATGGCTGGCCATGGTGGGGGATATTGGGTCGGAATTTGATTCTAAAAGGGTGTGAAATAGAAAAGGAAAGAAAAGATACACTTCCATCTTGAACCACTCACTCTCCTTTGCTATTTAAACAACCTTAGCCCCTCTTTTCTCTTATTCTATTATTAAGGTTTTAAGATGTCATTACCTTCCCCCATACCTAGCCGAAAATACTCCCCCTCTCTCTCCATTGATTCAAGTAATAAAAAAACACAAATTCAATTAAACTCTAGACAACGTCGTGTAACTTTCTTAATCGCATTGTGCCTTTTGGAAGTGTTTAATAGATATTCGAGCAGAGTTCTTAGATTCATATCCATGGTGTATTCTCTACACAATTTCAAAGTTATTTTCATATTTACAATTTATATATGTGTGTATTTGATCATCATTTATTTTATGTATAGTTGGATTAACTCCATTATCACGAATCCCTATATATGTGTATCGTCAACATGAGATGTAAATATATGAATATGTATATATATATTATGGTAAAAATTTCTTATACAAATGTGTGTGTGTTTTCACACATATGATTTTGGCAATGGAATAAAAAAAATTCTTTTAATTTTAAAAATACTTATGATGTTTGAAAGAGGCTTTCAATAAAATTGATTTTAATTTACATATATACAAAGTATATAGTATGTGTATCTATTTTGTTAAATCATGTATATGTATGTGTGTGTATATCTGTATGTATTTGTAATTATTTCTGAAATAAAAGGGAATTAATATTTTATGTTTATATATATATATATAATATAATGATTATTTTAATATGTATGTATGTTAAATGAAATACTACTTACATATATAATTTAAACATAAAATTACACACACACACATATATGTATACAAACACACAATAAAGTTTCCTTTTGTTTATAAACTATACATATATCTTGATATGAAGATCTAGATTTGAAATTATTATTTTCTTTAAAACAATAAAGTTTCTTTTTATCTAAAATTGATAAGTATTCTTTTATGTAAAGTTATTGTTATCCCGCTTTTTGGTAAAGCCGTGATATCATCAATTTGGCTAGGAACAGATGGTCAACAGCCTTAGAAACCAATTACATACAGTACTATAGATGATGGTCGGGCAGATTTGAACTAGGACTCAATCGAAACGTAGTTAGCATGAAGTAACTAGCATGGCCCAGTGAAGTTATATTTCAAATTTGGAGTTGATTGGAGTTGATATGCACAAGTCATGGATAAAGCAAGGATTTGTATGGATCGACCAAGAACGATCCATGGAACAGTTCAAGTCATCGAAGAACGTTCAATATCTCGAAATCCACGATGCCAATTCATGTGAAACTTTTAGAGCATCAATAAAATGAGAAGGAGATCCTACAAAAACGATCTTGTATTGAAAAGTGATGGTTGGAGGATGACCGATCGTTTATGACCACTCGTTCTTGCTGGTCCATCCTAATGATCGGCATAGCTCAGTGTACCATCCAACTTCAACCAAGATCGACCAATATCTCACAACCCACTACTCAGAAAAATCCTATATTTTAGAAGCAATCTCAAGAGGCATGTGGGACCCCTCATGAACGATCGCACCATGATCGGAGCCAAGACAAAGGATCGGCCAACATTAGGTCGATCGATCCTAATCTTCAAGTTAGCATGGTCGATCGACATGATGGGCCCCTCTGGACCTAGAGAGCCTTCTTGCAATGTTTCAACCCAAATCATGCATATCTTCTCCTATAAATACAGCATGTATTCCTTCATAAAGGGGATCTTTCTTTCGGCTACGGAGGCTCTGCCATTTTAACTTTTCACTTTTGTACTAACGCATCGCAGCTGATCCAAACCTTCTTGTAATGATAATAAAATGAAAGATCAATAAAAATATGAAGTGGATGTATGCCAAGATTGCCGAACCACTATAAAAATTTGTGTGTTCATGTACTTTTGCTGCTATGATTTTAATTTCATTCATTGTTTAATCTCTACGAGATTCTATCGGGTGTTGATGCCCATTTTTGGCATCAACATTTTGGTGCTTTCACTAGGCGATGAATTCTCAGCTTGATTGGATCTCATCTTCTACTGGTAGATTTTCATGTTCACGAGATAGTTCCAGTTTTCGATCAACAAGTTTCTTATTATACTCAGATTTGAAAGAGAACTACATGGAAACTATTAGCCATAGCCAGAGAACCCCAGTCTTCTTCCCCTGCAGAAGAAGGAAATCATGATACCAGTGATCGATTAGTCGTGTGATTGATGGATTTGCATACATTTTCAAGTTTTGAAGCATACGTGAACGATCGGTCATTGGCCATGCTCCATACATACTCAATGAATGATCGTTCCCTATGAATCCATATGTTGCATCATCATGTACAATCTTCTTACGATGGTTTACATTAGTCGTTCCACCAACATGTATATGGTCGTTTTTTTTTCTGAGCGATCGTTTCTCGACGATCGTTTCTATACGATCGTTTTTATACGATTTATCCAGTTGGCCTCTTCAACAATCTATCTAGTTGCCATCTTCATCGATCGTTCCAGTTAGCTTCTTAACCGATCATTCCAGATTAGCTTCTTAACCGATTGTTCCAAGATCACTAAACCGATCATTTCTTATGATCGTTCTTTATACGATCGTTCCAGTTAACCCCTTCGCCAATCTATCTAGTTGCCATCTTCATCGATCGTTCCAGCTAGCTTCTTAACCGATCGTTCCAGATTAGCTTCTTAACCGATCGTTCCAAGATCACTAAACCGATCGTTTCTTGCGGTCGTTCTTTATATGATCGTTCCAGTTAGCCCTTTCACCAATCTGTCCAGTTGCCATCTTCATCGATCGTTCTAGCTAGCTTCTTAACCAATCGTTCCAAGATCGCTAAACCGGTCGTTTTCTATTAACATATCAACCAACAAATTTTTAGCCATTCTTTTCTGCTTCTTCCTACAATCCAGCAATAATTGATATTTCCTTCACTTGTTCAAATTCACAATTTTAGCATCTTCTTAAATAAAAATTTTTGACTCCCTCAAAGCTAGTATCATATGTTATTGTGGAGAAGTATGGATAAATGACATACAATATTCATTAAAGCTTAGTCTTAGTATATTGCTTGATGTTCCTTTGAGCTTGATAGGTTATATATCCACTTATCATTTGGCCTAACTTTGCATGTGAGTTTTGACAAGTACAAAAGAAAGCAAGGTTTTAGAACCCAAGAAACTCTAGCCCAAAGCCAAACTCGGGTAAGATCAAGTTTTTCCCCAAGTAAACGTCAAGAGGACTCCAAGCGCTGTTCATCACTGGTCTTCAAATTTGGCGACTCCAAGCAAACCAATGGTTGACTCCAAGCAACTAGCAGATTTTCTCAGGTCTGACTCCAAGTAACTTACTGCCAATCCATCAATATCGGTCTATCTTGCTTCGCTCATATCTCAGGCATACAAACATCATTCACAAGCATAACAAGTAGTTGTAACTTAAAACGAACCGGATTGACGATGACAAAAACATCCGACTTCTATCAATAAAGAATTATGACTATCAATTGAACCACCCGTGGTCGACTCCCAGTTGAGAAGGGCTTGGAGAAAGTGGAATAGCGAGCATACGACGTTGCTTCACTTATCAATGAGATTTATTCTGATCTTTTTTGAATCATTTCTATTTCAATTTCAATTGTGTTGTGAACTACGACCAACTTGAACTAAACTACTTCCAAACAATGCAGGTGACCAAGTACTTAGAATTGGGCTCCGACCAACCTCCGTGGACCATAATCGATCCTTTGGAGTTTCATCAAAATAAGCGTGATTCAACCGCTCATCGGCTACCATGTGCCCCTGACTTGGGGCCAAGGACTTGAAATGGAAAAGCTCGACAAGATCAGAGTCCAATAAAAATTGGACATGGATGGCTGTCCACTCATCGAACTCTACATTTGACTTAGAGACCTAAGAAAGACTTATAGTGGATGTGACTAGATCATCCACTCCCCGGATCATAAAATGAAGTCGGACAAAATGCATATGCCTCTCCCGAAGTTCAGTGATGCCGAGATCCAACTAGAGTAGACATGATTTGATCGTCTACACATCGACTTCTTCCCTAGACACGGAGGGCAGTTCAGAAGCTCGACTTAAGTAGGTGTGACTGATTGCCTACTCATCAACCACTGCCCTCAATACGTGCACACGGCTGCAGCTTGAGGTAGATGTGACTTGATCGTCCACCCGACAACTCTCTCCGTAGACTTTTTAAAAGGAGTACTAAGCAAATTGCACGAGGCCTGACTGCCCATCATATGTACGGATGTGATCTAGCCATCCATCGCTTAATTCCTTCCTCAAATTGATTAGAGGAGCTACAATCACCAAGTGAACATGAATCGACCGTCCATTTGTCCAGCTTTGTCCCTAATGTTGGGGCAGAATTCCATTCCATGGATGAACATGCTTCAACCATTCATTCGACAACTCTTACCTCAACTTAACAATTGGAGCATAAATCAAAAATGGGTGTGACTGACCACCCATTGACTAACTCTAGTCCCAGAGTGCAGACCGGAGTAGAAACACCAAAAAGATGGATGTGATACGACCGTCCATCGACCAACTCTGGTTCCCAGAGCGTGGACTGAAGTACAAACATCAAACGGGTGTGACTGACCACCCATCAACCAACTCTGGTCCCCAGAGCATGGACTGGAGTATAAACATCAAACGAGTGTGCATCAACCAACTCTAGTCCCTAGAGCGTGGACTGGAGTATCAACATCAAACGGGTGTGACTGACCGTCCATTAACCAATTCTGGTCCCCAAAGCGTGGACTAGAGTATAAACATCAAACGGGTGTGACTGACAGCCCATCAACCAACTCTGGTCCCCAGAGCATGGACTGGAGTATAAACATCAAACGGGTGTGACTGACCATCCATCGATAAACTCTGGTCCCCAGAGTGCGGTCTGGAGTATAAACATCAAACGGGTGTGATTGACCGCCCATCAACCAACTCTTGTCCCCAGAGTGCGGATTGGAGTATAAACATAATTCGGGTGTGACTGACCGTCCATCAACCAACTCTGGTCCCCAAAGTTCGAACTGGAGTATAAACATAATTTGGGTGTGACTGACCACCCCTTAACCAACTCTGGTCCCCAGAGCGTGGATTGGAGTATAAGCATCAAATGGGTGTGACTGACCACCCACCGACAAACTTTGGCCCCCAGAGCGCGGACTAGAGTATAAAAATAAATTGGGTGTGAACCGACTGCTTGCAAGATAACTCTAAGTCCCCGGATCGCGGACTGGAGTATAAACATAAATTGGGTATGAACCGACTGCTCGCAAAATAATTTTTCCCCAGAGTGCGGACTGGAACATGAACATAAATCGAGCGTGAACCAACCATTCGCAAAATAACTCTAAGTCCCCAGAGTGCGGACTTGAATATAAACTCCATGAATAGGTGATTGGATTACGACTGTTCTCTGTTCTACTAATTCCAACCTGAAATCGACAGGTCGAAGACAAACTACTAAAAGCTGAATATGACAGCTCACTATAGCTCCGGCTTGGTGTTCCTTACGACTCATGGCAACTACCGCAAGGAGGCCTTAAAATAAAACTAATCGGAATGACGTCCAAAGTTACGGGCAACTGAAAATATCGTGTCGTTGGGTCGACGGTCAATATCGATCCACACCAAAAACAAACGGATATGACCCGCACATCCTTTGAAAAACTTCGATCATAAGAGTGCGAATAGGAGAATAAATCATAGGTGAGTGCGACTTGACCATTCATTCTCCAACACCCTCCTTCGATCCATCAGGAGGAGTACATAACTGGATGAGCATGACCCGACTATACCTGAGCTAACTCTGTCCCCAGATATGATGGAAGTATATGAGTCAAGGCGGACGTGACTCGACCGTCCGCACACTTATCCTTGCCCTGGGTCCTGTAGGGAGAGAATCAACCAGTGATTGAATGTGACTTAACTATCTATCCTTCAGGTCCTTGTGTAGAGTCTTGAAACACTTGCACTAAAAGTGGATGTGATCGACCGTCCAGTACTTAACTCATGCCTGAAATCTGATGGAGCATTGAAGTATACCCCTTGGAAGGGGAAAACCAGAACACAATCCAGGATAGGCAAGACTCAGCCTTCCATCAACTAACCCGATCCCGCGATTCAACGGAAAAAAGTGTAAAGCTAAAGTGGACATGGCTTGCCTTCTTTTCGACACAAAGAGATATAAAGATATCAATTACTTTTCCTACTCATCAACGTATGCCCCAGACTTGGGGGCACGAGAGAGAAACAAGATGAATGTGAACCGACCATTCATTGATCAACGTTAAGTGTTTGGAGCTTACGTGGGAGTATAAAAATTACTGGGACGAGACTCTACTGTTATTGCAGTACATTTATCAACCCGAGACTGGGGGAGAAGTGCGATCATCCAAGTAATGACTATGATAGATCAACACTGCGACTCATATCTAGTGTTTACAACGACTCGAGGCTACGACCATAGGGAAGCCTTGAGATGGATTAATCAGATCGGCGTTTAATTCAACGAGCAACGAGTCACAAGTTCATAAAATGAAAAAATGTTATAGTTTGGACATTTGAACAAGTAAATGCAAAAATCATACGTAAGAACAAAAGAATTCTTATTCACATGAAATTGGTTGTACATCACACAAGTCTACTCAAAATGCAAGACAAAAGTGAAGGGCCATGCCCAAAAAAATACAACTAGCAAAAAGGAGAAATGACCATCTGAACTATTTACATGTCCGAAGATTACTCCTTGGATTTTCTATCCTTCTTTCATTTCTTTGGAGTGGCTCCTTCTAAACTACCACTCGACCCCCTCTTTGACCCTTGCCGCCTCGGCTTTTCTTCGAAGGAGTCTCCTCGGTTGTATGAAATAGGGTGGTATCATCTTTGGAAGTAGAAGGGATGGAGGTATCCTCGGCACTAGAAGCATGGGGAATGTCATCCGAAGGAATCGTCCTACCAGGAGGGATCGTCTGAAGTGGGGAAGGAATCGGTTCATCTGAGACCGAATCAATAGGTTTACCCTTTATCTCCCTTTTTGACAGCTCCTCTCGCTCAATCCGCTCTTTCATACTTAGCTCCCTAGTGGGATTAGATAAACCTATGATCACGACTTCCTCGTCAAAAGGGATTTCATGGTGCGAGTCGCTTTCCTCCTTGAATAATTCCTTCATGAATTGGTCGTCAATAACAAAGGTATCTTCTTGAGTGCTTTGACTAGCGGCCGAAGTCGTAACTTTAACAGATTCTATCGTGGCCGTTTGCGACTCCAATTGAGGCTCTTATGAAGGGAGAGGAGCAATTCCTGACAGATCCAAAGTAGAGAAAAAATTGGTGAAAAGATTAGAAATATCAATTGATAGCACCTCAACCTTGTGAAAGACGGGAAAAGTCGATGGAATACCTTCTTCGATATGACTTTCAGGTTGAGCCAAAGCGTATATAGAACTGCGCTCGAGAATCGGAGATAGTTGTAGCTTGTCCGGATCATACCCGGGAATAGTTGAATAGCTTGCGGCAGAACTAGATATGATTTGGGACAACGGGGGCAATTCAGCTGTGATATCAGGTTGCGCCGACCTGGATCCCTCACCCACTTCATGTGAAGGAGCAACTACAAACTCTTTAAGGAGAGAAACTTGAATGTCATGCAATATTTTGGGTTCGTCGCCCATTAGCATTTCGCTTTCAAGTTTAGATACATCGACATCTGAGTCATGAAGTTTTTTCTTTTTCACGACAAGAAATTCCCGAGCATGATGGAGCTAGTAGGGATAGTCTTCGCCAAGCCATGTCAAATTCCTATGCTTGAGAACATTGGTGTTGTAGAGAATGAAAAGCGAGTCAAGCTCATTCATTACCTCTTTTCTGACATTATCTTTGGTAGCTTCCCTTCCACGTTGAATGAGCACGTCGACATTTTTGCCTTTTCAATAGCCGTATCTCTCTCGAGCCTGACACGAACTAATTCTTCACAAGAATCCTGAGCGATCCTCTGAGGATCATCTTTTTCTTTATCTATATACTCAAGCTTGGCCTTGAGATCAACTGTTTTCTTCAAGGCTGCAGACTCATTATTCTGAGCCGCATCTCGCTCAAGCGCTATCTCTTGGTTCCGATGATGCAATACTTGGACCATATCGAGATGGCTGGATATCATCTCTTCCATTGATTTCATAGCAGCATTAGTTTTTCCTTTGGCTTCTGATAAGGCAGTTCTAGAGGCTTCCAGCTCATTTGTCAAAGTATCGATAATTCTTTTTTCTTGAGCCTCTTGACATTTTATCTTTTTGATCTTTGTCGCACGCTCGAAAGAAACTTTTGACATTTTTCCGTTGCCTTCATCCATTCCCGATATTGCATATGAATGTCAGTGACACAGTCGATTGTCCTCTTTTAAACATGATCCAGAACCCTCTTCAAGTTAGGAGGAAAGTAAAATCCTTTAAAGCATAAATTCGAAAATTCTTCACGAAGCTGTGCCATACGAGCAGCTGGATCAATTATAGGATCTTCAGTAGTAGCTTCGACTTCGGAACTTTCTTTGCCGGGCTTGTGGACAGCAGTGTATTCGCCATAGCGGCGACGATCGGTTGGCCGCTGAGAATGAGATGGAACCAAGGGCTTTGGAGGCATTGGAACGGTAGAAGGACCGCGAGGAGGATCGACGGGCGGTCCCTACAGTCAATTGATCTTTCAGGACCTTTTGGAGGAGGAGATCTCGATCTCAATCTATGTTTATCCTGAGCTGGCCTATCCCTGTCATCTCTCTCTTGATAACACCAATCGCGGCTAGAACGATAACTAGAATCATAATAATCATGACTACTGCAATAGGAGCCGGAACGCGAACCCGAGGACTAATGACGTATATCCCAGAGAGAATCGAACATGTTCCTCTTCCTCACCATCGTTTCTACAAAGGAAAACATATATCAATCAACTTTGAGCATTAGAGGGTACAAGTCAAGTACAGTGCAGTGTTAAATAGTGTAAGTGTGTGTAAGTGTCCTAGTGTAACCCCTCGACAGACCAGGTGTAGGAGCTTTGCTCATTGGTGTAACCTCTCCTCCGGAAGTAGGGATCTCCAAGCCAATTCTTATGGGGGACTCTAACCCTCCAATGCTCACATCAGTAAAATGGAAGGCATCGAGGTCAGGTGGAATTGGCAGATCCGATAAGGGGTCTAGTGGTAAACTCAAATGCTCCGACAGTTGGGAGGAAGATTCATCTTGAACAGTCTTCTGGGCCATCGAGGACTTGGATTGATCAGAGAGGCGACTTCTTGGAAGCTTATGTACGAATTTTTTATTTTTTCTCTTGTCCCCAACTGGGGGCTGTAAGACTTGCGAGGATCCGACATCGACCCTAGGATTAGATTTATCCCCATTATGACCAAGTGCATCGTCACCATGCCCTCTGACATCAATATCATCAAACTCTTGGGTACTCATGACTGGGGGCACCACAGGGCTGGATTGACTATCTCTTTGACTGATTGCATCCCATGACCTTATCCCTACCATCTGGGCAGTTTTAGTTAGCCCCACGCTGTATCAAGCCAAAAGTGACGAGACGTTCATCCCTGAGCAAATATTCGATATTCCTATCTTTAGGTGGAGCATTCTTCGTAATTGAGACCGCCTCTTCATAAATATCGCCGCTAGGTCGGGTAACGATACCTGTAAATGGTTTACATCATCAAAAAGGCAACATGAATATTATTTTCCTATGAAATAGTAAAATTGATGGGTAGCGCTTACGTCTGTCTAGCCATTGTCAAGCGAAGCCAGGCGGGCAGCGAACAAAGAACCATTCGCTCTTGAAGGCACTTAGTTTGTTCCACGTGTCGGTCAGAAGTTGGCATCACTTTGCCAACTCAAGAAATGTGAACGAGAGACTCCCTGTCCACCATTTAAAGGTAAAAATAAATCAAATATCTTCGATAGTGGGAGGATGATGTAGAAACTCCATAAATACCATATAAGTACAATTAAGGAGCGTGTAACCATTCAGATGGAGTTGCGTTGGAACTATCCTTAGATAAAGTAGGATCTCCCAGATATATGAGTTGAAAGGCGGGATGCACTCCGCCCAGCACATAACTTGTTGCATGTTGTATACCCTTCAGGAGGTTTGTGAGCCCTATCATGTCATGACGAAACCAACATGTCGTCAAAAGGAATTCCATGCCTCATGTAAATTCTTTGGAGAGCGTCTTCTTTAATTTTTGAAGCTACCGAATTAGGAGGATTTTCGAGGATGACTACGTCCTCTAGAGTATCGGGTGCAAGATCGGTAACCTCCGGTGGAAAGATAGGGACGATTTCAGAAAGATTAAGTTGAAGACCCGGACCTTCCGGCTATTCTAAATCATGACTGGATGGAAGACTATCAGACTCAATTGCCGAACTAGACTCTACGTCAGAATTATTCCTCTGGGAAGATGATCCAGCTGGCATAGTCGTAGAGCGCCCGGAACTTCTAGATCCCATTGCTATTAAACTTAGTAATAATCATAATTAGATAAAGTAACATGTACCCCCAGTGTATAGTGAGTGCTAGTGTAGTGCGATAAAGTGCTGTTCAGTATAGTGATAGGCTGTGCAAAACTGAAGACAGAAAAAGCAACAAGACTTAGAAATTTGGTTAGAGAGACCGTCATTCCTGACCGTCTCAACTGTCTCTGCGTGTTATCATGAAATGATGCAGCTTGAGTTTCACGGATGATCTTTAGCCAGCAAAAGTTTGGTTGTTGTCCAAGTTACAGATGAGTTTTGAGATGTTAGTTAAAGGCATTAGTTCATGTCATTTGTTATAAGGCAATTTACTACCAATCATGAAGTTCATATCGTATGCAAATCATACACAAGTCGTAATGTTTGTCAAAGTATGAAAGATTGAAATTCACCGCTTAGTTCAAGTTTCCATATTTTTGTTTCATTTTATAAAAAAAGAGGAGGAGTAGCTCATGTGTGTGACACAGACCGATCGTTCTTGTATTTTATAGGTCGATCATTCTGGTTTTATGATGTAAGCCGATTGTTTCCCCAAGACAGCATTAGATGATCGTTTTCCATCAACCTTTCCCAAGGATCGTTCTTATGAGGTTAAAACTTTAAGCTATAGTCGATCATTTGTTAGCAATTGTCAAGCTTCAACGTCCTAGAATTACACCGATCGTCCTAGAGAGGCCATGGAAGATCGATCATACATCATCTTCACAATCCCAAAGCGCCACACCTAACAATGAATGATCGGCTAAAGGCATGACTAACTAATCCCTAACCACTCATTCTCTATTACACACGATCGTAAGGAGAGAGAGAGGAAGGAAGCGATCCCTTAAATGAATCGAGCCGCCATAGTTTCGAGGTTTCGATCTTGAAATTATGAAGAAAATAAAGGATTCATGCTACCTAAGTTTGCAATCTAAAGAAGGAGGATTTGAAGTCGATTCGAAGCCAAATCTAAAGGAGGAGGATGACTTTGTGATGATTGTTGTATGGATTGGCAGAAAGAAAGCAAAGAGACTTGTCACTTCTTTGCTTCAAAACGAAAATATAGAAAGGAAGTGAAATGGGAATGCTTAGTTATCAAGCCTTATATAGGAAACAGACTTAGCCGATCGTTTTTGGTCTAAAGGCATAGTTGATCGTCCCACGCCCAAAGATTACGCCGATCCATCTCCAAGCTTTATGCCGACCGATCCATCTCCAAGTTTATGCCGACCAATCCATTTCCAAGCCATATGCCGATCAATTCCATGATCGCGAGTGGTTTGAAATTTGTTTTTTAAACAAAGGAAAGATATATATAAATAATGAATGATGAAATGACCGGAGGAAACTATTTATAGAAAGTTATCGCTGTTAACTTGACAACGACTCGTGAACGTGTAATAGTGATCGAGAGTCAAGTGCATACACGTATATGTACGAGTATACATTTCGAAATTAAATTCTCTGAAATCAGTAAAGAAAACTGACTGACATGTCACCCGGAGCCGACCAGAGGAAAACAAAAGCTAAGTTGCTAAAACTTGGAAATCGCTTGGGTAAAAACAATATGGCAGTTAAAAAGTAGGGATCCTGAGTTTATACTATCGGAAATTGAGCAATCATCACGAGGATAAGGAAAATACGACCCTCGACAAGAAAACAGCTCAATGAAAGGATAACAACTACTCGATGAACCGGATGGGTTTCTTTCTGACGATTCTAGCTTACGACGATTCAAAGCACGTCATGTTCAAAACAAGACGTACTTTAGGGAACAAATGTTTTCCCGCCTTTTGTCAAAGCCGTGATATCATCGATTTGGCTAGGAGCGGATGATCAACAGCCTTAGAAACCAATTACGTACTGAAGGAACTAGGCCAACCCTAATCGGAAGAAATGGGTGAATTTCAATTTTTTTTACCATTTTAGATCTTTATGTATGCTAGTATATGATTTTTGTTTGATGATAATAAACATGTATATATTCATTTAAATGTATTTGTTATTGTACTATTTTATTTTTCACATAATTAAATAAATATTCGATAAATAAAATAAATAACACAGAAGTCATATTCAAACAAATATTTTATTACAATTTTGAATAGTACAAATTTGAGCTCTCACCACATATATACATTTTCAATTACAATAAAATTTTGATTACATCACAAACTTCAATTTACAATGTTCACCTTACTACATATCACTCATTCACTCGTATTTATCTTCAACTCAATTTCAGATTGAATCCAGCATATGAATTATCTGCAAAATAAACACTAACGCAGTAAAATTGAAAAAGAAATATTTTGCAGTGTACAATAAAAGTGTGTGTTTGAAAATTTTATTTGCCTCAGTTATTTGGGTTGTTCGTCATCATTTATTTTGAATTCATCACACACGAACAACTTGTGACATGCACGGTGTATCACGCACATGCCACAAGGCCGTGCACACCGATATACACTTGATAAAACTGAAGGGATAAAACTGAAGGGACAAGTGAGCACAAGGTCAAACCCGAGCCAAAAGCCGGATTCAACTCAAGTGCATATGAGTCTCGACCAAATCAACATAACTAGACTCAAAGACACTTGAAGACCAACTCAAGCTAGCATATCAGGAGCAATAAAGACCAGTCCAGAATGAATGCCACTGAATACAAGTCCACATGCTCAATGCACATACACATGGTTGGTCATATGTACAACAAGCTCCAGACTCAAAGAAATGGCATGTATCAAGACAACAATGGGAGCAGTACACAAGCATGAGATAAAGGCTACACAAAGAAACCACCACACACATATGTATACACACATGTATGCATATATATGTAGTGCACATCAATCAAATATGCAAAAGTTCATGACAATGGCAAGCTACAGACATAAAGTAAAAAGGCTCAACCAAACTGGACATGAAACTCAAAGTGCAACCAGACCAGTTCAATATGCAAGCAATCAAGCTATAACAAGGCTACAACTTCAAGATACTACAAGCAAACAATGAACTGGCTCGAAGCAACAGAGGCTACAACCCAGTACACACACAAATGAGCACATGTAATCTGAACCAAAGGCCAACTCAAAAGTACACAAACATAACAACCATAATTCGACTGCAACACACCAGCAATGAACAAGCTTCAGGAGTACAAAACAACAATATGCACAAGGACAGCAAGGCACCAAAGCAATTACACATATATATACATAGATATACGTATGTATATGTGTATGGAGACCATAATGCATCAATGAAATGTGCAGAACACCAGTTCAACTAGATTCCAAAAATACTACACCAGACTGTCACATGAAAACCACATATATACATGTATACATATATGCATATATATATATATATGTGTGTGTGTGTGTGTATGTATACACATATATTGTTTCAGAGAATCTGTACACAGTTAAGTGTGAGAACAACTAAATGAACCAGAGGATAGAGCAAACAAGTATGTACAAATGAAATCAAGGCAGTTTTCAAATCAATGTACACATGAACAAGAAGATCACAGAAAGATCGGAGGTAGCATACAAGTCAATGCAATACAACCACTAAACTCGACCACAATTACTAGACAACCCACATACAACATAGCCCGGATGTGCGGACCTTCAATGTGCACCAACACTGACCACATACAAACCAACATACATGACAACCAGACTCAAAATAAAAACAAGTTCACCAACAGTTCAACATGCTCAAATGTACAAAGTGGTGAATGCAACACTTCAACCAAGACACAGTGTAGGCAAGCATACATATATACATGCGCAAACACATATGTATACATACATATATATATATATATATATATATATATATGCAGTAACAACAAGGGATGCAACATAGACCAGTTCGAATACAAGTGCAATGAAAATTCAAATATTGCCAGAAAATAAATGAAACATCAGGTTGAATAAAGTCACAGAGCAAATCATGGTGAACCAGTAAATTCTCAGGAGGTCAACAATATATCTCAAGTTCAAATGGCAAGCCGTCGGTCATGAATCAGTCAAGGAAAATTAGAAGTTTGAACAAGTGAACATGTACTAGTAATCAAGCAACAGAGCATTTAACAAATTTTAACAAAGTCAAGGCCGAGATAAAAATCAATCAGATGATTAAGTGATGCAGTTCGAACAAGAATCAAGGTAGCAGTTTCAAACCAAGTCAAGTTTAAATGCCAAAGTCAAAGCCAGGAGATAACAAGTTCGAATTGAACAAGTCAAAGTCAAATTTTCATCTCAAAATATTATCACAATATCGAAGTGCCGAAGTCATAGAGGAAACAAATTCAAATGCCAAAAAGAACGGAATCAAAATTCAAATTCATGGAGTATACGTACGAGATGGAACAAGTCAGCAAATATCACAAGCATTCAAGTAATAATTGTATGGCCGAGCAAATTCACTGAAGAATTCAAACAAAATTATACGAACGAAAATTAAGGGATTCGTTCCCTATATAACCCAAATTCATCATCGGCAGTAAATTGAATCAAGTTCAAGCAAATTAACCAGTAAAACAAAAGGCATAAATCACATACCAATTTCATGTTATTCAAACTCGATAAAATTGGAGCGACTGAAAGCATATCACAGCCAAAGAATCGATTGTCCAAGCCAAACTAAGCAAAATAATCACTGCAATTGATCAAATACAAGCGGCGTCTTCAATTTGAACAAAGACCAAACTTGGATCGAAGAGAAAACAAGGCGGCCACGAAGAGAAGCAAAAGGGGTCGGCTGATAAAAATAAAAAAATAAAAGGGAGAGATTTCTTTTATTATCAATTGGGCCGGTCTCCTTATCCTTTTATTTGGGCCTATTTTTAATTATAGGGTTTTGTTTTAAGTGTTTATTTTCATTTTGTAATTTTGTTTTAAACTTTTGTAAAATTCTAGTCGTGTGACTAGGTTACGAACTACGGTGGTGTAGTTCGAGAATTCGCAACTCAGTGGCTAAGTTGTGGCAGAGTTTTGAGCGTAGAGTTAGGTTAGTCGATAGCGGGTGTCGCAAGTTTATGTGTGTAAGCGTCTGACTACTTAATTTCTAGTAGAAACCTTGGGGCAGCACATAGGCAGGGTTTTTCCGAAGCTGGGTAAATCTGTGTTGTTCTATTTTTGCTTTTATTATTTATTATCTATGCTGCAATTATTATATATATTTCTACATTAATTTTTATTACTATTAGTATCACCCTATTCATCCCCCCTAGGATGAAATCGATCCTACACTTTAATAGGCCAATAAAGTCTAAATATATTTAGAACTTTCTAAGTTTCTTTTAAATAAAATCAATATTTTATTTAACTTCATAAATAAAGTTTCACTTTAATTTAATGTGTATGTAAGTTAGAGTATATCAAATATACTCTTATATACAAATTTGTATGTAACATTTACTTTTCAAATTTATCCAGAGAAGGAAATATATCATTTCCTTTCTCTTAGTTATTCAATTAATCAAGGGGTATATATTTATTTGGAGAAGGAAACTTTTTATTTCCTTCTACTTAAATTATTCAATTAATGAGGGATCATAAGTTTAGTTATGGAAGGAAACTTTTCATTTCCTTCTCTTAATTAAATTAAATAATTGATTAATAAAATAACATTAATGACTAATCTAAATATGACATGAATTGTAAATATATTCATAGTAATTATTGTGCAAGTGCAACATATAGAGAGTGTGCATAATTAGTGGTAATTGATATGTATACCTAAAATAAACAAAAACAATTTGAATGGTTATTGCATAAGAATTTAAATGGAAATAAGTAAGGGATGACATGAGTGATTGATAGTTTCCCATTTAGTAAACTTAATTAATGCAACATACTAATGACAATCAATAGGTACCATAATGAAAGAATATAGAAGGTAAACAATGAATTGTATGCGGAGATTATTGTCTTAATTAAAAAGAGAAATAATTTCATACTATGAAAACATGTGTAAAGAAAAATAAATTTTATATGAACACATACAAGTAGATCCAAATATGTATATATGAAATTTAATCAAAGCTTTCTAATAATATTAATTAGATAGTTATTACTGTCAATTTTAAAACTTTGATTTGTTGTTAAAATTACTTTTGTTCATATGTAAATATTTATTGCAATAAAAAGAGTAAATAATACATGCAAACAAACATACATACATGTATTAAAATTCAAAACTAAAATTACACTATTATGAAAGGTTACAGCATAGATCTACAATTGAAACATTGTATTGATTCCATATAATTTCATTTTTAACTTCAAATATAATTCAATCAATTAACATGAAAATGTAAATTTCCAGATTTAAAGAAATGGAATTTAAATTAAATGTTAAAACATAGAACTAAAGTAAAACATTGTATTTTAAAATATACAGATTTAGTTTCAATTTAACAAAGTAAAGAAAAGCAGCTACCCAATTCGAACATGTAAACATGCAGATCTGAAGAATTACAATTTAATTAGAATGTTTAATAAACACAAATCTACACTTAAATGTTGTTTTAAAAAATAAACAAATTTAATTTTGATCTATCAAATGAAAACTCAATCATATCACTCAATAAACAATTCAATCTTCATAAACAGTTTTTTAATTAAGCAAGATAGCAATACATCTTTCAGATTATGAAAGTCAAATTAAATTTCCATTAAATATTGCAAAATCACTATCTATATATAGAAAATGACATACCATGCTACCCAATCCTTAAAACGCACCTTGTTGGTGTTGCCTTTGATTTGCACTTTGAATGAAGAATGCTTCTAGATTCGATTGAATCACCTTAGGATGTTGCTTAGAAATCACACATTAAATATTGATATCTCCTCAGATCTTCAAGATCCACATCATATCCTTGCAAGAGATGGATGAACCACTTTTTTTATTTTATTTGGAGTTGAAAGATTTAGGAATTCCTTTTTTTGTTTCTGCCATGAAAAGTTAGGTGGAGAGAAAGATAAAGAATGAATGAGAATGAAAATGAATTGTACGTACATAATGAATTAGAGAATATGTTTTATTTGAAAGAAGGAAACCTTTCCCATTCTTTAATTAAAACTTCTCTAATTAATTCTCTTGATTAACTTTCTCTTTTCACTCCTATTTTTTTACATGATATGGCTGAAAATTATGTGCCATTAAATGACAAAGGATTCCATAAATTAATGCATGTAATTATCTTTTATTTAATTACAATGATATCATATATCAATACGCGCAAATATAACTTTTATAAATGCATTCAAATAATTACAAATAACTCCCAAACATCAAATAAAATAAATAATAATTAATATTTCTCAAATACTAATTAATTTAATTAATTTATAACCTTTTATAAATTAATTGAATCATGTTGTTTTTTGGAGAATTCATCATTACGGTTGTGCGACTCAAAGGTGTAAATTCGGTCAGCGATTAATATTGAACAATTCAAATATTAACGTTCACACGTCACTTAGCAGGTGGTGTGGCATTTTGGCTGAATTCATCACTTACACATCTTTTGGTAAAATCCAATTTTACTTATTATAAGCTGTACCTAATAGTGGCAATTATTTACACCGATTCTCTTCGTCAAAACTATATCACTTTGGATTTATGGAATTTGGTAATGGTCAAAATTCCATTATCATCCAGATTCAACTTTATAGTCCAAACACAAAGTCCTTGGTTCAATAATAATTATTATTATTAACCAAAATGCTCTTGCCAGAGACTTTGACTTTGAGTTGACTTGAGTTGACCATGATACTAACCCCATATAATTGAGGAAACGAATCCTCTCTTGAATAGTGCTTCACTTCCAATACTTTCACTCAACCCAACTATAGTCACTCGATGGAACGCCATGCCATGATTTGACTATAATCAAAGCGAAGCTTTCATATTGAAGATTAACAATATTCTCAAGTCGAGAGAACTATGTAAATCAGTCACATCGATATTTTCCGTTTGACCTTAGTTATATTGACCAACAGAAAACTATCGAGTGAGTCGTTCCATAGTTATCCAATAATTATCAGTATGTAACCTCTAGGTGCCCCCAACAGTCATGAGTAATACATTGCCCAACATTTAGAGAGCATTACATACTTTAGTCTCAACGGATACACCGATATCCAGTCTCGATGCATCTTGACTAGGAACATTTAAAAATGGTATATTTGTTTTATTATAATAAATTGCTCACGGTTACAACACTTTGTAACTACTATCAATAAATATGCCATTTATGGATTTTCTATTAAATATACTTTTAATTAAATTAATTAATTAATATAACCACGTTATATCAAGTATATAATAGACAAAAACATCTTTATTATGAACAAGATCGTTCAACCAGTTAGATATATGTCACAAATTACATAATTGCCCCTAGGGCATACCCTTAACTCTATCACGTACAGTACTATAGATGATGGTCAAGTAGATTTGAACGAGGACCCAATCGAAGCATGGTTAGCATGAAGTAACTAGCATGGTCCCGTGAAGTTATATTTCAAATTTGGAGTTGATTGGAGTTGATATGCACAAGTCACGGATGAAGTAAGGATTTGTATGGATCGACCAAGAATGATCCATGGAACAGTTCAAGTCACCGGAGAACGTTCAATATTTCGAAATCCTCAAAGCCAATTCATGTGAAACTTTTAGAGCATCAATGAAATGAGAAGAAGTGTCTACAAAAACGATCGTGTATTGAAAAGTGATGATTGGAGGATGACCGATCGTTTATGACCGATTGTTGTTGCTGGTCCATCCTAACAATCGGCATAACTTAGTGTACCATCCAACTTCAACCAAGATTGACCCGTATCTCATAATTCACAACTCAGAACGATCCCATATTTTAGGAGCAATCTCAAGAGGCATGTGGGACCCCTCATGAACGATCGCACCATGATTGGAGCTAAGAAAAAGGATCGGCCAACATTAGGCCGATCGATCCTAATCTTCAGGTTAGCATGGCTGATCGATATGATGGGCCCCTCTGGACCTAGAAAGCCTTCTTGCAAAGTTTCAAACCAAATCATGCATGTCTTCTCCTATAAATATAGCATGCATAGCTTCAGAAAGGGGATCCTTCTTTCGGCTGCGGAGGCTCTGCCATTTTTACTTTTCACTTTTGTACTAATGCATCCCAACTGATCCAAGCATTCTTGTAATGATAATCAAATGAAAGATCAATAAAAATATAAAGTGTATGTAGGACAAGATTGCCGAACCACTATAAAAATTTGTGTGTTCATTTATTTTTGCTGCTATGCTTTTAATTGCATTCATTGTTTAATCTCTACGAGATTCTATCGGATGTTGATGTCCATTTTTGGCATCAACAGTTATAAGATTTTATTTCTTACCTAAGTTAAAAGATTGAATTAAATTTTTTATTATTTAATCTAAACATATATGTTATTTGGATTACAATCTTTATGTATACATATATATGTTCATACATATATTCTAGGCCACAATTATTTTAACAAAATTAAATTATTTTCACAAGTGTGTGTATTATGTAATTTTAATTTATTGATTTAAGTTTGAAATTGAAAGATATTTTGATATGAGATCTAGATCTAATACCATACTTAACTATATATACAAAGATCTTGATTTGATAGAATAATATCTTTCTATGTTTAGAGGTTACTCATTTAAATAACTTTAAATAAGGAAAAAACTTTCTATATTAAATAACTTTATATGAGTTTAACTAGATTTGATATTATAAAAATAATTTGATATCATACTTAACCAAATATATATATATATATATCAATACACACACACATACACAACACATACGTATACAGATGGGCTAAACTATCCATTATGGTGTAAATCCTAACATCTATATATGGGCATGTTAAACAATGTACACTATATATGTTGCATGTGCACATATGCACATATGTGTGGATGATACGCATGTTAATATTATGTAATACAAATATAATATCAAAACAAAACATTACTAAAAAATGATTTTATTTTAGATTAATTTAGATAGGCTTCATAATAAAAAAAATTAAAATTTACCTATTTATCCCGCTGCGTGTTGGCCCAGTTCCTTCAATGGTATCATAGCCAAATAGCATGTGTGGTCTAAATCAGTCATGTTAGCGCTAACTAATTCTTTTATCACCTTGTCCTTTTTGGCCACTACTTGTTTCAGTTCGTCTATCTCTTTGGAGTAAACTAACAGTTCTTTCATGGCCTCAGACTTGTATTGTTTGATAATGAGTTGGTTGGCTCTATTAGTGCCAGATATGGCTTTAGCCAATCTTTTCCAAATATAATATTGTTCTATTAGGTTGTTGAAGATAACAATGCCCTGATTAGCTACTCCCTACACATATTCTTGAGGTTATAGTTGAATTTCACCCTAGAGAAGCAGAGATCGGGATGTAAGTGTTGCATCTTTAAAATAGCAACAGCTGGGATGGAAGCAACAAAAGTAACTTGTGTGAGAGGAGCCTTAGAAACATGCTATTTGCTGGGCCAAGGAAGGATATGCTCAAAAGTACAAGAGTGTGTGGGCTTCAAAGCTTGTTTATATTTTTGGGAAGGCACCAAAGCTTGGTGTGGAGGTAGTGTAGAAAATAGGAGTAATAGAAGCTTTAGAAGTTAGAGGGGGCTATCGGATCTCTGAGAACGAGGGTCTTGGGATTTAGGAAGGTGAGACCATTCATGGCATGGAGAGTGTGATATCCTTGTTGACCTGGAGCGATCGCAAGGGCCTCGGTCATAGTCCGCACAATATCTCCTCTCTTCTTCATCAAGCTTTTCCCTCTCCTTCCTTCAAGCTCGTTCGACGTCATATTCATAGGATGGTTCATGCCTGTGGTAAGAGGAGCTCATGAATTTACAGCCATAGTATTTGCCCGATTTGTTGTCAAGGCCTTCATAGAGATTGGAGCATCACATTATACCTACAAAGGGATAGAATGGATTAATATCTTGGAAATCAAATGAGCATACATATAGAGTAAGCACGCTTTGATCCTAAGTGCCATGTAGATTGTTAGTGTGTCTTATTAATTCTATGGGCCATGCTCGTGGGGTCGAGCGACCAAAATAACTTCCCTCACATAGGTAAGAAGCACATCGACCGTGGTTCAGTTGGAGAAGGGAATATCTGGAATACTGAAATCTTTAATGTTGAATTCTAGGATGATTTGTAGAATGCTCCCTAGACCACCAAACAAGTTGTAGATATCTTCAGGGGCGAGAGCGGAGTTAACTCTCCATTCTGATGTGGCTCGGAATTGGTCAAGTGGATCAAATTCTTATCTTTTTTAGTCGAGGAGTAGGAGTTGAAGTTCTCTCATCTCTACCCATCTCCCTGGTAGACTCATATTCATTATTGGTATCTTCATCCTCATATTCATCCTCATCTTCGTTTCTCTCTCCATATCCCTCTATACTATTGGAGATGTCTTATATGCTACATGTGGGGGCATCTTGATGTATGGGACCTGGGGGATCAAGTTCAGCTTTTTGAGTAGCTTAAGCAGCCTTTCGTGTAGGGCGCACTTAGTTGTTCTTTCGGCTGTTATGTAGTAGTCGATAATGGCACAACTGGATGTCATTGAGGAGCTTCATTCTTTTTTATCCTTCTCATGAAACTTTCTTCATGAACAAAAGGGTTTAGGCTAGAGAAACATTTGTAATCCATTGGAGGGATACTTGTAAGGAGAGAAGAAAGATGAAGTCAGTGATTTGGATGAAGTGAACTCTATTGGAAGTGAAATTTATTGATATAGGATATAAGAAGTTGTAACCTACATCTGGACAACCACCTACGAGCAAAGCTGTGTGGACAGTGGTCGAAGAAGTTATTGTCCTTGAGATTACTGAGCATGTTATTGAGACCAACAATGATTTGGTAGCCCTTGAATGATTTCTAAAAGGTTATACACGAGTCGTTGGCCCTCTTTTTGAAGTATTTGATGAAGATTTATATGCAACTTAAGGCAGCATACCCATTCGAGTGTTGGCCGGGGCAAGTCTCATGAATTGAAGAGTTAATCGAAGAAAATGATTGAATGGAAGGACGATTCCAAAGAGGCACATGTATCGGTTACAGGCAGTGTAAACTTCCAGAGGATCAAGTGCTTTTTGATGTGGTAGAGGAGTTATAGTTTCTTCCATGGGGCTACCTTGGCATTTGTAGTTCCTTTTAACATCCACGACCATTAACCTTGAAGTTAGACAGTCCGTGGGGTTGTTAGGGATCATCACTCCTTGTAGATCGACTTCAGGAGTAATGCCGATGTAAGGTTCCCATAGCTATAAGTGGAGTGATCTGTAAAGATTGTTTGGGTAGACTATGAGGTTGTCGAGCCCTAGAAGGTATTGAGGTTGAAGCTATGGCAGAGAAGGAGCCTGCCATTCGTGGAGCGAATCCAAGGTTAGTAGGACGTGTAGCTATGGTAGAAATACTTCCTGAGCATTTAAGAGATTCCATTTAATACTAAAAGCTTGTGATATGAGTGTGGACAAGTATGATTAAAACTTAGTGTTATGTTGATCAAGTCCTATGTAGCTGATGTACAAGATCCAACGGATATCAACATGTGTTGACCAATCGAGTTATGTACATCGATCAGGACAATGATATGTGATTTGGTCTATGCAGTGTATGTTTTATGTCTTTGGCATGATAAGTGGATGCTCTCTGTGTCGATAGTCTACTCGTGCTGGCGAACAAGCTTCGACACACGATGGAATTATTTGTCGAATGTTACCCATTGACTAGGATTTATGTTAACGAAACTAGATGATCTCCAAAGAGATTCTAATATATTCTTTGGTGGATTATAGGAATGTAGTATCGATTCGGGTATTAATTGGATGAACGTCATAGAATGCATCAACCCTTGAATCCGGAGTGTGTCAGAGTGCATTTGGAATGGTGATTTCTTGAATCATCTCAACCAATGGTCAAGACAACCAACCCATCACCTAAGACAACCGTAGACCTTTGTCTATCTCCTTCCACTACTTCCATCCCAAAGGACTATTGAATTTTACGGTAGAGTATGGAGCCTTGGAAGGGGGTGGTGATGATGAAGGACGGAAAAGACTCGAGTTTTGGTATGGATCAGCGGCGGCAAATTCAAGAAGAATATGATGATGGTGGCGCTTATGAAATAGCAAGACGACACACATCTAAAGGTCGAACTCTGGATTGAATTGGCAGAGATTCAAAATAATAATGACTCTAGGATGATGTTCATATGGATCGACGATGCTTTGATCTTTGAAGTCTAGAGATGGAGTTGTGGCATTAGGTTGCTTAAGGCAGCAGTGGAATTAAAGTCACAAACAATAAGAGGAAATGAAAGTATGAAATGAAGCAAAAGAAAATTTTCCTAGGTGTTTTGTTTTTATACGAAACAAGGTAATCCATTCGGTACTGATCTGTATAGATTGGTACCGATCAGTTAAATAATATGTCGGTAAATCTACGAAAGGGATGTAGCTCAATGTTTGTTTGGAATGATATGTCAGTATTCTCATATAAGATATAACATTTCATGAAAATGGTTCAGATGATAAAAGCATCTCCATAGATATGGATTTGATCGTTTGCCTCGATCAGTATGTTTTTTTAGTTTGTTATCATGGAAACATACTTTTGGGGGGCAAGTGTTATCCTATATTTGGACCAAGTGACATTTCAACGGATCTGGACTATGAAATGATGAAGAAATGGATCAAGAGGCTTGGAAGATACAAAAGTATAGAATACATGAATTTTTACTAAGTATGGAGAAGGACAAATGGATTAGTACTGAACCATATGGATGAGTACCGAATCACATGAATTGCAAACCCATCTAACTTAAACAAGATTTAGTTCTTGAAGATGAAAGAAAGAAAACACATGCAATATTTGACATGGATTTGTACTAACCTATATAGGTCGCTACCGAGCCATATGAGGTTTTTGAAGATTCCATTATTACAGCTTGAAGGCATGCACTATGTCGTAGAAGAACACGAGTAAAAGTCAAAGGAATTGATCGATACTTATCCATACCGATTATACTGATCCATTCTGATTGGGACTGAACCATGTTGATTGCTAGATTTCGTGCATTTTGACTAGTACTTCATGCTAAAACTTTAGATTTGAAGATATTTGCTCGTTCAAACCGACTCCAGCAATTTTGGTGCTAGGATTTACTTGTAAATACAAAATATACAATAAGTAGAAACAGGTCTTTTACTGATTTTGCAAGGAGACTCTATGAAATTCAAAATTCATTGATTTAAACCTTAAAATCATCATAATTTGATTGTAATTGTAAGGTAAATCGGTGATAAAATTAATAGTGGATGTATGCTTAAAATTCTAGTCGAACAACCTTAAAAATTTCGTGTATTCTATTTCCAATTTCAATTCCTTTTTGAAACAAAGGTACTTTATTAACTAGTCAAATAGGATTGCAACACTGTATTTTTAAGGGAACAAACAATGATAGGAGTGAAAATTAGTGGGCTACTCAAAAACCATTGTATGTCCCCTTATATATTACTCATTGTTGGAACTAGACCAATCCATAGCAGAAGTTACGGGCGAATTTCAAATTCTTTTACCTATTGGATCTTTATTGGGCCTATGAAGTCTATTTTATTTAAAAGTTTCTAAATTTCTTTTAAATAAAATTTATATTTTGTTTAAATTTATGAAATAATATAGTATTATTTAATTCATGTTATACAATATACATGCATATGCATGCATACATACATATATATATATATATATATATATATATATGTGTGTGTGTGTATAACACAGACATATATATATGTGTGTGCACGTGTGGCATATCAATCTGTGCAAGGTATAACATGTCCGTGTATCGATGTTGGGATTTACATCGCAACTTACACGTTAGCTCATCCACTATACAAATATATTGTTCAAATGTAAGTTTATATACTTTTATTTCCATTAAAAAAATATTTTAAATATATATATATATATATAAAATTTTTAAAAAATAAATATAAACGTATATAAATAAATATACATATATAAACATAACTATGAAATTTTAATAATATATATATATAATTATGTGAATATTTATTTAAATCACTTATAAATATATTAAATAAAATAAAATAAAAAATTTAAAAACCGAAAACTACATATACATATGAAAATAAAATAATATATATATTCATATAGATTATTAATTCTTTTTTTATAAATGTATAATAATATATTAAAAATATGGATTAATAATAATAAATACACAAAAATATTTTCTAATAAAAATATTTAACAGGTCTTGCGCATGACTAAGAAATAATTTTTTTTTAAAATTTAAATATTATTTTAATTAATTTCCGTATGGTTTTAATTTAAAATACTAATATACAATAATTTCGGAATATAATTTTGAAATGTAGATCTCCAATAAAATTCTAAATGATAGTTTGTACTTTGAAAATTTATTTAATAATTTTATAGTTTAAAAATAATTTTAAAACTAATTATTTAACTTTAGGCATTTATTATAAATATTTTTAAATAATAAAAAAAGATTTTTAAAATTTTTCCGTCGAGCATATATTTTTTGATAATACAATTGTATAAAACGTAAGACATAATTTTTATATAATTTATATATTAATATATTTAATTTATGTAATTAACTGGTTTAAATAACATTTAAATAATATTCTTATTGCCGTCGAATATAATATATCTATAATATATTGTATATAAATTTATATAACCATATTTATATAAAGTATGATGAAGTAATTAAATTATAAACTATATATTTGCATATTTATAATGTATATATTATTAAATTAAGTGAATAAATAAAAAAAATGTTTTTTATTTCTAAGCCATATCATTATAGGTGCGTACATAATAATTTTTTTTAATATAAGTATACACACATATACAACCGAACTAATTTGTGACAATATAATTGTAGATCAGAATCGTCACCTAACTAACAATTATATATATATATAATAAAACATTAAATCTAAGCATTAATGATCATCTTTAGTTAGAATTGTACCTTACTTCCAATGTCTTGAAGTACACCTTGAAATGATGAAGTATGCTCTTTAAAACGATTTCCGATTCAAAAGATTGCTAGTACTTGAACCGTTGACCACCAACTATTGAATAACAGTTGAATTGATTTGATTTAAGCTTAGCAAATTAGAGAGATGGAAGGGTGAGTTCGCCAGTAATGTATGGGGATAGAGGCTCAAAAAGATCAATATCAAATAAAGGTGGAGGTGCTTAAACAGAGGAAGAAAAGGAGAGAATTTGGGAACTTATCTTTTACTCGATTTCCTTCCATCTCAGCCATCCATCATTAAGGCTCTGTAGCCCATAGTATAGCCACCTATTACCTCATGTTTTAGCCAAAGTAACCTGCCCCCATCATGGGCTTTAAACCCATTTAGAGCTCGAATAAATATTTTGCATTTAAATCCAATTTAAACACGTATCGATATCGTATATCGTTTAATATATTTATAATTATTATAAATATATTTAATAATATTTATTCATCAAATCAAAATCAAATTTTATAAACAATATTTCATAAATATTAATTAATTTAATTATTTTATAACAATTACAAGTCAAAAAAATCATTTGATCAAAGGAGAATTCATCGTTTCGGTTGTATGACTCGTCAGGTGTAAATTTGGTCAGTGATTAATATCGAACCATTCAAATTTTAATGTTCACGCGTCAATTGGCAGGCAGTGTGACATTTAGTCAAATTTATCATTTACTTGGTTTTGGTAAAATTCAATTTTACTTTGTTAAGCGTTACCCAGTTGTCACTTTTATTCATACCAATTCTCTTCGTCAAAACTGTATCGTTTTGGACTTATGGAATTTGGTAATGGCCAAAATTAAAATATCGTCAAAATTCAACTCTATAGTAGAAACACAAAGTCCTTGCATCAATAATAACAATTATTATTAACCAAACTACTTTAGTTAGAGATTTTGACTTTGAGTTGACCGTGATACTAACCCCACATAACTGAGGAGATGAACTTCACTTCCAATACTTTCACTCGACCCAACTATACTCACTTGATGGACATCGTGCCATGATTTGACTATAATCAAAGCGGAGCTTTCATATTGAAGATCAATAATATTCTCAAGTTAAGAGAATTGTGTAAATTAGTCACATCGATTTCTGTTTGACGTTAGTTATATTTAACCAAAAGAAAACTATCGAGTAAGTCATTTCATAGATATTCAATAACTATTAGTACGTAACCCTTAGGTTCCTCCAGTAGTCATGAGTAATACACTACCCAATATTTGGAGAGTATTACATACTCTAGTCTCAACGTTGATACATCGATATCCAGTCTCGATGCATCTTGACTAGAAACATTTAAAATGATTTGCTTTATAATATTGTGATACAGCTATTTGTAATTACTATCACAAACACACCATTTATGGATTTTCTATTAAATCTATTTTAATTAATATTTCAATCATTTATAACATGTTATAACAAATATATAACAGAAAGAAAAACATCTTCATTACGAACGAGAATTGATTACAGAGTTAATTAATTTATAATAAATTACATAACCCTAGGCATACCCCTAACTCTATCACTTATGAGTACAACAAGCTTGTAGACTCTAAATATCACATTTCAACAAACCCACACAAAATAAATGCCTAGATTTCCATGTCAATATCCGTTGACTAATGAAAACTCTCTCTTCCACCTTTACTCTTTGAAATACCAGATCTGAGATTAATACTCCACCCCTTCTTCCATTTCCAACCTCTCTATGTTAGTTGTAATCTCCTACTGATATCAAGAGCTACCACTCAGGTCAACAACAGTGTTATTTGAACTCATTCTTAGCATCGTTGACGAAGCTTCCATAGTCGATCCTTCCCGCTATTGTATAACGCCATTCATGTCATGCTACTATTGATCTAAGCACCCAAATTCAGAGAAGATTCCCTCTTTACTCTTAATATCTTCTCTGCTAATGTTTGCGTGCTTTAATAATTATCTGATATCATGTATTACAGGCATTAGTCTAACGTTCTGAGATGTTTCGACTAGGCCTGTCAATGGATACTTTCGAATGCGGATAGTGTCATATCTATATTTTCATCCAAAATCATTCTAGGATATCAGATATTTGCATCCGCAGATACGGATGAATGTTGAATAATTGTCTTATTCGCTAACGGTTGATAAATCAAGAAACATAAATAGAATATTTTAATTTCAACATAAGCCTTTTTCAATCACATTGATCATTAAAGTGTTAAAAATAAACAAATATAATGGTAATAAATAGTTTTTGAGCAGTTAATATGCATTTTTTCATATAAAATAAACTTCTAACTTAATAGAATAATAAATAAATATATTTCATTTTACTAAAATACACATAATTTAAATTATAATTTTAAAAAAAATTGGACGGATAATTTCGGATGTGGATGTCATCGTATCTGCATCCACATCCGTTTTTCCAAATATTGGATGTTTATCCGCTTTTTGGATACGAATGTGGATGGATTTTGGATTTTTTGGGTATCTAGTGACAACTCTAGTTTCGACGCCCTTGAATACTCTAGAATTTCTCTTTACCCATATGTGCTATATCAATGTTGTAATCGTTTTGTCGATTAGCTTATTCATTATTTTGTTGTCTGTGGTATCAACTAAAATCTTTGAAAATATGTCGTCAATGAGCGAGTTAATATTTGCCAGAATCTGAAGCTTATTTTGAATACTGGACCACAATGATTTAGAATAGACACACTAAAAAAATAGATGTTCCTAGTTTCTACTCCTTGACCACTTAAGTTGCACTGTTAATCTACGTTTGGATTCCACTTGCTGATTTTTATTTTGGTGTTTACTTTTTCTAGTCTAGTAAGAAGCGAACTATAACGACTTGGAAATTTTAACATTTCATGGGAATATTTAATTTATTTAAATATTCAAATTTGGTTTAAATTTAATAACTAAAAAAATCAATTATTAATAACGACTTGATTTTAATAGCATGTTTTAAAATGAATATATAGATTTTTTCATAATTTTTAATTTGAAATATTTAAATTATCAATTGACGCATTTTACAACAAACGTTAGTATTTTTGGAAATTCACAGAATAAGATAACCAGTGTATTTTATTGTTGTTTTGGAATAGTGTCGCATTATTACGTGGGATCATATTTTTATTTATGTCGTTTGCGACTAATACGCGAATATGATATTATGTAGCAAAGTGTCGGAAAGTATAACCTAAAATAAACCCAACACTTAGACTATTCTTCATTTTTTTTCCTTTTTTCTTTTTACTTTCCTCTCTCTAGTCATCAAAAATCAACCCATCACCTTCAAAAATCAAATCCCAGAGCTATACTTGACAATAAATTATGGCGTTGAATCCATTGAACTCGTGGCGAGGTAAGGATCGAATCTATGTAAGTGTTGTCGAGTGCGGTCGTGTTCGAGGAAGAGCGACATGGTGATGGTCGAGCTAGGGTTAACTATTATCGCAGATTGGGGCGGAGTTAGGCGATATCGATGGCGCCGTTGGGTTTCTCTTCACGGAGCACACCTCCCCACCAATTTGTAGCATTGCTGATCATCTATAGTGGAATGCGACATTTGTAGGTCGTACAAGCAAGTGCTAGGTCACATCATGGAGGAAGTTGCCAAGCTAGAGGTGATTAGGTTAGGGAGGGAGCTCTTGCAAAGAGGGAATCGTCGGAGGTGGTTTTGTGTGATTCCGTTGAGCGGAGAGAGATAATGAGGAGAGAAGGAGATGGTGTGTGCATGGGTGTGCTCATGCATGTATAGGAATGTGGTTAGGGGTTTGGGAAAGAAGGGTTAGTGGGTAATTAGTTTGCTAATTGGGTAATTAATTAATTTAATTTAATCTCAAACTTATAAAATCAATAACTTTTTCATACGAGTTTCAATCGAGATGTGGTCTTTTGTATTGCACTCGTAAGAGCATTATCTACGTACTGGAATTGATTTCGTCAAGTTTGGAGCAAGTATAATTTAAAGCTAAAATCGAACGTCGTTTAATTTTAGATCGAACCAGAATGCGTAAGCGCCAACTGGAATTTAAGTGAGTTAACTTACTTTTGGATGAATACTATATGATATATGGTAGATATAAATTATTGTTTGCATGCTTGAATGATTTATTGATTTGGTTTGGTTGAATTCCTATTTTGTAAAATGGATTACATATAAATTGAAATATAGGGAATACGGGAATTTTGTAGAGGGATCTAGATTACTCGCCACTGTTGATGTTAATTTCATTTATATACTTATGTTCTAAATTATTGAATGTCAAAGCTGGTAGATTGACCTCATTTGATGTGACTTTGACATGTCATAAAATTTGAACTCTTTAGTGTGGATCACCAAAGCACTTGTTAAGTGCTGTGGTAACTCTAGGCATCATTATAGTATACTGGAAATACTAATATTTGCTGTCTTGATTTGAAAATGGTTTTGATTTAGAGAATGATTTTAAATGTGATTTTTGGAATTTTCTGTGGCATTTTATTTATAAATGGTTTTTTGGACTTTATTAGTTTACCCTAATATTTTTGAAAATGTTAGAGTAAAATATAAGGGAATTTATCTTTTATAATAAAGTGATTCTGTGTTAAAAGAAGATAGAAATATTTTGGAATAAATATTTGTGAAATGATTTATATAAAATGTTGTATGGAGAGATAAAATGATATTTTATAAATAAAATAATAGATTTATAAATGATATTTTATAAAGAAAAATAATATCATTTTGATAAATTGGAATAATAAATCACAATGGTGAATTTATAGTAATATATGGAATGATCGTTTTATGGAAAATATTTAATCCGATCTTGAAACCGAAGTGTAATGACCCAGAAGTTTAGTCATTGAAATTGGAATATTTAGTTGTTTTTGAATATTGAAAATTTAATTTTGTAAGTTAAATAACTTGAATTTCAAATATAGCGATTTATTGGATAATTTAATTGCTGAATTTAATAACTGAAATTATTTAAATAATCATACCTTGGGGTTTTAACTTGGATAAAAATGATTTCAAAGTTTATTTGAATTCTATTTAATAAGAATGAAGATAATAAAACTTTTAATGTAAATTTAAAAGTGATTAATTTGATTTTCAAAAATAATTCATTTTAATTAACATGTAAAAATTGCCTTCCGGGGCACTATCTCGGATTTCGACGAAACCAGTGTCATTGGATCCATAATAGCAAGTTATTATATGACAATGAATTTCATAGTGATTGGACGTATCGTTTGGTCGTGCGAGATCGAAACGCGTATAAATTAATTTTAGAAATTTAATATAATAATTGGGTTTGAAAAGCTATCTTCTGCATATGATCGAATTAGGACTCAGAACTAGTTCCATTGCATCCGAAATAGGGGTATAACATATAGAATGCCAGATGGCACGTCTCATTTGGAGTTTGAAAATTTCGGACGTTTTATAACTCGATATTTTAAATTGAAAAATATGTGTATGTGTGCGCGCGCGCGCGTGTGTATTATTTTACGATTACCATACCCTCCTATACCTACCCATATTTGTACCATTCAACCCATACTTCACCATACCACCCTCCCATTTATAAATTAGTTCAAACCAGAAAATGGGAGGTTGGCCAAAAAAATTCAAAATTTTCAAATCAACATCATGGCCTCATCCTTTGGTTGAGAATCATCGAAGCCATCAACGACATTTTCGAGCAAAGTCGTCAACTACAAAGTTGTTCGCGGCATCAATCTCGACTCAATCAACGGTTGGATCATTGTGGATCGGAGCGGATCGTCATAGATATAGGTTTGAAGGCAGGGTAGTGGGTTTCGGTTTTTGGGATTTTTTGGTGAATTGGTGGCTCGATTGGCGAGGGAACCTGAAGGGAAGTTGTAGGGGAGGTTGAGGGCTACATGCTGGCAAATTTTGGTGGTCAATGGTGGTCGGAGGTGGTCGAAAATGGCCTCCGTTCATGGGAACCGTGCGTGTGGGTTTTGGGGCATTTGAGGGTGCTTGGCGGAGCTAGGGGAGGCCATGTGGGTAGGCGAAGGAGCGGAGAAGGTGGGGGGCCTCGCTGGGGTGGTGCGGGGGTCGGCCATGGTCGGGGGCGGCGGAGGCAAACAAATTGAAGGAGGTGGCAGTGGAGGTGTGCACGTGTGTGCACTGTGCATGTACAGGGTGATATATTGATTTAGGGAAGAAGGGTTGGAGCATTTTTGTAAATAGTTTGTAATTTAAGTTATTAAGGAATATAAAATATCGATAACTTATAAATTAAATAACTTTTGCATACGAGATCCAATCGAGGTGCGGATTTTTGCGTTATGCTCGTAATAATGAAAGCTTCACGATGGAACTAGTTTGGACGAATTTGAAGACTATTGAAATTTGTGCTAAAATAGGACGTCATTCGATTATAGTTCCAAACCGAAATGCCTCGGCGACGACAGAAAATTTCGGTGAGTTAAACTCACCTTTTTGGTTAACTAGTATGATATATAATTGATAAAAATTGTTGAATGGTTGTTTGGATAAACTATATTTATTAGTTGGTTGGGATATATTCCCGCCTCTAAAGTAGATGAGACCCCATTACGTTTCCGCGTAAGAGCGAATGACCCTTTGTATACGAATCCTGCGTCGAAGTGGTTGATTTATGTTATTGATTATATACTATATGTGATGTAGGGGGAAACAGATTGGAGGGATCCAACGGGATTCCTCGCTATTGTTGAATTGTTTCAATAATATTTCTTTTATATGGATTATTGGAAAATGAACCTGATTGTGGACAGCGTGGTTATAACATTGTTATACGTTTGAAAACTAAAACCCAGTAGTGATAGAAAATCAATATCGATATTGTTTAAGTGTTGGGTGGCTATTGGCCTCAAATTAGTATTTTAAAAATACTATAAATTGCTATTTGAGTCGGAATTGGCCTTGAGACAGGAAATGATTTTTTTTTAAATCCGAAAATTTGGTTTTAGAAATATATTATTTTAAAGATTATCTATTTATATTAATATTTTTTTTAAAGTTTATCTATTTATATTAATATCGTTTAAAGATTTTCTACATATATTAATATTTTTTTAAAAGATTATCGATTTATATTTAATATTATTTAAATTTATTTAATTATACTAATATTGTTTTAAAGTTATTTAATTATATTAATACTATTTTAAAGTTATTTAATTTTATTAATATTGTTTTAAAGTATTTAATTATATTAATATTGTTTTAAAGTTATTTAATTATATCAGTATTGTTTTAAAGGTTATTTGCTTGTAGTTAATATTGTTTTAAAGTATTTATTAAAATGTTAATATCTTAAAAATTAATTATATAAGAATAATTATGGTTTGAAATTAATAATAAGGATTTATTAATAAGGTTCTAAAAATAAATTATTACTATTTATATTAAGGGTAAAGGTTAATTATTATTGTTTTTGAAATGGTTAATTATTATTTTAAGATGTTTTAAGATTTACAATCATTATTTATTTATTCATAATGTTTAATTTTAATAATTATTTTCATATAATACTGTTTAGAAGTAAATGATCTTTATTTGTTTATAAATGTGTTCGAGACTCATAAATAGAATTTATAAACGAACTTGGATTGAATGAGAGAAGTTTATAAAATGGATTGGAGACGTAAGGAAAGATTATTTACAAGGTGAAAGAGTTTTATAAATGGTTAGATATTTATAAATGGACTTAAAAGATGGGTTTATAGATTTATAAAAGAAGTTTTATAAACGGTTTTAGAGATTTATAAAGGATTTATAAATGAGTTTTAGAAATGTACAAAGAGGATTTATAAGTGATTGAAATTTATAAAAGGGATTATAAATGATTCTCAGAGTTTATGAAATGGTTTATAAATGGTTTTAAAGAATTGTAAGGAGTTTTATAAATGATTTTTGAATCGAATAAAAAGAAAATCTTTCTCAATCTTGTGGGTATACTTACACCGTTGAGATAAGTATATGGATATTTTTTAAGTATTGAAAATATAGGGATTTGCAGATATACCTTTGTAAAAGTATTTTTATACAAGTAGTTTACAAAGTGATTTTAAAGAATGATAAGATTTATTGACGGAGGCTAGTGGTTGCTTATGTGCTTAACCAATGTTGGTTTTTCCTATGGAATTAAATTCCCAATTGAATGATTGTTGTTCGATAGTTAAATAGACGACTGTCGAATTTGGACCCAATCATAACTTTGGAAATATCTAGGAGAAACACGTGAGTTATGTGGCACAGTCATCTCCGATGATGCTGTACTGTGCGTATAAATCTCGTTCCGTTCTCCTAGGACAATGGTAAGGAAATCCGTCCACTAACGGTTAGGAGGTGACCTCCGATCTTATCTTGACCATTTATTTCTTAAAGAACCAGGGTTGAGTTTACCGGGAACTATCGAATGTTGTTTCTAAGAGACCAGGATCAGATATGTTATCCGAAAACTACTTCGATCCAACTTAAGCATTTCGAAGTGAAGACATCCTGAAGATGATGGAATTTGGAGATGGAGCTCTCAAGTGTTTCGTTCAGTCCTAGAACAAACTTGTATGGATGAATGTTGGTATTGCATTGCTGCCTGGAGGGTAGTATTAGCATTCCAAGTAGGAAGTGCTATATAAAGGTAAAACGTAGCCTCAAGCCTCATCAACCGGGAATGACTAAAACATGGGAGATGCAGCAGGGCTAAGTGGGTGCTCCCAAGTAGGGTATGATCATTCCTATCTAGAGTCGCTATTTTCTCTCATTTGTATGCTTCGGGGCCCATTAACGGAGGGGTGATCATATTCGGTACTATCCGGTAAGGGGTACGCCGGTCCTATTTTGGCAGGAGATCCAAGCGAGGTCCTTGGTATTATTTTATCTAGAGATGCACATTGACGGACGGTACCCTGGTAGCCCAGTCATTGTATGGAATCCATTTTTCAATACGAGCCTTTATGATTTTAGTTGTATACCTATTATGCTGGAATTTAATTAATGTAACAATTTTGGCTATGATTAATAAGTATTTGTATCTTAGAAACTATTATAATATCAGAGAATTTTCTATAGAAAAGGATTGGTTATCATAAGGTAAAAACCCGTCCGTGTTTATGTGTGGAGTGGTCTTACGAGATACCTTTGATTTCAAAGATTTTTATAACTTTAAAATCTTGTTGGGTGTGTTTTCTCACGTTGGTTTTCCAGACTAACTCGGCTGTCAATTTATTATAATGCTCGGGTCAGACCGAGCATAATTACATATTTTAGTTGGATGCTTTGGAGCTTCAGGAGACAAGTTGGAGGCCTAGAGACGTATTCACGTATATAGTTATTTTTCCGTTTTGTTTATTGTTGTATTTATCAACAATTATGAGGATAGAGTGTTATAACTGTACAGACCGATATATGTTAGTATACTCTGATTGATGCCTGTATATACATATATTATAGTTTGTTTTTGTGTAATGATTTTATGTATATTGTAGATTATTCATTCCGCTGTGAGATTCTGTGTTGTTTAATTTTCTTCTTATCTTCTTATTTCTTTCTTTTTCCTTAACAATCAGGTTTTTCGGCATTCGATTACTCAGCATGCAATACAGTGGACGTATTAGTGTCGATTTTCGAGGGTCGAAAACCCTAGATGTTACATGAAGATTTGTGGTAAGCATAAAAGATTTATAAAAGAAGTTCTATAAATATAAAATAGTTGTATAAATATAAAAGAAGATTCACAAATGAAGTTTTGTAAATATAGAATAAGATTTATAAAAGAAGTCTTGTAAACATAAAAGAAATTTATAAAAGGAGTTTTGTAAATGTAAAAGAGATTTATATAAAGAAGTTTTATAAAAGGAACAAGATTTGATATCCATAAGTGATCTTTCTAACCTTACTTAACATCAAATTCCGAGGTAGGGAAACTTGTCCCTATCCTAGGAATTGAGAATGTATGTCGAGGCAATGATAGCATGCTAATTTGTCAGACTATATTGTTAATCGAGGGATAGTACGAGTTTGAAATCGGAAAGTGGGAGTAAGTATACTTGGTCTAATTTCCATATGATTCATTTGCTTAGACCAAAAGTGTTTTTGGTTTTTATCTCTATGTTTTATAAGACATTTGTTTAACCCAAATAAATATGGTTTTGGAAGTGAAATCTTTCTTAAGATTTTGTGAATATACTTATACCGTTGAGATAAGTATATAAATACTTTTCTAAGTATTGAAAGTGAAACAGTTTGTGAATTTACTTATACCATTGGGATAAGTATATTAATATTTTTCTAAGTATTGAAAGTAAAATGGTTTATGAATATACTTATACCGTTGAGATAGGTAAATAAATACTTTTCAAAGTATTGAAAGTAAAATGGTTTGTGAATATACTTATACCGATGGGACAACTATATGGATATTTTTCCAAAGCATTGAAAGAGTATTAATGAATAGTGAATGAGTAATATACATATATATATATATATATATATCTATGTAAAAGTATTTTTGATACAAGTATTTACAAAGTGATTTTAATTAACAAAAGGATTAATTAAGAGGCTTAATGGTTTCTTATGTGCTTAACCATGCTTGGTTTCCATGTGAAATTAAAATCTCTGATTTGATTGTTTACTTATTTGATAGTTAAATAACCGACTATCAAGTCTTGGTCAGTTTTGAAACTATCGTTTGTTGGTTCGGAGAGACCGGGATCAGATATGTTACCCAAAAACCACTTCGAACCGGCATAAGCAATCGAATTTAAGGCATCTTGAAGATGATTAAACACAGAGTTCCTTGAAGTGCAAGGGTTGCTTGTTATTAATCCCGACGATGTTGTAGAAGTAGTGCATTCGATTTGTTCAGTTTAGAACAACTTGTATGGATGAATGCTGACATTGCATTTTTGCTTGGAGGGTAGTGTTAGCACTCCAAGTAGGATTTGCTAAAAAGGTAAAACATAAACTTAAGACTCACACCCGGTAATGACCAAAACATGAGAAATGCCGCAAGGCTATATGGTTCGCTACCAATAGGGTATGGTCATCACTTGTATCTAGATCGATATTGATTGATTGATTATGTATGTTGGGCCCACAGAAATGGTTTGTCAAGTTGGCAACCGGGTTGATGATCATATTTGGTACTATCCAAGATGGGATAGGTCGGTCTTGCCATCAGGGGTTGTAAGGTTTGTAACCGTGGTAAATTTTATCTAGAGGTGTACTATAACGGGTGGCACCCCAATAGCCCTATCATTGATGAAATTCAATTTCCAATACTTGCCTTACGGACATAGTTGTATACCAAATATCCTGGAATGTGAGATGCAAGCATTTCAGCTATGTTATATATTTATTTTAAACCCTAGACATCAATAATAATATCCCTGATTTTAAGTATAAATGGTTTGGTTACCATAAGGTAAAAATTCGTCCGTGTTTATGCGTGGCATGGTCTTATGAGATACCTTTATTTTTGAAAGGTTTTATAACATAAAAAGTCCATATGATTTGTGTTTCTCACGCTAGTTTACTAGACTAATCCGGCATTATTCTCTTATAATGTTCGGGTCTTCCCGAGCAAATTTCTAGATTTAGTTATGGATTTTTAGAGTTTCAGGAGACGAGCTGGATGCATCCAAGACGTTTTCACATATCTTTTATTTCTGCTGCATTTGTTGTTATGTATTTATCAGCATTTGTAAGGATGAGCTGTTATAACTATCCGGGCCAATGATATGTTAGTTTACTCTGATTGACTATGTCTAATAATCTTTATTTTTGTAAAGATCTGTTGTATATTATATATTACTCGTCACGATGTGAGATTCTATTTCGTTTTTTCTTTTCTTTCACCCTAACAATCTATCTTTTCGATACTTGAATATTCGGCAAGTGAATACTGTGGATGTATTAGTGTCGACTTTTGAGAGTCAAAAAGGCTGGTTGTTACACGAACGCAGTGACATTTTTAGGGCATAAACACTATACTATATATGTGAAAACCATTTAGGATTTGTATGTTTGTCCTTAGCATGATTCCATGCCGATGAGAATATGAATGTTCCATCTGCTTGTCCCTTCCACTGCATACAATGTCGCCACAATCTTATGATATGAGAATGTTTCTAATTAGTTGTATAGTGTGTGGAAGCATCCATAAGTTGGTTATTCTCCATTGATCATCAAAAATTATAGAGGAAGCCTTCTTGGTGGGGCCTCTTATGATTGTAATATATTGCCATCCCAAAAGGTCTACGAGAGATTGCCCATTTATCCACGGATGGAACCACAAGGTGTATCATCTCCACTTCATATTTTCTGTTCTATCAAGCCCTTCACTTAACCCTATTGTTTGAGTAGACATTTCCACATGTTCGATGAATTGTTGTCCTCCAAGATCATCTAGAAATTTTTTCTTTGCCATACCTATTTGCCATCCGCTTTGCCCATAGACATTGTTGTTGTAAAAATCTCCAAAAGAGTTTTTAAGGACAATGCTTTCATGATGTCTTCCAACCTTCTCAATTCCACTCCACCCTAATTTTTTGGCTTACGCATGTCTTCTCATTTTAGTTCGTGATGTTTGCTCTTCCATACAAAATTAGAACAAATAGAATTTATTCTAATTACGATGGAGTTTGGTAGCTGGCATAATTGCATCCAAAACATGATAATTGGATAAATCACTATTTTGATTAATTCAATTTTGCCAATGATATTTACCATTTTGTTTTTCCAATTGCTATGTTTCTTGAATTTTATCTAACAACATGCTAAAATCTCTTGCCTTTAGTTTGCCGTGAGATAGGAGAATCCCAAGATATGTAAATGGAAGATTCCCTATTTGGACTTGAAGTATATCATTGATTTGTTATTTGTTTCTTGCCCCTTTTCTAAAGAACAAGGTAGTTTTCTATTTGTTATTGTAAAACCTACTAACCATTTAATTTTTCCAAAAGCATTAGCAACGCTTCGAGCACTATCAATGTTAGATATTATAAAAATTAAAATATCGTCTACATACAATAAATGGGTTATGATCGGTTCAATAGAAAGTACCAAATTAATAACGCCTTTGTGATACTCCATATCTAAAAGTATTATGAGATATTATATTGCAATAGCGAATAGGTAAGGGGATAATGGATCCCATTGGCTAATACCTCTATTGCTGGGAAAATAGCCCACAAGACAACCATCTAATAAAATAGAAAAGATAGTGGTAAAGATACATTTATACACCAGATTTCCAAATTTTTCAGAGAATCCCATGCAAATTAGCATGTGGTGTATGAATTCTCTACTAATTTTTTCATAAACCTTGTGCAAGTCAACTTTAATACACATATTGTTTGCCAGCTTTCTATTAAACCCTCTAACCATTTCATATGCAAGCAAGATGTTTTCTGTGATGATTCTGCCTGGGATGAAAGCATTTTGATTAATTGAGATGAGATTATTCAGATACTTTTTCATCTTATTAGCAACCAGATTTGCTAAAATTTTGTAAACCACATTACATAATGATGTTGGTCTAAAATCTGATAAAGCTTGCGAGTCCACATTTTTAGAAATTAAGCAAATAAAGGTATGAGTGATTTATTTTATAATCTTAATTACCTGATTGCTATATGTCCAATATTTCTTGAAAAAGGTCAATTTTAATTAATTTCCAATGAGTTTTGAATTTTTTTGAATTGAAGCATTTTGGGATGGCCAGGTAACCTATTCTCGTTTATTTGAAAAACCGTCTCCTTTACTTCTTCTATTTGAAATACTTTGGCTAGTTCCTCCTTTGCATAGCATGTAATGATATACTTACAAGTTATTTGTGGAAAGTTAGAGTTTAAATTGTTTGAATTAAATAACTCAGAAAAACAATGAATTGCTTCCTTGTTTAGATTCTCGTTTGGGTTAATCCATTTACCCTATGCGTCCATCATAAGCTTGCTGCTTTGATTAGACTTAGGATAAGAGACATTTAAGTGAAAAATGAGATGTTTTGTCTCCTTAGGCTAGCCACTTCATTTTGGATCTTTGTGTGATTTCATTAGCATGTTTGTCTATCACATTTGTTAATCTATTAACTTGTTGTTTATACAACCATATAGTTTGTTCGTCTGTTGGGTGAGTAAACAATTGATTGTAAGTCTTGTTTAATTCTCTCCTGAATGCATCCACATTGTTTTGGGAATTCTGGTCCTCCTTGTTCCATTTTTTGAGTTTAGCTTTCACTGCCTTAAGCTTTGTTAAAAATTGGTGCAAGGGATTTCCAACGTACGAACTACTCCATTCCTCATCAACTATCTTATCGTATCCTATTTTGTATTACCAGGCGTTGTTATATTTGGAAGAGGTGCTTTTCTTACATTCTCCTTGGGTATCAAAATTGAATATAATCGGGGTGTGGTCGCTTGTGGAGTGGTTAGCAAAGTACATTGAAAAAAGTGGGAATTTCTTGAAATATTGCCCATTAATAAATAATCTATCAATTTTTCTATGAATTGACATGTTTGAGCCACCATTCCATGTGTAATAATTTCATGTTCACCGTGGCTTAACAAGGTTAGCTAACCCAATATAGTCAACAAAGTCTATATATACATTTGTACCATGTTCCCCTTGTGAAATTCCATCTTGGCGGTATCGAATTGCATTGAAATCCCCAATGATCACCCATGGCATGTTTATTTTATTTTCCCGATGAATGATATACTCCTAGAGGTCTTTTGTTTTATCTGCATTACTATATGCATGTTTAACGACGAGTTTTCTATCGGATTAGAAAATCGCCGATAAATTTCGAATTAAAACATAACCGCAAGCGTACGGCGTACAAAAGTTAGTACGTGGCGAGTACGGGTCAATCCGTAGGGAATTGTTAGATTTTAAATTTCTAAGCAATCAAATTAAACCAAAAGTGGAGATTGTTTTGAAAACTAGAAATCTAAGCAAATGTTGAGATAAAAAACTATGTGATTAAAATTTAATTTAGAGGCAAATCCACTTTCTTATATTTTTTTCACATAAATCAACATAAAATCAATGATGATCTCTTTTTGATCTAGGTAGGATTAATGATGTATTTATCATAAGCATGGCATATTTGAGTTATTAATTAACACAAATCAACCATCAAACTATAATACAACTCTAGTCCTACTTTTTCAAATCATGAAACATGGCATAAAAAATGAAACCAAAATCTAGTTTAAGCATGATCTATTTACTGTTAATTATTAACATAGATCATCAAATTTTGATTAAAACTTCACTTCATTGCCATGATCATATTTAGATGAAGAGACAATTTGTGATTAATGAGATAAGCATAGCCTATTTGTTATGAACAAAGTAGGCTATCAAATTCAACATAAAACACAAACAAACATAAACATCCATTTTCTCATGAAGCACAAAAGAGATCATACATAGAAAATTTATGTTGAATCTACATGATAAAAGAAAACTTCATTACCCCTAAATTGTAGGGATTTAGCCTCTCATTTGTGCTATCATTTCAACACATAGATATTTCAACATTGAAAATAAAATAAAGTACAAAATAAACAAAGAAAAGAAGATTAACTACTAGAAGGAAATGAACTAAACTAGTGCATAAATGTAAATCTAAACTATGAACATGAAATGAAAGAGAGCATAAGAATAAAAATGAGCATAAAAGTAAATAAAAGCATGTAGAAAAGAAAAGGAGAAAGAGGCTAGGAAGCCATTTTTATTTCATGTAACATCGAGCTTACAATTTGCTTGCTTAATTTCCTAAGTAAAGTGAAAGAGTAGAAGATATTTACATGTACATACGAGGGCTATTTATACATGCATAAAACCCAAATTCAATCTTTAGGGTTCTTCTCAAAATGCCCTTTAAGAAGTGTGGCCACCAAGTAACCATTAGCCACTAATTAATCCATCATTAGATGTGCATGAAGCTTTGACCTCTACTTAGTTGTCCATTAGCTTCTAATTGTAGATTTAGGTAAGTGGGTGTGTGGGGTCCTCCATGATCATGTATTTGAATTATTTCCACCATCCTTCCTTTGTATTCATCTGTGCATGCATGTATCTTCATAAAACCCTCTTCCATATGCATCCAAATTCCTATAAAAATTATGAAAAATGTCCAAGTAAAAAGTTCCAAATTAACACATGCACAAAAATGACTATTTTGCCCCTGTATGAAGATGAATATATGATGATTTGAAAATAATTGAATTTTGGTTTAAACGTGTTAAAATGCCCAAATATGACTTTTATTTAAATAAAAATAGATAAAATATGGATGTAAATATATGCACATTTACGTGCACATCAAATACCCCCACACTTATCTTTTTATTCGTCCTCGAATAAAGGAAAACTAAGATAAATCCATTTTTGTAGGAAGCACGATTGCATTGAGCGTATGCAACAAGCCGTTAAACCTCTGGGTGTCCCCAGTAGGACGAGTGTTGTCTCGTGAGGGTTTTCAGCGGATACTACCCACAAAATCCAAATGCAAAGTGAAAATATTTACAAAATGCAAGATTTATTTACAAGGATATGAATGCAAGTTTTTAAAAATATTTACAATGAAGGATTTACTTTTAAATTGACACAAATAAGTTAAATATAGGTTTTGGTCATTATCTTGAAATTTAAATCGTTTACTCGTCAAACTTTCCAACAAAATCTAAGTTGTCATAACAGATAGACTATAGTTTGGCTAGTTGTTTTGGTTGATAACACAATGTAATTATGAAATGGATCCTTAGTTGATTATCAAAGTTTGTCAAAGTGGTATTTTCATTTCTTTTCGATAACAAGTTAAATCAAATAAGTTAAAATAGTGCTTGGATTTCATTTGCTTACTCTCACCAATTTTTTATTAGAAAATTTATTGATATTAACAATATTTACATATGCCTAACTTAGATAAACTGAGGCCAGATATATTACCCGTGCACTGCCTTGCGGACTTATGTGAGAGGAATACAGAGCATGGCGAGTGAACACACAAGTGTGAACACTTATCGACTGTAGGCATTATTAAAAAGAATTTTTATATATATACACCTAACTCAGATAAACTGAGGCCAAATATATCGATCGTGCACTGCCTTTCGGGCTTACGTGAGAAGAGTACAGAACATGGCGAGTGAACACACGAGTGTGAACACATGACTCTAGGTGTTAAAAATATATACATATATACAAATGTTTTTCTTTTTACTTGTATATTTTTGTGTGTTTTTTTTTCTGTTTTTTTTAGAAAGAGAGAGTTTTGCAAAATCATCTTAGCACCATTTAAATTAGAAGATAAAAATGTTATATCCTTTACTTTAAATTTACCACTTTTTTAAACAAAGATTTTCAATTAAACTTCATAATTAACACATATGAACCTTCCTATATACTAGTTAAACCATTGTTATTTGTAATCAAACTTCATTTTTTTTGTTAGGACAAATAAATTTTCAAAAATTTCAATTTATTAATCAAAACCTATACTTATCATATAGCGTTTCTTCAAAAATAAATCAAAATGCTAAAAAGAAAATGTTTTTGAGATTTAGAAATTTTGAGATTTTTTTTAGATAAAAGAAAATGAAAATTCAAAAATGCCATGAAACTTAAAAAAATTTAAAATGAGACTCCCCCCTCCACACTTAATTTTGACTGTGTCCCCACAATCAATGCACGATATAATGAGTGAAACGGGAAAAAATATGTACATATTTACAAAAGAGGGTTAACATTCTTACTAGACGTAGCTTGGCTCATGAAGGATCATGAGCTCCTCCTCTTGGTTATTTGTCGATTCCAAGAAAGGTTTCAAACGATGACCATTGACTTCGAAAATCGATCCATCCCTGGGGTTTTCTATTTCTATGGCACCATGTGAAAAAATAGTTCATACCACAAATAGTCCGGTCCATCTTGATTTAAGTTTCCCAAGGAATAAATGAAGTCTTGAGTCATATAAAAGAACTTTTTGGTTAGGCAAAAACATTTTTCTTAGGATTGACTTGTCATGAAAAACTTTTGTTTTTCCTATGTAAATTTTCTCATTTTCATACGCGTCGTTCCTAAGTTCTTCTAGTTCGTTGAGTTGCAGTTTTCGGTTTTTGCCAGCTTTCTCAAGATCAAAGTTTAAGTTCTTTATTGCCCACAACGCTTTGTGTTCGATTTCAATGGGTAAATGGCAAGCTTTACTGTAAACTAAACGAAATGGGGACATCCCAAGGTTAGTTTTAAAAGTAGTACGGTAAGCCCAAAGCACGTCGGTCAATTTCTAAGACCAATCTTTTCGATTTTTGTTGACAGTTTTCTCCAAGATTTGTTTTATTTGATGATTTGAAACTTCAACTTGCCCACAAGTTTGAGGATGATATGGAGTGGATAACTTGTAGGTTATCGAGTATTTCTTCATTAATGTTTCAAAAGATCGATTGCAAAAATGGGTTCCGTTATCACTGATTATTGTGCAAGGTATGCCGAACCTCGAAAAGATGTTTTCTTTGAGAAATTTCACAACAATTCTATGGTCGTTGGTTTTGCAAGGAACAACTTCGACCCATTTTGAGACGTAATCGACAGTGAGAAGGATATACAAGTTTCCAAAAGAATTAGGAAAAGGTCCCATAAAGTCGATACCCCAAACATCAAAGATTTCGATTGTAAGAATGGGGTTTAGAGGCATCATATCTCGTCGAGAAATTCGTTCAAGCATTTGACATCGATCGCAAGTTTTGCAAAATTCGAATGAGTCTTTGAAAAGAGAAGGCTAATAAAAAACCACACTGAAGCACCTTTTCCGCAGTTTTTTGAGGATCGAAATGTCCACCGCACGCTTGATCGTGGCAAAATGAAAGAACACTCCTGATCTCATTATCCAGAATGCAACGTCGGATGATTTGGTCGGGACAATACTTGAACAAGTATGGATCGTCCCAATAGAAATATTTCACTTAGGACATGAGTTTCCATTTGTCTTGTTTGGACCAAGATGAGGGAGTTTCTTTAGTGACTAAGTAGTTCATTATATCAGCGTATCATGGATCGATGTAAATTGAAAGAAGTTGTTCATCAGGGATGTTTTCATTGATTGGCAAAGAAGATGGTGCGTTCAAAAGACGAGACAAGTGATCGGCTATGACATTATCGGATCCTTTTTTGTCTTTGATTGTAAGGTCAAATTCTTGAAGTAAAAGGATCCAACGAATCAAACGAGCATCCTTTTTGGCAAAAAGGTATCGAAGAGCAGTATGGTCAGTGTAGACCGTGATATGTGAACTTATCAAGGAAGGTCGAAACTTTTCGAGCGCAAAAACGATAGCTAGAAGCTCTTTTTCGGTTGTTGTGTAGTTGAGTTGAGTGTCGTTCAAAGTCATACTTGCGTAGTAAATGACATAAAGGATTTTTTTGATGTGTTGTCCTAAGACAGCACCAACTGCAAAGTTAGAAGCGTCACACATTATTTCAAATGGGAGATCCCAATTGGGCGCACAAATAATTGGAGCAGAAATGAGTTCGTTCTTAAGATGTTCAAAAGAAGAGATACACTCTGAGTTGAAATCGAATAGAATGTCTTTTCCGAGGAGAGTCGTCAAAGGACGAGCGATTTTGCTAAAGTCTTTCACAAAGCGTCGGTAAAAGCCAGGGTGTCCTAAAAATGATAGAATGTCCTTAACATATTTGGGAATGGATAGGTTTGCAATTACGTCAACTTTTGCTTTTTCTACCTTAATGCCTTTATTTGAGATGATATGTCCAAGGACTATGCCTTGTTTGACCATAAAGTGGCATTTTTCCCAATTCAAAGTCAAATTTTTTTCTTTACATCGATTTAAAACCAACTCGAGATGATGTAAACATTCGGAAATAGAATCACCAAAGATAGAGAAATCGTCCATAAAAACTTCTAGAAAGTGTTCAATCATGTCAGAAAAAATGCCAACCATGCATCGTTGGAAAGTAGCAGGAGCGTTACAAAGTCTGAATGGCATACATCGATAAGCAAAGGTACCGAATGGACACGTGAAAGTCATTTTCTCTTGATCTTCGGGAGCGATTGGAATTTGGTTATAGCCGGAATAACCGTCAAGGAAGCAGTAGAATTTGTGGCCGGCTAAACGTTCGAGCATTTGATCGATGAAAGGAAGAGGGAAGTGATCCTTACGTGTTGCAGCATTTAGTTTTCGATAGTCAATGCAAACACGCCAACCCGTTTGAGTATGAGTTGGAATAAGTTCGTTTGAATCGTTATTGACAACGGTTAGCCCAGACTTTTTCGATACAACGTGAATTGGGCTAACCCATGAACTATCAGAGGTTGGGTAAATGATTCCGTTGTCGATAAGTTTAAGAGTTTCATCACACACCGCATCTTTCATTTTTGGATTAAGCCTTCGTTGCGTGTCACGAACAGGCTTGGCATCGTCGATTAAGTGGATGAGATGTTGAACAAGAGCGGGACTAATTCCCTTTATATCGGAGATCGACCATCCCATCGCTTCCTTGTTTTTGGACAGGATTGAAAGTAAAGAAGTTTCTTGATTGAGAGAGAGTCACAGAAATTATGATGGGAAATGTTTCATTATCACCTAAGTATGCGTACTTAAGGTGATTAGGAAGTGGTTTGAGGTCCAATTTCGGGAGTTGCCCGATTAAAGAATTGGGTTGAGATTCGGACTCTACTGGAAGCGATTCAAAGGGAAGAGTGTATTCAATCTCGTTGGGAATTTCGTGAAACAATTTTTCGTGCTCGGCTTCGCGTTCGTCGTTAAGGCCAAGTGTCTCGTTTTCGAAGTTTTTGTGAATGGCACTAACTTCCAACGTTTGGCCGCAAGGTTCATTTGATTGGCTTTCAAGATTGAAAATGTTAAGATCCAAAGTCATGTTTCCAAAAGAGATTTTCATCGAACCGTTACGACAATTGATAAAGGCATTTGAGGTGGCTAAGAATGGTCGGCCTAAAATCAATGGAATTTGACTCGCGGTATTTGTCACGGGTTGTGTTTCGAGAATGATAAAATCAACGGGGAATATGAATTACCCTACTCGAATGAGCACATCCTCGATTTCTCCCACGGGCTTCTTAAGGCGAACTGAAGCGTGACTTTTGTGGGTTTGAGCTCACCTAAGCCTAATTGTTCGTACACGGAGTATGGAATCAAGTTGACACTCGTGCCTAAGTCTATCAAACATTTGTTAATCGTCTTGTCTCCAATTGTACACGAAATCGTAGGGCAGCCAGGATCTTTGTATTTTATGGGCATGGATTGGGACAAGACTTCACTCAAACTGGTGGCTAAGAAGAATTTTTTGGGCACTTGAGTGTGTCGCTTTTGGGTACACAAGTCCTTAAGAAATTTCGTGTACATTGGGACTTGCTGAACGATGTCAAGAAGCGAAATGTTAACTTTGACTTGTTTAAAAATTTCCAACATCTTTTCCATTTGGTCTAAGTATTTCTTTGGTCGAAGACAATGTGGAAATGGAACACGATACTCGGTAGGCGGGTCTACTAGAGTAGAAGAAGAATTTTGATTGGCATTCAATTCAACATTTGGCTCCATGTTCTGTTCAGATTCATTCGTTGTTTTAGAATTGTCGAGAGAGGTTTCCGGTAAATCATTTGGGTTAACGAATTGATTATTGATTTGTTTACCGGAACGTAAAATTATGATAGCATTCAATTGGGTGACGTTGCTATCTTCAACAACATGGGCTTGATTTGAATTTGCGTTTTGATTTCTGGGATTTGGAAGGGGCTGGCTTGGGAATGGTCCTCATTCGCATTCACTTACAAACGTGGCTAATTGACTTATTTGCATTTCAAGTTTTGCAATCGATTGGTTTGTGTTTTGCATATATAAGCTCAATAAATTTTGCAAATTGCTGTTTGATTGAAGGCTTTGAGTAGTTTCTTTAGCCAATGTTTCAAGAGTTTTCTCAAGTGAACTTACACGTTTATCTTCTTGGGGAGGATAAGCAGAATTTGGTTGAAAATTTGATTGTTGCGGTTGATTATGAGACGGACCCGCAAAGTTTGGTTGAAAATTGTTGGGCTGAAAGGGAGGATTCAAAGCATTATTCGAGAATGCTTGAAAATTTGGACGAACCATATTCGTGTTGGGATTATTTTGGTTCCAAGCAAAATTTGGATGATTTCTCCAATCAGGGTTGTACGTTGGAGAAAATGGGTCATTTTTGGTTTTACTGAAAGCATTGATTCGTTCGACAGAATTGGGACACTGATCGGCTATATGATTAGGATCGTTGCATTTATAACACATTGGTTGGGAAGCTTGGTTCATTTGATTTGATGAGAAAATGTTATTAAATTTTTTAATCATTGCGTCGATCTTAGCTTCCAAAGCAAAAGAAGATCCTATCGAGTGTGCGCTCAATCGTGAGTAAATTGATTTTTCGTTCGAACGTTCCCATTGGGATGATTTTTCGGCGAGGTTTTCAAGAAATTGCCAAGCATCGTCGTGATGTTGGGCAAGAAAGTTGCCTTGGCACATTGATTCGAGCATGGTTCATGAGCTGTTTTCGAGTCCATTGTATAAGATTTGGCAAATCGTCCATTTTTCGAAGTTATGGTGTGGACATTTTATCAAAAGCTCTTTGAATCTTTCAAAATATTTTCCGAATGGTTCTCCCTTGAATTGATGAAAATTTACAATTTCGTTTCGGATTCTACTTGTTTTTTCTAAGAGGTAGAACTTTTTTAAGAAAGCTTTTACGAATTCTTCCCAAGTTTTAATCGAGTTTGATGGTAAGCTGTACAACCATTTTTTAGCGTAATCCATAAGAGCGAATGAGATTAATTGAAGTTTGATTCTGTCGTCGGAAATTTGTTGGAGTTTAATGGTTGCGCAAACTTGTTCGAATTTAGTCAAGAAAATGTAGGGGTCATCGTGCTCGAAATTGCCAAATTTCGGAAGTGTGACAATATGGTTCGAATGAATTTCGAAATCGTTACCCATAGGGGCGGGTAACGTGATGCAAGATGGAATAGAAACTCTATCGGGAAAAATTCTATCCATAAGAGTTCGAGGGGCGTTCTCGTTCGCCATTTCAGGAGGATCGTCTGTTCGAGTTAAACGATTAGTTGTTGAGTCGCGAGTCCAACGATTTGTTGTTGTGTCACGAGTCTAAGTACTCACACACAAGTGAAAGTTGAGAAGAGAAGGAAGTTAGAGTTGAGTTTAGAGAATGAAACTAGATTTGGAAAATGAAGTGAAAAATTATTTTTGTTTTTCTTTTCTTTTTTTTAAAGGATGAAAAATATTTACCAAATGAAATTTATTTTCAAAAGAGAAATTTGCTTTTTTTTTGGCTTTTCAAATTTTTATATGTTTTTTTTATAATATTCTTTTTTGTTTTTGAATTTTCAAATATTTACCAAAAGGATTTTTTTTAGAAAATGGAAATTTGATTTTTGAAAAGATTATATATTTTTTTTTGAATTTTTGTTTTTGATTGAAGATTTTCAAAGGAATGGATTTAAAAGGATTTTTTTTGGATAAAAAAAAGTAAGTAAAATTTACAATTTTTTTGGATTTTGGATTTTTTGTTTTTTTTTAAATATGCATGAACTAATGCAACTAAATGAATGCAAATGACTTAATTACAGTTTTCTATCCTTAGTAGCTCCTAAACCAAAATTGTATAATCACACTTTGTCTTAAGTCAACAAAAATATTTCTCAGCTAGGTAATGGGCAGGGGTTATCGGTGCATCACGAATTATCGTAGCAATGCAACCGAAGGTTTAAGTACCTTTAGAGGAACAACCAGTATAATATTTACGAATCACCGTAATTTTTATAAATGGTTATTACTCTACCGTAGCCTAGAAACCAAGAAATAAAATTGGTCAAAGAAAACAATTGTGAAGATACAATTAAGCCCTATGTGATCTCGCGACACCCTTAAGTCGAATGTCTAACCTTTATTATTAGTCAAATTCTACGATGAAATGCGATTTGTGAGCTAAGGAAAGGGTGATGAAAACCCCTCACATTATGTGAATATGGGTATTGCCCTTAGAAAATAAAACAAGATGAGATGAATGCAAAACAAAAATTAAACGTGAATTTACAATGCAACTAAAATGAAGTTATTTTTGTTTTTGGATTTTGAAATCTTTTTTTTAACAAATGCAAATGCAAGCAACCAACAATGCAATTAAAATAAAACTGGAGACGAGAGCACGATACTAGAGCATCCAGAATTATTAGCAATTTTTTTAGCAGCAATTTTTTAGCAAGCAAAGCAATTCCTCTTGATTTTCTGCTTTGGCAGCCTGAAACGAAAAACAAGATATATACAATTATTGTTTTTTATTATTTTTTTAAACAAATTAAAACAAACCTAATTAAAACGAAACAAAACAAATTTTAAAATCTTTTTAAAAAAAATACAAAACAAAACTAAAAACAAAGTAAACAAAACAAATTAAGCAAACACTTTTTTTTAAGAAACAAAATCAAAAGAAATAAAACAAGGGAAAATAAAACAAGTGAACTCAAAAAAAAATTAGAAACTTGTTTGTTTTTTTTTCTTTTTTTTCTATGTACATGAAAACTCAACTACACAAGATAAACAAAACAACTAATGCCCAGCCTGCATGAAAATAAAAAAACGATCAACCTAGATCAAAAGCACAAACTCGAATTCACAATCAAATTCACAAAACTCATAAAATTTACGAAATCGAACTCGCAAAGAAAAATCACAATTTCAGATTCGGCTGTAGGAGTCGAGTTTGATTTGCGGTTGGAGGAAGTCGAGAGTTGTTGCAGGCAGTGTGACACGATTCTAATGAGGTGTTCGATTGGTTGTGGCGTTCAGACAATTCAGGGTGATTGGTTGTGGCATTCAATTGGGGAAGGTGGTAGAATCGCGATGTGGTCTGGTGGGTATTAAAGTGGTTCGAGGAGGAGATGATAGCGATGACTTGTTCGATTTGGTCGTAGTAGGGAGTGACTTGTTCGAGAGAGATTGATTGGCGGAAAGCAAGAAGAATGGCAGAGGATGTATTATGAACTGAGGATGTGGTGGATTTGCAGTATTGTCAAGAAAATGGCGGTTTCAAGCAAGTGGGTTAGGGGATTGGAAGTGGTTCAGCAATGCAGTGAAGTGTTGGTTGTGGTTTGAAAGAGGGTTTGGTCGAAGTTGTGACAGGTAGCGATGAAGGCAGTTGGAACTGATGGTTGCTTTGGTGGATCGTCAGTAGTTGCAGTCGATTGGTGCTGTGTGGTGGCAGCTGCCTGTTGCAGTAGTTAAGTAGGGTGGTTGGAGTAGTGATGTTGTGCAGTTGCTGATAGTCGGGGCAATTATAGTGGTGATAAATGATAGTAGCAGATGATAGTAGTTGAAGTGATGTGCTTGTACTTGACAGTGATGTGTTTTATGATGGTGGGCAGTGGAACAGTGGATGTGAAGGTAAAGGAGGTGGGTTGTGTCGATGGGGCAGTTATGTAGAGGTGCTCTGGGTTTGTGAGTTCGTTCACTGTTGTATTGATGTTTGTGGGTTTGTGAGTTTGCAGTTATGTGAAGGTGAAGGAGGTGGGTTTGTGGTATTGTACTGAATTGCTTGTATGTGTATGGTTTTTGAAGTTGAGATGTTCTATGTATTGTATTGAAGTTGTGAAGTTCAGACCAATGATGATAACTGCAGCAGTGTTGTGATGTTCTATGGTGGTTCAGGGGGATGATGTACATGGTACTAAATGTGACGGTAAGAGTGATGAAATGTAGTGGATGTGTTATGGAGTGTTTGTGGCAGTGGAGAGTGGGTAGTTTGATGATGTACTAGTTTGGGGAGATGGAAAGGCTCTGGTGATGAGGCGTGACTGCAGTTGTATGCTGGTCTTGATGGTTGGACAGAACTGTTGTAGTAGTAGATATATTTGGGTATGTTGTCGGAATTGGTTGGCAGATGTAGTTGCACGTGCATCGTTGTGACAAAGCTGCTGTGAGTGTGGTTAGAGGCCTGATGGCGAGGAGGGATGGTAAAGATATTGTTGAAGTGTGTTGAAGTATGAACAATTGCTGTGAACTGAAGTGGCAAATGAAGTGTTTGATTTGGTGGTAAGTGGATGGGGAGGTAGTTATAGAAGAGCGTGCTGTGACATATGTGTATATGGTAGAGAGTTATGTACAAGTGCATAGAGGCAGTGCAGTCAGGGGGAGGAGGCTGTTATGTTTGATGTCGGGTGAAAATTGGGTGGTGACTGTATGTGGTTGACAGAAGCACAGATATGGTGATGTGCAGAAAATGATAGGAATGTGGAATGTTGAAACGAGGATAGAATGGTGATAGTAGTAATGAAGAACAGTGCACAGCATAGTGTTTTTGTCTTTTTTTTATGAGAGAAAAACAGAAAGAAAGAAAGAAAGTTGTAAATGTAAAAGCAAATGAAAATGAATAAATTTTTTATTTTTGGAGTGAAATTGTGGATGCTTTTTTTTAAACTAGAAGAATTAGAAAAGCAGCAACAAAATGAAAATGCAAATTAACAAGCAAATGCAAAATAGAAAAGCACAAATGCAAACAAACACTCAAACAAATGGAAGAACAAATCACACAACAAACAATTTTTTTTTTAAATGCAAATTAATACACAAAACAAACATACAATAAAAATCAAACGAAAATAATTCGAAGAAGAAAATAAAATCAAAGCAAATTCCCCGGCAACGGCGCTAAAATCTTGTTTAACGACGAGTTTTCTATCCCCAAAAACTTGTTTAACGACGAGTTTTCAATCAGATTAAAAAATCGCCGATAAATTTCGAATTAAAATTTAACCGTAAGCGCACGGCGTACAAAAGTTAGTACGTGGCGAATACGGGTCGATCCGTAGGGAATTGTTAGATTTTAAATTTCTAATCAATCAAATTAAACCAAAAGTGGAGATTGCTTTGAAAACTAGAAAGCTAAGCAAATGTTGAGATTAAAAACTATGTGATTAAAATTCAATTTAGAGGCAAATCCACTTTCTTATATTTTTTTCACATAAATCAACATAAAATCAAATGATGATCTCTTTTTTATCTAAGTAAGATTAGTGATGTATTTATCATAAGCATGACATATTTGAGTTATTAATTAACACAAATCAACCATCAAACTATAATACAACTCTAGTCCTACTTTTTCAAATCTCATGAAACATGGCATAGAAAATGAAACCAAAATCTAGTTTAAGCATGATCTATTTACTATTAATTAGTAACATAGATCATTAAATTTTGATTAAAACTTCACTTCATTGCCATGATCATATTTAGATGAAGAGGCAATTTGTGATTAATGAGATAAGCATAGCCTATTTGTTATGAATAAAGTAGGCTATCAAATTCAACATAAAACACAAACAAACATAAACATCCATTTTCTCATGAAGCACAAAAGGGATCATACATAGAAAATTTATGTTGAATCTACATGATAAAAGAAAGCTTCATTACCCCTAAACTGTAGGGATTTAGCCTCTCGTAGAAATAGGATCCTCCTTCCAATATTCTATTATAGTCTTCTTCTTGTTCATATTTGATCACGTAAAAAACCATTCCCTTTGCTATGAATATCTCCTATTCGTTTCCACACAATATAGGATTTGAAGTAGTGAAAATAAGGACGTGAACCCGCTACATATATCACTATGGAATTTTCCCAATATTGTTTAGCTATCCCTATTGCTGGATTGGACATTTTTGCGCATTTTTTTTGGCTAAAATCCATCGAGGCATAAAAGTATATTCATGTGGAAAATGATATTCATGTGGAATTGTTACCATCACGTGGAAGGTTGTGCGTTCATCTTACCGTATCTTCTCCTGTAGGTAACGGTTGTAAATCCCCCATCGGTAATGTTGTTAGCGGCTGGAAAGGTGGTCGAATTAGGTGGGGCCGGCATAGGAGGAATTGGCGGTTGTGGAGAGGAACATGAACTTAGGGTTAGGGTTTTTATCTTCCATTGGCGGCCTTTTAGGTTGAACCACATTTTTGTATTGTTGACAAACATAATTGCATAAAATCCTCTTAATTCTTAATCTTTTAGTTTTCGTTTTTGATATCGTGGGAGTGTTTGCCCATATGTTGACTACAGAGCTTTCTGTGTATTGTTGGACAAACCCAAAGAATTTAAGCAGCCGTTGATTTATCTAGTATGAAAATTTAGGAGAAACATGTAGTAGGGTAATTGTCTTTGTATTCTTCAACATTAGTATTTATTAAAATTGTCTTTTTTTAATTACAATTTTTTTAGTATTCCATAATTTACAAATAATTCAAATTTATTTAACTATATTATTTAATCATAATTAAAACAAAATAAATCAATAACAAAAAAAATTAATAATACCAAAACAATTAGATATTTCTTTCAAACCTCTTTCGTATTACAAAACACATTCTTTTTTCACTATATTTTTCTCATTTCATCTCTCTTTCAATTGTCTTTTTCCCGTGTCATTATCGTTTTGTATAAAAACATACTTTTCTGCTTGTGCCACGCTATAAAAGAATAGTTGTATGATTTTTGTATACTAGCCAAAGCATTAAGTATGCTTGGTGGAGATTATCTTCATCATCATGGTATAGTTGTAGTTGCGATGGACATTTCACTTTCAAACTTATTTCTTTATTCCTCTATTTTTAACGTAACGCGAGACTGTAACATTTGAGCGTCCCTCATCCAACTTTACACCCGGCACGTGTGTACAACTTAACCACTAAATTCTTTTACCGTTCAACCCTCACAAACCTCGCCACGTGGCTGTGCACTCTGAGGGTATTTCCGTCATGCAGTAAAGAAAGGAAATTAGATCTCTTTTCCAACTTCAGTTTGGTTCAAATTTTACTCTATTTACACTCTGCGAAAATTGTTTCATATTTTGGGATAATTCTTTTGTTTTTTGAAGTTGTTTTAGTTCGATTTGAAGAAGAATGAGTAGCGGAGATTTTCTCAAAATCCAACCATCAGAACTCAAATTCCAATGTAAATTATTTGATTTTTATTTTTAGGGTGATATTTCTAGCACTAGCGTTTTTGAGCTCTTTGTAAATACGTGATCTTTTCTTTCTCCAGTTTTTCGTTCATTAGCTGAAATACCGAGTTTTGGTGTGAGATCTTAATTACCACTTGAAAATATTGCTATACATATAGATCGTTTTATTTTTTTTGGGATTAACTACGAATGATTGCGACATTTTTTTCCCCCTCCCTTTTGTATTGCTTACCGTAGTATTTCTGATCTGTAGTTGAATTGAGGAAACAGAGCTCATGCTGCATGCAACTTACAAATAAGACGGATCAATATGTAGCATTTAAGGTATTAAATATTCATATCTTGCTTAGGACACTGATTTACTAACTTTAATCATAAATAGTTAATTTAGAGTTATATATTTGGGATTTGTAGGTGAAAACTACAAATCCAAAGAAATACTGTGTGCGCCCGAACACAGGGATTGTTCTTCCTGGATCAACATGTGATGTAACAGGTAAACTGTTTTTTTAGATCTTCATTGCAATAATGTTAATGTGTATGTGATTCATATTAGTGACACCAATAATTTAAATGGATCATTATTATTAGAAGATCCTAAACTGAATTTATAATTATTAATGATGCGGCGAGGCAAACCCTCTTAGTCCAAAATTTACGAAATCATCCGAAACTAACAAAATTTCAAATGACCGAAACCGAGTTCTTTGAACCATGGTTTTAACTAGTTTGAACTTTGATCTTTCTTGTTGGTCACATTTATATGAAATTGTTCAAACTTTTGGTTCCTTGGTTTGCTTGCCCTAGTCATAGCAGACTTCAAGTGGAACAATCTATGACTATTTTTGCCGTTCTATTATATTCCAGTTTCGCTGTAAGAAACTGCATATGTGCAATCATATCCAAATAATTTGAAAATGCGATTTCTTCAAAAGCTCCACCCCATGTAAGGTGTTCGGCACAGATATGCAAGACCCATGATATGGATTGATGTGACTGCTGTGAACTACCTGATTATTTAGAACTATGTAAGAGCAAGTATACATGACCACATGAGTTGAAAAATATTTATTATGCACAAGACAATCTTAATATTAAACCATGGGAATAAAAATAATTATAAAACCCAAATAGTAATAGGCTTTCTGCTGACATGGGGCACAATTTTCTCATTCATTTTCTTGCTATTATATTTTAACCACACAATAACTCGATGTAACCAAGTCCTCGGTGTATCAAAAAAAGTTTACACTGTATATTATGGTAGCAATATCATGGAGTTCAGTGGCGGAGCTAGCCTATGATTTCAGATAGGGCAACATATTTTCAATATAAATTAACATACTTGAGCAGTGACAAAAATAGTAAAAATATACTTAGATATGTATCTCATTTCCAGAAGACAGCCAAAGATAAAAGAAAGTTAGAATTGCAACTATATAACTGATTGTGGAATGAAACTATAATTAAATTTGGCTTGTAAACAACATTAACTCATTATAGGTATGGCAAGTTTCTAGTTTCAGATAGGGTCAAACTGAAAAACTGTGGTTTTTTATGGAAGGATTGCAAAATTACAGCTAGGGCATTGGCCACAGCTGGCCTTCTTTTGCCTCCACCCCTGATGGAGTTAAACAGCTATTTTATGTTAACATATTTTATGCATCTTTTATTCTTCAGTTACAATGCAAGCTCAAAAGGAGAGTCCACCAGATATGCAATGCAAAGATAAGTTCCTCCTACAGAGCGTAATAGCAGCAGATGGTGCTACAACAAAGGAGATTACGCCTGAAATGGTGACACATTGTTTACTACTTCCATAGCAAGTTTCACCATGGATAATTTTTAAAAGGCCCTGAATAGAAACTTTTCTGAAATTTAAAAGACTTGTTAACAAGCACAGTAATAAAAAAAGCTGTATCTTAAGTTGTGTATAATGATATTAATTTATTGTCATGGCTTTGCACTAGAGGAGCCGATAAAATTAAAAGAAATAAGGTATTTTTATCAACAAAATCTTACAATTTTAAAACTATGTATTTGCATGCGCGCAAACACACACGCGTGCACACACGCACGCGCGCACACACACGCTTGTATGTTTGTTTGTATATATGTATGTATGTGTGTTCAACTATATTTGGAAATCTTCCTACTCTGCATTGTTATCTTTTCATTGCAGAACATATATTGTCATTAATTGTGTTGTTATTTTAGTTCAACAAGGAGCCTGACAGAATAGTGCAAGAGATCAAGCTTCGTGTTGTTTATATTCCTGCTAATCCTCCATCTCCTGTTCCTGAGGAATCAGAAGAGGGGTCATCTCCTAGATCAACTGTACCTGATGATGGAACTCAGAGTTCATCTCTGTTTGATGCCGTGAATACTTTTTTCAGCTTTCACATCAATTTCTCTTGTGATTCTCTATATTTATTGCTTATTCAGATAATCTTCTTTCTTAATAATGTAGGTAACTAGATCATTTGATGAACAGTCCAAAGACAAATCTGTGGAGGTACTTATTTATTTGTACTGTAATTTTGTTACTATAGTATAAAACTGATGCTTTTGTTTTGGAATCAACTTTTCACTGTGCTTCAATGTTCTTCTCTTGTGCCTTTCCTAGAAGAAAGTAATTTATGAGCATGATTAATGTATGACCTGGGTCAAAGCATGATGTAGCTTGACAAGGTTGTATTATATGAATTGTAAAATTGGAGTGCATCTTTTATCGAAAACTAAAGTATAATCATGGAACCTATTATTAGCAGTTCCTTAGACCTCAGAGCGCGCGATCCCAAACAACCAACCACTCCCTGACTCTTTCACTTTCACAATTCCCCTCTCATGCTACGACTTGACAAACACAAAAGGTAATTTAAATGAAATTCTCTAATCCACCGACTAAAGAATCTCTCATCCAGTCCAATATCATCCTTAAAACCACCTTGTGCCAACCACAGCTTCATAAACATGGGTTGTGTAACTACACTCATAACTCCATCCCATAGTTTTGAAGACCGGGCCGTCAATCAAGCCGTGGTGCTTCAAGATCGGAGGCTTTGAAGATTCAACCGGTCGGACCGTCGGTTTGCTGCGAAGGAAATTTATGAATCAATATGCAATTATTGGTAGAAAGTGGGGTAAATTGTAATATTATTTCATATGAGATCATGGATGGAACCTATCATATTTCAAGCAACTTTATTTTTAAATCTGTGATTTTTGAAAAATATGACAAAGGTGAAACATGGAAAGTATGCAAAGATTGCAACAACAAAATATTACTTCGAGAAAAATAGACATATGGGATGGTGTGAAATCAAAATTGTTAATGTTACTTGAAGATTTTCACATTCGAGAAGAAACTCAACTTACTTACGGTAGTCGTAATCTTACCAAACCATGCATGATACAAAAGAATCTTACACATATGAAATAATTTTACTTTATCGAAAACTAAAGTATAATCATGGAACCTATCATCTTTTATCGAAAACACAATTGATGATACAAGATCTGGACCGTTGGATCCTTTTGTCTTCATATGAGAGGTGGAAATCATGGGCAATCCAATTGTGGAGATTCATTGTGTCTACATTATGTGTCCCAATAGATTCTTCTATATATGTATATGTATATATGTATGTGTGTGTGGATTCTAGTATGGATTTAAGCACATCCATAAGCTGGATTTATTGAAAGGAATAACACCAATGTTTGGGTTTGCTCACTCACTACCCAATACATACGCAGTGACAGTGAGATATCTCAGGCCTCCGGCTGCATAAACTGAGATAAAACCGACTGTTTATTAATTAATATTCTTCATGTTCTCGATTTATGAGTTACAAGTACCACAATAGTAGTAGCAAGACTCTCATAGTTTATGGGATAGTCACCTATGCCACATCTTTTTCTCTCTCTCTTTTTTCTTTTCTTTTATGATTTCACTTTCTGTAGTTATGTTTTAAGTGTAATTGTAAACTGCAGGATTCAACCTTGATTACAAAATTGACTGAAGAGAAAACTTCAGCAATTCAGCTAAATCAGAAACTCAAACAAGAGCTGGTATGTTCCCTTATTCACCATAGTCTATTTTTATTTTTTTTTATCCTTGATAATGCACGATTCAATCAGTTCCAATTTCTCCAATTATTCTTGTGTTATATATCAACTTTATCCTCAATTTTTAGCACTACTCAATACATATCAACTCTTTTATGTCTTGCCAATCAGTTTATATTATAACAACTTTCACGCAGTTGATTTTGATGTATTAATTACAAAAATTGCACAATGACGTTTCTCTTTTTCATTGCTTTGGTAGAATGACCCATGAGAGGACGTTTGTTTTCCATATGATTAAATTTTATTTTATTTTATCATAACTTAATTAATGGACAGAACTAATTTTTATATGTACTTTATTCTACAATGACAACTTATGCAACAACAATATTTTGACAAATTTATCAATTTGAAATGTACCACTTTATCAAATTTAGTTTACTTCTATTAGAGTAGAACTTATTAACTTTATTTAATTACTTAATTAATTATTTTGCTATATACTTCGTCCATGCGAGAGATTCATGTTGTGAGCGGATTTATTCAAACATGTTCGGACAATGTTTAGATGTGTTCAACATTGTTCGGAGGTTGTTAATACGTGGTCGGACTTTCTTATAAAGTGGTCGAACGTTATTGGAATGCTGTTGAATGTGTTAAAGGATTTTTCCTAAATATCCATAGGAGAAATTCACAACTTTGCTTTTGGCTATCGTTAGCAAAATCATAGAAAATTTTCACCCCTCTATTATTACCTTTTGAGGTGAAAATATATAAAACAAAATTACAACTAGATGAAAATTTAAACTGTAATTTCCTACGTATTTTGTTCCTTACCTTAGTTGATAGCTTTTATAGTTTGTTCAAATAAGTTTGAATAGGCGAGAAATCTTTGGTTAAAATCAAATAAACCAACCAAGCTGATTCATTTTGGCATGTTTCGCTCGGTGTAAAATCAAATTATGTTATAATCGATCATAAACTTTGCTTGCTTGGTTATCGTTTTAAGCAAACAGCCGAATTTTTATCATATTGTCAAAGTTAGTGGTGTCAAGATTTTTTAGATTAATTTAGTAATCTAAATTTTTTCTATTATGTCATATAAATATGTCAATATTACTAATAATAAGCATAAAAATACTAAATAAAAATACTTTGTTTACAAATTTGTTTTATTTTTATGTAATTGAAAATTCCGAAGTTAAAATGTGAAATATTTTTTTAGTTCCTTTATCGGAAAGGCAACCAAACCAACCGACTTAACTAAACGCTCATTTCTTCTTGTTCGAACAAAATCGGAATACATTCAAAAATGGTTAAACTCATCCAAATCATGTTCGAAAAACGTTCGACCAACAATATCTGTCAGAGCACGTTCCAACAACGTCAGACCACGTCAAGTTGGAACACATCCGATCATCATTGGGTTACATCCATATATATTGTTATTAATAGAATAAGATGAAGTAAATTAGTTCATGCTTGTGGATAAAAGAAATATTTAGTCAAAATTTTGTAGTTTGATATAAATCTGTGATGCAGAATAAAATATATAGTAAATTAATTAGTTAACTAATTATATGTAGCAGGTTTCAATAGAAGTAAACTAAACTCAATAAAGCGGTACACATATTAAATTAATAAATTTGCCAAAATTCATGGCTGTATACGAGTTTGTAAGTGTGGTACAAACCGCATAGTTAGAAATTGATCCAAATATAATAAAGATGTTTATCAGTAATAAATTGAGTTGTAGGTAAGTGGCAGCTAGTGCAGACTCTCAAAATGGCACACTGTTTTGGCATTTTATTACAAACGCTGTTTTTTATTATACACTTTTATATGTAGTGTGTTGATAACGACATCTACTTTCCCTCTTTCTATAAACACAATAAAATTTGTTTGCTTCCTAATACTAAAGTCATTTTACACGACGATCAACTGTTGCATAAAGTTGTTTTGCACGGCGGACAACCGCTTACCAACACTATTTTCCACGGCCATCAACCACCGAACTACTATTGATCAGTGGTCGATCGCCGTAGAAAATGGTGTTGGTCGGTGGTTGTTCGTCATGCAAAAAAAGTAAAAAATGATATTTTTAGTAGCCCTTTAAAAAGTTTGGTATTAGAAAAAGCATAATATAAAATTTTATGGTATTTTTTAGTAATGGTCTTAAGAAGAGGAAAATGGGGTGTCCTTAACAATACACTATATTAATTTTTATAATAAAAAAGAGACATCTCATAACATTATTTTATTTTCAAATTTGTGCTCGCTGATTATCTTTGGAAAAATAGTTAAATAATTTAGACCAAGTTTTTGCTATAGATTTTATATATGTCATAATCACACACCATTTCTGAAGAACACGCATTCTATAACATTTTGACAGGATCTACTACGGAAGGAGCTAAATGCAAACCATGGTGGTTACTCGGTCATGTTCATCGCAATAGTTGGTATACTCGGTGCTCTCATCGGCTATATCATCAAAAGAATGTAACATGCAAAATCTAAACCTACGAAAAATTTAATTAAACCCTTGTATCGACTTGATTTTTGAATCCTAGTGCAGTTTTGCTTTTCATAATTATCATCATATATGTATGAATTCATTATGTATTTGAACCTTGTCAAGAGATTTTATAAACGGTACCGTGAGAAGCTTGCATACAAATCTAATCAAACGATTACAAATTGCAGTTTTAAGTCGGAACAAGATGAATAGACTCCTCAGCTGAAGTGAAGACAGCGACCGCGTACCCACATCCGGCCAAAGCAACGGCAACTCCGATCTTTGCTAGCCTTCTAATCCAATTGTTTTCCTTTTCTTTCTTCATGTTCATCTTTTCAATAACTTCAATAACGATTTTCTCAACTCTTTCTTTGAACTCGTCGACGTCATTGGATTCCTCTTGCGATAAGACCTTCTCGTCCAATTCGACTTCTGTTCTGTCTTCAACAGACTCCGACTTGTAATCGTAATCTTCGTCGTCGCCTTCGATCTGAATTTCCTGATCAACTTCTTCGTCTTGATAATGAGGGCACTCGCAGAGGAACAGAGATTGGACGTACTCTTCGACCGAGTGCAGTCTGTCTTCAATCCCTTCGAGTTCGGCGTCTATGGTTTCGGTGTTTTTGGTTGAGTTTTTGCGGAAGCTTGATTTGGTTTCGACGTCGAGGAGTTTGCGGAGGAAGGCGGCTTTGGAGTGGAGTTCTTCGATGATGGATTCGTTGTGGGTGGTCGGGTTGGTCTTCATGCGATCGACGTCGGATTCAAGTTCTTCTAGTTTGGCGCGGATGGTGGAGATTGCGTGAGTTGAAGCCATTGATTACTTTTTAGTGTTGCGGTTGTAGGAAGAATGAGTTGTGAAGAGTCGGTTTCTGGTTGTGGGTTTATGTAGTGGTAACTGTTTGCCAATGGTCGTGACTTCTTTTTTATGAGTTCACGTTTGACTCTGTGGTAACTGTCTTTTTGCTAGGCACGTTATTGTTTTGGAAAATTAAACGTGGGAACTGATAAATGTGTGAAAATTTTATTTCCATATGACATGACCAGATAAAAATAAATACAACTCGACAGACAAAGCTACACTCTTTCGTTTGCTCTCTTCTCTTCATAGAACTCTCGTTTTCTCATGTACAAATTAAAAGAGATTGAGAAAGTACAAAGATTTTGTAATAAGAGAACTTTTATTATAGCTAACTTGTATTGTATCTTTGTATACAACTGATTGAAACAAAATGTATTGAGAATACAATAATACAATGAATTACACGGCAACTTATTTATATCAGTTTTTAGTAAATGGGCTAGGCCCAGCCAGGCTGGCAGTCTGCGTCACAAAGCTCAAGTGATTAATAGCCGAAGGATTTGAGAAGATCTGAAGGTTGGTATTATAACAGGAAGTGATAACAGGCTGTGTTACTTCTAATTGCCTCCCTCATTTCGATCTAGGGTTTCATTTTCTTTCTTCTTCGTCTCTAATCTGCTTCCAGCATCTTCAATCATTAAATTAGCTTTGAATCTCTCAAAGTTATGTTTGGAGAGAGCTTTTGTCATAATATCAGCGATCTGATGGCTTGCTGGAATGTGATTAACCGCGAGTTCCTTTTTGATAACCTTTTCTCGAACGAAATACAAGTCGATTTCGATGTGTTTCGTTCGAGAGTGAAGGACTGGATTTGCTGAGATAGAAACTGCTCCTGAGTTGTCGCACCAAATTACTGGTTGATTAGATGAGGCAATTTTGATTTCCTTGAGAAGAGATCTGAGCCAAGTGATTTCAGCTGTAGTGCTTGCCACACTACGGTATTCAGCTTCGGTGCTAGAGCGAGACACAGTCGGTTGCTTTTTGGAACTCCATGATACTGGATTGCTTCCAAGGTAGATGCAGTAACCAGAAGTAGATCTTCTATCATCTGAATCTGAGGCCCAATCGGCGTCAGCAAACCCTTTGATAGATAAGTCTTTACATGCTCTTAACTTTAGACCTTGATTGATAGATCCTTTTAAGTACCTCAGAATATGTTTAACTGCTTTCCAGTGAGGATCTAGTGGTTTCTGCATAAATTGGCAAACCTTATTTACAGAGAATGATAGTTCAGGTCTGGTAATAGTGATATACTGCAAAGCCCCTACGATACTTCTGTAAAGTTTTTCATTGTCAAAGGTTTCTCCTTTGTTTTTAGATAAATGTAGATTACTTGACATTGGGGTAGGCATGGGCTTTGCAGCACTCATTTTGGCTCTGTTTAGAACCTCAGATATGTATTTTCTTTGACACAGAATAAGTTCATGTTCTGATTTTCTTATGACTTCAATGCCTAGGAAATATTTTAAGTCTCCTAAGTCTTTCAGAGAGAATTTGTTGTTCAGGTAATTAGTAACATACCTGATTTCTTCAATGCAGTTTCCTGTAATTATGATATCATCTACATAAACAAGTATGAATACACTGATATTGTTATAATTTTTGACATATAAGGAGTTGTCAGACTTAGTAGGATGATAGTTGAGAGTAATAAGAGTAGATTTAAGCTTTTCATACCAGACGCGTGGAGCTTGTTTGAGCCCATAAATGGCTTTGTCAAGTTTGCATACCCAGTTCTTCTTGTTACTCTGAATGTATCCTGATGGTTGTTGCATATAAACTTCTTCATGAAGTTCACCATTTAGGAAGGCATTATTGACGTCTAGTTGTTTTATTTGCCATTTATTGTGAAGAGCAATGGTTAGAATAACTCTTATAGTAGTGGGTTTTATGACTGGTGAAAAGGTTTCACAGAAGTCTATCCCATATTGTTGTGAGTATCCCTTGGCCACAAGTCTGGCTTTATATTTGTCAATGTTGCCATCAGAGTTTCTCTTGATCTTGTATGTCCATCTGCATCCAATAATATTTTTATTCTTTGGTGCAGGAACAAGGGTCCAGGTTTTATTTTTGATGAGGGCATTATACTCATCATTCATTGCAGCTTTCCATTTCTCGTCCTGTATGGCTTCATTGAAGCAAACAGGCTCAGATGAGTTGCTGATGACATGATATGCTTTGGGTTTGTATATTCCATGCTTTGATCTGGTTATCATGTGATGACCTGTTTTCTCTTCATTAAGATCATCTTGATGAGGAGTGTCATTGTTCTGATTTTCTGGAGTAAGAGTAGTTTCTGTGCTAGGCTCATTACTGTTGTTCCAGTCATTATTGGGACCACTTGAATCTTGACCTGATCCTTCACCTGATACTGTGAGTTGAGGTTCAAGCTGATTCTGATGAGCAGTTTTATCTATTTTATTGCTAGAGAGGATGGGTATTTCAGGTATAACATTTTTTGTGTTATACACTTTTTCAGTTGTTTTGATTTCTGTACTAGCAAATGGAAAAATAGATTCATTAAATCCAACATGTCGAGATATTATAATTTTTCCATTACTAGTTAAGCATTTGTAACCTTTTTGATTAGAAGAATAACCAATAAAGGTACAAGATGTAGATCTGTTACTCAATTTATGAGAATTATATGGTCTCATATAGGGAAAGCACAAGCAACCATATGTTTTTAGGCTACTGTAATCTGGTACAATATTAAATAGTAATTCTAAAGGAGTTTTATTTTGTAGTACCTTTGTTGGCATTCTGTTGATTAGATGAACAGCTGAGTTGAATGCATCTGGCCAGAACTTGAGTGGCATAGAAGCATGTGCCAGTAGAGTGATACCAGTATCAACTATATGCCTATGTTTCCTCTCTACTAACCCATTTTGCTCAGAAGTGTAGGGGCAGGTAGTTCTATGTATTATTCCTTTTTCTAAGAAATAATTTTTCAATGTTTTGAATTCTGCTCCTCCATCAGTTTGAATGATTTTAAGTTGAAGATTTAGTTGCCTTTCTACTTGAGTAATAAACTGAATGACTGCCCTATGTGTTTCTGTTTTGGTTTTTAAAAAATATATCCAAGTATGTCTTGAAAAGGAGTCAACAAAAGATATATAATATTTGAAACCAAAGTCTGAATTTATTGGGGCAGGACCCCATAAGTCTGCAGCAACCATTTCTAAAGGTTTGGTATATTTAGTTGATGAATTAATAAAGGGTAATTTGTGATTCTTCCCTATTTGACATGCAGAGCATATATAGGGTAGAGATACATTATCAAAGGGAATTTTATTACTCTTCAATACAGATTTTACAGTATTAATACTTGGATGACCCAATTTACAATGCCAAAGATCAAAGATTTTGTTATTTTTGATATTATTTTCAACATTGTTGCACCATTTTTCAGAATTGGATACCCTATTGTGCTGCCTCAGATTGAATGAGTATAGACCATTTTGCACATTACCCTGCAGTAAAATTTCTCTAGTTGATGCATCTCTAACTAAACAGAGTTTTGGATAAAATTCAAAGTATACTTGATTATCTTTGGCAAATTGAGAAACACTTATGAGATTCTTCTTTATTTGAGGAACTCTAAGTAAATTATTTAAGTGTAATTCTCTTTTGCCAAAGATTTTAGCATTCCCAGTGTGTGTAATTCTTATAGATTTACCATTACCTAAAAGAATAGATTGCGTACCTTTGTATTCTTTGTTTCCTAAGTTCAGACTTTCCAAACTGTTGGTGATATGATTTGTGGCTCCTGAATCTGGGTACCATTCTTCATATGTTGCATCTTCATTCTTTGACTGTTGTGCAGGGTTTTGATTGCTGGTATCCACTTCTGTATGTGCCAGGTTAACAGTTGGGTTGGTTGATCTCTGACTGTTGTTGTTATTGTTGTTGAGAGAGTAGTTTTGATCAAATCTGAAATAGCATTTCGATGCTGTGTGTCCTAACCTTTCACAAATCTGACACTTAGGTCTGTTAGAATTGTTCCATCTGCCCCTTCCTCTACCTCTGTTATTCTGATTTCCTCCTCTGAAATTTCCAGATTGATTTCTGTTTGAGTTTTGAGAGGTGTCTTGATTTTTCTTTTTATTGACAGAGGCATAATTGATAGAGTAGTCAGAGTTTTGGGTTTTCTTTTGATCAATTCTCCCTTCATGTGCTAGAAGGGTTGCATGTACATATTGAATGTTAGGTAGTTTCTTTTTAGCTGAGATGACAGCCACTATAGATTCATAGTCCTCATCTAAACCACTCAAGATTGTGAGGATCTGTTCTGTTTCAGATACTTTGTATCCTGCTGTACTGAGAAGATCACAGTAATTCTTTGCCTTTGTTAGATATTCCCTTATTGACATATCATTCTTTCTTAAGTTCTGCAGTTGTCTCTTGTAGTGTATAATTCTTGCAGAAGATTGAGAATTAAAGAATTGTTCAATGGCTTCCCAGATTTCTTGTGAAGTTTTGCATCCAACAATATGAGATAAGATACTCGTACTGATAGAGGACATTAGCCATGTGGCAAGAAGATTATCTTGTCTCTGATAGAATATGAAATCTTGATTGGGGATAGCCTTTTCTTGATTGTCAGTTATCATCTTGGGTGGAATGGCTATAGTACCATTGACATATTCTTCTAATCCATGTCCCTTTATTGCTGTTTCAGTTTGATACTTCCACATGATATAATTGCTTTCATCAAGTTGTACTGAGGTCTGACTTTTCAATTTTATTATTTCAGAAAAGATGGCAGCCTTGTTGGTTCTGAATTCTGATGTGGCAACAGTTGCACTTTCTTCAGTCATGATGAAGTGAAACGAAACTGGCGAGGCAGACGTTTATCTTGCAGCCAGATGTTGATTCAAGAAAATAGATCTTGAATCAGAGAGATTGATAAGATCAAGTAGATCTTGAACAGAGGGATTGATCAGATCAGATATGAGGAACTTGATTAAGGTTTCAATTGAAAATAGAGAAAAGGTAAAAGAATCAAATGATGAGATGCTTCATAAAGAACTGAGAGCAACCGAAAGTTAAGATTATGAATCTTTCTTTCTGGATGGCTCGATGATGATTATGAGGCGGATCTGATGATCAGTCGCTTGACTTTTGGCTCCGATACCATAAAAAAGATTGAGAAAGTACAAAGATTTTGTAATAAGAGAACTTTTATTATAGCTAACTTGTATTGTATCTTTGTATACAACTGATTGAAACAAAATGTATTGAGAATACAATAATACAATGAATTACACGGCAACTTATTTATATCAGTTTTTAGTAAATGGGCTAGGCCCAGCCAGGCTATACATACGAAGAAGTTGGACTTGGCTTTTTTACATAATGTCTGGTTGCTTGCCAATTTGATTGGTAATGTTTCAGGATGCATTCGTGGTGGACAAATTAGATTAGAAATTAGAAGTTGTGAGGTTCGTAAATAAAATTTCATTAGAGATTAGATGATAGATAATGTAAAAATAGTTTAATTTTTATTTTGTAATACGTAATAAATAATTAGTGATTAATTTTAAATATTCAATAATTAAAATTCAATAATTAATATTTAATATCTTCATTTAATATTTAATACTTAATAATTAAGTAAATATTTTAAAATTTATAATGTAAATTCAAATTCAGTTTCAACTACAAATTCAAACGCCTACTACTAAATCAAGTAAACGCTTTTCAAATTTCAAATTTTTTTTAAGTTGGACGTATTCGAGTTTACGTCATGCTTGTTCGATTTATTGCCAATCGCTTTTCAAACGAACACTGATGTAACCGATACATCAAAACGTCCGACGTATTCCTCGCTTTTCGATTTTTCCAAAGTGTTTTATGCGTCCTTGACCGGGGCCTGAGTAAGTGGTATGACATTAATAACCAAAAGTTATCGTTACTGGTCACTTTATCTCAACTAGTAAATGGTAAGATGTTCAGTTTAAGTTTTTTACTAGTGGTTTTGAATTTTATCGCTAGGTATACATTAAAAGCCAATATTAGAAATAAATAAATAAGAAATAAGACTTTATACTGTATCACATAAATAAGCAATTTTTATTCTTATATTTTACGTTTTATAGTTTCAATTACATAAAAAAAAAGAAAAAAAAAGAGGTAATCAATTAATGGACGAGATAGTTATTATACTGTCTGTTTAATAACTCCAAAATGGTGGGTGGGTAAGTTACTAAAATTTTAAAAGAAAGGTGCAAAGTTCAAACAATATTGGAACATATCACGTGCCTTTGAAATAGTTGGATGTACTAGGGATAGATATATCTTCCTTAGGGTTTCCCGGAAACATTCAAGACGTAGATTACCGATTAATTAAATTAAATTTAAGCGTGTTTCAACTAGATTAACCAGATTCAACAATTATATTTTATTGTTTATTATGCTATTAAATTAAATTTAACTGGTTCGACTAGATTGACCAGATTCAACAATTATATTTTATTGTTTATCATGCTATAAAATATAACAAAATTACCTACGTCTACGGAACTAACAACTTTATCTTATTATCTTGTAGAGTGCAATAGAGAGCTATAATCAAACCACTGAATTATAGATAGTATAGTGGAGTGACTAACATATAATCTCAAATTCAACGATCAATTTCACCAAAACTTATCTACATTTAAAATCTTAATTCGATTTGGTGGTTTTAGAAACTAGGGTTTGCAAAAAAGAGGATACAAATTGAAATCTCCCGATAGGGAAGGTAGATACATACTAAGATAATTTATAGCAACTCTAAGTCTTAACCATAGAATAAGGGTTATACATTTATTTTGACAATACCCTGAAAACTCACATTTAGAAATAATAATCAAAGGCAACTTAACTTATGGATACAACAAGAGGGACTATAATACCATTTGGAAATTAAGAAGAAACACTCAATGAAAATTCAAGAATATGTCCCGTGTATCCACCATTTAACAATGAATAATACCGTTATATCCAGTTCTAGTCAATAGAAGTGAAGAGAAGACAATTGGGAATTTATGGAAGAAGTCATTTTTGAAGTCAAGTCAAAACAATGGAAAACAATCCTGGATCGAAGAAGACACCTTCGAAGAAGATGGGAAGCCAACAATAGTCGGGTTAAGAGAAACTCGAAGTCCCATGTAAAAGCCAGGATAAATTTTCGATTGGACAAATGAACAAAGTAGGAAGACACTTTGAAATTGGACTAAGAAATGAATTCAGAAAATACACATAAATACATTTAAAATTGACCCGAATATAGCTCTTAAAATAGTGCTCAAAAGAGTGTTCAAAGAAGGATCTGAAGCAAGCATCAGGTCTGCTCAAGTGAAACTCCGAAGCATGGTTCGGAGTAACACTCAAAAGAGCGCTAAACTTAAGAGCACTCACAAATGAGCTCTCCAGGCTTCGGGTCTGCCTGGAGCAAGTTTTGGGTTTGCTTGGAGCAAACTTCAGGGTAGTGCTAAGGATAAGTGTTCCGCTTCAAGCTTCGAGCAAGACTTGAAGCATGCTTTGAATATGCTCGAACTAGACCCTCGAGCATGCTTCGAGGTAGCGCTCTAAAACTCAAGTGCTCTGGCTTGCGTTCCAAACAATAGAATCATTTCCGAGTGAAGAAAAAGGCTCCGATCGAAGAATGAAGGAAGCTTCTCTTGAAATTCTTATACCCAAATTCAACTATAAATAAGAGCTCAAAATGAAGAACGAGACAAGTCATTTCTCCCTAACAAAAAAATTACATTACATCAAAATGCATAAGCTCTCTTAACTTCGCCTTCCATAGATTTTCACTCCTCCACTAATAAGAAAGACACACACACATTATCTATCTCAAAGAAAAAGTTTTAAAGATAGAAGAAAGAAGACGACGATGAATAAATACAAAGTGGACGTAGGTCGACATTGGATCACATCTCTATAAAAATCTAGCACCATCACTTTTACTTTTCTGTTTGTTGTTATCTTTCTCTTATCTTCTTTATTTTCCTTTTAATTTTTGAAATCTATTTAAGTTGAGCTCTTTTGAATTTTTTTTTGAATATTTAATTCATAAATGATATGTTCACAAATCCATATAGCTGATAAAAATAATTGTATTAAAAATCATTGGGTCTTTGAGCTAAAAGCGCTGCAAACATTTTGGTGGTTTTACTAAGAATGATTAGACCCACTCAATACTTTTAAATATGAACTTTTCTGTATTACTTTTGGATCTAGTTTTTGATATTATTATTATATATAATTTTCTTTATAGAAATAATTTAATTTTCTATTTGAAAATATAATGTTTGGATCCAATTTTCTATATAAAAGTGTGCCTTTTGTTTTTCTATATAAATTATACAGATCTTATTTCGTTAATAATAAATCTAGTTTCCCATTTAGCAAAATTATCCTTAGATCTAAAATAGTACAAAGATCTTATTTTGATTTTCTATAAAAAGAAAACAAATTAATTTTTTTACATGAAAATACTATGGATCTAGTTTTTTTTAATGCAGTATGGTGTTATCTTTCCAATAAATAATAATTGTAAAGATAATTTTTTTCTTACGATATATGTATGTATGTATCATTATAATTTTATCATGTACACAAAGTTTAACAGAAAAATAAGATCCTTCCATATTCATATCGATAAGTTTTGATTTTTATTTTTAAAAAAAGAATTACAAGTTTTTTATTAACACATACTCAATTCATGTGTGTGGACGATGTCCTCCCTTATCCTTACCACCACACCGATGCTTAAGAACGTCAATTTCCGATGTAATATGTGAATCAAGAGTTTCACTTCTATTCATGGTTTTCATCAAGTCACGTTACGCGCATACATGTATGATCTATCTCTTGACTCGAAATGGGAGCTGGTTTAAAAATTGATCTTAGATTGTCTAGGGTTGGGCCTAGAGGTCTCTAAAATCTTCAAACCTAGATTGCTGCATACAATGGAAGAATTCAGATTCCATTTTTGAATGTAAGTGCATGTATATATATGTATGTATGTATGTATGTATATATGTATATATATATATATTACTTTCTTATGGGAATATTATTTCCAAAATATATGATGGATTATTATCATTCCATATTCGTTTGGAAGAGTTTGATTATTGGATTTTATTTCCACGTCATCTCACTAAACATACCCTTTCAATATTTATTTGAATAAATTTAAATTTTGGTTCACTTTCTAAAAACAATATTAATTTTTTATCAATATTTTTTTGAAAGAGAGTTAATTGCTTTATTGAATTGAGCTTTGCGGCCCAAGCTAGACCTCAGAACTAAAAAAAAGAATAGAGATATTGAATTTGTCTATCAATTGTTGGATTCCAACCCTATTTGGGATGCTTCTACTAGGCCAGTACCTATTACACAATTGTTGGATTCAGCTAGCTGGGAGACTTTAAGGGTAAGCCCATCTCTTTTTTCTGAACTTTTCAGCATTGCATTAAGACCCCCAAGCACTATCCACTATTTTTTATAATTTTTGAGAGCTCCATAATCTTTTTCCGTAGATCCTTTCTTCCTGATGCTAAGTTGCTTGCATAAACATACGTTATATAAATTTTTAGGCCACCAATATTACTGGCTTCCACTGATATCAATTGTTCTTTCATTTCAATAACTTTTAAGCTCCATATGTTTTTATCCCATACTATCTGATGCAGCGCATACCTTAAGTCGCGAACGAAGCCCTAGGTCGCTGAAGATTCCTATGTCGCTAAAGTTCATATGTCGCTGAAGATTCTTATGTCGCGAATTCCAGTAGGTCGCGAGCTTCTTATGTCGCGAATTCCAGTTGGATGCCGAAGTTTCTTAGGTCGCTGCCCAAGTTGTTATGTTGTGTTTCTTAAGTCGCTATGTCGTTATGTCGCTATGCCGCATTTCTTATGTCGCTCCGACTATGCCGCAAGCTTCTTAAGTCGCAGTGATTGTTAAGTCGCTAAGACGCTTAAGTCGCTCAAGTGGATATGGCTATTTTGTTAAGTCGTATGATATGTAAGTCGTATGTCGCATTATTGTTAAGTCGTATGTTGTAACTCGTATGTTGTTATGTCGTGTGATGTTAAGTCGTTTGTGTTGTAGTTGTTATATCGCATTTGTTAAGTCGCATGTGTGTGTTGTACTTTCCCTATAAATAGGGGTGTATGGTCATTTGTAATAGGAGTTGAATTTTGAATAAAAATTTGTTGAGAGCTTTGTGTCTCCATTAAAATTGGAAGTTGAGTGTGATCTCCTTTCTCCATCTTCGGATATTCGAGTGCGCTCGAATCAACGAGTTTGAAGCCGATTCACGGAATCTCGTGCGCGAGATCAACGTCGAAGAATCGTAGATCTTCTAACGCAGTATCGTGCGCAATCAACGTGTTGAAGATAGCTAGAATCCGGTATCTCGATAGATCAACGGATTTGGGCCCTTGGGTATCATCAATTCATCAGTTTATCTTGTTTCATTGATTCATTGTTTCCGCAATTCGTGATTGGATCCGGGATAGATTTGACCGCTGGTTCAGATCTACTTCCATGCTGCGTCATTTGGTATCAGAGTAAGGAGACGAACATTTCCAAGTTCGTTGGGTGTGAAGTTTCGAGATTTGAAGTTTTTGGAGTTCGAATTGAGTTGTTTGTTCATTTGGGTGTTCGTGAGATTTCAAACAAGTTGGGGAGTTTTGATTCGAGATTTTTTTTGGATCGAAGTGAAGTTTGTGTTTGGATTTGTTGAAGATTTGATCATGCCTCCGAGACGTGTTAACCGTCATCATAATGTTGCAGATTTGTAAGGGAGAGAAGATGCTGAACAGATGTGACAACGTATCGATGAAAGGTTCAATAAGGGTTTCGATAGAGTAGAGAGAATGATGTTTGACATGAATCAAAATCAAAGGAGAGTGGCGCCACATTATGATAGAGAAAGGAGAGAACCATTCTTGTCGATAAATCGAGATCATGGATTTCGAGACAATCATGATTATCTAAATGAAGAAAGAAGAGCTTATCGTGGTTACGAGCATGAGCCATATTGTGATTATGAAAGATTTCGAGTAGAGGAAAGAAGAAGTAGAGAGGACGTGCATGGTCATAGAAGAGTCAATGTTCAGAATCGACATCGAAGCTCATCTAATTTTGAAGAAGATAGTTATGGTGATAGTGTTCACTTTCGGTATCCAGGTCAAGGCCAAAATCGATATAGGAATGTTGAAGAGAATGGTCATACACGGGAGTCAAGGATGGACACAGAAATTCCAGAATTCCGAGGTGGTCTACAAGCAGAGGAATTCTTTGATTGGTTATCAAAGGTTGAAAAGATTTTTGAACTCAACAACGTGCCTGAAGATCGTCAAGTTAAGTTAGTTGCTACAAAATTGAGAGGAAGAGCTATGAATTGGTGGCAACAAACTAAATCAACCAGAGAGAGAATGGGGAAATCCAAAGTTGTCACGTGGGATAAGATGAAAAGGATGATGAAGGCAAATTTCTTACCCTACAATTATCAAGCTCATATGAACCAACAGTTGCAGAAGTTGAGTCAAGGGAGTCGAGGAAAGAGTGTGGTTACAAGCCCCAGCAATAAGAATAAAGGTGTTAATTGCAGTATAAATGTTTCTACGAGAGTCAACGAACCAGTTGTACATGGAATCACTAAGACAAATGTTGATGACCGAATTAAGCGCTATCATTATCAAGAGTCTGACCATAGAAGTATTGAATGTACAGAGCCTAAGAAGAAAGCCTTAGTTGTAGAAGAATGTGAAAACGAGGATGTGGATGATTCTACTGAAAGCGAGCCGGAAAAGGAAGAGGAACCGACTAGTCCATTATCTTTCAGCGAAACTGTTGAAGAAGCGGAAGGTAGTGCTGAATCGTTGGTTAGGTATGAGGCAAGTGAAGAGCTTAAAACTCCTGAGGAGGTTAAACCAATGTTAGAAGAGTTTGAAGAGGTCGGTCCTACGGAATCGTATGAAGAATTACCACCAAAGTTTGACAACGAAGATGAAGAGGTCGAGTTAGAGAACGATGAATGTAATTTGTTGATGGGATTTTATTCAATGTCAAAGTATGTGGATGTAGAAGTTGATTACTCTTCACCGCCAAAGATTGATGTCGATAGTATGGAAAAAGAAATTGTATTCGGAGTTGAGGGAAATAACTTGATGATGGAGGATTCTTGCTTAACACCTGTGCTTATGGATGAGAGCCAGCCAAGTGTAAATTCCTTAGTTTCCGAGAAGCCCAAACAAAGTGAAAGTGAAACAGAAGAGAAGGCAGAATCAGATAGTTTATTATCTTTGAAAGAGTTCGTCAATAAAATGAAAGATAGTGATGAATTATCAATGTTGATTGAATCTGGAGAAAGTTCTGATTTTGAGAATCCTGAAGAGGTTGAAGTATTTGAAGATGAGATTTCTGAGGAACTGCGTGAAGAACTAGTCTTGTATTTTTTGGAAGAGTCTGTTGAAAATGTGAAAAATAGTAATGAATTGTTTGTGTTGACTGGGCAAGGAACGAGTAAAGATCTTGAGGTTTTTGAGGAAGTTGGATCAGAATTCGATGAGTCTGAAGTCGAATATCCTGAGGAATTACCCGAAGAGTTACCACCACTACAGGACATTCAGCATCAAACTGAACTAGTACCAAATGCTATTTTACTGCGGGGATCGTATGACCTTGTGAATCTGAAAGAACATGAAGAGTTGAAAAGACAGGAGGAAGAGAATGATTGTCAGTTGGAGTTGCCTGATCATGTCCGCACTACTGATGTTGTCAACGTCAACTGCTTGGAACCGTTTCATGAAAATAAACATGTCAAAGAAGAAGCGAGTGGGAATTTATTTCAATCAGGGGAAATTGTTGCAACACATCAAGGGAAGATTCTAAATGATGATACACCTGAACGAAATAAGGAAAGACAAGAATCTGGGCATGAGTCATCACACTTCTTCAGTCGTAACTTCCTAAGTCGCTCCGCGATTTTAAACTTCCTTATATCGTCTCGCATTTTCGTCACGTTTTGGTTCTATATCACACCTTCCTATTGGCACAAGCATCATGATGTCATCTCCCTCAGATCACTTCCTTATGCCGCCTGCCTAATGCCACGTCTGCTTTGTGCCATGCGTTCCTTATGTCAAGCCGCATCTTCAAAGGGTCAAGACAAGATCAATCTCAAGAGTGGTTATCACCAGAGCCGCATCAGACCAGATAATGAATGGAAGACAGCGTCTCGAAGAAGGAAAAAGTGTGAATTCGGGACGAATTCTTTTCAACCAGGGGAGGATGATGCAGCGCATACCTTAAGTCGCGAACGAAGCCCTAGGTCGCTGAAGATTCCTATGTCGCTAAAGTTCTTATGTCGCTGAAGATTCTTATGTCGCGAATTCCAGTAGGTCGCGAGCTTCTTATGTCGCGAATTCCATTAGGATGCCGAAGTTTCTTAGGTCGCTGCCCAAGTTGTTATGTTGTGTTTCTTAAGTCGCTATGTCGTTATGTCGCTATGCCGCATTTCTTATGTCGCTCCGACTATGCCGCAAGCTTCTTAAGTCGCAGTGATTGTTAAGTCGCTAAGACGCTTAAGTCGCTCAAGTGGATATGGCTGTTTTGTTAAGTCGTATGATGTGTAAGTCGTATGTAGCATTATTGTTAAGTCGTATGTTGTAACTCGTATGTTGTTATGTCGTGTGATGTTAAGTCGTTTGTGTTGTAGTTGTTATATCGCATTTGTTAAGTCACATGTGTGTGTTGTACTTTCCCTATAAATAGGGGTGTATGGTCATTTGTAATAGGAGTTGAATTTTGAATAAAAATTTGTTGAGAGCTTTGTGTATCCATTAAAATTGGAAGTTGAGTGTGATCTCCTTTCTCCATCTTCGGATATTCGAGTGCGCTCGAATCAACGAGTTTGAAGCCGATTCACGGAATCTCGTGCGCGAGATCAACGTTGAAGAATCGTAGATCTTCTAACGCGGTATCGTGCGCGATCAACGTATTGAAGATAGCTAGAATCCGGTATCTCGATAGATCAACGGATTTGGGCCCTTGGGTATCATCAATTCATCAGTTTATCTTGTTTCATCGATTTATTTTTCCGCAATTCGTCATTGGATCCTGGATAGATTTGACCGCTGGTTCAGATCTACTTCCATGCTGTGTCACTATCTTGATTCTACCTTTAGTATTACACTCATTATTGTGAATCAAATCCCATTCACTTCCTAGTGTTGACTTGAACAAGTCCACACTATCACTAATCATTTTATTCTCAAAAACACTAATTAGTGTAGGTTTGCATTTCTTCCTGAAATTAAGGAGGTCTAATTTTCTATTGTCATTATTTAGCCCCCTTATATTCCAGCTATCAACTATCATTTGGAACTTGGATTTTTCTTTCCCTTTCTCAAGTTCCTAGGGGCAGGCTACTTTGTTTCCACTTCCCTTTTTGATGCTATTGAATTGATCTGTGTTTGTTTGATTTGGTTTAGTGTAAGTTCTTTTATCTACTATACTTGGATTTTCTTGCTGTTCATCAGTAGAATCAATTTGGATGTCTAAGTGTTGAATTGCCTCTACTATTGCAGGTGTCTCCTCTTCATTCTCTAATGATGTGTTGTTCTCATCCAAGCCATACATAAGTGGTCCTCATGCTTCTTTGATTTCTGATGCTCTTTTGAATGAACTAGATTCAGTTGCCCTTTCTCCGACGTGGCCTCCTATAGGGGTTCCTTGTGTAACACCTCCTCTTCTATAGTAGTATCCGAAGTTTTACATTTAGGGGGTTCAGCTGATTTTGTAAATATTTGAGCTGAACTCTTACTAACTGTCTGTTTTAAATTAATGTTCACTGTGCCTGAACACTCAAAAACCATGGTATTTTTTGACACACACTCTATGGTGGATGCAATATTTTTTGGCTTGACTCTCCACACCTGCTGAATCTCTTTACTTGACATGTTACATTGTGCATTACTATGCCCAAAGCATTTACATTCTAAGCATCTAGGGCATTTGAATTCAAACTCAACTGGTTGCATATAAAGGTTACCCTCATAGTTCTTTATTAGAATGTTTTCTGGGAACTTTGAGTCTGCATTGATCTCAATCAAAACTCTGGCGAACTTAAGTCTTGTAATATTTCTCATGTGCTTGTCCAGTCTTAAAGGCTTTCCAACCATACTAGCTACTTTTCTTATACGATTTTCATTCGATAATGCTAAGTTTAGGTTGTTAAATTAGACCCAAATAGGGTGAGTCTCCAACATATCTCTCTCTAGCCTAAAGTTCTGTTCCCATTGCTTGACAAACAACAACCTACTGTCCATGAACCAAGGACCCTGATTCAGGATCGTTAGACAATCCTCCTCCTTCTCAATCTTCACTAAATAGAATCCATTTTCTCTTGAGAAGATGTCCTAGTTCTCTATCGGTTTCCATTCTTTTTTGATGTAGGCATTAAAGTGAACATAATAGGGATGCCTTCCTGCCAAATATATGTATACAGAGTTTTTCCACATACCCTTAGCTTCAGCATAATCCTACTTATCTAGTTCTGCATACTCGCCTTCTTCATCTCGCACCGGTTTGACAAAGGAAATGTCTTTATCAATTTGAAGTTGTTTGCCCCCAACCGCTTCCACCTAAGACTTAGAGGTAAGTATTGATTTAGCCCTAGAATCTTGAGTGGATTCCCTTTGGTCTTTAATTGGCCTCTTGCCCTTCCTCCTAACCTACTGCCACCCTCCGTCCTCATCTTTCTCTCCGTCCGTGTTATCTATGGTCTCCACTTCTTGATCGCTAGGGTTAGGTATCGCCATGTTCATGTGTAAATATATATATTTATTAATATATATATATATATATATGTATATATGTTTGTATGTACACATATATATGAGTACATTTACAAAAATATTATTTCTTAATGGTTATTTTATAAAATATTACTATATGTGATTGAACTATTAAAAATATACTCTTTTTTTATTCACATTGAAAGGATATAATTTTTGGATTAATTAACTAAAACCTTATTGCTTTTATAATTAAATACTTGTAAATGAATAAATAAATACGCACACAAAATATTATTTTCCTTAAGGAAAAATCATCTACCAAAAATACATTATGTGTTCAAAACATGTCGTTGCATAACAAGAATCCATCATGGGCACGTCATCCCTTGTATGAAGGCAGTGTGATACAAGTTCGAAGTTCCACTAATTTAAGAAAGACTTTGGATCACACAGTTAAAGAATAGCAGAGCTGAAGGCAACTTTACTAACTCTTTTGTAAAGCTCTCAACCCTATTCAACCAAAGTTAAATACAAAGATGGTATACCAAGGCAACCTAGTTTCAAAAGATGTAGAAAAAGATCATGATGCAAGTGTTCAAGTTAACACAAAAAGATGGCAAGAAACTAGAGATCAAAGCGGTTTAGAGAGGACACATATAACACCCGCACCCTTATACCCATACTATCCAAGAGTATTACTACATAATATGTCAGATTATATGGAAAATGAGGCGATATGGGGTACACACGTGAATATTCCTTTAGGCTAACACCGGTACACATTTGAACATCGAATAAATAAATCACCTATATGTACACAATATTAGTACAAAATAATAAACACGTGTGCCTCTAGGATAAAATAATACACAATATATGGAAATATCATAGATCACAGAGTCAATCGCAATGATAATACACACACACAAAAATAAGTCCAATACATAACAAATATATACATATATGATACTATACAATATTACAGTACAAGATGATAATATCTATACAAAATACCTAATCTCCTCCTCTATGCCCAATAAACACAAGCTGGTCTCATTGTCCCTGTAATTGAAATGTCTCGGACTGACTTCAAGTATTATGTAAATAACACATGGGTCGGACTATGTCTAAATCTAGGATCCATAAATATAGGTGACAAAGTATATACCAGGATTAATAGTATGATAATACTGGTATAATAACTCAAGTCAACGATCACAATGTCAATGTAGTAACCTAGGCATGACATATAATTGTAATATCATACACAATCATCGAAACATCACATAAAACAAATATCTGGAGGTCATATATAAAGATGTCATCACCCATATGGAATCACATCAAATCAAAAATTACAAATCAAGATTAATCATGTGAATCATCCATATCTAGAAATCATCCTCAAAAACATAAATCAATAATAAATGAGATATCATCAAGGATAATCAGGCTAACACATGGCATTGCCTAAATATCTCTCAATCTCAAATAATAAAATATCTTCATCAATATAAAATATAAAAATATAGGCTGCCTATCAAAGAATCATATATAATAAAAGATTTTAGAATCCACTATTCTATGGGCATTATCATATCACAGGTATAATCTCATCTCCTCATATGAAATATCACAGAATATATCTTGACTGATAAATGAATGTATGTAAGACACGAAGTCCTAAGTAGAGTCATATCTCATAAAACTATAGATAGTATATACATATCTACCACATACACTGGAACCAGATGGGAGACTGATAACACGTCTGCTTACTGTAGGAGCCACACATGTGTCTTCCTACAATCATCGGTTACCTCCTCTATCGTGACAATGATCCACTAATGTGCTCGACTATGCGAGGACTCTTCGGTCACGACCGACACATGATCCTAGAGGTAACTAACTGCTGGCTTAGGTGACACAAGGGGCAAATGCATACAGCTAAGGCACAACAATATGTATAAGGGTGTCATAGATCGAGGGCGTGACCATTGTGATCAGCCCACTAGGGTGGATACTGGCCAATCTGGTTCACTTCCGAAAAATAAACGGAGATGGACAAGATAGATAGACACATATACCTATTCAATAGCTAACACATAGCTCCTCATAACTACCGACACACGGTTCTATATGTTGTCAATACATGGATCGATACAATCGCTGACACATAGCCATATATGTGATAAACCGCAGTGAGCCTCACCACAAATCCCCGTCACATGAGTGTCATTCACCTACAATGAATAACCAAATAAATATCACAATGGCGTTTCATACCACCTTAAGATACTCAAACGTTTATTCACTACTCATAAACTACACTCAATCTCCACAATATTCTATGTAACGTGTCCAGAGAATAACCGAAGAAATATTACCGAAAGTCTTATACTAGACGTTATTATAACTCTGTTTATTTAGATTCCTTGCCATGTAGAATTAAAAACATCATAAACAAAAATATCACATAAAGAACAATGTCACAAAATCATAAAGAAGGATATCATTACCGTATCATATCAAAACATTATTAAAATCAATATCAACAACGAATCATTTATACATTCAAAATCAATTATAAGGAAGGAAATAATAATATATATGAAATAAAATTTATTTTACTAAATAAACAAATATTTATATAAGGTATGACTAAATAATTTTAATTCACTATACTTATTAAATACAAAATTTTCAGAATCGTTAATGAACTGCATAAACCCTATATAAATATTCAAAGTAATACTTTATTAAACCGTTATAATTAATTACTAATAAAATATTATTAAACAATTTCTTTTAAATATTAAATTACTAAAAATATATATTTATATTTATTTTACCGAGTGTAATGTAAGAGTATAAAATATAATTGTATTTATATAATTTATATTTATGTATAATTTTTTTGAATATATATAAATATAAATAAATATATATATATATATATATATAAAATTTAGTAATTTAGGCAACCGGTGCCTCGACGGTCGACTGCCAATGGTCGACCGGTTGACCCACCCACGCTGTTTACAATGACTTACTTCGATCATAGTTGATTGATTTTCGGTCGTCTACTGCTCTTTCTTGCCATTTCTTACTTCTAATTCATTGCACATATCATTACACACAACACAAATCAATCCAAGCACACATATATGATTCAAACATAGGTTTATGAGTAAGATTTACTCACTTATACACCACGTCTTCATCTCCATCACTACTTGCACCTCCTAGAATCGCAAACATTACCGAATTATCAAATTCTTCTTGCACAAGGGAGTATTCTAATGTTGAGATGAACATACACGAATTTGGGGATTTATATCAATTTATTAGATTTTATATTGAATTTCAAAGTGACGAGGGTTGGTTGGATTTTGACCTTCTAATGGTAAGAAAATGAATCAGCTGAGTTTTATTTATAGAATGGGGTGAAATTTCCAGAGAAGAGAAAAGTCTAGAAACGACGATATTATCAAACATGAATTTTTTTTGGGCTTGGGCTATAAGATACTGAATTTGGCTTCAGTTTAGAAGAATATGCGTATATATGTGTTTTTATTTTATTATTTCATTCTTTTATAAACTATTTTTCTATTTAAATCAAATCACAATAAAATTTCAAATAAAAATTATATCTACAATTCTTAATTATTTTCCAACATAAAAATATCTAGAATTTATTTCAATATGTTAATTTATTTAAATTTAATATCTAATATTCACATTTTAAACTCATTTATTTTGATAATTTCCAAATTAATATATTTCACAATCTTTTTAAACAAATAATTATTCTCAAATCTATTTAATTTTCTTCCTAATTATTTCATTATAAAATTTCCAACATTCTGAAATTAATTTAAATTATTCATTTTTAGTTCCTAAAATTTATTTTAATTAATTAAATCACTATTATTAACGTTAATTAACTATTTCTTAAAACCGGTTGTTAATGAGTTCCCTACTTAACAAAATTGCATTCTTGTAATTTCCTATTGGAGAAAATCTATAACTAATTTATAACTCCAAACTTAACCATATCATAACGAATTTATATTTAAATACAAAACAAATAAACATCGAAATAAATTCACAATACACTCTCTTTATTATTTGAAGTCAACATGTTAAGTAACCTGCGTTTACTCATTAAGTACTAAATAGAGATTAGACCCTTTTATTGGTGGCTATGAAAAGAATTAATTTTACCTTTAAAATATCAAAAATACTAAATTCGTAAATCATTTTCCAAAGAATGATAATTTACAATAGTATGCAACCATCATTCACTTCATATATAAACATTTAGCAAAAATAAAAAATCATTTTTCATTATTACAAAATATTTCATTATAAGTAATTTATTCCAAATACCTTCTCCCTAAAATTCTCATTTTATAATAATTTAAACATTATTCAAAAATTCAAATTTCCATCAAATATACTTTGAAATATTATAAAAAAACCCAAAACTTTCTTTCCACCAAAGTCTTAATTCATTATTTAGCAGAAGTACCTCTCGATATACTTCTTAATTTCAAAAAATTTCATTATAACAAAATTCTTTTCAAATAATATTTTCCAAAACTCTTATATATATGTATTATATAAATACTTCTTAGAAATTTTCATTTTCAATAACTCATTAAACTAAAATTCATCGATTCATTATTCGTAAAATAATTTACTAATACATTTATAACTAATATACTTTCCAAAATATTCCAAATATTAAACATTTCATTGAAATTCTTTATATATATAATATAGAGGAGATTTAAAATTTTACATTTCAAAACTTAAATTATATTTCTTACTCAAAACAATTCATAAATAAATATCTCCAAACTTTTTTATCATAAAATTTCTCTTCTATATTAAATTTTCCCTTTAGATAATTATCACTCTCTAGGAAATTTCTGTAATATTATATAATCCATAATCAAAGTATTCAAGATTATCTGCATTCCCAAAATATAACTAAATATATAAATTTCATAACTATTTTCATAACAATGTTAATAATATTATCAACAAGTCTTCAAAATACTATGCATTTATACAATATCTTACATTAACACAAATCTTAATACTTAATCTAAATAAAATACCTCGAATTCATGTAAACCGAAGTGTTCTAAACTCTTACAAACAAATTATAATTTATTACAACACATAAATATATCAATTAAGTTTACATTCAAACTATACATTATTATACTTATAATCTAAGATTTATAAAAAACTTATTTAAATCACTAGTATTTATTTAAGAATACCATACAATTCATTATGTACAACCTCTTTTACATTGCAAAACGTTAAACCATTAAAATGTATAGACTTACATACTTTTTTATCAAAGTTCTTCAAAAATACAAATAAATGCACCAAATGTAGCTTTAAACATGTTTGCAATTCTTAATACTTCAAAAGTAACAACAATATTTCTAATCAAAATAATAATAATAATAAATACATCTAACAAACACTTTAAATTTTAAGTCTTTTCGAATCACATAAGCCTTTCCAAATTTTTTTAAACCTTTTAAAATATTATAATCTTAGCAAAATATTGAAACTTTCCAAAACGATGTGTCCAAATGCCTCGTGCTAGTGTTTATGAATCCCCATCGATAAAATTGGCCAAACGCTTCGATCAGATTCTTAAACCACTCAACGGACATATTAACACAAGTTTATTTCAAAACTTTTATAAAATATCATATACATAATTTTTTTAATACATTTGGCTTTATGAATTAATTGCCAACTTATTTTAAAGCTCAATTGAATACCATATCAAGAAATTCCTCATTAAAACACTTGCTTGGTTTAACGCAAATATCTTGTAGTAATCTATATTTATATATAAATCAAGAATCTCTATCAAACATATACTTTCATTCATCTAAACATTCACTAATGTTTTTTAAATATTTTTTAAAATAAAAAGCCATTTTAATAATTCAAATGTCATTCAATATTAACATACTCCAAACTCACATATTCATAACAATTAATTATCAACAATTAAATCCATTTCACAATTCCAATTAATTTATACAAATAATCATCAACCAAACAATAATCAAAACCAAATTCAATATTGCTTTTAACAATAATCACCTATCCAATTCAAACTATTATCAGACAAATGGATATACATAAGAAATATCAATCGATGCACTCGGCATAAAATATATTTATTAATTTTCGCTACGCACTATGATCAATATCAAATCAAAACACAATCATTTAATATTAAGACACCAAAGGTCTAATATCTAACATCAACATCAACTCTACTGGTCGACCAACTCTTCCATCTTCACTATAATAATTCTTAAATATTTCTAAAAAGTTGAAGTAAAAATATCATACATATAGAAAATAATAAATTCTCTAGATGATTACCCCAGTAATCATCATATATATAACTACTATCTTTTTATTATAAGAAACTACCAAACACACCCAAAAGGATAGGGACTAAGGTCTTGACTCATGACTTTTATATATGATGCATTGTTCTGAACCTTACTGTAATGAACCAGAATTTTGGTAATTTGAATTTGTAATATTTAATTGATTTTAAATATAGAAAAGTCAATTTTATAAGTTAATAACTTGGATTTTAAAGATTTATTTGGTAATTAAATTGTTAATTTAATATTTGAAATTGTTTAATATTTTAAATCTTGAATTTAATATGAATGAAAACGATTTCAAAGGTTGATCTAAAATCTATTTGAATAAGTAGGAAGATAGTGAACTTTTAAATTTGGAATTAAAAGTGATTAAACCGACTTTTGAAATTACTCGTTTTAATTAATGTGTAAAAATAGCCTTCAGGGGCACTATCTCAGATTTCGACGAAACTAGTTTCGTTGCATCTGTAATAGTGAATCATTATATGCCATCGAATTTCATGGCGATTGGACATATCATTTGGTCATGCGAGTTCGAAACGTGTAGAAATTAATTAAAGGAATTTAAATAATATAATTCGATTTGAAAAGATAACTTCTGTATATGATGGAATTAGCTTTTGATATATATTCCATTGTATTCGAAATAGAGGTATAACATATAGAACGCTAGAAGGCATGCTTCGTTTGGAGTTCGAAATTTTAACTACTGAATAATGCTTCAAAAATCAACTATAAAAGGACCTCAACCCTTCATAATTTTGCAAAACCCTAAAACTAATCCCTAGCTGCCATTATTTCTCTTCATCCAACGGTCGAGATTACTCTCGATGATCGAATCCTGAATTGGAGAAGATGTTCAACACGAAGTAGGTGCGACATGGGAAGATGTGATGATCTATGGTCATGGATCGTCGAATGGATGACGATAGGAGCAGCAGTTTCCCTCCGTTCGAGCATAGTTCTGGGTTCGAGTTTGGGTTTCGTGGCCACATAGTGTGCACGCATGTAGAGGCGGGGGTTGGCGCAGACGAGCCGACGCGAGCAGGGGGTGGCGAGCGGTGGTCATGATGGTTGAGCAATCGACATTCGACGAAAAAAAAAGTCTGGTGCGCGGCTATGTCGTGTACGAGGGAGAGAGGGAAGAAAGGTTTTAATTTTTTTTAATGCTAATTAATTTAGTTAATTATGAAATTAATTATCTCGAATGTTAATTAATGTATAACTTGTTCATGCAAGGTCGGTTTTGAGCATGACAAGTTGCGTTACGATCGTATCAGCAAGTATTACGCTATTGAGTTGGATTGAACAAGATTGTAGCTTGTTGGAATTTATGCTAAAATCAAACGGCCGTTCGGTTTTAGTCCAAATCGGGACGTTTGGCGAATCTAAAAATAAATGTGAGTTAATCTCACCTTTTTGGTCAATCAGAAAATATTATATATTCAATAAAATTATTGATTGAATGTGTGGATTTTTTATTGTTGATTGCTATTGACTGTTTGGATAATTTACTAAATTACATTATTGGTTTGGATATATTCCCGCCTTGGAGCGGATGAGACCCTATTGCGTTCCCGTATAAGAGAGGATGACCCTTTGTATGCGAATCCCGCTTTGAAGTGGTTGATTTATATTTTATGATTATATACTGTATGTGATGCAGAGGGACGGGTTGGAGGGATCCAACAGGATTCCTCACACTATTGACTTTATTTTCACACACACACACACACACATATATATATATATATATTGTGATATATGATATGTTGGATGCCATATCGATGACAAGTATGTGATTTTGCTTATTTAGTGCTTTAGTAGCATTGGGCCTTATTTTTGGTATTTTAAAATATTATAAACTAATGATTTGATTTAAAAAGGAATTTCAAGTAATTTTGGAAATTATATATGTTTAAATTATTTTTCTAAAATAAAAGTATGATTTTTAGATATTACAAATTGATAGTTTTATGAAATATTTTAAATAGAGATTTTGAACTATGAATAAAGGTTTCAAATCTTGGAAAATAAGTCAGTCTTTTATAATAAAGGGATATGGGTTTTAAAAGAAAATAGAAATATTTTGATATAAATATTTATTAACCATTTTATATGAAGTAATATATATACATAGGTACATATATTATAATTTATTTATAAAGGTGAGATTTATAAATATGATAATTTACAAAAGTGATATTTTATAAAGAAAGTGAAGATTTATAAAATCATATTTTCGTTAGTAAAAATATAGATTTATAAACGGTGTTTATATATAAAATAAAACTATTATCATTGGATTGATTGGAAAGAAAAATAAATCAAGTAGTGGATTTATTTTAAGACGTGGAATGGTATTTTAGAAACAGTTGATTCTATTTCAAAAATGGAAGGTGAGGGTAAAATTAGGATTGTTAAACGATATTATATAAGTTGAAGGAAATTTATACCTATGGAGGCAATGTTAGAAACGATTTTATGTTTTTAACTGGGACTTTATGAATAAGTGAGATTTATAAAGGAATGGAGTTATAAATGGGTAAATATAGGGACTTTATGAAAGGCAGTTTCATAAAATAGAGGATATTTATAAATATAGTTTATAAATATGGAAATGAACATGGTGGAGATTAAGTATGGATTTTTACTAAGGAAATGTAGTTATGTTTTAAGAGTTGTTTATTTATAGTTGTGTTGTTTTAAAGTGGTTTATCAATATTTTAATATTTGGAAAGCTAATTATTTGAAATATTAATATGGTATGAAATTAAATATAATTATTTATCAATAAAGTTTGAAAATTAATTTTAGTATTTATAAAAATGTTCTAAAGTTGATATTTATTTAATTATAATGTTTACTATCATATCGTGTTTTAAGTAAATAATTAGAATCTATATTGTAAATGTTTTTGAGATTTATAAATAGTGCTTATTAAGCAGATGTGTATTATAAGAGAAATCTTATAACATGTTTTGGAAAACGAACGGGAAGATTAGTTAAAAGATAAAAGAGTTTTATAAATGATTTTAGATATTTATAAAAGAATTTTAGAAATGGGTTTATAGATTTATAAAAGGAGTTTATTAAATGGTTTTGTGGATTTATAACAGAGTTTATAAATGATTTAGAATTGTATGAAAGAGAATCGTTCTCAGTGTTGGTGAATATACTTATACCGTTGAGATAAGTATATGAATATTTTTCAAGTATTGAGAATATAAGGGTTTGTGAATGAATCTTTGTAAAAGTATTTTTGTACAAATATTTACAAAGTGATTTGAGTTAATGAAAGGATTTATTAAGGAAGCCTAGTGTTGCTTGGTGCTTAACCGATGTTGGTTTTCCCTATGGAATTAAATTCCTGATTTGAATGTTTGTTATTCGATAGTTAAATAACCGACTATCGAATTTGGACTCAAACGTAACTTTGGAAATATCTAGGAGAAACACGTGAGTTTATGGTATAATCATCTCTGATGATGCAGTACCATGCGTTTAAATCTCGTTTCGTTCTCCTAGGACTAGGATAAGGAAACCCATCCACTAACGGTTAGAAGGTGATCTCAACTGTTGTTTCGTTCTCTTAGAATCGAGGTTGAGTTTACCGTGAATTATCGAATGTTGTTTAAAAGAGACCAGGATTGGGTATGTTATCCAACAAATGCATTTCAAAGTGAAGATATATTGAAGATGATGGAATTCGAAGATGGAGCTCTCAATTGTTTTGTTCATTCCCAGAACGAACTTGTATGGATGAATGCTGATATTACATTATTGCTTAGAGGGCAGTGTTAACATTCTGAGTGGGAAGTGCTATGTAAAAGGTAAAACGTAGCCTCAAGCCTCATCAACCGGGAATGACTAAAATAAGGGAGATGCAGCAGGGCTAAGTGGGTCATTACCAATTATTGTATGATCATCCCTATCAAGAGTCGCTATTATATCTCATTTGTATGCTTTAGGGCCCAAAAACGGAGGGGTGATCATATTCGGTACTATTCAGTAAGGGTTAGGGCGGTCCTGTGTTGGCAGGGGATCCAGGAAAGGTCTTCGGTGTTAGTTTATCTAAATATTCACCATGACGGGCGGTACCCCAAAAGCCCAGTCATTGTATGGAATCCATTCTCCAATAAGCGCCGTACGGACTTAGTTGTGCCTAACTATGCTGAAACTTGAGATGCAAGCATTTAAGCTATATTCATATTTTACTTTAACCCCTAGACATTATTATAATATGAATGGATTTCCTATAGAAAATGTTTTGCTTATCGTAAGGTAAAACCCGTCTGTGTTTATGTGCAGCGTGATCTTACGAGTTACTTTTGATTTTTAAAGGTTTTCTATAACTTTAAAATCCGGTTGGGTGTGTTCTTCTCATGCTGGTTTTCCAGACCGACTCGAGTGTTATTTTATTATAATGCTCATGTCAAACTAAGCATATTTGCATATTCTTTGGGTGCATTGGAGCTTAGGAGATGAGTTGGAGGTCTTCAAGTCGTATTCTCGTATATGTATATTTTTCGCTACTTTGATATGAAAATTATCAACAATTGTGAGGACAGGAAGTTATAACTGTCCATGCTGATGATTGTGATTGTTGTTGTATTATGATGGATGTATGTATGTAACAGTTTCTCTTTTGTAAAGATCATTGATATTATATTATATGTTGTTCCGCTACAATTGTGAGATTCTGTGTTGTTTTTAATTTCTTTTCTCTTTCTCTTCTCTTCTTCTTTCTTTCCCATAACTATTCGTCTTTCCGTTCGATTTGGGTTGGACATGTGTGGTTTATTGTCAACTTGAATAGTGCGGATTGGCAGCTCGTTACACTTGCTGTGATACAAAATTGTAATGCCTCCACCTCTATACCCATACTATCCAAGAATATTACTAATTAATACTGTCAGATAATACAGAAAATGAGGCGATATGGGGTACACATTTGAATATTTCCATGGGCTAACAATGGTACGTATTTGAACACTGAATAAACAACTCACTTATATGTACATAGTATCGGTACAAAGAAATAAACATGTATGCCTTCAGGATAGAACAATACATAATATACGAAAATATCAGAGATCACAGAGTCACTCGCAGCGACAATACGCACACAAGGTATGTCCAATATACGTAACAAGAATATACATATAATACTATACAATACAAGATGATAATATCTATACAAAATACCTAATCTACTCTATGCCCAATAAACATAAGCTTGTCTCATCGTCCCTGTGCCTGAAATATCTCGAACTGACCCGAGTATAACGTAAATAACACACAGGTCAGACTATGTATAAATCTAGGATCAATAAATATAGGTGATAAAGTATATATCGAGATTAATAAAATGATAATACTTGTATAGTAACTCAAGTCAACGATCACATTGTCAATATAGTAACGTAGGCATGATATATAATTATAGTATCATATATAATCATTGAAACATCACATAAAACAAATATCTCGAGGTCATGTATAAAGATGTCAATACCCATATGGCAACACATCAAATTAAAAATTACAAATTAAGATTAATTGGTTTAATCATCCATATGTAGAAATCATCCTCAAAACAGGAAATCAATAATAAATGAGATATTACTAAGGATAATCAGGCTAGCACACGACATTGCCCAAATATCTCTCAATCTCAAACAACGAAAATATCATCATCAATATAAAATATAGAAATATAGGCCGCCTATCAAAGAATCATAACAATAAAAGATTTGAGAATCCACTATACTCTCGACATTATCATATCACATGTATAATCTCATATCCTTGTATGAAATATCATAGAATATACCATGATGGGTAAATGCCTATACTTAAGACACGAAGTCCTTGGTAGAGTCATATCTCAGAAGAATATAAATAGTATATGTCTATATACCACACACACCGGAACAAAACATGAGACTAACAACACGTCTGCTTGCTCCAGGAGACACATGTGTGTTCGTCTGACATGACTCCTATACTCATCGATTACCTCCCCCTCGGTATCATGACAATAATCCACCAACATGCTCAACTAAGCGAGGACTCTTCGTTTATGACCCGACACATGCCCCTAAAGGTAATTGACTGAGGGCCTAAGTGACCTAAGGGGCTAACACTCATAGCTATGGCTTACAATAATATGTATAAGGGTGCTACAGATCTGGGGCATGACCACCGCGATCAGGCTGGTAGGTGGATACTGGCCAATTTGGTTCAATCCCAAAACATAAAGTGTGATGGACAAGATAGATAGACACATGATACCTATATTCAATAGCTAACATATAGCTCCTCAAAAATACCGATACATGATTCTATATATTGCCGATACATGGCTCGATACAATCGCGAACACATAGCTATATATGTAACTCACCATAGCAACCCCTGCCACAAATCCCCGTCATGTGATTGTCATTTTCTCATAATGAATAACCGAATAAATATCACAACAACATCCCATACCACTGCGTGATACTCAAACATTTATTCACTACTCATAAACAATACTCAATCTCCTCAATATTATATGTAACGTGTCCAAAGAATAACTAAAGAAATATTACTGAAAGTCTCATACCAAACGGTATTATAACTCCGTTTATTTAGATTCCTAGCTATGTAGAATTAAATTCATCATAAACAAAAATATCACATAATTAGCAATATCACAAAATCATACATAAATATTTCATCACCGTATTATATCAAATTATTATTAAAATCAATATGAACGGTGAATCATTCATGCATTCAAAATCAATTATAAGGAAGGAAATAATAATATATATATAATAAATTCTATATAACTAAATAAGTAAATATTTATATAAGGTATGAGTAAATAATTTAATTCACTATACTTTAACTTTTAGAATTATTAATGAACTCCATAAACCCCATATAAATATTTAAAGTAATACTTTATTAAACCTTTATAATTAGTTACTAATAAAATATTATTAAACAATTTCTTTTAAATATTAAATTACAAAATTTTATATTTATTTTTATTTTACTAAGTGTAACGTACGAGTATAAAATAGAATTATATTAATATAATTTATATTTATGTATAAAATTTTGAAAATATATATAAAATTCACTAATTTGGGCAACTAGTGCCTCGACCGATGGACCGCTAGAGGTTGACCATTAACCCACCTCCGCTATTTACAACGACCTACTTCGATCATAGTTGATCGATTTCCGATCATCTGCTGCTCTTTCTTTTCATATCTTGCTTCCAACTCTTTGTACACATAATTACACACGACATAAATCAATCAAGCACACATATATAATTCAAACATAGGTCCGTGAGCAATATTTACTCACATGTACATTGCGTCTTCATCTCCTTCACTGCTTGCACCTCTCAGAATCGCAAACATCACCCAAATATCAAATTCTTCTAGCATAAGGGAGTATTCTAATGTTTAGATGAACATACTCGAATTTGGGGATTTATAATAATTTACAAGATTTTATATTGAATTTCAAAGTGATGAGGGTTGGTTGGATTTTTATTTTCTAATGATAAGAAAATGAATGAGATGAGTTATATTTATAGAATGGGGTGGAATATCCAGAGAAGAGAAAAGTCTAGGAAGGATGATATTATCAGCCATGATTTTTTTTGGGCTCGGGCTACATGATATGAACTTGGCTTTAGTTTAGAAAAATATGTGTATGTATGTATTTTTATTTTATTATTTCATTTCTTTTATAAACTATTTTTCTATCTAACCTAAATCACAATAAAATATCAAATAAAAATTATATCTACAATACTTAATTATTTTCCCACATAATAAAAACATTCTAGAATTTATTTCCATATTTTAATTTATTTAAACTTAAATATCTAATGTTACACCCATTCTTAAAGAAACTCTTTGATGACACAAAGGAACCGACTCGAATTCACAACATCTAACTCGACCCAAGCTCAGCAACCAATGGAACTACAAAAAAAGACAAATGCTTCAAGCATTAAGAAACAAGGGCAAGTCATAAGTGCCTACATCAAAAATCAAAGTCAAGTACGACGTTCCACACCAATGCCCAAGGATAGTACATACCAAGCTGAGTTGATTCGCCTCCAAGGCTCAAATTCTGTCTAACCTATGGAAACAGGTCTACATCAACATATACTAGGGACAACCTAGACCGCTCTGCACATAGTCAAAAGCACTTCATAGAGGCTATATACCGGGCCACTTAATATATACTTCAATGTAGAGCTATATGTACAGTTCAAATTACAAATAGCCACATGAATGTTCCGACCTGATATATTATCAAGATAAGCAATGACAACAAAAGTATCAGTAGGGCAGCATGACCAGAGCAACATGCAATATTCATCACTGTACCTCTTCGTATGAACCAACACCATAACATCACACACTGGCTAGCACAGACAAAGTGAGGTTCAATTATACTTTCTGCTACGAAATTCTTTACCAAACCATTGATAAAGGAAGAAAGGGAAACTTCCCCCATGGATATAGGATTCCTTAAAAACTGAACCATGTAAATCATGTGTCCTTTATTATTTTATACTACCTCCTCGTTGTTTGTGATACTACATTCCTTTTTGCTGATACTTGAATTAAGTATTGGTTATATCTGGCACTTTAACAAGTTTAGCCACTCGATTGTGTAAAAGTTCAGTGGCATAGTCGCCATCTCACGGCAAAAATAAGGTTACTTAGTTTTGCTAGTTCAAAACCAACAAATTCATTAGTGAATTAACGGTTTTATACATAATCGAGGAGTTGAAGGATGATATAGTTCCTTAATACCTTTTGGCACTAGAAGGAGGGCCCAACCTCCGTACTTCTGTTCATTTATCCGCATCTACTAAAATAGTATACCACGAACCATGAATCCTACCAATTCACTTATTGTCCCGATCCTAGAAGCTGATCTAGTAGCAAAAATTATCCCCAAACCATTTATACTCTCAAAAACCCAGGATGAGGCGGGAGCTTCAACTGAGGCCCCTATAGATACCATCCTAGTCGCATTCAAATCCTTCTCGGACCAAAAACTAATGCATGGAGGGATTAGAGAAAACAATGACCCAACATATTATTTATAGAGCATCTTCACCTCCCCACTCCATAGCTCACCGCCATCGTTCTGTAATTGCACTGAACATTCAACAAGGGAACAATAACGATACTCCCATTAATGGGAATAATGATGCTGGATTAAGAATTGACACAAAATTGAAAAGCAAGATCCAAGCTAACCCCAAGATCAAAACTAAGCCAGCCAATATAAACTCGCTACTGTTGGAAAAATCAACCCGATCTACTGAAAATGATGAAGACGCCATGTATGATGGTAACTCATCCTAGGTTGACCCGAGAGAATACGATATCCAATAACTCAAAACTCGTGTAGAGAAACGAGCAAAGATCTATCAGCAGAGTACTAGAGAAAAGATAGAGGAAGGAATTTGCACTCCTTTTAGTGAGACCGTTATCGAGGCCGGTTTTCTCGATAACTTTAAAGCCCCTGCAATAGATAAGTTCGACGAAACTACCAACCCCGAGGATCACCTCAGCACCTTCAAATACCTTATAAACATCCTAAAGGTTGGGAGGATGGCTCGACGTAAACTGTTCTCAGTATACTTATCAGATGCAGCATCACAATGATCGATTCAGAAGGTACAGATCGGGAGAAGTCTGATCCTGGAGGCAATTGTCTACTGATTTCCCAAGGTAGTTTAATTTGGGAATGGAAGCCTCCCTAGACATCAATACCATGTCCTACGTGAAATAAGGAGAGAATGAAAGTTTACATAGTTTCATTAAATGCTTCAAGACGAAGGCTCTTCGGGTTGGAGCAACAAGTGAAGAAGCTTTATTAACGACTTCATATAATGGAATTAGGAGAGGAACCACAATATGGGACAAAATAGTAGGAATTCTTGCCATAGCATTAAGTTTTATGAGAGGGCAGTAGGGTAAAGATGAGGGAGGCCGGGTCTGTATCTCAATCTCATGGGATTCCTGCCCCAAGCTATGAGAGGAAGAGGGGGGGGGGGGCAGATGGGTATCACCCACCTGCGAAGCGACACAAAGAGCTAAACCTCATAACAAAGATCCTCGTCACTCATTGCCTCGGGCATATATATGAGATAACCAAAGATGAGCTATATTACAACCAGCCAAACAAAGGGAAGAAAGCAGAACTGAATAAAGGTGGAGCTTACTGCCACTTCCATAAAGAAAATGGTCGCTATACTGATAACTGCCGACATCTAAAGAAGGAAATAGAAAGGTTAATCGAGAAGGGATATCTGAGAAGCTTCCAGAAGGAGAATAAAGGAAGTAAGACTGGCAATCTGACTCTAGATCCAAATGAACACTAATCTGGCAACCCTTCAAGCCTGATATCTTTAATCCATGGAGGACAACATCTCGCTGGTATAAGCAAAAAGGCACATGAGAGATATGTACAAGAAGCCAAAGCCCAGAGAGCAATATTCCATATCAAACAAAAGCCTGCACTAGAAATAACCTTCACCGCAATTGATGCGGTAAGAGTTGTATTCCCACACCTGGACCCGCTTATCATTATGGTGCACATATCGAGCTTTACCATGAAGAAAGTCTTCTTTGATTCGGGTAGTTCAGTAAACATCATCTTCAAATCTTCCTATGATCAAATGAAATTACCGTCCAAAATCCTAAAACCCAGCCCTAAACCAATCTTTGGTTTCAACAACACTGCAACCATTCCGAGGTGGTTGGCATGCCTGCTCATCACAACTAGAAGTGCTCCATTATAAAAGTCATTCTATGTAAATTTCTTAATCATCGACCAACCCTCTCCCTATAATGCTTTCTTGGAAAGACCTGCGCTAATTTATCTGGGGGCAATCATCTCCCAAAAGGATTTGCTCATGAAATTTAGTACCCTAGCTAGGATCTGATCAGTAAGAGGAGAATAGTTTTTAATTAGAGAATTATATCATGTAACTCTTAAATCTAGCAATAAAATTATTCCAAACTATTATGCTGTTTCTTTTGATATTTATAATGATAAAACTGAAGTCAAATTAGAACATAAGACTGTGGTGTTTTAGACACTCAAGCCAATACTACGACGAGTGGTCCTGCGCCCCCTAAACCTAAGAGAAAATAGAAGAGAACATATATACACACGATGGACACTAATGAATATAATTCAGTTTATGCCCATTGTGAGGAAGCCCAAAAACAGGCGTCCTCTATGAACTCACCACCAGAAGAGGAGCCAGAAAGTGAGTTAGATCCTAGATTAGGGGTGACAAAGAAAGAGTTGAGACTAGTAGATGATACCAAAGATATACAAATAGATCCAGAGGATCCCGCAAAGGTGCTCAAGATAGGGAAAAACCTTAGTACATAGGCCCAAGACGAATTAATAGACTTCCTAAAATGGTCACTAGATGTATTTGCCTGGACCCATTCAGACATGGTAGGAATAGACCCGACCGTCTTCTGCCATGTGTTGAACATCGACTCAGATGTACATCTGGTCGGATAGAAGTGTAGAATGACCAAGAAAGATACAACGCTCTACATGAAGAGGTTAAGAAGTTAAGGAAGAATGGGTTCATCAGGAAAGTATAACACCCTAAGTAGATTGCCAAACCAGTACTGGTAAGAAATCCCAATGGGAAATGGTGAACCTACATAGATTTCACCAATCTCAATAAGGCCTGCCCAAAGGACGGTTTTCCTCTCCAAGGATCGACCAGTTGGTAAATGCGACTAGTGGATATGAACTACTCTATTCATGGATGCCTATTCGAGGTATAACCAAATAGCTATGTTTGAGCCAGATCAGGAACACACTAGCTTCGTGGCAGACAAAGGGTTATACTACTATAAAGTCATACCATTCGTAGTAAAGAATGCGGGGACAACTTATCAGAGTTAGTTAAAAAGATGTTTGCTGAACAGGTTAGAAAGAATATGGAAGTATATGAAGGTGACATGTTAGTCAAATCAAGGGCATAATCAGATCATGTCAATGACTTGAAGCAGACCTTCACAATCCTAAGGCAACAAATGAAGCTAAATCCTCTGAAATGTACCTTTTCTATCCAGCCAGGCAAGCTCCTAGGATATATAGTAAGTGCACGTGGCATTAAAGCAAACCCTTAAAAAATTGACTCCATAAGAGGGATGGAATCCCAAGGAGGCCAAAAGCTCTAATGAACCTCAATGGTAGAGTAGCAACCCTAAGCAGATTCATATCAAAAGCTATAAACAAATGCATCCCATTCTTTGATCAAGTGAATAAGGTGTGAAACTTTGTATGGATTAAGGAATGCTAGGCAATATTCCAAAACCTAAAAGACCATCTGGTCAATACTCTTATATTATCAAAACCAGTAATAGGTGAGAACTTATATATTGAATTAGCTGTAAATAATCAAGCCATTAGTGCTACAGTGGTACGAGAGGATAAAGGGACACAAAGGCCCATCTATTTCACGGGCAAGCGGCTATTAGGGGTGGAGCCAAACTCCTCAGTTGTTGAAAAGCTTGCATACAACTTGATCCTTATAATGAGAAATCTGCGACCTTATTTCCAGCCACATCCCATCAAATTCATCACATACAAACCATTCAAATAGATACTGCAGAAACCAGAGACATCAGGTCACCTATTAAAGTGGGTCATGGTGTAACACCCATAATTTTTAATAACATTATTTAGGAGATTTAATTAGATAAATTAAATAGAATAATGTAAATATTAGAATGATAAGGGGATTAAGATTTGAAAATTTAAATTAAAGGCCATGCTTAATTAAATATAATGGGCCATGAAGGGTTTCATATGTTAATTAATAAGAAAACAATTAACGCAAGGGCTTAATAGGTAATTGTCGCACCATAATCCCATTACCGTTAAATATCTCGTTTCCTTTATTTTGCACGACCATTTTCAAAACACCAAAAACGTAAATCAAAGAAGAAAAGCATGCTGACCATTACCTAGGGTAGAAAAGGGGAAAAAATCAAAATAAAATTAAACAATCAAGCAAGGGGAATTAAGCAAAGATCAAATCTCAAGTTCCTTATCCTAATCAAGGTGAACAATAATCAAAACCATCTCTATTTTTGTTTGTAATGATCATTTGATTTCGAGTTTAAGTTTAAATCCATTAAGATGATTTTTGATGATGATATGCTTGGATTTCATGATATGTTATATTCAAACAAGTTTGTTTGATAAATGTTATATACGGTTTCAAGGCTAAAATTCGTTTATATTGTGTTTTTAATGCCATGAGGAATTTATATGTTATGTAAAACATTATTTTGGAGATAAATTTTAATTTTATAATTTTCCAAAGTATGGAAAGTTTATTATGAACTTTCAAAAGAAAATATGAACAATTGAGTTTAGAAATTAATTTCGGCTATATTATGAAGAATTTGGGTTTGAAATTTATATATGTTAGATAACATATTAAAAGTGAATTTCTATGATTTTTGGGGATTTTTCCTAAGTAATTTACTATGAAAAATTAAATTATTTTAAGCGGAGGACTTAAATGTTTTATTTGTTTTGCTTAAGGAAGGGCTTATTTGCTTAATTATTTTATTTAGATCTAAAATTAATGTGGTAGTTTTATTTTGGAAAGAATTTGAAATGTTTATGGCAACCAATTAAATGTTTACAAATAGGCAGGTTAGTTAAAAAGCAATTACTTAAAAAGGCGTTAAAACAGTCTTTATCCCGAAATTATGTTTAGCCTCTTTCAGACGCTACCTTTCGACCTTATACTTCTGTCTAAACCAACCAACCAAGTCAAAACAAATAAACAAGGTATCAATAAGTTGGTACTTAGTGGATTCGAGAAAGGCGGAAGGTATGAAGTCGAAACCTAGCTTTCGAAGGGGTCGAAGCCTTCGTTTTACTATCCAAAGAAATGCACTTGCCTTGTTTTCAAAAGGATGCTTTTGAAATGGTTTACTATAGCTTTTGAAGAAGTCGCTGCCTTTTTGTTTCGAAATGATAGCTTTCGAATGAGTTGCCTTGTTTTTAAATCAATGCTTTTGAAAGGTTATTTTGAACCCAGTCAAATCCATGCTGCCGACCATATGCCTTTTGAATGGATTGAAGTCATATGTGCTTTCGAAAGGTAGCTTTTGTTTTATAAATATAATAAGCCACTATCTAAAGCTTTCGAAAAGGTTAATGGTTTCGAAGGCAATGGCTTCGAAAGGGGTTTTGAAGCTATCCTTCCAAATGTTTTATTTAAATGATTAATGCTTTCGAAACGATGGTTTCGAAGCCATCAGTTTTCCCCAAACTCTTTTATAGGAAGGTTAATGGTTTTGAAAGGGGTACTTTCATTTAAATTCACTTTGACCGAAAAGATATTTTTAAGAATCAACCCAGTGGTTTCGAAAGAGGTACTTTCAAATGGTTTCGAAGCTATGCTTCCATGTATACTTTAATGCTTTCAAAAGGATTATTTTGATGGTTTCGAAAGTCATATGTTTTGAGTGTTTTGAAAAGAAGATTTGAATGCTTTTGAAGGAGGTTTTCCAATGGTTTCGAAAGTAAAGGTCTAAAGTTTTGAAAGCCTTAGTTTTTAAAACAAAGAACCTAATCTCATTCTTATAGGAAAAACCATGGAAAAAGTAAAGAAGTTTTAAAATGGCTATTAATTATGAAGTTTTTGAAGAAGCTTTCATTGATAAAATAATAGGTTAAAGAGATTAACCATGTTTCATGTGAAAATGATTTAAAGGATATTAAACCACAGGTGTTGGTGTTATTATGTTATTATGTTTGCTTCTTCTGATATATACATATTCACAGTATAATGGACCCATAACTTTGTTTTGGGGAGAAAGGGCAGAATAACCAGCTAGGTTGACCCAGTAGTGAATATAAATTGAGTTAACTCCTGAATGAGTAGAATTGCATCCAGGAGGTTAGGAAGACCAGAATACAAGATGCCTAAATACTGATTAAAGAAGTTGTCAGATAGACAGGTTCATAGTAAACCCATGAAAAATATGTTTAGAAAGAGTTATTGGCAAGGGCCAATAGGTTTGTAGCGAACCCATGAAAACAATATCCGGATTAAGTTATTGACAGAAGTTAATAGGTTCTTAGTCAACCCATAAAAACTATAATACAAGAGGAGTTATTGGAGATACCAATAGGTTCAGGTAAAATCCATGAAATAATTGAATTAAGTTATTTGGCAGGGGCCAATAGATTCTTAGTGATCCCATGAAAACTATGAAATATGACACGTAGTCCACAAACTTGATTATTAGTCAGCCCATGAAAACTAATAGGTTAATAATAACCCTAGAAACTATAACTATGATAGATAGTCAAATGAATGGGGAGGGGAAATCCAGAATGATTTACTTGTTTGCATATCATCATTATATTTTAAATTGCTATGTTTTTAACCATTGTGGATGCAGAAGCACAGTATATGGTTATTATATGTTTTTGATAAGGTACTAGTGAGGGGAAAACCCGTTTCGCTAAGCGGCGTGGTCTCACTAGATATCTAAATGGTTCGAGATGGTGGGTTATTATTCATACCAGGCTTTATGTCTGACTCAAAGTTTATGTTCTCCCCTTAAACTCTCGAGTGCTCGATTAACTTTGAGTAGTTTGAGAGTTGAGGTTTTCAGTTACCACTTAGACGAATAAGCTTCCGAAGACATGCAGGAGGCAAGCTAGCTAGTAGGAGTTCTTTTCTATTTTGATTTCATTGTGTTTTGTTGTAAAGGTAAAGTTGTTAAATTGCATATGTTTAGATTCTGGTCATCCAAGGAGACATCTTCATATGCCGCTCTTGGCGTATGTTGTAATAATTATATTTTCTCTGGACGTGGTTCTCGAATCTGAGATTATGTAATGAATTTGAAATGATTTGAAATGGAATGAGAAAGTTGTTTAATGATTTTAAATTTTTTCCATATTCATGTGTTTTTTTATATCAATGTATCTAACATTACCGTGTTTGGTCGTTGAGGATTAATAACTACGAATTACTGCAACATCCGTAGCCATTAGTTTTGGGCCTCCAAATAGGGGATGTTACACACGGAATGAGAATGCACCTTACCAACCAAACCCCATTAGGAGGAAGAAATAAACACCCCATAGTTCTGGCATCTGTTCGTAGATGGAGCATCAAATGAACAAGGAGCAAGGATTGGATATTTACTGATCATACCGAACAGGCAGAAGCTACACGGAGCAGTACAACTCAGTTTCAAAGCAACCAACAATGTGGCAGAATATGAAGGTTTCCTTGTAGGCCTACGAATGGCCCGGATAATGAAGGTAACGCATGTTAAAGTTCACAGTGGTTCTCAGTTAATTGTGAATCAAGTGTAAGGAAATTATGAAGTGAATGAACCGACCCTAGACAAATTCACAGAACTATCTAAGAAATCACTATAGTAGTTTGAACAATCGGAGATAGAACAAATCCTTCGCGAAAGCAATTAATCTAACGACTCTTCGGCAAAACTGGCTAGTTCCAAAACAACCAATGAAATGAAGACAGTACCAATCGGGCATCAAGCAGAGCCAAGTATAACGGAATCCAATCAAATACTGGTCCCGACCCAGGCCCAGTGGGCCACCATCTAAGGAACCTAGAACTAAGAAACAGTAGAAAACCAAGATCAACACGTGACCGAACCCACACTTCAACAAACTAAGGAGAACAACTGGATGACTCCCATCAAACAATATCTTCTAAATGGAGTCTTACCTCCAAACAGATACGAGACCCGAAAGATAATATACCAAGCTCCGTACTACTCCTTCTTTGATGACACATTATACAAGAGAGAGGATTCTACCCTTTATCTTAGGTGCATTTCCAAGGAAGAAGGGGTAAGGGTCATAAGGGAAGTATACAAGGGACAATACAGTGATCACTCCGGGGGAAACAAATTGGAAAAAAATGTGCTATAATATGGCTACTATTGGCTATCGCACTTCAAGATGCAAAGGAATTTGTGAGGAAGTGCGATAGATGTCAACGGTTCGCTAGTATCCCTAGACAACCATCCAATAAGCTTATCCCACTGGCGATCCCACGATCATTCAATATATGGGGATAGATCTGATAGGACCACTTCCAATGTCGAAAAGAGGAGCTAGATATGCCATAGTCGCCATAGATTACTTCACCAAATGGGTAGAAGCTGAGCCTCTAGCCACAATTACTGCAAAGAGCATATAATCACTTTGGTAGTAAGGAGTAAAATTACCAGATACGGTATACCTCATAAAATTATTTCTGACAACGACACCCATTTTGAGAGCAAGGAATTCATGGAGCTTTGCGAGACAAACAGTATAATAAAAAGTTTCTCCTCATTCACTCGTCTAAAGGAAAATGGACATGTTGAGGCTGCGAACAAAACCATCAAAAATCTATTAAAGAAAAGGTTACAGAAAGCTAAAGGAAAGTGGGCAGAGGAACTCTCTTTAGTATTATGGGCCTACCGGACTTTAACTAGAAACCTACAAGTCACACTTCTTTTTTGCTAACCTACGGATATAAGGCCATGCTACCCATCGAAGTTGAAATGCCATCACATAGAAGAATATCATATACCATTGAAAAGATTAAGAAATTGAAAGAAGCTGCCCTTGATCTCACTAAGGAGAGAATAGATGAAGTAGCAGTAGTAGCGGTCATATATCGACAACGGATGGCAAAGACTTTTAATGCAAGGCTCAAAGAAAGAAACTTTTGCAAAGGGGATTTAGTACCGTGGAGAATAATGGCCAACACAAAAGACCCAGCGGATGGAGCATTAGGACCAAACTGGGAAGGTCCATTAGTCTTAGCAGAAGTTATAGCAAATGAGGCATACCGGTTATCTAGACTTGATGGAAACCTAGTCCCAAGAACTTGGAATTCAGAGCACCTTAGACTTTACTTTATCCAACTTACATTGCTTACTTGTACCTTGTAGTAAAAAGAAGTAAAAATACTATAAACGGACATAGGGATATTATATAGCCCGATCTAGTGTAAAAATATATGTATTGTCCATAGCAAAATCAATACACAGTCACATGTCACTGCTAGTAGTCACTAGTTTGGCGAAACGCGGAATCAGTAGGCGAAAATGGGAATCTCAATGGTGATAATGGTGATACTGGCTCTACACACACTTGGACTTGCACCAACGTGAGTCTGGCTTTTCAACCAAAATACTGCGCTGGATGGGATGTAAAATTACCCTGATCTGGTATGAATATTCCTATGATAACAATCATAGGGAGACTGGTTGTAGGGATATTGAACGGCCAAAACCTCTATGTTAGCTAAATTAACATAGCACACTAGACGTACGGATATTAGACAGCCCGAACCAGTATAAAAAACAATGCGCATGCGATAATGTGTTGTACATATATGATTCGACTTCTCAGTCAAATCTTCTTTTTCTTCCCTAAACAGTAGGGAAGACCGTGCCAAGCGCACAAATTACCCTTCATAGCTCACTGCCATCGATTTACGGATGTAATGCAACCCACGAGAGATAACGAAATTATCAGAAATGAGAACGATGATGTTAGAGAAGGATGTGGCTCAGCATATGTATGATATTACACCCCTCAAACAGAGGGGCATGTCATACCCAGCATGCAGCTAAGAAAATTAAGCCCCTAAACAAGGAGGTAGGTCATACTAAATATACGGCCAAGGACATTACGCCCCCATATAGAGGGCAGGTCATGATAAGCAAACGACCAAGAATATGGCTAAGGACGTTACGCCCCCATACATGGGGCAGTTCATGACAAACATATGGCCAAGGACATTCCACCCTAAAGGGCCAAATCATACAAAACACAAAACCCACCGCCGTCGCTCAGAAATGGCACTGACAACACTATATATGAGTAACTACAGCAATCTTAGAAATGAGAATGGTGCTATTAAATCAAAATGACCGAATACAGACCAGAGCATGAAAGGCCCGCATCCAAAATAGCTAGAAAGAAAGAGAAATTAGGTAGAAATAATAGGAGATGTAGAACCGGGTGCTTGAGACAACAAGTCTACCACGACCTATGATCACAGCAGACTTGGGGGGCAAGTGTTACACCCGTTCTTAACAAAAACTGCTATGAAGACACAAGGGAACTGACTCGAGGTCACAACATCTAACATGACCTAGCTCAACAACCAATGGAACCACAACAACAGACAAATGCTACAAGCATTAAGAAACATAAGAAAGTCACAGGTGGCTACATCTAAAATCAAAGTCAAGTATGGCGTACCACACCGAAGCCTGAGGACAATACATACCAAGCTTAGCTGAGTGGCCTCCAAGGCTCAAGTTCTGTCCAACCTATGGAACAGGTTTACATCAGTATATATTAGGGACAACCTAGACCACTCTACACATAGTCAAAAGCACTTCATAAAGGCTATATACAGGGCCACTGAGTATATACTTCAATATAGAGCCATATGTACAGCTCAAATTACAAATAGCCGTAGGCATGTTCCAAACCGACATACTATTAAGATAAGTACAAGCAACAAAAGTATCAGTAGGGCAGCATGACCTGAGAAGCATGCAATATTCATCACCGTACCTCTTCATATGAACCAACACCATAACATCACACACTAGCCAGCACTGACACAGCGAGGTCAACAAGTGACAACAAATATCTCTTTAGAGGCCCATAAGCAAGGTCAGTTCAAATTTGAATTCTCCCGCCATGATTTCTGTAATAACCCTGGTATTGATGATTACCTGTAAATATTAAATTATAATGGTGGTTATAATTTAATATTGTGAATTAAAATAAATTGGAGAAATTAAATTGTTTATTTGGAATAAACAATGAATTTTGGATTTAAAATGAGAAAATGAAATTCCAAGCGTAGTGGAGCACCTCCTACTCGGAAGGGGTGTTTCAATTGTTGTTTTCCTGACCATATGATTCAAGATTGTCCTAAGCCTCTCTTCTGCCGCTATTACAAGAAGGAAGGCCATCATATTTCCACTTGTCCTATTGCTCCGAATAATTCTAAATCTGGCAAGCTGAATGTGGTGGATGCTTCTGGAGGTTCTTCTCAGCACAAAGGTACTTATCCTTCTATTCTTGAAGGTTCATTGTTGTTTCGTGATCGTTCTATTCGAGTACTCTTTGATATGGGTGCATCGCATTCATTCGTATCGAAGAAGCTCGTCGATGATTTGTCTTTGGATGTTTCTTGTATGGCTACTTCATTGAGGTTGCGGATCCCCCGATAGGATTCGTAGTGATGAATATTGAATGGAATGAGGTTTCATAATTTCTTTTGTGGTTAGGCCAAAAGGTCTGACTACACAAGCCTCTCACCAACTTGGATTGGGCAGGCCAGCAATTTGTGTAAAGTACCCAAATCCCATAACATGACCTAACATTCCATCACTTTGATGCCCCACTAGGTCACAAGCTCACGTTACTGAGCTCGGCTCTGATACCAAGCTGTGACGCCCCACTCTAAAACCCATATTAACAAAGAGTATTACGAGGTAATACCGTCTGCTAATGCGGAGAATAGATGTATTTGTAGCTGAAAGATGAGAGCTTGGAGCTAGAATTTGCTTCAAATACCTATAAAAGCTCAAAATAGAAACATGCAAACCCAAAAGAAGAGATTACATACAAACCCAATATCACAAATTAGATTTTGATGAAATGATTTATTTTTGGAATAGATTACATGTAGAAATATGTTTTAATTTGAATGAAAACGGCAAGTTTTTGATTTAATTTGGAGATTTGGCTTGGATTTTGAAGTTTGTGAAGTGGGTTTCAATTTTTCTCATTTACTGCCTGAAGGAGGAAGAAGAAGTTGAGAAAAAAAGAACGTACAGTATTCATTTTCTCGCCTTCTCAAGCTAGGCTAAGTGTTAAGTGGGTTAATGGACCCAAAAATAAAAAGAAATTAATATGGTCTAAGTTTATTAAATAACACTTAACCAAAAATGTGCATATATCACATATACACAAAAACAAAAATGCATTTTCTCTCAAGTTTTACACATAAGAAAAACATGAAAACTTGTTTACTCATAAAATAAAACATTTTCTATCATATAAAAAGATTAATTTGTATTTTTAAAATATTTTTATTATTAAATTCTTTATTTAACAAAAATGCACTATTCACTCAAATAAATGAATAAAACCATGTTTTTAACTCCTAAAATTCCACAAAATTTATTTTATCACTTACAAAAATATTGAATCAGTAGCTAAATTCGTTGGTTGTACAAGTTTTTGTTCATTGCTGTTCTTGTTTTCGTTTCTGGCCTCAAGTGCCAACTTTGGTTGTTCATAACTTTAATCTTCGGCAACGAAATGCTGCCGGATCTTTTTCTGAGTTAAGTTTATATGTTAAACTTTGTTTTTGCAATATTTGGCCGAAAAATATTGTCGTCTGAGTGTTCAAACCGTTGCTGCAAAATCAACAAAACACAGTTTTTCTGCCTGTAGAAATTGTGTTTTGAATTGCTGCAAACATGACCTGAGTCCATGTTTGAGATAGCATAACTCTTTCATTTCTTGCTAAAATTGCGTGATTCTTTTTTTGTTTTAAAGATAAAGTTTTGTACTATAAGCTTACTAAATTTCAAGTGATTTCGACCTATATAGCTTATAGAAATATGTTGCCGAACTTTGACTCGGAGCATGTTTTTCCCCAGATTTTTACAGTGAAAACACTGCATGGGTTCAACTTTGAGACATCATAAGTTCCTCATACTTTATCCAAATTTTATGATTCTTTTTTTTAAAGATAAAGTTTTCTACTATATGCACACCGATTCTGAGCTCAATCCGATGCCGTTTGGTGCTCTGTTTTATGCCTGGAAGTTGAACCTAGAATGGATTTTTAGGGCCTGGGCACATTCTTGTTGAACTGTTACAAACATGGTATGAGTCCATGTTTGAGACAGCGTAACTTTTTCATTTTCTTTTGGAATTCATTGATTTTTATTTTGTTTGAAAGATGAAGTTTTCTACTTTATGTACATCAATTTTTATTTCAATCAAAGGTCGTTCGGCCACCTGTTATATGTTCGAATTTGAACCCATAGAAGATTTCAGACCTGGGTATTATTTTGCCAAGTGTTTTTATGTTCATTTTTCGTCCGATTTTTGACTTTTACTTCATGTTTTGTGATATTTCTGAAATGTTTTGAGGGCTATGATGCCTATCAATAGGCTAGCCAAGTTTTGATGAATTTGAAATTCAAATTTGAATTAGATTTGAATTGAATTTGAATGACAGTTTTGAGTGATTTCTTTGATATCGAGCATAGATTTTTCCAAACAATTTTGAAATAAATTTTAAAATAAGTTGGCATTTAAAATAATTATTATGTAACATTTTTAAATTATTTTAAGCTATAAAATCTTTATATTCTCTATAATAAGGTAATTTTCAAATATTGTCCTCAAAATTGATTTCAGAAAATGGTTTAAAAGCTTGTTTTATCAAATAAATTATTTTATATATAAAATACACGTTTTTGCACTATTCGAGCGAATGAGAATTATACGGTTTGGTAAAACACGTGGTATGGGACACGTGCATTTATCTTATCGGTTAATTACTGACTTGTCCATTTGATCGTTTTGACCTTCGGGTCAAGTTTACCGATGAGATAAGGTAAACTTTTTACTACTTTGAGTGTGAAATTTACTAGCGGTTAGTAAACCGTTTAGTGCAAACGTGTGGTATGGGATGCACGTTAACACTATTCGGGTTCCTATTCGAGAGTTTGTGACACGTTTGCCATTGCGGCGTGCCAGTACTGGACCTTCGGGTCATTGCCATTGCGGCGTTTTTCATTGTGGCATATTTGTCTTCGAGACGTTTGCCATTGCGGCGTATTTGCCATTGCAGCGTATTTGTCATTATGACGTTTTGCCTTCGGGCGAGGTACCTATTCAAGTTAACAGTACTTGGTAAGGCTTCAGCCACATGCACGTGCAAACACTTTTGAGATGGTGTCTTTGACTATTTTCCCTAGTGTATCGCCCCTTTCCGGAATTGGTCCTTTGAACCATTCGATATATCTTTGTGGCGATTACCTTTTGGGAATTTGAACTCTTGGAAGTTCTATTTTTGAGATTTGAATTGCCTACACTGGCGTTATATGAGATTTGCCTTTTGGCGTTTACTTGAAATTTTATTCTTCTCTTTGAAGATATATTTGCCTGATGGCGTGTTTGAGATGGGATCTCTTTAATCATGTTTTGGGTTTCCCAAGATGGTGGGTTTAGGTTTTCCCCTAAACCATATTTGACGTTTTATGAATGCCGATGATATGAGGCTCGCTACTTTTAGCGTTTTATGGGTTATTTTATCTCTTTTGAGATTCTATGTTTGTATAGTGATACCATATTATCATTTGATGTAATCATACACTTTAGTTTTCCCTTCCCACTCGAGAATATTATCACACTATCCTTATGCTCATATTATCGCTTATCCTTGTTAACTGATTTGTTTAGCTAGACTGACCCGTATATTTTATACTCGGGTCAGATCGAGGTGTTTTAAGTTAGGTACATTTGGACTTAGCCTATTCTGCTTTCGCATGGACTCTATTCTGCTAGCTCTTTTTGTTATAGCTTTTTGTGTAGTCCTTTTTGGTTTGCTACTTTGATATGTATATTCTTTTGACTCGTGTTTGTATTGTGGTCGTCATACCACATATGTGATGTATCATTTTGTATATTCTGTGATGTATCTGTATATGTGTGTATATATGGGATTATCTACTGTTCTGTGATGTGTTTTGCATTTGAGTTGTTGTATTTTGTTCTAATAGATCCTATAGCCACCTATGGCTTTGTATTAAGTATTTATTGGATATGTCGATCCACTTGAGAAAAAATGGCATTGTCGACGTATTCAATAAATATTTAAGACAAGGCTATAGATGGTCGCTCCTATCCAGCCTTATTCTCGGCATTAGCAGACAGTATTACCCAGTAATACTCTTTGTTAATGTGGGTCTCGGGGTGGGGCATCACAATTTCGGATATTCCCACTCAAATTTTAGGAATTCCCACCTCCATTCAAACTTCTCTCCAAAGACACGTCAGTAATCCAGTCACGTCAGACATACAAGAGGGATAAATGACATCTGGCAAGATCCAAGGGTGGAGGCACAACGATGAGAAAGAAATTCTAGTAATCTGCGTGCATTTTATGATTATAAATGGAAAAGGCACTATAGCGTAAGAGGGACCTTTTTTCCTTCTTCAAAGATTCTTCTTCTTTTAAAGAAAAACATTTAAGATTAAATTGTACTTTTGCCATAAAATGTTGTACCGAACCATTGATAAAGGAAGAAAGAGAAATTTTACCCCGTGCATGTAGGATTCCTTAAAATCCGAACCACGTAAATCTTATGTCCTTTTTTATTTTATGCTATTTCCCCATTATTTATAATAATATATTCCTTTTTGCTAATACTTGAATTAAGTATTGGTTAGATCTGACACTTTAACAAATAGTTAAAGTGCAGCTACTTGATTGTGTAAGCGTTCAACGACACAATCACCACCTTATGAAAAAATTAAGGTTACTTAGTTTTGCTAGTTAAAAATCAACAAAGTCATTAGTGAATTAACGGTATTATACGTAATCGAGGAGTTAAAGAATGAAATAGTTCCTCAACATCTAATATTCATATTTTAGACTCATTTGTTTGATTTCATTCCTAATTATTCTAATAGTTCCTCACAATTTTTTAAACAAATAATTATTCTCAAATCCATTTATTTCATTCCTAATTATTTTATTATAAAATTTCCAATATTTTGAAATTGATTCAAATCATTCATTTTTTATTCCTAAAATTCATTTTAATTAATTAAATCACTATTATTAACGTTAATTAATTATTTCTCCAATCCGGGTTATTACAACACAAATGGAGTATAACAGAGTTCAAACGTACAACAATCAAAGAAAAGCAAACAAAGATTTTCAAGTTGATGAAGGTGTTCAAAGAATTCTAGATTCAAGGCGCAAAGATGTTTAGAACTCTAGATTGAGACGGTGGACCAAGTCAAAAAGTTGTAAAAGAAATGAATGGAAGAAGAGGTAGATTTACCGAGTTTATTGCAAAATAGCAAGAGCTTGAGATGGACCAAGAATAACAAACAAAGAATACCCGAAGCAAGCATGGAGTCGCCTCGAAGATAAGCAAAGGATAAGCATTCTTTGAATTTTATCCTTGTATGATTATGAAGTGGACTATATTGGGAACTTCGACGGTGAATACACAAAGGAATCGAGTTTAGATCATAAGGTACCTTGATAGATTACTTCAGAGTTTTAAAGCTAATCGATGCAGTTGTGGAGTTTGCATGCAAAGAAAATCGAAAGAGGTGAAAGAATGATCAACACAAATGGAGAAAAAAACTTAGAGATAAATTATGTAAGTGAGAATCAATACCAATCGATATTGACTGAAATGGTACAAGTCATCAATCGATACAGATCGATTGGTACCGACCGATGGCCAAACCAATGTTTGTTGCAAAACAAGTAGATAGAGGGTTGAGGCAAGAGAAGGAGTCGAGTCTACACAAGATAGAGGAAAAAATGCAGCTAAGAAATTGACCAGTACTGGTTGATATTGATAGGTATCGACCGATAAGTAAAATAGGGAAATCAATGGTTTTGAGAGACCGAGGTCGTTCGATCAGACATGTTCTATCCCCTACGAGTGACATGTAGGGTTGAACAACATGATTTCTACTATCATTACACATGTGCTAAGGAGAGTTGATGGCAATTCTTAGGATATGTATCATGAGGAAGACCTTTACCAGGTTGGGATATTCACCAACAAACTTAAGGGTCTTGTTTGTGGAGGGCACCTCTAAGTGTGTCATTAGATGGATCGATTATATGGTATTTTCAATATGCCAAACTAAATGTCATTATATAACCAAATCACTATGAGTAGGGTAGGAGTTTGATTGATGGATGATATGGTCGTCATGTTGATGTTAGGTATTAGCAAGTCTAACACCCCCGACATGCTAGCTCATACTTAGATAGCTAGAGTAGTCTACCTTACCCTTGATGTAGTTTAACATGATATTTTATATGTGATAACTTATTGGATGCAAGAGAGAGTGTGGTATGATTTCTTATACCATATAGCTCTAAACTTATGATATATATCGAGTTTATACCTATTATTTCAGGTATATAAATCACTCGTACCAAATTATTTTCTAATACGAAGTTTTGTATCTTTTTGTATAGCTGTTGAGCACTCTTTATAAGTAGAATGAGAGTCGGGTATGGTGATTGTGCATGGAGCTATACAAATGACGAGTAGTACACTTATGCTTTTCATGTATTACTATTATATGTAGCTACTACTTATTCTACTATATTGTGCTATGGAGTTATAAACACTTGTATGTGTAGACAGATTTCACTTATGCAGTCATTATTGTACTATGTATTGATTCATATCTATTTGATGTATGGTTCGTTTAGCTATATTACACTCTAATGTTGATTTGTTAGAGTTGGTCTATGTTCATCGGATCATGTTGCTGGCTTTTGCTAGCTTGCTTGTTTTATATCTATGTTCCACAATATATTTTATATATGCATTGTGGTATATATGATAGGTTATAATGTTTTCCTTTTACCAAATGATGCTCCCACCATCGGTCGGGTACCATATAATATAGGATAGTCCTTTATATGGGTATTGGAGGTGTAGGGAATTGTCATAATGAGAAGATGCCAAAAGTTACGAATAGAGTAGCCAGGATGGATGCCAATGTAGCAAAATTTAGAAAAATTGGATGAGGGAAAATGGGAAACCATGTGTTCTAGATATTGAAAAGCTGAAGAAAAAAGTGTCTGATTAATTCATAGATCGAGACTAACTATTCATCCAAGTGGTACAGAGATGTATTAAGATATGAAAAGAATATTTTTGTGGTTGGATATGAAAGGTATTTTTGTGGTTGGATATGAAAGGTGATGTTGGTTGGTATGTTGCTAGGTGTTTGAATAGTCAACATATTAAGGTAGAGAATGCAAACCATTGGGGTTGTTGATACAATTAAAAATACCTAATCAAAGTGAGAGTCTAACTCATTGGACTTTATTGGTCTGTTGTCGAGATGGAAAAGAGGAAATGAGAGCATATTAACAATTATAGATGAAATTACAAAGCAAGCACATTTTATAGTGGTCAGTTCTTACAAAATTGCGGCTAGATTGACACATTTGAATATAAAGAGGTTATTCGTTTACTTTGGATTCCAAGAAAAGTAGTTGCATATCGAGACCCATTTTTTACTTCAAATTTTATAACATTTGGATGAATAGTTGGAAACTACTTTGAATTTTAATATAACTTATCACCCTCGAATAGATAAGCAAACCGAGCTAGTTAATACAATGCTAGAAGCTATGTTTAGAGCATGTGTATTGGATTTGGGAAGTTCTTAGGAAGATCATGTCCACCTTGTAGAGTTTGCCTAATACAATAGTTATCAAGCAAGCATTGTACACCTTTTGAAGCTTTGTATGGAAGACTTGTTGTTCTCTTGAATGTTGGTCGAAAGATGGATATAAAGTTTTGTTGGGACCATAGCTTATTAAGGAATCAAGCGAGAAGATTCCTTTGACATGATCTTGATTATGGATATTACATAGTAGATAGAAGTAGTATAGTGACAAAAGAAGAAGTGGTTTATAGTTTGAAGTTAGATATGAAGTGTTTTTAAGCTTCCTCTCATGATAAATGTTGTGAGATTTGGTTAGTAGGAGAAGTTATCTCCAAGACATATAAGACCATTTCTTATAACTGAGTGGGCTAGTAAGTTGGCTTATAGTTTGAAGTTGGAGATCAATTTTGTGGCATACATGATGCATTTCATGTCTCTTAGTTGAAGAAATGTTCAAGGGAAGAAGACAATGTGGCCAAAACGGTCAACCATAAAATTGAATTAGACAACTTTGATATGGGATTTGTAAAGATTACGGGGTTCAATACAAAGAAGCTGTGAAAGAAGTCAGTAAATTTGGTCAAAGTTCAGTAGACTGAAGATATTTTGGGCTTTATTTGGGAGATCTAAGTGAGAATGAGATGGTCGTATCATGAGTTATTTGCATGAAATGATCATTATATTCGACCAGATTTATATTTATTGTATTTTTCTTACGTTGTTTGTAATACAATTGAATATTATAGTATACTTCTTATTATATTAAATGTATTTCTGTTGTATATACTTTTAGCTACAATAATTCGGGCATCATACGACAATTAAAAACATGTTAGTTTAAAAATAGATTGCGAAAATTCATTTTTGTAAGGAAAGAAGGATGTAGTGACCTAGAATATGAACAATAGAGAAATAATGTATTACATAATGAGGTAAATATATATAGGGGTATAAGTGGTATAAACATGGGTTTGGATGCTTTTAAGATAAATGGTTAGGGTTGAGAAGAACAAAATACGTTGGGTTGCAATTCAGTTGATAGTTACCAAAAACTGAGCGATTAAAAATTAATCAACATCAGTCGAATCTAAGTTACTTTACCTTTATGTGAAAAATTAAATCTTAGACCATAAAGAAAATTTTAAACTTAGGCATCCTAGTCAAAGAAGAAGTAAAGATTACAATGGGAGTATGACGGTGGAGCTGTGTTCTTAGATGAGAATGAAAGGTGAGTAAAATTCATTTCAATCTTCTCTAAGTCACTATTGATTGAATGTTCTAATCTTAAATTTGGATATAATAGTAATTTGTTTGGATCAAATTGGATTGGTTTCAAAAATTATATGAAGATTCTGATTACCTTAAAATGATTCATGATGCACATTTTAATATTTTGATCACATAATAGTAAACCAATTACTTTAACTAAAATTGAGTAAATTTTAGTATAATTTGATGATCTTGATTTTAAATAACTAAAGTAGATTGAATTTAAAGAATTTTGATGCAAAACATGCAAATTTTTAATAAAGAATGCTTAAATGAATAATTAGGTAGTTAGATGTTAAAATCAGTTGGTTTAAGTGTCAAAACAGCTAGTATTTGATTTGGTTGGATTAAAATTGGTAAGGTTGATACTGAAATGATTACATACTTATTCGTTTGATGATTTATATGTGAAGCTTGAATAATATAATACATTTTGAATAAATAATGAAAGTTAAAAGAATAAAGAGATAGATAAATAAAATAAAGAAATTAAAAAACGCTTGATGAAGAGAGATTGTTAGTAAAATGAGAGAAAGTGGCGGTTGCAAGAAGAAAATGATCGATAATAAAATTGAGTGAAGTCGAAAAGTTTCAAGCAATCAAGAGAAATGTAGTAAATTGAGAATTTTGATTGAAATTGTCATTTTCTTTGTTAGGAGACCGAATTAAGTCTAATGACGGCTCTATGCTTAAGTCAACCAATCAAATACGAAATGGTCATGTGTAAGGTTGATATTCTATACGAGACAAATGTGAATTCTCTTCTTAGATGGGATAACTAATGGTATGTTGTGATAGATTGATAGCAATTAATCTACTTGTGATAGTGAAAATAGATGGCAGTGAAGAGATAGAAGCAGTATAAATAAAGTGAAAGAACGATTGATAGTTGACAAAATGATAGCATTAGGAGTCAATGGCATTGCGAATGATAGAAACTTTGGTTCAGGTGCACTAGACAAGAGGAAAAATGAGGCATATTTCAAAAAAATTCACGTTAGCTCATTATGCACTATATCTTTTGTACTGTTATCATGAATAATATCGATAAAATTAAATTATATTTAATGTTTTATTGAATGTGTTTTGATTTGAATTTAATTATACATTAACTAAAAATTGCTTTGTAATATTATAATTTGGATAATTAATTTAACTAAGTATATTATATTTAGTGTATGATAATGTCTTGAACATCACATGTTCAATGACTAACAATATAAAAACATATTCAATAGGGTCTATTATAGTCTGCGAGCATAGCTCAGTTGGTCAGGGCCACTTAGCGACTATGGAACAAAGTTCCTTGAGGTCGCGGGTTCGAGTCCTGGTAGATTAAGCTGTGTTTCCCATTCTAGGCGCGGAGGTGGACTCCCAGAAAACCACATAAATGGTAGGGGGCATCAAACCTCTAAGCTGGGCTGGCATTAAATCCCTCCTGTATGTGGTCGGACCAGGCGGGTTGGGGGCTCATCCCATCCCTTCGATTTCATTAGGGCTCTGGGTCGAGTTTTTTCAAATAAAAAACCAAAAAAATAGGGTCTATTATAATATTGGGATAAATTTGTGTGTGGTATGTTTATGTGTATTTGTATGTATTAATATATATAATTTTGTAAATGTTTAATAATTGTATATTGATACATGGATACACACACACACACACACACACATACATACATACATACATACATACATACATACATACATACATACATACATACATACATACATACATACATACATACATACATACATACATATAATAAGCAAGTAATAATTATCAATTTTAACTTACTACTAATTACAGGTCAATTATGTTAATATATAATTATCTAATTATCAATTTAATTTATTAATGTCCTATTTTATAAATCGTATACATATATGATACACACACACACACACATTTGGCAAGTATCAGAATGTCCAGTTTTTCAATATGAACCCACAAACGCAAGTTGCATGTAAAAACAGAGTCGTGAGAATTATATGTGTTTGCACTTATAGAGGCAAAAGTGTAATATAATAATTTATGAGAGATAATTATACGTTGACTTGTATTCATCGCTAAAACCTAGCAGTTGCCAAACTTTGAGCATTTTTCCAGACCGCTACAGACCACCGGAGACCGTGCGACTAAATTGTTCAATTATAGACGTCGAGAGCTTCTCATGACACCATTACTTTGCCACTCGAGTTTGCCGACTGAACCTCTAATTCATCGACAATATGTTAGTCCTCTGCATTTTATCATCGAACTTGAAATCAATGTGACTAGACTTCTTGCCAATAAATTCTTACTTGAATGGCTCTCCTTGGTCATATTCCGTTTGAACGTTGCCCCTAGTGACGACGAGCCATGCATGTTTGTGATATGCATAAAAGGATTTTCTTTAAATATATAAGAAATGTTTTTTAGATAATAATTTTTTTTGTAGCGAAGATAATAATTGCATCTGTGTATATTCATATACAACATTTTAAACTCAAAATAATTTTAAATAAAATAATTATTTCAAAATAATTTTGTACGAGCTCCTTGATGATTAGATCGATAGAATACACCTTGATCTTTCAACATACACCTTAAAGAGAAAGTTTCTCTAACTTAATGGTGGAGCTGAAAAGTCCACCTTTAACATATAATTTTATTGATATGGAGAGAGAGAAAGAATTTCAATATCCTAGAATGGATGCATCTAGCTATATTTATGCAACACTAATGGGCAATGTAAATATCTAACTCATATCTGCCTAACTAATTTAACCCACTTAAATAATTTATACCCACATATATTTTGGTCCGCCTTATTTGAATAATTTTAAGTATTTAGACTATCGAAATAATATGTATATATAACATTTAATATATTTAAATTATTCTACTGGCCCAAAAAGTAATTTAATAACATATAACATATATATATATATAGTAATTAATCTTAGGCCCTCTTATAATAATTAATAATAATAATAAGCTAACTAATATGACCTTTATATTAATTCCACGTAATAATAATAATTTTGAACTTTTATAAATTATTTCAGTATATTATTCTCGGTCAAAAACCGAGAGGGTTGGTTATGTGACTCCTAGGTACGAACTCAGCCATCGGTAATATTTATACAATTCAAATACTAAAGCATGTATGACCTTTGCTGATGTATAGTAGTTTGAGACAAGTTTAGTTGCATATAGATTATCTAGTTGGAATCCAATTTCTTATTTGTTAAAGTGACACCTATAAGCAATGATATATTGTGCATGTTTTCTCTTCGTCGTCACTTAGATATATAGAGCTAGATCAATAGTCAAAACTCTATTAATATACTTAGTTGATTTCGAATTCCAACACTAAAATCCATGGTTTAGTCCGATACAATTATCGATTAACTGGTTTGCTTTAGCCAAAGACTTTGAATTTACATTGATTACAAATTACGGTGATATTAACATTCTATTCGAAGAAATCGAATATTCTCTTGAATAGTGCTTCACTTTAAGTGATTCGATTTTACCTAACCATGACCTTAACATAATCAACATTATTATGTCATTAACCATAATCAAAGTATAGTTTATACATTTAAGATTCAAAGTATTCTCAAGTCAAAAGACTACTGCTCATCATCGCATGAGCTCTTCCATTTGACTTTTAACCTATAGAAGACTCTCGGAGAGTCGTTCTGTAGTTGTTATAAACAATACACACATAACCTCTTAGTTGTAACACCCCTAATTTTTGTGTAACATTATTCACAAGATTTAATTAGATAAATTAAATAGAATAGTTGTTATAAACAATACATACATAACCTCTTAGTTGTTCGCCTTAGGAAGCAGTTGTGGTGTTCATGAGGAAACCAGATGGTTCATTGAGGATGTGTATTGATTATCGTAAGTTGAATGAAATGACGATAAAGAATCGGTATGCTTTGTCGAGAATAGATGATTTGTTTGATTAATTAAGTGGAGCTAAAGTATTTTTCCAATTGGATCTGGTGATAGGGTTCCATCAATTGAGAGAGGCAGAGGACTGTATTCCCTTGATGGTGTTTTGAACAAGGTATGGTTCGTATGAATGGTTAGTCATACATTTGGGCTTACTAATACGCCTGCTTTCTTTGTGAATTTGATGAACCAAATCTTTCAAGAGAATTTAGATAGATTCATGTTAGTGTTTATAGATGACATTCTGATATATTCTAAGAATGAGCGAGATCATGAGACTCACCTTAGGATAGTGCTTGAGATGTTGAGGTAGCATCGACTAAAAGCGAAGATTTCGAAATGTCATTTTTGGAAGAGAGAAGTGAAGTTTCTTGGTCATGTATTTTTAGAAGAAGGTTATCTATGGATCCAGCTAAGATTGTAGCTGTTAGTAATTAGAAGAGACCAAGACTGTGATCGAGATAAGGAGTTTTCTTGGACTAGCTGGCTATTATCGGAGATTCATCAAGGAATTCTCTCTTATAGCGGCACATGTGACTAAACTAACAAGGAAGGATGTAAAATATGTTTAAGCAAATAAATGTGTGGAAGCATTCTTGAAGCTGAAACATTATTGACCAATGTGCCCATATTAGTAGTTCTAGATGGGAATCAAGATTTAATGGTGTATACTAATGCATGTAGAACATGGTTAAGAGCCGTGTTAATATAAAAAGGTAAAGTGATTACCTATGCTTCTCGAAAGCTTAAACTACATGAAGTTAGGTACCCTACTCATGATTTATAGTTGGCAGCGGTGATCTTTGCTTTGAAAGTATAGAGATACTATCTCTTAGGAAAAAGATTCGAGTTATTCACGGATCATAAGTATTTATTCCCTCAGAAGGAGTTGAGTATGAGAAAGTAAAGGTGGCTAGAGTTTTTGACAGCGTATGATTTTGGAATTGAGTATATATTAGGGAAAGGAAACAAAGTCACAGATGCACGTAGCATAAAACATCAAAATGTGGTGTTAGCTATGTTGGCAGAATGGAAGGATTTAGAGACACTGACTACATGCAGTGTGTGGTTAAGGTCGATAGCTAGTTCTAGTCGAAATACTGTGATGTTATCATGCTTGGAAGTTCGACCAGTGATGATCAAAAGAATTGCTTCTATGTTAAGAAATGATCCATTACTAGCTGAATAGATCAAAAGTCTTGAAGTAGGAACTGTGATTGATGATTTGAAAGGTTTTAATCTTGACTAGAATGGATCGCTGAGGAAAAAGGGACGGTTGTGTGTTTTAGATGTTTGTGACCTAATTAAGGAAGTTCTTAGGGAGTGTCAGCGATTGAAATTTACTATTCGTCCTAGAGGAACTAAAATATATCAGAATATGAAGAGATGTGGCATATGGATGAAAAGAGATGTAGGCATATGTATGAAACAATTTTTGATTTGTCAGCAAGTAAAAGCTAAATATCAGATGCTAAGTGGGTTGCTTCAACCGTTAGAAGTGCCACTTTGGAAATGGGATTCTATATCCATAGATTTTATCGATGGGTTTCCAAAGTCAAATATGGGAAATGAAAGTATTTGGGTCATGGTAGATAGACTGACCAAGAGTGCACAATTTATTTCCGTTAAGTCAACAAGGACAACACCTACTTTAGTGAAGTTGTTTATGAATAATATTGTAAGAATGCATGGGATTCCTAGTAGTATAGTCAGTGACAGAGATACTTTATTCACTAGTGAACTATGGAAGAGTCTGCAAGAAGTGTTAGGTGCCAAGATGAAGATGAGTACCACTTATCACCCACATACATATGGGCAGACAGAATGAGTCAACAAGGTATTTGAAGATTTGTTGAGAACTTCTGTACTAGACTTTAGAGGGTCATGGGAAGACCATTTACACTTAGTTGAGTTTTCCTATAATAATAGCTATCAGGCTAGTATAGGAATGACGCCTTTCGAAGCTTTGTATGGAAGGCCATGCAAATCACTGGCATGTTGGCTAGAAACTGTGGAAAAAATGATTCTTGGTCCAAATATGGTGAGAGAAGCTATAGAAAAGATTGAGTTGATTCGAGCAAGGATGAAGGAAGCTCAGTCTAGGTATAAAAGTTACGTAGATAAGAGATGTAAGGGATCAAAGTTCTCAGTTGGAGACCATGTTTTTGTTAAAGTATCATCGATGAATGGCGTGGTACGATTTGGGAAGTTAGAAAAATTGGCACTGAGATATATTAGTCTGTTTCCTATTATAGAAAGGATCGGGAAACTCGCTTATCGGATATATTTATCGAATATTTTGGCAGGAGTACATAAATGTTTTTCATGTTTCTCATCTTAGAAAGTGTGTTCATGATCTAGAGACTACTATTGCACCAACTACATTAGAAGAATTAGTATTAGAAATGGGTATAACTTTTTTTAGACAACCAATTTGAGTTGTAGCAAGAGATGAGAAGAGATTAAGAAAAAGACAGTCAAGCTAGTGAAAGTCCAATAGAGTGACAACGAGAAAGACTGTACTTGAGAGATATAAGGCATAATTAGGGATACTTAACCTGAGTAGTTTTGATGGTATGTTCTATAATTATCATACAGACTTTTTGCTAGTCAGATAGGCTAGTACCGTTGTTATGTGTTGTCATACATGTTTACATGATTGATATACTTGTTATATTCCTTATCAAAATTTCTAGGATGAAATTCTTTAAGAAGGGATCCTGTAACACACCTAATTTTTGTGCAATGTTATTCCAAAGATTTAATTGGATAAATTAAATAGAATAATGTGATTTGTGGGGATAGGGAAATTGAATTTGATAATTAATTGGGTTGGACCTTAATTAATCAATTAATAAGATTGATTAAAACATAGAATGGAAGGGAATTAATGAGAGGGGAAAATTGGGAATACTACCTTACTTCACTCGTAAAACCCTTTCCTCCCTTATTCATTCTCATTTTCATTTTACATACTCCAAACCCAACATAACAGGCCAACCATTATCAAGAAGAGGAAATCTAAAGCATTCAAGGGAAAAAGCCAAGGGGAATAAATGAACAACAAATCTCAATTTCTCTTGTCAAATCTAAGGTGAATAATAGTATCCATCTCATTGTTTATGCTTTATTCTTAGATTTGTGATTTATTTCTGAATTTATTATGATAATGTGTCATGTTTAGATTGATTATACCATTATTGAATTGAATGATGATTTATTGGAATTTTCATAGAATAGTTTTAATAGGTTTTAAGAGCAAAACCTAAGTTTATGATTTCCTATTGATTCGAAATTTGGATATGTTGTGTAAAACATTATTTAGGATATGGGTTTTCAATTTCATAATTTTCAAGTTTATATAAATATTTTATGAGTTTCCTAAGCAGAAATAAGGGTTTATTTTGGGTTAGGATTATTAATAATAATTAAATAAATATTTTGGCCCCGAAATTTTTATGTGTGAAAGAAGATGGAAATTCTAATTTTTGGTGATTATTAGGGATTTTTCCGAATTGGTTATGATTTTCTATGAATTAATTATGGTAGAAATGCTATTAATTAATATTAATCGATGATATTAATTATAAAGGTTTGCAATTTCTTTTGGGAATGAAAAAACGTGTTTTCCAATAAATTTCTGAAAAGGATGTAGAAAAGTTTTGTTAACTAATGATATTTTGACAAGAGGCAAGAGTTGGAAGAAAGAATTAGCTTTTAAAAAAAGGAAATAAATCAGTTTTATAATTATACAGAGATGTCACTGTAAATATTCGGTACCCCTATCCCATGCCATTCTACATCTATGAAATTCGATACCTGGAAGTATAAGAGGTATCAACATTATAAAGTTGATATCTATCTGGGATGATGCATGCGATACCTACCTTGTAGGTATGAGATGTATCAGCCCTTATAGAGATTCGACATCAATCATTTAGGGGTACGATATCTCAAGGTTCCAGAGGTTCAACATCTTAGGACTTCGTGACTCTACAATGCTCTTAAAAGTGCGTCACTTTCTTTGTTTTTAAGGGTTCAGTAACCCTCAAGCTTTTTAAAGTTTCGGCATCTCATGTTTTAAGGGTCTGACACCTTCTAGGATATAGAGATTCGGCATCCCTAAATTTTTAAAACTTGACACCTGTTGTCACCTATTCTTTCGACATCTATGATTTTGCGGCATTGATGCCATATGTTTATAAATCCGACACCTATGTTTTATAGGTGAGATGACCTTATGTTTTGCAAACGAAAAGCTATGTTTTAAAGGCACAATAGCCTACGTGAGTTAGAAATTCGATAGCGATATATTTCGACATTATAGCCATATGTTTTGCAAATCAAAATGATTGTTTTAGAGACTCGATATAGAAGCTCAATATCCTATTCTAGCGGCTTGGATGTCGTATGTTTATATATTGAATAGTTTTATTTAGTGGCCTAATAAGCTACATGTTTTAGAGGCACGACAACCTCATTTTGATACTGAATGATTAAAAGAAGCAGATTAAAAGTGATTGTATTTTGGCATAAGGTTTGGGCTAAGTAAACAGGCTTTGTTCACTTTGTATTAAAGAATTCTTTTGGGGGATTTTTCATTTGTAAAGATAATGTTTCCAAGGAAATAAAATGGTATTTAACTCAAGTTTATTTAAATTTGCCAGAGGAAATTATTACTTGAAATAAGTGATCTTGTGATGCCAACGACTGTTGATTGAATATATTTGAATGTATAATGCTATATGCTCTTGTTATCATATGATCAGTTATATATATATATATGATTTACATTGTCATACTCACATCATCGTGACCCAACATTATATCTTAGGGGTGTAAGGGCAGAATTACCAATTAGGTTGTTCTAGTAGTGAGTATGATCTGACTTAACTTCCGAGTGAGTAGGATTGCGTCTAGAAGATCATATAAATCACTTGTGTTAGGATGCCCCGAACTGATCAAAAAGATATAATTCTTGATGGGTTCATGGTAATCAGTGTTTTAAATCTCGGATTTTGGCCAATATCTCGGGAAAATATCTCGACTATCTCGGGCGATATTTAAAACACTTATAACTAAATAGTTCACGGTCCATCATATGAAGAACATTAGGTACACTATCTCAATGGATATATCGATATTCCATTCTCGATACATCTTGACTAGGAATTTTTAATGAAAAGTATTTATTTGATTTGATTCAACACTCAAGGTTACGAACACATTCGTAAATATAATCGATTAAATAGAATTCCTAAGAATTTTCTACTTTTGTATATTTAATGTAGTTATAACATTGTTTATTTCCTAATATAACCATATACACAATAGAAAATAAATCCAAAAGCTTACATTATTTCGAACAAGATTCGCTATAAGAGTTAACTTATATAACTACATTATGTAATTTTCCTTAGGGCACACCCTTAACTACACCAATCTCCAACTTTCAGTTGGGGCTAATTATGGTGACTCATAACCATACTCTTTCTCAGTTTTCCAAGAAAAACTGAGAAAGGGCCTCAATGAGTGGATCTGTAATATTATTATTTTGCATCTACTTTTCGATTATACTTCTATGTCCTCGATAAGCTCATTTATCACAAGTTAATTAAATAAAATATGTCACGATCTCTTATCAAGCTGTCGGTTCCTATTGCAATCTAATCCTTTCTATTACAATACATTATCGAATTCTCAATGGTAGCACCCATCCCTATGTTTCTTATAAATCTGCGAACATATACTACTTTCATTAGGACACCATTCAAGGCGATGTACTTAGACTTTATAGTTGAATATGCCATAAACTCTCGTTTGGAACATTTCCAACTAAAAGCCCAGTTATTATGGGTAAGGATGAATTTAAGAGTGATTTACTATATTTGATGTCACTTATGAAGATCGATTTCGAATACACTTTCATAAGGAGTTCGTTATTTCCATAAACAATTCTCTAGTATTTTGTAAATACTCGAGAATACTCTTAACTACCATTCAGTAACTCAGATTCTATATTCACTCACTACACCAAATGCAGATGCAAATTTTGATCTAGTACATAACATAGCATATGTGATGGTTCCTCTTGCCGATGCAAAAGAAACATATCACATATTCTCCATATTAAATATTTTAATATGATATTTATGTATATCGATTGAGACAATTCCAACATCCTTTATAGCAATTATAATTGACACCTCTTTTAAATCTTTTATTGAAATTAAACAACAAAGTTTACCTGATTTTAAAATGGGTACATAATTACTAATCAATGGCATGTTATTTACTAATAGTATTAGAAATGTCTTAATGTTAAACCAAAATTTGGTTCAACGTTCAAGATGTGTGTACAAGGAGGCATGTTCGAAGAAATTCCAATAATACCCCTTGGTTTTATAATAATTCCCAAGATTGTTTAAAACACCATTCATGAGTTCAAAAATAAGACAGGAAAGTCAAAATAACAGTAGACAATATGCTCAAGCCATATTCTTTTATTCAATTGTGAATATGTTACACCATGTGCCAATATGCAAATTTTAAATTATTCAAGCTCTTGTTTGCAAATATTGAATATCCTCTTTTCCCTAATTAGTCTTTATGCCATTAGTTTTTCCTCGAGCTCTCTATGAAGAGAACATGAAGAAGATCCTAATTGGAAAAGAGATAAGAGTAAGAAAGAGGTTCAGGGCCCCTTTCCATGAGGGATGCATGTTTATTTATAGTGGTTGAAAGGAGGTAGGCTTGCTTCTCTTGGCGATGTGGGACTTTGATTGCTATTTTGGTGATGCCTTCAACATGAATACCTATGAAGCTTTATGAAGGTAAACACACTAAATCCTCTTGAATTTGCTCTTGCGAATGATTTTAATCCTCTTTCTTTACATGGCCTTTAACATTCCCACGACATTGATGTTGTGCGGTATCGATAACATACGATATTCATGAAATGCGGGATCGATATCCTGTCATTTTTATTCAATATTCCTATTGAATAGGCGATATGTGATAAGCCTTTGTATACCACTTGTATATGGTAACCTCCCTTGTTATATATTAATGAAGTGCGAAATTGATTAAATGCGGCATGGATGACATTCAATATCCTCCTTTGATGGAACATAGTGTTGATAATATGCGGCATTGATAATAGGCAACATTATTGATTAGCGATATAGAATAAGAGACGACATCAATAAGAAATGGCATAGGTAATTAGCTGCATAGAATAAGAGGCGACATCAATAATAATTGGCATTGGTGGTGAACGGCATGGAATCTATGCATTATTGATTAAGTGATGCATATATGTTATACGACATGAAAGTAGTGCATTGCCATTATAAGTTATAGGCCTTCGGTTTCAATTATTCCCATGCCTTAGCATCCGGAGCCTTGAACTTCGACATAAATCCTTAGTTTCGACATTAATTCCTTTACTTACCTCCCTTAGAAAATATATGGATAACAGTTGCCATCTCCTTGTATAAAAGAAGCTTTTTACACTTTAGTGTAAATCCAAAACTTTCGCCACCTTTCTCATTCTTTTGCAATGTTTTCTTTCTAAAACTTTTTTCTTGCCAAACACAAAGCAAGCCATAATTTTCATTATTAACCTTTTAAATTTGATTTTAGGCAAACCTTTCAGGATTTTGACAAGATCATAAAGGATCTTTCATTTGTAATCTAGTGTTACTTTTGGATTTTAGATTTACTTGCAGAGGCCAAAAATCTATTTGGCAAAAATTTACTTGAATAAAATCCCATCGAATCAGGATTAGAAAACTATCTGGAAATAATGATTTTATGAAAAGAAACTAGAAAGTTATTTATTAATTATAATTTCTTGAATAGAAAACTGTATGGAAATATCATAGGAGAGAGGACCAGAGACTCTTCTAGCAAAATCATGAATAGAAGACCAGAAAACCATTCAGAAAATCATCTGGTGATAATAATTTTCCTAATAGAAGACTAGAAAATCATCTGAATAAAAGATTAAATTTTTTTCTAACAATACTTTCCGAATAAAAGATCAGAAAATCATCTGGCAATAATAGAAGACCGAAAATCTGTCTGGTAATAATAATTGAAGACCAAAAAACCAATCTGGTAATAATAGAATAGAAGACTAGAAAATCATCTGGCAATAATAGTGAGGACTAGAAAATCCTTGTGGCAACAATAACAAGGACTAGAAAATCCATCTAGTGATGATTTTAAAAGACCAGAAAATCCAACTGATGATGATAGAAGACCAGAAATCCATCTGGCAATAATAATAGAAGACCAAAAATCCATTTGGCAATAATAATAGAAGACCAGAAAACCATCTGACAATAATAATTTCTGATAAATAGAAGAAAAACAGAACATCCATCTAGTAATAATGCTTTCTTTCTTAGAGAAATTCTGCTTTCTTTACTTTGAAGCACAACAACTCATATTTTATAGATCTTCCTCTAGAAGATTACTTGATTATTGTTTTGAAGCACAAATGGCTCATTTTTGATCGAGTTCTTTTGCCTTTTTTTCTTCAGGTTTTGGACACCTTAGTCCCTTTCCTTTTCACCTCTCTTTAGGCCTTGGATGTCTTAATCCCTTTTCTTTGGGCCTCTCTTTGGGCTTTGGACATCTTATTCCCTTTTCTTTGCGCCTCTATGTGGACCTTGGACGTCTTATTCCCTTTTCTTTGTCACCATCTTAGGTGATAACCTCAACTTGGATCGAACCCCTTACCACCGTTTAGGTGATGATTTAGGTTTGTCGTCTAGTGCGTTTGGTTAGTATCTTAAGCAGAACCAAAGACTTACCTGACCTCCCTCTAGGAGGCGCTTTAGTAAGGCCTTAGAGATGGTACTAAAGGCGGGTTTGGTGCTTTGATCAGGCCATCTTAGGTGAAACCAAAGACTTACTCCATCCTCCCTCTAGGAGGCACTCCTGCCAGGCCACATAGGCTGGGGTAGAAGGCTTGCAAATGCTTTAGCCAGGGCTTTTCAGATGGGACCAAAGGCTTACTCTGACCTCCCTCTGAGAGGTGCTTTGACTAGGCCATCTTGGCGGGGGAAAAGGCATTTTCACCCCTTACTACCATCTGAGGTAGTGGTTTAGGCTTTTTCTTTTACTTTAGGAGAGTCTTACTCCTCAACCATGTAGATATACTTATTTCAACTTCTTTATTCATCTATTGTTGGGAAATATGGCCATAAATGTTCGGCATTCCATGTTCTTTCTATTACATTGCTATTAGGTCGGCATAGTCTATAGGTCCTCGATGGGATTACTTTGTGTATAATAGAGGTCCTTCCCAAATTTTCCTGAGCGGACCATCTGTTGAATTCCTAGTATTTGCCATAACCTTTCGAAGTACTAAATCTCCATTTTGAAATGATATTTCTCTCGCTTTTGAGTTATAGTATTTTAATATCCTTTATCGATATTCGGGCGCTTGTTCAGCTGCCTCATTCCTTAGTTCATTGATTAAATTCGAGAATTTTTCTTTTATTTCTTAACCTTCCGATGGGATTCAACTTCAATTTCGATTAGAAACATTATTTCTCATGCATATAAAATTCATCCCGTCGTGGCTTGGTATGCCTAAAGTGTGAGTGGTAGTTATTCCATTCAATTTGCTCTTCATAATTATGTTGTAAAAGTTGTGGAGCACTTAAGCTCGGTATTTGGTTAAGTAAAGGCATAAGCGATTTGGCTAAGTAGGTTCAAGTCCATAAAGAAGTTATTAGCATAGTCATGTTGCAGTCATGTGATCCCAGAGTCAATCTATGCAGAATAATCTTATCCAAGTAGAAATCTAGATTATGAGTGTTTTGGAATTCGAAACAAGTTATGATTAAAAATCATAAGTTCTTTGGAACTCGAAACAAGCCATAATCCAAGATATATTTTGCTGCTTTGTAATCTTATTATCCTATTTTTGAATGATCTTTGTAGATCTAGTCTGAATCTTGTAGTTTGAAAATTACAACATTGGATAATGATTTTACTCCTGAGTTATAGATTTAAATTTCTTCCTTATTTCGCCTTGATGTAGTGATCATCTTGCTAAAGATTCCTTATCTTTTTCTTTGCTCTACCTAGCTAAGATAATCCATATAAAAATTCTTCCTTGAATCTTTCCTTGTTTGAAATAAGGGTAACCTCTTTAAAAATCTTCACCTTTAATAATGAAGTGATTATGAAGTAATTCATTAACAGCCTTGGATCTTTCCTTTCTCAATAAGTACCGTCTTGACTAATTTGTCCCTTTTAACTGCTTATGATCCCGATTCTTGATGAATGCCTTTCCATCTTTCTGAAAGCTACTTGGGGTACTCTGATGGTTTGAATTTAGATATTTTATTTCAATTGCTTGAAGTTCCAAGCTTGGGTCTTGCACCCCATTAGGTTACCATGGTAAGCAGCCATTCCCTTTTTTTGGTTAATATAAGTAATTTGAAAATCTTAAAAATGATTTTATCAAAATATTCTTTTGGTTAAAATTATGGCGATAAAGACTATATATTATTTGATAAGATGCTTTTGGCATGCAAATTTCTTGGGATTGCAGGTCTTTTGATGGTATAAAATTTTATGAAAATAAGATGGAATATTTTATCCCGTATAATCGGGTTGGATAGTATGTTTCAAAAATCGTGAAACTTTTAGAATGCACCTATTTAATCAATTGGATAACCATTAAAATAAACTTTTTGGGAATCCATCCAAGGACTTAAATAAGTTGCTATATCGAAAGTGATGAGCATGGCTGCAGGAGTTAATCTTTCGACATATATAATTCATAGACAATCCATTGTATCACATATGAAAACTAGAATTCCCATTTGGTATTTAAGTCTTAGCCATAAAGAAAGAATCTCTCTAAACTACATTCTTTTAGTATAGGAAATCTAAAATTTATCTGATAATGGAAATTCCTGAAAATCCAGAGATTCTCAAACATCTATCCATAGTAGATTAGTCTTTATTTCATCTTAATATGGCATAAGTTCTCGCATAAATTTCCTAAATCATTAAATTCGTTTTCCTTTATTTTCAAAATCTTTAAATTTTCGAAATCATTCTTTGAAACAATTGTTCTTAAAGCTAGGCATGTTTTAAATCTGTTCATATAAGAAGCTTTATATATGTATAAAACTTTATTTGTTCAAAATTATATATCCATGAAACTGGTTACAATCGGGATTAATATAGCCAAAATTATACATTTAAGAAAACTATGCTTTTCGAGATCAACATGTTCAAAGTTAAGGCTTTTCGAAATCAATGCATATGCAAAAAAAAATATTTATGAAACCGATGACATTCGAAATCAATATCTTTCTAAACCGTGTATAGTTAAAACTAATTCAAAATCAATATGTTAACAGGATAATATTTGAGATTAATGTATAATAAAAATATAACATTCATAATCAATATATATACTTATATCCGAAATCATAGATGTATAAAACCATTTATATTCAAAGTTCAATTGTATATATTTTAAAATCTAACGACATGAATTCAAAACTTTATACTCTCAAAATCTTTAATTCATTTCAAATTTGAAGTTTTAAAACTTTTAATAAAAACTCGAACGACATATGTTTGTAAACTCGTATATACGTTACATCATTGTATTTGAAAAACTAATATTTTTGGGACTACCAAATAAGTTTAAAACCATTATATCTTTTGAAACTAATATTTGCAAAATCATATATTTCAAAATCATCATGCTTTTCAAAACTATACATATTTATATTTAAAACAATATATACATTCCAAACTTGACTATATATATACCCTCATAGATTCGAAATCAATACATATAAAACTTTATATTATTGAAGCCTTACATATATATTTTCCAAACTGTTATACCTTACAAAAGTCTGACATACTCAAAATATTTATGTACGAAATTAGTATGCTTAACCACTCTTGAAAGCTGATGTATAGTAAAATCTTGTATATTTGAAACTAAATGTATTTATGAAACCGATATGTTTAAACCATATATGGAAGAAGCCTGATGCACTTGGAACTTGTGCATATATATGAATTTGCATATATTATAAACCACATACATATTGTAAACTATATATTTTTGGTTCGAAACTCATATATAAACTTAGTGCTTTATTCGTTCAAGATCATGAAACACCATATATATTTAAAACTAATATATATGAAATTATATAAATCTTGACCACACATTATATGAAACCTGATAGTAAGCATCCTCAAAGCCTTTATATACCTGAAGGTTAATATATACAAAATCCAATATTCATAATTTTTTTAATATATATTCAAAACTAACATGTATTCGAAACTTTACATTTTCAATATAATATACATATAAAACTTTGTAATCGTACAAGACTAATATATATTCAAATTTTTAGTAGTATATATATTCAAGATCAGTATCTAGTTGAGATCTCACATATATTCTTGAAATTATTCAATTCTAGATGTTCAAAATCAAAACTTATATACCCAGAACTCACATATAATAAACTTTATATGGGCAAGGCTATGAATATTTAGATCTCAATGAGTTTGAAATCATTACGCACTCAAGAATCTGATATATAAAATTGTACATATTTTAAAACCCAATATATATACAAAACTAATGTTAAACCTGTATATATGAAGCTATACCTATTTGAAAACTCTCATATATGAAAAACTTAATATACTTTAAATTGTGCTTCTTTAAAATCATACATATACATACATTTGAAATTCAAATATATTTAAGCTTACGTTTTCATGAACTTGGTACATTCAAAATTGTACATATATATGAACCTTGAAATCACATATGTATATGACCTCATTCTTTCAAAGCCAAAATATGTACATTGGATATATATGCAAAACTTATACATATTTTAAAACCTTTAAATATTTGTGTGTGTGTGTGTGTATTTATGAAACTTAATATATTTGAGGTTTTAAAACCACATAAATACATGTACACAAAAATTTTATATTTTTAAACTTGAGACCGGCATGTACTTGAAATTTAAACTTGTCAAATATATTTAAAGCTTTATGCTTTTGAAACCCAGGTAAATACAAAATCTGACACACACATATACATACATACATACATACATACATACATATATATATATATATGTATGTATGTATGAAACTCCATGTACTACTGTCATGACACTTATATGTTTGAAGCTTTTGTTCCTTCAAAGTCGTATATATTTGAAATTATATCTTCCAATTATGATATATACATTAAATCACTTATAAACTTGTATATGATACACTTTCAATTTTTTAAACCAACCTTTTCAAAACAAAACCACATGTATATGTGTGTCTATGATACCGATATCTTTCAAAACTCAGATGTATAAAACCATGAATTTATCATTATTATATTTGGTAAACTGAATCCATATACACACTTTGAAAGCTCATACATCCATTATCCTCAAACTGAAATCCATGATGAAACCAAGTGATTTATGAAATCAAATTTCTCAAAAATTCCTCATTTTTGAAATCCCTTCTTATTAAAATTAATATGCTCTAAATGTTTTCATACTCAAAACTTACTATGTAACCGACATAGCCAAAAACTTAGATGGGGATGATGCTCTGATGGTTTATAGCATCATATTTCTTTGAAATCAAAAAGCTTAAAATCTTTAGATTTTGAAATAAATTGGAAATTCTCAAAATCGAATATTTTTTGAAGTCAATTGAAATTAGATATGCTTATTTCAAAAAATCACCTTTTTGAAACTTTTAATTCGCAAAATAATTAATTCTCGATGTTTGTAAATCTTTGAGGTGAAACGATTAACTTTTGAGAAGAAGCTTTAAACCTGGTGTCCTTTGTTTTGGTATGAGCCTGATGATTTACGAGATAAAGATGGGCTTCGACATTAGCTTACACTTCGGCATGAAGGTCTAATCTTTGGTATGAAACTTTTAGTTTTGATGTGGATCTAAACTTCAACATGGATATGAGTTTAGATTGTGAAATCTGTTGATTGTGGCATCATTTGCTCCAGAATCAACTAACTTGCAGCATTGAATATTGTAGTATTGATAACCGCTGCTATTGAATACTATGGTATTACTCAACCCGGTGATATCACCAAATTGTGGCATTGAATTGCCTTCCCCATTAATAACTGTGACATTGATAGCCTAGCACCATCAATTATCCTTATGGCATCAGAATGCAGCCAGCATCATTAACTTGCAACATTGCTTAACCCACAACATCATTTATTTAATGGGATTGTCTTACTTGCAGCATCAAATCCTACAGTATCGCCTACTTGTAGTATTGAATACCTGTGCCTTCCCAGTGCCATTGAATACTATGGCAATAACAACCTTGTGGCATAACTCATCCTTGGGCATAACATTTAGCCAACGACATTGATTACACATGACATAAATTGTTAACGTCATTGCCTACTTACGACATTGATTACTTATAGAATTGCCTACTTGCAGCATAGATTACTTACATCGTTGCCTACTTGCAGCCTAAATTGACCCAGCGGTATCAATTTCTATGATTCTAAAATTTTGATACCAATTTCCCCATGGCGGTATGAAGCCAATCTTCGACATCAACACATCTCGAACATTATTAACCCTAGCATCAACCGTTTTAAACTTCAATAGTTTCGATCATCAAATAACTCTACGTTATGAATTCCTTATAGAACAAGATCTAAATCAATTTCGGAATCATCCAGATCTATGATGGATTCATCCAAATCCACTTCGGATTCACTCAACTTCACTTATGAGACAACTGATGGTGAATGGGTAAGAGTTGGTGTTGAACAGTTTATGGGCTGGGTACAAGATGGATTGACCGATATTGAATGAACAAAGCGGAATTGTTGTCATTTGTCTATACCGTGCAAAACATTTTATAACAATTAGTTTCTAGATTTTAAGTCTAATAAAGAATGAATTTGGAATTTTTCCAAAATATGAAATTCAAGTCTCTTTTGGGGTATTTTGGTCATTTTAGAATCAGAGGTTTGAGCCCTCCTTCTAGCGCCAACATGTTAAACCAAAATTTGATTTAACGTTCAAGATGTGTGCACAAGGAGCATGTTCGAATAAATTCCCATAACACCCCTTGGTTTCATAATAATTCATAAGATTGTTTAAAACACAATTCATGAGTTCAAAAATAAAATAGGCAAGTCAAAATAACGATAGGCAATATGCTTAAGCGATGTTCCTTTATTCAACTGTGACTATGTTACAACATGTGCTAATATACAAATTTTAAATTATTTAAGCCCTTTTTTGCAAATATTGAATATCCTCTTCTCCATGATTAAACCTTTATGCCATTAGTTTGTCCTCGAGCTGTCAATAAAGAGAACTTGGTGTAACGACCTGCAAATTCATCACTTTAGAAATTTTTGGAAATATTCAAATATAAGATTTTTTTAACACAAATGATAATGTTTTGAACAGTAAATAATATCGATATCTTATTTTGAATATATATTTACAAGAATAGATACTTTGGAAGATATACCGATAAATAACTGAAAATCGTTTTATTGATAAACAGCTCTTTGACCATCCGACATCATGCACGGAGTTAGATACATATACTAATTTATCTATATATGTGAGAATATATAACAAAATAATTTATTTTTGAAAATTAAAATGTATTTGTAACATCATTAATAATATCATCATTTTCGAATAATTGATTTTTGAATTTAATTTCATTTAATTAATTTACTAATTATTTTAATTATTAAATGAGCCCTTTTAATTAATATATAACGATAGAAATATTATTTTCAAACTTTGTTTACAAATATATATATATATATATATATATATATTAAAACTCCTCAAAATCACCACAATCCTCCTCCTCTCCACCTAAATACCCCACGGTCGCACCCTCTACCCTCCATACCCGAGCCTTTCTCCTCCCCTAAGCTAGGCCATGAGTCATCCAAGCCTCCAAGGTCAAGGCCGAGTCTTTTATAGGAAAAAAGCCAATTGTTCGTGAGCTTTAAATTCTAGTTAGCGAAGCTATAGCCATTTTTAAGTTAAATGTTTAATCTGAGGTAAGAAACTTTATATATATATGATAAGAGTGATGTGATATGATTGCTATGGATTTTTAGTATGCTTTGATCATCAAGTTTGGATGTTGAGTATATGTTTATATTGATGTTGAAATGATTAACGTTTAATACACGTCGAATATCACAAAGGAAATCACTTTCCTTTAATAAATGAAATGGTGCGTACGAGATTGTTAAACCTCTTTAAAATGGTTTAATATGTTTTATAAACACTAAAATCCAATTTGGTGAAGTTTTGACAAGTTATGAAAGTTAAGTCAAAAATAGGCGCGTCGCGTAATAGCAGTTCGCAATTTCGCGCTGTAGGAAGTCAAATCCATTTAAACGATGCAAAGTTGGAATTCTTTGTAATAAGAATTTTTTTGAACTCTTATAATGATAGTTTTCAAACAAAAGAAAAATATCGAGATTTCATTTATCAGGTTTTGAAATATGAGCAAAACCAGTTTCCAAAACATTCGCGGTTCGGTAGTTCGAAAAGCGACAAATTCTTTATAAATGATGTTTTTATTTTCTTTAAAAATATAGAATAAATTCTATAAATCTTTTAAAAGAGATTTGAGTTATAAAAAATGATTTCTAAATGATAGAAAACTTGTTTTTACCAAATAAGCTTTTAAATCACTATTCGCAGCACTTTTTGCAACACTTTTTAATAACTTTTGAAATATTGGCTTAAACTTAAGTATTATTTCCCAAATCTTATATAAATGTTTTCAAATAAATAATTGAGTATTTTGATGATGATTTGAAGGTTTTATAATTTATTTAAAAGAGTTTAGATAAATGATTTAAAGAAAAGCTGTTGAAATTAAATGATTTAATTTTGGTTCTAAAAGCTGATGAGTAGACTGCATTTTTCTATTCATGAGATCTGGATGTGAGGCGCTTAAACTAAAGAGTTGTTTAGGAGCAACCAGTGCCCGGGCGCACATGGCCTTTTTCTTGGGTGAGGAACAGATAAGGTCGAAATGTCGAAAACAAGACAAGTATAAAAGATTTAATTTTCCAAATTTAAACAACTAGGATTGTATAGAAACAATCTTCTTACACTTGATATTAAATTCCGAGGAGGGAACCCATACTATTCGTGTGAATTCAAAATGGAATTTTACCGTTATTCGATGGACAGTAAAGGTTGAATACAGAAATTGATGTTGAGTAGAATTAGTATAATTTCTATCGACCCTTTTTAACTCAATAATGTTTTTAAATATGAATTATGAAAATGATTTGATATTTTCAAAGTTAAAGAGAGGTTTTATGATTCCGTAAATACTAGAAAGAAATGTTTTAAAGATATATATCTCTAGAAGATATTTTTGATAAAAAGAAAGTAATTAATAAAATGATAAGCACCTATTTACCTAACATCTTTTTTATCGATGATTGGTTTGATGGAAATGGGGTTAGATTTAAGTGATTCTTATCTGGAAACCACTTCAACCAATTTACGTATTCAAAGTGAAAACATGCAATGATAATAAGTGGAATGAAGGACTGCTTATCACTGACCCTCGGGGGAATTCCCATATCATATATATATGGCGGTTGTACCTTTATTTGATTTTCGATGCAAGGCTTGCTCGCTAGATGATTCCTGATAGGATATGGTAGGAAATTTCCTTCGGTTTGTCTTGTTCCTTACAACTTGTATGAATGAATGTCCGACACTACATTTTCAACATACACGTACATTGAATTTTACAAACGCACATTTTTTTGGTGGTGTAGGAAATAACTCTCCTATACTTAACACCCTTATCTGAGACATATGAGCTTAGAGGTTGTACATTTGCAGAAATCAGTGGTGTGTGATGGAATTGGAAATGTGGCATTCAAAGTGGAATATGCTATAGGAAACGTAATCGTTACCTCGGGCCTCATCACCCGGAAATGGCTTAAATAGGGCATGATGTAAGGCTATGTGGTTCGCAACCATTAGGATATGGTCAGCACCTTTCTAGATTACTCTCTATATGTCGAGTATGTTGTGTATGCAATGGGATTCTGGATAGGTCGGTTACGACCAGGGTGATGTGATATTCGGTTCTATCCGCCACCAAGATGGGTCTACGGGTAGACCGACCTTGCCAGGTGCAGAAGTTTCAAAATTTGTTGATCCTCAGTACATCCCTCTAGATATGTACTATACAAAAGGTCGTTCCTTTCCTACCATTGTATGGAAATCCATTCTCCAATAAGTGCCTTCGGACTTTATTGTAGAACCTAGTATGTTGGAATTTAATAATGTAACTATTTCGGCTAAGATTATGTATATTTACTTGAAAAGTGTTTTCAAAAGAATGTCACTAAAAATAATATTACCAAATTTTGCGTAGTAAAGATTTTGGTTATCATAAGGTAAAACCCCGTTCCGTGTTTATGTGCGGCATGGTTTATGAGAAATTCTTTGATTTCAAATATCCATATTTTGAGTTTCTTATACTAGTCCATGACTGACCCGGAGTTTATTTTATTTTGCCCTTAAACTCTGGGTGCCCTATTTTTTTCGGGCAACCAAGTAGTTAGGTAGCATGGAACATTTTAGGAGAAGCTCAGAGCATTTTGGATGGGCATGAATTTGGAGGGTCCTATATAGATAGTAATCTATTTCTATTTTCGATGTATTTTGTATTAAGTATCTACCAACACTTATGAGGATAGGTAGTCATAACTATCCTGGCTGGATTAGTACTTACTAGTACTCTGATGGAGCAATTTAGAGCAATTGCATGTACTACTCATATGTATAATTAAATGTTGAATACGATATGAGATTCTATTATTATATTTCCTTCTATCTTTATTTTCTTTATCCCATGATAATCCGCCTCTTTGGCACTTGGATTTACGGCACGTGAATACCGAGGATGTATCAGTGTCGATTTCTGAGGGTCGAGGAGGTGGGTCGTCACATTTGGTATCAGAGCTTATGTTTGAGTGAATACCTAGCCTGGATGGGGTCTACTCATTAGAGATAGGGTTAGTAATACCCTAGAATGAGTTTACTCAGAGAGAGAGAGAGCATATTTGAAATTTTATCCGAATAAGAGTATTCGAGTTTATACCCATTCCTTAAGTTAATTTCGTCAATATTTATAAAGATTTTTCCTTACTATATGCAGATAGTAGGAGATGAGTAATAGAATAGGATGAATGGGAGGTCGTAACACTACAACCACCAATGGTCGATCAAATGCTACAATAATTGAGGAAGTGGTAATCCCTGTGCGGCCTTAAATTAACTTTGCTACTCTATGCAAAGATTACACCAGTTCGGGTGATAAACCATTTAAAGAACAGAGTCCATTATTGAAGTTCAGGCTTGGAACCGCTCTTGTGAACGAATTTTTAAGGGATTGAATATCAAGAATGACCAGAAAAGGTTTTTAGCTTCTTGGTAGTTACAAGAAGGGGCTTTAGCATGGTGGGAGTCCATAACTCTGAATGATTCAGAAGGTAATTTCTTACGGGAACGACTCAAGAAAGTCTTGGAAGAACAATATATGCCAACTGTAGGAAAATCCCGCCTTTATTAGAGTTTTATGGATTTAAAGCAAGGAGAGATTTTGGTAGAAGAATATTCCAACAATTCAGTGAATTATCCCATTTTTGACAAGGTACGATAGACACTCCTTTAAAGAAAAATGAAATGTTTATCGCTAGGATGAAGGGGCAATATCAAGGCAGGATGACCGGGCATGTAAAGGTTACCTTTGTAGATTTGGTAGACATGGGTTCTGATATGAGATGCTAGACAAAAAGAATCCGCCCATAACTCAAAATAGCAGCAATAACTGGAAGACGAGGAAGTTCAACTGATGTGCACGTAAATGTGTATATTTTTACCACCATATTTATTCTATTTAAATTAAATAAATGATATTGGGTATTTTAACTTGTTTTAACCAAAATCCATATTAATTCTGAATTGTCACATATCCATCTTCATATAGGGGCAAAACGGTCATTTGTGTGCATATATTTCTTTGAGAAAAATTAATTGGAAATTTATATATATTTGTGTAGGAGTTTGATCTCAAATAGGAGTGGTTTCATGAAGACACATGCATGCACAAAATGAATACAAAGGAATGACGATGGAAATAATTCAAAATGAAGAACATGGAGGACCCTACCTACCCACCTACCTTAATGTACAAATTAGAGGCTAATGCACATGCTTATAGAATTAACGACCTCATGTACACTTAAATGATGATTAGTAGAAGCTAATGATTACTTGGCATCCACACTTTCTCAAGGGTAGTTTGGGCATTCCCCAAATTATGGATTAGGGTTTCATGCTTGTATAAATAACCCATTATGTTCATGTAACATCTTCTACCTTTCATATTACTTAGAAAATTAGAGTGCAAAATTGTAAGCAATGTTTCATGAAATAAAAATGGCTTCTTAGCCTCTTTCTCTTCTCTTATTTACATGCTTTTATTTACTTTTCGTGCTTTTATTTATGCTCTTTCCTTTTCTTTGTTAGTAGATTAGTTTTACATTCATGCAAGTAGTGTAGCTTAATTCCTTTTGTTGTAAGTAGTTTAATTACATTCTCTTCTTTTCTTATTTTCTATTTTCTTCTCTTTGTAATGTTGAAATTTACTTGTGTTGCTTCAATGCCACAAATGAGTAGCTAAACCCCTCAACTTAGGGGTAATGAAGCTCTCAAGTATTATGCAAATTCAACAATTCTATGATTTATGATCTCTTGTATTTGTGCTTCATGAAAGTAGATATTGATGTAAGTTTATACAAGTGGGTTTGATAGCTTATGTTGCATTTGCAAATGAGCTATTCTTATTCAATATAAACATAAGTTACATCATGATTTTGTAACAACCCTGTATTTTTCAATTATTTTTAAATTGATATTTCCAGATTTAAAAGCTTTATTTATGAAAAAGAATAAATTTTGTTATTTTAAATATAAACTTTGATTTTGATATGGATTAGAATTCCAAATATGACCGAATAGAATAATTTTCCAAAAAGTGAATTTTGGTTAAAATAGTAAAACTTTGACTTTTAAATTTAAATTTTAAATATTTGAAATTATAAATTTTATCTTTTATTATGAAAATAGATTTAATAACATGAATACTACTTTTCGTTTCGTTGAAAACGGAGTTAAAATGTAAAAGTTATGTACATTTCAATTTTGAGTATAAACTGTTTATTTAACAATTTTGTCTATTTTAAATTGTATAAATTACTTTTTCTTTGTTATATTTTATTTTAATATGTGTCAATATGTTAATTTATGTATATTTTCATCTCTAAATATTTTCAAAAATAATAATAGAATTTTTCCAAAATTTACTATGATGATTTCCTATTTTTAAAGGCTGTTTCCCTATTTTCTACTATTTTCTTCATTAAAAATTATATGTAAATTAAATTTTAAATATTTATTTTGTGAATATATTTTTATTTTATGTTATTATTTATGTTTAGAAATATATTACAAGCTCATATGAATTTTTCTAAAATTTATTCTATTCAATTTCAAATTTTCTAGACTAGTTTACTATTTTTAGCTATTTTCTTAATTTAACTTTATATGATTGATAAATATTTATATAAATTATTATATTTTGAGAAAATTTCGAAATTTTATCTGGGATTATTATTATTTCCAGAAATATAAAGTTATATAACTAAAATAAAGTAATATGAAAGGCCCTAAACCTTCTATCTTCCTAAGTCCCTTTTATATTACACCCTTTTACCTTTTAACCTAATTTTTCAACCAAGTGGCCCCATCTCCTCATTTGTTTCAGCCACCACTTCCATTTGTTTCTCACGTGAAAAATGTTCCCTCAAACCCTAAAAAAAGTCACGGCTAAGAAAAATGCAATGGCTTCTTCTTTGCTCACTTTTCTTCCTCCCTTTTCCATTGTTTTCTCTTGAATTTGCATTGATTCTTCTTGTGTTTTGCTAGGCCTAGCCTCTACCACGACCACCACCATCCTCTCCACCATCATCTGCAGCAGCTCCTCCTCCAATCCCTTTGACCATGTCAGGTCGTGCCATCCAATTGAAGCCATTACCACAAAATCAATGCAAAACTCCTTAAAACATTGCCTAGATCACACATATCATCACCTACCCTCCATATCTTGCTTTGGCCACCCCTTTAGCCACCACCACCACTTGCTACATGACCTTTGGCTGCTGCTGCACCATCACCCTCCACTGTCCAGACCTGTACCATGCATGGCTGAGCCAAGCAATGACCAAGTCGAACCTTGTTGTGACCAAAACTTCACCTATTTGCCTTGTCCATTGATATTCTTCATGTTGCATCTCCTACCCTTCACATCACTTCATGTTGCCTTGCTTAGGTGTTCTAAACCTGACCTATATGATGCTAACCTGAGCCCAAACACATCATGGCTGAGCACTTGATCCCCTTATTCGAGCTTTTGAATGGTAAAGGCAAAGTCTTGTCTTTATTGCTTTGTATTTCAATTTGTTCGATATTGTTTTGGTTAATATTCACATGTGTATATTGTCTTGTTTTGGGGTTGTTTACAAGATGATATCTTGGCTATTTCTCTCCACTCAAATCAAAGGTCATGCCTTCTGGATCCGTTGTGTCATTCTAATTGATATCTCTAACATAAAAAGGTGAGTTATTCTCACCAGACAATATGTACCTATATAACTAGTAAATTGACACCCTGCGAATCTGTAGAAATATATTATCATGTTATACTTGACTATGTTATGATCATATGATGTTTATACACCTGTTATATCATATGTTACTGTTATTTAATGTTATTCTGTTATTTATATCAGTCATCACCATTGCAAGTTCCCTGTAGACTAGAATCACTATGGGTTGAAATGATACATACCCGAACGGACTATAGAATAGGGAAAAATCGTTATGGGCTGAAATGATAGGCCTGAATGGTTTTTATTTAATTTATTTTAACTTGGGATTGTGGGTTTGAAATAATAGAACCCGGATATTTCTTTTTAAATTGCGGATTGAAATGATACATATCCGTATCTCTTGACCTAGGCTAGAAAACTATATACAGGCCCGTGGTTATTTTATAAAGTGTTTTGGATATTTTTAAGTATTTTAAAAATATAAATTTATGAAATTTGATTTAAACAGATTTTGAAATATTTTGAATTAAAGAAATTATGATTTTTCTATGTGTTAAAAATGTAATTAATGAATGGTTTAACTGGATTTTTGAAATATAACTTAAGTTGGAAATTTGGAATTTTGGTTAAAAATGATATTTAAGTTATATAAATAAAATGGATATAAAATTTTATTTGGAAATGGTAAATATGATAATTTGATTAAATTTGAATTTAAGGGATTTATTAAAGTATTATTGATTTTTCTATGAATTTAAGTGGTTAAATAAATGAATGTTTAAAAGTGATCTTTTAAAATATAACTTGACTTGGAAAGGTGAAATTTGGTTTTAATTAAAGGTTTAAGTTAATTAAATAAAATTGGAAATTTAGTTAAATTTGTGAAATGGTAATTTAAAATTTGAAGTGTTAAGTTATTTGTTGAAATGTGAAGAATTGGAAACTTTTACACTTAAATTTATTAAGTAAATTGTTGAAAATTGGATTTAATTATAAGAAATTTATTGTGAAAAAGATATATGTTAAATGATATGTAAGTGAACATTTTAAATGTTAAAATATGATTTTTAAAATGTTTATGTGTTTTAAATTGAAGTTATTTAGTTGCTGGAAATACACTAAAATTTGGAATTAACTTTTTCTAGCATTCAGAAATGCTATAGTTTCTGAATTGAACTAAAATTGTGTAAAAAGGAGCTATCATTTCTGAAATGCTGTAGTTGCTGTAATTGAACTTATAGGCTAATATTGAACTCAGGTCTATTATAGCATTCTCTGGAAATGCTATAGTGGTCTGCAGTCTTTGCTGAAACCAAATTTAACCCTTGTTTTGAAATCTGAACTACCGCAGCACTTCTGAAATGCTGTCTTTTCTGTTTTGAACTATAATTCAACTAAAACTGAGTTTTAACAGTAGTTTTAAGTGTTGTCTTTGCTGAATTAAAAATGTTTTCAAATATAACTTGTAGCAGTTGTTTTTAAATGTTGTGAAATGCTGAAATTTTAATAATTAGGGTTTTTGACTTAGTAAACGAACTCAGAATGGTTTGAAACTTTGGAAATTGAATACTTGATTTGAAAGTATAATAATTACACTTTTAAAAGGGTTAAATGAATTATTTTGATTGGAATATAAACTATTTAAAGGTGATTTGAAATGATAGTAAATGAACGATATCTTTGAATTTAAAGGGTATTTAAAGTTGAATTTTTGGTTTTGAACTGATAGGATATTTTATTATATTAAAATGATTTGAAATGAAGTTTTGGAAAGATATGATATTTTGATATATTGAAATGATTTGAAATGAAGTTTTGAAATGATATGATATTTTAAATATATGGAAATGGTTTGGAATTGATTTAATCTTTATTTTTATAAATATATGGTTTTGAAATGATATTTTATTTTGAAGTAAAGTGTTGTTTTAAAAGTTATAACCATGGGTTATAATAACAATTGGTTGTTAAAGAGACCGGGATCGGATATGGACATACTCTCTGTCGATACCGAAAACCACTTTGACAATCGTGTACACGGTGGAGTTTCCAGAATGAAGTAGGATGGTGGCGACGATCCTAAGGTATATACGTGGACCCAACTCTCGTGAGTTGGCATAAGGTGGCTAAAACAGGAGCGATCTCGGACCAGTGAGGTAGCACCTCTTATCGGACTCACTTCTTCGATTCTATTCTATTACTTTTTGATTTTTGGTGGCCACCCTTCGATTTGGGAGTGTTGTTCGAGGTGGACGGTAGTGGCTGCTATACGCTCCATCAGTCTGTGTGCGTAATTGGTATATCTACCCTAGCATTGCCTAGTTGTGCCGTGCCACCTACCATATCGAGCTTTACTACGATTATTATTTTAAGATCCGACCGCGTTAAGGTTCTCCATCCCCTTAACGCTATTTTCTATATGATTATACTTTACTAATTAGACACTACTATATATAGCGTATATTACTACATAGTAGATAGTTTAACGGATCCATAGAGGATGGACGGTCCCAAGCATCTTCTAAGTTACTTGTACCTTTATTACAGTTCACTTGAGTTGGTTTACATTATATAAGTATATATTCTCCTGACTCGAGTGTTTTGTGTTGAGTCAAGATTATATTGAGTTGGTTTACAATCTTCACAAACATCATTCACATATTTTGAGGATAAGATTATAGGAAGGGTGTATTACAAGTGGCAAATCCGTGTTATCAAGAGCACAAGTTGTCAACGACAATTGTATTTATTTTTGTTGAAGTCCTCGGTGTTGTAAGAGGCACGAAATCCCGTTCGGCTGTTCGGGTGTTATAAACCTGTTCCTCCGGGTGAAGCGAGGTAGTTGGTAGTGAAATCCAGATAGAAGTCTGGGACTGGACGTAGGACGGGAGGTCCGAACCAGTATAAAAATCCCTGGTGTGATTTTTACAGTTTACTACATTTACTATTCTATATCTGTGAATTGCTATATAGTTAGTTTATTGAATATTTACTTGTATAGCAATTGTAAATAACATTCCGCATATATTAGTCCATATTACACGATCCGTAATCAGTGTGCACAAGCGTACACACTTTCATTTGGTATCAGAGCACGGTCATCATATAACCGTAAAACCGTTATTTGATATATTCTTGTAATATGGCAAATAACGCAAGTACTAGCTCTAGCACTTACACGGAAGGTCAATCAACACAAAGACCTCCATTCTTTAATGGTCTCAACTATAGCTATTGGGCTACACGTATGTCATTTTTCATGCAATCAAATAGCTATGATGCTTGGAATGCTACTCAAAAAGAAATAGTAAATCCAACAACTGAATATTCAGAATGGACAACGGCTGAGAAAACGGCAGCAGCCGTAAATGCAAAGGCAATAAATATGTTGTTTTGTGCATTAGACCAAAATGAATATAACCGTGTTAGTATCTGCACTACTGCATATCAAATTTGGCAAACGCTGAAAACCACTCATGAAGGTACTAACAAGGTTAAACAAGCCAAAATAGCCATGCTGAAAAGTCAGTTTCAAAATTTCAAAATGAAACCGAGTGAGACAATCAATGATATGTATTCAAGGTTTCAAACTATTCATCATGCACTTATCGGATTAGGACAAAAATATTCAGATTTTGATGTTGTTTCAACAGTCCTACATTCTCTGACTAGTGAATGGGAAGGAAAAGTATTAGCAATTGAAGAAGCTAATGACCTTTCCATCATGAAGCCAGATGAATTGATAGGAAATTTAATGTCCTATGAAGCAAATTTGCAGGCTAGAAAAGAACAGAAAGAAGAAAAGAAAAATGTAGCATTTCATGCTGAGAAAGATGAAAATGAATCAGATTCTGAAGATGAAGATTTGGCATTCATTGCAAAAGGATTCAAAAAATTCCTAATATATCGAAAAGCCAGTCGTTACAACAAAAGGAAATCTGGATCAAACAAATCATCTTCATCAACTATAGAATGTTTCAACTGTCACAAAAAGGGGCACATGCAGAAGGATTGTCCAGAACAAAAGAAGAAGTCAGAAAATGATAAATTCAAACATAAGAAGGACAAGTCAAAAAAACGAGCCTTCTCAGTAACATGGGATGATTCAGACTCATCCTCATCTGAAAGTGAAAGTGATCAGGAGAATGAACAAGCTAATATTTGTTTTATGGCAACAGAAGATGAGGTACAAATTCCTACATTTGATGAATTACTTGATATAAATTCTGAATTAATAGTCAAATATAAAGACATAAAACGTCAATTAAAAGTAGCCAAAGCAGATTTGAGTAGAGCAGAGTTTGAACGAGATATGTTAAAAGACGAGAAGAAAATATTAGAAGAAGAACTTGAAAAACTTCAAGAATCATCATCTAATGTTGACTCTCAATTATCTCTTTTGAGTCAAGAAATTGAAACTCAAAAAGAGAAAAATGATGCTCTCACTATTGAAAATCATGAGCTTAAGGCAAAAGTCAAAAATCTGGATCTAGAGAAGGCGAGCTTACAAACTAAGTTAGATGACATAACTCAAAATGTTTCTAACTTTAACAAAGGTCGAGAAAATTTGACAAAAATCATTGAAAGTTCACAATCTGTTTCAAATAAACAAGGTTTGGGATATAGGAAACAAGAAACCAAGAAACATCTTGGTAATGAAAGGAAAAAGAAAGTACAAAATACTGGAGCTATGAAAAATCTTAGTTTATTATATTCCAAACCAAAATCAGTTGTGAAATTTCAGAAGAAAGTTGTCAAGACTATCAAAATATGGGTTCCTAAAACAAATAACAATTTGATTAGGAACGAATATATTCAGAATTTCATGAATACTGTGCATTATAATTCTAATTATGTATATAAAGGGGATACCAGACCCGTATGGGTTTGGATTCCTAAGATCTAACTCTTAGGACCCTATAAAAAGTGGGTACCATGGTCTTAATTATATTTTTTGCAGGTACCACTTAAGAAAAGAGGAAAATGGATATTCTGGTTAATATATTCCTATATTATTCCATTATCTATTACTCCTTTTTGTCGATGACAAAGGGGGAGAAAGAGCTAACAATTATTTGCAGGAATATATATATATATAAAGAATACAGATAAAATCTCAGGGAGATCACATATTCAGGGGGAGATTCAGAACTTCAGATATATGTTGTCATCAATCAAAAAGGGGGAGAATGTTGAGTCAAGATTTTTATAGAGTTTTGATTTCTGACAAAGGGATAAGCCGTGATCGACAAAAAGAAGTTATTCATTGTTTTAAAGAGACACAAAGAGCTCCATACATTAGAGGTTGATTATTTGGTATGTTAGTAGTGTTATTTATGTTAAAATCTATCCTCAAATAATCTCATACCTTCAATCTTTGAATATAAATGTATATATGTATGAGTGCACATTAACTGTGCAGTCTGGGCTAAACCGGTCGACCGGTTTAAAACAAGGCGGTCGACCGTTTTTGTCCAGAATGCACAGATAACGTGCACAAGTGTACATAACGTATATATATTCAAATTCCTGTCTACCGGCCATTTTTGACCTGTCGACCGTTTTCAAACAGAAAGCAACCTTTCGTACAGACACTTCCTTTTCTTCAACGGTTGCTTCTCTTTCTCTTCACCAATGATCATGACCTTTGTTTGTATCTTTTCACAAAGGGTTACAACTGTTTATTTCTTATATAAACATCATGAAATCATTATTCCAGAAGAATAACCAATTCTATTATTCTAATCTCTATTCTATTGATCTCTGTCTTGAACTCTCAAACATTTCAATTGCTTATTGAATCATTGAAATTATTTCATATCTTTTGATTCAATTAAGTAATATACTTCCTTCAATCTTCACAAACATCATTCACATATTTTGAGGATAAGATTATAGGAAGGGTGTATTACAAGTGGCAAATCCGTGTTATCAAGAGCACAAGTTGTCAACGACAATTGTATTTATTTTTGTTGAAGTCCTCGGTGTTGTAAGAGGCACGAAATCCCGTTCGGCTGTTCGGGTGTTATAAACCTGTTCCTCCGGGTGAAGCGAGGTAGTTGGTAGTGAAATCCAGATAGAAGTCTGGGACTGGACGTAGGACGGGAGGTCCGAACCAGTATAAAAATCCCTGGTGTGATTTTTACAGTTTACTACATTTACTATTCTATATCTGTGAATTGCTATATAGTTAGTTTATTGAATATTTACTTGTATAGCAATTGTAAATAACATTCCGCATATATTAGTCCATATTACACGATCCGTAATCAGTGTGCACAAGCGTACACACTTTCATTTTGTGTTCTGCTTTACGCTCGGGTCAGCCTGAGTATTCACAGATTTGGATTTCCACCTTCTGGAGATTTGAATCGCTGGAGATTATCTGCTAGTCTTGTTCTATCAACTTCGGTTCCGTTGTTCTATTCAGCCTGTACTTGGTTATTGTATTGAGACTTCTGCTGTACTTTATTTCTTATGTTGTATCTTATGTAACTCTGATATATTTACATAGTAGCTTCATGAACTACTATTTCTTTTACTTCCGCTGCATTATTTTACTCTGTGTCTGTGATCTGTGAGTATATTTATTTACTGTATATTCTGAGATTTGCCAAATTTTATTTACAACGTGGTACTTTGAGAAATTCAATTCCGGCATGAGTGTCTACCTATACACTTATAATGGATGCGAATGGTTAAAAATACCGGGTCGTTACAGATTTGCTAATTGATTTATGATTTTGAAATGAATGTGAAAACAAAATTTGATGATCTATATTACTAATCACAATAGTAAATAGATTATACTTAAAAATAGTTTTTGCTTTGCCTCATTTTCATGAGAATTAACAAGTGGCTTATTTGTTGTATTATAGTTTGATGGTTTCCTTTATGTTAATTAATTACATAAATAAACCATACTTATGATAAATACAACAATAAGTTCATTTAATATCAAAACTTGAGATCATATATTATTTGTTTGATTAATTTACAAAAATATGAGAGTGGATTAGCCCTTAAGTTGTTCTCTAATTTCATAGATTTTAATCTTATTTTTATTTTAGTTTTAGCTTCTCTTTGTTCACAAATAGTAGAAAACAAGTTTCTCTCATTTTGGTCTAATTTGATTGAATAGCAAGTTTAAAATCTTAAAAATTCCCCGCGGATCGACCCGTACTCACCACGTACTTCAATAGTACGCCGTGCGCTTGTGTTTATTTTAATTTGAAATTTTTTGACTATTTTCTAAACCGATAGAAAATTAGCTGATTAACAAGTTTTTGGCGCCGTTGCCAGGGAATTGCTCTGATTTTGATTTTCTATTCTTCGAATTATTTTTATTTGATTTTTGTGTGTTTTTATTTTGTGTGTGTTTGCATAAAAAAAAGGAAAAAAAATATTTTGTGTGCTTGTGTGATTTTGTTTGCATTTGATTTGTTGTTGTTCTAGTTTGCATTGTATATTGCATTTCTATTTAAAAAAAACATCACAATTTCAAAACACAAACAAAAATATTTTATTTCCTTTTCAATTTCCATTTCATTTTTTTACATTGCCATTCACATTTTCATTTGTACATATATTTTTTATCCTCTTTTCGCTGTTATAGTTTTTTTCCTCTCTGTTAACATTTTCTATTTGCATTTTCTGTTCTTCTCACAATCCTGATCAACATCCAATATCACTGCAGATACCACCATCACAATACTACACAGTCACCTTACTTCTTCAACTACAACCACATCCTCAACCACTTGAATACCAGTCCACACTGTCAACTCCAACTCTGCCACATAACAATTTCAAACAACACCAAACCTCCCTCTGCCATTCAAACAACAACACCATAACCCTGCCTTTCTTCGTCGCAGTCACAACATACAATCAACCATCAACAGTCACTCCACCATTTTCAACAAACAACCACTTCGATACTGAAGTCACTACCACACGACTACAAGCCCTCACCTTCATCACCAACATCACTCCACCATACATAACTGTGCATCCCCTGCTGCCTGCTCTTTCTTACTACACCCACCCATTATCCATTGCTACAAACAACATCACCATCTCCGTTTCAATAAATCAACCACAATCATCCTTGTATATTCACTATCATTTGAACTACCACTTCCTTACTTTTTCTTCTTCAATCTTCATTTGTTCTAAACCATCATACAACACCAAAACCCCAACCCAGCTTTTCATTCAACTTCTACTGCTCACCACCCCTGCTTCACATTCTTCCATCCCCTGTTCAAACATCACAGAGCCTTCACTATACATCCGTTCCACTACCACCCTCTATAATAACTTGCAATACCCACATTCAGTCTGCTTGCAATACCCTATTCTCCTCCAAAATCTTGCTTACAACATACATACACTATTACACACTTCATTGCTAATCATCAGGACAAGCATATCTGTTCATCCCTGTCAACACTACAAACACTACTGCATACAAGCTCCTCTGACATCCCCTTCATCCCCTTCATACACACTTGTCCAACCTCCATCATAAACCAAAAAACAAACTGCCTGCAGCACATTAAACTAACACTGCACTGCCCAGTATAACAACTTCTTACCATCCTTCATATAAACTTCACAGCATCCCACTTCCATCTAACTTCAACTACCAAACTTACCATTACCCCTCTACAAGCCTGAACCATCACCCATCCCATACTTACCATATAGTCCATCACAAACACCTTCCCACCATTACACCCCCTTGCCAAGGCCATCCACATACGAAACTCCTACAACATCAGCCAGCAAATTCCAAAAAAAAACTCTTCCTTGACAATGCCAAGAAAAGCATCCGCACCTCCTCCACTTCAAACTTGCAGCAGCCACCGTATCTCCAAGACTTCGACCACCTCACTGCTTCACCCTGTTCCACAGACCTATATCGCTACATCACTTGACCACTTCCTCCACTACCTATTAGTCCTCCATTCATATTTCCACTTCCAGTCAACACATCATTCATTACAAGGCTGCTGCCTCCTTGCGACCAGTAATCCCTAACCCATCGAACCGCAGTCACCACCAGAAAACGACCCACGACCATCACATTGCGATTCAAATCCACCACTCCAGCTTCAAAAACCATCACCAGACATACATCATTCAACCTGTCACCATACTAACTGACATTCCCATAGTACGACCATCCTCCAATAAAAACAAACTGCCCTACGAATCGCTTGATTCCAAAAGCCGAACATCCCTAATTCGAACCTGAAGACAGCAACCAATTGCCTCGAACAACCACTGCGACTTCATAATCTTCCTCATAGCTTACACTTCAAATTCCTCCACCAAAATTGCGAACCACCTCGAATCCCTTCGAACTTGCCGCAGCAATTCAAGTACCCAATCCCAATTCATTCAAATTAGAACGGCGGCGAACTCGAATTTCGTTTTGATTTTTAAGAAAGAATCGTAGTTTGACTTGAGAAAGAAAAAAAAAACAGATTCAAAGTTAGTGTGATAAAAGGATTTACTTTTGTTAAAATTTTGAAACGGTAGTAGTTTTTTTTCTCTCTTGGAATTGGGCCGGGCCCTATTGGTTTCATAAAAATATTTTTTTTCTTTTTTGTTAAAGAGAATTTTGTTCTTTGGTTTTTATCTTGTTTTAAAGTTGCTTCCAACTCTTCTTTTATTTTAGTCCAATTCTAAAAAAAATAGTTTTCTTTCTTTGGGTTTTGTTTTATTTTCCCTTTAAAAAAAACAAAAACAAAGTATTTAAAATTTTGTTTTGTTTTAAATTGTTTTAAGTGCCATCCTTATATATTTAAAAAAATAAAGAAGAATCGCTTTGCTTTGCTTGCTTAAAAAAAATCGCCACTTAAAAATAAAATTGCTAATAATTCTGCATGCTCTGGTATCGTGCCCTTTTTCCTTGTTTTTGTTTGAATTGCATTGTTGGTTGCTTGCATTTGCATTTATATAAAATAATTTCAAAATCCAAAAACAAAAACAAACTTCATTTTAGTTGCATTGTAAATTCACGTTTAATTTTTGTTTTGCATTCATGTCATCTTATTTTCTTTTCTAAGGGCAATACCCCAATTTACATAAGGTGAGGGATTTCATCACCCTTTCCTTAGTCCATAAACGCATTTCATCGTAGAATTTGACTAATAATAAAGGTTAGACATTCGACTTAAGGGTGTCACGAGCTCACTTAGGGCTTAATTGTATCTTCACAGTTGTTTTCTTTGAACAATTTTATTTCTTGGTGTCTAGGCTACGGCAGAGTAATAACCATTTATAAATATTATGGTGATTCGTAAATATTATAGTGGTTGTTCCTCTGAAGGTACTTAAACCTTCGGTTGCATTGCTAAGGTGATTCGTGGTGCACCGATAACCCCTGTCCATTACCTGGCTGAGAAGTATTTTTGTTGATTTAAGACAAAGTGTGATTATACAATTTTTGGTTAGGAGATACTAAGGACATAAAATTTGTAATTAAGTCCTTTGCATTCATTTAGTTACATTAGTTCATGCATATTTAAAAAAAATCAAAAATCCAAAAAAAATTGTAAATTTTACTTAACTTAGTTTTTAATCCAAAAGAAATCCTTTTTTTCCTTTCATTTGAAAATTTTCAATCAAAAAATAATATAAAGCCTTTAAAAAAAATTCAAAATTCAAAAAAAAAATGAAAATTCAAAAACAAAAACAAAAATCAAATTTCCATTTTCTAAAAACAAAAAAAAATATTTTGAAAAAATCCTTTTGGTAAATATTTGAAAATTTGAAAATTCAATAACAAAAAAAATTACAAAAACAAAAACATATAAAAAATTTGAAAAGCCAAAAACAAAACAAAAATCAAACTTCTCTTTTAAAAATAAATTTCACTTGGTAAATATTTTTCTTCCTTAAAAAACAAAAACAAAAACAATTTTTCACTTCGTTTTTCAAATCTTCTTTCATTCACTAAACTCGATTCTAACTTCATTCTCTTCTCGACTTTCACTTGTGCATGAGTACTTGGACTCGTGACACAACAACTAATCGTTGGACTCGCGACTCAACCACTAATCGTTTAACCCGAACAGACGATCCTCCCGAAATGGCGAACGAAAACGCCCCTCGAACTCTAATGGATATAATCTTTCCCGATAGAGTTTCTATTCCATCTTGCATCATGTTACCTGCCCCTACGGGTAACCATTTCAAAATTCACTCAAACCATATTGCCACTCTTTCGAAATTTGGCAATTTCGAACATGATGACCCATACATCTTTTTGACCAAATTCGAACAAGTTTGTGCAACATAAAACTCCAACAACTTTCCGATGACAGAATCAAACTTCGATTAATCCCATTCGCTCTTACGAATTACGCCGAAAAATGGTTGTACAGCTTACCATCGTTTTTTAAGAATCCTTTTCGTAAAAGCTTTCTTAAAAAAATTCTACCCCTTGGAAAAAACGAGTAGAATCCGAAACGAAATTGTAAATTTTCATCAATTCAAGGGAGAATCATTCGAAAAATATTTTGAAAGATTCAAAGAGCTTTTGATAAAATGTCCACACCATAACTTTGAAAAATAGACAATTTGCCAAATCTTATACGATGGACTCGAAAACAGCTCACGAACCATGCTTGAATCAATGTGCCAAGGCAACTTTCTTGCCCAACATCATGATGATGCTTGGAAATTTCTTGAAAACCTTGCCGAAAAGTCATCCCAATAGGAACGTTCGAACGAAAAATCAATTTACTCACGATCGAGTGCACACTCGATAGGATCTTCTTTTGCTTTGGAAGCTAAGATCGACACAATAATTAAAAAATTCGATAATGTTTTCTCATCGAATCAAATGAACCAAGCTTCCCAACCGATGTGTTATAAATGCAACGATCCTAATCATATAGCCGATTTGTGTCCCAATTCTGTCGAACAAATCAATGCTTTCAATAAAGCCAAAAATGTCCCATTTTCTCCAACGTACAACCCTGGTTGGAGAAATCATCCGAATAATTTCCGAATAATGCAACGAATCATCCAACGTACAACCCATTTTCTACAACGTACAACCCCGTTTTCTCCAGTTTTCAAGAATTTCCGAATAATGCTTCGAATCCTCCCTTTCAGCCCAACAATTTTCAACCAAACTTTGCGGGTCCGTCCCATAATCAACCGCAACAATCAAATTTTCAACCAAATTCTGCTCATCCTCCTCAAGACGATAAACGTTTAAGTTCACTTGAGAAAACTCTTGAAACATTGGCTAAAGCAACTACTCAAAGCCTTCAATCAAACAGCAATTTGCAAAATTTATTGACTTCATATATGCAAAACACAAACCAATCAATTGCAAAACTTGAAATGCAAATGAGTCAATTAGCCATGTCTGTGAGTGAACGCGAACGAGGAACATTCCCAAGCCAACCCAATTCAAATCCCAGAAATAAAATCACAAATTCAAATCAAGCTCAAGTTGTTCAAGATAGCAACGTCACCCAATTGAATGCTATCACAACTCTCCGTTCCAGTAAACAAATCTGAAACGATTTACCGGAAACTTCTTTCGATACTTCTAAAACAATGAACAAATCTGAACAGAACGTGGAGCCAAACGTTGAATCGAATGCCAATCAAAACTCTTCTTCTTCTACTTGAGTAGACCCGCCTACCAAGTATCGTGTTCCATTTCCACATCGTCTTCGACCAAAGAAACACTCGGACCAAATGGAAAAGATGTTGGAAATTTTTAAACAAGTCAAAGTTAACATTCCGCTTCTTGATATCGTTCAACAAGTCCCCACTTACGCGAAATTTCTTAAGGACTTGTGTACCCAAAAGCGACACACTTAAGTGCCCAAAAAAGTCTTCTTAGCTGCCAGTTTGAGTGAAGTCTTGTCCCAATCCATGCCCGTAAAATACAAAGATCATGGCTGCCCTACGATTTCGTGTACAATTGGAGACAAGACGATTAACAAATGTTTGATAGACTTAGGCGCGAGTGTCAACTTAATTGCATACTCTGTGTACAAACAATTAGGCTTAGGCGAGCTCAAACCCACAAAAGTCACACTCCAATTCGCCGATCGCTGCATTAAGAAGCCCGTGGGAGAAATCGAAGACGTGCTCATTCAAGTAGGGTAATTCATATACCCCATTGATTTTATTGTTCTCAAAACACAACCCGTGATGAACCCCTCGACTCAAATTACATTGATTTTAGGCCGACCATTCTTAGCCACCTCAAATGCCTTAATCAATTGTCGTAATGGATCGATGAAAATCTGACGCAGCGGATATTTCAAAACAATGTAGATCGGTGAAAGTAGCAGTCGATGGATTGATGAATGCTGAATTGCCCGAATTCGTTGATCCGAAGATACCGAATTCTAGCTATCCTGAACTCGTTGATCGCGCACGATACCGGGTTCGAAGATCTTCAATTCTTCAAGCGTTGATCAAGCGCACTTGATTCCGCGAATCGGCTTCTACAATCGTTGAATCGAGCGCACTCGATTATCCGAAAGAGGAGATAGGAGATTACACTCAACTACCAATTTGAATGAAAGCACAAAGCAATCAAAAGAGAATTTTATTCAATATTCAACAACCTTTTACAAATGAGAAACCCGGCCTATTTATAGGCGTTTTACAACTCACACAAAAAAACACAAAAATTCACCAACTTTTAAGTCGGCAACCGACTTACGACTTACGACATAACTCGGCGATGACTTATCTACAAAAGAGTAGACGACTTAAGAAACTAGTTACAACACAGCGACATAGCAACATATTACAACAGAAATTTACACAAGTCTTAAGTCGGCGGCGACTTATCACTTCTCCGACTCATCACAGTTATACAACACAACCGACTTACGACTTAATAAAATACAGACAAAATACGACTTACAAACAGCTGCGACTTAACAGTGTCACGAGTTAACAAATGACGACCTATCAAAGCAACACAACAGCATCTCCCTTCGGCTTAAGAATCAAGGGTCTAGATTAACTCGGCATTAGACTCAACGGCATCCAGAGCTTCAGCGACTTAAAGACTACCCGCTTTATTCGACTTAAGAATCAACGGCGTAGATTAACTTGGCGTAGGAATCAACAGTCTTCAGGCTTTGGCGACATAAGATGGTACGAATTAACTGGGTCGTAACTCGGTGCCGACTTATCGTTTGACTCGTTAAGTCGTTTACGACCTATTACTTCAACAGTTTGCTTTGCCTTCTCTCTGAGTAACTCGGTAGGTCGTCCTGGCGACTTAAGATCTTTGATATCCCGTACCTCTTCACGAGTTAGGTCTTCCACCCTCCTAAGTCGGTCACGACTTAAGTCCCCCATTATGTTAAGTCGGTCACGACTGACGCTTATGTCTTCTGCTTCCTTGAGTCGGTCACGACTCATGCCTTGAACTTTGTTAAGTCGGTCACGACTCATTTCCCTCATGTTAAGTCGGTCACGACTTATAGCTTCATTTTCCTTAAGTCGGTTACGACTTAGTACTTGGCCTGCATCATCCTCCCCAGGTTGAGAAAAATTCGTCCTCGAATTTGCACTTTCCTCCCCCTCTATATGCTCGTCCCCGTGATATGGTACGAGATGCTTCACATTGAATACGTCGGATGTATACATATCATCTGGCAGCTTCAATTTATAAGCATTTTCATTAATTCGTCTCACGACTTCCACCGGACCAATTTTCCGTGCTTTCAATTTATTGTAAGCGCCTACTGGAAAACGATCTTTCGTTAAAACTGCATAAACCAAATCACCTTCATGAAATTCAACACTTCGTCGTTTCAAATCTGCAGAACGCTTATACTTCTCATTTGCTTTCTCTAATCGTTCTTGAACGATTTTATGACATTCAGCTAACCCCTCGACAAAATCAGCAGCTTTTTTAACGGTCTTCTTTGATTGTGGCACTACCGTCAAATCCAACGGTCCCTTCGGTAAGCTCGAATAAACAATCTGGAATGGACTGAACCCAGTACTTCGATTCACAGCATGATTATGAGCAAATTCCGCTTGGCATAACTTCACATCCCAACTCTTTAGATTATCTTGAACAAGACACCTCAGCAAGTTTCCCAATGATCTGTTTACCACCTCAGTCTGTCCATCAGTTTGTGGATGATAAGCACTACTAAATTTCAGCTTCGTTCCGACCATTTTCCACAAACTCAACCAAAAATGACTCAGAAATCGAGTATCTCTATCCGACACGATAGATTCTGGCAATCCATGTAGTCGATAGATCTCCTTGAAAAACAACTGAGCGACATGGACAGCATCCGCCGTCTTCTTACAAGCAATAAAATGTGCCATTTTCGAGAATCGGTCAACTACCACATAAATGGAATCATTACCACGCTGTGTCCTTGGTAATCCCAACACGAAGTCCATACTCACATCAACCCACGGTTTAATTGGTACAGGTAACGGCATATACAACCCAGCATTAGTCGTAGTTCCTTTCGAAACCTGACAAATATGACAACGCTCCACAAACCTTTCCACCTCTTTCCTCATTGATGGCCAAAAGTAGGATTGTGAAATCAACTGCAATGTACGGTCTCTCCCAACATGTCCCTCTTCGTGTAACTCCTTGATAATCTTCATTCTCAGACTACCCTCCGGTATGCACAATCGATTCCCTTTGAACAGAAAACCATCTACCATTAAAAACTCATCCGTCTTTCCCTCCTTAACTTTATCAACAAACTTCATGAAGTAAGGGTCTTCAACAAATAATTCCGGCAACATTTCAAACCCCGTCACTTCAACCTTCAGTGTAGTCAACAAGTGACTCCTCCTACTCAAAGCATCAGCCACACGATTTGTCACCCCTGACTTGTGTTTAACAACAAAAGTAAATTGTTGCAGATATGCAATCCACGATGCATGTCTCGCTGAAATCTTATCTTGCCCCTGTAAATGCTTCAATGCTTCATGATCAGTATACAGAACAAACTCTTTCTGAAATAGATAATGTCTCCAGTGTTTAATAGATTGCACAACAGCATAGAACTCCACATCATATGTACTGTATCGCATCTTCGCTCCTGACAACTTCTCACTGAAATAGGCAATTGGACGTCCCTTCTGACTCAACACCCCTCCAATCCCAACCTTGGATGCATTAGTATGTAGTTCAAACACTAGCTGAAAATCAGGTAGCACTAGAATTGGTGCAGACGTCAGCAATTCCTTGATCTTCCCAAAAGCACTCCCTGCTTCCTCTGTCCATGTAAACTGTTTACCTTTCATGCAATCTGTAACAGGCGCCATCACACTACTAAAGTGTGGTATAAACCTTCGATAGAATGAAGCCAACCCGTGAAAACTACGAACTTCCGTTATCGTCTTGGGTTGTGGCCAATCTCTGATCGCCTCAACTTTACTTTGGTCAACCTGTATTCCTTTCTCTGAAACAACATACCCCAGAAATAAAACACTGTGCGTCATGAACACACACTTCTTCATAGCAGCATAAAATTGTTCTTGTCTCAGTACCATCAGCACTTCTCTAAGATGATTCAAATGTTCTTCTGGACTCCCACTGTAAATCAGAATATCATCAAAATACACCACCACAAATTTCCCAATGAACGGTCGAAAAATCTGATTCATCACCCTCATGAAAGTACTTGGTGCATTTGATAAGCCAAACGGCATGACCAACCATTCGTATAGACCCTCCCTAGTTTTAAAGGAAGTCTTCCACTCATCTCCTGGTCTGATACGAATTTGATGATATCCGCTCTTCAAATCAATCTTCGAAAATATAGTAGCTCCGCTTATTTGATCTAACAAGTCATCCAACCTCGGCATTAGAAATCTATATCTCACGGTAATCTTATTCAATGCTCGACTGTCAGTGCACATCCTCCACGTCCCATCCTTCTTGGGTACCAATAAAGCTGGTACAGCACAAGGACTCAGACTCTCCTGCACACGTCCTTGCTCAAGCAATTCCTCTACCTGCCTTCGCAACTCTTCATGTTCCTTCGGACTCATTCGATAATGTGGTCTGTGTGGCAACACAGCACCTGGAACAAGATCTATCTGATGTTGTATATCCTTCAACGGTGGCAACTCCGTTGGTAACTCCTCTGGAAATACATCGTCAAATTCTTTCAAAACTGGTTTAACTTCTTCTGGAAGTTCAACTTCTTCACTGCTCTCACATCCAATCAACAAGAATACTTCCGGTTCTTCTTCAACTTCTTTAACAAACTCCTTTAAAGTCAATAAAGTTTTCAGTTCTTCAATTTCTTCTGACTTACTTTCTTCTTGTGATCTCTTCTTCGGAACTAAGATAATCTTCGTGCCTTTAAACATAAAACTGTAGCTATTGGTCCTACCGTCATGTTGTACTGCTCGATCATATTGCCATGGTCTTCCCAATAATAAGTGGCAAACATCCATCTCTACTACATCACACCATATTTCATCTTCGTATTTCTTCCCAATAGAGAATGGAACACGAACTCGTCTATCCACTTTCACTTCTCCTCCTTTTCTCAACCATGCTAACTTGTATGGACTCGGATGTTTCTCTGTCTTCAATTTCAACTTTGTCACAGCTTCGGTTGAAATAATATTATCACAGCTTCCTGCGTCAATCACAAACTTGCACACCTTCCCAGAATAGTACATGTTGACTGAAAGATATTACTCCTCAACCAACTAGCTTCCTCCTGCTTCGGTGTTAAACACGATCTCCTCAGCATTAGGTTACAACCTTCGTCTCCTGACGCAATATCCTGCTCATCCTCCTCAGCTGGATTAGAACAATCTCCATCAACATCCTCATCGTCAACTTCTGCAATCATGGTTCTCTTCTTTGGCTTTGGACACTCACTGCTTTTGTGACCCAATTCTTGACAATTGTAACATTTAAACCCATTGTTAACTTTTGCCTTCTCAACCTCCTTCACCACTGGTCTACTGATAGGTTTAGAAACATTAGAACTTCCTCCGACACCCTTCGCTTGATTGTTAGAATTAGTAAACACACCACTTCCTCGTCTCCCTTGTTTTTCCCAAGCCAACGCTTTCTGATGTGCTTCTGCCACAGATCTTGGATCGAACATATTAACCATATCCTGAATCTGCATTCTCAATCCCCCAATGAATCTAGATGTCAGTTGCTCTTCCGTTTCCATAATATCATTCCTCGCAATCAGTTGGTAAAATTCATCAGCATAGTCATTAACTGTCTTTGTGCCCTGCCTCAAGTTTTGCAAACGTTGATACATCAAAGATTGATAATTGTAAGGTAAGAACGTTGCTTTCATCAATTTCTTCATCTTCTCCCAAGATTCAACTTTTGACTTCCCCATATGTTCACGTGTAAGCTTGGTTTGCTGCCACCATGCCAAAGCTCTACCCCTCAGCCTCGTAGCAACCAACTTCACTCTACGATGTTCTGGTACTTCTTTGAAGTCAAAAATCTCCTCAACATTAGCCACCCAATCTAGAAACTCCTTTGCTTGCATACCACCCTTGAATTCAGGAATTTCCGTTTTCATCCCCGATTCCCACTTGTGATCATACTCAGAATAGTTTCTTCCTTGACCTCTTCCTTGAATACTACCACCATCATACTCCTCTTCAAAATCAGATGCATAACGATGTCGATTCTGACCACCAACATCTCTACTACCATTACGTCTTCCACCTTCATCCCTTCTATCGACATTCCTCCGTTCACGATCATTCACGTTCCTCCCACGTCCTTGATCATTTTCAACACTTCTGTCTCGATTGGAATGTGGCGAGACTCTACTACCCCCATGGTTAGATTCTGGTGAAACCCTTCTCCGATTTTGATTCATCTCCGTCATAAGCTTTTCTAACCGGCCAATTCCTTCGTTAAGCTATTCACTAAAATTCTCATTGATTCTTTGCTCCATCTCATCAGCCTCTTCTCTTCGATATAAAGCTTCTACGTTTTGGTGGCGATTAGCTCTTCTTGGCGGCTTACTCGAAAACTTCACAAATTCTTCAACACTTCAAATTCAAACACTTTCCGGATTTTGATCCAAAATGAAACGGATCGAAAACTTCCACTTTGTAGCAAATCGCGATGAACACGATGGACAAAGTTTTGGCCTCCAATGCAAATCCGATCAAACACTCTTCGAATAATGATGACTCTTCTTCTTACTCTCGGCCTCACTTGCTTACCACGGCCCAACTTCCAATGATTAGGCTCCAAGTCTCGGTCTAGCTATGATTGGCTAGAACAAGCTCTGATACCAAAACTGACGCAGCGGATATTTCAAAACAATGTAGATCGGTGAAAGTAGCAGTCGATGGATTGATGAATGCTGAATTGCCCGAATTCGTTGATCCGAAGATACCGAATTCTAGCTATCCTGAACTCGTTGATCGCGCACGATACCGGGTTCGAAGATCTTCAATTCTTCAAGCGTTGATCAAGCGCACTTGATTCCGCGAATCGGCTTCTACAATCGTTGAATCGAGCGCACTCGATTATCCGAAAGAGGAGATAGGAGATTACACTCAACTACCAATTTGAATGAAAGCACAAAGCAATCAAAAGAGAATTTTATTCAATATTCAACAACCTTTTACAAATGAGAAACCCGGCCTATTTATAGGCGTTTTACAACTCACACAAAAAAAACACAAAAATTCACCAACTCCTAAGTCGGCAACCGACTTACGACCTACGACATAACTCGGCGACGACTTATCTACAAAAGAGTAGACGACTTAAGAAACTAGTTACAACACAGCGACATAGCAACATATTACAACAGAAAGTTACACAAGTCTTAAGTCGGCGGCGACTTATCACTTCTCCGACTCATCACAGTTATACAACACAACCGACTTACGACTTAATAAAATACAGACAAAATACGACTTACAAACAGCTGCGACTTAACAGTGTCACGAGTTAACAAATGACGACCTATCAAAGCAACACAACAGCATCTCCCTTCGGCTTAAGAATCAAGGGTCTAGATTAACTCGGCATTAGACTCAACGGCATCCAGAGCTTCAGCGACTTAAAGACTACCCGCTTTATTCGACTTAAGAATCAACGGCGTAGATTAACTTGGCGTAGGAATCAACAGTCTTCAGGCTTTGGCGACATAAGATGGTACGACTTAACTGGGTCGTAACTCGGTGCCGACTTATCGTTTGACTCGTTAAGTCGTTTACGACCTATTACTTCAACAGTTTTCTTTGCCTTCTCTCTGAGTAACTCGGTAGGTCGTCCTGGCGACTTAAGATCTTTGATATCCCGTACCTCTTCACGAGTTAGGTCTTCCACCCTCCTAAGTCGGTCACGACTTAAGTCCCCCATTATGTTAAGTCGGTCACGACTGACGCTTATGTCTTCTGCTTCCTTGAGTCGGTCACGACTCATGCCTTGAACTTTGTTAAGTCGGTCACGGCTCATTTCCCTCATGTTAAGTCGGTCACGACTTATAGCTTCATTTTCCTTAAGTCGGTTACGACTTAGTACTTGGCCTGCATCAAAATCTCTTTTGGAAACATGACTTTGGATCTTAATATTTTCCATCTTGAAAGCCAATCGAATGAACCTCGTGACCAAACGTTGGAAGTTAGTGCCATTCACGAAAACTTTGAAAACGAGACACTTGACCTTAACGATGAATGCGAGGCCGAGTAATAAAAATTGTTTCACAAAATTCCCAGCGAGATTGAATACATTCTTCCTTTTGAATCGCTTTCAGTTGAGTCCGAATCTCAACCCAATTCTTTTATTGAAAAACTCCTGAAGTTGGACCTCAAACCACTTCCCGATCACCTTAAGTACGCATACTTAGGTGAAAACGAAATGTTGCCTGTCATAATTTCTGCAACTCTCTCTCTAGACCAAGAAACTTCTCTTCTCTCTATTCTTTCGAAAAATAAGGAAGCGATTGGATGGTCGATTATCGATATTAAGGGAATTAGTCCTGCTCTTATTCAACATCGCATCCATTTAATCGACGATGCCAAGCATGTTCGTGACACGCAACAAAGGCTTAAACCAAAAATGAAAGATGCGGTGCGTGATGAAATTCTTAAACTTCTTGACAACGGAATCATTTACCCAATCTTTGATAGTTCATGGGTTAGCCCAATTCACGTTGTACCGAAAAAGTCTGGGCTAACCGTTGTCAAGAACGATTCAAATGAACTTATTCCAACTCGTACTCAAATGGGTTGGCGTGTTTGCATTGACTATCGAAAACTAAATGCCGCAACACGTAAAGATCACTTCCCTCTTTCCTTCATTGACCAAATGCTCGAACGTTTAGCCGGCCATGAATTCTACTGCTTCCTCGATGGTTATTCCGGCTATAACCAAATTCCAATCGCTCCCGAAGATCAAGAGAAAACAACTTTCACGTGTCCTTTCGGTACCTTTGCTTATCGACATATGCCATTCAGACTTTGTAACGTCTGTGACTTTCCAACGATGCATGGTTGGAATCGTTTCCGACATGATTGAATGCTTTATAGAAGTTTTTATGAACGATTTATCTATCTTTGGCGATTCTTTTTCCCAATGTTTACATTACCTCGAGTTGGTTCTAAATCGATGTAAAGAAAAACATTTGACTTTGAATTGGGAAAAATGCCACTTTATGGTCAAACAAGGCATAGTCCTTGGACCTATCATCTCAAATAAAGGCATCGAGGTAGATAAAACAAAAGTCGACGTAATTGCAAATCTACCCATTCCTAAATGTGTTAAGGACATTCGATCATTTCTAGGACACGCTGGATTTTACTAATACTTTGTGAAAGACTTTAGTAAAATCGCTCGTCCTTTGATGACTCTTCTCGGAAAAGATGTTCCATTCGATTTCAACTCTGAGTGTATCTCCTCTTTTGAACGTCTTAAGAGTAAACTCATTTTTGCCCCAATCATTTGCGCTCCCAATTGGGATCTTCCTTTTGAAATCATGTGTGATGCTTCGAACTTTGCGGTTGGTGCTGTCTTAGGACAACGCATCAACAAAATCCTTCACATCATTTACTATGCGAGTATGACTTTGAACGACGCTCAACTCAACTACACAACAACCGAAAAAGAGCTCTAACTGTCGTTTTTGCACTCGAAAAGTTTCGGCCTTACTTGATAGGTTAACACATTACTGTGTACACGGACCATTCTGTGCTTCGATATCTCTTCACTAAAAAGGATACTAAATCCCGTTTGATTCGTTGGATCCTTTTACTTCAAGGATTTGACCTCACAATTAAAGACAAAAAAGGATCCGATAACGTCATAGCTGATCACTTATCTCGTCTTCCGAACGCACCATCTTCTTTGCCAATCATTGAAAACTTCCCCGATGAACAACTTCTTTCAATTTCTATCGACCCATGGTACGCTGATATAGTGAACTACTTAGTCACTGAAGAAACTCCCTCATCTTGGTCCAAACATGACAAATGTAAATTCATGTCCCAAGTGAAATATTTCTATTGGGATGATCCATACTTGTTCAAATATTGTCCTAACCAAATCATCTGACGTTGCATTCCGGATAATGAGATCAGGAGTGTTCTTTCATTTTGTCACGATCAAGCGTGCGTTGGACATTTCGATCCTCGAGAAACTGTGGAAAAAGTGCTTCAGTGTGGTTTCTATTGGCCTTCTCTTTTTAAAGACTCGTTTGAATTTTGTAGAACTCGCGATCGATGTCAAATGCTTGGACGAATTTCTCGACGAGATATGATGCCTCTAAACCTCATTCTTACGATCAAAATCTTTGATGTTTGGGGTATCGACTTTATGGGACCTTTTCCTAATTCTTTTGGAAACTTGTATATCCTTCTCGCTGTCGATTACGTCTCAAAATGGGTCGAAGCTGTTCCTTGCAAAACCAAAGGCCATGGAATTGTTGTGAAATTTCTCAAAGAAAACATCTTTTCGAGGTTCGGCACACCTCGCACAATAATTAGTGAAAACGGAACCCATTTTTGCAAACGTTGTTTTGAAACTTTAATGAAAAAATACTCGATAACCCACAAGTTATCCACTCCATATCATCCTCAGACTTGTGGCCAAGTTGAAGTTTCAAATTGATAAATAAAATAAATCTTGGAGAAAACTGTCAATAAAAATCAAAAAGATTGGTCTTAGAAATTGACCGACGTGCTTTGGGCTTACCGTACCGCTTTGAAAACTAACCTTGTGATGTCCTCATTTCGTTTGGTTTACGGTAAAGCTTGCCATTTACCCGTTGAAATTGAACACAGAGCGTTGTGGGCAATAAAGAACTTAAACTTTGATCTTGAGACAGTTGGCGAAAACCGAAAACTACAACTCAATGAACTAGAAGAACTTAGGAACGACGTGTATGAAAACGAGAAAATTTACAAAGAAAGAACCAAAGTTTTTCATGAAAAGTCAATCCTAAGGAAAACGTTTTGCCCAACCAGACAGTTCTTTTATATGACTTAAGACTTCATTTATTCCCTGGGAAACTTAAATCAAGATGGACCGGACCAGTTGTGGTACGAACTGTTTTTCCATATGGTGCCGTAGAAATAGAAAAACCCCAGGGATGGATCGATTTTCAAAGTCAACGGTCATCGTTTGAAACCTTTCTTGGAATTGCCAAATAACCAAGAGGAGGAGCTCATGATCCTTCATGGGCCAAGCTATGTCTAGTAAGAATGTTAACCCTCTTTTGTAAATATGTACATAGTTTTTCCCGTTACACTCACTATATCATGCATTGACTGTGGGGACACAATCAAAATTAAGTGTGGGGGGGGGGGGGGAGGGGGGAGTCTCATTTTCATATCTTTAGTTTCATGGCATTTTTTGAATTTTCATTTTTCTTTTAACTTAAAAAAAATCTCAAAATTTCAAAATCTCAAAAACATTTTCTTTTTAGCATTTTGATTTATTTTTGAAGAAACACTATGGGATAAGTATAAGTTTTGTTTAATAAATTGAAATTTTTGAAAATTTATTTGTCTTAACAAAAATTAAAATGAAGTTTGATTACAAATAACAATGGTTTAACTAGTATATAGGAAGGTTCATATGTGTTAATTATGAAGTATGTTCTAATTGAAAATCTTTGTTTAAAAAAGTGGTAAATTTAAAGTAAAGGATATAACATTTTTATCTTCTAAGTTAAATGATGCTAAGATGATTTTGCAAAACTCTCTCTTTCTAAAAAAACATTTGTATATATATATATATATATATATATATATTTAACACCTAGAGTCATGTGTTCACACTCGTGTGTTCACTCGCCATGCTCTGTACACTTCTCACGTAAGCCCGAAAGGCAGGCATGATCGGTATATCTGGCCTCAGTTTATCTGAGTTAGGTGTGTGTATATAAAAATTCTTTTTAATAATGCCTACAGTCGATAAGTGTTCACACTTGTGTGTTCACTCGCCACACTCTGTATTCCCCTCACATCAATCCGCAAGGTAGTGCACGGGTAATATATCTGGCCTCAGTTTACCTGAGTTAGGCATATGTAAATAATGTTAATATCAATAAATTTTCAAATAAGAGAGAGTAAGCAATTGAAATCCAAGCACTATTTTTACTTATTTGATTTAACTTGTTATTGAAAAGAAATGAAAATACCACTTTGATAAACTTTGATAATCAACTAAGGATCCATTTCATAGTTACACTTTGTTATCAACCGAAACAACGAGTTAAACTATTGTCTATTTGCTATGATAACTTGATTTTTGTTGGAAGTTTTGCTGAGTAAATGACTTAAATTTTCAAGACAATGACCAAAACCTATATTTAACTTATTTGTGTCGATTTAAGAGTAAATCCTTCATTTGTAAATATTTTCAAGAACTTGCATTCATCCCATTGTAAATAAATCTTGCATTTTGTAAATATTTTCACTTTGCATCTGGATTTTGTGGGTAGTATCCGCTTAAAACCCTCACGAGATAACACTCGTCCTACTGGGGACACCCAGAGGTTTAACGGCTTGTTGCATATGCTCAATGCAATCGTGCTCCCTACGAAAACGGATTTATCTTAGTTTTCCTTTATTCAAGGACGAATAAAAAGATAAGTGTGGAGGTATTTGATGTGCACGTACATGTGTATATTTTTACCACCATATTTATTCTATTTAAATTAAATAAATAATCATATTGGGTATTTTAACTTGTTTTAACCAAAATCCATATTAATTCCAAATTGTCACATATCCATCTTCATATAGGGGCAAAACGGTCATGTGTGTGCATATATTTCTTTGAGAAAAATTAATTGGAAATTTATATATATTTGTGTAGGAATTTGATCTCAAATAGGAGTGGTTTCATGAAGACACATGCATGCACAAAATGAATACAAAGGAATGAAGATGGAAATAATTCAAAGTGAAGAACATGGAGGACCCCACCTACCTTAATGTACAAATTTGAGGCTAATGCACATGCTTATGGAATTAATGGCTTCATGTATACTTAAATGATGATTAGTAGAAGCTAATGATTACTTGGCCTCCACACTTTCTCAAGGTTTGTTTGGGCATTCTCCAAATTATGGATTAAGGTTTCATGCTTGTATAAATAACCCATTATGTTCATGTAACATCTTCTACCTTTCATATTACTTAGAAAATTAGAGTGCAAAATTGTAAGCAATGTTTCATGAAATAAAAATGGCTTCTTAGCCTCTTTCTCTTCTCTTATTTACATGCTTTTATTTATGCTCTTTCCTTTTCTTTGTTAGTAGATTAGTTTTACATTCATGCAAGTAGTGTAGCTTAATTCCTTTTGTTGTAAGTAGTTTAATTACATTCTCTTCTTTGCTTATTTTCTACTTTCTTCTCTTTTTAATGTTGAAATTTACTTGTGTTGCTTCAATGCCACAAATGAGTAGCTAAACCTGACGCAGCAGCGGATAACAAAAATGATGAAACGGTGAAAGTAGCGATCGGGGAATTGAAGATACCAAAAGGCCCAAATCCGTTGGTCCAAAGATACCGGATTCTAGCTATCTCAAACACGTTGATCGTGCACGATACCGTGTTTAAAGATCTACGATTCTTTGTACGTTGATCTAGCGCACTAGATACTGTGAATCGGCTTCAGTGATCGTTGATTCGAGCGCACTCGAATTCCGAAAGTGGAGATAGGAGATCACACTCAACTACCAATTTGAGAAGTGGCACAAAGCACACAAACAAAAGTTTATTCGAAATCAACTAACTATTACAAATGACACAACCCCATATTTATAGGCGTTTTACAACTCCACACTTACATCACAACACATAGGTCGTCCACGACCTAACACAGGCAACGACTTACGACTTACGACCTAGTATAGGTCGTTAACGACCTAACAGATAGTTACAACACAATAGTGACTCAACAGTTTACACATAACATCAATACACGACCTAAGTACAACACACGCGACCTAAGTACAACATCACATAAGGTCAAGCGACCTAAAAATACACGGCAGCGACTTATCTTGAGTGACCTAAAGAATAGCGGCATAAAGTCGAGCGACCTAAAAAGAAGCGGCCCTTGAGCGACCTAAAGAATAGCGGCATAAGGTCTTCAGCAACAGAATCTTCTTCACGTGACCTATCTTCACGCGACCTATCTTCCAACGAACTAACACCCCGCGACCTAACTTAGGTCGTAACTCGTCTTTCTTCCCGCAACATAAGGTCGAGCGACCTAATAAAATGCGCGCTGGTTTGTTCATCTCCTTAGGTCATTTGCATGCCTTAATGTTGAATCCAGTAACTCGCGAGCAACCTTCACTAGGTCGTGAGCGACCTAAAATCGAGCAACCTTCACTAGGTCGTGGGCGACCTTCACTAGGTCATGAGCGACCTAAAATCGAGCAACCTTCACTAGGTCGTGAGCGACCTTCACTGGGTCGTGAGCGACCGAAAATCTTTGAATGACTCAAATCTGAAAAGTTAGCAGATCGCGATGCATCATCCTCCCCCTGTTGACAAGAATTCATCCTCGAATTTGCACCTTCCTCTTCCACAACAAACTCATCCCCATGATACGGAATCAAATATTTGACATTGAAAACATCAGAAGTATGAACATTATCTGGCAATCTCAACTGATATGCATTCTCATTGATTTTCTTCAAAATTTTCACTGGACCGATTTTTCGAGCTTTCAACTTATTGTACGTTCCCACTGGAAAACGATCTTTTGTCAACATGGCGTAAACCAAATTGCCTTCTCTGAAGTTCACACTCCTTCGCCTCTTATCCACTAGTTGTTTATACTTTTCGTTTGATGCAAGCAATCGTTCATGAACAATTCTGTGGCACTCCTGCAATTCGGTCACAAAATCACAAGCACGCTTAACAACTCCCTTCTGATATGGCACTGTCGTCAAATACAACGGTCCCTTTGGAATTGCTGAATATACAACTTGAAACGGACTGAAACCCGTACTACGGTTAACAGCGTGATTATGTGCAAACTCTACCTGACATAATTTCATATCCCAACTCTTTAAATTATCCTGTACAAGACATCGCAACAAGTTTCCCAATGATCTGTTGACCACTTTCGTCTGCCCATCTGTTTGCGGATGATAGGCACTACTAAAATTCAGTTTCGTTCCAACCATCTTCCACAAACTCAACCAAAAATGGCTTAGAAATCTAGTATCCCGATCAGAAACAATAGATTCAGGTATTCCATGCAATCAATACACCTCTTTAAAGAATAACTGAGCAACACGGACGACATCAGTTGTCTTCTTACAAGCGATAAAATGTGCCATTTTCGAAAATTTATCCACCACCACATATATGGAATCATTCCCATGCTGAGTTCTAGGCAAACCCAAAACAAAATCCATGCTCACATCAACCCACGGTTTAGTAGGCACAAGCAATGGCATATATAATCCCGCATTCGTCGCAGTCCCTTTGGAAACTTGACAAATATGACATCTCTCCACAAATCTTTCAACTTCTCTTCTCATAGATGGCCAAAAATATGATTCAGAGACCAACTGCAAAGTACGATCTCTACCCACATGACCTTCCTCATGCAACTCCTTTACAATCTTCATTCGTAAGCTGCACTCTGGTATACACAATTGATTCCCTTTAAAAAGAAAACCATCCACCAATACAAACTCATCCGTCTTTCCCTCCTTGACTTCATCTACAAACTTCGCAAAGTCAGAATCATCAACAAACAGTTCTGGCAACACATCAAACCCCGTCACTTCAACCTTCATTGTAGTTAACAAATGATTCCTTCGACTCAATGCATCTTCCAAACGGTTTGTAATTCCCGATTTATGCTTCACCACAAATGTAAACTGTTGTAGGTATGCGATCCACGAAGCATGTCTGGCTGCAATTTTGTCCTGTCCCTGCAAATGTTTCAGTGCTTCATGATCAGTATACAGAACAAATTCTTTATGGAACAAATAATGTCTCCAATGTTTGATAGCTTGAACAATAGCATAGAATTCCACATCATAAGTATTATATCTCATCTTGGCTCCCGATAGCTTTTCACTGAAATATGCAATAGGACGTCCTTTCTGACTTAACACCCCTCCAATTCCAACCTTCAACGCATCAGTATGCAATTCAAACAACAACTGAAAATCCGGCAACACTAGAATTGGTGTTGTCGTCAAAAGTTCCTTGATTCTTTCAAAAGCAAACCCTGCTTCCTCTGACCATGAAAATTGCTTCCCCTTCATACAATCAGTCACTGGTGCCATCACGCTACTGAAGTGTGGAATAAACCTTCGGTAGAATGATGCTAAACCATGAAAACTTCTAACTTCTGTTATCGTCCTGGGTTGTGGCCAATTCCTGATTGCTTCAACTTTATTCTGATCCACCTGTATACCTCCTTCTGAAATAACATATCCCAAAAATAAAACACTATGCGTGATGAACACGCATTTCTTCGTTGCAGCATAAAATTGTTCCTGTCGCAGTATCATCAACACTTCCTTCAGATGTTGTAAGTGTTCTTCTGAGCTTCTACTATATATCAGTATATCATCAAAATACACCACCACGAATTTCCCAATAAATGGTCTAAAGATCTGATTCATCACCCGCATAAATGTACTAGGTGCATTCGAAAGACCAAACGGCATAACCAGCCATTCGTACAACCCCTCTCTTATCTTGAATGCTGTCTTCCATTCGTCTCCTAGTCTAATTCGAATTTGATGATAACCACTCTTTAAATCGATTTTCGAATAGATAGTAGCCTCGCTCAACTGGTCTAACAAATCATCAAGCCTCGACATCGGAAGTCTGTATCTGACAGTTATTTTGTTGAGTGCCCGACTATCAGTACGCATCCTCCACGTTCCATCCTTCTTCGGCACTAACAAAGCTGGCACCGCACAAGGACTTAAACTTTCCTGTACACACCCCTGTTCAAGCAACTCTTCCACTTGCCTTCTCAACTCCTCGTGTTCCTTTGGACTCATTCTGTAGTGTGGTGTATGAGTTAACACAGCTCCTAGAACAAGATCTATTTGATGTTGAATGTCTCTCAACGGCGGTAACTCCGTTGGTAACTCCTCAAGAAATACATCGTCAAATTCTCCCAGCACTGGTTTTACTTCTTCAGGTATTTCAACCACTTCATTACTCTCACGTCCAATCAACAAAAACACTTCAGGCTCATCTTCTACTTCCTTAACAAACTCCTTTAATGATAATAAAGTTTTCAGCTCCTCAATCTCCTCCAACTTGCTTTCTTCTTGTTGTCGCTTCTTGGGAATTAAAGTGATTTTTGTGCCTTCAAACATGAAACTATAACTGTTAGTACGACCATCATGTTGCACAGCCCTATCAAACTGCCACGGTCTCCCCAACAACAGGTGGCATACATCCATGTCCACAACATCACACCAAATTTCATCTTTGTATTTCTTCCCAATCGAAAAATTCACACAAGCTCTTCGTCCAACCTTCACCTCCCCACCTTTTCTCAACCAAGCTAACTTGTAAGGTTTCGGATGCTTCTCTATTTTCAATGACAACTTCTTTACAGCTTCTGTAGAGATAATATTATCACAGCTTCCCTCATCGATGACAAACTTGCAAACCCTTCCCAAGATAGTGCACGTTGATTGAAAGATGTTACTCCTCAACCAGCTAGTTTCATCCTCTTGCTTTGGTGTCAAACACGACCTCTTCATCATTAATGAATACCCTTCATCTCCCGACACATTTTCTTCCTCCTCATCATGTAGTGAATTAGAACATTCAGCTTCTACTCCCTCATCTTCCGCTTCAGCAATCATAGTTCTCTTCTACGGTTCCGGACATTCGTTGCTCTTGTGACCCACTTCCTGGCAATTATAACATTTGAAATTGGTGTTGACTTTTGGTTTAGTCCCTTCATGAACATCCGGCTTACTCAATGCTTTAGGAATATTAGAACTACTACCCGCTCCTTTGTTATGCCCCGTAAAACTTGGAAACACACCTCCCCCACGTCTACCTTGTTTCTCCCAAGCCAACGCCTTTTGATGTTCTTCTACCACAGATCTAGGGTCGAACATGTTCACCATATCCTGGATCTGTGTTCTAAGTCCACCAACAAACCTAGCGGTCAGTTGTTCTTCTATCTCCATAATGTCATTTCGAGCAATCAACTGGTAGAACTCATTTGCATAATCAGTAACAGTCTTCGTCCCTTGCCTCAGGTTTTGTAATCTCTGATACATTAGTGACTGGTAATTGTAGGGTAAGAAAGTAGCCTTCATCAACTTCTTCATCTTCTCCCAAGCAATAATCTTCGACTTCCCCATCCGCTCTCTAGTAAGTTTGGTTTGCTGCCACCACGCCATAGCTCTCCCCCTCAACCTAGTAGCAACCAACTTCACTTTACGTTCTTCCGGAACCTCCTTGAAGTCAAAAATTTCCTCAACATAAGCTAACCAATCAAGTAATTCTTCGGCTTGCATACCTCCCTTGAATTCCGGTATTTCAGTTTTCATCCCAAACTCCCATTTGTGATCATACTCCGACTGATTTCTTCCTTGTCCTCGTCCTCGTCCATGAACACTACCACCATCAAACTCCTCTTCAAAATCTGATGTATATCGATGTCGATCCTGATCACCAACATCTCTACTACCATCATTTCTTCCACCAACATCCCTTCTATCTACATTCCTCCGATCACGATCATTCACATTCCTATCACGACTTCGATCATCAACATTTCTATAACAATTTCGACCCATACTTCTATGATCACTATCAACACTTCTCTCTCGATTTGAATGTGGTGAAACTCTACTTCCCCCTTGGTTAGATTCAGGTGAAACCTTTCTTTGATTTTGATTCATCTCCAACATTATCCTCTCTAATCGACCAATCCCTTCATTAAACTTCTCAGCAAAGTTTTCGTTAATTCTTTGCTCCATCTCATCGGCCTCTTCTCTTCTATACAATGCTTCAACATTTTGATGGCGATTAGCTCTTCTTGGTGGCATGATTGAATCTTCACAAACTTTGACACTAAACTTTCAGCCTTGACTTATAAATGAACAACTATGCACGGCTTCACTCTATTGGCTCGGCTGAAAACTCCTCAATACGAATTGGCTCCAAGACTCGACTTAGCTATGATTGGCTAAGTCTGGCTCTGATACCAAATGACGCAGCATCAGATAACAAAAATGACGAAACGGTGAAAGTAGCGATCGGGGAATTGAAGATACCAAAAGGCCCAAATCCGTTGATCCAAAGATACCAGATTCTAGCTATCTCAAACACGTTGATCGCGCACGATACCGTGTTTAAAGATCTACGATTCTTCGTACGTTGATCTAGCACACTAGATACCGTGAATCGGCTTCAGCGATCGTTGATTCGAGCGCACTCGAATTCCGAAAGTGGAGATAGGAGATCACACTCAACTACCAATTTGAGAAGTGGCACAAAGCACACAAACAAAAGTTTATTCAAAATCAACTAACTATTACAAATGACACAACCCCATATTTATAGGCGTTTTACAACTCCACACTTACATCACAACACATAGGTCGTCCACGACCTAACACAGGCAACGACTTACGACTTACGACCTAGTATAGGTTGTTAACGACCTAACAGATAGTTACAACACAATAGCGACTCAACAGTTTACACATAACATCAATACACGACTAAGTACAACGCACGCGACCTAAGTACAACATCACATAAGGTCAAGCGACCTAAAAATACACGGCAGTGACTTATCTTGAGCGACCTAAAGAATAGCGGCATAAAGTCGAGCGACCTAAAAAGAAGCGGCCCTTGAGCAACCTAAAGAATAGCGGCATAAGGTCTTCAGCAACAGAATCTTCTTCACGCGACCTATCTTCACGCGACCTATCTTCCAGCGACCTAACACCCCGCGACCTAACTTAGGTCGTAACTCGTCTTTCTTCCCGTAACATAAGGTCGAGCGACCTAATAAAATGCGCGCTGGTTTGTTCATCTCCTTAGGTCGTTTGCATAACTTAATGTTGAATCCAGTAACTCGCGAGCAACCTTCACTAGGTCGTGAGCGACCTTCACTAGGTCGTGAGCGACCTAAAATCGAGCAACCTTCACTAGGTCGTGGGCGACCTTCACTAGGTCATGAGCGACCTAAAATCGAGCAACCTTCACTAGGTCGTGAGCGACCTTCACTGGGTCGTGAGCGACCTAAAATCTTTGAATGACTCAAATCTGAAAAGTTAGCAAATCGCACTGCATCATCCTTCCCCTGTTGACAAGAATTCGTCCTTGAATTTGCACCTTCCTCTTCCACAACAAACTCATCCCCATGATACGGAATCAAATATTTGACATTGAAAACATCAGAAGTATGAACATTATCTGGCAATCTCAACCGATATGCATTCTCATTGATTTTCTTCAAAATTTTCACTGGACCGATATTTCGAGCTTTCAACTTATTGTATGTTCTCACTGGAAAACGATCTTTTGTCAACACGGCGTAAACCAAATCGCCTTATCTGAAGTTCACACTCCTTCGCCTCTTATCCGCCAATTGTTTATACTTTTCGTTTGATGCAAGCAATCGTTCATGAACAGTTCTGTGGCACTCTTGCAATTCGGTCACAAAATCACAAGTTCGCTTAACAACTCCCTTCTGATATGGCACTGTCGTCAAATCCAACGGTCCCTTTGGAATTGCTGAATATACAACTTGAAACGGACTGAAACCCGTACTACGATTAACAACGTGATTATGTGCAAACTCTGCCTGACATAATTTCATATCCCAACTCTTCAAATTATCCTGTACAAGACATCGCAACAAGTTTCCCAATGATCTGTTGACCACTTCCGTCTGCCCATCTGTTTGCGGATGATAGGCACTACTAAAATTCAGTTTTGTTCCAACCATCTTCCACAAACTCAACCAAAAATGGCTTAGAAATCTAGTATCCCGATCAGAAACAATAGATTCAGGTAGTCCATGGAATCGATACACCTCTTTAAAGAATAACTGAGCAACACGGACGGCATCAGCTGTCTTCTTACTAGCGATAAAATGTGCCATTTTCGAAAATCTATCCACCACCACATATATGGAATCATTCCCACGCTGAGTTCTAGGCAAACCCAAAACAAAATCCATGCTCACATCAACCCATGGTTGAGTAGGCACATGTAATGGCATATATAATCCCGCATTCATCGCAGTCCCTTTGGAAACTTGACAAATATGACATCTCTCCACAAATCTTTCAACTTCTCTTCTCATAGATGGCCAAAAATATGATTCAGAGACCAACTACAAAGTACGATCTCTACCCACATGACCTTCCTCATGCAAGTCCTTTATAATCTTCATTCGTAAGCTGCACTCCGGTATACACAATCAATTCCCCTTAAAAAGAAAACCATCCACCAATACAAACTCATCCGTCTTTCCCTCCTTGACTTCATCTACAAACTTCGCAAAGTAAGAATCATCAACAAACAGTTCTAGCAACACATCAAACCCCGTCACTTCAACCTTCATTGTAGTTAACAAATGATTCCTTCGACTCAATGCATCTGCCACACGGTTTGTAATTCCCGACTTATGCTTCACCACAAATGTAAACTGTTGTAGGTATGCGATCCACGAAGCATGTCTGGCTGCAATTTTGTCCTGTCCTTGCAAATGTTTCAGTGCTTCATGATCAGTATACAGAACAAATTCTTTATGGAACAAATAATGTCTCCAATGTTTGATAGCTTGAACAATAGCATAGAATTCCACATCATAAGTATTATATCTCATCTTGGCTCCCGATAGCTTTTCACTGAAATATGCAATAGGACGTCCTTTTTGACTTAACACCCCTCCAATTCCAACCTTCGATGCATCAGTATGCAATTCAAACAACAATTGAAAATCCGGCAACACTAGAATTGGTGCTGTCATCAAAAGTTCCTTGATTCTTTCAAAAGCAAACCCTGCTTCCTCTGACCATGAAAATTGCTTCCCCTTCATACAATCAGTCACTGGTGCCATCACGCTACTAAAGTGTGGAATAAACCTTAGGTAGAATGATGCTAAACCATGAAAACTTCTAACTTCTGTTATCATCCTGGGTTGTGGCCAATTCCTGATTGCTTCAACTTTATTCTGATCCACCTGTATACCTCCTTCTGAAATAACATATCCCAAAAATAAAACACTATGCGTGATGAACACGCATTTCTTCGTTGCAACATAAAATTGTTCCTGTCGCAGTATCATCAACACTTCCTTCAGATGTTGTAAGTGTTCTTCTGAGCTTCTACTATATATCAGTATATCATCAAAATACACCACCACGAATTTCCCAATAAATGGTCTAAAGATCTGATTCATCACCCGCATAAATGTACTAGGTGCATTCGAAAGACCAAACGGCATAACCAGCCATTCGTACAACCCCTCTCTTGTCTTGAATGCTGTCTTCCATTCGTCTCCTGGTCTAATTCGAATTTGATGATAACCACTCTTTAAATCGATTTTCGAATAGATAGTAGCCTCGCTCAACTGGTCTAACAAATCATCAAGCCTCGACATCGGAAGTCTGTATCTGACAGTTATTTTGTTGAGTGCCCGACTATTAGTACACATCCTCTACGTTCCATCCTTCTTCGGCACTAACAAAGCTGGCACCGCACAAGGACTTAAACTTTCCTGTACACGCCCCTGTTCAAGCAACTCTTCCACTTGCCTTCTCAACTCCTCGTGTTCCTTTGGACTCATTCTGTAGTGTGGTCTATGAGGTAACACAGCTCCTGGAACAAGATCTATTTGATGTTGAATGTCTCTCAACGGCGGTAACTCCGTTGGTAACTCCTCAGGAAATACATCGTCAAATTCTCCCAGCACTGGTTTTACTTCTTCAGGTATTTCAACCACTTCATTACTCTCACGTCCAATCAACAAAAACACTTCAGGCTCCTCTTCTACTTCCTTAACAAACTCCTTTAATGATAACAAAGTTTTCAGCTCCTCAATCTCCTCCAACTTTCTTTCTTCTTGTTGTCGCTTCTTGGGAATTAAAATGATTTTTGTGCCTTCAAACATGAAACTATAACTGTTAGTACGACCATCATATTGCACAGCCCTATCATACTGCCATGATCTCCCCAACAACAGGTGGCATACATCCATGTCCACAACATCACACCAAATTTCATCTTTGTATTTCTTCCCAATCGAAAAATTCGCACAAGCTCTTCGTCCAACCTTCACCTCCCCACCTTTTCTCAACCAAGCTAACTTGTAAGGTTTCGGATGCTTCTCTATTTTTAATGACAACTTCTTTACAGCTTCTGTAGAGATAATATTATCACAGCTTCCCGCATCGATGACAAACTTGCAAACCCTTCCAAAGATAGTGCACGTTGATTGAAAGATGTTACTCCTCAACCAGCTAGTTTCATCCTCTTGCTTTGGTGTCAAACACGACCTCTTCATCATTAATGAATACCCTTCATCTCCCGACACATTTTCTTCCTCCTCATCATGTAGTGAATTAGAACATTTAGCTTCTACTCCCTCATCTTCCGCTTCAGCAATCATAGTTCTCTTCTTCGGTTTCAGACATTCGTTGCTCTTGTGACCCACTTCCTGGCAATTATAACATTTGAAATTGGTGTTGACTTTTGGTTTAGTCCCTTCATGAACAACCAGCTTACTCAATGCTTTAGGAATATTAGAACTACTACCCGCTCCTTTGTTTTGCCCCGTAAAACTTGGAAACACACCTTCCCCACGTCTACCTTGTTTCTCCCAAGCCAACGCCTTTTGATGTGCTTCTGCCATAGATCTAGGGTCGAACATGTTCACCATATCCTGGATCTGTGTTCTAAGTCCACCAACAAACCTAGCGGTCAGTTTTTCTTCTGTCTCCATAATGTCATTTCGAGCAATCAACTGGTAGAACTCACACTACGCCATAGATGACCTTCTGCAACATTTTTGCAAGGTGTTGCTAGCTAAAATGTTGCGATAGATATAAAATTTTGGTCCTACTGCAACGTTGTATTTATGGTGTTACCTTAGCCATAAAAATGTGTTGCTCTAGCTAAACAAGTGTAACACGATGCAACATTTTTATATAGTGTTGCTATAGATGTATTCAAATTAAAAAATAAATAAAATTAGCAATCCGCGTGAATACGATCCAACGGTCTACATTTAATCTGATTGTTAAACTGGATCATCGCTACAATTTGCCCCAAATTTTCGTTTTCCCGCTTTACTTTTCATATCATTTCGTTCACACCCCCAATTTCCAAATCCCTAATTTTGTTTTCCCTAATCTGTATGGAGGATGTTCCCTTTTAACCCAATCGGATCTGATGCTATTACATTTCTATTCAATCTTCCACTACAGTATTCAGAGGACACAACTTCGTTTTCTCTTCGCTCTTATGAGTTTAGATCTGGATGCGGTGAGAAGATAGGCAGTGGCGATGTGTTTGGATGCGGTCGGTGAAGTGATGTAGCAGGCTATGGTTGTTCCAGTTTCAGGCTTAAGTGAAGTGTACTCCTGATTTCAATGCCACATTCTTCTCGACCAACCATGCTACCGCCTGATTTCTTAGCTTCTGACAATGATTTCCCGCTGCTAGGAGGCTCTGTTACTTCTCTCTTGAGTCCGCCTGTTATACCTATTACTCTAGTTCCTCCATTGATGTACGTATTTGTTGTGCTTGAATCGACCTTGAATTGCATCGACCCTAGTTGCTCTCTACTGTCGGGTTTTCCCATAGCTGCTATTGTCGAAGGTAATTCACCTATTTCACCACTGTTGGCTGCTGATATGATAAGGGCAGTGGATTATCACTGATAACTGCATTGTAGTGTTACTTTGGGTAAGAAGGTTATGCTTGATGGTGTTGGTGAAGTCAAAGGGTCGAATAAAGCGAGTTATGTTATATGCTTGCAATTTATTTGTTTAAATGCCTAGCTCAGTACTGCTATTGCTTTTGATGTTTTGCCTAGAACTACTGTAGTTTTTACTTCCCTTAAGCCTGAAATTGATCCAGGTCCTTCTCATATGCCCGGTAGCAAATGGTCTTCTCTTTTTAGTATAATGCCAAGGAATGCGGGTGAATATGTTCCCCATTCATTTGATATTGAGTAAACGAGTTTGATTTTTCTTTTGTAGGCTAATGATGGTCCAAATCTGAAGATATATAGCTTGGTGCTTTGAACTAATGTACATGTATGAACTGACCTTTGATTCTCTTATTGATGAAAGGCGAAGCAGTCTGCTTAGAGTTGATGGTCCAAATCTATAGATATATAGCTTGCAGTGAGAAGCAATGTTGTTTGCTATCAGCCAAGGGTGGTGCTTGTTTTTGTTGCGAATTTGCAGTGTGAAAGTTTGAAGATGTTTGGGTTGTCGGAATGGGTAATCAGCGATTGTGATTAGGTGATTAGACGATTTGGCAACTGAAATAGTTTGTTGGTGAGGCAATTAGAGGATGGAGGCTGGTGGTTTAGAAGTATGTGTGGTGCATCATTTTATGACGGGACTGTGGTGCCCCGGACCCCTGCCGGCGCTGCGCCCGGACCCGCTACTCGGCTCGCCTTCGGCTCGGCACTCAGCTCGTCATATATTTGTCAGTGTCGGTGTCTGTATAAATTGAAACTGCATATGTAATGAGTGAACTGAGTGATGTAGTGAGGAATATCTTTATATGTGAATATCAATGTTATATATCATTGAATCGTAAAATAGTGGAGTCAGGAATTTGTACTATTTCAAATGTTGAAATAAAATATTTATTTAAATAAATTACTGTTTAAATATCAAATTCTGTGCAATAGAATTTTATTAAATAAATATGTATTTTTATTAAAAAATCAAATATGCTCTACATTGTGGGCCCCACAAATTCAGAAAGTTAATATCTATAGTAACATTTTGGAATGTTGCTACAGATACCTATGGGTGTTGCCATAGACTCAAATAGAGTTCTATTGCAACAATATTACTTATGTTGCCTTAGATAGTCAAAATGTTGCCTTTGAGGTCTAAGGCAACGACAAAAATTGCATCACCCTAAAAGTGTTGCCATAGACCTATGGCAACATTTTTCGGGCCTGAGCCAAAATTTTTTTTGTGTTGCAGAAAGTCATCTATGGCGTAGTGTCATCTGCATAATCAGTAACAGTCTTCGTCCCTTGTCTCAGGTTTTGTAATCTCTGATACATTAGTGACTGGTAATTGTAGGGTAAGAAAGTAGCCTTCATCAACTTCTTCATCTTCTCCCAAGCAATAATCTTCGACTTCCCCATCCGCTCTCTAGTAAGTTTGGTTTGCTGCCACCACGCCATAGCTCTCCCCCTCAACCTACGACCGTAGAATTGTTGTGAAATTTCTCAAAGAAAACATCTTTTCGAGGTTCGACACACCTCGCACAATAATTAGTGAAAACGGAACCCATTTTTGCAAACGTTCTTTTGAAACTTTAATGAAAAAATACTCGATAACCCACAAGTTATCCACTCCATATCATCCTCAGACTTGTGGCCAAGTTGAAGTTTCAAATCGATAAATAAAATAAATCTTGGAGAAAACTGTCAATAAAAATCGAAAAGATTGGTCTTAGAAATTGACCGACGCGCTTTGGGCTTACCGTACCGCTTTGAAAACTAACCTTGGGATGTCCTCATTTCGTTTAGTTTACGGTAAAGCTTGCCATTTACCCATTGAAATTGAACACAGAGCGTTGTGGGCAATAAAGAACTTAAACTTTGATCTTGAGACAGTTGGCGAAAACCGAAAACTACAACTCAATGAACTAGAAGAACTTAGGAACGACGCGTATGAAAACGAGAAAATTTACAAAGAAAGAACCAAAGTTTTTCATGACAAGTCAATCCTAAGGAAAACGTTTTTGCCCAACCAAACAGTTCTTTTATATGACTCAAGACTTCATTTATTCCCTGGGAAACTTAAATCAAGATGGACCGGACCATTTGTGGTACGAACTGTTTTTCCATATGGTGCCGTAGAAATAGAAAACCCCAGGGATGGATCGATTTTCAAAGTCAACGGTCATCGTTTGAAACCTTTCTTGGAATTGCCAAATAACCAAGAGGAGGAGCTCATGATCCTTCATGAGCCAAGCTACGTCTAGTAAGAATGTTAACCCTCTTTTGTAAATATGTACATAGTTTTTCCCATTACACTCATTATATCATGCATTGACTGTGGGGACACAATCAAAATTAAGTGTGGGGGGGAGGGGGGGGGTCTCATTTTCATATCTTTAGTTTCATGGCATTTTTTGAATTTTCATTTTTCTTTTAACTTAAAAAAAAATCTCAAAATTTCAAAATCTCAAAAACATTTTCTTTTTAGCATTTTGATTTATTTTTGAAGAAACACTATGGGATAAGTATAAGTTTTGGTTAATAAATTGAAATTTTTGAAAATTTATTTGTCTTAACAAAAATTAAAATGAAGTTTGATTACAAATAACAATGGTTTATCTAGTATATAGGAAGGTTCATATGTGTTAATTATGAAGTATGTTCTAATTGAAAATCTTTGTTTCAAAAAGTGGTAAATTTAAAGTAAAGGATATAACATTTTTATCTTCTAAGTTAAATGATGCTAAGATGATTTTGCAAAACTCTCTCTTTCTAAAAAAACATTTTTATATATATATATTTATATATATATATATATATATATTTTTAACACCTAGAGTCATGTGTTCACACTCGTGTGTTCACTCGCCATGCTCTGTACACTTCTCACGTAAGCCCAAAAGGCAGGCATGATCGGTATATCTAGCCTCAGTTTATCTGAGTTAGGTGTGTGTATATAAAAATTCTTTTTAATAATGCCTACAGTCGATAAGTGTTCACACTTGTGTGTTCACTCGCCACACTCTATATTCCCCTCACATCAGTCCGCAAGGTAGTGCACGGGTAATATATCTGGCCTCAGTTTACCTGAGTTAGGCATATGTAAATAATGTTAATATCAATAAATTTTCAAATAAGAGAGAGTAAGCAATTGAAATCCAAGCACTATTTTTACTTATTTGATTTAACTTGTTATTGAAAAGAAATGAAAATACCACTTTGATAAACTTTGATAATCAACTAAGGATCCATTTCATAGTTACACTTTGTTATCAACCGAAACAACGAGTTAAACTATTGTCTATTTGCTATGATAACTTGATTTTTGTTGGAAGTTTTGCTGAGTAAATGACTTAAATTTTCAAGACAATGACCAAAACCTATATTTAACTTATTTGTGTCGATTTAAGAGTAAATCCTTCATTTGTAAATATTTTCAAGAACTTGCATTCATCCCATTGTAAATAAATCTTACATTTTGTAAATATTTTCACTTTGCATCTGGATTTTGTGGGTAGTATCCGCTTAAAACCCTCACGAGATAACACTCGTCCTACTGGGGACACCCAGAGGTTTAACAGCTTGTTGCATACGCTCAATGCAATCGTGCTCCCTACGAAAACGGATTTATCTTAGTTTTCCTTTATTCAAGGACGAATAAAAAGATAAGTGTGGAGGTAATTGATGTGCACGTACATGTGTATATTTTTACCACCATATTTATTCTGTTTAAATTAAATAAATAATCATATTGGGTATTTTAACTTGTTTTAACCAAAATCCATATTAATTCCAAATTGTCACATATCCATCTTCATATAGGGGCAAAATGGTCATGTGTGTGCATATATTTCTTTGAGAAAAATTAATTGGAAATTTATATATATTTGTGTAGGAATTTGATCTCAAATAGGAGTGGTTTCATGAAGACACATGCATGCACAAAATGAATACAAAGGAATGAAGATGGAAATAATTCAAAGTGAAGAACATGGAGGACCCCACCTACCTTAATGTACAAATTAGAGGCTAATGCACATGCTTATGGAATTAATGGCTTCATGTATACTTAAATGATGATTAGTAGAAGCTAATGATTACTTGGCCTCCACACTTTCTCAAGGTTTGTTTGGGCATTCCCCAAATTATGGATTAAGGTTTCATGCTTGTATAAATAACCCATTATGTTCATGTAACATCTTCTACCTTTCATATTACTTAGAAAATTAGAGTGCAAAATTGTAAGCAATGTTTCATGAAATAAAAATGGCTTCTTAGCCTCTTTCTCTTCTCTTATTTACATGCTTTTATTTATGCTCTTTCCTTTTCTTTATTAGTAGATTAGTTTTACATTTATGCAAGTAGTGTAGCTTAATTCCTTTTGTTGTAAGTAGTTTAATTACATTATCTTCTTTGCTTATTTTCTATTTTCTTCTCTTTTTAATGTTGAAATTTACTTGTGTTGCTTCAATGCCACAAATGAGTAGCTAAACCCCTCAACTTAGGGGTAATGAAGCTCTCAAGTATTATGTAAATTCAACAATTCTATGATTTATGATCTCTTGTATTTGTGCTTCATGAAAGTAGATATTGATGTAAGTTTATACAAGTGGGTTTGATAGCTTATGTTGCATTTGCAAATGAGCTATTCTGATTCAATATAAACACAAGTTACATCATGATTTGCTAATTGATTTTTGATTTTGAAATGAATGTGAAAACAAAATTTGATGATCTATATTACTAATCACAATAGTAAATATATTATACTTAAAAATAGTTTTTGCTTTGCTTCATTTTCATGAGAATTAACAAGTGGCTTATTTGTTGTATTTTAGTTTGATGGTTTCCTTTATGTTAATTAATGACATAAATAAACCATACTTATGATAAATACAACAATAAGTTCATTTAATATCAAAACTTGAGATCATAGATTATTTGTTTGATTGATTTACAAAAATATGAGAGTGGATTGGCCCTTAAGTTGTTCTCTAATTTCATAGTTTTTAATCTTATTTTTATTTTAGTTTTAGCTTCTCTTTGTTCACAAATAGTAGAAAACAAGTTTCTCTCATTTTGGTCTAATTTGATTGAATAGCAAGTTTAAAATCTTAAAAATTCCCTACAGATCGACCCGTACTCACCACGTACTTCAATAGTACGCCGTGCGCTTGCGGTTATTTTAATTTGAAATTTTTTGACTATTTTCTAAACCGATAGAAAATTAGCTGATTAACATCAACCATTTTGGAAAGAAGCCAAGGCAAGCCAGAAGGAGGACCGCAAGAAAACAATCTAAAGGATATTGCTTGTTATAATTGCCAACAGAAGGGTAATTTTTCCACCACCTGCAAGAATCCTAAAGCTATGAATAGGAATTGCTGCAATATTCATAAACCAGGGCACCAGAAGAAGGATTGCCTACTGGTAAAAGAAGGAGAACAAGTCAGAGTTTTTTCCATTAATGATGAACCCTCAATTTTGACCGATGCGAATGGCAAGAGATTTCTAGAAGGTAATATCTGCATTAATAAAAATCTAGTTAGAGTATTATTTTATAATGGGGCTTTCCATAGTTTTATTTCTAAAGAATTAGTTGATAAATTGAAACTTACCACAGAGATATTAGATACCCCTATCTATGTCTCTAACCCCATAGGTGGTAAAACTAATTTTGGTATAGTTTGTTAAAAAGTACAAGTTGCCTACCTATCACAAAATTTTCATGTGACCTAATCGTCCTCAATTCAGTGGATTTGTGAATGTACTCGGTTTGGATTGGTTATCTGAATATAAGGTTGTTCTTGATTGTGTTAAAAGGATGGTGCATTTGGAAATAAAAAGAAGTAAACCTATTAAATAACGTGCGAAGAATCATCAAGTGTTGGATAGTTTTATGTATACCCTACATTCATTCAAAAACGTCTAGCATAAATACCAATTGTTAAGGAATTTTCGAATTTATTTAAGGAAGTTAAAAGTTTACCCCCACATAGGGAAATTGAGTTTCGAATCGACTTGATTTCCAGTGTGAGATCCGTTTTTCATTCTTCTCGAGGAATGGTCCCTAGGGAAGTAAACAAGTTAAAGAATCAAACCGACAAATTATTAAAGAAAGGACTGATTAGACTTAGTCGCTCAAGTTGGAGCTCAACGGTAGTTTTTGTTCCAAAGTCAGACGACTCCCTAAGACTTTGTGTAGACTATCGAGACCTAAATAAGCAAATGATTAACTACAAGTATCCTCTACCCTGTATTGATGACTTATTTGATCGACTTCGTGGTGCTCGAGTATTCTCCAAAATGGACCTAGCTACAGGACTCCATCAATTAAGGATAGTAGAAGATTGCATTCCTTTAACTTCATATAGAGGAACAAATGATTTCTACGAGTGGTTGGTTATGCCTTTTGGCCTAACCAATGCTTCTGCTTATTTTGGGGACCCTATCAATAAAGTATTCAGGGATGTGCTTCATAAATTCATGTTGGTTTTTATTGATGATATTCTTATATATTCAAAGATCGAATAAGAATATGAAAGACATTTAGAGATTGTACTAGAAATATTGAGGAGGAATGTGCTTAAGGCAAAGTTCTCAAAATTCCATTTCTGGGAAGAAAAAGTAAGATTCCTTGGATATGTTGTTTCAAAGGAAGGAATCTCAGTTGATCCCAGAAAATTACAGCCATTCTTGATTGGAAGCAACCACAAACTCCTAAGGACATTCACAGCTTGTTAGGATTGGTGGGATACCACTGGAGATTTATTCAGGACTACTCCAAGATTTCCCATCACTTAACGAAGTCGACTATGAAGGATGTTAAATTTGAATGGATGCCGAAATGCGAAGAAGCATTCCAGGAACTTAAGGAAAGGCTAACTACTGCTCCAGTCTTGACTATTATTGATGAAAGTGGTGCTTTATCCATTTATACCGATGCTTGTGGTGAAGGAGTGGGCACTATATTGATGCAAGATGGGGAGGTCATCGCATATGCTAGTAGGTAGTTAAAGATGCATGAGAAAAATTATGCAACACACGACTTAGAACTATTAGCCGTTGTGTTCGCACTAAAGATTTGAAAACATTATTTACCAGGTAAGAATTTCTCATAGTTTATTTTGATGAAATTTTTTTGACCTTAGTAAATAATATTCCTTCTTTAAATAGGTGAGAAGTTCAAACTCTTCACGATCACAAATCTTTGGAGTGTCTTTTCACTCAGAAGGATTTGAATATGAGACAATAGCGTTGGCTAGAATTTCTCGCGTCATATGATTTAGATATCTTCTTAATGCCTGGGAAAGCCAATGTGGTAGCGGATGAATTAAGCAAAAAGCATGCCATTATAGCTTATTTGATAGTACATCCAACTTTGATTAACTGTATAAAAGAGAACTAGCTCAATGATCCATTTATTATTGAGATGGTCAAAGTAGTGGAGAAAAACACGGTACCATGAAGATGGATAGGATTCAAGATGGATGATCAAGGAATATTAAGGATGTATGGAAGAGTATGTGTCCCAAATGTCGATGGGATAAGACAAGAAGTTTTGATAGAATGTCATAATTATTGACTTTCAGTTCATCCCAGAGTTACCAAAATATATTGAGATACGAAGAAGAATTTTTGGTGGGATGGTATGAGGAAGGATATCTCTATTCATATTAGCAGATGTACAAATTGTTAATAGATCAAATGCGATCAGCAAAAGATTGCTGGATTACATCAACCTCTTGAAATTCTGACTTGGAAATGGGACCAAATATTGATGGATTTCATCGACGACTTATCTCGATCAAGAAAGGGAAATGAAGGCATTTGGGTTATTGTAGATCGATTGACCAAAAGAGCACACTTTATCCTAGTAAAGCCAGCGAGAACAACTGCAGGTCTTGTAGAAATGTACATGAGAGAATTAGTTCGATTGCATGGTATCCCAAGTAGCATAGTCAGTGATCGAGACCCAATCTTTACCAGTAAGTTCTGGGAGACATTACAAACATCTTTGGGAATGAAGCTGAGTATAAGCACTGCATACCATCCTCAGATCGATGGGAAAACTAAAAGGATAAATTGAGTATTGGAAAATCTTCTGAGAGCTTGAATCTTATATTTTAGAGGTTTATGGAAAAACTATCTTCATCTTGTGGAATTCTCCTACAATGACAGCTATCAGGCTAGTATTGGTATGGCCCCATATGAAGCTTTGTATGGTCGTTGTGTAGATCCCCAACATGTTGCATCGAGACCAGAGATCTGTTGGTACTAGGTCCTGACATGATTAGAGAAGCTTCAGAAAAGGTTGACATTATCAAAAAGAAGATGAAAGAAGCCCAGAGTAGGCAGAAGTGTTATGCTGATTACAGGTGCAGAAATTTGGAATTCTCAGTTGGAGATTTTGTATTCTTGAAAGTCTCACCGATGAGAGGAGTGGTAAGATTTGTACATGTAGGGAAGTTAGCACCTAGATTTATTGAACCTTTTCCCTTTCTAGAGCGAATTGGCTCATTATCCGATCGTGTGAATTACTCGAGTGGTTGTCTGGCATGCACAATGTCTTTCACGTATCTCATCTAAGGAAATATGTGCATAATCCAGCATTATAGAAATGGCTGCCCAAGAAGATTTAGAAGTTGAACTAAATTTGGCAGTTATTAGACGACCTGTTCGAACCATGGATCACGATGAGAAATAATTGAGAAGGAAATTTGTGAGATTAGTGAAAGTCCAACGGAGTGGTGATGCAGAAGACTACACCTGGGAAATAGAACACAAATTGAGGGTGTAGGATTGATGTTGTATAGAGATAGTTTACTCACCGCTTGTGGTGTAGTCACTTATCATATCTTGTATATATTTCATTTATCCAAATATATATATTCATTTCGGGTCATTTTCTGCTTATCCTAAAATTCGAGATGAAATTCCTTTAAGGGAAAAGTATGTAACAACCTGCAAATTCATCACTTCAATGTTTTTTGAAATATTCAAATATAAGATTTTTTTTAACATAAATGATAATATTTTGAATAATAAATAATATTGGTAATTTTATTTTGAATAAATATTTACAAAAATATATACTTTGGAAGATATATCAAACATCGTTTTATCAATAAACAGCTCTTTGACCATCCGATATCGCGCACGAAGCTGGATACATACACTCATTTATCAATATAAGTGAGAATATGTAAATAATTTATTTTGGAAAAATAAAATGTATTCATGACATCATTAACAATGTCATCATTTTTGAATAATTGATTTCTGAATTTAAATTAAGTTTAAATGATTTAAAATTATTTTAATTATTAAATGAGCATTTTTAATTATTATATAATGATAGAAATATTATTTTCAAACTTTTTATATATATATATATTAAAAATCCTTAAAATTACCATAATCCTCCTCCTCTCCACCTAAATACCCCACGGCTGCACCCTCCACCCTCCATAGCTGAGCTTTTTTCCTCCCCTATGCTAGGTCATCAATCATCCAAGCCTCCAAGGTTAAGGCTGAGCCTTCAATAGGCAAAAGGCCGAGTGTTCGTGAACTTTAAATCCAAGTTAGTGAAGCTATAGCCATTTTTAAGTTAATCATTTAATCCGAGGTGAGTAACTCTAGATATATATATATATATATATATGATAATGATGATGCGATATGATTGTTATGGAGTTTATATGCTTTGATCATCAAGTTTGGATGTTGACTATATATTTATATTGATGTTGAAATGATTCACGTTTAATACACATCGAATATCATAAAGGAAATCACTTTTCTTTAATAAATGAAATGTTGCATACGAGAATGTTAAACCTTTTTAAAATTGTTTAAAATGTTTTATAAATTTTTTATAAACACACAAATCCAGTTTGGTGAAGTTTTGACAAGTTATGAAAGTTAAGTCAAAAATAGGCGCGTCGCGTAATGGTAGTTCACGATTTCACGCCATATGAAGTTAAATCCATTTAAACGATGGTTTCAAAGTCAGAATTCTTTGTAATAATTTTTTTTGAACTCTTATAATCATAGTTTTCAAAAAAATGAAAAGGATCGAGATTTTGTTTAGTAGATTTTGAAATATGAGCAAAACAATTTTACAAAATAGTCGCGGTTTGGCAGTTCGGAAACCCAAGCGACAAATTCTTTATAAACGACATTTTAAAATTCTTTAAAATATGTAATAAATTCTATAAATCTTTTAAAATGCTTTAAAAGAGATTTGAGTTATAAAAATGGATTTCTAAATGATAGAAAAGTTGTTTTTATCAAATAAGCTTTTAAAGCACTAGCCACAACACTTTTTGTAGCACTTTTTAATAACTTTTGAAATATAGGTTTAAACTTAAGTATTCTTTTCCAAATCTTTTATAAATGTTTTAAAATAAATAATTATCATTTTAAAGATGATTTGAAGGTTTTATAATTATTTAAAAGAGTATAAATAGATGATTTAAAGAAAAGCTATTGAAATTAAGTGATTTAATCTTGGCTCTAAAAGCCGATGAGTAGACTGGAATTTTCTATACATGAGATCTGGATGTGAGGAGTTTAAACAAAGGAGATGTTCAAGAGAAACTAGTGCCCTGGCTCACCTGGCCTTTTTCCTGGGCGAGGAATAGATAAGGTTGAAATGTCGGAAAGGAGACAAGTATAAAAGATTTAATTTTCCAAATTTAAACAACTTGGATTGTATAGAAATAATCTTCTTATACTTGGCATTAAATCCCGAGGAGGGAACATGTATTATCCATGTGAATTTAAAAGGAAATTTCATTGTTATTCGACGGCTAGTAAAACTTGAATACGGAAATTGATGTTGAGTAGAATTAGTATAATTTCTATAGACCCTTTTTAACTCAATAATGTTTCCAAATATGAATTATGAAAATGATTTAGTATTTCCAAAGTTAAAGGGATGTCTAATAAATCTATATATACCGGAAAGAAATGTTTTGAAGATATATATCTCTCGAAGATATTTTTGATAAAAAGAAAGTAATTAATCAAATGCTAAGCACCTATTAACATAACATCTTTTTATCGATGATTTGTTTGAAGGAACGGGGTCGGATTTGAGCGATTCTCATCCGTAAACCAAGTCGAACCAATTTACGTATTCGAAGTGAAGACATGGAATGATAATAAGTGGAATGAAGGGCTGCTTGTCATTGACCCTCGGGGGAAATTTCCCATATCATATATATGTGGCAGCAGTATCATCATTTGATCTTCGATGCAAAGGCTGTTTGCTACTAATCGTAGGGATGATTCCTAACAGGATGTGGTAAGAGAGTTCCTTTGGTTTGTCCTGTTCCTGGACAACTTGTATGGATGCATGTTTGACATTGCATTTCCGACATACACGTACATTGATTTTTATGAACGTACATCTGTTTGGTGGTGTAGGAAGTAACTCTCCTATACTTATCACCCTTCTCTAAGACATACAAGCTCAGAGGTTGTACATTTGTAGAAATCGATAGTGTGTGATGGAAATGGCAATGCGGCATTCAAAGTGGAATGTGCTATGGAAAAGGTAATCGTTACCTCGGGCCTCATCACCCGAAAATGGCTTAAACAGGGCAAACCGTAAGGCTATGTGGTTCGCAATCATTAGGGTAGGGTCATCACCTTTCTAGATTACTCTCTATATGTCGAGTATGTTGTGTATGCTATGGGATCCCAGATAGGTTGATTATGACTAGGGTGATGTCATATTCGGTTCTATCCGCCACCAAGATGGGTTTACGAGTAGGCCAGCCTTTCTAGGTGCAAAGGTTTCAAAAGTTGTTGATCCTCGGTACATCCCTCTAGGGATGTACTGTATAAAAGGTAGTTCTTTACCACCCATTGTATGGAAATCCATTCTCCAATAAGTGCCTTCGGACTTTATTGTAGAACCTAATATGCTAGAATTTAATAATGTAACAATTTCGGCTGTGATTATGTAAATTTACTTGAAAAGTGTTTTCAAAAGAATGTCATTAAAAATAATATTACCAAATTTTACGTACTAAATATTTTGGTTATTATGAGGTAAAAACTCGTTCCGTGTTTATGTGGGGCGTGGTCTTATGAGGTAACCATTGTTTTTAAATATCCGTATTTTGAGTTTCTTATACCAGTCCCATGATTGACACAAAGTTTATTATCTTTTCCTCTTAAACTCTGGATGCCCTATTTTTCCGGGGCAGCCAAGTAGTTAGGTAGCATGGAACATTTTGGGAGAAGCTCGGAGCATTTTAGATGAAGCATGAAGCTGGAGGGTCCTATATAGATACTCATCTACTTCTATTTCCTCTATAATTTGTATTAAGTATCTACAACACTTGTGAGGATAGGTAATTATAACTATCCTGACTGGATTTGTACTTTCTTGTACTCTAATAGAGCAATTTAGAGTAATTGCATGTACTACTCATATGTATAATTAAATGTTGAATAAGATATGGGATTCTATTTTTATGTCTTCTATCTTTATTTTCTTTACTCCATAATGATCTGCCTCTCCGGCACTTAGATTTACGGCACGTGAATACCGATGATATATTAATGTCGATTTCTGAGGGTCGAGGAGGTAGTTCGTCATACTTAGGGAAGATCCTAATTGTAAAAAATGATAATAGTGAGAAAGAGGTTCATGGCCCCTTTTTATGAGTGGATGCATCTTTATTTATAGTGGCTGGAAGGAGGTAGGCCTACTTTCATTTGCGATGTGGGACTTTGATTGCTATTTTGGTGATGGCTTCAATAGAATGCTTTGAAGCTTTATGAAGGGGAACATAATAAATCCTCTTGAATTTTCTCCTGCGAATGATTTTAATCCTCTTTATTTATATGGCCTTTGACATTCCCACGGCATTGATGTTATGCAGTATCGATAGCATGTAATATTCATGAAATGCGGCATCGATATCATGTCATTGCTATTCAATATTCATATTGAATAGGCGATATTCGATAAGCCTTTGTCTACCGTTGGTATGTGGTAACCTCCCCTTGCTATTACATTAATGAAGTGCCACATTGATTAAATGCGTTATGGATGACACTCAATATCGTCTTTTAATATAATGAGATATTGATAATAGGCAGTATTGATAATAGGCGGCATAGAATAAGCGGTGGCATCAATAAGAAGCGGCATTGGTAATGAGCGGCATAGAATGAGAGGCGGCATAAATAAGAAGTGGCATTGGTGATGAACGACATGGTATCTATACGGCATTGATTAAGTGCGGCATAGATGTTATACGGCATGAAAGTAGTGCAGTGTCATTATTAGTTATAGGCCTTTAATAGCAATTATTCCCTTGCCTTAGCATCTGAAGCCTTAAACTTCGACATAAATCCTTAGTTTCGGCATTAATTCCTTTGCTTGCCTCCCTTAGAAAATATGTGGACAACACTTAGTACTTTTGATTTTCTTTCTTATGGACACATGCGTCCTCTGCATTTGACTAAAATCAAACTATCTAATTTCTTTGTCAAACTACTTGACTAACCTCTATATGCTTGTTTAAGACATATCTTAGTAGTCCACAAGTTTTGGTATCGCTCCCACTAACTTGGTGATACTTTCACTTTGGTATGCAAATAGTCTCCTCTAAAGCTTTATTTAGAAGTTCAGCTTCAATAGCAATGTGCCACAACTGATAGTCATATTGTGCGATAATTTTTAAGTGGAATCTGAATGGACTTAAACACGTTGATTGTCGAGACCATTCCATTAATTTTAATTTTTGAAATTGATGAGGTTATTTTGCATCAACCTTGATTTATACATTTCCAACTGCATTGATCACCATCTTGAAGACACACTTGTGGTTGATGGATCATATCCTTTCATGTACAATTTACAAAAGTAAACTCTTTTAATATACTTAGAATCCACTTTAGATTTAAAGCATCATTCCATGTGGAAGAGTTTATACTCTCCATGGTTCCTTAACAAATGAGGAAATCATCATGATTAATAATCCATTTTGTCGATATTGATAAGAAACTTATAGTTTTTCTATAATGTGTGAGATTCCCTATTAGACATTCTAATAAGTTGTTTCCATTTGGGCTTGGTTAAATTGGTATCAACTATATGACTATTAAGTCTCAAATCGTATCTAAATCCATCATGCTGCCACTAATTTCTCTAGAAAGAAATTTCATTAGTAAGATGGTAGTACAACAATTTGTTTATCAGTGTTATGAAATAGGAATTCAAATTTTTTATGAACTACCTGTAGACTTACATAATATAAATTTTTCCTTGAGTTCATGAAACATACGTTCATCGTAGATCAAACAACAACATATCTTAAACTATTTCTAATACGATTTCTTCCTAATTCATATCTTATATGGAATTCTAGTTTCAACTTTAGATGAAACCAAATTTAACATATGTGCTTACTCTTAAGTACATATCCTCACACAAAGAAGTAAATGAACTCTATTTTTTATCAATCATAATTTGTCCAACAGAGTCCGATTACTCCTTAATGATACATCAGCATGTAGAATAGGGAGGAGTTTTAAGAGTGAATCTTATTCTCTTTAGCTACTATTTGAATTCTTATTCAAGATACCGACCAATTTCCAATTTGATCAAATAAAATTGTTTTATTTCTTATGCATGTTATAATTTTCTAAGTTTGTTTTATATATTACTAATTTATCATAGATATCTAACTCGTGCATCAAATACGTATGTTCATATATGGAAAAATTCATTGGTGAATTTAACAAAGTATAGCTTTTGGTATCGTTGGACCAATAACTGAGGTGTAAATTAACATATTCTAGATGTTGTAAAACCTACCAAAGGCTTGAAAAATCACTAAATCTAAGCTTCAATACCAAGTGAGACGACTCGCTATTTTTACATCTAAAATAATGCCATCAAAATATGATTGCACACTTATCTCGGACATTAAATCAGTGGACTGTGGGTTTTTATAGTTTACTAAGATCAATATTGGCAAATAACTCATGGTGGAATTAGAAAATAAAAATATACATACGTCTCAACAATGTATACATATCCCAATAGACCATATACGGCTCAATAAAACAAATACAATGACTTTATCTTTCTACACATCAATCCTTTATTTGATTAATAAGAAATACATAGAAATAATTTGAAGTAACAACTTATAAATGTAGCATACAACTAAAGCTTCTTCCCTTTCCTTTTGCTTTCTTTCATCTTCCAACTTTGCAAATAGATATATATATATATAAATAGGAAATAGTGTCAACTCTACACCAACCAATAAGGGAACTGAGAGCTATTACATAAAATAAGATTACCTATGTACACTTTTGGGATCAAGTGCACATAGTTCTGTTTCTGGCTCTTCTCCTATATCTAAATACTTATTACCAAGAAATAATCATAACATCCATGCAATCAATGCAAGTAGGAAGCATTGCACTTACTAAACCATCAAAATCAATCATCATAAGTATGAGGCATCGACAACAATAACAACACATAACGATTGAACATCACACAAATTTGATAATAATCAATGTCAGCAGCAAACATCAAAAAATTAGTAAAAAGGCACAAATGTATTTTAGTTACTCAATATTAGCAATACAACTCATCAGTAATCATCAAAATAGGACCTAACTACTCAATGTTAGTAACGTCAAACTTAAACAAAATGTGTACTAACTACTCGATGTTAGTAATATAACTGAACTCATCAAATAAGTATTAATTATTCGATATTAGTAACATAACCAAAATAATCAAATATGTACTAATTACTCGATATTAGTAATATAACCTAACCTATCCAAAGTGTGCTAATTACTCAATATTAGCAACAGAACAAATATGTTAATCTCAACCAATAATTAATTACATATGTTATATCATTCCAAAGTGAAGTATTTATATTCATTATTTCCCCTTAAGTATGCAGTTATTTTATTATTGTTTATTATAAAAACATCTTTATTTCTTCTACTTCAAAACAATAATAATTCTTCAAAATCAATAATATTCTTATAAAGAACCATTCTCATAGGATTCCTCTCATGTCCGCTCCTGTAGATCCTCTCCTCTCTCCTCCCATCAACTCATATGTTCCTCCCTTACCTTTCTTCTCAGCCGTATCTAACCTTTCCTCAGAAGTCAACGCAACGCAACATTCGGTTCCTTCTCCCCCTCCTCCCATCTTGTCAGTTCCACCTGTCTCCTCCAATGTCCCCTCTCCCCTCATAGCTAACGTGCCTTTGAACTCAACCCTAGTCACCTCGCCTCCACCAACCATCCCTCAACCTGACCCTCCTGACCCTCTGCCTTTACAAACATCTACTCCTTCTCTCCCAGATCAGGCCGGCAACAGCAACGCTAGTGCGAGTGAACGGATATGGACTTCACTGTTTAAAAGAAAACCAAGGAACGCAGGCAAGTACATACCCGTTGACATGACACCAGTGTATGAAGAAGAAGCTTTACTCCCTCCAATTGAAGTGATAGAAGCTGGTGCGGCTATCTGGAATGATACAATAGTTGGCTTCTTCCTTGACAAGCCACTGTCGTATACTGCTGTTGTCCAGAAGTTAAAGACCATATGGAAACTTAAAGGTGCTGTTTCAGTTAAATCAGATGGAACTATCTTCTTATTCAAATTTACTTGTAGTGAAGATAGGAAAACAATCTTGCTGAGTGATCCTATTATCATGAATAAGAAACTATTCATAATAAACCCGTATGATGCAACTGTGAGTAATGTTACTGGTACAGTCACCGCTGTTCCAGTTTGGGTGCACCTGTACAATCTTCCTTTGTTTGCTTGGTCTCCTCTAGGAATAAACTGGCTCTGTAGTCATTTAGGTAAACTGTTATGTATGGATGAGATGACAGAGAAGCAGGATAGGTTGAAATTTGCTAAGTGCTTGATTGAAGTGCGGCCGGAAAAAGAATTAGATGACGAATTTTTGGTCAAATTAGTTGAGGGAGGGCAATAGAAAATATATGTAGAGTACTTTTGGAGGCCAGATGTATGCGTTACGTGCAAGAGGTTTGGGCACAAAACTCTGGATTGTGAGAACAATGATAGTAGTAAGAAAAAGTGTGATAAAGAAAATAGTAGAACCGATAGTCAGTTAGGTAACAAGGAAACCACAGTGAACGTTCAAGGCCATAAAGGTTTCGAACCAATCAGGAAGCAGAATAACAGAAAATGGCAACGAGTCATTAGAAACAAAATAGTTAATACTTTCAAAGTGAATCAAGAGGAACAAATAGTAGAGGGGAACGATGGAAAAGTTTCGGCAAAAGGTGATAAGGAAGTACATGTTACTGTGAATGCTAGTGAAAGAGAGCAAACGGGTAAAGAGAATGAAACATTCAACGACGAGTCTGGTGAAAAACGAGAAGATGAAGAAAGAGAAACTGAGTCAGATAACCCTCCAGGAATAACTGCCAAAACGAATGAGGAGCTAAACAAATTGAGAGCATTAAATAGTGGAGATGTTGAAGTACTTGATAGTTGTTTGTTATCCAACAAATTCGATTTACTATACGAACTGGATGAAGAGGACGATACTAGTACTAGAGTTACTGATAGTTTGAACGTGGTCGACAAGAATGGTAAAAATGGAGCACTAATTGATAATACCAAAGGAGATATTAAAACTGGCACTACAGAGCAAGAAGAGCAAAGAGAGACAAACATCAAAGAACCTACGCAAATAAATACTGAACATGCAAAACTACTGAATGAAAAGGAAGAGAATTTACAAGACAATACAAAAGCTATATCTGGTAATAAAGAAGGCAAGTTAAGCATTGAAATCAAGAGTAATGAAGGACAAAAGCCAAGATACAAGAATAGTAAAAAGAGTAGAAAAATCTTTTCTTCCCCCAGTAAGACTACAAAGATGAAAGCAGAAACATGCATGCACGCTGTTGCATGCACATCTCATAATAAATTACCACTACCTGCATCTTGTATTGTTCAAGAAACGTCTCCCCTCTCTGTTTACTTCAACATTAAACCTCCAAGTGCCTACAAGCAACCTACACCTCAGAACCTCTCTCCTCCTTCCACTCCAACCACCTCCCCATTTCCTCTAATCTCCGGTCCGACCACCCCTCCAACCAAAGAAGGTACTAGTAACAAAGAAGTCCCACCACTTTCTGTTGCTATACCTTACTACTTATCCTCATCACAAGCTGTTACGAGGAGAATGAAAATTGAAATGATTAACGCCCGTGCCATTAAATGATGTCAAATCTTGGAGCATGGAATATACGTGGCGGTCATAACGTCATCAAACTTGACCAATGTAAACACCTTATCGCTACACATAATTTAACCATTTTAGCTATGCTGGAGACTAAGTTAAATCGTGAGTTAACGCTCAAGGCAGCAAATTACATCAAACCCGATTGGAAATTTGTTCATAACCTGGATGAAGCACCATATGGTAGAATCTTGGTTCTATACAACCCCCATCAAATCCAAATTACTCCTATCCTCTCTAACTCTCAGATGATACATTGCCATGCACAGTCTTCCTATGATAATACCTCCTTTTATTTAACCTTTGTTTATGCCTTTAACTCAGCAGCGGCTAGAGCTCCCTTATTTGATGTTTTTTCAGCTCTAAGGCAAACCACTCATCCTTGGATAATTACGGGAGACTTCAACTGTAGTTATAAGCTCTTTGACAGAGCTGGTGGCAATCCCCTATCCCTGAATGAAATAAAACCTCTTGCTGATATTCTCAATCATTCAGAACTTCTGCCTGTAAGATCTGTAGGAATGCAATATACATGGAACAATAAGAGAAGGAACGGTTGTAGGACTTTCTCCAGGATCGACCACACCTTTTCCAACCATACTGCACTTACCAAATGGCCCCTCCTCTTCAGCCTTCTTCCCCCGCCTCTGCTATCGGACCACTCTCCTCAAATTACCCATCTACGTGGAGCTGACAAGAGAGGAAAAACAAATTTTAAAATTTTTAACTCTTGGATTAAAGAAGCAGACTTTAAAAATATTGTTCTAAATGCTTGGAGTAAAGAAAAGATTGGTAACCACCTTTTTATTTTGCAGGAAAAAAATAAAAGAAGTAAAAGATGTATTGAAGAAGTGGTCGTTTGAGAGATTTGGTAAAGGAGACAAATTGAGCTCTACGATTGGTGAGAAGCTTGCTGAGGTGCAATCGGAAATGATGGCCAACGTTACCAACTCTAACCTTTCTGCAGCTGAGTATAACTTAACCCAACAATACTGTGAAGCCTTATCTACTGAGAGTGACATGATTAAACAAAAGTCCAGGATTAAATGGCACGAGCATGGTGATAGAAATAGTGCGTACTTTCACGCCAACCTCAGAAACAAACACCGTAGAGAGAATATCTCTACCATCATAGATAAGGATGATCAGCTCCATTCATCCATTCCTACTGTTCAGGATGCATTTGTAAAATACTTCTCTTCCATATATGGTAATGCGCACAACTTCAAACCTAGCATTGAAGATATTCCTCCTAATATTCTTCCAGCTATTTCTGGCGAAGACTATACCTTCCTATGCTCTGAAGTAACCTCTGACGAAATTGAGAAAGCGATGTTCCCGCTTAACAGCAACTCTTGCGGTGGCCCAGATGGTTTGAACGCCAAATTCTACATAACTTGTTGGACTTTTGTCTCTTCTGACGTCATCAATGCCATTAAGTTATTCTTTAAAAAATCCAAGCTTTTCAGGTCGTACAACTACACTAATATAGCTCTTATCCCCAAGTTACAAAACGCCCATCATGTCCATGAGTATCGGCCTATTTCATGCTGCAACACCATATAGAAATGCATCTCCAAAGTCATAGCTTCCAGATTGAAACTCATTCTTCCTTCTCTGGTCTCCAATAATCAAGCAGCGTTCATACCTGGTAGGAACATACTTGACAATATTCTACTTGCTCACGAGCTTCTAAAAGGTTATAATTGTAAGAATGTTTCCCCAAAGGCTATGTTTAAACTTGATATCATGAAAGCTTTCGATACATTACAATGGGATAACATTATACGTATTATGAGTTACATGAACTTCCCACCTCACTTTCTCGCTTGGATATATGAATGCATCTCAACTCCAACTTATTCGGTCATCGTCAACGGTATTCCCACTGGTTTTTTTCACAGTAGGCAGGGAATAAGGCAGGAGACCCTATTTCGGCGTATATCTTCATTATTGTGATGGAGCTCCTAACTAGAATGATCAATAAGCTTATTGATCGAGGAGAGTTCAAGCGCCATCAAAAGTGCAGTCAACCGAGTATCTCTGCTCTTATGTTTGCTGACGACCTTGTTGTGTTTTGTACGCCGGATATTAATACTGTCAACAACTTAATGAATACTCTTGCTCAGTTCTATTCTATGACTGGATTGAAGGTTAATATTCAGAAATCTGAACTAATTTTAGCTGGTGTCAACGTGGAACAGGAGGAAGCAATATCACAGGTTACTGGTCTATACCCTAATCCAAATACAATTTCATACTTGGGGCTTCCTCTGGCTACATCTAGAGTCACTACAAACCATTGCCTTCCATTATTCGCAAGGATAACTGCGAGACTAAACTGCTGGACTACGGTGAAACTTAGCCAAGCCGGTAGACTTACCTTAATTAAGTCTGTTATATTTGCTATGCAGGTTTATTGGGCTAGAACCTATGTGCTGCCCTTAAAGCTTATGAAAATGATCACTAGTGAATTTATGCGATTTCTTTGGACGGGAAGAACTAATGGAAGATATATTGCTCCAGTTAATTTCACTAGAGTTGAGCTTCCGATGAATAGAGGGGGACTAGGTATCATCAACTTACAACAATGGAATAAGGCTGCGTTCGCGAAACACGTGGATACCTTCTTCAATAGTGCTCATAGCATATGGGCTGAATGGTCTCGACATAATGTTGTTAAAAGCAGAAACTTTTGGAATATGAACAAGACGCAGAATCTGAGTTGGACTTGGCAAAGTATACTCAGGATAAAGGAAATGGTTCTTCCCCTCATTCAAACGAGCATAAACAATGTGTACAGTGTTAGCTTCTGGGATGATCCTTGGCTCGATTTGGGCATGACTCTTAGAAGGCATCTTACGTACACTGAGATAATACAAACTGGCATTCACCATGCTACCAAGGTCAGAGATGTTCTCAATATTATTCAAAGTTCTAATACCTTTTCCTCCAATCAGAGAATACAAAGTATATGGAACATGATCAGAAGTAAATTTCCACTGCTTTCTTCCAATGCAAAGCTGGTTTGGGGTGAAAAAAGGACCAAGTTCAAAATTGGCATTGTTTATGAATATTTGATGAAGAATAAAGCTCAGCCTAGGTGGATCTAGAGCAAGCGTACTTGGCATAAGGACAGTAGTATGCGGGAAAATCTGTTACTCTGGAAAGTGCTTCATCGGGCAATTCTAACTAAAGCAAAACTTGTGTGCATGGGGATGGATGTCAATATTACGTGTGCCTTCTGCAAGGAACAGGTTGAGACAGCTGAACACTTGTTCTTCAACTGTACTAACATCAAGCATGTTTGGAGGCTTGTTAAGGCTAAGCTCTGTAGGAATGAGCCTTCCCATGATAACTTGGATGAATGGAACTTAATATACTCGAAAACAGGGTTTATACGAAAAGACAAGAGATTATATCTTGTAGTTTTGAAAAGCTTCATAACTGTGGTATGGAAGGAACGAAACACTAGGGTGTTTGAACCTAACAAAGCTAAAACTGAAGCAATGTTTAAGCCTTGGGTGATGCATGAGATAAAGTCTACGCTGAATATGCTCTCCTTTAGCATTGATCCAGGCATTTATCACTCATTCTAACAGTGTGTTATTCTTTTTTATTTTTCTGTCTTTTCTCCTTTTAGTTTCCAGTTTTTTGTAGCGCTTTGTATACCTCTGTATTCTCTGAGCTTGCTCACTGTTGTCTGTTTTGTAATCTTTGTGGTGCTGCAATAAAATGGTCGGGGACCATCCAACCCCGTCGGCCTTGCCAAAAAAAAATATTCTTATAAAAATCCTTTATTATAACATCGTATAATCAAAAATAGTGATTTACATTAAATTACTTTTAAAAACAATAATATTATTACTTTTACGACAAAATAATAAAAAATATCAAAACCACTTTAACATTTTTCAAAACCAATTTATTACTATTTACCTCAAAAATAACAATATTCTATTTTAAATTTCAAAAATCACTTTGTTGCTATTTATCTCAAAATAGTAATAATTTAACTCAAGACTCATTTTGTAAGCATGTCTTTAATATTATTATTCCAAAAATACCTTCTATTTTATTACTTAAACAACAATAATACTTACTTATATAAACACCGTAAAATCAATTATATCGCCACTCACTCAAATTAATATAATCTTTATAAAAACTATATTATTATTATGAAATCTTACATTTTTTTATAAATAATAATAAATTCCCCAACTTTAGCAGAAAATAGATTTTTCGTTATTATTTGTACCCCCTAAATTCATAAATAACAACCTAATTAAATTTCTCACATTAATTCCAGTTTAATTCGTTAAATCACCATTATTTACAAATATCATACAAAATTTGTAAATAATCTTACTTTTATTTATTTATTTTTCACATAATCATAAAATTTCAATGCATTTATTTTCGTTAAATATTTTTCCATTCAAATTCACAGCTAATTAAACATAAATATCCAATAACGCAACAAACAACAATAATAGTCCAATCAAGGCACACCACTCCAAAACATCTTAATAACTAAATAGTCATCAATATGATAAAGCACATCTCAATAAATATAATTTTTTAGTGATAGATATGCATTTAACATTCTTAAATCTTAATTAATTAAAATAAATAAACAATACCAATACACTTTTGCAAACAACTTCAAAACTCAACAAACTTAGCACCAAATTGTCTAGAATTCAACGACGAATTTAATGGAATGAAATGCGCAGTGTTCATATGAAAATGATATGGATGTTAGAAGTGTAAGGGCATTATTGTAATTTAATAATTAAATTATAAAAAATCTATACCATGAATTGTAACCCTAATGCCTCGATCTCATTCAAAAACCCACACTAGTACTGGCTTCAACATCCATTGTACACAACCATGAACCTCCGCCTTTAGATCAGATCGCACCAACACCCCCACTATCAGATTCTGCACCGACCTATACCTACGTGACACCATGGAAAAGCCATAACGTCATAGTTGTATAAGAGCCATCGCCACTTCCATAACCAATTCCAGAAAGTTTGTGGTTATTCTCACCGATCCAACCATATGAACTGACTCCCCTTAATGTCCTCCACTCGACTGTACCGTCCAATCACTCCATAGTTGTGGTTTCATTGTTAATCGAGAAGCTCTATAATGATAATTAAATCTATTAAATTAAATAAGATTTTGGAATTTAATATCGAGAGAAATTAAAATTTATGATTTATTAATGAGAAAATAATTAACATATGATTTAATGATGCTATTTGAATGTTATGGACAACCATTTTAATGTAATTTCAATCAATAAAGTAATTATAAAGTTAATTTGGTTATATTTGTAAATATGGAATAAATTGAATGTTGGATTTAATGTTGAAATTATATGTTATAAATTGGAATAGGTTTATTATGGAATATGAAATCAATTAATTAGTATGTAAATTTATTAGCTTTTGTCGGTAAACAATAGACTTAGAAATGTGTTTGAATTACTAATGTGTAATAATTGTTCTTAATTATTATTTTATTATTTAATCCGTTGAAACTAATTTGAAAATCAAAGAAATTTAATGTAATTAAATATGTTAGTTAATATGAGTTAAGATGATAACTGTAGAATATGAATGCAATAAAATGTAAACTAATGTTAATTATATTCATAAGGTAATGGTTGATTCAATAAAAAGAGTGTAAACCGAAATAAAAGAATTTTATTGATATTAAAATAAAATTAACTGGGGTTTTATTACAGTTGTAATTGAACGCTGAAATTAGTGCAATATTTAAATATTTGATTTAACATGGAAAATTTATTTTTAAAAGATAAAAATTTCTATGTAATCAAGAACGATAAAATTGTTAACTTTTAAATTTGAATTCAAAAATAATTAAATCAATTTAATAATAATTTATTTAATTAACATGTAAAATTAGCCATTTTGACCGCTGTCTCGAATTTCGATGAAACCGGTTTCATTGGATCCGTAACAGTGAATTGCAAAATTTCAAGTTTCGTAGCGATCGAATTTATCGTTTGATCGTGCGAGCTCGAAACGCGTAGAAGTCGATTAATAGAATTTAAATGAATATAATTTGATTTTTTAAGCTAACTTCTATATACAATGGAATTAGGGTTTGAAACTAGTTCCATAGAGTTAAAAAATATCGAAAACCTATATTTTGATATATTGGATGACCTATTTTCGTTTCGAAAATGAAATGGGCTTTTCTGGTTGCTGTTATCGTTTCGACCCAATTCGATCTGTCCATTCGTTCTTATCCATCTCTGTCTATATAAATAGATATTTTCTAAACCCTAGCAGCTTTTATTTCTTATTTCTGTAAGTACTTTATTCTCATCGGTTCCTTCTCTAATGTTTGTCTTTCCAAAACCCTAATTTCCCAATTACAAATCAAACTTCAAAATTAAAATTTCACAAAACCTATCGAATTATATATCGTTGGAAAGCACATGAAGAATGTAATCTAAATCTGAAATTCGTTTTTCGATTAGAGGTTCAGTTTTGCTAGAAATCGTTGAAGAAGTTTCGGCCGTTCGTATTAGGGCTTGGGATTTAACGGTGGATCGTCGACTGTTTGGCGATCTGGAAGTTGCTGCCGGTAGAGGGAAGCAAGGAAAGTGCATTAGTATGGTTCATTCGTGTCAGAGATGAAGGAAATTGCCAGAAATTAATGAATATAAGGGTGGCGGCACACCGCCTCTGGCGGCCTTGGGGAGGGTCGCGTGGCCACTATAGGCACGGCCTGGTGGGGTACTTCCAACGGCGTGGTCAGATCGAGGGTCAGGCGAACGTGGGTGCGGCGTTTTCAATGATGGTGAATAGCGGCTGCTAGTTCGTGATCGAGTTGAGTACGTTAGGGTTTGGGTTGGAGAGGTACGAAATTACTAAATTGCCCCTATATTGATTTTAATTTAAATTTAAATTCTCAATCTTCTAACCTTAATAACTTTTGCATACGAACTCAGATTTGGATGTGGTTTCTTCCATTTGGATCGTATCGAAATTCCGAACAACAAGGAACTAGTTTGGTTAAATTCTAAGACTGCTGGATTTTTGAGCTTTATTTGGATTTTAAATCGACTGTAAATCAAAGGTGAATGATTTAACCCACTCATACAATACTAAACCTTCTTATGTTAGTTGAATTAAGTTTATGATGTGATAATAAATTTATTGATTGCTGTTTGGTAATTTAAATTGTCATTTAAATTTAATTTAAATTTTTTTGAATTAAATTTCCATTTAAATTAATATTGAATTTAAATTGTTAGTTAAATACCCGATAATGACAACTAGTTAATTGTTGTGATTTATTGGCTGATTTGGATGTTGATTGTGATGGATGTTTATTTGTTGACATTTTGGATGATTGGATGTGTATATCCATATTATCACTATGAGTTGAAATGATACATACCCGAATGATCTTGTAGATTAGGAAAAATCATTATGGGTTGAAATGATACATACCCGAGCGATTTTATTGATTTGGAAATATTGATTCGGGATACGGGTTGAAATGATATATACCCGAAAAATTTAACTATTTTGGGTTGAAATGATACGTACCCTATCGCTTGACCATAGGGTAGAAAACTATATACGGACACCGTTGGTCGGTTTTAAATTATTTTCTGAATGGTAAAGTATGTTTGATTTTTAAATTTGATTTTTAAATTTAATTTAATGATTTTTTAAAGATTTATATTTGGAAAAATATTTTATTTTATATGTTTTAAAGTTCCTAATTATAAGTTAATATATGGTTTAAAAGTAAATTTAAGATTTTTACTTATAATTTTATTTATTTTTAAAAATATATTTAAATGGTTTAAATTTTTATTTAATAAAATATTTAATATAGGTTTAAGAGATTTATATAAAATTTGATTTAATAAAATATTTTATATAGTTTTAAGGGTTTATTTAAATTCAATTTAATATAATAAATATAGATTTTATAATAACTATAATAAACAAAAATGTACGAGGTTTTGTAAGGAATTTATAAAAAAATTGTAAGAGATTTTATAATGGATTTTATAAAAGATTTGTATAAAGGATTTTTTATAATGGTTTTATAAAAGAGTTATAAGGGTTTTAAAGGATTTTATAAAAGAACTTGTACAAAGGGATTTGGAAGCATTTTAAAGGAATTTGCGTAGAAGTTTATGAAAAAGGAAAAGAGTTGTAAACTGTTTTGGAATTTATAAATAGCTTTATAAATCGTTTTAAAGCATATAAATAGTTTATAAATGGTTTAAGAAAGATTTATAAATTATTGTCGAAATTGATTGAAAGAAAATCTTCCTCGGTATTTATGAATATATTTATACTTTTGAAATACGTATATGGATATCTGAATATGAAGGTATAAACTATTTTTGGGATTTTTTTTAAATGACCACGATGTGTAATAAGCGTTTGGTTGTTAGAGAGACCGAGGTCAGATATTGTCATACTCTCTGCCAATTTCGAAACCACTTTAACAACTATGCACATGGTGGAGAATCCAGAACGAAGTAGGATGGTTTGGCGAACGCTATTGTATGAGGTAAGTACATATCCCTGACCTTCGGGTCAGCTTGATATGACTAAAATAGGAGCTATACCAGGCCAAGTGAGGTCGCTCCTCCGATCGGACATCCTTTTTCGATACCATATATGTTACTTTGTGATTGATTTGTGGCCACCTTCAATTTGATTATCGGAGTGTGTTCCAAGGTGGGCGGTAGTAGCTACTATGCGTTACCACCAGTCCGGGAGTGCAAAATCGTGGAATCGTACCCTAGGCATTGCCTTGCATGCCTTGTTATATGCCTTATCGAGCCCACTATGATTTTGGTTTGTGTCGTACCTAGAGAGTGCTCCCTGATAGTCCACTAGTTTATTGTGGTGTTTACAATACTGTATAGACTATGATGCATATAAAACTGTGTAAAGGAGTATATGGATAACGCCTTAACGCTATTTTAATACTTTACTTTATTGATAGACACAACATATATATAGTGTATTTTACTATATATAGATAGTTTAACGGATCCTTAGGAGATGAAAAATCCCAAAACATCTCTTAATTTATTGCACGCATGTTATACACTTGATATGAGATGTGAAACCCCGTAAGCATCTCTGAAGCCATTACACTCATATTTACTTATTTTTGATTTAACTCACATAAGATCTTTTAGGTCTCACTCGAGTGTTTGGTCTTTTCATTACGCTCGGGTCAGTTTGAGCATTTCAGTGTTGAATACTTTATTTCTAGAGGACAAAGACGGAGATTTGTATACTATTTATATATATTCCACTGCATCATGTTGTTCTGCTGTATTATCCTATTTTAACTGCTGTATGTATAACTCTGATTGTTGTAAAAATTGTGTAATCAAATGTATATTATAAAACAGCTTCATGAACTGTTTATCTGATTATTATATTTTATCATTCTGCTGTGAGATTCTGTGTTTTGTTTTTTCTTCTTTTCTCTTATTTTCTAATTTACCCCATTGATAGTCCTCCATTTTGAATGGTTTGAGTTAGTCATGTGTGGTCTATTGTTGATTTAAACCGTCCAAAAAGGTGGGTCGTTACAGTTGGTATCAGAGCTTTAGTTTATAGATACCTTAGCCTGTTTGGGGTTAACTCATTAGAGATAGGATTATTAATACCCTAGAATTAATACCCTAGAATGAGTTTGAGAGTATATATATGTATATGAGAGAGCATATTTATTAGTGATATAAAAATATTTTGTATTAATTTGTTCTGTTGAGTATTTATGAATTCTGGTCGGTACATAGGACGTTATAACATCGATAGGGATTTCTAAACACTTAATAGGGCAGACTGACACAATATTGTTTTTGAAATATAGGTAAATAAAATAATTTTACCTAGTATTATATTTTATATATAAAAAAATAATTTTTTATAAATGGATATAGTTGTATGTGATATGTTTGTTTGTTAGGAAGTGAAATTTTATAAATATTGGTTGCAAAATAGAATTTACAAATAAAGCGAATATGAATTGGAAATTTGAGAACTTAAATTCTGGACTTTTGAAATTGGTTTTCAAAAGATTTTGGAAAGATAATATTCGTATTATTCGGAATTATTTTCGAATATAGATATTTTCAATGTGATTTGAAAGAAATGTTTTAAAAGAATTTTTAAAGGAAATAAGTTATGTACTCCCCTCTTCTGTCGCTGTAAAATAATTTCGGTTATGATCGCGACATCATTGACGTTCATTTTTGAGTTTCAAAGTGGGAAGACCATTGTAGTAGCTTTGCTACACATTTGTCTTGATAAACAAATTTAATTCTATTTTCTTAAGTATGATTTGATATATATATATATAAAGATATGAGTGTGTGTGTATCAAAATGATTTGAAATGAACTCAGTATTTAGTTCTTAAGTTCTTGTTAAATTAATGATTTTCAGTTGTAGAAATAAAGTGAAATTTTAATAGTTGGAAACTTCTAAAAGGAAAAATAAGAAATTAGAAGCTAGGTGATTCGTGAAACTGTAAAAAAAATTGGAGATTTGTCACTTGTAAATTAAAGGATAATGAAACTTAGAAGATGTAAATTATTGAATATTATTGCTAACTAAAATGAATGAGATTAATTGTATAACACTCAATTACATTCTAAAAACATATATAAAACTTACCTGAAATGTTTAAAGGTTGAAATATTAATATGAATATGTAATAGAATTTTATACGAGTAAAATTTAAGTAATGGAGTTATTTCTACAAATAAGAACTATGATGTACAAGAAATATTTTAAACATAAGTTAATATTTTGAAATGCTAGAAATTAAATTAAATAGAAAAAGTGAATACTATTTAAGTAAATGATTATAAACTTAAGAAAATGATTGAAATGATTCATAAATAAGTTTATTGTTAAATGATACTGTATATGATGAATGAATGTAAATTAAAAAGAAAAAGAAAAACTTAAGTATGAAATGATTCATTGATAAATATTAATATTTAAATGGAAATCAAGTATCTAAACAAATAGTAAATGTGAATTAAACTGCAATGAAATGTATGTAATACTTTAATAAGGGATTCATTGACGATTTCAAATATTGAATGGGAAATAAATTGTGTATGTAATGAAGGTAAAATAATAAAAGATAATCATTGCATGAATGAAAGAAAATAAATGGAAAGTAAATGATGTGAAAATGAAACTAATAGAATAAACTTAAATAATATTTAAAATTCTTTGTTGTTTGGTTTATGGGATGTTTGGGAAATGATACTTTAAATTGTTCAAGGTTGTATGAATAATCTATTAAGTAATTATCTAAGGCTGTTTAGCATAAGGTACACTTGGTAGATTATTTATCACCCTTGTACGATGAAAAGTTTCTGAACCTGAACAAACCATTTGTTTTGGTTGCTATGGATGTATGACTGATTTCTTTTGTTGTATATAATCATTGTACTGCTTTTGTTTGCATACAATTATTATATATTGTGCGCTGCTTGTGCTACTAATTGAAACAACTAATATATTGTTCTTTTTGCATAATTTTAACTCTTTTGGATTATGTAAGTGAAATACCAGTTTATGGAAGCAATAGCTACTGCTTTTAGTTTCATAAATAAAGTTTGTTTACCCGACAAATAGGTACGTTTTCGGATTACGGTTTTGCAATGATATTTTAATTGTTTTTCCCATGGTTTGGGTGTTATATTGTTGAAATACGATATATATATTGAAATTATTGATATTATTTTTTTTCGGACCTAATTGCGCAAAGGAGACTGCCGAGATTTTTCGTAAATTTAAGACTTGGAATTTTTTTGTAAAAGTTGAGTTATTTTCAAATTTTGTCAAACTTAAATATGTAAGATAAATTGTTATAAATTGATTATTTTGAATAAATTATATTAAACCTCTTGACTCCTTCTTGTTCCTTTTCGAGGATGAAAAGTTTTGAGTGGGGAGAGTGTAACGATCTGTATTTTTGATAATTAAATCTATTAAATTAAATAAGATTTTGGAATTTAATATTGAGAGAAATTAAAATTTATGATATATTAATGAGAAAAATAATTAGCATATGATTTATAATGCTATTTAAATGTTATTGACAACTATTTTAGTGTAATTTCAATCAATTGAAGTAATTATAAAGTTAATTTGGTTATAACTGTAAATAAGGAATAAATTGAATGTTGGATTTAGTGTTGAAATTTTATGTTATAAATTGGAATAGGTTTATTATGGAATATGAAATTAATTAATTTGTATGTAAATTTATTAGCTTTTGTCTATAAACAAAAAACTTAGAAATAAGTTTGAATTACTAATGTGTAATAATTGTTCTTAATTATTATTTTATTATTTAATCCATTGAAATTAATTTGAAAATCAACGAAATTTAATGTAGTTAAATACGTCAGTTAATATGAGTTAAGATGATAACTATAGAATATGAATGCAATAAAATGTAAACTAATGTTAATTATATTCATAAGGTAATGGTTGATTCAATAAAAAGAGTGTAAATCGAAATAAAAGAATTTGATTGAAATTAAAATAAATTAATTGGTGTTTTATTACAGTTGTAATTGAACGTGGAAATTAGTGCAATATTTAAATATTTGATTTAACATGGAAAATTTAGTTTTAAAAGATAAAAATTTCTATTAATCAAGAATGATAAAATTGTTAACTTTTAAATTTGAATTCAAAAATGATTAAATCAATTTAATTATAATTTATTTAATTAACATGTAAAATTAGCCATTTTGACCGTTGTCTCGAATTTCAACGAAACCGGTTTCATTGGATTCGTAACAGTGAATTGCAAAATTTCAAGTTTCGTAGCGATCAGATTTATCGTTCGATCGTGCGAGCTCGAAACGTGTAGAAATCGATTAATAAAATTTAAATGAATATAATTTGATTTTTAAAGCTAACTTCTATAGACAATGGAATTAGGGTTTGAGACTAGTTCCATTGAGTTAGAAAATATCGAAAACCTATATTTCGATATATTGGATGACCTACTTTCGTTTTGAAAACGAAACTGGCTTTTCTGGTTGTTGTTATCGTTTCGACCCAATTCGATCTGTCCATTCGTTCTTATCCATCTCTGTCTATATAAATAGATATTTTCTAAAACCCTAGCAGCTTTTATTTCTGATTTCTGTACGTACTTTATTCTTATCGGTTCCTTCTCCAATGGTTGTCATTCCAAAACACTAATTTCCCAATTACAAATCAAACTTCAAAATTCAAATTCCTCAAAACCTATCGAATTATATATTGTTGGAAAGCAATCGACGAGCGTAATCTACATCTGAAATTCATTTTTCGATTGGAGGTTCGGTTTGGCCAGAAATTGTTAAAGAAGTTTCGGCAGTTCGTATTAGGGCTTGGGATTTAACGGTGGATCGTCGACCGTTGGACGATCGGGAAGTTGCTGCTTGTAGAGGGAAGTAAGGCAAGTGCATCGGCATGGTTCGTTCGTGTTTGAGATGAAGGTAATCGCCGAAAATCGATGAATATGAGGGCGGCGGCACACCGCCTTTGGTGGCTTTGGGGAGGGTCGCACGACCACTATAGGCGCGCCGAGGTAGTGCGGTTCCAGTGGCGTGGTCAGAATGAGGGTCAAGCGAACGTGGGCGCAGTGTTTTCAATGATGGTGAACAGTGGCTGCTAGTTCATGCTCGAGTTGGTTATGTTAGGGTTTGGGTTGGAGAGGTACGAAATTACTAGATTGCCTCTGTATTGATTTTAATTTAATTTAAATTTAAATTCTCGATCTTCTAACCTCAATAACTTTTGCATATGAACTCGAATTTGGACGCGGTTTCTTCCGTTGGAATCGTATCGAAATTCCAGACAGGATGGAACTTGTTTGGTTGAATTCTGAGACTATTGGATTTTTGGACTTTATTTGGATTTTAAATCGACTGTAAATCAAAGGTGGGTAATTTAACTCACTCACGCAATACTAAACCTTCTTATGTTAGTTGAATTAAGTTTATGCTATGATAAGAAATTTATTGATTGATGTTTGGTAATTTAAATTATCATTTAAATTAAATTAATTTTTTTTTGAATTAAATTGCCATTTAAATTAATATTGAATTTAAATTGTTAGTTAAATACCTGATAATGACAACCCGTTAATTGTTGTGATTTATTGGCTGCTTTGGATGCTGATTGTGATGGATGTTTATTTATTGACATTTTGGATGATTATATCCCTGTTATCACTATGGGTTGAAATAATGCATACCTGAATGATCTTATAGATTAGGAAAAATTATTATGGGTTGATATTATACATACCCGAGCGATTTTATTGATTTGGAAATTTTTGATTCGGGATACGGGTTGAAATGATATATACCTAGAAAATTTAACTATTTTGGGTTGAAATGATACATAACCTATCACTTGACCATAGGGTAGAAAATTATATACGGACACCGTTGGTCAGTTTTAAAGTATTTTTTGAATGGTAAAGTATGTTTGATTTATAAATTTGATTTTTAAATTTAATTTAATGATTTTATTTAAAAATTTATATTTGAAAAAATATTTTAATTTATATGTTTTAAATTTTCTAATTATAAGTTAATATATGGTTTAAAAAGTAAATTTAAGATTTTTACTTATAATTTTATTTAGTTTTAAAATATATTTTAAATGGTTTAAATTTTTATTTAATATAGGTGTAAGAGATTTATATAAAAATTTATTTAATAAAATAGTTAATATAGTTTTTAGAAGTTTACTCAAATTCAATTTAATAAAATAAATATAGATTTTATAATAACTTTAATAAATAAAAATGTAAGAGGTTTTGTAAGGAATTTATAAAAGTTTTGTAAGAGATTTTATAACGGATTTTATAAAGGATTTTTTATAATGGTTTTATAAAGGTGTTATAAGGGTTTTAAAGGATTTTATAAAGGGTTTTTATAAAAGAACTTGTATAAAGGGATTTGGAAGTGTTTTAAAGGAATTTGCGTAGAAATGTATGAAAAAGGGGAAGAGTTATAAACTGCTTTGGAATTTATAAATCGCTTTATAAATGGTTTTAAAACATATAAATAGTTTATAAATGGTTTAAGAAAGATTTATAAATTATTTTCAAAATTGATTGAAAGAAAAATCTTCCTCGGTATTTATGAATATATTTATACTTTTGGAATAAGTATATGGATATCTGGATATGAAGGTATAAACTGTTTTTGGGAATTTTTTTAAAATGACCACGGTATGAAATAAGCGTTTGGTTGTTAAAGAGATCGGGGTCGGTTGTCATACTCTCTGCCAATTCCAAAACCACTTTAACAACTGTGCACGTGGTGGAGAATCCAGAACGAAGTAGGATGGTTTGGCGAACACTACCGTATGAGGTAAGAACATAGCCCTGACCTTTGGGTCAGCTTGATATGACTAAAACAGGAGCTATACTAGGCCAAGTGAGGTCGCTCCTCTGATCGGACACGCTTCTTCGATACCATATTGTTACTTTGTGATTGATTGGTGGCCACCTTCGATTTGATTATGGGAGTGTGTTCCGAGGTGGGCGGTAGTAGCTGTTATGTGTTACCACCAGTTCAGGAGTGCAAAATAGTAGAATCCTACCCTGGGCATTGCCTCGCGTGCCTTGTCATATGCCTTATCGAGCCCACTACGATTTGAGTTTGTGTTGTACCTATGGAGTGCTCCCTGATAGCCTACCTGTGTACGGTGGAATTTACAGTATTGTATAGAATACAATGCCTATAAAAATGTGTTAAGGAGGATATGGGTAACTATTTTAATACTTTACTTTACTGATAGACACTACATATATATAGCATATTTTACTACATATAGATAGTTTAATGGATCCTTAGGAGATGGAAAATCCCGAAACATCTCTTAAGTTATTGCACGCACGTTCTACACTGGATAAGAGATGTGAAACCTCGTAAGTATCTCTAAAGCCATTACACTCATATTTACTTATTGTTGATTTAACTTACATAAGATCTTTTAGTTCTGACTCGAGTGTTTTGTTTTTTCATTACACTCGTGTCAGTCTGAGCATTTGAGTGTTGAACACTTTATTTCTGGAGGGCAAAGACGGAGATTTGTATACTATTTATATATATATTCCACTCCATCATGTTGTTCCGCTATATTATCCTATTTTACCAGTTGTATGTATAACTCTGATTGTTGTAAAAATTGCGTAATCAAATGTATATTATAAAATAGCTTTATGAACTGTTTATTTGATTATTATATTTTGTCATTCCACTGTGAGATTCTGTGTTTTGTTTTTCCTTCTGTTCTCTTATTTTCTTATGCCCCATTGACAATCCTCCCTTTTGAATGGTTTGAGTTAGACATGTGTGGTTTATTATCGATTTAAATAGTCCAAAGGTGGGTCGTTACATTAAAGGATAGAGTCGAAACCCATTTTCGACTCCATTGCCTTCGAAAACCTCACCCCTTTTGAAAGTATTCAAGAAAAGGCTTAATTTAACAAAACAAGAAACACATGTCGAAAGCATTGCTAGCTTCAATGTTGTCGAAAGTAAGTTTGCGGCTAGGTTTCGACTTGGTCGAAACCAATCTTGTCGAAAGCCCTTGTTTAAAGAAAAAGTATCCCTTCGAAAGCTATTTATAAAGACCCTTTCGAAAGCATGAGTTTGGACTATGTTGAAGGCTTTAAGTAAAACAGTGCAGGAGTTTTAACTTTTGAAAATAACTAAGGTTTCGACTCTAACGAAAGCATCCCTTTCGACACCCTACCTTTCGCTACATAACAATTTACTTCGTATCAATACCATTGATACCGTGTGCATTGGTTTTGACTCTAATGGTTTCGACTGAGTTAGGGAAGGGGTAAAGGAGTTGAAAGGTACTTCTGAAATAGGTGGAACCACCTTTTTCTGTAAACGTTGGATTATAGCTAAATATGGCTAGCACTTTATAACTAACCTACCTGTTGTAATTCCTTGATTGATTACTTTAAAACTTTCCAAATACTTTACAATTAAAAACCGCTGCATTTAATTAGATCTAAATTAAAGAAATATAACGTTTAAGCACTTCCATATAACAAAACCAATATTTGCAGAAAAATCCCTTTTTTAAAATAATTTACTTTCCTTAATAAATCAACTGGGAAAACCCAAAAATCACATAAAATCACTTTCATCATATAATCCAACATATTAAAATTTCGGACCCAATTTCTTCCTGAAATATTCGAAATAATTTTTAAACCCAATTATATCATATTAACATTTAAAAATTCATAATAAAATTTCCATAGACCGAAAAATTCTAAAAATTAAAACCCGTCTCCAAAATCATGTTTTACTTAACATAAAATTTTTCCATGGCATTCTAAAATCATAAATCCTCTATTTTACCCTAAAACCATACATTTTCATATGTAAATGAGTTAAGATAAATCAATCATAATATAATCCATGCATATCATCATAAAAATGAATTCAATCATAAATCCAAAAACATATAATCATAGAATAAAATAGAGATGATGTAAGATCATTATTTACCTTAGACTCGATAAGGAATTTGAGATTTGTTGTTCATTAATCCTTTCTAGCTTTGATCCTTAGCTTTAGATTGAATTTTCCTTTTTTCCTTCTTGTTAATGGCCGACTCTATTTTAGTTTTTTATTTGCGTTTGTGAAATTGAGTAATGAAACGTGAATGGGCAAGGTTAGGAAGTGTATAGTCGTGTATGATAAGGAGACTATTTTACTAATATGCCCATTTGTAATTTAATTAGTTTAGTTACCTAATTAAAGCCCATTTACTTCATTAATAAGCACGACCCTATATGTGACGCCCCACCTCTATGCTCATAATAACAAAGAGTATTAAAAGAAATAATGTCTATTATTACGAAGAATAAGGCTGGATAGGAGCGACCATCCGTAATTGGCCTTACACTAATATTGGTTATCTCGGTAGGTGTGGTATATACTTTTTTTTTCATCTATTATTTATTTACTCCCATCGACATATCCAATCATCAGTATAAAACAAACTATGATAGTTCATAATAGTTTAGGACATTAGATATAACAATAACACAGATAATATAAATGCGGAACACAGATTAACAAAAATCTCATATATATAACCGATGTCAGTTACAATATAGTTGACACGATACATATGATACAACTACAACTGTCGACTCTAGAAGTTATATATACAAGTACATTATCGACTAGTATACATGAATACATATCGTTCTATACAATGACACGACTACTACAAAATGACACTGACAACTTCAGAAGATGTGAAAAGTCTTCATATCCTGAACAGCAACTCAAAGAAGAAAATCTACAACCTGAAATAACTCGGGTCTGACCCGAGTATTACATTCAAAAGAAAATAATACACGGGTCAGTCTAATTCAAACTCAGTTATTAGTGCATAGAAGCAATAATAATCTCAAATAGATGACAGTCACAGAAATCACGTATATCCAACTCTCGATACGAGAATTGGATAACGGCAGATATAACACTAAGCAGTGTTAAACGACAAATCAACAACCCAAATCAGAACACAACTCCAAATCATTTGAAATTAGCCAACGAAACAATTCAACAAATCGAAACATCAATTTAAAACTGCCAATCTGATAGGGCTGCAGTACACGCACGCGTGTACTGCCTCGCCACTATCGCAAGGGATACACAGAAGCTCAGTGAAAGTCACAAATGATCACAAGGTCAAACCCCGAAGTACCGGATTCAACTCAAGTGAATTCGAAACAAATCCCAACAGGGGGAAAACTGTCAATAAAAATCAGTGCATCATTGCAATGAAACCCAACAAGGACTAAATCTCAACAAATAAAGCACTGCAATTCAAATAGCAGTATAACTGGAAGTGATCAAGTGAATACATACATATTAAACAATGACAGTTCAAGTATGCCGAATATGACAAGGTCCAATCAAAGTCAACTATCTCCCAACAATTCAAAACTGCATACTTAGGAATAACTTAAGGTCAGTACAAATCTACCTACAGGTATACACACACATACTTATGGATATGTGCACCTAAATGCAGACTTGAAAAATTAACTAAACAGAGAAGTGCCCAAGCCCAATTCAAATGATCAGACCGTTAGCATACATACAAAACAGTGCCAACTGTGGCACAACAAAGCAGGGAGGCTACAAGTACGAACTGAACCAAGTAATGCAACTGGCAACGGTGCAATAATAAAGCACAGAGACTACAAGAGTACAATAATTCCAGACTCATTCAGGTAGAACAAGAATGGCTAGAGACAGTCTTATATAACTATTACAATGAGTATGCTAGTGTATATCCCACATACCAATGCCTTAGTAAAAAAAAGGAACAGACTCAAAGTACAAGCTAATGCAGACCACTGGTTTACCAATCAGGGAGCAATGAAGTGCAAGTGAGAATGCAAGCTACAGGTCGATCTCAAGTCAATTGAAGATGCATAACTGTACCAATGCTATCAAAAGCATATGCAGTGTACAGTACATGAAGACAATGTCGACTTAATGAGCAAATGCAAGAAATGGCCGTGGTGGCCGAGACTATCAGGTGTATATGTATATATACTGTAAACAACAAGAACACATATAATACCAAGCTGATGCCAAACAGAGGAACATACATCTATATACATGAATGAATGTATGTATACAACTTGAACCAATCATATATGCAACAGGAACAAATGAGCTCATATGGACAGTGCAGTGACACACAAATGAACAGCCACCAAAGAACATTACATATGCAATTTGGATATGCAAGCATACTGTATCAACATAGACAAAAGTGAAGAATATCTGGAGTGAATGCAGACAACTACAGACATGGAACCAAGATACAACAGTGAAGGAAATTGCATCCCGACAGTATGAAAAAGTCTACACGAGATCAAGATACATGAATAATGAAGTGTCTATAAACAATTACATAAAATTGCACCGGCAAACTGACTCAAATGACAACAGTGATTAGCAGCAGTACCAATTTCATAATTTACCAAGACAAAACAATAAGTGACCGAAGTCGCCAGAGATTCACAAAACCAAATCACAATAGTTCAAATGTCGAAACCAACCAAAATAAGTTCAAACACTATTAAGAACCCAAAAAAAACGAACAAGTTTATAGTTTCACAAAATCGAAGTCAACCCCGAAATCACTAGAAATTCACCAAACCAAACAGTGAAACCCAAAGTCACAAAAAAATATACGAATTCGACGAAGTCTAACTACACAAACTCAAGTCAAGAAATCAAAGATCGAATGCTGAGATAAATTAAACCAATTACTCAAGCAACAAAATCCCAAAATTGGAACAAGCTAGGAAACTAGAGGCTCGAATTAGATGTGAGTAGATAGTACTACTCACCTTCGTTTCCCAGAGTACGCATCAAAGAATCGATCGAAGAAAAATCGAAGCCCCAAATTACAAAACCCTAAATCTCGTAAGCCTCAACGAGCAAGCGAAGAAGACGATGCCGCCCTTTTTTTTCGAGGAACGAATGAGGAAGAACGAGCCAGATTCGCAAGAGAATCAAAGAATCGCCGAAGCCCTAAATTTCGTTCGCCATTTATTTTCTTCGATTGATTTAAAGAGGAATGGGCGAAATGAAAAGGGTGAACGTGGTTTTACAAAGAAATCATCGTGGCATTAAGCATGGGTTAAGGTATGGTCTGGTATGGGTTTATCTGTACGAGAGGTATGGTCATCATTCTTTTTTTCGTTTAGACTTAGGGTTAGCGAAAATGAATTGAGGGAAAACGAACGAGTACTGGCCTTAATAAATTATCACAGCACCCCAAACTTGGGCCAAGATTCAAAGCCCACAACACTTAATGAATTGTAAAAGAATTTACAACAGACTAAAACACTTAACAGCAATTATCCAACCGATTAATCGTTTACGGACGAAATTAATTAATGCGAAACGTCGGGTTGTTACAGACTCCCCTCCTTATAAAAATTGCGTCCCCGCAATTTTCATAATTAAAGGCGTCAATAACAATTATTTTTCTAACATAAACTGGTTAAGCTAGGAAATAAGGTTAAGAACACAATCACCAAAGAAATCTTTTAATTTCCTAAAAAGAGATTCACACTTTCTCAACAAAATCTAACTATCAGATAAATGATCAGAAAACAACAAAGCTGAATAATTGTAATCATCAGTAATATTCAATTAGAGACTAGAAATTCTCGTATCAATAAAATCAGCAAACATCCAAATATCCAAACGATACTCAGAAAATAAATCAACAAATGTCAAATTATCAAAAACGAAAACCACAAAACATCAAATATCTAATTATCTCAAACGATAATCAGAAACAAATCAGCACATATCAAATTACCACAAACGGTAATTAAAATTTCAAATTCAACAAATATTCGATTATCACAAGCGATAATCAAATTTCAAATTCAACAAATATTCGATTATCACAAACGATAACCAAATTTTCAAATTCAACAATTATTTGATTATCACAAGCGATAATCGAATTTTAAATTCAACAAATATTTGATTATCTCAAGCGATAATCAAATTCCAAATTCAACAAATATTCGATTATCACAAACGATAACCAAATTTTCAAATTCAACAATTATTTGATTATCACAAGCGATAATCAAATTTTAAATTCAACAAATATCTGATTATCTCAAGCGATAATCAAATTCCAAATTCAATAAATATTTGATTATCCCAAGCGATAATCAAATTTCAAATTCAACAAATATTTGATTATCTCAAGCGATAATCAAATTCAAATCAACCAATATTTAATTATCTAAAGCGATAATTAAATCTCAAATCAACAAATATTTAATTATCAGAAGCGATAATTAAAAGCAACAAATATCTGATTATCAAAAGTGATAATCAGAACTCATATCAACAATTATCTAATTATCACAAGCGATAATTAGAACCAACAAATATCCGATTATCAAAAACGATAATCAGAACTAATATCAACAAATATCCAATTATCACAAGCGATGATTAGAAACAACAAATATCCAATTATCAAAAGCGATAATCAGAACTCATATCAACAAATATCCAATTATCACAAGCGATAATTAGAAACAACAAATATCTGATTATCAAAAACGATAATCAGAACTCATATCAACAAATATCTAATTATCACAAGCGATAATTAGAAACAACAAATATCTGATTATCAAAAACGATAATCAGAACTCATATCAACAAATATCTAATTATCACAAGCGATAATTAGAAACAACAAATATCTTATTATCAAAAACGATAATCAGAACTCATATCAACAAATATCCAATTACCTGCAGATAATTGGAAGCAACAAATATCTAGAAATCAATTAAGAAGACTAGAAAATCAACATAAAAGCTTGGATCGATCCCATCAGATGGCGAGTTTTTAATTCGCCGCACGTGCATCAACAAATGTCCGAAGCCTACCAAGTACTCAACATAATTTTGGCGCCCAACAAATGACCCGAAGGTCCAACAAATGACCCGAATGTCTAGTACTGGTATTTGACCCGAAGGTCCAACAAATGACCCGAATGTCCAACAAAGTGGCTCGAAAGCACACGAAATCATCAAATATTTCAATTAACGAGTCCAGAATTAACCGAAATAGCAAACGCACATGTCCCATACCACGTGTTTTACTAAATCGTTTGATTCACTTCATCGTTTCCTTGAAAGTGCAAAATTCATCAAAATCATCAAAACAGCAGATATTCAATTAACGAGTCCGGAATTAACCAAAATAGTAAAAGTGTGGTTCCATACTCCGCACTTTTGCTAAATCGTTTAAATCTCTTCATCGTTTCCTTGAAAGTGCAAAATTGTGTATTTTGTAAAAATACACTTTACATTCTCAAACGGACAAGTCCGGAATTAAGCGAATCAGTAAAAGAAAGGGGTCATAGTCCTCGATTTTGCTGAAACGTTTAAATCGCTTCCTCATTCTTTTGAAAGCGTAAACTGTTAAATTTCTAAAAACAATTTTATTTATTTTGTAAAAATAACAATTCACCTTCTTAACTGGACAAGTCCGGAGTTAAGCGAAACAGTAAAAGAAAGGGGTCATAATCCTCGATTTTGCTGAATCGTTTAAGTCGCTTTCTCATTCTTTTGAAAACGCAAATTGTTAAAATTTTATAAAACAATTTTCATTTTAAAACGATTTTCCAATCACGTGATTAAAGCAGCAAATCAGTAACAATTTCGATAAGGAAATTGTACTTCTCAAAATACCGTGAAAATGGTCACAAATCAGTATTGCGGAATAACCGCTTGAAAATCCACTTTTAAAAATTTGACGGTTACTGAAGCCAAAGCGACAGTAAATTTTAAAATGTCAAAATCACATCAAAACAATTTACATCAAAATGTAATATCAGTGAATTTTCATTCATCAAAATATCACAAAACACCGTGCTTCAAAAATTTAGCATTGGTGTAAAATCTCGTTATAAAAATAACGGCAACAAAATACGTTTCATAACCAAGCATCGGTTCAACGTAAATAAATGCAGTAATGTGCAATTCATATTTGCACGCACATTACAATATAAACAAAGAAATCATTCGAATGTATCTTCAATGAAGACAATTTAAAACAGCAAAATCTAATCAATAGATGATTAGTACAAAAGAAAGCCAGCGGAAATTTCAACAAAAATCACATATCTGCAATTTCTTCGAATCCTCAATTTGGATTCAAAATTCTCAAAGAAACAAAATAATTAAAGCTATGTAAACAACAATTGGAATTCATATCAATTTCGTATTTTGATTTTTAAATCAAAAAGATTGTCAGTTGTACTCAGTGAAGACAGTTTCACTGTTTCCGCTGCGCACTCTGATAAACAGAACACAATTCAATCAAATCAACAAAACACAGTTTCACTTTTTATTTTTAAATAATGATATTTAAAAACTTGCATCAAAATTTCAAAACTTTAGTTTTGACTCAAAGCACAATAAAACATCGACCAATAGTTGTAACATATGTTCCATCCAAGTTATGTTTTATATTATGTCCATAAACCCCAAGCTCTGATACCAACTGTGACGCTCCACCTCTATGCTCATAATAACAAAGAGTATTAAAAGAAATACTGTCTATTATTACGAAGAATAAGGCTGGATAGGAGCGACCATCCGTAATTGGCCTTACACTAATATAGGTTATCTCGGGTAGGTGTGGTATATACTTTTTTTTTTCATCTATTATTTATTTACTCCCATCGACATATCCAATCATCAGTATAAAACAAACTATGATAGTTCATAATAGTTTAGGACATTAGATATAACAATAACACAGATAATATAAATGCGGAACACAGATTAACAAAAATCTCATATATATAACCGATGTCAGTTACAATATAGTTGACACGATACATATGATACAACTACAACTGTCGACTCTAGAAGTTATATATACAAGTACATTATCGACTAATATACATGAATACATATCGTTCTATACAATGACACGACTACTACAAAATGACACTGACAACTTCAGAAGATGTGAAAAGTCTTCATATCCTGAACAGCAACTCAAAGAAGAAAATCTACAACCTGAAATAACTCGGGTCTGACCCGAGTATTACATTCAAAAGAAAATAATACACGGGTCAGTCTAATTCAAACTCAGTTATTAGTGCATAGAAGCAATAATAATCTCAAATAGATGACAGTCACAGAAATCACGTATATCCAACTCTCGATACGAGAATTGGATAACGGCAGATATAACACTAAGCAATGTTAAACGACAAATCAACAAACCAAATCAGAACACAACTCCAAATCATTTGAAATTAGCCAACGAAACAATTCAACAAATCGAAACATCAATTTAAAACTGCCAATCTGATAGGGCTTCAGTACACGCACACGTGTACTGCCTCGCCACTATCGCAAGGGATACACAGAAGCTCAGTGAAAGTCACAAATGATCACAAGGTCAAACCCCGAAGTACCGGATTCAACTCAAGTGAATTCGAAACAAATCCCAACAGGGGGAAAACTGTCAATAAAAATCAGTGCATCAATGCAATGAAACCCAACAAGGACTAAATCTCAACAAATAAAGCACTGCAATTCAAATAGCAGTATAACTGGAAGTGATCAAGTGAATACATACATATTAAACAAGGACAGTTCAAGTATGCCGAATATGACAAGGTCCAATCAAAGTCAACTATCTCCCAACAATTCAAAACTGCATACTTAGGAATAACTTAAGGTCAGTACAAATCTACCTACAGGTATACACACACATACTTATGGATATGTGCACCTAAATGCAGACTTGAAAAATTAACTAAACAGAGAAGTGCCCAAGCCCAATTCAAATGATCAGACCGTTAGCATACATACAAAACAGTGCCAACTGTGGCACAACAAAGCAGGGAGGCTACAAGTACGAACTGAACCAAGTAACGCAACTGGCAACGGTGCAATAATAAAGCACAGAGACTACAAGAGTACAATAATTCCAGACTCATTCAGGTAGAACAAGAATGGCTAGAGACAGTCTTATATAACTGTTACAATGAGTATGCTAGTGTATATCCCACATACCAATGCCTTAGTAAAAAAAAGGAACAGACTCAAAGTACAAGCTAATGCAGACCACTGGTTTACCAATCAGGGAGTAATGAAGTGCAAGTGAGAATGCAAGCTACAGGTCGATCTCAAGTCAATTGAAGATGCATAACTGTACCAATGCTATCAGAAGCATATGCAGTGTACAGTACATGAAGACAGTGTCGACTTAATGAGCAAATGCAAGAAATAACCGTGGTGGCCGAGACTATCAGGTGTATATGTATATATACAGTAAAGCAACAAGAACACATATAATACCAAGCTGATGCCAAACAGAGGAACATACATCTATATACATGCATGAATGTATGTATACAACTTGAACCAAACATATATGCAACAGGAACAAATGAGCTCAAATGGACAGTGCAGTGACACACAAATGAACAGCCACCAAAGAACAGTACATATGCAATTTGGATATGCAAGCATACTGTATCAACATAGACAAAAGTGAAGAATATCTGGAGTGAATGCAGACAACTACAGACATGGAACCAAGATACAACAGTGAAGGAAATTGCATCCCGGCAGTATGAAAAAGTCTACACGAGATCAAGATACATGAATAATGAAGTGTCTATAAACAATTACATGAAATTGCACCGGTAAACTGACTCAAATGACAACAGTGATTAGCAGCAGTACCAATTTCATAATTTACCAAGACAAAACAATAAGTGACCGAAGTCGCCAGAGATTCACAAAACCAAATCACAATAGTTCAAATGTCGAAACCAACCAAAATAAGTTCAAACACTATTAAGAACCCAAAAAAAACGAACAAGTTTATAGTTTCACAAAATCGAAGTCAACCCCGAAATCACTAGAAATTCACCAAACCAAACAGTGAAACCCAAAGTCACAAAAAAATATACGAATTCGACGAAGTCTAACTACACAAACTCAAGTCAAGAATCAAAGATTGAATGCTGAGATAAATTAAACCAATTACTCAAGCAACAAAATCCCAAAATTGGAACAAGCTAGGAAACTAGAGGCTCGAATTAGATGTGAGTAGATAGTACTACTCACCTTCGTTTCCCAGAGTACGCATCAAAGAATCGATCGAAGAAAAATCGAAGCCCCAAATTCCAAAACCCTAAATCTCGTAAGCCTCAACGAGCAAGCGAAGAAGACGATGCCGCCCTTTTTTTTCGAGGAACGAATGAGGAAGAACGAGCCAGATTCGCAAGAGAATCAAAGAATCGCCGAAGCCCTAAATTTCGTTCGCCATTTATTTTCTTCGATTGATTTAAAGAGGAATGGGCGAAATGAAAAGGGTGAACGTGGTTTTACAGAGAAATCATCGTGCCATTAGGCCTGGGTTAAGGTATTGTCTGGTATGGGTTTATCTGTACGAGAGGTATGGTCATCATTCTTTTTTTCGTTTAGACTTAGGGTTAGCGAAAATGAATTGAGGGAAAACGAACGAGTACTGGCCTTAATAAATTATCACAGCACCCCAAACTTGGGCCAAGATTCAAAGCCCACAACACTTAATGAATTGTAAAAGAATTTACAACAGACTAAAACACTTAACAGCAATTATCCAACCGATTAATCGTTTACGAACGAAATTAATTAATGCGAAACGTCGGGTTGTTACACTATATGTGTTTTATTTAAATTCTCAATCCTTTTATCATCATTATTCTATTTAATTTATCTAATTAAATTTCCTGAATAATATTATCAAAAATTAGGGATGTTACGAGAATCGAACAAGTATTCTCGCATAATGAAAGGAGACTATGAGTTTATTTATCAATTTCAAAAATAGGTGATTCTCAACAGTCAATTGAACAATTAAGAGTATTGACTCCACGTTAGGGTATGATGACCAAATCCAAATTAGAGTTCCAGTACATTATCAAAATATGATTTTGGTAATTATACCAGAAGGGATATGATCTATCGGTCACGAATGTGTCTTCAAGAGCAAGACAAATGCAGTTGGAATATAATGAGCAACGTTTATAAGAATTACATCGTAATTTTCAACTTTTGAAATTAGCATAATAGATTCGTTATTCCACATGCTCATGTTAAATCAGATTTACTCACATAATTATCACTTGGTGCGACTTTGTGTTTTGGTACATATGTATTGAAATGGAAAATTCTAAATATTGATTTACAATAGACTGTTGGTATATAACAACCAACGTGTCTCGATGTCAGTGGGAGCAATATTAAGTTTGTGGTTTTTTAGATATGACCAAAGAAATGGTACTTCTATAACCACCAGACTTAAATAAGTATTTTGAGAAAAATATCGAATAGTTTGATTTTTAGTTGAAATGCATATAAAGTGTGTGTCCATAAGAAAGAACCACTAAAAGGCACATAGATATTTCTAGATTATCAGTAAACAACATATTGCTGATTGTTAACGATGTACTTATGTTAAAATCAGTAATAGTTTGGTTGTTTAATACTCGATATTGCATTTGTAAATTATATCTTTTGTAATAAGTATAAAGGATGTTAGGACTGTCTCAAATGATATACAAAGACACCTTATTAAAAAATTTAGTATATAACATGTAACATGGATTCCTTATGTACTAATAATAGAAATTATCATACATGTTGTATTATCATATTTTGCTAATGTATTTGATTCATGAGGCAAATATCAAATCAAAACTAAGATAACTAAATGGTAGTTTAGAGTTGTTCTTGAGTTTTACAAAATCTAGAGAAAAGTTTACAGAAACAATAAACTCCTTATGAAAGAGTGTTTGGACTTGAACTTTATAAGTGCTATTGGGTATAATATGTCAATGTTAAATTTAGTACATTCAAACCTTAACTAAGAAGCTTTAAATTGGAAATGTTTTAAATGAAAGGTTGTGGATGATTCAACGAAATGCTAAGTACATCGCTTTGAATTGCACCATAATAAAAGCAATGTATAAGTATAAGTGCGTAAATTTATAACTAAGCTAAGCATGATTCCAAGTATTAAAAAATTTTAATAATTGTTAAGCTAAGCATGTTCCAAGTATTAATAATATTATATCATTGTTATATGATAATAATGTAATAATAAGGCCTCACTAGAAGTCAAGAAACATACTCTGAATAGTTCCACATGATAAAGGTAGTTTATCAGCATTGGGGAGAGCTGATTGACAGAGTACATAATTGAACAACATAGCAAATCCATTCACGAAGGGTATAACTCGATTAGTTCTCATCAAATTGATTGAGAGAATGTGATAGAGATTCTATAATTGACCCCAAGTGCAAGTAAGAGATTGATAGAATAAAGAGTATGCCCTAGGGGAAATTATATAATCTTTTACATATATCTAACTCGATAGCCAATCATATTCGAAATAAAATGTGTTTTCTTTCTATTATATACCCGATATAATGTGCTATATTAATTAATTAATATAATTAAAAGTATATTTAACATAAATGTATGGTTTGTGGTAGTAGTTACAAACTGTTATAAGCATGAGTAATTTATCATTATGAAAATAAACATTCCGTTTTAAATATTCCTAGTTAAGAGTATTGAGACTGGATATCGATACTTCCATTCAGACTAGGGTATGTAACGCTCTCCAAATGTTGGACAGTGTATTACTCATGACTACTGAGGGGCACTAAGGGGTTATGTACTGATGATTATTAGATAATTATGGAATGACTCACTCGGTAGTTTTCTATTGGTTAATATAACTAAGGTCTTCTATTGGTTAATATAACCAAGCTCAAACGGAAAAAATAGATGTGAAAAAATCACACAAATCTCTTCACTGGAGAATATTGTTGATCTTCAATGTGGAAGCTCCATTTTGATTATAGTTAAATCATGGCATGACATCTATCGAAGGACTATAGATGGACTGAGTGGAAGCAGTGGAAGTGAAACACTATTCAAGAGAGGATTTGTCTCCTCGGTCATATGAGATTAGTATTATGGTCAATTGAAGTCAACTTAGAGTCAAAGTCTATGGCCAGAATAGTACGGTTAATAATAATTTTTATAATTAAACAAAGAACTTTGTGTTTGGATTACAGAGTCGAATATGGACGATATTGGAATTTGACCTTAAACAAATTCTGTAAGTCCTAATGTGATATAGTTTTAACGAAGAGAACTGGAGTAAATAATTGTCACTACCGAGTAACGCTTAATTAAGTAAAATTGGATATTATCGAAGCTATACAAGTGATAAATTTGGCCAGAATATCATATCACCTATTAAGTGACGTGTTAACGTTATTCAAATTGTTTGATATAAATCGCCGACGAACTTACATCTAAGAGTCACACAAACGTAATGTTGAATACTCCGACTACCACTTGATTTAATCAATTATAATTGTTATAAATTAATTAATATTTAAGAAATATTAATTATAAAATTTTATTTAATTTGTATTGAAAATAGTGCGCATATAAAAGTTGTATACATACGTATCGATATATGATATTGATGTAGGTTTAAATTAGATTTAAACGTATTTTATTTGATCGGGCTTGGAGTGATTGGGAGACCCATAAAGGGACCTGATTTAGTTGACCATAGGTGTACTAGGGGTTGGATTTGATTCAAAAAAAAGGAGTTTGAATTAGTAGAGATATTTGTGGATCCAGATCCACTTTTTGCTCCTCTTTTTCTCTCTTATTTAAGCACCCTTAACCCTCATTTGTTGCTCTCTTTTGAGCCTCCACTACATCCATATCTGGCCGAAAATGGTAGTCCCCTTCCTCCATTGGTTCAAGCAATAAAAACAAAATTTCAAGTAAAATCAGGACAACAATGCATAGTGCTTTCAATTTGGTAGCTCTTTCTGGAAAGATTTGAATTCAGATTCAAACAGAGTCGATCGGTTCAATATTCAACGTTACAATTTAGGCTATAGTCAAGGTAACTTATTTATTTACAATTATGTGTATTTATTTGATAATTATATTGAATCATACGTGCCTAGATTAGATCTCAATATCACGGATCCCTATATATATGCACTGTCATTATTGTATGTGAATATGTATATATCTATTCTAGTTATATATATATATAGGTGCATACATATCTCTTGGCTAGCAAAGAAAAAAAAATTCGAATTAGAAATTAATTTTAAAAGGGATTTTAAAACAAAATTTGAATTTTTTATGTATAAATTTATTAGATCATTTACATGTAATAATATTTTAAAATTAATATAGTAACTATTATATATATTATTTAAAACCTTATATATATATATATATATATATATGTATACATTTATTCTAAAAATATAAGATGTCACTTTAATATAATATATATTTTAATGTACGTTATTTATATAAATGATTTTCGAAATTTATTAAAAAAATTCAAAACATTTCCTTACGGAAAAAAACAATTTTTAAAACCATAAAGGATTTAAAAAATAAAATTATATTTTGTTAAACATATTATAGGCCAAAAACATGTATGAATATATATATATATAATTTTAACCATTTATATTTAAAAATTTAATGATAATTTATATTAGAAATTTAAATATTAATATATATATGTATGTATGTATCTGTGTATATATATATATAAATAGATATATATTTGTATATTTCCATATATATATATATATTAATTCCATATATTTGCATTCATTTATTTTATTTAAAAAAAACAATTTTTGGTTTAAATTCAAAATTAGAAGATATTTTAAAGTCTAGGTCTATATCTAAAATTTTAATTTAAATTCAAATTTTCAATTATTGATATTTGCATTTTGAAATATAATTGTTTAAATTTTTATAAATTTATGCATATATATGTATATTAACATTTATACTCTTATAAATATAATTTTGTATCACATTGAAATATATATATATGTGTGTGTGTGTGTGTGTTAGACAACAAATTTGTATACGGAGGGGCTAACATATCCATTGTGATGTAAATCCCAACATCTATATACGAGTAAGTTAAACCATACACACTGTACATGTTGCACATACACGTACACATACATGTGTATATGATATGCATGTTCATATTACATAATATAAATATAATATCAAAATAAATTTTTATTTACAAATTGAATAAAATATTGTTTTTATTTAAAATAAATTTTGATTTGATCTAAATAAATTTAGACTTCATAGACCTAATGATCCAAAATGGAATAAAATTTTGAAATTTGCCCATTTACCCCGCTTTATGCTGGCCCAGCTCCAACAATTTATATAAATAACAACTAAATATTTATGCCTTTGATAACTATTAGTTTATGCATTTGATAGTTGTAACGAACGCGATTTTTCGTCCCTCGAAAATCGACATTAATACATTCACTGTATCAACTGCCGAGCAATCGAATGCCAGAAAACCGAATTGTTATGGAGAAAAAGAAGAGGTAGGAGAAGACAGAAGGAAAAGAAAGAAAAAGAACACAGAAACAATATCAGAATCTCACATTCGCAGTAGAACAACGTATAATAGATAAATGAATAATCTTTAAATCAAAAAACTATATCATTTTATACATTAAATCATCATCAGAGTTTACAACAACAATATACAACACACTGGACAGTTATATGAACTTGTCCATATACAGAATACACAGCGGAATAATACATAGTATAGATGATATGTCTCGCCATCCAGCTCGCCACTTGAGCTCCATAGCATCTCCTGAATCCAGAATGACCTGATAACCTGACTCTAGACTGCCCGTGTGGAAATTGGTGGGCACCCAGAGTTTAGGAAGGAAACAATAAACTCCAGGTCAGTCATGGTGACTGGTGTGAGAACTAAAATAGTTTATCTTTAGAAACAAACAACAATAGAATTTTAACATTGAAACCCGCAATGCTTTTGGAAAATGAAACTAGCATAAGACCTCCCACCACACACACAATGCAATAGCAGAGTTGGAGGAGATTTCTTCTTATGATAGTCAAAAATGCTTACTACGCAAAACAAATCATTTTTGATATTATTACTAGTGCATAGTGTAAAATTATTTCGAAAATATAATATTAATCTTAGCCAGCATATGTACCATTATATTATGCCTGCTATAGCTACCTCCTGAGGAGACAGGTTATACAAATTGCAATCGTAAAGGGTTCGTATTGTTTCTTTGGATTTTCCAACAAATGGTCAGGCTAAGGAACTTCCTTTCCTACTGTCGAATGGGATCGCCTCTGGCTGGACGTCCCGAGAGACAAATTGCTCTCTGCCAACAAAGCCGGGTTACCCCTGTAACTAGGTAACTCACGAATATGCCATCCCCCGGTCCTTTGGGACCTTTATTCAAGCGCTCGGTAACCAACATCATACATAATAAATAAGGTGTGTCCACATGAGTAAGTATCTGGGCTCCATACCATGATACCACCCCTTTCCAGAAGGAAATGACATACCCTAAAGGGCGCGACCCACATAACCTTGCCGCAACATTCCTGTTTCGACCATTTCCGGGTTGTGAGGCCCTGACGAAGTCTCGTCCACAATGCTACACTTTTTCACAAAGCCACGCTTTGATCACAAATGATCAAATAAATGATCATCATCATCAGCAACACTCAGCATGCCACATTACCAAATTGGGAATATATCGCTAATAAATTTCAACTACATAACCTCTGAGCTCGTACGTCTCAGAGAAGGGTGTTAAGCTAAGAGAATAAATTCTCCGCCACCAACAGAAATGTATTTGAAAGAAATCAACTTTACATCTCAAAATGTAATATCAGACATGTAACCATACAAGTCTGTTCCGGGTTCGAACAGAACCAAAGGCACTTCCAAAGAAGCCCTTATAATCCGGGTATTCGCAATACCGATAAAACTTCCCATCACAAAGGAAATCTCTATACCGTAGCTAACGGTGCATAGACAATCGATAGGTCATCCTATCGTTTCCACAAATACCCGGTCTTCACCACCGGTCTTCAATACGATCCATATCGTCATATCACAAATTCGGAATGGGTTATACGACCCAAAGGTCCTTTCTCGGCTAACCCGAATAGTGAGCACAAATATTCAAAACATATGAATTTTGGGATTTCAATTAAGTCACAACTTATTACCCAAATCCTTTCCTTTAAATGGTTTAACAAATCACCATTTTAAATCTTTAAACAAAAAGATTTATTTCACAAAGTTTCATTTATAGATTTCCAAATCAATTTCCATTTCAATTTGAATTAACCCATTAAATCTTTAAATCAAGATTTAATCTATAGCTTTCAAAACTATTCACAATTCAAGTCTTTTATAATATAAAAGATACACCTTTTGAAATACTCCTTTATTTCAAAATAAAGTTTAATTATCGTCACAAAGGTTAATTCATAGTTTTCCAAACTATTTACAATTTCATTTCAACTTGAAATGTTTTCAATACAAAATTGGAAATCTTTACACTTTTTGAAAGCTATTATCATTTGAAAACAGATACTTTTCGTTTTTGGGAAAAACTGGTTACATTTACACAGGTTAAAGCCATTTAAGTATAAACTTGAATATAAATTCAAATTTCCAAAATCATATTTTAAATGGTTAAAAACCCATATAAACATCCTTTATAATTTATACGATCTTTTAAACCAAAATTCCAAATTCATTGAATTCAATTTCAAAATATTGAATTCAAATTTAAATCAAATGATTTAAATTTCAATTCTATTAAGTTATTTAAAATAACTTTTATTTCTTTTGAAACTCATTTCAAAAAAACCTTCAATTCCAATTCCAAAACTATTTTGGATTAAAAACTCAATTTTCCAAAATTGATAAAAATCTGTGACTTAACCGATTTCCACGCGAAATCCACATTTGTGTGTGTATTGTGTAGTCCAAGGGTTTAACACAATAGTGCAACAACATTCAATCATCACAGATCAAATATAACAATATAATTGATAAGCGGTATAAACTATAACGCTTATCTTCATTCACAGATCACAGATATATCTATCACAAATAAATAGATCACAAATCACACACAAATCAGAATATATCACAAAGTATCACACATCAAAGATGTCAAACAATTCAACATCCAATAAAATCCAAACATCCATAGATAGGATTAATTCGATTATCTGATTAATTTAAATCAAATAAATTTCTAAACATTTCCAAAATTATTTCCTTTTAAAATAAATTCCTTTAGCTCTTCAAATCTATTTAAAAATACAAAATCCATTTATTAAGCTCTTTTTCCAAATTTGAAATTTAATTCAATACGGCTCAAAAATAATACTTTTATCCTTTAAACTCCTTTTAAATTTATCCAATTATCAAAAACAACTTTTCATAATAAATTTCCAACTTATATTTTCAAAAATTCAATTTTCAAATATTTCTGGTATCCATCGATACCAAAAATATATACGGCTAAATTACAGCCTTTTACAATTCCAATTTCATAATTATAATCATACGGCGATTATAAATAAACAACACACAACATATGAAATAAATTCAAATGTTTGAGGAATCCAGTTGGATTCCTCCAACCCGTTTCCCTGCATCCACAGATGTTAGCACAATACCAATTTCACTTCCCAGTGAAATTATCGCGGTATATGGGATTTATAAATATTATCAGCTATTATGCGGCGCAATAGGGTCTCATCCGCTATACAATGCGGGAAATCAACTCCAATATATACATATTCCAATATATATATATTGCTATATACATAAATAATACCAATTCCACTTCAATGTGAAATTATCGCGGTATATGTTTTTAATAAATAACCTCCGCTTAATAACGACGTATAATGTTTATTTCAACAATGCAGATAATAATATATCATCTAATCACATAACCAAGCAATTTTAAATCTAACTATTTAAAATTTACATCGAACTATTTCGATTGAGTGAGAAGTTCTCACCTTGATTTCAATTCCGTTCCAGCGTTTTATTTCGAATAAAATTAAACACGCGTTTAATTTTACCCGAAATTTTCACTGACTCCAATCGCTTCCAATCTTGTTCCATAGCGTAGTGCTCGACCACACGATTCCAACGCAAATGGTTTCGTGCGTTTTCGACCTTGTAGCAAAAAGTTACATCATTTTGAAGATTACACGAATTATTATATAAATATTTACAATTTTATTTTTAATTTAAAACCCTACTTGCAATCTCAGCCGCTAGATTCCCACCATCAGATCACAGCCGCACCCCTCCCTTCTTCTTCTCTCGTTCGTTTCACGTGAAGAAACCCATAGTAGCCGCCACCTCTCATCGAATTTTCGCATCGCCTACGACCCACTTGAAGACGATCAGGGAATACCACGTCGAAGAGCAACTCGAGCACTCCTTTCACCCAAAATCCGGTCGAGCTCGGCGTCGATCTCATCTCGATTTTTGTGCACGAACGGAAGCACTTCCTCGGCCGATTCTGGCGAATTCAAACCACTATAACAAAAATCCACCGTTGGATGGATAGATCTTGATGTCCTCTACTCTTTTGCTTTAGAACTCGAGAGCTAATCCTTTACGGATTGAGAGATCGGAGGGGATGAAGTTGGGTGTTTTCTGGCCTTCGAAAATAATATGGCGGCTAGGGTTTTAATTAGGGTTTGGCTGCAATTTGAAGAGTGGAGGTCCTTTTATAGAAAAATGGCAAAACACTATTCATCCCGGATTTTCCGAACTCCAAACGAAGCATGCCAGCTGACGTTTCTAAGGTTTACCCCACGTTCCGAACACAATGGAATGTGTTTCGAGAGCTAATTCGATCATCTGTGCGGGTTACGGAATTAAACGATCGATTTTAAATTAAACCGATTTCGATGCGTTTTCGCTTGTCCCGGACAAACGGTACATTCAATTGACACGAAATTTGAAATCTTGCAATAATATCACATCATGGATCCGATGAAACAGGTTTCATCGAAATCCGAGACTTTTTGAAAAATGACTATTTTAACTCGCCAAATTAATATTAAAACAATTTCGATGCGTTTCGAGCTGCCACGGTCACACGACAACTCCGATTGCTATGAAAATTGAAATCTGATAATAACAAACTATTACGGATCCAATGGAACTAGTTTCGTCCAATTCTGAGACTGTCCCAAAAATGGCTAATTTCACTAGTCGATTAAATATTAAAATGGCTAATTTAACTCTAAATTTGATTTTAAAAGTTCTATAACATCACTATAACTTCAATATGATTTAATATAACTTCATAAATCATTTTCAATCACATTTAATTCAGATTACAATTATTTCTGGAATTTCACCTACTAATTTATCGATTTAATTATCCAATTAAATCCAGATATTCGAAAAATAAATTATTCGACTTATTAATTCTACTTATTAATATTTAAAATAATTAAATATTCAAATTTCAAATGTCAGAAATTCTGGGTCGTTACAATAGTTAAAAGCATACACTTGATAGCTAGTATTTTATACATCTGTTCAATTAAATAGGTATATTATTGGAAGCATTTCTAAAATCACTTTCCATGATGTTTAACTTGGATTTTACTGCACGTAAAGTTATAAAATAATTAATGGTAAATTTTAATGCAATAACTTATGTGAAGATGGAATGGGTGATGCTTAGGATAAGCTATGAAAAGACAAATGGAATCGTTTAAAGGTATGAAAGATAAAAATGTTTTATCTAGAATAATCAAAGAACTTTGACCGAAAAAGGAAAGGAACAATGGAATGTTTATGGTATAGAATTAATAACTTAAAGAAATGGATTGAACTAAAGATATTAAATATACCCATTCATGGAGATATTGAATGGCAAAGTGCCAAGGCTTAGTGAAGTTTAAATTCAATGGGTATATGGCAGAGTGCCAAGACTTAGGAAGTCCAATGGGTTCAATTTGGTAAAATAACTTTAGTGTGAGTAAATAACATTAGAATGGATGTATTAATGAAAAAAAATGAATGAATTGGAAATGTGAAACAAAAGTATTTCTAGGACTAGGAGATGCTATTGACATTGTAAGGATGCTTGCTATAATGTATTCATGGTGCTTACGTTCAATCTCTTATAAAAATTAGGCTAGCTCTAATCAGTGTGACTCCTGTAGTGGATGAGTAGCCATTCACTAGTGACATTGTTCAAAAAAGTTAATTTTGTTATAAATAAACTATATATGGTAATCACTAAATACAATCAAGGATAACTAGTAGATTTGACACCTAAACAAGAGATACATGATGTATGTGAAAATAAATAACAACAAAATGACAAGTTCATACTGTGTGGGTGAAAACTATAAGGGATACTTGTGCTTGGAATTGTTGAATGCATGAATTGGTTCATCGTATGACGCTAAGTATTGTTGCAACTAGGCCACCCGGCAGCAGAAGAAATGGGTGAATTTAAATTTTTTTACCATTTCAGATCTTTATTGGGCCTACAAAGTCTAATTCATTTAGAACATCTCTAAATTTCTTTTAAATAAAATCTTTATTTTACTAAAATTTATAATATAGTTTTATTTTAACATTATGTTATTATTATACTATAAATATACGTATATCATATGCAAATATATGTGTGCATGTGTAACATATCAATCGATGTAAAGTTTGACATGCCCGTATATAAGTGTTAGGATTTACACCACAACTGACATGTTTACCACTCTAGTATTTTATGCGCTATCTAAATGAATATATACTATGTACATCAAATAACATATATATATATATATAATTATGCATATTTAAAATTTAATTATATATGCGGAAATAATAATCATAATAATTTATATAAAATATTAAAATATATTTGTATAACTATTTATTTATACTAATTACAAAATCATTTAAAAGTTAATATAATTTAATATAAAAATATATAGTTTTTTACTACTACAAAACCGAAATTATAAAAGAGAAATTTATTTTATTTTATTTTACTTATTTATAAATATATAAATACTTGTATATAAACATAATTATATATAGTATATATAAATAATATATTTTGTAAAATTAGTGCAAGCTTGCTTGAAGCTTAAAGCACCAAAAAAGATTATTAGTTTTTATTTATTTAAAAAATAATTATAAAATAAATTTAAAAAACTAATTTAAATATATAAATAATAAATTTTATAAAATTAGTGCAAGCATATTAGAAGCTCACGGCATCAGAAAAAATTAATTCTTTTATAATTTAAAATTAATTTTAAATAAATAGTTATAAAATAAATTTAAAAACGATATAAATAATTATTAAAATTAATAAAAAATTATTTTCGAAATCTAAAAATCATGTAATGTTATTATATATAATTTTATACTTAATTCTTATTATATTGTATATTATATATTTTATTTATTTATATAATCAATTTCTTGTTAAATAAATAGTAATATTAATATTTAGCTATATAATAAATAAAAATATACATTAAAATAAAGTTTTCCACGCTTTTGAATTATTATTATGTAAAATATTTTTTATAAAATTTAAAATGCTTATTATATGATTCTAACCATTAAGATATAATTAATTAATTAAATTATATATAATATTATTTAATTAAAATTTTCGTTGTTGTTTGACCATAAGCTTTAATACCCACAAGCCTACAATTTTTTTTATATAGTTATAAATATAAATGCACCAATATATTCAACCATCTAATATGTGATAGAGCATCGATATACTAGATTCGTCAACTATTGATCTAAATATCATATGATATTAATATATATATATATATATATATAAACTAGATACATACCTTCACCAAAGCCTATTGCATACACGTTGAAACAAATATATAAGCTCCCTTGAATCCTATTCCAGTCCTGGAGATGCTAGATTTGAATTTTTGACCATCGGCTACCGAATAGCTTTTAGTTTATTTGATTTGAGCTTGAAAAATTAGAGGAGAGGAGGGGGTTATTTTTGACTGGGAAGGAGAAGGGTGGAGGCTACCAAAAGTTCAATTTAGAATGAGGGTTATGAACTATTTATAAAGGAGAGGATAGAAAGATAAGCTAGGATATAGATCCCTTTTTTCTCTTACTCATTCTCCCTTTTAAAATATCAAAGCCCATTTCTATTGCCAACTTATGGCCACCCTTTCCTAATTTCATCATGGCCAAAATCTCCATGTCCTATATGGGCTTCAAGCCCACTTTAAGGCCGAATAAAGTATATCGCTCTTAAATCCATTTAAACGTGTATCAATATTGTATATCGAATAATATATTTATAACTATTATAAATATTTTTCAACACATCAAATATTTTTTTTATATAATTAATATTTCATAAATATTAATTAATTTATAAAAATTACAAATTAATTTAAATCATATGGGCAATGGAGTATACTTTGTTTCGGTTGTGTGACTCTTTAGGTGTAAATTTGATCAGCAATTAACGTTCATATGTCACTTAGCAGGTGGTGTGCCATTATGGCTAAATCTATCGCTTATATAACTTCGGTAAAATCCAATTTTACTTAATTAAGGTTTACCCAATAGTCACAATTGTTTACACCAATTCTTTTCATCAAAACTATATCACATTAGGACTTACGAAATTTGGTAATGGTTAATGTTCCAATAACATCCATATTCAACTCTATAGTCCAAACACAAAGTCCTTGGTTCAATAATAACAATTATTATTAACCGTACTGCTCTAGCTAGAGACTATGACTTTGAATTAGCTTTAGTTGACCGTGATATTAAACTCATATAACTAAAGAGACGAATCCTCTTTTGAATAGTGTTTCACTTCCAATGCTTCCACTCGACCCAACTATAGTCATTCAATGGATGCCATGCCACGCTTTAACTATAATCAAAGTGGAGCTTCCACATTGAAGATCAACAGTATTCTTAAGTTAAGAAACTGTGTAATTTTGTCATGTCGATATTTTTTGTTTGACCTTAGTTATATTAACCAATAGAAAATTATCAAGTGAGTCATTTCATAGTTATCTAATAAATGTTAGTACGTAGCCCCTTGGTTCCCTCAACAGTCATGAGTAATACAGTATCCAATATTTGGAGAGCGTTACGTACTCTAGTATCAACGAGTGCATCGATATCGAGTCTCGATGCTTCTCGACTAGGAATACATAAAACGGTACAGTCAATAATAATTATCCAATAAGGGCACAATACAACCAAAATATTATAATAACCAAACAGTCGTTCATAGAGCATAACATACATCATAAATATGACTTTTCCATTGATAGATATGTATTTTATAATTTAAAAATTCAATTAATTAAACCATACCAACGCGCTTTTGTAAATTGTCTCCAAACTCAGCAAACGTAATGCCAAATCATTCAGAATTCTACCACGAGTCAAATGGAAGAAACTAGAGTTTGTACGTGAATGATATGGAGGTTAGAAGATTCAACATTATTTATATAATTATTAAATTTATAGTGTTTAATCTGTAAAATTACCCTGCCCTATAGTACCCCCCGACATCACCAGGCCACCATCCTCATATCCTAACCACCACTACTATAGGCCAAGATAGGCCTCACGGCCTCCTCCACTATAACCGCCTCACCATGCACCACCACCCTACTCCACCGCGAACCCCTTAGATGCTAGAAATCATGATGTCAGCGAACCCAAATCAAGTAGGTATAGTATAAATTTTGGTAACCACGTCATGCTTTAGCCCAAACCAATGTTTCTAATGACTTCCCCATCACCTGATGCACACGACACCATTGACCCCATCCCCTATTGTCGCCAATCGTCGATCGCCATATCCGACAACTTATAATTGTTTGGTAGTTTCTAGTCAAATGGTGCATCCATATAAGAAAATGAATCTCAAATTGATTCTTCTACTTGTCGAGACAATCAATTTGGTATATGATATGTAGAGTTTTGATAATATAATCTATTTGGTGTTAATTTTGTGACAAAGAGGTCTAATCCCCATTAAGGAAAAGAGATTAGATCTATTAACCCTTAAGTTTCTACGACTCATGGTCTTACGAGATAAGCTTGTTACGACTCATGGTCTTACGAGATAAGGAATATACGACTCATGGTCTTACGAGATAAGGAGTATACGACTCATGGTCTAGACGGTTCAGCGAGTCAAGGTCTATACGACTCATGAAGTCTTACGACTCATCAGGTTCAACGAGTCATGGAGATTTACGACTCATGAAGTCTTACGACTCATCAGGTTCAACGAGTCATGGAGATTTACGACTCATGAGAACTGGCGACTCATGAGGTCCTACGACTCATCACTCTTACGACTCATGAGGATCTGCGACTCATGAGAACTGACGACTCAGGAGGTCTTACGACTCATCAGGTTCAACGAGTCATGGAGATTTACGACTCATGAGAACTGGCGACTCATGAGGTCCTACGACTCATCACTCTTACGACTCATGAGGATCTGCGACTCATGAGAACTGACGACTCAGGAGGTCTTACGACTCATCAGGTTCAACGAGTCATGGAGATTTACGACTCATGAGAACTGGCGACTCATGAGGTCCTACGACTCATCACTCTTACGACTCATGAGGATCTGCGACTCATGAGAACTGACGACTCAGGAGGTCTTACGACTCATCAAGTTTACGACTTAAGGGCTATCAAACTGGAATCCAAGGCCCTGGCCTGTGCTACTTTGATCCGATGAGTCGACTACGACTTAGCACTTCTCTTCCAACTGAGCCGCAAGATGGACCATAAGGCGCCCACGAGACATCGTAAGTCGAATACGAGTCACGACTTACCATGAGTCGGTCACGACTCATGACTTGGCCAAATTGAAAGCTCAGAAATCTGCTCCTATAAATACCCCATCACTTCCAACATTGAGGGGACTTTTGGCAAATCATTTCTACAGCGCTGTTACTCCGTCGAACTCTTCAATCATCCAGTAATCAAGGATCCTTCAAGCATTCGCGACACTACAACAAGCTTCGAGAGAAATTCCTCACATCCGACATGGATTCATCGAGTTTCACCGTCGAAGATTGAGCTAGTAGTCTAGATTGTTTCTTGTGATCGAATTGTACTGTTTCCTGAAGAGATTTGTATCAAATTGTAACCGAATCAGCAATAAGAGACTATAAAGTGGACGTAGGCTCACTTACGGGCCGAACCACTATAAATCTGTTGTTCATTTACTGCATTTCTGCTATTTTCCTGCTTAATTTCTATTCCCGTCACACGGGTGGTGCTTTCACGATCTTATTACACACACCGGGTGTTATCGTTCATATTTTAACGTCAACATTTTGGTGCTTTCATTGAGAGACCAACTCAGGCTACCATCCATCATTGCTTCACACAAGTTTGTTGAAAAGATTTCCTACAGAACTAGAAGTCTATCAGACATAATGGCTCCTGGAAGGAAACGAAAGGTTGTCAGATCTGAAAATGTTCATGATGATACCGCCACCTCTGCTTCACCAAGTCAAGCAGCTCCAAGCGTCGGGGTGACGCGAGAGGAGCTAGACGCTGCTGTATCCGGACTATACCAGCAGATTGAGACTCAAAACAATCTGATGATGGAAAAACTGAACGCTCTGCTTGGTGCCAACCAAAGACCAGTGGGTAATGAAGAAAACACCGCTGATGCCCTTCGCAACTCCGAAGGGAGGAATATTCCTCAGGGGGGATCAGGTGCTGCTGAAGGGGCACCCCTCCGAGCTGAAGGATCTAGACCATCGCCAATTTTCCACGAAAATCTGCCCGGGCAAACATCTGAGAAAATGGCAGAAGTCTACTCCGCAAAATCTTTGAACAATGAGGAATATCTTTCTGGCATGATCAAGCAAATAATGAAAGAGAGCATGCAGAGAGGTGAAGATGAGAGTGAATGGGGATTCGCGCCAAGCAAGACTCCATTTACCGAGAAGATTCTAAAGGCTGAATTTCATAGAAAATTTGTTCCCCCCACCATTCCTGCTTATCGGGGAACAAGTGATCCAAACCAATTCTTGTATAAGTATGATTGGCACATGACCGGTGCGAGAGCAACTGATGAAATCAAGTGCCGGTATTTCCCAGTATATTTGGAAGGAGTGGCACTTCTCTGGTTCACCAAACTTCCTGTCCGATCAGTAGATCAGTTTTCCGATCTGACTAGAAAGTTTAAAGAGCAATTCAGGCTATACGCTTCAAAGGCAAAGGACATAATGTCATTATCCAGTCTTGAACAGAATCCGGGAGAACCTATTAAATCATTCCTGAACCGTTTCAATATAGCTCTGGCGGAAGTTGATAACGCAGAGCCACGGATGATCTTGACCTATTTGATGCGTGCTATCGACAAATCGAGCGAATTTGGAAAATGGCTGAAGATGAAAGAGCCAAATTCTCTCGAGAAATTCTATAAGAAAGCTGATGAATTCATACGCTTGGAAAATCTTCCAGCATCAATGAAGGTGGTGGCAACAAAGGTGGAAAATAATACTGCCGCTTCGGAAAAGAAAGATTCCGGAGGTCAGAAAAGGGAAAATCATGAGGGGAAGAAACAAAAGGATATAAAGAAACCTCGCTTCTTCAAACCCTCAGATTTCACTCCATTGACCGACACTCTGGAAAATATCTTCTTCGCCACCAAAGATGTTGTGGATTATCCCAAACCGGTTGAGATAAAACCGGGAAAGGGCGCTATGAGAAATGGAAAGTTCTGTCGTTTTCACAACCAACCTGGTCATGATACCAATGACTGTCGTCACTTAAAGAGCTTAATTGAAGAATTATTGAGAGAAAACAAGCTGCAACAATATGTCAAGAAAAACAGAAGTGATCCATCTTCGTCTACTCAGAGACAACAACCCTCTAATCAGCCGTCAGGCTCAAGTAAAGGTGCTGCGGCACAAGAATCTGAGAGGCCTGTTATCAACGTCATTTCAGGGGGCCCACACCCAGCAGGCAAAAGCTGGGGTGAGATGGAACGATATGCTCACGCTTTGAAGTATATCCCGGCAGAAGAAGATGTTTTTGCTGTAGAAAATACAGTACCCCTAAAACAGCAAAAGGTTTCAGATAATGATATTTTGTTCAAGGCTAGGGATTCTATTGGTATTGAAGCTCCCACCATAGACCCCTTAGTTATCTCTGCAGGAATTGGGCCAGCAATAGTAAGACGAGTACTCATTGATTGCGGTGCTTCCTGCAATATACTTTTCAAGAAAACATTTGACCAGATGAAGATCCCAATGACCGACGTTCAGGCTTCATCACAAAAGATCGTTGGTTTCACTGGGGAACCACAGCAACCAATCGGAACTGTCGATTTGTTCGTGGAACTTGGTGAAGGGCAGAAAAGGGTAACTCGAAAACAAACCTTTGTGATTGTTGATGGATTTTCTGCCTACAATGCTTTCCTAGGCAGGCCAGCTCTAGCTGCATTCAAGGCCATTTTGGCCCCGTGGTGCTTAACTATGAAGTTTCCTACAGAAAATGGTGTTGGTGTCATCAAGGGAGATCAAAATGCTGGACGTGAATGTTATCTTATAGAGCTTCGAGAAGCCAGAAAGAGAGAGATGGGTAAAGATGCGGCAGCTCCCCTCCGCATCAAAAACCCAACCTTATAGCAAATACAGGGTGGCCCCTGCACTGGTGAGCATAGTGGTGCAAGGCGAGAAATGGACCCCAGAAAATCCAGTGCAGAGGAAAATAGAGTGGTGCCTGTGGAAGTTACGGTACCAATACCTGTCGACTCCAAAGACCCAAATAAAGTACTTAATGTGGGTTCGCAACTAAGTACAACAGTTCAAAATACACTGATATCATTTCTAAAAGCAAATCTGGACGTGTTCGCTTGGTGTCACGCTGATATGTGCGGAATCTCTCCAACGATTGCTGTTCACACTCTGAATGTCGATCCGAAATTCACACCAGTAAAACAGAAAAGAAGAACTCAAGGTCCAGAAAGATCAGCAGCTTTAAAGGAAGAAGTAGATCGCCTCTTAGAGAATAATTTCATCAAAGAATCCACTTATCCAAATTGGGTTTCAAATCCAGTACTGGTTAAGAAGGCAAATGGAAAGTGGAGAGTATGCATTGATTTCTCAGATCTGAACAAAGCTTGCCCCAAAGACTGCTTCCCGTTGCCTAGAATCGATCAACTAGTAGATGGGACGGCTGGACATGAGTTGTTATCTTTTATGGATGCCTATTCCGGATACAATCAGATTATGATGAATGAACCAGATCAGGAGGACACAAGCTTTATTACAGATGTGGGACTCTACTGTTACAAAGTCATGCCATTCGGGTTAAAGAATGCAGGGGCAACATACCAAAGACTTGTCAACGCTATGTTCAAGCCACAGATCGGCAAAACAATGGAAGTCTATGTTGATGATATGTTAGTAAAGTCAAAGAAAGCAGTAGACCACATGGATCACTTGGCAGAGATGTTCTCAATTCTTCGGAAGTACGGAATGAAGCTCAATCCATTGAAATGTTCATTCGGAGTAGAGTCTGGGAAATTCCTGGGTTTCATTGTGAGCGCTAGGGGCATCGAGGCCAATCCTGCTCAAATCACAGCTCTAAGAGAAGTTAAAGCCCCTAGAACAAAGAAAGAACTGCAAAGTCTCAATGGAAAGGTTGCCGCTCTTAGTCGCTTCATTTCCAAGGCCACAGACAAATGCATTCCCTTCTTTGATGCTCTAAAGAAAGGAAAGAAAAATTTCGAATGGACTCCTGAATGTCAGAATGCTTTCGATCAACTGATTCATCATATGAGAACTCCTCCGGTCCTCTCCAAGCCTAGTGATGGTGAAGACCTCTTTATCTATCTGGCAATTTCATCCCATGCTTTGAGTGCAGCACTCGTACGAGAAGATATGAAAATACAACGTCCGGTTTACTACATCAGCAAACGGTTCGCTGGGGCTGAGATGAATTATTCAAAGATAGAAAAACTTGCTTATTGTCTGCTAATCGCTTCCAGGAAATTGAGGCCCTATTTTCAATCTCATCCTATCAAGGTCCTGACTGATCAGCCTTTGAAGCAAGTCCTGTATCGTCCTGAAACTTCGGGTCGTCTCTTGAAGTGGAACATAGAACTCAGCCAATATGACATCACTTACCATCCCCGAAGAGCAATTAACGGACAAGCTTTAGCAGATTTCATTGCGGAATCCACTGACAAAGGTGACAGTAAGGAAGAAACAACTGACTGCATTCCGATACAGTGGAAGTTGTATGTTGATGGCTCGAGAAATGACTATTGTTCTGGGGCAGGAGTTGTGCTCGAAACTCCCGAAGGACGATCACTATGTTATGCATTGAGACTGGAATTTCCTTCGACAAATAATGAAGCAGAATATGAAGCCCTTATTGCCGGATTGAAAATCGCCAAGGAATTGAATATCAAAGTGATACAGATTTTCAGTGATTCTCAGCTTATTGTCTGCCAGGTGAAGAAGGAATTTCAAGCCAGAGGAGGGAATTTGCCTGCATATTTGACAAAAACTTCCGAACTCCTCAATGATTTAGATCACTACTCAATAAGCCACATACCCCGAGAGGAAAATATGAAGGCGGATTCTTTAGCAAAGTACTCAAGTTCCGGAGAAGCTCAATTGCTGGGCTTAGTTCCTGTAGAAGTTCTGTCAGCTCCAAGCATTGATGAAATGGATATTGATTGGATTATGACTACGTCTCAAGAGCATGAATCATGGATGACTCCAATCAAAGAATACTTACTCAGTGGTTCTCTGCCAGAAAGTTCTAAGGAACGTCGAAAATTATTGAGAAAAGCGTCAAGGTATATAATTCAAGATTGCCGATTATACAGGCGGGGATTTTCAATCCCACTACTCCGATGTGTAACTAAAGAAGAAGCCAAGACAATCTTAGCAGAGGTACACAGAGGAGAATGTGGAGACCATTCAGGTGGTCAAACACTTGCAAAGAAAATTCTCCGATATGGGTATTTCTGGCCGGATATTAATCGAGATGCTGCAACTTACTCCAGGAAGTGTGACAAATGCCAAAGATTTGCAAAAATCCCAAGAGCACCTTCCACCGAACTCACACAAATGGTCAGCCCATGGCCATTTGCCATTTGGGGAATAGACCTAATTGGACCATTACCGATCGCTAAATCAGGAATTAAATATGCTGTTGTCGCCGTTGACTATTTCACCAAATGGGCCGAAGCTGAACCTTTGGCCACCATCACTTCTAAAAAGATGATAAATTTTGTAACGAAGAATATCATTTGCAGATATGGTGTGCCACAGAAGATAATCACCGACAATGGCACTCAATTTGAAAGTGAAGAATTCCAGGATTTTTGCAAACGGTTCAGAATTCGAAAAAGCTTCTCAGCAGTGGCTCATCCGCAGGCAAACGGGCAAGTGGAAGCAGTTAACAAGATCATCAAGTCAACTATCAAAAAGCAACTTGAAAAAGCAAAAGGTGGTTGGGTTGATAAGCTTCCATTAGCACTATGGGCGTACAGAACTACTCACAAAACTGCGACTGGGCACACTCCATTTTCACTGGCATACGGATCTGAGGCAATGATTCCAGTAGAAGTAGAGGTTCCTTCGCATAGAAGAGTTCATTTCAATGAAACCGAAAATGAAAAACTGCAACTTGAAGCGCTTGATTTTCTTGATGAGAAAAGAGAGGAAGCTAGGCTCAGAGTTTCAGCTCATCAGCAGAGGATAGCCAGGCATTTCAACTCCAAAGTTCGCCAACGCAGCTTTGAAATCGGAGACTTGGTTTTGAAAAGGATCATGACAACAACTGGTGTGTTTGGGCCAAACTGGGAAGGGCCATATGTCATAGGCACTAAACTTCTTGATGGCACTTTCAAACTCATAACTGTTGAAGGAGATCCAATTCCAAGGGCCTGGAACAGCAACCATTTGCGCCCTTATTTTACTTGAAAAGAGCTCTGCTCAAAATTGTAAAATGATGATGAATGTATCAGTTGTATTGTGAAACATTGTAAATCAGTGTAAATGAATGAAAGCTATAAAGTGGACGTAGGCCCGATTCTTGGCCGAACCACTATAAATCTTGTGTTTTTTACTATTTCATAATGCCTGTTTTATTTCGATATGTAAATACTTTAAATGTATCGCTAAAATATCGATTCAAAATTGCAGGACATTATAACAAGGCTTGCTCATCACAAAGCTAAGCGACCTCTATAAATCAGCTATTGCACAAAAACCAAACAACAAAAATTCCAAACTCAAATCCTACGCAAGGAAAACTTCACATAAAGAGTTGGCGACTTCACTGGGACAAACCTTTGTTCACTAGTTGAGATTGTCGTTATGAACGGGCATCCAACTAGATAACTCGCGTTTGTCTCGTGAAGTCATTCAACGGTGAAGTACACTCCTTCGGATGAAGCAATTTACTCGCAAAAAAAAAAGATGTGCTTGGAAATGATGATAAGAGATCGCTAATGGGCAGATGATGAGAGAAAATTGCCAAGCAAACAAAGAAGCAGACAAATGGAGGTATGCCTCTCAACAGGAAGGCTGAGAGATCCACTAAAGGGACGCCTTCCCAACCGGAAGGAACAAGACCCTCGCTAACTGGTCGTGATGCATCCGACCAGATAGCGTATGTCCGCCCCGTGGATCCACTCGCCCCTGAGACGCAACCTACCTGGCACACCAACCAACCAAAGCCCTCTAACGAGGCACGCCAATAAATGGGAGTGCTTTACTCAATCAAAAAGATCGGTGGGACTACCAAAGGGGCACCTTGTTAGTTAATTGCGATCGTTTGTGCAAGCAAACATCCAATCAAGCAACTTGCGTTCGCCCCGTAGACCTCTGACCATGAGAAAGTAACTTCCAGGCAATCACAAGCCCTTTTCGGAGGCACAAGCCCTCTTCGGAGGCACAAGCCATCTTCGGAGGCAAAAGCCCTTTTCGGAGGCACAAGCCCTCTTCGGAGGCACAAGCCCTCTTCGGAGGCACAAGCCCTCTTCGGAGGCACAAGCCATCTTCGGAGGTAAAAGCCCTTTTCGGAGGCACATTTCACCAGGGTAAAAGTGCAAAATGCTTCTCTTCGGAGACCCACTTCACCCGAGTAGAAATACCAAAATTGCTTCTCTTCGGAGACCAACATTGCTTCTCTTCGGAGACCAAAATCAAGACTTCTTTGGAAGCACAAGACCTCTCCGGAGGCACAACAATACTCCGCAAAGCATAATGCTACTCTTCGGAGTCCACATGCTACTCCTCAAAAAATACCAAAATAAAGCCCTCCTTAGAGGCACACTTCGGTTCTTTCGCTTCACCGCGTAGGAGAATTCACTTCTCAAAAGCATGAAGTAAACATTTCCGAAGGTTGAAGCGTGAAAACTTATCCGGAAATGAGACACGCTCCGTTTAAGTAGAATAATCATTCCCTCAAAGACGGAATAGTTATTCTATGAAAAATAAGAGTACAGTTCTCGCCAAAAGCAAAAGATATTGTAATGCACTTGTGGTATAGGGGCAATATCATATGATACGGCTACAACAATAAAAAGCAGTATTCAAGCAACATACCACAAGCACATAACAATATCACGCGAAAAAGCTGTGGGATAAATGCATTCTTAAACACAAACAAAAAGTTTGTACAAGTGAAAAGAATCGTTTGTTCTATACTAAAAATAAAAAGAAAACAAATGCATTCTCACATACACAAGAGTTTGTACAAGTAAAATAATTGTTTTATTTAGTACTATAAAATTCTTTACATGTGCAGATATCTCAAACAAGCAAAAGCGGGGACCGGTACCCGCACAATCCCCGGTCAATACATGCAAAGAGCAAAAATAATAAGTAAAAAATCCAGCTTGATTATTCCTTCTTCTCAACACCTTTGGAGCCCTTTCCTGGCCTAATGATTAGCTTTTGAAGTCGTTGTGAACGGGTAGGGGCAGAAGGGGAAAGCGGTACGGCCAGATCAACTACTGCTTCCTCTTCAGTGGAAGTCTTCTTCTTTTTCCTTACAGCACGCTTCCCCTTCCTCTTTGAAGAAGACTCGCTCCCCGGAGTAGCAAGCAATGTTGAAAGCTTCGTATCGTCATCAAGAGACCGCTCCGGGGTCTTCTCAATGTCTTCAAAATCCTCCGCCTTCTGCTCCTGAGAAGCAGCCGGATCATCCAAGCCTTGAAGAGCTTCGATTTTCTCTGCCTGTGATCCCGGTTGGGAAGCGGAAGGAGGAGTAATTTGGGAAGACGGAGGAACGGCAACCGAAGGAGTGAAAGCTTGTGCAGTACTTGGTGCCTCCGCTGTAGAAGAAAAGAAGTTAAAATCAACATCCCCCGAAAATAAAGAAGGCATCGGTTCACCAAAGTTTAAGTAACAAGTAAGAAGGTCATCAAACTTGGTTAAATCAAGTAGCTGGTCCATTAGACCCGGAACTTCGCCAAAGTTACCTGGAGGAGTTGGTTTCGCAAGCTCGATTTCATATTTATCAGCTTCAGTTTCTTCCTGGCTCTTCTCTTCAATTTGGGAAAGAGGAGTCTCAGAAGTATCGAGTTTAGCTTCAGCATCTTTTGCGGCAAGTGGAGATTGAGAGCTAGAACCGATGATATCAACATCGGTCAAAGTTGAAGTATGGACAGGGGCAGGTAGTGATGTTGTCTTTTCTGGGTATTCTTCTACCGCTGCTCCGGCTCTAGCTCCGGCAAGTTGTTCTTTGCCTCTAATAAGCGCATCACGTGCTTCATCGTTTAGATAAAGCGCTGCAAGGTCTGCTTCCGCATAGCTAGAAAATGTGTCAAGTATAGTCTCCCAGACTTCAGCAAGTGTAATTTCATATTTGGGACCCAAAAAGGAAAGGCTGCCACGGCCCAAAACGTTGTGCATATAGAAGTCAAACAGAGTAGAATCGATGCTAGCTCTAGTGGCATCATGAGACTCTTCGGCCGCAACCTGACCGGCGACCGCGTCATCACGCTCCTTCTCAACCTTAAGGAGCTTAGCTTTCAGCATCTCAATCTCTGCATTTTGGGACACAATTGTCCCCCGTAGCTCAGCATTTTCTGTGCGATATTTCTCAGTAATGTGCTGCTCAGCTGCAAGTTTCATTTCGGCGTCTCTTTGTGCAGCATGTGCATCCCGTACCTGCTTCTGAAAGACTTCTTCCTTTTGGGAATGCGATGCGGAAGACGAGGCGAGATCTTCCTTAAGTTGCTTGACTTCAGATGCAAGCTTTGCGTTGTCGTCTGCGATACTCGTCATCTCCGCATCATGCTGCCTGCGCCATTTGTCCCATTCTGATTTATCGTTCTCCATGGTCATCATTGCCTCAAGATTCAAGTGATTAACCCTTTGGAGTTCGTCGACGAGTTTCTGCCATTGCGACATCCTCTCGATATTGAGCCTGACTGCGTCAAGACCTTTAAGCATGTCTTGCTTGTCAATCGGAACCAAATCCAAATCGAAGCGCACTCCTTTTAGGCACCAATTGGGAAAGCGGCTCTGAAGCATTGGAGGGCCATCTTTAACTTGATATTGTGGCATGTTAATAATTGTTTGAATGTCAGACTTCTTTAGACGAGGAGAGCCGGCCAGGGTATCAGAAGGGATAGGAGCGTCAGCCTTTTCAGAAATTTCAGACGCGTTCTTCTCATCAAGTTTAACCCGTTTACTTGGGTCATCAATAGCATGCTTCTTCCCTTTATCATCGTGATATTTTCTTTTATGAGAGTCATCGTCTCTCCTTCTTTGCTGCTCTTCATAAGCACGCCTTTCTTGAGCTTTTCTAGCTGCACGCTCTTCATCAGATTCTTTGCGGGAGGGAAGATAACGTCCATAATCGTAAGAATCGCGCCCTCCGTAGCGCCGGAAGTTGTCGAAGTATGAGCCAGAGCGTCCCATCGGAGAATCTGAAAAACGGAAAAGAAGTAAAGTTTAGAGATTTCCAGAAAAAGAGGATAAATGCTTATAAGTGCTGAAAAATCCTAAGTGTGTGTGGCGTGCAAGCTACATGCGTCAAACTACAGACCACGCTTTAGTGTAGAAACAGAAACGACTGGCGTGGTAGGCGTCAGGGTTTGTTTTAGGGTGGAAGTCGCTTCAACAGCAGGAGAAGTCACTTTCGGATTATTATCCCCGAAAAGCTCTTGAGAAGTTATCATGATATCGCTCAAGCCATCGAAAGTGTCATCACCCAGGAACTCAGCAGACTTCTCTTTTCCAACTTCCGTATCGATTGATTTCTCAAAAACTCGGGGATTCTCTTCCTCCTCAATAATTGGGGCAAGTGCCGACTTGCTGGCTGACCCTACAACATCAGTAAATGTAGAACATTTTATCAAGGAAACTTCAGCAGCGGGTGCTTCCGATGCAACTTCTTCTACAGAAGCTGGGGCATTCGAGGTCTCTGCTCGAGAATCTGAAGCAGCTAACGTTTCCGCATCAGAACTCGAGACTTCATGAATTTGAGTCGATCTAGAAGGATGTAAAAGTCCAAACTGGTGGAGAAACTCATCTTTCAACAGAAATTTCACATCCCGTTCTTCAATCGGAACAACCATGAGCTCCTCCAGAGTTTGCTTATGACTGGGATCCCTAGAGGGAGAGAGGAGCGCTGAAATGAGAAAGCAAAGTTAAACACTTAGCGATTCGGACTGTAAGATACTCAGAGAATAAGGAGAAGAAAGGATAGGCATTCTTACTTCCTTCTCTCCACACGGCATAAAAATCAGGGGGACAACGAACATAAAAATACTGGGTCAAAAACCCATGAGCAGTATCTGGGAGGCCGACAACCAGTTTGCGATTCCTGGCACTTCTTATAACGATGATCGAAGGATGATCTTTGATTCTGACAAAAGAGCACAGGTAACAGATTTCGTCAACACTGGGAAGACGGTTAAGCGTTCTGCTGAATAATACGCATAGCCCCATTAGAACAGCATAACCATTGGGATGTAATTGGAATGGAGCGATTGCCAGTTGGCGGAGAAGATGTTGAAGAAAATTGTTGAAAGGAGGAATGGCTCCGTTCGAGCACATTTGTCGGTTGACCGCCACAAAGCCAGGAGGTGCTACATCGGCAGTATTGTTCTTTTCAGGAAGGATAGCGTCATCCTCAGCAATGCCAAATTGAGTACACAATTGCCAAAAAGTTTTGTACAATAAAGTGGAAGGGGCTCTTTCTGGGGGGTTGACTAAAGGAGCTGGAATGAAAATGGACTCTCCGGTCTGAACTGTTACATCTCCTTGTTGAGAAGCCATTCTACACAAGCAACTGGATATTCAAATATGAAGGTGCACGTTTCCTAAATAGTGTGAAGTGTTGTGCAAAATTAACAAAGATAACAAATAAATACAAACTGGAATTAAGCTAGTCGGTAACCGATCGATTATCAAATTTTAGGACTTGTTAATTTAAGAGTTCAGGTACAGTATTAAATGCAAACCGGACATTTTCAGTTGACTATTTCAATGTTGTTTTAATACTTTGCTTGAACTTGTTGGTTTAAAGCACTTCATACACACAATCTGTTTATGTTGATTACCTGTTATTAACTAATCTGTCATTTGATATGGGCAGTCGGTGACAGTATATTCGTCCCAATTTCTTTGTGGATATTTTATTAGACAGGTTATTAGTCTGCAAGCTAGAGTGATCTGTGGGGAAATGCAGCAGTTCATAGTTCAGCAGTTCAAAATGCAGCAGTTCAAATTTCGTTCAAAGCCCAAGTCATGAGTCGCCAACGACTTATGTATTGACTCGTCCACGACTGATGTTCTGACTCGTCCACGACTTAAGGGTTACAAGGCAAGTCGGTCGTACTTCAGGTCTTGAGTCGTGAAAATAAGAGACTCCGGTCCAAAGCGGCATACAACCCAAGTCCTAAGTCGTCTACGACTCAAGAACTATGTCGTCTACGACTCAAAAACTAAGTCATCTACGACTCAAAAGGAGGCTACAGTCCAAAACGGCTTGAAATCCTAAGTCCTGAGTCGTCTACGACTCAAGAATTATGTCATAAGAGACTTGACTCGTGAGTCGTACAAAGCTACTGAACCATGGCCCTGCTAGCATCTCACTCGATTTGAACCCATTATCTTCCAAACCCAGAAACCTCTCAATCAAATTACGATCCCCATCCTAATTCCACGACACCATTGAACCATCCAAAGAATTAAGTTCAGATCACCAAAGCCTCATCAACCTAATCAGTTAGAGCCTGAAGCGCAGTACCCCTACATTTCCATCGCCCCATTCATCCAAATATGAAATCCAGCAAAATCGGGCTCACGAACTACCGGTACAGTGGAATTCACAACAAAGCGTTGTACGAGGGGATGGATTAAGTATGGGGGGAAGAATTCATGAATCAATGATGATTAAAGGTCGAGGATGGATCAGAAACACTTACGCAATAAAGAATGAAGAATCGAATTGGTAGATTGTTAGAAAAGGAAGGTATTGCCTCGAGAAAGCTTGGAGGAATAGTAATGGCGGATACGACTCAGGAGATAGGTAATGAGTAGAAGGGACGACTCAAGCATTTTATACCTTTGGGCAGTGGAACACGAAAAGGACTACACGGGATAAGATGAGTCGAAGCACACGACCTACGACTTAGGCGTGTACTTCGAGGGGCAAATGTTAACCCTTAAGTTTCTACGACTCATGGTCTTACGAGATAAGCTTGTTACGACTCATGGTCTTACGAGATAAGGAATATACGACTCATGGTCTTACGAGATAAGGAGTATACGACTCATGGTCTAGACGGTTCAGCGAGTCAAGGTCTATACGACTCATGAAGTCTTACGACTCATCAGGTTCAACGAGTCATGGAGATTTACGACTCATGAAGTCTTACGACTCATCAGGTTCAACGAGTCATGGAGATTTACGACTCATGAGAACTGGCGACTCATGAGGTCCTACGACTCATCACTCTTACGACTCATGAGGATCTGCGACTCATGAGAACTGACGACTCAGGAGGTCTTACGACTCATCAGGTTCAACGAGTCATGGAGATTTACGACTCATGAGAACTGGCGACTCATGAGGTCCTACGACTCATCACTCTTACGACTCATGAGGATCTGCGACTCATGAGAACTGACGACTCAGGAGGTCTTACGACTCATCAAGTTTACGACTTAAGGGCTATCAAACTGGAATCCAAGGCCCTGGCCTGTGCTACTTTGATCTGATGAGTCGACTACGACTTAGCACTTCTCTTCCAACTGAGCCGCAAGATGGACCATAAGGCGCCCACGAGACATCGTAAGTCGAATACGAGTCACGACTTACCATGAGTCGGTCACGACTCATGACTTGGCCAAATTGAAAGCTCAGAAATCTGCTCCTATAAATACCCCATCACTTCCAACATTGAGGGGACTTTTGGCAAATCATTTCTACAGCGCTGTTACTCCGTCGAACTCTTCATTCATCCAGTAATCAAGGATCCTTCAAGCATTCGCGACACTACAACAAGCTTCGAGAGAAATTCCTCACATCCGACATGGATTCATCGAGTTTCACCGTCGAAGATTGAGCTAGTAGTCTAGATTGTTTCTTGTGATCGAATTGTACTGTTTCCTGAAGAGATTTGTATCAAATTGTAACTGAATCAGCAATAAGAGACTATAAAGTGGACGTAGGCTCAATTACGGGCCGAACCACTATAAATCTGTTGTTCATTTACTGCATTTCTGCTATTTTCCTTCTTAATTTCTGTTCCCGTCACACGGGTGGTGCTTTCACGATCTTATTACACACACCGGGTGTTATCGTTCATATTTTAACGTCAACAAGATCTAAGGAAAAGGAGGAGATCCGACGTGAAGAAAAATACTGAAGGTGGCTCATAGGGTTTCTCTATAACAGTCTATTTATAGACAAAAAAGAGATAAGTTTGGCCAAAGTGGTCACAAAGGCCTGAAAACCCATTTGTGCATCCGAATGAAAATATATCATGCTATATATCGAAGTATACGTTTTCGATGTTTTCGAACCCAATGGAACCATCAAAATCTCCAAAAAGAAAAATATACACAAATTTGCCTTCCCATCATCAAATTAATTTTAAAATGAATACTTAATGTGCAAAACCGTTGGTCGCTACATTCTCCTTCCCCCTACCCCTGCTGAAATGAATTGCACCCTCGCAATTCTCTAAAGACAACCCTCAACCAACCCAATTTAATCATAATCACAGGTTTAAATATGGGGAAGTATATGAATCATGAATCCACTTCTTGTAAAGTAGTGTATAACGACCATATAACATCAACTAAAATCAAATTCATCCAAAAAATGACTTCAAATTCTACACACACACATACTATAGTAACATATACCCTTCCTCGATCATGCAATCCTTATAGCATGTAAAATAATACTCCACCGCCAAAGGGTGTAATAATTTCAACCATATCAATTCCATTCACTAGGCATATCATGCATTTTAGCAATCAACCTTAATCGACCATAATAAAAGTCCACATTACAACTTAGGTTGATCAAAACATGCATATACAAACAATGAATATACTTTAATCAACAATCGGCATAGCTCTTTAAAATTAAAGCGCACACACCCCAAAAAAACACCACAATATCATTATACCAACAAAAAACATATGTGTGCTAATCTCTATGCCGACTACAAATCCAACCTAATATGTGTATCTTCAAAGTTGTCGATGAACTTTCTCATAGTCTCATCCTTAAAGTAATCAGTATACCACCTCATTCTTACACCTTTCAAAATAATTCATGTGTCCACTCATGGCTATTGGAAATGGGCCAGCTTACAGCAAAGTAATTCGTAATTTTTTTATACCTATTTGGATCTTTAGTGGGCCTAAATAGTCTAGATTCATTTAGAACTTTTCTATATTTCATTTAAATAAAATCAATATGTTTAAATTAATAAATGAGATTTTATTGTATATAATTTTATTATATTTTATATATGTGTATCATATACACATGTGTGCGTGCTTGCACATGCAACATGATAATATGTATATGGTTTGACATGCCCGTGTATAGATGTTGGGATTTACACCGCAATTGACATGTTAGCCCCTCGGCATACAAATGGATTGTCTAAATGTATATATATATGTGCATCAAAATATTATATATATATATCCAAAAATATAATTATAGATTATTATAAAATATTAGTTCTAAATTATTTACATAAAGCATTTATTAAAATTCATATACATACATACATACATATATATATATGAATAAATATCATTAAATTATAAAATTATTTTAACCGTTATATTGTAAAATAGTCTAAAAAATTTATAATATCAAATCCGAACTGAATTAATATATATATATATATTATATTTAAATGTATATTACATACAAACATAAAACTAGTAATAATTATATATATATATATATGTTTTTTGTCACTGTGGGGAAGAGAATAAAAATAATATTTTAATCTAATTTTTGGTTTTAAATAATTTAATAATTAAAAAGTTATAATTAATTAAAAACATACAGAATTAACAGAATTTTTTAAAAATTCATTTTAGAAATCATAATGTATATTTTATAATATATAAAAATTTATAGAATTTTATATTATTAATAAATGTATATAGATACATTTTGTTTTTATAATCAAATTTGAATTATATAATAGTACTTATATTTAAGCAATAAATGTCCAAAAAATTATTGCCAAAAGCTTTTCAGGTATTAACAAATTTTTTATAAAATTTAAAATATATTATTAATCTTTTTGTATTTAGATTTAATTCATATAATCAATTAATAATTCTATTTTAATAATTTTTTATTTTGGCCGCGAGCATCCTACAAGTATACATAAAAAATAAATTATATATATATATATATATATATATGCATGTATTTATATATACAACCATCGGCATATGCCAATCCATCGATATACTGATTAGTGTATTTCAACTAGCAACATACAGAAAAATGAATATATAAACATTATTATATAATAATATACCAACAAAGCACCTTTAACCAAAGCTCAAAGTTCACACTTTGAAATGAAGAAATAGACTCCTTGAATCTAATCCTAACCCCGAAGCAGCTTTCGAATTGACTTACAACTGACAATCGAATTGAAGAAAATTGATGTGGATTAGTGCTTGGATTTTTAGGGATGGTATAAGGGGATGTCGGCCTAATATGAGCAGTGAAGGAAGAGTGCAAAAGTATTGCCAAAGTGAAGGTTAGAAGGATTATATAAGAAAGAGACTAGAGAGTGAAATGTGGATCAAGATCCACTTATTTCACTTACCATTTCTTTCTCTTTTGAATTCAAAATTCATTCCTTCTCTATCATCATATGGGCAGCCCCTCATGCTTCGATCAAAGGTGAAAAATACCATGGACTAATCCAAGCTCAAACAATAACTGTTGTATTCAAATCCAATTTAAACACATACCGATATCGATCAGTATATTTATAACTACTATAAACACAATATTTAATATTGTTCAACGCATAAAGTAAAATTTTATAATTAACATTTTGAAATATTAATCAATTTAATTAATTTATAGAAATATTATTTGGTGTAAATTTGGTCAACGATTAATATCAAACTATTCTTATAATAACATTCATACTTCACTTAGTAGGTGACTTGACATTATAGCCAAATTTGTTGCTTACTTGGCATTGGTAAATCCAATTTCACTTTATTAAGCATTACCCAGCAGTGACAATTATTTACACCAATTCATTTCATCAAAACTATATCACTTTGGACTTATGGAATTTGGTAATGGTCAAAATTCCAATATCGTCCATATTCAACTCTATAGTCCAGACATAAAGTCCACGGTTCAATAATAGCAATTATTATTAACTGGACTGCTCTGGCCAAAGACTTTGATTTTGAGTTGACTTCAATTGATCGTGATACTAATATTATATAACCGAGGAGATGAGTTCTCTCTTGAATAGTGTCTCACTTTCACTGCTTCCACTCAACCCAACTATAGTCGTTCGATGGACATCATGTCGTGATTTAACTATAATCAAAGTAGAGCTTCCACATTGAAGATCAATAGCATTCTCAAGTCAAGAGAACTTTGTAAATCTGTCACATCGATATTTTCTGCTTGACCTTAGTTACGTTAACCAATAGAAAACTATCGAGTGAGTGATTCCATAGTTATCCAATATCTATCAGCATGTAACTCTTTGGTGCCCTCAACTACCATGAGTAATACACTTTCCAATGTTTGGAGAGCGTTACGTACTCTAGTCTCAACAGATGCATCGATATCCAGTCTCGATACATCTTGATTAGGAATATTTAAAATGGTATATTTATTTTGCTGTGATAAATCACTCAAGGTTACAACACATTGTAACTACTATTACAAAACACACCATTTATAGATTTTCTATTATATACTTTTAATTAAACTAATTAATATAACATATTATATTAAGTATATAATAGAAAGAAAACACCTTCTATTTCGAACAGGATCGGTTATCGAGTTAGATCTACATACCAAACGTTATTGCCCCTAGGGCATACTTTTATCTCTATCAATTTCCAACTTGCACGTAGGGTTAATTATGGAATTTTATCCCATCTCTTCGATAATTTGAAGAGAATCGATCAAGTTGGACCCTTCTTGAATGGATCTGCTATGTTGGTTTAATTAGCTAGTTTGTCAATCAACTCTCTCCGATGTTTATAAACTACCTTTATCATGTGGAACTATTCGAAGTAAGTTTCATGACTTCCGATCAGCCCTTATTATTACATTTTCATATAACAAGATGTATTATTCTTAATACTTTGAATCACTACTCTGTCATAAATTTGTGCATTTATATTTATGTACATTGCTTTTATTGCGGCACTATTCAAGATGACGTACTTAGCCTTTCGTTGAATCAGCCACAACCTTTCATCTAGAACATTTCCAACTTAAAGCTTCTTGATTAAGGTTTGAACATGAATTTAATATCGACATACTATACTCGATAGCACTTATGAAGTTCGAGTTCAAACACTCTTTCATAAAGAGTTCGTTGTTTATGTAAACAATTCTCTAGTATTTCATAAATACTCGAGAATACTTTAAACTACCATTTAGAGATCTTAATTCGGATATGATATTTATTTCGTGCACCAAATACATACGAAAATTATGATATTGAAGACAATTCATGATGTATGATAATTCCTATTGTCAGTACATAAGGAATTCATCTTACTTGTTCTATATTCAAGGTGTCTTTACACATCATTTAGGACATTCCCAATATCCTTTTATACTTATTAAAAAAGATATAATTTACAAATTCAATATCGAGTATTAAAAAACCAAACTATTATTGATTTTAACATAAGTACATCATTAACAATCAGCAATACATTGTTTACTTATAGTCTAAAAATATATACGCACCTTTTAGTGGTTCTTTCTTATGGACACACGCTTCCTTTGCATTTTGTTCAAAAATCAAACTATTCGATATTTCTATCAAAAAATTTATTCAATTCTGATTCTTATAAAATGATCTTACATATCATTTCTTAGATCATATCCTAAAACTCATAAACTCAATATCGCTCTCACTGACTTTGAGATACTTTAGTTGTTACGTGCAAACAATCCATTCTAAATCATTATTTAAAATTTTCCATTTCAACACATATGTACCAAACACAAAGTCATTCCAAACATTAATTTTGTAAGTAAATCCGAATTAACTTGAGCACTTGAATAACGAAACTATTAGTTAATTTCAACAATTGAAATTTATAATGTTATTCTTATCAGCTTTGCTCATTATACTCCCATTGCATTAGTCTTTCTCTTGAAGATAGATTCGTAGCCGATGGATCAAATCCCTTTGGGTATAACTATTAAAATCTTTTTTTGATAACGTATTTGGTATCCTTTTCGGATTTATTTATCATACCATATCATAAATTCAATACTCTTAATGTCTTAATTGACAACCGAGGATTATCTATTCTTGATATTGATAAGAAACTCATAGTTCTCTTCAATGTGTGAGAATACTTTTTAGACATTCTAATGCGTTGTTTTCATTTAGGTTTGGTAAATTTCATTTCATCTCTCATAGTAAGTTTTATCCTTGGATCATATCTAATCCATAATATCTCAAAGAAATTTCTTCGCTGTTATTTTCTGAAACAATAGTTGTTTTCTAAGTGCAATGGAATATGTACTCATAAACACTTTATGAGTTGCTTTATATATAAAACAGGTTTGGTTTTAGTTTACAAAACTTATGTTCACAGCTTAAATAGGTCATTGGATGATAGTCGTACCCAAACTCCTTTGGAGAGATTCATACAAGATCCTTGACGAACAATTATTGCATACGGTCTTTCGACTCGCACAACCTGCTAACTCGTTAGCCTAGGATATGTTGTGGTTTATTATAAACCTTTATCTTGTATGATTTTTTAAACAATATTCAGATGAAATTAATTTTAACCTTATGCACTACTCTTAGGTATACGACCTTATAGAAAGAAGTTAACTCAACTTCACTCGCAATTAATCGTACTTTGTCCAACAAAGTTTGATTACTCCTTATCCATACATTATTATGTATCAAAGAGAGGAGTGACTTTTGAGATTGAATCTTTATTCTTTTTTAGGCACTTTTAAAATTATTTCCAATATACTCACCGATTTGATCAAATTGAATCAATTTTATTTTCTATTGCACATTATTTTACTTACTTTTGATTTATACTCTATGAGCTTATCAAAGACATACTACATCTGTATCAAATACATATGTCCTTATCGACAATCTCATTGGTGAATATAACGAAGTACATGGAACCATTTCAATATCAATAGACTTGTGATCAGAAACATCCATATGTATCAATCTAAAGAGTTCATCAACTATTATGATGCTCCCACTGAATAGGTGCTTTGCCCTTTATTTTTTGAGATATAATTCACTAGTAATATATGATTCATAATCATATAATCAAAGAATTATTTCTCCAAACTATGGCTTAGTCCATAATTCTAAAATAATTGTAAATAAATTTAGATACTTCTGCATTTTCCAATGCATAACAAACACCACTATTATAGTTTTATTTTATAATGAATATTCATATTCATAATATTAATTTTGAAATAAAACTATGTCTAATTTTCACTCAATGCTGGAAAAGTTATTATTTCATAAATAATGTTTGGTACGTTTTATAAAAACAATTTTCATAAACATACTAGAATGGTTGGTACTATTTCTGCTATTACTATAATAGCATATGAAATACGAAGCTCCATTCAACCAATTAATATATTGTAACGAGTCGGATTTTGCCCGCTCGAAAATCAACATCCGTACTTCACATTGTACTAGAATGCCGCAGATTCGACCGTTCAAATCCGATTCGTCGGAGCTTATAACACAGCTAAGTAAATAACACAGCGGAAGAAAAAGAATAATACATTGATATACAATATCTGATACAACAGAGTGATACAATGAATATCAATATACATCAGAGATATGATACAAGAAATAGAAGCGGAAAGAAAATAGATAACACCAGCAGTAGATAGAATATCTCCAATAGAATGCTCCAATCCATAGCTAGCGGAAAGCAAGGTCAGTCGTCCAAGAACTGACTAGCTCCAGATAATCTACTTAACCTGAATATCTGAAAACCCCAACTCTAGACTGCTCGTGTAGAAATTTATGAGCACCCAGAGTTTAGGAAAGGAACAATAAACTCCGAGTCAGTCGTGGGACTAGTGTGAGCAACAAAAACAGTTTATCTTTAAAACAACAACAATAAAATTGAATTTCGCAATGCTTTTGGAACATTAAACTACCATAAGGCCTCCCGCACACACACACACAATGCAAACGCAGAATCGGAGGAGATTTCTCCTTATGATTGTCAAAGATGCTTACTACGCAAATCATTGGATATTATTACTAGTGCATAGTGCAGAAAACATTTCAAAAGTATAATATTAATCTTAGCCAACATAGACATTCCGAACTATGCCTACTATAGCTACCATCTAAACAGTGGGGCGCCACCATAAGTAAATGGCAGGTTCTACAACTAAAACCGTACAGGTTCCGTATTGGAAAATGGATTTCCAACAAATGGTCAGGCTAAGGAACTTCCTTTCCTCCTGCCGAATGGGATCGCCTCTGGCTGGACGTCCCGAGAGACAAACTGCTCTCTGCCAACACAAGGCCGGGTTACCCCTTTAACTAGGTAACTCACGAATATGCAATCCCCCGGCCCTTTGGGACCTTTATTCGAGGCCTCGGTAACCAACATCACACATAATAAATAAAGTGTGTCCACATGAGTAAGTATCTGGGCTCCATGCCATGATACCACCCCTTTCCAGAAGGAAATGACATACCCTAAAGGGCGCGACCATCATAACCTTGCCGCAACATTTCTGTTTCGACCATTTCTGGGTTGTGAGGTTTGACGAAGTCTCGTCCACAAAGCTACGCTTTGTCACAAAGCCATGCTTTGGGTCAACAAATGATCAAGGTAACGATCACAAAGATAAATGATCAATCAAATGATCATATCACAAATGATAAAACAATGATCATCACACAGCAACGCTCAGCATGTCACATTACCAAATTGGGAGTATATTGCTGATAACCTTCAACTACATAACCTCTGAGCTCGTACGTCTCAGAGAAGGGTGTTAAGCTAAGAGAATAAATTCTCCGCCATCAAACAGAAATGTATTTGAAAGAAATCTTCTTTATATCTCAAAATGTAATGTCAGACATGTAACCATACAAGTCTGTTCCGGATTCGAACAGAACCGAAGGCACTTCCGAAGAAGCCCTTGCAAATCCGGATAATTTTCTAATCAAGTCTGGACTTCCCATAACAAAAGGAGTGATATAAATCTCTACACCGTAGAAACTCGGTGCAGAGACATTCGACAGGTTGTCCTTTCATTTTTGAAAATATCCGGTTTTCAACACCGGTCTTCAAATGCCATCCATATACGACGTATCACTATTCGGAATGGGTTATATGACACAAAGGTCTTTCCCCGGCTAACCCGAATAGTGAGCGCAACATTCAAAAACATATGGATCTGGGGTTTCAATTAAGTCACAACTTATTACCCAAAATCTTTCTTCAAATGGTTTAATAAATTACCATTTTCAAATCTTTAAACAAAAAGATTCATTTTGAACAACCTTCAACGGTTTAAACAATTTCCACATTTTGATCTTTTAAATAAAAGATTCATTCACAGATTTTCCAAATTAATTCCCATTTCAGTTTGATTAACTCATTAAATCTTTAAAACAAAGATTTAACTAATACTTTTAAAACAATTTCATTTCAAATGGTTTAAATAAACCACCATTTTAAATCTGTTAAAAATAAACAGATTTAAATCATAGCTTTTAAAAAGAATTCATTCATAACTTGGAAAAATCATTTTTTTCAATTTAATCTTGAAATTCCTTTAATTAAACTGGAATTTCATTTCTTATCTGAAAGCTTTTATTCCTTTAAAACAAACAGTTTTCATTTTCGGAAAATCTGATTCATTTATACGAGTTAAAGTCTTTGGGTTAAATCCAAATTCTCAAAATTTTACCTTTAAATGGTTTAGATTCATACAAACACATTTATATCATCTTTAATCCCTAGTTTCAAATCATAGGATTCAATTTCAAACTTGAATTCAAATTTAAATCAAATTATTTAAATTTTCAAAACTCGATTAATTTATTCAAAATAACTTTTATCTTTGAAATTCTATTTCAAAAGCTTTTCACTTTAAACCCAAATTTCCAATTTCAAAATCAATTGAAATTAAAATTTCAATTTCAAAAACATCAAATTTAAATTATCTGTGACTTAACTGATTTCCTCGTGAAATCCATATTTGTGTGTGTAAAGGTATAGTCCAGGGGTTTTACACAGTAGTGCAACATCATACAATCATCACACATCAGAATACAAAAATATAGTTGATAAAAGGTATTAACTGTCACGCTTATCTTCATTCACAGATCACAAATATATATCATAGGTAAGTAAACTACAAATCACAACATAAATCAGGGTGTATCACAAAGCATCATATATCAGGGATATCAAACAATCAAATCATCCAATAGAATCCAAATATCCATAAGTAAGATCAGTTAATTATCTGATTTATTCAAATTAGATTAATTACTTATGAATTAATTACTAATCCTTGTTAATTAATTATTAATAAATTATAAACCATTTTTGATTAATTATTCTTTAATCATTTATTAATTAACCATTAATAATAAATTAATTAACTTTTAATTAAAATTCATCAACCTTTAATTATTAAATAATTAACTTTTAATTATTTAATTCACCATTTAATTAATTATCTCTAATTAATAATTTAACCCTTAATTAATTAATTACCACTTAATTAATAAAATTTCAATAAGTGATCATCCCTAACCACTTACATTAATTAATTTATCTTTGATTTATTACCTTCAAATTAATTTCTTTAATTTATTAACCATATTAATAAATTATCCTTTCACTAATCATTTGATAAATAAATCAACTTTAAATCATTAAATAAATTATCATTAAATCAATTATTTCTTAATCACTTGATTTATCAATTTTAATCATTAATTAATATTTAATTAATAATTCTTCATTAATGATTTTAACCCTTTAATTACTTACTTACAATTTTTGAAAACTTATTCTTTCAAATAACTTTAAAGACTTAATTTATCTATATCTACTAAAAACAAGAATATGATTTTTCTTTAAAATTTGAAAACCTGCTATTAGTTTTAAACATACCCGAGACTAACTCGAGTCAAATACCAAATTTCTGTGATTAGCTTCGAGCCTCCCTATCCTTCTTTGTTTTAAACCCTGTTTTGTTTTTAAAATTTCTAAAACCCGTTATACTGTTAACTCCCGCAAATGTCTTGATACCAAAACTCGAGCCCACCCTTGCTTCCCCCGAGCCACGCTTCGAGTTCAATCCCCAAATAACATTCGTCTTCCCAAATCGATCAGCCACCATACATAAACGTGCATGTGTACATGCACCATCAACTCTGACCAACTCCGACCCTCGCCAAGACACCCACAAGTCAACGATGACCATCCCAAAGCAATCGACCACCCAGAATAACAAACGACATCGAAACTCCAAATCGAGCCATCCACCACCAACCTGGAACGAACTCAAACACAAAAAAATGTCTCGTCCCATCGACCATGATCACCAGAAAAGCTACGCCTCCGGCCACCACTCCATCCATACTCCACCTATCACCAACTCAAATCAGGGCAAGCTCGATCACTTATATAGGTCGCGGTGATCAATTCTTCTGATCACAGGAAAACTAGGGTTTAAAAATTAAATTGTTCGCCGCCATCGCATAGATGATCGAAGGCATCTCCGGTTATTTTTCCCTGAACCGCCATAGCCTCCTCTATTACTACGAGAAAACCCGACGCCCCTTAGCGTCTCCGACCACCGGAAATCGCCCAAACCCATTTTTCGCTCGAAGTTGAACTGCACTTAAACCCTTCATCTAAAAATTATAAATTTTTCTCTAAAAATCATAACTTAGTATGAGGATCCAGTTTATAATCCTAAAACAACAAATTACCATTATCGATTTTAACATGATTTTAAGAAATCCACTGTCTTTCCATCTTTCCAGTTAAATATCCAAATATTTCACTTAACTTCATTTTTAAGTTTTAATCTATGCTTTAACAAACATCTCTTATTTATAAATCAAACCCTATAGAATATTAGAGAGAGAGAGACTGAATTTCCTTCATTTTTTTCTTCTTTTAAACTGTAGCTTGAACAGAGCATTGATATGTATATATAAACATGCACAGGTAAATCTATCTATACATATGCAGGCATTCATACAACAGATTTCACAACAACTTGAAGTATTCAACACAATCATCAGATATATATATATAAACAGGTTCAAGTTTGAAGGTTTGCTCACCTTATTTTCCAAAAAAAAAACAGAGCCTTCTTCATTTGAATCAGGCTTTGAAAAATTTGCAGCTGAAACCTTTCTTCCATTCTCTGATTGGTATTGTTTTTTTTAGTTGAATTTTGTTGAAGTTTAAAGATGTTGTTATTTTTTTTCCTTCTTCTGATCTTTTCTCAGCTTTACTTAGCTTTGAAGGAACAAATTTGAAATGAAGTGGTTTGATATCTAGGAAATGAGTTTGCAGGGGATGTATTATTTTGTATAAGTGATATAATTTGCTTTGTACAAATACCAGAGATTTTTTATTTGGTTTTGGAGGCTGAAGTGATCTATCTTGTGCGTGCATTAATTGATGTTGTACCACTTATGTTTTCTTTTCACTTTCAACTGTACAATATAACCTTTCTTGGCTGTACAATATGAAGATATTGTTTTGCTTAAGTGTACATAGATATCTTGCATTAATTACTTTGTCTATATTTCTATGTGTACATATATACTTTGGTTTGTTTCATTCTCATCTTATTTTCCTTTTACTTGTTCTTGCCTGCATATTTACTTACAGGCTACCTTCATATTTTACTTATCTGGCAGCATTCACTTTATGTACATGTTATAAAGTTGTTTTAGCCCTTTGTATTTTATTTGTTTGTTTTATTACTTGGTATTATTTTGTATTGATTTACTAAGATATATATTTACTTTATATATGCCCAAATATATATATATGCACACATTCACACATATATATACAATATTTTTAAATTTTAAATGATTTATACAGAATATATTTGAGTTCGGGGAAACTCGCATCACTTTAATCAATTTATTTCACAAATTTTATTCAAAAATTGAATTAATTATCAATTTAAATTTATATAAAATCTGGGATCGTTATAGACTTCCCCCCTTAAAAGAATTTCGTCCTCGAAATTGCCAAGGAGACAAAAAGATAGATGAAGAATATTTCATCAAATCAAATTGAACGTCTATTCTGCATTTGGCTTACCAAATCACAATATCAATAACAGATACAAGAACGAATCTATTTAACACTTTTCCACAAGATACTCGGGTTATCCAGATCTACGAAATATGCAGTGGAATCGGTTAGTTCGAAAGGATAACTAACCATTCGTAGAATATATTGGGATCCAAAGAATAGCTAGATACATGGATACGATTTAAGAATTTTAGTTTAAAACTAAAGTATACCTATTAATCATAACAATCAAAGCAACCAATTCATCCATACAAACAATTTTGGCTTATTTGGAGTTTATGTCCCATATTAATATATCGAATTTATTCCGGGACCTACCAGAAATCATCGAAGAATAGAGAAAAGATGTTGATCAAAAGAGATTGATAGAGAAAATTTGCTTCTTTGTTGTTATAGAGTATTGACCAATTATAGTCATATTCCCCTGTCCCCTATCTCATCCTCTTCTTGCACTCATACTTACTATCAGTGGATAGTAGGAGAATTTACTGAGTCATACGGACGGATATCTGAGAATTACTCATTCTAGGGTATACTTCACCCTATCTCTAATGAGCTACTTAAAGTGTTATACTCCTGAGCTAAAGTTCAACCTTAGCTCTAATACCAAATGTAACGAGTCGGATTTTGCCCGCTCAAAAATCAACATCTGTACCTCACATTGTACTAGAATGCCGCAGATTCGACCGTTCAAATCTGATTCGTCGGAGCTTATAACACAGTTAAGTAAATAACACAGCAGAAGAAAAAGAATAATACATTGATATACAATATCTGATACAACAGAGTGATACAATGAATATCAATATACATTAGATATATGATACAAGAAATAGCAACGGAAAGAAAATAGATAACACCAACAGTAGATAGAATATCTCCAATAGAATGCTCCAATCCATAGCTAGCGGAAAGCAAGGTCAGTCGTCCAAGAACTGACTAGCTCCAGATAATCTACTCAACCTGAATATCTGAAAACCCCAACTCTAGACTGCTCGTGTAGAAATTTATGAGCACCCAGAGTTTAGGAAAGGAACAATAAACTCCGAGTCAGTCGTGTGTAACAACCCTGTATTTTACAATTATTTTTAAATTGATTTCCAGATTTAAAAGCTTTATTTATGAAAATAATAAATTTTGTTATTGTAAATATAAAAAATTTGATTTTGTATGTGGATTAGAATTCCAAATATGACTAAATTTAATATTTCCAGAAAATGTGAATTTTGGTTAAAATAGTCAAACTTTGACTTTTAAACTTAAAAATTTAAAAGTTTGAAATTATAAATTTTATCTTTTATTATAAAAATATATGTAATAACTTGAACACTACTTTTCGTTTCGTTGAAAACGGAGTTAAAATGTAAAAGTTATGTACATTTCAATTTTTAGTATAATTTGTTTTATTGTGCAATTTTGCCTATTTTAAATTTTATAAATCATATTTTATTTCTTATATTTTATTTTAATATGTGTCAATATGTTTATTTATGTATATTTCCATCTCTAAATATTTTAAAAATGATAATAGAATTTTTCCAAAATTTACTATGATGATTTCCTATTTTTAAAAGGCTGTTTTCCTATTTTCTGCTATTTTCTTCATTAGAAATTATATGTAAATTAAATTTTAAATGTTTATTTTGTGAATATATTTTTATTTCATGTTATTATTATGTTTAAAAATATATTACAAGCTCATATGAATTTTCTAAAAATTTATTCTATTCAATTCCAAATTTTCTAGACTAGTTTACTATTTTAGCTATTTTCTTAATTTAACTTTATATAATTGATAAATATTTATATAAATTATTATATTTTGATAAAATTTCGAAATTTTATCTCGAATTATTATCATTTCCAGAAATATAAAGTTATAAAAAGGAATTAAAGATATATGAAGAGTTTGATACCTTTTGTGTGCTTAGTCCTTTTGAATTCTACCGTTTCTTTTTCAATCAATACATCTTTTATTTTATTTTTGTTGTTCTATTCCCCCAATCTTTTTCAGCCGACTTCCTCATGTTATTCACGAATTTTCAAAGCTCCTAAACCCTAAAAAAAATCATGGCCTCCATCTTGCAAAAAAATTTGGTAAATCCCTCTCTTCTTTCTACTTTTTCTTACTTCTTCTATGCTATTTTGCCTTGTTTCTCTCTTCTATTTGCATGGCCTCTTCTCCATAGCCACGGCCACCACCTCCAACACCTTTTCCACCATCATCTGCACCAGCTCCTCCTCCAATCCCCTCTGACCAGATCAGGCCATGGCCATCTAGATGAGCCTACACCCCAAAACAATGTCAAAAAAACTCCAAAACAATGCACTAGTCACCACTATTACTTCACCACCTTCATCCACCACCTTGGCCACCACTATAGGCTGCCACCACCACCTTTTCCGGACCTCCCCACACCCCTCCATCTACTGTCCAGACCTGAACCATGCAAGGGCCGAGCCCCACTTGCCTTTGGATGAGCCAAAAATGCACCAAAACTCCACTTATTTTGCCTTGACCCTTTGTCTTATTCATATGTAACTCCTACCATCATCATCTCCTTGTTGCCATGCTATTTTGATGCCATGACCTGAGATTATGTCCAGCTATGGCTGAGCAAAAGATCCCCTTGGTCAAGCTCTTGAATGGTTAAAGAAAGGTCGAATCACTTTGCCCTCTGTTGCTTTTTATTTCAAGTCATTTCGATATTGTTTTGTGTTACATATTTATGTATACATTGTCTTGTTTTGTTTATATGTATACAAGGCAATTATATTTGGCTCTCCACTCTCAAATCATATTCATGTTGTCGTGCCTTCAAAGATTCTGTGTTGTGTGTTTGGTCGTCATCTCCAGCTTAAACAAGTGAGTTATTCTCACCAGACAATATGTACCTATATAACTGATAAACCGACACCATTTGAATCTGTAATGTATATTATCATGTTATATATGCTTATATTATTATCATATGATGTTCACACCTGTTATTACACCTGTTATATCATATGTTGCTGTTGTTTTATGTTATTCTATTTATTTATATCAGTTTATCACACTGCAAGTTCCATGTAGACTAGAATCACTATGGGTTGAAATGATACATACCCGAACGGACTTTAGAATAGGAAAAAATCATTATGGGCTGAAATGATAGGCCTGAACGATTTTTATTTATTTATTTCAACTTGGGATTGCGGGTTTGAAATGATAGAACCAGTATTTTTCTTTTTTTTTTAACTGCGGATTGAAATGATACATATCTGTATCACTTGACCAAGGTTAGAAAATTATATACATGCCCGTGGTTATTTTATAAAGTGTTTTGGATATTTTTAAGTATTTTAAAAAAATTATAAATTTATGAAATTTGTTTTAAATAGATTTTGAAATGTTTTAAAATAAAGAAATTATGATTTTTTTCCATATGTTAAAAATGTAATTAATGAATGGTTTAACTGGATTTTTGAAATATAACTTAAGTTGGAAATTTGGAATTTTGGTTAAAAATGATATTTAAGTTATATAAATAAAATGGATATTAAATTTTATTTGGAAATGGTAAATATGATAATTTGATTAAATTTGAATTTAAGTGATTTATTAAAGTATTATTGATTTTTCTATGAATTTAAGTGGTTAAATAAATGAATGTTTAAAAGCGATCTTTTAAAATATAACTTGACTAGGAAATGTGAAATTTGGTTTTAATTAAAGGTTTAAGTTAATTAAATAAAATTGGAAATTTTGTTAAATTGTGAAATGGTAATTTAAATTTGAAGTGTTAAGTCTATTTGTTGAAATGTGAGGAATTGGAACTTTTACACTTAAACTTATTAAGTAAATTGTTGAAAATTGGATTTAATTATAAGAAATTTATTGTGAAAAAGATATATGTTAAATGATATGTAAATGAACATTTTAAATGTTAAAATATGATATTTAAAATGTTTATGTGTTTAAATCAAAGTTATTTAATTGCTGGAAATACGCTAACACCTGAAATCTACTTCTAATAGCATTCAGAAATGCTATAGATTCTGTTTTGAACTAAAATTGTGTAAAAAGAGCTATTACAGCATTTCTGAAATGTTGTAGTTGCTGTTGTTGAACTTATAGGCTAATATTGAACTCAGGCCTATTATAGCATTCTCTGGAAATGCTATAATGGTCTGCAGTCTTTGCTGAAACCAAATTTAACCCTTGTTTTGAAATCTGAACTACCGCAGCACTTCTAAAATGCTGTCTTTTCTGTTTTGAACTATAATTCAACTAAAACTGAGTTTTAACAGCAGTTTTAAGTGCTGTCTTTGCTGAATTAAAAATGTTTTCAAATATAACTTATAGCAGTTGTTTTTAAATGCTGTGAAATGCTGAAATTTTAATAATTAGGGTTTTTGACTTAGTAAACGAACTCAGAATGGTTTGAAACTTTGGAAATTGAATACTTGATTTGAAAATATAATAATTACACTTTTAAAAGGTTTAAATGAATTATTTGATTGGAATATAAACTATTTAAAGGTGATTTGAAATGATAGTAAATGAACGATATCTTTGAATTTAAAAGGTATTTAAAGTTGAATATTTAGATTTGAACTGATAGGATATTTTATTTTATTAAAATGATTTGAAATGAAGTTTTGTAAGGATATGATACTTTATTATATTAAAATGATTTGAAATGAAGTTTTGAAATGAGATGAAAATTTAAATATATGGAAATGGTTTAGAATTGATTTAATCTTTATTTTGATAAAGATATGGTTTGAAATGATATTTTATTTTGAAGTAAAGTATTGTTTTTAAAAGTTATAACCACGGGTTGTAATAACGATTGGTTGGCAAAGAGATCGGGATCGGATATGGACATACTCTCTGTCGATACCGAAAACCACTTTGACAACCGTGTACGCGGTGGAGATTCCAGAATGAAGTAGGATGGTGGCGACGTTCTTAAGGTATGTTACGTGGACCCAACTCCCGTGAGTTGGCATAGGGTGGCTAAAACAGGAGCGATCTCGGACCAGTGAGGTAGCACCTCTTCTCGGACACATTTCTTCGATATTATACTCTTACTTGTGATTGATTAGATGGCCATCCTCCGATTTGGGAGTGTTGTTCGAGGTGGAACGGTAGTGGCTGCTATGCGTATCCATCAGTCCGTGTGCGTAATTGGTATATCTACCCTGGCATTGCCTAGTTGTGCCGTGTCACCTACCATATCGAGCTTTACTACGATTATGATTTTAAGATCCGACCGCGTTAAGGTTCTCCATCCCCTTAACGCTATTTTCTATATGATTATACTTTACTTATTTAGACACTATTATAATATCGAATATTACTACATAGTAGACAGTTTAACGGATCCTTAGAGGATGGGCGGTCCCAAGCATCTTCTAAGTTACTTGTACCTTTATTACAGTTCACTTGAGTTGGTTTACATTATATAAGTATATATTGTCCTGACTCGAGTGTTTTGTGTTTTTCTTTACGCTCGGGTCAACCTGAGTTATTCACAGATTTGGATTTCCATACTCTTGGAGATTTGAATCGCTGGAGATTATATGCTTGTCATGTCCTATCTATTTCAATTCCGTTGTTCTACTCAGCTTGTACTTGGTTATTTTATTGAGACTTTTGTTGTACTCTATTTCTTCTGTTGTATCTTATGTAACTCTGACATATTTAGATAGTAGCTTCATGAACTACTATTTCTTTTAATTCCGCTGCATTATTTTACTCTGTGTCTGTGATCTGTGATTATATTTATTTACTGTATATTCTGAGATTTGCAAAATTTTAATTACAACGCGGTATTTTGAGCAATTCAACTCCGGCATGAGTGTCTACCTATACACTTATAATGGATGCGAATGGTTGAAAATATCGGGTCGTTACATCGTGGGACTGGTGTGAGCAACAAAAACAGTTTATCTTTAAAACAACAACAATAAAATTGAATTTCGCAATGCTTTTGGAAAATGAAACTACCATAAGGCCTCCCGCACACACACACAATGCAAACGCAGAATCGGAGAAGATTTCTCCTTATGATAGTCAAAGATGCTTACTACGCAAATCATTGGATATTATTACTAGTGCATAGTGCAGAAAACATTTCGAAAGTATAATATTAATCTTAGCCAACATAGACATTCTGAACTATGCCTACTATAGCTACCATCTAAACAGTGGGGCGCCACCATAAGTAAATGGCAGGTTCTACAACTAAAACCGTACAGGTTCAGGGAAATGGATTTCCAACAAATGGTCAGGCAAAGGAACTTCCTTTCCTCCTGCCGAATGGGATCGCCTCTGGCTGGACGTCCCGAGAGACAAACTGCTCTCTGCCAACACAAGGCCGAGTTACCCCTGTAACTAGGTAACTCACGAATATGCCATCCCCCGGTCCTTTGGGACCTTTATCCAAGGCCTCGGTAACCAACATCACACATAATAAATAAAGTGTGTCCACATGAGTAAGTATCTGGGCTCCATACCATGATACCACCCCTTTCCAGAAGGAAATGACATACCCTAAAGGACGCGACCCTCATAACCTTGCCGCAACATTCCTATTTCGACCATTTCTGGGTTGTGAGGTTTGACGAAGTCTCGTCCACAAAGCTACGCTTTGTCACAAAGCCATGCTTTGGGTCAACAGATGATCAAAGTAATGATCACAAAGATAAATGATCAATCAAATGATCATATCACAAATGATCAAACAATGATCATCATACAGCAACACTCAGCATGTCACATTACCAAATTGGGAGTATATTGCTGATAACCTTCAACTACATAACCTCTGAGCTCGTACGTCTCAGAGAAGGGTGTTAAGCTAAGAGAATAAATTCTCTGCCACCAAACAGAAATGTATTTGATAGAAATCTGCTTTATATCTCAAAATGTAATGTTAGACATATAACCATACAAGTCTATTCCGGGTTCAAACAGAACCGAAGGCACTTTCGAAGAAGCCCTTGGAAATTCGGATAATTTTCTAATCACGTCCGGACTTCCCATCACAAAAAGAGTGATATAAATCTCTATACCGGAGCAACTCGGTGCAGAGACATTCGACAGGTTGTCCTTTCATTTTCAAAAATATCCGATCTTCAACACCGGTCTTCAAATGCCATCCATACACGACGTATCACTATTCGGAATGGGTTATATGACACAAAGGTCTTTCCCCGGCTAACCCGAATGGGGTTTCAATTAAGTCACAACTTATTACCCAAAATCTTTCTTCAAATGGTTTAACAAATTACCATTTTCAATTCTTTAATCAAAAAGATTCATTTTGAACAACCTTCAACGGTTTAAACAATTTCCACATTTTAATCTTTTAAATAAAAGATTCATTCACAGATTTTCCAAATTAATTCCCATTTCAGTTTGAATAACTCATTAAATCTTTAAAACAAAGATTTAACTAATAGCTTTCAAAACAATTTCATTTCGAATGGTTTAAATAAACCACCATTTTAAATCTGTTAAAAATAAACAGATTTAAATCATAGCTTTTAGAAAGAATTCATTCATAACTTGGAAAAATCATTTTTTCAATTTAATCTTGAAATTCCTTTAATTAAAGTGGAATTTCATTTCTTATCTGAAAGCTTTTATTCCTTTAAAACAAACAGTTTTCATTTTTGGAAAATCTGATTCATTTATACGAGTTAAAGTCTTTGGGTTAAATCCAAATTCTCAAAATTTTACTTTTAAATGGTTTAGATTCATACAAACACATTTATATCATCTTTAATCCCTAGTTTCAAATCATAGGATTCAATTTCAAACTTGAATTCAAATTTAAATCAAATTATTTAAATTTTCAAAACTCGATTAAGTTATTCAAAATAACTTTTATCTTTGAAATTCTATTTCAAAAGCTTTTCACTTTAAACCCAAATTTCCAATTTCAAAATCAATTGAAATTAAAATTTCAATTTCAAAAACATCAAATTTAAATTATCTGTGACTTAACCGATTTCCTCGTGAAATCCATATTTGTGTGTGTAAAGGTGTAGTCCAGCGGTTTACACAGTAGTGCAACATCATACAATCATCACAGATCAGAATACAGAAATATAGTTGATAAGCGGTATTAACTGTCACGCATATCTTCATTCATAGATATCAAATATATATCACAGGTAAGTAAACTACAGATCACAACATAAATCAGGATGTATCACAAAGCATCATATATCAGGGATATCAAACAATCAAATCATCCAATAGAATCCAAATATCCATAAGTAAGATCAGTTAATTATCTGATTTATTCAAATTAGATTAATTACTTATGAATTAATTACTAATCCTGGTTAATTAATTGTTAATAAATTATAAACCATTTTTGATTAATTATTCTTTAATCATTTATTAATTAACCATTAATAATAAATTAATTAACTTTTAATTAAAATTCATCAACCTTTAATTATTAAATAATTAACTTTTAATTATTTAATTCACCATTTAATTAATTATCTTTAATTAATAATTTAACCCTTAATTAATTAATTACCACTTAATTAATAAAATTTCAATAAGTGATCATCCCTAACCACTTACATTAATTAATTTATCTTTGATTTATTATCTTCAAATTAATTTCTTTAATTTATTAACCATATTAATAAATTATCCTTTCACTAATCATTTGATAAATAAATCAACTTTAAATCATTAAATAAATTATCTTTAAATCAATTATTTCTTAATCACTTGATTTATCAATTTTAATCATTAATTAATATTTAATTCATAATTATTCATTAATGATTTTAACCTTTTAATTACTTACTTACAATTTTTGAAAACTTATTCTTTCAAATAACTTTAAAGACTTAATTTATCTATATCTATTAAAAACTAGAATATGATTTTTCTTTAAAATTTGAAACCTGCTATTAGTTTTAAACAGACCCGAGACTAACTCGAGTCAAATACCAAATTTCCGTGATTAGCTTCGAGCCTCCCTATCCTTCTTTATTTTAAACCCTGTTTTGTTTTTAAAATTTCTAAAACCCGTTATACTGTTAACTCCCGCAAATGTCTTGATACCAAAACTCGAGCCCACCCTTGCTATCCCCGAGCCACGCTTCGAGTTCAATCCCCAAATAACATTCGTCTTCCCAAATCGATCAGCCACCAGACATAAACATGCACGTTTACATGCACCATCAACTCTGACCAACTCCGACCCTCGCCGAGACACCCACAAGTCAATGATGACCATCCCAAAGCAATCGACCACCTAGAATAACAAACGACATCGAAACTCCAAATCGAGCCATCCACCACCAACCTGGAACGAACTCAAACACAAAAAAACAATGTCTCGTCCCATCGACCATGATCACCAGAAAAGCTACGCCTTCGGCCACTACTCCATCCATACTCCACCTATCACCAACTCAAATCAGGGCAAGCTCGATCACCTATATAGGTCGTGGTGATCAATTCTTCTGATCACAGTAAAACTAGGGTTTAAAAATTAAATTGTTCGCCGCCGTCGCATAGATGATCGAAGGCATCTCCGGTTATTTTTCCTTGAACTGCCGTAGCCTCCTCTATCACTACAAGAAAACCCGACCCCCCTTAGCGTCTCCGACCACCGAAAATCGCCCAAACCCATTTTTCGCTCGAAGTTGAACTGCACTTATACCCTTCATCTAAAAATTATAAATTTTTCTCTAAAAATCATAACTTAGTATGAGGATCCAGTTTATAATCCTGAAACAACAAATTACCAATCGATTTTAACATGATTTTAAGAAATCCACTGTCTTTCCATCTTTCCAGTTAAATATCCAAATATTTCACTTAACTTCATTTTTAAGTTTTAATCTATGCTTTAACAAACATCTCTTATTTATAAATCAAACCCTATAGAAGATTAGAGAGAGAGAGACTGAATTTCCTTCATTTTTCTTCTTCTTTTAAACTATAGCTTGAACAGAGCATTGATATGTATGTATAAACATGCACAGGTAAATCTATCTATACATATGCAGGCATTCATACAACAGATTCACAACAACTTGAAGTATTCAACACAATCATCAGATATATATATAAATAGTTTCAAGTTTGAAGGTTTGCTCACCTTATTTTCCAGAAAAAAAACAGAGCCTTCTTCATTTGAATCAGGCTTTGAAAAATTTGCAGCTGAAACCTTTCTTCCATTCTCTGATTGGTATTGTTGTTTTTAGTTGAATTTTGTTGAAGTTTAAAGATGTTTTTATTTTTTTCCCTTCTTCTGATCTTTTCTCAGCTTTATTTAGCTTTGAAGTAACGAATTCAAAATGAAGTGGTTTGATATCTAGGAAATGAGTTTGCAGGGGATGTATTATTTTGTATAAGTGATATAATTTGCTTTGTACAAATACCAGAGATTTTTTATTTGGTTTTGGAGGCTGAAGTGATCTATCTTGTGCGTGCATTAATTGATGTTGTACCACTTATGTTTTCTTTTCACTTTTAGCTGTACAATATAACCTTTCTCGGTTGTACAATATGAAGATATTGTTTTGCTTAAGTGTACATAGATATCTTGCATTAATTGCTTTGTCTATATTTCTATGTGTACATATATACTTTGGTTTGTTTCATTCTCATCTTATTTTCCTTTTACTTGTTCTTGCCTGCATATCTACTTACAGGCTACCTTCATATTTTACTTATCTGGCAGCATTCACTTTATGTACATGTTATAAAGTTGTTTTAGCCCTTTGTATTTTATTTGTTTGTTTTATTACTTGGTATTATTTTGTATTGATTTACTAAGATATATATTTACTTTATATATGCCCAAATATATATATATATATATATGCACACATTCACATATATATACAATATTTTTAAATTTTAAATGATTTATACAGAATATATTTGAGTTTGGAGAAACTCGCATCACTTTAATCAATTTATTTCACAAATTTTATTCAAAATTGAATTAATTATCAATTTAAATTTATATAAAATCTGGGGTCGTTACAGACTTCCCCCCTTAAAAGAATTTCGTCCTCGAAATTGCCAAGGAGACAAAAAGATAGATGAAGAATATTTCATCAAATCAAACTGAACGTCTATTCTGCATTTGGCTTACCAAATCAGAATATCAATAACAGATACAAGAACGAATCTATTTAACACTTTTCCATAAGATACTTGGGTTATCCAGATCTACGAAATATGCAGTGACATCGGTTAGTTAGAAAGGATAACTAACCATTCGTAGAATATATTGGGACCCAAAGAATAGCTAGATACATGGATACGATTTCAGAATTTTAGTTTAAAACTAAAGTATACCTATTAATCATAACAATCAAAGCAACCAATTCATCCATACAAACAATTTTGGCTTATTTGGAGTTTATGTCCCATATTAATATATCGAATTTATTCCTGGACCTACCAGAAATCATCGAAGAATAGAGAAAATATGTTGATCAAAAGAGATTGATAGAGAAAATTTGCTTCCTTGTTGTTACAGAGTATTGACCAATTATTGTCATATTCCCCTGTCCCCCATCTCATCCTCTTTTTGCACTCATACTTACTATCAGTGGATAGCAAGAGAATTTACTGAGTCATACGGACGGATATCTGAGAATTACTCATTCTAGGGTATACTTCACCCTATCTCTAATGAGCTACTTAAAGTGTTATACTCCTGAGCTAAAGTTCAACCTTAGCTCTAATACCAAATGTAACGAGTCGGATTTTGCCCGCTCGAAAATCAACATCCGTACTTCACATTATACTAGAATGCCACAGATTCGACCGTTCAAATCCGATTCGTCGGAGCTTATAACACAGCTAAGTAAATAACACAGCAGAAGAAAAAGAATAATACATTGATATACAATATCTGATACAACAGAGTGATACAATGAATATCAATATACATTAGAGATATGATACAAGAAATAGAAGCGGAAAGAAAATAGATAACACCAGCAGTAGATAGAATATCTCCAATAGAATGCTCCAATCCATAGCTAGCGGAAAGCAAGGTCAGTCGTCCAAGAACTGACTAGCTCCAGATAATCTACTCAACCTGAATATTTGAAAACCCCAACTCTAGACTGCTCGTGTAGAAATTTATGAGCACCCAGAGTTTAGGAAAGGAACAATAAACTCCGAGTCAGTCGTGGGACTGGTGTGAGCAACAAAAACAGTTTATCTTTAAAACAACAACAATAAAATTGAATTTCGCAATGCTTTTGGAAAATGAAACTACCATAAGGCCTCCCACACACACACAATGCAAACGCAGAATCAGAGAAGATTTCTCCTTATGATAGTCAAAGATGCTTACTACGCAAATCATTGGATATTATTACTAGTGCATAGTGCAGAAAACATTTCAAAAGTATAATATTAATCTTAGCCAACATAGACTTCCGAACTATGCCTACTATAGCTACCATCTAAACAGTGGGGCGCCACCATAAGTAAATGGCAGGTTCTACAACTAAAACCGTACAGGTTCCGTATTGGGAAATGGATTTCCAACAAATGGTCAGGCTAAGGAACTTCCTTTCCTCCTGCCGAATGGGATCGCCTCTGGCTGGACGTCCCGAGAGACAAACTGCTCTCTGCCAACACAAGGCCGGGTTACCCCTGTAACTAGGTAACTCACGAATATGCCATCCCTCGGTCCTTTGCAACCTTTATCCGAGGCCTCAGTAACCAACATCACACATAATAAATAAAGTGTGTCCACATGAGTAAGTATCTGGGCTCCATACCATGATACCACCCCTTTCCAGAAGGAAATGACATACCCTAAAGGGCGCGACCCTCATAACCTTGCCGCAACATTTCTGTTTCGACCATTTCCGGGTTGTGAGGTTTGACGAAGTCTCGTCCACAAAGCTACGCTTTGTCACAAAGCCATGCTTTGGGTCAACAGATGATCAAAGTAATGATCACAAAGATAAATGATCAATCAAATGATCATATCACAAATGATCAAACAATGATCATCACACAGCAACACTCAGCATGTCACATTACCAAATTGGGAGTATATTGCTGATAACCTTCAACTACATAACCTCTGAGCTCGTACGTCTCAGAGAACAGTGTTAAGCTAAGAGAATAAATTCTCCGCCACCAAACAGAAATGTATTTGAAAGAAATCTGCTTTATATCTCAAAATGTAATGTCAGACATGTAACCATACAAGTCTGTTCCAGGTTCGAACAGAACCGAAGGCACTTCCGAAGAAGCCCTTGCAAATCCGAATAATTTTCTAATCACGTCCGGACTTCCCATCACATAAAGAGTGATATAAATCTCTATACCGGAGCAACTCGGTGCAGAGACATTCGACAGGTTGTCCTTTCATTTTCGAAAATATCCGGTCTTCAACACCGGTCTTCAAATGCCATCTATATACAACGTATCACTATTCGGAATGGGTTATATGACACAAAGGTCTTTCCCCGGCTAACCCGAATAGTGAGCGCAACATTCAAAAACATATGGATCTGGGGTTTCAATTAAGTCACAACTTATTACCCAAAATCTTTCTTCAAATGGTTTAACAAATTACCATTTTCAATTCTTTAAACAAAAAGATTCATTTTGAACAACCTTCAACGGTTTAAACAATTTCCACATTTTAATCTTTTAAATAAAAGATTCATTCATAGATTTTCCAAATTAATTCCCATTTCAGTTTGATTAACTCATTAAATCTTTAAAACAAAGATTTAACTAATAGCTTTCAAAACAATTTCATTTCGAATGGTTTAAATAAACCACCATTTTAAATCTGTTGAAAATAAACAGATTTAAATCATAGCTTTTAAAAAAAATTCATTCATAACTTGGAAAAATCATTTTTTCAATTTAATCTTGAAATTCCTTTAATTAAACTTGAATTTCATTTCTTATCTGAAAGCTTTTATTCCTTTAAAACAAACAGTTTTCATTTTCGGAAAACCTGATTCATTTATACGAGTTAAACTCTTTGGGTTAAATCCAAATTCTCAAAATTTTACTTTTAACTGGTTTAGATTCATACAAACACATTTATATCATCTTTAATCCCTAGTTTCAAATCATAGGATTCAATTTCAAACTTGAATTCAAATTTAAATCAAATTATTTAAATTTTCAAAACTCGATTAAGTTATTCAAAATAACTTTTATCTTTGAAATTCTATTTCAAAAGCTTTTCACTTTAAACCCAAATTTCCAATTTCAAAATCAATTGAAATTAAAATTTCAATTTCAAAAACATCAAATTTAAATTATCTGTGACTTAACCGATTTCCTCGTGAAATCCATATTTGTGTGTGTAAAGGTGTAGTCCAGGGGTTTTACACAGTAGTGCAACATCATACAATCATCACACATCAGAATACAGAAATATAGTTGATAAGCGGTATTAACTATCACGCTTATCTTCATTCACAGATCACAGATATATATATCACAGGTAAGTAAACTACAGATCACAACATAAATCAGGATGTATCACAAAGCATCATATATCAGGGATATCAAACAATCAAATCATCCAATAGAATCCAAATATCCATAAGTAAGATCAGTTAATTATCTGATTTATTCAAATTAGATTAATTACTTATGAATTAATTACTAATCCTGGTTAATTAATTGTTAATAAATTATAAACCATTTTTGATTAATTATTCTTTAATCATTTATTAATTAACCATTAATAATAAATTAATTAACTTTTAATTAAAATTCATCAACCTTTAATTATTAAATAATTAACTTTTAATTATTTAATTCACCATTTAATTAATTATCTTTAATTAATAATTTAACCCTTAATTAATTAACTACCACTTAATTAATAAAATTTCAATAAGTGATCATCCCTAACCACTTACATTAATTAATTTATCTTTGATTTATTATCTTCAAATTAATTTCTTTAATTTATTAACCATATTAATAAATTATCCTTTCACTAATCATTTGATAAATAAATCAACTTTAAATCATTAAATAAATTATCTTTAAATCAATTATTTCTTAATCACTTGATTTATCAATTTTAATCATTAATTAATATTTAATTCATAATTCTTCATTAATGATTTTAACCCTTTAATTACTTACTTACAATTTTTGAAAACTTATTATTTCAAATAACTTTAAAGACTTAATTTATCTATATCTATTAAAAACTAGAATATGATTTTTCTTTAAAATTTGAAACCTGCTATTAGTTTTAAACAAACCTGAGACTAACTCGAGTCAAATACCAAATTTCTATGATTAGCTTCGAGCCTCCCTATCCTTCTTTATTTTAAACCCTGTTTTGTTTTTAAAATTTCTAAAACCCGTTATACTGTTAACTCCCGCAAATGTCTTGATACCAAAACTCGAGCACCCTTGCTTTCCCCGAGCCACGCTTCGAGTTCAATCCCCAAATAACATTCGTCTTCCCAAATCGATCAACCACCAGACATAAACGTGCACGTGTACGTGCACCATCAACTCTGACCAACTCCGACCCTCGCCGAGACACCCACAAGTCAACGATGACCATCCCAAAGCAATCGACCACCCAGAATAACAAACGACATCGAAACTCCAAATCGAGCCATCCACCACCAACCTGGAACGAACTCAAACACAAAAAAAATGTCTCGTCCCATCGACCATGATCACCAGAAAAGCTACGCCTCCGGCCACTACTCCATCCATACTCCACCTATCACCAACTCAAATCAGGGCAAGCTCGATCACCTATATAGGTCGCGGTGATCAATTCTTCTGATCACAGTAAAACTAGGGTTTAAAAATTAAATTGTTCGCCACCGTCGCATAGATGATCGAAGGCATCTCCGGTTATTTTTCCCTGAACCGCCGTAGCCTCCTCTATCACTACAAAAAAACCCGACCCCCCTTAGCGTCTCCGACCACCGGAAATCGCCCAAACCCATTTTTCGCTCGAAGTTGAACTGCACTTAAACCCTTCATCTAAAAATTATAAATTTTTCTCTAAAAATCATAACTTAGTATGAGGATCCAGTTTATAATCCTAAAACAACAAATTACCATTATCGATTTTAACATGATTTTAAGAAATCCACTGTCTTTCCATCTTTCTAGTTAAATATCCAAATATTTCACTTAACTTCATTTTTAAGTTTTAATCTATGCTTTAACAAACATCTCTTATTTATAAATCAAACCCTATAGAAGATTAGAGAGAGAGAGAGAATGAATTTCCTTCATTTTTTTTCTTCTTTTAAACTGTAGCTTGAACAGAGCATTGATATGTATATATAAACATGCACAGGTAAATCTATCTATACATATGCAGGCATTCATACAACAGATTTCACAACAACTTGAAATATTCAACACAATAATCAGATACATATATAAACAGGTTCAAGTTTGAAGGTTTGCTCACCTTATTTTCCAGAAAAAAAACAGAGCCTTCTTCATTTGAATCAGGCTTTGAAAAATTTGCAGCTGAAACCTTTCTTCCATTCTCTGATTGGTATTGTTGTTTTTAGTTGAATTTTGTTGAATTTTAAAGATGCTGTTATTTTTTTTTCCTTCTTCTGATCTTTTCTCAGCTTTATTTAGCTTTGAAGGAACGAATTCGAAATGAAGTGGTTTGATATCTAGGAAATGAGTTTGCAAGGGATGTATTATTTTGTATAAGTGATATAATTTGCTTTGTACAAATACCAGAGATTTTTTATTTGGTTTTGGAGGCTGAAGTGATCTATCTTGTGCGTGCATTAATTGATGTTGTACCACTTATGTTTTCTTTTCACTTTCAGCTGTACAATATTACCTTTCTCGGCTGTACAATATGAAGATATTGTTTTGCTTAAGTGTACATAGATATCTTGCATTAATTGCTTTGTCTATATTTCTATGTGTACATATATACTTTGGTTTGTTTCATTCTCATCTTATTTTCCTTTTACTTGTTCTTTCCTGCATATCTACTTACAGGCTACCTTCATATTTTACTTATCTGGCAGCATTCACTTTATGTACATGTTATAAAGTTGTTTTAGCCCTTTATATTTTATTTGTTTGTTTTATTACTTGGTATTATTTTGTATTGATTTACTAAGATATATATTTACTTTATATATGCCCAAATATATATATATATATATATATATGCACACATTCACATATATATACAATATTTTTAAAAATTAAATGATTTATACAGAATATATTTGAGTTCGGGGAAACTCGCATCACTTTAATAAATTATTTCACAAATTTTATCCACAAATTGAATTAATTATCAATTTAAATTACATATATGCTATTTATTTCATATACTGCAACTGGTTTAGAGTCGAGAAATTTCAGATCAAGTATCCTAAACTCAAAGAAATAAATCGCATAGAAAATAATTTTCATATCAATGTACATTTCAGAATAGAAATCACATTTCACATTCCAATGTTAAAGTATCAATCATTATTTTAGAATTCTCGTTTTCGATGTTTCTTTATAAAGCAAAACTGACCATTCATTCTCTTCATCCCAACAGTGCCTTAGGTTATATCCACTCTTATATATTCAATTTTCTTCTAAACAGTCGAACCATTCAAAGGAAATCATTACTATAAAATAAAAACGAACTCTTTACAAAAGTGCATTTGGTTATCCTTAACTTTTAAGGATATCAAATAAATTGCACTTTACGTACACTAATCAAACTGACATTTCAACGATCGAATTCGTAGATCTATCTTGTAACCTTTTATCCAGTATTATATTTAACAAAACAAGATCATGATTGTAATTAATCATATTGAAAACGCGATGTTGCAATACAATTTACTTGCTTATTTCGATGAAATAAATTCATCAAAGTTTCATACATTACGAATTCTGACCGTTCACTATATAACATTCATATTTAATCGTATATGGATCAAATATTCATGTTCTTGCATTGCTTTTAGAGTTCAAAACTCATCGAAGACAATACATTGTCTTGGGCAAGTAAACTCGTAAGTGACCAAGTTACGAATGTATTTAGTGGTTGTATAATTAGGCGCTTTCATGGGTCAACATGCAAAACTTTATTGGTAAGTATAATTTATATTTCTATTTGCCAATCCTAATTTAGTTCATTTGTATAGTTTAATTGATAAACATTTTACCAGTTATAGTATTGCACAAATTTATCAATGTAGATTGTTATAACTTTATATGGCATACGTTCTTACAATATTAGAAAAGTTAAATGTTACCATTTCTGTAACGACCCTAGATTTTAATTTAATTTAAATTGATAATTAAATGAATTTTTGAATAAAAATTTGTAAAATCAATTGATTAAGCAAAGCAAGTAAAATATTTGTCAACAAAACAAATACACATTCAAACAAATAAGGTAAGTATGAACACAAGAAACAAACAAATACAAATATAAATGAATACATTAGCTAAAAATACAACAAACATTAACAAATAAAAACAAACAAAAGAAATAGGAATAAAACAAAGTAACGTAGATATCTATGTATCTAAAAAAAAAGCAAACAAAATGTATGGGAGCTGCCAGGCATATAAAATATGTAGCCAATAGGGTAGAATGCAAAGCTAAAGTTGAAAATAAACTGACAAAACTAATACAATATCATCTCTCAGCCGAGTTTGAAAGCCAAGAATAAGTATATTGTACAAAGCAATAAATGCCATGCCTCTAACACATATCAGCCTCAATATAAAATAAAACCTGTACATCACCTCCATTCGTCCATAGCAAAGATATGAACATAAATCAAACTTGAAACCAAGCTACCCAAATTATACATTCAAGTGTGAAACCAAAATAAATAAAATACATACAAAATAGAATTGTATGTAAACTTAAAAGGAAACATTTGTACTAACTAAGATCATATCAGCCGAAACAAGAATCATAGCAGCCACCCTACAAGGAAAAGAAATCACTGCCTATTGTTGTACTAAAAAAAATATCATACCTATCATCTTCTTTTCTTTATACATATCAGTCTCGTTCATTTTCAAGCTGAGTAAAACCAGAGAGAAACATTATTTCATATTGAAAACAACAATCAACCTATAGACTTGTTTTTATATATCATTTTCATTTCTGTTCGTTTATCCAAGCTAAATAAATTCCATTTCAAAACTGAAACAAACAATACATATCAACTACAAGCCAGAGGTTAAAGATAGAGAACCCAGCTTACGTTTTTCACAAGTCAGTTTTAACAAAAGAAGCTCTGTTCTTCTCTACCATTTTCAAGGTGAGCAAACTTATTTAAAACCCATTTATATATTTTGATGTCTGAGTTAATGTTTGAAATAGATTGTGAAATGTGTTGGCATGAATGTTTTCTCGAACAAGACTGAGCTGCTATATGTGGATATAGATGTGAGTGTATGTGTAGATATATATACGCACACTTCTCTGTTGGGTTTACAGGCCCATTTTGTTTTCATTTGAAACATTCAAGCCTCTCTCTATAATTAAATTTAGACTTTGATCTTTAATAAAAGATGACCATTATTGTATAATCTCAATCTTAAAAAATAGCTTAAAGATTTGCAGTTAGAACTTTTTACAGGAATGTAAACATACAGAGATGATCCAAATAAAAAAAAAATCATTCATTTTAATTTTTGAATTGGATTACGGAACTAGATTGGCCTTAGAAAATGGTGAATTTAGACGCAAGAATCATGATTTTTAACTTGGTATTGGTTGAGATTTGTTGAGTTAACCAATTTTGACATTTTCGTCGATTTATGTCGATCGACGACGAGATTTGCATCGTGGTTCATGTCGGAGGAAGTTAGGATGATAACGAACATAGGAAAAATAGTGGTGAAAATTTTTAGTTGCCATGGAGGTGTTGCGACAATGATTTGGGTTTTTAACCTAGTTTTAGTTGACATTAGAGAATGGGTTACTGCAACATCCAGATAGCATCGGAGTTATCAGGACCTAGGAGCATCGGAGCGTGGGGTTGCGGCAGAGGTCTAGTCGTGATCGCGAGCACTCAAGTGGTCTGAGTCGTCGGCATGGGAAAGATCTGTTGGTCGGAGTTGTTCCAGTTTTTGGTCGAGCAGCTTAAATTCGAGTTCGACATTGTTTTATTGATCTGGGAGGTCGAGTCGAACGGGGGTGACGATGGCGACTTGCGGGTGGTGGCGAAGTTCGCCAGAGCGGCGGCGTTCATCTGTACACGTGCACGATGTCGTTTTTATGTCAGAAGCTTGTGGGGTAAGAGACTCGAGTGGATGCTCGAGAAAATGAATGGGTTGCTTCGGGTAACGCCTGAGCGCGCGAGAGTGTTTTCTGATATTCAATTTTAAACTTAAACGTAAATAAAAAGAAGAAGAAATGTGTGAGGAAGAGAGGGGAACACGGGAAAAGGTCAGGGGAACTCGAGTTTTACGCAAGCAAACGCGTTGATTTCCTCGGGTTTCAAAATTTCTAGGCGTTAGCCTAATAAATCTTAGGTCATCTTGTTAAACAAAGTTTGGTATTAACTAAGTTTTAAAATGATTTAAAGATATACATAAACTTTTATTTTGAAAAGTTTAACTCAATAATATTAAGGATTTATTTAAAGAATGTTGAAATGGTTAATTAACTTTTAAAAGTTTTAGTTAAATTTATTTGTTAAACGAAATTAATTACCTGAAGTTAATGTCCTAATAAAAGTGAGTAAGATAAATAAATTAATGAATTTTAGTTTGATTAATCAAAAGTAATTAACTAATGATTTAAGTTAAGTAATCAAGTGATTAAGATTTATTTTTGATTAAGGATACTCATTTATAAATTAAGAATAATTAATTAAAATGATGATCAATTAGGAGGTTGATTAATTAATTAAAGATAAATAATTAAAGGATAATTAAACCATTAAGGTTAATTTTTTATGATTAAAGATTGATTCAATTTTTAATTACGGTTGATTTATTAAATAATTAAAGGTTAATTAATTTGCTATTAATGATAAATAAATAAATGACTAAAGAATAACTAATCAAGATAATTTGTAAATTATTAAAGTTAATTAACCAGGATTAGTAGTAAATGCACAAGAAATTAATCTGATTTGAATTAATCAGACAATTAATTGACCTTACTTATGAATGTTTGGATTTTGTTGATTGCCGAATTGTTTGATATATCTGATTGTGATGCTTTGTAATACATCCTGATTTATGTTGTGATCTGTAATTTACTTATCTGTGATATATATTTGTGATCTGTACGATAAGCGTTATAGTTTATATCGCTTATCAACTATATTTCTGTGTTCTAATCTGTGATGGTTGAATGATGTTGCACTATTGTGTGTAAAACCCCTGGACCACACTGTTACACACACAAATATGGATTTCACGTGGAAATCGGTTAAGTCACAGATAATTTAAATTTGATGTTTTTGAAATTGAAATTTTAATTTCAATTGATTTTGAAATTGGAAATTTCGGTATAAAGTGAAAAGCTTTTGAAATGGAATTTCAAAGATAAGACTTATTTTTTGAATAACTTGATAAAGTATGAAGCTTAAATAATTTGATTTAAGCTTAAATTCAAGATTTGAAATTGAATTCTATGATTTGAAACTAGGGATTAAAGATGTTATATCCGTTATATAAGGGTTAAACTATTTTTAAAAGTATTGATTTTTGGAATGTGAATTTAATTCAAGGGCTTTAACTCTTGCAAATATAATTGGATATTTCTTTAAACGAAAACTATTTGTTTTCAAATAATACCAGCTTTCATATGAGAAGTGAACTTCCAATTTGTGTTGAAAGGTTTCAAATTTAAAATGAAATTGAAATGTTTTGAAAGGCTATGAATGAATTCTTTTTGAAAGCTATGAATTGAATCTGTTTATTTTAAACAGATTTAAAATGATGATTTGTTTAAACCATAAGTTATAAACTATGAATCGAAATGAAATTGTTTTTGAAAGCTATAAGTTAAATCTTGTTTTAAAGATTTAACGAGTTAATCCAATTAAATTGGAAATTGTTTTGAAATCTATGAATGTATCTTTGTGAATGGGGTTAACTTTGTGAAATAAATCTTTTTGTTTAAAGATTTGAAAATGGTAATTTGTTTTAACCATTCGAACGAAAGGTTTTGGGCTTTAAGCTGTGATTTAACTAAGACCCCAGTATCCATATGTTTTTAAATATTGCGCTCGTTATTCGGGTTAGCCGGGAAAAGACATTTGTGTCATATAACCCATTCCGAATAGTGATACGTCGTATATGGATCGCATTTGAAGACCGGTGGTGAAGAACGGATATTTTCGAAAACGAAAGGACAACTCGTCGAATGTCTCTGCATCGACTGGCCCCGATATAGAGATTTTATCACCCTTTGAGATGGGAAGTCCGGACGGGATTGTGAATACTCGGAATTGCAAGGGCTTCGTAAGAAGTGCCTTCGGTTCTGTTCGAACCTGGAACAGACTTGTATGGATACATGTCTGACATTACACTTTGAGATATAAAGCCAATTTCTTTCAAATACATTTCTGTTGGTGGCGGAGAATTTATTCTCTTAGCTTAACACCCTTCTCAGAGACGTATGAGCTCAGAGGTTATGTAGTTGAAGGTTATCAGTGATATACTCCCAATTTGGTAATGTGACATGCTGAGTGTTGCTGTGAAATGATCATTATTGCAAAATATTGAATGGGAAAAATGAAATAAAAATTTGATCATTTGTGATATGATCATTTGTTTGATTTTATATCTTTATGATCATTACTTTGATCATTTGTTTGACCCGAAGCATGGCTTTGTGACAAAGCGTAGCTTTGTGGACGAGACTTCGTCGGACCTCACACCCCGGAATGGTCAAAACAGGAAAGATGCAGCAAGGTTATTAGGGGGTAGCACCCCTTTAGTGTATGTCATTCCTTCTGGATAGAGGTGGTATCATGGTATGGAGCCCAGATACTTAACCTATGTGGTTACTGCATTATTATTACTCTTATGTGGTTGTTGGAATCGAGGATTGTAACGACCCATATTTTTACGGATCGAAACATCGTAAAACAGTTGTCATTAGGTCGTAATGTTGATAGGTCGTCCAGAGTCTAAGTCGTGGACGAGATAAGGCTTAGGTCGTATAGTAGTTAGGTCGGAGTAGACGACTTAAGGAAGTGGAGCGACTTAAGGAAGTTGGCGACCTAAGGATTGGAATAAGTCGTGTGGAAGTTAGGTCGTGTGGTGGCTTAGGTCGAGTGAACGACTTAAGGGGTTTAGCGACCTATAGAAGCGGCGACTTAAGAGTTAGCGGCATAGGAAACTGGGCGAGTTAGCGACTTAAGGAGGATAGGTCGGCAACGACCTAAGGAAGCTGGTGGTAGCAGTGAGCGACCTAAGGAAGTTAAGTCGTAGACGACTTAGGAGTTAGGTCGTGAGTTGTTAGGTCGCTAAGTATTAGGTCGTGAGGTGTTAGGCCGTAACCCAGTTAAGTCGCGTACTTATTGAGTCGTAGGTCGCGCATTGTCTTAGGTCGTGGCATTGTTAAGTCGCGGAAGCGCATTTGTCGATAGGTCGCGCATATTAAGTCGCGCAAGGTTAAGTCGTGTGGTTTGTTAAGTCGCGAGATTGTTAGGTCGCTTAGTGTTAGGTCGTGAGCTGTTAAGTCGCGTGAGGACTTATTGTGTTGAGTCGTTAAGTCATAGATTGGTGGATCTGTTAAGTCGTAGGATGTGTTGAGTTGCTAAGTCGTAAGTCGTGAGGTTTCTATGAGTCGTAGACGACTTAAGGAGGCGGACGACTTAGGGGATTTTAGCCTACAAATACACGTCCATTTCCTCACTTTTTGGGATCCGGATTTTGAAGCGACGAAGTGCTGCTATTTTGAGATCTCGAGTTCTACACTTCTTCACTTATTTTCTCCACTCTAATCTTGTGATTCCTTCCATCCAAATCGAAGATCAAATCGAAGATCCAAGAGCTTAGGTTGAAGATCTACATCCATCGAAGAGAGATTTCATCGTTTGAAGCGGATTTGTGATTGATCGAGTTAGATCCTTCGCTATCCAGATCTTAAGTGTGTTGTTTTTGAGGTGTTTAGGTGATTTGGTGAGTGGTGATTATCTCTCAAACGGATTCAAAGGAGTATATCGGATCGTTGGCTTGATTTTGTGTTAAAGTAGTGATTTCCATGCATTTCCGTAAACTTAAGTATAGATCCATTGTTCATGATGATTTGACATCCATTTTATTATAAGTTAACCTATGCAAGTTCATTCATCAAGTTGTAGAGATATTGCTCATGTTTTCATACTTGTTAGATTTGGACACTTTATTTACAAGATTGCCATTATTGTTATAATTGTTTATTAGATCATATTTGAATGTTTGATTACTTGGATTAATGATTGACTTGATTGATTGTTATGAATTAGTTGATTGATGATTAGATTTAGACAAGATGGTCGAAGATGATTCAAAAGCTAAGTGAAAGGCTCTTGAATTGGGAAAGCTGCTCGTGGCATATGTAGCGGATGATGAAGCTCATATGGATAGGTTTGATGATGATGATGTTGAGATAAGGCTTTGCTAGGATGTGATGAAGCGAGGCATGATATGAGATAGTCTTGGTCTAATCCAGATGGGATCATTCCAAGCATGTTGATAACTCGGTGAAATGGTTCGAGTTTGAGGATAATGGTTTGTTCGAGAGGCGTTTGAGCTAGTAGGAAATAGTCGTCGAGGAGGATGACTAGAAGGCTGAGATTTCATCGTTGTTGAAGGTTCTAGCATGCTCAAAGCAAGAGTACGCTGGGCAGATTCGATAGTCCCTAAAGACTACTGATTGGTAGTCAAGTACTCTGGGCAGATTCGATAGTCCTAGGCACGGGTTTTGACGACGTGCAGAGTTATGTCTAGAACCGGGGTTTCCATTAGCCCTTGACGGACGGCTGAAAGAATGTGTCGATCATTCAATTAACGGTGTTATCGAGGCAATGATAACAGTGATAGCCAGAGTCATGGATGTTTGGTTGTATCGTCATTCGGTCTCAAGAGCAGTGTTTTCTGGGTGCTTATCTGATCTTGGTTTAGGCCTTGGGGGTTTGTACTTGGAAAACATCGCCCTTGACTCGGGTGATAATTTCTTTACTTTAAATGGTTGCTTTGCTATGTTTGCTTCTGCTTAGTGTGTGTCTGGGGGCTACCACTGTAGAAAGAGGTGGAGTGGGAGGGTTGGATTCCTATTCCTTTTTCCTTTATGCTCTTTTGGTATGTTGTTAGTTAATTTACCGCTCACTAAGACTGTTGTCTGACTCAAGGCTTTATGTTTTAACTCTTATTGCCTTGGGCTGTTCGTCCATTTTGGGACGGGCATACTAGGTAGCAGGTGACAGGTGATGTTCTTGCTTTCCACGATGCTGATGACGAAGACGAGCTGGAGGATTGCATATTATTTTCTTACTATATGTACTGGATGTTCCGCTGCTTGTATAATTCTCTGAGTGATATGTAGTGAGGCTTGATGTATAGATGTTTGTATTCAACTATTATGAAGTTTTATCGATGAGATTCTATTCTGTGAAGCTTCACTATATATATTCTATTGTATTTTGTCCATGCGCTGTGAGTAATACGATAGATTCTGTTGTTTTAATTTACCCTGACAATCGTCCATGGCTGCCTGGCACACTTTACAGCGCAATCTCTAGGTTCGGTGCAGGGGTCGTGGGCGGTCGTCACATTTGGCATCAGAGCATTGGTTAATCGATTTTACCCAACGCTTGCTGACGTAACTACGTATGAGAGACGTAATTGTATTTTGATGGCTGATTACTATATATAATATAGTAGCCTAGTAGAGTTTGAGTCCTTTATGTAGTTGTTTCTCAAGGTGTGCTAATCATTCCTTTTTATAGATATTAAGGATGAGTCGAAGAGGGAGACCAGCTGCTAGGGAAGGCCGTGCTGCTGAGGGGACTGCTGATTATGCAGCTATGTTCGAAGCTATGATGACTTCGATCATGAGAAGGATACCAGTTCCGGGGACAGCAGTTGATGTTGGAGTTCAAGTCCAAACTCCGAAACCAGTGGATTTTGCTAAGTTGTGTAAAGACTATACTGCTCTTGGAGGGAAGGTTTTCTTGGGAACAGAACCAACCATTGAAGTCCAGAGATGGATAGATGCTTGTAGAAGGATTTTTAGTGATTTGGGAATCGAGGATGCAACTAAGAGGAAGTTAGCATCAAGACAGCTTCAAGGGAGAGCTTCTGATTGGTGGAACTCTATTGCCATTGATACTCCGGAGGAAGAGATTACTTGGGAGCAATTCCAAGCCAGATTTGAAGCTAAGTTCATTTCTACAGCTCAGAAGTCTATTCTGTTCAAGAAGTTTGTGGAGCTCAAGCAAGGAGGAAGACCAGTTCTTGAGTATGTTTCTGAGTTTGAAGCTTTGTCCAAGTATGCTCGGTCGTATATTGAATCTTCGTACCAGAAGAACGAGAAGTTTGTGACAGGCTTGGACAGTTATCTTGGAAGACAGTTGGTGGATCATTTGGACGATTCATTTGAGAAGCTAGTAGAGAATGCTCTCAGGCACGAGAATATGTTTCCTAAGGAAAGGTCTGTTGTTGCTGTGACCAAGGAAGAGTCTAAACCACAGCAGGGTGGAAACAAAAAAAGGAAGCAGCAATAGCAAAAGGGTAAGGATGGCCAGAAGAAGCCAAAGGGCGAAGTGACCTACTACAATTGTCAGCAGAAGGGCCATTTCTCCAGGGATTGCAAGAATCCGAAGGTGCCGATGAAGTGCCACAACTGTGACAAGCTGGGGCATGTTAAGAGGAATTGCCCAGAACCGCGGAAGGACAAGCAGATTGTAAAAGCTTATGCTTTGGGAGTTGTTCCATCATCTTCGAAAGCCTCTACCGTTGAAGAGAAAGGAAAGAGTGTGGTGGTTCAAGGTACTCTTTCCATATGTGGTGTTCTAGTGAGAGTTCTATTTGATATTGGGGCGTCGCATTCTTTTGTTTGTAGTGAACTTGTAGGCCGGTTGGGTTTAGAACCGGATATCGTTGATAGACCATTGGTTGTGACTAATCCAGTTGGGGGTTCGTCTTGTTTGTGTATGTTATACCGTGGTTTGATTGTTTCGAGTCATGATTGCTCTTTTGTTTATGATTGTTTTGTTCTAAACTTTGCGGGGTTCAGAATTATTTTGGGTATGGACTGGCTTAGGAAGTATGCGGCAAAGGTTGATTGTGAAAGGTTGGAGGTGACAGTCGAGAATGTGGAGGGGCGAAAGATTGTGATACGATGTAAGCATGAAGAAGGCGTCTTCATGAGCTTCATGTATTCGCTGGTTGTTCCACGGGATGGACTGTCATCTGTGCCAATCGCTAATGGATTTGAGGATGTCTTTGACGAGGTCAAAGGGTTACCGCCGCATATAGAGATCGAGTTTCGTATAGATCTAGTTGAAGGAGCCAGACCTGTTGTGATGCCTCTTAGGTGGATGGCGCCTAGGGAACAACAAGAGTTTAAGGTGCAGGTTGATGACCTTTTACAGAAAGGATTCATTCGGTGTAGTGTGTCCGAATGGGGTGCACCAATTGTGTTCGCAACCAAAGCGGATGGATCGTTGAGGTTGTGTGTGGATTATCGTGAGCTGAATAAAGTGACTAAGAAGAACAAGTATCCATTGCCGAGAATAGATGACTTGTTTGATCATCCTCACGAAGCTAAGGTGTTTTCTCAGATGGATTTGGCAACGGGATTTCACCAGTTGAGAGTGGCTAAGGACAGTGTGCTGAAGACTGCTTTTCGGACACCATCCGGTTTCTTTGAGTGGCTGGTAATGCCGTTTGGATTGATTAATGCGCCAGCATATTTTGTGGATCTTATGAATAGAGTGTTCAGAGATCAGTTGAACAAGTTCGTACTTGTGTTTGTGGATGATATTTTGATTTATTCCAGAACTGAAGAAGAACACAAGACGCACTTGCAGATTGTTTTGGAAATCTTGCGGAAACATCAGCTGAAGGCTAAGTTTTCGAAGTGTCACTTTTGGAAGAGTGAAGTGAGGTTCTTAGGCCATATTATTTCTAGAAATGGAATAGCGGTTGATTCCGCTAAGGTGGCAGCAATCCAGGATTGGGTTAGACCTAAGAATGCATCGGATGTGAGAAGTTTTCTTGGATTAGCAGGATATTATCGTCGATTTATCAAAGACTTCTCCAAGGTGGCTGCACCATTGACAGGATTGACGAAAAAGAACCAAGTGTTCAGATGGGATGATAAGTGTGAGCAAGCTTTCAGAATCCTGAAAGAGCGATTGACAAGTGCTCCTGTTTTGACTATTCCAAATGGAAACGAAGAGATGGTGGTTTACACCGACGCATGTGGTACTGGACTTGGAGCAGTGCTGATGCAGAAGGATAAAGTTGTTGCGTATGCAAGTCGACAACTAAAGCCGCATGAAAGGAATTATCCGACTCATGATTTGGAGTTGGCAGCGATTGTTTTTGCTCTGAAGGTGTGGAGACATTATCTATTGGGAGTTCGATTCGAATTGTTTACAGATCATAAGTCGTTGAAGTATCTTTTCTCCCAAAAGGATTTGAATCTTCGGCAGCAACGATGGCTAGAGTTTTTGGCATCATATGACTTTGGTATAGCCTATACTCCGGGAAAGGGTAACGCAGTGGCAGACGCGTTAAGTCGAAGACATGCAGGATTGGGAGCCATGTTTTCAGAATGGAAGAGCCTCGAGTATTTAGCTGGGTTTGACTTCAGACCCAGATGTGAATTGGAACCTGAGATGTTGGCAAACTTATCGATAAGACCGACTCTTGTGGAAAGAATTGGCAAGAGCCAAAAGCGAGACGATAAGCTTGTCAAGATTATCCATGATTTGGAATCTGGATTGGATCCAGAAAAGGATAAAGGATTCGAGGTCGATCGAGAGGGTTGACTTCGGAAGCAAGGACGACTAGTTGTTCCCGATATAAATGAATTGAGAAATGAAGTTCTGAAGGAAAGTCATCACTCGAAGTTGACAATTCATCCAGGTGGAAACAAAATGTATCGGGATATGAAGAGAACCTATTACTGGGAAGGTATGAAGAAGGATGTTGGAAATTTTATTTCCAAGTGTATGAACTGCCAGTTGGTAAAAGCCGAGCAGAAGAAGCCAAGTGGATTGCTTCATCCATTAGAAATTCCTATATGGAAGTGGGAGCAAATATCGATGGATTTTATTGATGGACTACCTAGAACAAGAACGGGAAATGAAGGAATTTGGGTCATTGTAGATCGTCTGACTAAGAGTGCAAGATTCATTCCTGTTCGATCGACTATGACTGCATCAAAGTTGGCTGAGTTGTATGTTAAGTGGATAGTTCGATTCCATGGTATTCCGAAGAGTATAGTGAGCGATCGAGATCCATTGTTCACTAGTGGATTTTGGAAGAGCTTCCAGGAAGTTTTGGGAACCGAGTTGTGTTTGAGTACAGCTTATCACCCCCAAACGGATGGTCAGACCGAGAGAGTCAACCGAGTTTTGGAAGATCTCCTTAGAGCATGTGTTTTGGATTTCGGAGGATCATGGGAAGGTCACCTTCATTTGGTAGAATTTTCGTATAATAATAGTTACCAGCCAAGCATTGGTATGGCACCGTATGAGGCATTGTATGGAAGACCGTGTAACTCTCCGACATGTTGGTTAGAAACAGGAGAAAAGCTGATACTTGGGCCAGAAATGATTCGACAGACTACGGATTGCATAGAAATCATTCGGCAACGAATGAAGGCAGCCCAAGACCGACAGAAAAGTTACGCCGATAAGCGTCGTAAGGATTTGGAATTCGACGTAGGTGATATGGTTTTTGTGAAGATTTCTCCACTGAAGAATGTTATTCGATCGGGAAGAAAGGAAAATTGACGCCGAGATTTGTTGGACCATTCCCGATCATCGAGCGAATTGGAAAGCTCGCCTACAGATTGGAGTTACCAGAAAAGATGTCGGGTGTGCACAATGTTTTTCATGTATCATATCTACGGAAGTATGTGCACAACTCGAATACAGTGGTTTCTGCTGATAGCTATGAAGATTTTGAGGTTGACCCAGTCGATAGAAGACCTCGTAAGCCGCTTCGTGTTGTGGAAACTGACACGAAACAGCTTAGGAGGAAGGTAGTTAGGTTGCTCAAGATACAATGGAGTGATGATGATAACGACTGTACATGGGAGGTGGAAGAGAGGATGAAGGCATCTCATCCTGAACTCTTCAAGGTATGGCCATAAGGTGTTGTGTCATCTCACGACATTGTAACTTATTCTAATTTTAGAATTCTGCATGCTAGGCTAGAATTGGATGCATGGTTTGTTGATTGCTATGGATGATAGGCATGCAGAATAGTCTTTGATTGCTATGTTGTTTGGAATTTCGGGGGCGAAATTCCTAAGGGGGAGAGAATGTAACGACCTATATTTTTACGGATCGAAACATCGTAAAACAGTTGTCATTAGGTCGTAATGTTGATAGGTTGTCCAGAGTCTAAGTCATGGACGAGATAAGGCTTAGGTCGTATAGTAGTTAGGTCGGAGTAGACGACTTAAGGAAGTTGGCGACCTAAGGATTGGGATAAGTCGTGTGGAACTTAGGTCGTGTGGTGGCTTAGGTCGAGTGAACGACTTAAGGGGTTTAGCGACCTATAGAAGCGGCGACTTAAGAGTTAGCGGCATAGGAAACTGGGCGAGTTAGCGACTTAAGGAGGATAGGTCGGCAACGACCTAAGGAAGCTGGTGGTAGCAGTGAGCAACCTAAGGAAGTTAAGTCGTAGACGACTTAGGAGTTAGGTCGTGAGTTGTTAGGTCGCTAAGTATTAGGTCGTGAGGTGTTAGGCCGTAACCCAGTTAAGTCGCGTAGTTATTGAGTCGTAGGTCGTGCATTGTCTTAGGTCGTGGAAATTTTAAGTCGCGGAAGCGCATTTGTCGATAGGTCGCGCATATTAAGTCGCGCAAGGTTAAGTCGTATGGTTTGTTAAGTCGCGAGATTGTTAGGTCGCTTAGTGTTAGGTCGTGAGCTGTTAAGTCGCGTGAGGACTTATTATGTTGAGTCGTTAAGTCGTAGATTGGTGGATCTGTTAAGTCGTAAGATGTGTTGAGTTGCTAAGTCGTAAGTCGTGAGGTTTCTATGAGTCGTAGACGACTTAAGGAGGCGGACGACTTAGGGGATTTCAGCCTATAAATACACGTCCATTTCCTCGCTTTTTGGGATCCGGATTTTGAAGCGACGAAGTGCTACTATTTTGAGAGCTTGAGTTCTACACTTCTTCACTTCTTTTCTCTACTCTAATCTTGTGATTCCTTCCATCCAAATCGAAGATCATATTGAAGATCCAAGAGCTTAGGTTGAAGATCTACATCCATCGAAGAGAGATTTCATCGTTTGAAGCGGATTTGTGATTGATCGAGTTAGATCCTTCGCTGTCCAGATCTGAAGTGTGTTGTTTTTGAGGTGTTTAGGTGATTTGGTGAGTGGTGATTATCTCTCACACGGATCCAAAGGAGTATATCGGATCGTTGGCTTGATTTTGTGTTAAAGTAGTGATTTCCATGCATTTCCGTAAACTTAAGTATAAATCCATTGTTCATGGTGATTTGACATCCATTTTACTATAAGTTAACCTATGCAAGTTCATTCATCAAGTTGTAGAGATATTGCTCATGTTTTCATACTTGTTAGATTTGGACACTTTATTTACAAGATTGCCATTATTGTTATAATTGTTTATTAGATCATATTTGAATGTTTGATTACTTGGATTAATGATTGAATTGATTGATTGTTATGAATTAGTTGATTGATGATTAGATTTAGACAAGATGGTCGAAGATGATTCAAAAGCTAAGTGAAAGGCTCTTGAATTGGGAAAGCTACTCGTGGCATATGTAGCGGATGATGAAGCTCATATGGATAGGTTTGATGATGATGATGTTGAGATGAGGCTTTGCTAGGATGTGATGAAGCGAGGCATGATATGAGATAGTCTTGGTCTAATCCAGATGGGATCATTCCAAGCATGTTGATAACTCGGTGAAATGGTTCGAGTTTGAGAATAATGGTTTGCTCGAGAGGCGTTTGAGCTAGTATGGAAATAGTCGTCAAGGAGGATGACTAGAAGGCTGAGATTTCATCGTTGTTGAAGGTTCTAGCATGCTCAAAGCAAGAGTACGCTGGGCAGATTCGATAGTCCCTAAAGACTACTGATTGGTAGTCAAGTACTCTGGGCAGATTCGATAGTCCTAGGCATGGGTTTTGACGACGTGCGGAGTTATGTCTAAAACCGGGGTTTCCATTAGCCCTTGACGGACGGCTGAAAGAATGTGCCGGTCATTCAATTAATGGTGGTATCGAGGCAATGATAACAGTGATAGCCAGAGTCATGGATGTTTGGCTGTATCGTCATTCGGTCTCAAGAGCTGTGTTTTCTAGGTGCTTATCTGATCTTGGTTTAGGCCTTGGGGGTTTGTACTTGGAAAACATCGCCCTTGACTCGAGTGATAATTTCTTTACTTTAAATGGTTGCTTTGCTATGTTTGCTTCTGCTTAGTGTGTGTCTGGGGGCTATCACTGTAGAAAGAGGTGGAGTGGGAGGGTTGGATTCCTATTCCTTTTTCCTTTATGCTCTTTTGGTATGTTGTTAGTTAATTTACCGCTCACTAAGACTGTTGTCTGACTCAAGGCTTTATGTTTTAACTCTTATTGCCTTGGGCTGTTCGTCCATTTTGGGACGGGCAGACTAGGTAGCAGGTGACAGGTGCTGTTCTTGCTTTCCACGATGCTGATGACGAAGACGAGCTGGAGGATTGCATATTATTTTCTTACTATATGTACTGGATGTTCCGCTGCTTGTATAATTCTCTAAGTGATATGTAGTGAGGCTTGATGTATTGACTATTCAGATGTTTGTATTCAACTATTATGAAGTTTTATCGATGAGATTCTATTCTGTGAAGCTTCACTATATATATATTCTATTGTATTTTGTCCATGCACTGTGAGTAATACGATAGATTCTGTTGTTTTAATTTACACTGACAATCGTCCATGGCTGCCTGGCACACTTTACAGCGCACTATCTCTAGGTTCAGTGCAGGGGTCATGGGCGGTCGTCACAAGGATCCTCGGATATAGATCGGTTACGATCGGGGGATGACATATTCGTGTCAGTAGTTACCCAGTTAGGGGTAACCCGGCCTTGTGTTGGCAGAGATCCGGTTAGGTTCTCGGGACGTCATTCCAGTGGCGTTTCCATGTGGCAATGGGAAGTTCCTTGGCCTGACCATTTGTTGGAAATCCAAACTCCAATATGAACTGTGTACGGTATTAGTTGTAGAACCTGCCATTTACGTACGGTGGTCACCACTGTTTAGATGGTAGCTATAGTAGGCATACGATACTGGTCGTATGTTGGCTAAGATTAATATTATACTTTAGAAATGTTTTCTACACTATGCACTAATAATAATATCAAAAATGATTTGATTTTGTGTAGTAAGCATCTTTGACTATCATAAGAAGAAATCTCCTCCAATTCTGCGTTTGCATTGTGTGTGTGGCGGGAGGTCTTATGGTAGTTTCATTTTCTAAAAGCATTGCGAATTGACTTTAAAAATTATCTGCTTTTTGTTTTTAAAGATAAACTGTTTTTGTTGCTCACACCAGTCCCATGACTGATCCGGAGTTTATTATTTCTTTCCTAAACTCTGGATGCTCAAAATTTTTCTACACGAGCAGTCTAGAGTTGGGTTTTTCAGATATTCAGATTTAGTAGATTATTTGGAGCTAGTTCAGTCTTTGGATATAGACTGCACTTGCTTATCTTTGTGCATCGTTATTGGGAGTTCGAGCTATTTTCTGGATTGGTGCTTTGAAGATGGAGATTATCCGCTGTTGATGTTATCATTTTCTTTTCCGTTGCTATTTCTTGTATCATATCTCTGATGTATATAGATATTCATTGTATCATCATTGTATCTGGATATTGTATCAGATGTTGTATATCTATATTCCTTTTCTTTTCCACTGTGTTATTTACTTAATTGTGTTATAAGCTCCGGCGACTCGGATTTGAACGGTCGAATCTGCGGCATTCAAGTACGATGTAAAGTATGGATGTCGATTTTCGAACGCGAAAAATCCGCAGCCGTTACATTTGGTATCAGAGCTAAGGTTGAACTTTAGCTCAGGAGTGTAACACATTAAGTAGCTCATTAGAGATAGAGTGAAGTAAACTCTAGAATGAGTATATCCCTAAGATATCCGTTTAAACGTCTCAGTAAATTCTCTTACTATCCACTGATAGTGAGTATAAGTGCAAGAAGAGGATGAGATAGGGGACAAGGGAATACGACTATAAATGGTCAATACCCTGCAATAGTGGAAACAATCTTTCTCTATCAATTTCCTTTGATTCGTTTCCAAAATTCTTTTGAATTGTTTCGTGACAGCTCCAGAAAGAAGTTTCGGTGCGATGATGGCTCTACGAATCATTGTAGAAATTCTTACTTCGTATCTTCATCGGTTTCTTATCAGCTTTTCGATTTAGACTTTAATGAATAATGAATTGGAAAATTTTAATTTGAATTAAATTGATTAATAGAATATGAAGGCTAAATTGAATTGAATCAATAAAACGATTTCGTTTGAAACCCAATTTTGAAATTCTATTGTAATTTCTGTGAATACCAAAGTACGAAGAGGGACAAATTGGTATGCATTCTGAGATATTCCGATTTGAGTTTGGAATTCATATCTTAAGTTTGAGGAATTATAGGAGATCGAATTTATCTATCTCTGTGTTGCTTTCGTGCCTGCGAATTTCGAGGACGAAATTCTTTTAAGGGGGGAAGTTTGTAACGACCTTAGATTTTAATTTAATTTAAATTGATAATTAAATGAATTTTTGAATAAAAATTTGTAAAATCAATTGATTAAGCAAAGCAAGTAAAATATTTGTCAACAAAACAAATACACATTCAAACAAATAAGGTAAGTATGAACACAAGAAACAAACAAATACAAATATAAGTGAATACATTAGATAAAAATACAACAAACGTTAACAAATAAAAACAAACAAAAGAAATTGGAATAAAACAAAGTAACGTAGATATCTATGTATCTAAAAAAAAAAGCAAACAAAATGTATGGGAGCTGCCAGGCATATAAAATATGTAGCCTATAGGGTAGAATGCAAAGCTAAAGTTGAAAATAAAATGAAAAAACTAATACAACATCATCTCTCAACCGAGTTTGAAAGCCAAGAATAAGTATATTGTACAAAGCAATAAATGCCATGCCTCTAACACATATCAGCCTCAATATAAAATAAAACCTGTACATCACCTCCATTCGTCCATAGCAAAGATATGAACATAAATCAAACTTGAAACCAAGCTACCCAAATACATTCAAGTGTGAAACCAAAATAAATAAAATACATACAAAATAGAATTGTATGTAAACTTAAAAGGAAACATTTGTACTAACTAAGATCATATCAGCCGAAACAAGAATCATAGCAGCCACCCTACAAGGAAAAGAAATCACTGCCATTGTTGTACTAAAAAAAATTATCATACCTATCATCTTCTTTTCTTTATACATATCAGTCTCGTTCATTTTCAAGCTGAGTAAAACCAGAGAGAAACATTATTTCATATTGAAAACAACAATCAACCTGTAGACTTGTTTTTATATATCATTTTCATTTCTGTTTGTTTATCCAAGCTAAATAAATTCCATTTCAAAACTGAAACAAACAATACATATCAACTACAAGCCAGAGGTTAAAGATAGAGAACCCAGCTTACGTTTTTCATAAGTCAGTTTTAACAAAAGAAGCTCTGTTCTTCTCTGCCATTTTCAAGGTGAGCAAACTTATTTAAAACCCATATATATATTTTGATGTCTGAGTTAATGTTTGAAATAGATTGTGAAATGTGTTGGCATGAATGTTTTCTCGAACAAGACTGAGCTGCTATATGTGGATATGGATGTGAGTGTATGTGTAGATATATATATACGCACACTTCTCTGTTGGGTTTACAGGCCCATTTTGTTTTCATTTGAAACATTCAAGCCTCTCTCTATAATTAAATTTATACTTTGATCTTTAATAAAAGATGACCATTATTGTATAATCTCAATTTTAAAAAATAGCTTAAAGATTTTTGCAGTTAGAACTTTTTACAGGAATGTAAACATACAGAGATGATCCAAATAAAAAAAAATCATTCATTTTAATTTCTGAATTGGATTACGGAACTAGATTGGCCTTAGAAAATGGTGAATTTAGACGCAAGAATCATGATTTTTAACTTGGTATTGGTTGAGATTTGTTGAGTTAACCAATTTTGACATTTTCGTCGATTTATGTCGATCGACGACGAGATTTTCATCGTGGTTCATGTCGGAGGAAGTTAGGATGATAACGAACATAGGAAAATAGTGGTGAAAATTTTTAGTTGCCATGGAGGTGTTGCGACAATGATTTGGGTTTTTAACCTAGTTTTAGTTGACATTAGAAAATGGGTTACTGCAACATCCAAATAGCATCGGAGTCATCAGGACCTAGGAGCATCGGAGCGTGGGGTTGCGGCAGAGGTCTAGTCGTGATCGCGAGCACTCAAGTGGTCTGAGTCATCGGCATGGGAAAGATCTGTTGGTCGGAGTTGTTCCAGTTTTGGGTCGAGCAGCTTAAATTCGAGTTCGACATTGTTTTATTGATCTGGGAGGTCGAGTCGAACGGGGGTGACGATGGCGACTTGCGGGTGGTGGCGAAGTTCGCCAGAGCAGCGGCGTTCATCTGTACACGTGCACGATGTCATTTTTATGTCAGAAGCTTGTGGGGTGAGAGACTCGAGTGGATGCTCGAGAAAATGAATGGGTTGCTTCGGGTAACGCCTGAGCGCGCGAGAGTGTTTTCTGATATTCAATTTTAAACTTAAACGTAAATAAAAAGAAGAAGAAATGTATGAGGAAGAGAGGGGAACACGGGAAAAGGTCAGGGGAACTCGAGTTTTACGCGAGCAAACGCGTTGATTTCCTCGGGTTTCAAAATTTCTAGGCGTTAGCCTAATAAATCTTAAGTCATCATGTTAAACAAAGTTTGGTATTAACTAAGTTTTAAAATGATTTAAAGATATACATAAACTTTTATTTTGAAAAGTTTAACTCAATAATATTAAGGATTTATTTAAAGAATGTTGAAATGGTTAATTAACTTTTAAAAGTTTTAGTTAAATTTATTTGTTAAACGAAATTAATTACCTGAAGTTAATGACCTAATAAAAGTGAGTAAGATAAATAAATTAATGAATTTTAGTTTGATTAATCAAAAGTAATTAACTAATGATTTAAGTTAAGTAATCAAGTGATTAAGATTTATTTTTGATTAAGGATACTCATTTATAAATTAAGAATAATTAATTAAAATGATGATCAATTAGGAGGTTGATTAATTAATTAAAGATAAATAATTAAAGGATAATTAAACCATTAAGGTTAATTTTTTATGATTAAAGATTGATTCAATTTTTAATTACGGTTGATTTATTAAATAATTAAAGGTTAATTAATTTGTTATTAATGATAAATAAATAAATGACTAAAGAATAACTAATCAAGATAATTTGTAAATTATTAAAGTTAATTAACCAGGATTAGTAGTAAATGCACAAGAAATTAATCTGATTTGAATTAATTAGACAATTAATTGACCTTACTTATGAATGTTTGGATTTTGTTGATTGCCGAATTGTTTGATATATCTGATTGTGATACATCCTGATTTATGTTGTGATCTGTAATTTACTTATCTATGATATATATTTGTGATCTGTACGATAAGCGTTATAGTTTATATCGCTTGTCAACTATATTTTTGTGTTTTAATATGTGATGGTTGAATGATGTTGCACTATTGTGTGTAAAACCCCTGGACCACACTGTTACACACACAAATATGGATTTCACGTGGAAATCGGTTAAGTCATAGATAATTTAAATTTGATGTTTTTGAAATTGAAATTTTAATTTCAATTGATTTTGAAATTGGAAATTTCGGTATAAAGTGAAAAGCTTTTGAAATGGAATTTCAAAGATAAGACTTATTTTTTGAATAACTTGATAAAGTATGAAGCTTAAATAATTTGATTTAAACTTAAATTCAAGATTTGAAATTGAATTCTATGATTTGAAACTAGGGATTAAAGATGTTATACCCGTTATATAAGGTTTAAACTATTTTTAAAAGTATTGATTTTTGGAATGTGAATTTAATTCAAGGGCTTTAACTCGTGCAAATATAATTGGATATTTCTTTAAACGAAAACTATTTGTTTTCAAATAATACCAGCTTTCATATGAGAAGTGAACTTCCAATTTGTGTTGAAAGGTTTCAAATTTAAAATGAAATTGAAATGTTTTGAAAGGCTATGAATGAATTCTTTTTGAAAGCTATGAATTGAATCTGTATATTTTAAACAGATTTAAAATGATGATTTGTTTAAACCATTCAAAATGAAATTGTTTTTGAAAGCTATAAGTTAAATCTTGTTTTAAAGATTTTTTTTTTGAGCGACACGGTTGTGTAGCGTGGAACTACACAGCCGATTAAATATCATATAAATAGGTAAGTAGTGCGATCAACAAGCCTGATTGCTGGCCAAAATGTAGTAAGAAACCGCAAGCTAGTCGATGAGAGACAGAGTTTTATATACAAAATACATATTGTGAACAACAGAATAGCAAAACGACTAGAGCCATGTAGCAGTTGGTGGTGCCCTCAATGCCTGCCAGGAGGAATTGCTGAAGTGCTGCCCGAGGATTCGGCTGGTGGAGAGCTGGGGTATGGTAATCTCAATCTGAATGGTGCGGAGAAGCTTCGACCTGATATAGATGAGAAATAGTGAATAATACGTCTACAAGTTCCTTCGAAGTTGGATGTGGGCTTGCAGAATACACGTGCATTACGCTCGGCCCAGATGCACCAACTGAAAATAGCTACAATTAGATCAAAGTGATAGTTGGGGGGGTTGTTCTGCCAGTGGTCGAAAAACGAGTTGAACATGGGGATATGTCCAAGAATGTGAACCGTCGAAGCCGCCCAGACCTTGACATCAAAATCGCATTCAAAGAATAGATGTTGTAAACTTTCTGGTGTGGTAGAGCATAAGGCACAGCTGGGATCGACGACGATGTTATGGCGAAGGAGCCTGTCTCTTGTGTTGATTCGCTCGTGAATAAGGCACCATTGCAAGAAAGCGAAGCGGGGCTGGATCCTGCACTTCCAAAGTCTGGGGAAGGTGAAGAGGTGTCCGGGGTTGTTTAGGTGTGCTTGTTTTAAAGATTTAACGAGTTAATCCAATTAAATTGGAAATTGTTTTGAAATCTATGAATGTATCTTTGTGAATGGGGTTAACTTTGTGAAATAAATCTTTTTGTTTAAAGATTTGAAAATGGTAATTTGTTTTAACCATTCGAACGAAAGGTTTTGGGCTTTAAGCTGTGATTTAACTAAGACCCCAGTATCCATATGTTTTTAAATATTGCGCTCGCTATTCGGGTTAGCCGGGAAAAGACATTTGTGTCATATAACCCATTCCGAATAGTGATACGTCATATATGGATCACATTTGAAGACCGGTGGTGAAGACCGGATATTTTCGAAAACGAAAGGACAACTCGTCGAATGTCTCTGCATCGACTGGCCCCAATATAGAGATTTTATCACCCTTTGTGATGGGAAGTCCGGACGGGATTGTGAATACCCGGAATTGCAAGGGCTTCGTAAGAAGTGCCTTCGGTTCTGTTCGAACCCGGAACAGACTTGTATGGATACATGTTTGACATTACACTTTGAGATATAAAGCCAATTTCTTTCAAATACATTTCTGTTGGTGGCGGAGAATTTATTCTCTTAGCTTAACACCCTTCTCTGAGACGTATGAGCTCAGAGGTTATGTAGTTGAAGGTTATCAGTGATATACTCCTAATTTGGTAATGTGACATGCTGAGTGTTGCTGTGAAATGATCATTATTTGATCATTTGTGATATGATCATTTGTTTGATTTTATATCTTTATGATCATTACTTTGATCATTTGTTTGACCTGAAGCATGGCTTTGTGACAAAGCGTAGCTTTGTGGACGAGACTTCGTCGGACCTCACACCCCGGAATGGTCAAAACAGGAAAGATGCAGCAAGGTTATTAGGGGGTAGCGCCCCTTTAGTGTATGTCATTCCTTCTGGATAGAGGTGGTATCATGGTATGGAGCCCAGATACTTAACCTATGTGGTTACTGCATTATTATTACTCTTATGTGGTTGTTGGAATCGAGGATCCTCGGATATAGATCGGTTACGATCGGGGGATGACATATTCGTGTCAGTAGTTACCCAGTTAGGGGTAACCCGGCCTTGTGTTGGCAGAGATCCGGTTAGGTTCTCGGGACGTCATTCCAGAGGCGTTTCCATGTGGGAATGGGAAGTTCCTTGGCCTGACCATTTGTTGGAAATCCAAACTCCAATACGAACTGTGTACGGTATTAGTTGTAGAACCTGCCATTTACGTACGGTGGTCACCACTGTTTAGATGGTAGCTATAGTAGGCATACGATATTGGTCGTATGTTGGCTAAGATTAATATTATACTTTCGAAATGTTTTCTACACTATGCACTAATAATAATATAAAAAATGATTTGATTTTGCGTAGTAAGCATCTTTGACTATCATAAGAAGAAATCTTCTCCAATTCTGCGTTTGCATTGTGTGTGTGGCGGGAGGTCTTATGGTAGTTTCATTTTCTAAAAGCATTGCAAATTGACTTTAAAAATTATCTGCTTTTTGTTTTTAAAGATAAACTGTTTTTGTTGCTCACACCAGTCCCATGACTGATCCGGAGTTTATTCTTTCTTTCCTAAACTCTGGATGCTCAAAAATTTTCTACACGAGCAGTCTAGAGTTGGGTTTTCAGATATTCAGATTTAGTAGATTATCTGGAGATAGTTCAGTCTTTGGATATAGACTGCACTTGCTTATCTTTGTGCACATTATTGGGAGTTCGAGCTATTTTCTGGATTGGTGCTTTGAAGATGGAGATTATCCGCTGCTATTTCTTGTATCATATCTCTGATGTATATAGATATTCATTGTATCATCATTGTATCTGGATATTGTATCAGATGTTGTATATCTATATTCTTTTTCTTTTCCACTGTGTTATTTACTTAATTGTGTTATAAGCTCCGGCGACTCGGATTTGAACCGTCGAATCTGCGGCATTCGAGTACGATGTAAAGTATGGATGTCGATTTTCGAACGCGAAAAATCCGCAGCCGTTACAATTTCGTTTTTTTAATATGGCTCCCACTAGTCTTTTATGTTTCTCCAGACCCTAAGATGAAACATATAAGTCTTTCGACTTAGGTGTTATGACTCATATATCTTGGGATTTTGGCCTTGAGGAAAGCTCAACAAATCATACCCCCATATACAATGGATAAATCTTTATCGGTTTGTATCGTATACAACTCCTACCCCGTGGTTCCTTGTCCTAATCTCTTTTTTACCCTGAGGAAAGCTCAATAAGAAAAAGGAGATTATTGACTCATACCCACCATTTCGCGATGACCTAAGTATAATATACATACCTTGAGGAAAGCTCAAAAAATATGTATAAGTATCTTGCCTCGTCGAGTCTATACATTAATAATACTATACATAACATATTTAGCTTGAGGAAAGCTCGACAACTTGAGAGTATGCAAGTAATTTATTAATGTATAAGGGCAACTTTATATTAAAGATTAATAATCTTCAATACATTATATCGAGTGATATCGACTTATGGAATAATGTATTTCTTATAAAATACCTTTGTGATTCAAGTGTTGGATGTATCGGGAATCATGGTGTACGTACATTTACATATGTATTTATTACTTAAGTCTATTTATGGTTTCTTTAATGTTCCACCTTTAGTTTATATATTCATACTTTATAAGTTTTATTATTATATAGCCTTTATATTTTAACTGACTTATATAATAATCTGACGTATAACATTATATTGATTAAATCATATTTAATTAATTAACACTTAATCAATTGTATATTATTCAATTTTAAATTATTATATTGAATATTTATACACTGTAATCTTTATACTAATACACATATACCATATATATATATGTATTTTAATTTATTAATTAACTTTTAATTAATTTATTTAGTTAAACAATTTTAATTAAATTTTGTTAGTTTTAAAATTCTTTTATACACACATGTATACTCATATTGTCTTAAATAATTCAAGACAACATAATATATAACATCATATATATCATAAATGCATATATATTTAATTAATTCATTTACTTTATTAATCTTATTAGTAAATAATAATTTTAAAATTAATTTTATAACATTTTCAAACAATTTACCATATTATGACTTTTTTAACATGTGTTTTATTTTAAATTTAACTTTCAAATTTAAAGGTTTTTTTTAATTTTCAAAACAATTTGAAAATCTATATTATAATATTTTTTATTTTAAATTTAACTTTTAAATTTAAAACTTTGATTTTAGTTTCAAAACAATTTTGAAATTAGCCCAAGGCCTAATTCAAATTGGGTCTTTTCTATTAGGGATAATCATTTAGGCTCACCTCATCATTTTGAGCTAGGCGAGCAGCCTGTTTGGGCCAAATACTTGATTATCCAAACCCAACCTTAGATACTACTTTTCTAAACACCCAACTATATGGGTAGACTTTAATAAGTTAACCCTAATATCCTTCTTTTCCTCTTGTTCTCTAGTTAGGCTTGTTTCTGTATTGGTATTTTCGAAGGCATATTTCCGAATGTATTTTATCTTTCTGTAAGCTCCCGGAGAAAGGCATTTTTTCTCCATCCTGTTATATATATATTCTTTTCAAAAAAAAAGTTAACCCTAATACTGCTAATTTAGACGCAAGTCTTTTAAATTATACTAATTTAGTTCCTTTGTATATTTTAATTGAAAAACTTTTTATCAATTATATTTAATGCACTAATTTATCGAAGTAGATTATTTTAATTATATATAGCAGATGTTCTTAACATATTAGAAAGGTTAAATGTTTCCATTTCATTTTTCTAATAAGAATCCCATAAGTCTTTTATGTTTCTCCATACCATAAGATGAAACAAAAAAGTCTTTTGAATTTACCAACGGATGTTAGGACTCGTCTTCCTTGGAATTCTGACCTTGAATTTGCTTAACAAGTCATAGCCCCTTAAATGATAGATAACTCCTTATCGGTTGCATGATGTACAACTCCTAACCCTTAGATCCTAGTCTTAATTTTATTTCAACCTTGAGTTTTCTCAACAAATCAAAAGAAATTATTTAGTCTTACCTACCATTTCACGGCGACCTAAGTATAGTATATGTACCATGAGTTTGCTCAACAAATACATACACTTATCTTACCTCGTCTATTCAATATATTAATAATACTACACACAACATCTCTGGCTTGAGTTTGCTCAATAATCAAAGAGTATGGAAGTAATTTATTAATATATAAATGGTAGAGGACAACTTTATATTAAAGACTCATAATCTTTAATATACTTAATTGAGTGATATCGACTTATGGAATAATGTTTATCTTATGAAATACCCTCGTGATTCAAATGTCGGACACATCAGAAATCACAGTACATATACTATACATATGTATTTATCCCTTAAGTCTATTTTGGGCTTTTTACTATTCCACCTTTTATTATACATTTATATTATATAAGTTTTATAATTTGATTTACTTACATAATATTATATTGATTAAATCTTATTTAACTAATTTAATTAATTAACGCTTTAATTTATTATTATATTATTCAGTTATAACATATTATATTGAATATATATATGTATGTATATATATCTATATATGCTATAACCTTTATAGTATCACACATATATCACATATATTTATTTTGATTTATTAATTAACTTTTAATTAATTTATCTAATTAAATAAATTTTATTGATTTTGAAATCTTTTATACATACATGTATACTCATATTGTCTTAAACCATTCAAGACATCATAACATATATCATTATATAAAAAAGCATAATGCCTAAAGGTATGTACATGTAATAATTAACTTCTTCCTTAATTTTCCTCCAACGCCTCTTTCATCCACTTCAATCTCCTCATGCCTAAGGAACCTCACTGTATCTCTCCTCTCCTTCCTGAAACTCTCTTGGCCAGTCCGACTAGATTTGGGCGTTCCTATAACGAACCCCTCCATCATTCCAGATCTTTGTCTCCGTCTGCGCCAATGTTAGGTTCTTCAACTGAATTTCCATTGCTTCAACCTGAAAATCGTGCCCGAGTAGCCAATTTTAACTCTTTTGGTCCTCTTGGTAATTCTGCCATTGCTGTCAATGTTGGGTCCGTTGCCCATGTGGTTGTGTCTCCTTTTCTTGGTTGTGAGGATGACCCCATTGGTGTACGGAATGATGTATCAGTGAGTCTGTTGGATGAAGATAATTCGGCTGTTGAACCTATGTTAGACAATTCGAGGTCATGCATGGAAGGTACTCGTTTAATTGCCCCTTTGGAAAATTCTGTTGTTCATGTGCCCTGTCATTTTAAGCCCTCTCCTTCTTTGCCACATATTGTTCATAACCCCCCTGCAGCTTCATCTGAACCTGAGTCCTAGTCTTCTCTATTTAGTTCCTTACCCCGAAACGTGGGCGTTTACTATCCTATCAAATTTGAAATTGAGGAAGTTAATGGGGTTATGCTGCCTCCTCCAATCATTACGCAAGCTGGGACTGATTACTGGTTGGTTTTTTCCTCGATCCCATCCAAAAAATCAACGATGCGAGATTCTTTTGTCGACATATTTGGAAACTTCATGGTGATTTAAAGGTAATATATTGACATGCTATATTTCTTCAAATTTTCGAGTAGTGAGGAGCATCAATGGGTCCTAGAAGCTGAGCCTTCTTTCATCGATGGGTAACCTTTCATCATCACCAATTGGTCTTCTTCTACGGTTATTGTTAGGGACCAGGTTATGTATATTCATGTTTGGGCATATTTTTCGCACATTCCGTCTACTTTGCAGCCGTTGCTTGGCCTGAATGGTTAGCGTGCACATAGGTAAATTAAAATGTTTTGATTCCAATACGATGGCACGCGAGAGATTGGTTATGCGAAAGCACTTATAGAGATTACTCCAGATAAGCCGCTGCCCTCTTCTATTAAAGTTTAGCTTGATGTTGACCATGTAATAGAGGTTTGTGTTAGGTATGGTTGAGCGCATGACATATGTACCACCTGTTACTCTTTTGGCTACTTGGTTGTCACTTGCAAGCTCCTGTACTCTCTTATCCCTCCTCCTCCTGCATGGAGGTGGGTACCTAAGTCTACGATTTCCTTTTATGTTTTTGTTGCCCAGTCAGTTCTTGTTGATGCTGTTATTTCACTGTTGTTACAGTTTCCACGCCTTTTTATTGAGATGCGCACGAAAAGGCTTGGATCCATGTTCAGACAGCCATGAGATATAGTCCGAGTGAGGATTACTTCTTTAGTTATGTGTCAGATGATGATTTGGACCTCAAATGTTTGTTTTATTACGTTCAGGAGATTCCTTGGTTCTTGCTACGAAAGGCCAGCTCGCGAAAAGGAACAAAGATTTGTTAAATGATGCCACATAGGATTGGTCTTTCATTTTCTCTTCGGAGTCTGGTGACTATGACCCATCTCTTGCAGTTTGTTTTAGTCCCTTTTTTCATGCCATAGGCGACAACCCCAGTGTGCGTGTTTATGCATCTTCGGTCGAAGGAAGTAGCTCCTCCTCTTTGGAGGACTAATAGTTTTTAGGTCATTTAGCAGCTTAGGCACCTTTGCTTAACTCCTGGGCTGTATTTTCTCTTTCTTAGCAGTTAAGGTCCTTTAGCCTTACTCCTTTACTGTAACTATATTTTATTACCTTGGTAAAAAAAGTGGACAGTTCACTATAAAACCGGCAAGCTTTGCCAAAAAAAACATATACCATTATATATATATATTATACATGTATGTATATTTAATTAATTCATTTATTCTATTAATCTTATTAATAAATAATATTTTCAAATATTTTGAAAAATTATGTTATAACTTTTATAATATGTATTTTATTTTAAATTTAACTTTTAAATTTAAAACTTTTACTTTAATTTTCAAAACAATTTGAAAATCTATATTATAACATTTATAGTATTTTTCTTATTTTAAATTTAACTTTTAAATTTAGAACTTTTATTTTAATTTCAAAACAATTTTGAAATTAGCCCAAAGGCCAATTCAAAATGGGTCTTTTCTATTAAGGGCAATTTTTGGGCTCACATAACTGTTTGGGCCAGGCTGGTAGCCAGGTAGGATAGGGTACTTGATTACCCAACGATCCAGCCTATACACTACCTTTCTTAAATACTCTACTAACTAGGTTGTAAGCTCAATTAGTTAGCCCTAATAAGATTAATTTACACCGCATAGGCTATTGGGTTCTGATACCATTGTTGGAACTGGGTCAGCTTGCAGCGGAAGAAATGAGTGAATTTCAATTTTTTAACCATTTTGGATCTTTATTGGGCCTATGAAGTCTAATCCATTTAAAACATCTATATTTCTTTTAAATAAAATCATTATATTATTTAAATTTATAATATAGTTTTATTTTAACATTAAATATTATAAATATATGTGTACTGTATACACATATATATGTGTGTGTGCATGTGTAACATATTAATCCGTAAAAGTTTTGACAAACCCGTATATAAGTGTTGTGATACATTGTAACGGGCATGTTAGCCCCTCTAGTATTCTATGCACTTCTAAATAAATATATCTATGTGCATCAAATAACATATGTATATATATATATATTATACGCATATGTAAAATTTAATTATATATGTATATATATGAGAAAATAATAATTAGAATAATTTATATAAAATATTTAAAATATATTTATACAAATATTTATTTATACTAAATTAAAAAATCATTTAATAATTAATATAAAATAATTTAGAAATAATTTTTTTGCTCCTACAAAACCAAAAGTATAATGGAGGAAAATACTTTTTTAATTATAATTATTTATAAATATAAAAGTACTTGTATATATACATAAATATATAATATATATATGAATATATAAATAATAAATTTTATAAAATTAGTGCAAGCTTACTAAAAGCTCACGACACTAGGAAAAATAATTTTATTTATTTATTTATAAAATAATTTTAAATAAACAATTATAAAATAACTTTGAAAAATAAATTTAAATAAATATAAGTATATATATAATGAATTTTATAAAATTAGTGCATGCATACTAGAAGCTCACAACATCAGAAAAAAATTATTTTTTTATAATTTAAAATTAATATTAAATAAACTACTATAAAATAAATTTAAGAACCAATTTAAATAATTATTAAAAAATCATTGTCAAAATTGAAAAATTATGTAACGTTATTATATAATATTTATATAATTAGTTTTTTAAATAAATAGTTATATTGCTGTATAAATATATAATAAATAAAAATATATATTAGAATAAAGTTTTCCATGGTTTCAAATTATTATTATGTAAATTTTTTTATAAATTTTGAAATGTTTATTAATTTATTTTAATCCTTAGGAAATAAATAAATAATTAAATAAATAAATTATATATAATATTATTTTAATTAAAAAATGTTTTTTGGTGTTGTTGTTTGGTTGTGAGCCAATACTAATAAGCATACAAAGTAGTTTTTTTATATATAATCATATATACGAATGCACCAATATATATTCCACCATCCAATATGTAACAGAGCGTCGATATACTAGATTCATCGCATATCGATCTAAATATCATATGATATTAATTTATATTTGTAAATCAAAGAGATACCTTCAACGAAGTCTATTGAATACAGGTTGAAATGAAATATGAGCTCCTTTGAATCCTTTTCCAATCCTGAAGGTGCAAGCTTCAAATAGTTGGCACGTGCTATCGCGAATAGCTTTTAATTTATTTCATTTGAGCTTGAAAAATTAGAGGAGAGGAGGAGGTTATTTTCGACCAGCAAGAAGAAGGCAAAGGTTCCCAAAAGTTCAATTTAGAATGAGGGTTAATTATGATCTACTTACACAAGAAAAGGAAGAAAGATAAAGTAGGATCAAGATCCCTTTTTTTCTCTTACTCATTCTCTCCCTTTTAAAAATATCAAAGCCCACCTCTATTGCCATCTTATGCCTGCCCTTTCCTAATCTCATCATGGCCGAGATCTCCATGCCGCATATGGGCTTCGAACCCGCTTCAAGCTCGAACAATATTTATGGCATTTAAATCTAATTTAAATGCATATCTATGTCATATGTCGATTAATATATTTATAACTATTATAAATATATTTATTAATATCGTTCAACACATCAAATAAATTTTTTTAATTAATTTTTCATAAATATTTATTAACTTTTAACAATTAAAAATTAATTAAATCATATGTGAGCGATTAATATCGAATAATTTGAGTATTAACGTTCACATATCACTTAGCTGATGGTGTGACATATTGGTTAAATTTATCACTTACTTGGTTCTGGTAAAATCCAATTTTACTTTGTTAAGCATTAACCGGTTGTGACATTCATTTACACCAATTCTCTTATCAAACCTATATCCTCTCTTAAATAGTGTTTCACTTCCAATGCTTCCACTCGACCCACCTATAATCGTTCGAGAGATGTCATGCCATGATTTAATGATAATCAAAGAGGAGCTTCCATATTGAAGATCAATAGTATTCTCAAGTCAAGAGAACTGTGTAATTTTGTTATATCGATATTTTCTGTTTGACCTTAGTTATATTAATCAACTGAAAACTTTTGAATGAGCCATTCCATAGTTATCCAATAACTATTAGTATGTAACCCCTTGGTTCCCCCAGAAGTCATAATTAATACATTATCCAACATTTGGAGAGCGTTACGTACTCAATGAATGTATCACTATCCAGTCTCGATACATCTTGACTAGAAATATTTAAAAGTATGTTTTGTATTTATTTTGATAAATTACTCATGGTTACAACACTTTAAATCTACCAAAAAAATACCATTTATGAATTTTCTATTAAATATACTTCTAATTAAATTAATTAATTAATATAACATACTATATCAAGTATATAATAGAAAGAAAACACCTTTTATTTCAAACAAGAATGGTTATCGAGTTAGATATATGTAACAAACTACCTAATTACTCCTAGATCATACCCCCAAGTCTATCTAGTATATGGTATACTATGATTGAAATGTTGCTCGTATGATCACTATATGTTGTTTTAATGCTACATGATATAATGTAATTGTTGCCGATGATTTAGTAAGGTGAAACCCATTCAGTTAGGGGGAGCGGCCTCACTATATTTTTTTAAGTAGAAATATTACTTACAGTAGGCTTTATATCCGACCAGCATTTTTATTATTGTTTTCCCATAAACTCTCGAGCACTTACGTGAGTAGGTTTAGTTTATGAGATTAGCCAGGTTATCTTGATGATGGATAAAGACTTCAAAGACGAAGTATGTGGCTTAAGAGTTATTAATTTTTTATTTATTTCTACTTGTAAAACCATGATTTATAATTGGTTAAGTGAGCATGTTGGCATCTTCATATGTCTAGTACATCAGTATTATCTATGCTTTATTATATTTACCCCTACGAGGGTATGTTTTGGAAAATAAAAAATGTAAAGACAGTTTGTGTAATGAAAACGGATTTGCTGCTCTATTTACTTAATGTTGTTGGAAAAAACCAATCTCATTTTTTCATTAGAAAATAATTTTGGTATTGCAACATCATCAGCGTTCATTTTCAAATCTTAAAATGAGGGATGCTACACGTGACGACTAAGGTAGAGCGATATATGATTTCATATAATGTTGTGTATATGAAGTAAGTCTATATCCCTTGGCTACGACCTTGAGATTTGATATTTATAGACCATTTGTCGATTGCTCATGTTAGGCGACATCGATTCAGAGTTGTGAGATGTTATGTCTTCGTAATAAGGGTGATGAACCTCATTCAACATGTTTTCTTTAGTTATTAGCCTTGGGTTTCTTTTTGTAAGTACACTTGATAAACAATTGTTAGCGTTTAGGCACGTGTATATCGATTTTCAATCGATACTACTGTAAGTGGCGGACGATGCAATAAAGCATCAGAGTATCAACTTTACATTAATGACCATACTTAGTGACCCTAGACTTACTAAGAGACATGGGCCCACTAGACTAGTGTGTGATAGTTAAATCACGTTCGGGTGCCTTAGTGATTACTATCTAGTGACTAGACTTATCATATATTACATAGCAATATAATGGAATTTTGCTAACTTGTTGGATGTAGCCAAAGATGCATGTTGGTGTATGGTTTTATTTCCTCATATTATACAATTGGTATTGTACATGATAATTTAACGTATTGGTAATCATATAGATTACAGATATTTCCTTTTAACCAGACTTTATATGTGTGACCATCTCTTTATTGTATCTTCTGTTATCTATTCCTTGTATATGTTGACTCAGAGAAGGGGATTCTACTAGCTGGAGGCGAGTTATAAAGCTATATTTCTAATAAAGATTATATATATCCAGTATTTTTATATAGACGTGTTATACTGTATTCATTTTGAGACATGTCGTATATGTGATTTGATGTATTATTTGCATGATGTATTATGATCTTGAATCTTTTGTCTCTTTGATATGATATGCACTTAGTCTATAACATGTTTATTTGATATTATATTTATTCCTACCACCATGAGAGAATTAGAAAAAATTATGATAGATATGCCCTGCTTGTTTGTTTTAAAATACTACCTTATGAATCGTTATCCGTGATACTTGTGGAAACCAAATTCATTAGCATATGGATTACATGTGCTACGAATGGTGGATCGTTATAGATCTGATCATAGTAGTTTTGGTGCCGGCATAGCTTAGGGTTTATACCTATATATTCTCGAAGTATCTTGATTATCTAATATCTACAACCGAGTGTAGCTCTGGATGAATCTGATAGAGATAGTGAACATAAAGAAAGAAAGTGAGAAAATAATTGGTAAAAAGTGTGAGAAAGGATAGATAATGGAAGAAAACAACCATGTTGTGAGAGAGGTCGAAATGACCAGACAGATAGAAAGAAATAAGGAAAGGAGCGATTTGTTGCAAAAGTAAGAGAATCTAAATGAAAATAGTAATAAGGAGAAATGAGCGATTTGATGCGAGAAGCGAGAAAAATTGAAAGAAGATAAGTAAAAGGTAAGTCGTCGGTATAGGATGAAGTGGGAAAGATAGAGGCACAAGAAGAAGTTAAACGCACGATAATATATCAAAATACTTGGTATTGAATAAAAGAGCTCAGCACTGCTGTTTTATGCTTTTACTTGATAGTTTTAAACTATAAATTGATAGCATTTTGATAATATTTTGGCAACATAAATGTGTTAACTTGTTGAGGTGGAACATATTTTGTTTGTAATAAAGTAGGATTCTATTTGATAGAGTTGTGAGCATATATTGACAATTTGATTGTATTTGATAGTTTTGAAATTATATTTAAAGGTGAGCAATACTTAGTTTAAACCGAATTTGATTTATTATTTTTTTTTGTTATCGGTTTAATCGAATAAACCAAACTTTTATTGCATTCTCCAAATTTATGGCGTTGTTATAATATTAATAATAGGATTATTTGTAAAAAACAAAGTTACCTATTGAAAAATAAGTTAATTTTCTATAAATATAAGAAATACTCAGTAAAATTGCTCTAAATATAAATTTATGTTTTCTTTTAACTAAATCAATCATTTAAATAACAACATATCCTTTTAGTTTGGTTGAATCAGTTACCGACCGAATTGATCAAAATTAATTTTGTTAGGTTTGGTTTGGTTTGATTTTTGATTTTTTTAGTTTCAATTCGGTTTGATATTTTTTACCTCAAAACCAATCAAACTTACCAAATGCTCAGTCTAATTTTATTTGATGACGAGAAGATAGCTCTCTTTTTTTTCTTTCAGAAATCTTGATGGAGTGTAACAGTAGATGTCTGGTTTTACTACTTTTAATGGTTATGCGTGGAAATTTCTAGAAAGTACCAAAAATGGTGTAGGAAATTAAAGGGATGGTAGCTTACCATACACGTGCTTTAAAGGTAACGAGTGTTACGGCACGCGCTTCGCGCGTGATGATGGCATATGCTTTGCGCGTGAATTGTTTTTCTATAATTATATATGATTAACAAATTCAAGAGAAAATAATTTGCAAAAATATTTGGCCATGTTTTTACGTTGAAATCATGTGTAGTTAATTTAAATTTTTACTTCTAAGTTGCAACATTTAATTTTTTGTTAGTTTGAATTTTATTTATGTTTTTAATTAATAAACAACGAATTTGTAAATGAAGTTTATTTGTTTAAATGATATTTATTTGTTAGATCCTATTCTTAAGCGTAGAGGGATAGTTTAAATTTTTAAAGAAATTTAACTGTTTTACCTTAATTTAAATAGTTCCAGTCCAGTCTAGAAATAATAGGCTAAAAATAATAGGTAATAATTAAATTATATATGAGTAAAGGGTATTTTGGGAAGTTCGCAGTCGAACAAAAAGTTTGCGCTTGCAAGCCAACTATTAATAAAGATTTTGTTATACTTTTAACATGCGTAAAATTTCTTACCCTCTTAATGATTTTTTTTTCAAAGCTTCTTATTCTCAAAGCTCATGCACAAAAAGTAACTACTCATAAATCCATGTAATTAGGTCTCTATTTTATTATTTTTTACCAAAATGCTCCCTCCTAGAAAATCGGCTCAGCATCGAACACAGGCGCAAAAGTAGCATAAATTAGCTAAAAACTAAAAATAAAAACCTAATGTTCATAACTTTTTTGGGAGGAACTTTTCTTCCATCATTTTTCAATTCTGGGGACTAGGCAGTCATTCCTTGATGTTTCAAAACTCGAAAATAAATCACTCTCCACATCATTATTAATAAACGAAACAAAATATACCTTAAATAATGATCACAAACACAAATAATTAACATCTACTTTTCTAATTCCTTTCTTATTTTCACTTTAAATAATGATAATAATAAAACAAAATAATATAATAAAATAACAGATTCATATTAATAGCAACGCGAATGATCAAAACCAACTCTATTTCAAACCATCTTTATGTGCCAAAATATTTTATTTCATCAACCCTGTCTTTGTAATTTTGTGGCCACCTCCTCAAATACATCCAAAAACATAAATATTGCTAATTAGCTGTAGCAACGTATAATTTGTCCTTCCACTAACTTTAATTCCAATCCCCGTGAATGTATGATGTATTTTTCCAACCTACAATAATATATTATAAACATAAATATACACACTTGTGACAATACATATAAAACGTACATTATTTGTCATGCAAATGCTAGTTTATTCATGTCCTTGTTTTAGTTAGTATTATGCTCAATAGTAACAATTGTTTAAAAGATGGATGTGGGAATATTGATCTGAATTAACTGTAAACTGATAGATATAGAACTAGGCTGTAACTTAATACTGGCAGAAATCGTGGAACCATAGAAGAAAACAGTTTAAACTCCAAATATCATAACAAAGCCAAACCGAACTGATGGATATAGAGTTAGCTAGGCAGCAGCATACCTGTAGTTCATAATTAACTTGGATAGCTATTTTTATATTTTTATTTCTCAAACTATTTATTTATTTTTCTCTTTTCAATGTTCATCTCAGTGTGTGTGTGTAACAAAAATATAAATTTGAAATGTAACAGTTCTGTACTCCAAAACTAAACTACTGAAAATTTGTACTTTTGAGAATATGTTTGTTTTTTTAGAACATGAAATCTTGTCTATTTGACCCTATGTTTGTTTTTTTAGAACATGAAATCTTGTCTGTTTGACCCGGTTTCAAACAAAAATATATGAACCAAAGAATACCTCAGAGAAAAAATTGTCTGTGGTTACCAATTTTGTTGAACTGTTTACTGTAATCCGGAACAATTTGAGCTAAGATGCACCAATCCACAATGACAATTTTTGATATTACTGCCTTTCTAGAGCATTAATCCATACATAAGTTTTTTTGAATTGAATTCTTCAGCCAGTTCAAAATTTTAATGTAGAATTTCTCTTGCTTTTTGTAAACCTTTTATGTTCTTTACTGGAATTCCACTACGAAATAAAATCATTGGTTCTTCATAACCGTATATTCGAGTGATGATGTACTGGATGCTAATAAACAAACTTAATTAACTTAGTAGTTAGTTAATCTCAAAATACATTTATATCACTTAATACATAGTTGTAAAAATATGACCATGAAGAGATCAAAAGACGTAGCACAAACCAAGGCTCAATGCTCATTTGTCGTTGTAAGAAACTCAATTAATTTGCCATGATATTCACCACAATGAAACTTTAATTTCTCATTAACAATGAAAAAGGCTTATACAAATGGCATTACAAATGCAAGAAACAACCACAATCAACAAAGCTTAAACAAAAGCAGAATAGTAACAGACAGCAAAACAATAGCTGGTGGTCATCAAAATATGATGAATCAAGCACACTTGAAGCCAGAAGGGACTTTTTTGCCGCAAAAGTTGATAAGCAAGCTAAGGTCGACAGGAACATCAAGACTAATACCCAAAATATTGGCCTTAATCGCTGTACACAAACACACAGCTGCCTCAAGATCAACTAATCCTTTAAGAAGGCTACAGCATGGCTTCTTAGGTGGTTCACCAAGCTTAATCCTTAGCAAGTTCAATGCATTCGCACATACTCCCAGCTTCAGTGTATCACGTGGGCATGATTTAGTTGTAGGCGGAGATGGAGGAGCTGGAGGAGATGGAGGAGTAGTTGGTGGCGGAGGACATGCAACGTGAGTAGAAGAAACTATGGAAAATAGAAGGTTTAGGGCAAGGAGTGCAGCTATGCATGCAAGTGAGTTTGCCATTTTTATCTGAATTTATGTTTAGTGTGAGAGTAATGGGATTAGGGTTTGGTTTTTATAGGGAGTTTATAAGAGAAGGTGGCCATGTGAGTGTTAAGCTGTCTGGTTGGCAATATATTTGTCCATTTTTAGGATTTTATTATAAAATTTGTTTGATTGGTTGTTGTTGTGGATTACAGTGCGGTTTGAGTTAAACTTTGAGACTGATGAACACGTGAACGTAGCTTTTTTGATATGTTTTCTAGTAAGCTTGGAATGTTTGTGAGAAATGAGAATGTTGATTTGTGGATGGATGTTGCAGGGAAAGTCCGAACTAAGTAAAGTTCAGACTCCAGTGTGCAGAAGAAAATCCAAGAGGAACTTGTGAGATGTTCGGATGGAGTTTCAGAAGATGTTGAGGAGCGTTGCAATTGCCAGGGTTTGGTACAAAGGATGTTGCTATTGTCAGAAGTATGTGTGGGAAATACACTTGACTTAGGGAAGTGTGTATAAGAACTTGTGAATCATGAGTACGTTTTCACTAGTTTGATGCATGGTTGTGAAAGTCCGGGTGCAAGCTATTGAGCACTTTGTGTCATAATTGGCAAGGTTAGCTGGTCAAGGGGATACTGTATTTTCTTACATGTATGCGTATTTGTCCAAGTATTATGAAGTATTCACACCATCTTCATATTACATATTTTTGAGATGAGAATCATGTTAAATAACTATTGAAAAAATTGATTTTAAAATGAATTGTTAAAAATATTGAAAATAGTATAGAATAATCTTTTATTGAATAGTCCCATATGGTGGAGAACTACAAAGTAGTCCTATTTAAATATATGATTCACAAGAGAAACGATGGACTTTTTGGGCATCCACTGTTTTCTATTGTGTTGAGGGAGAAGAGCATGCTTACATCACACGTCGATCGACCGACTTGACCCGGGCCAAATTTGGCTTTGTTTATCGGCTAGTTTTCTATCGGTTTAGATAATAGTCGAAAATTTTCAAATTAAAATAACCCCAAGCGCACGGCGTACAAAAGTTAGTACGCGGCGAGTACGGATCGATCAGCAGAGAATTTTTAAGATTTTAAAATTTTCAATTCAATCAAATTAGACCAAAGTGAGATGAAATTGTTAACTACAAAAAAGAAGCTAAAGTTAGAGTTAAAATGTGATTTAAAAATATTAGACTAGAGAACAATTTAGAGGCAAATCCACTCTCATATTTTTGTAAATCAACAAAAAAATAATTTATGATCTCTAACTTTGATATTAAGTGAAATAATCATTTCATTTATCGTAAGTATGGTTTGTTTATGTTATTAATTAACATAACTCAAACCATCAAACTATAATACAGCAATTATACCACTTATAATTCTCTGAAAATGAAGCCAAAGCAAAAGCTATTTTAAGTATGATATATTTACTATTGTAACTAGTAATATAGATCATCAAATTTCATTTTTACTTTCATTTCAAAATCAAAAATTAATTAGCAAATGATGATGTAAATTGTCTTTATGTTAAATAAGAATAGCTCATTTGCATAAGCAATATAAGCTATCAAACCCACTTGGATAAATTACATCAAAATTCACTTCCATGAAGCAAAAGCTAAAGAGATCATAAATTATAAAATGTTGAAATTACATAACATTTGAGAGCTTCATTACCCCTAAATTGAAGGAGTTTAGCTACTCATTTGTGTTATCAAATCAACACATGTAAGTTTCAACATTAAAAATGAAAGAAAGTAGAGAATAAACAAAGAAAAAGAAGACCAACTACTAGAAGGAAATTAATAGACTAGTGCATAAATGTAAACCTAAGCTATGAACAAAAAAAGAAAGAGAGCGTAGAAATAAACATTAACAATAAAACAAAGAAAAGCATGTAGAAAAGAGAGAAGAAAGAGGCTTGGAAGCCATTTTGATTTCATGAAACATTGACATTACAACTTGATTGCTTAATTTCCTAAGTAAAATGAAAGAGTAGAAGATGTTTACATGTACACAAGTGGGCTATTTAAACATGCATAAAACCCTAATTCCATTTTAAGGGTGCTTCCCAAAATGCCCTTTAGGAAGTGTGGCCACCAAGTAACCATTAGCCACTAATTAATCCCTTATTAAAAATACATGAAGGTTTAACCTCCATTTAGTTGTCCATTAACTTTTAATTGTACATTTAGGTAAGTGGGTGGGGTCCTCCATGATTTTGAACTTGAATTGTTTCCTCTTCATTTCTTTGTATTTCCTTGTGCATGCATATATCATCATGAATCCCTCTTTCATATGCATCGAAATATCCTATAAAAATCATAAAAATTATCCAAGTAAAAATTCTCAAATTGACACATGCACAAAAATGACCATTTTGCCCCTGAATGAAGATTAATATATGATGATTTGAAAATAATTGAATTTTGGTTTTAAACATGTTAAAATGTCCAAATATGATGTTTATTTAAATAAAAAGAGATACAATATGGATGTAAATATATGCACATTTACGTGCACATCAAATACCCCCACACTTATCTTTTTATTCGTCCTCGAATAAAGGAAAACTAAGATAAATCCGTTTTCATAGGGAGCACGATTGCATTAAGCGTATGCAACAAGCCGTTAAACCTCTGGGTGTCCCCCAGTAGGACGAGTGTTATTTCGTGAGGGTTTTCAGCGGATACTACCCACAAAATCCAAATGCAAAGTGAAAATATTTACAAAGTGCAAGATTTATTTACAATGGGATGCGTGCAAGTTTTCAAAAAATATTTACAAATGAAAGATTTACTTTTAAATAGATACAAATAAGTTAAATATAAGTTTTGGTCATAATCTTGAAAATTTAAGTCATTTACTCGTCGAAATTTCTAACAAAAATTAAGTTGTCATAACATATAGACTATAGTTTGGCTAGTTGTTTCGGTTGATAACACAATGCAATTATGAAATGGATCTTTAGTTGATTATCAAAGTTTGCCAAAGTGGTTTTCTCATTTCTTTTCAATTACAAGTTAAATCAAACAAGTTAAAATGGTGTTTGGATTTCAATTGCTTACTCTCTCTTTGAAAATTTCATTGATATTAACAATATTTACATATGCCTAACTCAGGTAAACTAAGACCAGATATATTACCCGTGCACTGTCTTGCGGACTGATGTAAGGGAAATACAGAGCGTGGCGAATACACAAGTGTGAACACTTATTGATTGTAGGCGTTATTAAAAAGAATTTTTATATACATACATCTAACTCAGATAAACTGAGACCAGATATACCGATCATGCACTGCCTTTCTGGCTTACGTGAGAAAGGTACAGAGCATGACGAGTGAACACGAGTGTGAACACATGACTCTAGGTGTTAAAAATATATACATATATACAGAAGTTTTTTTTATATATTTTTTTAGAAAGAGAGAGTTTTGCAAAATCATCTTAGCACCATTTAACTTAGAAGATAAAATTGTTATATCCTTTACTTTAAATTTACCACTTTTTTAAACAAAGATTTCCAATTAGAACATACTTCATAATTAACACATATGAACCTTCCTATATACTAGTTCAACCATTGTTATTTGTAATCAAACTTCATTTTTATTTTTGTGAAGACAAATAAATTTTCAAAAATTTCAATTTATTAACCAAAACTTATACTTATCCCATAGTGTTTCTTCAAAAATAAATCAAAATGCTAAAAAGAAAATTGTTTTTGAGATTTTGAGATTTTTTTTAAGTTAAAAGAAAATGAAAATTCAAAAATTCCATGAAACTTAAAAAAGGAAAATGAGACTCCCCCCACACTTAATTTTGACTATGTCCCCACAGTCGATGCATGATATAATGAGTGTAACGGGGAAAACTATGTACATATTTACAAAAGAGGGTTAACATTCTTACTAGACGTAGCTTGGCTCATGAAGAATCATGAGCTCCTCCTCTTGGTTACCGGGAAATTCCAAGAAAGGTTTTAAATGATGACCGTTGACTTTGAAAATGGATCCATCCCTGGGGTTTTCTATTTCTACGGCACCATGTGGAAAAATAGTTCGTACCACAAATGGTCCGGTCCATCTTGATTTAAGTTTCCCAGAGAATAAATGAAGTCTTGAGTCATATAAAAGAACTTTCTGGTTAGGCAAAAACGTTTTCATTAGGATTGACTTGTCATGAAAATTTTTGGTTCTTTCTTTGTAAATTTTCTCGTTTTCATATGCATCGTTCCTAAGTTCTTCTAGTTCGTTGAGTTGTAATTTTTGGTTTTCGCCAGCTTTCTCAAGATCAAAGTTTAAGTTCTTAATTGCCCACAACGCTTTGTGTTCAATTTCAACGGGTAAATGGTAAGCTTTACCGTAAACTAAATGAAATGGGGACATCCCAAGGTTAGTTTTAAAAGCAGTACGGTAAGCCCAAAGCGCGTCGGTCAATTTTTGAGACCAATCTTTTCGATTTTTATTGACAGTTTTCTCCAAGATTTGTTTTATTTGTCGATTTGAAACTTCAACTTGGCCACAAGTCTGAGGATGATACGGAGTGGATAACTTGTGGGTTATCGAGTATTTTTTCATTAAAGTTTCAAAAGAACGGTTGCAAAAATGAGTTCCGTTATCACTGATTATTGTGCGAGGTGTGCCAAACTTCAAAAAGATGTTTTCTTTGAGAAATTTCACAACAATTCTACGGTCGTTGGTTTTGCAAGGAACGGCTTCGACCCATTTTGAGACGTAATCGACAGTGAGAAGGATATACAAGTTTCCAAAATAATTGGGAAAAGGTCCCATAAAGTCGATACCCCAAACATCAAAGATTTCGATCGTAAGAATGGGGTTTAGAGGCATCATATCTCGTCGAGAAATTCGTCCAAGCATTTGACATCGATCGCAAGTTTTACAAAATTCAAACGAATCTTTGAAAAGTGAAGGCCAATAGAAATCATACTGAAGCACTTTTTTCGCAGTTTTTCGAGGAACGAAATGTTCACCACATGCTTGATCGTGGCAAAACAAAAAAACACTCCTGATCTCATTATCTGGAATGCAACGTCGGATGATTTGGTCGGGACAATATTTGAACAAGTATGGATTGTCCCAATAGAAATATTTCACTTGGGACATGAATTTGCATTTATCTTGTTTGGACCAAGATTATGGAGTTTCTTTAATGACTAAGTAGTTCACTATATCAGCGTACCATGGCTCGATAGAAATTGAAAGAAGTTGTTCATCGGGGAAGTTTTCATTGATTGGCAAAGAAGATGGTGCATTTGGAAGACGAGACAAGTGATCGGCTATGACGTTATTAGATCCTTTTTTGTCTTTGATTATAAGGTTAAATTCTTGAAGTAAAAGGATCCAACGAATCAAACGGGATTTAGCATCCTTTTTAGCGAAGAGATATCGAAGCATAGAGTGGTCCGTGTACACAGTAATGTGCGAACCTATCTAGTAAGGTCGAAAATTTTCGAGCGCAAAAACGACAAATAGAAGCTCATTTTTAGTTGTTGTGTAGTTGAGTTGAGCGTCGTTCAAAGTCATACTCGCGTAGTAAATGACGTGAAGGATCTTGTCGATGCGTTGTCCTAAGACAGCACCAACGGCAAAGTTCGAAGCATCACACATTATTTCGAATGGAAGATCCCATTTGGGTGCGCAAATGATTGGAGCAGAAATGAGTTCGTTCTTAAGATGTTCAAAAGAAGAGATACAAACAGAGTTAAAATCGAAAGGAACGTCTTTTCCAAGAAGAGTCATCAAAGGACGAGCGATTTTGCTAAAGTCTTTCACAAAGCGTCGGTAAAAGCTAGCGTGTCTTAGAAATGACCGAATGTCCTTAACATATTTGGGAATGGGTAGATTTGCAATGACATCGATTTTTGCTTTATCTACCTCAATGCCTTTATTTGAGATGATATGTCCAAGGACTATGCCTTGTTTGACCATAAAGTGGCATTTTTCCCAATTCAAAGTCAAATGTTTTTCTTTACATTGATTTAGAACCAACTCGAGGTGATGTAAACATTGGAAAAAAGAATCGCCAAAGATAGAGAAATCGTCTATAAAAACTTCTAGAAAGCGTTCAATCATGTCGGAAAAAATGCTAACCATGCATCGTTGGAAAGTAGCAGGAGCGTTACATAGTCCGAATGGCATACACCGCTAAGCAAAGGTACCGAATGGACACGTGAAAGTTGTTTTCTCTTGATCTTCAGGAGCAATTGGAATTTGGTTATAGCCGGAATAACCATCAAGGAAGCAGTAGAATTCGTGGCCGGCTAAACGTTCGAGCATTTGGTCAATGAAAGGAAGAGGGAAGTGATCTTTACGTGTTGCGGCATTTAGTTTTCGATAGTCAATGCAAACACGCCAACCCATTTGAGTACGAGTTGGAATAAGTTCGTTTGAATCGTTCTTGATAACGGTTAGCCCAGACTTTTTCGGTACAACGTGAATTGGGCTGACCGATGAACTATCAGAGATTGGGTAAATGATTCCGTTGTCGAGAAGTTGAAGAATTTCATCATGCACCGCATCTTTCATTTTTGTATTAAGCCTTTGTTGTGCGTCATGAACAGACTTGGCATCGTCGATTAAATGGATGCGATGTTGAACAAGTGCGGGACTAATTCTCTTTATATCGGAGATCGACCATCCCATCGCTTCCTTATTTTTCGAAAGAATAGAGAGAAGAGAAGCTTCTTGGTCAAGAGAAAGATTGTTAGAAATGATGACAGGACAAGTTTCGTTTTCACCTAAGTATGCGTACTTAAGGTGATCGGGAAGTGGTTTGAGGTCCAACTTCGGGAGTTTTTCGATCAAAGAATTGGGTTAAGATTCGGACTCAACTGGAAGCGATTCAAAAGGAAGAGTGTATTCAATCTCGTTAGGAATTTCGTGAAACAATTTTTCGTACTCGGCCTCGCGTTCATTGTTAAGATCAAGTGTTTCGTTTTCAAAGTTTTCGTGAATGGCACTAACTTCCAACATTTGGTCACGAGGTTCGTTCGATTGGCTTTCAAGATTGAAAATGTTGAGATCCAAAGTCATGTTTCCAAAAGAAATTTTCATCGAACCGTTACGACAATTGATTAAGGCATTTGAGGTGGCTAAGAATGGCGGGCCTAAAATCAATGGAATTTGACTCGCGGGATTTAACACGGGTTATGTTTCGAGAACGATAAAATCAACGGGGAATATGAATTTCCCTACTCGAATGAGCACGTCCTCGATTTCTCCCACGGGCTTCTTAATGGAACGATCGGCGAATTGAAGCGTAACTTTTGTGGGTTTGAGCTCACCTAAGCCTAATTGTTCGTTCATGGAGTATGGAATCAAGTTGACACTCGTGCCTAAGTCTATCAAACATTTTTTAATTGTCTTCCTCCAATTGTACATGAAATCGTAGGATAGCCAGGATCTTTGTATTTAACAGGCATGGATTGGGACAGGACTTCACTTAAACTAGCGGCTAAGAAGACTCTTTTGGGCACTTGAGTGTGTCGCTTTTGCGTGCACAAGTTCTTAAGAAATTTCGCGTAAGTGGGGACTTGCTGACCGATGTTAAGAAGCGGGATGTTAACTTTCACTTGTTTGAAAATTTCCAACATCTTTTCCATTTGGTCCGAGTGTTTCTTTGGTCGAAGACGATGTGGAAATGGAACACGATACTCGGTAGGCGGGTCTACTCGAGTAGAAGAAGAAGAATTTTGATTGGCATTCGATTCAACGTTTGGCTCTACATTCTGTTCAGATTCGTTTGTTGTTTTAGAAGTGTGGAGAGAGGTTTCCGGTAAATCGTTTGGGTTAACGACTTGATTATCGATTTGTTTACCGGAACGTAAAGTTGTGATAGCATTCAATTAGGTGACGTAGCTATCTTGAACAACATGGGCTTGATTTGAATTTGCGTTTTGATTTCTGGGATTTGGAAGGGGCTGGCTTGGGAATGTCCCTCGTTCGCGTTCACTTACAGACGTGGCTAATTGACTCATTTGCATTTCAAGTTTCGCAATTGATTGGTTCGTGTTTTTCATATATGAGGTCAATAAATTTTGCAAATTGATGTTTGATTGAAGGCTTTGAGTAGTTTCTTTGGCCAACGTTTCAAGAGTTTTCTCTAGCGAAGTTAAACGTTTATCGTCTTGGGGAGGATGAGCAGAATTTGATTGAAAATTTGATTGTTGCGATTGATTATGAGACGGACCCGCAAAGTTTGGTTGAAAATTGTTGGGTTGAAAGGGAGGATTCGAAGCATTATTCAGAAATGCTTGAAAATTTGGTCGAACCGTATTCGTGTTGGGATTGTTTTGGTTCCACGCAAAATTCGGATGATTTCTCCAACCAGGGTTGTACGTTGGAGAAAACGGGTCGTTTTTGGCTTTATTGAAAGCATTGATTTGTTCGACAGAATTGGGACACTGAATGATTAGGATTGTTGCATTTATAACACATCGGTTGGGAAGCTTGGTTCATTTGATTTGACGAGAAAACATTATCGAATTTTTTAATCATTGCATCGATCTTCACTTCCAAAGCAAAAGAAGATCCTATCGAGTGTGCACTCGATCGTGAGTAAATTGATTTTTCTTTCGAACGTTCCCATTGGGATGATTTTTCAGCGAGGTTTTCAAGAAATTACCAAGCATCGTCGTGATGTTGGGCAAGAAAGTTGCCTTGGCACATTGATTCTAGCATGGTTCGTGAGCTATTTTCGAGTCCATCGTATAAGATTTGGCAAATCGTCCATTTTTTGAAGTTATGGTGTGGAAATTTTATCAAAGGCTCTTTGAATCTTTCAAAATATTTTCCAAATGGTTCCCCATTGAATTGATGAAAATTTACAATTTTGTGTCGAATAACTTGTTTTTTCCAAAGGGTAGAACTTTTTTAAGAAAGCTTTTACGAATTCTTCCCACGTTTTAATTGAGTAAGATGGTAAGCTGTACAACCATTTTTCAGCGTAATCCGTAAAAGCAAATGTGATTAATCGAAGTTTTATTCCATCATCAGAAAGTTGTTGGAGTTTTATGGTTGCAAAAACTTGTTCGAATTTAATCAAGAAAATGTATGGGTCATCGTGTTCGAAATTGCCAAATTTTGAAAGTGTGGCAATATGGTTCGAATGAATTTCGAAGTGGTTACCCGTAGGGGCGGGTAACGTGATGCAAGATGGAATAGAAACTCTATCGGGAAAGATTCTATCCATAAGAGTTCGAGGGGCATTCTCGTTCACCATTTCAGGAGGATCGTCTGTTCAAGTTAAACGGTTAGTTGTTGAGTTGCGAGTCCAACGATATGTTGTTGTGTCACGAGTCTAAGTACTCATGCACAAGCGAAAGTCGAGAAGAGAAAGAAGTTAGAATCGAGTTTAGAGAATGAAAGAAGATTTGAAAAACGAAGTGAAAAATTGTTTTTGTTTTTTGTTTACAAGGAAGAAAACTATTTACCAAGTGAAATTTATTTTCAAAAGAGAAGTTTGATTTTTGTTTTGTTTTTGGCTTTTCAAAAAAAATTATATGTTTTTGTTTTTTTAATTTTTTTGAATTTTTGAATATTTACCAAAAGGATTTTTGTTTTTTTTTAGAAAATGGAAATTTAATTTTTTTCTTTTGTTTTGTTCACAATTTTTTTTTCGAATTTTTAAAATTTTTTTTTTGAAAAGATTATATACTTTTTTTGGATTTTTGTTTTTTTTCTGATTGAAAATTTTCAAAGGAAAGGAAAAAAGAAGATTTTTTTTGAATTAAAAACTAAGTTAATTAAAATTTACAATTATTTTTGGATTTTGGATTTTTTTTTTTTTTAAATATGCATGAACCAATGCAACTAAATGAATATAAAGGACTTAATTAGAATTTTCTGTCCTTAGTAGCTCCTAACCCAAAATTGTATAATCACACTTTGTCTTAAATCAACAAAAATATTTCTCAGCTAGGTAACGGGCATGGGTTATCGGTGCACCACGAATCACCGTAGCAATGCAAGGTTTAAGTACCTTTAGAGGAACAACCTGTATAATATTTACGAATCACCGTAATTTTTATAACTGGTTATTACTCTGCCGTAGTCAGACACCAAGAAATAAAATTGTTCAAAGAAAACAATTGTGAAGATACAATTAAGCCCTAGATGAGCCCGCGACACCCTTAAGTCGAATGTCTATCCTTTATTATTAGTCAAATTCTACGATGAAATGCGTTTGTGGGCTAAGGAAAGGGTGATGAAATCCCTCGCCTTATGTGAATTGGGGTATTGCCCTTAGAAAATAAAACAAGATGAGATGAATGCAAACAAAAATTAAACATGAATTTACAATGCAACTAAAATGAAGTTTGTTTTTGTTTTTGGATTTTGAAAATTCTTTTTTTTCTTTTTTTATATAAATGCAAATGCAAGCAACCAACAATGCAATTCAAATAAAAACAGGAGATGAGGGCACGATACCATAGCGTGTAGATTATTAGCAAATTTTTTTAGCGGCGATTTTAGCAACGCAAAGCAATTATTTTTCCTATCTGCTCTGGCAACCTGAAATAATATATATATATATATACAATGTTTATCAAAGAAGAAAATAAAACAAGTGAAAAACAAAACAAATGAAAGTAAAACAATTAGAAACAAAATTAAAAAACAGTTGAAAACTTGTGTTTCTTTTTTTTTAAAATATATATGTGGAACCCAAGACAATTTAAAACAAAACAAAACAAAATATATATTTTTTAAAGAAAAACTATAATAAATTTAAAATGAAACAACTTATTGTTTTTTTATTTTTTATTTTTAGAGAAAAGTAACTAAACGAAATAAAAAATAAAAACCTAAACAAATTAAACTCAACAAGACCAAATAGAAATAAAAATAAAAACCAGCAGCCAAAGTCCAGCCCAATTAAAATCGACCCAAACTCAATTATACTTGCCACTCAAACAATTCTCAGAAAGTAAATTAAACCGCCACCTCGAAATCAAAATCGAATGTTGGAATCTAAATCAAATTGGTGGCAATCGATGTTCGATTCTTGTTCGGTAGAGGTTGGAATCGTTCGTGGCTATTGCAGGCGATGGGTTTCAGGGGGAGTCACGATTGGTTGTTGGCGGGGGGTTCGCGAATTCGTGGATGGCTTGCTATGATGTGTGTAGTTTTTTTTTCTTTTTTTTGGGTCTGCGGTGGTTGTCCCGGCAGAGAGGTGATGTGCTGAGGGTGAAACATTTAGCCTCTGTAGTTTCGATGCTGTTGCGAGAACTGTTGTGAGAATAGTATTGATGAAGAGTTGTTGAATGGAGATGGTTTGGCAGAGCTCGGGGGTTGTCGTAATTTGTGTGGTGCTAGTTGACGATGGATGGTGGGTAGTAATGCTCAAAGGCGGTGGGTGAAGGACTGGGTTCGAGTGGATTTGTGGGTGTCTGGTTCATTTGGGCAAAGAGAAAGTCGCGGGTTAGCAGGATGGTCAGAGATGAAATTGTGCAATGACAAGGAGTTTTAGTGACTGTTTGATTTAGGTGAGATGACAGTGGGCAGGAATGGGTTTTTGAAGTGTTAAATGGAAGTGGTTGTTCAGGTATGAGGCAAGAACAGTGGAGGGTAGAAGGCAAGTTGTATCGTGCAGGCAGTTGTAGTGTAGAAGCAGAAGTAGGCTGTAGATGACAGTGTAAAACGGAACTTGAGTTAGGAAACAGATAAAAGTGGTGATGTTTGGTCAGTGGAGAGGCAAGATCAGTTATATGCTTAGATTGTTGAAGTTGATGGTTGATGAATGTTTGATGTGGTCAATTTTTTATGAATGGTTGTGGCAAGTTGAACAGTTTGGAGGTTGTGTTAAGGTGATGTTGTACGTTGTGAAGGCAAGTCAGTGATGTATGTTGTCTGAGATGATGTGATATAATGGAAGTGGATGGTAGGGTAGGTGATGAAGTAGTGGAACTGTTTTGCACAGTTTGAAAGAGTATGCACAGTAGTTTTAAAGAGTATGGTATTGTAGTTCGACAATTTTTGGTCAAGAAGTTTACAGAGATGAGTTGGTCGATGGTAGTAGAGCAGATGATGGAGCAGGGTAGGAGACTGGTGGCAAGGCCATAGTGAAGATGGTGATTGATGGCTGGAACAGTTTGTGTGGACTTGGTGGTTGAATACTTGAAATGTGACAGTGAACTTGGTGGTTAATGTGGAGTTGATTATTGTTGAAAGATTGGAGTGGGATGATGTTGGAGTATGACACTGTGATGAGGTAGTACGCAACTGTGATGTGTTGATGGATGTTATATGAAGTGAATGTTGAACTTGAGGATGGTGGTTGTTATGAATGTTGAAGCATAATGTAATGATGTATGAAAATTGATGGTCAGAGGTTGGTGAACAAATGGAAGGGTGGACAGCTTGTAATGTTGTATGAGGTTGTGATGTAGTTTGGAGAATGATTGACAGAGTAGGAAAGTGTATCAGCAATGGATATCTGGTTTGTTGCCGAGGTTAAACAGTGGCGGGGATGCTAGGAGATAGAGGCAGTGAATAGAATGGTGGATTCAGGGAGGTAACTGTGGTTAGGCAGTAAAAATGGTAGTGTGGTAGTTGTGAGGTTGAATATGGTGGTCTTAAAGTGGTTTGGTTAAGTATGGTTGGGGGTATGTGCACAGAGCATGCACATGGATGGATGAGGCCAGTAAACAGTGAACAAGGCTTGAATATGAAGAGTGAACAGTAAATGTAATGTATATACAAATTGTGATGGAAGCAATAAAAATGTAACAGATGGAAAATTATAATGTATGAATTTTTTTTCCTTTTGAAATTATCTTGTACAATTTTTTTTAAATAGAAATGCAAAAGCAAATTGAACTAGAAAACAAGCACACAAGCAAATGCACAAAAACAAACAAACACACAATATTCTTTTTTTTTTAAATGCAAACACACACAAAAATTAAAACACACAATAAAATCAAACAAAAATAATCCGAAGAATAGAAAATTAAAATCAAAACAACTTCCCGGTAACGGGCCAAAAACTTGTTTATCGGCTAGTTTTCTATCGGTTTATAAAATAGTCGAAAATTTTCAAATTAAAATAACCGCAAGCGCACGGCGTACAAAAGTTAGTACGTGGCAAGTACAGGTCGATCTGTAGTGAATTTTTAAGATTTTAAAATTTTCAATTCAATCAAATTAGACCAAAGTTAGATGAAATTGTTAACTACAAAAAAGAAGATAAAGATAGAGTTAAAATGTGATTTAAAAACTATTAGACTAGAGAACAATTTAGAGGCAAATCCACTCTCATATTTTTGTAAATCAACAAACAAATAATTTATGATCTCTAACTTTGATATTAAGTGAAATAATCATTGCATTTATCATAAGTATGGTTTGTTTATGTTATTAATTAACATAACTCAAACCATCAAACTATAATACAACAATTATACCACTTATAATTCTCATGAAAATGAAGCCAAAGCAAAAGCTATTTTAAGTATGATCTATTTACTATTGTAACTAGTAATATAGATCATCAAATTTCATTTTTACTTCATTTCAAAATCAAAAATTAATTAGAAAATGATGATGTAAATTGTGTTTATGTTGAAGAAGAATAACTCATTTGCATAAGCAATATAAGCTATCAAACCCACTTGTATAAACTTACATCAAAATTCACTTCCATGAAACACAAGCTAAAGAGATCATAAATTATAAAATGTTGAAATTACATAATATTTGAGAGCTTTATTACCCCTAAATTGAAGGGATTTAGCTACTCATTTGTGTTATCAAATAAACACATGTAAGTTTCAACATTGAAAATGAAATAAAGTAGAGAATAAACAAAGAAAAAGAAGATTAACTACTAGAAGGAAATTAATTAGACTAGTGCATAAATGTAAATCTAAGCTATGAACATAAAAATAAAGAGAGCATAGAAATAAACATTAACAATAAAACAAAGAAAAGCATGTAGAAAAGAGAGAAGAAAGAGGCTTGGAAGCCATTTTTATTTCATGAAACATTGTCATTACAACTTGATTGCTTAATTACCTAAGTAAAATAAAAGAGTAGAAGATGTTTATATGTACCCAAGAGGGATGTTTAAACATGCATAAAACCCTAATTCCATTTTTAGGGTGCTTCCCAAAATGTCATTTAGGAAGTGTGGCCACCAAGTAACCATTAGCCATTAATTAATCCCTCATTAAAAGTGCATAAAGCTTTAACCTCCACTTAGTTGTCCATTAGCTTCTAATTGTACATTTAGGTAAGTGGGTGGGGTCCTCCATGATCTTGAACTTGAATTATTTCCTCTTTAGTCATTTGTATTTCCTTGTGCATGCATATATCATCATGAATCCCTCTTCCATATGCATCAAAATATCCTATAAAAATCATAAAATTTGTCCAAGTAAAAATTCTCAAATTGGCACATGCACAAAAATGACCATTTTGCCCCTCAATGAAGATGAATATATGATGATTTGAAAATAATTGAATTTTGGTTTTAAACATGTTAAAATGCCCAAATATGATGTTTATTTAAATAAAAAGAGATAAAATATGGATATAAATATATGCACATTTACATGCACATCAGCTTTACTTGGCTAATGTGATGTAGACCTTATTTTTTGGTAGTATGTTTTTAAATCGACTTTGACTTGTTAATAAAACTCAGATCCGGTATTTTCTCATCACTCAGCTCCATTTTCTACTCAAATTTTTCCTTATATAAACCAAGCTATTTGATAGAATTTTTATCAGTTTGTAAACCGAGTTCTCTTCTTCTTCTACCTTAAACTTTCTTAGATCTGAGCAATAATTTTTGGGTGTTGTTATCCCGCTTTTTGGTCAAAGCTGGAATATCAACAAATTGGCTGGATATCAGGATTGGAGTTCAATTGGAAACAAGGCTGCAATGGATATCGTCAAAATTTGGCCGAGCTCCGATCAGGACGGAATCGATTGGAGATGATGATGAGGACTAGGAGAGGCTACGTTTCAAGTTTCAGGTTAATCGGAGTTTGTATGAAGGAAATATGATCGATACAAGGTAGGAAAAATATACTGTTTGAATCCATCAAAGAGTTGAGGTGATGTCTATTTCGAATCCATCATTCCCATCCTCACACCTCAGTTCGAATCAATGGACTTTGCACCAACATCTTCGTATCCATCAGCACAGAGTCTTGGTTCGAATCCATCGAAAAACATTCATTCGAATCGATTCAGACGAGCCACTTCGAATCCATGATGCCACCTCACTTCGTATCCTTCAGGTTGAAGTCTTTCGAATCCATCCTATGACTTTGCTCCGAATCCATCCTGCAAGAGTAGCTTCGAATCGAGTGGATATGGTATAGCGTGATCGATTCGAACGAGCATACGTTCGAATCCATGTACTTCGAATCCACTAAGTCGAAGCGACGAGAAACGTGGGAGCGACCCAGTAAACTCGGAGAAAAAGGCGGGTTGACCCGAGAAACGCGCGAGCCACGTCACCAAGCACATGCTCAGACGATCGATTCGACCCTATCGAGTCGAAGGGATCGATTCGAAGCAAGGGTGTCCATCTGAAGTGCAATTTTAGATGGATCATAACTCGAGATCTACAAGTCCAAATGCTATGAAATTTTCACAATAGCTTGCGTATGCATAGAAGAATGTCCACGCCAAGTTTCAGCTCAATTGGACACTTTCTTGATCGATTCGAACCAAGGGTCGAATCGATCCTAAAGTGGGCCCGGATCTCCAGATTTTGGCCATGTGGGCCCCCTCACGTACCAGAACTGGTCTCCCCTCAATTTAGGCGAAATGTCACCCTCCTACACCTATAAATAGAGCCCCTGGTCATTCAGAAAAAGGGTCGGACAATTTTGAGAGCTAAAGAGCGCCCAGACTCTGCCAGATTTACTCAGAGTCACCACTGCTTCCTTAGATTCAGACTTAGCTCAGAAAATCAGTTGTACTACATTACAAGAAATTGTAATCTTCAAGTGAACATCAATAGAATCATCAACTTCAGAGTGGACGTAGGCAAGATCGCCGAACCACTATAAATCTCGCATTTATATTCATTATTTCTGAATTGTGATAATCTGTTTGCTTAGATTTGAGATTTGTGTGTGAATATTGTTGATTTATATTCATACACTGGTGCTTTCACAACATTCGGGGTTTGTGACCAATTTTGGCACAAACACTTTGGTGCTTTCACTGAGAGGGACTAGCGCCCGCTACATCGGAGTGAAGAGTTTAGATTTGAAAGACAATGACTCGACAAACAAGTAGAAGGCAAAGAGCTGAGAGAAGCCAACAAGGAGGAAGTCAAGAGGCATCCTCCGGAGCTAGAGAAGGACAAGCTTCGATTTACATTACTAGAGACGAAATGGAAGCTATGACAAATTCATTGCAAGAGAGATTGTTGAAGAGTCAACAGGATATGATGCAGACCTTCTTTGAACAGATGAGAGCGGCAGGGATGCAGAACTTAGGACCAGCCACAACGGCTGTTAATGTGGAACAAGGAACAAGGGTTACAGAACCCAACATAGAACAGAATACATAGCCAGAGGGCAATCAACAAGGGCTTGGGGGCAGGCCCGCAGGATCCAATGCAGGAGGACCTTTAGAGGGAGTTCAACAGGCTAGGGCCAACATTGCTGCTAGTGAGCCACATGAAGAATATGTGCCGGAGTTCCCTCGGGATCACGGGGGGCAACCCCTGACAAACAACGCTGGATTAATGGAAATCATTAGGAAGACTATGCGTGGAGGTTCGACCAATAGAGACTTGGAAGGAGTGAACAGGAGTCCGTTCGCTCGGGAAATCAGGATAGCTCAGAATCCACCTAAGTTCAAGTTACCTAGCGTGGAAGCATATAATGGCAAGGCTGACCCGACTGATCACTTGATGAGATACACTAGACACATGGAAGTGCTGGGGGCATCGGAGGAAGTGATGGCCAGATGTTTCCCGTTGTATTTGACAGATCTAGCTGCAATGTGGTTTAGGCAGCTGGAAGAAGGATCTATCAGGACTTGGAGGGAATTGGTGGATAGGTTTTTGGGACAGTTTCGGGTTCATATCAAAATACCTAAGAATGTGATGAAGTTAACATCGGTAAAGCAAAGGACGGATGAATCGCTTAGAGCATTTCTAACTCGGTTCAACGCGGCGATAGCTTCGGTCGATCGGCCGGATCCATCGATGGTTTTGATGGCGGCAGTGTTGGGAGTCAGAGAGGATTCATATTTTAAGGTATCTTTAATACGAGACCCACCACTGGATCTCGGGGAATTCTTTCACGAAGCAGAAAGGTTCCTTCGGCAAGAAGACGCATGTATGGACTTAAAGTTAAAGGAGGTGAATGTGACTGAGGGTGGAGGACCATCCAATGGAAGCTCGGATAAAGATAAAGGAAAAAGGAAGCTGGACGACGATTCAGGAAAAGCCAAGAAGCGATGGAAGGATCCGAAGTTTTCCATATACACAGGATTAAACAAGACGCTGGAGCGGATATACATGGAAACCCGTGATCGCCTTCCCTACCGAAGGCCAGCTAGGAGAGAACCTTCTAAACGAGAAAGGGCATCAGGAAGGCACTGTCTCTTCCATGATTTGGATGGACACGATACCAACAGCTGCAGGCACTTAAAGGACATAATTGAGGAGCATGTGAGGAATGGACAATTGAGGCAGTATGTTGGAGCACGGATTGCAGCGGTGGATCAGGGGCAACCATCGCCTACCCCAAACCATGATGATGTGAGGCCTAGGAATGATGGTCGATTGATTATCCATTGACCAGGATAATATGAAATAAGTAACAAACCATTGACAAGCGACCAAGTCATTTACACATGTACGGGGACGGAGATAGCCCTTAGGCATGCTCTGAATGATGATACACCACAAAGCTATGGTTTGCGAAATCTGTTTTCTTTGTTTTTGGATTGGACACTTGGTTTTCTGGTTTGGTTTTGGAGTTTGGTTTGAACTCCTGGTTTTGTTTGCTTTCTGGTTTGGATTTTCATTTGAATGGTTTCCTGTTTTGGATGTTGGTTTGGATTTCTGATTTTCGGACTTTATTTGGATTTTTGGATTGGATTTTGATTGGATTCTTTTTGGTTTTTGATAAACGGTCGTCGGGTATGGATTATGCCTGGCAAGGGGTGAGTCTTTTTGCCCGAACGTGGTAAATTGACTCATTCGGGTCGTCGAGTATGGACTATGCTCGACAAGGGTCCGGAGTGACCAGAATTCGGCCTAGGACTTAGGCCCCCTATTATCGATTATTGTTTCAGGTCGTTGAGTATGGACTATGCTCAACAAGGGTCCGGAGCGACCAGGATTCGGCTTAGGACTTAAGCCACGGCATTACCAACATCCAAGGACACTGGACCACGGTCGTCAGGTGTGGATTGCGCTTGGCAAGAACCCGGAGAGGTTAGCTCAACGTCCAGGGACACTGGACCACAGTCGTCAGGTGTTGATTGCGCTTGGCAAGAGCCCAGAGAGGTTATGGATTTGGATACCGACCCGGAGAGGTCCTGGATTCGGCTATTGGCTATTGGATAAGAATGGATCAAAGGCTCGGTCTTCGAGTTCGGATGAACATGGAATTGGCTATGGACTTTGGATATCAGATACGAAACTATTCAAAACACGCCTTCTTATCATAAGGCATGTTTTGGGGGGCAAATGTTATCCCGTTTTTTGGTCAAAGCTGGAATATCAACAAATTGGCTGGATATCAGGATTGGAGTTCAATTGGAAACAAGGCTGCAATGGATATCGTCAAAATGTGGCCGAGCTCCGATCAGGACGGAATCGATTGGAGATGATGATGAGGCCTAGGAGAGGCTACGTTTCAAGTTTCAGGTTAATCGGAGTTTGTATGAAGGAAATATGATCGATACAAGGTAGGAAAAATATACTGTTTGAATCCATCAAAGAGTTGAGGTGATGTCTATTTCGAATCCATCATTCCCATCCTCACACCTCAGTTCGAATCCATGGACTTTGCACCAACATCTTCGTATCCATCAGCACAGAGTCTTGGTTCGAATCCATCGAAAAACATTCGTTCGAATCGATTCAGACGAGCCACTTCGAATCCATGATGCCACCTCACATCGTATCCTTCAGGTTGAAGTCTTTCGAATCCATCCTATGACTTTGCTCTGAATCCATCCTACAAGAGTAGCTTCGAATCGAGTGGATATGGTATAGCATGATCGATTCGAACGAGCATACGTTCGAATCCATGTACTTCGAATCCACTAAGTCGAAGCGATGAGAAACGTGGGAGCGACTTAGTAAACTCAGAGAAAAAGGCGGGTTGACCCGAGAAACGCGCGAGCCACGTCACCAAGCACATGCTCAGACGATCGATTCGACCCTATCGAGTCGAAGGGATCGATTCGAAGCAAGGGTGTCCATCTGAAGTGCAATTTTAGATGGATCATAACTCGAGATCTACAAGTCCAAATGCTATGAAATTTTCACAACAGCTTGCGTATGCATAGAAGATTTTTCACGCCAAGTTTCAGCTCAATTGGACACTTTCTTGATCGATTCGAACCAAGGGTCGAATCGATCCTAAAGTGGGCCCGGATCTCCAGATTTCGGCCATATGGGCCCCCTCACGTACCAGAACTGGTCTCCCCTCAATTTAGGCAAAATGTCAGCCTCCTACACCTATAAATAGAGCCCCTGGTCATTCAGAAAAAGGGTCGGACAATTTTGAGAGCTAAAGAGCGCCCAGACTCTGCCAGATTTACTCAAAGTCACCACTGCTTCCTTAGATTCAGACTTAGCTCAGAAAATCAGTTGTACTACATTACAAGAAATTGTAATCTTCAAGTGAACATCAATAAAATCATCAACTTCAGAGTGGACGTAGGCAAGATCACCGAACCACTATAAATCTCGCATTTATATTCATTATTTCTGAATTGTGATAATCTGTTTGCTTAGATTTGAGATTTGTGTGTGAATATTGTTGATTTATATTCATACACTGGTGCTTTCACAACATTCGGGGTTTGTGACCAATTTTGGCACAAACAGGTGCTATCGACTCACCATTCTTCGTGTAAGCGGCTGTTGATATTAATTTAGGGCTGTTTTATCTTAGAGGCGGTGCTGCATCAGAGATTTCCTTGCATGATTTCGGCACAAAAGCGAAACGTCTTAAAGAGAGCGGCCTAGTCCGCCACTCAGCCACAAAGACACTACAGATTCAGATCGAGGTATAACAATAACCAAACCTGCAGCGACTATGGTTGGGGAATATTCTTGAGTAGAACAACACCCAGTGAATCTGAATGAACACAAAGTACGATACTAAGGTTGGGTGTTAATCATAAATGAAAAAACAATACTTATATAAAACATTGCAAACTAGTATTGTTTGACCAGTTCAATGGGAGTGGTTCATAGTCTCATACACCAATAAGAGTACATATAGGGCGCGTTTGCGACGAAAGAAAACATGGCATTTAATGGAGGCATTTGAATGAACGAAGAATGTGTTTGGAGCTACGAATGAGGTATTTGAATGGGCTATTTAATCGAAGTATTCAAGTAGTGATTTGTAATTTAATTGATTTGCAGTTAACTAATTATATGTTTTGTTATTATTTTTATTGTGTAATATAAGTTTAATAATTGCAAATAATAAAAAATAAATTAAGCAATTTTTCATTAAAACAAATTACTACATTTTAAATTCAAATACTTGGAAAAAAACAAACATAAAACTACATGTTACGAAGACTACGGAATAAAGTCAAGTGGTATATCATAAATACTTGCATCTCATCATCCGAAAACGTTTCTACCACATCCAAGTTTTTGGAATCTTCGTGAAAAATCTAAATAATCTCCCACTGCTGAACATGTGTAACATCAGATAGTATAGAAAAAAACATTGTATCGCGTTGTTGAAACGGTCCGTCTGATTGAATGACCATCCACAGACAAGCCTGCTCGAGCTACCATGCAGTGGTGTTCCACCACTCCTCGAAACCATCCAAATAATCTTTCTCTTGATTCCATATCCCTCCTTCTTTCTGCAGAAGTCTGTCCCAACTGGTCCAAGCACGCTTGAGAGTGTCTCATTTGTTCTTCATCTAGGTGTAGCACCAGTCCAGGTCATACTTGTCGTTAAATGCGACCGCCATGGATGAATAAAACCGGCTAACCGAATTCCTTTTATCCAGTGGAAAGTCGACACAAATATCTGTGAATACGTCCTCCCTTTCGGTTGTCCATAAAGTAATAGGCTGGGAGGAAGCAGAAGCAGTAGCAGCACCAGAAGAGTGCATCATTTTGAAAACTGAAAAATGCAAAAAATAGGAAAAAATCCCAAAAAAATATATTTTATAGACAGGAAAAAATAAACATATGGTAGTGGAAAATAATTGAAAATATGGATGAACGAATCAAAAAAAATTGAAAGAGGTGAGGAGGTGCTGGCTGTTTTTGGTGCTGCTTGGAGGAAGGGGTACTGATTTATAGGGAGGTTGGAGCCAAAAAGAGTCGGCTGTTGGGGAGAAAAGACACAACACGTCGGATGTGTCGGACACGAACGTATCATTTTTCTCCAACGAGCCCAACTTTCCATTTTCTGGATTTGGAATGTTGGGGCATCGGACGCATCAAAAACAAAAACCGGTTAATTTTGGCTGCGAATGGTAGCATAGAATATCCAACATGAATGATAAATTTAGTTGAAATGTCCCACCATTCTATATTGTAATGAAGTGTAGACTAATGATTTGATGAGGAATGATCAATTTGCCTTCAGTAAAGACCTTTATGTCCGATATTCCACTAAATTTGTAGATCTTTGTATACGTTTGTTAGGTGTGGCGGCTTGCATTGTGAGTGCCTTGATTGGATGAATAAGTCACACATTGTAAGAAATATGGCATACGATGTGGTATATATATGAGATTGGTGGCACGTAACATTGAGAATTCTTTTTGTTACAACCATGTTTTGCTAAGTCCCAGTATATGCTCATTAGGAGGTGATATACGATATTCAATCGGGATACTAGCACATTGAAAGCTTCGTTAATTAACGACATCAAAGAAAATGAAGCAGTATATACTTGTTGGGAAGCAATGTGTCGATGTTCAATCGGGATGTCGACATATTGATTGCTTCGTTAGTTCCCTCACACAAAATGAAAAGTGAGCATACATGGAGGATGCGTTGAAGTGCCGAAACTTAACAATGGCTTTGTTACACAATGTATGTTATGAAGTTATGGCATGAGTCAGAATATGATTATGTAGTGTTTGACCGAGGGTTATACATGGACATCAAAACGATATATACCTTGAGTTTGGCTCGAGGATAAGCAAATGCCTGACCCAAGGCTTTCCTTGGATCAGAGCTTCAAAATCCTAGATGATCCATGAGTCAACCCTATGGTCAACCTAAGGTTAAGAAAAATTTGTAGAAGCCATAACTTCTTCATCTTGAATCCAAATTCGATGCAACTTGGACTATGAAGCTAGAAATCTGAAAAAAATATCTTTGTAGAATTTGGCGATATTGCAAGGACTTTGATTTTTGAATCGATGTAATAGAGTTAGGGTATGCCGCAAGGGCAATTATGCAATTGTTACATATATCTAACTTGATAATCAATCTTGTTTGAAATAAAAGTTTTTTTCCTATTATATACATGATATAATGTATTATATTAATTAATTAATTTAATTAGAAGTATATTTAGTAGAAATCCATAAATAATATGTTTTGTAGTAGTATTTATAATGTGTTGTAATCATGAGTGATTTATCACAATAAAAAAACCATACCGTTTTAAATATTTATAGTCAAAATGCATTGAGACTAGATATCAATATATCCGCTGAGACTAAAGTTCGTAAAGTTCTCCAAATATTGGGCAGAGTATTACTCATGGCTGCTGGGGGACCAAAGGGTTACGTATTGATATGATAACTATGGAATGACTCAGTCGATAGTTTTATGTTGGTTAAAATATAATTAGAGCCAAATAGAAAATATCAATGTAATAATATTACACAATTCCCTCGACTTGAGAATACCATCAAGCTTCAATGTGGAAATTCCTCTTTATTTATAGTTAGATCATCGTGCAACATCCATCGAATGACTATAGTTGGATCGAGTGAAAGCACTGGAACTAAGATGCTATTCAAGAGATAATCCGTCTTCTCGATTTTATGGGTTAGCATCACGGTCAACTGAAATTAACTCAAAATCAAAGTCTCTGGCCAGAGCAGTTCGGTTAATAATAATTACCATTATTGAACCAAGGACTTTGTGTTCGGACTATAAAATTGAATAGGGACTATATTGAAATTTTGACCATCACAAATTCTATGAGTTCTAATGTGATGTAGTTGTGACGAAGATAATTAGTGTAAATAATTGTCACTACAGAGTGATCCTTAAATAAGTAAAATTGGATTTCACCGAAGCTATGTAAGAGATAAATTTAGCCATAATGTCACATCACCAGCTAAGTGACATGTGAATGTTAATATGCGAATTGTTTGATATTAATCGTTGACCGAATTGACACCTAAGAGTCACACAATCGAAATGTAAAATACTCCTACTGCCACCTAATTTAATTAATTATAATTATTATAAATTAATTAATATTAATTATAAAAATTTATTTAATTTGTGTTGATTAATATTAAATAGTGTGTTGACTAATAATATTAATTATAAAATTTTATTTAATTTGTGTTGATTAATATTAAATAGTGTGTTGACACATGTATCAATATACGATATTAGTGTACGTTTAAATTGAATTTAAATGTATATTTATTTGATCGGGCTTGAAGCAATTTGGAGGCCTATATAGGAGAAAGCATGGCCGATCACACTAAGGTAAAAAGGAGGGGTTAAATAATTAAAGTGAATTTTGAAATACCAAGAGAGATATGTGGATCAAGATCCACTTTCAACTCTCATCCACTTTTATTATTTAAACACTCAGAACCTCTTCATTTTGCCACTTGATTTTTTGCCTCCTTTCATCTCATTTCAAGGCCGAGCACCTCTTCTCGGCCCTCTATATAATTTTCAAGCTCCTGAAACACAAATTAAATACAAATCAGTGCATTGATGGTTGCTGCTTTTAGTTTGGTAGCTCTCTTTGGTGGTTTGCATATAGATTCAAGGATTAACATTCCAAGGTGTTACCCAAGGCAATGGATAGGTAACTATTCAATTTATATTCATATACATACATACGTAGGTACATACATATGTACATACATACATACATACATACATACACACACACACATACAGATATATATATATATATATATATATATATATATATAATTCTGTTGTTTAATTTTATTTATACAGTATTGAAAATCCACATATGTCTATGATGTCAACATAAGATGCACATATTTATATGTGTTAGTAACAAAAAGGTTTATATATGTTTTATTCGACGAATATAAAAAACTTATTTTTAATTTTCAAAATTAAATAATATTATAAAACAATTAAAACAAACCGGTTTTAAATATATATATGTATATTAGTGCATAAAATGTATATACGTATAATTTTGCTAATTTATATACGTAGTGCATTTCCAATAAAAGATTTTTTATATAAATATATTTAAATTAAAAACCCCATATACATATATTTATTTTAAACATGAAATCTAACTTTTACTTAGTATCTACACAAACACACACACACACACACACACACACACACACATATATATAATTAAAAAATATGCGTATAAATATTTAAAATTTTGTATCTAGGTTTTGTGTTTGTTTTTGAAATAATTGATTTTAGTATGATTTCCAAATGGAAATCTTTTATTTATAAAAAAACCAATTTAAACCGCACATATTTTAATAATAAAATTATTATTATTATTTTGTCAACTAAAATTAGACCGAATACACACACACCCCCACACACGCGTGCATATATATATATACATATATATAATTTTAACATTAAATTAATGTATATATGTTTATTTTATATTAAACTTCAAAATTAATTTATATGTGATAATATTATATGTATATGTAATTTTAAAAAAAAATTCCAATTTCAAAAATTATATATATAGAAAAAATTGATAGATCAATTTTGAGCATGAACCTAGTTGATATTTTATGTAGATCTTGATCTGAAAAATTAAAATTTGAATTTAAATTCTAGATTATTTATTTATTTATTTATTTAAAGTTATTTTATATTATAATATTATATATATTTATATACACATGTAAACAAATATTTACATTTCACCAGTATAATTTTATATTGTATAAAACTATATATTTATATATATATTAGACATTATATATATATATATATATTGAGGGGCTAATATATCTGTTGTAGTATAAATCCCAACACATTTACATGGGAATGTTAAACTATGTACACTGTAAATGTTGCACATGCACGTACACAAACATGTGTATATGATACACATGTTATATTATATTATACTATATAAATGTAACATTAAATAAAACATTATTTACATATAAAATAAAATATTGATTTTATTTAAAATTAATTTAGATCGTATCTAAATAAACTTAGACTTCATAGGACTAATAAGATCCAAAATGAAATAATTTTTTTGAAATTTACCCATTTACCCCATTGCATGCTGATCCAGTTTCAACAATGGTACTAGAGCCAAATAGCCTATGCAGTCTAAATTAGCAGTATTAGGGCTAACTTATTAAAGCATACCCAAATTATAAGGTATGTAAAAAAGTTGTATCCAAGGTTGGGTTTGGGTGATCTTGTACTCTACGCTACCTAGTACTGGTCTGGCCCGAAAGAATGAGGTAAGCCCAAAGGTTAACCCCAATATAAAGACCTAAATTGGTTTGGGCTTTGGGCTAATTTTCAAAATCTGTTTTGAAATTAAAATAAAATTTTAAATTTAAAGGTTAAATTTTAGGTAAGTAATGTTTTTATAAATGTTATAAAATAATTTTCAAAATTTCTTTGAAAATAAATTAATTATTTTTAAAAATTATTAATTACTAATTGGATTAATAATTGAATAATTAATTAAAAGTTAATATCTATCGATACATGTAACATTACCTTAAGATGTTAAGGTAATATATATATATATATGTAATTTTCAGAATTTATTATAATTAATTTAAATTGTTTTAACTAAATAAATTAATTTAATGTTAATTCATAAATAAATAATATATACATATAAGATATATGCATGTAACTATAAATGTTATAGTGCGCAAATTCAATTTAAAATGTCTAAAATGAAAAGAAAAAAAATAAATTAATATATTAACTAATAAATTAATTAAATAAGATTAAATTAACAAATTAAAATAAGGTTATACATAAGATTATTATATAAATTAATTAAATTATAAAATTTTATATGGTAATTAATCATATATAATATGAATGTATAACAAAAGGTGGAATAGTAAGAAATACAAGAATGAATACATACATATAGTACGTATACCATGATTTCGGATATGCGTAATACTTGAATTGCAAGAGTATTTTATAAGAAATACATTATTTCATAAGTCGATATCACTCAATTAAATATATTAAAGATTATGAATCTTTAGTATAAGTTGTCCTCCACCATTTATATGTTAATAGATTAGTTGCATTCTTAATTGTTGATATTCCTTAAGCTAAGGATATTATGTGTAGTACTACTATTATATTGAATAGACGAGGTAAGATATATGTACGTATTTATTGATATTCCTTAAGGTACATACATTTATACTTAGATTATCATAAAATTGTGGGTATGGGTTGAATATTCTCTTTTGATTGTTGATATTCCTCAAGTTCGAAATGAGATTAGGACAAGGAACCATGGGTTGGGAGTTGTATATGATACAATCGATAATGTGTTATCCATCGCTCATAGACCTATGATTTATCGATATTCCTTAAGGTCAGAATCTCAAGGCAGATGAGTCCTAGCATCCACTAGAGAAGTCAAAAGGCTTCTATGTTTTGTCTTAGGGTTTGAAGAAACATAAAAGTCTAGTGGAAGCTGTAACACCCCTTAATTTTAACGATCGAATATTTAAATTATTAATTAAATATTCAATCGTTAATTAGTTGAATATCCTTTGTACTCGACTTTTATTGATGAGTGAATTGGGACTCAAAACACCCGTAGTTGAGTTTGCTTTTCCATCGGGAGAAAAATGAGTATAAACTTGACTATAATTGGAGTCCAAAAGTTCTTAGAGTGAATAGTGTTTTGTTGTATGAAATGGATTTTGGGCTGAAGCCCATTAGCTTGCCCTTAAGTTAGCTTATATGTAGCTAACTCCTCTCTCATTTTTCATTCAAACGTTTCATTTCTTCCTCTTCTCCTAATCACTTTCATAATTAGCTCTTAATATCTCCTTAATTTTCATGTCGTACTCCACTCAAATAAATTTCAAATTCAAATAAAAATCACTATAATTCCTCTCATGTAATTCTTTACAAACCCCATCAAGAGATTATCTTGAAGTTGTGATTTGGAGCATCATCTATGATTTAAAGAGAGGCGAAGCATGAGTTTTGGTGATTAGAGCTTGATTTAGGAAAAGAAAAGGTGAATGAGATGATTCTCCATCAACATTTACTTATTAATCTTTAGTATTTTTGTTTACTGATGATCACGGAATTATGTGATGTGATTTGGAGACTGCTTGTGTTGATTTAGGCTTATGTTCATGTTATAAACATAATTATATTAAGTCACTATTTGTTAAGACCTTAATTACTATTTTTGAAATAGTTAGTAAGCTAAGAGTTGAAATTTGGGTTAATTGAATGATTAAATGTGTGATGTTGTAATGGAATAGAGACTAATAACATGACATAATTAAGTGCATGTCATTAGTTAGAAAGAATAAAATTTATTTGAATGGTTTTAGAATAGTTAGTAAGCTAATTAAGAGAGTTTTGAACTCTACACTTATTATTATAGTTTTTAGAGGGTTAATGAAGCTTAATTAACACCTATGAATATTATTTAAAATAAAGAAATGGTCTTTTTAATGAATAATTTACTTATAAACAATATTTAAATAAAGAAATGATTTTATAAGTAAAAAGGTATTGTATAAAAAGGTATGAATAAAGCTTAATTGATATTTATAAAATGGTTATATGATTTATAAATGAAGTATAGATTTTATAAAACAATAATACGGTATATACTTAATTTTAATGAGGCAATAAGTATTTAAAGGCTTAAAAATGATTAATAAGCTAATAATTTATTTCATAAAATAGTGGTAAGATTTTATAAAATAGTATGAAACCGTATTACTTTTAGTGAAAATATTTAGTAAATAATAGTAAGATCTGATTAAGTGTTTGTTGAATTGCTTATTTAAATATACATGTACGTATATGAATATGAATAAGTATGTGTATACGTGTATTTAAAGATATATAACAATAGTAACATCCCTCATTCTGAGGCCTGAAAATAAGCGCTACGGAAGGTGTAATCATCCATAGTATTAATTTTTGGTAATAAAATACGGTCATATTACTCATATCAATAACATTAGAAGCATAGAAATATGAAAATTTTCAAACACATTTCATTAATAATTTCCATATTCATTACATAATCCTAAATGTTGCCCAAGTTTAGATAAAATATAATTATTACAAAATACTCCAAAAGCAACATACGAAGATGCCCCCTTGGTTGATCAGAGTTTACTACTTGATAGACACATATTCTTCCATTACATACATTCAGACAAAATGAAATAATAGCACAACGGACAAAATAACTCCTTAACATAGCTAACTTGCCTCATGTATGTCTTTGGAAGCTTTATTCGTCAACCTAGAAACCTACGAACCTTACTCTCGAACTACTCAAATGACCACCGAGATTTGAAGGGTAAAACTAAAACTTCGAATCAGACAAAAAGTCCGGTGTGAATAATAATATGCCATCTCGAAAATAGATATCTAGTGAGACCACGCCGCTGAGCGAAACTAGTTTTCCCCTCACTGGGATCTTCTGAAAATATGTTAATCAAAATCATGCTTCTAAAATAAAAAATGGTTAAACAAACATAAAATAATCACATGCATGTATGCCATAGGAGTAAATCTAACTAGCCTGTCTAAATTAATAAACTATAGGTTCCTACTTCATAATTTTTCCTGGGTTACTACTAACCTATATAGATGACTTAAGTCTACCAAATATACCAAATTCTCCAAATTATTGTTAGGAGGAAACTGGACTGTCCATACGAACACAATCTTCTTAGTGTAAACTTGACTATCCGTCTATCTCATAGTTTTGCTAGGCTCACTATGGATCTAATGGTTTTGCAGGCCAACCAATAACCTATCTAAGTTATAGATTCTCTTCTGTGCGTAAACCTACTTTTAGTCTTTACCCTCAACAAAGCCTTATGCACTTGTGTTGTGGACCAATATTGACTAGGGACTTACAGTTGAAGCATAGGGTGCGACCCTACACCAATCTCATTATCTAGTTTTCTAATCTCTAATCCTTGAGGCAAGATATCCTATCATAATTTATCTAATAATGATAACAATAATTCTCATGTAAAACCATGAGCTAAGATACCCTTTTTATTTGCTTGAAAATGCAAGCCTTTATAAATGATTTACCCCTTGAAATCATATTTAAAACGAGGAAAATATAGCCCTTTTACTTAGTCAAGGTATTATTCAAAAATATGTCCTTCTTTAAAATAGCTTTCATTAACTTCGAAATCAATCGGAAGTCGTCGCACCTCTGAAACCTTAGGTTATCAAGCCATCAAAAAAATGTGTTTAAATTGATAAAATGTGGCATCAATACGGCTGATAAAGGTTGTCGTGCCCTTGATATCGGAGCTATGAACAAAGTATTTTTATTTTTATAAAACATAGGGCCATAAGGCCAAAAGCTTGATTTCGCATGCCGCACCTATAAAAACTTAACGTTTGCTTTGCATAATATATGACTTGAGGCATAGAAAGTAAAGAATGTCGATCCCGATGGTTTTTGGCATCATCACCTCAAATTAATTGATGTCGAAAATAATACTTGCGGCATCATTGCCATAAAATACTTGATTTCGAAAATAAGACTTGCAGCACTATTACCGTTAAACACTTAATGTCGACTTCTTTAAAAACCACGGCTACTTATACCGATAATAAAAAAGATGTCGGAATATATAACTTACGGCATCAATATAGCCGAAACCAAAGGTGACAAGGGGTATCGATCTTTAAAACAAATAAAAGCATGTCGTATTCCTTGATGTTAAAATGTAGAGAGGTTGAAATCCTATGCATCCAAAATTCATTCCATACCTGCCTTAGTAGATATCATATGCATCCTTTCATATTGATGTCGCACTTCCCCATGGTTATCGATATCGGCCATTATCAAGGTTTCGATATTCTAAACCGGTGACATGGCAGTTTCGTAAATAACCCGAAAACTGTTTTATTGCCATATAAAGTCATTTCTTTCCAACAACTCTTAACCATTATGATTTTCTATTGGATAACAATAATATACTTTACCAATTTCCTTTCAAAAAAAACTGCTGAAAGGTTACTTTACGTTCCCCAAAATAATCTGCAAACTCACTCTAATAATATTATTATTTACTATTATTTTATAGTTTTTCTAGCTTAATAAATTCATGAAAAATCATAATCACTTGGGAAAAATCCACAAAAATAAGGATTACTGTATTCTTTCACGCATTAAAAATTTTGGGATCAAATTCATCATTTAATTATTTTTAATAATTAAAACCCGAAATAAATCATTTTCCTTACTTAGAAAATTTATAAAATATTTATACAAGCTTGGAAAATTATGAAATTAAAAAATCATTTTCAAATTAAAGGTTTAAAGATCATATCCAAATTTCAAGTCGATTGGAGGTCATAAACTAGGTTTCTACACTTAAAACCTATCAAATAATTTCTATAAATAATCCAATAAATTATCAAACATGCATATAATGCAACAATCATCCATGACTTGGCATAGTATCATAATATAATTTTGGTTTAAGAATAAAATTGAAACAAATATGCAAAATTGAGATAGATAACTATTATTCACATTGATTAGATAAAGAGATTTGAGATTAAGTGTTGATTAAATTCCCTTTAGCTTTACTTTTGATTTTCATTGCTTTTATTCTCTTTTTTTCCTTAACAATGGCCAGCCTTAAGTTTATTTTAGTTTATATGAAGCGAAATAGGGTGAGGATAATGAGAGAGGAGGAGTTATGGTTAGGAAATAAGTGATTATTCCTATTTTACCCCTCATATTATTCCTCCTTCTTCTCATGGTTTAATTAATCTTATTAACCAATTATTTAAGGCATGACCACGTCTAATTATCAAATCTCATTCTCTTTATCTCAACACATTATTTTATCTAATTAAATTTCCTAAATAATGTTAATCGAAATTAGAGGTGTTACAATAATCAAAATAAAATGTGTACTGTATTTAGAATTGTTATGTATGTTTGTTCATTTATATATGTGTGTGCAATTATTTTGAATATATCTATATATTGATGTGTATAAGTGCGTTACGGGCATCATGTAGCCATAACGACCATAATGTACGCTATGTTGCATGAGAATATACTAGATCGAGCAATCCCACCAGTGAAGTCTGAAACATAATTTGTGTTGTAGTGTGGTCAATCATGCATATATGAATGTGCATGAATGAGTATGGTAGCATGTGTAGGCATTCACATGAGGCTGGATGACCGTTTGAGTGCGTTTTGGCATGATTAGAGGAAGCTGGGTCATTGTAGTTGTCCATTAAACTCTAGGCATGCAAAAAGCGGATTTCGTGTCGAAGTCGGTTTTCAAACAAATAAGGAACCACTTCCAAAACATCAACCAATGAACTGCAAAGAGGGTCTGATGGAGTAGAGGTAGGCTTGGGATGCAAGGCAGCGCATCGGGCGAAGCGATGGAGGATGGGTGAATCGACGGTCGAATGGGTTGAGTGGCACCTAACCCAGGCTTACTGCCTGGGACAGGCTACCACTGATGGACCGGTGATGCTCGAACTAAGGTAATAAGCCTAAGTCTGAGGCCAGTGAATCAAGGATTTCTTCCTAGTTTGTAGTACAGTTCTTCGTAAGGCTTTAGCATGACTTCAGAGATGCATCGGGCTACTAGAGAATGTAGGAGGCAAATTGAAGCATGGGAATTTGATAATGATGCAAGGCGATTCATAAGTGATCGATAACAATCAATAAGGCATTCGGGCAAGCGGTCCAGGCGAGGGACGCAGGAAAGACTTAGTAGGCGATCAAGATAGTGATCGAAAGCCAATCAGATACAAGACCAAGACGTGATCGGTTCACGATCACATATGATAAGCGCATACGATTGGAGGGAGCACATGATGGCTAGGAGTCAATTACAAACTCAAGCTAATATGCGAGCACGTGATGGCAGCGATCTGTACCAGATCGGGCAAACATGTAGATAGATGGTTAGCATAAACTCTAGGTTCAAAGCATCGTTGTGCTTGAGTTATCTATTAGGTCAAAACAAGTGCACGACAAGGCAATCATGGAGTATGCGATTAGATTTGGGTCGTAGTGCGGTTTTAGTGCTGTGCATATGTTCGTATATTGTTTTATGGTTTCGGACCGAGCCTTCGGGAGGCTCCGGAGTAGTGCTTAAGGGGTACTTATACCCAGTAATAGCGTAGATATAGATGTTATGGTGCACCAGTAGATGTTTTCATTGTTATCGGGAAAGCATCCTAGGTCTATATAGGGGCACCTACACAGCAAAGAGGTCGTATGAGGATGCCCAGTTTCGTTCGTGTAGTCTTAAAGGTAAGAATGTATATAAAGTCAAAGGTCGCATAAGATATAGTTGCTCCATTTATATTTCATTCAGTATGGGATGACGATAGATACTCTCTATTTTGACACACTATTATGTTATGTTTGTGCTATATAGTTGATTGATATTATCCTTGGGTGTAGCATAGTGTAGACATATATTATGACATTTCCATCACCTCTACACTTATATATTGATATTTATTTTATCAAGGTATATTTTTACGTGGTAGTCATATTACATTAGTTGTGCTAACTCGTTGCTTATAGAAGAAGAGTAGGTTATGGCATGATCCCTTTTTTGGGATGAGTTTACTTTATTTGTTTATGGGTATTCCGGATCATCAAGAGACATGTTTGTGGATTGGGCCAGCTGAGATTTAGTTGTTTTCTATTTATTTGTATATGGTTTTAATATGCAATATTTTGAAATAGTTCCCCTCACACCAAGCTTTAAGTCTGACCCACGTTTAATCTTTGTCTATTTATGTCATGACAACTCTCGGGTACTCGATTGAGTAGTTTGGAAGCCAAGTGCTTTTATCACTACTAGAACGGCTTCGATTTGCGACCGGTCATGGCGACGGCAAGCGACGGCTAAAAAACACGGCCATCGCTAGCCGTCACCTTACTGGATATAACCCGCGAAACTGAGGGCTTTAGCAAAACATTTCCCCATTTCCCACCATTTCTCTCTTCTTCCCAATTCTGCCCCCAACCAACTTCTGCCGCATCTAGCTGACGCCGATGACCCCTTCCCACTGCGCACTCCTTCCTCCTTTTATTTGGCTTCATTTTTTGAGGTATATTGTCTTAAACCCTATTTATGCAAAATTTAGTAATATTTGTGTTTGCACAAAAAATGGGCAAACACCTCCAAGTCGTATGATTTAGTTGATTTTATGTTGTTTTTAGTGATTTAGGAGATTTATGCAAATATGTAAAAAGCAAGGACTAAATTGTAAAAGACACGCGGATTTATAGTGGTTCAGCCAGAATATGCCTACGTCCACTTTATATATTATTTCTCCTTTCTTGTTCAGATTACAAGTACAAAGCTTTGATACCAGTAAAAGAAAGTTGTTTGAAAGTTCTATCCGTGCTTGAGCTCTCAAACTTCTCCCTCATTGTTGTACCCCTGCCCCTCTATTTATAGAGTGAGGCTGGGGGTAGGGGTCTTGGATGTGTATAGCTACTAGTGGGCTTGGGTTGATGTGATTTGGCCTGGTACGTCTTGGTCCGGTAGCACTCGGTCCGGTGATGGGTGATCCGATCGTGTCCTCCTTTGCTTTTGTTTCGGCAGTGGATGGAGATAGCTGGTTCGGTAGCCTTCTGGTTCGGCTATGCATGGAAGTGGGGTTTGGACCGGTAGTGCTTGGAGAGGAGATGGTTCGGTGGTTGGTTGGTTCGGTGGGGACGTGGAGAGGAGATGGTTCGGTAGTTGGTTGGCTGGTTCGGTGGTGATGTTGGTTCGGTGGTGATGTTGGTTCGGTGGTTCGTCCCTTGCTTCCTCGTGTTGGTTCGGTGGTGGTAGAAACGTACCCAACATTTGCCCCCCAAAGTAGGGCATATGTTAACATATGTCGTGCTTTGTTTCAGTTTGAACAACCATATTCGGCCCGAGAACCGAACCGGCTGGTCCGGCAATCCAACTTTCCTCTATAAGTAGGAGCCCCAGGCCTTTGTTTTTCCTTACTGAACGAGATAGCCGAATCAATCTCTGAACTGTCGAATCAATACGTGCCGAACCAATCTTAGCTGCCGGACCAGGCAAGTTCTCTTCTGCCGAATGACTTCTTAAAGTCTTTTATTTTACCAAATGAACTTAATACCGAATGGACTTGATACCGAATGGAATTGATACCGAATGGACTTGATACCGAATGGTCTTGATACCGAATGATTTTGATACCGAATGGACTTGACACCGAATGGACTTGATACCGAATGGTCTTGATACCGAATGATTTTGATACCGAATGAACCTGAAAAACTTGCTTGTTTTATATTTCTACATCCTTTGTTCTAACAACGTGCCTTTTTTGCGTTTGCAGATAATGTCTCATAAAGTTGAAACCCGATCAGAGAAGAAGAAATCTATGGACAGAAGAGAATCTCCCATTGTGCCCCCAGTCCAGCCGAATCCAGAACGACATGGGCCCACCCCGAGATTGCTAGTGGATGGGTACGGTCCTCAAGAGCTTCTGAACTCACCTCCTGATTGCTTCCCTAGCTCCCTCAAAGACGAGCAGCTTGATGTCATTTCTCGCTCTTTCGGGATTGACAGAGCGCGTATGTTGTTGCCGGGGGAAGGAGTGCTGCCATATAATCCCCCCGAAGGATACTTTGCTTACAGTAGGTACCATTGCATGTGTGGGGCCATTCCCCCGATCAATGCCTGGATACTCAGCTTCATCACCTACTTGAAGGTGGCTCCATTTCAGCTTCAGCCTAACTCCTACGCCATCCTGGTGAGCCTGTTTGTCATTTTTCAGAGGAGATACGGGCATCCTCCCTCCAACCGAGAAATCCGGTATTTGTACAATCTGAGAGGCTATAAGAACGGGTCTCCATACATTAGCCTGGAATCAGCCGTATCTTTCAAGCCAGTCCTGGACTTATATTCGAAGTTCAGCATGTTCAAGAAAGAATGGTTTTTCATTAAGGATGACTCTGTTTCCATCCGTCGCTTCACCTCAGGCTGTAAGTCGAGGTTTATTTATGATTTCTATTTTGATTGTGATGCTTCTTATCATGTGTTTTTATTCCTTGCTAGCGATAGGTGGCTTTGCGTTCATGGAGAATGATCGCCTGGTTCAGACGGCAGTGGAAATAGAAGCCATTACGGGAAGGGATAGGTCGGCTTCTTACTTGATCAAGAATGCTACACTTCTGGGGCACAACCTGATCCTTCCACATCAGTCCATGGTTAAGCAGAGAGACATGGCGGAGGAGAGAGCTGCCAAAGCTACAGGAGGGGCCACGGCGAAAAGCAGCAAAAGGAGACCCTTCTCGACGCATCCAGTTGCTGGGGGAAAGAAACTCAAGAAGTCCGATGGACCCTCTCCCATCACACATCCGGATGTTCAGGAGGAGGAAAAAGTGGAGGGGGAAAAAGGCGAGGATGAAGGGGGTGAGGCGGAGAGTGGAAGCGGTGGAGAAGGTGACGGTGATCATCACGACGATGATGGTGGCGAAGAACAGGGCGGTGATGGCACCGGGGCTTTGCCTCCTGGGCAGGCGGGCGTGATTCAAGAGTGGACAGATGACGCACTCCGCCAAGCCTTCGAAGAGTTGGAGGAAACGGAGAAGTCCAAGAAAGCTGATATGGTTGGGACCGGCGTCGATTTATCTTCCGGGAGTGCTTCTACTGAGGCAACTTCTGCGGTTCAAGTTGAATTTCTCTCTATTCTTTTTAATTCTCGAATGATGGCTCAATGCATGCTGGTGACACTTGATTTTTATTCCAGGAGCGGGAAAAACGGCCAAGACCTCAGATCTTCGGCACAGGCTTGAACAATACAAACTCCTCAAAGCTTCCGCCAAACCGAAGCCTCCTACTAACCGTCCTGGAGACGTAGTCGGCTATCGTCCTCTTCTTGGAGTTATTGAAGAAGATATACAACAGAGGAAGAGGAGTCAATCTACGGTTGAACCTCTTCCTGGCCCTCCGGCCCCACTCCAACCTATTCATGATACTGAGGAGGAGGACACCGAGTTTATACCTTCCCCACATCTCTCTGAGAATCCAACCGTCACCCTGATAGATCACCCTGGCTTAGTTCGCAATCCGTTTGCGGGTCATCCGGACCTGGACCCGGCATCTCATGACATCTCCCTCGATGAGGTTACTGGTGAGCATCTTCTCCCTCGCAATCCTATGGTACGGGTGCTTGACGAAGCTAAGTCCCTAGACCTTGATTTGCTTACTACCCGGGTTGTGACTCTGGGGATGAGGCTAAGCCTAATATTGACCGGGTTGCTGAGGAGACCAGGAAATTGATGGGGCACCACGCCCGACTAGTCAAGGCTGGGGAAGAGATAGGGAGCGCCAACATTCGGCTACGGTTGATGGTTCCCGACTAGGCTAAACAACTTGCCGACCAAGCCATCCAAATCTCTCAGCATGAGGCCGCATCCAGACAATTGAGGAAGACTATGGAATAGGCCAGTAGGGCAGAGTTGTAGAAGATGGAGGCCGTCTATAAGGAGCGGATTGACATGGCCATTGCCACGGTGGATGAGGTTCGGCAAGCGGACCTCGAGCGGGTAGAGGAACTATCAGGGAGACTTGAGGCCGCGGAGCTTGCTCAGGCCAAGTTGAAGGAGGAGATGGAGGCGATGAGGAGGTCTCTTCAGGCTGACCATTTACGGTATCGATCGGAGAGGGATGCTGTCGTTGCAAAGCTGCGGGCTTCTGAGGTCCGAATGAGGGAGTTTGAGGAGAACGAAGGGATGATGGATGAGATGCTCCAGGATATGTATTTCCGTACTTGGAGGCAGGGTAACTTGTCCTGGATGGATGATTACCCCCAGGTTATGGCTAGGATTTATCTCAGGGCTCTAGTGGAGGCCAAGGCTCAGGCGGATAAGGAGGATGGTGTGGCCTTCAGGATGGATGTGGTTACTGCCCAGTTTACCAAGGAGGAGAAGGTGGCGGTGAAGGAGGGCATGCGGTTGCTTACAACTGAGGAGGCAGGTGTGCAAGTAGAGGATGATGATCAAGATGATCAAGGAACAGATGTTGGTAAGTCTTCCTTTCTAGTCTCTCCGTTAACTTGCTTGCTTATCATTAATGAATTCTTTCTTTGACCGGACAGGTGGGCAACTGGACAAGGATAGAACTCCGATGCAGCCGGCTTCTTGATTTGACTTGGATATCTTTTTGTGAATTGTAGATGGCAGCTTTGAATGTCTTGCGTGACTGAGTATGGAATGCGGTCCAATGTCTTGTTGTGAGTATCCGCTTCCATCAGCGAATGTCTCCTATTCTGTGTCCTGTACTTCAGGGATTGTTACAGAGGATAGGAGAAAAGTTTTTTAAATAAAATTGAAATATGTGAAACAGTAAAACTTCCAATCACGGAAGGCCTTCGATGTGCTTAAGTTCGTGGCAAACGGGCTTTGTAGTCACTTTTACTAGCTGTGGGTCTTGGAGACATTTGTCACCCATCTTACGCCTCCGCGGGGAGTTAATTCTTTGTTATCATAGTCGCACTTAAGACACATCGGAGCTGAGATCGCGCACAGTAACTACCCGGGCCATTATGGCCCGTAATCGTGGGTATTATTCGATTTACTGTGGCCGGCTAGCGTGGATGCCGATCGTCAACCGTGAAATACCCCTGGCTGCCCACACCTTATGTTGGGGCTTATAGTCGGTTCACAGTTGCCGGCGAGCCGAACGCCGTAATGAGCTGCCTTGGCTATAGTCGGCCTTCTCGATGGCTTATAATCGGCTCATTACAGTTGGCTTTAAGGGCCGTCGCGAGCAATGAGTTAACCCGCAGCAGAGGGATGCCGGAGCAAAAGTGTCTCATTGGCGAGGGCATAGATTTGCATAGTACCTGTTAGGTCTTGTCCAGGTGAAGTCGCGCTGTGGAGTGTTTTGAATGGAAATGCTATATGCACAGGATTTCATCCAACAGAAAAGGATAAAGTTAACAAGCAGCCAAGATATAAAGGAACAAGTTAAAAAAGAGACAAGGTTTTTTAAAGTGGTTCGGCATGAAAATGCCTACGTCCACTGATTCTCTTTGTTAATTTACTTCATATGGGCAGTACAAGTTAAGAAAAGTATCGACGGAGGTGTTGGATGTTCCATGCCCTCTGGAACACCTCTCCGTCCACTGTTGACAAAATATAAGCTCCGTTGTGGAGATCTTTATGAATTACATATGGTCCATCCCAGATTGGATCTAGTGCCCCAGGGCGAGGGAAGATTCGCTTGAGGACAAGATCTCCTTCTTGTAAGGTACGACGCTTGACTTTGGAGTTGTATTGTGCTACCACTTTTTGCTTGTGGGCTGCTGCTTTGAGGGCTGCATCATTTCTTCTCTCCTCAATTAGATCCAAAGACATGTGAAGGAGTTCTTCGTTCTCTTCTAGGTTATAGTGGATCCTACGGTGGGAAGGCACGATGGTTTCAACTAGGAGCATAGCCTCCAATCTGTATGCCAAAGAGAAAGGAGTATGCCCTGTTGATGTTCTGAAAGATGTGCGATAGGCCCATAGTGCCGTAGGGAGTTCATCCACCCAAGCGCCCTTTGACTTTTTGAGTTTCTTTTTTATTAGAGTTTTCAGAATTTTGTTGACGGCTTCGACTTGTCCATTTGCCTGGGGATAAGCTACGGATGAGAAGCTTTTGTGAATTCCGTGCTCTTGGCACCAGTTGGCGAACTCCTCGCTGTCAAACTGAAGTCCATTATCTGATATAATTTTGAATGGGACTCCGTACCTGCATAGAACATTTTAGATCAAGAAGTTAATAAATTTCGCTGAAGATACTTTATTTAGGGGTTCTGCTTCCACCCATTCGGTGAAATAGTCGACTGCCACTATAGCATATTTGGCCCCGCCTCGGCCCATTGGCAGTTCGCCGATTAAGTCAATTCCCCATAGTGCGAAGGGCCAAGGGCTGGTCATTTGAGTAATCTAGTTGTTGGTAGCCGCAGAATCTTAGCAAACTTCTGGCATCTGTCACATTTTCTAACGAAATCTAAGGCGTCCTTACTTAAGGTGGGCCAGAAATATCCATATCGGAGTATCTTTTTTGCCAAAGTCCGCCCTCCGGTGTGATCTCCGCAGCTTCCTTGATGAATGTTGGATAAGATTTCCTTGGCTTCCCTTCCAGCGACACACCTTAATAAGGGGTTAGAGAAGCCGCGTCGATAGAGGGTGTGCTCTTGTATTGTGTAGCGGGAAGATTTTCTCAAGATTTTCTTGACTTCGTTACGCCCGTTGGGTAGTGTGCCACTTTGTAAGTAGTCTCGGATGGGAGTCATCCAAGTTGCTTCTTCGGTTGCAGCTGTCAGATTCACTTGCTCAAAACTTGGGGTCAGTTGCTCTAAGATGGCTACTACTCCGGAAATAGCACCGTCTCTCACGCTAGCTTGCTTCGCCAATTCGTCGGCCTCTTGGTTCTCTTCCCGAGGGATGTGTTTGACTAAGTAGTGGTCCAATCGACTGAGAAGTAACTTGGTCTTCTTTAAATATGCTATGAGTCGTTCTCCTCGAGCCTAGAATTCTCCTAGTATTTGATTAACAATAAGTTGAGAATTGCTACAAAGACACCAAGAATTGGCTCCGATTTCTAAGGCAAGTTCTAATCCGGCTATCACTGCTTCATACTCTGCATCGTTGTTGGTGGCAGCGAATTCCAACCTTATAGCATAGTGCAGCTTATTTCCCCTGCGAGTGATTATTACCACACCTGCCCCCGAGCCTTGTTCGTTTGATGCACCATCCACAAAGAGGTTCCACCTGATGTCTTCTGCTATTTCTGATTGCTCCTTACCTTCGTTGGTAGTGAATTCGGCAATGAAATCGGCCATGGCTTGCCCCTTGATGGCGGTGCGAGGATGGTAGGTAATATCATATTGACTTAGTTCAATGCACCATTTAAGTAGTCGCCCAGAAGTGTCGGGACGATGGAGTACCTGCCTCAGCGGTTGATCGGTCAGAACTCTGATGGAATGGGATTGAAAATAGTGTCGCAGTTTTCATGATGCGATTAGTAGACAGTATGCTAGTCTCTCAAGTTAAGGATATCTGACTTCTGCCCCTGTAAACTTCTTACTTACAAAGTATACTGGCCGCTGCGTGCGGTCGTCTTCTCTTACCAAAGCAGCGCTTAGAGCATGAGATGATACAGCAAGGTACATGTATAACTCTTCGCCTTCGTTTGGAGTCGAGAGTACCGGCGGTTTCTGGAGGTGTTCGATTAAGTTAAGGAAGGCTGTTAAGCATTCATTAGTCCATTCGAACTTTCCTTTGTCTTTCTTTAGAGCTTCGAAGAAGGGGACGCACTTTTCCGTAGCTTTGGAGATGAATCGGCCTAGGGCGGACACTTTCCCGTTCAGGCTTTGCATTTCCTTTCGAGTGGAGGGTATTTTGATATCTTTTAAAGCTCGGACCTGTTCAGGGTTTGCTTTAATCCCTCTGGCATGGACGATGAATTCCAAGAACTTTCCTGATGATACTCCGAAGGAGCATTTTAGAGGATTAAGCTTCATTCCATATTGGCGAAGTACTCGAAACATCTCGCCCAGGTGGTTTACGTGATCGTCGGCTTTCCTTGACTTTACCAGCATGTCATCCACATACACTTCCATAGTTCATCCTATTAGCCCTGCAAACATATTGTTGACAAGGCGCTGGTAGGTGGCTCCTGCGTTTTTAAGTCCGAAAGGCATTACCTTGTAGCAGTACAATCCCCGGTCAGTGATGAAACTAGTGTGGTCTTGATCGGGAGAATGCATGGGAATTTGGTTGTATCTTGAGTATGCGTCCATGAAAGATAAGTGTTCGTGCCCGGCTGTGCTGTCTACAAGTTGATCGATTCGGGGAAGTGGAAAGCAATCCTTCGGGCATGCGTCATTTAAGTTGGAGAAGTCAATGCATGTTCGCCACTTCCCATTAGCCTTCTTTACCAGCACCAGGTTAGCGATCCACTCTGGGTAGATGGCTTCTCGTATGAAGTCATTGGCAAGTAGATTCCTTACTTCTTCATCGAGGGCTGCTGATCGTTCTGCCCCCATGCTTCTCTTTCTTTGTTTTACGGGCGCCTTGGTAGGATCAATGTTTAGTACGTGGCATGCTATGTCAGGGGAGATTCCGGTCATGTCAGCATGTGACCATGCAAATACATCCAAGTTGTGGTGGAGAAAGTCAATGAGTTGTTCCTTCAACTCTGCTTTTAGTTGGGACTCGATTTTCAATAGTCTACTCGAGTCATGTTTGTCTACAGATACAAATTCCATAGCCTCTGCAGGCTCGGTGGTGGCCTCGTCCTCTTTGTCCCTAGGGTCTAATTCATTGAAAGGGTCGCTGGTATATCGAAGAGGAGGGGCTTTCTTTAGTTGCTATGCTTCCAAACGTTTTGTGCAGAGGGCAACCTCTACACTCTTCCCTTTATCCTTCCTGTGGTTGTTGCGAAGTTCAGTTACATAGCAGTCTCGAGCAACGTCCTGGTCTCCTTCTACTTCCCCTACTCCATTGTCCGTTGGAAATTTCATCTTTAGGCACCATGGGGCCAGGACAATTTGGAAGTCAGACAAGGCTGGCCTTCCTAAGAAGGCGTTGTAGGCCGAGTGGTTTTCTATCAGCACAAATGTCTGTTTCCGCACAACGGAGCGGGGATGACTTCCAATTTCAACAAAGAGGTCCAGTTACCCGAGGGGCATCTTCGCATCTCTAGTGAATCCGTGTAGTGGTTTATTGAAGGGAGAAACGTCCTTTATTGATAGTTTCATTTTGTCGAATGCATGTTTGAATAAGATATTTACTGAGCTTCCAGTGTCTACTAGAATTCGGAAAACTTCGGCTGGATTGAGCCGGGCAGAGATAACCATGGGATCCATGTGAGGGTACTGCCTTCCCTCTAGGTCACGCCTATTGAATGTGATGTCATCACTCTCTTTCCGCTTCGGGTGGCGTTCTTCTATAACAGAATTAACATAGTCTTTATTGTTTCTAAGCGACTTTCCATATCTTTCCATTTCTGCCCAGCTTCTGTCGGCGATGTGCGGTCCTCCCGAGATGGTATGGACCACTATCTTCTCTTGACTGGAGCCGCTAGTGTTGCGATTTCCTCTGCCTATCTCTGGTGAGGGCAGCCTTGGGTTCTCATTGGCAAGAGCTGGAGTCATGTTTTGACCTTTTACATAGCGTTCCAGTCTCTTCCTTCTGATGTGTTCTTCAATCAAGTCTCGAAGATGATGGCATTCGTTGGTGTCATGCCCATGAGATTCGTGGAAGCGGCAGAACTTTCCAGATTTTTGTGCGTTATCTGATTCCTTCTTGTATGGTGGGCGTTTGTATCTAACTTTGTCTTGGGTGGCAAGGAAGATGTTTTCAATGGTTTCATTCAAAGGAGTGTAAGTGTCGAATCTCGGTCCTGGCCGATATAGGCGCTTTTCTCCCTTCTTGCCCCCAGCATTGTTTCTAGAATCATTTCTTCGAACGTCTTTCGCTGCAGCGGGCGTGTTGCCATGAGCTGCCTTATTTTGTCGCCCTGACTGCCCCTCAGTGGCAGCATCTTCAAGCCTCATATATTTCCCGGCTTCATGGAAGAAATCGGGTAAAGTAGCTGGTTTTTCTTTTGTCAATCTTCTAGCAAATTTAGTATCCGGATGCACACCACTACAGAGGGCCATTAGGATAAGCTTCTCATCGGCATCTTGGACTGCGGCCGCTGCGGCATTGAATCGGGTTAGGTATTGCTGCAGCTTCTCTCTGGGTTTCTGTTTGATACTGGATAAGGAATAAGCATCCTTGGGTTGTTCCACATGAATGCGGAACTGGCTGATAAACTTTTCTTTCAACATCTCCCATGAGTTGATGGATCCTTGGGGTAGATGGCAGAACCAGGAGGTAGCTAGATCTGCTAAGAACAGTGGAAAGCATTTGCACAGTACTCCCTCTGTTGCCCTGCTCATGAGCATATGCTGTGTGTATCTCTGCAAGTGTACAACGGGGTCAGAGGTTCCTTTGTAAGGTTCCATTGTTGGCATTTTCCATTCTCGGGGGGTGATAGCAATTTCGATATTGCAGGCGAAAGGGCTGGTTACCCTAGCGCCTATCCCTCGATCTCTTTGATCCCGTTGGACGCACTCTCTGAACAAGCGTGCCATCCTTTCAACAGAATTTGGAGCAGATGGAAACGAGTTCGGTTCTGTTCTATGGGATTGATTCCGTCCAGATGACCTGTAGGGATGGTATCGTCTATCACTCCTCATATTTTCCAGTGGCTGCCTTTGGTCTTTTGGGAGCATGCTAGGGTCACCTATAGTTGGCCCTTGCCTTGATCTTCCCCTACTGGGTTCTGATCTAAGCACTTCCTCGGGTCCAACTTCGGGCTTGACTCTAGCTCGGCCCCGTTCATTGGTGTTTCCGTGGTTAGGCAGTACGACCGGCTCAGCTACAGTTGACCTCCGACCGGCACCTCCCCCGTTGGGTTCGGTTCCAAGCATTTCCTCAGGCCTAGCTTCGGGCTGTGCTCGATCTCGGCTCTTACCATGGCCGCTTCTGTCGTTAGCTCCTTCGAAGAAGGAAGATCTTTGTTGTCTCTGAGATCCTCCAGACTGGGACTCACCCCATGATTCAGTGTTGCGGTTGGACTCTTCAGCATCCCTTAAGCATGACATGAGATGGTCCACCAAGGCTTCCTGCTGGGACGTGAAGCGGTTAGTCACTTCAGCCACAACCCTGTCTAGATCTACCCTAGTAATTGCTGCCGGCTGTTCTGCGGCAGGGGTGGTCGGACTTGCCTGACCTTCATTTGGTACCGCTGCTGGAGGGGGACGATTTACTTGATCTGTGACCACTGGATCTGGAAGACTGCTGGTTGCGATGTTTTTTCCTTTGTTAACATCTTTCTTCTGCTTGGGAGGCATGTTTTCCAAGCAATGAACGATGCTGTTAGGAAGAAGGTTAAGTGGAAGAAGCTGAAGCTTCGAGCTTCTAGCTCTCAATGAAAGCACCAAAAATGTTTGCACAAAAAATGGGCAAACACCTCCAAGTCGTATGATTTAGTTGATTTTATGTTGTTTTTAGTGATTTAGGAGATTTATGCAAATATGTAAAAAGCAAGGACTAAATTGTAAAAGACACGCGGATTTATAGTGGTTCAGCCAGAATGTGCCTACGTCCACTTTATATATTATTTCTCCTTTCTTGTTCAGATTACAAGTACAAAGCTTTGATACCAGTAAAAGAAAGTTATTTGAAAGTTCTATCCGTGCTTGAGCTCTCAAACTTCTCCCCCATTGTTGTACCCTTGCCCCTCTATTTATAGAGTGAGGCTGGGGGTAGGGGTCTTGGATGTGTATAGCTACTGGTGGGCCTGGGCTGATGTGATCTAGCCTGGTACGTCTTGGTCCGGTAGCACTCGGTCCAGTGATGGGTGATCCGGTCGTGTCCTCCTTTGCTTTTGTTTCGGCAGTGGATGGAGATAGCTGGTTTGGTAGCCTTCTGGGTCGGCTATGCATGGAAGTGGGGTTTGAACCGGTAGTGCTTGGAGAGGAGATGGTTCGGTGGTTGGTTGGTTCGGTGGGGACGTGGAGAGGAGATGGTTCGGTAGTTGGTTGGCTGGTTCGATGGTGATGTTGGTTCGGTGGTGATGTTGGTTCGGTGGTTCGTCCCTTGCTTCCTCGTGTTGGTTCGGTGGTGGTAGAAATGTACCCAACAATTTGTATGAATATGTTAGATTAGTTATTATTAGATGATGGTATAATTTATTAGTTAATTTAGAGATAAAATTAAAACCCTAATTTAGAAAAGTAGTTGATTATTGATTTGAAATTGATGATTATTGTGTATTAGTTGATGATAATAGTCTGTTAGTTGATTTGGAGATGTTAGTAAATGGTTTGATTGTTTAATTTATAATTAAAAGTTAGAGTTAATTTAAAATTCGAAAATTAGTGTTATTGATTAATATGCTTATTGATAAGTTTACGCAATGTTTGTTATAGTGGAAAACAATGTTTGTTACAGTTTACGTGAAAATTAGTGTACAATTAGTTAGTTTATAAAATTAATTTATTTTACTTTGTTATTATTAGTGCTAACTTCTAATTTTAGCTTACAAAATCTGTAAATTAAAATTTAATTTGGTAAAGAGTTTGAAAATACGTTATAAAGCGTATAATTTAGGTAACAAAATGTTAAGAAAATTATACATAAATCAATTTTGTAAAATGTTTAAGAAATGAAGATAACAACGAATATTGTACTAAAATCGATTTTATAAAAAGTTAAGTAACGAATATAACAATAACAAATATTCTATTGAAATTGATTTTGTAAAGAAAATCAAGAAATAAATATGAAAACAATAAATATTGTACTCAAATTGGTTTTCTAAAAAGTTAAGAAATGAATATGACAAGAACAAATACTTTACTCAAATCAATTTTCTTTAAACTTAAGAAATGAACATAACAAGAAGAAATATGCTGCTGAAATCGATTTTCCAATAAGTTAAAAAATGAATATAACAACAACAAATAATGTACTCAAATCGAATTTCTAAAAAGCTATGAAATTTATATGCAAGAACAAATATTATACTAAAATCGATTATCTAAATTTTTTTGAAATGAGTATAATATTGATTTGAAAATATGCGTTAAGTATTATTATAACAAATACAACAACCACAAATTAAAGCCTTTAGTCCTAAAAGGTTTTAATTTATTTTAGAAAATACAACAACAAAAATACTCCCCTTGGATGCAAAGTTATGCGTAGAAGAGAAGTGAACTGAAGTTTGTCGAAAGTAGACAGAAGTGTGGTGTGTGAAGCCATTAGTCCTAAAAGGTTTTACTTTATTCTAGAAAATAAAATAACAACAATATATCACTTGGGCGAGAAGTTGTGCATAGAATAGAAGTGAAGTGAAGTGCTGTCGAAATTACTAACCTATTTTTTAAATTTAGGAACAATTTTCGATTATTTTGTCGACCGTACATGGATGTATGAAGTCAGAACTGGAATGAAAGGCTCGACGAAAGAACATTTCTACAATGGTGTACAAAAATTTATTAGATTCGCAATATCTAATAATAAAAATAACGAAGAACTTCGTTGCCCTTGTAGTAAGTGTCAACATTTGAAGCATTGGAAACCAAATACAGTTAAAGTACATTTGTATAAATCTGGATTTGTGCCAAATTATTATTTATGGGATCGTCATGGAGAACTTATTGCACCTATAGCAGATCCTACTGCGTCAGAGGTTGATGTTGTTATGATGAATCCATTAGAATGTATGGTGGCAGATGCAGCACGATCAATGTTCCCTACCGTTCAAGTTGACGGTAAAGACGTTAATGTCGAAGAAGAACCGAAGTGGGAGCAAAATCTTTTTATGATTTATTGGATGCCGCTAAGAGACCGCTGTGGGATGGTTGTAAAAGTGGAACCGAATTATCAGTAACCGCTGAATACATCACTAGAAATCAAAATTCAATTTTACAGAAGCTGGATTTACAGCAGTTGTACAAGATGCAAAACGGCATATGCTATCCAATAATCTGATGTGCCACAGTCATTATAAAGTGAAAACACTTATGTCGGCTTTCGGTCTGCCTTACCAAAAGATAGATACATGTATAAAAGGTTGCATGTTGAATTGGAAAGATGAGCATATAAAAGATTTTTACGGTGTCTTAACATAGGTTTTAGAATTGACATATTATGTACAACCTGCAGAAAAAGTTTTTTTATTCAAGTGCAATTGGTTCAGCAATATTCCTGGTTCTGGAATTAACGTGCACAAAGATTATAAACTTATAGAAATAAAGCACACCTCACATTACTATAAGTATGATCCTTTCATATTGGCCAAGCAAGCATTACAAGTTTATTTTGCTCCGTATCCATCCTTAAAAAGAGATATAGCAGATTGGTCTGCTATTTTTAAAACAAAGGCAAGATTTACGTTTGATGGAATTAATATTCTGGAAGAAGTAGCGTATCAAACGGATCTTGAGCCAAATGATGAAATAATAATAGCTGATGATATTGATTTGGGTTTGTTAAAGTATGAATCAAATGTTTTAATAGAAGCATTTGAGAGTACAGAAGAGAACGATATAGAGTACGAGACCGAGACTGAATCAGAAGACGACGAAGACTAAATTTTTTGAATTTTTGTATCAGTTGTTGTATAATGTATATTCTGAGTTTCAGCTGTTATCAATAATGATGACTATGTTGTGAGTTATGTCTTATTTTATTTTTAAGTTATGTATATATACTCAGGAGATCTTGTCTCATTTATGACGTTTTAGTGCAAGTTTTATGTGATGATGGTTAATCAAACATGTTTTGTAATAATGAACTGATATTTTTTCATTATATGAAATGATATGTTTGTAACAGATATGCACATGAGACATTTTAGCATATCTCAGCACTCTCCTTCCGCTGGTGCGAGTGCCAGCGGCACAACGCCGGATCTACGTCTGGTGGCAGAGGTAGTGCCGAACACTATTTAAAATTTATTAAATTCGTACATCTTATTTTATACAAGGTGTCCAGCCGAGCGACTTTATTCTGCAAGTGTCGAGAAAGGCATTCATGAGCCGAATGTCGGGATGCTGGGTTCACTGGGATGACATTCCCGATCACATCAAGAATGCCATATTCACAGACTTGATGGTAATTTTAAATTTATAATTTATTTATAAATTAATACAATGTATATAATTTAAACCAATATTAATTTCAATACGCAGGCAGCTGTTCGTGTGGACCCACAAGATATGGATGTTTTTGTCAATCGCTGGAACTAGAGAATGCACAAAAATTACAAAGACACCATATCAAAAGCCAAGAAAGCGGGAAAGAAGCCACCTTGGATGGATGCTGATGTATGGGGTCAATTTTTGCAGCTGTGGGGAACTCCGGAGTCAAAGGTAAATAATAAATATCATTTCATTTTGTTATTACATTTCATATATTAGGTGCATTAATTTAGTTAATTGTGCATTTAAATTTATAGGAATTATCGGCGCGGAACCGTGCAAACAGGGCTAAAAATCCTACTTTGCACCGTGGTGGGTCGAAGTCCTTCCAACAGCAACGGAGGGAATTGGTAAAGTTATAAAATGTGATTCTAAATAGTTGTAAAATAATTTGGTCGTATTGGTAACATTATTCATTGTATATATAACTTCAGTTTCAGCAATATAATCATGAGCCTACACTGGCTGTGGTCTTCACCCACACACATGCCGTCGATTGCACAGATGAAAAGGGGAATATTACGTATGAAATTACGGACGATAAATCCAAATCTATGATGGTAAATTTGTTTAACTTTTTTACTGCACATTTGATAAGTTCTTTATTATTTATTATTACAAACTACTGTTCGTCATCGCAAGAGAGATACGAGGAGGAGAAAGCTCGAGTGGCGCAGTCCACTGGCAGTGAGCTGACCTTAGAGGAGGAGGATCGTATTTGAGATGCTCTCATTGACCCGCCTACTCGAAATAGACGATATGGTTATTGAAATCAGGAGGTAAACTACTTCATTAACTAACATATAAATTATATTTAATCCTGAAGCAAATTATATTCCAATCAAATAATTTGTAGGCAACGATGACCCAGAGGGCTTATAGGAGATCCCAGGCCGAGCAGGAGATAGCTCATCTCCGCCAACAGATGGAAGAATTTAATAACTAGCGGAAGGGCAGTGGACTGACGCAGCTGTTAGATGAGCGGATTGCGGCCTTTTTCGCAGAGCACGGGAGGATGCTTGATGGGGAGAGTCGGGAGATGATGATGATGTAGATGAGTAGGTACAGATTTTTTTTGACTTGTAATATTCACTTATGTTGATGGAGTTGGTACTTTATTGATGGTTGTGTATAGTGATGATTGTACATTTGATGAACATTAGTATTTGTGTAGATATGGTTGTGTTGGTTGATGGAATATTGGTTTTAGTTGATGAAAGTTTATGTAAATATTGATATTTGCGTTATGTTTTAAATTATTTGTGATATGTATGAGATTATACGTTATATTGAGTTTATATGTGTTGGGAATGAAGCGAGATTGAGATAAGACGTTTATTGTGTGGTTTGGAAGGATTAAACCAGAGCTGGGCAAAATAGCGGGTTTCAGGATGGCGATGGCTAGCGACGACAATCAAGTTATAGTCTTGTGTCGTAGGGCGACGGCTAGCGACAACTTTTCGGTTCCAGCATTGCGACGTCTAGCGACGGCTAAATTTGTCAGGTTTTCGTTGCTTGTCATCGCTAAATTGGTGACGACGCCGGCGCTATGGCCGTCGCTTTTTTGCTATCATCGTCTTGTTTTGTTGCGGCATTTAGCAACGGCTAGCGTCGACAAGTGACGGCCGCCGACGGCTAATTGCCGTCGCTAAATGCAGCCATTCCTGTAGTGTAGGGATATGCTATCATGGTGCGCAACTGGAGTAATTTGGAGGTGCGGTATCGATATTTTGGATATGTATAATTGATATTTTAGTAGTACACGACATACACATCATTTGTATATGAGACCCATTGTATCAGATATTAAATTCAGAACTCCGCCTAGTAGGAGTTGCTATATTCTGATTTTCTATACTGATATTTATTTATTAGTTGCTTCCACTACTGCAAGAAAAGTTGGTTTTTATAACGCTAACAGCTAACACTTTATACATAGTGTTATTGTTTGTTTATTTTAATTTTTTTAATTTAAAAGCGGGATTAGCAATGTAACGCTATTGTACTGAGCGGGCTCCATCGTGCAACTTCGTTGCCGCCTGAATCTCGTTGCCCCAGGTATGTCTACTATTCGATTTTTATTCATCTTTGTTAATTGGGTCAGGATTCAAAAAAATTGGAGAAGCAGTGTTCCTTTGACAATGAGTTAAAGAGACGCTATGATGAAGTAGTTGCACCAGATAGAAGAAAATTGGTAGAAGCAGTGTTCCTTTAGCCTAAGCTTTTTTCAAAATTTGTCATTTTTCCCTAATTCCCTCGTCATATAATGTCTTGTTTTCTGCTGTGTGAAAGAAAACTTTGAAAATTTAGTAGTAAAAACTTACGGTATTGTTAGAATCAACTTTTATTTGTCTTTGGGTCTAGCTTGTGTAAATGCTAAAAAAAAGTAGCTTTAAAGGAAACCTGATAAAAGATCTGCAACCGTGATTTTACTAAAAATTCCCAGATTTATGATTTAGAATCTATCGATGTTACCATAATATTATTCTTTGATATATGCATAATATACTAAAACAAAACTGTATTGTTCCTTCATTTTACGTAAAAGAAAATGTACAACATAATATAGTTTAAGTACATTTGGGTAATGAATCAAGATTTAAACAATTTCAAAAGAAATTCATACGTACATCATAATATGTTTCAAGCACTTTGCATAGTATTAGTGCTGTTAATCCGCCGCCTCCTTGATAAAGTCACTAGCACCACGACATTTGGTTCTCTGCCTTAAAAAACGGTGCTGAATCTCCAACCTCCGAGCAGCAGCCCGTTAACCTCCCACCACATCCTTCTCCCCCAAGTAAAGCAGCGGATCTGCAATGCCCTAATAATTCCAAAGAGCAGCCGATTATTTACCTGTCGCATAAGCTCGGACGGTTCTACGATTTCTTTTCCCTCTCTCACTTTGCTTCCCCTATCCAATGTAAGATTTGATATAATTATTTTTGAAATTATTTCTGCAATCTCCACTTTGGATTAGTGGCAAATTCTGTTATCGTGAACCCTTAGACATAAAGAGGTCCACAAAAGATTTTTTGAAGGACAAGAGGGAGTATGACTTGTTCCGAACTGATGTAAGTATGTGTTCTATTACTATCTTAGTCATTCCCAAAAAATCGTATTGAGTGCAACACCAATCACCAATTTTAACTTGTTATTGTAGAAGTAAGCATACTACACATTAGTTAAATACGTTACTCAGTACATTTTGTGTTCACAGGACCAACGCCTACTTTCATGAGTAAATGTTGGTAAAGCGTAATGAACATATACGGGATAACATAGGATCTTCTAATATATGCTCTACTCTACTAATTTTTAGGCATCTCTTATTTATTTATGTCGATTGAGCTAAAACACTCTTTAGGATAACTTGACGTGATATATTGGCATTTTAATGTTTAGATCGACTTAGTTCATGATGATAAAGTTGTATTTTTTTGCCTAAGTTATGAGCTATCAATATTCAATTTGATGTACCATTGTACTTACTGTGAATAGTTTGGTGGAAAAGTTGCAAAGTAGACCATTAAACAAATAAAAACAACGAATTAAGTCTAACAGTAGATATGCTACAATCAAAGATAGTTTTTGTATTAAATAATATGTTTCTGTTTTCGGTCCTGCTACCCTTATCCTTTTTTCCCTTGAATAATTTATATTCAAATTTGAGGCTATATATTGATTTAGGTGAAAATTTGCAGTGAAAAGCATGTAACAGTTGCGGCTTCCAAAAAAGGGTGTTATCCATCAGAAATTCACAATCTACTCTGCCATTCATTGGTTGGTTTGCTGCAAATTAGCCGATCGAGCATTTGATGGGGTGGGTTCTAATCTCATATCACAGTTTTTTTACGATCAACTCCAACCATTTAAGTTAATGATTGGTTTATTAAGAAATTTGTTCCACTTACACACTACTAGAATGGCTTCATTTGGCGACAGAAAAAGCGGTCGTCGCTAGCCGTCGCCAACCTGAATATAACCGCAAAGCCGATAACATTTTAGTATTCGCACGAGTTCAGAAAAAATAAAGAAGACGAACAGTAATTTTCTTGCAGCCGATTCCAACCGCCTGCCACTAGTCTATGTCGATGACCCCTTCCCGCTGCGCACTCCTTCCTCCTTCTCTTTATCCCCAATTTTTGAGGTATATTACTTTAGACCCTATTTAAAAAAAATTTAGTATTTTTGCTTTGAATTGGTTAGATTAATTGGTATTAGATGATGATATAGTTTATAATTGGTATTTATTACTCCTTGGTCTCCGACACTTGCTAGTGCTCGTGAGCAAGTCCTCTCTATACCCGTTTGGGTTTACTTTTCCCATATTCCCTCAGCTCAGCAACCCTTGCTTGGTTTGAATTGGCTAGCTTGTAATGTAGGTAAACTGAAATGTTTTGACGCTAATACGGTTGCGCGTGAAAAATTGATGTTCGCTAAGGCTCTGATTGAGATTTCCCCATCTAAGCCTCTCCCATCCTCTATCCATGTTCAGCTTGTTGTTGGACATATAGTGGATGTCCGTGTTCGCTACGGTTGGGTTCCAGATATTTGTTCCTCCTGTCACTCCTTTGACCACCTAGCAATCGCCTGCTCTCATTCTGGTATTTCTGTGGCTGCTCCTAAGATCCCTCTTCCTCGGCCTCCTCTAAGGAAATGGGTTCCTAAGGTTCCTCCTCCCGTCGCTCCTTTTTCTGTCCCGGTTCCGCATTCTTGTGCTGACGATCGGACTGCCTTCTCGCCTGCTCGGCCTTCCTCCCCTGCCGTTTCTGTGGTCCCTAGCGTTGTTCCTATTATCCCTTCTGCTGTTCCGGTTCAGCCTCCTGGTGCTGGCCCTGTTCCTGGTCTGCCTTTGCCTTGTTCCTCTATTGTCTGGGATGATGATGAGAGGTGTTGGGTTGATCATATTTCTGATATGAGATTTAACCCCCTGGATGATTCTTTCTTTAGATTTGTTTCTGATGATCATTTAGACCTTAGATGCCTTTATTATAGACCGTTTGGTGACTCATTAGCTCTTGTATTGGACGGTTATTTTTCAAGATCGAATTTTATCTTGCTTGCTGATTCATCCTGGGATCGTTCCTTTGTGTACTCTTCTGATTCTATGGATTATGATCCCTGTCTTGCTTCCCATTTCCGCCCCTTTGCTGGTCTGTTGGGGAATGTCCCTTTAGAGTCTTCTCAGGATTTAGTGGATGATGGTGTTGCTACCTCTTCGGAGGAGTTGTTGTTTTCGATATTCTTATAGTAGTTGTGATATGTCTATCACACTCCTCTGCTGTTTTCTTTCTTTCTTTTTCATAGTAGCTAAGGTGCTTTTACCTTTCTCCTGTACTTTAAATTTTTATTACGTTCGTAATAAAAAGTGGACGGTCCACTATAAAACCGGCTGGCCTTGCCAAAAAAAAAGATAAAATTAAGACCCTACTTTAGAAAATTAGTGTTAGTTGATTTGGGGATATTAGTAAGTTTTTTGATTGTTTAATTTGTAATTAAAAATTAGGGTTGATTTAAAATTAAAAAATTAGTATTATTGATAAGTTTATGCGAATGTTTGTTATAGTGGAAAACGATGTTTGTTATAATTTATGCAAAAATTAGTGTATAATTATTGATTAATATGCTCCTAAGTAGGTACGGTTAAACATAAGTAATATTCTTTAATTAATTAGTTTGTGTTAATTATAACTATTGGTGCTTAGTATAAAATTAATTTATTTTAATTTGTTATTATTAGTGCTAACTTCTAATTTTAGCTTAAAAAATCTGTAAATTAAAATTTTATTAGTTAAAAGAGTTTGAAAATACATTATAAACCGTATAATTTAGTTAACAAAAAGTTAAGAAATATTATACTTAAATCGATTCTGTAAAAAGTTAAGAAATGAAGATAACAACAACAAATATTGTAATAAAATCGATTTTGTAAAAAGTTAAGTAACGAATATAACAACAACAAATATTCTACTGAAATCAATTTTGTAAAAAAATCAAAAAATAAATATGACAACAACAAATATTGTACTCAAATCGATTTTCCAAAAAGTTAAAAAATGAATATGACAAGAACAGATATTGTACTCAAATTGATTTTCTTTAAACTTAAGAAATGAACATAACGCCAAGAAATATGCTACTGAAACCGATTTTCCAATAAGTTAACAAATGAATATAATAACAACAAATAATGTACTCAAATCGATTTTCTAAAAAGCTATGAAATTTATATACAAGAACAAATATTGTACTAAAATCGATTATCTAAATTTTTTGAAAGGAATATAATATTGATTTGAAAATAAGCATTAAGTATTATTATAAAAAATACAACAACCACAAATTAAAGCCTTTAGTCCCAAAGGGTTTTAATTTATTTTAGAACATACAATAACAAAAATACTTCTGTTGGATGCAAAGTTATGTGTAGAAGAGAAGTGAAGTGAAGTGCTGTTGAAATTAGATAGAAGTTTGGTGGTGAAGCCTTTAGTCCTAAAAGGCTTTACTTTATTTTAGAAAATACAACAAATAAAATACTCCCCCTGGATGCAATGTTATGCGTAGAAGAGAAGTAAAGTGAAGTGCTACCGAAATTAGATAGAAGTGTGGTGTGTGAAGCCTTTTGCCTTAAAAGACTTTACTTCATTTTAGAAAATACAACAAATAAAATACTCCACTTGGATGCAAAGTTATGCGTAGAAGAGAAGCGAAGTGAAGTTCTGTTGAAATTAGACAGAAGTGTGGTGTGTGAAGCCTTTAGTCCACAAGGTTTTACTTTATTTTAGAAAATAAAACAACAACAATATATCACTTGGGTGAGAAGTTGTATAGAATAAAAGTGAAGTGAAGTGCTATCGAAATTACTAACCTATTTTTTTAAATTAGGAACAATGTTCGATTATTTTGTCTACCGTACTTGGATGTATGAAGTCAGAACTGGAATGAAAGGCTCGGTGAAAGAACATTTCTACAATGGTGTAATGAATTTATTAGATTCGCAATATCTAATAATCGAAATAACGAAGAACTTCATTGCCCTTGTAGTAAGTGCCAACATTTGAAGCATTGGAAACCAGATACAGTTTAAGTACATTTGTATAAATCTGGATTAGTGCCAAATTATTATTTATGGGATCGTCATGGAGAACTTGTTGCATCTACAGCAAATCCTATTGCATTAGGGGTCGATGTTGTTATGACGAATCCAATAGAAGGTATGGTGGAAGATGCAGCACGATCAATGTTCCCTACCGTTCAAGTTGACGATGAAGACGTCAATGTCGAAGAAGAACCGAATGTGGGAGCAAAATTTTTTTATGATATTTTGGATGCGGCTAAGAGACCGTTGTGGGATGGTTGTAAAAGTGGAACCGAATTATCAGTAACCACTGAATACGTCGCTATAAAATCAAAATTCAACTCTACAAAAGCTGGATTTACAACAGTTGTACAAGCTGCAAAACGACATATGCCACCCAATAATCTAATATGCGATAGTCATTATAAAGTGAAAACACTTATGTCGACTTTCGGTATGCCTTACCAAAAGATAGATACATGTATGTAAGGTTGCATGTTGCATTGGAAAGATGACATTAATCTTAGGAACTGCAAAATATGTAATGAAGAAAGATATAAACCAAAAAAACAGAAAGGAAAGGAAGTTCCATACAAGAGAAAGCATTATTTACCAATTACCCCTAGACTTTAAAGGTTATATGCGTCTTTAGCCACGACATGTCATATGCGATGGCACATCATGAGAAGACAAGCAGAGGGAACTTTGACACATCCATCCGATGGAAAAGCATGGAAACATTTCGATAAGACATATCCCACATTTGGTGCAAAGAGCTGTAACGTCATACTTGGTTTATGTACGGATGGGTTTTCGCCATTCTCTCAGTTTGGTAGCAAATATTCATCTTGGACCGTTACCGTTACTCTTTATAATTTACCTCCGTGGATGTGTATGAAAACTCCATACATGTTTCTCACTATTATCGTCCCTGGCCCTGATGATCCGACACAAGGAATCGATGTTTATCTACAACCATTAATCGAAGAGCTGAAAACATTATGGCTTGAAGGTGTTGAAACATACGACATTTCACAAAAAAGGAATTTTTGTATGTTCGCTTCTTTGTAATGGCCTATTAGTGATTTTCCTATATATGGGGTGCTTTCAGGTTAGAGTACGACCGGTCATCTTCCATCAGGTTTCTTTAATGTAATGGAGCATTTACCTGTTCATTTTTCATCCGAAGCTCTTCTTTGAGGTCCTGTGCAATATGGATGGATGTATCCATTTGAGAGGTAATAGTAAATATCCGTAAAATTGGTGTTAGTTTAAAATTCTAATTTACGTAAGTGCATTTAAATTGAATTAATTTTGTAATAGGTACTTGAATCATCTGAAGAAAAAAATTAGATAGAAAGCATGAGTTGAAGGTTCAATTTGCAAATCATATCTTGAAGAAGAAGCTTCATTCTTTTTCTCTCATTACTTCAGTGGCCATGTGAACTTATCATTTGTAAGTGGTCCTCGTAATGATGAAGCCATTGAAGAAGATTATTCTCAAATAATGTTGTCTATTTTTTGACAACATGGCCGACCTGTTGAAAAATGTGTGGAAATATGGTTAGACGATAGAGATCAACATGTAGCACACACATATGTTCTTCTTAATTGTGCTGAAGTTGCACCATTTGTTAGGTAATAATAAATTCATATTTATTTCACTGATACTTAAATATTAGTCATAATGTAACATATAGTACCTATATATTCACAATATTTACGAATCACAGCATCCATTTGGCGATCTCAGTAAGGAATTTTCTAAAAGGTTTTCGAACTACGTTTATGATCCAAGAAACTACGTCGTTGATGAAGGATTACAACATCTTGCGCTCGGACCAAAAAGAAATGTCAAGACTTATCCAATATTCTTCATCAATGGATTTAAATTCAACATCAAGGATTATGGTGCTGAAAAATTAACATATAACAGTGGTGTACTTGTCAAAAGCAGTGATGATCAAGATGAGCATATAAAAGATTTTTACGGCATCTTAACACAGGTTTTAGAATTGACATTTTATGTACAACCTGCAGAAAAAGTTTTTTTATTTAAGTGGAATTGGTTCAGCAATATTCCTGGTTCTGGAATCAACGTGCACAAAAATTATAAACTTATAGAAATAAAGCACACCTCACATTACTATAAGTATGCTCCTTTCGTATTGTCCAAGCAAGCATTACAAGTTTATTTGCACTATATCCATCCTTAAAAAGAGATATAACAGATTGGTCTACTGTTTTTAAAACAAAGGCAAGATTTACGTTTGATGAAATTAATATTCCAGAAGAAGCAACGTATTAAATGGAACTTGAGCCAAATGATGAAATAATAATAACTGATGATATTGATTTGGGTTTGTTAAATGATGAATCGAATATTTTAATAGAAGCATTTGAGAGTACAAATGAGAACGATATAGAGTACGGGACCGAGACTGAATCAGAAGAGGACGAAGACTGAAAATTTTGAATTTTTGTATCAGTTGTTGTATAATGTATATTCTGGGTTTCAGCTGTTATCAATAATGATGACTATGTTGTGAGTTATGTCTTAATGTTTTTTTAAATTATGTATATATACTAAGGAGATCTTATCTCATTTATGATGTTTTAGTGAAAGTTTTATGTGATGAAGATTAATCATACATGTTTTGTAATAATGAACTGATATTTTTATCATTATATGAAATGATATGTTTGTAACAAATATGCATAGGAGACACTCAAGCAGATCTCAGCCTTCTCCTTCCGCTGGTGTGGGTGCTAGCGGCACAATGCCAGATTTACATCCGGTGGCAGAGGTAGTTCCAAAGAGTGCGGGGTAAGTATCAAATTTATTACATGTTTACTATTTAAAATTAATTAAATTCGTACATCTTATTTTATACATGGGGTTTGAGGTTCAGCCGTCGGGCTTTATTTTGCAAGTTTCCAGGAAAGCATTCATGAGCCGGATGTCGGGATGATGGGCTCACTGGGACGACATTCCCGATCATATTAAGAATGCCATATTCACTGCCTTGATGGTAAGTTTAAATTTATAATTTATTTGTAAATTAATATGATGTATATAATTCAAACCAATTTCAATTTCAATATACTGGCCGCTATTCGTGTCGACCCGCAGGATAAGGATGTTTTTTTAAATCACTGGAACAAAAGAATACGTAAAAATTATAGAGACACCATTTCAAAAGCTAAGAAAGCGGGAAAGAAGCCATCTTGGATGGGAGCTAATGTTTGGGCTCAATTTCTGCAGCTATGGGATATTCCGGAGTCGAGGGTAAGTTATATCATTTCATTTCGTTATTATATTTTGTTTAAAATTCATCTTTTAGGTGCATTAATTTAGTTAATCGTGCATTTAAATTTATAGGAATTATTGGCGCGGAACTGTGCAAACAGGGCTAAAAATCCTGCTTTGCTCAGCGGCGGGTTAGTCCTTCAAACAACATCGCGGGGAATTGGTAAAGTTATAAAATGCCTTTATAAATAGTTGTAAGATAATTTAGTCATATCGGTAACATTATTCATTTGTATATATAACTTCAGTTTCAGAAATTTAATCGTGAGCCTACACCGGCTGAGGTCTTCACTCACATACATGCCGTCGAGTGCACGGATGAGGAGGGAAATATTTCATATGAATTTACGGGCGATAAATCTAAATCTATGATGGTAAATTTGTTTAATTTTTTACTTCACATTTGATATGTTCTTTATTATTTTTTATTACAAACTACTGTTCGTCATCGTAGTAGAGATGAGAAGGGGAGAAAGCTCGAGTGGTGCAATCCACTGGTCGTGAGTTGACCTTAGAGGAGGAGGACCTTATTTGGGATGCTTTCATTGACCTGCCTACTCGAAATAGGCGTTATGGTTATGGAAATGAGGAGGTAAACTGCTTCACTAACTAATATATAAATTATAGTTAATCCTGAAGCATAAATTATAACTTCCAATCAAATAATTTACAGGCGATGATGGCCCAGAGGGCTTATAGGAGATCTGAGATCGAGGAGGAGATAGCTCAACAGAAGCAGCAGATGGCTGAATTCAATGACTGGAGGAAAGGCGGAGGACTGGCGCAGCTGCTAGATGAGCAGATTATGGCATTTGTAGCAGAGCACGGGGGGATGCCTGATGAGGATATGTCGGGAGATGATGATGAGTAGGTACGGATTTTTTTGACTGATTTTGATTGTTTTGTTGTGTAATTATTGACATGTGTTGATGGAGTTGATTCTTTATTGATGGTTGTGTACTGTGATGATTGTGGATTTGATGAACATGAGTATTTGTGTAGATATGGTTGTGTTGTTTGATGGAATATTTGTTTTAGTTGATGAAATTTTATGTAAATATTGATATTTCCGTTGTGTTTTTAATTATTTGTGATATGTATGAGATTATACGTTGCATGTGATGTTACTGGTTGTGATATTGAGTTTTATGTCTTGGGAATGAAGTGAGATTGACATATGACTTTTATTGTGTGGTTGGAAGGCTTAAATGCAGCTTTATCTTAAATTCCAGGTTTCAGAATTGCGTTGGCTAGCCACGACAAAATTGTTTCGAGCTTGCGTCGGATTGCTACAGCTAACGATGGCTTTCTTGTTCCAGGCTTGTGTCGGTAAGCGATAGCTAGCGACGGCCCATTTTCCCAGGTTTTTGACGCTAACTGACGCAAATATGGTGACGACACCGTCGCTAAAGTCGTCGTTATTTTGCTTGCGTCGTTTGATTTTGTTGCGGCTTTTGACAACGGCTAGCGACGGCCGCCGACGGCTATATGCCATCGCTAAACGAAGCCATTCTTGTAGTGGCAGGATTACAAGTTGCTCATGAAAGCTTTCATCGAGCACAATAAGGTAAGTTTAGGCATCTAACATTTTACCCATTCAATCCATTTTCTAATAGTTTATATTGGAAGTCACATTTGGATTTGACAAATTAAAGATTATTGTATGCACAACTATAACCACGTCATAAAATATCAAAAATTATAATTAACATGTCAAGATTCAGCTACTTCGATCTTTCAGTTTGTAGCCTGCTACAAATATAACCACATCATAGAATATCAACAAAAACAGTTGATATTCATTTAAACAATTTTAAATAATTAACAGTAAGTTTTATAAGTTTGTAATAACACTAGTACTAATAATAATGATGAACTATAAAATATTAACCAACTTAGCTAAGTTTTATAAAAATTAACTAAATTTATATAATAATAAATTAAAATAAATTAACTAAATTCATAAAAATCAACTTCATTACCTAAGTTTTAAAAAATTAACCAAGTGTATAATAATAATAATAAATTCACTAAGTTTATGAAAATTAACTACATATATAATAATAATAATATAATAAATTATAAAATATCGACCAAGTTAACTAAGTTTTATAAAAAATAACTAAGTTTATATAATAATAGTAGTAGTAGTAATAGCAGTAGTAAAAATAAAATAACTATTTTTATAAAAATTAAGTGAGTTTATAATAAATCTACTTTGTGTTATAATGTGCACAAAGAAAAGTTTATTAATTTATTGTGTATAACTTCTTTCTATGAATGCCACTAAAAAATGATAGTATTTACATAATTTCATTTGACAACACAAGGATTATGATAACAATAATTGTATAAAGATTAATTTTGATCTTAATTAACTATAAAACACAACTATGATAAAGATTCAATTCATAGCATGTTAGAATAGGGGCTTGGAATGATTGGGCATTTTGTCCCTACTCAGGGTCAACACCTGATTTCCCATTTGGTTGTTGAAACTATGAAATTTTAAATTAAAGTTCATATATAATAGTAGTAGTAGTAGTATTAATAATAATAAATTAACTATAAGTGTTATAAAAATTAACTAAGTTTATAATAATAATACTAATAATGATAATAATAATGAATTAACTCAAATTTATAAAAATTTACCTCGTTAATTAAGTTTTATAAATATTAAATAAGTTTATAATAATAATACTAATTATATTAATAAATTAACTGAAATTATAAAAATAACTTCGTCAATTAAGTTTAAAAAAAATTAAATAAGTTTATAAAAATTAACTAAGTTGGTAAGAATAATAATTTAACTAATGTGTATGAAAATTAACTAAGTTTACAATAATAATACTAGTAATAACAATAACAACAAAAATCATAATAGCGATAATAACAACTAATAAACTAAGTTTATAGAAATTAACCCTGTTTCATAACAGTTAACTAAGTTTATAATACTAATACTATTAAGTTATAAAATGATAGCCAAGTTACCTAAGTTTTATAAAAATTTACTAAATTTATATAATCAAAATAATACTAATAATCAAAATAAATTAATTATGTTAATAAAAATTAACTTCGTTAATTAAGTTTTATAAAAATTAACTAAATTTATAATAATAAAAAGAATAATTAATTAACTAAGTTTATAATAATAATAATAAAGTAATAAATTATAAAATATTAACTAAGTTAACTAAATTTTATAAAAAATAACTAAGTTTATGCATAATAATAATAATAAATTAACTTAGTTTATAATAATAATACTAACAACAATAACAATGGTAGTCATAATAGTAATAATAACAATAAACAATCTAAGTTTATAAAAATTAACCGAGTTTCATAAAAAGTAATTAAGTTTAAAATAACAACAATAACAATAACAATAATAATGATAAACGATAAAGTATTAACCAATTTAGCTAAGTTTTATAAAATTTTACTAAATTTATATAATAATAATAATAATAATAGATTAACTAAGTTTATAAAAACTAACTTCATAAATTAACTTCAATAAGGATTAAATTAAGTTTATAATAATAATAAATAAACAAATTTTAAAAAATTAACCAAGTTTATAATGATAACAACAACGACAACAATAATAAATCATAAAGTATTCAACTTCTTTACATCTAATTCATTTTATAAATTTCTAAATTTTATAAAAAATAACTAAGTTTATAGACGAAGATCGGTGAATTTTATAAAATTAACTAAGTTTTATAAAAATAACTAAGTTTATATAGTAATAACAATAATAATTAACTATGTTTATAAAAATTAACTAAGATAATAATAATAAAATAATAATTAACTAAGTTGATAAAAATTAATTAAGTTTACAATTATAATACAAACAATGACGACGATGGTAATAACAACAATAAACAAACTAAGTTAATAATAGAAATAATAATGTTTTAAGTCTTGTCATGGTAGATGATAATGCAAACAACCATTCTGATTTATTGTTTTTTATTAGGAAACTAGCTCTTATTTAGAATTTTCATTCTTTACCTACAAAATTAACGTTAGTATAAAATTCGTAGTCTTAATTCTATGGGTTTAGTTGTATAAATCCATAAATATATGTGATCATATGCTTGTTTGAGTTAAGTGTAGGTATTTGATGGCTCTTGACTCGCTTTTGGTTCTTTTTTGCTCATATATATTTGGAAATGTTAACGATCTTGCTAATATAGCTAAAAATGTACGTTTTAATGCTTAATGGGGGTGTATGCTATGTAACATTGGCAATTTATAAGATACACACACACACATATATATAAGTAAATATTTGGATAGTTTACCTATGCGGGTGTTTATGATTGATATATTGTGATTCCGATCGTGTATATCTATTTCTTGTGTTTGCGATTTTTCCTAGTGTTAGCCGCGCAAAGAAAACTCTTGCAAAAAATTTCAAAAATTTAGATGCTCAGAATACTTTTAGTAAGAAATATTTAATGTAGACACTTAATTTTTCAATTTTATTCATATTCATATTCATATTAATTTCTAATGGAGATATTCATTTCATTTGTAGGTGAGAGAATGAAAGATTTGAGATATTTCTTCTTTTTTATGCAAACAACTAGATACTTGTTTTTGGTGTACATATACAATAGAATATTATGCTAAAACTGTGAGATCTTATATGTATGAATATTTGGTTATGCTTAATACAATACATTATATCTTTGTGTTTAATATTTTCTATGATTTTTCATTACCTAAATGGATTTATGTTTCAAAAATATTCTTAATCTAGCATTTTGATCTGCATTGACTATCGTGATTTAAAGGGATGTAGCAAATTTTAAAATTCAAAAAATAAACCATAGCACTTAAAAAACATTATAGAAAGCTTACAAGAAAAGCGTTTGAAAGTAGAAAAATTATAGCGCTTTTTTGTGTTATGAATTGTTCAGTATCTATTAGAACATGTGATATATAATGTTTATTAACCGCTATAAAATACATACAATAGCAGAAAACAAGTGCTATGAAAGTTGAATTTTTATAACGGTCCTTTTGTGCTATAACTTAGCTATTGTTTTCTATAATATGTCGATATACAACGTTTATTAAACCATTATACAATACTTACAATGGCGGAAAAAGCGCTATAAAAGATGATATTTTATTGCAGTTTTTGTGCTATAAATAAGCCATTGTTTTTCATTACATGTCGACATACTGCGGTTACTGAACCGCTATAGTTATCATTTATAGCAGTTTTCTACCGTTATTGATGACTGTTTTTATTTTAATTCGCTAATACACACATCGTTCATCATGTTCTAATCATGTATATTCAGTGCATTATATGTTATCATTCCGTTATGAGATCTTATTGATGTCTTATTTGGTATTTTGTTTTAATTTTACCCTGACAATCTATCTATTATAATATTCAAAAGTCGAGCTATGATGTAAGGCACTAATTTTTAGGTATCACGAAGGATGGGTTGTTACATTTGGTATCGAAGCTTAGGCTCAACATCCAAACCAAGTAGACCAGTTTGAGTTAATCAATCTGGTAAAAGGAGATAGGTTGAGAGAGCGTACTTGTATTTTTCTTCTATATTATATTGTATACACCACTTGTCTTCTGAACTTTGATTTATTTACATCGCTACTAGCTAAGGTATCTTCGTCAGGTTATCGTTATGAGTAGACAGAGTGCACGAGCGATTGCGGATGGGTAGTCTTAGATGCCTAATTAGTTCAGAGACTATTTAGCTGCAGCAAGGGATGTTTGACAGCCTGCAAACATTTCCTGTAGATTTGGTTGGTGTCAAAGGTGGTGTGGCCCTTAGGGCACCAGTATTTCTAGCTCCACCAACTTTAGAATATTCTAAGCTGTTTCATGATTTCCTTAGCCTTAGAGGGAAGCCATATCTAAGTCCTGGGACTATTGCTAAGACCCGGCCTTGGACACATGCATAAGCAAGCTTCTATCGAGATAGGTCTAGAGAATGTTCTCATAAGGAAGACTACTTCTCGGTATTTGGATGTAACGACCCTGAATTTTTGACATTTGAAATATGAATATTTAATTGATTTTAAATATTCGAATGATAGTTTAATTTGAAATTCAAATATCAGAATAAATTTGGCAAATTAAATATTGAATTTAATTATTGAAATTGGGTGAAAATTTGAATCTTCAGTTTTAAGCCTGTTAAAAATAATTTCAAGTCTTAGAAAATTCATATTTATAATACTGAAGATAATAGAAGCTTCAGAATTTAATTTGGAACTGTTTTGTTCAGTTTTGAATTTTATCGTTTAAATCGATATTTAAAAATAGCGTTCCGGGGCACAGTCTCGGAATTTGACGAAACCAGTTTCATTGGATCCGTAATATTGTATTATTATCGGATTTCAATTTTCGCAGTGTTTGGAGTGATTGTTTGGCCGTATGATAAGAAAATGCGCTGAAATTAAATCGAAAATTTAATATTATAACTGGTCCAAAAAGCTAGCTTCTTCATATGATCGAATTTGGACTCGAAACCTTTTCCATTGCGTTCGGAATAGGCGTATAACATTACAAACGCCTAGCGGCACGCCTCGATTGGTGGTCGAGAGTTTGAGTTGCATTTATCGGACGTTTTGAATTTGAATTTAAATTAAATAGATATATATATCTATTCTCCTACAACCCAACATCCAGCTGCCTTTCCTTCAAATCAGTGTCTCCCCACGTACACGCAAACATCATTTCCTCCCCTTTATGTCGTTTCACAGCAGAACACTTCATCATCTCGTTCGAAAATAAAAATAATGGCCGAGCTTCTCAAAATTTCAGAGAAAAATTAATTTGTTCAATTTGAATTCGCGAGTCCTTTTCTCCTCTAAAACCAAACGCACCCTTCTCATTTTCTTTTCCAGATTGAATCAATCTGTTAAAACGATGGAAAAAATGCGGCCTTTATCGAAATCGAAATCAGGATCGTGATTTCGCCTTCCCTCTTCTCTATTCGTACGAAGAAGGGAGAGTTGGTTCGAATCATCAGAGCGACGTAGTTGCAATTGGGAGAGTGAGGTCGGGTTATTCATTCCTGGTGGTGGACTGGTAGGTCGCGATGGAGGCATTCGCGAGCTCGAGGAGGCGTTGTCGTGGCGAAGTCTGATGGTCTCGATTCAATTTGGGCTTCGCGACCCAGTCAATATCTCGCGTCGGCAAGCACAGGAAGGGAGGGCCGGCTCCTTGTGAGCGCGTGGAATGATGGGATCGCGAGTGCTCGTATGGGGGTTTTTGCCGGGGTTGGATGCGATTCATTCGAGTGAGGTGGTTGGCCAGAGCTTGATCGATCGATTCAGGTGATGTGTCGATTAAAATTATTTATTAGGAAGTTTACTTAAATTCATTTTTTTTGTTTGAAAACGATAACAGAAGAAAGAAACGACAATAAGGTAATTTCAGTATATTCATTTATTTTATGTACATAAACATATTACAGGAAACAATGAAAAATATATCGATAGATGAGATTTTTAATGTACAAAGAAGAATTTTAAACACTAATATATATAAATACACATACATTTTAAATCTTATTGTTTAATTTTAAATAGGTTGGATGATATTTATGTACTATAAAATAGGAAAAAAATAGGAAATTTACTGTATAGTATATAGGCTGTTTATTTTTAAAATTTAATTTTTTTTATATATTTATATAGATTGAAAATATATATATGAAGTTTAAAACAGAAAATATATATATAGACATAAGATTTTGGGATATTAGAGAATTTACATAAAAGTTAGATTTTTTAAGCTTATATAAATTAAATTATTGGATAAGTTAAATTATTAAATGGTAATTGATTTGTCCGATTTTACCAAATGCTTGTGCAAGGTCAAAACCGGAAAGCCGATGCGAGATTTGGAATGGATTGCGAAACAAAATCAAAGGTGAGATCTTCTCACTCAAATGAAAGTGGAATTTTCAGTTATTGATTGCTATTGGATGTGATAATATATATAGTAGTATATAGAAATATATATATATATATATATATATATATATTGGCATATGTATATATTGGTGATTGATTTTCCCACATTATATAGTGGATCAGACCCTATGCGCCGCATAATAGCGGATGATATTTTTATAAATCCCATATACCGTGATATTCCACCTCGAAGTGGAATTGGTATTGTGCTAACATCTGTGGATGCAGGGAAACAGGTTGGAGGGATCCAACTGGATTCCTCAAATTGTATGAATTTATTTCATATACCGTGTAATGATTATTGATTGTTCTGTGAATGATTATATTGACGATTGAAATTGTTGAAGGCTAAAATTTAGCCGAATGTATTTTTGGTATCGTTGGATACCAGAAATGAATATAAATTGGATTTTGAAATTAAAGTGGAAAACTTTAAGTGAATTTATTTGAAAGAAGGAATTTTAAAGTATTAAAATTTATTTTTGTAATCTTATCGAATAAATTCCAAAATATGGGAAAAGATATTAATAAATGAGTTTTGAATAATATAGTTTAAAAGTTGAAGAATTCATTTAAAAATGGAATTTTGAATAATTTGGAAAGGGTAAAGGAATTTATTTCAAAGTGATAAACTCTTAGAAATCAATTTGTAATTGATTTGGTATTGAAATAAAATTAGAAATCAATTTGGAATTTGATTTTGGGGTTAAATGTGAATATTTGAAAATGTAAATCCAAATTGGAATTTATAAAGGAAAGCGGAAATTTGTTTTAAAAAAATAAACACTGATTTATTTTAAAGTGTGGAAATAAATTTACAGATTTGGATGTAAATTTAAAATAAATCGATAAGGATTTATTTAATTGGTTTAAATGGACCATTTTGAAATGGAAGTGTATTTTCACTATAAAGCCAAGTATATTTCCAAAGTAGCTCTTAAAAATATAAATTAAAGGTTCTAAAGCTGGTTTTTAAAAGAAATATTTGGAAATATATTCCGCGTAAGGAAATTGATTTGAAATTTATTTTCAAAAGTTGAAAGATGAAAAGTGATTTGAAATTGGTTTTCAAAGTGTTGGAGTGTGGGAAAATATATATCTTATGAAGATATTTTGAAAATAAATAATTTGGGAAAATTATTTAAATATGATGATTGTTGTGAATATTGTTGATAGTTAAATCACCGACTATCAATATTTGCCTTTGAAATGGCACTTGAATTTGTTTTTAAAACAAACGCTTATTATTCGGTTTACCCGGGAAAGGACCTTTGTGTCAGATAACCCATTCTGAATAATGATACGACGTGTATGAATTAAATTGAAGACCGGTGTGAAGACCGAGTAATTTCAAAAATGAAAGGACAACCTGTTGAATGTCTCTGCACCGAGTTGCTCCGGTATAGAGATTTATATCACTCTTTTTATGATGGGAAGTCTGATCGGGATTGTGAATACCCGGATTGCAAGGGCTTCTTTGGAAGTGCCTTCGGTTCTGTTCGAACCCGAAACAGACTTGTATGGTTACATGTCTGACATTACGTTTTGAGATATAAAGCTGATTTCTTTCAAATACATTTCTGTTGGTGGCGTAGAATTTATTCTCTTAGCTTAACACCCTTCTCTGAGACGTACGAGCTCAGAGGTTATGTAGTTGAAATTTATCAGCAATATATTCCCAATTTGGTAATGTGACATGTTGAGTGCTGCTGTGTGTTGATCATTATTTATTGATCAATTGTGATCAAAGCATGGCTTTGTGAAAAAGTGTAGCTTTGTGGACGAGACTTCGTCAGACCTCACTCCCCGGAAATGGTCGAAACAGGAATATGCGACAAGGTTATGAGGGTCGCGCCCTTTAGGGTATGTCATTTCCTTTTGGAAAAGGGTGGTATCAGGTATGGAGCACTGGTATTTAACCTATGTGGATACTCCGATCTCATTTATTGTTTGATTGTGTGTTTATCGAGGCGCCTCGGATAAAGGTCCCAAAGGACCGGGGGATGACATATTCGTGAGTTACCTGTTACAGGGGTAACCCGACCTTGTGTTGGCAGAGAGCAGTTGTCTCTCGGGACGTCCAGCCAGAGGCGATCCCATGTGGCGGTAGGAAGTTCCTTAGCCTGACCATTTGTTGGCAATCCATTTCCCAATACGGAACTTGTACGGTTTTAGTTGTAGAACCTGCCATTTACTTATGGTGGTCACCATTGTTTAGATGGTAGCTATAGTAGGCATAGTTCGGAATGTCTATGCTGGCTAAGATTAATATTATACTTTCGAAATGTTTTCCACACTAGACATTAATAATAATAATCCAATGATTGGCGTAGCAAGCATCTTTGACTATCATAAGAAGAAATCTCCTCCAATTCTGCATTTGCATTGTGTGTGTGGCGGGAGGTCTTATGGTAGTTTCATTTTCCAAAAGCATTGCGAATCAATTTTATTTTCTTTGTGAAAATAACTGTTTTCCGATCTCACACCAGTCACCATGACTGACTCGGAGTTTATTGTTTCCTTTCTAAACTCTGGGTGCCCATAAGTTTCCACACGGGCAGCCTAGAGTTATGTTATCAGGATATTCTGGAGCTTTGGAAGCAAGTTGGATGGCGAGACATACTCTCGTACTTGTTTATTATTTCTGCTATGTATTCTGTATGAGGACAAGTTTATATAACTGTCCATTGTTGTATTGAGTTGTATATTGACTCTGATTGATGTATGTATAAACTGATATAGTTCTTTGTTTAAAAGATTATTGATTTATCTATTATATATTGTTCCGCTGCGAATGTGAGATTCTGATATTGTTTCTGTTTTTCTGTTCTCTTTTTCTTCTGTCTTCTTCTACCTCTTCTTTTAACCCTAATGGTTCGGTTTTCCGGCATTCGATTGCGCAGCATTTGATACAGTGGACGTATTAATGTCGACTTTCGAGCGTCGAAAAATCAAGTCGTTACATGGAGAGGGGAGACTTTGGTTGGGTAGGACATAGTGTTTTAGCGGTTGATGAACAAGCCCGTGACTTGGAATGAATTCAGGCATCACTTTGGTTCTCGGGTTTATTTCTACGATTGAGAAGGGCCTGTAGCTTGAGCATACCATCCATCTTATGCATAGCAGCTTATCAGTAAAGCAATATGTTGACCCATTCAATATTTTGTATTTGGGGATTGAGATGGTCGAAACTCCATTCGTGTAGGCATAGGGGTTTGCCTTGGGCCTTAAGGCATCAATTAGGGATTCATTGCTTAGTCTTATCCCTATTATAGGCCACTTTTTAAAGTCTCACTGGGATGGTTCTCCTCTGTGACAGCTTGCCTAACATGTCACTAACGTGGCATATGAGGCATTTCGTTATGAGATATCATCCAGCTACAGTGAAGCATGAGTGCTTCTATTACGATTGGCTTGATCACTTGAAGAAGATTATCCTACGTTGCTGAGGGGTCGATAAGTGATGATGAATTATGCCATATAGGAATTACTAGGTCCTAGTAGGTCTACTGCTTAGGAAAAACGGAAGGAGCTTATGTAGTGAAGTATGCTCTATTTCTAGGGGAACTCACTTATGTTCCTTTCGATACTTGAGTGGTATATTTATTTATTGCTAGTTACTTGGTAGATAGGATAAACTTGACACCATTTGTAGTAGGTAAGTTCTTTTGTAAAGATAAACCTTATATGATTAATCTTAGTTGCAAAGCTAAGGTGAAGCGACCGAGAGTACTGCCATTCAAACTTGCATGAGCTTTCAATTTGAGTGGGTTGGTCGATGAAGCGTGACTTAGATTTGTATCCAAGTAAGGTTCGGTGGATGCCCAATAATGAGCAAAGACTAAGTGGATGACTTATAAGCACTTGTGTAGAGCCATTCGTGTTAGAATTGTTTTTCCTTGTGTTAGTAAACCTTAGCTGGTGGGAGTAATCCCATGTGCCGAAAGGATTATTCTAAATATTTTTCCATACACGCACCGGTTCTTAACCCCTAGTTCTAACATAGAGTTTCTAGGTGATTTGCACAAGATAGAAAAGGGTTTTCAATCTATTCTTAAAGATGAGCACTTGAGTTGTATTCTAGAGAGAACCAAGGGATTTCCACTCTAGTCGTGCAAGGAAAATTTAGAGGTCGGACTAGGGAACCAGACTGGAGTTCGTACGAGAAGAGTCAGATGATCGACCTAGTTTAACAAAGAAATATTACAAGCAAATGAAGGGTTGGAAGAAAGAAATATTTAGTTTTTGTAGATTATAAGTATAGTATAGTTAGGGTCGCTTGGGATAGTTCGAGTAAGGATTTCTCGGCTAGTTTTGCGGTGATTCAGATAGTCTTCCAAGTGACGAGATGATACTTGCCTAGGCAAGCGTCGTAGTGCACTTAGTATATTATCCTTATTAACATTATGTAGTTAAGGTGAGTTTGAACCTGAGCAAACCCAAGCATTAGCAGTTCGTCATCCAATAATGATTTAATTAGTAAAGTTTTCTCCTTTGGAGAACGAGTTATGTTCGAAAGAAAAGGAAAGTGGAGACTTAGAGTGCTTGGTTTATTCGAGAGTTTGAGACTCAAGGATCTAGCATTACATACAAGTTTTCCTTTCCATAATGGAGGTGTAATAGGCTTTCATGTATTGTGCTCATGAAAGGAGTTTTATCACATAGGCGTTTGTTCATCATGGATGTCGAATAGGCTTATTAGAGTTTATGGTTTGACATGCGCATTTGACTATTGATTGTTTACCATGTGTGTTGTTATAAACTCTTTCTGAATTATCCAATATTTTGTGTGCTTTTTGTTGCTTGTTGATTGGTTGTTTGTATGTTACTTGTATGCTGATTGTTTATTGTTTATTATTAATGGTTGTTGTTGCTTGTTGTTGTTTGCCATTGCTCATCTTTGCTTGCTATTGTTTGATGTTGTTTGTTGTTGGCTGATTTTGATTATTGTTGATTTCTGTTGCTTGCTTGCATGTTTGATAGTTGTACATCAGTTACTGTTGCTTATCATTATTTGCTATTGTTTGATGGTTGCCTATTATTATTGTTGTTGATTGTTTATTGTTTTGTGTGTTTGATTGCTTGTATGGTAGTTATAATTTTATAATTAAAATATATTCGGAGAGTGAAAGCGGCATCTATCTAAAATAGATCATATATCATTCATGCCCACTGTGGAATCAAGATAGGATCTATATGGGTCTATTATCTTTTGATATGACTTGAAGTTTGTGGTATATTTTTATATTGACTCACTTGAGCTTACTCTCCAATTTATTATCATGTGTGATTATGGTAGGATCGGTCACTATGCTAAGGTTATACATGTATGAATTCTATGTTGTTACTGTGTTAGTACATAATCCTCTTGGTATAGTATAATTATGTACTTACGAGCTGGAGCATAAACATTTAAATGCTTATTTGTTTAGATTTGCATTTAGATGGTGAGAAGCTTTATTAAAAAGAGGTTTGTATGTTTGCGAAATGTGGGATAATGTAGGTTGTTACATATTTCCTAGTTGTGTGATGCATTCTAATTTGGGAGTTTCTGTAATGCTGATGGCATAAGGGAAAGTACTAAACTCTTCAAAGTTGGGATTCGAGAACTCTGGTCAATCCTGTTACTTCCTCATACTCATAGGAATTTAAAGAACGAAATTCCTTTAAGGATGGGAGAACGTAACACCCCATAATTTTAACGACCGAATATTTAAATGATTAATTTATATATTTAATCGTTAATTAACATAAAGCCCCTTGCGACTTTTAGGTATGAGTGAATTGGGACACAAAACACTAATATGAGTTCGCTTTTTTCATCCTGAGAAAAATGAGTATAAAATTGATTATGTTTGGAGCCCGAATTTTTTTAAATGAATAGTGTTTCATTGGATGAAATGGATTTTGGGCTAAAGCCCACTAGCTTACCTCTAAGTAAGCTTAAGTGTGGCTAACTCCTCTCTCATTTTTCATTCCAACGTTTCATTTCTTTCTCTTCTCCTAATCATTTTCATAATTTCCTCTTAATCTCTTCTTGATATCCATGCGCTAACTCCAATCAAATAAATTCCCAAATTCAAATAAAAATTATCATAATTCCTCTCATGCAATTCTCTACAATACTCATCAAGGGATTAGCTTGAAGTTGTGATTTAGAACTTTATCTATGATTTAAAGAGTGGGAAAACATATGTTTTGGCGATTAAAGCTTGATTTAGGGAAAGAAAAGGTGAGTGGGATGATTCTCCATCTGTATTTACTTGTTAATCTTCATTATTGCATTTATTGATGACTATAGAATTATATGATATGATTTGGAGATTATTGGGGTTGATTTAGGTCTATGTTCATGTTATAAACATGATTATAGTTACTAATTATTTGTTGAGGACCCTAATTACTATTTTTGAATTATTTAGTAAGCTAAGAATTAGGTTTTGGTTTAATTAAATGATTATATGTGATTTTTTAATGGAATAGAGACTAATTACATGACATAATTAAGTGCATGTTATTAGTTAATAGGAAAAAAACTAATTTGAATGGCTTTAGAAAAGTTAATATGCTATATAAGTGAGTTTTGAACTTTACACTTATTATTAAAGTGATTAGAGGGTTAATAAAGCTTAATTAGCATTTATGAATATTATTTAAAAATAAAGAAATGATCTTTATTAATGAATAATTTACTTATAAATATTATTTAAATAAAGAAATGATTTTATAAGTACGAGTGATAGTTTATAAAATGGTATTTTATAAAAATAATATGAATGAAGCTTAATTGATATTTATAAAACGATTATATGATTTTATAAATGAAGTATAGATTTTATAAATTAGTAATACAATATATACTTAATTTTAATGAGGCAATTAAGTATTTAAGGGCTTAAACATGATTAATAAACTAATAATATATTTTATAAAATAGTGGTAAGATTTTATAAAATAGTATGAAATCGTATTACTTTTATTGAAAAGATTTAGTAAATAAAAGTAAGATCTGATTAAGTAATTGTTTAATTGCTTATTTAAATATATGTGTATGTATATGAATATGGATAAGTATGCATATACGTGTATTTAAAGATATATAACAATTGTAACATTTCCCATTCCGAGGCCTGAAACTTAGCGCTATGGATTTTACAGCCATCTATAATATTAATTTTCGGTGATAAAATGCGATCATGTTAATCATATCAATAACATTAGAAACATAGGAATATGAAAATTTTCAAAACACATTTCATTAATAATTTATCCTTACTCTAACTTGTATTTCACAATAATGGCATACATGATTCATTTATAGCTCAAGCTAGTTGTCTTTCTTGTAGGAGTCTTGTTTTGCGATTCAAGCTTCATTAATATCTAGTACGGTTAGAGTTGTATCCTTCGATTCAAATATATCCCCGCACATAGTTTGTCATGGTCTTTAATGAACTCGGAACATTGCAAATTTTCCTGAATAATGCATTGATTCTTTGTCCTCAATTGGACTGCCTTCGTGCATAGGCATTGAATGATATTCTATGATTCTTTTATTTTATCGCTATTTTACTGTGAGATCCTCTTAGGGTTGTTGCGGTAATGTTGAAGAGTGTTACTATTTACACCAGCCTAAACTTCTCTCTCACCTATGTATTTCTCTCACCTACTCATCCTCTTCACTCACCCGCCTACATCCACCTTTTCATAACTTTTTTATTTTCTCAAAACCATAATTCAACTTCCCCTCTCAATCTTTCTTCAAACAACAAAATCAAACTTCTTCATAGCCAATCTGTTTTTAATTTAGTGCTTCACTGGGATTGTAAGTATAATTTCCTTTTTTTAACTGTGTAATCCTAACTAAGATTAACATAATAAAGAATAATTTGCAGCTCAAATTAGGTGTTACATATAACATATTAAGGAACATTAATTACTACTTCGATCAAAAATATCCAATTAGTATTGATTTTTTTGTTCGTTGAACAAAAAAAATGAAACTAATTATAGTATAAAATAATATGGTACAGTCAAGTATATTTAATTATGACAATCCATTCACTAGAAAATTAACAAGTTAAAAAAATATTGATTTACAATCATATTCTAAATAGAATTAAATATCTTAACTAATCAACTTCTAATCTGAAATTCATAAATGAAAATTATTACATTTTTCATCTCATTTTCTTTTGTCATTAATGATTAACATGATTGAAAATAATTATGTTCAAGTATTTGATTTTATTATTTATATATTGTCCAATTACCATTTATCTCCAAAACATTTTATACTTAAGGTGGGTTTTTGAAGTAGATTTCTTGATTTAATTTAATTAATGTTTAAGTGGTGTTAGTAAGTGTTTAAATGGGTGTAAATAGTAACACCCATGTTTAATGCTACCATTTTACAAATATCGTTAAAGTACCATTTTACACGTATATATTATATGCATGTACGTATGTATGTATTAGACAACACATATCTATATGAAGTGTCTAATATGTTCTTTGCGGTGTAAATCCAAACATTTATACATGAGCATGTTAAACTATGTACACTATATATGTTGCATATGCACGTACACATGTGTATATGCTACACATATTATATTATATTATATAAATATAACATTAAAATAAAACATTATTTACAAATAAAATAGAATATTGATTTTATTCATAATTAATTTAGATTAGATCTAAATAAATTTAGACTTCATAGGCCCAATAAGATCTGAAATGGAATAATTGTTTTGAAATTTACCCATTTACTCCGCTACATGCTGGCCCAGTTATAACACGATGGAACAACAAACTAGCTTTCGAGGGACAAAGTGAGAAATTCTATAGAGAATTGAGAATAGGGTAAGTTGACAAAGGTGTGTAGAAACTGTTAGAGGTCAATGTAAGTTGGAATCGATTAAATGAGGAACTAGAGCGCATATCAAGAATGTTATACAACTAAGATAAGTGTTCCATTCAGCTCTGGTGATTGAAGTAACATGGAGCGTTACGTGGAGACTTTTACCAAAGGTGGGGACGCTCACCATGAAAGCATCAGTGGAAGGGCCATTGATGGTGTTTTCCTTCGTGCATAATTTATTGGCAATAACCAGTTGTTGGTAATAATAGTAGATGTCCTCTTGTGATGAGGCCACATGAGGATGTCACCAAATAACCATGATTTACACTGAGGTCTAAGCATGAGTGGGGTTTTTTTGAATGCTGAGGATGTCATGTTTGATGTGTGGTATTATTTTGAGACTTATACCATGACATCATATATCATATTGATGTAGAGTACTAAATCCTTTACGTTAGGTTAGACATATTTAGTTTATGTGCTAATGCTTGTATGGGTAGGAAAGTGATATGAGCACAGTGCATTAGGCTTGTCAAAAGACTAACTTATATGGAATTGTATGTATTGTTGTGCTTATATATATATAATATCATGTTTACATATTATTATGGGTAGACCAGTCATTAATCCTAGACACTTTCCTAATCCAAAGTTATTTGTATTATCCCGTTCTTATAACTATCGGCTACTATCATGAGCAGGCTGAGAGACATGTTGGTGTGATTATTGATAAAGTTAGGGGTATTCCATAGAGGCAACTTTCTAATTTATTGTAATTATTAACTTTGTAATAAAATCTCATCGAAATAAAATGTTTTTGTTTTCTGTTATATATATTTGTTATGTTGTGATATATTAATTAAATAATCAATTTAAACATCTTTACTACTAATAATGAGAATTCCTTGAATAGGAATTCAACCGTGTCTTTTTGAAATACCAGAAATACCCCTCATTATAATAATGAAAATAGTTCACTCTATCTTTATCGTTACTACTAATAAAGAGAATTCATTGAATAGATTTACTCAGTGTCTTTTTGAAATTCCAAATACACCCTTTTAAATCTTATAGAGAAATAGTATTCAAATATGAGAATATAGCCTGTTATTTTCTAAGTACAACTGTCAGTCCCCATAGAGAACTACAGTGTACATTCACAAGATGAAGTATCCGAGTGTTTCGTATTGTCCGTAACTTAGGTGGGAGTTAATCGGTCATAGTCTCGCCGGATTCCGAGTTAGTATGAAGAAAATATTGCAGTCTGAACAAAAAATAGCGGCTTCTGCACTAGGCGGAGTTCAAATATGGGGATGTGGTATCCTGTTATTTTCTAAGTACAATTGTCAGTGCCCATGGAGAACTACAATATGCGTTCACAAGATGAAGTATCCGAGTGTTCCATATTGTCTGTAATTTAGGTGGGAGTTAATTGGTCGAAGTCTCACCGGATTCTGAATTAGTATGAAGAAGTTATTGCAGTTTGAACAAAAAAATAGCGGCTTCTGCACTAGGCGGAGTTCAAATATGAGGATGTGGTAGCCTGTTATTTTCTAAGTACAACTATCAGTCCCGATGGAGAACTACAGTGTACGTTCACAAGATGAAGTATCCGAGTATTTCATATTGTCCGTAATTTAGGTGGGAGTTAATCGGTCGAAGTCTCGCCGGATTCCGAGTTAGTATGAAGAAAATATTGCAGTCTGAAAAAAAATAGCGGCTTCTGCACTAGGCGGAGTTCAAATATGGGGATGTGGTATCCTGTTATTTTCTAAGTACAACTGTCAGTGCCCATGGAGAACTACAGTGTGCATTCACAAGATGAAATATCCGAGTGTTCCATATTGTCTGTAATTTAGGTGGGAGTTAATTGGTCGAAGTCTCACCGGATTCTGAATTAGTATGAAGAAGTTATTGCAGTTTGAACAAAAAAAATAGCGGCTTCTGCACTAGGTGGAGTTTAAATCTGGAGATGTGGTAGCCTATTATTTTCTAAGTACAACTGTCAGTTCCCATGGAGAACTATAGTGTGCGTTCAGAAGATGAAGTATCCGAGTGTTCCATATTGTCCGTAATTTAGGTGGGAGTTAATCTGTCGAAGTCTCGCGGATTCTGATTTAGTATGAAGAAAATATAGAAGTCTGAATAAAAAAATAGCGGCTTCTGCACTTGGCGGAGTTCAAATACGAGGATGTGGTAGCCTGTTATTTTCTAAGTACAACTATCAGTCCCCATGGAGAACTACAATGTGCGTTCACATGATGAAGTATCCGAGTGTTCCATATTGTCCGTAATTTAGGTGGGAGTTAATCAGTCGAAGTCTTGCCGGATTCCAAATTAGTATGAAGAAGTTATTGCAGTCTAAACAAAAAAATAGCGGCTTCTGCACTAGGCAGAGTTCAAATATGGGGATGTGGTAGCCTCTTATTTTCTAAGTACAACTGTCAGTCCACATGGAGAACTACAGTGTGCGTTCACAAGATGAAGTATACGAGTGTTCCATATTGTCCGTAATTTAGGTGCGAGTTAATCGGTCGAAGTCTCGCCGGGTTCCGAATTAGTATGAAGAAGTTATTGCAGACTGAACAAAAAAAATAGCGGCTTCTGCACTAGGCGGAGTTCAAATATGGGGATGTGGTAGCATGTTATTTTCTAATTAAACTGTCAGTCCCCATGAAGAACTACAGTGTGCGTTCACAAGATGAAGTATCCGAGTGTACTATATTGTTCGTAATTTAGGTGGGAGTTCATCGGTCGAAGTTTTGTCTGATTCCGAGTTAGTATGAAGAAGTTATTGCAGTCTGAACAAAAAAATAGCGGCTTTTTCCTACGCAAAGTTCAAATATGAGGATGTAGTCTGTTATTTTCTAAGTACAACTATTAGTCACCATGGAGAACTACAGTGAGCGTTGAAGTGGGGATATAGCATGTTATTTTCTAAGTACAACTGTCAGTCACCATGGAGTACTACAGTGTGCTTCACAAGATGAAGTATCCAACTATACCGTATCGTCCGTAATTTAGGTAGGAGTTCATCGGTCGAAGTATCGCCTAATTCCGAGTTAGTCTGAAGAAGTTATTGCAATCAGAACAAAAAAAATAGCGCTTCTGCACTACGCGGAGTTGAAATATGGGGATGTGTTAGCCTGTTATTTTCTAAGTACAACTGTCAGTCCCCATAGAGAACTACAGTGTGCGTTAATAAGATGAAGTATCCGAGTGTTCCATATTGTCCGTAATTTAGGTAGGAGTTAATCTGTTGAAGTCTTACCGAATTCCAAGTTAGTATGAAGAAAATATAGTAGTCTGAATAAAAAAAATAGCGGCTTCTGCACTAGGCGGAGTTCAAATAAGAGGATGTTGTGCCATGTTATTTTCTAAGTAAACTGTCAGTCCTCTTGGAGAACTACAGTGTGTGTTCACAAGATGAAGTATCCGAGTGTACCATATTGTCTGTAATTTAGGTAGGAATTCATCGGTCGAAGTTTTGCCTGATTCCGAGTTAGTATGAAGAAGTTATTACAGTCAGAACAAAAAAAATAGCGGTTTCTGCCTAGGCGGCGTTCAAATGTGGGGATGCTACTATCAAATCTACTTCCACAGGTACAAATAAAAATGCCTGCACATTGTGGTTAAATGCAGGCCCACCTGGGCGTGCATATGTACTCGCATTTAATAGAAAATCCCTAAATAATATGTTATGCGATAGTAAGTATAAAGTGTTGTAATCATGAGAAATTTATCACATTGAAAAATAACATATTGTTTTAAATGTTCATGTTCAAAATGTTTCAAAAAAGGATATAGATTAATCCATTTAGACTATAGTATATATATGTAACGACCCACCTTTTTGGGCGCTTTAAATCGACAATAAACCACACATGTCAAACTCAAACCATTCAAAAGAGAGTATTGTTAATGGGATAAATAAGAAAATAAGAGAAAGTAAAGAAAAACAAAACACATAATCTCACAGCGGAATGATAAAATATAATAATCACTAAACAGTTCATGAAGCTATTTTACAAATAACATTTGATTACACTTTTACAATACAATCAGAGTTATACATACAGCAGGTACAATAGCATAATGCAGCGAAACAACATGATGCAGTGGAATAATACTAATAATATAATACTAAACCCCATCTTCGTCCTCCATAAATAATGTCTTCAACACTGAAATGCTCAAGCTGACTCGAGCGTAATGAAAAGACAAAACACTCGAGTCGGAACTAAAAAATCTTATCCAAGTTAAATCAACAGTAAATAAATATGAGTGTAATGGCTTCAGAGATGTTTATGGGATTTTACATCTCCTCTCCAGTGTATAATGTGCATGCAATAACTTAAGAGATGTTTCAGGATTTCCATCTCCTAAGAATCCGTTAAACTATCTATATGTAGTAATATATGCTATATATGCAGTTTCTACCAGTAAAGTATAGTATTAAAATAGCGTTAATGCGTTACCAAGATCCCCCTTAACACATTTTTATAAATGTCGTAATCTATATAGTACTATAAACTCCACCAAAGCGGTGGGCTATCAGGGAGCACTCCATAGGTACGACACAAACCAAAATCGTAGTGGGCTCGATAAGGCATATGACAAGGCACGCGAGGCAATACCCAAGGTAAGAATCTACCGTTTTGAACGCCCAGACTGGTGGTAACACATAGCAGCTACTACCGCCCACCTCGAAACACACTCCCATAATCAAATCGAAGGTTGCCACCAGTCAATCACAAAGTAACAGATATGGTAACGAAGAAGTGTTTCTGATAGGAGGAGCGACCTCACTTGGCCCGGGATAGCTTTGGTTTTCGTCATATCAAGCTGACCCGAGGGGGTCAGGGCTGCGTTCTTACCTCATACCAGCAGCGTTCACCAAACCATCCTACTTCGTTCTGGATTCTCCACCACGTGCACAGTTGTTAAAGTGGTTTCAGAATTGGCAGAGAGTATGATAATATCCGACCCCGGTTGTAACGACCCATATATTTTAGTGGTTTATTAATTTTATTAATTGAATTTTTGTGAAATTTTAAATAATAAAATTTTGAAATAAAAGTTTAATATTTGGAATACGTCTATTTTAACATAGCAACTGGAAAATTTTCAACAAATAATATGGAAATTTATTTTCTTGTGTAATTTTATTTCAATTCTAATCAGTTAAAAATTGATGATAATAAAATGTTTTTCAAACCTGAATATTTTTATACAATAAATTTGTAAATCATCTTCTGAGTGAGACATCATATTTCGTTTCTCCAAATTTGGACTTCTTTTGCTCCATTTTTGGGTCCCTTTAGCAGCTCGGCCTAAGATCATCAACCTGCACCTTCAACTCCTGTTGTTCCCTAGGCGCCATCCGCCTAAGAGGCATCACAACAGGTCTGGCTCCTTCAACTAGATCTATACAAAACTCGATCTCTCTATGCGGCGGTAACCCTTTGACCTCGTCAAAGACATCCTCAAATCCATTCGCGATTGGCAACGATGACAGTCCATCCCGTGGAACAACCAGCGAATACATGAAGCTCATGAAGACACCTTCTTCATGCTTACATCGTATCACAATCTTTCGCCCCTCCACATTCTCGACTGTCACCTCCAACCTTTCACAATCAACCTTTGCCGCATACTTCCTAAGCCAGTCCATACCCAAAATAATTCCGAACCCCGCAAAGTTCAGAACAAAACAATTACAAACAAAAGAGCAATCATGACTCGATATAATCAGACCACGGCATAACATACACAAACAAGACGAACCCCCAACTGGATTAGTCACAACCAATGGCCTATCAACGATATCCGGTTCTAAACCCAACCGGCATATAAGCTCATTACAAACAAACGAATGCGACGCCCCAGTATCAAATAGCACTCTAACTGGAACACCACATAGGAAAAGAGTATCTTGAACCACTACACTCTTTCCTTTCTCTTCAACAGTAGGAACTTTCGAAGATGATGGAATAGCTCCCAAAGCATAAGCTTGCACAATCTGCTTGTCCTTCCGCGGTTCTGGACAATTCCTCTTAACATGCCCCAGCTTGTCACAGTTGTGGCACTTCACCGGCACCTTCGGATTCTTGCAATCTCTGGAAAAATGGCCCTTCTGCTGACAATTGTAGCAGGTCACTTCGCCCTTCGGCTTCTTCTGGCCATCCTTACCCTTCTACTGCTGCTACTTCCTCTTCTTGTTTCCACCCTGCTGTGGTTTAGTTTCTTCCTTGGTCACAGCAACAACAGACCTTTCCTTAGGAAACAGATTCTCGTGCCTGAGAGCTTTCTCTACTAGCTTCTCAAATGGATCGTCCAAATGATCCACCAACTGCCTCCCAAGATAACTGTCCAAGCCTGTTACAAACTTCTCGTTCTTCTGATACGAAGATTCAATATACGACCGGGCATACTTGGACAAAGCTTCAAACTCAGAAACATACTCAAGAACCGGTCTTCCATCTTGCTTGAGCTCCATAAACTTCTTGAACAGAACAGACTTCTGAGCCGTAGAAATGAACTTAGCTTTGAATCTGGCTTGGAATTGCTCCCAAGTAATCTCTTCCTCCGGAGTATCAATGGTGATAGAGTTCCACCAATCAGAAGCTCTTCCTTGAAGCTGTCTTGATGCTAACTTCCTCTTAGTTGCATCCTCAATTCCCAAATCACTAAAGATCCTTCTACAAGCATCTATCCACCTCTGGACTTCAATGGTTGATTTTGTTCCTAAGAAAACCTTTCCTCCAAGAGCAGTATAATCTTTACACAGCTTAGCAAAATCCACTGGTTTTGGAGCCTGAACTTGAACTCCAACATCAACTGCTATCCCCGGAACTGGTATCTTTCTCATGATCGAAGTCATCATAGCTTCGAACATAGCTGCATAATCAGCAGTCCCTTCAGCAGCTCGGCCTTCCCTAGCAGCTGGTCTCCCTCTTCGACTCATCCTTAATATCTATAAAAAGGAATGATTAATACACCTTGAGAAACAACTGCTTAAGGAATTCTAATCCTTCTAAGCTACTATATTATATATAGTAATCATCCATCAAAATACAATTACGTCTCTCATACGTAGTTACGTCAGCGAGCGTTGGGTAAAATCGATTAACTTGGCTCTGATACCAAATGTGACGACCGCCTATGACCCCCGCACTGAACCTAGAGATAGTGCGCTGTAAAGTGTGCCAGGCAGCCATGGACGACTGTCAGGGTAAATTAAAACAGCAGAATCTATCGTATAACTCACAGCGCATGGACAAAATACAATAGAATATATATATAGTGAAGCTTCACAGAATAGAATGTCATCATATAAAACTTCATAATAGTTGAATACAAACATCTGTATAGTCAATACATCAAGCCTCACTACATATCACTCAGAGAATTATACAAGCAGCGGAACATCCAGTACATATAGTAAGAAAATAATATGCAAGCCTCCAGCTCGTCTTCGTCATCAGCACCGTTGGAAGCAAGAACAACACCTGTCACCTGCTACCTAGTCTGCCCGTCCCAAAATGGACGAACAGTCCAAGGCAATAAGAGTTAAAACATAAAGCCTTGAGTCAGACAACAGTCTTAGTGGGCGGTAAATTAACTAACAACATACCAAAAGAGCATAAAGGAAAAAGGAATAGGAATCCAACCCTCCCACTCCACCTCTTTCTACAGTGATAGCCCCCAGACACACACTAAGCAGAAGCAAACATAGCAAAGCAAACATTTAAAGTAAAGCAATTATCACTCGAGTCAAGGGCGATGTTTTCCAAGTACAAACCCCCAAGGCCTAAACCAAGATCAGATAAGCACCCAGAAAACACTGCTCTTGAGACCGAATGACGATACAACCAAACATCCATGACTCTGGCTATCACTGTTATCATTGCCTCGATATCATCGTTAATTGAATGACCGGCTCATTCTTTCATCCGTCCGTCAAGGGCTAATGGAAACCCCGGTTCTAGACATAACTCCGCACGTCGTCAAAACCCGTGCCTAGGATTATTGAATCTGCCCAAAGTACTCGACTACCAATCAGTAGCCTTCAGGGACTATCGAATCTGCCCAACGTACTCTTGCTTTGAGCATGCTAGAACCTTCAATAACGATGAGATCTCAGCCTTCTAGTCATCCTCCTCGACGACTATTTCCATACTAGCTCAAGCGCCTCTCGAGCAAACCATTATCCTCAAACTCGAACCATATCACCGAGTTATCAACATGCTTGGAATGATCCCGTCTGGATTAGACCAAGACTATCTCATATCATCATCATCAAACCTATCCATATGAGCTTCATCATCTGCTACATATGCCACGAGCAGCTTTTCCAATTCAAGAGCCTTTCACTTAGCTTTTGAATCATCTTCGACCATCTTGTCTAAATCAAATCATCAATCATCTAATTCATTGCAATCAATCAATTCAAACATTAATCCAAGTAATCAAGCATTCAAATATGATCTAATAAACAATTATAACAATAATGGCAATTTCGTAAATAAAGAGTCTAAAGTCTAACAAGCATGAAAACATGAGCAATATCTCTATAATCTTGATGAATGAACTTGCATAGGTTAACATGTAGTAAAATGGATGTCAAATCATCATGAACAATGGATCTATACTTAAGTTTACAAAAATGCATGAAAATCACTACTTTACACAAAATCAAGCCAACGATCCGATATACTCCTTTGGATCCGTGTGAGAGATAATCACCACTCACCAAATCACCTAAACACCTCAAAAGCAACAAACTTCAAATCTGGACAGCGAAGGATCTAACTCGATCTATCAAAATTCCGCTTCAAACGATGAAATCTCTCTTCGAAGAATGTAGATCTTCAATCTAAGCTCTTGGATCTTCGATTTGATCTTCGATTTGGATGGAAGGAATCACAAGATTAGAGTGGAGAAAAGAAGTGAAGAAGTGTAGAACTCGAGCTCTCAAAATGGCAGCACTTCGTCGCTTCAAAATCCGGATCCCAAAAATGAAGAAATGGACGTGTATTTATAGGCTGGAATTCCCTAAGTCGTCCGCCTCCTTAAGTCGTCCACGACTTATAGACCATCACGACTTACGACTTAAGAAATACCTCGACTTATGACTTAGTGAGACAACCCATCCTACGACTTAACAAATCCACCAGTCTGCGACTTAACGACTCAACACAATAAGTCTTCTCACGACCTAACAGCTCACGACCTAACACTTAGCGACCTTACAATATCGCGACTTAACAAACCATACGACTTAACCTTGCGCGACTTAATTTGCGCGACCTAACGACAAATGCACTTCTGCGACCTAACAATGCCACGACCTAGGACAATGCGCGACCTAACGACTCAATACCTACGCGACCTAACTGGGTTACGACCTAACACCTCACGACCTAATACTTAGCGACCTAACACTTAGCGACCTAACACTTAACTCGTTCATGATTTAACTCCCTTAGGTCGTAAACTCACCCAACCCCTAGGTCGCTAACTGCTACCACCAGCTTTCTTAGGTCGTTGCCGACCTATCCACCTTAAGTCGCTACTTCCTGTAGGTTGCTAGCTCTTAGGTCGTCCACTACCTTAGGTTGCCAACTTCCTATAGGTCGCTCCAACCGACCTAACCTACCCCACGACCTAAGCCACCATACGACCGAACTCCTATACGACCTATCCCAAAATCCTTAGGTCGCTCCACTTTCTTAGGTTGTCTACTCCGACCTAACAACTCTACGACCTAGGACTTAGGCTATGGACAACTTATCAACAATGCAACCTAATGTCAACTGTTTTTACGATGTTTCGATCCATAAAAATACGGGTTGTTACATTCTCTCCCCCTTAGGAATTTCGCCCCCGAAATCCCAAACAAACAGAGCAATCAAAGACTATTCTACATGCCTACCATCCATAGCAATCAACAAACCATGCATCCAATTCTAGCTTAGCATGCAGAATTCTAAAACTAGAACAAGTTACAACGTCGTTAGATGACACGACACCTTAGGGCCATACCTTGAAGAGTTCAGGATGAACTGCCTTCATCCTCTCTTCCACCTCCCATGTACAGTCGTTATCATCATCACTCCATTGTATCTTGAGCAACTTAACTACCCTCCTCCTAAGCTGTTTCGTGTCGGTTTCCACAACACGAAGCGGCTTACGAGGTCTCTTATTGACTGGATCAACTTCGAAATCTTCACAGCTATCAGCAGAAACCACTGTATTCGAGTCGTGCACATACTTCCATAGATACGAGACATGAAAAACATTGTGCACACCGACATCTTCTCTGGTAACTCTAATCGGTAGGCGAGCTTTCCAATTCGCTCGATGATCGGGAATGGTCCAACAAATCTCGGAGTCAATTTCCCTTTCTTCCCGAATCGAATAACATTCTTCAGTGGAGAAATCTTCACAAAAACCATATCACCCACGTCGAATTCCAAATCCTTACGATGCTTATCGGCATAACTTTTCTGACGGTCTTGGGCTGTCTTCATTCGTTGCCGAATGATCTCTATGCAATCCGAAGTCTGTCGAATCATTTCTGGCCCAAGTATCAACTTTTCTCCTGTTTCTAACCAACATGTAGGAGAGTTACACGGTCTTCCATACAATGCCTCATACGGTGCCATACCAATGCTTGACTGGTAACTGTTATTATACGAAAATTCCACCAAATGAAGATGATCTTCCCATGATCCTCCGAAATCCAAAACACAAGCTCTAAGGAGATCTTCCAAAACTCGATTGACTCTCTCGGTCTGACCATCTGTTTGGGGATGATAAGCTGTACTCAAACACAACTCGGTTCCCAAAACTTCTTGGAAGCTCTTCCAAAATCCACTAGTGAACAATGGGTCTCGATCGCTCACTATACTCTTCGGAATACCATGGAATCGAACTATCCACTTAACATACAACTCAGCCAACTTTGATGCAGTCCTAGACGATCGAACAGGAATGAATCTTGCACTCTTAGTCAGACGATCTACGATGACCCAAATCCCTTCATTTGCCATTCTGGTTCTAGGTAACCCATCAATAAAATCCATCGATATTTGCTCGCACTTCCATGTAGGAACTTCTAATGGCTGAAGCAATCCACTTGGCTTCTTCTGCTCGGCTTTTACCAACTGGCAGTTCATGCATTTGCAAATAAAATTTCCAACATCCTTCTTCATACCTTCCCAGTAATAGGTTCTCTTCATATCCCGATACATCTTATTTCCACCTGGATGAATTGTCAACTTCGAGTGATGACTTTCCCTCAGAACTTCATTCCTCAATTCATCGATATCGGGAACAACTAGTCGTCCTTGCTTGCGAAGCCAACCCTCTCGATCGACCTCGAATCCTTTATCCTTTTCTGGGTCCAATCCAGATTCCAAATCACTGATAATCTTGACAAGCTTATCGTCTCGCTTTTGACTCTCGCCAATTCTTTCCACAAGAGTCAGTCTTATCGATAATTTTGCCAATATCTCAGGTTCCAATTCACATCTGGGCCTGAAGTCAAATCCAACTAAATACTCGAGGCTCTTCCATTCTGAAAACATGACTCCCAATCCTGCATGCCTTCGACTTAACGCATCTGCCACTGCGTTACCCTTTCCCGAAGTATAGGCTATACCAAAATCATATGATGCCAAAAACTCTAGCCATCGTTGCTGCTAAAGATTCAAATCCTTTTGGGAGAAAAGATACTTCAACGACTTATGATCCGTAAACAACTCAAATCGAACTCCCAATAGATAATGTCTCCACATCTTCAGAGCAAAAACAATCGCCGCCAACTCCAAATCATGAGTCGGATAATTCCTTTTATGCGGCTTCAGTTGTCGACTTGCATACGCAACAACTTTATCCCTCTACATCAGCACTACTCCAAGTCCTGTACCACATGCGTCGGTGTAAACCACCATCTTATCATTTCCACTTGGAATAGCCAAAACAGGAGCACTTGTCAATCGCTCTTTCAGGATTCCGAAAGCTTGCTCACACTTAGCATCCCATCTGAATACTTGGTTCTTTTTCGTCAATCCTGTTAACGGTGCAGCCACCTTGGAAAAGTCTTTGATAAATCGACGATAGTATCCTGCTAATCCAAGAAAACTTCTCACATCCGATGCATTCTTAGGTCTAACCCAATCCTGGATTGTTGCCACCTTAGTGGAATCAACCGCTATTCCATTTCCAGAAATAACATGGCCTAAGAACCTCACTTCACCCTTCCAGAAGTGACACTTCGAAAACTTAGCCTTCAGCTGATGTTTCCGCAAGATTTCCAAAACAATACGCAAGTGCGTCTTGTGCTCTTCTTCAGTTCTGGAATAAATCAGAATATCATCCACGAACACTAGTACGAACTTGCTCAACTGATCTCTGAACACTCTATTCATAAGATCCACAAAATATGCTGGCGCATTAGTCAATCCAAACGGCATTACCAGCCACTCAAAGAAATCAGATGGTGTCCTAAAAGCAGTCTTCGGCACACTATCCTTAGCCACTCTTAACTGGTGAAATCCCGTTGCCAAATCCATCTGAGAAAACACCTTAGCTTCGTGAAGCTGATCAAACAATTCATCGATTCTCGGCAATGGATACTTGTTCTTCTTAGTCACTTTATTCAGCTCACGATAATCCACACACAACCTCAACGATCCATCCGCTTTGGTTGCAAACACAACTGGTGCACCCCATTCGGACACACTACGCCGAATGAATCCTTTCTGCAAAAGATCATCAACCTGCACCTTCAACTCCTGCTGTTCCCTAGGCGCCATCCGCCTAAGAGGCATCACAACAGGTCTGGCTCTTTCAACTAAATCTATACAAAACTCGATCTCTCTATGCGGCGGTAACCCTTTGACCTCGTCAAAGACATCCTCAAATCCATTTTCGATTGGCAACGATGACAGTCCATCCCGTGGAACAACCAGCGAATACATGAAGCTCATGAAGACGCCTTCTTCATGCTTACATCGTATCACAATCTTTCGCCCCTCCACATTCTCGACTGTCATCTCCAACCTTTCACGATCAACCTTTGCCGCATACTTCCTAAGCCAGTCCATACCCAAAATAATTCCGAACCCCGCAAAGTTCAGAACAAAACAATTACAAACAAAAGAGCAATCATGACTCGATACAATCAGACCACGGCATAACATACACAAACAAGACGAACCCCCAACTGGATTAGTCACAACCAATGGCCTATCAACGATATCCGGTTCTAAACCCAACCGGCCTATAAGCTCATTACAAACAAACAAATGCGACGCCCCAGTATCAAATAGCACTCTAACTGGAACACCACATAGGAAAAGAGTATCTTGAACCACTACACTCTTTCCTTTCTCTTCAACAGTAGGAGCTTTCGAAGATGATGGAACAGCTCCCAAAGCATAAGCTTGCACAATCTGCTTGTCCTTCCGCGGTTCTGGACAATTCCTCTTAACATGCCCCAGCTTGTCACAGTTGTGGCACTTCACCGGCACCTTCGGATTCTTGCAATCTCTGGAGAAATGGCCCTTCTGCTGACAATTGTAGCAGGTCACTTCGCCCTTCAGCTTCTTCTGGCCATCCTTACCCTTCTACTGCTGCTGCTTCCTCTTCTTGTTTCCACCCTGCTGTGGTTTAGTTTCTTCCTTGGTCACAGCAACAACAGACCTTTCCTTAGGAAACAGATTCTCGTGCCTGAGAGCTTTCTCTACTAGCTTCTCAAATGGATCGTCCAAATGATCCACCAACTGCCTCCCAAGATAACTGTCCAAGCCTGTTACAAACTTCTCATTCTTCTGATACGAAGATTCAATATACGACCGGGCATACTTGGACAAAGCTTCAAACTCAGAAACATACTCAAGAACTGGTCTTCCATCTTGCTTGAGCTCCATAAACTTCTTGAACAGAACAGACTTCTGAGCCGTAGAAATGAACTTAGCTTTGAATCTGGCTTGGAATTGCTCCCAAGTAATCTCTTCCTCCGGAGTATCAATGATGATAGAGTTCCACCAATCAGAAGCTCTTCCTTGAAGCTGTCTTGATGCTAACTTCCTCTTAGTTGCATCCTCAATTCCCAAATCACTAAAGATCCTTCTACAAGCATCTATCCACCTCTGGACTTCAATGGTTGATTTTGTTCCTAAGAAAACCTTTCCTCCAAGAGCAGTATAATCTTTACACAGCTTAGCAAAATCCACTGGTTTTGGAGCCTGAACTTGAACTCCAACATCAACTGCTGTCCCCGGAACTGGTATCTTTCTCATGATCGAAGTCATCATAGCTTCGAACATAGCTGCATAATCAGCAGTCCCTTCAGCAGCTCGGCCTTCCCTAGCAGCTGGTCTCCCTCTTCGACTCATCCTTAATATCTATAAAAAGGAATGATTAATACACCTTGAGAAACAACTGCTTAAGGAATTCAAATCCTTCTAAGCTACTATATTATATATAGTAATCATCCATCAAAATACAATTACGTCTCTCATACGTAGTTACGTCAGCGAGCGTTGGGTAAAATCGATTAACTCGGCTCTGATACCAAATGTGACGACCGCCTATGACCCCCGCACTGAACCTAGAGATAGTGCGCTGTAAAGTGTGCCAGGCAGCCATGGACGATTGTCAGGGTAAATTAAAAAAGCAGAATCTATCATATAACTCACAGCGCACGGACAAAATACAATAGAATATATATATAGTGAAGCTTCACCGAATAGAATGTCATCATATAAAACTTCATAATAGTTGAATACAAACATCTGTATAGTCAATACATCAAGCCTCACTACATATCACTCAGAGAATTATACAAGCAGCGGAACATCCAGTACATATAGTAAGAAAATAATATGCAAGCCTCCAGCTCGTCTTAGTCATCAGCACCGTTGGAAGCAAGAACAACACCTGTCACCTGCTACCTAGTCTGCCCGTCCCAAAATGGACGAACAGCCCAAGGCAATAAGAGTTAAAACATAAAGCCTTGAGTCAGACAACAGTCTTAGTGGGCGGTAAATTAACTAACAACATACCAAAAGAGCATAAAGGAAAAAGGAATAGGAATCCAACCCTCCCACTCCACCTCTTTTTACAGTGATAGCCCCAGACACACACTAAGCAGAAGCAAACATAGCAAAGCAAACATTTAAAGTAAAGCAATTATCACTCGAGTCAAGGGCGATGTTTTCCAAGTACAAACCCCCAAGGCCTAAACCAAGATCAGATAAGCACCCAGAAAACACTGCTCTTGAGACCGAATGACAATACAACCAAACATCCATGACTCTGGCTATCACTGTTATCATTGCCTTGATATCATCGTTAATTGAATGACCGGCTCATTCTTTCATCCGTCCGTCAAGGGCTAATGGAAACCCCGGTTCTAGACATAACTCCGCACGTCGTCAAAACCCGTGCCTAGGATTATTGAATCTGCCCAGAGTACTCGACTACCAATCAGTAGCCTTCAGGGACTATCGAATCTGCCCAACGTACTCTTGCTTTGAGCATGCTAGAACATTCAACAACGATGAGATCTTAGCCTTCTAGTCATCCTCCTCGACGACTATTTCCATACTAGCTCAAGCGCCTCTCGAGCAAACCATTATCCTCAAACTCGAACCATATCACCGAGTTATCAACATGCTTGGAATGATCCCGTCTGGATTAGACCAAGACTATCTCATATCATCATCATCAAACCTATCCATATGAGCTTCATCATCCGCTATATATGCCACGAGCAGCTTTTCCAATTCAAGAGTGTAACGACCCGTATTTTTACGGATCGAAATGTCGTAAAACAGTTGACATTTGGTCGCATTGTTGATGAGTCATCCAGAGTCTATGTTTTAGGTCGTATGAGCGTTTGGAGCGACCTAAGGAAGTGGGCGAGTTAAGGAGTAGTCGACCTAGTGGAGTGGAGCGACCTAAGGATTGGAATGACCTAAGAAGTTAGGTCGTAGAATAGTTAGGTCGTATAGAAGATAGGTCGTGTAGTAGCTTAGGTCGTGGGATTGGTTAGGTCGAGTGAGCGACCTAAGAAAGTTAGCGACCTATAGAATTAGGCGACCTAAGAAAGTTAGCGACCTATAGAATTAGGCGACCTAAGAAAGTTAGCGACCTATAGAATTAGGCGACCTAAGAAAGTTAGCGACCTATAGAATTAGGCGACCTAAGAGAGTTAGCGACCTATAGGAAGTTGCCGACCTAAGAAAGTTAGCGACCTAGTGGTTAGCGACCTAGTTGTTAGCAAGTTAGCGTAGTTAGGTCGTAGACGACCTAAGATGTTAAGTCGTATCCTAGCTAAGAGTTAGGTCGTGAGTTCTGTGTAGAGTTAGGTCGTAGGCGACCTAAGATAGTTAGGTCGCGTGTGTGTTAGGTCGCAAGGAAGCGCATGTGCGCTAAGTCGTTAGGTCGTAGGTTTGGGATCTGTTAGGTCGTGGAGACGCTTATGTGTTAAGTCGTTAGGTCGCTAAGCGCTTAAGTGTTAGGTCGTAGGCTGGTATTGTTAAGTCATGGGCTTTTTAGGTCGTGGGGTTTTAGGTCGTAAGTCGTGGATAACCTAACTCCGAGTGAGCGAACTAAGGGGGATTTCAGCCTAAAATAGGAGGGGTTTTCTCCATTTTTGGGATCCAGATTTCGAAGCGACGAAGTGCTGCCAATTTGAGAGCTCGACTTCTACACTTCTTCACTTCTTTCCTCCACTCTAATCTAGTGATTTCTTCCATCCATATCGAAGATCAAATCGAAGATCGAAGAGCTTAGATTGAAGATCTACATTCTTCGAAGAGAGATTTCATCGTTTAAAGCGGATTCGTGATAGATCGAGTTAGATCCTTCGCTGTCCAGATCTGAAGTGTGTTGCTTTTGGGTTGTTTAGGTGATTTGGTGAGTGGTGATTATCTCTCACACGGATCCAAAGGATTATATCGGATCGTTGGCTTGATTTTGTATTAAAGTAGTGATTTCCATGCATTTTCTTAATCCTAAGTATAGATCCATATAGATCCATTGTTCATGATGATTTGACAACCATATTACTACATGTTAACCTATGCAAGTTCATTCATCAAGATTATAGAGATATTGCTCATGTTTTCATGCTTGTTAGACTTTTGACTCTTTATTTACGGAATTGCCATTATTGTTATAATTGTCTATTTAGATCATATTTGAATTCTTGATTATTTGGATAAATGTTTGACTTGATTGATTGCTATGAATTAGATGATTGATGGTTTGATTTAGACAAGATGGTCGAAGATGATTCAAAAGCTAAGGAAAAGGCTCTTGAATTGGAAAAGCTGCTCGTGGCATATGTGGCGGATGATGAAGCTCATATGGATAGATTTGATGATGATGTTGAGATGAAGCTTTGCTATGATGATGATGAGGCGAAGCATGATGTGAGATAGCCTTGGTCTAATCCAGACGGGATCATTCCAAGCATGTTGATAACTTGGTGAAATGGTTCGAGTTAGAGGATAATGGTTTGCTCGAGAGGCGCTTGAGCTAGTATGGAAATAGTCGTCGAGGAGGATGACTAGAAGGCTGAGATCTCATCATTGTTGAAGGTTCTAGCATGCTCAAAGCAAGAGTACGTTGGGCAGATTCGATAGTCCCTGAAGGCTAATGATTGATAGTCAAGTACTCTGGGCAGATTCGATAGTCCTAGGCACGGGTCACGATGACGTGCGGAGTTATGTCTAGAACCGGGGTTTCCATTAGCCCTTGACGGACGGCTGAAAGAATGTGCCGGTCATTCAATTAACGATGATATCGAAGCAATGATAACAGTGATAGTCAGAGTCATGGATGTTTGGTTGTATCGTCATTCGGTCTCAAGAGCGGTATTTTCTGGGTGCTTATCTGATCTTGGTTTAGGCCTTGGGGGTTTGTACTTGGAAAACATCGCCCTTGACTTGAGTGATAATTGCTTTACTTTAAATTGTATGCTCTGCTATGTTTGCTTCTGCTTAGTGTGTGTCTGGGGGCTATCACTGTAGAAAGAGGTGGAGTGGGAGGGTTGTATTCCTATTCCTTTTCCTTTATGCTCTTTTGGTATGTTGTTAGTTAATTTACTGCTCACTAAGACTGTTGTCTGATTCAAGGCTTTATGTTTTAACTCTTATTGCCTTGGGCTGTTCGTCCATTTTGGGATGGGCAGACTAGGTAGCAGGTGGCAGGTGCTGTTCTTGCTTCCCACGATGCTGATGTTGAAGACGAGCTGGAGGCTTGCATATTATCTTCTTACTATATGTACTGGATGTTCCGCTGCTTGTTATTCTCTGAGTGTTATGTAGTGAGGCTTGATGTATTGACTATTCAGATGTTTGTATTCAACTATTATGAAGTTTTATCGATGAGATTCTATTTCTATGAAGCTTCACTATATATATATTCTATTGTATTTTGTCCATGCGCTGTGAGTAATACGATAGATTCTGCTGTTTTAATTTACCCTGGCAATCATCCATGGTCGCCTAGCACACTTTACAGCGCACTTTCTCTAGGTTCAGTGCAGGGGTCATGAGCGGTCATCACATTTGGTATCAGAGCATTGGTTAATCGATTTTACCCAACGCTCGCTGACGTAACTACGTTTGAGAGACGTAATTGTATTTTGATGGATGATTACTATATATATAATATAGTAGCTAAGTAGAGTTTGAGTCCTTTATGCAGTTGTTTCTCTAGGTGTGCTAATCATTCCTTTTTATAGATATTAAGGATGAGTCGAAGAGGGAGACCAGCTGCTAGGGAAGGCCGTGCTACTGAAGGGGCTGCTGATTATGCTGCTATGTTCGAAGCTATGATGACTTCGATCATGAGAAGGATGCCAGCTCCGGGGCCATCGGTGGATGTTGGAGTTCAAGTTCAAACTCCAAAGCCGATGGATTTTGCTAAGTTGTGTAAGGACTTTACTTCTCTTGGAGGGAAGGTTTTCTTGGGAACAGAATCAACCATTGAAGTCCAGAGGTGGATAGATGCTTGTAGAAGGATCTTTGGTGACTTGGGAATTGAGGATGCAACTAAGAGGAAGTTAGCATCAAGACAGCTTCAAGGAAGAGCTTCTGATTGGTGGAACTCTATCACCATTGATACTCCGGAGGAAGAGATTACTTGGGAGCAATTCCAAGCTAGATTTGAAGCTAAGTTCATTTCTACAGCTCAGAAGTCTGTTCTGTTCAAGAAGTTCGTGGAGCTCAAGCAAGGTGGAAGACCAGTTCTTGAGTATGTTTCGGAGTTTGAAGCTTTGTCCAAGTATGCCCAGTCGTATATTGAATCTTCGTATCAGAAGAACGAGAAGTTTGTGACAGGCTTGGACAGTTATCTTGGGAGGCAGTTGGTGGATCATCTGGACGATCCATTTGAGAAGCCTGTGGAGAAGGCTCTCAGGCACGAGAATCTGTTTCCTAAGGAAGGATCTGTTGTTGCTGTGACCAGGGAAGAGTCTAAACCCCAGCAGGGTGGAAACAAGAAGAGGAAGCAGCAGCAGCAGCAAAAGGGTAGGGATGGCCAGAAGAAGCCGAAGGGCGAAGTGACCTGCTACAATTGTCAGCAGAAGGGCCATTTTTCTAGGGATTGTAAGAATCCGAAGGTACCGATGAAGTGTCACAACTGTGACAAGCCGGGGCATATCAGGAAGAATTGTCCAGAACCGCGTAGGGACAAGCAGATTGTGCAAGCTTATGCTTTGGGAGCTGTTCCATCATCTTTGAAAGCTCCTACCGTTGAAGAGAAAGGAAAGAGTGTAGTGGTTCAAGGTACTCTCTCCATATGTGGTGTTCCAGTTAGAGTGTTATTTGATACTGGGGCGTCGCATTCGTTTGTTTGTAACGAACTTGTAGGCCGGTTGGGTTTGGAACCGGATATTGTTGATAGGCCATTGGTTGTGACTAATCCAGTTGGGGGTTTGTCTTGTTTGTGTATGTTATGCCATGGTCTGATTGTATCGAGTCATGATTGCTCTTTTGTTTGTGATTGTTTTGTTCTGAACTTTGCGGGGTTCGAAATTATTTTGGGTATGGACTGGCTTAGGAAGTATGCGGCAAAGGTTGATTGTGAAAGGTTGGAGGTGACAGTCGAGAATGTGGAGGGGCGAAAGATTGTGATACGATGTAAGCATGAAGAAGGCGTCTTCATGAGCTTCATGTATTCGCTGGTTGTTCCACGGGATGGACTGTCATCGTTGCCAATCGCGAATGAATTTGAGGATGTCTTTGACGAGGTCAAAGGGTTACCGCCGCATAGTTTGATCGAGTTTTATATAGATCTAGTTGAAGGAGCCAGACCTGTTGTGACGCCTCTTAGGCGGATGGCGCCTAGGGAACAGCAGGAGTTGAGGGTGCAGGTTGATGATCTTTTGCAGAAAGGATTCATTCGGCGTAGTGTGTCCGAATGGGGTGCACCAGTTGTGTTTGCAACCAAAGCGGATGGATCATTGAGGTTGTGTGTGGATTATCGTGAGCTGAATAAGGTGACTAAGAAGAACAAGTATCCATTACCGAGAATAGATGACTTGTTTGATTAGCTTCACGAAGCTAAGGTGTTTTCTCAGATGGATTTGGCAACGGGATTTCACCAGTTGAGAGTGGCTAAGGATAGTGTGCCGAAGACTGCTTTTAGGACACCATCCGGTTTCTTTGAGTGGCTGGTAATGCCGTTTGGATTGACTAATGCGCCAGCATATTTTGTGGATCTTATGAATAGAGTGTTCAGAGATCAGTTGAACAAGTTCGTGATTGTGTTCGTGGATGATATTTTGATTTATTCCAGAACTGAAGAAGAGCACAAGACGCACTTGCGTATTGTTTTGGAAATCTTGCGGAAACATCAGCTGAAGGCTAAGTTTTTGAAGTGTCACTTCTGGAAGAGTGAAGTGAGGTTCTTAGGCCATGTTATCTCTGGGAATGGAATAGCGGTTGATCCCGCTAAGGTGGCAGCAATCCAGGATTGGGTTAGACCTAAGAATGCATCTGATGTGAGAAGTTTTCTTGGATTAGCAGGATACTATCGTCGATTTATCAAAGACTTCTCCAAGGTAGCTGCACCGTTAACAGGATTGACGAAAAAGAACCAAGTGTTCAGATGGGATGATAAGAGTGAGCAAGCTTTCAGAATCCTGAAAGAGATATTGACAAGTGCTCCTGTTTTGACTATTCCAAGTGGGAATGATGAGATGGTGGTTTACACCGATGCATGTGGTACTGGACTTGGAGCAGTGCTGATGCAGAAGGATAAAGTTGTTGCGTATGCAAGTCGACAACTGAAGCCGCATGAAAGGAATTATCCGACTCATGATTTGGAGTTAGCGGCGATTGTTTTTGCTCTGAAGATGTGGAGACATTATCTATTGGGAGTTCGATTTGAGTTGTTTACAGATCATAAGTCGTTGAAGTATCTTTTCTCCCAAAAGGATTTGAATCTTCGGCAGCAACGTTGGCTAGAGTTTTTGGCATCATATGATTTTGGTATAGCTTATACTCTGGGGAAGGGTAACGCAGTGGCAGACGCGTTATGTCGAAGACATGCAGGATTGGGAGCCATGTTTTCAGAATGGAAGAATCTCGAGTATTTAGCTGGATTTGACTTCAGGCCCAGATGTGAATTGGAACCTGGAATGTTGGCAAACTTATCGATAAGACCCACTCTTGTGGAAAGGATTGGCGAGGGCCAAAAGCGAGACGATAAGCTTGTCAAGATTATCCGTGATTTGGAATCTGGATTGGAACCAGAAAAGGATAAAGGATTCGAGGTCGATCGAGAGGGTTGGCTTCGAAAGCAAGGACGACTAGTTGTTCCCGATGTGGATGAATTGAGGAATGAGGTGCTGAAGGAAAGTCATCACTCGAAGCTGACAATTCATCCAGGTGGAAATAAGATGTATCGGGACATGAAGAGAGCCTATTACTGGGAAGGTATGAAGAAGGATGTTGGAAATTTTATTTCCAAGTGCATGAACTGCCAGTTGGTAAAAGCCGAACAGAAGAAGCCAAGTGGATTGCTTCAGCCGTTTGAAGTTCCTACATGGAAGTGGGAGCAAATATCGATGGATTTTATCGATGGGTTACCTAGAACCAGAGCGGGAAATGAAGGGATTTGGGTCATTATAGATCGTCTGACTAAGAGTGCAAGATTCATTCCTATTCGATCGACTAGGACTCCATCAAAGTTGGCTGAGTTGTATGTTAAGTGGATAGTTCGATTCCATGGTATTCCGAAAAGTATAGTGAGCGATCGAGACCCATTGTTCACCAGTAGATTTTGGAAGAGCTTCCAGGAAGTTTTGGGAACCGAGTTGTGTTTGAGTACAGCTTATCACTCTAAAACAGATGGTCACACCGAGAGAGTCAACCGAGTTTTGGAAGATCTCCTCAGAGCTTGTGTTTTGGATTTCGGAGGATCATGGGAAGATCACCTTCGTTTGGTAGAATTTTCGTATAACAACAGTTACCAGTCAAGCATTGGTATGGCACCGTATGAGGTATTGTATGGAAGACCGTGTAACTCTCCGACATGTTGGTTAGAGACAGGAGAAAAGTTGATACTTGGGCCAGAGATGATTCGACAGACCTCGGATTGTATAGAGATCATTCGGCAACGAATGAAGGCAGCCCAAGACCGTCAGAAAAGTTATGCCGATAAGCGTCGTAAGGATTTGGAGTTCAACGTAGGTGATATGGTTTTTGTGAAGATTTCTCCTTTGAAGAATGTTATTCGATTCGGGAAGAAAGGAAAACTGACTCCGAGATTTGTTGGACCATTCCCGATCACCGAGCAAATTGGAAAGCTCGCCTATAGATTGGAGTTACCAGAGAAGATGTCGAGTGTGCACAATGTTTTTCATGTATCGTATCTACGGAAGTATGTGCACGATTCGAATACAGTGGTTTATGCTGATAGCTATGAAGATTTCGAAGTTGATCCAGTCGACAAGAGACCTCGTAAGCCGCTTCGTGTTGTGGAAACCGACACGAAACAACTTAGGAGGAAGGTAGTTAAGTTGCTCAAGATACAATGGAGTGATGATGATAACGAATGTACATGGGAGGTGGAAGAGAGGATGAAAGCAGCTCATCCTGAACTCTTCAAGGTATGGCCCTAAGGTGTCGTGTCATCTAACGACATTGTAACTTGTTCTAGTTTTAGAATCCTGCATGCTAAGCTAGAATTGGATGCATGGTTTGTTGATTGCTATGGATGGTAGGCATGCAGAATAGTCTTTGATTGCTCTGTTTGTTTGGAATTTCGGGGGCAAAATTCCTAAGGGGGAAAGAATGTAACGACCCGTATTTTTACGGATCGAAACGTCGTAAAACAGTTGACATTTGGTCGCATTGTTGATGAGTCATCCAGAGTCTAAGTCTTAGGTCGTATGAGCGTTTGGAGCGACCTAAGGAAGTGGGCGAGTTAAGGAGTAGTCGACCTAGTGGAGTGGAGCGACCTAAGGATTGGAACGACCTAAGAAGTTAGGTCGTATAATAGTTAGGTCATATAGAAGATAGGTCGTGTAGTAGCTTAGGTCGTGGGATAGGTTAGGTCGAGTGAGCGACCTAAGAAAGTTAGCGACCTATAAAATTAGGCGACCTAAGAAAGTTAGTGACCTATAGAATTAGGCGACCTAAGAAAGTTAGCGACCTATAGAATTAGGCGACCTAAGAGAGTTAGCGACCTATAGGAAGTTGCCGACCTAAGAAAGTTAGCGACCTAGTGGTTAGCAAGTTAGCGTAGTTAGGTCATAGACGACCTAAGATGTTAAGTCGTATCCTAGCTAAGAGTTAGGTCGTGAGTTCTGTGTAGATTTAGGTCGTAGGCGACCTAAGATAGTTAGGTCGCGTGTGTGTTAGGTCGCAAGGAAGCGCATGTGCGCTAAGTCGTTAGGTCGTAGGTTGGGGATCTGTTAGGTCGTGGAGGCGCTTATGTGTTAAGTCGTTAGGTCGCTAAGCGCTTAAGTGTTAGGTCGTAGGCTGGTATTGTTAAGTCGTGGGCTTTTTAGGTCGTGGGGTTTTAGGTCGTAAGTCGTGGACGACCTAACTCCGAGTGAGCGACCTAAGGGGGATTTCAGCCTATAAATAGGAGGGGTTTTCTCCATTTTTGGGATCCGGATTTCGAAGCAACGAAGTGCTGCCATTTTGAGAGCTCGACTTCTACACTTCTTCACTTCTTTCCTCCACTCTAATCTAGTGATTCCTTCCATCCATATCGAAGATCAAATCGAAGATCGAAGAGCTTAGATTGAAGATCTACATTCTTCGAAGAGAGATTTCATCGTTTAAAGCGGATTCGTGATAGATCGAGTTAGATCCTTCGCTGTCCAGATCTGAAGTATGTTGCTTTTGGGTTGTTTAGGTGATTTGGTGAGTGGTGATTATCTCTCACACGGATCCAAAGGAGTATATCGGATCGTTGGCTTGATTTTGTGTTAAAGTAGTGATTTCCATGCATTTTCTTAATCCTAAGTATAGATCCATATAGATCCATTGTTCATGATGATTTGACAACCATATTACTACATGTTAACCTATGCAAGTTCATTCATCAAGATTATAGAGATATTGCTCATGTTTTCATGCTTGTTAGACTTTTGACTCTTTATTTACGGAATTGCCATTATTGTTATAATTGTCTATTTAGATCATATTTGAATGCTTGATTATTTAGATAAATGTTTGACTTGATTGATTGCTATGAATTAGATGATTGATGGTTTGATTTAGACAAGATGGTCGAAGATGATTCAAAAGCTAAGGGAAAGGCTCTTGAATTGGAAAAGCTGCTCGTGGCATATGTGGCGGATGATAAAGCTCATATGGATAGATTTGATGATGATGTTGAGATGAAGCTTCGCTATAATGATGATGAGGCGAAGCATGATGTGAGATAGTCTTGGTCTAATCCAGACGGGATCATTCCAAGCATGTTGATAACTCGGTGAAATGGTTCGAGTTAGAGGATAATGGTTTGCTCGAGAGGCGCTTGAGCTAGTATGGAAATAGTCGTCGAGGAGGATGACTAGAAGGATGAGATCTCATCGTTGTTGAAGGTTCTAGCATGCTCAAAGCAAGAGTACGTTGGGCAGATTCGATAGTCCCTGAAGGCTAATGATTGATAGTCAAGTACTCTGGGCAGATTCGATAGTCCTAGGCATGGGTCACGATGACGTGCGGAGTTATGTCTAGAACCGGGGTTTCCATTAGCCCTTGGCGGACGGCTGAAAGAATGTGTCGGTCATTCAATTAACGATGATATCGAAGCAATGATAACAGTGATAGCCAGAGTCATGGATGTTTGGTTGTATCGTCATTCGGTCTCAAGAGCGGTATTTTCTGGGTGCTTATCTGATCTTGGTTTAGGCCTTGGGGGTTTGTACTTGGAAAACATCGCCCTTGACTCGAGTGATAATTGCTTTACTTTAAATTGTATGCTCTGCTATGTTTGCTTCTGCTTAGTGTGTATCTTGGGGCTATCACTGTAGAAAGAGGTGGAGTGGGAGGGTTGTATTCCTATTCCTTTTCCTTTATGCTCTTTTGGTATGTTGTTAGTTAATTTACTGCTCACTAAGACTGTTGTCTGACTCAAGGCTTTATGTTTTAACTCTTATTGCCTTGGGCTGTTCGTCCATTTTGGGATGGGCAGACTAGGTAGCAGGTGACAGGTGTTGTTCTTGCTTCCCACGATGCTGATGTCGAAGACGAGCTGGAGGTTTGCATATTATCTTCTTACTATATGTACTGGATGTTCCGCTGCTTGTTATTCTCTGAGTGTTATGTAGTGAGGCTTGATGTATTGACTATTCAGATGTTTGTATTCAACTATTATGAAGTTTTATTGATGAGATTCTATTTCTGTGAAGCTTCACTATATATATATTCTATTGTATTTTGTCCATGCGCTGTGAGTAATACGATAGATTCTGCTGTTTTAATTTACCCTGGCAATCGTCCATGGTCGCCTGGCACACTTTACAGCGCACTTTCTCTAGGTTCAGTGCAGGGGTCATGGGCGGTCGTCACAAAGAGCCTTTTACTTAGCTTTTGAATCATCTTCGACCATCTTGTCTAAATCAAATCATCAATCATCTAATTCATAGCAATCAATCAAGTCAAACATTAATCCAAGTAATCAAGCATTCAAATATGATCTAATAAACAATTATAACAATAATGGCAATTTCGTAAATAAAGAGTCTAAAGTCTAACAAGCATGAAAACATGAGCAATATCTCTATAATCTTGATGAATGAACTTGCATAGGTTAACATGTAGTAAAATGGATGTCAAATCATCATGAACAATGGATCGATACTTAAGTTTACAAAAATGCATGAAAATCACTACTTTACACAAAATCAAGCCAACGATCCGATATACTCTTTTGGATCCGTGTGAGAGATAATCACCACTCACCAAATCACCTAAACACCTCAAAAGCAACACACTTCAGATCTAGACAGCGAAGGATCTAACTCGATCTATCAAAATTCCGCTTCAAACGATGAAATCTCTCTTCGAAGAATGTAGATCTTCAATCTAAGCTCTTGGATCTTCGATTTGGATGGAAGGAATCACAAGATTAGAGTGGAGAAAAGAAGTGTAGAAGTGTAGAACTCGAGCTCTTAGAATGGCAGCACTTCGTCGCTTCAAAATCCGGATCCCAAAAATGAAGAAATGGACGTGTATTTATAGGCTGGAATTCCCTAAGTCGTCCGCCTCCTTGAGTCGTCCACGACTTATAGACCATCACGACTTACGACTTAAGAAATACCCCGACTTACGACTTAGTGAGACAACCCATCCTACGACTTAACAAATCCACCAGTCTGCGACTTAACGACTCAACACAATAAGTCTTCTCACGACCTAACAGCTCACGACCTAACACTTAGCGACCTAACAATATCGCGACTTAACAAACCATAGGACTTAACCTTGCGCGACTTAATATGCGCGACCTAACGACAAATGCGCTTCTGCGACCTAACAATGCCACGACCTAGGACAATGCGCGACCTAACGACTCAATACCTACGCGACCTAACTGGGTTACGACCTAACACCTCACGACCTAATACTTAGCGACCTAACACTTAACTCGTTCACGACTTAACTCCCTTAGGTCGTAAACTCACCCAACCCCTAGGTCGCTAACTGCTACCACCAGCTTTCTTAGGTCGTTGCCGACCTATCCACCTTAAGTCGCTACTTCCTGTAGGTTGCTAGCTCTTAGGTCATCCACTACCTTAGGTTGCCAACTTCTTATAGGTCGCTCCAACCGACCTAACCTACACCCCACGACCTAGATCACCATACGACCCAACTCCTATACGACCTATCCCAAAATCCTTAGGTCGCTCCACTTTCTTAGGTCGTCTACTCCGACCTAACAACTCTACGACCTAGGACTTAGGCTATGGACAACTTATCAACAATGCAACCTAATGTCAACTGTTTTTACGATGTTTCGATCCGTAAAAATACGGGTCGTTACAGAATTGAATTTGGGATTGCGGGTTGAAAAGATATATACCCGTATATATTTAAATTGCGGATTGAAATGATAAATATCCATATCACTTGACCATATGATAGAAAATTATATATAGACACCGTTGGTCTATATATAAATATTTTGAAAATGATTTCTATGGTTTTGAAAAGAAATATATGGTTTTAATAAATATCGATTTTAAAGATTTATTAAAGTTTAATTAATAAAGTTGATAAATAATATGTTTAAGTATTTATTTAATATCTATATTTTCAAATATAGAGTTTAAAATGATTTGAAATTATATTTATTTAAGAATTTTACTTAAATAATTTTGATTTGAAATTTAGTAAATTTGAAATTTTAAAGCTATGATTTTATTACTTGAATTTGATTAAAAGTGACTTAAATGAATATTTCAAATTTATATAAATTTAAATGGGATATTTTGTTTAAATTTGTAAATTAAAGCTGCATTTAGATATTATTGAAATGTTGAATATATTGACTTTGATATATATTGAAATTTGAATGGTTTATTTTGAGGTTCAAATCTGTATTTGAAATCGATATAATTTGAAATAGTTTATTTAGAACTGAATTGAATTGAAATCGATGAATTGAGATTGAATTAAATGTGAATTTGGGAATTCGAGTTGATTTGAATTGATTTATGAAATTCGTGGAAACTATCTTATTATATAAAGTATTTTAAATTATATTTAAAACTATTTTATATTATTTTATAAACTATTTTAATATAACTATTTTTAATATAAACTATTTTAAATATACTAATTATTTTAATATAAATTGTTTTAACTTATAACTATTTTATATAAATTATTTTATTTTATAAACTATTTTATTTTAAATACTATTATTAATATCTAAACTGTTTGAAGGAAAGTGTTATGATTTCAAAGTATGATGATTTCCAAAGTATTATTATTTCAAATTGTTTGATTTCGAAAACATTATAACTTTGGAAAGTGATATGACTTTTGGAAATGGATATATTTGAAATGGAAATGATATCGTATTGATTTGGGTTTTGAAATAAAAATGATATTTTGGTTTTGAAGATAAACTATTTTGAAATGACCGCGGTGTTATAATAACGTTTGGTTGTTAAAGAGACCGGGATCAGATATGGGCATACTCTCTATCGATACCGAAAACCACTTTAACAACTGTGTACGCGGTGGAGATTCCAGAATGAAGTAGGATGGTGGCGACGATCCTATTTGAGGTATATACGTGGACCTAACTCCCGTGAGTTAGCATAAGATGGCTAAAACAGGAGCGATCTCGGGCCAATGAGGTAGCACCTCTGATCGGACACATTTCTTCGATACCATTCTATTACTCGTGATTTATATGGTGGCCACCTTTCGATTTTTGATTTGTGAGTGTGTTCCGAGGTGGGCGGTAGTAGTTGCTATGCGTTTCCACCACCCGTGTGCGTAATTGGTATATCTACCCTGGCATTGCCTCGTTGTGCCGTGTCACCTACCATAGCGAGCTTTACTACGAGTTTGATTTGTGTCGTACCTATGGAGTATCTTCTCGTAGCCTCCCGATCTGGAGGTACGTAGGTACTGTATAGACTATTGGCACTATAAAATGTGTTAAGGGGGATATGGGTAACGCTTTAACGCTATTTTTAAATAGTTTACTTTACTTTAGACATTATTATAATAGCGTATATTATTACATAGTAGATAGTTTAACGGATCTTTAGAGGATGGTTATCCCAAACATCCTTTGAGTTACTTGTATTTATGTTGATATTTCACTTGAGTTGGATTTATTGATATAAGAATGTTAATCCTGACTCGGGTGTTTTGTGTTTTGCTTTACGCTCGGGTCAGACTGAGTGATATGGCATTTGAGACTCACCTTTGGAGTTGGAGCTTCGCTTGGAGATCCAGCTATCTATCCAGCTTTCAGTTATTCAGTTGATTCCAGTGATGTATTCAGATTTTGTATTTGACTCTTGTATTGAGACATCTATGTATTCGAGACTTCTGTTGTATCTTGCTTAAATCTGTTATATATATATAGAAGCTTCATGTACTACTATTCTTTTGTTTCCGCTGCATTATTGTTATATTACTTTGTTTCTGTGATTCCGTGATTATTTATTTACTGTATATGCTGAGTTTTGCCAAATTTAAATTAACAATCTGATATTTTGAGCAATTCAAATTCAACATGAATGGATGCGAATGGTTGAAAATTGCAGGATGTTACATGTGGTATCAGAGCCAGGTTTTTGGCAAACTTAGTATATGTAGTAAATTTGATTACAGAATCACTTTCGTTCGAGCTTGAATTCCTTCTTCTTCGATTCGGTTTCCTTTGAATTTTGGAACGTTCCCTCGGTTCCAAAATCCATTCTTGTCTTCCCTATTCGTATTCTTTGATTCCGGAGCATCCCATAGCTCCAATGAATGATTTGTAAAGGGGTGAAACTCCTTTACAATAGGCATTGATTCACTGGAGATTTTGTATCCTCGGTTTATGATGCTGCTATCTTTTGTTATACACGAATTCTATCTCTGGCGATCGAATGTTGATTTGTTCCAGAATTCTACCTCAATCTTATTTTGAAGTCATAGTTGACCTAGTTAAGGTTGCCCGTGATTTATATAAGTCTATCCATCTTACCTATTTTGTTATTTAATTATCTTATCTTCGTTTCGAGCCTGTCTCCGAATTTGAATTCTTTTGATTAGGGTCCCTCAAAAATTTGAATCTCTATCCTTGTTTTGAAATCTATTCTTGTATCATCGAGTGAGGGAGTGTATTTGTAAATTAATATTAAAAATGTTATATATATATATTGTGTTATTTGAGTTGTTGATGTTGATTTGGGTTTTCGATCGATTCGTCTGATCAACGCTATCGATAGGATCTCCAAAACACTTTAACAGAGCAAACTGACACAATATTGTTTTCAAATTTGGTAAATAAAATTATTTTAAATGATTATATTATGTATAAGTATAAATTTTTTTGAAATTAAATTATTAATGAATTTGTTGTCAGAAATGATAATACTTGATTTTCATTTATTGTTTTTAAACCATTGATTTTACCAACATATAAATAAATGAATTTTAAACTTGGTTTATAAATTGATTTAGAATTGAAAGAATTTAAAGTAAGAATTTGAGAATTTAATTTCCGAAAATTTCAAACTTGTTTTAAAGTTTTAAAATGCATATTATTTAAAGTATTTTCAAATAGAAATTTGTTTCCAAAGAATTTGTAAATGTTTAAATCAGTGCTTTTCTCTTTTGTCGCTGGAAAATAATTTCGGTGATGACGGCCGCATCATCGACATTCATTTTCGAGTTTTGAAGTGGAGAGATCAATTCGTAGCTTAGCTACACTTTTTTTTTGGGAATTAAATTGATTTGAATTTCTTAAATATGACTTGATTTATAATATATATAGGTATATATTGATAAATTTGATTTGATATATATGGTATATATTTATCTTTAAATGGTTTGAAGTGAATCGAAAATTTAATTCTTAAAATTTTGTTAAAGGATGATTTTAAATAAAGCCAAAATTTTGTACAAATATTTAAACTTGAAATAACTGAATTGTAAAATTTTATTTTTATAATACTCAATTGCATTCTATATATAACTTACCTAAATTATTCAGAGGTTAACTATGTAATTGAATATTATACAATATAAAAGGATATTAAAGGAATTTGTAAATAAACTTGAGTAGTTATAATAAGTGTAAATATACTTAATATATCTTATCACATATATAAGATATATTAAGTAGAATAAATTTAACAATAATTTGGAATAAAGAAGAATTAAATTTGTTGAAAAAAAATATGATTATAATAAAAAACTATTCAAATTTATGGTTTTAGAAATTGTAAATTTAAGATAATTGGATAATAAGATAATGAATTTAGAAATAGTTAAGATTGATTTTAGTGAAATCAAATGGATTAAATCAATTATTGAATATCAATTAATTTAAATTGGAATTTATATGGTTTAAATTAATTGTTATTTTGTATTTCAAACCTTCTTTCTTTCTGGTAGTTTATTTCTCCTACCTACTTCCTTTTCGAGGATGAAAAGTTTTGAGTGGGGGAGAGTGTAACGACCCGTATATTTTAGTGGTTTATTAATTTTATTAATTGAATTTTTGTGAAATTTTAAATAATAAAATTTTGAAATAAAAGTTTAATATTTGGAATACGTCTATTTTAACATAGCAATTGGAAAATTTTCATCAAATAATATGGAAGTTTATTTTCTTGTGTAATTTTATTTCAATTCTAATCGGTTAAAAATTGATGATAATATAATGTTTTTCAAACCTGGATATTTTTATACAATAAATTTGTAAATCATCTTCTGAGTGAGACGTCATATTTTGTTTCTCCAGATTTGGACTTCTTTTGCTCCGTTTATTTTATTTTCAACAGATTTACAACATTTTTGGGTACCAGTTATCGACTTTTGATTGGATGATCGTACCACCGACATCTGTATACCATTTTGATCATCTCGTCATGCTGATCTCTACGGCATATTCAATTCTGTGTTTTGAAGTCGGTACGCAGTGGAAACCGCGTAAACGGTAACCATATCGGTAACCGGTTGTGCCATTTTGTTTCTTCTGTCTATTCATTTACCCAACCTCTGACTTTTACTATCCCCGACCTTTCCTTTTCTACCGGTTCACTGTTTCTTTTATATATTTATTTATTTATTTATTTCCATAACTGTTCATTTTTTTCTTTCACATTCCTTTTTTGTGTAGAAAAAGAGAAATGTACAAGTTTATAACCTGCTACCTCTTCGGCTTTGTTCCTCTTGCCTCTCTCTCTTCCAAGTCATCCTTCCACGCCTCCTCTCTTTCCCCTCAGCCGCTTGCCACGCATCACAACACAACCAACACCTGACAGCACGCCGGCCACCTCTCCTCTCTCTCTTCATCCCCACCGAATAACCGACGCCTCCAACTCGTCTCTGCCATCCTCCGGTCTAGTAGCAGCCCGCTGCCTTACAAACAGGCGAACGCCATCACCGTCCTTATTCCTCCACCTTGCAACAGCCTATACTTGAGTCAGGGTTGTTCTTATATATTTGAGGTTAGTTTATATATGTAATTTGTATATGTCAGAGCTAAATACATACTAAAATACATTTATACTGCATGGGGCTATGGGTTAGTTTATATATTATTCTATATAGGTTTGTATATATACTTACCGTTTAAGTACTGATAGTTTAAGCACATACATATAACTATATATTGAGTTGGTTTATATATATAGCTGATATGATATATATATATATATAAGGTATAGTATATATATGTTTATATATTGTTAGTTAGCTGTTTGAATAGGTATTTAAGCTTATATTCACGTAAGTTATACAAATCAATTTGTTACTAAGTGTTTTACAGTAGTATAGGTTTGTCTGGGTATATAAATATATATTATGTGTTATCTTATGATATATTAGTTATATATATATATATACATATATACTAGTTACAAAATATATTCTGTTGAGCCTATATATAGATGCTTTGTTAGTTATATATATGTTAAAGTATATAGTTTTATACATGTTAGTCTACTTTGATATAATCTGTTATATATTAGCTTACATATCTATGTTGGTACCCTGACGCATGTGTACCACACTTATGAATATATATATATACATATATATATTGTTTGTATAGCTTATGTAAGATAATACAAATGTTTATATACACAATTTACATGAACAGTTATATAGGTGTATGGATTTGGACTTTCGAATATGATGTGCATCTTGGAATGTATAAGTTTACACCGTTTATATGTTTTATATTAACAGTTATATATATATGTATACAATGTTTTTTATATATATTTTTAAACTATATATTACAGTGATTATACTGGAAGTAATGTAAGTTATATGTTAAATATATATGCTTATGGTATATATAACACAGTATGGGGATGGTATGTTATGTTTTACAGTGCATATATGTATGAATATATATATATATATATACACATATATAAAGTCGCTTATGAGCTTATATGATGTGCTGAGTTCATATATATAGTTTAAGTTATATTGATTTTTATAAAATTTTGTTTTAAATATATGTAAGCATTTTGCATTTTTATAAGTATATATGTATGTAGTGTTCTGTTGTGGAAGTGTATATAGAGTTTTAAACATATATTACGTAGCCATTTTGATGTTATTTCTATATTAAGTCATTTTGATTATATGTATATAAGTTATGTATCCTATATATGTTATATGTATGTATACATATAAATTTTGTAATAGCAGTGATTGATGTTGTAATAGCTTTAATATACATATATTATGTTTAAAGGTTTACTTGAATATTATATATAGATTTTATTTTAAGTGTATATATATATATATTCTAAAATGGACTTTTGGAAATTATATTCTTTTATGTGTTGTGTATATATTTCGAAAGAAAGTGAAGATATATATACACTACAAAAGAAGCACTGTTTAGCGACGGCTATTAGGCGTTGGCGGCCGTCGCTAGCCGTCGCTAAATGGCGTCGCTAATTATCTCATTGCAACAAAAGAAAACGACGGCAAAAGCGATGGCTCCATCGTTCTTTTTGCAATGGCTTGTAACGGTTAATTGTCCACGTGGAATCAACCGTTGGGGTTGTTGGTTTCCCGGGTTGTTGATGCAAAGCATTACAAAGCGTTGCAATTTGGCCATCGCTAGCCGTCGCTAGCTGCGACCATTTGGCCGTTGCGAGCCGTTGCAAATCTGGAACAAAATTAGCTGCCACATTCCAGCACCTTCAACCCTCAATCCCAATCAATCCAAATAATATAATTCCATCATTCCGCACATATAATACCATTCCATCATACCATATAATCAATATCAACACAACCAAATCATCAAATATTGCATATTCCAACATATATTCACAAAATCATATAAGAAAATCAACATAACCAAATATGAAAATCCACCAAACCAACCCACATAACTAAATTAAACAACCAGTACATATCAAGTGCCAAAGTTTCAATGACAACAACCAAAATATCAAATCCACCAAAACACTAAGTATTAATCACAACATCCAAATTACTAAATGTCAAACCCCTCATAATATGTACATATATGTATATAAAGTGTACCCGTCAAAACAAACCAACTAAGCATCATCATCATCTGCACCTCCTTCCTCGGGCATTGACCCATGCTCCTGATAGAAGGCAGCAATACGCTCATCTATCTGCGTCGCCAAATGACTCTTCCGCCAATCATTAAGCTCATCCAATTGTGTTTGCATCCGAGCAATCTCTTCCTCGTCTATGGATCTCCTATATGCTCTTTGGAAATTAAGAGCCTGTGAAATAATTCAACTGAATAAGAAGTTCATGGCATACAATAACAATAATAAAACTCAAGTTATCTCTAATAAACTCAAATGAATAAGAAGTTCATGGCATACAGGTTTCTACTGTGTAAACGTTGAGTACATACCATATTGCCGAAACTGTAACGCCTGTTTTGACTTGCCGGTTCAATGATTGAGTCCCATATCCGATTAGACTCATCAACCGTAAGCGACTCCCGTCCACTCGCTTGTATCGCTCGATCATGCTCTGCATTATACTCTCCTACAATTACGAACAGATATTTGACACAATTGATATACAATTTACTTATTTACTGTGAAATAAACGAATATGAAATATTTTCATTAAAGAAATAAACATATTTACCATTACAGAAGCAGCCTTGTCGTCCGACCAATCATATGAAACATTCCCATCCTCATCTGTATGCTCCACTGCATGTGTGACTCTGAAAACCTCAGCCGTTGTAGGCTCCCTTCCATACTTTGCCCACTGAATATATACAAGAATAGATTATATTGATAAATTGCATGAGTATATACAAGAATAGATTATATACAAGAATAGAATAGAATAGTTAATTTATTTACCAATTCCCTCCTATGTTGTTGGAAGGATTTCGAGCCACCACGTTGTAAAGCAGGGTTTTTGTTCCTATTTGCCTTGTTTCTTACCGATAATTCCTATTAATTTATACACACTATTAAGTAAAATAATTCAACACATTTAAATGTAAAAATATAGTGACAATATAACTTACTTTGAATGCTTCCGATTCCCAATATTGTTGGAATCCAGCCCAAATATCATCCCCCATCCAACTTGGCTTTTTCCCTGAACTCTTAGCCCTTGAAAGAGTCTCTCTGTAATTGTTCCGCATCTTTTTATTCCAATGATTTATAAAAACATCCATATCCTGCGGATCCACACGTATAGCTGCGTGCATATTGAATTATCATACGTGTTATGTAAAAGAGATTATATAATTAAAAAACAATTGGCAAAACAGAATACATAAAACTGATATCAAAAGGCATGATGGCATATTGTTTTTTGTTTCATATAAGGCATAATTATATATTACAAAGTTGTACTTACCATAAGATCAGCCCATATTGCGTTTTTTATATGTGTTGGGATGTTATCCCACTGAGGCCAACAGCCAGACATCCTACTTTTGTATGCTTCTTTTGATACTTGTAAAATGAAATCGGATGGTTCCACCTCGAACCCTCTATAGAAATGTTGATGTATATATTCAATATATTTCATATAATGTAATTCAAATAAGTTTGATACATACCCAGCACTTTTCAGAACTATCTCCGCAACTCGACGGAGATCTGGCTCAGAGCTACTCAGACCTGCTCCAAGTGAAGGCGACTGAGATGTACTACGTCGATAACGACGCCTATCAGACATAGCTCCAAGTGAAGGTGACTGAGATGTACTGCTTAGAAAAAAGTACTGATAATAGAAGAATCACATAATCATCAATCAATATCACATAATCATTAATCGTCGCATAATCATCACATAATTATTAGTCAAGTGGTAATCATTACATAAACATACTCTGCACATAATCATCGAAAAAAGCGTACATAAAAAGAATAATGCTTAACTCAGAATGATACAGATCATATATAGTCATCAGTATTATTACATAGCTCAGAATATTACATAGTCATTATTGTTAATACATAGCTCAGAATTATACAACAAGCGATGCCATCTATGATCAGTCTTCATCGTATTCTGATTCAGACTCGGTCTCGTACTCTATATCATTTTCTTCGGTACTTACAAATGCATCTATTAAAACATTCGATTCATCAGTCAACGACCCTACATCAATGTCATCGGTTATCACTATTTCAGTATTTGGCTCGAGATCCGCTGCTTCATCTGGAATATTATTTCCATCAAATGTATATCTTGCCTTCGTTTTAAAAACATCCCACCAGTCTGCTTTATCTTTTTTAAGGACGGATATGGAGCAAAATAAACTTGTAAAGCTTGCTTAGCTAATACAAAAGGATCATACTTATAGTAATGTGATGTATGCCTTATTTCAGTTAGCTTATAATCTTTGTGCACATTAATTCCAGAGCCAGGAACATTACTAAACCAGTTGCATTTGAATAAAACAACTTTCTCTGCAGGTTGTATATAATATGTCAACTCTAAAACTTGTGTTAAGACGCCGTAAAAATCTTTTATATGCTCCTCTGAATCATCACTTCCTTTGACAAATACACCACTATTATATGTTAATTTTTCAGCCCCGTAATCTTTGGTGTTGAATTTAAATCCATTGACGAAAAATATTGGATAAGTATTGACATTTCATTTTGGTCCTATAGCAAGATGTCGTAATCCTTCGTCAATAACACAGCTTCCTGTATCATGAACGTAGTTTGAAAACTATCCAGCAAATTCTTTACTGAGATCACCAGATGGATGTTGTGATTCGTATATGCTGCAAATATGTATTATATTCCTTTATAATTAATATATACATGTATAATTGAAATATATATGAATTCTTAAGTACCTGATAAATGGTGCAACTTTAGCACAATTTAGAAGAACATATGTGTGTGCCACATGGTAATCTCTATCATCTAACCATATTTCCACACATTTTCCAGTAGGTCTTCCATGTTGTCTAAAAATAGATAACATTGTTTCAGAAGAATCCTGCTCAATAGTTTCTTCATTACGGGGAACACTTACGAACGATAAGTTCACATCGTTACTAAAGTAATGTGAGAAAAAAATTGAAGCTTCTTCTTCAAGGTACGATTTGCAAATCGAACTTTCTACTCGTGCTTTTTGTCTAATTTTTTTCTTCAAATGATTCAGGTACCTATAACAAAATTAATTAAATTTATATGGTGGTACAAAAACAGAAATTAATTAAATTACCTTTCAAATGGATACATCCATCCATATTGCACAGGACCACGAAGGAGTGCTTCAGATGGAAGATGAACAGGTAAATGCTCCATTACATTAAAAAAACCAGGCGCAAATATTTTCTCCAGTTTGCATAGAAGTACAGGGATTTCTGCTTCAAGTTTACATATATGATCTACCTTTAACATCGTAGAACAAAGCTGTTTATAAAACATACTTAAATCTGTTATAACACTCCATATTTTTACAGGCAGCAGTTCTTTGAAAATCACGGGAAAAAAATACTCCATCATAATGTGGCAATCGTGACTTTTCATCCCACTCAATTTGCTGTTTTTAAAGTCAACGCATCTACGGAGGTTAGAAGAAATCCCATTAGGACATCTAAGTCCTTCCACCCACTTTAGAACGAGTTTTACTTGCTTGTTGTCTAGCTCATATCATGCTTATTGTAACAACTCGGGGTTTTACTGCTAAATTGTCACCGTCACATAATGATTAATCTGTTGGGTTATCGTAGTTGGAAATTTTTATCAAGCTGAAATTCTTTTGAGAATTCATCAAAGAAGTCATGTGGGCTTTCGATTCAATCTTGGCCCAAGAAGCCTCACTCCTTTATTTTATCCTTTTGTGGCCGTTCCCTTCTTATTCAATTCGACCTGGTCCCCTTTTCATCCTCTCGTTCATTCCTAACCCTAAACCTAAAATAGACGAAGAAACGAAAATGGCGACATCGTTCGCTCCTCCCTCCTTCACTTTCGAATACCCGTCCCATTTCATTTCCTCGTGATAAACCCTAAGTCTAAGAGAAAGAAAACGGTAGCACTCATTCTCTTCCGCGTCCATCTGCAAGAACTAGGGCTCGTTCGTATCGAAGGCGATCGATTCTCTGGCAACTTGGACTTTGGCTTCGACTTGGGTGGCTCAATCAGATCTCGTGCCTTCGTCGCGATGAAAGGTGAGTTACTCACATCTAATTCTTACTTCAGATGCTTGGTTTTATTGGCTATTCGATTTCGTTATAATTTGGGATGGTAGGCTTGTTTTTACTTCACTCGAATTTGCTTCTCGAGTTGATCTTTAACTGTCGTTTGGAGGGGTAATCACTGTTTCGACTTTAGTTTTGGGTTTCGTTCGATTTCGTTTCGTTGATTGAGGATTTTACTGGCATTGGCAATTTCTGATACTCACGGTATTGATTTTTGAAATCGAGTTCGACACTGTTATTTTGCTCGACTTTGTTTATGCGATATTTTGATGCATTAGCCAAGTTTTGAAATTTGACTTGTTTCTGGTTCTGGTCATCTTCTCTGGCCATTTGCTTTTGTGACAATTATCTACTCGAATCATCACTTGACTACAGTCATTTTCACTGTTGTCTTTGATGGTGAGCTTTAGTCTGCATTCCAGTTTATGGTTCTCTCTGACCATCTATGTTTATATCTGACTTTGGCTTCTCTGTTATATGTTGCGTGAACTTCTGGTGTTTATCCCTGACTTTGGTCATCTTCTGGCCATCTGTAAATTCTGCGACCTGTAGTTGACTTTGTAGATTGATTTTTGATTCCTTAAACAATTTTAAACTGTTTCACGTCTCTGACTAACTTCTCTGTGGTATTCTTGTTATTGACACTGTTGACTTTGATGATGAACTTCTTGTTCATCTCTTATGTCCACTGTTTCACTTGTACATGTTCATTGCACTTGAATATGTTGCATTTTCAAATTGCTGACCATCCAGACTTTTCATATGTTCTCTGTTGTACATGTGCACTGTTGGGCCTGCACTTGTATCTCTTGTGCACTCTGTGCCTTGTCTGTCTGCACTTGTCTTGTTGAACTGTTGTATTCAAACTGTGATTGCTTGATGTTTACTAGGACTTTTGAGTCAGTGACTTTAGACCTTCATTTACAATTTGAGTCACGTTGGCATTGCTGGTCTTGGTTGCAGTCTATACTTTGCACACTTTGTAGCCTGGGTTACTGTTCGAGTTCATTTGCATTTGAACTACTCTCTGGAGTGGTCGAACACTTGTAGTTGAGTTGCAGTTTTGTTCTCTGATTGAGTTCTTTACTTGGTGTTATTTGATCTAATTCACCGTTGTACCCCTGATTCAATTGCCATGTGCAGTTTGTAATGTACCATCACTTGTGTACATATTTCGTATTCTCTTAGATAAAGTTTTATGCTGCTGCACTGCCTTTGTTCTCGAATCCGATACATTGCATTGATGCTTTGTATCTATTTGCATTTGGTCATTGTGCTTCACCGATGACCTTAATTCCTATGGAGGCTGATCTGCGTCTTTTTCTGTTGAGTGTTGTAGTGCCATATCCTTGGTGCTCTCACCTTCAGTTTGCTAATTCATTGTTCTTGCTTGTGTAGTCTTTGGTTTATAACTTGCTTGATCCAGTGTTTTGACCTGCTTGGATATTGAACGGACAGTTGCATTCCTGTCATTGATCACTTGGACTTACTATGTTTTTAGTTGATCTCTGATGGCACTTCCACCTCGAACTGCTTGCAAACTGTCTTGTAATCCACTGTTTGATCTGTTGCATTCAAATTGTTTGCAACTGTGTTGAGTCACGCTAGTGTGACTTGACCTTTGCAATTTCGACGTACGGTAGTGGCGAGGCAGTGCACGCGTGCGTGTACTGCAGCCACACCGAGATTTAATTTGATCTGATGTCATCTGTTTCTATTTTATTAAGCGTATTTTGAAATGGTTCATTTTGATTTGTGTGGGATTTATTGACGTTTGGATTCATTGATCTTCTGAGTATTTGATACACTATATTGGCGAGGCAGTATACGTTAGCGTGTACTGCAGCCAATCATCACTGTTGTTTTAAATTGACATTTCAATTGCTTAAACTGCTTTGGATTTCTGTTTTGTGGATTAACACTGTTAAGTGTTATATCTGCCGTTATCCAATTCTCGTATCGAGAGTTGGATATACGAGATTTCTGTGACTGTCGTCTATTTGATGTTGATTATTATTGCTTCTATGCACTAATAACTGAGTTTGAATTAGACTGACCCGTGTATTATTTTCTTTTGAATGTAATACTCGGGTCAGGCCCGAGTATTTCAGGTTGTAGATTTTCTTCTTTGAGTTGCTGTTCAGGATATGAAGACTTTTCACATCGTCTGAAGCTGTTAGTGTCATTTTGTAGTAGTCGTGTCATTGTATAGAACGATATGTATTCATGTATATTAGTCGATAATGTACTTGTATATATAACTTCTAGAGTCGACAGTTGTGGTTGTATCATATGTATTGTGTCAACTATGTATTAACTGACATCAGTTATATATATATGAGACTTTTGTTTTTATCTATGTTCCGCATTTATATTATCTGTGTTATCGTTATATCTAATGTCCTAAACTATTATGAACCATCGTAGTTTGTTTTATACTAATAATTGGGTGTGTCGATGGGAGTAAATGAATAAGATGAAAAATAAAAAGTATGTACCACTCCTATCGAGATAACCAATATTAGTGTAAGGCCAACTACGGATGGTCGCTCCTATCCAGCCTTATTCTTCGTAATAATAGACAGTATTTTCTTTAATACTCTTTGTTATTATGAGCATAGAGGTGGGGCGTCACAGTTGGTATCAGAGCTTGGGGTTTATGGACATAATATAAAACATAACTTGGATGGAACATATGTTACAACTATAGGTCGATGTTTTATCTGTGATTTGAGTCAAAACTAAAGTTTTGAAATTTTGATGAAATTTTTAAATATCGTTATTAAAAAAAAAAAAAAGTGGAATTGTGCTTTGTTGTTCGGATGAAATTGTATTATGATGATTTGATTGATTTGTGTTCTATTTATCAGAGTGCGCAGCGGAAACAGTGAAACTGTCTTCGCTGAGTACAACTGATAATCTTTTTGATTTAAGAATCAAAATACGAAATTGATATGAATTCCAATTGTTGTTTACATAGCTGTAATTATTTGTTTCTTTGAGAATTTCGAATCCAAATTGAGGATTCGAAGAAATTGCAGATATGTGATTTTTGTTGAAATTTCCGCTGGCTTTCTTTTGTACTAATCATCTAGTGATTAGATTTTTACTGTTTTGAATTATCTTCATTGAAGATACATTTGAATGATTTCTTTGTTCATTTTGTAATACGTGCAAAAATTTGAATTGCACGTTATTGCATTTATTTTACGTTGAACCGATGCTTGGTTATGATACGTATTTTGCTGCCGTTATTTTTATAACGGACTTTTTACACCAATGCTGAATTTTTTGAGGCACGGTGTTTTGTTGACAATTTTAATAAATGAAAATTCACTGATGTCACATTTTGATGTGAATCCTTTGATGAGATATTTGATGTTTTAAAAATTTCTGTCGCTTTGACTTCAGTAATAGCCAAAATTTTAAAAGTGGATTTTCAAGCGGTTATTCCGCAATATTGATTTGTGACCGTTTTTACGGTATTTTGAGAAGTACAATTTCCTTATCGAAATTGTTACTAATATTGTTGTTTTAATCACGTGATTGGAAAATCGTTTTAGAATGAAAATTGTTTTCAAAAATTTTAGCAGTTTGCGTTTTCAAAAGAATGAGAAAGCGACTTAAACGATTCAGCAAAATCGAGGATTATGACCCCTTTCTTTTACTGTTTCGCTTAACTCCGGACTTGTTCAGTTGAGAATGCGAATTGTTATTTTTACAAAATAAATAAAAAAAATTGTTTTCAAAAATTTTACAGTTGCGATTTCAAAAGAATGAGGAAGCGATTTAAACGTTTCAGCAAAATCGAGGACTATGACCCCTTTCTTTTACTGATTCGCTTAATTCCGGACTTGTCCGTTTGAGAATGTGAAATGTATTTTTACAAAATACACAATTTTGCACTTTCAAGGAAACGATGAAGAGAATCAAACGATTTAGTAAAACACGTGGTATGGGACATGTGCGTTTGCTATTTCGGTTAATTCCGGACTCGTTAATTGAAATATTTGATGATTTCGTGTGCTTTCGAGCCACTATGAGGACCTTCGGGTCATTTGTTGGGCTTTCGGGCCACTCTGCGGACCTTCGGGTCAAATACCAGTACTAGACCTTCGGGTCACTCTGCGGACCTCCGGGTCAATCTGATGGGCGCCAAAATTATGTTGAGTACTTGGTAGGCTTCGGCCACTCTGAGATGCACGTGCGGCGAATTAAAAACTCGCCATCTGCTGGGATCGATCCAAGCTTTTATGTTGATTTTCTAGTCTTCTTAATTGATTTCTAGATATTTGTTGTTTCCAATTATCTGCAGGTAATTGGATATTTGTTGATATGAGTTCTGATTATCGTTTTTGATAATTAGATATTTGTTGTTTCTAATTATCGCTTGTGATAATTAGATATTTGTTGATATGAGTTTTGATTATCGTTTTTGATAATCAGATAATTGTTGTTTCTAATTATCGCTTGTGATAATTAGATATTTGTTGATATGAGTTCTGATTATCGTTTTTGATAATCAGATATTTGTTGTTTCTAATTATCGCTTGTGATAATTAGATATTTGTTGATATGAGTTTTGATTATCGTTTTTGATAATCAGATATTTGTTGTTTCTAATTATCGCTTGTGATAATTAGATATTTGTTGATATGAGTTTTCATTATCGTTTTTGATAATCAGATAATTGTTGTTTCAAATTATCGCTTGTGATAATTAGATATTTGTTGATATGAGTTCTGATTATCGTTTTTGATAATCAGATATTTGTTGTTTCTAATTATCGCTTGTGATAATTAGATATTTGTTGATATGAGTTTTGATTATCGTTTTTGATAATCAGATAATTTTTGTTTCTAATTATCGCTTGTGATAATTAGATATTTGTTGACATGAGTTCTGATTATCGTTTTTGATAATCAGATATTTGTTGTTTCTAATTATCGCTTGTGATAATTAGATATTTATTGATATGAGTTCTGATTATCGTTTTTGATAGTCGAATATTTGTTGATTTTAATTATCGCTTTAGATAATTAAATATTTGCTGATTTCGAATTTAATTATCGCTTTTGATAATTAAATATTTGCTGATTTGAGATTTAATTATCGCTCTAGATAATTAAATATTTGCTGATTTCGAATTTAATTATCGCTTTAGATAATTAAATATTTGTTGATATGAGATTTAATTATCGCTTTTGATAATTAAATATTTGCTGATTTGAGATTTAATTATCGCTTTAGATAATTAAACATTTGTTGATTTGAGATTTAATTATCGCTTGAGGTAATTAAATATTTTCTGTTTTGAAATTTGATTATCGTTTTGGATAATTGAATATTTGTTCTCTGATTATCGTTTGAGATAATCAGATATTTGAGTTATCTTCTGACTATCGTTTGGGATAATCAGATATTTGTTTTGTCTTTTGATTATCGTTTGAGATAAGTAAATAATTGCGATTTGAAAATTCAATTATCGTTTTTGATGATTGAATATTTGCGACTTTTGAGATTTGAGCTTCGTCTTTTTCTCTGGCGATTCAGGTGAGTAATTTGATTTACTCACATTCAATCCGTGCTCTGTATGGGATTTCTGCTCTGTTTTTCCTTCTCTTTTAGTGCTGGAACCCGATTGTTCTTGCTTTAGTCAGTCGTCTGATTTTGATCCTTGATTCCCACGATGTTGATTCTTTTGATTTGAAGCAGTCGAACCTTTTGATTTCTTATCTAATACCTCCCCACTGACACTTGCTTTGCTTATACATTCGACATTGCCATGTTATTATGATTGTTACCTCTTTCCCACTTATCTCTTAGGATTGCGAGGACGCAATTTCTTTAAGGAGGGAAGTCTGTAACAACCCGGGGTTTTACTGCTAAATTGTCACCGTCACATAATGATTAATCTGTTGGGTTATCGTAGTTGGAAATTTTTATCAAGCTGAAATTCTTTTGAGAATTCATCAAAGAAGTCATGCGGGCTTTCGATTCAATCTTGGCCCAGGAAGCCTCACTCCTTTATTTTATCCTTTTGTGGCCGTTCCCTTCTTATTCAATTCGACCTGGTCCCCTTTTCATCCTCTCGTTCATTCCTAACCCTAAACCTAAAATAGACGAAGAAACGAAAATGGCGACATCGTTCGCTCCTCCCTCCTTCACTTTCGAATACCCGTCCCATTTCATTTCCTCGTGATAAACCCTAAGTCTAAGAGAAAGAAAACGGTAGCACTCGTTCTCTTCCGCGTCCATCTGCAAGAACTAGGGCTCGTTCGTATCGAAGGCGATCGATTCTCTGGCGACTTGGACTTTGGCTTCGACTTGGGTGGCTCAATCAGATCTCGTGCCTTCGTCGCGATGAAAGGTGAGTTACTCACATCTAATTCTTACTTCAGATGCTTGGTTTTATTGGCTATTCGATTTCGTTATAATTTGGGATGGTTGGCTTGTTTTTACTTCACTCGAATTTGCTTCTCGAGTTGATCTTTAACTGTCGTTTGGAGGGGTAATCACTGTTTCGACTTTAGTTTTGGATTTCGTTCGATTTCGTTTCGTTGATTGAGGATTTTACTGGCATTGGCAATTTCTGATACTCACGGTATTGATTTTTGAAATCGAGTTCGACACTGTTATTTTGCTCGACTTTGTTTATGCGATATTTTGATGCATTAGCCAAGTTTTGAAATTTGACTTGTTTCTGGTTCTGGTCATCTTCTCTGGCCATTTGTTTTTGTGACAATTATCTACTCGAATCATCACTTGACTACAGTCATTTTCACTGTTGTCTTTGATGGTGAGCTTTAGTCTGCATTCCAGTTTATGGTTCTCTCTGACCATCTATGTTTATATCTGACTTTGGCTTCTCTGTTATATGTTGCGTGAACTTCTGGTGTTTATCCCTGACTTTGGTCATCTTCTGGCCATCTGTAAATTCTGCGACCTGTAGTTGACTTTGTAGATTGATTTTTGATTCCTTAAACAATTTTAAACTGTTTCACGTCTCTGACTAACTTCTCTGTGGTATTCTTGTTATTGACACTGTTGACTTTGATGATGAACTTCTTGTTCATCTCTTATGTCCACTGTTTCACTTGTACATGTTCATTGCACTTGAATATGTTGCATTTTCAAATTGCTGACCATCCAGACTTTTCATATGTTCTCTGTTGTACATGTGCACTGTTGGGCCTGCACTTGTATCTCCTGTGCACTCTGTGCCTTGTCTGTCTGCACTTGTCTTGTTGAACTGTTGTATTCAAACTGTGATTGCTTGATGTTTACTAGGACTTTTGAGTCAGTGACTTTAGACCTTCATTTACAATTTGAGTCACGTTGGCATTGCTGGTCTTGGTTGCAGTCTATACTTTGCACACTTTGTAGCCTGGGTTACTGTTCGAGTTCATTTGCATTTGAACTACTCTCTGGAGTGGTCGAACACTTGTAGTTGAGTTGCAGTTTTGTTCTCTGATTGAGTTCTTTACTTGGTGTTATTTGATCTAATTCACCGTTGTACCCCTGATTCAATTGCCATGTGCAGTTTGTAATGTACCATCACTTGTGTACATATTTCGTATTCTCTTAGATAAAGTTTTATGCTGCTGCACTGCCTTTGTTCTCGAATCCGATACATTGCATTGATGCTTTGTATCTATTTGCATTTGGTCATTGTGCTTCACCGATGACCTTAATTCCTATGGAGGCTGATCTGCGTCTTTTTCTGTTGAGTGTTGTAGTGCCATATCCTTGGTGTTCTCACCTTCAGTTTGCTAATTCATTGTTCTTGCTTGTGTAGTCTTTGGTTTATAACTTGCTTGATCCAGTGTTTTGACCTGCTTGGATATTGAACGGACAGTTGCATTCCTGTCATTGATCACTTGGACTTACTTTGTTTTTAGTTGATCTCTGATGGCACTTCCACCTCGAACTGCTTGCAAACTGTCTTGTAATCCACTGTTTGATCTGTTGCATTCAAATTGTTTGCAACTGTGTTGAGTCACGCTAGTGTGACTTGACCTTTGCAATTTCGACGTACGGTAGTGGCGAGGCAGTGCACGCGTGCGTGTACTGCAGCCACACCGAGATTTAATTTGATCTGATGTCATCTGTTTCTGTTTTATTAAGCGTATTTTGAAATGGTTCATTTTGATTTGTGTGGGATTTATTGACGTTCGGATTCATTGATCTTCTGAGTATTTGATACACTATATTGGCGAGGCAGTATACGTTAGCGTGTACTGCAGCCAATCATCACTGTTGTTTTAAATTGACATTTCAATTGCTTAAACTGCTTTGGATTTCTGTTTTGTGGATTAACACTGTTAAGTGTTATATCTGCCGTTATCCAATTCTCGTATCGAGAGTTGGATATACGAGATTTCTGTGACTGTCGTCTATTTGATGTTGATTATTATTGCTTCTATGCACTAATAACTGAGTTTGAATTAGACTGACCCGTGTATTATTTTCTTTTGAATGTAATACTCGGGTCAGGCCCGAGTATTTCAGGTTGTAGATTTTCTTCTTTGAGTTGCTGTTCAGGATATGAAGACTTTTCACATCGTCTGAAGCTGTCAGTGTCATTTTGTAGTAGTCGTGTCATTGTATAGAACGATATGTATTCATGTATATTAGTCGATAATGTACTTGTATATATAACTTCTAGAGTCGACAGTTGTGGTTGTATCATATGTATTGTGTCAACTATGTATTAACTGACATCAGTTATATATATATGAGACTTTTGTTTTTATATGTGTTCCGCATTTATATTATCTGTGTTATTGTTATATCTAATGTCCTAAACTATTATGAACCATCGTAGTTTGTTTTATACTGATAATTGGGTGTGTCGATGGGAGTAAATGAATAGATGAAAAATAAAAAGTATGTACCACTCCTATCGAGATAACCAATATTAGTGTAAGGCCAACTACGGATGGTCGCTCCTATCCAGCCTTATTCTTCGTAATAATAGACAGTATTTTCTTTAATACTCTTTGTTATTATGAGCATAGAGGTGGGGCGTCACACTTATGGTTTCTTATTATCGTCGTATAATTGCAATTCAGGCTGCTTACAGAAGTGTAATATATCACATCTTGAATTCGCATCGTCCTTGGTTTTCCCCTTCACATTCAAAATTGTGTTAAACACGTTGTCGAACACGTTTTTTTCGTTGTGCATGAAGTCAATGTTATGTCGGAGTAGGAGATTTTTCCAGTACGGTAACTCCCAGAATATACTTTGCTTGCACCAGTTATGAATGTTCGATTTACCTGGAATTTCAACCTGTACCCCAGTTTCGTGTATCTTTGGGTAGTCTTTTACAATTTCATATACCTCTTCACTTGTCCAAACCATAGGTGGTAGCATACTCTCTACTCTGTTAGCTTAAAAGTTCTTTTTATCCGTTCTAAATTTATGATTGGTATGTAGAAAACACCGATGACAGTCAAACCAAGAAATTTTCTTCCCATACTTCAATGAAAATGCTCGTGTTTCATCCATACAATAAGGACAAGCTAGACGTCCAGATGTGCTCCAACCTGAAAGCATGCCATACGCGGGAAAATCACTAATAGTCCATAATAAAGAAGCAAACATACGAAAATTTCTTTTTCTCAAAATGTCGTACGTTTCAACTCCTTCATGCCACAGTGTTTTCAACTCGTCGATTAGTGGTTGTAAATAAACATCAATTCCTTGTGTCGGATCATCGGGACCGGGGACGACAATCGTTAGAAACATATATAGAGTTTTCATACACATCCATGGAGCTAAATTATAAGGAGTAATAATAATAAGCCATGATGAATATTTACTACCAAACTGAGAAAATGGCGAAAATCCATCCGTACATAAGCCAAGCCTAACATTATGGCTCTCTGCCGCAAATTCAGGATAAGTCTTATCGAAATGTTTCCATGCTTCTCCATCATATGGATGTATCAAAGTTCCTTCTTCTGGTGTTCTCACACTGTGCCATCGCATATGACATGCTGTAGCAGAAGATGCATATAACCGTTGAAGTTTGGGAGTGATGGGTAAATAATGCATCCTCTTATATGGAACTTCTTTTCCTTTCTTTTTTCTTGGTTTGTATCTTTCCTCGTTACATATTCTGCATTTAGTAAGATGAGCGTCTTCTTTCCAATACAGCATGCAACCTTTTACACATGTATCTATCTTCTGGTACGGCAATCCAAAAGCAGACATAAGTTTTTTTACTTTATAATGACTATCACACATCAAATTATTAGGTGGCATGTGTCGTTTTGCAGTTTGTACAACTGCTGTAAATGCAGCTTCTGTAAGATTAAATTTCGATTTCATAGTGATGTATTCGGCGGTTACAGATAATTCGATTCTGCTTGTACATCCATCCCACAATGGCATCTTAGCAGAATCCAATAAATCATAAAAAAATTTAGCTTCCGCGGTCGGCTCTTCGTCAACATTTTCGTTCCCATCATCACCTTGGTCAAAGGTAGGAAACATTGATCGTGCAGCATCTTGCACCATGTTTTCTATAGGATTGGTCATAGTATTATCGTCCTCTAACACTACAGGATTAGGTGTAGGTTGAACAAGTTCTCCATGACGATCCCATAAGTAATAATTTGGTAAAAAACCAAATTTGTACAAATGTACTTCTACTACATCTGCTTTCCAATGCTTCAGATGTTTGCACTTACTACACGGACAACGAATGTCTACGTTATTTCGATTATTAGACTGAGCAAATCTAATAAATACTTGTACACCGTTACAGAAACGTTCTTTTATTGATCCTTTCATACCTTTTCGAGGTTCATACATCCAACTACGATCGAGAAAATAATCGAACATATTTCCTGATTTGTAAAATGTAGGTTAGAAGATTGAATAACACACTCATATTAAAGTCTTGTAAAAATTCATATATAACCCTTTACTATTTTAACAAATTCAAATAAATATTGCATTCAAATTTTCAATTCTTAAGTTTATTGTTTTTTTACTTTGACGGCCGGTTATCCTACTTCCCATTACAAACACAATAATGTAATCATATTTTATAAATCATTTCAGGTTAAACGATTCTAAAAAATTTCGGTAGCACTTCCCTTTATTCCCTGTATCGTACACAAATGCGTGTACAAGAAAAAAAGGAAGTGCCATCAAAATTTTCTAAACCGTTTAAACTGAAATGATTTATAAAATATGATTGCTTTATTGTGTTTGTAACTTGTCCAAATACTAGGACAAATCCAACAAATGTTGTATCAGATGAATATAGATGTCTGTTCTGTGGAAAAACGAATATCCATATAACGATCATATACAACACTTGTTAGACGGGGCCAAAAATTCTCTAAGGGGTTCACATAAATAAAGCACAAATAAAAAAATATTAATATTCAAGTATTAGTGGTTTGTAGTGAAATAATGATCTTAATTTTTTTTAGTAATGTAGCCAAATAGAATTCGTTTAATTATGAATCAAAATCCATGCGAACTATGAGTAACTCGGAAAATATGCCTTATCTCGCAAATGGGAACTATGAGTTACTATTTTAACAACTGCAAAAACTATTTTATAATTCATTTAACTACTTAAATATTTATTAATTAAATATAAAATTTTAAAACATATTTAACTTTTGTTTAACTACATAAATTTTAATTAACGATTTTATGAACTAAATAAGTAGTTAGCACTTACAACAGTATAACAAACATTCTCATAAACTTATCAATAAACATATTATTCAATAATCATGGACTATTTTTTGGATTTTAAATTAGCCATAATTTTTAACAACATAGTAAACAATAAATTCACTAATTAATACCACCAAATCAACACTAATTATCATCACCTTTTATGCAATAATCACCATTTTCAAACACATAATCAACTAATTTTCTAAATTAGGTTTACCATTATATACCCAATTCAAATAATAAACTATATACCATAATCTAATAACATATATTCATCAATTCCAAACCCCTAAATCATCCAATTCCAAATCCCTAAATCATCAACTAATTTAATTTAAACCTAAATTAAACAAAGATAATGCAAAATAGGAGATACTTGCAAGTTTGGAGAGGTTGAAATTAGCGACGGAAGGTTGCGATGGCTCCTGGCGGCGGAGGGCGGCGGCTGGTGGCGGATCTGAGGTGATTTGGGAGTATATTGGGGGAGAGAGTAATGAAGCTGTGTTCTCTCAACTACAGGTTATGAAATCACGATAAGCGACGGCTAGCAACGACCGCTTTTTTTAGCCGTCGCTAGGCTTTGTCGCATTTTGAGGCCTTTCTAGTAGTGATAGGTTTTATTATATATGACAGTGTATAGGTTATATGGTTTAATTTATATACATTGTGGTATGCACTGCTTATTGTTGAATTGGTTGTTGTAATTTATATATGCAGTATTATATATGTGCTTTATATGTATTTTGTCAACCTATATGTATATTATTTAAACTATTGGTTTTAAACTATTCACGTATATATTTATTTTAAAGTGTATATAGACTTTAAACTATAATTTTGTATATGTAAGTTATCAAAGTTGTTTATATCTTGGGTCTTAATTTGTTTTAAATATAAAAAGTTTGAATCATATATATATATATATATATATATATATATATATTTCGAATATTGGTTGTGTTGATTTTGAATAAAGTAATAATAATAACATACTATTCATTTTGTTTCAGTTATATCACGATGGTTCTGATTCATTTTGTCACTTCCTATTTATCAGCTTGTCTGTTGAACTCGAGTCCATCGTGCTTTGCTTCGAATTCGTGCTTAGATTCGTAACCCAATTTCAGTATATGTATCTGTGTTCGTATCTGTGTCATCTCATGTTCTCTCGAGCCTCGAAAGGTGAGCAATCACTCATGATTAACGTTCTTATATTTACTAAATTTGATTACAATTGAAACGGCAATAGAAATATGCTGTTGTTAGTTATTTGCATTGCTATATATATGCTATCTGTTCACCTATGACACCTGACACCATTATATGTTAATTATATTGATGATGTATGCCTGTTATATTATTATTATCATATCTGTTATCACTCTCCAAGTTCCCTGTTAGTATAGAATTCACTATGGGTTGAAATGATACATACCCGAACAATCTGTAGAATAGGAGGAAATCATTATGGGTTGAAATGATAAACCCAAGCGATTTTCATTGAATTGAATTTGGGATTGCGGGTTGAAAAGATATATACCCGTATATATTTAAATTGCGGATTGAAACGATAAATATCCATATCACTTGACCATAGGATAGAAAATTATATACAGACACCGTTGGTCTATATATAAATATTTTGAAAGTGATTTCTATGGTTTTGAAAAGAAATATATGGTTTTAATAAATATCGATTTTAAAGATTTATTAAAGTTGATTTAATAAAGTTGATAAATAATATGTTTAAGTATTTATTTAATATCTATATTTTCAAATATAGAGTTTAAAATGATTTGAAATTATATTTATTTAAGAATTTTACTTAAATAAGTTTGATTTGAAATTTAGTAAATTTGAAATTTTAAAGCTATGATTTTATAATTTGAATTTGATTAAAAGTGACTTAAATGAATATTTCAAATTTATATAAATTTAAATGGGATATTTTGTTTAAATTTGTAAATTAAAGCTGTATTTAGATATTATTGAAATGTTGAATATATTGACTTTGATATATATATTGAAATTTGAATGGTTTATTTTGAGGTTCAAATCTGTATTTGAAATCGATATAATTTGAAATAGTTTATTTAGAACTGAATTGAATTGAAATCGATGAATTGAGATTGAATTAAATGTGAATTTTGGAATTCGAGTTGATTTGAATTGATTTATGAAATTCGTGGAAACTATCTTATTATATAAAGTATTTTAAATTATATTTAAAACTATTTTATATTATTTTATAAACTATTTTAATATAACTATTTTTAATATAAACTATTTTAAATATACTAATTATTTTAATATAAATTGTTTTAACTTATAACTATTTTATATAAATTATTTTATTTTATAAACTATTTTATTTCATATACTATTATTAATATCTAAACTGTTTGAAGGAAAGTGTTATGATTTCAAAGTATGATGATTTCCAAAGTATTATTATTTCAAATTGTTTGATTTCGAAAACGTTATAACTTTGGAAAGTGATATGATTTTTGGAAATGGATATATTTGAAATGGAAATGATATTGTATTGATTTGGGTTTTGCAATGAAAATGATATTTTGGTTTTGAAGATAAACTATTTTGAAATGTCCGCGGTGTTATAATAACATTTGGTTGTTAAAGAGACCGGGATCGGATATGGGCATACTCTCTGTCGATACTGAAAACCACTTTAACAACTGTGTACGCGGAGGAGATTCCAGAATGAAGTAGGATGGTGGCGACGATCCTATTTGAGGTATATACGTGGACCTAACTCCAGTGAGTTAGAATAAGGTGGCTAAAACAGGAGCGATCTCGGGCCAATGAGGTAGCACCTTTGATCGGACACATTTCTTTGATACCATTCTATTAATCGTGATTTATTTGGTGGCCACCCTTCGATTTTTGATTTGGGAGTGTGTTCCGAGGTGGGCAGTAGTGGCTGCTATGCGTTTCCACCAGCCCATGTGTGTAATTGGTATATCTACCCTTTCATTGCCTCGTTGTGCCATGTCACCTACCATAGCGAGCTTTACTACGAGTTTGATTTTTGGCATACCTATGGAGTATCTTCTCGTAGCCTCCCGATCTGGAGGTACGCAGGTACTGTATAGACTATTGGCACTATAAAATGTGTTAATGGGGATATGGGTAACGCCTTAACGCTATTTTTAAATAGTTTACTTTACTTTAGACATTATTATAATAGCGTATATTATTACATAGCAGATAGTTTAACGTATCCTTAGAGGATGGTTATCCCAAACATCCTTTGAGTTACTTGTATTTCTGTTGATATTTCACTTGAGTTGGATTTATTGATATAAGAATGTTAATCCTGACTCGAGTGTTTTGTGTTTTGCTTTACGCTCGGGTCAGACTAAGTGATACAGTACTTGAGACTCACCTTTGGAGTTGGAGCTTCGCTTGGAGATCCAGCTATCTATCCAGCTTTCAGTTATTCAGTTGATTCCAGTTATGTATTCAGATTTTGTATTTGACTCTTGTATTGAGACATCTATGTATTCGAGACTTCTGCTGTATCTTGCTTAACTCTGTTATATATATATGGTAGCTTCATGAACTACTATTCTTTTGTTTCCGCTGTATTACTGTTATTTTACTCTGTGTCTGTGATTCTATGATTATTTATTTACTGTATATGCTGAGTTTTGCCAAAATTTAAATTAACAATATGATATTTTGAGCAATTCAAATCCGACATGAGTGATACACCTGTCTCATTAACGACCAAACGCTTATTTCACACTGTGGTCATTTTATAAAACATTTTTAATAATAAATCCAGAATATAGTTTATACCTTCATATCAAGATATCCATACACTTATTCCAAAAATATAAATATATTCATAAATATCGAGGAATATTTCTTTCAATCAATTTCGAAAATACTCTATAAATCTCTCTTAAACCATTTATAAACTATTTATATGCTTTAAAACCATTTATAAAGCTATTTATAAATTCCAAAATAATTTACAACTCTTCCTTTTTTCATAAACTTCTACGCAAATTCCTTTAAATTCTTCCAAGTCCCTTTATACAAATTTTTATAAAACCCTTTATAAAATCCTTTAAAACCTTTATAAACTCCTTTATAAAACCATTATAAAATCCTTTATAAAAATCGTTAATAAAAATCCTTTTATAATACTCTAAAATCTTTTATCTATTAAAGTTATTATAAAAGTCTATATTTATTATCTTAAATCAAAACTATATTTATTATATTAAATTAAATTTAAAATATTTATATTAAAACTATATTAAATATTTTATTAAATTAAAATTTTAAACTATTTAAAATATATATTTTTAAAACTAAATAAAATTATAAGTTAAAACCAAAAATCTATATTTAAAACCATATAGTAATTTATAATTTGAAACTTTAAAATATAAAAAAAATTATTTTCCAAATATAAATTTTTAAATAAAATCATTAAATTAAATTTAAAAATCAAACATACTTTACCATTTAGAAAATAATTTAAAACCGACCTACGGTGTCCATATATAATTTTCTTTCATATGGTCAAGTGATTGGGTATGTATCATTTCAACCCAAATTAGTTAAATTTCCAGGTATATCATTTCAACCCGTATCCCAAATCAAAAATTTCCAAATCAATAAAATCGCTCGGGTTTATCATTTCAACCCATAACGATTTTCCCTAATCTATAAGGTCGTTCGAGTATGTACCACTTTAACCCATAATGGTAACAGGGATATAAACATCCAATCATCCAAACTGTCAACAAATAAACATCCATCACAATCAACATCCAAATCAGTCAATAAATCACAACAATTAACTGGTTATCATTATCAGATATTTAACTAACAATTTAAATTCAATATTAATTTAAATGGTGATTTAATTCCATAAAATTCAATTTCAATTAAAATGTCAAATTAAACTACCAAACAACTACCAATAATATTCTCATCGCATCATAGAATTAATTCAACTAACATAAGAAGGTTTAGTATTTGTGAGTGGGTTAAATCACTCACCTTTGATTTATCGTCGATTTAAAATCCAAATAAAACCCAAAATTTGAACAGTCTTAGAATTCAGCCAAACCAGTTCCATGTTATGCGGAATTTCGATACGATCGCAACGGAAGAAACCGCGCTCAATTCCGAGCTCGTACGCAAAAGTTATGTGTGTTAGAATTAAAAATTAAAAATTAAAATATAATAAGGGTAATTGCGTAATTACACGTCACCTTAACACGACCCAAAACGCTCGCTATCTTGTTCATGCAATAGAGCCAAACGCCGCCACAAATTTCACCGTTGCACACACCAACGAGCCATGCCATCACGATCAGACCTCGCCACAAGAACACCCATCTCAGGCCGCCCCTTTCCTTTACTTGCGGCCACCTCCGGCGAGCCAGAGGACATCCCCCGCCGCCAGCTTCCAAGGCCAATCGTAGCAAATAACAGCCACCTTTTGATTAACGGCCACCATAGATCACCTCCATTCGTCGCCCTCTATGCCGTGGTACCCTCCGATCGTCGTATAATCTACGATCCACCGTTGAAAACAAAACCCTAGTTTCAACGACTCAGACTTCTTGACTGATTTCTGGCCAAACCAAACCTCGATTGCAAAAATGAACTACAGATGTAGGTTGCGTTCGTCGAGAGCTTACTAACGATATAATATTCAATAGGTTTTGAGGAATTTGAATTTTCGATTTGATTTTAAATTTGGGAATTAACGTTTGACATGTTTGAGAAGGAACAGATACGGAAGGAAGGAGCAGATGAGAAATAGAATTGTACGTACAAGATTTCGAATTAGGCTGCTAGGATTTAAAAAAAACTATTTATATAGATAGAGATGGATAAGAACAAATGGACATATCGAATTGGGTCGAAATGATAACAACGACCCGAAAAGCCCGTTTCGTTTCCGAAATGAAAATGGATCATCCAATATATCGAAATATAGGTTTTCAATGTTTTTAAACTCAATGGAACTAGTTTCAAACTCTAATTCCATTGTATATAGAAGTTAGCTTTCAAAATCAAATTATATTCATTTAATTATATTAATTGATTTCTACGCGTTTCGAGCTCGCAAGATCAAACGATAAGTCTGATCGCTACGAAACTTGTCCTATAATAATTCACTGTTATGGATCCGATGAAACTAGTTTCGTCGAAATCCGAGACAGTGGCCAAAATGGTTAATTTCACGTTAATTAAATAAATTATTATTAAATTGATTTAATCACCTTTAAATTCAAATTTAAAAGTTAACAATTTTCATCATTCTTGATTACATAGAAATTATAATCCTTTAAAATTAAATATTCCATGTTAATCCAATATTTAAATATTACACTAATTTCAGCGTTCAATTACAACTGTAATAAATTCATTCATTATAATTCAAATTTCAAACAAAATCTTTTATTTTGATTTACATTCTTATTATTAAATCAACCAAAAACCTTATGAATATAATTAATATTATTTTACATTTTATTACATTCACGTTCTACAGTTATCATCTTAAGTCATATTAACTGCAATATTTAATTATATTAAATTCACATTGATTTCCATTATTTACAATTATAACCAATTTAACTTTACAATTATTTCAATTGATTGAAATTACAATAAAATAGTTGTCAATCACATTCAAACAATAAAATTAAATTATATTCTAATTATTTTCTCATTAATAAATCATAAATTTTAATTTCTCACAATATTAAATTTCAAAATCATATTTAATTTAATATTTTTAATTATAAAAAATACGGGTCATTACAACATAACGCTCTCCAAATATTGGTTGGTCGTTACAATATAACGCTCTCCAAATATTGGTTGGTGTATTACTCATGACTATTAGGAGCAACAAGAGGTTAATACTGATAGTTATTAGATAACTATGGAATGACTTACTCAAGAGTTTCTTATTGAAAAATATAACCAAGATCAAACAAGAGATCTTGAAGTGACGATGTTACACAAGTCTCTCAACTTTAGAATATCGTTCAACTTTAATATAAGCACTCCACTTTGATTATAATTAAATCATGGCATGAAGACCATTGAAAAACTATTATTGGGCATGAATTAAAGCATTGGGAGTGAAACATAATTCAACAAAGAATTCGGTTCCTCGATTATATAAGGTTAGTATCACGGTCAATTATAGTCAACTCAAAGTCAAAGTCTTTGGCTATTGCAGTACAGTTAATAATAATTTTTATTATTGAACTAAGGACTTTATGTTTCAACAAACCAAGTTGAATGTGGACGATATTGTAATTTTGAACAAAACCGAATTCCATAAGTCCAAAAGTGATTTAGTCTTGACGAAAAGAGTGTGTAAATAATCGTTATTAATAGGTACCACTTAATACCATAAAATTGGATTTTATCCAAAAGGTGTATAAGTGATAGCTAAAATGTCACACCACCGGCTAACGTGAAGTGTGAACGTTAATATTCGAATTGTTTGAACAACTGATCGTTGATTGAGTTTACACATGCGAGTCACACAATCATATTGATGAATACTTTGAAATACTACATGATTTAATTAATTTATAATTGTTGTAAATTAATTAAGATTTTTAAAATATTAATTAATTATTTATTTGATTATTGGTTCCATTAGTAATTTTTTGGGTGTCATTAGTAATTTATTAGGTGTATATATAGCAGTTATATATGTACAAATCGATATATGATATCAATACATTTAATGTGATTAATTACTAAATGGGTTTGGAAAATTTTAGAACCCAAGATGCCCTATGCACGCTAGCCAAGAGTGGAAGCAAGGGATGATTTAAAAATTTAAAATGTTGGATTTTGAACTTGGTAAAAGGCAGATAGAAAATTAAGGAGAATAGTTCTCCTCGGCTCTCTTTATAAAAGCCAGCTTAACTCTTTATTATTTCTTGATTTCTCTCTTCCATCTCACTTGCTCTTGCCTTCACTATAGTCATGCATACCTAAGCTCTTTGGCTGGAATTTTCAGGCTCCAATGTAGATCAAATCAAATACAAAATGTGGTACTCTGGATCTTTGCAACATCCAGAGGGTGATTTTAGATGAATCAAGGAGTTATTTAATCAAGCGAAGTGCATTCAAAGGCGATATCTAATTAGGTAATATTCTCATTTTTTGATTCTTCAATCATTCAAAGCATGAAGTTCAACTAGAATGAGGAGTAATATTCTTAATTAGAAGAATTTAAATGATAAAAAAATGAAGTATCCATGCTCCGCTCATAGAATTCCAAATTTGGTTTGCCTCGATTTGTTATCGCTCTTACGTCCTGCAACGAAACATTGCTTTACTCCTAGATTCCAGTCATCTACTACGCCTCAACTAGCTATAATATTGCTTGAACCAATTAATATACATAGTAGTTGCCCACTTAATCAATATACTATTATACAATTAAAACTATTAAATTTGTTTCAAATGCAAATATAAATATACAAAGTTATATATATATATATAATAATTTTAAATTACTTTATGCATTAAATTATATTTGGCAATAAAAAAAATTCTGAAACATTATTATAATTTTACTTATAAATATAAATTTATAAATTATTTTTAAAGTAATTTATATAATTAGTAATATGTATGTATATATGTATAAATTAACAATTTTAATTTAAAAAAAATAAGTTTCATTCAATTACATACATATTATAAAAAATTGATTGGTCGAAAGGCATTTTATTATATATATATATATAATATTTAATTTAATAAATTTATTAGTGTTAAATTAAATAAATAAATATAGATATGTATGTATGTATGGTTATTTTCATAAATTATACGTTACTTAAAATATTATGATAATTTTTTCTAATTTTATGTTATTATATATTTATTTATTTTAAATTTATTAATCTAGATTTTCTTTTTAATCTATTTTACTAAGTAAATAAATCAGATATTTTGAAAAGAATTTTGAGTTTTAAAATTATCGACTTAGTCAAAATGGTTTATTTTAATTTTGAAAAGTAATAATTCAAATTTACATATTTATATATGTGCGTGTGTGCGCGCGCATGTGTGTATACTAAAATTATTTTTGACAGCGTTGTGCGTATAAAGGGCGAATGTGTCCATTTTGGTATGTTACGGTCGATTTTTCCATGGTCTTCAAATGGACTTAAACGGTTAAATTGGATGAATAAATGATGAAGAAATGACTCAAAGACTCCAGAAACATCATAGAAAGTCAAGATAAATGAAAAATAAGTGAAAAAGGTCGACTTAAGTTTTTCAACTCAGGCTCATGGATCAGTACCGAGTTGACTCAGGTTGCACACACAAATACCCTAGGTCAGACTTCAAGCAAGCAAAGGAAAACCTTAGACAACAACCTTAGGAAATCCTTAGGTCAAGCCCAAAGTAAACAGGCAAATTTCTTAAGTCGGACTTTGGATTAGTTCGGCACCGATCCATGAGCCTTTGATCGACATCGATCAGTGAAGTCATAGGTCGGGTTGACCCCAAAACTTTGGTGGAGCAACATGTGAACCTGGGGAACATTGTGGAGCATGTTTCGAAGATAATTTTGGGGATTTTTGTCTATAAATAGGAAGGGAGTTGCATTTGAAAATGGACTTCTTCTTCTTTTCTAAATTTTTTCGCTTTCCCATGAAACCTTATTGGATCTCCACCGATCTAGGACCAACGATCTGTAAAATTGTTGGATCTCCATCAATCCAAAACCATCGATCTATAAAAATATTATTTATAAAAACTCTTAGGAACGAAAAATAAATTTTAAGTGGAAGTAAGTCGAAGTATTCATCGAACCACTATAAAAATTGTGTGGCCTTTCTTACTTTTATCTTCTTTTCTTTGATAATTTTGATATCTGATATTCGATTGGGTGTTTGTGCCATTTTTGATGTAAATATTTTGGTGCTTTCACTAAGAAAAACTAGGATTTGCCAACTTGAAACTTGAATTTAAGAAGATGACGAGACCATCAACCAAGACAACTAATGTTGGAGAAAGCCAACAAGGACATGGGACAACCAGGAGGTGTCCTCGAGATCTAGCCCTACATCCATCTACATAACCAAAGATGAAATAGAGATGATGATGACATAAATGTAGAAGAGAATGATAGCCCGCCAGGAAGAGATGATGGATAGATTCTTCAAAAGGATGGGATAACTTAGAACAGCCGGAGTTGCTGTAGACTAAAACTAGAGGCAAAAAGGTAGAACAAATACATATGGAAAAGAACAGAACAAATTGGAGCAACCCCCAAAGAGGAGCCATAACTCGGTACTTATCCCCGAACATAAGTTGGTACCGATCCAGGAGGACTTAGGGGCATGCTGAATTTGAACTTTGACAGGGATGGGAGATGCCTGAGAAATGATGCTGAACAGCAGAACGTTGATCAGAATAAAAAGGTGCAACCTGAGGAATACGTGCCAGAATTTCCCCATAGGAGCGGGGGGGAGGGGGGTAGAATGAAAATGTGGAACAGAGACTTCCTCGCTGAAATAGTTGGATGAGCATTGAGAGGTGAACCACCGTGTCTAGAAGACGTGAACATAAACACATTCACTCCTAACATCCGATATGCGAGGAATCCACCCGATGTCTAACTGTCGACACTGGAAATGTAAATTGGAAGGATAGATCCGATTGTTCATCTGATAAGATATATCCAACATATGGAGGTGTTGGATGCATCTTAAGAAATAATGGGACGGTGCTTTCCATTGTACTTGACCGAGTTAGCTGCGATGTGCTTTAGGCAGTTAGAGAATGGTTCCATGAGCACATGAGATGAATTTGTGGATAGATTTATGAGGTAGTTCGGAGTTCATATCTCTTAACCAAATAGTGTGATGACACTTTCAGGCATGGAACCAATGGCAGGAGAGATCTTGAGGAGTTATTTGACAAGATTTAATGCAGCGACCGCTGTGGTTAATAAGCCGGATCCATCAATAGTTCTGATAGCGGCAGTATTTGGAGTTGCGAATAAAATAGATTTTAAGATTGCTTTGGAAAGGGATCCACTGATGGATCTTGTAGAACTTTATCATAAAGATGAAAGATATTTGTGCTAAGAGGTTGCAGAAGCAGAAAATGCTGAGGTTATTGCAATGGATGATAGAGTACCATCCAGACTAGGATTTGGAAAAGACAAAGGAAAGTAAAAGGCAGACTATGGCTTCAGAGAACCGAAGCGGCAGAGAAGGGAACCAAAATTCTCTTCTTACAGAGAGTTGACTAAAACCACAAATAGGATTTACGTGGATACCAAAAGACAAATTCCGTACTAGAAATCAATGAAGAGAGAACCAGGGATCGGGAAAATAGATCGAGAAAGTATTGCCTATTTCATGAGTTTGATGACATGAAGAAATGATTATAGGCACCTTCGTAATCTGATTGAGAAGCAGGTTAGGAAAAACCAGCTGCAATAGTATGTGAGGAACTAAACTACAATGCAGCAGTAGAAGCATCCAACATTTACAACAAACGGAAGCATTCTTGGATCTAGGTTAAGATGGTTATCTCGTGAGCGGGACAACAGGGAGTCAGGTTTGATTCCTGTACTTTGCCTTTGTTTTCAATAAATAATGTGGTATTACAATCAAGTCACTTACTCTGTATGAGACCTCGATTAGTCTCTAGGCACGCTCTAAGTCAGATGCATGCATGTAGTGCTTGATGGAATGGATGTTGAGATGTTTGTTGGACGTTAGAATTTGAATTCGGTGAATGAATGGTTAATTTTGAAAACCACATGAATGTGTTAAATAATGTTGATTGCGAAACACCAATGAAGAGTAGTAACACCCTAATATTTATTTATAAGTTGAATGGACATGGACCTTCCTACCAGAGTAACGGGGCAATGAACCGTCAGGTGCAAGTTCCCTTGTTGGAGACCAGGTGGATTGGACTTGTATAGGAAAGCAAATACCCTTACCGGAGAGTGAGCAGATGGGTTCTCTTGGAAAGTAAGTTCCTTCACCAGAGAGTGAGTAGATGGACTTGCTTGGTCCTTAGGTCCCCTCGCTAAAGAGCGAGCAAATTGGACCGACTAGCGATCCAGTGAGATAAGATATTAACGATCTCGAGTGATTGGAGATAAGATTAAAAATCTGAAGAGATAAGAGATTGAAACTGAGCCAGCTTGCAGCGGAAGTTAGGGTGAATTTCAAATTCTTTTTATCCCTTCGGATCTTTATTGGGCCTATGAAGTCTAATTCATTTAGAACATTTCTAATTTATTTACATAAAATCTTTTATTTCATTTAAATTTATAAATTATATATAAATTATTTAATTTATGTCTTGATATATATATATATATATATCTGTGTGTGTGTGTTTGTTTATTCATGTGTATCATATACATATATATGTCTGTGTGCATGTGTAACATATCAACCCGTGCAAGGTATAACATGTACGTGTATAGATGTTGCAATTTACATGACAACAGACACATTAGCTCATCCAATATGCAAGTACATGTTGTCCAAGTATATGTGTGTGTGTATTATTTATATATAAATATTATAAATATATATTTGTTATTATTTATATATAAGTATTATAAATATATATAAAGTTTTGTTTAAATAATTTTATATAAGTATATTTATATATATGTACATATATTTTTGTATATATAATCATATGCATAAAATATTAATATTACATAAATATAACTATAATAGATTTATATAAATATAAATAAATAATTTATAAACATTTTTTTAAACCGTGATTAATACATATGTATATATATATATATCTATGTATATACATAAATTTATTTAAAAATTTATTTTAGATATACACACACACAAAATATATATACAATTATATATATATATATATATATATATATTAATAAAATACTTAAAATAATTTTTTAAAATATAAAAATCCAGGTCTTGTGCACTATAGCTCCGAAAATAATTTATTTTTTCTTCTAATTTTAAAATGCATTTAATTAAATATCCATTCGAAAATTAATAAAATATTAACTAAAAATTAATTTGTAAACTTTATTTTGAATTTTCAAAAAAATCCTAAATGATATTATATGCTTTGAAAAAAATTTCCAAAATTTTTTCGGTTTAAAATAATTTTAAAATGATTTTTCTTTTTTTCAATCGAAATTAAATAATTAATTTAAAAATAAAAAATTTATTTTTTTACTTTTTACGTTGTAAGCTTATTTACTATTAATATTTTTATATGTAAAATATAAAATATAAATTTCATAATATATTTGAATTAATATAATTTGTTTATGTTGTAAATTGATTTAAATAGTATTAAATAATAATAAAATATTAGCAAAAAATATTTTTCCACTATCGAAAATTATCTTAGCTTGAATTCTTTATGTAGAAAATTATATGACTATTTTTTTATTATAGTTTCTTGTTGTAATTAATTATAAACTATATATATGTAATTAAATAATATATATTAATTTAATAAAATATAAATATTATATTTTTTTTCAGAGCTGTACCGACTTGATGTATATTTGATGAAAAGGTTCTTTTGAATATATATACACCTGCATACAACCAAACAACTTTGTGATAACATTACTTGCATATCAGAATCGTTACCTAACTAATAATATAGATAAAATATACATATATAATAAAACATTATAATTGAGAATTAATAACTTTATTTTTATTAGAAACATACCTTAGTCTGAATGCCTTGAAGTGCACCTTGAAAAGACAAAGTAAACAAACAAAATTTGATAAGTAATCTAATATGCAAGTTAATAGTTTGTTATTGTCGGATTTCAATTATTGTAGTAATCGGAGTTATCGTTTGACCGTGGCAGCTCGAAACGCATCGAATTGTTTTTAATATTAATTCGGCGAGTGAAAATAGTCATTTTTCAAAAAGTCTCGGATTTCGACGAAACCAGTTTCATTGGATCCGTAATGTCATATTATTGTAAGGTTTCAAATTTCGTGTCAATCGAATTTACCGTTTGTCCGGGGCGAGCCCAAATGCGCAGAAATTTGATTAACCGATTTAATTTTAAATCGATCGTTTATTGCCATAACTCACACATACGATCGAATTAGCTTCCGAAACCTGTTCCATTGTGTTCGGAACGTGGGGTAAACCTTAGAAACGCCAGCCGGCACGCTTCGTTTGGAGTTCGGAAAATTTTGGGTGAATAGTGTTTTGCAATTTTCTATAAAAGGCCCTCCATTTCACAATTTGCAAACAAAGGCTAGGGTTTCAAGCCAGCCGCCACTTATACTTCAATGGCCAGAAATGCACGAATCTTCTCCCCTCAATTACTCAAAATCCGTCGATAATTAGAGAAAACTTCCAACATGAAAGTTGTAGAGCTCGACGAGAGCTTCAAATCCATACGGAGATGATCGAAAACAGAGCTTCGAGTCAACGGGAAATCGAGCATGAAGGGGCTGCGTTTTTCACACAATTCGAGGCAGAGGAGGAGGCCGAGCTTCAAGCTATTCCAGGTGAAGGTGGAGTAAGGCGGTGGCTTCGAAGTGGTGTAACCTGATCGTCTTCAAGTTGCTCGGTTTGGTCGTGAAAATTCATGGAGTAAAGGCGGCTATGGGTTTGTGTTGTACGTGTTTATCACGTTGAAGAGGAAGATGAAGGGGACGGCCCAGATCTGAAGATGCAGAAATGAACGGCCGTGATCTGATCTAGGGTTAGAAAAATAAAAATAAAGCTGAAATTGTATATTTAAATTCATACAAACTTTGAAAAATCATAACTTTTTCATACGAGGTCCGTTTTGCGCGAAACAAGATGCATTGGAATCGTATGGACTAGCACTACGCTCGGGTCAGCCTGAGCATTTCAGATTAGGTTGAAGGTATATTCTGGAGGACGAAGACGGAGTTTGGTATTACATCATTTGTATTCTACTATTGTAATATTTTTCCGCTGCATTGTTGTTTTATCTCTGATATGTATGTAACTCTGATTTATGATGTATAATAATAATCAAATTTATTTATTTAACAGCTTCATGAACTGTTATTTTTTTATTATATCTTGTTCCTTCCGCTGCAAGATTCTGAGTTTGTTTCTGTTCTTTCTTTTCTTTTCTTATTTAACCCCAATAACCATCTGCCTTTTTGAACGGTTTGAGTTGGACATGTGTGGATTATTGTCGACTTGAACGGTCAAAAATGCGGGTCGTTACACTTATTATAAAAGTCATCATTTACAAATCTAATGTCGAGTATTAAAATAACTAAAACTGATTTTAACACAAGTACATTGTTAACAATCAACATTGTATTGTTTACTTATGATTTAGAAGCATTGTTAACAATTAACAGTGTATTGTTTACTTATGATTTACAAATATCTATGTATCTTTTAACTTTCTTTCTTATGAACCCAGCTTCCACTTCAATTTGGCTAATAATCAAACTATTTGATACATCTACCAAAACACTTGTTCAATTTTGATACTTTTCAGAATGATACTTTTGTATCCGTTCTTGGATCATATCCAAAAAACCATAAATTTAATATCACTCCCACTGACTTCGAGACACTTTGGTTGTTATATGCAAAAAGACTAGTCTAAATCTATATTCAGGACTTTCTATTTCAACACATATATACCAAAACATAATGTCATACTAGGTGATAATTATGTTAGTAAAATCTGAAATGACTTGAGCATATTGAACGGTGAATCTGTTACTATTATCCATATATTTTCTAACTTCTATGCTAGAAGAGTTATCAAGGGAAAAAGAAGCAACTAACTCAGTCAAAGAATACGGAAGCATTGAAACTAAGGTATTGCATCTAAAGAAAATATGTCAAGCTTGGATAACGAGAGTTGTCGAAGATAGTAGAGTCTTAAGCATTTAACCGGTAGAAAGGGGTAACGAGCCTCTAGCAACAACAAAAAGGTATCGAGCGTCTAACAACAGAGGGTTGTCGAGCCTCTATAGCCATAGGGATATCGAACACTTAAGCAGTTAGCAAGCCTCTATAAAGAATGAAGAGGTGCTAAGTCTCTAAAGGATAGCAAGCCTCTACAACAGTAAGTGATGTCGAGCATCTACAAGTAAAAGGTGATGTCGAGCATCTAACAATAAAGAGAACATGTCGAGCCTGTAAGATGATTGTCACGACCCATAAATCCGTACTCCCTGATTTAACACTAATCTCCATTGATTAACTCAAAGGGCATGGAAATACGAACCCTGAGGGTTTAAGAAAGAAGAAAAAGGCAGAAGAAGAAGAAAACAGAAGAAGAAGGAAGAAGAAAGAAGAGAAGAACAACAACAGAACAACATCAGAATAGAAAACAATATCAGAATCTTACACATCGCAGCGGAACAATATATAATAGATAATCACTAGTCTTTTAAAAACAAAGAACTATATCAGTTTATACATACATCAATCAGAGTCAATATACAACAATGGACAGTTATATAAACTTGTCCTCATACAGAATACACAGCGGAATAAATAATATCAGATACAAATACTACGTCTCGTCATCCATCTTGCTTCCAAAGCTCCAGAATATCCAGAATATCCTGATAACATAACTCTAGACTGCCCGTGTGGAAATTGGTGGGCACCCAAAGTTTAGAAGGGAAACAATAAACTCCGAGTCAGTCATAGTGACTGGTGTGAGATCGTAAAACAGTTATTTTTCACAAAGAAAATAAAACAAATTCGCAATGCTTTTGGAAAATGAAACTACCATAAGACCTCCCACCACACACACAATGCAAACGCAGAATTGGAGGAGATTTCTTCTTATGATAGTCAAAGATGCTTACTACGCAAAATCAAATTCTTTTTTTTATATTATTATTAGTGCATAGTGTAGAAAACATTTCGAAAGTATAATATTAATCTTAGCCAACATACGACCAGTATCGTATGCCTACTATAGCTACCATCTAAACAGTGGTGACCACCGTACGTAAATGGCAGGTTCTACAACTAATACCGTACAAGGTGCGTATTGGAGTTTGGATTTCCAACAAATGGTCAGGCTAAGGAACTTCCTATCCACGATGGGTACATCCCTGGAATAGACGACCCGAGAAATAACCTAACATTACGGTTAGATCTCTGCCAACACAAGGCCAGGTTACCTCTGCAAAAGTAGGTAACTACTGACACGCGTATGTCATCCCCCGATCGTAACCGATCTTCCCGAGGATCCCCGATTCGCAACAAACCACATAGTAAAAATGCAGCAACCACATAGGTTAAGTATCTGGGCTCCATACCATGATACCACCTCTATCCAGAAGGAATGACATACACTAAGGGGCGCTACTCCCTAGAACCTTGCCGCATCCTTCCTGTTTTGACCATTTCCGGGGTGTGAGGCTCGACGAAGTCTCGTCCACAAAGCTACGCTTTCTACAAAGCCATGCTTCGGGTCAAACAAATGATCAACCTATGATCACAAAGATATAAGATCAAACAAATGATCATATCACAAATGATCAAACACTGATCATTACACAGCAACACTCAGTATGCCACGTTACCAAATTGGGAGTATATCGCTGATAAATTTCAACTACATAACCTCTGAGCTCGTACGTCTCAGAGAAGGGTGTTAAGCTAAGAGAATAAATTCTCCGCCACCAACAGAAATGTATTTGAAAGAAATCAGCTTTATATCTCAAATTGTAACGTCAGACACACAATCCATACAAGTCTGTTCCGGGATCGAACAGAACCGAAGGCACTTCTCACGAAGCCCTTGCACATCCGGATAAATTTTCAATCACGTCAGGACTTCCCGTCACTAAGGGTGATAAAAACCTCTAAATCGGAGATCAGCCGATGTAGAGTAACTCGACGGTAATCCTTCCGTTTTCAAAAATATCCGGTCTTCAACATCGGTCTTCAAATGCAATTCATAACGACGTATCACATATTCAGAATGGGTTATACGACCCCATGGTCCTTTCCCGGCTAACCCGAATAGTGAGCGTTAATTCAAAAATAAGTGTGGCATTCAATTTCATCCAATCACAACAAATACCATTCAGGGTAATTATTGATAGTCGGTTATTTAACTATCAATAAAGATGCGCAACATCATCAGATTCCAAATAATTTTCCAAATTATTTTATCTTCAAAAATATCTTTACTAGATATATAATTTCCACACTTCGAAAATAAATCAACGTTTATTTTTCTAAACAGTTTCCCTTTCCTTTATAAATTCCATAGTGAATTTATATTTTCAAAATATCTACTGATATACGATTCTCAAATCGATTTCAATATTCAATTTCAATTTATCTTTACAAAGATAAATTCTAAAACGTTTCATTTCATATTGGAAAAGCATTTCCTTACTTATTTAATAATAAGTATTTCACAAATCTATTTATTTTCAACACTTGGAAAATATTCGATATACTTAAATCAATATTAAGTATATATTTCGTTCTTTAAGGAAACCATTAATTTTAACATCTATTTGAGTCAAAAACGAATGTTGCGTAAAACATCGTTACGACGACTCGAAATCACTAGTATAGGGATTCGGATTTTTGATAGATATATAAATCCCAATACTACCTCAAAACATTTCCTTTCGGAAATCATTTACTATAACAACAGTGTTATAGTCCATCATTTCCTTATTCCTCGAAAACGTCTATTTCAACAATAAATGTTGAAATCTATGATTTCGATATTCAATATATTTGAAAACATCTTTAAAACAATTAACTTCATTTCAAATATCACTTTCCCAAAACCATATCCATTTTACTTAAAAATATATTCACTGTCCAAAATCGTGAATATACTTCACTAACCACATTTCAATCATTTCTACACATTTTATTTCAATGAAAATTCGCTATCCAAAAACGCGAATATATCTTCTTTGATAATCTTCTATATTTAATTTATCAAATTCAATTGATTTCGAATTTACAAAACAACGTTTATAAATTCTATTTCTATTTTCTAACAACTTCAATTTAATAAAATTCTCCTTTTATTAACTTCTAAAATTACTTATCAAAATAAGTGATTTTGGATTTATAAACAACGTTTATAAATCACATTTATACTTCATAACAATTTCAACTTATAAAATCATTTTATTAGCAAATTTTGTTCAAATCTCATCTAAGTGCAAAAATCTAATTTATAAGCAAATTACTTATAAATCTTCTATTCTACAACTTCTATCCAATTTATACTTCGCAATTTATAAATCTATAAATCTCGTTCACCTATGATTTTTTTTTTTATTATCACTTCATTTTTAACACTTATAAAAACTCGTTTTATAATTCCAATATCTCAATTTATAAAATGTCAATTTTATAAACCTTTTAAGTAAACCGTTTATAATACTTTAAAAATCTCAATTTAAACCATTTTATAAATCAATCAACTATTTATTCCAAAAATCACTTTTCAGTTATATTTCACAAAGATCTTAACTTTTATAACTTTAACATTTGAACGTTTATTTATTTAAAATAAATCACTTCAAAAATTTAATAAAACGTATAATTTCAAAGATCACTTTAAAAATCCTTTTAAATTAAAAGTCGTTATTTTTAAAACTTCAAAACTTGAATCCAATGATGCAACGCATCAATTAGTCCATCACAACATCAGACATCATATATCAATATGATAACAGAATTTACATCAATATATCTGTAAATAAATAAATACTGGTGAGGAATCCAGTTGGATCCCTCCAACCTGTTTCCCTGCATCCAAAGACGTTAGCACAATACCAATTCCACTTCGAGGTGGAATATCGCGGTATATGGGTTTTATAAAAATATCCGCTTACTAACGGCGCAATAGGGTCTCATCCGCTATACGAGGCGGGAATCAATCAATCCAATATATACATATGCCAATATGTATATATTGCTATATATATAGATATATCCTACTATATCTAATATCACATCCAAACATCAAACAATCAATAACTGCAATTCATTTTGAGTGAGAAGATCTCACCTTTGCTTTTATTTGCAATCCAATTTCCATTCCAGTTTGTTTTCTCGACTTTATTTGACCTTGTATAGACAATTTTATACAATCGGTTAATATTCGAAATAAACCGAATAATTAAATCTGTCATTTTAAAATCTTAATTTAACTAAGATTTTTAGTTAAACAAATAATTTCATTTTATCGAATGATTTATTTTAAACGAATTTTCTATTAACTACAAACTTAAGTGTTAATTAACTTTATACTTAAATCAAAATTAAATTACTTAATTTAGATACTAATTAAGGTTTTATAAAGCATTGATATATATATATATATATATATATATATATATATATATATATATATATTTACTTAGTCGATAACTTAAACAATTTTTCAACTTAAAAATGGTCAACTTTATTAAATTTAACAATATAAATTTTAATAATTTGGGCTTAACCCATTTTCAAGACAACCCGAGTAAACAGGGTTTTTCACTCGAGTTACCCTTGGGTTCTTCTCGTTACTTCCCCGAGACATCCCCTAGTCGTTCACGCATCTTCTTCTTCCTGTTTTTTTTTCTTCCATTTTATTTAGCTAAGTTTAAATGAAAACTTACTCACTGTAGTCCCTATCACTCGAACGCGAGAGAGACCCGAAGTCTTTCCCTCTTCGACTCGAACATCCCCTGGGGTTGAAGCAACCCACTAAATCGCTGCACAACCATGCCACCGTGCACGTGCACGGTGATTCGCGACCACTCCGATGGCCATCGCGACCGCCAACAAGTCGTGCTTCATTCCCCAAATCGATTCGAATACCCACACACTTGAATTGACCTCGAGAATAAAATCGAGTCCTCTCGTTCAATCGAACCCAAACAGCACACCACCATAAATCCAACCCGCGCGACCTCCTCTGGCCACCAGAGGCCATAAAAGTTTAGCTGGAGCTTCGTCTCGACCTAACGCCGCTATCCCCACCGGAGTCTCGAAGTCCGATGGCCCATAGGCGGAGCGGCGACCTCGTTTTCCAGACCCTATACTTTTCGAGTTTAAACCCTACTTCGATCTCGAACTCCCAATCCACGCAATGGATAATTTTTTTGATAATTTTCGTGGCAACCCTGATGTCTATACTAACTTCAATTCATGTTTAAGCATTTATCTTTGTTTCAATCACGAGAAATTGGTAAAAATTCCATTTTTATTCAAATGTGAACGGTTCTTGAGTTAGTGAACTAAAAATCTTCATTCAAGTTTTATAAATCATAACTCGAAGTATAGATTCAGATTTTAATCTTGAATCAATATTTTTCAACAATTAATTTTTTTTCAAATTTATTTTGAATACCTGTAAACATAATACAGTGATGTTTGATAAAGAGGATTTTTAATCAACCTTTTCAAATCTCATTTCTTGAGTCTAACAACTGGTTTAGTTGAGAATCAAAGCCTACAAAATGTTTTAAACAACACAGTTTGAATGTTTGAACAGAAAATGAAACCTGTAACAATTTTTCAAAGAACAGAGCATATTAAAGTCATATGCCTACTGAAGTATATGCAAACAGTTTAAAGATGAAGTTTGAACTTGTTTAAATAACTTAAAATTCTTTTAAAAATTATGTTTACTCACCATTAACAAAATGAAGACAGAGCACTTTAGAGCCTGAATCTGGAATTTGTAAAACAGAGGTCTGGAATGTTGAAAACTGGAAATAGATAGATTTAGTTGCTTTGATTTTTTTTTCTTTTTTTTTTGATCTCTTTTCAGTTTTGAATGAATTGAGAGGAGAAGGCTGGTATAAAGGAGATGTGTACTAGGGTTACAATGTTGTGTACAGGTGATGTATGGTTTGTTTATTCAAGAAGCATGGCTGAGATGTTTTGTATTAAATGCTGGAAGTATGTTGCATTGATTCCCTTAGTCCTTTACTTTTGGCTGGGATGATGTATATTTAAAAGCAAGAGTCCTATCTTGTTTACAATTATACTTTGTTGCTTGTTGACAGTGCATATTTATTTTGCTTTGTTTATTTTGCAAGCTTGCTTTTACTTATGTTATATAGATATATGTTGTGTACTGAGATGACTTTTAACTTGCATATTAGATTACTTATCAAATTTTGTTTGTTTACTTTGTCTTTATACTTTGAGTGTATATTTTCTTTTTGCTTTGTTTTTAGCACTTTCATTTTTATTTCTAAATTTAATACAAATGGTTTTCACATTAATTTGGTAATATAAGTGAATCTCTAGATTTAGTTTATACTATTAAATTTTATCCAACGTTTTTATTTTATACTTTATATCTCATAAAATCTGTATCTTTATTTTCAAACCATTTATTTACGATTTTATTTCAAATCCAATATATACATATACATATATATACAATATTTAAATTTAAATGATTTAATATAAAATTTATTTGAACTTGGGGAAACTCGCATCATTTTAAAATTAATTTTACAAAAAATTTTCTCAAAAATTCATTTAATTATTAATTTAAATAAATTAAAATCTAGGGTCGTTACAGTGATGGAGATGTCGAACTAGTAAATATTTGGAGATATCAAGCTACCATAAATTTCGAGGAACAAGAGATATCGAGCTCCTACAACATATGGTTGAGCCTAAAGATAGCAGGGTTGTCAAAGATGTAAAAAAGGATGCTGAGCCTCTACAGCACATGGTGTTGTCGAGCATGTAACAAAGAAGGGATCCCGCACCACTAGAAAATGTCGAGCACCTAACTACAAGGAAAGGTTGCCAAGTTTCTGCAAGGAACACTATATTTTCGAGCCTATACAAATAAGTGATGTCGAGTCCCTACAAAGGAAGTACTATTGAGATTTCACCAAGATGGAGCTAGCAGTGCCCTTAGATTCCAAGTCAAGACATATGTCAATCATCTCGCGTGATTGACACTGCTATAAATAGAACCCCCACTGCCACTTAGAGGAAGCAGATCATTCTTCTTTCCTCACTTCTTAAATAACAAATTGTAAAACCTAAATCAATTTGGGGAATTCGAGAGCCAGTTGTAACTTTTGGGCTTTTTGCAAATAAGGACTTTGACATTTAACCACGCATAGCATATTTCTTTTGTACTTGCCTAATTAGCTATTTGTGTCGATGGACATATATATTACTTTATTTTTGAACTTGAACTTGGACTTGTATATTATTAATTTAAGCAAAGGCACTTAAACCCTTGTTCAAATTAAGATTTACCTTGCATATTGACTATTATGCCTATTGACATATGAACAAGGAACTATCATATATTTATGTGACTTGCCTATCTTACCATTTCATATATGATTTGAACTTATGAACAACTTCGTGAATATATTAAAACTTGGGTATCATTAGAAATTTTTTGAATAATACCACCTTGTACAACATCTTGGGTCTTGAGCCAACTTTCGGTTTAACAGTTATGTTAATTTCAACAAGTGAAATTCACGGTAATACTCTTATTAATGTGGCTCACTATATTCCAACTGCATTTGTCTTTCTCATAAAAGCACATTTGCGGCCAATGGATCATATTCCTTCGGATACAACTATCAAAATCATATTTTATAATGTACTTAGAATCTATTTTGGATTTGCACATTGTACCATATCATAGAGTCAGTACTCTTAGTGGTTTAATTAAACAATCGAGGATTATTTATTCTTGACATTGACAAGAAACTCATAGTTTCTCTTTAATATGCAATAATACTCATTAGATGTTCTAATGTATTTGTGTTTATTTAGGTTCGATCGATTTCATTCCATCCCTTGTAATCAATTTTATCGTTAGATCGTATCCGAATTCATTTTATACCAATAATTTCTTAGAGAAATTCCATCACTGCGTAGTTGGTATTTCTTGAAACAACAGTTATTTCTCGGTGCAACAGAACGACATTCGTAAACATTTTACGAATTGTCTTATATAAAACTGATTTTGCATTATTTTACAATATATTTATGTTCACTACATAAATTAGTCATCTAATAACTATCGTTTCCAAAATTCCTTTGGGATGATTCATACAAGATCCCTTGCATACAATTATTATGTGCAGTCTTTCGACTCGCACAACCTGCCAACTCCTTAGCTTAGGACGTGTAGGGATTTTTTGTAAACCCTTATCTCGTATGGTTTTGTAAACTATTCTCTGGATGATATTAATTTTAACCTTGTGTATTACTCTTAAGTACACACCTTATAGAAAGAGTTTAACTTAACTTCACTCATCTTTAATCGTGCTTTGTCTAACAAAGTTCGGTTACTCCTTATCAATACATCATTTCGTATTATATGGAGTGGTGACCTTGGAGATGGAATTTTTATTCATATTAGGTACATACGGAACTCTTTCCTATATACTCAACCATTCGATCAAATCGAATCATTTATGTTGCATGTTTTATTATTTACTTTCGTTTTATATTCTATAAGCTTATCATATACTTATACATATGTATCAAATACACATGTTCATGTCTTTGATAACTCATCGGTGAATATGACGAAGTACATGGAACAATTTTGGTGTTAATAGACTTACGATTGCATACATCTATATGTATCAACCCGAAGAGTTAATGAACTCTTATGACGCTCCCACTAAATGGGTGCATAGCCCTTAATTGTTTGAGATATAATTAACTAGTATCATATGATTTATAATCATATAATACAATCATTTCTCAAAACTACAAATTAGTCTATAATTCCAAAATAATTTTAAATAACTTAAGTTTCTTTGGTATTTTCCCACACATGAAAAAATTATCACATTGTAGTTTTATTTCATAATGAATATTCATAATATTCACATTGAAATATAACAATATATATTTTTCAATCGACATCGAAAAATTGTCATTATTTCATAAATAATGTTTGGTATGTTTTACGAAAATAAGTTTAATAACTTGATGCAATTGATAAGTGCTATATGGCATGCTCCTACTATTCAACCATTACTATAATAGACTAAATTCAGAGGTCCATCATTCACTTAACATAAACTATTTTATTTCATATACTACAACTAGTTTACAGCGGCGAGTTCTTTGATCAAATATCTTGAACTTAAAGAAATAAATCTCATAGAAAACAATTTTCTATATGAAAAAACATTTCGGAATAGAAACCATATTTCTTATTACAATATTAGGTATCAATTATTATTTTACAATTCTCGTTTTTGATGTTTCTTTATGAAGCAGAAGTGACCATTCACTCTCTTCATCCCAACTGTATCTTAAATTACATTTACTCTTATACATTTGTTTTTTTTCTAAATGGTTGAACCATTAAGAAGAAAATCCTTACTACAACGTCATAATGAACTCTATACAAAAGCGCACTTGAACATCTACAACATTTAAGGACATCAAATATGTTGCACTTTGCGTAAACTGATCAAACTGACATATCAGCGATCGAGTCCTTAGATCTATATTGTAGATTTGGTCTTATGTTACATTTAACACAATGTGATCTTTATCATAATCAATCAAATCGAATACTCGATCTCGCACTATGGTTTATTTGCTTATGTTAGATGAACTAATTTCATCGAAGTATCGTACATTACGAACTATAATTGTGCAACATATAACACTTATATGTGAGGTATATGGATCAAATATCCATAGTCTCGTATCACTTTTGAGTTCGGAACACATAAAATTGAATATACGGTCTCGACCAAATAAACACATAAGCAACCAAATTACGAACGTATTAAGTTGTATAATTAGGCACTTGCATTGGTGTTGAAACATTAACATGAAATAAGCATTAATTAGTAAGTATATGTTATATTTCTATTTATCAATCATCAATTCGGTTCATTTGTATATCTTAATTACTAAACGTTTTATCAATCATATTAAATGCACAAATTTATCAATATGGATTATTATAACATTATATAGCTCTTAAAATATTGGAAAGGTTAAATTGTTATTATTTCATTTTTCTAATCAGGCTCCCACTAGTCTTTTATGTATCACCAAACCCAAGTCGAAATATAGAAGCCTTTCGACTTCACTAGTGGGTGTTAGGGGTCGTCCATCTTGGAATTCTGACCTTGAGTTTGCTCAATAAGTCATAGCTTCACGAATGATGGACAACACTTTATCGATTGTATCGTATACAACTCCCAACCCTTGGTACCTTGTTCTAATTTCACTTTGACTTTGAGTTTTTGTAACAAATCAAAATGAAATTATTCACTAGTAGCTACCATATTACGACAGCCTAAGTATAGTATATGTACCTTGAGTTTTCTTAACAAATACGTATGGTTATCTTACCTCGTTTATTCAATATATTAATAATACTACACATAACATCCCTAGCTTTGAGTTTGCTTAATAATTAAGGAGTATGCAAGTAATTTATTGATATATATATACACATACATACATATATATATATATGGTAGAGGACAACATTATATTGAAGATTCATAATCTTCAATATATTATACTAAGTGATATTGACTTATGGAATAATTTATTCCTTTTGAGATACCCTCGTGATTTAGGTGTCGGACACATCAAAAATCACTGTATACGTACATATACATATGTATTTATTCCTTAAGTCTATTTAGGGTTTCTTTAATTTTCCACATTTAATTTATACATTCTTATTATATAAGTTTTATTATTATATAACTTTTATATTTCATGTTACTTATATAATAGTCTTATGTATAATATTCTTTTAATTAAATCTTATCTAATTAATTTTATATTGATTTAATATAACATTTATATTGAATAATTATTATATACTATAACCCTCATAATATATGTCATATTGTATACACGTATATATTATTTAATTAATTAACCTTTAATTTGTTTATTTCATGAAATTTATATCAATTTCGAAATTCATTTATATACATACATGTATACTTATGTTAATTTAAAATTTTAAAACAATGTAACATATATCATAATATACAATACATGTATCTATTTATTAATCAATTAACTGATTTATATTAATCTTATCAATAAATTTAATAATATTAAAACTAATTTATATTAAATTTCAAACATTTTGAAAATTTTCATTATATTATAACATTTATAATATGTATATGTTATATTTTAAATTTAACTTTTAAATTTAAAAATCTTATATTTACAATTTCCAAAACAATTTGAATATTTATATTATAACATTTATAATATTTTTCTTATTTTAAATTGAACTTTTAAAATTAAAACTTTTATTTTAATTTCAAAACAAATTTGAAATTAGCCCAAGGTCCAATTCAAATTATGTCTTTTCTATTAGGGATAACCTTTTGGGCTTACCTCATCGTTTCAGTTTTTGAGCCAGGTTAGTAGTCAAGCCGGGCAGATTACTTGATTACCCAAACCGTACCTTCGATACTACTTTTCTAGACACCCTACTATATGGGTAGACTTTAATTAGTTAAATCTAACATGACTAATTTAGACCGCATAGGCTATTGGGCTCTAATAACATTGTTAGAACAAGGCCAGGCCGTAGCGAATGGATGAATTTCTTTTTTTTCCCAATTGGATGTTTATTGGGCCTATGAAGTTCAATTCATTTACAACATTTCTAAATTTTATTTAAATAAAATATTTTATTTTATTTATACTTATAAATTAAATATATATTTTATTTTATTTATGTCTTGATACATACATACATATATATATATATATCTTTGTATGCATCATATACACACACATGTGTGTGTGTATGTGTAACGTATCAACTCATGCAACGTATAACATGCCTATGTATAGATGTTGGATTTTACATCGTAATGGACACGTTAGCTCATCCAATATGCAAGTACATATTGTCCAAATATATGTATATATACATATATACTATTATTTATATATAAGTATTATATATATATATATAAAGTTTTGTTTAAATAATTTTATATAAATATATATATACACATATATTTATATATATTATCATATGAATAAAATATTAATATTACATACATATTATTATAATAGATTTATTTAAATATAAATAAATTATTTATAAATATTAAATTAATTTTTTTAAAACCGTGAGTAATACATATGTACATACATACATATATATATATTAAATTTTTTTATTTTAAATATATATATACACATATAAATATATGTATAATATATATATATATTAATAAAATACTAAAAATATTTTTTTAAAATATAAAAGTCCAAGTCATGCACACTATAGCTTAGAAAATAAATTTTTTATTTTAAAATATGTTTATTTAAATATCCATTCAAAAATTAATAAAATATTAACTAATAATTTTGAAACTTTAATTAAATTTTTAAAAAATCCTAAAGGATATTTTATGCTTTGAAAAAAAATTTCATAAATTTTTCGGTTTAAAATAATTTTAAAATGATTTTTCTTTTTTTCCAACCAAAATTAAATAATTAATTTAAAATAAAAAATGCTTTTTATATTTTTTGTTGAGGGCTTCTTTACTGTTAATATTATTTTATAAAATATATAATATAATTTTCATAATATATTTCAGTTAATATAATTTATTTATGCAATAAATTAATTTAAATAACATTAAATAATAATAAAATATTTTCCGACTGCCAAAAATTATAATAGTTTTAATATTTGCATATAAAATTATATGACTATTTTTTATTAAAGTTTGATATTGTAATTAATTATAAACTCTATAGATGTAATTAAATAATACATATTAATTTAATAAAATATATATTTTTTTACTCAGAGCTTTACTAAGCTGATGTTGATTTGATTGAAAAATTTATTTTAAATACATACATACATACAACCAAACAACTTTGTAACAACATTACTTGCATATCAGAATCATCACATAACTAACAATATATATAATACATACATATATAATAAAACATTATAATTGAGAATTAATAACTATATTTCGATTAAAAACATACATTAATCCCAATGTCTTGAAATACACATTGAAAAAATGATTTTTACCCATTGAAACTATTTCCCATCCAACAGATAGCTAGTCTTTGAACAGTTAACCACCGGCTATTATATAACGACTGGATGAACTTGATTTGAACTTGATGAGATGGAGAGAGACCAGTAGGGATTTCGGCCAGCAAGCATAGAGGAGGCACCAAAAATATCTCAAACTAATTAGGTTAGAGATGCTTATACAGTGGACAGAAAGGAGAGAAGTGTGGATCTGATCTCATACCAATTCTCCCTTAATCTAAGCCATCGAAAATCAAGCATTTTTAACCTAATTTTAGCCACCCTATACCGTCATTGCTGTCAAGATTTCCATCCCTATGATTGGCTTTGAACCCATATTTAACCTAAATAAATTATTATGTAATTAAATCAAATTTAATCTCTTATGGATATCGTATATCAACTCGTATATTTATAATTATTATAAGTATATGAATTAATATTTATTCATCATATCATAATCAAATTTTATAATTAATATTTCATAAATATTAATTAATTTAATTAATATTTCATAAATATTAATTACTTTAATTAATTTACAATAATTAAAAACTAAATAAATCTTTTGGGCAAAGAAGAATTCATCATTTCGGTTGTGTGACTCGTCGAGTGTAAATTTGGTCAGTGATTAATATCAAACTGTTCGAATATTAACGTTCACACATCATATAGCAAATGGTGTGACATTTTGACCAAATTTATCGTTTACTTGGTTTCGATAAAATTCAATTTTAATTTATTAAGCGTTACCCGATTGTGACTTTTATTTACACCAATTCTCTTCATCAAAAATGTATCACTTCGATCTTATGGGATTTGGTAATGGTCAAAATTCCAATATCGTTCATATTCAACTTTATAGTCCAAACATAAAGTTCTTGGTTCAATAATAAAAACATTATTAGTTGATCTGCTCTAGCTAAAGACTTTGACTTTGAGTTGACTTGAGTTGGCCGTGATACTAACCTCGTATAATAGAGGAAACAAATCCTCTCTTAAATAAAGCTTCACTTCCAATACTTCCACTCGACCCAACTATAGTCACTTGATAGACGTTGTGCGATGATTCGACTATAATCAAAGCAGAGCTTTCATATTGAAGATCAATAATATTCTCAAGTCGAGAGAACCTATAAATCAGTCACATCGATATTTTCTGTTTGACCTTAGTTATATTAACCAACAGAAAACTATCGAGTGAGTCTTTCTATAATTATCCAATAAATGTCGGTACGTAAATCTTAGGAGCCCTCAGCATTCACGAGTAATATACTACCCAACGTTTGGGGAGCATTATATACTCTAGTCTCAACGGATACATCGATATCCAATCTCGATGCATCTTGACTAGGAACATTTAAAATGGTATATTTGTTTTCATCATGAAAAATTACTTACTGTAACAACACTTTGTAACTACTATCACAATACATATCATTTATGGATTTTCTATTAAATATACTTTAATTTAAATCAATTAATTTATATAACACATTATATCGAGTATATAATAGAAAGAAAACCACCTTTTATTTCGAACAAGATTGGTTACCAAGTTAGATATATGTAACAAATTACATAATTGCCCCTATGGCATACGCTTAACTCTATCAAGTGATTAGATTAACGACCTGAAGAGATCAGAAACATGAACTAACGATTTTGGATAGATTGAGGTTAAACTAATGATCTGGAGAGATCAGTAATTGGATTGATCATTGATTACATGATCTAGAGAGATCGGAAGCTAACCTGGATGTTGATGATGCAACTCAGAGAAAGCGAAAACTAAACTTTGGATTTGAACGCCCCATGACTTTGAAATGATCTGATAGCAATTATCAGATCACATCATTGCCTCAATTCGGTCATGATTGGATGTTGAGGGATTTTAGATTATTTATATACAATGCTTCGATCGATGGTAATGCGATGCCCTGATTAATAACTTACGATAATCGAATGATCGATAAAAGTCATTGCTTCGATTCAGTTGAGCATTCTTATAATGGGATACTAGGCGATACAAAACGATTTATGAATAATGTTTCAACTGATGGCAATGAACTTACACAATTATTGACCTTTGATTACCCGATACATGCTCAACTCATGATAACAAAATCCCGAGCAAATATGAGATAACATTGATTTTGATATATGATTGCTAACTCCTGGACAGACATGGGACGATTTTGATTTACCATATATGATATTTGATACGATAGTTCCAGTAGAACACGAAGTGAATGATGATTTGTAACTAACACTCAAGAAAAGACTCGAGTCCTTAGCTATGTGTTTTGGAACGACCTTTGATTTACAAGTGAATCCAAAGAAATTGGATGTTTCATCATGATTTGATCAATCGATGTTCGGAGAACTTAATTACAAGTGATTTGTCAACTTTGATATTTGTCTTGAGCAAATCACACCTTCCATTCACAAGATGTGCTTTATGGGACAAGAGTTACGGTCAATTTTTCCATGGTCTTAGAATGGACTGAAACGATCAAATTGGATGAACAAGACTCAAGGACTTGGAAAACGTCATAAAAAGGCAAGATAAAGAAAATATTAAAGGATGCACGAAAAATGTCGACTTGAGTTTTTCAAGTCGGCCCCATGGACCGGTACCGAGTTGACTTGGGTTGGACACACAAATATCGCAGGTCAGACTCCAAGCAAGGAAAGGAAAAATTAAGCACAACAACCTTAGAAAATCCTCAGGTCAAGCGCGAAGCAAACTCCCAAATTTCTCTGGTCGGACTCTAAGTCAGTTTGGTATCGATCCACGAGCCTTAGAGCGACACCGATCCTTGAAGTCATGGTTCGGGTTGACCCTAAAACTTTACTAGAGCACATGTGAACGTGGAGAACAGGGTGGAGCATGTTTTAAAGATACTTTTGGGGATTTTCGTCTATAAATATAAGGAGAGAAAATAGGACTTCTTATTCTTTTTTGAATTTTTTCATTTTACCACAAACCTTTGTTGGATCTCCATCGATCTGTAAACTTGTTGGATCTTCACCGATCGAAGACTACCGATCTGTAAACTCACGGTCTGTGAAAACTCTCAGAAATGAATAACAAAGTTTAAGTACATGTAGGCCGGAGTATTCACCAAACCACAATAAAAATTGTATGTTCTTTCTTGCTTTTATACTCTTTTCTTTGATAATTTTGATATCTGATACTTGATTGGACGTGTATGTGCCATTTGTGGTGCAAACATGGTATAAATCCAAACACCATACACGTACATGAACCATGTACACAATATATATATATATGTATGTATGTATGTATGTATGTATGTATTCACACACACACACATACATATATGTATGTGTGTTTACTTTGCAATTGCATAATTCATACATGAATATATTTGGATATACCCAAATTAAATTCAAAACAAATCCATTATTTAATTAATTCAATGAATTAAATAAAATAATATTTTATTTAAATCAAATTTTAGATTATATCTATAATCAACTTATACTTCATATCCGACTGTCCTGGTTCCAACAATGGCATTAAAGCGAGGTTGGTTGAGTGTTCACCTAGTACAGTGGATGTTCCAAATTTTATCCTTGTAACTAGCATGATAGGGGTTCTCACATTATGATTTGTGATGAAGCATTGCCTCTTACCCATGTATATCATGTGATAGTTGTGCTAGTCGAACGGCTTCATATATAATTCACTCGTGAGGTTCCTAGTTGGGTCACCAAAGAAGTTCGGGTCAGACCGACAATGGTATCTAAGCCCTAAAGGTGTATGCGATCTAAATTAACAACTTTAGGGCTATCTAATAAAGTCTATATGTCATTTGGGTGTCTAGAATAGTAGTATCTAGGCCTGGGGTTGGATAATCAAATATTCTTCCCTCCCTAACTACTGGCCTGGCTCGATAATAGAGTAAGTCTAAAAGGTTGGCCTCGTTATAATGGCCTAAATTGATTTGGCCTTAGGCTAATTCCAAATTCAGCTTGAAAATTTAAAAATATATTTTAAATTTAAAAGTTAAATTTAAATTTAAAAGTTAAATTTAAATTTAAAAGTTAAATTTAAAATATAGAATAAATTATATAAATGTTATAGAATATTTCTAAAAAATTATTTTCGAATATAAATTGATATTTTTAAAATTATAAAATAATTTAATTAATTAGTTTAATTAAATAAATAATCAACTAGAAGATAATTAAATAGAATAAACATATGTATTGATATGTGTGTTTATCTATAAACGTTACAGTTTTTTTAGCAAAGCTAGCGGCTTTATAGTGGGCTATGCAACTTTATTAATTAATGTAAACATGTGTTCTACACATGGGCAGAACAGCTATGATGGTTTTATAGTGGCCATACCACTTAACATAAATAATATAGGTGAGAGGCAAAGACTGCTCAATAGCTAAAAGAAAGAAAAAAGCAGCATAGGAGTTTGGTAGCATGCCAAAACTATAAACATTATAGTTGAATATATATATATATACATATATATATATATATATTTAATTCTTTAAAGTAAATTATGAATAAATATTTTTGAATTTATTAGTTATTTGTTTTAATTAAAGAAAAATAATTGTTAAATTTTAATTAACTATTATATAATAAATTATATGTATTGATATATGTATATAAAACTATAGTGGTATAGTTAGTATGTATCTTAAATTGTTTAGGATAAATAAAACAAAATAAATTTTGAATTTTAAGATAATTTAATTATTTAGTTAAATAAATTAATAAACTAAATTAATTAAATATGGTTTAATTAATTATATACATAAGACTATTGTATAAGTTAATTAAATTATAAAGGTTATAGATAAATTAAACCTATATAATGTGAATGTATAAAAGTGAAGTGGAAAGATAAGAAATCCAACTTTAGTTTAAGGAATGAATACATATGTATTGTACATATACCATGATTTAAGATGTGTTTTATACTTAAATCACGAGGGTATTTCATAAGAAATGAACTGTTCCCTAAATTGGTATCACCCAAAGTATATTTATATATTAAAGACTATGAATCCTTGTCCTTTACCATTTATATATTAATAGATTACTTGCATACTCTTTAGTTATTGATTTTCCTCAAGCTCTATTAATTTATTAACTAAATGAGGTAAGATACATTTGTTAATCTCCCTCAAGGTATGTACATTATACTTTAGTTGTTGCAAAATAGTGGGTACGAGTGAATAATCTATTTTTATCTGTTGATCTTCCTCAAGGTCGAGATGAGATTAGGACAAAGACCATGGTTATGATTTGTATATGTTACAACTGGTAAAGTGTTATTTATTACATGTGGGGCTATGATTTATTGATTGTCCTTATGATCAGAATCCTAAGACAAGCGAGTCCTAACACCTACTATAGAAATTGTAAGATTTTTATGTTTTCTATTAGGGTTTTGGGAAAAATAAAAATCCGGTGGTAGCTTATTAGATAAATGAAATGTAACATTTAACCTATCTAATAATATGAGAACATATTCTATGTATAAATTGTCCTAATTACATAAATTAGATTTGTAGCAAAACAGCCAACCTAAGACTATTTTTGAAAAATGAAAAGCTTACTGAACCAAACTATACTGACCGACTAAGAGCAATTGAGATAACACTCATATTTGAATGCTTATGGTCATCTATAGTTGAACCTTTAAGAGAGAAATTTATGTTTATTTTATTCCTTAAGTTTGTCTTGCCTTAGTGCAATGGTCTAACGACTATCATTTTTGCGATCGTCTGAGTTGGGTGGCCTTTGAAGTAACCACCTCTCATCGGGTTTTTTTACCTCAATTGTTGATTATTTTAGTATTTGTATCACTCCTAACCAGCCTATTCTCCGCATTAGCAAGCAAAAGCTTATAACACTAGCATAACTGATTGAAAAATCGATCAAGTTTTTGTATTGTCTACACTAGACAAGCTATTGCAAAGGTAACATGATAACATGTTTGTCCACAAAATCTTTGAAAGCCTCTATGCTATATTTGGGGGCAATCTCGTTCTGTAAGGTACGGATTACTATGAAATTGTTCGACATGAAGGTGACTAAGGGTAGTCACATTAAGGATTTTGTCTTGACCATGTAAGGCTACATTAATAGACTTCAGACCTAGCTATTAAAATAGGCGATGAATAGCAAGTGGATTCAATCTTAGGCTCGAAGAATCAACAGTTTGAGCCATTTATATTGAACTACAATATAAACCAATTGATCATAAAACCTCATCGAGCTACCCAATATGTTGAGGTCAGCTAAGGGATCATTCGAGGATAAAATAGAGTGTTAGCTATAAAGGGTAAGGCTATGTCTTTGAAAAGTTCGAAGAAACGAAAGCAGTGCTCTAAGAAAGGTAAGAAGGATGCTTCGAGTGACAAAAGTAAATGTCACCATCGTCACAAGAAGGGGCATTGGAAACACAATTGTCCAGAGTAACTAAAGATGATCAAAGAAAAGAAGGAAACCGTTTCTTCGGCTCCACGAGGTATGTTTTTGATTAAAAACTATTTTGTAATCAACAAATTACCTTGAGTTTTAGATGTTTGATCTGGAGCTCATATCTACAATTTGTTACAGGGACTTAGGGGCAAGCGACATGTGATGAAGGGTAAAAAGAAGCTTCGAATTGCTGGTGGATCTCTACTAGATGTGCCTATAGTTGGAAACTACCGCTTGACTTTTCCCAATGGATTTTATTTGATTTTGAATCTTTGTTACTACATTGAAGACTTTATTTGTGGAAAATTATCAGTGTCTAGATTGTTTGAGGCTGGTTATAGTTTTCATTGTGATAATAGTGTTATGAAATTTTGTTTGATGGAAATAGAATCCATAGTAGTGTTTTAGATAATGATATTTATGTACTTAATTTTAATCATATATGTTTTGTTAATAGATCTTCTGTTAACATTAATAATAGTTAGTTACGACATTATAGGCTAGGTCAAATTAGAGACAAAAGACCGCACAAACTTAAAATTGAAGGTTTTCTACCGTCTTTTAATTTTGAATCATTTGACACATGTGAATCATGTTGCAAAGAGAAAATGACCAAGAACCCCTTTAGTGGGAGAAATGAATGAGTATAAGAACGATGTTGAAAATATGACGAATCGTAAAATTAAAATAATTTGATCAGATTAAGGAGGTGAGTATGTTGGAGAAGAACTCTAATAGTAATTAAAATATAATGAGATTATCTCTCGGATTACTCCACCCTATACTCTTTAACACAATGGTGCTCGGAAAAGAAAGAATCGAACCCTATTAGACATGGTTCGTTCTATAATGAGTAAGGCTGACCAAGTTCGAATGTTTCAAAAGCTGTTGCAAAACCAGTTGTGAAGGAGGCTGAGAAGGCAAGGGTTAACAATGGTTTCAAATGTTACAATTGTCAGAAATTGGGTCATAAAAGCAGTGAGTGTCCAAAGCCAAAGAAGAGAACCATGATTGCAGAAGTTGAGGATGAGGATGAAGAAGCTGAATGCTCTAATTCTTTACCAGTAGAGGAGGATGAGCAGGATATTGCGTCAGGAGATGAAGGTTGTAACCTAATGCTGAGGAGATCGTGTTTAACACCGAAGCAGGAAGAAGCGAGTTGGTTGAGGAGTAACATCTTTCAGTCAACGTGTACTATTCTGGGGAAGGTGTGTAAGTTTGTGATTGACGCAGGAAGCTGTGATAATATTATTTCAACCGAGGCTGTGACAAAGTTGAAATTGAAAACAGAGAAACATCCGAGTCCATACAAGTTAGCATGGTTGAGAAAAGGAGGAGAAGTGAAAGTGGATAGACGAGTTCGTGTTCCATTCTCTATTGGGAAGAAATACAAAGATGAAATATGGTGTGATGTAGTAGAGATGGATGTTTGCCACTTATTATTGGGAAGACCATGGCAATATGATCGAGCAGTACTACATGACAGTCGGACCAATAGCTACTGTTTTATGTTTAAAGGCACGAAGATTATTCTAGTTCCAAAGAAGAGACCACAAGGAGAAAGTAAGTCAGAAGAAATCGAAGAGCTGAAAACTTTATTATCTTTGAAGGAGTTTGTTAAGGAGGTTGAGGAAGAACCAGAAGTATTCTTGTTGATTGGACGAGAAAGCAGTGAAGAGGTTGAGATTCCAGAAGAAGTAAAACCAATTTTGAAAGAATTTGATGATGTATTTCCAGAGGAGTTACCAACGGAGTTGCCACCGTTGAGAGATATACAACATCAGATAGATCTTGTTCCAGGTGCTGTGTTGCCACACAGACCACATTATCGAATGAGTCCGAAGGAACATGAAGAGTTGAGAAGGCAAGTAGAGGAATTGCTTGAACAAGGGCGTGTGTAGGAGAGTTTAAGTCCTTGTGCTGTACCAGCTTTATTGGTACCCAAAAAGGATGGAACGTGGAGGATGTGCACTGACAGTCGAGCCTTGAATAAGATTACTGTGAGATATAGATTTCCAATGCCGAGGTTGGATGACTTGTTGGATCAAATAAGCGGAGCAACTATCTTTTCGAAGATTGATTTGAAGAGCGGATATCATCAAATTCGTATCAGACCAGGAGACGAGTGGAAGACTGCTTTTAAAACCAGGGAGGGTCTATACGAATGGTTGGTCATGCCATTTGGCTTATCAAATGCACCGAGTACTTTCATGAGGGTGATGAATCAAATTTTTCGACCATTCATTGGGAAGTTTGTGGTGGTGTATTTCGATGATATTCTGATTTACAGTGGGAGTCCAGAGGAACATTTGAATCATCTTAGAGAAATGCTGATGGTATTGCGGCAAGAACAATTCTATGCTGCAACGAAGAAATGCGTGTTCATGACGCATAGCGTTTTATTTCTGGGATATGTTGTGTCGGAAAAAGGAATACAGGTTGACCAAAGTAAAGTCGAAGCAATTAGAGATTGGCCGCAGCCTAAGACGATAACGGAAGTGCGTAGTTTTCACGGGTTGGCTTCATTCTATCGAAGGTTCATTCCACACTTTAGTAGTGTGATGGCACCTGTTACTGATTGCATGAAGGGTAAACAGTTTGCATGGACGGAGGAAGCCGGGGTTGCTTTTGAGCGAATCAAAGAACTTTTGACGTCTGCACCAATTCTAATATTACCAGATTTTCAGTTAGTGTTTGAACTACATACTGATGCATCCAAGGTTGGAATTGGAGGAGTGTTAAGTCAGAAGGGACGTCCTATTGCATACTTTAGCGAGAAGTTGTCAGGAGAAAAAATGAGATACAGTACATACGATGTGGAATTTTATGCTGTTGTGCAATCAATCAAACACTGGAGACATTACTTATTTCAGAAGGAGTTTGTTCTCTACACTGATCATGAAGCATTGAAGTACTTACAAGGACAAGACAAGATTTCAGCGAGACATGCATCATGGATCGCATATCTGCAACAGTTTACTTTTGTTGTTAAACACAAGTCAGGGGTGACGAATCGAGTAGCTGATGCTTTGAGTCGGAGGAGTCATTTATTGACTACACTAAAGGTTGAGGTGACAGGGTTTGAGTTATTGCCAGAATTGTTTGAAGAAGATCCTTATTTTGCACAGCTTGTTGAGAAAGTCAAAGACGGAAGTACTGATGAATTTGTGATGGCAGATGGTTTTCTGTTCAAGGGAACTCGATTATGTATACCAGATTGCAGTTTACGGTTGAAGATTGTGAAAGAATTGCACGACGAAGGACATGTTGGGAGAGACCGTACCTTACAGTTGATTTCACAGTCCTACTTTTGGCCATCAATGAGGAAAGAGGTGGAAAGGTTTGTGGAGCGTTGTCATATTTGTCAGGTTTCGAAAGGAACTGCTACTAATGTTGGGTTATATATGCCGTTACCGATACCAACTAAACCATGGGTTGATGTGAGTATGGACTTCGTGTTGGGATTACCAAGGACACAGCGTGGTAACGATTCCATATATGTGGTGGTGGACAGATTTTCGAAGATGGCACATTTTATTGCTTGTAAGAAGACGGCAGATGCTGTTCATGTTGCTCAGTTGTTTTTCAAGGAGATCTATCAACTTCATGGATTGCCAGAATCTATTGTGTCGGATAGAGATACTCGATTTCTGAGTCATTTTTGGTTGAGTTTGTGGAAATTGGTGGGAACGAAGCTGAAATTTAGTAGTGCTTATCATCCACAAACTGATGGACAAACGGAGGTGGTTAATCGATCTTTGGGAAACTTGTTGAGGTGTCTTATACAAGATAATCTGAAGAGTTGGGATGTGAAGTTATGCCAGGCAGAATTTGCTCATAATCATGCTATGAATCGAAGTACTGGGTTCAGTCCATTTCAGATAGTATATTCGAGTTTGCCGAAGGGACCGTTGGATCTAACGGTAGTGCCTCAATCAAAGAAGACAATTAAGAAAGCTGCTGATTTTGTTGAAGGGTTAGCAGAATGTCATCAAATCGTTCAGGAACGATTAGAGAAAGCAAATGAGAAATATAAACGATCTGCAGATTTGAAACGAAGAAGTGTTGAATTTCATAAAGGTGATTTGGTTTATGCAGTGTTAACAAAAGATCGTTTTCCGGTGGGAACGTACAATAAATTGAAAGCACGAAAAATTGGCCCGGTGAAAGTTGTGAAACGAATCAATGAAAATGCTTATAAACTGAAGCTGCTAGATGATGTGTATACGTCTGACGTGTTCAATGTTAAACATCTCGTACCATATCACGGGGATGAACGAACTGATGTTGAGGAAGATGCAAATTCGAGGTCGAATTTCTTTCAACCTGGGGAGGATGATGTAGGCCAAGCTATAATTGCCCAAGGCATAAGTCGTGACCGACTCAAGGAAGGCAGAGCCATAAGTCGTCTACGACTTAAGAAGAAGGATCCAGGAAGAGCAACACAAGTTGAGAACAAACAAGGGATAAGTCGTCTACGACTTAAGAGAAGGGATGAGTCGCTGCCGAGTTACGACTTAGTTAAGTCGCCTGAACTATCTACCGAGTTATGCAGAAAGAAAACAGAGCAAACTGGTGAAGTGTTAGGTCGTGAACGACCTAACGAGTCAAGGGATAAATCGGTGAAGACTGGAGGTGTGGATCTTCTCTGCCGACTTAATCTCAGCTGTTGATATCTTGAGTCGTTGGTTTTTAAGTTGCGAAGCACTGTGGCCGTTGTTTTCTCTGCCGAGTTAATCTCTACCATTGTTCTTTAGGTCGCTGATATGGAATGCGCATGTTTTAAGTCGCAAAGCATGGGATACCGTTGATGTGTCTGTCGAGTTAACCTCAGCCTTTGATTTCTTTAAGTCATTGATGCCGCCTGTTTTTAAGTCGCGTGAAGCCTGGTGCGTTGATTCTGCTGCGAGATAATCTCTGCCGTTGTTTGTTAAGTCGGTCTGTACATATGTTTGTAAGTCGTATGTCGTCTTTGTCATGATTCGTTCTGTTTGTTAAGTCGCTGAAGGCAAATGTTGTAACTATGGTCTTAAGTCGCTACCGAGTCATGATAGGTCGTAGGTCGGAAGCTATAACTCGGAACCGACTTAGTACTTGTAATATTTTTGTTGTTTTTATTTGTGTGAATTGTAAAATGCCTATAAATAGGCCGAGACTTTCATTTTGTAAAGGTTGTTGATTTTTGAATAAAATTCTCTTTTGATTGCTTTGTGCTTTCATTCCAAATTGGTAGTTGAGTGTAATCTCCTCTTTCGGATAATCGAGTGCGCTCGATTCAACGATTGTAGAAGCCGATTCGCGGAATCAAGTGCGCTTGATCAACGCTTGAAGAATTGAAGATCTTTGAACCCGGTATCGTGCGCGATCAACGAGTTCGGGATAGCTAGAATTCGGTATCTTCGGATCAACGAATTTGGGCATTTCAGTATCTTCCAATCCACCGATTACTACATTCATCGTTATACATCATTTTGATTAATCCGCTGCGTCATCGTTCCTCGCACACCGAATAATAGATGGAGGGTCCATACGAGAATTTTCGAAGGTTGCCTTGTTCCGCGCGCACCAGAGGTGCCAGCAGATGAGGCAGGGAATCAAGGGGAAAACGATTGCACGAAGAGACTTACCAGCATTCCCAGACCACCATGAGTTACGGAGATCTGAAGGCGAGCTGGCCAACCGACGAATACCAAGAAGGTTTCCGAAGTAATTCCAGCACGATCTGGCCGAAAAGCCACCAAAGAACAAATGATTCAGGGATTCTGATTCCCCATTGCCGCAGCATCTACAAGGAGAAACGAATGGGATGCCGATTGTTTGGAGGTTCTCGTCAAGTGGCAATCCATCATGGAGAATCCGCCACATCAAAATAGAGACCTTGGGGGGAATACGAGAGTCCCAAATGAAAGAAAAAACTGGACGAATTGGGTCTTGGATTCTAATCGAAGACCAAGCTTTCAGAATGGAAAAGGAAGAGCCATCCCATCCTGAAGATCCACCATGAGTGTCGGAAAATGGCTTCACCGACTTCATGTGCTTCCAGGTCTCACTAGCATAAGACGGTGAACCTGTGAAGTTAGAGCCCGCAAGACTGCGGTATTTCGCATGGAGGAAAGTAGCCCATAAGGAGTTGTTAGCGCCAAATCTGTGCCATAATCTACAGGCAAAAGCTGCACAAAGGTCCTTTGGTTTGCGCAGACCCAATCCGCCTTCATTTTTGGGTCGACAGACCACGTCCCACGACACCCATTGGTGCCGACGGACACTGTCCTTGTTGCCCCAGAAGAAAGATGAGGCCAAAGACCGATATGACCGAAAGAAAGAAGAAGTAGGGGTCATAGCCGTGAAAACATGAGTTCCCATCGAGTCTAAAACGGACTTGATAAGAACAAGTCTGCCAGCTTGCGAAATAAGAGAAGCATTCCATCGTAAGATCTTGCCCCTCACTTTATCAATCAAAGGGTCGAATATAGCATTGAGCTTTCTACCGCGATACAGTACAACACCCAAGTACGGAAGAGGAAGGGTGGCTTCCTTGAAGCCCGAGACAGACTCGATCCAGATAGCACGAGTGGGAGGCAAATCTTTCGCATGGACGAAACAGCTTTTGGCAGGGTTTACTAGCTGGCCCGAAGACCGCTCATATTGATGGAGAAATCTGAGTAGCCGTCGGACAGAGGAGACGCTGCCATTAGAGAAAATGACAACGTCATCTGCGAAGGACAAGGGGCATCCCCTCGGTATCCCGAAGCGCTGAATCTGGCCGTAGATAGTTAAGGATTGGAGACCGCGAACGAAAGCCTCTGCCGTGATGACAAAAAGAGATGGTGACGGTGGGTCTCCCTGACGCAAGCCCCTACCTGCCTTAAAATAACCATTAGCCGATCCATTAATGAGCACAGAAAACCAACAGTTGGAGATGAGCCTCCATACCAAGTCAATAAGGGGTTCCGGAAAGCCGAAAGCCCTTAAGACCTTGATGATGAAAAACCAGGACATGCGATCGTAGGCCTTAGCCATGTCCAGTTTGAAGACAACATTAGAACCCCTGATCTTCTGGTCGATCTGGGATATAAGTTCCTGAGCGAGCAGAACGTTATCAGTAATCAAACGCCCCTTTACAAATCCCGCTTGAGAAGGAGAGATAATGCGCTCAAGGAAGGGAGCCAAACGAGTGGCCAGGATTTTAGAAATCACTTTATTCGAAAAGTTGCAAAGACTGATTGGCTGGAATTCCACACACGACCTAGGGTTCTCGCATTTAGGAATAAGGACAAGGTTGGTGGATGTCCAGCCAGAAGGAAGGGATCCCCCAGAAAAAAAGGATTGAACAGCAAGACAAAAATCCTCCTGTATAATAGACCAAGCACACCTGAAAAAGACACCGTTGAAACCATCTGGACCACTGGCACTGTCCTTTCTTAAAGCAAAGACAGAAGCACGTATCTCCTCAGAGGTAGGGAGATCCGCGATAATGTCCCTTTCCGGAGAAAGAACAATACGAGGAATGAAGGCTAGTAGAGCCGGGTTAGATTCCGAGACCGAAGGAGAGCCCAGAAATGATTGGAAATGGGACAGGATGGTCTCTTTAACATCTTCAGGCGAAGAGGCCGTAGATAGATCCTGTCGCAAAATCTCACAGATCGTGAGGATGTTATTCTTCTTACGTATAGTGGAATGGAAGAATTTAGAGTTTGTGTCACCGACAACTACCCACTTGATCCTAGCCTTTTGACGAAGGTAGTCATTCTCGATACGAAGTTCCGAAGAGAAAATCGTTTGAGCAAGAGCCCAAGCCTCCTTGTTAGCCTCGTTAGGATCCTCGTCAAGCAAGGATTCGGCTGCAATTAGAGACTCTTCGGCCAAGAAAACGCGATCAAAAATGTTCTTAAAGACCTGTAAGTTCCAAACCTTAAGGCAAACTTTAAGACGCTTAAGCTTACGACCGAACATCTCACAGGGAGAAGCAACAATAGGAACGCTCCAAGAATTAGCAACAACTTGAAGAAAAGAATGGTGAGATATCCACATGCTCTGGAAACGAAAGGAAGATGGCCCCGTTAAAGAGCGGGGAGAGCAGCGAACAACCATGGGAGCATGATCAGAGAAAGACCGATGGAGATGTGCGATCGAAAAGGAAAAAGGGAGACGAAACCACTCCTCTGACCCGAAAACACGATCAAGTCGGGAAAGGATACGGTTCGGTCCCTCTTGGTTGTTGGACCAGGTGAAAGCAGACCCAACAAAGGGAAGCTTAGACAGACCAGAGCTGACAATGAACGAGTTGAAATCCGCCATCGCAACACGGTTGATGGCGGCTCCTCCCCATTTTTCCGCTTGGCAGGCGACGATATTAAAGTCGCCGCCTATTACGGAAGAAGAGAAACCCAACGAATCGAGCCCTAAAATGTCAGACCAGAGAGCTAATCTCTCCATACGATCACATTTGGCATAAACTGCCGAGAAAAGAAAGGGAGAGCTAAACGAAGGGGACGAGCAGATCAATGAAAAAAGCTGACAGAAATCAAAAGCGGCCCGGACCGACATGGATTTGGACCATAGGATCCAAATCTTCCCCGAGACGTTGGCAGAGCCACCGCCAAATCCTAAGGATAAGACGATGCTGGAGATGCCTTTCGGACCCAGAAAGGGTTCCAGGATAGCGACCAAGCCAACAGAGTGCTTCTTGACAATGCGTTTAAGCCTAGCCAAGGACGCATCATTGCCAATACCACGGACATTCCAGAAAAGCAAATTCGCCATTTAAAAGCGAGAAGAGGACACCAAAACAAGAGGACTCAGACGAGGTAAAGCGAGTACCGAGTAGATCGATCTGCTCGGACGCCGCTATAGAGCGTGTGCGAATGGTATGGGGAGTAGCCTGGACTCTACGCGATCGGCGCCGAGACGCCCTGGGGATAGAGTCGGAATGCTGGGGAGGTGTCACCGAGGACACTTCAAGACCCGGACCCAACGCCGAAGGCAACGAGGTACCAAGCAGCGAAGTCGAACGCGAAGAATTCCTAGCTAGGCAGTCGAGACGCTCATTAAGGAGCGCAATCTCTGCCTTACTCATAAGGGGAATGGATATGGACAGAGAACAAGAAGAAGTGGGAAGGGAGCAAACTGAGGAGCAATAGTAGGAAGAGGAACCCACCAGGTCCGAAAGAACCGATTGCTCCTGGGGAAACCGACAATAAGAGGGAAGGCGAGTCAATCGCATACCAATCTTTTGTAGAAACCAATCAGATAAAAGAGATAAAAGAGAAGCAGAATAACAGAAAGAATCGAATTGGCATGAGCAATGCGACACCGACAAGGAAGACTCAACCTTTGAGGGGGAATAAGAGGATAGCGAAACGACGGGTAAGGATGAGGACGAAAGAGCAGAGACAGAACGGATCAGTGTAAGGGCGCTAACAGAATGCGGCCCATATTGCTATGGGAGTCTTACCAATGCCGGACTGTCACTAGTAAAACAGCCCCGCGAAGCAGGTAAGAGTCGCAAATCGTACCAATCAGAGGGAAAGGAAGAGCATAAAAGCAGGCTAAATCTCAGTCTGTCCGTATAGTAGTCAAGAATGGCCACTATACGAGCAGGGCGAGAAGAACGCCTGAACCAACAGCTCCAGTCCCTCAGAATCCTCCGCATAGACCGATCGAAACCAGTCAAAGGAAGTCTATACCAGAAAGACAAAGTCGCTGACGACATAGGTTCGGCCTCGTCAAGACTCTACAAAGAAAACCAACAACGATCAGTCAGCATATCAACCCAGACAAAAATCCTGGGATGGACACCACCTAATCGACTGACAAAATCCCACAAACACATCTGAGGCCAGAAATGCTGATACAGAAAGAAAGACGACAAGGACCCGATGATCGAATTAAAACCAACAGGCAACAAAGGACCAGACACACTCCCGGTCTCAGTAGAGACGGTAGTGTCAGGGAGCTCACACGAATGTGTGACAAGGCTCAGGCAACAGAGGCAAACCTGCGACAGCCCACAATTATCAGCAGAAAAGGACCAATATAAATAGATGCTCACCTGCCTACAAAGAGCACTACAAACCTGCCAACAAACGGCCTCACCTGCCCATCGATAAGGAGCATCCGAAACCACAGACTCCAACTCTCCCAAAACCGAGACCGAATCCCCTCTGCCAACCAGTGACAGCCCACAATCGATAGCCACCGACAAGGAGGAACTCCCAATCAAAGCCAAATCATCAGCAAACATATGGCACGGGAGAGAAGATAAAGCGGTCAAATCTTTATCTCCCGCAACACCAACAGCCGACCCAAAGAATAAGTCATCAACATACGGACAATCAAACGCAACTTCACCCACAACCGATAGGCGAGGCAAGAAAGGAGTGGTTAACTCTCCCATCTTCCTCGACAAGCAACCCACCTCAGAGAATTCCCTCGAAGGACCACTGTCAGAACCACCATCCAAAGAGCCAAAGCAAAACTCAGACGAATCAAAAGCCAAAAATCAGCCTTGGCACGAATCGGGTAGTGAAATCCCGATTTGCCAGAGAAGAGGAGCTATTCGAGCGGAGAGTCGACTCCACAAAACACGGAGACAACTCCATAAACAACCCATCAACCAACAGGAATTTGAAGCGAACCAAAGCAGTGAAAGCCCCAATCGAGAAAACAGAAATCTCAACCGAGCTTTTACTCGAGAAACACACCGACAACGGTGGAGCCACCACGTCAAGCAAAGCATCGGCGATGGCAGTAAACGAGGGGCAAAGCCGCACGAAATCACCACTAAAAGAGAAAACCCCCAATTCCATAACAATCGCCCAATTAACAGCAGCGAACAATAAGAGAAGGAAAGCAGAGCTAAAGCACCAAGAGGCGCTCGCTGAGAAGTCGATCCAACTGGAGAATAGCAAAAGTGGAAAATCTGGAGAAGAGAGACAGAGAGAAAGAAAAAATCGGGAAATCAGGAGGCCATTATTTAGTTTTTTGACCGTTTGAAGCTTACATAACTAATTAATCAGCAAATCAAATCACTTGATTTGAATTATGATTTGCTTCATTGAAACATGCACATTAATATCAAGGTTGGATGAAATTTAGTTGTATGTTAGTACCACTAGATCCTACTTAGGAGTAGTTTGACACATTTATTTATATGAACTTTTGGCATATATCCTCATAATTAACATTAGGTCCCTTTTAATTTTCTTTTATAAATTATAATCCTATTTGTTTTTAAAAAAGTAACATTAACATGAATATTTGAGTAATTTTACTAAGTTTAACATATACTTTTAAGGTATACATCCATAATTAATAATCGTCGTAATACACATTGGAGCGACTGCTTTAAAATTTGGAAACGAGAGAAGTAAAAAAGAGGAAAAAAAGGGATGTATTCTAAAAGAAAATGATGTAAAACAAATAAGTTTAGAAAATAAGTATGTGTATTGTTTCCTGGAGATTTGACTAGGCAAGTAGTACTTGGCATCCAGTGGAACTCGGCAACAGGAGTACTCGGCATCAAGTAGTACTCGGCATCCAGTGGAACCCGGCAACAGGAGTACTCGGCACAAGTAGTACTCGGCATCCAGTGGAACTCGGCAACAAGAGTACTCGGCGTAGCACTCGGCATCCAGGAGTACTCGGCATTAGAAGGCGTTCGGCGTATATGACCACTCGACATGGCAGTATCGTTCGGCCAAAGGGATCGTTCGGCCAAAAGGATCGTTCGGCCAAAGGGATCGTTCGGGCAGAGAGCATTGTTCGGTCAAGCGCTTCGTTCGGACAGAGGCACGTTCGGCTTCGACTAACAACCATTCCACACTTCCCACACATCAAACATACCGTTCGGCCAAAGGGATCGTTCGGCTAGAGAGCATTGTTCGGTCAAGCACTTCGTTCGGACAGAGGCACGTTCGGCTTCGACTAACAACCATTCCACACTTCCCACACATCAAACATACCGTTCGGCATAGAAAGGGTGGTTCGGCATCATTGTGTTCGGCCTACTTGGTTCGGCGTACAGCGACCATTATACTTGGGCTAGAGTGTTCGGCTACCGAGCCCATCTGGGAAGTCCTGCCCACCTTTGTCTATAAATAGAGGGGCAGGGTCACAGTGAAAAGGGACCTTTTTTGGGGGAGAACATTGGGGAGACTCTGCCATTTTTCAGACTCATCTTCTTCACTTAACAACTTCATTCAAGCATTTGATCTACGAATTGTATTTGTAATCAATCATTAAGAAGATCAATAAAGTTTAACCTCAAAGTGGACGTAGGCAATTACGCTGAACCACTATAAATCTGGTGTTCTTACTTTCTGCATTTAAATTAGCATTGTCTTCCTTGTTTAACTGTTATTCATCATTTACATCTCTACACAATCTTTCTCTACGAGGTTAGTGACCATTTTTGGAGCTAACACTTTGGTGCTTTCACTGAGAATTGAATTCTCAGACCTCAAGGATCTGCGTTGAAGCTATTGGATTGAACAAATCCCCCAAAGAAGATCCGACTCATTGATAGGACATCCGTTAATTCTACTCAGAGTTCCAACCAATAACTCTACAATGGCGAGACCACGTACCAGGTCAGCTTCTCATAATGCGGATGCCCATGAAACTGCTAGCGTACAACAAGCAGGACCTAGCAATCAACCAGCGATTCCGGGTGTAGGAATTGCCACCCAGGACCAAACTCAAGTTGTCACCAGAATAGAGTTCAACGACTTGATGAGAGAACTCAGGGAAAGCAGGAGACAACTAGGAGAGCAGATGCAGGATAACGCCAACCTGATGGCACAACTCACTCAACAGCAGCAACAGAATACTGGGGACAATCCCGCTCCCTATTCCTCATCCGACAGCTCAACTTCTTCTGATGAACCTCCCAGGCGCAGACGCCATAAGACTGAAGCTGCGCGGAAGGGTGCTGCTATTCAAACAGCTGGAAACCGTGACCAAGTCGGAGCTGGAAACTTAGGAACTGGAGTACAGATGGAGGCTGGAGGCCCAGACCATCAAAACACTAATGATGTCGAACCTCAAGATGCACGATTGGCAGATCGCCAGGAGAGGAGGCATCAACATGGACAGTCACGTAGAACGGACTCTAACCTTCCACCTTCCATACAGACACCAGACCTAACAGCCATGGTCAGGCAATTGATGAAAGAAAATCAGGGCTTGTCGAATGATGATTGGGGGGTATCAAGAAGTCATACTCCATTCACAGATGTTGTGCTGCAGGCGGCGTACCCCAGGAAGTTTAATATGCCTACTATCCCTGCATATGCGGGAAAGACCGACCCCATACAGCATGTCATGAGGTACGAGTGGATGATGGATTCAGCTAGAGCAAATGATGCCACCAAGTGTAGATGCTTTCCGATCACTCTATCTGGGATCGCTACTATGTGGTTTACCCGACTTCCTCCGCGGTCCGTATCCAATTTCGAGGAGTTGGTGAAGAAGTTTATTGAGCAGTTCAGAATACACACTACTCGTCCAAAGGACGTAATGTCTCTATCAAGTGTAATCCAAAATCCTGGGGAGTCATTGAAGGAATATTTACAAAGATTCCATGTTGCGGCAACTGAAGTCAGTAATCCCAATGATCATGCAATTCTAATGGCTGTAATGAGAGGTGTGGATCCGAATTCTGAATTTGGAGACTGGTTGGCAGGAAAACCTCCGACCACACTAGAACGTTTTTACTCAAAGGCACATCAGTTCATGAGAAGAGAGGAAGCTAGGTGGGTAAGGCGAGATAAGGCACCAGGACCTGTCCAGGAATCCGTGAAAAGCAACATTGCCATGAAGCAGTCCGGAGACAACACAGGAAAGGTCCAAGTCAGTGTCCAGAACAAGCCTGGGCAGCCTAAGGAGTCCGGAGGAAGAAATCAAGGGAAAAAGAGAGAAGCGGGGAAGTGGAAGTCAAGAATTCCAAGCTACAACGAGTACACCCCGCTGAATACGTCTCTCGAGAATATTTACCTCTCAACCTGCAATACCTTTCAGTACAGAAAGCCACGTCCAAATGAATCAACCGAGGAACAGAAGCGGACCGGGAAATATTGCCACTTCCACGAGACTTATGGGCACAATACGGAAGAGTGCAGACACCTGCACGACGCTATCGAGAAGTTGATCCGGAAAAAGAAGTTGCAAGAATTTGTGAAGGATCCACAGGAAGGAGGACAGGGAACATCAAACCCAGGTCGTGCACCGGCTCCGCGTCATCCCGAGGAGCCTACCCGAACTGTGGGCAGACTAGTCATAAATACAATCATCGGCGGACCTCAACACGCGGATAAGAATTGGCAAGAGATGGAGCGGTACGCAAGTTACCTGAAGCATGCAGATTTTGAGTGCTGTTCGAACGTGGAGGATGGGACCCCTGCTAAGCAGCAGCGCGTAATGACAGACGATATAGTGCTGACCAAGTAGAGGCTCCAACCATCGACCCGATGGTCATATCTGCGACGATCGGAACGGCTTATGTGAAAAGAATTCTGATTGATTGTGGAAGTTCTGTCAACATCATCTTCAAGAAGGCTTATGACCAAATGAAGATGGAAACCAAGGACTTGAAACCATCCAAAGCTCGTATACACGGCTTTAATGGCGCAGCGACTGATGTAGTGGGGTATGTTGAGTTACCAGTTGAACTGGGACAAGGCGAGCGTCGGAGGGTGCGAATCCTACCCTTCGTAGTTTTGGATGTGGATTCTCCGTATAATGTTTTCTTGGGCCGACCGGCCCTGGCTGAGTTTAGGGCAGCATTAGCCCCGTGGTGCTTAACTTTGAAGTTCCCAACTGACAAAGGGGTAGGTATTGTTCATGGCGACCAAGCAGCTGGTCGTTCCTGTTATGTGGCTAAGCTTCGGGAAGCCCATCGGAGGGAGAAAGGAAAGGTTGCGGACAATCCCGTCCGCATCCTTAACACGGATAATTGACAAGTAGTGCCCGAGCCCTGGCTCGGGAATAATTCTCGGATCTTCAGAGACATAGATCCGAGAGACGACGATGAGAAACCCAGGGAAGAAAAGGCAGCACCGGCCAAATTAACGGTTGGCATTTCAGTCAGCCGAAACGACCCTTCGCGAATACTGAAGATCGGATCACAGCTTGGCCCCGCAATGACTGAAGACCTTAGTGACTTCCTCCGGGCGAATCTTGATGTTTTCGCTTGGACGCATTCTGATATGTGTGGGATTTCTCCCGCCATCGCGAGTCATATGTTGAACATAGACCCGAAATATGTCCCGGTTAAACAAAAGAGGAGAAGAATGGACCCAGAGAGGTCCGCTGCTCTCAAAGAGGAGGTGGACAAACTCAAAGCCAATGGGTTTGTCTGCGACGCCCTCTATCCTGAATGGGTATCCAACCCCGTGCTGGTAAAAAAGGCGAATGGGAAATGGAGAACTTGCGTAGATTATTCCGACTTGAACAAAGCATGCCCCAAGGACAATTTCCTGTTACCTAGGATCGATCAGTTGGTCGACTCTACCGCAGGACATGAACTGTTGTCATTCATGGATGCATACTCGGGATACAACCAAATCCCGATGCATATTCCGGACCAAGAACACACCAGCTTCGTTACAGATGTCGGGCTATATTTCTATGTAGTAATGCCCTTCGGACTGAAGAACGCAGGAGCGACTTATCAGCGTTTGGTGAATCGAATGTTCAAGGACCAGCTTGGTAGGACGATGGAAGTCTATGTGGATTACATGCTCGTGAAGTCACGACAGTCAAACGACCACATTCGAGACTTGGCTGAAATGTTCGACATACTCAGGTATTACGGGATGAAGATCAACCCTCTGAAGTGTTCCTTCGGCGTTGCGTCGGGGAAGTTTTTGGGATTCATCGTCAATGCTAGGGGAATTGAAGCTAACCCTGAAAAGATCCAAGCTATTCGAGATGTGCAAGTGCCCAGGACTATAAAGCAGGTACAAAGCTTGAATGGAAAAGTAGCTGCGCTGAGTCGATTCATATCTAGGGCCACGGACAAATGCATCCCTTTCTTTGATATAATAAAGAGAGGGAGGAGGAACTTCGAGTGGACGTCCGACTGTGAGGAAGCATTCCGGAATCTGGTGAGGCATCTAGAGAGTCCACCAGTGCTGTCAAAACCAGTAGACCATGAGACGCTGTACGTATACTTGGCTGTATCCCCACATGCGATAAGTGCGGCTTTAGTTCGCGAGGAGGACCAAATCCAGAAGCCGGTGTATTATGTTAGCAAGCGTTTAACGGGGGCAGAAAGAAATTACCCTAAAATCGAGAAATTGGCCTATTGCTTGGTGATTGCATCACGTAAGCTACGCCCATATTTTCAAGCACACTCAATCAGCGTTTATACCGATCATCCCCTACGGCAAGTACTCCAACGACCAGAAACTTCTGGAAGATTGCTAAAATGGAACATCGAGTTGAGCCAGTTCGATATCGCCTACTTGCCACGGAGAGCCATACAAGGGCAAGCATTATCAGATTTCATCGCTGAGTTTACCATACCCATAGAACCAGATAATCATGACGTCATTCCCCCCGTTCGATGGAAATTATACACTGATGGGGCATCAAACGGCCGTTGCTCCGGCGCGGGTGTAGTTCTTATAACTCCGGAGAATCGATCGATTTGTTATGCTTTGAAGCTTGATTTCCCAGCTACAAATAACGAAGCAGAATATGAAGCACTGATTGCTGGCTTGAAACTCATCGGGGAACTCGGGATCAAATCAGTTGAAATCTTTTGTGACTCACAGTTGGTGGTTTATCGAGTGCGGGGAGATTATCAAGCAAAGGGACAAAAGCTTGCTCCATACCTTGTTCAGGTCTAAGAACTACTGTCAAATCTTAAGCATTATGACATTTCCCATGTCCCACGCGAACAGAATAAAGAAGCCGACTTATTGGCTAAGTTTGCAAGCACAGGCGATGCGCAGCAAATGGGATTGTATCCCGTCGAGGCCTTGCACGCCCCGAGCATAGACGAGATAAAAGTAGATCGTGTGTGGGAAACGAAAATCGAAAAGGAGTCGTGGATAACCCCATTCAAACTGTACCTGGCGACCGGGGCTTTACCAGAAAAAAGGAGCGAAAGGCGACAGATCCTTCGAAAGGCCACGCGATACATAATGCAGGATGGATTAATGTATCGAAAAGGGTTCTCAGTCCCCTTATTACGGTCCATCTCTCATGACGAGACAAAGCGGGTCTTGAAAGAGGTTCACGAAGGGGAATGCGGCGACCATACTGGGGGCAAACGCTAGCAAAAAAGATCCTCCGCTATGGATATTACAGGCCGACCGTAAATCGGGACGCTGCAGACTACGTGAGGAAATGTGACAAGTGTCAAAGATATGCGAAAATCCCAAGGACCCCATCAACGGAACTCACACAAATGGTTAGTCCCTAGCCATTTGCAATCTGGGGAATCGACATAATCGGCTCTTTGCCTATATCTAAAGGTGGTGCGAAATACGTGATAGTTGCAGTCGACTATTTCACAAAATGGGCTGAGGCAGAACCTTTAGCCACGATCACCTCTAAGAAGGTCATTAATTTCATTGTACGAAACATTATATGCCGCTTTGGCCTCCCTCGCACCATCATTACGGACAACGGGATGCAGATTGAAAGCAGAGAGTTCAAAGAGTTCTGTATAAAGTATGGCATTGAGAAGAAGTTCACCGCCGTTGCACACCCAAAAGCTAACGGACAAGTCAAGGCCGTTAACAAAATAATCAAGTCCATACTGAAGAAGCGTTTGGAGAAGGTTGGAGGCAAGTGGGTAGATGAACTCCCGACATCACTATGGGCTTATAGAACCACCCACAAGTCCGCGACCGGCCACACTCCGTTCACCTTGGCATACGGCTCTGAAGCCGTTATACCCGTGGAACTTGAAGTTCCATCACACCGAGTGTCATATTATGATCCCAAGATGAACCAGGACCTCTTGTTGGAATCACTGGACTGCATCGATGAAATGCGTGAAGAGGCCGAATTAAGGGCGACAGCGCATAGACACCGAGTCAAGCGTTACTACGATGGCAGAGTCCGCCCAAGGACTTTTGATGTGGGTGATCTCGTTCTGAAACAAGTTTTCCCGATACCATCACGTATGAATCCCAGCTGGGAAGGTCCGTACGTCATTGAACGGAAGCTTGGAGAGGGAACATTCAAGCTAGCGACCGTTGATGGCACGACACTCCCCAGAGCGTGGAACAGTGAACATTTGCGGCATTATTACATTTAGCATGCTTTCTTTCTTGTTTTAGGCACTGTTATTTCCTGTATGTTTTCCGCTCAGTCGTAACTTAGTTTCTTTTTAGCTATGTAATCAAGCAGTTTAGTTGTTTTTCATTAATAAAGGCTCGAAGCCATATTTTCCACGAATCACTAATGTTTCTATATCTCATAATCAAATCTCCGAATCCCCAGAGCGTGGACCGGAGTACTCTAAGTCCCCAGAGCGCGGACTAGAGTATAAATGATTTCAAACCTCCGAATCTCCAGAGCGCGGACCGGAGTACTCTAAGTCCCCAGAGCACGGACTAGAGTATAAACGATTTCAAACCTCCGAATACCCAGAGCGCGGACCGGAGTACTCTAAGTCCCCAGAGCGCGGACTAGAGTATAAACGATTTCAAACCTCCGAATCCCCAGAGCGCGGACTAGAGTATAAACGATTTCAAACCTCCGAATCCCCAGAGCACGGACCAGAGTACTCTAAGTCCCCAGAGCGCGGACTAGAGTATAAACGATTTCAAACTTCCGAATCCCCAAAGCGCGGACCAGAGTACTCTAAGTCCCCAGAGCGCGGACTAGAGTATAAATGATTTCAAACCTCCGAATCCCCAGAGCACGGACCAGAGTACTCTAAGTCCCCAGAGCGTGGACTAGAGTATAAACGATTTCGAATCTCCAAATCCCCAGAGCACGGACCGGAGTACTCTAAGTCCCCAGAGCGCGGACTAGAGTATAAATGATTTCGAACCTCCGAATCCCCAGAGCGCAGACCGGAGTACTCTAAGCCCCAGAGCGCGGACTAGAGTATAAACGATTTCAAACCTCCGAATCCCCAGAGCGTGGACCGGAGTACTCTAAATCCCTGGAGCGAGGACTAGAGTATAAACGTTACGAAACTCCGAATCCCTTGAACGCGGATCAACTTACTCTAAATCCCTGGAGCACAGATTTAGAAAAAAGTCCAAGTACTCAAGAAATGTGGGACAAGAAGTATGCCACATTTGGAAATGTTCGAACAACACGAGAATGGAATGGGAAATAATGCAACTCATAAGAACTTGAGTTATGACCATGATTGGTCAGCAAACCAAAGAAAAGTAAGAGAATTATTAAAGCGAAAGAGAAACTAAAACTTCGTTCAATAGGTCAAAATGGGGTTACACAGTTATCCCTCCAAAGCTTGGAGTCAAGAACCTATCTATACAAACTACAGAGACAAAAGATAAAAGTAATTACAAGACTTAAGCAAGGAACTCGTTGAACGAGTGTAGCGATTATTTCTTCGGTTTCTTCTTCTTGTCTTCTTTTGTTTTTTCCGACGACTCCTCTCCCTCACGCTTTTTCTTGGATTTCTTTCTCACTAAAGGAGCGGAGTCAGGAGTAGGAGACGGAACATCCAGTGGTTTAAACCTGCCCGGGAGAATGATTTTTAGGGGTCTGTTCCGCGGGTCGGTAAGTTCCAGAATTTCAGGTTCGACTTTGACCTCGACCTTTTTCTTCTCCTCTTCAGCGAGGCGTTCCTTCATGCTCATCTTTGAGGTATGCTCAGAGGCGCCAGTGATTTCGATTTCATCACTCCCTTCGGTAGGAGATGAAGTGTCAAGCTTGTCATCATCTAGCGCCCCGATCACTTGAGCGTCAGGGCCAGGAGTTACTCCCGCGTGAGCAACATCGCTTGTTTTCTCTGCCTCCTCCTTGGCGTCATCGCTCCTCGGAGTTGGCTCGGGATCAGAGCAGCCTGCATGAAAACATAAAGAATGAACATTAGAACGAATAACCAATGCTGGAAAATAACAAGATCTTTCGACTTCTAGAAAAGAAGAGTTTCCTACCAGGTTCTGGTTGGCTATCGGTTGAGCGTGGGGTTTCACCCTCCAGAATAGGAGATAGCACGTGAACGCCAAGCCCGGGATCTTCGGGATCATAGCCGACATGCTGCTCGAACGGGTCAAGTGTCGGCCGACCGGCCGGCTGAGCAGCGGGAGGAGCAGCAGTATGAGGAGCCGTAGTCTCAGCCCCAGACGGGCCAGCTTCATCACTTTTCTTTTTTGGAAGGGGAGAGCCTTTGTTATAAAGCGCCAAAGCTGCAGATAAATCTGCTGGCTCATTCCCCCTAAGAAACTCCTTCAACAAGGCATCCTCATCGACCTCTTCAGAGCCCGACTCGATTTTCCTAATCTTCACTAAGGTTTCCCAGGCCTCAGCTAGAGATTCGAGATAGCCCTCGCCCAAGAATGTTAAGTCACGATGCATAAGGACGCGGGCTCCATATTCAGCAATCAACGGGTCAAACATGCATTTGACCTCTTCCCTGCCGGCTTCTGCGGCCGCCTCGAGGCGAGAGTCCATCTCCTCCGCAGCTTTTCTTTTGCCCTCCTCACGGGCTTCGTCCTTCATTTTTTCAACCCCAGCAAGTTCGTCATCGAGCTTCGTTTTCAGGAGCCGAGTAGCAATGATTTCATCACAGTATCGTTGTGATTCTTCTTGAGCGGCTACCTTGTCCTCTTTCTCCTTGGAGAGTAATTCTTTCAGCTCTCTAACTTGTATGACGAGCGCGTCCCTTTCTTTTTGGACAGAATCTTTTTCTAGGGCAAGGGCACCGCTACGCTGGACTGCTTCATCAAGTTCCTTCTTGTGAGCCATCTCTAAACGAGTAACCGCCTCAGCAGTATCTTTTGTGCTTTGTTCAGCGGCTTCCAGCTTCGACTTATACAAAGCAAGCTCTTTGTCTTGATGCTTGATGATGTTCTTGTCACAGCCGGCCTCCAATTTTAGACGATCAATCTCATATTGTCGTTCAACGGACACCTCCGAGATCTTTTCAACCAAGTGTACAAACGCGTCATGTTGAACATAGACGTCGTTATTACAGGCAATGGCGCTCTGCTTCACATGCCTAGGGATATGATGAATAGCCGGGAGGAATTTCAGACCATCGAAGTAAATTTTTGGAAACTTGGCCTTAAGATCGACCATCTTTTCCGCTACAGTTGGATCAACCGCGGGAGTAGGGGGAGGAGGCTTTGGAAGTTCTGCTCTTTTTCGTTGCTCCCGAATTTGCCTTGTACTTGACGAACCGGAGTGTTGTTCTCGAGGAGCATCAGGTTGGTACCCCTTCTGTGAAGACTTCTCTCTATCCGGCTCAGTTGGAGGAAGAGGATCACGGGACTGTGAAGATTGGGAATATGCCTTCTTACGATAAGACGAATCACGGGGACGGTTGTCTCTATCTTCATAATCATCTCTGTCCCTACGTCTGCCCGAACCTGAATCCCGTCCGGAATGATGAAATATGGAAGAGCCGTGAAGGCGATCGAATCCGTGAGAGTGCCCCATGTCACCTACAAAGAATAGAGATAACAACGAGTTAAGAAAGATCCAGGAAACAAGAAAAAACTTGAAATGTATGATGGAATGCGTATGTGCGTGTGTGTCCTAGTGTTCCCCCCGACGGACCAGTTCTTTTGTCTTTACTAATCGGAGTATTGTCTCCCTGGACTGGGAGTTGAACTCCCACATTGCCTCTAGCGGGCGAAGAAAACTTGAGGGCTTCAGGATCGTCAAACCCGTAATTAAGTATATCGTCGGGGATAGAGAGATTCGACAAACCCTTTAGAGAACTCTCCAGGTGTTGTGAGGAAGCCTCTTTCTCTGGCGGGATAGGCATAACTTTTGAAGTGCCGCCAACTTTCTCCTTCCGAATCTTGTATTTTAACCTCTTCTTTCCCTTCGAAGGGGAGGATGACGTTTCAATGTCATGAACTTCGATCGCCGGATTCCAAGCGGGACCCACATTCTTGCCTTGAGTCTCAGGAGCTTCATCCTCTTTGTGCTCACCTTCTTCGTGCGTATCGGGAGTGCGACGTGATGACGATCCGGCCTGTTTTTTCCCTTTACAGGATGCTGGCTTGGGAATGGAGACGCCCTCCAAGAGGCTAATCCGACGACCTGGGGCTAGCAAGCCGAACCTTGACAATGATTCATTCGAAATGATGGTTCGGGTGTCTCGTTCCTCGGCAGGAAGAGCTCTAATGGCCTCAACGGCCTCAGAATATCCTCGACCCTCCGGACGCGGGTTGATACCTGAAAAGATGAAACGAGGAGTTAGAAAAAGCATGACTCCAATTAAATGTGAATGATGACTCAGCAAAGAGACTTACTGCCTTCAACCCATCTCCTCGCAAAACCAGGAGGGCAACGCACGTAGAACCATTCCTGTTTGTACAGGGCGAATTTACTGCATGCTCCTGTCAAGATTTGGCATTTGTGGTACGGCTCGAGGAACATGAAGGAGGGGCTGTCTTTCCGTTTCTTGATCATATAGATGTATCTGATGTCGCCAGAGGTTGGAGGTCTAGAGAAGACGGCCATGAAGAGTAGATAGGTCCTATATAGAAACGCGTGACCGTTCGGATGCAACTGCGACGGAGCAATGTCGATGTACTGCAACACGTCCCGAAGGAATAAATTAAACGGAGGCACGCTGCCCATCCAACACATGAACTTGTTGCAGGTGGTATATCCGACTGGGGGCAGGTGAGGACGATCGTGTCGCGAAGGGACTAACACATCGGCAAAAGGGATCCCATGAATGGAGCATATCCATCGAAGTGCGGCTTCATTGATCTTCAAAGCTTGTGATTTAATCGGGTTGTCTAAAAGAATTGTTGCCTCCAAGGCATCGGGTGCTAAGTTATGGGCAGGGGAAGTCGACGGATTTGAAGTATCAGCGGCTTCTTGCCTTGATGACGGCCCAGGCCTGTCAGATATGGTGGCGGAGCTAGACTTCATAGACATCCCCAATAAATAATGAATCTGTTTAAGTGCCTGCGAAAACTATACTTGAAAAAACGTTGAACGTTAGAGTTAACAACACGAATATCCCCCCCGTGTGGTGTGTGATCTAGTGCAAGCAATCGTGTAAAAGCGTTGAAAGTTTGAAGGTCGCAAAGTTGTTGCTATAAAACTGAGCATCAAGTCATCGCCTTCGGAGACCGTCATCGCTGACTGTCCCCAGAAGCCTGCCTTTTGGCGATTGCAATTCCAGATCCAGAAAATGTATGATAATCTAAGTTCAGATTTACGTTTACTGAAGCTAAGAAGTTAGTGATCCGGGTTGGCTTCACGTATGCTAGAATGATTAGGCCATGTTTCTTGTTTTGCTATACGAGTAGATATAGTTAAAGAGTGTTCAGCATTTGTGACTATTCGGCTAAGTCATGGTTCGGCTAAGACACTGTTCGACTATGTCATTGTTCGGCTAAGTCAGTGTTCGGCTAAGTCTTTGTTCGGCTAAGTCATTGTTCGGCTAAATCATTGTTCGGCTATGTCATTGTTCGGCTAAGTCATGGTTCGGCTAGGACATTATTCGGCTATGTCATTGTTCGGCTAAGTCAATGTTCGGCTAAGTCTTTGTTCGGCTAAGTCATTGTTCGGCTAAACCTGTGTTCGCGCAGATTTTGGTTCGGCCAAGTCATTATTCGGTGTGTAAGTCGTGTTCGGCCTTGTTTTGTTCGGCATGTTTTAGCCTGAGTATGGTACGATGTTTATGACTGTTCGGCTGAGATGACAATCGGCACGTTGTCCTTAACATTGGCCTCATCTCTTCCTCCATCCACACTGAACCACGAGGGCACATCGTTCGGCAAGTTGCGCCAGACCATACCGCTCGATGCCCCTGATCATCTCCTTTTTCCTCCATGTTTCTCCTTCCACCAATCTGGTCCGGCATAAAATACTTATGCCGAACCACGATGTGACTACCAATGATTTCCTACCACCCTCGTCGCGTGACTCGACACTTTAGTCAAGGCTCGATTTATCCCATCAATTAAGGGAGTTCGAGCATAAAGGCTGCAGTTAGGTGAGAGGATCAATACCTAGTGGGTAAGGTAAAGACTTGGGAAGAATCGGCTAGTTGTATGTTGGCTGATAGCTTCGGCGGGTGCAAGGCAGAGGTTAGAAGTGTGAAAAGAGAAAGAAGTGTAGAGGTGCTGGCTTTTATAGGGAAAACAGAAGAAGTCAAAAAGGCTACATCCGGTGGAACCGGTCAAAGTCATAACATTCGGCCTCGATGTATAATGATGTCCGGCACTAAAGGTTCGTTCGGCCAGAAAGCATCGTTCGGTTACGAATGTCTCATTCTGCATTTAGAACACGTTCGGCACACACCTAAACCACTGGAATTCTCAAAAGGGCATCTCCGCTCGAGATTAGTCAAGGATTTAAAACGAAATGAAAAGGTTACATGACACAAAGCGTACCACGTTCGGTCTCGTGATACGCTTTAGGGGGCAAGTGTTTCATGGAGATTTGACCAGGCAAGTAGTACTCGGCATCCAGTGGAACTCGGCAACAGGAGTACTCGGCATCAAGTAGTACTCGGCATCCAGTGGAACCCAGCAACAGGAGTACTCGGCACAAGTAGTACTCGGCATCCAGTGGAACTCGGCAACAGGAGTACTCGGCGTAGCACTCGGCATCTAGGAGTACTCGGCATTAGAAGGCGTTCGGCGTATATGACCACTCGACATGGAAATATCGTTCGGCCAAAGGGATCGTTCGGCCAAAAGGATCGTTCGGCCAAAGGGATCGTTCGGCCAGAGAGCATTGTTCGGTCAAGCGCTTCGTTCGGACAGAGGCATGTTCGGCTTCGACTAACAACCATTCCACACTTCCCACACATCAAACATACCGTTCGGCCAAAGGGATCGTTCGGCCAGAGAGCATTGTTCGGTCAAGCGCTTCGTTCGGACAGAGGCACGTTCGGCTTCGACTAACAACCATTCCACACTTCCCACACATCAAACATACCGTTCGGCATAGAAAGGGTGGTTCGGCATCATTGTGTTCGGCCTACTTGGTTCGGCATACAGCGACCATTATACTTGGGCTAGAGTGTTCGGCTACCGAGCCCACCTGGGAATTCCAGCCCATCTTTGTCTATAAATAGAGGGGCAGGGTCACAGTGAAAAGGGACCTTTTTTGGGGGAGAACATTGGGGAGACTCTGCCATTTTTCAGACTCATCTTCTTCACTTAACAACTTCATTCAAGCATTTGATCTACGAATTGTATTTGTAATCAATCATTAAGAAGATCAATAAAGTTTAACCTCAAAGTGGACGTAGGCAATTACGCTGAACCACTATAAATCTGGTATTCTTACTTTCTGCATTTAAATTAGCATTGTCTTCCTTGTTTAACTGTTATTCATCACTTACATCTCTACACAATCTTTCTCTACGAGGTTAGTGACCATTTTTGGAGCTAACATGTATCTAATTTCGACTTTATTTATTCACTTAGTAAGTATGAATGAGTGGGTTATCAGTTCAAGGCGATCCCAATTACTAGACTACAACCTTACGTTATAGGTTGAAGAGAAGATCCAAATATGGCTAATCCTATGGCTTGTGTTTTTATTATACATTTGGGTTCGGTATTCATTTTGAACCAAAAGCACACGATCTGTCTTTGATATCTTGCTAGTTGGTGAACTTGGATACTCTTTTTACTATTGACCGGTGCATGGCTATGCTTAATGCATTGTACACTACGCTTAATTATATATTCAATAATGTTAAACAGATGTGGAGTATGCGGTATCTTTTCTCATTTTGGTACTATAAGAACACATTAAATATGCACCCACACTGTATGGAGATGCAAAAAACAAAGGTTGCATATTTTTTTTCTAATATCACGTTATTGGGAAAGTGCTATGCATGCATGTCAGGCTCAATGGAGGTACATAATGAGGTGATGAAAGCTCGTGCACAGACAGATCTGAGGAGGTGGGGTTATATCATTCCTCATCCTTGGAGTGAGTAAATTGGGTTTATAGATCCAAATGATGATCATCCTCTCATATTCCACTTTTATTTTGTCGAGGCCTAGGTTTTGTATGGGTACGTCTCTTCCTATATTGTATTTAGGGGATAGGTGTTGTTATAGTTGCATGGTATAGTTCGAATTACTTTAGATCCTTTAGTAGTCGACGGCATGTTTAGTCTGACCATGCGTATAGGTCAAGCGTATTTAGCATCTTTTGGACGTCACGTATAAATAAATGGTAAGACTTATGGTATGACTTTAATAATATGCGTTAGGCTCAAATTGTATCACATGCACCAACATTACGTGATTAAGTATGAGAGGGGAAATAGCCATTGTGAAATGGTCATTGCAATATAGCCGTTGTTGGGCACACCAAACATCCTTATATCTTAGTTTAAAAATAATGCAAAGTTACATACTGTTAATAAACTTTTTTTAAAATTGTCCAAGAAATTTTGTTTCTTGTAATACTATTATTTATAAAATATTGCACGAAAACATTAGCAACTTAAATATGACACATTCAAAACCCAATCTATTATCCTGTATTTTTTTCAAGTGACATTTTGATAGAATTGGACAATGAAGTGATAAAGGAATGGATTCCAGACTTAAAGACGATCACGTACAAAGATCAAGCAAATAAGAGGAGGCAAAAATAGGGTAAGTCCATGTATTGGTACCAATCTATTGATGGATCGGTTTAGATCCACCAACTTTACAATTTTGCCAAAAACACTTGGTAACAATGGAGATATCAAAGTAATGACAAAAATAGGGAAATTTGTCTTAAGTTAATTGATCGACACAGACCCATAGATTCATTCTTTAAGTCAATTCACTCAATTAATACAAGATCAGAAGCATCAAAGAAGGTTGATTCAAGGGACAAAACATCTAGACTAAGGAATATGGGAGAAATCATAAGAATTGGGCCAATGTCATGGATGGATCTGTGCCGATCCATTATGATTTAAGGACTTGGTCTATTTTCTTCCTATTATCTTGGATCTAACTACTTGACGGTTCGTAGAGCAATCTAACGACCCAGAAGCCAAGTTATAACATACTTCAGCTCTAAATACAGGCTACCTTCAATAGAAAAAGGATCTTAGATCTTTGCTTATTCATACCTAGGGGAAACTCTACCATTATCAATTTTGGGATTGAATCTCATATTGTACTTGTAAAAGCAATATGTAGTATGAATCAAGTAATAAAAATATCAATAACGTGGATGTAGCATAGTCGAACCACTATAAAACTTGTATCTCCTTACTTTTCTTAGCTTTCTTCTTCAATTATATATTTGTCTATTTAATTCATCACTATAGGTACAATTCTACGATCTAGGATGTTTATCTCTATGATATCTACAACTTTTGGGGTGTTAAATCAATTTTTCAGCTAACGTTTTTCGTTGTTTTAACTGAGAACTGGAAGATCATGCTAGATCTTTATTCCTTTTAGGATTTGGATTAGTCTACAAAGGGTCTAATAGGATGGAGCTGAAGAAGAACCAAGGAAGGCAAGTAATTAAAGAATTGATAGAGGGAATGATGGGAATGTCAATAGGAGTGATGGATCTACTCAACCTTCACTAGATTTAGCTACTAGAGTGGAGTTCGAAAGAATGATAGTTTTTGTGAATAAAGATGGAAGCGATGTAGCAGACCATCACAGAATAACTTACAAGGCAATTTTCATTGATAAGACAATCTCCTAAAGGAGGCAGATCTGCAACTACATCTCAAGAAGGAAGTTCTATTGGAAGACGTAGAGAAGATAGGGAAAGGGCAGGAGAAAGAAACATATACATGCAAGGTGATCAAACTAAAGCATGAGCTACATGATCGATTGATGTTGATCCGTTATGCATCGGTCCTAGTCAATCAAGGAAGGGGGATGAAGATCCCCATGATGCTAATGTTGTTGATGGTCATGCTGTGAGTCCCAGTGGTGGAAGATTTGGAAGAAATACTGGTAGGAATGCTCATAGGAGAAGTAGACAAATGGGATGCAGTCACGATCGACTATTGGTTCTGGACTAGTCAAAAGTGGGTATATAAGATATATTTCAATTTTTCCCCAAATTTAGATCTTATTAGGCCTATGAACAATAAATTAATTTTAGATCTCATTCAAAATTTATTTAAATAAAATCTCATTTTATTTAATTCACGAATTTAATAAATAATGCATATATTTTGAATTCAATTTGAGTATATCCAAATATACTCATATGTGTATTATGCATTTACAACATAAGGTATTACATAAGAAGTTAATGTATACATGTATCGGTGTTGGAATTTACACCGTAATGGACATATTGACCCTTTATATACACATTAGCCCTCTAAAACATTAACTAAGAATTACATATAAATATAATAATTTCAAAAAAAAACTTTATTAATAAAATTAAACTTTTATCACCAAGTCAATAGTAATGAATTTAAAAAATCACTCCAAATTATTTACTTAGTAAATACAATTCAAAATAGATCTACCTATAAATTTAAAATAATATATATATATAATATTAAAATTTAAAATAGATATTACAATATTTTAAAATAGATATAATTTATGAATTTTTTAAGCATGTGTGTGTGTATAATTTTACACTAAATCAATTACTAAATCAAATATATATATATATATATGTATATATATATATAACAAAAATGCATTCACCACAAGAGAAACCGGCTATTCCAACGGCTTCAAGCCATTGGCGGCCGTTGGGAGCCATTGGAAAAGCCGTTGGAATAGCATTCACGCTTTCCAACGGCTTCCAACGGAAGCAACAGGGCTATTCCAACGGCTTCAAACGGCGTCTAGCCAATGGAAGCCGTTGGTTTAAAATGACCAAAGAGCCGTTGGTAGCCGTTGCTAATCTGGATGAAATTTTTTTTATAACAGCAAGCCATTCACCTTTCAGCTACACACAATCAATATATATCCATTTCCATTCCATTTCCACTCCATTTCACATATATATCACATATCCAACACATTATACCACAAACAATATAAACAACCAAAAATCAACATCAAACATTACATTTTCAAACCAAACTCCAAGTCAATATGTACATAAACAACAAAACCCTCACCAACACCAACTCCAACTCCAACTCCATATTCAAGTCAATATATACAATGCAAACACTTAAACCTCACCACCTCAAAGTCAATATATACACAATAACCATCAAACACAATCCTCACCACCTCAAAGTTAATATATACAATAACCAACCACAAAGACAATAATCATCATACCTCTCAAGCATCATCATCACCTCCGGAAGCACCAGACAACGAAGGGAAGGAACCATGCCTCTGCGCGTACTCCGCTAAACGTTGATTCAGCTGCTCCATTTGTATAGCATGAAGATGGTCCTGCTCTTACAGTTGCTCAACCATGGCTCTAAGCTCTTTTATTTCAGCTTTGTCACACGCCTTTTGAGCTGCCCGAACCTGCAAATGGAATGTGAGATGTTCACATTTGTATTATAATCATTTTCTTAAGCAATGCATATTTTAAAATATAGAAACGTAAATGACGTGATCTTAAGCAATGCATATACCACAAGGAAATGCATATTTTATTAAATGATAATGGTGCAGGAGGATAATGGTGCATATATTTTTTTGGTTCATGTTTTTGGTTCCTAATGTAAAATAGCGAACCCTTTTCTTGGAATATATACCACAAGGAAATGGATTCTTTTTAATACAATATATAGGTGTTAAAGGTATTATTATATATATTTTTTTGGTTCATCCATTTTCATCACATATCTTTGTATATTTTTCCATTTTTACTTATCTAATATTTATAAATCACTTATATGTTAGATTTAACTCAGGTAGAAATCATCATATGTATAGTGTATCTATAGGTTAATTTATTAAATATAATATTGCAATGTTTATAAGATTACCGCATGGTTTCCATAGCCATAGCGCCTATTCCGCTGCGTCAGATCAATAATAACGTCGAAAATATTATCTTGCTCCTCTACCGTCAACTCATCGCGATCCGATTCTGAAAGCAGCTCTGCCCGTGCCTCCTGAACTTTGCCTAAAGTAAAAAAAAATTACAGGTTAAAATTAATAAAATAGGATTTAAACTTATCGATATTAATAAAATAAGATTTAAAATATGCATACATATGCAGTCGTCGCCTTATCATCATCATCCCACTGATATGCAATATTCCCAGCATTGTCTGCTTGTCTTGATGCGTGCGTGCGGGTAAATACCTCCATCATAGACACGGGACGTCCAAGCGATCTTTCCTGCAATAAATAATTTATATATTTTAATTTTTCATAGCTAATTATTGAACTGATTAATATACAAAATGTAATAACGGTTTAGATTCGTAATTGATAAATTTACCAAGTCCTCACGGTGATGCTGAAAAGACTTGGATCCGCCACGATGCATTACAGGATTCCTACTTCTATTGGCAGAGTTCCTCTCTGACTCCACCTGCAATTTAAATTAAATATTATATTTACTAATTGTGAAATAATTAACTATATATTTGGTAGATTTACCTTGAACTCGTCGGTCTCCCACCAACTCATCCAAGAATCCCATACAGAAGCGCCCATCTAGTTTGGTTTCTTCCCCGATTTTTTAAGAGCTGACATTACCTCCCTGTAATTTTTGGCGACCTTCGAATTCCAGTGGCACTGAACCATGGCGACATCGGGCTCCGCCAAGTCCACTTACCCCTGTACAAAGAGAAAATATGACTAATTGCCCTTGGACATTTACATACTCAGTATTAATAACATACCTCTCGAATGGATACATCCATCCATATTGCACAGGACCTCGAAGACGTGCTTCAAATGGAAGATGAACGGGTAAATGCTCCATTACATTGAAAAAACCTGGAGGAAATATTTTCTCCAGTTTGCAGAGCAGTATAGGGATTTCTACCTCAAGTTTACGAAGACGGTCAACTTTTAACATAGTTGAACAAAGCTCCTTATAAAATAAACTAAGTTCTGTTATAACCTTCCAAAATTTTACGGGCAACAATTTTTTGAAAGCGACGGGTAACAAATTTTGCATCATTACATGAAAATCATGGCTTTTCATCCCACTCAGTCTTCCGTTCTTATAGTCGACACATCTACGAAGATTAGATGAAATTCCATCAGGAAATCGTAATTCTTCCACCCATTTTAACAGTACTTTAACTTGGTTATTATCTAGTTCATAACATGCTTTGGGTTTTTTAGTGTCATTAGGCTTCATATGAAGCTCAGGACGATTACTTATTTCTTCTATATCACGTCTTGATTTCAGATCATCCTTAGTCTTGCCCTTAACATTCAAAAGTGTATTAAACACATTATCGAATACGTTTTTCTCGTTATGCATCACGTCAATGTTATGACGGATTAAGAGATTTTTCCAATAAGGCAACTCCCAGAATATACTCTGTTTGCACCAATTATGAAACGTCGATTTACCTTGGATTTCAGTTTGCTGCCCGGTTTCATGTATCTTTGGATAATCTTTTACAAGTTCATATATATCTTCACTTGACCAAATCGTTGGTAGTTGTAAAGTCTCATGTCTATTATCTATGAAGTTTTTTTTCTCTTCTAAAAGTATGATTAATATGGAGAAAACGTCGATGATAATCAAACCATGAAATTTTCTTCCCATGCCGTAAAGAAAATGCTAGTGTTTCTTCCATACAGTAAGGACAAGCAAAACGATCGGCCGTACTCCAACCCGAAAGCATTGCATATGCAGGAAAATCGCTAATAGTCCATAACAAAGAAGCGAACATCCGAAATTTTTTGCTTCGATACGTCGTATGTTTCAACTCCTTCATACCATAATGTTTTCAACTCTTCGATTATCGGTTGTAAGTAAACATCGATACCTTGTGTCGGATGATCATCAGGGCCAGGGATGACAATTGTGAGAAACATATATGGAGTTTTCATACACATCCACGGGGTAGATTGTAAGGTGTAATGATTATAGGTCAAGATGAATATTTAGAACCAAACTGAGAAAACGGTGAAAATCCATCAGTACTCAAACCTAGTCTAAGTTACGGCTCTACGCTGCGAAATCGGGATATTTCTTATCAAAATACTTCCATGCTTTTCTATCAGATGAGTGTGTTAACGTACCTTCTTCAGGTGTTCTCACACTGTGCCATCTCATATGGTGCGCTGTTACAGATGATGCATATAACCTTTGAAGTCTATGAGTGATAGGTAAATAATGCATACACTTGTATGGAACTTCTTTTCCCTTTTTTTCCTTGGTTTGTATCTTTCTTGATTACATATTTTACAATAACGAAGACTGACATCATCTTTCCAAAACAACATGCAACCATTTAGACATGTATCAATTTTTTGATACGGCAAACCGAAAGATGACATAAGTTTTTTCACTTCATAATAATTTTCGCACATTAAATTATCTGATGGCATATGGCGTTTAGCAGCTTGTACAACAGCCGTAAATCCGGCTTCTATGAGGTTGTACTTTGATTTCATTGCAATGTACTCTGCAGTTGCCGATAATTGAGTGCCGCTAGTACATCCATTCCAAAGAGGTTTCTTAGCAGCATCCAATAAATCATATATATTTTTCGCTCCAACATTTGGTTCCTCTTCGACGTTAACATCGTCGTTATTAATTTCAACAGTAGGTAACATTGATCGTGCTGCATCTTCAACTATATGTTCTATGAGATTCGTCGTACTAACTTCATCACTAAAGACCTCTATTGACTGTTCTTCGTTACGTGTTATAATTTCTCCATGACGATCCCACACCAAATAATTGGTTACGAAACCATATTGGCGCAAATGAATCCTAACCATATTCGGTACTAAATGCTTCAACAATTTGCACCTACTACATGGACAACGAATTTCTATGTTGTTTCCAATATTACTTAAAGCAAATTCGACAAACACTTTTACCCCGTTAAGAAAATGTTTACTTATCGAGCCTCCCATTTCTCTTCTTTGATACATCCAGCTCCGATCAATAAAATAATTGACCATTTTTCCTACTATAAAACCTATGATCAATAGTAAAAAAATTATTAATCAAATTCGATAAACACATTTAGATTTTACTGTTTTTTATAATCCATTTTCGTTTATATACAAAGTTATATTTCTTGCTATTTTGTTTACATTTTTGTACCTTTAGTGATGGTCGGTCATCCTACTTTCCATTACAAACACAATAGTAATTACATTTCTTAAATCATATCATTATAAACGATTTCCCAAAATTTCGACAGCACTTCCCCCTTGTTTCTTGTATCGTACACATATGCATGTACACAAGGAACAAAAAGGAAATGCCATCAAAATTTTATGAACCGTTTATAACGATATGATTTATGAAACATAATTACTTTATAGTGTTTGTAACTTGTCCAATACAGGGAGAAATCCAATAAATATTGTATCAGATGAATATGAATATCTGTTTTGCAATAAAAATGAATATTCATACAACGATCATATATAACACTTGTCGGACGGGGCCAAAATTCACTAAGGGATTTAAATTTTGTTTATATGTTACCGTTTTATTAAATATATAAAATAAAGCATATTATGCATTATTTTGTTTATATTCTACTATTTTATTAAATATATAGTAAATTATATGATTTTTACTATTTCGCAAAATATATAATTCATGTGTGTATATATACTAAATTATATACTTATCTAATGCTAATATATTTTGTAAAAGATATAATTCATGTTCGTAAAATATTCGACTAATTCATGTTTGCCTAATATTTTACAAAACATACACAAAATAATTTAAATCAATCCTAACTAATCTAACGCTAACTCAAATGCGCATTTACACTAAATTATCAACATATGTATATATGTGCATAATATATATACACAAACAATTTGGACATTTTGATGGTAATAATTGTAATTAGCACTTAGTTTGGTATAATAAACAATCAATAGGCCATTAGATACAACTATAACAACAAATTAAATACAAAATTAGCAAAATTTAAAATTTTAGGGTTTTAGGCAAAACCTGATTTTGGAGTGTATTTGGATGGAGGGAGGCCGCTGGTGTTGATTGATGGCGTCGGAGTGGCTGCCGGTTGCGTGGGGAGGCTGGGAGAAAGAAAAGAGGAGGAGTGGAGGAAGATGGTGAAGGATTTGGGTTTTTTTGTGGTAGGAGGAGAGAATGAGGTTTGCTCTCGGCTTGTTGCAAGTTTACACGAATAATTCCAACGGCTTCCAACGGCCGCAAACGGTATTTTTACAACGGTTACCAACGGCTACCAACGGCTTGTTAAAAAATAACTAGCCGTTGGTAGCCATTGGAAATTCCCGTTGGCGGCCGTTGGAATCCTGTCGTGGCTATATAGTGTAGTTCTAGTAGTGATTTTTGCCAAAATATTTTTTAATCCGTATGCAACTTAACCAAAAAATAATTTTATAAAATTAAAAATACCAATTTATTAATTTATATACATATTAATAAATATATAACATACATGTTTTAAAACAATATACATATTTATATTTATAAACGAAAATACAATATGCTTTAGAAATATATACTTTTGCTGTTGAAAGTGATATGATGTTAAATCTAATTTGATTTATAAATCTATAAATACATATTTATAAATTAATAAATACATTTAAAACAAGTTTAAATCTATTAAAGCTAATTTAATGTTTAATAAAATTAAAGTATTTATAAAATTTTTGTAATACATGTATAGAATTTCCTTTTTTAATTAAAACACTGATTGAATATAAACTGTGAAACTTTGTAGAAACACACACACACTCTTATATAAATATGAATATAATATACATACACACACACACATATATATATATATAACGGATAATAGATGTACATATAGATTCGTTCAATAATGATCTAGTTTTACATTATTATGATAATATGAAATTATGAACAATAGGAGATTATCTTATGGATGTGACCGTAGATTTGCACCTTGATAAGTAAATAGTCCTAGATATGATCCGGATCCTAGCTCTCAGCTTTACAATGGCTTGGAGAACCTCATATAAATTTATTTTGATGTTGTTTGGACCAAAGTATATTTGGCCTAGGGTGATGGTGATGAGTAGGCGGCTAGATGAGAGAAAAGAGATAGCAAAAAGTGTCTCACTAACAATGAGGGATAGTGTTGATTTATAGGGACAGTGAAGGAGACCTTTTATTCTTTATTTACTCGGTCTCTCCTTACCAATTCAAAATCCAACAATTGAACTTTGAATCCTTCCCTTGCCTCCCTCATTGTCGACCATAGAAAAGGCCAAATAGGCCTTAAAATTGTCCAAACGTACTAAGAAATTAAACACATTTAAATCATATTAAATGCATATCGGTATCTAACATAAATTCCTACATGTATACTTTTATATACATACTCATTTAATTACTAATGACACCTAAGAAATACTAATGGCACCAACACATCAAATAATTAATTAATTAATATTTCGTAAATATTAATTAATTTACAACAATTATAAATCAGTTAAATCGTGTGGTGTTTCGGAAAATCTACTAATGCGGTTATGCAACTCGCAGGTGTAAATTAAGTCAGTGACTAATATTGAACAATTCAAATATTTACATTGACACATCACCTTAGTTAGTGGTGTGACAATTTGTCCAAATTTATCGCTTATACATCTTTATCGATAAAATCCTATTTTTAAAATTTAAACGGTGCCCTTTAGTAACGATTATTTACACTAATTATCTTCGTCAAAACTATATCACTTTAGGACTTATGAAATCTGGTTTTTGTAAAAATTCCAATATCATCCATATTCAACTTGGTTTGTTCGAACAAAAAGAATCCTTAGTTCAATAATAACAATTATTATTAACCTTACTGCTCTAGCTAAAGACTTTGACTTTGAGTGGACTGCAGTTGACTATGATACCAACCTTATATAATTAAGGAGATGTAATCTCTGTTGAATAGTGTTTCACTCCCAATGCTTCAACTCAGACCTAACTATTATCGTTCGTTAATCGCCATGCCACGATTTAACTATAATTAAAGTGGAGTATCTACATTGAAGTTTAATAGTAATTTCAGGTCGAGAGAACCGTGTAATAGTGTCACTTCAAGATCTCTTGTTTGACCTTTGTTATATTAACCAATAAAAGACTCTCAAGAAATTCATTCAATAGTTATCCAATAACTATCAGTATCTAATCTCTTAGTGCCCCCAATAGCCATAGGTAATACACTACCCATTTGGAGAGCGTTACGTACTCTAGTCTCAATGAATGAATCAATATCCTTTCTCGAACATTTTGACTAGGAATATTTAAGACAATATGTTATTTTACAATGTGATACATTTCTAATGATTACAACATTTTGTAATCACTATCACATAACATATCATTTAAGGATTTCCTATTAGATATATTTTAAATTAATCATTTAATTATTATATCAAAATATAACAAACATAAATAGAAAACAGACACCTTTAATTTCAAACGAGAATTTATTACAGAGTTGATAATTTACAATAAATTAGAAAGTTGCCCCTAAGGCATCAAACTCCCGTTTGCACTTAGAGCAAGTTATAAAATCTCAATCCCCACCCTTCGATTAGTTTTCTTAGAGCCGATCTAGGTAGTTCCTTTGTAAATGGATCTGGTATGTTGTCTTTGGTGTCTACTCTTACAATCACAACTTTTTATTAGTGATGAACTCCCTAATAAGGTGGAAATTTCAAAGAATATGATCCAGGATCCTTTGTGATCTGCATTGCTGAATTGTTATCATATAGCAATTCTATGTGTTTCTCAACATTTGGTAACACTCCTAGCTCAGCCATAAACTTAGGCATCCAGACTACATCTTTAGCTTTTCCATCGTTGAATCAGTGTCTCTTGTTTGAGACTTTTCCAACTAACCACTCTATAATTCATTGTAAATACATAACCAGACACCGATTTATTTTCATTGATATCACTTTGAAAGCTTGAAATTTGTGTAACCCTTCATAAGGAGGTCTTCATTTTTGTATATAATGAATAAGTCCTTAGTATTTCTCAAATACTTAAGAATACATTTTACTGATGTCCAATGTTTTTCTTCGGGATTAGACTGATACTGGTTTATGCATCCTAATGCTTAAGCCACATCTGGTCACATAACATAGCGTGCATGATGGAACCGATTGTGGATGCATATGGTATCATCTTCATACGCTCCTTCTCCTTATCAGTATGAGGAGCATCCTTCTTAGAAATGGCAATTCCATATTGTGTTGGAACAATTCCATGCATGGAATTCTCCATACCAAACCTTTTCAGCATGACATCTATGCATGAGGATTGGGACAATCCCATCAACCTCTTGGATCTATCTCCATAATCCTTATACCAAGTACAAAGGTCATTTCTTCCAAATCATTCATGTAGAAGTTCATAGACAACCATGCTTTCATTTATTACCACAAAGGAATGTGATTGCTAATCAAGAGAAAATTGTTGACGTAAAATACTAAAAACATTATAGCACTTCCATGTTCTTTCCGGTATACATGCTTCCATTGTACTCCAATAAAAACAAAATGTTTGACTACTTTATCAAAGCACATATTCTAACCCCTTGAAGCTTGCTTAAGACCATAAATTGATCTTAACAATTTGCATGCCTTTCCTTCGCTCCCACTAACCTCGAAAACCTCAGATGATGACATATAAATCGTCTTTTCTAAATCACCATTTAGAAATGCCATTTTCACATCTATCTGCCATATTTCGTAGCTATGGAATGCGGGGATAGCAAGCACTATCCGTATGGATTTAAGCATAGTTATGGCTGAAAACGTTTTGTCATAGTTAACACCTTGGATTTGACAAAACTCTTTCGCAACTAGCCTTACCTTATAAGTTGCTACATATCCATCTTCATTTAGATTTTTCTTAAAAATCCATTTGCAGTTGATGGGTTTTTACCCCTTTGGGTATGTCACTCGAATTCAAAACTTTGTCATCAACCATGGAATCCTTTTCAAATTTCATAGCTTCATGCCAAAGCACGGAGTCATTAATCTATAGTTTGGAATGAGAGAGGGGTATCTTCTTCTAAGATGTTGTCCTCTTTCTCACCATCCATGAGAAAATCGCAGTATCTTTCTGGTGTGCGAGATTCTCCATTAGATCTACTAATAGGTTGCATGTTTTCATATGCTGATGAATTTGATTCTTCTACCGGTTTAGCCTCCATGTTTAATTCTCGGATCCCGTCCAAGTTTGCAATATCATTATTAATTTCTTATGATAGAAATTCCTTTCTTGAAAAGACAGTGCATGGAGAAATAATACCCATTTGTTCCTCGATGTTATATAAAATATATCCCTTAGAATTCTTGGGATATCCTATGAATTTAGAGTTGACCTCGCGTCAAGTTTATTGGGCAAACATTCTTAACATAGGTTGGACAAAAAACCTTCAAATAATTTAGATAGGGTTCTTTCCCATGCCATATCTCATAAGGCACCTTAGGCATAATTTAGTAGGTATCAAATTTAACATATGGGATGTGATTTCCAACGTATATCCCCAATAGGAAAGAGGCAATTCAGTCTTACTCATCATGGAACGAACCATATCTAATAGGGTTGAATTCCTTCTTTTCAAAACACCGTTATGCTGCAAAGTACATGATAGAGTAACCTGAGAGATAATCTCATTGTCTTTTAAGTACTGTTAAAGCTCTTGTCCAACATACTCACCTCCTCAATAAGATTGAAGAATTCTAATTTTATGGTTCATCTGATTTTCAACCTCATTCCTATACTCTTTAAATTTCTCACAAACATCGAATTTTTCTTCATAAGATATACATACCATAGTCTTGAGAAATCATTAATGAAAGTTATAATGTAAGTCGAATTATCCTTTGTCGCTATAGGCATTAGTCCAGATACATCGGTATGTATATGACCCGAGGGTTCATTAACTCTTTCGTTGCTCCCACTAAAGGGGTGATCAGTCTTTTTTACTTTGAGATATGACTCATATGTGTCAAATGATACGTAATCAAATGATGGCAGAAAACCTTCAGTTTTTAGTTTGTGCGGTTTTTTGTCACTTATAAGACCTAGCCTACAATTCCATAAGTAACTATTATATGTCAACAAAAGATTTATTCACATCACAAATATGATTAAAATTAAGTAGGTAAATTTCATGATCTAAAACAACATTCTAGATTTTATTTCCATCAAACAAAATTTTCATAACACGGTTACCACACTGAAAAATATGCCCAATCTCTAACGATCTAGATACAGAAGTTATTCCATAAATAATTTTTTAACATAATATCAGTTATTTAAAACTAAATCAAATCCATTTGGCAAAGTCAAGTCATAGTCTCTAACTATAGTTGCATCACTAGAGATCCATCAAAACCTTGAAGCCTTATTTCACCCTCCGCCACATGCTGCTTGCTTCTAAGTCTCTATAAAAGTTACAAGTTCCAGATCCAGTATTTAAAACCCAAGATAATTGTTAATTGCAAAACAGTTTGAAACATAAACATACCTCTAGGATTGAATGAAATACTTTCCTTCTTTTCTTTAACCATCTTCAAATGGTTCGGGCAATTTTCTTCTAATGCCCCTTTTTGTAACAATGACAACATTCACCTTTATCCGTAGGAGTATCCTTCTTACCTTTCTTAGAGCTCTGCTTTCGTTTCTTTGAACCTTTCGAAGACGTGGCTTACCTTTTATAGCTAGCACCATGTTTTGATGCTTAAACGATCCCTCAACTGACCTTGACATATTGAGTAGCTCGATGAGGTTTACTCTCAACTGGTTCATATTGTAGTTCAATATGAATGGCTCAAACTACAGAGTCAACGAGCCTATAATCAACTACACTTGCAGTTCAATGCTTATTTTCACTTCTAGCTCTGAAACTTTATCGATATAGCATTTCATTTCTAATATAAAATCCTTAACGCGTTTACCCTTAGTCTTCTTTGTATTGAACAACTTCTTAGTAATCTTGTACCTTAATGAACAGGATTGCTCTCTAAACATAGCTTTGAGGCTTCTGAAAATTTTATAGTAGACATACGTTCGTGTTCCCTTTGCAATGGCGTGTCTAAAGTAGATAACACGAACACTTGAGCAATTTCACAATCAATTACCCAAGCGTTATATAGCTTAACCATATTAAGGTTCGCGCCCCTCTGCGGGTTTCTCCCTTAAAGGTTATGTTATCGATGACCATAAACGCTTGTATGTGCATGTTATCTTAATTGCTCTTAGCCAGTCAGTATAGTTTGGTGTGGTGAGCTTATATTTTCTAAAAAATGTCTTAGATTGATCATTTTGATGCAAAATTAATTTAAGTAGATTAAAACAAATTAAACATAGAAGATGTTCTTATATTATTAGAAGGGTTAAATATTACATTTCATTTATCTAATAACCCCCAGCAGACTTTTATGTTTCTCAAAATCATTATAAGAAACATAGAAATCTTTCAATTTCTCTAGTGGATGCTAGGGCTCGCATGCTTTTGGATTCTAACATTAAGGAAGCTCAACAAATCATAGGCCTCATGTGATGGATAACACCTTATCGGTTGTATCATATATAATACCTAAGCTGGGTCTTTATCCTAATCTCATCTTGACCTTGAGGAAAGCTCAATAAATCAAGAGAAATCATTCACTCATAATTACCATTTTGTGATGGCCTAAGTATATTGCACGTACCTTGAGGAAAGCTCAACAAATATATGCACGTATCTTACCTCATCTAGTTAATGTATTAATTGTCCTACACATAACATCTCCAGCTTGGGGTAAGTTCAACAACTAAAGAGTATGCAACTAATCTATTAATTCATAAATGGTAGATGACAACTTATAAGGATCCAAAATCTTTAATGTACATAAATATTGAGTGATATTGATTCAGGGAATAATGTATTTCTTACAATATACCCTAATGATTCAAGTTTCGAATACATTTGGAATCGTAGTACATGTACAATACGTATGTACTCGTTCCTAAAACCAAAGTTGGGATTCTTACAGCTCCACTTATGTTTATACATTCGTATTATGTAAGTTTTAATTTATGTATAACCATTATAATTAAATTAACTTATATATAATATTATTATCTATATTATTAATTAAACTTTATTTAATTGAATTAAGTTTATTACATTTAATTAACAGGGTAAACTATTTTAAAATTCAAAATTTTATTTTATTCATCCAAAACAATTTACAATGAGTACTAACTAACTCTAACATAAATAGTTTTGTGTGTATATACATATATTATTATATATGTAAACTTTTTTTATTAATTAACATTAAATTAATTTATTTAATATTAAAAAATTATAATGAGAGTGATACTTTATTAAAGCAAAGCACTCATTATAATGTCTTAAGGGCTTGAACTCATGACCTCTAGAACCTCTCTCTAAAGCACCATACCCCTAAGAACTTAAGCCAGAGGTCTTTGACATATTAAAACTACATTTTATTAAATAATTAATAAATTCAAAATTATTTACTTATAATCTACGTTAAACAATTTAAGATAAATATACATACATGCATACATACACAAATACATACATACGTACATACATACATATACATACATACATACATAAATATATAACTATAAAACTCACACACACATATATCAATACATATGTTTATTTTAATTAATTATTTATTTATTTAATCCAACTAATTAAATTATCTAATTATATCAAAAATATTAACTTATTTTAAAAACTAATTTTTGATAAATATTCTATAATCTATATAAAATTTATTTTATATTTTAAATTTAATTTTCAAACTCAAAATATATTTTTAATTTTTCAAATTGAATTTTTAAAGTTAGCCCAAGGCCCAATTCAATTTAGGCCTTTACAATGGGGCTAACCTTTTGGACTACTCCATCATTAAGCCAGACCAATAGTCAAGAAGAGAAGAATACTTGATTATAAAACTCTAAGCCTAGACAATACTATTCTAGACACTAAATGATGGGTATGCTTTATTAGCTGGTCTTAAAATTGCTAAGTCAAACCGCTTTGACATGACTCCGATATCTTATCGAAACTGGGCCAGTCATAAGCGGATATATAGAGTAGGTTTTTGAAATAAATTCAAATTTAGATCTTATTGGGCGTATTAAGTCTAAAATGAATTTAGATCTGACCCAAAATTTTATTTAAATAAATCTTTTTTGTTTGATTCATTAATTTAGTAAATAATGAATATATTTTTATTTCAATTTTGAATTTAATTTGGATATATCTATATATACTCATATTTGTATTATGCATGTGCAATATTTTAACGATGCGCCTTTCTTACTCCTAAAGATGACACTTAATACACCCACGGTATTTATTTATCAGTCATCTAAGAGTCTGAAAGACAAGCCATTAGGGTAAAAGAAAAGAAAATATAAGAAGAAAGAAAACACAGAATCTCACAACACAACGGAACAATATATGAATAGTTAACATAAGATAATGCATAGTCACTTCCATAATAATACATTAGAGTCACACAGTTATAAATTTCAGCCAGGGACAGTTATAACTGCATGTCTCCACAATGCTGATACAATATATATATAAACACAGCGGAAAATAAGAACATGACTAGATATCATCGAAACCACCTGTTCCGTGCTCCTCCAAAATGCATTCGTAAGTACCTGGACTACTTGAATACTCACACAAATTTGAGTACCCAAGAGTTTTAGGGAAAGAAAGAAAAAACAATGGGTCAAACATGAGTCTAGCGTGAGTAAACCCCAAACAACTAAATTATTAAACTTATAAAACCCTTTATAAATACAGGTATCTCGTAAGACCACGTCGCACATAAACACGGATGGGTTCTTACCTTATGATAACCAAAATCCTTTTATTATATAGAAAATCCAGTGATTGTAATAATGTTTAAGGTTTAATGCTTGCATCTCACATTCCAACATATTTGGGCACAACTAAGTTCCCTAGGCACTTATTGGAAATTAGGTTCCATCACTGACAAGAATGACAATACTACTGAGGTACCGTCTGTCACAGTACGCCTCTAGATAAAATGTACTAAGGGCCTCACATGACCCCAGCATGGCAAGACCAGCTTACCCCTTATGTGATAGTACCGAATATATCACCACCTCGGTTGTGATCAACAACGACACCTAGGACACTAGCATACATAATCTAAGAATATCGATCTAGATTGGGTGGAGACTATATCCTAATGGGAGCAACCCACATAGCCTTGCGGCATATTCCCTGTTTAGTCATTCCTGGTTGTGAGTCTTGAGTCTATGCTTTACCTATCTTTTGTAATTCACACTGGGAATGCTAAAACTGCCTTCCAGACGACAATGCAATGCTAGCATTCATTCATATTAGTTGTTCAGGATATAAACAAACTGAAGGCACTACTGCTACTACATCCATTTTGAAATCACCCTCAGGATTAATAGCAAGTAGCCCTTGCATTTCAAAGATCTTCGTCTTCGATTCATCATCTTTCCAATGTTACCAATTCGAACGCATACATTGTTTCGAAGTGGTTTTTGGAAAACTCATGATATATGATCCCCATCTCTTCTAACCAACATTTGATAATTATAAAAGGGTCAAGATAGTGGACAACTCCACTATCAGGGGTGTGTATAGATTTGCATATGAAAAATAAGAAATCCTTTTAAACAATACTATCCCTTGATTAACAATAAAATCAGACAAGTTAGAAAACTAACGTTGACCCGACATACATTCTTACTTCTCGGGATAGAGACGAGTTTTCATACCTCAGAATCTGGTGTTAAGTATATGATGTAATATCTTCCATATACTTAATTTTTCATGACCCATTTATCGAAATTAACTCCCCTGTATTTTTCACATTTTCGAAATTTTGACTTCTCCGTCCCTCCCCTAGAAAATCAAGTTCTAGATCTCATAGATAGAGAAAAACCTACTCATCGGCTTTTAGTGATAAATACAAGACGACTTACTTCCAATAAAATGTGTCAACGTTTTAGTATAACTTATTTATATTTGTTTGGCTACTTAATGACACGGGAAAAGAGAATCCCTTGTATCTAAACCATTCTTTGAAAAAGAAAGCTGCTTTTTAAACAAACTGATCCTTGGAAAATAAATTAATTAGAAATTAAAAACCTTTATATTTAATAATAATAATAATAATTAAATCTTAACTTAATTAATAATTAACCCTACTTGATTAATGATTGGTTAATTAATGAAACCTCACTTAATTAATAATTAATTAATAATTAAACCTTACTTAAATAATAAATAATTAAATAATTAACCTTTAGTTGATTAATAATTAATTAACCCTTACTTAATTAACTAATTGTAATTATCTCCCTTAATTAATAATTAAGATCTAATTATCTTTACTTAATTAATTATTTTAAATAATCATTAATTCCTTAATAAATAAATTGATTAATTACTCATTAAACCCTTGCTTAGTTAATAAATAATAATTACATTTTTATACCTATAATAAGTTTGAAATACCTTTTCAAACATATTTAAGATGAAACACTTTTTTTTAATGTTCGTTTTTACGAACTGCATCCGTAGCGACTGTCGTTATGGATACCATAACTTCAAAACTAGTTTTATATACCAAATGCCCCTTTAAACCCTTACCTTTTATAAATTAAACAACTTTATAAACTTTATATAAAGTTTTGGAAAGCAAAAGGCAAAAGTTTTGAAACTTTATAAAACTTTTTTCCTATAAAATAAATAAGTAAACAAGTTTAAAACCAAGAGATCTCAATGTCAGAAAACAACCAAATTCAAGTTTTATTTTCCAAACAAAATACATCATCCATACTATAAGTCCATACACTTAAAAAAATGTCATACCAAACATATAACAAGTACAAATCATTACTTTCACACCATTACTCGACTTTCCGACTTCAGTTCAAAGTCCATAACAACATTACATATAAGCCCAAATATGTAAATACAATGACACTACTTTTCAACCAAACATTCAACGCTAAGCAAAAAAATTTAGCAACACAAATAAATTTTAAAACTTTGCTTAAAATGTGAGCTTTACTCACCAAATCAAAGGAATTTAAAACCAAAACTACAACTACTTAGCACCAACAACAGATCTTGGATTTCCTTTGTAGAAATTCTATTTTTATGGACCTAAAGAGGCCTAGAGGGTTCAGCCTTAGTGGTAAATGTCTTGGCCTAGGGTAGTGGAGGGAGTTCTTGGTCTTGTTTTGGAAAGGAGAATGTGTAGGAAGGGAAAAGAAGTATTTTTGATTAGGTTTTAAGAATTTAAAAATAGAAAAAGAAGGATTTTTATTTAGAAAACTTATAAAGAGGCCATGGAAGTTTTTAAGAGCTTAGAAAAGAAGGTGACGGAGTTTTGAAAATAAGAAATGAAATGAAAAATAAGAGAGAAAAAATAGGAAATTGTTTATATACAAAGAGAATTATGTGAATTACCAAAGTACCCTTTGGTCCATACCGTCCACCATCTTTTTGCCACGTCACCACATGCTCACCTTCACTTCTTCCACACGCAAGGACCACCCCCTTCATCATGACCATAACTTCACTCTCTTATGTACTATGATGTTATGTGACCTTTTCTTTTTATTTTTCTTTTATTTTTATTTTAAATTTTTGAAAAAGGTCGCATTTTATTCTTTTTACTTAAGTTTTTTGAGAAAAATGAGCGATCCAAACAAGGAGGAGAGCACTCATATAATTTTATTCAGCACTTCAAAAAAAGCTGCCAATAAGCCTAGCAAGTAGCAAAACCCCCCATACAAATAAGAAAAAAAAATAAAATAAAAAACTCTCTCAGAATCTATGAAATTAATGACTCTCCCTAAACAACCAACTCTAACAAGCACTTAATGCCCGAAACATCTCAAAAAAAGAGCATCCTGCAAATACACCTCCCACATCCTCATCCTCAACAACAACACCAAAAAAAGCCTAAAAAAGCCCACTGCATCTACTCAAGCAGCAAACAGCCTCCAAAACAACAATTATCATAATATCTCCTCCAAAAAGCCATCAGCCCTCAAGCAAAAGACCTAGCAGCTTCAAGTTTCAATGGAGGACTTCTTCTAATATTAACTATTGAATTACTACTGCTATTTCTTCTATTGGAGTTGGAAGTATGAGAAGAAGCACAAGCATGGATAGGAGAAGGCATAGACTTTCTTAAAGATGTAAGGCAGCAGTACAAAATAAATTTAAGACTCCCAATATGATAATAAATAGATTTTTCCCCAAAATTCACAAATTCACATTATCATCTACTATAACCTGCTTTTCCATAACCACAACTGCTGCCAAATCAAATTGCTTAAAAATAATCCTCCCATAATTATCAACCCGCAACCGATCCTTATCCAAATCCTCAGAAGAGTGCAACAACATATTAGTTGAAACAAAAGAATCACAACCCTTCATGCACACTAGCATCATACTAACAGAAGAATCCATAATGCATAAATACTTCTGCTCCCACACTACACCACCATCTCAAACCATCAAGCCTCTCTATTCCTGGCGAAAACAAAGAATTTTACTCAAACAAAACCTCATGATTCGAAACAGCATAAGTATTATATTCACTACAGAATAATAGAGCAACATGATTAGACTTGGCTTGCAAACCCGAACCCACGTCATCAGACAAATGGGTCGAGACACCAACAACACTATCATTCGAAACATACCAATCAATGTTAGCTAAAATTTCAAACTTCTCTACCAAACAACTATCTATATCAAGATTATCACCCACAAAAACATCTAATGAATCACTGTGCATGTTAACTAATTCTTTATGCACGTTTATAAAATCACAGAGCTTAACCACATCTATCGTATCAAAAAGACCACAACCTTGTTTAATCACCCCAATATTATTCAAGCAATTGACCATGACATTACCATCATGTACACTATCAGCATTTACCCAAGAAGTAACCAAATACATTGAATCAATAACCAATTCAAAATCCATTTCATTAATCCTGAAAGAGCAGTCTAACTCTTTATTAAAACTTAATGCATCCGATTCAAATAAATCATCAAAATAATTGGATACTGAATCTCTCAAAGCAATATCATTATCGCCGCCCAGAACAAAAACTAGCACCTCTAATAAGTTGCTAAACAAATAAAAATTAGATGTAAGGTCCAGATTTAAAGTACTGTAAACTTCTATAGAGTTTAGCACTATATCAACACTATACGCCCTATCAATATCACCAGTACTATCATCGGGCATATTGCAACCATCCTCATAAGAGACAGCCAAACACTTCCTTAAACTGCTGCTGATACTGTCTTGACAACCAAAATCTTGCTCAAACTCTTGCACTCTGCCTGAAACTGCTTCGTGATACTGATATTGATTATTTATCATATGATTCATTACTATTGGATTAAACAATCAATATGTAAGTGATCACAAGAATTCATTTCCAGGACTTCAGAATTAATAGTAAAAAACAATCTAAAAACTCATTATTTAAACAACTCTCTATATCTTTATATCTAAGGAATTGCCAACATCGGAATTGTCTTCTGGATCACCAAATTTTTTTGTATAATTCATGCCAATATTGACAGAATTAACTGTTATGGTGGATTTCAATCGAGACCGCTCAAATTAAAATCCCCAAACGCACGCGGAAAAGCTAGATCGTGATAGATAGTGCAAAACAACCAAACACCACTAGAATTCAATATATCCAAACCAAAGCACGATCACAATAACACCACAAGCAATATATGATAATAAGCAATAACGAAACAATAAATCACACACCGATTTGTAGTGGTTCCACTAACGTCGCGTTAGTGTACATCCACTTTGAGAGAGATCTTTTATTATTACCAAATGAGAAGAGTACAAGAGATTGATTACAATGTTCTATTCAATAAGAATCAATGTTTGTAGAGATTAGAATTGAAGAAATAGAGTTTTGCCTAAAACCCTAATTAATGGAGGACTAAACTCTAGATTAGATTGCTTGATCCTCTCTTCTATCAGACCTGAAGAGAGTATATATACTAATAGAGAAAACCCTGGCAAAAGACCACTTTTCCCTTCAACAAATCACAAAACAGCTCAGAAAACCCAGCCCAGGAAAAACAGGATTACACCGCCTCAGACATCTGACCTCTGACCTTAGACGTCTGAGGCCAGGTTCAGTATGGCTGAAACAGACAGGCCTAGACGTCTGGCCAGAGGGACCAGACGTCTACTGGAGGTTTCTGGAAACAGCCCGAACCTCGTCAGACGTCTGGCCCTCTCAGCCAGACATCTGATCTCTAACACCAAAACCAGCACTAGACTTTCCCTCCTATCTTCTTCCTTCGGACTCCAATTTGCGAACCGTCTTCTCTGACATCAAGCTACATTCATCCTCTTCAATTCTCCATCATATAGTGTCACAAAATTTAACACTCCACCTTGACACTATTGTTGATTCATGAGTTTTGATTCATGACACAAGCTTCAGAGATCATACGACGAATTACAAAGAGAATACTATACGAAAGCGACAAAAAGAGAATAAACGTATATTATGCACTACAAAGGAGACAAGACTACAATCCAGAGATTAGTATGAATATTTTATTTTATTGAGTCTTAGAATATTGTTAAAATCATTCCTCAAGTAGTCACACACACACAAAAATTGATTTATATTAATATATACATAAATTAGTGTGTACTGTGCAATTGACTACAGGTCGGCTGACCGACCAGAAACCTCGGTCGACCGACTCTGTGTCAAATGCACAGATATACATTTTTCTATGTACGAGTTTGAAACTCAGCTGACGGACTAGATACCTCGGTCAACCGACCTGAACATAACGGCTAGTTTTCTGAAGAGTTGCGATTGTTCATGAAGAGGAATGTCCTTCAATCCAAGAGATACGGACACAACTTTTGATTGAAACTCTTCATGAAAGATTATAACTATTCTACAACTATATAAACATGTTCAATTCACTTCTACAACAACAAATTCATGTTTTAATTCTGAAATCTAATCTCTATTCATTTCTGCAAATAAAAGCATTTATTCTTATTTAATATTACTAGAATCCTTGAATTTATTCATATACTTCGATTCTACGTGATTATCTTCCTTCTAAGTCTTCACACACATATATACTCTTGAGGATTTGATTATAGGAAAGTTGTACTATCAAAAGACAATCAGTGTTATTCAGAACACATTCGTCAACAAACTATTTGTATTAAGTTGAAGTCCTCTTCGGCTGTTGAGGCGGAAAATTCTTGTTCGGCTGCTCAGGTGTCGTATACCTATTCCTCCGGGTTAAGTGAGGGGTTTAGTTTAAATCCAAAGGGTATTCTGGGACTGGACGTAGAACGGAAAGTTCGAACCAGTATAAAAATTCCTGGTGTCATTTTACTACTGCTTTTATATTCCGCACTATTTATAGTTTAATATCATCTCTATACTCTGTATTATCATATATCCCTATTACACGGTCCATAGCGAACTTTCATTTGGTATCAGAGCCTGGTATTCTATCGATCGTCACAACATCATAGAATAATGGCTAGAAAAAGATCCGGTCGAAGTACGGCAAGCAAAAAGCCTGAAACTATTAGAGCAACGACCAATGAGGACTGTAAAAAGGTACATTCTGATTTACAAATTTCAGTAAGTAGTAATAATGAATTAATTAGTTTATGCGATAAAATCTCAAAGCATAATTTTATTATTTTAGAAAAGATGAAATCTGTTGAACTTGAAAATGAGAAAGTGAAAAGTGAGAAGTTAGATTTAGAAAATCAACTTGGTGTTTTAAAAAGTAATTTTGAGGCTCTTACAGATTTTCTAGATAAACAAAACACCATATTTGAAAACGAGAGAGAAAAATTTTCAAAAGAAAATTTTGATTTGAAAAGACAAAATGATTTATTACAATCCTCTTTAGATAATTTAGAATCTCAAAATTTTCTTCTCAAAAATGAGAACGGTACGTTAAAAAATGAGAATTCTGAATTAAATGAGAAAATTGATATTTTAAATAATAGTAATATTTCTTTTGAAAATAATAAGTGTGACTTTAAAGCTAAATTTGATAAACTTAACATTGAAGTCGCAAAATTTAATAAAGGTCAAAATGATTTAAACATGATTTTATCTAGTTCTAGACCTTTACATAATAAAAATAGTTTAGGGTATAATCATAGAAATAGCACTAGATACGCTTTTATATATAATAAAAATGTTAGTGCTACTACTAAATTTCGAGTAAAGTCGAAATCAAATTTTCATCGAAATTCAAAAACTGCTATGACCAATAATGTTTATAATTTCTCTAGAAGTACAAAATCATTAACGGGAAATATGAATAAAAATTATCTAAGTATTTGGGTTCCTGTTAATTGGAAAAATAGAGAAAAATGCATTAATAATTATTTTGATATGGTAGTTAATAATGAAAATTATATTTATAAAGGTACAACCACACCCAAATGGGTATGGTTCCCTAAAAATTAGGAAATTATAAGAACCTTGGGTATCGCATGCTTTAAATGTTCATTGTTTTCTGATACCTTACAAGTAGTAATTATTTTTTTCTATATTGTTAACACTTATAACAAATATAATATTCGTTATCATATAAACTCTCCTTTTCGTCAATGACAAAGGGGAGAAAAATATTGCTCTAACACAATTTTCAAAAATAAACAATGCAAGCACAGATTAAGGGGGAGAAAAGTAAGTATTACCTTAAAACTCTTATTTGTGATGATGCAATGTATGAATGCTTGTTTCTTTTATTACTATGTTTTGAATATCTATACATGCATCATATTGTTTTATAACTTGCTATTTCATAATTTCAAGTATTCTATTTCTTTTACATAATACATCTAGTAAGTATTCCTTTTTGTCGATGACAAAGGGGGAGAAATATATGAAAGCTAACATATTTTTTGCAGAAAAGTCGCCATATATTCAGGGGGAGAATTATAATATAGATAAGTTTTACTTCGTCACATAAGTATTGTCATCAATCAAAAAGGGGGAGAATGTTGATTCATGAGTTTTGATTCATGACACAAGCTTCAGAGATCATACGACGAATTACAAAGAGAATACTATACGAAAGCGACAAAAAGAGAATAAACGTATATTATGCACTAAAAAGGAGACAAGACTACAATCCAGAGATTAGTATGAATGTTTTATTTTATTGAGTCTTAGAATATTGTTAAAATCATTCCTCAAGTAGTCACACACACACAAAAATTGATTTATATTGATATATACATAAATTAGTGTGTACTGTGCAATTGACTACAGGTCGGCTGACCGACCAGAAACCTCGGTCGACCGACTCTGTGTCAAATGCACAGATATACATTTTTCTATGTACGGGTTTGAAACTCAGCTGACCGACCAGAAACCTCGGTCAACCGACCTGAACATAACGGCTAGTTTTTTGAAGAGTTGCGATTGTTCATGAAGAGGAATGTCCTTCAATCCAAGAGATACGGACACAACTTTTGATTGAAACTCTTCATGAAAGATTGTAACTATTCTACAACTATATAAACATGTTCAATTCACTTCTACAACAACAAATTCATGTTTTAATTCTGAAATCTAATCTCTATTCATTTCTGCAAATAAAAGCATTTATTCTTATTTAATATCACTAGAATCCTTGAATTTATTCATATACTTCGATTCTACGTGATTATCTTCCTTCTAAGTCTTCACACACATATATACTCTTGAGGATTTGATTATAGGAAAGTTGTACTATCAAAAGACAATCAGTGTTATTCAGAACACATTCATCAACAAACTATTTGTATTAAGTAGAAGTCCTCTTCGGCTGTTGAGGCGGAAAATTCCTGTTCGGCTGCTCAGGTGTCGTATACCTATTCCTCCGGGTTAAGTGAGGGGTTTAGTTTAAATCCAGAGGGTATTCTGGGACTGGACGTAGAACGGGAAGTTCGAACCAGTATAAAAATTCCTGGTGTCATTTTACTACTGCTTTTATATTCCGCACTATTTATAGTATTAATATCATCTCTATACTCTGTATTATCATATATCCATATTACACGATCCATAGCGAACTTTCAACTATATCCATCTCCAACACCAATGGTACCATACCATCAACAACCGATAGCTCCAACTACCAACACTTCTACCTTCAACCAAACATGAATGTTTCCCCAACGGGTTCCGGCACAGCCACCCCCCATTGCACTCCATCAACGAGTTCAGGCACAAAGCCCCCACCTACCAATGAAATGTTGAAAACATCCAACACCGTCTCACCAAAGACAAGAGCACTAGGAGTGTACACTAGCACTACACCAAGAAGATAGAACGACAATCTCATACAAATACTCTTCCTCATCTACACAAGTATCTCTCTCAACCGTGCCACCCCGTGGCACCTAGCACTTCTCCAAGCGAATCAAGTCCGAGCAATGCTTGAACTTCCCAACCGGCAATGCCTTAGTGAACATATCCGCTGCATTTTCCTTTGTGGGCACCTTTCGAAGATATACTTGCTTATCCACATCCATGGCTACCAAGAATGACTCCCTCACTTCTATATGCTTAGTCCGTGAGCTAAATGCCAAATTCTCCACCAAGTGAATAACACTTTGGCTATCACATTGAACATCAATGCTATCGTGTTCAATCCCCAAGTCACACAACAATCGCTTCAAATAGAGTGCTTCCTTCGCCGCCTCTACCGCGGCTATCAACTCCGCCTCCGTAGTGGATAAAGCTACTACGGTCTGCAATCTAGATCTCCAACTTATGGTCGTACCACCAAGTGTGAAGACATAACAGAAAGTTGACTTTCTCCTATCTCTATCACCGGCGTAGTCCGAATCACAATAACCAACCAAGTGGCAATTCATTTTCCCACTACTGCCAAAAACAAGACCATGAGATGACGTACCCCTAAGGTATCTCAATATAAGCTTCACAGCTTCCCAATGCGATTTTCCCGGATTAGACATAAAACGACTAACCACCCCGACGGCATTTGCTATATCGGGCCTTGTACACACCATAGCGTACATCAAGCTTCCAACCGCACTTGCATATGGCACCTTTGCCATATAAGCCTTGTCTTTCTCCAAGATAGGTGACCCTTTACTCGAAAGCTTCACATGCAAAGGTAAAGGAGTATTTGACGCCTTTGCATTCTCCATGCTAAACCGGCAAAGCACTTTCTTTATGTACTCCTTTTGAGTCAATTTCAACTCAAAATGCTTTCGATCCCTTTCTATTTCCATGCCCAATATCCTCTTTGCTTCTCCAAGGTCCTTCATTTCGAATTCCGACTTTAATTGCAATTTCAACTTGTTGATTTCATTCTTGTCCTTCGAAGCAATGAGCATGTTGTCCACATACAATAATAGATACACCCAACAATCATTTCCCAACTTCTTGAAATACACACAAGCATCCTTGATGCTTCTATTGAAACCGTTTTCAAGCATAAAATGATCAAATCTCTTGTACCATTGTCTAGGTGATTGCTTCAACCCATATAGTGATTTCATCAACTTGCACACCATATTTGACTTACCATTTACAACAAAACCTTGCGGTTACTCCATGTAAATGTCTTCATCCAAATCACCATGCAAGAAGGCGGTCTTCACATCAAGTTGCTCCAACTCCAAGTCGTGAATAGCAACTATGGCAAGTAATATCCGTATAGAAGTATGGCGCATGACTGGTGCGAATATCTCATCATACTCCATACCCTTTCTCTGTGCAAACCCCTTAGCCTTTAGCCTAGCTTTGTATCTTCCATCGTCCTTCACCTTGTATATCCATTTGCACCCTATAGCACGGTTTCCTTTAGGAAGCGGAACCAAACTCCAAGTTCGATTCTTCATCAATGATTGCATCTCTTCCTCCATGACACAAATCCACTTTGAGCTATCACTCGAATTCATGACGTCATCAAGGTCCAAAGGCTCATCTTGGACTACGTGAAGCGCATAGTCCAACTTATCACAAAAGCTAAGATAGTTCCAATCACCATATCTTTCGGGTGGTCTTATGGGGCGACGCCCAACCCGAGTAGCAATATTTTCACCCAAACTCCTTTCGGCTCCACCTTGAACCGAAACTTCTCCAGGCTCGTGTACATCACCAACACTACTAGAGGCACCACGTGGACTTTGTGATGTAACATCAACCGCATTTTCTTCACAAGCATCTTCAACTACTCTACCTCTAACACTTGGACGAAATGGTGGAATAATTTCCTTCTCCTTCGATTCATCACGAACCAAATCCGGAATATCCAATGAGCTCTCATTCTCCTTGAACAATGTCGACTCATCAAAAGTAACATGACGAGAGTTTGTCACCTTCTTCGTTTCCGGATTCCAAATCCGATAGCCTTTCACTCCATCCGTATAGCCAAGCAAAATCCCCTTGAAAGCTCTAGGTTCAAGCTTATCATTACCCGGATCATGCACATGAACCGGACTTCCAAAGACACGAAGATAGCTCAAGTCAATACTCTTTCCCTTCCACACTTCCTCCGGAATTTTGTTATCAATAGCCGAGCACGGAATTCGATTAATGATATGCACCGCGGTTGACAAAGCTTCGGCCCAAAATCCCTTAGACAAACCCGATGTCAATCTCAAGCATCGAGCTTTCTCTAGTAGAGTACGATTCATCCTCTCCGCAACTCCATTTGATTGCGGATCTCCCGGTGTAGTAAAATGTCTCTGAATCCCATGATGCTTGCAAAACTCTAAGAATTCTCCGGAAACATACTCCCCGCCATTGTCGGACCTAAGAACCTTCAAAGACTTACCACTCTCATTCTCAACAAGAGCCTTCCATGTTTTGATCTTTGCAAATGCCTTCAACTTGCCCTTCATTACATACACCCAACCTTTACGAGAAAAATCATCTATAAAGGAAGTATAATACCTTGCTCCTCCCAAAGAAGCTACCAGTGCCGGTCCCCATACATCCGTGTGCACATACTCAAGAACATTTCTTGAATCATGTTTTCCTTCACCAAATGACACTTTTGTATGCTTTCCCAAGACACACTCTTCGCAAAACTCCAATTTGTTGAAACTCTCACCATCGATCATCTCCCTCTTCCGAAGAATCTCCAAACTCCTCTCCGAGCTATGACCCAACCTCAAATGCCACAACCTTGTCGCATCCAAGCCACGATAACTATCAACACCTACACAAGTTTCACCTTCTAGGTCTCTCCACGAAGCAAATAAACAACATGAGCCCTAGCACCTTTCATGACCACAAGTGCCCCTTTCGAAACCCGTAAACAATCACTCTCAATAGTGATCTTACAACCAAGAGAATCCAATTGCCCGAAAGAGATAATAGATTTCCGAAGTCCCGGAACATAGCGTACATTAGTGAGAGTACGAACCACTCCGTCAAACATTCGAATTTGCACGGAACCAATGCCTTGAGACCTACACATAGCACCATTTCCCATAATAATTGAATTTCTCTCTTTAGCAACAAGAGAAGAAAAACAATTCCTATTAGGCATCATATGATACGACGCCCCCGAGTCGAGCACCCACTCACTACCGGAAACATCCGATGCTACCGCCGTCAACACATCTACGTCTTCCTCACCAACAACTCTCTCCACCGCTACAGATGAAGATGCTACTTCCCTTTTACCCTTCTCCTTGTCCGAACATTCATTTCTCCAATGACCGTGTTTCTTACAAATATAGCACTTGCCTTTCCTTTCCTTTGATTTTCCTCTCCAACCGGGATTCCTTGATTTAGAACGCCCCCGGTTGTCCTTCTTCACATATCTTTCCTTCTCCACAAACAAACCTTGACCATTACCGGCAATACTACCACCAACACTCAACTCCTTCATTTGATCTCTCAATTCCTCACTAAGAAGACCCGTCTTGACATCATCTAACGTCAAAGTATCCCGGCTATAGATCAAACTATTTGAGAAACCCGTATAACGGTCCAACAACGAACATAACAATATCATCGCCTTTTGCTCTTCCTCAATCTTCAAATCTACTGCCTTCATCTTCATAAGCAAATCATCAAACACATTCAAATGTGCCTTTAGCGAAGTTCCTTCTTTCATCTTATAGGTGAAAAACGTTCGCAATAAGATCAAACGATTAGTTAGAGACTTCTTCATATACAATTCTTCTAACTTGTCCCAAATTCCCTTAGCGGTGGTCTCACCACTAATTTCGAAGATCACATTCTCTCCCATAGCAAGTTGAAGTGTAGTAAATGCCCACTCTTCCATTTCCTCTCTCTTGACATCCAAAATGTCCGCCGGCAACAAATGTGTATCAAACACCACTCGATGTACCCGATTCCTCCTTAGAACCGCTTTCATCTTCCATTGCCATTTTTCAAAATCATTATCGCCATTCCACTTGACGATAACCAATTGCGATCCCGACGCCACATACGAACCACGTACATACGGCGCTATACTACTTGGACTAACCGTGGAATTTCCAGAGTTATCTGTTTCCGGCATTTCAACAACCACCTACCAACTCCAAAGCTCTGATACCATATGTTATGGTGGATTTCAATCGAGACTGCTCAAACTAAAATCCCCAAACGCACGCGGAAAAGCTAGATCGTGATAGATAGTGCAAAATAACCAAACACCACTAGAATTCAATATATCCAAACAAAAGCACGATCACAATAACACCACAAGCAATATATGATAATAAGCAATAACGAAACAATAAATCACACACCGATTTGTAGTGGTTCCACTAACGTCGCGTTAGTGTACATCCACTTTGAGAGAGATCTTTTATTATCACTAAATGAGAAGAGTACAAGAGATTGATTACAATGTTCTATTCAATAAGAATCAATGTTTGTGGAGATTAGAATTGAAGAAATAGAGTTTTGCCTAAAACCCTAATTAATGGAGGACTAAATCCAAGATTAGATTGCTTGATCCACTCTTCTACCAGACCTAAAGAGAGTATATATACTAATAGAGAAAACCCTGGCGAAAGACCACTTTTCCCTTCAACAAATCACAAAACAGCTCAGAAAATCCGGCCCAGGAAAAATAGGATTACACAGCCTCAGACGTCTGACCTCTGACCTCAAACGTCTGAGGCCAGGTTCAGTATGGCTGAAACAGACAGGCCTAGACGTCTGGCCAGAGGGACCAGACGTCTGCAGGAGGTTTCGGGAAACAGCCTGAACCTCGTCAGACGTCTGGCCCTCTCAGCCAGACATCTGACCTCTAACAGCAAAACCAGCACCAGACTTTCCCTCCTATCTTCTTCCTTCGAACTTCGATTTGCGAACCGTCTTCTCTGACATCAAGCTACATTCATCCTCTTCAATTCTCCATCATATAGTGTCCAATATTGACAGAATTAACAACATCAAAATACCAAAAAGGATCCTCCAATAGTTTAATGCCCTTATTTCAAGCAAGATACACTTGAGTTTCATGCATTTCAAAATGAATTGGAAACCATGTTCAGTAATATTCAACTGATTTCTATTATCAACACCCGAATCTTTAAGATTTTATAAGCAACGATTCTTCTTGTGATCGTAGAATCCATAATTGAAACAACGAAAATGCTCTGGACAATCTCTAACAAAATGTGAAACATCCCTGCACCTAAAACAAGAATTTGATTTCCTTTTATAACTTATCCTACTTTGGAGATTACGGTTAATAAATTGGGGATACAATCCTTCTTCCAACCCTTGTGCATAAGAACGAGATTGTGAACTAAATTTGGGGATGGAAACCCTAGAGGATGAATTAGAAATGGAGGAAAAAGGAATGTGGTTTAAGGTTCTTGAGGAGGGAAAGAAGTTTGATCTGAAGGTCATCATTTTTTTGTATTTGTGACGCAGCGGAAATAACGGTTGACGCCGAAATGAAGATTTCGTGTCAAACTAATCGATGAAACGATTAGATGAAGCAATATGAATCGATGAATTACTGATACCAAACGCCCAAATCCGTTGATCACGAAGATACCGGACTTAGCTATCTTCGACACGTTGATCGCGCATGATGCCGTGAGAGAAGATCTACAATTCTTCGACGTTGATCAAGCGCACTTGATTCCGTGAATTGGCTTCAACAATCGTTGATTCGAGCGCACTCGAATGCCTAAGGTGGAGATAGGAGATAACACTCAACTACCAATTTTAATGGTGGCACAAAAGCACACAAAAGAAATTTTATTCAAATTCAACAACCCTTTACAAATGACCAACATCCCTATTTATAGGGTTACAACACAACACACACTTAAGAAAAATTACAACACAATGACCTAAAGTACAATTCACGCGACTTAAGAAAATTACAATCAAGCATCATGCGACTTAACCTCTTGCGAACTACAGTGAACAATCAACGACCTAAGATATCTGGAGCTTCTCGCAACCTTATGTAAACAATCGCGACCTAAGGTAGGTCGTTCACGACCTAAAAACAATGAATGACCTGAAAACAATCGCGACTTAGAGAGGAGCGACTCAGGCGGAGTGATTTTGATTTAGGTCGTAAGTCATTCGCGACTTTGATTTAGCTCGCGGTGAAGGATTAGGTCGTTCGCGACTTTGAGATAGCGACCTTCTGTAGCTCGCAGTAGGGTTTGTTTGCTCGATTTAAGGTGGAGGCGCTGCGAAGTTTGTTTGCGAGCTAGGCTGGAAATCTGGAGCGATCTAGGCCTTTGTCTTGTTCGCAACCTAGGGCAGAGCAACTCGCGCATCGTCTTGTCGCGACCTAGAGCAGAGTAACTCGCGGTATAGTCTCGTTCACGACCTAGGGCAGAGCAACTCGCGGCATCGTCTTGTTCGCGACCTAGAGCAGAGCAACTCGCAGCATAGTCTCGTTCGCGACCTAGGGTTTCGACTTCGCCATTGCGAACTGGAAGGAGCGATCTATGGTGGAGGAAAATTAAGGTATGCGCTGCATCATCCTCCCCTGGTTGAGAAAAATTCATCCTCGAATTTAAAAGTTCCTCCCCATTGGGTTGTTCATCTCCATAATAAGGTATAAGCTGTTTAACATTAAACACGTCAGAAGTATACACGTCCTCCGGTAGCTTCAACTTATAAGCATTTTCATTGATCCGTTTTATAATTTCTAATGGACCAATCTTTCGGGCTTTCAACTTGTTATAAGCACCCACTGGAAAACGATCCTTCATTAACACAGCATACACCCAATCATCCTCGTTGAACTCCACACTTCTTCTCTTTTTATCTGCAGCTTGTTTATATTTCTCATTCGTCTTCTCCAAACGTTCCTGAACGATTCTATGGCATTCTATCAATCCATCAACAAAATCAGCAGCTCGCTTAATTGTCCCCTTCGGTTGCGGTACTATCGTTAAATCCAACGGCCCCTTTGGCAAGCTTGAATATACAACTTGAAATGGACTGAAACTCGTACTACGGTTGATAACATGATTATGAGCAAACTCAGCTTGACATAACTTCACATCCCAACTCTTCATATTATCCTTCACAAGACATCGCAACAAATTTCCCAGGGATCTGTTCACAACTTCCGTCTGTCCATCTGTCTGTGGATGATAAGCACTACTGAATTTCAGCTTCGTTCCCACCATCTTCCACAAACTCATCCAGATATGGTTCAGAAAATGAGTATCTCTATTCGAAACAATAGATTCAGGTAATCCATGAAATCGATAGATCTTTCTAGAGTATAACTGAACGACATTAACGGCCTCTGCAGTCTTCTTATAGGCAATGAAATGTACCAATTTTGAAAAACGGCCAACCCCCACATAAATAGAATTAATGCCATGTTGCGTTCGCGGTAATCCCAAAACAAATTCCACACTAACCTCCTCCCGTAATTTAGCATGTATATGCAACGGCATACATAAACTTGCATTTGTCGTGGTCTTCTTTGAAACTTGTCGATTATGGCTTCTCTGAACAGACCTTTCAACTTCCTTCCTTAGGGACGGTTCAAAATAAGACTTTGAGATTAGCTGCATAGTACGATCACAGCTCAAGTGTCTTCCTACATGTAAGTCTTTGATAAATTTCATTTGCCAACTGCAATCTGTAGTAGACAGCTGACTTCCTTCGACTAGCAACCCATCAACCAGTTTTCTCAACTCTTCTTGCTCTGTTGGACACATACGATATCGTGGTCTATGCGGTACTATAGCAGTTGACATTATATCAGTATGATGTTGTGTGTCTGGCGGTACCTCCTTGGGCAACTCTGCAGGGAGTACATCTTCGAATTCATTTACCACCGGCTTATCCTCCTCAGGAGTCTCGAGATCTTTACTGGTTTCATTCGCTTTCAACACAAACACTTCCGCTCTATTCTCCACTTCTTTAACCAACTCTTCTGTAGATAATAGACTAATCGGATCCACCTTCTTCACTGATAAATTACCCCCTTTATCTCTTGACACACTTTCTTCATCCTCCTCAAACCTCGCTGGTTGTGAATTTTCAACTTCATGTTCATCAAACTTTGTTGGTTGAAAATCATCAACTTCCTTTTTATCTAACTTCGCAGATTGCAAGTAATCAACTTTATGGTCATCAATCTTCGCGGGTGGAGAAGAGTCTACTTTATCTTCCACTTCAACACTACCTTTCTCTTCTTCAACAAATTCTTTCGAAGATATTAAATTAGTTGCTTCCACTTTCTTCTCTGGCTTGTAGTCACTTTGTTCACACTTCTTAAGAACTAAGGTAATCTTGGTTCTTTCGAACATGAAACTGTAGCTGTTGACGTGACTATTATGTTGTACAACTCGATCAGACTGCCATGGACTTCCCAATAGTAGGTGACACATGTCCATATCAACCACATCACACCATATATCATCTTTGTACTTTTTCCCAATAGAAAATGTAACCAATGTTCGTCTTCCCACCGTCACTTCTTCCCCTTCCTTTATCCATGCCAGTTTATACGGTCTAGGGTGTTTTTCAGTCTTCAACCCTAACTTCATAACGGCTTCTTCAGAGATAAGGTTATCGCAACTTCCCGCATCAATAACGAATTTACAAACCTTTCCCAAGATAGTACATGTAGACTGAAAAATATTGTCCCTTAGCCAAATAGAATCATTCTCATGCTTTGGCAGATTACACCCTTCGTCTATATGACCAAGTATGTTTCTATGATCATGCAAATCTCTTCTACTCGATCTTTTGTCATCACGACATGGTTCATTGTCAAACTCACGTGGAGTTCTTCTCTCTTCTTCTCTGTACCCATGGTGATCTCGTCTCATTGAAATTGATGATTCCCTTTTATCTTGATAAGTTTGTGGCGACACCCTTCTTGCTTCCATAATCAATGGCGAAATTCTATTTCCTCCATGGTTCAAGACTGGTGACCTTCTTCTTTGACTTTGATTCAAATCCATCATCAACTTCTCCAACTTTCCAAAACCTTTATTGAATTTCTCTTCGAGGTTATCACTAATTCGTTGCTCTATTGCCTCAGCATCTTCTCTTCTATACGAATCTTTAACATTCTGAAACCGATTAACTCTTCTCGAAGGCATTGTTGAATCTTCAAACACACACTTCAATACTTAGCTTTGAAAAGGATTTGGTTCGGTTCCAATTAACTCAAAATCCGTCTTGATCTACAAAATGATGCACGGCTTCAACTAGCTCTCGGATCTAACACTGATAGGCTTGATTGAAATTGAACAAACATTTCTCCTTGGTCCAACAGGCTCGTCTTAGCTATGATTGGCTAAGTCTTGCTCTGATACCAAATGACGCAGCGGAAATAACGGTTGATGCCGAAATGAATATTTCGTGTCAAACTAATCGATGAAATGATTAGATGAAGCAATATGAATCGATGAATTACTAATACCAAACGCCCAAATCCGTTGATCACGAAGATACCGGACTTAGCTATCTTCGACACGTTGATCGCGCACGATGCCATGAGAGAAGATCTACAATTCTTCGACGTTGATCAAGCGCACTTGATTCCGTGAATTGGCTTCAACAATCGTTGATTCGAGCGCACTCGAATGCCGAAGGTGGAGATAGGAGATAACACTCAACTACCAATTTTAATGGTGGCACAAAAGCACACAAAAGAAATTTTATTCAAATTCAACAACCCTTTACAAATGACCAACATCCCTATTTATAGGGTTACAACACAACACACACTTAAGAAAAATTACAACACAATGACCTAAAGTACAATTCACGCGACTTAAGAAAATTACAATCAAGCATCATGCGACTTAACCTCTTGCGAACTACAGTGAACAATCAACGACCTAAGATATCTGGAGCTTCTCGCAATCTTATGTAAACAATCGCGACCTAAGGTAGGTCGTTCATGACCTAAAAACAATGAATGACCTAAAAACAATCGCGACTTAGAGAGGAGCGACTTAGGCGGAGCGATTTTGATTTAGGTCGTAAGTCATTCGCGACTTTGATTTAGCTCGCGGTGAAGGATCAGGTCGTTCGCGACTTTGAGATAGCGACCTTCTATAGCTCGCAGTAGGGTTTGTTTGCTCGATTTAAGGTGGAGGCGCTGCGAAGTTTGTTTGCGAGCTAGGCTGGAAATCTGGAGCGATCTAGGCCTTTGTCTTTTTCGCGACCTAGGGCAGAGCAACTCGCGCATCGTCTTGTCGCGACCTAGAGCAGAGTAACTCGCGGTAGAGTCTCGTTTGCGACCTAGGGTAGAGCAACTCGCGACATCGTCTTGTTCATGACTTAGAGCAGAGCAACTCGCGGCATCGTCTCATTCGCGACCTAGGGTTTCGACTTCGCCATTGTGAACTGGAAGGAGCGATCTATGGTGGAGGAAAATTAAGGTATGCGCTGCATCAATTTGTATCATCATCAATTTAATTAAGGAATATTCTTTTTACTTAAGTAAATAAATATACACCATATATTAACTTAACCATACATATGTTATTTTATATATGTGTATATGTATATTAAAGTGTATGCAACAACTCCGATAACTTTTAGACGATGAAAATTCCAAAAACGATTTCCGATAACATTTTCAATTTTTATTTGAACTAATTAGTTTTGTAAAAAAATTTGAAAACAATTTCACCATTACTAGTTATTATTTAAAAGATTTTTATTTGAGTTATATATTCCATAAATTAATTATATAAGAGAATTTCGTTTCGAAATTAGCACACAAGAAGATAACTCAAAATAACTCAAAAGGCTTATATATCATATAACATGAAACACATATAAAAGATATACACTAAGCAACTATATCATAACACAATCCATTCAACAAGTAAACAATTATCCTAGCATCAACTCAGGATAAGCTTCCCTCATACTATCCTCTATCTCCAAAGTACAATCTTTAGGATTTTCATTCCACTAAATCTTAACCAATCTCACTACCTTATTACACAGTCTCTTCTCATCCCGATCGACAATATGAATTGGATGTCTAACCACAGTCAAGTTTGGTTCAACCTCCAAATCCTCTTGCACAGATGGCTCAATAATCAACAATGGGTCATGCACATACTTCCTTAAATGGGATACATGGAAAATATTATGGACCCCCGACAACCTCTCCGACAATTCAACTTTATAGGCAAGTGGCCCAATCCTCTCAAGAATACGAAAAGGTCCAACATACCTTGGCGGTAACTTCCCAATGCTCCTAAATAAAATAACTCCCCTTATTGGCGAAATCTTTACAAACACAGAGTCTACATGTAACAATCTGATTTTAAGTAATAATTAATTAACATTAATAATAGAAATTTATTTAATTAAATTGGAATTTGATGGTTTATTTGATAATTGGTTTGGCAATTATTTTATAAAAAGATTTAAATTGTGAAATTATGATATTTAAATTTAAATAAGTTATAAATTTGGAAAAGAATATTTATAAAATAGATAAATATGAAATAGAATAATAACTTGAATTAAATTGAATTTATCTTAATAAAAACATATATATATATTTTCTTTATAATCAAATCTTAAGCCTAAACCCTAAAATCACTTAACTCAAACCAAATTCCAAAATTTTCATTTCTCTAATTTTACTTCATTTATTTATTTTCCCTGAAGACTATCATGGATCTTGCATTTGAAGCTATCAAAACACAAAATATTCTCTTCTCTAAAATTAAGCAGATAATATATGAATTAATGTAACATACCTAAACTAAATCTTGGATTACTCGATGCCATTTCACGCGAGCGTTAGAAGGTAAACGAGAGGAAGCGATGCTGATTAATGAGGCGTGCATGAGTTGTCATGACATGACGATTTGTGTATGAAATTGCGTGATGGGCGTCGCGTGTTGGTCGACGTTAACTGCTATTATGGAGTGCTGACGGGAATGTGGAGGCAGCAAATGATTGATGGTGATGAGGCTTCTATTTATGTGTGAGATGAGGTATGCGAATTTAGGAAATGGATTTGCAGATATGGAATTTTAGGTATATAGAAGACAGTAAATCATTCGCTCAATTCAGTGAGTTAATTTCTAACTCACAACTATATCTACTTTTATTATTTGCCATTTATATTTATAATTACCCCATTAGTGATTGTAATTATTTAAGTAAATTAAATAAGATCATTGATAGAATTATTTTCTAAGATGGATTGTTAATGGTTGATTCATTTGGTTGAATTAATTACTGATTATAAGATTTGGAACCGATTTATAAGAAAATATAATGTATCGATATTCTACAAAATATATTAGGAAATAATAATAATGTTTAAGAGATTATTTTTATAAAGATTATTAGTGAATGCCTTATTTATAATATTAGAATTTTCTTATATGGAATAACTTAAAAGAAGTTGCTATATTCCTGATTGATTTGGATATTAAGTAAGGACCATGAAATATATTTATTGTTAGAAATAAATATAATATATTTTAAATTATATATATATATATATGTACTATTACGAAATAATGATCAATTGCAAAAAATTATGGTAATACTCCTGTAAGTATATTTGATTTAGAAATCGATCTTTAATTATTTTATATAAATATTTGAATGTTTCTTTTAATTGTTTAAAGAAATATTTTAGTGAGCTTTATTATTATTTCAATGTTTGAATTAAAATAGGGATTTAAGTATGATTTCCATACCTTTTGATTTCTCATACAATATTCAGATTTTTGATATGATGAGTGATTCACCGTTGAGTTTGATTTAATTCATGAATTTAGTATGATACGGTGACGACATTCTTGATATCGTTGTATTATATTTCATTTCCACGTGACGATAAATTTAAATAAATGGATCAGTAATACCATTTTGGATAGGGCATTCGATAATACTTTTCCAATTCTTTATTGGACTATTCATATAGAGATATATAATGCGGATCGAGTGTAGTTTATGAGCTTTGAATAATTATCCGAATAACATGCGGTGGTATGGGACATCGTTATGTTATCTGTTTGATTATTCGTTGAAAGTAAATATCACTCAAACGGGGATTTCACTCAGGATCCATGTGATACTCGGTGAGGAGTATTGCATTGTTTGATATTGACTTATGAGAGTGTGTATTGACCTGTTAGTAGAGATATGTGTAACGATAGGCTATGAGTACCACATAACCATCCATATTGTGTCCAACTTCCTTTACTTTCAGGAGTGAACCTGATTGGCCAGTACCCACCTTGATAGCCTGATCGTGGGGTCGCGCCCCAGATCCACGACACAGTTATTATGTATCCCTTTGATGAGTATTATGATTCCCTTCGATGATTATTATGTTATGTACCTTCGATACACATCATAGTATTGGTAATAGTAGATGGGTTGTATCCCATAGCCCCTTGTGTCGCATAGGCTAGCAATGTGTTACCTATAGGGGCAAAGCAGGGTCGTTACTAAGGCTACGCATTGACGAGCCATTGGTGGATGGAGTCACAATGTACAACGAGGTAACTGAAGATTGTAGTAATAGACGGTTACTATACGATAAGCGAGTAGACTTAGGATCCTGGAGCAGGCTTGCGGTAGGCGGCTGTCAGTCTCCCTATCTAGTTCAGGGTATGTGAGTGTAGTAGATTGACATGTACCTCAAAGACTACAGGAAAGACAGTTACTCTGTGGTTGCGAGTAGAACTTGTTCCTTGAGCAGTCATGCGATAAGCGGCTGTCAGTCTCCATCTAGATTCATAATGTATGTGTGTGTAGTGGATTGACATATATGTCTTGTTCTTATGATGAGTTGACTAGACTAGGGGCTGGTTGAATCTAAAGTGTAGTCAGTCCCCGTATATCAGATAGTCGTATTTATTGATTGTGATTGATTATCATTATGATTTGTATAATATTAGATATCATTTGGATGGTTTGATGGGCTATCTCACATTATTTATTGATTATATTATTTTATGATATTATATTAGGGCATTGTTGATATTTGCTGGATGGTTTTATTTTTCTATAATGATAATTTATTTTGTAAGATAGGGAGATATTTGGGCATTACAGTGTTCTTGCCCGATTATACTTGAGGATATCTCATTATTGTTCGTTTCAAGATTTGAGAGTGATTTCAAGTATGGATGATTCACCCATACAATGATATTTTTTGTGGATTCTAATTTGATGTGTTTTATACAGGTCATGACATCTTTATGCTGTGTTTTGAAAGTGTTGCTATTATGATATACTATTGTTAGTATGTCATCACCATCATATAATGTATATTCTATATTTATGTATGTATTGACCCATATATTTAGATATAGTCTGACCAGTGTGTTATTTATATAATACTCAGGTCAGTCCAAGTCATTTCAGGTAAGGGACAATGAGATTAGCAAGTATTTTTTGGGATTAGAGGAGACAAGATATTCGACATTGTAGCATATTATTCTGTATTCTATTGACTCATAAATGTATTTGACATTAAGATGTATTTCATACTTTGTATATTATATATATTATATCTTGTCGCTACGACTGACTCTGTGAACTCTATTATTTACTATATATTGTGTATTATTCTATCCTGGAGCCACACATATTTATTACTTTATGCTGATACTGTGTACGTATAGGTATGTTATTTATAAGATGTTTTAATATGTACTAGTGTAAGCCTAAGAGAATATTCACATATGTACCTCATATTGCCTTATTCAACGTATTATCCGACAGTATTACCTAGTAATACTCTTGGATAATTGGGATAGAGGTGGGGGTGTTTGTAGTTGGTATCAAAGCAGGTTTAGAACAATAAATTGTATATCAAAGACACGAGTCTTGGCCTTAGATGAGACTTTGAGTCCCTGTCCCCATGGGTGCGTGGTAGATTTTTATTTATACATAAGTGATATTAGGAGTACACGATGATTACTGGGTAATCGTCTGAAGAAGTATTTTTTCTTTTTCCTATTATATATATATATATATATTATTGTTCTTTCCCCAGTTATATTGGTGTGTATTACAACTTTAATGTGTTACTAAATTAAATGCTTAAACAACAACAGTATTTTAAATACAATATTGATTTTGGTTTATAATGGAAATATACACATGGAAGATTGAAATATAAATGTTTTATTTAAACAAGTATATGATTAATAAATATTAATTTGATTTTTGTAAAATGAATAGAAATATTTTGGGACTTATTTTGGTGTTAGTTTGCCCATAGAGTGTTTAAGAATTCCGATCGATGCGTCTGATCAGCATTATCGATAGGGATTCCAAAATGCTCATGCGAGACAGTCCGACACGATATTTTGGAAATGTCTAAAAGGTATTAAGTGGAATATTAAATGAAGAATTGAAAATGAATTAGTAAAGCTTTATTGGAACTAGTATTTTGTTGATAGGTGTATGTATTATTTATATAAGTTTTTTTGAAATAGTATGGTGTTAATTTGTCCGTTGAGTGTTTTAAGAATTTTGGTCGATGTGGGTGCATATGTATTCGATAGAGGTTCTTAAACGTGAGACATGACATTTGGACATAATGTTTTGGGAAAAGATATAAATAAATTATGACAATTTAAAATATTTTGAGTTGGAGTTGAATGTTTTGGATGGAAATAATAATAATAATAATAATAATAAAAGTAAAATATTTTGGAAAGTGTTGTTTGAAATTAATATTTGCTTTAGTTTAGAAAATAAGAGATTATGTTTATTAAATTGGAATTTTTTTTGTAAATATAGGTGTGTGTGTGTGTGTGTATTTAATGCTATTTTGATAAAATTTAGAAATGTAAAATGTAATAGTTTTGGGATTTTAAGATATGGAATTTTCATTTAATTTGAAGGTATACATTTTGAAATGTAGAATATTATAGATTCATTAATGAAGTATAGTAAGAATTTTATAAACATTTTTATAGATTTTGAGATATTATTTGAAGAGAGTAAGGGCATCTCCAATGGTCAGTTACATTCTGAATTTAGGCAAAAAGTTCTCCCCAATCGTCTGGTTACGGTTGAATATTAAGGGTAATGTTTAGGATCCAGTTCAGGATCCTGAACTGGGCTTGGGCGCCCATAAAATGGGCACCCAAGCCCAACCCCAAACGCGCACCTCCCCTCCCCTGCCAAACTCCTCCAACGGCTACAAACAGTCGTAATCTCTGAACTCCAACGGCTATAAACGGTCATATTTTGTCCCCAACGGCTATAAACGGTCATATTTAAAATTACAACGGCTATAAACGGTCATATTTAAAATTACAACAGCTATAAATGGTCATATTTGTGATTTCATTATATATATAGGACTATTTTTCAGATTGTAATACACACATATCTTCTTCTATTACAATTATATTCTCAATTCCATAATATTGAAAGTATGTTTCATCCTTTTCAATCATTTACCGAAGCGATGAATATGGATAGCTGGGATTTTGATTCTCAACCATTTCAAAATGTTCATCCCCAAACCGCTCCCCCTCTATCCTTCCATTCTTCTGCTACATGGTCCGGCAATGAAGATAAGGATGTGTGTTATATTTACTGTCATTTTTCTAATGACTCTGTAAAGGGGAATGACCAAAGTGGAGAGGCGTTTTGGGCAAAAGTCATGACTGCGTACAATAAAAAGCATGTCGAAAAGACGAGGTCAATGTCTGCAATCACCGGTCGTTTCGGGAAGATTAATCGACAAACACAATTCTACGAGTCGCAGATTCACAAAATAAGAACAGAAAATCCAAGTGGAATGGGTGGCGAAGCTGAATTGGTAGCGTTTTGAAAAATATCATTTTTAATTTATATTCATTCTGATCACTTTGTTAATATATCATTTTGTGTTTCTGTTTTTTTAGAAGAGAATGGCGAACGATCAATTCTTGAAATTATTTCCAAAAGAAAATGGTACAAAGAAACCCCACTACTATAAGTTTGCAAACTGCTACGACTTGCTTGTTAGTCAACAAAAATGGAGCTCAAACACTGCAAAAAGCTTAAGAGATGTTCGGACGAACTCGAAGGGCAAGAAAAAAACAAGACGAATTAATTATAATTCTAGCCCAAGCAATTCTTCTCAGATGGACTCTAATGTATGCCCAGATAACGAAGACAAAGAAGCAGAACCCGCATTTGATGAAGATGCTAGACCGATGGGGCAACGAGCAGCTAAGAAGAAAATTGCTGTTCAATCTCAAATCGATTCTCGTTTAGCCCTAATGCATGAAAAACATGCGAGAGAAAATGCAGAACGTCAAAGGGGGAGTGCAGAAAAGCTTGCCGTGTTAAAAGAACTGACCGAGATTGAGAAGGGCCGGTTTGAGCTAGAACGACAACGCCAAGAGACCTTGGTAATGGAAAAGGATGTCACTGGAATGGACCCAATTACAATGCAATATTGGATGGAGTACAAACAACGCATTGTTGAGAGTAGATCGGGAACAAAACATATGTAGTTGAAATATTCATGTGATATTTTAAGTTATTACAGTTAAATATCCATGTACCTTCAGTTTATTTTTTCAATCATGTGTTATTTTTAGTTTTAAAATATTCAATGGGATGTCAATTATTTCGATGCATGCTTGTAGACATCAATAAAGATTTACTTCACCAAACATAAATGATATTACAAAGATAAAAATTATAGCATTCTACACTTTGTTACAGAAATAAAAAGGCAAACAGATGTAATTAAACAAAGATCCACTATCCCGAACTATTGATTTCCATGAGAATTCCAAATATGCTCAATTGAATCCCTTTGCAGTCTATTATGAATAGCACCATTATGATATACTTCATGATTATCGACATGAATTGCGTACTGTCCTTCATTTCGTAACGTTGCTGTACGAAACAATTCGGGGGGTTGTCTTGCCCCATCATACTCGAAATCGGGATAGTCCATAGTGCGTTCATCTTCAATGATCATGTTATGCAAAATTATACAGTAGAACATAATTGCAGCCATTTTTGATCTCTTCCATAATCTACATGGATTGCTGACCATTGCAAACCTTGCTTGAAGGACCCCAAACGCCCTTTCTACGTCCTTCCTTTGTCCTTCCTGCATTGCAGCAAATTGTTTCTGTTTTGCCGTCACTGGATTTGCAAATGTCTTTACAATCGTACTCCTTTTGGGATAAATTCCATCTCCAAGATAGTATCCATGCTCATATGTATTATGACCAAGAGTAAATGATAAGGGAGTTGACTTACCTTGCGCCAAATCATTAAACAAATGAGATCGTTCGACAACGTTTATGTCGTTAAGAGAACCTGGCATTCCAAAGAAAGCATGCCAAATCCACAAATCATTAGAGGCAACCGCTTCTAAGATGATAGTAGGTTTTTTTTCTTTACCGTTATATGCTCCATGAAAAGTTTTTGGACAGTTCTTCCACTCCCAATGCATACAATCTAGACTTCCAAGCATTCCAGGCCAGCCTTTGCTTTCATGCATTTCACGCAAGCGCGTTACATCTGCCTCGTTTGGAGAACGAAGATATTCAGTCCCATAAATGTCCACAACTGACTGACAGAAGTGATCTAGGTTTTCCAATGTCGTACTCTCTGCAATACGATATGCGTCGTCAAGGGCATCGGCGGGTGTACCGTACGCTAACATCCTCAACGCTGCGGTCATCTTTTGATGCCCACTTAAACCTTGTTTTTTTGAGGCGTCTTGCTTGTAAACAAAATAATTATTATTCTGCTGAATACTTTCGGGAATTCTTAAAAATAATGGACGACTCATTCTGAATCGTCATCTAAACATCTCTGGACTGTAAGTTGGATCACGGGCAAAGTAACCTTGCATAAGTGTTTTATGAAATGCTTGCTGGTTACGGTTGATATATTTCCGACCCAGAACTAAACTGCCTTGTTTTCCAGAAGTTGAACCGTATGCTTCACGGTATATCTCCATCAGTTCCTCCTCCTCTTGTTGATGCGCTAACGCATACGCTTCTTCTTCAGAGTCACTGTCACATAGCAATATAGCTTTTAGTAAATTTCCAAACATTGTTTGATATTTGAGGATGGTTGTTTGATATGTGAATGTTTTGTTAGACTTAATTGAGGTGAACAAGTATGAGATCCAAATGGTTATATGTATAGAAAAATTCTTGAGTGGAGAGAAGGTGACTCAGTGTGCAGTCAAATCAAATACTGTAGCCACGTTCATCTGCCGGTCAAGATTCTCTACTTTCTTGAGTGGAGAGAAGGTGGCTCAGTGTGCAGTCAAATCAAATACTGTAGCCACGTTCATCTGCCGGTCAAGATTCTTTGCTTTCTTGAGTGGAGAGAAGGTGGCTCAGTGTGCAGTCAAATCAAATACTGTAGCCACGTTCATCTGCCGGTCAAGATTCTCTGCTTTCTTGAGTGGAGAGAAGGTGGCTCAGTGTGCAGTCAAATCAAATACTGTAGCCACGTTCATCTGCCGGTCAAGATTCTCTGCTTTCTTGAGTGGAGAGAAGGTGGCTCAGTGTGCAGTCAAATCAAATACTGTAGCCATGTTCATCTGCCTGTCAAGATTCTCTGCTTTCTTGAGTGGAGAGAAGGTGACTCAGTGTGCAGTCAAATCAAATACTGTAGCCACGTTCATCTGCCGGTCAAGATTCTCTGCTTTCTTGAGTGGAGAGAATCAACATCCATTCTATAAATTCAGAAATCGTTATCTGTTGAAATCATTTAAAAACTTAACATTATTCAAACTACATTGTCCAACATGACATTTAAGTCTCATGAATTGAAGTTACTTATGCAGTACTACATACAAACCGATGAGATGTGCGACAATCAGGAGTTAATGGTAATTCATTTTTGGGAGACTCTGGCTGAACTGTACAACAACGACGTGGGTTGTCAAGTTAGACGTACGGCTCAAGAGGTCAGGACAGCATACGGAAACTTTACTAGGGCATGCACGCGTTACACAAAGATTATTAATGAGGTAATATCAGAAAATGTGTTTGAGAATACACGTTCGACATATGACGGTCGATACAATTTAAAATACCGCACTCCGTTCATTGGCCATGATGCATACTTCATACGCCAAAATTGTCTAGAAAGATTTGGATGGCCTTAAGATAACAATATTGGTAGTTGGTTATGTAACGGTCGTTAATGTGTGGAGAGCTTTCTGACTTGTCTTTTCAAATAATGTCTGTTGTTTTTATCATTCCCCTGCTACCTGTTTGTTTATATATACGCTTTCTTATTTACTTATTCATCATTCATAATCATCTTCTTCCTCAATCACAACAATAAATTCATCATCCAATGCCTTCTTGGCCTTCTTCTATCGATTCAGATGCAGGTTACGTGCGTACGGAAATTCCACTACTGATGAGGATTGGCTTATCAATTATCAAGAACAACACTATGAAGATGTCAGCGGTCAATTTCCAGATCTTGAGCAGCTGAGACTTCAGGAAGTGGTTGAACCACCATACGAACAACATGTTGTTCGTTATGCATATGAACAACCTGAGAACCAGGTTCAAGTAGTTCAACCTCCCACTGAGCAAGAAGTTGAATCGTACCCAGTTTGTTGTCAGTGTGGGTATGGAGTTGAAGTTGTAGTACGTGCGGATGGAGAAAATATTGGTCGTCGAATCCAAATATGTCAATTCTGGCCGAATGGTTGCAATTACGCGGAATGGTTGGATGATCCTTTATTTCCAAGGGGAATAACCTATGCAAACGAACTAGAACAGGAGATAAGATGTCTTCGAATTTCTTTACAGGAGTTGCAATTTAATCGTCACGTCTAGTATATTCATATTTATGTTCTATTATTACTGTGTCATTTTTTATCAATGTTCGTATATCTTCAATTCTAATGTCACTAGTATACACAAACATATATAATTCACAGTATACACAAACATATATAATTCACAGCATACACAAACATATATAATTCACAGCATACTCGAACATTATCAGCCAAAATCCAAGAAAGTGAAATTATATAAACATACACTCAGACAATGACATAAGTACATAAGATATATGAACTTCAACATATAATAAAACGTTCACTATGCATATACTAAAAGGTATACAACTAAAGGGATGCAACGTCGTCGTCGTCGTCATCATCACTATCATCCCCATCACCATCATCTCCGTCATCGTCATCATCATCCCCATCTCCATCATCATCATCTCCGTCATCATCATCGTCATCCCCATCACCATCCTCCCCCTCGTCCTCATCATCTTCCTCACCCCCATCATCCTCATCTAAACCACCAGCATCATACCCACTGGGACCAGCTTCACCTCCGCCTTGTGATCCGAAAGGCTCATATATAGCAAGTCTAGCTGACAGCTGATCAATCTGCGCCTCTAGCATATGTGTATGCTGCATGTACATATCATGCATGGTGTGTGTATGTGCAAGAGTCATATCGCGAAACACACCAAGTGAAACTCTGGCCTGGTCCAATCTAGCAGCATACTACATAAAGATGATATTTGACATAGTAAGAAACTAAGCATAAAATAAAGGAAAAAGGACAATAAACAACAAACGTACCTCATACGGAGGATATAACCCGACTGAAGGGACACCAGGAAACTCGGGGTGGTCTGGAAAGACTAAAGGCTGCTCAATCACAGTACCTATCACGTCATATGCTCTAAAAGTAGTATCAGGCTCCAACTGCATGGGAGTCTGCGAGAACTGTGACGGAATCGGGTCAAATGAAACCTGCGGTACCTGAACTCTACCGGCTGCCATGTGAGGTCCTATATGATCAGAGTTGACCCCACGAACATAATCTGGTACGATGAATCTACGGGGTGCTACTCTGGCCCAATAAGAATCGTAGTCTCCATCGATGAAGAAAGTACTGCTATCCACCCATCCAGCCTGTCGTAGAGCATCTAAGTAATGATCGCCAATCACCCTATGTCTACCAAACATGTCCTCACAAGATAAAGGATCATATGGTATACGACGATCACCGGTAATCTGATAAGCACACCTCTCTCCCAAATACCACATAGGCATAAATGCAGGTGTATGCAAAGCAACCCTACGTCTAGATAGAGAATACGCAACCATCATGGGATGGTCATCCACCATAAGACCTGCATCTGCTAGATGAGTCCAATGTGAGGCCCAAGGAGTACGAATGATGTTACCTCGACTACGCATATCAAGCTGTGACATAGCCTCCATCAAGTCATGTCGTACACCTAAGGGAACATGATGTACGTACTGCATAGTCTCCCACCTTCTCATCCTAGGGAAGTACTGCTCAGGAGCCTGACTAGCCATGTCCTGGATGCGGGGATGCATGTTTGCCGTGTACTCGTAGTACCATAACAGTAAAATATACCAAAAAGCGTACATCTGCTTGACATCGCCAAGCGCAAATGAATCTAGAGCGGTATAAAGGATGCCTAATATCGCTGTGCCCCAATCAATAGTATGTAGCTGGTCTAATCTAGCAAGAGATGCTAAGTAACCTAGTCGAACCGTACCTTTTTGGTTCGAAAAAAAGGTCGAACCAAACAAGTACAGTAGAAATGCTCTAGTGACTACATCCATCATATCGGCTCTAGCTATATAAGTGGTGATGTACTGCTGCAGGTAAGTCAACTTAACAGAACCACTACTGATGTAGGTAACATCTATCAATGGTAGAAAAACAGTAAACAGATTGGGGGACTCGTACAAATCATCAAATGGAAAAGGTCGAAGACCATGTCGTCCAATCTCAATGCCAGTGAACACGTAGAAATCAACTGGGGTGATACCAAGCTCAAAATCTGAAAAATGAAACGTATGCGTGGTGGGCCACCACCTCTCAGCTAATGCCTGAATGAGAGGTCGATCAAAGGACTGAACAGGCCTAATCGACAAAAAAAGACCAAAAGGGCTAGCATGTAGCCTCTCACAATAGGACCGGGAAGAGAATCATAAAACTGGGTAATACACTTAGCCCAACTACCCCGACAATGAATGTAATGGTCCTAAAGATAATTTATGAATTAATAATTTTTGATAGAATAACAGTTATTTAATATGATTATGTGATGTACATATAAAAATAATTAAATATACTAATGTGCAATTTATACCTGTACGGTCGTCAAAGCGGATTCGGCTCTATGCCGATAACCATCTGGAAGCTCGTGTAGTACACGTAGATCGTCTGATGAAACCCCAGGTGGCGGCGGAACATGTAACGGTCCAGCTTTCTCCGCTGGATGTCTGTGAACCGTTCTTCGGGCGATTTTGGTTGGACGCGGCGGCATTTCGTTTAGATTTGCTAATTTAAAAAAAATTAAAATGAAAGGTAGAGAAAAAATGGGAAGGAAAGGGAGAGGATGGGTTAAGTAGGGGGGAGGGGGCAGGCGCTCATAAAATGGGCGCCTGATGCCAGGCGTCCATTTTATGGGCGCCTATGGTCTGGCGCCCATAAAATGGGCGCCTGACCGGTGCGTTCTCTGTGCGATTACGCACGTAATATTCAGGGTCCTGAATATTACATGCGTAATCCACTGGAGATGCCCTAATATAGAATTATTTTGAAGTGTATAAATTTGTGAATAAGTTTAAACTTCCCTCTTGATATTAAGTGTAAAATGTTTGAGTGTTTGTATAAACTTATGGAAATTGGTAATAATTTGAAAAATGTTATTCATAAAATAGTATTTAGAGATGATTTTTATGATAAAATGTTTGAATCTAGATAAAATAACATAAGATATTTTGTTAAATAAAAAACGAGTCTAGTGGGAATTTTGGGTTTATATAGGAATATATTTCCTATATTTTCGTTTGTAATTTTGACTTTGAAATTTTCAGAGTTTGATTTTGATTTAAAATTGACGGTTGATTTTCTATTTGATGGTTTGATCTTTTTTCTGACTTAACCATTGCTCGAATATATACATATATATATTCGAATATTATGTATACATGATCGAAAATATTTATCACCATTGATTCTGCCTTGACTTGTTCAAAAATTGCTCTGAATTGAATTGTTTCGTTAGCTTCTAATATGAACCTTTTGCGACTTTGCTTCATTGCTTAAAATTGCTCCGCTTCATTTGAATTTCTGTTAATTTCTGAAATGCTTATTTGTCATTTCAAATTTCATTCTGCTGGACTTAATTTTCAATCATTGATGTTAGCATTTGCTTGCTGCCTGATACTTGATTGCGGTTTTGCCTCTATCATTTTGAGTGAGTTTGTTTGGTTGTGTTTGCACCATGCTGACTTGAGTTGTTGCAAGTTAACTGTGTTCGCATGTGGAACCATGTGTTTGCCTGTACACTACATCCCTTGCATCGTTGTGTGTACTGCTGTTTTGTGCATTTGTATTCATTGTTGCTAGTGTGTTAATGCTCATTGTTGCCAATGTGGTCATCTAAGTTGATCATATGCAGCCTTGTGAGTTTCTGGTTTGTGTTCACATGTATCACTTTGTGTCTTTGCGGCTTACAGTCTGAGTTTTCTATAGTCTTCTTGTTTGACCTTGTGTGCTGATGCTCTTTGCTTGAGTGTGTGTGTGTCTCCAGTTGTGTCGATGTGTTTGTGTGTGTGCAAGCCTTTGTGTACACTGTGTGCTTATGTGTGTGCTGGTTCTCCTAGTATCCTTTGTGCATGTCTTCACCTAGTTGTCTGAGTATTTCTGATCTGATAGGTTGATCAGTTCTTTTTACTTTCCTGGGTTCACTTTATGCATATCCAAACGCGCCTTAATGTTTTTGTTGAATTTTCACATGTCCTTCCTTGGACCAGTGCACCATGTTGTGTTCATTCTTGTCCTCTTGCTTCCAGTATATGTTTGAACTTACGTATAAATGCTGGGAATTATATTTCCTTGTATTGTTTAGTTCATGCTTCTCGTTTCTGATACTCTGGACTTGTTTGTATAGTTTTATTCTCACCTATGTTGTGTACTTGATATGGTCTCGAGTATGTTATTTTTTGTATCTCCAGATTTGTCTCTATGTGCCTAAGTGTTTTCCATATAGTTGTTGTGTCCTTGTCTAGTTCTCTGCCTAGCCTTGTCCTATCATATGCACTTAACCCTTTGAACTCTTTGCTAGTATGTTGCTGCACTATATCCTGGGTGCCTGAAATCTGTACCGTAGCCACTGTGTGCATTTTTTTCATTGCCCATAGCTATGTTAACCATTTGCTTTTAGTTGATTTAGCTTGTACACGATGTCTTATACCTGAGCCCGGTCTCTTTGAGCTGCCTAAACTTGCCCTGAATTCTGCTTGGTGCACTTGCACTCGCTTCTCCTTGTTTTGCTTGTGACCTTTGAGCGCTTTGTTTCTCCTCTTTAGTCTGATAAGTGCACTTGAATTCTAGTGGCATTTGGATTACCATATTTTTGTTTTATTGATACATATGTACATGCCTATATTGATCTATGATGTTCTCTTGACTACCCTGATCCGACTTTGTTTTTGTAGTAAACTTGAGTCTTTAAATTGTACAAAATGGTATGGGTCACCTTTTTTTATAAAAAGCAAAGTGCAAGTTTACTTATACTAAACACAAATATCTATGTTTGTTTTACAAAGAAAAAGTTGGCGCGCACACATATATTGACGCAGCGGAAATAACGGATGAGAACGAAATGAAGATTTCGTGTCAAACTAATCGTTGAAACGATTAGATGAAGCAATATGAATCGATGGATTAATGATACCAAACGCCCAAATCCGTTGATCACGAAGATACCGGACTTTAGCAATCTTCGACACGTTGATCGCGCACGATGCCGTGAGAGAAGATCTGCAATTCTTCGACATTGATCAAGCGCACTTGATTCCGTGAATTGGCTTCAACAATCGTTGATTCGAGCGCACTCGAATGCCGAAGGTGGAGATAGGAGATAACACTCAACTACCGATTTAAAATGGAGGCACAAAGCACAAACACAATTTGATTTCAAATTCAACCAAACTTTACAAATGATGCCTCCCGCCTATTTATAGGCTTACAACTCACACAACAGAAATTTGTACAACACATAGGTCGTTCACGACCTAAACATCACGACCTAAAACAAAGAAACAATACAACACTTTTCAGTACACGACCTATGACTTATGAAAATTAACGACTTACGAGCTAAAATCCTACGACCTAAAATACATTCACGCGACCTAAAAAATAACTCACGACTTAATTTCCGGCGGTATTGCCTCGTAGCTTTTCGCGTTTCACTACTTTGACATTGATGAGGCGGCAGTAGGTCGCTCGCGACTTAGAGTTAGGTCGCTCGCGAGTTGATGAGGCGGAATAAGGTCGTTCGCGACTTAGGGAATAGGTCGCTCGGTGGAAGATTTAGGTTGCTCGGTGGAAGATTTAGGTCGCTCGGGACTTAGAGCAGAGATAGGTCGCTTGCGACTTAGAGCAGAGATAGGTCGCTGGTTGCTGGAAGTTATGTCGTGGGATGGAATTGATGTGGAGTTTAGGTCGCGCTGGTGGTTAGGTCGGAGAGCATTGGGTCGCGGAAAAGTTAGGTCGTGGGAATGGTTAGGTCGCGGAGGCGTTAGGTCGTGAAGTGTTGGTGATAAATTGGTGATGGAATTAGGTCGCTCGCGTTCCTCGCGCTCGTCTTCGGTATGTGCTGCATCATCCTCCCCAAGCTGAGGAAAATTCGTCCTCGAATTTAAAAGTTCCTTCCCATTGGACTGTTCATCTCCATAATAAGGTATAAGATGTTTAACATTAAACACGTTAGAAGTGTAAACATCCTCTGGCAGCTTCAACTTATAAGCATTTTCATTGATCCGTTTTATAATTTCTACTGGACCAATCTTTCGGGCTTTCAACTTGTTATAAGTACCCACTGGAAAACGATCCTTTGTTAACACAGCATACACCCAATCACCCTCGTTGAACTCCACACTTCTTCTCTTTTTATCTACAGCTCGTTTATATTTCTCATTCGTCTTTTCCAAACGTTCCTGAACGATTCTATGACAATCTTTCAACTCATCAACGAAATCTGGCGCCCGTTTAATCACTCCTTTTGGTTGTGGTACTACCGTTAAATCCAACGGCCCCTTTGGCAAGCTTGAATATACAACTTGAAATGGACTGTAACCAGTGCTTTAACAGCATGATTATGAGCAAACTCTGCCTGACACAACTTTAAGTCCCAACTCTTCAAATTGTCGTGTACAAGACATTGCAACAAGTTTCCCAACGATCTATTCACCACTTCTGTTTGCCTATCTGTTTGAGGATGATATGCACTACTAAAATTCAGCTTTGTTCCGACCATCTTCCACAAACTTAGCCAAAAATGACTCAGAAAACGACATGAACAGCATCCGCTATTTCAACCTTCATTGTTGTTAACAAATGATTCCTTCGGCTCAACGCATCTGCCACATGGTTTGTAACTCCAGATTTATGCTTCACCACAAATGTGAATTGTTGTAGGTACGCAATCCACGATGCATGCCTTGCTGAAATCTTCTCTTTCCCTTGTAGATGTTTCAACGCCTCATGATCAGTGTATAGCACAAACTCCTTGTGAAATAAGTAATGTCTCCAATGTTTAATCGCTTGTACAACAGCATAAAATTCCACATCATGCGTACTATATCTCATCTTCGCTCCTGATAACTTCTCACTGAAATATGCAATCAGACGTCCCCTCTGACTCAAGACTCCTCTAATCCCAACCTTTGACGCATCAGTGTGTAGCTCGAACAACAACTGAAAATCTGGTAATACTAGAATTGGTGGAGACGTCAGCAACTCCTTGATCTTCCCAAAAGCATCCCCTGCTTCCTCTGACCATGAAAACTGTTTACCCTTCATACAATCTATAACAAGCGCCATCACACTACTAAAGTGTGGAATAAATCTTCTATAAAATGAAGCCAACCCATGAAAACTCCGAACCTCTGTTATCGTCTTGGGTTGTGGCCAATCTCTAATCGCCTCTACTTTACTCCGATCCACCTGTATCCCTTCCTCTGATACAACATACCCCAGAAATAAAACACTATGCGTCATGAACACGCATTTCTTCGTTGCAGCATAAAATTATTCTTGTCGCAGTACCATCAGCACTATTCTCAGATGATTCAAATGTTCCTCTGGACTTCCACTATATATCAGAATATCATCGAAATACACCACCACAAACTTCCCAATAAATGGTCTAAAAATCTGATTCATCACCCGCATAAATGTTCTTGGCGCATTTGATAAGCCAAATGGCATTACCAACCATTCGTATAGACCCTCCCTGGTTTTAAAAGCAGTATTCCACTCATCACCTGGCCTGATACGAATTTGATGATATCCGCTCTTCAAATCAATCTTCGAAAAGATAGTAGCTCCGCTCAATTGATCTAGCAAGTCATCCAACCTCGGCATTGGAAATCTATATCTCACAGTAATCTTATTCAATGCTCGACTGTCAGTGCACATTCTCCACGTCCAGTCCTTCTTCGGTACTAACAAAGCTGGCACAGCACACGGACTCAAGCTTTCCTGCACACGCCCCTGTTCAAGCAATTCTTCCACTTGCCTCCTCAATTCTTCATGTTCCTTCGGACTCATTCGATAATGTGGTCTATGTGGCAACATTGCTCCCGGAACAAGATCAATTTGATGTTGAATGTCTCTCAGTGGCGGTAACTCCTTTGGTAACTCCTCTGGAAATACATCCTCAAATTCTTTCAATACTGGTTTCACTTCTTCTGGAATTTCAACCTCTTCACTGCTCTCATGCCCAATTAACAAGAATACTTCCGGCTCTTCCTCAACCTCCTTAACAAACTCCTTCAAAGATAATAAAGTTTTCAGCTCTTCAATCTCCACCAGTTTGTTTTCTTCTTGTTGTCGCTTCTTAGGAACCAAAGTGATTTTAGTACCTTCAAACATGAAACTATAACTGTTGTTTCGCCCATCATGTTGCACCGCCCTATCATATTGCCACGGTCTCCCCAGCAACAAATGACAGACATCCATATCTACAACATCGCACCAAATTTCATCTTTGTATTTCTTCCCAATCCAAAATTTAACACAAGCCCTTCGTCCAACTTTCACCTCACCACCCTTCCTCAACCATGCTAACTTGGACGGTTTAGGATGTTTCTCAGTTTTTAACTCTAACTTCTTCACCGCTTCTGTAGAGATAATATTGTCACAACTTCCAGCATAAATAACAAACTTGCAAACTCTTCCTAGAATAGTGCATGTAGACTGAAAAATGTTATTCCTCAACCAACTACTTTCCTCCTCTTGCTTTGGGGTCAAACAACTTCTCCTCATCATCAATGAATACCCTTCATCTCCCGACAACAAGTCTTCCTCCTCCACTGGTAATGAATTAGAACATTCAGCTTCTTCCTCCTCATCCTCAGCTTCCGCAACCATCACTCGCTTCTTAGGCTTTGGACACTCATTGCTTTTATGACCCATCTCCTGGCAATTGTAGCATTTGAAACCATTGTTAACCTTCGCCTTCTCAACCTCCTTCACCATTGGCTTATTGACAGACTTAGGAACATTAGGACTTCCACTAACACCCTTCACTTGATTGTTGGAATTAGTAAACACACCACCACCTCGTCGTCCCTGTTTCTTCCAAGCCAACGCTTTCTGGTGTGCTTCCGCTACAGATCTGGGATCAAACATATTTACCATGTCTTGAATCTGCATACGCAATCCTCCAACAAATCTAGCTGTTAATTGTTCCTCTGTCTCCATGATATCGTTCCTTGCAATCAGTTGATAGAATTCATCAGCATAGTCATTAACAGACTTCGTTCCTTGCCTCAAGTTTTGCAGCCTCTGATACATAAGCGATTGATAATTATAAGGTAAGAATGTGGCTTTCATCATTTTCCTCATCTTTTCCAATGATTCAACCTTTGACTTCCCCATCCGTTCACGTGTAAGTTTGGTTTGCTGCCACCATGCCAAAGCTCTACCCCTCAACCTTGTAGCAACCAACTTCACTCTACGATGTTCTGGAACTTCCTTGAAGTCAAAAATCTCCTCCACATTAGACAACCAATCCAAAAACTCCTCAGCTTGCATACCACCTTTGAATTCTGGAATTTCAGTCTTCATCCCAGATTCCCACTTGTGATCATACTCCGACTGATTTCTTCCTTGTCCACGTCCTCGTCCATGAACACTACCACCATCATACTCTTCTTCACAATCCGATGTATATCGATGTCAATCCTGACCACCAACATCTCTACTACCATCACGTCTACCACCAACATCCCTTCTATCTACATTCCTCCGTTCTCGATCATTCACATTCCTCTCACGTCTTCGATCATCATCATCTCTATAACAATCTCGACTCACACTTCTATGATCGTTATCAACACTTCTCTCCCGATTGGAATGTGGTGAAACTCTACTTCTCCCATGGCTCGATTCAGGTGAAACCCTTCTCTGATTTTGATTCATCTCCAACATCATCCTCTCTAATCGACCAATCCCTTCATTAAGCTTCTCATTAAAGTTTTCGTTAATTCTATGCTCCATCTCATCGGCCTCTTCTCTCCCATACAAAGCATCAATGTTGCGATAACGTTTAGCTCTTCTCGGAGGCATGATCACTCTTCGACAAATTCCAACAAAAACTTGACTTCGATCTAAAAATCTTCAAATCAGAACTACCCACTTGTTAAAATCTTCAAAAATCTCCAAACGAACAAATCTCTTCAAAATCTCGATAACCCACTTCTCCAAATGATGTAAATCTCGCACAACTCCAAAAATCTACGCAAACTCCTTGCGTTCTAGCTCTAATACCAAATGACGCAGCGGAAATAACGGATGAGAACGAAATGAAGATTTCGTGTCAAACTAATCGTTGAAACGATTAGATGAAGCAATATGAATCGATGGATTAATGATACCAAACGCCCAAATCCGTTGATCACGAAGATACCGGACTTTAGCAATCTTCGACACGTTGATTGCGCACGATGCCGTGAGAGAAGATCTGCAATTCTTCGACGTTGATCAAGCGCACTTGATTCCGTGAATTGGCTTCAACAATCGTTGATTCGAGCGCACTCGAATGCCGAAGGTGGAGATAGGAGATAACACTCAACTACCGATTTAAAATGGAGGCACAAAGCACAAACCAAATTTGATTTCAAATTCAACCAAACTTTACAAATGATGCCTCCCGCCTATTTATAGGCTTACAACTCACACAACAGAAATTTGTACAACACATAGGTCGTTCACGACCTAAACATCATGACCTAAAACAAAGAAACAATACAACACTTTTCAGTACACGACCTACGACTTATGAAAATTAACGACTTACGAGCTAAAATCCTACGACCTAAAATACATTCACGCGACCTAAAAAATAACTCACAACTTAATTTCCGGCGGTATTGCCTCGTAGCTTTTCGCGTTTCACTACTTTGACATTGATGAGGTGGCAGTAGGTCGCTCTCGACTTAGAGTTAGGTCGCTCTCGAGTTGATGAGGCGGAATAAGGTCGTTCGCGACTTAGGGAATAGGTCGCTCGGTGGAAGATTTAGGTTGCTCGGTGGAAGATTTAGGTCGCTCGCGACTTAGAGCAGAGATAGGTCGCTTGCGACTTAGAGCAGAGATAGGTCGCCGGTTGCTGGAAGTTAGGTCGTGGGATGGAATTGATGTGGAGTTTAGGTCGCGCTGGTGGTTAGGTCGGAGAGCATTGGGTCGCGGAAAAGTTAGGTCGTGGGAATGGTTAGGTCGCGGAGGCATTAGGTCGTGAAGTGCTGGTGATAAATTGGTGATGGAATTAGGTCGCTCGCGTTCCTCGCGCTCGTCTTCGGTATGTGCTGCATCATCCTCCCCGGGCTGAGGAAAATTCGTCCTCGAATTTAAAAGTTCCTTCCCATTGGACTGTTCATCTCCATAATAAGGTATAAGATGTTTAACATTAAACACGTCAGAAGTGTAAACATCCTCTGGCAGCTTCAACTTATAAGCATTTTCATTGATCCGTTTTTTAATTTCTACTGGACCAATCTTTCGGGCTTTCAACTTGTTATAAGTACCCACTGGAAAACGATCCTTTGTTAACACAGCATACACCCAATCACCCTCGTTGAACTCCACACTTCTTCTCTTTTTATCTGCAGCTCGTTTATATTTCTCATTCGTCTTTTCCAAATGTTCCTGAACGATTCTATGACAATCTTTCAACTCATCAACGAAATCTGGCGCCCGTTTAATCACTCCTTTTGGTTGTGGTACTACCGTTAAATCCAACGGCCCCTTTGGCAAGCTTGAATATACAACTTGAAATGGACTGTAACCAGTGCTTCGGTTAACAGCATGATTATGAGCAAACTCTGCCTGACACAACTTTAAGTCCCAACTCTTCAAATTGTCTTGTACAAGACATTGCAACAAGTTTCCCAACGATCTATTCACCACTTCTGTTTGCCTATCTGTTTGAGGATGATATGCACTACTATAATTTAGCTTCGTTCCGACCATCTTCCACCGATATGGCTTGAAGATTGGTGGGTGCGAGTGCATGATGAGCGTTGCGTGTTGGTCTACGTTGATTGCTATCATGGAGTGCTGACGGGAATGTAGAGGCAGCAATTCATTGATGGTGCTGAGGCTGCTGTTTATGTGTGAGATGAGGGGTGCGAATTTGGGAAATGGCATTGCATATGTGGAATTTTGGGCATATAGAAGGCAATAAATCATTCACTCAATTTGGTGAATTAATTTCTAACTGCAAGTATATCTAATTTTATTAATTGCCATTTATATTTATAATCATCCCGTTAGTGATTGTAATTGTTTGAGTAAATTAAATAAGATTATTGATTGAATTATTTTGTAAGATGAATTGTTGATGGCTGAATCAGTTGGTTGAATTAATTATTGATCATAAGAATTAGAATCGGTTTATAAGAAAATATAATGCATCGCTATTCTACAAAATATATTAAGAAATAATAATAATGTTTAAAAGATTATTTTTATAAAGATTATTAAAGGAAGTCCCTTTCATAATATGAGAATTTTCTTATATGGAATAATTTAAAAGAAATTGTTATATTCCTGATTGATTTAGATATTAAGTAAGGATTATGAATTATATTTATGGTTAGAAATAAAAATAATATATTTTAAAGTTTATATATATAGATATATATTATTGTATATTATTGTGAAATAATAATAACTTGTAGAAATTATGGTAATACTCCTATAAGTATATTTGATTTAGAAATCGATCTTTAATTATTTTATATAAATATTTGAATGTTTTTTTAATTGTTTAAAGAAATATTTTAATGAGCTTTATTATTATTTCAATGTTCGTATTAAAATTGGGATTTAAGTATGATTTCTGTATCTTTTGATTTCCCACATCATATTAAGATTTTTGATATGATGAGTGATTCACCGTTGAGTCTGAATCGATCGATGAATTTAGTATGATACAGTGATGACATTCTTGATATGATTGTATTATGTTTCATTTCTTTGTGACGGGAAATCTAAATTAACGGATCAATAGTACCATTTGGGATAAGGCATTCGATAATACTTTTCTGGTTATTCATTGGACTTGCCATATAGAGAAATATAGTGTGGATCGAGTGTAGTTTATGAGCTTTGAATGATTATCAGAATAACATGCCGTGGTATGGAACACCGTTATGTTATTTGTTTGATTATTCTTTGTAAGTAAATATCACTCAAACAGGGATTTCACTCATGAGTCTATGTGATACTCGGTGAGGAGTATCGCATTGTTAGATATTTACTTATGAAAGCCGTATGTCGACTTATTATTAGAGATATGCCAAATGGTAGGGTCTGAGTACTATATTACCATCTACATTGTGTCCAACTTCCTTTATTTTCGGAAGTGAACCAGTTTGGCCAGTATCCAACCTAGCAGCCTGATCATAGGGTCACGCCCAAGATCCGCGACACCGTTATTATGTGTCCCTTCGACGAGTATTATGGGTCCCTTCAATTAGTATTATGTTATGTCCCTTCGATGCGCGTCACAGTATTGGTAGTAGTAGAGGGTTGTAGCCAATAGCCCTTTGTGTCGCATAGGCCAGCAGTTTATTACCTATAGGGGCAAAGCAGAGCCGTGACTGAGGTTACGCGTTGATGAGCCATTGGTGGATGGAGTCACGATGTCCGTCAAGGTAATTGAAGACTGTAGGAATAGATGGTTACTCTACATTAGCTGAGTAGACCTGGGTTCCTAGAGCAGGCTTGCGGTAGGCGGCCGGCAGTCTCCCTATCTAGTTCAGGGTATGTGAGTATAATAATTGATATATACCTCGAAGACTATAGGAATAGATGGTTACTCTCCAGTTGGCGAGTAGACCTATGTTCCTGGAGTAGGCTTGCGGTAGGCGGTTGTCATTCTCTCATTAGATTTATGGTATATGTGTGTGTAGTGGATTAACATATATGTCTTGTACCTGTGGTGAGTTAACTAGACTCGAGGCTGGTTGAGTCAAAAGTGTAGTCTGTCCCCATATATCCACACTTTTGGTTTGGTATTCTAGAGATAGCCTTATTTATTGATTATGATTGATTATCTTTGTGATTTATTCGATATTGGATATCATTTAGATGATTTGATATGCTATCTCACATTATCTATTGATTATATGATTTTGTGATATTATATTACGGCATTGCTGTGTATTAGCCTTATTTGCTGGATAGTTTTATTTTTCTATGACGGAAATTTATTTTGTGAGATAGAGAGATATTTGGGCATTACAGTGTTCTTGACCGATTAAACTTTAGGAAATTTCATTATTGTTTGTTTTTGGATTTGATAGTGATTTCAGGATATGGATGATTCACCTACATGATGTTATTTTATATGAATTCTAATTTGATGTGTTTTATATAGGTGATGAAATCTTTATGCTGTGTTTTGAAAGTGTTGCTATTATGATATATTATTGTTAGTATGTCATCACCATTATATTATGTATATTCTATATTTATGTATGTATTGACACATATATTTAGATACAGTCTGACCCGTGAGTTATTTATATAACACTCGGGTCAGTCCAAGGCATTTCAGGTATAGGGAAAATGAGACAGGCAAGCATTTTTTGGGCTTAGAGGAGACTAGATATTCATAATTGTAGTATACTATTCAGTATTGTATTAACTTGTGAATGTATTTGACATTTAGATGTATTTCATACTTTTTATATTATATATTATATCTTATCGTTGCGACGGACTCTGTGAACTTTATTATCTACTATACATTGTGTATTGTTCTTTCTGGGAGGCACACGTATTTATTACTTTGTGCCGATACTGTGTACGTATAAGTGTATTATTTATATGATGTTTTAATACGTACCAGTGTTAGCCCAAGAGAATATTCACGTGTGTACGTATAGGTGAGGCTGTTTACACTCCGATTACAAATTCTAAATCCCTTCGCCTTCGATCTGCATAACTCTTTTGTTGATCTTGGGCTTCCTTCATCCTCCTCTTGGTCACTGCGACCTTCTCCGTAGCCTCCTAAATCATACCAAGTACAAGCACAAGTCGATCCCTGATCTCCACCCAACATGCTGGTGACTTACATTGCCGTCCATAAGGAGCTTCATAGGGCGTCATGCCAATGCTACCTTAACAACTATTGTTGTAGGAGAATTCCAACAAGTTCAGATGTTCTTCCCAAGATCCTGCAAAGTCCAAGATACGTGTTCTTAACAGATCCTCCAAGTTTCAGTTCACCCTCTCGGTTTGACCATCGGTTTGAAGGTGGTAGGCAATGCTCAGACTTAGCTTTGTTCCCAATGCTACTTATAGCACCTTCCAAAACTTGCTAGTAAAAATAGGATCCCTATCATTTACTATGCCCACCGGAACTTCATGCAATCGGACGATCTCTCTCATATAAATCTCCGCTAATGACGCTGTAGTCCTTGTCGGCTTCACGAGAATAAAATTAGCACTTTTTGTTGGTCAATCCACAATGACCCAAACACCTTCATTTCCTTTCCTAGATCCAGGCAAACCGTCAATGAAATCCTTACATGTTCCCATTTCCAATATGGGATCTCTAGCGATTGAAGTGGCCTAGCAGTTCTTTGGTGATTACCCTTGATCTACTGACAGTTCGCACACCTGCTCATATAGATAGAGATATCCCTCTTCATTTCGGGCCACCAAAATAATCTCTTCATATCCTTGTACATCTTATTGACCCTAGGGTGGATACTCAACTTAGATTTGTGGCATTCCATTAAAATTTCCCGTCGAAGTCCATCAACATTCGGAACACACAACCTTTCATTCATCCTTAAAACACCCCAGCTATCAATCCCAAAACCTAAACTTCGGCCCTCTTCGACTCCTCGCATTAATTCTTCCAAAAGACTATCTTCCCTTTGTTTGCTCGCAATCCTTTCCTAAAGAGTCGGAGTAACTTCCGGGAGAGCCAAAACTACATTCCTTCTCAAAGCGTGTGCCACCACATTTTCTTTTTCTGGCGTATAGAGAATATCCAAATCATACGCCGCAAGAAATTCTAACCACCGCTGTTGCCTCAAATTCAGGTCCTTTTGAGTGAAAAGATACTTCAGGGACTTATGATCCATCAAGAACTCGAACTTCCCACCTACCAAGTAATGTCTCCACATCTTCAAAGCAAACATGACATCTAATAATTCCAAATCATGTGTTGCATAATTCTTCTCATGAGGCTTCAACTGCTTGCTAACATAAGCAATCACCTTCTTGTGTTGCATTAGAACTACCGCCAACCCTACTCTACAAGCATCGATATAAATATTCAATTCTTCACTTCCATCCGGAATAGCTAAGGTGAGAGCACTAGTCAACCTCTTCTTTAATTCAACGAAGACTTCCTCACAATTTGGAGTCCAGACAAAATTCTCATCCTTCTTCATTAGCTTAGTCAAATATGAGGCGATCTTGGAGTAATCCGGAATGAATCTCCTATAAAATCCAGCCAAGCCTAAGAAACTTCGAACTTCAGTAGGAGTTTGCGGTGTCTTCCATTCTTAAATAGCCGCTACCTTTGCTGGATCAATTAAGATACCATCTCCCGACACAATATTCCTAGGTACCTTACCCCTGACTGCCAAAAGTGGCACGTAGAAACTTTTGCCTTTGGAACATTTTTTCTTAATGTTTCTAACACAACTTCCAAATGGTGTTGGCACTCTTCCTCGGTCTTAGAGTAGATAAGGATATCGTCTACGAAGACCACCACAAAATTATTGAGAACATTCCTGAAAACGCGATTCATAAGCTCTATGAAATAGGCAGATACATTGGTTAGCCCAAAAGGCATAATCAACCACTCAAAGAAAAAGTTTAGCCCTCTAAACACAATTAAGGGTATACTATACTCCGCCCCTCTTAGTTGGTGAAATCCGATGGCCAGGTCCATCTGGGAGAATACTCGAGCGCCGTAAAGTTGGTCAAAAATATCGTCTATGTAGGATAAGGCATACTTATTCCAAATGGTCTGCTTATTAACTCCTGATAATCCATACACAGTCTTAAAGAACCATCCGACTTTGCCACAAAAGCTATAGTTGATCCCCAACACGAACAGCTTGGTCTAATCGGTCCCCTCCTTAAAAAATCATCTATTTGATCTATTGGCTCCTTCCTCTCCCTCAATGCCATTTTACGCATGGGTTGAACAACAAGTCTCGCACCGGGGATTAAGTCAATACGGAACTCAATCTCCCAATGTGGAGGTAGACTATTAACTTCTTCGAAGACATCAGAAAAATTCTTAACAGTCTCTATCAACCCTCTCTTCTTAGGGCGATTCTAATGCATACAGGAAACTACTCATACATTTTTTTGGAATATCACATGGTACTTTACAATGATTCCCACTCTTATTTTGAAACACTACCGATGTTTCAACATAAGCAAGAACAACTTTATTTTCTGACAGCCAATCCATACCAAGTATAACATCAAACCCCTTAAAATCTTGAAAAAACAGGCCATAAGAAAAACTGCGGGTGAAGTAAGAAATCGATGTACCTTCACAAACCATGCACAAATTAGTGGTACTCCTATAGGGTTGACACACAAATAGGGGTTTCTACAAATTTCGGGGAAAGTGCAAATTTCCTACCGATTTTAAAGAAATAAAACTATGGGAAGCCCCGGTATCAAACAATACTCTAACACAAATTCCATTAATCATTAAAGTACCTTCAAGAACTCCATTTCCATTCACATCTACCGAGGTCAACGGTTTATCCTTGATCGCATATACTTTGACCTGTTGTCCCTTCTTCATAAGTGGGCAATCCTTCACCATGGGCCTTGGCTGCTGACAGTTATAACAAAGTGTCTTTTGAACCATTGGAGAGATAGTTCCTCCTTGCTGCTTAGAAGCTTAAGAATTCTTACAATACTTGGCCAGATGGCCTTTCTACTTGCACTGATAGCACTAAACATTCTTGAACCTATTTTCCCCCTGTCTCCTTTCGATTTCCCTTTTCCTTTATTCTTCCAGTTCGGGTAAAATTTTCCCTTGTTTGGATTACTAGTATTTCCACTGGGTGTTGCTGCTGGCTTCTTTTTCTTCAGAACTTCGTACCTCAAAGCCATGTCTGCCAAATCCACAAAAGAACCCTTAAGATTGGCAATCATCTTTTCCTGAAAATCTTACCTCATTCCCATCACAATCATCTAGTTCTTCTTTAGAGGCATATCAATTAACTCTGGTCCCAAACGAGATTGCTCTTTATAATTTGTCTTATACTAAACCACCGATAGATCTCCTTGCTTAAGGTCTAAGAAATTCCTATACACTCGAGTCTTTCCAGCTGCTGGCATGAACTGATCCTCAAATACCTCCTTATATCTAGCCCAAGAAAAATCATCCTTTGGAACATTAGCTGTAACGGAGTCCCACCATGCTGTCACTTCATCCTGCAACTGCCAATATGCTAAGGACTGCTTCTGTTCATTCCAAATATCAAGACCTTTGAAAATCTTCTCGCAGGATCAAAACCAATCTTGAATTCCGATGATGGATTCCATTCCCTAGAGTGGCTTTCCTTCCAGATTTGTATTATTCTTGCACATGGCTGCAAAGTTCACACGGGTTGCATTGGTGCTGCCTCTTTAACAATTCCAACTCTTCTAGCATTCAGAGTTTGACCATAGGTGATCATGGTACAGCTAGCTCCTTTACCTCGTCTTATCCTATTACTCATTCTTACTACTTGGATATAGTAAGATAACTCTTAGAATACTTAGACGAGATAATCTTAAGGAAAGGGTACTAATCAAACATATCAAAGATGATCTATCTAACTCGAATATATATGAATAAAAATTAGAAATACGCGCTCTCATAAACCAAACTCATTCTAGGGTATTGCTAAACCTATCTCTAAGGAGTAGACCCCAACTAAAGCCTAGGTGTTCGCTCAACCTAAGCTTCAATACCACATGTAACGATCCACCTTTCTTACTCCTAAAGACAAATACATCCACGGTATTCATGTGTCGATCATCTAAGAGTACAAAAAACAAGCCGTTGGGATTAAAGAAATGAAAAGACAAAAAGAAAGAAAACACAAAATCTCACAACGCAATGGAACAATATATAAATAATTAATATAAGATAATACATAGTCACTTCCATAATAATACATTGGAGTCACACAATTATAAATTTCAGCCAGGGACAGTTATAACTGCCTATCCTACAATGATGATACAAAATATACACAAACACAATGGAAAATAAGAAGATAACTAGATATCATCGAAGCTACCTGCTCCATGGTCCTCCAAAATTCATCTGTGAGAACTTGTTCTACTTGGCATCTCATACAAATTTGAGAATCCAAGAGTTTTAGGGAAAGGAAGAAAAAACTCCATGTCAGACATGGGTCTACTGTGAGTAAACTCTGAACAATAGAATTATTAAACTTATAAAACCCTTTAAAACTAAAGGTATCTTATAATACCACGCCACACATAAACACAGACGGGTTTTTATCTTACGATAACCAAACCCTCTTTTTTTATATAGAAAATCCATCGATATTATAATAATGTCTAGGGTTTAAAGTAAATTATGAATACAGTTGAAATGCTTCCATCTCACATTCCAATATATTTGGGGACAATTAAGTCCGTAAGGCACTTATTGGAAATTAGGCTCCAACAATGACAAGGGTACTGGGGTACCGCCTATCGTAGTACACTTCTAGATAAAATATATCGAGTGCCTTGCATGGACCCACTACATGGCAAGACCAGCCTACCCCTTACTGGATAGTACTGAATATTTCACCACCCTGGTTGTGACCAACAACCGTACTCGGGATACTATATTATGGGAAAAACGGCATCGGACAACGGATATGCTCCGTTATCATATTGCATATCATTCTATCATTAAATCCAATGTCATCTCATTGCACATCAGACCACAAGGATGCCCCATCGTTTGATATACACTAGCATGACAAAAAAATATGTTGTCTGATGTTATAGTATCATTTCTAGAAATTCTTATTAGACAACATATAAATATTGATTGATATGAATAATTGTTCACAAAATGAAATTCAAATATTTTATTTAAACAAATATTTTATTTCAAATCAAATTCAAATACAATACAACTTTCACTATCACTCTACTTATATTTTCAAATACAACTTTCACTATCACTCTCATATATACAACATTTCTATACACTCTCATATATAACATCTCTTTTGCTCACACTCACTCACACGAGTTTATTTTTGATGTTGAACTTGATTTGCTTGCTCCATCTTGCGTCCAGCCATCTCCTATACCTATCTAATAAAAAACGCAGTAAAATGGAAAAAGAAACAAACCTAAATTGCAAAAATAAAATTGAATTTGAATATTAATATTTCCTCAGTTTATGAGTTTGTTTTTCTTCATGTTTTAGATAGGGACAAATATATGTGTGCATGGACAACTTATGATATGCACAATGTATCATTGTGAATACCATAAGGCCAAGCCTCAATCCAATCTCATGGAAAATTGTGCACAAGGTCAGACCAAGCAGTGTACATAAAGTATTCAGCATTACACAGTCACACACATATATATACATATGTATGCATGTATATATGGTCCAGCAAACACAATTGAAGACCGGAATATGGTGCAGTGAATACAAGTGCAGCAAACGTCACCAAAGTGACGGTTCAACAAAAGTGAAGACTAGAATATGGTGCAACGAACATGAGTGCATGAGCTCGGATTAGTAAAACAAAATGGAAATCAGATTCAGGCCAGAATATAAATTCGACATGAACAAAAATGCATGTACATATGTATCAGGTCAATATTAATGCAACAACAAACATGAATTGTGATTCAGATTGAACAAGGCTATAATATGGAAATCAGATTCAGGCAGACACATAGTGTATCAAGAGAAGATACACACAGCCACAACTCGATAGCATGTACATCAAGAAACTAACTCAGTGAAGTACATCATTTATATACTGAAAACAAGTTCAACTTAAATGGTTCAAAACTGAAAACAACTTCAACTAAACCTCTAAATGGTTCAAGCTCAAGGCAACTCGAGTGTACATATGAACATACAAGTACATACAAGTGTATATACAAGTATATACAAGTGTATAAAAGTATATACAAGCATATACAAGTACATACAAGTATATACAAGAACTGGATTGGAACAAGGTTTGCAATTGAACCAGATCAGACTCATGTACAAAAGGAAGTTCACACATATATATGTAGATATAAGAACATTCACACATATATACATACATACGTATGTATGTATATATGTATATGGAAGTTCACAAATAATATGCAAAGATACACATGAGTATGGATGAACCAAGACAACATAACAAGAAATCACAGTGCAAAAGCAACATTCATACATATATACATACATTTGTATGTATATACATGGAAGTCTCAAATTTCTTGAAACGAACCAGATCAAACCCATGTACAAAAGGCAATTCACATATATATAAGTAGATATAAGAACATTCACACATATATACATACATATGTATGTATGTATATACATGGAAGCTCACTAATACACACACACATATGTAGTTATATGTAGATATAAACATACAAACACATGAGTATGGATGAACCAAGACAGCATAACAAGAAATCACAGTGCAAAAGCAACATTGACCATCATCACATAATAATAAGTCCACGCAGTTCAGTCCAGGCAGTCAAGTTCGAGATCAAAGCGTAGCCATGAGATTCAAGCCATCAAAGTGCCACAAATTATGTATATACATGGAAGTATGTATATACATGTATGCACTGGCTTAGCAAACATTCACACATATATACATTCATATAAGTATACATATTGAACAAGGAAGAGCATACATTTCAAAAATTATCAGAAAACTCAAACAAAATCAGTTGGAAACAAAATCAGTCACAAACAAAACCAGTCAAACTTAACTTCCCAAAACAAGCTACATTTATATGATTCTCATCACTAAACAAACAACAAAATGTCAACCAATACTCAAAGGCAAGGAAATCAACCAACACAGCAAATCGATGTCAAGACCGAAGTCAGGGAAATTAACTAGAGTCAAATATTAGGAACCGACAGATGAACAAGTCAAATTCCTATAAATATCCATTATCATCATCGGTAATAATTTATCGAGTTCAAAAAGGAAAAAATCAAAATCCAAATAAAAAAAACATACCAATTCTTAGATCAAAAGAACTCAACCAATTGAAACCCTAATTCCAAAAGATCGATCGATAAGGCGAGATTAGGGATCTTCTGATTGAAGGCAGCAGATTGATCGATAAAGCGAGATTAGGGTTCTTCCGATTGAAACCCTAATTCTAAAAGATTTGGTTTGGTTATGTGATTGAGAGGGTATGGGGAGAACAAAATGGGATGAGGGATTTAATCATTTATTTGACTTCGAAGAGGGAAAAAAGAATGAGATAAATATACGAGGGAATTAATTAAAAGAATGGGCGGCCACAAAATAATTGAGAGGGAAACCAAATATAGGTGGAGGCAAAACTAGTTTTTTTTATAACTTCAATCAGAAAACAAATAAAATGTTGTTTGAATGACAAGCATGAACATTGAGATTTCAGGGGCTATGTCAAACAACAGATTATTTTTTCATATGTTGTGTGAAACACTGGTAAATATTGGGATAATGAAATATCTACCTTACATTGTGTGATCACTGTTATCTGATTCACTTTGTGGCATAGTGCTAGCATATATAATATGAGAATATCAATCTAGATCAAGTAGTGACTACAACCTAATGGGAGCGACACACTTAGCCTTGCGGCATATCCCCTATTTTAGTCATTCTCGGTTGTGAGGCTTAAGGCTATGCTTTACTTTTCTTTAGCAATTCCACTTGAAATGCTAACACTACCTTCCAAGTAACAATGTAATGTTAGCATTAATCCATACAAGTTGTTCAGGATATGAACAAACCGAAGGCACTACTTCTACTACATCCATTTTGGAATCACCCTCAGAATTAGTACCAAGTAGCCCTTACCCTTCAAAGAACTTCGTCTTCGATTCCATCATTTTCAAATGTTACCAATTCAAATGCTTACGTTGCTTCGAAGTGGTTTTTGGATGCCTTATGCTATCCGATTCCGATCTCTTTGAACGAACATTCGATAATGTTAAAAGGGTCAAGCTATCGACAGTGGACAACTCCACTATCAAAGGTGTGTATAGATTTGCATATGAAAAATAAGACATCCTATACTTATCCTCATTTTCCAATTTCAAATAGTACCATCCCTTGATTAACAATGAAATCAGACAAGTAAGAAAAACTAACCTTGACTCGACGTACATTCTTACTTCTTGGGGGTAAAGTCGAGTTTTCATACCTCGAAATTTGATGTTAAATGTATAATGGAATATCTTCCATATATTTAATTTATCATGACCTATATATCTAATTATAATTATGTTACTTAATTAATAATTAAGATCTAAATATGTTTACTTAATTAACTATTTTAAATAATCATTAATTCCTTAATTAATTAATTAATCATTAAACCCTTACTTAGTTAATAAATAATAATTACCTTTTTATACTTATAATATGTTTGAAATACTTTTTCAAAAATATTTATGATGAAACACTTTTTGTTTAAAAAAATATATGCGTTTTTATGAACTGCATCCATAGCGACTATCGATGTGGATACCATAACTTCAAAACTAGTTTTATACACCAAATGTCCCTTTAAACCCTTGCCTTTTATACACTAAACAACTTTATAAACTTGTACAAAGTTTTGGAAAGTAAAGGTAAAAGTTTGGGAACTTTATAAAACCTTTTTCATATAAAATAAATAAGTAAGCAAGTTTAAAACCAAGGGATCTCGATGTCACAAAACAGCCAAACTCAAATTTTTATGTTCCAAACAACATACAACATCCATACCATAAGTCTATACACTTAAACAAATGTTATAATAAACATATAACAAGTAAAGATCATTACTTTCACACCATTACTCGACTTTCCAACTTCATTTCAAAGTCCATAACAACATTACATGTAAGCACATATATGTAAATACAATGATACTACTTTTCACCCAAACATTCGACAATAAGCGAAAAAATTTGGCAACATATATTTACAGTTTTGATTAAAAATGAGATCTTCACTCACCAAATCAAAGGAATTTCAAACCAAAACTACAACAACTTAGCATCAACATCGGATCTTTGATTTCCATTGTACAAATTGTATTTTTATGGACCTAAAGAGGCCTATAGGGTTTGGCCTTGGTGGTGAATGGCTCGGCCTGAGGTAGTAGATAGAGTTCTTGGTCTTTTTTTGGAAAGGAGAAGGTGTAGGAAGGGAAACGAAGTATTTTTGACTAGGTTTTAAGAATTTAAAAATAGAAAAAGAAGGATTTTAATTTAGAAAATTTATAAAGAGGCCATGGAAGTTTTTAAGACCTTAGATAAGAAGGTGATGGAGTTTTGAAAATAAGAAATGAAATGAAAAATGAGAGAGAGAAAACAGAAAATTGTTTTTATACAAAGTGGATTATGTGAATTACCAAAATACCCTTTGGTCCATACCCTCCACCATCCTTTTGCCACATCACCACATTCTCCCCTTCACTTCTTCCCACACAAGGACCAGCCCCTTCATCATGACCATCACTTCGCTCTCTTATGTACTATAATGTTATGTGACATTTTATTTTTTATTTTACATTTATTTTTATTTTAAATTTTAGGAAAAAGGTCACATCTCATTCTTTTTACTTAAGTAAATAAATACATACCATATATTATCGTAACCATATATATGTTATTTGTATATGTATGTGTTTATGTATACTAGAGTGTACACAACGATTCTGATTACTTTTGGACGACAAAAAGTCGAAAATCCGAAAAACAATTTCTAGTCATATTTTTTATTTTTCTTCGAACTGATTATTTTTGAAAACAAATTTTGAAAACTATTTCACCGTCACTAGTTATTATTTAATTTTTTTTATTTTAGTTATATATTCCATAAAATAATTATTTAAAAATATATGAAATATTTATATTTAAAGTGATTAAATTCCTGGTCGTTAAAATATACTATATTGTGTACATAGTTAACTTGTACACGTATAGATGGTGTAATTTACACCGCAATGAACATATTGGCCTTTATAGACACGTTAGTTATCCAAAACATTATTTAAAAATAGCATGTAAGTATAATAATTACATACTTTTTTATCAACAAAATTAAACTATTTTGACCATGTCAATGATTTTGAAATTTAAAAGCCATTTCCAAAATATCTAACTATTTACTTAGCAAAAATAATATAAAATAGGTATGAATCTACAAATTTAGAATAATATATATAATATTAAAATTTAAAGTAAAATTATTATAATATTTTAAATAGGAAATTATTTTTTAATTTTTTAAAGTATATATTTATATATAATTTTATGCTACATCAATTAATAAATAAATAAATAAACAAATATATAAATATATATAATAAAAATACCTTTTGGCCAAAATAAATTTTTTCATCCATATGTAAACCAAAATATAATTTTATAAAATTAGAAATATTAATTTATAAATGTATATACATATTAATAAATATATACATATGTTATTTTAAAATAATATACAAATTTATATCTACAAATGAAAATAAAATATTTTTTACTGTCGAAAGTTAAATGTTTCACAATTAAATTAAAATGATTTATAAATATATAAATACATATTCATAAATTAATATATGCGTTTAAAAAAGGTTTAAATTATTCGAAGCTATTTTTAATGTTTAATACAATTAAAATATTTGAAGAATTTTCGTACGTACATACATACATACATATATACATATATATAAATTCTTTTTTTAGTTAAAACAAAGATTGAATATAAACAATGAAAGTTTGTGATCTATACGCACACACAAAAACATCTTTTATAATTATGAATATATATATATATATATATATATATATATATATATATATATATATCTGTGTGTGTTTGTGTGTAAGGGACAACAGATGCATATATAATTTCATTCAATAATGATCTGGACCTAAATTATCATGATAATATGAAATTATAAACAATAGGAGATTACCTTACAAACGTGGCCCTAGATTTGCACCTTGGTTGGTAGACGGTCCTAGTTATGATCCCAATCCCAATTCCTAGCTTTACAATGTCTTGGAGAACCACTTATAAATTTATTTTGATGTTGTTTGGACTTAAGTATTTTCGCTTTGGGTGATGGTGATGTGGTTGGCGGCTAGATGAAAGAAGAGGGATAGTAGAAAGTGTCTCGCAAATAAGGATAGGTAGTGTGACTTTATAAAGAGAATGAAGGAGATATTTTCCACTTGTTTAACTAAATCTCTCCACAAAAACTAAAAATCAAACAGTTGATCTTTGAACCCCTCCTTTGCCAACCTTATAATCAGCTATAGATATGACCAACTTGACCTTGATTTTTTTCAAACCCATTAATTAATTAAACAAATTTAAATCAAATTTAAATGCGTACCGAATATTGATTCACACATATATAACTTATACACACACACGCACGCACACTCTTTTAATTGCTAATGACATCCATAATATACTAATGGCACCCAATACATCAAATGAATAAATAAGTAATATTTCATAAACATTAAATAATTTAATTAATTTACAACAATTATAAATTAATCGAATCGTATGGTATTTTAGAGAATCTACAATGTGGTTGTGCAACTCGTAGGCGTAAATTCAATAATTAATATCAAATAATTTAAATATGAATGTTCTCATGTCACCTTAGTTAGTGGTGTGATTGCATGGCTAAATTTATTGCTTACACTTCTTTAACGATAAAATCCTATTTTATAATTTTAAGTGGTACCTTTTAGTAATAAAAATTTACACCAATTCTCTTTGTTAAAATTACATCACTTTAGAACTTATGAAATTGTGTTTTGGTCAAAATTCCAATATTCTCCATATTCAACTTGGTTTTTTCAAACACAAAGCCCTTGGTTCAACAATAACAATTAATATTAACCATGTTGCACTGGCCATAGACTTTGGCTTTGGGTTGACTATAGTTGTCCGCGAACTAACTGCATATAACTAAGGAGACAAATTCTACATTGAAAAGTGTTTCACTGCCAATGCTTCAACTTAGACCTATAGTCGCTTGTTGGTCATCATTCCACGATTTAACTATAATCAAATTGGATTGTTTACATTGAATTTTTACAGTACTCTCAAGTTGAGAGAACCATGTAACATAGTGACTTCAAGATCTCTTGTTTTTCCTTAGTTATATTAACCAACAAGAGACTCTTGAGTGCGTCACTCAATTATTATGTAATGACGATTAGTATGTAACCTCTTGCTGTTCCCAATAGCCTTGAGTAATATAGTGCCTAATATATGGAAAGCGTTACATATTCTTGTCTCAACGAATGAATAAATATCCTTTCTTTAAACATCTTGACTAGGAATATTTAAAACAATATGTTATTTTACAATGTCATAAATTTCTCTTGATTATAGCATTTTGTAATTACTCTCAATATAACATATTATTTAAGGACATTATATTAAACATATTTTAAATTAATCATTTAATTAATATATCACAGTATAACAAATATATAGCAGAAAATAAACACCTTTATTTCGAATGCAATTTTATTATAGAGTTAATAATTTACAATAAATTATAGAATTGCCCCTAGGGCATATTACTAACTCTATCAAGGACAACATAAGAGGTCAATGAGAGTGGACTCCTCAAAGAAAGAGAGACCTAGGCATTAGTGTTCAAGAAACAAATGCTTAGGAAATGACCATAGTGATCATTCTTAGAGCCGAGCACGTTGTGATGGATCCAACGATCGTTATCGAGGATAGAAGAAGGTGCTGCTGAGATAATCGATAAAAAAAATTAGAGATTGCTTTAGAAGGTAAACATGAAATGGGAGACCGCTTCTACATAAAATCCATTTACAATGAAGATTAAAGCGACAGACAACCCTATGAAGTGTATGCTATCGATAATGCCAATGTACAAGGATATGCAAATACTCTTCAACATTTGTTGAAGTATGATTGGCACATGGATGGTGCCAAAGCTAAAGATCATATGGAGTAAGGAAATTTTCCATTGTTCCTGTAAGGGTCAGCTACGATGTGATTCTGTAGGCTTAAGTTGGGATCTGTATCATCTTACGATCAATTGGCAAATAAACTTTTAATTCAATTCCGAGTTGTACAACCTCAAGATGCGCTTTCATAAGCTAATATTCAACAATGAATGGATGAATTGCTAAAACTATCTAAAATGATTTAATGCAATTGTGACTATGTTAGAAATTTAGAAGATAGTCTTGTGTTGATGTCCATAGTTAGAGTGGACAATGATTCTGATTTTGGATAGTGGCTGACTATGAAGTAGCCAAAAATATTGAAGGACTTTTACAAAAAAGAAAACAAATTTCTATGTTTTGGAGAGGCAGAAATGAAGAAAACCTGAATGTTAGTGGTTAAGTTGAACAAAGAAGTTTGGTAAAAAGAAACGAAGCTGTTAAGCAAGATGGTAATAGCAGCAATAACAAAAATGACGATAACAAGATAGAGAACAATAACAATGGGAACAAGTAGGAGGACCCTAGAAAGAAAATTAGGTTTAGATGTAATAACAAATATACAGAGTTGTATGACTCCATGAAATATATTCACCTTGCAACCCAAGGCATGGTAAGTATAAGAAGTCTACTACAAGGAAGGCTACTAAGGAAGAGAAGTTGTTTAGAAAGTATTATCGGTTTCATGAAATATACAGGAGTGAATGTAGACAACTCAAGGGTATGACCGAGGAATTGATTATGAAAAAGCAGTTGCAATAGTATAAGAAGAATCCGTATGAGGGAGGATAAAGGAAAAATCAACCCTCAAGGCAGTGGCCTCGATGCGATATGGAAGGAACCAATAGGGGAAGGACCAAGATCACCTAGTGGGGACTTGTTAATTAACACAATCACTAGAGGTTATTATCCGATAGAGAAAAGCGGGAGCAAAATGGAACACTGCTGGAGTTCCTTGAATTATACCCCATAAGAGACATGTAATGCAATCGAGGACAACACGGCGACATCGTGTTTAGAAATGGAGACGCTGATAGGGTCGAGGCACCAACCTTTGATTTGATGGTAATAATGGTCATGATTAGGCCAGCTAGAGTTCATCAGCAGTTATTGATAGTGGAAGCATGGTGAACATTCTATTTAAGAGAGCACCTAATGAAATACAATTAGACAAAAAGGATTTGTTGTCTTTTAAATCTGGCCTTATGGGTTTTACCGAAGAAGAAACATCATTGATCGGATGTATTAAGCTAAAGATTTAGCTCGGATAAAGACCTCGTATAGGGACATGTGCCTAAAACTTAGCTGCGATGGATGGATATTCTGCCTACAATGTGTTATCGAGCTGACCGGCCCTTGATGATTATAAAATCACCTTAGTTCTATAGTGCTTGATCATAAAATTTTCACAATTAGTAGAGTTGGGTGGTTCAAGGTGACCAGAGTACTAAATAAGAATGCTACATCGCAGAACTGTTTGAAGTAAGACGTAGAGAAAAAGGTGCATAGAAGGCTCTATACCTCAAAACTCAAATCACATAGATACTACCATCCAAGCCTTCGCTTCGGTCCATCAATGACAAGTATAAAGCTATGGACCCACTGAAAGAGTTGAAAGAGGAAAGGGTGGGATTAGTGAAGTTGATGGATGAGTTTTAAATGGATGAAAATGATTAGATAAAGATTATCAAAGTTAGATCTCAACTCGGGTTGAGGATGAAAAGGAATTAACCGGGTTTTTGATAGCATACCGATATGTGTTCTCATGGACTCATCCTGAAATGTGTGGAATTTCTCCTCAAGTTGCATGCCACACACTGAATGTCGAACCAACATATTTTCCTGTGAAGTAAAGAGACATGGTATGAAACTAGAGAGATCCACTGTGTTGAAGGAAGAAGTAGATAAGTTGTTGGCAAACAACTTTATTCGTGATACACTATTTCTTAATTAGATAGCTAATTCCATGATGGTTTGGAATGATAATGGAAAGCGGTGGATATGCATTGATTATTCTAGCTTAAATAAATCATGCTGAAAGGACTATTTTCCACTTCCATAGATAGACCAACTCATAGATGGAATAACAATCCACAAACTAATATCATTTATGGACGCTTATTCCAGCTAAAATCAAAGTGTGACACATGCCTTAGATTAGAAGCATATGTGTTTTATCATCGATTTAGCCTATATTATTACAACGCGATGTCATTTGGTTTGAAGAACATTGAACCTACTTACTAGCATTTGGCTAACTAGATGTTCTCCGAAAAATCGGGTGGGTAATGGAAGGCTATGTAGATGATATTCTAATAAAGTCAAAGTGATCAACGGCTCACATAAGTGACTTACAAAAAATGTTTGATGTGGTTCGAAAGTATGGAATGATATTAAATCTAATGAAATTCTCTGTCTGAGTCGCCAAATATTTTTTTATAGTTCACTGTGAACTCTATGGGAATTGAAGCCAACCTGGAATAGATTAGAGCATTATGAGGACCCAAGGCCAAAGGGGGAAATGCAAGGCTTGAATAGCAAAGTTACTGGTTTGAGTGGGTTCATACTAAAAGCAACCAACAAGTATATACAACTCTTTGATGCCCTCAAGAAGGAAAAGGGGAAGTTTCAATGGACAGACCAATTTGAAATTGCTTCTCAACAACTATTGGAACATTTATGGAAACCACCAATTCTATCAATGTCTTTGGACGGAGAAGATTTATATATCCATTCGTGGTGTCAAATCACGCACCGAGTGCAAAACTGGTGCATGAAGAAGAGAAGATCCAAAGGCCAATATATATTAGTAATTGGTTCACAAGCACAGAGAATCATCCCGAACTAGAGATTTTAGTTTATTTCTTACTAATAGCATCGAGGAAGTTGGGACCGTATTTCCAAGCTCATCTAATAAGATTGTTGATGAATCAGCCTCTAAGACAAGTATTGCATCTCCCAAAATTACAGGATAAATATTGAAGTGGAACATTGAGATATGTAGTATAAAATAATTAACCATCTTGGTAAGGCAATATGTGGACAAGCATTGGGGGATTTCATTGTTGAACTCACTACCCGGGTGATGAAACAAAAGAGGAGATAGTCAGACTTTCTGTAACGACCAAGAATTTTTACCCCTTTGATTTGAGAATATTTAATTAATTCTATATATTAAACATATAGGTTTTATAAAAAAATAAAAATCTTTTAAATGATAAATAGTGATGGTGAAATAGTTTTTAAAATTTGTTTACAAAAAATTTGGTTCGAAGAAAAATCAAAAATGTGACTGGAATTCGTTTTCCGAATTTTTTGACTTTTCATTGTCTAAAAGTTGTTGGAAATATTTAGATCAAATAGCATATGTATATAAATTCATTTGTAACTAAATTTAGGATTTCATTTCACATGTATATATATGTATTAACTAAAATATCATATATATATATAAGTAAGATAAGTTTTCTCTGATTTAAAAATATTTATATCTATTTAAATGTAAAGATGCTTAGGAAAACATATGTAGACATAAGTACATATGTGCATTAAATTCATGTTGGCTTAGAAATGTAAGGAGGGGAGGACAAGGTGGTGAGGTGGTGTAAGGTGGGTGGAGGGAAAAGGACAAGGGTCTTTAGGTAATTCCTTTTTTCTCCTGTTTATTAATAGTCTTTCCTTCATCACATTTTACCTCCTCTTCCTTCTATCCTATCTTCCTCATTTCCAACCTAAAAGGTGATTTTCATTTATGGAAACCATATGAAATTCCAATATCTACAACTTTTATTTGTACCACATTTTCAAATTTTGAGTGTAGCTACGTCAAAAATGATTTTTTTCAGACTTGTTTTTGGAATCAAAGATCCAAGTCCAAAAATTGTACTTCTTATTTGGGCCGTATCTTCCTAAAATATAACTGAAATTGAGTGTTTCTTTTTTTTAAGGTATAGAGAAAAGAATTTACTAAAACTTTTCTATTGACCACTTTTCCAAAATCTGAGAATTACATGTCCAAAAATCAAGGGGAATTGACCTATTTTCAAGTGGATTTTGTGGTTTTCCAAGCTTTCCGAATTCCTAAATGTACAAGTTTTCAAAGGAAATTTGGTGAGTAAATTCTTTAACTTTTAGGAAATTTTTACCTTTATATGTATTTATTATTGGATGGTAAAATAAGTTGTTTGTTTGGTTGGAATATTATAAGATTTGAATATATGTATGTTGCTAGTTGTGGTTTGGATAATGACTTATGAATCGAAAGCTAAAACATTCTGTCTCATTATAATTTTTTGATTTTTGGGTTTGTGCTATGATAGTGTTATGTTTATGGATGTTTAGGCATGTGCATGTGACGTCATGCTAAGGAAGTGGACACTTTGATATGGTATTGACGATTGGATTTCTTTGTGGAAAAACTAGTGTTTTGTTTAAAGAAAATTGAAAATAATTTCAAAGTTGTCAACTTTGTTTTCTTATGAAAACTCTTATGATATGTTTTTGATAAGTTTGTAAGTATTTAAGTGTTGAGGTTTCAATGAGGAAAGTCAAAACATTTTCAGGTTATGGTGTTCATGACGATAGTCGCTATGGGTGCAGTTTCGATTAAAAAGTCGGACTTTTTTAAATTTAGTTTTCATACTTAAAAGTATCTGTAACGACCCGACTTTCCAGTCCCGGAAAATCGAACCATTTGTGTTAAAGAAGAAGAGGTAGAAGAAGAAGAAACAGAAAATCAACAACAGAATCTCACATCGCAGCGGAATAAAATATAATATATACAAAACAGATCTTTACTCAAACAGAAAAATATATCTGTTTATACAATACATTTACAGAATACATCATCAGAGTTCATCACATCAATGATATACATCCAAATACACAGCGGAAAAATAAACAAATATGGAAGTACGTATCGCCATCCAGCTCATCTCCTGAGCTCCACAGCTACAATCTGAACCTGTTTATCTCGGTCTGACCCGAGCATTATATAAAACAACACCCGAGTCAGTCTGGAATACTAGCGTGAGAAAATCACACTCAATTTGATTATTAAAGTTTCAAAATCCTTTGAAAAACAAAAGCATCTCGTAAGACCACGCCACAAATAAACATGTCGGGTTTTTACCTTACGATAGCTAAAACACCTTTTTATAAAATCCTCTGATATTATAATAGTGTCTATTTACAAATACTTATTCAAATAGCTGAAATTGTTACATGATTAAATTCCAGCATACTAGGTATAAAAACAAAACACGTACAAGGCACGTAGGGAGAATGGATTTCCAACGAATGACTAGGCACTGGGGTACCACCCGTCACAGTACGTGGCCTAGATCACAGTACCGAGGAGTACGCCCGCTCCCCTGCAACACAAGGCCGGAATCACCTATGGGCAATTCCGAATATGATCACCCCACGGTTGGGATCAACAACCGCACCACTAAGCCGAAATAAAAAGGGACATCTAGACAGGGATGACCATACTCTCCAGTGGGCGCTACCCACGAAGCCTTGCTGCATAACCCCTGATTTTCAGTCATTCCCGGTTGATGAGGCTTGAGGCTAAACGTTACCTTCAGAACGTTTCACTTAGAATGCCCATCGTCCCCTGACGATGTCCGAAAGCATTCATCCATACAAGTCCGTTCCAGGTCCGAACAGAACTGATAACACTATCCCCTTATCAATATTACCCTCGTTTCCCCACGAAACGTACAAACCGGATCAAAGTGGTTTTCGAGTCTCCAGACCTAGAATCCCGGTATACGGAAACCCGATCCCGGTCTCTTCGAAACGATCAGCGCATTTGGCCAATATTGATAGTCGGTTGTTTAACTATCAATTAACATCCATAACAACCATCAACAATCAATAATCTCTCCAAATTATTTATATCCCTCAAAATATCTTCACAAGATATTATTTTCATTTCAATTCCCATTGGAAACAATTTCAAACTATATTCCTCTCACGGAATAATTTCCCAAATATTTATTTTCACTGAAATGCCAAGTACAAAATACTTTTAATTTTAAAATAATTTAAGAACACTTTATTTTAAATATATTTTATAACATTGAAATCAACTACTTTAATACTTTATTAAAAATATATACTTTAAAATAAACCACTTTATAAATATAAACTAAATTTCTCCTTTTTAAAACATAATAGCAAATCACTTTATATAATTATTACAATAATAGATTTTGAAAGTACTTACTTAGGAAATTAACATTTAGAAATAACCAATTTTCTAAAACATGCTTTTAAAAACACAATTAGAACTTTTAACTTATATTAAAAATTGCTTTGAAAACGTACTTGGCTATCCAGAGAAATACACTTCTCATTTCCATCTTTTAAAAATAAATCAACATTTATTTTTAAACCAATTCATATTCCTTTATAAATTCCCACCTTGAATTTATATTTCAAATATCCGCTGATATTTTATTTCACTTTATAAGCCCAGTTTATCTCTTCAAAATCTCATTTCTCTTTAAATTTCAAATCCCAAAGTATTTAAATCAATTTATAATTGATTTCCCAATTTATTTTACTTTGAAATAAATTTCCTTACTTAATCCATTTATTTCCAAATTCATTAACTTCCAGATTTTATTAAATTCCTTCTTTCTTTTTAATTACATTTAAACATTTAATTAAAAATAATTTTTTTATTCCTTTAATAATATCACATAAGTTTTCTTTAAATTCAATATTTTATTTATTCAAAATTCCTCTTTTCCATATTTAATTTATTCGAATTCACTAGAATTACTTAACTTAATTTTACTCTTTTATTTCTTTTCAAAAATCCCATTCTAGAGATTTTGATAACTCAGCATATCCAAATCAGTCCAACCAAACCATAACATCCAATTTTCCATATAATTCATCACAGGATATCAAAATCATATCACAGAATATTTAAACAAAATTAAATATTTTGAGGAATCCAGTTGGATCCCTCCAACCTGTTTCCCTGCATCCACAGATGTTAGCACAATACCAATTCCACTTCAAGGTGGAATATCGCGGTATATGGGTTTTATAAAATATCATCCGCTATTATGCGGCGCATAGGGTCTCATCCGCTATACAATGCGGTAATATCAACAACTCCAATATACACATATGCCAATATGTGTATATTGCTATATACTACTATATATATATAGCACCTCAATCAATGAAATCATCCAATCAATTATTTAAATTTAACCATTTAAATTTAAATTAAAAATTCAACTGAGTGAGATTAACTCACCTTAGATTTTGTTTGCAATCCACCCCAACCAGCTTATTTTCTCGAGTTTGACCTTGAATAACAATTTATAATTTTATTAATATTTAAACTAATCCAGAAACAAATTATCATTAATAATTTTATTAACTAATTTTAATTTGAACAAGTATATATATTTGTTACCTGAACTTATTTTCCTTTTTCAGTTAGACCAATATTTTTTTTATTTTTTTTATAAATATATAAACATACACATATAATTTTCCCTTTACTGGATGTATACAGCTATACGTATAAGTAAAACTAGGACAAAATAAAACGAGATCTGATACCTACTCACTGTCGCAGCCTGTGCCCTATCGGAGATCGCCTTTGATTCGACGCTCCAACTCCTTGACGACCTACCGAGCACCCACGACACTACTCGATTACCGTAAGACGAAACCCTTCGAATTCGAGACCCCGAATCGAGCTCTGCAAATCGATTTTCTCCAACCCTAACCTCGATTTGCAAATCGCGATTTGCCCTAAGCTGCTCCTTCGAGTACGCCTTCCCTTCTAAGTCGCCTTGCCTCGATCGAACGAGCACCTCGACCCCTCTGGTCTTTCAGTTGCGTGCCCAGATGCGCCCACGACAACGAGTTCGGCCAATACGAACGCGATTTTCGATTGGAATGATCTGCTCGAGAAACTGAATAACTTCGACTTCGTGGATTCGAGAGGAAGAGGGGGATTTTGATCTCGTGAATTAAATGAGAGAATGAGGGAGGGAGCTTGCGAACGAATTTAGGAGGAGGGTAGCGTAATTTTTTTCCTTTAAACGAATGAATTTTCATTTCAATTAGAACGGAAGGCTTCAAGAGGAAGAAATGGGGGACGAGATATTTAAAACTGAATGAGGTATGCTCTGCACGATTTCCATTCGTGATTATAGGCGTGATTCAAGGGAGATAATGCTGACATTGACTTAATTTAAAATCTAAATTTGAATTGAATTCGATTTAAGTTCAACGCGTTTACTCATCGTGTGCTCACATAACAACTCCGAAAAATACGAAACTTGAAATCCGATAATAATACAATATTACGGATCCAATGGAACTGGTTTCGTCAAATTCCGAGACTATGCCTCGGAAGGCTATTTTTAAATTCAATTTAAATGATATAAAATTTCAAAACATAACAAACCATTTTTAAAGCTGATTCCAACACTTCTATCCATTTCAGTATTATCTATATAAATTTTACGAGCTTTCAAAATATTTTTAATTAGCTTAGAATGTCAAATTTACTATTTTATCCAACTTCAAATAAATTTAATTTAATTATTAAATTACTCAATAATAGCGATATTTGAAATTTAAGTTTATAATTAACCTCTGAATATTTAAAATTAATTAAATATTCCAATTTCAAATATACAAAAATTCAGGGTCGTCACATTCCTCCCCCCTTAAAAGAATTTCGTCCCCGAAATTACCAGTTAGGAAGAATGATTCAATCCCCGTTAACTATTTCCCAAATTCAAACAGTTTTAACAATGCCCAAACAATCTTTTATTAATGATACACTAATCATCTTTTAACTTCCCAAACTTATTCATAGGTTCAACCCATACCACCTACTTATCCATTCAAATTTAAATTTGAATTCAAATTTTGAATTATCAAAATTTTCCAAAATTTTTCTAACTCCCTAACTTTCCGAAAAATTTCGCCAGCGTCTCCTTTGCGCGGCTAGCTCGGTACTACTACAAAATGGCTCTACGGCCTCCCAATCTCAAAAAGAAAACAAAAAGCCAAGTGGCTGGATCAAAACCCAATCAAATTTCATATAGAAATTCAAATACATACCTTTTTGTCGGGCCATTAAATTTTATCTTCAAAAATCAAAATCCCAATTTATCCATTGCTTTTATACACCTGTATATCCTACTAAGCAATAATATTAAATCACAATTCCAAAGTCATTTTATACTTTCCTTACAAATTTTCAATATTTGCTTTACTTAAGCCCGTACGATGCACATATACCATCCGTACGCAAAATCACATTCGATCGCTCAATCGATCACACAATTTCACTTCCAAACTAGTATCGTCCACCCGACTTCCTAGTGCGGACTCAGATCTGGTTTCTTGATCAGAAACCGTCATTCTCCTTGCATAGCCACCAACTATGATAGAGAATATCCAGAATCAATCAACAATCCATATCCAGGTTCACCGTCGAAAATCGAGTGAAAAATCCCAACTCGGATCGGTATAATTACCTCGAAATTCTGTGCTCGAATCCGGATCAAATCACTATGCGAATAAAATAATATACGTACATCCTACGTATTAATTTCAATTGATTATCAGTTTTATCAATTTTTCCTTTATTCACATTCATTTTGACTACATTCACTTATCCACAATTTTCTCATTTCACAACTTCAAATTTTAATTGTTATTCAATTATTCATCTAGAATAACTTTCCTCAATACCAAATTACTTAAGAATCTCACCATATTCCTTAAGTTCAAAATAAATATTTTACATACTGCTTATACTTATTTTCACTTCATTATTGAAGTTCATATCCATTTCTATTTACTCTTGTCTTTATAATTCCATTTGATTTCAATTTGTCTTTCACCCGAATATTTAATTAGTCGCACTTACTAATTAATTTAAATTTCAATTAACAGTTTATTCGCAAACTTCACTTATCCTTACATTTACATTTGAATTAGATTCCAATATCCAGTTCCAATTTCATTTGCTAACCAATTTAAATCATTTGTCGTTAAATGAAAATTTTCAAAAATCTCAAAAAAATTTCTAACTCCCAAAATTTACGAAATTTTGTGGCAGAGTCTCCCTTGTACGGAGGGACTTCTGCGATATCGCAGGATGCACAAAAATGTATATACATCGGCCTCAGGCCGGAAAAAGAAACAAAACAGTTCATATTTCCTATTTTGAATTTTTGGCGTAGGCGTACCTTTATTTTAGCATTTTTAAAGCAAGCGATGATTTATTTAGCATTCAACGCAATCCACAATGCAGCCGAACGGCTTCCCTGAACCTGTACTAACTCCATTTAAACTGATAAGTGACAATTTAAGAAAATTCTATTAACATCCCATTAAATTCCAATAGCAAATCAATAGTTTTCATAGGCAATGCACTTAAAATAATTTCCATAAGCAATTAATATGGTTTTAATACAATTTTAATCGCTTACAACCAATTCACATACCGTTTCTATTCAATTCAATGGTTTGCAATTCATTTTCCTCCATTCTATTCATTTTTAAGCGAAATGAATCCATATCCATTTCAATTGATTCAATTCAATTTAATTTGCACTTCACACTTGCGTTCCTTTTATTTCATTTGAAATCATTTCACAATTTCTTTTCTTAAGTCGAGCATTTATTCAAATGTTGACTTAAGCTATTCCACTTCCAAACTCAAATTACTGTTTCCTTGTAAACAATTTATAATTCAAATCTTTGGTTTGATTTTTCATTTAATCAAATCTATTCCATTTATTAATTTAATTCAATTTATATATTCACTTATTCATTTTAAATTTTCAATTTCCATATTCAACTTATCATGAATTTATTTAATTATTAACAAGGAAATTCCAAATCTATTTTTTTACTACTTGAATTTATATACAGATTTACCATCTTATTTAACACCCAGTTCACCTTTCATCCAACTAATTCAACTTGACTCGATTAAAATCCCATTTCAATTTTCAATTTCAATTCATTAATTCACAAATGTAGCTTCATTGGTTTATTCACAATTTCACTTCTTCTCAATTTGAATCTTATTCCAAATCAACTTCCACTTGAATTTATTTACAACTCAACCATTCTTCTTACAATCCAATTCAAATATCCATTCATACTTCAACTTTTATTACCAAATTTTAAGTTCTATTAGCATACCCAGTTCACTAATTCTATTCCAAATTAGTATACTCCCATTTTATAATTCAGTATTTAATCTTTATCCACAAATATTTACTTTAGTAAATTTTCTCGGGTTTAATCTATTATTATAATTCGTGTTTTGGATTTTATGCCAATCCGAAATAACTAACAATTAAATTTTGATTCTTATTTCACAACTTAAATACAACTAGAATTTTATTTTATTAGTAACGGTCATTTCTAATTAGATTTTATTTTAGCTCAGATTTATTTAACTCAATTCGATTTCAACTCAATTCGAATACAACTGGATTAATTTGATTCAATTTTATTCAAATACGACTGGATATTATTTTTAACCTATTTTAATATTTTCAATCCAGTCAAATTTTTATTTCCCAATCCAAATCAATTTCATTTTTAACTTTCCACTTTACATGTTAATTCTAACACCCAAAGCTTATATTTCCTTCCTGTTTGAAAATCATTTCAAGATATAAGCTTACAACCCATTTTATCAGGATTTCCCTTTTTAAACACCCGGCTTTTAGTTTCAAATTATTTTGAAATCTCCACTTATTTCAAAATCACATTTCTCAAATATTTAAACCAATCCCGGTTTTTTTTTTCCAACAAATTTCCTTTGGAAATTTCAAAAACTAGCTTTTCTGAATAAATCAATTTGGCAGCAATTCGTCACTCAGGAGTTCGAAAATAAATTCTGAAGATGCGGCCGTCATCCTCCGAATTATTTCCAGCAACTGAAATGAATTTATTGCTATATCCCTTTCAAAAATTTATTTGAAACAATTTCCCTTCCAGAAATACTTTCCAAAATAATAATGCTTGTGTTTATCTTCAAAACACTTTGAAAACACTTCCAAATATCCAGGGTTTAAATTTACCGTTTGATTAAATCAAATTTTTAGTTATAATTCATTTGTACAATTCATATTTATACAAATATCCATTGGTTAAGTAAATCATTCTGATTTTACAATCTTACCATATTTTTTTCAGTTTTAATTTGTCAGAATATTTTCATCCAAACATCCAAATATATAATAATTTAAAGAAATATTTCTTTTATATCAAAATACATTTTTCGGGTAAAATTATTTCATCTACCCGTTTCAAAACAATATTGTGTCGAATTGTTCTATTCGAGTGTTTAGAAACCCCTTCGATACAGTTGCGCAGACTGTGCCGACGAAGGTTCATATACCACTCAATAAATCAACCAACACAATATAAAACCATTTTATATTCACTAACAAGTACGCGCTCATATCTATTTATACTCTCAAAATTTCCCACCAGAGCCAAGGTTATCGCCAACCTTTGCTCTGATACCACTGTAACGACCCGACTTTCCAGTCCCGGAAAATCGAACCATTTGTGTTAAAGAAGAAGAGGTAGAAGAAGAAGAAACAGAAAATCAACAACAGAATCTCACATCGCAGCGGAATAAAATATAATATATACAAAACAGATCTTTACTCAAACAGAAAAATATATCAGTTTATACAATACATTTACAGAATACATCATCAGAGTTCATCACATCAATGATATACATCCAAATACACAGCGGAAAAATAAACAAATACGGAAGTACGTATCGCCATCCAGCTCATCTCCTGAGCTCCACAGCTACAATCTGAACCTGTTTATCTTGGTCTGACCCGAGCATTATATAAAACAACACCCGAGTCAGTCTGGAATACCAGCGTGAGAAAATCACACTCAATTTGATTATTAAAGTTTCAAAATCCTTTGAAAAATAAAAGCATCTCGTAAGACCACGCCACAAATAAACATGTCGGGTTTTTACCTTACGATAGCTAAAACACCTTTTTATAAAATCCTCTGATATTATAATAGTGTCTATTTACAAATACTTATTCAAATAGCTGAAATTGTTACATGATTAAATTCCAGCATACTAGGTATACAAACAAAACACGTACAAGGCACGTAGGGAGAATGGATTTCCAACGAATGACTAGGCACTGGGGTACCACCCGTCACAGTACGTGGCCTAGATCACAGTACCGAGGAGTACGCCCGCTCCCCTGCAACACAAGGCCGGAATCACCTATGGGCAATTCCGAATATGATCACCCCACGGTTGGGATCAGCAACCGCACCACTAAGCCGAAATAAAAAGGAACATCTAGACAGGGATGACCATACTCTCCAGTGGGCGCTACCCACGAAGCCTTGCTGCATAACCCCTGATTTTCAGTCATTCCCGGTTGATGAGGCTTGAGGCTAAACGTTACCTTCAGAACGTTTCACTTAGAATGCCCATCGTCCCCTGACGATGTCCGAAAGCATTCATCCATACAAGTCCGTTCCAGGTCCGAACAGAACTGATAACACTATCCCCTTATCAATATTACCCTCGTTTCCCCACGAAACGTACAAACCGGATCGAAGTGGTTTTCGAGTCTCCAGACCTAGAATCCCGGTATATGGAAACCCGATCCCGGTCTCTTCGAAACGATCAGCGCATTTGGCCAATATTGATAGTCGGTTGTTTAACTATCAATTAACATCCATAACAACCATCAACAATCAATAATCTCTCCAAATTATTTATATCCCTCAAAATATCTTCACAAGATATTATTTTCATTTCAATTCCCATTGGAAACAATTTCAAACTATATTCCTCTCACGGAATAATTTCCCAAATATTTATTTTCACTGAAATGCCAAGTACAAAATACTTTTAATTTTAAAATAATTTAAGAACACTTTATTTTAAATATATTTTATAACATTGAAATCAACTACTTTAATACTTTATTAAAAATATATACTTTAAAATAAACCACTTTATAAATATAAACTAAATTTCTCCTTTTTAAAACATAATAGCCAATCACTTTATATAATTACTACAATAATAGATTTTGAAAGTACTTACTTAGGAAATTAACATTTAGAAATAACCAATTTTCTAAAACATGCTTTTAAAAACACAATTAGAACTTTTAACTTATATTAAAAATTGCTTTGAAAACGTACTTGGCTATCCAGAGAAATACACTTCTCATTTCCATCTTTTAAAAATAAATCAACATTTATTTTTAAACCAATTCATATTCCTTTATAAATTCCCACCTTGAATTTATATTTCAAATATCCGCTGATATTTTATTTCACTTTATAAGCCCAGTTTATCTCTTCAAAATCTCATTTCTCTTTAAATTTCAAATCCCAAAGTATTTAAATCAATTTATAATTGATTTCCCAATTTATTTTACTTTGAAATAAATTTCCTTACTTAATCCATTTATTTCCAAATTCATTAACTTCCAGATTTTATTAAATTCCTTCTTTCTTTTTAATTACATTTAAACATTTAATTAAAAATAATTTTTTTATTCCTTTAATAATATCACATAAGTTTTCTTTAAATTCAATATTTTATTTATTCAAAATTCCTCTTTTCCATATTTAATTTATTCGAATTCACTAGAATTACTTAACTTAATTTTACTCTTTTATTTCTTTTCAAAAATCCCATTCTAGAGATTTTGATAACTCAGCATATCCAAATCAGTCCAACCAAACCATAACATCCAATTTTCCATATAATTCATCACAGGATATCAAAATCATATCACAGAATATTTAAACAAAATTAAATATTTTGAGGAATCCAGTTGGATCCCTCCAACCTGTTTCCCTGCATCCACAGATGTTAGCACAATACCAATTCCACTTCAAGGTGGAATATCGCGGTATATGGGTTTTATAAAATATCATCCGCTATTATGCGGCGCATAGGGTCTCATCCGCTATACAATGCGGTAATATCAACAACTCCAATATACACATATGCCAATATGTGTATATTGCTATATACTACTATATATATATAGCACCTCAATCAATGCAATCATCCAATCAATTATTTAAATTTAACCATTTAAATTTAAATTAAAAATTCAACTGAGTGAGATTAACTCACCTTAGATTTTGTTTGCAATCCACCCCAACCAGCTTATTTTCTCGAGTTTGACCTTGAATAACAATTTATAATTTTATTAATATTTAAACTAATCCAGAAACAAATTATCATTAATAATTTTATTAACTAATTTTAATTTGAACAAGTATATATATTTGTTACCTGAACTTATTTTCCTTTTTCAGTTAGACCAATATTTATTTTATTTTTTTTATAAATATATAAACATACACATATAATTTTCCCTTTACTGGATGTATACAGCTATACGTATAAGTAAAACTAGGACAAAATAAAACGAGATCTGATACCTACTCACTGTCGCAGCCTGTGCCCTATCGGAGATCGCCTTCGATTCGACGCTCCAACTCCTTGACGACCTACCGAGCACCCACGACACTACTCGATTACCGTAAGACGAAACCCTTCGAATTCGAGACCCCGAATCGAGCTCTGCAAATCGATTTTCTCCAACCCTAACCTCGATTTGCAAATCGCGATTTGCCCTAAGCTGCTCCTTCGAGTACGCCTTCCCTTCTAAGTCGCCTTGCCTCGATCGAACGAGCACCTCGACCCCTCTGGTCTTTCAGTTGCGTGCCCAGATGCGCCCACGACAACGAGTTCGGCCAATACGAACGCGATTTTCGATTGGAATGATCTGCTCGAGAAACTGAATAACTTCGACTTCGTGGATTCGAGAGGAAGAGGGGGATTTTGATCTCGTGAATTAAATGAGAGAATGAGGGAGGGAGCTTGCGAACGAATTTAGGAGGAGGGTAGCGTAATTTTTTTCCTTTAAACGAATGAATTTTCGTTTCAATTAGAACGGAAGGCTTCAAGAGGAAGAAATGGGGGACGAGATATTTAAAACTGAATGAGGTATGCTCTGCACGATTTCCATTCGTGATTATAGGCGTGATTCAAGGGAGATAATGCTGACATTGACTTAATTTAAAATCTAAATTTGAATTGAATTCGATTTAAGTTCAACGCGTTTACTCATCGTGTGCTCACATAACAACTCCGAAAAATACGAAACTTGAAATCCGATAATAATACAATATTACGGATCCAATGGAACTGGTTTCGTCGAATTCCGAGACTGTGCCTCGGAAGGCTATTTTTAAATTCAATTTAAATGATATAAAATTTCAAAACATAACAAACCATTTTTAAAGCTGATTCCAACACTTCTATCCATTTCAGTATTATCTATATAAATTTTACGAGCTTTCAAAATATTTTTAATTAGCTTAGAATGTCAAATTTACTATTTTATCCAACTTCAAATAAATTTAATTTAATTATTAAATTACTCAATAATAGCGATATTTGAAATTTAAGTTTATAATTAACCTCTGAATATTTAAAATTAATTAAATATTCCAATTTCAAATATACAAAAATTCAGGGTCGTCACAGTATCTTTAAAATGTTTTATAAACTTAATAATTGTGTTTTAGAAAGTTAGTTAATAATTTAATAATTTAATAATTTTTAATTAATTAACTTTTGATAATTAATACTTAATTACGTATGAAACAGGGTTTATTAATTAAAATTAAGTAAAGATTAACTACTAATTAATTATGTTTTAAAAGTAAGATTAGTTTTAATTAATTTTTGATTAAGCAAGATTAATTTTAAATTATTTATGAGTAAAATACATGATTTATTTTTAATTAATTATTAATCAAATATAAGGTTAATTATTTATTTATTTAATTAATCAATTGTTAACTATTTTTATTGATAAATTAATTAAGGTTTAATTTTAAAGTAAATTATTTATTAAATGTTTAATTTATTATTTAAGTTTTAATAAAAATATTAATTAATTAATTAAGATTAATTAATATTTAATTATTAATGGAGGTTTAATTGATTTTTAAATAATTAATAAAGGATTAACTAGGGTTTAATTAATAGTTAATAATGGTTTAATTATTTAATTAAGTTAAGTTAAGATTCAATTAAGATTAATTATAAATTAAATAAGGATTTCACTTATAATTAATTATTTTAAAAAGAGTTTTAAAGTCCTAACTCCTTTGTTTTTCTAAGAATCAATTGTTTTAAAAGAACTTCTTTTTCAAAGATGAGTTTGAATTCAAGGGATTCAAGTGTCGATACCATTAAGAAACCATATAAATGTGAATGAGTTATGATATAGATTATTAGATTGTTTGGACATATGTTAGCAGAATAAATCCCCATTCTGCTATAAATTAATTGAATTGTTTGGACATCCATTTAGCAGGACAAATCACCATCCTGCTATTATGTTATATGGACATGTTTATACTGGTTAGTTTATATTGACATATTATTTCCTGATTTGGATATGAAGTGTATTTACATATATGTTGACTTACATAAATAAATTATTCAATGACTTGAGAATGAACTTGAAATTAAATGGTAACTTAAATTAGTACCATTGGTATTGGTAAGCCTCCTTTTGAATTTACGAAGTACAATTTTGAATTAACTTCAATTCTTTAATCAGTCTAGGGTTTTAAAGTTTATAAATGACTTTCACGTTATATAATTATTTTATAAAGATATTTATAAATAATAACTTGTTTAAATAAAAGTGTTTTACGAAATAAAAGGGTTTATTTAAAGTGATTTAAAATGTGATATTGTGAATAATATTTTGTAATGTCAAAGATATTTTATAAAGGAAATTTTATAAAGACATTTTACATGGAAATAGATTTTATAAATCATTTTAGAGATTTTAAAAAGAAGTTAAATCTAGTATGAAGATTTATAAGGAGGTTTGAAATATGAAGTGAACTTATAAAAAGAATTTTTATAAGGGATAAGTGAATGAGTTTTATAAAGTGAATGGTTTTATAGTGAGTGATGCTTTGAAAAGGGAATTTCTTGGCCATTTAATATGGAATTTGAAAAGAAGGAAACTTTTGTAAAGTTTGGTTAATATACTTATACCGTTGATATAAGTATATAAATGTTTTCTTTCAAGTATAAATAGAATGTAAAGGGTTTTGGGAATAGTGTTTTAAAAAGATCTTTCAATCAAGTTTTGCAAAGTGTTTTAATTAATTAAATATTAATTAATAAAGGCTTAGTGGATCCCATATGGAATCAAATCAATATTGAATGATTGTTTATTTGATAGTTAAATAACCGACTATCAAATCTGGACCTAAACGTAACTTTGGAAATATCTAGGAGAAACACGTGAGTTATTTGGCACAGTCATCCCCAATTATGATGTACTGTGTGTATAATTCTCGTTTCATTCTTCTTGGATAAATGATAAGGAAATCCGTGCATAAACGGTTAGGAGGTGAACTCCGCTCTTATCTTTGTCTGTTTATTTCCTAAAGAACCAGGGCCGAGTTTACCGAAAATTATCGGAAGTTTTTTTGAAGAGGCCGGGATCTGATATGTTATCCAAAAACCACTTCGATCCAACTCAAGCATTTCGAACTGAAGACATCTTGAAGAATATGGAATCGAAGACGGAGCATTGAAGTGCAAGGGCAGCTTGCTACTTGTCCTGAGGGTGATTCCAAAATGGATGTAGTAAAAGTAGTGCCTTCGGTTTGTCGTTATCCTGGACAACTTGTATGGATGAATGCTGGCACTGCATTACTGCTTGGAAGGCAGTGTTAGCATTCCAAGTGGGATCGCTATTCAAAAGGTAAGCTTAGCCTCAAGCCTCATCAACGGGGAATGACTAAAATCAGGGTGATGCAGCAAGGCTAAGTAGGTCACTCCCATTATGGTGTGTCATTACTTTTCTTGATACATCTACATATTTATAGATTGGTTGTGCATGAGATCTCAATAAAAAGGATTGTAAAGCACCGGGGTCATGTATATTCGGTACTATCCAGTGAGGGGTAGGCCGATCTTGTGTTGGTAGGGGATCCCGGCGAGGTCCTCGGTACATTTTCTAGATTTGTACCGTGATAGGTGGAACCCTGGTGCCTTGTCATAGTATGGAATCCAATCTACAATACGTGCCTTTATAGTTTTGATTGTAAAACACAGTATGTTGGAATTTAATTACTGTAACAATTTCAGCTATGATCAATAAGTATTTGTACAGTTGACATTATTATAATATGCAACATCCCGCTTTTTTGTACGTTTTAAGCAGACACACGTGCCAACTCAAACCATACGGAAGGGCGGATTGTTATTGGGGTGAATAAGAAAAGGTGGAGAAAGAAAAAAAACAAAACAGAATCTCGCAGTGGAATGACAAAATATAATAAATAATAGTTCATGAAGCTGTATACAAAACATTTGATTATACTTATACAATACAAAATCAGAGTTACACATATCAGAGATAAAAAAATGATGCAGCGGAACAGTATGATGCAGTAGAATAATATAGTAAATAATAGTAGTACAAATCTTTGTCTTAGTCCTCCAGAAATAGGGTCTTCAAATCCTGAAATGCTCAGGCTGACCCGAGCGAATTGAAAAGACAAAACACTCGAATCAGAACTAAAAGATCTTATGTAAGTTAAAATAACGGTAGATAAATATGAGTGTAAACGGTGTCGGAGATGTTTATGGGGTTTGACATCTCTTATCCAGTGTCTAACGTGAGTGCAGTAACTTAAGAGATGTGCGGGATTCACATCTCCTAAGGATCTGTTAAACTATCTACTATGTAGTACAATACGCTATAATAATATGTCTACAGTAAGATAAACTATTAAAATAGTGTTAAGGCGTTTCATTTTCCCTCTTAACACATTTTTATATATTCTCATAGTCTATACAGTACCGTAATCCCGCCCGTACTAGACGTCGTTAGAGGGCACTCCATAGGTATGGTACAAAACAAACTCGTAGAAAGCGCACTAGGGTAGGTGACACGGCACAACTAGGCAATACCAGGGTAGATATACCAATTACACTTCCGGACCGGTGGTGACGCATAGCAGCTACTACCGCCTACCTCGAAATACACTCCCAAATCAAAAATTGAGGGGTGGCCACCAAATCAATCGCAAAGTCAGAATATAGTGTTGAAGGAATGTGCCCGATCGGAGGAATGACCTCACTAAGCCCGTCAATTGCTCATATTTTAAACACCTTAAGCTAACTCATGGGAGTCAGGTCCACGTATATACCTTATAGGATCGTCGCCACCATCCTACTTCATTCTGGAATCTCCACCGCGTACACAGTTGTCAAAGTGGTTTTCGGTATTGGCAGAGAGTATGACAATATCCGATCCCGGTCTCTTTAACAACCAATCGCTTATTACAAACCGGATGGTTCTTTTACATTTCCAAAATCATTTCATAATTGATATCAAAATATCATATTCAATTCAAATTGTATCATTTTCGAAATCATTACTTACTTTCGAAATTATATCACATTGAAATCATAGTTCAAAATTATATTTCCTTTCAAAAGTCATATTTCCAAAATCGGTTAAACTCTTATTTCAAAATATCATGTTAAACCAAATATGCTATTTAAATCCCAACTTAGGTTATAATGTCGCTTAACCACATTCACTTTAAAATTGAGAATTTGAATATAAACCCATCCATTTTACTTAGTTTGGAATTTAGAAGAAAATAGATTTAAATAGTTATAAATAGTTAATATAGATTTAAAATAGATTAAATATAATTAAAATAGATTAAATAGCTTTAAAATAGATTAATTAGATTTAAAATAAGTTAAATGGTTCAATCAGTTTAAAAATTTGAAAATCTTAATAATTAAAGTCTTTTAAAATAATATATTTAAAAACAGTTTATATGAAAAATATGAATTTGAAATTTATATCAAGTTAAACTATTTATTTCATTCCAACACATTTTGACCATTACAATGTCCCAAAACCCAATTTCAAATTCTTTTTCCGATTCAGAATTCTAAATAAATATTAAATTCAATATCGCTTAAATTCATGTTGAAACATCGATTTAATTACTCCAATTTCAATATATTTCAAAGTTATAATTCAACGATTTTAATAACTCAATTTCGATAAACTTCACTTATATTTCAAATTCACTATTAAATTTCAATTTTTATTCCTTTAACCATTCTTTTAAAACAATTCAATTTTTTTATAAAACTCGAAATTCGATAAAAATTCAATTTATATAAATCAAATTTTATTTAAAAAAATATCATTTAACTCAATGCAAAATTGATGGATTCAACGTCATTTAAATTTAACCCATCCGGTGTCCATATATAATTCTCTACCCTAGGGTGAAGTGATACAGATATTTATCATTTCAATCCGCAATTTAAAATGTTACGGTTATATATCATTTCAAACCGCAATCCCGAATTAATAATAAAATCCATAAAATCGCTCGAGTCTATCATTTCAACCCATAACGATTTTTCCTTAATCTACTGATCATTCGGGTATGTATCATTTCAAACCATAGTGAACTTGCAGTTTATAACGATATAAAATAAACATCCATTCATCCAATATCAACAATCAACATCCATTACAAACATCATCTAAATCAATCAAATAAATATCAATATAGAACTGATAATCAATAACAGGTATTTAACTGGCAATTTATATTCAACAATAAATTAAATAACGATTAAATTCTAATAAATTCAAATTAACTGAGATGATGATTTAAAATATACCAAACAGTCATAAATAAATTTCTAATCACATCATAAATTTAATTTAACAAACATAAGAAATTTTAGAAGTTGTGAGTGGGTTAAAACACTCACCTTTGAATTTAAATCGAATTTAAACCCAAAATTTGAACGGTCTTAGAATTCATCCAAACCACCGTCAAAGTATTTGGAATTTGAAAATGATCCTAACAAAAGAAACTACGCGTAAATCGGACATCGTATGAGGAAGTTTTGATACATAGAATGTTTGAATTTGAAATTAAATTAAAATAATAAGAAAAACCCCCGACCAATCAGATGAAGCAACGTCGCCCAGAGAAAAACGTCTTCCAGAACACGTTCAAAACCTTCGCCTCGACCCCGTTGACCACCGACACTACGCACCTCCGGCCACCGTACGCCATGCCACCGCCACCATCGACTCCGGCCACCCAGGCCGACCCCCTATGTCGTGCGACCTCCCCCGGTTAGCCGCCGCCGCCTCCTCCGGTTAGGGTTTTCAAACCCTAACTTGCCAAATTCGACCACCACCGATTGCTATACTCGACAAGACAACCGACGTTGAACTCCCCTCGGCGAACTCTCCACATCCCATATCCTGATTTTGCCGATGGCTTCCCGAATCAAAAACGCCCAATTAGAATTAGGGTTTCGCCGTTCGGAGCTTTGATCGAGATTTGTCGTTGATTCGATCATCAATTCCGAAAATGAACACTTGACGCAGATTCGTATTGTTGAGATTGTAACGACCCGTATTTTTACGGATCGAAAAGTTCGTTCAAATCTGGAATTTTCAACATTTTTGGTTGTTTCAGATTTTGGGAAGAGTTTTGGTTAAGTCCTAAGTCGTAGCCGACTTTTGGGTTCTGGACGAGTTAAGGACTAAGTGGTAGGTCGGCGACGACCTAAGGAAGATAGGGGAGTGGTTTAAGTCGGTTGATAGTTTAGGACGACCTAAGGAATTAACCGGGTTAAGGAAGTTAAGTCATAGGGTGGCTTAGGTCGAGTGACCGACTTAAGGGAGTAGCCTATCTAAGAAGTTGACCGACTTATAGTATTAACCGACTTAAGGATGGTGGTGAGTTAAGTGTTAAGTCGGCTGACGAGTTAAGATAGTGGTCGACTTAAGACCTGGACGACTTAGTAGTTAGCATGTCTGACAAGTTATTTGTTAAGTCGTTGCCGAGTTAAGGAAGTGGGGTTGACCGACTTAAGAGGTTAGGGCGACCTAAGGAAGAATAGTAGACAGCCTAAGTATTCTGGAGTAGAGTTAGGTCGGCAACGACCTAAGGACATGTTGTGAGCGACCTAAGTGTTTGGGTGTTAAGTGTTAGGTCGGCAGGGTAATTGAGTCGGTAGGTAGTTGAGTCGGCAACATGTGTTGAGTTGTGAGTCGGCAGGACGTCTCCTGTGTTAAGTCGTAACCCAGTTACGAGTTAAGTCGTAGGTCGGCGAGGCAGTTAAGTCGTTAGGTCGTATAGGTTGGTTAACTCGGCATAGCAGTAAGTCGTAAGTCGTCTAACTAGTTAAGGCGCGTGCGCATTAAGTCGTAGACAGGGTTCGTATATGCGCATGTGTTGAGTCGGAGGTTGTTAGGTCGGCACCGACTTAAGGAGATAGCCGAGTTACGACTTAAGGGCAGTTTCAGCTATAAATAGGAGGGGTTGTTCTCACTTTTTGGGATCCGGATTTTGAAGCGACGAAGTGCTGCCATTTTGAGAGCTCGACTTCTACACTTCTTCACTTCTTTTCTCCACTCTAATCTAGTGCTTCCTTCCATCCAAATCGAAGATCATGATTGAAGATTCAAGAGCTTAGATTGAAGATCTTCAACTTTTCAAGAGAGATTTCTTCATTTGAAGCGGATTTGTGATAGATCAAGCTTCATCCTTCGCTGTCCAGATCTGAAGCGTGTTGATTTGGGTTTGTTTAGGTGATTTGGTGAGTGGTGATTATCTCTCACACGGATCCAAAGGAGTAGATCGGATTGTTGGCTCGATTTGGTGTTAAATTAGTGATTTCCATGCATTTTCTTCATCCTATGTGTAGATCCATGTAGATCCATTGTTCATGATGATGTTGCATCCATTTTATCATATGTTAACCTATGCAAGTTCATTCATCAAGTTTGTAGAGATATAATCCATGTTTTCATGCTTATTGGACTTTCAACTCTTTAATTACGAAAATGCCATTATTGTTATAATTGTCTACTTAGATCATTTTTGAATGCTTGATTGCTTGGATTGATGTTTGATTTGATTGATTTTTATGAACTAGATGATTGCTGATTAGATTTAGACCAAAGGTGATTCAAAAGCTAAGGGAAAGGCTCTTGGATTGGAAAAGCTGCTCGTGGCATATGTAGCGGGATGATGAAGCTCCTATGCATAGATTTGATGATGTGAAGTTGAGATGAAGCTTTGCGAGGATGTAATGAAGCGGGGCATCATATGATGAAGACTTGGTCTAATCCAGGCGGGATCACTCCAAGCATGTTGATAACTCGGTGATATGATTCGAGTTGAGGATAATGGATGCTCGAGAGGCGCTTGAGCTAGTATGGAAATAGTCGTCGAGGAGGATGACTAGGAGGTTGAGATCTCATCGTTGTTGAAGGTTCTAGCATGCTCTAAGCAAGAGTACATGGGGACGCCCAAAAGACTAAGTTGATGGTCGAGTACTCTGGGTAGATTCGATAATCCTAGGCACGGGTCACGATGACGTGCGGGAGTTATGTCTAGAACCGGGGTTACCATTAGCCCTTGACGGACGGCTGAAAGAATGTGTCGGTCATTCAATTAACGGTGATATCGAAGCAATGATAACAGTGATAGCCAGAGTCATGGATGTTTGGTTGTATCGTCATTCGGTCTCAAGAGCGGTATTTCCTGGGTGCTTATCTGACCTTGGTTTTAGACCTTGGGATTTGTACTTGGAAAACATCGCTTTTGACTCAAGTGACAATTGTTTACTTTAAATTGTATGCTCTGCTATGTTTCTTCTGCTTAGTGTGTGTCTGGGGGCTATCACTGTAGAACGAGGTTGGAGTGGGAGGGTTGTATTCCTATTTCTTTTCCTTTATGCTCTTTTGGTATGTTGTTAGTTAATTTACTGCTCACTAAGACTGTTGTCTGACTCAAGGCTTTATGTTTTAATTCTTATTGCCTTGGGCTGTTCGTCCATTTTGGGACGGGCAGACTAGGTAGCAGGTGACAGGTGCTGTTCTCTTCTCACGATGCTGATATCGAAGACGAGCTAGAGGGTTTCTTATTATCTTCTTATATGTACTGGATATTCCGCTGTTTTGTATTCTCTGAGAGATATGTAGTGAGGCTGGATGTATTGACTATGTGATGCTTGTATTCAACTATTATGGAGTTTTATATGATGTCATTTTGTTCTGTAAAGCTTCACTATACATATGTTCTATTGTATTTTGTCCATGCGCTGTGAGTAATACGATAGATTCTGTTGTTTTAAATCTTACCTTGACAATCGTCCATGGTCGCCTGGCACACTTTACAGCGCTCTATCTCTAGATTCGGTGCAGGGGTCATGGGCGGTCGTCACATTTGGTATCAGAGCATTGGTTAATCGATTTTACCCAACGCTCGCCGTCATAACTACGTATGAGAGACGTAATTGTATTTTGATGGATGAATACTATATATAATATAGTAACTTAGTAGAGTTGAGTCCTTCATGCAGTTGTTTCTCTAGATGTTCTAATCATTCCTTTTTATAGATATTGAGAATGAGTCGAAGAGGGAGACCAGCTGCTAGGGAAGGCCGTGCTACTGAAGAGACTGCTGATTATGCAGCCATGTTCGAAGCTATGATGACTTCGATCATGAGAAGGATACCAGTTCCGGGGGCAGCAGTAGATGTTGGAGTTCAAGTCCAAGCTCCGAAACCAGTGGATTTTGCTAAGTTGTGCAAGGATTATACTGCTCTTGGAGGGAAGGTTTTCTTGGGAACAGAATCTACCATTGAGGTCCAGAGGTGGATAGATGCTTGTAGAAGGATCTTTGGTGATTTGGGAATTAATGATGCAACTAAGAGGAAGTTGGCATCGAGGCAGCTTCAAGGGAGAGCCTCTGATTGGTGGAACTCTATTACCATCACTACTCCGGAAGAAGAGATTACTTGGGAGCAATTCCAAGTCAGATTTGAAGCTAAGTTCATTTCTACAGCTCAGAAGTCTGTTCTGTTCAAGAAGTTTGTGGAGCTCAAGCAAGGTGGAAGATCAGTTCTTGAGTATGTTTCTGAGTTCGAAGCTTTGTCCAAGTATGCCCGGTCATATATTGATTCTGCTTATCAGAAGAATGAGAAGTTTGTGACCGGCTTGGATAGTTATCTTGGGAGACAGTTGGTGGATCATTTGAACGATTCATTTGAGAAGCTTGTGGAGAAAGCTCTTAGGCATGAGAGTCTGTTTCCTAAGGAAGGACCTGTTGTTGCTGTTACCAAGGGAGAATCTAAACCACAGCAGGGTGGAAACCAGAAGAGGAAGCAGCAGCAGCAGAAGGGTAAGGATGGCCAGAAGAAGCCGAAAGGCGAGGTGACTTGCTACAACTGTCAGCAGAAGGGCCATTTCTCGAAGGATTGTAAGAATCCAAAGGCACCGATGAAGTGTCACAACTGTGACAAGCCGGGGCATTTCAGGAAGAATTGTCCAGAACCGAGGAGGGACAGGCAGATTGTGCAAGCCTATGCTTTGGGGGCTGTTCCGTCGTCTTCGAAAGCTCCTACTGCTGAAGAAAAGGGAAAGAGTGTGGTTGTTCAAGGTACTCTTTTCCTATGTGGTATTCCAGTTAGAGTTTTGTTTGATACTGGAGCATCGCATTCGTTTGTTTGTAATGAACTAGTAGGCCGGTTAGGTTTGGAACCGGATATTGTTGATAGGCCATTGGTTGTGACTAATCCAGTTGGGGGTTCGTCTTGTTTGTGTATGTTATGCCGTGGTCTAGTTGTATCGAGTCATGGTTGCTCTTTTGTTTGTGATTGTTTTGTTCTGAACTTTGCGGGGTTCGGAATTATTTTGGGTATGGACTGGCTTAGGAAGTATGCGGCTAAGGTTGATTGTGAGAGGCTGGAGGTGACAGTCGGAAATGTGGAAGGGCGAAAGATTGTGATACGATGTAAGCATGAGGAAGGCGTCTTCATGAGCTTCATGTATTCGCTAGTTGTTCCACGGGATGGACTGTCTTTAGTGCCAATCGCAAATGGATTCGAGGATGTCTTTGACGAAGTCAAAGGGTTGCCGCCGCATAGAGAGATCGAGTTTCGTATAGATCTAGTTGAAGGAGCCAGACCTGTTGTGATGCCTCTTAGGCGGATGGCGCCTAGGGAACAGCAGGAGTTGAGGGTGCAAGTTGATGATCTTTTGCAGAAAGGATTCATTCGGCGTAGTGTGTCCGAGTGGGGTGCACCAGTTGTGTTTGCAACCAAGGCAGATGGGTCGTTGAGATTGTGTGTGGATTATCGTGAGCTGAATAAGGTGACTAAGAAAAACAAGTATCCATTGCCGAGAATAGATGACTTGTTTGATCAGCTTCACGAAGCTAAGGTGTTTTCTCAGATGGATTTGGCAACGGGATTTCACCAGTTGAGAGTAGCGAAGGATAGTGTGCCGAAGACTGCTTTTAGGACACCATCCGGTTTCTTTGAGTGGCTGGTAATGCCGTTTGGATTGACTAACGCGCCAGCATATTTTGTGGATCTTATGAATAGAGTGTTCAGAGATCAGTTGAACAAGTTCGTACTTGTGTTCGTGGATGATATTCTGATTTATTCCAGAACGGAAGAAGAGCACAAGACGCACTTGCGTATTGTTTTGGAGATCTTACGGAAACATCAGCTGAAGGCTAAGTTTTCGAAGTGTCACTTCTGGAAGAGTGAAGTGAGGTTCTTAGGCCATGTGATTTCTGGAAATGGAATAGCGGTTGATCCCGCTAAGGTGGCAGCAATCCAGGATTGGGTTAGACCTAAGAATGCATCAGATGTGAGAAGTTTTCTTGGATTAGCAGGATATTATCGACGGTTTATCAAAGACTTCTCCAAGGTAGCTGCACCGTTAACAGGATTAACGAAGAAGAACCAAGTGTTTAGTTGGGATGCTAAGTGTGAGCAGGCTTTCGGAATCCTGAAAGAGCGACTGACGAGTGCTCCCGTTTTAACTATTCCTAGTGGGAATGATGAGATGGTGGTTTACACCGACGCATGTGGTACTGGACTTGGAGCAGTGTTGATGCAGAAGGATAAAGTTGTTGCGTGTGCCAGTCGACAACTAAAGCCGCATGAAAGGAATTACCCGACTCATGATTTGGAGTTAGCGGCGATTGTATTTGCTCTGAAGATGTGGAGGCATTATTTGTTGGGAGTTCGATTCGAGTTGTTTACGGATCACAAGTCGTTGAAGTATCTTTTCTCCCAAAAGGATTTGAATCTTCGGCAGCAACGTTGGCTAGAGTTTTTGGCATCATATGATTTTGGTATAGCTTATACTCCGGGAAAAGGTAACGCAGTGGCAGATGCGTTAAGTCGAAGACATGCAGGATTGGGAGCCATGTTTTCTGAATGGAAGAGTCTCGAGTATTTAGCTGGATTTGATTTCAGGCCTAGATGCGAACTAGAACCTGAAATGTTGGCAAACTTATCGATAAGACCTTCTCTTGTGGAAAGGATTGGCGAGGGCCAAAAGCGAGATGATAAGCTTGTCAAGATTATCCGTGAATTGGAATCTGGATTGGATCCAGAAAAGGATAAAGGATTCGAGGTCGATCGAGAGGGTTGGCTTCGGAAGCAAGGACGACTAGTTGTTCCCGATATAGATGAATTGAGGAGTGAAGTTCTGAAGGAAAGTCATCACTCGAAGTTGACAATTCATCCAGGTGGAAACAAGATGTATCGGGATATGAAGAGAACCTACTACTGGGAAGGCATGAAGAAGGATGTTGGAGATTTCATTTCCAAGTGTATGAACTGTCAGTTGGTAAAGGCTGAACAGAAGAAGCCAAGTGGATTGCTTCAGCCCTTAGAAGTTCCTACATGGAAGTGGGAACAAGTGTCGATGGATTTTATTGATGGATTGCCTAGAACCAGAACGGGAAATGAAGGAATTTGGGTTATCGTTGATCGTTTAACTAAGAGTGCACGATTCATTCCTGTTCGATCGACTAGGACTGCATCAAAGTTGGCTGAGTTGTATGTTAAGTGGATAGTTCGATTCCATGGTATTCCGAAGGGTATAGTGAGCGATCGAGACCCATTGTTCACTAGTGGATTTTGGAAGAGCTTCCAGGAAGTTTTGGGAACCGAGTTGTGTTTGAGTACAGCTTATCACCCTCAAACAGATGGTCAGACCGAGAGAGTCAACCGAGTTTTGGAAGATCTTCTCAGAGCTTGTGTTTTGGACTTCGGAGGATCATGGGAAGATCACCTTCATTTGGTGGAGTTTGCGTACAACAACAGTTACCAGTCAAGTATTGGTATGGCACCATATGAGGCATTGTATGGAAGACCGTGTAACTCTCCGACATGTTGGTTGGAAACTGGGGAAAAGTTGATGCTTGGGCCAGAGATGATTCGTCAGACTTCAGATTGTATAGAGATCATTCGGCAACGAATGAAGGCAGCCCAAGATCGTCAGAAGAGTTATGCTGATAAACGTCGTAAGGATTTGGAGTTCGACGTAGGTGAAATGGTTTTTGTGAAGATTTCTCCACTGAAGAATGTTATCCGATTCGGGAAGAAAGGAAAATTGACTCCGAGATTTGTTGGACCATTCCCGATTATCGAGCGAATTGGAAAGCTCGCTTACAGATTGGAGTTTCCTGAGAAGATGTCGAGTGTGCACAACGTTTTTCATGTATCATATCTACGGAAGTATGTGCACGACTCGAATACAGTGGTTTCTGCTGATAGCTGTGAAGATTTCGAAGTTGATCCAGTCGATAGAAGACCTCGTAAGCCGCTTCGTGTTGTAGAAACCGACACGAAACAGCTTAGGAGGAAGATAGTTAAGTTGCTCAAGATACAATGGAGTGACGATGATAACGACTGTACGTGGGAGGTGGAAGAGAGGATGAAGGCAGCTCATCCTGAACTCTTCAAGGTATGGCCCTAAGGTGTCGTGTCATCTAACGAAATTGTAACTTGTTCTAGTTTTAGAATTCTGCATGCTAAGCTAGAATTGGATGCATGATTTGTTGATTGCTATGGATGGTAGGCGTGCAGAATAGTTTTTGATTGCTTTGTTTGTTTGGAATTTCGGGGGCGAAATTCCTAAGGGGGAGAGAATGTAACGACCCGTATTTTTACGGATCGAAAAGTTCGTTCAAATCTGGAATTTTCAACATTTTTGGTTGTTTCAGATTTTGGGAAGAGTTTTGGTTAAGTCCTAAGTCGTAGCCGACTTATGGGTTCTGGACGAGTTAAGGACTAAGTGGTAGGTCGGCGACGACCTAAGGAAGATAGGGGAGTGGTTTAAGTCGGTTGATAGTTTAGGACGACCTAAGGAATTAACCGGGTTAAGGAAGTTAAGTCATAGGGTGGCTTAGGTCGAGTGACCGACTTAAGGGAGTAGCCTATCTAAGAAGTTGACCGACTTATAGTATTAACCGACTTAAGGATGGTGGTGAGTTAAGTGTTAAGTCGGCTGACGAGTTAAGATAGTGGTCGACTTAAGACCTGGACGACTTAGTAGTTAGCATGTCTGACAAGTTATTTGTTAAGTCGTTGCCGAGTTAAGGAAGTGGGGTTGACCGACTTAAGAGGTTAGGGCGACCTAAGGAAGAATAGTAGACAGCCTAAGTATTCTGGAGTAGAGTTAGGTCGGCAACGACCTAAGGACATGTTGTGAGCGACCTAAGTGTTTGGGTGTTAAGTGTTAGGTCGACAGGGTAATTGAGTCGGTAGGTAGTTGAGTCGGCAACATGTGTTGAGTTGTGAGTCGGCAGGACGTCTCCTGTGTTAAGTCGTAACCCAGTTACGAGTTAAGTCGTAGGTCGGCGAGGCAGTTAAGTCGTTAGGTCGTATAGGTTGGTTAACTCGGCGTAGCAGTAAGTCGTAAGTCGTCTAACTAGTTAAGGCGCGTGCGCATTAAGTCGTAGACAGGGTTCGTATATGCACATGTGTTGAGTCGGAGGTTGTTAGGTCGGCACCGACTTAAGGAGATAGCCGAGTTACGACTTAAGGGCAGTTTCAGCTATAAATAGGAGGGGTTGTTCTCACTTTTTGGGATCCGGATTTTGAAGCGACGAAGTGCAGCCATTTTGAGAGCTCGACTTCTACACTTCTTCACTTCTTTTCTCCACTCTAATCTAGTGCTTCCTTCCATCCAAATCGAAGATCATGATTGAAGATTCAAGAGCTTAGATTGAAGATCTTCAACTTTTCAAGAGAGATTTCTTCATTTGAAGCGGATTTGTGATAGATCAAGCTTCATCCTTCGCTGTCCAGATCTGAAGCGTGTTGATTTGGGTTTGTTTAGGTGATTTGGTGAGTGGTGATTATCTCTCACACGGATCCAAAGGAGTAGATCGGATTGTTGGCTCGATTTGGTGTTAAATTAGTGATTTCCATGCATTTTCTTCATCCTATGTGTAGATCCATGTAGATCCATTGTTCATGATGATGTTGCATCCATTTTATCATATGTTAACCTATGCAAGTTCATTCATCAAGTTTGTAGAGATATAATCCATGTTTTCATGCTTATTGGACTTTCAACTCTTTAATTACGAAAATGCCATTATTGTTATAATTGTCTACTTAGATCATTTTTGAATGCTTGATTGCTTGGATTGATGTTTGATTTGATTGATTTTTATGAACTAGATGATTGATGATTAGATTTAGACCAAAGGTGATTCAAAAGCTAAGGGAAAGGCTCTTGGATTGGAAAAGCTGCTCGTGGCATATGTAGCGGGATGATGAAGCTCCTATGCATAGATTTGATGATGTGAAGTTGAGATGAAGCTTTGCGAGGATGTAATGAAGCGGGGCATCATATGATGAAGACTTGGTCTAATCCAGGCGGGATCACTCCAAGCATGTTGATAACTCGGTGATATGATTCGAGTTAAGGATAATGGATGCTCGAGAGGCGCTTGAGCTAGTATGGAAATAGTCGTCGAGGAGGATGACTAGGAGGTTGAGATCTCATCGTTGTTGAAGGTTCTAGCATGCTCTAAGCAAGAGTACATGGGGACGCCCAAAAGACTAAGTTGATGGTCGAGTACTCTGGGTAGATTCGATAATCCTAGGCACGGGTCACGATGACGTGCGGGAGTTATGTCTAGAACCGGGGTTACCATTAGCCCTTGACGGACGGCTGAAAGAATGTGCCGGTCATTCAATTAACGGTGATATCGAAGCAATGATAACAGTGATAGCCAGAGTCATGGATGTTTGGTTGTATCGTCATTCGGTCTCAAGAGCGGTATTTCCTGGGTGCTTATCTGACCTTGGTTTTAGACCTTGGGATTTGTACTTGGAAAACATCGCTTTTGACTCAAGTGACAATTGTTTACTTTAAATTGTATGCTCTGCTATGTTTCTTCTGCTTAGTGTGTGTCTGGGGGCTATCACTGTAGAACGAGGTTGGAGTGGGAGGGTTGTATTCCTATTTCTTTTCCTTTATGCTCTTTTGGTATGTTGTTAGTTAATTTACTGCTCACTAAGACTGTTGTCTGACTCAAGGCTTTATGTTTTAATTCTTATTGCCTTGGGCTGTTCGTCCATTTTGGGACGGGCAGACTAGGTAGCAGGTGATAGGTGCTGTTCTCTTCTCACGATGCTGATATCGAAGACGAGCTAGAGGGTTTCTTATTATCTTCTTATATGTACTGGATATTCCGCTGTTTTGTATTCTCTGAGAGATATGTAGTGAGGCTGGATGTATTGACTATGTGATGCTTGTATTCAACTATTATGGAGTTTTATATGATGTCATTTTGTTCTGTAAAGCTTCACTATACATATGTTCTATTGTATTTTGTCCATGCACTGTGAGTAATACGATAGATTCTGTTGTTTTAAATCTTACCTTGACAATCGTCCATGGTCGCCTGGCACACTTTACAGCGCTCTATCTCTAGATTCGGTGCAGGGGTCATGGGCGGTCGTCACAGAGATCTTCGATTTATATATATTTTTTATTTTTTTTGAGGAGTTTAAATTTTTGGATTTGAATTTGGTTTGCAGTTGGATCTAGAATTTGTTTGTCTGCCATTGGAATAAGGAGTTGAGAAAGAATGTACGTACATACAAAAGAGAATGAGAAGTGGCTAGGGTTTATAATGAGTTATTTATAGGCAGATCAGAAAAATAGAATGAATGGATACAATTTATTTACACATTGAACGATAAATGGCCCGAAAATCCCATTCTATCTCCGGAACGAAATTGGGTCATCCCATATATCAAAATAGATGTTTTTGATGATTTCAAATTTAATGGAAGAGGTTTCAAGTCCTAATTCTATCGTATGAAGAATTTATGGTAAAATCAATTTTTTCAAATTGATTTCAATTGATTTCAATTAAATTGATTTCAAGGCGTTTCAAGCCCGTACGATCAAATGACAAGTCCGATTGTTCCGAAAATTGAAATCCTACAATAATTCACTATTACGGATCCGATGAAACTGGTTTCGTCGAAATCCGAGACAGTTGCCAAAAATGGCTATATTTCAGTTAGTTAAATAAATTAATAAATAAATAAATTAAATCACTTTTTCAAATCTGATTCTATAATTGACAAATTTTAGCACTTTTGATTACTTAGACATTTATAACCATTTAAAAAAAATTCCATGTTAATTCAATGTTAATTATTTCACAAATTATCATCTTTACTTCCAATTTAAATAAATTCAGTAATTATAAATTAAATGTCCAATAATTCCATTTAATTGACCTTTCATCCTATTATTCAATCCATTATTATCAAATGGATGAAATTAACATTGGTTCATGATCTACTACATTAATATTCTCAAATTTCATCTTAATCTCCATTAACGTAATATTTAAATATTTAATTTCATTTAATTGCATTTAATCCAATTATTATAATTTAAATTCCAATAAATTAATAAATCTTGATTTCCATTCTTTTTATTCAACCAATTTTCATATTATGAATAAAATTAACATTATTTCCAAATATTAACTTAATTTACATTAACATAATATTTAATTACATTTATTGAAATTTATTTCAAATTTAAATTAACAAGCTAAATAAATAGGTAATATACAATAATTGTTACCATTAACTTTTAATTACACCTATAAGTTATTATTAACAAGCAAATGTTACAATTGCTTACATAACACTGTTTTTATCCAATTATCATTAATTATATACTAATTCATAAGTTTATACAATATTTACATGTATTTACTTACATTCAATTTATAACCAAGTTATAACATTTACATTATTTCAATTAATTGGAATTTCATTCAAGTTGCTAATGATTAACTTTAATTAACCTTGTTATGTGTCATCTTAGTTATTATTTCATTTTTAATTTACAAATTTTTATTTCTTTCAATATTAAATTACCAAAATCTCAATAAATTAACAAATTTAATTATCGAAAATTACGGGTCGTTACACTCTCTGTGACGACCCAGAATTTTGGACATTTAAAATTTGGATATCTAATTGATTTTGAATATTTAAAAGTAAATTTCTAACTTTAATTTCAAATATAACCAATTATTGAATAATTGTAATGTTAAATTTAATAATTGGAATTGAGTAAAATATAGAATCCGGAGTTTTAAGCCGGTTAAAAATAATTTGAAGATTCAGAAAACTTGTATTGTTAATATTGAAGGTGATGAAACTTTTAAATTTGAATTTGGAAGTGATTTGTTCAGTTTTGAAATTTTATTGTTTAAAATTGAATTTAAAAATAGCCTTCCGAGGAACAGTCTCGGAATTAGACAAAACCAGATCCATTGGGTCCGTAATATTGAATTATTATTGGATTTCGAATTTCGTGGTGATCAGAAATGTTGTGCGAGCGTACGATATCTAAACGCGTTGGAATTTATTTCGAGAATTCAAAACCTATATTGTTGACTGGTCCAGATTTCTTCACATTAGAGCCTTCCTGATCCTTCTCCAATACGCTTCTTCGTTTAATAATTTAAAAAAGGGTAGATATTTTTCTTCAAAACGAAGCTTCTGCGAGAATCCAAATCTCGTTCGTTCCTTAATATGAAAGAAAATCATGGCTGCTATTCAAAATCAAAATTTACAGTTCGATTCGAAAGAATAAAATGGCCGAATGAACTCTTCCTTCCTCTATAAATTATTCACGAACCAAACTCAGTTTCTTTTCCCTCTGTTCGATTTCATTTAAAAAAATTATATAAACCCAATTCGAATCAATGAAGCCAATTTATCACCTCTTTCAAAAATCAGTTTCAATCGCGATTTGGGTTCATACGTCGCGATGGGGTGGCGCTTCGCTGTGGTCGTAGGATTTGGGTGTTCGAGTCGAGACCACGCACGCACGCGGGTGAGCTTAGAGTTGCTGTAGGCAGGTGGAGACGTCATGTTGGGTGTCGCGACTTCAATCTCGAGTTCGAAGAAGAGGAGGAGGCGAAAGCCCGTGACTGCATCGCGTGCGCGAGCTAGGGCTTGGGATTTTGCGTTCTACTGCGTTCGACTCGTCGAAGAGTTTGGCGACGAGAGGCGTTGGGCTTGGGGCAGTATGCGATTCTTCGCAGAGCAGCTCACGAATTGGAACTCGCGACATCTGGGATGTCGACAGCATTTGGGGTGAGCAGTTTCTTGTTCCTTCTTCTTGAGTTTGAAATCTAAGTGCTCATCTATGAAAGGATTTTTAATTAACAGTAAATATATAGAAATTGTAAGTGTTGGTAAGGATTTATATAAATTAGATTTTATATCTATATAGATGATTTTTTTTAAGTGGATGAGTTCCACAGATATATATAAATGTAATCTATCTATTTGAAATTTATATATATACACATATCTTCACTAACTGGTTTATTGTTAATGAAATGTATTATGAAAATATTCGTGTAATAAATTCATTTAATTATCTTAGTTGCTAAAATTATTTTTATAAGGAAATTAGTTTAAAATTAAATCATTGACTTAAACTTATTCAATAGTAAATTAATTGTTCAATTTATTCAAATATTAACAAAATTAATCTAATGTAAATTCAAGGTGGAAAATTTGGAAACCAAGTCGGGATGGAAATGGGTTACATACAAGAAAAGGTGAGTTAATCTCACTCAGTTTAATTTTATTTAAATTTAATTGGCTAAATTTAAATATGGATGAATGATTGAATTGTTTGATTGGATTGATATGATATGGTATATAGTAGTATATACCAATATATATATATTGGCATATGTATATATTGGATTTGATATTCCCGCATTTTATAGCGGATGAGACCCTATGCGCCGCAAAATAGCGGATGATTTATTTTAAATCCCATATACCGCGATATTCCACCTCGAAGTGGAATTGGTATTGTGCTAACGTCTGTGGATGCAGGGAGACAGGTTGGAGGGATCCAACTGGATTCCTCAAAAATTTATTTTATTATTCTGTGATCTGAATATTAATATCCTATGATGATTTGATATTGGATGTTGTGGTTGATTGAATTCCCAGTATAATAAATTTTGAAAATCTATGGGATTGAATTTTTGAAGAAAATAAAGAATAATAATTTAAGTAAATTGGAATAAATTTAAAAGTGAATTGAAAATAAGATAAAATAAAGTGAATTGGAATTGTAATAAATATGGGAAAAAGGAATTTAAATTTACGAAGGAGTAATAAAAATTTAAAACTCAAGTGATATGGTTTTTAAAGAAATAAAGAAATTATTTCTAATTAAATGAGTTAATTTAATTAAAAGCGTTAATAAGGAATGTTGGGAATTTAAAATAAGAATTTTCAGTTAAAGGGGTTTTAACTAGAAATTAAAATTTAAAAAACCCGAATAATTGTATTGGAAATAATTAAGGTAAATAAGGGAATTTTATTTCAAGATAAAGCAAATTTGAAATAAAATTGTAGAATTGATCTAAATATTGAAACTGGAAAATTTTAAAGAGGAATGAGATTTTGAGATCTATAAACTAAGTTTATAAAGTGAAGCGGATTTTAATATAAATTCAAGGTGTGAATTTATAAAGGATTGTGAATCTGTTTTAAAAAAATAAACAGAGATTTATTTTAAAGGTTGTGAAAGAGAAGTATTTTCTGGATAGCCAAGTACATTTTGTTTTAAAAAGAAATTTTAAATATTTGTTAAAGATTTATTGTTATTTTTAAAAGTCAAGTTTTAAAAATCTATTATTTCCAAATGTTAAATTTCTAAAGTAAGTAATTTTCAATCTATTATTGTAGTTAATACAAATGAGGTTTGATAATATGTTTTAAAAGGAAATTTGTTTATATTCTTTAAAATGGTTTTATTTAAATATCTTTAAATATATATTTTAACTTAAATATTAAAGAAGTTTAAAAAGGCGTTCTTATAAAGTATTTTTATAATAAAGTGTTTTAAAATTATTTTAAAAATCTAAAATGGTTTTGTACTTGGCATTCCAATGAAAATAAATATTTGGGAAATTATTCCGTGAGAGGAATATAGTTTGAAATTGTTTCCAATGGAAATTGAAATGGAAATAATATCTCGTGAAGATATTTTGAGGGATATAAATAATTTGGAGAGATTATTGATTGTTGATGGTTGTTATGGATGTTAATTGATAGTTAAACAACCGACTATCAATATTGGCCAAATGCGCTGATCGTTTCGAAGAGACCGGGATCGGGTTTCCGTATACCGGGATTCTAGGTTTGGAGACTCGAAAACCACTTCGATCCGGTTTGTACGTTTCGTGGGGAAGCAAGGGTAATATTGATAAGGGGATAGTGTTATCAGTTCTGTTCGGACCTGGAACGGACTTGTATGGATGAATGCTTTCGGACATCGTCAGGGGACGATGGGCATTCTAAGTGAAACGTTCTGAAGGTAACGTTTAGCCTCAAGCCTCATCAACCGGGAATGACTGAAAATCAGGGGTTATGCAGCAAGGCTTCGTGGGTAGCGCCCACTGGAGAGTATGGTCATCCCTGTCTTGATGTCCCTTTTTATTTCGGCTTAGTGGTGCGGTTGCTGATCCCAACCGTGGGGTGATCATATTCGGAATTGCCCATAGGTGATTCCGGCCTTGTGTTGCAGGGGAGCGGGCGTACTCCTCGGTACTGTGATCTAGGCCACGTACTGTGACAGGTGGTACCCCAGTGCCTAGTCATTCGTTGGAAATCCATTCTCCCTACGTGCCTTGTACGAGTTTTGTTTGTATTACCCACGTTGTGGCTAGTATGCTGGAATTTAATCATGTAACAATTTCAGCTATTTTAATAAGTATTTGTGAATAGACACTATTATAATATCAGAGGATTTTGATAAAAAGTGTTTTAGCTATCGTAAGGTAAAAACCCGACATGTTTTTTTGTGGCGTGGTCTTACGAGATGCTTTTGTTTTCAAAAGGATTTTTGAAACTTTAATAATCAATTGAGTGTGATTTTCTCACGCTGGTATTCCAGACTGACTCGGGTATTGTTTTATATGATGCTCGGGTCAGACCGAGATAAACAGGTTCAGATTGTAGCTGTGGAGCTTAGGAGACGAGCTGGATGGCGATACGTACTTCCGTATTTGTTTATTGTTCCGCTGTGTATTTGGATGTATATCATTGATGTGATGAACTCTGATGATGTATTCTGTAAATATATTGTATAAACAGATATATTTTTCTGTTTGAGTAAAGATCTGTTTGTATATATTATATTTTATTCCGCTGCGATGTGAGATTCTGATGTTGATTTTCTGTTTCTTCTTCTTCTACCTCTTTTTCTTTAACACAAATGGTTCGATTTTCCGGGACTGGAAAGTCGGGTCGTTACAAGTGGTATCAGAGCTTAGGTTGGCGATAACCTTGGCTCTGGTGGGAATTTTGAGAGTATTAATAGATATGAGCGCGTATTTGTTAGTGAATATAAAATGGTTTTATATTGTGTTGGTTGATTTATTGAGTGGCATATGAACCTTCGTCGGCACAGTCTGCGCAACTGTATCGAATAGGTTTCTAAACACTCGAATAGAACAATTCGACACAATATTGTTTTGAAATGGGTAGATGAAATAATTTTACCCAAAAATATATTTTGATATAAAAGAAATATTTCTATAAAATTATTATATATTTGGATGTTGGATGAAAAAAATCTAACAAATAAAATTGAGAGAAAAATATGATAAGATTATAAAATTAAAATGATTTGCATAATCAATGGGAATTTGCATGAGTACAAATTGTACAAATGAATTATAGCTAAAAATTTGATTTAATCAAATTGGAAAATGTAAACCCAGGATATTTTGGAAGTGTTTTCAAAGAATTTTGAAGATAAACACTAGCATTATTATTTGGAAAAATATTTCTGGAAAGGAAATTGTTTCGAATAAATTTTTGGGAAAAAAAAATAGCAATAAATTCACTACAGTCGCTGGAAAATAATTCGGAGGATGACGGCCGCATCTTCAGGATTCATTTTCGAACTTCTGAGTGACGGATTGCTGCCAAATTGATTTACTTAGAAAAATTTGCTTTGTTTTTGAAATTTTCAAAGGAAATTTGTTTGAAATAAAGCCAGGATTGGTTTAAAAATCTGAGAAGTGTGATTTGGAGATGTTGGAGTTTCCAAAATGATTTGAAACTAAAAGCTGGGTGTTTAAAAAGGGAAATCCTGATGAAATAAGTTGTAAGCTTATAACTTGAAATGATTTTCAAATCAGGAAGGGAATATAAGATTTGAATGTTAGCATTAACCTGTAAAGTGAAAAGTTAAAAATGAACTTAACTTGGATTGAGAAATAAAGATTTGACTGGATTGAAATTAATTGAATAGGTTGAGAATAATATCCAGTTGTATTTGAATAAAATTGAATCGAATTGAATTAAATAAATCTGAGTTAAGTTGAATTGGAAGGAAATAAAAATCCAGTTGAGTTATTAAAGGAATTGGATTGGAATAAATAAATTAGAATAACTTGTGAAAGAATTAAAAATCCATGGAAACGTGTAAAATCATAAGTGGTGACCTATGAAACTGAAAGTGGGATGGAAACCCCAAAATAAATATTTTGGATGAATTGGAAAATAAACGAATAATTCAAACTTGAATTATAAAATAAATTTAACTCAAGGAAATTAAATGAAGTGATATTTGGAATTAAAAACCAAGTATTGAAATATAAATAGATAATAAATTGGTAAATGAAATATGGAGATGAACCTGAATCGGTTAAATGCAAGTCAGATATAAATTTGATGTGACAAGTATTTTGCTTGTAAATGAATGATGAAATGAATATTCGATGTAAATATTATGGAATGTAAAATAAATTGAATGGAATCAATTAAAATGAAATCGAACAAAATATAAATTGAGTTGGAATTGCTTTTAAAAGTAGTCATGGGGCTAAAGAAAATATTTGTTTGGATGAATGTCGTCGAATTGCATAAATTGATCGTTCGATGTTAATGGGAGTGAATAAATATTCTATGGGCAAATAGAATAAATTAACCTAAGTTAAAAGTAAAATGGATATGAATAAATTGAAAGGAAACGGAATTAAATAAAATTCTATGAATTAATGGAAGTAAATATAATTGGTTTTTGAATCAATTGTAATAAATATAAGTTTGTTTGGATTTAAAATGAATTGGATGTAAGCAATGGACTGTAAACCATTGGAATTAGATGAAATGGCATCAAAATTGATTGGAAACGAGTGAAGGCAATTGAATTGGGGGTTAAAACTTTATTAATTACTTACAAGTGTTGTTTGGCAGGTATGGCCTATGAAACCAGTGTGTTGGCTATTGAAATTAATTGGAATGATAACAACTTTGAATGTTGTCACTAACCTGTTTAAATTTAGTTAGTACAGGTATCGGGAAGCCGTTTGGCTGGGTTTGATTGTGAAATATGCTAAAATAAATCGCCGCTTGCTTAAAAATTTGCTATAATAAGGTACGCTTACGCAAAATTCAAAATAGGAGATATGAACTGCATATATTGATATATATTGTGATTTCCGGCCTGAGGCCGATGTATATATATATTTGTGCATCCTGCGATATCGCAGAAGTCCCTCCGTACAAAGGAGACTCTGCCAAAATTTTCCATAAATTTTGAGAGTTAGAAAATTTTTGAAAATTTTCATTTACGATAAATGATTTAAATTTGTTAAGCAAATGAAATTAAAACTGGATATTGAAATCTAATTCAAATGTGAATGTAAGGTGAAGTGAAATCAAAGGAACTAAAGAAAGTAAAGGTCGTAAATAAACTGTTATTTGAGGTTTAAATTAAATAGTAAGTGAAACTAATCCATATTCAAAATGGAAGCCAATTTGAGTTTAAATGAAATTGTAAGGGCTAAGTAAATAGTAATTAAAATAAACTTCAATGGGGAAGTGAAAATAAATATAAACTTCAAAAATGAAGTAAAACAAATCCAAGAAGTATATAAAATGTTTATATTGGACTTAAGAAATGAATGGTGAATTCTTAGGTAAATTTGGTATGGAGGAAAATTATTCTAGGTGAATAATTGAATGACGATTAAAATTTGAAGATGTGAATGGGATAAGTGTGATAAGTGAATAACAATCAAATGAATGTGAATAAAAAAGAGAGTTGATATAACTGATAATCAATTGGAATTTATACGTAGGATGTACGTATATTATTTTATTCGCATAGCTATTTGGTCCAGATGTCGAACACAGAATTTCGAGATAGTTTTATCGATCCGAATTAGGATTTTTCACTCGATTTTCGACGGCGAGCCTGGATATGGATTGTTGATTGATTCTGGAAATTCTCTATCATAGTTTGTGGCTATGCAAGGAGAATGACGGTTTCTGATCGAGAAACCAGATCTGAGTCCGCACTAGGAAGGCGGGTGGACGATACTAGTTCGGAAGTGAAATTGTGTGATCGAGTGAGCGATCAAATTTGATATTGCGTACGGATGATATATGTGCATCGTACGGGCTTAAGTAAAACAAATATTGTAAATTTGTAAAGGAAAGTATAAAATGACTTTGGAATTGTGATTGAATATTATTGCTTAGTAGGATATACAGGTGTATAAAAGCAATGGATAAATTGGGATTTTGATTTTAGAAGATAAAATTTAATGGCCCGACCAAAAGGTATGTATTTGAATTTCTATATGAAATTTGATTGGGTTTTTGATCCAGCCACTTGGCTTTTTGTTTTCTTTTGAGATTGGGAGGCCGTAGAGCCATTTTGTAGTAGTACCGAGCTAGCCGCGCAAAGGAGACGCTGGCGAAATTTTTCGGAAATTTAGGGAGTTAGAAAAATTTTGGAAAATTTTGATAATTCAAAATTTGAATTCAAATTTAAATTTGAATTGATAAGTAGGTGATATGGTTTGGGGCTTATGAATAAGTTTGGGAAGTTAAAAGATGATTAGTGTATCATTAATAAAAGATTTTTAGGGTATTGTTAAAACTGTTTGAATTTGGGAAATAGTAACGGGGATTGAATCATTCTTCCTAACTAGTAATTTCGGGGACGAAATTCTTTTAAGGGGGAAGGAATGTGACGACCCAGAATTTTGGACATTTAAAATTTGGATATCTAATTGATTTTGAATATTTAAAAGTAAATTTCTAACTTTAATTTCAAATATAACCAATTATTGAATAATTGTAATGTTAAATTTAATAATTGGAATTGAGTAAAATATAGAATCCGGAGTTTTAAGCCGGTTAAAAATAATTTAAAGATTCAGAAAACTTGTATTGTTAATATTGAAGGTGATGAAACTTTTAAATTTGAATTTGGAAGTGATTTGTTCAGTTTTGAAATTTTATTGTTTAAAATTGAATTTAAAAATAGCCTTCCGAGGCACAGTCTCGGAATTAGACAAAACCAGATCCATTGGGTCCGTAATATTGAATTATTATTGGATTTCGAATTTCGTGGTGATCAGAAATGTTGTGCGAGCGTACGATATCTAAACGCGTTGGAATTTATTTCGAGAATTCAAAACCTATATTGTTGACTGGTCCAGATTTCTTCACATTAGAGCCTTCCTGATCCTTCTCCAATACGCTTCTTCGTTTAATAATTTAAAAAAGGGTAGATATTTTTCTTCAAAACGAAGCTTCTGCGAGAATCCAAATCTCGTTCGTTCCTTAATATGAAAGAAAATCATGGCTGTTATTCAAAATCAAAATTTACAGTTCGATTCGAAAGAATAAAATGGCCGAATGAACTCTTCCTTCCTCTATAAATTATTCACGAACCAAACTCAGTTTCTTTTCCCTCTGTTCGATTTCATTTAAAAAAATTATATAAACCCAATTCGAATCAATGAAGCCAATTTATCACCTCTTTCAAAAATCAGTTTCAATCGCGATTTGGGTTCATACGTCGCGATGGGGTGGCGGCTTCGCTGTGGTCGTAGGATTTGGGTGTTCGAGTCGAGACCACGCACGCACGCGGGTGAGCTTATAGTTGCTGTAGGCAGGTGGAGACGTCATGTTGGGTGTCGCGACTTCAATCTCGAGTTCGAAGAAGAGGAGGAGGCGAAAGCCCGTGACTGCATCGCGTGCGCGAGCTAGGGCTTGGGATTTTGCGTTCTACTACGTTCGACTCGTCGAAGAGTTTGGCGACGAGAGGCGTTGGGCTTGGGGCAGTATGCGATTCTTCGCAGAGCAGCTCACGAATTGGAACTCGCGACATCTGGGATGTCGACAGCATTTGGGGTGAGCAGTTTCTTGTTCCTTCTTCTTGAGTTTGAAATCTAAGTGCTCATCTATGAAAGGATTTTTAATTAACAGTAAATATATAGAAATTGTAAGTGTTGGTAAGGATTTATATAAATTAGATTTTATATCTATATAGATGATTTTTTTAAGTGGATGAGTTCCACAGATATATATAAATGTAATCTATCTATTTGAAATTTATATATATACACATATCTTCACTAACTGGTTTATTGTTAATGAAATGTATTATGAAAATATTCGTGTAATAAATTCATTTAATTATCTTAGTTGCTAAAATTATTTTTATAAGGAAATTAGTTTAAAATTAAATCATTGACTTAAACTTATTCAATAGTAAATTAATTGTTCAATTTATTCAAATATTAACAAAATTAATCTAATGTAAATTCAAGGTGGAAAATTTGGAAACCAAGTCGGGATGGAAATGGGTTACATACAAGAAAAGGTGAGTTAATCTCACTCAGTTTAATTTTATTTAAATTTAATTGGCTAAATTTAAATATGGATGAATGATTGAATTGTTTGATTGGATTGATATGATATGGTATATAGTAGTATATACCAATATATATATATTGGCATATGTATATATTGGATTTGATATTCCCGCATTTTATAGTGGATGAGACCCTATGCGCCGCATAATAACGGATGATTTATTTTAAATCCCATATACCGCGATATTCCACCTCGAAGTGGAATTGGTATTGTGCTAACGTCTGTGGATGCAGGGAGACAGGTTGGAGGGATCCAACTGGATTCCTCAAAAATTTATTTTATTATTCTGTGATCTGAATATTAATATCCTGTGATGATTTGATATTGGATGTTGTGGTTGATTGAATTCCCAGTATAATAAATTTTGAAAATCTATGGGATTGAATTTTTGAAGAAAATAAAGAATAATAATTTAAGTAAATTGGAATAAATTTAAAAGTGAATTGAAAATAAGATAAAATAAAGTGAATTGGAATTGTAATAAATATGGGAAAAAGGAATTTAAATTTACGAAGGAGTAATAAAAATTTAAAACTCAAGTGATATGGTTTTTAAAGAAATAAAGAAATTATTTCTAATTAAATGAGTTAATTTAATTAAAAGCGTTAATAAGGAATGTTGGGAATTTAAAATAAGAATTTTCAGTTAAAGGGGTTTTAACTAGAAATTAAAATTTAAAAAACCCGAATAATTGTATTGGAAATAAATAAGATAAATAAGGGAATTTTATTTCAAGATAAAGCAAATTTGAAATAAAATTGTAGAATTGATCTAAATATTGAAACTGGAAAATTTTAAAGAGGAATGAGATTTTGAGATCTATAAACTGAGTTTATAAAGTGAAGCGGATTTTAATATAAATTCAAGGTGTGAATTTATAAAGGATTGTGAATCTGTTTTAAAAAAATAAACAGAGATTTATTTTAAAGGTTGTGAAAGAGAAGTATTTTCTGGATAGCCAAGTACATTTTGTTTTAAAAAGAAATTTTAAATATTTGTTAAAGATTTATTGTTATTTTTAAAAGTCAAGTTTTAAAAATCTATTATTTCCAAATGTTAAATTTCTAAAGTAAGTAATTTTCAATCTATTATTGTAGTTAATACAAATGAGGTTTGATAATATGTTTTAAAAGGAAATTTGTTTATATTCTTTAAAATGGTTTTATTTAAATATCTTTAAATATATATTTTAACTTAAATATTAAAGAAGTTTAAAAAGGCGTTCTTATAAAGTATTTTTATGATAAAGTGTTTTAAAATTATTTTAAAAATCTAAAATGGTTTTGTACTTGGCATTCCAATGAAAATAAATATTTGGGAAATTATTCCGTGAGAGGAATATAGTTTGAAATTGTTTCCAATGGAAATTGAAATGGAAATAATATCTCGTGAAGATATTTTGAGGGATATAAATAATTTGGAGAGATTATTGATTGTTGATGGTTGTTATGGATGTTAATTGATAGTTAAACAACCGACTATCAATATTGGCCAAATGCGCTGATCGTTTCGAAGAGACCGGGATCGGGTTTCCGTATACCGGGATTCTAGGTCTGGAGACTCGAAAACCACTTCTATCCGGTTTGTACGTTTCGTGGGGAAGCGAGGGTAATATTGATAAGGGGATAGTGTTATCAGTTCTGTTCGGACCTGGAACGGACTTGTATGGATGAATGCTTTCGGACATCGTCAGGGGACGATGGGCATTCTAAGTGAAACGTTCTGAAGGTAACGTTTAGCCTCAAGTCTCATCAACCGGGAATGACTGAAAATCAGGGGTTATGCAGCAAGGCTTCGTGGGTAGCGCCCACTGGAGAGTATGGTCATCCCTGTTTAGATGTCCCTTTTTATTTCGGCTTAGTGGTGCGGTTGTTGATCCCAACCGTGGGGTGATCATATTCGGAATTGCCCATAGGTGATTCCGGCCTTGTGTTGCAGGGGAGCGGGCGTACTCCTCGGTACTGTGATCTAGGCCACGTACTGTGACAGGTGGTACCCCAGTGCCTAGTCATTCGTTGGAAATCCATTCTCCCTACGTGCCTTGTACGAGTTTTGTTTGTATTACCCACGTTGTGGCTAGTATGCTGGAATTTAATCATGTAACAATTTCAGCTATTTTAATAAGTATTTGTGAATACACACTATTATAATATCAGAGGATTTTGATAAAAAGTGTTTTAGCTATCGTAAGGTAAAAACCCGACATGTTTATTTGTGGCGTGGTCTTACGAGATGCTTTTGTTTTCAAAAGGATTTTTGAAACTTTAATAATCAATTGAGTGTGATTTTCTCACGCTGGTATTCCAGACTGACTCGGGTATTGTTTTATATGATGCTCGGGTCAGACCGAGATAAACAGGTTCAGATTGTAGCTGTGGAGCTCAGGAGACGAGCTGGATGGCGATACGTACTTCCGTATTTGTTTATTGTTCCGCTGTGTATTTGGATGTATATCATTGATGTGATGAACTCTGATGATGTATTCTGTAAATATATTGTATAAACAGATATATTTTTCTGTTTGAGTAAAGATCTGTTTGTATATATTATATTTTATTCCGCTGCGATGTGAGATTCTGATGTTGATTTTCTGTTTCTTCTTCTTCTACCTCTTTTTCTTTAACACAAATGGTTCGATTTTCCAGGACTGGAAAGTCGGGTCGTTACACTCTCCCCCACTCAAAACTTTCGTCCCCGAAAAGGAAAAAGAAGGGAAAGAGAATTAAGTAATCAATATATCTTATTCAAAATATAAATTTATAAACAACTAATTTACATAATTAAATAGTTTAAATAAAATATATCAATTTATAACAATTAAATCCTTTTATACTCAAAGTAGTAAAGTTTGGAAAACATTTCTCAAAATTTTCTAAATCCAAAATTTTCGAAAACTTTCGGCAGAGTCTCCTTTGTACGGAGAGATCTGGGAGAAATAATAATATAAATAAAACAATATATATCACATAATTTTAAAAATAATATAATATTGCTATAAAACTGTAATCCGAGAACGTACCTATTTGTCGGGCAAACAATGCTTAATTACGAAACCAAAAGTAGTGGCAATTGCTTCCATAACCTGTATTTTACTTATATAATCTAAAAGAGTTAATAATTATATAAAATAAAATATTTAAAATTGTTTCAACCGCTAACAAACAAATCAATATAAACAACAATCACTGGCAACCACGGCATACAATCATCATATGAAATCAATAGAATCAATCATCCATCCATATCAAACAGACAAATGGTTTGTTTGGGTTCATAATTTTTTGTTAACCGCCTAGAATGACAAATAAACTACTGAGCGCACCATTTACTCAACAGTCTTAGATGAACCCAATAGATTATTCATACATCTTAAACAATTAGAAGTATCCTATCCCAAACAACCCATAAACCAAAACAAACAATAATTTACAATGTGCTTGAGTTATTCTTATTAAATTTCTTTCACAACATTTATAGTTTTTTTATTCTTCGTTTCATTCATACAAGGATTATTTCTTTAACTTACATTTATTTCTTACAAAATTTTATTCCCATTCATTCATTAAGTGTTTATTTCATTTATTTTTCCTTTATTACTTACAAAAATTCATTTTCATTTATCCATATCATGTCAATTTCTTTTATTGCATTTCATTACATTCATTTAATTATTTACTTTAATTATAAATAGTTTCAATATTAACTTAAGTTCAAAATCCTTTACTTGCAGTACTCATTTTCTATTTCATTTAATTAGTAGTATTACAATTTTAACTCAAGTTTATAACTATTTTCATATCAAATTTCTTATCTATAAAAGTAAATTTCATTAAACACTTCCATTACATAAGTTTTACTTGTAAAAATTTCCATTACATATTCTTTTAACATTTCCACTTTTATAATTGGAAAGTTATATATATATATATATGTCTTTAAGAATGCAATTGAAAGTTACACAAGTTTGACTTACTTATTTTAATTAACTTAAGGTTCAATAATTATCATTTCTTATTTTCATATTCTTTTCGTTTACAAGTTACAAATTTCAAATTCCTTGTATATCTCAGTTATAACTTAGCATATAATTTCTTATTTTCATTTAGAAGTTTCAATTATTAAAAAGTTAAAAATTTTATTCCATTTCCATAATTTAAATCTCTAATTTATAGCAATTTAGGAACTAAATGTCGGGTTCCATTTCACATCATTTAAAATAATAAATACACACACATATATATATATACACACACTCATAACTTTTATATCCAATCATATTTAAACTTTAAAATTTTATTTGTTTATTAAAATATATATGTAGTAAAACTACTACAATGGCCTTTCCACTTTGAAACTCGAAACTGAATGTCGATGATGCGTGCACTCATCACCGAAATTATTTTCCAGCGATAGAGAGGGGAGTACAGAACTTATTTCTTTCCAAAATTTCATTAAAAAAATTCTTTCAAATTATATTGAAATATTTATATCAGAAAATACTTCTAATAATATTATTATTGTATCCCAAAATCATTGGAAAGAAATTTTCAAAAACCCCGGAACTTAAGTTCTGAATTTTCATTTATTTTATTTTCAAATCTTATTTCCAACCTATATTTATAAATTTCACTACCTAACAACCAATATATGACAACCAAATATATAATTTATAAATCATTATTATATATATATAAAATATACATCAGGTAAAATTATTTCATTTACCTATATTTCAAAACAAATATTGTATTGGTCTGTCCTATTAAGTGTTTAGAAATCCCTATCGATGTCATAGCGTCCTATGCACCAACCAGAATTTATAAATACAAAACGGAACAAATTAACACAATATAGAAACCTTTTTATAACACTAACAAATACGCTCTCTCATATATATACTCTCAATGACTCATTCTAGGGTATTACTGCCCTATTTTTAAAGAGTCAGACTGCACAAAGCTAAGGTTATCCCTAATCCAAGCTCCGATACCAACTGTAACATCCCACCTTTTTGTACGTTTTAAGCAGACACACATGCCGACTCAAACCATACGGAAGGGAAGATTGTTATTGGGGTGAATAAGAAAAAGTGAAGAAAGGAAAAAAACAAAACAAAATCTCGCAGTGGAATGAAAAATATAATAATAAATAACAGTTCATGAAGCTGTATACAAAAGATTTGATTATACATATACAATACAAAATCAGAGTTACACATATCAGAGATAAACAAATGATGCAGTAGAATAATATAGTAAATAATAGTAGTACAAATCTTCGTCTTCGTCCTCTAGAAATAGGGTCTACAAATCCTAAAATGCTCAGGCTGACCTGAGCGAATTGAAAAGACAAAACACTCGAGTCAGAACTAAAAGATCTTATGTAAGTTAAAATAACGGTAAATAAATATGAGTGTAAACGGCGTCGGAGATGTTTACGGGGTTTGACATCTCTTATCTAGTTTCTAACGTGAGTGTAGTAACTTAAGAGATGTTCGGGATTCACATCTCCTAAGGATCCATTAAACTATCTACTATGTAGTACAATACGCTATTATAATATGTCTACAGTAGGATAAACTATTAAAATAGCGTTATGGCGCTACATTTTCCCCATTAATACATTTTTATATATTCTCATAGTCTATACAGTACCGTAATCCCGCCCGGACTGGACGTCGTCAGAGGGCACTCCATAGGTATGGTACAAAACAAACTCGTAGAAGGCGCGCTAGGGTAGTTGACACGGCATAACTAGGCAATGCCAGGGTAGATATACCAATTACACTTCCGGACCGGTGGTAACGCATAGCAGCTACTACCATCCACCTCGACACACGCTCCCAAATCAAAAATCAAGGGGTGGCCACCAAATCAATCGCAAAGTCAGAAAATAGTATCGAAGGAATGTGCCCGATCGGAGGAATGACCTCACTTAGCCCGTCAATTGCTCATATTTTAGCCACCTTAATCTAACTCATGGGAGTCAGGTCCACGTATATACCTTATAGGATCGTCGCCACCATCCTACTTCATTCTGGAATCTCCACCGCGTACACAATTGTCAAAGTGGTTTTCGGTATTGGTAGAGAGTATGACAATATCTGATCCCGGTCTCTTTAATAACCAATCGCTTATTACACACCAGATGATTCTTTTACATTTCCAAAATCATTTCATAATTGATATCAAAATACCATATTCAATTCAAATTGTATCATTTTCGAAATCATTACTTACTTTCGAAATTATATCACATTGAAATCATAGATCGAAATAATATTTCCTTTCAAAAGTCATATTTCCAAAATAGGATAAACTCTCATTTCAAAATATCATGTTAAACCAAATATGCTATTTAAATCCCAACTTAGGTTATAATATCGCTTAACCACATTCACTTTAAAATCGAGAATTTGAATATAAACCCATCCATTTTACTTAGTTTGGAATTTAGAAGAAAATAGTTTTAAATAGTTAATATAGATTTAAAATAGATTAAATAGCTTTAAAATAGATTAATTAGATTTAAAATAAGTTAAATTGTTCAATCAGATTAAAAATTTGAAAATCTAAATAATTAAATTCTTTTAAAATAATATATTTAAAACAGTTTATATGAAAAATATGAATTTGAAATTTATATCAAGTTAAACTATTTATTTCATTCCAACACATTTTGACCATTACAATGTCCCAAAACCCAATTTTAAATTTTTTTTCCGATTCAGAATTCTTAATAAATATTAAATTCAATATCGCTTAAATCCATGTTGAAACATCGATTTAATTACTCCAATTTCAATATATTTCAAAGTTATACTTCAACGATTTTAATAATTCAATTTCGATAAACTTCACTTATATTTCAAATTCACTATAAAATTTCAATTTTTATTCCTTTAACCATTCTTTTAAAACAATTCAATTTTTTTTTATAAAACTCGAAATTCGATAAAAATTCAATTTACATAAATCAAATTTTATTTCAAAAAATATCATTTAACTCAATGCAAAATTGAAGGATTCAACGTCATTTAAATTTAACCCATCCGGTGTCCGTATATAATTATCTACCCTAGGGTTAAGTGATACGAATATTTATCATTTCAATCCGCAATTTAAAATGTTATGGTTATATATCATTTCAAACCGCAATTCCGAATTAATAATAAAATCCATAAAATCGCTCGAGTCTATCATTTCAACCCATAACGATTTTTCCTTAATCTATTGATCATACGGGTATGTATCATTTCAACCCATAGTGAACTTGCAGTTTATAACGATATAAAATAAACATCCATTCATCCAATATCAACAATCAACATCCATTACAAACATCATCCAAATCAATCAAATAAATATTAATATAGAACTGATAATCAATAACAGGTATTTAACTGGAAATTTATATTCAATAATAAATTAAATAACGATTTAATTCTAATAAATTCAAATTAACTAAGATGATGATTTAAAATATACCAAACATTCATAAATAAATTTCTAATCACATCATAAATTTAATTTAACAAACATAAGAAATTTTAGAAGTTGTGAGTGGGTTAAAACACTCACCTTTGAATTTAAATCGAATTTAAACCCAAAATTTGAACGTTCTTAGAATTCGTCCAAACTAGCGTCAAAGTGTTCGAAATTTGAAAATGATCCAACAAAAGAAACTGCGCGTAAATCAGACATCGTATGAGGAAGTTATTATACTTATAATGCTTGAATTTGAAATTAAATTAAAATAATAAGAAAAACCCTCGACCATTCAGATGAAGCCATGTCGCCCAGAGAAAAACATCTTCCAGATCACGTTCAAACCCTTCGCCTCGACCACGTTGACCACTGACACCACGCGCCTCCGGCCACTATACGCCATGCCACCGTCACGATCGACTCTGGCCACCCAGGCCGACCCCCTTAGGTCGTGCGACCTTCCCCGGTTAGCCGCCGCCGCCTCCTCCGGTTAGGGTTTTCGAACCCTAACTTGCCAAATTCGACCACCACCGGTCGCCATACTCGACAAGACCACCGACGTTGAACTCCCCTCGGTGAAGTCTCCACACCTCATATCTTGATTTTGCCGATTGCTTCCCGAATCAAAAACGCCCAATTAGGCTTAGGGTTTCGCCGTTCGGAGCTTTGATAGAGATTTGCCGTTGATTCGAGCACCAATTCCGAAAACAAACACTTGACGCAGATTCGTATATATTGTTGAGATCTTTGATTTATATATTTTTTTTGAATTTTTTTTAGGAGTTTAAATTTTTGGATTTGAATTTGATTTGCAGTTGGATCTAGAATTTGTTTGTCTGCCATTGGAATGAGGAGTTGAGAAATAATGTACGTACAGACTAAAGAGAATGAGGAGTGGCTAGGGTTTATAACGAGGTATTTATAGGTAGATCAGAAAAATAGAATGAATGGATACGATTTATTTACACGTTGAACGATAAATGGCCCGAAAAGCCCATTCTGTCTCCGGAACAAAATTGGGTCATCCCATATATCAAAATAGATGTTTTTGATGATTTCAAATTCAATGGAAGAGGTTTCAAGTCCTAATTCTATCGTATGAAGAAGTTATGGTAAAATCAATTTATTTCAAATTGATTTCAATTAATTTCAATTAAATTGATTTCAATTGATTTCAATTAAATTGATTTCAATTGATTTCAAGGCGTTTCGAGGCCGTACGATCAAATGACAAGTCCGATCGTTCTGAAACTTGAAATCCTACAATAATTCACTGTTATGGATCCGATGAAACTGGTTTCATCGAAATCCGAGACAGTTGCCAAAATGGCTATATTTCAGTTAATTAAATAAATTAATTAATTCACTTTTTCAAATCTGATTCTATAATTGACAAATTTTAGCACTTTTGATTACTTAGACATTTATAACCATTTAAAACAAATTTCCATGTTAATTCAATGTTAATTATTTCACAAATTATCATCTTTACTTCTAATTTAAATAAATTCAGTAATTATAAATTAAATGTCCAATAATTCCATTTAATTGACCTTTCCTCCTATTATTCAATCCATTATTATCAAATGGATGAAATTAACATTGGTTTGTGATCTATTACATTAATTTCTCAAATTTAATCTTAATCTCCATTAACGTAATATTTAAATATTTAATTTCATTTAATTGCAATTAATCCAATTATTATAATTTAAATTCCAGTAAATTAATAAATCTTGATTTCCATTCTTTTTATTCAACCAATTTTCATATTATGAATAAAATTAACATTATTTCCAAATATTAACTTAATTTACATTAACATAATATTTAATTACATTTATTGAAATTTACTTCCAATTTAAATTAACAAGCTAAATAAATAGGTAATATACAATAATTGTTACCATTAACTTTTAATTACACCTATAAGTTATTATTAACAAACAAATGTTACAATTGCTTTCATAACATTGTTTTATCCAATTTTCATTAATTATATACTAATTCATAAGTTTATACAATATTTACATTTATTTACTTACATTCAATTTATAACCAAGTTATAACATTTACATTATTTTAATTAATTGGAATTTCATTCAAGTTGCTAATGATTAACTTTAATTAACCTTGTTATGTGTCATCTTAGTTATTATTTCATTTTTAATTTACAAATTTTTATTTCTTTCAATATTAAATTACCAAAATCTCACTAAATTAACAAATTTATTTATCGAAAATTACGGGTCGCTACATAATATCACTGGATTTTCTATAAAAATATTTTGGTTATCGTAAGGTAAAAACCCATTTGTGTTTATGTGCGGCGTGGTCTTACGAGATACTTTCGATTTTAAAGGGTTTTAAACATAATAATTCAGTTGTTTGAGTTTACTCACACCGGACCTATGTCTAACCCGGAGTTTTATTTTCTTTCCTTAAAACTCTTGGGTGCTCAAATTTTTATGGGCATCAAAGTTGTTCAGGTTTTCTATGGATGCATCTTAGAGGAGCTTGGAGTAGGAGGCTTCATCGATAGCTAGTTTCCGCTGTATTATATGTATCTTATATTAGTTAGGTAGGGATAGGCTGTTATAACTATCCAAGAGTAGAATCTTATTAGTATGGTTCTGATGTATTATTTTTGAAATGGCTTTGTAGAGAACTATGTTGATTAATATATGTTATTCCATTGCGTTATGAGATTCTGTGATTGTTTAGTTTCTTCTTTCTTATTTCTATCCACTAACGATCGGTCTTTCTGGCACTTGAATGCTCGGCACGAAATAAAGTGGACATATTAGTGTCGATTTTTGTCGGTCGAAAACCCCATTCATTACATTTGGTATCAGAGCGCGGTTAAGCGAGAACCTTGGCTTTGGTGGGGTAACTCATTAAGTGATAAGGTAATGGATTGCCTTATTATGAGTTTGAGTGTATTATATAAGAGCGTGTATTTATTAGTGATATAAAACATTTTGTATTATGTTGATTTATCGGTTGAGTGGCTTATGAATTCTGGTCAATATGGAAGGTACAGCCGTATCGATAGGGGTTTCTAAACACTTGAACTAGGCAAATCAACATAGTATTGTTTTGGAAATTGGGTAAGTGAAATAGTTTTGCCCAAAAATATATTTTATGTATAAAAGAATGATTTTAAAAAATAGTATGGTATTTTTGAGGTGTTGTTTGCTAAGAGATAATAATATTTTATTATTATCATGTAGGGTTGTTTAGTCATGCTCGTCCATTTGAGCATTGACTATTGTTAGTGTGTATAGGTAGCTTTCCTTTTTAAGATTTGGGTTGGGTAAGTAGAAAAAGGAATAACATTGAAGCGAACACCGTGTGAATTAAGTTTCACAATTTGACTATAAGGAGTTCGATTGATAACGTTGGGTTAAAATTGGGTTTAATATAAGGTGTTTATTAAAAAGAAATATTTCAGTTGATTTTATAAATTAGAATTTTAAAATATATTTTGAAAATAAGTTGATTTTACAAAGAATTTAAACCTCGATGCTTTTGGAAAATGGTTTGCAAGATTTTGGAAAAATACAAATTTTTTTACTTAAAAATACTTTGAGGTATAAATATTCTAAATAAAAGGAATATGAGAGTAAGATTTATCTTTAGACAGTTCGGGAAATGAGTCTCGAAATATTTTATGATGATCTGAATAATCTTCTAGGTGATAATCGAATGTTTGCTTAGGCAGATGTGATAGAGCACTTAGTAATGTATTCTCTTTGTCATTGTACGATCGAAACAAGTTCGAATCCAAAGAAAGTGAATGATAGATATTTTGTTAAAGTCGATTTATTTGGAAGTATATATATATAGTATTATTAGAAAAGAGATTTGAAAAAGAAGAACTATTTTTATAATTAACTAGTTCGAGTGACTCGAAAGTGACTAAAATGGGAAAGGGGTGTGTTCGGATGGTAAACACTTCTCTTGAGTATTACCCTCTTGGTAAGGAGATATATATGATACTATTTGGTAGTACCCGGTTCCTTGATATCATTTTGGTGTTACTCGGGCTATATGTATATTTTCTACGGGTTAAAAATAAAGTATTATTTCAAAAAGTTTTTTAAATAAAACCCGGGTATTTGGCTCTTAAGTTTCCAAAATAATAAGGTATCTTTATTTTAAATGGGTTAATTAATGAAGTTAAAATTAATTTAATAAGAGGGTTTAATAAACATGGTTTCATTTAACAGTGTCTTTTGATTTTAACATTTAGAAAGTGAAAAATTATTTGATGTTATTGGGCCGGCTAATAAATGTCATTACCTTAGAGGTGTCTAATAAAAGGTAGACTCTAGGATGGAGTTTGGATACCTGTATCCTCCTCTTCTTAGCTACTTACTAGACTGATTGAGTAATGAGATTGGATTGGTCGACTTAGTGTTGAGACCGAAATTATTTTGGGCCTACAATCTGAATAGTTAAAAAGTTGATAAAATTAATAATTAGAAGTTCTGTATACTCTTAGGATGTCGAAGAGTATTATACAATTTTATAAATTAAAATAATTTTACGAAAAAGTTTCATAAATAAGTTGTGTCATTTTAAAGTGTTGAACCAAGTTGAAATTTCTATGAAATGTTCCATAAATCACTTTGGGAGGGGGGGTAAAAAGTAATTGGGTAGTAAGAACCTTTAAATGAGTACGTAAGTTGTACGTAGATCCTTCCTCTTTTTCATATAATTCTCGATCCAAGATTCGAGTACATGACTTTGAGGTGTTTCACACCATTCCGAATAAGGATCTATTACTCAATTTTTGACAGTAAGCCCTTGATAAGGATTTTTTTATATGGGACAAATGTTTTCTATCAAAGTTACAGCTACATAAGGAGAGCAGAGGTTCCAAAAGAAGGAGCCTAATCGAAGTCCGCACTACCAAATCGGATGAGCGATACTAGCTCAAATGCGAAGTTATGTATTCGAGTAGTGATCGAATCATATTATTATATGGGAATGGTCTATGTACATCATACGAGTTGGTATATAGTGTTAAGTGCTTCCAAGGATAAGGTGTAATTTCGAGGACGAAATTCTTTTAAGGGAGGGAGAGTGTAACAACTAAGAATTTTCACTCCTTTAATTTGCGAATATTTAATTAGTTTTAGATATTCAACATATAGGTTTTATAACAAAAATAAAACTCTTTTAAATGATAAATAATGATGGTGAAATAGTTTTTAAAATTTGTTTACAAAAATATTTGGTTTGAAGAAAAATCGAAAATGTGACCGGAATTCATTTTCCGAATTTTTTTAATTTTCGTTAGCTAAAAGTTGTCAGAAATGTTGTGATCAAAATAGCATATGTATATAAATTCATTTATAACTAAAGTTAATATTTCATTTCACATATATATATGTATTCACTTAAATATCATATATATTAGTAAGATAAGTTTTCTTTGATTTAAATATATATATATTTATTTAAATGTAAAGATGCTTAGGAAAACATATGTAGACATAAGTACATATATGAATTAAATGCATGTTGGCTTAGAAATGTAAGGGGGGACAAGATGGTGAGGTGGTGCAAGGTGGGTGAAGGGCAAAGGACGAGGCTGTTTAAGTTATTCCTTTTTTCCTCTTGTTTATAAATAGTCTTTCCTTCTTCACATTTTACCTCCTCTTCCTTCTATCCTATCTTTCTAATTTCCAACCCAAAAGGAGATTTTCTTCTTTTGAAACCGTATGAAATTCCAATATCTACAACTTTTATTTGTACCACATTTTCAATTTCTGAGTGTAGCTATGTCAAAAATGCAATTCTTTCAGACATGTTTTTGGACTCAGAGATCCATGTCTGAAAATGATCCTTCTTATTTGGGTCATATCTTCCTAAAAAATAACTGACATTGAGTGTTTCTTTTATTAAAAGTGTAGAGACGAATTTCCTAAAACTTTTCTATTGACCGCTTTTCCAAAATTCGGGAAATACATGTCCAAAAATCAAGGGGAATTTGACCTATTTCAAGTGGATTTTGTGGTTTTCCAAGCTTTTCGAATTCCAAAATGTATCAAGTTTTCAAAGGATATTTGGTGAGTAAATTCTTTAACTTTTGGACATGTTTTACCTTTATATGTATTTAATATTGGATGATAAAATAAGTTGGTTATTTGGTTGGAATATTATATGGTTTGAATATATGTATATGTTGCTAGTTGTGGTTTGGATATTGACTTGTGAATCGAAAGCTAAAACGTTATGTTTCATTATAAAGATGTGATTTTTGGATTTGTGCTATGATTGTGTTATGCTTATGGACGTTTAGGCATGTGCATGTGATGTCATGCTAAGGGAGTGGACACTTTGATGTGGTATTGACGATTGGATTTCTTTGTGGAAAAACTAGTGTTTTGTTTAAAGAAAATTGAAAATCATTTCAATGTTTTCAACTTTGTTTTCTTATAAAAACTCTTATGCTATGTTTATGATAAGTTTGTAGGTATTTAAGTGTTGAGGTTTCAATGAGGAAAGTCAAAACATTTTCAGGTTATGGTGTCCATAGCGATAGTCGCTATGGGTGCAGTTTCGACTAAAAAGTCAATTTTTTTTTAAAATTTAGTTTTCATACTTAAAAGTGTCTTTAAAATTATAAACTTAATAATGGTGTTTTAGAAAGTTAATTAATAATTTAATAATCAATTTTTAATTAATTAAGTTTTGATAATTAATACTTAATTAAATATGAAACAGGGTTTATTAATTAAAATTAAGTAAAGATTAACTACTAATTAATTATGTTTTAAAAGTAAGATTAATTTTAATTAATTTTTGATTAATAAAGATTAATTTTAAATTAATTATGAGTAAATACATGATTTATTTTTAATTAATTATTAATCAAATATAAGGTCAATTGTTTGTTTATTTAATTACTCAATTATTAACTACTTTTAATGATAAATTAATTAAGGTTTAATTTTAAAGTAAATTATTTATTAAATGTTTAATTTATTATTTAAGTTTTAATCAAAAGATTAATTAATTAATTAATATTAATTAATATTTAATTATTAATGGAGGTTTAATTAATTTTTAAATAATTAATAAAGGATTAACTAGGGTTTAATTAATAGTTAATAATGGTTTAATTATTTAACTAAATTAAGTTAAGATTCAATTAAGTATAATTATAATTTAAATAAGGATTTCACTTATAAGTAATTATTTTAAAAAGAGTTTTAAATTCCTAACTCCTTTGTTTTTTAAGAATCAAATTGTTTTAAAGGAACTTCTTTTTCAAATATGGTTTTGAATTCAAGGGATTCAAGTGTCGATACCATTAAGAAGCCATATAACTGTGAATGAGTTATAATATAGATTGTTTGATTGTTTGGACATATGTTAGTAGAATAAATCCCTGTTCTACTATAAATTAATTGAATTGTTTAGATATCTATTTAGCCGGACAAATCACCATCCTGCTATTATGTTATATGTGCATGTTTATACTGGTTAGTTTGTACCGACATATTATTTCCTGATTTGGATATGAAGTGTATTTACATATATGTTGACTTATGTAACTAAATTGTTGAATTACTTGAGAATGAAACAAAAATTAAATGGTAACTTAAATTAGTACCATTGGGATTGATAAGCCTTTTTTGAATTTATGAAGTATGATTTTGAATTAACTTCAATTCTTTAATCGGTCTGGGGTTTTAAAGTTTATAACTGACTTTCATGTTATATAATTATTTTATAAAGATATTTATAAATAATAAATTGTTTAAATAAAAGGGTTTTACTAAATAAAAGTGTTTATTTAATGCGATTTAAAATGAGATTTTGTAATGTTAAAGATATTTTATAAAGAATTTTTTTTAAAGACTTTTATACATGGAAATAGATTTTATAAATCATTTTAGAGATTTGAAAAAGAAGTTAAATCTAGTTTGAAGATTTATAAGGGGGTCTGAAATATGAAGTGAACTTATAAAAAGAATTTTTATAAGGGATAAGTGAATGAGTTTCATAAAGTGAATGGTTTTATAACGAGTGATGTTTTGAAAAGGGAATCTCTTGGCCATTTAATATGGAATTTGAAAAGAGGGAAACTTTTTATAAAGTTTGGTAAATATAGTTATACCGTTGAGATAAGTATATAAATGTTTTCTTTCAAGCATAAAAGGAATGTAAAGGGTTTTGGGAATAGTGTTTAAAAAGATCTTTCAATCAAGTTTTGCAAAGTGTTTTAGTTAATTAAAGATTAATTAATAAAGGCATAGTGGATCCCATATGGAATCAAATCAATGTTGAATAATTTATTATTTGATAGTTAAATAACCGACTATCAAATCTGGACCTAAACGTAACTTCGAAATATCAAGGAGAAACACATGAGTTATATAGCACAGTCATCACCAATGATGTTGTACTGTGTGTATAAATCTCGTTTCGTTCTTCTTGTATAAATGATAAGGAAATCCATGCACAAATGGTTAGGGGGTGAACTCCGCTCTTATCTTTGTCTATTTATTTACCAAAGAACCGGGGCTGAGTTTACCGAAAATTATCGAAAGTTGTTTCAACGAGACCGGGATCAGATATGTTATCCGAAAACCACTTCGATCCAACTCAAGCATTTCGAACTGAAGACATCTTGAAGAATATGAAATTGAAGATGGAGCACTGAAGTGCAAGGGCTGCTTGCTGCTAGTCCTGAGGGTGATTCCAAAATGGATGTAGTAGAAGTAGTACCTTCGATTTATCCTTATCCTGGACAACTTGTATGGATGAATGCTGGCACTGCATTACTGCCTAGATGGCAGTATTAGCATTCCAAGTGGGATTGTTATTCAAAAATTAAGCGTAGCCTCAAGCCTCATAAACCGGAAATGAATAAAATCAGGGGAGATGCAGCAAGGCTAAGTGGATTGCCCACATTAGGGTGTGTCATTACCTTTCTAGATACATCTACATATTTATGGATTGGTTGTGCATGAGATCTCAATAAAAAGGGTTGCAAAGCAACCGGGGTCATGACATATTAGGTACTATCCAGTCATGGGTAGGCCGGTCTTGTGTTGGCAGGGGATCCCAGCGAGGTCCTCGGTACATTTTCTAGACGTGTATCATGATAGATGGTACCCCAGTGCCTTGTCATAGTATGGAATCCAATCTCTAATATGTGCCTTTACGGTTTTGATTATAGAACCTAATTTGGTGGAATTTAATTAATGTAACAATTTCAGCTATGATTAATAAGTATTTGTACTGTAGACATTATTGTAATATCACTGGATTTTCTATAAAAATGTTTTAGTTATCGTAAGGTAAAAACCCGTTCGAGTCTATGTGCGGCGTGGTCTTATGAGATACCTTTGATTTTAAAACGGTTTTAAACATAATAATTTAGTTGTTTGAGTTTACTCACACCAGACCTATGTCTGACCCGGAGTTTTATTTTCTTTCCCTAAAACTCTTGGGTGCTCAAATTTTTATAGGCAGCCAAGTAGTTCAGGTTTCCCACGGATGCATCTTGAAGGAGCTTGGAGCAGGAGGCTTCATCCATCGCTTGTTTCCGCTGTATTATATGTATCTTATATCAGTTTGGTAGGGACAAACTGTTATAACTGTCTAAGAGTATAATTTTATTGGTATGACTCTGATGTATCATTTTTGAAATGACTTTATAAAGAACTACGTTGATTAATATATGTTATTCCATTGCGTTGTGAGATTCTAGGATTGTTTAATTTCTTCTTATCTTCTATCTTATATCTATCCACTAACGATCGGTCTTCCGGCACTTGAATGCTCGGCACGAAATACAGTGGACATATAAGTGTTGATTTTTATGGGTCGAAAATCCCGTTCCTTACACTTTCTGAATAGAAGTTGTTTTAAATGTTCTATCCAAAAAACACTATTCGGGAGTAGGAGTAGTCTTGGTAACTATAAAAGGCCAAAGAATATGTTATGCTTTAGAACTTGAGTTCTATGCTACAAATAATGAAATGGAATATGAAGCGTTAATTACGATTCTCTAATGGCAAAGAAGTTAGCAGTACGAACACTACACATATTCAATGACTCCCAATTGGTGATTTGTTATGTTAAGAGGGTTTTAGACTAAGTGTGGACTACTTGGTCCTTACATGTCTAAGGTGTTGGAATTACTTGATGAGATTGAAACATTACATTATTATGGGATTGAAACATTACATTATTATGTACATCCCCAGAGAGGAAAATGCGAATGCAAACTCATTAGTCAAACTGGCCAGCTTCGGAGATGCACAACAATTTGGTGTTGTTCCAATAGAGTTATTGAAGACTTTGAGCATTGATGTAACTGATATCGATTATATTACGGGGATCGAAAAAAAGTATACATGGATGACTCTATTCAAGGAGCATTTTATGAAGGGAATTCTTTTGAAGAGAAAAAATATTACTTAATTACTATATTACATTATGTAAGATAGATTATTATTTCAAATGAAATTGTAAACCCCTTGCTAAGGTGTCTCGACAAGGATGAAGCAACCAAATTCCTTGAGGATGTTCATAAAGGGAGTTATGGAGATCACACTGAGGGGCAAAATCTAATGAAGAAGGTACTTCATTGTGCATATTTCCAGCCAATTGTCAATCGAGCTGCAGTTGAGTTTTCAAAGAAATGTGACAAGTATCGAAAATTGGTGAAGGTATTTAGATCCCAATCTAAAAAGCTTACTCAAATGACTAGCGTTAGTCGCTATGCATTGGATCGAAGATGGCTAATAGTAGTAAACAATATAAATACAGCAGAATAATATAATAGATCATATAGTCGATTTTATACTGGTTCAGATCTCCTATCCTATGCCTAGTCCCGAAGTTCCCCTTCAGTATTTCACTAACCAAGACACCCTCACTTTATCCGAAGGAACATGTTTACAGACTCCGCCTGAACAACCGAACATAACTTCAATTACTATTACAAGTAGTGTAACAAATGTTGCTTTCTGACGCAGCATATCTTGATATACATATTATCTCTTTGATGTACAATGACACCTATAACTAAACCAACTGATATTGAGTAGAGGTGTGGAGGTTAAGGAGTTTATTCGACTAGAATATGAGATGTTGAGATAAAGCACACTAGTTGATAATCTCTGAATCACATAAATCTCTTGAAGTTTGGACTCTTACTTTTGAGATTAAGAGTAAATCAAAACATGAAGCAATATATTGTTGTGTTGTCATTTAAGGATGATTAGGGGTTTATATAGGTATTGTAGGGGTGCTAAAATAGGGGTGCAACCTTTCAGATTTCGCAAAGACACCTTTTAAGGAAAATGCAGTTTTAGCCGACCGAAGATAATGGTTAGTTGACTGAATTAGTGTAAAAATCATTCTCAAGAGAAAAGTCAGAAATAAAGACCATATATAATTTTAGTTGACTGGGAGCACTAGTCATTCAATTGATTCACTATAAATTTAAAAAACTTGTACGTGTGATATTGCCTCAGCCCATCTGGGTTCGAATCCTAGCTTTACAAATTTTTAGCCATTTTAATTTCCAACTTTTCCAACATCATTTTGACCTAAAATAACTCCATAAACACATTAGTAGCATTATCTTATGGTTATTATCATCAAAACGCCATATATATGGTTCTTTTAGTTAGCCCCAAACCATTTATTATTTAGGGAATTAATGTTATTGGAGTGCTACCAATGGCACAAGGCGAAGAGTATGCAATGATAGCGAACCATTTCACAAAATAGGTCAAAGTGGATTCACTCACCATAATAATATCGGCGAAAGTGATTAATTTTGTTGTCAAGAACATTTTGTGTAAATACGGAGTACCACTAATGATCATAAAGGGTAATGGAACTTAATTTGAGAGTGTGGAGTTCTATGAGTTCTACGCTTGGTATCGAATTAAGAAGAGATTCTTGGTGGTGGCACATCGGTTGGTGAATGGATGGGTAGAGGCAGTGAACAAGATCATAAAATCCATCATTAAGAAGCAATTGAAAAAAGAGAAGGGTAATTGGGTTGATGAGCTACCATTGGCCTCATAGGCTTATCAAACGACCCAAAAATCCATAATTGTGCATATTCCATTTTCTCTAGCATACAAAACTGAAGTTATGATACCAGTCAAATCAGAAGTCCCTTCTCAGTGGTGCATGAACTGTGGCCCAAAGATGAAATAGGAGTTATTGCTATCATCCACTGACTTGGTGGAGGAAAAGTAAGAAGAGGAAAACTTGAGGGTTGGTGCTCATTAGCAAAGAGTAATGCGATACTTCAATGCCAAGTTCCAGAGTCGTACTTTCAAGGTTTCTGACCTTATTTTGAAACGGGTCTTTCTAAGTATGGTGGAATTTGGTCCTAACTGGGAAGGACCCTATGTCATAAGTCAGAAGCTTGGAGATAACATTTTCAAGCTATCAATAGTATAGGGTGACCCATTTCCACATGCATAGAATAGTAAGCATTTACACCGCTGTTTCGCTTATTTATCATACTTCAATTTTTTTTAATTTGGACATTCATTGGATTTCATTCGACGTAATAATAAAGCATTCACTATAGAAACTATAATAAATTTAGCTTATAGAATTGATGGAACTATATTCGCTAAGTCAAAATTCGTATTATGGGATTGATAACACAAGCATCTTGCATTTTTAAAATTGGATGTTAAAGTGCCCAGAGCCAGGTATGATGGACTCCTCTAAGCTATGATTGGTTCCTTAGAGTATAATTGGACTAGGGAAAATTGTAAAATTTGACCATGCATGTCTAAACTTTGGCTAACACCCGAAGATAGGAAATGTTAGGGATAAGTGCCCATACATAGGCATCAAAGGACATCAATGCTCGAAGATAAGTGTCCATGTATAATTAAATTTGTGCAGGTACATTATACAAGGATTACATTAGTGCCCGTAGGATAACGAGTGTAAAGCTATGTAAAAACAATCAAGACATCACAGTTTTATTTACAATTGGACAAAATAGGTTCGATTGGTAGTAAATAAAACTAAGTATATGGACAACACCATGTAATAGCTGAAGTTTACTTATATCTAAAAATATGTATTAAGTTAATGCATTACATATATCAACATTCATGGGTAGGTATAATGCAAAGGTAAAGCATTATTTTCATTTATATATGCATTAACATTAGAAGCAACTGTAAATAAGTAGAGTCATGGAAGCTTGGGAAAGTAAATGACATAGATTGAATAAAAGGAATTTTTATTATTTACTTTCACTTTAGAGTACATAATCTGAGGACATGTAATACATAGCAGCCTATATACAAAAGGAAGCAAAAAAGGCAAAAAGATACCCCACATATATCATTTCTCAATGGTTTATGCTTAATTGCATACTTTGTCTTGTGTTGCTTCTTCGATGTGACCTTGCTTCCTGGCGGAGTGTCTTCATCAAACGAGGAAGGCTCATCGATGAAGATGATGTGTTACATACTTTTCTTCTTCTCAAACAGACTGGTGGTGGTAGGATAAGTTATAGTCAAGGGTGGAGCATTGGCCTTAGAAGTGGAACCCTTAAAGGATGGGGGAGAAATGCCATCAAGCTCCGAAGAGATTTACGAGGTTAAAAGAAATGCTATGCATTCCAAATGTAGCCAATCTTTAAAGGTAAGTTCTCGATGAATGCTATAGACCTAAATTCACAACCCATGTAGGAGGAACGATTATGTATAGAGATATGAAGCATATGTTCTTCTAGGAAGGAATGAAATGAGATGTTAGAGATTATGTTTAGAGATGTATACCATGCCAGTTCATGAAGGGAGAAAGCCAGAAGCTTAGTGATTTGCTTCAACCGCTTTATGTTCTACAATGAAAGTGGAAGAAAATATCGATGGACTTTGTTGATGGCCTATCGTGGTCAAGGTAGAGAAATAAGCATTTCGGTTATAGTTGATAAACTAACCAAGAGTGCGCACTTTATTCTAGTATGTTGAATCAAATAGTTGAAAGTATGGTTTGGTTGTTTGTGAAGAATATTATCAAATTACATAGTGTGCCAACATCATCTTATGCAATTGTTGTCTACACTTTGCTAGTCATTTTTGGAGAAGTTTGTAGAATGCTTTGGGAACCAAGCATAATCTTAATATCACCTACCAGCCTTAGATCAATGGTCAGATAGAGCAGATTAATAGGGTGTTATAGGACCTTTCGAGAGTTATGTTCTAGGTGTTAGAGGAAGTAAGGAGGATCGTCTCCATTTGGTTAAGTTCACCTACAAAATTATTCCAACTCAGCATCGACATGGATCATTTCGAAGCCCTATATTGGAGGCCATGTTGCTCTCCTGCATGTTGGTTAGACAATTGAGACAAGTTGGTGTTTGGTCTTGATATTTTTCAAGAGACAACCGAGAAGGTGGAGCTGGCTGGAGATCAAATGAAAATAGCTAGGTCTAGGAAGAAGAGTCGAGCAAATAGACACTGAAAGGACCTAGAATTCTCGGTTGGAGACAATGTGTTTGTGAAGGCATCACCTTTGAAGGGAGTTAAAAAGTTCAGCAAATTGGGTAAACTCTCTCCTAGATATGTCCGTCCTTACCAGATTCTAGAGCACATTGGAAAACCTAACTGCCAAGTTGAATTGTTTGGAAAGTTAACTGGGATACACAACATCTTCCATATATCTCACCTGAGGAAATTTATGCAAGACCCTAAAGTTATCCAGGAGCCTAAGCATCTCAAATATATCGACATAGAACTAGATATGAACTACATTAAGAAGCCAATGCATATCATCGATTCCAAGATGAAACAACTCAGGAACACAACTATGGAGCTGGCAAAGGTGCAGTGGTAAGAGAATTAGAAGGGTTGCATATAGGAGACAAAACATATGACCCATCAAGACCAACCAGATTTGTTTAACCAATGTCGTAAAATGGATATATTTCTTTTGAGTTGTTATAAGCCATGTACTGTGGGTTATATTTTGTGTTTTCTATTTTGGGTTGTATGTATGCATGTGTGTGTGTATATGTATATATGTCTAAATGTATGTATGTAAGTATGTATAATAGTATGGATGCTTTATTGGTAATGCTTTGGATGTTGTTTGTGCTTATTTAATGCGTGCATACTTGGGGTGTGTGTGTGTGTCTTTGTGTGTGTGTGTGTGTGTGTGTGTGTTTATAATGTTGTAATAATTTCCCTTCGTAGAAATTGCAAGGACACAATTTTTTGCAAGGATGAAAGAATCGTAATAAGATGAATTTACTTTAGTATTATTTTAATTTTAAGGCTGGGTATTTTAAAAAATGAGTTAAATAAAATGGTGATATATCTGATATATTGTAGGGATAATTGGAAAGAAGCTTGTACATTCATCTTCGGAGTTTGGTTGAAATAGGGTACTTTTTGGGTATGTTAAAGTTTTATTATGTAAAATAAGGTAAGGAAATAAATTATATAAGGAAGATTATTATATTATAATATTACTATAAAGTATGGAAACGATTTAATATTGGAAAAGAACAACGTTGAATAAGAAAAATATGAATTGAGAATTTTATGTAATGTTAATGTATGAAAGGTGAATTTAGTAAATAATTGTATTATTTGACAGAAAAATAAAAAATAAAGTTTATTTATTATAATAAGTGTATAATCATTTTATTTTAATGAGAAATAATATTGGAAAGTTATTCTTAAGATTATGGAAATAATTTTGGTTACAAAAATATTTTTTGTGAAAATGTGATTTTGTCAAATAAGATAATAAATTAATATTTTTGTTAATAATAGTTATATTTTTGGGTAATAATTGATTTAATCATTTATAATAATATATTTGAGTAAATTTTTGTTTTGGAATTTTAAATTTTAATGTAAGAAATTTTTGTAAAACAGTGTGTATTTAAGTAAAATAGCACAATTTTACATTATATATGCAACTTTTTGAGTGGAATGGTTGTATAGCGCACAACTACACAACCCAAAAGCCATATATAATTAGGTAGATAAACCCGACCAATAAGCCTGCCTATGGCCAAAATCAATCTAGATGAAGTAGTCGAATAATGCATAGCATAAGCTAAAAAAACCATTAAAAATACATCAAAAGCTATAACATCAATTCGGTCAAAGTCTATCAGTTTGCAGCGGGGTTTATATTATTTGATACCAATTAATTCGACGGCATGATTTGTTTATGAAATTTAGTGATATTTTTGAGTTAGAAAACCTATCAATTAATACCCAAATGACTTGAAATATTAGTATAATGTTAGAAACATTATTTTAAAAGTGGGTTTTAAATTTCATAATTTTTTGATAAAGGATGAATTTACAATGAATTTTCTAAGTGTGGAAAACAGATTATTTTGGGTATTAATTATTATAAATAATTAAATTTTATTTTTGGCCCCGAAATTTTTATATGATGAAGAATATAATTTATTTGATTTATTATGATTTTTGGGGAATGATCCCAAGTGTTATTGATTTATTATGAATTATTTTAGCTAGAAGAGCTTATTTGATTTTTAAAATATTAATATATATCAATGGTTTGTAAACATGTGTCGAAACTGATAATTCAGGGATTTAGTAGATTTCTTGGTAAAAAAATTGATAAAGTTTTGGTTATCCAATAAGAAATGGACAAACAATTGGGTTTGGTGAAAAGAAATTATTTTTAATGGCAAAATAGCAGTTTTATACTAATTATGATCTTGCCAGGCCGAGCCTCATGTTGTCGTACCTGATCACTTCGCCTCTATGAACTTCGACGACGACCCATTAAGATACATAGGATACCAAATTAGTTAGGATGGAATGTTTCGTCCTTGGTTGGAGTGCGAAGACATCAGGGTTAACACCATAGTCCTCGACGTTGTCATTGTTGCTGGCTTAAGTTTCACTTAATTCTCAACGACGCCGACCTAATACTTTCGAAGTGACTATGGTGGCGATAATAGTGTCACATATTTTGATAATGACCGCATAAGTCAAGATGCCGCACAATATGTCTTCGATTGAATAGTGCGGCATTTTATCATCCCGACATTATTCCTTTCACGCAAGTTTTAAGAAGTAGTGATGCCGTGTCTTATCACTCTGGCACTAATGATGCCCCATGTTTTCTTTAAAGCAATGATGCCGAGATTTACTTATGTCAACACTGTTCTTATAAGATTTTGAGTATGCAAACCAAGATTTACATTTTATAACATCGACACTCTATGGAGTGCGATATATATGTTATCTGTGGACCTATTTATATAAGTTAAAGGTTTTAACACTTTTATTGAAGTGGAGCGACGATCCCAATGGAAATAATCATGCCGATCTTTATCAATATAAAGAGTTTGATTATCTTGGCCTTATGGCCTATGTTTTGAATGGCGAAGACCCTCGTCGACTATATCAAGTTTTATCGATATAATGACTTTATATCGCTTTGGCTTTTAACCTATGGTTTTGAGAGTTGATGACCTCATATTATTTCGAACTTCATCAATATGACCTAAGCATATATCATGGCATAATTATTTTGGATAAAGTAAAAAGGACTATAATTTTCCTTGTTTTAAATATGATTTCAAGGGTTAAATCATTTATGAAGAATTACGTTTTCAAGGGATTAATAAGGGTATTTAGCCATAATTTTATTAAATATATTAATGTTCTTATCACCTTTGGGTAAATTGTGATAGGATAAAATGGCTCAGAACTTAGAAAACCAGATGGAACTGGTGTAGGGTCATGCCCTATACATTAGCTAGTAGCCCGTAGCTAATATAAATCCAAAATTCTAGCACGTAGGGCTTTGTCGGGTAAGACTAAAAGTAGATGTACGCATAGAAAGGAATACACATAGATGAGATAGGTTATTGGTGAGCCCGCAAAACCATTAGGATCAGTTGACTCTAGGAATAGTAAGTTTCGGACACCCTCTAGTTGTCTTCTAACAGCAGGTTAGATAATTTGATATATCTGGTAGGCCCTAGTCAACCATAGGTTTATAGTTAGCCTAAGAAAACTATGATGTTGGGACGGATAGTCCATTGATTTAAACAGATTAATCATAATTACCTATGTTGCATGCATGCATATTATTGTTATTATTGTTTATCTTAACCAGTTTTGTTGCAGGAATTCGGTTTGCAAAAGATATATTTTTAAAGGATATTAGTGAGGGAAAAACCATTCTGCTCGGCGGCGTGGTCTAATATAATATCTATAAATCGAGATGATATATTATTATTCACAATAGGCCTTTGTCAGACTCGAAGTTTATGTTTTTCCCTTAAACTCTCGGGTGCTCAAATTTTGATTTGAGTAGGTCGGAAGTAAGGACATTGCAGGTTAAGCAGGTTTTGGCGAATAAAGCTTCCGGAGACGGGAAGGAGGCAAAGCTAGCTATGTAGGATTCTATCTATTGCTATTATACACTATGTTTTGTTAATTGTTGTATGAATGTATTGACAGTAGATGTATTTGTCTATTTAGTAACTCTGATCAAGGGGCATCTTCATATATCGCTCTTGGAGTATTTTGTAGAAATTATATTTTATCTGAACCCAAGCCATGTTTGGGATTATATATTGAATATGAAATTGTGAATTTGCAATGAAATATGAAAGTTTGCTTATATTTTATATTCTTGTGTTTCTGATATTACGGACACAATTAACATGACTGTATTTTATCACCGGAAATTAATACTATAAATGACTGCAACATCTGTAGCACTTAGATTCAGGCCTCAAAATATGAGATGTTACAACTTGGTATCAGAGCATATTTTTATGTAAAACTAAAGAAATTTGATATTTAAAAAGAGTTTTTGAAAACATAATCCAAATGTATAGGAGAATAAGATTGAGGTATAGGATAACACTATAGTAACGCACTTGTATTTGGTATATATAAGTATACGCTTTATCTCTATTCTCCCTCTCTCTTAGACCGTTCTTTCATATCTTACTAAGATTCGAATGAAGATTTAAGGAAGTAAGATATGGAGGTAGGAAACGGAAGAGTAAATCTCGGTGGAGGAAGAACCACTACTAATGGAAATGTCAGGCCCAATACTAGAAGGAACCCGGGTCGATAGATGGCTGCTAAAGTAGGTGCAAGAACACCACCGGTTGATATGGGAGCAATGTATCAGTTCTTTGTCAAAATGATGTAAGAAGGAGATGCTACTGGGTTAGTTAGAGAAAATGTTGGAAGAGCTAATCAAGAAGTTCCAGTTGTCAACAATTATGCTGCGTTGAGTAGAGACTATGCAAGACTTTGAGGGAAACCATTCATTGGAACTAAAGGTGCAATTGAAGTAGAGAATTGGTTGCTTCATTATGAAAGGAATTTCGTTGGTCTTTGTTTGAATTTGTTGAATAGAAGAGGAGATTGGCATGTAGGAAATTGCAAGGAGCTGCGTTGCACTGGTTGAATAGTGTAACTATTGGGGTAGCAGAGGAGACTTTGACATGGGTTGAATTCAGAAGGAGGTTTGAAGAAAGATTTATGTCTGAGATAACTAATTCAACTCTACTGAGTAAGTTTTCTGAATTAGTGCAAGGTGATATGACTGTGTTAGAGCATGCAACAAGGTTTGAGGAGCTGTCCCAATATGGATATGCTACCGTGGATACAGTGATCAAAAGGAATGAGAAGTTCATACATGGACTAAGGCTTGGGAAACTTTACCACATCTTAGGGATCCATGTGATGTAGTCATAGAGATTGCTTTGAGAAATGAGGAGATGCTTGGTTTCTTTGGTGGTAATAAAGCAGTGGAGGCTTAGAGTGGGCAGAATCAAAAAAGGAAGTTTTTTATAAGAAAGGAGCTCAGAAGGGCGAAGCAATTAAGAAAGGAAAAGAAAATGTAGTGTGTTACAGGTGCGACAAGAAAGGGCATTTTACGAATGAGTATCGTTCAGGAGATGGAAAGATAGTTATTGGAAGGAAGAATATCAAGTGCTTTAATTGTGACCAAATTGGACACTATAAGAATCAATGCAAGGAACTAGCTAAGGTGGAGAAAGGGAAAGTGTTTGCTTTGGAACCGGACCAACAACCGAGGGGAAAGGAAAAGTTGCGATGGGAGGTATGCTTTTGATTCATGGCTTGCCTTTTAGATTATTGTTTGATATCGGTGCATCACATTCTTTTATATCTCATTGTTTGGTAGAAAAGCTTAACTTAAACCTTTATACCTAGTTACTTCCTTAAGGGTTATGAATCCGATAGGAGGGTATGCAACTCTAGGGATGAGATGTGACCATTTAGAGTTTGAATTATTAGGTCGTATATTTTCTTCCAGTTTGCATGTGTTTGATTTCGTGGGCTTTGGGATTATTTTGGGTATGGCTGGTTAAGTAAATATGATGCTAGGTTATTTTGCCAAGATAGGAAAATATCCCTTAGACACCCAAATAGTAGTGACCGAGTTATACACTCAGTAGAGAATCTAGGTTTTGATGTCTGTGCTTTATTGGGTGTAATGGAGGAGGAAGATGGTTGAATCGGGTTTTCGTAGTTAGAGAATTTGCAGATGTTTTTAGTCCTATTACAGGACTACCACCGAAACAAGTATTGAGTTTCGAAAAGATCTTGTACCTGGAGCAGAACCCGTAAGTAGACCGCCAAGTAGAATGACACCTACCGATATAAAGGAGTTAAAGGTGTAGCTGGTGGACTTAGAAGGGAAATGTTTTATTAGACCAAGCAGTTCACCTTGGAGAGCAGCCACAGTATTCGGGAAGAAACCGGATGGGTCATTAAGATTGGGTAATGATTATCGTAAGTTGAATGAAAAACGATAAAGAACCGACAGCCCCTATAGAGAATTGATGATTTACTTGATCGGTTGAGTGGAGCCAATTTGTTTTCCCAATTGGATTTGGCAATAGGGTTTCAACAACTAACGGTGGCAGAAGACAGTATTCCATCGACGGCATTTAGAGTAAGATATGATTCATACGAGTGGTTAGCAATGCCATTCGGATTGACTAATGTGCCTGCTTTCTTCGTAGATTTAATGAACCGAATTTCAGAGAGCACTTGGATAGGTTTGTATTGGCATTCACAGACAACATTTTGATATATTCTAAGGATGAAATAGATCATGAGATTCATCTTAGAATAGTGCTTATGATGTTGAGGCAGCATTAGTTAAAAGTGAAGTTTTCAAAGTGTCATTTTTGAAAGAAGGAGATGAAGTTTCTTGGTTATGTAGTCTCAGAAAAAGGGTTGTCGATCCAACTAAGATTGAAGCAGTTAATATCTGGAAGAGATCCGAGATGGTGACTGAGATAAAGGGTTTTCTCAGCCCAGCTAGCTACTACCGAAGATTCATCAAGGATTTTTCTCATATAACAATACCGATGACTAAGCTAACAAGGAAGGATGTGAAGTATTGTTAGCCGATATATGTAAGGAGGCATTCTAAAAGATGAAACATTTATTGACTAACGGGCCTGTGTTAGTTGTTCCGGATGGAAATCAAGATTTGGTGGTGTATACCGATGCTTGTGGAACAGGATTAGGAGCTATGTTACCGCGGAGGGGTAAAGTGATTGCTTATGCTTCGCGACAGTTCAGACCGCACAAAGTTAGATATCCAACTTATGATTTAGAGTTAGCTACTTTAATATTTTCTTTGAAGATGTGGAGACATTACCTTCTGGGAGAACGATTCGAGTTGTATGTGGATCATAAGTCGTTAAAATACTTATTCTCTTAGAAGGAGTTGAACATGAGACAACGAGGTGGTTAGAGTTGCTGCTTATGATTTTGGTATTGAGTACACATAAGGGAAAGGAAACAAAGTTGTCAATGGACTTAGCAGGAAACGTCAAAATGTGGTATTAGCTATGTCGGTTGAATGGAAAGATTTGGAAAGACTGACTACTAGTAGTGTGTAGTTAAGATCGACTGTCACTTCTAGTCAAATCGGCAATATTATCGTATTTGGAAGTTCGACCGGTATTGATCGAAAGTATTGCTTCTAAGCAAAGAGATGATCCATTGTCAGTTGAAAGAATTAGGAGATTGGAAGGTCGAACTAAGATTGCTGATTTGAAGGACTTTTACCTTGATCAAAATGGATGGTTGAGAAAGAAGGGACGATTATGTGTTTTCGATGTTGTTGACCTGAGGAAAGAAGTTCTTAAGGAGTGTCATCGATCGATGTTTACTATTCATCTTGGAGGAACTAATATGTATCAGGGTATGAAGAGAAGTTTACCCTAGGAGGGTATGAAAAGAGATGTAGGCTTATGGGTAAAACAGTGTCTGAATTGCCAGCATGTAAAAGTCAAGCATCAAATGCCTAGTGGATTGCTTCAGCCTTTGGATATACCAGTTTGGAAATGGGATTCGATATCCATGGATTTTATTGATGTTACCAAGGTCCAACAGGGGAAATGAAAGTATATGGGCCATAGTTGATAGACTAACCAAGTGTGCACATTACATTCCTGTTAAGTCAACTAAGACGATGCCTGTATTAGCTAAGTTGTTTATGAAGAATATTATTAGACTGCATGGGATTCCTAGTAGTATAGTCAGCAATATAGATTCTTTATTTACTAGCGAATTCTGGAAGAGTCTACAAGAGGTCTTAGGCACCAAGCTTAAGATGAGTACCGCTTATCACCCACAGACAGATGTGCAGACAGAGAGAGTCAATAAGGTACTTGAAGATTTATTGAGGGCTTGTGTACTAGATTTTGGCGGGTCATGGGAAGACCATTTACACCTGGTTGAATTTTCCTATAATAATAGCTATCAAACTAGTACAGGAATTGCACCTTTCGAAGCTTTGTATTAAAGGTCATGTAAATCACCCGTTTGTTGGTTAGAGACCGAAGATAGATTAGTTCATGGTCCGGATATGGTAAGAGAAGCCGTAGAAAATTTTAAGGTTATTCGGGCTAGAATGAAGAAAGTTCAATCTAGGCAGAAAAGTTATGCAGATAAGAGACAGAAAGACTTAGAATTCTCAGTTGAAGATCAAGTTTTCATCAAAATATCACCAATGAAGTGTCTAGTAAGGTTTGGGAAGTCGATCAGTTTGGCAGGAGTCCATAATGTTTTCCATATTTCTCATATAAGGAAGTGTGTTCGAGACTCGGAGAATACTATTACTCCGACTACATTGGAAGACTTAGTAGTGGAACCAGACATGACCATAGTTAGACATCCAGTGCATATAGTGGCTAAGGATGAGAAGAAGCAAAGGAATAAGATAGTCAGATTAGTAAAAGTCCAATAGAGGGACGACGTGAGAGACTATACTTAGGAGACAAAGGACATGATTAGGGACACTTATCCTGACTTGTTTGATGGTATGTTTATAGTTATGATTATGATTGTTGTTGTGTACCTTATTGTAATTTCGAGGAAGAAATTCCTTAAGGGGGGAGTCTGTAATAACTCTAATTTTGATTAACATTATTTAGGACATTTAATTGAGTAAATAAAATAAAATAATGTTGAATGAGAAGGATATTGATATTTAATAATTAATGTGGGTCAAGATTAATTAATGAACTAATAGAATTAATTAGAACATTAATAAGATAAAAGCATATATGAGGAGGGAAAATGGGAAAGGGGCATATTTCCTTAAGCATATACTCTCATTCCCATTCACATTCCCTTATTCATTCCATTCAACATAAACGAAATTAAAAGAGCAAAGGCCGACCATTAACAAGGGTTCAAAGGGAAGATAAGCTAGGAAAACAAGATCAAAGCTGGGGGAATCAAATCAAAATTTAAATGCAACCTTCTTAAGCCAGTCAAGGTGAATCATAGTTATGCATCTCATGTTTTATGTGTTATTTTCCGTTTCAAGGGTTGACCTAAATCTTTCACTTATATTATGCCATGCTATGACATTTTGAAGGATTATATATATTGGTGAATTAAGCGAATTTATTTATGAAATTTAGTGATACGTTTGAGTTATTAAACCTATCATATGACACTCAAATGACATAAAATTTTAGTATGATGGTAGATACATTATTTTAGAAGTGGGTTTTAAATTTTATAATTTTCTGATAAAGCATGAATTTACTATGAATTTTCTAAGTGTAGAAAATGGATTATTCTGGGTTTTAACTATTAAAAATAATGACATTATATTTTTGGCCCCAAAAATTTTATATGACAAAGAATATGATTAATTTGATTTATTATGATTTTTGGGGAATTTTCTCAAGTTTTATTGATTTATTATGAATTATTTTAGCTAGAAGAGCTTATTTGTTTATTAAAATATTAATATATATCAATGGTTTGCAAATATGTTTTGGAAATGATAATTCTAGGATTCGACAGATTTCTTGGTAAAGAAATTGATAAAGTTTTGGTTATCCAATAAGAAATGGACAAACAATTGGGTTTGGTGAAAAGAAATTACTTTTAATAGCAAAACAACAGTTTTTCTATTAATTATGGTCTTGCCACGCCGAGCCTCATATTGCCGCACCCAATCACTCCCCCTCAACGATGACCCATTAAGATATATAGGATACCAAGTTAGTTGGTATGAAATGTATCATCCTTGGTTGGAGTGCGAAGACATCAGGGTCGACACCATGGTCCTCGACATTGTCATTGATGCATGGCTTAAGTGCCGCTTATTTTTCAATGACCCTGACCCAATACTTTCGAAGTGACTATAGCAGTGATAATTGTGTTGCATATTTTGATAATGACTCCATAAGACAATGATGCTACACATTATGTCTTCGGTTGTATTGTGCCGCATTTTATCATCCCGACACTATTCCTTGTCGCATGTTTTAAGAATGCAGCGATGCCGTGTTTTATCACTTCGGCACTAATGATGCCGCATGTTTTCTTTAAGGCAATGATGCCGAGATTTACTTATGTTGACACTATTCTTATATGCGATGTTTATGTTATCGACTCTATGGACTTATGTTTTGTAAGTTAAAGGTTTTAACGCTTTTATTGAAGAGGGGCGATGACCCCAATGGCGATAATGACGTCGAGCTTTATCAATATAAAGAGTTTGATTAACTTGGCCTTATGGCCTATGTTTTGAAGGGAGAAGACCCTCATCGACTATATGTTGCCCAGTTTTATCAATATAACGACTTTATATCATTTTGGCCTTTAGCCTATGGTTTTGAGAGGCGATGACCTCAAATGATTTCAAACTTCCTCAATATGATTTTATATAAGCATATATCATGACATAATTATTTTAGATAAAGTAAAAGGGCTATGATTTTCCTTGTTTTAAATATGATTTCAAGGGTTAAATCATTTATGAAGAATTACATTTTCAAGGAATTAATATGGGTATTTAGCCAGGAATTTTTTTAAAGATATTAATGTTCTTATCACCTTTGGATAAATTGTGATAAGATGAAATGACTTAGAACTTAGAAAACCCGATAATACTGGTGTAGGGCCATGCCCTATATTGTAGCTAGTAGCCCCTAACAAATATAAGTCCAAAATTCCAATGCATAGGGCTTTGCCATGGTAAGACTAAAAGTAGATGTACGCACAAAAAGGAATACACACAGATGAGATAGGTTATTGGTAAGCCCGCAAAACCATTGGGATCAGTTGACCCTAGGAATAGTAAATTTCGGATAGACTGTCTAGTTGTCTTCTAACAGTAGGTTAGATAATTTGATATATCTGTTAGGCTCGAGTCAGCCTGAGAAAACTATGATGTTAGGACGGATAGTCCATTGATTTAAATAGATTGTTTATGATTACCTATGTTGCATGTGTGCATATTATTGTTATTATTGTTTATCTTAACCAGTTTGGTTGCAGGAATTTGATTTGCACAAGATATATTTTTAAAGGATATTGAAGAGGGGTAAACTCGTTTCGTTCAGCGGCGTGGTCTTACTTAACCTCTATAAATCAAGGTAACATATTATTATTCACAATAGGCTTTTTGTCTGACTCAAAGTTTATTTTTTTTCCCTTAAACTCTCGGGTGCTCAAAATTTGATTTGAGTAGGTCGGGAGTAAGGGATTTGCAAGTGTTAAGCAAGTTTTGGCGAATTAAGCTTCTGGAAATGTGCAGGAGGCAAAGCTAGCTATATAGGAGTCTATCTATTAATATTATCTACTGTGTTATGTCAATTGTTGTATGAATTTATTGATAGTAGATGTATCTGTCTATTAGTAACTCTAATAAACCAAGGGGGCATCTTCATATGTCGCTCTTGGAGTATTTTGTAATAATTATATTTATCTGAACCTGAGCAACATTTAGGATTATGTATTGAATATGAAGTTGTGACTTTGAAATGAAATGTAAAAGTTTGCTATTATTTCATATTTTTATGCTTATGATAGTATGAATACAATTAAATGACCGCATTTTGTCACTGGAAATTAATACTATAGATGACAGCAGCATTTGTAGCGCTTAGTTTCAGGCCACCAAATGAGGGATGTTACATGCAAGTGGCTAGAGCAGTTTTGGGTCGAGGAGGAGGTGTGGTAGTGGTCGCAGGTGGTGCGATGGCATGAGGTGACGTCTCGAGCTCGAACAAGGGTTTTATTTCTTGGGTTCGAAAATTAAAGACGTTGGCGATGATGGAGTCGTCATGTGCGACGTGGGCTGGGTCGAAGTTATGCCTGGTTGTGGCAAGGCACTGTTATATGCGGCTGTGGTTGTTAATGGTTGCGGAGGTGGGGTGAGCTCGATGTATGGGTGTGTGTCAAATATTGGAACGCATCTTAGGATGGGTGTTGGATTTTGCAAGGGACGACCAAAGGTGAAGGCGAGGTGATGACTGAGTCGAGTAAGGCGATTGGGGTTTGTGGGGGTGGTCGGCACGATGGTCGGAGGTCCAAGGTGGTTGTGCACGTGCACTTTGATGCACAATTTTTTTGGATGCAAGCAAAAAAAATTTGAATTTGGGAATATAGGTTTGGGGAAGAAGCTTGTATTTCAGTTTGTTGGGAGTAGTTTTGGGCTAGGATTGGGCCTGGGGAGTGGGAGAACATTATTAATAATTTTAGTTTAGTAAATTATATAATTAAATGCATAAAACTTTATAAGGGTTAACTCACTCATTTCAAGTCTGATTAACCCGCAGATTACGACGTTACATTCGTATAATCTAGTAGAAACACTTCAGTATAAATATTTAATAAATTTGTCAAAGTGAAATAACGATAAAATATTAGTGTTGAATTTAATTCAATTACGTAGTTAAACAATTACATTTCAATACTGACATTCGGTTAGTAGAATAAAACACCATTCTGCTATAATTAAATTTGATAGATTATACTGGGCGTCTATTTAGCAGAATAAAAATCCGTTCTGCTATTTTAATTATTTGGACATTTATTAACTGGCGAGTTTCATGGATAAATGATGTGTTAGCCGGCGAAAGTTAATTATGAATTTTATTTACATATATGTTGCTAATGTAAATATCAGTGATATGATTTGGAATGTTAAATTTAAATAAGTGGTAGCTTCTTTAAGTGCCATTGTATTCGCTAAGCCTCTTTCCAATTTGTAAAGCTATGGTTTTAAATTTTATAACGTATTGAAGAGTGATTATTTTATAAATAATATTTAATTTAATTAATTAATCCTTTAATTAATGATATTTTAAAATTAATTAGTCTTGTAATTAATGATGTCTTAAGTAATTAATCCTCTTAATTAATGAATTTTATAAGTTAATGAATTATTTAAAGAATGGTGTTTGATGTTGATTAATTTTTTTATTTATATGGTTTAAGTTAATTGATTATTTTATTAATGATATTTTAAGTTAAACAATCTATTAAATAATGGTGTTTAAGTTAATTTAATTAACTTAATAATGTTATTTAATTAATAAATTGTTTTATAAAAGGGTGTTTAAAATTAATAAATTGTTCATATAAAAGGTGTTTAAAATTAATAAATTGTTTTATAAATGAATGTTACTTAATAAAAAAGAATTTAATAACGGAGTTTAAAATTTTGAAAGAGATCTTGGAAATTGGAAAAGAAGTTTGGTTTGTCAAAACTTTGATTTTAAATGAATTATATATAGAGATTTTTGAAACCATATACTTAGCATTAAACTTTGTGGTAGGAAACTTCTACCTATCCCAAAAGGTAAGGCTGATGTTGAGTCAAGGTGGAATGTAATAATATCTCAACTTGAACGACTCCAGTGTAATCTGAAGGATAGTCTGAGTTGAAATCAAAGATTGTGTTAGGTGTATAAAGTATTATTTCACTATAAAAATTGGATCACTTATGAAAATCAAGTTTATGACATTATTAAATAATCCTTCTTAATTATGGTGATATGGAAGCATTTTTCCATAACACCAAAGGATAAATATTTTGGGTTTATAGTAAACAATGTTTTGAACGACATTGTTTTGATCCATTTAATATGATTTTGCAATAGGAAATATTTCTTAGTACTTTGTGAATATACTTATACCATTGTATAAGTATATGGTAAAGTCTTCTGAATATAGAAAGTGAAAGGGTTTAAGAATATACTTATACCGATGAGATAAGTATATGAATATTGTTGTAAATAATCAAAGCAATTTAATTAATGGAAGATTAATTAAGTGAGGCTTAGTGGATTCCACATGGAATTAAATTTGTGTTTGATTGTGTGTTTGTTTGATAGTTAAATAATCGATTATCAAGCCTTGACCAACTTTTAACTCTGGAAATATCTAGAAGAAACACGAGAATTATATGGTACGGTTATCTTCAGTAATGCTATACTGTACGTATAAACTCGTCGTGTTCTTCTAGGACAAATGATAAGGAAACCCGCCCACATAAATAGTTAGGAGGTGATTCCTATTGTTATGTATCATCATTTTATTTCCAAAAGAACCGAAAAATTGAGTTTACCGTAAACTATCGATTGTCAGTTCTAGGAGATTGGGATAAAAAAAACATGAGTTATCCGAAAACCACTTTGAACCGGCTTAAGCATTTCAATTGAAGACATCTTGAAGATGATGGAATCGAAGACGGAGTTCTTTGAAGTGTAAGGGCTGCTTGTTACTAATCCTAAGGATGAAGTAGAAGTAGTGCCTTTGGTTTGTTTATATCCTGAACAACTTATATAGATGAATGTTGGCATTGCATTGTCGCTTGGAGGGACGTGTTAGCATTCCAAGTAGGATTGCTATATGAAAAGGTAAAATGTAGCCTTAAGCCTCACAACTAGGAATGACTAAAACATGGGATATGCTTAGGGTTATGTGGGTTGCACCTATTAGGGTATTGTCATCACCCTTCTAGATTGATATTTATGGATTTTGTATGTGAATGTGAGCTCACGAGAAATGTTTGCAAAGCAACCGGGGTGATAAGATATTCAGTACTATCTAGTAAGGGGTAGGCTGGTCCTAATTTGCAGGGGGTCCACGTGAGGCCCTTGGTACATTCTTCTACAGGTATATTGTGGCGGGCGATACCCCGGTAGTTCTATCATTGTATGGAATCCATTCTCCAATAAGCGACATACGGACTTAGTTGTGCTCAACTATGCTGCAACATGAGATGCAAGCATTATAGCTATATTCATAATTTATTTTAAACCCTAAACATTATTATAATATCACCGGATTTTCTATAGAAATGTTTTAGTTATAGTAAGGTAAAAACCCATCTGTGTTTATGTGTGGTGTGGTCTTACGAGATAACTTTATTTTAAAAGGTTTTATAAGACATAACAACCCTTGTGATTTGAGTTTCTCATGCTTGTTTACCAGACTGATCCAGGTGTTATTTTCTTATAATACTCGGGTCAGACCTATGTATTTTATAGAATTTGCTTTGGATGCTTTGGAGCTTCAAAAGACAAGTTGGATGCCTCCGAGACGCACTGCCATATTTTTATTTCCACTATGATTCTTGTTTGTATTTATCAGCATTTGTAAGGACATGCTATTATAACTGCCCAGGTTGATGATAGGTTAGACTCTGATGTTGTTTGAAAATTAAAGTTTCCTATGTAAAGATAATTTTGGGATATTGTATATTATTAATCATGATGTGAGATTAGTTTCTATCTTTTCTTTCTTTCACCCCAACAATCTGTCTTTTTGATACTTGGATGCTCGACATGTATATACCATGGATGCTTTACGGTCGACATCTGAAGATCAAAAAGGCTTGTCGTAACATGTGGTATTAGAGTTAAAGGTTAAGCGAGAACCTTGGCCCTGGTGGGGTAAATTCATTAGAGATAAGGTAAGTGGCACCCTAGAATGAGTTTGAGTGTATTATATATACGAGAGCACGTATTTGTTAATGCTATAAAAACGTTTTGTTTTGATACTGGTAAACGAAATAATTTTTACCTAAGATTATATGATATATATAAAAGAATAATCTTTAAAAAAATTATATATGGTTATTTTTGTTGCGATTGTTGTTAGGGAATGATGGTATTTATTTATCATCACTTATTGGTTGCTTACTTATGTTTGGCTAGTTCACGAGCATTTGTTGTTTAATTGAATTAGATATAAACATCTTGTGAATTCAGTTTCACGATTTAACTATAAGGCGTTCGTTGATATGGCAGGCTTAACAAGTTACTTTCTTAAAAGGATTACTATAATAAAGGAAGTCATTATATAAGGATAATTTTATAAAATATTCTTTATCAGACGTGATTTATAAATTAAAGAGAATGTTTTAGGAATTTATATTTCGATGTTTTTGGAAAAGATTTCAAATGACTTTTGGGAAGAAGTAATAATAGTATTACTTGAAAGTATTTTTAGGTATAAATATTTCAAGGAGAATTTTATGTAATGTATATTTTCTTTGGATAGTTCAGGAAAAATGTCTCGATTAGTTTTGTGGTAATCTAAATAATCTTCTAGGTAACGATTAGATGTTTGCTTAGGCAAACGTTGTAATGCACTTAGTGAATTATTTCCTTTCTCATTGTGCGATCGAACAAGTTCGAATCCGAAAGAACCGAAAGTAAATTTTAAAAAATAAAGTGCTTAAGCTATTTTTATATGTTTATGAGGAATATATACGATATTGTTAAAAATTAATAGGGATTATTATGAGATTCTAAGAATTTTTATCGTTTGATTTTAATGGACACCCATAGTTGTGAGAGGGAGCCGCATGAGGATTGGGAGGTTGTTTGGTCAGACCATGGCTAGGCAAGACATGGAGGTTCCTAACATCCTGATACTGGAGCCTGAAGGAGAACCGATAAAAGAGGAGCCGAAAGAGGAGGAGCCAGAATAAGAGCCAATGGAAGAAGAGTCAATGGAGGAGGAGCCAGAGAAAGAACCGATGGAGGAGTACCAAGAGGAGGAAGAGGAACCCGAGGAAGACCAGGTGGAGTGGTGGATGGCGCATGAAGGCGGATGGACTTCTGATGAGCCATAATCCATGGAGTTATCTGGTTCCCCTGGTAGAGAACTCTGATGAGGAGGGCTTTGTCTATAGTTAAGTTAGTATCTTGATATTCTATGTACTTGTATTGTGACTGTTAGTTTGATTTGGTACCTTAGTAGATACTTTTTGTATGGATTGAGAATTACTGGTATGTGTGTTTGAACTTATTTTGGTATGTTATTGTTATTAGCCTTCTTAAAGGTTTCTTTTTTACTTAGTAACTAGTTAGTAAAGGGTAAAAGATTTTGTTTAGCCTTACTTTTTCTAGGTTTGGGGTTGTGGTGAATTTCCAGGTCGAAATTCTTTTAAAGGAGGGAGAATGTAACGACCCAAAAATTTATCGTTTTGACTTATGAATATTTAATTTTTAAATAATCAATCAGGGGTTTTCAATTTTGCTATTATTTATTATTCTTATGCTTCTGATATTATTTCAATCAGGGTGCGATATTCTTATTCGATCAGGGGTTTTCAATTGTGTAACGACTCGAAAGTTTGCTATTATTTCATATTCTTATGCTTTTGATATTATGAATACCATTAAATGACCACATTTTGTCACTGAAAATTAATATTATAGATGACAGCAGCATTTGTAGTGCTTAGTTTCAGGCCTCAAAATGGGGGATGTTACATGCCGGTTGCTGGAGCAGCTTTGGGTCGAGGCGGAGGTGTGGTAGTGGTCGTAGGCGGTGCGATGGTTTGAGGTGGCATCTCGAGCTTGAACAAGGGTTTTAGGGTTTTATTTCTTGGGTTCTAAAATGTAACAACCCATAATTTTGTGAATATTTTTAATTAAATTTTTTATTTGAAATTTTGATTTTTAAATCATTTAAAAGTGAATTTTTAGAATTATTCCAATGTAAGTTTGGAATTTGTTTGTAATTTATTTTCCAAATGCAATAAATAAACGATTTTTGAAAATTTTATATTTTGGTCAAAATTTGAATTTTCAGTTTAAATATAAAAAAATTGAATTTTAAATTTTAATCTTTTTCTTTGAAGCAGAATATATTTATGATATCTGTTCTGCTTTTCGTTTCGTTAAATTCTGAGTTATACTTTTTAAATCAGATAAATTACAGCGTTTTACACGCAGTTATTTACTGTATTTCTAGTTTTCTATGTGCGTTTCTATATTTTTATTTTCTATGTTATTTTATTTTATTTTTCTATTTTGTTTATCTAAACTTTATTTATTGGGTTTCACTTGTGTGTGTATCTTTTCATAAAAGGCTTGGAAGAAATCAAGGAGACATGCGTTACATTTCTTTAATGCTTGCCTTTTTTATTTACCTACCCTCTTTATTACTTACCCTAGCCATTCACCGTTCATAGCCGTGAATTGCTCTTATTAATCATATATAAACATCTCAAAATATCCTCTTTTCAATTGCATTTAAGAATCATATATATATACATATACATATATATATATATAAATATATATATGTATGTATGTGTGTTTCTTTCTCCTTATTTCTTACCTTTTATTTCGTAGGCTTTTTGTTTTTCTATCATTTACTCCTCTTTAGTCGTTCAAATCTTTTCTTGCCACCCACTCCAAATCATAATTCACGTACACATTCACTTCACATTTCATTTCTAGAAAGAAATGTATGCAAATAAATGGCTTGGAGAAATTTAAGAGGCATACGTTTCATTGGTTAAACTCTTGCCTTCTTCATTTGCATGGCCTTTATTATTTTCTTGCCGTTTCCTCCTCATTCCTAGCCATGAATTACTCTACTCATAGCCTTGCATATCAAGTTGAAAATTCACGTACAAAATTTATTTCCCATCTCTCATTTTTCATTTGCATTTAAAAATAAAATATATTGTACGTTTCTTTCTCCTTAACTTATGCCTTTCCGTTTCCTTAGCATTCATAACACCTTAGCTCTTTTTTTTTCTCTTCTATAGACGTGTATTTCCTTTTTTCATACACGTACAAAATTTATTTCCCATTATGTTCACATATTTCACTTGCATTTAGGAATAATATATGTATAAGTTTTTTTTCTTTATTTCTTGTCTCTTTGTTTTCCTAGCATTTACTCTATCAAATCACATAAAAAAATCTTCTCAATATCTCAGTTCCTCATTTGCCTCTTCTGATTGAAATATTTTACAGTAAGTTCTTTTATTAAATAGGAAATAAATCCCATTCATTCACTAGCCTTTTTATTTGCTAGCCTTTCATTTTCTAAACCCTACATCTTAGCCATTCAAATCTCTTGAAACCCTAGCCGCCTTCTTTTTATTTCTTATTCACGTACAAGTTCTCATCCTCTCATTTTCATTTGCGTGAAGAAAATACAACAAGCTCTAGGTTATTTCCATGGCTTCCTTCTCTTTTTCTTTTTTTCCACTTTTATTTTATTTCCTTTTTTTCCTTTTGTTTTCTCCTTGCATAGCTCAGCCTCCACCACCACAACATAAACTCCTCCTCACTATTAGACCATGGCAAAGCCCACTTGGTGGTTGAAAGCAAGGTTATGTTCTTTGATTCGTAATTGCATAGTTTAATTCATCTTTTGTTGTGTTGAATCTTATTCTTATGATTTGTGTATTTGTTATATACAAGATCAATATCTTGGCTCTCCATCCATTCAAATCAGAATTTGTGTCTAGTCGTGCTTTCGTGCTTTCCGGATTTTTGTTTGTGTGTTTGCTTTGCAAACTTCAGCGTAAAAAGGTGAGTAATCACACCTGACATTCATACTTATATTATTGTGAATTGATAGCAAGTGAAAGTGTAGAAATAATTATATTATGTTATACATGCCTGTGATATATTTATATGATATTAAATACTGTTTATATGCCTGTTACATCATCTGTTATATTTTATTTTATTTTTCTGTTTATTTATATTCTGTTCTCACACTGCAAGTTCCCTGTAGAATAGAATCACTATGGGTTGAAATGATACATACCCGAACGGACTTTAGAATAGGGAAAGATCGTTATGGGCTGAAATGATAAGCCTAAGCGATTTTTATTTATTTTATTTAACTTGGGATTGCGGGTTTGAAATGATAGAACCCGGATTTTTCTTTGCAAATTACGGATTGAAATGATATATTATCCATATCACTTGACCTAGGTTAGAAAATATTACACAGACCCGTGGTTATTTTATAAATTTTTCTGGAAGTTTTAAGTATTTTGAAAATGTAAATTTTGATATTTTAATTTATATTTGGTTTTTAAAATAATTTAATAAAGTGAAAAATGATTTCATATGTATTAAAAATGTTAAATAAATGAATGGAAATTTGTGATTGGAAATATAACCTAATTTGGAAATATGTGATATTGATTAAGACAATAAATGCTCTTTATTGTGAAAATAAAATGTAAGTTAAAAATGAACATTTGACATGAAATTTTAATTAATGGAATTTAAAGAGTCTTATTTATGATAAATAACTTAATAATTAATTTTGATTTAATTTGGAATCTTAAATATAACCTAGTAATTGTAATAAAGGTTGTTTCTTGGGATGGACATATTTTGTATAATAACTAATGTATTTTTGAATAAATAAAATGAAATACATTTTTTTATGGGACATCTTGTAATAAGTTTTGGAATCATAGTGGAATTGATGTATAAAGGAATAAATTTGTAAAGAATTTGATTGTTATATTAACTATGATAAAATATTCTTTTGTGAAATGTTATGTTTGTAAGATAAATAGCTATGACTTTAAAATGGAAAAATGTAAGTTAAACACACATGTGAGATGTAAGTTTAATTAATATTTTTATTGATTAATATAAGAAATTTTCTTTACAGCAATAACAAAGATGAAAGAATATGTAAAGTTTAATTTATGAAAGAAAGGTGTAAAGTTCTAATTAATGAAAGAAATATGTAAAGTTTAATTTATGAAAGAAACGTGTAAAGTTTAATTAATGAAAGAAATATGTAAAGTTTTACCTACTGAAAGAAACATGTAAAGTCTTAATTAATGAAAGAAACATGTAAGTCTTAATTTATGTAATATTGATTTAAAATAATAAATGCCCTTTTTGTAATAAAACGTAAATTAAAACGTACATTTGATAATGTAAGTTTAATTAGTGTAATATTGATTTAAAATAATAAATGCCCTTTTTGTAATAAAACGTAAATTAAAACGTACATTTGATAATGTAAGTTTAATTAGTGTAATATTGATTAAATAATAAATGCTCTTTACTGTAATAGAAATGTAAGTTAAAAAGTACATTTAATATGTAAGTTTTAATTAATGTAAATGACATATTTTAATGACTAAAATAATAAAGTTTCTTTATTGTAATGATAATGTAAGTTAATAAGGTACTCTTAACTTAACATAAGAATTTCAGCATTAAATTGGATATTACAGTAACAAAGTTTATTTAACTATAAGGCTATGATAAAATGACCATGTTAAAAATTTGTAAGTATATAAATACTTTGATTATATAAAATGTTAAATTGGAAAGTATTACATTCCAAAAATGCTATGATTCCTTAAGGTTACATTACCAAAATGCTATGATAATTTAAAGGAAGATTTCAAGTTTAATAAATTAAAGGAAATATTCAGTGATTTTGAAATTTGGGTTTTATTGAAATGATATATTATTGAATTGGTTTTGAAATGGAAATGATATATTTTTGAATTGGTTTTGAATAGATATGTTTTTGGTTTGAAAGTATGTATTAGTTTGAAATAAATGATATGATTTTGAAATGGTTTAAAGGATGTATTTTGATTTCAAACATAAACTATTTTGAAATTTATAACCACGGGTTATAATAACGATTGGTTGTTAAAGAGACCGGGATCGGATATGGACATACTCTCTGTCGATACCGAAAACCACTTTGACAACTGTGTATGCGGTGGAGTTTCCAGAATGAAGTAGGATGGTGGCGACGATCCTAAGGTATATACGTGGACCCAACTCCCGTGAGTTGGCATAAAGTGGCTAAAACATGAGCGATTGACGGACCAAGGAGGTAGCACCTCTTATCGGACATACTTCTTCGATACCATTCTATTACTTTGTGATTGTTTGGGTGCACCCCTCGATTTGGGAGTGTTGTTCGAGGTGGGCGGTAGTGGCTGCTATGCGTCACCACCAGCCCGGATGCGTAATTAGTATATCTACCCTGGCATTGCCTAGTTGTGCCGTGCCACTTACCATATCGAGCCCACTACGATTTTGGTTTAAAGATCCGACCGCGTTAAGGTTCACCATCCCCTTAACATTATTTTCTATATGATTATACTTTACTAATTAGACATTACTGTATATAGCGTATATTACTACATAGTAAATAGTTTAACGGATCCTTAAAGAATGGGCGATCCCAAGCATTCTTTAAGTTACTTGTACCTTTATTACAGTTCACTTGAGTTGGTTTACATTATATAAGTATGTATGTCCTGACTCGAGTGTTTTGTGTTTTGCTTTACGCTCGGGTCAGACTGAGTGATACAGCATTAGAGACTCACCTTTGGAGCTGGAGTTTTGCTTTGAAGATCCAGATATCTATTCATTTTGTTATCCAGTTGATTCCAGTTGTACCTGATTTTGATACTGTTACTCCTGTTGTATCTTGGTATTCCTATTGTATCTTAATTAACTCTGATGTATTTATATAGTAGCTTCATGGACTACTATCTCTTTTACTTCCGCTGCATTATATTACTCTGTGTCTGTGATCTATGATTATTTATTTACTGTAAATGATGAGTTTGCCAAATTTTTATTTACAACGCGGTATTTTGAGCAATTCAAGTTCGACATGTGTGGATGCGAATGGTTGAAAATATCGGGTCGTTACATGTGGTATCAGAGCTCTGGTTTTAGGCAAACTCAGCATATAGAGTAAATTTAATTACAGAATCGCTTTCGTTCGAGCTTGAATTCCTTCATCTTCGATTCGGTTTCCTTTGAATTTTGGAACATTCCCTTCAGTTCCGTAGTCCATTCTTGTCCTCCCCTATTCATGTCTTCTTGATTCTGGAGTGTCCCATAACTCCACTCCGAATAATCTTTCTAATGAATTGGCAGTCCCGCCAATATTCTAATTACTTGTAAAGGTGTGAAACTTCTTTACAAAAAGCATTGATTCACCGAAGACTTCTATATCCTTGGTTTACGATGCTACTATCTTTTGCTATGCCTGAATTCTATCTCTTAAGATCGAATGTAGATTTACCCCAGAAAATCCACATCGATCTTATTCATTAAGTCACGGTGGACCTGGTTAAGGTTGCCCGCAATATGTATAGGCTTACCCATTTTCCTATTCTGTTATTTAATCGTCTTATCTTTGTCTCCAATTTGTCTAAAAAAAATTCTCTTTAATTTGAGTCCATCAATTTGATTCCCTATCCTTATTTTGAAAAATTAATCTTGTATTTGAAATTTTTTTATATTTTAAAGATGTTTTATATATTGTGTTGTTTGAGTTGTTGATGTTGATTTGGGTTTCCGATCGGTTCGTCTGATCAACGCTATCGATAGGATCTCCAAAACACTTGAACAGAACAAACTGACACAATATGTTTTTTTTTAATTTAGTAGATGGATAAATTTTGTATAATTATAATATGTAAAAGGTTAATTTTCTAAATTTTTGATAATTAATGGAATTGGGTGTTAAGAAATAATATTTAACTTTGTATGTATTTTATAATCATTGGCTTTAGTTTCATATCTAAATAATTAAACATGGTTATAAATTAATTTGGAAATTTAAATGAATTTAAATCAAGAATGTGAGAATTTAATTTCCGATGATTTCGAACTTTGTTTTGAAAGTTTTAAAAGGATATATTATTTAAAGGTAATTTGTAGAAATTGTTTCAAAGGATTTTAATTTGTAAATCAGTGTTCTTTTCTTTGTCGCTGGAAAATAATTTCGGTGATGACTGCAGCATCATCGACATTCATTTTCGAGTTTCGAAGCGAAGAGACCATTCTGTAGTTTTGCTACAGTTTTTCTTTGGAGAATTAAATTGATTTGGCTTTCTAATTATGACTTGATTTATAATATATGTGATTTAAGAGTTGATTTGATATATATTGTGTATATTTAATTATCTCTAGAATAGTTTGAAGTTAATCGGAAATCTAATTCTTAAATTTTATCTTAAAGGATAATGTCAATTATAAAAGGAAATCAAAATTTGAATAAATATTGAAGCTTGGATAATTGAGTTAAGACATTTTTATTTGTGTAATATTCTCTTGCATTCCAATATAACTTACCTAAATTATTAAAAGTTAAATATGTAATTAGAGAACACACAATATAAAGGAGATTATATAAATAAAATTTGAGTGGTCATAATAAATGTTATACACTTAAATTTTAGTTATAAAGGATTAATAAAGGTAAATAGAATAAAAAGTTAATTGAATAATATACAGTATAAAGTGATGTTAAAGGAACTTATGAATAAATTGGAGTAAGTCATAATAAGTGTAAGTATACTTAATATATGTGATTAGACATATATTAAGTGGAATAAATGTAATAACCATCTGGAATAAAGAAGCATGAAACTTATTGAATAAAATTTTGAGTATAATAAATGATCTCAAATTCATGATTTTAGAAATTGTTAATTGGGTGATAAGATAATGAAATTATAAATAGATAAGATTTAATTAACTTAGGAAAAATCAAATGGATGAGATCAATTATTAATTTAAGTTGAAAATTTTATGGTTTTAAAATTTATCATCTTATTTTGTATTCAAATCTCTTATCCTTCGGTTGTTCCTATTCTCCTGCATCCTAAGCGGGGAATTAAATTCCAAATTGATCGTATCTCCTAAAGTTCGATTTGTAGTTCTTCCTCCCAAAATACCTTTACCAGTCTATTATGGAAAACTTTTCAAGAATCTTCTTCGTGCTTGTGTCCTTGATTTAAGAGGATCTTGGGAAGATCATCACCGTCTTGTTGAATTTACATGTAACGACTGTTACCAGGTATAATTTCAATCTTTTTTTTATATTGTCTTGGTTCTATCTCATTCTATCTGTTGTCTCTATTTTCCATGCCTCGTTCCTTTTCGTGGACGAAAAGTTCTGAGTGGGGGAGAGTGTAACAACCCATAATTTTGTGAATATTTTTAATTAAATTTTTATTTGAAATTTTGATTTTTAAATCATTTAAAAGTGAATTTTTAGAATTATTCCAATGTAAGTTTGGAATTTGTTTGTAATTTATTTTCCAAATGCAATAAATAAACGATTTTTTAAAATTTTATATTTTGGTCAAAATTTGAATTTTCAGTTTAAATATAAAAAAAATTGAATTTTAAATTTTAATCTTTTTCTTTGAAGCAGAATATATTTATGATATCTGTTTTGCTTTTCGTTTCGTTAAATTCTGAGTTATACTTTATAAATCAGATAAATTACAGCGTTTTACACGCAGTTATTTACTGTATCTCAATTTCTAGTTTTCTATGTGCGTTTCTATATTTTTATTTTCTATGTTATTTTATTTTATTTTTCTATTTTGTTTATCTAAACTTTATTTATTGGGTTTCACTTGTGTGTATATCTTTTCATAAAAGGCTTGGAAGAAATCAAGGAGACATGCGTTACATTTCTTTAATGCTTGCCTTTTTTATTTACCTACCCTCTTTATTACTTACCCTAGCCATTCACCGTTCATAGCCGTGAATTGCTCTTATTAATCATGTACAAACATCTCAAAATATCCTCTTTTCAATTGCATTTAAGAATCATATACACACACACACACACACATATATATATATATATATATATATATATGTATGTATGTATGTGTGTTTCTTTCTCCTTATTTCCTAGGCTTTTAGTTTTTCTATCATTTACTCCTCTTTAGCTGTTCAAATCTTTTCTTGCCATCCACTCCACTTCATAATTCACGTACACATTCACTTCACATTTCATTTCTAGAAAGAAATGTATGCAAATATATGGCTTGGAGAAATTTAAGAGGCATACGTTTCATTGGTTAAACTCTTGCCTTCTTCATTTGCCTGGCCTTTATTATTTTCTTGCCGTTTCCTCCTCATTCCTAGCCATGAATTACTCTACTCATAGCCTTGCATATCAAGTTGAAAATTCACGTACAAAATTTATTTCCCATCTCTCATTTTTCATTTGCATTTAAAAATAAAATATATTGTACGTTTCTTTCTCCTTAACTTATGTCTTTCTGTTTCCTTAGCATTCATAACTCCTTAGCTCTTTTTTTTTCTCTTCTATAGCCGTGTATTTCCTTTTTCCATACACGTACAAAATTTATTTCCCATTATGTTCACATATTTCACTTGCATTTAGGAATAATATATGTATAAGTTTTTTTTTTCTTTATTTCTTGTCTCTTTGTTTTCCTAGCATTTACTCTATCAAATCACGTAAAAAAATCTTCTCAATATCTCAGTTCCTCATTTGCCTCTTCTGATTGAAATATTTTACAGTAAGTTCTTTTATTAAATAGGAAATAAATCTCATTCATTCACTAGCCTTTTTATTTGCTAGCCTTTCATTTTCCAAACCCTACATCTTAGCCATTCAAATCTCTTGAAACCCTAGCCGCCTTCTTTTTATTTCTTATTCACGTACAAGTTCTCATCCTCTCATTTTCATTTGCGTGAAAAAAATACAACAAGCTCTAGGTTATTTCCATGGCTTCCTTCTCTTTTTCTTTTTTTCCACTTTTATTTTATTTCCTTTTTTTTCCTTTTGTTTTCTCCTTGCATAGCTCAGCCTCCACCACCACAACATAACCTCCTCCTCACTAATAGACCATGGCAAAGCCCACTTGGTGGTTGAAAGCAAGGTTATGTTCTTTGATTCGTAATTGCATAGTTTAATTCATCTTTTGTTGTGTTGAATCTTATTCTTATGATTTGTGTATTTGTTATATACAAGATCAATATCTTGGCTCTCTATCCATTCAAATCAGAATTGTGTCTAGTCGTGCTTTCGTGCTTTCCGGATTTTTGTTTGTGTGTTTGCTTTGCAATCTTCAGCGTAAAAAGGTGAGTAATCACACCTGACATTCATACTTATATTATTGTGAATTGATAGCAAGTGAAAGTGTAGAAATAATTATATTATGTTATACATGCCTGTGATATATTTATATGATATTAAATACTGTTTATATGTCTGTTACATCATCTGTTATATTTTATTTTATTTTTCTGTTTATTTATATTCTGTTCTCACACTGCAAGTTCCCTGTAGAATAGAATCACTATGGGTTGAAATGATACATACCCGAACGGACTTTAGAATAGGGAAAGATCGTTATGGGCTGAAATGATAAGCCTAAGCGATTTTTATTTAGTTTATTTAACTTGGGATTGCGGGTTTGAAATGATAGAACCCGGATTTTTCTTTGTAAATTACGGATTGAAATGATATATTATCCGTATCACTTGACCTAGGTTAGAAAATATTACACAGACCCGTGGTTATTTTATAAAATTTTCTGGAAGTTTTAAGTATTTTGAAAATGTAAATTTTGATATTTTAATTTATATTTGGTTTTTAAAATGATTTAATAAAGTGAAAAATGATTTCATATGTATTAAAAATGTTAAATAAATGAATGGAAATTTGTGATTGGAAATATAACCTAATTTGGAAATATGTGATATTGATTAAGACAATAAATGCTGTTTGCACAAAAAATGGACAAACACCTCAAAGTCGTATGATTTAGTAAAGCTTATGTTGTTCTTAGCGATTTTGGAGGTTTATGCAAATATATGAAAAGCAGGGACTAAACTGTAAAAAGACACACAAGTTTATAGTGGTTCAGCCAGAATATGCCTACGTCCACTTTATATGTTATTTCACTTCTCTAGTTTTGATTACAAGTACAAAGTTTTGATACGAGTAAAAGAAAGTTGTTTGAAGAGTTCCTTCCGTGCTTGAGCTCTCCAAACTTGTCCCCATTGTCGTACCCCTGCCCCTCTATTTATAGAGTGAGGCTGAGGGTAGGGGTCTAGGATGTGTATAGCTGCTGATGGGCATGGCCTGACATGATCTGGCCTGGAAGAGCTGGTCCGGTTTCCTTTGGTTCGGCGGTGGAATCTTGGTCCGGTGGTAGGAGCATGGTGGTTCGGCGGAGCTGGTTCGGTGGCTGAGGAGAGGGTTGGTTCGGCGGAGCTGGTTCGATGGCTGAGGAGAGGGTTGGTTCGGCGGAGCTGGTTCGATGGCTGAGGAGAGGGTTGGTTCGGCGGAGCTGGTTCGGTGGCTGAGGATAGGGTTGGTTCGGCGGAGCTGGTTCGGTGGCTGAGGAGAGGGTTGGTTCGGCGGAGCTGGTTCGGTGGCTGAGGATAGGGTTGGTTCGGCCATGATCTGGACCGGTACCTTCATTCGGTGACTACTAGATTTGGTAGTAGGTGTGTTGGTCCTGGTTCGGTATTGAGGTGGAGATGTTTTGGTTCGAGCGTTAGTTGATTAGGTGTTGAGAATTCACCCAACATTTGCCCCCCAAAGTAGGGTGTATGTTTAACATACATCGTGCTTTGTTTTTCACCATCCCATTTAGTCATTTGTATCCTACTCCTATTACCGAACCAACTGGTCCGGTATTCCGCCTTCGCCTATAAGTAGGGGACCAAGGCCTTCGTTTTTTTTTATCTGCCGAATCCTTCCATCGCTATCTTGCCGCATCAGGGTGTTAGCCGGATTAAGGTTTTAGCCGAACCAAGTTTTAGCCGAACCAAGTTATTTCACCGAATCAAGTTGCTAGCCGAATCAAGGTGAGGTTCTTTTTGCCGAATGAATTTTCATTCTTGTACTACCGAATGAACTGAGGTATTGTATTTTGCCGAATGAACTCACGAGTTGAGTGCCGAATGAACTTTATATCATACTACTGAATGAACTATTGACTTGTTGCATCTGCCCGCCGAATGAACTGTTGTATCGAGTGAACATGTGTTTCATACTTCGAATTTTTAAGCAAAATTCCAGATTACGCTGCTTGTATATTCTAACGATATACTTTTCCCATGTTTGCAGATAAATGTCTCGAAAAGTTGAAACTCGATCAGATAAGAGGAGATCCGAGGGTGAAGGAGAGTCCTCGGCCGTGCCCCCAGCTCAATCAGGATCGGAGCGTCATGGGCCCGCCCCGAGGTCATTAGTGGATGGATATGGTCCCCAGGAGCTGCTGGATTCCCCGCCTGACTGCTTTCCTAGCTCTCTCAAAGAGGAGCAACTCGATGTTATATCTCGTTCCTTTGGGATCGATAGAGCCCTCATGCTGCTGCCGGGCCCAGGAGTCATGCCATACAGTCCTCCCGAAGGATACTTTGCTTATAGTAGGTACCATTGCATGTGTGGTGCTATCCCGCCTCTCAATGCTTGGGTAGTCAGCTTCCTCACGTATCTGAAGGTGGCCCCATTCCAGCTTCAGCCCAACTCTTATGCCATACTGGTGAGCCTTTTCGTTATTTTTCGGAGGAAGTATGGTCGCGCTCCCTCCAACCGGGAGATCCGGTACTTGTATAATTTAAAGGGCTATAAGAGGGGGTCCCCATATATTAGCTTGGAGTCCGCTGTGACCTTCAAGCCGGTCCTGGACCTGTACTCTAAATTCAGCATGTTCAAGAAAGAGTGGTTCTTTGTTAGGGACGACTCCATCTCCATCCGGCGCTTTACCTCTGGATGTAAGTTGATGCTTTTACTTATAATTTTTATTCCGATTGCGATGCTTCTTCTCATACTTTCTCATTTTTGCTAGCGACAGGTGGCTTTCCGGTTGTGGAGACTGACCGCCTGGTTCAGACGGCGGCTGAGATAGAAGCCATTCTTGGGAAATACAGATCATCTGCCTTCTTGATTAGAAATGCGATTCTTCTGGAATATAACTTGATCCTTCCGCAGCAGTCTGTAGTTAAGCTGAGGGAAACGGCGGAGGAGAGGGCGGCTGTTCAGACCAAGGAAGGTGTTACGGCAGAGAGTAGCAAGAGGAAGCCTTTCACAAAACCTCCAGCTGTCGGAGGTAAGAAACTCAAGAAATCGGACGGCCCCTCCCCCAGCAATTGTCCACTTACCCGGGAGGAGGAAGACATAGAGGAGGTAAGAGGCGAGGGTGGAGATGGTCGGGATGGTGACAAAGGTGGCGATGGCATCGGGGCCCTACTTCCTGGGCAAGCGGGCGAGATCTAGGAGTGGACGGATGATGCGTTCCACCAGGCTTTTGAGGGGTTGGATGAGGATCCGGCTTTGGCAGAGAAGACCGGGAAGGCGGACAAAGCCGGGACTGGTGCAAGTGAGTCTTCTCCGACCATTCCAGCCAAGGTGGCTCCGATGACTCAAGGTGAACTCTTGACTCCTGCATGCTTCATAAATGATAGGGACTTAGGAATATTTTATGATCTGCTCCCGTCCTGGAATGAAATCCAGGACTTATTGCAGTATCCCACTCCTCCCCAGGGTTTGTACAACCATAGCTGTGTTTCTTTTCCTTTTTTAACTTGTAATTTACCGCGTTTCTCGAATCGTATAGTGATGTAAGATTATGACATTTGTTCTTTATATTAGGAGCAGGCAAGACGTCCAAAGCTTCAGACCTTCGACACAGGCTTGAGCAATATAAACTTTCCAAAATTTCTGCTAAGCCGAAGCCCTCAACCCAACGCTCCGGGGATGTAGTCGGATACTGTCCTCTTCTTGGGGTCATCGAAGAGGGTATTCAACAGAGGAAGAGGAGTCATCCTTTATCCGAAACTTCGCCCGGTCCTCAGCCTCCGGCTCAGCCTATTCATGACATTACTGAGGAGGGTAGCGAGTTTGCACCTTCTCCGCACCCGTCCGGAAACCCTTCTGTTATTCATATCGACCGTCCCGACTTGGCCCGTAATCCATTTGCGGGTCATCCTGATCTGGATCCCAGTTCTCATGATATTACTTTTGACGAAGTCACTGGTGAACATCTTCTCCCCCGTAACCCCATGGTACGAGTACTTGACGAAGCCAAGGCCTTAGATCTCGATCTACTCACTACTCGTATAGTCACTATGGGAGACGAGGCCAAGGCTAATATTGATCGGGTGGCAGAGGAGACCAAGAAGCTGATGGGGCATCATGCTCGGCTGGTTAAGGCCGGAGAGGAGATTGGGAGCGCCAATATCCGACTTCGATTGGTGGTTTCGGATCAGGCCAAACAGCTTGCGGATCAGGCTATCCAGATTTCTCAGCATGAGGCTGCTACTGGGCGACTAAGGAAAACCATGGAAGAGGCCAGTCGGGCCGAACTGCGGAAAATGGAAGCTGCTTGCAAAGAGCGGATTGACATGGCTATTGCCACGGTGGATGAGGTTCGGAGAGCGGATCTCGAGCAGGTGGAGGAATTGTCCGAGAAACTTGAGGCTGCAGAGCTTGCTCAAGCTAAGTTGAGGGAAGAGATGGAGGTGATGCGGAGGTCCCTTCAGGCTGATTGCTTGAGATACAGATTGGAGAGAGATGCTGCCGTCGAAAGGTTGTCGGCTTCCGATGCCCGGATGAGGGAGTTTGAGGAGAATGAGGGAATGATGGATGACATGCTCCAGGACATGTATTTCCGAACTTGGAAGCAGGGCAATCTCTCTTGGATGGATGATTATCCCAGGGTCATGGCCAAGATCTATCTTCGGACTTTGGAGGAGGCTAAGGCTGATGCAGATAAAGAGGGTGGAACGGTCTTCAGTATGGATGTGGTCACTGCCCAGTTCACCAAGGAGGAGAAAGCGGCGGTAAAGGAGGGTATGCGGCTGCTTGCTGCTGAAGAGGCAGGTGTGCAGGTAGAGGATGACGACCAGGACGGTCAAGAAGCAGGTGCTGGTAAGTCTTCCTTTCTAGTCTTTCCGTTAACTTGGTTACTTATCACTAATGAATCCTTTTTACGACCGGACAGGCGGGCAAAAGAGCAAGGACAAGACTTTGACGCAACCGGCTCCCTGATTAGACCTGGAAAATTCTTTTTGTAGGTTTGGCATTGTTGTATCTGTTAGTCTTAAGACAGTAGAGTAACTTCTAAGTTGTAATTCTTGCTACTTGTAATAATCAACATTATTCTTGACGTGTAATTTTTTAACTTAAGCTGATTTTGTCGTTTCTTGAATGTTTGTTGCTGTTTTGACATGTCGTATGAGAAATATAGCTGTGTATATTCTCATAATTAAATTGTGTTTGATGTCAGATTCTGGTTTTAAATCATAATCTCATGACTTGCAATGTTAGCGTGTGGTGTGAAAAAATTAAATTACAGTCATGCGTCTGCACATAAAGGAAGAAAATACCGCCTTTCATGTTCTGTTTGTAAATGGCAGCTTCGAATATCTTGTATGACCAAGCATGGAAAGCGGTTGAATGCCCTGCCATCTGATTGTGAATCTCTGCATCCATTGGCGGGTATCTCTTACCCTGCATCCTGTACTTTATGGTTTGTTATAGAGGATAGGAGGAAAGTTTTTTAAGTAAAATTGAAATATGTGAAATAGTAAAACTTCCAGTCACGGAAGGCCTTCGATGTGCTTAAGTTCGTGGCAAACGGGTTTTGTAGTCACTTTCCCTAGCTGTGGGTCTTGGAGACATTTGTCACCCATCTTACGCCTCCGCGGGGAGTTAATTCTTTTTTACCACAGCCACACTTAAGACACACCGGAGCCGAGATCGCGCACAGTAACTACCCGGGCCATTATGGCCCGTACTCATGGGTATTATTCGACTTACTGTGGCCGGCTAGCGTGGGTGCCGATCGTCAACTGTGAACTGCCCCTGGCTGGCCACACCTTATGTTGGGGCTTATAATCGGTTCACAGTTGCCGGCGAGCCTAACGCCGTAATGAGCTGCCTCGGCTATAGTCGGCCTTCTCGGTGGCTTATAATCGGCTCATTACAGTTGGCTTTAAGGGCCGTCGCGAGCAATGAGTTAACCCGCAGCAGAGGGATGCTGGAGCAAAAGTGTCTCATTGGCGAGGGCATAGATTCGCATAGTACCTGTTGGGTCTTGTCCACGTGAAGTTGCATTGTGGAGTGCTTTGAATAGAAATGCTATATGCTCAGGATTTTGTTCAACAGAAAAGGATAAAGTTAACAAGCAGCCAAGATACAAAGGAACAAGTTAAAAAAGAGACAAGGCTTTTTTAAAGTGGTTCGGCACGAAAAAATGCCTACGTCCACTGATTCTCTTTGTTAATTCACTTCATATGGGCAATACAAGTTAAGAAAAGTATCGACGGAGGTGTTGGATGTTCCATGCCCTCTGGAACACCTCTCCGTCCACTGTTGACAAAATATAGGCTCCGTTGTGGAGATCTTTATGAATTACATATGGTCCATCCCAGATTGGGTCTAGTGCTCCGGGGCGAGGGAAGATTCGCTTGAGGACAAGATCCCCTTCTCGTAAGGTACGATGCTTGACTTTGGAGTTGTATTGTGCTGCCACCTTTTGCTTGTGGGCTGCTGTTTTTAGGACTGCATCATTCCTTCTCTCCTCGACTAGATCCAAAGACATGTTGAGGAGCTCTTCGTTCTCTTCTGGGTTATAGTGGATCCTACGGTGGGAAGGCACAATGGTTTCAACTGGGAGCATAGCCTCCGATCCGTATGCCAAAGAGAAAGGAGTGTGCCCTGTTGATGTTCTGAAAGATGTGCGGTAGGCCCATAGTGCCGTAGGGAGTTCATCCACCCAAGCGCCCTTTGACTTTTCGAGCTTCTTTTTTATCAGAGTTTTCAGAATTTTGTTGACTGCTTCGACTTGTCCGTTTGCTTAGGGATATGCTACGGATGAGAAGCTTTTGTGAATTCCGTGTTCTTGGCACCAGTTGGCGAATTCCTCGCTGTCAAACTGAAGTCCATTGTCTGATATGATTTTTAGTGGGACTCCGTACCTGCACAGAACATTTTTTATTAAGAAGTTGATAACTTTCGCTGAAGATACTTTATTTAGAGGTTCTGCTTCCACCCATTTGGTGAAATAGTCGACTGCTACTATAGCATATTTGGCGCCGCCTCGACCCATTGGCAGTTCACCGATTAAGTCAATTCCCCATACTGCAAAGGGCCAAGGGCTGGTCATCTGAGTAATCTCGGTTGTTGGTAGCCGAGGGATCTTAGCAAATTTTTGGCATCTGTCACACTTCTTGACGAAATCTAAGGCGTCCTTGCTTAAGGTGGGCCAGAAATATCCGTATCGGAGTATCTTTTTTGCTAACGTTTGCCCTCCGGTGTGATCTCCGCAGCTTCCTTGATGAATGTTGGATAAGATTTCCTTGGCTTCCCTTCCGGCGACACACCTTAACAATGGGTTAGAGAACCCGCGCCGATAGAGGATGTCTCCTTGTATTGTGTAGCGGGACGCTTTCCTCAAGATTTTCTTGACTTCGTTACGCCCGTCGGGTAGTGTGCCATTTTGTAGGTAGTCTCGGATGGGAGTCATCCAGGTTGCTTCTTCGGTTGCAGCTATCAGATTCACTTGCTCAAAACTTGGGATCGTTTGCTTTGAGACAGTTACTGCCCCGAAGATGGCGACGTCTCTCATACTTGCTTGCTTTGCCAATTCGTCGGCCTCTTGGTTCTCTTCCCGAGGGATGTGTTTGACTAAGTAGTGGTCCAATCGGCTGAGAAGTAACTTGGTCTTCTTTAGATATGCTATGAGTCGTTCTTCTCGAGCTTGGAATTCCCCTAGTATTTGATTAACAATAAGCTGAGAATCGCTGTGAAGACACAAAGAATTGGCTCCGATCTCGATAGCAATTTCTAATCCGGCTATTACTGCTTCATATTCTGCATCGTTGTTGGTGGCAGCGAACTCCAACCTTATAGCATAGTGCAGTTTATTTCCCCTGGGAGTGATTATTACCACACCTGCCCCCGAGCCTTGTTCGTTAGATGCACCGTCCACAAAGAGATTCCACTTGATATCTTCTGTTATTTCCAGTTGCTCCTTATCCTCGTTGGTAGTGAATTCTGCAATGAAATCAGCCATGGCTTGTCCCTTGATGGTGGTGCGAGGGTGATAGGTGATATCATATTGACTCAGCTCAATACACCATTTAAGTAGTCGCCCGGAAGTGTCGGGACGATGGAGTACCTGCCTCAGTGGTTGATCGGTCAGAACTTTGATGGAATGGGATTGGAAGTAGTGACGTAGCTTTCGTGAAGTGATTAGTAAACAGTATGCTAACTTTTCAAGCTTAGGATATCTGACTTCTGCCCCAGTAAACCTTTTACTGACGAAGTAAACTGGTCGTTGCGTGCGGTTGTCTTCCCTTACCAAGGCAGCGCTTAGAGCGTGAGATGACACAGCAAGGTATAGGTATAATTCTTCGCCTTCGCTTGGGGTCGAGAGTACCGGTGGTTTTTGGAGGTGTTCGATTAGGTTAAGGAAAGCGGTTAAGCATTCGTCCGTCCATTCGAACTTTCCTTTATCTTTCTTTAGAGCTTCGAAAAAGGGGACGCACTTGTCCGTTGCTTTGGAGATGAATCGGCTTAGGGCAGCCACTTTTCCATTTAGGCTTTGCATTTCCTTTCGGGTGGAAGGTATCTCGATGTCCCTTAATGCTCGGACTTGTTCAGGGTTTGCTTCTATCCCTCGGGCATGGATGATGAATCCTAAGAATTTTCCCGATGACACTCCGAAGGAGCACTTTAGTGGATTCAACTTCATTCCATATTGTCGAAGTACCTGGAACATTTCGCCTAGGTGGCTTACGTGATCTTTGGCTTTCCGTGATTTTACCAGCATGTCGTCTACATATACTTCCATTGTTCGTCCTATTAGCCCTGCAAACATCTTGTTGACGAGGCGCTGGTAGGTGGCTCCTGCATTTTTAAGTCCGAAGGGCATCACTTTGTAGCAGTATAAACCCCGGTCGGTGATGAAACTAGTGTGGTCTTGGTCGGGAGCATGCATAGGAATTTGGTTATATCCTGAGTATGCATCCATAAAAGACAGGAGTTCGTGCCCGGCTGTGCTGTCTACAAGTTGATCGATTCTGGGAAGCGGGAAGCAATCCTTTGGGCAGGCGTCGTTTAGGTTGGAGAAGTCAATGCAGGTCCGCCACTTCCCATTAGCCTTCTTTACTAGTACCGGGTTGGCGATCCATTCTGGGTAAATAGCTTCTCGTATGAAGTCATTGGCGAGTAGATTCTTTACTTCTTCATCGAGGGCTGCTGATCGCTCTGCCCCCATACTTCTCTTTTTTTGTTTTACAGGCGCCTTGGTAGGATCAATTTTTAATACGTGGCACGCTATGTCGGGGGAGATTCCGGTCATGTCAGCGTGTGACCAAGCGAATACATCCAAGTTGTGGCGGAGAAAATCAATGAGTTGTTCCTTCAATTCAGCTTTCAGCTGGGACCCAATTTTAAGTAGCCTACTTGAGTCGTGCTTGTCTACAGATATAAATTCCATAGCCTCTGCAGGCTCGGCGGTGGCCTCCTCCTCTTTGTCCCTAGGGTCTAATTCATTGAAAGGGTCGCTGGTGTATCGAAGAGGAGGGGCTTTCTTTAGTTGCTATGCTTCAAGGCTTTTTGTGCAGAGGGCAATCTCTACACCTTTCCTTTTATCTCTCCTGTGGTTGTTGCGAAGTTCGGTTACATAGCAGTCTCGTGCAATATCTTGGTCTCCTTCCACTTCCCCTACCCCATTGTCTGTTGGAAATTTCATTTTCAGGCACCATGGGGCTAGGACAATCTGGAAGTCAGACAAGGCTGGTCTTCCTAAGAAGGCGTTGTAGGCCGAATGGTTCTCTACCAGCACAAACGTCTGTTTCCTTACAACGGAGCGGGGATGACTTCCAATCTCAACAAAGAGGTCCAGCTGCCCGAGGGGCATCTTCGCATCTCCAGTGAAACCGTGTAGTGGTTTATCGCAGGGAGATACATCCTTTACTGATAGCTTCATTTTGTCGAATGCGTGTTTGAACAGGATATTTACAGAGCTTCCAGTGTCTACCAGGATTCGGTAAACTTCGGCGGGACCGAGTCGGGCAGAGATAACCATGGGATCCATGTGAGGGTACTGTCTTCCTTCCAGATCGCGTTTACTGAATGTGATGTCATCACTTTCTTTCCGCTTTGGGTGGCGCTCTTCTATAACCGTATTGACACAGTCTTTATTGTCTCTAAGCGACTTCCCATATCTTTCCATCTCCCTCCAACTTCTGTCTGCGACGTGCGGACCTCCTGAGATGGTATGGACCACTATCTTCTCTTGACTAGAGCTGCTAGCGTTGTGGTTTCCTCTGTCGGTCCCTGGTGAGGGTAGCCTTGGGTTTTCATTGGCAGGAGCTGGAGTCCTGTCTTGACTTTTTACATAGCGTTCCAGTTTCTTCCTTCTGATGTGTTCCTCAATCAGATCTCGGAGATGATGGCATTCGTTGGTATCATGTCCGTGAGATTCGTGGAAGCGGCAGAATTTTCCAGACTTCTGTGCGTTATCTGATTCCTTCTTGTATGGTGGGCGTTTGTATCTAACTTCGCCTTGGGTGGCAAGGAAGATATTTTCGACGGTCTCGTTCAAAGGGGTGTAAGAGTCGAATCTCGGTCCTGGCCGATATAGGCGTTTTTCTACCTTCTTGCCCCCAGCATTGTCTCTGGAGTCATTTCTTCGAACGTCCCTCGCCACAGCAGGGGCGTTGCCATGGGTCGTCTTACTTTGCTGTCCTGACTGCCCCTCAATGGCAGCATCCTCAAGCCTCATGTATTTCCCGGCCTCATGGAAGAAATTGGGTAAAGTAGCTGGTTTTTCTTTTGTCAATCTTCTAGCAAATTTAGTGTCCGGATGCACCCCACTGCAGAGGGCCATTAGGATAAGCTTCTCATCGGCATCTTGAACTGCGGCTGCTGCAGCGTTGAATCTGGTTAGGTATTGCTGCAGCTTTTCTCCAGGTTTCTGTTTGACGCTGGATAAGGAATAAGCGTCCTTAGGTTGCTCCACATGAATGCGGAACTGACTGATGAATTTTTCTTTCAACATTTCCCATGAGCTGATGGATCCTTGGGGTAGATGACAGAACCAGGAGGTAGCAAGATCTGCTAAGAAGAGCGGAAAGCATTTTCACAGTACTCCCTCTGTTGCTCCACTCATGAGCATATGCTGTGTGTACCTCTGTAAGTGTACAACGGGATCGGAGGTTCCTTTGTAGGGTTCCATTGTCGGCATCTTCCATTCTCGGGGGGTGATAGCGATTTCGATATTGCGGGCGAAAGGGCTAGTTACCCTAGCGCCTATCCCTCGATCTCTTTGCTCCCGTTGGACACACTCTCTGAATAAGCGTGCCATCCTTTCATCAGAACTTGGAGCAGATAGAAATGAGTTTGGTTCTGTTCTGTGGGATTGATTCCGTCCAGATAACCTATAGGGATGGTATCGTCTATCATTCCTCATATTTTCCAGTGGCTGCCTTTGATCTTCTGGGAGCATGCTTGGGTCAGCTACAGTTGGCCCTTGCCTTAATCTCCCCCTGTTGGGTTCTGATCTAAGCACTTCCTCGGGTCCAACTTCGGGCTGAACTCTAGCTCGGCCCCGTTCACTGGTGTTTCTGTGGTTAGGCAGCATGACAGGCTCAGCTACAGTTGACCTTCGTCCGGTACCTTCCCTGTTGGGTTCGGTACCAAACGTTTCCTCAGGCCTAACTTCGGGCTGTGCTCGGTCTCGGCTCCTACCACGGCTACTTCTGCCGTTAGCTCCTTCGAAGAAGGAAGATCTTTGCTGTCTCTGAGATCCTCCAGACTGGGACTCGCCCCATGATTCAGTGTTGCGGTTGGATTCTTCAGCGTCCCTCAAGCGTGACATGAGATGGTCCACCAAGGCTTCCTGCTGGGACGTGAAGCGGTTAGTTACTTCAACAACAACTCTGTCCAAATCTGCCCTAGTAATTGCTGCAGGCTGTTCTGTGGCAGGAGTGGTTGGGTTAGCCTGTCCTTCATTTGTTACCGTTGCTGGAGGAGGACGATTTACTTGATTCGCGGCAGCTGGATCAGGAAGACTGCTGGATGCGATGTTTTTTCCTTTGTTAACATCTTTTCTCTGTTTGGGAGGCATGTTTTCCAAGTGGCGAACGATGCTGTCAGGAAAACTTGTTAAGCGGATGAAGCTGAAGCTTCGAGTCTTACTCTCAATGAAAGCACCAAAAATGTTTGCACAAAAAATGGACAAACACCTCAAAGTCGTATGATTTAGTAAAGCTTATGTTGTTCTTAGCGATTTTGGAGGTTTATGCAAATATATGAAAAGCAGGGACTAAACTGTAAAAAGACACACAAGTTTATAGTGGTTCAGCCAGAATATGCCTACGTCCACTTTATATGTTATTTCACTTCTCTAGTTTTGATTACAAGTACAAAGTTTTGATACGAGTAAAAGAAAGTTTTTTGAAGAGTTCCTTCCGTGCTTGAGCTCTCCAAACTTGTCCCCATTGTCGTACCCCTGCCCCTCTATTTATAGAGTGAGGCTGAGGGTAGGGGTCTAGGATGTGTACAGCTGCTGATGGGCCTGGGCTGACATGATCTGGCCTGGAAGAGCTGGTCCGGTTTCCTTTGGTTCGGCGGTGGAATCTTGGTCCGGTGGTAGGAGCATGGTGGTTCGGCGGAGCTGGTTCAGTGGCTGAGGAGAGGGTTGGTTCGGCGGAGCTGGTTCGATGGCTGAGGAGAGGGTTGGTTCGGCGGAGCTGGTTCGGTGGCTGAGGATAGGGTTGGTTCGGTGGAGCTGGTTCGGTGGCTGAGGAGAGGGTTGGTTCGGCGGAGCTGGTTCGGTGGCTGAGGATAGGGTTGGTTCAGCCATGATCTGGACCGGTACCTTCGTTCGGTGACTACTAGATTTGGTAGTAGGTGTGTTGGTCCTGGCCCGGTATTGAGGTGGAGATGTTTTGGTTCGAGCGTTAGTTGATTAGGTGTTGAGAATTCACCCAACAAATGCTCTTTATTGTGAAAATAAAATGTAAGTTAAAAATGAACATTTGACATGAAATTTTAATTAATGGAATTTAAAGAGTCTTATTTATGATAAATAACTTAATAATTAAGTTTGATTTAATTTGGAATCTTAAATATAACCTAGTAATTGTAATAAAGGTTGTTTCCTGGGATGGACATATTTTGTATAATAACTAATGTATTTTTGAATAAATAAAATGAAATACATTTTTTTATGGGACATCTTGTAATAAGTTTTGGAATCATAGTGGAATTGATGTCTAAAGGAATAAATTTGTAAAGAATTTGATTGTTATATTAACTATGATAAAATATTCTTTTGTGAAATGTTATGTTTTGTAAGATAAATAGCTATGACTTTAAAATGGAAAAATGTAAGTTAAACACACATGTGAGATGTAAGTTTAATTAATATTTTTATTGATTAATATAAGAAATGTTCTTTACTGCAATAACAAAGATGAAAGAATATGTAAAGTTTAATTTATGAAAGAAACGTGTAAAGTTCTAATTAATGAAAGAAATATGTAAAGTTTAATTTATGAAAGAAACATGTAAAGTTCTAATTAATGAAAGAAATATGTAAAGTTTTACCTACTGAAAGAAACATGTAAAGTCTTAATTAATGAAAGAAACATGTAAGTCTTAATTTGTGTAATATTGATTTAAAATAATAAATGCCCTTTTTGTAATAAAACGTAAATTAAAACGTACATTTGATAATGTAAGTTTAATTAGTGTAATATTGATTTAAAATAATAAATGCCCTTTTTGTAATAAAACGTAAATTAAAACGTACATTTGATAATGTAAGTTTAATTAGTGTAATATTGATTAAATGATAAATGCTCTTTACTGAAATAGAAATGTAAGTTAAAAAGTACATTTAATATGTAAGTTTTAATTAATGTAAATGACATATTTTAATGACTAAAATAATAAAGTTTCTTTATTGTAATGATAATGTAAGTTAATAAGGTACTCTTAACTTAACATAAGAATTTCAGCATTAAATTGGATATTACAGTAACAAAGTTTATTTAACTATAAGGCTATGATAAAATGACCATGTTAAAAATTTGTAAGTATATAAATACTTTAATTATATAAAATGTTAAATCGGAAAGTATTACATTCCAAAAATGCTATGATTCCTTAAGGTTACATTACCAAAATGCTATGATAATTTAAAGGAAGATTTCAAGTTTAATAAATTAAAGGAAATATTCAGTGATTTTGAAATTTGGGTTTTATTGAAATGATATATTATTGAATTGGTTTTGAAATGGAAATGATATATTTTTGAATTGGTTTTGAATAGATATGTTTTGGGTTTGAAAGTATGTATTAGTTTGAAATAAATGATATGATTTTGAAATGGTTTAAAGGATGTATTTTGATTTGAAATATAAACTATTTTGAAATTTATAACCACGGGTTATAATAACGATTGGTTGTTAAAGAGACCGGGATCAGATATGGACATACTCTCTATCGATACCGAAAACCACATTGACAACTGTGTACGCGGTGGAGTTTCCAGAATGAAGTAGGATGGTGGCGACGATCCTAAGGTATATACGTGGACCCAACTCCCGTGAGTTGGCATAAAGTGGCTAAAACAGGAGCGATTGACGAGCCAAGGATGTAGCACCTCTTATCGGACACACTTCTTCGATACCATTCTATTACTTTGTGATTGTTTGGGTGCACCCCTCGATTTGGGAGTGTTGTTCGAGGTGGGCGGTAGTGGCTGCTATGCGTCACCACCAGCCCGGATGCATAATTGGTATATCTACCCTGGCATTGCCTAGTTGTGCCGTGTCACTTACCATATCGAGCCCACTACGATTTTGGTTTAAAGATCCGACCGCGTTAAGGTTCACCATTCCCTTAACGCTATTTTCTATATGATTATACTTTACTAATTAGACACTACTGTATATAGCGTATATTACTACATAGTAAATAGTTTAACGGATCCTTAAAGAATGGGCGATCCCAAGCATTCTTTAAGTTACTTGTACCTTTATTACAGTTCACTTGAGTTGGTTTACATTATATAAGTATGTATGTCCTGACTCGAGTGTTTTGTGTTTTGTTTTACGCTCGGGTCAGACTGAGTGCAGCATTAGAGACTCACCTTTGGAGCTGGAGTTTTGCTTTGAAGATCCAGATATCTATTCATTTTGTTATCCAGTTAATTCCAGTTGTACCTGATTTTGATACTGTTACTCCTGTTGTATCTTGGTATTCCTATTGTATCTTAATTAACTCTGATGTATTTATATAGTAGCTTCATGGACTACTATCTCTTTTACTTCCGCTGCATTATATTACTCTGTGTCTGTGATCTGTGATTATTTATTTACTGTAAATGATGAGTTTGCCAAATTTTTATTTACAACGCGGTATTTTGAGCAATTCAAGTCCGACATGTGTGGATGCGAATGGTTGAAAATATCGGGTCGTTACATAAAATTAAAGACGCTGGCGATGATGGAGTCGTCTATGCGACGTGGGCTGGGTCGAAGGTGCGCCTGGTTGTGGCGATGGCACTGTCATTGGCGGCGGTGGTTGTTAATGGTGGTGGAGGTGGGGCGAGCTCGATGTATAGGTGGATGTCAAATATTTGATCGCATCTTAGGATGGAGTGTTAGATTTTGCAAGGGATGACCGAAGGTGAAGGCGAGGTGGTGGTTGAGTCGAGTGAGGCGATTAGGGTTTGTGGGGGTGGTCAGCGCGGCAGTCGGAGGTCCGAGGTGGCTGTGCACGTGCACTTTGAGGCATAATTTTTTTTGGTGCTAGCAAAACAAATTTGAATTTAGGAATATAGGTTTGGGGAATAAGCTTGTATTTCAGTTTGAGGGGAGTAGTTTTTGGCCAGGTTTGGGCCTGGGGAGTGGGAGAACATTGTTAATAATTTTAGTTTAGTAAATTATCTAATTAAATGCATCAAAATTTATAAGAGTTAACTCACTCATTTCAAGTCCGATTAACCCGCGGATTACGACGTTACATTCATATAATCTAGTAGAAACACTTTAGTATAATTATTTAATAAATTTGTCAAAGTGAAATAATGATAAAATATTAGTGTTGAATTTAATTACTATTATGTAGTTAAACAATTACATTTCAGCACTGACATTCAGTTAGTAGAATAAAACATTGTTCTACTATAATTAAATTTTATAGATTATACTGGACATCTATTTAGCAAAATAAAAACCCGTTCTGCTATTTTATTTATTTGGACATTTATTGACAGGCGAGTTTCATGGATAAGTGATGTGTTATCCGGCGAGAGTTAATTATGAATTTTAATTACATATATGTTGCTAATGTAAATATCAGTGATATGATTTGGAATGTTAAATTTAAATAAGTGGTAGCTTATTTAAGTGCCATTGTATTCGCTAAGCCTCTTTCCAAATTTGAAAAGCTATGGTTTTAAATTTACTTAAATTTTATAACATATTGGAGAGTGATTATTTTATAATGTTTAAGTTAATTAATTAATCCTTTAATTAATGATATTTTAAAATTAATTAGTCTTGTAATTAATGATGTCTTAAGTAATTAATCCTCTTAATTAATGATTTTTATAAGTTAATTAATTATTTTAAGAATGGTGTTTGATGTTGATTAATTTTTTTATTTATATAGTTTAAGTTAATTGATTACTTTATTAATGATATTTTAAGTTAAACAATGTATTAAATAATGGCGTTTAAGTTAATTTAATTAACTTAATAATGTTATTTAATTAATAAATTGTTTTATAAAAGGTTGTTTAAAATCAATAAATTGTTTATATAAAAGGTGTTTAAAATTAATAAATTGGTTTATAAAAGGAATTTTACTTAATACAAAGAATTTAATATAGGAGGGTATAAATTTGAAGAGTACTTGGAAGTTGGAAAAGAAGTTTGGTTTGTAAAACTTTGATTTTAAAAATGAATTACATGGAGATTTTGGAAACCATATACTTGACATTAAACTTTAAGGTGAGGAACTTCTACCTATCCTAAAAGGTAAGGATGATGTTGTGTCAAGGTGGGATGTAATAACATCCCTACTTGAACGACTTCAGTGTTATCCAAAGGATTGTCTGATTTGAAATCAAAGATTGATGTTAGGTGTATAAACTATTATATTCGTATATGAATTGGATCACTTATGAAAATAAAATTTATGAAACTAATAAATAATTCTTCTTAATTATGGTGGTATGGAAGCATTTTTCCATACTTAACACCAAAGGATAAGTAGTTGGGTTTATAGTAAAAAAAATTTTGAATTACATTGTTTTGATCCATTTAATATGATTTTGAAATAGGAAATCTTTCTTAGTACTTTATGAATATACTTATACCATTATATAAGTATATGGTAAAGTCTTCCAAGTTTAGAAAGTGAAAGGTTTTGAGAATACACTTATACCAGTGAGATAAGTATATGAATATTTTTGTAGATAATAGAAGTAATTTAATTGATGGAAGATTAATTAAATGAGGCTTAGTGGATTCCACTTGGAATTAAATCTGTGTTTGATTGTTTGTTTGTTTGCTAGTTTAATAACCGATTATCAAATCTTAACCAATTTTTAACTCTGGAAATATCTAGAAGAAACACGAGAATCATATGGTACAGTTATCTTTAGTGATGCGATACTGTATGTATAAACTCATTGTGTTCTTCCAGGATAAATGATAAGGAAATCTGTCCACTTAAACGATTAGGGGGTGATCCCTGCTTATGTATTGTCTATTTATTTCCAAAAGAACCTGAATTGAGTTACAGGAAACTATCGGTTGTTGGTTCGGAGAGACGAGATTGGATAAACATGAGTTATCTGAAAACCACTTCAAACCGGCTTAAGCGTTTGAATTGAAGATATCTCGAAGATGATGGAATCGAAGATGGAGTTCTTTGAAGTGCAAGGGCTACTTGCTACTAACCCTAAGGATGTAGTCGAAGTAATGCCTTTGGTTTGTTTATATCCCGAACAACTTGTATGGTCGAATGTTGACATTGCATTGTCACCTGAAGGGCAGTGTTAGCATTACAAGTGGGACTGCTATATGAAAAGGTAAAATGTAGCCTCAAGCCTTACAACCGGGAATGACTAAAACATGAGATGTGCTTCAGGGCTATGTGGGTCGCACTTATTAGATTATTGTCATCACCCTTCTAGATTGATATTTATGGATTTGGTATGTAAATATAAGCGCATGAGAAAAGGTTGCAAAGCAATCGGGGTTATGAAATATTCGGTACTATCTAATAAAGGGTAGGCCGGTCCTGATTTGTAGGGGGTCTATGTGAGGCCCTCGATACATTTTCTAGAGGTGTACTGTGGTAGGAGATACCCTAGTAGTAGCCTTGTCACTATATGAGATGTACGTACGGACTTAGTTGTACGTACGGACGGACTTAGTTGTGCCCAACTATGCTTGAACGTGAGATGCAAGCATTCCAGCTATATTCATAATCTATCTTAAATCCTAGACAATATTATAATATCATTGGATTTTCTGTAAAAATGTTTTGGTTATCGTAAGGTAAAAACCCGTGTTTATGTGTGGCGTGGTCATATGTGATACCTTTATTTTATAAGGTTTTATAAGAAATAACAACCCTTGTAATTTGAGTTTCTCACGCTAGTTTACCAGACTAATCTGGATGTTATTTTCTAATAATACTTGGGCCAGACTTGAGTATTTTTCAAGAATTTGCTTTGGATTATTTGGAACTTCAGGAGACGAGCTGGATGCCTCCGAGACGCATTAATTGACGTATTTTTATTTCAGTTGTGATTCTTTTTTGAATTTAACAACATTTGTAAGAATAGGCTATTATAATTGTCCACTCTGATGATAAGTTAGACTCTGATGTTGGTTGAATATTAAGTTTTTTTTGTAGATAATTTTGAGATATTATATATTATTCATCATGACGTGAGATTTGTTTCTGTCTTTTCTTTCTTTTACCCTAACAATCTATCTTTCTAGCACTTGGATACTCGGCACATGAATATCGTAGATGTATTACTATCGACTTCTGAGGATCGAAAATGCTGGTTATGACACTTTGGTTATCTTATATTTACCCAAGTGATATTCCGATGGAATTGGACAATGAAATGCAGAAGGGACGGATCTCGAATTGAAGGAGATCAAGCTCTGAAGAGTTAGAGAAATATTCATGGAATTTGGGCTAACTCCTTGAATCGGTACGGATCCATCAAATGTTGAAAGTATTAGATTTTGGCTTCTACTATGCACCTACATGTTATTCTCAGAAGATGAGGAAAGGATTGCCAGCGACCCATCAAAATTTCAGTTTTGCCCATGGAGTCCGTAAGCTTGAAGATTTAAGAAAAACTAAGGAAAGAAGTGAAGAATTGGTCAAAGAATGGATCGAATATATCCATAAAATCTTGGGTTCTATGGAAGTTTGATTCTCTCTTCTTCATAACTTCTTGGATTTGGTGTTTTAAGTTCTCAAAACTAGATTTGATGATCTGACGCATGGATTCATTTATAAATAGCAAACTTTGACACATAGGAAGGGATATTTTGATCGATTTTGCAAGGAAATACTGCCATATTCAAAACTAAGCAATTGTACTCTTGAAATTGACTTGTAATTTGGTTTTAATGGAATAATCCACGAATAAAAATTGATAAAGTGGACGTAGGCTGTAGAGTTCGCCAAACCACTATAAAAATTCTTGTGTGTTCTCACTTTTCTTTATCACTTCCATTCATAATAATTATTCTATCACTTGGTGGTGTTTGCCCATTTCATAGGCAAACATTTTTTTGGTGCTTTCACTGATAAGTGAAGACTTTGTTGCTATAAGGTATGCTTTGGATCACGAGAAGCTATCAATTTCAATTCTACCCCTAACAGATGCCTTGCATTCTCTAGATTGCTTTCATAAAGCAGTATCCTTACCAAATTATTGTGTTACTTTAGATAGTTTTGAATTCACGTCAATTAGATAGTGTAAGAGTTAAAGCAAACCACTCAAGTTTCATCATTTTGATCGTGGAAGTTCTTCGATAATTTTTTATTTGGATCTATCAGGTAAGATTACTTTTCTTAGGATTCCATCCAATTTTTCATTGCACTCTACATTATCTTGCATCATCATCAATCATCTTTTCTTTCATTTTCATTCTTTTTTTTGTTGCTTCGGTACAGATCTGAACCACTTGGATCGGTACCTGAACCTTAGGCTATTTTGTTGGGTCTACTCCATTAAAGAGAACTAATACTTGAATTATTCTCACTTGCTTTCATTTCTTCTAAGTGCCTGCAAGCTTTTTTTTTGCCATTGCCGAACTAAGCTTTCAGCCTTTGCCTTCAACCTTGATTAGCAACCGCAATTTCAGAACATTGCCTTTGGCCGTCGCCTTCATCACCACCCTAGCTTGCCATATTTAGGTCTAATACACGAGGACTTGAGTTTTGGCCTCACCCTTGAATTAATTCTATAGTCCAACATCATCGATTTAAACTAAGTAGGTGTCGGCTTCTCTTAAAGTTATTCGTCTATAGCAAGAGATGTCCCACAATCGATCGCCACCTAAATTCTATTTCATCCCCTCCTTAGATTGGCTTGATTCGACCCTTGGGAGACATTTTTGAAAAGGGAGTTAAAAAATCAACACAGCCTTGAAATTCTCGAGTTTTTCCCAAAGTAAATGTGTGAATTTCCTAGGTATGACTTGAGTTGGTGTTTTCTGTGGCCAGATCTGGGTTAACTTCGAGTCGTGCCTAACCACCCTTATGTATGAAGCTTTTTAATAGTTATGGATCACATATGTTTTTCGCGTCTCACCATGATGGAAACGGGTCCATTGGCATCAAAGTATGTTGAATCAGACACAAAATCTAGCTCTTCGAAAGTGCCCATGTCGAAGTCGGCCTCGACAACTTCTCAGCCTCAACCATCAAGTCATCATATGGAGTAGCCTTCAGTGATGGTTCCTTTTGTGTTGGTAGAAGAGGCTTCGGTGGGGGTTTCTCTCGATATTGATATTGGTGATGCAAACCATCAGGATTCTTCAGCTTCGATAGTAGACAAAGCGTCTCTTAGGAGAATATGTAAGAGACATAGATTCCTTTTGAAGATGTATTGGTCCCCATATGCTTTCAATGGACACATGACCCATCGGAAGGGTATACAAAATGTAGCCGATATATGTGTGTGGTTGGATGTTTTCCACCTTTCAACCATTTTATTCGGTTAGTTCTACAATATATGAAGCTTGACTCAGCTAAGCTGCATCTAAATAGTTATGCCTCTCTACATAGCATGTATATGATATTTGTTCGCCATCTGAACACGGCGCCTACCATTGAAGAGATCCATTACTTGTATGGCTTTAAGAACTGAAAGGGGACCCCTTCACTCACTTTGTTGGAACCTTCTAGAGGTTGTCGTATAGTGGTTGCGCTTTGGAACAAATTAAGCTATTTTAAAGATGGGTTCTTCTTTGTGAGTTGCCTGCCTGGCTTTGCATAAAAAAGGTCATCTAAACGTAAGTCTTGTATTCACTCTTTGTACTAATAAAGTCATCATAGTCCCAATTGATATTTTCGTTATTCCTTATATTTACAGATGACTCGAGCAGACCCGACAACGTGGGTTTAACGAGCTCCCTCATAGCTCTTCAAAAGAATCCGCTTGAAGAGAAGGCATGAGGTTCCTCCTTATAGATGAGAACCTACGAGCTTATAACCTTTTAGAGGAAGGTCGCAGTGTAGGATACATGCCTGAGTACAAGAGGATGTCGAGCCTGCATAGGAGGCTGAAGTTAATGCTAAAGAGAATCAAGAAATGCCCCTTCTTCAAGATCCTATCATCGATCCTGGTATGGGGCAAAGAGTGGGAGCCAGCAATGGTAAGAAAGATAGCGATGGAGGTGATGATGAGAATATGGATCTTGGCTGTGAGTCTTCTGGTGGCAAGGATAGTGATGATTATGTGCCACTCATTTCTCGACGACCAAAACTAAAAATAATTTTGTCTCGCACTTCTTTGTTGCCTCCTCTAGCTTCCGCAGTAGAAGAAACACCCATCCCTTCATCCAAGGATATTTATGGATCCTTTAGGGGTATACTGGATGAATTTGGTTCTTTTGGTCTTGGCAACATTAGTATTGGTGATATCGTTTCTCTTATTCATCTACTAACTGATCTGTCTACAACTGGAGAAGGGAAAATAACCCCTATGAGCAAACTTCAAGTCCATGGTCCGTGGGGGGCACTAGGACACATCAACACTTATAAAAGACCATACTTTCGTACGACATTCACCATCTTCTAGCTTACTAGTACTAATTTATTTCCTTTTTATTTTTAGATTCCATGGAACGAAAACATCTCTTTGATGATCTTAAGAGCTATGGTGGCAAGTATAAAAAGCTTGGTTCATCAATCCTCGGGAAAAATTTCACTAGTTAGACTCGGAAAGACGTCAAAGGCAGGATTATAGATGGAGGGATAAGGATTATAAGCCTTGTGACGGGCATCATGCGAAATCTGATAGAATTTCACCACCTCGACGTAGATGTTGCTCCTAGTTTCTGCATGGTATGGATAGGTTCTCGACAAGGCCTAATCTCGTCCCCTCTACTGAAGTTCCAATTGCTCCAATAGACCTACTTATAGCCCAACCAATAGTGTCTTCCCATGCACCATAGTGATCGGAGTAGCCTTCTAGGATGATGTCTTCTGATAGTTCCAAGAAAAAACTTGGGAAAGAGCAACTTCGTGCCCTCGTTTCCAATGTAGAGACCGAAGTTATCTCAAACCCACACTTAGTTGCTATGAAAAGTGCCTTTCTAAAAGTCTATTTTGATAGCGTTGTATTTTTCCCACATTTGAAAGATATCCCTCCACACAATGGGTCTAATATTATGGCCTACATGGGCGATGTGTATGATTAGTACTTCAAGTGGAAGAGGATAGCCAAGGCCATTTTCATAGTATCTTATAAGAGAAAAGTAGCCCTTGAAGGGATGTAGCATATCAAGCAAGACAATAAGAGCATTATCGCTACCCTCGACAAAGAAATTGAAGAGATTAAAGCTTAACAGGCTGAAGTCGAGAAAAAATTAAAGGAAAAGACTAAGTTCTTTGAAGAGGAAAGCCTAACCCGATAAAGAAAAGTTGAGGCTGCAAGCTACAGTTGTCATACCCATACGCCAGAAAACAAAATGCTCCAAAAGACTGTGGAGGAGCAGGTGTCAAAAATAAAAAGATTGAAGGAAATGCTGGAGGCCTAAAAGAAAGAGAAAGAGAAAGAGAAAGTTCTTACTTAGGCTCATGATTACTGTAATGAGCTGTTGGACACTCGACGGCTAAGAGATGAGGTCGAGGCCCGAGCAAGGATGGCTGATGAGCGAGTCAAGGCTACTGAGGACCAAATCAAATTTGAAGTTGAGCCTACCCTTGTGCAAATCTATGCGAACGCCATCAAATTCGAAAACTTAAGATGGTTGGATGAGAGGTATCCTCCAGCCTTAGTTATGGCTTAGGAAGAAATCTTGAAGTAGGAGCGAGAGCATTCTAAGGGAGTTGAAATTGATGAGGAGGAGTTAAAGCTTGACCTGTTGAAGGAAGAAGATAAAAGGGCGCTTGAGGCAGGCAAGATTCTCCAACTCTTTGAAGTTGTCCCTCAAGTTGGTGTATTTGTCGGGGTCCGGCCCGAACTTTGTTTAAAAATTTGGGTGAGAGTTCTAAATCTTTTCCCTAAGGACATACGATAGTGATGGCAACGCTGATGGCAAGTATGTTTGGTACTACCACTTCTTGGACATAGGCCCTGCCAACCACTGAGGTCGTTATTCTTCCTCCCAGTTCTACTACTATTTCTGCTGCTGAGACAGCTTTTGGTATTTTAATTGTTCTGGCATCCTCGTTGGATATCCATTATAACCCTAAAGAGCCCGACTTCATAGGTATTGAATCGCTTTTGAAATTACCTATCTTATCTCCTATCATGGAAGGAGGCTCTACTGATACTCCATCTCATAAGGCATATATATCTCCTTGAGGAATATCATTAACCTCACCTGTATTTGAGATGGCTCATATGACACTGGATGATGTCTCTAATCTCTACTTTTTTGTTTTTTAAATTTCAGGTCAACCTGCTCTTGTTCCTTTGCTTGAAATAGGTCTACCTTTAGGTACACAAGCTACACTGACCGAATCAATCATCGTGTCCGCCCCTATCCCGACTCTACCTCTTTAGCGGGTCTTACTATAAGTATTGATGCTGATATAATCCATACTATTGATGAAGAGGCAATGGATGATACTCACATGATATAGGGGATGAAGACATCATCATCACTAGGGCGTTTGAACATCTGTCCGAGCCTTCAATGCGGGAGGGGAAAGAGTTGAAAACCATATTGTTTAAGGACATCAAAAAGGAAAAGTTGGACGTCTTTCCTTCTCCTCTCTCAATCTCGTCTGCCCATGCCCATGGTATTATCCAGAGTAAGGCCCTTGAATCTTCGGGCAGTGACTATAATTGGGATATTGACCCCAAAGGCTATTTTTCTGAGGGAGGAAAAGGCAAAAAGTCCAGCACAAGGCATACTATGCAATCCTTTTGGAAGAAGAAGAGGAAGAGGAGGCATTCGTAGTTCAAGTCTTGTTTTCACCTTTTGTATAGTTTTCGGCTTCTGCATATAGGCTATTATTGTGCAGGTGCAACCCCCACTTCTATTTGAAAAGATTGTTTATAATAAATAAAGTAGTTTTGTATTAAAGCATCGCATGCATTTGCCTGTGTACTTTTTTATTTAGCATTTTGTGCTAATTGCAACTATATTTGAATTAGAGCGCAGTAACCATTCGATGTAGTTATATGTGGATGGAAGATTTCTTACTGCCACTTAGTAAGCATAACAGTTTTCACGGTTTATCGCTAGTCAGGTACCGTTTGATAAAGCTAGATTTTTCAATCATTCCTTCTTGTCAAGGAATAGCGTCTTGGATATCTATCTTTGGATATCCGTGTTTGGTCCCGCCTATCTCTGGGCATCAACAAGAATTGTCCACCTCGAGTTGCGATGTAAACGTTTATTTTCGGATATTTGCATTTGATCTCGCCTAACTCTGGGCGTTGATCACATTTATCTAAGGGATTCACTCTCCCATTATGTCCTATCTTTGAGACCTAATAAGTAAGACGTCTGTCTTTGGACATCACAAGTTGACCTTGATAGTCTCTAGGAAATGTTCTGATGCCTTGACTATCTCTGGGAAAAGGCCTAGGGGTGCGTTACATCCATATTTCCCGAACCCCGTGAAAGACAAGATGATGCAAGCACCAAAATCAAAAAAGACTGCTCTCACAATAAAGTTTGGCTACAAGAAGTGGAAGCAAAGACTAAGAAAAAATCGAGAGAATACTAGGCCCAATCGTTTAAACTTGGCACTATACCAAAACATGGCTGCCAAGTATGCGGTCAGATAGAAAGAACTATCACGCAATGCAGAAGTGACAACAACAAAATCATATTGCACTACCCAACCAAAATCTACACTGACGATGTCAGAGTACAACACATCCGCCTGAAAGGTTATATACAAATGGGCACGTGTTGTGCCCGCACAAGGAAACGATCAACAACCATTTTAGGAAGCTAGACGGGATTCACTCTTAACAAGGGCTCCAACAAGCTATATCAATGTAAAAGGATAACAAGCCTGCGGTAATAAGAGCTATGGGGATGCGACACCACTCTTGTGTACTAAAAGACAGAATAACACTGCAGCCAAACAACAAAGCCCTAACATCACACCTATAACCAAAAGGCAAAATAAGCCCTAACATTACACCTAAAGCAAATGAGCAACACAGATGGAGGGCAAAGAGAGGGATTAAAGAAGATGACCATGCTATAATCAAAAGGAAAAATAAGCCCTAACATTACACCTAAAGCTTATGCATTACTAACAATTTCAGGTTTGGGTCTATGGTGCACTCATTAAGGACTCCCTAGGAAATATCATGCGGAATCAAAAACATTCCAAAGGTTACACACATGGCTACCCAGACAGTGCTATAGCGTAGGTCCATACTTACAAGTAGACAGCAAAGGTAAGCCTCCCTAGTCAATAACTTGTGTATTTCCACATTGAAGCGAAGTCGATATGGAGTAGTATAAAGCAAATACCTCCACAAACAGCAATTCAACCACCCTTGCCAAATAACGCAGCTTGACTCCAACAATTTCCACCCCGAGAGCAGTATCATGCAAAAGTGGCACATTGGACAGCATATTCTAGCCATGTAAGTATCAAAAACATATAAGGAAGAAGAAAGGCATGACCTTTTACACTCTTATGGCAAAAATGATGAAGGCAGTGCTCATCCAAATTTAAGTTTTTCCGCCTCAATTTCAAGCGTTCCCGCTTTAATTTCAAATCTTCTGCTAAAGCCAAAAATCACCGGTCAAATCATGGTTTCCCACCGAAAACACGTTAGTAATTAATGCACATCAAATGAGCAACGTAGATGGAGGGCACATGGCATAATCCAAAGGCAGAAACTAGAGTAGCAGAAGAGGGATTGTGGCGATCCACGTGCATCTCTGTACTAGAAATAGAAAAGATACTATAGTTAGAACGAGATCTTTTTCCTGATTTGTTATTTTTAGGGTTGAGAAAGCAAAGTATTGTACTCTCTAATATTAAAATCTATACCAAAAAATATAAAGAAGAAAGTGACATTTCTCCATGATGTAGGATTCCTTATTATCCGAACTACGTGAATTATTTGTGTCATTTACTTTTCTGCACTTTTGTTTGCCTTTTACCTAGATTTCAGTGTTAGATTTTGTCCCCACTTTATTTGAATTAAATACCAATTCAACTTGAAATTTTAACAAATAGTTAAAGTGTAACTTCATAATTGTGTAAGCTTATAGCAGCGTAATTACTACCTAAAGGCAAATTTAGTATCACCTAAATTTGTTGAGTCTTAACCACCGAAGTAGTTAGTACTAAAATTACTTCGTGTTCATTTTGGGTGTTGTGAGATGAAAATTCTCATAAACATTTTGGCGCTAGAAGGCGGGCCCAAATCTCCGTTCCCTATTTTCTACTTCTAGTAAACTTTACTTATATTTCCATTCATATACCATGAATCGAAGTGATTCCACTACTCCTCTTTATGGCTTTGAAAACTATGAACAAGTCACTTATAACTTCGGAAGCCCAATCTAAAGTGGGAGCTTCGATTAAAGTCCCCATAGAACCTCTCTTGTCCAAATTCCAATCCTTCACAAACCAAATAAACCAATGCATGGATGTTTAGGAGAAAACAATGGCCCAACATGTTACTCGCAGACCATCCTCACTTCTATAGTCCACAGCTCACTGCCATCATTCACCTACTGCATTGGCAATTCAGCGAGGGAATGATAATGACACCCCCGGGGATGGGAACAGTAACGCTGGCTTAAAGTCTGATACCAAGCTGAAAAGAAAGATCTAGACCAATACACAAATCAAACCTTAACCAACCAATATCAACCCTATACGACTGAAGCAACAAACTCAATCTGCTCCTTAAGATGATGATGCTGCCTTGTTATACGAAGATGACTCATCCCAATTAGCCCTAGGGAAGGTGAAGTTAACCAGCAAAGGCATGAGTGGAGTGGTTGGCTAAACACTGCCAACAAAGTACTGGGGAGAAAGTTAGGGAAGAAGGATCTTGCTCATTCAACGAATTTATCATTGAAGTAGACTTCCCTGACAACTTCAAAACCCCATTGATTGACAAGTTTGATAGGACCACAAATCATGATGATCATCTTTGCATGTTTGAATATTACATGGACATCCTTAAAGTAGGAAGGATGGATAGGTGTAAACTCTTCCCAGTTTACCTAATCGCAGCTGTCTCAAGGTGGTTTAGAAGGCTTGGACCAAAGGAGGTCTGATCCCGGCGACAACTATTTGCTTATCTAACAAGCACCATTGTCCAAGTGGTTAAGTGATTCGGCTTTGGTGCAAGAGATCACAAGTTCGAAACTTGCGTAGCGTGATTCGAATATTTATTGACATGTGATATGTTGTCCCAGTGACATGTTGTATATAAAGTACCATTTCAAAAAAAAAAAAAAAAAAACTATTTGCTTATCTTATGAGACAATTCAATTCATGGAGAGAAGCCTCTCCATACGTGAATACGATGTCATGTGTTAAGTAAGGTGAGAATGAGAGCCTACGAAACTTTAAAAAATGTTTTAAGTCTGAGGCTCTTATGATAAGAGTAAGTGATGAAGGAGCATTAAATAATGCGGCTCACGTTGGAATCAGGAGACGCACTGCCGTAAGGGATAAAAACAGTAGAAAGTCATGTCATAACATGAAAGCTTTCTATGAAAGAGCAAGTGGTTACATTAGGATGGAGGAAGCTGGATTTGCAGCACAGTCTCAAAAAGTTTCCGCCCCAAGCTATGACAAGTAAAGGGGGGCAGAGGTATATAATCCACTTGCGAAGCATTAAAAGGAATTAAATCTCACTATAAAAAATTAACCTCTCTCACAACCTTAGACATATATAGGAGATGACCAGGGCCAAACTTGCGTTCAACGTGCCAAACAAAGGAAAGATACCATAACAAAACCAAGGTGGGGCATAATGCCGCTTTCACCGAGCTACTGGTCATCATATCGACAATTGTCGACAACTAAAGAATAACATAGAGACGTTGATCAAGAAAGTTTACCTTGGCAACTTCCAGAAGGCAAACAATGAAGATAGGACAGGAAACCTAACCTCAGACCCAAATGAGAATCAAGCTAGAAACCCCTCTAACTTTATAACCTCAATTCATGGGGGACCACATCTCGCTGGCACAAGTAAAAATGCGTAGGAGAAATATTTGCTGGAAGCCAAAATCCAGTAAAGGTCGGTTTTCGATGTCGAGCAGAAGCTTGCTCCGGAGATAACATTCACATCTGCTGATCTGGCAAGAGTTGTATTCCCACAACAAGATCCACGTATTATCACAGTGCAAATATCAAACTGTACTACGAAAAAAGTCTTGTTGATTCCGGAAGCTCGGTCAACGTTATTTTCAAGTCTGCGTATGATTAGATGAAACTGCAAACAGAGATCCTATAGCCCAGCCCTGAACCAATCTATTGCTTTAATAATACTGCCATCGTCCTGGTGGGATCAACATGTTTTCTTATTACGGCCGGAACCGCCACAATACACAAGTCATTTTATGCGAGCTTCTTAATAATTGATCAACCATCGCCATATATGCTTTCTTTGGAAGACCCACTCTAATTGACTTGGGGGCAATCATCTCTTAGAAAGGCCTGCTTATAAAATTCAATACTCCTACTGGGATAGGGTCAATGAGAGGGAAACAATTTTTAGCTAGGTAACTATACAATATAACTCTTAACTCTAGCAATAAAATTGTTCCAAACTATTCTGCTATCTCTTCTGATATTTGCAATAATAGAAATAAACAAGAAACTAAATTAGTTCAAATAACTACATTAGTACAAAGTACTAAAGCCAATACCGAGGCAGATCGTCCTGCAAACTCAATATCAGCAAAGTAAGAGAAAAGGACATATATGCACATGATCAGCACTAATGAATACAACTCGATCTATGCACAATACTTCTCCGAAGAAGCCTAGAAACATGCATTGTCAGTCAACTCACAACTGGAAGAGGAAGCAAAAGTGAGAGAGACCCAAGATTAGGGACAACAAAGAAAGAATTAGAGCTAGTAGATGACCTCAAAGATGTACAAATAGATTCAAAAAATCTCATAAATTGTTTGAAAATAAGGAAGAACCTCAGTGCAAAGGCTTGAATTGAGCTAATAGAATTCTTGAAGAGATCAATAGATGTATTCGCCTAAACTTATTCAGACATGGTAGGCATAGACCCAGCCATCATCTGTCACGCACTGAACATCGATCCTGATGCCCATCCAACTAGAAAGCGTAGAACCTTAGATCAAGAAAGATATAAAGATCCGCATGAAGAAGTTTAAAAGTTGAAGGAAAATGGGTTTATCAGGGAGGTATATTATCCAGAATGGATAGCCAATCTAGTACTTGTAAGGAAACCTAATGGAAAATGGAGAACTTGCATTGATTATACCAACCTCAAGAAAGCATGCCCGAAAGACAGCTTTACCGTACCAATGATCGATTAGCTAGTGGATACAACTAGTGGACAAGAACCGCTCTCGTTCATGGACACATATTCAGGATACAATCACATAGATGTGTTTGAACCAGACAAAGAGCATACCAGTTTCATAAAATACAAAGGATTGTACTACTACCAAGTCACGTCGTTTGGACTCAAAAATGCTAGAGAAATCAATCGAAGGCTGGTTAATATGATGTTCTCAGATGAGATCAGAATTAATGTTGAGCTATATGTGGATGATATTCTGGTCAAGTCAGAGAAAGCATAAAGTCGCCTTCAAGACCTAGAGCAAACATTTGAAGTCCTAAGGTAGTACAGCATGAAGCTGAATTCTCTAAAATGCACCTTCGCTATTCAATCAGGGAAGTTCCTGAGGTACATAGTAAGTGCGCATGGCATAGAAGCGAACCCCAAGAAAATCAAAGCCATAAGACAAATGGGGATCTTAGAAAAACCAAAGGATCTAATGACCTAAATGGAAAAGTGGTAGCACTGAGCAGATTTATATCAAAAGCAATGGACAAGTGCATCCCATTCTTCGACCAGGTAAAGAAAGAGAGAAATTTCAAATGGATGGAGGAATGCAACGTTGCATTCCAAAACCTAAAGGATCATTTGGTTAACACTCCCATACTATCTAATCCGGTAATAGGTGAGGACTTGTATGTTTATTTAGTTGTAACTAATAAAGCTGTTAGTGTTGCAGTAATACGAGAGGACGAAGGGACCCAGAGGCCCGCCTACTTTAAAAGAAAGTGGCTGTCAAGAGCAGAGCTGAACTACTTAGTCATTGAAAAGCTAGCTTACAACTTGCTCCTTATAGCAGGGAAGCTATGACTCTATTTCCAAGCACATCTCATCAAAGTCCTCACAGACAAACCCCTAAGGCAGATACTACAAAAGCCAAAAACATCAGGCCGCTTACTAAAATGGGCAATAGAGCTCAGTTAATATGACATCACTCATTGCCCTCGAAAGGCAATCAAAGGTCAAACAATGGTAGACTTCAGCGTAGAATGCATGTTGCCAGCCAAACCTCAACCAAAAGAAGAAGCCTCAACCCCTCAGTTCTGGAAACTATTCATAGACGGATCATTAAATGAATATGGGGAATGAATTGGGTATGTACTAATCACTCAAGATAGGGAGAAGCTATATGGAGCTGTGCGGCGTGGTTTCAAAGCAACCAACAAAGCTGCAGAATACGAAACTCTTCTCGTAGGCCTGAGAATGGCTCAGGTAATGAAGGTAATGCACATTAAAATTCACAATGATTCTCAATTAGTTATAAACCAAGTGTAGGGTAATTACCAAGCAAAGGAACCAAACTTGGCCAAATATGTGTAACTTTCTACGAAATTACTAGAGTAGTTCGAACAGTTTAGCATCGAACAAATTCCACATGGAAATAAATCGTTTGCCGACTCGTTAGCTAAACTTGCAAGCACCAAAGTGGCAAATGAAATAAAGGCAATACCAATAGGGAATTTAGTAGAGCCAGGCATAATATAATCAAATCAGATACTGATTTTAACCCAAGCCCAACGGGCATTAATTCAAGGGGCTCAAGATCAGGAAATAGCGGAAAATTGAGAATAATCCCCACTTGAACCAACACCTTAGAAAACCAAGGAGAGAAACTGGATCACTCTCATCAAACAATTCTTGCTAAATGGGACCCTACCCCAGAATAGAAATGAATCACGAAATATATGATAACAGGCTCCGTACTACTCATTCTTTGATGGCACATTATAAAGAGAGGGTACTCAACCCCTTATCTTAGGTGCGTTCCCAAAAAAATAGGGGGGTATGGGTAATAAGGGAATACATGAGGGCCAGTGCGGGGGTCATTCAGGAGGGACCAAGTTAGAAAAGAAAGTATTAAGGCACGGTTATTACTAGCCCATAACGCTTTAAGATGAGATGGAATTTGTAAGAAGATGTGACAGATGTCAACGATTCACGAGTATCCCCAGACAACCATCCTATAAGCTCATCCCACTTACCATCCCATAGTCGTTCGGCATATAGGGCATAGATTTGATAGATCCACTTCCTATGTCAAAGGGAGAGGCGAAGTATTCCATAGTGGTAATGGACTACTTCACTAAGTGTGTAGAGGCGGAACCATTGCCACGATCACTGTAAAAAAGATAGTCACTTTTGCGGTTAGAAACATAATCACCACTTTCGGAATCCCCCACAAGATAATTTCCAACAATGGCACTCGGTTTGAAAGTAAGGAGTTTGTAGAGCTTTGTGAGAAGAATGACATAATTAAGAGTGTTTCCTCCATTGCACACCCACAAGCGAATGAGCGGTTGAAGCCGCAAACAAATCCACTAAAAGGTTACTCAAGAAAAGACTGTAGAAAGCTAATGGAAAGTGGATGGAAGAGCTATCTCTGGTATTATGGGCCTACCAAACTTCGACTAGAATCCCAACGGGCCATACTCCTTTTTCACTAAACTATGGATATAATGTCATGCTCCCTGTCGAAGTAGAAGTCCCATCACATAGAAGAATATCATACATGGCAGAAAAGAACAAAAGTGAAGGAAGTTGCCCTATATCTCATCCAGGAAAGAAGGGATGAGGAGGCAGTATTATTTGCCGCTTATCAACAAAGTATAGCAAAGAACTACAACATCAGGTTCAAGGAGAGAAACTTATGCATGTGGGATCTTGTACTGTGAAGGGGGATGGCTAACCCAAAAATCCTAGCTGATGGGGCTTTGGGCCTAAATTGGGAAGGTCCATTAGTGGTAGCCGAAGTACTGACTAACAGGGCATACCGGTTATCAAGACCTGATGGCAACTTAATCCAAGAACATGGAACTTAGAGCACCTCGGGCCCTATTTTGTATGATTTGCAGCGCTTATGTAACAAACATTGTAATTATTATCAAGGTAGAAGTAATAATAAAATGAACTAGACGTAGAGATCTTAGACAGCCCGAACAAGTATAAAAATCTCTATGTGTTGATCTCCTAGATATTACACAATAATTACACTGAATGTAGGGATATTAGATGGTTTGAACCAGTATAAAAATCTCACTATGTTAATCATGTTAGCATTGCTATACTGGATGTAGGGATATTAGACTACCCGAACCAGTTATCAAAATAGAACTGCATACAACGTAGCTTGACTTTTTCAGCCAAATAAAACTAGACATAGAGATATTGGATGGCCCGAACTAGTATAAAAATCTCTTTATGTTAATTTTGTTTACATAGCCACATTGAATGTAAGGATACTAGACATCCTGAACTAGTATAAAAATCCATGCGCATGGTTTGAAAGGGTGTAAATACACGACCTGACTTCATAGTCAAACATCAGTCTGTCCCCAAATAGTGGAGCAGACCATGCCATATGCATGAATATGAAATTGCACCCAAATAGTAGGGCAGGTCATACCAAGCATGCAACAAAACATGTGTGCGAAAAATCAAGTTTAGGAATCATGAACTACATAAGAAGTTAATTTAGGAAATGGCCAGAAAAAGAAACACATGAACTGTACTGCAGCCTATCGATCAGGTACAATTCCAAAAATTGCTTAAAGCTTGCTAGGTAAACATCAAAAATAAGGATTTTCTTATATTTACCTAAGTCCTGCTGGTATATACTAAATATTGCACTCATACGTACATGACCCTTTCTTCTACAAACACTTTAAAAAGTGCAAAAGAAAAACAACACACTCCAATTAAACAGAACCGCGTTACAAGTCTGAATCAGGCTCATAGGAAGAACTAGTTATAATCCTTCTTTGGCTATACGATCTACAGGAATGCAGTGTTGAACATCGGGATGAGCTGCCCTTTAGTTAAAGGGCCGGAGTTTAGTCATTCAGCTCAGTAATGACAACTGATGAACGATTGAGGGCAGTGTGGTCGTAAGCAGTACGAGGTTCGTAACTAGCGTCAGCCTAATGATTATCATAGTCCTATGGATCAAATTCATAGTCCACACGATTGTATAAGAAGGTCAGATCAAACCCTGGCTAGAAGTGGTTGAAGATGTCAATTGCACACTTCACACCAATCTCTGCCTTAATTTTACCTACCTTCATATTGTGAAGCTTTTCCAATGAGGAAGCCCTGTCTAACCCTCCTCGAGAAATTACGACAGAGTCCAAGCTAGCTTCACACTCTAGGGTGAATATTTTATTCTCAAAGGCAATTGCACATCCAATAACGACCCTTCTAGTTTGTTCGATCTCACACAAAAGTTGATCCCTTGTTTTCTCAGTGGTCCTAGAAAAAGGACCAAAGAGCTCTTGCGCAGAAGAAAGTTAAGGTGAAGTGTGTGTTCCAGAAGTTCCCAATTCCTTCTTATAATGATCCTTCAACTCATTAAACTTGGTCTGTACTGGTTTTTCAAATCATTCTTCCATTTGAGAACGTTGTCAAAATCAGCCCCAGAAGGGGGTGCAAGGGCAGAACCTGGTCTAGAAGTAGCACCTAGGTTCAAGGCTGTAGAGGGGCATCTTCAGTACTATCCCGCTTTGCAGTCTGCCCTCTAATTCTTCAACTTTACATTATAAAGCTTTAATTTCATCCATGTAGATGACCTCATATATGTGTTCGGTAGCTTTCAAATAACCCTATAATTCTGCAACCTTAGCCAAAGCAGAATTAAGCTTCTTTTTAAAAATGGCCACCTTCGGGTCTTGATAAAAAGAAGTGGGCTGAAAATCAAAAAGCCTACATAAAATGGAATTAAATAAAAAACAACCAGGTGAAGCGCTCAAAAGAAATACATCAATTCCATAAAGAACTCTAAACCTCCCTTATAGTTACAACTTAGGAGAAATATTCATCCGCATAGAAACTTCGCAAAGGTAAAGTCCAACAATGCAAATTCACAAAATCATTTTCTTATGCAATTTCCAACAATATTACCCTAAGACACCTAAGGCATAGTTGCTAAAGGAGGGGTTGGACTAATAGGGAAAGTCCTTGGGGGTTCATAACAAGCTCCAGGCCAAAGGTCCATTGGTCCTTCTGTAGTTACTTCGAAACTCACAATATTACATAAGAAATTCTAATCAAGTGAAGGGTATAAATATATATGGACATCCCTGGCACGCTGTAAGAAAACCTTCCCCTTCTTGCTCTTAATTCTCTCCCGTATAAGTTTTTATGAGAAGGAGGCAATCTACCTCGAGCGTCACGTAAGGAATCCTCAACTTCATTAATCTTTGGTACAGCTTTCTCTCTCGTATTTTCCAAAGTATTAATCAGCTCTACTTTAGTTTTCTTAGTATTCCTCAAAAGCCCCCAAAGAGTTTATGGGCATCAGTCTTCCATCCTTCTCTTCCCATTTAAGAAAACTTCTTTGCCTACATGCCTTCATCGTTTTCTTCCTCTCCGATTTGGCAAGCGATTTATGTAGAAATATCCTCTATAGTTTTTTCCAACAGTAATTTCACCCTAATAAACAATGCCATAAAGTTTCTCACCGTCTTTCAGAGACTGTTGTATTCCTTCTAACTTTGATTCAGCAGCCTCGACCCTTGGGCACAACTTAGTGTTATGGTCATGCTAATGTTTAAGTGCATCTTCTGCTTCTTTAAGTTCCTTACGGGCACCTTTCAAATCATTCTGAGGAAACTCATTAGCCAGGGTCGGACGAATGTTTTCCTCTTCTAGAGACTCAATAGAGGTTATGGCTGCAACCTCGAATTCAGTCATGCTCGTGCCATCAGAATCGTAAATGACGGAGGCAGAAGGAATGTCAGGTTCAAAGGCTTCATTAAATTTAGACATAGGCTCATAAGGGCCAACCTAATTGGTAATAAGTAAATTTCGACTCAAAGAAAATTAAGAGTGCACCAGATAAAAATCATATAGAAAAATCTATTATTAATTACTCGACTCAACAAACCCATGTACAAAAAATATATAATATAATAACAAACTTAAGTAGAATTCAACCCTTATGTAAGTTCCAGAGCCCACGCCTAAACCACTAAAGGTAAGGACCATCAGGTGGAAAAGAGCCACTTTCTAAGGAGTATCGCCATCGACGCAGTACAAAGTCACTAAGGGCTTACTTCTCTTTAACTACATGATCAATCCTGGAAAGCAACCCTTGAATCTCATCCCTAAGTGTTGAAAAGACTCAATTAATTCTTTCTCGTGCCTAATGATAGCCACAACGCTAAGACCAAGACGGCCTAGGGTTTGTATATTGAGTTGGACTTCACTTTCCCTCAGAGTTTAGTAAACATAACTTCTTCAGAAGACTAAAACAAACAAAGCAATAAAGGCGACATGATCATTTATAAGACAACAACTAAAAGGAAATAGCTATGGAAAAGTTGGTATGACAAAAGACTAAAACAATTTTTATGCATATTGAAAGGAGTCATAAAATTCACATACAAAAACTAAATGTCTATATGAGGATTTGGAATAACCTCAGTTTTCTTAGACTCCTTATCACCTTTTGATAGTTCATCTTCCCAGATTTCCTCCTCATCCTCCTCAACTATTTGCAAAGAATCAGGCGAAGAAGCAATCTGCGCAACAACATCCTAGTCCCACTTAGCTCGGCAGTAAGCATAAGCTTTATCAATCCTGGTTGAGTCCCAGAATGTCAAGTTTCACCTCCTCCTTAAACTGAAGCCAGGCCGAGGCACATAGTTTGTAGATCAAGGTGGAATTACTCTCCTTAGGTCTCTTCTGCAATGTCGCCAACCTCACACCCTTCTCCTTCAATCCCCTATACTTCTCCTTAAGCTCATGACCCTTCAAGGCTAAGGCCTCCTTCATAGTCTTCTCCTTTTCCTCCACCTGAATACAATATGCATCAAAGTCTCCCACAACCTTAGCCCTTTCAGAAGTGATCGAGTTAAGGCTTGATTCAAGTTCGGCAATGCGAGCCAAAGACATGACCTCCTCTCCCTCCCATCTCTTCTGCGCCTCGATTGTCAAGGCCTAAACCTAAAACTAAAGTAAATAATAATAAATATGTAAGGAGCAACTAAATGAATAAGGGAAAAGAGAGAATGGACACTCACGTTGGACCAAGACCTCGTTATCTCGGCTACAAAATCAAAGGAGCGAAGCTCCGAAAATGGAAGGGGAAGAAGAGATAGGGAGACAAGGTAATACTAAATAAATTATCCAGTACAGTCTTTCTGACCCTTTAAGAAATTTCAGAGATGGTGCCCTTGGGTAGAGGCAAATACCGAGTGCCAAGATCAAGAACATACTATAGAGGGGGAATAGGGAGAGCTACCGAAGTAGAAACGGACGGAACCGGTGAAGGAGGAGGGGAAGTGGAAATGGCTAACTTCTTGGAACCTTGGTCAGGACCCTTATGTTTTCTTTTATTCTTATTCTTCTTCAACATTTTGCTAGGCAAAATGAGAGAGTCCACTAGATCATCATCCATTTCACCTATATATAAAATATTTTCAAGGTCGTAAAATATTTTCCTGAAGGTTTGAAACCTAAAATAACGAATCTTTAATCCATTTTTAGCAAGCCATACCCTTAGGCACATCCAAAACAAGAGGAAGCTTAAAAATTAAAATAAGAGATTTTGTGATTTGGGCTCAGAAACCATACTTTTCCAGCATCTCTTTTGATGACAATTGCATTTTCCTCTCCTTTGTCCCTAGTCCTAGGATCCAGTTCCTATAGGACTCATACAACTTGATGGCTTCAACAAAAACTGGGCTGAGTAAGACGAGGGTGGAAGAAAGGAGGAATATTGTTAGATTTTGAAATAAAGAAATATGAGTCAACCTATCTCTGAGTCTTATAGGGGATAGACATCAAGATCACCATCTTAGCTTGAGCATAATAGCATTACCTATTGAAGGGCTCTTGTTGACATCAAACAAGAATCAAAGCTCCTCACAAGAGTGGTTATAACCATTCTCAACATAAAGAATAAAAGTAGAAATCACAAGCAAATATAAAAAAGGATCAAGCTGGACATAAACAAGATCAATGGTGGTCAACCATTAACGAAGGATTTGGTTTGCGGAAAGGTAGAGCTTGCATCGTATATGTTCGAAAGTAAAAGGGTAAACCCATCTGAAGGGGTATTAATATGATTGTGAGGTTCGGGAACCCTAACCTCATAATCTACGAACCCAAATTGATTTAAAACACCCTCTGCATATTTTAGGCGAGTTATCCTAGAGGGCAGAGACAAAGGAGAAGAAGAAGAAGAGCCCATTCCGAAATTACTAGATTAATTATGAAAAAATGCTAAAACAAAGAGGCTTATTAAAAAAACAAGAACCTTACGTCGATTGGGAAAGAAAGTCTGAACTTGGGAAAGGAATCGATCAAAGAGGCAAAGACCTTCTCATGTTATATTTTTCTATTTCTCTTGTGATAATAAAACGTAAAAGAACAAAGAAAAGGAAGTGAAAAGATATATACGTACCTTAATCGAATGTTTACCACACAAATGAAATGATGGAAAATTCCTGAATCACCAATCAATCGATTAAAAGGAAGGATAGTGAGCATGAAAATCAAGATAGATTTACTTGGTGAATGATGAGATTGATGTTATAGCTCAACAGAAACTTAGCGATCAGGGAAGGGACAGTGTGCAAGATCATTAAATGCGAAACGGCTATTAAGACTTTTCCTCTTTCTTGAAAAGAAATAAATAGATGTGATGGGATGCGAAGACCAAATACAAGTCCACACCCATCTACGATCATTGTAGACTTGGGGGGTAAGTGTTACACCCGTATTTCCCGAACCCCATTAAAGGAGAAATGATGCAAGCACCAAAATCAAAGAAGACCGCTCTCACAATAAAGTTAGGCTGCAAGAAAAGGAAGCAAAGACTAAGATAAAATAAAGAGAATATAATGCCCAATCGTTTAAACTTGGCACTATATCGAAAAATGGTTGGCAAATTATGCGGTCAAATTAAAAGAACTGCAATGCAATGCAGAAGTGACAACAAAACAATCATAATGTGCCACCCAACCAAAAGCTGTGCTAACAATTTCAGAGTACAACACTTCCCCCCGAAAGGTTATATACAAATGGGGATGTGCTGGCCTGCATATCAATGTACAAGAATAACAGGCCTGCGGTAACAAAGGCTATAGGGATGTGACACCCCCTCTTGTATACTAAAAGATGGAATAGCACAGTAGTACAACATCAAAGCCATGCTAATGAATAAGTGCGCCACCATTAGAATAAGTGCACTGCCACCAGAATGGCCAATAATAAAAAGCGTCACCATAAGGACGCAAGAAACACTAAAACGCAAAGAAAGGGATAAAAGAAGTGGACTGCGCTACAATCAAAAGGCAAAATAAGCCCTAACATTAAACCTAAAGCTTATGCATTGCTAACACTTTTAGGTACGGATCTGCGCTGCATTCATTAAGGACTCCCTAAGTAATATCATGTGGAATCAAAAACATTCCAAAGACTACACAAAGGTCCACTTAGACAGTGATGCAGCGTAGGTCCATACTTACAAGTAGACAGTAAACGTATAAGCCTCCTTAGTTAATAACTTATATAATCCTACATTGAAGCCAGGTCATTATAGAGTAGTATAAGGTGAATACCTCCAAAAACGGCAACTCAACCTCCTATGCCAAATAACGCAGCTTGACTCAAACTATCTCCATCCCCAGGGCAGTATCATGTAAAAGTTGCACACTAGACAACATATTCCAGCCATATAAGTATCAATAACATACAAGCCAGAACAAAGGCACGACCTTCTACAACCTTATGGAAAATATGATAAAGGTAGAACTCATCCAAATTTTAGGTTTTCCGCCCCAATTTCAAGCGCTCCCGCTTCAATTTCCAATCTTCCACCAAAGCCTAGAATTTAACCGCTCAAATCTTGGTTTCCTGCTGAAAACACGTCAGCGATCAATGCACATCAAATGAGCAACGCAGATGAATGACACATGGCACGATCCAAAGGCGAAAACCAGAGTAGTAGAAGAGGGATTGTGATAATCCACATGCATCTCTATATTATAAATAGAAAAAGGACTTAGATAAAAAGGGATCTTTTTCCGATTCGTTACTTTTAAGGTACAGAAAGCAAAAGCATTGTACTCTCTACCATTAAAATTTGTACCAAGAAATTTAAAGAAGAAAGTGACATTTTCCTATGGACGTAGGATTCCTTAATATCTTAACCACGTAAATTATTTATGTCTTTTACTTTTCTGCACTTTTGTTTGCCTTTTACCTCGATTTCAGTGTTAGATTTTGTCCCGACTTTACCTAAATTAAATACCAATTCGACTTGACATTTTAACAAACAGTTAAAGTAGAACTTCATTATTGTGTAAGCTTATAGTAGCGCAATTACTACCAAGGAAAATTTAGTATCACCTAAATTTTTTGATTCTTAACCACCAAAGTAGTTAGCACTAAAATTACTTCGTGTTTATTTTGGGTGTTGTGAGACGAAAATTCTCGCCAGCATGGTGTATCGTCTCGATTGACCCTCATGCGTTTATAATTCAACACCTGAATCATGGGTCGAAGGAGTTGGCCGATATCTATTTTAGAATACCTAGAGTAGTTATGCTCCTAAAGTCCAATCATGGATCATAAAATTTGATCGGTACCTATTTCCGACACCCATATACCTGGATTTTATAAATGCAGAATATTCAATTTTGTTGTTACTCATAATGCATGGTTAGGCTAATTGGAATGCAAATCCATCGATCCCCAAAGCCAATTCATTTTATATTCATAAGAACTTGTTACATCAAAGCCTAGTTAAATATTTACAAAGATACATTTAGGTGAAATAGCATCGCAGATGTTCGCTATTCCACGCCCTCGGAAGTGAGATTCCATTAACAATTGCTAGCTTGAATGTTCTATCTCCAAGTTTATGATCAATGGCGTATGGACCTTCCCAACTCGAGCCTATATTTACTGGACCAGGAAAGATCCGTTTAAGCATGAGATCATAGATCTCGAAGGACAATTCCTGACCTTTGCATTGTAATGTCGAGCTACTCATTTCTGGTGAGCAGCAGCCCTTAAATCAGCTTTCTCGTGCTTCTCATCAACCATATCGAGGGACTTGAGAAAGAGTTATTTGTTCACTTTAGGATCATAATGGATGTTTGGATGAGAAATCACTTCTAATTCAATTAGAATCATGGCCTACGATCCGTAAGCCAAAACGAACATAGTATGACTAGTCGCGTACTTTTGGGTCGTTTGATAAGCCCAAAGCGCTAGAGGTAATTCATCGAACCACTTGCCCTTGGCCTTTATCAACCACTTCTTCAGGATTGACTTGATGATTTTGTTCATCACCTCCATCTATCCATTTTCCTGTGGACGGTCTACTACCGCAAAACTTTTCTCTGTTCGAAACTTGGTGCATAAATTCTTGAATTCGACACTGTCGAATTGGATGTCATTGTCGAAAATGATCGTTTGTGGAATCCTAAATCGGCAAATAATGTTTTTCGCTATGAAATTGGTCACCTTCTTCATGGTGATTATGGAAAGTGGTTCCGCTTCAACCCATTTTATGAAATAGTCGACTACAACAATGTCGTACTTCGTTCCGCCCTTCGACATCAGTAGCACACTGATAATGTCAATTCTCTACACGTAAATGGCCATGGACTGACCATTTGCATAATTTCCATCGATGGTGCTCTAAGAATATTCGTGAATCTTTGGCGACTATCTCACTTTTTACTGTAATCAGCCACATCCTGGTTGATTATTAGCTAAAAATATTTGTAGCAAAGAATTTTCCTTACCAACAGTTTCCCCCTAGTGTGATCGCACAAGATCTTTCATGTACATCCGTAAGGATCTTTTAGCTTCTTCAATGGCGACACATCGCGCAGAGGAGCTGAGAGCCCTCTCCTATATAATACTCCTTGAACAATAAATCATGGAGCTTTGTGAAGGAGTTTTCTTCGTTCATTTCTTCCATATGTGGGAGTTCCTTTAGGCAAGTACTCCTTGATTGGAGTCATCCATGAATCCTTTTCCACTCCAACCTTCAAGGTCCAATCGATGTCCATCTGGTCGATGCATGGAGCTAACAACATTTCCATTTGAACTAAACCCATAAGTTATGCATCCCCAGAGCTGGCCAGCTTGGATTGCGAATTGGCCTTTGTATTCTCTTCCCTGGAGATATGTGTTACTATGTAATATTCAGTGTCATTGAATAGTTCCAGAACCGTAGTCAAATAAGGGGCTAGCCTTGCTCCTTTAGCTTGGAATTCTTTCCCCGCCTAGCAGACCACCAATTGAGAGTCGCTATATATATGCAAGGTTTTGACTCCTAATTCCTTTGTTATTTTGGGTCCCGCAATTAACGTTTCAAATTTCTCTTCGTTGTATGTTGCGGGGAACTCAAGTTTCAGGGCATAACAGATTGATTGTTCCTCGAGGGTCGCCAAAACTACACCTGCCCCCGAGCAATATTCGTTGGATGTTCGGTCTATATACAACTTTCATTGGGCACTTCACTTCATGCCCTCTTATCTCTCCTTATCCCGAGTGGTAAATTTGAGGATGAGATCGACCGATGTATGTTCTCAGATCGCTCTCCTAGGATGACATAATATATCATACTAGCTTAGTTTGATATTCCATTTCAACAATCTTCCTAAAGTCTTGTAACATTCCCCTACTTGGAGGCCCAAAAATAACAGCTACCGATGCTACAGTCATCCATAGTCACTAATCTTCGGCGACCAAATACGGCGGTGTTAGATTCATTGATACACAAAAACACATGAATATGGAAAATTTTAAAACATCAAACAAGATCTCATTCCATTTCAAAACATTTCCAATTCATTACATAATCCCACAATCGTTAACCACGTTTAAAGAAAATATATTTATTAAAAAATAAGGCAAGAGCGACATATGAAGATGCCCCTTGGATGATCAGAGTATATACAGGTAATTTAACAACTTTTCCATTACAAACAACACAACGGAATTAAAATAAAAGAGAACTCTATATAGTTATCATGCCTCCTGCACGTCTCCGTAAGCTTATTCGTCTAAAGAGGTACCTGAAAACCTCAACTCTCAAACAACTCAAAATCAATCGAGTACTCGAGAGTTTAAGGGGAAAGCATAAAATTAGAGTCAGACATAAAGCCTGGTATGAATAATAAACTAACATCTCAAATCATTTAGATATCTAGTGAGACCACACCGCTTAGCGGAATGGGTTTTCCCCTCACTAGTATCTTAAAACCTTTATAAAACCATATACTATGCTCCTGCATCCATAATGGTTAAAAACATAGTCATTTCAAAATATTATGAAGATTTGCATACAAGTTAAAACATTCTAGATTTCCCATCCTCTATTTAATTGACTCTCTTTCGTATTTATGGTTTCTAGTGTCACTATTAACCTAATAGTTTTCATGGGCTTACTAATAACTTTTATATAATATATGGACTCACTGTCCTATTTCATAGTTTTCATAGGTGCACTATGAACCTGTTGACCCCTGCCAATTAACTTAGTTAATTCATGGGTTCCCCTGAACCTATTGGTGACTCCAATAATTTCTCTCTTACCCTAGTTTTCATAGGTTGACTAGGAAACTATTGACAATCGTCAATAACTTAATCCGTATATAGTTTTCATGGGTGCACTACCAACCAATTGGCCCCTGCCAACCACTCTTTATAACATAGTTTTCATGGGATCACTATGAACCTATTGGTAACTCCAATAACTTCATAATCATAGTTTTCATGGGTGCACTATGAACCTCTCTCCCCGACAACTTCTACATTTAGGCATCCTATATTCTGGTCTCCCTTACCTCTTGGATGAAATTCTACTCATCTAGGAGTTTAATCAATTTATATTCACTATTGGGTCAACCTAGCTGGTTTTTCTGCCCTTTATCACCAAAATGCAGTTATGGGTCCGTTATAATGTGAATATATTTATATTTGAAGAAGCAAACATAATAACATAACAATACCAATCCTATGGGTTTTATATCCTTGAAATAATCTTCATAAAAACATGGTTAATACCTTTAGCCTAACATTCTCAAGGAAAGCCTCTTCTTAAAACCATTAAGAAACTCCTTTACTTTAACCATGGGTTTTTCCTTTAAAAATTGAGTTTGGGTTATTCGGTTTTAAAAACAAAGTCTTTCGACTCCTTCGAAACCTTGCTTTCGACCTCACTGGATACCCTTCTTCGAAAGCATAAAAATCTATTTTCAAAACATTAGGCCCCTGCCTTTCGAACACTTTAAAAACTTTCTTTCAAAACCTTTTGAATTTTTTTAAGCATTAGCATTTATTCATTTAGAAGCATGACTTCAAAACCAATTGAAATTACCCCTTTCGAAACCATTGGAAGTATCCCTTCTGAAATATTTTAAAGTCCCCCTTTCGAAACCATTAGGTTTATACTTAATATATTATTTGGGTCAAAGTGAATATAGATGAAAGCATCTCTTTCGAAACCATCATTTATCATATAAAAATATTGGGGAAAACATGATGGCGTCGGCACCATCCCTTTCGAAAGCTTTTGATCATTTGAACAAAACATTGAAGGATAGCATCGAAACTCCTTTCAAAGCCATTGCCCTTGAAACCCTTGGGCCCTTTCGAAAGCATTTAGGAAGTGGCTTAAAACATCTTTAAAAATAAGAACTACCTTTCGAAAGCATTGATAACTTCAATACACTCGAAAGGTTAAAGAATGGTGGCAGGGCTTCGACTATGTCGGAACCCCTTCTTTCGAAAGAATTATTTTATAAGTAAAAAGACCCATTCGAAAGCTTACTCTTTAAACCATAAGTTGATGGCAACCCCTTCGAAAGTATTTAAAACCTCTTTCGAAAACATATGCTTCGACTACTTCGAAGGCTTAAATAAAACAAAAGCAAGCAATTTTCTTTTAAAACAAACAAAGGTATCGACCCCTTCGGAAGCCACCTTTCTCCAATCCACTGCATACCATCCAAGTGATACCTCGTGTATTGGTTTCGTCTTAGTGGTTTCGACTTAGTTGAAGGTGGTAGCTCTGAGTCGAAAGGTACTTCTAAAGAAGGCAAAACCAACTTTTCTGGGTAAATCTGATTTAATACTAATTAAAGCATACACTTCTAACTAACCTGCCACGTGTAAACACAAGATTGGTTGCCTTAACTTTTCAAATTCTTTACTAAAATAATTGTCGCTAATTTTTTCAGATCTAAACCATGGTTAAGTTAGCAAATAAGCCCTTCCATTTAGCAAAAACCAATACTACAAAGAAGTCCCTCTTCTAAAATAATTTAATTTGCATAGCAAATCACTTAGGAAAAATCCCCAAAAATTCCAGAAATTCACTTTAATCATGTTATCTAACATATCAAAATTTCAGACCCAAATTCTCAATATATTTTCCGAAAAAAAAATTATAACCCCAAATAATCATATTTTCCTTCGAAAATTCATAACAATCTTTCTATAGCTTGAAAAATTATCAAAATTAAAACCCAACTCCAAAATCAGGTTTTACACAACATAAAATTTTTCCATGGCATTTAAACATCAATATATATCGGTTTTGCCCTAAAACCGTGAGCAATCATATTTAAACATCCTTGTTTAAATCAAATAAATTGTGATTCAAGCATATCATCATCCAAATCATAATAAAATGAATTTACCCTTAGATCTGAAAACATATGATTGTAAAAACAAAATAGAGATGAGATTATTATTCATCTTGATTAAGATAAGGAGATTGGATTGAGATTGAGATTTATTCCCATAAGCTTGAATCCTTAGCTTTTGATTTAATTTCTTTTCCTTTGTTAATGGCCCTCTCCTCTTTACGTTTTTATTTGCGTTTGCAAAATGACGTGAATGAGAATGAAATGGTAGGAACGAGAATATATTTGGGTAACGGTTATGTGCGGCAAATTCCTAATATACCCCTATGTAGATTAATTAACCTAAAAACCATTCTTAAGCCCATTTAATTATTTATTTAAGCTCGGCCTTTATTATATTTATTCAAATCTCAACCCCTTATCACTTAACATTTACATTATTCTACTTAATTTATCTAATTAAATCTCCTGAATAATGTTATAAAAAATTAGGGGTGTTACAGGCTCCCATCCTTAAAGAATTTCGTCCTCGAAATTCAGTAAGGACTAAATACTAAACATAGCAATCATCTGTAATGAATCCTAACAACAATACTAGTCTACATGACTAGGTTATCTATATAAATCTAATATAGACATGCCCTCAAAACAGATCAGGAAAAGTATCTCGAATCATGTCTTCTGTCTCCCAAGTATAGTCCTTCTCGTTGTCGCTCCATTGAACTTTCACCAACTTGACTGTCTTATTCCTCAATCTTTCCTCATCTCTCGCTACAACACGAACTAGTTGTCCAACAAAAGTCAAATTAGGCTCTACTACCAAATCTTCCAACCCTATTGGAGGAATAGTAGCCGCTGGATCATGCACATACCTGCGAAGATGAGACACATGAAATACATTATGGACACCTGCCATACTGCTCGGCAACTCTACTCTGCATGCGAGCTTTTCAATGCTTTCTATAATCTGGAATGGACCAACATATCTTAGGGCTAGCTTCCTCGACTTTCCAAATCGTATCACACCCTTCGTCGGTGATACCTTAATAAAAAACCCTATCACCAACTGAGAAATCTAGGTCTTTACGCCTTTTATCTGCGTAACTCTTCTATTTGGATTGAGCTTCCTTCATCCTTTCTTAGATCAACTCAGTCTTTTCTGATGCCTCTCTAACCAAATATGGACCTAAGACCAATCTATCTCCAGTCTCCAACCAACATGCTGGTGATTTGCATGGCCTTCTATACAAAGCTTCAAAAGGCGCCATTCCTATACTAGTCTGATAACTATTATTATAGGAAAACTCAATCAAATGTAGGTGATCCTCCCAAGATCCACCAAAATCCAACACACAAGCTCTCAACAAATCCTCGAGTACCTTATTGACTCTCTCTGTCTGCCCATCCGTCTGTGGGTGATATGCGGTACTCATCTTGAGCTTAGTGCCTAACACATCCTGTAGACTCTTCCAAAATTCGCTAGTGAATAAAGCATCTCTATCACTGACTATGCTACTAGGAACTCCATGTAGTATAACTACATTCTTCATGAACAACTTAGCCAAAACAGGTGCCGTCCTAGTTGACTTTACTGGAATGAAATGGGCACTCTTGGTCAACCTCTCCACTATGACTCATATACTTTCATTTCCTCTGTTTGACCTTGGCAACCCGTCTATAAAGTCCATGGAAATCCCATTTTCAAACTGGAATCTCTAAAGGTTGAAGCAACCCACTTGGCTTCTGATGTTCGGCTTTCACTTGTTGGCGGTTTACACACTGCCTAACCCATAAACCAACATCCCTCTTCATACCTTCCCAATAGAGGTTCCTCTTCATATCTTGATACATCTTGGTCCCTCCATGATGAATCATAAACTTAGATCGATGGAATTCCCCAAGAACTTCTTTCCTCAAGTTCTCAATATTTGGAACACATAATCGTCCCTTCTTTCTCAACCATCCTCTCTGGTCAAGACAAAAATCTCTCAAATCATCGATCTCAGTTCCAACCTCAAGCCTTTTAATCTTCTCGGCCAATAATGGATCCCCCTTTTTCTTAGAAGAAATTCTCTCGATCAACACTGGTCAAACTTCTAAATAGGACAACATGGCAGTACTCTGACTAGAACTAGCTGTCGATCTTAACTACACACTACAACTAACCAAAGCTTCTAGATCCTTCCATTCTGCCAACATAGCCAACACCATATTCTGATGTCTTCTGCTAAGAGCATCCGCTACCTTATTGCCTTTCCCTGGGGTATACTCTATACCAAAATCATAAGCGGCTAAAAACTCCAGCCACCTTTCTTGTCTCATATTCAACTCCTTCTGAGAGAATAAATATCTTAAAGACTTATGATCCGTGTATAGCTCAAATCTCTCCCCTAAGAAGTAATGCCTCCAAATCTTCAATGCGAAGATCACCGCAGCCAACTCCAAATCATGAGTAGGATATCTCACTTCATGTGGTGTAAGCTGTCAGGATGCGTAGGCAATAACTTTACCCTTCTGCATCAACACCGCTCCCAATCCAGTCCCACATGCATCAATATACACCATTAACCCTTGGTTCCGTCTAGAACTACTAACATTGGTGCATTAGTCAACAAATTCTTTAACTTAAGGAATGCTTCCTCCCATTTGTTGGACCAAACAAACTTCGCCTCTTTCCTGGTAAGCTTAGTCAAAGGCGCTGCTATCCGCGAGAAATCCTTGATGAATCTCCGGTAGTAGCCAGCGAGTCTAAGAAAACTTCTAATCTCAGTCACCGTCTCTGCTATCTTCCAATTATTAACAACTTCGGTCTTATCTGGACCGACTGACAAGCCCTTGTCTGAAACCACATGACCAAGAAACTTAACCTCTTTCTTCCAAAAATGACACTTGGAAAACTTCGCCATTAGCTGATTCTGCCTCAGTGTCTCAAGCACAACTCTAAGATGATCTTCATGCTCCCACTCATCCTTAGAGTATACCAAAATGTCATCTATAAATACCAACATGAATCTATCTAAATACTCTCAGAAGACTTGGTTCATCAAATCCACGAAGAAAGCAGGTGCATTCGTCAACCCGAATGGCATTACTAACCACTTATACGAACCATGCCTAGTCTGAAATGCTGTCAAAGGAATACTGTCATCTGCCACTCTTAAGTGATGGAAGCCTGTCGCCAAATCCAATTGGGAAAACACTCTGGCTCACTCAAATGATCAAATAGATCATCAATTTTCGGCAAAGGATACTTATTCTTTATCGTCCTTTCATTCAACTTACGATAGTCGATACACATCCTTAACGACCCATCTGGTTTCTTCAAGAACACCGCAGCCGCTTCCCAAGGCGAACTGCTTGGTCTAATAAAATTCCTTCCCTCAAGGTCCACTGGCTGCAACTTCAATTCCTTCATCTCAGTTGGTGTCATCTTGCTAGGTGGTCTACTTATAGGTTCAGCTCCTAGCACAAGATCTATCTGAAACCTAACAGGTCGTTTCGGTGGTAGTCCTATGACTGGCTCAAAGACATCTGCAAACTCTCTTGCAACTCGAACCTGACTTAGTTCCTCTCCCACTTCCATTGCACTTAACAAAGCACAACTACTCTGGTTAGAATTCTCTACTGAGGATATAATTCGGTTATGACTATCAGGGTTCCTCACCGATATCTCCCCATCCTGGAAAAATATCCTGGCCTCATACCTTCTCACCCAATCCATACCCAAAATGATTCTGAAATCTATGAAATTGAAAACATACAGACTGCATGCAAACTTATGACTAAACAAATCAAGTTCAAACTGGTCACATCTCATCCCCGGAGTTGCATACCCTCGTATTGGATTCACAACCCTTAAGGAAGTAACATGGTATATGGGTTCTAAGCATAACCTATCAACCAAATATTGTGATATAAATGAATGTGATGCACTGATATCGAATAGTATCCTAACTGGTATACTCTGAATCAAAAATGTACCTTCCATCACAGTCTTTCCTTTATCAGCTGCAGTAGGCTTAGTTGATGATCCAACAGCAAAGACCTTTCCTTTGTCCGCCGTGACTGCCTTTGGACACTGGTTCTTATAATGTCCAACTTGATCATGGTTAAAGTACTTCACATTCTTCTTATCTGCGGGCTTCTTCCCTTTGCCTGTCCGGCACTCGTGAGCATAATGACCCTTCTTGTCACACTTGAAGCACACTAAACCAGTTTTACCTTCTTGGCAGCGTCCCCTTTCTGGGCTCCCTTCTTCTTAAATAATTTCCTCTTCTTTCCCTAAGGACTCTGGGATTCAACTGGCTTCTCTCTAACAAACCAGCCAGCATCTCTTCATGGCAAATGGCCATCTCTACCACCACATTACAAGGATCACGGATATAGGTCATGGTCATTCTAGCAAGCTCAGGTCTCAGACCTCGAATGAACCTCTCATTTCTTCTGATGTCAGTGTCTATAGTAGCATATCCATATCGAAACAGCTCATCAAACTTAGCAGCGTACTCGATTACTGACATATTTCCCTGGACTAGATCCATAAACTTCCTCATCAACGCCGACTTAGCAACCTCAGATAAAAACTTTTGCTCAAACCTCATTTTGAAATCAACCCATATCAGCTCTTCCTCCGGAACTCCCGCAGTCACGCTATTCCACCAATGAAGCGCTGCCCCTTGCAACTGCCTAGATGCCAGCCTTCTCTTTTGCCCATCATCCAATCCTAGGTCAGCAAAGATTCTCTCATAGCACAATAACCAATTCTCAACTTCAATAGCATCCTCCATTTCAGCAAACGGCTTTCCAACCAGACAATGTAGTCTCTGCTTAGTCTGGCATAATTATATCCAACTGGAGCTACAGGATTTGCTCCTCCAACATTATCAGCTATTCCAGCTTGCACAAGATAGGTTAAAACTGATACACCATCCCTGCATCTACTAACGGATTTCCAGCACCCACATTGGCTTCAGCGTTTGGGTTAGCATTAGCCTGTCGACCATGGTTTCTCCTGGTATTAGGTCGAGCATTTCCATTAATTGTGGTGCTTCCTCCACCAAGATTTTCTCTTCTGTTTCTTGCTTCCATATCTTCATTCTCGTAAATCAGCATTCGAGCCTTATTAAGATACATAAGAATGGTCTAAGAGAGAGGGGAGTACGTACTTATATATATAATCTTATATCAAATACAAGTATGTTACTATAGCATTAACCCAAACTGCAATCGTATTTCTAATTCATTGGATTATGTTTCAAAAAGCTTTTAGGTTTATCTTTTCTTTTAAAGTTTCATAAACCTATGCTCTGATACCAACTTGTAACATCCCCCTACTTGGAGGCCCAAAAGTAATGGCTACGGATGCTGCAATCATCCATAGTTATCAATCCTCGGCGACCAAATACGGCGGTGTTAGATTTATTGATACACAGAAACACATGAATACGATAAAACATCAAATAAGGCCTCATTCCATTTCAAAACATTTCCAATTCATTACATAATCCCACAATCATTAACCATGTTCAAATAAAATATATTTATTACAAAATACGCCAAGAGCGACATATGAAGATGCCCCCTTGGATGATCAGAGTATATACAGGCAATTTAACAATTTTTCCATTGCAAAAAACACAGCGGAATTAAAATAAAAGACAACTCTAGATAGCTATCATGCCTCCTGCACATCTCTGAAAGCTTATTCGTCTAAAGAGGTACCTGAAAACCTCAACTCTCAAACTACTCAAAATCAATTGAGTCCCCGAGAGTTTAAGGGGAAAACATAAACTTCGAGTCAGACATAAAGCCTGGTATGAATAATAATCTAACATCTAAAACCATTTAGATATCTAGTGAGACAACGCTGCTTAGCGGAACGGGTTTTCCCCTCACTAGTATCTTAAAACCTTTATAAAACCATATATTATGCTCCTGCATCCACAACGGTTAAAACATAGTCATTTCAAAATATTATGATAATATGCATACAAGTTAAAACATTCTGGATTTCCCATCCTCTATTTAATTGACTCTCTATCGTATTTATGGTTTCTAGTGTCACTATTAACCTAATAGTTTTCATGGGCTTACTAATAACCTTTATATAATATATGGACTCCCTGTCCTATTTCATAGTTTTCATGGGTACACTATGAACCTGTTGGCCTCTGCCAATTAACTTAATTAATTCATGGGTTCCCCTGAACCTATTGGTGACTCCAATAACTTCTCTCTTATCCTAGTTTTCATGGGTTGACTAGGAACCTATTGACAACCGTCGATAACTTAACCCGGATATAGTTTTCATGGGTGCACTACCAACCAATTGGCCCCTGCCAACCACTCTTTATAACATAGTTTTCATGGGATCACTATGAACCTATTAGTAACTCCAATAACTTCCTAATCATAGTTTTCATGGGTGCGCTATGAACCTGTCTCCCAGACAACTTCTACATTTAGGCATCCTATATTCCGGTCTCCCAGACCTCTTGGATGCAATTCTACTCATCCAGGAGTTTAATCAATTTATATTCACTACTGGGTCAACCTAGCTGGTTCTTCTGCCCTTTATCCCCAAAATGCAGTTATGGGTCTATTATAATGTGAATATATTTATATTTAAAGAAGCAAACATAATAACATAACAATACAACTCATGTGGGTTTTATACCCTTCAAATCATCTTCACAAAAACAAGGTTAATCCTTTTAACCTAACATTTTAAAGGAAAGCCTCTTCTTAAAACCATTACAACACTCCTTTACTTTAACCATGGGTTTTTCCTTTAAAAATTGAGTTTGGGTTATTCGGTTTGAAAAACAAAGTCTTTCAACTCCTTCGAAACCTTGCTTTCGACCTCAATGGATACCCTTTTTCGAAAGCATAAAAATCTATTTTCAAAACATTAGGCCCTTGCCTTCCGAACACTTTAAAACTTTCTTTCGAAACCTTTCTAATGTATTAAAGCATTAGCATTTAATCATTTAGAAGCATGACTTCGAAACCAATTGAAAGTACCCCTTTCGAAGTCATTGGAAGTATCCCTTCCGAAATCTATGAAAGTCCCCTTTTTAAAACCATTGGGTTTATACTTAAAATATTATTTGAATCAAAGTGAATATAGACGAAAGCATCTCTTTCGAAACCATCCTTTATCATATAAAATTATTGGGGAAAACATGATGGCGTCGGTACCATCCCTTTCGAAGGCTTCTGATCATTTAAACAAAACATTGAAGGATAGCGTCGAAACCCCTTTCGAAGCCATTGCCTTCGAAACCCTTGGACCCTTTCGAAAGCATTTAGGAAGTGGCTTAAAAATCTTTAAAAACAAGTACTACCTTTCGAAAGCATTGATAACTTCTATACACTCGAAAGGTTAAAGAATGGCAGCAGAGCTTCGACTATGTCGGAACCCCTTCTTTCGAAAGCATTATTTTATAAGTAAAGAGACCCATTCGAAAGCTTACTCTTTAAAACATAAGTTGATGGCAACCCCTTTGAAAGAATTTAAAACCTCTTTTGAAAACATATGCTTCGACTATTTTGAAGGCTTAAATAAAACAAAGGTAGATGCTTTTCTTTTAAAACAAACAAAGGTATCAACCCTTTCGGAAGCCATGCTTTTGACACATAGCCTTCCACCTTCCTCCAATCTACTGCGTACCATCCAAATGATACCTCATGTATTGGTTTCGTCTTAGTGGTTTCGACTTAGTTGAAGGCGGTAGCTCTGAGTCGAAAGGTACTTCTAAAGAAGGCGAAACCAACTTTTCTGGGTAAATCTGATTCAATACTAATTAAAGCATACACTTTCTAACTAATGTGCCACATGTAAACACATGATTGGTTGCCTTAACTTTTCAAATTTTTTACTAAAATATTGCCCCTAATTTTCAGATCTAAACCATGGTTAAGTTAGCAAATAAGTCCTTCCATTTAGCAAATATCAATATTACAAAGAAGTCCCTCTTCTAAAATAATTTAATTTGCATAGCAATCACTTAGGAAAAATCCCCAAAAATTCCAAAAATTCACTTTAATCATGTTATCCAACATATCAAAATTTCAGACTTAAATTCTCAATATATTTTCCGAATTTATAAACCCAAATAACCATATGTTCCTTTGAAAATCCGTAACAGTCTTTCCATAGCTTGGATATTATCAAAATTAAAACCCAACTTCAAAATCATATTTTACACAACATAAAACTTTTCCATTCAATATAAATCGGTTTTGCCCTAAAACCATGAGGAATCATATTTAAACATCCTTGTTTAAATCAAATAAATTGTGATTCAAACATATCTTCATCCAAATCATCATAAAACGAATTAACCTTAAATCTGAAAACATATGATTATAAAAATAAAATAGAGATGAGATTATTATTCACCTTGATTAAGATAATGAGATTGGATTGAGATTGAGATTTATTCCCCTAAGCTTGAATCCCTAACTTTTGATTTAATTTCTCTTCTCTTCCTTTGTTAATGGCTGGCTCCTCGTTATGTTTTTATTTGCGTTTTGAAAATGACGTGAATGGGAATGAAATGGTAGGAACAAGAATATATTTGGGTAAGGGTTCTGTGCGGCAAATTCCTAATATACCCTTATGTAGATTAATTAACCTAAAAACCATTCTTAAGCCCATTTAATTATTTATTTGAGCTCGGCCTTTATTATATTTATTCAAATCTCAACCCCTTATCACTTAACATTTACATTATTCTACTTAATTTATCTAATTAAATCTCCTGAATAATGTTATCAAAAATTTGGGGTGTTACATGTCTGGGGTCGGTGCAACACTTGTCTTAGAGGCTAGTTAGTCAACACTTTAACTGGGTGAGCTTGAAAGTGAGGAGGGAGCTTCCTTAATGCAATCAACAAGCATTAGGCTAGTTTTTCCAGCTTTGGATTATTCCTTTCTCCTCTTGTTAATCGCTTGTTGATATATTATATATGCCTATGGATCTTGGGTTCTTCGCGTACTAGGGCGGTGCTTAAAGCATGAATAGATGCCGCCAAATAAACAAATAAATCCTCCCCTTCCAAAGGCTTTGATAAGATGGGTGGTCTTTCTTGATGATCAAGCAAGGCCTAAAAGGTGTATTTACATTCTATGTCTAGGTGAAATTTCCTTTTCCCTTCTTGAGGGCATCGAAGAACGGTATACATTTGTCCATAGCGTTTGAAATAGATTGACTTAACGCAACTACTTTTCCGTTCAAGCTTTGCATCTTTTTTATTGTTTTTGGGGCTTTGGCATTCCTTAGGGCCTTCACCTGCTCTTGATTTCTTCTATGCCCTATGAGTTTACTATGAAACCCAAGAATTTCCCTAACGTGACTTCGAAGAAGCATTTCGGTGGGTTGAGCTTCATCCCATATCTTCAGAGCATGCAAAACATCTCTGATAGGTCTTCCAAGTGGTTCACTGATCATTGTAACTTCACTAGTATATCATCCACATAAACTTCCATTATATGCCTGATTTGATTCTTGAACATCAATTTTACCAATCTATGGTATGTTGCTCCTACATTCTTGAGATCAAATAGCATAATAAGGTAGCAATACAGTCCCAGGTCAGTGATGAAGCTAGTGTGTTCTTGATTTAGGTTGTGTGTTGGGATTTTGTTATAGTCGGAATAAGCATCCATGAATGATAGCAATTCGTGGCTGGATGTTGAGTCCACTAGTTGGTCAATCTTCGGTAGCGAGAAGCTTTTTTTGGGCATGACTAATTCAAATCTGAATAGTCGATGTATGTCCACCACTTTCTGTTAGGCTTTTTGACCAACACTGGATTGGAAAACCATTCAAGGTATAAAGCATCTCGATGAAGCAATTGCCTTTTTGCTTATTCACTTCTTCCTTCAACGCAGTGGAGCTCTAGACCCAAGTTGCACCGTTTTTGCTTCACAGGAAGACATCTGGGGTTCACATTCAGTGCGTGGCATGCTATCTCCGATGAAATTCCACACATATCGGAATGTGCCTACGAAAACACATCCAGTTTTGTCCGAAGGAACTCTGCCAGCTCCTTTTTCATCTTAATATCGAGTTAAGATCCGATCTTTAGGACCCGAGTAGGATCATCCTGATCGATTGGGATGTTGATCGCAAGTCAACACACCCAATTGTGTCTGCAGCCTCTTCGGTAAATCCTTGAATTCTGGACTTGCACAAGTTTAGATCCTGGCCATCCATTATCATCTTATCATACTCTGAACAAAATGTTTACTGAACTCCTACAGTCAATAAGAACTTTCCTCACATTAGTAGGCCTAATCATGGTCGTTATTGCCAATGGGTTAAGTGTTAATGCTTTTACCCCATCATTATCGCGGTTTCTAAACACGTTATCATTTATTATAGTCTTTAGTTACTTTGTCGGAGCTTCGTTTTCAACAACAATACAACTCTCCTACCAATATGTATTAAAGAGCTTCCATACCTTTCCATCTCATTCCAGCACTTCTTAGTTGGATGAGGTACACCAGTTATCATGTTAATGATAAGGCTTTTACTAAGGTGCCAAGGTTTATCCTCACTAGGCACAACTTGCCTCCGTTGGATCAATTTCCCCTTGGGTTGAGCATTTCCTTGCTCGCCATCCTTTAGGGCTTTAAGAAACCACTGAAGTTTCTTTTTTTGGATTAAATCCCGGATCATGTCTCACAAATGTCTACATTCTTTTGTATTATGGCCATACCTCTCATGGAAGCGACAGTACTTCCTAGAAATTTTCTCTCTTTCATTCGACTCCCTCCGAGCCGGCTTCTTATAGTGTTCAGTACCTTGCGTCATAAGGTAGATATTCTCAACTATATCATCCAATGATGTGTAATTCTTAAGCTCCGGAAACCTGGGATGTTTCTTAAAGTCTAGTTTCCTACCTCCATTACCTTGATTATTCATCTTTTGATTGTTGTTTTTGTTTCCCACATTAACAACAACAATCTCGGAACTCTCGTCGATTTGTTTCACAGCAATGTTACTCTAAACTACTTCAGCTGATTTTCACCCACCGACCTTCCCAATGGCTGTATTTACCTCTTTCGAGCACAAATACCGAGTTGCTTTTCTATAAAACTCTTCCATGGTCAGTGAAGGTTTCATCTTTAACCATTTACCAAAATCTGTATCAAGGTGTATTCCTCTAATCAAATCCATTAAAACAATGTCCTCCTTGGCACTGCTTACCTCTGTCACAACCATGTTAAATCTACTCAAAAATTCTTCAAAGACTCTCCAGAATTCTAGAAAATGTTGGACAATGACATCACGTCCTTTGGCGAGCAGCACGCAACAGAAACTGCTCCATGAACTTTCTAGCTGGTTGATCAAATGAAGATATGGACCTCAGAAGCTGCCAAGTAAACCGCATCCTAGCCACTCCTTCTAAAAATATCGAAAAACATCTATAATGCATGACATCGATAACTTTGGAGCTATCCATATGCCATTCATATTTTAACAAATGCGGTCTTGGATCAGTAGTTCTATGACAAGAAAGCATTATGGGCATAGTAGACCTTCTGGGGCGTTCCACTCGCAATATCTCCTTGATGAATGGGTTCCTACTAGAAGAAGAGCCCCAATCATCATTGCTCCTATGCTGATTCTCATTCACTGGCTTCTTCACCATATCTACTAAAAATTCTGGTTCTGTTGGATCAACTGTATAGCGATTATCATGGTCTGCTCTAAGTGTGTAGCTCCACAAATGGTCTTAGTTGGTTCAATGATATCTGAGTTCCCACGTCTTTGGGGGAAGTGTTCGTCTGGTTGATCAATTTCAAAGATCTCTAAACGGAGGGTCAATAGTAGCTATCGGAATTCCAGCATTTCGGCTATCAACAACTGGGCCATCTTCGTCATCACCATCATTAGGCGAATCAACCTGAAGAGATGGTTTGGTACCGACCTATGCCCCACCGATCTAAGCTCTACTAACCCATTTTTAAGGTTCCAGCCCCTTTCCTTTTCATTCTTTGCTTTCCTTATATGTGATTTTCACTAGATGAGGAGAAATTATTTTCTTCTAAGTCAGAAGGTGACAATTCCCTCATGTTCCTTCTACGACCTCGAGGCGGCTGGGTCATCAAATCTAGGTTCTCTTTCATTGGTTTCATCATGGCATTCTTGCTTTCTAGCAACTTCTCATTCTTTTCCTTTATCATCTTATTGAAATCAACCCTAGTAATCATATCTGACAGACTTTAAATTTCAATAGTTCTGGGATGACTGGTTTCTTCTATGTGCTAGGAGGTAGCATTCTCCACATCGCTCATGGGCTTGGAGGTAGTTGATTTTTCCTTAGCATTCCTTGAAGCCATTTCTTAGGTAGATCCTATGATAAGGAATAACAAAATCTACAATCATGGATTTTGGAATAGAACTTGTTGATCTACTTCGTGGATTAAAGCAATCAAAAGGTTGAAAATATATCTAAGCGGTGAGAAGTTGAAACTCTCAGTGAAAGCACCAAAATTTTTACACCAAAAGTTGGTACAAATACCCTAGTAATTTTTAAAAGAGAATAAAATGAAGAATTTAAATGAAAAATGAGTAAAAACAGCATACAATAGTTTATAATGGTTCGGCAAAACTTTGGCCTATTTCCACTTAAGCTTTGTTCAAGATTTATGCGAAGTTTTACAAGTGAGATTTTATGGATTGGTAGTCTTGGATCAGTGATGATCCAAGTAACAACTACAACAGTATAGAAATTCAGATTGTAGAAAAAACATTCTTAAATGGTGCCTCTCATCTCTTATTTATAGAGGAAGATCCACATATTTGTCTCCATCTCATTCTCCCCACGTTCTTAACATCATGGAGAAGGTTGCTTGAAAAGAACGTGGCTAAATCAGCATTTGCTCTATGGTTCGACATCAAACCGAGGCATATGGATTGGTGATGATCCATGATGATGGTTCATTGAGGTTCAATTCTTAGTTTTTTGAATTTCAGAGTATGGGTCGGTGATAATCCATAACTCTTAGTTTGCTTTGCTTGAGATTTCCTTTAACCTTCAAATGGTATCAAATTTTTCGAAATTCTTTTAAACGTGGTATGGATCAGTATCGACCGAGGGGTTTAGTTCGGTACCGATCCAAGACTTGGTCAAGAATTTTTATCTCTAGACTTTGGCCTTCTAAAGTGCTTCGGCTGCCTTCATGGTTATTTGAGAAGTTTTTAGCTATACTTCTAGGCTTCAATTGAAATCTAAGTTATGTATTCATTGTTTTGGATTTCTGCTTTGCTATTTGGCTATTCGATCTTCTGACTCATCCAGATATAGCTTGGTCATAAGGCTGGATAATAATAAAAGTTTATTATAAATAAAATAAAATATTGATTTCATTTAAAATAAATTATACTTCGTAGGCCCAATAAGATCCAAATGAAGAAATAATTAAAAACTACCCATTTACCCCGTTGTGTGCTTGTCCAGATCCAACATTGGTATTAGAGAAAAATAACATATGTGGTATAAATTAGTCATGTTAGGGCTAACTAATTAAGCTTACCAATTTAGTAGGGTGTCTAGAAAAGTAGTGTCTAAGCTGGGTTTGGATAACCAAATTCCCTACCTTACCTAGCTACCAACGTATCCCAAAATTAGAAGTGTACCAAAAGGTTGCTCCTATAGAAAGTACCCAATTTGAATTCGAAGTTGGGCTAATTTTTAAAATTGTTTTAAAAATAAATTAAAATTAAAATTTGAAAGTTAAATTTAAAATAAGAAATATATTATAAATATTATAATATAATCTCCAAAAGTGTTTTGATAATAAAATAAATAGTTTTAAAAAAATTAATATTAATAAGATTAATAAACTAAATTGTTAATTAATTAAATATATATATAAGCCATATTGTAATATATGTTACACTGACTTGAGTTATTTAAGATAATGTAAGTATATATAGAATAATTTTCAAAATTAATAATATTTATTTATTTAATTAAATAAATTATTTAAAAGTTAATCAATAAATAATAAATACATATACAAAGATATACGTGTATAACTTATAAGTGTTAGAGTATACATATTCAATATAAAATGTTAGAATTGAATAATATAAAATTAATTAAAATGTTAATTAATTACGTTAATTAAACAAGTTTCAATTAATACAATATTATACATAAGACTATTATATAAGTAAATTAAATTATAAAAGTTATATAATAATTAAAACTTATATGATATGAATTTATAAATTAAAGGTGGAACAATAAGAATCCCTAAATAGACTTTAGGTATAAATACAAATGTATGGTACTACCATGATTCCTAATATGTCCGATACTTAAATCATGAGGGTATTTCTATGAAATACATTATTCCATAAGTCGATATCACTTAATATAATATATTAAATATTATGAATCATTGATATAAAGGTGTCATCTACCATTTATATATTAATATATTACTTGCATACTCTCTAATTGTTCAAAAAACTCAAGCTAGAGATGTTATGTCAGGTATTATAAATATATAGAATAGACGAGATAAGATAACAATATATTTGTTGATCAAATTCATGGTACACATTCTATAGTTAGGCCATCATGAAATGGTAGGTACGGGTGGATAATCTCTTTTGATTTTTGAGCAAACTCAAGGTTGAGAATAGGAAAAGGAATCATGGGTTAGGAGTTTTATATGGTACAAGCGATAAGTAGTTATCCATCGTCTGTGGGGCTATGACTTGTTGAGCAAACTCAAGGTCAGAATCCCAAGACAGACGAGTCCTAAAACCCTCTAGTGAAGTCAAAAGACTTCTGCATTTCATCTTAGGTTTTGGAGAAACTTAAAAGACTATTGGGAGCTTATTAGTCAAATTAAACATTAAGTTTAACCTTCCTAATATTATAAGAACATCTACTATGAAATTGTCCAAATGTATTAATTTTAAAACTTGTAGAAAAATGTCTACACCCAAATTGTTTTCTAAAGGTGAAAACTTACCAGACCCAACTACGTCGATTGGCAAAGAGCGATTAAGATATCGTTGACTTATGAACGTCTTTAGTCATCGATAATTGCACCTCCAAAAGAATAACCCGTTGATGATGCATGCCCTAAACTAAGGCTTGCGTATGATAAATAGGTTTCAAACCTAGAGATCACCTAGATTTCGTGCTATCTACGTTAGACAAGCCATTGCAGAAGCAACAAGAAAACATGTATGTCCATGAGATTTTTAATAGTCTCAAAGCTCTATTTGGTGAACTATCCCATTCCATAAGGTATGAACTTTTGAAGAGACCGTTTAATACCAAAATGGCCAAAGGATAGAAAGTGAACTATTACGTTCTAATGATGAAAGGCTATATCGATATACTTACACAGTTAGACGTGGCGATAAGCAACGAGATGCAAGTAGAGTCGATTCTCGAGTCCCTTACTCTCTAGTATGAGCCGTTCATATTAAACCATAATATGAACTAATTGAACCAAAGCCTCGTAGAGCTCCTTAATATGTTGAGGTCAACCGAGTCTTCGTCCAAGGATCAAGGGGCCGTACTTACTGCTAAGGGAAATGCATCATCTTTGAAAGGTTCGAAGAAGTGGAAAAGGGTTAACAAGAAAATTAAGAAGACTGCTATTGCGAACAGGGGTGAATGTCATTATTGTTTAAAGAAGGGTCATTAAAAATGAAATGTCCGGAGTACTTGAATATTGTTAAAGAGAAAAAGCAAAATGGTTCTGCCGCTCCATTAGGTATATTTATGTTTCAAAATTGTTTTGCAATCAATAAATTATCTTAGACTTTAGGTAATAGATCTGGAACTTATATCTATAATTCATTACAATGGTTTAGAAATTGTCATCGCGTGGCAAAGGGAGAAATGAGGATTTAATTTGCTGATGGATCTATTGTAGATGCAATAGCAATTGGAAATTTTAGTTTATTTTTGCCGAGTGGATTTGTTCTGATATTAAATAATTGGTATTATGTAAAAAAAAACTTTATTTATGAAATTATTTCTATGTCTAGATTGTTTGAGACTTGTAATGTTTTTCACTGTGCTAATAATGTTGTGAACATTATTCTAGATGGCAATATAGTCTTTTGTGGTATTTTGGATAATGGCATTTATGTAATAAATACAAATTACGTTTTTTCTGTTAGAAGTTCTTCAAATAATGATATAAATAAAAATTATCTTTAGCATTGTAGGCTAGGTCACATAAGTGAGAAACAGCTACACAAATTGAATATGTATGTAGGCTAGCACCCCTTAAGTGGGAGCAATGAAAGAGTTGATGAACTCTTGGGGCTCGTACATACCGATGTATATGGTCTAATACCTGTAATTACTAAACATAGCTATTCTTATTTTGTAATGTTTATTGATGATTTCTCAAGACTAAGATATTCATGTCTTCTTATGAGGAACAAGTCTGATGTCTATGAGAAATTTATTGAATAAGAATGAGGTTGAAAATCAAATGAACTGAAAATAAAGTACTTCGATTCGATCGAGGAGGCGAATTTATTGGACAAGAACTCCAATGGTACTTAAAATATAATGGGATTATCTCTCAGGTTACTCCATCATATCTCCGCAACATAATGGTGTTTTAGAGCGATGGAATTAAACCATATTAGATGTGGTTCATTCTATGATGAGTAAGGCTGAGTTACCTCTATTTTATTGAGGATGTGCGTTAGAAACACAGTGAATACAATGAATTTGAAGCCCACTAAATTTGTGCCTAAGACACCATATGAGATGTGGTGAGGGAAGAAACCCCAATTCAAGCATTTAAAAGTATGGGGTTGTCCAACCTACGTTAAGAACGTTGGTCCAAATAAACTCACGACAACATCGATGTTGTATAAATTTATAGGATAACATATTTTCTACAGTACCGAGGAACAAAAAATTATTGTTTCTGGGCATGCTGTCTTTTTAAAAAAGGAATTTGTGTTAAAAGAAATTAACAATGAGGTTGTAGACTTGGATGATATCCAAGAAATTAACACTAAGGTCAAACCAGGGGAGAACCAAGTTCACCTATATAGAAAACACACAACCTATTAGATGGTCTTGTAGAGAATCTCGTGCACCATGGAGATACTACAGTTTCCTCGTGGATGGCAAGAAGGAGGAATATGTCTTAGATGATGACGTTGCTTTATCATTCCAACAAGTATTGCATGGTAAAGACTCTACACTCTGGCTTGGAGAAATGAAATCCGAGATGGATTCCATGTTTGAAAACGAAGTTGGACTTTGTCTGACATTCCTAAAGGGATAAAACCCACCATCTGCAAATGCGTTTTTAAGAAAAAGCTAAATGCAGATGGATAAGTGGAGACTTATAAAGCTAGGCTAGTTGCGGAAGGATTTTGTCAAACTTAACGTATTGATTATGATGATGTATTTTTGTCCATAGACATGCTTAAGTCCATTCGGATTATGCTACCTACTGCTGTATTCTATGATTATAAAATATGTCAAATGGATGTAAAGATGGCATTTATAAATTATGATTTAGAAGAGACTATCTATGTATCACAGCTCAAGAGTTTTGAAGCTAGTGGGAGTGAGGGCAAGGCTTGTAGGCTGTTAAAGTCCATTTATGGAATTAAACAAGCTTCAAGGAGTTGGGAACAAGTGTTTTGATAAAGTAATCAAATAGTTTGATTTTTATTAGAACACAGAGGAAGCAGGCGTATAGTGAAAGGAATAGGGAAAAACTACTGTATTCTTAGAAGTATAAGTCGATGATTTTCTATTGATTGGCAATGACGTTTTTTTATTAGAATAAGTGAAATCTTGGCTTTCCAACAACTTCTCCATGAAGTATTTGGGAAAAGCAACCTATATATTGAATATAAAGATCCATAGAGATAGATCAAAAAGGCAGTTGGGATTGTCCCAATCTTTGTACATAGATACCATACTAAAAAGGTTTACTATAAAGAATTCCAAGCATAGAAATGCTCCAACTCAGTTTGCAATCGTCCTTTCTAAAAAGTATGCTCCTCATATTGATAAGGAGAAAGAGTGTATGAAGAGAATATTGTATTCGGCAATCGGTTCCATAATATACACTATGCTATGTAATAGACCGGATATGGCATATGCATTAGGATGCGTAAGCCGGTACCAGCCTAATCTTGGAGAAAGGTATTGTATAACTGTAAAATTTATATTGAAATACTTAAGAAATATTCGGGACTTATTCCTAATATATAAGAATGGTGACCACCTTATAAAGAGGTATACTTACTCTAGCTTTCCAGGTGACATTGATGGTAGTAAGTCAGTGTCGGGTTATGTTTTAACGCTTAACTGTAGGGTTGTTGGTTGGACAAGTTCCAAATGGGAACAATACTTGATTCCATGATAGAGATTTAGTACATCACCTTTAATAAGAAAGCTAAAGAAGCATTATGGATGCGCTAGTTTTAAGTGAGCTTGGAGTAATTACCGATACAAAGAATCTAATGGCATTGTTTCATGACAACAATGCAACGATACAAATCACAAAGAAGCCTAAAGCACATAAGAAATCAAGGCATATTCTTTGAAATTTCTACTTCATTAAAGAATTCGTTGAGAAGAAAGATATTGTAATAAAAATGGTAGATACCAAAGTTGGTCCCAAGTGCAAGTGGGAGATTGATGGCGGTAGTGGTATGCCTTATGGGCAATTCTATAATTTAATGTAAATTATTAACTCTGTAATAAAATCTTGTTCGAAATAAATTTGTTTTTCTTTCGGTTATATGCTTGTTATAATGTAGTATAATTAAATAATTTTTTAATTTAAGTATATTAATAGAAAAATCCATAAATGATGTGTTTGTGATGTTAATTACAATTGTTGTAATCATGAGTATTCTATCATAATATAATAAACATACCATTTTCAATATTCCTAGTCAAGATGCATTAAGATTAGATATCGATGCATCCATTGAGACTAGAGTATGTAATTCTCTCCAAAGGTTGGCAGTGTGTTTCTAATGACTGTTAGAGGCACTAAGAGGTTACATACTGATAGTTATTGGATAACTTGGAATGACTCACTCAATAGTTTTCTATTGGTCAACATAACTATGGTCAAACAAAAAAATGTAGATGTGACAATATTACACAGTTCTCTTGACTTGAGAATAATGTTGATCTTTAATGTGAAAGCTCCGCTTTGATTATAGTAAAATCATGGCATTGCGTCCAACTAACGACTATAGTTGGGTAGAGGGGAAGCATTGAAAGTGAAAATCTATTCAATAGAGGATTTGTCTCTTTAGTTATATGAGGTTAGTATCACAGTCAACTGAAGTCAACTCAATGTCAAAACCTCTAGCCATTGTAGTTCGGCTAATAATAATTGTTATTATTGAAACAAGGATTCTATGTTTGGACTATAAAGTTGAATATGGATGGTATTGGAATTTTGACCGTTGCCAAATTCCATTAGTCCTAATGTGATATAGTTTTGGCAAAGAGAATTGGTGTAAATCATTGTCACTAACGGGTAATGCTTGAATAAGTAAAGTGGATTTTACCGAAGCTATGTAAGCAATAAATTTGGCCATAATTTCACACCACATACCCAGTGACGTGTGCATGTTAATATTCAAATTGTTCAATATTAACCGCTGATCAAATTTACACGTAAGAGTCACACAAACAAATATCGAATACTTCTACTACCACCTAATTGAATTAATTATATTTATTATAAATAAATTAAATTAAGCAATATTAATGAAATATTAATTATAAAATATTATTTAATTTGTCTTGATTAACATTAAATAGTGTGTATTTAATAGTTATAAACACACGTATCGATATACGGTATCGATTTGAATTCGAATTAGATTTAAATGTATTTTTTATTGATCGAGTTTTAAGCTGTTTTGAGGCCCATATAAGAGCCTAGGGTGACCAGCCATATCAGGGAATGTGGGACGAAATTTTGATTCAAAAAAAGAGATGAATTGGTAAGTGCAAAAGGAGGATCTGGATCCCCTTTTCACTCCTTAGGATCTAAACTATTTATTCATCTCTAACCCCCACTTTAGAGTTTGACTTTTTTGCCCATTTCCTACCTGCCAAGGCCAGCCGTCATGGCCTCCCTCCTCCTCAATTTCAAGCTTCTAAATACATAAGTTAAGTCAAATTTGAAGACCGATGGTTGTTGCATTCAAATTGGTAGCTCTATCTGAAGGCTTAGATACTGATTCAAGGACTGAACAGATTCAACATTACAAGGTGTTACTTATAGGCCATAGAAGGGTAATAATCTAATTTATATTCATATATACATATATATATATATATCATTTATGTAATCATTATGCTGCCTTTAGTAATATAATGTCACGAATCCACAAATGTTAGTGCCATCATCATTAGATGAATATGTTTGTTTATATGTGTGTACAAAATTATTTTATGTGTGTGTATATATATATACCATTGAGAAACTAGGAAAAAATTAATTTTGTTTATATTAATATCGAATATAATTATTTAATAATATTTAGAATAAGTTTAATTTCAAAATACATACATGCATACATACATATATAATATATTTAATATACATATAAACTTTATCAAGTATACACATAACATGTTTTTGAATAAAAAAATCGAAGCCATATATATATATAATTTCTTGAAGTATAAAAACCTAAGTTTTACATCAAAATATTTAATTATTTATTCACATCAAAATATATTATATATATTAATTTATATAGAATTGTTTTATATTAATTTATTATGCATATATATGTGATTATATGTATATATATATCTAAAAAATATTAGGTTTTAAAATATACATATATTATATATATACATACATTTGTTTAAAATTAATATACTAATTTAAATTGAATTGTTAGATATTTACTATGTAGATCTAGATCTAAGATTTAGCATTTGAATTTCAAATTTCAATTTGAATTTACTGTTATTTATATTAAATTTTAATCACTACATATTATAATTATAACAATACACACATACACACACATTACATGCACTTATATACTTTATAATTATCATTTTACAATACATAAACACACACACACAAATATATATATATATATATACACACACACTTACATATCAGATGACACATATGTATATGGAAGGACTAACATGACTGTTGATGCATAAATCCTAACATCTATATGGGCATGTTAAACCATGTATACCTTTTATGTTGCACGTGCGCACGCACACACACACATATGTGTATGTGATACACATATTATACTATATATTAATCATAACATTAATATAATAATTGTTTATTGTAAACTGAATAAAACATTAATTTTATTTGAAACAAATTTAGATAAGATCTGAATAAGTTTAGACTTCATAGGTCCAATAAGATCTAAATGGAAATTTTTGTTTTTGAAATTTACCCATTTACCTCATTGCATGCTAGCCCAGATCCAACAAAAGGAATGTGCAACCTTGGAGGTAGCCGCCTTAGAGTAATCAAGAAGTGATGAATGAAGGTGGTCCGAGGGCACCAATGCATGCATTAGCAATAAATGCAATTTTCTGGAGGTCTGCATCCCGTGGAAAAGAGTTGGAATGAAATGGAAAGATATGGGAGCTCGTTAAGGCTTTCTCCTCAAGAAATGTCTTATACAATAGATGAAAGAGCTCCTAGTAAAAAACAACGAATGATTTATGATGATGTCATCTATTTCAATGGTGATGTAGATGGGGTCGAAGATCTAATGCTCGATTTGCTGGTGATAACAGCCAGAATGGCCCGACGATAGTGCGTTGAGTGCTGGTAAACAGTGGCAACTCGGTAAATACTCTTTTCAGATAGACATCTGATAAATTACAGCTCAATAAAAAAGGATCTGTTTCCTTGTAAATCCCGACTTTAGGGATTTACCTAAGAGGAAATGGCTCCGACTAGGTGCATCAAATTGCCTATCCTACTTGGAAATGATCGCAGTAAGGCAATACGGGTTCCAAAATTTTGTACAATGGATAGTTTTTTGGCCTACAATGAATTCTTAGGCTGATATGCCCTAACTGATTTCGAGTTACACTCGCACCGTGGTGTTTGATAATGAAATATCCTATAGATAACGAAGTGGGGGAAATTAAGGATACCAAAGCACAAGTTAAGAGCGCTACATCGTAGAGCTATGAGAAGTGTGGCTAAAAAGAGAAAGGGAAGAATGCAGAGATGGTTCTCTTATTAAAATTTCGAATACACGATAATTACGATTTAAGCCATGGCTCAAGTCCGTTAGTGGTTAGTACAAAGCTATAGACTCACAAAAAGAGCCAGATGAAGTGATGGCGGGAGCAGTGGAGCTGATAGAAGACATTCATGTGGATGAGGATAATAAGAAGAAGGTTATTGAAATTGGTTCACAACTCAACTTAAGGATTAAAAAGGAAGTTAGGTTTCTGAGAGCCAATATAGATGTGTTCACCTGGATTCATTCTAATATATGTGCGATTTTTTCTAAAGTTACGTGCCATGAAAAAATGTCAGCCTAATCACATTGAAGGAAGAAGTGGATAAGTTGCTGGAAAACAAGTTCATCCATGTTGCACTATATCCAAAATGGCTATCGAATTCAGTAATGGTTAAGAAGGCAAAAGAGAAGTAGTGGACATGTATCGGTTATTCTGACTTGAACAAGGAATGCCTAAAGGATTGCTTTCTACTACCATGGATTGACCAACTAGTGGATGGAATAGTTGGACATGAGCTTTCATCGTTTATGGATGCTTACTCCGACTATAATCGAATAGTAATGTACGTCCCTAATCAAGAGCATACGAGCTTTCATGGACATGGGACTATTTCTGTGAGGTCATTCCATTTGATTTGAAGAACACTAGAGCTACTTACTAATGACAAGATATTTGCAAAATAAATCAGATGGACGATTAAATTCTATGTGGTTGATATGCTAGTAAAATCAACAAAATCAACGGACCACATAGGCGATCTTTTAGAAATATTTGACGTGCGTCAGAAGTATGTAATGAAGTTGAATCCTTTGAAGTATTCTTTCGTAGATGCAGTAGGAAAATTTTATGGGTTCATTATGAACTCAAGGGCCATTGAGGCTAACCCAGAGAAGACTGAAGCTTTAAAGAAGGTTATAGCCCTACAGATAAGGAGGAAAAATATAGAGATTGAATAGTAAAGTCATCACTTTGAATAGGTTAATCTCAAAGGAGATATATAAATGACCATTCTTTGATGCCCTCAAGAAATAAATAAGAAAGTTTCGATGGAGGGATGAACGTGAAGCTACTTTTAGGATCTGTTGGATCATCTTCGGAATCACTAATTCTATCAAAGTCTTTGGGAGGGTAAGATTTGTACAATTATTTAGCAGTCTTGACTCACACATTGAGTGCGACATTAGTACATGAGGAATGTGAATCCAAACCCCCGTATATTATATGATCAAGTGGTTCATCGAAGGGAGAAGTGTATTCGAAACCAGAGAAGTTGGCATACTACTTGTTGATTGCATTGAGAAAGTTGATACTGTACTTCTAAGCTCATCTAATTGAGCATTAATATATCAACCCCTTAGACAGGTATTGCATCAGCCCAAGACCTTGGGATGATTATTGAAATGGAACATTGGGATGAGTCTATATAAAATTAATTATCATCCTAGGAAGGTGATTCGAGGACATGCATTAGTGGATTTCATTGCTGAATTCACCACCTAGGATGATGAAATGAAACAGGAATTGGTCAAACTTTCACAATGGAAAGTATATGTTGATGGAGCATCCAATGACCATAATTCTAGATCAGGAGTAGTCTTGATAACTCCGAAAGGTCGAGGATCTATTATAGGTCAAAATTAGATTCCACGCTATGAACAATGAAGCACATATGAATCATTTATAGCGAGACTCAAGATAGAAAATGAGTTGGGAGTGAACACACAACATATATTTAGTTACTCCTAACTGGTGGTTTGCCAAATTAAAAAGGAGTTTCAGGCTAAGGTGCATAACTCTCCATTTACCTATCAAAGGTATTGGAACTACTGGATGGTATCGAGCACTACACAATAACCCACATCCTTAAAGAGGAAAATGGAAATGTCGATTCATTATCGAAATTGGATAGCTCTAGTGGTGAATAACTATTGGGAATCATGCTAGTAGAGGTATTGAAATATTCATACATAATGAAATGGATATTGACTACATCATGGGGATTGAGGAAAAGGGGTCACAGGCAACTCTATCAATGGATTTTCTACTAAAAGGAACCCTTTCGTAGAATCGGAATGAAAGGAGAAAACTCTTGTTCATGGTTCTATGCTACATTGTGCAAGGTAGAGTTTTATTTTAGCGAGGATTCTCAACATCTTTCTAAGGCATGTCAACAAGGATGAAACTAACAAAATTTTGAAGGAAGTTCACAAAGTAAGCTGTGGCAATGGCACCATAGTGTAGAATTTAACAAAAGATTCTTTGCAATGAATATTTCTGGCCAATTGTCAACTGAGATGCTAGAGATTCTTGAAGATAACTGGAGACCCATCTAATAGGCTTACATAGATGGCTAGCTCATCACCATTTGCGGTCTGGGGAATTGATATAATTGGAGTGCTATCATTGTCTTGTGGAAGAGAAAAGTATGCAATTGTAGTAGTGGACTACTTCACAATATGGATTGAGGCAGAAACTCTCGTCATGATCGCTATGAAGAAAGTGATTAATTTCGATGTAAAGAGCATTTTATGTTGGTTTGGTTTTCCACTGAAGATCATAACATATAATAGAAGAGTGTGGAATCCTACGAATGTGCTCGACATCAACTTGAAAAGGGCTTTTCAACAGTAGAATGTCCGCAAGCGAATGGAAGGTGGAAGCAGTGAATAAAATAATAAAATCCACCATAAAGAAGTGACTGAAATGTGCTAAGGGCAAATGGGTGGATGATTTACCACTGGCATTGTGGGCTCGTATAACCCAGAAGTTCGCAACCAGGCACACTCTATTCACATTGGCCTATGGAACCGAGGTCATGATACTAGTCGAAGCTAAAGTCCTTTCTCATAGATAGATGCATTTATAACCCCAAAGTGAACGAGGAGCCATTGCTATCATCCCTCAACTTGGTGGATGAAAAGTGAGAAGAGGCTGATCTAAGAATAGCTGCTCACCAGCAAAGAGTAGCAAGGCAGTTCAATGCCAAGATCTAAAACCATAATTTTGAATAGGCGACCTCGTTTGTAAACATTCTTTCTATGTATAGGGTCACTTGGTGCAAATAGGGAAGGGCCCTATGCGATATGACATGAGCTTGGAGATGACACTTTTAAGCAATTGATAGTCGATGGGGATGCAATTCCGTGAGTGTGGAATAATGAGAATTTGCACTGCTATTTCACTTGACTTTTTGCATTTGTAAGATTAGTTTTCATTCAAATTAGATATAATAAAATGGGAATTGCTATTGGATTTACTGGAATAAAGTTAGATTTGTGAATTAATGGACTCGTATTCATTAAATCTGAATTAGTGCTACATGATTAGCAACATATTCAAACATTTTTGTTTTGGAAAATCGAATGTGTAGGTACCCAAAGATGGGTACGGACAGACTTCTTTGAACCATGATTGGTTCTCTAGAGTATAATTGGATTGAGGACAATTTGGATAATTCGCCACTACATATCTTATCTTTGACCAATGTCCAGATGTAGGCGAGGTCGAAGGTAGATGGCTAGAAATAGGCATCAATGATACGAATTCCTAGAGACAAACGTTGGTGTATAATTGAATTATTGCAGGCATGAATACTGGAGTTATATTGGTACTCGTGTGACACAATCAAAAAGCCATATAATTTTAGTTGAAGCATCACAAAACAGTTTTATTTATAGTTGAACATGACATATTTGACTGATACTAAATAAAATAAATAATGCCAAAGTGTTGTGTAATCGCATAAATCTATTTATATGTATAGAGTTGCTGAAAATAAATGCATTGGATGAATTGTAGACATATGTAATATATATAAGTAATTCATTATAGGAAATTATATATTATCACATGCAAGAACAATACATAGGTGCAAAGTATAAAGAATGCAATAAAAATAAATAGGCAAGGTTTGAACAAAAAAGTTTCTATTACTTCATTCTTTTATACAGTTTATGAGGTCAGACTTGTAAAAACATAGCCTACATGCAAAGCATGGAAACCAACCAAAGAAAAGAACAAAAACAAACAAAGGATCAAAGTGATTAGAGCTTTCACTTCTTCAATTCTTGCCTCCCTTCTCTAGCTTTTGAGACAGATTCCTTCTGGCCCTTTCCCTTGAATGGAGTGCCTATCTCCAAATTTGTGATAGCTTATTCTATGGTAAAAGGGTCTTCAGCTAGCTTGCATTTAGAAGATTGAATGGCATCGAAGGCAGGTGGAGTTATTAATGGCACAGAAGGGAATGAGGGTATAGGTATGGAATTGGACAAAGCTGGTGGAGGAACGATCACGTTGGGCTTCGTCTTCACCGTAAGTAGCTTAAAAGTGTCTTTGGTGAGGGTGACTACCATGGATGGCTCAGACCTCGAGATGCATGCGATGACTACTTCTTCTTCATCGTCTATAGAAGCACTTGATTATAATGACCCAACTTTTTGATCCTCGAACGTTGACACTAATACATCCATGGTATTCGTGTGCTGAGCACTCAAGTGTCGGAAAGACAGAAAGTTGGGGTAAAGTAAAAAAATAATAGAACAAGAAAGGAAGAACACAACATCAAAATCTCACAGCAGAACGATAATATATAATATCAAAAGAATAGTACAAAGGGTTACTTTGAATACAGGAATTTCAAAGTTACAAAACCTAAGTACTATTATCATCCTTGACATCTATAACTTCCTATCCACACAATGCTGATAAATACGTAACTAATACGGAACAATAGAAATAGAAATAGATAGTGGAAGCCTCTAGCTCGTCTTTTGAACTTTGAAGCATCCAAGGTAAAACCTACCATACTCAGCCTACTCAAAAGAGTATGAGCGGAATTTAGGAAAATAAAAAACCAAGCGTCAAACATAAGTCTGGTATGATAAAACTAGAGATACATGCAACATGTAACGGTAACTATTGAGACCGTATGAATTCCCGTAACAGTTTTCCCCTCAAAAGAAACCAACCATTAATTAAGTTCAGTATAGTCATATGATAGATAATGTCTAGGGTATAGAATATAAATCATAACAAATAGCTATGATGCTTACATTGGTCACACCACAACATATATAAGGTACATCCAAAACTGCTAAGGTACGTTCGCATATTCGATTTTCCACGAAGATCCCTTCGGTTAAGCCGAAGTCCAATCTCCACGCACAAGGATCACAAATCACCTTCCCAGCATCGTATATCTCTAAATAAAATATACCATAAGGAAAACAAAAAAGACAACACCCGAACATAAACATTAAACACATGGTACCAAATATCATCAACCCTCTAACCAACATATCGATAAGCATACTCTAGATATGGAGTTGATAATATCCTTTCGCGGGTCAGCCAAACCTCGGATTGTACAATCTACTCCGTCTTTAGCCATTTCTGATGTTGAGGTTACATTCAACATCTTTCACACGAGTCTTCATCACTTGAACAGAACACGAATCCCCAAATGGATTCCATTATCTCGAACAGATCACAAATCGCTACATGGATTCGAGCATCTTGAACAGATCTCGAATCTCCATATAGATTCTCCTTTGCAACCACTTCCATAATATAAAAACCTTATACTAGTCCTGAAGTGGTATTCGATAAGTAAAACACTTATCGATCCAGGTCTCTTCAAAACCAATCGATGAATTTTCATTAACTCAATTCCGGTTCTTTGAAAAGTAAGCGAAAGCTAGATTCGTTTCATACTAATACTCCTTCCTGGGGGTTCTCATTGGATGAAATAGTGAAGCCTTTCATTTACTTCTTAAGTTAACATTACGTTAAGTTCGATAGTCTACTAATCGACTATCCAGTTAAATCGTTTTCTTACACAAATCAATGTTTGTATACATAACACGTTTCCAACGTTTCAAATTAACCATTTCTTGTCCATAAGTTAGAGCATTGGTTTCATATCAAAGCCTTGCCTAGGCACTTCATTCTTGAATCTCACAAATAGACAAGTTTACTCATCGGCTTCTAGTGTTAAATATAATATTAATGATTTCTATAAACAAGTAAGAAATCAACAAGATTAACACGTTTCCGACATTCCAACTTAACTATTCCTCGGGCAAGAGGGAAATCAGTAGGTTGAAGCTCTATTTCTTCATCCCTGCTCGATATCAATCTTAACTCTCACAAATAGAGATGTCTACCTCACTCGGCTTTTAGTGTTAAGCATAGTTGATTACTTTTCAATAAGTAATCTCATAATAAAACCATTTAGCCACTAAGAAATTCTTACACCTTTTTGAAAACATTTTTTTATATCTTTAAAATACTTAAAAATACTTATAATAGGTTTTAAAATATTTATCCAAAATATTAATTTTATAAAATCTCTAAAACTAGGAAAAACAAGTTTTCCTTGTAAAAACCACTTCTTTAAAAATTCGCAACTAACTCTTAAAAATTCAAAAATATCTCAAATCACTTTTGAAATACTCTAATAATAGTTGGTAAACAGTTGTAAAAAGAATGAAACAAAATACTTAAATTCAAATATCTTTTCAACTCCTTAAAAGTTCAAAAATCAAGTCTAAATAGGGCGATTTTGCATAAGTGAAGTTTTGGCCGTTTTTGAGATGTTACTTAACTTTTCACTATCCAAACAGTTTATGGCAACAAACATACATATAACACGTTATAAATATGGTGAAAAAACCCTACAGATCTCTTTACAAAGTTCCATAGAAATCGCCAAAACAAGGCAATTACGAACTGCATCTATAGCGGCTATCTCTATAAGTGCAGTTTCAAATCTGAGTCTGACCTAAACCAAAGTCCATCTATAACTTATGTACTTTATTCCAAGGCCTTGATATATGTCATACAAGTCCATTCAAGTCTGTTCAAGTTCGTTCAAGCCATATATATGCCCTTTCTTTCAAAGCAAGAATCAAAACAATTGTTTCAACATATGTCCAAACCAATCCAAACAACTTAAACACAATCAAAATACAACATATATATGTTATATTTTCCATTCAAACTTGTGAGTTAGCTCACCTTTTATCCAACAACAAACTAAGATCCAAGAACTCAAGTCCAACCCCAACTTGCAACCACCTTTCCTTCCCTTCCTCCTCCTTGTTTCACTTGCCTTTTTCCTTCCCTCCCACTTAGTTGCTCACAGCCTATTAGGATAGGAGGAGATATGCTTCACTTTTTCAAATTCTAACTAGGTATGATATTTTGTAATGTGGTATTAAAGCTTCACTCCAAATTTGAGTTGATTTGGATATGATTTGCAATTATTTTGCTTTAAGAATTTATGAAGAAGAAGAAGAAGACATGGAAAGAGTGCTCACTTTGCTTTGTAAATTTGTTATTATAAACTAAGGGTATGTATCTCCTTTTATAGGCTCAAGATAGTTTTCTTTAAGCTTGCCTCCACCCACCTCTCCCCCCTCCACCATGCCATTGAAGACTCACCTCCCATCACTTCTCCATTACATCACTTCTCATTTATGATAATTAAACTTATACCCTTAACATGTTATGTCACTTATCTTAATGGAAGCTTCTAGAATATTCCATGCTTTATGAAGAGGTGTGTGTGTGTGTGTGTGTTAATTAGTTGTTTATGTGTTCATTTGATCATTGAACAAGTGCAAACGAGTTCGAACAACTTATGCCGATCAAAAAGTTGTATACCGATAAACCGATTTCCGGTCCCTTATCGATTTTTCATTGAAGAATGCATTTTTGTAAATAATTTTAAAAAACAATTTTTTTATCATTATTAATTAATTAATTAAATGATGTCTAATAAGGTTATAAAATCATATTTATAACACTTAATTACATTTCAAAACGTTTCGATATTCGAAGACGAAGTGTTTGAATTTTTGGGTCATCACATCGGTTCATCCATATCTAGTGTCAGGGCCAAGAGTAGACCCGACCAAGGAAGTAGAAACTACAAAGGTTGACAATATGATAGTGGATGTGGTTTTAGAAGCACTGGGGCCTCGAATGATGAATATTGCTGGAAGTAGTGCAAGAGGAGGCTAACCTGGAACAAGGTAAATGTGATGATAAAGGTTGGCGACATCTTCAGAAGACACCCTAAGTGTTTCGAGCACCAGAGCATTCAAAGATGTAACTTTGGATGGAGAAGAAAGGGTAGCGGGCATAGGAACAATATGGCCCTCTTTCAAGGATAGAGATAGTGCAGAATTAATCATAACAGATGTGGATACTTGGGGAACTGTGGATTGTAGCCCTTGGTGGCAGCAGCAGCAAAAGAAGGCGCAACAGGCTTAGACGTAGGAATAGAAGTGACATCGTGTTGGTCACCATTGAAGTAGGAACTTCCATCATGGCCTCCTCAAGTGTGAGAGCAAGAGCATCTTTGGTCGACCTCTCAAATAAGAGTTTGAAAAAAGCCCTAGCAGGCACCTGAGCAGCCTTTTCAGCATCATGTTACTTTCTACCATCTTCTAAGGCTTTAAGATCTTCTTCTTCAGACAGGAGATCTAGGAAATCATTCTGATTCAATACTTCCCCCTCCTCCTAGCTTTCCCTCACCTCTCTTAGGTCCTCATCATATACTTCTCCAAGGATCTAAGGATATGTGTCCCCAAGACATCTCAACCCATTAGACTTGAACACATTTAAGGAGAAATGGAATATAGTGCTTTCCACTTCCTTTTCAAAGTCCTTATTCTTCTTAGTTGCTTGGGCTAGTTTAGCTCCAAGATTTGTGGTTTTGCACTCAAGCACCTTATTCTTGTCACTCAAATTAGTAATTTCTTTGGCCTTTTTCTCAGTAGCTACCTTGGCCTCAGTTTCAAGCCCTTCGATTACAAGCTTTAAGTTGGACATCTCTGTGTTGGCAGTGGTGAGGCGCAAATTGGATGCATCAACGGTGGCCTTGAGCTCCTTATCATCTTTGGCTAGCTCACTATTTATGTATGTATCATCTCCACTTACCTATTAACCAAAGAGATGTTGTTGTTAAGAGCTTGGACTGTCACCTTATGCTCCTTCCTATTTTGCAAAGGCCTCTTTTGCATCATTTAAATATTTTTCAACTTCTCAAGCTAGGTAGACATATCTACGTAGATTATTTCGTTGTCCTTCTCTCCTTTTCGGTAGCTTCAGGTAAAATGCACTTCTTTTTATTTATGTCAACCAAGCCCTTAGCCAGCTTCCTCCAAGAATTAAAGTGGTTGACCAAGGTATTGTATATAACCCATCCATGATTGATCTCTTCGACATGAAAGTAGTCGATGTCGTTTTCAAAGTGGGCGCCATTGAGACTCATGTCGAAGTGCTGGTGAAACATTATGCTGGAGATATAAGAGAAGGAGCCACTTGAGTGGTGGATGTGATAAGGATTTCCTTCCCATGCCTTCTTGGATAATTGATTCATAATCTTGTCGAGGATGAGATGGATGTTCTTGCCTGTTGAGAAGGTTGGGCTAAAATAATGGCATCATAAGTTTTGTCTCGAGTAGTTGGGACAAGAGCATAAGAGATCGGGATAGAGCTTGCAGTGGGAGCAGAGATAGGAGGCGGTGATGAAGTTCTCCTAGCCGAAGAGTGGTTTTTGGGTCTTTTGATTAGTTAGATGGACATGGCCTTTTCGAATGATAAAAGTCGGAGTCCCTCATTAATTGCAGTCGCTCTCTATCATCTCTAGCATAATCATGGTAGACCATCCCTTTTTAGTTTTCCTCTTCTTCTTTTCTTTCTCTTTATTTTCTCTCCTCTCTTTCCCTTCTATCGTCCTACTCCCTTCGGGACTTACCGAAGGAGTGATGGTGGCATTGGGTGTTGGATTGATGTACGAAGACGTTTTGGCTACTCTTTTTGCCTAGGTCTCTAAATAAGCCTTGTCTGCTTATGGTACCTGAAATGAAGAAAAGAATGGTGTTACTACTTGGAATTTGGTACAAGTATAAGTTGAGTGCATGTGCTCATGTTCCTAAGTTCAATGGTGGAATGTCCTGTCGATTATCAGGACTGTGTTCAGTCGATAGAGCCGAGGAGGCAACTTTTCCCTCGATTGGAAGAAGGGGCATGTCATTCTAGTCATTAAACAGATCCATGAATTCGGGAGTGCCGCAGTTGAGCCATTATAAATCAACGGCTCTTAGGTTGGGAAATAAGCTAAAAACATCATCATGAGCCAAGGTCAAAGATGGCACCCCAACCTAACTGTAACTTGATTCAGGAGCATGCTCAAGGGAACCTCATCTTAGACGTTTTAACCAAGGAGCAGGAGTTGAAGTCTTTCCTCTAAGATATTATCCCTTGTCGATTCATTTTAATTTTCTCATTCTTCTCTTTCATATCTTTCATCGCATTCTTCTCCTTCTTCATCCCTCCTCCTATTCAATGACTCTACATCAGTCTGAGGCTAGATGGCTATCTTACCTTGTTGAATGGCCTGCAAAACGACTTGAGTAGCGCATGAATGAGTTGGTAAGAAGCATATTCTTTAGCCATTGTGTAAATGTAAGGACCGTCCTACACCATTGGCACCTAATATAACTAAATATTACACTGGTCCCATGCCCGGCCGATGTAGGACGACCATTAAGGATCGAAAAGAAATAAAATCCCACATATGCTGTCGTATATCTCACAGTGCATCAAATAAAATATAATATATACATCACAGATATAAAATTGGAGAGACAGTAATAACTAAGTGAACCAAATAACAGAGCACAGATCCATAAATTTATACAACATAATAACAGAGTTTATACAAAGCAGAAATAAAGTCAAATAAACTATCTCATAATAATAAAGCAAACATTACCTAGGCTCCACAATATGGCATAGTGGAATAAGAATGATATCCCTATATAATAGGAGAAAGCTCCATCTAGCTCATTCTTTACACAGCTACCACGTCTCACCTAGACCTGCTATCTAGTTCAATCATTTAAGAGAACCTAAGATAATAAAAAGCAAAGCATAAAACCTTGAGTCAGACAACAGTCTTGTGTGAGCGGTAAGTGAATCTCAAAATACTAAACAAGTTAATATAGTAAGGAACAAGGTACAAGAACCATACCTGACCTATCCATACATCCAAAGGGTTAGCTCATAACATCTATAATATGTTATTTTACTATCATGATTAAAATGCACCATGTCCTAAGTATAGCACTAGGTGTCTAGGTATCCATGTCATAAATACCTATATCAGGTGGCATCCCTAAAATGATAGACCATGAGGAAGACATCAAAGCAAATATAACAACCATCAAACAATCCCCACTATGACTCAATGTGTTTAGATATAAGCCAACCCGCATGGCACGATCGTAAGCTAGAGACCCAATCAAACCTCGGTTCTATGGTGCTCAATCCATGTCACTTCGTAAGGCAAGCAAATAGACCCACAATCATAAGGTCCAGGGTAATCCACAATTATAAGATCCGGATGCAGTCATAATCTAGGTAGGCGTTCAAACATACCCCCTCTATGTGAGCACATAGGAAACCTTCGAGTGTCTACGATCCCGTCGCACACGCCTTCATAATGAAACACGGTCATTACTCCATCCTACCCATATTCATAGTGGAACACAATCATAATTCCACTCACAAGCTCTCTTTATTGAACCCGCCCTTTGGATCATCATTTCAGCTCCATCCATTGAGCCACTATTGTCGGAACCTAACTCTGTTCACCGTGAGTTCCCATCATCGAAGTCCCAAAGCTATCATCGAGCTACTATATCGCCATCGGTCCCCAAGCAATCGAACAAATACCTTCAGCATGACCAGTAGAACCCATGTACTTCTCCCTAGAAGTTCCACCCACTCTGCTCCCAAAAATTCATATTAGTACCGACCATAAGTGGTTGATACTTAGTCAATTTTTGGCTAAGTAACTCTCTCTACATTCCCCTGAGCTCCCAAGTCCAAAGCACTCTCCTACTGTCCCCAAAACAGGTCGGTACCGAGTAGAAGTACTCGGTATCGAGTTCTGTACTTAGCCAAATTTTGGCTATTTTTCTCCTAGGATCCTTCATTGCCTTGTTCAGGAGCTTGCCTCAAAGTTTCACCTCCTCTAGTCCGAAGCAACCTCTACACACCAACCATAGTTGTGCTTGGCATCGAGTACAATTCGTTTAGCCAATTTTGATGTGACTTGAATTATGGGTTCCTCCCATGCTCTAGAGTCTCTCCTCTAAGTATCATCCAATTCCGGCCATTTTTGCCCAATTTGACAACCTTTTTTCTAACTACCTAAAAGCACTAGCAAACTATCTCAAGGAACAACATACAAACATGAGATAGCATCCAAAAACATTCATAAACACATGTAATTCATCAAAACAACATGACAATCATATGAATTCTATGCTAGATTTAACTTTTACATTAACATGTCAATATAATAAAAAGGGTTCGCAAAACCATTTAAAGATCAGTTTAAATATTTTCAATTTTAGCCATAAATATGTGTAAAGTGTGATTAAAATCAGAAAACATTTTTAAGACAAATATTGTGTTAAAAACATCTAATCTATACTATATTATTATTAGTGAGTTAACTTTCAAGCTCATACAGGCCCCCTTAAAATTTGGCAACTGAACAGTCTCCGTAATTATTTGTTTCTCCGCTTGCGATAGTTTTCTATTCCTCCCTTTTCGTCCAGCTGAAAATTACTTTCTTATGACTTCTCCCACTATCGCCGAACTCGGCTGTTCCCAATCATTTCCTCCCATTGTTCGCCATCGTCGACGCTTTCTTTCATTGTCACCTTGGTAGTTTGAGTTCATCAAAGGGGTGTCTTCCAGTTTGCGAGTTCTTCTCCCGATGTAAGCACCTGTTCTTATTCTTTTTTCCAGTCGATTTTGAATTAGTTAAGTTAGATCCCTCTTTTTGGTGGTTCGGTGAAGACCCTGTATGATAGTACGATTATTAACTGAGGTTTTTGGCTAGGGTTTTATTTCATCTGTTCTAGGATAGAATTTCAGTTTTTAGTATTTAAAGGTTCATAACAAAAGGTAGTTTATTGAGCATGTGGAAAGCTATTGCATCCAGTGGATATAAGTTGGTTCCACTAATGTTGCTCGATCTGGGTAATTGGGAAATTATAATAATTTTGACATGTAGGGGGTGGCAGATAAGTTATTTTTTTCTTTCGTACCTTTGGGAATGTTTACTTTGAACTTTGACTTTTGGTTTCAGGTTAAATCTTAGTTTCATGTTTTGCTGGAATTCGTAAATTATATTTCCTTACCGATGATGATGCCACATCACTGAATTTATTTATTACTAGCAATATTCGATGATTTATTCTCATAATTCTGAGAAAGTAGGTTCTATATTCAAGGTATAACCACTAACCCTTACTTTACTTAATTATTTTCTTTTACTTTTTAGCTTTGTGTAGTGTTATTTCGCTATATATGTTGGTCCTAGAAATTCTGTACAATAAGCAGTTAATAATCGGAATTCTATTCTCTTTTTAATGAAACGATGATGAAAAGTACCATAGGATGTCAAGCTTTCAATACATGGTCTGATACATAACCAGAAGGTAAGTAACAGCTTCAAGCATTAACATGGTATCCAATCTTATCTTAATCCAAATTAATTTTCTTGGTAAAGATTCTATCAGATAATGCATGGTCTTAGACTCAGAGTTTCCTTTTCTGAATCAATCAAAGACATCAACACAACATAATAGCAATATCAGTCTAATACAAAAGCTTAATAATAGCTAATACTTACATAATTTTGTTATTTTAAATGCATGATTTATTAATTTGGTACATGATAAATTTAGTTTGTGTTAAAGAATTGAATTATAGTAGGGTACAGTTAAAAATGCAGGGATGGATTACTCATTTCATTTTATTCTCCTTCTTTCGCTTCCACAATCCAATAATCTAATGCTCATTGATTTACAATCAATTAATTGATCGACACTTGCCACCAACGCACCATCGCTATTACTTTTCCGATCGATTTTTCTCCCTCCATCATTGACGACTGTCACCACATCCGACGAGCTGTTTGAAAGCCTTTTAGATCTAAAGCCCCGCCGTTCTTCCTCATTCACGTTTTTGTTTCCTTCGTCTTCATTTGGATCTGATAAACATTTTATGTAGGAATGGTTTCCTCGGTCTTTCCTCCCGCCATCTTTTACAATTACCAGGGTCGTTGAAAGGTAATTCTTACTCCTTTTGATTCTCAACGATTAATTAAATTCTTAATATTCAAATGACACTCTATTTTTCATTGGGTACAAGGTCTTCCTCTCAAAAGGTTATTTTTCTGATGCCCTGCTATTTTTTTAACTTTTATTCCAACCATTCACCATTATAAGTACCAAATTTTAAGGACTAATAGTTCATTTTCGTAGCTCTTTTGATTTATTATTATCAAAAGTATGCGATTTTAGTATCTCAATTTATGAATGATCAATGTTTTGTGATCGATTTGTATTTTGATTAGGGAGCTTAGATAAATACTATGTCTGAAAACAGTATTGGTCTAATCACAATTATTATATGACTGCACATAATAAAGAAAATGAAGCATTGTTAACGACCCGGTAGCTGCTATTTCTGAACAAACCATGCCATGTGAATTTGTCCAAAATACTGTTATGAGCAAAGCATATAAAAATGGTCAATCTTGATTTGTACATGCAATATTTCATGCGCAAAAAACAATAATAAAAAACTATGTGTTTGTATGTATGGAATGAATTGTTTTTACAGTCATAGCATTTACTCCATCGAAAATCTAGTATGAGTGCTGGAGCCAACTTATTATTAAAGACGGGCCATAATCATAGCCTTCGTAAATACAAAAGTTGGTTGATCATTTTTTCATCAGAATAGGTGTAAGCATAATATTTCTTTTTTTTTAAACTTTCAGCATTTTGCATATTCAGGTTGTTGCCTTTATGTATAAAATTTTATAATTATAAAATTTCACTAGCAGGTTATAGTGTTCTTGACTATGTATGGTAGGGATCTATATTGCTCATATTTTAGTAGTTGTGTTAACAAAAGAAGCAACATTTATAATATATAAATTGAACACAGTAATTTATGTACTTCTCCATAAGTTCATGTCATTATGATCTTACAATCAATGGTTTGTTATGCTTACGGTTATTGTTCATTACTTAGCCAATCTTTTCCTCAAAATAGATCCAGTAGGCATATGTATTGCAAAATTAATTTTCATGTCATAATTTAATTCTCATAAATTGGAGTGACATGTAAACGGTGAACAAGCTGCTTCTAAGTTTAAAACTTATGTTGCATAAACTTTTATCAGACTTTCATGTTATATAATAACCAAAAGGCAAAGGTTATTACTCACTTAACAACCAAAGAAATATTCTTCTTTTCTTAAAATACAAACTATATATCACTTTACCCTTCATTGTTTTCAGTAGGATCCAATCAGGGAAGGGATCAACTCTTCCTGTTGCAAATACTATGATTTCTCTAGAGGCATATATTTTTAACTTTTATTCCAACCATTCACCGTTATAAGTACCAAATTTTAAGGACTAATAGTTCATTTTCGTAGCTCTTTTGATTTATTATTATCAAAAGTATGCGATTTTAGTATCTCAATTTATGAATGATCAATGTTTTGTGGTCGATTTGTATTTTGATTAGGGAGCTTAGATAAATACTATGTCTGAAAACAGTATTGGTCTAATCACTATTATTATATGACTGCACATAATAAAGAAAATGAAGCATTGTTAACGACCTGGTAGCTGCTATTTCTGAACAAAGCATGCCATGTGAATTTGTCCAAAATACTATTATGAGCAAAGCATATAAAAATAGTCAATCTTTATTTGTACATGCAATATTTCATGTGCAAAAAACAATAATAAAAAACTATGTGTTTGTATGTATGGAATGAATTGTTTTTACAGTCATAGCATTTACTCCATCGAAAATCTAGAGTATGAGTGCTGGAGCCAACTTATTATTAAAGAGGGACCATAATCATAGCCTTCGTAAATACAAAAGTTGGTTGATCATTTTTTCATCAGAATAGGTGTAAGCATAATATTTCTTTTTTTTTACACTTTCAGCATTTTGCATATTCAGGTTGTTGCCTTTATGTATAAAATTTTATAATTATAAAATTTCACTAGCAGGTTATAGTGTTCTTAACTATGTATGGTAGGGATCTATATTGCTCATATTTTAGTAGTTGTGTTAACAAAAGAAGCAACATTTATAATATATAAATTGAACACAGTAATTTATGGATTTCTCCATAAGTTCATGTCATTATGATCTTACAATCAATGGTTTGTTATGCTTACGGTTATTGTTCATTACTTAGCCAATCTTTTCCTCAAAATAGATCCAGCAGGCATATGTATTGCAAAATTAATTTTCATGTCATAATTTAATTCTCATAAATTGGAGTGACATGTAAACGGTGAACAAGCTGCTTCTAAGTTTAAAACTTATGTTGCATAAACTTTTATCAGACCTTCATGTTATATAATGACCAAAAGGCAAAGGTTATTACTCACTTAACAGCCAAAGAAATATTCTTCTTTTCTTAAAATACAAACTATATATCACTTTACCCTTCATTGTTTTCAGTAGGATCCAATCAGGGCAAAGATCAACTCTTCCTATTGCAAATACTATGATTTCTCAAGAGGCATATATTTTTAACTTTTATTCCAACCATTCACCGTTATAAGTACCAAATTTTAAGGACTAATAGTTCATTTTCGTAGCTCTTTTGATTTATTATTATCAAAAGTATGCGATTTTAGTATCTCAATTTATGAATGATCAATGTTTTGTGGTCGATTTGTATTTTGATTAGGGAGCTTAGATAAATTCTATGTCTGAAAACAGTATTGGTCTAATCACAATTATTATATGACTGCACATAATAAAGAAAATGAAGCATTGTTAACGACCTGGTAGCTGCTATTTCTGAACAAACCATGCCATGTGAATTTGTCCAAAATACTGTTATGAGCAAAGCATATAAAAATAGTCAATCTTTATTTGTACATGCAATATTTCGTGTGCAAAAAACAATAATAAAAAACTATGTGTTTATATGTATGCAATGAATTGTTTTTACAGTCATAGCATTTACTCCATCAAAAATCTAGAGTATGAGTGCTGGAGCCAACTTATTATTAAAGAGGGACCATAATCATAGCCTTCGTAAATACAAAAGTTGGTTGATCATTTTTTCATCAGAATAGGTGTAAGCATAATATTTCTTTTTTTTTACACTTTCAGCATTTTGCATATTCAGGTTTATGCCTTTATGTATAAAATTTTATAATTATAAAATTTCACTAGCAGGTTATAGTGTTCTTGACTATGTATGGTAGGGATCTATATTGCTCATATTTTAGTAATTGTGTTAACAAAAGAAGCACCATTTATAATCTATAAATTGAACACAGTAATTTATGTACTTCTCCATAAGTTCATGTCATTATGATCTTACAATCAATGGTTTGTTATGCTTACGGTTATTGTTCATTACTTAGCCAATCTTTTCTTCAAAATAGATCCACCAGGCATATGTATTGTAAAATTTCATGTCATAATTTAATTCTCATAAATTGGAGTGACATGTAAACGGTGAACAAGATGCTTCTAAGTTTAAAACTTATGTTGCATAAACTTTTATCAGACCTTCATGTTATATAATGACCAAAAGGAAAAGGTTATTACTCACTTAACAGCCAAAGAAATATTCTTCTTTTCTTAAAATACAAACTATATATCACTTTACCCTTCATTGTTTTCAGTAGGATCCAATCTGGGCAGGGATCAACTCTTCTTGTTGCAAATACTATGATTTCTCAAGAGGCATCTATTTTGCTTCGATGGTGAGTGATATTGTGCTAATTATATTTTATCTTAATTTTCTCTATACTATATTATTTGCATGTGCTCTTTGTTTAAGCCAATTGTAATCCAAGCATGTACGAAACCGTATAAAATTGGTCTTATGTATGGAAATCGATAGTATCGCCACTTAATTACTTCACCGAAAGGCCTGAACCATTTGTAATCCATGTACACAGCTGTACTACCCTTTTTGAATTTAAACTAGGCGACAATTTGTTTCTTAGTTGTGCATATATTAACCCCCTTTCTTCATTTCTAGCCGCTTCAAACATAATTGATGCGTCAGGGGTTTCATATAATGAAAAATACCAATAGGGATTTCATACCTTTTTTGTTTGTACCAGACATAATTTTGGAGATGGAGGTTGTTGACAAAAATAGAAAGAGGAAATCAATTAGCAGGACAACCTCCCCTTCTGACAATTCACCCCCGTTGTTTGAACCTGCTGCCAAACTCTATGTTGGTAGTGTACAGAGGAGCACTAATCTTCCCCCAGCATCATCATCCAGTACACAAATTAGCCAATTAAACTTATCCCCGTTTGCTATGAGTATGTTTTCTCCTTTTTTTCTTCCTCTTTTGCTGACAATTATTACTTGACATATGTACCATCTCCTTTTGTACTAGCCGGTGTGTACATTGCATGTTGGCCTTCCTGCTCCAACTGTTAAACAAAGATACAAGAATTCAACCAAAAATTCGTTAGCCGCAAGTCTAAGGAAATTCACTTCTGCAAACCCCGATGTTTCTGAAGTTGCATGTCATCGAACGAACAATCAGCGTACATCGGATGTTGGTGAAAATTGTTCTCCGTCGCCGTCTTCAGCACCATTCTCTGTCGCCTCTACTGTTCCTTCCTTTAATTCTAATCCGTTAGGCTTTGTTCCTGAACCACCATGCAACACCCAAACAAACCATTCGTCCATTCCACAGATTACTGGTATGTTTCCTCGGTTAACTTCCCTCCACCGTGTTAGTCCCTGAGGAGTTGGTTTTGATGACAACAACATTAGAATAGATTATAAAATATAAATACTAACATTACAAGTTTAGATATATATGTATATGCAGGATCTAACCATGCAGGTATCAAGAATGAAGACTGTACAGTATAGAGATTCAAGATATAGAGATAGAAGACTCATGAGTATCAAGATTATCAAGACTATCAAGAGTTCAAGATTTCAAGGTTAAGTTTGTTTTATTAGGAATATTTGTTAAAACTCATAAAAAGGTACTGACATCTTAATATCCAATTTATTCGTGGAATGGAATCCACTTCGAGCCTGTTAAAGGGATGGAACCCTAAGTAGGATGGAACTTATGAAAATCTAGTGGGACATTGTTTTGTATCCACTAATTTTAATTCAAATGATTTTTCAAAATTATCTTGTTTTCAAAATGATTTCACTTGTTTTCAAAATGATTTCAAAACTTTCCTTTTAAAAAGATTCAAAACCCTTAGATTCCGTTTTTAAATAATTTTAGCTTCAAAAACATCTTTATTTTCAGAGTCAAAATTACTCCTGATTTTAAACTATTTTTTCAAATAATATATTTAACTTATAAATATTTATACTTAGATTTAAATATAAAATTATAGTTAAATTATGTATATACTGTTCTTTATATTTACTTATGAATTTCAACTATATTCAAGTATATTTATAAAGTTTAAAATAATTTTTATATAAGATAGAGGTTATTTTCAAAGAAAATCAAAACACCAAAAATCCCTTTGGGATGTCGACATACCCATATACCCCATGTCGACATAGTGTCAGTTGGCTTCAAAATTCAAATTTCAAAAGAAGTTTCTATTTGCCATAACTCTTCACGAATGGACATGACTGTTGTTCTTCTATAAATAGGGGTCAGTTTCAACGAATTTTTAATCATATTTTTCTGTTTTTCACTCCTCTTCTTCTTCCACATTTCTTAATACAAAATCATACCATTACTCTGCCGAAATCAACATCGAATCATACTCGATTATTTCTAGTGTGATTCTCCATCACTATCTCTACAAGATCCAAGTGCTAATCTGAGTTATAGACTTCTTTGTAATCAATCGAGCGAGAAAAGGTGTGATTGTAGCCTTGGAAATCAACTAAGTGAGAAAAGGTGTGATTGTAGCCTTGGAAATCAATTGGGTGAACTTGTTGCCCTGGAAATCAAGTATCTCTACCCATAGGATTGTTATTCTGGAGGGTGTACCTCGTAGCCTTAAAACCGATGGTTGTAATTGTTGAATTGGCTTTGAAAGGAAATCCGTACTTAGTTGTGCGGGACTGGATGTAGGGTAACTCCGAACTAGTATAAAATCCGGTGTGTTCTTTCCTTTACTGCTTTTACTTTATATTTGCATCTGTGTTTGATTCTGTGTTCATATCTGTGTCTGATTAGTGCATACATTGTTAACAAATTAAGATAAACTCAAAAAGATTAACAGATTTCTTTAAACACTATTCACCCCCCTTTAGTGTTAATTCTAGCCTTAAGATCCTTAATCCTCATTTCTCACATCTGGTATCAGAGCTTTGTTTTCAAAATTTTCATAATCTGAATTTTGAAAAGTTTTAAAATGGCTACTAACACTAGTACTACTATTTCCACCAACACTAGTTCATTTGTAGAAGGTCAGTCTACTGCCAGACCACCACTTTTTAATGGCAGTAACTATGCATATTGGGCATGTAGGATGAAAATATATTTACAATCTGTAGGATTAGAAACATGGAATATCACACAAACTGAATATTCTGAACCCACAACTAATTTTGCACAGTGGACCACTGAGCAAAAGACTGTTGCACAAAATAATTCTAAAGCAATGAATATTCTGTTTTGTTCACTTGAAAGAAATGAATTTAATAGAGTGTCAGTTTGTAAGTCTGCATATGAAATCTGGAAAACTTTGCAAGTAACTCACAAAGGAACAAGCAAAGTTAAACAGACCAAAATTTCCATGCTCACAAATCAGTTTCAATTATTTAAAATGAATACTAATGAGTCTATTTCAGATATGTATAGTCGATTTGAAGATATTGTGCATTCTTTAATACCTTTGGGAAAGGAATTTTCGGAAGAAGATCAAGTCAGAAATTTTTTGAATTCTCTCACTCCAGAATGGGATCAAAAGACACTTGCGATTGAAGAGGCAAATGACATCGGTACTTTAAAGATAGAAGAATTGATTGGAAATCTAATGTCATTTGAAGTTCAAATGATCGAGAGAAGAGAAAGCAAAGCATCTGAGAAGAAATCAATGGCATTCAATGCATTAATCGATGGATCAGATTCAAACAGTGATAATGATGAAGAGAGCATTTATGACCAGGAATTTTCGAAAATTTCTGAAATACAGAAAGATGAATAATTTCAAGAGAAACAACTTTAAGAATTCCGGTAATCAGACTACAGTACCAAACTTTGTCAAATGCTTCAATTGTGACGAACCAGTTCATATCAAAAGAGACTGTCCGTATCCAGATAGGCAGAATCCTCCTATGAACAATGAACCAGCAAAGAAACGGAAACATGCATTTACTGCTACTCTAGATGACTCAGACTCGTCCTCAAGTGATGATGATCAAAAGACGGATAATTCGAATTTGGGTTTCACTGCAGTTCACGACTCTGACAAATTCAAAGAAATGGATTCAGAAAAAGGTACACGTTTACAATACAATTGGTTGAAATTGCTTGCATAAAATTAGTTGCTTGATTGTTTGATTGATTGATTTTGAATTGATATGTTGTTTGAATTTTAAAATTTATTTTCTATTTTTACTATTATTTTATTATTATTATTATTTTTTTGACACATTCTGAAATATATTATAAGTATAATAATATTTCAGAAATATAGACATTAATAATAATATATATATATATGTATATTAGATAACTTAGGAAAATCATGTCATGAAAATTCAAAGGCACATGTCGACATGGCCCCTACCACGATGTCGACATACCTACCTAAATTTGAATTTCAAATTTTGAATTCAAATGTTTGAATTTCCCTCCACCTTTTCACTTCATTTATTTCTTTGAAAATATACCTTTTGACCAGAGAATATGTCCTTTGAAAGTCTATTTATTCACTATTTTTTATCATATCTTTCACTTTCATTTTCAAATTCAAACTCTCTCTTCATATCCTCAAGTTCTCTACTCTCTACTCTAATGGCTTCTTCAAGCAACCCCTCAACCATGAGAATTTCCAGAAAAATCAAAGAGCAATTACTTAATGATCCGGAGGAAATTAAAGCATACATCAATTATGCTAATTATGCCAAAGTCCATCCCGGAAAAATTGCTATTTTTCAAGATTTTTCTTCTTATGAAATTGATTCTCTTTTTGCAAACAATGGTGTTTTAAGTCTTATTGACTCATCTCAAAATGATTTTGTTTGCTATCCCAATCTTGTCAAAATCTTCTATGCTAGTTTAAACCGTGGTTTTTATAATGGAAATGAGAATGAAATTTGGAGTAGTGTCAAAGGCACTCAAATTGTTTTGAATTGTGATCTTTTTGTTACCATTCTTAATTGCAAAAGCGCGGGAATGGATCTTTCTAGTTTTAAAATCGATGAACATGATCGTGAGACATTTCATTATATTTTTGAAGGAGATGAAAACTTTGAATTTAAAAACCGAAACTTTCGTCCTAAAGCAAGGATTGTCAATCTTCTCTTACAACATACTTTGACCCCAAGATCGGGAAATTTTAACAATCCTACCTCAAAAGTGTGCAAAGCACTTTTTGCTATTTTCGGAAACTATGATATCAATTGGGTGCAAGTTATTTTGGATGAACTTCGTCCTAAAAATTTTGAAACGGGAGAAAACACTTTATATCATGGAATTTACCTTACTCGGATTTTCAACTATTTTGGAGTGGATTTCAAAGGTGAAGAATTTGTCTCTAGAAAAGATTTTAATATTTCAAACATTTCTCTCATGAAAATCCCATATGTTTTTCAACCTTATGAGACTCTTACCGAAAAGGAAGAGTGTTTGGCTCATGAAGAAATGGAAGAAGAAGAAGAAGAAGAAAGGGATGAAATGGAAATAGAAGAAGAAGAAGAAGAAGAAGGTGAAACATCCTTAGAAAGTATTGAATATCCTTCCAATCCATCCAACAAAACCCTTCTCGAAAACCAAAAGATAATTGTGGCGAATCAACGGATTTTTAAACGATCTATTAGTAAGAAGTTGGATAACATGTCTTCAAAGATGAACAAGTTCTTTTCAAAAATCAGCAAAAAACTTGGATTATCTTCATCATCTTCATCCTCTAACTAGTTTGATCTTTTAGTATCTTATTTTATTTGTCTTAGTTTGTTTTATTTCGAATGTTCATGTAGTTCTTTATGTTTAATCATTGTATTATCCTATTATGCAATGAAATTGAATTTCCTTCCTGTCATCTAGCTTATTTTATATCTTGAATAAATGTTAGTATAGTATAGAAATATATATACATCATTATTCACAAAATAAAATAATCATCAAAATTCACTATAGTATGTCGACATACCCCTCTAGACCATGTCGACATGTACTGGTCAAAAGTGATTATTGATTTTGAATTTGAAATTGGAATAACTACCAAATGTCTATTCATTTCAAACGAATTTCTACACCTATATATACCCTTTTCTTCCAGAAATCTTCACTGAAATTTATTTTTCATTCTCTATATCCTTCATTTCTTTCTCTAATTCAATTATGGCCAATCCTATTCACAATCTATCTGAAAATCTTGAAGAAACACTCAATTCATTCAAGAATATTCTCTCTATCATCCTCCGTAATCAACGTCACTTAGAATTGAGTCAAATGCTGATGATCAAGGAACAAGAGAGACACTTCGATGCAATTCGTTGGATGATCTCCTCCCTGCACAAGGATGGTAATGAAGCACATCCTCTCGTTTCTCTATCTGTTGATAATGAGAATTGGGATGCCATCAAACAAGACCCTATCTTTGGAGAAGAAGGATGGGTTGATGTTCCTCGTAACGTTTAATTTTCTTTCTTCGTTTGGTTTGTCTGAATTAATTTGTTTGATTTAATTTAGTTTGATTTGATACGTTGTGTGGATTGATTTTATTTGGTTTGAAGATTGGTGTGTGAAATATATATATACACTGAAATGAATATAGTCTTTAATTAAGTTATTATGCTCATAAGTATCATTATTTCTTAATCTATATATTATATATTCCGTTGTATAGTTTATCAATGCAGGTACTAAAGTCCAAGAGTAAGGGGGAGTAAATTTTTGTTGATGACAAAGCGGGAGAAATATAAAATAGGGTAGTTAGGCATAGATTAAGGGGAAGTTGTTAGTTTTTAGGGGAAGTTATTAGGATAGAAGGAATATTTTATAAACAAAGGTTGTCATCATCAAAAGGGGGGAGATTGTTAGTCCCTGAGGAGATGGTTTTGATGACAACAACCTTAGAATAGATTATAAAATATAAATACTAACATTACAAGTTTAGATATATATGTATATGCAGGATCTAACCATGTAGGTATCAAGAATGAAGACTGTACAGTATAGAGATTCAAGATATAGAGATAGAAGACTCATGAGTATTAAGATTATCAAGACTAGCAAGAGTTCAAGATTTCAAGGTTAAGTTTGTTTTATTAGGAATATTTGTTAAAACTCATAGAAAGGCACTGACATCTTAATATCCAATTTATTCGTGGAATGGAATCCACTTCGAGCCCGTTAAAGGGATGGAACCCTAAGTAGGATGGAACCTACGAAAATCTAGTGGGACATTGTTTTATATCCACTAATTTTAATTCAAATGATTTTTCAAAATTATCTTGTTTTCAAAATGATTTCAAAACTTTCCTTTTAAAAAGATTCAAAACCCTCGATTCCGTTTTTAAATAATTTTAGCTTCAAAAACATCTTTATTTTCAGAGTCAAAATTACTCCTGATTTTAAACTATTTTTTCAAATAATATATTTAACTTATAAATATTTATACTTAGATTTAAATATAAAATTATAGTTAAATTATGTATATACTATTCTTTATATTTACTTATGAATTTCAACTATATTCAAGTATATTTATAAAGTTTAAAATAATTTTTATATAAGATAGAGGTTATTTTCAAAGAAAATCAAAACACCAAAAATCCCTTTGGGATGTCGACATACCCATATACCCCATGTCGACATGGTGTCAGTTGGCTTCAAAATTCAAATTTCAAAAGAAGTGTCTATTCGCCATAACTCTTCATGAATCGACATGACTGTTGTTCTTCTATAAACAGGGGTCAGTTTCAACTAATTTTTAATCATGTTTTTCTGTTTTTCACTCCTCTTCTTCTTCCACATTTCTTAATACAAAATCATACCATTACTCTGCCGAAATCAACATCGAATCATACTCGATTATTTCTAGTGTGATTCTCCATCACTATCTCTACAAGATCCAAGTGCTAATCTGAGTTATAGACTTCTTTGTAATCAATCGAGCGAGAAAAGGTATGATTGTAGCCTTGGAAATCAATTAAGCGAGAAAAGGTGTGATTGTAGCCTTGGAAATCAATTGGGTGAACTTGTTGCCCCGGAAATCAAGTATCTCTACCCATAGTATTGTTATTCTGGAGGGTGTACCTCGTAGCCTTGAAACTGAGGGTTGTAATTGTTGAATTGGCTTTGAAAGGAAATTCGTACTTAGTTGTGCGGGACTGGATGTAGGGTAACTCCGAACCAGTATAAAATCCGGTGTGTTCTTTCCTTTATTGCTTTTACTTTATATTTGCATCTGTGTTTGATTCTGTGTTCATATCTGTGTCTGATTAGTGCATACATTGTTAACAAATTAAGATAAACTCAAAAAGATTAACAGATTTCTTTAAACACTATTCACCCCCCTCTAGTGTTAATTCTAGCTTTAAGATCCTTAATCCTCATTTCTCACACACCGCACCTCTGTCAAAGTTATTCAGTCAATATTATAAATCATGGCTCCAAAAAATGTGCCCCACAGTGTCAAAGTCAAACCTTATTTCTCACAAAACTTTATTACTGCTAAACCGTACCAAAAATCATTTTATTGCATTGTACCCATTATGTGGTTTTGATATTTCTCTCTGTACAAAAAAAATCCCACTATCGGCTGATGCACAGCTGGAGGAATCCAAACTCCAACTGCTGCTTCCTGTATGTTACTTTCAGTATATTCAAAAAGTTTTGACACCATCACGTTGCAGGTTCGCCTCCCATTCTCCAACGATCTTCGTTCCCTACGACTAATAGTTTGGATGAACCAGCGACAAGTAGACCCACAACTTCTTTGCGTCCAGTTTACCTACTTCAAGATATAGGTATTGTTCCAACTAATAGTTTATCTTCCCTCCTTATGCTCCTGTTCATTTAAACAATTTGACCAACCATAATGAACCTGTAAGTAAATAGAGGAAACGACGTAATCGTGTTCTTTCGTTGCAATCAAAGAGAATATACAATTCAACAAATTTACGAAATGGTGATCAATTATTTCGTTCTTCAGATTCCTACATGTTTTTTCATAGTTTTCCAAAGTTCAATACGAAGGCTCCATAACTTAATAACAAAATCTTCACTGCAGTGTGCACTCTTCATTTATGTTCTTCGGTCACAAATACGAGGAGGCATAGATGCGTACAAAATATAACAAATAGTGAAATATCCAACTTTGAGCTTTGGTTTTGTAGTCCGTTGACAAATGTTTTCCGTGCCAACCCTAACCTAGCAAAAAATAACATACATCAACGTAAGTAATCCTCAGTCTTCTGTATGCGTACTCATATTACTTGGTCATGTGAGCTTTATTTCTTTCCCGTTATTTACCTCTGCTAGGTTGTATTTTTAAATCATGGGATTTCGGGCCTCCCACTAACAGATGTCATAATTGCGGTGCCAATGTTTGGTTCGAGGAGAGAAATTGGAAGGATGATATCCCCAGCTCTGCAAACTTCTCGGTTTGTTGTCAAGGTGGAAATGTTTGTTTACCTCTGTTAAAGGAAACCCCCCCCCCATTGTTGAAAAATTTATTGGATTATAAACAAGGCGGAACAGCTTCACGTTTCCGAGAAAAAATCCGAATGTATAATTCTATGTTTGCATTCACATCAATGGGCGGACATGTGGACAATAGTGTTAATGATGGTAAAGGAGTTTATTTATTCAGATTAAATGGTCAAAATCATCATAAAATTGGATCTCTGCTACCTGTTGATGGCGTTCCCAAATTTGCACAATTGTATATTTATGATACAGAAAATGAGCGGGAAAATAGGTTGCGCGTTTGTTCGAGAAACAACACCAGAGATGTGGATCCAAATTTAGTACAAAAAATAATACACATGTTCGATGAAACAAATGAACTTGCAAAGGTATTTCGAATGGCAAGAGATAGGTTCAAAGTTGGCACTTTACATGATGTTAGCATTCGAATTCTTTCTGGAAGGAACAATTATGGCAGACAATATAACTTACCCACTTCTTCTGAGATAGCTGCTTTAATAGTTGGTAATGACAATCAGCCAGGTGTCCATAGAGATATTGTGCTGGAAGAGAAAACAGGCATCCTGTGTCGTATAAACGAAAAGCATCCCAGCTTCATGGCAATGCAGTATCCAATTTTATTTCCTTACGCTGAAGATGGATATAGGTCATGTATTGAATATCGCAATGCTCAGTTTGCCTCTGATGGTGAAAGGATTTTTCTAACGATGCGTGAGTACTATGATTTTCGACTGTAGAATAGACAGAATGAAGGGCAAACTTTACTTAGAGGAGGCCGTTTGCTTCAACAATAGATTGTTGATGCATACACATGCATTGAGGAAGATAGATTGAGATGGATTAGACATAATCAATCGAACATATGATCAGACCTTTATAAAGGCTTGCAGGATGCTGTGCTTGCAGGGGATACATCTGCTAAATCGATTGGTAAACAAACAATCTTGCCTTCCAGTTTCACCGGCGGTCCCAGATATATGGTTCAAAATTATCAAGATGCGGTGGCAATTTGTCGATGGGGTGGATGTCCAGATTTGTTTATAACGTTCACATGTAATTCAAAGTGGCCAGAAATCAGATATATGCTTGAGTTAATTCCAGGTCAACAACCTCATCATCGACCGGACATCATTGCCCGTGTCTTCCACATAAAACATAAACAATTTATCGAAGATGTATTTAAAAATGGACATTTTGGATGAGCTAAAGCAGGTAGAATCTTCGTGCCTAACTACGTATAGACATATACGCACTGTCCATCTATACTTCATATTTGTTCATACTCACGGATCTCTAACTTTACGATTTCTTTTTCCTATACAGTTATATACGCAATAGAATTTCAGAAAAGAGGCCTGCCACATGCACATATCTTACTGTTTCTACACGCCCATGACAAACCAAAGACCACGTTGCAGGTTGACCGGATTGTAAGCGCTGAAGTGCCAGACCCTGCCGTAGGTCCAATCGGTTATGATGCAGTTGGGCAATTCATGGTGCATGGCCCATGTGGTCTAGCTTATAAACGTGCACAGTGCATGGAAGGTGGTGTATGTGGAAAACATTATCCAAAATCTTTTACGAATGATACAAGCTTTGACAAAGATGGTTTTCCGATTTATAAACGTCGACAAAATGGCCATTCCATACGCACATCTACGGAAATAACAGTTGACGGTCGCTGGATTGTACCTAATAAGGTTGACCTATTGGTTAAATATAATGCGCATATAAATGTCAAGGTATGTAATAAAACTAAGTCTGTTAAATATGTGTTTAAATATATCAATAAGGGACATGATAGAGCAACAGTTATCATTGAAGAAAATGTTGCAAATAAAGAAATGGCGACGTATCAACATGATGAGATCAAAAGGTATCTTGATTATCGATATGTCTCTGCTTCTGAAGCATGATGGCGTATATTTGAATTTGAGGTGCAATATCGTAAACCATCAGTATAAAGACTACAATTTCATCTTCCAGGGGAGCATACAGTTACTTTCACCGATAATGATAACATATATGAAATTGTAGGTAGGCAAAATATTGAAAGAACTATGTTCACAGAATGGATGAGAACTAATACAGTACATGTAGATGCAAGATGTTTGACATATGTTGATTTTCCATCAAAATGGGTATGGTACGAAAAAGATAAGCAGTGGAGAAGAAGGATACAAGGTGATAAAATAGGCAGAATATACTATGCGCATCCAACTTCCGGGGAAAGATTCTATTTACGAATGCTTTTAACCGTTGTTAAAGGTCCAACCTGTTATGAGGACATTAGAACAGTAAATGGTATGCTATATTCAGACTTCCAATCTGCATGTGTTGCTCTAGGATTGTTAGAAAATGACAACGAATGGAATACTGCGCTATGTGAAGCTAGAAACTGGTCTTCTGGAAAAACCTTGCATCAAATGTTTGCGACGATGCTACTTTTCTACAAAATTTCCAACCCATTTGAGGTTTGGAACAACAACTGGGAACTGCTCTCCGACAATGTACAATGGCACCAACGACGCATTCGAAATAACACAGATTTGTTGTTAACAGATGAAGAACTAAAGAACTATTGTTTGATAGAGCTTGAAAATATACTTAATTTGAACAATCGTTCTTTAGCCGACTTTTTACGCCAATGCCAAATTTATCGTTAACACGTCCACATCACAATAGACTAATAGAGGAGGAACTAAGCTATGATTGTCCTACTTTACAACAGGAAGCATGTACGATGTTGTGTCAATTAAACGTGGAGCAGAAGACTGTTTTATATGTTGTCACCGCATCCGTATACGAAAAAGCAGGAGGTTTTTTCTTTGTCTACGGAAGTGGGGGCACGGGAAAAACTTTCCTCTGGAATACGATAATTACAACAATGCGTTCACAAGGTAAAATTGTTTTAGCGGTTGCATCGTACGGTATAGCATCTCTACTACTTCCAGGTGGTCGAACTGCCCATTCTAGGTTTAAAATACCAATTGACGTCGGAGAAGACACGACATGCGGCATTTCAAAGCAATCAAACCTTGCACAGCTAATAATACGAGCAGATTTAATTATTTGGGACGAGGCTCCTATGGTTCATCGAAATTCGTTGGAAGCTTTTGATCGCACCCTTCGAGACTTAATGGACGACGGCGTCAACTATTTGGATGAACGTACCTTTGGTGGGAAAACTGTTTTGTTGGGGGGAGATTTTAGACAGGTGCTTCCTGTCATACCAAAAGGATCGAGAACTGCAATCGTCCAATCCTCCATAAACAAGTCTCATTTATGGTCCAAATGTCGAGTTTTCAAACTAAACATTAACATGCGTCTAAAGTCGACTGATGGTACACCTTCTGAAGTTAAAAAATTGGAAAATTTTACAAAATGGGTTCTCTCTGTGGGTGATGGAAAAGTTCCTGCCACAGCACTGCAACAAGGAGCTTAGCCAACGTGGATAAAAATACCACAACGTTTGTTGATCGAGGAAACTTCAAATCCAACTGCAGCAATAGTACGTAATACATACCCTGACTTGCAGAAACGATTGAAGGAGCCAAATTATTTGCATCTTCGATGCATTTTGGCTCCAACAAATGATTGCGTTGAAGAAATTAACAGCTACATAACATCTACTCTTTCAGGATCTTTAACTACGTACCTAAGCGCAGACACGATAAGCCCGGCCTCTGAAGGAATTGAGGATCAACATATATTGTTTCCTACTGAATTTTTAAACACTTTGAACCCTTCAGGCGTTCCTAGCCATAAACTCAACCTTAAAGTAGGAATTCCGATAATGCTTCTTCGTAATATAAATCAAAGTATAGGCCCCTGCAACGGAAAACGTTTGATCGTTACCCGACTAGCTACAAGAGTAGTTGAAGCTGAAATTATTACTGGTACCTATGTTGGAAATAAAGTTTTCATTCCTCGGATTGTCCATACATCACCAAATACAAAATGGCCGTTTATTCTCCATCGCTTGCAGTTTCCAATCAAAGTTTGCTTCGCCATGACAATTAATAAAAGTCAAGGATAGACTTTAGATCATGTCGGTGTATATTTGCCACGACCTGTGTTTTCCCACGGTCAACTGTACGTCGCCATATCAAGAACAACATCAGAACGAGGTCTTCAAATGCTTATCAAACAACAAGGAGCGGAAGAAGTTGGGTATACTGAAAATATTGTTTTCCATGAAATATTCGAAGATTTGTAGCTACTTTTACTTTGTTTGTGTTGGATTACTTGATTTTTCTGCCGTGTGGTTTATCATATAACATTTATGTTACCACTTATCCTCAACGTGGATCCTTGCAGTAGGTCACCTCTACTGCAGTATTTTGTTAATTCTTTATGCTGCTGAAATTACAAAGTTTATATTTACTGTTTTCGCTGATGTATGATAAATGTACTGGACAAGTAAAGATCTATTTGTTAAGGTTAATGTACTAATTATTTGTCCCACTACCATTAAAGAATTTTTTATTACCCATTAATTTAATGTTAATGGTTTTTCATGACTTTTTTCCCTAACTTTAAACAATTTCAATTTCCGACTAAAAAGTTCAATGATTATCACCTTTAAATTCTTAAACTCTTTCAAATTCTGAACTCGCCCATTCAATTCCAGATTACCCAACTGCCAACTTCAACATTAAAACTTAAACCTAAACTTTCAATGATTATCACGTTTTAGTTCTTCAACCTATTATATTAAAGCTTAAACTAAAGATAGATATATTAATTTAACAGACGATGAAATCTATCTTCATTTTCACTCCCGTGATTAGTGGTTACTGTAATTGTTGGTTATTTTTTAGTTTCCATTTTCTTAGTACGTAATTTTACTGACAGATTAAACAATATCGACATACGGTACTATATTTTTAAAATGCAACACTGTTGCATGGCTGAAAATTATCAGACTTTTTAACTTATGCTAATTAACTCATAATTGATTACTATTACGGCTTAACAATGTGATAAGCTACTTTCATCGTATTTTTCCCCCTTTGTCTTACCTTACTATGTTAGAAGCTTTTTTTTTTCTTCAGCAGTCCTACTTGCCTTAGCAATATTTTTCAACTTCGTTTTCAAAGTACAGTGTTTTTCTCTTTTCCCAAGACATTTTTTCCCCTTGGGCTTTCATTCACATTAATAAAAGGCTTACCTTCTCCTGAAAATTAAACTGCATAGAAATTTTAGTCATCCACCTTTTGGGTTCGTTTAACCATTGTCTGAGCAAACTCTGTTTGCCGCTTTCATTTTCCCAAAATTTGTATACAAATAGGAATAAAGGATTCATTTTAATACAAAAAGACAAACGTTCTTCATAGATTCATAGCAAAGTATTCAGCACTTTTTCTTATTATTGTTCAAAAGATACAAGATATCATATAATTTTTGTTTTAAGCTGAGAATATGTGTTTTTCCATATAACGTCAATTTTCAGCTTCAGTAAACAACATGTAACAGCCATATTTAATCCATGTATATTATTTACCTTACTGCGTAAACGAACAATTTGGTTGCATTTAATGTAAGGGAATATGTTGGAGATAATCCTGCTAGATGATGGTCCAGGTTATCTTTGAGTTTTAAAATAATGGAAATCTGATTGCAGTAGTAGTAACTTCTACACTGTCACGAATTTATGCGTCTTCAACTTGACCACAGTTATCTCTTTATAAATATTTGTTTACTCCTACTTGCTAAAAGGCTTAAACTAGACGACTATATCATTACATATGGATTGCTTCATTTTAAAATATTGCCATAAATAATTTGGGTTTAAATGTTTATTAATATTTTTATCCGTTGCTCATTTTGGTCATTCAGTCTTCCGCAAAATAAATCATGTCATATGCATTTTATTTTACGGTCTTAGCTTACCAGGTTGTCGACATGGCTTAAACTTTTGTTCATTATGTTTAGTGGACTTTAATTTCCAATACTCATTACCTTTCAACCTATGCTCTTAATGCAATGAAGCATATAAATTTACTACTTTTTTAAAGGTCAAACAGAATTTGATAAGGTATCACACTGTAAAATGTTTCAATTTTATATCTTCAGTTTCTACAGACTTCGATGAAATGTTATATCCAATTTTTTTTACAAACATGATAGTTATATATGAAATACAAACAAATTTCTAACCCACATATATGAATTACTATATCAGATTTATATGCTTTTATATTTGACAAAGAATATACAAAATTACTTCCAATTAATCTTAGTTTGTGTATTTGTTGGCACTAATTGATATTTCATTGTATTTATGACTTTATTGGCATGTGTACACGCATGTATAAACTACACGATAGGGGCACAAACACTATAGGGTTTGTTAATGCTCCCTTACGCTAATTTGTCTAAATTCTAGGCTTATGAACTTCAAAGTAACAAATTTAAAAAAACCTTGACGTTCTACAGCATTTCATTGTGCCAAAAAATACCATTTCATTAGAGCCATCAAGAACAAAAAATGTTATAATACAGCCCACATAATACTGAGAATATTTTTCTTCTTCCCAAAAATGTTTTTTTCATATTACAAAAGCATATGATTGTTTCACCAAATTCAATTTAGTAATTTAGGAAATTTCAAATTTTATTCATCAGTAAATTTAATCCTATTTCAAAATAAAGCGTACGGCAAAATATTGACCTACCAAATATAATTTTTTGTTTAATTAATTTTATGCGATATTAGGTGTGATTTCAATTTCGGGATCGTTCTACTTTATATACGTGGGTGTTTGACAAAGAGAGCTTGCATTTTTAAAAGTGATTTTCTCTCCTGCTTACGTTCCTATTCTCTGCACTGATTGACCGACTTTTCCATTTTTCACAAACGTTGTCAGTGTCTATAAGTAATCACTTAAGCTATACAAAATTCAATACAAATTACATCCAACTCATGTGTTTTTGGTCAATAAAATTAAACTATCCTGTATGTAATGGTCAGTATATTTACCTGATATTTCTGCCTACAATCAGCTGGACATTAAAGTTGAAATGAAATTGTTAGCTTTAGTGATATATTTTATCTCAATCAAAACTTCTATCTTTGCAGGTTACATGTATATGTATAATTGATGAATAATAATATACTGAACTCAGTAATTTTTTAGATTCAGCTTAAAATTTCTACCACTATCCTTGCTGGAAAGGTTTCATTATTTTATGCAGTTGTCATTCGTCAACAAATGAAATTCAATTCAATTATTTGAATATTTTCAATCGTACTTTGTTTGACAGTTTAATTAACAAAAATAGTGAATAACTATGCCAACAATTTATATTGTATCACAACTGTCCCTTCAGGTTTCAGTCTTATTGCTTCGACGACGGGTCTGCTCTGTTAACGGAAGATATACATTCTTCCACCAATATGATCTCTTATCACGAGCTATGTTTAAATTTTTTAAACCCCTTCAAGAGTAAGAAAACATGTTGTTTATTATAGCTAATCTGTTTTTTTCTTCCGTTGAACCAAAGTGATTCTATAGCCTGATTGGTGGAAATAATGTCAAATATGGCTATCAAATGATCATAACTTCAATGGTCATAAAACTTCACCACTACTGCATCGTGATTTATTACTGAAAGTCTAAGACTAGGTTATCCATTATTCACATAGGTTCTTACAAGAAATAGCTATCAATAAATAGTTTGTCCCTCATGCTACAGTCCACAGTTAGCTGACTAACACACATACACACATAGCTATAGCACTATAGTTTAGGGAGTAGGCTAACATCATAGGTAGTAGTTATCGATCAGACTACATCATATTTTGAAAGGTTTTAATTGGATAATTAAATAGTTAATTTAATATTTGAAATAATTTAAATTGAATTTAATGTGAATAAAAATTGATTTTTAAACTTGGAATAAATTCTATGTGGTTATTAGTTTATGCAGGAAAAGAAACCACTGTTTTGATAAATTGCATAATAAAGCAAGGCAATAGCAGGTGCATTTATTACCACACAGAAAACAAATTACACTATCATATTAAACTGTCTTCGGTATGACTTCTGGACTACTAACATTAGAGTTATTTTACTCATAATTTATGGTGATGCCTGTTTATATTTCGCACCTGATGCCATTTACAGCACAACATAAATTAAAATTAGCAGTTTTTTAATTATTTACCCTCCACCACATTTAAACTGGCAGATTACGAAAAGACATCCAGTATTACAATTGCAATCCTTTATAACCTGTTGTCTATCTATTATTACTCATATACAAATCATCTTCTCAGAAAAAAAATTATTCTCTACTCTCAGTCATGGAAAATTCCCACTCATCTATAGATTCACTGACTGTTGACACTATTGGAGCAATAATCCGAGTACGTGTTGCAAGGATGTGGGACTCCATAAACCTAAAGAGCAATGATGTTTTTGGATTTAATATGCAGTTGCTCGATAACAAGGTTAGCCTTCAAGACGTTTATGACTTTGTTCGTTTTCTACATCCTAATTTTTTCCCTGTATGTTTTTTGCTGATGGTTATTGCCTTTAACAACATTTTCATGATGTTACATTTTCACACTGTTATACGCCTTCTTCACTTATCTTTATATGATAACCTAATTTCTCTAAAATCTCTGAACTTTAGTTCTGTTCTTGATTTCCAAAATTACATTTACCCCACCTCCCATGCATTCGTCTTCTTCTCTTTGTTTTACATACTACTGTCAGTACAAGTCTAGATTATATTGTTATATGTACTTTTATATTCCTAAAATGTTGGTGACGTGCTATGCCTTTCCTACAACTAACATAAATTCTAAAATATTTTCACATTCTATTTTACTGCGACAGATTTGGATAATATTCCTAAATATTTACTATAGATTCAATTTCTAATTTGTCCCAAATTTTTTGTACATGTGTTTATCTACTTTTTTAATCCACGTTAACTATGTATTTTATCCTCTCAACGATGACTTAAAAGCTTAAAATGATCTTCAAATTTTTGTCCCCTGCTTTCATATTTTATTGCAAATAAAACATCAACTTCCTGCTTTTTTCCGTTGAAATTATTAGCTTCTAAGCTGCATTTGGCATTTCGTACTCTATCTTTGGCCTTTAAATAATACATACTCTTTACCCAATATTACGTATCCTTTCCTTTAAAAATTTTATAATTTTGGCTTTTACTGTTCTCTAAAAATTTTTTTCCCGACTTTTAATGAAAATATCTTCTCCTTCTGATTTCATTTTTCTCTTTTCATCCTTTCATGTTTAACCTTTTATTATTTCTCATTTTTTAAAAATCGTACAAACTTACAATATGCTTTTAGTCTATTATAAAACTCTAACGTCAGCCAATTAATCGGTTGTTATTTTAAATTTGTTTGCCCCAAAATTTTATTACATCTATTTATCAACTTTTATATTCTATATTTAATATGTAAAGCGTAAATGATGATTTAAAAGCCTAAAAAGATCTTTAAAATTTTGCAAAATGAGTTTAGATTTTATACGTTGTATGGTTTTAAATATTGGAGTATTTAAAGAAAACATCAAATTTCTGCTTTTTTACATTGAAAATATCAGTTTTTAATCTGTATTTGGCCTTTGCTAATCTGTATTTTGCTTTTGATAATCTATATTCCTTAAGCAATAATATGTATCTTTTCCTTTAAAAAATTCAGATTTTGGGTTTTGATGTTCTTTTACATTTGTATTTGGCAATTTTCTATGAATATATCTTCTCATTTTGATTTCAAATTTTGTCTTTTCAATCTTTCAAATTTAACTTTTTATATTTATTCCTCGCTTATTTCTTTATTTATCATATGAACTTTACGATATGCTTTCTTTTGTCAATTTGGACACTGAAAGAGTTATATCTGCAAATATGTTTTTTTAGCAATTAGAACACTCAATTTTCAGCCCGTAAGATACAAAGCTTTTCACTGTGCCTTCTCTATACCACATATTAGCTTTCACAAATTTATTATGTCATTTTTATTATGTCCTTCATTGTTGATATCCCTAACCTTTATACAATTTAGAGCATAATAATTTGGATTCACACATCAATGAAATAATGTTTCTTAATATACAATTATTTCTTTTCTTTTGCAAAATTACTTCCATTTTGGTATTTTCATTTCTAAAATTTCCAGCTATTAAGAGCAAGTCTGAAATTTTATCTTAATTAAACAATGAGTTGTCAAAATTATGTAGGCATATGATTTCTTTGGTAGTTTTTCCTATTATGTCATTCTGTTCCCAATTTTCAGTTGTTTTTTAAGCAATTAGAACACTCAAATTTTAGCCCGTAAAGTTCAACTTTTTGCACTCCTCTTGCCCTTTACCACATATTAGCTTTAAAGAATTAATTGTGTGATTTCTATTATGTTCTTCATTGCTAATATACCTAACCTTTGTACAATTTAAAGCATAAAAACTTGGATTTACACATCAATGAAATGGTGTTTCTTAATGTACAATTATTGCTTTACCTGTAAAAATATTTCCATTTTGGTATTTTCATTTCTAGAATTTTCAACTATTAGGAGCAGATTTGAAATTTTAATTAATTAAGTAATGAGTTCTGAAATATATGTGTAGGCATATGATTTCTTTGATAGTTTTTCCTATTTTGTCATTTTGTGCTCAATTTTCGATTGATAGTATCCTAACGTCCTTTTTTTTTGTTAAATTCAATATTGCAAGTTTCCATTATACCCATAGTTCTAAAAAGAGCTGTACCTCCCGATGAACCATTTGTGCCATTTCAATTTTGGAAATTGTTCTCATCAAGATTAAAATTCTTAAAAGCTGCTTTTAGATTTTACACACAAAAGCATTGAACCTAAACTCAAAGGCCTATTTATTCTTACATGTTGATTTTATTCTGAATAATTTTGCATTTTTATGATCTATAATTTAAATGCATTAATTTATGTGTATATTTCTTTGGACCAAAGTTGAAAATTTAACTTAAATAAGCAATGAATTATCAAATATAATTGTATATTTCTTTTGTAATAAGATACGCGATTATACACTTATGTCTATTTTGGTTCTTTCATTTCTACAATTGTGATGGCCAAAGCTCAGTTGCCTAAGTTTGGCAATATATATTCCTCTTCGGTATTACTATGAAATTTCTTTACTTAATTGCAATTGATTGCATAGTTGATAATTTACCATGTATCCCATTTATATTCCTACATGTGTGATGCAATGTGATAGGGATTCATCATCGATAACCATGTAGTTCCACTTGGTTACATCATTTTTACTTTATTTAGCACATTGCATACATGCTAACCTGAGAATCATGCTTGCAGGTTTAGTGTTTGTGCTACAGACGCATGCATCCCCAATGCATTTATTACTCATTATTTTGTGCTTTGCATATTTAGATTACATATAAGTATAAAGTTGCCAGATTTGTAGCAAATAATCGATGAAATTACTAAGCTATTTGTTGCTGCATTGGATATTATTTTGTTCTTATACTGATGTGAGTGTACATGTTCAACTGTCGTCCTCTACATTGTTTTTTTTCTCCCACTTATCTTACGAATTTCGTTAATCCAACATTTGGTCATATATATATATATATATATATATTATCTAACTTTTTTTACTTCATTTGAGATGAATTCTTTGTCGATCATGTCCCATCTAGTGTTTCTTCATGTCCATTATCCAAATATTTTAAATTTGATCATGGTACATATAAAACCAATACTGCCGTATCCATTCTACTTCAAACATTTATATTTCCACTTCACATTTACTGTTAATATAAATTTTAACTTACTCCAACGCTGCATTAATTTCCCAATATTGAGTAATTTTGTAAACCTGCTGTTATACTCTCCCCTTGCATATTTATACAATATTGACAACTATTATTTTTCGCCACTTAAAAATTTGCTTTTTGCACAGCCTGCCATCATAGAATGGCAACGGCTGCAGTACGATAGCTCATGCCTACTGTTTCAAATTAAATATTTTCATCATTAGGTTTTTACTTAGACAGTACATTCATATGAGCATCTGCACCTGTTGTTCACAGTTACTAAATGAAAGTATACCCGTAGTCGCGTAGTAATGCTTCCTCTTATTTCAGGATGGAGAAATACATGCAGTTGTAGGGCCCCGTTTCATGCCACTTTTCCTCGGCAAGCTTAAGAAAGGGTTGATTTACGACATAGGTGAATTCAACGTCGCACCCGCTGGTGACAGTTATCTTCCGGTGCACAAACCAATTAAGATCAACTTCACTGCGTTGACAAAAGTGACCGAAATCGACGACCATGATGACACCATACCTGCACATAAGTTTTCCTTCGCAGACTACCAGTCCATAATTTACAGAACCGATACTGTTAAATACTTGACTGGTAAGTATACTACATCCCATCTACTTTCCATTTCATCTTATAACCCTACCAGTTACCTATTTTCAAATCAAGTACTAATCAACCCCTCAACTCGGATGTCATTGGAGTCCTCCATCATGTTGGTGATGTCGTTAATCAATCTGTCGGGGATTGTTCAGTGACTCCTAAGCGCGAGCTTATCCTATATCTTCATTGGTATCTGTTAATTCTATATTTTTCCAACCATCGACATAAATGCCATTTAATTTCTAACATATTCTTATATGACCATTAACTTATCTCAACTACAGTGGTAACCGCATTGCCGCTACACTGTGGGGCAACAAAACAAACGTGATAGACGACTCCGCTGTCAATGACACCACTAAAACAGTTATCCTTACGTCAATGACCGTAAAGAATTACCGCGGTATATTTCCTATATCTACATATCCTCATATACTTTGTTTATATGTTTGTTACTTCTAACACATTGCTTATGCTTTGGCGTACAGGTAAGCCAAGCATGAGCTCAACTACTGCAACGTTTGTTTACACCGATTTGGATGTTGCTGAGGGATCTGATATACTTAAGAGGTCGATCCCACTAACCGCATATCAATACTACTTACTATGAAAAAAACAAACTTCTTTCCGCCTCCTACTAACCCTCCCATTTTCTACTATTTTCCCAGCTTCCGCAAAACGAAACTCCCTGCGTTTTCATCTGAAGACGTTCAGTCCAAAATAGCAGCTGGGATAATCACTGATAAGTGCAGATCCGAAATAATCAGCTCGGATCTCCCACCTGCATATGAGGTAAGTACAGTTCTCCTCACTGCCTGCCTAGCTGCCTGGCATGACACAAATTTTTTTCCCTTCCATACAATGCACTCCTTCAAAAATCTATCTACCAAACTGTTTTTAATACTACGGTTCTCACCATGTTGCAGGTCCTCTTAGTAAAGTAAGCTACCCATTTTTTTAACTCCTCTTCCCACCATTTAGCCTGCCTATTTGTCACAATTGAATTTTTCCCTTCTCACCATGTTGCAGTTCTCAATTTAACTTCTCACTGTGTTTACAACTAAGCTAGAATCAGGGAAAATTATATCCTTATCTTGCATTTTAAAATTTCAACAAATTAATTCTAAGAGTTTATACTTGGACAGTTTATACCTTACTTACTTATCTCTGATGTTTTATATCTGTATGCCTACCATAGTTACAGTTACTATGTTTTTGTGACTACGTTTCACTATTTGTTTTCTCTTGCCACAGTAACAAATAAATATTTGATCATCAGGATGCTTCATTCCTATATTTACAATATTGATTTACATTATAGATCCATAACAGACTTCTACTTCATTTATGATACTATTTCAACCACTCACAACATCAACCTTTCTTTTTCAGGGAAAAATCTATGCTTTCGAAGCAAAAATAACAGGACTTTCTCTCGACAATGGATGGGAATACTTATCCTGCAACATTTGCAAATCCAGAATAAGCACATCGGGACATAAGAATTACTGCAGCAAGTGCGTTAGAGATATCGAGTTTCCTTTGCATAGGTAATGACATCACAATTATGCTTCCATGTATACCTACTTTTACCACTCATCATCCTTTATCTTTTCTCCCTTACTAGGTTTCGTTTGGAAGTAATTGTTGACGATGGCACTGCGTCCATTCCAATCCTCCTATTTGACAAGTTGGCAGAGTTTGTTCTGAGACAAAAGGCTGAATCTTTATACTTAATTCAAAGAAATGAGGTACTTCAGAATTCATCGTAGTCATCACATGCCTACTACAACTCACTAAACAAAAATTAGTCTACCTTCTCTGATGCAACATTATACAAGATATTTGCCACTAACAAAACATTTATTTTACATGAAGGTTGGGGGTGCCAAAAAAGTAGCAACCATTCTCGAACAAATAGTAGGAAAAACTGAAAGTTTTCAAGCCAAGGTTGACACATATGCAACTTCTGCTGGAAGGAAAAAATTAACTGCAACTAAAATTTCTTCTACATCTGCCGACAGCAACACTTTGCCACCTGAACAAAGCAATACTAAGGTGCCTATTTCACCATCACTGTACGTATGTCTTCCTGCAAACAACTATTATGTCAAACACACTGCATTGATACTTGCCTTTTTTCCCATTTACCTATGAACCATTTGTTTGCAAACTGACTTTTATTTTAACTGACATGGTATAACACTACAGGTTCCACCTTTCTCGGACGGCAAGATCAGTCAGCCTAAAGGAAATCCCAGAAAGAAAAATCGTACGACTGTTGTTTAAATTCTATATTGTTTCTTAACGCAGCTCAAGTTATCTTAATTGTTGTAGCGCAAGTACTTCTGTTCTTTGTTATCAGACTTCTGTTGCCTGTCCTCTGTTTGGTTTCAAATAAAGTATTGCAACTTTCTGTCCACTACATATCTCTAAATATACTGCAAACTTATTCAGGCCGCACCTATGTAACGCAAATACATTTACTATTCCGTACATAGCACTTTTTCATTAAACTATACTATATGCATTTCTCATTTGCAGTTACAACAATGATTTTGAACTATATATCCACTAACTGCCCCAACTACCCAAACCTGTTAATCATATGATTAAAGCTTACTATGCAGAGATTATTCATTAGTGCGTGTAAGGGTATGCGTACATTCATATGTCTGTTTTTGCATATTTTGGTACTCCTTACTTTGATACTGTTAACCACTCCTCACCATGCATTGTATGTATATTTCCCATATTGTTGGCCTTGGTATATTGTTCATTCTTACTTCTAAATAGCTGCCGCTCAATAAGTTGTAAAATGTAGCTGTATTGAAGAAAATGAATGTTTTGGGTTTAAATCAATTTAAATTTCTGCAGTGTACAACTGATGGATGGAATCGCAATTTGCTCTGCTTTTAGATTTTATGTTTATATTAATCTTTATGTGTTAAAGCCTCAGCAAGTGATAAGTTCACTTTGTTTATTTCGAACAATATTGTTAATTAATCAATTTCTATATATTATATAAGCTCTATCACAAATAGAATAGAATGTAATATAATCATCACTATAAACAACACGTAGAAAAATATCGGCAAATAGCGTTGAATATATGATTCAAACATTTAAGCTCTCCTCAATTACCGACAAAAGGCCAAACTTCTTTATCTACTGCATTTGCATACATATCCACATTTCTTCCATCAATTTAACGTAGGTAACACTTACATAATACATGCATGGAACTGGGGTTATGAACCCTATGTATCGAACAATCCACTCAAACAACCAACTGTCACTAACCGATATAACGAGGACAACATATCTTACCTTCCGATACTTAAGGTATTAATTCAATGCCTATACTTACCCAAAAAAAAACTTATATTCCCACCTACTATTTTTTTCCCTCAACATTACTAACTATCATAATGCATTTATAATCATCACCCCAGGTTGACATCCATGGACAGGTAAGTCCATAACCTTATCCTGTTATTATCCTTCCTCTCTTCACCGATATTACATTTCTGCATGCTGTTTTGTTTCATTGATTTCCTCAATAGGTTGACGAACACATCACACTACTACAATCCATTCTGGTCTCTAAGGGAATCCAAGTTACCATATCCCCACTGATGGTTATGTCCTCCACTTACATATAACACAAACATAGTAACTAAACCTATTTACTTTCTACATTATACTCATGCTATAATCTATTTCGCTACAGGCACCACAGGAACTAACTTCTACCTTGGAGCGAGCGAGGATTGAAAAAAGACGTCTTCACTTTCTGAAGCAACAAATCCGCTCAAAAAAGGTGCACACCATCCAGCACCTGAAATACCTGTTCACCGTCAATGAATTCACTTAATTACATTCTAAGCTTCTTCAACTCATACATAGGTCCATAAATACATGTGCTCAGAACAAGTTTTGGACAAAAAAATAAAAATCCTTGAAAACTCCATTCCATTCCACACAAACGCATCAGACAATGGAGTCAATAAGGTAATCGACCTAATAGAGTCACGACTAGCTGTCGTATCGCTATAATTAAATAACATTACCTCATTTCTTAACAGGTTACAGTACGACTAAACAACTCCATTACTGGTGTGTACATTACCAGCTTAGACTTGCTGATCGTTCTTAGCACTCACAGCTTTAACACCAAAAATTCATCCTACAACAAATTTACCCATGCACCTGATTTCAAACATCAGTAAGTTTGCAATAAACATTATATTGACCAAATTAATGTTCGTCGACGACATTGTTAAGGTCCATCCAATTTTTTTCCATCATTCTACCATTGCAATAACGTATGAATGCCAACATTTCAACTGCTGTAATTCGAAAATATAAATGACTATGAGATTGTGAGAATATTATGAGTTGTAAAAATGGAATGGCTATGACTGACTATGAAATTGTGGGAAAAACATGTTTGGGATTTTCTGCATGTTATCATATTGTTTTTTTCCTTATGAATCCGAAATTCCTTCGTGCATTTGCAGTGCAGTATGTCTCTTTTACTAATATTATTACTTAGTTACTGAAATTGTTCACGAAATGCAGATGGAGGTTCCACAACCAGTTGAGTAAGATTGGGATATGGAAGGACTAACTATTATTGGGGAAACTCTTTGAAAAATTAATCAGAACTTCAACATTTGCATTTTCCCAAGTCAGCACAACTTTACCTTTTTACTACTATAATTTATAATGCTACTTCATTTTTTGTAATTTTAATTGGTCACATGGCATGTAAAATTTAACAACTTTCTATTCATGCACATAACTCTGGATTTAAAATGTAGTTTATATGGTTTTAGTTCTGAGCCAATTACTTTTTAAATTACTCCATGTTTCCATTAACACTCTTTTTAATTGTACTTAATTATATGTTTATTATTCACTTTCCATATGATCGCTTAATCTGCATGTGCAAGAATAGCAGGTCAACTTCTACATATTTATTGATGTGCTTCTTTGTTGCGCACTGTTGATAAAATCTAACTTTTGCATTTAACTAAACTGTACCGAGGATAGAGATCGCTTATGTGTTTGATATTCTTATATTTTGGACCACATAGTGAAATCAGAATATTCCATTTTTTCAATTTAGTCGTTTGTTACGCTGGCTTCTGTATATCTTTATTGATTTTTCAATAGTTAAATAGAGCAGAATCACTACCGTACATTTTCACTTCTACTTCATATCTATGGTTGTTTATTATTGGAAACAGTAACATATACATTTTTTTCCTTTTTATATATTAACAGAGTAAGATGGAGACATTAATCTCATTCAAGTTGTAGAATAACCCAAACTTTACTACCCAATTTCAACAGAGGAATAAAGAATTTTTTATTTTAATCCATGTTAATGTAAGAGGCATGAATTTGTTCAGGCTTCTTGAGGTTAAGAGGTTTATCATATTTATTTCAGTTTCTTTTATGTTTAAGTGATAATTATGAATATGAGGTTTGTTTACCGATAATATAAATGGATGTATATTAACTTGATATGCAAATACATGGTTCTATCAAAAATTTATAGGAAATTGTTACTGTCTGTTTTAATGTATAAATTGTTAATAAATTTAATTTGTTTCCTGTTCTTTCTTTCACCTAATCAATTATTACTACAAAGGTGTAATCAACCTTTACTTTGAAACTATATTCATGGTAAACCAATTAATGTACATTTTTTTTCGTTCCACCTTCATTAGCTGAACTGTATGCATGATAGTGAATTTATTAATAAGAAATTTTGTTTATTTTAGGTTGTTGTTGCTGTTTTGGACCCAAAATGTATGTAATAAAGCTGTTCGTTAGACTTCATGTGCTTTTTACGCGGCTGCGTCACAATTATTTCTATTATCATTTACCTCCGATTGGTATTTCAATAATAAAAATAACCTATATAGATACATTTTTAGGCATATCATGCTGCTATAGTTGACGGTTTATGTTTCATAAACTGCTATCTTGAACCTTTTGTATGTATGTTGAAGTTTCTGATATTCATATTTCACTATACATTCTTATATTGGTAATTGATTATTGGATGTATTGGTTCATAAACAGTATTACATATACTATTGTAGTAACCATCATGTGTTCGTGATTTAATGCTGTTCTATTCACATAGCATATGTTAATGATAAAATGTAACCCATGTTTGTACTACAACCTCTGACAGCCGAAATTAATATGACACAGCATCTTATATATACGGAAAGGATATTTTCATCTATATATTCTTCTTATTGTTCTTTTATATTGGGAATGTTGTATGGATTTGTGCTGAACGGAAAAAAAGCTAAGCCCAAAACAGTATTTACAATGGTAACATGTCGTGTTTACATTTATTTAAATATGTTTCCATATTTTGGCCGACCTCTCAAAATGGGAGTTTGACAAAAGCCCTAGCAGGCACCTGAGCAGCCTTTTCAGCATCATGTTACTTTCTGCCATCTTCTAAGGCTTTATGATCTTCTTCTTCAAACAGGAGATTTAGAAAATCATTCTGATTCAATACTTCCCCCTCCTCCTAGCTTTCCCTCTCCTCTCTTAGGTCCTCATCATATACTTCTCCAAGGATCTAAGGATGTGTGTCCCCAAGACATCTCAACCCATTAGACTTGAACACATTTAAGGAGAAATGGAATATAGTGCTTTCCACTTCCTTTTCAAAGTCCTTATTCTTCTTAGTCGCTTGGGCTAGTTTAGCTCCAAGATTTGTGGTTTTGCACGCAAGCACCTTATTCTTGTCACTCAAATTAGTAATTTCTTTGGCCTTTTTCTCAGTATCTACCTTGGCCTCAGTTTCAAGCCCTTCGATTACAAGCTTTAAGTTGGACATCTCTGTGTTGGCAGTGGTGAGGCGCAAATTGGATGCATCAACGGTGGCCTTGAGCTCCTTATCATCTTTGGCCAGCTCACTATTTACGTATGTATCATCTCCACTTACCTATTAACCACAGAGATGTTGTTGTTAAGAGCTTGGACTGTCGCCTTATGCTCCTCCCTATTTTGCAAAGGCCTCTTTTGCATCATTTAAATATTTTTCAACTTCTCAAGCTAGGTAGACATATCTACATAGATTATTTCGTTGTCCTTCGCTCCTTTTCGGTAGCTTCAGGTAAAATGCACTTCTTTTTATTTATGTCATCCAAGCCCTTAGCCAGCTTCCTCCAAGAATTAAAGTGGCTGACCAAGGTATTGTATATAACCCATCCATGATTGATCTCTTCGACATGAAAGTAGTCGATGTCGTTTTCAAAGTGGGCACCATTGAGACTCATGTCGAAGTGCTGGTGAAACATTATGCTGGAGATATAAGAGAAGGAGCCATTGGAGTGGTGGATGTGATAAGGATTTCCTTCCCAGGCCTTCTTGGATGATTGATTCATAATTTTATCGAGGATGAGCAGGATGTTCTTGCCTGTTGAGAAGGTTGGGCTAAAATAATGGCATCATAAGTTTTGTCTCGAGTAGTTGGGACAAGAGCATAAGAGATCGGGATAGAGCTTGCAGTAGGAGCAGAGATAGGAGGCGATGATGAAGTTCTCCTAGCCAAAGAGTGGTTTTTGGGTCTTTTGATTAGTTAGATGGACATGGCCTTTTCGAATGATAAAAGTCAGAGTCCCTTATTAATTGCAGGTGCTCTCTATCATCTCTAGCATAATCATGGTAGACCATCCCTTTTTAGTTTTCCTCTTCTTCTTTTCTTTCTCTTTATTATCTCTCCTCTCTTTCCCTTCTATCGTCCTACTCCCTTCGGGACTTACCGAAGGAGTGATGGTGGCATTGGGTGTTGGATTGATGTACGAAGACGTTTTGGCTACTCTTTTTGCATAGGTCTCTAAATAAGCCTTGTCTGCTTATGGTACCTGAAATGAAGAAAAGAATGGTGTTACTACTTGGAATTTGGTACAAGTATGTGTTGAGTGCATGTGCTCATGTTCCTAAGTTCAATGGTGGAATGTCCTATCGATTATCGGGACTGTGTTTAGTCGATAGAGCCGAGGAGGCAACTTCTCCCACGATTGGAAGAAGGGGCATGTCATTCTATTCATTGAACAGATCCATGAATTCGGGAGTGCCGTAGTTGAGCCATTATGAATCAACGGCTCTTAGGTTGGGAAATAAGCTAAAAACATCATCATGAGCCAAGGTCAAAGATGGCACCCCAACCTAACTGTAACTTGATTCAGGAGCATGCTCAAGGGAACCTCTTCTTAGACGTTTTAACCAAGGAGCAGGAGTTGAAGTCTTTCCTCTAAGATATTCTCCATTGTCGATTCATTTTAATTTTCTCATTCTTCTCTTTCATATCTTTCATCGCATTCTTCTCCTTCTTCATTCCTCCAAACAAATATCTACAGGTCCCTCCTCCTATTCAATGACTCTACATCAGTCTAAGGCTAAATGGCTATCTTACCTTGTTGAATGGCCTGCAAAACGACTTGAGTAGTGCATGAATGAGTTGGTACGAAGCAGATTCTTTAGCCATTGTGTAAATGTAAGGACCGTCCTACACCACTGGCACCTAATATAACTAAATATTACACTGGTCCCGTGCCCGGCCGATGTAGGACGATCATTAAGGATCGAAAAGAAATAAAACCCCACATATGCTATCGTATATCTCATAGTGCATCAAATAAAATATAATATATACATCACAGATATAAAATTGGAGAGATAGTAATAACTAAGTGAACCAAATACCAGAGCACAGATCCATAAATTTATACAACATAATAACAGAGTTTATACAAAGCATAAATAAAGTCAAATAAACTATCTCATAATAATAAAGCAAACATTACCTAGGCTCCACAATATGGCATGGTGGAATAAGAATGATATCCCTATATAATAGGAGAAAGCTCCATCTAGCTCATTCTTTACACAGCTACCACGTCTCACCTAGACCTGCTATCTAGTTCAATCATTTAAGAGAACCCAAGATAATAAAAAGCAAAGCATAAAACCTTGAGTCAGACAACAGTCATGTGTGAGCGGTAAGTGAATCTCAAAATACTAAACAAGTTAATATAGTAAGGAACAAGGTACAAGAACCATACCTGACCTATCCATACATCCAAAGGGTTAGCTCATAACATCTATAATATGCTACTTTACTATCATGATTAAAATGCACCATGTCCTAAGTATAGCACTAGGTGTCTAGGTATCCACGTCATAAATACCTATATCAGGTGACATCCCTAAAATGATAGACCATGAGAAAGACATCAAAGCAAATATAACATCCATCAAACAATCCCCACTATGACTCAATGTGTTTGGATATAAGCCAACCCGCATGGCACGATCGTAAGCTAGAGACCCAATCAAACCTTGGTTCTATGGTGCTCAATCCATGCCACTTCGTAAGGCAAGCAAATAGACCCACAATCATAAGGTCCAGGGTAATCCACAATTATAAGATCCGGATGTAGTCGTAATCTAGGTAGGCATTCAAACATACCCCCTCTATGTGAGCACATAGGAAACCTTCGAGTGTCTACGATCCCTTCGCACACGCCTTCATAATGAAACACGGTCATTACTCCATCCTACCCATATTCATAGTGGAACACAATCATAATTCCACTCACAAACTCTCTTTATTGAACCCACCCTTTGGATCATCATTTCAGCTCCATCCATTGAGCCACTATCGTCGGAACCTAACTCTGTTCATCGTCGAGTTCCCATCATCGAAGTCCCAAAGCTATCATCGAGCTACTATATCGCCATCGGTCCCCAAGCAATCGAACAAATACCTTCAGCATGACCGGTAGAACCCATGTACTTCTCCCTAGAAGTTCCACCCACTCTGCTCCCAAAAATTCATATTAGTACCGACCATAAGTGGTCGATACTTAGTCAATTTTTGGCTAAGTAACTCTCTCTACATTCCCCTATGCTCCCAAGTCCAAAGCACTCTCCTACTGTCCCCAAAACAGGTCGGTACCGAGTAGAAGTACTCGGTATCGAGTTCTGTACTTAGCCAAATTTTGGCTATTTTTCTCCTAGGATCCTTCATTGCCTTGTTTAGGAGCTTGCCTCAAAGTTTCTCCTCCTCTAGTCCGAAGCAACCTCTACACACCAACCATAGTTGTGCTTGGCATCGAGTACAATTCCTTTAGCCAATTTTGATGTGACTTGAATTATGGGTTCCTCCCCTACTCCAGAGTCTCTCCTTTAAGTATAATCTAATTCCGGCCATTTTTGCCCAATTTGACAACCTTTTTCCTAACTACCTAAAAGCACTAGCAAACTATCTCAAGGAACAACATACAAACATGAGATATCATCCAAAAACATTCATAAGCACATGCAATCATCAAAACAACATGACAATCATATGAATTCTAGGCTAGATTTAACTTTTACATTAACATGTCAATATAATAAAAAGGGTTCGCAAAACCATTTAAAGATCAGTTTAAATATTTTCAATTTCAGCCATAAATATGTGTAAAGTGTGATTAAAATCAGAAAACATTTTTAAGACAAATATTGTGTTAAAAACATCTAATTTAACTATATTAACATGCATAGAATAGTGAGAGATCAAGAACCACTCACCAAATATCCAAAATTACCACCTTGATCCTTGAATCCATAATAAACAGCAAGGAATTCGAATTTGCAAGGACCAAAATGATATATTTATGAATTCTCCCTTATACGTTGAACAGTTACAGTGGCACCTCCGCGTCATAAGGAGTGAGATCATAATGTGTATATATTGTCATTGGACGATGGTGCTTGTTGCATTTATTTTCCAAAAAAGAAGGGGAAAATAAGATAGAAACGAAAATCTTTTGCAAAATGCGATTATTTTGGAGAAGGGAAAAAGAATATAGGGTTTATTTAGAAGAAATGGATCATGTTTGTGTTGGAAGAAGAAGCCTAGGATGAGAAAAGGAGTTTGGATGAAAATTTCAAGGAAAAAAGTATTGTGTGATCGGACGGAACAAATGGAATTGTCTAAACAGAAAAATAGACACATGGAAGAAGTTGCAAAAAAATTTAGTCTTAAAGATAACAAGTTTGTTTTTAGTCTGAATGGCACTTTTTTTTTTGAATAGAAAATGATAATTGCAACTATCATTCTGTGATTTACACTAAAAAAATGTGTTTCAGATTAAAAAGCAAAGTTTTGTCCAACCTTCTAAGTTATGAATTCCCCTCGCGAAAATAGGACAGTGTAATGTAAAGTTAGTGCCAATCAAAAAGCAAATTATGACTTGGAGAAGGAGTGCTCTTCAACATTCTTGAGCAAGGGGCCACCTGCTTACTAGTTACTCCATCTCTCCCTATTAATAACCAAATTAAAATCAACTAATTTCACCCAAAAATAAAAAAGACCGAGGAGAAGTTTCTGAGAAAAAGATGGGATTCTTAAGAAGTGTCTTCAGCTTTGCTTTCGGGACAACGTGCGGAGTCTACATAGCTCAAAATTACAATGTCCCCAACATTAAAAAGATGGCGGATTTGGGATTAGCAATCGCGAAGCACTACGAAGAAAATTATCGCAAAGGGAAAAAGGGAAACGACGACTCATAGAAATTGGTTTTTATACTTCAGACCGCCTTCCAGGTTTTCAAATAATTGGTTTCGTTATCTAGGTTTACAACTGATTTGGGTTGAACTCTTATTTTCGAGTTTGGAATATAGAATTACCTAATTTTAGGTATTAGTCAACTTTATGTATGGTGATGGAATTTCTTCAATGTAATTTAGTTTTTTGGTTAATTTTCGACATATATGTCAATGCTTTTGTTGCTGTTTCCAAATTATTTGATCGATCTGATGCTTGATGCTTTTGTTTGTGTGTTAGTATAGATTCAATATTAAAATGAATTTCCTGAGTTGCAATCGATTGTGTGATAAGTTACAGAAATAAACGATCACACACTAAGATCATCATTCATAGCTAAAAACAGAAAGCAGTACTCACAACATACGAAGATTTATCACAAATCACAACACAAAGTCAAAACTACAATGGAAAAACGAAAGAACAAGTAGTCCTGTATCTTTCTACATACAACAAAGATTAGTCACAAACCAAAACACAGTCAAAACATTAAAGAAAAATGAAAGAACAAGTAGTTCTGTATCTATGTACTCGAGTTAACAAAATAGCTAAATAAATACGAATAATTCGTTTCTTAGTTCTTGCAGTTCCATTTGGATGTCGGTATGCATGTCAGGTAATGGCACCAGTGGCATCTATCATTTCCATTTACCCCTCGATAAAGCATCACTAAACCAACTGTAAATCTGTAAAAAAGAGAGATGGATTAAAATTTCAATCATAGTAATATACGCATCATAGTAATATATACATTCATATTAGCATGCATAAGGAGTACATACCCAACTATAAGCAAAATGGTTGCGACCACCCACAACACTTGTTGATACAATTTATACTTAGATTTAGTTCGTCTTGTAGGGGGCAAACTGGAATTTTCCATCCAACCAAATTGAGGGCGAAGCAGTAAAATAAACCCCAAGAAAAACCCTGTAATAAACCCTCCAATGTGCGCGAAATTGTCAATGTGTGGTAGTATTCCTAGACCCAAGTTGATTATGATGACGAACACAAGTGTTAATAAAGCTGCAGCCTGTAGCAATCGGTTAGTGAACTGACCGTAGATAATGTTAGGCATGAAATCTTTGATACAACCTAGGGTATCAAAATTTTATACAACACCTCTTGACATGTATGCTTCAAGTCAAAATTTGATATATATATCAGCACTAATTTCATACATCAACTTTTGGCATGTAGTACACATGTCAAAAGCTGAACCATGTTGTATCAAAGTTTGATATATTAGAGTTGTATCATAGTTTTTTTCAAGAATGAATATGATATTAGAGTTTTGTTAGTTTTTTACCCTGTTTGAGTAAATAGTCCAGTTTGTGATGAGTTCTGAGAGCATAGCTCCAAGAACTCCAAATAGAGCACCTGAAGCACCAACTGATATGTTGTTTTGAATGAAAAGGGTTGAAAGAATGCTTCCACCAAACCCTGAAACCAAATATATTGCTCCTATTCGCACTGTAAGGTTAAATATCATAATGTTAGGAGTCAAGTTTTCTAAAGTAAACGTGTAACCTTAAGCAATAAGGGCCTTACAAAATCCAAATTGTTGTTCAAGTCGAATCCCAATGAAAATCAAGCTTAGCATATTTGCTAAAAGGTGCACGATGCCTGCGTGCAACCAAATGCAAGTAATAAGTCTCCATCCTTGATGTTGGTGCACTACTTTGTTCCACTTTAGACCTCCTAACTTCCTCAATCTGATAAGAAGTGTAGGGTAAATTATGTCATTTCATATCAACTAACTAAATAAGTAAAGCCACCTAAACTAATTTGTAACTGCTCCAACTCCAAATTAGCTGAGCAACAAAAAGTGACTAAATCAAAGTCAACTTTTTAAGATTGCTTTTGTTTCAAGCAAGTAGTATGATAGATTAATGTTTATTAATCTAAGGTATGTTCGTTTTCGATCATAATTTTGTGCTTATTAAGTGTTTTCTAGAATTTCAATAAGCAATAGAAAATTGCATAATGCTGAATAGTTGTATCTAATTACAAACAAGTTATTTCAAATTCAAAACTTTACCACTGATGCAGATAGTGTTATTAGTGATACAAGTAAAATTTTGCCTATCTTATGCAAACATAATATTGATACTTCTCTTTTTAGTTTCATTATGAGTATGGTAGATCATACAAGTCATTTCATATGACATAGCAAGCTTCATATAAGTTTTATAAATTTTAGTTGTGGATTTCAACATCTAATGGTTGTCAAAGCTGAAACATTCATCAAACCAGAAGAATGATTAATCACTATATGATTTCTAAATCATTTTAAGGTTAGGATGATCTAAAACAGGAAACTCACGTAGAAGAAGAAGGACCGAGGAGAGGATTCTCCCTCAAAGGCTGAAAGGAAAAGCGACCAAGGAACTTCTTTCCAAAGCAAGAACCATGGCTACTCTTAATATTTTCGGGGCAGTTGTTGACATACATAACAACGATGAAAACTGCAACATTGGCAACCACGATTGCAGGTACTAGCCATGGCTTCCACATACTTTCTTCATCTTCATCGTCGTGATCCATGTTTCTATTGTAGTAATGCTGAGTTCTTTCTTTGCTTCTTTCGGTAACGTTTGTTGTTGCGTTCGCCATTGATTTTTTTCTTGGTTATGTGCTTCAGTTGCTGAATGTTTTTAAATTGTTCGTATATCTGGTGGAGTTTGAGAGTGGTTGCGGTCTTTTTTTTTTCTTTGCTTAGAAGACGAGTTTAAATGATGCAAATGGCAGAAGGTAGTTGTAGTTTTGTATATTTGTTGAAACACCCTTTGCAAGTTTGTTGTGTCGTCTTTTTGTTGGTTTTTCTAAGAGGATGGGTTGTGAGTAAATATTTACGTTGGTAGGGGCTTGTTGAGGAAGGGAAGTAAAAGGTTTTTGTTTGTGGGCTGTAGTGGAGTGGAGGTAGTGCGCAAGGCCGGCAGTTAATAATGTGCCTGTGGTTGACCGTAGTTGATATGTGTATTCGATAAAATTTTATTTTGCTCATTTTTCTGCCTCTCGTGTTTATTTTTGCTAGTTCTCTAGTAGCTAAAGTTTAAATTTTGTTGACGACCCCAGTATATCAATTAAGACGGGGGAGGTTAATGTGTACGTGCGTAGCGTGTATGCGTATGAAGTTCATTGACTTGATTGACCAGAAGGGTGAGTGAAAGCAAAGCTGAAAATTCACTGAATACATTGATTAATGTGATTCCTCGGAAAAACAGACCATGAAGCGATTTCCATTTTGCTGCTCAGCACAATCATCGTTTGCTATAGAGCTACGTGAATCATTAAAAAAAAGCATGGTCGATTCATGTGTCGAGAAGAGACACTCCCAAGTTCTAGAGAACTAGTCGACTTGCCCGTTTAGGTTCTTTACAAGGGACTACTCGTTTAGGATAGGACCTTATTGTTACCTGTTAACATTCTTTTAAGTGCTATTATGCAATGGCTCAATTCCAAATCAATAAGTGAATGTTTGCACGGTGAATGCATCGAATTGTCATTGCAAGCCCAAGATATAATTACTAGAAGGATAAACAAAAGAGGCTTTGCATAGAAGGTCTCTATTTCTGATGTTGTTACAAGAAAAGTTCCTGTAGCAATGAGTATGTAAATTAAGTCTATGTTTTTTCTAGATCGAAAAGCGTAGACTATCTTACTCTTTGCTGATGAAAAATATAAATTAACTTGCGCTTTTTAAAAATTTCAAAATTTCCAAAAAAATTTCAAAATTACAAATTGCAAACTTACTTGCATTTTCTTGATAGAAAGTGCAAGTAAACCCGTGCTTTTCAAAAATTTCAGAATCTTCAAATATTTCAAAAAAAAAAAAATTCAAAATCAGAAAGCGTGCGCAAGTTAACTTGCACTTTTCAAAAATTTTAAAAATTCCAAAAAAAAATTTGAAATTAGAAAAGTACAAGACACCTTGCATTTTCGATTTTTCAAAAATAGAAAACAAATCTGCATATTCATTTATGTATGGACTTTTCTTATAATAATATCAAAATCAGGGACTTGTAGCTCTTTACTTGCAAACAAAAATTAAAAGCTTTGATAAAAAATCCTTTGTTTTTATACAATACCAATTGTTGAATCCTTGTGTTAAATAATCCATTGGTTGCTACTACACCACATCTATTTTCTAGTTTGGTCGAGTCATTCCTCTTTCGATCCAAGGGGGACAATATTGAATGTCATGGTTCTTGTTACAGACAAGGCCGCAATCGAGATTGATAGCTCAACTGTGAATGTTGTCGATGTCGAAATCAGAACTGTTAAAGTACAATCTCATCAAGTAACATCATCAACAAATCAAAATCAGAGAATTACGTGTTCAGTCAATCATTAGTGAAAAATAGTGCGTTCAACAAAGATGAATCTGATTCCTTATTGCATAGACTCTCATTCACAGGCACTTTGAATGATGGGATTTTCCCAAACTTGAAAACGTTTGCTTCACGATCAAAAAAGATGAATCTGGTTCCTTATTGCATAGATCGTTTAAGGAGATTTACTCAGCCTCCATGGTCTGAGTCCGCACAACTTCTTGTTTAGAACTTTCCAACTAACTCCCCTTTATTGAGGGTAAATATGAATCTCGAGACTTATTTGTTATCTGTAACACCCTATATTTTAGAGTGTCATAATATGGGGAAATGATTAAATAAATACCTAATTAAATTACATTATGAAATGACAATTAAGTAGGACACTTTTATTAAGAACAAGGGATGAATTTAAGATAAAGAGTTGGATGAATAAATAAGAATATGCTACAATGAGATTTTAGCCCCAAGCCTAAATTACTAAACTCCTAACCTCCCACCTTTCATTCTATCCCTCATTCAAAAACAAATCAAAACATAGCAAGAGTAAGGTTGACCATATTTTGAAGAGGAAGAAACAAAGAAGAATCCATGTAAAAAAGGAAAGCTTTCATCACTAAGAAGAAAAGAAGACTTTTAATCAAGTTTAAACTCAACTTAGGTGAGTAATCCTTTACCTAAACCTTCCAAACCAATTTGAGTTAGGATTGTATGTAAATGTGATGTTTTGAATGACAATAAACAAGTTTATAAATGATAGATAACCTTTGTTCATGTTTGAGAATTTAATGCTGATGATTTTTGATGTGTTTAAGAAATGAATCAAACCCTCTATTGAGGTTTTCAATCTTATAATATTCTGAAATTATTTGGAATTTATATATATTTTTTTAATTGAGAAAATGCTTAATTTTAGGATTTAATTATTTAAAATATGAAAAATAATTATTTTGGTCTGGATTTTTTTATATAAGGTAAAATACGATGAATCAGAATTTTTAGTGAATTTTTTGGATTTTCACATGCATTTTCAAATTGATATAATTATGTAGCAAAGGGAAGAGTTAATTGCTAATTAATATTTAAATAATTAATTAGTAAACTAATTAATAATTCCTGAAAAGTAAATTGCAAATGTTCAGGCTAACCAATGATAATTCGACATACATTAGAGTTTGGTGTAAAATAATTACTTTTAATGGTAAGAAAACAGTTTTCAACTTAATTACAAAAGAGTCATTTAAGCATGTGATAGCTTGCATAGACCTTTACACTCGATAGCTCTAAAAGGTTAACGCTCGATAGCTTAAATTGAAGACATGCGATAGATTAATAAGTTAAGCACTCGACAACTTTGTGACTTGTGATACTCGATAGCTTATGAAAATCTAAACATGATAGCTTGTGTAAGTCTTGACACTTGATACCTTTGGAGGAACGTTGATGCTCGATAGCTTGTGAAAGCATTAACATTCGACAGCCTTAAAATGTTAACACTTGATAGCTTTGACATGCGAAAGCTTCTTGACATTGATAGCTTTTGGCATGCGATGGCCTCTTGACCTCGATAGCTTTTATCATGCGATAGGTTGGCATGCGATAGCAATAAAACACTAACATGCGATAACCTAGTGTCAACATGCGATAACTATATGGAATCATTACATGATAACGCTTCGTAAACATGTGATTGTAATGTAATGTCAACATGAGATATCCAATAATGCTAAGAAATTCTAAGTAAATGAATGAACTTTTTGCAGCACTTTGGAAACCATCTTCCAAAAGTGATGGTTGAGAATTTCATAGAGATGAAATGACATGAATAATAAGTTAAATTGAAATAACTTATTTGAAATGGAAAATTGAAACAAAGCTTAAGAAGGTTATGGGATGTTAAATAATATCATTTGAGATGGTAGAATGATGGTATAAATCTTCCTAGCATCCAGATGTCTTTTAATGACAATATACGATCAAGGGTATAAGTCTTATGTAGTATCCAGGTGTCTTTTCACGAAAATATACGAGATCAATGGTATAAGTCTTATGTAGCATCCAGATGTCTTTTCATGAAAATATACGAGATCAATAGTATAAGTCTTCCATAACATCCAGATGTTTTTTCATGGCAATATACGAGATCAATGGTATAAGTCTTCCGTAGCATCCAGATATCCTTTCACGGAAATATACGAGATCATTGGTGTAAGACTTTCGTAGCATCCAGATACCTATTCATGACATTATACTAGAATGAAGGCATAAGTCCTCCGTAGCATCCAGAAATCTATCCATGAAAATTTGTAAGAATGATGGGATAAGTCTTCCGTAACATCCAGATGCCTATTCACGAAAGTATTTGGTCTTCGTGATAACTTAATTATCTATTCATGATAAAAATGTGAAATTAAGAATAAGTCCCCTATGACAATTTAAAATGAACTGACCATAGAAACTAGTCGGAATATGTTGTGAAGAAATCTCACATTTATAAATGGATGACTTGTGTTTGACCATGATTTGATGTTATTTATATAGTATTATGTAATTAATGATCAGTTCAAAGAGTGAAGGGAAAACCCATTCTGTGCTTTATTGGCATGGCCTTACAATATGATTTGTTTTTTTAGGGTAAAGTATTACTCATACCACGCTTTATGTTTTATTCGTGTTTTTATTACTTTTCACAAACTCACGGGTACTCATTCAAGTGGCCTGAGTTTATGGTATAGATGTGTATCTTTTGGAAAGACTAATAAAGACTCTAAAGATGAAACATAAGGCTTATTTTGTGAGTAAAAGATATTTTGAAAATTACGCTGTGTAAAACCAGAGTTTATAACTGGTTAAGTGTTCATGTAGGCATCTTCATATGTCAGGCATGACCCTATATGTTTTATTGTTTTTACCCCTGCGTGGGAACGAGATGAGTTAATGTATATGTAATGAATTTGTGTAAAACAATTTGACGTAATAGAAGTATTTAGCTTCTGTGTTTACTTAATGTTATGAAACATATTGATCTAATTTTGTCACTTGAAAATAATTTTGATGATCACTGCACCATCATCAGTGTTCATTTTCGGGTATCGAAATGGAGGATTTTACATTATCGTTGATATCACTTTGAAAACTTGAGTCCGAGTACCCCTTTATAAGGATCTCGTTGTTTGCATATATTAGGAACAAATCCTTATTATTTCTTCAATACTTTAAGATCGCCTTAATGATTTTCGCCCGGATTTGGTTTATATGGAGTAATTGTACCAGCATGAAAGTGACATTTGCTCTACTAAATTGCATAACATACATAAAGGATTCTATTATCGAAGCATAAGAAATACTACTCATGCATTTTCTCTTCTAATCTGTAGATCGTGGTTCTTTCATAGAAAGAACAGTTCCATGCCGCATTGGAACATTTCAGCACTTGAAAATTTCCATACTAAACCTTCTTAGTATGACATCTATGTACATTGATTGAGACAATCACAATAACATTCTAGGTCTATCTTTATAGATCTTTATATCTAGTATAAAAGATGTCCCTTCCAATTTTTTTATCAAAAATTATTGAACAACCAAGCTTTCACTAATTATAACATTGGTACACCGTTACCAATCTATAGTAAATCATCAACGTATAAAACTTAAAATGTAACATTACCATTTTGTTCTTTCCCGTACATGCATGCTTCCTCTATGTTTTGATTGAAACCAAATTGTTTGATTACCTTGTCAAAATATTTATTCCGACTCCTTGATGCTTGCTTAAGACCATAAATTGATCTTAAGAGTCTACATGTCTTGTCGGTACTCCCATTAACTTCGAAACCCTCTCTGGTTGCGACATATAAACAGTGCAACGATCCACACTTTTGTATATCGATAGATAGTTAAAATATTATTTACATAACCAAATGACTTTAAAATGAGCTAAAACTTTGGGTAATAATATAATCCTACATTTTTGGACTAGAATAAATGTGGTCCTTTTTGGCCTAGAAAAATTGTAGAACCTATAACTTTTAATAGGAATCGAATTTGAGCTCGATTCTTTTTCCAAATGAAAGATTTGATAGTTTCCCTTTACATAGATTGGTTATTATAGTTGTTTGGCCAACCCATTTGAGAGATATGACCGTGTTAATTTTAGACAGATTTAGCCAGATGTCACAGTCAACGCCCAAAGCCCATTATCAGGCTTGATGTGTTAATTTGGGAATTGTGCGTGCTAATCCAAAGGTTAGAGCAGTCACTAAAACATCATTTTATCTTCCTGAAACAGTCCTAAACCACAATTTATCATTTCTCCACCAAAATCTTCACAAAATCATACTATTTTGGGATAAAATCAAAGAATTAAGGAGATCAAACTTAGGGAAACCACTGGAGATCATCAAATACATATTTTTGGAAAGGATTTCATTTAACCTTGCTGTACAACTCAGATTCGTATTAATTTGGGACTGATATGATCGTTTTACCATCGATTGGTGAGTAATTTATAACCTCTTACTACTATATGTTGAGATATATGTTTAAAAAGTGTTTTGGATCCATTATTTAAGTCAAAACCGTATCTTTATGACCTGACCTGATTTGAAAGCGCGGTCTAAAACATGTTTAATGATTTCAAATGGTTTAAATCACATGCTTAAATGTTTTGAGCTCATGTATGCATGTTAAGTGTATGTTATAATGTTTTTGTAGATTTTATGACTTGATATGATGATTATTTGCACTGTTATGTTTGCATGATGAATGTTTGTATGGATGAAACACTCGCGCAGGGTGAAATGGGGGTGATTATTCTATGGATGGAGAATTCCCAAGTGCACGGGAATGCTATTATGATAGAGTCGTTGATGGATTACACTAAGGCATATGATTCGTAGTCGTAGAATACTTTCATGGATCGCCTCTAGAGTATTTTGAGTTGATTTCCACAAACAATGGATGCATATAGATCGAAGCAGCCAAAGAAAAGGTGGATCGATGACTGGAATAAAGTAAGCAAAGACTTAGCCAAATTTGGCTAAGTGATGGATTGCCCCCGATCCATGCCCATTGAAGGAAACTTGCTATTTCTGGGAAGGAAAGCACGGGGATCGATCACAAGCCTAAGTGAAGAAAGGTTTGGCGGTGTGATGGATCAGCACCGATCCATAATGGATTGGCAATAATCGATCGAATTTGGCTAGATTGAATATTTAGAGCTTGAGGAAGAGTATTGAAGCATATTTGGCTAAGTAGAGGACTAGTAACGATCCATGATGGATCGGTACAGATCCATGCTATAATACAAAATGGATGTAGTCTACTAAGAGAAGCTAGTTGGAGCATCTAGGGAGCATTCGAGCAGGCATGGTCCATATTATGATGACATGTGGAGTGGAACAAAGGAGTTCTACTATCGGTACGTATGTCAAGGGATCATTGATGACTAAAGACATTGACATATGCTTGTGAAGGAATAGGTAGGGACGCTCACCATGAATCGCCTGAGTGGATCCATATCTCTGGACCTTACGACGTTGGTTTAGTTCTTAACCGTTGGAGTGGGAAAGATTCAAGCATTAATGGAGTTACCATTTTAAGTTGCCACTGAACTTACGATGTTGTTCATTTGTGTTAACTGTTATCATATATCCAAGTGAACCGTGAGTATGAGAGATGCTTGATTTTTTGATGGTTGCAATGATTGCTATGGTTGTTTATGCAATGTAGTTATTATCGAGTCTAATACCCTAACATCCTAGAATGTACTTAGATGGAGTAGTACACCCATGCCTATGATAGTAGCTTAGCATATGATGTTATTAGGTGCTAACTTGTTGGATGCATGATCATGTAAGGTATGACTTTACATACCATATTTCTCTTATTTATGATACATCAACTTTACATCTATAATTTTAGGCTTATAGATCGCACATACCAGACTACTGTCGGTTCGGAGGTTATTTGCATTGCTTCTTATACTCTCGAGTACTCTTAAATGAGTAAACCAAGGATAGATATGGTCATAGCCCATTGAACTATGCAGACGACAGACATGAGGCTTACTGTAACACCCCACCTCTATACCCATACTACCAACAAATATTACTAGGTAATACTGTCTGAAAATACAAAGAATAATGTGATATTGAGCTATCACACGTGAATATTCCCTTGAGCTAACACTGATATGTATTTCAAAATCATAACTACTCATCTATACATACCCAGTATCAACACAAGGAATAAATACATGCGTTTCCAAAATAGAACTATACACGGTACAAAATAGAACATAGAGTCATGAACACAACAATAACATATACAAGTCTCGGTGGGTTAATATAAAAGAGTCAAAGCCCACTATCTCTCAAGAATATATACAATATAATTCCAAAATATATATCTCAATAACATCTACATACATAAGCCTATAAAAATACGTAATGATACACATATCTACTAATAATTATATATCTATAACAAACATAAGCTAGTCTCATCATCTCTGAACCTAAAATGTCTCGAATGGACTCGAATATTATATAAATAACACACAGGTCAGACTATGTCTAGAATGTAGATGTTAATATGTGATAATAATTAGTATGGTATAACATGTATCTCACAAAGTAACATAAGTGCATCATAGGTGCAAGTGTATGTCTCAAACCTATAACATATTTATAGAACCATAGCATAACGAATGAATCAACCCAACATCCAATTATCAATCAACATACTAATGTCCCGAAAGGGAATCAACTATCATCAAGAACACAATCAAATGAGGTACTGCAAGTATGGTATTATATGTTTATGTGTCTCTATCACATATTCCAAATGGGAGCCTGACATCACACAACACTGCTCTAAGAGACAACATACAACACTCAAAGTACACACCACACCACACAATCTTAAGTTACTCCCGGACATCGTGACCCCATGCCCATCTACACTCTATGGTCAAGAGCTACTCCAAAATGGTAACGGACTATTTGGCCAGTATGACATTTGGGCGTACCATCATACAATCCAAATATCAACACACAACATGTATAATAGTTATGCCACGGATTCGGGGTGTGATCCCCATAATCAGCCAACTAGGATGGATACTAGTTTATCTGGATAAACAACACATAGCGCTCATAGGCACTCAAATGATAGACATACTTAACCAACTTACACATGGCAATGGTAACACGCAGCTACCACACATCATATATGAGTGTCCATCACATTCAAGAGCTAACTAAATAAAGATTCGAGTGTCCCATACCACTCAGTGCTACTCACTTATTTACCCAATGTATGGATACCTCTCAACTACGCAATAATATTGTATATAACAATTCTAAAGAATAATCTGAGAGATATTATCGAAAGTCCCATATCAAACGGTATTATAACTCCATTTATTCAAATTCCTCATTACACATAAATATAACCAAACAAAGCTTACAATTTATTTAGAAAAGAGCATTCATCTATAGAAAAATGATTTAAAAGTTCCAAAAACCCATATTTACTTTTAAGAGTTAAAACACTATTTTATCATTTTATTTTAAACCAAAAATAAGAATAATAAATTTGTAAACCTCTTTCCCATGTTTAAAAGTCATATAAATCTCTTTTATAATCAAATATCATTTATAAAGTCATCTTATAAATTTTCTATAATTAAATACGCTTTTAAAATGAATATATAGGCTTCCCGATCAAATCCTATTTATTTTAAACAATAGAATATATGTTTGAAATATCTTCTTCATATTCAAAAAATCATAGATAAACACTTTTAAAATTTATTAATATTATTTAGTAACCAATTCATAATTTCTGGAATTAAATAAGATTTTTAAATAATTACTTAAAACCGAAAAATCCATTTTATTATTTTAAATCATAAATCTTTAATTAAACATTATTTAATATAAAAAATGAAATTTCTCAAAATAACTTTATATTTGAAAAACACCTCTATTTTATTTTCAAATCCATATTTTTTTCAGAGGTAATTTTTTTTAAAACAACTAAAAACTCATTGGCTTGATGCAATGCTCCTGGTCTACCATCGGTCCACTGGTCAAGCCATGATCGATCGATCGGTGTCGCGACCTGGAGCACGTATTATGCTCTAAGTCTCATCTTCTTCCCTATCATTGCTTGCCTATGACCCATTCTACCTCATTTCGATGCAACTTCAAGCAGTATCAAGTAACTATTACACATACAATCAATCACACATTGCACACGAACAAGCTCTAAGAGATTTTGACTAGATATAGGATGTTTGGTACTCACTGTAAACATTACTAAGAAAATGATTGTAACACAAAATCATCACATACCACATCAAGTTCAAGCATACATCGATTCTACACATAGTTGTGAGTAAAGCTACACACATTAGCACTTAGCAAATTCAAGATTATTCACTTTGCACTCAAAAATGGCTTCAAATTTCTACTTCTTTATTTACTGTAAATTACCAATCACATTCCAACTTGATCAAAAACCCAACTTTGATTGGTCTAGAGGTGTAGATCCTTATTGAAAAACATACAATTTGATTTCAAAATTTATAGGATTTTATTTGATTTATTTAGGAATTTGAAAGAGGGAGGTAAGGTTTGGTTTGATTTATTGCGTCGTAAAAATGAGACATGAGCTTTCATTTCTAAAGAGAATGGTGCTTCTAGAGAATGATAGAAAAATGGAGAAAGAAATGAGTTGGTTTCTCATTTTTTGATTTGGGTTTTGAGCTTCAAGGACTACAAAATAAAATATCATCTTATTTTATTACCTTCTTACCTTTTATAGTTCAATTTTCTACTTACTCAAAATAAAATCAATTCTCAATTAAAAATCATGTTTTCCTTCTACTAGTGTTTAAGCAATGCTATATATCTTTATTAAAGTTTATTTCGCAATTTTTCTCCCTTAAATTAATTATCCATAAATTACTGGCCCATTTTAATAAAAATCAACTATTAGCCTCAACAATTAAATAAAATTCATTCTTCTCTATAATAAATTCTAAAACCCTATTATTTATCACTATTTAATTTTAAATTTTTTATTAAACTGATTTTAATTCAACTTAAAAAAACCATTTCCACTTTATAAATACCAATATTATTGCAAAAAGGCCCAACATTATAATTATCAATAATTCATTGCTTCGAAAATATTTAATACTAACATAATTTATCTAATAATATTCTTAACAAATATTTTTCTCCAATATAATTAAGCACGAACAATTAATTTATCTTTTCCTCAAATCTCAACAATAAATATTTGATTATTAAAATTTCCAACTTCACAAAAATACTTCCTCATTAAAATCCCAAATAAGCTTCTATATTTCCAAATCATTTCAAATCCCCAATATTCATAATTGAATACCAAATTATCCCCATTTTATTATTAAAACCCATTTAATTATTTATTTTTATTAGTTGCTTCTCAACATCGGGTTATTACAGATTCCCACCTTAAGAAAATTGCATCCTCGCAATTCCCCTTAGGGAAACTCCATAACTGTAACGACCCAGAATTTGATCACTATTTAAATGAATATTTGATTATATTTTTAAATAATAAATAAATGTATTTTTATTAACAAATAAACTTATTTTTTTAACTAATGATGATAAAATCGTTTTCAAAATTTGTTTACCAATATATATAATTTAGAAAATAAAATAAAATGTGACCGGAAATTATTTTCCGAAATCTTGATTTTTCATTGGTTAAAAGTTATCTAAAATGTTAAAATACTATTGTAAACACATATATACACATTACAAACTATTTCAGCATGATGGATACAAGTAAATATGCATGTACATATTTTCTCATTTAAGTGTATATATATAAGATAAAAGAAAACCTTTTTATAAAAAACGTATATGTTTTAATATATAAAAATACCTCTTTCAACACATAGTACATAGGATCATGGCTTGAATAGTTGCATGAGAGGGGGGAGTACTTGAAGTGGGCAGATCATGGAGGGGAGTATGGTGATGCATGCATATGTACATATGATTATAAGTTTGTATTAAAACGTATATGTTTTAATATATAAAAATACCTCTTTCCACTTTAAATTCCTTCCATAACTTGTTCAATACCCTTCTTCATCCATTTCTTCACTTCACATTCGAATTTCAATCCAACATCCACCTAACCCTACATGGTCAAGCCCCAATAGTACATGGCCGAGCCCGAACACCACATGGCCGAGCCCTCGGCCATTTAAAGTGTTCAAGGGTCCAAAGTTTCAATTTTTGCAAAATTCTAGCTTATATCCAAGTTAAGAAAAAGTTCGCCTTGAGTGAGTAAGGTTTCAGTGAGTAAAACTCTTGTTTTAGGAAAAGAAAATAGCTTTATTTTGATGAAATATATGTTGTGAAAATATAGTGGTTGTTGTGTTGAAATATCATGTTGTTTTTGATGGCATATGATTATAAGTTTGTATTTGAGCTTGGATTTGTGATTTGGATGTTAAATGATATGTTTGGATATGGATATGTGAATGGTTGGTTATGATATGATGGTAGTGTGTTTATGAAACAAAACCAAGCATATGTGATGTAATTGTTGTAAAGTTAGCACCTTGAAAAGTCGCGAAGGACTTGATATCTGGTTTGAAAATAAAAGCTTATTTCTAGTTTTTGAATTTAGTAAATGTTTTCCAAGTTTTCACCTTTTGTTTAAGTTTTCAAAACTCTTCCATTTGTGTTTTCAAATATGCAATAGCTCGAGTTAAAGTGAAGATTTCACCTAGAAATCAATTTTAGCGAACTGCGCTCACAACGATAATCTCTATGGTTGTCGTTCGAAAATTTTTGCGATTTTAAGTTTTAAAGTGTTTTCTTTGAATTGTTTTGAAAACTCATTTTAAAACTACTGAAGTAAGTAAAAAGTTTAAGTTTAAATTTTTAATAATTTATTTATTTAATTTATTAATTAGGGTAATTATTAATTAATTAATTAATTAAGTAATTAGGTTATGTAATTAGAGCTTAAGAAATTATTAACAAGTTAATTATTTTAATTAAGGAAGTTTTAAGTAAGGATTAATTAAGATAAAAGGTAATTAATTTTTTTTACTTAATCAAACTTAATTATTTTAAATAATTATTAAATTAGAGTCAATTATTTGATTAGTTATAATTTAATTAAAGGTTAATTATTCACTTAATTAAGGTTTAATTATAAATGAGTGTTTGTTTAATTAAATTTTAATTAATGTTTAATTATCAATTAATTTTTAAATTATCAAGGTTTAATTATTGATTAATTTAGACTTAACCAAGCTTAATTGAGATTAAGTTTTAATTAAATAAATTAAGAGTTAAATAAGCTAAGTTAGAGTTTAATTATGATTTAATCTTTTATTTAATTATGATTTATTAAGGTTTAATTAAGTTTTAACCTATGATTTAATAGAGGTTTATTCATTTTAGAAGTTCTTAAAATTCTACCAGTTATTTATTTTAAACGAGTTTCTTATCCAAGTGAATTGTTTTTTTTAAATCGAAGGATCTCTTGCCCGAGCCTTAAGTAACCCTTTATACTAGGAAACCAAATGACATCTATTAATAGAACAAAACACCATTCTGCTATTATAAATACTGGGACATTTTGCCGTATAATGGATTGATTGATTGTGATTGAATGATTCCCTTTACTTACTGCTTGCTCATGCAAATATCCATGTTAACTTGTTATGTAGAACCAAATTAGAAGATCCCTTGTAGTCTTTAAGCCTCTGTTAGATTTTGTGAAGTTAAATGTTTTCATTTTCCTTTTGGATAATGATTTCAAAGTTATTCCATCTTGGATAAGACATTTTAAGGATGATTTGGCAACGGTTTTAGTTAAGATATTTATATAATGGATGGGTTTATCAAATGGAACTTTTTGGATAAGGTTTTATTAAAGAAGTTGTTTAAATATGAAAGGCTTATAAAGGAATATTATGAATGATTTTGGGTTACGTAATGAAGTTTTAGAAATGTTTTGAATATTCATAAAAAAGTTTATAAAAGGTTTGGTTATTTATAAAGGAGTTATAAATGGTTTTGAATATTTAATAAAGAGCTTTATAAATAAATTTGGAAGTTTTATAAAGTGTTTCTATAAATGGATTTGGGTTCATAAGAAAAGGAGATTTCATGAATAAAACGAATTGGATTAGAAGGGTTTGGGAAAGTAAATTAAAAAAAAAGAAATTGAAATTTGGATTTCTCGAGACTGACCTTTTAAAAATGGTGGTATGGAACTTCCATTCCACACTTAACACCAAAGGAATGTGTTTAGAGTTATCCTTACCTCCAATTTGAAGAACGATTTTAGAATCCTTTTTAACATGATTTGGAAGTAAAAAGTTATTCGCAAATGTTTTGTGAACATAATTGTGTCAGAGAGATAAGTCTATGAATGTTTTAGACAAACGTTTTGAAAGAGATTTATAAAATAAAGATTTGTTTTGAGGCTTAGTGGTTGCTATCGGTAAATAAATCTCAAATGGAATTGATTGTTGTTTGTTTATTTGATAATTAAATAACCGACTATCAAATCTGGACCTGTTTTACTCAGGAGGTATGTCGGGTATGTAACGACCCGTAAATTTTAACTGTTTTAATAACGTAATTAGTTGAAATTTTATGAAATTTCAAACGATAAAATTTTGAAATAAAAATTTGATATTTGGAACGCGTCTAATTAATCATAGCATCTGGTAAATTTTCATCAGATAATTTGGAATTTTATTTTCTAGTGTAATTTTATTTCAATTTATATCAGTTAAAATTGATGATAATAAAATATTTTCCAAACCTAAATATTTTTACATAGAAAAATTCTAATTCATCTTCTAACTAAGACGTCATTTTTCGTTTTTCCAAATTCGGACTTCTTTAACTCCATCGATCTTATTTTTCTGCGTTTTTGCTGCATTTTCCGCTGGTAGAAATTTCGAATTTTATAATTCAATCAAACCGCTGATATCTTTATACCGTTTTGATCGTCTTGTCGTGCTGATCTCTGCAGTATATTCAAATCTGTGTTTTGAAGTCCGGTTCGCAGTGGAATCCGGGAAAAACGGTAATCGTACCGGTTCCGGTTTTTTGTGACTTTTGTTCTTGTGACCTTTTGAAGTCCTAGTCCATTCAACTTTCCATCGTATAATTCAATAGCCTGATGATTTATTATTCACTGACTTTTACATACTTTGGGGTTCAAAAAAATTTGTTGTTTCATTTTCCCAATTCGTACGTTCATTATTTTGTTCTGAATAAATTTTTCCAAATGCTATATTTTTCTCTACCTGTTCATTTCTTTTCTTCATCAGCCAAACACTTTCCTCCTCTAATTGCCGAAACCCTCTCCTTTAGCCACATCTTCCCTTCCCACGTCAGTTCCTCTCCATGCTCGAGCCTTCCCACCTACCAGACCTCGTCAACCCGTGACCATCTCTACCAACCCGAGCCTAGGCAACTCCGGCCTCCCTCCCACAGCATGGCCACACGGCATGACCAGTCGAGAACCCACCTACATGACGCAAGCTTCATGCCACTTCACATCTTACCTCTCCCCTCCGACCATGCTACAGCCCACGGCCTCCCCTCTCTCCAATCCTCCACGCCTGAACCCGAAGCCACCACTCCTCACCACCTTGTTTTCCCTGGCCGCCGATCATTACCGGCGCCTCATCCCCGCTTGCCTGCCTTCTTCACTTCCAAATCCACCTCATCGGCTGCCTCAGCTTGTCACCAGCCTCGACCTCATCTTCATCCTTTGTTGCATCTATAAAGGTGTGTATGCATATCTTGATATAACTGTATATGTTTACAGTTATATATATAGATGTATAGATTTGTTTTTTTATGTGTATATGCAAGTGTATGCGTGGTTATTTATATAATTTTTTTTAAGTATATGTATATATTTGTTTGTATATATATTTTAGTATAAGGGAGTTTTGCTAGATCCTTTTATAAATATCAACATGTTTTACTGTAAAATCTGGGTTATGTAAGGTATATAGGTTATAGTCTGAATTATATATATATATTGGATATAATTGAAATCTGCATTTTTGTTCGTAGTTTGCATACCTGTTATATATATAGAGATAAGTATATACGTTGCGTGCTCATATTTGTAATGCAGTATATCATATTATGTATTGTATATATTTTAAAGGAATATTATACACGTTATACTGATTGTATATAATATAGCTATATATATATCTGTAGATTTATATATGAGTTATATGTTATTATACCTATAGGATTTGCAAGCTCTGTAGTTGTTGTCTACATGTATATAGTATGCCGTATTTTTATTGAAGCTTTCCATATATGTCAAGTCGTATCCATTTTTTTGAACCTGTTATATATTTTACGTGTTTATATGTGTTGATAGTGATACTGATTTCAAAGTGAATATGTATATATGTTTGATTTTGATATATATGTTGAAGAATGCACGTATATATATTAGTATATGTATAATAGTTTATATATAAGCCTATATTTACAATCTATTGTATGTCCATAGGGTTATATGGTTATGTAGTATCTGTTGTTGTATATATATAAGTTTATAAACTATATTCTTTCTATGTTTATGTTATGACTATGCAAATTTAATATATGTACGTATTTCCTGATGAATGGCTACAGTGTTATACAATATGTTTACTAATAATGTAAGTGTATTTATATATAAGTAAGCTATTCTGTTATACATATAAAATGTCTGCTGCATAGGTTTGTAAAGTTCTGCTAAATTTCTTTTCGGTTATCAAGTGTCTAGATTTAACAATGAAAGTTTATGCAAGTATAATATATTTTATACTTTATATAAATGGGTATTGTTCACATTTTATACTATATAACAATGAAATTTTCTTTTCGGTTAACTAGTTGTACATATTTTTTATTTTTGATAAATTTGATATAAGTATAGATTTGTAGCATATTGTCATTTGGTGTTTGTATATGAATGTTTATAATACGTACTATGAAAGAAAATTCATGTCTACCAATATATGTGTTTTGTTGTATATTATATATATGTACTTTGATTTCAAATTTGCCTATAGATTTTATACTATAACCTATATATATATATGTGATTTGATTTTTTTATACATATAGATTTTGATTTGGATATATGTATATATGTTTAAATTTAATACCGATATATATATATATATTATATGCTTAAATTTAGAATATGATTTGATATATATAGTTATATATACATAAGTTCACTTATATCAATTATCGTCATCGACCCAGTTCTGATCTGAATTCGCCTATTCCTATTATCAGCTTCGTTCGTCGATTAGAGTTCTATCTTGCCTTGTTTTGGGATTCGTGCCTGGATTTCGTAACTCAATCTCATCGTCTATTTCTCTAGCCTCAAAAGGTGAGCAAATCACTCACGATTAATGTTCTTTTATTTATTAAATTTAATTTCAATTAAAATAACAATTGAAATATGCTGCTGTTAGTTATGTACACTGTTATACATATGTTATTACCTGTATTAGTTCACCTGTGACATCTGACACCACTATCTGTTATTTATACAATGATAATCCAGTTTGGTTGATAAATGATTGATTGTGTGATGTTGACATTGGACGTTAAATTTTTAATGTAGTATGTGATAAATAATTTGAAATTGAAATTGACGTAGGTTAGTTAGATTTGATATATGTGTTAAATTTGATTTGATGACATTTGCATAATATGACCCCTTTAAATGTTTAATTATTTGACACGTAGAAATTTGGTAAAATACACCTTGAACCATTTAAATGTTTGTTGCTTAAATTGATGTTGTATGAAATTGAATAATAGATACCAAGTGAAGAACCGCATAAAATATTAGTGCAATAATCTTTAATCTACATGAAATGATAGTGTAGATTCTAGAAATAATTATATTAATTTGTATAAATAACAAATGTAAATTAATACGATTATTTCAGGATTATTTGGATTTATTTATTGGATTGTTATTGATTGTTGTTATTGCTTGTTTATTTACTTTGACACCATCCCAGTTATCACACTGCAAGTTCCCTTTGTTATGCTTTGATTTGTGAATTGAAGTGGAATCGGGTTGAAATGATAAATACCCAAATTGAATTTTGACCTAGGATAGAGAATTTAATAAAACCGATTGGTCAATAATTTGATTTGAAAAAATGAAGATTTTATTTGAATAAATAATATGGATTTGAAACAAAGTTGGAATTTGAATTTTAACGAAAGGAAATGTTAATATTTAATAATCTGAAGCAAAATATTAACAATGTAATTAATGAAAGAACATTGTTTAAATTAAGAAATGATTGAATTAAGTTTTGAATTATTTAATAATTAAGTTTTGAGATTACTTAATAATTAAATAAAATTGAATTCTTTGATAAGTAAAATTGAACTTTTTGAATAAGTGAAATTAAATTTCTTTATTAATTGAGTTTTGAAATGGGCAACTAAGTAAATGAATAAGTGAAATTGAATTTCTTTAACAAGAAATAAAAATGTGTTTTATTGAAATTAATGTAAGACTTGAAATGTAAAGAATTGGATTTGATGAATTTAATTTAATGCAATTTGTAAGTTTTCGATATAATGGAGTTGAACTTAAATAATTGATTTAATAAATTGGAAGTTAAATGGAAATTGTTTTGAAGGATAAATTTACTTAACGAATATTTAATGAAATCGATCAAGGAATTTAAATTGATTTGAATGTTAAATTAAATTAATTTAAATGATTTCGGAATGAAACTTATATACGAACCTGAATCAATATTTGAATTGTTTTAAATAAAAATTGAAATTGAATTATAAGACTTTGAAATGGAAATTTGGAAGTTTTGAACCGTAAAATTTTGGAAATTGATTCATAAAGACAAATGAAATATTTGTTTATAAAATTCTAATTGAAATTGAATTTAATTTGGTTTGAAATATATTAAACGACCAATCGGTGAAATGATTATGAAAGTTATTAAAGAGACCGGAATCGGTTAGGGACATACTCACTGTCTAAACCGAAAACCACTTTAATAACTATATGCGGAGTATGATCCAGAATGAAGTGGTTGGAATGATGTACGTGATGACTGAAGAAAGAGAACGATAATGGATAGCCTTGACACTTGTGTCAAATTGGAAATGACTAAAACAGAAGCCGTGCCGGGCCAAATGAGGTTAGCTGCCTCGAGCGAACACACTTCTTCAAAAACTACTCATTACTTGTTATCGATTGGTGCACCCTCGAAATTTTGGGAGTGTTGTTTCGCGGTGTTGCGATCGTTGCGGCGATGCGTTCTCACCAGTCCGGATCAGGCAAACGGTAGTTTCACTACCTTGGATATTGCCTCATGTGCCTTGTCATACTTGTATCCCTATATGCGACCACTACGATTTGTTTTGTGTTATACCTATGGAGTACTCCCTGATATCCCACTAGTTTACGGTGGAGTTTACTGTGCTGTATAGTCTATAATGCTTATATAAAATGTGTTAAGGGGGATAATGGTAACGCCTTAACACTATTTTGATACTTTATATTACTGATAGGCATTATCTACTTATCGTACACTACTACATAGTAGATAGTTTAACGGATCCTTAAAGGATGGTTATTCCAAACATCCTTTGAGTTACTTGTATTTCAGTGCTATTTCACTTGAGTTGGATTTATTGATATAAGAATGTTAATCCTAACTCGAGTGTTTTGTGCTTTGCTTTACGCTCGGGTCAGACTGAGTGTACCAGTATTCGAGACTCACCTTTAGAGTTGGAGCTTCGCTTAGAGATCCAGATATCTATCCAGCTTTCAGATATCCAGTTGATTCCAGTGATTGTATTCTGATTCTTGTATTTGACTATTGTATTCAAGACTCCTATTGTACTTTATTTTACTCTGATATGTATATAGTAGCTTCATGAACTACTATCTTTTGTTTCCGCTGCATTTATTACTCTGTGTCTGTGATCTGTGATTATTTATTTACTATATATGTTCAGTTTTGCCAAATTTAAATTAACAATTCGGTATTTTGAATTACTCAAGTCCGACATGTGCGGATGCGAATAGTCCAAAATAGCGGGTCGTTACAGGGCATATTCGAGTTCCTCGATGAGGACTTGATTTCTTAGTGCATACTTCCAAAAGAACCAGAATTGAGTTAGCTGAAAATTATCGCTTAGTTTTGGAGACACCGGTTTTTTTATTTATCCAAACCACTCCAAAACTAATAACGAACGATGTTAAATCATATGAAGTATGCTGTGGAGTTATACTATTCTTTCTGAGGGTGATTCCAAAATGAAAGATAGTAATGTGGAATGTTTGTTCGATCCGGAAACAACTTGCATGGATGAATGCTGGCATTGTATCTCTGCCTGGAGGGTAGTGTTAGCATTCCAAGATGGTCTGCTAAGAGGAAGAAGGTAAAGACGTGTCCTCACGAGCCTTACAAACCAGGAAATGGCAAAAACAGGGTATGCAGCAAAGCTATATGGTCAGCTACCATTAGGAGCCGTCATCCCATTCTAGATTGTCCATATTCGAGTTGTTTGTGTGTAAACACCATGGTAGTATAAGGCTTTGGTTTCAAAAATGGATGAGGTAATCCAGTTCGCCATATTAAAGGGTTAGCCGACTCTGTGTAGCAGGGGTACAAGAAGTTCTTGTCAAACTCCGATGCATTTTCTAGGGGTGTACTATCAGAAGGTAGTCTCTTACCTTGCCATAGTATGGAATTGATCTCCAATGCATGCCTTTATGGTTTTTGATTTTAGAGCCTAGTATGCTGGATTTTAATATGGTAATAATTTCAGCTATTTTGATATGTATTTGAATCCTTAGACATTATTATAATATCACTGGACTTTATATACAAGGGTTTTGGTTATTGTAAGATAAAAACCCATCCGTATTTATGTGCGGTGTGGTCTTACAAGACTCCTTTGATTTCAAAGAGTTTTTAAAGTAATAATTAAAAGTTGTTTTGAGTTTACTCACACCAGACCTATGTCCGATCCGAAGTTTATTTTCATTTCCTAAACTCTTGGGTGCTCAAATTTGAATGGGCAGCCAAGTAGTTCAGGTTCTTCCACAGATTCACTAGGAGAATCTTGGAGCAGGTGGCTTCCTCGATAGCTAGTAATTTTTCTTATTACGTTGTATTATAAGTTTATTATATCCAGTTAGGTAGGGACAGGTTGTTATACCTGTCCTAGGATAGAATTTGTATTAGTATGATTTTGATGTAACATTTTTGAAATGACTTTGTAACGAATTATGTTGAGTAATATATATTTTTCCATTGTGCTGTGAGATTCTATATTGTTAGTTTCTTCTCTTCTATCTTTTCTTTCTTTCACCCCTAATGATCAGTTCTTCCTACACATGAATGCTCGGCACATAATACAGTGGACGTATTAGTGTCGATATTCGAGGGACGAAAAATACGGTTGTTACATTTTAGTATCGGAGCCTAGGTTAAGTGAACACCTAGGTTTTTGTGGGGAAACTCATTAAGAGATAAGGTAATAAAATGCCTTATTATGAGTTTGAGTGTGTTATATATACAAGTGTGTACTTGTTAGTGATATAAAAATGTTTTATATTGTTGATTTATCGGTCGAGTGGCTTAAGAACTCTGGTCGGGATGTGTCACGCCACGGTGTAGATAGGGGTTTCCTAAACACTTAAACAAGGAAAACCGACAGAATATTGTTTTAAAATGGTAAATGAAATAATTTTACCTAAGATTATATTTTATATGTAAAAAAAAGGTTTTCAATGTTGATTGAATTGTTGGGTGTAATGGGTGATAAGGAATGATAATATCTGTCTATTATCATTTGGAAACGATACCTTTCCCTATATGAATATGGTCTAGAAGTGTATTTTAAAGGTATCTTACTATAATTAGGTAGTAAGAATGGGTACGCAAGGAAGGAGAGGGCAGGGAAAGTGATCGAAGAAGCTAACCACAAAGGATAGAAAGACTAACAAACAAGCCCCAAAGCAATTGTGGTTTCTAATGAAGAAGCAGTTGAAGTTCAGACGAAGCCGACAACTACAACAAAGAACGACAACATCATTAAGGGAAAAAGGAGGACATTTCTATCGCACTGGAAGAGGCCTTGGGAAGACAAATTAGAAGAGAGTGATCCACAAAGGAAATTCTTTAAAAGGAAATTAGTTGTTACTTATGTTACAAGACAGGACATACTATAGACTATTGTGTAGAAGGAAAGGAGGGACCAGTAGTTCCTAAAGTTTAGGAAAAACATTGCTTCTTTTGCCAACAACTTGGACACATCAAGAAAAATTGTCCTATGATTCAAAGAGCACTATTGGATGGAGAAATTATTAAGAAGAAACCAGCCACCTTGAGAAAGATAATGGGGGGGGGGGATTTGTACATGGAAAGTGGAGGAGAACAGTAGATGGGGATAAGTATCGTGAGTATGAACCAATAAATATGATGGTGGTTTGGGAAGTTATGTATAATATGTATCCTTGGAGATGTTTTGAATGCTATGCAATTATTGTTGTTTGCTTTTAAAATCATTCTTTGAACCTAGGAAATGTCTAGTAAATGCCTAAACACTCGAGTGAGCAAGTTGGCAATATGGAAAGTGAGTCCTCGAGGTACCAACTCCCTGATCGACTATATGGAGCATCAAGACATAGGACCAATTGACGGCTACACCGCCAATTATAGCATAGGCGGCCTTCCGTACTGTGGTGTAGATCTGGTCAAGGCTCCCCGTCTTCGGAATGATGTTGTGCTGAATGATGCACATGACGAGATGGGCCACCGATCGCAAATTGTCAGTCCTCCAATCACCGACATTGCTAGAAAGGATCCACTGGAGAATCTCATATTCAGTCATCTCAATGTTGTCCAAATCTACACCTACTATAGATATCTCCAAAATTCCAGCAAGATCATAATCTGACATCTCAATCCGAGCTCTCTTCACCTTGAACTCAATGTAACTGTTGCTATCATTGAAATTCTATGCCATCTATGCATCAAAAAGACGAACGTAGTGCGAGTAATATTCCCACTCATAAGTCTCGAAGCAGAGAGTCGGTGCAAGTCCTACCGCGATGAAAAGCTCTTCAAGCTCGAGAGTGGCGAAATCTTCAAACTTCACTAGTAGTCCATGAAGGAAATCAAAGTCCACCGTTCTAATATAGGTGGTGATCTTCCGCTAGCTCCGGTCAAGCCAAGCGGCTTCTTGAGGAGTGGGACCGAGATGATGAGAGGAAGAGCCGCTGGTATGTGGTGATGCCATGGGCTGCGAGGCGGTTGGAAAAAGGAAGAAAAAAGTTTAGATCCAGAGCAGTGGTAGGGCAAGATCTGACGTGCAAGGATTTTAGTATTGGTTGGTGGAGGAAGAGGAGAGGGGCCTTGGTTAAGCAGAGGAAAGGGAGGTGGAATTGGGTTCGACTAAAAATTGAAGAGGAGGAAGAGAGTGAAGGGGGGTTTGCTATGGCTGAAGGTTTGGACGCAACTTATAGTCACGTTCTAGGTTCGGGTTCGGTCCGAATCCACCTAGCGGTCGACAGCTATTAGGGCATCGGTCAACCTCTACGGTTGATCGCTTGGTCGACCGCTAGCCCATATTTGGGCACGGCCTGAACCTAGGCCCTAATAGGGCTGGTTAAATATTCTTATGACCGTTTCACACACCATCTTCAACTTAACTCATCGAGAAAAATTCTACCTTTCACACAACGGTATCACCGTGTAGGCCCTTCCTTAGCAAGATTACGATAGCCTCAGCAAAACTGTTGCGACCAACAACACTTCCAAAAACCCAAAAAAAATTCAGCTGCTATTTCGTGCCTACTTCGCACGGAAATATTTGTTCCAATAGCTGGTGGGTTTAACAACACTTCAAACTACATAACCCAATAAAGTTGAATGCCATTTCTATTTTGTCCGTACCTTAAAGAGAGAAAATATAAAAACCCTCGATTTTATAAACAAAAAAAAATCATCGAGTAAAATATATGCTCCTTTATATTTGTTTCTAAATAACAGAAACCACTTCATACCAAAAATTATCTTAAAAGTCAAATATATATATATATATATATATATATTAGGGTTTCCAAATACCTTTTTGAAACACAAAACTTCTCAAATTGGAAAACTATTTTCTTGCCAAAAGTTAATATCAAGCCTTTACTGATATATACATATAAATATTTAAGGATTTAAAGAATTAATATTTTACCAATCAAAAATTTCTTAACACGACCAATCTAGTGGTATATGTATTTCTTTGAAAATCAAAATTCCAAAACTTTCCTAAAACAAATTTCCAAAATAAGTACTTGGGAAAAGAAATCCTTTGAAAACCCTTTCTTAAAAAGTCTAAGGCATGTCCAAAATATACTTTATAAAAATTCTCTCATAGGTTTTTAAATAAGGAATTGACATTAATTATTCAAATAAAAATCTGGTTTTCCATCAAAGAGGTGAATATAAATGCACCCTAGCAGAACATGCTTCTGGACAATTGCGAACATACAGAATCTAATTTCCCATCCATCTAGAATAATTGTGTGTCTCTGATTAGAACTCAAAGTCCAAAATCACAAGGTAGCTAGAATCTCAATCATCAAGTCGAACACCTCTAGTCTCCAAGATTCAGCCATATGTTGTACTCATGCTCTTCATCAACAACGCTTTACACATCGCCAGCACTCCGTGGGATACTTCGAAGTCAGTAGGAAAATCTTAACTCTAAGATATTTCCAACTCATAGTTGCTTTGCCAATTCCTTCGGAGTGGAACTACAACTACGTCCATAGTCGGAACTCTTAGAATCTAGTGTAACAATATAATATTACTTGATAGAAAAGTACAAATAAGTTTTCTCAATTTAATCTTATTCCTCTGATCTACTAACCTAGGGCTCTAATACCAAATGTAACAACCCGCACTTTAATGAGCTTAAATTTCGACAAAAATTGAAACCTGAGTCCTGAAAGGGAGTGCGGATTAAGGATCTTAAGGCTAATTTAACACTAGAGGGGGGGTGAATAGTGTTTAATGAATTCTAAGACTTATATCGACTAATTTAAAAATTATGATATAAACAAATGCAGAACTTAATCACAGAACAATCACATAATTAAACAAAGATGCAGAAAGTAAATAAAAAGCAGTAAAAGGAAAGAACACACTGGATTTTATACTGGTTCGGAGTTACCCTACGTCCAGTCCTACACCAAGGAAAACACCTCGTACAGATTTTTATTATACCAATGTCGAGATTACAATCCTCAATTTCTAAAGGCCTTGAGGTACCCTCCTGTCTTCGAGTCAGAGGAAAACTCTTTTGATTTACGAGACATAAGATCACCCAATTGATTTCCAGGCACAACCACACCTTATAGAGAGACTCGATAAACTTTTGATTACAAATTGATCCTATAACTCTGAATAGCACTTTGATCTTCGAGAGAGGGCAATGAATCAAACAAGAATGAGATTCTAATTTGATTCACTTGAGAATTCGGTAGAATTTCGACACGATCTTAAAAATATGAAAATTTTAGAATATGGATTTATGGAGAAGAAGAAGTGGAGAAACTAAGAAAATAGTTAGTTAAAAAATTCGTTTGTGAAGGCTATTTATATACCAGTAACGGTCACAACCATTCGTGAAGAGATTTAAAAGAATAGACACTTCTTTTGAAAATTGAAACTTTTGAATTTAACGGCCACCATGTCGACATGGGGTATCCCATGATGTCGACATCTCTTAGTTAAAAATAATGCAAAATTTGTTTTGAAAATGGTATTGAAAGGAAAACAAGAAGAAATGATTCTGGAGTAAAATAAACTAATTTTCCTATGATTTAAAATAAAGAAGGGTAGAAAAATATATTTTTAGAATGTATATATAAATTTGATTTTAAATCTCAAGTATATATATATATATATATATTATAAAAGAATTTTTAAAAATCAGAAGATAGTTTTAAAAACAAACGAAGTTTAAAACAAGAGTTTATTTAAAAACAAAAACAAAGAATATTTTAAGGCTAAAACATCTTTTTGAAAATCATTTGAAAAGATAATTTTTAAGGCTAAAACATTTTGAAAAGCAGTTTTGAAAATCATTTTGAAAAACCATTTTGAAGTAGTTTTGCAAGCTTCTTCCTGTAGAATATCTCATCACATCAGGACTCGAGAACTTGTACACAACCAAGATGTTCGTGGGTTTGTAAGCCACTTGTCGTAGGTTTGTAACCTACTTGTCATGGGTTTGTAAGCCACTAAGAAAGTAGAAATGGGTTCCATCCCAAATGAAATTTGGAATGAAGATTTCCATGCTATTATGAAGTTTTAACAAAACTAGACACTTATCTTGAAATCTCGATCTTAATACTCATGAGTCTTCAAACTTGATTTCTTCATTCTTGATCTTTATACCGTACAGTCTTCAATAATCAGTACCTGCCTTATATATATCCTGCATAATAACATTCATATATATATATATATATATATCTAGACAATAGTGTTAGTATATAAGTTACAAAGGTTGTTGTCATCAAAACCACTATCTCCAGTTCCTAACAAGTCCATCAAAGCACAAATCGTTGGATTTGATACCTACATATAAGCATGAGCATTATTAGAGGTTGGTAGAAATCTAAACTCACAGAAGAAACAATAATATGATAAGAAGACTAAATATGACCACTACCTTGGAATTAATGGTATTCCTTGGATAATAGATTGTCACATCAGCATCAAACATGAGAGAAAGAAGACTCTCCAACAACAAAGCACATCCAGATTCAGTGACCTGTTCCTCTAGATCTACCCCATGGGTTGTAATGAGGAAGGGGGGGGGTTAGAACAACGTTCCGATGACTGGAAAAATATAAACAATATCAGAGAACACAATATCAGAATCTCATAATGGAACGATCACATATTATATCAAAACGATACTTTTACAAAGAAAAACTATATAGATACAATAATCAGAGTAAACTAACCTATCATCAGCTTGGACAGTTATAACAACCTGTCCTCACAACTGCTGATATAAAAATAAACAAAGTAATGCAGCGGAAATAAAATCTACAGTAGGTAGTCATTCGGTTCCTCTCCTAGAGCTCCAATTAATCATCAACGATATCTGGAAATATACACGGGCTGACCTGTAACGCCCCACTCTGAGACCCACTGTAACTGTAACGACCTCAAATTTTATAAATATTTAAAATGATAATTTATTAATTTTTGAATTAATATTTGTGAAATAAAATGATAAATGGATTGCGAGTCTCCCCGAATTAAACTAAGTTTGGTATAAATCATTTTGTAACTTTAATATATTGTATATACGTGAATATATATATGTGTATATTGGATTTGAAATATAATCTTATGTTAAATGGTTTAAAAATAATTATAAAATATAGATATTTGACACAAGTATAAAAGTAAGTAAAACAAATAGTTTAAATTAGAATATGATGGGTTATAATTGAAATATAAATAAATTTATATAAGATAAGTTATGTAGTTATGATATAAGTGAATACATTAGCTAAAAATACAACAACATGTTAACTAGAAAAAAACAAAGCAAAAGTAAAGAAACAATATGTATTTAAATATGATTTGTAATGTATTCATATACAAAGCAAGTAAGTTATTTGTCAACAAAACAAAAAGAAAAAAAATAAAAACAAAGCAAAAGTATGAAACCAAAAATAAATGCAAATATCCTAAGTACACAACATCATATCTTTAGCCACCACAATATCTTCTCAGCCGAAATTAACAAGATAAGTAAAGATACAAATGAAAAGTTTGCATAGGAAGAAGTCAACAATATCTCATGTAAAGTTGAACAGCCGAAATGAAGTAAAATAAAGGAATACAAAGACATAAAGGACATTAGCATTGAATGTTTGCATCTCTAAGTACATACAATATCATTTCAGCCCCCATTCGTTTGGAAAAAATCCCTGGCCAAACTTCAAACAAGAAATATCACTGCTATGTTGTACAAACTACATATCACCTGTACAACTCTTCCTCTATATCAGATTTCCTCTTCATTTTAGTTCGTTCAAAATCATAACTTTACAAACCTGAGAAAGTAAAAGAGAAGCATCATTATCTTACAAGAATTCAAGTATCACTCAAGATCAAAAGTCAGGCAATTTGAAAACTTAAATCATAAATCAAAGCAACCTGGAATTCAAGGTAAAGTAAAGATTTGAGCTAATTCAACTCAGTCTGGATTCAGACTTCTTCAATTCTTAGGATGCAAATCAAAAGGAAAATCAAGTCCTGATCAAAATCTAAATTTCCAGGCTCAATTCCTTCCTGCCTTTCTTCAATTTTAAGGTGAGCAACTCCTATCTTTTTTCGAAGCTTAACTGTTTTGATATCTTGATGATTGTGAGTAGCATTTTTCAATTTGAATAACTCAAGTTTATGTGGCATATTTTTCCTTGTGATATATATCTGGTATATGTATGAAATTGCAAGTATCTGGATATATGTTTACCCATGCTCTGTTCTTATTTCCAGTTTTGGTTTGAAAAAAAGAAAAAAATTCAAAATCTCACAATAGAGTTCATATTTGACTTTGATTTATAAATGAAAGTTGTTTGTAGATGTCTGCAGATGATTGTAAAAATAGTTTCAGGAATTTAAACTTAGTAAACAATTTTTAAAATGGGAAATAACAGTGAAACACTTATACATGTTAAAAATCAACATCTTTAATTTCTGTTTTGGGTTGTATAAATGGATTTGTAGTTAAAAGCTATGATTTTTAACATGTATTTCCAGATTTTTAAGTTGATATTCGATCGGGAAATTTGAGATGAACGTTTCCGGCAAATTGACGAATTGCCGATGATCGATGTGATGGTTGAGGTCGAGCTCGTGGTCGAAGCTAGCTATGGCATCGGGGTTGAAGGGAAAAATGTTTAAAAAAATTTCAAATGATCGAGGTGATCAGACTCGATCGAACTAGGGTTAAGTTTGGGTTTTGTTTTGTCTGGGTTGGCGAGATAATGGCGATGAACAAGGAGAGGCGGAGATGATCGCGATGGGGGGAAAAGATTTGCTGGAGATCGAGGCAATGTTCGGTGAGGCCGGAGAGGCTTCTCGTGGTGGAGTTCGTCGACGATGGAAGGATTTCCGGTGATGACCATTCCAGATTTTGGGTGTTGGGTTCGATTTTGATATCGAGGTGATATCGTCGAACTGGGTTGGCGATAGGGGTGTCGAGGCTAGGGATGACTGGTCGATGATCAGAGGCGAGGTCGGAGTGGCGTCGAACTGACGTGCACGTGCACGTGCACGTGTGCACGTTTGGGTGGCTGTGTTGTTTCGTTTTGGGGAAGAACGTGTTTGCTCGGGTCGATCTCAATGATGTTGCGTGTGTAACTCGAAGCAGGAACGAGAGTGAGTGACTCGGGATTGTATTCGGGAAGGTGAAGCTTTTGCTCGAAGTTGGCTTCGGGTTTGTTCTGTATGTTTCCCAGAGTAACAGTTTTCAAAGTTTAAATTAAAAACAAGTTTTAAAAAGTTTCAAAGTTTTAATTTTAAAATTTAAATGTTTTAAAATTGTTTGGTTTATGTAATTAAATATTAGGTTAATTTGTAATTAAATTCCTAACTGTTTTCAAATGTTTTTGGAATTAAATTGTTTTGATTTGGGAAAAAATTTGTATTGGGTTGTTAATTAAATAAATTCCTAAGTTGTTGATTGAAGAAAAATAAATGTTTGAAGCTTATATAAAAAATCACCAGGTCTCAAGTGAATTTGTTTATTAATAATAAATTTATTTCAAAGGTTTATTTAATAAGATTTAAATGTTGGAATTAAGTAATAAATTAAGATAAAAGGGTTTATCTTTAATTAATTAAGGTTTTGATGAATTAAAGGATCATTAATTTATTAATTAAGCAGGATTTAGAGGTAATTAATTTAATTTATTTGGTGATTAAATTAAATTAATTAGGAATTAAGTAATTGATTAAGATAAATGGTTTATCTTAAAATTAATTAAGATCTTAAGGTAATTGAAATTAACCAGTAATTTAACGATAATTACTTAATGTAATCAATTAAATAATAATTAATCAAAATGATTTATAATTTATTAATAATTAATTAACCAGGATCAGTAATTAATTCATAGGTAATTAATCTAATTTGAATTAATCGGACAATTTAATTGATCTTACTTAGGGATGTTTGGATTCTATTGAATGACTTGATTGTTTGATATCCCTGATATATGATGCTTTGTGATACATCCTGATTTATGTTGTCATCTGTAATTTACTTATCTGTGATATATATCTGTGATCTGTGAATGAAGATGAGCGTTATAGTTATATCGCTTATCAACTATATCCTGTATTTTGATCTGTGATGATTCATTGTGTTGCACTATTGTGTGAAACCCCTGGACTACACTTTTACACACACAAATATGGATTTCACGTGGAAATCGGTTAAGTCACAGATAATTTAAATTTGATGTTTTTGAAATTGAAATTTTAATTTCAACTGATTTTGAAATTAGAAATTTGGGTTTAAAGTGAAAAAACTTTTGAAATAGAATTTCAAAGATAAAAGTTATTTTGATAACTTAATCGAGTTTTCAAAATTTAAATAATTTGATTTAAATTTGAATTCAAGTTTGGAATTGAATCCTATGATTTGAAACTAGGGATTACAGATGATATAAATGTGTTTATATAAAGTTAAACCATTTAAAAGTATAATTTTGAGAATTTGGATTTAACCCAAGGATTTCCACTCGTATGAATGAATCAGATTTTCTGAAATGAAACTGTTTGTTTTTAAATGATAAAAGCTTTCATATAAGAAATGAAATTCTAATTTAGTTAAAGGAATTTCAAGTTTGAATTGAAAAAAATGGTTTTCCAAGTTAAGAATGAATTCTTTTTGAAAGCTATGAATTGAATCTGTTTATTTTTAACAGATTTAAAAATAATGATTTGTTTAAACCATTTGAAATGGAATTGTTTTGAAAACTGTAAGTTAAATCTTTGATTTGAAGATTTAACGAGTTAATCAAATTGAAAGGGAAATTAATTTGGAAAATCTGTGAATGAATCTTTTGTTTAAAAGATTAAGGTGAAATTGTTTAAACCGTTGAAGGTTGTTAAAATGAATCTTTTTATTTAAAGATTTGAAAATGGTAATTTGTTAAACCATTTGAAAAGGAAGTTTGGGTAATAAGTTGTGACTTAATTGAAATCCCATATCCATATAATTTTCGAATATTACGCTCACTATTCGGTTTAGCCGGGAGAGGACCTTTGGGTCGTATAACCCATTCCGAATATGTGATACGTCGTATATGGATAGCATTTGAAGACCGGTGTTGAAGACCGGATATTTTTGAAAACGGAAGGATTACCGTCGAGTTACTCTGCATCGGCTGATCCCCGATATAGAGGTTTTATCATCCTTAGTGACGGGAAGTCCGGACGTGATTGGAAATTATCCAGATTTGCAAGGGCTTCGTGAGAAGTGCCTTCGGTTCTGTTCGATCCCGGAACAGACTTGTATGGATTGTATGTCTGACATTACACTTTGAGATATAAAGCCGATTTCTTTCAAATACATTTCTGTTGGTGGCGGAGAATTTATTCTCTTAGCTTAACACCCTTCTCTGAGACGTACGAGCTCAGAGGTTATGTAGTTGAAATTTATCAGCGATATATTCCCAATTTGGTAATGTGGCATGCTGAGTGTAGCTGTGTGATGATCATCGTTTGATCATTTGTGATATGATCATTTGTTTGATCATTTATCTTTGTGATCATAGGTTGATCATCTGTTGACCCAAAGCATGGCTTTGTGACAAAGCGTAGCTTTGTGGATGAGACTTCGTCAGGGCCTCACAACCCGGAAATGGTCGAAACAGGAATGTTGCAGCAAGGTTATGAGGGTCGCGCCCTTTAGGGTATGTCATTTCCTTCTGGAAAAGGGTGGTGTCATGGTATGGAGCCCAGATACTTACTCATGTGGATACACTTTATTATGTGTGATGTTGGTTATCGAGGCCTCGGATAAAGGTCCCAAAGGACCGGGGGGTGGCATATTCGTGAGTTACCTGTTACAGGGGTAACCCGGCCTTGTGTTGGTAGAGAGCAGTTTGTCTCTCGGGACGTCCCGCCAGAGGCGATCCCATGCGGCGGAAGGAAGTTCCTTAGCCTGACCATTTGTTGGAAATCCAAAGAAACAATACGAACCTTTACGATTGCAATTGTATAACCTGCTATGGAATGTGGCGGTAACCTGCTATTGAACATAGTAGCTATAGTAGGCATACGATACTGGTCGTATGTTGGCTAAGATTAATATTATACTTTCAAATTGTTTTCCACTATGCACTAATAATAATATCCAAATGATTTGATTTGCGTAGTAAGCATTTTTGACTATCATAAGAAGAAATCTCCTCCAATTCTGCGTTTGCATTGTGTGTGTGGTGGGAGGTCTTATGGTAGTTTCATTTTCCAAAAGCATTGCGGATTTCAATGTTTAAAACCTTTTGTGTTTGTTTAAAGATAAACTGTTTTTGTTGCTCACACCAGTCCCATGACTGATCCGGAGTTTATTGTTCCCTTCCTAAACTCTAGGTGCTCATAATTTTCCACACGAGCAGTCTAGAGTTGGGTTTCTCAGATATTCAGGTTTAGTAGATTATCTGGAGCTAGTTCATTCATCGGAGTTGCTTATCTTGGAGTTGTGGATTCATTCTTGTCTGAAGATCATTTTGGAGTTATCATTTCTATTGATATTGTTCCGCTGCTGTTGTTATCTTTTCTTTTCCGCTGCTATTTCTTGTATCATATCTCTGATGTATATTGATATCTGTTGTATCACTCTGTTGTATCAGATATTGTATATCAATGTACTATTCTTTTCTTCCGCTGTGTTATTTACTTAATTGTGTTATAGCTCCGGCGAATCGGATTTGAACGGTCGAATCTGCGGCATTCAAGTACAATGTGAAGTACGGATGTTGATTTTCGAGCGGGCAAAACCCGAGTCGTCACAGTAACAAAGAGTATTACGGGAGTAATACTGTCTGTTAAAGCGGAGAATAAAGTATAGTGGAAGCGACTATTTGTAATCAAGCTATGACTATCTACCGAATACGTCGAAAGGGTGGAATCTATTTAAATTTTTCTCAATTAGGTGGTTCGACATATTCGGTAAATACTTATAACGAAATTACAAATGGCTAAAGATCTATCAGGACAAAGCATAATAACATAATGAAATAGCATCACAGAACAGAACCACATAACATATATAAAATCCCAGAACAATACATCATCAATATAGATCCAAATACTATAAGTGGGTACAAAGCCACTGCTCACACATGTGAGTCAAAAATATGTACATATCAAAGTCTGAATAATAACATAAGGCGGACACTAAGATAAGCTATCTCAAAAGCATAGCAGATAAGTCCAAAGCGAAAGCACAAAAGCTAAGTCCAGAGACCTAACCTGAAACAACTCGGTCTGACCCGAGCGAAAACACTCGGGTCAGGCTAGCTAAACAATCAGTAATAACTGAGATATATAATAATGTGGTACATAAATAAAACAGTACTTATCCAAAGAGAAGTATATTATGAACCACATGAATAAAATAACGATCCCTAATCATCAATAAACAATAAAAATCTCCAAAGAGAAATCAACACCAAAGTGTAGAATAAATAAAAGTCACCTCATATCATCGGCGTAGCCAAAGCTATAAAAAGATGCCCATAGGCAATAATCCCAAGAGTGACCAGAGTCTGTAATCAATGCCCAAGCAAAGATCGATGCTCCAAAGAGCAATGGGGATATACTGAAAAGTCAATGAAATCTAACACTGAAAAGCAGTGTCCAGAGACACTGTGAATCCACAAGGCAATCGCACTTACATCGTATGGTTCCATAGAACCAACACTGAATGGCGGTACTCGAATGGATATAAAAAATCATCAAATAATACCAATATTGCACGTGCACCGACCAGAGTCGTTGTTGCCAAGTACTGTAGAGTTGTGATCGATCACTCGCACAGATGCGGAACGCGCGAGACGGCGAGATCCTTCCCAGAAGGATAAAGGCCCAGAGACGCACGCCGAAAAATAAACTACTCTATAGAGCAGGTGTCCAGAGACGGTTGCCCAGAGGCGTGGTGACCCCGAGGTCCAGTAGTGGCCGCCCAGAGGCTAATGTGTCACTAACTTCTTGGAGAGGAACCCGTAAAGTGTTAACAATGAGTCCCATACCCCACGTTCGCACTAAACGGTTTACTAACCAATAGCAATCTCAAACTCCAAACAATAAAAAGTCCACCACGTATCATCGGTAAACTAGACCCAAAGGTCAAAACGATCAATCGAATAGGTCGGGGATTAACCGGAAAGAAAATACACACGGTTCCATAGGCCGGAGATTTCCTAACCGTTTAAGCACCTTTCCACTTCGCTCGACGTGCTAAAAAGTGAGTGTGAGATTTTTATTATAGAAAATAATGGTGCGAAACAGATTTATAATTGATTTAGAAATCACTTTAAAACGGCTTTTGAAAACTCTCCTATTATGGAGTAATTAATTTAATAATTAAAAATAATATTATATAATAGTTTCGAAAGCCATTTAGGGGTGAAAAATCCTTTGAAAATAATTCATAAAACCCATGTACGAAATCTAGAGACAAATCTCAAAGAAATCAATAAAACCAGAAAATCACTGAAAAATATTCCAAGTGTTTGTAAACATTCAAAAACAGCTACGAACCCAAGTTCGGCAATTTATTTGGACCAGCAAACGGTGTCCAAATGTCATGAAAATTTGCAGGAATGTAGTCCAACATTCCTACTTTAATATGCAGAAAGAATTTCTAGATTCCGAGTTGAGACGAAGTGACAGCGACATCTCAAAGTTGGACCCAGGAAAAGATTCATACTGTTTACCAACAGCGACTAGAGTTCAACTTTGACACGAAATTCGAAGTACCAAACAAACTCCGATGTTTCCCAAATTTTCCAGAGATGGAGTTCGAAACTCCACTTTTCCAACGAGACCAAAAACGTTGAATTCCGACTTCGGATGCGATCGTGGCGGCATCGCGAAGTGGAGGTAAAAATATGGAAATAGGACTTGAACAATTTTTTTTTTTTTTGGACACGGGCCCCGGCCCCCGTTAGCCTGCCCCAGCCCGCTCGGGCTGGGGAGATTTTTTTCTCCACCCCAGCCCGCCTGGGCTAGGAATTAAGTCCCAGCCCACGCGGGCTGGGATCCGTTATGTCCCAGCCCGCCTGGGCTGGGAATTAAATCCCAGCCCACGCTGGCTGGGAATTAAATCCCAGCCCACGCGGGCTGGGATCGGTTCTGTCCCAGCCCGCCTGGGCTGGGAATTAAGTCCCAGCCCACGCGGGCTAGGAGGGTTAAGTCCCAGCCCGCCTGGGCTGGGAACCTTAAGTCCCATCCCATGCGGGCTGGGGAGTTTAGCGGGCCGCCTAGTGCGGACCCGCGAGGTTCATTGTGCGCCAGCCCACTAGGAGTGGCCTGCTGCGCCTGGGCCGCAGCCTGGGTGCAACCCAGGTCTGTTCTGGGCTCTCAGACCAAATTTTCAGTCTGTTTTTCATTCCAGCTAGCTGTTTTTTTGAAGTTTTTAGTGAATTTGGGTGTTTTTTTCAAGTTTTTGGCATCAAAATTTCACCAATAACAATCACTAATTACCATATGATGATTACTACACTATATTAAAGGAAACACAGGCCAAAGCTTAGCATTACCTTAGGAAGCAATATCACAAACACCTTATGTGCAACCCCAAAATGAAAGCAAAGATGATCAAAGAGCTATGATTCACATGTTACATAAGAAAACATGTGTTACTAAATGATTATTTAAATCAAAAGATGATTAAACACATGCTAGAAGAGGTTTTTAGCAATATACCTCTCTTGAAAGCAACAAATACTATTATAGCATCAACCCAAATTAGCAAAAGGTGATTAGGAGGCTATAAGATCAAAAAAACACATAAAACATGTGTTACTAATCAAATTTCAGAAATAATGAAGATATAAAATATGGATTTGAGGTGGGTATTTGCATTACCTTTGCATAGAATGACTTGCATAATCTAAAACTAGAAGGAGATGAAGATAGAGGCCATTTTTGTTATGAAAGCTTTAGGAAATGATTAGGGTTTTGATTAGGGTTGAATGAATGAGGTTATGAGAGTATGAGATAATTTATAGAGGAGGTTTAGGGTGGGTTATTGGGTTAGGTTTTGTAACCCAATAAGAAGAGAGTTATTTACATGTTTCCAAAAATTAGTCTAAGTGTTCATATATGTTTATAAAACTCATTTTTTCTTATCCAAACCCATTTTAAAATCTCTCCTCAAATATTTAACTTTCCAAAACTAACATTTTATCCTCATTTTAAAATCCCATATTTCCCATTTAATTAAAATAGCCTTTTCAAATAATAAATTTTATTATTCCAAATCCTTTTATGCTTCATTAAAATAAATAAAAATACTAACTTTTATTTATTAATTGGTAATGCAAATCCCGAGTTGTTACAGACTCCCCCCCCTTAAGAAAATTGCGTCCCCGCAATTCCTTAAGATAGATGTCTATAACGTCAAATCCCCAAAAGAAGTGACAGAGATAAAATAGAGTATTCTCACCCGCAGAAGAAGATGGGAGAAAGCTAGGATAAGAGCGTTCGATAGATTCTCTGGTCTCCCAAGTGCAGTCCTTAGGATTCGGTGACCATTGAATCTTCATGAGTGGAACCTCTTTGTTGCGAAGGCGTCTAACCTCCAAATCAAGCACACGAAGAGGTTGCTGCTCCAAAGATAAATCAGGTAAGATCTCTAAATCAGGCACAGCACGCGGCTCAATGATAGAATCAGGATCGCGGACACACATGCGAAGCTGGGAAACAAGGAACACGTCGTGTATTCCAGAGAAGTGAGCAGGTAGAGCCACACGATAAGCCATGGGGCCAATGCGTTCCGTAATAGGAAATGGTCCAACATAGCGAGAAGCCAACTTCCCTGTAGAGCTGAAACGCACAACCCCTTTCATAGGTGATACCCGAATAAAGACATGATCACCAATGGAGAACTCAAGAGGCTTCCTACGGTTGTCCGCGTAGGATTTCTGACGGTTCTGCGCCTCTTTCATTCTCTGACGAATAAGAATAATCTTCTCAGAAGATTCCCGAACTGAATCTGGACCAAGAAGGAGCTTCTCGCCAGATTCTAACCAACACGAAGGAGAACGACATGGCCTTCCGTAAAGAGCCTCGAAAGGAGCCATGCCAATACTAGACTGAAAGCTGTTGTTGTAGGAAAACTCTACAAGCGGTAAGTGATCCTCCCAACTACCTCCGAAATCCAGAATACAACAGCGCAAAAGATCCTCTAAAACACGATTCACCCTCTCCGTCTGACCGTCGGTCTGAGGATGATAAGCAGTCGAGAGTTCAGCTTTGAGCCCAAAGCTGACTGTAGGCACTTCCAGAAGTGACTAGTAAAGATAGTGTCTCGATCATAGACGATAGAGCTAGGAATGCCATGAAGTCGAACGACTTCCTTCACATATAGCTTGGCAAGCTGAGGAGCAGTCCGAGTGGACCTAATAGGAATGAAATGAGCTGATTTGGTCAAGCGATCGACGATGACCCAAATAGAAGTATGGCATGACCTTGATCGAGGCAGACCGTCAATAAAATCCATGGATATCTGATCCCATTTCCACAATGGAATCTCCAGCGGCTGAAGAAGACCGGATGGACGCTGGTGCTCAGCTTTGATCTGTTGACAAGTCATGCAACGGCTTACATAATTTGCCACATCACTCTTCATGCCCTCCCAATATAATAGGCGACACATGTCGGCATACATCTTACTCGACCCGGGATGAATAGTGTACTTAGTGCGATGGTACTCGTCCAGAATGTCATGCCTAAGTGATAAATCAGATGGTACCAAAATACGGTTCTTCCTGCGAAGACACCGATGAGAATCAATAGAATAATCCAACAATGTTTCATCACTGGATCCCGACTCAAGGAGATGAATCTATCGCAACAAGTCTAGATACTGCCGCTGAGCATGGGCAATGCGATCCAATAGAATAGGTCGAGCTTCCAAGCTGAATAGCAAGATATGAGGATCAGAAGACGGAGCTCGATTTCGAATATCACACATAGAAAGAGTCTCAAGAATATCCCACTCGGCTATCATCATAGAAACTACCGCCGAGTGTTTGCGACTGAGTGCATCAGCCACACGATTACCCTTGCCAGGGGTATACTGAATGTCTAAGTCATATGAGGCGAGGAACTCTAGCCATCGCCGCTGCCTCATATTGAGATCCTTCTGCATAAGCACAGCACCGAGGCCGCTTCCACAAGCGTCGGTGTAAACAACAAGATCCTGGTTACTCTCAGGAACCACAAGAATAGGAACATGGGTGAGAAGTTCCTTCAGTCGCTGAAAGGAAGCTTCACACTTATCAGACCAAATAAAATGAACCCCCTTACGAGTCAGAGTCGTGAGGGGAAGTGCAACTCGAGAGAAATCCTTGATAAATCGACGGTAATAACCCGCCAGCCCAAGGAAGCTGCGAATATCATGAACGTTCTCGGGCTGATTCCAATTCTGAATAGCTTCGATCTTGGCAGGATCGAAGGAAATACCCTCAGATGATACAATATTGCCCAAGAACTTGACCTTGCTCTTCCAAAAATGGCACTTGGAGAGCTTGGCCTTAAGCTGATGTTGACGAAGAGTATCCAAGACGATCCGCAAATGATGAGCATGCTCTGCCTCGGATCTAGAATAAATAAGAATATCGTTGATGAAAACCAGAACGAATCTATCGATGTATTCCCGGAATACTCGATTCATAAGATCGACAAAGAAAGCCGGAGCGTTCGTCAAGCCGAACGGCATGACCAACCACTCAAAAGAACCATAACGAGTGCGAAATGCTGTAAGAGGAATGATGTCTTCCACGACTCATAGCCGATGGAATTCGGTGGCAAGGTCAAGCTGAGAGAAGACCTTCGCTCCGCTCAACAAGTCGTAACGGGAATTAGAGTTAGACATGATTCAATGATAGATAATTAATTAAGGAATACTACGGAATATAACGGATTCCTATACATATTCCTAACTTATCTATCAATAAACATAAGGAAGGGATTTGATTTAATTCGGATCTAATTTAAAATGTATTGTACTAAGTGTATCTGTTCTGTGTTTATTATGCTTATTCCTGAAACCAGGCTCTGATACCAAACTGTAACGCCCCACTCTGAGACCCACTATAACAAAGAGTATTACTGGAGTAATACTGTCTGTTAAAGCGGAGAATAAAGTATAATGGAAGCGACCATTTGTAATCAAGCTATGACTATCTACCGAATACGTCGAAAGGGTGGAATCTATTTAAATTTTTCTCAATCAGGTGGTTCGACATATTCGGTAAATACTTATAACGAAATTACAAATGGCTAAAGATCTATCAGGACAAAGCATAATAACATAATGAAATAGCATCACAGAACAGAACCACATAACAGATATAAAATCCCAGAACAATACATCATCAATACAGATCCAAATACTATAAGTGGGTACAAAGCCACTACTCACACATGTGAGTCAAAAATATGTACATATCAAAGTCTGAATAATAACATAAGGCGGACACTAAGATAAGCTATCTCAAAAGCATAGCAGATAAGTCCAAAGCGGAAGCACAGAAGCTAAGTCCAGAGACCTAACCTGAAACAACTCGGTCTGACCCGAGCGAAAACACTCGGGTTAGGCTAGCTAAACAATCAGTAATAACTGAGATATATAATAATGCGGTACATAAATAAAACAGTACTTATCCAAAGAGAAGTATATTATGAACCACATGAATAAAATGACGATCCCTAATCATCAATAAACAATAAAAATCTCCAAAGAGAAATCAACACCAAAGTGTAGAATAAATAAAAGTCACCTCATATCATCGGCGTAGCCAAATCTATAAAAAGATGCCCATAGGCAATAATCCCAAGAGTGACCAGAGTCTGTAATCAATGCCCAAGCAAAGATCGATGCTCCAAAGAGCAATGGGGATATACTGAAAAGTCAATGAAATCCAACACTGAAAAGCAGTGTCCCGAGACACTGTGAATCCACAAGGCAATCGCACTTACATCGTATGGTTCCATAGAACCAACACCGAATGGCGGTACTCGAATGGATATAAAAAATCATCAAATAATACCAATATTGCACATGCACCGATCAGAGTCGTTGTTGCCAAGTACTGTAGAGTTGTGATCGATCACTCGCACAGATGCAGAACGCACGAGACGGCGAGATCCTTCCCAGAAGGATAAAGGCCCAGAGGCGCACGCCGAAAAATAAACTGCTCCATAGAGCAGGTGTCCAGAGACGGTTGCCCAGAGGCGTGGTGACCCAGAGGTCCAGTACTGGCCGCCCAGAGGCTAATGTGTCACTAACTTCTTGGAGAGGAACCCGTAAAGTGTTAACAATGAGTCCCATACCCCACGTTCGCACTAAACGGTTTACTAACCAATATCAAGCTGACACTCCAAACAATAAAAAGTACACCTCGTATCATCTGTAAACTAGACCCAAAGGTCAAAACGATCAATCGAATAGGTCGGGGATTAACCTGAAAGAAAATACACACGGTTCCATAGGCCGGAGATTTCCTAACTGTTTAAGCACCTTTCCACTTCGCTCGACGTGCTAAAAAGTGAGCATGAGATTTTTATTATAGAAAATAATTGTGCGAAACGGATTTATAATTGATTTAGAAATCACTTTAAAACGGCTTTTGAAAACTCTCATATTATGGAGTAATTAATTTAATAATTAAAAATAATATTATATAATAGTTTCGAAATCTATTTAGGGGTGAAAAATCCTTTGAAAATAATCATAAAACCCGTGTACGAAATCTAGAGACAAATCTCAAAGAAATCAATAAAACCAGAAAATCACTGAAAAATATTCCAAGTGTTTGTAAACATTCAAAAACAGCTGCGAACCCAAGTTCGGCAATTTATTTGGACCAGCAAACGGTGTCTAAATGTCATGAAAATTTGCACGCATGTAGTCCAACATTCCTACTTTAAGATGCAAAAAGAATTTCTGGATTCCGAGTTGAGACGAAGTGACAGCGACATCTCAAAGTTGGACCCAGGAAAAGATTCATACTGTTTACCAACAGCGACTAGAGTTCAACTTTGACACGAAATTCGAAGTACCAAACAAACTCCGATATTGCCCAAATTTTCCAAAGATGGAGTTCGAAACTCCACCTTTCCCACGAGACCAAAAACGTCGAATTTCGACTTGGGATGCGATCGTGGCGGCATCGCGAAGTGGAGGTAAAAATCTGGAAACAGGACTTAATAATTTTTTTTTTGGACACGGGCCCCGTCCCGCGTTAGCCTGCCCCAGCCCGCTCGGGCTGGGGAGATTTTTTTCTCCACCCCAGCCCGCCTGGGCTAGGAATTAAGTCCCAGCCCACGCGGGCTGGGATCCGTTATGTCCCAGCCCGCCTGGGCTGGGAATTAAATCCCAGCCCATGCGGGCTGGGATCCATTATGTCCCAGCCCGCCTGGGCTGGGAGTAATGTCCCAGCCCACGCGGGCTGGGATCCGTCCCAGCCCGCCTGGGCTGGGAATTAAATCCCAGCCCACGCGGGCTGGGGTCGGTTCTGTCCCAGCCCGCCTGGGCTGGGAGTAATGTCCCAGCCCTCGCGGGTTGGGATCCGTCCCAGCCCTCGCGGGCTGGGATCCGTCCCAGCCCGCCTGGGCTGGGAATTAAATCCCAGCCCATGCGGGCTGGGATCCATTATGTCCCAGCCCGCTTGGGCTGGGAGTAATGTCCCAGCCCACGCGGGCTGGGATCCGTCCCAGCCCGCCTGGGCTGGGAATTAAATCCCAGCCCACGCGGGCTGGGGTCGGTTCTGTCCCAGCCCGCTTGGCCTTCGAATTAAGTCCCAGCCCACGCGGGCTAGGAGGGTTAAGTCCCAGCCCGCCTGGGCTGGGAACCTTAAGTCCCAGCCCATGCGGGCTGGGGAGTTTAGCGGGCCGCCTAGTGCGGACCCGTGAGGTTCGTTGTGCGCCAGCCCACTAGGGGCTGGCCTGCTGGGCCTGGGCCGCAGCCTGGGTGCAACCCAGGTCTGTTCTGGGCTCTCAGACCAAATTTTCAGTCTGTTTTTCATTCCAGCTTGCTGTTTTTTTGAAGTTTTTAGTGAATTTGGGTTTTTTTTAAGTTTTTGGCATCAAAATTTCACCAATAACAATCACTAATTACCATATGATGATTACTACACTATATTAAAGGAAACAAAGGCCAAAGCTTAGCATTACCTTAGGAAGCAATATCACAAATACCTTATGTGCAACCCCAAAATGAAAGCAAAGATGATCAAAGAGCTATGATTCACATGTTACATAAGAAAACATGTGTTACTAAATGATTATTGAAATCAAAAGATGATTAAACACATGCTAGAAGAGGTTTTTAGCAATATACCTCTCTTGAAAGCAACAAATACTATTAAAGCATCAACCCAAATTAGCAAAAGGTGATTAGGAGGCTATAAGATCAAAAAAACACATAAAACATGTGTTACTAATCAAATTTCAGAAATAATGAAGATATAAAATATGGATTTGAGGTGGGTATTTACATTACCTTTGCATAGAATGACTTGCATAATCTAAAACTAGAAGGAGATGAAGATAGAGGCCATTTTTGTTATGAAAGCTTTAGGAAATGATTAGGGTTTTGATTAGGGTTGAATGAATGAGGTTATGAGAGTATGAGATAATTTATAGAGGAGGTTTAGGGTGGGTTATTGGGTTAGGTTTTGTAACCCAATAAGAAGAGAGTTATTTACATGTTTCCAAAAATTAGTCTAAGTGTTCATATATGTTTATAAAACTCATTTTTTCTTATCCAAACCCATTTTAAAATCTCTCCTCAAATATTTAACTTTCCAAAAATAACATTTTATCCTCATTTTAAAATCCCATATTTCCCATTTAATTAAAATAGCCTTTTCAAATAATAATTTTTATTATTCCAAATCCTTTTATGCTTCATTAAAATAAATAAAAAAACTAACTTTTATTTATTAATTGGTAATGCAAATCCCGAGTTGTTACAGACTCCCCCCCTTAAGAAAATTGCGTCCCCGCAATTCCTTAAGATAGATGTCTATAACGTCAAATCCCCAAAAGAAGTGATAGAGATAAAATAGAGAATTCTCACCCGCAGAAGAAGATGGGAGAAAGCCAGGATAAGAGCGTTCGATAGATTCTCTGGTCTCCCAAGTGCAGTCCTTAGGATTCGGTGACCATTGAATCTTCATGAGTGGAACCTCTTTGTTGCGAAGGCGTCTAACCTCCGAATCAAGCACACGAAGAGGTTGCTGCTCCAAAGATAAATCAGGTAAGATCTCTAAATCAGGCACAGCACGCGGCTCAATGATAGAATCAGGATCGCGGACACACATGCGAAGCTGGGAAACATGGAACACGTCGTGTATTCCAGAGAAGTGAGCAGGTAGAGCCACACGATAAGCCACGGGGCCAATGCGTTCCGTAATAGGAAATGGTCCAACATAGCGAGAAGCCAACTTCCCTGTAAAGCTGAAACGCACAACCCCTTTCATAGGAGATATCCGAATAAAGACATGATCACCAATGGAGAACTCAAGAGGCTTCCTACAGTTGTCCGCGTAGGATATCTGACGGTTCTGCGCCTCTTTCATTCTCTGACGAATAAGAATAATCTTCTCAGAAGATTCCCGAATTGAATCTGGACCAAGAAGGAGCTTCTCGCCAGATTCTAACCAACATGAAGGAGAATGACATGGCCTTCCGTAAAGAGCCTCGAAAGGAGCCATGCCAATACTAGACTGAAAGCTGTTGTTGTAGGAAAACTCTACAAGCGGTAAGTGATCCTCCCAACTACCTCCGAAATCCAGAATACAACAGCGCAAAAGATCCTCTAAAACACGATTCACCCTCTCCGTCTGACCGTCGGTCTGAGGATGATAAGCAGTCGAGAGATTCAGCTTTGAGCCCAAAGCTGATTGTAGGCACTTCCAGAAGTGACTAGTAAAGATAGTGTCTCGATCACAGACGATAGAGCTAGGAATGCCATGAAGTCGAATGACTTCCTTTACATATAGCTTGGCAAGCTGAGGAGCAGTCCGAGTGGACCTAATAGGAATGAAATGAGCTGATTTGGTCAAGCGATCGACGATGACCCAAATAGAAGTATGGCCTGACCTCGATCGAGGCAGACCGTCAATAAAATCCATGGATATCTGATCCCATTTCCACAATGGAATCTCCAACGGCCGAAGAAGACCGGATGGACGCTGGTGCTCAGCTTTGATCTGTTGACAAGTCATGCAACGGCTTACATAACTTGCCACATCACTCTTCATGCCCTCCCAATATAATAGGCGACACATGTCGGCATACATCGTACTCGACCCGGGATGAATAGTGTACTTAGTGCGATGACACTCGTCCAGAATGTCATGCCTAAGTGATAAATCAGATGGTACCAAAATACGGTTCTTCCTGCGAAGACACCGATGAGAATCAATAGAATAATCCAACAATGTCTCATCACTGGATCCCGACTCAAGGAGATGAATCTATCGCAACAAGTCTAGATCCTGCCGCTGAGCATGGGCAATGCGATCCAATAGAATAGGTCGAGCTTCCAAGTTGAATAGCAAGATATGAGGATCAGAAGACGGAGCTCGATTTCGAATATCACACATAGAAAGAGTCTCAAGAATATCCCACTCGGCTATCATCATAGAAACTACCGCCGAGTGTTTGCGACCGAGTGCATCAGCCACACGATTACCCTTGCCAGGGGTATACTGAATGTCTAAGTCATATGAGGCGAGGAACTCTAGCCATCACCGCTGCCTCATATTGAGATCCTTCTGCATAAGCACAGCACCGAGGCCGCTACCACAAGCGTCGGTGTAAACAACAAGATCCTGGTTACTCTCAGGAATCACAAGAATAGGAACATGGGTGAGAAGTTCCTTTAGTCGCTGAAAGGAAGCTTCACACTTATCAGACCAAATAAAACGAACCCCCTTACGAGTCAGAGTCGTGAGGGGAAGTGCAACTCGAGAGAAATCCTTGATAAACCGACGGTAATAACCCGCCAGCCCAAGGAAGCTGCGAATATCATGAACGTTCTCGGGCTGATTCCAATTCTGAATAGCTTCGATCTTGGCAGGATCGACAGAAATACCCTCAGATGATACAATATGGCCCAAGAACTTGACCTTGCTCTCCCAAAAATGGCACTTGGAGAGCTTGGCCTTAAGCTGATGCTGACGAAGAGTATCGAAGACGATCCGCAAATGATGAGCATGCTCTACCTCAGATCTAGAATAAATAAGAATATCGTCGATGAAAACTAGAACGAATCTATCGATATATTCCCGGAATACTCGATTCATAAGATCGACAAAGAAAGCCGGAGCGTTCGTCAAGCCGAACGGCATGACCAACCACTCAAAAGAACCATAACGAGTGCGAAATGCTGTAAGAGGAATGATGTATTCCACGACTCATAGCTGATGGAATCCGGTGGCATGGTCAAGCTGAGAGAAGACCTTCACACCGCTCAACATGTCGTAACGGGAATTAGAGTTAGATATGATTCAATGATAGACAAATAATTAAGGAATACTACGGAATATAACGGATTCCTATACATATTCCTAACTTATCTATCAATAAACATAAGGAAGGGATTTGATTTAATTCGGATCTAATTTAAAATGTATTGTACTAAGTGTATCTGTTCTGTGTTTATTATGCTTATTCCTGAAACCAGGCTCTGATACCAAGCTGTAACGCCCCACTCTGAGACCCACTGTAACAAAGAGTATTACGGGAGTAATACTGTCTGTTAAAGCGGAGAATAGAGTATAGTGGAAGCGACCATTTGTAATCAAGCTATGACTATCTACCGAATACGTCGAAAGGGTGGAATCTATTTAAATTTTTCTCAATCAGCTGGTTCGACATATTCGGTAAATACTTATAACGAAATTACAAATGGCTAAAGATCTATCAGGACAAAGCATAATAACATAATGAAATAGCATCACAGAACAGAACCACATAACAGATATAAAATCCCAGAACAATACATCATCAATACAGATCCAAATACTATAAGTGGGTACAAAGCCACTGCTCACACATGTGAGTCAAAAATATGTACATATCAAAGTCTGAATAATAACATAAGGCGGACACTAAGATAAGCTATCTCAAAAGCATAGCAGATAAGTCCAAAGCGGAAGCACAGAAGCTAAGTCCAGAGACCTAACCTGAAACAACTCGGTCTGACCCGAGCGAAAACACTCGGGTCAGGCTATTTAAACAATCAGTAATAACTGAGATATATAATAATGTGGTACATAAATAAAACAGTACTTATCCAAAGAGAAGTATATTATGAACCACATGAATAAAATGACGATCCCTAATCATCAATAAACAATAAAAATCTCCAAAGAGAAATCAACACCAAAGTGTAGAATAAATAAAAGTCACCTCATATCATCGGCGTAGCCAAAGCTATAAAAAGATGCCCATAGGCAATAATCCCAAGAGTGACCAGAGTCTGTAATCAATGCCCAAGCAAAGATCGATGCTCCAAAGAGCAATGGGGATATACTGAAAAGTCAATGAAATCCAACACTGAAAAGCAGTGTCTAGAGACACTGTGAATCCACAAGGCAATCGCACTTACATCGTATGGTTCCATAGAACCAACACCGAATGGCGGTACTCGAATGGATATAAAAAATCATCAAATAATACCAATATTGCACGTGCACCGACCAGAGTCGTTGTTGCCAAGTACTGTAGAGTTGTGATCGATCACTCGCACAGATGCGGAACGCGCGAGACGGCGAGATCCTTCCCAGAAGGATAAAGGCCCAGAGGCGCACGCCGAAAATTAAACTGCTCCATAGAGCAGGTGTCCAGAGACGGTTGCCCAGAGGCATGGTGACCCAGAGGTCCAGTACTGGCCGCCCAGAGGCTAATGTGTCACTAACTTCTTGGAGAGGAACCCGTAAAGTGTTAACAATGAGTCCCATACCCCACGTTCACACTAAACGGTTTACTAACCAATAGCAAGCTCACAATCCAAAAAATAAAAAGTACACCTCGTATCATCGGTAAACTAGACCCAAAGGTCAAAACGATCAATCGAATAGGTCGGGGATTAACCGAAAAGAAAATACACACGGTTCCATAGGCCGGAGATTTCCTAACCGTTTAAGCACCTTTCCACATCGCTCGACGTGCTAAAAAGTGAGTGTGAGATTTTTGTTATAGAAAATAATGGTGCGAAACAGATTTATAATTGATTTAGAAATCACTTTAAAACGGCTTTTGAAAACTCTCATATTATGGAGTAATTAATTTAATAATTAAAAATAATATTATATAATAGTTTCGAAAGCCATTTAGGAGTGAAAAATCCTTTGCAAATAATTCATAAAACCCGTGTACGAAATCTAGAGACAAATCTCAAAGAAATCAATAAAACCAGAAAATCACTGAAAAATATTCCAAGTGTTTGTAAACATTCAAAAACAACTGCGAACCCAAGTTCGGCAATTTATTTGGACCAGCAAATGGTGTCCAAATGTCATTAAAATTTGCAGGCATGTAGTCCAACATTCCTACTTTAAGATTCAAAAAGAATTTCTGGATTCCGAGTTGAGACGAAGTGACAGCGACATCTCAAAGTTGGACCCAGGAAAAGATTCATACTGTTTACCAACAGCGACTAGAGTTCAACTTTGACACGAAATTCGAAGTACCAAACAAACTCCGATGTTGCCCAAATTTTCCAGAGATGGATTCCGAAACACCACCTTTCCAACGAGACCAAAAACGTCGAATTCCGACTTCGAATGCGATCGTGGCGGCATCGCGAAGTGGAGGTAAAAATCTGGAAACATGACTTAACAATTTTTTTTTTTTGGACACGGGCCCCGGCCGGCGTTAGCCTGCCCCAGCCCGCTCGGGCTGGGGAGATTTTTTTCTCCACCCCAGCCCGCCTGGGCTAGGAATTAAGTCCCAGCCCACGCGGGCTGGGATCCGTTATGTCCCGGCCCGCCTGGGCTGGGAGTAATGTCCCAGCCCTCGCGGGCTAGGATCCGTCCCAGCCCGCCTGGGCTGGGAATTAAATCCCAGCCCACGCGGGCTGGGATCCATTATGTCCCAGCCCGCCTGGGCTGGGAGTAATGTCCCATCCCACGCGGGCTGGGATCCGTCCCAGCCCGCCTGGGCTGGGAATTAAATCCCAGCCCACGCGGGCTGGGATCGGTTCTGTCCCAGCCCGCCTGGGCTGGGAATTAATTCCCAGCCCACGGGGGCTGGGAGGGTTAAGTCCCAGCCCGCCTGGGCTGGGAACCTTAAGTCCCAGCCCATGCGGGCTGGGGAGTTTAGCGGGCCACCTAGTGCGGACCCGCGAGGTTCATTGTGCGCCAGCCCACTAGGGGCTGGCCTGCTGCGCCTGGGCCGCAGCCTGGGTGCAACCCAGGTCTGTTCTGGGCTCTCAGACCAAATTTTCAGTCTGTTTTTCATTCCAGCTAGCTATTTTTTTGAAGTTTTTAGTGAATTTGGGTGTTTTTTTCAAGTTTTTGGCATCAAAATTTCACTAATAACAATCACTAATTACCATATGATGATTACTACACTATATTAAAGGAAACAAAGGCCAAAGCTTAGCATTACCTTAGGAAGCAATATCACAAACACCTTATGTGCAACCCCAAAATGAAAGCAAAGATGATCAAAGAGCTATGATTCACATGTTACATAAGAAAACATGTGTTACTAAATGATTATTGAAATCAAAAGATGATTAAACACATGCTAGAAGAGGTTTTTAGCAATATACCTCTCTTAAAAGCAACAAATACTATTATAGCATCAACCCAAATTAGCAAAAGGTGATTAGGAGGCTATAAGATCAAAAAAACACATAAAACATGTGTTACTAATCAAATTTCAGAAATAATGAAGATATAAAATATGGATTTGAGGTGGGTATTTGCATTACCTTTGCATAGAATGACTTGCATAATCTAAAACTAGAAGGAGATGAAGATAGAGGCTATTTTTGTTATGAAAGCTTTAGGAAATGATTAAGGTTTTGATTAGGGTTGAATGAATGAGGTTATGAGAGTATGAGATAATTTATAGAGGAGGTTTAGGGTGGGTTATTGGGTTAGGTTTTGTAACCCAATAAGAAGAGAGTTATTTACATGTTTCCAAAAATTAGTCTAAGTGTTCATATATGTTTATAAAACTCATTTTTTCTTATCCAAACCCATTTTAAAATCTCTCCTCAAATATTTAACTTTCCAAAACTAACATTTTATCCTCATTTTAAAATCCCATATTTCCCATTTAATTAAAATAGCCTTTTCAAATAATAAATTTTATTATTCCAAATCCTTTTATGCTTCATTAAAATAAATAAAAATACTAACTTTTATTTATTAATTGGTAATGCAAATCCCGAGTTGTTACAGACTCCCCCCCCTTAAGAAAATTGCGTCCCCGCAATTCCTTAAGATAGATGTCTATAACGTCAAATCCCCAAAAGAAGTGACAGAGATAAAATAGAGTATTCTCACCCGCAGAAGAAGATGGGAGAAAGCCAGGATAAGAGCGTTCGATAGATTCTCTGGTCTCCCAAGTGCAGTCCTTAGGATTCGGTGACCATTGAATCTTCATGAGTGGAACCTCTTTGTTGCGAAGGCGTCTAACCTCCAAATCAAGCACACGAAGAGGTTGCTGCTCCAAAGATAAATCAGGTAAGATCTCTAAATCAGGCACAGCACGCGGCTCAATGTTAGAATCAGGATCGCGGACACACATGCGAAGCTGGGAAACAAGGAACACGTCGTGTATTCCAGAGAAGTGAGCAGGTAGAGCCACACGATAAGCCATGGGGCCAATGCGTTCCGTAATAGGAAATGGTCCAACATAGCGAGAAGCCAACTTCCCTGTAGAGCTGAAACGCACAACCCCTTTCATAGGTGATACCCGAATAAAGACATGATCACCAATGGAGAACTCAAGAGGCTTCCTACGGTTGTCCGCGTAGGATTTCTGACGGTTCTGCGCCTCTTTCATTCTCTGACGAATAAGAATAATCTTCTCAGAAGATTCCCGAACTGAATCTGGACCAAGAAGGAGCTTCTCGCCAGATTCTAACCAACACGAAGGAGAACGACATGGCCTTCCGTAAAGAGCCTCGAAAGGAGCCATGCCAATACTAGACTGAAAGCTGTTGTTGTAGGAAAACTCTACAAGCGGTAAGTGATCCTCCCAACTACCTCCGAAATCCAGAATACAACAGCGCAAAAGATCCTCTAAAACACGATTCACCCTCTCCGTCTGACCGTCGGTCTGAGGATGATAAGCAGTTGAGAGATTCAGCTTTGAGCCCAAAGCTGATTGTAGGCACTTCCAGAAGTGACTAGTAAAGATAGTGTCTCGATCACAGACGATAGAGCTAGGAATGCCATGAAGTCGAACGACTTCCTTCACATATAGCTTGGCAAGTTGAGGAGCAGTCCCAGTGGACCTAATAGGAATGAAATGAGTTGATTTGGTCAAGCGATCGACGATGACCCAAATAGAAGTATGGCCTGACCTCGATCGAGGCAGACCGTCAATAAAATCCATGGATATCTGATCCCATTTCCACAATGGAATCTCCAGCGGCTGAAGAAGACCGGATGGACGCTGGTGCTCAGCTTTGATCTGTTGACAAGTCATGCAACGGCTTACATAACTTGCCACATCACTCTTCATGCCCTCTGTGACGACCGCCCATGACCCCTGCACCGAACCTAGAGAAAGTGCGCTGTAAAGTGTGCCAGACGACCATGGACAATTGTCAGGGTAAATTAAAACAACAGAATCTATCGTATTACTCACAGCGCATGGACAAAAATACAATAGAACATATGTATAGTGAAGCTTTACAGAACAAAATGCCATCATATAAAACTCCATAATAGTTGAATACAAACATCCAAATAGTCAATACATCAAGCCTCACTACATATCTCTCAGAGAATACAAAACAGCGGAACATCCAGTACATATAAGAAGATAATATGCAACCCTCCAGCTCGTCTTCGATATCATCATCGTGAGAAGAGAACAGCACCTGTCACCTGCTACCTAGTCTGCCCGTCCCAAAAATGGACGAACAGCCCAAGGCAATAAGAATTAAAACATAAAGCCTTGAGTCAGACAACAGTCTTAGTGAGCAGTAAATTAACTAACAACATACCAAAAGAGCATAAAGGAAAAGGAATAGGAATACAACCCTCCCACTCCACCTCTTTCTACAGTGATAGCCCCCAGACACACACTAAGCAGAAGCAACACAACAGAGCATACAATTTAAAGTAAAGTAATAATCATTCGAGTCAAGGGCGATGTTTTCCAAGTACCAAGGCCTAAATCAGATAAGCACCCAGAAAATACCGCTCTTGAGTCCGAATGACGATACAACCAAACATCCATGACTCTGGCTATCACTGTTATCATTGCTTCGATATCACCGTTAATTGAATGACCGGCACATTCTTTCAGCCGTCCGTCAAGGGCTAATGGAAACCCCGGTTCTAGACATAACTCCCGCACGTCGTCGCAGCCCGTGCCTAGGACTATCGAATCTGCCCAGAGTACTCGACCATCAACAGTTGGCCGTTGGGACTATCGAATCTGCCCACACGTACTCTTGCTTAGAGCATGCTAGAACCTTCAACAACGATGCTATCCAAGCCTCCTAGTCATCCTCCTCGACGACTATTCTCATATCCATTCATTATCCTCAACTCGAATCATATCACCGAGTTATCAACATGCTTGGAATGATCCCGTCTGGATTAGACCAAGTCTTCATCACATGATTGCCTCGCTTCATCACATCCTCGCAAAGCCTCATCTCAACATCACATCATCAAATCTATGCATAAGAGCTTCATCATCCCGCTACATATGCCATGAGCAGCTTTCCAAATTCAAGAGCCTTTCCCTTAGCTTTTGAATCGTCTTCGGTCTAAATCAAATCATCAATCATCTAATTCATAGCAATCAACAAAGTCAAACATTAATCCAAACAATCAAGCATTCAAATATGATCTAAGTAGACAATTATAAGATAATGGCATTTTCGTAATTAAAGAGTTGAAAGTCTAACAAGCATGAAAACATGAGAATTATCTCTACAACTTGATGAATGAACTTGCATAGGTTAACATATGATAAAATGGATGTAACATCATCATGAACAATGGATCTATATGGATCTACACTTAGGATGAAGAAAATGCATGGAAATCACTATTTTAACACCAAAACGAGCCAACAATCCGATATACTCCTTTGGATCCGTGTGAGAGATAATCACCACTCACCAAATCAACCAAACAACCCTAAATCAACACACTTCAGATCTGGACAGCAAAGGATCAAGCTTGATCTATCACGAATCCGCTTCCAACGAAGAAATCTCTCTTGAAAAGATGAAGATCTTCAATCTAAGCTCTTGAATCTTCAATCTTGATCTTCGATATGGATGGAAGGAATCACTAGATTAGAGTAGAGAAAAGAAGTGAAGAAGTGTAGAAGTTGAGCTCTCAAAATGGCAACACTTCGTCGCTTCAAAAATCCGGATCCCCAAAAAGTGAGAACAACCCCCCTCTATTTATAGCAGAAATTTCCTTAGGTCGCTCGGAGTTAGGTCGTCCATGACCTACGACCTAGCAACATCTTCGACCTAACCAAAGCCAGATGACTTAAAACAAATGCACATCTGCGACTTAACCTGCCAACGACCTACAACCTAATGCGCTCGACTTAACTGTTGCCGACCTAGCGGCATAGCATATGCGCGCATCCTACGACTCAACAGATAGCTGGGTTACGACTTTATCTCCTAGGTCGCACGCGACTTAAAACATAGGATACGACCTAACGACTTAACGGTTATCTCCTAAGTCGGTTACGACCTATAGCATGCGCGCCTATGACCCAACTAAGCAGCGACCTAACAACATAACACCTTAACGACCTATCTGTTATGTCCATACGCGACCTAACATAAGTCGCAAACAACTGGACTGCGACCTAACTACTAAGCCAAAGCCCAGCGACCTAATAACTCGCGCGACCTACGACTTAGAAATCACGCGACCTAACACTTAAACTATTCCCTGCGACCTAACAACTCGTACTACAAAATTACTCACGCGACCTAACTGGGTTATGTTCTAACTCCTTAAGTCGCCTAACTCTTAGGTCGCTAACACGCTAACCTTCTTAGGTCGCTAACCTATAGGTCGCTCCAAGATACTAAGTCGCTAACCCGGTAACCACTAGGTCGCTAACTCGCTCTGCCGACCTAACACTTAACTCACCAAAGCTCTTAGGTCACCAACTTCCTTAAGTCGCTGCCGACCTACCCCTTAGGTCGCCAATCCTATAAGTCGGTCACAACCTATCACTTAGGTCATTCACGACCTAGGACTTAGAAAAATTCTGAACGACTTATCAACAATACAACCAATTGTTAATTATTTTACGATGTTTCGATCCGTAAAATACGGGTCGTTACACCCTCCCAATATAATAGGCGACACATGTCGGCATACATCTTACTCGACCCGGGATGAATAGTGTACTTAGTGTGATGAAACTCGTCCAGAATGTCATGCCTAAGTGATAAATCACATGGTACCAAAATACGGTTCTTCCTGCGAAGACACCGATGAGAATCAATAGAATAATCCAACAATGTCTCATCACTGGATCCCGACTCAAGGAGATGAATCTATCGCAACAAGTCTAGATCCTGCCGCTGAGCATGGGCAATGCGATCCAATAGAATAGGTCGAGCTTCCAAGCTGAATAGCAAGATATGAGGATCAGAAGATGGAGCTCGATTTCGAATATCACACATAGAAAGAGTCTCAAGAATATCCCACTCGGCTATCATCATAGAAACTACCGCCGAGTGTTTGCGACTGAGTGCATCAGCCACACGATTACCCTTGCCAGGGGTATACTGAATGTCTAAGTCATATGAGGCGAGGAACTCTAGCCATCGCCGCTGCCTCATATTGAGATCCTTCTGCATAAGCACAGCACCGAGGCCGCTACCACAAGCGTCGGTGTAAACAACAAGATCCTGGTTACTCTCAGGAACCACAAGAATAGGAACATGGGTGAGAAGTTCCTTCAGTCGCTGAAAGGAAGCTTCACACTTATCAGACCAAATAAAACGAACCCCCTTACGAGTCAGAGTCGTGAGGGGAAGTGCAACTCGAGAGAAATCCTTGATAAACCGATGGTAATAACCCGCCAGCTCAAGGAAGCTGCGAATATCATGAACGTTCTTGGGCTGATTCCAATTCTGAATAGCTTCGATCTTGGCAGGATCGCCGGAAATACCCTCAGATGATACAATATGGCCCAAGAACTTGACCTTGCTCTCCCAAAAATGGCACTTAGAGAGCTTGGCCTTAAGCTGATGCTGACGAAGAGTATCCAAGACGATCCACAAATGATGAGCTTGCTCTGCCTCGGATCTAGAATAAATAAGAATATCGTCGATGAAAACCAGAACGAATCTATCGATGTATTCCCGGAATACTCGATTCATAAGATCGACAAAGAAAGCCGGAGCGTTCGTCAAGCCGAACGGCATGACCAACCAGTCAAAAGAACCATAACGAGTGCGAAATGCTGTAAGAGGAATGATGTCTTCCACGACTCATAGCTGATGGAATCCGGTGGCAAGGTCAAGCTGAGAGAAGACCTTCGCACCGCTCAACATGTCGTAACGGGAATTAGAGTTAGACATGATTCAATGATAGATAATTAATTAAGGAATACTAAGGAATATAACGGATTCCTATACATATTCCTAACTTATCTATCAATAAACATAAGGAAGGGATTTGATTTAATTCGGATCTAATTTAAAATGTATTGTACTAAGTGTATCTGTTATGTTTTTATTATGCTTATTCCTGAAACCAGGCTCTGATACCAAGCTGTAACGCCCCACTCTGAGACCCACTGTAACAAAGAGTATTACGGGAGTAATACTGTCTGTTAAAGCGGAGAATAGAGTATAGTGGAAGCGACCATTTGTAATCAAGCTATGACTATCTACCGAATACGTCGAAAAGGTGGAATCTATTTAAATTTTTCTCAATCAGGTGGTTCGACATATTCGGTAAATACTTATAACGAAATTACAAATGGCTAAAGATCTATCAGGACAAAGCATAATAACATAATGAAATAGCATCACAGAACAGAACCACATAACAGATATAAAATCCCAAAACAATACATCATCAATACAGATCCAAATACTATAAGTGGGTACAAATCCACTGCTCACACATGTGAGTCAAAAATATGTACATATCAAAGTCTGAATAATAACATAAGGAAGACACTAAGATAAGCTATCTCAAAAGCATAGCAGATAAGTCCAAAGCGGAAGCACAGAAGCTAAGTCCAGAGACCTAACCTGAAACAACTCGGTCTGACCCGAGCGAAAACACTCGGGTCAGGCTAGCTAAACAATCAGTAATAACTGAGATATATAATAATGCGGTACATAAATAAAACAGTACTTATCCAAAGAGAAGTATATTATGAACCACATGAATAAAATGACGATCCCTAATCATCAATAAACAATAAAAATCTCCAAAGAGAAATCAACACCAAAGTGTAGAATAAATAAAAGTCACCTCATATCATCGGCGTAGCCAAAGCTATAAAAAGATGCCCATAAGCAATAATCCCAAGAGTGACCAGAGTCTGTAATCAATGCCCAAGCAAAGATCGATGCTCCAAAGAGCAATGGGGATATACTGAAAAGTCAATGAAATCCAACACTGAAAAGCAGTGTCTAGAGACATTGTGAATCCACAAGGCAATCGCACTTACATCGTATGGTTCCATAGAACCAACACCGAATGGCGGTACTCGAATGGATATAAAAAATCATCAAATAATACCAATATTGCACGTGCACCGACCAGAGTCGTTGTTGCCAAGTACTGTAGAGTTGTGATCGATCACTCGCACAGATGCGGAACGCGCGAGACGGCGAGATCCTTCCCAGAAGGATAAAGGCCCAGAGGCGCACGCCGAAAAATAAACTGCACCATAGAGCAGGTGTCCAGAGACGGTTGCCCAGAGGCGTGGTGACCCAGAGGTCCAGTACTGGCCGCCCAGAGGCTAATGTGTCACTAACTTCTTGGAGAGGAACCCGTAAAGTGTTAACAATGAGTCCCGTACCCCACGTTCGCACTAAATGGTTTATTAACCAATAGCAAGCTCACACTCCAAACAATAAAAAGTACACCTCGTATCATCGGTAAACTAGACCCAAAGGTCAAAACGATCAATCGAATAGGTCGGGGATTAACCGGAAAGAAAATACACACGGTTCCATAGGCCGGAGATTTCCTAACCGTTTAAGCACCTTTCCACTTCGCTCGACATGCTAAAAAGTGAGTGTGAGATTTTTATTATAGAAAATAATGGTGCGAAACGGATTTATAATTGATTTAGAAATCACTTTAAAACGGCTTTTGAAAACTCTCATATTATGGAGTAATTAATTTAATAATTAAAAATAATATTATATAATAGTTTCGAAAGCCATTTAGGAGCGAAAAATCCTTTGAAAATAATTCATAAAACCCGTGTACGAAATCTAGAGACAAATCTCAAAGAAATCAATAAAACCAGAAAATCACTGAAAAATATTGCAAGTGTTTGTAAACATTCAAAAACAGCTGCGAACCCAAGTTCGACAATTTATTTGGACCAGCAAACGGTGTCCAAATGTCATGAAAATTTGCAGGCATGTAGTCCAACATTCCTACTTTAATATGCAAAAAGAATTTCTGGATTCCAAGTTGATACGAAGTAACAGCGACATCTCAAAGTTGGACCCAGGAAAAGATTCATACTGTTTACCAACAGCGACTAGAGTTCAACTTTGACACGAAATTCGAAGTACCAAACAAACTCCGATGTTGCCCAAATTTTCCAGAGATGGAGTTCGAAACTCCACCTTTCCAACGAGACCAAAAACGTCGAATTCCGATTTCGGATGCGATCGTGGCGGCATCGCGAAGTGGAGATAAAAATCTGAAAACAGGACTTAACAATTTTTTTTTTATTTTGGACACGGGCCCCGGCCCGCGTTAGCCTGCCCCAGCCCGCTCGGGCTGGGGAGATTTTTTTCTCCACCCCAGCCCGCCTGGGCTAGGAATTAAGTCCCAGCCCACGCGGGCTGGGATCCGTTATGTCCCAGCCCGCCTGGGCTGGGAGTAATGTCCCAGCCCGCCAAGGCTGGGAATTAAATCCCAGCCCACGCGGGCTGGGATCCATTATGTCCCAGCCCGCCTGGGCTGGGAGTAATGTCCCAGCCCACGCGGGCTGGGATCCGTCCCAGCCCACGCGGGCTGGGATCGGTTCTGTCCCAACCCGCCTGGGCTGGGAATTAATTCCCAGCCCACGCGGGTTGGGAGGGTTAAGTCCCAGCCCGCCTGGGCTGGGAACCTTAAGTCCCAGCCCATGCGGGCTGGGGAGTTTAGCGGGCCGCCTAGTGCGGACCCGCGAGGTTCATTGTGTGCCAGCCCACTAGGGGCTGGCCTGCTGCGCCTGGGCCGCAGCCTGGGTGTAACCCAGGTCTGTTCTGGGCTCTCAGACCAAATTTTCAGTCTGTTTTTCATTCAAGCTAGCTGTTTTTTTGAAGTTTTTAGTGAATTTGGGTGTTTTTTTCAAGTTTTTGGCATCAAAATTTCACCAATAACAATCACTAATTACCATATGATGATTACTACACTATATTAAAGGAAACAAAGGCCAAAGCTTAGCATTACCTTAGGAAGCAATATCACAAACACCTTATGTGTAACCCCAAAATGAAAGCAAAGATGATCAAAGAGCTATGATTCACATGTTACATAAGAAAACATGTGTTACTAAATGATTATTGAAATCAAAAGATGATTAAACACATGCTAGAAGAGGTTTTTAGCAATATACCTCTCTTGAAAGCAACAAATACTATTATAGCATCAACCCAAATTAGCAAAAGGTGATTAGGAGCCTATAAGATCAAAAAAACACATAAATCATGTGTTACTAATCAAATTTCAGAAATAATGAAGATATAAAATATGGATTTGAGGTGGGTATTTGCATTACCTTTGCATAGAATGACTTGCATAATCTAAAACTAGAAGGAGATGAAGATAGAGGCCATTTTTGTTATGAAAGCTTTAGGAAATGATTAGGGTTTTGATTAGGGTTGAATGAATGAGGTTATGAGAGTATGAGATAATTTATAGAGGAGGTTTAGGGTGGGTTATTGGGTTAGGTTTTGTAACCCAATAAGAAGAGAGTTATTTACATGTTTCCAAAAATTAGTCTAAGTGTTCATATATGTTTATAAAACTCATTTTTTCTTATCCAAACCCATTTTAAAATCTCTCCTCAAATATTTAACTTTCCAAAACTAACATTTTATCCTCATTTTAAATTCCCATATTTCCCATTTAATTAAAATAGCCTTTTCAAATAATAAATTTTATTATTCCAAATCCTTTTATGCTTCATTAAAATAAATAAAAATACTAACTTTTATTTATTAATTGGTAATGCAAATCCCGAGTTGTTACAGACTCCCCCCCCTTAAGAAAATTGCGTCCCCCCAATTCCTTAAGATAGATGTCTATAATGTCAAATCCCCAAAAGAAGTGATAGAGATAAAATAGAGAATTCTCACCCGCAGAAGAAGATGGGAGAAAGCCAGGATAAGAGCGTTCGATAGATTCTCTGGTCTCCCAAGTGCAGTCCTTAGGATTCGGTGACCATTGAATCTTCATGAGTGGAACCTCTTTGTTGCGAAGGCGTCTAACCTCCGAATCAAGCACACGAAGAGGTTGCTGCTCCAAAGATAAATCAGGTAAGATCTCTAAATCAGGCACAGCACGCGGCTCAATGATAGAATCAGGATCGCGGACACACATGCGAAGCTGGGAAACATGGAACACGTCGTGTATTCCAGAGAAGTGAGCAGGTAGAGCCACACGATAAGCCACAGGGCCAATGCGTTCCGTAATAGGAAATGGTCCAACATAGCGAGAAGCCAACTTCCCTGTAGAGCTGAAACGCACAACCCCTTTCATAGGAGATATCCGAATAAAGACATGATCACCAATGGAGAACTCAATAGGCTTCCTACGGTTGTCCGCGTAGGATTTCTGACGGTTCTGCGCCTCTTTCATTCTCTGACGAATAAGAATAATCTTCTCAGAAGATTCCCGAACTGAATCTGGACCAAGAAGGAGCTTCTCGCCAGATTCTAACCAACATGAAGGAGAACGACATGGCCTTCCATAAAGAGTCTCGAAAGGAGCCATGCCAATACTAGACTGAAAGCTGTTGTTGTAGGAAAACTCTACAAGCGGTAAGTGATCCTCCCAACTACCTCCGAAATCCAGAATACAACAGCGCAAATGATCCTCTAAAACACGATTCACCCTCTCCGTCTGACCGTCGGTCTGAGGATGATAAGCAGTCGAGAGATTCAGCTTTGAGCCCAAAGCTGATTGTAGGCACTTCCAGAAGTGACTAGTAAAGATAGTGTCTCGATCACAGACGATAGAGCTAGGAATGCCATGAAGTCGAACGACTTCCTTCACATATAGCTTGGCAAGCTAAGGACGGTTTACTAACCAATAGCAAGCTCACACTCCAAACAATAAAAAGTACACCTCGTATCATCGGTAAACTAGACCCAAAGGTCAAAACGATCAATCGTATAGGTCGGGGATTAACCGGAAAGAAAATACACACGGTTCCATAGGCCGGAGATTTCCTAACCGTTTAAGCACCTTTCCACTTCGCTCGACGTGCTAAAAAGTGAGTGTGAGATTTTTATTATAGAAAATAATGGTGCGAAACGGATTTATAATTGATTTAGAAATCACTTTAAAACGGCTTTTGAAAACTCTCCTATTATGGAGTAATTAATTTAATAATTAAAAATAATATTATATAATAGTTTCGAAAGCCATTTAGGAGTGAAAAATCCTTTGAAAATAATTCATAAAACCCGTGTACGAAATCTAGAGACAAATCTCAAAGAAATAAAAAAAACCAGAAAATCACTGTAAAATATTCCAAGTGTTTGTAAACATTCAAAAACAGCTGCGAACCCAAGTTCGACAATTTATTTGAACCAGCAAACGGTGTCCAAATGTCATGAAAATTTGCAGGCATGTAGTCCAACATTCCTACTTTAAGATGCAAAAAGAATTTCTGGATTCCGAGTTGAGACGAAGTGACAACGACATCTCAAAGTTGGACCCAGGAAAAGATTCATACTGTTTACCAACAGCGACTAGAGTACAACTTTGACATGAAATTCGAAGTAGCAAACAAACTCCGATGTTGCTCAAATTTCCCAGAGATGGAGTTCGAAACTCCACCTTTCCAACGAGATCAATAAGGTCGGATTCCGACTTCGGATGCGATCGTGGCGGCATCGCGAAGTGGAGGTAAAAATCTGGAAACATGACTTAACAATTTTTTTTTTGGACACGGGCCCCAGCCCGCGTTAGCCTGCCCCAGCCCGCTCGGGCTGGGGAGATTTTTTTCTCCACCCCAGCCCGCCTGGGCTAGGAATTAAGTCTCAGCCCACGCGGGCTGGGATCCGTTATGTCCCAGCCCGCCTAGGCTGGGAGTAATGTCCCAGCCCTCGCGGGCTGGGATTCGTCCCAGCCCGCCTGGGCTGGGAATTAAATCCCAGCCCACGCGGGCTGGGATCCATTATGTCCCAGCCCGCCTGGGCTGGGAGTAATGTCCCAGCCCACGCGGGCTGGGATCGGTTCTGTCCCAGCCCGCCTGGGCTGGGAATTAAGTCCCAGCCCACGCGGGCTGGGAGGGTTAAGTCCCAGCCCGCCTGGGCTGGGAACCTTAAGTCCCAGCCCATGCGGGCTGGGGAGTTTAGCGGGCCGCCTAGTGCGGACCCGCGAGGTTCATTGTGCGCCAGCCCACTAGGGGCTGGCCTGCTGCGCCTGGGCCGCAGCCTGGGTGCAACCCAGGTCTGTTCTGGGCTCTCATACCAAATTTTCAGTCTGTTTTTCATTCCAACTAGCTGTTTTCTTGAAGTTTTTAGTGAATTTGGGTGTTTTTTTTCAAGTTTTTGGCATCAAAATTTCACCAATAACAATCACTAATTACCATATGATGATTACTACACTATATTAAAGGGAACAAAGGCCAAAGCTTAGCATTACCTTAGGAAGCAATATCACAAACACCTTATGTGCAACCCCAAAATGAAAGCAAAGATGATCAAAGAGCTATGATTCACATGTTACATAAGAAAACATGTGTTACTAAATGATTATTGAAATCAAAAGATGATTAAACACATGCTAGAAGAGGTTTTTAGCAATATACCTCTCTTGAAAGCAACAAATACTATTATAGCATCAACCCAAATTAGCAAAAGGTGATTAGGAGGCTATAAGATCAAAAAAACACATAAAACATGTGTTACTAATCAAATTTCAGAAATAATGAAGATATAAAATATGGATTTGAGGTGGGTATTTGCATTACCTTTGCATAGAATGACTTGCATAATCTAAAACTAGAAGGAGATGAAGATAGAGGCCATTTTTGTTATGAAAGCTTTAGGAAATGATTAGGGTTTTGATTAGGGTTGAATGAATGAGGTTATGAGAGTATGAGATAATTTATAGAGGAGGTTTAGGGTGGGTTGTTGGGTTAGGTTTTATAACCCAATAAGAAGAGAGTTATTTACATGTTTCCAAAAATTAGTCTAAGTGTTCATATATGTTTATAAAACTCATTTTTTCTTATCCAAACCCATTTTAAAATCTCTCCTCAAATATTTAACTTTCCAAAAATAACATTTTATCCTCATTTTAAAATCCCATATTTCCCATTTAATTAAAATAGCCTTTTCGAATAATAAATTTTATTATTCCAAATCCTTTTATGCTTCATTAAAATAAATAAAAAACTAACTTTTATTTATTGATTGGTAATGCAAATCCCGAGTTGTTACACCCGAGCATTATAAGAAGAATAACACCCCGATCAGTGTAGTAAACCAGCGTGAGAAATCTCAACTAATTTGAATTACTATGTTTGTAAAAACCCTTTTAAAGAATAAAGGTATGTTGTATGACCACACAGCAAATAAACACGGACATGTTTTTACCTTATGAAAACCGAACCATTTTTAAGAAAATTTAGTGATATTATGATAATGTCTAGCGTGTTCAATATAAATATAAATCATAGCTGAAATGGTTACATTTGACAGCATATTTAGGTATACAAAGAAAACCGCTAAGGTACATTCGTATAAATGGATTTTCCACGGATACCTCCTCAATGAGACCAGTCTTCTGTGACAAGGATCAGAAAATACCTTTCGAGCATCGTATATCTCTAGGTAAAATATACCATAAGGTAAACACACCTGGGCCATCATCCGAACACTCGCGTGAACAATGTGCACCAAGTATCAACATCTCCCCACTAGCAACATCTATAAGCATACTCTAGATATGGAGTTGTTGTACCTCCCATGGGTCAGCTAAACCCCAAGATCATGCATCCTACTCTGTCTTTAGTCATTTTCCCGATGCCGAAGCTAAGTTCGGCATCTTCACACGAGTTTTCAACAAAACTCGATCACATAATGAATCCCATATGGATTCCATCATCTCAACAGATTCCAGAACCACATATGGTTTCCATCATTCAGTTCCAAAACAAAGAACCCGTATCTCAGCATTGAAGTGGTTTTCGATAAGTAGAACACTTACCGATCCCGGTCTCTCTAAGACTGAGTTGGTGAATTTGGTCTTATTCAATAATAATGAGAATGATCGCATAAGGAAACTAAGTCCCGAATGCTTTCTCATAAGCAAGTAAACATACCCGCACTATCATTTCATGCAAGGCATGGTCAAGTCAGTTAAACGACTTTTAATCCCTTTTTAATTAATTTATATTTTATTAATTAAAAACCCTTCTTATTAGAAAAACATCTTTTTATCTAATAAAACTTCTTTTATAAATCAACACTTCATTAATTAATATTCCATTATTAATTAAAACTTTTTCTATATTCTTGTATAAATATATTTAACTATTCACCTATACTCTTTTCAATACTTAAAAAGTATCATATACATATTCCAATGGTATAAGTGTATTCATAAATTGTTTAACAAGTTTTACTTACTTGAAATATAATCAAAGAGGTTAAAACAATTACTACCAAAACATTGGTGTAATAAACTCCTTTTCTTTTACAAATTAAGCACATAACATTTTCTACCTCTTTATAAAAGATTTTAATACTTGTTATTATCTTTAAAATTCCATTGTTAAAGATTTATAATATTTCTTCCAAAATATAATTCAAGGGTTTAAAAACAAATGTTGCTAAAACATTATTTACAATAAACCCAAAACCATTCCATTTAATCATTTTCTTTAAAACTCTCCTTTTAAAGGTTTAATTAGATTCAAGGGCTAAAGACAAGTGTTGCTAAAAAAATATCACACCAAAACCTAACATTTTAAACTTTGAAAACATTCCTCTTTAAAATCCATTCTTAAAGATTTATTTGTTTTTAAGGGTTAAAGACAAGTGTTGCTCAAAACATTTGTCACAACAAAACCAAAACCATTTACGTGTATTTTTTTTCTACTAAAATATCCATTAGTAAATATCTAATTATATTCCCAAGTATAATTAATAATAAGGGTTAAAAATAAGTGTTGCTAAAAAACACTGTTTACAACACCCAAAACTATTTACTTATCCATTAATAACTTTAAACATTTATTTAAATATTAAAGCATATCCACACTAATTAATTAAGGCAATACACTTTTAGTTGATTCCATAAAACAATTTATTTTAACTTAAGTGTTTAAATCCAAGATCCCTTTATTATATTTATAAAATACATAATTTAATATTTAAAACTTATATATATATAAATATATTTAAAATACTTATTAATATGTTAAAATACTTTTAAAAGTACTTAAAATATATGGTAATTATTTATATAGAATATTATTTAAAAATAAGGAATTTTGAAAAAAATAAATAAAACAAAAATAAACAAGTTTTATTTTTAAAAGCCACTTATTTTAGAAATTCATAATTAATTGTTAAAAGTATATTTAAACTTGAAACAAATTTTAAAATACTCTTTTATAAGTATAAAACAACCCTAAAAAAATTAGAGAAAAATATAAAATTTAGATATCATTTTTAAACAATTTATATTTTCAAACAGAAAAGATAGCATTTCTATAAATACTACCAAAATAATTCGCAACAGCTCAAAAGTGTTTCAGAAGCAAAAGTGCTACCAAAAGTCCTGGGCTGTCATTTAAGGTGAATTTGCTACAACTTTGCGCCAAGATTTCGACGTCTTAGCAGATGATTTTCAATCAATTCTTTTTACATTATTTAGTATACTTTGGGTACTTGAAAACCATGAAGGAAAATCCCAAAGTATATCTTCTATTTATTTTAGATAATTTTTCAAAAACATGGTATTTTATCGAACTGCACTTATAGCATCTATTTCGCTATAACCTTTTGCATTTCGTTCAACTAGCTATCAAATGAATTAGACTTCAATTTTTTTCAATACGAATAATATATTATTTACTCCTTAAATATGAAAAGAAACCTCTAAAAAAGTTTGTAGTAAAAATCTCGTTATTTCGCTAAATAAAAAGTGTTGTTATAGCAACCTTTTTACTTCAATATTTTGTTATTTTGATTTACTTCTTCTATAACTTTCCAAAACATATTCTTTGCTTTTATAAACACTTAAAGAAGTGTAAATAATAACCAAACAAGTTACTATTAAGATATGTCATTAAATCTTCATTTTCATAAGTTATAGTTTAAGGGATTCAAAGTGCGTTTATAACGACTATCGCTATACGGACCATTTTCGTATTCAATTCAATATTAAATGTCATTCTATTTTATACACATATATGATTTCAAATTCCAACCATATCACTGCTAAACATGTATTAACATATCAACATGTCCATATTAAACATTCGAATGTATTTAATTTAATCTACATATTTCAAAGGTTTATAAGGCAACTACTGGAACAAATTACATACTTTTGGAGCATATAATTAAAGATCATAACTTTAAATGGTTAATGTATATTATTATTACTAAATAGCAAGTAATATTAACATGTTTATTTAACATGTAATTATCAATATTCAACGTGAGATTAACTCACTTTTCTCAAACCAAATCTCTTCCTACCAACATTCAACCATCCAAACACTTCCTACTTCCACCAAAACTCACATTCATGGCCTCCTCCTCCTACCTTATGCACACGGCTACCATATTTGTCCCTCCTCATCATGCTCATGGCCATGGGCCTTACTCCCTCATTGCTCCATCATTCTTCGACATTTTAGAGGCTAAACCATGTTCTAATGATGATATAATAACTATGCCAAAGTTTGGTGGTGATTGGATACTAGAAAGTTAGATAGGAGATAAGAAAATGAAGACATTAGTTTGGATATGAATTTGTGTAGAAATGAAGTGCATATGAATATGTGTTTATAAGCTTAGGATTTTGAGGTAAAAGTGTGCAAAACCCCTTCCTTAGACATGAAGCAAAACGACTCCAAGTATGCAAAGCCATACCCTTACACACACCTTACCTCTTACACACCATACCCTTAAATCAAGCCTTAATTTAGGGATCCTTTAGTCCTTAATTTTTCCACTTACTTCTACTAATTCAAACTTAGTTTAGTTAACCTTTAGCTTAGGAAAAAGATGTGTTTAATTCTTATCATATGTTTACACATGATAACTATTCAAGTTGCAACATATTTACACAACTTGTATTGAATAAAAAGTTGATTTCAACAAAATATTTTCCGGTCACATTTTCATTATTTATTCAAAGTGTATGTTTTTAGAAACACATTTCAAAAATAATTTCTTCTAACATTTGTTATTAACTAAAAAGTGTTTAACAAGGTTATAAAATCATATTAAATCTTGGACACAAATATTTAAATAATTCAGATATTTAAATACGAAGTGTTCGAAATTCCAGGTCGTTATATAAACTGTCCATAACATAAACTTATACCGATGGGTTTCCATTTAATTGTTATGTCCATCAAAGCTAGCAATTTTAATCTAACCTTGCATTGCACACACGATTACATACTTATCCCTTCCCAAGGTATGAAATACTAATGAAGCCACATAAACCACCCAAACTTCCAAATCCATTAGCCACTTATACTTCTAAATATTAAGCGGGCTTCTGTAATAGTTTTAAAAGAGAAATAAGCAAACTCTGTCATTTACGACCTTAATGGAGGTAGACCCCATCATTTAAGACCTATTCCCAAGGTAGTTTCTTAACAATGCTGTCAATGGTCAATGAGTCATAACTATAAGACCTCTAACCACTATTTAAGGCTTTTGACATTTAATGTCCAACTATTAACGAATCTATCACCGATAAAATCATAATCATGTAATAAACAGTACCAAGCCACTTAATACCTTTTATTAGAAAATGGGCAGACTTTGGTCATTTAAGACCTTAACTAAGGCAGACCCCATCATTTAAGGCCTATCCCCAAGGCGTGCTCCTAAATGGTACTGTTATAATTTTGGCTTTAGCAATGTAAGAGGCTGTACCCAAGCCACTTAATACTTCCCAGTGGAAAATAGGTAGACCGCGTTATTTAAGATCTATTTCCAGAAGCGTGCTCCTCAACGATACTATCTACCTGTCATTGCTTGGGAATTTCATTGGGCTACTGAATACTTCTTTTATAGGAAAGAGGAGGACTTTATAGTCACTTAATACCCCAAACCTGAAATGAACCCTTCTCGAGATATCCACTCTCACTCTTTTATTATAATATGGCATCTCATTAGGTTACTTCTTTCGGTAAGGAGGCGGACCCTTCAGCCACTTAAGACCTCAACACTGAAGTAAAACCTTTTTAAAGACATCCTTATTCATTTATTTGGAATCTTACTAGGTTACTTAATACTTCCATTTAGGAGAGAGGCGGACCCTTCAGCCACTTAAGACCTTAAACCAGAAGCAAACCCCTATGAAGATATCCCTCACCGTTCCTAATTCCAAATTTGGATCATTCAATACTTTCCTAATAAGAAAGCAAACCCAATTTCACGTCGTCATGGGTTGTTGGATTAGTGATATCTCAAATCAGTAGTAAGTACACCCAACTGCTGGTAGCCTTAAAGTGAAGGGCAGTCTTCCATTGAGTAACCCTACTGACCTCGCATCACTAACCCACTAAGTCCAATTAACCATCCTAAGTCTTTATTTATATTATTTTAGGTAGACATTGGACTTAGCTTACTAATTCCCTTTTTATTTAAGGCAATAAGATTTTAAATATTATATACCCATAAATCCCTGTTTAATGCTCATAAATGTCAACCTGTTCATAAAATCCTAATGGACATTTCCTAAGACATTTATGTATGATTACTAATTTTAAATTAGTAACCTTTTATATCCATTCTATTTTTTTCCCATTAATCCATTTACCCTATTAATTTATTGCAACTTCCATATTCATTACCATTTATTGGAGTTACGACCTTTTAAATTCTTTTCTTATTAGTTAATTATCCTAAACGCGAATATTAAGCGCAAGCATCGTTATTAGCTTTTTATTTATTTATTATAAGCGCGGTAATTAAGTATAAATATTTACTTTGAAATATGTTGTAGTTATATACCTTTACTAGAATATACTTTTCCATGTTAAATTGTTGGAATCATATCTAAAAATATCCACTATAATTTCCATAAATCAGTCCAAAACAAATAATTTAACTTTAAAATATAAAAATTACACCGTTTGAAATTACAAGGAATAATCATTTCTTTTTATTACTGAAATAGACGGTGTAAAATACAATGAATTCATACTTTACACATCTCTTTCTCTTTCTATATGCTTCTATTCCTTGTTAGATCAAACGTTGTATCTTTCTAAAAGGGAAAGAAATCATACTAATTTATAAATATTGAATGGATCTAAATTCCAACAATTCCAAATATGGAAAAGTTTATATTCTAACAAGATTAGGGAAATAATTCAAATTTATAACATTATTATACAGCCTATTTCAGATGTGGAATAAATTTCATTTGAATTATTATTCTAGATTTATACTTTTGGGATTGATTTCCAGATCAGGTTGTATACAATGCTAAATCAATTTATAAACAAGAATATGTAGGCGATATTTATTAAATCTAAATCGTATTCAATTCCTTATCTACAACTCATATATAATTATCTAATTAGGCATAAAAATCAAATAAACACCTACGAGATAATTTTCATATTATAACAATCAATAAAAATTCCCACTCATCTTTTAAAAGTGATCCAAATCTCTAGATCTAAAGTAGTACCTTTGATTCATCTCCAAATCCTTTTTAATCCAAAATATATGTATAAAAGGGTATATATATGTATTAGAATTATAGATCTAAGAAAAGATTTAGGATTGAGAGAGAAAATAGATAAAATATATAAAAGATCTCAAATACACATATGGTTGATTCTCTTCACTTCTTCTTTTTATTAGATTTCTATTCTTCTCCAATTCATATGAATATAGATACAAATATCTTATCTTAATAATTTAGAAAGAAAGTGGAGAAGAAGAAATGGCAGAGCTTCGCTACAACTTTCAGAAAAATATAAGAAGAGAAGGGAGGGCGAGACCCGAATTTATAGGCGCTAGAATCAATCAGAACCGTTAGATCGAAATATATTAAATCCAGACCGTTGCGGTTAGGCTTACATGAGCCACTAGGTCGCCACTGGTCGACCGCCCTTGGGTGATAGTCAACTACTAGGGGTTGACCGTCCCTAATGATGGGTCGGCCCCTGGGCCCTGGGTAATTTATATTAGACCGTTAATTATTTCTTATTTAATTATTTTCGTTTTGATTCGTTTTTCGTTCATAACTTCTTCGTTTGAACTCCGATCGCAAAACTCCAAATATGAAAGTTGCTCAGAATTTTTCCATAAATGCAATGGAGCAAGTTTCACGGTCAAATTCCATCGTTTGCACAAATTCCATTTTCGGAGCGTAATTAATTAACTAACTAACTAATTAAATAACCAGCGCCAAATTATGGGGTGTGACATGATGCAAGGTCAGTAGAGTCACTTGAGGGAAGACTGCCCTTCACTTTGAGGTTACCACCAATTGGGTGCACTTACTACTGATGTGAGATATCACTAATCCTAAGACATGTGGCGATGTGAGATATTGGACTTTCTTTCTTAATTGGAAAGTATTAAATGACCCAAATTTGGAATTAGAAGCGGTGAAGGATATCTAAAAAGGTTTACTTCAGTGTTGAGGTATTAAGTGACTATCTTAGGGCTTGCCTCCCTACCGAAAGATGTAATTTAATGAGATTTTCCATATTCATAAGAGTGATACTTGATATCTTAGGAGAGGTTCGCTTTAGATTTGAGGTATTAAGCGGTTGTAAGGTTTGCCTCTTTCCAATGAAAGAAGTATTAAGTAGCCAAATGAGATTTCCAAGCAATGTCATCTAGATAGTACAAGTGAGGAGTCCGCCTTTGGGTTAGGTATTAAATAGCAAAGGCCTGCCTATGATAGGTGTCAAATGGTAGAGGGTTGCTTAGTCCTTATTAATTATGTATTAAGTGGCTTGGGTACAATTTCTCACATTGCTAAGACTTTAATAATGATAGATGCGCTAGTGGTATGGCTATTATAAATTATAAGGCCATATATAATGGTTAAAGTTCTCTGTAGTTAGGACCAATAGACCCATAATGACGAGGTTAGAAGTGCACCTTGGGAATATGTCTTAAATGACGAAGTCTACCTTGATTGAGGTCTTAAATTGCAAAGTCTGCCTATTTTTCTTTTAAAAGTATTATGTGGTGGTAGTAGAAGCCTACTTCATTTTTAGAAGTATCTAGTGGCTAATGGACTTGGAAGTATTGGGTGGTTGATAAGGCTTCGTCTGTATTTCATACCTTGGGAATGGGTAGGTAAGTAGTCGCGTGTGCAATGTAAGGTTAGATTAGAATTGCTAACCCAAACATAACAATTAAATGGAAACCAATCGGTATTGATTTATGTTATAGACAATTTATAGATTTTCCAGTTACCAGAACATTGTTTTGACCCCATCCTCATTATAACTCACATGATAGATTTAGTGGAACAAGTCACCGGAGCTGGACGTGTTTAGTTGTTGAGAAGCCTTCTTTTCTCTCACGCTCAATGCTGATGTGACAATCTAATATCCAAGGAATACCATTAATTCCAAGGTAGTAGTCATAGTCAGTATTCTTATAATATTTTTGTTTCCGCTGTGAGTTTAGATTTCTATCAATCTCATATAATGCATATGCTTATTTGTAGGTACCAAATTCAATGATATATGCTTTGATGGACTTGGATTTCAATTTTTTTTGAATTTAGGCTCATTAAGATGCAGGTGGTTATAGTAGTAGTGCTTATGGATTTCTAGTCTTCAAGTCCAATATAAATGACATAAATATAAATATAATCATGGAGTCAAGAGATACCTCATTCTTTGAAGATGTGCTCTTGCACAAAAGGAATTACAGAACTTATGTCCCTAAAAGAATAAGAGAAAAAAAGGATAAGCCACACAAAGATGAAACTCATCGTGATAAAGATGACATTGAACCTAGAAGAAGCGCTAGGGCATGGTCATTTGGTCTAAAATTTCTAACATGCATGTCAGAACGTGATCCTCAAATGTACAAAGAAGCAATGTCATCTTCTGAATCTTCCTGTTGAAAAGAAGCAATCAAAAGCGAGATTAATTCAATTCTAAGTAATCAAACATAGGAAATAGTTTAAATACCACCAAGAATAAAACCAATTGGTTGTAAGTGGATTTTCAAGAAAAAGATAAAACCAGATGGATCTATTGACAAATATAAAGCTAGATTAGTGGACAAAGGATATCGTCAAAAAGAAGGTGTAGACTTCTTTGATACTTATTCACTAGTTATGCGAATAACCTCTATAACAATGTTGATAGCAATTGCATCAAATGAATGTAAAGACATCAGTCTTAAAAGGACATCTCGATAAGGAGATATATATGGAGCAACCAGAAGATTTTATTTCAAAAAGAAATGAAAAAAAAAGTTTGTAGATTAGAAAAATCATTATATGGACTTAACCAAGCTCTAAAGCAATGGCACACAAAATTTGATAGGGTCATGATAAAAAATGATTTTCATATAAATTAATGTGATAAGTGCGTTTATTACAAGAAGTTGGTCAATCATATATGATGATTTGTCTATATGTGGACGATATGCTAATTTTTGGTTCCAATATTAAGGTTATAGAGACCATAAAAAATTGTTAAACAAAAATTTCAACATATAAGACTTAGGAGTAGCAGATGTTATTTTGGGAATCAAAATAATAAAAACTCCTAATGTAATTGAATTATCTCAATCACACTATGTAGATAAAGTGATTGAAAAATTCCAAGATTATGGAATCAAAGGAGTAAAAACACCTTTTAATCCATCGAAAGTTCTGCATAAAAACACTAATGACAATGTAATGAAATTGGAATATTCTAGTGTAATAGGCTGTCTAATGTACCTCATGAATTGCACAAGACTGGATATTACTTATATGGTAAGTCGACTAAGCAGGTATACAAGTAACTCAAGGAAGGAACCCTAGAAAGCACTAATGAGAGTGTTGGGATATTTAAAGAATACCATAAACTTTTCCTTGCATTACGGAAAATACCAAGCTATCTTAGAAGGATATAGTAATTCAAACTAGATTTAAGATTATAGGAATCTAAATCAACAAGTGGTTATGTCTTTACCCTAGCAGAAGTAGCAGTGTCATAGAAATCCACTAAATAAACATGCATAGTTCGATCCGCTATGGAATCTGAGTTCATCGCTTTAAATAAAGTAGGTGAAGAAGTAGAATGGCATTGTCAATTTTTAGAAGATATTCCATTTTGGCCCTAATTTGTACCGGCTATATGTATTCACTGCGATAATTAAGCGGTGTTAAGTAGAGCGCTAAATTTTGTGTACAATGGAAAGTCATGACACATTCGTCGATGCCATAACACACTAAGGCAGTTACTTTCAAATGGAACTATTTCTATGGATTATGTAAGAACAAATATAATCTAGCAGATTCATTTACTAAAGGTTTATCAAGAGAGAAAATTGACCGTGCATTGAGGGGAATGGGTTTAAAAGCCTAAAACTATTAAGAATTACTTTATATTGAAACCTATCCTAACGACTGGAGATCCTACGGACTAGTATCAATAGGCATATTAGTTCTGAGTAGCTCAAGAAGTAATGCATTTATTTGAACTTAGTTCTATCCCACTCCTATGATGCGCTATAAAAATGCATGCCTACAAAAATGTTAAAAAGTATAAGCTATGCTTTTAATGATGTCTATATCTTGAAGAACATCAAGTGGAGTACACGTAGGATACTCTTTATGGATGCGATCACCTATGTCAACATGAGCTAGGTCAGCTTTATAAGAATATTAGAGCTTAAGTTCTCTAAAACACTCGCAGAACCAACTTTGTTCAGGACCAAAACAAACACAACTAAGAGATTGGATGTGAAGGGAAACAATGCTTCTTAGAGCTTATTGTCTGGTTATACACCTATGGTTGACAATTTAAGAAGAGATAATTCACCAATTAGCCAAGTATATCCGATAAGTTTTAACTAGGAAAAATTCAAAGTGGAATATCTATTTATCCTCGATATAGCATTTTCTTATATGTACTCTATGATATTCTTCTTTGTGTAGGGGAGACGTATATCGTCATTCTTGTGAGGGATTGTTAGAGATCGTTGCATAGAGATTAATGAAGATATATACTTAAAGTCTAACATTGGAAAAAATAGAAGAGGTATACATGTTTATATACTCTTTACCATCAACTTATATTGGCCCTTAGGGTCAGGTAACTTTATGCTAGGGGGAGGAGCTATATGGCCATTGTTTAAAACACATGCGCACGTGCCGCCTATCCCGTACCGATCCGGGTCGGGTGCGGGTGTAGGTCCAATAGGACTGGACTGTGTTATATTTTTGCTGAACAAAAATAAACAGTTTTTTCATATTTAAATTCAAATAGTATGACTGTCAGCTGTAACAGTCATTTTTGAGTGGATGCGACTTTTTCCAACGGACATGACCGTTCCCATTGGACGTGACTTTTCCCAACGGACAACACATTCCTCATCCTATGTCAGTCTTCCTCCTCCTTGTTATGTCCTCACATCAATGTGTTTCCTATCACACAACGGTCATACTCATTACAATCTCGAGCAGAACATCATCTATTGTATCTTGGGAGACTTCAAATAAAGTCTTAAGGAATCTGCTATGACAAGCCTCAACAGAAATTTCCTTCTTATCTCAGTTAGACTATTTTACTACTTTCGAGTATTTCTACATTGTTCTTTTCTTTTGCTGCTATGTCCATCTTCTCTTTTCTACTACATTGTTACCACTACGTTCCTATATAGTATTAGTGCATCCCTGAGCATGAATCTATGCATTTCTCTATACTGATTATCGGTGTTAATTGTTGTTTCTATAATTAAGTTCCTACAAAGAATACTTCTTGTGCCCAAAAGACCTTCATTTTAAGCATCGTATAGGTTCTCGTCAATCTTTAACTACATAAGGTTCTCCACCACATCTAAAAAAGCAAAAGTCCTTTCTTATTTATTCAATCCAAGGCTTTGAGAATACATTTTGACCTGAACCTTGCAATGGAGGATGCGGAATTGATTCATGTACTAGTTGTGCATACAATCGACACTGATTTAAAGAATTTGCAGTGGAAGAAAAACCAAAAGGAAAAATGAAAATAAAAGAATTGGTTACCATATTCTTGGTCATTATCGAGAAAAAAATGAAACTATTTTCAACCAAAATCAATTTTAAAGTTGTTTTTAAAAAAAATTATCTTTTAAATTTATAAAAAAGGAATCTTTTCGTCCATATGTGGGGCGCAATGTAAAAGGGGATCTATAAAGGTGACGATGTGTCGATCAAAGTCAAGTGCAACGTGTTTGATAGATGTTAGTGATAAGAAAGTTGAGATTTAGAGTTTTTTTGCTGGAGAACAGACATGGCAGTAAAGGCGTCATCTAACTCAGCTCGACTAGGGGATCTTAAAGATGATAGCCACAACATGTTCGGTGGCGACTAGCAGCGATGGGAATTGGATGAAAGGCGGAGAGGAGGCGACTAAGGTTACAGATTTAGGAATGAAATAAAGGTAAATATAAAACCCCTTTAGTTTATTATAATTTATATTCAATCCATATTTTCAAATATGAATAACTCTCACATATGAACTATGTTTTATGCACATCTTGTGCTGTTCAGTTCGCAATTAAATTCTGAACTTTGAACCCATTGACATTATTTAACCATAAGTTATAGACTTGTTTCTAATTTCTTAAATTAGGCATTATAATATTAGTACTATCATTAAATATTTACATATCAACATCATCAACTAGAATGAATATATTAAGACATTATTCATTTTTTATTTGAAAATATAATATTTGAACTAAGATGAACTATAATCATTTAAATTTATTATCATAATTTATAATAAAATTTATAAATTACAATTTATAAAATATTATATTTTATGTGTTATTTGAATGTATGTTAAAACAAGTTTATTATTTAATATCATTTGGGTATTACTTATTAAAAATTAAAAATTATATATATGTAATTGTTTTATTATTAAATTTATCATTAAGTAAGTATTATTTAATTTGATAATAAATTATCTTGTTAAATATTTTGAATAAACGATTACATCGTAAATCAAATTAACACTATTAATATAATAATGATAATATAATACATCCTAAAATATAAATAAAATTATCAAACAAAACATTAATATGATTTAATGTCAACAACCTTGTTCATGATAACACGTATAAAAGATCTAACACATGATGAAGTAAAAGGATATTTTTGAAATTTTCCCCTTTATCTTATTGCCCAATGCACCTGATCCAACAACATAAAGAAGTGAATAGGTCGTACTACGGTGAGCTTTTGATTAACTTCTTTACCATTCTTATCTTTGTCTATGTGAATACTAGTGCTCATATAGGTTGGTTTACCGTTGTAATTTCCATACCAAACAAGTAATTAAATCTTTTCAATACTTTTATTGACATATAAACCATTACTTAGTTGTTTAACTTGTAATCCCAAGAAAAATTTTAGTACATCATCTATTAACATTTTAAATTCACTTTTCATTATAACATCCAAATCATTACATAAAATTTCATTAGTGGAACCAAAAATAATATTATCAAAGTAAAGTTGTACTATTAATAAGTCATTATTACTTCATCTAATGAAATGTGTTGTATCTACTTAAATAATTTCAAAAGCTAACTTTAAGAGGCGGCTCTTTAGTCTACCATACCAAGCAAGTGTGCTTTTTTAAAACAACCAAGGGCCATTTTAAATTTATAAACGCAGTCATGATATTTTTCATGTTCAAAAACTGATGGTTGATCTGCATAAACATTTCCTTTAACAAAACCATTTAATACTCATTTTTTACTCTCATTTGATAAAATTTATAGTTACGATGATGTACAAAAGCTAGTAAAAAATGAATGGCCTACAAGGGCAAAAGTTTCATCATAGTTTATGCATTTATCTTGACTATACCCTTGAGTTACTTTTTTAGCCTTATTCCTAACATTATCACCATTTTCATCAAGTTTATTTTTATGTATCTCGTTTGGTCCTTAAGTCTTGGGACTAGTTTCCAAAAATCATTCCTAGTAAATTAGTTTTGTTCTTCTTGCATAGCTTAGATCTAGTATCCATCATTTCCATCTTCTTTATAACTTTTAGGCTTAATAATTGAGACATATGCAACATATCCCATTTGACTACATTGATGTATAGTTCTAACAATTGTACTTAACAACACCTAGAACGTTTTCCGATGGATGATATTCTTAATGTTTTAGGAGAAGATCTAAAGTCATTAGGATCTTAGAATTCTTCTTGTTGTTTTCTTGAAAATTGTTATCTTGTAAAGCATTTTTTTGATCAGAGATGATAGGTTTAGTAACTCCAGAAATTTCTAATTTCTTACCATCAAATTTAATTTTTTCAAAAACGGATACATGTTAAGTTTATTCAATAGTGTTTATTCTTTTATTAAATGTTCTAAAGGCTTTACTTTTATTCGAATAACCAACAAAGGTACCTTTATCGGTTTTAGGTTTTAGGATCAAGAGTCTGTCTATTGCTACCCTGCTAATTGTTGTTCATACTCTAGCAAATTGAAAATAAATTTTTTCACCCCACATTCTATTTTTCCTACACTGTTTTTTCCAAAACTGCCATTATCCTTTATTACAGCTCACCTTTCTTTTCACTCTTACATTTTACTGTATTATTTTTTCCTCCAAATTAAAACCCTAAAAATTTGAGAGCAATGGAAAGAGGTGGAGAGAAAGACGTAAAGGGGAAGATAGACATGGAGGAAGACATTCAAAGAAGTGCCATGGTAAGGGTTTCGAACTCACGTTTTTTCTCCTTCGCTTTGTCGAAAAGAAAAGAATGGAAAACACACAAATCAAGCGAAGCAAGGTATATTCACGCCAGCAATTACTTTTTACAATCCATGCTATGGATTGGCGTGGATACATAAAATTCAATGCCATGATTTGCATTAATTTGATTAATTCAACGCGGAATATTACCGTTGATTGAAATCGACCAATGCCACCTATTGGCGTTGGTTGATTCCAATCAACGCATTCCCATGCATTCTCCTAAAATGCAAACTTTCTTTATATCTCCAGTCACAGATGAAGAAACAAAAAATTCTTTCTTTGTTGTGAAAAAATCAGCTTGTGGTGGGCCTGATGGGTTCAATGCCACCTTCTACACACATTACTGGCCTATAAATTCCACTTAATTCCTTAAGGCAATCCATAAGTTTTTCAATAAAAGTAAAATGCTCAGTTCAATTAACTCTACAACTCTTGCCCTCATCCCAAAAATGGAAAGTCGTTCTGATGTCACTCAGTTTAGGCCAATTGCTTGTTGTAATACAATTTATAAATGCATTTCAAAAATTTTGGCTTCTGAATTGGAAATTGTCCTTCAGTCTATAATATTCTCTAATCAGACTTCCTACCTCCCTAATAGAAATATCCTTGATAATGTCATCCTTACACATAAGCTTTTAAACGGTTACTCTTCTCCTTATATATCTCTAAGAGTTATGCTCAAGATTGACATTAAAAAGGCCTTTAATTCAGTTAATTGGTCTACTCTAATGTATATCCTTAACACAATGAAATTCCCAACAAAATTTTCAAACTAGATTTACCAGTGCTTTTCCACTGTTAGATATACACTTGTTTTCAATGCTCATACCGTTGGCTTCTTTAAAAGCAACAATGTTTTGAGGTAGGGTGATCCGATGTCATCATATATGTTTATAATCATAATGGAAACTTTAACCTTGCTCTCCAGAACCAAGTTGACTGGAAAAAATTCATTCTTCATCCCAAATGTATGATTAACTCCCTAGCTTTTGCTGATGACTTGATAATTTTCACCAAATCAATAGATCATTCTCTCATATCAATAATGGATACCCTCAATTCATTTTTTAAATTCTTTGTTTTAATGATAAATCCTCAAAAATCATATATTTTGATTGTTAGGTTACCTCCTCTTGAAAAAACTTCACTGCTTGAATATCACCAACATGCTTCCTCTTCAATCTGATATGACTTAATTAGGAATACCATTGGCTACTAAAAGATTGTACATCACCCAATGTATTCAATTATATGAAAATATCACCAATTTCCTCTCCAAATGGCAAAATAGATTCTTCTCTCAACCAAGCAGATTGGTAATCATAAATTCTGTAATATTTTATATGTCTGTGTACTGGTGCAGGACTTATTTTTACTCCCAACGAAGCTTATAAGTATGATTAGAACTTCCACGATTAGTTTTCTTTGGATTGGTTCTATTCATAATAGGAATTTATCCTCAATTGTTTTTCATAAATTGGAAATGCCAAAATGTGTTGGTAGGCTTGGTATCAAAATATGAAAAATTAGAACATTGCTGCTTTATCTAAATACTTTGATAACCTCATAAACAACTCTAAATCTTTATGGGTTACCTGGTGTCTCAAACACAATATGAAGTCTGAAATATATGGCTTTTGAACTCAAAACAAGCAAATAGCTTGGTTTGGAAAACTATGACAAAAATGAGAGATACCTTCCTCCCCATACCAAAATTTTCCAAAGTCCACATTTTATAGTTTGTGCCTTGGATCGGACAAGACCTTATTTTATTTAATTCCCTATCTCATGAGGATCGGCAGCAAAGTGGAATTGCTATGAATGCTAAGGCTATCACCTTTATAAGGAATGGTAACATCTCTCTTCCTAGAACAAGCAGTTCTAGTGTCAACTAGTTATGGAACCATTATAATCATACTCCTAATGTACATGTAAATTCTGACATTTACTGCTAGACCGAGGATATAAAGGAGCATACTACATGTGAAATCTATAGAGCCTTTAATTCTCCTTCTGAACAATTCAAGTTCCTATAGCACAAGAGGATATGGAATCATACTTCAAGTGAAAAACTCAACTTCATGCTTTGGAAGTCTTTAAAATGGCTTACATACGCTTACTAATTTGGCGCATAGAGGTATCACTATTTCTACTTTATGTGTATTATGCAATCTAGTCTCGAAGACATTCATCATCTATACTTCAATTGCTCATTCACAAATTTTGTTTGGAGAAAAATAAAATTAAAGGGAAGATTTGATAATCGGGTTTGGGATAGTAAGATAGAGTGATTGAATATTTACAAGGCAACTAGATGGAAGCATTTGTCCTCCTTTGAACTCCTTATCTTTCTCAAAGTTTTTGTCAATGAAATTTGGAAAGAGAGAAATGATAGGATTTTCAAAATGAAGAAAATAACTCGCATGGAAATCTTTTATATCATCAGCAAGGAAATTCGAAGTGTTTTATCCTTGTCATCTTATGTGTTTGATAGGTCAACTATGTTGATATGGAGTTGAGTCTCCTTTGTGTTCCTTTTTCCTTTCTTTATTTTGCACTTGTTCTCTCCTGTTTTCTTTGTAAGCTTATTTATGATCGTAAGTAATTTTTTACTATTTATAAATAAATGGTAGGGGTCCATTTAACCTCACTGGTTTTGCCAAAAAAGTAATACATTGTAATAGAACTTGATTAAAATGAGGTAGAGAGAATAGAAGGGTAAGAATGCCTGATAACTAAGATAGGAGGAACATTCCCGTATAAGGAAAATACAGAGAATAACAGCTGAAATAGATTTTTATATATAAAGAAAAGCCCAGATTTCTAAAGCAGTAAGTGAACGCACTGTGAGGAGCCAATATTGGGAAATTTAGATAGTGATGGCATTAGGAATTCATATAAAATACGTTTAGTAATCTAGTTAGAAATTATATAAGAGAGAAGTAATAAGAATAGGATATGAAAATGATAGGATAGAAGTTATCCTTGTCTACTCCACTTTTCATTATTTAAAGTTATAGAAGATGCTTTTGAAAAAAAGATTAATTGGTATGGTAATTGAAAATTTGAATGTTTTGGGTTGAAAATCATACTTATAAAGAAGTCTTTGATGTAAAAAGTATAATGACCCGCTATTTTGGACCATTCGCATCCGCACATGTCAGACTTGAATAATTCAAAATAGCGAATTGTTACTTTAAATTTGGCAAAACTGAGCGTATACTGTAAATAAATAATCACAGATCACAGACATAGAGTAATAATTGCAGCGGAAATAAAAGATAGTAGTTCATGAAGCTACTATATACATATCAGAGTTAAATAAGGTACAAAAGATGTCTCGAATAAAATAGTCGAATACAAGAATCAGAATACAATCATTGGAATCAACTGGATATCTGAAAGCTGGATAGATAGCTGGATCTCCAAGCGAAGCTCCAACTCCAAAGGTGAGTCTCGAATACTGGTACACTCAGTCTGACCCGAGCGTAAAGCAAAACACAAAACACTCGAGTTAGGATTAACATTCTTATATCAATAAATCCCACTCAAGTGAAATAGCAATTGAAATACAAGTAACTCAAAGGATGTTTGGAATAACCATCCTTTAAGGATCCGTTAAACTATCTACTATGTAGTAGTGTACGATAAGTAGATAATGTATATCAGTAATATAAAGTATCAAGATAGTGTTAAGGCGTTACCATTATCCCCCTTAACACATTTTATATAAGCATTATAGTCTATACAGCACTGTAAACTCCACCGTAAACAAGTGGGATATCAGGGAGTACTCCATAGGTATAACACAAAACAAATCGTAGTGGCCGCGTATATAGGGATCCAAGTATGGCAAGGCACATGAGGCAATACCCAAGGTAGTGAAACTACAGTTTGCCTGATCCGGACTGGTGAGAACACATCGCCGCATCGATCGCAACACCGCGAAACAACACTCCCAAAATCAAGGGTGCACCAATCGACAACAAGTAATGAGTAGGTTTCGAAGAAGTGTGTTCGCTCGAGGTAGCTAACCCCCATTTGGCCCGGCACGGCTCCTGTTTTAGTCATTTCCAATTTGACACAAGTGTCAAGGCTATCCATTATCGTTCTCTTTCTTCAGTCATCACGTACATCATTCCAATCACTTCATTCTTGATCACACTGCGCGTATAGTTATTAAAGTGGTTTTCGGTTTAGACAGTGAGTATGTCCCTAACCGATTCCGGTCTCTTTAATAACCTTCGAAATTATTTCACCGATTGGTCATTTAATATATTTCAAAAGCAAATCAAATCCAATTTCAATTAAAATTTGTAAATCAACATTTCATTTGTCTTTCTAAACCAATTTCTAAAATTTACATTCAAAACTTCCAAATTCAAATTTCAAAATCTTATAATTTAATTTCAATTTCTATTTAAAACAATTCGAATATTAATTCAAGTTCGTATATAAGTTTCATTCTGAAATCATTTAAGTTAATTTAATTTAACATTCAAATCAATTTAAAATTCATTGATCGATTTCATTCCATATTCGTTAAGTTAATTTGTCATTCAAAACAATTTCTACTTTATTTCCAATTCATTAAATCAATTACTTAAGTTCAACTCCATTATATCAAAACTTACAAATTAAATTAATTAGATTCGTCAAATCAAATCCTTCAATTACAAGTCTTACATTAATTTCAATAAATCACATTTTATTTCTTGTTAAAGAAATTCAATTTCACTTATTTATTTACTTAGTTACAAATTTCAAAACTTAATTATTTCGTAACTCAACTTTACTTATTAAAGAAGTTCAATTTCAGTTATTACGAAGTTCAATTTCACATACCAAGAATTCAATTTCATTTAATTATTAAATAATTCAATCTTATTTAATTATTAAATAATTTCAAACTTAATAATTAAATTTTAAATAACATCCTTTCATCAACTACTATGTTAATATTTTGTTTCGAATTATTACATATTAACATTTTCCTTTCATAAAAATTCAAATTCCAACTTCATTTTAAAACCTTATTATTTATTCAAATAAAATCTTTATTTTATTTTTAAATCAAATTATTGACCAATCGGGTTTTATTTAATTCTCTATCCTAAGTCATGTTCATTTGGGTATTTATCATTTCAACCCGATTCCAATTCAATTCAAAATCAAAACATAGCAAAGGGGACTTGCAGTGTGATAACTGGGACGGTGTCAAAGTAAATAAACAAGCAATAACAACAATCAATATCAATCCAATAATCAATTCAAATAATCCTGAAATAATCGTATTAATTCACATTGTTGTTTGTGCAAATTAATATAATTATTTCTAGAATCTACACTATCATTTCATGTAGATTAAAGATTATTACACCAATTTTTCTATGCAATTCTACACTTGACATCAATTATTAAATTTCATCTAATTAACCATATTACTTGATTATCAAATTAACCATATTACTACGTGTCAAGTAATTAAACATTTAAAGGGGTCATATTACGCAAATGTCATCAATCAAATTAACACATATATATCAAATCTAACTATCCTACGTCAATTTCAATTTCAAATTGTTTATCACTTACAACATTAACAAATTTAACATCCAATGTAAACATCAAACAATCAATCATTTAACAACCAAACTGGATTATCATTTTATAAATAACATATAATGGTGTCAGAAGTCACAGATGAACTAATACAGGTAATAGCATATAACAGTGTAAATAACTAACAGCAGCATATTTCAATTGTCGTTTCAATTGAAATCAAATTTAATAAATATAAGAATATTAATCATGAGTGATTGCTCACCTTTCGAGGCCAAAGAAGTTTGACAATAGAAAAAGCTACAAATTCCAAAGCAAAGCAAAGTTGGCACGAATTTGATGATCATATCTGATAAATAAGAATTGACGAATCGAATCAGAACTAGATTAATGAAGAAAATTGGTATAAGTGGACACACACCCATATATAATTATATAACTATATATACATATAAAATCTAAATAAACTCCAAAACATAATTTCAAAACTATATTTAGTTCATACACATATAAAATAAATTCTTATATATATAGACTAATGTAAGTACGTATGCCTAAACAATATATATATAAACTCGAGTATCATGAACTACTTACATACATCCAACGCTTTAGAATTACAATTATATATGTACAAACTTGAAACTAAGCAAACAGGAAAATATGCATGTAACTGGTAAACATATACTCACTTTGTTAAAATACAGTTATATCAACAGAGTACATATATATTGTACTACATATAACAGATTTCTGAAAACCTATATAAAGTTTATATATAAAGAGCGGCTCAGCCTATATGAAACAACATTCGAAATAAATAATTCAACAAAATGTATTAAAATAAAATAAAGTACAGTAACATGTACATAATATAAAAATTAAAAAACATAAACAAAACAGTGTAAACTAGTAAATGTTTATATATAGAACTGCACTCATCGGGATATTTGAAATGTTTTAAAATATATAGATCTACCTTTCAATTTATTTATTTACATAAACTCAACCTTATATACATATATATATACACACACACACACGCAAACATATATACAAATATATATACACACGCAACACACTCTAACAACAGCATATGATAATATAAAGCTTTTATAACTTATAAAATCAGCAAAATATAGTTTGTAAAAATAAAATAAAAATAAAAGTAAACTACTATAACTATCTATACATACTCTTTGAGACACATTATAAAATTAATTGCTTCCTCAACAACCAACGCTTAAAAACAAAACGTAGCAAACTTATATACTTTCTCTAAATAGTCAGCACAATTACCCACATAAATAACATATATATTTTATAACTAATAATTTATAAAACTAGCCCAGACTTGTATATTACTGCATCATTACAAAACAGGATACACTTTTATATTATAAACTTAGAATTCATAACATTAGGTATATATAAAAGAGTAACCACATATTATAAAATTAACTATCATAAACTTTGATCTATAAACTAATATATATATATATATAAGTATATATATACATACCATAGTAATTGGAAATGCAAGATCTAAGAACTCATGGCAAATCATATATAAACATAACCACTGGGAGATGCTAGGAACATATATACACAATCTATCAATACAAAATATATAAACCTACAGTGTAAATATATAACAATCTGAAACCTTATAACTAAATATATATAAGTCTCTGTACACATTTACTCTTCAAAGATAAACCAATATATAGTACTGTAAACTTTATAAACAAATATATAGAATATATACAGCCAAAACATTATATATACTATAATGTAACCTATTTATATAAAACTAGCTCATACGTATAAAGGAACTAACTATAATATGTATACACTCCTTACGGTAAAATCTCTTAACATATAATATAATATACAGTGAACAGTTATGTACATCTTACATATGTTAAACTTTGAAAACAATATATATTTTTATACCTCAATATTATTAGAGAAGCAAGCTTGGCCTAGGCTACTGGAAGGGTATGGCCACTGGTGAATGATGTTGACGAGGCTTGCTGGGGACGCGACGAAGGGCTGCTCTCGATTGACGGAGGTTGGGGCAAAGGAAAGTGGGAGGGCGAGCTGAGGTGCGGCAAGGTGGAAGGCTATGAGAGGAGGGGCGCTGGGTTGCGAACTTCGGCGGAGGGTGGTCGACTGGGTAGAGGCGGCGGCTAACAGTTGAGGTGGTGGGGAAGGCCGAGCAAAGTAAGAAGATGGCTTTTGGTTCGTAGGCTAGAGGAAGCGGTGGTGTTGGTCTTGGAAATGAAGGAAGAAAAGAAAATGCACAGAGAATATAATTATGAACCAACCAATGAACGTTTGAACCAGTCAAAAGCAACAGTCACATCTGATGAAACCAAGAAATAATTAATTTCTAGCCGTTGACAGCTGTTTGCATTGAACATTGATTACATAAAAAGTCACAAATCCAATGGGCACAAAACTGGTACCGATACGGTTACCGGTTTCACGGATTCCGCTGTGTACCGAACCTCAAAACACAGAATTGAATATACCGTAGAGATCAGCACGACGAGACGGTCAAAATGGTATACAGATATCAGTGTTATGATTTAATTATAAAAATTCGAAATTTCTACTAGCGGAAAATGCAGCAAAAATGCAGAAAAATAAGATCGACGGAGCTAAAGAAGTCCGAATTTTGAAAAACGAAAAATGATGTCTTGCTCAAAAGATGCTTTAGAATTTTTCTATGTAAAAATATTTAGGTTCCGAAAACATTTTTTTTCATCGCTTTTGGAGTAAATTGAAGTAAATTTACGCGCGAAATTACTTTCATATTTTTGGACGAAAATTTACCAGTTGCTATGTTTAACTAGACGTATTCCAAATGTCAAATTTATATTTCAAAATTTTATCGTTTGAAATTTCGCAAAATTTCAATTAATTAAATAAATAAAACGACTAAAATTTACGGGTCGTTACAGAAAGTCTTTGAGAAAGGAAATTATTTTGCTAAGCAATTTTTGAATTTTTGGGAAAAAGGGGTTTCGAAGTTTATATTTTCAAAGATAAAGGTTTTGGATTAGGTAATTCATAATTGTGAAAATTTAATTTTATAAAGAATGGTGAGGACTAAACCAAATTCTTTTTTATATGGAGTAGATAGTGATCACTGCCTAGGTAAGATAGGGTAAAGGTTTTGGGATATGAATAAAATTGGAATAGTATGTACAACCTGATCTGGAAATTTGAAATCAGTCCTAGATATTTGATTATATAATGCTGGTAATTTGTAAAGATGTTCCAGATCTATAATTGGGTTGTAAATTAGGTCACCCTTGTTGATTTGGAATGTGAATTTCTAAGTTTTGATTTATTTGGAGCGGATTCCATGTAATTTCCTTTAATTATCTAATTCCAAAATATGTATAAAAGCATGTCGTTCGAACTAACAAAGGATATGCCAAAAAGGGAAAGGATGTGTAAGGTATGGATATTCTTTTCCATAGTTTACACTGTCTATCTTAATAAAAGAAAAGAAATAATTCATTTTAATTTCAAATGATGTAAAGATCTCACTTTTGGTTAACTAATAGAAAGTTATAATGTTTGTTAGGCTAGAAAATGGTATAACACTCAAGATGCCAGTTGTGATAGATTGGCTCTTGATTTGAGCTCATATGGAGATACAATTGAGTATGACTTAATCAATATCGCCTTAGTAGTATATCAAGGGCCAATTTATCACTTAAGTCTAAGTGTATGATAAAATCATTAATGAATGGATGGCAATAGGCCCTTGAGAAAAGATATATAAAGTCCCATTTGTTCTCTTTTTTAATATGCTTAAGGTCCTTTGAGGTCGATAGGGTTATCATATTTATGTGTTAAAATAGGCTTGAGATAAGATAGTCCCAAAAGGCCTATTTATGTATATGTTCAATAGATATAGAAGACAAGTAATGAATTTGTGCTATAGTCCATTATGCATGATAATAGCCTATGTATCTCGTCCTTATGTTCGAAGTCCATAATCCATATAATTATGCATATGTGTGTTCATCATAATTCAAGGCTCCTCGAGTTATTTTATGTCGAGATTGATCTTGATAAGTTTATATATATGCAAGTCCCTAATAATAATGTTCAAAAAGGTCATAATCGAAGTCAATAGGCAAGTCTAAGTCCTTGTTCATATAAAGTATGATGTTAACAATCAAAAAGCATTCATCCTAATTCAATTTAGGGTTTAAAAAGCTTTGATTTAAGAAAAGAGAGAGAGAATTAAAATCGCCCCCTAAAATGGCACCTCTAGGTCCATATTTATAGAGGTGGTACAGCTCGATTCCGCATTTCATGACTCCGGCACGCTTGACTTCAGTAGGCTCGGCTTTGATAGTGTCATCCTAGCACTAGCTTTATCACTAAAGAGGTGGCATTGTCTTGCTTTCAGTGTTTTCGACGTTGATGATCATTGGTGCTAGCATAGAATGGTATCTTCGAAGTATCATGAAGTGCGGTGCCACTTGAATACAGTGTTGATAGCCTTCGGAGTTATTAAAGATGAGCCATCCTTAGTCACGATAAGCAAGTAGTGTCGCCATATTGATGGTGGTATGTCTTCGAGAATGATGACGATGTGAATGAAGTGCGGCTCCATACCATGAAAGGTGGTGTCAATTGACCTAGCATCAATGAAATGCGCTATGGTCACTTTGACATCCATTGATGGCTTATGAAGCCAGTTGCATTTGGCCTCTTCGCTTTCTTGGTTACACACGACACTATATGTATTATATCATTAACAACGCACGATACCCTATTCCTTCGACACTAATCATGAAGGAAATGTCATCTTTATATCTCTTTTTGTATATCTTCGAAGTCGATAAGAGGTGGAACTGATTTAGTTCGACCTTCATCTCGGCTTTATTGACCTACGACATTACTTCAGTGCTAGTGTTGAAGATGGATAATGATGACGAGCGATGTTGTTCAACGACGATGTAGGTCTTTGTTACTGACAAGAGCTGATTGAAGGTGATGTTAGTTAGGAACGACGTCCTTTCTTTTCTTACGGATGGAGTTTGATGCTGGTGGGTCATGATGCGATAAGTCAGCATTTTGGGTTCTTTCTGTAATAACCCGAAATTTTACTCGTAATAATTAATTCATTAATTAATGAAATGATAAAATAAATTTGTGAAATTATTAGAATTGAGCCACGGGAGTTGCACCATTGTGTCCGTGGTAATTTTCTAGTCGATTTTCATATATAGAACGTCAGAATCCAAGCTAATACGAACAAGTTACTAATTAAACAAGAAATCGAAAAAAAAGAAAAAAAGAAAAAATATATAGACTAGGTCGACCTCCAGGTCGACCTAATCATCACCTTGGTCGACCGGCCGGTCGACCTAGGAGGGGAAGCGGTCGACCCACCCTTTTTTGTAAACGAACGAAGGAGTTCTTCGTTCCAGTAAAAAGCTAGCACATCAATTTCGTTGTTTTCTCTCATCTGGTCCCTCCGTGCTTCCATCTGACGGCTCCTATTCAGCCTATGATGTGGTCACACCATATTCAATCTCCAAATCCAACGGTCTGAGATCCATTTCTACCTCTATAAATAAGACCCTAGGCCAAACACTTTTTCTCATTCTAGATTTTCTCCGCTTGGGTTCACCTTTTCAGGAAGGACCCTAAAAGGAATAATTTTCCAAGGAGAGAATCTTTTTAAATAAAATATTTTAATACCCTCAAGTGGATCTGGAAAGACCAAAATGGAAGGCGTTAGGACCACAGGTGAGTGATTGTAATTATTTTAGATTTCTTTAAGTAATTTAAAATAATAGGGTTTCCAATAGTTGTAGTTTTTACTACGATTTTTGGAATAAACTTTTTAAGTAGTTTATTTATAGTTTTTAGAATTATTTTCAGTCTATTTGTTTTAGCCATTCTTTTTAGTTAATTTTAGTTTATTTCTATTAATTATAACTTTTCCATTTATTTACAGTTTATTTGCAGTATTTTAATTTATTTACTGTTATTTATGCGTTATTTACATCTTTTTCCTATGCTTTGGATTTTCTTCTATTTTCAGTTTTCTTTTATTTCCTTCTTCTTTGCATATGGATTAGAATAAATTAAACATGAATTTGGATTAAATTATAAGAATACTGAAACAACGGAAGATAAGTTGTAAATTGTAAGGACTGTAATAAAAATGGAATTGGACTGAAATTGTGATGTAAATATTAGAATTAGACTAAATTAAAGAGATTGGCCTAGTTATAACTTAGAATTATAACTGAAAAGGGTAAAAGATGAAAGAAGCTTATTTTCACACTTAGACCTTGGGTTAAGTAATAAGCATGATTATAACGTAGTTTATAATAAGAAAATAGAATAGAATGAGGCTTATTTTAACACTTAGGATAAATTAATAAGCACAGATAGTAAGAATAATAACAACGGTTTATTTAAAATAATTTATCTAAGTTAATAAGCAAAGATGAAAGAAAAGATCTGTACCGATAACATTTCCCTAATGCTGTTTAGGGTAGATAATTGTTCAATAGTTAAAAGAAAAGATTCGTACCGGCAACATTTCCCTTATGTTGTTTAGGGTAGATAAGTGGTCAATAGTTAAAAGAAAAGATCTGTACCTGCAGCATTTCCCTTGGGACACGCTTATGCTGTTTAGGGTAGTTAAGAGGCCAATAATTAAAAGACTAAATCATGGGGATTTGGACAAGGGACGCAACTAGATTTTGTTTAACAGGGACCGATACCAACAACTGTCCCTATTTTCTATGGACACGGTGTCTCACAATAGTCAAAAGTGAGACAAGGTCACGCTTATGCTGTCTAGGGGAAATAAAAGGTCAAAAGAGGGAGCAAAAGATAGTGCGAATCGGCGGTGACTGAGCGTGTGGCATCGATTAGGGGAGATAAGTCGCTATCGAGTTCCAAGCGCTTAGTATGTGTGTCTTTCATAAACACCATTGCCTTCTGTATAGGGAGCTATATAACGTTTAGTCCACAGTAGATACTTTGTGTGTCATTCGTAGACACCATTTCTGTGTAGTGAGCTATATAACGTCTAGTCCGTAGTAAGGTCTATGGAGTAGCGGGCCGATCAAAGGGTAAAATTAGGATTTCAGCCTAATTATAGGATTAGGAATTCAGCCTAATCAAAGCAGCTATCAAAGACAAGTGCAAACATTCAAAGTTAATCAATTATGTCAATTTAGTTAATTCGTATTTATTTCCAGCTTATTCCTTCTCTCTATTTCCTTTCTTTTCTTTTATATACTAGAACTGTTGTAAAGTCTATTACTTTTACTTTACATAAAGATTCTAGTAATTACTATCATTCAATAGACTTTTAGTCTTACCCACTCGTCCATTTTCCCCCTTTTCCCCCCATAGGCTAGTAAGAGCAAGGACGATTGACTGTAGGCACTTGGAGACTTCTTTAGCAGTGATTTCTTACGTATTTCTCTTCTTTATTTTCAGTTTTTAGCTTATTCCATGTACTGGCACTTTTTGAGGGATAGTTTGTACTCTGATTTATGAGACGGAGGTTTTGATTTCATGGGACATATATTGGTATTTTAAGACATATGATGTATTTGGTTTTATAACTCTATATTATGAAGTTTGACTTTTCGCAAATTATTATTTTAATTATTTCCGTTGTTTTTATCTATTCTGTCTTGTGAATCTTAGTCTTTGCTAGTTTTAGTTATACCTATAACACACCATGCCATTTAGTGTGTCCTTTTGAGTATACTAAGGGGTGTGGGGTGTTACATTTAATATCAGAGTCTAAGGTTACAGGATTCCTAAAAATTTATTTTAAAAGTAAAGTATTTTCCAAAATAACTTGTTTTGAAAGTAGTTTTTAGAAAAGAACTCTTAGAAATAGTTTTTAAGTATACAAGAGTTTTTATAAGAATTCCCTCAAAAGTCCAGTTCAATCTCCCTTCGATCCTTTCCTAAACTATCATTTTCTTTTCGTAGAATGGCGGATGCCCCGAACCTTCCAGAGGGCATTCCAGTCCCAGCCTGGTTTCATAGGTTTCTATAGGCCACGACTCTAGAGGTGCACAGGCAAGCGCCCAACCCAGCACCAGTGGGTGGGAATCCCATCAACCCACCTGCCACCGTCAATTTCTCTAAGCTTTGTAAGGATTTTGCGATTTTGGGCGGAAAGACTTTTTGTTGCACAAAGGATTTTGAGGAGGCATGAGCTAGGTTGAAGGTTATGGAGCAAAGGTTTAGGATGTTAGATTTGGAGGGCCTCAGAAGTGGATCAAGAAAAGCGGGAAATATAATAACTATGGACGGGTTGGTCATTACGCAAGGGACTATAAGAATAAAATGATTAAGGGGAGGTGTTTCAACTATGGGCAACCCGGTCATCTTAGTAGATCTTGTCCTTAGAGAACGGGGCAGAGAGCAAGCGCACCTACAGCGCAGGTACAAACTTTGGATCACTTTCTAGCAGTGATTCAGATAGATGTAGGAAAATCTCTTTAGAAGTATTAATCTCTCTTTCTAATTTTCCCATTCGAACTCTTTTCGATTTTGGAGCATCACACCCTTTCATTACAATTTCTTTGGTAGATTGTTTGCACTTAGAAATCTTTTTAGTAGTGGACCCTTTGTTGTTTCAAATCCCATATAAGGATCGACACACTTGTCTATGATTTGTACGAGTTTGAAATTTTTTATCCTAGGTGTGGAATTTGACTGTGATGTCTATCTTATGTATTGGGATTTTCGGGGGTTGGGATGATTTTGGGAATGGATTGGCTATCCACATATGGAGCTATATAAGACAGCGAGAGGAGAGTCGTTAGACTAGAGACATGGAGCGATAGGACTCTCGAGGTTTCTTGCGACCTGCAAGGATCCGTTATGTTGAGCTTCCTTTATCCCCTCGATTCATCAACATTGGAGATAGATTCGGTTCCTGTCATCGGAGATTTTCCAGATGTCTTTGAGGAGGTTAGGGGACTACCCCCTAAGAGAGAGATTGACTTCAGGATTTAATTGGCTGATAATGCTAAGCCAATAGCATTACCCGTGAGGCGCATGCCATTTAGGGAGAGGAAGGAATTGAGCAAGCAGATCCATGAGCTTTTGGAGAAAGGATTATAAGAAGGAGCATATCGGAGTGGGAGCGCCAGTCGTCTTCGCTACTAAGGCGGAAGGTTCCCTACGACTTTGCGTAGACTATAGAGAATTGAATAAGCTCACGAAGAAGAATCGATATCCACTCCCTATGATAGATGACCTTTTTGACCAGTTAGTTGGCTCTGCAGTATTCTCCCAGCTTGATTTAGCCATAGGATTTCATCAGCTTAGGGTCGCTGATGACAGCATTAATAAGACTGCATTTAGGACACCCAACGAATTCTTTGAGTGGTTGGTTAGGCCTTTTGGGCTAACCAATGCCCCAGCCTATTTTGTTGATTTGATGAGCCGTGTTTTTAGAAATGTCCTAAATAAATTCAAGGTGGTATTCGTGGACGACATTTTGGTGTTTTCCAAGAGTATAGAGGAGGTTCTTTGTACACCTCGCATTCTTCAGTTAAAAGCAAAGTTCTTGAAGTATCACTTTTGGCATAAGTTAGCGTGTTTCTTGGGGCATAGAGAAGGTCGACACATGGAAAAAGTTTGAGAAATGATTTTGTACATTTAGGTTCGGATTGTGAAAATCCAAAGAGAAGTAGGAAAAGATTGGAGATGTACAATAGATTCAGTTGATAAGGAAAGAAGAAAGCCCACGTGTAGATCATTGTAGAAATTATAATTGTTTCATATAAGTGGATTTAACGGTAGCACCTTAGAATAAATACGAGTATAGGAACAAACGACTTTAAGTAAGGAAATGAGATTTCTAAGGTTTAGAAAGGATACTCCTAGGGTAGTAAGTAGGAAAATCCACTTTATGTCTAACCCAATAAAATGAAATTATTAGAATTGAAAATAAGAATTGTCAATATTTTTAAAAAAGTAAATACCGGGCTTTTGGGAATATGGTAAGAAATTTAAATTGGTTTTTATATTATATAAATTTTGTTAAAAGTGAAATTCTTTTTGAAGAATTATAGAACATATATAGCTCACTAGTTTCTTTGTAAGTAAATAGAGATTTTAAATATAAAAACCTAATATGTATTAAGTATCGAAAACGTAGATTACAACATTTATTGTTGTAATAGATGTTTTCGTGAAACTAAATGGAGCATAGACTATAACGCTACCGTTATAGTAAGTGACTCCCAAAGGAAATGTTTTTACATGGTAGATGTGGTTTATTAGTATTTATTTTTAATTAAATTCATACAGTAGTATTTTTTTGTAGTAATAGTGTTTTACGTAACGTCGGTTTTAAACCCAAATAAAAATGAATTTTAAAAGATAATTTCTAAGGGTAGAAATGAAAGTGATTTGTAAAATACACTTATTATTTAAAAAAGTATAAGAAAATGTTTTTTGGCTATGGATATATTAAAAAAGTTTTAAAAATGAGTTTTTCTGAAAAGAAAAGAGTAAGTTAGATATTAGAAGATGTCTATCATAAGAGAATATAAATTAAGCATACTTTAATCTATTGGAATGAAAAGAATAATGGTATAATTTTCTTTGAAAGCAATAAAAATGTTTTGTGCAAGTTACAAGGTATGGGAGCACCATATTTTGTATAGCCTATTTCGAAAAATATAAAATAAGTTCCTTGTAATTTCACATAAACATGAAATCCTCTTTTAAAAGATTCATAGAAGATTTTAGCATTAATAATTTCTCATTAGAGAAAGTAGTTCCAATACTTTAAAGTATGAGACCGTGAGGTTTAATAAGAAGATGGTTTGAAAACATGTAAGGACATTTTAAAAGTATCTGAAAGAAAAATGGTTTGGTGAAAAAGTAAATAAGTTTTTGGAAGCGAAGAACTTAATCTTAAAAAAAAGTTCAAATTTTTATGGAAAGCTGTAAAGGCGTTTAAAAGAAAGCGAGGAATAAGTTTTGGACTTAGAATTTGAAAGTTTTTCCCTCTAGGTTTGGGAAATAATGTAAATTCAAAAAGATGTAAGGATGCAAATCTAGAAACATAAAATGTTACATCCGAGTATTTTTGAATTTAAGAAGAACTTAAAGATAACACTTTTAAGGACAAAGATTTTGGGACTTGAAAATTTAGAAGCCTTAGTTTTTGAAATGAGAGGATAAATACCAAACCAAGCTCTTAAATGTGGAGTAGATAGGAATCATTCATTTCCTAGGTGTAATGGAAAAAGTGCAAGGCTATAGCAGTGATTACTTTTAAAAGTAATGATAGAAGTTCCCATGGAGTGTGTAGGACACTAGTAAGAATCTAAGAATGTTGATTCATGTGTGCAGACTAAAGGAGAGCAGCAAAGTGAAATTAGTAAGATTGTAAGTCACATATGGTTGAGGACGTGCATTTTTGATTTTGAAGAAACTAGTGAAAAGCACCTTCCTTTAATGGGATTCTCATTTGATAGTAGCATTAGAAGTGGCACCTTTTGAAGCTCTTTATGAAAGACCGCGCAAGTCGCCTTCGTATTGGATAGAGTCTACAGAGGGATTGCCTTGGTTCCGACAAAGTTAAGGAGACTTCGGAGAAGATTGGTTTGATTAGGAGAAAATGCGCACCTCATATCCACATTTCTTTGATAATAAATTTTCGAATTTCCTATTTCCATCTTTAGTTTTGAATAGGTTCTTTCCTTTATTACCCTTTGGGAGGGTAGAACTTAGGATTTAACCTATGTATGGTAGGATTTGATGTAAACATGTTACTAGAACGTGTTATGAATGATGTATGCTAGTGTTTGCTAGTGGATGCTAATGGATACATATACTTACATTAGGCACCATTATCTTTTAGGGATTGGCCTAACTAGGACACTAGAGCATATGCATATGAATGTGTGCGCATTTGCATTTTATTTTATTTCATGGTTGTTATAAACGGATGTTTATCACATGGTTGTTGCATTTGGATGATGATTGTAGCACGCATATAGAACTAACAGTTATCATAGGAATTTTTGCATTCATTTGGATACATAGCACGGACATGATTGCATAAAAGGAGGTCAACTGAATCAATGGACCACCTAATCTTTCGCATTAGATTCTGGACATTAACACTACACTAATTGCATAAGTGTCATAAATTGCATTAGAAAAACTTAAGGACAATGGATGAATGGTTGATGGTTGAGTAGTTGGTTGTAGAACTTGGATGAAAACATCTAGTTCATTCTTTTATCCCTAGAGATTTCGGGGACGAAATCCTTTAAGGAGGGGAGAATGTAACAACCCAAAATTTAACCCGTAATAGTTAATTCGTTAATTAATGAAAAGATAAAATAACTTTGTGAAATTATTAGAAATGTGTGACGCCCCACCTCTATACCCACGCTAGCCAAGGACACTACGGGGTAATACCGTCAACTAGCGTGGAGAATAAGGCTGTTGAGGAGCGACCATCCGTGTAATTGCTTTGTGCGAGCACCGATATGTCAGATAAAATAATAAATTTTCATTTCATCTCAAGAGGAAATCCGACATACCGATACAAACTCAAAACAACTACATAGTGGCTATATATATAATCTTCGGAAACAAATATAGAAATAAGCATAACATAAATCAGTCACAGACAGTTCATATCACAAAGGCGGAAATAGATATGAATATAACACATGAAAGTGTACATTAGAGTAGTGGTCAGATAAGATCCACAATAACACAAAAGAATAGATACAAGTGCAAGGCAAAAGAATATGTATACATCAAGGAGTCTAAATCTCAAATGTATACAACAAAAACTACTAAACTAGAGTAGTTAGCCAAAAGTCAGGTGATGGTTCCAGATAGGAGGTCAAGCAAAAGCACCTGTAAAATCTCAGTCTGACCCGAGTATTATTTAAGAAGAAAATAATAAACGGATCAGTCTAGCTATAATTATCAGATAAAATGAGATATAAGAAGAGATATAATAATAAAACGTATAAATAACCAAAAATGTCATACTACGACAAGTATACATCAGAAAACCCACAAAAGTCATACAATATCTCAATAATCTCAAAACACAGAAAAGAACATCATATTCCTAATTTAATTCACCAAGCCACAAAAATGACATACATATCAATGCCAATGGTAAAAGCTGGTGAAACGTAAATTCCAGAAATCAACAATTAGAAATATCGAAATCACAAGTAAATCAGAACAACGACGTCGTACAGCGAAACGTCCGATGAACCGGAAATAGAATAAAAGGGAACAACGACGTCGTACAGCGAAACGTCCGATGAACCGGAAACACAATAAAATGGAACAACGACGTCGTACAGCGAAACGTCCGATGAACTGGAAACACAATAAAATGGAACGACGACGTCGTACAGCGAAACGTCCGATGAACCAGAAACACAATAAAACAAAACAACTATGTCGTACAGCAAAACGTCCAATGAACCGGAAACACAATAAAACGGAACAACGACGTTGTACGCGAAACGTCCGATGAACCGAACAAAGAGACATCGCACATTGCTAGTCTAAACCATAAAATGATCATCATCGATCATCAAGAAGTGTCAATTACACTAAGCTAGTAAATATATGAGTTTAGCTTCATGTCCCATAACCACTAGCTTAACTTAAATATTTACGAACAAATTGTAGATCTCCACTCGAAAGTTGTCACAGGAGTTTCAATCGAACAAGTCCAAGAATTAACCGACGAAGTAAACGCAAGCGTTTCATACAACTTGTTTTACTAAGTCGTTTAATTAGATTTCTCATTTGAGTGAGGTAAAGGTTTGTATATACTAGTAGATTGGAAAACGGTTTAAGAAACGAGCTTTGTAATAAAATAGTGTTGAAATCGTTTTAATGAAAGAGTTTTGATATTTACTACTAGTATAGAAAACCTTTATATTTTTTAAAGTGACAAATCACAAAAACGATTGTAGAAACAATCAATCATCAAAATTCACATTCGAAGACGTGAATAAAATCCAAAGAAATTGATACCAAATCCATCAAAAAATGGATATTACAAAAATCCCGAAGAAAAGGTCATCAAAGTCGATAATAATTGATAACAATAAGTCGGATCAACAAAAATCGATAAACCTTAGAAATTCATTCAGAAACAGCCAAAATAGGCAAATTAAACAGTTCCAGACGTCTGGTAGGTGTTCCCAGACGTCTGGCCCTAGGTTCTGGAAGTTTAAGTGTTTTCTCCCTTTTATTTTTAATTCCTGGGCCATTTCAGACGTCTGAAAATTTCAACCTGACGTCTGAATTTGATTTCAGACGTTTGGATTTTGTTTCAGACGTCTGGATTTTGTTACTGCCTTTTCCAGACCCCTTTCCAAACGTCTGGATTTTTCAACCAGACGTCTGGATTTGGTTTCCGATGTCTGAAATTTTCTACTAGGCAAAAAAAACAGCCTAGCTCAAAAATGACAAATCCAAACCGAAATGCGATCGAACGAGCGACGAGCACTAAGGGTTTACACCAATCGGCAACCCGGCCCTATAAGCACTTCGATGTATCACCAAAAACATGTTCAAACATCCATAAAAGGATTTTCATAAAATTGAACCAAAACACCAAAAATTGGAGAATTCACAAAACGAATTCAAATAGCAGCAAATGAACACAAAATAGATGTTAGGAATTCATACCTAACAACAAAGATAGATATAGACATAGATGTGAGATAAAAATCTCACCTTTATACACGAAAACACAAGAGAGAAGCTTTGAAACAAAGGATAGACCAATTCCTCTTCAATCTCAACTCAAGAAGCTTGAATCTAAGCTTAAAAGAGAAATATTTCCAAAAGTTAGGTTTAGGAATTTCTGAAATTGAAAGGAGAATGAGTTAGAGAAGAAGAAGGAGATGCTTACCAATAACTTCTCTTCGAATTTGGAGCTAGAACTTGAGTTTGCAAGAGGAACTAGGGTTTGGAATTTCTATTTCCCATTCTCTTCCCCCATTTTCAGTTGAGCTTGAGTGTTTGCAAAATGAAATGAGTGAATGGAGAGGAGAGGGGCTGAGTTAGGGTATAGGGCTGAAACCCAAACCCAAACCTGTAACGACCCGGAATTTTTGGCAATATATTTAAATAAGTATTTAATCTAAATTAAAATAAAATACAAGCTTTTCAAATTATAAACTGATAAGATCTTGGTCATTTATCAGTTATTTATGTGTTGTGAAGGAAAATTTTCTACATTTGATATAAATGTAATCTAAGTAATAATGTTTAAAATAAACAATCCTATCAATAATAAATATAATATATAAATAGAAATATAAAATATATAAATACAAGTATATAAACATAAGTAGACTAATAAAATCTTACCCATTTTCAAAAAAAAAACATAAGTTGACTATAATATTAATATGTATAAAATGAACAAGTAAATGAAGTACTTGATAGTATAAGTTTAAGATAGAAGTAAATATATGAAATAAATGGATAGTGTTGTAACATATGAAACTAGACAAATTATTCAAAATATTCAAAATATCTTTGTCCACTAATGCAAAATATCAGCAAACCATAATTTTATAAACACATAAAAAAGACATGTACATTAAATGCTAGCACAACATTTTGTCCTTTCAGATTTTAAAGAAATCATCTCAGTACAAGTATGATCAGCCGAGATATGCAAGATCACTTAAATTTTATAGTAATTAAAAACACAAAATCTTGTATAGTCAAACAAGTAAGACTGTCCCTGTATAACCTACTGTTCAAAGCCATTTCTATTTATACACATCATAATATGCTTGTTCGTTTACAAAACTTAAGAAGCTAACCTGGAAAAAAATATAAGTACCAGCATGGTATAAGGAAACATAACCAAATATATGTATAGATGTACTAAATAGATTTAAAAATCTATAAATGATATTTGTAAACTTAAAAGGACCAAGGCATTAAATGCCATCTTCTCTAGCAAGTTCGAAATCACCTCAGCCACCATGCAAAAATAAAAATCTCTGATAAAATTTGTACCAGATTATACCACCCTGTATAATATTTTCCCTACATACATTTTCTTGTTCCTGTTCGTTTTCAAAAACTTAGCCTTCTAGAGAAAAAAAATAAACAAAGACAATTATTACATTGAAGTTAAAACTCAACTACTACAACTTAATCTTCTCAACCAAGCTAGTAAGAAGATCAAAAGGGGGTTCAAGCTGACAGTTTTTCAAAACTGAGTGTTCTCTGTTCTAAAATTCGTTTCAGGTGAGTAAACAAACTAATTTAAAAACTTGAGTTTTATGAAATCTGTGTGTATGATTCAAAAATAATGTATGCCTGTTTGAGTAACTTCTCCTGTTCAACTATGTATATTTATACCAATTTGTATGTGTAGTATTCCTTTATCATCTCTGTTTTCTAGTTTTCAGAGTGGAAATAAACAGGTAAATTCAATTTCTTTTTATCTGAACATTATCAGGTATAGGATTCAAAACCAAATAAGTGTGTTTAAGCATAAGGTATGATCATAAATTTGTTTCAAGCTAAATAATGCTGGATTGTCTCTGAAAATTTAGATTTACAGTACAAAATTTAAAATGTGTTAAATTCGAATGTTGTAAAACTTTGATTCAGTTATATAATCTGAATCACCTTTAGAAAATAGGATTTTTAAGGGGAAATTTGTGATTTTTAGTGTAGTATTGGGATTGCATTTTAGGTATGACCAGTTTTTGGTTTTCGAGAGATTTCCGGCGACTGGAGTTGTTTGGGTGGTCGAGTTATCAACTGAAGGTAGGGGAAGGTTTGATGAACTCGGCAAAAATGTCAGGAGAAATTCCTAAACGCCGTGGAGTAGGCGGTGGTCGAAACTAGGGTTTAGCACCCTTGTTTGTTGAGGTCGGAAACGTGATGACTGGGTCATCGTTGGTTGATCGAGCTTCACGAATTTCAAGGGAAGGGTAGTGTGGAGGCGAACGGTGGTGTAGCCGGAGTTTCGTCGTCTCTGGTGGTTCGTATCGCCTGAACGAGGAGAAGTTGGTCGGAGCTTCTTTTTGATCTGAACGTCGTATGGTCATTTCTCGTTTTCGTGTACCATCGAAGTTGTGGGGTGCTGAGATCGAATGAGTGGAAGATTGTCGACCTGATGGCGATCGACTCAGGCGATGGAGGTCCGCCGTGGCACTGTGCACATGCATGGCGATGATGGCGATGTTGGCTGTGTGTCTGAGATTGAGTCGAGATCGACTCGAAGTAGTCCTCGAGTAGGCGATCGATTTTCTCGAGTTAGGATTCGTGTCGCAAGCAGTTTCATCGTAGCTGTTTAGTAAAACTTAGAAAAATAAACTTAGTTAAAGGATTTTAGAAGAAAGGGAAAGATTGGAGGCAGAGTCGAGTAGAAAGGGAGGTTGTCTCGAAGCAGGATTCGAGTAGAGCACGGGTAGGACTCGAAGTAGTCTCCAACCCAGTTTTATAAGTTTTAAAATCATAGTTTAAAATTTAAATAAATTTAGTTTAAGACTTTTCTTAAAGTAAAAAATTCAATTGTAAATGAATTCTTTAAACAGGTGATTTAATAAGTTATGTAAATTAGTTAACTTAAATTTGTTGAGCTAAAACTATTTTATGTTAATTTAAACTAAATTTAGTAATATAAATTAAATGTAAATCAAGGTAAGATGTTAATCCTAGATGATATTGATAATTAGGGAATTTATGGGATAAGTAATTGATCTTAAAGTAATTTAGTTTAAATGATTTAAGATTTAATTAATTAATTAATAAGATAATCAAAGAGTTAATAAATAAATAATTTATTTAATAAAAAATTAAGGATTGTTAATTTGATGATTAGGAATACTTAATTAAGTAATTAAGATTAATTATTTTATAATTTGAGATTAATAACAGGTAATTAGGAATTAATTAATGTGTTATTAAGGGATAATTAATTAGTTAATTAAAGATGAATTAATCTTAAAAGTAACTAAGGAACGATTAATAAATTATATGGTTTGTAATTAATTTATAAGAGATTGATTAAGAGTTAAGTGATTTATTCTTAAGTAATTAATTTAATTTGAATTAATTAAATTAATTAAAATTTGGATTAAGATATGCTTGCTTGTGGATGATGGTTATTTAGAATATCAGAATTGGATGATATCTATTGAATGATATGCTGTGATATTTTGTGATATGATATTTGATATATCTGTGATAAATAAGTGATATTTATCTGTGTTAAATGCTGTGTGAATTCAACATTTAAAATCGAATTAAATTGTTTTAACTTTAAAACAACTTGGCCTTAAAAGACACGATTTGGATTTGATGAGACCGGGATCGGGTTTCCAGATTTCGATAACCGAAAACCACATCGGTCCAAATTAAACGATAGGTCGTGACATCTCAAAGTGAAGATCGAGATGGTGTTTCAGAATGCAAGGGTTATTGTCGTTAACTCTGAGGGTGATTCCAAAATGAGTGTAACGAGATAATGCCTTCGGTTTCGTTCGAACCCGGAACGAACTTGTATGGATTGAATGCTTTCAGCACATCGTCAGGCGGACGATGAGCATTCTAAGTGATGAGTTCCATAAAGGTAATCGTGACCTCAAGCCTTATCAACCGGGAATGGCTAAAATAGGGGAGGTGCAGCAAGGCTTCGTGGGTAGCACCCACTTGAGAGTAGGATATACCCCTGTCTAGATGTCCCTTTATTTTTTCGGCTTAGTGGGCAGTTGTTGGCCACAACTGCGGGGTTATCTTATTTGGAACTGTTCAGTAAGGAATGGTTCCGGTCTTGTGTTGCAGGGGGTCGGGCGTGATCCTCGGTACTCTGATCTAGGCCAGGTACTGTGACGGGCGGTACCCCAGTAGCCCTGCCATTGTTGGAAACCCAATTTTCCTATGAGACCCTACGGTTTTGATTGTATTACCCACGTTGTGGCTAGTATGCTGGAATTTAATAGATGTAACAATTTCAGCTATTTTCTATTTACTTGAAAACCCTAGACACTATTATAATATCACTGGATTTCCTATAAACTGTTTTGGTTAGCGTAAGGTAAAAACTTACCCGTATTTATTTGTGGGGAGTCTTACGTGATACCTTTATTTTAAATGTTTTCAAAGTTAAACAACTTTAACCCGTTTACTCATACCAGACCCATGTCTGACCCGGAGTTTATTCTGTTTTTCTTAAACTCTTGGGTACTCAAATTTTTATGAGTAGCCAAGTAGTCAGGTTATGGATTACTGATATCTGGAGGAGCTTGGAGCAGGAGTCCAGGCGTATCTATATATTTAGTCCGCTGCAGTAGTTTGTGTATGTGATATATTTTGGGATGTAGTGACTGATATGTATATGTATGACAGTTGTATGTATATGATGTTATGTGACTCTGAGGATATGTAAACTATATAGTAGTTATGTGATGTATTATATTTTGTTCCATTCCGTTGTGAGATTCTGATATTGTGTTGTTCTTTCTTCTTTCTTTCTATTTTCTACCTATTTCTTTCTTAGCGATGATGCGTCTTTCTGTGTATAGAAAGGCGGGTCATCACAAAACCCAAAGTGAAAAAGTAGCAAAATTCTACTAACTCCAAACATATTGAAGTTTATACTCAAAATGGTCGCAAACGTCATTTTGAACTCAATGGGGGTGGTCTCGAGTCCTAATTCGACTGTTTGCAAAAAGTAGCTTTTCGGACTAAAATCCGACTAACGATGAAATATTTAAATAAAATATTTAAATATACAATCGATAAATATGAGGGTTGTTACAGACTCCCCTCCTTAAAGAAAGTGCGTCCTTGCAATACTTAAGAAGAAAATAAAGAGTAACAACCATATAGGCATATCAACACAAAAGAAAATTTGAAATAAGAAGTTCACAATAAAGAGCACGAAAGAGTTAGCCCGAACGTGTTCGCTCGATGAATTCTCTGGATTCCCAAGAGAAATCCTTAGGATTTGAGAACCATCGGACTTTCACAAAAAGAACATCTTTATTTCGAAGGCACTCAACCCCGAAGAGATGATGCGAATAGAATGTTGCTCAAAAGTCAAATCTGGTGAAACTTCAATCCCTACTATAAGTCCAGGCTCAAGAATAAAAATCGGAAACCTAAAATCATTTCCATAGTTAAAAGACATGGAAAACGTCAAGAATAGCAGAAAATTGAGCCGGTGCAACGGCGTAGTACAATAACGGTACGCCAGATGAACAGAAAACTCGAATAATTCGGAACACCGACGCAGTACAGAAACGGTACATCCAATGAACCGAAGCTTAAATAATTCGGAACACCGACGCAGTACAAAAACGGTACATCCAATGAACCGAAGGCCATAAAAGAACATTGGATGCAAGTCCATAAAAGAAATGAGACGAAGCTCACTAAAACGAAGTACATCGAAACGTCCGATGAACTTGGTAAAAAGATTATTCCTTTTGGACATCATCAAAGAAACAACCACTTGTTGCTTGCAACTAAGGATATTGGCAACACGATTTCCCCTTTCGGGAGTATAAAGAATATTAAGATCATAAGATGCAAGGAACTCAAGCCAATATTAAGTTCCTTATGAGAAAATAAATGTTCCAAAGATTTATGATCGGGGTAGAGGACAAATTTCTCCCCAAAAAAAATAATGATGCCAAACACTAACAGCGAAAACAATAGCCACGAGCACTAGATCATGAGTGGCACATTTAGTCTCGATCGGCTTAAATTATTTAGAAGCACAAGTGATAGCACGTTCTCTTTTGCAAGAGAACGACATCCAAACCAATACGATTAGCATTGGTACGAAAGATAAAGTCTTGGTTCCCTTCGGGAATCACAAGAATAAGAGTATCAAAAAGAAAGAATTTCTTTTAAATAATCTTCTTTCCCGTAAAGCTAAAACTTTCAAAATTACATTTATCTTTATGTAATAATCTTTTCAGAGAAAAAAAACTTTTATTTTACAAGTCAATTTACTATGTCTAATTGTCTCATCAAAGCGTTTAGGAGATTCCTATCGATAACGTTGATCAAGCGCATCGACCAGAATTCTTAAAGCACTCAATGGGCAATACACTCACAAAATCATAATCCATATGATAAAAATATCTCTCAGAAGTTTTAAGAATATTCTTTGCTCATTGAAGAACAAAAAATAATTATACCTATAAATAAATCTTATGAAAAAGATTTGCAAAATTTTAAATTGCTATTTCCATCCTAAATCAATAAATACAAAAATGAAGTCATCGAGATACTTATATAATACTCGATTTATAAAATGGATGAAATAAGCTGGACAAACTGAATGACATAATAAATCATTCATAAGAACTATAACGAGTGCGGAATGCGGTAAGTGGAATACTAACTTCCGCAACATGTAGCTAATGAAAACTGGTGGCAAGGTCGAGCTAAAAAGACCTTAACACCACTAAATAGATTTCTTGGGAGATAATCCTAAGACAAGCTCAAAAATTCCAGAAAATTCTCAAACTACATGAATGAGAGAAACATCACTTTCCTCATCAAGTGGGCTTAAAGAATAAAATAATGCCATTAAATTGGAATCAAAATCACAAAGGAAAAACAGAAATCTGCTTAACAGATTTTTCTTGTGTCGAATAGAAGATTAGGAAGACTTATAATCCTTCCTAGACTGTTCCTTTCATTTCATTTATCAAGTCCTTGTCTTGTATCTTCTTCCGTCGAAGATGAACAGTCCACACGGGACAAAGGATATGGCTTCATAATAATTAAGCCAATCCTTACAAAAGTCAATTCCGAAGCATAAGTAAAAAATCGGCTCGGAAAGAAAAATCATGTAAAACAATTTCGACATCAATAAAAAGCAAATTGAGTTTTGCGGATCCACCAACCGGATTCGCAATTCTCAGTGAAGTCATCAAACCCATAAAATTAAAAGAGAAATAATCATCAAGTTCTTTTGATATAAAATAATGAGATGAACCCAAATCAAAAAGAACTCGAATAAGATAATCACAAAACAAATATCGTCAAGGATAGAAGGAGAATTACCTTGACCAAGAGAAGTGTCACTAGGAGCTTGCACGACATTTAGCTCTCCCTCTCTCCTACTTTGGAGTATGGGACATGTAGATATAAGATGGCCCGAACTTTTGCAATAACGATAAAAAAATGGTTTCGGGCACTCATTTGCATAGTGGTCCGTAAGACCACAATTGTAGCATCGTCCACGACTAGAGGTAGGAGTCTTTGCTACCGGAGTTTGTTGCTTCCCTTTCTTGTTGGGAATGGGGCCTTTGAATTTGATAGGCCTCTTCATGTTATTATTGAAGTTCTGTTTGACATGCACAACTTCAACATCGCTTTCTCTATCGGCCTCTTCAAGTCGAAGAGTGATATCTATAAGCTGATCGAAAGAAACTTCCAATTTCAGAAGTAATGGTTTCTTCAGACTCTTGTTCAAGCCATAAACAAATCTCTGATTTTTCTTCAATGGGCTATTAATGTATTCATCCCCGTATTTAGAAAGAGATTCGAAAGATGCGACGTAGTCCGTCACAGAAGATTCACCTTGAACAAGGTCGATAAAACGCCAGGCCAAAGTTACTTTTTCAGCCTCCGGCACAAATTTCAATTCGAATCTTTCCCGGAATTGCTCCCAAGTGAGATCCGCTTCAACGATTTCAGAAATAAGAAGCTCATACCAATCCAATGCTCTTTCTTGGAGCATGCTAGAAGCCACTTGGACTCGGTGGAGATCAACAAGATTCATGCGAGAAAAGATGCGGTCGCATGATCTAAGCCAAGCTTGGATTTCAATAACACTCTCGGATCCCCGAAATGGCCTTCCACCCAAATTGGTATAGTCTCTACACAAGCGTGCAAAACCGGATCAAGGATGAGTAGGATCTGGAATGGGTCCGATAGCTTGAGCATTCTTAACAAGATCTAGAAGCTGTTGGGCAGACATAAATACTCCCTCCTGAGGAGTAGCACTGGATTGACCGACGTTGGTATGGCCAGATCTAACCATTTCTCTTCTTTAAGAAAGAAAGAAGAAGAAAAAGTTATTCTCAGAATGAATATCAAACAATCATGATTGATAAAACAAGGAATCATAAAAGAAAATAGGATAGAATGGTACGAAGACTCTAATCAAATCCCACGATTCCTAAGAAAGACTTAGGACAATGATCCTTGCTAGATTATTCCACATTGTTCCGAAGTTTGGCTCTGATACCCAGCTGTGACGCCCCACTTCTATACCCACGCTAGCCAAGGACACTACGGGGTAATGCCGTCAACTAGCACGGAGAATAAGGCTGTTGAGGAGCGACCATCCGTGTAATTGCTTTGTGCGAGCACCGATATGTCAAATAAAATAATAACTTTTCATTTCATCTCAACAGGAAATCCGACATACCGATACAAACTCAAAACAACTACATAGTGGCTATATATATAATCTTCGGAAACAAATATAGAAATAAGCATAACCTAAATCAGTCACAGACAGTTCATATCACAAAGGCGGAAATAGATATGAATATAACACATGAAAGTGTACATCAGAGTAGTGGTCAGATAAGATCCACAATAACACAAAAGAATAGATACAAGTGCAAAGCAAAAGAATATGTATACATGAAGGAGTCTAAATCTCAAATGTATACAACAAAAACTACTAAACTAGAGTAGTTAGCCAAAAGTTAGGTGATGGTTCCAGAAAGGAGGTCAAGTAGAAGCACCTGTAAAATCTTAGTCTGACCCGAGTATTATTTAAGAAGAAAATAATAAATGGATCAGTCTAGCTATAATTATCATATAAAATGAGATATAAGAAGAGATATAATAATAAAACATATGATAACCAAAAATTTCATACTACGTCAAGTATACATCAGAAAACCCACAAAAGTCATACAATATCTCAATAATATGAAAACACAGAAAAGAACATCATATTCTTAATTTAATTCACCAAGCCACAAAAATGACATACATATCAATGCCAATGGTAAAAGCTAGTGAAACGTAAATTCCAGAAATCAACAATTAGAAATCTAGAAATCACAAGTAAATCAGAACAACGACGTCGTACAGCGAAACGTCCGATGAGCCGGAAACACAATAAAACGGAACAACGACGTCGTACAGCGAAACATCCGATGAACTGGAAACAGAATAAAAGGGAACGACGACGTCGTACAGCGAAATGTCCAATGAACTAGAAACACAATAAAATGGAACGACGACGTCGTACAGCGAAACGTCCGATGAACCGGAAACACAATAAAACGGAACGACGACGTCGTACAGCGAAACGTCCGATGAACCGGAAACACAATAAAACGGAACAACGACGTCGTACGCGAAACGTCCGATGAACCGAACAAAGAGACATCGCACATTGCTAGTCTAAACCATAAAATGATCATCATCGATCATCAAGAAGTGTTAATTACACTAAGCTAGTAAATATAAGAGTTTAGCGTCATGTCCCATAACCACTAGCTTAACTTAAATATTTACGAACAAATTGTAGATCTCCACTCGAAAGTTGTCACAAGAGTTTCAATCGAACAAGTCCAAGAATTAACCGACAAAGTAAACGCAAGCGTTTCATACCACTTGTTTTACTAAGTCGTTTAATTAGATTTCTCATACGAGTGAGGTAAAGGTTTGTATATACTAGTAGATTGGAAAACGGTTTAAGAAACGAGCTTTGTAATAAAATAGTGTTGAAATCGTTTTAATGAAAGAGTTTTGATATTTACTACTAGTATAGAAAACCTTTATATTTTTTAAAGTGACAAATCACAAAAACGATTGTAGAAACAATCAATCATCAAAATTCACATTCGAAGACGTGAATAAAATCCAAAGAAATCGATACCAAATCCATCAAAAAAATGGATATTACAAAAATCCCGAAGAAAAGGTCATCAAAGTCGATAATAATTGATAACAATAAGTCGGATCAACAAAAATCGATAAACCTTAGAAATTCATTCAGAAACAGCCAAAATAGGCAAATTAAACAGTTCCAGACGTCTGGTAGGTGTTCCCAGACGCCTGGCCCTAGGTTCTGGAAGTTTAAGTGTTTTCTCCCTTTTATTTTTAATTCCTGGGCCATTTCAGACGTATGAAAATTTCAACCAGACGTCTGAATTTGATTTCAGACGTCTGGATTTTGTTTCAGACGTTTGGATTTTGTTACTGCCTTTTCCAGACCCCTTTCCAGACGTCTGAATTTTTCAACCAGACGTCTGGATTTAGTTTCGGACGTCTGAAATTTATTTCAGACGTCTGAAATTTTCTGCTAGGCAAAAAAAACAGCCTAGCTCAAAAATGACAAATCCAAACCGAAATGCGATCGAACGAGCGACGAGCACTAAGGGTTTACACCAATCGTCAACCCGGCCCTATAAGCACTTTGATGCATCACCAAAAACATGTTCAAACATCCATAAAAGGATTTTCATAAAATTGAACCAAAACACCAAAAATTGGAGAATTCACAAAACCAATTCAAATCGCAGCAAATGAACACAAAATAGATGTTAGGAATTCATACCTAACAACAAAGATAGATATAGACATAGATGTGAGATAAAAATCTCACCTTTATACACGAAAACACAAGAGAGAAGCTTTGAAACAAAGGATAGACCAATTCCTCTTCAATCTCAACTCAAGAAGCTTGAATCTATGCTTAAAAGAGAAATATTTCCTAAAGTTAGGTTTAGGAATTTCTGAAATTGAAAGGAGAATGAGTTGGAGAAGAAGAAGGAGATGCTTACCAATAACTACTCTTCGAATTTGGAGCTAGAACTTGAGTTTGCAAGAGGAACTAGGGTTTGGAATTTCTATTTCCCATTCTCTTCCCCCATTTTCAGTTGAGCTTGAGTGTTTGCAAAATGAAATGAGTGAATGGAGTGGAGAGGGGCTGAGTTAGGATATAGGGCTGAAACCCAAACCCAAAGTGAAAAAGTAGCAAAATTCTACTAACTCCAAACATATTGAAGTTTATACTCAAAAAGGTCGCAAATGTCATTTTGAACTCAATGGGGGTGGTCTCGAGTCCTAATTCGACTGTTTGCAAAAAGTAGCTTTCCGGACTAAAATCCGACTAACGATGAAATATTTAAATAAAATATTTAAATATACAATCGATAAATATGCGGGTTGTTACAGACTCCCCTCCTTAAAGAAATTGCGTCCTCACAATACTTAAGAAGAAAATAAAGAGTAACAACCATATAGGCATATCAACACAAAAGAAAATTTGAAATAAGAAATTCACCATAAAGAGCACGAAAGAGTTAGCCCGAACGTGTTCGCTCAATGAATTCTCTGGATTCCCAAAAGAAATCCTTAGGATTTGAGAACCATCGGACTTTCACAAAAAGAACATCTTTATTTCGAAGGCACTCAACCACCGAAGAGATGATGCGAATAGAATGATGCTCAAAAGTCAAATCTGGTGAAACTTCAATCCCTACTATAACTCCAGGCTCAAGAATAAAAATCGGAAACCTAAAATCATTTCCATAGTTAAAAGACGTGGAAACCGTCAAGAATAGCAGAAAATTGAGCTGGTGCGACGGCGTAGTACAATAACGGTACGTTAGATGAACAGAAAACACAAATAATTCGGAACACCGACGCAGTACAAAAACGGTACGTCCAATGAACCGAATCTTAAATAATTCAGAACACCGACGCAGTACAAAAACGGTACGTCCAATGAACCGAAGGCCATAAAAGAACATTGGACGCAAGTCCATAAAAGAAATGAGACGAAGCTCACTAAAATGAAGTACATCGAAACGTCCGATGAACTTGGTAAAAAGATTATTCCTTTCGGGCATCATCAAAGAAACAACCACTTGTTGCTTGCAACTAAGGATATTGGCAACACGATTTCCCCTTTCGGGAGTATAAAGAATATTAAGATCATAAGATGCAAGGAACTCAAGCCAATATTAAGTTCCTTATGAGAAAATAAATGTTCCAAAGATTTATGATCGGGGTAGAGGACAAATTTCTCCCAAAAAAAAATAATGATGCCAAACACTAACAGTGACAACAATAGCCGCGAGCACTAGATCATGAGTGGCATATTTAGTCTCGATCGGCTTAAATTATTTAGAAGCACAAGTGATAGCACGTTCTCTTTTGCAAGAGAACGGCATCCAAACCAACACGATTAGCATTGGTACAAAAGATAAAGTCTTGGTTCCCTTTGGGAATCACAAGAATAAGAGTATCAAAAAGAAAGAATTTCTTTTAAATAATCTTCTTTCCCGTAAAGCTAAAACTTTCAAAATTACATTTATCTTTATGTAATAATCTTTTCAGAGAAAAAAAAACTTTTATTTTACAAGTCAATTTACTATGTCTGATTGTCTCATCAAAGCGTTTAGGAGATTCCTATCGATAACGTTGATCAAGCGCATCGACCAGAATTCTTAAAGCACTCAATGGGCAATACACTCACAAAATCATAATCCATATGATAAAAATATCTCACAGAAGTTTTACGAATATTCTTTGCTCATTGAAGAACAAAATCCAATTATACTTATAAATAAATCTTATGAAAAAGATTTGCAAAATTTTAAATTGCTATTTCCATCCTAAATCTATAAATACAAAAATGAAGTCATCGAGATACTTATATAATACTCGATTTATAAAATGGATGAAATAAGCTGGACAAACTGAATGACATAATAAGTCATTCATAAGAACTATAACGAGTGCGGAATGCGGTAAGTGGAATGCTAACTTCCGCAACACGTAGCTAATGAAAACTGGTGGCAAGGTCGAGCTAAAAAGACCTTAACACCACTGAATAGATTTCTTAGGAGATAATCCTAAGACAAGCTCAAAAATTCCAGAAAATTCTCAAACTACATGAATGAGAGAAACATCACTTTCCTCATCAAGTGGGCTTAAAGAATAAAATGATGCCATCAAATTGGAATCAAAATCACAAAGGAAAAACAGAAATCTGCTTAACAGATTGAAAATGTCGAAGATGAACAGTTCACACGGGACAAAGGATATGGCTTCATAATAATTAAGCCAATCCTTACAAAAGTCAATTCCGAAGCATAAGTAAAAAATCGGCTCGGAAAGAAAAATCACGTAAAACAATTTCGACATAAATAAAAAGCAAATTGAGTTTTGCGGATCCACCAACCGGATTCGCAATTCTCAGTGAAGTCATCAAACCCATAAAAATTAAAAGAGAAATAATCATCAAGTTCTTTTGATATAAAATAATGAGATGAACCCAAATCAAAAAGAACTCGAATAAGATAATCACAAAACAAATATCGTCAAGGATAGAAGGAGAATTACCTTGACCAAGAGAAGTGTCACTAGGAGCTTGCACGACATTTAGCTCTCCCCCTCTCCTACTTTGGAGTATGGGACATGTAGATATAAGATGGCCCGAACTTTTGCAATAACGATAAAAAAATGGTTTCGGGTACTCATTTGCATAGTGGTCCGTAAGACCACAATTGTAGCATCGTCCACGACAAGAGGTAGGAGTCTTTGCTACCAGAGTTTGTTGCTTCCCTTTCTTGTTGGGAGTGGGGCCTTTGAATTTGATAGGCCTCTTCATGTTATTATTGAAGTTCTGTTTGACATGCACAACTTCAACATCGCTTTCTCTATCGGCCTCTTCAACTCGAAGAGCGATATCTATAAGCTGATCGAAAGAAACTTCCAATTTCAGAATAATGGTTTCTTCAGACTCTTGTTCAAGCCATAAACAAATCTCTGATTTTTCTTCAATGGGGTATTAATGTATTCAACCCCGTATTTAGAAAGAGATTCGAAAGATGCGACGTAGTCCGTCACAGAAGATTCACCTTGAACAAGGTCGATAAAACGCCGGGCCAAAATTACTTTTTCAACCTTCGGCACAAATTTCAATTCGAATCTTTCTCGGAATTGCTCCCAAGTGAGATCCACTTCAACGATTTCAGAAATTAGAAGCTCATACAAATCCAATGCTCTTTCTTGGAGCATGCTAGAAGCCACTTGGACTCGGTGGAGATCAACAAGATTCATGCGAGAAAAGATGCGGTCGCATGATCTAAGCCAAGCTTGGATTTCAATAACACTCTCGGATCCCCGGAATGGCCTTCCACCCAAATTGGTATAGTCTCTACACAAGCGTGCAAAACCAGATCTAGGATGAGTAGGCTCTGGAATGGGTCCGATAGCTTGAGCATTCTTAACAAGATCTAGAAGCTGCTGGGCAGACATAAATACTCCCTCCTGAGGAGTAGCACTGGATTGACCGACGTTGGTACGGCCAGATCTAACCATTTCTCTTCTTTAAGAAAGAAAGAAGAAGAAAAAGTAATTCTTAAAATGAATATCAAACAATCATGATTGATAAAACAAGGAATCATAAAAGAAAATAGGATAGACGGTACGAAGATTCGAATCAAATCATATGGTACGATTCCTAAGAAAGACTTAGGACAATGATCCTTGATAGATTATTCCACATTGTTCCGAAGTTTGGCTCTGATACCAAGCTTTGAAGCCCCACCTCTATACCCACGCTAGCCATGGACACTACGGGGGTAATGCCGTCAACTAGCACGGAGAATAAGGCTGTTGAGGAGCGACCATCCGTGTAATTGCTTTGTGCGAGCACCGATATGTCAGATAAAATAATAACTTTTCATTTCATCTCAAGAGGAAATCCGACATACCGATACAAACTCAAAACAACTACATAGTGGCAATATATATAATCTTCGGAAACAAATATAGAAATAAGCATAACATAAATCAGTCAAAGACAGTTCAATCACAAAGACGGAAATAGATATGAATATAACACAGGAAAGTGTACATCAGAGTAGTGGTCAGATAAGATCCACAATAACACAAAAGAATAGATACAAGTGCAAAGCAAAAGAATATGTATACATGAAGGAGTCTAAATCTCAAATGTATACAACAAAAACTACTAAACTAGAGTAGTTAGCCAAAAGTTAGGTGATGGTTCCAGAAAGGAGGTCAAGTAGAAGCACCTGTAAAATCTCAGTCTGACCCGAGTATTATTTAAGAAGAAAATAATAAATGGATCAGTCTAGCTATAATTATCATATAAAATGAGATATAAGAAGAGATATAATAATAAAACATATGATAACCAAAAATTTCATACTACGTCAAGTATACATCAGAAAACCCACAAAAGTCATACAATATCTCAATAATATGAAAACACAGAAAAGAACATCATATTCTTAATTTAATTTACCAAGCCACAAAAATGACATACATATCAATGCCAATGGTAAAAGCTGGTGAAACGTAAATTCCAGAAATCAACAATTAGAAATCTAGAAATCACAAGTAAATCAGAACAACGACGTCGTACAGCGAAACGTCCGATGAACCGGAAACACAATAAAACGGAACAACATCGTACAGCGAAACGTCCGATGAAACGGAAACAGAATAAAAGGGAACAACGACGTCGTACAGCAAAACGCCCGATGAACCGGAAACACAATAAAATGGAACAACGACGTCGTACAGTGAAACGTCCGATGAACCGGAAACGCAATAAAACGGAACGACGACGTCGTACAGCGAAACGTCCGATGAACCGGAAACGCAATAAAACGGAACAACGACGTCGTACAGCGAAACGTCCGATGAACCGGAAACACAATAAAACGGAACAACGACATCAGACAGCGAAACGTCCGATGAACCGAACAAAGAGACATCGCACATTGCTAGTCTAAACCATAAAATGATCATCATCGATCATCAAGAAGTGTCAATTACACTAAGCTAGTAAATATATGAGTTTAGCTTCATGTACTATAACCACTAGCTTAACTTAAATATTTACGAACAAATTGTAGATCTCCACTCGAAAGTTGTCACAAGAGTTTCAATCGAACAAGTCCAAGAATTAACCGACGAAGTAAACGCAAGCATTTCATACCACTTGTTTTACTAAGTCGTTTAATTAGATTTCTCATACGAGTGAGGTAAAGGTTTATATATACTAGTAGATTGGAAAACGGTTTAAGAAACGAGCTTTGTAATAAAATAGTGTTGAAATTGTTTTAATGTAAGAGTTTTTGATATTTACTACTAGTATAGAAAACCTTTATATTTTTTAAAGTGACAAATCACAAAAACGATTGTAGAAACAATCAATCATCAAAATTCACATTCGAAGACGTGAATAAAATCCAAAGAAATCGATACCAAATCCATCAAAAAAATGGATATTACAAAAATCCCGAAGAAAAGGTCAACAAAGTCGATAATAATTGATAACAATAAGTCGGATCAACAAAAATCGATAAACCTTGGAAATTCATTTAGAAACAGCCAAAATAGGCAAATTAAACAGTTCTAGACGTCTGGTAGGTGTTCCCAGACGTCTGGCCCTAGGTTCTGGAAGTTTAAGTGTTTTCTCCCTTTTATTTTTAATTCTTGGGCCATTTCAGACGTCTGAAAATTTCAACCAGACGTCTGAATTTGATTTCAGATGTCTGGATTTTGTTTCAGACGTTTGGATTTTGTTACTGCCTTTTCCAGACCCTTTTCCAGACGTCTGAATTTTTCAGCCAGACGTCTGGATTTGGTTTCGGACGTCTGAAATTTATTTCAGATGTCTGAAATTTTCTGCTAGGCAAAAAAACAGCCTAGCTCAAAAATGACAAATCCAAATCAAAATGCGATCGAACGAGCGATGAGCGCTAAGGGTTTACACCAATCGGCAACCCGGCCCTATAAGCACTTCGATGCATCACCAAAAACATGTTCAAACATCCATAAAAGGATTTTCATAAAATTGAACCAAAACACCAAAAATTGGAGAATTCACAAAACCAATTCAAATCGCAGCAAATGAACACAAAATAGATGTTAGGAATTCATACCTAACAACAAAGATAGATATAGACATAGATGTGAGATAAAAATCTCACCTTTATACACGAAAACACAAGAGAGAAGCTTTGAAACAAAGGATAGACCAATTCCTCTTCAATCTCAACTCAAGAAGCTTGAATCTAAGCTTAAAAGAGAAATATTTCCTAAAGTTAGGTTTAGGAATTTCTGAAATTGAAAGGAGAATGAGTTGGAGAAGAAGAAGGAGATGCTTACCAATAACTTCTCTTCGAATTTGGAGCTAGAACTTGAGTTTGCAAGAGGAACTAGGGTTTGGAATTTATATTTTCCATTCTCTTCCCCCATTTTCAGTTGAGCTGAGTGTTTGCAAAATGAAATGAGTGAATGGAGAGGAGAGGGGCTGAGTTAGGATATAGGGCTGAAACCCAAACCCAAAGTGAAAAAGTAGCAAAATTCTACTAACTCCAAACATATTGAAGTTTATACTCAAAAAGGTCGCAAATGTCATTTTGAACTCAATGGGGGTGGTCTCGAGTCCTAATTCGACTGTTTGCAAAAAGTAGCTTTTCGGACTAAAATCCGACTAACGATGAAATATTTAAATAAAATATTTAAATATACAATCGATAAATATGCGGGTTGTTACAGACTCCCCTCCTTAAAGAAATTGCATCCTCACAATACTTAAGAAGAAAATAAAGAGTAACAACCATATAGGCATATCAACACAAAAGAAAATTTGAAATAAGAAGTTCACCATAAAGAGCACGAAAGAGTTAGCCCGAACGTGTTCGCTCGATGAATTCTCTGGATTCCCAAGAGAAATCCTTAGGATTTGAGAACCATCGGACTTTCACAAAAAGAACATCTTTATTTCGAAGGCACTCAACCCCCGAAGAGATGATTCAAATAGAATGTTGCTCAAAAGTCAAATCTGGTGAAACTTCAATCCCTACTATAACTCCAGGCTCAAGAATAAAAATCGGAAACCTAAAATCGTTTCCATAGTTAAAAGACGTGGAAAACGTCAAGAATAGCAGAAAATTGAGCCGGTGCAACGGCATAGTACAATAACGGTACGCCAGATGAACAGAAAACTCGAATAATTCGGAACACCGACGCAGTACAAAAACGGTACGTCCAATGAACTGAAGCTTAAATGATTCGGAACACTGACGCAGTACAAAAATGGTACGTCCAATGAACCGAAGCTTAAATGATTCGGAACACCGACGCAGTACAAAAACGGTACGTCCAATGAACCGAAGGCCATAAAAGAACATTGGACGCAAGTCCATAAAAGAAATGAGACGAAGCTCACTAAAACGAAGTACATCGAAACGTCCGATGAACTTGGTAAAAAGATTATTCCTTTCGGACATCATCAAAGAAACAACCACTTGTTGCTTGCAACTAAGGATATTGGCAACACGATTTCCCCTTTCGGGAGTATAAAGAATATTAAGATCATAAGATGCAAGGAACTCAAGCCAATATTAAGTTCCTTATGAGAAAATAAATGTTCCAAAGATTTATGATCGGGGTAGAGGACAAATTTCTCCCCAAAAAAATAATGATGCCAAACACTAACAGCGAAAACAATAGCCGCGAGCACTAGATCATGAGTGGCACATTTAGTCTCGATCGGCTTAAATTATTTAGAAGCACAAGTGATAGCACGTTCTCTTTTGCAAGAGAACGGCATCCAAACCAATACGATTAGCATTGGTACGAAAGATAAAGTCTTGGTTCCCTTCGGGAATCACAAGAATAAGAGTATCAAAAAGAAAGAATTTCTTTTAAATGATCTTCTTTCCCGTAAAGCTAAAACTTTCAAAATTACATTTATCTTTATGTAATAATCTTTTCAGAGAAAAAAAAACTTTTATTTTACAAGTCAATTTACTATGTCTGATTGTCTCATCAAAGCGTTTAGGAGATTCCTATCGATAACGTTGATCAAGCGCATCGACCAGAATTCTTAAAGCACTCAATGGGCAATACACTCACAAAATCATAATCCATATGATAAAAATATCTCTTAGAAGTTTTAAGAATATTCTTTGCTCATTGAAGAACAAAATCCAATTATACTTATAAATAAATCTTATGAAAAAGATTTGCAAAATTTTAAATTGCTATTTCCATCCTAAATCAATAAATACAAAAATGAAGTCATCGAGATATTTATATAATACTCGATTTATAAAATGGATGAAATAAGCTGGACAAACTGAATGACATAATAAGTAATTCATAAGAACTATAACGAGTGCGGAATGCGGTAAGTGGAATGCTAACTTCCGCAACACGTAGCTAATGAAAACCGGTGGCAAGGTCGAGCTAAAAAGACCTTAACACCACTAAATAGATTTCTTAGGAGATAATCCTAAGACAAGCTCAAAAATTCCGGAAAATTCTCAAACTACATGAATGAGAGAAACATCAATTTCCTCATCAAGTGGGCTTAAAGAATAAAATGATGCCATCAAATTGGAATCAAAATCACAAAGGAAAAACAGAAATCTGCTTAACAGATTGAAAATGTCGAAGATGAACAGTCCACACGGGACAAAGGATATGGCTTCATAATAATTAAGCCAATCCTGATAAAAGTCAATTCCGAAGCATAAGTAAAAAATCGGCTCAGAAAGAAAAATCACATAAAACAATTTCGACATCAATAAAAAGCAAATTGAGTTTTGCGGATCCACCAACCGGATTCGCAATTCTCAATGAAGTCATCAAACCCATAAAAATTAAAAGAGAAATAATCATCAAGTTCTTTTGATATAAAATAATGAGATGAACCCAAATCAAAAAGAACTCGAATAAGATAATCACAAAACAAATATCGTCAAGGATAGAAGGATAATTACCTTGACCAAGAGAAGTGTAACTAGGAGCTTGCACGACATTTAGCTCTCCCTCTCTCCTACTTTGGAGTATGGGACATGTAGATATAAGATAGCCCGAACTTTTGCAATAACGATAAAAAAAATGGTTTCGGGCACTCATTTGCATAGTGGTCCGTAAGACCACAATTGTAGCATCGTCCACGACTAGAGGTAGGAGTCTTTGCTACCGGAGTTTGTTGCTTCCCTTTCTTGTTGGGAGTGGTGACTTTGAATTTGATAGGCCTCTTCATGTTATTATTGAAGTTCTGTTTGACATGTACAACTTCAACATTGCTTTCTCTATCGGCCTCTTCAAGTCGAAGAGCGATATCTATAAGCTGATCGAAAGAAACTTCCAATTTCAAAATTAATGGTTTCTTCAGACTCTTGTTCAAGACATAAACAAATCTCTGATTTTTCTTCAATGGGGTATTAATGTATTCAACCCCGTATTTAGAAAGAGATTCGAAAGATGCGACGTAGTCCGTCACAGAAGATTCACCTTGAACAAGGTCGATAAAACGTCGGGCTAAAGTTACTTTTTCAACCTCCGGCACAAATTTCAATTCGAATCTTTCCCGGAATTGCTCCCAAGTGAGATCCGCTTCAACGATTTCAGAAATAAGAAGCTCATACCAATCCAATGCTCTTTCTTGGAGCATGCTAGAAGCCACTTGGACTCGGTGGAGATCAACAAGATTCATGTGAGAAAAGATGCTGTCGCATGATCTAAGCCAAGCTTGGATTTCAATAACACTCTCGGATCCCCGGAATGGCCTTCCACCCAAATTGGTATAGTCTCTACACAAGCGTGCAAAACCGGATCTAGGATGAGTAGGCTCTGGAATGGGTCCGATAGCTTGAGCAATCTTAACAAGATCTAGAAGCTGCTGGGCAGACATAAATACTCCCTCCTAAGGAGTAGCACTGGATTGACCGACGTTGGTACGGCCAGATCTAACCATTTCTCTTCTTTAAGAAAGAAAGATGAAGAAAAAGTTATTCTTAGAATGAATATCAAACAATCATGATTGATAAAACAAGGAATCATAAAAGAAAATAGGATAGAACGGTACGAAGACTCGAATCAAATCCTATGGCACGATTCATAAGAAAGACTTAGGACAATGATCCTTGCTAGATTATTCCATATTATTCCGAAGTTTGGCTCTGATACCAAGCTATGACGCCCCACCTCTATACCCACGCTAGCCAAGGACACTACGGGGTAATGCCGTCAACTAGCGCGGAGAATAAGGCTATTGAGGAGCGACCATCCGTGTAATTGCTTTGTGTGAGCACCGATATGTCAGATAAAAAAATAACCTTTCATTTCATCTCAAGAGGAAATCCGACATACCGATACAAACTCAAAACAATTACATAGTGGCTATATATATAATCTTCGGAAACAAATATAGAAATAAGCATAACATAAATCAGTCACAGACAGTTCATATCACAAAGGCGGAAATAGATATGAATATAACACATGAAAGTGTATATCAGAGTAGAGGTCAGATAAGATCCACAATAACACAAAAGAATAGATACAAGTGCAAGGCAAAAGAATATGTATACATCAAGGAGTCTAAATCTCAAATGTATACAACAAAAACTACTAAACTAGAGTAGTTAGCCAAAAGTCAAGTGATGGTTCCAGATAGGAGGTCAAGCAGAAGCACCTGTAAAATCTCAGTCTGACCCGAGTATTATTTAAGAAGAAAATAATAAATGGATCAGTCTAGCTATAATTATCAGATAAAATGAGATATAAGAAGAGATATAATAATAAAACATACGATAACCAAAAATGTCATACTACGTCAAGTATACATCAGAAAACCCACAAAAGTCATACAATATCTCAATAATCTGAAAACACAGAAAAGAACATCATATTCTTAATTTAATTCACCAAGCCACAAAAATGACATACATATCAATGCCAATGGTAAAAGCTGGTGAAACGTAAATTCCAGAAATCAACAATTAGAAATCTGGAAATCACAAGTAAATCAGAACAACGACGTCGTACAGCGAAACGTCCGATGAAAACACAATAAAACGGAACAACGACGTCGTATAGCGAAATGTCCGATGAACCGGAAACAGAATAAAAGGGAACAATGACGTCGTACAGCGAAACGTCCGATGAACCGGAAACACAATAAAATGGAACAACGACGTCGTACAGCGAAATGTCCGATGAACCGGAAACACAATAAAACGGAACAACGACGTCGTACAGCGAAACGTCCGATGAATCGGAAACACAATAAAACGGAACAACGACGTCGTACAACGAAACGTCCGATGAACCGGAAACACAATAAAACGGAACAACGACATCGTACAGTGAAACGTCCGATGAACCGAACAAAGAGACATCGCACATTGCTAGTCTAAACCATAAAATGATCATCATTGATCATCAAGAAGTGTCAATTACACTAAGCTAGTAAATATATGAGTTTAGCTTCATGTCCCATTACCACTAGCTTAACTTAAATATTTACGAACAAATTGTAGATCTCCACTCGAAAGTTGTCACAAGAGTTTCAATCGAACAAGTCCAAGAATTAACCGACGAAGTAAACGCAAGCGTTTCATACCACTTGTTTTACTAAGTCGTTTAATTAGATTTCTCATACGAGTGAGGTAAAGGTTTGTATATACTAGTAGATTGGAAAACGGTTTAAGAAACGAGCTTTGTAATAAAATAGTGTTGAAATTGTTTTAATAAAAGAGTTTTGATATTTACTATAGTATAGAAAACCTTTATATTTTTTAAAGTGACAAATCACAAAAACGATTGTAGAAACAATCAATCATCAAAATTCACATTCGAAGACGTGAATAAAATCCAAAGAAATCGATACCAAATCCATCAAAAAAATGGATATTACAAAAATCCCGAAGAAAAGGTCATCAAAGTCGATAATAATTGATAACAATAAGTCGGATCAACAAAAATAGATAAATCTTGGAAATTCATTCAGAAACAGCCAAAATAGGTAAATTAAATAGTTCTAGACGTCTGGTAGGTGTTCCCAGACGTCTGGCCCTAGGTTCTGGAAGTTTAAGTGTTTTCTCCCTTTTATTTTTAATTCTTGGGCCATTTCTGACGTCTGAAAATTTCAACCAGAAGTCTGAATTTGATTTCAGACGTCTGGATTTTGTTTCAGACGTCTGGATTTTGTTACTGCCTTTTCCAGACCCCTTTCCAGACATTTGGATTTTTCAACCAGACGTCTGGATTTGGTTTCGGACGTCTGAAATTTTCTGCTAGGCAAAAAAAATAGCATAGCTCAAAAATGACAAATCCAAACCGAAATGCGATCGAACGAGCGACGAGCACTAAGGGTTTACACCAATCGGCAACCCGGCCCTATAAGCACTTCGATGCATCACCAAAAACATGTTCAAACGTCCAGAAAAGGAATTTCATAAAATTGAACCAAAACACCAAAAATTGGAGAATTCACAAAACCAATTCAAATCGCAGCAAATTAACACAAAATAGATGTTAGGAATTCATACCTAACAACAAAGATAGATATAGACATAGATGTGAGATCAAAATCTCACCTTTATACACGAAAACACAAGAGAGAAGCTTTGAAACAAAGGATAGACCAATTCCTCTTCAATCTCAACTCAAGAAGTTTGAATCTAAGCTTAAAAGAGAAATATTTCCTAAAGTTAGGTTTAGGAATTTCTGAAATTGAAATGAGAATGAGTTGGAGAAGAAGAAGGAGATGCTTACCAATAACGTCTCTTCGAATTTGGAGCTAGAACTTGAGTTTGCAAGAGGAACTAGGGTTTGGAATTTCTATTTCCCATTCTCTTCCCCCATTTTCAGTTGAGCTTGAGTGTTTGCAAAATGAAATGAGTGAATGGAGAAGAGAGGGGCTGAGTTAGGATATAGGGCTGAAACCCAAACCCAAAGTGAAAAAGTAGCAAAATTCTACTAACTCCAAACATATTGAAGTTTATACTCAAAAAGGTCGCAAACGTCATTTTGAACTCAATGGGGTGGTCTCGAGTCCTAATTCGACTGTTTGCAAAAAGTAGCTTTTCGGACTAAAATCCGACTAATGATGAAATATTTAAATAAAATATTTAAATATACAATCGATAAATATGCGGGTTGTTACAAAATGAGTCATGGAAGTTGCACCATTGTGTCCGTGGTAATTTTCTAGTCGATTTCCATATATAGAACATTAGAATCTGAGCTGATATGAACAAGTTACGAATTAATCAAGAAATCAAAAAAAAGGAAAAAATATATACGGGCTAGGCCGACCTCCAAGTCGACCTACCATCACCTAGGTCGACCAGTCGGTCGACCTAGGAGGGGGAGCGGTCAACTTGAAGGTCGACTTGCCCTTTTTTTGAACGAACGAAGGAGTTCTTCGTTCCAGTAAAAAGCTAGCACGTCAATTTCGTTGTTTTCTCTCATCTGGTCCCTCCGTGCTTCCATTTGACGGCTCCTATTCAGCCTATGACGTGGTCGCACCATATTCAATCTCCAAATCCAACGGTCTGAGAACCACTTCTACCCCTATAAATAAGACCCTAGGCCTAACACTTTTTCTCATTCTAGATTTTCTCCTCTTGGGTTCACCTTTTCAGGAAGGACCCTAAAAGGAATAATTTTCTAAGGAGAGAATCTTTTTAAATAAAATATTTTAATACCCTTAGGTGGATCTAGGAAGACTAAAATGGAAGGGCTTAGGATCACAGGTGAGTGATTGTAATTATTTTAGATTTCTTTAAGTAATTTAAAATAATAGGGTTTCCAATAGTTGTAGTTTTTACTACGATTTTTTGAATAACCTTTTTATATAGTTTATTTATAGTTTTTAGAATTATTTTCAGTCTATTTCTTTTAGCCATTCTTTTCAGTTAATTTTAGTTTATTTCTGTTAATTATAATTTTTCCATTTATTTACAGTTTTTTAATTTATTTACTGTTATTTATGCGTTATTTACATCTTTTTCCTATGCTTTGGAATTTCTTCTATTTTCAGTTTTATTTTGTTTCCTTCTTCTTCGCGTATGGATTAGAATAGACTAAACGCAAATTTGGATTAAATTATAAGAATACTGAAACAACAGAAGATAAGATGTAAATTGTAAGGACTGTAATAAAAATGGAATTGGACTGAAATTGTGATGTAAATATTAGAATTAAACTAAATTAAAGAGATTGGCCTAGTTATAACTTAGAATTATAACTGAAAAGGGTAAAAGATGAAAGAAGCTTATTTTCACACTTGGACCTTGGGTTAAGTAATAAGCATGATTATAACGTAGGTTATAATAAGAAAACATAACAAAATGAGGCTTATTTTAAGACTTAGGATAAATTAATAAGCATAGTTAGTAAGAATAATAACAAAGGCTTATTTAAAATAATTTATCTAAGTTAATAAGAAAAGATGAAAGAAAAGGTTCGTACCTGCAGCATTTCCCTTATGCTGTTTAGGGTAGATAATTGGTCAATAGTTAAAAGAAAAGATCTGTACCGGCAGCATTTCCCTTATGTTGTTTAGGGTAGATAAGTGGTCAATAGTTAAAAGAAAAGATCCGTACCAGCAGCATTTCCCTTATGACACGCTTATGCTATTTAGGGTAGATAAGAGGTCAATAATTAAAAGACTAAATAATGGGGGTTTGGACAAGGGACGCAACTAGATTTTTTTTAATAGGGACTAGTACCAACAGCATTCCCTATTTTCTATGGACACGGTGTCTCGCAATAGCCTAAAGTGAGACGAGGGCAAGCTTATGCTGTCTAGGATAAATAAAAGGTCAAAAGAGGGAGCAATATATAGTGCGAACCGGCGGTGACCAAGCATGCGACATCGGTTAAGGGAGGTAAGTCACTATTGAGTTTCAAGCGCTTAGTATGTGTGTCTTTCGTAGACACCATTGCCATTTGTGTAGGGAGCTATATAACGTCTAGTCCACAGTAGATACTTTGCATGTCATTCGTAGACACCATTTTTGTGTAGGAGCTATATAGCGTCTAGTCCGCAGTAAGGTCTATGGAGTAGCAGGCCGATCGAAGGGTAGAATTAGGATTTCAGTCTAATTATAGGATTAGGAATTCAGCCTAATCAAAGCAGTTATCAAAGACAAGTGCAAACAATCAAAGTTAATCAATTATGTCAATTTAGTTAATTCGTATTTATTTCCAGCTAATTCCTTCTCTCTATTTCCTTTCTTTCCTTTTATATACTAGAACTACTGTAAAGTCTATTACTTTTACTTTGCTTAAAGATTCTAGTAATTACTATAATTCACCAGACTTTTAGTCTGACCCACTCCTCCATTTTCCCCTTTTCCCTCTATAGGCTAGAAAGAGAAAGGACGATAGATTCTAAACACTTGGAGACTTCTTTGGCAGAGATTTCTTATATATTTCTCTTCTTTATTTTCAGTTTTTAGCTAATTCCATGTACTGGCACTTTGTGAGGGATAGTTTGTACTTTGATATTTATGAGATTGAGGTTTTGATTTCATGAGACATATATTGGTATTTTGAGACATATGATGTATTTGGTTTTATAATTCTATATTATGAAGTTTGACTTTTAACAAATTATTATTTTAATTGTTTCCGCTGTTTTTATCTATTTTGTCCTGTGAATCTTAGTCTCTGCTAGTTTTAGTTATACCTAAAACACACCATGCCTTTTAGTGTGTCCTTTTGGGTATACTAAGGGGTGTGGGGGTGTTACACTTTCTCTCCAAGCGCAGTAAGAGGAAACGTTTCTAGTAGCCTTGTGGTGGCGGTAGTAGTGGGAGATTAGCCCACAGTTGCATGGTGGTGGTGATGGTAGTGGGAATTTAGCCCACAATAGCTTAGTGGTTATGTCTTTCACGGTTAGTAGCCAAAAGGTGGTGTTTCCATGTTTAGTGGTATTGCGACAGTGTTTACATATTTAGTAGCCTAGCAGCATTGTTTACATTGTGTAGCTTTAGGAGTAGTAGCCAATCGTAAGATGTGGGATTCGACCCTTAGTTCGATCCATTATATTAGCCTACACAAATTGTAATGTAGGAATAGATTGGATAAGGACCTTTAGGTAATAGACCTGAGGAATCCATGGACATTTGTATCACACCTCATATCGTCTAGAGTAATGTTGAGGTAACTTGATCATCCATTTTCTATTTTCAAAAGAACTACTTACAATCATCATATATTAAACTTGTACTCATTCACCAGACTTTATGTCCGACCCTCTCCCTCCTTTCCATTTTTCCCCACCACATAATGATAGGTTAGCAGTTAATTGAGCATAGTACATGGGGAAAGGAGCTTCATGTTGGAGTTCACATATTCTTTGTTGTCTTTCACATAGTTACTTACTGCATTAAAAGTCTGTAAAGCATATTTTATATTTTGAAACCGTGTAAATGGAAAACGGAGTATTTTGGAGACTACTTTCTGAAATGTCTATTTTTCAATAGTCGTATTTTAATTCTTTCCACTGTGAGATCTAAAAGTGTAGAATGTCTTACAACATATCCTTATAATTATATTCTATAATGTTTAAAAACCCAACAACTCATATTTCTTGGCATGACGTGAGTCAAAAAGTCACATTAGGCTTTGGATCAGTGTGTTGGGAAGTGCGGGTTGTTACAGCCTAGCCCTCTCACTTTTATTCACAAATTATTTGAGAATGTAGCAAAGCTTAGTCAGTTTCTTCCTTCTTCAAGATTCAGAAATTCTCTAGAGTTTCTGGTAAGGGAATTTAGGTGTTTAGTAATCACTTCTAATTTTATTCCCCTTCAATCCTTGGTATTATAAATCTAATCTATATACAACCCACTTGTTGTATATTTCTAAAGGAAGAGATTTGGAAGGAGATTTAAGCGGGCATAAACAAAACCAAGAGGAAGAGCTAAGGACCTTTTGTGAGCGAAAATCTTAGTTTTTCTTAGTTTAGTAATTGTATAATATAATTTGCATTTGATATATGCCTTAGGGAATTTTATTCAACAAAACATCAAACTAAAGCCCAAAATTCCCCCAAGTGAAGTGACAATTCTTATGTTGGGATTTTAATTATTCTATATTAAAATTGTGGAATTGTATAGTTATTGCAATTTTAATGTTTTACATTCTATTCCACTTCTCATTTTTCCTTTAGATCTGGTTAAGTATTTCTGAAAAGAAATAAGTTAGGAAATGGTGTGTAAAGTATGGATTCTCTTTATTCACAGTTTGCACTGCCTATTTCTGTAATTTAAATGAAAATCCCCTTTTTCATTAGTATATATAGAAGTTGAATAGAGCGTAAAAGGATTAGAAGTGCAAATTTTACTAATGTTGATTCTACTATTTTATTATAAAATAAATTTTGTATCGATTCTATTTTCATACAAGTTTGTTATCAAATTGAGAATGTTGGATACATGATGTGTTTGTTGATACGGAATTGGGCTTGTATAAATTTAAAAGTTTTTGACATTTAAACGATTAGCAAAAGGGAGTAATCTTCGTCTAATTAGAAATATTTTAAGCGTGTGTGTGTATTAGCACATTAGGAATAATTAAAAATGGCATCCTCTGCGTTGCTGAAGCGATAACCCTAATTCAAGGCAGACAAATCTGAAAACGCGGATGATGATAGTGGTTGGAAAGAGGTTAGAAGAAAAGGCAAAATCAAATCTAATCAGCCTGGGTCTGCATGCAATAGCAGATGAATGGAAGAAAAAAGTTTTGATCATTAGAAATCCAAAATTCAAAGCAGGCATCAGAACATTGGCAAACGCTATAGCTAGAAACACGTGTATTGAAGGTGGGGTCACTAGTTTGGAAATTTCGATGATGAGGATGGGGAATATGCTGACCTAGATGATGAGGTATACTCAACTGCGAAATCCATGTGGGGTAATTTAATTTATAAATACTTAGTAGGTAAGAAACCTATTATACTTGTTTGAATGCTTACATTAAGAGGGAACGACAGCCCATGGGTAAATGGGATGTATTTGCTAGAGAAAATGGGTTCTACTTGGTTAAATTTAGCGACGTGTTCGATTGCAAAAAAGTGTTGGATGGTGGTCAGTGGTTCATAGACGGTAAACTCATTTTTACAAAGAGATGGAAACCAAATCTACGCCTGGAATGGAATATGATGGAATCCCATCCAGTCTGGATAAGATTGATGAATTTATATTTATCCCTTTAGAATGCCAGAGGAATTAGTAAATTAGCCAGCTTAATAGGTACTCCGCTGACTATGGACGACAATACGAGGCATGTAAAACGTTTAAAATATGCTAGAGTCATAATAGATATCATGGCAAGTGATAATTTGAAAAAACAAGTGAGAGCTAAAGATAGTAGTGGTAATACATAGGTACACACACATACACACACATAAGATGTAGAGTGTGAATTTGTGCCCCTAATGCATAGTCAATGCGAACAATTTGGACACACTGATACCCAATGTGCTACTACATCCCCTCATAAAGCAAGTTTGAAGACAAAAAGTGGTACACACTACAGAGACCCTTCAAATAATCAAAATCAAAATATGGTCATATTTGAGTCCACTCAAAAAGGGCCAGCTTCAACTAGTTAGACACATACTACTATTTACAAGAATAATTACACAACTGAAGCTAGTAACCATATGGGAACTCACTCATCCCAGATAGAGGCAGATCGTGCTTCCTAAGAGGTAGCAGTGGAGAAGATAGGTGCTGGGGTGGAGACAGGTACCCAAATTCGTTCTTAAAAGCCAGGAATGCAAGAATCTGTTACAAACGAAGATATCGGTGAAATAAACAATGTTACTTTAGAAGCACGTGCTTTTTATAAAGAGGAAGAGGATCAATATCTAGCAGAAAATACACTAAACCAAACCAAGAATATGAACTGTAATTTAACAGAATAGAAGACAAAGGAAAGGCGATTAACTCGCGTAAGTTTCTCCTAGGAAATTGAGGAGTAGGCCTCCAACCTTTAAATGTCCCCGATAAGTTGGAATGTTAGAGGTCTAAACAATGACACATGACACATGACATTTAGACCTCTATAATCTTAGGAGATTGAATTCTCCGTCTATTTTAAGTATTATTGAAAATAAGTTTAACGACGAGAATCTCAGGTTTTTTACCGAATCTATGGGTCATGAATAGGAGTATACTCGTAATAATGATATGGGGAGGGGGAAGGTCGTATTCCACTTATGTGGAATAAATTAATTTGGAAGCTCGAACTCATGGATAAAGATGATCAACAACTCACTGTTAATGCCGTTAACTCGAGTGGTCTTACTCTATTTATCACTAGTGTATATACTAGTAATCTTGCTTCTCATAGAACTAATTTATGGTCTAGTATCATTAAAATTGCAAAAAATGTTGATGGTCCGTGGTTAGTGATGGGTGATTTCAATGCAGTCCTTAAGCAGAAGAGAAGAAAAATGGACTTACATTGTGTTTCCCAGTTTGAGGAGTTTGATAATTGTATGGCAGTCGCAGGACTTATGGAGCCAATCCATTGTGGCCTGAAATTCACATGGCGCAGTGGTGAATGCAAGAAAATATCATGCAAATTAGATAGAGCTCTTCTTAATGTTGACTATATTAATATGTTCTTTGATATTAAAGTTACTATCCTATCTAACTCTACAAGTGATCATAGCTCTATACTTATTAACTTGGTTGAGAAAAGTAAAAATGAAAAAGTCAAACCCTTCTATTGTGTTAACGATTGGCATCTTATTGAAGGATATAATGAATCAGTCAACCTGTCTAATATTGTTCTAGAGGAAGGTATACAGAGTTATCAGCTAGTGCAACTACTTAAATCTATTAAGCTCAGACTCAAAGAATGGAACATATGCAGACCCAAGGAGACAGATCAAATCAACAACTTACAAACTCAATGTGAAGAACTTCTCCATTGTATTGATAATCACCTGGCTAATGATGAAACATGGAAGGACTACTATCAGGTATAAGGCAAACTTAAGGAGGCTCTCAAACCGAAGGTAATGGAATTGAAACAAAAAGCTAAAGAAAGATGAATAACAGAAGGGGATGAATGAACTAATTTTTTTACACTAAAATGTCCGTTCAAGCTAACACTAATTAAAATTTTCAATTACTTGATTAGGATGGCAACGCTATCGAAAACAAGGCAGACATTGAAGGGGAGGCTATCAAATACTATAATGATCTATACAATGGGGATGCTCAACTGACTTACCAAAAATTAAAATTAGACGATTGATCAAATCCAAGTGCAGGAGGTTGCTGACTAAGCAGGTAACTGAGAGGGAATTTCGTGTTGCTTTGGACTCCATCCATGTTGACGCCAATCCAAGCTGCGATAGCCTGAGCTCCAAGTTCATCCTGCTGCACTAGATTGACCTAAAGGATAAAATCTTATCGGCTATGCAATAGATATTTCAAACGAGAGAATTTGTCAAAGAAATCAATCATACTTTCTTATGCCTCATCCCAAAAAAAAGACAACCCATCTAGAATCAAAGATTATAGACCCGTGCTTACTATAATGTCATATACGAAATCTTGAGCAATATCATATACAACAGAATGAGGGTACTTTTACTTGATCTCATTGCTGAGTGTCAAATTGCATTCATTAAAGGTAGAAGTATATCTGAAAACTCACTTATGGTACATGAGTTTATTAGAAATTTCAATAAAAAAGGTGTTGACAAACTTTGCCTAAAATTCGACCTCTATAAAGCATATGACAAGATAAATAGACATTTTATACTCCACATGCTTAGATCTGTAGGGTTGGAAACAAAGTTTCTAGACTTTTTCAGTGAATGCATTTCTACACCTGCCTTCTCTATTTTGATTAATGGCATTCCCTAACATTTCATCGGTTCCAATAGAGGTATCAAGCAAGAAGATCCTCTGTCTCCTTACCTTTTTGTTATTGCAATGGAATTTTTCACTCTCCAAATTGAGCTGGCTAGTCATAACAAGCAGATCCAGACTATTCACAATTTCTAGCGTAAAGTTAGCCATCTCCTATATGTGGATGACCTGATCATTTGTATAAAATCAAGTTGTGAAACTACAACAACTATTAAATTGATTTTTCTAAATATAAAAGGGAAAGTGGGACTTAAATTGATTGAACTCAAAACTAAATGCTACTTCAATAAATTCTGTAAAAGTAAGAATGCAGTCCTTGACATTTTGAAGGTAAAGGATGGTAATCTACATGTCAAATGGTTAGGTGTATCCTTATCATCTAATACAATCATTGATAGGGAATGTGCCGAATTGATTTCCAATAAGAGATAAACTTCAAGGTTGGAGCTCTAGATTTTTATCTCTAGCTGGTCGTATTGAATTGGTCCATACTGTCATCCAAGCTAAAGTTAACTTCTAGCTACAGAAATTCCAACTGCCTGATGCCTATATGGAGAAAATTGAAAAAGTTTGTGCTGGTTTTATATGGGAGGGTGGTTTGCATAAGATCAAATATGAGGATTTATGTAGGCCTAAGGATGAAGGAAGGGTTGGATTAAGAAGTTTGAAGGATATGCGAGATGTTTTCATGACCAAACGGGCATGGAAAATTATTAATGCCAACGATCTTTGGGCTAGATGGATGAGACAAAGGTACATAAGGGACAATTTTTGGCACATGGCTATAGATAATAATGCATCTACCACCTAGAAAGCTATTAAGAGGATTTGAAGTAAAATTGTGTCATGTTGTACTATAGAGATAGCAAAAGGAAGGGAAATTGACTTATGGAAAGATCCATGGATTCAAGGGGAATCATTAATTGATAAATTAGGATTGAATACATATTCTGCCAATGGATGTCTAGTTAAAACCGTTTAGGAGTTGATTCAAAATGATAATTTGGATTATTCATCCTTCCCAATTGGTCAAGAAAATAAATTGAAAATTCAATTTATGTCATTATTCAGTGGAAGAGAGAATGACATCCGGTCATGGAGGCCTACCGGTCATGATTTTTCTACCAAGTCTACTTGGTCTTAAATGAGGACGAAAGATCAAAAGCTAAAGTGGAGTAAAATTATATGGGAAAGCGTAAATAATTCAAAAATGGCATTTACAGCTTATAAAGCGATGATGAGGAGACCACCTACACGTGATAGACTACATAAATGGGGGACTATAATGAGGTCATCTGTGTTTTGTGCAAACAAGAGGTTGAATCTCATTCGCATTTATTATTTGAATGTGAATATTCAACAAAAATTTGGGAATGATGTAACCGCATGGCCAAATTAGACATTCAATCGAATAAATTACTGGAAATAATTGATTACCTGTCCAATGTTGGCCACCATGTACACTTGAAATCCAAACCGAGCAGAATTATTCTAACTATTTCTATTTGGAGTATTTAGAAGGAAAGGAACGTCAAGTGTTCTAATATAAGAATAAAAGCCCAATAGAAGTCAGTAAGCTGGCCTTTGTCGACATACAGTTCGTGGTGAAAAGAATTGGGGAGAAGACGTTTACCAAGCAGGGATGTGGAGTAATTGATATTGGAGTAATGGATCTAAGCTTTCCATCGGTAAAAAACCCAAGTAGTAGTTTTCCATTCCAGCTGCCATGATTTTGTTTTTTGAGCTTAAACTTTTGGAAGTAGAAAGTGGAGTATATTTGGAATGTTTAGACTTTAGATTATTCTTTGTATGTTCAGTTAAAGTGGTACTTTCTTTGCATGTGTTGTATGTGGGTTTGGGCCGATCAATAAGAGCTGTATATGCCTAATAAAGCTTTTACTAATTTTCAAAAAAGTATATTAGCATATAAATAATGAATAATTAATAGCGTACTAATTGCGTAGTAAATATGAAGTTAATTAATATTAAATCCCCCTTAGGAAAGAAGTGAGATAATCATGGTAGTAATATTATGGAATGCGGTGAGGATGGTAATATGTTAGGTGAGTGAAAATTATGACTAAGTTATGGGGATACAAGGCCAGTCAAAAAGCACATGGAAGTTTTCCCAGCTAATCGGCTACCAATAGGATGACTTTGGGGTTGATGTAAGATATCACCTATAATAAGTACCCACGGAGGATGTGAGATTAGTCCTAAATTCAGTGGGATAAACCTGTCCAGCTAATCTGGCTACTAGTACCTACGAATAGTTGGACTAATGTCATAGTTTGGGTTACGGGTCATAATACGTAGGACCAACTTCGAGGTCGAAGGTAGTAAGTGGCTGATTGAGGGCCTGCCTCCTCCATAATTAGGAAGTATTAATTAGTCAGAGTTAGCGGTTAGGCATGGTAGTGGATATCTCGGGAAGGGTTTACTTTGGGTTGAGATAATAAGTCACCATTATAGGGTTCGACTCTCCTATAAAGAAGTATTAAGTGGCCTGATGAGATTCAGTTCGATGTCAGCTAGATAGTATCGAAGAGGAGTCCACCTTGGGATAGCTAGTAAATGACGGGGACCTACCTAAAATGAGGTATTAATTGGTCAAGATCTATCTAGTTCCCATTGAAAATGTATTAAGTGACTTGGGTACTATCTCTTACATTGTTAGGAAATTATTGGCGGTAGATGTGTGGGACTGGGAATGGCCTTTGGCCTACATTTGAAGATGGGTTATTGGGTTGAAAGGGTATGGGTTATAGAATCAAACTGGTAAAGCCTTAGGGCTTGTAGTTTGAACAACTTACAATATAGTTAGGATGCGTAAGACATATTTTTATTTAAATTATTCTGCCCAAGTACTATCACAGAAAGGCTTGAGATTTTTATTCACCGGACATTATTGTTCTGACTCCCTCCTCATTACAATACATATTAGAAAAGGTGATGCAGATTTCAGAAATGGTGGCGAAGACAAAGACTTGTGGTAGTTATTTATCTACTTTTGATGTTATTGTATTTTTGTGTACCCATTTAGACATGATGATGTATTTGAGATATTGTACTATGGATATTTGGCGTTATATTTTGGTATTGTGTTGTATATTTTTGACATTTTAGTTTTCAATAAAATGGACACTGTTTCTGATATTATATTTATTATTCGCCATGTGATTCTAGATGTGTAGATAGATAGCACCGTGCACTATTCTTTGTATCAATTTTACCAACCAACAATCAACTTTGGAATGGGTCTAAGGTTCGATGGGCCTTTTATGGGTCAAAAATTAGGCCCATTTCGAGGTGGGCTATTACCGCCATGTTGTCACAGTTTCCATATCTTCCACAGTTGTCTTCTATCTCGTAGTATAGGCTCCCATGGTTCAACTTCAATATGACGATTAACAAACCTCTTGATACAGATTGGTGGTACCAAATGATTAGGTTGTAAGATGGCCTACACAAATTAAAAACATTATGTTATAAGTATAAATCCTTCATTTATTATCTAAAAATAAAATGAAAATTGTACAATACCAGGACAAAATGATCATTGTTTACATGAAGAATTCCTAATTCATAACGTTCCGATAGTAATGGAGTATTTCTCTTAACGGCAATATAGTCAAACTCAAACTTTCTTTAATACTGAAAACAACATTATATTTTGTGGCTATTATGTGTGCACTGTCGGGCATTGCCATCAATTTACTTGGTTCGTCAACACCAATTACATGGTTAAGCACATCGAGCAAATGGTTGCTTCTACCTTTTTCACAAAACTCTTGGTCATAGAGCTTTTGATGTTCTTCATGTTCTTGCATTTGTTTTTTACGAAGTTGCCACCAACGGGCTTCTCGCATTCCTAAAAAAGCAGCAACACACCTAAATTCGCAATTACCATTCATACCTACATATACAATTTCTTTGATGTATGGCTCCCCCTCCCTTGGTATACAACTTCCATACTCACCTAAATTTACATTTCTATGTCTATGACCACTCAACTTTTCCTTTTTGACTGAAATAAAAGGATCAATTTTATGTTTTTTAGCTACGCTACATTGGGCTGACGCACTTTCATCAAGCTAAAATGTAGAAGGCAACCTTTTTGTTGAAGTTTCAATTTTATTATCAGATCTTCCACGATTTTGACTTTAATAATCGGAGAAGCAAGAGTTGACGTTTGCGGATAAGTACTTTTTTTATAGGTTTGCATTTGACGTGGTAACTCCAATTTCATAACTTTATTCCAGATTTCTTCAAATTAAAATCACTTTTCCCTAGCTTTTTATAATTTGTAACCTAGTCCAATGAATATGAATCGAATCTAAAGGTATTTCCACATTTGGACCAAGTTTTTCTAATTCATAAAAGCATGGAAGTCCGTTTGTCTTACGAATAACACATCCACACAAGTCATTATTTATAATTCTGTAAGAATTTATTTGTAGAACTTTAGAATGAATAAGATCCAGTACCGTAGTTAAAATAACACCACATAAAATTTTAAATTCTTTTTTATGATAAACTTGTTTCAAATAAAACCTTTAGTTCCGTAAAAGATAGTTCTAAGTGAATGCTACTCTCCCATGCTTTTTCAAAGTTGCATTGACTTGTTGCCAAATGTTTTTTAAATTTAGCATGTGCGACCTCGGCTCTAATAAGCAAATAGAGATTAAGTTATTGCTATAAAATAAATTTAAAATAATTAAATAAATAAGAAAGTAAGTGTTTTACCTATTTGATGTGTAGCTGACACAATGCATAAAATTGTCGAATCAAGCATGCACAAGTCGATCTTTTCATGTCTCAAGCCAATTTTCTTAAACATGTTTTATTAACTTTGGATACTCGTTACACTTCACATGCAAATCTTGTAAATTATTGCTATATTTCTCAATATTTTCAAACTCATGTAAATAGGCCCAATCTTGAAAAAATTGTTTTTTACTTCTTTTTTCATACTCGTAACTCTTTTTTGAATAAAGGAAGAATATGTTTTTCAATATGTCACTTGCATAAGATATAGGCTGCTTAGGGAAAAACAACATTAATGGCATTAATCAAAGTTATCTCTCCATCCGTGACCATAACACTTGGCATTTCTACATCACAATCAATCATCACCAACTGAAGACGTTTTAAAGCCCAAAAATAGTAATTTTCACGTTCGGAAACAAGATATGCAATAGCAACACAAAAGTTTTAATTTGTTGACATGTCACCGACGATTTCCAACAACGGAATTCTATATTTGTTTGTTTTGTAAGTACAATTCATAACAAGTTGTGGAAATGTTCTTAACAAATCTATACTGGTAGGATGAGCCTAAAATTTGTCGGTTATTACATCACTTCCATTTAAGGTATTATGACGCCATTCGAAACATTTTTCCCTTATGCTTGCTTAAAAGATATTGTATTTAAGAATGAACCACTCTATCCATTTTCTTATGTTTAGAAATGGCGTTTTTATTGTTGTACTGTTGGAAGGATCATTTTACTTTATGGTGTGTAAAATGGCTTTTGGCTTTATCATATTTTTGTACACTTCAATGGCTAATTTTGTCCCATCTTCCAGTAGGCTACATACAAAAGAGTGGCCTTCCGAACTTTAAAGCGTTTACTTCTAATATTCACTCATCTAAACTTGGAAGTTTAACACCTTCCAAACAAAATAAACAGTTGCACTTTTTGTACTTGTTAATCTGCTACTGTTAGAATTCTTATCTTTGAACTCTTTATATGCTCCACTTCTCTTACATTCATATATGATTCTTGAATTCCTATTGGTACTGTTGATATCCGATTTTAAAACTACCACTGCTGTTGAATTCCTTCTAGCCAAGCAATTAAGCCATTCTTTCATTTTAAATCTATTTGGAAATACCTTCAAGTGATGGAAAAGAACCTTTCAATTTAGAAAATAAGTTGATTAAAAAATATTAAAATAGAATAAATTACATACTTCATGTGTTGTGAGCTCATTACTATAATCTATAACTATTTCTTCTTCGGCCACCATTGCAATCTAAAAAGTTAAAAACAAACATATGGTTTGTTGAACATTGTTTTCATCACTTCCTTGTGTCCATGACACTAGGTTTTGAAAAAATTCTATTGTCCATGGCACTATAATTATACCAATTCCTAGTATAGTACTAGCTAACAAGGAGAAACTCTGACTATCTTGTACGACATTTGAATCTATTGTTGAATCACTTCCATTCTCCATAAAAATTTCAGTATCTCTTTCACAATTACAGGCAGGAAATGGTGGAACATGAATAGACATATTGAATAAAAATATGTAATTAACCGTTAAAGGACTAAATTGAAATTTTTATTTTAATATTTTGACTGGGGGGAGACTATCAATTAGCGGGATAGCAATAGACAGACCCTAGGATCAAACTTTCATAAGTAGTTTATGGTGTTCAATACCAACAAGTTTTAGGAAACCATGACCTCCTCATTTCAGTCTCATTCGACACTAGACCAATTAAATGAGTCGGGTTGGGTCAAAATGGGTTGGGTTAATTTTGATCCAACCCATTTATGACCGATTCTTTTTTATCCATTTAATACAGGGGTCAATCTGATTCAACCAATTTAATAAGAGGGTTATCCATTTAACCCATTTAAAGACTTAAATTTGATTTGACTAATAAAAAACAAATAGATTATAAAATAATTCTAATTCTAATATTTACATTTTGAATTTTGATAAAATTAAAAATTTCATAATTTAAAATTTTAATTCTCATTTTCATCAAAATTCAAATATGGGGATGTAATATGTTATTTGCTAAGTACAACTATTAGTCGTTATGGGGAATTACAATGTGCATTCACAAGATGAAGTATACGAATGTTTCATATTGTTGGTAATTTAGGTGAGAGTTCATCGGTCTAAGTCTCGCCTAATTCCGAGTTAGTATGAAGAAGTTGCTGCAGTTTGAACAAAAAATTAGCAGCTTCTGCCTAGTTGGGGTTCAAATATGAGAATATAGACTGTATTTGTTAAGTACAACCATTAGTCATCATGGAGAACTATAGCATGAGTTCACAAAGATGAAGTATTTGAGTGTTCCATATTGTCCATAATTTAGGTAGGAGTTATCGGTCGAAGTCTCACCCAATTCCGAGTTAGCATGAAGAAGTTACTGCAGTTTGAACCCAAAAAATAGCAGCTCTACCTAAGCGGAGTTCGAATATGGTATACGACATGTTATTTTCTAAGTACAATTGTTAGTCACCATGGAGAACTATAGTGTGCTTTCACAAGATGAAGTATCTGAGTGGTCCATTTTTCTCATAATTTAGGTGTGAGTTCATCGATCGAAGTCTCAGCTGATCTCGAGTTAGTATGAAGAAGTTATTGCAGTTTGAACAAAATAATAGCAACTTCTTCCTAGTTGGAGTTAAAATATGGGGATGTTGTTTGTTATTTTCTAAGTACAACCATTAGTCACCATGGAGAACTACAGCGTGCGTTCACAAGATAAAGTATTTGAGTGTTTCATATTGCCCGTAATTTAGGTAGGAGTTAATCGGTCGAAGTCTCGCCTGATTCCGAGTTAGTATGAAGAAGTTATTGCTGTTTGAACAAAAAATATAACCGCTTTTTCCTGATCGTCTGAGTAAAAAAATTCAAATTTTCAAAATTCTTATTTTCAAAATTTATATTTTCAAATTTATATTTTTGAATTTTAAGTTTCTAATAAATAGATAAATGGGTTACCTATTTATAACCCTTTTAAAAATAGGTCAACCTGTTTACGACCAATTTAATAAAGATTTATAAATGGGTTTTATAAGTATGGTAAATGGGTTGGGTCATATTTTTACAAGTCTATTCAACATTAACAAGTTAGATCGGCATAAAGCAAAGATTTCTTTAGCAAACTAAATCTTCTCAAGCTTCTCAGCCATTGACATCTCGAGTCCTTAGATCTGAAACAATAACATGACTTTGGCATCCTTTAACCTAGGCAGCGACGAGGGTTGAAACTACAAGTATACAATCTCTTGCACGACAAACTCCAAGTGACAACATCGAGCATGATCTTTGGACTAGAAGGCATAGGTGATAGATCTCTGGATCTAAAACCCCATCGTGACAATGGAGTATCTGACCCAAAAAAAAGAAAAATTGTCGATTTTTTTCCTTTGGCAGTCCTTTTTTTGAAGAAGAGTTCGAATTTTCTTTTGAAGAGCGCTAAGAATTGTATTTCTGATTTGGAAGAAAGTTAAAGCAGCCCTTCGCTTGCTCTACGACGGGGATTAAAAACAGGAAAAGTTTCCAAAACCCCTTAATAGTTATAATTTTTCATTGACTACTATAGTGTTCTATGGTTTATTTTTATTGTTTTTGTAACTTTTAATTCAAACTTAAATTTTGATTTATGGATTGAGCTATGTGTTGTAGCTTGGAAAATTTGGACTCGAGTATATAGTCGAAGCATTGTTATAAGGCATAGGATTATAATGTTCATTTTAGTGAAGTATCACGATTTTATGGGTCACAAAACGGTCGATAATTCTGATAGTCATCTTCGAAGAAGTAGTAGGTAGTATATGGTAGTGGTAGATGTTGGGTAAATCTATGTATTCTCTAATTTTGCATTTTATGCTTCTTCACTTTTTTACTGTTTATCTTCAAAATATTATAATACCATATTCACCTCCTCTAGGATATTTACGATCTCAACTAGCTCTAGCAACGTAGTTGGAATCACTTGATAATAGACTGCATTGCTAGAACCTATTATGTTCATAGCAGTCACAAAATGTTGTATTTGATAATGCAGAGTAGTTCTTTCGTCATAAATTTGTAAATCGTCACATTCATGAGATTTCAAATAGTCTCTAGTATTCGTCGACATATAATTCTCTTTATTGTGATTGGAATTAGTTCTTCAAGTATCATGTTTTTTCATGTGATGGATCCGCCTTTACTATATCATCAAAGAAATTCCACACTGTGATCGTGGTCCTTCACTTTATCTAGGCTCGACTGGATTTTCATAAAACCCCATATAAGATCGTCCCGCGTTCTATTTTTAGAATTTCAAAGAAATAATTATGCTTTATGACAACTTTTTGTAAAACTAAATAACTTCATCTAGTATCTAGGTAATGTTTCATTTGAGATTCTTTTAAACCTTTAACATTAATCCCCAAGGAGGGTAGATTGGATAAGTGCATGAATCCGTACTAATCTATACATCAGACCGAACTTGATTTATCTTTTTGCGTTGCATCACCCCTCTTATCCTTTAAGAAAGGTTCATATTCACCTCCTTAAAGACATTATTTGGAAGAAATAATGTTCAACATATTTGAACTGGCCCAGTCTGCAATAGGTGAAATGGGTGAATTTCAAAAAAATTCTCTAATTGGATCTTAATGAGCCTATGAAGTATAATATTCGCACCAGATCCAATTTAGTTTTTTAAAATAAATTTATATTTTATTTAGTTTTCTTGATTTAATTTATTAATATATATTAATCAATTTACATTTATATGTAATGCATATATCAATATATACTCATGTGTGTGTGTGTATGCGATGTGCAATGTAGCAAAGTTTGCATAGTTAATCTATACGTATTTAGATGTTGGAATATGTATACATTCGCCATTTATTTACGCGTTGGTTTTCTCAAAACATTGTTGACATATATGCATGAATTTTCCATTTGTATATGTATATAGATGGATAACTCTTTATCGGTTGTATTATATACAACTCCTAACACGTTGTCTTTATCTTAATCCCAATCTCGACCTTGAGTTTGTTCAACAAGTCAAAAAAGATTATTCATTCGTACTAATCATTTCACAACAACTTAAGTATAATGCGTGTACTTTGAGTTTCATCAACAAATAAATGCATTCATCTTATCTCATATAGTCAAGATATTAATAAAACTACACATTATAGCTCTAGCTCGAGTTTGCTTAATAAATAACATGTATGCACACATAATAGCTCTAGCTTCATGGCATCAATGGCGACTTTTTCTCGTGCGACATTTTATTCCTCTATCCGTTGACTTCCTCTTTCCTTCTCGCTCCGCCCCCCGCCCCACCTCCTTTCCTCTTCGCTACGCTTAACTTTCCTATGCCTACTTCTCTCACTCCTCCCCCGTTAGCTTCGCTCTCCCTTCCTCCCTCTACTACCAGATCTGGTCGCATGTTTCACGCCCTTCCGCCTACTCCCACTCGCCCAATGCCTCTACTCCTTTCTATCATAGACTTCCCTCCGCTGCTCACCTCCGATCCTTTAATTTCTTCTACCATTGATTACCCTAGCTCGAGCTCTGTTGTTCCGAGATCCAATACTGGTGCTGATATTCATTCTACGATTGGTGGATTGCAATCGTCTTTCCGCCTTTATCTGGTAAGCAGCCTCCTGCTGTCGCTGCTTGCAGTGATCAGGAGATTTTTGTTGAGAAATCGAACATTGTGTTCAATGAAAGGTACAATGATTGCGTACATTTGGACTGGGGTGATACTGGTATTATGTTAGAAATAGACGATGATGCGGAAGATTTGAACGAATTTTCCTCTGGGTCAGTAAAATCTGTTTCTGTTTTAAGCATTAGTGGTGTTTGTTTAAATGCCAAGATGACCTCTTCTGTGTTAAACGATGGCTTAGGGGCTTTTGCCGTTTCTGCCGTTCCTACTCAATCTGCAGTCCCTGCCCCGACTACCTCAAAATCTTGGTCTTCTCTTTTCACTTCTCTTCCCCGTAATGTGGGAGCCTACAAACCTATTGAATTTGAAATCATGGAGGAAAATGGAGTAATGATCCCACCACCTAGTGTGATGCAAGCTAGTATGGACTATTGGTCAGAATACCTAATTGGATTCTTTTTGGATCCTAATCACCTGCTTCATGATGCTACTAGAGTTTGCCGTAGGGCTTGGAAGCTATAAGGTGAATTATGTATGTTCTTGGTTGACTCTATGTTCTTTCTTAAGTTTTCCAACGCCGAGGAACGCCGGCGAGTTCTTGAAGCTGAGCCTTCTTATTTTGATGGGCAACCATTTATATTAACTCCATGGACCCCAACAGTTGTCAGTGCTCGTGATCAGGTTCTTTCTATTCCTGTTTGGGCTTACTTTTCGCACATTCCTTCTGTGCTACAACCATTGATTGGTTTGAATTGGCTTGCTTGTAATGTAGGCAAATTGAAATGCTTTGACTCTAGTACAGTAGCTCGAGAAAAATTGGTGTATGCGAAGGCTCTTATTGAAATTACTCCAGATAAACCCCTCCCTTCCGCTATTCCTATGCAGCTTGTTGTTGTTCATGTCGTGAACGTCAAAGTACATTACGGACGAGCTCCCGACATCTGTATCGTCTGTCATTCCTTCGGCCACCTAGCCGTCGCTTGCAAGCATTCTGCAGTCTCCCCGACTGGACCCAAGATTCATCTGCCTTGCCCCCTATTAGGAAATGGGTTCCTAAGGATTTTACTGTTGCCACTTAGTCAGCCTTTCATCCTGATGTGCCATTAGCAGGACCGGCCCCACCTACTTGTTCTGTTGTTTCGCCTCAGAACATTGGTTTCGTCGTTCCTTCTGTCATCTCTGTTGTAGTCGCTCCCATTGCCCACTCTCCTAGGATTGTTTGGGCTGAGTCCGAGGGGTGTTGGATTGATCTCAAATCTGATATGAGATATAACCCCAAGGTGGAATCCTTCTTTAGATTTGTGTCTGATGATCAGCTAGACCTCAAATGCCTTCGTTACGATGTTTCTGGTGATTCTTAGTGCTCGCTACGACTGGCTAGAATTATGCCATGTTAGCTGATGATTCTTGGGACTGATCCTTTATATATTCTCCAGATTCTGTAGATTATGACCCGTGTCTTGCTATGTTATTTCGCCCCTTTGCACGTATTATTAGGACTGCTCCTATGGCATCCGCCCAGGTAATCGTAGAAGATGGTGTTTCTTCCTCTTTTGAGGAGACCTAGTCGTTAGGTTATTTAGTAGCTATGACACCTCTGTCACAATCCTGTGCTGTATTTTCTTTATATTAGTAGTTAAGGTGCTCCTACCTTACTCCTATATCTTACTGTTTTTACGTTCGTGATAAAAAGTGGACGGTCCACTATAAAATCAGTCGACCTTGCCAGAAAAAAACATGTATGCAAGTAATCTTTCAATATATTGATGGTTGAGGACAACTCTTTATATTAAGGATTCATAATCTTTATATATACACATACTTTGAGTGATATTGATTTAAGGAATAATGTGCTTCTTATCAAACACCCACACGATTCAAGCATCGGTCGCTCTTGAAATCAGTATATGTACTTTACATACGTACTTATTTCAAAAATTTATTTTTGAGTTTATTTCAGTTCCTTTTAGATTATTTTATATATATATATATATAGCAATACAAGTCTAATTTGTTTATAGCTGTTATAATTTAGTTAACTTAAATAATGTATATATGTATCTTATTAATTAAATCATATTTAATTAATTTTAATTTATATAAAATTTCTAAAATTTTATTTTATTTATCTTAAACTATTTAAGGTAAATAATTAACTATAACATTTATAATTTGTTTATATATACATATCAATATATGTATGAATTTTAATTAATTAACTTTAATTAATTATTATTTAATAAGTTCATTCTATTAATCAAAAATAATAATTAAATATTTAATTAATTCAAAATTCAATATAATTCCTCTTAAAAAATTTAAACTAAACATATAATTATAACAATTATAGTTACATACATATATCAATATACACAAACACAACGTGTTTAGGTAATTAACCTTTTAATTAATTATTTAATTTAATTTAACTAATCAAATTAATTAAATATATATATTAAAAATTAAAAATTAATTATTTTAATTTCTAAAACATATTTGAGAAAATTAAATTTATTCCATAACCTTTATAGTATTTCATTTTATATTTCAAATTTAACATTTAAATTTAAAATATATTTTTAAATTTATAAAACTTAATTTGAAAGTTAGCCCAAGGCCCAAATAACTTAGGGCCTTACATATAGGCTAACATTTTGGACTTACTCAACCCATTGGACCAGGCCGATGGCGAGGAAGGGGAGAATACTTGATTATTCAACCCCAAGCCTAAACACTACTTTTCAAGGCATATCAAATAAGTAGATTTAGTTAGTTGGCCTTAAATGCTGACTAACTAGACCGCAAAGACTATTTGAGCTCTAATATCGTTATTAGAACTAGATCGATCTACAACGGGCGAAATGAGTGTATTTTTTTAAAAAAATTTCCTTATTTGAATTTATAGTGGGCCTATGAAGTCTAATAGGTTTTACTAGATCAATCCGGTTGTTTAAATAAAATCAAATTTTATTTAATTTATCGATTTATTTAATCATTATATTTTAATTAATTTAATGTTTATATAGATTAGGGTATATTAGTATATAATATTATGTATGTAATATGCATTGCAACATAGCAATATGTAAATAGTTAATGTATATGCATATAGATGTTGGGATTTACATCTACAACGTATGCATTCATAATTTATATGTGTATTAGTTGTCTCAAATCATTATTTAAATAGACATATATATATATATATATATAATTCAAAATTTATCTGTAGATTAAATAAAATAAACTTTTGATGACCAAGTTGATAAAATTCAAATTTAATGACTAAAATATCTAATTTTGATTTGGCCAAATAATTTAAAATTCAAATCTGGATCTATAAAAATCAATTAAATATCATTTTCATTTAAAATAAATAAATTTATATTTTATAAAATTATTTTATTATCAAGAATAGTAAAGAACTATTTTTAAATATAAAAACTATTTAAATTGCATAAATGAATTAAAATATGTATTTTGTAATAAAATAAATAATAAAATACTGTATATATATTTAACTATTTTTCTTCTCGGTGCTGTTTATTTTTTTTAATCTAAAACTATTATATTATTATTATTTAATAATTAAGTGTGTGTGTGTATATATTATTAATATGTAAAATTATTTGAATAATTATTAAATATAAATATTATATTATATTAAAGTAGGTTCAATAGAAAATATTTTTTATAATCGAAACATATTTATATTTATATATTATACTATACAAATTTTAGATACAAATTATACATACATATGATTTAAAAATAGTAAATAACATTTTTAAATTATTAAAAATTAAATTAAAATTTTAAAATTAATAGATAGTTGTACTATACATGGCCGAATCAAAAATAATAATTAATTTTATACATAGATCAAATCAAAAATATCAATCGACGGAGGTAATTGAATTTAATTCAAACTCGGACTATTTTAGGAGACAAAAAAGGTACATACAAAGTCATTCTATATGGATCATATCTTACTTTAGATATAAATTATAAAATGAAGATATGTGCCTTAGAAGAAATGGCCTTTAATTGTACATTGTTTGAAGAGATCTTCTAGAATCAGAAAGAACTTATCCACCAGACCTTGCAATGATCTAAAGTACTACAACTTTTATTTAATTTTAATGTAGATGTGGTAACGCAAGCTCGGTGATGGGGTGGGGAGAAAAGGAGAGTTCGACTATGTCTCAAAGAGGAAGAACCTACCAAAATTATGTGGGTATGAATTTGTTTAAATAGAGGAGGAGGAAGAAATAAATTCTCCTTCTTTTACTCTTTCTCCTTTTACTCTTTCTCCTTTTACCTAGTTTTCAAATCTAGATCCAAATTCAAATCAACACCCACCCTCCTACAGCTGGCCTAATAATGGACATATATAGGCCATTAAATCTCAAAAACCCATTAGTCATTTTAACTCTAAATTTGGTTTCAGTCTTAATTTTAAATATAAAAAGTTACAATTTATAGCCATTAGAATTTTTATATTATTCAAATATGCTATTCAAATTGATCCATGTTGCTAATATTTTGCACCTAACACCTAGGGCACATCATTGAATTGGGACCATTAGGTTAGCATGATAAGTGTGAGATGGATTACGGAAATTTTACATTCATCAAGATGTTACTTAATTATGTAATGTTCCACCTTAGACACCAAACCAATGTAAATATTAGTTGATTTCCCTAGGTGTGAGTTAAATATGCATAATAAATGACAATGACTCTAATATTATTGTCTATTGGGTGTTTTATACATCGGATATTTAGGGAAAAATTTAGAAAAGTTCATTTGTTTATTTTAGCATAAGATCTTAAATTTGTTATTAATTTATTATGTGTAATGCCACTTTTATATTGAATTTAATTTAATATAATTTTATTAACATATCTTTTGTTAAAAAGTCGTCTTTTATAATTAATAATTAAAAAATTAAATTTATTAATAATCGTAAATCTCACTATTTTGTTCATTATTTGAACATTGAATGTTCAAGTTAAAACATGTATTTTTGAAGGATTCGTTTATATGTCAATAAGTGTATATATATGTTTTGTATCTGAGTTTAAATAGTCATACATACAAGTGGTCATTGGGATTTGTAAGCAAAATCATATCTATGTACAAATACTTCTTATAAATATATTATACATACATATATGTGTGTGTGTGTGTGTGTGTCATACACACACACACACATATATATATACAGATATAGACAAAAAATAATATCAGGCTTTGAGAGAAATAGTATTTCAATTTTGAGCCTCAATGATAACTTATTGCAAAACTCCTTTACATCCATTCCCTACCTTTATCTTACCGTTGTTCACCTACTCCTGCTGATCTAAATCACGCATTATTATGCTTGGATGGCTAGTTATCATTAAAAAAGTTAATATTCAATATTATATCTATTAAAATATTATTATGTAACCAAACTAGTAGTTATTCTTTTTTTTATATGTAGAGCCTCCTTCAATGATTAAAAAATGATTCACAAGCATGTGATATATACTGTAGTTAGTACAACACGTCTTATCATTTTTCAATCAAAAAATTAATTTAAAAGGTTAACAAAATCTACGAGCATCTATGAGCAAAAATAAACCTTGTCAGTGCCCTATCAACTTAGCAGCCACGATTTCAACTAAAAGACAACCTTTTTTAAAGAAATAAATTAAATCAATACCAAGCAAACAAAATGTTAAAATTGAATCATACGACATATTCTAATTTATATCAACACTAAATATAAGGGGATTCAACTGCTAATATTCATATAATTCAACATAAATCCAACTACTATAAACATTTAGAAGTAAAAGGTACTGCTATAGTAACATAAAAATCACATCTTATTAGTTAGAGTCACAATATGAGAACTATATATTTCTAATTATAGGTTAATTTTGGATTTCTTTAACTGTGAAAATGAACATTGTTTTAATTTATATGGTATAGTTCATCCGATCCTAGTTTAATTTTGCATTCCATTTATCTAATGTTAATTTTATATAGTATTCTGTTTTATATAGTAATATATTAATATAGCATTCAGTGTGATTAAATTTTAAATTTTGCGTCCTTCAAACTAAAATAGATTTGAGGTTTATTCTTTAAAAAATTACCTCAACTAAATAAAATACATGGTATCTTTAACAATGAGACTCAAAAGGTGATTAAAATGTAATCTTCCCATCGATAATACTGTTTTGATATTCCTATTCCTTCCCTGTATACATTTGCACGCATGTCACGTTCATCGAGGTATTATTGTGAATACTATAGGAATAGCTACGATTAATCCTAAAATCATTCATTAGCACTTGCCATTGTTAGAATGATGGGTAGATAGGTTTATCAATGATTATTTTCAGATGTGGATAATGCCATATCCACATCGGCATTCGAAATTATTTTCGAATATCGAATATCCATATCCGCGGATATGAGGATATTAGATAATTATGCTTTCCGCTAATGATTGATAAATCAAGAAATATAAATAGAGATTTGGTTAAACACAAATATTTTTGAATCTCATTGTTTATAAAAGTATGTAAAATAAACAAATATAATGATAACAAATAATATTGAGCAGTTAATATGCATTAAATATATATAATATAAACTATTTACTTAATAAAACAATAAATACATTATGTTATACTAAACAACACATAATATGAACTATAATCTTGATACAAATCGGCTGGATAATTTTCGGATGCGGATGCCTTTGTATCTGCATCCGTGTCCACTTTTTTGAATATTGGATATTAATCCACTTTTCAAATACGGATGCCAATGGATTTCAAATTTTTGGGTATCACTGGCAGGCTTATTGGTAGAATTAAAAATAGAAACATGATAACATTTTATTTGAAGAGGCATGCAAACAAGTCAAATAGAAGAAATACCATACAAAAGAAATCATTAATGTTAAAATGATGATATTAATACATATCCAATGTATCTAATTTACCATTTCGTTATAAAAATCTTTAATTGTAAGATTGTATACAGTTGCTCTATGATTATAACTTTTCTTTTGGGAAACTTAGCAATATCCTAAATTTGTAACTTCTTCTATAAAATTATTGTTTTATCATCTACATATGTAGTCTCTTATTCATACATTTAAAGTTTTGTTTAATTTCTTTTTTCTCCTCCATTTGAACCATCATTATGAATTAACATAGGTTATTCATTTTTCTTCAAAATTTGAACCATTGAAATCCACCATTTCATTTATTAATATTTTAAAATTTAATAATTAAATATGTTAATAATGGATGTTGAAGATTTAATTGACACATGGGTACACCAACATTGAGATAGAGGATTTGTGTAAAAACCCTGTTTCAAACTCGTAATACCATATGAATTAAATTAGAATAGAAGTGTTTGAATTCAAATTTGATAATTTTTTTATTTGAAAATGATAAGCCATTGCTCATATTTTGAATTTCGAAAATCAAGAAATGGGTCATGAATATTTCATTTATTTAATACATCGGTAAATTTTTATATGTTCACATAACCCGACATCTGCTTTAATAAATTTCGAAATGGGGTGCTGCGTTGATCATGCATTTCAAAATTTTTTTAGGATGCATCAAATGGCCTATACATGTTTTAGTGGCCTTGACCTTGTTCATTTTTTTACTTGTCCTATTGCTTTGAATAGTTTCTTTCCTGCCACGTTGCTTTGAGACTTAAACTATTATTGTACATGCTTTTTACTTCATATATATCATATTACATAGCTTGTACTTTCAAAAAAACAATTCTTAAAAAAATGCTTCACTATTTTCCCTAGGCAACTTGCTTGTACATATTTTGTAGCCAGGGCCGGCCCTGATAAACTTGAAGCCCAAGGCAAAAAACATCAAAGCCTAATCACTTTTGCCATAGGGGCCTCAGAAATACAAATGAAAGTATGCAAGGAAAACAATACTGAGCAGAGAGGAATTGAACTCTGGTTGCTGGTGAATGGACGACATGTCTTTACCACTAGACCATATTAAATTTTGTTTATTTATGAATAGGTTATCTTTGTATAACTGTCTTTATATATATATTATTATAAAATTTTGAGGCCCCAAAAAATCGGAGGCCCTAGGCCACCGCCTCAGTGGCCTTGGGCCAGGGCCGGCCCTGTTTGTAGCCTACATCACTTTGTGAACATACATATGTTTGCCTGCCTACAAATTAATATAATCAAGTGTCCTTTGCATAACCAAACATGTTGGCGTTATAAGTCTTCGTCCTTTGATTTCGTTCATGTTAGGTAGGAAATTAAATGGAAAGGCGTTGTCTATTTAAATATATATACTTTAAAGTGTACTTCCTTTGATCATAGTACTTCTCTTTCACACACAAGTCTTCCTTTGCCTTGAATTTCGAAATTTGCTTGGCAACTTATGTATATATAATTAGCTTAGCTTTGCATTGAAATATGGGTATACATTGCATTGTATTACCTTTGCTTTGATTTTTTTTTCTGCTCCAATTTTTTGGTTTCGAATTGGGGCTAGGGCATAGTATAAGAGAGAATGGGTTTGCAAAGGCAGTAACTAGGTTCCTAAAAGAGAGAGATTAGTTTTATTAAGGGTTTAAGTTTTTAAATTGGGCTTGGGCTTTAATTTGTTTAAGTGTAATTTACTTTGCCCATTTATTAAACCTCTTCTCCCATTTATTTTTAAATAAGTTTCAATTTAATTCAAATTGTTCTATCTTTCAATCTACGAAATGTAAACTTTGACAACTATACAGTTTCATTCAATCCAATACTGTTCAATTATAGGTAGTTATTCACTATATTGATATAAATAGATTTATTCATATTCACCGACTTATTGATTTAAATAAATATCAATTTAAAACTTCTTTTCATCTATTTCAATTATATATATAATCATTATTTGCAGTTAAAAATATTTTATATTTATTAACACACTTTTACTTGAATTAAATTATATTATCTAAAATGAAATTTATTAACTAATTCAATTTTTCTATAACAAAATCCTTTATTAAATAGATTTTATTTAATAATAATAATTTGATTTCAAAAGTAAAATTTATCAAATTTGAATTCAAACACTTCTATTCTAATTCAATTCATATGATATTACGAGTTCAAAACAGGGTTTTTACAATTTGATCCTCCTCATTACCCCTAGGTATCCACCCTTGAGTAAGAGAAATGATGTACTTCAATTCAAGGCGTGGTGACTTTGCCCATTGTGTTAATACCGGGCCAGTCAGAACCGTGTAAATATGACAGATTTTAGTTTTTTTTTCCTATTTTAGATCATAGTTGGCTCATAGAGTCTAAAATGTTGGACTAGATCCAATGTAGTTGATTCAAATAAAATTTAATTTTCTTATTTATTTAACTAAATATAATTTACATAGTTTATGAGCATATAAATATATACTCATGTGTATATAATTTGCATGTGCAACATAGCATATAGATGTTTGGATTCACAACTATATCGTATACATTTGTGATTTATATGTGCAATGGTTATCATAAAAAATATTTTAAATTAATATGTAAATATATTTATATATTTAAAATTAATTTATACATTAAATAAAATAAATAACTTAAAATATTTGAATAGATTTGACTGTTAATAAAATAAGATTCAAATTAATAATCCAAAATATCTAATTTTTACCAAGTAAACTAATTCTAAATTTCAAATTTAAATTTATAAAATGGTATAAATATCTTTCAAAATTCAAAAATAATATATATATATATTGAATAATAAATATATTGCCGAAAATAAAAATAATTTTATTATTATGTTAAATATATATACAAACTATTAAATGCATAAATGAGTTAATGTATACATTTTGTAATAAATAAATAATATAATAAATTATAAATATAGTAAAATCTCTTAGGTTAGTTTAAAATAATTTATTTTTAAATTCGAAACTAAATTTTTCATTATTATAAATAATATATGTACACACACTATAAAATCATATATGTACTAAAAGATTTAAAACTATGTTTAAAAAATTATTAATTTAAATATAATTATATTTAATTTAAAAATAGATTTGAAATTATTTTTTGAAACAGCCAGGGTTTATATATATATATTAAACGTTTAAATATATGTATATATATATAAAGTACACATATGTTAAAAATTAGTATAAATGTTTTTGAGATTATTTAAATAATTATAAAATTTTGAAAATTAAAATTAAATTATAAAAATGTATTTCTCCAAAAGTTTATATATGTATAAAATATTATATAAAAATCTAAAACAATATCAAATAATATAATTATTTAGTGATAAATAAAATCAAGCAGTTGTGGGATACAATAAATGCACGTATAAAATTATTCTATAATTAATATGTAACATCAGATGATTAACATAAATGTCATATAAGAGTAAACCTAGAGAAGTTTGTTATAGTTTTATACACCGATCGAGTTTGCCTCTTAAATCTATCTGATCTACACCTTTTGCTACAAACAAGAAGCGTGCAAACACTGAATCTGTATATATTTTATTAATTGGGAGTGAATATAATTAGAATAGAGGAGGGGAGGATAGGGATATTCAGCTATGAGCAATGAAAGGAGAAGGAAACAATCGTTTAGGAAGTGAGGGCTAAGTTCTGAATATATAGTGAGGTCAAGAGAGAAATATTTGCATAATCCTCTCCTACTGATTCAAACACAAAGACCCCCTCTTGCCTTCTCTTTCTTGGCTAGCCATGACAAGGTCAACATGGAAAAATATCCCACTTATCCAATATATTATTTATCTAATTTAAATCTAATTCAAATCCTTATCGATCTCGTATATCGGTACACATGTTTATAATTTTTATATACACAACCAATAAATTACTAAAGCACCTCGAACAATTCTAGAGGCTGCTCCATTTTACTAAACATACCTCATATAAAAAATACAACATTAGATAATATTTCATAAATATTAATTAATTTGATTAATTTATAACTATCATAAATTAGTTAAATCAAGCCATGGTTCAGAGATCAATTAGATTTAGTCGTGCGACTCACAGGTGTCAGTTTAGCTAGCGATTAATATATAAACAATTCAAACACTAACATTCAAATATCACCTTAGCTAGTGGTGTGATGATTTGACCTAATACATTGCTTACAAATCTCATCAGTAAAATCCTATTTTCCGATTTCAAGTGGCACCATTCCGTACTGATTATTTACACCAATTCTCTTCGTCAACACCATGTTTCATTAGGATTTACAAAATTTGGTTTTAGTCAAAATTCCATTATCATCCATATTTAAATTGATTAGTCCACAAACAAAGTCCTTGGTTAGATAATAACAATTATTAATAACCGTAATGTTTTAGCCAAAGATTTTGACTTTGAGTTGGCTAAGTTGACCGTAATACTAACCTCATATAGTCGAGGAGACGAATTCTGTGTTGAATAGTGTTTCACTTCCAATGCTTTAACTCAGATCCAACTAAAGTCATTAGATGGATGCCATGCAAAGATTTAACTATAATCAAAGTGTATTTTCTATATTGAATTCTAATAGTATTCTCAAGTCGAAAATACTGTGTAATATCATCACTTTATATTTCCTATATGACCTAGTTGTTATTAACTAATGTTCAACTCTCGAACGAGTCATTTCATGGTTATCCAATAACTATCAATACGTAACCCCTTCGTACCCCCAACGGCCATAAATAATACACTGCCCAACATTTAGAGAGCGTTATGCACTCTGGTCGCAAATGATGCATTGATGTTCTTTCTCGAAGCATCTTGATCTGGAATATTTATAATAATATGTTATTTTATATTATGATAATTTTCTCATGATTACAACTCTTTGTAACAATTATCACATAGCATATCATTTAAGGATTTTCTAATTAATATAATTTAAATTAATTACTTAATTATTTATGTCACTATATAAAAAAGTATATATTAGAAAACAAATAACTTTATTATGAACAAGATTGGTTATCAAGTTAGATATATGTAAAAAATTACGTAATCGCCCCTAGAGCATACCCTAACCCTATCGGTCTCCTACTTGCACTTAGGGTCAATTATGGAATCTCATTCTATTCCTTTGATCGATTTTCTCAAAACTGATCGGGCTAGTCCCGTATTCAACAAATATGCTACATTGTCTTAACTATCTACTCTATCAATCAAATCTCTCATTTGTTGATAAACTACCTTTATCATGTGGAACTCTTCAGAGTGTGTTTCTCAACTTCTAGTGAGCTCTAATGTCTTTCATGATTGGGAGATGACATTGTTATCATATACATGGGATTCTCAACATTTGAAATCACCCCTAGTTTAGTTATAAATTTGTGCATTTATATATGCATTTTTTTTATCGTGGAATTTATTCAAGGCAATGTACTTAGCCTTTTGGTCAAATCAGCCACTACTTTTTGTTTGGAATATTTCCAACTTAAAGTTCTTAACTTAAGATTGAATATGATTTTAAGATTGACATACTATGCTCAATATCACTTATGAAGTTTGAGTCCAAGCACTACTTCATAAGGAGTGCGTTGTTTTTCTTAACGATTCTCTAATATTTCAAAAATATTTGATAACACTCTAAACACCATATAACAATCTTAATTTAGATTCGATACATGTGCAATGTTCCACGTGCATAACTTAAAGGTGATATTGTAGACTACATAGCATATGTAATCATTCCTATTACCAATGTATAAGGAATCCACCTCATATGCTCCACGTTAAACATTTTAATATGGTGTCTATATATATACCATATGGGACTATCCCAACATCCTTTTATATCGATGTGTCATTTGCAAATTCAATACCGAGAATTAAACAGCCAAACTAAAATGATTCTAACACGACTATATTGTTGACAATCATAGGTTTGTTGTTTACTTAAATTTTTAGAAACATTCAGTACCTTTATAGTTCTTTCTTACAAAAACACGCTTTCTCTGCATTTTGATCAAAAATCAAACTATTTGGTATTTTTGTCGAAATACTCATTCAACTTTGATGCTTATTGAATGGTACTTTTGTACCAGTTTTGGATCATATTTGAAACCCACAAACCCAGTATCGCTCCCACTGACTTCGAGACACTTTGGTTGTTATGTTCAAATAGTATATTTCAAATCATTATTTAGAATTTTTATTTCAACATGTATCGAAACTAAAAAACATACTGAGTGATAATTTAGCGAGTGAAATTTGAATTTATTCAAACATATGCATGATGCATCTATTATGTTAATTTCAACAATTGAATTTTACATTGCTATTTTTATCAACATTGCTTACTTTATTCCAACAATAATCATCTGCTTCTCAAAGATAAATTTGTTGTCGATGATCATATCTCTTTCGGTACAGCTATCAAAATCAAATTTTGATAATGTACTTGGAATCCATTTCAGGTTTCGGCATCATGCCATATGATAGAGTCAATACTCTTAATGCCTAATTGACAATTGAGGAAATTCTATTTTCTTGACATTACTAAGAAATTCACAGTTTCTCTTTAATGCGTGAGAATTCTTATTAGGCAGTCTAATATGTTGCGTCTGTTTAGGCTTGATTAGTTTCATTTCATCCTTCAAAATTAGTTTTATCTTTCGATTGTATCCAAATCCATTTTACTACCAATAATTTCTAAAAGAAATTCCTTCGTTATGAAGTTGGCATTTCTTGAAACAATAATTGTTTCTTAGTGCAATGGAATGGGTATTTATACCTATTTTATGAATTATCTATACATAAAACTGTCTTAATTTCGACTTTACAATACTTATATCATAACATATGTTGATCAATAAATATTGGTGTAACGACCGGCCATTTTGATCCCCAAATGTCGATACTAATACATCCACGGTATCCACCTACTAAACATCAAAGTGCCAAAAAGTCATATTATTAGAATAAAAAGAAAAAAGAAAGAAAACAGACAAGAAAGAAAGAACCAAATACGAATCTCACAACGGAACAATGATATATAATATCCAAAAGACAGTACAAAGGGCTACTCTAAGATACATAGCATTTTAGAGTTACTATACTAAGTACTATCATCAGCCTGAACGGTTATAACTACATGTCCTCACAAATGCTGATATATACATATTTGTAGTATAGTGGAAATAAAATACTACAGTAGGTGAAAGCATCTAGCTAGTTTCCTTGAGCACCAAAGTACATGCAACGAAAATGTACCGTTCTCAAACTGCTTGAAAGTGCACCAGATGATTTAAGGAGAAAATAAAACCACGAGTCTGACATAAGTCTGGTATGAGAAACTTAAGAAGTACTGGTTGATATAACAGTATCTTTGAGACAAACTAAATCACTGGAATAGTTTTACCATCAAAATAACCAAAAGCATCTAATAAGTACATATGGCGATATAATAGATAGTGTCTAGGGTGTACAATATAAATAAAAAAATAGCTCTATTGCTTGCATCTCACATCACAATAATGTTAGGTATACAATCAATCTACTAAGGGTTGCATTCGCATATGGATTTCCATTGGTGGTGCCCTCATTACATCGAGGCAGGCCTCCTAACAAGGGTCAGAAAGTACTTTCGAAGTGACGCATATCTCTAGATAAATATACCACAAAAGTAAATATAACTAGACCATGCCCAAACATGTGATGATGAATATCATCAACTCCCACTAGTAAATCAATAAGCATATCTAGATATGGAGTTAATATACCTGTAGGTTAGCCAAACCCACTGGTTATGCAATCTACTCTGTTTTCTGTCATTTCTAGTGGGGAAGTCATGTTCAACATCTCAACACATGAGTCTTCACCACTCGAACGTATCTCGTATGTCTACATGGATTCCAACATATCAATACACAAGTCGTCGTCCCTCGATCAATTCTCAAATCTCTTTATGGATTCTAGCATAAGTCATCTAATGAATGCTAATTCTATACTGTCTCTAGGAATCACCCTAAAGATAGATAGTACAACACAATAGCATCGTTCAAATGTTAATGTTGACCTCTCCTTTAGAGTTACCCTCAAAATGGACAGTGCAACTCTATAACATTTCACTCCACAACCGCTTCCAAAAAATAGAGATCGTATATCGGTTTTGAAGTAGTTTTCGTTAAGTAATACCTAAGTAGACTTATCTGATCTTGGACCGTTTAAAATTAAATTGTTGAATTTCTAGTTATCTCGATTCCGGTTCTTTTAGAAAGCGAATGATATAAAAGAGTCCTCCTTGGGGGATCTCAAATTCACATACATAAAGCAAGAGACGTTTCGTATGAATAAGTCCTTCTTGAGGGATCTCAAACCGTATAAATCCATGATGCTTTTGTATACTTCCTGTTATCCAGCTTTATAACTAATTAACTTTAGATGAATTTGGATGTCGGGACAAAGTGAAATGATTCATGGACTTGGGAACATGATTGGAAGAACCATAGAAATGGTCTTAAGAAGTTGGAGTGAGATTGAGGATAATGAGAGAGCTTGGTACCGACTTGAAATACTCAGCATCGACCACTCTTTTGGCCACTTTTAGGGCTCTAGAGTTATGTCTTATGATACTATGTTTTGTTTGATCATTGTGAAGTCCATCTCTCAGGGAATAAGTGAACAATTCCCAGGAAATTATAATGGAAATAAGATAAGTACAAGTGATCTCAGAACCTCTTGGAATCAACATGATCATTCAAGAAAATCACTAGGAACATAATGGATTGGAGAAAGAAGACCGAAGAAGGGAAGGAGGGGTGATTTGGTATAGCTGCTTCTAGTCAGTACTGAGTTGTTTTTACGGTTCTGAGAACTCCATCTTCCCTTCCTGCTAGTTCAAATCTGAAGTAAGACTTAGAATATTGAGAGCTGGCGATTTTACTGGATGATTTCCCTATAAATACAATACTTATGGCATTTGAAAAACGACTTTTTGTTCACTTTGCTTTCTTCATCTTCTATCTCTCTCAACCATACTCACCTAGGAAGCTATTCTTGGCTATTCTACGCTGTTGATTTCCCAAACCCTTGTACTAGTGACTACAAATTGATAGTTAATAAAAAACAGTGGACATAGGCCATAGATTTGCCAAACCACTATAAAATTCTGGTGTTCTCCCTATTTACTTGTAGTTTTCTGCTAAATCTCACTTTACTTCAGTTTGCATTAGGTGTTTTGACATTTTTAGGCTCAATATTTTGGTTCTTTCATTGAGAGAGGAGATTCTCAAGCGTAGATCTAGATTTCTATTTTGGATTGGAGTATTCGGAGGCTAGATCGAAAAGATTTTCATTAAGCAACTTAAGCAATTTGCATACAAGAATCAATGGAATCTAAGAGATCTAGAAGATCATTTGGAGCAGTGCTAGTGCAAATGAAGGAGCTTCACATCACATGGAGGCAAGTAGCTAGCAAGCATTGCCAGGACCATCTACTCCTCAGGAGATGGTTACCAGAACAAAGTTTGACAAAATAGTGTAGGAGCTGAATCAGAAGATGGCCAACAGTCAGAAAATTCTATTGAAAAAGATGGATGCTAGCACAACTCTATTAACCCAGCAGTCGCAGAGAACCAGGAGGAACTGGAGAGAGATTTCGCCTGCTGTGAAGGAGAGAACTCCTCTGTTTCTGGTCAGAACAAAAGAGACGGTATGCATTTGTTTGTTATCTTTAAGATAAACTGACTCAAAGCAGCAAACTTTCAATTTAAACTCCGTAACTCCTTCTTCATGGTTTGGGCTCTCAAAGAGGGTAAGAAGAATTTTGAATGGAACGAGGATTGTCAGAATGCCTTGAAGGTTTACTAAGGCATATGGAAACAGTATCGATTCTATCCAAACCGTTGGACGGAGAGGACTTGTTCATTTATTTAGGGGTATTTGATCATGCACTAAGTAAAACATTAGTACATGAGGAGACGGGGATTCAAAGTCTAGTATATTATATTAGCAAGTGATTTACTAGAGCTGAAAAGAATAATCCAAAATTGGAGAAACTTGCCTATTGCTTGTTGATTGCTTCGAGGAAGTTGCACTATATTTCCAGGCTCATCTGATTAAGGTGATAATGGATCAGCTCTTGAAATAGGTGTTGTATTGACCCGAAACTTTGAGGAGATTGCTGAAATAGAATATTGAATTAAGTCGATATGACATTACTTGCCATCCGAGGAGTGTGATAAATGGGAAGGCATTAGCGAACTTCATCGTTGAGTTTACCGTGCGAGATGGTGAAGAGAAGGATGATACTATCACACTTCCTTATTGGAAATTGTTTATGGATGGAGCTTCAAACGAACATAGTTCAAGCACAGGGGCAGTTCTTGTAACTCTAGAGAGACGATCGACTTGTTATGCATTGAGTTTGGAATTTCTGGCAACTAACAATGAGGCAGATTACAAGACGTTCATAGCGGGGCCGAGGACAGCAAAGATACTAGGGATAAGGACGTTGCAAATATTCATTGATTCCTAGTTGGTGGTTTGTCAAGTAAGGAAGGAATATCATGCTAAGGGTGCAAGGCTTGTTCTTTACCTGAAAAGGCACTAGAACTATTGGACGATATAGAGTATTATACGATAATGCACATTCTCAGAGTGGAGAATGCAAAACTTGATTCATAAGCCTAGTTGGCTAGTTCTAGGGAGACACATGCGAGAGGTATTGAAACTTCAAGTATCGACCAGATGGACATCAAGTGGATTTTGGAGACCATGAAGGAAGATGAGTCATGGATGACTCCAATTAAGGATTATTTACTTAAGGGAATTCTCCCAAGAGACCGGAATGAACGGAAGGAACTCCTTTGAAAAGAACCACGGTTCATAATGCAAGAAGGAGTGCTATATAGAAGAGGATTCTCCACCCCTTGCTTAGGTGTGTAACCAAGGATGACACAGGGAAAGTCCTTATGGAGATCCATAAGGGTAGCTGTGGTAACCACACCGGGGGGCAGACACTAGCTAAAAGGGTACTTCACTATGGATATTTCTGGCATATAATATATCGAGATACAGCTGATTATACTAAATAATGTGACTGTTGTCAAAGATTTGCGAGGACACCAAGAGCCTCATCGATAGAGCTTACCCAAACGGCCAGCCCATGCCATCTATAGTTTGGAGAATTGATATTATCATTGTCTACCGATGGAGAAATGAGGAGCTAAGTACGAAATAGTTATGGTAGATTATTTCATGAAGTGTGCTGAAGCAGAACTGCTTGCCTTAATTACAAAAAAGTTAATCAACTACATAACGAGGAATATCATCTTTAGGTTCGGAGTACCTCAGAAGATCATAACGGATAATGGAACTAGTTTTCAAAGTACCGAGTTTAAGGATTTCTGCAACCGGTATAATATTGAGATGATTTTTTAGTGGTAGCACACCCACAGATGAATGGACAAATGGAGGGGGTGAACAAAATTATCTAGTCCACTTTTAAGAAACGATTAACAAACGCCAAGGGCAATTGAGTCAATGAGCTTCCATTGGCATTGTGGGCTTATATGACGACCCACAAGTCTATGACCGGACGTACGCCATTCACTTTGGCATACGGATTAGAGGCCATGATCCTAATAGAATTTGAGGTTCCTTCTTAGCTTAAAAGGTTTTATGATCCAAAGGTAAACGAGGAACTCTTGCTTGAGTCCCTCAATTTGGTTGATGAGAAAATGGAGGAAGCAGAATATTCTCGGATATATGAACCGTTTATGGTTGGGATATTCATGACCGCGTTTGCGGCCAAATGAGACATGCTCGGCTAAGGATAACTGGGATAGTCTTTGAAAAATAAAAATAGGAACACCCAGACTCCTCTAGTCTAAGATTAGGACAGGAAGAGTATAATCGGACTGAATATATTCATATAATTTGTCCCATATGATTAATCATCGGCGGATGCTTAGAAATAGCCAAGTTCAGTGAACAGTGCCAGGATTTAGGCATTTGGGTTTATGAGTCCAGCAAAACTGCATAAAGGCTATAGTTTAACTCGTGGCTAAGCAGAATACGGTTTGCCGAGGTTTGACAGTGTAAACTTATGGATAAACCGGTCATGCCTGGTTATCAAGGAAATTGGGAATGTCAGGGGATAGACTTTCAAATTGCTGTTCGCCGGAGATAAGGAATCGCATAAGACTTGGATTACTTATAACTTGTTAATGGTTGAAGGAAACTTGACCAAAAATAAGTAGGAGTAACCACATAATTAGTCAAATATCATAGTTTTGTTTAGCCAAATGGAGCACTTTGGTAGCTAAAATCATGACTAAGTAATGGAATATAACTAAAGCAATTGTAGGAATTTTATTTATATGCATAGAGTCACAGTAAATAAAGAATTGCTTGGAAATAAGTGTATATAACATGGAAAAATGCAGTATAGATGATTATATTATATATGTAGGTAGTTTTATATATGCAAGTACAGAGTATAAAAGTGTGGAAAAGAAAATGGAATAGGGATCACAAAATAAAAGTAGTTTTCAATATTTTAACTTCAATACATGGAGATAGCGGGGGTCCCTCCCATACAAACACAACCTATATACAGCGAATGGTAAAATAAAAGGATACACCCTAAATAGACAAATAGAAACTATATCACCTTTATTGGGGGATAGCTAAGAAGTCTACTTCTTCTGGCCTATCCAATACTTCTTCGCAGCCTTGCTGCTTGAGCCGTCATGAGGCCTCTTTCGGCCTTGATCATCATTTGGTGTGCTGTCTCCAAAAGGGATAATATCACTTTTGGAAATGATGGTGGAAGGATCTTCAGGGCGATCAGAAGGAAGCTTGGAAATCTCCGTAGTAGAGCCAATACCACCGCTCTTTGGAGGATGGATAACAAGAGGAGGAATATGAGAAGAAGGTTTTGGCTCTTCAGCACTTGTAAGCTTATTGAGACCAGGCTTGGTTTTAATCTTAACTCTTGACTTGTCAATCTTCCACTGCTCCGCTAGGTAAATGAATTCAATCGGGCCTGAGGCACTTGTTATAGTGATGTCTTCTCCCTGGGATTGGGAAACATTTTCTAATCCCTCTAGAGCTACAATTCTTTCTAAATCATAACTGGGGATAGAGCTAGAGGGAAGACTTGGAACAACCAGTCTATGGTCATGGGAGCTGTCTTGGTGGCGATTGTAGTAGTGCACATGCCTTGAATGATTGGCGGTGGAGGAGGTAAAAGAGAAGGATGACCTATAACTTCACAAATGGAGAAGTAAAGGTTAGTTATGGTCTCGAGCGAGAAATAAAGGACCTCGAATGTTGGAAAAATAACGGATATACCTTGGCCTAGGCTTGATAGTTAGCTAGGAGATTTGGAGATTTCCCCTTCTTCGGGTGAATAATGGATTGACGCATCAATAATGGGAGGAATATAAGGCTCGACAGAAGTATCTTCCTAGGAAGCAAGGATGGTTTGGGTGGCCTCAGAGCTGGCCCAATCAATTGCAGGAATGTCCGCTACAAGCACTTAGGATTTAGGAGTTGACGATTCTCCATGATTGATGTGCTTAGGTTGACAGGAGCTTTAGCGGTAGCCTTAGCAACAATGTCTTCAATAACGAGGATAACCTTTCTCTCTTCCAGTATTTCTATATCCTCAGCATCGAGGTACTTGGCCATCAACTCATCTTCAATGAGGCCTTCATCGGTCACCTCTGTACGATGCAACACTTCAATCTAGGCATCAGCGAGAGTAACCGCATATGTGCTTCCCAACCACTTCAAGTTCTTGTACTGGATAGCGTTAGCAAAGAACAATTGAAGAGTGGTATTCAATTCCTCTCGCTCTTTGGTTTTTTGCTCTTTGAGTTCGTTTAGATCATGCGAGGCGATTGTATAGTCAAGTTCGATATCTAGTTTCTTGGCCTTTGCTAATAGCAAGTCAATCTTAAGCTTGTCCTTTTAGCCAGTTCAGATTTCAACTGCTTGGTCTTCAATCGTTTTATCCTTGGTCAAAATATTTTCAACCTTCGTGGTGAGGGCCAACTCTTTTTCGACAAGCTGCATTTTAAAAGCAGCATTCCCTTCATTTGCAGTCTTTAGTGGGTACTTCAACATGATTTATGCATTGGTATGAGCCCTCTTCATCTCCTCTATCGGGCTGTTCGGTATTGGCCTTGGATTTTAGAGCCGTATCTCTCTCTTTCCCTATCTTCTCTAAATCGGCTTTATACCCTTATATTAGACTATTGTAAGTCTTCATTTCAAACTCAAATGAATGAATGTTCACTTGATTAATGTGGTTAACCTTAGAGAGGGCATAAGTGAGCTTCTTCCTTTCATAACCTTGATCAACAAGCTCCTAGACCCATCGGACCTTCTGGTCTACTTCTTCCTTAGGGCATGTTTTTGATATCAAGATCAAACATGGCACTTGTTAAGCAGAGGTTATGGAAAGAAGCCTACATGCAGGTTGATGGAGCTGGGATAAGAGTTGGGCGAGCGGTGATTCCTTTGGATCGAGGGCGCACAGTTTTCGTCAAGGAATGGGAAGTTGGAGTTTGTTAGTGTATAGAAAGTTGAAGTTGAGAACGAGGAAGAGAATGCCAGAAGATGATTCACATCGCTCATTTGAGTCTGTGTCGTTCTCCATGTTCGTAAGGCAGCCTCTTCTTTCGGTCCTTCTCGACCTAGCAGTTTTCTTTCACTTCTCGCTCTTTCTCTTTCCTTCAAAATATTTCCTCCTCTGTTTCTTTACGTTCTCGATAGCTAGAACGAGGTAGTTCAGGAGTGAATCTTCTCTCTTCACCAATGCTATATTAAAGGTGCATTACTATATCTCTGCCCATAGTACTTGAAATGAGAGAAAAGATCGCATAAGTTTTGGAATATTGGGATTTAAGTGAATGCAAGGAATATGTATTCATGATCCTAGAGGTGTATAGAGTGTCGATGTCCCTCTAGGTACTCTACAGATCATGTTCGATAGAAAATAAAGATGGAGTCTTGCCTCCTTCAGCTAGGATATCTTCAGAAGAGAAGGTGAAGCCCGAGGAGACTTCATTGAGAAGACTGACGATTAAAATGTCAAAATCGCTCAACGAGCCAAAGATGTCTCTGGAAGAACCTGCTAGAGGAGTCGCCTTGGCTATTAGCGCCATTCACGATTTTGTGATTTCTTTGGAAGTTTCGATAATTATACGTTTAGGATGAGGCAAAGAAGGAAGTTCAAGAACTTTTGGGAGACGTCTCCATACGATTCGTTTACCTCCCGACTAATGTCATAGTCATCATCGCCTTCATTGTTGCCTTCTTCTTCTTCTTCTTCTCCTCCTTCTTCTTCTTGCTCTCCTCTTTTCCTTCTCTTCTTTCTTCCCTGTCACTTTCCTCTTGGATCATTTCCATCTCGACCATCACTTTTTCGTCTATCAGCACTTTGCTAGCAACACATTATTCTGCTTCTTTATCAACTGGTTCATCGATGTGCCATACCAGACAAACCTTCAACTTTCCTTTGGAGATTTTCTCCAAAGTTGCGAGTAGGCACTGAAGATCAAGTAGGAATTCTAGGACTACTTGGAGCAGCGTCGATATGAACGGCGAAAAGTTCAGGATGCATTATTTACACTGATGGTGGTTCTCGTTCGTTAAAAGATAAGCAGTGGTGCACCACTAACCCACTTGAGAGTTTTCAAGGTCTCAGTATGCTCATTACTCATGTCTTGAGTAGGGATACTTGTGAAGGAATTGGATAAAAAGTCAAACACTTGGATGGTGGAAGTTCAAGTGTTGGAAGAAGTTGAAGAAAAGAAAATCTTACAGCCAAAAAACCAAGGCCTGTTAAAGTCATATGGGCATCGGACAAAGAAGTACTCATTCTTGAAATATGAACGTTTGATATGGAGCTTGTCAATGACCTTGCAACAACACTAGGTCTTGATGACGATGTAAGATAGTAAAATCATGTCGATGTTTGAAACTCAATATGCGAGTTAACTCTCGGAAGTTTGGAGGTTGTTGGAGTTGGTTCACAAATAGCACATATAAGGAGCTCAGAAGTGCATATCCGTTGGGATGAAATTGGGATGGACTAACCCGAGTTCTTAGAGATTATGAAAATGAACAAACTGAAAGGCGTTATGGTGCCGCCTAAGCACATGTATCTATTGCACCCCATATAACCCATTATGAGATATTGCGCTCATTGGATTTGTGTCGGAAGCAGGACATTACTTTCAGCATATTGCCGACATATATTTATGAGCATCTTTGGAAGTTTAAATTATTGGCATCTGTTCAGGTGGATCATCCAGAACACTCAAGCCAATATTCTCGTTAAAAGGAGGAGGTTGTTCTTGGATTGGTTGTACCAAAACGATCATTTTCTATAATTCGACGGTAATTGAATGCCTAGGCTCGGAAGTCGTGGGGGTTGAAGCCTAAGCAGTAGTAGACCTAGCTTTGGGAGGAGTTCATGGTCCGGTACTAGTATGGAATCTAGGAGAATGGCGAGTCATTTTGAAAAGGAAAACTTGACGTTCAACACAGCTAGGTATGTTTTATTTTTGAATTTTATTTTAAATTTAAACCCATTGACCGGTGTTCGAAATCCAACAAATGTCGATGTGTGTTGACTAATCGGATTCTAAACATCAACTGAGAAATCTATGCAGTGTGAGTCATGTGTCCTGTATATGAGGAACATACTATCCTATGTAGATAGTTTGCTCGTGCTAGAAAAATGAGCCACGCTGCATGAAGGAACTATGCGTCGAATCTTACCCATTATCATTAGATAATCGATTATGAAACCATTGTCCGAAGCAGCATAGAACTTTTCTCTTACAGGAACACAAGAAGTGCAATAATTTGATACACTATGCAATGGAACTGCTCGAGAGCCGAATGAATTCAATATGACCATTCTTTGAAAAGGAACCATCCCGTTAGGTTTTTTAGTTGTAGTTTGTGACCGACAGAGTTTGGAAAGGGAATATCAAGGCTTTTATATCGCATATGGACTTGAATTTTTAGTAGAAGAGCAGAACCCAAGGTAAAGTCAATAAAATTCCAAAGCGTGCTCTAAGCAAGCATGGGATTATCCCTATTCAGATAATGACAAAGCTAACTTCGAGTCATGCCTCAGATTTCTTGAGAGATGCTTCGAGTTATGCTCAAGCTAGCCTTTGAGAAATTCATCTTCCCATACTGATCAAAATATGAAGTAAAGTCCGACCATAAAACTCGCAACCATTCGTTGTCTTTAGATAAACATCGATCGTTGCCGAAGGCAACCCCACAAACGCCACCATCGCATGAGCATAAATGACTACTGACCATGGAACAGTTGGATCTAGATGTCAACTTAGAGTGTTCGGGAATGACTTCTTGGGAGCAATCAACAATGACGGATGTAGTGCTCTGGAGATGACGACATGTTCGATGAGGAGATGGTGCTACAATGAGATAGTTGACAAGTGATTCAAGGCAAGATGAAGTGGTCAAGTTAGGTCGGCACCAGCAAGAAAGAAGAAAGGTATTCGACAAGTGAAAAGTAAAAGAAAAAATGCTAAGTACTTAAGTATTTAAGTGACATGATGACTCAATAATTGTTTTTTTTACGGAATAGAATAGCTTTGTACCCAGAAGAATTTTTGGCAAAAAAATAATGGAAGGAAAAGCAGAAAAGAAGTGTGCACTTAGCTGAGGCGTGGGATGATTTCCAAAGCGTAGATCTTGTCCTTAGCAAATGAAATGGAATCTCTACTATATGTAATAGTCGAATGGGTATTCACAAAATGAAGATGACGATTTTGAGGCAACTCTTGGATAGTTAATCGATGTACATGGATAATGGCGAATGCTTGTCTTGTCCCAGAGCATGCTTTGTTTCTAATAGGAGTACAATCGGGGGAGGGGGGCATGTGTTATCTGGATTTTTAATTAAACGGCCTTTAAATGAATCTAGTCGTCAAGACAGAGATGAAATGATTCACAGACATGGGAACATTCTTGGAAGAACCATAGAAATAGGCTTAAGAAGTTGGAGCAAGATTGAAGATAAGGAGAGAGCTAGGCACCGACTTTAACTACTTGGCACTGACCACTCTTTTGGCCACTTTTAGGGCTCTGGAGTTGTAACATCCCAGAAATTTGGTCATTTTGATTTTTCAATACTTAACTAATTTCAAATATTTAATGAAGTGGATTTTGGAATTTAATAACTTGAGTTCAAATATAGTAATTATTTAAATATTTGAATTTGTGAATTAAATAATAATTAAATGGATTTAATAATCCTACATAACTCCTTCTAATCAATAAATAATATTGATGAATTTAATTTGTGAATTTATTTACAATAATAAATAAATTGGATAAATACCAACAGTTAGATTGAATAAATAAATCGATATCTTAATCTGTGAAAATAGCATTCTGGGGTAATGTCTAAAAATTTTGACGAAACTAGTGTCATTGGATCCGGAATAATAAATTGTTGTATGTTGACGAGTTTTGTAGCGATCAGACATACCGCATGGTCGTGCAAGCTTGAAACGCGTAGCGATTAATTTCAGGAATTAAAATACATTGATTTAAAAAGCTAACTTTTGTATACTTTGGAATTAGATCTCGAAAATAGTTCCATTGAGTTCGGAATATGGGTAATTAGCTAGGAATGCCAGTGAGCACACCTCGATTGGAGTTTGTGCATTTTGGAGCGTGAATGGTGCCGATTAGTTAATCCTATATAAAGACCCATACCCTTCGTCTTTTTTCCAAACCCTAGATCAGAACCCTAGCCATCGTTTATTCTCCCTCATCCAATGGTCCATGATCGTCAGAGCCAAAAGAGGTCGATTTGACCCTCGACTCCAACTGCAAAAACGTTCATCATGATAAGACATAAACATCGACTGGCTGGATCGCCGAAAGGTGGCCGGAGGTGGCCGGAATCTACGGTTGAACGATGCTAACTTTAGGAATTCGTTCTCCGTCGTGGGACTGTCTTAGGCGGCGACTTTAGTGGCAGGAGTAGTAGGTGAAAGGGGCTTTCGTTTGGAGGTGGTGTGGCGGCGAATGGCGGCCTATGGCAGCACTGGGATGAAGTTGAACAAGGACGTTTTAGGTGGGTTCGTGGATGAGCTACGGTGGGCGAGGGGAGGCGGCACTGGTGTCGGTGAGTCGGTCCTGATGATGGCTGTCGATGGACGGAGTGCGGCGGTCTTTGGCGGCCGACGGTGATGGTGAGATGCAGATGGATGGAGGTGTCCATTTTAGTCAGCCTGGGTTGTTTAGGGGGTGGATTAGAGTGGTTATTTACTATGTAATTAAGGAATTAAGTATATTATTTAATTTGAAACCTTAATAAACCCATATCTATTTCATATGTGGTCAGATTCAGACGCGGTCAGTCGTGTTAGACTCGTATGAACGATATATTTACAATGAAATATGATTGGTAGGAATTGGAGATTGTGTAATTTCAAGTTAAAATCGGCGGAATCAGAATGCGAAAGCGATAAGTGGAATTTTGGTGAGTTAAACTCACTTTCTTTAGGTTAATCAGTAAATTATATTGTAGATAAAAATTATTTATTGCTTGCTTGGATGTTAGTTTATATTGTAGTTCAATTGATTGTTTGGATTGGATTCCATTTTGGAAATTCATATAACTATGTATATATTATTGTTTGTTCCTACCTATTAGTGGATGGGATAAGTAATCATTTTGTTACAGGCCACAAAAAGAAGAAGTTGAAGTGTTATCATAGTGCATAGGTCGCTACAGAACACTTCGAAAAATACACATAAATATGTATGATTTATATGGGATATTTGTAGAGAGACGCAAATGGGTTTCTCATCGTTATTTATTTGTTGTTATCTGCATCTCTTTTTGACTACTTATATCGATGTTTAGTTAAAATAATTTTTGACTGTCTATTTGAATTGTTTAAGTGTTGTTATAGCGATTTTTCGCTATATCGTCACTTACTGAATGTCATCTCCCTTAACCTTCGTGTGTTGAACTTGAGCATGTATTTTCACAAATAGATTTTTAAAATTCATTAGTCATTTTGATTATATTTGAATTTAATCAATCATTTGAATTTATGATGTTTGAATTGAGTAAATCATTTTAATTAATGATATTTAAAATCAATTAATCATTTTAATTAATGGGATTTGAATTTAATTAATCATTTTAATTGATGGTGTTTTAAGTTTAGTTAATCATTTTAATTAATGATGATTGAATCTAATTAATCATTTTTAACTAATGATATTTGCATTTAATTACTAATTTTAATTAATAACGTTCGAATGTAATTAATCCATTTAGTTAATGTATTTGGACTTAATTAATGATTTTAATTAATGGTGTTTTTGAAATTTAATTGACTAATTTAACCAAAGAGTTTAAAGTAAATCAACTGATTTAATAAAAGTGTTTTAAAGTTACTTAATTGATTAAAAAAATGTTTTAAAGTTAATTAATTAATTTGACAAAAGTGTTTAAAGATAATTGATTTATTTATTAGAAAGATTATAAATTTCTATATAAATTATCCTTTGAGACAAAACAACATTATTTTAAATTTATAAAGGTATTTAAATAAATTTATTATCCTTTGGAATAATAAGTGTTGTTTTAAATTTATAAATGTTGGTTTATAAATGAGAAAACTTTTAATGGAAATTGTTTAAAAGTAAAGCTAAGTGTAAATTACTTTGGGTTTACGGTAAGCAATGTTTTAATGACATTTGTTTTTAACCCTTGTTTTGATAAACTTAGTATTATAATTTTCCCTCTTAAAAGAATAATACAAAAAGTATTTTAAAAATGTTTTACAATATTTGAAATGTGAAAATCAAGTCCATGTAAGGATCAAATTTTTTAGTGGTAACCGTATGCTATTTAATTCCAATACACAAATAACTTTGTTATTCTCAATTACACCAGCGGATTTGGAAGCTAGGATCTCAGATTTAGAAGCTTGGATATTTGGATCTAGGAAGCAATGGTTAGGCCATCAACAAAGAGACAAAGAACAGATAGGAGCTATCATGAAGAGAGTTAGGAGGCTTCCTCAAGAGATAATCAAACCTCAATCTTCATTACCAGAGACGAGATGGAAATAATGATGGGGGCTATGCATTAAAGGATGATGAAGAGACAGGAGGAAATGAAGCAGAACCTACTCCGACAGGTTGGACAAGCTGGAGTGCAAAACCAAGGAAATAGAGTAGTAGGGAATACTGGAAATATGGATCATGGAGTTGGAGTAGCAAGAGCTGAGGAAATCCAGAATCAGAACCATGGAAATGGAGCTAATAGGCAGAGGAGTGGAATAGAGCAGCCAGGGGCAGTCCCCTGCCATCCAAGAGGGATCGGTACCGATCCCTAAAGGCTAGGGGCATGCCCCCGGGTTTGGGTGATTGTGATGCTGGAGGACCTACGATCAATCCCGTGGAGCCTGGTGCGAACCGGAATTTGGATGCACGACCGAAGGAATACGTTCCAGAATTCCCTCGTAGACTCAAGGTGGCAGCTTGGGCATGATGATAGGAGACTACCATTGGAAGATAATGACAGTTTTGCAGAGATGATAAGGAGAGCTATGTGTGGAGAATTAGTGAACATGGGTCTCGAGGATGTAAATAGAAGTCCATTCGCTTCAAATATCAAGCAAGCTAGGAATCCATTGGAGTTCAAATTACCAACGCTTGAGACATATGATGATAAAACGGATCCCGCTGTTCATTTGACGAGGTACATAAGACACATGGAAGTACTAGGTGCATCAGAGGAAGTAATGGCGCGGTGCTTCCCCTTGTACTTAATGGATATAGCCGCACTATGGTTACAGTTGGAAAGTAGCTCTATTGACACGTGGACGGAATTGATCGAAGGGTTTATGAGGTAGTTTAGGGTTCACATCTCAAGACCCAAAAATGTGATGAGTTTGGCAACACTAAAGTAGAGGACATGGGAGTCCTTGAGGAGTTTCTTAACACGGTTGATGGCAGTTGTATCTGGAATTGCCGATGGCACGGAGTTTAAGGATTCACTGGCACGGGATCCACCTATGGATCTCTGAGAATTTTATCATGAAGCAGAAAGGTTCCTACGATGGGAAGATGTACGAGCAAACAAACCGAAGTTGAATGCTGTGCAAGGTGGAGGTCCGCTCGAGAAAGGTTCAAACAAGGTTAAAGAAAAATGGAAAGTAGAGGATGGATTTGATGGATCGAAGCATCCATGAAGGCAACCGAGATTCACCTCTTACACGGAATTGACCGAAACATTGGAACAGATATATCAGGATACCAGGGGCAGGTCCCCTATCGAAGGCCAATGAGGAGAGAGCCTACAAACGATGAAAAGAAATCAGAAAAATATTGTCTGTTCCATGAGCTGAACTAGCATAGTACAAACGACTACATGCACTTAAAGGATGAGATTGAGGAACATGTCCAGAATGGTAGGCTGTTACAATATGTGAGAACTAGGATAGCGGTAGTGGAACAGGAGAAACCACCATCCGCATCTGACGCAGCGGATTAAACAAAAACAAGGTAGATCGATGAAAGTAGCAATCGGTGGATTGATGAATACTGAAATGCCCAAATTTGTTGATCCGAAGATACCGAATTCTAGCTATCCCGAACACGTTGATCGTGCACGGTACCGGGTTCAAAGATCTGCGATTCTTCGCACGTTGATCTAGCGCACTAGATTCCGTGAATCGGCTTCTGCAGTCGTTGAATCGAGCGCACTCGATTAACCGAAAGAGGAGATAGGAGATTACACTCAACTACCAATTTGGTGAAAGCACAAAGCTAACAAAACAAGAGTTTTATTTCAAATCAACTAAACTATTACAAATGACCACACATGCCTATTTATAGGCTACAACTCAACACAACAGAAATTTGTACAACACTTAGGTCGGCCACGACCTAAAACATCACGACCTAAAAAACATCACGACTTACTATAGGTCGTTCACGACTTAACAGATCACAAGTTAACAAAGCAACCTAAAACAAACAGTGTAACGACCTAAAATACAAGCGACTTAACATATTTACAACACAGTACATAGGTCGGCAGCGACCTAAGCCCGTAGTGACTTAACACAGTTCGGCACCTTCTTCAGCAACCTAAGGATCTTCACGCGACCTAACTTAGGTCGTAACTCGCCAGCGACTTATCTCTTAAGCGACTCAAAGAAACGGCTTCAGAAAATCTTCGCGACCTAAGTCTTCACGACCTAACTCTTCACGACCAAAGAGTTCACGACCTAAAGTCTCGCGACTTATAGTAAACGACTTATCTCCCCAGATCTTCCCACGACCCGGCATAGGTCGTAACTCCTCTCCGCGACCTAACTTAGGTCGTATCTCTTCTTGGCGACCTAACTTCACTCGTCTTAACTTCCAGCGACCTAACATAGGTCGACTCATATCTCCGCCACATACAGTAGTTCGTACTTCAATCTCGCGACCTAACTTAGGTCGTAACCGTTTAGCTCGTTCGCATGCCATCATGCTGAATCCATTGACTCGCGTGCCGCTTTTGCTAGGTCGTGAGCGACCTAAAATTTTGTTAGGTCGTGAGCGACCTAAGACTTCAACCTCCAACGACTTATTCCCAAGTCTTAGCTCGTTACTCTTGAACCCGTTAGGTCGTAGCTCCTTTCCTGGTGGCTTGTTAGGTTGTGTACGACTCAATAACAGGTTAGGTCGCTTACAACCTATCTCTCCACTATTTTGGGCTGTATCATCCACCCCAGGTTGAGAAAAATTCATCCTCGAATTTGCGCCATCCTCTTCCACCATAAGTTCATCCCCATGATATGGTATGAGATGTTTAACATTAAACACATCGGAAGTATACACATCCTCCGGCAGCCTCAACTTATAAGCGTTTTCATTGATCTTCTTCAAAAATTTTACTGGGCCAATTTTCCGTGCTTTCAATTTATTATATGTTCCCACCGGAAAACGATCCTTTGTTAACACTGCATAAACCCAATCACCTTCGTTAAATTCAACACTCCTTCGCTTCAGATCTGCAGATCGTTTGTACTTCTCATTCGCCTTTTCCAAGCGTTCTTGAACGATTCTATGACACTCTGTCAACTCTTCAACAAAATCAGCAGCTTGTTTGACTGTCTTCTTTGGTTGTGGTATGACCGTTAACTCCAACGGCCACTTTGGCAAACTAGAATATACAATCTGAAATGGACTAAAACCCATACTACGGTTCACAGCATGATTATGGGCAAACTCCGCTTGACATAACTTCACATCCCAACTCTTCAGATTGTCTTGCACAAGACATCTCAACAAATTTCCCAATGATCTGTTCACAACCTCGGTCTGTCCATCCGTTTGCGGATGATAAGCGCTGCTAAAGTTCAACTTCGTTCCCACCATCTTCCACAAACTTAGCCAAAAATGACTTAGAAATCTAGTATCCCGATCAGAAACAATGGATTCTGGCAACCCATGTAAACGATATATCTCTTTGAAGAATAACTCAGCAACATGCACAACATCCGCCGTCTTCTTACAAGCAATAAAATGTGCCATTTTCGAAAATCGGTCAACCACCACATAAATGGAATCGTTTCCCCTTTGAGTTCGCGGTAACCCCAAAACAAAATCCATACTCACATCAACCCAAGGCTTAGTTGGTATAGGTAACGGCATATATAATCCAGCATTGGTCCCAGTTCCTTTCGAAACCTGACAGATATGACATCGTTCCACAAACCTTTCCACTTCTTTCCTCATTGATGGCCAAAAATAAGATTGAGAAATCAAATACAATGTACGATCACGGCCCACATGACCTTCCTCGTGTAACTCCTTGATAATCTTCATTCTCAAACTGCTCTCCGAAAACCATCTACCATCATAAATTCATCAGCATTCCCTTCCTTAACCTTTTCAACAAATTTCATAAAATAAGGATCTTCTTCAATCAGTTCTGGCAATAATTCAAAACCTGTCACCTCAACTCTCATTGTTGTCAATAAATGACTCCTCCTACTCAAAGCATCAACCACACAATTCGTCACTCCTGACTTGTGTTTGACAACAAAAGTAAACTGTTGCAGATATGCAATCCATGATGCATGTCTCGCTGAAATCTTGTCTTGCCCTTGTAAATGCTTCAACGCCTCATGATCAGTGTAAAGAACAAACTCTTTCTGAAATAGATAATGTCTCCAGTGTTTAATAGCTTGTACAACATCATAAAATTCCACATCATACGTACTATATCTCATCTTCGCTCCTGATAACTTTTCACTGAAATATGCAATCGAACGTCCCCTCTGACTCAACACTCCTCCAATCCCAACCTTGGATGCATCAGTATGTAGTTCAAACACTAACTGAAAATCTGGTAGCACTAGAATTGGTGCTGACGTCAACAGTTCTTTGATTCGCTCAAAAGCAACCCCTGCTTCCTCCATCCATGAAAATTGTTTGCCCTTCATACAATCCGTAACAGGCGCCATCACACTACTAAAGTGCGGAATAAATCTTCGATAGAATGAAGCCAACCCCTGAAAACTTCGAACTTCTGTTATCGTCTTGGGCTGTGGCCAATCTCTAATTGCTTCGACTTTACTTTGGTCAACCTGTATTCCTCTTTCCGACAAAACATACCCCAGAAATAAAACACTCCTCGCCATAAAAACACACTTCTTTGTAGCAGCATAGAATTGTTCTTTACGAAGAATAATTAACACTTTCTTCAAATGCTGAACATGCTCCTCTGTACTAGCACTGTAGATCAGAATATCATCAAAGTAAACCACCACAAATTTCCCAATGTACGGCCTGAAAATTTGGTTCATCACCCTCATGAATGTACTTGGTGCATTCGATAGACCAAACGGCATTACCAGCCATTCATACAACCCTTCTCTCATCTTGAATGCTGTCTTCCATTCGTCCCCTGGTCTAATGCGAATCTAATGATAACCGCTCTTCAAGTCAATCTTAGAAAAGATCATAGACCCACTAATTTGATCTAACAGATCATCAAGCCTCGGCATCGGAAATCTGTATCTGACAGTTATCTTATTCAGTGCCCTGCTATCCGTGCACATTCTCCATGACCCATCCTTCTTTGGTACGAGTAAGGCTGGAACAGCACACGGACTCAAACTCTCCTGTATTCGTCCTTGTTCAAGCAATTCCTCTACCTGCCTACGCAACTCTTCATGTTCTTTCGGACTCATTCTATAGTGTGGTTTATGTGGCAACACCGCACCTGGAACAAGATCTATCTGGTGTTGTATATCCCTCAACGGTGGCAATTCCGTTGGCAGCTCTCCAGGAAATACATCATTGAATTCTTCAGGTACTGGTTTAACTTCTTCAGGTATCTCAACCTCTTCATTGCTCTCTCGCCCAATCAACAAAAACACCTCTGGCTCCTCTTCAACTTCTTTAACAAACTCTTTCAAGGATAATAAAGTTTTAAGCTCTTCAATCTCCTCCAGTTTGTTTTCTTCTTGTTGTCGCTTCTTAGGAACCAAAGTGATTTTAGTACCTTCAAACATGAAACTATAACTGTTGTTTCGCCAATCATGTTGCACCGCCCTATCATATTTCCACGGTCTCCCCAGCAACAAATGACAGACATCCATATCTACCACATCGCACTAGATTTCGTCTTTGTATTTCCTTCCAATTGAAAAATTCACACAAGCCCTTCGTCCAACCTTCACCTCCCCGCCTTTTCTCAACCAAGCCAATTTGTATGGTTTCGGATGTTTCTCAGTCTTCAATGCCAACTTTCTCACAGCTTCTGAAGAAATTATATTATCACAGCTTCCAGCATCAATATCAAATTTGCAAACTTTCCCCAGAATAGTACATGTCGACTGAAAAATATTGCTCCTCAACCAACTACAATCCTCCTCTTGCTTGGGTGTCAAACAAGACCTCCTCATCATCAGATTACAACCTTCGTCTCCTGACACTTCTTCTTCCTCCTCATCAGGTGGTGAATTGGAACACTCAGCTTCTTCATCCTCATCCTCAACATCCGCTATCATAGCTCGTTTCTTCGGCTTTGGACATTCATTACTTTTGTGGCCCATTTCTTGACAATTATAACACTTGAAACCATAATTGACTTTCATCTTCCCAGCCTCATTCACAACTGGTTTTGCAACAGCTTTTGAAACATTAGAACTTCCACTAACACCCTTCACTGGATTGTTGGAATTTGTAAACACACCACCTCCTCGTCTTCCCTGTTTCTCCCAAGCCAACGCTTTCTGGTGTGCTTCCCCTACAGATCTGGGATCAAACATACTTACCATGTCTTAAATCTGCATACGCAATCCTCCAACAAATCTAGCTGTTAATTGTTCCTCTATCTCCATGATATCGTTCCTTGCAATTAGTTGATAAAATTCGTCAGCATAGTCATTCACAGATTTCGTCCCCTGTCTCAAGTTTTGCAACCTCTGATACATAAGCGACTGATAGTTATAAGGTAAGAATGTAGCCTTCATCATTTTCCTCATCTTTTCCCATGATTCAACCTTTGACTTCCCCATCCGTTCACGTGTAAGTTTGGTTTGCTGCCACCACGCCAAAGCTCTACCCCTCAACCTTGTAGCAACCAACTTCACCCTACGATGTTCTGGAACTTCCTTGAAGTCAAAAATCTCCTCCACATTAGACAACCAGTCCAAAAAATCTTCAGCTTGCATACCACCTTTGAATTTTGGTATTTCAGTCTTCATCCCAGACTCCCACTTGTGATCATACTCCGATTGATTTCTGCCTTGGCCTCGTCCATGAACACTACCTCCATCAAACTCCTCTTCAAAATCAGATGTATATCGATGTCTATCTCGTCCACCCACATCTTTACTACCATCATTCCCTCCACCAACATCCCTTCTACCGGCATTCCTCCGATCACGTTCATTCACATTCCTATCACGTCTTCGATCATCATCATTTCTATAACAATCTCGACTCGCACTTCTATGATCATTATCAACACTTCTCTCCCGATTGGAATGTGGTGAGACTCTACTTCCCCCATGGTTAGATTCAGGTGAAACCCTTCTTCGATTTTGATTCATCTCTAACATCATCTTCTCTAACCGACCAATTCCTTCATTCAGTTTTTCACTAAAGTTTTCATTAATTCTTTGCTCCATCTCATCAGCTTCTTCTCTTCTATACAAAGCTTCTACATTTTGATGACGATTAGCTCTCCTTGGCGGCATGATTCAAAACTTTCTCAAACACTTCAACAAATCCACACTTCAAGTTTCAAACACCTTTCGAACTTAGATCCAAAATGATATGGATCAAAAACTCCAACCTCGTTGCAATTTGGCGATGAACACTATGAACAACAAGCTTCTCCAAATGATACAAATTCGCTCTCCAACACTTCAAACAAAGATGAACCCTTCAACTTTGAAATTCTCGGCTCCAAGACCCGATTTAGCTATGATTGGCTAAAACAAGCTCTGATACCAAAACTGACGCAGCGGATTAAAAAAAACAAGGTAGATCGATGAAAGTAGCAATCAGTGGATTGATGAATACTGAAATGCCGAAATTCGTTGATCCGAAGATACCGAATTCTAGCTATCCCGAACACGTTGATCGCGCACGATACCGGGTTCAAAGGTCTACGATTCTTCGCACGTTGATCTAGCGCACTAGATTCCATGAATCGGTTTCTGCAGTCGTTGAATCGAGCGCACTCGATTAACCGAAAGAGGAGATAGAAGATTACACTCAACTACCAATTTGGTGAAAGCACAAGGCTAACAAAACAAGAGTTTTATTTCAAATCAACTAAACTATTACAAATGACCACACATGCCAATTTATAGGCTACAACTCAACACAACAGAAATTTGTACAACACTTAGGTCGGCCACGACCTAAAACATCACGACCTAAAAAACATCACGACTTACTATAGGTCGTTCATGACTTAACAGATCACAAGTTAACAAAGCAACCTAAAACAAACAGTGTAACAACCTAAAATAAAAGCGACTTAACATATTTACAACACAGTACATAGGTCGGCAGCGACCTAAGCCCATAGTGACTTAACATAGTTCGGCAACTTCTTCAGCGACCTAAGGATCTTCACGCGACCTAACTTAGGTCGTAACTCGCCAGTGACTTATCTCTTAAGCGACTCAAAGAAACCGCTTCAGAAAATCTTCGTGACCTAAGTCTTCACGACCTAACTCTTCACGACCTAAGAGTTCACGACCTAAAGACTCGCGACTTATAGTAAACGACTTATCTCCCCAAATTTCCCACGACCCAGCATAGGTCGTAACTCCTCTCCGCGACCTAACTTAGATCGTATCTCTTCTTGGCGACCTAACTTCACTCGTCTTAACTTCCAGCGACCTAACATAGGTCGACTCATATCTCCGCCACATACAGTAGGTCATACTTCAATCTCGCGACCTAACTTAGGTCGTAACCTTTTAGCTCGTTCGCATGCCATCATGCTGAATCCATTGACTCGCGTGCCGCTTTTGCTAGGTCGTGAGCGACCTAAAATTTTGTTAGGTCGTGAGCGACCTAAGACTTCAACCTCCTACGACTTATTCCCAAGTCTTAGCTCGTTACTCTCGAACCCGTTAGGTCGTAGCTCCTTTCCTGGTGGCTTGTTAGGTCGTGTACGACTCAATAACAGGTTAGGTTGCTTGCGACCTATCTCTCCACTATTCTGGGCTGCATCAGCATCGAACGGGAACTGCCAAGGATCGAGGCGTCAACTTGTCATGAATTGACTGGAATGGCAAAGACTATGTAATAAACTCCACAATAAAATGGCTAAGTCACTTACACATGTACGGGATCAAGATTGGTCCCTAGGCATGCTCTGAGATGAGAATAAACCGTCACACTTGAAGATGCACGCATTGTTGTGTTTATTTTTTGTTTTTGTTCCTCATTTGGTACTTGGTTATAAAACTCACTCGAATGTGAAATCCGACAGTGATGATTTTGAGTCCCATTCGGATAATCAAATTACACCTCGAACGACACTCGATCTCGAACGATTACATTTCACCTCGAACGGCACACGATCTCGAACGATCACATTTCGCCCCGAACTGCACTCGATCTCGAACGATCACATTTTGCCTCGAATGGCACTCAATCTCGAACGATCACATTTTGCCTTGAACGGTACTTGATCTCGAATGATCACATTTTACCTCGAACGGCATACGATCTCGAACGATTGCATTTTGCCTCTAACATATATTCGATTCCGTGCGATCATCATAAGCCTGGGATGGCTACGAATTTGATTAACGATCCCAAACGGTCATTACTAACAATCAGGCAAGATCACTGATTTGTTCACAGGTCATCAACGTGTTTCGAACATTTGACTTAAGGGAATTCAAAACACATCCTCCTATCGCAAGGCATGTTTTGGGGGGCAATATGTTAACCCGCCTTATGTCAAGGCAGTATTCAGGTGGGTTTAACCCAACAGACTTCACGATTATCAAAGCAGTGCAAAGCGACGATTGTAGGGCCCGGAAGTCAAGTGCAGGTAATAACATGAAGCCACAGTTGGATGGAGTTGGTAGATAACTGATGCAGGGCGCTTGAAATATGGATGTTAGCTTGGAACCCAAGGGATCGGCATAGCGTAGGAGGGATCGACAAACCTTTATGGCATAGGAGGGATCGACGTAGTTTCATGAAGTAGGAGGGATCGGCATAGCGTTGTGAAGTAGCATGGATCAGCATAGCTTGGTAGTGTCAGAGGGATCGGCATCACTGGTTACACGAGGGATCGGTGAAGACGAGGTGAAGTATGGATCGGCATGGTTAGTTCTAGAGGGACCATAATACCTCATTAGCTTGGCAAGATGGAGGGGTCGGCATGGTTGGTTGCATTGGATCGACGAACTTCATTAATAGGGGTCGATGCTTATCAATGAAACAAGTACATTCTTACATTCAACAATTAATAACTCGAGCTCTCTTATTCCAAATGACGTGAAACCTGAGGATTAAGCATATTTCATCACGAGGAATCCACCATAGGATTCGCTGCCCAGGAATCAACTAAGGAAGGGATTGGTACCGATCCCTCCTCATGGAGATTTGGTCCTAGCGACCCCTATGGTGGGCCCGTATGGATATGAAGGTCCTGTAGCCGAAGTTTCACCTATAAATACAACAGGCATGGCTTCCGAAAAAGGGATCTTCATTCTGCTTCTTTTCATCTTTTACCTAGGACATACTCTGCCATTTTTATTCCTGAATTTCATAGATTTGTAACTGTAATCAGCGTTATAAACTAATAAAAGGAACATATTTGGATTGGACGTAGGCCGGAGTTAGCCGAACCACTATAAATCTGTGTCTCTATTTACTTGCTTTCTGATTGTATTAATTTTGTTCTTCATTTATTTCTCTTCACATTTCTGTGACTGGATTGGATTTTAGTGCCTTCACATAATTGGGGATTGGTGGTCAATTTTAATGCCAATAGACGTTAACTTGGAGGAATTCAATTACAGTCAGGAAACGGAAATAATTGAAAAAAATCAGAGCTTGGAACTAAGCAGCAACGTCCCTAGTTCCTGGAGATAGGAGCTACCGTGTCAATCAAACTGGGTTAATCGAATCTATTGCCTAAGAGACCTAGTTTCCCGAAAACATATAGACTTAGTATTCAGAGAAATCAGCCCCATGGAATAGTGCAGATACACCAACACTTTGTTGAAAAGAACTCAATTGAGAATAAGTAAGGATTAGCTACAAAACTGGCAAGACCAAGCTATCTCATAGTTCTGAACAAAGCTATGAAATAGAATATGCCGAAGTGACCACAAAAGTATTACTTACATGTATAGAATTACAGTAAATGAGTATGCTGCACATGAACACAAGAGGTGCAACAGCAAGAAAAAGCAATGCTCGGAATCGAGCAATTAAACCAATAGTCCCCAGAGACGGAGGATGGTGTGCAAGTTGAATTTTGAAAAATGCAAAGGAAGAATAATCACAATCGAACAAACCATGTGCTAGTTTCCGAAGAGTGAAATTGTGCCTTATCGAACTTCAACTACAACTCTAAAAGAGCAGTTGTACCTTATAATTTAACTATAATCAATCATCCCAATATGACAGGAATAATAAGAAAATCCTAAGTTGCGAGTGGAAGTCCCTCCACCAGACTAAAGATTGGATGACCGGAAAGTCATTTTCAACAATAAAACTTGGCATTCAACCCTATCGGGTATGTTTTACTTTAAATAATATCATCATATAATCAACGTAAGATATCCAAGTGAAGTCGGTGTATGTTGACCAGTTAGGTTCTGATATCGTCATATAACCAACATCTGAAATCCAAGTGAAGTCGGCATATGTTGACTAGTCAGGTTCTGAGCGTTGACCAGGGAAGGTGTAGTGTGTTGCCTACATGAGAAGAGTCCAGTATCCGGAGTACTGCAAATGAACAATCTAGTGTAAATAGCTTGCTTACATTAAAAGCAATCCATATCATCCTTTGAAATTATCTTTTCCACACTTACCCATTATCGATCAACGATCGATAACAGAGCCACTGTCCGAAGCGATGCGGAAAGCTTTTCTTTTCAGGATCACTGGAGTACAAAAACTGGAAGAGCGATACGATTGAATCATCTACTATATCCGATTTTGGAATAAATCGTCGCATTAGAATTCAAAATGGCGACAGGAATTTAAGTAAGTCCTCGAAAAGAAACAGTTAAAGACAAAGAGTAAGGCTTCGCTCTAGACCGGCATACAATCATTTAAGACAAAATTTAACTTCATCGCCGGTCGAGTTAAAACTATATAGGTTGACTCCAAACCTACGTTGTGCACCCACTTACCGACCTAAACCCTTGTGTAAACTACGGAGCAAAGATTGCATCGTCAATACTAGGAATTGAAATTTAGATCGAATTCAAAAAATGAACAGCTATCTGAAGTCAGTCGATTGAAAAGAACATCTTGAGATGGACTCCAACGATTCACTGAAATTCATAAAATGTAAACTCAAAAGCAGTTACTTCCATAGCACACCTTGTTTCCAATGAAGGCATACTCTGGAGGGAAAATGTTAATTGGGTTTTTACCCAAGCAGATTTCCAGATGAATTAGAACATCTAGGCCAAGCCAAAACAACTCAAGACTTAACCAAAAGGACCGTAGTAATAGACCAAGAGGGACTCAAGAAGAATTACCCAAAAGTCCACTAAGGGGATGGATTGCTAGAGTTCCATCACCTATGGATCACTAACGATCCATAAGGATGCATTACGAGTCATCCTAACCTCTTGCATCATGATATGCTATCTCTTCTAAGAATACTTGCCAAGTTTCATAGCATTCCAAGTAGCATAGTTCAAGAAGTAAAGACTCATCTGATTCAAGCTGTTTTAACAAAAGCAACTAGCTTAAACTGGATCTAGAGAACTCATACGGAATCAAATTGACTTGAAATTTGAAGGGAACACTTAGAAGATATAAAAGAAGGTTCACAAAAAAATGAGCATGATTAGAGAAGGTATGATGGATCATTGGCGATCCATCTTGATGGATCGCTAGCGACCCATGTAGCTTTGTCCCCATCACCTGAAATTCATGGTGTATGTCCCACAAACTCTCTAGAGTGTACATGCAAAGTTTCGCCTGATTTTGTTAAGTTTTGTTTGAGTTATGGATGATTCTTCTAGACTAGATGACCCATGAAGACGGATGGCCAAACAAACTCCAAACAACTTGATATTTGGACAAGGTACTCAAATAGAAGATAGGAAGACAACCAAATGGAGATCACCCAAAAATAGACTAAGTACATGGATCGCCAGCTATCCATCTCCTATGGATCGCTAGCAATCCATCAGGTTAGCTCGGGTTGATTTCAAACTTTCTGAGCTCCTTTATGACGTTGAGTACATGCTTCTAGCAAAGTGGCTTTGGCCAAAGTGATCTCCAACCCATATAAATACAATCCTGCATGCAACATAAAGAGGATCTTCTAGACTGGCTGCTGAAACTCTGCAGAAACAATTCTTCACTCTTCTCCTCTCACACAACAGTCATTTAAAGGGTTCACTGTGATTCTCCAGTGAACTCTAACACCGCTGACTTGATCCCACTTAAAGATCCAATCAAACTATAATCAGATTCAACTTGCAAATGCAGTCAGTCAATAACAAAAGTTATAAAGTGGACATAGGCTTCGTTAACAACCGAACCACAATAAGAATCTCTTGTCTTTTTACTTTATCTACAAGTTATTATTCCTTGTTTCTATTTTATTTGCTTAGGTAAACAGAGCTGGTGCTTTCACACTTAATCCAGGGTGTTGATACATTTTTTGGGTTAATATTAATCATTTTAATTTATGATGTTTTAAGTTTAGTTAGTCATTTTAATTAATGATGATTAAATCTAATTAATCATTTTTAATTAATGATACTTGGATTTAATTTCTAATTTTAATTAATGATGTTTGAATGCAATTAATCTATTTAGTTAATGATATTTGGATTTAATTAATGATTTTAATTAATAGTGTATTTAAAAGTTTATTAACTAATTTAATAAAAGAGTTTAAAGTAAATGAACTGATTTAATAAAGGTGTTTTAAAGTTGCTTAAATTATTAATAAAATGTTTTAAAGTTAATTATTAATTTGACAAAAGTGTTTAAAGATAATTGATTTATTTATTAAAATAATTATAAAGTTTTATATAAATTATCCTTTAGGACAAATTAACATTATTTTAAATTTATAAAAGTATTTAATTTAATTTATTATCCTTTGGGATAATAAGTGTTGTTTTAAATTTATAAATGTCGGTTTATAAATGGGAATTTTTTTAATTGAAATAGTTTAAAAATAAAGCTTAGTGTAAATTGTTTTGGGATTATAGTAAACAATGTTTTAATGACATTTGTTTTTAACCCTTGTGTTAATACACTTAGTATTATAATTTACCCTCTTAAAAGAATATTTCAAAGTGTATTTTAAAAATGTTTTTCAATATATGAAATATGAAAATCAAGCCCAAGTGTGGATCAAATGTTTTACAAGTATGATTCATTTATTAGTGGTAAGCGTATGAGATTTAATCCGCATACAAAAATCACTTTATTATTCTAGATAGTTGATTTATCGACTCTTGATTTGGATTCTACTATCGTCTTTGTATTTCGTCACTCTAAGACGATGTGTTGCTCTTTTTGAGTTTTGATATCCTTTGTCGAAAATGAATAAAACCAAAGAGCGTGTTGAAGGGAGGTGCATCCTCCTAGTCATTGTTGTCCTTCGTCATTCTAAGACGATTTGCAGCTCATTTTGAGCATTGGTATTCAACACCGAAAAAACTAAAACCAAAACGCGAGTGAGAGCCAAGCCATATGGGTCACACCCACTAGGATATATTCTCCTTCATCTAGAGAATTCGATAGCATGCATGCATTGATGCGGGTATATTCGGATGCCTGTGGATTTAACGGGGTCCAGCTTGGAAGTTCTCGAGAGTGAAGTGTATGCTCTCAAGTACATTTTATCTAAAGGTGTACTTTTGTTGAAGGGGGAGCACACTCCTAGTTATGTTGGATAAATTTGTAACGACCCGTATTTTTACGGATCGAAAAGTTTGTCAAAATCTGGAATTTTAGTGTTGTTGAGCCATTTCAGATTTTTAGGCAGAATTTTTCTAAGTCCTAGGTCGTAGGGAGTTGGAGTGACCTAAGGAGGAACTGATTAAGTGTTAGGTCGTAGTTGGCGACCTATGAAGGTGGAGCGACCTAGGAGTTAGGTTGTATGTTAGTTTAGGTCGTGATGAAGTTATGTCGAAGGCGACCTAAGTAGTGGGTAGGTCGTAGGGAAGGTTAGGTTGGGTGAGCGACCTATAGGATTTTGGTGACTTAAGGATTTAGGTCGTAGACGACCTAAGAGATAGCGCGACCTAAGAAATTGGGTGGATTAACGACCTAAGGAACTAGTGATAGCAGTTAGCGACCTAGTATGGTGGAGCGACCTATAGGTTAGCGACCTAAGAGTTAGGTCGTGAGCTCTGTTTTTAGTTAGGTCGCGTGTTGGCATAAGTTGTTAGGTCGCATAGGTTGGTAGGTCGCGTAAGAGTTAGGTCGCATGTTGTTTTAGGTCGACATGTGTTAGGTCGCGTGGTAGCCTAAGGAGTTAGGTCGCAACCCAACTGAGTCGTAGGCAGTTAGGTCGTAAACGACCTAAGTTAGGTCGTGGACTTCTGTAGTTGTTAGGTCGCGAAGAAGCGGTCTGTGGTAGGTCGTAGATTCGTTAGGTCATAGGTCGCTGGGTGCTTGGATGCGCAGAAGTGTTAGGTCGAGGAGCGCGCATGTGTTAAGTCGTAGGAGTGTTAAGCAGTTAGGTCGTTGAAGCGCCTGGTGTCTTAGGTCGTAGGCTTGGTCTGTTAGTTCGGTGGAAGTCTTAGGTCGTAGGTCGGAAACGACCTAATTCCGAGTTACGACTTAGTGAATTTTCAGCTATAAATAGAAGGGGGTTGGCTTCATTTTTGGGATCCGGATTTCGAAGCGACGAAGTGCTGCCATTTTGAGAGCTCGACTTCTACACTTCTTCACTTCTTCTCTCCACTCTAATCTAGTGCTTCCATCCATCCAAGTTGAAGATCAAATTGAAGATTCAAGAGCTTAGATTGAAGATCTTCATCCTTTGAAGTGAGATTTCTTCGTTTGAAACGGATTCGTGATAGATCAAGATTTATCCTTCGCTGTCCAGATCTGAAGCGTGTTGATTTGGGGTTGTTTAGGTGATTTGGTGAGTGGTGATTATCTCTCACACGGATCCAAAGGAGTATATCGGATTGTTGGCTCGATTTGGTGTTAAAATAGTGATTTTCATGCATTTTCCTCACCCTACGTGTAGATCCATGTAGATCCATTGTTCATGATGATTTGACAACCATTTTACTAAGTGTTAACCTATGCAAGTTCATTCATCAAGATTGTAGAGATATTTCTCATGATTTCATACTTGTTAGACTTTCAACTCTTTAATTACGAAATTGCCATTATTGTGATAATTGTCTACATAGATCATATTTGAATGCTTGATTGCTTGGATTAATGTTTGATTTGGTTGATTGCTATGAATTAGATGATTGATGATTTGATTTAGATCGAGGATGATTCAAAAGCTAAGAGAAAGGCTCTTGAACGGGAAAAGCTGCTTGTGGCATATGTAGCGGATGATGAAGCTCTTATGCATAGATTTGATGATGATGTTGAGATGAAACTTTGCGGGGATGTGATGAAGCGAAGTATGACATGAGATAGTCTTGGTCTAATCCAGACGGGATCATTCCAAGCAGGTTGATAACTCGGTGATATGGTTCGAGTTGAGGATAATGGATGCTCGAGAGGCGCTTGAGCTAGTATGGAAAATAGTCGTCGAGGAGGATGACTAGAAGGCCGAGATCTCATCGTTGTTGAAGGTTCTAGCATGCTCAAAGCAAGAGTACGTTGGGCAGATTCGATAGTCCCTGAAGGCTACTGATTGGGTAGCCAAGTACTCTGGGCAGATTCGATAGTCCTAGGCACGGGCTGCGACGACGTGCGGAGTACTGTCTAGAACCGGGGTTTCCATTAGCCCTTGACGGACGGCTGAAAGAATGTGCCGGTCATTCAATTAACGGTGATATCGAAGCAATGATAACAGTGATAGCCAGAGTCATGGATGTTTGGTTGTATCGTCATTCGGTCTCAAGAGCAGTGTTTTCCGGGTACTTATCTGATCTTGGTTTAGGCCTTGGGGGTTTATGCTTGGAAAACATCGCCCTTGACTCGAGTGATAATTTCTTTACTTTACATTGTATGCTCTGCTATGTTTGCTTCTGCTTAGTGTGTGTCTGGGGGCTATCACTGTAGAAAGAGGTTGGAGTGGGAGGGTTGTATTCCTATTCCTTTTCCTTTATGTACTTTTGGTATGTTGTTAGTTAATTTACTGCTCAGTAAGACTGTTGTCTTACTCAAGGCTTTATGTTTTAATTCTTGTTGCCTTGGGCTGTTCGTCCATTTTGGGACGGGCAGACTAGGTAGCAGGTGACATGTGTTGTTCCCTTCTCACGATGCTGATATCGAAGACGAGCCAGAGGGTTGCATATTATCTTCTTATATGTACTGGATGTTCCGCTGTTTTGTATTCTCTGAGTGATATGTAGTGAGGCTTGATGTATTGACTATTTGGATGCTTGTATTCAACTATTATGGAGTTTTATATGATGGCATTTTATTCTGTAAAGCTTCACTATACATATGTTCTATTGTATTTTGTCCATGCGCTGTGAGTAATACGGTAGATTCTGTTGTTTTAATTTACCTTGACAATCGTCCATGGTCGCCTGGCACACTTTACAGCGCACTTTATCTAGATTCGGTGCAGGGTTCATGGGCGGTCGTCACATTTGGTATCAGAGCATTGGTTAATCGATTTTACCCAACGCTAGCTGACATAACTACGTATGAGAGACGTAATTGTATTTTGATGGATGATTACTATATATAATATAGTAGCTTAGTAGAGTTTGAGTCCTTTATGCAGTTGTTTCTCTAGATGTGCTAGTCATTTCTTTTTATAGATATTGAGAATGAGTCGAAGAGGGAGACCGGCTGCTAGGGAAGGCCGTGCTACTGAGGGGGCTGCTGATTATGCAGCTATGTTCGAAGCTATGATGACTTCGATCATGAGAAGGATACCAGTTTCGGGGGCAGCAGTAGATGTTGGGGTTCAAGTCCAAACTCTGAAACCAGTGGATTTTGCTAAGTTGTGCAAAGACTATACTGCTCTTGGAGGGAAGGTTTTCTTGGGAACTGAATCAACCATTGAGGTCCAGAGATGGATAGATGCTTGTAGAAGGATTTTTGGAGATTTGGGAATTGAGGATGCGACTAAGAGGAAGTTGGCATCAAGACAGCTTCAAGGGAGAGCCTCTGATTGGTGGAACTCTATTACCATCAATACTCCGAAGGAAGAGATTACTTGGAAGCAATTCCAAGTCAGATTTGAAGCTAAGTTCATTTCTACAGCTCAGAAGTCTATTCTATTCAAGAAGTTTGTGGAGCTCAAGCAAGGTGGGAGACCAGTTCTTGAGTATGTTTCTGAGTTTGAAGCTTTGTCCAAGTATGCCCGGTCATATATCGAATCCGCATATCAGAAGAATGAGAAGTTTGTGACAGGCTTGGACAGTTATCTTGGGAGGCAGTTGGTGGATCATTTGGACGATTCATTTGAGAAGCTTGTGGAGAAAGCTCTCAGGCATGAGAGTCTGTTTCCTAAAGAAGGATCTGTTGTTGCTGTGACCAGGGAAGAGTCTAAACCCCAGCAGGGTGGAAACAAGAAGAGGAAGCAGCAGTAGCAGAAGGGTAAGGATGGCCAGAAGAAGCCGAAGGGCGAAGTGACCTGCTACAATTGTCAGCAGAAAGGTCATCTCTCCAGGGATTGCAAGAATCCGAAAGCGCCGGCGAAGTGCCACAACTTTGACAAGCCGGGGCATTTCAGGAAGAATTGTCCAGAACCGAGGAGGGACAAGCAGATTGTGCAAGCTTATGCTTTGGGAGCTGTTCCGTCATCTTCGAAAGCTCCTACCGCTGAAGAGAAGGGAAAGAGTGTGGTGGTTCAAGGTACTCTTTTCCTATGTGGTGTTCCAGTTAGAGTTCTGTTTGATACTGGAGCGTCACATTCGTTTGTTTGTAGTGAACTCGTAGGCCGGTTAGGTTTGGAACCGGATATTGTTGATAGGCCATTGGTTGTGACTAATCCAGTTGGGGGTTCGTCTTGTTTATGTATGTTATGCCATGGTCTGATTGTATCGAGTCATGGTTGCTCTTTTGCTTGTGATTGTTTTGTTCTGAACTTTGCGGGGTTCGGAATTATTTTGGGTATGGACTGGCTTAGGAAGTATGCGGCTAAGGTTGATTGCGAAAGGTTGGAGGTGACAGTCGAGAATGTGGAGGGTCGAAAGATTGTGATACGATGTAAGCATGAAGAAGGCGTCTTCATGAGCTTCATGTATTCGCTAGTTGTTCCACGGGATGGACTGTCATTAGTGCCAATCGCGAATGGATTCGAGGATGTCTTTGACGAAGTCAAAGGGTTGCCGCCGTATAGAGAGATCGAGTTTCGTATAGATCTAGTTGAAGGAGCCAGACCGGTTGTGATGCCTCTTAGGCGGATGGCGCCTAGGGAACAGCAAGAGTTGAGGGTGCAAGTTGATGATCTTTTGCAGAAAGAATTCATTCGGCGTAGTGTGTCCGAGTGGGGTGCACCAGTTGTGTTTGCAACCAAGGCAGATGGGTCGTTGAGATTGTGTGTCGATTATCGTGAGCTGAATAAGGTGACTAAGAAGAACAAGTATCCATTGCCGAGAATATATGACTTGTTTGATCAGCTTCACGAAGCCAAGGTGTTTTCTCAGATGGATTTGGCAACGAGATTTCACCAGTTGAGAGTAGCTAAGGATAGTGTGCCGAAGACTGCTTTTCGGACACCATCTGGTTTCTTTGAGTGGCTGGTAATGCCGTTTGGGTTGACTAACGCGCCAGCATATTTTGTGGATCTTATGAATAGAGTGTTCAGAGATCAGTTGAACAAGTTCGTACTTGTGTTCGTGGATGATATTCTGATTTATTCCAGAACTGAAGAAGAGCACAAGACACACTTGCGTATTGTTTTGGAAATCTTACGGAAACATCAGCTGAAGGCTAAGTTTTCGAAGTGTCACTTCTGGAAGAGTGAAGTGAGGTTCTTAGGCCATGTTATCTCTGGAAATGGAATAGCGGTTGATCCCGCTAAGGTGGCAGCAATCCAGGATTGGGTTAGACCTAAGAATGCATCTGATGTGAGAAGTTTTCTTGGATTAGCAGGATATTATCGACGGTTTATCAAAGACTTCTCCAAGATAGCTGCACCGTTAACAGGATTGACGAAAAAGAACCAAGTGTTCAGTTGGGATGCTAAGTGTGAGCAAGCTTTCGGAATCCTGAAAGAGAGATTGACGAGTGCTCCTGTTTTGACTATTCCAAGTGGGAATGATGAGATGGTGGTTTACACCGACGCATGTGGTACTGGACTTGGAGCAGTGCTGATGCAGAGGGATAAAGTTGTTGCATATGCCAGTCGACAACTGAAGCCGCATGAAAGGAATTACCCGACTCATGATTTGGAGTTAGCGGCGATTGTATTTGCTCTGAAGATGTGGAGACATTATCTATTGGGAGTTCGATTCGAGTTGTTTACGGATCACAAGTCATTGAAGTATCTTTTCTCCCAAAAGGATTTGAATCTTCGGCAGCAACGATGGCTAGAGTTTTTGGCATCATATGATTTTGGTATAGCTTATACTCCGGGAAAAGGTAACGCAGTGGCAGATGCGTTAAGTCGAAGACATGCAGGATTGGGAGCCATGTTTTTGGAATGGAAGAATCTCGAGTATTTAGCTGGATTTGACTTCAGGCCTAGATGTGAGTTGGAACCTGAGATGTTGGCAAACTTATCGATAAGACCGACTCTTGTGGAGAGGATTGGTGAGAGTCAAAAGCGAGATGATAAGCTTGTCAAAATTATCCGTGATTTGGAATCTGGATTGGAACCAGAAAAGGATAAAGGATTCGAGGTCGATCAAGAAGGTTGGCTTCGGAAGCAAGGACGACTAGTTGTTCCCGATATAGATGAATTGAGGAGTGAAGTTCTGAAGGAAAGTCATCACTCGAAGCTGACAATTCATCCAGGTGGAAATAAGATGTATCGGGATATGAAGAGAACCTACTACTGGGAAGGCATGAAGAAGGATGTTGGAAATTTTATTTCCAAGTGTATGAACTGCCAGTTGGTAGAAGCTGAACAGAAGAAGCCTAGTGGATTGCTTCAGCCATTAGAAGTTCCTACATGGAAGTGGGAGCAGATATCGATGGATTTTATTGATGGACTACCTAGAACAAGAACGGGAAATGAAGGGATTTGGGTCATCGTAGATCGTCTGACTAAGAGTGCAAGGTTCATTCCTGTTCGATCGACTAGGACTGCATCAAAGTTGGCTGAGTTGTATGTGAAGTGGATAGTTCGATTCCATGGTATTCCAAAGAGTATAGTGAGCGATCGAGACCCATTGTTCACTAGTGGATTTTGGAAGAGCTTCCAGGAAGTTTTGGGAACCGAGTTGTGTTTGAGTACAGCTTATCACCCTCAAACAGATAGTCAGATCGAGAGAGTCAACCGAGTTTTGGAAGATCTCCTCAGAGCTTGTGTTTTGGATTTCAGAGGATCATGGGAAGATCACCTTCATTTGGTGGAGTTTTCATACAACAACAGTTACCAGTCAAGCATTGGTATGGCACCGTATGAGGCATTGTATGGAAGGCTGTGTAACTCTCCGACATGTTGGTTAGAGACAGGAGAAAAGCTGATGCTTGGGCCAGAGATGATTCGACAGACTTCGGATTGTATAGAGATCATTCGGCAACGAATGAAGGCAGCCCAAGACCGTCAGAAGAGTTATGCCGATAAGCGTCGTAAAGATTTGGAATTCGACGTAGGTGATATGGTTTTTGTGAAGATTTCTCCACTGAAGAATGTTATTCGATTCGGGAAGAAAGGAAAATTGACTCCGAGATTTGTTGGACCATTCCCGATTATCGAGCGAATTGGAAAGCTCGCTTATAGATTGGAATTACCAGAGAAGATGTCGAGTGTGCACAATGTTTTTCATGTATCGTATCTACGGAAGTATGTGCACGACTCGAATACGGTGATTTCTGCTGATAGCTGTGAAGATTTTGAAGTTGATCCAGTCGATAGAAGACTTCATAAGCCGCTTCGTGTTGTGGAAACCGACACGAAACAGCTTAGGAGGAAGGTAGTTAAGTTGCTCAACATACAATGGAGTGACGATGATAACGACTGTACATGGGAAGTGGAAGAGAGGATGAAAGCAGCTCATCCCGAACTCTTCAAGGTATGGCCCTAAGGTGTCGTGTCATCTCACGATATTGTAACTTGTACTAGTTTTAGAATTCTGCATGCTAAGCTAGAATTGGATGCATGGTTTGTTGATTGCTATGGATGATAGGCGTGCAGAATAGTTTTGATTGCTTTGTTTGTTTGGAATTTCGGGGGCGAAATTCCTAAGGGGGAGAGAACGTAACGACCCGTATTTTTACGGATCGAAAAGTTTGTCAAAATCTGGAATTTTAGTGTTGTTGAGCCATTTCAGATTTTTAGGCAGAATTTTTCTAAGTCCTAGGTCGTAGGGAGTTGGAGCGACCTAAGGAGGAACTGATTAAGTGTTAGGTCGTAGTTGGCGACCTAAGAAGGTGGAGCGACCTAGGAGTTAGGTTGTATGTTAGTTTAGGTCGTGATGAAGTTATGTCGAAGGCGACCTAAGTAGTGGGTAGGTCGTAAGGAAGGTTAGGTTGGGTGAGCGACCTATAGGATTTTGGTGACTTAAGGATTTAGGTCGTAGACGACCTAATAGATAGCGCGACCTAAGAAATTGGGTGGATTAACGACCTAAGGAACTAGTGATAGCAGTTAGCGACCTAGTATGGTGGAGCGACCTATAGGTTAGCGACCTAAGAGTTAGGTCGTGAGCTCTGTTTTTAGTTAGGTCGCGTGTTGGCATAAGTTGTTAGGTCGCATAGGTTGGTAGGTCGCGTAAGAGTTAGGTCGCATGTTGTTTTAGGTCGACATGTGTTAGGTCGCGTGGTAGCCTAAGGAGTTAGGTCGCAACCCAACTGAGTCGTAGGCAGTTAGGTCGTAAACGACCTAAGTTAGGTCGTGGACTTCTGTAGTTGTTAGGTCGCGAAGAAGCGGTCTGTCGTAGGTCGCAGATTCGTTAGGTCATAGGTCGCTGGGTTCTTGGATGCGCAGAAGTGTTAGGTCGAGGAGCGCGCATGTGTTAAGTCGTAGGAGTGTTAAGCAGTTAGGTCGTTGAAGCGCCTGGTGTCTTAGGTCGTAGGCTTGGTCTGTTAGGTCGGTGGAAGTCTTAGGTCGTAGGTCGGAAACGACCTAATTCCGAGTTACGACTTAGTGAATTTTCAGCTATAAATAGAAGGGGGTTGGCTTCATTTTTGGGATCCGGATTTCGAAGCGACGAAGTGCTGCCATTTTGAGAGCTCGACTTCTACACTTCTTCTCTCCACTCTAATCTAGTGCTTCCATCCATCCAAGTTGAAGATCAAATTGAAGATTCAAGAGCTTAGATTGAAGATCTTCATCCTTTGAAGTGAGATTTCTTCGTTTGAAACGGATTCGTGATAGATCAAGATTTATCCTTCGCTGTCCAGATCTGAAGCGTGTTGATTTGGGGTTGTTTAGGTGATTTGGTGAGTGGTGATTATCTCTCACACGGATCCAAAGGAGTATATCGGATTGTTGGCTCGATTTGGTGTTAAAATAGTGATTTTCATGCATTTTCCTCACCCTAAGTGTAGATCCATGTAGATCCATTGTTCATGATGATTTGACAACCATTTTACTAAGTGTTAACCTATGCAAGTTCATTCATCAAGATTGTAGAGATATTTCTCATGATTTCATACTTGTTAGACTTTCAACTCTTTAATTACGAAATTGCCATTATTGTGATAATTGTCTACTTAGATCATATTTGAATGCTTGATTGCTTGGATTAATGTTTGATTTGGTTGATTGCTATGAATTAGATGATTGATGATTTGATTTAGATCGAGGATGATTCAAAAGCTAAGAGAAAGGCTCTTGAACGGGAAAAGCTACTTGTGGCATATGTAGCGGATGATGAAGCTCTTATGAATAGATTTGATGATGATGTTGAGATGAAACTTTGCGGGGATGTGATGAAGCGAAGTATGACATGAGATAGTCTTGGTCTAATCCAGACGGGATCATTCCAAGCAGGTTGATAACTCGGTGATATGGTTCGAGTTGAGGATAATGGATGCTCGAGAGGCGCTTGAGCAAGTATGGAAAATAGTCGTCGAGGAGGATGACTAGAAGGCCGAGATCTCATCGTTGTTGAAGGTTCTAGCATGCTCAAAGCAAGAGTATGTTGGGCAGATTCGATAGTCCCTGAAGGCTACTGATTGGGTAGCCAAATACTCTGGGCAGATTCGATAGTCCTAGGCATGGGCTGCGACGACGTGCGGAGTACTGTCTAGAACCGGGGTTTCCATTAGCCCTTGATGGACGGCTGAAAGAATGTGCCGGTCATTCAATTAACGGTGATATCGAAGCAATGATAACAGTGATAGCCAGAGTCATGGATGTTTGGTTGTATCGTCATTCGGTCTCAAGAGCAGTGTTTTCCGGGTACTTATCTGATCTTGGTTTAGGCCTTGGGGGTTTATGCTTGGAAAACATCGCCCTTGACTCGAGTGATAATTTCTTTACTTTACATTGTATGCTCTGCTATGTTTGCTTCTGCTTAGTGTGTGTCTGGGGGCTATCACTGTAGAAAGAGGTTGGAGTGGGAGGGTTGTATTCCTATTCCTTTTCCTTTGTGCTCTTTTGGTATGTTGTTAGTTAATTTACTGCTCACTAAGACTGTTGTCTGACTCAAGGCTTTATGTTTTAATTCTTGTTGCCTTGGGCTGTTCGTCCATTTTGGGACGGGCAGACTAGGTAGCAGGTGACAGGTGATGTTCCCTTCTCACGATGCTGATATCGAAGACGAGCCAGAGGGTTGCATATTATCTTCTTATATGTACTGGATGTTCCGCTGTTTTGTATTCTCTGAGTGATATGTAGTGAGGCTTGATGTATTGACTATTTGGATGCTTGTATTCAACTATTATGGAGTTTTATATGATGGCATTTTATTCTGTAAAGCTTCACTATACATATGTTCTATTGTATTTTGTCCATGCGCTGTGAGTAATACGGTAGATTCTGTTGTTTTAATTTACCTTGACAATCGTCCATGGTCGCCTGGCACACTTTACAGCGCACTTTCTCTAGATTCGGTGCAGGGGTCATGGGCGGTCGTCACAAAATTCATTTTTCTTGTTCTATCTCGAACCTTGGAATTGATCTGTTCATCTTTTGTGTTTCATCAATTCAAGATGATTTGTTGCTTATTTGAGTGTTTCTATCCTTTTTCGAAAATGACTAAAACCAAAGCGCGAGTGGAAGCCAAGCTATATGGGATTTTTCCCATTAGGGTATCTTCACAACTACTCTAAATTGTATTCGATGGTATGCGTTTGGAGATGTGAAATACATGGTTTCTAAAGGTAACCGTTAGCGGGGTCCGGTTTGGTATTGGCCGAGAGCCATCATTACTCTCAAGTATATTTCTAAAGTTATACTTTCCGTAAGGGGTTGCACCCTCTAGTCATTTGTGAAAATTTTGCCTTTATTTATTTAATCCAAATCTTTGAATTGTGTTTCATAATTTGCATCAAGAAGTGTCTAAAGCTCTTCTTGATGTCCAATTATATTTTTCCATTCTATAAGTTTGGATTTTGTTGTTACCTATGTACAACCTTTCTTATTTGGATTGTTATTCTAATTGTTTCTTATTTCTTAATATATGGATGTTATTCTTGTGAGGTTACAACCTGTTCTATGTTTAGCGACATGGACTCATGGAATTAGTAAATGTTAGCCTTATTACTTGAGTTTTCTCATGCTGGTTTCCAGACTGATTCGGGTGTTATTTTATTATAATGCTCAGGTCAGACCGAGTATTTTTCCAGGTTGTCGTTGGTGGGATACAGAGCTCATGAAGTAGAGCTGGATGTTCATCTGTCATAGTATTTTACTTTCAGTTGTGTTATAAATACCCATTAGCAAATTTTAAGGTTAGAAATTTATAACCATACAGTTGATGGAATTTGTTTTTAACTCTGATGTATCTTGTATGTTGGAGTGACACTTTATACTGTCTTTATTATATTATATGTTGTCGAATCCATTATGAGATTCTATTTTCCTTATTCTTTTTGTGTTGTTCTTTTATTTACCTTAACAATATGCTTTTTCGATGATTGGGTGTTCGACATTTGAATGCCGTGAATGCATTCGGTGTTGAGTTGCGATGGTCAAAAAGTAGGGTTGTTATAGGAGTTAAGGCATTGGAACTATGTTTTATTTGATCATCATCAAGCCCATCTCTTAGGGAATAAGCAAACAACTCCAAGGAATTTCTGAACGAAAGCAAACAAGTATAAGTGGTCTTAGAACCTCTCAAAATCAACACTATCTCTAAGGAAAAGTACTGATAACAAAATGGATCAGAGATAGAAGACAGAAGGAGGGAAGGAGGAGTGAATCTCCAACCAAAAAACAAGTCGGTACTAGCCACTTCTGGTCGGTACCGAATTCCAGTACCGAGTTTTTTTAATGGCTCTGGCGATTCCATCTTCCCCTTCTACCTTTTCTTATCTAAAGTAAGACTTAGTATATTGAGATCTGGCGATTATATTGGATGATTTCCCTATAAATACAACACCTATGGCCTTTGTAAAAGGACTTTCCGGGCACTTTGCTTTCTTCATCTTCTTTCTCTCCTCAAACATAGTCACTTAGGAAGCTATTCTTGGATGTCTAGGCTATTAGATTTGCCAAACACTTGTATTAGTGATTGAACGTCGATAATTAATAACAAAAGAGTGGACATAGGCCATAGATTTCTTAAACCACTATAAAATTCTGGTGTTCTGTCTATTTACTTATTGTTTTCTGTTAGATCTCACTTTATTTCAGGTAGCTTTGGGTGTCATGCCATTTTTAGGCTTGACACTTCCAAGTAATTTGGTCAAGTTCGACAGTTGACAAGTTAACTATCTAGTGCGAAATAAAAATGATTGCATATGCAAACTAGATCCCATACACTTATCACCTCTTCCGATTACTCAACTTTCAATGCTAAGTATATGGCTAAATACTTTCCATAAATGAGTAACACATAAACACGATTAAGTCACACAAGCGACTTCTAATCCCTTTATATTAAATAATCCTTATTTGTAAATGCTTGTATATATTTAAATTATCGTTATAAAAGATATATACATGTATACTACTACTTCACTATTTATTTCTACTCTTTCAATACTTCAAAATATATTTATATACTTATCTCAAAGGTATAAGAATATTAACATATCACTTAAGAAAATTTCTCGTTTTAAAATATAATCAAAGAAGTTAAAAACAAATGTCACTCAAACATTGTTACCATAAACCCTTCTCTTCTATAAATTAAATGTTTGCGTTTTCCAACCTTTTTCCAAAACATTCCATACTTGTCATTTTCTTTAAAACATTCTTTATAAAGATATAGTTACATTCAAAAAGGGTTAAAAACAAATGTTACTAAACATTGTTACTATAAACCCAAAACACTTTATACTTAACATTTTCTCTATAACGTTATTTTCAAAGATATAGTTACATTCAAAATGGTTAAAAAAGTTACTAAAACATTATTAGTATAAACCCAAAACAATTTATACTTAATATTTCCTTTAAAACATTCATTTTAAAGAACAAAGTATATTCACAAATATATTAAAAAAGGGTTAAAACCAAATGTTACTAAAACACTATTACTATAAACCCAGTCCATTTTATACTTGTCATTATCTTTACAACATTATTTTTAAAGATCTTAGTATACTTATTTAACAAGATAATATACTTATAAATAACTTCTCAAAACTATTCAATATAACTTAATGTCATAAGAAAACCACCTTTATCCTTTTATAAAATACTTAACTCGCTTTTCCAAAAAACACACACACATATATAAATATTTTACCTACTTTTCCAAAACTTATATATATAAATACTTTAAAAAATACTTATAAATATGTTTTAAATATATATATATATAATATTATATAAAAATAACTAATTTACAAATTACTAGAAAAACTATTTTAAATAAAAGCTACAAAGAAAACCTTTTCCTTTAAAATTCATAAATATTTATTAAAAAAATATTTAAACTTGAAACCACTTTTAAAATACTCCAAAACCTGTTATTAATTATTCATAAAAAGATCTCATAAAAGTAATAAATTTAACTATAATTTTAAACACATTTAAAATCAAGAAAATAGCTTAAAACAGCACAACACCAAATAGTGCCATAAAAACCAAGATATGCCACCGTAGGTCAAAAACTGCATTTGTTAAGTGCTTAAAAGATAGCTGGACAGAGAACTCTTAAAAAAGCATGAAACTGGACAAGTTTTCTCCATTCAAACAAAAGTTTTAAACTCTGATTTTTTCTATTAAGCACTATACTGAGATTAGTTAATAACCATGCAAACAAAGCCGTAAGGATGTCTTTCAAAATCGTATTAAAAATTCCAAAAAATATGGTTTTTTAAAGTGCTCATATAGCAAACTTTCTTGCTACTAAGTTTTGCAACTTTTTTCAACAAATTCTATAATTTTCCAAGCCTTTTCCTTGTTGTACAATACATTACTATAAGTGTAGAGCACAACCACAATATATAATATCACAATATATTTACATACCACCATTTTAAACAAGTTAAACACAAGGGATTTCAAAGCGCACTTATAGCAACTCTTTCGCTTTAAACAAGTTCACACGCACTTCCACATCACAAACAACAATACTAAACATGTATACATAAAGTCTAGGCCATGTTAAATGTTTTAGAGGGTTATAGAAGTGAGTATATTACATATAAAGTTGTCAATTGCTTTCCAAAGCAAGAGGGGTCTAAAGTTATAACTTCATTAGTTCATATCTTTACTTTATATTCACATACATATAAACCCACAATATGTGTCATCCAATTGTGAGGTAACTCATCCAAATCCTTGCTAACGTCAAACAGAAACCACTAGAACACATGACAACTTCCTACCTCAAACAAACAATCCAAAGACTTCACCTTTTGCTCCAAAATGCTCTCGGCCATCTCCCATCCACCCTATTTATTCATAGTCGGAAATGAAATCCACCTTTGTGCCTCCATCCTTCAACATTCGAGATACTATTCCATGCTCCTATGTTGTGCTAGGGACTTTGCCAAAGTTTGGTGGACTTTGGAGTTCACTTGCTTAGGTTTTGTAATGCTAAAGTGAAGAGACGAAGAGGATGAAGATATAGTTTTTGTTCATTACTTAGGCAACTAAATTATGAGCTTTTTTACATACCTGTAAGTGTTTACAAGAGGTCATTTTTCCTTCCAAACCTCCAAGTGGCCAGCCAAAGAAGCCTCCCCCATGTGCTTAACTTTCTACTTCACTCTTCTTTTTTAGCAAAACTAGTCGACATTTATAGTGGATCGTGCCACATGTATAAAAGAATATAGAACAGGTGTTTCAATACATGCACCAAAACAGCTAAATAAAAGTAAATAAAGCATAGGAGTTCAGCTGAAATGCTAAGCTACCAATAACCTAAGCTAATCTCCCTCCTTCGAGGAAGAACCACTTCCTTCATCCTAAGATTCAAGCCCGATAACATGGCAATACCCTGAGAAAAGAGTAGCTAACCAAGGCATAAAATCCAATGAATTAGAGCCATAATGGTATTTCCTGTTCCAAGAGAAATTTGAGATAACTGAATTATTCAGATCTCCTAACTGACTTATAACCGAGAGTACAAGTCCTTTACCCTCAACATGATAATATAATCGCCTTTCTTCGTCATCTCCACCGACATACTTATAAAACCTACTACACCTAGGGTCAAATCAAATCCCGAAAGGTTCACGAATCCAAGCCTGCTCAAATGAGCCCTAAAAGAAATCATCTAAGGAGGGAGCCAGATCCAGAAGACCCATTAAGCTATCCACAACATCAATAGAGTAAACATTAATGATGGAGGACACAATCTTAGGAGGCGAAATAACATCAACATCAATAGAGCGAACATCAATAACATCAACAGAGGGAATACCCTTAACTGCAAGCGTAATATCAGACGCGAGCATAAAAGCAGGGATGAACATAGTAGTAGGGCTTACTTTTGGGGCCCACTTCATGATAGGATGAGGAATTTTTCTCCTCTACTTAGCCCTTAAGTCTTTTTCCAAAAAATATCTTCCACCCTATGACATCACCCATGACATCACCAAAAGCAATTAGTTGGCCATAACCACAAAATATTTTTTAGTTGCTAATTAATAGCACATTAATATATTAGACATGCATAATTTTTCATTTTATACACTTAACAAGTTCAAGAAAGGAAAAAAACCCTAGCCACCGAAAGTTTCATCCTAGCCTTCTCCCTCCGTGTCCTCCGCCTGATCGACTGTAGTCGATCTATCACTGCCGCTTCCATCCCCCTATTCGTGCGCCCTGTGTGACTCTGATCCCGCTATGCCATCGTCCACCTCTACTGATCTTCAGGCCTCCCCTCCTCTTGAACCTCCTCCCCGACTTCCAGATCCCCCACCTGGATTCCCACCGATGTCATCCCATGCTCCAGACGCTTTTGATGAAGAAGGTTTTACTCCAGTTTTGTCTCGAAAATGGAAACGCTAGTCAAAACCTACTCAACAACTCAGATCATCTAATTCCCTGTCTCATGAATCTCGGTCTAATAAGTTTCAAATGCCCACTCATCAAAACGCACGACAACATACCTCTGCCATAAATATTAATTTAGATTGTCACAAACCAGCTGCTACCAGACCTACTGCTGACAAATGGAATTTATCCACTACGTCTAGCCGATCATGGAGCGAAGTCATTAAGGGTAATAATATCCCAGTCTCTATCCCACTTAAGTTCTACCATCGTGAATTTAACTCTGTGCAATGTGCCAAAATGCCTACTGAGGTTGTTCAAGATGCTAGAAAACAGTGGGATAATGCCATTGTTGTCTATGTTGTTGGTCCTTAGCCATACTACCCGTGTTTCAAAGACTATATCAATGGAGTTTGGAAACTGGATGGAGAATTCTCTATCTATTCTAAGGAGAATGGATTTTATGTTATTAAATTTAACAAAAAACAAGACCGTGATAAAATTTTGGAAGGAGGCCCCTACTATTATAATAAAAAATTGATGATGATGAAAAGATGGTCTCCTGGAATGCAACTCAACAAAGAAATTCTGCATTCCATCCCAATTTGGATTCGCTTTCCCAATTTATTGCTTGATTACTGGACAGAAGAGGGGATTAGTCATATTGCCTTTGTATTAGGAGCTCCCATTAGACTAGATAAATTCACAGAAGGTATTATAAAAATCACCTATGCTAGAGTATTAATTGAAATTAATAACTCCATTAAGTTCCCAAATAAAATTCCTATCCTAACCGAAAAGGATGAAATCATATGGCAAGAAGTTATGTATGGATGGAAGCTCTTTATTTGCGCAAACTGCTCTAGCTTTGGGCATGCTGAAATTCACCGTCAATTCAGCAAAGTTTGGATGCCTAAAACATCCACATAGAAAATGACGGTAGACAATTAGGAGCTGAGTACAGACATGAATATTGATGATAGTTTGCATGACAATCTGATACAAAAAACTAATACAGTCGATGAACAATTGGTTTTAGGCCGTCCTCAACAAAATGAAATGCTCATCAATAGTACTTCAGATGCTACTAAGGAATTCTCAAACAAAGTTAATGTTTACATGCCCCAGAATGTCCATTCGAACGTTAATAGTTCAAAAAATAATACAGACTTACAACAAAATTAAGAATCTAATGAAATTGTTATAGATACACTTTCAACAAATTCTGGTTCAAAAGAGCTTTCTAGCGAGCCAACGGAGATGCCTGCTATGTTATTGAATCCAGCCTAGAGTTCTGCAGCTATTGATCAGCGTCCCGAACTTCCATCCAGTTCGAAAACAAGACCAACCAGGAAAGCAAGGACCGAGGAAATCCCTTTTGAATTCAAATCCACCGACAACTCTGATGTGATTGAAAACCCTTCTTGGTCCAATCTAGTAATTCAGCTAAAAGGTAAAAGTAAAAAATCAAACAAAGCTAAGACAGTGGAATTGGCTATTTCTCCCGAAGAAAATAGCAGTCCTGATAATAATATATAAATGCAGTTCCTTATATGGAACATCAGAGGTATGAACTCCTCTGTTAAGTAGTTAGAAATTTTGCAAGCTATTAATAGTAACAGATTTTCGTTTATTGGCATACTTGAAAATAAATTATCTCCTGATAATATTGATAGATTTATGTCCAAAATAAGTAAAAACTGGAAATATGCACATAATTCTTCTTCTGGTCAGAAAAGTCGAATTCTTATAATTTGGGACTCTACTCAGTGGTCAAATATCAGTTTACACTCTAATGATCAATATATTTCTTCTATTCTACATAATCAAAGTGGCATTACCATTTATGCACAGCATTTTATGCTTTTAATCAAGAAATGCAGTGCATGGACCTATGGAAATATATTACTGATCAATCTAAAAGTGTTACTTCTCCTTGGATAGTGGCAGGCGATTTCAATGTTATTCTTTCCCCTAATGATAGAATGAACAATGGTATATTTAACTCGATGGGAGAACAAGAATTCATAGATTGCATTTCCTCTTCCAATCTAACAGAGCCGGATTTCACGGGTAATTTTTTTACTTCGAGAGGAGGTCAAAATTTATCAATTTATAGTAAAATTGATCGTGTTTTGTTAACAACTTATGGATGGATAAATTTTATCATTTTGGAATCAACTTTGGTAGCCACTCCTTAAGTGCCATGCTCCTATTTCGATTAATCTTATGTTAAACTATTCTAATAGAAATAGAATACCTTTTAAGTACAACAACTCTTGGCATCTTCAAGTGGGATACCATTCTTCGCTTCAAGATGTTATGCTGCTGCAGTTCTCTAGAAATCCCCTCCACTTCCTCTTATGCAAATAGAAATCTTTTAAATCTGCATTGAAATGATGGAAAAAGGGTAAAAGTAACATATACATTATGGTGGAGAAATTAAAAACTGGGACTAATGAGATATATAAGCAAATAGTTACAAATCCAATGAATGACAGCGTAATAGATCAGTATATATCTAAATCTGAGAAATTACATTCACTCATGAGGAAAATAGCAATTGATAATGAATAAAGGATGAAAACAAATTGGCTTATTAAAGGGGACAGGCCATCGGATTTTTTTTACAGCAAGATTAGTTCTCTTATCCCTAGACAAAGGAGTAAACATATTCTTAATGACGGGTCTTGGACATCAGCATCAGAAAAACTTGCTCAAGAAGCCAATAGCTATTTCACTGATCTATTCTCATCATCTCAGGCTACATACCAATTCCCAGACATAACTTGTAAGAAAATTTTTACTGATCATGCTAGAAATACTTTATGCAAACCATTTCAGCTAGAGGAAATTAAAGTGGCTACATTTCAAATCAAAGATAATAGCTCCCCTGGACCTGATGTCTTAATTCAAAAAATTTCAAAGTCCACTGGGAGCAAATAAAATATGATATTTGGAATGCTATGAATGGTATTCTCTAATCTGGAAAAATTATCAAAGAAATCAACCATACTTCATTTGCCTCATACCAAAAAAAACCTAAAGTAGTTGATATGACTGACTTTAGACCGATTTCTCTATGCAATGTTTCTTATAAAATTCTTTCCAATCTTCTATGTAATAGAATGAAAGATTATATGAATGACCTTATTTCATATAATCAGAATGATTTTATTCCTGGCAGAATAATTACTGAAAATTCCCTGCTAGCATATGAAATGGTTAGAGGATTCAACAGGAAAAATTCTAACAATCTATGTCTGAAAATTGATCTGCATAAAGCCTATGATAGAATTAGTAGCGAGTTTATTCATCACATGCTGATTTCTATGGGCTTTCCTTTATTATTTGCTGATCTTATCTATGAGTGCATCTCTACTCCTTCGTTTTCGATTTTAATTGATGGTTCCCCCTTTGGATTCATTAATAGCTCGAGAGGATAAAGGCAAGGTGATCCTCTCTCGCCTTATCTATTTTCTATTGTTGTGGAATTCCTTACTATATTACTTGACGTGGAATACTTAAAAGGTAACCTACTTCCCATATATCAAACTGAGCCAGTTATTACACATCTGTTGTATGAAGATGATATTTTAGTTTTGGCTAAAGCTACTTCAGAAAATGCTGAAAGCATTAAACACATATTTCAGGTTTTGAAAAATGTCTCTAGCCTTGATTTGAATGCTAATAAGTCTACTTTATTCTTTAGTAAAGGAGCAAAAAACGAACAACAAATTGCTAATATTTTAAATATCAGCACTGGCAATCTTCCTATTGTTTACTTAGGCATCCCTCTTTCTTATAGTAAGTTAAAAGCAAGGGATTTTGGTTGGTTAATTGACAAAAAAAATAAAAAAATTCAACCACTGGAATAGTAAGATACTTAATATCAGTGGTAGGGCAGAATTGGTCAAAACTGTCATTTTTCCTATGATTCAGTTTTGGCTTCAATTCACACAATTCCATGTGTCTATTATCCAGAAAATTAAGTCCATATTTGCTAACTTTGTTTGGAAATCTAAAGCACATAAAATAAGTTGGGATAATGTCTGCAAAACTAAAAGTGAAGGTGGACTAGGTATCAGAAGAATTGAAGATATTACTAAAGCAGTTGCAGTTAAATTATTATGGAATTATATTCAATCAGATTCACTTTGGGCAAAATGGATGCATGGTAAATACTACAAAAATATTAATTTCTGGACTGCTAGATAACAATGCTTCATATGTTTGGAAATCCATTCTTACAGTTAGGCAGTATTGCAAAGGATTAATTGACAAAAAAATTGCAAATGGTGAAAACTCAGATATGTGGTTTGATCCATGGCTTAATGGAACATCTCTTATTGATAATTTGGCTGGAGTAGTATGGCAATTAATGGTGGGTGTAACAGAAAGGTTTTCAGTTTATAGTCTGTCAATAAATGGAAACACAACCTTGTTCATGTTCCAGCTCAAATACATCATTCTATACACAATATAAAGATCCACAAGCAAAAACGACAAGATTTTTGGTTTTGGCTTCCTACTAACAATGGTAAATTTAGCATGAAATCAGCTTGGAAGCAAATCAGAGGCAGGCATTCTGAATTAAACTGGTCTAAAATCATTCGGGATAATGGTTTGCACCAAAAATGTCACCATGTGCTCTTCTAGCAAAAATGGACAAATTAAATACCAAAGACAGGATAAATAGGTGGAATCCTAACATAGACCGTGACTGTGTGCTGTGTTTAAATCAAATTGAAGACAGAGATCATCTGTTTTTTCATTGCAGTTACTTGAGACAACTTCTGGACTCCATTAGGCAAATGTTAAAGTTTAATTTTGGTAACTCCTATGACCTTAGTCAAATTCTGGAATATATATGCCAAAACCACAATAATTACTCACTATTGAATCAGATCATCAACATAACTTTCACTACTTTGATATGGAATATATGGTGTGAAAGAAATAGTCGGGTATTCAAAGGTATCAATCTGCCTACTACAGTGAGATTAAAGCTTTTAATTCAAGAATGCAAATCCTTAATCCAACATCTACTGGAATCGAAAACGATAAGCTTAGATATTAAACTTATATTAGATGAGTTCGACATTTCCACTGGTCCAAAAGCTGCCCACCATCCTCCTTGAAGCTGCTCTAGATTCTTCTTCAACTCGGCGATTGGTTTAATTTGTGATTTCTACTTCTAGCTTCCACCATTATTGCCCTAGCTTGTGATTTCATTTTCTCCATTTTAATTTGGGAAAGTTACGAGTTTTCTCTCTCTGGAAGTTGGATCTTCGAGGACTTTGTTTTGATATAGTCTTGTTCCACGTGTCTTTGTGTAGTTTGTTTTTATTTTATTTTATAATTTTTATTTTTGTTTTGTTGAACCAAATTGCTCGTATGGATGGTTTTGAGTGTATTCCCTATTGTTTACTACTCCATCTATTTGATAAATTGGTTCAGGCTCTGGGTCATTTAATTGTTAATATACAGACATGATATGTACTCTTTTTCCTTGCAAGGTACCCATCTAGGTTAGGGGGGTTGCAAAGTTTTAATGAGGCATATCATGAAAGTATATGATTACTTTTTCAGTATATAAAGTACCTTTTTCCAAATATATATATATATATATATATATTAGACAAGCCCAAAGAGTTCAAATAACATTTATCGAGTAAAAAGCCATTTATCGATAAAACGATTTTCGATCACATTATCGATATTTCTTCAAACTATTAATTTTTGTAAACATATTTCAAATTTTTTTTACCTTCATATGTTATTAATTAAAAGGTGTTAATTATAACAACCCGGTTTCTAAGGGTAATTAATAATAAATATTTAATTAATTTGTATTTTTGGAATTTAAAATAACTAATTCGAATTTATTTTGGAATATCGAAATTTTATAACAAGATAATTAGTGATGGAATTAAATAGTTTTGAGAACAAATGGATGTTTTAAGAATGATGAAATTAATTAATTTGGAAGTTGTTTAATATGGGTTAAAATATGAATAAATTATTTTAGAAATAATGATAGATTAAATTTTGCAAAGTGTAAAGTTTATTTTTATAAGGAAATAAAGTTATTAATATAGTTTTGAAATTAACTACTGAATGAACTAAATAAAATAAATTAATAAAGTCATAGAAAATAATTTTTAATGATATAATTTATTGGAAGGTAATTTAGTAATAGAAGTAATTGTGTAAGTGGGCTTGGATATAAGAAAGAAAAGGCCCAACCACTTAAGCCCAACAAAACCCAAACTCTAAGAATTAAGCATCCTCACATATCCATTTCTTGAAATTGCAATTTCTAGTTTTCTATTCCCTATTTATAAATACAACAACAACGTTAGCAACATTATTATGGAGAAAATGTTCACAATGCCAAATCCTTACCTCTTTGTAAATTCAAATTAAATTCAAAATAAATTCTAAAAATTCCAACAACTCAAAACAAAGCTTCTCGATCACTCTACACCATTTATCAATCAGGAAATCGAGTTGTAGATCATCAATGTAAGGTGGAATTGAATTACAATGATGGGAAAGGAGAAGAAGAGTAGAAGGAGAGAGAAGCTAGCTTTGTAGGAGGAACTCTTCAATCAAGGTAAGTGTCGTCACATTCACTACTATGTCTAAACTTGTTCTAATCATTCACAAGTTGAGAATCTGATACGTAATTGTGTAGGCAAAGCTGTTATGTGTAAGTGAAGGCTCTATGCATATGTGTGTGTAGTTTTTTGTTCGTGTGTGGTGTCTTAGGCATATGTGTACGTGGTTTTGTGTGTACTGTTATGGGTATGCGTGTGCAGGACTATGTGTGGGTTTTTCTACCGGTGCGTACGTGTAGCCTTGTATGCGTGAGTGTGCAATCTCGTCGGTATAGCTCCATGCGCATGTGTTTGTGAGTGTATGTTATGCCAGGCTATGCAAGTGTGCATGTGTGAGGTTGTGTGTACTTTTATCTAAACCTGTGTGTATGTGAGATTTTGTGCGTTGTTTGTGCAAACTTCATCCATATATATATATATATAAACTAAAATATATATTTAAATTATGGAGCCGACATTGATAATTGAATGAAAACTGATGGATGTTTAGTAGTTGAGCTGATAATTTGGCAGAATATGTTATATACACTTACTCAAATCCAAACTACCACTCAGTCTGACCATCCAATAACTACATGATCTCAATATGAATTGAGATTAACAACTTACTCCATCTATAGTACTATTTTTAGTTATGCACTCATGAATTCAGTACTTCTTAAGTCTATGCTTGTGTAATTCTATATGTGTATGTGTTGCGCATGTGATTGTCTAAATCTGTATGTGTTGTGTGGAATTATGTACATGTGTTGTGTAAGTTTGAACATGTGTGTGTTAAATCTTGCATGCATATTTAAATAAATATGTGTTTGGGTGAGTGCAGGTCAAACAAAATAATGAAGTGAAAATTATTTTAGCAATAAAGACATATATTTTGTTTGTACCAAAATTGGACACAACACACTTCGGAAGTATTTGAAGAGATAAAATGAAGAAGTTAAATGTAAAAAGAGGACTATCTAACAAACACTTCAAAAACAAACAAGAAAGTATGCAGAAACACAAGGATTTAGAGTGGTTTGGCGTGTTGCCTACGTCCACTATGGAATGATTGACTTTTATTAACTTTTCTCTGCTGGTTACAATGGATTACAATAGTAAATCTAGAATACAACAATGAAATTTGAATACAATGGTGAATTCGGCAGAGTCTTGATGTCAAAGAGCCAAAAGATCCCTTTTCTGTAGGTTCTGGGCTGCTATTTATAGGCGTAGGTTGCAAATATCTTGCCCAGATTTTGGGAGACCTCATCTGGCACGTGGGCAGGCCCACGCGATCGATCCCATGTGATTTGCACTCGGTCCGTGATCGATATAAACGAATTACGTATCGATCAAGATTTGACCCAATCGAGTCGAAATTTAGCATGAACATTCTTTAGGTTGTACGCATGCTCCTATGAAAATTTGGTGGCATTTGGACTTGTAGATTGTGAGTTATAATCAATGCAAGTTTGTACTTTTCGAAGGCTGTCTCCTTCATATCGATGTCGTTCGTATCGATGGTTTCACATCGATGATTCTGCACGTGATGCCGGTTGACGTGGCGCTTGTTTCTAGGATCGATCCACATTTCATGCCAAATTGATCGATTCATTCCAATATTTATGCCTCGTACGTATCGATCTGACTTGGCCTTGTTCGCATCGATCGGCTATGCCTCATTTCGTATCGATCCTGCATATTCCATTCGCATCGATGCTTTGTGTTTTATTTCGTATCGATGAGAAGCATCGGTTTCGTATCGATCGCTTAAAGGCCACTTCGTATCGATGGATGGGCGATTTCTTCGTATCGACCACAGAGTAGCTACTTTCATATCGATGGGAGATATTGATTCCGTATCGACCTATTACCGATCGATACGAATTATGCCGAAGATAGATCGATACGAAATAGACTCCTAGTGTTATCTTCTGATGGATACGAAGTAGGCAGTCACGGATGGATATGAAGTGGACGTTGGTTGATCGATACGAACAAGCCGGAGGTGATCGATGCGAAGCGGTATGAAGAAAGACGAATACGAAGAACACTACTCTCTTGATCGATACGATACCATGTGCATATGATGGATTCGAACCAGATCGATATGAAGGAAGATTTTCTCTGGTTGTTTGATGGATACGAACAAGGTGATTACTTGAATTGCATCGATCATATCTTGAGCATACAAACACGGATTGACTTGAAATTTGGAACGTTGGCTATCATAGCTTTGTTTGTCATGTCTTGTCAATTGTAGCTCGATACGGACTCGGATAAAAATTCATTGATATCCATAGTGAGCCTGCGTATAACCGATCTTCGGGATGGACTGTCTTCGGTTTCCATTTAAGTTCCTGGTATCATGGCCTTGCCAAAAAGCGGGATAACAATTTCCCTCCAAAGTACGTCTTGTGAAAACACGATGTGCTTTGAAAAGCTACAATCTTCATTTTGAAAAGTTCCATTTGACTTGTAAAATGGTTGTTGTTTTCTCACCGAAAGTTGTAATCTTTGATTGATCCGTAGAAACATAAATTATGAACAGTAGACTGCCCATTGTTGTACTGTGTACTGTTGTAATTGATCGATGTATGATAGTAATTTGTCGTTTGTTGTTGTAATTGTCACCAGACAAGCATTTAATTCCTTGCAGATACGATGAACAGGCAAGATTCTATGCTCAGCAGCCTTCGTTCAGCACGCTAATCGTCAGGCTCCTATTATGAGTCTCGTCGGAGGGAGGATGACAGAAACCGCGATCGCGGTTATTCTAGTCAGGAACGCTACGAGAGGGATAGGGACAAGGATTACAAAGAACAGAGATATCGATCCCGATCGCGTTCTCCACCCCCTCGACTCCCCACACAACCTTTGGGCCAGGCAAAACAACCGGTAGAGCCCCCTCGTCACAAACCATCTTTGCAAACTTCTCGGACTGAGTCGCAATGCCATAGAACTGAGGGGGAGCCTCCAGTCGTCGCTGAACAAGCTATCACTAAGCCTACTGGGGAATAGGCTATTAGAATTGCTCGGCTAAAGAAAGATTTTCCAAATATATGCTTTGACGGTTACATTTTCCCTCCTCACTTAAAGAGAATTCCTTCAGAGGCAGAGAACACAATGCATGATTATATTCACGATATCTATACCCAGTACAAAGAGTGGGCGAAGGCTGTAGAGAAAGCGTCGAAGGTGGCCTTCGAGCGGGTTAAAATAATCGAAAAGTTAGAATCTGATCTCGCCTAGAAGGACCACATCGTCCAAGTGCTTAATAATGAAGCCGAGTCCTCTCGGAAATCAGAGATAGAGACCACCAAAAAGGCCGATGAGGCGAACTTGGCCATGGAGAGGATGAAGCAGACACACTTTGCCTTGGTGGAGCAGATGGGCCACCGAAACACCACTGTCTCAGCTGAACGGGACGCTGCTCTGAAAGAACTTGCTGAGCTCAAAGCCAAAATTTCAGAAATCATCAAGGAAAAAGATGATGCAAATAGAGCTGCCCAAGAGGCTTGTGAACATGCCATAGAGCTTCGGGGCGAACGGGATGCGGCAACGGCTAAGGTCCGGATAGTGGAGACTGAGGTCGAGGAGAAAGTCTGAATGGCGGAGTCTAGGCTAGAAGCTGATATTGAAGATCTCCTCATCGTTTATAATGCTAACGTCTTGAAGCACAAAAATCTAGCCTGGCTCGACAATTATCCAACGCATCTACACAACGCCTAGGGTCGATTGGTGGAGGATGAAAAGGCCGCCCACCAAGCCGAATCGATTGATGAATTTGAGCTTGAAAACCGAATGATGAATGAAGACGAGCGAAAAGTTCTCCATGATGCAATGATTTCTCATGAGAAGGAGAAGCTCGGCGCTCAGCATTTGGAAGTTGGAGAAGGTTCCGGCGTCGAGCACCGCGATACAAGGCTCGACACTCTCGTGCCTACCCAGTGTGAACCGACTTCCGCGGCTGATTCTCAATCTGTTCCTGCTTACAACCCGGATCAGCCGCAGTTATCTCTAGCTAGCGAGCAAATCTCTGAGGCCGTTCAGCTACCCACAAGTCAAACCGAGGAAGGTACTCTGAACATTCTCTATGCTTATCTGAAATCGGAAGCGTCACTAGAAGTAATTATTAACCGTTCTTCTTTTGTTTTTGTCCAGTGATTGATGCTACACCGGTCGTGCCTCCTGCCACTCAAGAATCACATCATATGCAGGAGGCCATTATAACTGAAGCAACCACCACAATGACCAGGGTGCCGACTGATGGAGCGCAGGGGAGCACGCTCATTTTTGATGAGCAGATGATGGATGAACTACTCGGTCATCCCAATGATCCTTTTTCATATTTGTCGTTCGTTATGGGCAGAAATGCACCGATGACAAGTTCTTCGGCTATAACTACGGGAGTTCCTGACGATGCACAAATGCTTCATGAGGAGGAAATTATAGCTGAAATCGATGCCGAAATGGAGGCAGCCATGCGGGGCAGTGGTTTTGGCGGTGGAATGGCTAGACTTGGTCCGACTCCTTTACGGATGATATCTTTGAGAGGAACGGTTATTGAGACAAGCGCGCCTGCCCCACCTCCTTCTATTGATCCTGTCCCTCCGACTCCACCTACAGGAAGTGTTCCAATACATATGAGTTCGGAGGAGGATGTTGATATAATGCCCTCTATTGGAGACCGGTCGCCGAAAGGCAAAGGCTCAAAGAGAAAACTTAGCGGAAGCTCCAGCGGGTCCACACCAAAGGGGAAACCGAAGAAGAAGAAAGAATAGACGTGCTTCTATGGTGAAATTTTGGAGTAGATAGGAATCTCTTTTGTTCCTTTTTTGATAGCTGTGTATAGATGCGGGTTCGGCCCCTGCTAGTAGAAATTTTTGGATAAACTTGTACTTAGTTTCTTTCTACAAACAATTGAAATGAAATTCCATTTTGTCTTTAACTCAATTTTCATTTATTTGCTTAAATTTTTCAGCAGTTGAACTCTAGTCTAGTATATTTATTGAGTTTCGATCTTTGGATTGGATCCAAATTTAGTTGTTAAGTCCTGAAATCATGATTATGGGTGATGACTGAATGTTGAACTGGACTCCGATGCTGCATTGTCTCAATCGGTGATCGACGCTTAAGTTTTGCCCCCAATTTCAGGGACGAATTGTAGAGATCAAGTGGCGATCACACTTCGCTTTCAACTCATCGAGCGTAACATCGTCGAACTGATGCTGGAATAAAGAAATTCGAGTGGTCGAATCGCGTTCGCTCATTTATCGTCGATTGCTTCCATACTCCGAGGATTTGCATTCGTACGTCGGTGATCGGACACGCCTGCTTCAGTTTCAAGGATACGTCCACACTCCGGGGACTTCGAGTTGTTTTACGGACGGTCAATCCTAATCCGGTTTGTGTTCAAACTTCAATCCACTCTCCGGGGATTTTGAGTTAACGTTTATACTCCACTTCGCACTCTGGGAATATAGAGTTGGTGTTTATGTCGACACTTTGGTTCACACTTTGGGAATCCGGAGCTAGTTGAAATTTATACTCCAGTTCGCACTCTAGGAACTTGGATTTGTTTGACAGATGGTCAGTCACATCTGTTCGGGTTTTAGGATTTCATTCACACTCCGAGAACGATGAATCTATTAGGATCGTGGATGGTCGGTTCACATCAACCCCGAGTTAACAAGCGAGGTCGTTAGACGGACGGATCCATCTTCCTCAAACTTGGTCAAGGTACGGGCAAAGTCGCTAGGTGGACGGATCCACCCTCTTCGGAACCGTATTTGTAAGTTTATACTCCAGTTCACACTCTGGGAACCTGGAGTTAGTTAAAGGATCGTCGTGTATCAATCCCTTTTTGATTACAGCGTGATGGCTTGTCCCCGAGCTCGGGTTTCACTTAACGAGTGACCGGTCGTATCACAGTCACTCCCTATTTAAATAAATTCCACCGTATGATGGAACTTAGCTCTCCGTGTATAGTGATGGCCATATGAAGTATTTCAAGTAAATCATAGCTCTGGCTCGAAGAGATTGCACTTTATTGCTGAAATAAGAAAATACGGCAAAATCAGTTGCCTTATTACAAATTCAAATTTCGAAGTGCATAAACAAATTGCAAATGAAAAATAGACTGAATAATTAAACAGAGCCCGTTATGTGTAGTAGCGACGAAGACTCTCGCTGTTCCAGGCTCTTGGAAGAGTGAGACCGTCAACGGTCGATAATTTGAATGTGCCATCTCCGAGCTTTCGTTCAATAACATATGGCCCTTCCCAAGTTGGCTTCATATGCGAAGGGATCGAATAAATTCTTTTAAGGACGAGATCGCCGAGTTCAAAGGTTCGGGGTCGGACCTTGGCATTATATAATCGGGCGACTCAACTTCGGTATGCGGCTGCCCTCAAGTCAGCCTCTTCACGCTTCTCATCCAATAAATCCAGGGATTCAGCAAGAAATATAGCATTTGTCTTTGGATCATAGTAAGTCATGTGATGAGAAGGCACTTCTAATTCGACTGGAATAATAGCTTCTGAACCATAAGAAAGAGAAAACGGAGTGTGACCGGTTATGGACTTGTGGGTTGTTCGGTAGGCCCATAAGGCCATAGGAAGTTCATCGACCCATTTGCCCTTGGCTTTTTCCAATCGTTTCTTTAGAATAGACTTTATGACTTTATTAACAGCTTCGACCTGTCCATTCTCTTGAGGGTCTGCGACTGCGGAGAATTTCTTCTGGATGTGGAATCATTGACAGAAATCCTTAAATTCAGCACTGTCGAACTGGGTCCCGTTATCAGTGATGATAGTATGTGGGAGACCAAATCGGCAAATGATGTTGCGCACTACAAAGTTGATCACCTTCTTCGTTGTGATTGTAGTAAGGGGTTCAGCTTCCGCCCACTTGGTAAAGTAATCAACTGCTACGATGGCGTATTTCGCACCACCTTTGGCCAGAGGTAAAGAGCCAATAATATCGATACCACATACTATGAAGGGCCATGGACTGACAATTTGTGTTGTCTCGGTAGGCGGGGCCCTTGGAATCCGAGCATGCTTCTGGAATTTGTCGCACTTTTTGGCGTAGTCTGATGCATCGCGATTTACGGTTGGCCAGTAGTATCCATATCTGAGCACTTTCTTGGCAAGGGCTTGCCACCTAGTGTGATCGCCACATTCTCCTTCATGCACATCATACAATACGCATTTGATTTCATCGTGAGCGATACACCATAGTAAGGGAACAGAGTATCCTCTTCTATGCATAACTCTGTTTTGAATAGTGAACCGTGAAGCTTTTCAAAGAATCTGTCTCTTTTCACTCCTGCGCTCTGGCATGATTCCGTACTCAAGATAATTTTTGAACGGAGTCATCCATGACTCCTTATCGTGAACAACCTCAAATACCTAATCCGTCTCCATCCGGTCGATGCTCGGGGAAGCTAATGTCTCCACGGGAACGAGTCTCATTTGTTGTGCCTCGCCTGTGCTGGCTAACTTTGCTAATGAATTGGCTTTTTGATTGCGCTCTCGGGGAATGCAGTAGATGGCATAGTAATCGAACTAATTTAATATTTCTTGAACCCGAGCAAGATAAGCAGCCAATCTTTGGTCCTTGCCTGGTATTCCCCCCGAACTTGACACACGACCAATTGTGAATCCCAATAAATCTCCACAGCAATGATTTTCAAATCTCTAGCAAGCCTCAATCCGGCAAGTAGGGCTTCATATTCGGCTTCATTGTTAGTCGTGCGAAAATCAAACTTTAAAGCATAGCATATAGGTCGACCTTCAGGAATTTCAAGCACAACTCCTGCACCGGAGCAGCGGTCATTAGATGCACCATCAGTATGCAGCTTCCAGATATACTTGGGAGATTCACTTGTTTCGGGAAAGTCCTCTGGGATGGTAAATTCAGCTATGAAATCTGCTAGGACTTGTCCTTGAATGGCTCGCCTTGGAGTGTAAGTAATGTGAAACTGACTTAACCCGATATTCCATTTGAGTAACCTACCAAATGTCTCAGGCCGCGTAAGGACCTATCGTAACGGATGGTCAGTGTAAACGGTGATTGGATGAGCCTGGAAATACGGACCGAGCTTCCTCGAGGCAATAACAAGATAGTAAGCCAATTTCTCTAACTTCGGATAATTTCCCTCAGCTCCGGTTAGTCTCTTGCTTATATAGTAGACCGGCTTTTGTATTCGGTCTTCCTCCCAAATTAGGGCAGCACTAATTGCGTTCTCTGATACTTCCAAGTAAATGTACAATTTCTCGTGATCGATAGGCTTTGACAAAATTGGCGGTGTGGATAGATGTTGAATTAGTGCTCGGAATGCACCCTCACATTCCGTAGTCCATTCTAACTTTCGCTTTCCTTTTCGGATCAGATCGAAGAAAGTAATGCATTTGTCAATAGACTTTGAAATGAACCTGCTCAGTGCTGTTACTTTCCCGTTGAGACTTTGGACTTGCTTTATAGTTTTTGGAGTTTCAAGATTTCTGATCACCCAGATCTTTTCGGGATTGGCTTCGATTCCTCGAGCGTTGACGATAAACCTAAGGAATTTTCCGGATGCGACCCCAAAGTGACATTTCAACAGTTTGAGCTTCATTCTGTATTCTCGGAGGATATTAAACATTGACTCCAGGTCTCTGATGTGATCAGTGAAAAATCGCGACTTGACTAGCATGTCGTCCACATACACCTCCATGGTTTTTCCAATATGGTTAGCGAACATTCGATTAACTAACCGTTGATAAGTTGCCCCAGCATTCTTGAGTCCAAAAGGCATAACTTTATAGCAATAGAGTCCCATATTGGTTATGAAGCTAGTATGCTCCTGGTTGGGCAAGTGCATAGGTATTTGATTATAGCCAGAGTACGCATCCATGAAGGATAAAAGTTCATGTCCAGCCGTTGAGTCTACAAGTTGATCAATTCGAGGAAGTGGAAAACGGTATTTGGGGTAAGCTTTATTCAAGTCCGAGTAGTCAACACATGTTCTCCATTTCCCATTTGGCTTTCGGACAAGTACAAGATTGGATACCCATTCCGGGTATAATGCATCTCGAATGAGTCTATTCGTTTTAAGCTTATCTACCTCTTCTTTAAGGGCGGCATATCTCTTTGGATCCATACCACGCCTTTTTTGCTTGACCGGGACGTGCCGCGGGTCAATATTCAATGTGTGGCTCGCGATGTCCGGCGAGATCCCATACATATCAGAGTGCGTCCAGGCAAACACATCAAGGTTTACCCGGAGAAATTCAACCAATTCCTCTTGCATTTGTTGGCTTAGCTGAGATCCAATCTTTATCATTCTTGAATCGTCGTTATCGTCGATTGGAACATCGATCGTCAGTTCGGCCGGAGAAGCTTGATTGTCTTCACTTTCGTCTTCGCTTTCGGTGTCCCTCGGGTCAAGATCTCTTTGGAATTGGTTGGGGTACCCGGGCCCGGGCCCAGGCGTTAATTGTCAATTATCAGAAAAGCGGACGCAGAGAGATTCCTTTACACCCTTTCCTTTTTCTTTTCGCTGCGCATCGCACAGCTCAGCAACATAACAGGCTCGTCCTGCGGCCTGATCCCCTTGAACAACTCCGACACCATTGTCGATAGGGAATTTCAAAGTCAAACACCATGGGGCGATGGAAGCTCTGAACTCAGCTAGGGATGGTCGGCCTAAGAAAGCATTATATGGGGAGTTTATATCCAAAACAACAAACTGCAGTATCCGGACTCTCCGGCGTTCACCAACTCCTAACTCCACTGGAAATTCCACCACTCTAGTGGGTATAGTTGCACTCCCGTTGAAGCCATGAATACGGGACTGACATAGCTTCAAGTCTTTATTCTCCATTCTCATCTGGTCATAGGCTCGTTTAAACAAGATATTCATAGAACTTCCGCTGTCTACCAAGATCCTATTCATCCAAGCAGGACCTACTTGAGCTGATATGACAAGCAGATCAATAGTGGGGGCTTCGATCCTATCGGCATCCCGACCTCGAAATATGATGTCATCTGCCATCGTTTTTTGTTGCTTGGTTGGAGCCCCATCTTCGAAATTACTACAGCATTCAATGCCTGCATGCCTAATAGAGCTGGCATATGACTCCATTTCCTTCCAGCTACGGTCTGTTGGATGAGGACCACCACTAACAGTGTTTATCACCAACCTCCCGCCAGTACGAGCAGGTTCTTCTTGTCTAGCTGGATTCGGTACATGATTTTGATTCGATGGGCCTGCACCTCCAGATTGCGGCGCCCGCACAAACTGTTCTAACTTCCTTTCTCTTATCAACTTTTCGATGAGATCCTACAAGTGACGGCATTCATTTGTTTTATGGCCGTAGCTTTCGTGGAATCTACAAAACTTCCCCGTCTGAATTTGCTTCTCCAATGACTATTTCGGAGCAGGCTTCTTGTACTGAATGGTATTGCAGGTTTGTAGATATACGTTCTCCAGTGACGTATTCAGAGGAGTATAATTATCAAACATAGGAGCTCTACGTCGTGGACCACGGTTCTAATCTCGTTTTCTATTTTGGTTACCATTGCCTTTTTGCCGATCTTGTTTATTCTAAATGTTCGATTGCACTTTTCCGGAACTCTCCCCGGATTGTTTGACAGCAATATTACTCTGAATTCCTTCCACACTAGGCCCCGCATCATCCTTTTTCCTAGACTATTTCGCATCCTCCCTTCTCAAGAATTGAACTGCCTTGGAATAGAAACGGTTCAATGATGTAGGGGGTTTTTCGGCCAACCAGTTGCCGAACTCGGAATCGGGCTCAATCCCCTTAGTCAGTGCAATAAGAATAGAGTTATCATTTGGGTTGCTGATCTCAGCACATGCAGCATGAAATCTTTCTAAATAATGCCTGAGTGTCTCTCTAGGAGCTTGAGTGACACTAGATAAAGTATTAACATCCTTCGGTCTTGCGACATGCATACAGAATTGTTCATCAAACTTTATCGCCAACTGATCAAAACATGAGATAGATCGAGGTGGCAGTCGGGTAAACCACGTAGTCGCTATGCCCCCCAGAGAGATCGGGAAGCTTCGGCACTTAACTACGTCATCAACTCGAGCAGCATTCATCAACCACTCATATTTTAAGATATGTTGATTAGGATCTGAGCTCCCTTCGTAAACGGGTAAAGTCAGCATCCTGAATTGTTGGGGTGGTTCAGCATAGAGTATCTCATCAGTAAAAGGGGTATGACTCCGGGAGATTCCCTAGTCGTCATTGCTAAGACCCTGACTTTCACGGATCATTTGACGGATCATTGCTGGCAGGTCGGGCATCCAGACATTTTGAGCAGGTTGGGCCAAGGTGTGGTCGGGTTCCACAATGCGAGGAGCGGCCGGTCGTTGTCGACGGTTCATGTCTCGCCTCCTTGGTTCTATGTCTTCGGGGACGTAAGGCTCAGGAGTATGGTTGCGTTGATGGTGGGTTGGATCCGTTCGATTCCGAGCATCAATTCTTGGCTCAGTAGCAGTGGTGGCAGTGCGATTGTCGGTGACATAATGAGGAGCAGTACCTCCTCGGGAGGTGGGTCCAGTCTGATGGCTGGTTGATGGACCGACTCTCAGTTTCCCAACATTCAATGTATGTTGATTCCCAGTGGCCTGTGTGTAACTTCCGTCCAGTCGCGGGTGCGTGGACCTATAATGATAATCAGAAGAGGCTGAACTTTCAGTGGATGAATAGGAAGCCTGATCCCTCCTGGATCTCCTTCGTCGTTGACGGTTCAGTTGGTTGGATAGTTCCGCATTAGCACGGAGCTATTGAGTGAGCCGTTCGCAGCTTTGGTTCAATTCTTGAATTAACATATGAAATTCTTCCCTGGTGACAGGGCCTTGCGGATCTGATGGTCCGGCAGCGTTCTGGTCGGTTGTAAGTGGTTGTACAAGATTCTGTCTGTCCCGTCCTTCTGGATCTACAGCTGTAGAAGTAGTCCTTGTATTAACCATGATGAGCAGTGAAGCTCTTTCCTAGACTTGATGAAAATCGGAATAGGATGGAAGAACTCTAGTCTTTGAGATCTGGATCTTCTTCTTAGATTTGTACAATCCGATATTGATAGTAGATCCAACGAGCAGGAGAAAAACTGTGTTTTCTCAGTGAAAGCACCAAAGTGTTTGTACCAAAATTGGGCACAACACTCTTTGGAAGTATTTGAAGTGATAAAATGAAGAAGTTAAATGTAAAAAGAGGACATCTAACAAACACTTCAAAAACAAACAAGAAAGTACGCAGAAACACAGGAATTTAGAGTGGTACGGCGTGTTGTCTACGTCCACTATGGAATGATTGACTTTTATTAACTTTTCTCTGATGGTTACAACGGATTACAACAGTAAATCTCGAATACAACAGGGAAATTCGAATACAATGGTTAATTTTGGCAGAGTCTGGACGTCAAAGAGCCAAAAGATCCCTTTTCTGTAGGTTCTAGGCTGCTATTTATAGGCGTATGTTGCAAATATCTCGCTCAGATCTTGAGAGACCTCTTCTGGCATGTGGGCGGGCCCATGCGATCGATCCCATGTGATTTGCACTCGGTCCGTGATCGATACGAACGAATTTCGTATCGATCAAGATTTGACCCAATCGAGTCAAATTTAGCATGAACATTCTTTAGGTTATACGCAAGCTCCTATGAAAATTTGGTGGCATTTGGACTTGTAGATTGTAAGTTATGATCGATGCAAATTTGTACCTTTTGAAGGCTGTCTCCTTCGTATTGATGCCATTCGTATCGATGGTTTCGCATCAATGATTATGCACGTGATGCCGGTTGATGTGGCGCTTGTTTCTAGGAGTGATCCACATTTCATGCCAAATTGATCGAGTCTTTCCAATGTTTACGCCTCATATGTATCGATCTGACTTGGCCTTATTCGCATCGATCGGCTATGCCTCATTTCGTATCGATTCTGCAAATTCCATTCGCATCGATGCTTTGTGTTTTATTTCATATCGATGAGAAGCATCGATTTCGTATCGATCGCTTAAAGGCCACTTCATATCGATGGATGGGCGATTTCTTCGTATCGATCACAGAGTAGCTACTTTCGTATCGACGGGAGATATTGATTCCGTATCGACCTATGGCCGATCGATACGAATTATACCGAAGATAGATCGATATGAAATAGACTCCCAACGTTATCTACTAATGGATACGAAGTAGGCAGTCATGGATGGATACGAAGTGGACGTTGGTTGATCGATACGAACAAGCCGGAGGTGATCGATGCAAAGCGGTATGAAGAAAGATGTATACGAAGAACACTACTCTCCTGATCATATGATACCATGTGCATATGATGGATTTGAACTAGATCGATATGATGGAAGATTTTCTCTGGTTGTTTGATGGATACGAACAAGGTGATTACTTGAAGTGCATCGATCATACCTTGTGCATACGAACTCGGATTGACTTGAAATTTGGAACGTTTCCTATCATAGCTTTGCTTGTCATGTCTTGTCAATTGTAGCTCGATCCGGACTAGGAAAAAAATCATCGATATCCATAGTGAGCCTGCGTATAACTGATCTTCGGGATGGACTGTCTTCGATTTCCAATTAAGTTCCTGGTATCACGGCCTTGCCAAAAAGCGGGATAACATATTTATTTATGAAACATATGATGTTAACAATTATGGCACTCTTATATTGTATAATTCACAAGTCTGTGCATGTGAGTGTGAAATTCCTATGCGTAAGTAGGAGCAAGCATAAGTAACTATAAACATAAATATGTTTGTTCAAGTGTTGTGCATGTTTTGTAATCTTGTGTGTGTTCATGAGCTGTGCATGTTGTATAATTTCTATTTTCATACGTTGTGTGCATTTGTGAAATTTTACGTGTTGGTGCGTGAGTATGTGAGTGGGTAGCAAGAGACGTTAGCATGCATGCATTATTTCAAACGATGGCAAGTTCTTGATCCATGCGATTTATTGAACCAAAGTAAATATATTTTATAAATATACATAAACTTTAATATATGCTCATATATATATGTATGTATATGTATATGTATATGTGTTTAATAAATCAATGAAGTAAATTCTATTGTATTATTTAATGGAAAATTAAATAGGTTGATAAACTCCCATCTATAATTAACAAATGTGCTTATAAAGATTTGTAAAGATTGCATAACTTAAATTAAAGACTTTTAAGTAGAAATTTCTAACTCGTATATATCAATTTAATCGAATATTACCTTATATTAATCAATAAAACAATGTTTACTTTAAATAGTAAAATTTATTATTATGTTTTCAAATATAATATATATATATATATATATTTATTTATATGTACGTACGTATATTAACTACTTTGAATATTGATTTGTTTGTTCTATACATTCATGTACTTTGGTTAATCTATTTTATCTTATTTTTCTGATTTTACTACTTTTTATATATTGAATTAGATTATATGACTTATCCACTGTTGATGTTGATTTTGTTTAGTGATTTGATATGATACGGTGATGACATCCTTCTAAATAGATTCATAACATTTTATTGATTTTGTTATTTAATTCTGTGTAGTGAGGAATCTGAATAAACAGAGTTATACGTCGTTTGGTATGAGACTTTCAGCAATATTTCTACGGTTATTCTTTGGACTCGTTATATAGAATATTAAGGTAATTGAGCATAATTTATAAGTAGTGAATACACGTTTGAGTTTCACGCAGTGGTATAGGATGATGTTGTGATAGTTATTCTATTATTCATTGTAAGCAGATGACACTCATGTGACTGGGATTTGTGGTGGGGCTCGTTGCGGGGAGTCACGTGTATAGCCATGTTGTGGCTATATTATCAAGCTGTGTGGAAAAAATGTGTAGAGCCATGTGTTGTCATTATGAGCCACTATGTTTTAGCTATTGAGTGTAGATACTATGTGTCTATCTATCTTGTCTAACTTCTTTTCTATTTTGAGAGTGAACCAGATTTATCGTGGTGGTCGTGCCCTATATCTGTGACACCCTTATTATTGTGTGCCTTTACCCCTATGTCACCTAGGCCAGCATCAGTTGCCTACAGGTGCAATATGTCAAGTGGTGATTGAGGTAGAGTGCAGTCCTACAACATTTTGGTGGCATGCGATGGATAATATCACGATATCAAGGGTGAGGTAACATATCACTGTAGGATCAATGTCAAGCGGACACATATGAGGCTCCTAGAGCAGGCACACGTGTTTTCAATCTCCCACCTGGTTTCGGTATGCGTGGTAGATAGACATATACTATTTATATTTATACTTGAGACTATGTCCAGGATATAGTAAATACCTGTATCTTATCTTACTCAATTGATGGGCAGACGACCTACCCACTCTAGGCATACATCCTACTCATTATTGATATAATTGGGGCATTTCCTTATGCTAGTACAAACCTTTATATTGATTTCTAGATTCTGATAATGATTTCTAGATATGGATGATTCACCCGATTGAAGTTGATTATTTTAATTTCTGATTTGATGTGTTTCTTATGGATGATGACATCATTATATATGACTTTGCGATAATTGTGATATGTGATGTTTTTATGTTTACGTATGATATTATAATTTTATATATACCATATATTGACATGGTGATCACTAACTTGTGTATTGTATCAGTATTATCCTAGTATTTTTCCTAGTATATTCTTTGTCACTTATATTTATTAAGCTTAATTTAGACATAGTCCGACTCAGGCGTTATTTATATAATACTCTCGTCAGTTCGAGACATTTCATATTCATGGATAATGAGACCAGCTTGTGTTTAGGCATAGAGGAGACTAGAATGTGGTATTAGTGTATATAATCTGAGTATTATACAATTCATGTACATATATTCTGGTGTTGTATATAATACATATATGTATATTCATGTATTATATATTATCGTTGCAGTTTTGACTCTATGTTCTCTATTTATATACTGTATGTTATGTATTGTTCTATCCTAAAGGCACACGTCTTTATTTCTTTATGCCGATATTGCATACGTATTTGTGAGTTATTTATTCGATGTTTAAATACTTACCGGTGTTAGCCCATGTAAATATTCACATGTGTATCCCATGTAGCCTCATTCTTCATATTAGCCGATAGTATTACTCTATAATACTTTTGGATAGTATAGGTATAGAGGTGGGGGCATTACATTAATCAAGGTTATAAAATCAATTTTAACACATTAAATCCAAGATTCGAGTATTTAGTTAATTCAGATATTTAAATACAAGTGTTCGAAATTACGGGTCGCTACAATTGGTCAGTCCCAAACTCCTTTCTACTGATCCACACAAGCTCCCTTATGAATAAGTATTACATGCAGACTCTCAACTAACAACCTATCAACTCATTGACATAGGATATATAGGAGTTTGTTATCAACTCTTATCTTGTATGATCCTGTAAACTATGTTTAATTGAACTTAATTTTAACCTTGTGTACTTGTTCTTTTGTACATGACCTCACAGAAATAAGCTAACTCAACTTCACTCATCATTAACTGTATTTTATCCAACAAAGTTTGATCAATACATCATTATGTATCATAGGGAGGAGTTACTTTTGAGGTTGAATCTTATTTGTATTAAGGTTCTTTTGCAACCCTTTCCAATACACACACCTATTCGATCAAATCAAATTCTTTTATTTTCTTTGCATGTTATATCTTTATTTCCATTTTATATTCTATGAACTTATGATATACATACTACTTGTGTATTAAATACACATGTTCATGTCTGTAATAATTTATCGGTGAATTTAACGAAGTATGCAGAACCATTTTGGTATCGTTAGACTTACGATTGCATGTATCTATATGTATCAATCCGAAGATCACCAACTCTTTTGTCTCTCCCACTAAATGGGTGCTTCACCCTTAATATTTTGAGATATAATTTAGTAGTTCCATATGATTCATAATCATACGATTGAAGAATTACATCTTACAGACATGATTTAGTCTATAACTCCAAAATAATAGTAAAACTTTAGATACTTCTATATTATATAAATAATGCAACAAATACCGTTATTTTAGATTTGTTTAGTAACGAATATCCACAATATTCATAATAGAATAAAACTATATATATTTTCAGTCAATACTGAAAACATCTATTATTTCGTAAATAATATGCGATATATATACGTGTTAACAAACAAATTTGCTAACCCCAAAAGTATGTAAAGAATATGTCAACTTTAAAGTGAAGCCTTGTCGAGGCTCACCAAGGTCATCAAGTCGAAGTATACATCCATTTTGGTTTCAAGCTCAGTCATCATTGTCATAGAGGTCTTGAGGCAATGTGAAGGTCGACGTTCGAGTCAACATGCACGGTAAAAGTCAAATCACAAGTTTAAGGGAATTCAATATGCTATGAAAGTCACTACTCCAAGTCAATCAATGTATAATGTTAAATGAAATATGCAAGCCATAGTCCAAAAAAAGTCAAAAAGGCAATATTTTTGTTTAATTTCACCAATCCGTATGTGTACAATTGTTCAAGTGCTAAAATAGGAAAAATCCCTAATTCAATTTAAGGTTTACAAAGTTTAAAAAGTAAGAAATTAGAAGAGAGAAATTGACCCCTTCCACAAAGCCCTTAGGTCCATATTTATAGGGTTCGGCAAGTGACAGGCCTTGGTGTCCATTGGCTTCGGCATTAGTTACGTCATCAATCATCAATATTGATATTCTATCAGCTTTGACATTAAAAGTGTCGTCGAACATCAAAGTCGGCATTCTTGTATTCACATAGCTAAACTTCGACATCAATGCAATGGAGTTGACTCTTAGCATCTCTAAACTCGACGTTGATAGTTCCTTCTTTGCCGATCAACTTTTATTAATATCAATGAAATGTGGCATTAGTAGAAGCATCTCCGACATCACTTTTCGGTGTATTGATGGTTCTCAGCATGAATATTTGCAACGACGAATCCATATCTTAAGACCTCCTTCGATTGATGGATGGCAGCATTGAATAGCAGTGACATTGATAAGCCTCTATGCCGATGCTTACTAAATGTGGTATTAACTGCACTTGTGCATATTGGTGATGGAAGTCGTCAACATCGGATATGTAGATGTATGGTGTCTCCCAAGCAAGTTCATAAGAGTCAAAGTTGTAATAGCATTGACCTTGGTAACATTTATAACTTGTATTTCCCTTTATAAGGTAATTTCAACGAGCAGCGATGTTAGGATGGAGAACACCATCAGTACTTAACAACTCTGATCACCAACAGCATCAAGAACGGTTGACTTTAGCAATGTCGACATTGATAGGATATGAGTTCATTCAACATTTCTTTGGAAATCATGAGCCTTAACGTTAATCATAATATTATTCGGCATTTTTCATGACCCAAAGAAGACGACGTTCACACTTAAGAGTTCTGGGCATTATTGATGCTAATGAACTTTATGTGATCGCCATTCTTCGAGACTATTTCCTTGAATATCTTCGATGATGATAGTAGTAACAATACGAAAATAATTTTTCCTATCTTGACGCATCTATTTACAAGTGTCATATTGTATTCCCCTACTATTCCACCATTACTATAATAGCGTAAGAAATATGAAGCTCCCTTCTACCACTTATTATTGGCTATTTATCTCTTTTCCTATAACGGGATTACAACCAAGAATTTTAGATCAAATATCTTGAACTCAAAGGAATAAATTTCATAGAGAACAATATTCTATATAAAATTACATTTCGAGTAGAAATCGCATTTCTTATTCAATATAAAATATGTACTAGTATTTATATAGTTCATATTTTCGATGTTGTTCCATGAAGCTAACGTGACACTCTCTTTTTTCATCTCAACCGTACCTAATTTACATCACTCTCGTACATTCACTTTCCTTTCCAAAATGGTCGAACCTTATGGGAAATTCTTACTACAAGACTGTGCTGAATTCTTTAGAAAAGTGCATTTTTAGTCATCCTTAACATTTAAGGAAAACAAATAAATTGCACTTTATGTAAATTGATCAAACTGACATTTCAGTGGTTGAATTTCTAGGTTCATCTTGTCACTCTAGGTCTTATGCTACATTTAACACAATAAGATCCTTACCTCAATCAAACATATTGAATACATGATCTCGCATCATAGTTTACTTGCTAATTTCGGCTAAACTAATTTCATCAAGTTTTTGTACACTATGATCGTGAGTGTTCATCATATAACATTTATCTATGATCAATTATGGATCAAATATCCATACTCTTGTATTGCTTTTAGAGTTCAAAACTCATGAGAAATAATACAAAGTCTCCGACAAATAAACTTTTAGATGACCAAGGCATGAATGTTTTATAGTTTTATAATTTAGTTCTTGCATGGGTCTTGAAGTGGCAACATGCCAAAAGATTTATTGGTACATATATTTTATATTTTTATGTCAATCTTAATTCAGTTCGTTTGTATATTTTAACTCCTAAACATTTTATCAATTATATAGTTGAATAAAATTTTCAATATGTACTATTTCAACTTTAAATAACATATAGATTATAATATTATAAAGGTTAGATATTGCATTTCATTTATCTAGTATGCTCCCACTATTTCTCAAAACCCTAAGAGAAAACATTGAAATCTTTTGACTTCTCTAGTGTGGATTAGAACTAGCTCGCCTTGGGATTCTAACCTTGAAGAAAATTAACAAAACATATGCCCGCAAGCGATGGATAATACCTTATTGATTACATATATATAACTCCTAATCCTTAGTCTTTATCCTAATCTCATTTCAACTTTGAGGTATATCAACAAATCAAAAGAGATTATTCGCTCGTACCTACCATTTCACGACGGCCTAAGTATAAATGCACGTACCTTGAGGAACATCAACAAATACGTGCATGTCTCTTACCTCGTCTAGTCAATATATTAGTAGTATTAGACATAACATCTCTAGCTTAAGGAATATCAACAACTAAAGAGTATGCAAGTAATTTATTAACATATAAATGGTAGAGGACAATTTATATATTAAGGATTCAAAATCTTTAATATATATAAACATCTAGTGATATTGATTTAGGGAAAAATGTATTTCTTTTAAAATACCCTCATGATTCAAGCGTCAGACACATCTCAAATCATGGTACATGTACAATATCTTAGAACCTCTCTTATTTGATTTTAATAACAACAACTATACAATTATGTCAAAGAACCTCTAAACTAACTTGTAGGTATATAAGTATCAAAAAATACAAACAAATAAGTTCAACATGAAAATACACATTATAAAGGAGGATAAAAGTATATACATGGAGATACAAGAAGAGATATAAACGACGGAGAGAAGATAAAGGTGACGAACAAAGTCCTATTAGTCATAGAGTGTCATGTCTAGAGTATACATATGTTAAAATCTCTTCAAAGTGGTATACACACATACCTCACATATTTTAAATGAAAATCAAGTTTTCAAAAATGCATGGAGCAAGACTCGAACCCATGTGACTAGTTTAGAAAGAAAATGCTCTAACCAACTGAGCTAATATAACTTTTGATTTTAACAGAGTTCAGTCGACAGACTTTGTATATTCGGTCGACAGAATCTAGGGGTTTTTGTACTGCTTTATTACGGGATAAAAATGCCTGTAATTTAGTCGGATGAATCACTTATTTCAGTCGATCGAACATTGCAACTGTCATTTTTTATTTTAAATACTGAAGGGATCCTCTTCTCCACAAAGAGTCACTTCCTTTCATTAATGGTTGCAACTCGTCCAATGGTTATCACTCTTCACAAAAAGGTGCAACCATTCGTTTTCTATATAAAGCAATCTCATTACTGAATTCAAATAACAATTATATTCTTTCTTTTCTTTAAATTCTCAAAGCATTCAACTATTTACATTGCTATTACTTTTTGATCACTTGCACTTTCAAGAATATTTTTCTTGTGATCAAAACACTTCTATTTTTTCACGAACACACATTATACCATCAAGAAGAAGATTATAGAAGGGTTGTACTTATTGGCTCATTCGTGCTATTTAAAGAGCACACAAAGTCGCAATCTCAACTATTTTTCACAGTCGAAGTCCTGTTGGCGGCTTAGGCGGTCTGTAATACCCATTCCTCCGGGTTAAGTGAGGATGTTTGTTAGTTAGGTCCAGAAAGAGTTGGGGACTGGATGTAGAATGGGAAGTTCGAACCAGTATAAAATCGACTTTGTGATCTACTATTTTATTTTCGCTGCATTTACAATTTTTACAACTGTTGGGCATCTTCGATCCTGTGCATAGAGACTTTCATTTGGTATCAGAGCCAGGATTCTGGAGATCGTAACAACATCTTAAAATAAATGGCCATAAAGAGATCTAGTCAAGGCAATAGAAAGAGGAAGAGCAATAAAGAAGAATCAAAGGAGCAAACAAGCAAATGCTTCATGGCTAAATTAAGATCACAATCAGTATGCTTAGATTCTTCATATAAAGATCTTTTGTTAGCACATAATGAATTATTAAAGGACTGTAAAATTTTGAACAAAGTTAATAGAATTGCATAAACTAAGTTAAAAGATTGTGAGCAAGAAATTTCCAATTTAAAAGAGGAAAATAAATTTTTGGTAAAACAAACTAAATTTTTTGAAAATACACCAGAAAAACTTGTTTTACAAAAAGATTTCCTACAAAATGAAAATGAGCTGTTATAAGTTAAAAACAATGATTTTTTGGCGGAAATCGATTTTCTATAGAATAAAAATATATTTTTGAAAAATTCTTTAAATAATTCTGGCTCTTTAATTTTTCTCTTGAAAAAGAGAATAGAGCTTTAACCAAAAAGAATTTAGAATTATCTAAAGAATGTGAGATTTTAAAAGATAATGGTAATATTTTTCAAAAAGAAGTTTGTGATTCTAAAGCAACTTTTAAAAGACTAAATGAAAAAATCATAAATTTTAACAAAGGTAAAGATATCTTATCTTCCTTGGTTACAAATTGGAAAGCTAACAATGATAAAAGCGGTTTAGGCTATAAATAAGCTAAGAGTGAAAATAGTACTAGATAAGCATTCATGTACTAGTAACCAAGATAGTCTTAAAACCACTTATAGTCATAATAGTACTTTGTTTAGAAATGATAGAAAATATTTTTCAAGTACTAAGCTAATGACTAATAGTATTAAAATATGGATTCCTGATAATATGATTGATTATGATAAACAACTTTATATTAGCAACTATTATAAGAATGTGATTTGTAATGAAAACTATATTTATAAAGGTTCAACCACACCCAAATGGGTATGGTTTCCTAAAACTTCAAAAATAATAATAACCTTGGGTATCACATGCTTTAAATTTTAATTTTTTTACTCATACCCTAGTTTATGAGTAGTAGTTATTTATTAATGATCAGCGGTCCTACTTATAGCACTAAAACAAAGTAGTTTACTACAAAATACCATAAAAAGTAGGATTCTCTACAGCACTTTGATTAAAATACTAATGTTTTAATGATATCAAAAGTACAGAAATGTAAATACTATTTTATAAATTATTTCATTATTTTTATTTCTTTTAGAGGGTATGACCATACCTATTTTGTAAGGTTTTCACCCTATGATTAACTCCTGGACCATAACGTAGTAAGTGAGTACCAAAAATGATTATTATTTGTTGCAGGTACTTGAAGAAATGAAAGGAAAATGATAGATTTTGAATTTTAAGGATGTTCCATAACTTTGATGGCACTATATGCTTACAATGAAATAAGGGCTTCAGCAAATTTGGTAAAATATAACTTATTTTCTCCATAATTAATATTGGGTTAACCTTTTATGTTTTAGGAATACTTAGCTGTTTCTGAAAAATAATACTCATATCTTGGACATAATATAACTTGAATCTTTTTGAAATGTCCACATTTCTATATAATGTTCTCAAAGCTCTTATAGATATAAAGAGAACATAAATTAAAAGAATATATTTTACGAACAATTTCTAAGAAAGATATATTTACTTAAATGATTTTCATTTATACTTAGAAATATTATAGTTAATTAAAGATTAAATTTTTTGCTCTTTACAAGATATTTTATAAAATTATATTCCTTCATTCTTTTTTGATAATGATAAAGGGGGTAAAATTCATATGGATATTGATAGGGGAAGATATTATACTTAGGGGAGAGATATTATACTTAAGGGGAGTTTTAATCATATTATAATATCATTTTATATAGAATAAATATTTTTCAAAGTATAGTTGTCATCATCAAAATGGGGAGAATGTTAGAACCTCTCCTGTTGGATTTTATTGACAACAACTGTATAATTACGCCAAATAACCTCTATGCTAACTTGCAAGTACATAAGTATCAAAAAGATACAAACAAATAAGTTAAATATGAAGATACACAGTACAAAAGAGGATAAAAGTATATACATGGAGATACAAGAAGAGATACACATGATAGAGACAAGATAAAGGTGATGAATAAAGTATTATTGGTTAAAGAGTGTCATGTCTATAGTATACATATGTTAAAATCTATTCAATGTGGTATACACAGGCATACACCTCATATTTTAAATGAAAATCAAGTTTTCAAAAATGCATCGATCAAGACTCGAATCTGGGTCACTAGTTTAGAAAGCAAGTGCTCTACACAACTGAGCTAAGACAACTTTTTATTTTAAACAGAGTTCAGTCGACCGACTTGGTATATTTAGTCGACTGAATCTAGGGGTTTTTGCATTGTTTTCTTGCGGGATAAAAATCCCTATAATTCAGTCTACTGAATCACCTATTTCAGTCAACTGAATGCTGCAACTGTCACTTTTTATTTTAAATACTGAAGGGATCCTCTTCTTCGCGAAGAGTCACATACCTTCGTTGATGGCTGCAACTCTTCCAATATTATCACTCTTCACAAAATGGGTGTAGCCAGTCGTTTTCAATATAAAGCAATCTCATTATTGAATTTAAATAACAATTCTATTCTTTCTTTTCTTTGAATTCTCAAAGAATTCAACGATATACATTGCTCTTACTTTTTGATCACTTGCATTTTTAAGAATATTTTTTCTTGTGATCAAAATACTTCTATTTTTTCAGGAACACACATTATACCGTCAAGAAGAAGATTACAGGAATGTTGTACTTATTGGCTCATTCATGCTATTCAAAGAGCAAAAAAGTTGCAAACTTAACTATTTGTAATAATCGAAGTCCTATTAGAGATCTTCAGGCACGAAGTTCTGTTCGGCAGCTCAAACGGTCGGTAATACCTATTCCTCCAGATTAAGTGAGGACGTTTATTAGTTAAATCCAAAAGGAGTCTGGGACTGGATGTAGAATGGGAAGTTTGTACCAGTATAAAATTGACTTTGTGATCTACTATTTTACTTTCGCCGCATTTACAATTTTTACAACTATTGGCCATTTTTGATCCTATGCATAGAGACTTTCACATTACGTATGTACTCGTTCCTTAAACCTAAGTTGGATTTCTTATAGTTTCACTTAATTTTTTTATATTAGATTATATAAATTTAATTTATTTACAACTATTTACAATGTAATTAACTTATACAATATTCTTATGTATATTATTAATTAAATCATATTTAATTAATGTTAATTTATTATTTAATTATCTAATAATTATTTTAAAATTCAAAAGTTTATTTTATTTACCCTAAATAATTTAAAATGAATATTAAATATAACACTTATAATTTTATATATTCGGATATCGTTATATATATACACACACACCTATTTTATTAATTAACAATTAATTAAATTATTCAATAATTAATTTTATTTAATTGAAACAATATTAATTAAAAATAATAAATTCAAAACTATTTAATTATAGTTTACCTTAAACAATTTAAGATATATATATATATATATTCAACTATAACATTTATAGAGATATGTGTCTTTGTGTGTGTGTGTATATATCAATATATATGTTTATTTTAATTAATTAACTTTATAATTAATTAATTATTTAATGAATCCAATTAATTAAATTATTAAATAATTTCAAACTATAAATTTATTTTCAAACAAAGTTTTGAAAAAATATTTTATAACTTATATAAAATTTATATTATATTTTAAATTTATCTTTTAATCATAAAATAAAATTTTAAATTTTCAAACTGAATTTTAAAAATTAGCATAACGCTTAATCAATTTTGGACTTTACAGTTGGGTCAACCATTCAGACTTACTCCACCCATTGGGACAGCTCAATAGCAAAGGAGGGGAGAATACTTGATTATTCAACCCTATGCCTTGATATTAATATTCTAGACATCTGTAACAACCCGCATATTTATCGATTTTACATTTAAATATTTTATTTAAATATTTCATCGTTAGTCGGATTTTAGTCCGAAAAGCTACTTTTTGCAAACAGTCGAATTAGGACTCGAGACCACTTCCATTGAGTTCAAAATGCCGTTTGCGACCTTTTTGAGTATAAGCTTTGATATGTTTGAAGTTAGTAGAATTTTGACATTTTTCACTTAGGGCTTTGGGTTTGGGTTTGGGTTCAGCCCACTTGCCCAAATCTGGTTATATCATTACTCCACCCCCTCTCCTCTTCATTACTTCACTTTCATTTCCTAACACTTAAGCTTTAGCAATAATGGAGAGTGGAATGGGAAATTAAAACTCCAAGCCCTATGTGACGACCGCCCATGACCCCTGCACCGAATCTAGAGATAGTGCGCTGTAAAGTGTGTCAAGCGACCATGGACGATTGTCAGGGTAGATCAAAATAACAGAATCTATTGTATTACTCACAGCGCATGGACAAAATACAATAGAACATATAGATAGTGAAGCTTTACAGAATAAAATGCCATCATATAAAACTCCATAATAGTTGAATACAAGCATCCAAATAGTCAATACATCAAGCCTCACTACATATCACTCAGAGAATACAAAGCAGCGGAACATCTAGTACATATGAGAAGATAATATGCAACCCTCTAGCTCGTCTTCGATATTAGCATCGTGAGAAGAGAACAGCACCTGTCACCTGCTACCTAGTCTGCCCGTCCCAAAATGGACGAACAACCCAAGGCAATAAGAATTAAAACATAAAGCCTTGAGTCAGACAACAGTCTTAGTGAGCAGTAAATTAACTAACAACATACCAAAAGAGCATAAAGGAAAAAGAATAGGAATACAACCCTCCCACTCCAACCTCTTTCTACAGTGATAGCCCCAAACACACACTAAGCAGAAGCAAACATAGCAGAGCATACAATTTAAAGTAAAGCAATTATCACTCGAGTCAAGGGCAATGTTTTCCAAGTACAAACCCCCAAGGCCTAAACCAAGATCAGATAAGCACCCAGAAAATACCGCTCTTGAGATCGAATGACGATACAACCAAACATCCATGACTCTGGCTATCACTGTTATCATTGCTTCGGTATCACCGTTAATTGAATGACCGGCACATTCTTTCAGCCGTCCGTCAAGGGCTAATGGAAACCCCGGTTCTAGACATAACTCCCGCACGTCGTCGCAGCCCGTGCCTAGGACTATCGAATCTGTCCAGAGTACTCGACCATCAACAGTTAGTCGTTGGGACTATCGAATCTGCCCAAACGTACTCTTGCTTAGAGCATGCTAGAACCTTCAACAACGATGTTACCCAAGCCTCCTAGTCATCCTCCTCGACGACTATTTCCATACTAGCTCAAGCGCCTCTCAAGCATCCATTACCCTTAACTCGAATCATATCACCGAGTTACCAACGTGCTTGGAATGATCCCGTCTGGATTAGACCAAGACTATCTCACATCATACTTCGCTTCATCACATCCTCGCAAAGTCTCATCTCAAGATCATCACCAAATCTATGCATAAGAGCTTCATCATCCGCTTCATATGCCACAAGCAGCTTTCCCAATTCAAGAGCCTTTCTCTTAGCTTTTGAATCATCTTCGGTCTAAATCAATTCATCAATCATCTAATTCATAGCAATCAATCAAGTCAAACATTAATCCAAGCAATCAAACATTCAAATATGATCTATGTAGACAATTATCACAATAATGGCAATTTCGTAATTAAAGAGTTGAAAGTCTAACAAGCATGAAAACATGAGAAATATCTCTACAATCTTGATGAATGAACTTGCATAGGTTAACACTTAGTAAAACGGTTGTCAAATCATCATTAACAATGGATCTACATGGATCTACACTTAGGATGAAGAAAAATGCATGGAAATCACTATTTTAACACCAAATCGAGCCAACAATCCGATATACTCCTTTGGATCCGTGTGAGAGATAATCACCACTCACCAAATCACCTAAACAACCTCAAATCAACACGCTTCAGATCTGGACAGTGAAGGATCAAGCTTGATCTATCACGAATCCGCTTCAAACGAAGAAATCTCACTTCAAAGGATGAAGATCTTCAATCCAAGCTCTTGAATCTTCAATCTTGATCTTCGATTTGGATGAAAGGAAGCACTAGATTAGAGTGGAGAAAAGAAGTGAAGAAGTGTAGAAGTCGAGCTCTCAAAATGGCAGCACTTCGTCGCTTCGAAATCCGGATCCCAAAAATGAAGCCAACCCCCCTTCTATTTATAGCTGAAAATTCACTAAGTCGTAACTCGGCTATCTCCATAAGTCGTCTCCGACTTACGACCTAAGACCCCTCCGACCTAAGTCTTCACCGACTTAACACTTCTGCGCATCCAAGCACCCAGCGACCTAACAGCTATGACTTAACTCCTCAACGACCTATCGCTTGCGCCTCTTCGACCTAAAACTTAAGAGGATACGACTTAGCACAACAGCGCCTAACAACCTAACGACTTATCATCCAGGCGCCTCAACGACCTAACAAAGTCACGACCTATTACTTAGCGACTAAACAATAGGTGCGCGACTTAACATGCGACCTAACAAGTGCTCTACTAAACCAGGGCTACGACTTACGACTTAGCGAACTCCTAAGTCGCTCACGACTTAACAACTTGCTGGGATACGACTTAATAGACATACGACCTACTTACTTAACCCTTAGCGACCTAATCCTTAGCGACCTAACAACCCACGACCAAACTCTTAAGTCGTCTACGACTTACTCCTTAGGTCGCTCACTATTAACCCAGTTTCCTTAGGTCGTTGCCGACCTAACTACGCTAACCCGGTAACCACTAGGTCGCTAACTCTACTAAGTCGGTTAGTTCCTTAGGTCGCTAACTCGCCCTGCCGACCTAACACTTAACCCACCAATACTCTAAGGTCACCAACTTCCTTAAGTCCCTGCCGACCTACCCCTTAGGTCGCCAATCCTATAAGTCGTCTACGACTTAATTGTTATACGACCTAAGTTCCAAACGATCTAAGCCTCAACATACAACTTACTTTCTTCACGACTTAAGCTACCAACCGGTCTAACTCTTAAGTCGTCACCGACTTAAATCTTCCTTAAGTCGGTCAGTTCTTCTTAAGTCGTATATCTCCTAGGTCGGTCACGACTTAGGACTTAAACTAAATTATGCCAAAAATCTGAAACGACTTAACAATGCTAAAAATCCCAGATTTTGACGAACTTTTTGATCCGTAAAAATACGGGTCGTTACATTCTCTCCCCCTTAGGAATTTCGCCCCCAAGATTCCAAACAAACAAAGCAATCAAAGACTATTCTGCACGCCTACCACCCATAGCAATCAACAAACCATGCATCCAATTCTAGCTTAGCATACAGAATTCTAAGACTTAGAACAAGTTACAATATCGTGAGATGATACGACACCTTAGGGCCATACCTTGAAGAGTTCAGGGTGAGCTGCCTTCATCCTCTCTTCCACCTCCCACGTACAGTCGTTATCATCATCACTCCATTGTATCTTGAGCAACTTAACTATCTTCCTCCTAAGCTGTTTCGTGTCGGTTTCTACAACACGAAGCGGCTTACGAGGTCTTCTATTGACTGGATCAACTTCGAAGTCCTCACAGCTATCAGCAGAAACCATGGTACTCGAGTCGTGCACATACTTCCATAGATACGATACATGAAAAACATTGTGCACACTCGACATCTTTTCCGGTAACTCCAATCTATAGGCGAGCTTTCCAATTCGCTCGATGATCGGGAATGGTCCAACAAATCTCGGAGTCAATTTTCCTTTCTTCCCGAATCGAATAACATTCTTCAGTGGAGAAATCTTCACGAAAACCATATCTCCTACGTCGAATTCCAAATCCTTTCGACACTTATCGGCATAACTCTTCTGACGGTCTTGGGCTGCCTTCATTCGTTGCCGAATGATCTCTATACAATCCGAAGTCTGTCGAATCATCTCTGGTCCAAGTATCAACTTTTCTCCAGTTTCCAACCAACATGTCGGAGAGTTACACGGTCTTCCATACAATGCCTCATACGGTGCCATACCAATGCTTGACTGGTAACTGTTGTTGTATGCAAACTCCACCAAATGAAGGTGATCTTCCCATGATCCTCCAAAATCCAAAACACAAGCTCTAAGAAGATCTTCCAAAACTCGGTTGACTCTCTCGGTCTGACCATCCGTTTGAGGGTGATAAGATGTACTCAAACACAACTCAGTCCCCAAAACTTCTTGGAAGCTCTTCCAAAATCCACTAGTGAACAATGGGTCTCGATCGCTCACTATACTCTTCGGAATACCATGGAATCGAACTATCCACTTAACATACAACTCAGCCAACTTTGACGCAGTCCTAGTCGATCGAACAGGAATGAATCTCGCACTCTTGGTCATACGATCCACAATGACCCAAATCCCTTCATTTCCCGTTCTGGTTCTAGGTAGTCCATCAATAAAATCCATCGATACTTGCTCCCACTTCCATGCAGGAACTTCTAATGGCTGAAGCAATCCACTAGGCTTCTTCTGTTCGGCTTTTACCAACTGGCAGTTCATACATTTGGAAATAAAATTTCCAACATCCTTCTTCATGCCTTCCCAGTAGTAGGTTCTCTTCATATCCCGATACATCTTATTTCCACCTGGATGAATTGTCAGCTTCGAGTGATGACTTTCCTTCAGAACTTCCCTCCTCAATTCATCTATATCGGGAACAACTAGTCGTCCTTGCTTCCGAAGCCAACCTTCTTGATCGACCTCGAATCCTTTATCCTTTTCTGGATCCAATCCAGATTCCAAATCACGGATAATCCTGACAAGCTTATCGTCTCGCTTTTGGCTCTCGCCAATCCTTTCCACAAGAGAAGGTCTTATCGATAAGTTTGCCAACATCTCAGGTTCCAATTCGCATCTAGGCCTGAAGTCAAATCCAGCTAAATACTCGAGATTCTTCCATTCTGAAAACATGGCTCCCAATCCTGCATGTCTTCGACTTAACGCATCTGCCACTGCGTTACCTTTTCCCAGAGTATAAGCTATACCAAAATCATATGATGCCAAAAACTCTAGCCAACGTTGCTGCCGAAGATTCAAATCCTTTTGGGAGAAAAGATACTTCAACGACTTATGATCTGTAAACAACTCAAATCGAACTCCCAATAGATAATGTCTCCACATCTTCAGAGCAAAAACAATCGCCGCTAACTCCAAATCATGAGTCGGGTAATTCCTTTCATGCGGCTTCAGTTGTCGACTTGCATACGCAACAACTCTATCCTTCTGCATCAGCACTGCTCCAAGTCCAGTACCACATGCGTCGGTGTAAACCACCATCTCATCATTCCCACTAGGAATAGTCAAAACAGGAGCACTCGTCAATCTCTCTTTCAGGATTCCGAAAGCTTGCTCACATCTAGCATCCCAACTGAACACTTGGTTCTTTTTCGTCAATCCTGTTAACGTTGCAGCTACCTTGGAGAAATCTTTGATAAACCGTCGATAATATCCTGCCAATCCAAGAAAACTTCTCACATCAGATGCATTCTTAGGTCTAACCCAATCCTGGATTGCTGCCACCTTAGCGGGATCAACCGCTATTCCACTTCCAGAAATCACATGGCCTAAGAACCTCACTTCACTCTTCCAGAAGTGACACTTCGAAAACTTAGCCTTCAGCTGATGTTTCCGTAAGATTTCCAAAACAATACGCAAGTGCGTCTTGTGCTCTTCTTCAGTTCTGGAATAAATCAGAATATCATCCACGAACACAAGTACGAACTTGTTCAACTGATCTCTGAACACTCTATTCATAAGATCCACAAAATATGCTGGCGTGTTAGTAAATCCAAACGGCATTACCAGCCACTCAAAGAAACCGGATGGTGTTCGAAAAGCAGTCTTCGGCACACTATCCTTAGCCACTCTCAACTGGTGAAATCCCGTTGCCAAATCCATCTGAGAAAACACCTTGGCTTCATGAAGCTGATCAAACAAGTCATCTATTCTCGGCAATGGATACTTGTTCTTCTTAGTCACCTTATTCAGCTCACGATAATCGACACACAATCTCAACGACCCATCTGCCTTGGTTGCAAACACAACTGGTGCACCCCACTCGGACACGCTACGCCGAATGAATCCTTTCTGCAAAAGATCATCAACTTGCACCCTCAACTCTTGCTGTTCCCTAGGCGCCATCCGCCTAAGAGGCATCACAACAGGTCTGGCTCCTTCAACTAGATCTATACGAAACTCAATCTCTCTATGCGGCGGCAACCCTTTGACTTCGTCAAAGACATCCTCGAATCCATTCGTGATTGGCACTAATGACAGTCCATCCCGTGGAACAACTAGCGAATACATGAAGCTCATGAAGACGCCTTCTTCATGCTTACATCGTATCACAACCTTTCGCCCCTCCACATTCTCGACTATCACCTCCAACCTTTCGCAATCAACCTTAGCCGCATACTTCCTAAGCCAGTCCATACCCAAAATAATTCCGAACCCCGCAAAGTTTAGAACAAAACAATCACAAACAAAAGAGCAACCATGACTCGACACAATCAGACCACGGCATAACATACACAAACAAGACGAACCCCCAACTGGATTAGTCACAACCAATGGCCTATCAACAATATCCGGTTCCAAACCTAACCGGCCTATGAGTTCACTACAAACAAACGAATGTGATGCTCCAGTATCAAACAGAACTCTAACTGGAACACCACATAGGAAAAGAGTACCTTGAACCACCACACGCTTTCCCTTCTCTTCAGCGGTAGGAGCTTTCGAAGACGAGGGAACAGCTCCCAAAGCATAAGCTTGCACAATCTGCTTGTCCCTTCTCGGTTCTGGACAATTCTTCCTGAAATGCCCCGGCTTGTCACAGTTGTGGCACTTCGCCGGCGCTTTCGGATTCTTGCAATCCCTGGAGAGATGACCTTTCTGCAGACAGTTGTAGCAGGTCACTTCGCCCTTCGGCTTCTTTTGGCCATCCTTACCCTTCTGCTGCTGCTTCCTCTTCTTGTTTCCACCCTGCTGGGGTTTAGACTCTTCCCTGGTCACAGCAACAACAGATCCTTCCTTAGGAAACAGACTCTCATGCCTGAGATCTTTCTCCACAAGCTTCTCAAATGAATCGTCCAAATGATCCACCAACTATCTCCCAAGATAACTATCCAAGCCTGTCACAAACTTCTCATTCTTCTGATATGCAGATTCGATATATGACCGGGCATACTTGGACAAAGCCTCAAACTCAGAAACATACTCAAGAACTGGTCTTCCACCCTGCTTGAGCTCCACAAACCTCTTGAACAGAACTGACTTCTGAGCTGTAGAAATGAACTTAGCTTCGAATCTAACTTGGAATTGCTCCCAAGTAATCTCTTCCTCCGGAGTATTGATGGTAATAGAGTTCCACCAATCAGAAGCTCTCCCTTGAAGCTGCCTTGATGCCAACTTCCTCTTAGTTGCATCCTCAATTCCCAGATCACTAAAGATCCTTCTACAAGCATCTATCCATCTCTGGACCTCAATGGTAGATTCTGTTCCCAAGAAAACCTTCCCTCCAAGAGCAGTATAATCCTTGCACAACTTAGCAAAATCCACTGGTTTCGGAGTTTGGACTTGAACTCCAACATCTACTGCTGCCCCCGGAACTGGTATCCTTCTCATGATCGAAGTCATCATAGCTTCGAACATAGCTGCATAATCAGCAGTCCCCTCAGTAGCACGGCCTTCCCTAGTAGCTGGTCTCCCTCTTTGACTCATTCTCAATATCTATAAAAAGGAATGATCAGAACATCTAGAGAAACAACTACATATAGGACTCAAACTCTACTAAGCTACTATATTATATATGGTAATCATCCATCAAAATACAATTACGTCTCTCATACGTAGTTACGTCAGCGAGCGTTGGGTAAAATCGATTAACCAATGCTCTGATACCAAATGTGACAACCGCTCATGACCCCTGCACCGAATCTAGAGATAGTGCGCTGTAAAGTGTGCCAGGCGACCATGGACGATTGTCAGGGTAGATCAAAATAACAGAATCTATCGTATTACTCACAGTGCATTGACAAAATACAATAGAACATATAGATAGTGAAGCTTTACAGAATAAAATGCCATCATATAAAACTCCATAATAGTTTAATACAAGCATCCAAATAGTCAATACATCAAGCCTCACTACATATCACTCAGAGAATACAAAGCAGCGGAACATCTAGTACATATGAGAAGATAATATGCAACCCTCTAGCTCGTCTTCGATATCAGCATCATGAGAAGAGAACAGCACCTGTCACATGCTACCTAGTCTGCCCGTCCCAAAATGGACGAACAGCCCAAGGCAATAAGAATTAAAACATAAAGCCTTGAGTCAGACAACAGTCTTAGTGAGCAGTAAATTAACTAACAACATACCAAAAGAGCATAAAGGAAAAAGAATAGGAATACAACCCTCCCACTCCAACCTCTTTCCACAGTGATAGCCCCTAGACACACACTAAGCAGAAGCAAACATAGCAGAGCATACAATTTAAAGTAAAGCAATTATCACTCGAGTCAAGGGCAATGTTTTCCAAGTACAAACCCCCAAGGCCTAAACCAAGATCAGATAAGCACCTAGAAAATACCGCTCTTGAGATCGAATGACGATACAACCAAACATCCATGACTCTGGCTATCACTGTTATCATTGCTTCGGTATCACCGTTAATTGAATGACCGGCACATTCTTTCAGCCGTCCGTCAAGGGCTAATGGAAACCCCGGTTCTAGACATAACTCCCGCACGTCGTCGCAGCCCGTGCCTAGGACTATCGAATCTGCCCAGAGTACTCGACCATCAACATTAGTCGTTGGGACTATCGAATCTGCCCAAACGTACTCTTGCTTAGAGCATGCTAGAACCTTCAACAACGATGTTACCCAAGCCTCCTAGTCATCCTCCTCGACGACTATTTCCATACTAGCTCAAGCGCCTCTCAAGCATCCATTACCCTTAACTCAAATCATATCACCGAGTTACCAACGTGCTTGGAATGATCCCGTCTGGATTAGACCAAGACTATCTCACATCATACTTCGCTTCATAACATCCTCGCAAAGTCTCATCTCAAGATCATCACCAAATCTATGCATAAGAGCTTCATCATCCGCTTCATATGCCACAAGCAGCTTTCCTAATTCAAGAGCCTTTCTCTTAGCTTTTGAATCATCTTCGGTCTAAATCAATTCATCAATCATCTAATTCATAGCAATCGATCAAGTCAAACATTAATCCAAGTAATCAAACATTCAAATATGATCTATGTAGACAATTATCACAATAATGGCAATTTCGTAATTAAAGAGTTGAAAGTCTAACAAGCATGAAAACATGAGAAATATCTCTACAATCTTGATGAATGAACTTGCATAGGTTAACACTTAGTAAAATGGTTGTCAAATCATCATGAACAATGGATCTACATGGATCTACACTTAGGATGAAGAAAAATGCATGGAAATCACTATTTTAACACCAAATCGAGCCAACAATCCGATATACTCCTTTGGATCCGTGTGAGAGATAATCACCACTCACCAAATCACCTAAACAACCTCAAATCAACACGCTTCAGATCTGGACAGCGAAGGATCAAGCTTGATCTATCACGAATCCGCTTCAAACGAAGAAATCTCACTTCAAAGGATGAAGATCTTCAATCCAAGCTCTTGAATCTTCAATCTTGATCTTCGATTTGGATGAAAGGAAGCACTAGATTAGAGTGGAGAAAAGAAGTGAAGAAGTGTAGAAGTCGAGCTCTCAAAATGGCAGCACTTCGTCGCTTCGAAATCCGGATCCCAAAAATGAAGCCAACTCCCCTTCTATTTATAGCTGAAAATTCACTAATTCGTAACTCGGCTATCTCCATAAGTCGTCTCCGACTTACGACCTAAGACCCCTCCGACCTAAGTCTTCACCGACTTAACACTTCTGTGCATCCAAGCACCCAGCGACCTAACAGCTACGACTTAACTCCTCAGCGACCTATCGCTTGCGCCTCTTCGACCTAAAACTTAAGAGGATACGACTTAGCACAACAGCGCCTAACAACCTAACGACTTATCATCCAGGCGCCTCAACGAGCTAACAAAGTCACGACCTATTACTTAGCGACTTAACAATAGGTGCGCGACTTAACACTTATGCGACCTAACAAGTGCTCTACTAAACCAGGGCTACGACTTACGACTTAGCGAACTCCTACGTCGCTCACGACTTAACAACTTGCTGGGATACGACTTAATAGACATACGACCTACTTACTTAACCCTTAGCGACCTAATCCTTAGCGACCTAACAACCCACGACCAAACTCTTAAGTCGTCTACGACTTACTCCTTAGGTCGCTCACTATTAACCCAGTTTCCTTAGGTCGTTGCCGACCTAACTACGCTAACCCGGTAACCACTAGGTCGCTAACTCTACTAAGTCGGTTAGTTCCTTAGGTCGCTAACTCGCCCTGCCGACCTAACACTTAACCCACCAATACTCTAAGGTCACCAACTTCCTTAAGTCCCTGCCGACCTACCCCTTAGGTCGCCAATCCTATAAGTCATCTACGACTTAACTGTTATACGACCTAAGTTCCAAACGATCTAAGCCTCAACATACAACTTACTTTCTTCACGACTTAAGCTACCAACCGGTCTAACTCTTAAGTCGTCACCGACTTAAATCTTCCTTAAGTCGGTCAGTTCTTCTTAAGTCGTATATCTCCTAGGTCGGTCACGACTTAGGACTTAAACAAAATTATTCCAAAAATCTGAAACGACTTAACAACGCTAAAAATCCCAGATTTTGACGAACTTTTTGATCCGTAAAAATACGGGTCGTTACACCCTAGTTTCCATTTGCAAATCCTTCTTCTAGCTCCAAATTCAAAGAGAAGCTATTGGTAAGCATCCTCTTCATCTTCTCCAACTCCTTCTCCTTTCAATTTCAGAAATTACCTAAACCTAATTTAGGAAATGTTTCTCTTTTAAGCTTAGATTCAAGCTTGTTGAGTTGGAATTGAAGAGTGATTGTCCTTGCCATGGCTCTATAGCTTCTTCTTCATTGATTTTGTGAAAAGGTGATATTTTTATCTCGCATCTTAGTCTATAATTATCTTTGATTGTTAGATATGAATTCCTTACACTTATTCATGTGCATTTGATTTTGGTTTGGATTGATTTTGTGTATATTCCAATTTTTGGTGTTTTGGTTTAATTTTTGTGAAAATCCTATTATGGATATTTGGACATTGATATTCGAGGCGTATCGAAGAGCCGTTAAGGCTGGGTTGTCACTTGGCATAATTCCTTAGTCGTTGTTGCTCGTTCGATCGTTATCGATATCGTTTGGCCATTATTGGTCTAGGTTCAGGAAATGCCTGAAATTCCAGTTTCAGACGTCTGAATTGGTATTTCAGACGTCTAAATATCATTATGGGAAAATTTCTATTCCCAGATTCAGACGTCTGAATCAAAGGTTCCAGACGTTTGAATTAGTTCGATTGCGACCAGAAAGGAAATAGGTTGAAAATGCCTACTTTCAGACGTCTGAAATATTTCGTTCAGACGTCTGAATCTGTTATCTGGAAAATATTTAATTTTCCAGATTCAAACGTCTGAACCATTTATTTTAGACGTCTGAATCTGCTGTATTTTTCTAGTTTGCCTATTTTGCTTGATTTTCCAAATTTAATCGATTCGTGTTGATTCCCATTTGTTGTTATCATATTTTATCGACTTTGATGACCTTTACTTTGGGATTTTTGGAATATCCATTTTTGATGGATTTGTTATCGATTTCTTTGGATTTTATTCACGTCTTCGTATGTGAATTTTGATGTTTGATTGTTTCAACAATTGTTTTTGTGATTTGTCACTCTAAAAATATAAAGGTTTTCTATACTAGTAGTTAATATCAAAACCCTTTCATCAAAACGATTTTTACACTATTTTATTACAAAGCTCGTTTCTTAAACTGTTTTCCAATCTATTAGTATATACAAACCTTTACCTCATTCGTATGAGAAAATCTAATTAAACGGCTTAGCAAAACAAGTGGTATGAAACGCTTGCGTTTACTTCGTCAATTAATTTATGGACTTGTTCGATTGAAACTCTTATGACAATTTTCTAGTGGAGATCTACAATTTGTTCGCAAATATTTAAGTTAAGCTAGTGGTTATGGGACATGAAGCTAAACTCATATATTTACTAGCTTATTGTAATTGACACTTCTTGATGATCGATGATGATCATTTTATGGTTTAGACTAGCAAGGTGCGATGTCTCTTTGTCCACGTGGAGGACTGTTCCTCGTTTTATTGAGCTTCGTCTCACTTATCGCATGGGACGTACCTATCTAGGTCCGTCGATGTTTATTTCTCGCATGGGTCGTACCTATTTAGGTGCGGCGATGTTTATTTACTTCGTGGAGCAATCGGCTCAATAAGTCGGGGCATGGGGCGTATCTATTTAGGTGCGTCGATGTTCATCTATGCATGGGTCGTATCTTTCTAGGTGCGTCGATGTTCGACTTTGCATGGGGTGTATCTTTCTAGGTGCATCGATGTTAGACTTTGCATGGGGCGTATCTTTCTAGGTGCGTCGATGTCTATTTATGCATGGGGCGTATCTTTCTAGGTGTGTCGATGCTAGAGCATAGGGCGTATCTTTCTAGGTGCGTCGATGTTCGACTTTGCATGGGGTGCATCTTTCTAGCTGTATCGATGCTAGACTTTACATGGGTCGTATCTTTCTAGGTGCGTCAATGTTCAGTTTATGGGATTGGCCATCCTCTTTTCTTATGATTTCTGGATCTCTAATTATTAATTTCTGGGATTTATGTTTCACCACCTTTTTTAGTTGGCATTGATATGTATGTCATTTATTGTGGCTTGGTGAATTAAATTAAGAATGTGACATTCTTTTAATCTTTGAGAAGATTCTTGTGATATTGATTAATCTCTGGATTGATTTTCGATTAGATACTTATCACAGTATGGCTTTATGGTTATCATACGTTGTTGTCATATCTCTTATTCTATATCACTTTATCTGATATTTATAGCTAGACTGATCCGTTTATTATTTTCTTCTTAAATAATACTCGAGTCAGACTGAGATTTTACAGGTGCTTCCTCATGACTCCTTATCTGGGACTATCATCCGACTTTTGGCTAACTACTCTAGCATTGTAGTTTTTGGTTCTATACATTCGATATATTGACTCATTGATGTATACATATTCTGTTGTCTAGCACTTGTATCTTTTCTTTTGTGTTATTGTGGATCTTATTTGACCACTACTGTGATGTACACTTTCATGTGTTATATTCATATCTATTTCCGCCTTTGTGATATGAATTGTCTATGACTGATTTATGTTATGCTTATTTCTATATTTGTTTTCGAAGTCCATATAGCCACTGTGTAGTAGCTTTGAGTTTGTATTGGTATGTCGGATTTCCTCTTGAGATGAAAAGTTATATTTTTATCTGGCATATCGGTACTCGCACAAAGCAATTATACAAATGGTCGCTCCTCAACAGCCTTATTCTCCATGCTAGTTGACGGTATTACCCTGTAGTGTCCTTGGTTAGCGTGGGTATAGAGGTGGGGCGTCACAGCTTGGTATCAGAGCCAAACTTTAGAACAATGTAGAATAATCTAACAAGGATCATTGTCCTAAGTCTTTCTTAGGAATCGTGCCGTTCTATCCTATTTCTTTTTATGATACCTTGTTTTATCAATCATGATTGTTTGATATTCATTCTGAGAATAACTTTTTCTTCTTCTTTCTTTCTTAAAGAAGAGAAATGGATAGATCTGGCCGTACCAACGTCGGTCAATCCAGTGCTACTCCTCAGGAGGGAGTATTTATGTCTGCCCAGCAGCTTCTAGATCTTGTTAAGAATGCTCAAGCTATCGGATCCATTCCAGAGCCTACTCATCCTAGATCCGGTTTTGCACGCTCATGTAGAGATTATACCGATTTGGGTGGAAGGCCATTCCGGGGATCCGAGAGTGTCATTGAAATCCAAGCTTGGCTTAGATCATGTGACCGCATCTTTTCTCGCATGAATCTTGTTTATCTCCACTGAGTCCAAGTGTCTTCTAGCATGCTCCAAGAAAGAGCATTGGATTGGTATGAGCTTCTTATTTCTGAAATCGTTGAAGCGGATCTCACTTGGGAGCAATTCTGGGAAAGATTCGAATTGAAATTTGTGTCGGAGGCTGAAAAAGTAACTTTGGCCCGGCGTTTTATCGACCTTGTTCAAGGTGAATCTTCTGTGATGGACTACGTCGCATCTTTCGAATCTCTTTCTAAATACGAGGTTGAATACATTAATACCCCATTGAAGAAAAATCAGAGATTTGTTTATGGCTTGAACAAGAATCTCAAGAAGCCATTACTTTTGAAATTGGAAGTTTCTTTCGATCAGCTTATTGATATCGCTCTTCGTCTTGAAGAGGCCGATAATGAAAGTAATGTTGAAGTTGTGGGTGCCAAACAGAACTTCAACAATAACATGAAGAGGCCTATTAAGTTCAAAGGCCCCAATCCCGACAAGAAAGGGAAGCAAGAAACTTCTGTAGCAAAGACTCCTACCACTAGTCGTGGACGATGCTACAATTGTGATTATATGGACCACTATGCAAAGGAGTGTCCGCAACCCCTCTATTGTCGCTATTGCAAGAGTTTGAGTCATCATATATCTGCGTGTCCCATACTTCAAGCAAGAAGGAGGGAAAGCTAAAGGTTGTGCAAGCCTCTTCTAGCACTTCTCTTGGTCAAGGTATCTATTCTATCCTTGATGGCATTTATTTTGTGATTATCTTATTCGAGTTGTTTTTGATATGGGTTTCATCTCATTATTTTTATATCAAAAGAACTTGTGATTCTTTTTCTTTAAACCATTCTGGGCTTGATGACTTCTTTGAGGATGGCGAATCCGGATTGGTGGATGCGCAACCCTCAATTTGCTTTTTATTGATGTCGAAATTATTTTATGTGATTTTTCTTTCCGAGCCGATTTCTGCTTAGGCTTCGGAATTAATTTTTTTGAAAGGATTGGCTTAATCATTATGAAGCCATATCCTTTGTCCCGTGTGGACTATTCATCTTCGACATTTTCAATCTGTTAAGCAGATTTCTGTTTTTCCTTTGTGATTTTGATTCTAATTTGATGGCATCATTTTATTCTTTAAGTTCACATGATTAGGAAAGTGTTATTTCTTTCATTCATGTAGTTTGAGAATTTTCCGGTATTTTTGAGTTGTCTTAGGATTATCACCTAAGCAATCTTTTGAGCGGTGTTAAGGTCTTTTTAGCTCGACCTTGCCACCGATTTTCATTTGCTACGAGTTGCGGGAGTTGGCATTCCATTTACCGCATTCCGCACTCATTATGATTCTTATGAATGACTTATTATGTCATTCAGTTTATCCAGTTTATTTCATCCATTTTGTAAATCGGGTATTCTATGAATATTTCGATGAGACCATTCTTGTATTCATTGATTTTGGATGAGAATAGCGATTTAAAATTTTGCAAATCTTTTTCATAAGATATTTACAAGTACAATTGGATTTTTGTTCTTAAAACGAGCAAAGAATATTCTTAAAACTTTTAAGAGATATTTTTATCATGTAGAAGATGATTTTGTGATTGTATTGCCCATTGAGTGCTTTAAGAATTCTGGTCGATGCGCTTGATCAACGTTATCGATAGGAATCTCCTAAACGCTTTGATGAGACAATTTGACACAATAAATTGACTTGTAAAAATGTAAATTTTTCTAGAAAGATTATTACATAAAGATAAATGTAATTTTGAAAGTTTTAGCTTTTCGGGAAAGAAGATTATTTAAAAGAAATTCTTTCTTTTCGATACTCTTATTCTTGTGATTCCCAAAGGGAACCGAGACTTTATCTTTTGTACCAATGCTAATCGTATTGGTTTGGATGCCTTTCTCTTGCAAAAGAGAACGTGCTATTACTTGTGCTTCTAAATCATTAAAGCCGATCGACACTAGGTATGCCACTCATGATCTAGTGCTCGCGGCTATTGTTTTCACTTTTAGAGTTTGGCATCATCATTTTGGGGGAGAAACTTGTTCTCCACCTTGATCATAAATCTTTGGAATAATTATTTTCTCATAAGGAATTTAATATTGGCTTGAGTTCCCGGCATCTTATGATCTTGATATTCTTTTTATTCCCAGAAGGAAAATCGTGTTGCCAATGCGCTTAGTCGTAAGCAATAAGTGGTTGATTCTTTGATGATGTCTGAATGAAATTATCTTTTTATCAAGTTCATCGGACGTTTTGATATACTTCGTTTTATTGAGTTTTATCTCATTTCTTATATGGACTAGCGCCCGATGTTCTTTTATGGTGTTCGGTTCATTGGACGTACCGTTCTTGTACTACGTCGGTGTTCCGAATTATTTGAGTTTCCGTTCATTGGACGTACCGTTATCGTACTACGTCGATGTTCGGAGTTATTTGTGTTTCCAGTTTCTCGGGCGTACCGTTTTTGTACTACGCCGTTGCACCGGCTCAATTTTCTGCTATTCTTAACGTTTTCCCACGTCTTTTATTTACGAAATTGCCTTTGGGATTCCGATTTTTATTCTTGAGCCCGGTATTATTGTGGAAATTGAAGTTTCGCCTATTTGACTTATGAGAAACATTCTATTCGCATCATTTCTTCGAGGGTTGAGTGCCTTCGAAATAAAGATGTTTTTTTGGGAAAGTCCGATGGTTCTCAAATCCTAAGGATTTCTCTTGGGAATCCAGAGAATTCATTGAGCGAACACGTTCGGGCTAACTCTTTCGTGCTCTTTTTGGTGAACTTCTTATTTCAAATTTTCTTTTGTGTTGATATGCCTATATGGTTGTTACTATTTATTTTCTTCTTAAGATTGCGAGAACGCAATTTCTTTAAGGAGGGGAGTCTGTAACAACCCGCATATTTATCGATTTTACAATTAAATATTTTATTTAAATATTTCATCGTTAGTCGGATTTTAGTCCGAAAAGCTACTTTTTTTAAACAGTCGAATTAGGACTCGAGACCACTTCCATTGAGTTCAAAATGCCGTTTGCGACCTTTTGAGTATAAGCTTCGATATGTTCGGAGTTAGTAGAATTTTGACATTTTTCACTTAGGGCTTTGGGTTTGGGTTTGGGTTCAGCCCACTTGCCCAAATCTGGTTATATCAATACTCCACCCCCTCTCCTCTTCATTACTTCACTTTCATTTCCTAACACTTAAGCTTTAGCAACAATGGAGAGTGGAATGGGAAATTAAAACTCCAAGCCCTAGTTTCAATTTGCAAATCCTTCTTCTAGCTCCAAATTAAAAGAGAAGCTATTGGTAAGCATCCTCTTCATCTTCTCCAACTCCTTCTCCTTTCAATTTCAGAAATTACCTAAACCTAGTTTAGGAAATGTTTCTCTTTTAAGCTTAGATTCAAGCTTGTTGAGTTGGAATTGAAGAATGATTGTCCTTGCCATTGCTCTATAGCTTCTTCTTCATTGATTTTGTGAAAAGGTGAGATTTTTATCTCACATCTTAGTCTATAATTATCTTCGATTGTTAGGTATGAATTCCTAACACTTATTCATGTGCATTTGATTTTGGTTTGGATTGATTTTGTGTATATTCCAATTTTTGGTGTTTTGGTTTAATTTTTGTGAAAATCCTATTATGGATATTTGGACATTGATATTCGAGGCGTATCGAAGAGCCGTTAAGGCTGGGTTGTCGCTTAGCATAATTCCTTAGTCGTTGTTGCTCATCCGATCGTTATCGATATCGTTTGGCCATTATTGGTCTAGGTTCAGGAAATGCCTGAAATTCCAATTTCAGACATCTGAATTGGTATTTCAGACATCTGAATATCATTATGGGAAATTTTCTATTCCCAGATTCAGACGTCTGAATCAAAGGTTTCAGACGTCTGAATTGGTTCGATTGCGACCAGAAAGGAAATAGGCTGAAAATGCCTACTTTCAGACGTCTGAAATATTTTGTTCAGACGTCTGAATCTGTTATCTGGAAAATATTGAATTTTCCAGATTCAGACGTCTGAACCATTTATTTAAAACGTCTGAATCTGCTGTATTTTTACAGTTTGCCTATTTTGCTTGATTTTCCAAATTTAATCGATTTTTGTTGATTCCCATTTGTTGTTATCATATTTTATCGACTTTGATGACCTTTTCTTTGGGATTTTTGGAATATCCATTTTTGATGGATTTGGTATCGATTTCTTGGGATTTTATTCACGTCTTCGTATGTGAATTTTGATGTTTGATTGTTTCTACAATCGTTTTTGTGATTTGTCACTTTAAAAATATAAAGGTTTTCTATACTAGTAGTTAATATCAAAACCCTTTCATCAAAATAATTTTTACACTATTTTATTACAAAGCTCGTTTCTTAAACTGTTTTCCAATCTATCAGTATATACAAACCTTTACCTCATTCGTATGAGAAAATCTAATTAAATGGCTTAGCAAAACAAGTGGTATGAAACGCTTGTGTTTACTTCGTCGGTTAATTTATGGACTTGTTCGATTGAAACTCTTATGACAATTTTCTAGTGGAGGTCTACAATTTGTTCGCAAATATTTAAGTTAAGCTAGTGGTTATGGGACATGAAGCTAAACTCATATATTTACTAGCTTATTGTAATTGACACTTCTTGATGATCGATGATGATCATTTTATGGTTTAGACTAGCAAGGTGCGATGTCTCTTTGTCCACGTGGAGGACTGTTCCTCGTTTTATCGAGCTTCGTCTCACTTCTCGCATGGGACGTACCTATCTAGGTGCGTCGATGTTTATTTCTCGCATGGGTCGTACCTATTTAGGTGCGGCGATGTTTATTTACTTCGTGGAGCAATCGGCTCAATAAGTCGGGGCATGGGGCGTATCTATTTAGGTGCGTCGATGTTCGTCTATGCATGGGTCGTATCTTTCTAGGTGCGTCGATGTTCGACTTTGCATGGGGTGTATCTTTCTAGGTGCATCGATGTTAGACTTTGCATGGGGCGTATCTTTCTAAGTGCATCAATGTCTATTTATGCATGGGGCGTACCTTTCTAGGTGCGTCGATGCTAGAGCATGGGGCGTATCTTTCTAGGTGCGTCGATGTTCGACTTTGCATGGGGTGCATCTTTCTAGGTGTATCGATGCTAGACTTTACATGGGTCGTATCTTTCTAGGTGCGTCAATGTTCAGTTTATGGGATTGGCCATCCTCTTTTCTTGTGATTTCTGGATCTCTAATTATTGATTTCTGGGATTTATGTTTCACCACCTTTTTCAGTTGGCATTGATATGTATGTCATTTATTGTGGCTTGGTGAATTAAATTAAGAATATGACATTCTTTTAATCTTTGAGAAGATTCTTGTGATATTGATTAATCTCTGGATTGCTTTTCGATTAGATACTTATCACAGTATGGCTTTATGGTTATCATACGTTTTTGTCATATCTCTTATTCTATATCACTTTATCTGATATTTATAGCTAGACTGATCCGTTTATTATTTTCTTCTTAAATAATACTCGGGTCAGACTGAGATTTTACAGGTGCTTCCTCATGACTCCTTATCTGGGACTATCATCCGACTTTTGGCTAACTACTCTAGCATTGTAGTTTTTGGTTGTATACATTCGATATTGTGACATCCTGAAATTTCGAGGAATTTAAAATGCGATAATCTCTTAATTAAAATATTTAAATTTGATTTAAATTGTTATTTTCAAATATAAATAACCAATTAATTGATAATGTGATGTTTTAAATTATGATTTTAGATTGACTTTAAATAATAATAATTTAATTTGTGTTGTTTTATAAATAGATTTAAATAGTCCTATTATTTCTAATTTAATAAGTGTTATATAAATGTGTATATTTATGTGTTTAGAGGAAAATTATAATTTGAGAATTTAATATAAAAGTGTTCCAATTTAATTACAATTAAATATATCTTAAATTTAAATAAAGTTCTACTTTTTCACTTTTGATATATATATATATATATATATATTTGATGTAATTTTTGTAATAATGTTTAAAATTGAAATAAATCTTGTCAATATTGAATATAGATATAAAACAAATATATCGTCTTAAATGTAAGTATTAATATATATAAACATATTGAACATAAGTAAAAATAAATAAATAAATAAAGTGTTGGGTATGTTAAGTCTAAAATGGAAAATATACATTAGTAAATACATTAAGTTTATAAATAGAAATAGAAATTAATAGTCATGTAAATATAGGAATAAATACAAGCTAACATAAATAAAATAAATATAACAACTTATAGAAACACTTAAGGTAATTCTAACTGTATGAAAACATAGGCTAGAAAACAAATCAGGCTAATAATTCAAACTATCAACATGTGTATATGCAAGAAATAAGTCAAGGTAAAAATATATGTGCTATAGCCGTATCTAGATTTGCAGGCAAGTATAATATACCAACTATAACCATATCTATATGCAAGTAACAAGTTAAAATAAGATATATCCAAGTTGTACAAAGTAAAATAAATATATGTACCATGGCAATGAAGCTTTGCAGGCAAGAAATGAAGTAAAGTAACACGAGTACCACACGAATTGAATAAAAAGAAGATATGTATGACAACTTCATTAATGCTTATACCCAAGGTTTCATTTCAGCCTCCATACAAGAAAAGATCTCTGACTCTAAAATATAATAATCTTGTACCAGCATTTCTTGCCTTTGCCTACATTGTTTCCTTTATATAAAGTTTTCTTTTCATTTTCGTTCATTTGTAAAACATGGCATACTCAAGTTCAAAGCCAAATTCATCTCTGTTCAAACCTTTTCAAAAGCCTGTAAACATTTTTCTACAAGCTGTAACTAGATTTCAAATCTTTTTCAAAAGCCTGGAATCGAGTCTGGAGTTATCATCATTTGGTTTAGTTAAACTTTCAATTCCAGTTTTTAAAGCTTTTCAAGCTTCCAGTTTTAAGACTCATGCAAGACAAAGATCTATGGAAATCAAAAACAATAGAAGCATACAAATTTTCAAGCAATCAAGTTTTAAATCTCTCTGCCTTTCAAAATAGGTGAGTAAACATTTTTATCTAAAATCTAATAAGTTAATGATGGTTGCTTGTGAAATCTTGTGATGATGATATCTTGCATGTATATATAAGTATATGATGCTGTGTATATGTAGATATAAATGAGCTATGTGTTGTTATGTTTGAACTGTGAATGTCTGGTGTATTATTTACCTCTGTTCTTAGTCAGGTTTGAGGTTCTGATCTAAATCCTATGTCTCTTTCCCTAATCTCTGTTAGGCCGTAGCATTTAAACAAATGTAGTTTGTTAAATCATAAACTTGAATCTAAGTATATTTTTAGGCATGTTTGTTATATAGGAAAGCCTGAAACTTAAGATTTACAGTAAAAATCTTATAACATGTAAAAATAAATCATCCTAATTTACTATGGTAAGAAGATAACTTGAATACCTTTTAAAAGTTAGGATTTTTAAGACAAAAATCATGGTTTTTAGTTTGAAGTACTGCGAGAAATTCTAGGTTCACCAGAAAATGGTTTTTGAGGTTTATCTGGTGATTAGCGAACTCGGGGAGGTCAGAAGTTTGACTGGTGATGGTCGGAGTGTAAGGGAGCTCGGAAAAAATACTATGGTAACTTATCATTGGTCGAGACGACCAGAAATCATTGGAGTAGGGTTTTACAACCTGTGTTTATTGTCAGAGTTCAAGCGAGTTTCGCGATGTCGATTTTCGACCGGAGTCGATCGCGAGGGGTTCTGGAAGTTCAGGAATGGATGGAGAGTGCGAGTCCAGAATGGCAGCGATTTTGGTGGTCGAAGATTTGTGTTCGAGGCATTTTTCCTGGTCATGTCGAGTTCCAGGTATGAACTGGAATGCTCGATTTTGATTTCGTCAGTGATTCTTAGCTGTGGATATTCGAGATGCTCGTATAGGACGAGGACGACATGTTGAAGGTGGTGGCCATGATCGAAGCGCTGGCGAACTCCAGTGCACGTGTGCACTTCGTATCTGGTTTGAGCTTTTGGGAAGACGAGCTCTCGTGTGATCGTGATTTTGAGTGATCGACTCGAAGATGGTCTCGGGGTTTTTGGGGTTTAACTCGAGTTCGTACTCGAGTGATTTGGAGATGGCAAGCTTCAGTTTTTAACTGTAGAATAAATCTAAGTTTTTGTAAAGAATAGAAAAGGGAGGACTCAAGACTGTCTCGAGTAGGAAGTAGGGTTAACCCGAGGCAGGAGTAGGAAGTTTTAAATCATGTTTTTAAAAAAGTTTTAAAATGCAAAGTTTTAAAGGTTTAAATGAAAATTGTTTAAATTTTTCTTAAATGATTTCTTTCCCATAATAAATGTTTTCTTAAAACCTGTAATTAGGAAGTTATAGGTTTATTCAATTTAAGTTTGTTGAGTGAAACTTTAAGATATTTTAAAGTTTATTATCTTTATAAATATAATTAAGTGATAATTAAAGATTTAATGTTTTAAATAATATGATTAAGAAATTAACAAAGATAATGATTTATCTTAAAGGTAATTAAGATTTTGATAATTATATGAGGTAACTAAAGTGTTATTAACCTATATTAATTGTTGATTTAGAAACTAATTAATTAACAGTTAAGGATTTCAAATTAATTAGTTAAGAGGTTAATTAATTTGTAATTAAGAACTATTAATGTGTAATTAGAGATAATTAGTTAATAATTAGTGATTAATTAATTGAGTAATTAAGTTGTAATTAGTGACTAATTAATTTAAAATTAAAAGTAATTAATTTGTTATTAGGTCTTATTAATTGATAATTAAGGTTTATTAATCAATAATTAAAAGAATAATTAATCTGTAATGAAAGGTTAATTAATTTGTTTTAAGTTAATTAAGAAATGAATTACCGATTGTAATTAATCAAACGAATGTGATTGATTCAATATAATTAATTATAAATTAATTAAAGATAATCATTGGATGGTTAATTAAGTATAAATTACTTAATGAAATTGAATAGTATAATTACTTAGCAAAGTAATTAGTGTATAATTACAGGATGTAATTAATTAAAGGAAATTACTTAATGGAAGTAAATTAAAGTAGAATTACTTTGTAGAAGTAATTAAAGATTTATTACTTAGTGTAATAAATCAAAAGGTTTATATAATTAATTAAGAAGTTAATTAATTAAGGTAAGTAATTACAGGATGGAAATTCTTGTATATGATTTAGGTTGATAAATGGAAGTGAAAAATTAAAGTTAATTAATTAACGTAATTAATTAAGGGTTAATGTAATTAATTTTAGTTAATTAATTAATGGAAGTAATTTATTAAGGATCATTAATTAATGGTAAATTACTGTGAATGGTTAAGGATAATTAATTAGTGAAATTAATTAAAGTTGTAATTACTTGAATGTAATTAAAGGTTAGTTAATCAAAGATGATTAATTAAAATGGAAATTGGAGAATGATTAATTAATTGATTTGTAATTAATTAATGATTTTGTAAGCAGGATTTATAAGATGAAGTAATTAATTTAATTTACTTTAAATTAATTAGAGATGAAGTAATTAATTTAATTTTAAATTAATTAGAAATGAGATAATTAATTTAATTCATTTTAAATTAATTATATATGGTGTGATTATTTATCCTTGCTTATGTATGGATGGATGGTATTATTTGCCTTGAATGGTTTGGAATCTCAGATATGAGATAAATAATGCTGTGTGATATGGATTATCGATTTATGATGATAATGTAGATTATCTATCTATGATATTGTGAATTATCTATCTGTGTATATAGATAATGAAATTGAATTGTTTTAGCTTTAAAGCAACTTGGCCTTAAAAGACACGGTTTGGATTTGATGAGACCGGGATCGGGTTTCCAGATTTGGATATCCGAAAACCACATCGATCCAAATTAACGATAGGTCGTGAATCTCAAGTGAAGATGAAGATTCAGAGTGTAAGGGTTATTGTCGTTAACTTTGAGGATGTTTCCAAAATGAGTGTAATGAGATAATGCCTTCGGTTTCGTTCGAACCCGGAACGAACTTGTATGGATTGAATGCTTTCAGCACATCGTCAGGTGGACGATGAGCATTCTAAGAGATGTGTTCTCTAAAGGTAATCGTAGCCTCAAGCCTCATCAACCGGGAATGGCTAAAACAGGGGAGGTGCAGCAAGGCTTCGTGGGTCGCACCCACTTGAGAGTAAGGTCATCCCTGTCTAGATGTCCCTTTTTATTTCGGCTTAGTGGTGCGGTTGCTGTACACAACCGTGGGGTGATTTTATTCGGAACTATCCAGTAAGGGATGGTTCCGGCTTTGTGTTGCAGGGGACTTAGGGTGGGTCCTCGGTACGCTGATCTAGGCCAGGTACTGTGACGGGCGGTACCCCGGTAGCCCTGCCATTATATGGAATCCAAAATCCAATAAGTGCTATCGGTTTTGATTGTAAACCTAGTATGCTGGAATTTAATGAATGTAACAATTTCGGCTATTTCTTATTTACTTGAAAACCCTAGACCTATTATAATATCATAGAATTTCCTATCAAATGTTTGGTTAGCGTAAGGTAAAAACTTTTCCATGTATATGTGTGGGAAGTCTTACGTGATACCTTTTGTTTCAAAGGATTTTCAAAGTTAAGCAACTTTAACTGTTTACTCATACCAGACCCATGTCTGACCCGGAGTTTATTTCTGTTTTTCTTAAACTCTCGGGTACTCAAATTTTTACGAGTAGCCAAGGGATTCAGGTTTAGCTTTGACGAATTCTGGAGGAGCAATGGAGCAGGAGGCTTCAGCGTATAGATATATATTGGTTCCGCTGTGTTAGTGTTTATGTGTGTTTCCGCTGTGTTGTATCTCTGTGATGTTGTGAGTTGTATCGAGTTGTATTAACTAGACAGATGTTTATAACTGTCTAGTATGTGTTGTATTAGCTGTGTATCTCTGATGTATTTGATACTATGTAATCTCTTATGTGATATATTATATTTCATTCGTTCCGCTATTGAGATTCTGATGTTGTTTAGTTCTTTCTTCTCTATCTCTTCTATTTCTCACCCCTTTCTTTCTTAAAAATGATGCGTCTTTCTGTGTTTAGAAGGGCGGGTCATTACAGATATATTGACTCATTGATGTATACATATTTTGTTGTCTAGCACTTGTATCTTTTCTTTTGTGTTATTGTGGATCTTATTTTACCACTACTCTGATGTACACTTTCATGTGTTATATTTATATATATTTCCGCCTTTGTGATATGAATTGTCTATGACTGATTTATGTTATGCTTATTTCTATATTTGTTTCCGAAGTCCATATAGCCACTGTGTAGTAGCTTTGAGTTTGTATTGGTATGTCGGATTTCCTCTTGAGATGAAAAGTTATATTTTTATCTGGCATATCGGTACTCGCACAAAGCAATTATACAGATGGTCGCTCCTCAACAGCCTTATTCTCCATGCTAGTTGACAGCATTACCCTGTAGTGTCCTTGGCTAGCATAGGTATAGAGGTGGGGCGTCACAACATCCATTAGATATGTAGGTATTATTGCTATTGCTTATTTAAACCACATAGACCATTAGGTTAGAACCAGGCTAGTCAGAAGTGGATAAATATGATAGCTTTTTTTCTTCTATTTTGGATCATAACGGGTCTATGAAGTCTAAAGTTTTGGACTAGATCCAATCTAGTTAATTTAAATAAAATCCAGTTTTATTTAATGTTTTGATTTATTCAACGATGAATTTAATTAAATATAATTTACATAGTTTATGAGCATGTCAATATATACTCATATGTATATAATGTGCATGTGCAACATACACAAGGCGTCATAGTTAACTTATACTAATATTGATATTGAGATATCCATTTATATCGTATATATTCGCCATTTAGATATGCAATGGTTGTCACAAAAGATATTTTAAATTTATATGTAAATATTTTTGTATATTAAATAAAATAAATAATTTAAAATATTTGAATAGATTTTACTAAGTTAATAAAATAAGATTTAAATTAAATATCCAAAATATTTAAATTTTACCAAGTACAATAATTCTAAATTTCTAACTTAAATTTATAAAATAATTAAAATATCTTTCCAAATTCAAAATAAATGTATTTATATATGAATTTAATAATAAATATATTCTCAAAAAAAAAATCTTTTAATATTTTAAATATATATAAAATATTAAATACATAAATGAGTTAATGTATACATTTTTGTAATAAATAAATAATAAAATAAATTATATATATGGTAAAATCTTTTCGGCTAGGTTTAGAATATTTTTTTATGAATTCAAAACTAATTTTATTATTAATAATAATACACACACACACTACAAAATCATATATGTATTAAAAGATATAAAACATTGTTGAAACAGTTATTGATTTAAATATAATTATATTAAATTTAAAATAAATTTGGAAAATATGCTTTTTAAACAGTAAAGAAGTTATATATATATATATATTAAACATTTAAATAAATATATATACTATACACACATATGATAAATGAATTTGATATTATTTAAATAACTATAAAATTTTGAAAATTAAAATTAAATTATAAAAATATATTTTGTCGATAGTTTTTATATATATAATATTGTACAAAGATCCAAAATAATATTAAATAATATAATGATTTAGTGATATAATAAATCAAGCAATTGTGGGTCACAAAAATTGCATATATAAAATAGTTCTATAATGGATATAGGCCATCGGATGATTAACATAAATGTAATATAAGAGTATACCTAACAAAGTTTCCATATATCCACACATCGATCGAGTGTGTCTCCTTGATCTATCATATGTACACGTTCTACTGCAAACATGGAGCATGAAAACATCGAATTTTTATGTGTTTTATTAATTTGGAGTGAATGTAATTAATATGGAGTTGGGGAAGATAGGGGTTTTTGGCCATGAGCAATAAAAGGACACACATGCGTTAATAGTTTATGTATTTATTATATCACTAAATTGGACTAATGTTAACAAATTCAATTACAAAATATTTGGCAACATAAGTAAAGGAGATTAAAGTCGATATTATGATCGAAAATTACATTATCAAATAACCAAGTTTATGTATTTTAAAGTTGTGAAATATTAATGAACACACATGTGTTAAAAGTGTAACATTAAAACCTTACATGCGATAAGGATAAAGCTGAATGAAGCTAGTTGAATAGTGTATATTTTTGGTGTAGACAAGGGAAGAAGTTGAAATAGGAAGAAGATAAATGTATAAGCTAAGATAAGAAACTTTCTCCTTGAAATGAGCCTATATAAACACCTTCACCTCTCTATTTTTCAATCATTTGTAACACTTAAAAACAAGGCAGATCGCTTTAGATCTCCACTAATATTCTCTTAATAAAAAAAGCTTGGTGAGCTGAAAACATTTCCAAAACAACCTAAAATCTAATATAATCCTTAGATTCATTCCTAAAGCACTAAATATAATTATTGGAGTGGAAAACAAGGTGGAAAGGAGGAGCAATGGTATGGATGTGGGGAATTAATGTAAAACGGAAGAAAGTGCTTGAGCTTAGATGGCAGTGTGGAGCCTAGACTTGGTGTTAGGCGAGTTTACTCACTAATCCTCAATATATGCTTTTCGTATACTATATTTATTACATTTTGTAATAGTTGTGCGCCAATATAGTTGATTTTAATTAATTACCATGACATTGAAGTTAAAGATGACAATTTCAACTTGTTTCAACAAAGATTGCTAGTTAATGTGAGTGATTCGCTAATCCCTTTGTTGTTAAACTTGTTTTAGTTCGCTTAACTATATATATATGCATGTGTTTCAACGAAATATAATTGAATATGGACATTTGATTGAGTATGTTATGCCAATGAAGTTAAATGTGACATTTTTAGCAAGTTAATTAAGTTTGAAAAATCATGTTTTAAAGAGAAAACATTAACAAACGTGGACATATTAAAATAGTTTAGATGAAGTTACCTTGACTTGAAATTATTTGCATACATGCACATGCCAAAATGGAGTGTGTTACATATAAAGTTAGGTTATGTCATGGAATGAAGGTTTAACTAAACATAAAGTGAAAGTGGTTTTATAATATTTACGTATTAAACTCTTTACGTGTTAAAGTGATTAAATGAAGTTAAATTGACTTTAAATGTTTTACATCTATTCACGTGTTAAATGAAGTATATTACATGTAAAAAAGGGTTATATATGTTCATGGTTTGAAAAGTGAATAACATAGTTAAAGATGATTTATGGCACATTAGCCTCTTTAAACCTATTAAAGAAATATAAGTTTGACATAAGCAACATTATACATGCTGGCATGAATATTTAGAAGTCGATTTATGTTGTTGTAGAATTGAAACTAACATTTAATGGTTTAATGTAAATTTGCTTAAATCCTAGTAAGTCAGGGAGTGTTAAGTAAGACACATTTCAAGATAAAAATTTACTTGATTTCTGTACCTGTATTTTTTTAATTCCCTTAACATATGAACCCTGTTTAGTTATGAAATGCTAACTTTTAAAAATATTGAGTTTTGACTATTCAACGGTCGACTTCTCATCCATTAGTCGTTGACTTATCAACATAAGAAGATAATAAAGTGTGTGATTTTGCATGGTATGGGAACTCTTAGGTGATTTTGCATGGTATGGGATCGTGTCGTATTTTTGTGCATGATCGTATTTTTGTTTCTATCATTCGCGGTTCGTACATGAACGAAATTTCTGTGTAGTGAAGTGCCAGAAATAATAGAATAAACCAAACCTAACACAAGACTATTCTTCATTCTTTTTTTCCCCCTTTTACTTGTCAGCTTCCCTCCATTCTCCATTTACAGTAAAAGGAAAATAAGCATCCAACTTCAAAAACCAAAATCAAATGAATTACTCAACGAAAAATTACAAAATTAGGTCCCTTGAACTCGTATGGTCAAAGGCTTCTAATCCATCTAGTTTTAGGCATGCATGATAATGTTTGGCATGCTCTACATTTTGCTGGCCGATCTAGGGTTGGGATTTGTGGGTGATTGTGGTGGAGTTTGGCGATGTCGATAGCACCGTCGCATTTCTCTTTGCAAAGCACACATCCTCACCAATTTGCAGCGAGTCTGATCATGAATGGAGGGGTGCGACACTAGGGTTTCGTAGGGAGGAAGCTACAGGCCGTGAGGAGGAAGGATAGGTCGAGCTTTATTTGATTGGGTCGATCGTTGAGCTCTTGCGTAGTGGAGCATGTTAGAGGAATCAGTGTGTTATTTCATTGAGAAATGAAGGAGAATGGGTTGGAGGAAGGATCAGATTTTTGGGTATCAGGTGTGTATATCATCGTGTGCAGGATATAATTGTGGAAGATAGAGTCAAGAAGGGTATTAATTTGTTAATTAATTTATTAATGAATTAATTAATTTCATTTTCTTATAAAATTAATATCTCACTCATACAAGGTTAAATTTTGGACATGACTTTTTACGTTAGACTCGTATCAATGTTATCTGGGCAACAGAGTTGAATTCGTTGAATTTGGACCTAGTAGAATTTTGATCAAAAATCGAAAACTATTCAATTTTAGATCAAACCGGAGTGCGAAAGCATCAATTGAAATTTTAGTAAGTTTACCCACCTTTAAATATAAGTGAGAATTAGCCACAAGGGCCTCTTTAGCAAGTGAAATTAATTTCTAGGATACACAACTAAAATAATTACTTTTAAGGACAATACGCAAAATAATTAGTTTCTAGGGCCTATAAACATATGAACTTATGTCCTTGAAAGTAATTGGACAGCTGACTTTGTCCTTGAAAGTAATTATTCTGCTGACTTTGGCCTTGAAAAGTAATTATTTCAGATGTGTGTCCTAGAAATTAATTGGACTTCAAAGTTTGTCCTTCTGGTGAAATACCCCTTTAAATAAACTATATGATATCAATGTTACTGTAGATTATTGTTGAATGATTGGATGATAGTTTATATATTGTTGTTTGATTGTTATTTAGATTTGATTCCAACTTGGAAGCGAATGGCATAAATAACCATTACTTTGCAGGGAATAAAAGCAAGAAGAAGTCGAAGTCTACGTAGCGAATAGGTTGCTACGTAACACTTTGAGATATACATACATATGTGTGATTTACAGGGGACCTTTGTAGAGAGACCCTATGGGGTTTCTCACCAATATTGATTTATTTATATTCTTATGTTGCTTGTATTGATGTTTGGTTGAAATATTTATGACATATTGTTTGATTTGTGTATGTGTCGTTATAGCAATTATCGCTATACCGACACTTATGAAATATAATCTCCTTAAACATGTGTGTGTGTTGAACTCGTGCTTGTATTTTTATGAAATAAATGTTTGGTCACATTTTTGCCCTTTTAAAATTTTTTAGACTATATTTTCAAGTATTTTTGGTAATTTTGAAATAAAAGGCGAGTGTTGTTTAAAATTTATAAAAGGAGTTATAAATTTGATTTATTATTTTTCAGTATAGTTAATGTTGTTTCAAATTTATAAAAAGATTATAAATTTGATTTAATTTCCTTCACGGTAATTAATGTTGTTTTAAAAATTATAAAAGAGATTATAATTGGATTAATTTCCTTTTAGGGTAATTAGTGTGGTTTTAAATTTATAAAAGAGCTATATCATTATCTTTTGGAATTATTAACATTGTTTTGAATTTATAAAAGTATTTTAAATTGATTTATTATCTTTTGGAATAATAAATGTTGTTTTAAAGTTATAAATGATTGTTTATAAATGTGAAAATCTTTAAAAAGGAATGTTTAAATACAAAGCTAAATGTAAATTATTTTGGGTTTATAGCGAACAATGTTTTAATGGCATATGTTTTTGACCTTTTTTTAAATACACTTAGAAATACAATCAGCCCTTTAAAGGAATATTTAAATTGTGTTTTTATAGTGTTTTACGAATATTTATGATGTGACAGTCAAACACAAGTTTGAATCAAATGTTTTAAAAGGTTGATTTGTTTACTGAAAATATTTAGTCTTACACCTAACATTAAACGTTGAAGGAACTCTTGCTATTCTTAAATTTAAGAATGTTGTCATAACAAGGTGGGAGGTAACACTACCCTTACTTGTCCGACTTCATTGTTTTCCCTTGGTTAGTGCTAGTTTGGGATCGACGAATTGTGATAAGAGTAGGGGATTTAATTTTCATATAAGAACATTTTGTTATTTCCAATAGTTGACTTATTGACTATTGATTCAGCTATCTTCTTTGTATTCGTTGATTCAAGCCAATTTTATTGCTCATATATGGCATTTAAACTCTTGCTATTCTTAAAGTTAAGAATGTTGTCGAGTCAAGATAGGAAGCAACACTGCCCTAACTTGTCTGACTTCATTGTTTTCCCTGACGTAGTACTAGTTTTTTTCTAAAAGTTGATTCACCGACTATCGATTTTGATATCCTTCTTTGTGCTTTTTAATCTAAGATGATTTGTAGCTCATTTTGAACGTTAGTATCCAACACCGAAGAATTAGAACCAAAGCATGAGTAGGAGCCAAGTCATGTGGGTCGCACCCATCAGGGTATGTTCACATCTATCTAGAGAGGTTTTGGGATGCATGCGTTGATGTGAAATATTCGGATGCCCGCATTAAATTTATGGTGTCCAACTTGGAAGTTTTCGAGAGTGACGCGTATGCTCTTAAGAATATTTTGTCTAGAAGTATACTTTCTATGTAGGGGCACACCCTCCTAGTCACGTTGGATAAATTCATTCTGCATGTTAGATTCGAACCATGGAGTTAATCCTTTCTTAATTGCATCGAGAAGTGCCTTGAGCTCTTCTCTGTATTTAATTGTTTTTGTTCATTTTTTAAGTTTGGATTTTGAGCTTGTCTGTGTTCATCCTTTCTTTTTCGGATTTTAGTTCTAATTTGTTTCCATTCTTTCATGTATATATGGATGTTGTTCTTATGAGGTAAAAACACATTCCGTGATTAGCGATATGGTCTCAAAGAATTATTTTATATTCACCGTATTTCTTAAGTTTTCTCACATTGGTTTTCCAGATTGATCCAGGTGATATATTATTATAATGCTCGAGTTAGACCGAGTTTTTCTAGATTGTCGTTGGTGGGACATGGAGCTCATGAAGTAAAGCTAGATGTTCATCTAATATAGTATTTTTATTTTCCATTGTATTATTATATACCCATCAGCAATTGTAAGGTTAAGAAATTATAACAGTCTAGGCTGATGTGGTTTGTTTTTAACTCTGATATACTATGCATCTTAGAGTGATATATTTTGTTGTCTTTGTTATATTATATGTTATCGTTCCACTTTCAGATTCTGTTTTCCCTGTTCTTTTTTACCCTAACATTCTGCTTTTTCGGAACTTGGATGCTTGGCATTTGAATGCCGTAGATATATTAAGTGCCGACTTTCAAGGGTTGAAAAGGCAGATTATTACATAATGGTATCAGAGCTGAAGGTTAAGTAAGAACCTGGCTTTGATGGGGTAAACTCATTTGAGATAGGGTAAGTGTCACCATAAAATGAGTTGAGAGTATTATATATAGGAGAGCATAATTTTTATTGTTATAAAAACATATCGTGTTAATTGGTCTGTTAAGTTTGAATTTTGAATTCTGGTCGAGATGTGTGACATCACAGTGTCGATAGGGATTACAAAACACTTGAGCAAGGCAAACAGACATGATATTGATTTTTGGAAATTTGTTAAATGAATTTTTTTTCCTTGGATTATATATTTTATATATATAAAGGAATAATTTTTAATTATGTAGTTATATATGGTGTTTGTTTGTTAATGATAATATTTCTTTATTATCATTATTGTTTGATTTTTCATGCTCGGATAATTTAGGACCATCGACTATTATTTCTTGATTATTACTCTATGCTCTACCGGTTCATGAGTGTTTATTATTTGATAATTATGAGTATAACAAAATGAATCCCTTATGAATTAAGTTTCACGGTTTGTCTGTATGGTGTTCGATGAAATTATTAAGTTAAAAGTCATCGTTTAATATAATCTAACTGGGAAAACAAGATAGTTGAAGGATATATATTTTTGAAAAGTGTATTATAATAAAGGAACGTTATTTTAATATAAGATGATTTTAAAGGAATATTTTTATGAGTAAGGTATATAAAATGATTTATATGATTTATAAAGGAAGTTTTATAAGTAAAAAAGGGTTTTTGAGAATTAAATCCCAGTATTGCTCGAAATGTTTTCAAAAAAAAAGATTTTGAGAAAAGTAATGGTAGTATTGCTTAGAAATGTTTGGAAGTATAAATATTTCAAAGGGAATTTTTAATAAAGGTACATTTTCTTTGGATAGTTCAGGGGAAAACATCTCAATTAATTTTGTGGTAATATGAATAACCTTCTAAGTGATGATCGAATGTTTTCTTAGGCGAATGTTGTAGTGCACTTAGTAAATTATTCTCTTTATCATTTTGCGATCGAAATGAGTTCAAATCTGAACGAACCTCAAGTGAGCGATGGTGAATAAATTGTAAAAGTTATTTTATATATAGAAATATATGTTGTATGATTTCCAAAACAGTTTTGAAACAAAACCTGTGTATTTAGTTCTTAAGTTTCCTTAAAGGAAATTGATTTAAAATAAAAAGTATTTTGATAAAAGGAGGTTTTGATAAATGAAATATTAAACTCTTGGATAGAGAAGAAATTATTTAACCCAAGTTTTTAAATGGGTCAAATTGGATAGAAAGGTTTTAATAAGCAATGTTTTGTTAAAATCGTAGTTTTTGTTTAAAATTTAAGTTTTGTAAACTATTTGATGTTATTAGGGAAACCCGTAAATATCTTTCCTAAAACACTTTAAGGTAAAAAGGTCGAAGTAGTCAACTCAGTATTAAGACCTATATTTTGTTTGGGCCATCATTTGAATTTTGAAAATAAAAATAATAATAAATTAATTAAAATTGACATTTTGTATATATATTCTTAGGGTGTAGAAGAGTATTATACAAGTATATAAAGGTGGAGTAAGTTTTTAATTTAATGTTCTATAAAGTTATGTCTTTAAAAAATGTTTATAAACTTAAGTGAAAATTTATGAGGTAATTCCTAAATAATTTTAGTATCGAATTAAATACTATAAATGAAAATGAAAGTGATTTGGAAAAGGAGATTGGTATAGTAAGAAACCAATAAGATTAAGTACGTAAGTTGTAGGTAGATCATTTTATTCGCATGGTTCTTGATCTAGGATTTGAGTACATAACTTTGGAGTGATTCACACCAGTCGTAAAAATGGTTTCTCACTTGATTCTTGTCAACGAGCATTCTCAATATGATACTGAGATTTTCAATCATAGTTTATGGCTATGTAAGGAGAATATATGTTTCTAATCAACGAACCTGATCGTAGTTCGCACTAGGGAGGTAGAGTGACTGATACTAGTTCAGAAGTAAAGTTTATGTACCCGAGCAAGTGGTCAGATCAGATATTGCATATGGATGGTTTATGTAAATTATATAGGCTTAAGTATATTAATATGTTTTGTTGTGTGGTTTCAGGAAGTTTGGGGAGTGACTTTCAATTTTGTTTGAGCGAGCTTAGATAATCTTCTAAGAAATAAGCAAAGGCTGACGAGCGTAATGGTACGCTTAGGAAATTATCTATATCCTTGGACGATCGAGAAAGTTGTGAACCAAAGCAAAATTCTAAATCTTATTTGTTAGTCATTTAACATTTTAAATAATGTTAAGTATTAATTTTAATGTTAATGGAATTTGATTTGATTGATAAAGTGATTTTATATTCTATGGTTTATAAAGTATGATTTTACTAGCAAAGGATTTTTAAGTTGTTATTTATTAGAACTTAAATCCCGGTGCTTTTGAAAAGTGATTTCGAAAGAATTTGTTAAAGAAATAACAATATTATTATTTAAAAACTTTGGTGAAGTATTATTATTTCAAGATATTTAAAAGGAGTTTTTATAAAGTGGTTTTTCAAATATTTTGTTATGATTAAAGTTGGGCGATTAAGAGTTTTCCGATTTGGAAGACTCTCCAGGTATATTTGTTTACTCTAGTTACTGTTTTAGGTGGAACCAGAATACCACTGGATGCTCCGTGTTGTTTTGATTCTAAAGTTATACCATGCTTCGGTAGGAGGAGCCCCCTCCTTGTCATAATTGATTTTAGTCTTGATATATTTCTCTTTAGAGGAATTTGAAAATGTATTTTGAATATAAAAACCCGGGCATTTAGTTCTTAATTTTTTTTGAAAAGATTGGATGCGTAGTATTTTATTACAGAGTATTCTTTGTACTTTTATTGCATATGGTTGTTATATTGCTTTTAGTTGCATGTTGCTTTATATCATACTAGAGTTGCACAATTATTATAAGTTGCATCATAATGCCTTGTTGCATATAGTTGCTATATTGTTTATATGGCTATTGCTTATGATAAAAATAGCTTGTTTATTGCTCTTTTGTCAGCATGGTTCTCTTTTGGAGTATGTAAGTACAAGATAAGTACAGGGAAGCAAGAGATTAATATTTGATTTCTTACGCACTTGCATGCATCGAGACAGTAAGTTGCTTGCAAAAATATAAAAATGAAAGGCAAAAGAGGTATGTAGTAGATTTAGAGTTTGGTGATTGACTGATGATTTTATGCCCTAGATATGAGAGGCCACTTTTGGGTTTTTGTTTTCTTTGTTGTTTGGACCAGTTGTGGCGAGTTGTAGTTTTTTGGATCTAGCTGCGCAAAGGAGGTGCTGCTGAAATTTTCCATAACATAAGGAACTTTAAAAAGCCAAAGGGGAGAGGACATTTTCTTCCTTTGGGAATTTCGAGGATAAAATTCTTTTAAGGGGGAGAATACAACATCCTGAAAAAAATATAAATAACTTATATTCAAATATAAGGATTGTTTAAATATTTGAATTGTTATTAAATATTAATTAAATTGATTTAATAGCCTTATTTAACTCCTTTTAATTAATAGATAATAATGGCAAACTCATTTTGTACATTTAATAACAATAATAAATAGTTCGAATAAATAATAAGAAAATAAATTGTTAATAAAATGACTTGATTTTTAATGAAGTATTTATAAATGAATTTATGTGATTTTTCCATAATTTTTAATTTGGAAAATATTTAAATTATCGTTTGACGTATTTTATGACAAATGATAGTATTTTTGAAATTTCACAGAATAAGATAAACAGTGTATTTTATTGTTGTTTTGGGATCGTGTCGCATTTTTGTGGGCGATCGAATTTTTGTCTCTGTCATTCGCAATTTGTACGCGAATGAAATTCTGTGTAGCGAAGTGTTGGAAATTGTAGAATAAACCAAACCAAATACAAGGCAATTCTTCATTTTTCTTTCCCCTTTTACTTTTTAACTTCCCTCCATTCTCCATTTATAGTAAAAGGAAAATAAGCATCCAACTTCAAAAATCAAAATCAAATGAATTACTTAATGAAAAATTAAAAAACTAGTTCTATTGAACTCGTATGTTTTCAACTAGAGTTTTCAAAAGAATGATTTCCAATCCATATCGTTTTCTCAAATCTTTTTAAGCATGGATACATATCTTCAACAAAAGATATGTAACACCCCTAATTTTTGATAACATTATTCAAGAGATTTAATTAGATAAATTAAAAAGAATAATGTACATGTTAAGTGATAAGGGGATTGAGATATGAATAAAATTAAGGCCATGCTCGATTTAATTAATTAAATGGGCTTAAAGTTAATTAGTTTGCATAAGGGTATATTGGGAATTAGCTGCACATAATCCCTTACTCTTATATATTCTCGTTCCTTACCATTTCATTTCCCATTCACGTTATTTTAAAAACACAAACGTAAGAAGTGGAACCGGCCATAATCAAAGAGAAAAGAGAAGAGAATTCAAATCAAGCTAAGGAATTAAAGAAGGGGAATAAATCTTAATCTCAATCCAATCTTCTTATCTTAATAAAGGTGAATAATAATTCATTCCATCTCTATTTTTTTTATAATCATATGTTTTCAGATTTAAGATTAAATTCGTTTTTATGATGTTTCGGATGATGATGTGATTGAATTATTATATGTTTGATTTAAACCAATTCATTTACATATGAATTTGCATGGTTTTAGGACAAAATCGATTGTTATTGAATATAGAATGCCATGGAAAAATTATATGTTAGATAAAACATGATTTTAGAGATGGGTTTCATAATTTTTCAAGCTATGAAAAAATTATTATGAATTTCTAAAGGAAAGTATGATATATTTGGGTTTAAAATTTATTTTGATTATTTCAGAAAGAAATTGGGTCTGAAATTTTAATATGTTTGATAACATGATGAAAGTGAATTTCTATGATTTTTGGGGATTTTTCCTAATTAGTTTGCTATAAAAAATAAATTATTTTAAAAGAAGGACTTATTTGCAATATTGGTTTTGCTTAATGGAAGGGCTTAAACGTTATTTTTCCCTTGATTTAGATCTGATAAACGCGGTAGTTATTTTGTAAAGTATTTGAAAAGTTTTAAGGCAACCAATCAGGTGTTTACAAATAGGCAGGTTAGTTAGAAAGCATTTACTAAACTTAGCATTAATTCAGCCTTTTAAATAAAAAGTTGGTTCCGCCTCTTTTGGAAGTGGCCATCGGCCCAATGCTTTCACCTCGAATCAATCGAAACCAACCCTGCTGAAACCCACCTAGTCGAAACCAATACACAAGGTATCACTTAAATGGTACATAGTGGATTGGAGGAAAGGCAGAAGCCAGGGTGTCGAAAGCAATACTTCCGATGGGGTTGAAACTTTAGTTATGTTTTCAAATGTTAAGTTCCTTCTCTGTTTTACCTAAAGAGTTTGACGTAGTCAAAACCTATGTTTTCGAAAGGGGTTTTTCTAAATAGCTTTCCAAGTAGGTTGCCATATCATGTTTTAAGTAGGAGCTTTCGAATGGGTTCCTTTGTTTTTATATAATGCTTTCGAAAGAGGTGGTTCCGACCCGGCCGAAACCCAGCCGCTATTCTTTTAACTTTTGGATGTATTGTAGCCATTAATGCTTTCAAAGGGTTCTCTTTGTTTTAAACTTAAGCTAAGTCACTTCCTAAATGGTTTTGAAGGGCTTTAGGGGTTTCTAAGGCAATGGTATCGAAAGGGGGTTTCGATGCTATCCTTTAAAGTTGTACTCCAAGGTTTTGAGCTTTCGAATAGATGGTTCTGACACCATCAATTTTTCCCCCAAAAATATTTTATTAAAGGTTTCGAAAGAGATACTTTCTTGTGTAACCACTTTGACCCAAAAGATGTGTTTAAAGAGTAAAACCCAATGTTTACGAAAGGGGAACTTTCATTGGTTTCGAAGCTATATTTCTAAAGATATATTAGCAATGTTTTAATACATTCAAAAGGTTTCGAATGAGAAGTTTTAAAGTGTTTCGAAAAGCAGGGGCATAATGTTTTGAGAGATTTATATGCTTTCGAAGGAGGTTATCCTGTGAGGTCGAAAGAAAGGTTTTGAAGGTTTCGACGGCCTTAGTTTTCAAAGCAAATAACCCAATCTCATTTTAAAATAAAACCATGGCATAAATAAATAAAGGGTTTTAAAAGGAGTTTTTGAAGAATTTTTCTTTGATTAAAAGGTTAAAGGGATTAACCAAGTTATTGTGTATGCTTCTTCATATATGTATATACTCACATTGTAATAGACCCATAACTATATTTTGAGGAAGGGCAGAATAACCAGCTAGGTTGACCCAGTAGTGAATATAAATTAAGTTAACTCCTAAATGAGTAGAATTGCATCCAGGAGGTCAGGAAGACCATAATATAGGATGCTAAGATATTAAAGGAAGACATTGGCAAGGGCCAATAGGTTCACGGTAAGCCCATGAAAATTGTGTATAGGAAAAGATATTGGCAGAGGCCAATAGGTTCATAGTTAGCCTATGAAAACTATGTATAAATGAAGATGTCAGATAGACGGGTTCATAGTTAGCCCATGAAAACTATGGTTTGGTACTAACAGGGCATGGTAGGTTTGTAGTTAGCCCATGAAAACTATAACAGGATTGAGATATTAACGGATGTCAATAGCTTCCTAGTCATCCCATGAAACCTAGGAAAAGAAGAAAAGATATTGGAGTTACCAATAGGTTCCCAGTCAACCCATGAATACTAGGATAAGGGTAAAGATATTGGAGTTACCAATTGGTTCTTAGTGATCCCATGAAAACTATGTAAATGGACAGGGAGTCCATAATCACTTTACCAGTTAATAGTCCACCTATTAAAATTATTAGATTAATAGTAACCTTAGTAATTATAACTGTGACAGATCGTCAAAATGAATGGGGATGGGTAATCCTGAATTGGTTCACTTGTTTTGCATATCATCATATTATACTGTTTTGAATTGTTTTAACCATTGTGGATGCAGGAGCACAATATATAGTTTTATAAAGGTTTTAAGATACTAATGAGGGGAAAACTCATTCCGCTAAGCGGCGAGGTCTCACTAGATATCTAAATGAATTGAGATGGTAGATTATTATTCATACCCGACTTTATGTCTGACTTGATGTTTTTGTTTTCCCCTTAAACTCTCGGGTACTCAATTGATTTTGAGTAATTTGAGGTTTAGGGTTTTCAAGTATTCTTTTAGACAAATAAAGCTTCCGGTGACGTGCAGAAGGCATGTTAGCTACTTAGAGTTCTTTTATTTCCACTGTGTTTGGTTGTAAAGGCAAACTTCTTTTATTGCCTTATTATATCCTATGATCATCCAAGGAGGCATCTTCATATGTCTCACTTGGCGTGTTTTGTAATAAGTATATTTTGTCTGAATGTGGTCTGCGCACTGGGATTATGTAATGAATTTGAGATATTTTGAAATGGAATGTGGACTTTGTTTGTTGTTTTAAATTTTTTCCATATTCATGTTTTTCTGTGTATCAATGTATCTAATAGTCGTATTTGGTCGTCAAGGATTAATAACTATGGACGACTGTAGCATCCATAGCCGTTAGTTTTGGACCTCCAAGTAGAGGGATGTTACAAGTTAGTATCAGAGCATAGGTGTAACAACCCGCAAATTCATAACAGTTAATTATCGTCATTAAATATTGAGATTGATTATTACACTGTGACGCCCCACCTCTATGCTCATAATAACAAAGAGTATTAAAAGAAATACTGTCTATTATTACGAAGAATAAGGCTGGATAGGAGCGACCATCCGTAGTTGACCTTACACTAATATTGGTTATCTCGATAGGAGTGGTATATACTTTTTATTTTTCATCTATCATTTATTTTCTCCCATCGACACACCCAATTATCAGTATAAAACAAACTACGATAGTTCATAATAGTTTAGGACATTAGATATAACAATAACACAGATATAATAGATGCGGAACACAGATAAAAACAACAGTCTCATATATATATAACTGATGTCAGTTAATACATAGTTGACACAATACATATGATACAACTACAACTGTCGACTCTAGAAGTTATATATACAAGTACATTATCGAATAATATACATGAATACATATCATTCTATACAATGACACGACTACTATAAAATGACTGACAACTTCAGAAGATGTGAAAAGTCTTCAATCTCGAACAGCAACTCAAAGAAAGAAATCTACAACCTGAAATACTCGGGTCTGACCCGAGTATTACATTCAAAAGAAAATAATACCCAGGTCAGTCTAATTCAAACCAGTTTATTAGTGCATAGGCAGTAATAATCAAATATCACATAGACGACAGTCACAGAAATCTCGTGTACCCAACTTCTCGATAAGAGAACCGGATAACGGCAGATATAACACTAAACAGTGTTAATCCACAAAACAGAAATCCAAAGCAATTTAAACAATTGAAACGTCAATTTAAAACTGTCAAATCTGATAGGGCTGCAGTACACGCACGCGTGTACTGCCTCGCCACTATCGCAGGAGATACACAAAAGCTCAATGAAAGTCACAATGATCTCAAGGTCAAACCCCGAAATCGGGTTTAACTCAAGTGCAATAAAATAATGTCACAAGGTCAAATCCAGATCGGATTCAACTCAGGTGAAATTCGAAAATCAAATTCGAATACAGTTGAATGGTCAAAACAGTCCACACAAATTCAAGGAGGCACCAAACAACAACCAAAATGCAAAGTGTTCAAGGCGGGTCAGAGAAACCATGATGCGTCTCAATTCAAATATGCAAAGGAACACTGGAATATACAGTGCAACAAAATGAAGTAGTGGAGATGTACACAGAGCAGGGTATATTAATCAACAAAGGGTGGATAAAGAAACCAGACTACAAAATGAACACCTGAGTCAATGCTATAGAGACCAGGCCCAAATGTACATGACCGCAATGAAACACTCAATGGTGAAGCAACTCGAGCTAGCATATCATATATACAACAAGCTCCATATGGTACACAAGTGAATGGCAAAAACATCAAAATTCAGTGGCAACCAAACATGAATGTAGACAGCAACTATTCATGAAGACAACCAGTTTACATGACAGTAAAGTATGAATGCCACGACCCCAGATGAACAAGTGAACCACAAAGTGAAAGTCCACCAGCACTAGACAGAAGTATATTTGAGGCTAGAATTTAGTAAAGATATCAAGTACACCAGCACTAAACATAAGTATGGATGTACTCAATGCAACCCAGAAAAATGTCAGAAATTCACAATCGTGGTGGTCAAGAAACTGAATCGAGCAAGAATAATTCAAAGCCGTGATTATCAATAGCATATCGATGAACTAAAGAACACTACAGGCCAGAGGAGACTCGGAAAAACTCAGGAAGGGTAGACCAAATTCAATCACAAGTCTCGACCACAAAGCACTGACATTGTTAAAGCTCTAATCCAAATGTCCAGACAACAACAGATCTCAATGCAACCCAGTGGCAACCACAAGATGCAGACGTAAACAATCATCAAAGAAACTAAAATGCAACCTGAGTCCTACCCCAAACTAAATGCCAAGCTCGGTGAAACTCAAGAGAGTACCCAACTAATATAACATGAATGATATAGTATATATGCAAGAATGGATCACATGTGCAGATGTCACAGTAATGAAATGGCCATGTTTGAAACCCACAACAGTGAACTACATGATGGACAGGTATGCAAGTAAATGCAGCAGGCACCAAATTGTATACTGGTAATCATCTACAAACTAATTACCAAGCTCGGTGATACTCAAGAGAGTACCCAACTAATATAACATGAATGATACAGTATATATGCAACTATAAAACTGGTCAGTGCAAAGATGAATGCATATATGGATGTAGACATGCCGAAATCCCCAAAATCCATGAAACAACAACTATAAAGTTAATAACTACTAATGATACTAATTCGAACAAATTCCAGAGATCATTTCAAATGGGCGAACGCACAAAAGAAATCAACAGCAGCAAGCTCAACCACGAAAGCCAAAATCAACATATGAACAACATTACACTTGAAACAAAATTGAGTGGCCGAGTCGAAGACAAGCTCCTCTCAGTCGAACCCAATAACTAGTAAATTTGAATCGAACACAACAGAGAAAATCATCAACCTCCAAACGAAAATCGAACAGCTAACAACAAAGCTCAGAAAAACAATACGACTGGAAATCATCAAATTCGAACACAAATAAACTTGAGCTGGAATTAGATGTGAGCGATTATCCACTCACCTTTGCATTCGAAGTGAAGACGACTCCACAAGCAGCCGAGCACAAGTCAAGAAGACGATCGATTGTCGAAACAAATCAGATGAACAGCAATTGCATTCGATCGAACTACTGAGAGCGGCGACTTCATATAGAAACCCTAGTTATCAGAGCAAAGAACGAAGGAGGAGCATTCATTTTCACAAGCCCTAAATTCTCACAGAGGAGAGATCGAAGGAACAAACGAAGCCGCCATATTTTCTTTTTTTTTGAAGCCCTAGTTTCGTGAAAAGGAACGAAGACGATCCACCATTTATTTTCTTTCGTTTTTTTTTGTTTTAGGTTTCGAACGAATGGATCGATTACAAAGGGGGACCGAGTTTGGTTTGATAATCACGGCAACAAAAGAAATGGGCCAAGACAAATTTTAAAGCCCGTACAACAACGATGAATATACGAAAGAATTTCAATCGATTAAAATCTCAATAACAATCAGCTATTGATATTATCATTTAATGACGATAATTAACTGTTATGAATTTGCGGGTTGTTACAGACTCCCCTCCTTAAAGAAATTGCGTCCACGCAATCATAGGGAATAAATGGATAAAAGGTAACAGCCATAAGAGTATAACAATGTCGAATGCATAAGCAAAGCAAATGCCAGCAGGGAAAGTATTAGATATGAAATCAAAAGGTCCGACTGATTCAAATCAAAAGAATCAACATCATGGGGATCCAGGAATCAAAATCAGACGACTATCAAAAGCAAGAATCAATCGAGTTCCAGCAACTAAAAGAGAAGGGGAAACAGAGCAGAAATCCCATACAGAGCACAGATTGAATGTGAGTAAATCAAATTACTCACCTGAATCGCCAGAGAAAAAGACGAAACTCAAATCTCAAAAGTCGCGAGTATTCAATCATCAAAAACGATAATTGAATTTTCAAATCAACAAATATTCGATTATCACAAGCGATAATCAAATTTCTCAAATCAATAATTATTTAATTATCAAAAGCGATAATCAAATCTCAAATCAGCAAATATTTAATTATCAAAAGCGATAATTAAATCCCAAATCAACAAATATTTAATTATCAAAAACGATAATCAAATTTCAAATCACAAATATTCGATTATCAAAAACGATAATCAAATTTCTCAAATCAAAAAAATATTCGATTATCGCAAACGATAATCAAATTTCAAATTCAACAAATATTTGATTATCCCAAGCGATAATCAAATTCAAATCAACCAATATTTAATCATCTAAAGCGATAATTATATTTAAAATCAACAATTATTTGATTACCTCAAGCGATAATTAAATCTCAAATCAACAAATATTTAATTATCTCAAGTGATAATTAAATCTCAAATCAACAAATATTTAATTATCTAAGGCGATAATTAAATCTCAAATCAACAAATAATTAATTATCTCATGCGATAATTAAATCTCAAATCAACAAATATTTAATTATCTCATGCGATAATTAAATCTCAAATCAACAAATATTTAATTATCTAAGGCGATAATTAAATCTCAAATCAACAAATATTTAATTATCTCAAGCGATAATTAAATCTCAAATCAACAAATATTTAATTATCTCAAGCGATAATTAAATCTAAATTCAACAATTATTTAATTATCTAAAGCGATAATTAAATTCGAAATCAGCAATTATTTAACTATCAAAAGCGATAATTTAAAGCAACAAATATTTAATTATCTAAAGCGATAATTAAATCTCAAATATCTAATTATCACAAGCGATAATTAGAAACAACAATTATCCGATTATCAAAACGATAATCAGAATCTCAAATCAGCAAATATCTAATTATCACAAGCGATGATTAGAACAACAAATATCCGATTATCAAAAACGATAATCAGAACTCATATCAACAAATATCTAATTATCACAAGCGATAATTAGAAACAACAAATATTTAATTATCGATACGATAATTAAACCTCATAACATCAGATATCTAATTACCTGCAGATAATTAGAAACAACAAATATCTAGAAATCAATTAAGAAGACTAGAAAATCAACATAAAAGCTTGGATCGATCCCATCTGATGGCGAGTTTTTAATTCGCCGCATGTGCAACAACATATGGCCGAAGCCTACCAAGTACTCAACATAATTTTTGGCGCCCATCAGATTGACCCGGAGGTCCGCAGAGTGACCCGAAGGTCTAGTACTGGTATTTGACCCGAAGGTCCATCATATGACCCAAAGGTCCATCATATGACCCGAAGGTCCATCATAGTGGCTCGAAAGCACACGAAAGCATCAAATATTTCAATTAACGAGTCCGGAATTAACCGAAATAGCAAACGCACATGTCCCATACCACGTGTTTTACTAAATCGTTTGATTCTCTTCATCGTTTCCTTGAAAGTGTAAAATTCATCAAAATCATCAAAACAACAGATATTCAATTAACGAGTCCGGAATTAACCGAAATAGTAAAAGTGTGGTTCCATACTCCGCACTTTTGCTAAATCGTTTAAATCTCTTCATCGTTTCCTTGAAAGTGCAAAATTGTGTATTTTGTAAAATTACATTTCACATTCTCAAACGGACAAGTCCGGAATTAAGCGAATCAGTAAAAGAAAGGGGTCATAGTCCTCGATTTTGCTGAAACGTTTAAATCGCTTCCTCATTCTTTTGAAATCGCAAACTGTAAAATTTTTGAAAACAATTTTATTTATTTTGTAAAAATAACAATTCGCATTCTCAACTGGACAAGTCCGGAGTTAAGCGAATCAGTAAAAGAAAGGGGTCATAATCCTCGATTTTGCTGAATCGTTTAAGTCGCTTTCTCATTCTTTTGAAAACGCAAATCGTTAAAATTTATAAAACAATTTTCATTTTAAAACGATTTTCCAATCACGTAATTAAAACAGCAAATCAGTAACAATTTCGATAAGGAAATTGTACTTCTCAAAATACCGTAAAAACGGTTACACATCAGTATTGCGGAATAACCGCTTAAAAATCCACTGTTAAAAATTTTGTTGTTACTGAAGTCAAAGCGGCAGAAATTTTAAAACACCAAATATCTCATCAAAAGAATTCACATCAAAATGTGACATCAGTGAATTTTCATTCATTAAAATTGCCAACAAAACACCGTGCCTCAAAAATTCAGCATTGGTGTAAAAAGTCCATTATAAAAATAACGGCAACAAAATACGTATCATAACCAAGCATCGGTTCAACGTAAAATAAATGCAATAACGTGCAATTTAAATTTTTGCACGTACTACAAAATGAACAAAGAATCATTCAAATGTATCTTCAATGAAGATAATTTAAAACAGCAAAAATCTAATCAATAGATGATTAGTACAAAAGAAAGCCAGCGGAAGTTTCAACAAAAATCACATATCTGCAATTTCTTCGAATCCTCAATTCGGATTCGAAGTTCTCAAAGAAACAAAATAATTACAGCTATGTAAACAACAATGAAATTCATATCAATTTCGTATTTTGATTTTTAAATCAAAAAGATTATCAGTTGTACTCAGCGAAGACAGTTTCCGCTGCGCACTCTGATAAACAGAACACAATTCAATCAAATCAACAAAACACGGTTTCACTTTTATTTTTAAATAAAGTTATTTAAAAATTTCATCCAAATTTCAAAACTTTAGTTTTGACTCAAAGTACAAATAAAACATCGACCAATAGTTGTAACATATGTTCCATCCAAGTTAAGTTTTATATTATGTCCATAAACCCCAGGCTCTGATACCAACTGTGACGCCCCACCTCTATGCTCATAATAACAAAGAATATTAAAAGAAATACTATCTATTATTACGAAGAATAAGGCTGGATAGGAGCGACCATCCGTAGTTGACCTTACACTAATATTGGTTATCTCGATAGGAGTGGTATATACTTTTTATTTTTCATCTATCATTTATTTTCTCCCATCGACACACCCAATTATCAGTATAAAACAAACTACGATAGTTCATAATAGTTTAGGACATTAGATATAACAATAACACAGATAATATAGATGCGGAACACAGATAAAAACAACAGTCTCATATATATATAACTGATGTCAGTTAATACATAGTTGACACAATACATATGATACAACTACAACTGTCGACTCTAGAAGTTATATATACAAGTACATTATCGAATAATATACATGAATACATATCATTCTATACAATGACACGACTACTACAAAATGACTGACAACTTCAGAAGATGTGAAAAGTCTTCAATCTCGAACAGCAACTCAAAGAAAGAAATCTACAACCTGAAATACTCGGGTCTGACCCGAGTATTACATTCAAAAGAAAATAATACCCAGGTCAGTCTAATTCAAACCAGTTTATTAGTGCATAGGCAGTAATAATCAAATATCACATAGACGACAGTCACAGAAATCTCGTGTACCCAACTTCTCGATAAGAGAACCGGATAACGGCAGATATAACACTAAACAGTGTTAATCCACAAAACAGAAATCCAAAGCAATTTAAACAATTGAAACGTCAATTTAAAACTGTCAAATCTGATAGGGCTGCAGTACACGCACGCGTGTACTGCCTCGCCACTATCGCAGGAGATACACAAAAGCTCAATGAAAGTCACAATGATCTCAAGGTCAAACCCCGAAATCGGGTTTAACTCAAGTGCAATAAAATAATGTCACAAGGTCAAATCCAGATCGGATTCAACTCAGGTGAAATTCGAAAATCAAATTCGAATACAGTTGAATGGTCAAAACAGTCCACACAAATTCAAGGAGGCACCAAACAACAACCAAAATGCAAAGTGTTCAAGGCGGGTCAGAGAAACCATGATGCGTCTCAATTCAAATATGCAAAGGAACACTGGAATATACAGTGCAACAAAATGAAGTAGTGGAGATGTACACAGAGCAGGGTATATTAATCAACAAAGGGTGGATAAAGAAACCAGACTACAAAATGAACACCTGAGTCAATGCTATAGAGACCAGGCCCAAATGTACATGACCGCAATGAAACACTCAATGGTGAAGCAACTCGAGCTAGCATATCATATATACAACAAGCTCCATATGGTACACAAGTGAATGGCAAAAACATCAAAATTCAGTGGCAACCAAACATGAATGTAGACAGCAACTATTCATGAAGACAACCAGTTTACATGACAGTAAAGTATGAATGCCACGACCCCAGATGAACAAGTGAACTACAAAGTGAAAGTCCACCAGCACTAGACAGAAGTATATTTGAGGCTAGAATTTAGTAAAGATATCAAGTACACCAGCACTAAACATAAGTATGGATGTACTCAATGCAACCCAGAAAAATGTCAGAAATTCACAATCGTGGTGGTCAAGAAACTGAATCGAGCAAGAATAATTCAAAGCCGTGATTATCAATAGCATATCGATGAACTAAAGAACACTACAGGCCAGAGGAGACTCGGACAAACTCAGGAAGGGTAGACCAAATTCAATCACAAGTCTCGACCACAAAGCACTGACATTGTTAAAGCTCTAATCCAAATGTCCAGACAACAACAGATCTCAATGCAACCCAGTGGCAACCACAAGATGCAGGCGTAAACAATCATCAAAGAAACTAAAATGCAACCTGAGTCCTACCCCAAACTAAATGCCAAGCTCGGTGAAACTCAAGAGAGTACCCAACTAATATAACATGAATGATATAGTATATATGCAAGAATGGATCACATGTGCAGATGTCACAGTAATGAAATGGCCATGTTTGAAACCCACAACAGTGAACTACATGATGGACAGGTATGCAAGTAAATGCAGCAGGCACCAAATTGTATACTGGTAATCATCTACAAACTAATTACCAAGCTCGGTGATACTCAAGAGAGTACCCAACTAATATAACATGAATGATACAGTATATATGCAACTATAAAACTGGTCAGTGCAAAGATGAATGCATATATGGATGTAGACATGCCGAAATCCCCAAAATCCACGAAACAACAACTATAAAGTTAATAACTACTAATGATACTAATTCGAACAAATTCCAGAGATCATTTCAAATGGGCGAACGCACAAAAGAAATCAACAGCAGCAAGCTCAACCACGAAAGCCAAAATCAACATATGAACAACATTACACTTGAAACAAAATTGAGTGGCCGAGTCGAAGACAAGCTCCTCTCAGTCGAACCCAATAACTAGTAAATTCGAATCGAACACAACAGAGAAAATCATCAACCTCCAAACGAAAATCGAACAGCTAACAACAAAGCTCAGAAAAACAATACGACTGGAAATCATCAAATTCGAACACGAATAAACTTGAGCTGGAATTAGATGTGAGCGATTATCCACTCACCTTTGCATTCGAAGTGAAGACGACTCCACAAGCAGCCGAGCACAAGTCAAGAAGACGATCGATTGTCGAAACAAATCAGATGAACAGCAATTGCATTCGATCGAACTACTGAGAGCGGCGACTTCATATAGAAACCCTAGTTATCAGAGCAAAGAACGAAGGAGGAGCATTCATTTTCACAAGCCCTAAATTCTCACAGAGGAGAGATCGAAGGAACGAACGAAGCCGCCATATTTTCTTTTTTTTTTTGAAGCCCTAGTTTCGTGAAAAGGAACGAAGACGATCCACCATTTATTATCTTTCGTTTGTTTTTGTTTTAGGTTTCGAACGAATGGATCGATTACAAAGGGGGACCGAGTTTGGTTTGATAATCACGGCAACAAAAGAAATGGGCCAAGACAAATTTTAAAGCCCGTACAACAACGATGAATATACGAAAGAATTTCAATCGATTAAAATCTCAATAACAATCAGCTATTGATATTATCATTTAATGACGATAATTAACTGTTATGAATTTGCGGGTTGTTACAATAGGTTTATGAAACCTTAAAAGGAAATTAAACCTAAAATCTTTTGAAACATAATCCAATGATTCAGAAATATGATCGGGATTGGGATAACGCTATAGTAACGTACTTGTATTTGATTTATAGATATATATATACATACATATTCCCCTCTCTCTTAGACCGTTTCTTTGTATCTTACTAAGGCTCATATGTAGATTTACGAGAAAGAAGATATGGAAGCAGGAAACGAAAGAGGAAATCTCGATGGAGGAAGCACCACAACCAATTGAAATGTTCGACCTAATACCAGGAGGAGTCAAGGTCGACAGGCTGATGCTAACCAAAATGCTGATGCCAATGTTGGTGCTGGAAATCCACTAGTAGATATGGGGGCGATGTATCAGTTCTTTGTCAATGTAAAGCAAGCAGGAGCTGTTGCTGGAGTTGCTGGGAATGTTGGAGGAGTTAATCCTTGGCTCATGTTGGGAATAACTATGCTAAGTTGAGCAGAGACTACACTAGTCTTGGTAGGAAACCGTTTATGGGAACAGAGGATGCCATAGAAGTTGAGAATTGGTTGTTTCATTGTGAGCGTATCTTTGCTGATTTGGGTTTAGATGATGAGCAGAAGAGAAGGTTGGCCTCTAGACAGTTGTAGGGGCCAACACGTCATTGGTGGAATAATGTTACTGCTGGAGTTCCGGAGGAAGAGTTGACATGGGCTGAATTCCAAAGGAGATTTGAACAGAGGTTTTTATCTGAGGTTGCTAAGTCGGCATTGATGAGAAAGTTTATGGATCTAGTTCAGGAAGAGATGTCGGTCACCGAGTATGCTACTAAATTTGATGAGCTGTCTCGATATGGGTATGCTATTATAGACAATGACATTAGAAGGAATGAGAGGTTCATTCGGGGACTGAGGCCCGAGCTTGCTAGGGCGACCCTGACACATATCCATGATACTTATAATGTGGTTGTGGAGATAGCAATTTGCCATGAGGAGATGCTTGCTGTTTGTGCTAGAGAGAAGCCAGTTGAAACTCAGGGTTCTTAGGGGAAGAAAAGAAGATTATTTAAGAAGAAGGGAGCCCAGAAGGGAGATGCTGCCAAGAAGGCAAAGGCTGATTTAGTTTGCTACAAGTGTGACAAGAAGGGTCATTATGCAAATGAGTGTTGGTCAGGCAAGGAGAAGAAGGTTGCAGATAAGAAGGATGTGAAGTGCTTCAACTGTAATCAAGTTGGGTATTATAAGAACCAGTGTCCAGAGCCAGTCGGGGCGGACAAGGAAAAGGTTTTTGCTGTTGGATCATTTGTGAAACCAACTGCAGCTGATAAAGGAAAGACTGTGATCGAAGGTACGTTTTTGATATAGAGTATACCAGTTAGGATACTATTTGATACTGGTGCATCACATTCATTTATATCCCAGTGTTTGGTTGATAGGTTATGCTTAGAACCCGCGTACCTTGTTACTTTCTTAAGGGTTGTGAATCAAATAGAAGGGTATGCAACTCTAGGGATGAGATGTGACCGGTTAGAACTTGATTTGTTAGGTCATAATATTGCATGCAGACTGTATGTTTTCGATTTCATAGATTTCAAAATCATTTTGGGTATGGATTGGTTGAGGAGGTATGATGCAAGGATATTTTGCCCGGATGGGGAGATATCACTAAGACACCCTAATAGTCATAACTGAATTATTTTCTCAGTGGAGAATTCTGACCGGAGTAGTTGTGCTTTGTTAGGTGCAATGGATGTGGGAGAAGAGCTCAGTCAGATTCGAGTAGTAAGAGAGTTTGTAGATGTCTTTGAGCCAGTCACAGGACTACCACCAAAACGTTCTATTGAGTTTTAGATAGATCTTGTGCCAGGAGCTGAACCTGTGAGTAGACCACCTAGCAGGATGACACCTACTGAGATGAAGGAATTGAAGGTGAATCTAGTGGATCTAGAAGGAAGGAATTTTATTAGACCAAGTAGTTCGCCCTAGGGAGCAGCCGTAGTATTCGTGAAGAAACTGGATGGGTCATTAAGGATGTGTATCGACTATCGTAAGCTGAACGAGAGGACGATAAAGAATAAGTATCCTTTGTCGAGAATTGATGATCTATTTGGTCAGTTTAGTGGAGCCAGAGTGTTTTCACAGTTGTATTTGGCGACTGTTTTCCATCAGTTAAGATTGGCAGAGGACAACACTCCTTTGACAGCATTTCGGACTAGATATAGGTCATATGAGTGGTTAGTAATGCCATTCGGGTTAATGAATGCACCTACTTTCTTTGTGGATTTGATGAACCTAGTCTTCCGAGAGATTTGGATAGATTCGTGTTGGTGTTTATTGATGACATTTTGGTGCACTCTAAAGATGAAAGAGAGCATGAAGATCATCTTAGAGTTGTGCTTGAGAAGCTGAGGCAGCATCAGCTAAACGTGAAGTTTTCCAAGTGTCATTTTTTGAAAGAAAGAGGTTAAGTTTCTTGGTCACATGGTCTTAGAGAAAGGGTTGTTAGGCAATCTAGATAAGATCGAAGCTGTTAACAATTGGAAGAGACCAGAGACGGTGACATAGATTAGAAGTTTTCTTGGACTTGCTGGCTGTTACCGGAGATTTATTAAGGATTTCTCATGGATAGCAGCACCTTTGACTAAGCTAACCAGGAAGGAGGTGAAGTTTGTCTTGTCTGAAAAATGTGAGGAAACATTCCTTAAGTCATTTGTTGACCAATGCACCAGTGTTAGTAGTTCTAGATGAAAACCAAGAGTTGGTGGTATATAATGATGCATGTGGGACTGGATTAAGAGTTGTGTTGATGCAGAAGGGTAAAGTGATTTCCTATGCTTCACGATAGCTTAGACTGCAAGAATTGAGATATCCTACTCATGATTTGGAGTTGGCTACAGTGACCTTCGCATTGAAGATTTGGAGGCATTATCTCTTGGGGGAGAGATTTGAGCTATACACAGATCATAAGTCTTTAAGATATTTATTCTCTCAGAAGGAGTTGAATATGAGACAATAGAGGTGGATGGAGTTTTTAGCTGCTTATGATTTTGGTATAGAGTATACTCCTAGGAAAGGTAATAAAGTAGCGGATGCTCTTAGCAGAAGACATCAGAATGTGGTGTTAGCTATGTTGGCAGAATGGAAGGATTTAGAAGCTTTGACTACTTGTAGTGTATAGTTAAGATCGACTACTAGTTCTAGTCAGAGTACTGCCATATTGTCCTGTTTAGAAGTTCGACCAGTGCCGATCGAGATAATTTATTCTAAGTAAAAGGAGGATCCATTATTAGCGGAGAAGATCAGAAGGCTTGAGGTTGGAACTGAGATCGATGATCTGAAAGATTTTTGTCTTGATCAGAGAGGACGGTTGAGAAAGAAGGGACAATTATGTGTTCCGGATGTTGAGAACTTGAGGAAAGAAGTTCTTGGGGAATGCCATCGATCCAATTTTACGATTCATCCTGAAGGGACCAAGATGTATCAAGATATGAAGAGGAGCTTCTATTGGGAAGGTATGAAGAGGGATGTTGGCCTCTGGGTTAGGCAGTGCGCAAACTTTCAACAAGTGAAAGCCGAACATCAGAAGCCGAGTGGGTTGCTTCAGCCTATAGAGATTCCAGTTTGGAAATGGAATTTGATATCCATGGATTTTATAGACCGGTTACCAAGGTCGAATAGAGGAAATGAAAGTATATGGGTCATAGTGGACAGGTTGACCAAGAGTGCCCATTTCATTCCAGTAAAGTCAACCGGGATGGCGCCTGTTTTAGCAAAGTTGTTTATGAATAACATAGTTAGACTTCATGGAGTTACTAGTAGCATAGTTAGCGACAGAGATTCTTTGTTCACTAGTGAATTCTGGAAGATTCTATAGGAGGTATTAGGCACCAAGCTCAAGATGAATACTGCATATCACCCTCAGATGGATGGGCAGACAGAGAGAGAGAGTCAATAAGGTACTTGAGGATTTGTTGAGAGCTTGAGTATTGGACTTCGGTGGATCTTGGGAAGATCATCTACATTTGGTTGAGTTTTCCTATAATAATAGTTATCAGACTAGTATAGGAATGGCGCCTTTTGAAGCTTTGTATGGAAGGCCGTGCAAATCACCAGCTTGTTGGTTGGAGACTGGAGAAAGATTGGTCTTAGGTCCAGATTTGGTTAGGGACGCATCAGAGAAAATTGAGTTGATCCGAGAAAGGATGAAGGAAGTTTAATCCAGACAGAAGAGTTACGCAGATAAAATCCGTAAAGACCTATAGTTCTTAGTTGGAGATAAGGATTTCATTAAAGTATCACCGATGAAGGGTGTGGTACAGTTCAGGAAGACGGGGAAACTGGCACCGAGATATGTTGGTCCATTCCAGATTATAGAGAGGATTGAAAAGCTCGCATACATAATAGAGTTGCCGAGTAGTATGGCATGTTTCCATAATGTATTTCATGTGTCAAGTATATGCATGATCCAGAGACTACTATTCCGCCGACAGGGTTGGAAGATCTAGGAGTAGAGCTAAATTTGACTTTTGTTAGACAACCAGTTCGGGTTGTAGCGAGAGATGAGAAATGATTGAGGAATAAGACAGTCATGTTGGTGAAAGTTCATTGGAGCGACAATGAGAAGGACTGTACTTGGAAGACAGAGGACAAGATTCGATAGACTTATCCTAATCTGCTTTGAGGGTATGTCTATATTAGATTTATATAGATAATTGCTAGTTGGGTAGACTAGTATGGTTGTTAGGAGTCGTTACAAATGATTGCTATGTTTAGTATTTAGTCCTTACCGAATTTCGAGGACGAAATTCTTTAAGGAGGGGAGTCTGTAACACCCTTAATTTTTGATAACATTATTCAGGAGATTTAATTAGATAAATTAAATAGAATAATGTAAATGTTAAGTGATAAGGGGATTAAGATATGAATAAAATTAAGGCTGTGCTCGATTTAATTAATTAAATGGGCTTAAAGTTAATTAGTTTGCATAAGAGTATATTGGGAATTAGCTACAACTAACCCCTTATTCTTATATATTCTCATTCCTTACCATTTCATTTCCCATTCACGTTATTTTGAAAACAAAAAACAAACGTAAGAAGAGGAGCCGACCATAATCAAAGAGAAAAGATAAGAGAATTCAAATCAAGCTAAGGAATTAAAGAAGGGGAATAAATCTTAATCTCAATCCAATCTCCTTATCTTAATCAAGGTGAATAATAATTCATTCCATCTCTATTTTGTTTTTATAATCATATGTTTTCGGATTAAGATTAAATTCATTTTTATGATGTTTTGGATGATGATATGCTTGAATTATTATATGTTTGATTTAAACCAATTCATTTACATATGAATTTGCACGGTTTTAGGACAAAACTGATTGTTATTGAATTTAGAATGCTATGGAAAAAGTATTTGTTATGCAAAACATAATTTAAGAGATAAGTTTCAATTTTCATAATTTTTCAAGCTATGGAAAATTTATTATGAATTTCTAAAGGAAAGTATGATATATTTGGTTTTAAAATTTATTTCGATTATTTCAGGAAGAAATTGGTCTGAAATTTTAATATGTTTGATAACATGATGAAAGTGAATTTCTATGATTTTTGGGTATTTTTCCTAATTAATTTTCTATGGAAAATAAATTATCTTAAAAGAAGGACTTATTTGCAATATTGGTTTTTCTTAATGGAAGGGCTTAAAGGTTATCTTTCCCTTAACTTAGATCTGATAAATGCAGCAATTATTTTGTAAAGTATTTAAAGTTTTAAGGCAACCAATCAGGTGTTTACAAATAGGTAGGTTAGTTATAAAGCATTTACTACACTTAGCATCAATTCAGCCTTTTAAATAAAAGTTAGTTCCTCCTCTTTTGAAAGTGGCCTTCGACCCAATGCTTTCGACTCAGTCGAAACCAACCCTATCGAAACCCAACTAGTCGAAACCAATACACAAGGTATCACTTAGATGGTATGTAGTGGATTGGAGGAAAGGCGGAAGCCAGGGTGTCGAAAGCAGTACTTCCGATGGGGTTGGAACCTTAGTTCTTTTTTCAAATGTTAAGTGCCTGCTTTGTTTTTGTGAGGAATGCGGAAAATGGATCTTAAGGCTAGAATGAACACTAGAGGGGGGGTGAATAGTGTTTATAAGAAATTACTAAATCTTTTTGAGTTATTGTTGATTTGTACACAAATGCATGCAATATTCAGACACAGATATAATCACAGAATCAAACACAGATGCAGAAATAAAGTAAATGAAGTAAAGGAAAGAACACACCAGATTTTATACTGGTTCGGAGTTACCCTACATCCAGTCCCGCACAACTAAGTACGGATTTCCTTTCAAAAGCAATTCAACAATTACAACCCTCGATTTTAGGTCCACGAGGTACACCCTCCAAAATCACAATCCTCTGGGTAGAGATACTTGATTTCCGGGCAACAAGTTCACCCAATTGATTTCTTAAGGCTACAATCACACCTTTTTCACTTGATTGATTTCAAAGGCTACAATCACACCTTTTCTCGCTAGATAGATTACAAAGAAGCCTATAACTCTGAATAGCACTGGGATCTTGTTGAGATAGTGATAGAGAATCAAACCAGAGATTATCTAGTTAGATTCAATGTTGATTTCGGCAGAGTAATGGTAAGAATATGTATAAAGAAATGTGGAAGAAGAAGAGAAGTGAAAAACCAAAAAATCTATATATAAATTCGTTGAAACTAACCCCTATTTATAGAAGAACAACAGCCATGTCCATTCGTGAAAGGTTATGGCGAATCGACACCTGTTTTGAAATTCAAATTTTTGAATCTAACTGTCACTATGTCAACATGGGGTACTAGGGCATGTCAACATCCCAAAGCATTTTTTGAAGATTTTATTTTCTTTGAAAATAACCTTTATCTTATATTAAAAACTATTTAAACTTTATAAATATACTTGACTATAGATAAAATATATTGATAAATATAGAGAATAATATATATAAAATTTCATTATAATTTTATATTTAAATCTTAGTATAAATATATTATAATTAAAAGATAGTTTAAAACAAACGAAGTTTAAAACAAGAGTTTATTAAAAACAAAAACAAAGAATATTTTAAGGCTAAAACATCCTTTTGAAAATCATTTGAAAAGATAATTTTTAAGACTAAAACATTTTGAAAAGCAGTTTTGAAAATCATTCTGAAGTAGTTATGAAAATCATTTTGAAGTAAGTTTGCAAGCTTCTTCCTGCAGAATATCTCATCACATCAGGACTCGAGAACTTGTACAAAACCAGGATGTTCGTGGGTTTGTAAGCCACTAGTCGTAGGTTTGTAAGCTACTTGTCGTGGGTTTGTAAGCCACTAAAAGGGTAGAAATGGGTTCCATCGCAAAAGAAAAATGGAGTGAAGATTTCAGTGCTATTATGAAGTTTTAACATAATTCTAGACTCAATACTTATCTTGAACTCTTGATATTCTTGTTACTCATGAGTCTTCAATCTGGATATCTTGAATCTCTATACTGTACAATCTTCATTCTTGGTACGTGCATGGTTAAATCTTGCATATACATATATATCTAAACTATAATGTTAGTATTTATATTTTATAATCTTATTCTAAGGTTGTTGTCATCAAAACCATCAACTCATGGACTAACAATCTCCCCATTTTTGATGATGACAACCGTTGTTTATAAAATATTACTTCTATCCTAATAACTCCCCCTAAAACTGATAACTCCCCCTTAATCTATGCCTAACTCTTCTATTTTATATTTCTCCCCCTTTGTCATCAACAAAAACAAACTAACTCTAAACTATATAACTCTTAGTCTAATATCCTATATGTTGATAGTGTTATCATACATAATCAATACTTACTTGTAAACCTAAAACTTAGTCCTAAACCACTAACATTCCTAACCAAGTACCTATATAATACTTATATATAACATATATAGGAATCATATATAAGAACACACAATATTTATTTATATATATATATATATGTTTATATTTACATTTTCGTACAACGTGACAAATATACACGTAATGATGAAAAACGAAAAAGAAGAAACTACTGAGTATCTTTGACAATTTGAGATCTATGGATCGAACAATTTGGATAATGGAAACAGAAATTTCCACGTTGTTCAACCAAGTTTCCATCCTTGTCAAAACATACTTCGCCAAAGCAAATGACTTTGTCGTTGTCTTCCTCATGCTCTTCTTCCATTGGTTCTTCTTCTTCTTCACTTTCCTCTTGTTCATGATCTCCAGAAGAGTCCTCGTCAATCAAGATTGGATTAGCATGATTGTCCATTAGAAATTTTTGCAAATTTCTAAGGATTTTCCCTTGCCTTTCCTGTTCTTTTGCCATTCGGAGTTGTACTATTTGAATTTCAGTCATTAACTGAATTGCATCCTTCAGAGAATCCTCCATTTTTGTCACTCGGGTGAGCGTAGTACGTTGGAACGGGCCAGAGGTAGGAGAAGGGAACGAAAAGGTTGATTTTATGTTTGATTTGGAAGAGGAGGCCATTGATAAATTGATTTCAGAAGATAGAACAGAAAGAGAACAGAGAGAATGAAGAAAATTTTGAAAATAAGAAGAATATATAACCAATTATTTGAATTTTGGTGGGAATAAATTTAAAAAATTTAAAAAAAGTTATATGTCGACATGGGTATATGGGGGATGTCGACATGGTTCTCAATATTTTTACTATTTCATTTATTTTGATTTAATTTTTAATTATACTTTGTTATTTATATTTTATATTTTAGTTAATGAACAAATATTTAATTCTCTTCTTAATTTAGTAAATGTAGATTCATTTAAGGGTTTTGTGAAGATATCAGCAATTTGATTTTCAGAATTGATATAGTCGAGAGTAATTACTTCTCTACTTATATTATCTCTGAGAAAATGGTGTCTGATATCAATATGTTTAGTTCGAGCATGTGGAGTAGTATTTTTGGATAAATTTATTGCACTAGTATTATCATAATAAATTGGTGATTTTGAGATATTTAAACCAAAATCTTTTAAAGTTTGTTGCATATATATTACTTGAGAACAAGCCAAAGCAGCAGAAATATACTCTTCTTCAGTTGTTGATAGAGAAACCGTGTTTTTCTTTTTACTAAACCAGGAAATCAGAGAATGCCCTAAAAAGTGACAAGTTCCACTTGTACTTTTTCGGTCTGATTTAAAACCAGCATAATCAGCATCATAGTAAGATATTAAGTCAAACGAATCATTTTTAGGATAAAATCAGTCATAATCAAAGGTGTGTTTAACATATCTTATAATATGTTTTAAAACTTTTAAGTGAGTTTCTTTAGGTTGGGATTGATACCTTGCACAGAGACAGACACTATGCATGATATCAGGTCTACTCGCAGTGATATAGAGTAGTGATCCAATCATTCCTCTATATAATTTTTGATCTACATCTTTCGAGAGATCTTCTTTACTAAGGTACTCATTGGTTGCCATGGGAGTGGGTTTTCCACTCGTAGTAGTCAAACCAAATTTACTAACTAGGTCTTTAGCATATTTTTCTTGACTAATAAAGATACCATTATCTAATTGTTTTATTTGTAATCCTAAAAAGAAGTTTAATTCACCCATATGACTCATCTCAAACTCTTTTGTCATTATTTCAGAAAATTCTTTATTCATTTCAAAATTAGTTGATCCAAAAATGATATCATCTACGTAGACATGTACTAGTTGAATATCATTTTTATTTCTTTTAATAAAAAGAGTATTATCTACTTTACCTATTTCAAAATTTTATTGTAACAAGTAAGATCTTAGTCTATCATACCAGGCTCTAGGAGCTTGCTTTAGACCATATAGAGCTTTCTTAAGCTTGTAAACATGATTTGAAAATTTATCATTTTCAAAAAGTGGTGGTTGTTCAACAAATACTTCTTCTTTTACAAAACCATTTAAAAATGCACTTTTAACATCCATTTGAAATAATTTGAAATTATTATGATTTTCGAAAGCAAGTAGAATCCTAATGGCTTCTAATCTTGCTACGGGGGCAAAGGTTTCATTAAAATCTATTCCTTCTTCTTGACAATAACCTTGAGCGACTAACCGGGCTTTATTTCTAACAACCTCTCCTTGTTCATTCATTTTATTTTTATAAACCCATTTAGTTTCAATTATTGTTTTATTTTCAGGTCTAGGAACACGTTCCCAAACATCATTTCTAGTGAATTGATTTAATTCTTCTTGCATAGCCAAAGTCCATGAATCATCAGTTGATGCTTCTTCTGGATTTTTGGGTTCAATAGTTGATAAAAAAGCTACATTACTCATTTGACTTAGTTGGTTTCTAGTTTTAACAACAGATTGCATATCTCCAAGTATATTTTCTACAGGGTGATCTTTTAAAAGTTTAATCCTTTTATTAGGATGATTTAATTCATTATTAGTTTTAGTTGACTCTTGGTTTTGAGTGATTAAATCCTCTTCATCATTTATTTCTTCAAAAATTTTGAAATTTTCATCAAATGAACATGCATTGTTTCTTCGATGGTATTAGTTCTTAAATTGAATACTCTATATGCTTTACTTCTATTAGAGTATCTGATAAAGATACCTTTGTCGGATTTAGGATCAAATTTATCTAAGTTATCTTTTGTATTTAAAATAAAACATTTACTTTCAAAAATTCTAAAATAAGATACCTTAGGTTTTTCTTTGAGTTAATAAGTTCATAAGATGTCTTATCAGTTAAAGGCCTAATTAAAATTCTATTTAAAATATAACAGGCGGTAGCAACTGCTTCTGCCCAAAAGTACTTCGGTAAATTACTATTAGAAAGCATAGTTCTCGCACACTCTTGAAACGTCCTATTTTACGTTCTACTACTCCGTTTTGTTGTGGAGTTCTTGGAAATGAAAAATTGTGAATTATTCCCTTTTTATTGCAGAATTCTTCAAACTTTTCATTTTCAAATTCACCACCATGATCACTACGGATGGTTATAATTTTTTGAGAAAGTTGATTTTGAACCCTTTTTGAAAAATTCATAAAATATTCAAAAGTATCACTTTTATGTTTTAAAAATATTGTCCAGGTAAATCTAGAATAATCATCTACAATTACAAAAACATATTTACTATTATTTATTGATAGAATTTGTGATGGACAAAATAGATCAATATGAAGTAATTCAAGAGGTTTTGAAGTAGAAATTATATTTTTTTAATTTAAAGGAGCTTTTTCTAAGTTTTCCTAGTTGACATGCATCACATAGACTATCTACTTTAAAATTCATTTTAGGGAGGCCTCTTACTAGATCATGTTTTGACAGTCTAGATAAGAGTTTGAAATTCAAATGCCTAAATCTCTTATGCCAAATCCAAGGGTCACTTGCATTTGCCAAAAGACACAAGTTATCATTTGAAATTTTCATACTAAGAATATAAATATTCTTTTTCCTAATTCCCTCAAATATTATGGTTGAATTATTATCTTCAATGTGACACTTATCTTTTTCAAATTTAATTTTATATCCTTTATCGCATAGTTGACTTATACTTAGCAGATTGTGTTTCAGATTCTTAACCAGCAAAACATTAGTAATAATAGGAGTTTCAGAGTTACCGACTTTGCCGATGCCGATCACATAACCTTTTGAATTGTCTCCAAAGTTAACCAGTCCTCCGTCTTTGTATATTATATCATTCAGCATATCTGGATTCCCAGTCATGTGTCTAGAACATCCACTATCGAGTATCTATTTGTTCTTTTTGATCTACACAGTTTGTTTGTTCTGGATTGATTCCTCAACTCCCATAAAGCATGATTCCTGCACATCAAACAATCTTTGTAGACAACTTGTATTTGAATATTGATTATATGCAGACTCAAGAGACAATGATGATCTGAATATTTCTAAACAAGCATTAACAAATTTCTTAAACATAGCCATTTAAAAAAAAACTTTTTCAAAAATCAGATTATGAAACTTTTGAAAACCTTACTCCGATACCAAATGTGAGGAATGCGGAATATGGATCTTAAGGCTAGAATGAACACTAGAGGGGGGTGAATAGTGTTTATAAGAAATTACTAAATCTTTTTGAGTTATTGTTGATTTGTACACAAATGTATGCAATATTCAGACACAGATATAATCATAGAATCAAACACAGATGCAGAAATAAAGTAAATGTAGTAAAGGAAAGAACACACCGAATTTTATACTGGTTCGGAGTTACCCTACATCCAGTCCCGCACAACTAAGTACATATTTCCTTTCAAAAGCAATTCAATAATTACAACCCTCGATTTCAAGGCCACGAGGTACACCCTCCAAAATCACAATCCTTTGGGTAGAGATACTTGATTTCCGGGCAACAAGTTCACCCAATTGATTTCTCAAGGCTACAATCACACCTTTTCTCACTTGATTGATTTCAAAGGCTACAATCACACCTTTTCTCGCTAGATAGATTACAAAGAAGCCTATAACTCTGAATAGCACTGGGATCTTGTTGAGATAGTAATAGAGAATCAAACCGGAGATTATCAAGTTAGATTCAATGTAGATTTCGGCAGAGTAATGGTAAGAATATGTATAAAGAAATGTGGAAAAAGAAGAGAAGTGAAAAACCAGAAAATCTATATATAAATTCATTGAAACTAACCCCTATTTATAGAAGAACAACAGCCATGTCCATTCATGAAAGGTTATGGCGAATAGACACTTCTTTTGAAATTCAAATTTTTGAATCTAACTATCACTATGTCGACATGGGGTACTAGGGCATGTCGACATCACAAAGCATTTTTTGAAGATTTGATTTTCTTTGAAAATAACCTTTATCTTATATTAAAAACTATTTAAACTTTATAAATATACTTGACTATAGATAAAATACATAGATAAGTATAGAGAATAATATATATAATTTTACTATAATTTTATATTTAAATCTAAGTATAAATATATTATAATTAAAAGATAGTTTAAAACAAACGAAGTTTAAAACAAGAGTTTATTAAAAACAAAAACAAAGAATATTTTAAGGCTAAAACATCTTTTTGAAAATCATTTGAAAAGATAATTTTTAAGGCTAAAACATTTTGAAAAGCAGTTTTGAAAATCATTTTGAAGTAGTTTTGAAAATCATTTTGAAGTAGTTTTGCAAGCTTCTTCCTGCATAATATCTCATCACATCAGGACTCGAGAACTTGTACAAAACTAGGATGTTCGTGGGTTTGTAAGCCACTTGTCGTAGGTTTGTAAGCTACTTGTCGTGGGTTTGTAAGCCACTAAAAAGGTAGAAATGGGTTCCATCCCAAAAGAAAAATGGAGTGAAGATTTCAGTGCTATTATGAAGTTTTAACATAATTCTAGACTCAATACTTATCTTGAACTCTTGATAATCTTGATATTCTTGGTACTCATGAGTTTTCAATCTGGATATCTTGAATCTCTATACTGTACAGTCTTCATTCTTGGTACCTGCATGGTTAAATCCTGCATATACATATATATCTAAACTATAATGTTAGTATTTATATTTTATAATCTTATTCTAAGGTTGTTTTCATCAAAACCATCAACTCATGGACTAACAGTTTTACCTAAAGATTTTGACATAGTCGAAACCTATGTTTTCGAAAGGGGGTTTTTCTAAATAGCTTTCCAAGTCGGTTGCCATACCATGTTTTAAGTAGTAGCTTTCGAATAGGTTCCTTTGTTTTTATATAATGCTTTCGAAAGAGGTGGTTCCGACCTGGCAAAACCTAGCCGCTATTCTTTTACCTTTCGGATGTATTATAGCCATCAATGCTTTCGAAGGGTTCTCTTTGTTTTAAACTTAAGCTAAGTCACTTCTTAAATGCTTTCGAAGGGGTTCAGGGGTTTCGAAGTCAATGGTGCAAAAGGGGGTTTCGATGCTATCCTTCAAAGTTTTACTCCAAAGTATTGGAGCTTTCGAATAGATGGTTCCGACACCATCAATTTTTCCCCCAAAAACATTTTATAGGTTTCTAAAGAGATGCTTTCATGTGTAACCACTTTGACCCAAAAGATGTTTTTAAAGAGTAAAACCCAATGTTTTCGAAAGGGGCTACTTTCATTGGTTTCTAAACTATATATCTAAAGATTATTTAGCAATGTTTTAATAATTTCGAAAGGTTTCAAAAGAGAAGTTTTAAAGTGTTTCGAAAGGCAGGAGCCTAATGTTTTGAAAGAGATTTATATGCTTTTGAAGGAGGTTATCCAGTGAGGTCGAAAGCATGGTTTTGAAGGTTTCGACAACCTTAGTTTTCGAAGAAAATAACTCAATTTCATTTTAAAAGAAAACCATGGCATAAATAAATTAAGTGTTTTGAAAAGGAGTTTTTGAAGAAGTTTTCTTTGATTAAAAGGTTAAAGGGATTAACCAAGTTATTGTGTATGCTTCTTCATATATTTATATATTACATTGTAATGGACCCATAACTGTATTTTGGGGAAAAGCAGAATAACCAGCTAAGTTGACCCAGTAGTGAATATAAATTAAGTTAACTCCTGAATGAGTATAATTGCATCCAGTAGGTCAGGAAGACCAGAATATAGGATGCTAAGATATTAAAGGAAGACATTGGCAGGGGGCAATAGGTTCACAGTAAGCCCATGAAAACCGTGTATAGGAAAAGAAATTGGCAGGGGCCAATAGGTTCATAGTTAGCCCATGAAAACTATGTATAAATAAAGATGTCAGATAAATAGGTTCATAGTTAGTCCATGAAAACTATGTATAAATGAAGATGTCAGATAGACAGGTTCATAGTAAGCCCATGAAAACTATGGTTGGGTATTGATAGGGGCCAGTAGGTTTGTAGTTAGCCCATGGAAACTATATCGGGATTGAGATATTGACAGATGTTAATAGGTTACTAGTCAGCCCATGAAATCTAGGAAAAGAAGAAAAGATATTGGAGTTACAAATAGGTTCCTGTTTAACCCATGAAATCTAGGACAAGAGTAAAGATATCGTAGTTACCAATTGGTTCTTAGTGATCCCATGAAAACTATGTAAATGGACAGGGAGTCCATAATCACTTTACCGGTTAATAGTCAACCCATGAAAATTATTAGGTTAATAGTAACCTTAGAAACTATTGAAAGTGTGCTATGGATCGTATAATATGGATATATGATAATACAGAGTGTATTGATGATAGCTATACGGTAAATAGTGCGGAATATAAAAGCAGTATAGTAAAAATGACACCAGAGATTTTTATACTGGTTCGGAGCACCGTCCTACGTCCAGTCCCAGACTCCTTCTGTAATTTCACTAAAACAATAACCCTCACGTAACCCAGAGGAATAGGTCTATAAAACCTTTGAGCGGCCGAACAAGGACCTGAGCAGCGGAACAGGATTTCGCCTCAGCAGCCGAAGAGGACTTCACACGCCTGAGCAGCAGAACAGGACTTCAACAAATACAAAAGATTGTTTTGACTTTGTGTGTTCTAATAACACGGATTTGTCACTTGTAGTACACCCTTCCTATAATCTTCTCCTCGAGTATAAATATATATATATATGAAGTTTATGAAGAATAGAAAGGTATAAAATTGCTTCAATGCAGAATATTTGAAAGTATATTGCAAATAGAATCAAGAGAGATAAATTAGCAAAGATAAGAGAATTAGATTAAGATTCTGTGTTTTGAAATGAAGTTGAAGTATGTATTTATAAAGGTTAGAGAGCAGCGACGGTTGGTGAAGAGTTGCATCCAAATCTTTTCGTTAGAGGTTCGTAACTCTTCACAAAAAGTCGTGTCTTTTCGAAAAGTAGCTGTTATAGAAATTCAGTCAAATGAGCCTCTGGGTCAGTCGACTGAATATTCAAACGAATTTAAATATATATATATATATATATATATATATATATATATATATATATATTCATATATCTGTGCACTATGCATGTTGCACAAATTTTCCAGTGTCAGTCGACTGGACCTCTGGGTCAGTCGACTGACCTGGTGAATTTTGTGCAATATGCACAGTTTTCATATATAAAAATATATATAACTTCCACACTTTTATAATTTATTTATATGCTTATATATATGTATAAAAATTTGAAAATAGAATGATAAAATATATAAGCTAATATATACGTCACCGAGGAGAGATTTTAACAATATTGACCTAAGACTCAAAATCAAAAAATAATAAAATTGATGCACCGGTTATGAACTCGTCTCCTTGTAGTATATATTCTCGTCGTAGCAGTCGTCAAATCTGTACGTTGTAAAGATAGCTTTGTGTCATGAATCAAAACCAAGTCTTAACATTCTCCCCCTTTTTGATTGATGACAACCTGTAAATAAATATAGATTTTGACTGTATACATATATAAATACTTACTCCCCCTGAATCTTTGATACTCTATATCCTGCATTCTTAATGTTAGTAATAATATTTCTCCCCCTTTTTCATCGTCAAAAAGGAATAAGAAAGTAAAGGTATGAAGCATTGATAGATTATGAAAGAAACGATTATTCATACATTAAAATACCATTACAAGAGTCTGGAAATAATATGAATAGAGTGGCTATTTAATAAAAGCCATACGAAATAAAGATTAATGTTTTTATAAAATAAAATAACAACTTACTTCATCCTATGCTTACCCCTTAATCTGTGCTTGCATTGTTTATTCCTGCAAATAGTGTTAGAGCAATATCTTTCTCCCTCTTTGTCATCGACCAAAAGGAGAGTTTATATGATGACATAAATTATATTCTACATAAGTGTTAACAAAGAACAACAAAATAAAATAACTACTACTTATAATGTAAGGTATCAGAAAAAAATTAACATTTAAAGCATGTGATACCCAAGGTTCTTATAATTTCCTAATTTTTAGGAAGCCATACCCATTTAGGTGTGGTTGAACCTTTATAAATATAATGAACATCTTTTATAAATGAACTAATATACTTTTTCCTTATTAACTTGTTATTAGTTTTAGGTACCCATATATTTATAGTTTTAGAAACTAGTCTTTTTGAAGATGTGGGTGTTTTATCATAGTTAACTTTGTTTAAATTATTAGATTGTGAATTCTTGACTTTCTTATTATATCCTAAACCATTTTTATTGTTAACAGGTTGTGAATTCTCAATAAGTCTAGATAAATTTTCTCTTCCTTTATTAAAATTTGAAATGTTTTTAGTGATTCCTTCTAGTTTGGTCTTTAGACTTGAATTTTCTAGTTCAACCATTTTTATATTAGTTTTTAAAACATGATTTTCAGAAACAAGACCATCATTCTTTTCTTTTAGAGTTTCAATTTCTTGACTCAATGATATAAGTTGAGATAACATTTGAAAGTGATTCTTGAGTTTTCTCAAGTTCTTCTTCCAATATTTTCTTCTCATCTTTAAGCATATCTCTTTCGAATTCTGCCTTGTTCTGATTTTCTACAGCCTCTTTATATTTTCTTTTGAGACTTTTTAAAGTATATAATAATTCAGAATTTATTTCTATCATATCATCGAAAGTTAAATCACTAACCTCATTATCTTTGGCCATAAAGCATACATTGCTTGTTCATTATCGCTGTTACTCTCGCTTTCTGATGAGGAAGAGGAGTCTGAATCATCCCATGTAACTGAGAAAGCTTTCCTTTTGAACTTGTCCTTCCTTTTATTGCGATATTCTTTCTTTTGATTCGGACAATCCTTCTGTATATGCCCCTTTTTGTGACAGTTAAAGCACTCCAATACTGATGAAGATGGTGGTTTATTGCTGTTTGAGCTTCTCTTGCTATTATTTATGTTTCCTTTTCTATATTTCAAGAATTTCTTGAAATTTTTGGCAATAAAGGCTAGGTCATCTTTGTCTGAATCTGATTCTTCTTGTTCTGCATGGAATGCTATATTCTTTTTATCTTGATCTTGAATTCGTTTAGCCTGCAAATTCACTTCATAGGACATTAGATTTCCTATTAACTCTTCCGGAGTTATTTGGGAAATATCGTTTGCTTCTTCAATTGTGAGAACTTTTCTTTCCCATTCATCCGTTAAAGAGTTAAGAATTTTGGATATAATATCAAAGTCTGAATATTTTTCTCCTAGTCCTACTAATGAATGGTAGATATCCTGAAATCTTGAATACATATCATTTATAGATTCATTTTCTTTCATTCTAAAGTTTTGAAACTGACTTTTGAGCATGGATATTTTGCTTTGTTTGACCTTGTTGGTTCCTTCGTGTGTAACCTTGAGTGTACGCCATATTTCATATGCAGTATTACACATGCCAACAAGGTTAAACTCATTTTTATCTAAGGCACAAAATAACATATTCATGGCTTTTGCATTAGCTGTGGCATCTAGTTTCTGTGTATTTGACCAAGTAGAATACTCCTCAGTAGGAATAGTGTATTCTTTCTGAGTAATATTCCATGTATCAAAACCATTTGCTTGCATATATATTCTCATTCGTGTGGCCCAATAGTTATAATTCATGCCATTAAATAGTGGTGGACGTGTAGTGGATTGTCCTTCAATGAAGCTAGTGTTAATGCTAGTGCTAGTGCTAGTGCTAGTGTTAGTGTCCATATTGTTAGATTATCAGATAACTGTGTTACGATTATATGATGAACTTGATCTGATACCAAATGAAAGTGTGCTATGGATCATGTAATATGGATATATGATAATACAAAGTGTAGTGATGATAGCTATACGGTAAATAGTGCGGAATATAAAAGCAGTATAGTAAAGTGACACCAGAGATTTTTATACTGGTTCGGAGCACCGTCATACGTCCAGTCCGAGACTCCTTCTGGAATTTCACTAAAACAATAACCCTCACGTAACCCGGAGGAACAGGTCTATACAACCCTTGAGCGGCCGAACAAGGACCTGAGCAACGGAACAGGATTTCGCCTCAGCAGCCGAAGAGGACTTCACACGCCTGAGCAGTAGAACATGTCTTCAACAAATACAAAAGATTGTTTTGACTTTGTGTGTTCTAATAACACGGATTTGTCACTTATAGTACACCCTTCCTATAATCTTCTCCTCGAGTATATATATATATATATATATATGAAGTTTATGAAGAATAGAAAGGTATAAAATTGCTTCAATGCAGAATATTTGAAAGTATATTGCAAATAAAATCAAGAGAGATAAATTAGCAAAGATAAGGGAATTAGATTAAGATTTTGTGTTTTGAAATGAAGTTGAAGTATATATTTATAAAGGTTAGAGAGCAGCGACTGTTGGTGAAGAGTTGCATCCAAATCTTTTCTTTAGAGGTTCGTAACTCTTCACAAAAAGTAGTGTCTTTTCGAAAAGTAGCTGTTATAGAAATTCAATCAACTGAGCCTCTGGGTCAGTCGATTGAATATTCAAACGAATTTAAATATATATATTCATATATCTGTGCACTGTGCATGTTGGACAAATTTTCCAGTGTCAGTAGACTGGACATCTGGGTCAGTCGACTGACCTGGTGAATTTTGTGCAATATGCACAGTTTTCATATATAAAAATATATATAACTTTCACACTTTTATAATTTATTTATATGCTTATATATATGTATAAAAATTTGAAAATAGAATGATAAAATATATATAAGCTAATATATACGTCACCAAGGAGAGATTTTAACAATATTGACCTAAGACTCAAAATCAAAAAATAATAAAATTGATGCATCGGTTTTGATGTCTTGTCTCCTTGTAGTATATATTCTCGTCATAGCAGTCATCAAATATGTACATTGTAGAGATAGCTTTGTGTCATGAATCAAAACCAAGTCTCAACAACTATAACTGTGACTGGTCGTTAAACTGAATGGGAAGGGTAATCCAGAATTGATTCACTTGTCTTGCATATCATCATATTATGCTGTTATGAATTGTTTTAACCATTGAGGATGCATGAGCACAGTATATGGTTTTATAAAGTTTTAATATACTAGTGAAAGGAAAACCCGTTCCGCTAAGCGGCGTGGTCTCACTAGATATCTAAATGATTTGAGATGGTAGATTATATTCATACCGGGCTTTATGTCTAACTCAAATTTTTTGTTTTCCCCTTAAACTCTCAAGTACTTAATTGATATTGAGTAGTTTGAGGTTTAGGGTTTTCAGGTGTTCTTTTAGACGAATAAAGCTTCCAGTGACGTGCATGAAGTATGTTAGCTACTTAGAGCTCTTTTATTTCCACTATATTTGGTTGTAAAGGAAAACTTGTTTTATTGCCTTATTATATACTCTGATCATATAAGGGGGCATATGTTGCTCTTGGCGCATTTTGTAATAAGTATATTTTGTCTGAACATGGTCTGTGCACTGGGATTATGTAATGAATTTGAAATGGAATGTGGACTTTGATTGCTGCTTTAAATTTTTTCCATATTCATGTGTTTCTGTGTATCAATGTATCTAACATTACCGTATTTGGTCGCCGAGGATTAATAACTATGGATGACTGCAACATCCGTAGCCGTTAGTTTTGGACCTCCAAGTAGGGGGATGTTACAAGATATTTGGAATATTTATATACAAAAAATATATTTTTTATAAAAATGATGGCTTTAAGTTGATTTGGAACAATGGTTTAAAATCGTATTTATATACATATATTTTTGCAAAAGCTTTTGATCATACATACACATACACATATATATTCTAGTTTATAAAATAATATTTTCAAGAGGGATTTCAAAGTAAATTAATTTATAAAATTGCACGACATCTATCAAATGAGAAATCGATTTAAACGGATTAATAAAACATGTGGAATGAAACGCTCACGTTTATTTTTTCGATTAATCCCCGACTTGCTCGATTGAGCCATTTATACACACGAGCGAAGTTTACTAACTTATAGAAATGTATAAATAAACTCATGTGGTATGGAACACACGGTTGTTATTTATTCAGTTACTATTCAGAGGTATATAACACTTATCGACGAGTTTATGACTTGCCTTCGGAGTTTATAGGATTTGTTCCTATCTTGATGTTTATATGACCTGTTCCTATCTTGAAGTTTATATGACTTATTCCTATCTTGATGTTTATAGGACTTGTTCCTATCTTGAGATTATAGGTCTCGCACCTATCTTGATGTTTATAGACTTATACGTCTATCTTGGAGTTACATGAATGTAGGTGAATTATTCACCAATCTTGAAGTTTTGGCGCCTTTCCCTTTTTTAGTGGTTTCTAGATTTCCGTTATGATTTCTAGATTCAATGCTATTTATGTTATCATCGCATGATTTTGGGGATTTTTCTTTCAAAAGCTATTTTGGGTTTTGATATTTGATGATTACACACTTGGAGTTTATTGAAGCATTCTTGTTGTTAGCCAATTCCTGGCTTTGTGTTCATATTTGAGATTTATATCATTACATCCATTGTTTATCTTGCTTAACCCATTTATTATAGTCTATACTGACTCGTTTATTATCTTATAATACTTGGGTCAGACCGAGATATTTCAGGTGCACCAGTTTGATAGTTCTAGAGAGGATTTCATTCCAATTGTCTAGTTATCATTCATCTTATCTTCATCTCGTATATGTGTACATATTCATATAGTGTTGTATCTACTATTGTGCCTAGGTTATTTTGTGTACATATTTGTTTCAAGAGATATAATATAGATGTATTATATGGATCGTTTGGACCACATTCGTGTATTTTATGTAATGTATTTATTCGATTTGATTAGCTTGTATCTATTTGTATTTCGCTATTTATATTCTGTGATTCCTTGATGTGTATTTATTATATATTGTTCTGGATTATTATTTAGCCATCATAGTTTTCTTTTAAGTCTGGATTTCATATATTGATTCCACCTGTATTAATCAATGTATCGATGCTCGCTTAAATAAAATTCATAGATGGTCGCTATTAACCAACCATATTCTCTGCACTAGCAGACGATATTATTCTGTAATATCCTTTGTTAGTGGGGGTCTTGGGGTGGGCATCACAAATTGGTATCAGAGCTGGGCACAGAACAAAATATGATATTACAGACATAAATCTTGGCCTAGCTAAGTCATAGAGACTTGGGTAGATAATAGGACTCGTCTCTTTTAGAACAAGATGCGTCTTTTGGGATTCTAGAAATGTTTTCTTTCATTTCCACTCTTAAATGTTCCTATTATCGAATCTTGTGATCCCTAAGCCTTCTTTGATCCAATCGTATCCATTCCGGAAGTGTAGTTGACTGGCGGTTGAGACACTCGTTCTAGTATAGGACAATCCCGTGAGCTCAGTTGACACATAATGCGTAGTCCATCCAGCAACTCATGAAGCATAATATCAATCTATTTGAGATCAGAGTCGCGCAACGGGATCAAGTAGATTGTTTCTGTTGGGCACATTATCTAATAGGTTTGTGATTGATTTGTATTGGATAGATCTGTGATTGATTTGTATTGGGTAGATTTGTGATTGATTTGTATTGGGTGTTTGTTTGCATAGGATTCTTAGTGATTATCTAAATTAAACTAAGATTCATTCTTTGATAATTTCAAATTCTAGTTAAAGGTTAATAATTAAATCTTACGGTATCATCGTATTAGAAATCACCGCAGGGGAAATTAAATTTCTTGGGTATAAAATAAACAAGGATCAAAGTCTTGTAATTATAAGATGCCCAAGGGTGATGATTATAAGTTTGTTATGGTTTGTAAGAACTAAGGCGTATCAAGGTATAAGTATTCTTTATTTTAAAAGAGGACTTGTGAAATATATATTTTTGAGTGTTAAATCGCCTATTGGATGCTTTAAGGATTATAGTCATGGACGTTTGACCAACGTACTCAATAGGAATTCCTAAGCATTCAAATGAGACAATTGGACATACACTTTTATTAAAATAAGTGTTTTGGGAAATCATATTTTGAGAAATATGTTAACTCAAGAAGAAATAAAACCATTTTGAATCTAATGTGGTTTAAAATAAAATGATATTTGAAGATGCATACGAAGGGATGCATATACTACATATCCAAGCCTTGGAGGATATAAAGGTATTTCTATATTATAAAAGGAATAAAAAATATCAATCAAGATAAATTATACGAGTAATAATTTAATAATGGGCTTAAATGCTTAATCATAGAGTTCGCCAAAAAATGGCGAGGCTATGTTGATTTTTTATCAACACTATAGCCAATGGTTAAGGCTACTTATTTAGAATAAATGGAGAGGTAACATTATGTGTTATTTAGAAAATTTGGATATTGTTTTTGTTAGTTCCTGAGATGATGGTTTTGATGACAACAACCTTAGGACTTGTTATAAAATATAAATACTAATATTCTTGTCTAGATATATATATATATATGTATATGTAGGGTATATATATGCAGGTACCGAGAATGAAGACTGCACAGTATAGAGATTCAAGACTGACTAATTCAAGATTGTAGAAATCAAGACTGAAGACTCATGAGTATCAAGATTATCTAGAGATCAAGGTATCAAGATAAGTAATAGAGTCTAGATTTATGTTAAAACTTCATAATTGCACTAAAATCTTTATTCGGATTTTAATTGTGGAATGGAATCCACCTTCTCACTTTAATAGTGGGATGGAACCCACGACCTCTTAAGTAGGATGGAACCCACGACCTTCTCTAGTGGAATGGAATCCACAAAAATTTTAAAATGACTTATTTTTAGATTTTTTTCAAAACTATCTTTTTAAAAAGACATCTCTCTCTCGGTTTAAATATTTTAGCCTTAATTCAAAAACTATTTTTAATAATATTAATTTCAAAATCATTTTTTGTTTTTAAACTATCTCCTGGTTTTAATGTTTTAGCTTTAATCTCAAAATATTTATATATTTAGTTTTTATTACTTTTATATTTCGTAAGATCACTTTCCAAAGGTTTTTATAATCATAAAGTATATTCAAAATAGTTTACAAAGTTCTCAGATTGTTTCGACAAACTTTAGAAAGAAAATATCTTTTAAAACAAAAATCAATTTTCAAAAATAACATAGGCATGTCGACATCCCTATACCCCTCATGTCGACATGGTAGCCGTAGATTTTAAATTTCAAATTTTCAAAAAAAGTGTCTATTCATCATAACCTTTCGCGAATGGACATGACCGTTGTTCTGCTATATATACTAGTTGTTTTCAATGAATTTTAAGTTAGTTTTTTTTCATTTCTTCACTCCTTCTTCAACACTCAAATATTCTCTTATATTTCAAATGCTTTGACAAAACTCTGCCGAAATCCTAAGTGAATCAAACTCGATCATCTCTAGTTTGATTCTCTGCCACTCTCTCTCAAAGATCTCAGTGCTATTCAGAGTTATAGAATCATTTGTAATCAAAGGTCGAAAGATCGAAGTGTATCGAGTCTCTCTCTATCAAAGTGTGATTGGAAACGGTGTGATTGTGTTTCGTAAATCAATTGGGTGTGATGTAGCCCGTAAATAAATTAGTTGATCATGTAGCTTGGTTAAATCAAGAGAGTTTGCCCTGGACTCGGGGATAGGAGGGTGTATCTCGTGGCCTTGAAATCGAGGTTGTCATATCGATATTATATTTGAAAAGAAATCTGCACAAGAAATTGTGTGGGACTGGATGTAGGTAACTTCGAACCAGTATAAAATTCCGGTGTGTTCTTTCTTTTACTGCTTTTATTTACTATTTGCATATGTGTCTAGTTCTGTAATTGTCTCTGTGTTTGTGAATTGCATCTGTTTGGGTTTAATTTGAAAAGATTTCATAAAGATTCATAAAATTAATTAAATACTATTCACCCCCCTTAGTGTTAATTCTGCCTTAAGATCCGTAATCCGCATTTCCTACATTTGGTATCAGAGCATAGGTTTTCAAAGTTATCATAATCTGAATTTTGAAAAAGTTTAAAATGGCAATTTTTGGAGATTCTGTTAACACCAGTTCAAACCTGTCCAAATCATCATTATCTCATAAGTCTGCATATTGTTATTATAGAAAATCAAGTTATCTAGCGAATTGGTGTGTTGTGCAGGAACTGATGTGTTATATGGCTTTTGAAGAATCAATACTCGATGGAAAAATGGTGCAAATCAAGAAAAACAAATGGATACTTGATAGTGGATGTTCAAGACACATGATTGATAATTCAGAGATACTGAATGACATAATTTATGAAGATGGAGGAATGGTCAACTTTGGAGACAATTCAAAAGGATATGTGATGGCATCGGCAATGTCTGTAACTCTAAAACTCCTACTATTTCTGATGTTCAGTTAGTTAGGAATCTAAAACACAACTTACTTAGCATAAGTCAAATATGTGACAAGGGCTACAAAATTAAATTTGAAAAGGATAAGTGTCATATCGAAGATAATAAATCAAATATTATCTTTGAAGGAATTAGGAAGAAAAATATTTATATTCTTAGTATGAAAATCTCAAATGATAACCTATGTCTTTTGGCTAATACTAGTGACCCTTGGATTTGGCATAAAAGATTTGAGCATTTGAATTTCAAATCTAGACTTTCAAAACTTAATCGAGTAAGAGGACTTCCTAAAATGGATTTTAAAGTAGATAGTATATGTGATGCTTGTCAAGTAGGAAAACTTAGGAAGAGTTCATTCGAATTGAAAGATATGATTTCAACTTCAAAACCTCTTGAGTTACTTCATTTAGATCTGTTTGGTCCATCTCAAATTCAGTCAATAAATCACAGTAAATATGTTTTTGTAATTGTAGATGATTATTCTAGATTTACACGGACAATTTTTCTGAAACATAAAAGTGGTGCTTTTGATTTATTTAAAAATTTTGCAAAAAGAATTCAAAATCAACTTTATTTAAAAATCAAAACTGTTCATAGTGATCACGGTGGAGAATTTGAAAATGAAAATTTTGAGAATTTCTGTAATCAAAAATGAATAACTCATAATTTTTCTTTTCCAAGAACTCCACAACAAAATGGAGTGGTAGAGCGTAAAAATAGGATGATTCAAGAGTATGCAAGAATTATGCTTTCAGATAGTAAATTACCAAGAAATTTTTGGGCTGAAGCAGTCGCTACAGCTTGTTACATTTTGAATAGGATTTTAATTAGACCTCTAACCAATAAAACACCATATGAACTTCTTTTCAATAAGAAACCAAAGGTATCTTATTTTAAAGTTTTTGGAAGTAAATGCTTTATTCTAAATACAAAGGACAATTTGGATAAATTTGATCATAAATCCGACAAAGGAATCTTTATCAGATATTCTAAAAGTAAAGCATACAAAGTTTTCAATTTAAAAATTAACATAATTGAAGAAACAATGCATATATCTTTTGATGAAAATTTCAAAGATTTTGTTCAAATAAAAAATGAAGATGATTTTGTTACTTTAAATAATGAATCAAATGAAACAAATTGTGAAACTATTCATCCTAATAAAAGGATCAGGCTTTTAAAAGATCATCCTATAGAAAATATACTAGGAAATATTGAATTTGTTGTTAGAACTAGAAATCAACTAAACAAGATGAGTAATGTAGCTTTTATATCAACTATTGAATCCAAAAATCCAAAGGAAGCATCATCTAGTGCTTCATGTATTCTTGCTATGCAAGAAGAACTGAATCAGTTCACCAAAAATGATGTATGGGAACTTGTTCCTAGACCTAAGGACCAAACTATAATAGAAACTAAATGGGTTTATAAAAATAAAATGAATGAACAAGGTGAGGTCGTTAGAAATAAAGCTCGGTTAGTCGCGCAAGGTTATTGCCAAGATGAAGGAATAGACTTTGATGAAACCTTTGCACCCGTAGCAAGATTAGAAGCCATTAGAATTCTAGTTGCTTTCTCAAACCATAACAATTTCAAATTATTTCAAATGGATGTCAAAAGTGCATTTTTAAATGGATTTGTTAAAGAGGATGTTTATGTTGAACAACCTCCACTTTTTGAGAAGAAAAGTTTCCAAATTAAAGAAAGCTTTATATGATCTGAAATAAGCCCCAAGAGCCTGGTATGACAAACTAAGATCTTACCTATTACAATAAAATTTTGAAATTGGTAGAGTAGATAATACTCTTTCTATTAAAATAAACAAAAATGATATCCAATTAGTACAGATTTATGTAGATGATATCATTTTTGGATCAACAAAAAATGAAATGAACAAAGAGTTTTCTGAAATAATGACAAAAGAGCTTGAGATGAGTCATATGGGTAAACTTACTTTCTTTTTAGGATTGCAAATAAAACAATTAGATAATGGTATTTTCATTAGTCAAGAAAAGTATGCTAGGGATCTAGTTAGTAAGTTTGGTATGACCACTGCGAGTGGAAAACCGACTCCTATGGCAACCAATGAAGCCTTGAATAAAGAAGACATGTCAAAATATGTTGATCAAAAACTATACAGGGGAATGATTGGATCGCTACTCTATATAACTGCAAGTAGGCTTGATATCATGCATAGTGTCTGTCTCTGTGCGAGATACCAATCTCAACCCAAAGAAACCCATTTAAAAGCTGTTAAACGTATCCTAAGATATGTTAAACACACTTTAGACTATAGCCTATTTTACCCTAAAAAAGATTCATTTGATTTAATCTCATATTGTGATGCTGACTATGCTGGTTATGAATCGGTCCGAAAAAGTACAAGTGGAACTTGTCACTTTTTAGGACATTTTCTAGTTTCCTGGTTTAGTAAAAAGCTAGAATATATCTCTGCTGCTTTGCTTGTTCTCAAGTTATCTATATGCAACAGACCCTAAAGGATTTTGGATTAAATATTTTAAATCACCAATTTATTGTGACAATACAAGTGCAATAAATTTATCCAAAAATCCTACTCATCATGCCAGAACCAAACATATTGATATCAGACATCATTTTCTCAGAGATAACATAAGTAAAGAGATTATTTCTCTTGAATTTATCAACACTAAGAGTCAAATAGCTGATATTCTGACCAAACCCTTGAATCAATCAACCTTTACTAAATTAAGAAGCCAGGTATTTGTTCTATAACTGAGACATAGAATATAGATATCGTAACATATATATTTAAATAAATAGAGAAAAACAAAATTGTCAAAATTTTCAAAGGGATGTCGACATGCCCCTGCTCCCATGTCGACATACAACGGTCAAATTTGAAATTTTGATTTTCCCCCTAAAATCAGTTTGGTGGTTATATAACCACAATATTTCAAATTCATTTGTCTTCTCACTTCATTTTCTCTATAATAAACTTCTAAAAATACAAAGTAATGGCCTCCTCTTCTAAATCAAACCAAAATGCAACCATTTCCTTTCCTTCTCCTAATTCTGGTCCATTCCAATGTACTACATTGGCTTGAGTAATGAAGATTGAGGAAATTATGAAGGATTCTCTGCAAATGCTGGCTGAATTACAAGTCATGCAAATAAGGATGGCAAAGGAACAAGAGAAACAAGGCAATATTCTTAGAAATTTGCAAAAATTTCTAATGGATAATAATGCAGACCATATTGTGATTAAAGATATTTCCTCTAACAAGCGTATTCATAATCCATTAAAGGACGACGACGAAGAAGAAGAAGAAGGAGAAGAAGAAGAGGAAGAAGCACAAACGGACGAGGACGATATTGTTGTTTGCGTTGGAGAAGTCTGTTTTGACAAAAATGGTAATTTGGTCGAACAACATGGAAACTTTTATCTCCATTACCCTAATTGTTCGATTCATAAGTCACTAATTGTCAAGGACTCTCGTTGTATTGTTATTATATTAATGTTTTTATATTTTGTGTACTTGTATATATTTGCGTCTATGTTTCATATATATGTGTATGTAACATCATATATAATAAAATTAGATTTATGTTTCGCTTATTATAATTCGTTATTAGCTTTTAGTTCCATAGTATTAGTTTAAGGGGGAGTTATGTAGTTTAGGCTTAGTTTTTATTGATGACAAAGGGGGGAATTATAAAATAGGATAGTTAGGTTGTTAGTTATGCTTAGATTAACAGGGAGTTAGTAGATTAAGGGGGAGTCAGAGTAAAATCAGAGTTTGGTGGAGTATATTTTATAAACATAGGTTGTCATCATCAAAAAGAGGGAGATTGTTAGTTCCTGAGATGATGGTTTTAATGACAACAACCTTAGGACTTGTTATAAAATATAAATACTAATATTCTTGTCTAGATATATATGTATATGCATGGTATATATATGCAGGTACTGAGAATGAAGACTGCACAGTATATAGAGATTCAAGACTGATGAATTCAAGATTGTAGAAATCAAGACTGAAGACTCATGAGTATCAAGATTATCAAGAGTTCAAGATATCAAGATAAGTAATAGGTTCTAGATTTATGTTAAAACTTCATAATAGCAATAAAATCTTTATTCGAATTTTAATTATGGAATGGAATCCACCTTCTCGCTTTAATATTGGGATGGAACCCACGACCTCTTTAGTGGGATGGAACCCACGACCTTCTCTAGTAGAATGGAATCAAATTTTAAAAATGACTTATTTTTAGATTTTTTCAAAACTATCTTTTTAAAAAGACATCTCTCTCTCAGTTTAAATATTTTAGCCTTAATTCAAAAACTATTTTTAATCATATTAATTTGAAAATCATTCTTGTTTTTAGACTATCTCCTGGTTTTAATGTTTTAGCTTTAATCTCAAAATATTTATATATTTAGTTTTTATTACTTTTATATTTCGTAATATCACTTTCCAAAGGTTTTTATAATCAAAAAGTATATTCAAAATAGTTTACAAAGTTCTAAGATTGTTTCGACAAACTTTAGAAAGAAAATCTCTTTTAAAACAAAATTCAATTTTCAAAAATAACATAGGCATGTCGACATCCCTATACCCCCCATGTCAACATGGTAGCCATAGATTTTAAATTTCAAATTTTCAAAAGAAATGTTTGTTCGTCATAACCTTTCGCGAATGGACATGACCGTTGTTCTGCTATATATACCAGTTGTTTTCAATGAATTTTAAGTTAGGTTTTCTTCATTTCTTCACTCCTTCTTCACTCAAATATTCTCTTATATTTCAAATGCATTAACAAAACTCAACCGAAATCCTAAGTGAATCAAACTCGGTCATCTCTAGTTTGATTCTCTGCCACTCTCTCTCAAAGATCTCAATGCTATTCAGAGTTATAGGATCATTTGTAATCAAAAATCGAAAGATCAAAGTGTATCGAGTCTCTCTCTATCAAAGTTTGATTAGAAACTGTGTGATTGTGGCCCATAAATCAATTGGCTGTGATTGTAGCATGTAAATCAATTAGGTGATCTTGTAGCATGGTTAAATCAATAGAGTTTACCCTGGACTCGGAGACAGGAGGGTGTATCTCATGGCCTTGAAATCGAGGTTGTAATATCGACATTATATTTGAAAAGAAATCTACACAAGAAATTGTGTGGGACTGGAAGTAGGGTAACTCCAAACCAGTATAAAACTCTGGTGTGTTCTTTCCTTTACAGCTTTTATTTACTATTGCATATGTGTCTGGTTCTGTGATTGTCTCTGTGTTTGTGAATTGCATCTGTTTGGGTTTAATTTGAAAGGATTTCAAAAATATTCATAAAATTAATTAAACACTATTCACCCCCCCCCCCTAGTGTTAATTCTGTCTTAAGATCCGTAATCTGCATTTCCTACAGTTTTAAGATTTGTTCTAGCAAAATTAAGTTTGGTATAAGGCTGCTGCTAAGCTAAGAAGTAAACATTATAATCTAAGTAAGAAAACACACACGTGCAAATTTTTAAATAGCCAGATCATCAAAAGCTAAATAGAAGAAAGGTTCTTTTACTTGAAACAATTGGAAGAAAATTTTATAAGCTTAAAAATAAGCTTATGTTGAATAATATAAAATTTTTAGATACTATTTCTAAATATATATATATTGAAATATTAAAGGAAATTTGATGTATTCCTAAAAGAGGGCGAGAGACTTAGTAATAATCTGTGATATATATACACACACTGAATATATATATTGATTCTATATTAAATTAAGTAATGCCTAAGGTTTCAAATTAAAATAATCAAAATTCATACAAGCTTTTGGAATTTCAAAAGATGAGAATTTGTAAATGTAAAACCCAAGGGTAAGAATAAGACTATATTTATATGTTGGGTTTTACTTAATATAAACATTGTTGAAATAATATAAAACCCATCTAAAATTTTGGAAAAAGATAAAATCAACCATTTGAAAGGATAAATCTTATCAAGGAATTCTTTTGGTTTATTTACTGTATAATAATTAATAGTAATAAACCCATAAGGAACTTAATTGTGAAAATCTCTTTTGGAAATGTAATTAAATTACAGGAATGCTTTAGAATGAGTTAGCTAATTTGAATTTTTCTAATTAAAACAAAATTAAAAAAATTCTATAAGGAGTTTGAAAGTAAATAGGTATATATAAAGTATTTGGGAAACCATTTCTTATATGGAACAATAAAGTTACTTGCTTTCAAACTATAAATACTTATTGGATTTTTATTAAGCTTAGCCTTTGGCTATTTAAATACTATTTTGGCAAATTTGTGTGACTTTTTGGATTTGGAGAAAACTTTTCTGAAATAAATTTTTTGAAAACCTTAATTCTATAATACGGGGAATACTAATATTATATCGCCTTTGGGCTAGACGGTATACCAACAGATTTAGCCAAACAAATTGCATGATCATCAAAGTAGGAAGTCTGAAGAGATGATTATCAGGCTCAGAGATCGGTTATAAACAAGGCCATGGATGATGGTTGAGCGGATTTGGGCGAATGACACTTTGGAATTGGTTGAGTATGGAATTGACACTTCCCTTAGGCAAGGGACTAGATTGGATTAATATGGCTATGGATCACTTGGATTGGCAGCACAACTTAGCGATGACCTCTCAATAACTCAACGAACAAAGCATCAACTCAAGAATCACTTTGGAAATAAGAAGTAGGCAACATGGGGACCCACAGGAGGGGTCGCACACCACCACGTGGTATGGAGAAGGGGTAAGCACCGACCCCTTTAAGGAGTGAGCGATTGGCCTGAATTATTTTGGGTCAGGTCATCTTGGCTTGGAGATTCCAGATCTGAATTTGGAGTGAGATATTTGCATGTCTTCTCCTATAAATAAAGTAGGCTTGGCATTTATTGTGGGATCAATTTTCTGGCTCTTCTTCTTCAAGGGGCCTTTTCAGCTGGCATTTCTTCTTCTCTTTCCTCTTTGATTGGCTATTCTTCTTCACCCTTTCCTCTTCCTCCATTAATATTCTAAGGCAAAACAACTGTACTTGTAATCATACAGTATAAACAATAAGATTATTGGAGTGGACGTAGGCCAGAGTTTGCCGAACCACTATAAAATTCGCGTGTTCATTTACTATTCTACATTGAATCTGAGATTTGTGAACTTATATTATTCTCTTATTGGTATATTATTGGGTTGGTAGTGCTTTCACATTACTTAGGTGTTGGTGGCCATTTTTTCCATCAACATTTTGGTGCTTTCATTAAGAATACTTGCACCCGCTGATTTGGAAAAGATTTGGAGCTTGGATTTAGAACAATGGTTATGAAATCTTCAAAGAGAGCGTTAGTGAAAGGAGTCACCATAGAGGAAGTTAGGAGGCATCCTCTGGAGCAGGAGTTAATCATACCTCCGCCCACATCACTAGGGAGGAGATGGAAACAATGGTGAAAGCTATGTAGCAACAAATGATAAAGAGGCAAGAGGAGATGATGCAGAATTTCCTAGGCAGGTTGGACAGGCTGGAGCAATATGAGCTATTGGAATGGAAAACCAAGGATTTGGAGCTAATGACAATTTGGATCAAGGAGTTGGAGCAACAGGAGCTGTGGGAAATCAGAACCGGGATCATGGAAATGGAGAAAATAGGCAGGAGAATGGAGTAGAGCAACCGGGGGCAGTCCCTAGCCAAATGAGAGGGGTCGGCGCCGATCCCTCCAAAGGGGTCGGCATCGATCCTAAAGGGCTTGGGGCATGCCCCCGATCTGGTCGGTCGGGATGTTAGTGGGCCTGCACTTAATCCTGTGGAGTTTGGTGCGAATCAGAATTTGGATGCTCGTCCGAAAGAGTATGATCCGGGATACCCTCACGGAGTTGGGTGGCAGGTTGGAATGGATGCTGGAATGGCTGGAGATTGAAATCCAAGACTTGGAGTGGAAACTAGCAGGCTTGGACATGGATTGGAGCGACGGGGCCAAACCCTAGCCAAGGAAAATGGATCGGCACCGATCCCTTCACAGAGATCGGCATCGCTCCAGAAGGAACTAGGGGCATGGCTTTGGTTGGATTTAGAAGGAATCAGATAGTGGTGATGGAATTGGAGCATCCATCATCCACTACAAATTGGAGCGAGCCCGGCTAAGGGCAAAGGTCATCATCTCTCGATTGGGATAGCATGAAATAAAATAATAAACTCCATAATAAAACGGCTAAGTCACTTACACATGTACAGGATCGAGATTGGTCCTTAGGCATGCTCTGAGATGGCGATGAATCGCTATAATAAATGGATCTTAATACCCTTCAATTCGCGTTAATGTGATGAACAAAACAGGTCGTGGTTATTTTCCTGACCGAAGAGATGGGGTAATAACCGCAAGGTGCGAGTCCCTTCTCCGGAGAGCGTTAGGATGGACTCATACATGGATTAAGCCCTCGACCGAAGAGTGGAGTCTGGAAAAAGGAAGTCAGTACGGAATTGATCGCTTTATGTCCCTGGCCAAAGAGTCAGGGACCGGAGTGCAAGAATTGAGTTGCTTCACTAGAGAGCAATAAGATTGACTCACTTATCGTTGTTCCCCCTTTCATCGATAAGCGACTGGATAAGGTCCAGCAAGAGCCCTACGATCAGCCTAGGAAGGCCAAGACATCACTTAATGTTCAAGGACACTGAATCAGAGTGCAGGAAGTAACACCGCTTCGCCGAAGAGCGATAGGATCGGCTTACTTGTCGTTGTTCCCGCTTCACCGGAGAGTGACATGATAGGGTCAACCAAGAGCCCGAAGAGGCTATGATCTATCCAGAAGGATCATGACACCGCTATATGCCCCCAAAAGGGCCGAAGTGCAAGGGGTGAGTTGCTTCGCCGAGGAGCAACAATATTGGCTTACTCGTTAATTTTGGATTGAGTTTAGCAAGGGTTCGGAGAGACCATGAGCTCAAGTAACGATCAAGGGAGATCGTAGACTAGCTTATTGACTTTGAGGATTTCAAACGGTTTGGACAATGACCCGAAGAGGTCATGAACTTGGATATTGACCCGAAGAGGTCGCGGACTCAGATATCGGCTTTAGGAGGCCATGGGTTTGGCTAACTATCCGGAGAGATCAAGGATTTGGGATGATGATATAGAAAGATCAAGGTTTTGGACTTGGCGAACGATCTGACGAAGTCGTAGATTTGGTTAATGGCTTTGGATGGATGTGGATTTAGCTAAGGATTTGGAATGGATTCAGAATTGACTATTAACTCGGAATAGTCGCGGATTTCATTAACGGATTCTCAGTAGACACGGGATAGCTCATGGCGATTTAGCTTAGCAATGGATTGGATTCTGGATTGGATACTTCAGCTATCGTTGGAATTTGGACTTCGGACCTATAGCAATTCAAAATAGGCCTTCTTACCACAAGGCATGTTTTAGGGGGAAAATGTTATACCGCCTTTGGGCCAAGTAGTATACCAATGGATTTGGCCAAACAGATTTCGTGATCATCAAGGCAGGAAGCATGGAGAGATGATTATCAGACACGAGGATCGGTTATAAACAAGGATGTGGATGATGGTCGAGCGGATTCGGACAAATGACACTCTAGAATTGGTTAAGTATGGAATTGACACTTCCCCTAGACAAGGGATCATATCGGATTAATATGGCTATGGATCGCTCGGATTGGCCACACAACTCAACGATGACCTGTTAATAACTCAACAAACAACGCATCAACTCGAGAATCAACTTTGGAAACAAGAGGTATGCAACATGGGGGACCCACATGAGGGGTCGCACGCCCCTATGTGGCATGGAGGAGGGGTCAGTGCCGACTCCTCTTAAGGGTGAGCGATCGGCTTGAATTTTTTTGGGTTGGGTCATCTTGGCTTGGAGATTCCAGATCCGAATTTTGATCGAGATATTACACGTCTTCTCCTATAAATACAGCAGGCTTGGCATTCATTGAGGGATCCTTTTTCTGGCTCTTCTTATTCAGGGGGCTTTTCGGTTGGCTATTCTTCTTCACTCTTTCCTCTTTGGCTGGCTATTCTTTTTTACGCTTTCCTCTTCCTCCATTTATGTTCTATGGAAAAAACAACTGTACTTGTAATCTTATAGTATAAATAATAAGATTATTGAAGTGGACATAGGCCAGAGTTTGGTGAACCATAATCCACATGTTCATTTACTTTTCTACACTGAATCTATGATCTATGAACTTATATTATTCTTTGATTGGTACTGTTATTAGATTGGTGGTGCTTCACATTACTAGGGTGTTGGTGGGCATTTTTGCCATCAACAACCAATGATCGACTTAGTGTTGTTGATTGGTTTAAATGCTCTCAAGTAACGCTTCGTCGTATATGGTATAACACATTGAATATAATGTCTGAGTGGAATGTACTAACCCATTTGCGAATACATGAATTTCACCGGGTAGTATGGGATACTTGGGTTAAATCCTTATGATTGCCTTTGGAATAGTACTTAACACTTTAGGGTTATATTCTCTTTTGGTGTTTGGCACAGGGCTAATAGATCCTTAAGAGAATACAATTTAGATTTTTCAATGATATCCGAAATGAGTGAGATTTACTAGCTCTTAGTAAATACTTGAATTTCACCATACGGTATGGGACGTTTTGGTTAAATTTCTATGATTACTAAGAGTGGTAGTATTGGGCACTTTAGAATTTACTCTCTTTTGGTGTTTGGTTAGGGCTGATAGATCCTTAAGAAGTATATTCCTCGATTTTATACGATCCTTTGATCGGGATGGACTTGATTTTCCTGGACTTTGAAAGAGTATAATCTGTAAACGGGTTTTGTGATAAGTTAAAATTACATTATGAATCAAGAAGTTATATCAAGGAGATATCTTAGAATTAATCCACAACCTTTGAATAGGATTAATTAAGTAATATTTTATAATATTAGGATTAATAAGTATTTATAATAGAGGAAATATTTTTGATAAATTGAGATCTCAAAACCAAGTTTAAAAAATTATTTGGAAATTTACAATTAAGAACCTATTTTGAGTTATAACTTTTATTGATAGCTGAAATTGGAAATTGTAAAATTTTAATCCATTAACGAGCAAAAGATTATAGAAATTTTGAGGATTCAAATAATTATTTGAGTTTATCGTAAATAAATAATAAGCAAATTTGTATCTGTGGGAAAAATTAGATAGAGAACCCTTAATGATTTGAACGTAGATGAAAACCATAGAAATCTACTAATGTTGTACTTTGACTCGGGTAGGAGCCAAGAGGATAATATCTACCATGATTGAATTTTTCCATTCTTGATAGTTTCTAATCCGATATCAGTATGACTCCTTTCGATACTTTGTCAGGGAAATCATATCAACCACTCTTTTGTTAGCTTAAGTCGGGGAAAGGAATTGATCTTAAGTCTGACTCTATTTATGAATCTTTTAGTAAGATCTTGGAAATTTCTGTTGGGGATCAAATCTTTATTCATGTTTCTTCTTTGATTGGATGACTGATATTTTAATTAATTTAGGTGATAGCTCTTTGATATATGGAACCCTACCCAACCTTTGAGTGTAGTGGCTCTGTTGCTCATTGAGTTCTTTTCTAGTCCAGCTCGTTGGCACTCATGGTGTCCGTTTTATGTTTCAACGTTGGAAACGCTTTATAAATTCTGGTTCAATTCTTAGGCATAGCCTCCTTGTTGCATTGAGATCTCTCAAAACCTAAATTTTGAGCAGGACTCTATTCTTGTTGTTGCCTCGAAGGTTGAATACCTACGAGATATAGTTATTTCGCTGATCTAAATTCTATGGCCAGATAATCCCAAAGACTGTCCTTAGAAGACTAGAAAGAGTTATCAAGCGAGCGCATCCTATGTTTCTTTTTGATGCTCTTTAGTAATGAGATTCATGTGTAATTGTCTCTTGATCTTAACTTATCCCTTTAAATTAATGCATCTTCCATAGTTTGTTATTGACTTTTCCATAAGGAAATTGCGGGGACGCAATCTTTGTAAGGGGAGGAGTCTACAACAACCCTGGTTGAGATTACCTGGAATTAAACATAAAATATGGTTTAGTTTATCTTAATTAATTTTAAGATAAAATTAGGGAATTTTATTTGGTTTTATTTCTAATTTGATGTAAAATTGGAATTAAATAAATAAGAAATTTATTAAATGGGTTTTCCAAATGAGATAAATATAAATGGAAAATTTATAATATAATGGTCAGAAATTTATATGAATAAATTTCTAGGATGAAATATCAAATTGACAGACCTAAATATAATTTTTGGGCACTTTTTATATAATATATATGAATTGATATTCATACATTTCGTAATATGGGAAAACAGGCATGAAATCGTATTTTCAACTATTTTGGATATTATGTCAAATTGATATAAAATTATTTTATAAAGTATGATATGGTGGTATAAGGTCTAAAAAGTATTTTTTTTTGGAATTTTATTTAATTTAGATGAATTTATAAAGGTGCGATTTCATAATATATGAGAATCAACCTGGTTTTGTGTAAAAATGATTTGGGATATAATATGACATGAAAATGGTATAAAATGATTTTTAAAGTTAAGATACATATATTTATGAATTTATAAATTTAAGTATGGATTTATATATATATATATATATATATTCTAAGAGATATAATTTATATAGTGAGAAATGGAAATAAACAATGTTTGAGCTACTAAATAAATTATATCTAAATATATATATATATATATAATTATATAAAAATATTTATAAACTATAGTTTAATATATCAGGTCTTACTATGATTTTATTCTAAATTATAATGATTTTTAAAGGTGGTTTGAAGATATATATATGAAAATGCTATATTTCTATTTTCTGGAAACTAGCTTTAAAATGCCGATTTCTACAACAAATTTGAAATGATTTCTATTCAAACTTTTTGATGAAATGAAAGTATAAAGGTAGTAAAGAATCATATCTAAATTTAGAAGAAAACAAATCGAGAATCCAATTTAAAACGAGTGAGAAACAAGAAAAACAAAATCTGAAAAATACATATTATATGCTATCTATCTTAGACAACTGGTTTACCGGTTGGCACAACTGGTGGACCGTTTGTCACAATAGGTGGACTGGTTGGACGTACTTTGATCTAGTTTTTTGGATCAATCAAAGCCAAACCGAAGGGAGTTTGGTCCAGGGTTCTTCTGGGGTGTTCGGGCAGCAATTAGGCTATGTTTTTAGAGTAGGATTCCATGTTATTTTGATTCAATTTTGAGGAATCAAATTTATTGTTTACAAACATTGTTTATAATGTAAGTTAGAGTTTTAAAAAGGGAATAAAATTTAGTATCACTTTGATTATTGGGTTCAATACAAAACCGTATTTGCCCACTAGGCAACATTTGAGATGAGAAAAACAAAAGATACATACACTTTCATCACATTCTTCTCAAACAAGTAAACAAATTCCTTATTCTCCAAATACCTAGCATCAATTTCTTCTTAAATTCAAGAATGACCAAAAGGGCTTTGGATTAATTCGTATACAAATCAATCTCAGGTAATCTTCCTCTCAATATTGGGTGTTTAATTGATGTTTGATTCAGCTTTTAGCTTAGGGTTAATCCCTTTTCTTCCTATTTTCTGAGTTTAACCTAGGATTGATTGTTGAGGATCACTAACCTAGGAGAACCTAGGACTATGCTATCAATTTAAGCCTTAATCGGTGAGTTAATATCAAACTTCTAAACTATAAATGGATATTTATTGCTGTTTGATATTTTTGAATGAATTTGATGTGAATTTGATCTCAAAACCCTTATGTTGTGCGTAACTTTTCATATTTAAATATATGGTTGTGGAAACCACTTTATATGATCTTGATTCACATCCATATATCAATGGTTTTATGCTTGAACGATGTCTATTTCAGTGTAGTAGAAGTATAGGATAAAATAGGCGAAGAAAACACTACAAACGGGCAACCGAAGCACTGTCGGCGTCGCTTGGGACCCAGCCCAAGCGTGCCAATGGTGCACCAGTCATCGTAACTGGTGGACTAGATTTGAAATGGGCTAAGACCGGATCAAGCCATTTCGGGCTCCGTTTGCGCCCATTTGCTCTTCCTTTGCTCTTTCGTTCGTCCGTTCAATCGCTTGAATATATTGGCTTGATTTTGGTGCTGTTTTCTATGCCGATTTCAATGCAATTTCCATATTTTAATTTATGAGTTTGCTAATTCATCTTGTAGTTTATTATGCCATATAATTACTCTATGGGTCCGTGACACAACACATAATTTCCATTGCATGTTTTCAAAAGAATGATTTCTAATCCAACCCGTTTTCTCAAATCATTTTAAGCATTGATATGTATATCTATAAAAGAAATTTGGAATATATATATATATAATATTTGTTTATAAAAAAATGGCTTTAAAGTTGATTTGGAACAATAGTTTAAAATCGTATTTATATACATATATTTTAGCAAGGGCCGTCCAACACACAAACACACACGTATATATTCTTGTTTATAAAACAATATTTTCGAGAGGGATTTCAAAGTAAATTATGCTATAAAATTACACGACATCGATCGAATGAGAACTTAATTTAAACGGATTAATAAAACAAGTGGCATGAAACGCTCGCAATTATTTTTTCGATTAATTCCCAGACTTGCTCGATTAAGCCATTTATACACATGGTTGTTATTTATTCGGTTACTATTCGGAGGCATATAATTATTATCGATGAGTTTATGACTCACCTTCAGAGTTTATTGGACTTGTTTCTATCTTGATGTTTATTGGACTCGTTCCTATCTTGGAGTTCATAGGACTTGTTCCTATCTTGATGTTTATAGGTCTCATACCTATCTTAATGTTTATAGACTTATACGTCTATCTTGGAGTTACATGCATGTAGGTGAATTTATTCACCAATCTTGGAGTTTTGGCACCTTTACCCTTTTATGTGATTTTCTAGATTTTTGTTATGATTTCAAGATTCAATGCTATTTGTGTTATCACCGAATGGTTTTGGAGATTTTTTTTTAGAAGAAGTTTTAGGTTTTGATATTTGGTGATTACATACTTGGAGTTTATTGAAGCATTTTTGTTATTAGCCAATTCCTGGCTTTGTGTTCATATTTGAGATTTATATCATTACATCCATTGTTTATCCCGCTTTAGCCATTTATTATAGTCTAGAATGACCCGTTTATTATTTTATAATACTCGAGTTAGACCGAGATATTTCAGGTACTCCAGTTTAATAGTTCTAGAGAGGATTTCACTCCAGTTGTCTAGTTATCATTCGTCTTATCTTCATCTCGTATATGTGTACATATTTATACAGTATTATATCTATTACTGAGCCTAGATTCTTTTGTGTACATATTTTTTTAGGTGATGTAGTTCGGATGTATTATATGGATCGTTTGGACCACAGTATTGTATTTAATATTACGTATCTATTCAATTTAATCAGCTTGTATCTATTTGTATTCCGCTGTGTATATTCTGTGATTCCGTGATTTTTATTTATTATATATTATTTGGATTATTATTTTAGCCACAGTAGTTTTGTTTTAAGCCTGGATTGCATATGTCGATTCCACTTGTATTAATCAACGTATCAATGCTCGCTTAAATAAAGTTCATAATTGGTTGCTCATAACCAACCCTATTCTCTGCACTAGCAAACGATATTACTTTATATTAACCTTTGTTAGTGTGAGTCTCCTTGTGTGTTGAATGCATGGATAATAGTTTATATATTGTTGTTTGATTGTTTGTTTGGATTTGACTCCTGCTTGGAAGCAGATGGCATAAATAACCATTGTATTGCAGGGAACAAAAGAAAGAAGAAGTTGAAGTGTACGGAGCGAATAGGTCACTACAGAACACTTTGAGATATACATACATATGTGTGATTTATAGGGGATTTTTATAGAGAGACCCTAAGGGTTTCTCGCTAATATTGATTTACTTATATTATTCTGCTGCTTATATCAATGCTTGGTTGAAATATTTGTGATATATTGTTTGATTTGTGTAAGTGTCATTATAAAAATTATCGCTATATTGACACTTATGAAATATCATCTCCTTAAACCTGTGTGTATTGAACGTGTGCTTATATTTTTATAAAATATATGTTTTGTCCTGTTTTTCCCTTTTAAAGTCGTTTATACTATATTTTCAAGTATTTTTGAGAATTTTGAAATAAAAGGTAAGTGTTATTTAAAAATTTATAAAAGGAGTTATAAATTTGATTTATTATCTTTCGGGATAATTAATGTTGTTTTAGATTTATTAAAGTATTATAAATTTGATATATTTTTGTTCGAGATAATTAACGTCGTTTTAAATTTATAAAAGAGTTATATCAGTTATCTTTCGGAATGATTAACATTGTTTTGAATTTATAAAAGTATTTTAAATTGATTTATTATCTTTTGGAATAATATATGTTTTTTAAACTTAAAAATGATAGTTTATAAATGAGAAAATCTTTAAAAATGAAAGTTTAAAAATGATGCTAAGTGTAAATTGTTTTGGGTTTATAGTGAAAAATGTTCCAATGACATCTGCTTTTGACCCTTCCTTTTAATACACTTAGAAATATAATTAACCCTTTAAAGGAATATTTTAAAGAGTGTTTTTAAAGTGCCTTACAAATATTTATGATGTGACAATCAAGCAAAAGCATGAACCAAATGTTTTAAAAGTTTGATTGGTTTATTGAAAATATTTAGTCTTACACTTAGCACTAAACGCTGAAGGAACTTTTGCTATTCTTAAAGTTAAGAATGTTGTCATGACAAAGTAGGAAGCAACACTGCCCTTACTTGTCCGGCTTCACTATTTTCCTCGTGGTAGTGCTAGTTCGGGATTGACGAATTACGATAAGAGTAGGCGATTTAATTTTCATATATGAACATTTTGTTATTTCTGATAGTTGACATATTGACCATCGATTAAGCTATCTTCTTTGTATTCATCAATTTAACATGATTTTGTTGCTCGTTTTGGGCATTTTAACTCTTGCTATTCTAAAAGTTAAGAACGCCGTCGAGTCAAGATAGGAAGCAACATGGCCCTAACTTGTTTGGCTTTATCATTTTCCTCGCGGTAGTAATTGTTTGTTTCTAATAGTTGATTCATTGACTATCAATTTTGTTATCCTTCTTTGTGCTTCGTCATTCTAAGAGGATTTTTCTAACTTGTTTTAAGCTTTGGTATCCAACATCGAAGAACTAAAACCAAAGCGCGAGTGGGAGCCAATCCATGTGGGTCGCACCCATCAGGGTATGTTTAGATCTATTTCGAGAATTTTTGACATGCATGCATTGATTGAAATATTCGAATGCCCGCATTATGTATACGGGGTCTGCCTTGGAAGTTCCTGAGAGTGGCACATGTGCTCTCAAGTATATTTTGTCTAAAGGTATACTTTCAGTGTAGGGGGCGCATCCTCCTAGTCACATTGGATAAATTCATTCTCCTTGTTTGATTCGGACCTTGGAGTTAATCCTTTCTTAATTACATCGAGAAGTTCCTTGAGCTCTTCTCTATGTTTAATTATTTTTGTCCATCCTTTCAATTTGGATTTGATCTTGTCTGTGATCATCCTTTCTTTTTTGGATTTATGTTCTGATTTGTTTCCATTCTTTCATATATGTATGGATGTTGTACTTATGAGGTAAAATCATGTTCCGTGTTTAGTGGTGTAATCTCACATAATTACTATATATTCACCATATTTCTTGAGTTTCCTCATGCTGATTTTCTAGAATGATCCTGGTGTTATTTTATTATAATGCTCTGGTCATACCGAGTTTTTCCAGGTTGTCGTTGGTGGGACATGGAGCTCATGGTGTAGAGCTAGATGTTCACATGTTGTAGTATTTTTACTTTTCGCTGTATTATTATGTATACCCATTAGCAATTGTAAGGTCTGAAAGTTATAACCGTCCAGGCTGATGAGGTTTGCTTTTAACTCTGATATACTATGTATCTTAGAGTGACATCTTTTGTTTTTTTGTTATCTTATATGTTATCGTTCCATTGTGAGATTCTATTTTCCCTATTCTTTTTCTTTTTACCTAACAATATTCCTTTTAGACACTTGGAAACTCGACATTTGAATACCATGGATGTATTAAGTGCCGACTTTCGAGGGTAGAAAAGGCGGGTCGTTACATCAAATGTCATTCTCTTAAAGATTGACCCATTTTGAATCCTCATAATAGGACTTCACCTAATATATAGACTGTCAACTTAAAAAAGAACCGGGAGTTTTCCAAATTCAGTTGAGGTAATTTTCAAAATGTCTGGAATCGGGTTATTACATCAAAGTATGTCAAGAATGATACCATAATAATAAGTTATGTTGAATGATGATATCTGTATGATGAGTCGTATAGAGGAAATTTTCATTTGAGGCACAAGGTGTTCGTGATGGGTTTGAGGTTTTAGGAGTAGGTTAAGGTGTAGTCAAGATTTTATATGTTGCTTTGATTTGTTGTTTGATTTATATAGGTGCTTAGGTTTTATGGGCTAATATGGACCAATATATCACGTATTTGACCATGGGGTTGGGTTGGGTAACTTTGAAGTTAATTTAAGTGAGTATAAGTAGACTGTTAGTCATGTGTAAGATAGCATCGTACTTAGGAATTTACTATTAAGGTATAAAAACCAATCGAAAATGACTAAAGAGGACTCATAAATGAATTATGATGTGGTTTTCTATCCATCCAAACATATTTAGTTAAAGATATGCCAATTGATTTTATGACGATGGTTTTTAGTTAAATAAAGTAAGCTTTGGTTTTATTTTCTATTGTATATTCTTTTATATTAGGATATAAATAATGTTACAAATACATTAAATATATACAAGTAGAAAACCCTTAGGACTTGATCGCAGTTATGAATTGTTCATAACTATGAGTATCGAATCAAACAAAATAAATACTTTTCCTTAAATGTTCCTAGTCAAGATGAATTAAGAATAGGACATCGATATATCTATTGAGATAAGTGTATGTAACACCCTTTATGTGATGGACGATGAATTACTCATAAAAATTAGGGATACCAAGGGGTTACTTATGGTTAGTTGTTTAGAAGAATTATAGAATGACTCACCCAGAGTCATATATAGGTTAAAAGTCAAATAAAAGTTGTCTCATGATGATGTGCAATAGTGTTTTGATTTGAGAGTACTATGGATCATAAGTTTCTAAACTACACTTTGAATATGGTTAATCCACAATAATGTGGATCATGTTAAGGCCACAGTTGAGTATAATTTGAACTAGTTGAGTTGAAATGCTATTTAAGAGAGGATTCATCTCCCTCGAATAGAATGTTTGTATCACTTTAGTTGGTAGTCAACGTAAACTCAAAGACTTCGGCCAAAGCAAATCAGTTAATCGATAATTATTATTGGATTGAACCACAGACTTTAATGTTAGACTCACTACAAGAAAATCAGCTTTTGGTTGCAAAAATTGGTGGTGTTTGAATGTAAATGCAACTAATAATATTTCATCTTATTATATAAATGTAACAAAATATATTTCACTTCCTGCCTTTATAAAAAAGTTCCGCGATTGCCCAAATAAACGTAACCCAAAAGGTTACCGCCTTGTTGTTTCTCTGCTACTTAAAAAAATTCAAGTCTTTCCTCCAAAATAAGCCACCCTAAATCAAATACGTTAAACAATCAAAACTAGATGTTTGACTCTTGCCCCAATCCTCGTTCCCCGAATAACTTCAAACCCTACCTCAACTTTTCCGCTGCAACCTCGCAAATTCATTCAGCGACACTATTTTCATTTGACGCAGCAATCACCATAATCTTCTCCGCTTTCGGGTTCATGGGTATGCATTTTACGACGCGAATCTAAAGTGAATTTTTTTTTTAAATTTGAGGAATTCGATCTTCAGAATTCCTTTAAATTCATACGAGTCTAATTCAAAATTTGCATTTGCAGTAGAGATAAGTTTACGAAATTGAAAATTATTTTTTGATGGTTAAAATTTTTTATAATCAACATTTGTATCTGTAGTAGAATTTCTGATGTACGAGATAAAACCAATCGTTACAAATTGAATTACAATGAGATATACAAGACATATTTGGCTTTCATGTGTTTGTTATTTTTCTCTGTTTCAATACAGGCTTGTTATCCTCATAGGAAATATAGGCATTGCAATATTTGTTAAAGAGAACATAAATTTAAGCTTATAACGTTTTGCCTATCATTAAGCCTTAAATTTACAAGTTCTATCTGTTCATTTTTTGTTAGAGTCACCGTATGAATATAAATCATGTCATTCATCAAAATCATGAGTACATGTTTATGGATTTTAAAATATAATCCATAAACATTTAAAAATGTTTGTCTGTAATTATTGCAGTTCTATAATTGAAGCATTCTTCAGCGTTTGGAAGTAGTTGAAATTGGTAACAGGTCAGTCAGAGGGTAAGACCTGAGAAAGGTTAATGTTCTCTCCTTAAACTGTATATTACCCATCTATTTGTAGTTTGTGTGAGTTCGTTATTTCATCATGTTTAGTGAAAATTTTAGAGTCATACATCACACCTTTTTTGTTTAGTGAGTACAGAAAATTTTCGTTGTTCGAATAATTAAGTGGTTTCATATTTACAGTCTTTCTAGATTTTTGCTTTATTGTGTACAGTTTTAGAGGTGATAATTATGCCTAGTTTCAACCGATAACAACAAAAAATATAAAGTATAGTGGTTCAGCCAAATCTGGAAATCACATAGCATACATATTATCATTGCAAGCAACTATATTTTAAGTTAATAGTCTTATTTTGATCATTTAGACAATGTTGATTGCAGGGTGTTTGCAGGTCAAATAATGTATATTGCAGGGTGTATTATGGTTGCAGCAGCTACAACTGCTCAGTGAATGTGCAACATGCTTGTAGGATGCAAATCGCTGGTGGTGGTCAACAAAATGACTTGTTGTAGCAGTTACAACATGTTTGCAGACCGCATAAAGGTTGCTGGAGCAAGAAGATCACTACTGCATGAAATAAAGATGACATTGATATTGAGTCGCCGGTAATATATTAATATACTTATTTTTTGTATAATTTATATTCTTGTATAACTTAATGGATAGAACATCAACCCATTGGCTTCTTTCTGAAATTTGAATCAGATGGATAACAAATATCAATACATATATGAAATCGGTGTTTAAAATGAAATGCATCAAAAATTAATTTTTTTGACATACTTGAGTATATTCATCTAATTTTGGTGATGATATTTTGGAGCATTATAAATGCTTTTCTACTAGAAATCAATATCTTATTTAAACTATATTTTTGGACTTTGTTTAGTGATTATATTTTTCTTGGGATTTGATTCAAAGTGATTATGGGTTGTTTATCAATTAGTTCATCTATACTTGGAGTATGACAATCAAATATTTTGATGAAAAAGCTGGCGATCATTTTGTGCTTCAATATTGATTGGTTGCATGATCTAAAATTCAACTGGTTAGTTAAAATCTACTGTATAAATATCAATGTATGTTTTAATATGTTTAGACTTTTACTTATAGGTTTATAGTTGACAAGGTAACATTAGTTTGAATTATTCCCTTGGCATATTATCTTTTTTAAAATATTCGCTTCTGATTTGGTTGAAGTATAATACATGCAGTGATAAACAATTTCATTTATTTAAATAGTATTTGTTTGGGTCAAATGATAAATACTTAGGATGTAAAATATAGACAGTTTAAAGAAAAAAAAATATACTTTGTTTTCATCTATCTTTGCAAACCTGCTATTTTAGCAATGATACATCCCAGTTTGCTTCCAAGGGAAACATGAAAATAAAGTGGTTACTAAGTCTGCATACTTGTGTATGTATTCATGTAAATGTGATATATCGTTATTTGATGAATATTTATTGAAATGAGTAGGCAGGTACATATTTCTACCATGGGCACTATGGTATGCAGAGGGCAGCAGGATTGTATGGGTCTCTAATAGTAAATTTACCAGAAGGTGAAAAGTAACCATTCCATTATGATGAAGAGATCAACCTACTATTGAGTGATTGGTACCATCAAAATGTGCATGTTCAAGCATCAGGCCTCTCTTCCATACCTTTTAGGTGGATCGGTGAACCCCAGGTGATTTTACCTTACCAAAACTTATTATCCCTTGCCAATAAAAGCATAGAGTAACCCCCATGCTTTCACTGTTGACATTAATATAACTTAGGACACAACAAAAATATACAAGATGGTATAAATATTTAACATTTGTTTGGAAGAAAGCAATAATCAATCGAGTTATTAAAAATAATTACTAACCACACATAATATTTGAACTGTAGTAGTAGCATGCAAAAATAGAAAGTATTCACCTGCCTTTTCCAAAGAATTTAATAAGTTTGACAATTATATGATACTTTTTTACAATTATATTGTAACAGATAAGCAACGTGATGTGTGATTAAGATAAATTATAAATACAACAAATTGTAGGGCTAATTACTGACCTGATGCCGACCTTCTAATTTGATGCAAAAATACGACAGCCTTGTAAAAAATGAGCAAGTGGCTGGCCAATACCAAAATTAGCTACAACAAAGCTTTAATTGGCACAAGCTAAAATAATTTGCCATGAGAAATTAAATTTAAGATCTAATTATATAATCAGTTGAAAGATACAATCAGCATACACTGTGAACTTCAGCGTAATCGTCTTTGTACTATTTAGGTTACAATAGTATTTAATAGCAACCATCTATAATATGTCATACAGAAAACACAAAATTTGTGAATATGAGTTGGCACACTAATTGTAACAAAAAGAATCATGAATGTTACGTGCCTACCAACTCATATTTGTACATCACATCTCTATCAAATTTTAGTGATGTGAGTCTATTCCAATTTCAAGTTGTCATTCATATTTCCACGTGAGAGACAACTCTAACATAGTTCTGTAGTTTGCATATTAGTGGCTTACTTTCTTATTTATTCAATTTACATTCTACTTCAAATTTGATTTTGAATTACTGATTGTCGTATAATTATGCACAGACAATATTGATTAATGGTAGAGGACAATATAACTGTTCTCTTGCAACCAGTGAAGGAGTAAGCAGGTGCGATATAAATAAAACACAGTGTGCACCTGTGGTGCTCAATGTACTTCCAAACAAAACATACAGGGTGAGGATTGCTAGCGTCACTTCATTGGCATCTGTCAACTTGGCTATTGGGGTAAGGATTTATTTACCAAATCAAGTTCATGCAAATACACTAATATTATACCATGCTTACCTTTATAGATTTGTTTATACTGAGATATCCATGACAAAAGCACATATTTGTTATGCTGGCAGATCTAACATGTTTTGTAGGTGACAAACTGTGCAAGAAGAGCATGTTGTTCAAATGATGACTTTGGACAGGGGGGGTTTGTTGATGGAGATGTTGTTCAAATGATGAAGAGGATGTTTGTTTGTTGAGATGACAGGGGGTGGTGGGCTGAGAATGTCAGGCAGTTTTGAAATGAAATGGCCGTGATATTGAAAGCAGAGATGATGGGGATTGGCTGCTGTGATGAGGAGTAGGAGAATGTGAAGGGCAATGATGGTGTGTTGAAATGATGTAGTGTGCAAGTGAGTTGTGAAGGAAGTGTTGAAATAATGTGGCTGTTCTGATCTGTGGAGGCTGTAGTGGTGATATGCAGATCATGTATTGGCAGTTGCAAATGAATCAGGTAGCAGTTTTTGAAGTATATCTGGATTTTTATTATTTATTTGGATTACATGAATTTTGTCAATAGTGTTCCCATATCTTGGCTTGTTGTAAATCAGTTTATCAATTTTACAGCTGACTTATGGCATTGATGAATCCTACATATTGTTAATTCCTTTGTTTGGAAAGGATCCTTCCATGCCTGCTGCAAAACCAAGAGGAGTTCGACGAGTTCGAAAATGTGAAGATGGTCAGCAAACTGGCCAACGGATTAGAAGTTCCATCTATAAAGACGCGGGAGGGGGCTTTAGTTAAGTCACTTTACCACATCCACTGTTCACATATAAGCTCATCATTTGCGGTAATATATGGGTTAGGCTTTGATATGCTTCCTCTATTTTTCACAGTATACTATGCACTCACACACATCTCTTTCTGATTTGCAATTGGTTTGTTGGAATATTATGTTATATGTTCTTTCCAAATACTCCGTACACCTAACGAAAATGCTATTTTTGCTACATCCAGGCTTTTACACTTTTGCTTGAACTGGTCTTTCACTTTGATAATTTCTGAGCAAATTATTATTAATTCTGAATGACTTGTTGTCAAGTTTAAGTTGATACGGCACCATTTCCACGCATAAGCACTAAATTTACAATGAAAAAAATGCTTTGCACTTTCTAGCATTATGTTGCATAATACACAAGTAGGATCAAACAACATGTGTCATTGTATCATCTTGTCCTTACTTGATAAAAGGCTGGGAACTACAATATATGTACACATTGCCGATTTGAGATAATTAATTTTATCCCAAACCCACTTGCACTATGCTACGTTATTAAATTTTATCCTAAATTTATTCCATACGGCCTTAAAATTGTACCTGCCTCTCTTATCAGTGAGGCAAATCCAATAATCTTCTTCTTAATCCTCAAAGATTCTTATTTCTTCTACTTTACTCCCAATTTCTCTTAAAAAACTCGCTATATTGATTCTTTATGCACCATTTTCCATTATATCTCCAACTAGCTTCCTTTCACCCCCTAACACTGATCATAATGTCTTTGCATAGTTTTTTAACTAAGTTCCTACTATGAATTAATGGGTCGAACCAGAGGAGTATGCTTTTTCCTTTTACAATATGTCTACCGACGCATTTTATCTAACTGTTTGAGTCCCAAAGCCCCTTCTTCTTTCCTTCTACAAACATCTTCCAATTGAATCTTACTCTACCTTTCTGCAAGAAATTTAAACATAAATGCATCATGTTATTACTTATTGCCTTTGGCAGTCCAAAACATTGCATCAAATAAATGTTTTCTCAAAAAATTGATATATTTATAAAAAGCTTGTTCCAACGATGCACTCAAGTCACAATGCAAAAGGAAAAATAGATGATTACTATATATAGCTAACTCACTAAATTAATTAAATTATACACATATTTTCAGAAAGAACGCACCCTAAGTGCACAGGCAATAAGTAAGGATGCAAATAACAATATAAACTTTATCTCTTGATCAAGGAACCATCAGCTACAAGTAAACATAAAATAGTTGCAAGTAAACATAAAGAACAGAAGAAAAATAAAACATTAAAAGGGCAGAAGGGGCAAAACTATGTGTACAAAGCTAATTGCAATAAACTAAACTAAAAGAGAGACTTAAATTAGCAAAATAAAAACTTAAATAAACTAAACTAAAAAAAATATTACATTTTGGCCCAACAAGAAACCCAAACCCACGAACCAGCAAAGTATCAGATAATAGAAAATTCGGTCTTCACAAATTTCTACCCAAATTCGAACTCTTTTTTTCCTAACGATCAGCTTTCAAAACTTATTCCAGTTTCAAAGTTTGAAATTGAAGTCGAAACTCTGATCGATAGGGTTAATAAATTAAGTTAACAAAGTTTCATAAGAAAACAAACACTTATGAAGATTTATAGTTGATGATCTTTTGATCATTCGGATATTCTTACGAATTCTTATTAAAATTGTGTGCATCATTAGTATATAAAATCATAAACTTGTACAATGTTGTAGATGTTTGATATCAGATTTGTAGTCCTACGAATTAACATAATTGTTTATCTATACGTTGTGCTTTCACTTGTGCAGGCATTGGACTTTCGAAGAGAGCAAGGTTGAACTTTTGTGGTGCTAGCTTTCACTTGTGTATGCAACAAAGAATTATGGGTAATCAAACGTTTTGTTAGCACTAGTTAGATATAACATTTATTAGTACCCGATGTGTAAATTTGTATACAAATGGTTATTGTATTTGAGTTAGGTCATTTTGTCGAAAAACTATTGTATTGGAATGGTTATGGATATTTTATTTGATTATATGGTTAATGTGTTTTTTAACTTATTTGAATATGATGATTATGTGAGTGATTGTTGATTGATATGATAGAACCAAAATAGACCATTAACATGAAATAATAGCATGAAAAAATGGTGTAAAATAACAAACAACTTTTAGTAGCGTTTCAAAAACGCTATCGAAATATATATAGTGGCGTTGAGTAAATGCAACCGTAAAACAGGGGTAAAGTTGGAAATTCTATTAGTAGCGTCAAAAAATCTTTTGGTGGCGTTTTTTAAACGCTACAAAAAGATTTATGGTGGCGTTTGAAAAACGCTGCCAAAAATGCATTTATAGTGGCGTTAAAATAAATGCAACAAAAAATCATGGATTTTTAGTCGCATGTTTTCTCGCGGCGTTTATCAAAACGCCACCAACAGTTTTTGTAGCATTTTTTGAGCGCCACAAAAAATAAAATTTCTTGTAGTGACTTTACAGTTAAATATAGATATTAATGGTTTTTTGATGATTGACTAAGCTCTAGGTATTTAAGTGATATAGTGATGAAAAAGAGAAAACGTGCATAATAATCGTTACGTAAGGCGTTTCTTTAAAAGATAAGAAATTGTATTTCACCTAGATAATCTATAGGTAACTTAACGTCTACTAGCGTGCTTTAGCAATGCCTGTTTATGCTTTAATATTTAAACATTCTTAAAATTACTAAAGGATGAGTTCACACTTGGGAGTCACACTACCACAACTCTCGGTTTTCTATCAAAAATAATTTATTGAAATAATTTATAAAAGTTATAAAATATTATTATGAAGAAATTAATATAATGGTGATATTAATGAATTTATTAATATTTTTTAGTTATTATTAGAGGAACTAAAATTCATTAGTAAAATATACAACGTTATATATTCATTAGAGAAGCTTTAAAACCCATGGGCAGATTCATTGCTTTGGATGACTGTGACTGGGCCTTCATTGATCACAGGTTTCTCTATGCTAAATTCCAATTCTTCGAGGGCATCTCCACCCCCTGTTCCTTCGTGGCATCCCTCAACAACACTGACTTCCTCCTAACCATCAACCGCTGGCAACACTCTCACCCGAACCGTGCCCCTGACACCACCTACCTTGGCCTAGATTACAACCTTGAACAAAACTTCAACTTTCTTGACCAGAAATGGTCTACCCCTGAAATACTCTTAGACCAAGATGACTTCTTTGATGCCATGTTTCACGAAGCCACCTTGCCACCCCCTACCCTTCCTGCTTTGCCACTACAAGATGCCTCCTTTGAAGTATCAGGTCCCAGAAGAGGGATCCCAGCACAATTCGATAGATGGGACCCAATGTTAGACCTCGATCTTTCCATCCCTCTCTACCAGCAACCTATTCAGTCTCCCGAACCTGGTTTCGCCCCCTCCAACCTCATCCTCCCTGACTTCCCCATTATCACAGCCCCTGTCCTAGCCGACTCTCACCCCGTTGACGTCACCTCCCCCATAAACGTGGCCCCTCCACTTGAACTCAATCAGGACGTGGTAGTTCAGACTCCCCAGCTCGACCCAGCAAAATTCCTCTCCCCGGCACTGGTTAGGTGTAGCTCCAGATTGGTTGGAGCAGCTTCAGATCCTGGACAACCTGGTACCAACTCGGCCCCCTTCAGATTTAGACTGAGGTCCGCTCCTGCTGACTCGGCGGAATCAATGGCCAGTACCAGCGCCACCCCGCGGTAGCAGCTCCGACGCGATTCTGTCTGCCCCCATTTTGTCTGTTGAATCATCGATGTCGGTGATTGTGTCCCATCCTGTAATCCATTAACTCTTATGTACATTTCTATGTTAGCTAGCTTAGCCTATTTTTTTGGCCACCGGTTGGGCTTGTCAACCGGACCTTATTTCATATTATTCTAATATTATTATTAACCGGCTGTGTAGTCTATCACTACACAACCGTCTTTCTCAAAAAAAATATATAATAATTTAATTGTAACACACACACACGCACACATATATATAGCTGGGTGTGTGGGGGGGGGTTGTGTATGCGCATGTGTATTTGTTTTATTTTGGAAATCGAAAATTTTAAAATTGTGTTAAAATAAAATGGACCAAAATATATGTAAGTATAAATAATTAAACGGTTTTAATAAATTAAGTGATATAAGAACTCGCTTATAATAGGCATACCTTGAATAGTGGATCCGGCTAAGATATTTTACATAGCCCACTAGGGTGATAAATATACCTAGATGCCTCATTCCACATACAAAACATTTCATTTCTCTTTCTTTAAAATAAATTATATTTTAATGATGGACTTTGCAACTCTACCATTGAGTTAGAGAACAGTTCTCCCAAAGGAAAAGCTGATTCAAGGTGTAATCGATCGGTAGGATTACAAAGAAAATTTTAAATTATTTAAAAAAACCATAGTTATTTTTTAAGTTAATTAATATTGAAATTCAATTAAAAAATATTTTTTTCCGTATGTGCACAAAAGCATGCACGCATAACTTATATCATCGTCGGCAACATCTTGGAGCAATCATAGTCGACGAACTCAACCTCTAGTATGCAAAGTCACCGTTAAAAATTAGGCTTATTAAAAATTAAAGGCTTAACAAAAAAACTGCCATTAAAAATTAGGCTTATTAAAGTTCATCTGGACTGACGTTGGGGCATAAGCGGGTAGCTCTCGCTCCGGTGAACATGATGATCGTCTTTAGATATTCTTTGACAGCCTTTGGCGATACGATAATTCAGGAAAAAGGATTGATCTATGATTGTTGGAAAGGGCCGAGGGAAGAAATGTTTACTTGTTTAACAAACCCAATATTTTACAAATTACATTTTAACCCCTAAAGCTCAAATATTAATAAATCTTGTATACAAACTCCGTTTTGCGAATAACATCGGGGGTTGGGTTCATATTAAAATTCTAGACACATTGTAACGACCCGAGATTTTCCATCCCGAAAAACCAGATAGTTAGAAGAAGAAGAAGAGATAGAAGAAGAAGAAGAAACAGAAAACAAGTCACAGAATCTCACATTCGCAGCGAATGAAATATAATATCAAATAATACCAGTTTACAAAAATACTATATCTGTCAATTTTATTTTAATACATCAGAGTTCACACATACACAATCACTGGACATATACAAATCAACATATGTCAGATAAACAGAAATATATCACAGCGGAAACACTCCATACGTTCCTGCCATCCAGCTCGTCTCCTTAGCTCGAGAACGTCCTTACCTGGAAATATGTAATACTCGGTCTGACCCGAGCATTACATCAAAGTAACACCCGGGTCAGGCTGGAAACCAGCGTGAGTAAACCCATCTAACATGAAATACCAAAACATACAACTTATATAAACCCGGGATAACTTATATCAATTTACAACTTCACGAGTTGTTATAGACATCACTTATTTCACACATCAATTTCCAAGTACTAAAACTTAGATTAAATGGTCCAATTTACTTAAATCATTCCATTTCAGTCTATTGATTCCACGTATCATATTATAAAGCATCGAAGTGGTTTTGGGTCTTAACTAATACCCGACTCCTGTCTCTTCGAATCCAATGTCATCTAAACCCAAGTTATTCAAATGAAATACAATTCAAACTTTAAATACAGGATGTCATTGTTTTAGCCCAAACATATTATATCACATAGCATTCCATATCACATACCAGAGATATCAACTAATCTAAGGCATACAATATCATTCATAGCAAGATTAATCAACCATACCATCTCTGATTAATTTAATTAACCACAAATGAATTAAATTAATTACTTCAATTACTTTTAAACCTTGCTTATTAATTGCAAACCAAATAAATAAATCATCCAAAAAATTTCCATTTTAATTAATCATCCTTGATTAATTATACCTTAATTACATTAAGTAATTAGCCTTTAAATTAATTCCACAAATTAATTATCCTTAACTATTTACAGTAATTATCCTTAATTAATCACTTAAATTAATTATCTTAAAATCACTTATATTGATTAATTATCCTTTAATTAATGACACTCATTAATTAACTAACCCTTAATAAGTTTCCTTAATTAATCAAACCTTTAATTACTTACTTTAAGTAATTATCCTTTAATAAATCACATTTAGTAATTGTCTATTAATTACCCACCTTAACTAATGACATTAAGCAATTATTTCTATAATTACTTCATTAGGTATTTGTCATTAATTAATTTCATTAAGTGATTTACTCTAAATAATTAATCATCTTTTAATTATCTCCCTTAATTAGTCAATCCTTGATTAATTTACTTTAATTACTTTCCTTAATAAATTAATTAATCTTTAATTAATAATCCACATAAAATTTAATCCTTTTGAGTAATTAATCATTTCCTTTTTGTATTCACTCACTTAATTTAATTCAAAATTAGGATACAAGGTAAGCTTGAATCCATACTTTAAACTTGTTTAAAACTTTGCTTAAATCTGGCTTTAAATTTTAATTTCATTTTAAATTTTAAAACACTGATAGGTTTTAAAAAAAACTGTAACTAACAATTGACCCGAGCCCACACCCTTTAGACTTCGAGCCAACCCACTCATCACTTCGAGCTAAACACTCGAATTACTCGAGAAATACTCGAGTACAAATCCTCTGCTTCAAACCCAACTTCATCAGACCCCAGATATGCATCGTGCACCCTGCACCATCCACGGTGAGGCTCCGACCATCGCCTACACTTCCCACACATCCACGATCACCTGCATCATCGATCCTAACACCCTAATCTCAGGCACAGGCTCACAAACGAAATCAAGCTATTCAGCAGAAACTAGAACTAGCAACATCACCAGAAAACGTCTCGAACCTCACTTCTCCGATCACTGGACATCGCACCACCACGTCCTTAGCTTCGTCAGACAACCACGCCACCATTCCCAGAATTTCGTGCCACTCGATGCACCCTAGTTGACGCCGTCCTCCAATTTCCGACCACAACCCAATTAAGGTTTAAAACAAAATCGATCAATTCCCAAAACCACGATGGTTTAACCACCTTCCAAACATTTTCCCACCATCTCCGATCATCCCTGCATCTCCAATGAGAATCACAACCATCCCGATCAACTAGATCGCCAAAGGCAACCCAAAATGCAAAATCCAAACAAACTTGAACTGCTCCCTCAATATAATGCTAAAAATTGTGATCTTACTTTTTAAAAATCATAATTTTGTATGAGGGTTCAGATCATATGCCTGAATCCATGAACTAAGAAGTTTGAATTTTCACTTATATTTAAACTTGCTCTGTTGATTTGATTTCCAGAGACATTTCAATATTACTTTAGCTTAATTATAATTTTAAACTATAATTTGTGATGAAACTAACAAGTTTTATTTGAAACTTACGTCTTAACAAAGATTAGATCAAGAGATAATGATTTTTAAATCAAAAATTTGTGCCTGGAAACAAAATACAGTAGTCACAGAGACAATAGCATGCACACAATCATTCACCCATTCATATATATACAGGACTCACTTATATGTATTCACACAAACATATTCATTCTAGAAATTAGCATGCAATCCAGATTTATACTTAAGCTAAAAATTATGATTTAGTTTTAGAAATCATGTTTTTATATATGGTTTCAGTTTATAAACCTGTCTTAATAAATTAAGATGCTTAAGTTTTCATTTGTATTAAGCATGCACTGTTGTTTTGGTTTTCCAAAACAAATCTAATTTTATTTAACTTAAACTAAATTTTAAAAAAAAACAAGAACATGCAAAACAGATACATAGCAGTAACCATATATGTATTTGTATATATACACAGAAGATTCATCACAATTCAAATATACAAAGCATATTTATTTCTAGTAATCCATATGCAACAAATAGTTAACACTTATGCTTTAAAATGTGAAGTTACTCACCTGTCAACAGTTTGAACAGAGAGCAATTGTCTGGGTTTTGAAAAGTTAATAGCCTGATCTTCTTTAATCTCCTTGCTTGTTTGAGTTGAATTGTAAACTTGAGTTGAGTTGTTTAGTTATTGTTTTAAGTCTGTAAAATACTTCTGATTTGCTCAGTTTGGGTGAACGAAATGGAGTAAGAAAATTGATATATATAAACAAATATACAGGCTTTGTATTACTGGTACACAAATGGTCAGAGATTTTTTCCTTGTTTTGGAGGCTGATATGATACATTTTGGGCTATCATTAATTACCATTGTTTGTTTTCTCAAGTCTACATACTTATCTTTATTTATTTGTTTGTACATACTTGAATATATTTCTTTCTTTTATAGGAGATAGGTATTTTCTGGTGTAAACTTTTCTTCTTTGGTCAGATATTTGTTTTGACCAGCTAAGATTTTTATACAAACTGAAATGGTTTTGAACAATTCGAAATGACCTTGTTTAGTACTTGAATTGGTAGCATACTTATCCTGTATATTTGTATATCCATATATGTATTTTTCTTGCCTTGCATATACATGTATTTCCATAGGTTATATATTTCTAGAATTATCTTTAAGTGTCTACTATAAAGTGATTATAGTTATTGTTATAATTTTAACTTATGTATTTATTTCTATTCCTAACAATAAATGTTTATATTTAAATTCTATTTTAAGTTTAACTATCAAACACTTAATTTATATTCATCTATTTTTATACTTATGTTTAATATTGACAAAATTTATTTTATTTCATGCATTATTATCTAGATTACAACTATATATATATATATATATCTGTTTTTAAACTGAATAGTTTGTATTTCAATTTATCAGATTAAATTCTTATTAAAATAATATTGCCAAAATTCCGGGTCGTCACACACTTCAATATTATTTTATTGTGTATCTTACACTTATATCTGACAATGTTATTTTAGTATAGATATACATATATATATACCAATTTGTTAATAAATATTTATAAATTAACACAACTAATAAAAATTAATATATTAACACATTACTCATTTAATTCGAATATTGGATATTTGAGTTAAGATGAATTATAAACATTTAAATTTACAACAAAAATTTGATAAACATTGAACTTAAAAGATCAATTTTAAATTTATATTAAAATTATTTAATCAGTTGTTATCATTCAAATATTAATTAAGAAATTAAATACTTATATATTTATATACAAATTTATTTTATTATCTAATTTACCTTTGAATAAATGTTATTTATTCTAGCAATGAATTATCTTGGTAAACATTTTGAATTAATCATAGCATTTTGATTCATATTAATAATGTTAATATAATAATAATTTAATATAATTTAAAATTCATATCAAAATCATCTAATAAAACAATAAATATGATTTAATGTTATCGACATTATTCATGATAACACTATAAATAATTTAGTGCATAATGAATTAGAAAGGATTTTATTTTAATTTGCCCTTTCTACCCCCATCGCTCAATGCACCTAATCCAGCAAGTACATGTATTGTATGACCAATTTGATTCTTAGCAGATAGTCAACCCCTTTCATATTGAAATTATATATATATATATATGTGTGTGTGTGTGTGTACATATATATATAACTAAATTTTGAACACTTAATAAGAATATGTTGATTTGATATATGACTCGATGAGGATTACTCAACGGATAACATAGATACTGTAACACCAAAAATCAACCTTTCGACTAAGTCGAAAGGTCTTTCAACAAAGACAAAGGAAATGAAGCACATCTCAAACCTTTCGAAGGAGCTGAAGGGATGCAGTCATCAGAGTTTAACAGTCCCAAACCTTTTGATGGAGTCGAAAGGTTCCATCTCTGAGTATCTAAGGTGTTTTTACCTTTCGAAGAGGATGAAGAAGTCAAAGCAAGCATGAGCAACTCCATAGTGACCATTTTGAAAGCATAGCAAGTCTTTCGAACGGGTTAAAACACATCCAGGATACATTTTGACAATGTCGAAAGGTTTATGAAGAAAGTAGCACTCACAAGTAAGCAAAGAATGGAAGGCAACCTTTCGACAACGTCGAAGGGAAGCATAGCTCTCAACAACAAACAAGTAAAGAGCAACCTCCCGACAAGGTCGAAAGGTTCATAGCAATCAAGTGAAGAGCAACCTTCCGACAAGGTCGAACGGTTCACAACAATATATAAAAGGAAAAACTTTCGACAAAGTTGAAAGGTTCATGAAGGCATAAAGACAAGCAAACCTTTCGATAATGTCGAAAGGTCCGTAATAGCAGAAGAAAGGCAAACCTTTTGATAAAGTCGAAAGGTTCACAACTGCATATAAAAGGGAGACCTTCCGACCCAGTCGAGAGCATGGAGTCGACAGGGGGGCCGCCTGCATGTATAATGTTTTGGGGATCTGAACTTTCTCATTCTAGTCTTACATCTTCTTAATCAATATATTGTAACCCTAATTGGGTGCTAATTTGGGGATTTAATAAAATAAAGCTTTTTCTTGGATAAAGAGGGAAGTTCTAAGCTAGGTTAATTACTTTACTATTTTCTTAAACTTTTTTTGGATTAACTCTGAATTTCAGGTTCAATCTAATCGAAAGGTTCTTGCCGACAAGGTCGACAACTCTTCTAATACAAATAACTACTACAACCTTTTGAAGCTATCAACCCTCCGGTCCGAATCTTTCGACAAGGTTAACAATACAACTGGTTCAAACATCCATTGTAACCTTCCGAAGTGATTAACTCTAAGGCTTAAACCTTTCGACAAGGTCGACAGTACTTATGTTATAACAATACCAGAAAACCTTACGAAGCTATAATCCAATCGGTCTAACCTTTCGACAAGGTCAAAATCTGTTCTTTAAGTATAAATACCTAGACTTGTAAGGCTTATCCAAAAGAGATCATTCCCATACCTTTCGAAAAGGTTGAAAATTACTCCAAACAAGTGATCAAACCTATCGACAAGGTCGAAAGCAACAACATATCTACTAAGGAATTTGATTTCTTTCTCACATTCAAGGAAAGCAACCACCTTAGCCTTTGCTAAGGATAAATCCTATCTGTAGTGATCTCAACTCATAGAATCCTAACCTGGTTGAAAGGTAAACCTTCATAAGAAACCATAGACAATTTCAAATGAGACGAAAGGTTATCTAATTCAAAGACTAAACCTTTCAACGACGTCGAAAGGTCTGACTCAAGAATCAACAACAATAGAAGCTAAATTTAAAGGTAACTCTTAAGGGTATCACATCCTTCATTCAAACAAGTCAATCCACTCTTCTTGGAATAACTTTGGGGTGTTGACAAGAAATCTTGTTAACATTTTTGGCGCTAGAAGAAAGGCTCGAAACTCCGACTTGGTTAACCCCCTAACATAACTATTTTCTAACCCCCCCCCCCCCCCGTTGGATTAATCTTACATCAAGTGTATCCATTTTGGTTTGATCATGGACAGAAGATTTAAAAGATCTGAACAAGGGTCTTCTGAACCACATTTGGCAAAATTCTCCCAAGTAAACATCAAAAGCTCCAATCAAGATGAAGAGAAAAGACTAAGGTTCGAAGCCTTAAGGATTATAAATAAAAAGAAGGCAGAATCCTATGACCTAGAAAAATGGAGTTTAAACCCCTTTCATGTAAGACCTACCCCAATCTTTGCACTTGGAAAGAGAATAAATGGAAGTGATATATTTAATCAAATAAGAAGAAGAATCCAACATTATTCCAAAGGAACAATCTTTGAGAAAGAAATAATGTATGATTACAATGCCTTTGCACACAAATGGCAACCAACCGCAACAAGAGCACTTCCAACCCAAGAAACTCAAAGGGTAGCAAAAAGAAAAATGATTGAAGAGCATGAAGTGATAAGGCCAAAAAATAAAAAGTCAAAGTGCCAACCTCAAGAGTCAAATTTCAAGTCTAGACTTCCAAAAGAGTGCAACTTAACAACATCAATGGAAAATGTCTACTTGCTTATAAAAGATGAACTTAACTATTGGCCATCACAAAAGAAAAGGCCAAAACATGAAAGGAACTTGGGAGGGTCCTTCTGTCATTATCATATGATGAATTGTCATGAAACCAACCACTGCAGAGCCCTGAAGGGGATGATCATCAATTTCTTTAGACAAGGAAAGATCAATGAATTTGTAAAAAGGATATGAGAGAAGATTAATAAAAATCAGCTTTTTTAAAAGAGAAAGTCTATATGGCTAGGAGTGAAATGCTCCTCATATTTGGATACTACCTAAGATGGTAGAAAAGTCTATGTATACGCCAAGATAGCCAGGGAAAAGCGCCTCTTGGAGAGAGGAAGGGTAAGCCTTTAGCCGCGCCATGAGATGGCCAGGTTATGGCACCGAACAAGCCCTTTTCTACGCCACACTATGGCCAGGTTAAGGTACCTCTTGGAGGGGGGATGGAGTAAGCCTCTATCCGCGCCATAAGATGGCCAGGGTAGAGCACCGAACAAGCCGCTGTCCGCACCACAAAAGGGTCAGGACAGGGCGCCTCCTGGAGGGAGGTCGGGTAAGTCCTTGGTTCCAGCCTCTAAGATGAGCTAACCAAGAGCACAGGACAATGGACTAAGTTGTCCAGGCCCAAGAAGAGGCCCATCAAATTATGGACTAAAATGTCCAAGCCCAAGAAGAGGCCATCAAATTATGGACTACGATGTCCAGACCTGGTAAGAGGCCCATCAAACTTTGGACTAAGACGTCCAAGCCCAAGAAGAGGCTCAATCAATAATGGATTGAGACGTCCTAGCTCAAGAGGTAGCCAATCAAATTATTTCTATATATATTCAAAACCAGGAGGGTTCATACATGTCAAAGAAGACGGAAATAGAGCAGGAGAACAGAACTCCACTTACTGTTAACCGAATCTGGGTTTCGGGACTTTCATATCTAAAAACATCATTTATTAATACCCAAATCTAGGTTTCGGGTCTCTTACATCAGAATTACATCAATTAATACCCGAATCTGGGTTTCAGGATTCTCAATTTTAGACATTAGCTGTTGATACCCGAGTTAAGGTTTTGGGACTTCCATATAAGAATTTCATCATCTATTACTTGAATCTTGGGTTCAAGTATTCGTCAATTATTACCTTATTACATCCAAATTTGGATATCAAGACTACTACTTATGTGAACCGTAATCTGGGAGCAAATTTCTAGATTTCTATTCATCATAAATGCCCGAATGTGGGCCACAGAATATTATTATGGAGATCGCTATTAGAAGTCTTCAAATGGGAGCTTCGAGTTTCTAATTTTTCAAATTACATTAATGTTAAGGAATGGGTGAGTTAGTTACTACTTCAAAATGTCAGACATTGATCTTTGAATCAGGTTCTTTATTAAATGAAAATTATATTCTAATATTTATGTCCCCAATGATAAGGCGGAAATTACAACTAACAAATTTTTGGCATTCCAAACAAGTGGAAGGAGTTAAATTCCAGATCATCTCTCATAATGATTAAAGATGAGATCTTAACAATTAGAATGAATTCCTTTTCATACATTTAGCAAAATGATTTGTTAAATCTAAGCAAAGGACATATATAGACAAATATGTCAATCTAAAGCTAACAATTAGAAATATTGTTTGCTACATATTCCTCATGGAAGTCAGAATGGCAAGGAATAGCAAAAGGGTTAGCAAGCACAAAGGTCGTTGAATGAGCAATTCAAAGGCATTTCAGAAGGTTATATTACAAAAGCAGATCACAAATCAGGTGATATTTACAAAGTTTATGTGATTTGCATAAATTATGGAATCATATAAGCAACAAATTTATATACAAGATAAATTTACATATCTCAAATACATAAATAAATTACAAATCTTGAGCTGCTTTATTAAGAGTCTCCGCTACTGAAGGGTCTACGACATGATTGATTGCTGCGCGGAGAACTTCTTTAAGCTTTTTTTCTTTTCTCCTTACTTTGTTTTCATCATCAATTGCATCGATGTTGGTCTTTAAGGCGATATTAAAAGCTCTATTTGTAGCCCTGACTATTTTATTCTCTCTTTCTAACTCTGCAACACGCTTTACGAGAAAGTAATTGTCATGCTCCAGCTTCTGATTTTAGGCAGCATAATCATTAATCGTCTGAGAGTACTTCACTTTCTGTTGCTCATCAAAATATTTGGCTATTTCAAACTTTACCCTTCGGCACCAATTCCCCAATACATTGTCATCTAAACCTGGGGGAGGGTTAAGCATAGTAGGGAAGTTCTGAGCCCGGAGAAGCTTTGACCTTGTAGGTTTGACCGTAGGAAGGGTTACTTGAGGGATTGGAAGATCAATTTTTGAAGTCTTATCGCCTAAAATGAATTCCAAAGAGAGACAATGTGCCTGACTATCCTTCATTTTTAACTCTAAGACGCTTATTTGTTGAATGAGTTCAAACATCTTTTCATCAAAGTTGATTGTGGGATTCAACTTCACTTGTCGTTTGAGCACTGTAATCGCTTCATCTTTTTTCTTAATTTCTGCTTCAAGATAGTCAATGTAATCTTTATGATTACTGGCGATGATTTTTTGAATATGGTATATTTTGTGCCATTTTACGGCTCCAACATTGTCACCAAAGCGTTCTAATAAAACTTCATCATGAACCATAATTGCTCCACTAGCTGTCAAAAATCTCTCTCTTATGGAATCAACGCGGGATAGTAAGTTTTGAGTGAGAGAGGTTGTAGATGACTGTGGCTCCTATTTAAATAAAAGAAATGAGAGGAAATCAAAATTAGGATAAAGATATCTTTATTATTATAGTAATGGATTACAACTCAAATAGCCACAAAGTTAAAAGGTACAACCAACACTTTCATTACATCTAAAGTTGAGAGACTACATTCCTAACTTTATCTAAAGTATTAGCTGAAAGCATGACTGTTGAATCAAAAGCTATAGTAACTCCTTAAGGGGTTATAGCCAGCGGACATTTACTATAATCCCATTTTCCGGCCGGAGGACTATCACGACCGCAAATTAATTTAGAATGAAATGTCCTAATCTCTTTAAGGAATTTTTCCTTCTCGCTGTCGAGGAAGTCAAAACGAAGGTAGGGATATTCCAAGTATAATTTTTGCAAATCCCAAAAAAGCAATATTTCGCTAACTTCGAAGTCTTTAAAATTGATACATTTTCAAAGTAAAATTTCCTCAGTTTAACATACTGGCTTAAGTGATCCCTTGGGACAACTCGACCTAAAGAGTTGTTATTCTGAAATAGTACACTAAAAGAAGCTAAGCATAGAGAACATAATAAAAACATGTATTCATAAATCGATTACTTGTTACATATTTACAATCACTCATCCGGTTCATACAAGAAAGACCTAGAGAAAAACTCAGAAACAAATTTGTCCTTATAGTACTTAAGCATTTCAGTGGGAAGATCTTGAGGAATCGATTTGACCCGCGGTAAGTTCCAGTAAGCTCCAGGATGCGGGTCAGAACCGAATTCGTCTAAGTATCTTTTATGAAAACGTCTAAGAAGACCCCCACCAAATTCGCCTAAGTATGAAAAATCTATGATAGAGTGTCTATAATATGCTTTATACAAAAAATTAATTAAGATGTCTCTCTCTTCAATCGCTCTCTCTTCAATCGTCATACGAAAAAGAGTTATTAAATCTCTATTTTCCTTCAAAAGAGCGTCGTACCGAAGACGTGCTTTCTTTAATAAAGGAGTCATCCTCTGATATTTAAAAGATGCTAAAACGGAGGTACTCCTATCTAGACTGTGATATTTCTAAGACAAAATATTGTGTTCCTTTATTAATTTGTCTAACTCCCTATATAACTTGTTAATTTCTGCCTGTTTGCTCTCAAGTTTTGTTCTATAGGGAAAATTTGACTTCTTCTTTATCTAAGACAAATGATTTATCACTAATTATTATCTTCGAAGTGTAAGATATTTAAACATAGAAGCCCATACCTGTGAAACTGGAATGGAAGTCTGGGGGCTTGTTTTTTCTCTTGTGGATCCTCGGTATGAGTGGGAGCAGTTTCCTCTTCTGGAGGGGTAGATGGAGCAGGGGATGTTGGCGGCATATCTTTTAAAGGGGATTGTTCTGTCTCAGGAGCTTCGGTTTGACCACCACTGTCCATCCCTGAAGCACCGGAAGGCCCCCCTTTGTCTCCACCAATGCCTTAACCTCGGGAGGGTTTATCATCATTATCATCATCATAGTCAATGTCCCAATCAATTTCATCATCATCATCTTTTTCCTTGGGGTCGTTATCTTTATCGTCCTCCTCTTCAGAATCGGATTCCATGTCGAAAGAGGGTATATCAAAAGAAAGAGCTTCCACCACATGAAGTATCTCCTCCTCGTCTTCGGGTCAGGTACCCTGCCTAATTTGGTTAATTTTGCCCATAACTCTTTCGGCTAGAGCTGGGTCGAGAGAAGGGAAGCCAAAGTCAGGACATTTCTCATGATTGTCGGCATAGGCAAGCATTAGGGCATCTTCATAATGTTTCAGCATCATAGGTCCCAAGGTGGCTTCAGCAAACTCAAAGACTTGCCTTTTGACGTCGTAGAGGGTTTGAACAGCTAGTTTGAGCGAAGCTCTGGTCCCTTTGAATTTGTCTTTCAGTAGAGAATATTTGATGACCAAATGAGCTTTCTCATCTTCCAAGTCTTTCAAAGCTAGCTCCATTGCAAATTTTTCATCAGAGGAGAGTTGGTGAGCTTGCCTCTCCGCTTCTAGATTGGCTTCATCCCTGGCGAGGGAAGCCTTAACTCGCTCCAACTTAGAGAAAGTGTCGTTTTGAGCACCAGTCAAAGAAGATAATTGATCTTTAAGTTCAGCATTTTCCTCCTGTAGCTTGGAGGATCTCGCAAAGAGCCTGGTGACATGTTCATTTAAAGAAATCTAGTTCCTAGAAATCTGCAACAAGAAGAGGTGTAACACAAGTTAGCAATTAGAAAAATCCAATGACAATAGAGTTAGTTGGATGAGAGCTGACCAAAAGCTGTTGCTCCATCAGAGAGCGATGATTTTCTACCAAATCTGGAATGAATGACGGTAGAGAAGAAGAAGTGAAAGATTCTGAATAAAGGGTAAGCTCGATAAGTTCATCAAAACTGGTCAGCGGAGGAGCAGAAGGTGATGACTCTGGAGGAATTTGCGTCTTAAAAGGAGTCGGCATTAGAGCAAGCTGCATTTGCACAAGTGCAATTGGGGAATCGGTGATAGTAATATGAGGAAAGGGTGCCGGAGTAGGTGGAGTTTGCTCCATTTCATCTTTAGCGACTTCAACTGTGGGGCTCTTCGAAACATTCTCAGGAGATGTGCGCTTTTCTTCCTCCTCCACATCAGTAATTTTTGCAACTTTCGTCGGAGGAGCATCTTTAGAAGGCTCCGTTAGTCTTCTCTTAAAAGATCTTTTAGATTTGGTGAAAGCCTCCAAGATCGATGTTACATCCGAAGATGATGGAGGAGGGACAACCCCACTTGAAGATACAATGGCCTCGGAGGGGGCTAAAACAAATTCAAGTAGATATGAAATTAATCAAAGTAATTCAAAGAATTCCAAAAAAAAGGAAAATTCTAACTAATAATATACCTGAAGTGTCAACACAAATAAGCGACATTGAAGTGAAGTGTTCAGCATCGTCTAATGATGTGCACGTAAATGTGCATATATTTACATCCATATTTTATCTCTTTTTATTTAAATAAACATCATACTTGAGCATTTTAACATGTTAAAACCAAAATTTAATTATTTTCAAACCATCATATTTTCATCTTCATTCAGGGGGAAATTGTCATTTTTGTGCATGTGTCAATTTAAGAATTTTTACTTGGACAATTTTTATGATTTTTATAAGATATTTTGATGCATATGGAAGTGCGATTCATGATGATATATGCATGCACAAGGAAATACAAAGGAATGAAGAGGAAATAATTCAAGTTCAAGATCATGGAGGACCCCACCCACTTACCTAAATGTACAATTATGAGCTAATGGACAACTAAGTGGAGGTTAAAGCTTTATGCACATCAAATGATGGATTAATTAGCGGCTAATGATTACTTGGTGGCCACACTTCCTAAAGGGCATTTTGGGAAGCTCCCTAAAAATAGAATTAGGGTTTTATGCATGTTTAAATAGCCCTCTTGTGTACATGTAAACACCTTCTACTCTTACACATTAGTTAGGAAATTAAAAGAGCAAGTTGTAATGGCAATGTTTCATGAAATAAAAATGGCTTCCAAGCCTCTTCTTCTTTTCTTATCTACATGTTTTTCTTTGCTTTTATGTTAATGTTTATTTCTATGCTCTCTTTCTTTTAATGTTCATAGCTTAGATTTACATTTATGAAAGTAGTGTAGTTTTAATTTTTATGCAAATAGTTAGTAGTTAATCTCTCTTTCTTCCTTGCTTAATTTTAATTCCTTTGCTTTTTAATGTTGAAATTTACAAGTGTTGATTTGATAACACAAATGAGTAGCTAAACCCCTTCAATTTATGGGTAATGAAGCTCTCTAACTTTATGTAATTTCAACATTTTTATGATTTATGATCTCTTTGTTTATGCTTCATGAAAGTGAATTTTGATGTAAGTTTATACAAGTGGGTTTGATAGCTTATATTGCTTATGCAAATGAGCTATTCTTATCCAACATAAACACAATTTCATCATCATTTGTTAACTAATTTTTGATTTTGAAATGAAAGTAAAAATGAAATTTGATAATCTATATTACTAGTTACAATAGTAAATAGATCATACTTAAAATGGCTTTTGCTTTGGCTTCATTTTCAATGAGAATTTCTAAGTGGTATAGTTGTTGTATTATAGTTTGATAGTTTGAGTTATGTTAATTAATAACATAAACAAATAATACTTATGATAAATACAATAATTATTTCACTTAATATCAAAGCTAGAGATCATAAATTATTGTTTGTTGATTTATAAAAATATGAGAGTGGAATTATCCCTAAATTGTTCTCTAGTCTAATAGTTTTTTAAATCACATTTTAATTCTAGATTTAGTTTCTTTTTGTTTCTAGTTAACAATTTCTCCTCCATTTGGTCTAATTTGGTTGAATAGAATTTTAAACTCTAACAATTCCATGCGGATCGACCCGTACTCGCCACGTACTAACTATTGTACGCCATGCGCTTGAGGATATTTTATTTCAAAATTTCTCGGCAAATTTCTAATCTGATAGAAATTTTGTCGTTAAACAAGTTTTTGGCGCCGTTGCCGGGGAATTGTTTTGATTTCAATTTTCTATTCTTCAAATTATTTTTCATTTGATTTTCGTTGTGTGTTTGTTGTTGTGTTAATTTGTAGTTAAAAAAATATATATTAACATTTTGGTTGTGTGTTTGTTTTGTGATTTTTTCTTTGTGTTGATCAAGTTTTGTGCTTGTTTTAGTTGTATGAGCAATTGTAGTTCTCTATTTAAAAAAAATACACAAATTTCAAAAAAAAAATTCATTTGCATTCTGTTTTGAGTTTACAATTGCTATTTGATTTACATTACACTGTTCACTGCTCACATTACTCTCTGTTCAATTTCACTTCAACATTACATTTTGTTTTGAACTATCTGCTGTCATCTAACACAAAAACTTCACTGTTGCACTACTTCTACCATTCCCCTTCATCCCAACTGCTTCCAATTCCATCTGTGCACCACCCTGTGCACACATCCTCCACCATTAACATTTCTGCCAACTTTCTCTGTCAACCTCCACAAAACATCCCTGCCTGTACAGTGATACATTCATATCACCACCAGTAGCCACATCTTCATTTCATACAAACCACCTGAACATTCACTGACTTACCATCAAACAACCTTCCTTGATCCCCAAACCAATTCATACAGCATCAAAACATATACTGCTACCCAAACTACTTCACAAAACATCAAAGACCCACACATCCTTGCCTCTGCACCATCAACATACAACTTCAGTCACAAACCCATCCTCTACCAGTGGCCATAATCCACTGCAGTTGCGCATCACCAAAGAGCATCAGCACCTTCAACAACCATCTTCCCAAAACTACTGGCACATTTCTGCCTTCAGGAACACCCACCACTTCAACTCCATTGACCACTATTAACTACCCTGTCATGATACAATACCACACTTATCACTATAACTTCACACAACTTCCAGAAAGATCATACAACCATCAAACCACACAAAACAATCACCACTGTTTCCCCCCTCTGTCAACATTTCGAACACCTTCTCAAAACTGCACAACATATCAAGCCCTTCTTATTGCACAGCGGCAAATCCTCCTCTACCACTTCCATTTGAACTGTCTACTGCTCTCTGCCAATTGACTCACCATCACTCGACCATCCATTCACTCACCCGATCAGCCAGCCATTGCTTGCAAACTGCACTAACCCGATCACCATCCCCACACTCTGCCACTCCAAGCACTCTTTCTCCTTCATCAACACACAATACTTCAATCACTCCATCCTATTGCCTAACCACAGTTCACAAAAAAACAACAACAACCTGCTTCATAAACATCTCCTTTGACAAACCATCAAATTCAACTGCAACAACTCTTCTTCACTCACTCGCAGTTCACCACCATTTACATACAACTGAATAACCAACTGCTTACAAACCACTACCATCATCTGCTCGCACTACTAACCATCAGTTCTCCCTCTGACCACACCACTATCCTACCCAAACTGCAATTCACTTCTAACATTGCTCACTGCCATACATCCTCCAATCATCTCTGCTTACTTCCCCAATTCACATACTGCAATACACCATTATTTAACTATACTGTGGTTCATCACACAGCCATACATATACATCACACACCCTGACCATCACTTCATACAACATACAACAAAACTACCCTGTCCTCACTTCCTCTCTACAAAGCAACCACATACATCACTACTGCCTTATACCTACAAACAGCCTACCAACTATCAATATCCATACATAAGTGCCAAACCATCAGAGCCATCATCATCTACTTCATAATTTTATACTGCTTGATTTTCTGCTGCCTGCAACTCCAGCTTCTACAACCTCCACCATACAAGTGCAGTCACTCTACAACCTCCACCGTACAACTGCTGTCCCACGAACAACTTGAATACACGAAGACCAGAAATCAAACCGCGACCTTTCTGACCTCCAATCGACTACCAACAATCACTACCACCCTCATCGGTTCAACAGACAACTGCACTAACACCCTTCACCGAAACCACCTCCACCTTCGAAATGCCCAATCCCAATCGACTCGAATTCAACTTATCCACCACCGTCAGCCTTGATTCGAACCCTACAACAGAACAAATCGCAGGTTCGATAACTTCCAGTAATCCGACATCCTTGCAACTCGAAATGATCAATTGATTTTAAGACGAAATTCGAACTCTCTGATTTGGGTATTCTCTAGAAAACAAATTTGTATTGAACGAATTTGGTAGAGTAAAATTCTTTTATCAGATAGAGGAAGATTGCGGTCTTGGGCTTTGTTTGATGAGCCGTGTTGATTAAACTATTTTGTTTTTTTAATCCTTTTTTTTTCTTTAGTTAAAACATTTTCTTGCTTTATTTTATAGTTAAAAAATTTAAAAAAAAGAGAAAAAATGATTTGTCTTAGGTTTTATTTGTTTAGTGAATTTGGTTTTAGAAAATTGTTTTGGTTTGAAATTTTTTTTAGTTTCTTTCTTTTTCTTTTTTTAGAAAATATATGTATATATTAAAAAAATTGTATATCTTGATTTGATTTTTAGGTTGTAGAAATGGAGAAGGAAGAATCATTTGTTTACTAAAGAATTGCCTTGCTTGCTTTAAAAAAAAAATCGCTGCTTAAAAATAAAATTGCTAATAATTATGCACGCTCTGGTATCATGTCCATTTTTCCCTTGTTTTTATTTGAATTGCATTATTGGTTGCTTGCATTTGCTTTTATATATAAAAAATTTTCAAAATCCAAAAACAAAAACAAACTTCATTTTAGTTGCATTGTTAATTCATGTTTAATTTTTACTTTGCATTCATCTCATCATGTTTTATTTTCTAAGGGCAATACCCCAATTCACATAAGGTGAGGGATTTCATCACCTTTTCCTTAGCCCACAAATGCATTTCATCGTAGAATTTGACTAATAATAAAGGTTAGACATTGAACTTAAGGGCGTCACGAGCTCACTTAGGGCTTAATTGTATCTTCACAATTGTTTTCTTTGAACAATTTTATTTCTTGGTGTCTACGGCAGAGTAATAACCAGTTATAAAAATTACGGTGATTCGTAAATATTATACTCGTTGTTCCTCTGAAGATACTTAAACCTTCGGTTGCATTGCTATGGTGATTCGTGGTGCACCGATAACCCCTGCCTGTTACCTAGCTGAGAAATATTTTTGTTGATTTAAGACAAAGTGTGATTATACAATTTTGGGTTAGGAGCTACTAAGGACAGAAAATTGTAATTAAGTCCTTTGCATTCATTTATTTGCATTATTTCATGCATATTTATAAAAACAAAAAAATCCAAAATCCAAAATCCAAAAAAAAATAGTAAATTTTACTTAACTTAGTCTTTAATCCAAAAAAAAAAAGAAAAATCCTTTTTTTTTTCCTTTCCTTTGAAAATTTTCAATCAAAAACAAAATTACAAAAAAAAAATATAAAATCTTTTCAAAAAAGAAAAAAAACAAAAAATAATTTCAAATTTCAAAAGCAAAAACAAAAATCAAATTGCCATTTTCTAAAAAAAATATTTGAAAAAATCCTTTTGGTAAATATTTGAAAATTCAAAAACAAAAAAAAATTACAAAAAAAACATATAAAAAATTTGAAAAAACCAAAAACAAAAACAAAACAAAAATCAAACTTCCCTTTTGAAAATAAATTTCACTTGATAAATAGTTTTCTTCCTTGTAAAAAAAAGAAAACAAAAACAAAAATAATTTTTCACTTCGTTTTTCAAATCTTCTTTCATTCTCTAAACTCGTTTCTAATTTCTTTCTCTTCTTGATTTTCACTTGTGCATGAGTACTTGGACTCGTGACACAACAACAAATCGTTGGACTCGCGACTCAATAACTAATCGTTTAACTCGATCAGACGATCCTCCTGAAAAGGGGAACGAGAACGCCCCTTGAACTCTTATGGATAGAATCTTTCCCGATAGAGTTTCTATTCCATCTTACATTACGTTACCTGCCCCTACGGGTAACCATTTCGAAATTCACTCGAACCATATTGCCACACTTCCTAAATTTGGTAATTTCGAGCACGATGATCCCTACATTTTCTTGACTAACTTCGAACAAGTTTGTGCAACCATAAAACTCCAACAACTTTCAGATGACGGAATGAAACTTTGATTAATCCCATTCGCTCTTACGGATTACGCTGAAAAATGGTTGTACAGCTTACCATCGAACTCGATTAAAACTTTTGAAGAATTCATGAAAGCTTTCTTAAAAAAATTCTACCCCATGGAAAAAACAAGTAGAATCCGAAACGAAATTGTAAATTTTCATCAATTCAAGGGGGAACCATTCAGAAAATATTTTGAAAGATTTAAAGAGCTTTGATAAAATGTCCACACCATAACTTTGAAAAATGGACGATTTGCCAAATATTATACAATGGACTCAAAAATAGCTCACGAACCATGCTCGAATCAATGTGCCAAGGCAACTTTCTTGCCCAATATCACGACGATGCTTGGCAATTTCTTGAAAACCTTGCCGAAAAATCATCCCAATGGGAACGTTCGAAAGAAAAATCAATTTACTCACGATCGAGTGCACAGTCGATAGGATCTTCTTTTTCTTTGGGAGCTAAGATTGACGCAATGATTAAAAAATTCGATAACGTTTTCTCCTCGAATCAAATGAACCAAGCTTCCCAACCGATGTGTTATAAATGCAATAATCCTAATCATATAGCCGATCAGTGTCCTAATTCTATCGGACAAATCAATGCTTTCAATAAAACCGAAAATGACCCGTTTTCTCCAACGTACAACCCTGGTTGGAGAAATCATCCGAATTTTGCGTGGAACCAAAACAATCCCAACACGAATACGGTTCGTCCAAATTTTCAAGCATTCCCGAATAATGCTTCGAATCCTCTCTTTCAGACCAACAATTTTCAACCAAACTTTGCGGGTCCGTCTCATAATCAACCGCAACAATCAAATTTTCAACCGAATTCTGCTCATCCTCCCCAAGAAGATAAACGTTTAACTTCGCTTGAGAAAACTCTCGAAACGTTGGCTAAAGCAACAACTCAAAGCCTTCAATCAAATAGCAATTTGCAAAATTTATTGACCTCATATATGCAGAACACAAACCAATCGAATGCAAAATTTGAAATGCAAATGAGTCAATTAGCCACGTCTGTAAGTGAACGAGAATGTGGAACATTCCCAAGCCAACCCTTCCAAATCCCAAAAATTAAACGCAAATTCAAATCAAGCCCATGTTGTTCAAGATAGCAATGTCACCCAATTGAATGCTATCACAACTTTACGTTCCGGTAAACAAATCGATAATCAAGTCGTTAACCCGAACGATTTACCGAAAACCTCTCTCGACACTTCTAAAACAACGAACGAATCTGAACAGAACGTGGAGACGAACGTTGAATCGAATGCCAATCAAAATTCTTCTTCTTCTACTCGAGTAGACCCGCCTACCGAGTATCGTGTTCCATTTCCACATCGCCTTAGACCAAAGTAACACTCGGACCAAATGGAAAAGATGTTGGAAATTTTTAAACAAGTGAAAGTTAACATCCCGCTTCTTGACATCGTTCAGCATGTCCCCACTTACGCAAAATTTCTTAAGGACATGTGCACCCAAAAGCGACACACTCAAGTGCCCAAAAAAGTATTCTTAGCCGCTAGTTTGAGTGAAATCCTGTCCCAATCGATGCCCGTTAAATACAAAGATCCTGGCTGCCCTACGATTTCGTGTACAGTTAGAGACAAGACGATTAACAAATGTTTGATAGACTTAGGCGCGAGTGTCAACTTGATTCCATACTCCATGTACGAACAATTAGGCTTAGGTAAGCTCAAACCTACAAAAGTTATGCTTTAATTCACCGATCGTTCCATTAAGAAGCCCGTGGGAGAAATCGAAGACGTGCTCATTCGAGTAGGGCAATTCATATTCCCCGTTGATTTTATCGTTCTTGAAACACAACCCATGTCAAATCCCACGAGTCAAATTCCACTGATTTTAGGTCGACCATTCTTAGCCACCTCAAATGCCTTAATTAATTGTCGTAACAGATCGATGAAAATCTCTTTTGGAAACATGACTTTGGATCTCAACATTTTCAATCTTGAAAGCCAACCGAATGAACCTCGTGACCAAACGTTGGAAGTTAGTGCCATTCACGAAAACTGTGAAAACGAGACACTTGATCTTAACGATGAACACAAGGCCTAATATGAAAAATTGTTTCATGAAATTCCCAACGAGATTGAATACACTCTTCCTTTTGAATCACTTCCAGTTGAGTCTGAATCTCAACCCAATTCTTTGATCGAAAAACTCCCGAAGTTGGACCTCAAACCACTTCCCGATCACCTTAAGTACGCATACTTAGGTGATAACGAAACATTGCCCGTCATAATTTCTGCGACTCTCTCTCTTGATCAAGAAACCTCTTTACTTTCAATCCTATCGAAAAACAAGGAAGCGATTGGATGGTCCATCTCCGATATAAAGGGAATTAGTCCCGCTCTTGTTCAACATGGCATCCATTTAATCGACGATGCCAAGCTTGTTCGTGACACGCAACGAAGGTTTAATCCAAAAATGAAAGATGCGGTGCGTGATGAAATTCTTAAACTTCTCGACAACGGAATCATTTACCCAATCTATGATAGTTAATGGGTTAGCCCAATTCACGTTGTACCAAAAAAGTCTGGGCTAACCGTTGTCAAGAACGATTCAAACGAACTTATTCCAACTCGTACTCAAACGAGTTGGCATGTTTGCATTGACTATCGAAAACTAAATGCCGCAACATGAAAGATCACTTTACTCTTCCCTTCATTGACCAAATGCTCGAACCAAATGCTCGAACTTATTCCAATTTCTACTGCTTCCTTGATAGTTATTCCGGTTATAACCAAATTCCAATTGCTCCCGAAGATCAAGAGAAAACGACTTTCACGTGTCCATTCGGTACATTTGCTTATCGACGTATGCCATTCAGACTTTGTAATGCTCCTACGACTTTCCAACGATGCATGGTTGGCTTCTTTTCCGACATGATTGAACGCTTTATAGAAGTTTTTATGGACGATTTCTCTATCTTTGGCGATTCTTTTTCCGAATGTTTACATCATTTAGAGTTGGTTTTAAATCGATGTAAAGAAAAAGATTTGAATTGGGAAAAATGCCACTTTATGGTCAAACAAGGCATAGTCCTTGGACATATGATCTCAAATAAAGGCATTGAGGTAGATAAAGCAAAAATCGATGTCATTGCAAATCTACCCATTCCCAAATATGTTAAGGACATTCGATCATTTCTAGGACATGCTGGCTTTTACCGATGCTTTTTGAAAGACTTTAGCAAAATCACTTGTCCTTTGATGACTCTTCTTGGAAAAGACGTTCCTTTCGATTTTAACTCTGATTGTATCTCTTCTTTTGAACATCTTAAGAGAAAACTCATTTCTCCTCCAATCATTTGCGCACCCAATTGGGATCTTCCATTCGAAATAATGTGTGATGCTTCGAACTTTGCCGTTGGGGCTGTCTTAGGACAACGCATCAACAAGATCCTTCATGTCATTTACTATGCAAGTATGACTTGAACGACGCTCAACTCAACTACACAACAACCGAAAAAGAGCTTCTAGCGGTCGTTTTTGCACTTGAAAAGTTTCAACTTTACTTGATATGTTCACACATTACTGTGTACACAGACCACTCTGCGCTTCGATATCTCTTCAATAAAAAGGATGCGAAATCCCGTTTAATTCGTTGGATCTTTTTACTTCAGGAGTTTGATCTTACAATCAAAGACAAAAAAGGATCCGGTAACGTCATAGCCGATCACTTGTCTCGTCTTCCGAACGCACCATCTTATTTGCCAATCAATGAAAACATCCCCGATGAATAACTTCTTTCTATTTCTATCGACCCATGGTACGCTAATATAGTGAACTACTTAGTCACTAAAGAAACTCCCTCATCTTGGTCCAAATAGGAAAATACAAATTCTTGTCCCAAGTGAAGTATTTCTATTGGGACGATCCATACCTGTTCAAATATTGTCCCAACTAAATCATCCGACGTTGCATTTCGGATAATGAGATCATGAGTGTTCTTTCATTTTGCCACGATCAAGCGTGCGGTGGACATTTCGGTCCTCGAAAAACTGCGGAAAAGGTGCTTCAGTGTGGTTTCTATTGGCCTTCTCTTTTCAAAGACTCGTTTGAATTTTGTAAAACTTGCAATCGATGTCAAATGCTTGGACGAATTTCTCGACGAGATATGATGCCTCTAAACCCTATTCTTATGATCGAAATCTTTGATGTATGGGGTATCGACTTTATGGGACCTTTTTCCAATTCTTTTGGAAACTTGTATATCCTTCTCGCTATCAATTACGTTTCAAAATAGGTCGAAGCCGTTCCTTGCAAAACCAACGACCATAGAGTTGTTGTAAAATTTCTCAAAGAAAACATCTTTTCGAGGTTCGGCACACCTCGCACAATAATCAGTGAGAACGGAACCCATTTTTGCAACCGTTCTTTTGAAACTTTAATGAAAAAATACTCGATAACACACAAGCTATCCACTCCGTATCATCCTCAGACTTGTAGCCAAGTTGAAGTTTCAAATCGACAAATAAAACAAATCTTGGAGAAAACTGTCAACAAAAATCGAAAAGATTGGTCTCAGAAATTGACCGAGGCACTTTGGGCTTACCGTACTGCTTTTAAAACTAACCTTGGGATATCCCCATTTCGTTTAGTTTACGGTAAAGCTTGCCATTTACCCATTGAAGTCAAACACAAAGCGTTGTGGGCAATTAAGAACTTAAACTTTGATCTTGAGAAAGCTGGCGAAAACCGAAAACTACAACTCGACGAACTAGAAGAACTTAGGAACGACGCGTATGAAAACGAGAAAATTTACAAAGAAAGAACCAATAATTTTCATTACAAGTAAATCCTAAGGAAAATGTTTTCGCATAACCAAAAAGTTCTTTTATATGACTCAAGACTTCATTTATTCCCTGGGAAACTTAAATCAAGATGGACCGGACAATTTGTGGTGTGAACAATTTTTCCACATGGTGCCGTAGAAATAGAAAACCCAAGGACGGATCGATTTTCAAAGTCAACGGTCATCGTTTGAAACCTTCCTTGGAATTGCCAAATAACCAAGAGGAGGAGCTCATGATTCTTCATGAGCCAAGCTACGCCTAGTAAGAATGTTAACCCTCTTTTCTAAATATGTACATAGTTTTCCCCGTTACACTCATTATATCATGCATCGACTGTGGGGGACACAGTCAAAATTAAGTGTGGGGGGGGGGAGTCTCATTTTCATTTTTTTAGTTTCATGGCATTTTTGAATTTTCATTTTCTTTTAACTTAAAAAAATCTGAAAATTTCTAAATCTCAAAAACATTTTCTTTTTAGCATTTTGATTTATTTTTGAAGAAACACTATGGGATAAGTATAAGTTTTGGTTAAAAAATTGAAATTTTTTGAAAAATTATTTGTCTTAACAAAAACAAAAATGAAGTTTGATTACAAATAACAATTGTTTAACTAGTATATAGGAAGGTTCATATGTGTTAATTATGAAGTATGTTCTAATTGAAAATCTTTGTTTAAAAAAGTGGTAAATTTAAAGTAAAGGATATAACATTTTTATCTTCTAAGTTAAATGGTGCTAAGATGATTTTGCAAAACTCTCTTTCTAAAAAAACACACATAAAAAAAAATATAAGTAAAAAAAACATTTGTATATATGTGTGTGTATATATATATATATTTAACACCTAAAGTCATGTGTTCACACTCGTGTGTTCACTCGCCATGCTCTGTACCCTTCTCACGTAAGCCAGAAGGCAGTGCATGATCGGTATATCTGGCCTCAATTTATCTGAGTTTGGTGTATATATATAAAAATTCTTTTTAATAACGCCTACAGTCCACTATAATGTTATTGCTTATGGATTTTAGTCACAATATAAATGTGTCACTGATCTAATAGCCTAAAATAAAAAAAAGTAATTTCCTTGGTGACTAGGATGGTGTGTGGGGATAGGATGAAGAAAGTATGTGCCAGAAGTCCTTTTTCAAATGCTCTAAGCCTTGTATTTATAGGGAAATCGTCTAACATAATCGCCAGATCTTTTATATACTAAGTCTAACTTCAGATCCGAGGATGTAGACAGAGTCCTTAAAGTAAGAAAATCATCTTGGTACCGATCAGAAGTGATCGATACCGATCTGATTTCCTGATGGCAAAGTGTGCCACTTCCTTCTTTCGGCCTTCTATCTTTGATCCATCGAGTTCTAAGAACTTTTCTTAGAAATAATGTTGTTTCTGAGTGATTATGATATCTCTAGGAAGGGACTTCTTTACTTCAGAGTTTCCTAGGAGTCTTTCACCTACTCTTTGAGAAATGGACCCCTCGACGATAACTTAAGCCAATAATCCTTGGGTCTTAGCTCAAAAGCCAACTAGGCTGCAAAAAAAGTTCTCGGTGCTGATCTAAAAGGGATCAAACCTCTTTCCTTGGGTCCTACTACTTTCCAAATCTTGAACTTTATTCCATTGCCCTTCCAAACTGTTCCTATGTTCTTGTGCCATTCTGTCTTTATCTTGACATCCAAATTTTTTTGTAGGTCATTTGGTCAAAAATCCAGATAACACTAGCCCTCCAGAGTACGCTTCTATTAGAAACAAAGCATGCTCTAGAATAAGATGATTGTATACAGTTGTTCATGCGACTCCGTTGGTTATCCAATAGTTTCTTCAAAACATTGTCTCCACTCTGGGGATATCCTTTCGACTGCATTAAATGGTAATATCTCAATTTTTTATGCTAAGGACAAGATCTACACTCTGGAGATTGCTCCACGCCTTGAACTAGTAGGTACCACCTTTCTCTATCCTTTCCTTTCTCATTCCTTCTATTTTTGGTTACAAATTCAAGTCGGTACCGAGCTATTTTGATCGGTACCAAGTATAATTTCTTTGTCTATTCGATATGCATATATAAGTCGAACACTTATTTTCCTTCCACACTCTAATTTCCTTGATTTCCCTTTTCTATCTGCCTGGTGCTGATTTGAAGCAATTCCAACTTTTTCTCCCAAATCGTTCATCGTAAATTTACTCGTGCCATAGCTGACTATCTAACAACCCTGCCACCACCTATTACCCATCTTAATCATCGCTACATCATTTAGAGATCTCACCACTGATCTCCTCGAACCTTAGTTCCAAACCTGCTTTTCCAAGGTGGGTTATCGTCTTATCCTGGTGGCAGAGCACATCACCGGACAAAGGTCGAGTTCATCTATGGCCACTGATGAGCATGAGTTTAATGATTAGTGATCGACACTTACTTTGATTTCTTGGTTGTCCTTGAGTATGACCCGGAGTTGACTTAAGGCAATCCGAGCTATAATAATTCCATCTTCCCAATGTTAACTTTGAGTTGTCTCACCCATGCTTCGGGTCCTCCCCGGTCTTGTAATAGTTCACCTTTTTGCACATTTTAAACTCTAAATGCATCCTCCAAGAAAGTGTGGTTGATCGTTAGTTATCTAAAGTCTGATAGGATGGTTCTCTTCTAAAGAATGGTCATGTCAAACGTACCCAGCATTTGAATAATCCAATTGCATTGCACTTCCAATCATTGCACTTCTTGTGTTCCTACAAAAGAACATTCCACATCGCACTAGATAGCATTTCTGTTATTGATTATCTAATGATAATGGGTAAAATCTAGTGGATTGTTCTATCATGCAACGTGGTTTGTTTTCCAGCACAAATGGGCTATCTACGCAGAATGGTATGTTCATCGTGTATTGGACATAGGACTCGCACTTTATAGATTGACACTTCCAACTGCCTTGGTCGACGTTCATAACCTGATTGGTCAACTCATGTTGACATTCTTTGGATTCTAGGCGTTGATCACATGGGTTCACATTTGAAATATAATTCCAAAATCAAACATACCTGACCATGTTAAATATCAATTTTTCCTATCCAAAATGACACACCATTCTCCTCGATTCAACGTTGGCACTGGTAGTAATGTTGGCACTGGGTCGTCAACCCCTCCTAAAGTCGGGTCTGCCATAACTCAAGCTTTGACTTCCAAGCCTTCTGGACCTAGTGCTCAATCACTATTGAGTTACAAAGCATTGTAATACCGATAGAACCAATCCAAGATTAGACTCCTCCATTAAATGAATGAATCGGTTTGAGAGTTCTGGATGATCCTCCCAAATAGATGTCAACGATTCTAACTATAAAGTGTCTCAAGACCATATGTCGACAACACGGGATTCCTGAAGGTGATGTCATGCTCCCAATTTAGAATCAATGGGCGCATAATCCTTTGGTTGGTTACATAGATTATAATAGATACATGTGCTTAGGCGGTGCAGTATCGACCTTCAACCCATTCTTGCATACGTTTGTCCAAGAGCTCAAGCTTGCTCCAACCCAAGACCATCCCAAAAAATACGCTTTGCTAAGCTCCCTTTATGTGCTATTTATGAACCAATTCAATGACCTCCCACCTTTATAGAACTAATTTATGCCCTAAGTTATAAACAATGAAAGAAGTCACTTTATTACATGATCATTGAAGCTTGGCGACGATGTGAAGTCACCGAAGCGCTCCAAAATAAACGTTCGTACTTCAAGAACGAATATTTCTCCACTCGATGCGCGTACGACTTCAACAAGCTATGGTTTTCTGGGAGTAAGATTCTTTCCTTTCTTCTCCATGCTGTAACTTTCATCTTCTTAGTATTTAACTTGTTATCTCCTTTCTTCTTAGATATTCTTGCTTGAGACATGAGCGTAGACATTTCAAAACTCTTAAGATCCTTAAGAGTATCCACATTTGATATTGCTCTACCACTTATCTCCTGATGAATGAGAATCTTCGTCGGTGCAACCTTCTACACCCCGATCACTTTGTTGTTCCTATTGAAACTCCACCGATTAGCTCAGGAATGCCAATTAGGTCTTCTGACCTCGTTAACAATTCCATCGATGACATCCATTAGGGCGTTGAAGGCCCATCTGGCATGGTGAACATCCATAAGCCTGTTGATAGAGCAGTAGAAGCACATGTTGCCAATAAGGTTCAAGCAAAAGAAGAAGAGAGATTTGAAATGGAAACCATCCATGAAGAAGGAAATAGAAGAGATGAAGTGGAAGAGAAAATGAAGAAGATGAGGGTGTTAAAGAAGGCAACGATGATGGTGATTCTGACCAAGGAGGAGATGAGTCATATGAAGAGACATCTCCCCAAAGCACCAAATTCCTGACTCACTACATCTGAAATGAATAATTATCAAGACCTCTTAGCAAACTGCAGAACCGAGCACGACATCGGTAATTGAGACAATTCCTTTGGATGGTTCTTAAGAAGATATTTCTAGTTCACTTAGCGACTTTGACATTCCAATAACTGACCTTCTTAAGGAGGGCTCTCTTGGCTTCAGCTTCCCCTTTAAGGGCATCCTTGCTGAAGGAGGTGAGACTCCATCCTTACTTCATTCAGATTATGGTCCGTAGAGTACTTAGGAGGACATTGCACTCCATACACTCGAAGGATCATGAATACACATTCCTTTCAGTCGCTTACATTCCAATGTTCCAACTGATACGTTCCTTTCTTCTATTTCAGGTACAATGGGTAGGGACCAATTTGGTTATCTTCATCACGATAGTTCTAAGAAAAGGAAACACACTCCTGATCCATATCCGCCTCACTTAAGCTATCATAGGGAGCGGGAAATAGATGAGGAGACATCCCAAAGAAAAGATAGAGAGCGAGAGGCAAAAAAAGACCATCTGGTCGAGTGATTAAAAGAAGTGATAGGCAGAAGAATGACGATCCTATGATCAGGGAAAGAGGCATAAGAATTGTAACAACTCGTAATTTTTTGAAGTTAAATAATAAATATTTTAGGGGTAAAATCACAATTTTAAATAAACAGTAAAATAGTAAATTTTTATAGAACTGGAATTTGAACACAAGATCTATTCCATTGCGTCCAGAAAGTCGTTTAGATTTAGAAAACACGTATAATATATTGAATTTGGTTAAATGGACTAGAAATTAGAAGGAGTCAAAACCCAATGACATATATATTTATATTTATATTTATGCACATGCAGGTTAGGTGTATAAATTAATAAAGAAAGAAATGTTCGTGTGTACAAAATGATAAGTGTAAATAAGCTTATGTGTTATCTAAATATATCACATGAATATATTGGTCATCTTAAGATGAAGCTTGAGATGGAAGAAATAAAGTGGCTTGAGATGGAAGGAGTCAAGTAGCATATGGTGGAAGGAATTGAATAGCTTAAGATGGAAGGTGTGGCTTTGTTGCAAATAAGATAATTAAGGGTTCTAAATGAAAGCAGTACACTTTTAAATAAGGGAGAATTTTCCATTTGGGAAGGAAGGTAGGAAAGCACTTCTTTTCCTAAATCACTTTACATCTCTTCTTTTCTCTTAGTTCTAAAAAGTTTCCATCACAAAAATAAATTTAGTTAAGGCATACAAAGTTAACGAAAAATAAGGAGAATTAAGAAGATCAAAGACTACATTCACACAACATTAGGGTGAGAAAAATATATTTAAGTATATGTTTTCATGTTATTTCATAATGTGAAAATAAAATTGCTTAGTATAGATAGTAGTAGCTCGAAATTGATCTAACACCCCCTATTAATTTGGTTATGATTTTTGCTAATCTTGGCGGATTATAGATTTCTTTAATTTTTCGGAAAGCTAATTCAAAGATCTACAACTTTCATTTGTATGACTTTCCCAAATTCAAAAGTTTTCATAACTGGAATGGGGTTGCATTGTTGACCATTTTCTCTGGCCGTAATGAATAGGATGACAATTGAGAAACACCTTGTTGTATATTGACCATAACTTTTGACTCCATGAACGGATTTTATTGAAATTTATCTTATTTGAAACATAATTTAAATATCTTTTAACTTTATGCACTTTTTAAATTTGGAAAAGTCACTTCCTCCAAAACCATTGCAATGTGACTTATGCTTTTGGAAAGAATTTCTAATTCAAATCAGATATCTTTTAGTGCAGGCAACATAACTTTTGACTCATGTAGTATTTTTTAGATCCCTAAAATGATTCGGATAGATAATTTTCTTGGCTGAAACTTTCATACTTACTACATCCAAAATGGTTTTCAAAATTGAAAAGGTTAAACTTTTGGATCTTATGTAATCCTGAAGTATGAAGATATGAATGCATAATAGTACTTCTACTTAGAATCATGTATTTAGATTCTATATTCTGATATGCTCTTATTAAGTTGTGACACTATGTTGATAGCACCATGATTTGGATGTAGCATGCTCAACTCTAGACAAGGGTGCTGGAGCAGGGTGTTACATCTGAAAAGTGCCTTGTTTGGTATATTTGTTATACGAGGGTATTATCTGCAATGTTTCAGTATACATATGGGGAAATTAGTCCTTGGTTGTGCTAGTGACACCTTCGACATTCGAGCTGGGACATTTGGCTTAGTTATTTGCATACGTTTTTAGCATTCGAGTTGGGACATTGGGCTCGATCGTTTGCATATGTTTTCATCATTCGAACCGGGACTTTGGACTCGGTCATTTGCATACATTTTCGACATTCGAGCTGAGACTTTAGGCTTGGTCGTGTACATACGCTTATGACATACGAGCCGAGACTTTAGGGCTTGGTCACATGCACGTGTTTGTTTTTGGATTTTTGGCTTAGTTATGGAATAGTGTTTCAGTATTATGATTACACCTAGTATGTATTTTTAGTGAGACCTTAGCTCATGATCTTACTATATTATTTTATTATGTTTAGCTGACTTGTTGGGTGTAGGTGGCACGGGGTAAGGTATTATTTTTGTGCATAAGTATTGTTTTACTAACTTATTAATATTATTGTTATGAGATAATATTTTGCTATTATATGCTACTTATGTGCTCTTCTATATTTATGTGTGCTAACTCTAAGATGTTGGAGAAGAGAAGGAAATCATATAGTATCTAGCTTTCTAGCTCAATTATTCGTTATCCACTTAGATGTTATGTTATGTTCCATTATTGTTACATATATAATATGGATACTAACTCTATGATTGCAAGTACCCATTCCATATAGTTACCCTTAGTCAGGCTTTGTTAATTAGTAGTAAAAGAATTACATTGGGCTTGATCCTATAATAGGTATGTAGGCAGTCACATTAGTACCATGACGTGGTCCACTTTCCATTCCTGTATATTATGAGACTGCAGGATGGTTAAATATTGTTTCTATATTGGGAAATAATAAGTAGGATTATACTATGAGTTTTAATTATGATTATATATCACAAAATGATTAAAGTATGTTTGTTAAGTCAATAGCTATACACCACTATGATAACTATTTATGTTATTAACTACATTCATCCTATCACATCTTCCCTGATTACTATATAAGTTATATTACATCTCTTAGTTATATTACACTATTTATGGGTAGTTGAGTCATTTGTTTTGATTGACACTCTCAGTTTTTGATGCTTCAAATGGGGCTTGAAAAGTTGGGGTTGTCACAGGGATTCACACAACCACCGTAGTTCTTCCTCTAGTGTTCCTCTACCTCGATCTCAACCATAAGGGTTGGATGGGTCCAGAATTTGTTGACCAAGGATACAAGTGTAAGAAACTTTGTTTTTCCCTCTCCAACATCAATCTAATCAATCAAACATCGTTTGAATCAGAGAAAAAGACCTATGATAGTCCCATATAAGGCTACAAGAGGGACTTAGAGAAGATCGAAAAAGAAAGAGATACTACTTTGGAATCCAAGAAGAGGGCCAAAGACTTGGTTGTAGAAATGAAGAATGCTCATAACCCGACCGAAGTCATGATGAACAATATCATAAAAACTACTCACGAAGACAACGCCATCCTCAAAATGCAGCTAACATCCAAGGACCTGACCATCCTTAAGAAAGATAAACCATCAAGGACCAGGAAGCCGAAATCCAAGAGCTCCGTGTTGAAAAGGAGAGGCTTGAGTCTTAAGTGCTCTTGGTAAAACTAGAAACACTGGAGGACCAGGTCGATTACACTGCAGCTGCGCATGACCTAGATGAGCTAAAGTATGAGAAGGCTAAGGAAGACGAAGAATTAAACTCCACCGTTTAATAGTTCTTTGCCAATGTCATCTAATAGAAGAACTTGAAGTGGTTCAGAATAACATATGCCATTACTCTTGCCGATGCTTGGGAAGAAATACCATGCTATAAAGAGGCGTTCGGTGAAGGCCTCACCGAAGATGAGCTGAAAGCCAAATATCTTGATGTCAAGGGTATTCTGAAACTCGAAGAAGGACGGACGATCCTAGCTGCGGAGGACACTTCTACTAAAGCTGCTACTGAAGCTCTTGCTCGTCAAGTGCATCAGACCATGAAAAATCTCCATCTCCCAAACCTCAAGAGCTTACTGTAAATATGCCATCATCTGAAGAGGCCAACTCCTAGCTTACCCAAATTATTCTAGCTTCTTCAGCTTCTAATCCAATTGAACCATATATTCCACCTCTGTTGACCAGCTGATGCAATCAACACTTAAAGAGGAGGAGATTACTAAGTCTTCTGCTCAATAATTGAGTCTAGGTGAAGGTATATCTCCTATCTCACCAGTGTTCATAGTCCTTGGTTCTTATCCGAGATTGTAACCAATCTTACCACACTGTTTGTAACCTTGTAGGCCATCCTTCTCTTCCTCCTCCTTCGCAACCATTTACTCAAAGATCGGGCCCTACTGCAATTACCACCAAGTCAACTTCCATGACCGTGGGACTAGTCGTTCCAAGCCTTCCCTCTAGCTTCATTCTCGGTCCCGATTTAGAGAGAATGGCAGCTTTAGAGGGACCAGATGACACTTTTGTGTCCCTAAGGGAAGACATCAACATCACTAGCAGCTTGGGCCCAACCAAATTCATTTCCATAACGGAGAAATTAAGCCTTGATTTTTCCAAGTTAAGGTTAAGACCAAGCCTAGTTTGAAAATCCTACGGGAGCTGAAGAGCCAAAACCTTCTCCGAGAATCCTTCCCATTAGCATCAAGGCAATGAAAGGCAGCAACACCGACGTCATTATGGAGACCTTTAAGCCTTAAGTTGACCATTTTGAAGATCCTGCCACCATTACTGCTGAAGGTGATACCACCCCTTATGAAGGTAGCACACCCAGGGTGAGAAGGGCCAGAAGAGGCCTCACGATGACTTAGGCAACAAGGCAGGTAAGAAAAAGTAGAAGTGTAACACCCCATATTTTTATAACATTATTTAGAATAATTAATTGGGTAAATTAATTAAAATAATGTGAAGATAAAAAGGTTGAGATTTGATTAACAATGGGTAGCCGTGCCATATTAGTGTGTTAATTAAAATGAAATAACCTAAGTTAATGTGTTAAGATATGAGAAGGGCAATATGGAAAATATGTAAGGCTTATACCCTAAACCCTTAGGAATGCAACTTACGTTCATTTCATTTTACTAAAACTAAAAATACTAAAGCCGACCACCATTATCATTCTCAAGAAGAAGATTAAAGCTAGGATACAAGGGTAGGGAAACAATCAACTAAATCAACATCAAACCGCACATCTATAATCTCAAAGCTAAGGTGAATAATCACTACATCCCATTTTATTTTGGTTTTCGGTTTTAAGATTAGACCCAAAATGATTTTGCAAGTATATGCCATATTTTGATGACTAAAATTTCATATATATATATATATATGTTGTTGATGGATTATATATGTTCATGTTAGTTTTATGATATGTTTGACATGAAAACTCTATTTACTGACATCTAAATGCCTTGAAAATTTAATTATCGGTCAAAAATAATATTTTAGAGATGGGTTTCGATTTTCATAATCTTTTGAATTAATATGGATTTTATATTAATTTTCTAGTAAAGGAAATTGTTTATTAGGTTATAAATTATTGTCGGCTAAAATAATAATTATTTGGGGTTGAAATTTTTATATGTTAGGAAACATATTAAAGTAGATTTTCTGGAATTTTTCTAGATTTTTCCTAAGTTAATTGGTGAATATATAAAATAATTTAAGGTATGGGACTTAAATGTTTTATATATTTAATTAAGGAGAAGTGGCATTTTATAAAATGAAATTATTATTTAATTTTGAAAATAGTGGCAGCATAATTCTGAAAAGAATTTGTTAACCAATGAAAATTTGACAAACAAAGGCATGTTAGTTGAAAAGTTATCCTTTTTAAGTTAAAAACAAAGAAAACATACATTTAGCATGTTTCAGCCTTTATGGCAACAAACCTTCCGATCCAGACCTTCCAACAAGGTCGAGAGGTTCAAAGCTTTTGACAAGGTCAAACCAATGCATATGGTATCAAGCTACTTGGTATGTAATGAATTGGACAGAGTCGAAGGCTTCTAAGTCGAAGAGTTGATGGCCAAAGAGGTTGGGGTATGTTTGTTTTATAAACCAAAAGCTTTCACCTGCTTGGCTTTCGAATAAGAGCTTTCAACTTGTTTGCTTTCGACCAGGTCAAATGTTTAAAGTAAGGGTTTTAAACCTTTCGACATAGTCGAAAGGTTATTGCTGTTTTAACACTATTCTGTTTTGAAACCTTTCGACACAGTCGAAGGGTTACTGCCGCTTTATAAATGTTTTGTTTTGAACCTTTCAACAAAGACGAAAGGCTTACTTGTTTTTAAAAAAACCAGCCACTTCTTCCAGTGCTTTCAAAATTAAGCTTTCGACTTAGGTGATTTACCATTGTTTTATAAATTAATGTAAAACCTAAAGTTTTTGGAAGAGTTGTTTTAAAGGATATGTTTAAAGCTTTCGAAGCAGAGCTTTCGACAAAGTCGAAAGGTTGCTTCCAATGGTTTCGAAAGGTTTTAGTTGAATGATTTTGAAAGGTTGCTTCCAATGGTTTCGAAAGGTTTTAGTTGAATGGTTTTGAAAGGTTTCTTCCAATGGTTTCGAAAGGTTTATCGAATGGTTTCGAAAGGTTTTAGTTGAATGATTTCGAAAGGTTTAGTTTAATGGTTTTGAAAGGTTTATTGAATGGTTTCGAAAGGTTTTAGTTGAATGATTTCGAAAGGTTTATTGAATGGTTTCGAAAGGTTTTAGTTGAATGATTTCGAAAGGTTTATTAAATGGTTTCGAAAGGTTTTAGTTGAATGATTTTGAAAGGTTTAATTCAATGGATTCGAAAGGTTTAAATGGAAGGTTTTCCAAGGTTTTTCTAAGGCAATGTTTTAAAGTGGTTTTAAAGAAGGATGTCCAAAGTTTTACAGCTTTCGAAAGGTTTGCTTTTCAGTGGTTTCGAAAGGTTTGGAGAATAGTTTTGAAAGGTTTAATGTTTGATTTTGAAAGAAAGGATTTCAAAAGTTTAGAAAGAGGTTCTTTTAAATGGTTGAATGTTTTCATCAATTATATATATATATATAACATGGTGATATGATTTTGAGTAAAGTATAAAGATTATATACTTTTCCTTGTTTAAGTTTGATTTAAAGGTTTTAAATCATTTCCAAAATGTTTTCAAGGAAAATTATGGGAGGGGATCCTTAAGTGAAAATGACTCAGATATTATAAAACCAAATGGGACTAGTATGGGGTCGCGCCCTATACCTTAGCTAATATCCCAGCTAATTGTTGTCCAAAATTCCAGTGTGTAGGGCTTTGTCACAGGTAGACTAAAATTATGGTTACACACCGGAAGGAATATATGTTTGCATACAAATAGGTTATTGGTAAGCTTGAAAAACCATTAGGATCAGGAAGACCTGGGAGATGATTAAGTTAGGGATAGACCGTCCAGAAATGAAGTATTTAACAGATAGTTAAGGACAGACCGTCCAGATGGGAAGTGTTTAACAGGTAGTTAAGGATAAATAATCCAGAAGAAGAATGTCTAACAGGTGTTAGGTTAATTTTTATTGTATTGTCTGGTAGGCCCAAGTCAGCCAAAGGTCAAAAGTTATCCAAACAAAACTTGTGTGTTTGAACAGATAGTTCATCATTACCTAATATTTATATATGTTTACATAACGATTGCTTTATAGTATTTAACCATTATGGATGCAGGAGCATAGTATATGGTTTTATGAAAGGTTTTGAAAAGAAATGTTTTAAAAGGATGTTGGTGAGGGGAAACTCGTTCCGCTAAGCGGTGTGGTCTTACTTAACATAATTATTCCGGGATGTATAATATTATTCACACCAGGCTTTATGTCTGACTCGAAGTTTATGTTTTCCCCTTAAACTCTTGGGTGCTCAAAATTAATTTGAGTAGGGTGAGGGGTTAAGGCCTTTTTAGGTTTTAGAATGTTGCCGAATAAGGCTACCGGAGGAATGCAAGAGGCAAATAGATAGCTACTTAGGATTTGTAGTTCTTGTTATGTTTTGATGGATTTTTCGCTGTGTTGTTTGTATTAGGTCTATTATGACCATAAGACTCTAATCAACCAAGGAGGTATCTTCATATACCGCTCTTGTAGTAATTTGTAATAATCATATTTGATCTGTGCCTGGAAACGATTTGGGGATTATGTGTTGTGAATGTGAAACATTTGATTTGAAATGTAATGAAGTAAATGTGTTTTTTTTAATCTGTGTTTTGTTTCATATTCAAGTTCTTCTGATATTATTGATACCATTAACATAGCTATATTTAGTCGCCGAAAGCTAATACTATATATGACTGTCCCATCTGTAGCATTTAGTTTTGGGCCTCTAGATAGGGGATGTTACAGCTTGGTATCAGAGCATGGTTTATGGAATACTTTAACTAAAAATGATTTTTGAAAACATAATCCTTAGAAATTAGAGTTAAGATCAGGGTATGGAATAACGTTATAGTAACTTACTTGTATTTGCTATATATAAGTATACACTATCTCTCTAGACTCCTATCTTAGTTAGGCTATTTATCTGTATCTCATGAGGTTTGAATACAGATATGGAAGGAAGAAGAGGCAGAGTAAATCTTGGAAGAGATAGCACTACCACTAATGGAAATGCCCGACCAAATACTAGGAGATGTCCTGGTCAGGCACAAGTTGAAACTATTGGTGCAGGGGTTCCCCAGATGGATCTGTGAGTAATGTATCAGTTCTTTGTAAACATGATGCAAGCTGGAATAGCAGCCGGAGTTATCGGAGGTAATGCTGCTGAAGGAGGAGCTCAGGAAGTTCCGATGGTCAATCAGTATACTAACTTGAGTAGGGGTTGCATTAGGCTTGGAGGGGAACTATTTATTGGTACTGAAGATGCGATCGAGTGGAAAATTGGCTACTGCATTACAAGAGAATTTTCGCTAACTTAGGATTGAATGATGCACAAAAGAGGGATTGGTTTTGAGGTAGCTGCAGGGAGCTGCTCTATTCTGGTGGAATACCGTTACTACCGGAGTTGACGAGGAAACCATAACTTGGGAGGAGCTTAGGAGAAGGTTTTCAGAAAGATTTATTTCTGTAATGGCATAGTCGGCTTTGGTGAGGAAGTTTGCAGAGTTGGAAAAGGAGATATGTCCGCCTTGGAGTATGCGAGGAAGTTTAAGGAGTTGGCCCGATATGGGTATGCTTTAGTAGACACCATGATCATGAGGAATGAAAAGTTTATAAGGGGCTTGAGGCCCGAATTGATAAGTGTCACTTTGCCACAGTTGAGAGATCCCAGTGATGTAGTGGTTGAGATGGCATTAAGGCAAGAAGAGGCATTAGCTTGCTTGAGGAAGAAGACGAAGGAAGCCCAGATGGGACAGGGCTAGAAAAGGAAGTTTTTCGAGAAAAAGAATGCTCAAAAAGGGGGAGCACAGAAGAAAGGAAAGGCTGAAGTGGTTTGCTACAAGTGTGACAAGAAGGGACACAATGTTAATGAGTGTCGAACCGGTAAAGGAAAAGGAAAAGAGGCTGGTGGAAAGAAGAATGTTAGATGTTTTAATTGTGATCAGATCGGTCATTACAAGAACAAGTGCCCAGAGCCTACAAGAGAAGGAAGGGGGCAAGTTTATGCTTTGGAGCCCACAACCTCAAGGCCAGTTGTGCAGGAGAAAGGGAAGGCTGTTTTGGGAGGCTCGCTACAGTTTCACGGTATGTCTGTTAGCGTTCTATTTGATACAGGTGCATCCCATTCTTTTATTTCTCGATGTGTAGTAGATAAGCTTAACCTAGAGCCATCATACTTAGTTACTTCTTTAAGGGTTGCAAATCCGATAGGAGGGTATGCAACGCTTGGGATGAGGTGTGACCATTTAGAATTTGATTTGCTAGGCCATACTTTTGATTGTTGTTTGCATGTGTTTGACTTTGTAGGATTTGGGATTATCCTTGGGATGGATTGGTTAAGTAAATATGATGCTAGAATATTTTTCCATGATAGGAAAATATCGCTTAGTCACCCAAATTGTAGTGATCGGATAGTTTATACCGTAGAGAACCCTAGTTGTGAAGTGAATGCTTTATTGGGTATTATGGAGTTGGAGGATGAGTTGCATCGAGTCTTTGTAGTTAGAGAATTTGTGGATGTATTTGAGCCAGTAGTTGGACTGCCATCGAAACGAGCCATAGAGTTTCGGATTGATTTGGTGCTTGGAGCAGAGCCGGTGAGTAGGCCGCCAAGCAGGATGACACCCGTTGAGATGAGAGAGTTGAAGGTGCGGTTGGTGGATTTGGATGGAAAGAATTTTATCATACCAAGTAGTTCACCATGGGGGGCTTTCGCAGTGTTTGCGAAGAAGCCGGACAGATCGTTAAGGCTATGTATCAATTATCGTAAGTTGAATGAGAAGACGATAAAGAACCGATATCCATTGCCGAGAATTGACGATTTGTTCGATCAATTGAGTGGAGCCAGGGTATTCTCTCAACTGGATTTGGAAATGGGATTTCATCAGCTTGGACAGATGATAGTATTCCTTTGACGTCGTTTAGGACAAGGTATGGATCGTACGAATGGTTAGTTATGCCATTCAGACTAACTAACGCGCCGAAATTTTTTGTGGATCCGATGAATAGAATTTGTTGAGAGTACTTAGATAGATTTGTGTTGGTCTTCATAGATGACATTTTGATATACTCTAATGATAGAAGGAGCATGAAGTTCATCTTATAGTTTTGCTCAAAACGTTGAGGGAGCATCAGTTGAAGGCTAAGTTTTCGAAGTGTCATTTTTGGAAGAAGGAAGTGAAGTTCCTTGGTCATGTCATCTCAGAGAAAACGTTGTCTGTAGATCCGACTAAGATTGAAGCGGTGAGTAACTAGAAGAGACCCGAGACGGTGACCGAGATTAAGAGCTTTTTTGGATTGGCTGGATATTATCGGAGGTTTATAAAAGATTTTTCGTGGATAGCTGCACCGATGACTAAGCTTACATGAAAAGATATGAAGTTCGTATAGACTGATAAGTGTGAGGAATCACTCCAGAGCTTGAAACACTTATTGACCCATGCACCGGTGTTAGTGGTTTAAGAGGGGAATTAAGATTTGGTTGTTTATACTGATGCATGTAGAACTGGATTGGAAGCTGTGTTGATGCAAAGAGGTAAAGTGATTTCTTATGCTTCTAGACAGCTCAGACCACATGAAGTTAGGTATCCAATGCATGATTTGGAGTTAGCTGTCATTATATTTTCTTTAAAGGTGTGGAGGCATTATCTTTTGGGAGAACGATTCGAGCTTTACACTGATCATAAGTCGTTGAAGTACTTGTTCTCTTAGAAGGAGCTGAACATGAGATAGCAGAGATGGTTGGAGTTTATTGTTGCTTATGATTTTGGAATTGAGTACACACCGGAAAAAGAAATAAGGTGGCGGATGCACTCAGCCGGAAACATCAGAATGTAGTATTGGCTATCATTGCTTAGTGGAAAGATTTGGAAGCATTATCAGCTTGTAGTGTGCAGTTTAGATCTGAGGAAAGTTCAAGTGCGGGAAGTGCTATATTGTCTTGTTTAGAAGTTCGACTAGTAATGATTGAGAAGATAGCTTCTAAACAAGAGGATGATCCAGTTTTGGTTGAACGGATCAGAAGGTTGAGGGAAGAAATAGAGAGCGATGACCTAAAGGATTTCAGTCTGACCAAAATGGGTGGTTTAGGAAGAAAGGAAGGTTGTGTGTTCTGAATGTAGGAGACATGAGGAAGGAAGTTTTGGATGAGTGCCATCGTTCGAAGTTCACTATCCATTCAGGAGGGACGAAGATGTATCAGGATATGAAGATAAGTTTCTTCTGGGAAGGCATGAAAGGGACATTGGTTTGTGTGTTAAGTAGTGCTTGAATTTCCAACCGGGAAAGGCTAAACACCAGAAGCCTAGTGGATTGCTTCAACCATTAGAAGTTCCGTTGTGGAAATGGGATTCCATCTCTATGGATTTTATTGATGGGTTGCCAAAGTCTAGTAGAAGAAATGAAAGCATATGGGTCATAGTAGATAGACTGACTAAGAATGTCCATCTCATTCCGGTAAAGTCAACTAGGACGACCCCTATTTTGGCGAAGTTATTTATGAAGAATGTAGTTAGACTGCATGGGATTTCTAGTAGTATTGTCAGTGATAGAGATTCTTTGTTTACTAGTGAGTTCTAGAAAAGTATACATGAAGCATTAGGAATCAAGCTCAACATGAGTACCGCTTACCATCCACAAACTGATGGGCAAACGGAAAGAGTTAACAAAATCTTGGAGGATTTGTTAAGAGCTTGTGTATTGGATTTCAGGGGATCATGGGAGCACCATCTTCATCTAGTCGAGTTTTCGTATAACAATAGTTATCAGACTAGTATTGGGATGGCACCGTTTGAAGCTTTGTATGGAAGACCATGCAAATCTCTCGTATGTTGGTTAGAGACTGGGGATAGATTGGTTTTTGGTCCGAATTTGGTGAAGGAAGCTGCATAGAAGATTGAGTTGATTTGAACTAGGATAAAGGAAGCTCGGTCTAGGCAGAAAAGTTATGCTGATAGAAGAAGGACTTGGAACTTTCTGATGGAGACTATGTGTTTATTAAGGTTTCACCGATGAAAGGTGTGATTAGATTGGGAAAGTCAGGAAAGTTAGCACCTAGATTCGTTGGAACTTTCCGTATTGTTGAGAGGATCGGAAAACTCGCTTATAGAGTAGAGTTACCGAGTAGTTTGGCTGGAGTCCATGATGTTTTCCATGTTTCTCATCTTAGGAAATGTGTTAGAGACCCGAAGACTACTATAGCACCTACAGTGTTAAAAGATTTAGTAGTAGAGCCGGGTTTGACTATAGTTAGAAAGTCGATTCAGATTGTGGCCAGAGATGAAAAGAAGTTGAGGAACAAGACAGTCAAGCTAGTAAAAGTTCAGTGGAGTGACGATGCTAGAGACTATACTTGGGAGATTGAGACCAGAGTTAGAGATGCTTATCCTGATTTGTTTGATGGTATGTTTTACCTTTGGTTGTTTTGATTGTGTACCTTATCGTAATTTCGAGGACGAAATTCTTTAAGGTGGGGAGTCTGTAACACCCCGTATTTTTATAACATTATTAGAATAATTAATTGGTTAAATTAAATAAAATAATGTGAAGATTAAAAGGTTGAGATTTGATTAACAAAGGGTAGCCGCGCCATGTTAGTGTGTTAATTAAAATGAAATAACCTAAGTTAATGTGTTAGGATATGAGAAGGGAAATATGGGAAATAGGTAAGGCTTATACCCTAAATCCTTAGGAATGTAACTCACGTTCATTTCATTTTACTCAAACTAAAAATACTAAAGCCGGCCACCATCATCATTCTCAAGACGAAGATTAAAGCTAGGATACAAGGGAATGGAAACAATCAACTAAATCAACATCAAATCTCACATCTATAATCTCAAAGCTAAGGTGAATAATTACTATATTCCATTTTCTTTTGGTTTTCAGTTTTAAGGTTAGACCCAAAATGATTTTGCAAGTATATGCCATGTTTTGATGATTAAAATTATATATATATATATATATATATATATTTTGTTGATGGATTATATATGTTCATGTTAGTTTTATGATATGTTTGACATGAAAACCCTATTTAATGATATCCAAATGCCTTGAAAATTTAATTATAGGTCAAAAATGATATTTTAGAGATGGGTTTCAATTTTCATAATTTTCTGAATTAATATGGATTTTGTATTAATTTTCTAGTCAAGGAAATTGTTTATTGGGTTATAAATTATTTTCGGGTAAAATAATAATTATTTGGGGTTGAAATTTTTATATGCTAGCAACATATTAAAATAGATTTTCTGGGATTTTTCCTAAGTTAATTGATGAATATATAAAATTATTTAAGGTATGGGACTTAAATGTTTTATATATTTACTTAAGGAGAAGGTGCATTTTATAAAATGAAATTATTATTTAATTCTGAAAATAGTGGCAGCATATTCCTGAAAAGAATTTATTAACCAATGAAAATTTGACAAACAAAGGTAGATTAGTTGAAAAGTTATCCTTTTTAAGTTAAAAACAAAGAAAACATGCTTTTAGCATGTTTTTGCCTTTATGGCAACAAACCTTCCGATCCAGACCTTCCGACAAGGTCGAGAGGTTCAAAGCTTTCGACAAGTCAAACCAATGCATATGGTATCAAGCTACTTGGTACGTAATGATTTGGACAGAGTCGAAGGGTTCTAAGTTGAAGGGTTGATGGCCAAAGAGGTTGGGGTATGTTTGTTTTATAAACCAAAAGATTTTACCTGCTTTGCTTTCAAACAGGAGCTTTCGACTTGGTTGCTTTCGACCAGGTCAAATATTTAAAGTAAGGGTTTTAAACCTTTCGACATAGTCGAAAGGTTACTGTTGATTTAACACTATTATGTTTTGAAACCTTTCAACACAGTTAAAGGGTTACTGCCGCTTTATAAATGTTTTGTTTTGAACCTTTCAACAAAGGCGAAAGGTTTACTTGTTATTAAAAAACCAGCCGCTTCTCCCAATGCTTTCGAAAGGAAGCTTTTGACTTAGGTGGTTTACCCTTGTTTTATAAATTGTAGTAAAACCCAAAGTTTTCGAAAGAATTGTTTTAAAGGATATGTTTAAAGCTTTCGAAGCAGAGCTTTCGACAAAGTCGAAAGGTTGCTTCCAATGGTTTTGAAAGTTTTAGTTAAATGATTTCGAAAGGTTGCTTCCAATAGTTTCGAAAGGTTTATTGAATGGTTTTGAAAGGTTTTAGTTGAATAATTTAAGGTTTAGTTCAAAGGTTTCGAAAGGTTTATTGAATGGTTTCGAAAGTTTTTTGTTGAATGATTTCGAAAGGTTTAATGAATAGTTTCGAAAGGGTTTAGTTGAATGATTTCAAAAGGTTTAATTCAATGGATTCGAAAGGTTTAAATGGAAGGTTTTCCAAGGCTTTTCTAAGGCAATGTTTTAAAGTGGTTTTAAAGAAGGATGTCCAAAGTTTATAGCTTTCGAAAGGTTTGGAGAATAGTTTCAAAAGGTTTAATGTTTGATTTTGAAAGAAAGGATTTCAAAAGTTTAGAAAGGGATTCTTTCAAATGGTTGAATGTTTTCATCAACTAAATTTTGAGTAAAGAATATATATATATATATATATGTATGTATGTATGTATGTATGTATGTATATATGACATGGTGATATGATTTTGAGTAAAGTATAAAGATTATATACTTTTCCTTGTTTAAGTTTAATTTAAAGTTTTTAAATCATTTTGAAAATGTTTTCAAGGAAAATTATGGGAGGGGATTCTTAAGTGAAAATGAATCAGATATTAGAAAACCAGATGGGACTAATATGGCGTCGCGCCCTATACATTAGCTAATAGCCCCAGCTAATTGTTGTCCAAATTCCAATGTGTAGGGCTTTGTCATGGGTAGACTAAAATTATGGTTACACACTGAAAGGAATATATGTTAGTATACAGATAGGTTATTAGTGAGACCGGAAAACCATTAGGATCGGGAAGACCTGGGAGATGATTAAGTTAGGGACAGACTGTCCAGAAGTGAAGTATTTAATAGATAGTTAAGGATAGACCATTCGGATGGGAAGTGTATAACAGATAGTTAAGGATAGATAATCTAGAAGAAGAATGTCTAACAGGTGTTAGGTTAATTTTGATTATATTGTTTGGTAGGCCCGAGTCAGCTAAAGGCTTAAAGTTATCGAAACAAAACTTGTGTGTTTGAACAGATAGTTCACTATTACCTGATATTTATGTATGTTTACATAACGATTGCTTTATAGTATTTAACCATTGTGGATGCAGAAGCACAGTATATGGTTTTATGAAAGGTTTTGCAAAGAAATGTTTTAAAAGGATGTTAGTGAGGGGAAACCCGTTCCGCTAAGCGGCGTGGTCTCACTTAACATAATTATTCTGGGATGTATAATATTATTCAACCAGGCTTTATAACTGACTCGAAGTTTATGTTTTCCCTTTAAACTCTCCGGTGCTCAAAATTAATTTGAGTAGGCTGAGGGGTTAAGGCCTTTTCAGGTTTTAGAATGTTGATGGATAAGGCTACCGGAGGGATGCATGAGGAAAACGGATAGCTACTTAGGATTTGCAGTTCTTGTTATGTTTTGATGGATTTTCCGCTGTGTTGTTTGTATTAGGTCTATAATGACCATAAGACTCTGATCAACTAAAGGGCTATCTTCATATACCGTACTTGGCGTAATTTAATTATATTTGATCTGTGCCTGGGAACGATTTGGGGATTATTTTTGGTGAATGTGAAACATTTGATTTTGAAATCTAATGAAGTAAATGTGTTTTTTAAATCTGTGTTTTGTTTCATATTCAAGTGCTTCTGATATTATTGATACCATTAACATAGCCGTATTTAGTCACCAGAAGCTAATACTATAGATGACTACAGCATCTGTAGCGCTTAGTTTTGGGCCTCTAGATAGGGGATGTCACAAGAAGGCTCACAAAAAAGGCTCCTCGCCTATCTTCTAGTGAAAATGAGATGATCTATACTTATCTCTTTTGGGTTGTAGTTTTTTTTTCCAATTTGTACATAGGCTGTGCTTGTGCAGGATTGGCTTCTGCATCCATTGTATATAAAGTTTGATTGTAATGAAGGGATATTTTTTATTTCAATCTTTGTTCCGTTTACATTTCCACACTTAATTTTATTTTCCTAACTATATACAGTTACCAGCATATATAATATAAGTGCTTGTATGGCAATTTATCTTTATCCATATTATACATGCCTGTGCCTTTGCAATGCTTTTCCTCACTATAACTCTGTACATATAAGTAAAATTCATGTAGTTGCTTTAGCTAAATTCCACTATTTATTATAGCCAAAGTGTTCTTGTTTGGCTAAGCAAAATTATTATTTAACCAACTCCACAGTTATTCCTATTTTTTCTAGGTCGAGTTTTCTTCGACAATTGGTAAATATGAAATAATCCAAGGCCCATGATGTTCCTTATGTAGAATACAAATGCCTATGATTTTTGTTTGATGAAAATAAACTTATGTATATATTCATTTAAATGTATTTGTTATTGTACTATTTTATAAATATTTACTGAATAAAATAAATAACATAGAATTTTAATTCAAACAAATATTTTATTACAATTTTGAATAGTACAAATTTGAACTCTCACTATATATATACACAATTTCAATTACATTACAATTTCGATTACATCACAAATTTCAATTTACAATATTCACCTCACTACATATCACTCAACACTCGTATTTTTATCTTCAACTCTGTTCTAGCCTGAATCCAGCATCTGAGCTATCTGCAAAATAAACACTGACGCGGTAAAATTGAAAAATAAATATTTTGCGGTGCAAATTAAAGCGTGTATTTTGAAAATTTTATTTGCCTTGGTTATTTGGGTTGTTCGTCATCATATTTATTTTGAATTCATCATACACGAACAACTTGTGACATGCACAGTGTATCACTATACATGCCACAAGGCCGTGCACACCGATATACACTTGACAAAACTGCAAGGACAGGTGAGCACAAGGTCAAACCCGAGCCATTAGCTGGATTCAACTGAGGGTAGTGCACATGTAATCTGAACCAGAGACCAGAGCATATGCATTAGAGCATGTATGCATATATGCATACACATATCAGTTCAGGTATAAAGGTAACAGGGTAACCCAGATAACAGAAACGAACAGTGAAGACCAGCATACATGTATATACATGAGTATGTATGCAACAACAAATACATAACAACCAGAATTCGACAGCAACTCTGAACACCAATGAAACAGAAGACATAGCAAAGTGTCATATGTATGCACATATGCATATAAGTACAAACTTATATCAGTTCAGAGTGGTGCAGTTCGAACAAGGAACAAAACAGCAAAATCACATCTACAACAAGTACCAGACATTAACTGACCAGACCAAACTATAAGCAACTCAACAAACTTAAGTGAACATGCAACAAAAATGAAGTACACAGCATACATGGATGCATGTGTGAACATATATATATATATATATATATATATATATATATCTGTGTGTGTAGTGACAACCAGGTGAAGATTGAATCGGTGATCAAGTGAAACTATGAACACACGCACATCGAACCATTTCAACTCAACTAAACTAGATCAGAGCATGACCAGTCAACTGGAACAAAATACAAAGGAACACAAAGAACTGCAACTCAACATGAAATATGCAAGGACATGAAAACAAGATCAAACCACACAAGCATTCAATCAAAGACCAGATCAAGTGCAACAGCAAGTTCACATATATACAACTCTGCATGAATAGAAAAGCCTCAACATACATATATACATGCATGTATACATGTGTATACACAGTGACAAACTAATGCAACAGAGATGTATGCATACACATGAAACCAGAGGGATGAAGAAGTCAACATGAATGCAACAGAGTGGAATGCAAGACTACACAAAGAGCACTTGAAGCTCACATGAAATGCAACAGAATCAAAGCAATACGAAGACAAGACTACAAAATGTTCAAGTGCAACATGTAACCAGACATCATCATCATCAATGGACCAAAGTACAAAGCAGTTCAACATGAATGAACCCAAACTGGTCAGAGCACCAAGTTCACACAACCAGACTCAAAATAAAAACAAGTTTACCAACAGTTCAACATGCTCAAATGTACAAAGTGGTGAATGCAACACTTCAACCAAGACACAGTGCAAGAAAGCATACATATATACATGCGCAAACACACATGTATATATATATATATGCAGTGACAACAAGGGCTGCAACAAGACTCAAGTGAAACCAAGTGCAACAACAACATAAAACAAGACAGCAATAAGCTCACGTGAAACCAAGTGGATAGGCATAAAAATCATACACATATTTACATACAAATATGTATGTATATACATGCTTATATGGTTACACTAATCATAGTTGCTAGTCGCAGTAACGTTGCAGTGAATTTCAAAATGAACAAGTCTGAGCAGAAAAGAATTCAACTTGCAGAAGTAAAACGAATCGAACAAGTCAAGGAGCAGTCAAACATCTTAGAAAATTCAAAATGCCAAAGAATCAAAGCAGTGGTGACCAAGGTAATAACAACAATATTTCGCAAGTACAATGACCAAGCCAAGGCCGAAATAAATGAAGCAAATTCAAAATCATGGAGCAACTCGTATGGATGAACAAGTCAGAATAAATCACAAGCATTCAAGTAATAATCGTATGGCCGAGCAAATTCATGTGAAGAATTCAAACCGATATTATACAAACGTAAACTAAGGGATTCGATCCCTATAAAACCCAAAAACCATCATCAGAAAAATAGGGGATTCGAGTTCAAGCAAATCACAGAGCCAGGTTTCAAATTAAATCCCAAATCAGTAACTCGAATCAAGTCGAGCATAAGCAAATTGGAAAAGCAAAATCACATACCACTTTTATCATTCGAGCTCGACGCATTGGAGCAGCCGTATGCAAACCAAAGCAACGAGTTGATTGACGAAGCAAACTGAAGAAAGATCATCATTCAATCAAACAGTTTGAATCGGCGGCCTTAATTTCTAGTACCCTAGCTTTTTGAAAAGGAACGAGGGAACGAAAGAGATCGACCAAAGTTTTAACTCAGAAGAAATAAAATAAAAGGGATTTTTTCTGGGCGGGCTCAATTTTATTTTGGGCTAATATTTTATCTAGGGTTTTGTGTTTTTGTTTTATTTGTATTTTTCTTTTAAAAATTTGTGTAAATTCTAGTCGTGTGACTAGGGATGAACTACGGTGGTGTAGTTCGAGAATACGCAGCTCAGTGGCTGAGTTGTGGCAGGATTTTGAGCATAGAGTTAGGTTAGTCGATAGCGGGTGTCGCAAGTTTACGTGTGTAGGCGTCTGACTACTTAATTTCTAGTAGAAACCTTGGGAGCAGCAAATAGGCACGGTTTTTCCGAAGCTGGGTAAATCTGTGTTGTTCTATTTCTGCTTTTTTTATTCTGCTATTATCTTTGCTGCAATTATTTTATATATTTTCGCATTAATTTTTATTATTATAGTATCACCATATTCACCCCCCTCTAGGGTGAAATCGATCCTACAAGTGGTACCCGTGCTAGGAACAAAAACCAATTTTTGTTTTAAAAAATTTGATTTTTCAAAAACAAATTATTGTTTTAAAATTTTGATTTTTTAAAATGGCTTCTTTTAATAATGCTTTTGCTGAGGGTCAGTCCATAGTTAGGCCACCTATGTTCAATGGTAAATATGCATATTGGAAAAATAGAATGAAAATTTTCCTGAAAACCATTGATGCTTGGAATATTGTTGAGACGGGATATAGAACACCAACTATAGTGGTAGATAATCAAGAAATTGAAACCCGATGGATCAATGGACAGATATTGAAAATAAACTACAAAATGCTAATGCTAAAGCTATGAATTCTATTATATGTTCATTGGATCAAATTGAATTTAATCATGTCTCACATTGTCTAACTGCGCTAGAAATTTGGCACACACTTGAAGTGACTCATGAAGTAACTTCCCAAGTCAAAGAATTTTGCCTTGCCATGCTTAGTAACGAATACGAAAACTTCACAATGGAAAAGGATGAAAGTGTCAAAGAAATGTATGGACGGCTTTCCAATCTCATATACAAATCAAAATCCCTAGGAAGACCATACATGGAGCTGGAAATAGTTCAAAAAATTCTCAGAATTCTTCCATGAAATTTAGAAGCAAAAGTGACTTCCATTCAAGAATCCAAAGATCTAAAACAAATCAAAGTTGAAGAACTCATCGGAAATCTCACCACTTATGAGCTAGAAATCAAATTCAAAGAAGAACGCGAAGGAGGTGATACGCGAAAGAAATCGATAGCTCTCAAAGGAATAATGGAAAGTGATGATGACGACAATGATGATGGAGCAGCTGAATTGGCACTGATAATAAAGAGATTCAAAAAGTGGAATCGCAAATATGGAAATTCAGCTCTAAATTAATAATTGAAAAGCAGAATAGTCAAAGTACTAGACAACTCAGAAGAGAAGGAGATCACATGTCACAAGTGCAATAAACATAGTCATATCAAGCCAAATTATCCTCAGAATCGACTCAGCCAAGGAAAGAAACCAAAAAGGAGAAGTTTTGCAGCTACTTGGGATGAAACTGATGAAAGTGATGAAAGCACTAGCAGTGAAAATGAAAAAGAAAAACTGTGTCTTCAAGGAGAAATAGGTGATATAACTGATAGCGATGATGACGAGCTAGGCGAGGTATCAAAACTCACTCACTCAGAATTACTTATATATTTTCACAAAATAAATGGCTGCTTTGAACGACTTAGGGAGAAGTACGCTAAAATTGAATCACAAGGAGATAGTTTGATAGAACTAAATAAACAGCTTGATCAATTCGTTAAAGACTATCGAAACAAAATCCCTAAGTGTGATAAGTGTCCATCGTTTGAAGAAGAAATTAAAAAATCAGAAATTAAAATTAATTCACTTGAAAATGAAATTCTGATTTTGAAAGAAAGTGAAAACACTAGGAGAGAAAATTCTATTAAAAAGTGTGTAGGATCGATTTCACCCTAGAGGGGGGGTGAATAGGGTGATATTAATAATAATAAAAATTTAATGTGAAAATATATAAAATAATTGCACCACAGATAATAGTAGAAATAGAACAACACAGATTTACCGAGCTTCGGCAAAACCCTGCCTACGTGCTGCCCCCAAGGTTTTTACTAGAAATTAAGTAATCAGACGCTTACACACGTAAACTCACGACACCCGCTATCGACTAACCTAACTCTACGCTCAATACCCTGCCACAACTCAGCCACTGAGTTGCAAATTCTCGAACTACACCACCGTAGTTCGTTCCCTAGTCACAGGACTAGAATTTTACAAAAGATTAAAAGTAAATTACAAATAAAAACAACTCTAAGCAATAAAACCTTAATTAAAAGCCTTATATAAATGTAAAACCCTAAAGAAATTTTACGCCGGCCCAATAGAATGAAGTGATAAAAAAATGTCTCCCTTTTTCTCTTTATTTCTTCGGCCTGTTTTGCTCTGTGAAAAATGGCTGCCTCTTTCCTTTGCTCGTGAATGTCGTTCCTCTTTCAAAATAAATTAGGGCTTTGGAAAATTGACGATGCCGCTTGTAAATTGAAAGCCTGAGTTCTTTGATGCTTTCATTTCTGCCTTGCTACTTCCTCTACTAGTGATAAATGCTTGCGGCTGCAATTATATCGAGCTCGAATGTATGAAATTGGTATGTGAGTTTTTCCCCTTTTTAATTTTGATTGTGCTCGACTTTGATTCAATTTTTGTGATTTATCATTCTGCTATTTGCTTGAACTCGAATGAATGATAATGCCGAAGCTGATTAGGTTTTATAGGGTTGAAAACTCTAAATTAACGTTCGTATTTTTCGAGTTGAATTCTTCAATTATTTTTTGCTTGGCCATTTGATTTTGCTTGAATGCTGGTGATTAATCCTGACTAGTTCAATTCATATATTTTCATTGCTTGATTATCACGGCTTTCATTTTTTCTCTCTATTGTCATCTCTGATTTCATTCTTTGCTGGCAACGAACTAATTTTTGACTTTGGTCATTTGAAATTGTGATGTTTTGACTCTGACTTGTTCGATTCTTGTTATCACCTTGGCCACCATGGCTTTGACTCTTTGGCATTTTGAACTTATTTTGACTACTGTTTCATTCACATTTAAATCATGACATTGTTACAATTTTTTTGTGTTGCTCTCTGACTTCTTCGGCTTGATCAATTTATGAGATAAAAACTGCTGCTTTTCTTTGAACAGTAACCCATACTGTGTTCATGTGGTCTGCACTTGATTCATGTGCATATATATGTATGTATGTATGTGTTTGCGCCAAAATTGGTTACAAACCCCAAGTGTAGTGAAAGCACCAGCGTATGAATATAAATCAACAATATTCGCACACAAATCACGGATCTAAGCAAATAACAAATAGCAATCCAGAGATAATGAACAGTGACACAAGATTTATAGTGGTTCGGCTATCTCCGGCTACGTCCAATTCAAGGTTTTTATGATTTTATTACTCGATGCTTGAAGATTACAGTTTCTTGTAATGTAGTACAACTAATTTTCTGAGCTAAGTCTGAATCTAAGGCAGCAATGATGATTCTGAGTAAATCTGGCAGAGTCTGGGCGCTCTTTAGCTCTCAAAATTGTCTGACCTCTTTTCTGAATGACCAGGGGCTCTATTTATAGGTGTAGGAGGCTGATATTTCGCCTAAATTGAGGGGAGACCAGTTCTGGCACGTGAGCGGGCCCGCATGGCCGAAATCTGGAGATCCGGGCCCACTTTGGGATCGATTCGACCCTTGGTTCGAATCGATCAAGAAAGAGTCCAATCGAGCTGAAATTTTGTGTGGACATTCTTCATCATGTGTTTAAGCTTCTGTGAAAATTTCATTGCATTTGGACTTGTAGATCTCAAGTTATGATCGATTCAAGATTGCATTTCTGGTTGACTGGCTTGGTTCGAATCGATCTGGTTCGAATCGATTCGTTTGAATCAATCCTCTTGCTTGCGAAGACAATGGCGTGGTGCGCATGCTTCGGGTCAACCCTCTTTTATCTCCGAGTTTTACTGAGTCGTACCCGGGGTTTTAGCTGTGTGGACTAGGTGGATTCGAGACTATCGATTCGAAGATGCGCTTCCTTCGAATCGATTGAATTCGTGCTCCTTTGTATCGATCTGGGTAACCCTCAGTCGATTGATACGAAGACTCCACTGCTCGAAGGGATTCGAAGGTGGGAAAGTTCCAATGGATTCAAGCTATTGGATTCGAACTAAGGCTTGCTCAATGGAGTCGAAGCAAGGCATATTCTAATGGGTTCGAAGCAAGGCCTGTCGTGATCGATTCGAGGCAAAGGCTGGCTCGATGGAGTCGAAGCTATAGTCCTTTTCATGGATTCGGAGGATCTCTCCTCGATGGATTCGAAGGCAAGAGTACCTCGATGGATTCGAACCGTGTCCTCGTGGATGGATTCGAACCCACATGTGGTCGATCGATTCGAACCTATGCTATATCATCCATCTCTTTTTGGCGATATCTTGAGCATACGAACTTGGATTGTCTCGAAATTTGGAACGTTAGTTCCCACGGCTTTGCTCGACGTGTCTTATCAATTGTAGTCCGATCCGGACTCAGACAAAATTCATCGATATCCATGGTGAACCTGCGATGCACAATCGATGTTCATGACTAATAATCATTGCTTTTCAGTTAATCTTTGGGTATCTCGGCTTTGCCAAAAGTTGGGATAACATTTTGCCCCTCAAAACATGCCTTTTGGTAAAAGGCGTGTTTTGATCAGTCTCAAGTTAAATGCAGTGAGTTCATGTTTTACTCATAGCTTATAGCATTTTCAATCAAGTCCATGGATGTTCGAAGCCGAATTGTTATCAATTTTTTCCAGTGGAAGTTAAGAATGAAATTCTACGGTCTCTCCGTACTATTGATGGTCACTCCGGACCCTTGTCAAACCCATTCTAGATTTAGCGATTGAATAGAAAGATCATATTGCACTCCGGCGTTGCTTTCTATCCCTTGCACTCTGGCCCCAGCTAGGGTGTATAGCGATGTCTTGGTCATTCTGGACCGATCGTAGCCTCTTTGGGCTCTTACTGGATCCCATCCTGCCACTCTCCGGTTAAGGGGAAACAACGATGAGTGAGCCGATCCTGTCGCTCTCCGGCGAAGCGGCTACACCCCCTGCACTCCGGTTCAGTGTTTTTGAACATTAAGCGATGTCATGACCTAAATCTTTAGGCCGATCATAGCCTCTCCGGGCTCTTGCTGGATCCCATCCTGTCACTCTTCGGTGAAAAGGAAACAACGTTAAGTGAGTCAATTCTGTCGCTCTCTGGCGAAGCGACTCACTTCTTGCACTCCGGTTCAGTGTATCTGAACATTAAGCGATGTCATGGCCCAAATCGTGGGCCGATCATAGCCTCTCCAGGCTCTTATCGAATCCCGATCCAATCACTCTCCGGTGAATGGGAAACGATGCTTAAGTGAGTCGATCCTGTCGCTCTCCGGCGAAGCAACTCACTTCTTGCACTCCGGACCCCGCCTCTCCGGGTAAGGTCATAAAGCGATCATGTTTATATTGATATTTAATGCTCATCCTTTAACTCTCCGGTTAAAAGGTTTATTTTAATAAGTGTCTCTTTATTAAATTCAAATCCTAGATGTTCAATCTCAAACACCAGGAAAAACAAGACAATGCCTCTCCGGGCGGAGCGGTCTATTTCCATCTTAGAGCATGCCTAAGGATCTCTCCGGTTCCCGTACATGAGTAAGTGGGATAGCCGTTTTATTTTGGAAATCAAATCTAAGAAAACTAATTGACCAGAGTCCAAATCTTGAACTTGTCCCTTGCCATCACAATCAATTGATGACGAGTCGTGATCCCGATCCAGGATCATTCCTGTTAGGTTAGGGCGGTAGTTGTTCGGGCCTAACCGCCGTTGTACGTTCTCTGACATACTGTGGCAATCTACCACTCCTGGCATGTTCTTCCACCTCATCCTTCAGGTGGCGGCATTCATTGGTAGTGTGCCCATCCAGCTCATGGAATAGGCAGTATTTTCCGGTTCTACGTTCCCGTTCTGTGGGATCTCTCCTCGATGGTTTTCGATAGGGGAGTTGCCCCCGAGTTTCGGTGTAAATTCGTTCCAGTCCTGCCACCAAGTCTGTGTATTGCCTGAATCTGGGCTCTCGGAATTTCTTCCGTTTATCAGGACCATCATGTGCGTCATCCTGCTTTCTCTTTCCTTTGTCCGCCCTAGACTGTTCCCTGGCGGTTCCTTCGCCTTGTGCAATATTTATTTCTTGCCTCTCGGCTCGTGATTCCTCTAATCGAATCAATTTTTCAGCTTCATGGAAAAACTCTCCAAGATCTTGCGGTGGATCTTTAGTCAAAGAGTCTTTGAATTCGGTGCCTTCTCTAACTCCTGCCACTGCCGCCATCAAAATCATCGATGGGTCCGGGCGATCTACAGAAGCCACCGTTGCATTAAATCGTAACAGAAAATCTTTTATGGACTCTCCGGTCCTTTGCTTTATTGATGCCAAAGTCATCACGCTCTTGGGTCGCGTTATGTGAACCCTAAACTGCTTCATGAAACAATCCACAAGCTCGCCCCATGTCCTGATTGATCCTGTCTCTAGCTGTCTAAACCAAAGCACAGCCAAATCTGATAGGAATAAGGGGAAACATTGTGCCATTACTTCCTCGGATGCTCCCAGCACTTCCATGTGTCTGATATATCTGGTGATATGCATGGTCGGGTCTGACTTTCCGTCATAAGGATCCAGCATCGGTAGTTTGAACTTTGGAGGGTTCCTTGCATTTCGGATATTTGGAGCGAACGGACTTCGACTAACCTCTTCCAATCCTCCGCCTGACAATCCCCCTCTCATGAGTCGTCTCACTAGGCCAATCATTCTTTCATCTCCATCTAGGGGTTGCCCCCTTGTCATGTCTCTATCTTGCCCTCCGAGTCTTGTAGGGAATTCTGGTACGTACTCTTCGGGTGGCTCGTTAGCATTTGTGTTGGCCCTAGCCGGTTGAGCTCCTTCCAAAGGTCCTTCTGCGTCGGATCTTGCGGGCCTGCCCCCAAGCCCTTGTTGATTGCCTTCTGGTTCTGTATTCTATCCTCCGTTGGGTTCCATAGCCCTAGCTCCTTGTTCCACATTCACAGCCGCTATAGCTGGTCCAAGGTTCTGTGTCCCTGCAGCTCTCATCTGCTCGAAGAAATTCTGCAGCATCTCTTGTTGGCTTTTCATCATTCTTTCCTGCATTAGGTTATTCATAGCCTCCATCTCATCTCTAGTAATGTAGATCAAAGCTTGTCCTTCTCCAGCGCCATAGGATGCCTCTTGACTTCCTGCCTGTTGGCTCCTCTCAGTTCTTTGTCTAGTTTGTCGAGTCATTGTAGAGTCAAATCTGAATCCTTAAAATTTCAAATCTAAACTTTGAATCTGGTGTAGCGGGTGTTAGTTCCTCTCAGTGAAAGCACCAAAGTGTTTGCGCCAAAATTGGTCACAAACCCCAAGTGTAGTGAAAGCACCAGCGTATGAATATAAATCAACAATATTCGCACACAAATCACGGATCTAAGCAAATAACAAATAGCAATCCAGAGATAATGAACAGTGACACAAGATTTATAGTGGTTCGGCTATCTCCGGCTACATCCACTTCAAGGTTTTTATGATTTTATTACTCGATGCTTGAAGATTACAGTTTCTTGTAATGTAGTACAACTAATTTTCTGAGCTAAGTCTGAATCTAAGGCAGCAATGATGATTCTGAGTAAATCTGGCAGAGTCTGGGCGCTCTTTAGCTCTCAAAATTGTCTGACCTCTTTTCTGAATGACCAGGGGCTCTATTTATAGGTGTAGGAGGCTGATATTTCGCCTAAATTGAGGGGAGACCAGTTCTGGCACGCGAGCGGGCCCGCATGGCCGAAATCTGGAGATCCGGGCCCACTTTGGGATCGATTCGACCCTTGGTTCGAATCGATCAAGAAAGAGTCCAATCGAGCTGAAATTTGGTGTGGACATTCTTCATCATGTGTTTAAGCTTCTGTGAAAATTTCATTGCATTTGGACTTGTAGATCTCAAGTTATGATCGATTCAAGATTGCATTTTTGGTTGACTGGCTTGGTTCGATTCGATCTGGTTCGAATCGATTCGTTCGAATCGATCCTCTTGCACGCGAAGACAATGGCGTGGTGCGCATGCTTCTGGTCAACCCTCTTTTATCTCCAAGTTTTACTGAGTCGTACCCGGGGTTTTAGCTGTGTGGACTAGGTGGATTCGAGACTATCAATTCGAAGATGCGCTTCCTTCGAATCGATTGAATTCGTGCTCCTTCGTATCGATCTGGGTAACCCTCAGTCGATTGATACGAAGACTCCACTGCTCGAAGGGATTCGAAGGTGGGAAAGTTCCAATGGATTCGAGCTATTGGATTCGAACTAAGGCTTGCTCAATGGAGTCGAAGCAAGGCATATTCTAATGGGTTCGAAGCAAGGCCTGTCGTGATCGATTCGAGGCAAAGGCTGGCTCGATGGAGTCGAAGCTATAGTCCTTTTCATGGATTCGGAGGATCTCTCCTCGATGGATTCGAAGGCAAGAGTACCTCGATGGATTCGAACCGTGTCCTCGTGGATGGATTCGAACCCACACGTGGTCGATCGATTCGAACCTATGCTATATCATCCATCTCCTTTTGGCGATATCTTGAGCATACGAACTCGGATTGTCTCGAAATTTGGAACGTTGGTTCCCACGGCTTTGCTCGACGTGTCTTATCAATTGTAGCCCGATCCGGACTCAGACAAAATTCATCGATATCCATGGTGAACCTGCGATGCACAATCGATGTTCATGACTAATAATCATTGCTTTTCAGTTAATCTTTGGGTATCTCGGCTTTGCCAAAAGTTGGGATAACAGTATGCATGTATGTATGTATATATGTATGTATGTATGTATACATGTGTGTATGAATATGTATGTGTGTATATATATATGTATGTATGTTTGTTGCATCATGTATATATTGGACTTATCTTTGAGCTTATCTGGTTGTGTTCATGGAGTCTGGTTGTATTCTCTGGTTTACCACTTTGTTATTGAGTGGTGTGGTTAGATGCACTTATATATGCCTTCATTATTGGTGTTGATATCTGACTACATTTCATGTATGTAGTCTGTTGCTCTTTTGAATGCTGGTCATTTCCATTTGTATACATACATTTATGTATGTATATATGTGTGTATTCATGTATCCTTGTTAGAACTGAGCATGTTTGTTCCTTTCTTTTGATTCATGTGCATTGCATCTAAGGTCTGGCATACTCGTTGTTGTTGTGGACTTGAAACTGTAGCTCTGGTTGTCTTGGTGCCATGCCACTATCCCGAACACTTGAACTTGTTTCGAGTTAAATTGATTGACTAGTTCTAGTGATTGTCTGCATTTGTTATATTGTGTGATGTCCACCATATATGTGTACATGTGTGAATATGCATGTATATGTGTATGCTATTTCAAACAATTTATTGTGTTCTCTGACCACATGTGTACACTTTGACTGTTGAGGCTTGTTGCGGTTTCTTCCAGTCTTTGCTGTTTGTGAATCCATGCCTCACTGTGTTCAAAACTGTTTGTAATTTTGTTGCTATTTAATGTTGATACTTTTACTCAGTTGACTTGTTGGTGATACTGATGCCATTAATATTTGAATTCATTTATGGTCTGACCATTTTGGTGTTTCACATTTCCTTGAGTCTGATTACAGTCCACTGGTTTCATGTGCAGTTTGTATATTTCTGGTTTCACTTGAATTTTCATATTGCTTTGACTCCACCGTCGAGTCTATTCTCATGTGTACACATTTGTGCACTTGTTAGCATGGTCTGGTTTTAGCTTCTTGTTGCGTGAGAACTTGTACTTGACAATTTTATGATGTTTTTGTGTTGCACCTGAGTTGAATCCAGCCTCGGCTTAGGTTTGACCTTGTGCTCACCTGTCCCTGCAGTTTTATCAAGTGTATATCGGTGTGCACGGCCTTGTGGCATGTACAGTGATACACTATGCATGTCACAAGTTGTTCGTGTAGATGAATTCAAAAATAAATGATGACGAACAACCCCAATAACCGAGGCAATTAATATTTTCGAAAACACACATTTTATTTTACACTGCAAAAATATTTCTTTTTCAATTTTTCTGCGTCAGTGTTTATTTTGCAGACAATTCAGATGCTGGATTCAGGCTGGAGCAAAGTTGAAGATAAAATACGAGTGAATGAATGGTATGTAGTGAGGTGAACAATGTAAAGTGAAATTTGAGATGTAATCGAAATTGTATTGTAATTTAAAAATGTATATATATAGTGAGAGCTCAAATTTGTACTATTTAAAATTGTAATAAAATATTTGTTTGAATAAAATATCTGTTTGAATTTAAATTCTGTGTTATTTATTTTATTCAGCAAATATTTATTTAATTATGTGAAAAATAAAATAGTACAATAACAAATACATTTAAATGAATATATATATATATGTTTATTATCATCAAACAAAAATCATATACTTGCATATTCAACAATCTCCCCCTTTTGATGATAACAAACATTGTACTATTCAAAATTGTAATAAAATATTTGTTTGAATTTAAATTCTGTGTTATTTATTTTATTCAGCAAATATTTATTTAATTATGTGAAAAATAAAATAGTACAATAACAAATACATTTAAATGAATATATATATATATATGTTTATTATCATCAAACAAAAATCATATACTTGCATATTCAACAATCTCCCCCTTTTGATGATAAAAAACATTGTACTATTCAAAATTGTAATAAAATATTTGTTTTAATAAAATATCTGTTTGAATTTAAATTCTGTGTTATTTATTTTATTCAACAAATATTTATTTAATTATGTGAAAAATAAAATAGTACAATAACAAATACATTTAAATGAATATATATTTGTTTATTATCATCAAACAAAAATCATATACTTGCATATTCAACAATCTCCCCCTTTTGATGATAACAAACATATATTTAAGATTTTGAATTTATTAAATGTATTTGGGTATAGATGAAATCTATTTGCTCCCCCTATTTGAATGCCCCCCCTACACCAAATCTCCCCCTTCATATATGCATGAAAATAAATAAAAATATGCAAATAAACCTCTAGATGGGAATATGCAAATAAAAAATATGACTTGATTTATTTGCCAAAATCAAAATCTTAACTTTTCTCTCCCCCTTTTGTTATCAGCAAAAGAGTAATAGTGTTAGAAAAAATAGAGATAAAGTGATAGACATTAATACACTATTAATACCCAATCGAGTATAAATATTAAATTTCAATAAAAAATCAAACAAAAATCATAAATACTCTGTTAGGCGCATATTCCACTTTAGAATGATAGGGGTGATGTTGGTGTATAAAACCATATAGTTGTGTCTATTTGTGGTATATTAATATCAGGAATTTGAATATCTACTAACTATGCATAACCGTTAGGACTTTTAAATGAGATTAGTAGTATTCCCAAATTTTTAAAAAACAAAAAAAATCCAAGTATCTTCTAACCACACATAACCGTGAGGACTTTTAAATGGGATTAGAATCAACTCGTCTATTTAATAACCAATTTTGATATGTGATCCATACATGCATAACCGTAAGGACTTTTAAATGAGCATGAAAGCACATACACAAATATTCCAAGTAATTCACCCATGCATAACCGTGAGGACTTTTAAATGAGTGCGAATAATTTGGATGTTAAAAAAAAACGAATAATTTCCTGTTTAAAAATACCACATTTTGACATACTATATTGGATTTTGATTAGTGATGGTCGTTAGAAATATGATAGAAATAGAGATGGTCATGGAATTTTTACCTATCAAAAGTTATTATAAATCTTGTTTAAATATTTAAAGAAATTTACCAAAAATACTTTCTCAAGTCATAATATATGATTAATATCAACACTCATCATTTTTTGAATCACTATTTATCTTTTCGATAATCAATAGGAAGTCAGATTATTTAATGTATTCATTTAAGATCAAATCCAAAAATAAATATAAAATCAACCTTCTGAAATGTCTAATCTGAAACGAAGTCAACAAAAACTATTTTATGGAAGGGATTTTATAAGAAAAAATGTCTGCTAATTGAAAATCAATTAAAATGAAAATTATGCAGATATTTTCTTTGAAAACGATGCGACTACTGAATGTCTCAACATAAATCACGTTCCACTAGTAATTTTTCTATCAACTAGATTACCAATGTAATCTGCATCTGAATTTCCCTTTGACTTTAGATTATTATTAGTTGGATATCATAGACCAGACCGTGAAGTTTGCAACAAATTCCTTAAAATCCTTTTACAGCTTTTAAATGAAATTCATTTGAATTTGAATTTGTGCAAATAAGTAAACAGTGAACATAGTTTTAGATTTAGAAGCAATAAGATAAACAAATATATCCACATGTATAATGAGTAATCATCAATCAATAAAACACCATCATTAGTCCAAAAAATCCTATATGAACTAGTTCAAAGACTCTACAGGTACTTATAGTGTTCTCGGCATACATATATAATTCACTACAACAAACTGGACATTTAATAGCGTTTCAAAAACGCTATAATAGGTTTTAACAGCGTTTTTAACTATGCTGTATAACGACATGCAATTATAGGTCAGAAACTTATCATAGCATTAGATCAAACGCTGTAAAATATATTTTTTAATAGCGTTTCCCTAGTGTCATTAATGTTGTTTATAGAGTTTTATACCGATGAGCAAAAACCTTTCTTAGCATTCAGTTAATGCTATCAATGTTATTTTACAGCAGTAAACTCTTGTTATGATAATTATTTACAACGTTTTCATGTGTTTCCATGAATGTTCTTTTAGACTTTGCTGAAACGCTGTTGAAACTCTTTTACAACATTGCTGAAACGATGTTGAAACTTTTTTACAACATTGCTGAAACGCTGTTGAAACTCTTTTACAACATTGCTGAAATGCTGTTGAAAATTATCACACAGATTTTAGAATGCTATTGACATAGTTTACACAGCATTTTGGAAACGTGATCGTTTAGGATTTCTGCATTTCCCCTACATAGGTTCCATTTCTATACACATCGGTCCTAATTTATATACCAACATAGTTAAAATCAACATGCACATTTCATAATCAATATAGTATATCAATCACACATCAAAATACACAATATTCTTACATCAATACATATATAATACGTCCACAATATTTCATAAACAATATAGAACAAGTAGCAGCTAGTGACCAATTGTAGTAATACATACAAACGTACAAACCAAATTGTAGTTCTAGCAGCAAAATAACTTTGAATCCATGACCTGTTGCGGTACTTTTTTTCCATCAAAGACATCTATCGACCTATAAAGTAAAAATTAAAAAAGTAGCAAAATTTGAATACATCAAATGTAGTCAATAATTACAGGAAACTAAATTAGAATACAATATCTTCAAAAGTAGTAATACATGAAATTAGAATACATGAAAGAACAACATTCATACTGTAGTTGAGTTCAACCTAGTTTAAGTTATATACCACTAGGTTGTAGATGCTGCGTACAAAGAAATTAACAAAGATGAGATCAGTATAATATTCAGATTACAATATAATAATTATATAACTATCTTATTCAAATGAAATATAATAATTGAATTCATAAAGTTTGTCTATGATGAAAGAAGCACAAACATAAAAGGATTTTTCCTATAATAATTGGCACCCATTTACTTTTTCCTGTCGTGATATAGATATATTCGATAAAGGCATATTTGTATATACTTCAATATTTCTTAGCTCTATGTTTCTTAATCATTTTACCACTTATACAATTTTTCCAAGCCAATACATTATTTTCCCCAAATTTATTCTTTACCCAAAATAATTTTTGATAGCAAAAATACCGCCTTTAAGCTTTGAAACAGTTTAAAAGTAATTGTTTATGCCTCAAAATTATTTCAAAACTCACAAATATATTTTATTTGACAAATATAAATTTTAAATGAGTTGAATTCCCAAAGCTCAATTAAAATTTCAAAATTTTCAAACATAGTTAATTTGTTATACTTTCACATATACTATATAATTTGTTACATATTGATTCGTATATAAATTATATTACTTGATAAAATTTATTTAATTTTTATAGAACATAGTTAACTTTATAATTTCTATTAATTTAAATAATTTTTATAAAACTTATTTAACATAGTTAAATTGTTATAAAACTTTGTTAATTTTCTTAAACTTAGTTAATTTCTATAAAACCGGGTTACTTTTTAATAAAACTTACCTATGCTATATAAAACTTAATTAGCTTAGTTAATTCTTGTAAATTTAGTTACCTCGGTACATTTTTATAACACTTGGTTAACCTTTATAAAAGTTAGTTAATTTTATAAAACTTAGTTAACTTAATTTAATTTTTACAATGGTTAGTTTTTATAAATTATGTTAAATTTTACTAAACTTAGTTAACTTAACTTAGATAATTTTTATAAAACTTAGATAACTTAACTTATTTAATTTTATAAACTTGGTATGATGATAGCATCACCCACCACTAAGCATACCATTATTCTTTTAATAAAGTGGAGTATTTATGGTAAGCAAATTAGCTCAGTTACATAGCTGCAGTTGCTCAAACCATAGAGCGCAGAGCTGCAACAGGCAAGACTTACTATAGTAACCAATTTTTTTATAACATCCCAAAATGCAGTATAGTGGATACTATAGATCTGTTCAGTACACATTTTTTTATATATCAGTAGGTGTATATGGAATTGTACGATGAAAAATTGGTTAATGAAAACTTGGTTAATGAAAGCAATATGCATTTCATGAAAATATTTCTCAGTTTATGAAGGATGAAAAATACACAAGAACATATGAAACATTTTAAAGCCAGAGCGCTTGATTTGCTGATTTCATATTCATAACTGGTTGCGTTGAACACTACATTAAAGTTTTCTGTCCCACTACTTCCGTCCATTTTATACAAATGGTTAGCCAAAGGGGTGAAGTTCAATGCTCAGTTTAGAAATACTTGTTTGCACTCAGCTCAGTTCAAAAATGAGTATCATTATATTTTCAAGATTAAAAGATGATGGATGCAAAGAAACTATGTGACTATGGAGTTCATGAAGATGCAGTGATAGAAATGTTAGCTAAACGGAGGATAGTTCGAGATTTCTTGTGAAGAATATACCTATTGAAGTGAATCCGTATAGTGTTAAGGCAATGAAGAGAGTGTTGCAGAATTTGAATGAGCAACTACATATTAATCTGCCACAACCGGAGAGCTATATATTCCTTTACAAGTAGAACCGATGCATGATGAATATACACTGAGGTCTTATGGTGTTCAGCCAGATGACATGATAGGGATGTTTGAGGGAAGTATTGAGTCCTGCAAGAAGAAGTATGTGCCAGAGTAATCACGTATCTCAGTTTTCATATTAGATGAATGACGTGCTAATGTTTGATTAGTGTGAAATCTTGTAGAATTTCATGAAGTCACTGACAGTAGAGTAGGTAATCAATACGTACTTTACTATATTTCCTACTGTCTTCGCGAATTGATTTCTCTTTCAGCTAAAATATCCAAAGTTGGGTTTATTTATTTATTTGTCATCATTATACAATCCAATCAATATGAAGTCAACGATCGTATCGATTATTTACCTTTAATAGAACTAAATGTCATTTGTCATCATAAAATATTTTATTAGATCATAATAAAGATCAATTCAAAATTAGTACAAGAAACTAAAAAAATTACTCACCAGCGCTTATTTTCTCTGCTTCTCTAGTCAAATTACTCACCAGCGCTTCACTATACCTCCTATATACATCAATTTACTTATTAAAGCAAATACCATATGGGATGCTTTCAAACATAGATAACTTGTAGCGCTAATTATATTATGTTTATTTAAAGCAAAACAGGTTCTTATATTCTAATTCACATAGGCATATTGATGTCGAAAAGAGGGGGAGAAAAGGCTAATGTTGAAATCATTCGAGTAAATATATTCGGACTCCATCTGTCAAAGAATTACAACTCTGATAACATTATATGTGTTGTCACTTTTTCTTTTCTTCTCACTTAAACAATAATCTTAGCTTTCTCATTCTTATCCAATAAAAAATAAAAATTGAAAATGAATGGTTCAAGGATAAACTTTAAGAGACATGTATCTGTCTCTAACATAGATTCAGCTATTTCAAGAGTATGTTTTACACCATTATATGGCTCGAATTCTGCAGCTTATTCTCAATAATTTAGATAATCAAGATTTTACTAAATATTAACAATATAAAACAAACTGATCAAAATTTAAAAACCCAATATATATGGAAAAAAATATATAATTATAAACATAAAATAAACAGAAACATATATTAGGGAGAGAAGCGGAATTAGAATTTTGTATGTACATTGATCATCCATATATAATATTTTATTCGATCTTCTATTCGAATTCACAACTTTACTTCTGAACTAGTATTGATCCCCCGATCCTTTAATGTAGACTTTGACCAGGCTTCCCGATCGGAATTTTAGTTTTCCTTGCATAGCTCTCAACTATGATAGAAAACTTAAGTATCCAACCACAAATCCTCATCAATGTTCGTCGTCAAGAATCGAGTGATAAATTCTTTTTCGGATCAGTGTAAACACCTCAAAATCCCATACTCGAATCTTAGATCAGAATCATGCGACGAAATAATCCACATACTTCATATGAATTTAATAATATTTCAAAATTTTAATGAAAACATTTTGTAAAACTTTAATTCTTTATTCAAACATTTTTATAAAGATTCTTCTTTATATTTAACCATCTGTTAACATTTCTAAGAAATTATTCAAGTTAAAGATAACCTTTTGTTATAATATACCTCTTATATTATAATTTGCTCCTTTAAACCAATATTAAATGCAAACACCTTTGTATTTAATAAAACTTCTTTTGTTAATCAAGACTTATTTTATTAATTAATACTCATTTTATTAATTATCCACTTACACCGGTTTCAATACTTAAAAGTATTCATATGCTTGTTCAAATGTTTTAAGTATATTCACAATTTACTTAACAAGTTTTACTTACTTTAAAATATAATCAAAGAGATTAAAACAATTATCACCAAAACATTGTTATAATAAACCCTTTTATATATAACATTTTCTATCTTTATATAAAAGATTCCAATACTTGGTTTTATCTTTAAAATTCCATCATTAAAGATCTAAATATACCCATAAGATTTCTTTTAAAGTGCCGTTCTAGGGTTTAAAAACAAATATTTCCTAAACACTACAAACCCAAAACCATCCATTAATAACTTTAACCATTTCTTTTAAAGATCAAAGCATACCCATGCTTATCAATTAAGATAATACAATTCGATAAAAATTGATTCATTAATTAATTTATCAATTAATGATTCATAATATCCATTTTTAACTTTAGAAAATTATATAGATCGAGTAACTCAAAAATGATACCAAGGAACTGCGTACGACCAATAGTATCGCATATTTCCTTGACAAGAAGGGGATACTTAAGAGAAGCGTTTATCATCCGAACACATCTCCTGCCCATTTTTAGTCACTTTCGAGCCACTCTAATCAATTAATCATAAGATTATTTTTCATTTTCAAAATCCCATTTTAGAAATAATACTATTATTATTCCTTTTCCAAAAAATCATTTGAAATTCCTTTCAAAAATACCGGAATTTAAATTCTCAAAAATTCCATTGTAAAGCACATCTTATAAATCCAGTTTATAAAATCACTTATATAAAACATATTCATAAGAACTATTTATCTTAAATAAATTCCTTTAATAAACATTATTATTTATCGAATACCCCATAGTCAAATTGTGAAACTAAATTTACGAGGTGTTCATACTTAAACTTTTAAATTAAACAACCAATCAATTAATGATAGTAACTGAGAATTATAATTCAGATAACTATATTCTTCGAAAAATATCCTTGGTAAAATTATTTCATTTGCAAATTTTCAAAACCAAAATCATTAGTATATATCATTAACAAATACGCACTCATAACAATACTCTTAAACTCATTCTAGGGTGTTACTAACCCTATCTCTAATGAGTTACTCATTTGAGGGTATTACTAGCCCTATCTCTGATGAGTCTTTACCTCACCAAAGCCAAGGTTCTCGCTAAACCTTGCACTCTGATACCAAACGTGAGGACCCATTTCTTCGACTCTCGGAAATCGACACTAATACATCCTCAGTATTCACATGCCGCAAATCCAAGTGCTGGAGAGGCAGATTCTCAAGGGTAAGAAAGAAAATAAAGACAGAATAAAATCACACATGAATGGAATAACATATATTATTTCAATATATAATCTTTACAGCAGAAATTTTTTGTTAGAATTAAACAGGGACAGTTATAAATATCCATCCTTACAAATGCGGAATACAATAATACACGAGTGTGGTGGAAACAGATAATAATCTTCAGAAGAATCTCCTAACTCCATGCTCGAGCTCTATCCAGATTTCTTCGAACTAAACCTTACTACTAGGCTACCCGGGAAAATTAGGGCACCCAGAGTTTAAGGGAAAGGAAAATAAACTCCGGGTCAGTCAAGGGACTAGTGTGAGAAACTCAAAATACGCATTTTGATAACAAAGGTATCTCATAAGACCACACCGTACATAAACACGGAACGGTTTTTTACTTTATGATAACCAAAACATTTGCTATGTAAAATCATTTAATATTATTTTTAATGACATTCTTTTCAAAATACTTTTCAAATAAACTTATAAATTTTAGCCGAAATTGTTACATTAGTTAAATTTGACGGCATAATAGGTTTACAACTAAGTTCGAAGGCACTTATTAGAGAATGGATTTCCATACGATAATAGGTAAGGGATTACCTTTTGTACAGTACATCTCTAGAGGAATATTCCGAGGATACACAAACAATCCTCCGCATCTAGCAAGACCGATCTATCCCTATTTGGCACTCATACATGATCTGGATAGAAACATAATATGACATCACCCCAGCCGTTATCGACCTATCCGGGGCCCCATAGCATACACCACATACTTGACATATAGAGAGTAATCTAGAAAGGTGGTGATCATACCCTAATGGTTGCGAATCACATAGCCTTACGGCATACCCTGTTTAAGCCATTACCAGGTGATGACGCCCGAGGTAGCGATTACCTTTCACATAGCACATTTCACTTTGAATGCCACATCTCCAGTCCATGATCACATAACTGATTTCTACAAACGTACAACTCTTGAGCTCGTACATCTTAGGAATGGGTGTTAAGCTAAGAGAAGTTGCCTTCTCTGCCACCAAACTGATGATACATTCATAGATATCAATTTATGTTATTAGAAATGCAACGTTGGATATTCGTCCATACAAGTTACCCAAGAATAGGATAAACCGAACGCACTCTCCTACCACATCCTATCGGCAATTACCCCTAGGATTAGTAGCAAGAAGTTCTTGCATCAAAGATCTCAAATGGAGAACTACTGCCACATAATTTGATATGGTAAATTTCCTCTGAGGGTCAGTGACAAGTATCCCTACATTCTATCTTCCAAATCATTTCTATGTCTTCACTTCGAATACGTAAATTGGTTCGAAGTGGTCTCCGAGGGTCAGTGACAGCTATTCCTTTTTCAACTTAATAATCCATCTCCTACCTTAACTAACAAATAAACTGATAAATCAACTATTCCAACAGGTTGTTTCGCCTCTCCAATTAATCCTTGAATACTGGATTTACAAGGCTTAACATCTTTATACAAATCCTCATCCGATTGAATGTCCTATGGAATAGAATATTCACTGAACTTCCACTATCCACTAAGACCGATGTACCATAGCCGAGCCGACAACAATCATAATCACCATGGTATCGAAGGTTGGTGCTTCTACCCTATTAGATTCACTATTCCAAACTATAATATCATCTGTCATCTTCCATTGTTGCTTAGTCGAAGCTCCGTCCTCGATGGCGAAGCGGCTCTCCTATGGTACGTGCATTAATGAACTCGCATGCCATTCTATTTCATTCTAGCTTTTCTCCACTAGATAAGGTCCTCCAATTACGGTATTAATTACTATCCTTCCATAAGTATGCCAGGGTCCCTCTCCACTGGGTTTAGGTTGGTTCCCTTGGGCATTCTACCCTTGAGGTCTCGCATTTTGTCTACCATCCTATGGCTTTCATACATACGGTTACAACTTATTTTTTCTTATCAACTCCTTAATAAAATCTCTTAAATACCAGCATCATTCATGTTATGCCCATGAGTTTTATGGAACCAACAGAACATTTCTAGTCGCCTCTCTTCCTCAATCACCACCCTCCTTGGCGGCTTTTATACCTTTCTGTGCCTTGTGTAGTAAGGTATATATTTTGAGGTGTATTGTTAAATGGCGTATACTCATTCGGTCTCACATTCCTTAGGTGATTTTTGGCTTCATTCCACCTGCCTCCAGCACTCTGATTCCTCTTCTTTTGGTTGCCAGGATTACCAACATTTATAGCCACATTACTGGAACTCTCACTGGTTTGTTTGGTCGCCACATTACTCTAAATTAACTCCTTAGACCGTCCATCACTATCCTATTTTAGCAACCTGACTTGCTTCTTCCAAACACAAGAATTGATTAGCTTTCTAGTGGAACTCCTCCATAGTTGTTGACTACTTCATCCTTAACCATTTCCCAAAAAGTCCATGTTGAATGTATGCTACGAACCAACGCCATTAACACCATGCTTTCAGTCGGATTATTAACTTCTATCACTACGATATTATACCTATTCAGGAACACCTTCAACTACCCCTAATGTCCCTAAGAAAGGCTTGACAAGAACATTGTGTCTTGAGGCCTAGCGGTATGGTGCCTGAACTACTTCTAAAACATCTTTGCTAATTCATCAAATGTTGATATAGACTTCGGGGAGCCGGATAAGCCACATTGATGCTACTTCATCCAAAAAATAGGGAAACATATGCATCGAACTACATTTGTTCCTTTTGTACCATCCCTATGCCATCCATACTTGAATAAATGCTGCCTGGGATTGGTAGTCCAGTTATACGATGACATTGAAGGCATCATAAACTTTTTGGTATACTCCTCCCTTAAGATTTTCTCTATAAAATAAGTTCTACTAGGCGTAGAACCGCAGTCCACATTCTTCCTCCATTTATTTTCCTCCATCAACTACTTAATCATGTCAGCTATGTTCTCCTCTCTAGCTTGGAAATCAAAAGGTCAACTATTAAGAGCTACGCCGAGTGTTTGACTCTGCAAACGGTCTCTATTTGCTCATTGATGCCTAATTTCTCCAGTCCTTGGGAGAACCACTCCTTTAGTTCTTTTCTGATGTCTAGTTAACTCCATAGTAGTTGTTTGAATGTCATCCAAACCATCATCTCTCTAACATGCTACAACTTATCCACAAAGTCAGATAAGTTGACATCTTCAGGTTCCTGCCCCTTTATGGGCCTCAAATTCTGGTCTACCAACCTGCTTTTGGCCTATAGCAATTTGAATTCCCATGGTAGAGGCTGTTCCAGTAGCCTTTTCCTTTTACTTTTATTTTCTATCTCTTCTATTCTGACAGGAAGCAAATGAGTTCTCCTCTTCAGATCTAGTATGTGATGTCACTCTTTTGCTTCTCCTGATCCTCTATGACTGTTGGATCAACAAGGCTACACTAGCTTCCTTTTTGTCTAATTGAGCCTTCTAACTATCCACTATCTTCTGATTTAACACTTCCGTCATCTTCTCAAACTCCACTCTAGTGACTATCTCCCGAGTGGCAAACGATCCTGCTAATTTTGCTGCCAGTTGGTCCTTTACTTCAATATGATGAGAAGCTCCTTTATCTACACTAGCCACAGCTCGAGATCTACCAGACTTCTTTGATAGTGCCATTGATTCCAAACTAAAATTCCCTCAAATCTTTCAATGTAAACCTTTTGGATTTAGCCACTGGATACTCTAATGCACAATAGACAGTTAAATCTATGCCTATTAAATTCCTTTCTTAGTCAAGTCAACAAAAGGTTGAGCCAAAAAATGGCATAACAAACAAAAAAGAACTGAAATGAAGAGATCTAGTCAATAAAAGTAAGAACACAGAGAAATTTTTGGGCTGGTTCAACAAATCTTAGGCTTACGTCCACTATAATATTGTTGCTTGTAGATTTTAGTCCTAAGTACAAAGGTTTTACCGATCTAACAGCCTAGAATAGCATAAGGTAACTTTGTTAGTAACTAGTCTCGTATAGAGAGAGAGAGGATGAAGAAAGCAAGTGCCAAAAGTCCCTTTTCAAATGCTCCAAGGCTTATATTTACAGGAAAAATCTCCAACAAAATCATCAGATCGCGATAAACCAAGTCTAACTTCAGATCGGAGAATGTAGGATAGGAAGATGGAGTCCTAGAGCAAGAAAATCATCTCGGTACCACAGAAGTGATCGGTACCAACCTGATTTTTTGAAGGCAAAGTGTGCCATCTTCCTACCTTCGGTCTTCTATCTTCGATCCATCGAGTTTTGAGCACTTTTCGTTAGAAATCTTGTTGATTCTAAGAGGTTCCCATATCTCTTATACATGTCTTCCTTCCTTCAGATTTTCTTAAGAGTTGTTCGCCTAATCCTTGAGAAATAGACCCTTCGACAATCCCTTAAGCTAATAATCCGTGGGGTTTTAGCTCCAAAGCCAACTGTGGCGCACAAAAAGTGCTCGGTACTGATCAGAAAGGGATTGGTAACAGCCACTTTCCTCAGGTCCTACTACTTTCCAAACTCTTGAACACCTTCCATTTCCCTACCAAACATGTTCCCATGATCTTGTACCATTATGTCTTCATCTTGACATCCAGATTTATTTGAAGGTCATTTGGTTAAAAAAACCAGATAACAATGTCTTAAAAGCTCTCAAATTAAGACTAATTGAAACAAAGATAAGAACGATTAAAATGAAAAAATGTAAAGACATAGAGAATTTACACAGTTCAAATATTAAGGAATCCTATGCCAATGGGTTAATCAATCAATTTGATTGTTTCTTTTCCTAGTACAAGCTCTGAAATCAATGGGGATTATAGTACAAATTTTACAGGATTTTTTTCTCTTAGTAATAAAAATTCAATTCTTTTTTCTGCAACTGTCCTTTCCTTTTATAGCAGTAAAGACATCATATAAATTACTAACGTTGTACCTCGTTGTAACGAACCTGGCTTTTGATCCTAGAAAGATCGACACTAATACATCCACTTCATTACATGCCGAGTATTCAAGTGCAGAAAAACACCAGTCGTTAGTGAAAGAAAGAAGATAGAAGATGGAAAAACTAAGAACAAACATAGAATCTCACAACGCAACGGAATAACATATATTAATCAACATAATATTTACAAAGTCATTTACAAAATGATACATCAGAGTCATACTAATACAATTTCTAACTTAGGACAGTTATAACAGCCCGTCCTTATACACAGATATAGAGTATGTTTGCGCCAAAATTGATCATAAACACCCAATTGCCGATGAAAGCACTCGTTCACAATCACAGATCATAGATAGCAAGTATGTAGAGAATATAAATATGAAGAACACTCAAAAATTAAAAGGAAAGCGGTAGAAACACAAGATTTATAGTGGTTCGACGTTGTAGCCTACGTCCACTTCGAAGAGTTGCTGTTTTATTGATTATAACTCGCTGGTTACAAAGGTTTACAATAGTACAACCGAGTTACAACAATGACCGGTAGAGTATCGTCGTAGAAGAGCCAAAATATCTCTTTTCTGTAGGTCCAGGGTCACTATTTATAGGCATAGTCAGCAAATATCTCGCCCAGATCTCAGAAGACTTCTTCTCTTACGTGGGTGGGCCCACGGGATCGAGTTCAGGTGATTTCGACTCGATTTAAGAGCGATACAAATTAAGTTCGTATCGATCAATAATTGGTCCTTTCAGGCTGGGATCGATCAGGTATCTTTTTGATGTGGCAAACAATCTCCTGTGAAAATTTGGTAGCATTTGGACTTGTAGATTGTGAGATATGATCGATGCAAGTTTGGATCTTCAATGTGCAAGCGGGTTCATATCGCTTCCATTCGTGTCGCTTCACTTCGTATCGATAGCATGCACGTGTTGACTAGGTGACATGGCACTATCTTTTAGGATCGATCCTCCTTTTATGCCGAGTGACCGAGTCTTGCTCTTGAACGTGCTTCTAGTCGTGTCGATCATTTATATTTTCTTCGTGTCGCTATAGGCTTAACCTCTTCGTGTCGATTGTGACTCACTTGATCTCATATCGATTCCCATGCTCCTTTTCGTATCGATAGTCAGCTTCACAATTCGTATCGATCAAATGATGATCGATACAAATCTGGATGCCTCTCTCCGATGGACACAAACTGGGACAAAACCATGAATGGATACGAAGGGAACTTCCTGGATGGATGGTTACGTGCTTAATGGTCTGAGGGATGGTAAAGGATGGATATGAACTCGATGTTCTCTCCATGGATACGAATGAGATTGCGGATTGGCTACGGTTATGAAATGGATGGACACGAAGTGAAGGGCCTTAATGGATACGAACATTGCTATTGTAAGGTGATGGATACGAACTGTTTGGGTACGAACTGTTTGGGTACGAACTACACTTGGCTCCCATGAAACTTCATTGATCCGTAACTTGAGCATACGAACTCCGATTGACTTGAAATTCGAGGCGTTGGCTTTCATAGCTTTGCTTGTCGTACCATATCAATTGTAGGTCGATCCGGACTCAAGCAAGATTTTTCAGTATCCATAGCGAACCTGTGTATAACTGATCTTCGAGACTGATTGTCTTCGGTTTCCAATCACTTCTTTAGTGTCACGGCCTTGCAAAAATATGGGATAACACTTGCCCCTCAAAACATGCCTTGTGATAGGAAGGTGTGTTTTGTAGTTTTATATGCTGGATGTTCGTATCCTGTTAGTGACCTGTAAAAAGATTGATATTCTTATATGATTATGAATAGCGATCGTTCGAGACCATATGTCGTTCGGGGCGGTGTATGCCCGTTCGAGGTCGGATGCCATTCGAGGCGATAGGTGATCGTTCGAGATCGGGTGCCGTTCCTGACGAATAGTGACCGTTCGCGATCGGGTGTCGTTCGAGGCGAATGGTGACCATTCGAGGTCGGGTGCCGTTTAAGGTGAATTGGGACCGTTTGTGGTCGGGTGCCGTTCGAGGCGAATGGTGACCGTTCGAGGTCGGGTGCCGTTTAAGGGGAATTGGGACCGTTCGCGGTCGGGTGCCGTTCGAGGCGAATGGTGACCGTTCGAGGTCGGGTGCCGTTCGAGGCGAATTGTGACCATCCGCGGTCGGGTTCCGTTCGAGGCGAATTGTGACCGTCCGCGGTCGGGTTCTGTTCGAGGCGAATTATGACCGTCCGCGGTCGGGTGCAGTTCGAGGCGAATTGTGACTGTCCGTGGTCGTGTGCCGTTCGAGGCGAATTGTGGCCATTCGTGGTCGGGTGCCGTTCGAGGCAAATTGTGTATGCATGAGGGGACTTAGTATCATTAATGTCAAATTTGATGTTCGAGTGAGTTTCTAAATCATTTGTTATGGCGGTTCATCGCCATCTCAGAGCATGCCTGAGGACCGTTCGCGATCTCGTGCATGTGTAAGTGACTTCACAGTTATTGAATTATAAATACCAGATTTACATTCAAACGAATCTTATAACAAAATGTCCAACTAAATCAAGTCCAGATGTACAAAAGAGAAAACAAAAGCAAAATAGAAACGTCAAAGTGCAAACATCTCCACTGTTGCAGTTCATAGTCGTCTTAGAGCATGCCTGAGGACCGTTCATGATCCCGTACATGTGTAAGCGAATTAACCGTGTTAGTGTGGAGTTTGCCTCTTATTCGTTGTTATTCAAATCAGTTGATAACAAGTTGATGCCTCGATCCAGAGTCGTCCTCATTTGATGCAGATGGTGGTCGCTCTCATTCCACCATTGCTGCTCGCCTCCTCACGTACTGTAATAGCATGTCGTCCCGGATATGTCCTTCAATCTCATCCCTCAAGTGTCTGCAATCATTCGTAATGTGACCGTTTAGCTCGTGGAATAAGCAGTACTTGTCTGATTTCTTCTTGTTGGCGGTCGGATCCCTCCTCATTGGCCTCAGGTAGGGAACTTACCCCCTAGTGTCTTGGTAGATTCGCTCTAACATCTCGCTTAGCTCTGAATAAGAGATGAATCTCGGCTCTTTTCGCGGCTGCTTTGGCTCATCACAACAGTCTTCTACTTTCCATTTTCCTTTATCCTTGCCTGAATCCTTTCCGGGTGGATCTCCACTTTTGACTTCATAAACTTCAACTCCCTCTCCTTCCTCTCTTTCAGCATTAGCATCCTCTTGTCGCAGAAACCTTTTTGCCTCATGGTAAAACTCTCCTAGATCCACGGGTGGATCCCTTGTCAATGAATTCTTGAATTTTGTTCCATCAACTATGCCAGATACAGCTGCCATCAAAACCATGGATGGATCTGGTCGATCCACCGATGCTGCCGCTGCATTGAATCGTGTCAGAAAACTCCTCAAAGATTCCTCGCTTCTCTGCTTTAGTGCTGTCAAACTCATCACATTCTTGGGCTTCAAAATATGAACTCTAAACTGCCTCATAAACTTCTCAATCAACTCGGTCCCTGTTCCAATGGAGCCGCTCTCCAGTTGTCTGAACCACAGTGCTGCTATGTCCGTCAAATACAATGGGAAGCACCGGGCCATGACCTCCTCCGATGCCCCCAGTACCTCCATGTGCCTCATATACCTCGTCGGATGAATTGCAGGATCCGTCCTCCCGTTGTATGTCTCCAGTGTTGGTAGCTTGAATTCTAGTGGATTCCTGGCCTGCCTAATTGGGGGAGCAAAGGGGCTCATGTTCACATCTTCCAGATCTCTATTCACTAATCCACTTCTCATGGCTCGTCTGACCATCTCCGCCAATCTGTCACTATCTCCAAGTTGTAGTCCTTGTCCGATGCGTCCGATCTGCCCCCCAAGTTCATGAGGGAATCCTGGTAACTGCTCTCTTGGACGAGCATCCATTCCTCTATTAACGCCATGTTAAACAGTTCTGCCTGGTATCATACCTGAAATTGGATCAACATGCTCCTAGGGGTACCCCCCAGCTCAGGGGCTGCTCCTGATGGTCCTGCTCTATCTGTTTTCCTTTTTGGTCCTTCTGGTCCACCTCCGTGGATCTGAACTCCAGTAGCTCCTGCTTGTCCAAACCATTTGAGAATGTTCTGCATCATTTCCTCCTGCCTTTTTAGGATTCCTTCCTGCATAGCCTCCATCATCATCTCCATCTCGTCTCTGGTGATGAAAACTAAAGTCTGGTTAGCTCCTGAAGAGGCCTCCTGACTCCCTTCATGTTGACTCCTTTCTGTTCTTAGTCTCCTTGCAGATTGTTTCACCATAGCTTTCTAGATCCAAGTCCTCAAGCCTACCGATCCAAAATCCAAGCTGTAGAATCCCTGAGTGCTAGTCTTCTCAGTGAAAGCACCAAAATGTTTGCGCCAAAATTGGTCACAAACACCCAATTGCTGATGAAAGCACCCGTTCACAATCACATATCATAGATAACAAGTATGTAGAGAATATAAATATGAAGAACACTCAAAATTTAAAAGGAAAGCAGTAGAAACATAAGATTTATAGTGGTTCGGCATTGTAGCCTACGTCCACTTCGAAGAGTTGCTATTTTATTGATTATAACTCGCTGGTTACAGAGGTTTACAACAGTACAACCGAGTTACAACAATGATTCCAGGAGAGTATCGGGTAGAAGAGCCAAAAGATCTCTTTTCTGTAGGTCTAGGGTCACTATTTATAGGCGTAGGCAGCAAATATCTCGCCCAGATCTCGGAAGACTTCTTCTCTCATGTAGGTAGGCCCACGGGATCGAGTTCAGGTGATTTTGACTCGATTTAAGAGCGATACAAATTAAGCTCGTATCGATCAATAATTGGTCCTTTCAGGCTAGGATTGATCAGGTATCTTTTTGATGTGGCGAACAAGCTCCTGTGAAAATTTGGTAGCATTTGGACTTGTAGATTATGAGATATGATCGATCCAAGTTTGGATCTTCAATGTGCAAGCGGGTTCGCATCGCATCCATTCGTGTCGCTTCACTTCGTATCGATAGCATGCACGTATTGACTAGGTGACGTGGCGCTATCTTTTAGGATCGATCCTCCTTTTATGCCGAGTGACCGAGTCTTGCTCTTGAACGTGCTTCTAGTCGTGTCGATCATTTATATTTTCTTCGTGTCGCTATAGGCTTAACCTCTTCGTGTCGATTGTGACTCACTTGATCTCATATCGATTCCCATGCTCCTTTTCGTATCGATAGCCAGCTTCACAATTCGTATCGATCAAGTGATGATCGATACAAATCTGGATGCCTCTCTTCGATGGACACGAACTGGGACAAAACCATGAATGGATACGAAGGGAACTTCCTGGATGGATGGTTACGTGCTTAATGGTCTGAGGGATGGTAAAGGATGGATACGAACTCGATGTTCTCTCCATGGATATGAATGAGATTGCGGCTTGGCTACAGTTACGAAATAGGCGGACACGAAGCGAAGTGTGATGGATACGAACATTGCTATTGTAAGGTGATGGATACGAACTGTTTGGGTACGAACTACACTTGCCTCCCATGAAACTTCATTGATTCGTAACTTGAGCATACGAACTCCGATTGACTTGAAATTTAAGGCGTTGGCTTTCATAGTTTTGCTTGTCGTACCATATCAATTGTAGGTCGATCCGAACTCGGGCAAGATTTTTTAGTATCCATAGCGAACCTGTGTATAACCGATCCTCGAGACTGATTGTGTTCGGTTTCCAATCACTTCTTTGGTGTCACGGCCTTGCAAATAGGCAGGATGACAAAGTACATAATATAGAAGGGAAACAAGATGATAACTATCTATCGATGGAGCTTCCTGCTCCAAGTTCCTCCAAAATGCATCCGTAGAAACCTGGACTACTTAGCTGCTCATAAAAATTTGAGCACCCAAGAGTTTTACGGAAAGAAGATAAAACTCTGGGTCAGACATGGGTATGGTGTGAGTAAACTCAAAGCAACTGAATTATTACTTTTAAAACTCTTTTAAAATCAAAGGTATCTCGTAAGACCACATCGCATACAAACACGGACGGGTTTTTACCTTACGATAACTAAAACACTTTTATACAAATTCAGTGATATTATAATAATGTCTAAGGTTCAAAGTAAATTATTAAAATAGCTGGAATGCTTGCATATCACGTTCCAACATATTTTGTATACAACTAAAACCGTATGGCGGTTATTGGAGAATGGATTCCATACAATGACTAAGCTACTTGGGTACCGCCCATTACAATACATGTCTAGAAAATGTACCGAGATCATACCTAACGACCCTTGCCAACACAAGATCGGCCTACCCCTTACTAGATAGTACCGAATATGTCATCACCCATTTCTTTGCAACCATTTTCATATCGAGCTCTCATGCATAACCAATCCATAAATATGTAGATGTATCGTATCTAGAAGGGTGACAACATACCCTAATGGGTGCGACCTACATAGTCTTGCTACATCTCCCCTGTTTTATTTATTCTCGGTTAATGAGGCTTGAGGCTACATTTTAGCTTTCTGAATAGCAATCCCTCTTGGAATGCTAACACCACCCTCCAGGCAGTAATGCAGTGCCAGCATTCATCCATACAAGTTGTCCAAGATAAGGACAAACCGAAGGCACCACTTCTACTACATCTATTTTCGAACCACCCTCAGGATTAGTAGAAAGCAGCCCTTGCACTTCAATGGCTCCATCTTCGATCCCATGCTTCAAGATGTCTTCATTTCGAAAGGCTTGAGTTGGATCGAAGTGGATTTCAGATAGCATACCAGATCCCGGTCACTTCGAAACAAGTTTCGACAGTTTCCGGTAAACTTAACCCGGTTCTTTAGGAAATAAACAGACAAAGATAAGAGCGGAGTTCATTTTCTAACCGTTTGTGGACGGATTTCCTTATCATTCGTCCTAGAAGAACAAACAAGTTTATACATATAATATAGCACCTTCGACGGTAACTATACCGTATAATTCTCATATTTCTCCTAGATATTTCCAAAATTATGTTTTGTCCAGATTTGATTGTTGGTTATTTAACTATCAAATAAACAAACATCCAATCATGGTTTAATTTCCATATAGGATCCACTAAGCCTTTATTAATTCTCTTTAATTAATAAAACTACATTATAAAACTTGATCAAAAGATCTTTTCAAAACACTAATCCCAAACCCCTGAATTCCCTATATACTTGGAAACATTTATATCTTTATCTCAACGGTATAAGTATATTACCAAAACATTTTACTTTTCATGCCTTGAAACAAAATTATATACTTATCTTATCTGTATAAGTATATTTACCAACTTTTCAAAGTTTTCTTCTTTCCAAATCCCATATTAAATAACCAAACATTTCTTCCAAATAAAACATTCCGCTTATCATTTATCAAAAATTCTCTTTTTAAAAGCTCATCTCATATTTCAATTAACTTATAACTTTCAAAATAAAGTTATAACTCGCCTTTATAGACCTTTAAGTTATTTCTCTTTCCAAATCTCTGATATGATTTATAATTTTTCCTGTTTTTAAAAATCTTTATATAAACCTTTCTATACTCCTTTATAAATATCATTTACAAAACATCATTTGTAAATCACATTAATAACCTTTTCCGATAGTAAAACTACTTTTCTATACACAAGTTATCATTTATATACCTTTATAAGAATTATATAACTTGAAAAACCATTTATAAATCCTTAGTCTCAAATTGATTAAAGAATTTAAGTAAATTCCAAACCATATTTTATAAATTCCAAATGAGGCTTATCAATTATTTAAGTAAATTCCAAATCATACTTTATCAATTATATAAATGTTTCCTTAAGTAAATTCCAAATCATACTTTATAAATCAGTTTAATTCCAAGGCACTTATCAATTATTTACATAGGACAACATATATGTAAATCAAACCAATTATCAAATCAGGGAATAACATGCCAATATAACTCAACTAGCATATACATGTCCAAACAACATAATAGCAGGATGGTGATTTATCCTGCTAAATAGATGTCCAAAACAATTTAATAAATTAATAGCAGAACGGAGATTTATTCTGCTAAACACATGTCCCAACAAACCAAACAATTACCATATAGCATAACGGTGTTTTATTCTACTACTGAATGTCCATACAACACAAACAATCACATTCTAACTTATTCACAGTTGTCTGTCTATTTAATATCATGAACAAGAGATCCTTTCGTTAAAATCAAACCACTTAAAAAAGAACCCAACTTAAAACATAACAGATAAAATTTAAAATTACTTTTAATAATTAAATCATAATTTAATATAAATTAAAGCTTAATTAAATCTTAAATAATCAAAATCAAATCATAATTAAGTCCTAATTAATTGAAAGTAAATTAATAATTAAACTTTAAACAAATAAACATTTACTTAATATTAATCCCTAATTAAGTAATAATTAAGTAAATAATTAATCTTTAATTAAATAATAATTAATTAAATAATTCAAATTTAATTAAATAATAATTAAAATAATTAAACTTGATTAAATAAAAATAATTACCCTTTTTAACTTAATTAATCATTAATTAAAACTTCTTAATAACTTACTTAATTATCACTAATTACTCACTAATTACTTAACCTAATTACTGATTTATTAATAAATATTTATCCTTAATAAATAAATTAATTAATTATTAAACATACTTAATCAAGTTATAATTAACTTATGTGTTGCTAGTTACGTTTGAAAATAGGTTTTCAAATCATTTTTAAAAGAAAACTTTAAAATTAGAAATCAGACTTTTCCTAACTACATCCATAGCGATTATCGCTGTAGACGCAATAACTTAGAATTTGCATCTCTAAGTTACCATCTAAAACTTTAACCTTCCACTTTGGATTATCTTTTAATACATAAAAGAAAGGGTTTTGAAAATCTTAACTCGAGTTAGAATTTAAACAAAAACATTTACTAACTCAAAGTTAGTAAATGATTAGATTTCCAAATAGATCTCAAGTCCTTTCAACATTCCAAACTACTAATCTTTCCATAACCATTCAAACCAAAATCCAAGATCTCACATACACAAGCATACCATTTGCATAACATATCAAGTTCACAACTTTATATCCAAACATAGCACTTAAACCATTGTTTTCATATCAATGCTAACCACATATTAGCACATATATGTCTATCAAAACCAAGTCATAATCCATACAACAAACATCATCCATGTAGCCATAATGACAAGCATATACATAAATAAAATCTTTTCCAAAAAGAGTAGAATTTACTCACCAAAAAGCTTTCCTAATCTTGAAATGTTTTAGAACTTGAAAGGCTTCACAACTCCAAAAAGTGACTCGAAAGTAGGTCATCTTGCTCTTGGCTTTTCACCATTTTACTCTCAAATTTTATAAAAGTAATCAACGAAATATTTTAGGAAATACTTCTCTCTATCATTTCAAGAAAAGTCACTCGATCTGGATCATTTTTGAGAAAGTTATGGTCAAAAGAAGAGGTGGTATTTTCGGCCTTCGAAACATAGGTCCGAAAATGGGTCTTAAAGACAAGCGTTTTTGACATAGATAGACTAAAAACATGAGGAAGTGGTCAACATGAAAGTTGTAGCCACTGGATTTATATACGGTTTGACAAAATAAAAATCATGATTTGGAGCAGAAAGGTGGAAGTTATGGTCGAAGGAATTTGGATGAAAATGGAGAAGATTTTGAGTGGATTTTGAACAAGTTTTCTAAGGATTTCTTTTTTTCCTTTTTCTTCTCTCAAGGCTAAAAGAAGAAGCCATGAAAAACTTTAAAAAGGAAGAAGAAGATGGAAATGGAAATAAGGAGAAAAGAAAATGAATAGGTGGGTATATATATAGGCAAAATGAATTAAATAATATAACTTGTCATAATTATATCTGGTCACATCACAAATCTTTTATAATATATATATAATTATATTTAATCACATCACTCTTATATATATATATAATTATGTTTAGTCACATCACTTTCTTTTACATATATATACATAATTATTATGTTTAGTCACATCACTTTCTCATATTTATATATATATATATATGTATAATTATTATGTTTAGTCACATCACTTTCTTTATATATATATAAGTTAAATTATTAATTAAAGCTAAGATGTGACAAGGGATAATGATGGTTAATGATTACAATCTAAGATGTGATAATACTTAATATATATATATATATGTATATGTATATGTATAAAACCTAAGATGTGACAGTACTTATATATATATTTATATATATAAGTTATTTTTAAAACTATGTCTTGTCACATCACTTACTAATCCAAATTAATATAAAATAATTTATTTCTAAGTGTATTATTATTTAGTTAATGAACTCTTATATATGTGTGTATATGGTGCACAAAGACGAACAACGTTCCCGACAACTTTCCGGTGTCGAACGGTCGAAATTTCGGAAAACGTTTTTCGGTCACATTTTCTAATTTTCTACGAACTATTTAATTTGGTAAACAAATTTTGAAAACTATTTTATCATCACTATTAATTTATTAAAATGAGTTTATTTTCATTATAAAACCTACATATTGAATTTTTAAAATTAAATAAATATTCACTAATCAAAGCAGTGAAATTCCAAGTCGTTACATTCTTCCCCACTTAAAAGAATTTCGTCCTCGAAATTACACCTTGACCTATCCCAGAAAACACTTAGCACTATACATCAGCTCGTATGATGTACATAGATCATTCTTATGCAAAATCTGATTCGATCTCAACTCGATTACATAACTTTCCCTCCGAACTAGTATCGCTCACCTGATTCTCTAGTGCGGACTTCTATCAGGCTCCTTGATTTGGAACCTCTATTCTCCTTACATAGTTGTAACTATGATAGAAAACTTTGGTCCCACACCAAGAACCCTCATCAAGTGCTTGTCGTCAAAAGTCGAGTAATAGATCCTTATTCGGGATGGTGCAACACCTCAAAGCCATGTACTCGAATCTTGGATCACTCTATATGGAAAGAGAAATGATCTACGCCCAACTTACGCACTTACTTAATTGGTTCTCCCTAATACCAGTTCTATTTCCACCAAATTATTTATGAAAACATTTCATAAACTATTCTTAGGTTCAACTTGTATGCTACTCCACTACATCCTAAGATCATATATCCCTATTTGATTCCATTATTCCATTTTGCTTTTATTTTCCTAAGAAAATTCAAGATCCAAATACCTAGCTTGTATTTTCAAAAACCTTTTGAAATGGAACTCTAAACTTTAAATCATACAAATATATAGACATAGCTCGTCCAAAATGATACTAAGGAATTGGGTATCACTAAACAGTATCATACATTCCCTCACTAAGAAGGGTAATACTTAAGAGAAGTGTTTACAATCTGAACACATCTCTTTCCCAATTTTAAGTTATTTTTGAGCCACTCGAACTAGTTAAATTAAAAATATTCCTTTTATTTCCAAAATCTCATTTTGGAACAATACTTTACATTTTCCAACAACATTTATCACCAACTCACTTTCGGTTCGTTCGGGATGAACTTGTTTCAATCGTACAATGATAAAAAGAATAATTAACTAAGTACCCCCACAACGTTCACCTAGGCAAACATCTGATCGTCACTTAGAAGATTATTCTGATCATCACAAAACAATGAAGACTTGTTCCCCATACCAATCCAAAGATAACACTTCTTACTTACACTTTTATTCCTAAAAATTTATACTTAAACCAAATTGGTTTCAAATATTATTATTATTTTTCCAAAACCTTGAAAATCATTTTTCAAAAGCACCAAGATTTAGGTTCTCAAGTTTTCAACCTAAATTTCTTCCAACTTAAATGATACATTTTTATAAACCCATTTTATAAATCACTTCTATTAAACCATTTTTAAATATTTGTCCCAAAGTATTCTAACTTTGAAATCAAATTATACCTCAACATTAACATCGAACGCCTTTTAGTCAAACTGTGAAACTTAATTCACAAGGTGTTCGTTTCCATATTTGTCCCAATCCTTATCTACCCAACAAATATCTTAAAAAAAGAACTACTAACAATAGTCAATTCTCAAATAGACGAGCATGATTAAAATAATCCAAAATGGTAATAATAATAACATATTATTATATCCTAACACCTCAACGAACTATATTACACTATTTGTGAAAATCATTCTTTTATATATAAAATATACCCTGGGTAAATTATTTCATTTACCCAATTTCAAAACAATACCGTGTCGGTTGGCCTAGTTCAAGTGTTTAGAACCCCATATCGGTACAGTTGTACGCCTTGTATCGACCAGAGTTCATAAGCCACTAAACTGATAAATCAACACAATATAAAACATTTGATAATCACTAACAAATACGCGCTCTTATATATACACTCAAACTCATTCTAGGGTGTCACTTACCCTATCTCTAATGAGTTAAACCCAACAAAGCCAAGGTTCTTGATTAACCTTCAGCTCTAATATCAAATGTAATGAACCGGGCTTTCGATCCTCGAAAATTGACACTAATACGTCTACTGTATTGCATGCCGAGTATTCAAGTGCAGAAAAACATCGATCCTTATGGGAAAGAAAGAAAATAGAAGATAGAAAAACTAAGAACAAACACAGAATCTTACAACGCAACAGAATAACATATAATAATCAACATAATATTTACAAAGTCATATACAAAATGATACATCGGAATCATACTAATACAATTCCTAACTTAGGACAGTAATAACGGCATGTCCTTATACACAGATATAGAGTACATAATATACAGCGGAAACAAGATGATAACTATCTATCGATGAAGCCTTCTGCTCCAAGATCCTCCAAAATGCATCCGTAGAAACCAGACTACTTGGCTGCTCATAAAAATTTGAGTACCTAAGAGTTTTAGGGAAAGAAGATAAAACTCCAGGTCAGACATGGGTCTGGTGTGAGTAAACTCAAAGCAACTGAATTATTACTTTTAGAACTCTTTTAAAATCAAAGGTATCTTGTAAGACCACGCCGCACATAAACACGGACGGCTTTTTACCTTACGATAACCAAAACACTTTTATAGAAATTCATTGATATTATAATAATGTCTAAGGGTTCAAAGTAAATTATTAAAATATTTGGAATGCTTGCATCTCACGTTCCAACATATTTGGTATACAAATAAAACCATATGGCGCTTATTGGAGAATGAATTCCATACAATGACTGGGTTACTGGGGTACCGTCCATCATAGTACACGTCTGAAAATGTACCGAGATTGTACCTAACAACCCCTACCAACACAAGATCGGCCTACCCCTTACTAGATAGTACCGAATATGTCATCACCTCGATTACTTTGCAACTATTTTCATATCGAGATCTCATGCATAACCAATCCATAAATATGTAGATGTATCGTATCTAGAACGGTGACAACATACCCTAATGGGTGCGACCTACATAGCCTTGCTGCACCTCCCCTATTTTAGTATTCTCGGTTGATGAGGCTTGAGGCTACGTTTTACCTTTCTGAATAGCAATCCCTCTTCGCTTGCTAACACTGCCCTCTAGGCAGTAATGTAGTGCCAGCATTCATCCATACAAGTTGTTCAGGATAAGGACAAACCGTAAGCACCACTTCTACTACATCCATTTTGGAACCACCCTCAGGATTAGTAGCAAGCAGCCCTTGCACTTCAATGGCTCCATCTTTGATCTCATGCTTCAAGATGTCTTCATTTCAAAATGCTTGAGCTGGATCGAAATGGTTTTCAAATAGCATATCCGATCTCGGTCTCTTCGAAATAAGTTTCGACGGTTTCTGGTAAACTCCACCTGTGTTCTTTAGGAAATAAACAGACAAAGACAAGAGCATAGTTCACCACCTAACTATTTGTGTATGGATTCCTTATCATTCGTCCGAGAAGAACAAACGAGTTTATACGTACAGTATAACACCTTCGACGGTAACTGTACCATATAATTCTCATGTTTCTCCTAGATATTTCCAAAGTTATGTTTTGTCCAGATTTGATAGTTGGTTATTTAACTATCAAATAAACAAACATCCAATCATGGTTTAATTTCCATAATGGATCCACTAAGCCTTTATTAATTATCTTTAATTAATATAACCACTTTATAAAACTTGATCAAAAAATCTTTTCAAAACACTAATCCCAAACCCCTTAATTTCCTTTATACTTGGAAACATTTATATACTTATCTCAATGGTATAAGTATATTACCAAAACATTTTACATTTCATGCCTTGAAACAAAATCATATACTTATCTTATAAGTAAAAGTATATTTACAAACCTTTCAAAGTTTTCTTCTTTCCAAATCCCATATTAAATAACCAAACATTTCTTCCAAATAAAACATTCCGCTTATCCTTTATCAAAAATTTACTTTTTAAAAGCTCATCTCATATTTCAATATTGATTTATAACTTTCAAAATAAAGTTATAACACACTTTTATAGACCTTTAAGTTAATTTATAAACCTCTTTCCAAATCTCTGAAATGATTTATAAATCTTTTTCCTAATTTTAAAACTCTTTATATAAAACTTTCTATACTCCTTTATAAATATCATTTACAAAACATCGTTTGTAAAACATCTTAATAATCCTTTCCGATAGTAAAATCCCTTTTATACACAAGTTATCATTTATAAATACCTTTATAAGAATTATATAACTTGAAAAACCATTTATAAACACTTAGTCTTAAATTGATTAAAGAATTTAAGTAAATTCAGAACCATACTTTATAAATTCCAAATGAGGCTTAGCAGCCCTAATGGTACTGATTTAAGTTACCATTTTATTTCAATTTAATTCCAAGGCACTTATCAATTATTTACATATGCCAACATATATGTAATCCAACCAATTATCAAATCAGGGAATAACATGCCAATACAACCCAACTAGCATATACATGTCTAAATAACATAATAGCAGGATGGTGATTTTTCATGCTAAATAGATGTCGAAAACAATTTAATCAATTATTAGCAGAACGAGGATTTATTCCGCTAAACACATGTCCAAATAATCGAAACAATTACCTTATAGTAGAACGGTGTTTTATTCTGCTAATGAATGTCCAAAGAACACAAACAATCACATTCTAACTTATTCGCAGTTGTTTGTCTATTTAATATCATAGACAAGAGATCCTTTGGTTAAATCAAACCATTTAGAAAAGAACCTAACTTAAAACATAACCGATAAAGTTAAAATAACTTTTAATAATTAAATCATAATTTAATATAAATTAAAGCTTAATTAAATCTTAAATAATCAAAATCAAATCATAATTAAGTCTTAATTAATTAAAAGTAAATTAATAATTAAACTTTAAACAAATAAACATTTACTTAAAATTAATCCCTAATTAAGTAATAATTAAGTAAATAATTGATCTTTAATTAAATATTAATTAATTAAATAATAATTAATTAAATAATTCAACTTTAATTAAATAATAATTAAAATAATTAAACTTGATTAAATAAAAATAATTACCCTTTTTAACTTAATTAATCATTAATTAAAACTTCTTAATAACTTACTTAATTATCACTAATTGGTCACTAATTACTTAACCTAATTACCGATTACTTAATAAATAATTACCCTTAATTAAGAAATTAATTAATTATTAAATGTACTTAATCAAGTTATAATAAACTTATGTGTTGCTAATTACATTTGAAAATAGAGTTTCAAATCATTTTTAACAGAAAACTTTAAAGTTAGAAATCAAACTTTTCCGAACTACATCCATAGCGACTATCGCTATGGACACAATAACTTAGAATTTGCTTCTCTAAGTTACCATCTAAAACTTTAACCTTCCACTTTGGATTATCTTTTAATAGATAAAAGAAAGGGTTTTGAAAACCTTAGCTCGAGTTAGAATTTAAAAAAAATTACTAACTCAAAACTAGTAAATGATTGGATTTCCAAATGGATCTCAAGTCCTTTCAAAATTCCAAACTACTAATCTTTCCATAACCATTCGACCAAAATCCAAGATCTCACATACACAAGCATACCATTTGCATAACATATCAAGTTCACAACTTTATATCCAAACATAGCACTTAAACCATTGTTTTCATATCTAATGCTTACCACATGTTAGCACATATATGTCTATCAAAACCAAGTCATAATCCATACAAAAAACATCATCCATTTAGCTATAATGAAAAACATATACATAGATAAAATCTTTCCCAAAAAGATTAGAATTTACTCACCATAAATCTTTCCTAATCTTGAATGTTTTAGAACTTGAACAACTCCAAAAAGTAACCCGAAAATAGGTCACTTAGCTCTTGGATTTTCACCATTCTACTCTCGGAATTTTGAAAAGTAATTAGGAAATTCTTTTCTCTATCATTACAAAAAAAGAATCACTTGATTTATGTCATTTTTGAGAAATTTATGGTCAAAAGAAGAGGTGGTATTTTCGGCCTTCAAAATATAGGTCCGAAAATGGGTCTTAAAGATAAGCGTTTTTGACATAGATAGACAAATAACTTGAGGAAGTTTTCAACATAAAAGTTGTAGCCACTAGATTTATATATGGTTTGAAAAAAGGAAAATAATGATTTGGAGCAGAGAGTTGGAAGTTATCGCCGAAGGAGTTAGGATGAAAATGGAGAAGATTTTGAGTGAATTTTGAACAAGTTTTCTAAGGATTTCTTTTTTCTTCTTCTTTTTTCTTTTTCTTCTATCAAGGCTAAAAGAAGAAGCCATGAAAAACATTAACAAAGAAGAAGAAGAAGGAAATGGAAGCAAGGAGAAAAGAAAAAGAATAGGTGGGTATAAATATATATAGGCAAAATGAATTAAATAATATAACTTGTCATAATTATATCTAGTCACATCACAAATCTTTTATAATATATATATATATATATAAAATTATGTTTAATCACATCACTCTTTTATATATATATAATCATATTTAGTCACATCACTTTCTTTTATATATATATATAATTATTATGTTTAGTCACATCACTATCTTTTATATATATAATTATTATGTTTAGTCACATCACTTTATATATATATAAGTTAAGTTATTAATTAAAGCTAAGACGTGACAAAGGATAACGATGGTTAATGATTCCAATCTAAGATGTGATAATAGTTAATATATATATATATATAACCTAAGATGTGACAACACTTATATATATACATATACATATATATATATATGTTTCTTATTTTTAAAACTATGTCTTGTCACTTCGCTTACTAATCCAAATTAACATAAGATAATTTATTTCTAAGTGTATTATTATTTAGTTGATGAAATCTTATTTATATGTGTATATGGTGCACAAAGATGAAAGATGTTCCCGACAACTTTCCAGTGTCGAAAGGTCGAAATTTCAGAAAACGTTCTTCGGTCACATTTTCTATTTTTCTACGAGCTATTTAACTTGGTAAACAAATTTTGAAAACGATTTTATCATCATTATTAATTTATTAAAATGATTTTATTTTCATTATAAAACCTATATATTGAATTTTTAAAATTAAACAAATATTCACTAATCAAAGTAGTGAAATTCCGGGTCGTTACACTCATATTTGATAACTACCATTAGATCTTACTACATGTCCTTCATCCACCTAGTTGATCTGATGTGTATGGATGGCTGACTTGGATTTAGTCGGAATAATGTGATTTAGGCAGGATAAATTTGGATTTAGGTGGGAAGATTTAGTTGAGGTGGGACAATTTGAAGTCGAAATGATGAGTTAGGCAGATACCATTAATTGCCTGCCACTTGGCTTGGATTGGTGCAGGATGGTGAGGGGTTTGGTTTTGCTATTTGAGAGCATAGTGTTGTGCTCTGCTACTTGTGTAGTTTTCACTGATATAGTCAGGATAAATTGTACTTTGCTGAGGAGTTATTTTTGGCGGTGCACCCTAGAAATGAGGATGCACTGGGCACTGTGCTAATCATTTTGTCTGTGCAGTTTAGTTTATATATTTCTTGGGTTTGAATGGTGTACTATGGAACTTGCGCAATTGCTATTTGATGTAATTATCAACTTATTTCATTCTTTAGTGTAAGTCTTCACCAACTGAACATTTACTAAACTTGCACTAAATACTTAATTGAAAAATTGGTGTAACACTTGCCCTCTAAGTTTGAGCTAATGTATATTTGGTGGACTTGTCATTTCGCACAAAGCTTTTCAATATTTCAATCCACCGTTCTTGCATATAATGTTACCTACCCGTGGCATGTTATGATTGGTTACTATATCTTCCATTGTCAGTTAAATCGTTTTGTATTCTTAGAAACCCACCTCGTGCATTGTGAATTTCTTTGTTATCATTGACATGTGATGACTCATATTTTTGTATCATTTGGATTTTACGATAGAGATTTTTTGTAATACCCACATCTATACCCATACTATTCAAGAGTATTACAAAGTAATACCGTCAAATAATACGGAGAATGAGGCTATATGGGATACACATGCGAATATTCCCTTGGACTAACAATGGTACATATTAAAACAACTAATAAATAACTAATCGATACGTACATAGTATTGGTACTAAGCAATAAACACGTGTGCCGCCAGGACAGAACAATACATAATAAATAGCACATCATAGAGTCAATCACAACGATAATATATAATATATAAAAATATAACAAAGTTATAAGAATACTATACAATTCAAATGTCAATTATACATATACAGCGAATCAATGTTGTACAAGTAACATATAATCATTCAAATATATGACTCCTCTAAGCCCAACGAAATACATGCCGGTCATGTTGTCCCCGTACCTGAAATGTCTCAGACTGACCTGAGTATTATAAAATAACACATGGGTCAGACTATGTCTAATCAAGGATCATAAATAACAGTATAAACAAGGATGGACAATATGATATCGCTATTAAAGATACTCGATAGATCGGACGACATATCATGGTATAAATATACATATAAAATAATCCTCAAGGCATTAAATCACCTAAACATCTCAAATTTATATAAAGCTGCCATCACCCATTTAAACCATAATAAATCAGAAATCACGTAATTAATACTAATGGGTGAATCGTACAAATACAGAAACCAACGTCTAAATCAAGAAAACAACAATAAGTGAGATATCACTAAGCACATTGGGCTAGCGTAAAGAATTGCCCAAATATCCCTCAATCTCATATTATAAAATACCATCATCAAATTAGTAAAGTCAATAAATAGGATTTGAGCCAGCTCATAAATATATACAAGGGTATTACAGAGTGATATTGTCAAAATAGATACATAAAATTTCATATAACAAAATGAATATTAAGAGATGGATAACAAACACACATCTCAAAATAGATATAAAACTAAATACTTTGTAAAAAATTATTTCATATATTCTAAATCAATATACATTAAAGATTAGACAAGAAAACTATGAAATAGGAAATATAGATTTATTAGAATTATCTTTAACAACATCGATTCTTAATAAAACCATTAACACAATTTTTATGGTATAAAAGAATATAAATATTCATAAATAATTGATGAATAGATATTCATAGATTAAGGAGTAATATATTTAATTGAAATCTTATTATTCACAAATACAAGAGTTAATTATTCTTCAAAAAATTTATATAAATATGTACTTGTTAATTGTTTATTAAATATGTTAAATAACTCATTTTTATCGCCAAAATAGTTTTTAAAACTAAATGCTATATTACCTATTAAAATTTCACACTTTTATGAATAATAATCAGAACAGTTGAACTCACTTTATTAAATTATTAAGCTCATTATTACATTCATACATAGATAAAATATAGTTTAAAGTAAATATAAGTATTTAATTTAGTTTATTGAATATAAATAAACACATTTATTCACTAGTTATAAATATCAAGAATTAATGTCCAAATGATGTTGCATATAAATTCACTTGCAGCATACGTATAAGGCTGCTCAAACACCTATATATACATGCATATGCCAATAGAAATTGAAGAAGAAACGTTCATACTAATTTAAATATAACAGGAAGGAATAAACACTAAACAGACAACTCAACCATAATAAAGGCTTTTATACTCACATACAGGAAATTCAAAAACAGGTAACATATTGTATACTTAAGGATAGACAGGAGCAAAGATGTGGAAAATGAGAAGAAGCAGTAGGTTAAAAGAATGAATAATGTGGCTAACTAAGTCAACACATTAGATGATGAACTAAAAAATCAAGAACATGTGGTTGTGAACAAAGTTTAATGCACGCATAAGGAAACAGTCATGATCACTCAGCCACAGGTCGACTAGTCACTACAACTGGTCGATGGCCATGGTTGCCAGGTTATTCGCCTATTTCAGGTGACTTTCTCCCTCACTTCGATTGATTCAATGATTCAACTCTAGACCGATGCACATGATGATTTATAGCCAAACAACAAACAACTTTATGCATAAGATATACATTTTGTTACTGAATTAAACATAGGTTGAGTGAGTGGAATACTCACCTGTACGTTTGTGTTTCTTCTTCTTCATTGATCCGAGAATGCACGCACACGACAAATCAACACCACAGTAAACGAATCTCATGCCATATATGCATTTTAGTATGAGGATGAGCATATGTCAGTTTGAATATTTTAGGTGATTTGTTTGATTTACTTTAAATTATTTAAGTAACGAGAGTTTGTGATAAATAAAATTTTCTAAAGCAATTATCATTCAGGCTTAGGGTATTCTTATACTTGCATTGGAAGCATCGGGAGATGGAAATCTCTAGAGAAGAAAGGGTAATCAAGAAGCTTAGTTTTTAGGGGTTTGTGATATTTAGGCTTAGGCTTTGTAATAAGTAAATAAATATATATTTTTTACTTTCGTTTTCTTTTAAAATTTTAGTTTGATTCAATAAAAATTTCTATTAAAATTACTTTTTCATCTTGTCAATAATATATAAGGTCAATAATATATATAATAAACACATCATTTATATAAAATATTATTTATATATAATTTTAACTTATTTAAATTCAATTATCTTATTTTTACAGTTTTAATCCTTTTGTTGAACAATTCCAAAAACCAATTTATCCAAAATCTCCAAATTCCAATTTATTTAATTAAATTACTATTATTAACTTAAATTAATAACTATTTAAAATCCTGATTATTACAGACTCATCCCCTTAACAAAATTGCGTTCTCGCAATTTCCTATAAGGAGAAATCTATAACAATTTCAATGTATACCAATTCAACTATTTTATTTTACCTTATTTTAAATATCAAACATTAATTCAAAGGAAAAGTGCTTTACGAAATCTCAAAATCCTTTATTTAAATAAATTTCTTTTCAACTCATATACCATTATATATATTTTCCAAATTATCCTAATTCCAATTTATTGGATTTAAATTTTTTCTTTATTTTTCAAACGTCAAAATCTTATAAACAAAATTCTAACTAAAACTAAATTTTATACATAATGAGTCATTTTATAATATATTTCATAATTTCAAAACTTTGTATATCCAAAATTAAGTTCAAGTAGTATTTTGCAAGCCAAATTAAACAATTATTTAACATTTTTAAATCAAATCTCAGGGGGAAATTCTAAATTGATTTCCAAAATTTAACACTTCAAAAACATTTCTATATTTCTTATCAAAATAATTCTCAATTTAATTAACTCATACAAAATTAATCTTTTAAATTATATATATGTATATACATATCCATACCTTAAAATCCTAAAACTCTATAATATTTACACATAATATATGGAAACATTATTGAGTAGAGATATACTTATATTTACAAATTCTCAAATACTATAAAATAATGTGATATTGCCTCGCCATTTAATATAGTGATTACTAATATCACTTAGATGCAGTTTGACTACATAATCAATACTGCCTCACTAGTGATCACAGCTATGCAGTAATATCCAATGGCTGCAACTATCACAAAAAATTACATACCAACATATAAGATATCTTTTACAAACCAATTGCCAAAATAATAAATATAAACTCTAGTTTCCAATTCCTTTGAAAATTTAAATCCTAAATATCACTTTACCAAAATAATTTACTTTGCTTAATTTCCCATTTAAAATATTCAACTTTATTCCAAAATATTTTAATCCTCCATAAAGTTACTTATAACGTTCTTTCAGAATCATTGTGTCCAAATGTCTCGTTTAAGTGTTTAAGATTTCTATCGAATACGTATGCACCCTCATCGCAAAATCCTCAACATACTCGGGGGATAAGTTAACACGGTTTTACTTCCAAAAATATCTACAAGTATTACTTTTAAAAATTATCAAATACACATGTTTCAAAATACTTTCCAAATCTCCATTTAATACTTTACTTATAGCATATATATACACTTCCATATAGTTTCTAATTAAAACATTCACTTCACTTTATAAATCATTTGATAATAATAATAATAATAATAACAACAACAACCAATATTTATATACGATAAACCTTTGCTTTCACCAAATACTTATTAATCTTTAAAACATTTTCAAACAATCTTTAACACACATATATCTATATGTCTATCACTCAACATATCATTTTAAAAAGAAACTTATAATAAGAATCAAACAATACTTCTATTTAGTAATTATAATTATAAACAAAATAATTAAATTTATTTCATAGCTTTACTAATTATACATTAAATCCAAAAATCATTTCAATTCCCGCAACTCAACTTATCAACCTTTACTAATTATACATATCTCCTTCCACCCTTATCTCCACTCAACCTTTTAGAAGCTTATAGAAGCTTCACAAAAGTGATTTAGTGGTAACTATTTTTATTATTAATTAATGATTTTTTGAGTTAATTGGTGTATGTGGAAAAAGTTTGAACAACTTATATTGAATAAAAAAGTTGTTTATCGATAAAACCTTTTTTAGTCATTATCGATATTTCTTCAAAGTATTTTCAAAAACATGTTTCTTTTCATTATTCATTAGTTAAAAGACATTTAAAAAGGTTATAAAATCACATTTATAACACTTAACTATATTTCAAAGAGTTATGATATTCAAAGACCAAGTGCTCGAAATTACGGATCGCTACACGAACCATGACCATTCACATTATAACATTTGTATGTGATTGAATATCGTATTTCTATTAGAGTTCGGTACTCATAAAAGACAATACACGGTTTTGTACAAATAAACAGTTAAGCGACCGAGGCACAAATATTTTAGTGGCTGCACAAATTGGCTCTTGCACAAATCTCGAAGTGATAACATGTCAAAAGATTTATTGGTAAATATATTTTATATGTCTATCTTATCCTAGCTTAGTTCAATTATATATTTCTACTAATAAATATTTTATTAATTATATTAGTTACACAAATTTATCGAAGTATATTATTTTGACTTGTTTATCATATATTCTTACAATATTAGAAAGGTTAAACGTATTCATTTTTTTTTCTAATAAGGCTCCTACAAGATCTTTATGTTTTTTAAAACCCTAAGAAAAACGTAGAAATCTTTCAATTTCTCTGGTCGGCAATAGGACTCGCTTATCTTTGTATTTTGATCTTAAGTTTTCTCAATAAATCAAGCGATGGATAACACTTTATCAATTATAGCTCCTAACCCATGGAATTTGTTCTAATATCAATCTCAATCTTGAGTTTTCTCAACAAATCGAAAGAAATTATTCACTCATACACATCAACGGTCGAAGTATACTGTATGTACTTTGAGTTCACTCAAAAAATACATATAGTTGTCTTACCTCAACTAATCAATATATTAATAATACTACATATAACATCTAGCTTGAGTTTGGTCAACAACCAAAGAATTTGCAAGTAATTTATTAATGCATAAATGATAGTGGACAACATTAATATTAGAGATTCGTAATCTTTAATATATATATATATATATATATGAGTGATATCGATTTAGGGAATAATGTATTATTTATGAAATACCCTCATGTTTCAAGTGTTAGACACATATAAAATTATGGTATATGTACTATACTTATGTATTTATTCCTTAAATCTAAATTTGGTTTCTTTCCAGTTCCACTTAATTTTACACATATATAGTTATACAAGTATTGACTTCTTTATAACTTTTGTAATTTAGTTTACTTACATAGTATATACATGTATCTTATTAATTAAATCTTACTTAATTAATCTTAATTCTTACTAATAAAATCATATTTAATTAACTTAAGTTATTTTGAATTATGCATCTTAAACTCTTTACGATATTTAATCAACTATAACATTTATAGTTTGTTTATGTGTACATATGTATGTATGTGTGTATACACACACACACACACACACACACATTATTTATGTAACTTTTAATTAATTTTATTTAATAGATTTTATTTAATTAAATATTTTAATTAATTTGAAATTTCAATTTAATTTATCATAAATAGTTTTAAGATAAATAAATAACTGCAACAATTACATTTATACACATATATCAATATATAAGTTTTGATCAATTAACAATTACAGTTTTGAATGCATTTTATAACTTTTATCAACTTTCCCATTTATATTTTAAATTTAACTTTTAAATTTAAAATATAATTTTAAAATTTCAAACAAATTTTGGAAATTAGCCCAAGAGTAAAATCAATTCGGGCCTACTTCACCCTTCGGGCCAGGCCAGTAGTAGGTATGGCAGAGTACTTGTCCAATTTGAAATTAGTGCAATCAAGGAGAACTTTTTGTTCAAGCTTTACATCAAGCCACCACTCATAACCGAAAAGGAATGTACATGTTATTTGTTATGTATGAGAAAAATAAAATGGCCCCTATAATATTAAATTTTAATATAACAACCAATGAATCGAGTGTGAATAAATTATTGATAAAAGTCTTATTCCTTAATTACTAAACCATTTCACTACAAGAACGTCACCTGATAGCGACGGTTTTTAGCCTTCGCCGGCCGTCGCTAGCCGTCGCTGGCCGACGCTAAATGCCGTCGCTATTTACCTCGTCGCCGAATAGAATCACGACGGCTTTAGCGACGGCTCCGTCACCTAAATAGCGACCGCTCGCGACTGCAAATGTGCCATGTGGAAATTTTCCAACGTCTAATTGGCGTCACTAGCCGTCGCTAAGCGACACAAACCTTGTCGTCGTTAGCCGTCGCTAATCTGAACAAAATTGTTGTCGCTAGCCGTCGCTATACTGAACAAAATTCTGTGCACTTGCACAGCCCATATACACTTCAAACAATAACCATCAAATACCATCATCACGGCCACTATACACTATACTCATCAACTATAACCATCATATATCCATCATATAACATCACTATACATTCAAACAATATAAAATCCAACAAAACCAAAAAAAATCATATACAATCCCAACAACAATACATATCATGTCAACCAATACAAGTCATCAAAATATGTACATAGTTTCCCAACCAAAATGTGTACATAGTTTTCCAACCACAACTACAAACCGTTTACCCAAACAAACCGTTAACACAACTACAAGTCATCAAAATATGTACATAATATCCCGAAATATATATACACCAAACCAACCAAAATGTGTATATACCAAACTGTAACATGAGCAAACAAGCATACCTACTCCTCACCATCGCTGCCATCCTCTCCAGGCATCCTCCCATGCTGTTGCAAATAACCTACAATCCGCTTATCCAGCTGTTGCTCGAAGAAACTCTTCCTCCAATCATTTATTTCATCCACTGTTTTCTTCAACTGAGCAATCTCCTCTTCTTGCTGGGACCTCCTGTATGCACTCTGCGATCTCATCGCCTAAAAATAGTTCATAATTATTTATATATTAGTATATATATATAATATTATTAAAATTATTTAACTATTCATATGCATGTGTAAATTTATATATTAGTACATGTCAAAATTTACCTCCAGATTTCCATAGGTATACCGCACATTGGTCCGAGAAGGCGGGTCAATAATAGCATCCCAGATATTGTTCGCCTCCTCTAGCGTAAGCTCTTCCCGACCAGTCACTACACCGGAAAAGCCATTTTGCCACGGCTCTGGACCGTGGCTAAATCATTTTGCCACGGTCCACAGCCGTGGCAAAATGGGAAGTGGCAAAAATTTTGCCACGGCTTCGAGCCATGGCAAACTTATATTCAGCCACGGCTCTGAACCGTGGCAAAATTAGTATTAGCCACAGCTCAAAGCCGTGGTTAAATATGAATTAGCCACGGCTTAGAGCCGTGGCTAAATATTGCATTTGCATTTAAAAAAAACCACCACAAAACAGCCTACATTAAACTCAAAGCAAATAGGTTAAAAATGTCTCGCCTCAAATTTAAAACAGCTTACATTAAACAACACAACAGTGTCTTATCTCAAACAATAATTCAAGATAGACTTCTTGTTCCTTTACTTGAATACATGAATACAAAGTTCAAACAATTCAACAATTACAATACTTGAATACAAAGTTCAGTACATAGTTACATACACAAAAAAGCAGCAGCACATAGCTAAAGCCTTCTTGTTCCTTTACTTATGGATGGTTGCATTGCAGCCCATTCCTCCCACTCCAGGCTCTCTTCTAGGAGCTCTTTGATTTTCCAGGTGCTGGTATTTATTAGTAAGGCTCTGTGCCAAAATGATGCTCGCTACTTTTAGATTGAACTTCTTGAATTTTGAATGATTGGCCAAAACTGCCTCTGTGGCCTTGCTTGTTGTTGAACTCTACGCTTTACAGGAACTAATCTTTTCAATGCCTCTGGTGCATACCTAGGAAATTAAAAGGTTGAATCAAAACCTTTTCATCGTTGTAAACATGAACTTATTTAACATCTATTTTCAAAGGGCTAAAAATAAATATCTAAACATGATTTTTAAAAATATATTTGGAACAAATTACCCCTGATAATCAAATAGATTTGAAGTTCAGCTAGAATTCAAATAGTTTTTGACAATTATATAGATTTGAAGTTCAGCTACATTTACGTTTTATTAAAAACTTGCCTCCAACTCAAAAAATCTATTTAGAACCCATACTCTCTGTTTTTGTGAATATCAATAGTAATGAAAATCAAAATGCAAGATATAAAATTATTCTATGTGTTAACAAAGTTTGTTTTAAGACAATTATGGATAAAAATCAGGATTTTTGGATGATTAACGGCCAAAATACAGATTTATGTATGTCTATCTCTATAAGAGCAGTCAAAAACTAAAATACTACAATACTCTAAACTGGCAGAATGTTTTCCCTGAATGAGATTAACAAGCTTAGTAAGTGGTCTGCTATTTGATGAAATTGACTTACAGGACTTGATAAGAGCTGTCCAAGATTACAACTAAATTGTGGTAATAAATCGCTCATGGGTCCTTTTTTTCAATTCTCCAACAGAAATGGAGTTCTCGGTTATATTCAATATACAGAACTAAATTCGACATTAGAAACACACCAATATAACTGAACGAACTTTTTATCAAATAACTGACTCATGTTAAGAACATACAACACCTTACAATATCATGCAGTTCCTAATTATCAACAAATGTTCATATACACTTTTGAGTTTCTGATCTGACAATTCAATTGGGAAGACAGAGGAAGTTTCAATCATAAACAGTGTTCCGTTGAGCACTTGGTTAACTTGCACACTTAATAATCTAAATTCATTTCAAGTCTTTCACTATACAAAACTATCTCAGCAGCCATTATACATCAAAACTAAGACCAAAAAACAACAGGGTTCATTTTCACCGCAATCATGACATTTCACGTGAATACATCTGGTAGAATTCAATTCCACACCACATTGCCTTGGTGGCATACAAGACCCGTTGAATTTTTAACTGATACAAACATTATTTCAAAGTTCTTAAAAGGTTACAACTAAGTTAGAATATATGTGGTTATATCTATGTATTAGTAAAAATTCATTCAGAAAAGCCTAAAAATGGGTACGTTAATTAAATATAAACCAGTTATTCTTTTTTTTCTTCACACCTTTTCGTTGTTGTCTATTTTTTATGAAACAAATAAAATGTGGCACATTTTTTTTCTCTATCAAGATCATCTTTACAAAATTTTAAACTATTTTGTATCTTCAGAATCCGTTAACCTCTTAAGCTAATTAATATTCGTTGACTGGAAATGTTTGTTTGAGAATGTTAAAAGTTTCAAGATAACTTAAATTAAGATGACCTGATCAAGGTTTCCAAATTCAGATTCAAATTGTAAAGTTTAAATTTTAAATCAAAACTAAACTTGTATCATGAATCATATATTCAAAGAATTCATATTTTAATATACGCGCCTGCATACACAAGACCTTATCACTACTTTTGTTAGTTTTGAGAATTGTTTCAAACATGACTCACTAGAAGAACATTATAGTTGGCTGCTGCTACATCAAGTAGAAGTAGATCTGGACTAAGTTTCCCTGAATTGGAAGAGCAAGCTTTGTAGTTCATTTCAGATTGCTCTGAGTCTAGCATTTCAATGTACACTAAATTTTTAGAGGTAATTTTCTTTTGCTTTTCCGTTGTCTATTGCTTTTCAAATGACGTTAAGTCTTTTCAAGTAATTTATCTGAAGATTTAAGTATACTGTCAATCACGCCAGAAGACCAAAAAATTCATACCATGTCACCATTTTCATCTTATTATAACCCAGATTAAACCATTTGCATCTTATAGAAACTTTAGAAGAAATTGTCTACATCTGAAGTAATTTGATCATTTAATTTTGCAACGATAAAAACCAAGGTGAATCTGATATTCAGGACTTAAGAGGAATTATTTATGAAGACGAAATAGATATAGGTTGTATTCATTAACTAAACATATGCACGTTCTGATCTTTTTTTAATGTTTAGGCATGCACTGTGACTCATACAATACTTTCAACCTACAAATTACTTTTCAGACCATGCTCATCAATATATGGAAGCAATTTAAACAACCAGAAACATGTAATAGTACCAGGAGAAATCTGACAAGTTTGTCTTTTTCCATTGAGCCAGTCTGCTCTACGCAAAATAACTCATAAGTAAATATCATGTCATATGGATGAAGGAAAGAAATTTTTATTTTGAAGTTTAAATGATGTTCATAGAACTGTGTGAAGTAGATGTGCATATATCATACTTCAATAACTACATTATGCTTGTACCTCAAATCTAGTTATATTGATAACTTGTTCATCATTTTTTGTTTCCTTGTCTATGGCTAGTAAGATGATAAAGTAACCACAATATACTGGTTGCTTTAACTAATGATTAGCATAAATAGAAGATTACAAAAAAGGATGAACCAGCAAATGCAACCTAGTTTCGTCAACAATGACTGATTTCAGATAAATAACGAAATGCCCAGTGAAACCCTTGCATTACCAAAAAAATAAAAAATAAAACATGTTTCAAACATACGAATGTTCAAATTATTTCGCCACGGCACAGATGTTTAAAACACTAACATACGTAAACAACGGTATTTCAGTCAAATTTTGCACTCTTTTCTGTTTGTTTTGAGTCGGCATTCATTTGTTTATAAATTTTTTAACCAACTCCAATTAATTAAACTTGCAATATGTTATGAGCTCACCTGCATGCATCGAAGAATCAACTCTGGTATGCAGCATCTGTGGCACAACCCTTTTGCTATATAAGTTGCTGGGTTTAGCAACATACCCTGTTCGTCTGCATATCATGCATCTATCCATGATATTTCTACGGTCACACCTAATTGAAACCGGTTGAGTTTACATGTAACAAAGGTTATACGTGAAATTAAAAAACAATAACATAGAATGTCTACGAAATCAATATAAACCCACAACATATTAGCTACCTTTGAAACCAGCTGCCATGACTTTGGCAAGAAAACCTCCATCATTTGCTTCATGAAGTCCAAGACCATCACCATCCTCTGGTAAACAACGTAGTGCTATTTCAAGTGTGTGCTTATCTCTTGAAGAAATGGAAACATGTACCTGACAACATAAGATTAATTATAGAAATTTTCGTAATCATTTTCAAATAGAGCGATTGGTATTGCACATGGATACTTTTCAAAGCTCAACTGAAATCAGTTTTTAAAAATATTTAGGCCTGCAAATGGTCGTCTACTCTTCGGGTCCATAGGGCAATGCTTTTAACTGTATGAACATTAGTCTATTAACAAAAAATTAAAGTAACCATTCAAATCCACTGACCCAGAAAAATAATATTGGGCTTCAATAGGTGTAACACTTTATCCATGTGATGAAATTATTGCATGAATAAAACAATATGGGAGAGTGACTTACATCAATTTCTGATAGATGAGATTAGATGATAAAATGTAATGTGGTTTTTGGTTTCTGTATTACGTTTTATACAGTGATAGGATTAAATATGGAAATGATTAAGGTAATTGTTACATGCATCTCTTTAAAATTATTGTATGAATAAATGTTGGGCTTTTGCTCACTTAACAGTAAATTAATAATAATACTATTTCTATATGGGCTTCAGCCTGTAAACCATGTAATATTTTATATTAAATTATATTTGATATTAAATTTAATGCTTATCAGGCTATGGCCTATTGTATATAGTAATACACCATATTGGTATCCTTCACATTTAATGCTTATCCTAAAATTTATTACACCATGCCATGAACAACACTTTCATCTCATACCATATTGGTATCCTTCACATTAAGTAAAAATAAGATGGAATCAACGCCTCTATCTCCAAATTGGTGTATAAATGTTCAACTAGTGCATTTTTCCAAAGTAATATATATCTGCCCCTAACATATATCACATTTATGCATCATGCCTTAAGTGTTCAATTGTGTATAATGTATACCGTAGCAAGCAAGCATACGAGTATTTGGTAGCTTCTAAATACGATGGAATGGAAAGTGTTACTTCATGTATGGTAGTGATTCAAGAACATACCATAAAGATATATAGCAGAACATTGATTTGTCTATTGTTAATCTCTAACTGGGATTACTGAATATTACAGAAGTTTATAAATAAGATGGAAAAAGAAAATACCACTGCAAGACAGGTTGAGCAACCATTTCAGAAAGAGTAAGAAAAGAGTACAAAATCCAATAAGCCAACCACTGCTCATCATCCACCTTCAATGGACTTTCTATAGCCACCACCGATGCATACATATACGATAATTTATAGCGAAAATCAAATCAATAACCTAGAGATTGGCAGACGGCCACAAAATAATAAATAAAAAAGAAAGAAATTTGCTTACAAGGGGTAAAGCAACATTACAGAAGGCCTGCAAAGGGAAAAACGAAACTGTTCCAGTTAGCAAGTACAATCACAAAAGAGAATCAAAAGAAGTTGTTTGTGTATGGAATTCGTACCCAGCTATAGTGCGGAGATAAGTGAGCAAAGTGTAAAAATGCTCCATTTTATAAACTTAGTGTAAAAGAGTACTATGCACATGAAATTAGGGTACATCAAATAGATTTCGATTCAGGGAAAAAAATGAGTTGGGTACTAAAATCGAATTAAATACCTAAATGAGATTGGGAAACAAAAATAATTTAATACCACTAGGAGCAAGACAAGCCTGAAGTTCAGAGATTTGAGAAGATGCAGATCCGTATGATTTTTTTGGCCTTTGAATGGCTAGAAGTGGATTTAGGAATTTAGGGATTTGGATTATTTGTTATTGTGAAGCGGCAGTAAGAAGCGGGGGAACAAAAAAGGAAGCGGGAAGGGGCGTTGTTTTCTGAGAAGAGGCGTAGGCCATACGTACGCAAGGGGGTTAAAAAATAAGAATAATTTTGCCATGGCCCTAAACCGTGGTAAAATTGCCACGGCCCATTAACATGGCAATATATTTTACCACGGCCCTAAATCGTGATAAAATTGCCACGGCTCAAGACCGTGGCAAATTTTCCGCATTAGGGCGTGGCAAAATGGCCGGTATGGTGTAGTGAGTGGACTATGCTACCCGAGCCCGCTCAGCTTCGTACCTCTCCTATGATTACAAACAATTGTTTTACACGATAAAAACCGAATTTCTAGTTTTTGAAAATAAAATAAGACAAAATATTGTTATTAACAATAAATAAGTTTACCATTACGGATTGGGATTTGTCATCCGTCCACTCGTACGAAACATTGCCTTCTTCATCAGTCCTCTCCACGGCATGCATCACCATGAACAACTCGACCATAGTGGGCTCGCGGTTGTATCTCGCAGCCTAAAAATATATAAATATTATTGCTAATCTGATTATAAAATATTTTAATAAAATGTAAACACAGTTTATAAATTTAATTACCAGCTCTCTCTTATGCTCCTGGAAGGATTTGGAGCCACCACGGTGCAATGCAGGATTTTTATTCCTATTAGCCCGGTTCCGCGCAGATAATTCCTACAAATTAAGATAAATTATCACGTATATATCTTGCGAGATTTATTTTAGATTTAAATAACAAAGAAAACATATATTACTTACTTTTGCTACCGGAGTGTCCCAAAGCCGAAGAAGATCAGTCCATACACCGTCACCCATCCAGTTCGGCTTTTTGCCTGAATTCTTAGCCTTGGACAATGTATCCCTGTAATTTTTTCTCATTCTTTTGTTCCAGTGATTTAAGAAAACGTCCATGTCGACAGGGTCAACGCGGACTACAGCCGGTAAATTGAAATTATTTTAATTTATATAGATTATATTAATTTACAACTGAAATTCAAACTACTACTTACAAGTAAATCGGCCTGTATTGCATTCTTGACATGAGGGGGGATGTCGTCCCAGCGAGGCCAACAACCATCCATCCGGCTCTGAAAATCCTTCCTCGAAACCTGTAGAATATAATCTGATGACTCCACCTCAAAGCCCCTACAAAAGTTATGATATACATGTTTAGTGGATTTTAAAACTTATACTTTAAAAAAATTGATACTTACCCGGCACTTTTCGGAACAACTTCTGCCATCGGACGTAAGTCCGGTGCAGTGCCACTACCACTTGCACCGGGAGATGGGGATGGCATGTCTGTCATACTTCGTCTCCTGCCAGACATATCTACTATAGAAATACAATATCATCATAGAACAATTATAGAAATTCACTACTACATAGCATGTTTCAATCACTTTCACAGAAACAATTATAAAAATTTACTAGTACGAAACAGGGATAAAAATTAAATAAATGATCATCACAGAACAATAATAGAAATTCACTACTACATATCATGTTTCAATCACTTTCACAGAACAATTATAAAAATTTACTAGTACAAAACATGGATAAAAATTAACTAAATGATCATCACAGAACGATCAGTCTTCATCGTTTTCTGATTCAGACTCAGTCTCGTATTCTATCTCATTTTCTTCGGTACTTTCGAATGCATCAAATAAGATGTTCGATTCATCATTCAAAGGCCCTACATCAATATCATCAGTTATTATTATTTCTGTATTTGGTTCCAGATCGGCTTGATATGCTGCTTCATCTGGAATATTATTTCCATCAAATGTAAACCTTGGTTTTGTTTTGAAAACAGCAGACCAATCCGCTTTATCTCTTTTCAAAGATGGATACGGACCAAAATAAACTTGTAACGCTTGCTTGGCTAATACAAAAGGATCGTACTTATAGTAGTGTGATGTATGCCTTATTTCAATAAGTTTATACTCTTTATGCACGTTGATTCCGGAACCAGGAACGTTACTGAACCAATTGCACTTAAATAAAAAAACCTTTTCTAAAGGTTTAACATAATATGTCAACTCTAGAATCTGTGTTAAGACGCCGTAAAAGTCTTTTAAATGCTCATCTGGATCATCACTGCCTTTGACAAATACCCCGCTGTTATATGTTAATTTTTCAGCCCCGTAATCTTTCGTGTTGAACTTAAACCCATTGACGAAGAATATTGGATAAGTCTTCACATTTCTTTTTGGTCCAATCGCAAGATGTCTTAAGCCTTCATCAACGACACAGTTTCTTGGCTCATAAACATAGTTCAAAAACCATTTGGCAAATTCTTTACTGAGATCGCCAGATGGATACTGTGATTCGTAGATACTGCATATATGTAATATGTGTTATAATTATTATGTACATAAAAATAAATTACAAGTGAATTAATTATTACCTGACAAATGGTGCGACTTCGACACAATTTAAAAGAACATACATGTGTGCTTCATGGTGGTCTCTATCGTCCAACCATATTTTCACACATTTTCCACCAGGTCTACCATGTTGTCTAAAAACAGATAACATTGTTTGAGAAGAATTTTGTTCAACGACTTCCTCGTTTCGAGGAACAGTTACAAACGATAAGTTCACATCGTCCTTGAAGTAGTGAGAGAAAAAAAATGAGGCTTCTTCTTCAAGATACGATTTGCATATCGAAGCCTCAACTCGGGCTTTTTGTCGAATCTTCTTCTTCAGATGATTCAAGTACCTATTAAGATATTTATTACATATTTAGATATACAAATTTGAATTTGAAATTGACGTGAACATTGCACATGTTTTACCTCTCAAACGGATACATCCATCCATATTGCACAGGACCTCGAAGAAGTGCTTCGGATGGAAGATGAATAGGTAAATGCTCCATTACGTTAAAGAAACCAGGCGGAAGTATTTTCTCCAGTTTGCATAGCAGTATGGGTATTTCTACTTCAAGTTTACGTATACGATCCACCATTAATGTTGTCGAACAAAGCTGTTTATAAAATAAACATAACTCTGTTATAACGTTCCATACTTTTACGGGCAATAGTTCTTTGAAAGCCACGGGTAGTAAATATTCCATCATGATATGACAATCGTGACTTTTCATCCCACGCAGTTTACTATTTTTGAAGTCAACACATCTACGAAGATTGGAAGAAATCCCATCGGGAAATTTTAATTCTTCCACCCACTTTAGCACGAGTTTTACTTGCTTATTGTCTAACTCATAGCATGCTTTCGGTTTTTTATTGTCATTAGGCTTCATATGAAGTTTCGGACGCTTACAATAGTTTGCTATATCAAGCCTTGAATTCAAATCGTCCTTGGTTTTGCCCTTTACATTCAAAATTGTATTAAACAGATTGTCAAACACGTTCTTTCATTGTGCATCACGTCAATATTATGTCGGAGTAAGAGATCTTTCCAATATGGTAACTCCCAAAATATACTTTGTTTGCACCAATTATGAATGTCTGACTTCCCTGGGATTTCAGTCTGGACTCCAGTTTCATGTATCTTTGGATAGTCCCTTACAATTTCGTATATTTCCTCGCCTAACCAAACCTTGGGTGGTTTCAAATTCTCTTCTCTGTTAGCTATGAAAATTTTCTTATCTCTTCTAAAAGTATGATTGGGATGAAGAAAACACCGATGACAATCAAACCACGAAACTTTCTTCCCATATCGTAACGAAAATGCTTGTGTTTCTTCCATACAATAAGGGCATGCTAGACGACCGACCGTACTCCAACCAGAAAGCATCCCGTATGCAGGAAAATCATTAATAGTCCATAACAAAGAAGCGAACATACGAAAAAAAAAATTCCTTGATACATCGTAAGTTTCGACTCCTTCATTCCACGGTTTCTTCAACTCTTCGATCAATGGTTGTAAATAAACATCAATTCCTTGGGTTGGATCATGAGGGCTGGGAACGACAGTGGTGAGAAACATATATGGTGTCTTCATACACATCCATGGAGGTGAATTATACGGAGTAACGATAATTGGCCAGGATCAATATTTACTACCAAACTGTGAAAATGGTGAAAATCCATCCGTACATAAACCAAGTTTGACATTACGGCTTTCCGCAGCAAATGCGGGATAAGTCTTATCGAAATGTTTCCATGCTTCTCCGTCGGATGGATGTATCAAAGTTCCTTCTTCCGCTGTTCTCACACTATGTCATCGCATATGACAGGCCGTAGCAGAAGATGCATATAATCTTTGAAGTCTGGGAGTGATGGGTAAATAATGCATTCTCTTGTACGGGACTTCTTTCCCTTTCTTCTTTCTTGGTTTGTATCTTTCTTCGTTACATATTTTGCATTTTCTAAGGTTAACGTCATCTTTCCAATACAACATGCAACTTTTCACACATGCATCTATCTTCTCGTATGGTAGACCGAAAGCGGACATCAGTTTTTTTACTTTATAATGATTATCGCACATCAGATTATTGGGTGGCATGTGTCGTTTTGCAGCTTGTACAACTGCTGTAAATGCAACTTCTGTAAGGTTAATTTTGATTTCATAGTTATGTATTCGGCGGTTACTGAAAGTTCGGTTCCGCTTTTACATCCGTCCCACAACGGCCTCTTAGCAGAATCCAACAAATCGTATATTTTTTTAGCTCCCGCAGTCGGTTCTTCTTCGACATTTTCGTCTTCATCGACAGCTTCAGTTGTAGGAAACATTGATCGTGCTGCATCATCCACCATATTTTCTATCGGATTCGTCATCATATTACCGTCCTCTAACACTTCAGTATTAGGTGTAGGTTCAACAAGTTCTCCATGACGATCCCAGAAATAATAATCAGGCACGAAACCATATTGATACAAATGTACTTCAATTATATCTGGTTTCCAATGCTTCAAATGTTGGCACTTACTACACGGGCAACGAATTTCTGTGTTGTTTCGGTTATTAGATTTAGCAAATCTAATAAATTCGTGTACACCGTTGTAGAAATGTTGCTTTATTGATCCCTTCTTTCCAGTTCTGACTTCATACATCCAAGTACGGTCGAGAAAATAAATGAACATTTTCCCTGATTTGAAAATGTATGTTAGACAATTTAAATCATTAATTTTCAACCATTCTCCATTGTAAACAGTTCATCGTTGTAGAAAATTCAAAATAAAAACTTCACTTTATTTTTTTATTTTTTGGTATTTTGGTTTTCACTTCGGTGGTCAGTCATCCTACTTCTTATTACAAACACAATAATGTAATTACATTTTATAAATCATTTCAGATTAAACGGTTCAACAAAATTTCGGCAGCACTTCCCTTCTGTTCCCTGTATCGTACACAAATGCGTGTACACAGGGAACGTAAAGGAAGTGCTGTCGAAATTTTGTAACCGTTTAAACTGAAATGATTTATAATATGTAATTACATTATTGTGTTTATAACTTGTCCAATACAGGGACAAATCCGAAAAATATTGTATCAGATGAATATAAATGTCCGTTCCGTTACCAAAACGAACATCCATATAACGATCATATACAACACTTGCCAGACGGGGCCAAAGCCAATCTAAGGGATAAAAAAATTTCTTTAAATTTTATCAAATATTGTTGTTCTTTTCAAATTTTGACAACGTTTCAACTATTTAAATTTTATTTCATAAATTTGTATATTTAAATTTTAGTTCAACATTCAATTAACAATTTTAGTTCAATATTCATTTCTTTATTTTTTTACGACATAGATTTTAGCGGAATATTTGTTGTTGTTATATTCATTTCTTAATTTCTTTACAAAATCGATTTTAGTACAATATCAGTTGTTTTTAAAGTCATTTCCTAATTTTTTTTTTAAAAAATTAGATATTTGCAGAATTTTTAATGGTCTCATATTCATTTTTTAATTTCTTGTATAAACTTTATTTTTGTACAATATATACAACCTTTTGCATTTTGGCCGTCGCTAAAATTATTAAAATGACCGTCGCTAGCCGTCGCTAAATCAACAAGATAAATAGAAGAATTATCAATGAAGATAATTAGAAAACAACAAAATCTAATTATCAAATAGATAATTATCAATAAGCATATATTAATCAACGATTACAAACTAATTTTTGAGTTTTAAATCAACACTAATTTTTGTTTACAAGTTAAATAATCAAACCACTTAATTATTAACTTTCCTAAACCAACTAACATACCATTATCATCAAGTAATACATAATAATCATCAATTTCAACTTCATAATCAACTAATTTTCTAAATAAGGGTTTTAATTTAATCCACAAATCAACTAACAAACTACTATTATCGTCTAATATCAATTATTCTAACATAATTAAACTCATAATCAAATTATTTTTAGAAATTAAGGTTTAGAGATTATACCTAGAAATTGAGAAATCGAAGAAGACGGAGGGAACGGAGCAGCACCGGAGGGCGGCAACGACTTCTGGAGGCGGTTGGCGTCGGCAGGAGGTGGTTGGAGTCGGGGGGATTGAAAGCTTGGCAGAAAATTTGGGGAAAGTGAGAGCTGAAGGGAAGAAAACTGCTCTCGGCCAAACCTGTATAACCCGCGTTTGGCGACGGCCGACGACGGCTAGCGACGGCCGTCTTTTTTAGCCGTCACTAGCCGTCGCTAGTGACCGTCGCTAAACTAAGCCTGTTTTGTAGTGTTTATGCAAGCTGAAATGGACAAATTTATGAATGATTTGACTTGAAAATGGAACTTAAAAGATATTAAATAACAATATATCGTTTGTCATATTAAGTAATTATATCTTCAGTTTTTAACTCTACAATTGTGATAACTGAATCTGCTTACCACTTTCAACATCCAACACAACATACAAAATTTTCATGAACCACATAAAATTAGCGTGAACGTGAAATCGTAGTGCATATAATTTATTATTTTCAGTAAGAAAAAACAAACCAAAGGTTATTGAATAAATGTGTTTAATGAGTCATTTCCTTTATTTGTAACAAAAATTAAAGTCTGGGTTCCTTCAGCCTCAGCTATCACCATAACGCCATACTTTACTAGAGAGAACTGTTAGAAGGCAGCATTTACTATCATTACTAATTGATGTTTGCTGATATCACTAATAAAAGCGAGTTAATTTTTAACAATTTTAGTATAACTTTTATTATATAAATGGTACTTTTCCCAACAATATATACCACATAAAAGTAGATTATGTTACTAGTTAGTCAATGCATATATATAGCATATGAAACCATACAAAAAATACCATATAAAAATATAAAATAGTGACTTTCAAGTATTGGAATTAATGCATTTCTTGTGATTAGATATATTGTCATATTTGTTCATCTGAAATGACCATACATATTGAAATACGATATTCTTACATTTAAAAGGAAAAAATTACGCACAATGGTGTTTATTTTAACATCAAAAATAAAAGAGAGTTATATTATGAAAATGATAGATAATTCATCTGTTTCATTTTTCAAGACTAATGCACATTGCGTTTCATGCATATTCAAAAATGCCAAGATTACTTGTATAGTATGTGATAAAATATATGTGATATTTTGCATTATTAACAAACAAAACTGAAAAGCTTCAAAGCTGATACCAAAAATGGGTTTCGAGCCTGTAGGTGGCACTGATTGAAAATCTCTAGTGATGAATTAACATCTTTGACTTCTGATGTTGCAAGCTGAGGGCTTAGCTTCAAATATTTTGGACTCTTCATATACATTGGACTATTCCTTCCTGTGGAAAGAAACATACAAATGCGTTGCGTTGCACCTGAAATGAGGAAATAATAATAATAATAATATATGTTGCCTTTGTACACAATATAACAAATATACTAATCAAATTTCCAATGAAGCGAACAACTTTCATTGCAATCCTAAGTCTTGCGTGATGAGTTGTTGCATAAAGCTCCAGAAACAATTAGCTAAAAATACTGAACATGATAATAATTCATCTATTTCATTTTTCAAGAGCAAACAATGCATATATAATTAAACTTTAAGGAAATTGCATTTTATGCATATTCAGAAATTCTGAGATTACTCGCATAATATGTGTTGAAATATATGTGATATTTTGCATTAATTAATAAATAAACCTGAAATCCAAAGTGGTAGAAAACCAAACAACATGCATAAAGACTACTATAAAAAGCTTGCAAACCTGTGGGCGTCACTGGTTGAAAGTTTTTAGTGATGAATTAACTTCTTTGACTTTTGATGCTGCCAATTGAGATAGTTAGCTTCAAATATTTTGGACTCTTCATTCTTGTGAAAAGAAAGATACAATTGAGTTGCACCTAAAACGAGGGAAAAAACAACAACACATGTGGCCTTTGTACACAGCATAATAAACATATCAAATCAAATTTCCAAAGAAGGAAACAACCTTCACTGCAAAATCCTAAGTTTTACATGAAGAGTTGCTGCAAACAGCTCTAAAGACAATAATCCAAAATTTAATTTTGAAAAGAAGTATATAACGACAATTAAATTGCCACCAAATAATAGTGTAGCAAACTCTAAAACATTGTTATCTTCGTATTACTACACATGGGTTAGCAAATAAAGGGCTACCTAATCTTAAAGCGTGCATAATATCAATTTTCGAATGCAAAATTAAGGAACTATTAATAAAAATATAAGGATATGAAGGTTTCTGACGTACTGCAAAAAGTAAGAACCAAGTAGTTGTCTTTTTTTTCTTTTTTTTTGAAAAGAAATATATATATAACAATAAAAGGGAGAAAATAACCTTCCTCCAAGGTTCACACAAGTAGGCGAAGCATATGGATGCCATATGCCTCCCATAGAGACATTTCAAAAAAGAAAAAGAAGCGAGAAACAAAAGAGTTCGAAGCTGCCAAGGAGGCCAGCCGAAAGCGTATAAATAAAGAACCAGCCTACAAAACCACTCTCCCGCCACAACCAGAAGGTGTGGGTCAGTCCACCCATCGCGCCATCAACCGAAAAAAAGACGGAGAAAACCGACAGACAACAGCAATACCACTCCGAATAGAAACAACGGATCCACTAATCTGCCAACACCACTGAGCCCCGGAAGGCCACCGCCCATTGGTATGACCACAATAAAGCCTCCATCAAGAGAGAAAGATCGACTGCTGATAGATCTGACGAGAACCTCAACCAGAAACCCGAAATGATAACAGAGAACACTAGCAACACCAGCAAAGACGAGAACTCGGTCCTAGCAGACAGCAGAAAAACCTGAAACTAAAAACAAGACACGCAATTAAAGTAAAAAAAAGGGGGGGGGGGAACGGGTGGGGGAAGCCACCAACCGAGAGCAGATGCCTATCCAACACCCAATCTGGCGGTAGTAGGAGAACGGGAAATAGACAGGAGTCCCACAAGTCGCTCGGAACGGTGGCTCATCGGACCCCTGAATGGTCTACCTCGGAAAGCCATGAATACATCATTCCTCACACGATGGATTATGGATGGCGGGTCCATAGAGCTGCTCTCGAAAGTAGCCTTATTCCGCGCACACCAAACGTGCCAGCAGATCAGACTAGGAATCAAATGGAAAATGATAGCACGGAGCGATTTCCCAGAATTCCCGGCCCACCAGGAATTCAGCATCGCAGAAAGAGAACTCGCAGTACTTCTAATACCGACGAGATTTCCGAAGTAGTTTCAGCACGCACTGGCCGAGAAACCACCGAAAACCAAATGGTTCAAAGATTCAAAATCACCGTTTCCGCAGCATCTACAACGGGAAACAGTTGGAATTCCGATCTTTTGAAAACTCTCGTCCAGTGGCAACCCATCATGTAGCAACCGCCACATAAATAGAGAGACCTTTGGGGGAATGCGAGTATCCCAAATAAAAGAAAATTCAGGACGAATGGTAGAAGGAGATCTGATGGAGGACCAGGCTTTCAGGATCGAAAAGGACGATCCATCCCATCCTGCCAAACCGCCATGAGAATCAGAGAATAGTTTCACAGACTGCATGTGCTTCCAGGTCTCGCTAGCGTAGGAAGGACTGCCCGAAAAATTCGCACCCGCGAGTCTGTGGTACTTAGCTCGGAGGAAAGAAGCCCATAAAGAGTTGTTGGCGCCAAACCGGAACCACAACTTACAAGCAAAGGTCGTGCAAAGGTCGGAGGACTTACGAAGACCCAACCCACCTTCATTTTTGGGACGACAAATCGCGTCCCAAGACACCCAGTGGTGGCGACGACCGTTGTCCTTGTTTCCCCAGAAGAAGGACGAAGCCAGAGACCGATAAGAACGGAAAAAAGAGGAGGTAGGGGTCATAGTCGCAAAAATATGAGAACCCATCGAATCAAGAACAGACTTGATAAGAACTAGTCTACCCGCCTGAGAGAGAATGGCAGAGTTCCAGCGAAGAATCTTCCCTCTTACTTTGTCGGTCAATGGGTCGAAAAGAGCGTTAAGTTTTCTACCCCGGTACAAAGAAATACCTAGGTAAGGTAAGGGAAGGGAAGCTTCCTTGAAACCGGATATAGTCTCAATCCAAGAAGCGCGAGATGGAGACATGTCCTTCGAGTGAACGAAACAGCATTTGGAAGAGTTAACGAGCTGGCCCGAAGACCTTTCATATTGATGGATGAAGCGAAGAAGTCGCCGAACAGAGGAACGACTGCCATTGGAGAAAATGACTATGTCGTCTGCAAAGGATAAAGAAGAAACAAGGGGGCAACCCCTTGGAATACCAAAACGCTGGATTTGACCGTAGATAGTTAAGGATTGAAGCCCACGAATAAAAGCCTCTGCCGCAATCACAAAAAGCGAAGGTGATAGAGGGTCACCTTGACGTAAGCCCCTCCCGGCTTTGAAATAGCCATGGGCCGATCCGTTAATGAGGACAGAGAACCAGCAGTTGGAGACAAGCCTCCACACCAAGTCTATCAGGGCCTCCGGAAAACCGAAAGTCCTTAAAACCTTGATGATGAAGAACCAGGACATACGGTCGTAGGCCTTAGCCATGTCCAGTTTGAAGACAACATTTGATCCCCAAACTTTCCGATCAATTTGGGAGATCAGTTCTTGGGCTAGAAGGACGTTATCAGAGATCAGACGCCCCTTGACAAACCCTGCTTGAGATGGAGAAATGATACGCTCAAGAAAGGGAGCCAACCGGGAGGCCAGAATTTTGGAAATGACCTTGTTAGAGAAATTGCAAAGACTTATAGGACGGAAATCCGTGCAAGCCTTAGGATTTTCGCATTTAGGAATAAGAATCAGATTGGTGGAAGTCCAACCACTAGGAAGATTTCCACCAGAGAAGAAGGATTGAATGGCAAGACACAAATCAGCCTGGATGATTGGCCAAGAGCACCTATAAAAATCACCATTAAAACCATCAGGGCCATTGGCACTATCCTTGCTGAGAGCAAAGACACAGGCACGGATCTCCTCTGTGGAAGGAAGATCCGCAATAATGTCACCTTCCGAGGGAAGGATGATCGGAGGAATAAAAGCTAAAAGAGCCGGATCTGTAACTGAGACAGAAGGAGATCCCAAGAAGGATTGAAAATGAGATAGGATGATATCTTTGACTTCCTCTGGCGACGAAGTCGAAGACAGATCAGGCCTCATAATCTCTCGAATCGAAAGAAGGTTATTCTTCTTGCGAATAGACGAGTGGAAGAATTTGGAGTTAGCATCACCCTCGACTACCCACTTGACCCTCGCCTTTTGACGGAGGTAGTCATTTTCGACACGCAGCTCCGAAGAGAACGAAATTTGGGCAAGGGCCCACGCCTCCTTGTTGGCAGCGGTCGGGTCCTCGTCTAACAAGGATTCGGCTAAGATAAGCGACTCTTCGGCCAAACGGACGCGATCGAAAATGTTCTTGAAAGTCTGAACGTTCCAAACCTTAAGGCAAGCCTTAAGACGCGAAAGCTTTCTCCCGAAAGCAGCACAGGGGGGCCAGAAATAGGATTGCTCCAGGATTCAGAAACCACCTGTTGGAAAGAGTGATGAGATTTCCACATGCTTTGGAACCGGAAGGAGGTGGGCCTCGAGAGCGACAGAGGAGAGCAACGAACAATCAGAGGGGAATGATCCGAGAAGGACCGATGGAGGTGGGCGATAGAGAAGGAGAAAGGAAGGCGAAACCCTTCCTCCGACCCGAACACACGGTCAAGTCTAGAGAGAATGCGATTTGGGCCGTCCTGGTTGTTAGACCATGTGAACGCCGAACCGACATAGGGGAGCTCGGAGAGGCCAGAGGAGGCTATGAAGGAGTTGAAATCCGCCATTGCCCCTCTGTTGATGGCCGCACCTCCCCGTTTTTCCGCATGGCAAGCGACGATATTGAAGTCGCCACCAAGAACAGAAGAAGAGAATCCCTGAGAATCAAGAGCAAGAATATCCGACCACAGAACTAGCCTTTCCGAACGGTCACATTTAGCGTAGACCGCTGAGAAAAGAAACGGTGCTGCAAAGGACGGAGATGAGCATACCACCGAGAAAAGCTGAGCAGAGTCGAAGAAAGGTCGAATCGCAACAGATTTGGACCATAAGATCCAAATCTTGCCCGAGACATTAGCTAAGCCACCGCCAAATCCTAAGGATAGGACAATCTTGGGGAATTCAGCTCGGTCAATAAGGGGTTCCAGGAGAGCGATCAAGCCAACAGAGTGTTTCCTGACAATGCGTTTAAGCCTGGCCACAGACGCATCATTACCAATACCGCGGACATTCCAAAAGAGAAAGTTTGCCATGAACAAAGAATAGCCACAGATAAAAAAGATAAACAGAAAGCAGCACCCAAACTCAATCCAGATACAGCGAATAGCGAGCAGATCTGTCGATCAGCTCGGACGTCGCTATAGAGCGTGTGCGAATGGTGCGAGGGGTAGAAGGGGCTCTCTGTCGTCTGCGCCTCGTCGATCGAATAGGAGGGACGGGCGGATCAGAAAGAACCTCACCCCCAGACCCTACCGAATAGGAGGAGCCAGCCGACGAAAACGAAGCATCAGAGTTCCTAGCTAAGCAATCTAGACGCTCATTAAGGAGCACAATCTCTGCCTTACTCATCAGCGGAATGGAGATAGACAGTGGACACGCTGAGGATGGGCGCGAGCACTCCGAAGAGCACCGCGAGGCCGGAATGGCCAATCGGTCTGAAGGGAACTCCAAAAGACCATTGGGGAAACGAAGAGAAGGAGAGATTCGAGTCAGTTGCAAACTAAACAGCCGACTGAAACCGAAAGATGAGAGAGGGGAAAGATCGCTAGGGATGGTAGAAAAGACCAAAGAGGAGCAAACAACGGGAAAGACCACAGAAATAGCCACGGTAGGACAGTAGGACAGAGACTGGAGAGCGGGAGAAGGAATGGCAGAAGAACCTGGCGGACGACTGAACAAGCGACTGGAAAATGTAGAAAGACAACCATTTTGCTTTCCAAATTGCTGTGGGATTCCTACCGCTGCCGAGCTGTCACTAATCAAACAGACCCGCGCTGTGGGTAGGAGTCGCGACTCAGGGATAGCATCATGGCAGAACATAGAAGGATGGCAATGAACCATACTGCCCGTATAACTGTCAAAAATGACCTATATACGACCAGGGCTGGGATATCGCCCAAACCTACCACTCCAAGCCCGATGGAACCCCCCTAAGACCCGAATGTCAGTCGATAAATTAGAACTGCCAGTCACGAAATAGGACACTGACGGCAAAAAATTCTTTGCGTTGTGCCCCCATGCTAAAACCCAGCAAAAGGGTGCCAGGCTTACTCCTCCAATCGGGAAAGGAACAGCTAAATCATCGAAAAGGCTACAAGACGCAAGCCAAGCAGCCCGAGACCGAAGTCTCTGGAGACTGCTTTTAGACATAAGAAACTGGCTGCATAAAACAGAAAGAAAAGGGCAAAAGGGACAAGACGAAAAACCCGCCTGAGGCAAGCAGACATGACCAAAGACAGGGAGCACCCACTGTCGAGTGACAGTGCTCAAGCAACCAAAATCATACTAACAGACGACAACCAACCAACAGAAAGAAAGCCAAAACTAGCTACTGAACAATAAAAGGAACAAGATGCGCTCACCTGCCTGCGAGTGAACAAACCAGGGCTTTGGATAGGCGGTTGCCTGAGCAAGGCAAAACTGCCCTTAGTCTCCCAAGTTGTAAAAATGATTCTAACCTACAGCAAAGGACCTTTGTAATCCTCTTATTTCTGTCCTCCAAAACTGAAGAAAAACTGAAGAATGCAAGAAGATTCACATCTAATATTACAGAAATTAAACAAAACTATTGTTAATAATGTACCTTATCAAGAACTATACGATGAGATAATCAACATAATCCATTAGTCCTCAAGGTTCTTGAAACTAAGTAAAACAGTTGTTAGTTAATTAACACTATCATGAATCAAATGCAATCAGCGTGACATAGAAACTAAAATTATAGACTTCAATCAACTACAAAATTAAAAATTATTAGTGTAGGATCGAATTAACCCTGGAGGAGGAGCGTGAATAGGGTTTATAAAAAAATTATCAGATAAACAAAATTATAGCACAAATAATAGCATTCTCCCTTGGGCTCCGTCTGTTAACCCCAGTATTTTCTCTTCACACCCCAGTTAAAATTTTATAATTTTTATTTCAATTATACCCTTTAATAGTTAAATGGATATCTCATTCAATTTACTGTGTCTATTCATCTTCTCTTCATCTCTCTTCCATCTGCTTCCATCTGCTGAAATTGACATGGCGGATACGAGCACTACAGATAACTACGTACAACAAAATCAGGTATGTTTCCTTCATAGCTGCTACTATACTAGAAACTAACATAGTCATAGTGCCATATACACTAGGAATTGCTCAAAACCTAGTTTACCATATACTAGGAAGTGATGAAAACATTGTCCGTTAAATACTACGTCCGTTTTTTTTATTTTGTAGATTGGATGGGTGGCCGAAGAAGATGAAGAAATTGTCATGGATTATAGTAATGAGTTCACAACATATGATTTATGTAATTTATTTTACTATTATGTAAATTAACTCATTTTCTAAATTGAAAATCTCTTTATTTTTATTGTATGAAGGTATTTCCAAATAGATATAAAATGAAAGAATGGATTGATTCTACGGCTAAAAGGAATTCGATGGTAGTGGTAGTTTTAAAATCGGATATTAACAGTAGCGATAGAAATCCAAGAATTATATTTGGATGTGAGAGAAGTGGAGCGTATAAAGAGTACAAAGGCAAGAAATCTAACAGTACTAGACTAACAAGTACAAAGAAATGCAATTGTCCATTTTGTTTGAAAGGCGTTAAACTTCATAGTTCAGATAATTGGAAATTAGAAATAATATGCGATGTTCATAATCATTGTGCACTTTACAGTTCAGAAGGTCACACTTTTCTTGGTCGATTAACGGAGGATGAAAAAAAATTAGCCGTTGAAATGTACAAAAACATGGTGAAGCCAAAAGCCATTTTGCACACTATAAAACAAAATGATCCATCCAATAGTACAACAATTAAAACGGTTTATAATGTGCTTTCTAGGCACAAGAAAATGGATAGAGCGGGTCGTTCTCAAATACAATACCTCTTAAGCAAGCTTAAGGAAAAAAATTACTTTGAATGGCATCGTAATACCTTAGACGGAAGTGATATAATTACTGACATTTTTTGGGCTCATCCTACGAGTATAGATTTGCTAAGAATATTTCCACATCTTCTTGTTATGGATTGTACTTACAAAATGTAACGACCCGAAAATTTTGATGGTTTTATTAAGATAATTAATTAAAATTTTGTGAAATTTTAAACAATAAAATTTGAAAATAAAAATTTATTATTTGGAATACGTCTATTTTAATATAGCAACTGGTAAATTTTCATCTGATAATATTGAAGTTTATTTTGCTGTGAAATTTTATTTCAATTTAAAACCGGTTAATAACAGTTGAATTTAAAAGTTTTCCGAAACCTAAATATGTCAATAGGAGAAAATTTATTTAGAGCATTCTGAATCAGACTGCGAAATTCGTTTCGCGAAATTCGGACGTTTCTAGCTTCGTTTGGATTTTTCCGTACGAAATAGTAGCATTTTCGGTACCGATTATCGACTTTTGATCGGATGATCGTACCACTGATATTTGTATACCGTTTCGATCGTCTCGTCGTACCGATCTCTACGGTATATTCAACTCTGTATTTTGAAGTCCGGTACGCAACGGACGCAATATAACAGTTGCCGGTACCTGGACCATATTCGTAACTTTTAAGATTCTCTCTGTCGTTACAGTGTAGCCGTGTACTCCAAGCAACGGTAAATGACTTTAATACTTTTCGCCTAATTCATAGCTGCTGAGTGCTGACCGTTCAAATTTCTTTCATTGTATATTATATTCGTTCTCCTTCATTTTTTATTCCTTTCCACAGATCTAATTCTCGGCCTCCCCCTCCATCTCGTCCCTGCCTCGTCTTCTTTTGGCCAAACACCTCTCTCTTCCAACACTCCTTGTTTTCCTTCAACTGCATGTCTCCCGTCCACGTCCCATGCCACGAGTCTACCAGTCTCGGCCGAGCAAACACTTCCGGTTCCCCTCCTTTTTTCCAGCGAACCACTTCCCATCGATTCCACTTCCTCCACGCGACCCCCTCTGGCCGAATATTCCTTGCAATTTCTCCTCCCCAGATCTCATTATCGCCCCATCCAACTGCCAGACCCCGCCTTGAGCAACCACCGTGCTCTCCACCACCTTCGGCCTTCCAGGCAGCCACTCTTCGCCTCGTCCACCACAACATCTCAACCACGTCCCCCTCCACGCGTTCACCTACCCTCTCGCCGCCTGTCTCATCACGGCCAGGTTGAGTCCACAACCCAGATCCGCGTGCACCCCGGCTCTCCATCCACTCGAACTTCCCTTCACCTGTGCTCGCCGTGCATCGCTTCTCTTTGGCCAGTGCAGTTCTCCTTTTTTTCTATGGTATGCATATTTTATATCTCGTTTATTAATATTTGATTTCTATGTAGATATTGAAATTATATTATATATATTTTTTTGATATTTTTTATGTCTGCTTTGTCTATACACCTATTCGTATATATGTGTCAGAGTTTTATTTTGTATTGTATATGCATTTAGTTATATAATAGACTGTATACATATGTTTTGATTTTGTATACAATATAAAAGTTTATGGACAAAAAAATTGGTTATGCTAAGCTGCAAGCCTGTAGGAAGTTAGCATTTTAGCATACACATATGAAACAATCGTTTATAGTATATACATATATATATATATATATATTAAACTATGTATCCATACAGATTCTACATATATATAATATTTATATAAGCTGTGGTCTGTTAGTTTATATCTTGTAATATAGCTATGAGTCGTTTACATATATTATACGTTATTTTATAGGCTGTAAGATGTATATATGTTTTAACAAGTATAAATAGTTATATAATTTACTATATGTAAAGGTCTTATAAACTATACTCTGTGTTTACGTTTTGTTTTTCTTGAAATAAGTTCTGACTGTTTCATATATATATATATATATGTTACAGTGTTTGCATATACTTTAGGTATATAGTAAATCTTGCTTCTCTGATTTGGAAAATATATTGGTTTACGAAAAATTTATTTGTGTAAACTGATTTTTTACGTTTGTTTACAAGTATTGTTTTGTAGTATATATATAGATTTATACAACTAGTAGTTATATATATGGTTGTATGATTTATAAACAGAGGTGTATCAGAGAATCTGTTTTCCCAGGCTACTTATTTATGTTAATATTTTTAAATAGATGTAAAAACAACCTGTTTTATATATTATACATATCTTGTATATTTTGCAGTTTTCAATATTTCTATATTATGACAATGTTATATATAATACTGTAAATAGCAATATATTTTGTTTATTTAAACATTTATGTTAGTATTATGTGCTGTTACCTATAAAAGTTATAGTACGAATACTATAAGATTTTATGTATAGTGATGCTTTGATTTCAAAAAATATCTATAGATTTTGATTTTCAAATGTATGTGTTTTTAAAGTTATATTGATTTTTGTTATTGGTTTCAGATACTGTACATACTTAGAAAAGAAGTACATAAAACATTTGATTGTCCGGGGTTTAATATGAACACTTGATTTTTAAGGGGTATTATATATATATATAGTAGTATCCTATGCGTGTTGATTTCTAGTTTTATATATATGCATGTGATAATAATAATAATAATAATAATAATAATAATAATAATAATAATAATAATAATAAAGTAGGGTATATATATGCTTTCCAATAATTGTTTTACGTAGTGGTAGACTTATTTATATTTTTTTATTATTTTAACATTTGTCTTAAATTAAAGTATTGATTTTAAGGAAATTAATATATATATATTCTGTTAATATCAAACTGATTGATTTCTTTTCCTCATCGACCTCTATCTTTCAGCTTTGTCCGTCAAATCCACTTTCGGTTTACTTCATTTTGAGATTGTTGTTTGGATTTGTTCGATTGTCTTGAACGTGATCCAAATCGAAGCTTGTTGTGTATCAAACTCCTCTAGCCTCGAAAGGTGAGCAATCACTCACGATTAATGTTCTTATATTTATTAAATTCGATTTCAATTGAAACTACAATTGAAATATGCTGTTGTAGTTATTTAAATTGTTATATATGCTATTATCTGTAACTGTTCACCTATGGGATATGACACCATATCCTATTGTTTATATTATACTGTTATTGATGATATTATTCCTTTTATATTATTATCTATTATCACTCTGCAAGTTCCCTGTAGTTTAGAAATCACTATGGGTTGAAATGATACATACCCGAACGGACTTTAGAATAGGAGAAAATCGTTATGGGTTGAAATGATAAACCCAAGCGATTTTCATTTGAATTGAAATTGGGATTACGGGTTGAAATTATATCTACCCGTATATATTTAAATTACGGACTGAAATGATAAATATCTGTATCACTTAACCATATGATAGATATATATACAGACACCGTTGGTCCATATATATAAATATTTCAAAAAAAAAATTCTATGGATTTGGAAAGAAATATATGATTTAATAAATGTTGATTCTTAAATTATTTAATTTAATTAAGATTGATTTAATACATATATTATGGTTAAGTATTTAAATTTATGTTTCAAAATAGATTTAGTAATAATTTGAATAAGTTAAGGTTGGGAAGATAATTTATTTAATTAAACCGATTTGAAACTTATTGAAATTGAGATTTAAGATATGATTTATAACTTGGGTTTGATTTAAGTAATTTAATAAATATTTCTTGTTTAAATAAATTTAAGGAAATATTTAGTAAAAATGTAATTTAAGCTAGTTAAATGATATTGAATTTATTAAGTGAATATTCCCTGATTAAATAATAAATGAAGTTAAATCAAGAGCTATATGAAATTGTTAAATTTAACTTTGAAATTGTTGAATATTAAAGCTTTGAAATATATTGGAATTTAAATGGTTTATTTTGTGATTCAGATTTGCATTTGTAATCAATGTAATTTGAATTTGTTATTTAGAAACTGAATTGAATTAAAATGGAAAAATTTAGATTGAATTAAATAAATTTTTGGAATTCGAGTTAATTTGAATCGATTTGTGAAATTTGAGGAAACTATTTTATTTTATAAAGAAATTTTAAATTATATTTAAAACTATTGATACTTTACTTTATAAATTATTTAGGAAAATAGATATATTTGAAATGAAATGATATTTCGGTTTGAAGTATAAATTAAATTGAATGACCACGGTGTTAGAGTGTATACTTCTACATTTTAGATAGTTCCACGGATCCTTAGAGGATGGTTATCCCAAACATCCTTTAAGTTACTTGTATTTCAGTTGATATTTCACTTGAGTTGGATTTATTGATATAAGAATGTTAATCCTGACTCGAGTGTTTTGTGTTTTGCTTTACGCTCGGGTCAGACCGAGTGATACAGCATTTGAGACTCACCTTTGGAATTTGGAGCTTTCTTTGGAGATCCAACTATCGCCTCAGCTTTCAGCTCTTCTAGTTGATTTGTTCAGAGAAGTCATCTGTTGTACTGGAGACTTCACTGCATTTGAGATATTCTGTTGTATTTTATTTCTAACTCTGATGTTTATATAGTAGCTTCATGAACTACTAATTTATCTATTCCGCTGCGTATTATTGTATTACTCTGTGTCTGTGATTCTGTGATTGATTTATTTACTCTATATGCTGAGTTTTGCCAAATTTAAATTAACAATCTATTGTTTTGAATTATTCAAGTCCGACATGTGTGGATTTATTGTCGATTTGAATGGTCCAAAATAGCGGGCCGTTACAGTTGGTATCAGAGCTTTGGCTCTAAGCAAAACTTAGCATATAGAAAATTTATTTGCAGAATCACTTTCGTTCGAGTTTATATCTCTTCCTTTTGACTCGATTTCCTTTGAATTTTGGAACATTCCCCTCGGTTCCAAAAATCCATTCTTGCCTCTCCCTATTGGTATTCTTTTGATTCTGGAGTATTCCATAACTCCACTTTAAGATTTGTAAAAGGGTGAAACTACTTCACAATTGGCATTGATTCACCAGAGATTTCTATATCTTTGGTTTAGATGTCGCTATCTCTTGCGATCGAATGTTGATTTTTCTTGGAATTCTTCCTCGATCTTGTTCCTGAAGTCACGGTTGACCCAATTAAGGTCGCCCGCGATTTCTATAAGTATATCCATCTTCTATTTTGAAATTTAATTATCTCATCTTCGTTCGAGCCTATCTTCGAATCAGAATTTTATTTGATTAGAGTTCCTCTAATTTGAATCTCTATCTTTGTTTTGAAATCCATTCTTGAACCATCCTTTGAAATATCGGGTTTGTTTGTATTTTTAGAAAGTGTTTTATATATCGAAATTATTATTTTGATAAGTATGATTATATTCTATATATAAAAGTGAAATGTTTTCGATAAAGATTATATACCCTTTTTAAAATGAGAATTTGAGGTTTAGAAAGGATTTGTAATTTTGAAAAAATTATATAAGAAATTTGATTTATCTAAAAATGATTTATAACTGAAGGATTTGAAATTTGAAATTCGAGAATTGAACTCCGGTATTTTGAAATTGGTTTTAAGATTTTGAAATATATAATAATAATATGATTTAAAATTATTTTCAGAATAAGAAATGTTTCAAATGATTTTCAAAAGAAGTTTGAGAAAATAGAAGTCCAGAACTCACTCATGTCGCTTGAAAATAATTTCGGTGATGAGTGCACGCATCATCGACATTGATTTTCAAGTTTCAGAGTGGGGGATAGGCCACTTCAGTAGCATTGCTATGAGAGTGATTTTGTGAAACCATTTTGATTTCAAATTCCGAAGTAAGATTTGATATTCGAAAGATATATGTGTATATATATATATATTTGAAATGATTTGAAGTAAGCCGGTGTTTAGTCCTTGAGTTTCGGATTTGAAACCTATCTTTTGAAATTGATTTACTGATTTGTTGTTGATTTCCAACTCTTGAATTTGAAAATGATTTCTTCAACTATTTCAAAGGTTCGAGCACTTCCAAATCAAGGTTAACTTTTCAAAGCTAAGAAATTTTGAAAAGTATAAAGTATATAAGTTTGGTATGTATGTTAAAGTATGTAGTAATATGATTTAAATAAGTTGAAACTGTTTTGTTAAGTAAATGAATAAGGCAATTTTAAAATTTTCTAATATGAAATTTAGATTTGAAATGTGTTGAAAAGAATTTGGTCTTCAAAATATTTTGAATAAAATTTAGTTTAAATGTTTTAACTTAGTAACATCTTTACGAAACTATATATTTAACAAGTTGGAATAAATATATAGGTTGTACGTATGCTATTTTATTCGCATAATAAATTTGATCCAGGTTTGATTACACAAGTTCGAGGTGAATTACACCATTTCGTGTTAGGATTTTTCATTCGATTCTTGATGGCGAATATTTGATATAGATTTTGGGCTCGATTCTAGAATTCTCTATCATAGTATATGGCTATGCAAGGAGACTGATGGCTTCTAGTCGAGAAACCATATCGAAATCCGCATTAGGGAAGTCGAATGGACAATACTAGTTCGAAAGCGAACTTGTGTGATCGAGCGAGCGATCAAATGTGATTTTGCGAAATGATGACGTATGTACATCTTATATTCTAATATTATTGATATATTTTGACGCTGAAATTGAAAGCTGTCGGGTTAGAATATCTTTGCTTACTAAAAGAAAATTTCCAATTTAAATTACAAAGATATATAACCCATAAAAGCAAAGATATTCAATCCCATATATCTCTTCATACAGCGAAATTTATTTTGAAAATTTTAATCCTTATATAAGATGGACCTTATGTAAGTATAAGATGATTTTGAAAACATTTGATTTTGGAAATGAATTGGTCGACTTAAATTATATTGATTTGGAAATTTGGATTTATTTTCTAAATTTATTATGTTGGAAACTTTAAAACTAAAGATATTTAAATTGAGAAGAAATAATTTGGTGGGATTGTATATGATTTTGAAACTGAACTGATATTGAAACAAATTAAAATTTGAGAACCTTGTTTTTGCTAAATGCCTGATTTGGGAGTTATCGAACTTATATAAAAATTTTGTTTGTATAAGTATGATGTTGATTCGAAAACTATGGATTTGAAAAGGTACTCAATTTGAAAAGTGAAATCTTATATAATTAAAGTCTATATAAGTGTGATTTGATATACTATTGATTTTGGAAAGTATTTGATTTGAAAATGAAATCTTATGTATAATGGATTTTATATAAGTATGATAATTGAAATTAACTTGAAAGGTACTATATGATACATATTTTCGAAGTAAAGATATGGAAAGTGCCTTCTGCTTGATATCCGATTTGTGGCCACATCTTGGATTCATTCTATCGATATTATTCTCTCTGATTTTTGGTTTTCCGGATATGATACTCGACTGTCCTTCGAATTCCATGGCGTTACCCATGGTCTTACGAACTCGACTGCATAGCGTAATTCGCAAGGCAGTGATTGCTTAAAAGGTACGGATGTTTCCTGGGGGATCCAGGCATAACCATTGTGTATCTGCGATCTATGGTCCTGTTAGTGGCGTAATCCGCAAGGCAGAGATTGCTTAAAGGGTATGGATGTTTCCTGGGGGATCCAGGCGTAACCATTGTTATGTATCCTGTGGTCCACAGTTTTGTTATCATGGCGAAATTCGCAAGGCAGTGAATGCTTAAAAGGTACGGATGTTTCCTGGGGGACCCAGGCGTAACCATTGTGTATCTGCGATCCATGATTTGTTTGTTTTTTTGTTTGGATTGTACTTTCCATATCTGTTTTTAAAAGTTTTTCAGTATTTTCATTGGGTGTTGAAACAGGTCTACTAAGTACCTGGAGAATTCTAGTTTTGCGCCTGATCAACGCACTACCAGAGTCTACAGGAACAAGGATAAACTTGTTGAAACATCGAGTTATAAAAGTATTTTATTATAAAGGTATTTTCAACAAAGGAATTATGTATTAATATTTGAAATTGAAATTCTTATGGCTTGAATTAATTATTCGTACTCGATACTATTCTTTTGAATTTACCTTATCTGCTCAGCTTTATTTATTCACCTATATTCTATTTTTCCAAGTCCTCCTTCTTTCCTTGTTGACTATATCCTTTTAAATATTGTTTATTTATATACTATATGGTTTGATAAAAATAAAAAAAATTGTTATAAATATTTTAGAAGTTATTAATTAAATAAAATGTATTTAAAGTAAATGATTATTGATTTATTAATAATATTTGAAAAGTATTTTAGATAGAATTAATAAATTTATGAATTATGGATTTAATGTTTTCAATAGCTTCTTTGTAAATATAAGTAATAATGTACATAATTGCTTTCAAATAGTTTTCATATATTTATAAAGGTGTTATTTAAACATATAAATAGTATTTATAAAGGAAGCAAGAAATTTTACAAATGGGTTTTCGAAGGTAGTAATATATTAAAGATAATTGAATTGAAAATGAAGTTTTCAAATGAATATTACAAGTAAAATTTATATAGTTTAAATTAATTATTTATCCTTGTTTTAATCTATCTTTTCTGTTTGGTTGTTTCTATTCTCCTACCTCCTTTCTTTTCGGGGACGAAAAGTTTTGAGTAGGGGAGAGTGTAACGACCCGAAAATTTTGATGGTTTTATTAAGATAATTAATTGAAATTTTGTGAAATTTTAAACAATAAAATTTGAAAATAAAAATTTATTATTTGGAATACGTCTATTTTAATATAGCAACTGGTAAATTTTCATCCGATAATATTGAAGTTTATTTTCCTGTGAAATTTTATTTCAATTTAAAACCGGTTAATAACAGTTGAATTTAAAAGGTTTTCGAAACCTAAATATGTCAACAGGAGAAAATTTATTTAGAGCATTCTGAATCAGACTACGAAATTCGTTTCGCGAAATTCAGACGTTTCTAGCTCCGTTTGGATTTTTCCGTACGAAATAGCAGCATTTTCGGTACCGATTATCGACTTTTGATCGGATGATCGTACCACTGATATTTGTATACCGTTTCGATCGTCTCGTCGTACCGATCTCTACGGTATATTCAACTCTATATTTTGAAGTCCGGTACGCAACAAACGCAATATAACAGTTTGCGGTACCTGGACCATATTCGTAACTTTTAAGATTCTCTCTGTCGTTACAGTGTAGCCGTGTACTCCAAGCAACGGTAAATGACTTTAATACTTTTCGCCTAATTCATAGCTGCTGAGTGTTGACCGTTCAAATTTCTTTCATTGTATATTATATTCGTTCTCCTTCATTTGTTATTCCTTTCCACAGATCTAATTCTCGGTCTCCCCCTCCATCTCGTCCATGCCTCGTCTTCTTTTGGCCAAACACCTCTCTCTTCCAACACTCCTTGTTTTCCTTCAACCGCATGTCTCCCGTCCACGTCCCATGCCACGAGTCTACTAGTCTCGGCCGAGCAAACACTTCCGGTTCCCCTCCTTTTTTCCAGCGAACCACTTCCCATCGATTCCACTTCCTCCACGCGACCCCCTCTGGCCGAATATTCCTTGCAATTTCTCCTCCCAGATCTCATTATCGCCCCATCCAACTGCCATACCCCGCCTTGAGCAACCACCGTGCTCTCCACCACCTTCGACCTTCCAGGCAGCCACTCTTCGCCTCGTCCACCACAACATCTCAGCCACGTCCCCCTCCACGCGTTCACCTACCCTCTCGCCGCCTGTCTCATCACGGCCAGGTTGAGCCCACAACCCAGATCCGCGTGCACCCCGGCTCTCCATCCACTCGAACTTCCCTTCACCTGTGCTCGTCTTGCATCGCTTCTCTTTGGCCAGTGCAGTTCTCCTTTTTTTCTATGGTATGCATATTTTATATCTCGTATATTAATATTTGATTTCTATGTAGATATTTAAATTATATTATATATATATATATATTTTGATATTTTTTATGTCTGCTTTGTCTATACACCTATTCGTATATATGTGTCAGAGTTTTATTTTGTATTGTATATGCATTTAGTTATATAATAGACTGTATACATATGTTTTGATTTTGTATACAATATAAAAGTTTATGGACAAAAAAATTGGTTATGCTAAGCTGCAAGCCTGTAGGAAGTTAGCATTTTAGCATACACATATGAAACAATCGTTTATAGTATATATATATATATATTAAACTATGTATCCATATAGATTCTACATATATATAATATTTATATAAGCTGTGGTCTGTTAGTTTATATCTTGTAATATAGCTATGAGTCGTTTACATATATTATACGTTATTTTATAGGCTGTAAGACTGTAACAACCCTGGGATTGCAATTACCGAATAATAAATTAAAATTATGATTATAAGTTGAAAAGGGAGCCAAATGTAACGATACACAGACAGCGGGCACCGGTAGGCTTTGCAACCATCCCAGCCCCACCGTGGCATACACTGGCACCTCGTAGTTGCTTTTACGGCCAGCCTCTCGACTGTCACAACCAACCCATCCCACTCAGGGACATGTAGGGGTAAGAGTCTCCCGTTCGCCACCAAACCGCGAAGCGAGAACCCCCTATCATGCTGTAATATAGCAAATGCGATCCAATAGTTAGAGTGCAACAATCAAAGCAAGCCAAACTCTTCCAAAGCAAAAGATCAAGCCACTTCAAGGACCCAAAATCAACAAAAAAAAACAACAATTACAACAAGATGGAAGAGATAAAAAGAGGATTAAGGAGGATTAGATAATAAGAGAGAGATTGCCTTACCCTTTTTTTTCTTTAAAATTAAGCTAATCAAATTATGAAGAGAAGGAGAAGGAGCTTCTAAATGGAGGCCATTATTTTGTTTAGATCTAGGTTTTAGGAATTTATGAAGAGGAGGAGGGTTAGGGTTATGGGTTTAAGATATTATATAGGAGGGGGTTAGGCTAATGGGTCATGATAAGGGGTTTTAAAACCCATTAGGACTTAGTTTATTTTCTAATGTTATCATGTAAACAAAAATCCTAATAAGCATCCTAGTTTTTAATTAAAACCCTGTAATTGTCTCATTTGGCCAATTAAACCCATTATCACAATAAAAATTCTCTTTTTAAATATTAAATTTCAAAAATATTAATTTTCCCATTTTAATCCCAAAATACTTTAATTTGCAAACCAATTGCAAATTTAAATTCCCAAAATTTTTGTTTAGCTCCCTTTTCAACTTAAAATCATAATTTTAATTTATTATTCGGTAATTGCAATCTCAGGGTTGTTACAAAGATGTATATATGTTTTAACAAGTATAAATAGTTATATAATTTACTATATGTAAAGGTCTTATAAACTATACTCTGTGTTTACGTTTTGTTTTTCTTGAAATAAATTCTGACTGTTTCATATATATATATGTTACAGTGTTTGCATATACTTTAGGTATATAGTAAATCTTGCTTCTCTGATTTGGAAAATATATTGGTTTATGAAAAATTTATTTGTGTAAACTGATTTTTTACGTTTGTTTACAAGTATTGTTTTGTAGTATATATATAGATTTATACAACTAGTAGTTATATATATATGGTTGTATGATTTATAAACAGAGGTGTATCAGAGAACCTATTTTCCCAGGCTACTTATTTACGTTAATATTTTTAAATAGATTTAAAAACAACCTATTTTATATATTATACATATCTTGTATATTTTGCAGTTTTCAGTATTTCTATATTATGACAATGTTATATATAATACGGTAAATAGCAGTATATTTTGTTTATTTAAACATTTATGTTAGTATTATGTGCTGTTACCTATAAAAGTTATAGTACGAATACTATAAGATTTTATGTATAGTGATGCTTTGATTTCAAAAAATATCTATAGATTTTGATTTTCAAATGTATGTGTTTTAAAGTTATATTGATTTTTGTTATTGGTTTCAGATACTGTACGTACTTAGAAAAGAAGTACATAAAACATTTGACTATCCGGGGTTTAATATGAACACTTGATTTTTAAGGGGTATTATATATATATAGTAGTATCCTATGCGTGTTGATTTCTAGTTTTATATATATGCATGTGATAATAATAATAATAATAATAATAATAATAAAGTAGGGTATATATATATGCTTTCCAAAAATTGTTTTACGTAGTGGTAGCCTTATTTATATTTTTTATTATTTTAACATTTGTCTTAAATTAAAGTATTGATTTTAAGGAAATTAATATATATATTCTATTAATATCAAACTGATTGATTTCTTTTCCTCATCGACCTCTATCTTTCAGCTTTGTTCGTCAAATCCACTTTCGGTTTACTTCATTTTGAGATTGTTGTTTGGATTTGTTCGATTGTCTTGAACGTGATCCAAATCGAATCTTGTTGTGTATCAAACTCCTCTAGCCTCGAAAGGTGAGCAATCACTCACAATTAATGTTCTTATATTTATTAAATTCGATTTCAATTGAAACGATAATTGAAATATGCTGTTGTAGTTATTTAAATTGTTATATATGCTATTATCTGTAACTGTTCACCTATGGGATATGACACCATATCCTGTTGTTTATATTATACTGTTATTGATGATATTAAGCCTTTTATATTATTATCTATTACCACTCTGCAAGTTCCCTATAGTTTAGAAATCACTATGGGTTGAAATGATACATACCCGAACGGACTTTAGAATAGGAGAAAATCGTTATGGGTTGAAATGATAAACCCAAGCGATTTTCATTTGAATTGAAATTGGGATTACGGGTTGAAATTATATCTACCCGTATATATTTAAATTACGGATTGAAATGATAAATATCCGTATCACTTAACCATATGATAGATATATATACAGACACCGTTGGTCCATATATATAAATATTTAAAAAAAAAATTCTATGGATTTGGAAAGAAATATATGGTTTAATAAATGTTGATTCTTAAATTATTTAATTTAATTAAGATTGATTTAATACATATATTATGGTTAAGTATTTAAATTTATGTTTCAAAATAGATTTAGTAATAATTTGAATAAGTTAAGGTTGGGAAGATAATTTATTTAATTAAACCGATTTGAAACTTATTGAAATTGAGATATAAGATATGATTTATAACTTGGGTTTGATTTAAGTAATTTAATAAATATTTCTTGTTTAAATAAATTTAAGGAAATATTTAGTAAAAATGTAATTTAAGCTAGTTAAATGGTATTGAATTTATTAAGTGAATATTCCCTGATTAAATAATAAATGAAGTTAAATCAAGAGCTATATGAAATTGTTAAATTTAACTTTGAAATTATTGAATATTAAAGCTTTGAAATATATTGGAATTTAAATGGTTTATTTTGTGATTCAGATCTGCATTCGTAATCAATATAATTTGAATTTGTTATTTAGAAACTGAATTGAATTAAAATGGAAAAATTTAGATTGAATTAAATTAAAATTTTGGAATTCGAGTTAATTTGAATCGATTTGTGAAATTTGAGGAAACTATTTTATTTTATAAAGAAATTTTAAATTATATTTAAAACTATTGATACTTTACTTTATAAATTATTTAGGAAAATAGATATATTTGAAATGAAATGATATTTTGGTTTGAAGTATAAATTAAATTGAATGACCACGGTGTTAGAGTGTATACTTCTACATTTTAGATAGTTCCACGGATCCTTAGAGGATGGTTATCCCAAACATCCTTTAAGTTACTTGTATTTCAGTTGATATTTCACTTGAGTTGGATTTATTGATATAAGAATGTTAATCCTGACTCGAGTGTTTTGTGTTTTGCTTTACGCTCGGGTCAGACCGAGTGATACATCATTTGAGACTCACCTTTGGAATTTGGAGCTTTCTTTGGAGATCCAACTATCGCCTCAACTATCAGCTCATCTAGTTGATTTGTTCAGAGAAGTCATCTGTTGTACTGGAGACTTCACTGCATTTGAGATATTCTGTTGTATTTTATTTCTAACTCTGATGTTTATATAGTAGCTTCATGAACTACTAATTTATCTATTCCGCTGCGTATTATTGTATTACTCTGTGTCTGTGATTCTGTGATTGATTTATTTACTGTATATGCTGAGTTTTGCCAAATTTAAATTAACAATCTATTGTTTTGAATTATTCAAGTCCGACATGTGTGGATTTATTGTCGATTTGAATGGTCCAAAATAGCGGGCCGTTACACAAAACAAACAAATATAGAATGCTGTTATTGGAGATTGTCGGTGTTACGTCAACTAATCAAACCTTTTGCGTTGCTATTGCATATCTCGTATCAGAATGGGAAAATTACTATCTTTGGGCATTAAATCGTCTTCAATTGGTAATGATTGATTGTGATGTAGAAATGCCAAGTGTCGTTGTCACGGATAGAGAGATAGCATTGATTAATGCCATTAACATTGTCTTTCCCCAAGCAACTCATATCCTGTGCAAGTGGCATATCGAAAAAAATATTCTTGCTTTTATTCAAAGAAGAGTTACGGGTATGAAAAAAGAAGTAAAAAAATAATTTTTTCAAGATTGGGCAAATTTATGTGAGTCCGGAAATATTGAGCAATATAACAATAATTTACAAGATTTGCATGTCCAGTATGGTGAGTACCCAAAGTTAATAAAATATATTACTGAAAATTGGCTTGATACAAGGAAAGATCAATTTGTACGTGCTTGGATTGACAGTTTTATGCACTTTGGCAACTTCACATCAAATAGGTAAGACACTTACTTTTATATTTATTTATTTAGTTTAGATTTATTTATAACAATAACTTAAAATCTAATTTCTTTTAGAGCCGAGGCCGCACATGCTAAATTGAAAAAACATTTGGCCACCAGTCAGTGCAACTTCGAAAGAGCATGGGAGAGCATGCATTCACTGCTTGAACTATCGTTTACCGAACTATAAGAGCTTCATTTGAAACAAGTCTTTTAAAAGTAGCTCATGTTTATCATAAAGAAGAATTTAAAATTTTACATGGTGCAGTTTCACTTGCGGCATTGGAGCTAATTCAATCCGAGCTTCTACAGATAAATTCTTATGAAATTGTAGATGATGACTTATGAGGATGTGTTGTTCGTAAGACACACGGACTTCCATGCTTTCATACGTTAGCAAATCTCAGTCGAAATGTAGAAATACCTTTGGATTTGATTCATGTTCATTGGACTAGATTGCATATTATAAAAATGGAAGAGAAAAGAGATTTTAATATGAAGAAAAAGCTTGAAGAAATGCTAAATGAAGTTATGAAATTAGAATTACTGCATCAAATGCAAGTCTATAAGAAAATAAAAGAGATTGTTTATCCGCAAACGTCAACTCTTGCATCTTCGATTAGCAAAGTCAAAACCTAAGGACGATCTCATAATAAAATTGATACTTCAACAAAATGGTTGCTTTCTGCATTTGAGCTAGGTGAATGTGCTTCAACCCGATGTAGTGTAGCTAAAAAAAAGGTTGATCCTTGTATTTCGGTGAAGAAAGAAAAATTGATTGTTCGTAGACCTAAAAATATAAATTTAGGTGTGTATGAAAATTGCATACCAAAAGAGTGGAAGCCTTATATCGAAGGAATTGTAGGCTTGAGCATGGATGGTAATTGTGGATTTAGATGTGTTGCTTCTTTTTTAGAATTAGGAGAGGATCGATGGTGGCAAGTCCGTAAGGAATTAATGGAAGAACTTGAAGAACATCAAGAAATGTATGAACAAGTGTTTATTGAAAAAGATAGAACCACTTATTTGCTAAATGTGCTTAATTACGAATTTGGCGGTGCCGAACCAAGTAAATGGATGATTATGCCCGAGATTGGGTACATAATAGCTACGAAATATAATTTTGTCGTTTTTAGTATCAGTGAGAGTTTGAGTTTGACTATACCACCTTTAAGAGGAAAAATTCCATCTCAACTGCATCGTCGTGAATTAGGGATTGTTCATGTAAACAATGGTCATTTTGTCCAGGTATTATGCATTATTCATTTTATTTTTAAAAAATATACGAAGGATTTACAATTACAATGAAATATTTTTATTTGTCTAGGCCGTCTTACAAGCGAACCATCCGGTACCACCAGTATACATCAAGTGGTTTACTAATCGCCATGTTGAAGCTGAACAATGGGAGCATATATTACGAGTTAGAAGAGAAGAATGGGAAATGATGGAAGACTGTGAAAAAATGGCTACGTGGGAAAATTGTGACAATGTTATTTTAAGTTAAATTGTAGTTTGAAATCGAAAATGTTGAACATCATTGTTAAACATCTTTTTTTGAAATCGTCTAGTATCTTTGAATTAAAATTGTTGTTTTGAAATTGAAATTGTTGTTTTAAAATTAAAATTGTTGAATATTATGTACTTTGGAAATTGAAATTGTGGTTTGTATATGCTATCTCTAAATCGCTGCCAAGAGGTATGCAGTAGTTGTTAAAATATGGGACTTTATTTGTTTGCTTCAGGAATGCACAGGTGAATGCAATACAATGGATGTGGTCTACAAAGAAGTCGCATTCAACCATTACGTTGACTTTAAAAGAAATCACGCTATGGCCGGACGAGGTCTAAAGAAAATTAAAGCTTGGTCCAAACATTAACTACGTGTTATCCTCGTTGTATACAGGGTCTTCATAATCAACATAACCCGAGAGTTTTCCACATCAAAGAACAATGCACGAACGAGGTCAACATTAAAATTACGTCAAATGGAAACTTTGTAGCCATAGAGATCACGTCCAATTATTACGTGGTCAACTAATGAGACCACGCAAGGGCGAAACGAGGTATAAAGGTAAATGTAGCTAAGGACGAACGTTGTTAGCACGTTATCCTCGTTCTATACAGGGTCAAGAATTTTCACCTTACCCGAGAGTTTCAAACAATAGGAATCAAACCAAGAACGAGGTCTACATAAAAATGACATTAGGAAAGGACGTGGTAGATGTACTGCCCTCGTTCATGTTTGACGTTGTCATCCTTATCAACCTCGTTTATCTTGAACTATGTTGCTTGGGTAATCTCGTTGTATACAGGTTAGACAGATAATATGTTGTGCATGTATGAAATCACAAATGAGTACAGAAGAACACAGATTGCAGACAGTTAACACAAAATCATAGATAATATGGACAGAAAAATACAATCACAAACTGAAAGCAACAATTGTTAACCAAAAACCATAATTGTTAACAATCCATCAAACTACAGATTGCAGACATTTTCCAACTGAAGAACACAGATTGCAGATTGCAGCAACAATCACAAATGAGTACAGAAGAACACAGATTGCAGACATTTTCCAACTGAAGCAACAATTGTTAACAAAATACCATAACCATCCGTCAAACTACAAATTAACCATCCATAAACTACAAAATAACCATCCAATTTAACAACAAAAAAGTCGAAATAGTTCCACAACAAGAAGTGCAGTAACCGAAAATCACTAGCTAAAACTAATCATCCTTTTTAACAAAACGATCACAAATCTTTTTAGCTTTAGTTAGAGCTTTGCGAATTCTACAAGATGAGCCAAACATGAAGTCTCCGGTTGTGATGAAGCCAGGGTTATTCCTTCACTAATCACATCATTAAGCTCTTCATAGCTCTACAATGGAAATTGATAATAAGTTATTATTGCAAAATCAGATATAAAAGAATAGTATATTGACTTTTACCGTGTATAAATGATCGTACGAAGGTCAATTGCTACGGTGAATAATCTGTTCATTAACCGGATGAACTTTTAACATGGTATGAGGGTAATACCAATCAAAATAATCAGTTGTCACCATTTCAGTTGATTCACATAGAGGAATGGAACGATACTACGCACTAACAACATGATTTGGCCACTCATTCCAAATATTTTCCACAAACTCGTAAAGCACTTTAAACGTTGAAGCCGTAGCACCGCGATGAGTGTTTTTACTTGTTGATTGAATAATAGGCCATGGAATGTTTTGAACCCTACCGAATTGCTGCAAAACACGAGTGAGGTGATATGGTTCTACCACATTTAAGCATAATAAACAACTAGAATACCAAGCAATTTGTGAAAAATGATGGAATTGTCTTGCATGCATGTAAGGGTCAAAGACTACCTAAAAGAATTTGTAAAAAATAATAATAATGAAGTTATTATAACTTGAATTAAAAAAAACTATTAAAATGATTCAAGCCTAATAACTCACCTCATGTTCTTGAATGTTATCAAGATACAGCCTTAGTTCCTTATGCGATGCACGATAATCATTTGCTGGATCCCAACGGGCCGCTCTTGGTGAACTTTCATTATACATTTTGGTTGATGGATGCAAATGTAGAAAATGTTCATATATCCATGATTCCAACAATCTGAGAAAACCAGCAACTTGTTTAACTTCTATTCTACTCGCAAGACCTAGCTGTCTATATAGCCAACATAGAGTTGCCGAACCCCAAGAATATTTACGAACTTCATCCAAATTACCAATTTGGTTTAAATAATGTACGGACACATGAGACTTACTTTTATCCACGAATAATGTATTGCCCACTAAATACAGTAGATATGCACGAGCAGCTTGCTTAATTTTTTCTTCTTTCCAATCATCGCAGACTCCATCAAAAATTTCGTACAATTTAGTATAAGGCAATTTATATCCAACACTGTCCTTCATGGTTAGCTTCAATATCACTTATCTCCAAATTATTGAAAACCAAATTAGTAATATCATTTCGGGAAAAATTATATGTCTGTATTGGTAATCCTTCAACCGGAATATGTAGTAGGGAGGCAACATCGTCTAATGTTATAGTCATCTCACCGAATGGTAGGTGAAATGTATTTGATTCTGAATGCCAACGCTCAACAAAACAAGATATAAGTACTTTATTTACCGAGCTATAACATGTCTCCACTAGAGAAAATAAAGATTCCAAATATCCTTTAAAAATTGTTGCATCACTAGGTATTTTCCAATTTAAAATCTTTGTACCATGGTTTACACATAAAAGAGTGTCTCGTTCCTAAAAGATAACTGAACATTATATTACACTATTGTGATATATAATTTATTTAATAGAATTTTGTAAGATATACCTTGCCATCTCGTGTCAATGAAGCAACGTGGGTATCGTAGCTGCTAATTACATCGGTAATTCTCGGTCCATCGAAAGATGTATTGTGTGTGCCACTAGAACCACCGATATCTTCATGCGTAAGATGCTCTTCAACATGTTGTGGAGGTTGCTCTTGAACAGGCTGTGGGGGTAGTTCATCAATATGCTCCTCTAAATTTTTCTCATGGACAACATGCTCAATATTTCGCTCTTGAATAACATGCTCGTCTCGATTTTGTTCCTCTATTTGATTTGTAGTGTCCGGATTTCTTGCTTTCGCACGTCAATTTCTTTCGGAAGCCGTTAGAGGATTGCGCGTTGGTTTTTTTGAACTTTCTGCAACAACAAAACAATGTGTGAATGTCAATTATTTCAAATACAATGATACAAATTGTTTTATATAGAATCATTGAATGGTTTTGTACTTCTTAATTCATATGCACTAAAATCCAAATGTATTAAAATACAGCTTATTTCTTCCATAATGAACATGATATATGACTTATAGTTCGTCCATAATATTAGTTTGCCTATTGTGTTAACCTACAGAACCAAAATAAAAATAGCAACAAATGCATTTGGTAAAGTAATTTCATCCATAATGCTAGTTCATTAGTGTAAATATATAGTTACAACTAGAAACGCCACGTTCCACGCAGACAACTAGGAAAAAAATGCAAGTTAACATAGCAGTAAGACAGCTAGGAAATATATAGCAGTGAGACAACTGGGAAAAAATGCAGACACTCGACACACCATGTTCCACGCGAACGAGGTTATTGAACTAACCTCGTTCGATCAACACGTGGTTGTTGTCACAACCACGTTCGCGGCGGACAAGGTTGATTCAACAACCTCGTTCGCGTGTAACGTTGTTGTTCACATAGAATATGACACAGACTAGATTCGAGCAAAATCAAACTTGATTAAATAAAATTTGATTCGCATAGAATTCGATTAGCTAAATCATGTACCGTGCCGATGTTTGCTCCTTTTTTCCTTCTCCATGGCGACGACGACTGAAAAATTGAGCACGAAGAGGAGGGTTTGAGCGGCGGGTTAGGGTTTAAGGGTTTGAGGGTGAACGATATGCTGAGAGCGGCGGGTTAAGGTTTGAGCACGAAAAGAAGCTTTTTTTCTATTTTTTTTTTCAGAAAGGGAATGGTAGTTTTGGAAGTAGACGAGGTGAGAAGAAGTGGATTTTTTTCTCAAAACATGGGAGTTGGAAAAGCAAAATATGGGATGAGAATAGACGGAGCCTCTCCCATGTTCATTTGTATCTTCATTTGCAAGCCCGTTATTCTTTTTCCACTTCTCAATCTGATTTAGGGTTTTCTGTAATTGAAGCCGCTGTTCCAATTCGTAATTATGCCCTAGCTCCTATTCATCGATTGATTGCGTGCTTGATTCTCTGGATGTGGAACCTCTTCGGTAGCTTCTTTGTCGAGTATGATTGATATGAACTTTGGTATAAACTCTCTGATTTTTGTTTTCGATTTTATGCTTTGTTCTCGACTACTCTTCTACCAATTATGAACTCGGTTTAAATAAGGATCGATTTTGGAAATTATTTTCGAGTTGATTATTTCAACCTTGACTTTGTATTTTAAATGTTGGCTGTTGATTTATGTTTGAACGTTGGAGATGATTTTTTGATTTATGATTTTTCGAGATGATTTTTTGATTTTATTCGGTATATATTTAAAAAAAAATTGACTATGCTTGAATTTATAAACGTGAAACAATGAAATACTTGGTTGTGATTCTCTGAATTGCTTGATTTGTTCATTTCATTGTTTCGGTTAAATCATTTTATTTTCTGTGCATACTGCCTTGCCCACGTTTGTACTTGCTTGACTTTTGCTTGTATATGACTGCACCAAGTATAAATCACATTGAATCGTCACTTGCATAATATGTGCACTCTTGTGGTATTGCACTACTTTATTTCTATCTGGTTTGTACGTGTGCCTTATATGTTTTGATGCTTCATTGCTGTTGTATCCTGTTGCACTATCCACTTGAAACTATGTCCTTACTGTTGTGTAGATAGTGAACTATTTTTGCCTTGCACCATTTCTGTACCTGGTTTCACTTGCATATTTGTACTCTACCCAATGCGTGCTCATGTAGTTCGCTTGGGAGTTGAGTCATTTTCCATTGACTGTTTGAAAATGATGTTGTAGTGTTTGTTTTGTGTTAGTGAGTATCCTTGTACCATTGCTCGAAACTGTGTTTGACTTGATGTGTTTGCTCCTTGTTGTGGCTATGCATGTTGATACTCATTCATATGTGCATGTCCATGTTAGCCTGGATGTTCCTATGTCTTGTGGTAAGGTAATGAACTGTGCTATGCTCTAGCCTATTGTACTTGTTTTGTTTTTCTGCACTTTATTTTGGCATTTTCCCCTTGTGCATGTGTTTAAGTTGCATTGCATTTCTTGGGTGCACTTAGATTTGGCTTGTATGTGTTGACCCTCTCTGGTCTTGTCTGAGTTAATGATTTGCACAACTGTGTTGTTGATCCTTAGCATTTGGCTGTGACTTGACCTGGTCCGCTGCCTAGTCTTGCCCTACCATGTTTTAACTCTTTGCTAGTATGTTGCTGCACTGTGTCCTCACTATGTACATGTATACATGTATATACATATATGTGTATATATATGTTTATTTGTGTGCTTACTGATATTGTATGTGAACATTTCTGGCTTGAATATTGTTGAAATTTGGCGACACAATATATAGGAGAATTGAAGAGGATGGAAGTAGCTTCGTGTCGGAGAAGACGGTTTGCGAAACGGAGTCCGGAGGAGTAAACTGGAGGGGAGTTTGTGGTGCTGGCTGCCTGCAGGCTGCTGCCAGACGTCTGCAAGTTTGGGTCAGACGTCTGGCCCTACAGGGGCCAGATGCCCGAGAGTTCGGTCAGACGTCTGAGCCCTACCTACAGACGTCTGAGCCGGCGTTTCCTGGGTTTTGGGCCTGGGCTTGGTGCAGCTGTTTGGGTCATTAGCTAAGGGCATTTCGGGGATTTGCCTTGGTTTCCTAACACAGTATATAAGCTATTTTCTGGGGTAAAACATGAGAGACCTAATCTAATTCCATATCAAGGGTTTTATCCTTCAATTCTAGGGTTTAGGCAAATCCTATTTCTTCAATTCTAATCTCCACAAACATTGATTCTTATTGAATAGATCATTGTAAACAATCTCTTGTACTCTTTCTATTGGTGATATAATAAAAGCTCTCTCAAGTGGATGTACACTAACACAACGTTAGTGGAACCACTATAAAATCGTGTGTGATTTACTTATTGTTATTGCATTCATATATTGCTTGTATTGGTGTTGTGATCGTGTTTGGATTTGGTTTTATTGAATTCTTCGAGTGTTTGGTTGTTTTGCACTATCTAGCACGATTTGGCTTTTCCGCGTTGCGCGTTGCGATTGTATTCGAGTGGTCTTGGGTGTAGTCGTAATAACATTTGGTATCAGAGCTTTGGGGTTGCTAGGTGGTTGTTGAAATGCCGGAAACGGATACCTCTGAAAATTCAATGGTTGGTCCAAGTAGTATAGCGCCGTATGTACGTGGGTCGTATGTGGCGTCGGGACCGCAATTGGTTATCGACAAGTGGAATGGCGATAATGATTTTGAAAAATGGCAATGGAAGATGAAAGCGGTTTTAAGAAGAAATCGAGTTCATAGGGTAGTGTTTGATACACATTTGTTGCCGGTGGACATCTCGGATGTCGAGAGAGAAGAAATGGAAGAGTGGGCATTTACTACACTTCAACTTGCTATGGGAGAGAATGCGATCTCCGAAATTAGTGGTGAGACCACCGCTAAGGGCATTTGGGACAAGTTAGAGGAGTTGTATATGAAGAAGTCTCTAACTAATCGTTTGATCTTGTTGTGAACGTTTTTCACGTATAAGATGAAAGAGGGGAGTTCGCTTAAGGCACACTTGAATGTGTTTGATGATTTGCTAATGAAGATGAAGGCGGTAGATTTGAAGATTGAGGAAGAGCAAAAGGCGATGATATTGTTATGTTCGTTGCCGGACCGTTATACGGGTTTCTCGAATAGCTTGATATATAGCCGGGATACATTGACGTTAGATGATGTCAAGACGGGTCTTCTTAGTGAGGAGTTGAGAGATCAAATGAAGGAGTTGAGTGTTGGTGGAAGTAGTGCCGGAAATGGTCAAGGTTTGTTTGTGGAGAAGGAGAGATATGCGAAGAAGGAGAATCGGGGGCGTTCCAAATCTAGGAATCCCGGTTGGAGAGGAAAGTCGAAGGAAAAGAAAGGCAAGTGCTATATTTGTAAGAAGTCCGGTCATTGGAAGAATGAGTATCCGGACAAGGAGAAGGCCAAGAAGGAAGTAGCATCTTCATCGGTCGCGGTGGAGAGAGGTGTTGGTGAGAGAGACATGGATGTATTGACGGTGGTAGCATCAAATGTTTCGGGTAGCGAATGGGTTCTCGATTCGGGGGCGTCTTATCATATGACGCCGAATAGGAATTGTTTTTCTTCTTTCGAAGCTAGAGAGGGAAATTCGATTGTTATGGGAAATGGTGCTATTTGTAAGTCGAAGGGCATTGGTTCCGTGCAAATTAGGATGTTTGACGGAGTAGTTCGTACTCTCACTAATGTGCGCTATGTTCCGGGACTTAGGAAGTCCCTTATCTCTTTGGGGCAATTAGATTCTTTGGGGTGCAAGATCACTATTGAGAGAGATGGCTTGAGGGTTTCGAAGGGGGCGCTTGTGGTTATGAAAGGTGCTAGGGCTCATGGTATATATTTGCTTCAAGGTGTGACCATAGAAGGTGAAGCTAGCATTGGGGTTGATAGTTCTCGCGACTTAGATGCAACTAGATTGTGGCATTTGAGGTTAGGACATGTCTCGGAGAGGAGTTTGGATATTCTTTGGAAAAGGGAGATGATTGGTGGTGAGAGTTTCAACAAGCTAGAGTTTTGCGAAGAGTGTGTCATGGGAAAGCAAACAAAGGTTTCATTCGGTGAAGGAAAACATGATTCAAGAAGCGTTCTTGAGTATGTGCATACGGATGTTTGGGGACCGGCACCGGTTGCTTCTTTAGGTGGAGCAAGGTATTATATTTCTTTTATGGATGATTTTGCTCGTAAAGTTTGGGTGTATGTAATGAAGGCTAAGTCGGAGGCATTTGCTAAGTTCAAAGTATGGAAGGCTCTTGTTGAGAATGAGAGTGGTAAGTCTTTGAAGGTTCTTAGGTCCGACAATGGCGGAGAATATGTTTCCGGAGAATTCTTGGAGTATTGCAAGCATCATGGCATTCGAAGACATTTTACTACACCGGGAGATCCGCAATCAAATGGTGTTGCGGAGAGGATGAATCGTACTCTACTAGAGAAAGCTCGATGCTTGAGATTGACATCGGGTTTGTCTAAGGGATTTTGGGCTGAAGCTTTGTCAACCGCGGTGCATATCATTAATCGAATTCCGTGCTCGGCTATTGACTATAAAATCCCGGAGGAAGTGTGGAAGGGAAAGAGTATTGACTTGAGCTATCTTCGTGTCTTTGGAAGTCCGGTTTATGTGCATGATCCGGGAAATGATAAGCTTGAACCTAGAGCTTTCAAAGGGGTTTTGCTTGGCTATACGGATGGAGTGAAAGGCTATCGGATTTGGAATCCAGAAACGAAGAAGGTAATCAACTCTCGTCATGTTACTTTTGATGAGTCGGCTATGTTCAAGGAGAATGAAAGCTCATCGGATATTCCGGTCTTGGTTCGTGAGGAATCGAAGGGGAAGGAAGTTATTACCACATTTTGTCCAAGTAGTAGAGAGAGTAGATTAGTTGAAGATGCTTGTGAGGAGAAAGCGGTTGATGATACATCACATAGTCCACAAGGTGCCTCTAGTAGTGTTGGTGATGTACACGAACCTAGAGAAGATTCGGTTCAAGGTGGAGCCGAAAGGGGTTTGGGTGATAATATTGCTACTCGGGTTGGTCGTCGTGCTATAAGGCCACCCGAAAGATATGGTGATTGGAACTATCTTAGCTTTTGTGATAGGTTGGACTATGCTCTCAATGTAGTCCAAGATGAGCCTATGGACCTTGATGACGTCATGAATTCGAGTGATAGCTCGAAGTGGATTTGTGCCATGGAGGAAGAGATGCAATCATTGATGAAGAATCAAACTTGGAGTTTGGTTCCACTTCCTAAAGGAAACCGTGCTATTGGGTGCAAATGGATTTACAAGGTGAAGGACGATGGGAGATACAAAGCTAGGCTAGTGGCTAAGGGGTTTGCACAAAGGAAGGGAAAGGAGTATGATGAGATATTCGCACCGGTTGTGCGGCATACTTCTATCCGGATATTACTTGCCATAGTTGCTATTCACGACTTGGAGTTGGAGCAACTTGATGTGAAAACCGCCTTCTTGCATGGTGACTTGGATGAAGACATTTACATGGAGCAACCGGAAGGTTTTGGGGTAAATGGGAAGTCAAATATGGTGTGCAAGTTGAAGAAATCGCTATATGGGTTGAAGCAATCACCTAGACAATGGTACAAGATATTTGATCATTTTATGCTTGAAAGTGGCTTTGATAGGAGCATCAAAGATGATTGTGTTTATTTCAAGAAGTTGGGAAATGATTGTTGGGTGTACTTGCTCTTGTATGTGGACGACATGCTCATTGCTTCGAAGGACAAGAATGAAATCAACAAGTTGAAATTGCAATTAAAGTCGGAATTCGAAATGAAGGACCTTAGAGAAGCAAAGAGGATATTGGGCATGGAGATAGAAAGGGACCGAAAGCGTTTTGAGTTGAAATTGACTCAAAAGGAGTACATAAAGAAGGTGCTTCGCCGGTTTAGCATGGAGAATGCAAAGGTGTCAAATACACCATTACCTTTGCACATGAAGCTTTCGAGTAAGGATTCACCTATCTTGGAGAAAGACAAGGCTTATATGGAAAAGGTGCCATATGCAAGTGCGGTTGGAAGCTTGATGTATGCTATGGTGTGTACAAGACCCGATATTGCAAATGCCATCGGGGTGGTTAGTCGTTTTATGTCTAATCCGGGAAAATCGCATTGGGAAGCCGTGAAGCTTATATTGAGATACCTTAGGGGTACGTCATCTCATGGTCTTGTTTTTGGCGGTAGTGGGAAAATGAGTTGCAACTTAGTTGGTTATTGTGATTCGGACTACGCCGGTGATAGAGATAGGAGAAAGTCAACTTCCGGTTATGTCTTCACACTAGGTGGTACGGCCATAAGTTGGAGATCAAGATTGCAAACCGTAGTAGCTTTATCCACTACGGAAGCGGAGTTGATAGCCGCGGTGGAGGCGGCTAAGGAGGCACTCTATTTGAAGCGTTTGTTGTGTGACTTGGGGATTGGACACGATAGCATCGATGTTCAATGTGATAGCCAAAGTGCTATTCACTTGGCGGAGAATTTGGCGTTTAGCTCACGTACTAAGCACATTGAAGTGAGGGAGTCATTCTTGGTAGCCATGGATGAGGATAAGCAAGTATGTCTTCGGAAAGTGCACACAAAGGATAATGCGGCGGATATGTTCACGAAGACATTGCCGTTTGGAAAGTTCGAGCATTGCTCGAACTTGATTCGCTTGGAGAAGTGCTAGGTGCCACTAGGTGGCACGGGTGAGAGAGTAGCTTGATTGTAGATGTGGAAGAGTATTGGTATGAGATTGTCGTTCTATCTTCTTGGTATAGTGCTAGTGTACATTCCTAGTGCTCTTGTCTTTAGTGAGACTGTGTTTGAATGTTTTCAACATTTCGTTGGCGGGTGGGGGCTTTGTGCCTGAACTCGTTGATGGAGTGCAATGGGGGGTGGCTTTGCCGGAACCCGTTGGGGAAACATTCACGTTTGGTTGAAGGTAGAAGTGTTGGTAGTTGGAGCTATCGGTTGTTGATGGTATGGTACCATTGGTGTTGGAGATGGATATAGTGTCGAGGTGGAGTGTTGAAATTTGGCGACACAATATATAGGAGAATTGAAGAGGATGGAAGTAGCTTCGTGTCGGAGAAGACGGTTTGCGAAACGGAGTCCGGAGGAGTAAACTGGAGGGGAGTTTGTGGTGCTGGCTTCCTGCAGGCTGCTGCTAGACGTCTGCAGGTTTGGGTCAGACGTCTGGCCCTACAGGGGCCAGATGCCCGAGAGTTCGGTCAGACGTCTGAGCCCTACCTACAGACGTCTGAGCCGGCGTTTCCTGGGTTTCGGGCCTGGGCTTGGTGCAGCTGTTTGGGTCATTAGCTAAGGGCATTTCGGGGATTTGCCTTGGTTTCCTAACACAGTATATAAGCTATTTTCTGGGGTAAAACATGAGAGACCTAATCTAATTCCATATCAAGGGTTTTATCCTTCAATTCTAGGGTTTAGGCAAATCCTATTTCTTCAATTCTAATCTCCACAAACATTGATTCTTATTGAATAGATCATTGTAAACAATCTCTTGTACTCTTTCTATTGGTGATATAATAAAAGCTCTCTCAAGTGGATGTACACTAACACAACGTTAGTGGAACCACTATAAAATCGTGTGTGATTTACTTATTGTTATTGCATTCATATATTGCTTGTATTGGTGTTGTGATCGTGTTTGGATTTGGTTTTATTGAATTCTTCGAGTGTTTGGTTGTTTTGCACTATCTAGCACGATTTGGCTTTTCCGCGTTGCGCGTTGCGATTGTATTCGAGTGGTCTTGGGTGTAGTCGTAATAACAAATATCATGGCTGCACCATTGTACACTACTTGTGCACTTAAGTTGAGCCCGAGCTTGCTTAGGCTTGACCTTATGCACACTTGGACTGCGTTGAGCCTTCAGGCTTGACCTTTGCATTTGCTTCTAAAATTTATTGATACAAGTGTGTTTTGTGTGTGTACGACCTTATGGCATGTACAGTGATACACCGTGCATACGTTATTCGTGCACTTTGATTCCAATTTTAAAATATGAAAACAAACAACCCAAATAACTGAGGAAATATCATATTAAATCACATTCTTATTTTTGCAAATATCAGTTTGTTCCTTTTTACTTTTTACTTTTTACTACATTGTTGTTTGTTTGACAGTCAAAGTGGAAGACTAAAGTAGAAGCAAGAAGACATCAAATTTGAGTGTGAGTGGGTAAGAGTAAAAAAATGTTGTAAATGAGAGTATGAAATATTTATAATGAAAGTTGTGTTGTATTTGAAAAATGTAAATATAGAAGAAGCTCAATGTATACTAATTTAAATTGAAATGAAATAAAATATTTGTTTGAATAAATTTGGAATTCTAAATAAAATATTTATTTCATTATGTGAAATCGCAATAGTACTATAACAAAAACATTTAACAAAATATATATTATCATCAAACAAAAATCATAAACCGTTATATTCAACATTCTCCCCATTTTGATGATAACAAACATATATTAAGATTTTGAATTTAAATAAATGTGTTTGGTGTGACGTGTACAAGCTTTCCCTATTTAGATGCTCCCCCACAACTAGACTTCCCCTACATAGATGCATGTAAATTCAAAAATGCAAAAAAAAGATTTGTCAGATAATTTCAAAAATATTTTTGAATAATAAAAACAACTCTGGAATATCGGTAAGCTTATTATCCAACTATCAAAATCTTAACCTCTCTCCTCTTTTGTTATCCTAAAAAATAATGATAACTGAAACGGTGATGAATTTTGATTATTAAAACCATATAGAGATGAATATATATTGCAAAATCCAATCAATCAAACAAAAATCATAATATTTTATTTTTTAGACACAAATTCCACTTTAGAGTGCCGATTAGATTATAGTTTAGGGGAAATTTATATAGTGACAGTAGTGTGGTATTTTTAATAAAGATTTTTTTGTACATTACCCTTTTAAGTATTATACAAAAAATATATTAAGCACTTACTAACTATGCATAACCATTAGGACATTTAAATGAGGTTAGTAGTTGCTTAAAAATCAATGTCAAATATTTTCTAACTATGCATAATCGTGAAGACTTTTAAATGAGGTTATTATCTACTTGAATGTTTATCCCTCTCTTATATGAGTCTTATCCATGTATAACCACGAGCACTTTTAAATGAGAATGGAAGCACATATACAGAGATTAAAGTAATTAACCCATGCATAACTGTGAGAACTTTTAAATCAGAGTGAATACTTTGGGATAGAATTATAAATTACACTTAAAAATATAATTCCTTATTTTTAAAATATCAACTTCTGCACACTATATTAAATTTCGGTGCATGGATTAAAATAAGAGTTATAGTACAAAAATGATCATGGAATAAGTAATAATTAAAAATATTATAAAATTTGTTTAATTTTCATGAAATCTTTAAAGTATACTTCCTTTCGTTATGAAATATAATTTAATCACTATCCATCACTTTCTCAAACAATATTAATAATTTTGATAAGTTTCAAAATGGTTTAATTAGTTAAAAAATCATCTTTTGTAGAGTAAATCCTTTTACCAAAATCAGCAAGAGTATTTTCATCAAAGTAAAAACCTGGGTTATTTAAATAAAATTAAAATATGTGAAAATCAATTTTCTATTGTGGGTTTTATGAAACTTTCGGCTAGTTGAAAATCAGTTGAAATAATCAATCAAATGCAAATATGATTCCAACATGATGTTTGATACCACTTGTATTCGAACTGCCCAAGGTGACTTATAGTGGTATATAAGAAAACAAGCAAAAAATTTACTCCTCAAAATCACTCGAATTGATTTTCAAAATTTCCGGCAAGGCCATTTACATCAGATAAAGGAAAAAAAATTTAAATCAAGGCAAAACCACACATATTTCTCCAATCATTAATTTATTAGTTGCAAAAAGACTATGAAAGTTAATCGTTTTATCAAAATAATCGATAATCCATGTTTTGAAAATTCAATTCATACGAAACCACTTTTTTGAAAGCTTTAAGTTTGTAAGTTGATTTAGCACAAAAAATGAAAGTTTTAGATACTCAAAGTTACCACTCATCTAAATTGGTTTCAAGTCAAAATGATAAATCGATCAAAAGTTATGACTGAAATACGACAACTTGTTTGTGTAAATAAGAAACATCTTTCAAGTTATGTGTTGAAATGATTTCAGTTTTTCAATATATTACCAAATGAATCGGCAAAAAATCAAAACAGTAAAGTCGTAGTGCTATCAGTTAGCTTTCAAGAATATGAATAATTTCAAAAACTGAAGTAAAAATGTTCAAGTCATGATCGAAATACTACAACTGTGTTAAGAAGTTCTGAAACTATTTTCAAATAGTATTCTGAATGAATTGCAGTTTTTCAACAGTTTAAGCTCAAATTCCAAAAAACAAAAAACATTAAACCTATATAATTTTAAATATATTTTCCAAAAAATCTTGAATTTTATAAATCGAAGTTAAGGAGCTCAAGATATGGTTAATATACCAAAGCGGTGTCGATAAAATAAGATTAACAATAAGTAAACAAAACAGAGTTTAGAGATGATCCCTTTACCTTCAATATCATGGTATCCAAAATGTGTAGATCTCCACCTCATCTTTCTAAGCTAAGGAACATTAGAATTTTTTCTCGTCGACCTTACATAACAACTTAACATATGTCTCCATCGAAGTTGTTCCTTAGCCCACTTTAGTACCTAAATGTTAGAAGAGTCGAGTGGTCTAACAAAGGATGTAGGACTATTCTTCTATTCGTTTATAGCCTTTAGTATCAAAACTTGTCCATATAACAAACCGTTAGCATCTACAATGTACCCTTGGGAACCCAAACTTGTTTGAATATAAATTTTTTTATATTTATACCTTTTGAAATCCATATTTGTTTAACGGTTTTATGTTTATTTTTATTTTTGACAATTATTATCGCTATGTACTATATTTCCACACTTTATGCATTTGGGTATCACACTTCTCCCCCGGCGGTGTTATTAGTCATTTGTTTATATATTGACACTTTTCCAAATCCAAGTCCTTTTCTGTTATTCACGAAGAGTTGATTTCCTAATAGCACATTAGATGATTTCTCTCCAATGGAAAATTTCTGAATAATCAACTCGAGTTCATTAACTTTGGAATATAAAAGTTTATTTTCATTCATTAGTTTTGAATAATGGATAATAGCATTTTCTCTCTTTTCAAGATCATTTCTTTTTAAGACAAAATTTTCATTTTTAAGCTCTTTTATTTTGGTCCCAATTTCTTGCATTTTAGTTTCAAAAAGAGTTGGTGTTTTTTAAATTCAAGTTTTTGAAAATCCTTGATTTTTTCAATCTCTTTTTCAAATTTGTGATTTATTCGAATAATTTCAGATTTACTATTTTTCAAAATCATGTTTTCCTTTTCAAGGGTTTTGAAATTATCTTCGACCTCATTTAATTCCCTTTCAAAACTCACACATTTGGAATTTTCCGACCTCTTGAAACTTTCGAACTCGTTTTGTAAAATGTTATATTTTAAAATCAACTCAGTTTCGTTTTTCGCCAAAATTGGAATTCATTTTCTAGATTTTGAAAATTTTCATGAAAACAAGCAAATTCTTTTTAGTAGTTCAAACAAATTTTGCAATTAGAAATTTTAATCTTCTTAATAGTTTTAAGCTCATTTTCCAAATCATCGTTTTTCTAACGCAATTTAGATAATTCACTTTTCAACATGTTATTTTTCATCGCAAGGTCATCATTACTTTTAATTAATTTTGACAAAAGGGAACTATATCTTTGATGAAAAACCACTTATCCCGTCAGCTCTTGTGTCTTCATCACTGTCATCTTTTGTAAATTCCATCAAGAAAATTTCTTTAAATGAGTTGATTTTGGAGAGTTTCTCATCGTTGTTGACTTTTCTGCCATATATTGCATCGAGAGTGTTTCATATTTTCTATGTAGTTAAACAATGAGAGATATAGTAAATTCATCTCGATTAATTAGAGAATAAAGTATATGCATATCAGGAGCATTAATCCAAATATTTTTCTTCTCTACCGTATCACACCCATTTCAATAATATCCCAACATTCAAAATTAACATATTTTAAATAAAATTCTATTTTTGATTTTCAATTTAAAAAATCTATTCCATAAAAAATAGGGGGACTATCACTGGACTGACCCTCGCTAGATCTACAAAAAGGGTTAGACACCTATGCTATTAACCAGCATCTAATACACTTATAGGATTGAATTACCCTAGAGGATGGGTGAATAGGGTTTATATAAAATTCTCAGATAAATAAAAATTGCAGCATAGATAATAACAGAGTAAATGCGGAATTAAAAGTGACATACAAGTTTACCCATCTTCGGCAAAATCTGCCAACTTCTGCCATCAAGATTTTTACTAGGAAATAAATAATCTGACGATTGCAGACCATGCAGAATCGCGACCCTCGCTAACTTGATTGTCCTAACCCTATAACTCAAAACCCTACCACAACTCAGCCATTGAGTTGCAAATTCTCGAACTACGCCTCATAGTTCATAACCTAGATAAACTAGAGTTTATAAATTAAAAAACAAAATACAAAAGTAAATAAAAGGAAAACCCTGAAGTAATTTGGTCCTAATTCAATTTGTTTACAAATAAAAAGAATACGGCCCATTAAAAATCAAATAGCATTCTCCCTTGTTCATATGTATCTTCATTTGCAAGTCCGTTATTCTTTTTCTTTTCTCAATCTAATTTAGGGTTTTTTGTAATTGAAGCAACCATTCCAATATGTAATTATGCCCTAGCTCTTTTTCATCAATTGATTGCATGCATGATTCCCTGGATAAGGAACCTCTTCGGTAACTTCTTTATCCAATAGGATTGATATGAAATTTGGTACTAACTGTCTGGTTTGTGTTTTCGATTTTATGCTTTGTACTCGACTACTCTTCTACCAATGATGAACTCGGTTTAAATAAGGATCGATTTTGGAATCGTATCCATTATTTTCAAGTTGATCCTTTCAACCTTGACTTTGTATTTTAAACATTGGCTGTTAATTTATGTTTGAATGCTCTTGATGATTTTTTGATTTTATGGCCTTGATGGAATCTTGACTTAGTCATTATTCGGTATATATTTGAAAATACTTTGACTATGCTTGAATTTCTAAACGTGAACCAATGGAATACTTGGTTGTGATTCTTCGAGTTTCTTGATTTGTTCATTTTGTTGCTTTGGTTGAATTATTTTATTTTCTCTACATACTGCCTTGCCATGCTTGAACTTGCTTGACTTTTGCTTGTATATGACTGCACCATGTATAACTCCATTGAATTGTCACTCACATGTGCACTTTATGGTATTGCACTACTTCATTATATGGTTTGTACATATACCTTATTTGTTTTGATGCTTCATTGCTGCTGTATCCTTGTTGCACTATCCACTTGAAACCGTGTCCTTACTGTTGTGTAGATAGTGAAATATTTTTGCCTTGCACCATTTTTATACCTGGTTTCACTAACATATTTGTACTCTACCTAATGGGTGCTCGTGTAATTCGCTTGGAAGTTGAGTTATTTTCCATTGACTGTTTGGAGATGATGTTATAGTGTTTGTTTTGTGTTAGTGAGTATCCCTTTACCATTGCTCGAAACTTAGTTTGACTTTATGTGTTTGCTCCTTGTTGCGGCTGTGCATGTCCATATTAGCCTGATTGTTCTTGTATTTTGTGTGTGTGGAATAAACTGTGCTATGCTCTAGCCGGTTGTACTTGTTTTTTTTTGCTGCATTTACTTTTGGCCTTTTTCCATTGGCATGTGCTTAAGTTTCATTGCATTTCCTGGCTGTACTTAGATTTGGTGGTCTTGTTTGAGTTGATGATTTGCATAACTGTATTGCCGCTCCTTGAAATTTGCCTATGACTTGACCTAGTCCTCTACCTAGCCTTGCCCTACCATGTTTGAACTCTTTGCTAATATGTTGCTACACCATGTCCTTACTATGTACATGTATACATGTATATACATATATGTATATTGTGTGCTTAATGATATTGTATGTGAACTTTGCTGGCTTGAATCTCATGGTTGCATCATTGTACACTACATTATGCACTTGAGTTGAGCTTACATGGGCTTGATCCCTTGCACACTTGCACTACATTGAGCCTTCATGCTTTTGCCTTTGAAATTTATTGACACAAGTGTGTTTTGTGTATGCACAGCCTTATGGCATGTACAATGATTTACTGTGCATGTCATACGTTGTTCGTGCACTTTGATTCCAGTTTTAGAATATGAAAACAAACAACCCAAATAACTAAGGAAATATCATATTAAATCACATTCTTATTTTTTCATATATTAGTTTGTTCATTTTGCTTTGTACTGCATTGATGTTTGTTTGATAGGAAAAGTGGAAGACTAGAGCAGAAGCAAGAAGACATCAAATTCGAGTGTGAGTGAAAAAATGTTGTAAATGAGTGTGAAATAATGTATAGTGAAAGTTATGTTGTATTTGAAAAATGTAAATATAATGGAGGCTCAATGTATGCTAATTTAAATTGAAATAAAATAAAATATTTATTTGAATAAAATTTGAAATTCTGAATAAAATATTTATTTCATTCAATGAAATCACAAAAGTACTATAACAAACAGGTTTAACAAGTATATGGATATATATATATCTATGTATGTGTTTATTATTAGCAAAGAAAAATCATAAAGCTTATATTCAACAATTAGAAACTAAGTAATGAGATAGCAAAATAGTTTACAAACAACTGAAATACCATATGTTGATTTCAACTTCAGCAAATACGAGGCAAAAGAAAATAAATTTTGGGATTCGCCAAATTGACATAAAAAGGTGTTAGAAATGAAAGAATATAGAATTGTATACGAAATGTTTTATTATGAAGCAAAGCGGTAATATGGTACTGGGCACAACTCAGCCTATATACCATCTCTTGTACATTATAAAAGCAGTATTGTAAATCAAAATGATCTATGTATCAGTATCATCAATAAAACTTCTCTACTTCTCTTATCAAATATGTACACAATCAAATTGCATAATCAAAAACTTCTTTATGGTATCAGAGCTCACTATTTAGCAGTAATAAATCTAGGTTTTTGAAAATGAACCCATTAGAAAATCTTCATCATTTGAGTATACTCATCGAAGAATCAATCTCATCATTTGAGATTAATAGATCTGCTTGCAACCCATTAAAAAAACAAGAGCCATTCTAAGGATGCACTGAATTCTGGTTGCATCAAGATTCTTATCACAAAACAAGCAAATCAACAGCAAGAAATTCAAAAAATGGATATCAGAAAGCAAGAATTTCATTATAAAAGTGTCAAGAAAGTATGTGTCATACCAAGAGCCCATCATAACATTGTTATCATCTGAGTTCGGCTGCAACAACCTGAATCTTATTTTCACTTGCAATCAATTTTTTGAATCATTAAGACTGTTTGTTAGCATTCTATCATCATGGTTGAAGGAGATGACAATTCTGCCACATCAGAGAATACAACAGATTCACAGCAACAAAGTGCAACTACAATAGAGGAGTTGATCAAAACAAATACTAGCCCTCAAAGTCAATTGATCACTGTCCATTTTGATGAAGATAACTATCTTTTGTTGGAGTTCCTAATCGAAACAGCTATTGGAGGATATGGACTAGAAGGGTTTGTGCTTAGAACACTCTCTATACCACCAATATTCATCACTGATCAAGAAAATAAAGTAGTAAGAAATAGTAAATACACAAAGCATCAGAGGTAAGACAGTTTAATAAGTTCTTAGTTATTGTCTTCAATAGGTACTAATTTGTTGCAACAAATAGTGGATGCAAGTCATCCAATGAAATTTGGACAAGAATAGAACAAATCTTTAACTTACAATCAGCTGGCAAGATAATGCACTACAAAAGAAAATTGCAGAATATCAGAAAAGATAATCTATCAATGAGAGAATATCTGTCAAAGATCAAAACAATATATGATTTACTAGAGGCAGTAGGTCATAAAATATCAGATACTGAATAAGTGTTGATAGTTCTAAGTAGTCTTAATGAAGAATATGAATCAGTAGTGATAGTAATCTCATCTAAAGAGACATTACCATCAATGCAATGTGTTCACTTAACACTTCTGGCACATGAAGGAAGGATTGGTCAAAAGAATCATTGGATACAGAATTATCAATCAATTATGCAGTTAATTCAAAGAACAGGAATCAAGATTACAATAGGCCAAATCAATACTATTAGAGAGGTAGACGTAACGACCCAGAATTTCAGTCATTTAAATTTGGAATATTTAATTGATTTTAAATATTGAAAAGTTATTTTTATAAGTTAAATAAGTTGAATTCCAAATACACCGATTTATTTGATAATTAAATTGTTTAACTTTAATATTTGAAATTTCTTAAATAATTGAATCTTGGATTTAAGTGTGAATGAGGATGATTTCAAAAGTTGAATTAATTTCTATTTAACTAGAATGAAGATAGTAAACTTTAAATTGGATTTAAGAGTGATTTAACTAATTTTGGAAATTAGTCGTTTTAATTAACGTGTAAAAATAGTCTTTTTGGGAACTATTTCGGATTTCGACGAAACTAGTTTCATCGGATCCGTAATAGTGAATTATTATATGTTGTCGAAATTCATGGCAATTGGACGTATCGTTTGGTCGTGCGAGTTCGAAACGCGTAGAAATTTATTAAAGGAATTTAACTTTAAAATAATTTGATTTTGAAAAGCGGGTTATTACACGTGGTATCAGAGCTTAGGTTGAGCGAACACCTAAGTTTTAGTTGGAATTTACTCATTTGAGATGGGGTAAGCGAGACCATAGGATGAGTTAAAGTGTGTCTATATATATATATGATGCCTATTTTATTAATGATTATAAAATGTTTTATACTGTGTTAATTTATCTGTTGAGTGGCTTATGAATTATGGTCGATACGTGGGATGCCACGATATCAGTAGGAGTTTCTAAATGTTTAAACAAGGAAAACTGACACAATATTATTTTAAAAGTGGGTTAAAACACCCCACACCCCTTAATATACCCAAAAGGGCACATTAAAAGGCGTGGCGCGTTGTAAGTATAACTGAAACTAACAGAGACTAAGATTCACAAGACAAAAATAGGTAAAAACAACAGAAACTAAATAAGTATTAATTAAAACAAAGCCTCAGAATTAATTCATAAAAAAGCCAAATACAACATTCAAAACCCATAGTGTCTTATGAAATAAAGCTTTATAGTCTCAAAATCAGGGTATGTAGTATCCCTCATAAATAAACCAGTGCATACAAGAACAACAACTGAAAATAAAAGAAGTACATTGAAGAAGTTTCCTTCAAGAAGAACTCCAAGCTGCAGCAATCTACTAGCTTCTTCCTTGATTGCCTAAGGGGGGGGAAAGGGGGAAATATAGGAGTGGGTCAGACTAAAAGTCTGGTGAAAGACAGTAATTACTAGAGTCTTTAAGCAAGATAAAAGTAATAAACTCTACAACAGTTCTAGCATAAATAATGATAACAAAGGAAATAGGAAAGAGATAAACTGGAAATAAATACGATTAAATATTGCTCAAGATAGGTTAACTTTGATTGCTTGCACTTGTTCTGATTTAGTTAGGCTGAATTCCTAATCCTGTAATTAGGATGTGACCCTAATTCTACACTTTTTGATCGGCCTGCTACTCCATAGACCTTTCTATGGACCAGCCGCTATATAACTCCCTACACAGCAGCCAATGGTATCTACGGAAGATGCACAGAGCAACTACTGTGGATCCGGACGACTTATATAGCTCCCTACACAGAAGGCAATGGTGTCTACTAAGACACCATACTAAGCGCTTGGAACTCATAGCTATTACTGAATGGAAGTCGCATGCGTAACTGCCACCATGTCCATCTACCTTTTTCTCCACCTATTGGGTCTTCTTATTACCTCCAACGTACAGCATAGCGTGCCCCTCATCTCACTTCAGGCTAATGCGAGATCACCATGTGTCAATATAAAAATAGAGGAAATGCTGTTGGTATAGGCCATTCATCCAAACAATATCTACTTGCACCCCTTATCCAAATCCCTGTGATTTGGACCTCTATTTGACCAATTACTACCATTCTTAACATAAGCATGCCTTAGGGAATGCTATTTGGTACAGGTCTTACTTTCATCTTTTCTTATTAACTTAGATAAATTATTTAAATAAGCTTTTATTACCATTTTTACTTTCTACGCTTATTAATTTATCCCAAGCCTTAAAATGAGCCCCACTCTGTTTTTTTATTATAACCTACGTTATAATCATGCTTATTACTTAACCCAAGGTCTAAGTGTGAAAATAAGCTTCTTTCATCTTTTACTTCATTTAGTTTTAATTCTAAGTTATAACTATGCAAATTACCTTTAATTAGTCCAATTCTAATTATAATTAGGCATAATTTCAGTCCAATTCCATTATTTATTACAGTCTTTATAATTTACATCTTATTTTCTTCATTTAATATTCTTACTTATAAAATCCATATTCGCGTTCAATTTATTCTAATCCATACAAGCAGAAAAGGGGAATGAAGAGAATAGACGCTTGCATAAAATCCAAAATGTCGAAAAGATGTAAATAAGAAATAAATAACAGTAACTAAACTTAAATACTGTAAATAGACTGTAAATTAATAAAAAGCTAGGCTTAATAGTAATAAATTATAATTAACAGAAATAATACTAAAATTACTGAAAGTAATGGCTGAATAAACTGAAAATAATTAAAAACTGTAAATAATTACTGAAAAAGGCTATTCCAAAAATCATAATAAAACTACCACTATCGAAAACCCTATTATTTTAAAATACTTAAAGAAATCTTAAAATAATTACAATCACTCACCTCCGGTCCTAAGCTTTTCCTTTGGTCTTTCCGGATCCACTTGGAGTTGTAAAATAATTTTTATTAAAAAGATTCTCTCCTTGGAAAATTATTCCTTTTATGGTCCTTCCTGAAAAGATGAACCCAAGCGGAGAAAATCTAGAATGAGGAAAAGTGTTAGGTCTAGGAGTTTATTTATATATGAAGAAGTGGATCTCAGACCATTGGATTTGGAGATTGAACAGGATGCAACCACGTCATAGGCTGAATAGGAGCCATCGGATGCAGAAACGGAGGGACTGGGTTAAACAAAAGGGTGAAAATGACATGTTCCGACGTCTTTAATTCGTTCGAACGAATTTACATTCGTGCACCTGCAAATTTACAAGGCGGGTAGACCGGGCGGTCGACCGCCCCCTTGCCCAGGTCGACCGGTCGGTCGACCTGACCGTGTATATTTTTTTCTTTTTATTTCTGCTTATTTTGTTTATTTTATAACTTGGTCATATTAGCTCGGTTTCTAACATTCTATATATGGAAATTGACCAGAAAATTACCACCGATATATGGTGCAACTTCCATGGCTTAATTATCATAATTTCACAAAGTTATTTTATTATTTAATTAATTCACAAATTAATTATTACAGGTTAAATTTCGGGTTGTTACATTCTCCCTTCCTTAAGGGATTTCGTCCCCGAAATCTCTAAGGATAGAAGAATGTACAAAATGTTTTCATCCAATTCTACAACCAACTACTCAATCATCAACCATTCATCTATTGTCCTTAAGTTTTTCTAATGCATTTTATGATACTTATGCAATTAGTGTAGTGTAAATGTCCCTAACTAATGCAAAAGATCAGGCGGTCCACTGATTCAGTTGACCTCCTTTTTATGCAATCATGTCTGTGCCATGTATCCAAATGAATGTAAAAATTTCCTAATGATAACCGATAGTTCTATATGCGTGCTACAAACATCATCCAAATGCAACAATCATGTGATAATCATCCATTTATAGCAATCATGGAAAATTAATAAAAATGCGCGCACATCCATATGCATATGCTCTAGTATCCTGGTTAGGCCGATCCTTAAGGAATAGTGGTGCCTAGTGTACCTATATGCGTCCACAGCATCCACTAGCAAACACTTGCCACCACTAGCATACATCATTCATAATATGTTCTATTAACATGTTTACATCAAACCCTACCATCCATAGGTTAAATCCTAAGTTCTACCCTTCCAAAGGATAATAAAGGAAAGAACCTATTCAAATCTAAAGATGGAAAAAGGAATTCTAAAACTTACCATCAAAAAGATGAGGATAGGAAATACGAATCTTCTCATATGCTTCCCAAGTGGCATTTGCAACATCACCTCCCCACCGCACCTTTACCAGTGGAACCTCCTTATTCCTTAGTCGCTTGATATCTCCTCTAACAATCTTCGTGGGGATAAGCCGAGTAGAAGCTTCTCTTTCTACCTCCACCTCCTCTAATTGACTAGGCTCTACTACCTCCGCTGAGTCATGTAAGTACTTTCGCAAGTGTGAAACATGGAAAACGTCGTGCACTCCTGCGAGCCTATCTGGTAGCTTCACTCGGTAAGCCATCTTCCCTACTATCTCTGTGATAGGAAATGGTCCAATAAATCTAGGGGCTAACTTTCCATTTGATCTGAATCTTACCACCTTCCTAAGCAGGGATACTTTGATAAAAACTAAGTCTCCAACCTCAAACTCTAAGTCTCTCCTCCGCCTATCCACATACGACTTCTGTATGTCTTGAGCCATCTTCATCCTTCATCGAATCAAATCCAACCTCTCAGAGGTCTCCCTAACCATATCAGGTCCAAGTAATAACTTCTCCGAGACTCTACCCAACATGATGGGGACTTGCATGGTCTTCCATATAAAGCCTCAAATGGTGCCATTCCTATACTTGTTTGGTAAATATTATTGTACGCAAACTCAACCAACGGAAGATGCTCCTCCCAAGTTCCTCCAAAGTCCAAAATGCACATCTGCAGCAAATCCTCAAGCACCCTATTTACCATCTCCGTTTGGCCATCCGTCTGGGGGTGATAGGGCGTACTCAATCTAAGTTGTGTCCCTATCGCCTTTTGTAAACTTCTCCCAAACTCACTAGTGAAAATGGGATCTCTATCACTAACAACACTAGAAGGAACCCCGTGTAGATGGACTATCTGTCGAATATACAAGGATGCCAAATATGAAGCCGTACGCTTACTCTTAACTGGGATGAAGTGAGAACTCTTAGTCAATCTATCAACAATGAGGCAAATGCTAGTGTTCCCTTTCCTAAAACGGGGTAAACCATCAATGAAATCCATAGAAATACCGTCCCACTTCCACTCTGGTACATATAAGGGCTGAAGTAATCCACTGAGTTTCTGCTGCTCTGCATTTACCCTTTGGCATATGAGACACTTAGCTACGAATTCTGCCATGTCCTTCTTTATACCACACCAATAGAACATCCTCTTCATATCCTAATACATTTTGTCACCACCCGGATGAATAGTCATACGGGAATGGTTCGCCTCCTCCAAAACTGCTCTTAACAAGTCATCGGAATGTGGAACACAAAGCCTCCATCTCTCCTAAGCCATCCTCTGGTATCAATGGAATAGCGTTGGAGATGTCTTGAGACCTCTCCTCGGCTAACCTATCTGTAATGTCCATGAGTTCCGAATCCTCCCGCTGCCTCGAGCCAATCTGATCCATAAGGGTAGGCCTTACCTCTAAGGTTGCCAATAATCCGGGAGTAATGTCCGTAGAGGGATTAAAATCAAAAGTAGAAATAAACTCCAAGATCCTCCACTCTACGAACAAAGGACTAATGTTTGCTTTCTTTCTACTCAATGCATCCGCAACCACATTACCCTTGCCAGGGGTATAAGCAATCTCGAAATCATACAAGGCTAAAAACTTCATCCACCTTTGTTGCCTCAAGTTCAAGTCCTTCTGCGAAAATAGGTACTTCAAAGACTTATGGTCGGTAAAAAGCTCAAACCTCTCTCTAAGCAAATAGTGCCTCCAAGTCTTAAGTGCAAAAACTATGGCAGCCAACTCCAAATCGTGGGTAGGATAGTACTTCTCATGCGTCCTCAACTGCCTACTACCATAACACACTACCCTCCCTTCTTGCATCAACATCGCTCCTAGACCCATTCCGCGTGCATCAGTGTATACAGTGAAAGGCTTAGCTCCGTCGGGTAAAACTAACACTGGTGCACTAGCAAGGGCTCTCTTAAGCTTCATGAAGGAATCCTCACACTTCATGTCCCACACGAAAGCTTTATTCTTCTTAGTAAGGCGTGTGAGTGGTGCTAAAATCTTGGCAAAGTCTCTAATGAACTTCCTATAGTAGCCTGCCAACCCTTGGAAGCTCCTAATCTCGGTAACGTTCTTGGGGGCCTTCTAATCTTGCACTGCAATAACCTTGGCGGGGTCAACAGCCAAACCTTCCTTCGAGACTACGTGCCCTAAGAAACGAACTTCCTCTCTCCAAAAATGACACTTCGAAAACTTAGCTCTCAAATGATGGCTACGAAGTGTGTGAAGAACTTCTTCCAAATGAACAGCATGCTCCTCCATACTCTTGGAAAATACCAAGGTATCATCCACGAATACCACCACAAACGTATTTAGGACATCCTTATAGACGCAGCTCATTAAATCAACGAAATAGGCTGGAGCATTGGTTAGCCCAAAAGGCATAACCAACCACTCGAAAAATCCATCCGTTGTCCTAAAGGCAGTCTTATCTATGCTGTCATCAACGACTCTAAGCTGATGGAATCCCGTGGCTAAATCAAGTTGAGAGAAAACCGAAGAACCTACTAACTGGTCAAAAAGATCATCAATCCTAGGAAGTGGATATCGGTTCTTCTTAGTGAGCTTATTCAATTCCCTATAGTCCACGCAAAGTCGGAGAGGACATCCGCCTTAGTGGCGAAGACGATTGGCACTCCCCACTCTGATATGCTCCTTCTTATGAATCCCTTCTCCAAGAGCTCACAAATATGCTTGCTTAATTCTTTTCTCTCCCTAGGTGCCATGTGTCTCACAGGTAACGCTATTGGCTTGGCATTCTCGGTTAAATAAATCCGAAGTCAATCTCTCTTTTAGGGGGTAGTCCCCTAACCTCCTCAAAGACGTCTGCAAAATCTCTGACGATAGGAACCGAATGCAACTCTGATGAAGATGAATCGAGGGAATAGAGAAAGCTCAACATGACTGACCCTTGTGGGTCGCAAGATACCTCCAAAGTCCTACCACTACAAGTCTCAAGTCTAACGACTCTCCTTTCGCAGTCTAAGTAGCTTCGTATGTGGATAGCCAATCCATCCCTAAGATCATACCATACCCCGAGAATCCCAAAACATAGGCATCACAGTCAAACTCTACGCTTAGGATAAAGATTTTAAAACCCCTACAAATCATAGATAAGTGTGCCGATCCTTCTATGGGGTTTGAAACAATAATGGGGTCTACTACTAATGATATGTCCAAGTGCAACTAGAGAGCTAGAGATAAAAGAGTGTGATGCTCCAGAATCAAATAAAGTCCGAATAGGAAAATCAGATATAGAAATTAAACCTTCAACTGTGACTTTCCTACCTCTATCTGGAATGCTACTGGAAGGTGCTATGTCTAACGCCTGAATCTGTGCAACTGGTGCACTCGCTCCCTGGGAACAACTCCTACTCATATGACCGGGCTGCCCGCAAGTATAGCACTTACCCTTCATCCTTCTCCTTCCAAACCTTGGCCACATGTCCAACCTTTACACAAACATGGCATTTTATTCCTTTCTTAATTTTCTTTTGAGGACCATCACCTTTCCTCTTCTTCTTATTCTTTTCCCACCACTTCTTCTTTGGACCTTCTGACTTAGCCTCCTCTTTAGACTCACCGTATCCGACATAAGCGCCATCTCAACCAAAGACTCATAAGTAGCTCCCATCGGTACATGAGTCAGCAATAATCCCTGAAGGGGTTGACTCAATCCCTTCGCAAACTTCATAGCTTTCTTGTGCACCGTGTTCACTAAGTCCATACCAAACCGCGACAGCTCATTGAATTGATTGATGTACTCCTTGACAGACAAACTCCCTTGCTTCAGATTGATAAACTTCTCCAGCTGAACACTCTCTTCTTCCTGAGATAGAAACTTCCTATCGAATCGCTCCCGAAATCCATCCCAAGTAATATTCCTTCCCTCCAACTCAATCACCTCCCACCAATAAAATGCCTCTTCCTTCAGCTGCAAAGCGGCTAGCTGAACTCGCTGCTGACCATCCAATCCCAAAAGACCAAAAATCCTCTCTGTGTCCCTAAGCCATGCTCTCGCCTCCACAAAAGTCTCCTTGGTAGAAAAAGTCATCCCTTCCAAGCTCGCAAAATCTTTATAAAGCTTAGAGATATTGATGGCGGCATGTGTAGGTTGATGGGATTCCCACCCGCTAGTGCAGGATTGGGCGCAGGCCCGTGCACCTCTGGAGTCGTGGCTTGTAAGTACCTACGAAACCAGGCTGGGACTGGAATGCCCTTAGGAAGGTTTGGGGCATCAGCCATACTATGAAAAGAAAACGATAGTTTAGGGAAGAGTCAAAGGGAGATTGAACTAGACTTATGAAGGGATTTCAATAAAAATTCTTTTATACTTCAAATCATTTCCAAAAGTTCTTTTCTGAAAAATACTTATAAAACAAGTTATTTTGAAAAATACTTTACTTTCAAAATAAAATTTTGGAATCCTGTAACATTAGGCTCTAGTACCAAGTGAAACACCTCACACCCCTTAATATACCCAAAAGTGCACATTAAAAGGCGTGGTGCATTGTAGGTATAACTGGAACTAACAGAGACTAAGATTCATATAACAAAAATAGGTAAAAACAGCGGAAACTAAATAAGTATTAATTAAAACAAAGCCTCGGAATTAATTCATAAAAAAGCCAAATACAACATTCAAAACCCATAGTGTCTTATGATTAGGCGTAATTTCAGTCCAATTCCATTATTTATTACAGTCTTTACAATTTACATCTTATTTTCTTCATTTAATAATCTTACTTATAAAATCCATATTCGCGTTCAATTTATTATAATCCATAGGTGTAGAAAAGGGGAACGAAGAGAATAGATGCTTGCATAAAATCCAAAACGTCGAAAAGATGTAAACAAGAAATAAATAACAGTAAATAAACTTATATACTGTAAATAGACTGTAAATTAATAAAAAGCTAGGCTTAACAGTAATAAATAATAATTAACAGAAATAATACTAAAATTACCGAAAGGAATAGCCGAATATACTAAAAATAATTAAAAACTGTAAATAATTACTAAAAAAGGCTATTCCAAAAATCGTAGTAAAACTACAACTATTGGAAACCGTATTATTTTAAATTACTTAAAGAAATCTTAAAATAATTACAATCACTCACCTCCGGTCCTAAGCTTTTCCTTTGGTCTTCCCGGATCCACTTGGAGTTGTAAAATAATTTTTATTAAATAGATTCTCTCCTTGGAAAATTATTCCTTTTAGGGTCCTTCCTGAAAAGGTGAACCAAAGCGGAGAAAATCTAGAATGAGAAAAAGTGTTAGGTCTAGGGGTCTATTTATATATGCATAAGTGGATCTCGGACCATTTGATTTGGAGATTGAACATGATGCAACCACGTCGTAGGCTGAATAGGAGCCATTGGATGCACAAACGGAAGGACTGGATTAAAAAAAGGGTGCAAATGACGTGTTCCGACGTCTCTATTTTGTTCGAATGAATTTACGTTCGTGCGCCTGCAAATTTACAAGGCGGGTCGACCAAGCGGTCGACCGCCCTATTGCCCAGGTCGACCGGACCGTGTATATATTTTTTTCTTTTTATTTCTGCTTATTTTGTTTAATTTATAACTTAGCTCGGTTTCTGACGTTCTATATATGAAAATTAACAAGAAAATTACCACGGACACAATGGTACAACTTCCGTGGCTTAATTATGATAATTTCACAAAGTTGTTTTATTATTTAATTAATTAACAAATTAATTAATACAGGTTAAATTTTGGGTTGTTACATGGGTAAATGAAATAATTTTACCTAAATTATATTTTATACATAAAGGAATAAATTCCATAAACTATTATAGTTATATACGGAGTGTTTGGCTATTGGCGAATGATAATATTTGATTATTATCATTTGTTGTTGTTCTAATAAAAGTTGTCATTGTTATAATCTATACAATGATAAACATCTATATGAAAGGGAATTTATAAGTATAAATTGTAGAATATTGATTATATTAAAAATAATCAACATTTGTGAAATTATATTACATAAGAGGCGATATTTTATAAATATGATTTATAAACATGATTTATAAATGGAAAGGAATGGAATTATCCAAGTATATTTATAAATATAATTTGTTAATAAAAATGGATTTAAAATAAGAAGTTTGAGAATTTAAATCTCATTGATTTTGGAAATTGTTTTTCAAAAGGTTTGGAAAAATAATAATAGTATTATTTTGAAAATATTTTGGTTATAAATATTTTAATATGGTATTTAAAGAAATATAAAGTACTGAACTTGCTCCAGTCACTGAAAAATAATTCTTATGATGATTGTAGCATCATTAGTATTCATTTTTGAGTTTTTAAGTGAGGAATTGCTACCATTGAAGTTTTGTTTTGATAAAAAATTTGTTTTAGGTTCCAGATGTGTAATTTGATATATAAAGGAGTTTATGTATATATATGATTTCAATGATTTGAAAATAAAACTGGGTGTTAAAATCCCGAATATTTCTATCTCAATGTTTTAAGGAAACCTGAGATAATAAGTTTTGAACTTATAATTTGAAAATAGTATATATAAGAAAAGAAATTTGGAATCGAGATATGAAATTAAAATTTAACTTAGGTTAAGTTAAATAAATTGAGTAAAGGGTTAAATGAAGTTGAAATGGGATTTGAAATGAGTTGGATAAATTAGTGAAATGAATATACACTTAAGTCGTAAAGTGATTATATAACCCTGAATTGTCAATATAGCATGTGAATAAACTTAATTCAAATAAATTTAATGAAATTTTAAGCAAATAAGTTCCTATACTGATAGATTTGAGGAATATTAAGCTAAAAACAAATTCTAAATTTGTTGAATGTGAATATTAAGAAAAGAAAATCTGAATTTGAGTTATAAAATGAAATTTAACTAAGCAAAGTTAAATAAAATTGAAATTGAATTTGATTTGTAAGGAATTAATGAAATAAACTAATCAAATAAATTAGTGAAATGGAAATGAACTTGATTTATAAAATGAAATTCAACTTAAGTCGTAAAATGATTTGAATATGTTTTGGAATGTTGTTTGCTAGAAATAAATAAAATTGATTGTAGTAATGAAATAAATTAGTGAAGTGAAATAGTAAAATGAACTAATGTAAGGAATGAATTGAATCGAGCTAATGAAATGAATTAGTGAATTGAATATGGTTTCAATTTTTTTAATAGAATTGAATATGAACTTAAGTTATGAAGTGAAAATAAACATGAGAAGTGTTGTATAAGAATGTTTATAATAAGCTTAAGTAAATAGTTTTATGGAATGGTTATTAAGTGTTGTTAGCAATAAAGGAAATATACTAAGTAAATTGAATAGGGAATGAAATGTTGTGGAACATAAATTGAATTTAAAGTGGATATTAATAAGTGAATGTTAATGACTGGAATGTAAGTGAATTGTTGTTAACTTGAGATTGAATGCAATTAAAGTGAATGTTAATAATTAAATGTAAATCAATTGAATGGGAATAAATTGAAACAAACAATAGTAAGTTAACAAGAAATGGAACTATATAACGTGACATTGAAAAATGCAATTTGGTATGGTTATGAATTAATTGGATGAATATTAATTGTTTGATAGTTTCTCTTGTTACATTGGCTACAATTGCATATAGCTATTGTATTGATACATGTTTTGTATCGGTGTTATTTCTGTATACTTGTTCTCATCGGTTGTTGAGTGTTTTGTAGGTGCGAATGACGTATGCTTCGCATTTGAAGCTCGCTTTTGCGCTAATTGATTGTATATGCTTGCTAATACTAAAATAATGTACACATCTCGGATTACATATCGTATTTTTATATTTTTCCCTACGGGATGCCTCATCCTCGAAGATGAGATGTATATTTGTGATTATACATATATTGTCAATATTTACGATCAAGCCACGCAAAGAAGACGCTAGCGAAATTTTCCGAAATTTAAGGCAGTAGAAATTTTTTGAGAATTTTGGAAAAAAAAATTGATAACTAAAATTTGGATTTTGGTTTTATAGTTTTGAATGGTATTAGTTAGTAACTATGAATTAATTTGAAGACTTAGAAAAGTTTTTATATTAATTTAAATGACTTAGAAGAATTTGGTAATCCATTTCAACTAATTTTTTTTGAAAAGTTAATGGGTTTAGGGCATTTTCCATACTTGGTAATTTCAGGACGAAATTCTTTTTAGGGGGGATATAATGACCCAGAATTTCAATCATTTAAATTTGGAATATTTAATTGATTTTAAATATTGAAAAGTTATTTTTATAAGTTAAATAATTTGTATTCCAAATATAGCAATATATTTGATAATTAAATTGTTAAATTCAATATTTGAAATTTCTTAAATAATTGAATCTTGGATTTAATGCGAGTGAGAATGATTTCAAAAATTGAATTAATTTCTATTTGAACAAGAATGAAGATAGTAGACTTTTAAATTGGATTTAAAAGTGATTTAACTAATTTTGGAAATTAGTTGTTTTAATTAACGTGTAAAAATAGTCTTTTTGGGCCCTGTCTCGGATTTCGACGAAACAGTTTCATCAGATCCGTAATAGTGAATTATTATATGCTGTCGAATTTTGTGACGATTGGACGTATCGTTTGGTCATGCGAGTTCGAAACACGTAGAAATTTATTAAAGAAATTTAAACTTAAAATAATTTGATTATAAAAAGTGGGTTATTATAGTGGATGATCAAACAGAGCAAGAGGCAGAGGAAGATGGAATAGTAACAACAAACCCTAATGTCAAATTTGTGAAAATATTGGGCATACATCAACTAAATATATTTTTTAGATTCAATGCAAATTATACACCAAATCAAAACTCAAGTTGTCAAAGAAATAAAAATCCATGTGCAAATATAGCTCAAGCACAACAAGAATCAAGCAATCAATCGGATAAACCAAGAATTGTTACTTGAATAACATCGTAAAGCTGGTATCCTAATTCTTTAGCCACAAATCATGTCACAAACAATTTAGACAATTTAAATATTGGTAATGAGGAGTATAGAGGTAATCAGTCTATACACATCGGTACGTAATGGTGAGTCTATTAAGATAACACACACTGGAATTGCTTGCATCGAAGGTGAAAGACAACTATATCTCAATAACTTGTTAAAGGTACTTCAAATAAAGAAAAATCTCATGAGTGTATCATAATTTGCAAGCGACAACGATGTTTATTTTGAATTTTATCCTAAATATTATTTAGTTAGAGACATTATAACTGGAGAAATTCTCTTGTAGGATGATGCAGACAAAGGTCTTTACAAGTTTATTCTTGTCAGTTCAAGAAATTCTAGAAATAAAGAGAATGTGTTGTAATTTTTATAGAATTACAGAAAGAAGTAGAAACACATTTGATTTGTGGCACTATAAGTTAGGTCATCCTAATGCAAACATGAAGAAAATTTTGGTTGAAAATATATTCTTTTTGAAAATATTGCATTACCTTATGTTTGTAGATATTGTCAATTAGGAAAAAGTCACAAACTTGCCTTTACTGATTCTATAACTGAATATAACAAACCTTTGGAATTGGTTGCCACTGATCTCTGGGGTCCAGCACCTATTAGTTTAGACTATGATTTTAGATAGTCCAACACCCATTAGTTTAGACTATGGTTTTAGATATTATATATCATTTGTGGATGCTTATTCTAGATATACTCAGATTGATTTCCTGAAAGCAAAATTAGAAACTTATAATGCAATGATACATTTTGTAACTCAAGTAGAAAACCAAATTAATCATCAAGTCAAGATTATTCAAACTGATGGTGTACTGAGTTTAAAACACTTAGCAATTTCTTTCATAAAAAGGGAATAGTTCATAGAATTATATGTCCTTACACATATGAACAAAATGGGTGGGTTAAAAGAAAACAGAGACACATAGTTGAGTCAGATCTTACATTGCTTGCTTAGGCATCTTTACCTCTAAAATTCTTGCTTGATTCTGTTAGTACTTCAGTGTATCTAGTTAATAGATTGCTAACTAAAGTACTACAAGGAATAAGTCCAATAGAAAATTGTTCAATATTAAACCTGATTATCAAAGCTTGAAAACCTTTGGTTGTCTATGTTTTTCCTTATTTAAGACCCTATAATACCCACAAGTTGAATTTTAGATCTACACCATGTACATTTTTAGGGTATGGAACAAGTCAAAAAGGGTATAAATATCATGAGAGTAATGGAAAGATTTTTATAAGCAGACATGTCGTATTTAATGAGAAGGTATTTTCTTTCACTAGTGCAAATATGAAGACAACTCAAAAGATCTACACTCTAAAGTATTAATTCCAGCCATAACTATGTGCTCAATGAACCAGGTCATGAACCAACAGAGCTACCCGATCCTTGCAACCAAACACCTACATGCTCAACTAGTCAAACACAAAACATCAGATAAGAATTATCGTTAAGTACTTAGTAAGGTCATTCAAGGAATAACACTGATCAAGTCAGTATAATAAAGTCACCACATGATAACCACATGTCAAAGCTTGGCATTACATGGTTACAAGAGCAAAGAGTGGGATATTAAAACCAAAGGTATACATAACAACTACAATATCAAAAGAGCCTGAAATAAGCTGTAAGAGATAAAAAATGGAAAGCAGCTATGGATGAAGAATACAATGCTTTTATAAAGAATAAGGCATGGGATCTAGTATATCCACCTAAGCATAAGAACATAGTTGGATGTTGATGGACTTATAAATTAAAGAAAAGTCCAGATGAGATAGTAGCAAGATATAAAGCCAAATTGGTTTCAAAGGATTTACACAACAACATGGTTTTGACTTTAATGAAACATTCTCTCCAATGGCCAAACTAACAACAATTAGAATTACTTTCACCATAGAATTACACAGAAAATGGAACATTAGACTATTAGATGTTAATAATGCATTTCTAAATGGTGTTCTAGAGGAAGAGGTGTACATGTAGCAACATAAAGCTACAAACAAGACATGAGATATGTGTGCAAGCCAAACAAAGCCATATATGGTCTTAAGCAAGCACCAAGAGTCTGGTTTGATAAACTGAAAACCAGTTTATCTAATTTAGGTTTTCAGTCGATTAAATCAGATAACTTATTATTTACTAAGATTAGCAAGGTATCTATTGTGTATATTTTAATATATGTTGATGAAATGATTATTATAGGTGGTGATGAAGTAGAAATCAGCAATCTTATTCAATATTTAAAAAAAAGTTCTCAATTAAAGGTCTTGGCAGTCTAAACTATTTTTTGGGAATTGAAGTCGAAAGAAAATCAAATTCAGAAATTGTATTATGTCAGAAAAATTATATTATAAAGCTCCTGATCAAGTCAAAAGTGGAAGGAGAAAATCCATAATCTACAACTATGATAAGCAACCAGCATTTCTCAAAAAACAGGGGAGAATCAATATTTAATGATAAAAAAATAGAAGCATTATTGCAGCATTACAATATGTAACTATAACCAGACCTGAAATCTATTCAGTGTTAACAAAATGTGTCAATTTAGGCAGAAACCATTGAATGAGCATTGGAAAGCAGTGAAGAGGATTTTGAGATATCTAAAAGGGACTGCAGATTATGGACTAATGCTAAAGACACGCAAAAATCTCAATATAGCTGGATATGCAGATGCAGATTGGGCAACAGATCTAGATGATAGGAAACATAATACAGGATATTGAATTTATATTGGAAATAATCCAGGTTCATAGCGTTCAATGACACAGTCTACGATCTCCAGATCCAGCACTAAAGCCGAATCCAGGAGTATAGCTAGTGCAATTGCTGAAATCATGTGGATACAATCACTAATGGATGAACTGAAAATAAGCACAAATGCCAAACCAATATTATCGCGTGACAACTTAAGTGCAGTATATTTATCAGCAAACCCTATTCTTTATTCGAGAATGAAGCATATAGAAATCGACTTATAGTTTATTTGAGAGCAAATTCTGAAAGAAAAGTTGCAAATAAATCATATACATGCCACTTACCAACGTGCCGATATACTTACTAAAGCTTTATCGGCCCAAAATGTCACTAGATTCAGAGACGATTTGAAGATTGAATGAAGCAACAACTAATTTGGGAAAATTTCCAGAATTCCAACATGCTGCAGCACTCACTGAAGCTCGAAAGCTAGAAATTTCATCAGAATCGGGGGTGATTTGAAGATTAAATGAAGCAGCGGCTGAATTTAGGAATCGCCAAACCCTAACACTAATATCCGTTTGAGAGGGGCTGTTAGAAATGAAAAAATTCAGAAGTGTATACGAGATGTTTTATTATAAAGCAAAGTGGTAATATGTTATTGGGCTACAACTCAGCCCATATACCATCTCTTGTACATTATAAAAGCAGTATTGTAAATCAGAGAATAAAATGTGTATCGGTATCATCAATAAATCATTCTCCGCTTCTCTTATCAAATCTATACACAATCAAATTACAAAATCAAAAACTTGTTTAATAAGCAAAAATAATTAAATTGGCAACCAATGAGAAGGTTACAAGTAATTGTAGTTTAATGATGATCGTGTGACAATTGGGGATAAGCTACATGTAAGACAGATCGTGGTGGTTCAGACTGGTTAAATTCTCCGTTAAATTTTAGAATTCTACACATGTATCATGGTTAGGATCCTAGATATTGACATCAATGAGAAGACGATGAAGTGTGGAGTTGAATGATGGAAAACATAGCTTCATGAATAGAGAATTAAATTTACGGAGAAGGGAAGTAAATAAAGAATTGATGAAAGATTACTGTTGTAATTGCATGTGGTTTGGAAAAGAAGGTGGTTCAGTGGAGCCGTCATAGAGTATGGATGCTGAGAAACAGACTTAAACTGAAGAGGGTAAATATTTTGGTTGAACCATTAACAGAGTTAATGCACATTATTTTTACGCTTACATGGATATATTACAGTCGTCTGATGTTATGTATGTACGATAATTTTTTTGCAATAATTGAACAAGAAATTAAAAGAATTATTATTATTTATGCATACATTCTATGCAGTACAAGAAAGAACGTCATTTTCGATGGCTGAAAACCATCGACGATCATCAGAAGCCAACAGTAGCCGTTGGAAAAGGCTGTCGGAAATAAAGCCATCACCAAATAGTTTTCTCGACGTCTTCGTTGATGGCTTTGCGACAGCTGCCAACGCCTGCTTTTGATGCATTTTCGACGACTGTCGTGTACACATGGGAAGCCGTGGTTCAATTGAACATGTGTCGAAAGCCGTCGAAACCATTATAAGTCGTCGATGATATTTTTCCAATAAACCATAGACAGCCATTGGATAATGTTGACCGATAAGCCACTGGAAGCCTCGCAAAATCTGGGCTGCTTTTTTTGTTTATGCTGCCATTCTTCTCCCTTACCACACATACATATCAATATATATCACTATTCAATGTCACACATATAAATCATATATATATACACACACATATTTATATATAAGCCCAAATCACATATAAAACATCAATACTAAAAAACATCACTATTTACCACAAATCAAACTCAAACAATCCACCATACAACAAAATATTCTAACAACATACACAAAATCAACCTCCAACATCACAAAATTTATCGATCATGTTAGAACAAACCAACACATCATCCAACATCTCTCAAAATGTGTCGAACATACCAAAATGCGTCATCCTCACCATCTCCAAGTGCATATATATATATATATATATATATATATATATATATTATTCAAACACAAAAATAAATATCATAATTATTAAGCCTCGTCATCGGCTTTAGAACACCCGACAAAGTAAACATGCCATGGTGCTACATATACGGAACCAAAATGCTCATCCAACTACGTCATCTCTACAACACGATAGTGGTCTCACTCCTCCAGCTCTGCAATCCAATCTCCCAGCTGCTTAAACTCTTCTTTGTCCTGAGCTTTTTGGTGTGCACAGTTTGATGTTTTATTAATTATATAATATATTATTCTTTTTTATTTTTCAATTCATTTATACATTTTAATGTTCCTTTAACCATAATTCATTTATTAATTATCATTTACACATTTTATGAATTGGCACAAATTATGAATATAATAACAAAATTTTAGTTTATTGTTTTCTATTTTGATGGTTGGTCATCCTACTTCCCATTACAAACACAATAGTACTTACATTTCATAAATCCTTTCATTTTTAACGATTTAACAAAATTTCGATAGCACTTCCCTTTTGTTCCCTGTATCATACACAAATGCGTGCTGTTAACGATAAAAAGTGAACGCTAACACCCGGTGTGTGTAATAGAATTGTGAAAGCACCACCCGTTGGTACGGGAACAAAATATAAGCTAAAAATAGCAGAAAAGCGGTAAATGAACAACAGATTTATAGTGGTTCGGCCCGTAATTGAGCCTACATCCACTTTCTAGTCTTTTATTGCTGATTCGATTACAATTCGATACAATATCCTTCAAAATACAATACAACTTGATCATGTAAACACTCTTGACTACTAGCTCGATCTTTGATGATGAAACTCGACGAATCCGTGTTGGATGTTAGGAGCTTTTTTCGAAGATCGTTGTAGTGTCTCGAATACTTGAAGATCCTTGATTGCTGAATGAGAGGAAGCTTCGACAGCGTAACGGTGCTTGGAGAAATGAATGGCCAAAAGTCCCCCTTAAGTTGGAAGTGATGGGGTATTTATAGGAGCTGATCTGGACTTAGGAAATTTCTCTAAGTCTTTAAGTCGTAGCCGACTTAGGGTAGGTCGGTGACGAGTTAAGGAACAGGGTTAGGTCGGTGACGAGTTAAGGAACAGGGTTAGGTCGGTGACGAGTTAAGGGATGGGGTTAGGTCGGTGACGAGTTAAGGGATGGTTGTCTTTTACAAGTATTAAGTCGTAGCCGACTTATCAAACCTTAACTCGTAAGGCCTTAACTCGCAGCCTTTAAGTCATAAACCCACTAAGTCGTAACTCGTTAGGTCGGAACCTTCTTAAGTCGGAGCATTTCATAACTCGGAATCTTCTTAACTCGGCGCCTTTCTTAACTCGGCAACCTGTTAAGTCGGCACACTTTATAAGTCGAATGCTCCTTAACCCGGTAGGTCATAAGTCCACATAGGTCGCAGCCATCCTTAACTCGCAAACCGTTAAGTCGTAACTCTCTTAGGTCGACAAGCATCTTGACTCGGCACCTCCTTAACTCGGAGTGTTTCTTAAGTCGGCAAACTCCTTAAGTCGTGACATTCCTGTAGCCTTAGGTCGCTGGGCAAGCTAAGTCATTGAGTCCTAGGTCGTAGACATCTTAGGTCGCAGACTCCTTAACTCGCAGGTACTTTAACTCGTACATTGTTAGGTCGTGAGGCTGATGAGTCGTAAAGACCTGATGAGTCGTAAGCCTGATGAGTCGTAAGACCATGAGTCGTATACTCCATGACTCGTTGAACCTGATGAGTCGTAAGACCATGAGTCGTATACCCCATGACTCGTTGAACCTGATGAGTCGTAAGACCATGAGTCGTATACTCCATGACTCGTTGAACCTGATGAGTCGTAAGACCATGAGTCGTATACTCCATGACTCGTTGAACCTGATGAGTCGTAGAAGAGTTAGCTTTATGAGTCGTAGCATGCTAAGTCGTAAGTCGTTAAATTCCTTAACTCGTTAAGTCTTGAGTCGCGTACTCCTTAAGTCATGGAGAATTAAGGGTTAACATTTGCCCCTCGAAATATACGCCTAAGTCATAGGTCGTGTGTTTCGACTTATCTTGACTCGTGTGGGCCGATTCCAATTCCTTCAACCTGGGGTATAAAATGCTTAGGTCGTTCCTCTTTTCTCCGTCTTCCTATTACTCGTTCTTTAAGCCGTATCTGCCATTAACGCAATTTCAAGCTTCCAAAGGCGATTTCGACCTGATTTATTTCCAGCCATTCCCATTTACACCGCGTAAGCATCTTTTCCCTTTTCCTAATCGCCGATCATTGCCGTCGACCTTCATCCATGATTTTTTTTTCCCTTTGGGCCTTGCGAATACTGTTATACAGGATATTCATGAACTTAAGGTGGCTCGGCATGACTTGCAACGATTTGCGATTTTCGGTGATTTAGAAATAGGGTTGATGGAGAGGCTAACTGGTTAATGGATTAACGGGTTGGAAAGTTAACGGGTTAGGAGGTAAATGGGTTAGGAATTGGATGGATAGATGGTTAACGAGTTAAGGATTTAGCGAGTCAGGAGTTAGATGGATTGGTAATTTCGCGTGATCCAGCAGTTTTGATGTTATGACTTACGACTTACGACTTGAAGTCTCTTTTTATTCCTCACGACTTACGACTTAGAGAATAGTTGACCCTAGGTCGCAGGAGCCATTTGAGTCGTTCGTGACTTAGCACTTGTTCAGATTTTGCTTGAATGTGTGGTACGATTGGAGAGTTACGACTCAACTTGATTCATGGCATATCTTGTAGACCGTGAACGAGTTAGGACTTAGGAAAATCTGCCCTAAGTTAAGTCGTGACCGAGTTAGAACTTAGAAAAATCTGCCCTAAGTTAAGTCGTGACCGAGTTAGAACTTGAGCAAATCTTCCCACTGCCTTGAATGCTAAGACTTGAGTTGTTTGAACTTTGGACTCTTGAATTTTGTTGCACTCTTTTATAGATTGTTAATAACTCTGACTGCCTGTTATAACATGTACAAAAACTGGGACGAATATACTGCCACCGACTGCCCATATCGGATGACAGATTAGTTGATAAAGATTACAATTAAATGAACTGTATGAGTGAAATGCTACACAATAACCAACTCAAATGAAGTATTAAAGCAGAATCGTAATGGTTAACTAAAACCGATTTGTCTGCATTGACACTGCACTTAAGCATTAACAAGTTTTGAAATCTCGTAATCGACTGATTGTCAGTTAGTTTAATTCCAGTTATACTTGCTTCTTTTTTTTTTTTTTTTTAGTTTTGCACAGCACTTTACACTTTTTAGGAAACGTGCACCTTCACTTTTGAACACTCGGCTGATTGTGTAGAATGGCATCCCATCAAGAAGATTTGGAACCAAGTGGAGAAGCTTTTCCAATTGCTATTCCGTTGAATGATCCCCCAGAAAAGACTCCTACCACTCTGAGTCAAAAAGTCTTCCGTCTACTATGCTCCCAGTTTGGCATCGCTGAATCTGACGCTTTGCTTCCTGGAGTAAACGACACTGCTGATAGGCCGCCGCACGGCTTCATCGCAGTGAACCGCCAAATGTGCTTGAGTGGAGCGATTCCCCCGTTTAATGACTGTCTCCGAGAACTTCTTCTTCGATTATCTATCTCCCCGTTTCAACTTCATCCTAATGGCTACGCCATCCTGCTGGGACTGTGTGTGATTTTTAGGAGAACGCTGGACCGTTTCCCCAGCTTTGGAGAAATTTGCTTTCTATGCTCATTCACAAGGACCAAGGACCATCCCTCTATCACAGTTGTAAGGAGTGCCAGGAATCGCATACTGATTATTGGTCTTCCTGAAAGCGTTCCTGGGTTTCTGAGCCAGTTTTTCTTTGTTCGTTGTCCCCCGGGATTTTACGCCATTTGGAGAGTGGGAAGTACGATTATCTACCTTTTCCCTGTGCTTTTTCTAAATTCTTTGAAGTTCAAATTGTCGAGTGTTAACTTCTTTTTCTACTGTTTCAGCACTCCCTTCCCCCTCTAGGGAATCTCGTCACAAGACTACCTTTGAGAGACTTATGGCCGTGCCGGTTGAGGAGAGGAGCGTTCAATTTCTATTGAGAGATGAGTTCCTCCACGAATTCGGACTCTTACATCCTTCCCGTTCCACTCAGCCACATGAAGTCCCTGATTATTCGGCTGAGGAGTCAGATGCCCCTGCTTCTGCTAAAGAACCTTCACCGAAAGAATTTACCGTTGAGACTTCATTGGTGAAGTGTTCTACTCTTACCGACATTGCGGGGTCGTCCAGTAAGTCAGCACTTGCCCCGGTTATTGAAGAGGAGGAAAATCTTCATACTCTTGAAAAGACGGCTGAGGTGGAAGTTGAAAAGGATAATTCTCCCATGCACCATGGCGATGATACTTTCGACAGCCTGAGCGACATCATGATAACCTCTCAGGAGCTCTTTAAAGATGATGTTTCTAAAGTGGTTTCTCCTGTTATCGAAGCAACTTCTTCTTTGCAACAAACCACAATGCCATCCACACAACTTATTGCCATTTCTACACCCAAAAGTGGTTTGTAGTCTGACGCGCGTAGTTTGCACATCACACACACCTAGAACTTTGGCACTTATATGCGCTTAGCTTCTTCAACTTAAGGATTTTTAAAACTGGTCTTTTTCTTCAATTTCAGGTTCTCTGATGGGGCGAAGCGGCTCTTACTACAACAAATTCCAGCGTTACGGAAGCCGTGAGGCTTATGACTTTAGGAGTTATATTAGTGCCGTGAAAGAAACCGACGAGGAGAGAACTGCTCGAAAGGCTCATGAGAGGCGAGCTCATGAAGAGCGTCGCCGGAGAGAAGATGAGGAATACTACGGGAGAAGGGACGAGCAACGTGACTCTTCTCGTAGAAGCGACGATCCTTATAAAAGGAAATCTTACGACGATAAGGGAAAGAGTCACACTTCTGATGATTCCAGTAAACGTGCCAGACTTGGTGAGAAAGACACATCTAACACCTCGGAAAAGACAACCGCTTCTGTTCCTCCTAATACATCTTCCGGTTCTCCTGCCCTTAAGGAATCTGACATCCAGACCATCATTAATAGGCCACAGTACCAAGCTGGAGATGGTCCTCCCACACTCCAGAGCCGATTTCCGAATTGGTGTCTGAAAGGAGTGCGTTTTGATTTGGACTTGGTCCCCATTGATAAGCAGGCGATGCTGAAAAATGTCGATGCTGTAAAGCTTGACATCGAAAGAATGTCTGGGTGGCAGAAGCTGGTTGATGAACTTCAAAGGGTCAACCATCTGAACCTTGAAGCGATGATGACTATGGAAAATGATAAAACAGAATGGGACAAATGGCGTAAGCAGCATGACGCGGAGATGAAAAGCATTAGCGATGGTTATGGGAAGCTCGAAGCTGAAGTTGAAAAACTTAAAAATGAGCTTGCTACTTCCTCCACTTCTTATTCTCAGAAAGAAGAAATGCTTCAAAAACAAGTTCGAGACGCCCATGCTGCTCAGCGGAATACTGAAGTCAAACTTGAAGCAGAACAGCATGTTGTTAGAAAATATCGCGATGACGCTGCTCGTCTTCAGGAGAAACTCAGCTCTCGAGACTTAGAAATTGCTAGGCTACAATCCCAGTTACTGAAGGCTGAAAGAGAACGTGATGAAGTTCTTTCTGGTAAAGCTGCAGCCGAAGAATCCCATAAGGCGACCATAGCCACCGTTGACGCGACTCTGTTCGACTTTTATATGCATTGTGTCCTGGGGCGTGGGAGCCTTTCATTTTTGGGTCCAGAGTATGAAGTCACCTTAGCGGAGGTATGGGAGGCAATCATTGACTTATTTGGTGGTGCCGGATACTCTGAAACAGATCTTCAAGCTACCTACTTAAGTGAGAGCGATCGCGCTGCCCTTGCCAAAGGAAAAGAGCAGCTCATCCGAGTGCGGGCCGAAGTGACGGGAGAGAAGCTTCCTGAGAAAGAAACACCCCCTATTGCTCCTGCTTATACTTCGGTTTTAGCTCATGCGGATATTGTTGGCTCTAGTTCTCATTCCACGCCTCCCGCTAAGGTTGACACAGAAACTGTAACCACCCCTACAGAGGAAGAGGCAATGAAAGACTTCCAAGCTCGGGAGTTTGAGATTGATCTCGCTAAACCGGCTTCTCCAGGTAACTTTGACGATTCACGGTCTTCTTTTTTCTCGGAGAATACTGATTTTGATATCTTTTATTATGCAGCAGACACCCCAGAAACTGCCCCAACTCTTCCTTCTTCAGCTGCCGTTCCTCCTCCTTCTCAAGTTATACCTCTTCCAGCTTCCCAGCCTGGTTCACAGGAAGAACCAATAGCGGCCCTTGAAGGTTTAGATGAACCATCTGCTTCCGAAGAACAGAAGGCAGAAGGTCTGGAAGATAGCGAGAAGACCCCGGAGCAGTCTTTCGATTATGACACAAAGCTTTCTACATTTCTTGCTCCGGGGAGTGAGTCTTCTTCCAAGAAGAAGGGGAAGCGTGTGGTTTCAAAGAAAGGAAAGAAGAGTTCTTCTGCTGCTGGGGATAAGGCAGAGATTGATCCGGCTGAGTCTCTTTCTCCTTCTTCTCCGATGCGGCCTACGAAGCTAGTTACCAGGCCGGGTAAAAGCTCCAAGGGTGGGAAGAAGGAGAAATGAGTTTGATTTTGCATTTTCTGCTTTTTGTATTGACCGGGGATTGTGCGGATACCGGTCTCCGCTTCTTTTTGTAACCTGTTACAATGTAAAAATTTCTCATAGTGTTGAAATAAAATAGATATTTTTCTTGTACAAATCCTTGTGTATGTAGGAATACATCTGTTTTTCATTTGAAGTGTAGAGTAAATGATTCTTTTCACTTGTACAAAAAAAATTTTTTGTCTGTGTTTCAAGAACGCATTTACTCCACATCTTTATTACATGATATTGCAATGAACTTGTGGTATGTTGCTTGTATATTACTTTTATTAATGTAACTGAATTGTATAATGTTGCCCCCATGCCACAAGTATATTGTAATATTTCTCGATTTCACAAGAACGATACTCTTATTTTAGAGAATAACTTTCCACTTTTTCAGGGAAGGATTGTTCTGCTTTTAATAGAGTATTTCTTGTCTTTGGAGGAATCTTTATTTTCTTTTTCTTCCTGAAGAACACTTCGACTTTTGGGAATGATCACTTTTATTTGTCTGAAAGTGAATTTTCCTGCACAGTGAAATGAACTTCTGAAGAAGGTTTTGATTTTTGTGCCCCAGTAAAGGGTTTATTTTTGGTACTTCAAGCAAGGTGAAGTACGCCTCTGAGGAGGTCTTTTTGGTCTCTGAAGAGAAGCAATTTTGGCATTTTAACTCTGGTGAAGTATGCCTCCGAAAAGGGCTTTTGCCTCCGAAGAGGGCTTGTGCCTCCGAAGAGGGCTTGTGCCTCCGAAGAGGGCTTGTGCCTCCGAAGAGGGCTTGTGATTGCCTGGAAGTTACTTTCTCATGGTCGGAAGGGTCCACGAGACAAGCGCAAGTTGCTTGATTGGATGTTTGTTTGTACAAACGATCGCAACCAATTAACGAGGTGCCCCTTTGGTGGTCCTACCAATCTTTTTGATTGAGTAAAGCACTCCCATTTATTGGCGTGCCTCGTTAGAGGGCTTTGTAATATTTCATCTCTGGTGAAGTGGGTCTCCGAAGAGAAGCATTTTGCACTTCTACACGGGTGAAATGTGCCTCCGAAAAGGGCTTTTGCCTCCGAAGAGGGCTTGTGCCTCCGAAGAGGGCTTGTGATTGCCTGGAAGTTACTTTCTCATGGTCGGAAGGGTCCACGAGACAAGCGCAAGTTGCTTGATTGGATGTTTGTTTGTACAAACGATCGCAACCAATTAACGAGGTGCCCCTTTGGTGGTCCTACCAATCTTTTTGATTGAGTAAAGCACTCCCATTTATTGGCGTGCCTCGTTAGAGGGCTTTGGTTGGTGTGCCAGGAAGGTTGCGTCTTAGGGGCAAGTAGACCTATGGGATGGACACAAGCCGCCTGATCGGATGCATCACGATCAGTTAGCGAGGGTCTTATTCCTTCTGCTTGGGAAGGTATCCCTTTAATGGATCTACCTGCTTTCCTGTTGAGAGGCATACATCCCTTTGGCTGTTTCCACGTTTGCCCGTTCATGTTGTATCATCATTCGCCAATCTGCGATCCTTTATCATTGTTTCCAAGCGCGTCTTCCTTTCTTTTGCAAGTAAGTTGCTTTATCCAAAGAAGTAGACTTCACTGTTGAATGACTCCCCAGAGTTAACGCAAGTTATTCGGTTGGATGTCTTTTTATATCAACGATCGCAACCAGTTAACGAGGGCTTGACACAGTGGAGCCGTCAACTTTTTATGTGAAGTTCCTCTTATATGGGATTTGAGTTTGGAATTTTTGTTGCTTGAAATTTGCTTTAATAAATGATTTGTAAGGTTCGCTTAGCTTTGCGATGGGTGGGCTTTGCTTTAATGACCTGCAGTATTAGATCGACATTTTAGCAATACATTTAGAGTATTTACACATCGAAATATAACAGGCATTTTATAATAGAAAACACAGAATGCATAGTTTTTCATTATTGAGTCACGCTGATTTCTCAGCGGTTTACAACGCAGAAATTACACATCCATCATTATCTTTACAAATTCAAGCAATGCTGCTAAGTAAAAAATGAATGCTAGTTATTGTTGTTTCAGGATCTCCAAGCTGGATTTCCATTTGTGCTTGATTCATAGCTTTTGGATTTCTATGCCAGAGAAAGTGAGAGATGCCCCAGTCGCAGTTTTGTGGGTAATTAGTAGTCATCCCAACTTCTGCTTGCTGGGTATGGTCCGCCTGTGACAGCATTAATGACAAGCTTTTCTGAATCTTGCACTGCAGGGTTGTTGTGAGAATCGGATTGATGGGTAGGGTGTTGTTGATCCCGAGTGGATGAGGTTGGATCGACCCCGCTTCTCTTAACGTATTGTTGGAGTTTACCCTGCTCTAGTAATTCTTCAATCACCTTCTTTAATTGGCGACATTGGTCAGTGTCATGGCCAGGTTGATTGTGAAATTGGCAGAATTTTCCATTACGCTTTGCCCCTTTCGTCATCTCAGGTGGCTTAGGATACCTGACAACGTCCTTTGTTGCAAAAAAGATATTTCTTGGTGTATCAGTTAAAGGAGTAAAGTCCGAAGGATTAAAGCGGCGAGGTTTCTTTTCATTTCTTTGGCTTTTTCCTCCTTCATTCTCCCTTTTCTGACTTTCAGATTCTCTTTTCTTAGGTGGGACATTGTCATTATCAGTCTGGGCAATATCCACTTTCGATGTTGCAGAAAGGCTTTCAAGGCGAATGAACTCATCGGCCTTTTTATAAAATTTATCAAGTGAATTCGGTTCCTTCATCTTTAGCCATATCCCGAATTTACTCGATTTATCAATGGCTCGCATCAGATAAGTCAGGATCATGCGTGGTTCTGCATTTTCTACTTCGGCTAAAGCTATATTGAAACGGCTCAAGAAAGATTTGATTGATTCTCCGGGCGCTTGTTCAAGGTTAGACAGTGACATTATATCCTTAGCTTTTGAAGCATACAATCTAAACTGTTCTTTAAACTTTTGCATTAAGTCGGAGAATTTATCTACAGACCGAACTGGAAGCTTTGTGAACCAAAGTAAAGCCACACCTTCTAGGTATACCGGAAAGTATCGGCACTTGATCTCGTCTGATGCTCTTGCACCAGTCATATGCCAATCGTACTTGTAGAGGAAATGATTAGGGTCACTGGTTCCCCTATAGGCTTGGATAGTAGGAGGTGCAAATTTCCTTGGAAACTCCGCTCTTAGGATCCTTTCAGTAAACGGAGTTCTGCTTGGCGCAAAACCCCAGTCAGCCTCATCCTCTTCCCTTTGCATGCTTTCTTTCATGATGCGGCCAACCATTTCAGACAGGTACTCTTTATTGTTCAAAGACACCTCCGGGCAAGCACCAGTTCTTCCCTCGGAAGTTTGCCCGGGCATATGTTCATGACCAGTTGGTTGCGGCCTAGAACCATCAGCTTGGAAAGGTGGCGTTTCAGGAAGGGTGGTTTGATGGTTTTCTGGCTGACGATTTGCCCCAAGTAGGGCAGTTATTCTATCCATCATCAAAGCGTTTTGAGTCTCAATTTGCTGGTATAATCCAGAAACTGCGTTATCCAATTCAGCTATGGTGACTCCAACGGTCGGAGTTGCTTGGTCTGTTATTGGGCAAGCGGAAGTTCCTTCGTGAGCATTTCCGGATTTGATAGGTCTACCTCTTCTTCCAGGAGCCATTATTTCAGATCTGGTTTTTAAGAGAGGTTCTTTTTATGAATCTTTGCGAAGCAACGGTGGATGATCGCCTGAGTTGGGTTCTCAGTGAAAGCACCAAAATGTTAACGATAAAAAGTGAACGCTAACACCCGGTGTGTGTAATAGAATTGTGAAAGCACCACCCGTTGGTACGGGAACAAAATATAAGCTAAAAATAGCAGAAAAGCGGTAAATGAACAACAGATTTATAGTGGTTCGGCCCGTAATTGAGCCTACATCCACTTTCTAGTCTTTTATTGCTGATTCGATTACAATTCGATACAATATCCTTCAAAATACAATACAACTTGATCATGTAAACACTCTTGACTACTAGCTCGATCTTTGATGATGAAACTCGACGAATCCGTGTTGGATGTTAGGAGCTTTTTTCGAAGATCGTTGTAGTGTCTCGAATACTTGAAGATCCTTGATTGCTGAATGAGAGGAAGCTTCGACAGCGTAACGGTGCTTGGAGAAATGAATGGCCAAAAGTCCCCCTTAAGTTGGAAGTGATGGGGTATTTATAGGAGCTGATCTGGACTTAGGAAATTTCTCTAAGTCTTTAAGTCGTAGCCGACTTAGGGTAGGTCGTTGACGAGTTAAGGAACAGGGTTAGGTCGGTGACGAGTTAAGGAACAGGGTTAGGTCGGTGACGAGTTAAGGGATGGGGTTAGGTCGGTGACGAGTTAAGGGATGGTTGTCTTTTACAAGTATTAAGTCGTAGCCGACTTATCAAACCTTAACTCGTAAGGCCTTAACTCGCAGCCTTTAAGTCATAAACCCACTAAGTCGTAACTCGTTAGGTCGGAACCTTCTTAAGTCGGAGCATTTCATAACTCGGAATCTTCTTAACTCGGCGCCTTTCTTAACTCGGCAACCTGTTAAGTCGGCACACTTTATAAGTCGAATGCTCCTTAACCCGGTAGGTCATAAGTCCACATAGGTCGCAGCCATCCTTAACTCGCAAACCGTTAAGTCGTAACTCTCTTAGGTCGACAAGCATCTTGACTCGGCACCTCCTTAACTCGGAGTGTTTCTTAAGTCGGCAAACTCCTTAAGTCGTGACATTCCTGTAGCCTTAGGTCGCTGGGCAAGCTAAGTCATTGAGTCCTAGGTCGTAGACATCTTAGGTCGCAGACTCCTTAACTCGCAGGTACTTTAACTCGTACATTGTTAGGTCGTGAGGCTGATGAGTCGTAAAGACCTGATGAGTCGTAAGCCTGATGAGTCGTAAGACCATGAGTCGTATACTCCATGACTCGTTGAACCTGATGAGTCGTAAGACCATGAGTCGTATACCCCATGACTCGTTGAACCTGATGAGTCGTAAGACCATGAGTCGTATACTCCATGACTCGTTGAACCTGATGAGTCGTAAGACCATGAGTCGTATACTCCATGACTCGTTGAACCTGATGAGTCGTAGAAGAGTTAGCTTTATGAGTCGTAGCATGCTAAGTCGTAAGTCGTTAAATTCCTTAACTCGTTAAGTCTTGAGTCGCGTACTCCTTAAGTCATGGAGAATTAAGGGTTAACACTTGCATAGGGAACAAAAAGGAAGTGCTGTCGAAATATTATGAAACGTTTAAAATGAAATGATTTACAAAATGTAATTACTTTATTGTGTTTGTAACTTATCCAATACATGGACAAGTCCAACAAATATTGTATCAGATGAATATAAATATCCATTCTGTGACAAAAACGAATATCCATATAACGATCATATATAATACATGTCGGACAGGGCCAAAAACTCTCTAAAGGATTAAAAAAATAAAGCACATTATGCACCAATTAGTTCATACATTACTGTTACATATATATTATAATTTTTTTATTATTACCTTTTTATAAAATCTTTTATGTTTTCAAATTTAACGAATTATGACTATAATATTATATTTAAAAAATTAAACTACAGTATACACTAGGTTATTGCATGCCACACATTATAGCAAACTAGGTATTGTACATAATTAAGGGTCTAAACTAATAAATGATTATGTAAATAAATTATTATTTTTGACATTTAAGAAAACACATAGACTAAATTATGCCCATCTACACTAATTAACCCAAGCTAGTCCTAATGTGCATATACACTAATAATTAACGCATGTACATATACAAAGACACTAAATTATACATTAACTTTTGGATTTAAATGATAATAATTGTAATTAGCATTCAATAGGGTATAATAAACAATCAACGGAGTATTATAAAAAACTAGAATCATAAAATAACCCTAATTTAGCAAATGATTAATTAGGGTTAAGAAAAAACCTAATTGGAGATGAATTAGTGGCCTAAGGTTGTTGAGAGTGGAGAATGATGAACTTGGTGATTGTCGGGGAGGTGTGTGGGTTAGCCAATGACTAAGAGGGATGAACGAGCTAGGGTTTCGTGGGATTTAGGTGGGAGCAAATGAAATGAAGTAACTCTTGCCCTGGTGGTTGAATACGGAATAAAGTTACTCTCGGCCTAGTAGTTGAATATGCGCGACATTCCGACAGCTAGCGATGGGCATTGATGGTTACACTCAACGACGGCTTCTGATGGCTGATATATTTTTTATTCCATTTTTGAACTATTTAAAATAAATTTAATATAAATTAGTTTGTTTGAATAATTTTAATTTGTAGAAAATGTTGAATAATTTATATAAATTATCAATGAATATGAAATAAATATTAATATAAATTTAATATAATTCAAAATTACAACCTCTCTTACTTGCCTTTTCAAATTAATTTAAATTTTTTAAACTATAGTTATACACAATATTTACGAAATAAATTCATAAAACTATTATGTATTATAACTTTCATCAAAATTTTATAATTGATAGACCCAAACTTGTAGAAAATGATTATCTGCATTTGATTTTCAATAAAGTCAATTATCGAATATAATTATACAACAAAAAAGATTATCGAAAACACTAATTTAATCCATCAGAAACTTTCATAAATTTGAATAATTGAATAGAAATATCTTTTCAAATTCTTAGGATTTGGATTATTATATATTTAATCAAATTTCAAAATCATATAACTAATACATCTCTACTAATAATGCAAATACTTTGCTGTAGTGAAGCTTTTTTGAACTTCCCAATTAACCCATTTACATACTTCCGATATATTAATTACAAAAAAGGAAAAGAGGGTTTATGTGTAATTTTTTTCTACCCATGTTCTAATCCCCACTTCCGTTTCATCCTTTAGTCAATCACATCTCACCACTTTTCTCCCCACTTTTCTTTTTTCTACTTTCCTCAACATTTCTCTTTTCGCTGTTTTCTTCCCCAGTAAAAACTCTCCTTTTCCACTGTTTTCTTTCCTAGTAAAAAAACCCTCCTTTTTGTCAACTAACACTCAAGAACACTTTCGACCAACCACTTCTCATGAAATTAGGTATGCTTTTCATATTCAACCATGAGCGTTTAACATTGAGCTCTGGAAGTAATGACTCGATCTGCTTTGCTGAATAGACGTATTCTCTTCTTCCTCCAACCAGTGGCATTTCGCATTGAAATTGGAGCCGCATCTTCAAGCTATGATGATTCATTCTTCGTTTTGATTATCGAATTTGGGCTTTGTACTGTAGATAGACGAGATAACGACATATTGTGAGTTAGGTAAACTACTTGCGACTCTTATATGCCTACTTTTACTTATGCTCGCGTTAGGTATACATTTGGGGCTTGGGCTATACTCGATGAGATATTTTGACCATAAGCAAAACCCTGTTCATCGTAAAAAAAAAAATCAACTGATTGAAATATCACCGACTGTTTCTCTATACATGTTTAATCAATTATTTGGCGATTGATACTTACCAGTTCTTGAAATAGTTTCCATAAATAACTTTTTACATGACTGATTTATCAACCAGATTGATAATTGGATTTTACAACTAGTCCTTTATTTAAACAGTCCAACTATTTATATTTTTTACAAATATTTTGGTCCCTAACATGGTATGACACTGTTATTTAGATACATGAAGTTTAATTTACGTTTACCAATTCTTCAAATAGTTTCCACAAATAACTCTTTTACATGACTGAATTATCAACCAGATTGATAATTGGATTTTACAATCACTCCTTTATTGCTACAGTCCAACATATTTATATTTTCCATAATTATTTTGATCCCTAAAATGGTACTGTTGATTAAATTACACAAAGTTTAATTTTTTGATAATCGACACTTACCTCATATTTAAAAGGTTTCCATTGACAAACTCTTCCATAAACAATCTTGGTATTTTGCAATGTACAGTGTATAATTAGACAGCTAACAACACTCCCAATGATAGCAGTATCAAAAAGCTTGATAACTCATTGTTTTGCTCAGGCTTACTATGATATGTTTAAAGACATTCCTACTTTTACACTCATTGTTTTCATATCCTGAATTCTTTTTATGATACATTGAATTATATCAAAGTTTTATGTTACGGTAGTTTTTACTCTTGATGATTGTAGTATTAAAAAATTTTGATAGCTCATTATTATGCTCGGGCTTATAATCATATGTTTAAAGATGTTTCTACTTTTGCTTTCACTGTTTTCATTCTCTGAGTTCTTTTTATGATACACTGAATTATAACAATATTTTATGTTATGATAGTTTTTACTTTCAAAATGTTTGATCCTTACCAAGTATTTACAGAATTTCCATTGTAGAGCTATTTAACAACAAACCTCAAAATTTTCCGTACACGATGGATGGAAAATAAAATCTTACTGTACGTATTTACCTATTTTTCTTCTTTTTTTGTCACTAAAATTGTGGTACGATAGACTTAGTTATATTGCATTTAGTTTAATTTTATGATGATTGGTTCTTGCAAACTATTTAAAGGGTTTCCAACGGAAAACTATTAAATAAACAATTGCAATATTTTAAAGGAAACACTATATGATTAGACAATTAAAATTCTCCTCACCGATTGCATTACAGCTAAAAATTTATATCTCAACGTTCTGCTCAGCCTTATAATGATATGTCTAAAGATGTCCCTACTTTTACTCTTTCTATTTTGATTCTTTTAATTTTTTTCACACTTTACTACACATTCTCCAAATTTTACAGGAAGCAAAGTACAAATGTAAACTTAAAAAAAGCCTTCATAGATGGCTGAATCGGTTATCAACATGACTACATCAACAAACAGATTAGAAACCTCAATTTTCTGCTCGGTTCTTTAATGGTACACTGCAAAACGTTACTACTATTATCTGCATTGTTTACATCTTCTTAATTGTCATTTGATATAGTTAATTATATTGCATGATTGGAGTTAGTTTTACGATGATTACTGATACTTACCAAATATTTATAGATTTTCTAACCCTTTAAATCCTTTACGATTGATTTTCCATTTTCAGTGTCCGATATTTATATATTTTCCAACTACACTTATATGACTCATATTTTAAAGTAGCCATCACTTCCTACCATTGTTCCAATCACTATCTTCTTTTACAGACCTAAAAACATGCTTACTAATATCATACCTAATAAATAAATGTGATAATTGGTGGGACATTGTTTTATGATACCACCACATTAGTTTTTTCCAAATTTAGTGCAATCTTATTCATGTTTAGTTAAGTAAAATTTAATTTACAATAGTTTGTACTTACCAAATATTTATTTTGTTTCCAAAAAAATTAAACAAATAATACAAAAAACTCCTACCACTTACTGAATCCTTTATCTACATGACATGATTATCAAGAAGATTTATTACTTGCTGTTGTGTACGCCTTTATTGTTATGCCAACCAATGTTTTTACTTTTATCGCCATTTTTCCATATACTTTTTATCTCTTAGTTACACATATGCTACCTTACTGAGTTTAGTTTTCTATTATTTTCCACCTATACCCTTCAGCAATGGTTTTCCACCATTTATCTACATATCTCCAATTTCACTTAAGTAATTCATGCTTTTAATTACATTCAATAGTATACTGATTTTGAAATTAATTAATTAATTTTTTCCACATTTAACAACATTTTGACTAAATATAACTCAATTTTCCTATATTATAGACAATTAAAATTCCTCTCACTCACTGCATTACAGAAAAATTTTTATATCTCAACGTTGTGCTCGGGATTATAATGATATGTCTAAAGATATCTCTACTTTTAATCCTTTTATTTTCCTTCTTCGAATTTTTTTGACACTTTACTACACATTCTCCAAATTTTGCAGGAAACAGAGTGCAGATGTAAACTTAAAAAAGCCTCCATAGATGACTGTATCAATTATCAACATGATTAAATCAACAAATAGATTGAAACCTCAATTTTCTGCTCGGTCCTTGTTAGGGTCGGGATTCCAACTGGAGACCACTCAAATCGAAACACCACAAGCACAGCGGAAGATGGGATCGATGTAAGAAGTGTAAAAACAACAAATCAATAACTCAAATCCAATCTCAACCAATCCAAAAACAACCACAATCTGAAACAAGCAATTCAGAATCAAAGCAATAACGAAAAGTAAATCACACAGCGATTTATAGTGGTTCCACTAACGTTGTGTTAGTGTACATCCACTTTAAGAGAGAGCTTTATTAATATTGATGAGAAGAGTACAAGTGATTGAATACAATGATCAAAATTCTAATTAGAAATTGATTTGTGGAGAAGAGAATTGAAGAAAATTAGGTTTCGATAAACCCTAATTGGTGGAGGGTAATCTCTTGCAGTCGCTTGCACGCTTTTTTAATGGATCTGGAACCTAAAGCTAGCTTATATAGGAGAATAGAAACCCTAGGCAATGTTTTGAAATTTCCCCTACAGATATCACAAATCTTCACGCCAAGTCCGTATGAAAAAACAGGTAGAAAGACGCCTCAGACGTTTGGCCAAAATGGTCAGACGTCTGACTGAAGCCTCTGGAAAAAGATACGCTTCAGCTCAGACGTCTGACAGAAAGCTCTAGAAGAAATCTGCACTGACTCAGACGTCTGACCCCTTTGGTTAGATGTCTGAGCTCATTCTCTGGAAGCATTTCTGCCCAGATTCAGACGTCAGACCCCTTTGGTCAGACGTCTGAGCTGTATCAACACAGCCCACTTCGCCTTTTCCCTTATAACTTCCACCTTCGAACTTCGATTTGCGAACCGTTTTCTCCTTTGCGAAGCTACTTCCGACCTCTACAATTCTCCATATAGTGTCGCCAGAATTTAACACTCCACCTCAACACTATATCCATCTCCAACTCTAATGGTACCATAGCATCAACAACAACCGATAGCACCAACTATCACTTCTTTTACCTTCAACCAAACGTGGATGCTTTCTCAATGAGCTCCGGCAAAGCCACCGCCCATTGCACTCCACCAACGAGCTCAGGCAAAGCCCTAGCCCGCTAATGAAATGTTGTAAGCATCCAAATCCTAAGCTATCTCACCAAAGACTAGCACTTACCAAGAAGATAAAACCTCAATCTCTCACCGATACTCTTCCTCATCTACCATCAAGCTTCTCCCTTAACCATGCCACCATGTGGCACCTAGCACTTCTCCAAGCAAATCAAGTTCGAGGAATGCTTGAACTTCCCAACCGGCAATGCCTTAGTGAAGATGTCCCCCGCGTTATCCTTTGTGTGCACTTTCCGAAGATATACTTGCTTATCCTCATCCATGGCTACTAGAAATGACTCTCTCACCTCAATGTGCTTAGTCCGTGAGCTAAACGCCAAATTCTCTGCCAAGTGAATAGAACTCTGGCTATCACATTGAACATCAATACTATCATGCCCGAATCCCAAGTCACACAAAAATCGCTTCAAATAGAGTGCCTCCTTTGCCGCCTCCACCGCGGCTATCAACTCCACCTCCGTAGTGGATAAAGCAACTACGGTCTGCAATCTAGATCTCCAACTTATGGCTGTACCCCCAAGTGTGAAGACATATCCAGAAGTTGATTTTCTTCGATCTCTATCACCAGCGTAGTCCGAATCACAATAACCAACCAACTTGCAATCCATCGCCTTGCTACCGCAAAAAACAAGACCATGAGATGATGTGCCTCTAAGGTATCTCAATATAAGCTTCACAACTTCCCAATGCGATTTTTTCGGATTAGCCATGTATCGACTAACCATCCCGACGGCATTTGCAATATCGGACCTTGTACACACCATAGCATACATTAGACTTCCAACCGCACTAGCATATGGCACCTTTTCCATATAAGCCTTGTCTTCCTCCAAGATAGGTGATCTTTTACTCGAAAGCTTCATATGCAAAGGTAAAGGTGTATTTGACGCCTTTGCATTCTTCATGCTAAACCGGTAAAGAATTTTCTCAATGTATTCCTTTTGAGTTAGTTTCAACTCAAAATGCTTTTGATCCCTTACAATTTCCATGCCCAATATCCTTCTTGCTTCTCCAAGATCCTTCATTTCGAACTTCGATTTCAAACTCAGTTTCAGCTTGTTGATTTCATTCTTATCCATAGAAGCAATGAGCATGTCATCCACATACAAGAGTAAATACACCCAACAATCATTCCTCAACTTCTTGAAATAAACACAAGCATCCTTGATGCTTATATCAAAACCATTTTCAAGCATAAAATGATCAAAATTCTTATACCATTGTCTAGGTGATTGCTTTAAACCATATAGCGATTTCTTCAACTTGCAAACCAAATTTGACTTACTATCCGCAACAAAACCTTTTGCTTGCTCCATGTAGATGTCTTCATCCAAGTCACCATGTAAGAAGGCGGTTTTCACATCAAGTTGCTCCAACTCCAAGTCGTGAATAGCAACTGTAGCAAGTAATATCCGGATAGAAGTATGGCGCACAACCGGTGCGAATATCTCATCATACTCCTTCCCCTTCCTTTGTGCAAACCCCATAGCCACTAGCCTAGCTTTGTACCATCCATCGTCCTTCACCTTGTATATCCATTTGCACCCAATAGCATGGTTTCCTTTAGGAAGTGGAACCAAAACCCAAGTTTGATTCTTGAATAATGATTGCATCTCTTCCTCCATGGCACAAATCCATTTCGAGCTATCACTCGACTTCATGACGTCATCAAGGTCCATTGACTCATCTTGGACTACATGAAGAGCATAGTCCAAATTATCACAAAAGCTAAGATAGTTCCAATCACCATATCTTTCAGGTGGCTTTATAGTACGACGACCAACCCGAGTAGCAATATCATCACCCAAACTCCCTTCGGCTCCACCTTGGACCGAATCTTCTCTAGAATCATGCACATCACCAACACTACTAGAGGCACCCTGTGGACTATGTAATGTAACATCAACCGATATCTCCTTGCAAGCATCTCCAACTACTCTACTCTCTCTACTCCTTGGACAAAATGTGGAAATAATTTCCTTCTCCTTTGATTCATCATGAACCGAGTTTGGAATATCCGATGAGCTTCCATTCTCCTTGAACAACGCCGACTCATCAAAAGTAACATGACGAGAATTCACTACCTTCTTCGTTTCTGGATTCCAAATCCGATAGCCGTTTACTCCATCTGTATAGCCAAGCAAAATCCCTTTGAAAGCTCTAGGTTCAAGCTTATCATTTCCTGGATCATGCACATAAACAGGACTGCCAAAGACACGAAGATAACTCAAGTCAATGCTCTTTCCCTTCCACACTTCCTCTGGAATTTTGTTACTGTTATCCCGCCTTTTGGCAAGGCCGTGACACCAAGAACTTGACTAGAAACCAATGACGGTTCGTCTTAAAGGTCGGTTATACGCAGGCTCGCTATGGATATCGACGAATTCTGTCCGAGTCTGAATCAAGCTACAATCGACAAGACACAACGAGTGAAGCAATGGAAGTCAACGTTCCAAATTTCAAGTCAATCCGAGTTCATATGCTCAAGTTACGATCGATGCAAGTTGGAGGAAATAACCACATTTTGTATCCATCATCGAGCCTCAGCTCGTATCGATCAAATTCGCATCGATCCAACCACACTGTTTCGCATCCATCAGGGAAAGCTTTGTTCGAATCGATCGGCCAATGTCTACTTCGTATCGATCGACTTCGTGTCCATCACCAGAGATTACTTCGTATCGATCGATTTCGTATCCATCAAGAGATAGTGCACTTCGTATCGGTCAGCCAGTGCCAACTTCGCATCCATCGACAAGCCACTGTTCGTATCCATCAGTGGATCACTGTTCGTATCCTTCAAGTCCAGTTGCTTCGTATCTGTCGAGAAGTCCTTGTTCGTATCGATCGACTGGAGTCGTTTCCAATCGATACGAACATGGCCACGCGGTTGACTTATTCCACGTGTTCTCCATCGATACAAACAGAGCTCTTCGAATCGATGCGAACGAGAGTCACCTTCCATCGATCGGAACAAAACAAATACTTTGATACGAACAAGGCGAAAATCCTGGAATGACTCGATCAACTCGGCATAAAAAGTGGATCGTTCCGAAGAGTGCTCACCACGTCATCACCTGGGCATGCGCAGCCATCGATTCGAACAAGATCGAGTCGAAATGATCGAGTCGAACCAAACAGCTTGCCGAAAGACTCCATTTCATATCGATCATATCTCGTGATCCACAAGTCCAAATGTTATGAAATTTTCACAGGAGCTTGCATACAAGATGAAGAATGTCCACACTAAGTTTCGACTCCATTGGATAAAATCCTGATCGATATGAAATTCGTTCGTATCGATCATGAATCGAGCCGAAACTTCGTGGGCTCGGTTGCGTGGGCCCGCTCACGTGCCAGAAGAAGTCTCCCGAGATCTGAGCGAAATATCAGCCTCCTACACCTATAAATAGACCCCCAGAGCCTACGGAAAAAGGATCTTTGAATTCTCCAACGCCCAGACTCTACCGGATTCAGTTCTAAAGTCCATTGCTGCTGCTGCTAACGAATTTTACTACTGTAATCCACTGCCATCTGCTGTAACCCGCTGCAATCAATTGTAATCATCAACAAAACATCAATAAAGTGATCAATTTCATAGTGGATGTAGGCAATACGCTGAACCACTCTAAATTCCTGTGTTTCTGTGCATTTACATATCTGTTTTTGGAGTTTTTGTTAGATAATCCTCTTTTTTCATTTAATTTCTTCATTTTATCTCTTCAAAAACTTCCAAAGAGTGTTGTGCCCATTTTTGGTACAAACACTTTGGTGCTTTCACTGAGAAAAAACCCGATTTTTCTCCTACTTTTTGGATCTCCTATTGATACCGGATTGCGAAAATCCAAGAAGAAGATCCAGATCTCAAGCCTTGAAGCCCTTCCATTCTATTCAGATTTGCATCAGATCAAGGAAAGGACTTCGTCAATTCATCAATTCATCATGGTAAGCACACGAACTGCTTCTACAGCTGCTGATTAGGAAGGACGGGATAGACAAAATCCCGTACAGTTGCCTCCATCCAACCAAGATGCCGCCGGACCTTCAGATCTATCAGGCCCGGTCACCAGACAAGAATTTCAGATGCTGCTTCAAGAGTTGACCCGGAGTCGGCAACAACTTACTGAACAACTACGCGCCAACACAGAGTTGACCAACCAACTGAATCACCAAAGGCGTAGAAGATCCAGAAGAGATCAAGCTTCTTACTCTTCTACCGAAAGTTCAGCCTCATCTGATGATCATCACCGATCCACACGCCCACGGTTGGATGTAAGCTACACCCAGGCCACGGGACACCAACCTGCCTTGAATCTTGGACAACTCTAAACTGGACCATCCACCAGTCATCATACCGGACCTTCATCCCGAGGGGGTGCCGCTCCTTACCATGTCAGAGGCAACCTCACTTCCACCACCACTACCGAACAAGGAATTGATGCTAGAAATCAAGCTGATCCGCATCGTCACCAACGAGATCATACTCCAGAACCTTATGTCCCTGAGAACGTTGAACCAAGGAGGCGAGGCACAGACTGTTGACCGCGTCTGGTCCAGAATCGCACGGTGGAACCTGACCACACCTTGGCACAACATCCTCCAAATATCCAGATGCTGGATATACCGACGATGATTCGCCAGATGATCCGTGAAAGTCAGGGTCTCACTAACGATGACTGGGGAATCTCCCGGAGTCATACCCCTTTCACTGATGACATATTATATGCTGAACCACCTCGGTGCTTCAGGATGCCAACTTTGCCAGTCTATGAAGGGAATTCTGATCCAAATCAACACATCCTGAAGTATGAATGGCTAATGAATGCTGCGAGAGCTGATGATATAGTAAAATGCCGTAGTTTCCCCATTTCCTTGGAGGGCATTGCAACTATGTGGTTTACTCGTTTTCCACCATGATCCATTTCTAATTTCGACCAGATGGCCACCAAGTTTGTTGAACAATTTCGTATGCACGTAGCGAGACCTAAAGATGTTAATACTCTGTCTAGTGTCACTCAAGCTCCCGAAGAAACACTCAGACGTTACTTGGAGCGATTTCATGCTGCGTGTGCAGAAATAAGCAATCCCAATGACAACTCTATCCTAATGGCATTGACTAAGGGGATTGATCCTGATTCCGAGTTCGGAAATTGGTTAGCTGGGAAGCTGCCTGCGTCATTGGACCGTTTCTATTCCAAGGCAGCCCAATTGTTGAGAAGGGAGGATGCGAAACAGTCTAGGAAGCAGGATAACACAGGGCCCAGCATTGAAGGAATTCAAAGTAACATCGCAGTCAAACAATTCGGGGAGAGTTCCCAAAAAGTTCAGTTAAATATACAAAACAAACAGAACCAGCAGAGGGACAGTGGAAATCAAGCTAAAAAACGAGATTAGAATCGTGGTCCACGACGTAGAGCCCCCATGTTCGACAATTATACTCCATTGAATACGTCGTTGGAGAATGTGTATTTGCAGACCTATAATACCATGCAATACAAGAAACCTGCCCCGAAGCCGTCAAAGGAAAGACAAGTCCAAACAGGGAAGTTTTGTAGATTCAATGAAAGTTATGGACATAATACAAATGAGTGTCGTCATTTACAAGATCTCATTGAAAAGCTGATACGTGAACGAAAGTTGGATCAGTATGTGCAGGCGCCGCAGTTAGGGGGTGCGGGCCCGTCAAATCAGAATCGTGCACCAAATCAAGAAAGGCAAGAGGAACCCGCTCGAACTGGCGGGAGGTTGGTTATTAATACAATAAGTGGCGGTCCTCATACAGCATACCGGAGCTAGAAGGAAATGGAGTCGTATGCCAGCTCTATAAGGCATGCAGACTTCAAGTGTTATAGTAGTTTTGATGAAGGGGTTCCGGCCAAACAACAGAAGATGATGATTGTTGACATCGTATTCAAAGACAGACATGCTGATAAAGTCGAAGCCCCCACTATCGATCCACTGGTCATCTCAGCTCAAGTGGGTCCTGCTTGGATGAAGAGGATCTTAGTTGACAGTGGAAGCTCTGTGAATATTTTGTTTAAACGAGCTCACGACCAAATGAAAATGGAAGCCAAAGACTTGAAACCTTGTCAATCCCAAATCCACGGTTTCAATGGGAGCGCTACCATACCCACTAGAGTAGTGGAACTACCAGTGGAGTTGGGAGTTGGAGAACGCCAGAGATTGCGGATATTACAGTTCATTGTGTTAGACATAGACTCCCCTTATAATGCTTTTTTGGGCCGACCGGCCCTCGCTGAGTTCAGGGCGGCTATTGCCCCATGGTGCTTAACCCTGAAGTTTCCCATTGATCATGGAGTGGGAGTCATCCAAGGAGATCAGGCTGCAGCAAGAGCCTATTACGTTGCCGAGCTACGGGAGGCGCAGCGAAAGGAGAAAGGAAAGGACGTAGAGGAATCTCTCTGCGTCCGTTTCACTGATAATTGACAATTAACGCCTGGGCCTAGGCTCGGGCACCCCAGCTAATTCCAAAGGGATCTTGACCCAAGAGAAACTGATGATGAAGGAGAATCTCAAGAAAGTCAAGCATCCCAGGCCGAACTGACGATTGATGTCCCGATTGACAATGATGATGATTCGAAAATGATAAAGGTTGGGTCTCAGCTAAGCCAGCAAACCAAAGAGGAATTAGTTGAGTTTTTACGGGAGAATCTTGACGTATTCGCTTGGACGCATTCTGATATGTGTGGGATCTCGCCGAACATCGCGAGCCACACTCTGAATATTGACCCGCGGCATGTCCCGGTCAAACAGAAAAGGCGTGGTATGGATCCAGAGAGATCTGCCACCCTTAAAGAAGAAGTAGAAAAGCTTAAAGCAAACGGGTTCATTCAAGATGCGCTATACCCCGAATGGGTGTCGAATCCCGTGCTCGTCCGAAAGTCAAATGGAAAATGGAGAACATGTGTCGATTACTCCAATCTGAATAAAGCTTGTCCTAAAGACAGTTTCCCGCTTCCTAGAATTGATCAGCTTGTAGAATCAACAGCTGGACATGAGCTCTTATCCTTCATGGATGCGTATTCTGGCTACAATCAGATACCAATGTATTTACCTGATCAAGAACATACCAGCTTCGTAACCAATCTGGGACTTTATTGCTACAAAGTTATGCCATTCGGACTCAAAAATGCCGGGGCTACTTATCAACAATTGGTCAATCGGATGTTTGCCAATCAAATCGGGAAAACCATGGAAGTATATGTAGACGACATGCTTGTGAAGTCATGATTTTCCACTGACCATATTAAAGACCTGGAAACTATGTTCAATATACTTCGAGAATACAGAATGAAGCTCAACCCACTGAAATGCCATTTTGGAGTTGCATCCGGAAAATTCCTTGGGTTTATCGTCAATGCTAGAGGGATCGAAGCTAATCCTGAAAAGATCTGGGCTATCAGAAATCTTGAAACTCTGAAAACTATAAAACAAGTCCAGAGTCTCAATGGGAAAGTAGCAGCACTAAGCAGGTTCATCTCAAAGTCCACTGAAAAATGTATTCCTTTCTTCGATATGATCCGAAAAGGAAAACGAAACTTTGAATGGACCACAGAGTGTGAGGGCGCTTTCCAAGCACTAATTCAGCATCTATCCACACCACCTATCCTGTCAAAGCCTATTAATCATGAGAAGTTGTACGTTTACTTGGCGATATCAGAAAACGCTATCAGCGCTGCATTAATTCGAGAAGAAGACAGGATACAGAAGCCAGTATACTACATCAGCAAACGATTGACTGGAGCTGAGAGGAATTATCCAAAGCTAGAGATGTTGGCTTATTGCCTTGTTATTGCATCAAGGAAGCTCCGGCCATATTTCCAGGAACATCCCATTATTGTTTACACCGACCAGCCGTTACGACAGGTCCTTACGCGGCCTGAGACGTCTGGTAGGTTACTCAAGTGGAACATCGAATTGAGCCAGTTTGATACCACTTACACTCCAAGACGAGCCATTCAAGGACAAATCCTAGCCGATTTCATAGCTGAGTTTACCATTCCAGAGGACTTGCCTGAAACCAGTGAATCTCCCAAATACGTCTGTAAGCTGTACACTGATGGTGCATCAAACGACCGGTGTTCGGGCGCTGGAGTTGTACTTGAAACCCACGAAGGTCGATCTATATGTTATGCTTTAAAGTTCTATTTTCATGCAACCAATAATGAAGCTGAATATGAAGCCCTCTTAGCTGGACTAAAACTTGCCAGAGATTTGAGAATTATCGCTGTGGAAATTTATTGTGATTCACAATTAGTTGTGTGTCAAGTTCGGGGAGAATATCAAGAGAGAGATCGGAGACTGGCTGCCTACGTAGCTCGAGTTCAGGAAATACTGGATCAGTTTGATTATTATTCCATTTATTGTATACCTCGAGAACGTAATTAGAAAGCCGATTCATTGGCGAAGTTAGCCAGTACAGGTGAAGCTCAACAAATGGGACTCATTCTCGTAGAGACATTAACTTCCCCAAGTATTGACCGGGCAGAAGAAGATTGGATATGTGAAACTGTTCCCGATAAGGAGTCATGGATGACTCCATTCAGAAATTACCTTAAGCGTGGAACCCTGCCGGAGCGCAGGAGTGAGAAGAGACAAGTCCTTCTGAAGGCCCTGCGATTCACCATCCAGAATGGAATCATGTACATAAGAGGGTACTCTGTTCCTTTACTCCGGTGTATCGCTCACGATGAAATTAAATGAGTATTACACGATGTACATGAGGGAGAAGGTGGCGATCACACCGGGGGGCAAGCACTAGCCAAGAAAATACATCGATACAAATATTATTGGCCGACTGTGAACCGCGATGCGTCGGATTATGCAAGGAAATGTGATAAATGTCAAAAGCATGCTCGAATTCCTAGAGTCCCATCTACCAAGATAACGCAAATGGTCAGCCCATGGCCGTTTGCAATATGGGGCATCGACATCATTGGTACTCTACCTCTAGCAAAAGGTGGTGCGAAATACGCCATCGTCGCAGTTGATTACTTTATAAAGTGGGTTGAAGTTGAACCTCTTACTACCATAACGACGAAAAAAGTAATCAACTTTGTAGTCCACAACATTATCTGTCGATTCGGTCTCCCACACACCATTATTACTGACAACGGAACCCAATTCGATAGTGTTGAATTTAAAGATTTCTGCAAATGGTTTCACATCCAAAAGAAATTCTCTACAGTTGCACACCCTCAAGCGAATGGACATGTCGAAGTGGTCAATAAAGTCATAAAGTCCATTCTGAAAAAACGACTGGAAAAGGTCGGGGGCAAGTGGGTCGATGAACTTCCTATGGCTTTATAGGCTTACCGAACAACCCACAAGTCTATGACCGGTCACACTCCATTCTCTCTCTCTTATGGTTCAGAAGCTGTTATTCCAGTCGAGCTAGAAGTACCTTCTCATCGTGTGACATACTATGATCCAAAGACAAATGCTATATTACTTGCTGAATCTCTTGATTTACTAGATGAGAAGCATGAGGAGGCTGATTTGAGGGCAGCCGCGTATCGAAGTCGAGTCACCCGATTGTACAACGCCAAGGTCCGCCCACGAACCTTTGAAATAGGCGATCTCGTCCTGAAAAGAATCTATCCGGTTCCTTTGCATATGAAGCCGACATGGGAAGGACCGTATGTTATTGAACGAAGGCTCAGAGATGGCACATTCAAATTGTCGACCGTTGACGGTCTTACCCTGCTAAGAGCCTGGAACAACGAGAGTTTTCGTCGCTACTGCACATGACAGGTTATGTTTATTCATTTAGTTTATTTTCCATTTGCAATTTGTTTCTGCATTTCGAAATTAGAATTTGTAATAAGGCATCTGACTTTGCCATATTTTCTTATTTCAGCAATAAAATGCAATCTCTTTGAGCCAGAGCTGTGATTTACTTGAAATACTTCATATGAACATCACCGTGCATGGAGAGCTAAGTTTCACCATACGGTGGGATTTATTCAAATAGAGAGTGACTGTGATGCAACCGGTCACTCGCTAAGTGAAACCCGAGCTCGGGGACAAGCCATTACACCATAGTCAAAAAAGGATTGATACACAACAATCCTTCGCTTAACTCCAGATTCCCAGAGTGCGAACTGGAGTATAAAATATGTCTACGAAGAGGGTGGATCCGTCCACCCAACGACTTCGTCCGTATCCTAACCAAGTTTGAGAAGAGTGGACCCGTCCATCTAACGACCTCACTTGTTGACTCAGGGTTGATGTAATCCGACCATCCATGATCCTGATACACCTTTCGTTCCCAGAGTGCGAGCGAAATCCAAAAACACACAGCAGATGTGATTGACCGTCTGTTTACCAACTCCAAACTCCCAGAGTGTGAGTCGGAGTATAAACATTAACTCCAAATTCCTAGAGTGTGAAACGGAGTATAAACATCAACTCCGAACTCCCAGAGTGCAAGTCGGAGTATAAACATCAACTCCGGGTTCCTAGAGTGCGAAACAGAGTATAAACATTAACTCCAAATTCCCAGAGTGCAATTTGGAGTATAAACGTCAACTCCGAACTCCCAAAGTGTGAGTCGAAATATAAACATTAACTCCCGGTCCCCAGAGCGCGGACATATAATTAAAACATAAGCCGGCGTGACCAACCGCCAGAAAACAAATGAGAATCCCCGTAGTGCGGATATGATCTCCGATAATTAAACGAGTGGGGTTGAACCACTTAATCTCCACTTGTTCCAAACATCCGTTCAGTGGCACTAGACTCAACATGTTGGAAGTCAAATGCAATCACTGGCTAATGTTCAACAACTCATCCCCAAGACTGGGGTGCAGGACTTAAGCATCGACCATTGACTGAAGCGGTGCGACGTCAAAATTCAACTCCTTCCCGGTCGTAAACCATGTCCACAGTTTCCGGATCTGGCAAACAAAAACAAACTTGACTCGGAAGCTAAAGCTTCACAAGTGCACTTCAGATATTGAAACACTTAGGCAAATACACGATAACTGAGAAGAAGCCAAAAAAGAAGAGTTTCATTTCTACTATTTATGAAAGAAATTCGTGTACAAGTTTGTTCCAAAAAATTCTTACTAGCAGGGGACGAACCCGCATCTATACACGGCCAACAAAATGAAAATCAAAATAAAACCAAGGAAGCATGTCTACTCTTTCTTCTTCCTCGGCTTCCTTTTCGGTGTAGACCCGCTGGAGCCGCCACTACCTTTCCTCTTTGATCCTTTACTTTTCGGTGGTCGGTCTCCAGGCGAGAGCATGATATCAACATCCTCCTCCAAGCTCGAATGAATAGGGATGCTTCCTGCGGGCGGAGTCGGAGGAACATGATCAAGTGTAGAAGGTGGAATGGGCACACTAGTGTCGAAAACCGTACCACCAGGAGATATCATTCTGAGCGGAGCTGGACCAGGTGCCACCATCCCACCTCCAAAACTGCCACCATGTGTCGCTGCTTCCATCTCAGCGTCGATCTCGGCGAATATTTCCTCTTCAGTAATCACTCGGGCCCCGCTGGGAGCATCAGTAGTTGGCATCGAGGAGCTTGTAGCAGGAGCGCTTCCACCCATAACAAATGGCAAGTCAAAAAAAGGATCGCTATGACGGCGAAAGAGTTCCTCCATCATCTTCTCATCAAAAACAAGCGTGCTTCCCTACGTTTCATCGAGTGGGGCGGTCGTAGTTACAGTGGTCGCTTCAGTAATGATAGCCTCCTGCATGTGATGTGATTCTTGAGTGACAGGAGGCGCGACCGGTGCAGCATCGATCACTGGACAAAAAATAAGAGAACTGTCAGAATTTAATTCAAGTGACGATTCTGACTTAAGACAGATATGTGGAATGTTCAGAATACCTTCCTCAGTTTGGCTTGTGGAAGGTTGAACAGCTTCAGCGACTTGCTCTGTAGCCGGAGACATCTGCGGCTGATCCGGATTATAGGCAGGAACAGCTTGGGGATCAACCATAGGCACGGGTTCAGGCTGGGTTAACACGGGAATTTCAAGACTTGCGTCGTGGTGTTCAACCCTAGAGCTCTCTCCTATTTCTAGGTGCTGGGTGTCGAGTCTCTCCTTCTCATAAGAAATCATTGACTCGTGGAGAATCTTCCTTTCATATTCATTTAGCAGACGATTCTCGAGCTCAAACTCATCAATAGACTCACCCAGATGCACCGTTTTCTCCTCCTCAGCCAATCGGCCCCAGGCGTTATATAAGTGTGCAGGGTAATCATCGAGCCAGGCCAGACCCTTGTGCCTTAGCACGTTAGCGTTGTAAACAACGAGAAGGTCTTCAATATCGACTTCTAGCCTGGACTCGACCGATTTCACCTTCTCCTCGACATCAGTCTCTACCTCGCGAACCTTAGCCATGACCGCATCCCATTCACCCCGAAGCAAGACAGCCTGTTCGCATGCCTCTTGGGCTACGTTGTTGGCATCATCCCTTTCCTTGGCCATGTCAGAGAATTTAGCCTTAAGCTCGTTAAGTTCCTTGACTGCCGCATCCCGTTTGGCGGTGACTGTGGTGTGTCGGTGGCCCATCTCCTCCACCAAGGCAACGTGTCTCTGCCTCAACCTATCCATCGCCAAAGTCGCTTCATCAGCTTTTTTGGTGGCCTCAATTTCGGATTTCCGAGAAGACTCAACCTCAGTATTGAGCACTTGGATGATTCGGTCGTTTTGAGCGAGTTTGAACTCCATCTTTTCTATCGCTTTGGCCCGCTCAAAGGCCATCTTCGAAGCTTTCTCTACAGCCTTCACCCACTCTCTGTACTGGGTGTAGACGTCATGAATATAATCATGCATTGTGTTTTCTACCCCTGAAGGAATTCTTTTTAAATGAGGTGGGAAGACGTAGCCGTCGAAGCATATGTTCGGGAACTCCTTCCTTAGTTGAGCGATTTTAATAGCCCTTTCCCCCGTGGGCTCAGTTGTGACCTACTCTGCAATTATGGGGGCCGTGGTCTCGACTCTCTAGAGATGAGTTTCGGACCTCGAAGTATGAGAAGACGGTTGGTGTCGCGGAGGCTCCAATGGATGTGAAGCATGAACAGGTTCTGTTCAATCAGCCCGATACCCCTTCGGTTATCACGACACCGGGCGCTTTTCGTTTCACCTGCTTCTTCGAGACCGTTCTAAGTGTCCCTTCCAGCCTTATGCTTTTCTTTTGTTCAATCAGCCCGACAATTCTCAAGTTTCTGTCGGTTAGAACCAAGTCAATGTTCCTCTCTTCACCCGGAACTGCTTGGAGGATCCGGACTAACTCTCTGAAATATCCACCATCGGGTCGTGAGATTACGGCTGTAAAAGAAGAGAAGTATGTCAGTTTTGAAAACGATTACTATTATCCTGATAATTCATGAGAAGGACTACAACACTTACGTCTATCCAACCATCGCCTGGCGAATCCAGGGGGGCATCGAATGTAGAACCATTCCGTTTTAAAGTAACTCAGCCTTCCGCAGGACCCCGTTACTATTTGACAGTTCCTAACCGCTTCCAAGAATGTGAAAGAAGGGCTGTCTCCATGGATCTTAATGTTGAAGAGATATCTAATCTCGATCGGCTTTGGTGGTCGAAAGAGAATTTCCTTAAAGATGATGAAAGTGCTGTTCAACAAGGCATATCCATTGGGGTGTAGCTGGGATGGAGCGATTCCAAGGAATGACCGCATTTCCCTTATGTACTGATTAAATGGAGGAAGTGTCCCCGCTGTGCAAGCATGACGGTTGAAAGTAGCAAACCCCTCCAGGGGATCATGCGGCCTATCATTTGGCCCTGGCAGTAACACGTCGTCAAGAGACAGCCTTAAACAAATCCGTCCCAACATATCTTCGGAGATGCCGGACGACACAGAGTCTTGTGGATTGCAAATGAACCGGGCGCCTGGAAACTCGTCTGGAGCTGGATCTATGACTTCGGCCTCGATGGCCGGTATCTCGATTATTGGAGGGATTGAACCTTGAACTTCCTGCTGTTGTGAACTTGAAGATTCCATGATTAACTAACTTATGAGAAATCATCATTAGACAAAAATAACACTCGCGCTTCCCCTAGTGTAAAATGTGTGAATGTGTCATGTAACGACCCTAGATTTTAATTAAATTTAAATTGATAATTAAATAAATTTTTGAATAAAAAATTTGTAAAATTTATTATCAATGAAAGCGAGTTTCCCCGAATCCAAATAAATTTGGTATAAATCATTTACATTAATAAATATTGTAAAAAATTGTATATATGTGTGAATATATATATATACGATATAAAAGTGATAAAATAAACGAATGAAAAATAAATGAAAATAAAAATATAAAAGCAAATACAAAATACTTAAGCTAATAAATATAAGACAATAAATATGAAGTAAAATAATTATAGAATCTCATTTAAAATAATAGAACAAAAGCATAGAAATAAAACAAAATAAAATATATTCAATTAAGTATAAAGACAAGTATGCAACCTAAGTTAAACTAATACAAATAACTAAAACAACATTATATACATTCAAGTATAAACAAATGAAGCTTGTAAAAGAAGCACATCAAGTCATCTCATATTTTTAGTACAGCCGAAACTAAAGAAAAGAAGCAATATATGAATTTGTACAAGCCAAATATAAGTATTATGAAAGGCAAGAAGGAAAGTATAAAAGAAGAATACATATCTTCATGTTGAACAGGTAAACAACTATGTACAAAGCATGGGCAGGCAAGTAAAAGAAGGAAGATGTGAAACATGAAGTACTCAAACTTTAAATGCTAGCACAACTCAAGTCAATTCGATTTACTTTGAAATCATTTCGGCCTCTATTATAAAAGTATAAACTCTGACCTGTGCTTATATAAACAAAAGGATAGTGTACCAGGCTAAAACTTCAAACCCAGAAAACACTCCTGTAACCTTCTTCTTCTATATGTATCTCCTTACTCTAGTTCATTCTAAAAACATAAGCAACTAGAGAAGATAAGTTAGCATTCTTTTCAAACTAAAACATTTTTCAATTAAGCAAAACAAGATAGTAATCAAGGAAGATCAAGCCTGCTGCTTTTCAAACCAATGGGCTATGTTATCTTCTCAGGAACAAAGGTGAGTAAACATCAAGTTTCAAAATTTTGAGTTTAATTAAATCAGTAAAGGTGATCCATTTGTGATATGATATTGTACCTGTTTGAACTTTTAATATCATTCTGTGCATATAGATTACTCTGTATATTAGTTGTCTCTGTTATGAATTACAGGGATTGATATTCATTCAAACTTAAATCTTCTTTCAACTGATCATTGTAGACTTTAAGTTTTCAGTTAGTCAAGAAGTTTAAATCTTAATTAAGATTTTTAAAAGCTAATTTAAACCCTGATCGTAAAATATACACTGTAACTTCAATTTACAGGTAACTAAGTAGAAATTGAATAAAATTGATTGATGTAAAATAATAATTCAAGTTCATAGTTTGAATTCTTACTGCAAAACATGATTTTTAAAAACAAAAACAAAGAATTTTAACTGCATATTCAAAGAGCGGTTTGTGGTTGAACAAAAATCGTATTTCTTTCAATTTCTAGTGTTTGGGTAAATAATAAATTCTGAAACTTGAATTAAAGCAAGTATATATGATTGTGATCTCAAGAAAAATATACAATAAATTTTCTATTGTGTGAGATTTGGATACGAGATCATGGTAGGGTTTTAGTTAGAGTTTTTGAACGTGTCAGTAAAGTGACGAGTTCGTCATCTTTGTGCGATCGAGCTTCATGCGATTTAGGAGGGTGGAAGCTTGTCGTGTTGTCGAGGTATGGATGGATTCTGAACGTCTCCGGTGGTCTAGGCGGCGTAGACGAAGCAATTTGACAGATCGATGATGGTTTCAGCGATGTCTTCCAGGTTGCGTCTTCGAACTCGAATTTCAATTTTGAGGTGACGATGAAGTTCTGATGGTCGGGGAAGGGTTTGTGGATGGTGGTCGACTTGTTTGACATGGCGATGAAGACCGGAGGGGAACGGCGGTGTTGTGCACGTGCACGCGATGGGTTCGTGTATCTGTTGTTATTATCGTTTTGGGGAAGACGATGTTGTCTCGGGTTGTTCTCGCGTTTCCATGCGGGTTTACTCGAATATAAGACGAGACGCGAGTAGTCTTGGGGAGTTACTCGGGGAAAAATTGAAGTTAACTCGAGTTTTTATTTGATGGGCTCGGGTTTTTTTTGTTTAAATTACTCGAGTATGTTTTAATTGACTGGTTTTACCTTAACAACTATGTTAACAGATTTTTAAAACAAAGCAAGAACAAGTTTTTTTTTAAAGAATGCTAAAAATATAAGTTAAATTTTCAAGGTAATTTAATAAGATTTGAAAGATAAGCAGGTTACCTTAAATAATGATTTCGATTACCAATTAACCTTAAGGGTTTAAGTTAAATTTTATGACTTTGTTAATTTGTTTCAAAGGTTATTTAAAATAAGAGTTTAATGATAATTATTTTTAATTAATTAAAGATAATTAATTAAATGGTAATTAATTTAAAGGATACATAATTAATATGATTTATTAATTAAGGATAATTTATAAATTAAAGGTTAATTAATTTATGAAGTTGATTAAGGAATGATAAATTGAGGAATAATTAATTTAAGTAATTAATTAAAGATAATTAATTTAATAGTGAATTAAATAATTAAAGGTTAGTTATTTAAATAATTAAAGGTTGATGAATTATAATTAAAGGTTAATTAATTGTTGATGGTTAATTAATAAATGATTAAAGAATAATTAATCAAAATGATCTGTAATTTATTAATGTTAATTAACCAGGATTAGTAATTTTCGTAAGTAATTAAAACTGATTTGGATTACTTAAACAATTAACTGATCTTACTTATAGATGTTTGATTTTTATTACATGCTATGTGATGGTTTGATATATTAGTTATGTGATGCGATGCTGTGTTATGTTTTGTGCTAAGCTGTTATATCTGTGATGTATATATTGTTATATGAATATGCAACCCCTTGACCCATAGAACGACACTTGGATTTCGATGTGACAGGGAGTCGGATTTCAGTTGGCTATCCGAAACCCACATCGAATTGTAATAGTGAATCTTTGTGACTGATAAATTTATTTTATCTATGAAATCTGTGAATGAGGATAAGCGTTATCGATTATACCGCTTATCGATATATCTGTGATGATTTATTTATGTTGCACTACTATGTGAAACCCCTAGACTACATCAAACACACACAAATATGGATTTCACATGGAAATCAGTTAAGTCACAGATAATTTAAATTTGATGTTTTTGAAATTGAAATTTTAATTTCAATTGATTTTGAAATTGGAAATTTGGGTTTAAAGTGAAAAGCTTTTGAAATGGAATTTCAAAGATAAAAGTTATTTTGAATAACTTAATCGAGTTTTGAAAATTTAAATAATTAGATTTAAATTTGAATTCAAGTTTGAAATTGAATTCTATGATTCGAAACTAGGGATTTAAGATGCTGTACAAGTTATATGAATTTAGACCATTTTAAAAGTAAAATTTTGGGAATTTGAATTTAACTCAAGGATTTCAACTCGTATGAATGGATCAGATTTTCTGAAAATGAAACTGTTTGTTTTCAAAAGAATAAAAGCTTTCAGATAAGAAATGGAATTCCAGTTTAATTAAAGGAATTTCAACATTGAATTGAAAAATGGTTTTCCAAGTTATGAATGAATTCTTTTTGAAAGCTATGAATTGAATCTGTTATTTTTAACAGATTTAAAATGATGATTTGTTTAACCCATTCGAAATGAAATTGTTTTGAAAGCTATAAGTTAAATCTTTGATTTAAAGATTTAACGAGTTAAATTGAAATGGAAATTGATTTGGAAAATCTGTGAATGAATCTTTTGTTTAAAAGATAAATATGTGGAGATTGTTTAAACCGTTGTAGGTTGTTAAAATGAATCTTTTTGTTTAAAGATTTGAAAATGGTAATTTGTTAAACCATTTGAAAAGAGAAGTTTGGGTAATAAGTTGTGACTTAATTGAAATCCCAATATCCATATATTTTTAAATATTTCGCTCACTATTCGGGTTAGCCGGGAAAAGACCTTTGGGTCATATAACCCATTCCGAATAATGACACGTCGTATATGGATGGCATTTGAAGACCGGTGTTGAAGACCGGATATTTTCGAAAATGAAAGGACAACCTGTCGAATGTCTCTGCACCGAGTTGCTCCAGTATAAAGATTTATATCACTCTTTTTGTGATGGGAAGTCCGGACGTGATTAGAAAATTATCCGGATTTGCAAGGACTTCTTTGGAAGTGACTTCGGTTCTGTTCAATCCCGGAACAGACTTGTATGGATTGTATGTCTGACATTACAAATTGAGATATAAAGCTGATTTCTAAATACATTTCTGTTGGTGGCGGAGAATTTATTCTCTTAGCTTAACACCCTTCTCTGAGACGTACGAGCTTAGAGGTTATGTAGTTGAAATTTATCAGCGATATATTCCCAATTTGGTAATGTGGCATGCTGAGTGTTGCTGTGTGATGATCAGTGTTTGATCATTTGTGATATGATCATTTGTTTGATCATTTATCTTTGTGATCATAGGTTGATCATCTGTTGACCCAAAGCATGGCTTTGTGTCAAAGCGTAGCTTTGTGGACGAGACTTCGTCGAACCTCACAACCCGGTAATGGTCGAAACATGAATTGTGCGGCAAGGTTTCAGGGGTAGCTTCCCTAGGGTATGACCATTCCTTCTGGAAAAGGGTAGTATCATGGTATGGAGCCCAAATACTTACTCATGTGGACACACTTTATTTATTATGTGTGATGTTGGATTAGAGGTACCTCGCTTAAAGGTCCCAAAGGACCGGGGGTGGCATATATGAGGTTTTGTATATCCCTTGGGAAAGGGGGTAACCGGCCTTGTTTGGCAGAGAGCGGTTTGTCTCTCGGAGCGTCCCGCCAGAGGCGTTTCTTTCGTGGAATAGGAAGTTCCTTAGCCTGACCATTTGTTGGAAATCCATCTTCCAAATACGAACTTTGTACGGTATTAGTTGTAGAACCTGCCATCAACTTATGGTGACGCCCCACTGTTTGGATGGTAGCTATAGTAGGCATAGTTCGAAATGTCTATGCTGGCTAAGATTGATATTCTATTTCGAAATACTTTCTACACTATGCACTAATAATAATATCAAAATGATTTGATTTTGCATAGTAAGCATCTTTGACTATCATAAGGAGAAATCTCCTCCAATTCTGCGTTTGCATTGTGTGTGTGGCGTGAGGCCTTATGGTAGTTTCATTTTCCAAAAGCATTGCGAATTGACTTTAAAATTTCTCTGCTATTTGTTTTAAAGATAAACTGTTTTTGTTGCTCACACCAGTCCCATGACTGATCCGGAGTTTATTGTTTCTTTCCTAAACTCTGGGTGCTAAAAATTTTTCTACACGAGCAGTCTAGAGTTGGGTTTTTCAGATATTCAGATTTAGTAGATTATCTGGAGCTAGTTCAGTCTTTGGATATGGACTGCACTTGCTTATCTTTGTGCATCGTTATTGGGAGTTCAAGCTATTTCTGGATTGGTGTTTTGAAGATGGAGATTATCCGCTGCTGATGTTATCGTTTTCTTTTCCGCTGCTATTTCTTGTATCATATCTCTGATGTATATTGATATTCATTGTATCACTCTGTTGTATCAGATATTGTATATCAATGAATTATTCATTTCTTCCGCTGTATTATTTACTTAATTGTGTTATAAGCACCGGCGACTCGGATTTGAACGGTCGAATCTATGGCATTCGAGTACGATGTAAAGTATGGATGTCGATTTTCGAGCGGGCAAAATCCGCACTCGTTACATGTCATGCAGCGCAGTGCTGTATATCACTTGGAAAAATTCTACAAAGTTAAAGAAAGCAAGTAAACGATAAGACTTCGAAATTCAGTTGGAATGACCGTCATCGCTGACCGTCACAACCGTGCCATCTAGATAACAGGGACCGATCCAAGTTAAAGTTCGTTATAATTTTATTAGGTTACAATTCCATCGGCGAGCTTCGAAGGGCAGTCGAATATGCAGTTTAACAGTTAAGTCCAGATATGCAGGAATGAAGCTCACCGGAGTCATATGTTTAGTAATTTCGTATCGATGACTTGAGGAAACAAGTTCGAATCGATCGCCTTAAAGCCATATCATTTCAATTCGACTTCCTCAGTTCGTATCGATCGCAGCCTGTGTTCTCGTATCGCTCAAAAGGACCAACGCTTCGAATCGATCGGAGCTCAATAGTTTCGTATCGATCAGAAAACATCTACTTCGTATCGACCATAAAACATCTACTTCGTATCAATCAGAAAACATCTACTTCGTATCGATCGTTCAACCCCAATTTCGTATCGATCAGTATCATTTCAGAGCAGCCGATGCTAAATAACTGCTCCATGATCGATACGAAGCCCAAGGCGAGTTAACGGTACAAGATTTCCCATCGGGATCGATACAAGGCAGGACATTTTCTTCCTCAACCGATACGAAGTTAAGGCCAAAAAACTACCCACTAACTAGTTCGTGTCCATCCTCACTTCTTCTTCCCCAAATGGCATAAACGCCATGGCCTTCCTTAACCTCGCTTCGACCCAACTCCGGCATCACCGACACTGGAACTGGCGACGACCGTGGGTAGAACGGCGTTTGAACTCGAGTCTAATCGTCTTGAGAATATTTTATTTAATTACCTAAGTTAAAAGCGATCGGTTTGAAGGATCAATGGATTGTTTGGTTCAAGAGCAGTTTCGATTCTCTCTACACGAAGCGATACAAAAACAAGGGAAAAGTGAACAAGTAAAAAGTAAAAAGTGAAAAACGACTAAGTCCATAGTATTTATATGGACTCGTGTGTGAAAGGAAGAAATGATTCGCCTCCCAGTGAATTCGACCGGTTACAAAATGTCACCACAGAATCTATTCGAACAAGCTATTCGAATCCATCGACTCGGGCCTTTATCGAAGCGAAATCCAAAATGAAGGCTTTTTTGAGCCACCCAAATCCATCGATATGAAGCCATTGTTCGTATCGATCATTTTCGACTCCATCCCCAGTGCAACGATATGAACTGTGCATTTCGAATCCATCAAATCATAGCTCCCAGAAGCCAGTACCCATCGATACGAATTGTCTATTCGTATCCAACGACACAAGGCCCATCGATTCGAAATACACAACGAGGGCTGTTCTGAAGGCATTGAACTCCATCGATACGAACGATCGTTTCGTATCCATCGAACCTCATATCTATCGATGCGAACTGTTCATTTCGAATCCATCAATACAATGTATATCGATGCAAAGACAATATGTCAACCTTTTACATCGATTCAGGAGAGAATCGATATGAAGGAACATTCAAAAACAACCATCGAGCGTTGTTACAATTCGAATTTCACATCGGTTCAGGAGAGGACCAATACGGAATTCGATACGAGATAAACTGACAACGACTCGTGAACGTGCAGCGTTAACGAGAATCAGATTAACATATATGCATATATGTCGGACTAATATTCAATTTTTAACATTCACAGGAATTGGATACTTATCTGATAACGATTACAACAACGAACAGCTAACCACCAGCATACAGCAATCAGCTGCAACAATACAGGGTATTGACAGTCAACAGTTTACATTACTGAGGAAATCAGTCAAAGATTACAACTTTCAGCGAAAAGACGATAACTGTTCGGAGTGAAGGTTGCAGCTTTTCAAAGCACGTCATGTTTCCACAAGACGTACTTTGGGGGGCAAATGTTATCCCGCCTTTTGGCAAGGCCGTGACACCAAGAACTTGACTAGAAACCAATGACGGTTCGTCTTAGAGGTCGGTTATACGCAGGCTCACTATGGATATCGACGAATTCTGTTCGAGTCCGAATCAAGCTACAATCGACAAGACACGACGAGCGAAGCAATGGAAGTCAACGTTCCAAATTTCAAGTCAATCTGAGTTCGTATGCTCAAGTTACGATCGATGCAAGTTGGAGGAAATAACCCCATTTCGTATCCATCATCGAGCCTCAGCTCGTATCGATCAAATTCGCATCGATCCAACCACACTGCTTCGCATCCATCAGGGAAAGCTTTGTTCGAATCGATCGGCCAATGTCTACTTCGTATCGATTGACTTCGTTTCCATCACCAGAGATTAATTCGTATCGATCGACATCGTATCCATCAAGAGATAGTGCACTTCGTATCGGTCAGCCAGTGTCAACTTTGCATCCATCGACAAGCCACTGTTCGTATCCATCAGTGGATCACTGTTCGTATCCTTCAAGTCCAGTTGCTTCGTATCCGTCGAGAAGTCCTTGTTCGTATCGATCGACTGGAGTCATTTCCAATCGATACGAACATGGCCACGCGGTTGACTTATTCCACGTGTTCTCTATCGATATGAACAGAGCTCTTCGAATCGATGCGAATGAGAGTCACCTTCCATCGATTCGAACAAAACAAATACTTTGATACGAACAAGGCGAAAATCCTGGAATGACTCGATCAACTCGGAATAAAAAGTTGATCGTTCCAAAGAGTGCTCGCCACATCATCACCTGGGCACGCGCAGCCATCGATTCGAACAAGATCAAGTCGAAATGATCGAATCGAACCAAACAGTTTGCCAAAAGTCTCCATTTCGTATCGATCATATCTCGCGATCCACAAGTACAAATGTTATGAAATTTTCACAGGAGCTTGCGTACAAGACGAAGAATGTCCACACCAAGTTTCGACTCCATTGGATAAAATCCTGATTGATAAGAAATTCATTCATATCGATCACGGATCGAGCCGAAACTTAGTGGGCTCGGTCGCGTGGGCCCGCTCTCATACCAGAAGAAGTCTCCCGAGATCTGAGTGAAATATCAGCCTCCTACACCTATAAATAGACCCCCAGAGCCTACGGAAAAAGGATCTTTGAATTCTCCAACGCCCAGACTCTACCGGATTCACTTCTAAAGTCCATTGCTGCTAACGAATTTTACTACTATAATCCATTGTCATCTGCTGTAACCCGGTGCAATCAATTGTAATCATCAACGAAACATCAATAAAGTGATCAATTTCATAGTGGACGTAGGCAATATGCCGAACCACTCTAAATTCCTGTGTTTCTGTGCATTTACATATCTGTTTTTGGAGTTTTTGTTAGATAATCCTCTTTTTTCATTTAATTTCTTCATTTTATCTCTTCAAAAACTTCAGAAGAGTGTTGTGCCCATTTTTGGTATAAACAGTTACTTATAGCTGGGCACGAAATTCGATTAATAATATGCACTGCGGTTGATAAAGCTTAAGCCCAAAATCCCTTCGCCAAACCCGATGTCAATCTCAAGCATCGAGCTTTCTCAAGTAGAGTACGATTCATCCTCTCCGCAACTCCATTCGACTGCGGATCTCTAGGTGTAGTAAAATGCCTTCGAATACCATGATGCTTGCAAAACTCCAAAAATTCTCCGGAAACATACTCTCCGCCATTGTCAGACCTTAGAACCTTCAAAGACTTTCCACTCTCATTTTCAACAAGAGCCTTCCATGCTTTGAACTTTGCAAATGCCTCCGACTTGGCCTTCAATACATACACACAAATTTTTTGAGAAAAGTCATCTATGAAAGAAATATAATAGCGAGCTCCACCCAAAGAAGCTACAGGTGCCGGTCCCCAAACATCCGTGTGAACATACTCAAGAACCCTTCTCGAATCATGCTTTCCCTCACCGAATGAAACTTTAGTTTGCTTCCCCATGATGCATTCTTCGCAAAAATCTAACTTGTTGAAACTTTCTCCATCGATCATTTCCCTCTTCCGAAGAACATCCAAACTCCTCTCTGAGACATGACCTAACCTCAAATGCCACAACCTAGTCGCATCCAAGCCACGAGAACTATCAACTCCTATACAAGTTTCACCTTCTACAGTCACTCCTTGAAGCAAATAGATACCATGAGTCCTAGCAGCCTTCATCACCGCAAGAACCCCTTCGAAACCCGCAAGCTATCACTCTCAATAGCGATCTTACAACCTAAAGAATCCAGCTGCCCCAAAGAGATAAGAGACTTCCAAAGTCCCGGAACATAGCGTACATTAGTGAGAGTACGAACCACTCCATCAAACATTCGAATTTGCACGGAACCAATTCCTTTCGACTTGCAAATAGCACCATTTCCCATAACAATTGAATTTCCTTCTTTGTCGATGTAAGAAGAAAAACAATTCTTATTTGGCGTCATATGATAAGACGCCCCCGAATCGAGCACCCAATTGCTACCCGAAACATCCGATGCTACCGCCGACAAAACATCTACATCTCCCTCACCAACTCCACTCTCCACAGCTACAGTTGAAGGTGCTACTTCCTTCTTTGCCTTCTCCTTGTCCGGACACTCATTCTTCCAATGACCAGGCTTCTTGCAAATATAGCACTTGCATTTTCTTTCCTTCGACTTTCCTCTCCAACCGGTGTTCCTTGATTTAGAACGCCCCCGGTTCTCCTTCTTTACATACCTCTCCTTCTCCACAAACAAACCATGACCACTACTAGCACCACTACCTCCATCACCTAACTCCTTCATTTGATCTTGCAACTTCTCGCTAAGAAGACCCGTCTTGACATCATCAAGGGTCAATGTATCCCGGCTATAGATCAAACTATTTGAGAAACATGTATAGCGATCTGGCAATGAACACAACAATATCATTGCCTTTTGCTCTTCCTCAATCTTCAAATCTACCGCCTTCATCTTCATTAGAAAATCATCAAAAGTATTCAAGTGCGCCTTTAGTGAAGTACCTTCCTTCATCTTATAGGTGAAGAACGTTCGCAATAAGATCAAACGATTTGTCAGTGACTTCTTCAAATACAACTCCTCCAACTTGTCCCAAATACCCTTAGCGGTTGTCTCACCACTAATTTCAGAGATAACATTCTCTCCCATAGCAAGTTGAAGTGTAGTGAATGCCCACTCTTCCATCTCCTCTCTCTCAACATCTGAGATGTCCGCTGGCAATAAATGTGTATCAAACACTACCCGATGCACCCGATTCCTCCTTAGAACCGCTTTCATCTTCCATTGCCATTTTTCAAAATCATTATCGCCATTCCACTTGTCTATTACCAATTGTGATCCTGAAGCTGCGTACGAACCACGTACATAAGGAGCTACACCACTTGAATTACCCTTTGAGGAACTACTTGAGGTATTATCTGATTCTGGCATTTCTACAACCACCTACCAACACCAATGCTCCGATACCAAATGTTATGGTCGGGATTCCAACTGGAGACCACTCAAATCGAAACCCCACAAGCACAGCGGAAGACGGGATCGTGGTAAGAAGTGTAAAAACAACCAATCAATAACTCAAATCCAATCTCAACCAATCCAAAAACAACCACAATCCGAAACAAGCAATTCAGAAATCAAAGCAATAAGGAAAAGTAAACCACACAACGATTTATAGTGGTTCCACTAACGTTGTGTTAGTGTACATCCACTTTAAGAGAGAGCTTTATTAATATTGATGAGAAGAGTACAAGAGATTGAATACAATGATCAAAATTCTAATTAGAAATTGATTTGTGGAGAAGAGAATTGAAGAAAATTAGGTTTTGATAAACCCTAATTGGTGGAGGCTAATCCCTTGCAGTCGCTTGCATGCTTTTTTAATGGATCTGGAACCTGAAGCTAGCTTATATAGGATAATAGAAACCCTAGGCAATGTTCCAAAATTGCTCCTGCAGATATCACAAATCTTTACGCCAAGTCCGTACTAAAAAACAAGCAGAAAGACGCCTCAGACGTCTGGCCAAAATGGTCAGACGTCTGACTGAAGCCTTTGGAAAAAGATACGCTTCAGCTCAGACGTCTGACCATTTGGTCAGACGTCTGACAGAAAGCTCTGGAAGCAATCTGCACTGACTCAGACGTCTGACCAAAGGACCCCTTTGGTCAGACATCTGGGCTCGTTCTCTGGAAGCATTTCTTCCCAGATTTAGACGTCTGACCCCTTTGGTTAGACGTCTGAGCTGTATCAACACAGCCCACTTCGCCTTTTCCCTTATAACTTCCACCTCCGAACTCCGATTTGCGAACCGTTTTCTCCGTTGCGAAGCTACTTCCGACCTCTACAATTCTCTCTATAGTGTCGCCAGAATTTAACAGTCCTTTAATGGTGTGCTACAATATGTTACTACTATTATTTGTATTGTTTACATCTTCTTAATTGTCATATGATACAATTAATTGTATTACATGATCGGAGATGGTTTTACGATGATTGCTGACACTTACCAATTATTTACAGATTTTCTAACCATTAAATCCTTTAGGATTGATTTTCCATCTTTTGTGTCCAATATTTATACCTTTTCCAACTGCACCTATATAAGTAAAAATTTTAAAAAAGCTGTCACTTTCTACCATTGTTCAAATCAGTATCTTCTTTTACGAAAACTTAAAAACATGCTTGATGATATCATACCTAATAAATAAGCATAATAATTAGTGGGACATTGTTTTATTAGTTTTTCCAAATTTATTACATCCTATTCATGTTTTAGTTAATTAAAACTTAATTTAAGATATTTTCTACTTACCAAATATTTATTCCGTTCCCAAAAAAATTAAATCAATAATACCAAAAAATCCTACCACTTACCTAATCCTTTATCTACATGACAGGATTATCAAGAAGATTTATTACTTACTGTTGTGCTTATGCATTTACTATTACGCCAACCAATGTTTTTACTTTTATCATCGTTTTTTCCGTATTTCTTTATCTCTCAATTGCACGCATGATACCTTTCTCAGCTTAGTTTTCTATTGTTTTCCACCTATACCCTTCAGCCATGGTTTTCCATCATTCATATCTACATATCTCCAATTTGACTTAAGTAATTTATGCTTTTAATTACATGCACCAGTATACTATTTTTCAAATTTATTAATTAATTTTTTCCACATTTAACAACATATTGAATGAATATATACCAATTTTCCTATATTATTAGATAATTAAAATTCCCCTCACTGAGTGCGTTACAGAATTTTTTTTATATCTCAATGTTGTGCTCAGGCTTATAATGATACGTCTAAAGATGTCTCTACTTTTACTCTTTTTAGTTTCCTTCATTGAATTTTTTTCGACACTTTACTACACATTCTCCAAATTTTGCGGGAAATATAGTGCAAATGTAAACTTAAAAAAGCCTCCATAGATGATTGAATCAATTATCAACATGATTGCATCAACAAACAGATTGAAACCTCAATTTTCTACTCGGTCCTTTAATGGCATGCTACAATATGTTACTACTATTATCTGCATCATTTAGATCTTCTTAATTGTCGTATGATACAATTAATTATATTGCATGTTTGGAGTTATTTTTACGAAGATTGCTGATACTTACCAAATATTTACATATTTTCTAACCTTTAAATCCTTTAGGATTGATTTTCCATCTTCAGTGTCCGATATTTCTATCTTTTCCAGCTGCACTTATGCAACTCATATTTTTAAAATAGTTGTCACTTTCTACTGTTATTCAAATCTATATCTTCTTTTACAAAAACTTAAAAACATGCTTACTGATATCATACCTAATAAATAAGCATAATGATTGGTGGGACATTATTCTACGGTACCGCCATACTAATTTTTAAAAATTTATTGCAATCCTATTCATGTTTTAGTTAATTAAAACTTAATTTAAGATAGTTTCTACTTACCAAATATTTATTCCGTTCCCAAAAAACTTAAATCAATAATACCAAAAACTCCTACCACTTACCTAATCCTTTATCTACATGACATGATTATTAAGAAGATTTATTACTTACTGTTGTGCTTACGCATTTACTATTAGGCCAACCAATGTTTTTACATTTATCGTCGTTTTTCCATATTCTTTATCTCTCAGTTGCACGCATGATACCTTGCTCAGCTTAGTTTTCTATTGTTTTCCACTTATACCCTTCAGCCATGGTTTTCCACCATTTATATCTACATATCTCCAATTTCACTTAAGTAATTCATGCTTTTAATTACATGCAGCAGTATACTATTTTTCAAATTTATTAATTAATTTTTTCCTCATTTAACAACATGTTGACTGAATATAATTCAATTTTCCCTTTATTTCCTACATCAGGATTTTCAATACATCTTCAAAATGGAAGTCCTTAAATGTTACTTAACAAAAAATATACTATGCATTTTCTTTATGCTGACATCAACAGTTATGCATTGAAATATTGAATATTTTTTTCATGATTACTAACATGTTCGTTGAATAATGTTACTTTTATTAAATTTGGATGATTCAAATATTTGTTAAAGTGGAAAGAAATTGATTAATTGATTCACTCAAATCAATTAATTTGACTGGTATATGGAAGGATATTTTGAAGGAAACTAATTAATTAGTCAACCGATTAATTAGTCAAAGAATTTGTTATATGATGAAAGAAAAGATTGCTGATGGAGCTTGATTCAAACAAGGAAATTTATGGAAACTAAGATTACCATTATCCATTTACATAGAAATCAAATCATGGATATTCGAAAAGGTTTCAAACATAATCTGTAAATTAATTTTCTTAATCTCTAAGTAACTCCTTCATTAAGTCTATTTAAATGAAGGAAGTTCATCTTCATATGTGTGCAAGTGAGTGTGTGAGGCATCCACCATTGTTCTTCCCTCTCTTTTGTAATCTTTTCTTCAATGAAATAAAAGAAGTTGTTGGGTCTCTGTGGACGTAGGATATTCATATCTGAACCACGTTAAATCTTCCGTGTCTCTTATTTCTGCTATTGTTTCTTTGAGGCTACATAATTGAATTTTCTTTTAAGTTCCATTGATATCTAAATATACAATACTAGATCCTGATCAAATAATTCGCTTCCGCTCAAATTAAAACAAATTTCACTACAACTTTTACAGCGTTCCTAATTTTCGTTTAATTTGTTCTCAAATCCTACCACTAATCCCCCTAACCGCATCTGTTTTTACTACCAACGCTTGTATGGAATTTTCCTCCAATTTACAATTGTTAACCTATAACATACTTCTGTTTACTCATATTATTTTATCATACCATTTAACTTCATTTTCTGAACTGATACATTTTTATCCTCTTTTTTCAGCAATTTGTTTGGCCTCCATGATTCATCGAAGGGAAGTAATGGACAAAGGAAGAGATTCAACATTCAGAAGATAACACCAATTAGTTGTAATTTTTTATTGTTACTAGCACAAGATATTTATAATATGGTGCTTTTGACACAGGTCCTTGATAGGTCTCAAAATTCACAAAAACCCCAGTGGAAAAATGTATGTAAATTAGGTCCTTATTTTTCGAAAATCATCAAAAAACATATAAAAAAACAAAAAAAAACTTTCAAATTTTAAAACTTATTTCAATTAATATTTATCTTCGTATTCATGTCAAAAAAATCAAAAAACAAGGATGAAAAGTGAAAAAAATGACATATAGTATGTTTCAGGAATACTTGCGGTTATGTATGCAATTTTGGAGAATAATTGCAGACATATCAGCACTTATTCTGGATAGCATGCTTTTGCAACTAAAAATTGCATATATGTCTGAATTTTAAGGAATAAGTGCAGATATTTACGTAAATATCTTGATTGCTAAATCAATGTGCTGTTATTCGGTGAATAATTGTATACATGTCTGCAAATATATGGAATAGTTGCAGACATGTCTACAATTATATAGATTTTTATTCAACGCAATTATTCGGTGAATAATTGTAGATATGTATGCAATTAAATGCAATAATTGCAAACATGTTTGCAATTATATGGAATAATTGCATACATATCTGCAATTATTCAGATGTTTAGCGAATGCAATTATTTAGTGCATAATTGCAGATATATCTGCAATTATATAGAATAATTGCATATATGTCTGCAATAATTGCGTATATGTCTAGAATTTTTTTTGTAGAAACCTAGTTATAATATTTACAATTTGTTGAATTTTTTTTAAGCACTGGCGAAAAAAACACAAAAAATACATGCTGCTACAATAAAATAATTATAGGACCCGCTTTACAACTTTTTTTAGGGAGGATGCCGTTTGAATTAGCTTTGGTTTTAGGGATGCGTGACTAATATTCACTTTATAATACATGCTTTCAAATAGCTAGCAGTTGCAATTATTGACTTAGCCTCACGTTAATAATTCCCACCATTTTTATAGGATCCAAAATTACCTTCTTTTTCTTTTACCGTTTCCTCCATAACTGTAACAATATCAAGGTTATTTAATGATTGGATTTCTTTTAAAATCTCCTTACTGTTTGTCTATATTCTTACTAAAACCAGTTGTATCACTTGCTTCTCCCTTTCTCCCAATATTACTTCACTACATTACTTATACAATATATATTGAAATTCCATACTATTCCAACCGCTGTGTACTCAGGTTCTAAATAATTAAAATTTTACTTCTTGATGTTTATATTTCCAAAAGTATTTGTGCTCCAGTTCTTTTGACGTGATCTAATCTCTCTTAGCTTATAAACATGATTTTTAGCAGTACTGTTCACAATTAATTTCAATATTTCTTATACTAAAGTAAAAAATATTAAGACGATTTGTAAAAATATACTTAGTGACATGACATTCAAAATATAAATGTGATATGTTTTCTATTCCCATGATGTAACCATCTAAATTTAATTACTTATTATCATGATCAAACACGTAAAGTTATGTTAACGAATGTTTCTACCTTTATGGTCGTTGTATTCATCTTTTTTAGATTGATAAGCATGTACTCCTTTTATCATCCTAATTTCTATTAACTATCTTTTATATCCTTCAATATTGGTTTTCAACTATCCATACCTAACACATATCAACAGTTTCACTTATGCAAATCATGCTTTTCAATCACATGTGATATAATACTGTTTTTGAACCAATATCATCAATTTTTCCAAATTTAACAATATGCTGATTGAATTTAATTCATTTTTGCTAATTTTCCTTTATGTTCATTTGACCACATTTTTATTTAATAGTCATTGAAATACATATCATTACACTGAATTAATATTTACTACATTTTTTCCAAAATTAACAAGATGCTCACTGTCCATACTTCCTTTTAAACTCTCTCATATATAATTCAATTAACAATCTGTAGAATACATATTTGTACTCATATATTTATATCATCAATTTTATTTTATTATCTAAACTCATGTATTTTTATCCTTCATTTTTTTCCTTCAGTGTATTATTTGACCTACATGAATCAGCAGGCCGAAGTAATGGAAAATGAAGAGATCAAGCATCCAACAGGTTACACCATTTCTTTGTTATTTGTTACTTCTGCAAGATATTTATAGACCATGTTTTCAAAAAACTAGCAGTTAAAATTGTTTACTTAGTCCAACTTGAATAATTCAAAACTTTTTTTAAGGCTCCAAAATTCTCTCCTTCTTTTTTACTATTTCGTCTATAATGTTAACAGTAACAACACTATTTAAACTACGATTTTTCTTTACTATCTTCATATTGTTTTCTTCATTCTTACTAAAATGACTTATATCATTTACTTCTTACTTTCTTTCTTTACTACTTTACTGTTTTACTATATACATATATATATATTTCACTCCATTTTTTCTTCCGCGGCTACTACTTAATCAGGTTCTACATAATGCAAATTTTCATACACCATTACACTATTTACTCTATAAATTATCCGATGTAAATATGTGTGTTTGTTGATTATAAATTATTATTACATTATTATTGGCTCATGCATTGTAGTACCATCCCCACTTGGATTAAGATGAAATTTGCATTAATTATGTTTACATATTCCATCGGACAATGGTCTTTTTTCAACACAGTACTTATATTTTCATTTATTACCATGTATTTAAACATTATTTGCTAAATTAATTATTTTTTCCTGCTTTTTTACGATAAACCGATGGATGCTCAACAACGAGAACAACGTCGGTTGGCACAACAAGCTCGATGTTCTAGGATGTCCAGCGATGCAAGAAAAGTCTAGTTGGCTAACCGTAGGCGACAATGATGCGCACAACGATTGCAAACATTTGGAATGCAAATACAACCTACAATCGATTCCAGTTTTAATTCATATTCCCATTTTCAGTTTCAGATTTTAGATTACCAATGTTCTTAATAACAATACACCGCACTGTAGTTTAACCTTACAAAATGAAAAGGATGACCAACGATAACCTCATTTTCTTCTGTATAGCAACATGTGAAAAAATTATCCCAAAATATTATATTAAATAAAACAAAATAGATTTGCTTTAGCTACAAGTCTGAAAATAACTGGACTCTTATACTTAGGTCTGTCAGTCTACAAAAATAAAATTTTGAACTTTATTATTATAGGCTTATATTCATTATAACATAGATAATCAAAAGTATACCTTATCCATAAAGTACTTAAGAACTTATTTCTAACATTAAGTTTTATTTCCTAATGCCTGATAGAAATCAACCAACTTTTTGATAAGCTGTTAACATCAGTTATTGCCCTATCCTCTTTCTGTTTTTCATTACTGTCGTTTATTTATTCTAAATTTTACCTGGTCATCATTTTCCTTTCATTTCAACAGTAGTCGTAAATATCTCATTTCCGACTCTTATGTGGGAACTGCACCATTTGAAAATGAGGAAGTTATAGAACCTCCGCCACCTTTTATCACTAATCATAAATGTGGTCAAAACTTTATCGCAGACCATGCTCTTCGTAAACACCTACTACCACAACCTACATCCTGCCAATTCTGTGAAGCGAAAAAATTCAGTTTTGAAACTTCATAGAACTGGTGTTCAAATGGAAACATTAGTATTTGTCAGCCTACTTCTCCACAACAACTACTCTACTTATTTACGAACCAAGGTGAAGTTGGTTCACATTACAGAACCAACATAAGATCATATAACAATGCATTTGCTTTTACATCGAGGTGCAACTATAGATCAAATTCTAGCAAATGCAATAACTGGAATTTATTCCTATCGTGCACAAGTTTCTATATATCATCGTATTGGAAGCGTTTTACCCACAACTAGCAGTAGACCAAGATATTTACAACTTTACATATACAACACACAACATGAGATTGAAAATTGACAATTGGATAATGAAGCGCCAAGATCGGATGTACTTCTTGAATTAAAGCACATTTTAGATACATATAACCCTTATGTATCCATCTTTCGTCAATTGGGGCAAACACGATAATATGCAAATTTGCAAGGTTAAAATAAAGAGATCGTAGTAAATCGACATCTTTACGAATTACCAACTGCATTACAAGTAGCTAGGATAGTCGTAGGAAACGAGTCAGATGATTTGCAGGGTAGGGATATTATAGTCGAAACAAGAAGTGGAAATCTACAGATTGTAACAGATACAACCAGATTTCATGATCCACTACAGTATCCTCTCTTACTACCATATGGTGAACATGGGTGGGATTTGAGCATACACGATAATGGAAATAATCAAATCAGTTGCGCATCTTACTACTTCCATCTTATATAGGTACAAATGCTATGCTATTAATTAATATAATAAACACTGTTCATTTTGCATTACAAAAAATTCTGCCTGCTTTTTGACCTATACAAAATTGCTATTTTCCGTTTATAAAGTACAATATTTTAGCATATATGAAAAATAGCATTTACTCTACTAATACTTTCCAATTCATGTATTATTAACCTTTATGCCCTATTTTACCTTGCATAATATATTTCAATGTTTTGCTAACATATTATTACAGTTGTTTTTTTCCTAAGATTCGACCAGGAGATAGATCGCTTGTTTTGCTTGGTGGACGTCTATTTCAACAATATGTAGTTGACATGTTTGTAAAAATAGAAACCATGCAACTTAGGTTTCTTCGTAACCAAGATACCATTAGGGTTGACCTGTATCAAGGTTTACAAGATGCTCTTACCATGGGAGAAGCATCCACCGGTAAGTTCTAAACTTTAACCATGTCATGTTCTAATGCTACCGATTACTTCATACTGCCTTAATTTTTTACAACTCAAAAAATTGACAAACTATGTAATGTTGGTGTCAAAAAAATTCTTCCATCATCTGATATTAGTAGTCCATGAGATATGCGCCAATGATATCAAGATGCAATGGCAGTAGTGTAAAGATATGGAAAATCTAATTTATTTATTATTGTCACATGTAATGCCAAATGAGTTGAGATTACTAATGAACTACTTCCTGGTCAACAACCATAAGACAGACCAGATTTAACAACAAGACTTTTTCGTGCTAAATTAGAACAACTAAAATATGATTTATTTGATAAAGGGTTCTTAGGTAAAGTCATTGCTCATGTGCATGTTATTGAATTTCAAAAAAGAGGATTACCACATTCACTTCTACTTATTTTAGATGAAAATGATAAGATTAATATCCCGATGAATACGTTACTTTATTTAGAGCTGAAATTCCCAAAAAAGATTTTGAACCTGATTTATATAATGCTGTCATGAACAAATGATTCATCATCCATGTGGTCGCTTTAATCCAAACGCTATTTGTATGAAAAACGAAAAGTGTAAGAAAGGCTTTCCTAAACCTTTCACTCCCATCACTTTACATAGAAATTAATCATATCCAATTCATAGAAGACATGATAATGTGATTCAAAATCAAACAATGGAACACACAACTGACAGCCGTTAGGTAGTTTCTTATAATCCATATTTACTCTTGAAATATGATTGCCATATAAATGTAGAAATTTGCTCAAGTATTAAATCCCTAAAATATCTTTATAAGTATGTCTACAAGGTGTCAGACCGTATGTCGATTGGTGTATCTACTGCTGTAGCTGACAACGACGATGAAATTTCTAAATTCTCTAATGCATGATGGTTTTGTGCTCCGGGGGCCTTATGGAGAATATTTAAATTTTCCCTCAGTGACATTTCACCCTCTGTTATTGGTTTACAAATACATCTACCAAATAGACAACAACTACACTTTTCTTCAAACGAACAATTACAACATATTTTAAACGTTCAAAATAGATCAAAAACAATGCTTACTGAATTTTTAATACAAATGTTTATTATAAAGGCACACGATAATACCTTTATCATGAGTTCCCAAAGAAATATTGGTGGGACTCTAAATGAAAAGCGTGGATTCGTAGATAAAACAACAGTAAGGTAATTGGTAGAATTTACACAGTATCCTCCTTAGAAGGCGATCATAATTTTTTAAGATTGCTATTAACACATGTTAAAGGACCATTATCCTTTAATGATTACTTACCGCTAGCGGAATACAATATCATGCATTTAAAGAAGCGGCTGAACATAGAGGTTTACTAGAAAATGATGATAGCATTAAAGATTGTTTGACAGATGCTTCAAATACACATATGCTTGTTGAGCTAAGAAGGTTATTCACTGTAATTTAGTATACTGTGAACCAAGTCTTGTGCGACAGTTGTGCGAAGAATTTTCACCATATTTAATTGAAGTTTATCAACATACTTCTACATCCCCAGCTAACAATACACATTTATTACTTTGATGTCTTTCAGATCTTGACGACCTACTCAAATAATACAATAAATCGGTTTTGGATTATGACTTCCCTCATGGTAATCTAAATTATTCTACTAACTACATAAACTCGAGCCTTATTTTACAAGAAAAATCTATAGAAATACCTCCACAAGACATTGAATCCATACATAAATTAAATTTACAATAAAAGGAGGCATTTGATATGATAATGAATTCAATAAAATTCAAAACAAATTCAATTTACTTCATAGACGGTCCGTGGGGAACTGGTAAAACATATTTATATCGTGCAATTTTAGCTCAATCAAGGGGTCAGGGACTCATTGCAATTGCAGTTGCCACTTCAGGAATTGCTTCTGTAGCTTTACCCGATGGTCGAACTGCACATTCTCGATGATTTAAAATTCCAATAAATCTTGATTCCTCTTCCACCTGTTACATTCCTAAACAATCTAATACAGCAAAATTACTATGCGAATTAACTGTTATACTATGGGATGAAGCAAAAATGGCTCATCGTCATGCATTTGAGGCAGTGGATAAAATGTTAAGAGATCTAACCAATACCGATAAACAGTTTGGTGGTAAAGTTGTCATTTTAGGAGGTAATTTCCGACAAGTTTTGCACATTGTCATGAAAGGTACTAGGGCTCAAACAGTCGATGCATGCATAATAAGATCATACTTATGGTCGTTTCTTCACACCATCCACTTAACAGAAATATGCGTGCTAGAAATGATCATTCATATGCTTATTTCATTTTACATATTGGAAATTGGGAGGAACCCTATGTGGAAGATGACATGATTTAACTCCTAGATGATATTATTAGCACATGGAGTAACATAAACTCTATACATTCTTTGATTAACTCTATTTTCTCCTCACTTACTTCTAGATTGTATGATACATATATATAATGAATTAGCACCAATAAACGAGATAGTCGATGAGCTCAATAATAAGGTAATAACCATGTTTCCAAGCATTGACCACATTTACTATTCCTTTGATTCAGTTGAAGATGACACAACTAATTTGTACCAACCAAAATTCTTGAATTCACTAGCTCCAACTGGATTCTCACCTCATAAGCTCTCTTAAAGTGGGATCCTCAATAATGTTGCTTAGGAATATTGACCATAAAACTGGATTATGTAATGGAGTAAGGTTAATATGTCGTGTTTTCCATAGAAATCTTATAGATGCAGAAATTACAATTTGGTCATTTTCGTGGTACAAGAGTATATATCCCCCGCATACCACTTAAGCCTTCAGAAAATGTCAACATGCCTTTCACCCTAATTCGAAAACAATTTCCAATTAATTATCTTTGCAATAAAAATTACCAAGTCACAAGGGCAATCTGTTCCCAACATTGGCATCTATCTTCCACAACATGTTTTCAGTCATGTTCAACTATATGTAGCTTTATCCAGAGGAATTGGACGTCAAACAACAAAGGTATTAGTACAAAATGAAAAAATTCAAAGGGAAAATGGTACTCATACTAGAAATGTAGTTTACAAAGATGTTTTAATCACATGCCATGAGTCATTCATCATAATGTTATCACATGCACTTACTTTATCACTACTAGTAAACCTACTGTATTATTGCTAGAATACTATTCAAATTTTTTTAACCTTAAAATCATTTGGCATATACAAACATTTTTAACTCCGCCAGCTGTAAGTTTTCATGTTACAATGCCTATCTCAAGCTCGGAAAAGGAGGAGAGAAAATATTTTTTTTACAACTTAAACAATTTAATTGTTACCTATACATTTTTACTTCTTTTTTTAAATATTTGCTGATTTCTCACATAAAGACCGTGACATATTCGTTTGTAGAACCAATCAATTTTCACTCTGCTCCTAACCACAATCCTACATAGGTTGTATGCTTCAATGATGATAATACTACTTTTATTTCACTGTATTCATCAAGTAACAAACCAGTAAACCATGTGCTCCAGCTGTTGCAATAGTTTCCCAGAGTTTCTGTGTAATACATATTTTTCCTTCATATGCACCCATTCTGTTACATACATATTTTATGTGTGATCTACATTTCTCTATGATGTACAACTTTTTTGTAATTACTATTTAACATTACCACTGTTGTATACATTTTCAAGTACTTTAATCAAATGAAATTTTTTTAGACTTTTTTCAAAAGTTCGTTTCATTTCTACATAGATGATTCATTTTTATGTTACCCATCCCATATGCATTTCCAGCAATTAATAGAGCTTATTGGCTTTTCATATATTACAAAACAAATGCTTTGTAAACATTTGATGTCTGACACTTTGTCTTTGCATTCTTATGTTTCATATATAACATTTCTGACCATCCTCATAAATATTGTTGTTATATTTTTAAATTTTTTGCTTATACCATGCTTTGTTTGCATTTAAAATTTCCTCAACCACCACTAATATTAAAATTTGTGGACGTATGGACATTTATTCATTTTCTTCTCTTGTCTCATCCACTCTTCCACTATTGTATAAATCCAGAGATGCTCACAATTGGCTATGCACACGTCAAGGGACGTGCCTTTGTACTGGTTATAATAAAGTAATAATTTTAATTAAATAAAATAAATAGCCGTCGGCAGCCGTCGGAAGCTAAATGACGGGACCGTCGATGGTCTTCGGAACCATCCGTCGCAATTTACACTATTTCTTGTAATGATGTTATTGAATTAAATATCTTTATATTTGAATAAAAAAATTAATTTTATCTTTTTTCTTAAATATATGAATATGCACATATACTGTAATTCTCATGTATTTATGGTTTATTAGAAAAATTAATGAATATTTGTTAATTGAATTTATTTAAACAGTTTAAATTTAAGATTACAAAATTAGTTATGGATTTAATGTAAAATATTAGAGGAGAACCGAGAAGGGTTTGTTGACTGAGCTTATTGATTAGTTTAAAGTTTGGGTTATGAAAATAATTCAAATGTTTGAGCTTAATATAAAATATTGGAAGAGAATTGAGAAAAGATTTGGAAATGATGGTAGAATTTTGTAGATAGTAGATATTTGAATATAAAATAATAAGAGAAGTTTTGCAGAATAATTATAAAGTAATAAAATTATAGGATTTAAAAAATAAAATTCCGGGACTTGGAGAGAACTAAAGAGATTAAAGAGAATAGAGAAATCTCCCGTAATAAATAAAAGAGCTTTAAATTGTTCTTTATTCTTATTATTTAATTAACACGTAACTTAGAATCTTTATTATTATTATTTAATTAACACGTAACTTAGAATTCTGTTATGGTGTCTTTAATGACCGATGGTTCAGGAAAAAGATACATCAAATTCCCCATATTGACTCAAGGGTTCTGTGCTTAATGGATTGAAGAAACCCTAGCACGAAATCACAGAATACAAAAGAAAACACTTTTATGATCTGGGCGTAGCAAATGAGCTAGGGTTTTCAGTATAATCTGTGCATTCACATCGTAATATTATAAAATATAAATTATTTAATTGAATTTATATTATGTTATTTACGATAAATTTTTTGCGATAAATGAATCTGAAATTAAAAAAATTCGTATTATTTGTGTGTACATTTTAAGTTATGTGATTTAAATATCTTTATATTTGAATAAAAAATTAATTTTACCTTTTTCTTATATATATGAATATTGTATATATACTGTAATTCTCATGTATTAATGATTTATTAGAAAAATTAATGAATATTTGTTAATTGAATTTATTTAGAAAGTTTAAATTTAAGATTATACAATTAGTTAAATAAATGGACTTGAACGTAAAATATTAGGAGAGAATTAAAAGGGTTTGTTGACTGAGTTTATTAATTAGTTTAAAGTTTGGATTATGAAAATGATTTAAATGTATGAGCTTAATATAAAATATTGGAAGAGAATTAAGAAAATATTAGGAAATGATTGGAGAATTTTTTAGATAGTATGTATTTGAATATAAAATATTGAGAGAAGTTTAACAGAATAATCGTAAAGTAATAAAATTATAGGATTTAGAAAATAAAATAGATAGGCTTTAGAGAACTTAAGATAACGAAGAAATCTCGAGGAATAAATAAAAAATGCTTTAAATTCGTCTTTAATATTATTTAATTGATAGGTAACTTGGGTATTCTGTTATGGTGTCTTTAATGACCGAGAGTTAATGGAAAAAATAAATCAAATTTTCCATATTGAGTCAAGTGTTCTGGGTTTAATGGACTGAGGAAACCCTATCACGAAATCCACGGTACAAAAGAAAAGGCTTTTATGATCTGGGCGAAGAAAATTAGTTAGGTTCCAAACCAGCTCAAAATTTGTTGGATAAGCTTTCGGAAGTCAAAATCAATTAGGGATAGTTCTTGATGATGGCAGATAATAGATCTGAGACTAAAGTATATTCGAATTTTACTTAGAACTTTCTCGATCACCTAGAGTTCAAATTTCCGATCTTGGATCTGATCTCGCTCTAAGTTCCTTACCTCGATCATCTAGAATGTCTAATTCATCGTCTATAGACATGCCTTATACACCATCTCATGCAATTTACGCCGCCGAATCAAATATTCTTCCACCTCGTGAAAACACTATTCAGGAGCACGCTCTTTATATACCTTTGAATGAACCCTACAATCCAAATAATTCCGAAGCAGAAGAACCTCCATCGCCAATTGCTCCTTATTACATTCCTTTAGACTCGCAAGAACCAATTCAATATACACCTTCTACAATGAATAATGCAGCGACATCGACGTATGCTCCTTATTACATTCCTTTAGACTCACCACCACCTTTGCCAAACAGGGAAGATGAATCATCCTCAAGAAGACACCTTTACGATAGTCCAGGGTTCGGATTCAGGAGATTAATCGAGTCAGACCATAGGTTGCCGCCTAAAAGATTCCATGCACTACCACACAACAACTGTGAAAGGCCTGCTTTTGTTCGATCAGATTCACCAGACCAGCAGTTGGTAGATGATCTAATGAGTTCAGAACGAAATTTAGAAGCCAATGGGAAGCATAAAATCAAGGAGGAAGCTACTGGCCTTGAAAGCTCCGAAGATGAGCATAAAAGTGCTGCCGATTTTGAATGCAATATTTGTTTCGAACTAGCTCAACAGCCTGTAGTAACTTCTTGTGGGCATTTGTTTTGTTGGCCATGTTTGTATCAATGGCTAAACATTCATAGTGAGTATAAAGAGTGCCCAATCTGTAAAGGAGAAGTCACAGAATCTCACATTACACCCATTTACGGTAAAGGAAGCTCTGAGGTTGGTGAAGAAAAAACATACATTGAGAATGGAGAGTCTAATGTAACAATACCACCTAGGCCTCGTGGTAATAGAATCGAAAGCTTAAGGCAGCAGCTCCAACATTTTTCTAGAAGGTTTAGAGAGGGAATGACTGCTTCTTGGGCACGCTTAATGCAGCAAGCCATGCATAGCAGTAGTAATAGATTTGATGCAGCTGCAGATCTTACTTTGCTTAGCAGTAACAACGGTGCTCAGGCAGTGTTAACAAGGCAAACTCGGCAGAGAACAAGGAGAATATTAAGAGGTCTCACTGCAGAGAGTGGATCTGAGACTAGAGACCATACTCTACCAAACCTAGAAACTAATAATGCAGGTCCTATATTTGATGAAGGAATTACATCATGGGGTCAGGATAGAGAAAGTGCCCGTAATAACCATTCATTGCTTGGTAATGCAATGGACCTATGGTCAAGAGATGATTTGATACTTCCAAGAAGCAATGACATGCCTTCTATTTGTAGGGACGGGCCTGAAATATGGCGTAGGCATAGGGACACTGGCAGTTCAGCGAACCCTAATTTTGTCAATGAAGCTGATAGAGCTGAGCTTCTTCAGCGAGATTCGGCATATAGTATGCTTCCTAGGGAAGATGTTCGAAGAGTGGTTGGAAATAATCGGTATGGTTCTGTAAATCCTTCTATCCCGGAACAGGTTGCCTCTAGAAACAATGTAGTGTCTACTGCTGCCACCGATCAATTTTCTGTTTCAAGTACCACTGCTACTATACAGGGAGATATGGGTGTACAAGTGGAAACAAATAGCGTTGGGTCTTCAAGGCCTTATAGAAGGAGAGAAAGGACGGGTGCTTCGGGTTCTCTGGACATGGATGAAGTTCTTCATCCAAGTAAAAGCAGAAGATTTAACTAAATATTTGATTCGGTTTATTGTGTGGTTTTAGCCTCGACTGTTCATTGCAGTGCTTCTACGTTTTATTTATATATTATGTTTTTTGTATGCTTATTTATTTATACCAGTTTGAAGTTTATTGGACAAAAATTCCCAGGCATGTAACAATGTTCGGTTATGTAGACAGGTTCAGTTGTGTAACAACATTGAGTACCAGGACTACTAAATTTCTAACGAACTCTCTATGTGTTTGACACAAAGAGTATGTGTTTGACACAAAGAGGTGAATTACAAAACTTTTACAATTAGAATTTGTATCTAAATTAACTGACATGTGACTGATACTAACAAAATTTGATGGAAGTTGTTTGAATTTGATTCGATCGATGAAAAACTTGCAATGGGAGCATGAGGATTAGCTCTACCTCACATTGAAAAATCAAGTCCGCTTGCGATTAAACCTTACAGTTCAACACGACGATGCACTGTAATGAACATGCTCCAAAACATGTATATGAATGAAGTCAGCTTGCGATTTAACCTCGGTTCAGCATGACAACGGACTGTGATGAGCATACATTTGTGTATGTTTAAAAATCAAATCCACTTATGAATGTGCTCCATGGTTCAGCATGACTAAGTAGGACGACTCTTTAAAAGGTAAACTTCAACTGTCAGTTCTTTATTTTGGATGGCTTTATGGTCAATGTCCTCCTTGCTGGAACATTCTCTATCTGCAACCTGATTCATACTAAGAGGAAGACCCAAATATTTAACAGGTAAATTTCTTTCCTGAATTTTTAGAATTTGAAGAATTTCCTCCTTGCTAGAACATATTTTATTAAAATAAGCCTTGCTTTTACTCTCAGTTATTTGCAGTCCTGCATATTCATATTTTCTAATATCCTTTTAACTAAATTAGTATTGCATATGTCTGCATTCATAAAGAATAAAAGGTTATCAGCATATAATAAATGAGAAATAACAGAATTTATTCTATTTATAGGCTTTAAATTTATATTTAACTGCTCTATTTCCATTTGTATAGAAAAATATTCCATAGCAATGGAGAATAAGTAGGGAGAGAAAGGATCTCTTTGTGATTTGCAAAGTTTATTAATATTGAATATGTAGTGGTACCGATACAGTCCTTAGTTAATTTGCAAAGTTTTTCATGAAAGCCCAATTGAGTCATCATATGAATTATGAAATGTCTATTTATTTTGTCAAATGCTTTGTGTAGATCTATTTTGATGCATGCTTTGTTTTTACAACCCTTATTGTAATTTCTAATAATTTCATTAACTAATAGGCTATTTTTCACAATATATCTTCCGGGTATAAAAGCACTTTGATTTCCAGAAATCAAATACTTTAAGAAAATATTTATTCTATTACTCAAAATAGAAGCAATGATTTTATATATAAAATTACAGCATGTTATAGATTTGTAATCCCCTAATTCATTGGGGATTTTGACCTTTGGGACAAGAGCAATAAATGTATGATTTAGACATTTCAGTAATTTTCCAGTTATGAAAAATTCATTTATTGCATCAAATAAATTATGCTTAATGTCATCCCAATGAGTTTTATAAAATTTTGCCCCAAATCCATCTGGCCCTGAACTTTTATCTATGTTAGCATTGAAAATTATACGTTTAATTTCCTCAAAACAAATTGAAGCAAGAAGTATTTTCTCACTGTTATCATTAAGCATACATTTTGTAGCAAAATTTGGGAAATCCCTCCTATATGAATCAATTTTATACAGTTTAGTAAAATATCTAATGGTCTTCGTCTCTATTTGAGAGACATCATTAATTGTAGTCTCTTTATCATCTAACACTTTTCCTATATCATTAATGTATTTCCTATTGTACATTTTGTCATAGAAAAACTTGCTAGACCCATCCCCACTAGTAAGTCAGTCAATTTTAGCCTTTTGTCTCGTGTTGATAGTTTGCACATGTAAGGCTTTACTTAAATTGTCTTGCATTTGAAAACTTTTATTTACAAGTGATTTGTCTGAGCCATCAAAGTCTATCTTATTTTGGATACTCTCACATTCATTTTTGATTTGCTTACTATTATCTTTATTTTGATTTTTGTTCCAACTTTTCAAATTTTTCTTAGAATTGATGTCAAACAATTCACAAATCTGAATGGTTAAATTTTAAAATTGATGTTTTTCTGAGATAAAAGAATTTGAATAGGAGTATGATCAACAGACGCTTGTGATAAAGTGGAACATTGGAAATCTGCAAAACAATTTACAAATTTTTGGTTGATTAAAACTCTATCCAATTTGTAGTGCATATTTCTAAATTTGTCCGATTTTCATGTAAATTTATGACCCATCATAATAGGTTCCACTGGACCAGTTTTCAAATTGAAGTTATTGAAGATTTCTAATTTTTTAAAAGGTATAGGCAAACCTTCTTTTTTTCAAATGAGTGCTTTACTGTATTGAAATCCTTAATTATTATCCAAGGCTTATTCATGTTTTTGTTTAATAGCTCTAAATGATTCCATAAAATTTTTCTTTCATGTTCATTATTAGAAGCATAAAAAAATGAAATTTCGAATTGAAAGCCCCATCTGTTTATAAATTTACAATGAATATATTGTAAATTAATAAAATATTGTTTGAAATCCGATATATTTAAGTCCCATAATAACATAATCCTACCATTGCCTCTATAGAATTATTATTGATAATGCTCCAATTTCTTAAGCATCTCGATTGATAATCTTCTATCTTAATATTATCAAGTTTATGTTTTAATACCCCTATAATACTTGGTTTATTAACCATAAGCAAATTAGATAGATCAAATTTCTATCTTAATTTTATATTATCTGTTGGTCACGTGTTGTGTTGTGAGACAAGTTTGTATTTTCTTTTTTGTTTGTTTTTATTTTTAGCCCAAAGTTGTCGTATGGATGGTTTTTAGTGCGTTAAATTTGTTCTACTCCTCCATCTATTTGACAACTTGGTATTCGACTAACTGCTCTCTGTACTGTTAATATATTGACATGACATGTACTCTTTTTTTCCTTGCAAGACACTCATTTAGATTAGGAGGATTGTAAGGTTTTAACGAGGCATACCATGTAAATATATGTCTTTTATTTTAGCAATAAAGAATCATTTTCAAAAAAAAAAATTCCTTTCTGGAGAATTTAACCCTCTAACATTCCAAGAAATTATCGACATTAAATAAAATAAAATTTTATTTTAAAGTATACTCAAAGGATATAACTATTAGCTACACAGTGAGTAGTTAGAATTGGCATCCTTCTTGTGCAAATAATTCTCTCTAACTTCTATAGATTTAGAAGTCTTTATTCCCTTTCTTTTCAGTAGCTTTTTATCTTGAATTTTGAGTTGATCTTCCCATCCTGGATTTTTAATAATGTATTTCTCTTTGAATTTTTCTTGCTCTTTATTTTATTCACTTGATTTTGATACAATGTCTTGCAATTTTTTTTTGCTTTTCTCCTTTTTCTACTGGTAGGAGAAGAATTAGATAATAATTTAACTGCTTTCTAAACTATATTTCCTGTTATGATTTGTTGTCATCTGCATTTGTTGTTGTTCTATTTTTATCCTTCTCCTGAGAAATAGAGATTTCAGATTCCTTGATAGAATTACTTTCAAGTTCCATGTTATCATTACTTGGGGTTAGAAGGTTTTTCTCATAGGAGATGGAATTTTCGATAGCTTGTTTCAGTGCATCAGCTTCAACCTGAATTTCAACCATTGGTTTTTGGAATTTCTTTTGAGATTTCTCTGATTCCATAGATGTTTTATATCTTATTTTGGAGCTATTTCTTGATACTCCGAATTGTTTTCCTTTTTAAATGTAACATTACCATTAGAATTATCCTTTGTGTGTTTGTCTGCATCCACTTCATTACTTAAACTATGTACACTGATTCCATCTGTTTCTTCAACAGTATCATCCATTCTTGAATCTTGATTGTTTTCTCTTTACATACTTTCTTGACTGTGTAGTTTTCAACATTGTGACCAAAACATTTACATGTTTCACATCTTGGGGGAATCCATTCATATTCAATTTTTTTGGGTGATGATTTCTCCATCATGCATACTGATAACAGCTTCTTCAGGTAAATCTGCATTTGCATTAATTTCTACTAGAATTCTGGCATAGTTTAAACGAGTTTCCTTTGTAGTGGGTTCATCTAACTTTGATGGAATTCCTACAGTACTTGCTATAGCACTAAAGGCTTCCTTATCCTATAATTTTAAATTCAATTCAGGAAGCCCAATCCATTTGGAATTGTATACAGTAATTCTTTTTCCATTTTCAATTTTTTGACCATTTTTTAAGATTATCAGTTTTCCATTGATGAAATATGGCCCACCATTTATAGTTTTGTCACAATCGGAGAGGTTTGCAAATCTAATGATAAAGAATCCATTATTTCTTGCATATATATCAAAATTACTGTTGGATTCCAGGTTCTTGCAACAAACCACTTGAAATGATGATAAGCTAGTCGGTTTACAAAGACATAAACGAGAATTGATTTACTCCACTTGATCTCAGCTCTTCTATTGATAGCCTCCTTCATCACTATCATTTTCTTGTTGTTCGGATTCAATAGAGCAACAAATTCCAGATCGAAACCAGAATTCAGTTCCCCACTTTTAAGCATATCTTCCCATGTAAAAGACTTTTTTGAAGATTTTGCTTTAGACCTAGCGACAGTTTATTGAAGGTGAATTGATGATCTCTGGTTAGGTTTTTGCTAAAATCGAAAATGTATAACATTTTCTTAAGAAAAGAAAGGAGGCCTCTGGCTTAAATTACTCTTTTGCTTAACTCTGTTGGGTTTTCCTTGAAAAATTTGAGATGCATTCTTGTTCTAATATTGAGTAGATGCTTTCTAATTATTGAATCTAGGGGTTGAGACATTTTTTCGATTTCTAACTTTTGTAAATCCGCCCTCATCTGCATCGGGGGGATTTTCTTTGTGGTGTTGATGAGAATAGGCTAGGATTAGAGGAGAGATTATGAGGAGAGTGGCTATTCTGATCTTGTATTGAATTATTGGAATTGATTTTTGTTTCTCATGGACGCCATTGTTGGCAAAAATGCTATAAAAGAAAGATACGGAAGGGAAGCTAATGCTTTTGTTTTCAATTTATTATTGAATTTCTGGCGCCAACTTATCTTAGGCTAACCTTAGGTAGGGTTAATATAATCACTTGCTTGATTTGACACATACTTGTATGATTTGCAGTCTTCTTGTTCTCAAGGAATCAAAGGCGAATTTATTTCTAGTTTTAGAGTCGAGAGGATTGAATGTCTCTAAGATAATTTCTTACTTTGGATCACTTAATAGAGCAGTATGGGTTTCTTTACTTGTTAAGGGAATGGAAGTTTGATCAAGTTTTTGAACAACACCATGAATCATTTGAAGCTCGGAACTATTAGAAAGTGATTATGATCATTTTTTGCTTTCTTCTAAATATTTTAACAATAACAATGGATGATAGTATTAGTGCATATTTCACTACAACAAATAACACTTTTACAACGTGATATACGTCGTGAAAAGTTTAACGTCGACATGTTTTAATAGGCCTTGAACTTTTTAAAAGCTGTTGATTAAACATTGTAAAAAGCTAATTATTGATAGTGTTTATGTTCTGCTTGTGTATTATTTCTACAATGTTAAGTGTATGTTTTTTTGGGATGAAACAACGTTAAGTTTATGTTGTTTTATACCATAGATTTTGTTTCTACAACATTTTTGTTTTGCTGTTAAAGATTATGCTAGTTTATTTTTATGTTTTCTCAGCATTTTTTAGACGTTGTGGTAAATTTCTTACAACATTTAATACATTTTTAACGGCATTTTCCCTACTGTTGTATCCTATCATTTGCTGTAAAATATTATCAAACAATAGACAACATTATATACAGTGTTGTCATAATTGAAATAATATTGCATAGTAGTATTATAGAAATTTCAACATATAAAAACATATTCAAATCGAACTACAATCATCATTTAAACACGTTTTATAATTCAACATATTATAATAAACATATTCAAGTTTGTACAATACCCAAATACCAAGTTTGCACAATATTCATAAACCAAGTTTACACAGAATCCACAAAACCAACTTTGTAAAATATCTGTTACATCCCAAAGTGTACCAAACCAAAACGAATTCATACGCCTACTACATCAAAATGGACTTCAAACACTTGAATGACATGCCATTGTTCTAATTGTCTATTCCGAAGTATTCAATTAACTACAGTTAAAAAATTCAAAAATTAACGATAGCTTAAGGAATTAACTTATATATATAGAACAACAAGACCCGTCAAATGGGATGAGTTGAGTCATAAATGGGTTGAGTCAAAATTGACACATCCCAATTGAAATAATATTGACCCAACACATTTGGCCCATTTATTAGATGGGCTAACCCAACCTAGCCGAAAAACTAAATGGCTCACTTGGGTCTAGCCCATTTAACTCATTAACACAAAAAAAATTGAATTGCCTAAACTACATAAAAAATCATATATAGCAGTGGTAGTAGCTGATGTTTATTTTGACAACAATAAACATACAAAATAACAGTGGAAGAAATATATTGAAATTTCAACTGTAGTTAGTTGTAGACGCAGCAAAATAACTTAACATACAAAATAATGGTAATAGTTGCATTATTGCATAGACCAAATTTTCCCCAAAGCATTATGTACGAAGTATTCCTGGAAGAAATAGACAAGGGTATGAAATGAGAGTACAAGTGAGCAAGGATTCTTCAGTGTATACTTGATCTAAGCATTAGCAGCAACCTCCTCTTCGATCATTTTTGGTACAAAGAGAAGAGTATATATGAGATATCGATCACCATACAAATTGTGCATATGGTCTAATCAAACAATAAGCCATAAATAAGTGCCATTTGCATAAGAAATTGGTTTATCAAAAGGTGAAGAAATTTATAAGTTGAGTAACGTTTGTTCGCATCTGGCTGGCCAAAACTTGGAAGCACGAAGCCATGGAGTTAAGTATGCATCGTACCACCTATAGTAAGGATTTTTCCATTTATCGGACATAAACATTAACAGTGGATGATGAGAACCCTACATAAATATATTTTTATTCGTTAGTTTTCCTTATAGAAACCTGAGATTATTTCTATTTTCTAGTTAAAAAACTTGGCAATATACATCTATGAGTGAGGTTTAGTAATAAAACCAAAGGCAGTGCAACCTAGAGAATTCTAATATTACTTGTTTCAATTAAATTTCGAGTACCAAAAAGAGCATTTTAACTTAGCATACTAAGCTTAAAATTGAACAAAGATGGACATATTTCAGAAAGATATGTCAGGTAAGACAGGAAATATGTGTATATATTTCATAAAAAAGCCCAAAAAATACGTGGTATTGCATGCTATAGAACCTTTAATACCTATGACCCTATATAGTTAACACCCTGCTAAAGCCCTGCAAAATCCCCGTTATAGTGTGTAGCCCTGCAAAAGGTTGATTTACTAGTTGTCTTTTAAAAAAATTGACAAAGTAGGGTAAAAACCAAATTTGAAGGCACAAATGCTCAATGTAAGTTAGAAATATATTGTAGTTAACAAATCTAGTATGGATAAATCATGATATTCTGTAAATTTGTTATATAAGATCAAATAATATATTTTTTCCAACACAAATGATGTGAGAATGATAATAAATTAATTTTAAATGTTTGGTTTTATATCTAACGAAGATTTTTGCACCTTCGCTATTTCTTGCTATATTCCCGCTATAACTTTTCACACCTCCATCGCTATAGAACCACTAAGCGTTTTAACTGCACAATTATAGACAGCATTTTTTTTGAAAATTGTTACCTTTATTACTAAAAACCAATCATATACTTTAGAAATATGCCTCGGTAAAACCTCGCAATCTCCTAACCGAGGTGGGTGCCTTACAAAGGAAAAAATCACATATCATATCCATATATTAAATTAGATTATCAAAACACTGTCCAAATACCAAAAGTACAATAAACAGTCCAAATACCAAAAGTACAATAAACAGTCCAAATACACGGTGCTGCTTCTGGTATAGTATTCTAAATCTCTATTCGACTCGCTTCAAACAAAAGCACACCGACTACTCGAGCTTCTTCATTTCACCCAACCTAGCTTTGATAATGGTGGCGCTCAACCCGTATCCACCAGCTCAATTCCCTGTCTTCGTAGTAACTCCTCGTTTATTTCACATCTTCGCACTCTATTGTCATTTTCATTAACAAAATAAGTGATATCTTGCTATATTATTATCCTTTCGTATTTTAACAATTTACTTTTTGTAAAACATTCATGAATTTCTCTCATGCCAGATGAAATAAACGGAGGCTGTAAACATTGCATAAGCTAGATCGTAGATTTGATCTTTGCATCTAAAAGTGGTGCGCAAATCCATGGCTTCATCTTTTATTCTTCTCATGTTTCCAATATAATCATTATCTTTAGCATGAAAAATATCCATATATATTTATGTTGGGGTAATTTTACACAAATGACTGTAATAAATCCAAATAAACACGGAAGCAATAAAATTGTGTTGTAGCATGATAAAACAAACAATAATAGGAGAATACTAAACAACAAATCATAGAAGAAAGCAAATAGAGAGATCACACACGGATTTATAGTGTTTCACTATCGCGAGATAGTGTACATACACTTTGGAGAGAGAAGGTTTTATTACTTTCTATGAAAAGAATTCTACAAGATTGATAATGGAGGCTAAGAAGAAGAATAAGAAATACAACTTGAGAGGAGGATTCTAATCCCTATAGAATGACTATATTTATATATAGATTATTACGTAGGGTTGAAGTAATTGATTTATGTTTATAAATCAATGACTCATCAATTCTCATATTCATATAGGAAATGTTTGTCCGCTTGATGTTCCATTTTCATCCAATTTGCATGCATTTGATAAGATTTCTTCTTTAATCAACTGAATTGGGAATTATTTGATTTCTTCAATCCTCCAAATCATTATCCTTCTCATTAAGATAATTCATTGCCCTCTTTAATGCAATAAAAGTAGCAATACATTTGAGTCATTATCTCAGATATCTTTCAATTCTTCTTTACTTGAAAATATCGTATCACCAAAATCAATCATATCTTTCAAATCATCTCTAATATAGAAATATTGTATCACCGAAATTTAACAATCTCCACCTTGATACTATATTTTCATCCAAGCCTACAAACTCCACCTACGTCCTCTTACTCCAAACAACTCTCGGACAAGATACTATGGATACTTCCCCAATGAGTTTCGACATGGCCATCACCCATTTCACTTTGTCAATAAACTCCAGCAAGGTCAGCGCCCACCAACAAAGTGTTGAAAGTATTTTCTCCTTGTAGGATAAATCAATCTCCACTAACTCTCCATCTACCAACTCACTCTCCCCATGTTCCACCAAGTGGCACATAGCACTTCTGCAAACGAATCAAGTTTGAGTAATGCTCAAACTTTGCAACAAGTCTAGCCTTGTATCTCCCATCGTCGTCCATCTTATATACCCACTTGTATCCTATGGCTCGGCTTCCTTGAGGGGGTGGTACCAATTCCAAGTATGATTCTTCTTCAACGAATCCATCTCCTCCTCCATAGCATGCATCCATTTCAAGATGGCACTCGAACTCATAGCTTCTTCAATGTTGAAAGGCTCATCTTGCACTATATTTAGTGCGTAGTCAAACTGATATGGTGAGTATACATAGGGCTACCAAATATACGAAAATAAATGATATGTATAGATGTACCTTTCCACCTTTCTCTGGAATCTTCCCATCAATGGTTTAGCACGATATTCAATTGATAATATATGCTGCAGTCGATAAAGCTTCAGCCTAAAAGCCTCTAGATAAACCCGCTGTCAATCTCAACAATGAGCTTTCTCCAATAGAGTCGTATTCATCCTTCCGCGACTCTATTTGATTGTGGATCTCCGGGTGTAGTAAAGTGTCTTTAATTCCATGCTGCTTACAAAAACCTATGAATTTCTTAGAAACAAACTCATAGCCATTGTTGGATCTCAACACCTTCAACTTCCATCCGGCTTCATTCTCTACTAGTGCCTTTCAAGTACTGAATTTGTCAAACGACTCCGACTTAGCTTCCGTCAAACACCAAAACCTTCCAAGCGTAGTCATCGATAAAAGAGATAAAATACTTAGCTCCTCCAAAAGAAGTTGTAGCTACTGGTCCCCAAACATCCATATGGATATACTCTAGTTCTCTTTAGGACTCATGTCTGCCAGCATCAAAAGAAACTTTTATCTGTTTCCTCAAAACACACTCCTAGCAGAATTCTAAACAGTTGACGCCTTCACCCTCGACCATCTTCCTTCTATGAAGCGGCTCCTAAATCTTCTCTGTAACATGACCCAATATAAGAAGTCAAAGTCTGGTGGCATCCAAAGTTCGTGAACAATCAACTTTAACATACGACTGTTTAAGAACTATCGATCCTTTCAACAGATAAAGATTTTGAACCATTACTTCTTTCATCAATACAAGAGCACCACGTGTCACCTTCAAGCTATCTGACTATATCATCATCCTACAACCTAAAGAGCTAGCTGACCTAGAGATAGAAGAGATTTTCTTAAACCTGGAACATGGCAAACTCCAGTGATAGTGCGCACCATACCATCGTACATGCGAACATGCACCGATCCTTCTCCTAATGACTTGCAAGTAGCATCGTTTCCCATCAATATGCCACTTTCTTCCTTACGTTCACAAGAATAGAAATACTCCTTCCTAGGCATCATGTGAAAAGATATCCTTGAATCTAGCACTAATGGTCTGATACATCAAAAATAGCCTTCTCTACTGCAATAGATAAAGAACCATCCGCTTCATTTCTCTTCCTCAAATCTGGATAATCTTTCTTCTAATGGTCATGCTTCTTACAATGATAACACCTATTGTCTTTAGACTTACCTCTCCAACCATTTCCAGGCTTCCTCGACTTGGAATTCCCTTTGAATTTATTCTCGTTCTTCTCCTTTCTTCCTCTCTCTATGAATAGTTCTTGATACTACTAGCTGCTACACTTTCACTTATAAGCTTCATCTGATCTTCCATCTCTTCACTTAGGAGTCCTGTCTTAACAGTTCTAATGTCATTATGCTTCTGCCATAGATCAAACTATTAGCGAATACCATGTATCCGTTTGAAAAAGAGTATAGTACCACCATATCCTTTTGCTCTTGGTCTACATTCAAATCAACAGCTTTCATCTTCATCATCAAGTCATCAAAAAATTTAAGATGTGTTTTTAACGAGTACCTTCTTGTATCTTGTAAGTGAAGAAAGCCTTCAATAAAATTAGCCTACTCGTGAGCGAATTATTCATGTAAAGATTCTCTAATTTCTTCCATAAGCCTCTAGTGGTAAATTCACTGCTAATCTCTAGGATAATGTTCTCACCCATGGCTAATTGAAGGGTAGTAAAGACCCATTCTTTCGTCTTATTCCTTTCCCATTCGAATATATCTACTGTGCATCACAACCTAATGAACATGATTTCTTCACAATACCGGTTTCATTTTCCACCGCTACTTCTCAAAATCATTATTTTTGTTCCATTTCTCTACAGCCAACTTCAAACCGAATGTTATATATGTACCCCTAGTGTAAGTTGCATATTCCTAGGTAGGTCTAACCTCACTTCCATCTCTAGATCCTGCCATCTTATCGATCACCTTCTAACTTTAGGCTTCAACAACAACCTTCAAAGCTCCGATAGCAGACTGTTTGGGTAATTTTACACAAAAGGCTATAAATAAACTCAAATAAACGCGGAAGCAATAAGATTGTGTTGTAGTGCGATAAAACAAGCAGAAACATGAGAATAATAAACAACAAATCATAGAAGAAAGCAAATAGAGAGTTCGCACATGGATTTATAGTGGTCCACTTTTGCGAGATAGTGTACATCCAATTTGGGGATATGAGATTTTATTACTTTATAAGAAAAGTGAATTTTACAAGATTAATAATGGAGGCTAAGAAGAAGAACAAGAAATACAACTTGAGAGGATAATTCTAATCTCTATAGAATGACTTCTTTATATAGAGATTATTGCTTAAGATTGAGGTAATTGATTTATTGTAACGACAAGATTTTAGTGTAATATTTTTAATTTAATTTATAGGAATTTTGCATAAGTTTTAATTTGAAAAATAATTAAATTTTTGTTTGATGCATTTTGCAGCAAACGTTGGTATTTTTCAAAACAACACAGAATTAGATAACCAGGGCATTTTTATGTTGTTTTGTGATCGTGTCGTATTGTTGTGGACGATCATATTTTTATTTCTGTCATTCGTGGTTCGTACAAAAAAGTGATATTGTGTAGCGTGGTACCGTAAAACGTTTTTCAAACAAACACACAAATATACATCGCACACAATATTTTTCCCATTTCTTTTCCCATACTTTAACCCTTACCTCCCCATTGTCTTTCCTTGATCCATGGTTTCATTCATGGGATGTTGTCTCCCATTACATAATTGTTAAGGAAGCTTTGTTTGCCTATATAAACACAACATTAGCATATTAACATTCTCTTCTTCTTCTTCTTTTCCTTTTCTTATTCTTCCTATAAATGAAATTACCACTTCCAACTTCAAAAATCAACTCCTCTCAATCCACTCAAAATTAGCCAAAGTGATCAGCTGCAAAGTCGTTTGTTATCATCTCTAGTATTTTATATAAATGGTCGCTCATCGTTTCATTGAGCGGAGTGACAGCAATTGATCGATAACAGTAAATGGGAAAAATGTGCTATAAACGTCGAAAAATCAATTCTCTCATTCCGCTTTGAATTAGACAATGTCGTCTACTACATTGGCTTCGTATTGGGATAACAAATTTTTGGTGAAGTCTCGACGAAGTTTGGCGACGGTCAATGACGATGGTTGGAAGGAAGGGTTAGGGATTAACGGAGCTAGGATGGAGTTAGGCAAAGGCGAGGGCGGGGATGTGCTTCTCGTGTGAAGCCGAAGAAGTGATGGTGTTTTGCTCGAGTGCGGTCATGTATTGAGGAGTGCAACTTGACCTGGTCGAAGGGGGCTCGGGTGAGTTGCGATTGGATGTGGGAATGCGAACGTGACGATGTTAATGTCGATAGGTCGGTTAGGCAAAGAGATGTTCGATGGCACGAATTAAGTTCGATTTCGTGGTCCGAAGCTCCATGTCAATGGTGTGCATGTACGTTTATGGGTAGGTTCTTGTGTTTGGGTTTGGGCCTTGGTTGGGTTAAGTGAGGTTTAGTTAATTAATTTAGGTTTTTTAATTTATTAATTAGTTTAACTTTGAAAATTCATATCTCACCCACGTGAAGTCCGTTTGATCTACGGTCTTCGACATTGGATTCGTATAAACGAATAGAACACAATGGTATAATTATTTAGTATATTTAATGAAGTATAAAATATTGATAAAATATTAGCGATTAAATTTAATTACATTTATTGTAGTAAAATAATTATATTTCATAGTGACATTCAATCAGCAGGAAAAAACACCGTTATGCTATAATTAAATTGAATATATTATTTTGGACTTCTATCGAGTAGAATAAATCCTCATTCTGTGCTTGCAAAGTAAAAAGATTATTTTGAAGTTAATTAATTTGTGGATTAATTAATATTGGATAAATGATGTGCCAGCTACTATTGTTAATTGTTGATAATAACGTGTTTGTAATATTGTTTGTTTGGTTGCTTGAATTGTGTTCGACTAGTTTATGAGCAATAACCTTTTTCTTATGCATGGGTTGGGTAGGCATAAAATTTGAGAATGTATTGAGTACGAACATTATGTGAATAGAATTAAATACTTTGACTATAAGTGTTTGATGAATTTTTTTTGCAAAGGAAATAGTTATAACAAAAGATGTTTATGATAATTTTAAAGGGAAAAGTTACTTATATTTTAAAATGAAATGTTCTCTTTTAAAGAAATAGAAATATTTGGAAATAAATATTTTTGAAGTGGATTTTATATAAAAGTGATTTATATAAAGATATTTATAAAAATGTGTTTTATAAATGAAAAGAGAATTTCAAGGACTAAAACCCTGGTGATTTTAAAATGACTTTCCAAAGATTTTGATGAAATAAACAATACTGTGTTTTGAAAGTATTTATGAATATTAGTGCAAATTGAATTATTACTTCGAAAAACAAATTGATTTTTTTATGTTACTAATGTTCGGGTAACCCATAACTAAAAAGTGGGAAAAGGATTATGTAACTCTCACTATATTTCCCTCTTGGTATCGAGGGATATACTTATTGGTTTGGAAAGGGCTATGACCAATTTCAATTGTTATGGGGGAAACCTCCTAATTTGGTTGCATATGTTTTTATACTAGAGTATTTAGGATTTTCAAATAAATATGCCAAATAAACACTGTATTATAATGTAGAGTGTTTGATACCATTTCCAAAGAGTGATTTGTTTTACCCCCAAAGTAAAGTATGTTTTAATACAAAAGATATATATTATTTATTTTGAAAATATTTGAAATGAAATCGGGAAATTAGTTCGAAGATATTATTTTTGAAAGGGATTATATTTTGAAAATAATAAAGTAATCAGATTATAGAAATATGAATGAAAGGATATAAGCCTAAGTGGGTAGATTTAGAAGCTACATTTGCATATTATATGTCATGTAGTTTGGGAATTGCATATATGTTTCTGCATTGTAGGCTCCTTGAGTCCTATTTATGGTAGGAGAACTACGTTGGCTTGATCTTATATATAATTGACTACCCAATTAGATAGGGGTACATAGGCCATCATAAGTGGTAGTGATGCAACGTCAATAATTAGGAAACATTTTCATGTTCAGTGCTTGGTATTTATCATGTGTTGATGTATCTTTCTTGCTTACTATTTTATTCCGCATTGACATGTTTATTGAGTTTGTAGGATTGGATATTGCTGTTTCTCACATCAAAGTCATGCAGTGATAGATTTATAGTATTTGTGTTTGGTATGTATTAAGGCACACTATATAGAATAAATAATTACTCTTATACGTTGTATTATTAAAATTGCATCATATACATTTACTAGTGTTGTATATTTATCGGATGGTGATGTGTATTAAGTCGATAGCTGCCATTTTTTTATTTTAGAACGGGTGGGTTTTCAGCGATTTTGACTGGTCCGAAAATTCGGGTCGTTTAAGATGGTATCAAAGCTTAGGTTAGGTGCCTAAGTAAAATTTTACCTAGGGTTAGTAAATCGACCTGGGAATTTTAAATGAAACTACCTTAATTTGATAAATAAAAATGGGTAGAATAAGGCAACGTACTTTCGGCTAGGGTTATAGGTGATATCATTTTTGGTGTGCTTAAATTTTGTTAATTGTTTGGCTTTCATTATATTTTTCGCTCTATGGAATTTCGGGGATGAAATTCTTTTAAGGGGAAAGAATGTAACGACCTGATTTATAGTGTAGTATTTTTAATTTAATTTATAAGATTCTTCCATAATTTGTAATTATATAAATAATTAAATTTTCATATAATGCATTTTGTGGAAAACATTGGTATTTTTTTAAAATTACACAGAATTAGATCACTAGGGTGTTTTTATGTTGTTTTGTAATTGTGTTGCATTGTTGTGCATGATTGTATTTTTATTTCTATCGTTTGTTGTTCGTACGCGAATGCGATATTGTATAGCATAATATCGTAAAACTTTTTTTCAAAAAAACACACACAAATATACACACACGCACACAATATTTTGCCTATACATTTTCCCATACTTTAACCCCTACCTCCCCATTGTCTTTCATTGATTCATTCATAGGATGTTGTCTCCCATTACTTCAGGGTTAGGGAAGCTTTATTTGCCTATATAAACATAATGCTAGCACAAGCAACATTCTCTTCTTCTACTTTTCTTTTTCTTCTTCCTGTAAATGAAAATATAAACCACTTCCAACTTCAAAAATCTACTTCTCTCAATGCACTCAAAATAAGCCAAAGTGATCAACTTCAAAGTTGTTTGATTATCATCTCTAGTATTTTATAAACATGGTCGCTCGTCGTTTCATCGAGAGGAGTGACGGCAATTGCTCGATAATAGTAAATGGGAAAAATGTGCCATAATGAGAAACCAATTCTCTCATTTTGCATTGAATTAGACAACGTCGTCTACTGCATTGGCTTCGTGGTTAGATGACTAATTTTTGGTGAAGTTTAGGAGAAGTTTGGAGATGGTCATTAACGATGGTCGGAAGGTAGGGTTAGAGATTAACGTAGCTAGGGGCAGAGTTAGGCAAAGGCGAGGGTGGGGATGTGCTTCTCGTGCGAAGCCGAAGAAGTGGTGGTGTTTTGGTGAAGTGCGGTCGTGTTGATAGGTGTGACTTGACCAAGTCGAGGAGGGATCGGGTGATCAGTCGCAATTAGATGTGGGGGTGAGGACGTGATGATGTTAGTGTCGATAGTTTGGGTTGGTGAAGAGAAGTTCGACGGCGCAACAACATTTGATTTTGTGGTCTGATGCTTTGTGTCAGTTGTGTGCGTGCACATTTGGGGGTAGGTTCTAGTGTTTGTGTGTGCACGGGTAGAGGGAGGAAATGAGGAAGAAGGGAGCACTATTCTTTTTGGGTTTGTGCCTTGGTTGGGTTGGATGAGGTTTAGTTAATTAATCTAGTTATTTTAATTTATTAATTAGTTTAACTTTGAAAATTCGTAGCTCACCCATGCGAAGTCCGCTTTACCCACGGTCTTCGACATTGGATTCGTATAAAAGAAAAAAACATAATGTATAATTATTTAACACATTTGGTGAAGTTTAAAATATTGATAAAATATTAGTGATTAAATTTAATTAAATTTATTGTAGTTAAATAATTATATTTTATATTTCATTAGTGACATTCAATTAGCAGGAAAAAAACACCGTTCTGCTATAATTAAATTGAACATATTATTTTGGACATCTATCGAGCAGAATAAATCCAAGTACCGTGCTTGCAAAGTAAAAAGATTTTTTTAACGTTAACTAATTTGGGGATTAATTAATATTGGATAAAGATTGTTGATTTTGATAATAATGTGTTTGTTATTATTATTTGTTTGGTTGTTTGAATTGTGCTCGGCTAGTTTATGAGCAATAATCTTCTTCTTATACCTGGGTAGACATAAAATTTGAGAATATATAGAATACGAACATCATGTGAATAGAATTTCTTATTTTGATTATAAGGTATTCAATGAAAAAATATGTAAAGGAAATAGTTATAACAAAAGACGTTTATTATAATTTTAAAGGGAAAAGATACTTATCTCTTGAAATGAAATGTTTTCCTCTAAAGAAATAGAAATATTTAGAAATAGATATTTTTGAAGTGATTTTAATAGAAATGATTTATATAAAACAATTATAAAAATGTGTTTTATAAATGAAAAGAGAATTTCGAGGACTAAAACCCCGGTGATTTTAAAATGGCTTTCCATAGATTTTAAGGAAATAAACAATACTATGTTTTGAAAGTATTTGTGAATATTAGTACAAAATGATTTGTCACTTCGGGAAACCAAATGATTTGTTATGTTATTGATGTTCGGGTAACCCATACTAAAAAGTAGGCAAAGAGTTGTGTAACCATCAATATAGTCCACTCTTGGTATAGAGGGATATACTTGTTGATTTTGAAAGGGCTATGACCCAATTGCCTTGTTATGAAAGAATACCACCTGATTTGGTTGCATATATGTTTATTTGCTTTTATAGTATAGTATTTGGGATTTTCAAATAAATATATCAAATACAACATTGTATTATCATACAGAGTATTTGATATCATTTTAAAAAAGTGATTTGTTTTAAATCCCGAAGAAAAGTACGATTTAATACAAAAGATATATATTATTGTTTCAAAAGGATTTGAAATGAAATCGGGAAATTAGTTCGAAGTGATTACTTTCGAAAGGGATTTTATTTTAAAAATAATAAAGTTAATCAGATTACAGAAATATGAATTAAAGGGTATACGCCTAAGTGGGTAGATTTGGAGGCTGCATTTGCATATTATATGCTATATAGTTTGGGAATTGCATATATGTTTTTGCATCGTAAGCTCCTTGAGTCCCGTTTATGGTAGGAGAACTACGTTGGTTTGATCACGTATCCATTGGATACCCAATTAGATAAGAGTACATAGGCAATCACAAGTGGTAGTGATGCAGCCCTAATAATTAGGAAACATTTTCTTGTTCAGTGTTTGGTATTTATCATGTGTTGATGTATCTTTCCTACTTACCATTTTATTCCGCATTGACATGTTTATTGAGTTTGTAGGAATGGATATTGCTTTCACTCACATCAGAGTTGTGCAGCTGTAGGTATATAGTATTTGAGTTTGGTATGTATTAAGGCACACCATGTAGAATAAATGATTGCTTTAATAAGTTGTATTATTAAAATTGCATCATATACATTTAGTAGTGTCATTTGTTTATTTTAGAACGAGCGGGTTTTTGGCAATTTTGACTAGTTCGAAAATCTTGGTCATTACAACTAGTATCAAAGCTTAGATTAGGTGCCTGAGTAAAATTTCACCTAGGGTTAGTAAATAAAACTAGGAATTTTAAATGAAACAACCTTAATTTGATAAATAAAAATAGGTAGGATAAGACACCGTACCTCTGACCGTGGTTATGGGTGATATTATTTTTAGTGTACTTAACTTTTGTTAATTGTTTTCCTTTTGTTATATTTTTCGTTCCATGGAATTTTGCGAAATATTTATAAGGGGGAAGAATGCAACGACCCGATTTTTATTGTAGTATTTTTAATTTAATTTATAGGGTTTTCCCATAATTCTTAATTTGAAAATAATTAAATTTCATATGATGCATTTTGCGACAAACGTTGGTATTTTTTAAAAACCACACAGAATTACTTAATCAGGGTGTTTTTATGTTATTTTGTGTAACGACTCATAATTTAGTCACTTTAAATATGATATTTGATATATTTTTAAATAATTAGTTAATGAATTTTATAACTCAAATGGTGCACTTTTAAGTAATAATAATGATGGAAAGTTGTTTTAAAATTTGGTTTACAAAAATATCTAGTTAGGAGAAATTCGAAAATGTGATCAAAAATTGTTTTTCGAATTTTGATCATCTAAAAGTTGTTGAAACATGTTGTATACACCAGAGCATATATCAGTGCGCCAGAAATTAAGAGCTTTTCACAGTGTTTGAAAAAGGCTGTAATAGGTACGACAACGTTATTAAGAACGCTGTATAACGACGTAGATACAGAACTTTTAATAGCAAAATTGGTAAATGCTGTCAGAAATCAAATTTTATAACGTTTATTTCAGGCTGTTAGTATTTTTCTACAACATTTACTGGCTTGCTGTTTAAAATTTTACAGCATTTATATTTTGCTGTAAAAGATGTTCAGCAATTGCTAAACGTTGTTATAAATTTTTTACAGCGTTCAAGATATGCTGTTATTAATTTTTCGCACCGTCTTATTATGATGTAGTATTAGCATGCATTAATTTTTAGAATTATAACAACATAGAATAAACGCTGCCTTTCGTTCTTATGATTTCCAGCAGCATTTATGTTTTGTTTAAATTGCATTTGAATATTTCACCTGCTAGTATACATAACATATTCGAATCAAACTCAAAAACTATTATATAAACACATAACTACTAATCATTTTCATAAAATAAGTTTTAACACAATATTCATAAACAAGGACAACATTCAGAAACTAATTTCACATAATATCTATAAACAAAGATAACATTTATAAATCAAAGTTCACACAAATATCTGTAAACACAGATATAACATCTATTGACAAAGACCAAATATTCATAAAGCAAGTTTGCATCTAATATTAGCAACAAAATGGGCAACCAAAAAGATTCATATGCTTACTACGCCAAAATGAGCTTACAACACCTGAAGAACAAGTCATCTTGTACACTTTTACGCCAAAATTCTTTAATTACCTATAATGATAGAAATTTAAAAGTTAGTGATCAATACAAATTTAAAATAACATGACATTGAAAAGTTAGTGATATCAATAAAAATTTAAGTCTTTAATTACCAAGAAAGAAAACACTGCTTTTTGTCTTTCATGCATACAAACCAGATTAATTTTGTGTAGATAAAAGAAATAAATGTAACAATGGTAGTAATAATGTATTCCTCATCTACATAACCATTCATTCACATGAATTAAATAATATTCCAAACAACGTATATGCCAAAATTCAACAGTTAGTACCACGCTTGGGTTGTATTATATGCCTAAAGATGTCCCTACTTTTACTCTTTCTATTTTGCTTCTTTTAATTTTTTTCACACTTTACTACACATTCTCCAAATTTTACAGGAAGCAAAGTACAAATGTAAACTTAAAAAAAGCCTTCATAGATGGCTGAATCAGTTATCAACATGACTACATCAACAAACATATTAGAAACCTCAATTTTCTGCTCGGTTCTTTAATGGTACACTGCAAAACGTTACTACTATTATCTGCATTGTTTACATCTTCTTAATAATCATTTGATATAGTTAATTATATTGCATGATTGGAGTTAGTTTTACGATGATTACTGATACTTACCAAATATTTATAGATTTTCTAACCCTTTAAATCCTTTACGATTGATTTTCCATTTTCAATGTCCGATATTTATATATTTTCCAACTACACTTATATGACTCATATTTTAAAGTAGCCATCACTTCCTACCATTGTTCCAATCACTATCTTCTTTTACAGACCTAAAAACATGCTTACTAATATCATACCTAATAAATAAATGTAATAATTGGTGGGACATTGTTTTATGATACCACCACATTAGTTTTTTCCAAATTTAGTGCAATCTTATTCATGTTTAGTTAAGTAAAATTTAATTTACAATAGTTTGTACTTACCAAATATTTATTTTGTTTCCAAAAAAATTAAACAAATAATACAAAAAACTCCTACCACTTACTGAATCCTTTATCTACATGACATGATTATCAAGAAGATTTATTACTTGCTGTTGTGTACGCCTTTATTGTTATGCCAACCAATGTTTTTACTTTTATCGCCATTTTTCCATATACTTTTTATCTCTTAGTTACACATATGCTACCTTACTGAGTTTAGTTTTCTATTATTTTCCACCTATACCCTTCAGCAATGGTTTTCCACCATTTATCTACATATCTCCAATTTCACTTAAGCAATTCATGCTTTTAATTACATTCAATAGTATACTGATTTTGAAATTAATTAATTAATTTTTTCCACATTTAACAACATTTTGACTAAATATAACTCAATTTTCCTATATTATAGACAATTAAAATTCCTCTCACTCACTGCATTACAGAAAAAATTTATATCTCAACGTTGTGCTCGGGATTATAATGATATGTCTAAAGATATCTCTACTTTTAATCCTTTTATTTTCCTTCTTCGAATTTTTTTGACACTTTACTACACATTCTCCAAATTTTGCAGGAAACAGAGTGCAGATGTAAACTTAAAAAAGCCTCCATAGATGACTGTATCAATTATCAACATGATTAAATCAACAAATAGATTGAAACCTCAATTTTCTGCTCGGTCCTTGTTAGGGTCGGGATTCCAACTGGAGACCACTCAAATCGAAACACCACAAGCACAGCGGAAGATGGGATCGATGTAAGAAGTGTAAAAACAACCAATCAATAACTCAAATCCAATCTCAACCAATCCAAAAACAACCACAATCTGAAACAAGCAATTCAGAATCAAAGCAATAACGAAAAGTAAATCACACAGCGATTTATAGTGGTTCCACTAACGTTGTGTTAGTGTACATCCACTTTAAGAGAGAGCTTTATTAATATTGATGAGAAGAGTACAAGTGATTGAATACAACGATCAAAATTCTAATTAGAAATTGATTTGTGGAGAAGAGAATTGAAGAAAATTAGGTTTCGATAAACCCTAATTGGTGGAGGGTAATCTCTTGCAGTCGCTTGCATGCTTTTTTAATGGATCTGGAACCTAAAGCTAGCTTATATAGGAGAATAGAAACCCTAGGCAATGTTTTGAAATTTCCCCTACAGATATCACAAATCTTCACGCCAAGTCCGTATGAAAAAACAGGCAGAAAGACGCCTCAGACGTTTGGCCAAAATGGTCAGACGTCTGACTGAAGCCTCTGGAAAAAGATACGCTTCAGCTCAAACGTCTGACAGAAAGCTCTAGAAGAAATCTGCACTGACTCAGACGTCTGACCCCTTTGGTTAGATGTCTGAGCTCATTCTCTGGAAGCATTTCTGCCCAGATTCAGACGTCAGACCCCTTTGGTCAGACGTCTGAGCTGTATCAACATAGCCCACTTCGCCTTTTCCCTTATAACTTCCACCTCCGAACTTCGATTTGCGAACCGTTTTCTCCTTTGCGAAGCTACTTCCGACCTCTACAATTATCCATATAGTGTCGCCAGAATTTAACACTCCACCTCAACACTATATCCATCTCCAACTCTAATGGTACCATACCATCAACAACAACCGATAGCACCAACTATCACTTCTTTTACCTTCAACCAAACATGGATGCTTTCTCAATGAGCTCCGGCAAAGCCACCGCCCATTGAACTCCATCAACGAGCTCAGGCAAAGCCCTCGCCCGCTAATGAAATGTTGTAAGCATCCAAATCCTAAGCTATCTCACCAAAGACTAGCACTTACCAAGAAGATAGAACCTCAATCTCTCACCGATACTCTTCCTCATCTACCATCAAGCTTCTCCCTTAACCATGCCACCATGTGGCACCTAGCACTTCTCCAAGCAAATCAAGTTCGAGCAATGCTCGAACTTCCCAACCGGCAATGCCTTAGTGAACATGTCCACCGCGTTATCCTTTGTGTGCACTTTCCAAAGATATACTTGCTTATCCTCATCCATGGCTACTAGAAATGACTCTCTCACCTCAATGTGCTTAGTCCGTGAGCAAAACGCCAAATTCTCTGCCAGTGAATAGCACTCTGGCTATCACATTGAACATCAATACTATCATGCCCGAATCCCAAGTCACACAAAAATCGCTTCAAATAGAGTGCCTCCTTTGCCGCCTCCACCGCGGCTTTCAACTCCACCTCCGTAGTGGATAAAGCAACTACGGTCTGCAATCTAGATCTCCAACTTATGGCTGTACCCCCAAGTTTGAAGACATATCCAGAAGTTGATTTTCTTCGATCTCTATCACCAGCGTAGTCCGAATCACAATAACCAACCAACTTGCAATCCATCGCCTTGCTACCGCCAAAAACAAGACCATGAGATGATGTGCCTCTAAGGTATCTCAATATAAGCTTCACAACTTCCCAATGCGATTTTTTCGGATTAGCCATGTATCGACTAACCATCCCAACGGCATTTGCAATATCGGACCTTGTACACACCATAGCATACATTAGACTTCCAACCGCACTAGCATATGGCACCTTTGCCATATAAGCCTTGTCTTCCTCCAAGATAGGTGATCTTTTACTCGAAAGCTTCATATGCAAAGGTAAAGGTGTATTTGACGCCTTTGCATTCTTCATGCTAAACCGGTAAAGAATTTTCTCAATGTATTCCTTTTGAGTTAGTTTCAACTCAAAATTCTTTTGATCCCTTACAATTTCCATGCCCAATATCCTTCTTGCTTCTCCAAGATCCTTCATTTCGAACTCCGATTTCAAACTCAGTTTCAGCTTGTTGATTTCATTCTTATCCATAGAAGCAATGAGCATGTCATCCACATACAAGAGTAAATACACCCAACAATCATTCCTCAACTTCTTGAAATAAACACAAGCATCCTTGATGCTTATATCAAAACCATTTTCAAGCATAAAATGATCAAAATTCTTGTACCATTGTCTAGGTGATTGCTTTAAACCATATAGCGATTTCTTCAACTTGCAAACCAAATTTGACTTACCATCCGCAACAAAACCTTCTGCTTGCTCCATGTAGATGTCTTCATCCAAGTCACCATGTAAGAAGGCGGTTTTCACATCAGGTTGCTCCAACTCCAAGTCGTGAATAGCAACTGTAGCAAGTAATATCCGGATAGAAGTATGGCGCACAACCGGTGCGAATATCTCATCATACTCCTTCCCCTTCCTTTGTGCAAACCCCTTAGCCACTAGCCTAGCTTTGTACCTTCCATCATCCTTCACCTTGTATATCCATTTGCACCCAATAGCACGGTTTCCTTTAGGAAGTGGAACCAAAACCCAAGTTTGATTCTTCAATAATGATTGCATCTCTTCCTCCATGGCACAAATCCATTTCGAGCTATCACTCGACTTCATGACGTCATCAAGGTCCATTGACTCATCTTGGACTACATGAAGAGCATAGTCCAAATTATCAGAAAAGCTAAGCTAGTTCCAATCACCATATCTTTCGGGTGGCTTTATAGTACGACGACCTACCCGAGTAGCAATATCATCACCCAAACTCCCTTCGGCTCCACCTTGGACCGAATCTTCTCTAGAATCATGCACATCACCAACACTACTAGAGGCACCCTGTGGACTATGTGATGTAACATCAACCGATATCTCCTTGCAAGCATCTCCAACTACTCTACTCTCTCTACTCCTTGGACAAAATGTGGAAATAATTTCCTTCTCCTTTGATTCATCATGAACCGAGTTTGGAATATCCGATGAGCTTCCATTCTCCTTGAACAACGCCGACTCATCAAAAGTAACATGACGAGAATTCACTACCATCTTCGTTTCTGGATTCCAAATCAGATAGCCTTTTACTCCATCTGTATAGCCAAGCAAAATCCCCTTGAAAGCTCTAGGTTCAAGCTTATCATTTCCTGTATCATGCACATACACAGGACTGCCAAAGACACGAAGATAACTCAAGTCAATGCTCTTTCCCTTCCACACTTCCTCTGGAATTTTGTTACTGTTATCCCGCCTATTGGCAAGGCCGTGACACCAAGAACTTGACTAGAAACCAATGACGGTTCGTCTTAGAGGTCGGTTATACGCAGGCTCGCTATGGATATCGACGAATTCTGTCCGAGTCTGAATCAAGCTACAATCGACAAGACACAACGAGTGAAGCAATGGAAGTCAACGTTCCAAATTTCAAGTCAATTCGAGTTCATATGCTCAAGTTACGATCGATGCAAGTTGGAGGAAATAACCCCATTTCGTATCCATCATCGAGCCTCAGCTCGTATCGATCAAATTCGCATCGATCCAACCACACTATTTCGCATCCATCAGGGAAAGCTTTGTTCGAATCGATCGGCCAATGTCTACTTCGTATCGATCGACTTCGTGTCCATCACCAGAGATTACTTCGTATCGATCGACTTCGTATCCATCAAGAGATAGTGCACTTCGTATCGGTCAGCCAGTGCCAACTTCGCATCCATCGACAAGCCACTGTTCGTATCCATCAGTGGATCACTGTTCGTATCCTTCTAGTCCAGTTGCTTCTTATCTGTCGAGAAGTCCTTGTTCGTATCGATCGACTGGAGTCGTTTCCAATCGATACGAACATGGCCACGCGGTTGACTTATTCCATGTGTTCTCCATCGATACAAACAGAGCTCTTCGAATCGATGCGAACGAGAGTCACCTTCCATCGATTGGAACAAAACAAATACTTTGATACGAACAAGGCGAAAATCCTGGAATGACTCGATCAACTCGGCATAAAAAGTGGATCGTTCCGAAGAGTGCTCACCACGTCATCACCTGGGCATGCGCAGCCATCGATTCGAACAAGATCGAGTCGAAATGATCGAGTCGAACCAAACAGCTTGCCGAAAGTCTCCATTTCGTATCGATCATATCTCGTGATCCACAAGTCCAAATGTTATGAAATTTTCACAGGAGCTTGCATACAAGATGAAAAATGTCCACACTAAGTTTCGACTCCATTGGATAAAATCCTGATCGATATGAAATTCGTTCGTATCGATCATGAATCGAGCCGAAACTTCGTGGGCTCGGTTGCATGGGCCCGCTCACGTGCCAGAAGAAGTCTCCCGAGATCTGAGTGAAATATCAGCCTCCTACACCTATAAATAGACCCCCAGAGCCTACGGAAAAAGGATCTTTGAATTCTCCAACGCCCAGACTCTGCCGAATTCAGTTCTAAAGTCCATTGCCGCTGCTGCTAACGAATTTTACTACTGTAATCCACTGCCATCTGCTGTAACCCGTTGGAATCAATTGTAATCATCAACGAAACATCAATAAAGTGATCAATTTCATAGTGGATGTAGGCAATACGCTGAACCACTCTAAATTCCTGTGTTTCTGTGCATTTACATATCTGTTTTTGGAGTTTTTGTTAGATAATCCTCTTTTTTCATTTAATTTCTTCATTTTATCTCTTCAAAAACTTCCGAAGAGTGTTGTGCCCATTTTTGGTACAAACACTTTGGTGCTTTCACTGAGAAAAAACCCGATTTTTCTCCTACTTTTTGGATCTCCTATTGATACCGGATTGCGAAAATCCAAGAAGAAGATCCAGATCTCAAGCCTTGAAGCCCTTCCATTCTATTCAGATTTGCATCAGATCAAGGAAAGGACTTCGTCAATTCATTAATTCATCATGGTAAGCACACGAACTGCTTCTACAGCTGCTGATTAGGAAGGACGGGATAGACAAAATCCCGTACAGTTGCCTCCATCCAACCAAGATGCCACCGGACCTTCAGATCTATCAGGCCCGATCACCAGACAAGAGTTTCAGATGCTGCTTCAAGAGTTGACCCAGAGTCGGCAACAACTTACTAAACAACTACGCGCCAACACAGAGTTGACCAACCAACTGAATCACCAAAGGCGTAGAAGATCCAGAAGAGATCAAGCTTCTTACTCTTCTACCGAAAGTTCAGCCTCATCTGATGATCATCATCGATCCACACGCCCACGGTTGGATGTAAGCTACACCCAGGCCACGGGACACCAACCTGCCTTGAATCTTGGATAACTCAAAACTGGACCATCCACCAGTCATCATACCGGACCTTCATCCCGAGGGGGTGCCGCTCCTTACCATGTCATAGGCAACCTCGCTTCCACCACCACTACCGAACAAGGAGTTGATGCTAGAAATCAAGCTGATCCGCATCGTCACCAACGAGATCATACTCCAGAACCTTATGTCCCTGAGAACGTTGAACCAAGGAGGCGAGGCACACACTGTCGACCGCGTCTGGTCCAGAATCGCACTATGGAACCTGACCACACCTTGGCACAACATCCTCCAAATATCCAGATGCTGGATATACCGACGATGATTCGCCAGATGATCCGTGAAAGTGAGGGTCTCACTAACGACGACTGGGGAATCTCCCGGAGTCATACCCCTTTCACTGATGACATATTATATGCTGAACCACCTCGATGCTTCAGGATGCCAACTTTGCCAGTCTATGAAGGGAATTCTGATCCAAATCAACACATCCTGAAGTATGAATGGCTAATGAATGCTGCGAGAGCTGATGATGTAGTAATATGCCATAGTTTCCCCATTTCCTTGGAGGGCATTGCAACTATGTGGTTTACTCGTTTTCCACCACGATCCATTTCTAATTTCGACCAGATGGCCACCAAGTTTGTTGAACAATTTCGTATGCACGTAGCGAGACCTAAAGATGTTAATACTCTGTCTAGTGTCACTCAAGCTCTCGAAGAAACACTCAGACGTTACTTGGAGCGATTTCATGCTGCGTGTGCAGAAATAAGCAATCCCAATGACAACTCTATCCTAATGGCATTGACTAAGGGGATTGATCCTGATTCCGAGTTCGGAAATTGGTTAGCTGGGAAGCCGCCTGCGTCATTGGACCGTTTCTATTCCAAGGCAGCCCAATTGTTGAGAAGGGAGAATGCGAAACAGTCTAGGAAGCAGGATGACGCAGGGCCCAGCATTGAAGGAATTCAAAGTAACATCGCAGTCAAACAATTCGGGGAGAGTTCCGAAAAAGTTCAGTTAAATATACAAAACAAACAGAACCAGCAGAGGGACAGTGGAAATCAAGCTAAAAAACGAGATCAGAATCGTGGTCCACGACGTAGAGCCCCCATGTTCGACAATTATACTCCATTGAATACGTCGTTAGAGAATGTGTATTTGCAGACCTATAATACCATGCAATACAAGAAACCTGCCCCGAAGCCGTCAATGGAAAGACAAGTCCAAATAGGGAAGTTTTGTAGATTCAACGAAATTTATGGCCATAATACAAATGAGTGTCGTCATTTACAAGATCTCATTGAAAAGCTGATACGTGAACGAAAGTTGGATCAGTATGTGCGGGCGCCGCAGTTAGGGGGTGCGGGCCCGTCAAATCAGAATCGTGCACCAAATCAAGAAAGGCAGGAGGAACCCGCTCGAACTGGCGGGAGGTTGGTTATTAATACAATAAGTGGTGGTCCTCATACAGCATACCGGAGCTAGAAGGAAATGGAGTCGTATGCCAGCTCTATAAGGCATGCAGACTTCAAGTGTTATAGTAGTTTTGATGAAGGGGTTCCGGCCAAACAACAGAAGATGATGATTGTTGACATCGTATTCAGAGACAGAGATGCTGATAAAGTCGAAGCCCCCACTATCGATCCACTGGTCATCTCAGCTCTAGTGGGTCCTGCTTGGATGAAGAGGATCTTAGTTGACAGTGGAAGCTCTGTGAATATTTTGTTTAAACGAGCTCACGACCAAATGAAAATGGAAGCCAAAGACTTGAAACCTTGTCAGTCCCAAATCCACGGTTTCAATGGGAGCGCTACCATACCCACTAGAGTAGTGGAACTACCAGAGTTGGGGGTTGGAGAACGCCAGAGATTGCGGATATTACAGTTCATTGTGTTAGACATAGACTCCCCTTATAATACTTTTTTGGGCCGACCGGCCCTCGCTGAGTTCAGGGCGGCTATTGCCCCATGGTGCTTAACCCTGAAGTTTCCCATTGATCATGGAGTGGGAGTCATCCAAGGAGATCTGGCTGTAGCAAGAGCCTATTACGTTGTCGAGCTACGGGAGGCGCAGCGAAAGGAGAAAGGAAAGGACGTAGAGGAATCTCTCTGCGTCCGTTTCACTGATAATTGACAATTAACGCCTGGGCCTAGGCTCGGGCACCCCAGCTAATTCCAAAGGGATCTTGACCCAAGAGAAACTGATGACGAAGGAGAATCTCAAGAAAGTCAAGCATTCCAGGCCGAACTAACGATTGATGTCCCGATTGACAATGATGATGATTCGAAAATGATAAAGGTTGGGTCTCAGCTAAGCCAGCAAACCAAAGAGGAATTAGTTGAGTTTTTACGGGAGAATCTTGACGTATTCGCCTGGACGCATTCTGATATGTGTGGGATCTCGCCGAACATCGCAAGCCACACTCTGAATATTGACCCGCGGCATGTCCCGGTCAAACAGAAAAGGCGTGGTATGGATCCAGAGAGATCTGCCACCCTTAAAGAAGAAGTAGAAAAGCTTAAAGCAAACGGGTTCATTCGAGATGCGCTATACCCCGAATGGGTGTCGAATCCCGTGCTCGTCCGAAAGTCAAACGGAAAATGGAGAACATGTGTCGATTACTCCGATCTGAATAAAGCTTGTCCTAAAGACAGTTTCCCGCTTCCTAGAATTGATCAGCTTGTAGAATCAACAGCTGGACATGAGCTCTTATCCTTCATGGATGCGTATTCTGGCTACAATCAGATATCAATGTATTTACCTGATCAAGAACATACCAGCTTCGTAACCAATCTGGGACTTTATTGCTACAAAGTCATGCCATTCGGACTCAAAAATGCCGGGGCTACTTATCAACAATTGGTCAATCGGATGTTTGCCAATCAAATCGGGAAAACCATGGAAGTATATGTAGACGACATGCTTGTGAAGTCATGATTTTCCACTGACCATATTAAAGACCTGGAAACTATGTTCAATATACTTCGAGAATACAGAATGAAGCTCAACCCACTGAAATGCCATTTTGGAGTTGCATCCGGAAAATTCCTTGGGTTTATCGTCAATGCTAGAGGGATCGAAGCTAATCCTGAAAAGATCTGGGCTATCAGAAATCTTGAAACTCCGAAAACTATAAAACAAGTCCAGAGTCTCAATGGGAAAGTAGCAGCACTGAGCAGGTTCATCTCAAAGTCCACTGAAAAATGTATTCCTTTCTTCGATATGATCCGAAAAGGAAAACGAAACTTTGAATGGACCACAGAGTGTGAGGGCGCTTTCCAAGCACTAATTCAGCATCTATCCACACCACCTATCCTGTCAAAGCCTATTAATCATGAGAAGTTGTACGTTTACTTGGCGATATCAGAAAACGCTATCAGCGCTGCCTTAATTCGAGAAGAAGACAGGATACAGAAGCCAGTATACTACATCAGCAAACGATTGACTGGAGCTGAGAGGAATTATCCAAAGCTGGAGATGTTGGCTTATTGCCTTGTTATTGCATCAAGGAAGCTCCGGCCATATTTCCAGGAACATCCCATTATTGTTTACACCGACCAGCCGTTACGACAGGTCCTTACGCGGCCTGAGACGTCTGGTAGGTTACTCAAGTGGAACATCGAATTGAGCCAGTTTGATATCACTTACACTCCAAGACGAGCCATTCAAGGACAAGTCCTAGCCGATTTCATAGCTGAGTTTACCATTCCAGAGGACTTGCCTAAAACCAGTGAATCTCCCAAATACGTCTGGAAGCTGTACACTGATGGTGCAACAAACGACCGGTGTTCGGGCGCTGGAGTTGTACTTGAAACCCACGAAGGTCGATCTATATGTTATGCTTTAAAGTTCGATTTTCATGCAACCAATAATGAAGCTGAATATGAAGCCCTCTTAGCTGGACTAAAACTTGCCAGAGATTTGAGAATTATCGCTGTGGAAATTTATTGTGATTCACAATTAGTTGTGTGTCAAGTTCGGGGAGAATATCAAGAGAGAGATCGGAGACTGGCTCCCTACGTAGCTCGAGTTCAGGAAATACTGGATCAGTTTGATTATTATTCCATTTATTGTATACCTCAAGAACGTAATTAGAAAGCCGATTCATTGGCGAAGTTAGCCAGTACAGGTGAAGCTCAACAAATGGGACTCGTTCTCGTAGAGACATTAACTTCCCCAAGTATTGACCGGGCAGAATCAGATTGGATATGTGAAACTATTCCCGATAAGGAGTCATGGATGACTCCATTCAGAAATTACCTTAAGCGCGAAACCCTGCCGGAGCGCAGGAATGAGAAGAGACAAGTCCTTCGGAAGGCCCTGCGATTCACCATCCAGAATGGAATCATGTACATAAGAGGGTACTCTGTTCCTTTACTCCGGTGTATCGCTCACGATGAAATTAAATGAGTATTACACGATGTACACGAGGGAGAAGATGGCGATCACACCGGGGGGCAAGCACTAGCCAAGAAAATACATTGATACAAATATTATTGGCCGACTGTGAACCGCGATGCGTCAGATTATGCAAGGAAATGTGATAAATGTCAAAAGCATGCTCGAATTCCTAGAGTCCCATCTACCGAGATAACGCAAATGGTCAGCCCATGGCCGTTTGCAATATGGGGCATCGACATCATTGGTACTCTACTTCTAGCAAAAGGTGGTGCGAAATACGCCATCGTCGCAGTTGATTACTTTACAAAGTGGGTTGAAGCTGAACCTCTTGCTACCATAACGACGAAAAAAGTAATCAACTTTGTAGTCCACAACATTATCTGTCGATTCGGTCTCCCACACACCATTATTACTGACAACGGAACCCAATTCGATAGTGTTGAATTTAAAGATTCTGCAAACGGTTTCACATCCAAAAGAAATTCTCTGCAGTTGCACACCCTCAAGCGAATGGACAGGTCGAAGTGGTCAATAAAGTCATAAAGTCCATTCTGAAAAAACGACTGGAAAAGGTCGGGGGCAAGTGGGTCGATGAACTTCCTATGGCTTTATGGGCTTACCGAACAACCCACAAGTCTGCGACCGGTCACACTCCATTCTCTCTCTCTTATGGTTCAGAAGTTGTTATTCAGTCGAGCTAGAAGTACCTTCTCATCGTGTGACATACTATGATCCGAAGACAAATGCTATATTACTTGCTGAATCTCTTGATTTACTAGATGAGAAGCGTGAGGAGGCTGATTTGAGGGCAGCCGCGTATCGAAGTCGAGTCACCCGATTGTACAACGCCAAGGTCCGCCCACGAACCTTTGAAATAGGCGATCTCATCCTGAAAAGAATCTATCCGGTTCCTTCACATATGAAGCCGACATGGGAAGGACCGTATGTTATTGAACGAAGGATCAGAGATGGCACATTCAAATTGTCGACCGTTGACGGTCTTACCCTGCCAAGAGCTTGGAACAACGAGAGTTTTCGTCGCTACTGCACATGACAGGCTATGTTTATTCATTTAGTTTATTTTCCATTTGCAATTTGTTTCTGCATTTCGAAATTAGAATTTGTAATAAGGCATCTGACTTTGCCATATTTTCTTATTTCAGTAATAAAATGCAATCTCTTCGAGCCAGAGCTGTGATTTACTTGAAATACTTCATATGAACATCACCGTGCATGGAGAGCTAAGTTTCACCATACGGTGGGATTTATTCAAATAGAGAGTGACTGTGATGCAACCGGTCACTCGCTAAGTGAAACCCGAGCTCGGGGACAAGCCATTACACCATAGTCAAAAAAAGGATTGATACACAACAATCCTTCGCTTAACTCCAGATTCCCAGAGTGCGAACTGGAGTATAAAATATGTCTACGAAGAGGGTGGATCCGTCCACCCAACGACTTCGTCCGTATCCTAACCAAGTTTGAGAAGAGTGGACCCGTCCATCTAACGACCTCACTTGTTGACTCAGGGTTGATGTAATCCGACCATCCATGATCCTGATACACCTTTCGTTCCCAGAGTGCGAGCGAAATCCGAAAACACACAGCAGATGTGACTGACCGTCTATTTACCAACTCCAAACTCCCAGAGTGTGAGTCGGAGTATAAACATTAACTCCAAATTCCCAGAGTGTGAAACGGAGTATAAACATCAACTCCGAACTCCCAGAGTGCAAGTCGGAGTATAAACATCAACTCCGGGTTCCTAGAGTGCGAAACAGAGTATAAACATTAACTCCAAATTCCCAGAGTGCAAGTTGGAGTATAAACGTCAACTCCGAACTCCCAAAGTGCGAGTCGAAATATAAACATTAACTCCCAGTCCCCAGAGCGCGGACATATAATTAAAACATAAGCCGGCGTGACCAACCGCCAGAAAACAAATGAGAATCCCCGGAGTGCGGATATGATCTCCGATAATTAAACGAGTGGGGTTGAACCACTTAATCTCCACTTGTTCCAAACATCCGTTCAGTGGCACTAGACTCAACGTGTTGGAAGTGAAATGCAATCACTGGCTAATGTTCAACAACTCATCCCCAAGACTGGGGGACAGGACTTAAGCATCGACCATTGACTGAAGCGGTGCGACGTCAAAATTCAACTCCTTCCCGGTCGTAAACCATGTCCACAGTTTCCGGATCTGGCAAACAAAAACAAACTTGACTCGGAAGCTAAAGCTTCACAAGTGCACTTCAGATATTGAAACACTTAGGCAAATACACGATAACTGAGAAGAAGCCAAAAAAGAAGAGTTTCATTTCTACTATTTATGAAAGAAATTCGTGTACAAGTTTGTTCCAAAAAATTCTTACTAGCAAGGGCCGAACCCGCATCTATACACGGCCAACAAAATGAAAATCAAAATAAAACCAAGGAAGCATGTCTACTCTTTCTTCTTCCTCGGCTTCCTGCGGGCGAAGTCGGAGGAACATGATCAAGTGTAGAAGGTGGAATGGGCACACTAGTGTCGAAAACCGTACCACCAGGAGATATCATTCTGAGCGGAGCTGGACCAGGTGCCACCATCCCACCTCCAAAACTGCCACTATGTGTCGCTGCTTCCATCTCAGCGTCGATCTCGGCGAATATTTCCTCTTCAGTAATCACTCGGGCCCCGCTGGGAGCATCAGTAGTTGGCATCGAGGAGCTTGTAGCAGGAGCGCTTCCACCCATAACAAATGGCAAGTCAGCAAAAGGATCGCTATGACGGCGAAAGAGTTCCTCCATCATCTGCTCATCAAAAACAAGCGTGCTTCCCTACGTTTCATCGAGTGGGGCAGTCGTAGTTACAGTGGTCGCTTCAGTAATGATAGCCTCCTGCATGTGATGTGATTCTTGAGTGACAGGAGGCGCGACCGGTGCAGCATCGATCATTGGACAAAAAATAAGAAAACTGTTAGAATTTAATTCAAGTGACGATTCCGACTTAAGACAGATATGTGGAATGTTCAGAATACCTTCCTCAGTTTGGCTTGTGGAAGGCTAAACAGCTTCAGCGACTTTCTCTATAGCCGGAGACATCTGCGGCTGATCCGGATTGTAGGCAGGAATAGCTTGGGGATCAACCACAGGCACGGGTTCAGGCTGGGTTAACACGGGAATTTCAAGACTTGCGTCGTGGTGTTCAACCCTAGAGCTCTCTCCTATTTCTAGGTGCTTGGTGTCGAGTCTCTCCTTCTCATAAGAAATCATTGACTCATGGAGAATCTTCCTTTCATCTTCATTTAGCAGACGATTCTCGAGCTCAAACTCATCAATAGACTCACCCAGATGCACCGCTTTCTCCTCCTCAACCAATCGGCCCCAGGCGTTATATAAGTGTGCTGGGTAATCATCGAGCCAGGCCAGACCCTTGTGCCTCAGCATGTTAGCGTTGTAAACAACAAGAAGGTCTTCAATATCGACTTCTAGCCTGGACTCGACCGATTTCACCTTCTCCTCGACATCAGTCTCTACCTCGCGAACCTTAGCCATGACCGCATCCCATTCACCCCGAAGCAAGACAGCCTATTCGCATGCCTCTTGGGCTACGTTGTTGGCATCATCCCTTTCCTTGGCCATGTCAGAGAATTTAGCCTTAAGCTCGTTAAGTTCCTTGACCGCCGCATCCCGTTTGGCGGTGACTGTGGTGTTTCGGTGGCCCATCTCCTCCACCAAGGCAACGTGTCTCTGCCTCAACCTATCCATCGCCAAAGTCGCTTCATCAGCTTTTTTGGTGGCCTCAATTTCGGATTTCCGAGAAGACTCAGCCTCAGTATTGAGCACTTGGATGATTCGCTCTTTTTGAGCGAGTTTGAACTCCATCTTTTCTATCGCTTTGGCCCGCTCAAAGGCCACCTTCGAAGCTTTCTCTACAGCCTTCACCCACTCTCTGTACTGGGTGTAGACGTCATGAATATAATCATGCATTGTGTTTTCTACCCCTGAAGGAATTCTTTTTAAATGAGGTAGGAAGACGTAGCCGTCGAAGCATATGTTCGGGAACTCCTTCCTTAGTTGAGCGATTTTATTAGCCCCTTCCCCCGTGGGCTCAGTTGTGACCTACTCTGCAATTATGGGGGCCGTGGTCTCGACTCTCTAGAGATGAGTTTCGGACCTCGAAGTATGAGAAGACGGTTGGTGTCACGGAGGCTCCAGTGGATGTGAAGCATGAACAGGTTCTGTTCAATCAGCCCGACACCCCTTCGGTTATCACGACACCGGGCGCTTTTCGTTTCACCTGCTTCTTCGAGACCATTCTAAGTGTCCCTTCCAGCCTTATGCTTTGCTTTTGTTCAATCAGCCCGACAATTCTCAAGTTTCTGTCGGTTAGAGCCAAGTCAATGTTCCTCTCTTCACCCGGAACTGCTTGGAGGATCCGGACTAACTCTCTGAAATATCCACCATCGGGTCGTGAGATTGCGGCTGTAAAAGAAGAGAAGTATGTCAGTTTTGAAAACGATTACTATTATCCCGATAATTCATGAGAAGGACTACAACACTTACGTCTATCCAACCATCGCCTGGCGAATCCAGGGGGGCATCGAACGTAGAACCATTCCGTTTTAAAGTAACTCAGCCTTCTCCAGGACCCCGTTACTATTTGACAGTTCCTAACCGCTTCCAAGAATGTGAAAGAAGGGCTGTCTCCACGGCTCTTAATGTTGAAGAGATATCTAATCTCGATCGGCTTTGGTGGTCGAAAGAGAATTTCCTTAAAGATGATGAAAGTGCTGTTCAATAAGGCGTATCCAATGGGGTGTAGCTGGGATGGAGCGATTCCAAGGAATGACCGCATTTCCCTTATGTACTGATTAAATGGAGGAAGTGTCCCCGCTGTGCAAGCATGACGGTTGAAAGTAGTAAACCCCTCCAGGGGAGCATGCGGCCTATCATTTGGCACTGGCAGTAACACGTCGTCAAGAGACAGCCTTAAACAAATCCATCCCAGCATATCTTCGGAGATGCCGGACGGCACAGAGTCTTGTGGATTGCAAATGAACCGGGCACCTGGAAACTCGTCCGGAGCTGGATCTATGACTTCGGCCTCGATGGCCGGTATCTCGATTATTGGAGGGATTGAACCTTGAACTTCCTGCTGTTGTGAACTTGAAGATTCCATGATTAACTAACTTATGAGAAATCATCATTAGACAAAAATAACACTCGCGCTTCCCCTAGTGTAAAATGTGTGAATGTGTCATGTAACGACCCTAGATTTTAATTAAATTTAAATTGATAATTAAATAAATTTTTGAATAAAAAATTTGTAAAATTTATTATCAATGAAAGCGAGTTTCCCCGAATCCAAATAAATTTGGTATAAATCATTTACATTTATAAATATTGTAAAAAATTGTATATATGTGTGAATATATATATATATACGATATAAAAGTGATAAAATAAACGAATGAAAAATAAATGAAAATAAAAATATAAAAGCAAATACAAAATACTTAAGCTAATAAATATAAGACAATAAATATGAAGTAAAATAATTATAGAATCTCATTTAAAATAATAGAACAAAAGCATAGAAATAAAACAAAATAAAATATATTCAATTAAGTATAAAGACAAGTATGCAACCTAAGTTAAACTAATACAAATAACTAAAACAACATTATATACATTCAAGTATAAACAAACGAAGCTTGTAAAAGAAGCACATCAAGTCATCTCATATTTTTAGTACAGCCGAAACTAAAGAAAAGAAGCAATATATGAATTTGTACAAGCCAAATATAAGTATTATGAAAGGCAAGAAGGAAAGTATAAAAGAAGAATACATATCTTCATGTTGAACAGGTAAACAACTATGTACAAAGCATGGGCAGGCAAGTAAAAGAAGGAAGATGTGAAACATGAAGTACTCAAACATTAAATGCTAGCACAACTCAAGTCAATTCGATTTACTTTGAAATCATTTCGGCCTCTATTATAAAAGTATAAACTCTGACCTGTGCTTATATAAACAAAAGGATAGTGTACCAGGCTAAAACTTCAAACCCAGAAAACACTCCTGTAACCTTCTTCTTCTATATGTATCTCCTTACTCTAGTTCATTCTAAAAACATAAGCAACTAGAGAAGATAAGTTAGCATTCTTTTCAAACTAAAACATTTTTCAATTAAGCAAAACAAGATAGTAATCAAGGAAGATCAAGCCTGCTGCTTTTCAAACCAATGGGCTATGTTATCTTCTCAGGAACAAAGGTGAGTAAACATCAAGTTTCAAAATTTTGAGTTTAATTAAATCAGTAAAGGTGATCCATTTGTGATATGATATTGTACCTGTTTGAACTTTTAATATCATTTTGTGCATATAGATTACTCTGTATATTGGTTGTCTCTGTTATGAATTACAAGGATTGATATTCATTCAAACTCAAATCTTCTTTCAACTGATCATTGTAGACTTTCAGTTTTCAGTTAGTCAAGAAGTTTAAATCTTTATTAAGATTTTTAAAAGCTGATTTAAACCCTGATCGTAAAATATACACTGTAACTTCAATTTACAGGTAACTAAGTAGAAATTGAATAAAATTGATTGATGTAAAATAATAATTCAAGTTCATAGTTTGAATTCTTACTGCAAAACATGATTTTTAAAAACAAAAACGAAGAATTTTAACTGCATATTCAAAGAGCGGTTTGTGGTTGAACAAAAATCGTATTTCTTTCAATTTCTAGTGTTTGGGTAAATAATAAATTCTGATACTTGAATTAAAGCAAGTATATATGATTGTGATCTCAAGAAAAATATACAATAAATTTTCTATTGTGTGAGATTTGGAAACGAGATCATGGTAGGGTTTTAGTTAGAGTTTTTGAACGTGTCAGTAAAGTGACGAGTTCGTCATCTTTGTGCGATCGAGCTTCATGCGATTTAGGAGGGTGGAAGCTTGTCGTGTTGTCGAGGTATGGATGGATTCTGAACGTCTCCGGTGGTCTAGGCGGCGTAGACGAAGCAATTTGACAGATCGATGATGGTTTCAGCGATGTCTTCCAGGTTGCGTCTTCGAACTCGAATTTCGATTTTGAGGTGACGATGAAGTTCTGATGGTCGGGGAAGGGTTTGTGGATGGTGGTCGACTTGTTTGACGTGGCGATGAAGACCGGAGGGGAACGACGGTGTTGTGCACGTGCACGCGATGGGTTCGTGTATCTGTTGTTATTATCGTTTTGGGGAAGACGATGTTGTCTCGGGTTGTTCTCGCGTTTCCATGCGGGTTTACTCGAAGATAAGATGAGACGCGAGTAGTCTTGGGGAGTTACTCGGGGAAAAATTGAAGTTAACTCGAGTTTTTATTTGGTGGGCTCGGGTTTTTTTTGTTTAAATTACTCGAGTATGTTTTAATTGACTGGTTTTACCTTAACAACTATGTTAACAGATTTTTAAAACATAGCAAGAACAAGTTTTTTTAAAGAATGCTAAAAATATAAATTAAATTTTCAAGGTAATTTAATAAGATTTGAAAGATAAGCGGGTTACCTTAAATAATGATTTCGATTACCAATTAACCTTAAGGGTTTAAGTTAAATTTTATGACTTTGTTAATTTGTTTCAAAGGTTATTTAAAATAAGAGTTTAATGATAATTATTTTTAATTAATTAAAGATAATTAATTAAATGGTAATTAATTTAAAGGATACATAATTAATATGATTTATTAATTAAGGATAATTTATAAATTAAAGGTTAATTAATTTATGAAGTTGATTAAGGAATGATAAATTGAGGAATAATTAATTTAAGTAATTAATTAAAGATAATTAATTTAATAGTGAATTAAATAATTAAAGGTTAGTTATTTAAATAATTAAAGGTTGATGAATTATAATTAAAGGTTAATTAATTATTGATGGTTAATTAATAAATGATTAAATAATAATTAATCAAAATGATCTGTAATTTATTAATGTTAATTAACCAGGATTAGTAATTTTCGTAAGTAATTAAAACTGATTTGGATTACTTAAACAATTAACTGATCTTACTTATAGATGTTTGATTTTTATTACATGCTATGTGATGGTTTGATATATTAGTTATGTGATGCGATGCTGTGTTATGTTTTGTGCTAAGCTGTTATATCTGTGATGTATATATTGTTATATGAATATGCAACCCCTTGACCCATAGAATGACACTTGGATTTCGATGTGACAGGGAGTCGGATTTCAGTTGGCTATCCGAAACCCACATCGAATTGTAATAGTGAATCTTTGTGACTGATAAATTTATTTTATCTATGAAATCTATGAATGAGGATAAGCGTTATCGATTATACCGCTTATCGATATATTTGTGATGATTTATTTATGTTGCACTACTATGTGAAACCCCTAGACTACATCATACACACACAAATATGGATTTCACATGGAAATCGGTTAAGTCACAGATAATTTAAATTTGATGTTTTTGAAATTGAAATTTTAATTTCAATTGATTTTGAAATTGGAAATTTGGGTTTAAAGTGAAAAGCTTTTGAAATGGAATTTCAAAGATAAAAGTTATTTTGAATAACTTAATCGAGTTTTGAAAATTTAAATAATTAGATTTAAATTTGAATTCAAGTTTGAAATTGAATTCTATGATTCGAAACTAGGGATTTAAGATGTTGTACAAGTTATATGAATTTAGACCATTTTAAAAGCAAAATTTTGGGAATTTGAATTTAACTCAAGGATTTCAACTCGTATGAATGGATCAGATTTTCTGAAAATGAAACTGTGTGTTTTCAAAAGAATAAAAGCTTTCAGATAAGAAATGGAATTCCAGTTTAATTAAAGGAATTTCAACATTGAATTGAAAAATGGTTTTCCAAGTTATGAATGAATTCTTTTTGAAAACTATGAATTGAATCTGTTATTTTTAACAGATTTAAAATGATGATTTGTTTAACCCATTCGAAATGAAATTGTTTTGAAAGCTATAAGTTAAATCTTTGATTTAAAGATTTAACGAGTTAAATTGAAATGGAAATTGATTTGGAAAATCTGTGAATGAATCTTTTGTTTAAAAGATAAAAATGTGGAGATTGTTTAAACCATTGTAGTTTGTTAAAATGAATCATTTTGTTTAAAGATTTGAAAATGGTAATTTGTTAAACCATTTGAAAAGAGAAGTTTGGGTAATAAGTTGTGACTTAATTGAAATCCCAATATCCATAGATTTTTAAATATTTCGCTCACTATTCGGGTTAGCCGGGAAAAGACCTTTGGGTCATATAACCCATTCCGAATAATGACACGTCGTATATGGATGGCATTTGAAGACCGGTGTTGAAGACCGGATATTTTCGAAAATGAAAGGACAACCTGTCGAATGTCTCTGCACCGAGTTGCTCCGGTATAAAGATTTATATCACTCTTTTTGTGATGGGAAGTCCGGACGTGATTAGAAAATTATCCGGATTTGCAAGGACTTCTTTGGAAGTGCCTTCAGTTCTGTTCAATCCCAGAACATACTTGTATGGATTGTATGTCTGACATTACAAATTGAGATATAAAGCTGATTTCTTTCAAATACATTTCTGTTGGTGGCGGAGAATTTATTCTCTTAGCTTAACACCCTTCTCTGAGACGTACGAGCTCAGAGGTTATGTAGTTGAAACTTATCAGCGATATATTCCTAATTTGGTAATGTGGCATGCTGAGTGTTGCTGTGTGATGATCAGTGTTTGATCATTTGTGATATGATCATTTGTTTGATCATTTATCTTTGTGATCATAGGTTGATCATCTGTTGACCCAAAGCATGGCTTTGTGTCAAAGCGTAGCTTTGTGGACGAGACTTCGTCGAACCTCACAACCCGGTAATGGTCGAAACATGAATTGTGCGGCAAGGTTTCAGGGGTAGCTTCCCTAGGGTATGACCATTCCTTCTGGAAAAGGGTAGTATCATGGTATGGAGCCCAAATACTTACTCATGTGGACACACTTTATTTATTATGTGTGATGTTGGATTAGAGGTACCTCGCTTAAAGGTCCCAAAGGACCGGGGGTGGCATATATGAGGTTTTGTATATCCCTTGGGAAAGGGGGTAGCCGGCCTTGTTTGGTAGAGAGCGGTTTGTCTCTCGGAGCGTCCCGCCAGAGGCGTTTCTTTCGTGGAATAGGAAGTTCCTTAGCCTGACCATTTGTTGGAAAACCATCTTCCAAATACGAACTTTGTACGGTATTAGTTGTAGAACCTGCCATCTACTTATGGTGGCGCCCCACTGTTTGGATGGTAGCTATAGTAGGCATAGTTCGAAATGTCTATGCTGGCTAAGATTGATATTCTATTTCGAAATACTTTCTACACTATGCACTAATAATAATATCAAAATGATTTGATTTTGCATAGTAAGCATCTTTGACTATCATAAGGAGAAATCTCCTCCAATTCTGCGTTTGCATTGTGTGTGTGGCGGGAGGCCTTATGGTAGTTTCATTTTCCAAAAGCATTGCGAATTGACTTTAAAATTTCTCTGCTATTTGTTTTAAAGATAAACTATTTTTGTTGCTCACACCAGTCCCATGACTGATCCGGAGTTTATTGTTTCTTTCCTAAACTCTGGGTGCTCAAATTTTTTCTACATGAGCAGTCTAGAGTTGGGTTTTTCAGATATTCAGATTTAGTAGATTATCTGGAGCTAGTTCAGTCTTTGGATATGGACTGCACTTGCTTATCTTTGTGCATCGTTATTGGGAGTTCAAGCTATTTCTGGATTGGTGTTTTGAAGATGGAGATTATCCGCTGCTGATGTTATCGTTTTCTTTTCCGCTGCTATTTCTTGTATCATATCTCTGATGTATATTGATATTCATTGTATCACTCTGTTGTATCAGATATTGTATCAGATATTGTATATCAATGAATTATTCATTTCTTCCACTGTATTATTTACTTAACTGTGTTATAAGCTCCGGCGACTCGGATTTGAACGGTCGAATCTATGGCATTCGAGTACGATGTAAAGTATGGATGTCGATTTTCGAGCGGGCAAAATCCGCACTCGTTACATGTCATGCAGCGCAGTGCTGTATATCACTTGGAAAAATTCTACAAAGTTAAAGAAAGCAAGTAAACGATAAGACTTCGAAATTCAGTTGGAATGACCGTCATCGCTGACCGTCACAACCGTGCCATCCAGATAACAGGGACTGATCCAAGTTAAAGTTCGTTATAATTTAGTTAGGTTATAGTTCCATCGGTGAGCTTCGAAGGGCAGTCGAATATGTAGTTTAACAGTTAAGTCCAGATATGCAGGAATGAAGCTCACCGGAGTCATATGTTTAGTAATTTCGTATCGATGACCTGAGGAAACAAGTTCGAATCGATCGCCTTAAAGCCATATCATTTCAATTCGACTTCCTCAGTTCGTATCGATCGCAGCATGTGTTCTCGTATCGCTCAAAAGGACCAACGCTTCGAATCGATCGGAGCTCAATAGTTTCGTATCGATCAGAAAACATCTACTTCGTATCGACCACAAAACATCTACTTCGTATCGATCAGAAAACGTCTACTTCGTATCGATCGTTCAACCCCAATTTCGTATCGATCAGTATCATTTCAGAGCAGCCGATGCTAAATAACTGCTCCATGATCGATACGAAGCCCAAGGCGAGTTAACGGTACAAGATTTCCCATCGGGATCGATACAAGGCAGGACATTTTCTTCCTCAACCGATACGAAGTTAAGGCCAAAAAACTACCCACTAACTAGTTCGTGTCCATCCTCACTTCTTCTTCCCCAAATGGCATAAACGCCATGGCCTTCCTTAACCTCGCTTCGACCCAACTCCGGCATCACCGACACTGGAACTGGCGACGACCGTGGGCAGAACGGCATTTGAACTCGAGTTTAATCGTCTTGAGAATATTTTATTTAATTACCTAAGTTAAAAGCGATCGGTTTGAAGGATCAATGGATTGTTTGGTTCAAGAGCAGTTTCGATTCTCTCTACACGAAGCGATACGAAAACAAGGGAAAAGTGAACAAGTAAAAAAAGACTAAGTCCATAGTATTTATATGGACTCGTGTGTGAAAGGAAGAAATGATAAGCCTCCCAGTGAATTCGACCGGTTACAAAATGTCACCACAGAATCGATTCGAACAAGCTATTCGAATCCATCGACTCGTGCCTTTATCGAAGCGAAATCCAAAATGAAGGCTTTTTTGAGCCACCCAAATCCATCGATACGAAGCCATTGTTCGTATCGATCATTTTCGACTCCATCCCCAGTGCAACGATATGAACTGTGCATTTCGAATCCATCAAATCACAGCTCCCAGAAGCCAGTACCCATCGATACGAATTGTCTATTCGTATCCAACGACACAAGGCCCATCGATTCGAAATACACAACGAGGGCTGTTCTGAAGGCATTGAACTCCATCGATACGAACGATCGTTTCGTATCCATCGAACCTCATATCTATCGATGCGAACTGTTCATTTCGAATCCATCAATACAATGTATATCGATGCAAAGACAATATGTCAACCTTTTACATCGATTCAGGAGAGAATCGATATGAAGGAACATTCAAAAACAACCATCGAGCGTTGTTACAATTCGAATTTCACATCGGTTCAGGAGAGGACCAATACGGAATTCGATATGAGATAAACTGACAACGACTCGTGAACGTGCAGCGTTAACGAGAATCAGATTAACATATATGCATATATGTCGGACTAATATTCAATTTTTAACATTCACAGGAATTGGATACTTATCTGATAACGATTACAACAACGAACAGCTAACCACCAGCATACAGCAATCAGCTGCAACAATACAGGGTATTGACAGTCAACAGTTTACATTACTGAGGAAATCAGTCAAAGATTACAACTTTCAGCGAAAAGACGATAACTGTTCGGAGTGAAGGTTGCAGCTTTTCAAAGCACGTCATGTTTCCACAAGACGTACTTTGGGGGGCAAATGTTATCCCGCCTTTTGGCAAGGCCGTGACACCAAGAACTTGACTAGAAACCAATGACGGTTCGTCTTAGAGGTCGGTTATACGCAGGCTCACTATGGATATCGACGAATTCTGTCCGAGTCCGAATCAAGCTACAATCGACAAGACACGACGAGCGAAGCAATGGAAGTCAACGTTCCAAATTTCAAGTCAATCCGAGTTCGTATGCTCAAGTTACGATCGATGCAAGTTGGAGGAAATAACCCCATTTCGTATCCATCATCGAGCCTCAGCTCGTATCGATCAAATTCGCATCGATCCAACCACACTGCTTCGCATCCATCAGGGAAAGCTTTGTTCGAATCGATCAGCCAATGTCTACTTCGTATCGATTGACTTCGTGTCCATCACCAGAGATTAATTCGTATCGATCGACATCGTATCCATCAAGAGATAGTGCACTTCGTATCGGTCAGCCAGTGTCAACTTTGCATCCATCGACAAGCCACTGTTCGTATCCATCAGTGGATCACTGTTCGTATCCTTCAAGTCCAGTTGCTTCGTATCCGTCGAGAAGTCCTTGTTCGTATCGATCGACTGGAGTCATTTCCAATCGATACGAACATGGCCACGCGAATGACTTATTCCACGTGTTCTCTATCAATACGAACAGAGCTCTTCGAATCGATGCGAATGAGAGTCACCTTCCATCGATTCGAACAAAACAAATACTTTGATACGAACAAGGCGAAAATCCTGGAATGACTCGATCAACTCGGCATAAAAAATTGATCGTTCCGAAGAGTGCTCGCCACGTCATCGCCTGGGCACGCGCAGCCATCGATTCGAAGAAGATCGAGTCGAAATGATCGAATCGAACCAAACAGTTTGCCAAAAGTCTCCATTTCGTATCGATCATATCTCGCGATCCACAAGTACAAATGTTATGAAATTTTCACAGGAGCTTGCGTACAAGACGAAGAATGTCCACACCAAGTTCCGACTCCATTGGATAAAATCCTGATCGATACGAAATTCGTTCGTATCGATCACGGATCGAGCCGAAACTTAGTGGGCTCGGTCACGTGGGCCCGCTCTCATACCAGAAGAAGTCTCCCGAGATCTGAGTGAAATATCAGCCTCCTACACCTATAAATAGACCCCCAGAGCCTACGGAAAAAGGATCTTTGAATTCTCCAACGCCCAGACTCTGCCGGATTCAGTTCTAAAGTCCATTGCTGCTAACGAATTTTACTACTGTAATCCATTGTCATCTGCTGTAACCCACTGCAATCAATTGTAATCATCAACGAAACATCAATAAAGTGATCAATTTCATAGTGGACGTAGGCAATATGCCGAACCACTCTAAATTCCTGTGTTTCTATGCATTTACATATCTGTTTTTGGAGTTTTTGTTAGATAATCCTCTTTTTTCATTTAATTTCTTCATTTTATCTCTTCAAAAACTTCTGAAGAGTGTTGTGCCCATTTTTGGTATAAACAGTTACTTATAGCTGGGCACGAAATTCGATTAATAATATGCACTGCGGTTGATAAAGCTTAAGCCCAAAATCCCTTCGCCAAACCCGATGTCAATCTCAAGCATCGAGCTTTCTCAAGTAGAGTACGATTCATCCTCTCCGCAACTCCATTCGACTGCGGATCTCCAGGTGTAGTAAAATGCCTCCGAATACCATGATGCTTGCAAAACTCCAAAAATTCTCCGGAAACATACTCTCCGCCATTGTCAGACCTTAGAACCTTCAAAGACTTTCCACTCTCATTTTCAACAAGAGCCTTCCATGCTTTGAACTTTGCAAATGCCTCCGACTTGGCCTTCATTACATACACACAAATTTTTTGAGAAAAGTCATCTATGAAAGAAATATAATAGCGAGCTCCACCCAAAGAAGCTACAGGTGTCGGTCCCCAAACATCCGTGTGAACATACTCAAGAACCCTTCTCGAATCATGCTTTCCCTCACCGAATGAAACTTTAGTTTGCTTCCCCATGACGCATTCTTCGCAAAAATCTAACTTGTTGAAACTTTCTCCATCGATCATTTCCCTCTTCCGAAGAACATCCAAACTCCTCTCTGAGACATGACCTAACCTCAAATGCCACAACCTAGTCGCATCCAAGCCACGAGAACTATCAACTCCTATACAAGTTTCACCTTCTACAGTCACTCCTTGAAGCAAATAGATACCATGAGTCCTAGCAGCCTTCATCACCGCAAGAACCCCTTCGAAACCCGCAAGCTATCACTCTCAATAGCGATCTTACAACCTAAAGAATCCAGCTGCCCCAAAGAGATAAGAGACTTCCGAAGTCCCGGAACATAGCGTACATTAGTGAGAGTACGAACCACTCCGTCAAACATCCGAATTTGCACGGAACCAATTCCTTTCGACTTGCAAATAGCACCATTTCCCATAACAATTGAATTTCCTTCTTTGTCGATGTAAGAAGAAAAACAATTCTTATTTGGCGTCATATGATAAGACGCCCCCGAATCGAGCACCCAATTGCTACCCGAAACATCCGATGCTACCGCCGACAAAACATCTACATCTCCCTCACCAACTCCACTCTCCACAGCTACAGTTGAAGGTGCTACTTCCTTCTTTGTCTTCTCCTTGTCCGGACACTCATTCTTCCAATGACCAGGCTTCTTGCAAATATAGCACTTGCATTTTCTTTCCTTCGACTTTCCTCTCCAACCGGGGTTCCTTGATTTAGAACGCCCCCGGTTCTCCTTCTTTACATACCTCTCTTCTCCACAAACAAACCATGACCACTACTAGCACCACTACCTCCATCACCTAACTCCTTCATTTGATCTTGCAACTTCTCGCTAAGAAGACCCGTCTTGACATCATCAAGGGTCAATGTATCCCGGCTATAGATCAAACTATTTGAGAAACATGTATAGCGATCTGGCAATGAACACAACAATATCATTGCCTTTTTCTCTTCCTCAATCTTCAAATCTACCGCCTTCATCTTCATTAGAAAATCATCAAAAGTATTCAAGTGCGCCTTTAGTGAAGTACCTTCCTTCATCTTATAGGTGAAGAACGTTCGCAATAAGATCAAACAATTTGTCAGTGACTTCTTCATATACAACTCCTCCAACTTGTCCCAAATACCCTTAGCGGTTGTCTCACAACTAATTTCAGAGATAAAATTCTCTCCCATAGCAAGTTGAAGTGTAGTGAATGCCCACTCTTCCATCTCCTCTCTCTCAACATCCAAGATGTCCGCTGGCAATAAATGTGTATCAAACACTACCCGATGCAACCGATTCCTCCTTAGAACAGCTTTCATCTTCCATTGCCATTTTTCAAAATCATTATCGCCATTCCACTTGTCTATTACCAATTGTGATCCTGAAGCTGCGTACGAACCACGTACATAAGGAGCTACACCACTTGAATTACCCATTGAGGAACTACTTGAGGTATTATCTGATTATGGCATTTCTACAACCACCTACCAACACCAATGCTCCGATACCAAATGTTATGGTCGGGATTCCAACTGGAGACCACTCAAATCGAAACCCCACAAGCACAGCGGAAGACGGGATCGTGGTAAGAAGTGTAAAAACAACCAATCAATAACTCAAATCCAATCTCAACCAATCCAAAAACAACCACAATCCGAAATAAGCAATTCAGAAATCAAAGCAATAAGGAAAAGTAAACCACACAGCGATTTATAGTGGTTCCACTAACGTTGTGTTAGTGTACATCCACTTTAAGAGAGAGCTTTATTAATATTGATGAGAAGAGTACAAGAGATTGAATACAATGATCAAAATTCTAATTAGAAATTGATTTGTGGAGAAGAGAATTGAAGAAAATTAGGTTTTGATAAACCCTAATTGGTGGAGGCTAATCCCTTGCAGTCGCTTGCATGCTTTTTTAATGGATCTGAACCTGAAGCTAGCTTATATAGGATAATAGAAACCCTAGGCAATGTTCCAAAATTGCTCCTGCAGATATCACAAATCTTTACGCCAAGTCCGTACGAAAAAACAGGCATAAAGATGCCTCAGACGTCTGGCCAAAATGGTCAGACGTTTGACTGAAGCCTTTGGAAAAAGATACGCTTCAGCTCAGACGTCTAACCATTTGGTCAGACGTCTGACAGAAAGCTCTGGAAGCAATCTGCACTGACTCAGACGTCTGACCCCTTTGGTCAGACATCTGGGCTCGTTCTCTGGAAGCATTTCTTCCTAGATTTAGACGTCTGACCCCTTTGGTTAGACGTCTGAGCTGTATCAACACAGCCCACTTCGCCTTTTCCCTTATAACTTCCACCTCCGAACTCCGATTTGCGAACCGTTTTCTCCGTTGCGAAGCTACTTCCGACCTCTACAATTCTCTCTATAGTGTCGCCAGAATTTAACAGTCCTTTAATGGTGTGCTACAATATGTTACTACTATTATTTGTATTGTTTACATCTTCTTAATTGTCATATGATACAATTAATTTTATTACATGATCGGAGATGGTTTTACGATGATTGATGACACTTACCAATTATTTACAGATTTTCTAACCATTAAATCCTTTAGGATTGATTTTCCATCTTTTGTGTCCAATATTTATACCTTTTCCAACTGCACCTATATAAGTAAAAATTTTAAAAAAGCTGTCACTTTCTATCATTGTTCAAATCAGTATCTTCTTTTACGAAAACTTAAAAACATGCTTGATGATATCATACCTAATAAATAAGCATAATAATTAGTGGGACATTGTTTTATTAGTTTTTCCAAATTTATTACATCCTATTCATGTTTTAGTTAATTAAAACTTAATTTAAGATAGTTTCTACTTACCAAATATTTATTCCGTTCCCAAAAAAATTAAATCAATAATACCAAAAAATCCTACCACTTACCTAATCCTTTATCTACATGACAGGATTATCAAGAAGATTTATTACTTACTGTTGTGCTTATGCATTTACTATTACGCCAACCAATGTTTTTACTTTTATCATCGTTTTTTCCGTATTTCTTTATCTCTCAATTGCATGCATGCTACCTTTCTCAGCTTAGTTTTCTATTGTTTTCCACCTATACCCTTCAGCCATGGTTTTCCACCATTCATATCTACATATCTCCAATTTGACTTAAGTAATTTATGCTTTTAATTACATGCACCAGTATACTATTTTTCAAATTTATTAATTAATTTTTTCCACATTTAACAACATATTGAATGAATATATACCAATTTTCCTATATTATTAGACAATTAAAATTCCCCTCACTGAGTGCGTTACAGAATTTTTTTATATCTCAACGTTGTGCTCAGGCTTATAATGATACGTCTAAAGATGTCTCTACTTTTACTCTTTTTAGTTTCCTTCTTCGAATTTTTTTCGACACTTTACTACACATTCTCCAAATTTTGCAGGAAATATAGTGCAAATGTAAACTTAAAAAAGCCTCCATAGATGATTGAATCAATTATCAACATGATTGCATCAACAAACAGATTGAAACCTCAATTTTCTGCTCGGTCCTTTAATGGCATGCTACAATATGTTACTACTATTATCTGCATCATTTAGATCTTCTTAATTGTCGTATGATACAATTAATTATATTGCATGTTTGGAGTTATTTTTACGAAGATTGCTGATACTTACCAAATATTTACATATTTTCTAACCTTTAAATCCTTTAGGATTGATTTTCCATCTTAAGTGTCCGATATTTCTATCTTTTCCAGCTGCACTTATGCAACTCATATTTTTAAAATAGTTGTCACTTTCTACTGTTATTCAAATCTATATCTTCTTTTACAAAAACTTAAAAACATGCTTACTGATATCATACCTAATAAATAAGCATAATGATTGGTGGGACATTATTCTACGGTACCGCCATACTAATTTTTAAAAATTTATTGCAATCCTATTCATGTTTTAGTTAATTAAACTTAATTTACGATAGTTCCTACTTACCAAATATTTATTCCGTTCCCAAAAAACTTAAATCAATAATACCAAAAACTCCTACCACTTACCTAATCCTTTATCTACATGACATGATTATTAAGAAGATTTATTATTTACTGTTGTGCTTACGCATTTACTATTAGGCCAACCAATGTTTTTACATTTATCGTCGTTTTTCCATATTCTTTATCTCTCAGTTGCACGCATGATACCTTGCTCAGCTTAGTTTTCTATTGTTTTCCACTTATACCCTTCAGCCATGGTTTTCCACCATTTATATCTACATATCTCCAATTTCACTTAAGTAATTCATGCTTTTAATTACATGCAGCAGTATACTATTTTTCAAATTTATTAATTAATTTTTTCCTCATTTAACAACATGTTGACTGAATATAATTCAATTTTCCCTTTATTTCCTACATCAGGATTTTCAATACATCTTCAAAATGGAAGTCCTTAAATGTTACTTAACAAAAAATATACTATGCATTTTCTTTATGCTGACATCAACAGTTATGCATTGAAATATTGAATATTTTTTTCATGATTACTAACATGTTCGTTGAATAATGTTACTTTTATTAAATTTGGATGATTCAAATATTTGTTAAAGTGGAAAGAAATTGATTAATTGATTCACTCAAATCAATTAATTTGACTGGTATATGGAAGGATATTTTGAAGGAAACTAATTAATTAGTCAACCGATTAATTAGTCAAAGAATTTGTTATATGATGAAAGAAAAGATTGCTGATGGAGCTTGATTCAAACAAGGAAATTTATGGAAACTAAGATTACCATTATCCATTTACATAGAAATCAAATCATGGATATTCGGAAAGGTTTCAAACATAATCTGTAAATTAATTTTCTTAATCTCTAAGTAACTCCTTCATTAAGTCTATTTAAATGAAGGAAGTTCATCTTCATATGTGTGCAAGTGAGTGTGTGAGGCATCCACCATTGTTCTTCCCTCTCTTTTGTAATCTTTTCTTCAATGAAATAAAAGAAGTTGTTGGGCCTCTGTGGACGTAGGATATTCATATCTGAACCACATTAAATCTTCCGTGTCTCTTATTTCTGCTATTGTTTCTTTGAGGCTACATAATTGAATTTTCTTTTAAGTTCCATTGATATCTAAATATACAATACTAGATCCTGATCAAATAATTCGCTTCCGCTCAAATTAAAACAAATTTCACTACAACTTTTACAGCGTTCCTAATTTTCGTTTAATTTGTTCTCAAATCCTACCACTAATCCCCCTAACCGCATCTGTTTTTACTACCAACACTTGTATGGAATTTTCCTCCAATTTACAATTGTTAACCTATAACATACTTCTGTTTACTCATATTATTTTATCATACCATTTAACTTCATTTTCTGAACTGATACATTTTTATCCTCTTTTTTCAGCAATTTGTTTGACCTCCATGATTCATCGAAGGGAAGTAATGGACAAAGGAAGAGATTCAACATTCAGAAGATAACACCAATTAGTTGTAATTTTTTATTGTTACTAGCACAAGATATTTATAATATGGTGCTTTTGGCACAGGTCCTTGATAGGTCTCAAAATTCACAAAAACCCCAGTGGAAAAATGTATGTAAACTAGGTCCTTATTTTTCGAAAATCATCAAAAAACATATAAAAAACAAAAAAAACTTTCAAATTTTAAAACTTATTTCAATTAATATTTATCTTCGTATTCATGTCAAAAAAATCAAAAAACAAGGATGAAAAGTGAAAAAAATGACATATAGTATGTTTCAGGAATACTTGCGGTTATGTATGCAATTTTGGAGAATAATTGCAGACATATCAGCACTTATTCTAGATAGCATGCCTTTGCAACTAAAAATTGCATATATGTTTGAATTTTAAGGAATAAGTGCAGATATTTACGTAAATATCCTGATTGCTAAATCAATGTGCTGTTATTCGGTGAATAATTGTATACATGTCTGCAAATATATGGAATAGTTGCAGACATGTCTACAGTTATATAGATTTTTATTCAACGCAATTATTCGGTGAATAATTGTAGATATGTATGCAATTAAATGCAATAATTGCAAACATGTCTGCAATTATATGGAATAATTGCATACATATCTGCAATTATTCAAATGTTTAGCGAATGCAATTATTTAGTGCATAATTGCAGATATATCTGCAATTATATAGAATAATTGCATATATGTCTGCAATAATTGCATATATGTTTAGAATTTTTTTTTGTAGAAACCTAGTTATAATATTTACAATTTTTTGAATTTTTTTAAGCACTGGCGAAAAAAACACAAAAAATACATGCTGCTACAATAAAATAATTATAGGACCCGCTTTACAACTTTTTTTAGGGAGGATGCCGTTTGAATTAGCTTTGGTTTTAGGGATGCGTGACTAATATTCACTTTATAATACATGCTTTCAAATAGCTAGCAGTTGCAATTGTTGACTTAGCCTCACGTTAATAATTCCCACCATTTTTATAGGATCCAAAATTACCTTCTTTTTCTTTTACCATTTCCTCCATAACAGTAACAATATCAAGGCTATTTAATGATTGGATTTCTTTTAAAATCTCCTTACTGTTTGTCTATATTCTTACTAAAACCAGTTGTATCACTTGCTTCTCCCTTTCTCCCAATATTACTTCACTACATTACTTATACAATATATATTGAAATTCCATACTATTCCAACCGCTGTGTACTCAGGTTCTAAATAATTAAAATTTTACTTCTTGATGTTTATATTTCCAAAAGTATTTGTGCTCCAGTTCTTTTGACGTGATCTAATCTCTCTTAGCTTATAAACATGATTTTTAGCAGTACTGTTCACAATTAATTTCAATATTTCTTATACTAAAGTAAAAAATATTAAGACGATTTGTAAAAATATACTTAGTGACATGACATTCAAAATATAAATGTGATGTGTTTTCTATTCCCATGATGTAACCATCTAAATTTAATTACTTATTATCATGATCAAACACGTAAAGTTATGTTAACGAATGTTTCTACCTTTATGGTCGTTGTATTCATCTTTTTTAGATTGATAAGCATGTACTCCTTTTATCATCCTAATTTCTATTAACTATCTTTTATATCCTTCAATATTGGTTTTCAACTATCCATACCTAACACATATCAACAGTTTCACTTATGCAAATCATGCTTTTCAATCACATGTGATATAATACTATTTTTGAACCAATATCATCAATTTTTCCAAATTTAACAATATGCTGATTGAATTTAATTCATTTTTGCTAATTTTCCTTTATGTTCATTTGACCACATTTTTATTTAATAGTCATTGAAATACATATCATTACACTGAATTAATATTTACTACATTTTTTCCAAAATTAACAAGATGCTCACTGTCCATACTTCCTTTTAAACTCTCTCATATATAATTCAATTAACAATATGTAGAATACATATTTGTACTCATATATTTATATCATCAATTTTATTTTATTATCTAAACTCATGTATTTTTATCCTTCATTTTTTTTCCTTCAGTGTATTATTTGACCTACATGAATCAGCAGGCCGAAGTAATGGAAAATGAAGAGATCAAGCATCCAACAGGTTACACCATTTCTTTGTTATTTGTTACTTCTGCAAGATATTTATAGACCATGTTTTCAAAAAACTAGCAGTTAAAATTGTTTACTTAGTCCAACTTGAATAATTCAAAACTTTTTTTAAGGCTCCAAAATTCTCTCCTTCTTTTTTACTATTTCGTCAATAATGTTAACAGTAACAACACTATTTAAACTACGATTTTTCTTTACTATCTTCATATTGTTTTCTTCATTCTTACTAAAATGACTTATATCATTTACTTCTTACTTTCTTTCTTTACTACTTTACTGTTTTACTATATACATATATATATATATTTCACTCCATTTTTTCTTCCGCGGCTACTACTTAATCAGGTTCTACATAATGCAAATTTTCATACACCATTACACTATTTACTCTATAAATTATCCGATGTAAATATGTGTGTTTGTTGATTATAAATTATTATTACATTATTATTGGCTCATGCATTGTAGTACCATCCCCACTTGGATTAAGATGAAATTTGCATTAATTATGTTTACATATTCCATCGGACAATGGTCTTTTTTCAACACAGTACTTATATTTTCATTTATTACCATGTATTTAAACATTATTTGCTAAATTAAATATTTTTTCCTGCTTTTTTACGATAAACCGATGGATGATCAACAACGAGAACAACGTCGGTTGGCACAACAAGCTCGATGTTATAGGATGTCCAGCGATGCAAGACAAGTCTAGTTGGCTAACCGTAGGCGACAATGATGCGCACAACGATTGCAAACATTTGGAATGCAAATACAACCTACAATCGATTCCAATTTTAATTCATATTCCCATTTTCAGTTTCAGATTTTAGATTACCAATGTTCTTAATAACAATACACCGCACTGTAGTTTAACCTTACATAATGAAAAGGATGACCAACGATAACCTCATTTTCTTCTGTATAGCAACATGTGAAAAAATTATCCCAAAATATTATATTAAATAAAACAAAATAGATTTGCTTTAGCTACAAGTCTGAAAATAACTAGACTCTTATACTTAGGTCTGTCAGTCTACAAAAATAAAATTTTGAACTTTATTATTATAGGCTTATATTCATTATAACATAGATAATCAAAAGTATACCTTATCCATAAAGTACTTAAGAACTTATTTCTAACATTAAGTTTTATTTCCTAATGCCTGATAGAAATCAACCAACTTTTTGATAAGCTGTTAACATCAGTTATTGCCCTATCCTCTTTCAGTTTTTCATTACTGTCGTTTATTTATTCTAAATTTTACCTGGTCATCATTTTCCTTTCATTTCAACAGTAGTCGTAAATATCTCATTTCCGACTCTTATGTGGGAACTGCACCATTTGAAAATGAGGAAGTTATAGAACCTCCGCCACCTTTTATCACTAATAATAAATGTGGTCAAAACTTTATCGCAGACCATGCTCTTCGTAAACACCTACTACCACAACCTACATCCTGCCAATTCTGTGAAGCGAAAAAATTCAGTTTTGAAACTTCATAGAACTGGTGTTCAAATGGAAATATTAGTACTTGTCAACCTACTTCTCCACAACAACTACTCTACTTATTTACGAACCAAGGTGAAGTTGGTTCACATTACAGAACCAACATAAGATCATATAACAATGCATTTGCTTTTACATCGAGGTGCAACTATAGATCAAATTCTAGCAAATGCAATAACTGGAATTTATTCCTATCGTGCACAAGTTTCTATATATCATCGTATTGGAAGCGTTTTACCCACAACTAGCAGTAGACCAAGATATTTACAACTTTACATATACAACACACAACATGAGATTGAAAATTGACAATTGGATAATGAAGCGCCAAGATCGGATGTACTTCTTGAATTAAAGCACATTTTAGATACATATAACCCTTATGTATCCATCTTTCGTCAATTGGGGCAAACACGATAATATGCAAATTTGCAGGGTTAAAATAAAGAGATCGTAGTAAATCGACATCTTTACGAATTACCAACTGCATTACAAGTAGCTAGGATAGTCGTAGGAGACGAGTCAGATGATTTGCAGGGTAGGGATATTATAGTCGAAACAAGAAGTGGAAATCTACAGATTGTAACAGATACAACCAGATTTCATGATCCACTACAGTATCCTCTCTTACTACCATATGGTGAACATGGGTGGGATTTGAGCATACACGATAATGGAAATAATCAAATCAGTTGCGCATCTTACTACTTCCATCTTATATAGGTACAAATGCTATGCTATTAATTAATATAATAAACACTGTTCATTTTGCATTACAAAAAATTCTGCCTGCTTTTTGACCTATACAAAATTGCTATTTTTCGTTTAGAAAGTACAATATTTTAGCATATATGAAAAATAGCATTTACTCTACTAATACTTTCCAATTCATGTATTATTAACCTTTATGCCCTGTTTTACCTTGCATAATATATTTCAATGTTTTGCTAACATATTATTACAGTTGTTTTTTTTCCTAAGATTCGACCAGGAGATAGATCGCTTGTTTTGCTTGGTGGACATCTATTTCAACAATATGTAGTTGACATGTTTGTAAAAATAGAAACCATGCAACTTAGGTTTCTTCGTAACCAAGATACCATTAGGGTTGACCTGATCAAGGTTTACAAGATGCTCTTACCATGGGAGAAACATCCACCGGTAAGTTCTAAACTTTAACCATGTCATGTTCTAATGCTACCGATTACTTCATACTGCCTTAATTTTTTACAACTCAATAAATTGACAAACTATGTAATGTTGGTGTCAAAAAAATTCTTCCATCATCTGATATTAGTAGTCCATGAGATATGCGCCAATGATATCAAGATGCAATGACAGTAGTGTAAAGATATGGAAAATCTAATTTATTTATTACTGTCACGTGTAATGCCAAATGAGTTGAGATTACTAATGAACTACTTCCTGGTCAACAACCATAAGACAGACCAGATTTAACAACAAGACTTTTTCGTGCTAAATTAGAACAACTAAAATATGATTTATTTGATAAAAGGTTCTTAGGTAAAGTCATTGCTCATGTGCATGTCATTGAATTTCAAAAAAGAGGATTACCACATTCACTTCTACTTATTTTAGATGAAAATGATAAGATTAATATCCCAATGAATACGATACTTTATTTAGAGCTGAAATTCCCAAAAAAGATTTTGAACCTGATTTATATAATGCTGTCATGAACAAATGATTCATCATCCATGTGGTCGCTTTAATCCAAACGCTATTTGTATGAAAAACGAAAAGTGTAAGAAAGGCTTTCCTAAACCTTTCACTCCCATCACTTTACATAGAAATTAATCATATCCAATTCATAGAAGACATGATAATGTGATTCAAAATCAAACAATGGAACACACAACTGATAGCCGTTAGGTAGTTTCTTATAATCCATATTTACTCTTGAAATATGATTGCCATATAAATGTAGAAATTTGCTCAAGTATTAAATCCCTAAAATATCTTTATAAGTATGTCTACAAGGTGTCAGACCGTATGTCGATTGGTGTATCTTCTGCTATAGCTGACAACGACGATGAAATTTCTAAATTCTCTAATGCATGATGGTTTTGTGCTCCGGGGGCCTTATGGAGAATATTTAAATTTTCCCTCAGTGACATTTCACCCTCTGTTATTGGTTTACAAATACATCTACCAAATAGACAACAACTACACTTTTCTTCAAACGAACAATTACAACATATTTTAAACGTTCAAAATAGATCAAAAACAATGCTTACTGAATTTTTAATACAAATGTTTATTATAAAGGCGCACGATAATACCTTTATCATGAGTTCCCAAAGAAATATTGGTGGGACTCTAAATGAAAAGCGTGGATTCGTAGATAAAACAACAGTAAGGTAATTGGTAGAATTTACACAGTATCCTCCTTAGAAGGCGATCGTAATTTTTTAAGATTGCTATTAACACATGTTAAAGGACCATTATCCTTTAATGATTACTTACCGCTAGCTGAATACAATATCATGCATTTAAAGAAGCGGCTGAACATAGAGGTTTACTAGAAAATGATGATAGCATTAAAGATTGTTTGACAGATGCTTCAAATACACATATGCTTGTTGAGCTAAGAAGGTTATTCACTGTAATTTTAGTATACCGTGAACCAAGTCTTGTGCGACAGTTGTGCGAAGAATTTTCACCATATTTAATTGAAGTTTATCAACATACTTCTACATCCCCAGCTAACAATACACATTTATTACTTTGATGTCTTTCAGATCTTGACGACTTACTCAAATAATACAATAAATCGGTTTTGGATTATGACTTCCCTCATGGTAATCTAAATTATTCTACTAACTACATAAACTCGAGCCTTATTTTATAAGAAAAATCTATAGAAATACCTCCACAAGACATTGAATCCATACATAAATTAAATTTACAATAAAAGGAGGCATTTGATATGATAATGAATTCAATAAAATTCAAAACAAATTCAATTTACTTCATAGACGGTCCGTGGGGAACTGGTAAAACATATTTATATCGTGCAATTTTAGCTCAATCAAGGGGTCAGGGACTCATTGCAATTGCAGTTGCCACTTTAGGAATTGCTTCTGTAGCTTTACCCGATGGTCGAACTGCACATTCTTGATGATTTAAAATTCCAATAAATCTTGATTCCTCTTCCACCTGTTACATTCCTAAACAATCTGATACAGCAAAATTACTATGCGAATTAACTGTTATACTATGGGATGAAGCAACAATGGCTCATCGTCATGCATTTGAGGCAGTGAATAAAATGTTAAGAGATCTAACCAATACCGATAAATAGTTTGGTGGTAAAGTTGTCATTTTAGGAGGTAATTTCCGACAAGTTTTGCACATTGCCATGAAAGGTACTAGGGCTCAAACAGTCGATGCATGCATAATAAGATCATACTTATGGTCGTTTCTTCACACCATCCACTTAACAAAAATATGCGTGCTAGAAATGATCATTCATATGCTTATTTCATTTTACATATTGGAAATTGGGAGGAACCCTATGTGGAAGATGACATGATTTAACTCCTAGATGATATTATTAGCACATGGAGTAACATAAACTCTATACATTCTTTGATTAACTCTATTTTCTCCTCACTTACTTCTAGATTGTATGATACATATATATAATGAATTAGCACCAATAAACGAGATAGTCGATGAGCTCAATAATAAGGTAATAACCATGTTTCCAAGCATTGACCACATTTACTATTCCTTTGATTCAGTTGAAGATGACACAACTAATTTGTACCAACCAGAATTCTTGAATTCACTTGCTCCAACTGGATTCTCACCTCATAAGCTCTCTTAAAGTGGGATCCTCAATAATGTTGCTTAGGAATATTGACCATAAAACTGGATTATGTAATGGAGTAAGGTTAATATGTCGTGTTTTCCATAGAAATCTTATAGATGCAGAAATTACAATTTGGTCATTTTCGTGGTACAAGAGTATATATCCCCCGCATACCACTTAAGCCTTCAGAAAATGTCAACATGCCTTTCACCCTAATTCGAAAACAATTTCCAATTAATTATCTTTGCAATAAAAATTACCAAGTCACAAGGGCAATCTGTTCCCAACATTGGCATCTATCTTCCACAACATGTTTTCAGTCATGTTCAACTATATGTAGCTTTATCCAGAGGAATTGGACGTCAAACAACAAAGGTATTAATACAAAATGAAAAAATTCAAAGGGAAATTGGTACTCATACTAGAAATGTAGTTTACAAAGATGTTTTATTCACATGCCATGAGTCATTCATCATAATGTTATCACATGCACTTACTTTATCACTACTAGTAAACCTACTGTATTATTGCTAGAATCCTATTCAAATTTTTTTAACCTTAAAATCATTTGGCATATACAAACATTTTTAACTCCGCCAGCTGTAAGTTTTCATGTTACAATGCCTATCTCAAGCTCGGAAAAGGAGGAGAGAAAATATTTTTTTTACAACTTAAACAATTTAATTGTTACCTATACATTTTTACTTTTTTTTTTAATATTTGCTGATTTCTCACATAAAGACCGTGACATATTCGTTTGTAGAACCAATCAATTTTCACTCTGCTCCTAACCACAATCCTACATAGGCTGTATGCTTCAATGATGATACTACTACTTTTATTTCACTGTATTCATCAAGTAACAAACCAGTAAACCATGTGCTCCAGCTGTTGCAATAGTTTCCCAGAGTTTCTGTGTAATACATATTTTTCCTTCATATGCACCCATTTTGTTACATACATATTTTATGTGTGATCTACATTTCTCTATGATGTACAACTTTTTTGTAATTACTATTTAACATTACCACTGTTGTATACATTTTCAAGTACTTTAATCAAATGAATTTTTTTTAGACTTTTTTCAAAAGTTCGTTTCATTTCTACATAGATGATTCATTTTTATGTTACCTATCCCATATGCATTTCCAGCAATTAATAGAGCTTATTGGCTTTTCATATATTACAAAACAAATGCTTTGTAAACATTTGATGTCTGACACTTTGTCTTTGCATTCTTATGTTTCATATATAACATTTCTGACCATCCTCATAAATATTGTTGTTATATTTTTAAATTTTTTGCTTATACCATGCTTTGTTTGCATTTAAAATTTCCTCAACCACCACTAATATTAAAATTTGTGGACGTATGGACATTTATTCATTTTCTTCTCTTGTCTCATCCACTCTTCCACTATTGTATAAATCCAGAGATGCTCACAATTGGCTATGCACACGTCAAGGGACGTGCCTTTGTACTGGTTATAATAAAGTAATAATTTTAATTAAATAAAATAAATAGCCGTCGGCAGCCGTCGGAAGCTAAATGACGGGACCGTCGATGGTCTTCGGAACCATCCGTCGCAATTTACACTATTTCTTGTAATGATGTTATTGAATTAAATATCTTTATATTTGAATAAAAAAATTAATTTTATCTTTTTTCTTAAATATATGAATATGCACATATACTGTAATTCTCATGTATTTATGGTTTATTAGAAAAATTAATGAATATTTGTTAATTGAATTTATTTAAACAGTTTAAATTTAAGATTACAAAATTAGTTATGGATTTAATGTAAAATATTAGAGGAGAACCGAGAAGGGTTTGTTGACTGAGCTTATTGATTAGTTTAAAGTTTGGGTTATGAAAATAATTCAAATGTTTGAGCTTAATATAAAATATTGGAAGAGAATTGAGAAAAGATTTGGAAATGATGGTAGAATTTTGTAGATAGTAGATATTTGAATATAAAATAATAAGAGAAGTTTTGCAGAATAATTATAAAGTAATAAAATTATAGGATTTAAAAAATAAAATTCCGGGACTTGGAGAGAACTAAAGAGATTAAAGAGAATAGAGAAATCTCCCGTAATAAATAAAAGAGCTTTAAATTGTTCTTTATTCTTATTATTTAATTAACACGTAACTTAGAATCTTTATTATTATTATTTAATTAACACGTAACTTAGAATTCTGTTATGGTGTCTTTAATGACCGATGGTTCAGGAAAAAGATACATCAAATTCCCCATATTGACTCAAGGGTTCTGTGCTTAATGGATTGAAGAAACCCTAGCACGAAATCACAGAATACAAAAGAAAACACTTTTATGATCTGGGCGTAGCAAATGAGCTAGGGTTTTCAGTATAATCTGTGCATTCACATCGTAATATTATAAAATATAAATTATTTAATTGAATTTATATTATGTTATTTACGATAAATTTTTTGCGATAAATGAATCTGAAATTAAAAAAATTCGTATTATTTGTGTGTACATTTTAAGTTATGTGATTTAAATATCTTTATATTTGAATAAAAAATTAATTTTACCTTTTTCTTATATATATGAATATTGTATATATACTGTAATTCTCATGTATTAATGATTTATTAGAAAAATTAATGAATATTTGTTAATTGAATTTATTTAGAAAGTTTAAATTTAAGATTATACAATTAGTTAAATAAATGGACTTGAACGTAAAATATTAGGAGAGAATTAAAAGGGTTTGTTGACTGAGTTTATTAATTAGTTTAAAGTTTGGATTATGAAAATGATTTAAATGTATGAGCTTAATATAAAATATTGGAAGAGAATTAAGAAAATATTAGGAAATGATTGGAGAATTTTTTAGATAGTATGTATTTGAATATAAAATATTGAGAGAAGTTTAACAGAATAATCGTAAAGTAATAAAATTATAGGATTTAGAAAATAAAATAGATAGGCTTTAGAGAACTTAAGATAACGAAGAAATCTCGAGGAATAAATAAAAAATGCTTTAAATTCGTCTTTAATATTATTTAATTGATAGGTAACTTGGGTATTCTGTTATGGTGTCTTTAATGACCGAGAGTTAATGGAAAAAATAAATCAAATTTTCCATATTGAGTCAAGTGTTCTGGGTTTAATGGACTGAGGAAACCCTATCACGAAATCCACGGTACAAAAGAAAAGGCTTTTATGATCTGGGCGAAGAAAATTAGTTAGGTTCCAAACCAGCTCAAAATTTGTTGGATAAGCTTTCGGAAGTCAAAATCAATTAGGGATAGTTCTTGATGATGGCAGATAATAGATCTGAGACTAAAGTATATTCGAATTTTACTTAGAACTTTCTCGATCACCTAGAGTTCAAATTTCCGATCTTGGATCTGATCTCGCTCTAAGTTCCTTACCTCGATCATCTAGAATGTCTAATTCATCGTCTATAGACATGCCTTATACACCATCTCATGCAATTTACGCCGCCGAATCAAATATTCTTCCACCTCGTGAAAACACTATTCAGGAGCACGCTCTTTATATACCTTTGAATGAACCCTACAATCCAAATAATTCCGAAGCAGAAGAACCTCCATCGCCAATTGCTCCTTATTACATTCCTTTAGACTCGCAAGAACCAATTCAATATACACCTTCTACAATGAATAATGCAGCGACATCGACGTATGCTCCTTATTACATTCCTTTAGACTCACCACCACCTTTGCCAAACAGGGAAGATGAATCATCCTCAAGAAGACACCTTTACGATAGTCCAGGGTTCGGATTCAGGAGATTAATCGAGTCAGACCATAGGTTGCCGCCTAAAAGATTCCATGCACTACCACACAACAACTGTGAAAGGCCTGCTTTTGTTCGATCAGATTCACCAGACCAGCAGTTGGTAGATGATCTAATGAGTTCAGAACGAAATTTAGAAGCCAATGGGAAGCATAAAATCAAGGAGGAAGCTACTGGCCTTGAAAGCTCCGAAGATGAGCATAAAAGTGCTGCCGATTTTGAATGCAATATTTGTTTCGAACTAGCTCAACAGCCTGTAGTAACTTCTTGTGGGCATTTGTTTTGTTGGCCATGTTTGTATCAATGGCTAAACATTCATAGTGAGTATAAAGAGTGCCCAATCTGTAAAGGAGAAGTCACAGAATCTCACATTACACCCATTTACGGTAAAGGAAGCTCTGAGGTTGGTGAAGAAAAAACATACATTGAGAATGGAGAGTCTAATGTAACAATACCACCTAGGCCTCGTGGTAATAGAATCGAAAGCTTAAGGCAGCAGCTCCAACATTTTTCTAGAAGGTTTAGAGAGGGAATGACTGCTTCTTGGGCACGCTTAATGCAGCAAGCCATGCATAGCAGTAGTAATAGATTTGATGCAGCTGCAGATCTTACTTTGCTTAGCAGTAACAACGGTGCTCAGGCAGTGTTAACAAGGCAAACTCGGCAGAGAACAAGGAGAATATTAAGAGGTCTCACTGCAGAGAGTGGATCTGAGACTAGAGACCATACTCTACCAAACCTAGAAACTAATAATGCAGGTCCTATATTTGATGAAGGAATTACATCATGGGGTCAGGATAGAGAAAGTGCCCGTAATAACCATTCATTGCTTGGTAATGCAATGGACCTATGGTCAAGAGATGATTTGATACTTCCAAGAAGCAATGACATGCCTTCTATTTGTAGGGACGGGCCTGAAATATGGCGTAGGCATAGGGACACTGGCAGTTCAGCGAACCCTAATTTTGTCAATGAAGCTGATAGAGCTGAGCTTCTTCAGCGAGATTCGGCATATAGTATGCTTCCTAGGGAAGATGTTCGAAGAGTGGTTGGAAATAATCGGTATGGTTCTGTAAATCCTTCTATCCCGGAACAGGTTGCCTCTAGAAACAATGTAGTGTCTACTGCTGCCACCGATCAATTTTCTGTTTCAAGTACCACTGCTACTATACAGGGAGATATGGGTGTACAAGTGGAAACAAATAGCGTTGGGTCTTCAAGGCCTTATAGAAGGAGAGAAAGGACGGGTGCTTCGGGTTCTCTGGACATGGATGAAGTTCTTCATCCAAGTAAAAGCAGAAGATTTAACTAAATATTTGATTCGGTTTATTGTGTGGTTTTAGCCTCGACTGTTCATTGCAGTGCTTCTACGTTTTATTTATATATTATGTTTTTTGTATGCTTATTTATTTATACCAGTTTGAAGTTTATTGGACAAAAATTCCCAGGCATGTAACAATGTTCGGTTATGTAGACAGGTTCAGTTGTGTAACAACATTGAGTACCAGGACTACTAAATTTCTAACGAACTCTCTATGTGTTTGACACAAAGAGTATGTGTTTGACACAAAGAGGTGAATTACAAAACTTTTACAATTAGAATTTGTATCTAAATTAACTGACATGTGACTGATACTAACAAAATTTGATGGAAGTTGTTTGAATTTGATTCGATCGATGAAAAACTTGCAATGGGAGCATGAGGATTAGCTCTACCTCACATTGAAAAATCAAGTCCGCTTGCGATTAAACCTTACAGTTCAACACGACGATGCACTGTAATGAACATGCTCCAAAACATGTATATGAATGAAGTCAGCTTGCGATTTAACCTCGGTTCAGCATGACAACGGACTGTGATGAGCATACATTTGTGTATGTTTAAAAATCAAATCCACTTATGAATGTGCTCCATGGTTCAGCATGACTAAGTAGGACGACTCTTTAAAAGGTAAACTTCAACTGTCAGTTCTTTATTTTGGATGGCTTTATGGTCAATGTCCTCCTTGCTGGAACATTCTCTATCTGCAACCTGATTCATACTAAGAGGAAGACCCAAATATTTAACAGGTAAATTTCTTTCCTGAATTTTTAGAATTTGAAGAATTTCCTCCTTGCTAGAACATATTTTATTAAAATAAGCCTTGCTTTTACTCTCAGTTATTTGCAGTCCTGCATATTCATATTTTCTAATATCCTTTTAACTAAATTAGTATTGCATATGTCTGCATTCATAAAGAATAAAAGGTTATCAGCATATAATAAATGAGAAATAACAGAATTTATTCTATTTATAGGCTTTAAATTTATATTTAACTGCTCTATTTCCATTTGTATAGAAAAATATTCCATAGCAATGGAGAATAAGTAGGGAGAGAAAGGATCTCTTTGTGATTTGCAAAGTTTATTAATATTGAATATGTAGTGGTACCGATACAGTCCTTAGTTAATTTGCAAAGTTTTTCATGAAAGCCCAATTGAGTCATCATATGAATTATGAAATGTCTATTTATTTTGTCAAATGCTTTGTGTAGATCTATTTTGATGCATGCTTTGTTTTTACAACCCTTATTGTAATTTCTAATAATTTCATTAACTAATAGGCTATTTTTCACAATATATCTTCCGGGTATAAAAGCACTTTGATTTCCAGAAATCAAATACTTTAAGAAAATATTTATTCTATTACTCAAAATAGAAGCAATGATTTTATATATAAAATTACAGCATGTTATAGATTTGTAATCCCCTAATTCATTGGGGATTTTGACCTTTGGGACAAGAGCAATAAATGTATGATTTAGACATTTCAGTAATTTTCCAGTTATGAAAAATTCATTTATTGCATCAAATAAATTATGCTTAATGTCATCCCAATGAGTTTTATAAAATTTTGCCCCAAATCCATCTGGCCCTGAACTTTTATCTATGTTAGCATTGAAAATTATACGTTTAATTTCCTCAAAACAAATTGAAGCAAGAAGTATTTTCTCACTGTTATCATTAAGCATACATTTTGTAGCAAAATTTGGGAAATCCCTCCTATATGAATCAATTTTATACAGTTTAGTAAAATATCTAATGGTCTTCGTCTCTATTTGAGAGACATCATTAATTGTAGTCTCTTTATCATCTAACACTTTTCCTATATCATTAATGTATTTCCTATTGTACATTTTGTCATAGAAAAACTTGCTAGACCCATCCCCACTAGTAAGTCAGTCAATTTTAGCCTTTTGTCTCGTGTTGATAGTTTGCACATGTAAGGCTTTACTTAAATTGTCTTGCATTTGAAAACTTTTATTTACAAGTGATTTGTCTGAGCCATCAAAGTCTATCTTATTTTGGATACTCTCACATTCATTTTTGATTTGCTTACTATTATCTTTATTTTGATTTTTGTTCCAACTTTTCAAATTTTTCTTAGAATTGATGTCAAACAATTCACAAATCTGAATGGTTAAATTTTAAAATTGATGTTTTTCTGAGATAAAAGAATTTGAATAGGAGTATGATCAACAGACGCTTGTGATAAAGTGGAACATTGGAAATCTGCAAAACAATTTACAAATTTTTGGTTGATTAAAACTCTATCCAATTTGTAGTGCATATTTCTAAATTTGTCCGATTTTCATGTAAATTTATGACCCATCATAATAGGTTCCACTGGACCAGTTTTCAAATTGAAGTTATTGAAGATTTCTAATTTTTTAAAAGGTATAGGCAAACCTTCTTTTTTTCAAATGAGTGCATTACTGTATTGAAATCCTTAATTATTATCCAAGGCTTATTCATGTTTTTGTTTAATAGCTCTAAATGATTCCATAAAATTTTTCTTTCATGTTCATTATTAGAAGCATAAAAAAATGAAATTTCGAATTGAAAGCCCCATCTGTTTATAAATTTACAATGAATATATTGTAAATTAATAAAATATTGTTTGAAATCCGATATATTTAAGTCCCATAATAACATAATCCTACCATTGCCTCTATAGAATTATTATTGATAATGCTCCAATTTCTTAAGCATCTCGATTGATAATCTTCTATCTTAATATTATCAAGTTTATGTTTTAATACCCCTATAATACTTGGTTTATTAACCATAAGCAAATTAGATAGATCAAATTTCTATCTTAATTTTATATTATCTGTTGGTCACGTGTTGTGTTGTGAGACAAGTTTGTATTTTCTTTTTTGTTTGTTTTTATTTTTAGCCCAAAGTTGTCGTATGGATGGTTTTTAGTGCGTTAAATTTGTTCTACTCCTCCATCTATTTGACAACTTGGTATTCGACTAACTGCTCTCTGTACTGTTAATATATTGACATGACATGTACTCTTTTTTTCCTTGCAAGACACTCATTTAGATTAGGAGGATTGTAAGGTTTTAACGAGGCATACCATGTAAATATATGTCTTTTATTTTAGCAATAAAGAATCATTTTCAAAAAAAAAAATTCCTTTCTGGAGAATTTAACCCTCTAACATTCCAAGAAATTATCGACATTAAATAAAATAAAATTTTATTTTAAAGTATACTCAAAGGATATAACTATTAGCTACACAGTGAGTAGTTAGAATTGGCATCCTTCTTGTGCAAATAATTCTCTCTAACTTCTATAGATTTAGAAGTCTTTATTCCCTTTCTTTTCAGTAGCTTTTTATCTTGAATTTTGAGTTGATCTTCCCATCCTGGATTTTTAATAATGTATTTCTCTTTGAATTTTTCTTGCTCTTTATTTTATTCACTTGATTTTGATACAATGTCTTGCAATTTTTTTTTGCTTTTCTCCTTTTTCTACTGGTAGGAGAAGAATTAGATAATAATTTAACTGCTTTCTAAACTATATTTCCTGTTATGATTTGTTGTCATCTGCATTTGTTGTTGTTCTATTTTTATCCTTCTCCTGAGAAATAGAGATTTCAGATTCCTTGATAGAATTACTTTCAAGTTCCATGTTATCATTACTTGGGGTTAGAAGGTTTTTCTCATAGGAGATGGAATTTTCGATAGCTTGTTTCAGTGCATCAGCTTCAACCTGAATTTCAACCATTGGTTTTTGGAATTTCTTTTGAGATTTCTCTGATTCCATAGATGTTTTATATCTTATTTTGGAGCTATTTCTTGATACTCCGAATTGTTTTCCTTTTTAAATGTAACATTACCATTAGAATTATCCTTTGTGTGTTTGTCTGCATCCACTTCATTACTTAAACTATGTACACTGATTCCATCTGTTTCTTCAACAGTATCATCCATTCTTGAATCTTGATTGTTTTCTCTTTACATACTTTCTTGACTGTGTAGTTTTCAACATTGTGACCAAAACATTTACATGTTTCACATCTTGGGGGAATCCATTCATATTCAATTTTTTTGGGTGATGATTTCTCCATCATGCATACTGATAACAGCTTCTTCAGGTAAATCTGCATTTGCATTAATTTCTACTAGAATTCTGGCATAGTTTAAACGAGTTTCCTTTGTAGTGGGTTCATCTAACTTTGATGGAATTCCTACAGTACTTGCTATAGCACTAAAGGCTTCCTTATCCTATAATTTTAAATTCAATTCAGGAAGCCCAATCCATTTGGAATTGTATACAGTAATTCTTTTTCCATTTTCAATTTTTTGACCATTTTTTAAGATTATCAGTTTTCCATTGATGAAATATGGCCCACCATTTATAGTTTTGTCACAATCGGAGAGGTTTGCAAATCTAATGATAAAGAATCCATTATTTCTTGCATATATATCAAAATTACTGTTGGATTCCAGGTTCTTGCAACAAACCACTTGAAATGATGATAAGCTAGTCGGTTTACAAAGACATAAACGAGAATTGATTTACTCCACTTGATCTCAGCTCTTCTATTGATAGCCTCCTTCATCACTATCATTTTCTTGTTGTTCGGATTCAATAGAGCAACAAATTCCAGATCGAAACCAGAATTCAGTTCCCCACTTTTAAGCATATCTTCCCATGTAAAAGACTTTTTTGAAGATTTTGCTTTAGACCTAGCGACAGTTTATTGAAGGTGAATTGATGATCTCTGGTTAGGTTTTTGCTAAAATCGAAAATGTATAACATTTTCTTAAGAAAAGAAAGGAGGCCTCTGGCTTAAATTACTCTTTTGCTTAACTCTGTTGGGTTTTCCTTGAAAAATTTGAGATGCATTCTTGTTCTAATATTGAGTAGATGCTTTCTAATTATTGAATCTAGGGGTTGAGACATTTTTTCGATTTCTAACTTTTGTAAATCCGCCCTCATCTGCATCGGGGGGATTTTCTTTGTGGTGTTGATGAGAATAGGCTAGGATTAGAGGAGAGATTATGAGGAGAGTGGCTATTCTGATCTTGTATTGAATTATTGGAATTGATTTTTGTTTCTCATGGACGCCATTGTTGGCAAAAATGCTATAAAAGAAAGATACGGAAGGGAAGCTAATGCTTTTGTTTTCAATTTATTATTGAATTTCTGGCGCCAACTTATCTTAGGCTAACCTTAGGTAGGGTTAATATAATCACTTGCTTGATTTGACACATACTTGTATGATTTGCAGTCTTCTTGTTCTCAAGGAATCAAAGGCGAATTTATTTCTAGTTTTAGAGTCGAGAGGATTGAATGTCTCTAAGATAATTTCTTACTTTGGATCACTTAATAGAGCAGTATGGGTTTCTTTACTTGTTAAGGGAATGGAAGTTTGATCAAGTTTTTGAACAACACCATGAATCATTTGAAGCTCGGAACTATTAGAAAGTGATTATGATCATTTTTTGCTTTCTTCTAAATATTTTAACAATAACAATGGATGATAGTATTAGTGCATATTTCACTACAACAAATAACACTTTTACAACGTGATATACGTCGTGAAAAGTTTAACGTCGACATGTTGTAATAGGCCTTGAACTTTTTAAAAGCTGTTGATTAAACATTGTAAAAAGCTAATTATTGATAGTGTTTATGTTCTGCTTGTGTATTATTTCTACAATGTTAAGTGTATGTTTTTTTGGGATGAAACAACGTTAAGTTTATGTTGTTTTATACCATAGATTTTGTTTCTACAACATTTTTGTTTTGCTGTTAAAGATTATGCTAGTTTATTTTTATGTTTTCTCAGCATTTTTTAGACGTTGTGGTAAATTTCTTACAACATTTAATACATTTTTAACGGCATTTTCCCTACTGTTGTATCCTATCATTTGCTGTAAAATATTATCAAACAATAGACAACATTATATACAGTGTTGTCATAATTGAAATAATATTGCATAGTAGTATTATAGAAATTTCAACATATAAAAACATATTCAAATCGAACTACAATCATCATTTAAACACGTTTTATAATTCAACATATTATAATAAACGTATTCAAGTTTGTACAATACCCAAATACCAAGTTTGCACAATATTCATAAACCAAGTTTACACAGAATCCACAAAACCAACTTTGTAAAATATCTGTTACATCCCAAAGTGTACCAAACCAAAACGAATTCATACGCCTACTACATCAAAATGGACTTCAAACACTTGAATGACATGCCATTGTTCTAATTGTCTATTCCGAAGTATTCAATTAACTACAGTTAAAAAATTCAAAAATTAACGATAGCTTAAGGAATTAACTTATATATATAGAACAACAAGACCCGTCAAATGGGATGAGTTGAGTCATAAATGGGTTGAGTCAAAATTGACACATCCCAATTGAAATAATATTGACCCAACACATTTGGCCCATTTATTAGATGGGCTAACCCAACCTAGCCGAAAAACTAAATGGCTCACTTGGGTCTAGCCCATTTAACTCATTAACACAAAAAAAATTGAATTGCCTAAACTACATAAAAAATCATATATAGCAGTGGTAGTAGCTGATGTTTATTTTGACAACAATAAACATACAAAATAACAGTGGAAGAAATATATTGAAATTTCAACTGTAGTTAGTTTTTTTTTAGAGTGACGGGTGTGTAGCGTGAAACTACACAGCCGGTTAAATAGTTATATTATATAGTACTGAAGAGGTCGATCGACAAGCCCGATCGATGGCCAAAAAATAGGTATGAAGCAACAAACTATAATAGATATACTAGAGTATCATAGACTATTACATATTAACCGTAGTACGTGATATCCCCCTGTAGACTAAGACTATCTCTCCGGAGATGCAGTGGTGCTTCCCTGGGATTCTACTGGCTGGACGCTGCACTGTGGGAGACTCAGGCGGAAAGGCGTAGAGTGACATTGACCTGTTATAGAGGAGAAAATGTGAGTGATAATTCTACAGGTTCCCTCGAAATGTCGTGTTGGTTTCCCAAATACAAGGGCATTCCTCTCTTTCCAAATGCACCAGCTAAAGGTTGATATGAAGGTGTCCATCAGCAGACTCTGCTGATTAAACTGCCAATATTCGAAGTGAGAGGTCACACTGGGAATAAACCCCAGAAGATAGGCACTAGTTACTGCCCAAATTGAGTAGGAGAAATCACATTCGAAGAAAAGGTGAGTTACTGATTCGTTCTGAGTTGAACAAAAGACGCAGCGCGGATCAATGGGGATGTTGAGTCTGTCTTTGGTATTGATTCAGCCAGAAATTAAGCACCATTGGAAAAAGGCTATACGAGGTGGAAGGTTGCAATGCCAAACCCTGGGGAAGGAGAAAAGGCGACCGGGGTGGATTAGGTATTGATAACAGGAGGCGACTGAGAATCCTTTGGAAGGTGCAAGGGCCTAGAGAAAGAGGTCCTGACTGTTGGAAGGACGGATCGACAGGAGGATATTTGTGGCGGAGAGAAGTTCAGGAACTAGGTCTGCATCGAAGATGGAAGGTGGGCAAAGGTGTTCGGGACCTAGGGTGAGATAGTCTTCAACTGTTGCATTGGGGAGGGCGGCGTGTGAGAAGAGGTTGGGTAGTAGTTTGGCGAGGGGCAATTGTCCATACCAGGTATCTAACCAGAATAGGCACCTGTTGCCGCTTTCGACTTTAACCTGGAACAGTGCTTTGACTCTAGGTAGGGTTTGAAGGACCCCCGGCCAGAAAGGGGATGGGTGGGACCGGGTGGTGAGGTGGAGTGCCAAGTGAGGGTTTGAATGATAATGCTGACATAAGATCCACGATTTCCAGATGAAATTTCCAGGTGTAAGTAATCTCCAAAGCCATTTGGACAGCAACGCCTGATTGAATGTGCGAAGGTCAGTAATCCCTAGCCCACCATGATTGCGGTGCATACACACCGTCTTCCTCAACTGTAGTTTGTTGTAGACGCAGCAAAATAACTTAACATACAAACTAATGGTAATAGTTGCATTATTGCATAGACCAAATTTTCCCCAAAGCATTATGTACAAAGTATTCCTGGAAGAAATAGACAAGGGTATGAAATGAGAGTACAAGTGAGCAAGGATTCTTCAGTGTATACTTGATCTAAGCATTAGCAGCAACCTCCTCTTCGATCATTTTTGGTACAAAGAGAAGAGTATATATGAGATATCGATCACCATACAAATTGTGCATATGGTCTAATCAAACAATAAGCCATAAATAAGTGCCATTTGCATAAGAAATTGGTTTATCAAAAGGTGAAGAAATTTATAAGTTGAGTAACGTTTGTTCGCATTTGGCTGTCCAAAACTTGGAAGCACGAAGCCATGGAGTTAAGTATGCATCGTACCACCTATAGTAAGGATTTTTCCATTTATTGGACATAAACATTAACAGTGGATGATGAGCACCCTACATAAATATATTTTTATTCGTTAGTTTTCCTTATAGAAACCTGGGATTATTTCTATTTTCTAGTTAAAAAACTTGGCAATATACATCTATGAGTGAGGTTTAGTAATAAAACCAAAGGTAGTGCAACCTAGAGAATTCTAATATTACTTGTTTCAATTAAATTTCGAGTACCAAAAAGAGCATTTTAACTTAGCATACTAAGCTTAAAATTGAACAAAGATGGACATATTTCAGAAAGATATGTCAGGTAAGACAGGAAATATGTGTATATATTTCATAAAAAAGGCCAAAAAATACGTGGTATTGCATGCTATAGAACCTTTAATACCTATGACCCTATATGGTTAACACCCTGCTACCCTGCTAAAGCCCTGCAAAATCCCCGTTATAGTGTGTAGCGCTCTTCAATCGCTATGTTATTTCAATTTAATGCTATTTAACAGTAGCTCCGCTCTTAAACCCTGCTATTTTTCGTTACACCCACTAAATCAAGGCCCTTTAACACCCGCTTTAGCAATATTAGTATACAAAGGTTGATTTACTAGTTGTCTTTTAAAAAAATTGACAAAGTAGGGTAAAAACCAAATTTGAAGGCACAAATGCTCAATGTAAGTTAGAAATATATTGTAGTTAACAAATCTAGTATGGATAAATCATGATATTCTATAAATTTGTTATATAAGATCAAATAATATATTTTTTCCTACACAAATGATGTGAGAATGATAATAAATTAATTTTAAATGTGTAACGACCCAGAATTTTGAACAAATTAAATTGAAAATATTTGATTAATTTTAAATATTTGAACGATGATTTAATTTGAATCCCCGATATAACTTTGAAATTTGCGATTAAACTTTAAAATTTAATCTATTGAATGCTGAATAAAAATTTGAATATTTAATTTTAAGCTGAAGAAAAATATTTCAAAAGCTTTTAAAATTCGTATTGATATTACTGAAGATAACAGAAGCTTCAGAATCGAATTTAAAACTGTTTTGTTCAGTTTTGAAATTTATATCGTTCAACCGATATTTGAAAATAGCGTTCCGGGGCACAGTCTCGGAATTCGACGAAACCAGTTCTATTGGGTCCGTAATATTGTATTATTATCGGATTTCAAATTTCGTATTAATTTGGAGTGATCGTTTGGCCGCACGATAGGCAAACGCGTTGAAATAATATAATGAGATATTTTTGGATATAATAGAGAAATAAATTTCTAATCAACAGCCACCCTATCACTTTTCTCTGCCGACCTATGTGTGTACTCAAGTGTTGGTAAAAATCGAAAAGAAGAAATAACTATACGAACGAAAACACTTTTCTCCTTTCAGTTCAAAAATCGAAATTCGCTCCTCTCTGTAAATGAAGATCGAAAGCAAGAAAATTAACAATGGCCGAAGCGCTTTACTCTCGCTCCTTTTCTGTTCGAAACCCCTAGATTTAATTCACAGACCAAATCAAAACGAAATCCCTCTTCACAAGATTTAAAACCAGGGCGCCGAAGAAAAAAAAACTTTCGTTCTTTCAAGTCGCGATTTCAATCTCGAGTCGATGGCGCTCGTATGGGCTTCGAGCAAGCTCACGCGACTCGCGATCGGAGGCCAGTAGTCGCGTTCGATCTGAAGAGCGGTGACGAGGCGAAGGCGGCATCTCGAGTTCAGCGTTGTCGAAGGCAGTTGGGGGTGTTTCACGACTGGGATGGGAGATCGATCTTGAGCTCGGCGTTTGCCTATAGGTTGAGCGACGAAGTCGCGATGGCGGCGCGCGAGATGGCGAACGCGTGGGCAAACGCGAGTGGTGGGGCGATCGATTTCAACTTTGTGTGGAGGAATCGAGCACGATTCGGTTGATTGGGCTTGAAGGTCGATGTTGATGTCGTGGAAGATGCGCGCGCAGTGGAAGCTCTCGGAGGGGCAGGCAGAAATCATACAAAGCTGGCATCGGTCGTGCGATCGAGTAGGATGACATTGGAGGGGCAGCAGCTCGCGCGCACTGGCGATGGTCGAGTTCGATCTCGACGAAGTTGGCGAAGTCGATCGCTGTGAGGTATTTGCTGTTTTGTTTTTGATTTAATTTAATATAGTCACAGTTTAAAATTTGGAAGAAGAAACAATACTTTCATATTAAAATAAACAGTAAGGATTAAAACAGAGAAAAGGAATTTAATTTACAGTGAGGTAAATATTAGTTTTGGATTTTTATTTTATTGAAACTATATTTATATACACACACACACCAATATTTAACTAATTGTAGATTTTAAATGATATGTTGAGGAGTTTAATTTACTTAATCAATTTATTTAACAATTCTAGAATTTGTTATAAAGAAATGATTAGTTAAATAAATATGTATTTAAAAGAAATTGATTTAAAAATAAAGATATTAATCTAAAGAAAAATCTTGGTTAGATAGATTTTTAAAAGAAAATCAGTTAAAACTTAATTTATTGTTCGAATTTAAATCAAATAAATTATTAGTTAGTTAAATTTATCAAATAGAAATTTATTATTCGATTTAATTCGAATATTAATAGATTGTATAATTGTTTATACAAGATCGGATACAATGAAGAAATGATCAAAATGGAAATGGATGGCAAAATAAAAAGCTAAGGTGAGATCTTTCTCACTCAAATGAAAAGTGGAATTTTCAGTTATTGATTTGATTGCTATTGGATGTGATATTAGATGTAATAGGATATATCTATATATATAGCAATATATACATATTGGCATATGAATATATTGGATTGATGATTTCCCGCCTCGTATAGCGGATGAGACCCTATTGCGCCGTTAGTAAGCGGATATTTTTATAAAACCCATATACCGCGATATTCCACCTCGAAGTGGAATTGGTATTGTGCTAACATCTGTGGATGCAGGAAAAAAGGTTGGAGGGATCCAACTGGATCCCTCACCAGTATTTATTTATTTACAGATATTGATGTATATTCTGTTATCATATGTTGATATATGATGTTTGATGTTGTGATTGACTAATTGGTGCTGTTGCATCATCGGATTCAAGTTTTGAAGTTTAAAAATAACATCTTTTACTTTAAAAGGATTTTTAAAGTGATTTTTGAAAGTAGATGGTTTATTGAATTTTTGAATTGATTTATTTCAAATGAATAAACGTCTAAAATTTTAAAGTTATAAAAGTTAAGATTTTTGTGAAATAAAATCAAAGTGTGATTTTTGAAATAAAAGTTAAGAAATTTATGAAATGGGGTAAATTGGGATTTCTAGTATTATAAACGGTTTATTTAAAAAGATGTACAAAAATGGATATTTATAAATTTGAAATATTGGGATTATAAGACAAGTTTCTATAAGTGTTAAAATGAAGTGAAAATGGGATTTCATAAGTTAATGAAATCTGAAAGTTTAAATTTTGTAGAGTTTAAAAGAACGATTTCTTTTAAAATAAATGAATTATAAGTTATATTAACTTATAAATTGAATGGGTCCTTAAAGAAGATGTATAAATCGAAGTTGTTATAAAATGGAAATAGAATTTATAAACGTTGTTTTTTATAAATTCGAAAATAAATCAAATTTGATTGATTTTAAATATAGAGATTATTAAAGGAATTTTATCCACGATTTTGGACAGTGGATAATTCTTGAAATAAATGTGTAAAAAAGATTGAAATTTGGTTATTGAAGTATATTCACGATTTTGGACAGTGAATATATTATTGAAAAAAAATAGTTATGTTTGGGAAAGCGATATTATAAATGAAGTTAATTTTTTTAAAAGATGTTTTAAAACGTGTGAACTATCGAAATCATAGATTTCAACATTCATTGTTGAAATAGACGTTTTCGAGAAATAAGGAAATGGTGGACTATAACACTGTTGTTATAGTAAATGATTTCCGAAAGGAAATGTTTTTATATAGTATTGGGATTTACATATCTATCTTAATTTCGAATCCCTATACTAGTGATTTTGGAGTCGTCGTAACGATGTTTTACGTAACATTCGTTTTGACTCAAATAAATGTGCTTAAGAGAATGATTTCCTTAAAGAATGAAATGTATACTTAATTTTGATTTAAGTATAACGAATATTTTCAAATGTTGAAAATAAATAGATTTGTGAATTACTTATTGTAAAATAAGTATGGAAATGCTTTTCCAAAACGAAATGAAACGTTTTGAGATTTTATCTTCTTAAAGATAAAATGAAATTGAATATTTGAAATCGATTTGAGAATCGTATATCAGTAGATATTTTGAAAATATAAATTCACTATGGAATTTATGAAGGAAAGGGAAACTGTTTAGAAAAATAAACGTTGATTTATTTTTCAAGTGTGTAAATTATATATCTAGTAAAGATATTTTTGGAAAATAAATAATTTGGAAAATTATTTGGAATCTGATGATGTTGCGCATCTTTATTGATAGTTAAATAACCGACTATCAATAATTACCTTGAATGGTATTTGTTGTGAAATGGATGAATTTGAATGCCACACTTATTTTTAAATAAGCGCTCACTATTCGGGTTAGCCGGGAAAGGACCATGGGGTCGTATAACCCATTCCGAATATGTGATACGTCGTTATGAATTGCATTTGAAGACTGGTGTTGAAGACCGGATATTTTTGAAAACGGAAGGATTACCGTCGAGTTACTCTACATCGGCTGATCTCCGATTTAGAGGTTTTATCACCCTTAGTGACGGGAAGTCCGGACGTGATTAGAAATTTATCCGGATGTGCAAGGGCTTCGTGAGAAGTGCCTTCGGTTCTGTTCGATCCCGGAACAGACTTGTATGGATTGTGTGTCTGACGTTACAATTTGAGATATAAAGCTGATTTCTTTCAAATACATATCTGTTGGTGGCGGAGAATTTATTCTCTTAGCTTAACACCCTTCTCTGAGACGTACGAGCTCAGAGGTTATGTAGTTGAAATTTATCGGCAATATACTCCCAATTTGGTAACGTGGCATACTGAGTGTTGCTGTGAAATGATCAGTGTTTGATCATTTGTGATATGATCATTTGTTTGATCTTATATCTTTGTGATCATAGGTTGATCATTTGTTTGACCCGAAGCAGGGCTTTGCAGAAAGCGTAGCTTTGTGGACGAGACTTCGTCGAGCCTCACACCCCGGAAATGGTCGAAACAGGAAGGATGCAGCAAGGTTCTAGGGAGTAGCGCCCCTTAGTGTATGTCATTCCTTCTGGATAGAGGTGGTATCATGGTATGGAGCCCAAATACTTAACCTATGTGGTTGCTGCAAATTTATTTCTTTGTCGTTGTTGGAAATCGGGGATCCTCGGGAAGATCGGTTACGATCGGGGGATGGCATACGCGTGTCAGTAGTTACCTATTTTTGCAGAGGTAACCCGGCCTTGTGTTGGCAGAGATCCGGTTAGGTTCTCGGGTCGTCTATTCCAGGGACGTACCCATCGTGGAAAAGGAAGTTCCTTAGCCTGACCATTTGTTGGAAATCCAAAGAAACAATACGTGACGTGTACGGTTTTAGTTGTATTACCTGCTATGGAATGTGGCGGTAACCTGCTATTGAACATAGTAGCTATAGTAGGCATAAGTGCGGAATGCCTATGCTGGCTAAGATTTATATTATACTTTCGAAATGTTTTCTACACTATGCACTAATAATAATATCAAAAATGATTTGATTTTTGCGTAGTAAGCATCTTTGACTATCATAAGAAGAAATCTCCTCCAATTCTGCGTTTGCATTGTGTGTGTGGTGGGAGGTCTTATGGTAGTTTCATTTTCCAAAAGCATTGCGAATTTTTTTTATTTTCTTTGTGAAAAATAACTGTTTTACGATCTCACACCAGTCTCCATGACTGACTCGGAGTTTATTGTTTCCCTTCTAAACTCTGGGTGCCCACCAATTTCCACACGGGCAGCCTAGAGTTATGTTATCAGGATATTCTGGAGCTTTGGAGATAAGCTGGATGACGAGACATAGTATTTGTATCTGATAGTATTTATTCCGCTGTGTATTCTATATGAGGACAAGTTATATAACTGTCCATTGTTGTATATTGACTCTGATGATTGATGTATGTATAAACTGATATAGTTCTTTGTTTTAAAAGACTAGTGTTTATCTATTATATATTGTTCCGCTGCGATATGTGAGATTCTGATATTGTTCTGTTTCCGTTCTGTGTGTTCTGTTGTTCTTCTCTCTTTCTTCTTTTCTTCTTCTTCTCTTTCTTTTCTCTTCTTCTATCTTTTTCCTCTTTTCTTCTTCTTCTGCCTTTTTCTTCTTTCTTAAACCCTCACTATTGGAGTTTCCGGCACTCGATTGCTCGACAGTCGATAAAGTGAGTATCGATGTCGAATTTTCGAAAGTCGAAAATTTCGGTACGTGACAGCATGGTATCAGAGCATATGGTTAAGCGACAACCCTGCTCTGTTGGGTGTTACTCATTAGAGATAGAGTCAGCAGTACTCTAGAATGAGTTGAGTGTAATAATAGATACGAGCGCGTATTTGTTAGTGAATATAAAAATGTTTTATATTGTGTTTGCTTATCCGTTGAGATGTTTGTGAATTTTGGTCGGTATGTGGGACGCCATATTATCGATAGGGATTTCTAAACACTTAAACGAGGCAAGACGACACAGTATTGTTTTAAAATAGGGTGAATGAAATAATTTTACCCAAAACTATTTTTGTATAGAAAAGAAATAATTTTCTGTAAATTATTATGATATATGGATGCATGGTTGTTAGGAAGTAATGATGTTAATTATCCTCATTAATATATATGTGGAAATTGTAAATGAAATTGGAATTAAAACAAAGAACCAGGAAATAAATCCATATACAAATGAAATTTAAGAATGTAAATTATAAATGTGACTTATAATTGGAAGTAGAATTCCAGAGAAGTTTTTGGAAATGTTTTGAAAAGAATTTGAAAATTTAGGAGATTTGGAAAGTTTAAATCTTTTTGATTTAAAAATGATTTTCAAAGGTTTTGAAAAGTGTTTTGAAGGAATGAAAAGCTCTAAACTCTTTTCGGTCGCTGGAAAATAATTCCGATGATGATCGCGACATCACCGGTGTTCATTTTCGGGTTTCCAAAAGAGGAATTGCTGCCAAATTGTTTTAAATGGAAGTTGTTTGAAAAATTTGGGTTTTGTTTTTGAAATTCAAAGGATGATTTGAATTGTTTTCAAAAATGGTTTTGAAAAGGTTGAAAGACTCTGGAATTGAGTATTGAATTATGAAAATAAAATTGTGAATGAATGAATCAATTTGCAATTGCAAGTACATGAATGTAAATTGAATTCGAATTGAAATCCAGTTTAATATAAGGGGTTATAAACCAAAATAGTGAATTGTAAATAAATTTTGGGAACGAACAAAAGTGAATAAAACTGGAATTGAAACTGAATGTTGAAGACAAATTTGAATAAATGAATTAGAATTTGTGATGAATTAGTAAATGAACCTAATTTAAAATAAGCAGTTGTAAATGAAAGTTAATCGATGAAATTCAATATTTCAGAATTGAAGATGAATTGAATTTAAATTAGATTGAAGTTGTGAATTAAATTCAAATAAATGTGAAATGCAAGATTGAACGAAATTTGATATGTAACTAGATATTATGGCTAGTAGGACATACAGGTGTTATAAAATGAATTGGAATTTTGATTTCGAAGAGAATTTGAATTGCTCGACAAAAGGTAAGTATTTGAATTTCAATATGAGATTTGCTGATTTTCTTGTCTAGCCGCTTGGCTTTTTCTTTTCTTTTTGAAATTGAGAGTCCGTAGGGACGTTTTGTAGTCGTACCGTATTAGCCGCGCAAAGGAGACGCTGGCGAATTTTTTCGGAAATTTAGAGCGTTAGAAAATTTTTGAGAAATTTTGAAAGTTTAAAATTTGAATTTAAACTCGAATTTGAATTTTGAAGTAAACAATGTTGTTTGAAACTTATAACTGAAGTTGGAAAGTTAGTTGAATTGATAACGAATCTTTAGTAGAAAGATTTGTTTTGATAAAATTGATAAAACTATTGGATTGTGAAAAATAATAGACGAGTTAAGGACCATTTTTCCTAACTTGTAATTTCGAGGATGAAATTCTTTTAAGGGGGAAGTCTGTAACGACCCAGAATTTTGAACAAATTAAATTGAAAATATTTGATTAATTTTAAATATTTGAACAATGATTTAATTTGAATCCCCGATATAACTTTGAAATTTGCGATTAAACTTTAAAATTTAATCTATTGAATGCTGAATAAAAATTTGAATATTTAATTTTAAGCTGAAGAAAAATATTTCAAAAGCTTTTAAAATTCGTATTGATATTACTGAAGATAACAGAAGCTTCAGAATCGAATTTAAAACTGTTTTGTTCAGTTTTGAAATTTATATCGTTCAACCGATATTTGAAAATAGCATTCCGGGGCACAGTCTCGGAATTCGACGAAACCAGTTCCATTGGGTCCGTAATATTGTATTATTATCGGATTTCAAATTTCGTATTAATTTGGAGTGATCGTTTGGCCGCACGATAGGCAAACGCGTTGAAATAATATAATGAGATATTTTTGGATATAATAGAGAAATAAATTTCTAATCAACAGCCACCCTATCACTTTTCTCTGCCGACCTATGTGTGTACTCAAGTGTTGGTAAAAATCGAAAAGAAGAAATAACTATACGAACGAAAACACTTTTCTCCTTTCAGTTCAAAAATCGAAATTCGCTCCTCTCTGTAAATGAAGATCGAAAGCAAGAAAATTAACAATGGCCGAAGCGCTTTACTCTCGCTCCTTTTCTGTTCGAAACCCCTAGATTTAATTCACAGACCAAATCAAAACGAAATCCCTCTTCACAAGATTTAAAACCAGGGCGCCGAAGAAAAAAAAACTTTCGTTCTTTCAAGTCGCGATTTCAATCTCGAGTCGATGGCGCTCGTATGGGCTTCGAGCAGGCTCACGCGACTCGCGATCGGAGGCCAGTAGTCGCGTTCGATCTGAAGAGCGGTGACGAGGCGAAGGCGGCATCTCGAGTTCAGCGTTGTCGAAGGCAGTTGGGGGTGTTTCGCGACTGGGATGGGAGATCGATCTTGAGCTTGGCATTTGCCTATAGGTTGAGCGACGAAGTCGCGATGGCGGCGCGCGAGATGGCGAACTCGTGGGCAAACGCGAGTGGTGGGGCGATCGATTTCAACTTTGTGTGGAGGAATCGAGCACGATTCGGTTGATTGGGCTTGAAGGTCAATGTTGATGTCGTGGAAGATGCGCGCGCAGTGGAAGCTCTCGGAGGGGCAGGCAGAAATCATACAAGGCTGGCATCGGTCGTGCGATCGAGTAGGATGACATTGGAGGGGCAGCAGCTCGCGCGCACTGGCGATGGTCAAGTTCGATCTCGACGAAGTTGGCGAAGTCGATCGCTGTGAGGTATCTGCTGTTTTGTTTTTGATTTAATTTAATATAGTCACAGTTTAAAATTTAGAAGAAGAAACAATACTTTCATATTAAAATAAACAGTAAGGATTAAAACAGAGAAAAGGAATTTAATTTACAGTGAGGTAAATATTAGTTTTGGATTTTTATTTTATTGAAACTATATTTATATACACACACACACCAATATTTAACTAATTGTAGATTTTAAATGATATGTTGAGGAGTTTAATTTACTTAATCAATTTATTTAACAATTCTAGAATTTGTTATAAAGAAATGATTAGTTAAATAAATATGTATTTAAAAGAAATTGATTTAAAAATAAAGATATTAATCTAAAGAAAAATCTTGGTTAGATAGATTTTTAAAAGAAAATCAGTTAAAACTTAATTTATTGTTCGAATTTAAATCAAATAAATTATTAGTTAGTTAAATTTATCAAATAGAAATTTATTATTCGATTTAATTCGAATATTAATAGATTGTATAATTGTTTATACAAGATCGGATACAATGAAGAAATGATCAAAATGGAAATGGATGGCAAAATAAAAAGCTAAGGTGAGATCTTTCTCACTCAAATGAAAAGTGGAATTTTCAGTTATTGATTTGATTGCTATTGGATGTGATATTAGATATAATAGGATATATCTATATATATAGCAATATATACATATTGGCATATGTATATATTGGATTGATGATTTCCCGCCTCGTATAGCGGATGAGACCCTATTGCGCCGTTAGTAAGCGGATATTTTTATAAAACCCATATACCGCGATATTCTACCTCGAAGTGGAATTGGTATTGTGCTAACATCTGTGGATGCAGGAAAACAGGTTGGAGGGATCCAACTGGATTCCTCACCAGTATTTATTTATTTACAGATATTGATGTATATTCTGTTATCATATGTTGATATATGATGTTTGATGTTGTGATTGACTAATTGGTGCTGTTGCATCATCGGATTCAAGTTTTGAAGTTTAAAAATAACATCTTTTACTTTAAAAGGATTTTTAAAGTGATTTTTGAAAGTAGATGGTTTATTGAATTTTTGAATTGATTTATTTCAAATGAATAAACGTGTAAAATTTTAAAGTTATAAAAGTTAAGATTTTTGTGAAATAAAATCAAAGTGTGATTTTTGAAATAAAAGTTAAGAAATTTATGAAATGGGGTAAATTGGGATTTCTAGTATTATAAACGGTTTATTTAAAAGATGTACAAAAATGGATATTTATAAATTTGAAATATTGGGATTATAAGACAAGTTTCTATAAGTGTTAAAATGAAGTGAAAATGGGATTTCATAAGTTAATGAAATCTGAAAGTTTAAATTTTGTAGAGTTTAAAAGAACGATTTCTTTTAAAATAAATGAATTATAAGTTATATTAACTTATAAATTGAATGGGTCCTTAAAGAAGATGTATAAATCGAAGTTGTTATAAAATGGAAATAGAATTTATAAACGTTGTTTTTTTATAAATTCGAAAATAAATCAAATTTGATTGATTTTAAATATAGAGATTATTAAAGGAATTTTATCCACGATTTTGGACAGTGGATAATTGTTGAAATAAATGTGTAAAAAAGATTGAAATTTGATTATTGAAGTATATTCACGATTTTGGACAGTGAATATATTATTGAAAAAAAATACTTATGTTTGGGAAAGCGATATTATAAATGAAGTTAATTGTTTTAAAAGATGTTTTAAAACGTGTGAACTATCGAAATCATAGATTTCAACATTCATTGTTGAAATAGACGTTTTCGAGAAATAAGGAAATGGTGGACTATAACACTGTTGTTATAGTAAATGATTTCCGAAAGGAAATGTTTTTATATAGTATTGGGATTTACATATCTATCTTAATTTCGAATCCCTATACTAGTGATTTTTGAGTCGTCGTAACGATGTTTTACGTAACATTCGTTTTGACTCAAATAAATGTGCTTAAGAGAATGATTTCCTTAAAGAATGAAATGTATACTTAATTTTGATTTAAGTATAACGAATATTTTCAAATGTTGAAAATAAATAGATTTGTGAATTACTTATTGTAAAATAAGTATGGAAATGCTTTTCCAAAACGAAATGAAACGTTTTGAGATTTTATCTTCTTAAAGATAAAATGAAATTGAATATTTGAAATCGATTTGAGAATCGTATATCAGTAGATATTTTGAAAATATAAATTCACTATGGAATTTATGAAGGAAAGGGAAACTGTTTAGAAAAATAAACGTTGATTTATTTTTCAAGTGTGGAAATTATATATCTAGTAAAGATATTTTTGGAAAATAAATAATTTGGAAAATTATTTGGAATCTGATGATGTTGCGCATCTTTATTGATAGTTAAATAACCGACTATCAATAATTACCTTGAATGGTATTTGTTGTGAATTGGATGAATTTGAATGCCACACTTATTTTTAAATAAGCGCTCACTATTCGGGTTAGCCGGGAAAGGACCATGGGGTCGTATAACCCATTCCGAATATGTGATACGTCGTTATGAATTGCATTTGTAGACCGGTGTTGAAGACCGGATATTTTTGAAAACGGAAGGATTACCGTCGAGTTACTCTACATCGGCTGATCTCCGATTTAGAGGTTTTATCACCCTTAGTGACGGGAAGTCCGGACGTGATTAGAAATTTATCCGGATGTGCAAGGGCTTCGTGAGAAGTGCCTTCGGTTCTGTTCGATCCCGGAACAGACTTGTATGGATTGTGTGTCTGACGTTACAATTTGAGATATAAAGCTGATTTCTTTCAAATACATATCTGTTGGTGGCGGAGAATTTATTCTCTTAGCTTAACACCCTTCTCTGAGACTTACGAGCTCAGAGGTTATGTAGTTGAAATTTATCAGCAATATACTCCCAATTTGGTAACGTGGCATACTGAGTGTTGCTGTGAAATGATCAGTGTTTGATCATTTGTGATATGATCATTTGTTTGATCTTATATCTTTGTGATCATAGGTTGATCATTTGTTTGACCCGAAGCAGGGCTTTGCAGAAAGCGTAGCTTTGTGGACGAGACTTCGTCGAGCCTCACACCCCGGAAATGGTCGAAACAGGAAGGATGCAGCAAGGTTCTAGGGAGTAGCGCCCCTTAGTGTATGTCATTCCTTCTGGATAGAGGTGGTATCATGGTATGGAGCCCAGATACTTAACCTATGTGGTTGCTGCAAATTTATTTCTTTATGGTTGTTGGAAATCGGGGATCCTCGGGAAGATCGGTTACGATCGGGGGATGGCATACGCGTGTCAGTAGTTACCTATTTTTGCAGAGGTAACCCGGCCTTGTGTTGGCAGAGATCCGGTTAGGTTCTCGGGTCGTCTATTCCAGGGACGTACCCATCGTGGAAAAGGAAGTTCCTTAGCCTGACCATTTGTTGGAAATCCAAAGAAACAATACGTGACGTGTACGGTTTTAGTTGTATTACCTGCTATGGAATGTGGCGGTAACCTGCTATTGAACATAGTAGCTATAGTAGGCATAAGTGCGGAATGCCTATGCTGGCTAATATTTATATTATACTTTCGAAATGTTTTCTACACTATGCACTAATAATAATATCAAAAATGATTTGATTTTTGCGTAGTAAGCATCTTTGACTATCATAAGAAGAAATCTCCTCCAATTCTGCGTTTGCATTGTGTGTGTGGTGGGAGGTCTTATGGTAGTTTCATTTTCCAAAAGCATTGCGAATTTGTTTTATTTTCTTTGTGAAAAATAACTGTTTTACGATCTCACACCAGTCTCCATGACTGACTCGGAGTTTATTGTTTCCCTTCTAAACTCTGGGTGCCCACCAATTTCCACACGGGCAGCCTAGAGTTATGTTATCAGGATATTCTGGAGCTTTGGAGATAAGCTGGATGACGAGACGTAGTATTTGTATCTGATAGTATTTATTCCGCTGTGTATTCTATATGAGGACAAGTTATATAACTGTCCATTGTTGTATATTGACTCTGATGATTGATGTATGTATAAACTGATATAGTTCTTTGTTTTAAAAGACTAGTGTTTATCTATTATATATTGTTCCGCTGCGATATGTGAGATTCTGATATTGTTCTGTTTCCATTCTGTGTGTTCTGTTGTTCTTCTCTCTTTCTTCTTTTCTTCTTCTTCTCTTTATTTTCTCTTCTTCTATCTTTTTCCTCTTTTCTTCTTCTTCTGCCTTTTTCTTCTTTCTTAAACCCTCACTATTGGAGTTTTCGGCAGTCGATTGCTCGACAGTCGATAAAGTGAGTATCGATGTCGAATTTTCGAAAGTCGAAAATTTCGGTACGTGACAAAATGTTTGGTTTTATATCTAACGAAGATTTTTGGACCTTCGCTATTTCTTGCTATATTCCCGCTATAACTTTTCACACCTCCATCGCTATAGAACCACTAAGCGTTTTAACTGCACAATTATAGATAGCATTTTTTTTGAAAATTGTTACCTTTATTACTAAAAACCAATCATATACTTTAGAAATATGCCTCGGTAAAACCTCGCAATCTCCTAACCGAGGTGGGTGCCTTATAAAGGAAAAAAGCACATATCATATCCATATATTAAATTAGATTATCAAAACACTGTCCAACTACCAAAAGTACAATAAACAGTCCAAATACCAAAAGTACAATAAACAGTCCAAATACACGGTGCTGCTTCTGGTATAGTATTCTAAATCTCTATTCGACCCGCTTCAAACAAAAGCACACCGACTACTCGAGCTTCTTCATTTCACCCAACCTAGCTTTGATAATGGTGGCGCTCAACCAGTATCCACCAGCTCAATTCCATGTCTTCGTAGTAACTCCTCGTTTCTTTCACATCTTCGCGCTCTATTGTCATTTTCATTAACAAAATAAGTGATATCTTGCTATATTATTAGCCTTTCGTATTTTAACAATTTTCTTTTTGTAAAACATTCATGAATTTCTCTCATGCCAGATGAAATAAACGGAGGCTGTAAACATTGCATAAGCTAGATCGTAGATTTGATCTTTGCATCTAAAAGTGGTGTGCAAATCCATGGCTTCATCTTTTATTCTTCTCATGTTTCCAATATAATCATTATCTTTAGCATGAAAAATATCCATATATATTTATGTTGGGGTAATTTTACACAAATGACTGTAATAAATCCAAATAAACACGGAAGCAATAAAATTGTGTTGTAGCGTGATAAAACAAACAATAATAGGAGAATACTAAACAACAAATCATAGAAGAAAGCAAATAGAGAGATCACACACGGATTTATAGTGTTTCACTATCGCGAGATAGTGTACATACACTTTGGAGAGAGAAGGTTTTATTACTTTCTATGAAAAGAATTCTACAAGATTGATAATGGAGGCTAAGAAGAAGAATAAGAAATACAACTTGAGAGGAGGATTCTAATCCCTATAGAATGACTATATTTATATATAGATTATTACATAGGGTTGAAGTAATTGATTTATGTTTATAAATCAATGACTCATCAATTCTCCTATTCATATAGGAAATGTTTGTCCGCTTGATGTTCCAGTTTCATCCAATTTGCATGCATTTGATAAGATTTCTTCTTTAATCAACTGAATTGGGAATTATTTGATTTCTTCAATCCTCCAAATCATTATCCTTCTCATTAAGATAATTCATTGTCCTCTTTAATGCAATAAAAGTAGCAATACATTTGAGTCGTTATCTCAGATATCTTTCAATTATTCTTTACTTGGAAATATCGTATCACCAAAATCAATCATATCTTTCAAATCATCTCTAATATAGAAATATTGTATCACCGAAATTTAACAATCTCCACCTTGATACTATATTTTCATCCAAGCCTACAAACTCCACCTACGTCCTCTTACTCCAAACAACTCTCGGACAAGATACTATGGATACTTCCCCAATGAGTTTCGACATGGCCATCACCCATTTCACTTTGTCAATAAACTCCAGCAAGGCCAGCGCCCACCAACAAAGTGTTGAAAGTATTTTCTCCTTGTAGGATAAATCAATCTCCACTAACTCTCCATCTACCAACTCACTCTCCCCATGTTCCGCCAAGTGGCACCTAGCACTTCTGCAAACGAATCAAGTTTGAGTAATGCTCGAACTTTGCAACAAGTCTAGCCTTGTATCTCCCATCGTCGTCCATCTTATATACCCACTTGTATCCTATGGCTCGGCTTCCTTGAGGGGGTGGTACCAATTCCAAGTATGATTCTTCTTCAACGAATCCATCTCCTCCTCCATAGCATGCATCCATTTCAAGATGGCACTCGAACTCATAGCTTCTTCAATGTTGAAAGGCTCATCTTGCACTATATTTAGTGCATAGTCAAACTGATATGGTGAGTATACATAGGGCTACCAAATATATGAAAATAAATGATATGTATAGATGTACCTTTCCACCTTTCTCTGGAATCTTCCCATCAATGGTTTAGCACGATATTCAATTGATAATATATGCTGCAGTCGATAAAGCTTCAGCCTAAAAGCCTCTAGATAAACCCGCTGTCAATCTCAACAACGAGCTTTCTCCAATAGAGTCGTATTCATCCTTCCGCGACTCTATTTGATTGTGGATCTCTGGGTGTAGTAAAGTGTCTTTAATTCCATGCTGCTTACAAAAACCTATGAATTTCTTAGAAACAAACTCATAGCCATTGTTGGATCTCAACACCTTCAACTTCCATCCGGCTTCACTCTCTACTAGTGCCTTTCAAGTACTGAATTTATCAAACGACTCCGACTTAGCTTCCGTCAAACACCAAAACCTTCCAAGCGTAGTCATCGATAAAAGAGATAAAATACTTAGCTCCTCCAAAAGAAGTTGTAGCTACTGGTCCCCAAACATCCATATGGACATACTCTAGTTCTCCTTAGGACTCATGTCTGCCAGCATCAAAAGAAACTTTTATCTGTTTCCTCAAAACACACTCCTAGCAGAATTCTAAACAGTTGACGCTTTCACCCTCGACCATCTTCCTTCTATGAAGCGGCTCCTAAATCTTCTCTGTAACATGACCCAATATAAGAAGTCAAAGTCTGGTGGCATCCAAAGTTCGTGAACAATCAACTTTAACATACGACTGTTTAAGAACTATCGATCCTTTCAACAGATAAAGATTTCGAACCATTACTTCTTTCATCAATACAAGAGCACCACATGTCACCTTCAAGCTATCTGACTATATCATCATCCTACAACCTAAAGAGCTAGCTGACCTAGAGATAGAAGAGATTTTCTTAAACCTGGAACATGGCAAACTCCAGTGATAGTGCACACCATACCATCGTACATGCGAACATGCACCGATCCTTCTCCTAATGACTTGCAAGTAGCATCGTTTCCCATCAATATGCCACTTTCTTCCTTACGTTCACAAGAATAGAAATACTCCTTCTTAGGCATCATGTGAAAAGATATCCTTGAATCTAGCACTAATGGTCTGATACATCAGAAACAGATGCGGTCAACACATCATCAAAAATAGCCTTCTCTACTGCAATAGATAAAGAACCATCCGCTTCATTTCTCTTCCTCAAATCTGGATAATCTTTCTTCTAATGGTCATGCTTCTTACAATGATAACACCTATTGTCTTTAGACTTACCTCTCCAACCATTTCCAGGCTTCCTCGACTTGGAATTCCCTTTGAATTTATTCTCGTTCTTCTCCTTTCTTCCTCTCTCTATGAATAGTTCTTGATACTACTAGCTGCTACACTTTCGCTTATAAGCTTCATCTGATCTTCCATCTCTTCACTTAGGAGTCCTGTCTTAACAGTTCTAATGTCATTATGCTTCTGCCATAGATCAAACTATTAGCGAATACCATGTATCCGTTTGAAAAAGAGTACAGTACCACCATATCCTTTTGCTCTTGGTCTACATTCAAATCAACAGCTTTCATCTTCATCATCAAGTCATCAAAAAATTTAAGATGTGTTTTTAACGAGTACCTTCTTGTATCTTGTAAGTGAAGAAAGCCTTCAATAAAATTAGCCTACTCGTGAGCGAATTATTCATGTAAAGATTCTCTAATTTCTTCCATAAGCCTCTAGTGGTAAATTCACTGCTAATCTCTAGGATAACGTTCTCACCCATGGCTAATTGAAGGGTAGTAAAGACCCATTCTTTCGTCTTCTTCCTTTCCCATTCGAATATATCTATTGTGCATCACAACCTAATGAACATGATTTCTTCACAATACCGGTTTCATTTTCCACCGCTACTTCTCAAAATCATTATTTTTGTTCCATTTCTCTACAGCCAACTTCAAACCGAATGTTATATATGTACCCCTAGTGTAAGTTGCATATTCCTAGGTAGGTCTAACCTCACTTCCATCTCTAGATCCTGCCATCTTATCGATCACCTTCTAACTTTAGGCTTCAACAACAACCTTCAAAGCTCCGATAGCAGACTGTTTGGGTAATTTTACACAAAAGGCTATAAATAAACTCAAATAAACGCGGAAGCAATAAGATTGTGTTGTAGTGCGATAAAACAAGCAGAAACATGAGAATAATAAACAACAAATCATAGAAGAAAGCAAATAGAGAGTTCGCACATGGATTTATAGTGGTCCACTTTTGCGAGATAGTGTACATCCAATTTGGGGATATGAGATTTTATTACTTTATAAGAAAAGTGAATTTTACAAGATTAATAATGGAGGCTAAGAAGAAGAACAAGAAATACAACTTGAGAGGATAATTCTAATCTCTATAGAATGACTTCTTTATATAGAGATTATTGCTTAAGATTGAGGTAATTGATTTATTGTAACGACAAGATTTTAGTGTAATATTTTTAATTTAATTTATAGGAATTTTGCATAAGTTTTAATTTGAAAAATAATTAAATTTTTGTTTGATGCATTTTGCAGCAAACGTTGGTATTTTTCAAAACAACACAGAATTAGATAACCAGGGCATTTTTATGTTGTTTTGTGATCGTGTCGTATTGTTGTGGACGATCATATTTTTATTTCTGTCATTCGTGGTTCGTACAAAAAAGTGATATTGTGTAGCGTGGTACCGTAAAACGTTTTTCAAACAAACACACAAATATACATCGCACACAATATTTTTCCCATTTCTTTTCCCATACTTTAACCCTTACCTCCCTATTGTCTTTCCTTGATCCATGGTTTCATTCATGGGATGTTGTCTCCCATTACATAATTGTTAAGGAAGCTTTGTTTGCCTATATAAACACAACATTAGCACATTAACATTCTCTTCTTCTTCTTTTCCTTTTCTTCTTCTTCCTATAAATGAAATTACCACTTCCAACTTCAAAAATCAACTCCTCTCAATCCACTCAAAATTAGCCAAAGTGATCAGCTGCAAAGTCGTTTGTTATCATCTCTAGTATTTTATATAAATGGTCGCTCATCGTTTCATTGAGCGGAGTGACAGCAATTGATCGATAACAGTAAATGGGAAAAATGTGCTATAAACTTCGAAAAATCAATTCTCTCATTCCGCTTTGAATTAGACAATGTCGTCTACTGCATTGGCTTCGTATTGGGATAATAAATTTTTGGTGAAGTCTCGACGAAGTTTGGCGACGGTCAATGACGATGGTTGGAAGGAAGGGTTAGGGATTAACGGAGCTAGGACGGAGTTAGGCAAAGGCGAGGGCGGGGATGTGCTTCTCGTGTGAAGCCGAAGAAGTGATGGTGTTTTGCTCGAGTGCGGTAATGTATTGAGGAGTGCAACTTGACCTGGTCGAAGGGGGCTCGGGTGAGTTGCGATTGGATGTGGGAATATGAACGTGACGATGTTAATGTCGATAGGTCGGTTTGGCAAAGAGATGTTCGATGGCACGAATTAAGTTCGATTTCGTGGTCCGAAGCTCCATGTCAATGGTGTGCATGTATGTTTATGGGTAGGTTCTTGTGTTTGGGTTTGGGCCTTGGTTGGGTCAAGTGAGGTTTAGTTAATTAATTTAGTTATTTTAATTTATTAATTAGTTTAACTTTGAAAATTCATATCTCACCCACGTGAAGTCCGTTTGATCTACGGTCTTCGACATTGGATTCGTATAAACGAATAAAACACAATGGTATAATTATTTAGTATATTTAATGAAGTATAAAATATTGATAAAATATTAGCGATTAAATTTAATTACATTTATTGTAGTTAAATAATTATATTTCATAGTGACATTCAATCAGCAGGAAAAAACACCGTTATGCTATAATTAAATTGAATATATTATTTTGGACTTCTATCGAGCAGAATAAATCCTCGTTCTGTGCTTGCAAAGTAAAAAGATTATTTTGAAGTTAATTAATTTGTGGATTAATTAATATTGGATAAATGATGTGCCAGCTACTATTGTTAATTGTTGATAATAATGTGTTTGTAATATTGTTTGTTTGGTTGCTTGAATTGTGTTCGACTAGTTTATGAGCAATAACCTTTTTCTTATGCATGGGTTGGGTAGGCATAAAATTTGAGAATGTATTGAGTACGAACATTATGTGAATAGAATTAAATAGTTTGACTATAAGTGTTTGATGAATTTTTTTTGCAAAGGAAATAGTTATAACAAAAGATGTTTATGATAATTTTAAAGGGAAAAGTTACTTATCTTTTAAAATGAAATGTTCTCTTTTAAAGAAATAGAAATATTTGGAAATAAATATTTTTGAAGTGGATTTTATATAAAAGTGATTTATATAAAGATATTTATAAAAATGTGTTTTATAAATGAAAAGAGAATTTCGAGGACTAAAACCCTGGTGATTTTAAAATGACTTTCCAAAGATTTTGATGAAATAAACAATACTGTGTTTTGAAAGTATTTATGAATATTAGTACAAATTGAATTATTACTTCGGAAAACAAATTGATTTTTTTATGTTACTAATGTTTGGGTAACCCATAACTAAAAAGTGGGAAAAGGATTATGTAACTCTCACTATATTTCCCTCTTGGTATCGAGGGATATACTTATTGGTTTGGAAAGGGCTATGACCAATTTCAATTGTTATGGGGGAAACCTCCTAATTTGGTTGCATATGTTTTTATACTAGAGTATTTAGGATTTCCAAATAAATATGCCAAATAAACACTGTATTATAATGTAGAGTGTTTGATACCATTTCCAAAGAGTGATTTGTTTTACTCCCAATGTAAAGTATGTTTTAATACAAAAGATATATATTATTTATTTTGAAAAAATTTGATATGAAATCGAGAAATTAGTTCGAAGATATTATTTTTGAAAGGGATTATATTTTGAAAATAATAAAGTAATCAGATTATAGAAATATGAATGAAAGGATATAAGCCTAAGTGGGTAGATTTAGAAGCTACATTTGCATATTATATGTCATGTAGTTTGGGAATTGCATATATGTTTCTGCATTGTAGGCTCCTTGAGTCCTATTTATGGTAGGAGAACTACGTTGGCTTGATCTTATATATAATTGACTACCCAATTAGATAGGGGTACATAGGCCATCATAAGTGGTAGTGATGCAACGTCAATAATTAGGAAACATTTTCATGTTCAGTGCTTGGTATTTATCATGTGTTGATGTATCTTTCTTGCTTACTATTTTATTCCGCATTGACATGTTTATTGAGTTTGTAGGATTGGATATTGCTGTTTCTCACATCAAAGTCATGCAGTGATAGATTTATAGTATTTGTGTTTGGTATGTATTAAGGCACACTATATAGAATAAATAATTACTCTTATACGTTGTATTATTAAAATTGCATCATATACATTTACTAGTGTTGTATATTTATCGGATGGTGATGTGTATTAAGTCGATAGCTGCCATTTGTTTATTTTAGAACGGGTGGGTTTTCAGCGATTTTGACTGGTCCGAAAATTCGGGTCGTTTAAGATGGTATCAAAGCTTAGGTTAAGTGCCTAAGTAAAATTTTACCTAGGGTTAGTAAATCGACCTGGGAATTTTAAATGAAACTACCTTAATTTGATAAATAAAAATGGGTAGAATAAGGCAACGTACTTTCGGCTGGGGTTATAGGTGATATCATTTTTGGTGTGCTTAAATTTTGTTAATTGTTTGGCTTTCATTATATTTTTCGCTCTATGGAATTTCGGGGATGAAATTCTTTTAAGGGGAAAGAATGTAACGACCTGATTTATAGTGTAGTATTTTTAATTTAATTTATAAGATACTTCCATAATTTGTAATTATATAAATAATTAAATTTTCATATAATGCATTTTGTGGAAAACATTGGTATTTTTTTTAAAATTACACAGAATTAGATCACTAGGGTGTTTTTATGTTGTTTTGTAATCGTGTTGCATTGTTGTGCATGATTGTATTTTTATTTCTATCGTTTGTTGTTCGTACGCGAATGCGATATTGTATAGCGTAATATCGTAAAACTTTTTTTCAAAAAAACACACACAAATATACACACACGCACACAATATTTTGCCTATACATTTTCCCATACTTTAACCTCTACCTCCCCATTGTCTTTCATTGATTCATTCATAGGATGTTGTCTCCCATTACTTCAGGGTTAGGGAAGCTTTATTTGCCTATATAAACATAATGCTAGCACAAGCAACATTCTCTTCTTCTACTTTTCTTTTTCTTCTTCCTGTAAATGAAAATATAAACCACTTCCAACTTCAAAAATCTACTTCTCTCAATGCACTCAAAATAAGCCAAAGTGATCAACTTCAAAGTTGTTTGATTATCATCTCTAGTATTTTATAAACATGGTCGCTCGTCGTTTCATCGAGAGGAGTGACGGCAATTGCTCGATAATAGTAAATGGAAAAAATGTGCCATAATGAGAAACCAATTCTCTCATTTTGCTTCAAATTAGACAACGTCGTCTACTGCATTGGCTTCGTGGTTAGATGACTAATTTTTGGTGAAGTTTAGGAGAAGTTTGGAGATGGTCATTAACGATGGTCGGAAGGTAGGGTTAGAGATTAACGTAGCTAGGGGCGGAGTTAGGCAAAGGCGAGGGTGGGGATGTGCTTCTAGTGCGAAGCCGAAGAAGTGGTGGTGTTTTGGTGAAGTGCGGTCGTGTTGATAGGTGTGACTTGACCAAGTCGAGGAGGGATCGGGTGATCAGTCGCAATTAGATGTGGGGGTGAGGACGTGATGATGTTAGTGTCGATAGTTTGGGTTGGTGAAGAGAAGTTCGACGGCGCAACAACATTTGATTTTGTGGTCTGATGCTCTATGTCAGTTGTGTGCGTGCACATTTGGGGGTAGGTTCTAGTGTTGGTGTGTGCACGGGTAGAGGGAGGAAATGAGGAAGAAGGGAGCACTATTCTTTTTGGGTTTGTGCCTTGGTTGGGTTGGATGAGGTTTAGTTAATTAATCTAGTTATTTTAATTTATTAATTAGTTTAACTTTGAAAATTCGTAGCTCACCCATGCGAAGTCCGCTTTACCCACGGTCTTCGACATTGGATTCGTATAAATGAATAGAACATAATGTATAATTATTTAACACATTTGGTGAAGTTTAAAATATTGATAAAATATTAGTGATTAAATTTAATTAAATTTATTGTAGTTAAATAATTATATTTTATATTTCATTAGTGACATTCAATTAGCAGGAAAAAAACACCGTTCTGCTATAATTAAATTGAACATATTATTTTGGACATCTATCGAGCAGAATAAATCCAAGTACCGTGCTTGCAAAGTAAAAAGATTTTTTTAACGTTAACTAATTTGGGGATTAATTAATATTGGATAAAGATTGTTGATTTTGATAATAATGTGTTTGTTATTATTATTTGTTTGGTTGTTTGAATTGTGCTCGGCTAGTTTATGAGCAATAATCTTCTTCTTATACCTGGGTAGACATAAAATTTGGGAATATATAGAATACGAACATCATGTGAATAGAATTTCTTATTTTGATTATAAGGTATTCAATGAAAAAATATGTAAAGGAAATAGTTATAACAAAAGACGTTTATTATAATTTTAAAGGGAAAAGATACATATCTCTTGAAATGAAATGTTTTCCTCTAAAGAAAAAGAAATATTTAGAAATAGATATTTTTGAAGTGATTTTAATAGAAATGATTTATATAAAACAATTATAAAAATGTGTTTTATAAATGAAAAGAGAATTTCGAGGACTAAAACCCCGGTGATTTTAAAATGGCTTTCCATAGATTTTAAGGAAATAAACAATACTATGTTTTGAAAGTATTTGTGAATATTAGTACAAAATGATTTGTCACTTCGGGAAACCAAATGATTTGTTATGTTATTGATGTTCGGGTAACCCATTTTAAAAAGTAGGCAAAGAGTTGTGTAACCATCAATATAGTCCACTATTGGTATAGAGGGATATACTTGTTGATTTTGAAAGGGCTATGACCCAATTGCCTTGTTATGAAAGAATACCACCTGATTTGGTTGTATATATGTTTATTTGCTTTTATAGTATAGTATTTGGGATTTTCAAATAAATATATCAAATACAACATTGTATTATCATACAGAGTATTTGATATCATTTTAAAAAGTGATTTGTTTTAAATCCCGAAGAAAAGTATGATTTAATACAAAAGATATATATTATTGTTTCAAAAGGATTTGAAATGAAATCGGGAAATTAGTTCGAAGTGATTACTTTCGAAAGGGATTTTATTTTAAAAATAATAAAGTTAATCAGATTACATAAATATGAATGAAAGGATATACGCCTAAGTGGGTAGATTTGGAGGCTGCATTTGCATATTATATGCTATATAGTTTGGGAATTACATATATGTTTTTGCGTCGTAAGCTCCTTGAGTCCCGTTTATGGTAGGAGAACTACGTTGGTTTGATCACGTATCCATTGGATACCCAATTAGATAAGAGTACATAGGCAATCACAAGTGGTAGTGATGCAGCCCTAATAATTAGGAAACATTTTCTTGTTCAATGTTTGGTATTTATCATGTGTTGATGTATCTTTCCTACTTACCATTTTATTCCGCATTGACATGTTTATTGAGTTTGTAGGAATGGATATTGCTTTCACTCACATCAGAGTTGCGCAGCTGTAGGTATATAGTATTTGAGTTTGGTATGTATTAAGGCACACCATGTAGAATAAATGATTGCTTTAATAAGTTGTATTATTAAAATTGCATCATATACATTTAGTAGTGTCATTTGTTTATTTTAGAACGAGCGGGTTTTCGGCAATTTTGACTAGTTCGAAAATCTTGGTCATTACAACTAGTATCAAAGCTTAGATTAGGTGCCTGAGTAAAATTTCACCTAGGGTTAGTAAATAAAACTAGGAATTTTAAATGAAACAACCTTAATTTGATAAATAAAAATAGGTAGGATAAGACACCGTACCTCTGACCGTGGTTATGGGTGATATTATTTTTAGTGTACTTAACTTTTGTTAATTGTTTTCCTTTTGTTATATTTTTCGTTCCATGGAATTTCGCGAAATCTTTTTAAGGAGGAAGAATGCAACGACCCGATTTTTATTGTAGTATTTTTAATTTAATTTATAGGGTTTTCCCATAATTCTTAATTTGAAAATAATTAAATTTCATATGACGCATTTTGCGACAAACGTTGGTATTTTTTAAAAACCACACAGAATTACTTAATCAGGGTGTTTTTATGTTATTTTGTGTAACGACTCATAATTTAGTCACTTTAAATATGATATTTGATATATTTTTAAATAATTAGTTAATGAATTTTATAACTCAAATGGTGCACTTTTAAGTAATAATAATGATGGAAAGTTGTTTTAAAATTTGGTTTACAAAAATATCTAGTTCGGAGAAATTCGAAAATGTGATCAAAAATTGTTTTTCGAATTTTGATCATCTAAAAGTTGTCGAAACATGTTGTATACACCAGAGCATATATCAGTGCGCCAGAAATTAAGAGCTTTTCACAGTGTTTGAAAAAGGCTGTAATAGGTACGACAACGTTATTAAGAACGCTGTATAACGACGTAGATACAGACCTTTTGATAGCAAAATTGGTAAATGCTGTCAGAAATCAAATTTTGTAACGTTTATTTCAGGCTGTTAGTATTTTTCTACAACATTTACTGGCTTGCTGTTTAAAATTTTATAGCATTTATATTTTGCTGTAAAAGATGTTCAGCAATTGCTAAACGTTGTTATAAAATTTTTACAGCGTTCAAAATATGCTGTTATTAATTTTTCGCACCGTCTTATTATGATGTAGTATTAGCATGCATTAATTCTTAGAATTATAACAACATAGAATAAACGCTGCCTTTCGTTCTTATGATTTCCAGCAGCATTTATGTTTTGTTTAAATTGCATTTGAATATTTCACCTGCTAGTATACATAACATATTCGAATCAAATTCAAAAACTATTATATAAACACATAACTACTAGTCATTTTCATAAAATAAGTTTTAACACAATATTCATAAACAAGGACAACATTCAGAAACTAATTTCACATAATATCTATAAACAAAGATAACATTCATAAATCAAAGTTCACACAAATATCTGTAAACACAGATATAACATCTATTGACAAAGACCAAATATTCATAAAGCAAGTTTGCATCTAATATTAGCAACAAAATGGGCAACCAAAAAGATTCATATGCTTACTACGCCAAAATGAGCTTACAACACCTGAAGAACAAGTCATCTTGTACACTTTTACGCCAAAAGTCTTTAATTACCTATAATGATAGAAATTTAAAAGTTAGTGATCAATACAAATTTAAAATAACATGACATTGAAAAGTTAGTGATATCAATAAAAAGTTAAGTCTTTAATTACCAAGAAAGAAAACACTGCTTTTTGTCTTTCATGCATACAAACCACATTAATTTTGTGTAGATAAAAGAAATAAATGTAACAATGGTAGTAATAATGTATTCCTCATCTACATAACCATTCATTCACATGAATTAAATAATATTCCAAACAACGTATATGCCAAAATTCAACAGTTAGTACCACGCCTGGGTTGTATTATATTCTTTAAAGTAAATATCATATCTTAGTAAATATGGAACATACTATCTTTCATAACACTGTTATACCAAAACCAACGTTCAAATATGAATCTGGAAAGGGTTTAGTGCGTACTCTAAGCTTACGTGTTTCTAACTTAAAAAATAATAATAAGATGAAGAGAGAACTATAGGTATACCCTCTATCCTCTTCCTTGTTAGCAACTTCCATCAAATTATCAACACCATTATGCTCGATTCCAACAACCATCCCCTGGGGCTTTGAAAGTGTAAGCTGCAGTACCCCATTATCAATCGTAACCTATTAAACCATCAAGCCAAACCAAAAATACATTATAAATCAGTCATAAAAAAAATTCGAAATCTTTTACACTTACATAGTTATCTTGAACTTGTAGCCTAACACCATTATATATAGGAAGCTTTTCATAAGGCATTCCTGCAAATTCAACAAACAAAAACATGAACGTAATAGTAAACAACTGTATTTTCTTAAACAAGAGAAACAATAGTGAAAAATTGTAGCATACTATTAGTTCGAAGTAGGAGAATACACTCATTTCAAGCAACGGTCGACCTAAAGCTTCGGAAACCCAAGTTGTACATAGAAGCATACAAACAACAAGAATGCATCTAAATGCATGCAGCATCACTTACTCTCAAATAATTACATGACTGATAGGATGCATCACTTACATTCAAATATTTACATGACCGATGTATACCACTAATTTTTGTAATGAAGTGAATGTGAATGGTACGTCATCGGGCATATATTTATACTCTGATATGACCAAATAATATTGTCTTTATGGAAGTATAATATATAATGGAAAAAATCAAATGAATTACTGTCCATCTTTGATAGCTAAATGATGAACAATAATCTTAGGCAGGTTCCATTTGAATCATCTAATTCTGTAAGGTCACCTATCCAACTTTTATGATAGCTCGAACTGGAAAAAAGAAAAGATTGGCTTCCACACTCCATAATATTTTTATTTCCACTTCCAAATTTAACTACTGTGTTAGGACATTTTATTTCCACTCCTAAATTTTTCCGACCTATAATTGAAAATAATGTCAGTAATATTTCATTTTATTATGCAATCATCATTGATTTTTTTTTTTTAATTTGTTGTAAAAATAAATTAATTCATAAAATATAGTGATTTGTTAATATTACGCTTTCTATTTTAGACTATTTATCGATATCTCAAAAAGTATTTGAAACTATATCCATATATCATTTATCAAATCAAATATATCAAACATGAGATATCTTACATGTCATTCAAGCTCCAACCTCCAACTCATTAGATGGCCAACATGTGTCGGACAGAGAGCATGGAGTCTCCTTATAGCCAGAAGAATGTGAACAGTCATTGTGCTGTGAACCGCTTTCATAGTGAAATGACATTCCTGGCAAAAGAAGAATCAAGCTTGGTGTCAACCTTCTGGTGGTGATTTGGTGTTGATGATGCAGCGCGGCAGAGTACAAAGAAGGAAGAAGCAACAAGAAGTACCTTAGATCGTATCCGACCTAGCAACCGCGACCTACGACCTACCAGAAGCTCCGACCTATCTCCAGCCTCCATTCCGACCTACGACTTAAAACTCCACCGCGACCCACGACCTAGTGCCTCCGACCTATCTCCAGTCTCCACTACGACCTACGACTCATCGCCAATTCCACGACCTAATTCCCAAATGCCTAAATCGGTATACGACCTAACTAAACCACCCAACGACCTAAATCACCACACGATACGACCTACTGCTCTCCGACCTAACCACCAACCCGTCCTAACTCCTTCACGACATAACCCACCACGACTTAACTCCGATTGTTCCCAATCTCCAACCACCAACCTAAAACTATTTCGATCTAACCCTGAATCGTTGCCAGATAAATCGCGGCATGACTGAAGGTCGCGAACGAACAAACTACCTTAACTCGCGAGACTTGATAAGTCGGAAGTGAAGATGATAACTCGTGAGGAATTTCTGATAAGTCGCGAATCGAAGATGATAAGTCGAGAGTTGGTTTTGATAAGTCGCAAGGTTTATAAGTCGGAAGTCGACTGTTACCTTAGGTCGTCAAACAGTATTGTTAAGTCGGTACTATGTTTTCTTGAGGCGTTTGTATTGTAGCTAGTATTTGGTTAAGTGTTGAAAATATTCTAAGTGTTAGGTCCTTCAAGACCTATGAGTTGTGTTGTAAGCGTTGTGTTGTATGCCTATAAATAGGCGAGTTATATCATTTGTAATGGTTGTTGATTTTGAAATAAAATTTCCTTTGTTAGCTTTGTGCTTTCATCCAATTGGTAGTCGAGTGTAATCTCCTATCTCCTCTTTCGGAATTCAAGTGCGCTTGAATCAACGATCGTAGAAGCCGATTCACGGAATCTAGTGCGCTAGATCAACGTGCGAAGAATCGCAGATCTTTGAACCCGGTATCGTGCGCGATCAACGTGTCAGAGATAGCTTGAATTCGGCATCTTCAGATCAACGAATTTGGGTCTTTCAGTATTCATCAATTCACCGATTGCTACGTTCATCGTATTATCAATTTTTGTTTTCCGCCGCTGCGTCATTTGGTATCAGAGCTAGAACGCAAGGAGTTTGCGTAGATTTTTGGAGTTGTACGAGATTTACATCATTTGGAGAAGTGGGTTATCGAGATTTTGAAGATATTTGTTCATTTTTGAAGATTTCAACAAGTGGGTAGTTTTGATTTGAAGATTTTTAGATCGAAGTGAAGTTTTTGTTGGAATTTGTTGAAGAGTGATCATGCCTCTGAGAAGAGCTAACCGTTATCGCAACATTGATGCTTTGTATGAGAGAGAAGAGGCCGATGAGATGGAGCAAAGAATTAACGACAATTTTAATGAGAAGATTAATGAAGGGATTGGTCGATTAGAGAGCATGATGTTGGAGATGAGTCAAAATCAGAGAAGAGTATCATCGGAATCGAGCCATGGGAGAAGTAGAGCTTCACCACATTCAAATCGAGAGAGAAGTGTTGATAGTGATCATAGAAGCGTGGATCGAGATTGTGATAGAAATGTTGATGATCGAAGTCGGGATAGAAATGTGACTGATCGAGATCGGAGGAATGTAGATCGTAGGAATGTTGGTGGAAGAAATGGTGGTGGTAGAGATGTTGGTGGTCAGGATCGACATCGATATACATCGGATTGTGAAGAAGAGTATGATGGTGGTAGTGTTCATGGACGAGGACGTGGACAAGGAAGAAATCAGTCGGAGTATGATCAAAAGTGGGAATCTGGGATGAAGACTGAAATTCCAGAATTCAAAGGTGGTATGCAAGCTGAGGAGTTTTTGGACTGGTTGTCTAATGTTGAAGAAATTTTTGACTTCAAGGAAGTTCCAGAACATCGTAGAGTGAAGTTCGTTGCTACAAGGTTGAGGGGTAGAGCTTTAGCATGGTGGCAGCAAACCAAACTTACACGTGAACGAATGGGAAAGTCCAAAGTTGAATCTTGGGAGAAGATGAAGAAATTAATGAAAGCAACGTTCTTACCTTACAATTATCAGTCACTGATGTATCAACGTTTGCAGAATTTGAGGCAGGGCACAAAAACTGTTAATGATTATGCGGATGAGTTTTACCAGCTTATTGCGAGGAATGATATTATGGAAACGGAAGAGCAGCTGACATCTAGATTCATTGGGGGATTGAGAATGCAGATCCAGGATATGGTGAATATGTTCGATCCAAGATCTGTGGCGGAAGCACATCAGAAAGCGTTGGCTTGGGAGAAGCAAGGGAGGCATGGAGGTGGTGTGTTTACGAATTCCAATAATCAAGTGAAGAGTGTTAGTGGAAGTTCTAATGTTTCTAAACCTGTCAGTAAACCAGTGGTGAAGGAGGCTGAGAAGGCAAAGGTTAACAACGGTTTCAAATGTTACAATTGTCAGGAGTTGGGTCATAAAAGCAATGAGTGTCCAAAGCCAAAGAAGAGAGCAATGATTGCTGAGGTTGAGGATGAGGATGAGGAGGCTGAAGATTCTAATCAATTACCAGTTGAGGAGGAAGAATTGTTCTCCGAAGATGATGGATATACATTAATGATGAGGAGGAATTGCTTAACACCGAAGCAGGAGGAAGAGACTAGCTGGTTGAGGAGTAACATCTTTCAATTGACGTGCACTATCTTGGGGAGGGTTTGCAAATTTGTTATTGATGCTGGGAGCTGTGATAACATTATCTCTACAGAAGCTGTAAAGAAGTTATCATTGAAGACAGAGAAGCACCCGAAACCGTATAAGTTAGCTTGGTTGAGGAAAGGTGGGGAGGTGAAAGTTAGTCGAAGGACTTGTGTTAATTTTTCAATTGGGAAGAAATACAAGGACGAAATTTGGTGTGATGTTGTGGACATGGACGTATGCCATTTGTTGTTGGGGAGACCATGGCAATATGATAGGGCGGTGCAACATGATGGGCGTACCAACAGTTACAGTTTCATGTTTGAAGGCACGAAGATTACTCTCGTTCCCAAGAAGCGTCAACAAGAAGAAAACAAACTGGAGGAGATTGAAGAGCTAAAAACTTTATTAACCTTGAAGGAGTTTGTTAAAGAAGTCGAAGAGGAGCCGGAAGTATTCTTGTTAATCGGGCGTGAGAGCAGTGAAGAAGTTGAAATTCTAGAAGAAGTTAAGCCAGTTTTGAAAGAATTTGAGGATGTATTTCCAGAAGAGTTACCGAAGGAGTTACCGCCACTAAGAGACATTCAACATCAAATTGATCTTGTTCCGGGAGCAATGCTGCCACATAGACCACATTATCGAATGAGTCCGAAGGAACATGAGGAATTGCGAAGGCAAGTAGAAGAATTGCTTGAACAGGGGTGTGTGCAGGAGAGTTTAAGTCCTTATGCTGTACCAGCTTTATTGGTACCCAAAAAGGATGGAACGTGGAGGATGTGCACCGATAGTAGAGCATTGAATAAGATTACTGTGAGATATAGATTTCCGATGCCGAGGTTGGATGACTTGCTAGATCAAATAAGCGGAGCTACTATATTTTCGAAGATTGATTTGAAGAGCGGTTATCATCAAATTCGAATCAGACTAGGGGATGAATGGAAAACAGCGTTCAAGACGCGAGAGGGGTTGTATGAATGGTTGGTAATGCCATTCGGACTTTCAAACGCGCCAAGTACGTTCATGAGGGTGATGAATCAGATTTTTAGACCTTTTATTGGAAAATTTGTGGTGGTGTATTTCGATGATATTCTGATATATAGTGGGAGTCCAGAAGAACATTTGAATCATTTGAAGGAAGTGTTGATGGTACTGAGACAGGAACAATTTTATGCTGCAACGAAGAAATGCGTGTTCATGACGCATAGTGTTTTATTTCTGGGGTATGTTGTTTCGAAAGAAGGTATACAGGTGGACCAGAGTAAAGTTAAGGCAGTCAGAAATTGGCCACAGTCCAAGACGATAACAGAAGTTCGAAGTTTCCATGGGTTGGCTTCATTTTATAGAAGATTTATCCCACACTTTAGTAGTGTGATGGCGCCTGTTACTGATTGTATGAAGGGCAAACAGTTTTCATGGACGGAGGAAGCAGGAGTTGCTTTTGAACGAATCAAGGAGTTGTTGATGACAGCACCCATTCTAGCATTACCTGATTTTCAGTTGTTGTTTGAATTACATACTGACGCGTCGAAGGTTGGAATTGGAGGGGTGTTGAGTCAGAGGGGTCGTCCTATTGCATACTTCAGTGAGAAGCTATCGGGAGCAAAGATGAGATATAGTACATATGATGTGGAATTTTATGCTGTTGTGCAAGCTATTAAACACTGGAGACACTATCTATTTCAAAAAGAGTTTGTTCTTTACACTGACCATGAGGTGTTTAAACATTTACAAGGGCAAGACAAGATTTCAACGAGACATGCATCATGGATTGCATATCTGCAACAGTTTACGTTTTTTGTGAAACACAAATCGGGAGTGACAAATCGTGTTGCAGATGCATTGAGTAGAAGAAATCATGTGTTGACTACAATGAAGGTCGAAGTGACAGGGTTTGATGTGTTACCAGAGTTATTTGGTGATGATCCTTACTTTGCAAAGTTTGTTGATAAAGTCAAGGAGGGAGAGACGGATGAGTTTGTGATGGTAGATGGTTTTCTGTTCAAGGGAAATCGATTATGTATACCGGATTGCAGTTTACGGTTGAAGATTGTGAAGGAATTGCATGAGGAAGGTCATGTGGGTAGAGACCGTACATTGCAGCTGATTACTCAATCTTATTTTTGGCCATCAATGAGGAAAGAAGTGGAAAAGTTTGTGGAGCGATGTCATATCTGTCAGGTTTCGAAAGGAACTGCGACAAATGCTGGATTATATATGCCGTTACCTGTACCAACTAAGCCTTGGGTTGATGTGAGTATGGATTTTGTTTTGGGTTTGCCTCGAACTCAAAGGGGAAACGATTCCATTTATGTGGTGGTTGACCGATTTTCGAAAATGGCACACTTTATTGCTTGTAAGAAGACGGCGGATGCTGTTCGTGTGGCTCACTTATTTTTCAAAGAAATCTATCGACTTCATGGATTGCCTGAATCGATTGTTTCAGACAGGGATACTAGATTTCTAAGTCATTTCTGGCTAAGTTTGTGGATGATGGTGGGAACGAAATTGAAATTTAGTAGTGCTTATCATCCACAAACAGATGGACAAACTGAAGTTGTGAACAGATCCCTGGGTAATTTATTGCGATGTCTTGTACAAGACAATTTGAAGAGTTGGGACTTAAAGTTGTGTCAGGCAGAGTTTGCTCATAATCATGCTGTTAACCGAAGCACTGGTTATAGTCCATTTCAAGTTGTATATTCAAACTTGCCAAAGGGGCCGTTGGATTTAACGGTAGTACCACAACCGAAAAGAGTGATTAAACGGGCGTCAGATTTCGTTGATGAGTTGAAAGATTGTCATCGAATCGTTCAGGAACATTTGAAGAAGACAAACGAGAAGTATAAACAAGCGGTAGATAAGAAGAGAAGAAGTGTGAAGTTCAACAAGGGAGATTGGGTGTATGCTGTGTTAACGAAGGATCGTTTTCCAATAGGTGCTTATAACAAGTTGAAAGCCCGAAAGATTGGTCCAGTAGAAATTATAAAATGGATCAATGAAAATGCTTATAAGTTGAAGCTGCCGGAGGATGTCTACACTTCTGACGTGTTTAATGTTAAACATCTTATACCTTATTATGGAGATGAACAATCTAAGGGGAAAGAACTTTTAAATTCGAGGACGAATTCGTTTCAACAGGGGGAGGATGATGCAGCGCGGCAGAGTACAAAGAAGGAAGAAGCAACAAGAAGTACCTTAGATTGTATCCGACCTAGCAACCGCGACCTACGACCTACCAGAAGCTCCGACCTATCTCCAGCCTCCATTGCGACCTGCGACTTAAAACTCCACCGCGACCCACGACCTAGTGCCTCCGACCTATCTCCAGTCTCCACTACGACCTACGACTCATCGCCAATTCCACGACCTAATTCCCAAATGCCTAAATCGGTATACGACCTAACTAAACCACCCAACGACCTAAATCACCACACGATACGACCTACTGCTCTCCGACCTAACCACCAACCCGTCCTAACTCCTTCACGACATAACCCACCACGACTTAACTCCGATTGGTCCCAATCTCCAACCACCAACCTAAAACTATTTCGACCTAACCCTGAATCGTTGCCAGATAAATCACGGCATGACTGAAGGTCGCGAACGAACAAACTACCTTAACTCGCGAGACTTGATAAGTCGGAAGTGAAGATGATAACTCGTGAGGAATTTCTGATAAGTCGCGAATCGAAGATGATAAGTCGAGAGTTGGTTTTGATAAGTCGCAAGGTTTATAAGTCGAAAGTCGACTGTTACCTTAGGTCGTCAAACAGTATTGTTAAGTCGGTACTATGTTTTCTTGAGGCGTTTGTATTGTAGCTCGTATTTGGTTAAGTGTTGAAAATATTCTAAGTGTTAGGTCCTTCAAGACCTATGAGTTGTGTTGTAAGCGTTGTGTTGTATGCCTATAAATAGGCGAGTTATATCATTTGTAATGGTTGTTGATTTTGAAATAAAATTTCCTTTGTTAGCTTTGTGCTTTCATCCAATTGGTAGTCGAGTGTAATCTCCTATCTCCTCTTTCGGAATTCAAGTGCGCTTGAATCAACGATCGTAGAAGCCGATTCACGGAATCTAGTGCGCTAGATCAACGTGCGAAGAATCGCAGATCTTTGAATCCGGTATCGTGCGCGATCAACATGTCAGAGATAGCTTGAATTCGGCATCTTCGGATCAACGAATTTGGGTCTTTCAGTATTCATCAATCCACCGATTGCTACGTTCATCGTATTATCAATTTTTGTTTTCCGCCGCTGCGTCAGTTAGGGAGCATTCTATCTGCTTCAGAAGGAGAATCTATTGTTTCTCTTTTAGATGGGAAAAGACTGAAGCTAAATACCAAGGCTATATTGGCTGCAAATCCCAAAATTCTTGATGGAGCAGAAGATCTCGTGAAACTGAGTTACTTAAATGAGCCATCTTGACGCAGCGGATAATTCTAGACGATCTTCAATCGATGAAAATAGCAATCTGTGGATTGATGGATACTGAAAATGCCCGAATTCGTTGATCCGAAGATACCGAACTCTAGCTATCTCTGACTCGTTGATCCGAAGATACCGGGAAAGAGATCTACGATTCTTCAATGTTGATCTTGCGCACAAGATTCCGTGAATCGGCTTCAGCAAACGATGATTCGAGCGCACTCGAATGACGTAAGTGGAGATAGGAGATACACTCGACTACCAATTGAAATTGGAAGCACAAAGCTAACAAAAGAGAATTTTATTCAATATTCAACAACCAACCTACAAATGACACGACTTGCCTATTTATAGGCTTACAACTCAATTCACAACTTAAAAAATTACAACACAATGGTCACACGACTTAAAGAACAAAAAAATGCAACGACTTAATGCTAACTCGGTGACGACTCAACTATCTCGTCTTCGACTTAAGCGATGTCTCGGTAACGACTTATGGAAGATAACTCGTTTGCGACTCAACAGAAGGTGATAAACGAAAGCCGCGACTTACTGGAGCTTCCTATGTCGTCCGCGACTCAAGAATAGGCATAGGCGATTTGCGATTTAAAGGATTGAGGGGAAAAGGTTTAGATCGCTTGCGACTCAATTGATGGAGCGCTGTAGAATGAGGCCGTGATGAGAAAGGGAATGTGTCGTAGGTTGCTTAGGTCGCGAATCGTGGGGAGGAGTTTGATGGGATGAGTCGTAGCCGAGACATGATGTCTCGTGAGTCGGCAATTAATGAGTCGTGGAGAGGGGTTTGATGGATGAGTCGTAGCCGAGACATGATGTCTCGTGAGTCGACAATTGATGAGTCGTGGAGAGGGGTTTGATGGATGAGTCGTAGCCGAGACATGATGTCTCGTGAGTCGGCAATTGATGAGTCGTGGAGAGGGTTTTGAGCGATGAGTTGTGGCGAAGTAGCGATGAGTTGTGGCAAGTGATGTCCCGTGAGGTAACTACTCCATCATCCTCCCCTTGTTGGATAGAATTCGTCCTCGAATTCACACTCTCGTCACCTTCGATAAAATCCTCCCCACAATATGGAATTAAATGTTTGACATTGAAAACATCAGAAGTATGAACATTTTCTGGCAACTTTAACCGATACGCATTATCATTGATCTTCTTCAATATTTCTAGTGGACCAATCTTTCGTGCTTTCAACTTGTTGTAATTTCCCACTGGAAAACGATCTCTCGTCAATACTGCGTAAACCAAATCACCCTCTTTGAAAACAACACTCCTTCGTTTCTTATCCGCCATCCGTTTATACCTCTCATTTGTCTTCTCTATTCGTTCCTGAACGATTCTATGGCATTCTGTCAACCCATCAACAAAATCAGCAGCCCGCTTAACTGTCCCCTTCGGTTGTGTAACCGTCATCAAATCCAACGGCCCCTTTGGCAAATTTGAATATACAATCTGAAATGGACTGAAACCTGTACTTCGGTTATTCGCATGATTGTGAGCAAATTCAGCTTGACACAACTTCAAATCCCAACTCTTCAAATTGTCTTTCACAAGACATCGTAACAAATTTCCCAACGATCTATTCACCACCTCTGTCTGCCCATCTGTTTGTGGATGATAAGCACTACTAAAATTTAGCTTCGTTCCCACCATCTTCCATAGACTCAACCAAAAGTGACTCAGAAATCGAGTATCTCGGTCAGAAACAATAGATTCGGGTAAACCATGTAAACGATATATTTCTTTAAAGAATAACTGTGCCACTCGAACTGCATCCGCTGTCTTCTTGCAGGCTATAAAATGTGCCATCTTCGAAAACCTGTCCACCACAACAAATATAGAATCATTTCCCCTCTGAGTTCTCGGCAATCCCAACACGAAATCCATGCTGATATCAACCCATGGTTTGGTAGGCACGGGTAACGGCATATATAACCCCGCATTCGTCGCTGTTCCTTTCGAAACCTGACAAATATGACATCTCTCCACAAATCTTTCTACCTCTTTCCTCATTGACGGCCAAAAATAAGATTGAGAAATTAACTACAACGTACGATCTCTACCCACATGGCCTTCTTCATGTAGTTCTTTAACAATCTTCATTCTCAAGCTACAGTCTGGGATGCACAATCGATTTCCTTTAAATAGAAAACCATCCACCAACACAAATTCATCAGTGCTTCCTTCCTTTACTTTTTCAACAAATTTCACAAAGTAAGGATCTTCTTCAATCAATTCTGGCAATAATTCAAAACCTGTCACTTCAACTTTCATTGTCGTCAACAAATGACTCCTTCTGCTCAAGGCATCAGCCACACGATTGGTTACCCCTGACTTGTGCTTAACGACAAAAGTAAACTGCTGCAAATAAGCAATCCACGATGCATGTCTTGCTGAAATCTTGTCTTGTCCTTGTAAATGTTTCAACGCCTCGTGATCAGTGTATAAAACAAATTCTTTCTGGAATAAATAATGTCGCCAGTGCTTTACTGCTTGAACAACAGCATAAAATTCCACATCATAGGTACTGTATCTCATCTTTGCTCCTGACAACTTCTCGCTGAAATATGCAATAGGACGCCCATTCTGACTCAACACCCCTCCAATTCCAACCTTTGACGCATCAGTATGCAGTTCAAACAATAACTGAAAATCTGGTAATACAAGAATTGGTGCAGATGTCAGCAACTTCTTGATCTTCCCAAAAGCAATCCCAGCTTCCTCCGTCCAAGAAAATTGTTTCCCTTTCATGCAATCAGTCACTGGTGCCATCACACTACTGAAGTGTGGAATGAATCTTCGGTAGAATGACGCTAGCCCATGAAAACTTCTTACTTCTGTAATTGTCTTCGGCTGTGGCCAATTCCTGACTGCTTCAACTTTATTCTGATCTACCTGGATGCCCTTCTCCGAAACAATATACCCCAAGAACAAAACACTATGCGTCATGAACACGCATTTCTTTGTCGCAGCATAAAATTGTTCCTCTCGTAAAATAATTAACACTTCCTTCAGATGTTGAACATGCTCTTCCAGACTTCTACTATAAATCAAAATGTCGTCAAAGTACACCACCACAAATTTCCCAATGAAAGGTCTAAAAATTTGATTCATCACTCGCATGAACGTACTCGGTGCATTCGAAAGACCGAACGGCATCACCAGCCATTCATACAACCCCTCTCTCGCCTTGAAGGCTGTCTTCCATTCGTCTCCAGGTCTAATCCGAATTTGATGATATCCGCTTTTCAAATCAATTTTCGAAAAGATAGTAGCCCCACTCAACTGATCCAGCAAGTCATCCAACCTTGGCATTGGAAATCTGTATCGTACAGTGATTTTATTCAATGCTCGACTGTCCGTGCACATCCTCCACGTCCCATCTTTCTTCGGTACCAACAAAGCTGGCACAGCACATGGACTCAAACTTTCCTGTACACGTCCCTGCTCAAGCAATTCTTCCACCTGCCTCCTTAATTCTTCATGCTCCTTCGGACTCATTCGGTAATGCGGTCTATGTGGCAATACTGCTCCCGGAACAAGATCAATTTGATGTTGAATGTCTCTCAGCGGCGGTAACTCTTTAGGTAACTCATCTGGAAATACATCCTCAAATTCTTTCAAAACTGGCTTCGCTTCTTCTGGAATTTCAACCTCTTCACTGCTCTCATGCCCAATCAACAGGTATACTTCAGGCTCCTCTTCAACCTCCTTAACAAATTCCTTCAGAGATAATAAAGTTTTCAACTCTTCAATCTCCTCCAACTTACTCTCTTTCTGTTGTTGCTTCTTGGGAATCAGAGTGATCTTAGTACCCTCAAACATGAAACTGTAACTGTTAGCACGACCATCATGTTGTACTGCTCTATCAAACTGCCATGGCCTGCCCAACAACAGATGACACACATCCATGTCTACTACATCACACCAAACCTCATCCTTGTATTTCTTCCCAATTGAAAACTTCACACAAGCTCTACGTCCAACTTTGACTTCACCACCTTTCCTCAACCAAGCTAACTTGTAAGGTTTAGGATGTTTCTCGGTTTTCAACTCCAACTTCTTCACCGCTTCTGTAGAGATAATATTATCACAACTCCCAGCATCAATAACAAATTTACAAACTCTTCCCAGAATAGTGCATGTAGATTGAAAGATATTGTTCCTCAACCAACTACTTTCCTCCTCTTGCTTCGGTGTTAAACAACTTCTCCTCATCATCAATGCGTACCCGTCATCTCCCGACAGTAAGTCTTCCTCCTCAACTGGCAAAGAATTAGAGCATTCAGCTTCTTCCTCATCTTCCTCCTCAACTTCTGTCACCATGGTTCTCTTCTTCGGCTTCGGACATTCGTTGCTTTTATGACCCATCTCCTGACAATTGTAACATTTGAAACTGTTGTTAACCTTCGCCTTCTCAACCTCCTTTACCGCTGGTTTACTGATAGGTTTAGAAACATTAGAACTTCCACTAACACCCTTCACTTGATTGTTGGAATTAGTAAACACACCACCTCCTCGTCGTCCCTGCTTCTCCCAAGCCAACGCTTTCTGATGTGCCTCTGCTACAGATCTTGGATCGAACATATTAACCATATCCTGAATCTGCATTCTCAATCCCCCAATGAATCTAGATGTCAGCTGCTCTTCCGTTTTCATAATATCATTCCTCGCAATAAGCTGGTAAAACTCATCCGCATAATCATTAACAGTCTTTGTGCCCTGCCTCAAGTTCTGCAAACGTTGATACATCAAAGATTGATAATTGTAAGGTAGGAACGTTGCTTTCATCAATTTCTTCATCATCTCCCAAGATTCAACTTTTGACTTCCCCATTCGTTCACGTGTAAGTTTGGTTTGCTGCCACCATGCCAAAGCTCTACCCCTCAACCTTGTAGCAACCAACTTCACTCTACGACGTTCTGGAACTTCTTTGAAATCAAAAATTTCTTCAACATTAGCCACCTAATCCCAAAACTCCTCAGCCTGCATACCACCTTTGAATTCTGGAATTTCTGCCTTCATCCCAGATTCCCACTTGTGATCGTACTCCAACTGATTCCTTCCTCGTCCACGTCCTCGTCCATGAACACTACCACCATCATACTCTTCTTCACCATCCGATGTATATCGATGTCGATCCTGACCACCAACATCTCTACCACCACCATTTCTTCCACCAACATTCCTACGATCTACATTCCTCCGTTCTCGATCAGTCACATTTCTATCACGACCTCGATCATCAACATTTCTATCACAATCTCGATCCACGCTTCTATGATCACTATCAACACTTCTCTCCTGATTAGAATGTGGTGAAACTCTACTTCTTCCATGGCTCGATTCAGGTGAAACCCTTCTCTGATTTTGACTCATTTCAAGCATCATTCTCTCTAATCGACCAATCCCTTCAGTAAGCTTCTCATTGAAATTCTCGTTGATTCGTTGCTCCATTTCATCGGCCTCTTCTCTTCCGTACAAAGCATTAATATTGCGATGACGTTGAACTCGTCTTGGCGGCATGATTGAATACTTCCCAAACACTTCAACAAATTCACACTTCAAGTTTCAAACACCTTTCGAACTTTGATCCAAAATGAAATGGATCGAAAACTCCAACTTTGTTGCAAAATATGATGAACACGATGAACACAACCTCAACACTTCAAATTCTCGGCTCCAAGACTCGATTTAGCTATGATTGGCTAAAACAAGCTCTGATACCAAACTGACGCAGCGGATAATTCTAGACGATCTTCAATCGATGAAAATAGCAATCTGTGGATTTCCCGGTATCTTCGGATCAACGAGTCAGAGATAGCTAGAGTTCGGTATCTTCGGATCAACGAATTCGGGCATTTTCAGTATCCATCAATCTACAGATTGCTATTTTCATCGATTGAAGATCGTCTAGAATTATCCGCTGTGTCACATCTGTACTCTATGATTTGCAATACAAATATGCCCGTGATAAGATATATACCAAGGCTGGGCCAGTGCTAGTTTCCATCAACCCCTTTAAACATGTGAATTTGTATGGCGACAATCATATAGAAGCATATGAGAAAAATTGAATGAGAATCCATATGTGCATGCTATTGCTGATACAGCTGTCTTTGAAATCATTAGAGATGAAGTTAATCAGTCGATAATCATAAATGGGGAAAGTCGAGCAAGAAAAACCGAAATAGCAAAAATTACAATGCAATACTAGGCTGCGGTTGGAGGAAGCAGTGGAATTGAAATGAAATCCTTTGGACCAATCCAATACTTGAAGCATTTGGCAATGCAAATATGTTGAGAAATGACAATTCCAGTCATTTTGGAAAATTGGCTGATACCCATTTTAGCTTAACTGTGAAAATATCTGGGGCAAACATCAAAACTTTTTACTTGAGAAGTCAAGGGCAGCCCAGTGTGCTGAAGGCAAAAGCTCGTACCACGTATTTTATCATCACTGTGCTACTGCTCCTCCATCTCTCAGAGGTATATTTGTGCACTTTCATCCCTTATACCTTATAGAGAAGTCATGACTCATGATCATATGTTTTTGTGTGCTAATTACCGAATGAACTCAATGTTCCACCTGGACATGTTGCACCTAAATATTTTCCAAAACTGAAATCAGAGTTTCATAAACATTTAGTTTTAAATTGTAGGATACTCATGTTGAGATAAAATATCATGGAAAAAAAGTGCAAAAGTCACAGTTGACAAATGCGGCGATGTTCTGTAATATGGTCACTACATCTTCATCAGATACATAAATAACAGGCACCATGAAGCTTTCTTTATTTTAATTTTATTTTAAAGTGAATACCCAAATAACCAAGCCTGGCTAGTAAACTTTGGGACAGTATGCATCAAACCATAACACATACTCCAGGTTAATCATACACTTTTATACGCCTGCCATTATCTTCGGCTATGAAGCTCATATCTTTTTATCAAGTTCCTAGATATTCCCTCTTTAGAAGGGTTGGCTAAATTTGGATTAAGGAGAAGGAAATAGCCTCAATTTCATTTATTAAGCATGATTGATAACACTGCCCTCTATGGCCTTTTTCCCCTCTTTTTCTTGTAACAGAAAAATTAAATCTGGAAAGAATGGATGCATATATACAAGTATTTAAAGCAGAGCAATTGCTTTTTAATACATGGGATTGATGATGCAGTAAGGTTTCATATATTGCGGTACTCTATAAGAACCCATTGATTTTTTTTTTCCAGTTTGTGCAAATAGAACATAAAGTATACATAATGCATTATTTAATTATATTACTGTTAAATAATGAGTTCTGAAGATAATGCTGGTTTGTAACTAAGTGTTATCAACTCCTCATATGATTTGTAACCCATTAGCACAAAGAAATTAAATTTTGAAATTCATAAACTACACAAAAAGCTGCATATGGCAGCGGCAACAACTGACGTTTATTTTGACAACGTGAAATGTCCAAGGTTCGAAACTCCGTTCTCCGGTTCCGTTTCGGTCATCTATAATTTTTAATATTTCGGTTCCGTTTCGGAAATTTTGTTTAAATTCCGGTTTATTATTTCCGGATTATTTTCATTTTTTTTCAATATAAATGTGTTAAAATATTCAATTGTAACCAAGATATTTTAGTATTGATACAATTTCCATTAATCATATTTTATAGTTTTAATAAATATTTCATTATTCACTTCCTTTATCATACTTTTGGCCCATGCTTTGCTGAGGACAAGCTCTCATTTTTTAAACTACAAAGGCTGTAGCCTGTAGCTGTAGTGTACTTGCCATACATCATCAAGTCCTACACTCATCGTCTATTTCACTTTCTTTTTCTCAACTCAAAATAACCAGATTAAACTTTCAAAGTATTCTATCGTTCTTGGCTTCTTCCCCCTCTCACTTTAGATAACCCTCAAAATCCTATTCACACTAAAAACACTACGAATATGAAATAGATTTTATCGATTAAGGAGGACAACAAAGAAAATTGAAGGTAATTACCAAGGACTTTTCATTTTCTCAGTTTTACAATGATTATTTAGGGCAAACTCCAAAATGGAAATTTCCTCCTATTCCGACCCGGTCAGCACCGGATCCGGAACGGAATGGACGGAATTCCAGTGCGCCGGCTGGAAGTTCAAACCTTGGAATGTCAATTAATATGAAATTTCAACTGTATTCAGCTATGTTGGTAGGTAGAAGGATTTTAGGAAGAATTGCCTGTATAACATCCCACAAATAATTTTGGAGAAGAAAATCCTTAATGACAGTATTCATGGATGGTTCTTATCAACAAAGTAAGCAAAGGCTATATTAACTCACCATGTTATTGATATCTTTCAACACATCACCATTTTGTACATTCAAATGAACAATATTATCTTTTAAACCTCTTAAATACTTGATACCAATTTCCTGTAATTACTTCCAGCTTCTTTATTTACAGCCAATTCTAACTACTTTTTCAAACCATAAATCATCCTGTGGCTCATGACAAGTTCATAATTTATGAAACAATTTAGTTTAAACACTCATAATTTTATGCATAAAAAACATTCAAAAGAGTTACTTACAGATTATCACCAATAATGTTGGGGATGTAAAGATACGCAGACGATGTTCTTTGAGAATACTTTGCAGCCGCGTTTAATTTATGTATTAGCTTTATTGGGGATTATACCGCAACAAACTGTCAAAAGGAGCTTCTTTACCAAAATATTTTGAATAATCATATTGTGTATGTATGTTTCATTCGAAAGAGTTACTACATCAAACAGAAGACAATCTCATATATGAAATATTACCAAAGTATTTTGAATAATCATATCATGTATGTTTCATTGTGAGATGGATTTATGTGGCACAGATGTACAGTCTTCTTTTATAATGATAGCTCTAAAAATTACCTAAGCAACGAGCTACTTCATGGCTAGAGATCCATTCTTGGTAGTTAGGGAAAAAGGTTGAGAAACTGCCTATAGCAGCTTGTAAAGTCTAAAATAAGATTATATGCATTTTAGAACAAAATCACATGTACATATGTATGTGGATGCATATATGCATCAATATATGCAGAACTTAATATATAAAAACCTAGGTGAAACACTACCTACAGCCAGAACAAGTGAAATGCTTCCAAGTAAGTAGGGCACAAAATAATCCTACTCCTAAAATTGTGTTAAAGAAATGAATCATTTGCTTTTTATTACTGTTGAAAGAAAAGTAATAGTATTTTTTCAATATACATTCTTTTGTACAAGCCTCAGTATATATACAGTACAATGAATATATGGGCTTGGCCCATTTAATGCTTCACACGACTGGTTTGCTTTGTAATAGCTATTCTCTCGATACCCCCCCTCAAACCAATTCGAGGGTTAGGGTTTACATAATTTTAACATTGGCCGCCACGAATAAAAGTTCCTTCAAAATTATTCGAATTTTTTCTTCAGATCTGGTAAATCTTCGCTCCAGTGATGTTTTATCAGATCGAAGAGACTCAATTCAGTCGTTAATCACAAGAAGCATGAGTTTTGTAGATAAAATTAGTATGGTTGATAGATCTGGAAAGGCTGAGGCTTCGTTTTGATGAGAAAACCTCATATATAATCATCAACCACAGGAAGTACGAGTTTTGCAATGAAATCGGTATGGTTGATAGATCTGGAAAGGTTGAGGCTTCATTTTGATGAGCAGACCTCAGATCTCTCCGTTGCTGGCAAATAATTCGAAGCTTTGCATTCTGAATCTGGTAAAGTTGATCTTTGATAGTGCTTTAGTAAAAACATCTGCCTTTTGGTAAGAGGAAGGTATGCGATTAACCCTTAGTTTTCCCTTTATAACTTGCTCTCGAACGAAATACAAGTCCAGTTCCATGTGCTTCATTCTGGAATGTAATACTGGATTTGCGGTAAGGGATATAGTACTGAGATTGTCACACCAAATAGTTGCTGTAGTGTCAGTTTTGATTTGTAATTCCTTTAACAGTGATTCCACCCACATAATTTCAGTAGTTGCGCTAGCCACACTTCTGTACTCTGCTTCTGTACTAGATCTAGATACTGTTGGTTGTTTCTAACCACACCAAGATATTGGATTTTTTCCTAAGAAGATACAGTACCCAGTTGTTGATTTTTTGTCATCACTGTCAATGGCCCAGTCTGCATCTGCGTAGCCATTGATGTTGAGTGTCTTGCTTGCATGTAGAATAAGTCCCTGATTTATGGTGCCTTTAAGATATCTCAGTATTCTTTTAACTGCTTTCCAGTGATTATCCAGTGGTTTTTGCATGAATTGACTGACTTTATTGACACTGAATGATATGTCTGGCCTTGTTATTGTTGCATATTGTAATGCTCCAACAATGCTTCTGTATAGTTTCTTATTTTCAATTGGCTCTCCTTTGTTCTTTGATAAGTGCAAACTGCTAGTCATTGGTGTTGGGAGAGAGTTTGCCTTGTCCATTTTTGCCTTTATCAGAATTTCTGAGATGTATTTCTTTTGGCATAGATGTAACTTGTTGTCAGATGTTCTTTTAACTTCTATGCCAAGGAAGTAGTTTAACTCTCCCAAATCTTTAATTGAAAATTCTTTGTTCAATTGTTGTATGACTTTGTTGATTTATGTCTCACTGTTACCTGTAATTATAAAGTCATCAACATAAATAAGTATGTAAGTAACAGTTGCATCAGAGAATTGTCAGATTTTTTTGAGATATAGCTGTGACTAGCTAGTGTCTATTTCAGCTTGTCAAACCACACTCTTGGTGCTTGCTTGAGTCCACAGATTTCTTTGTTTAGTTTGCACACCAATCTTTAATTTCCTTGTTGTTTGAATCCAGGTGGTTGCTCCATGTATACCTCCTCCTGTAATACACCATTTAAAAAAGCATTATTTACATCTAATTGTTTAATGGTCCAATTCTTATACAAGGATATAGTTAATACAATTCTGATGGTGGATGGTTTCACAACTGGTGAAAAAGTTTCAGTAAAATCAAAACCACTTTGTTGTGAACACCCTTTTGCCACCAATCTAGCCTTGTATTTTAGAATTGTACTGGCAGGATTTTTCTTCAGCCTATAAGTCCATTTACAGCATATGATATTTTTATGTTCAGGTAACTGAACAAGGTTCCAGGTTTTATTTCTTGTAAGTGCATATTCTTCCTTCATGGCTATCCTCCACTTAACATGTTGTATTGCTTGATAATAAGTACTGGGTTCCTCATTGAATAATTCTGCATTGTATATTTTTGGTTTAAATATACCACTTTTTGATCTTGTTACCATATGATGACCACTATTTGCAGGATTAGTCTGTTGAGCTCTATCCTTCATTGTGCTTTCCTGCTGAGTATTGGATGGTTGAGGATCATTCAATACTTGGTAGTGATCTGCATGACTGATGGTGTCTTGTTGTGGAAACTGATATGAGCCTTCAGATTCTTCATTCTGCTCTTGACTTGAAACACTTCTAATTATTTGTTGCTGTTGAACAACATTGTTCTCATTCTGAGACATCTGTCTTTCAACTGGTATGATTATCTCAGGTATTGGAGGTATCGAGGTTTTTGGGTTGTATAGTTTTTTGGTAGTATTGTGTTCAGACTTGCTAAAAGGGAATTCAAACTCATTAAAGGTCACATGTATTGATATATATATATATATATATATATATTCTACCTTTATTGTCAAGATATTTGTAACCTTTTTGATTGTTTGCATATCCTAAAAAGGTACAGGGAGTAGACCTGAACCCTAACTTATGTGGATTGTAGGGTCTCAAACAGGGGAAGCACAGGCATCCAAATACTTTTAGACTCTAATAGTCTGGCTTGATCTTTGTCAGTGTCTCAATTGGACTTTTAAATTGTAGAACTTTGGTTGGCAATTTGTTGATAAGATACACAGCTGTGGAGAAAGCATCAGGCCAGAACTTCAGAGGTACAAATGCCTGTGCAAGAAGAGTTAGGCCAGTTTCTACAATGTGCCTGTGCTTCCTCTCAATGAGACCATTCTGTTCAGAAGTATGTGGACAAGTTGTCCTATGAGTTATTCCTTTCTTTTGAAAGAATTCTTTGAGTGGTAGGAACTCCTTGCCACCATCAGTTTGAATAATTTTTACTTGGCAATTTGTTTGATTTTCAGCACTTGCTATGAACTGCATTACTGCATTGCAAGTCTCAGATTTTGCTTTTAAGAAATAAATCCACACATGTCTAGAAAAAGCATCAATAAATGAAATATAATACTTGTAGCCATAATCAGTAGATATTGGGGCTGGTCCCCATAGATCTGTAGCAACAAGTTCTAGTGGGTTATCATATTCAGTACTTGAGTCTGGAAATGCAAGTTTATGGCTTTTGCCCATTGGGCAATAAGTGCAGGTGTAAAATGAGGGAATGTTTTCAACATGAATTTTATTATTATTATTACTCAAAACATGTCTTACAATTTTTATGCTGGGGTGACCCAGTCTAGCATGCCAAACATCATAGTTATTACAGCTTTCTATAAGTTTTGTTTTTGACATGTTACACCAGTTTTTCATACTTTCATATTTTCTTGATTTTGCAACATCAAATTTGTATAATCCCCTACATTCTCTACCCTGCAAAAGAATTTCATCTGTTAGTGCATCTTTCACTAAGCAAAACTTTGGGTGAAATTCAAAATATACATTATTATCTTTTGAGAATTGTGAGACACTCATCAGGTTTTTCCTGATAACTGGTACTCTCAAAAGAATATTAAGATATAGTTGCCTTGCACCTATGATACTTGCATTTCCAGTGTGTGTTATGTGAGTTGCTTTACCATTACCTATATATAATAAATGTTTACCTTTGTATTCCTTGTTTCCAAGATTCAAGTTGTTGAGATTGTTTGTAACGTGATTAGTTGCTCCAGAGTCTGGGTACCAACTGTCATCTTGAATGTCTTCTGCCTTTGCTAAGTGACTGGTTGTGTTTTCTGATTGCTCCTTGCATCCTTGTTGAATATTCACTATGTTTGCACTGGGATCATTCTGTCTTGAGTTGCCAGTACTTTGTTGAGATGGTGTGTAGTTAGCATAAAATCTAAAGTAGCATCTGTTTGCTATATGACCATATTTTTCACAGATCTGACATCTTGTCCTGTTATTGTTGTTAGTATTGTTCCATCTACCACCTCTTCCTCTTGATCTGTAATTCTGGCCACCTCTTTGACTATTGTTGGACTGGTTCTTGTTATTGTAGTTTCTTTCTTGATTTCTTCCTCTGTTGCTAGCAATGTAGTTTGCAGAGTATTCAAGATTTGTTGGTCTTTTTTGTTCTAATCTCCCTTCATGTGCTAGTAGTATAGAATGCACATATTGCAAAGTTGGTAATCTTTCTGTTGATGATATCACAGCCACAACTGATTCATACTCTTCATCTAATCCACTTAGTAGATACATATTTGCTCTGTGTCACTTACATTATGCCTTGCAGAGGCTAACTGATCACATATAGTTTTAGTTTTGGACAAGTACTCTCTCATAGTCTGATTACCTTTCTTCAAGTTATGCAATTGTCTTTTGTACTGCATAATTCTTGCAGCAGATTGAGAACTAAAACCTTGCTCTATTGTATGCCAAATTTCATAGGCAGTTTTGCAGCTAATTAGTTGTGGCAGAAGACTTGCACTGATTGAAGATAATAGCCAAGAACTAACCAAACTATCTTGCCTTTCATGTATAATATATTCTTGATTATCAACTAACTTTCCTTGTGCATCTGCAGTGAATCTTGGAGGTTTAATGATGGTTCCAAGAACATATTCCTGAAGACCATAAGCTTTTATTGCAGTCTCCACTTGAAATTTCCAGAGCAAATAGTTGGTTTCATCAAGTGGGGTAGTTATAATCTGGCTATTTGGTTTAATGATGGTTTTGAGGAGTTCTTAGGTGATACTGGATTGGTTTTGGGTGGATTTGGATACAGAAGTGGGTGAGACAGTACTATTATCATTTTCTTCAGCCATCAATGAAGAGATTACAACAAGAAATGATGATGAGGGTAAAAATTACCAGAAAATGGTAATGCAGCCAGAGACTGACTAGATGATGATCAACACTGACAGGCAGTTTCTTGGCACGGCACTTCAGGTTAGGCAAACTAAATCTTTAAATCTCTGATAACACTGATGCAGCCGAAAAGATGATATATGATGAGATCTTTCTGATATTGTCTTTTCTTGGCACGACACAGTGCTACATGATGGATTTTCTTTACAGATTTATATACAGTTGTTAAACTGTATGTTAACGCTAAAAATGTACGCTAACACCCCAGTGTGAGTTGTGATATAGCGAAAGCACCACCCGTTAGTACAGGAACTAAAAGCAATCAGAAAATAGCAGAAAATAGTAAAGAGGCAACAATTTTTATAGTGGTTCGGCTCAAAGTCAAGCCTACGTCCACTTAATCTCTTCTATTACTGATTTGATTACAAATTTTATAATCATTCTTCAGTTACAACACAATTAAGACAGGTAGTTAGAACTTTGATGCAGAAAAGCTCTTTGAATTCATGTTGAATGAACTTGATCTTTTCCGAAGGTTCTTTGAAGTGTCCTTTTGCATTTGAAGTGTCGGAGCAGGTGTAGAAGTCGTGAAAACAGCAAAGTCTTGGTGCTCCCCAAGAAATCCTCCCCTCACCAGTGCGGAGTAGGCGGGGTATTTATAGGAGAAGTTGGGCTTAGGTCGGCCATGTCATAGGTCGTGAGCAACCTAGGGAGTTGCGACCTAAGAATGATCCCGAGGTAGCATAAGTCGTTAGCGACTTAATGGAGCCATCCTGGACGAGATATATGCTGTGAGCGACTTAGCATGTGTAGCACATGAGTTATCTTGGCTTGCTAAGGTCGTAAGCGACCTAATGGAAGAGGCAGTGCGCATGCGGCTTAACTCTGAAGCTTGCTAGGTCGTTAGGTCGCTCTTTCCTTAACTCATTAGGTCGTTGCCTTCATTGAGTTGCTAGGTCGTTAACCCGTTGAGTCGCAGGAGTCTTTAAGTCGCTAGGTCGTTGGAGCTCCTTAAGTCGTTGAGTCGTGCCATATTGAGCCGCTCTGTGCTTTAGGTCGTTAGGTCGTGCCCTGCTATAGGTCGTTTATGCCTTGGATAGTTAAGTCTCTTATTCCCTTAGGTCGTTGAGTCGAATAGGTCGCTAAGTCGTGAATAAGAGAGGTGTTAACACTTGCCCCTCGAAGTATACGCCTAGGGGCTAGGTCGTGTGCTTCGATGCCTCTTAACTCGTGCCATCCTGAGTCGCTAAGTCGTGAGCGACTTATGAGAGAGCTAGGTCGTTCGTGCCGATTCGAGTTCCATTGACCCTGTATATAAGTCGCTTAGGTCGCTCCTTCTTCTCTTCACCTGCTCTAACACTCTAACCCGCCATTGAAGAATCTCCGAGCCCTCGAAGACGAATTCAAACTAACCAGTCGTTGATCATCTTCACCATCACATTGCGTAAGTGAATCCGATCATTATCCAACCACGACCATCACCGAATCGTGAATCCCCCATTTTCCGACCCTAATCCGATTTCATGTGCCGCATTTCACCACGAGTCATGTTACGATCGATCTTTGATCGTCATTGGACATGTTGTCATTGTAATTCATGAGAACACAGTAGTGCATCGGATCTATGATGGATCTGAGGCGATTTGAATCGGTCTTGGATGATTTGGCGGTGTGGAGAGATGATGGATTTCATTATGGAGATGCTATCGGGTTATCGGGTTACGAGTTAACGGGTTAGCGAGTTAGGCGAGTTGTTGAATGAAGAGGAGTTAACGGGTTAAGGAGAGTTAGGAAGTGCCCGACTTAGGAGCTTCGAACGACCTACGGCTTAGCAGTTTGGACATGAATCGCACGACTTAACTTAGTGAACGACTTAACGACTTAACATCCAAACTCTGAATGACATAAGGGACTGCGACTCATATGACTTGCGACTTAACTTGCCAAAATAGCACATGACTGAAAGCAGAACGACTTAAAGAATCAACACGACCTAATTTAACCCGCAGCATAGCTTTAACTCGTAGGAACACGACTGATGAACTCCATAACTCGAGCAGAGCGACTTAGGGAAGCCCGACCTATGTTAAATCGTTTGAACATGATCTGGACGACCTAAAGAGTCCCGAGCTAACTTAAGTCGTTCCTACGACTTAAGGAATGAACATGACTTGAACACTTGTAGAATTTGACAGAACTTGATTGAACTTCAAAATTGAACTGCCAGAATGAACTGCTTGAACTTGTTGCACTCTTCCATAGATTGTATTAAATTTTAAGCTAACAACCTGTTAAATACAACATTTGCATAAAACTAGGACGAATATACTCATCATCGACTGCCCACATCGAGTGATGGATTAGGTCAAAGAGATAATATTTTACTTAAGTAAAATAATATGAATCTAATAAAAAATGAAATGTTGTGAATCAACTGACTTAAATGAAGCATCAACGCAAAATTCATACAGTTAAACTGTTTATCGCTGGATATTATCTGCATTGATACTACACTTAATTTTGATCCAATAACAAGCCTTGAACCTTCCTGAATTGACGTGCGCCAACCAGTATTATTTCAAGTTTTACTTTATTTACTTGTTATTTCAGTAGCTTTGCACAACACTTCACACGCTTTTAGGAAACATGCACCTTTATATTTAAATATCTAGTTTCTTGTGTAGAATGGCTTCTCAACAAGTGCAAGAAGAGATAGTAGAGGGGACCGATGAGGTTTTCCCAATTGCTGACCCTTTGGAGAATCCTTCGGAAAGAGTTTCAACTACGTTGAACCAACAGGCTTTCAGCCAGCTATGTATTCAATTCGGCATTGCTGAAGTGGATGCTCTACTTCCTGGGGTAAATGACACTGCCGATAGGCCGCCACCTGGCTTCATTGCAGTCAATCGTCAAATGTGTCTGAATGGAGCTATTCCCCCTTTCAACGATTTTCTTAGAACACTCCTCCTTCGACTAACCATTTCTCCATTCCAGTTGCACCCTAATGGCTATGCCATTTTGATGGGGTTGTGCGTACTATTTAGGAGGACGCTTAACCGCCTCCCAAGCTTCGAGGAGATCTGCTATTTGTGTTCATTCGGGAGGAACAAAGATCACCCTTTCATTACTCTTGTAAGGAGCGCAAGAAACCGCAAGCTGATTACGGATTTGCCCGAGAGCGCTCACGGGTTTTTAAACCAGTTCTTCTTTGTCCGTTGCCTCCCGGGATTCTACGGTATCTGGAGAGTAGGAAGTAAGACTACCTATCTCCGTTTACTTCATTTCTGAGCCTTTCAAAATTCGAGCCGTCAAGTGCTAACTTCATTCTTTACTTTTGCAGCACTTCCTCCTCCCTCTAAAGATTCTAGTCACAAATCGACTTTCGAAAGATTGAGTGCCGTAGATATCAATGAGAGAAGTATTAAGTTTCTACAAAAGCCGAATTTTTGCACCAATTCAGACTCTTGCACTCTTCTCGATCCATTCAGTCCCGTGATGCCCCCAGTTCTCAAGTAGAAGCGTCAGATGCCCCAGCCTCCGTAGAGGAATTTGCACCGAAGGAACCTATTGTAGAGACTTCATTAGTGAAATGCTCCAGTTCTATTGACGGTGTGGGGTTATCTGGAAAATCTAAACTTCCCCCAAGTATTGAAGAAGAGGAATTTCCTCAACATTCTAGGAAGGCTACTAGAGAAGCTGATGAGGGAGCTGAGAAAGAAAGTTCTGTTACGAAGAGTGTAAAACATGCTGAAGAGGGCACTGCTGATATGACCCATTCCGTTAGGCATGATGGTGATGATATCTTTGGAGGACTGAGCGATCTTATGGTGACTTCCCATGAGCTCTTTAAAGATGACACCACCACTTCTAAGCTTGTTTCTTCAGCAATCGAAGCGACATCCGCCTTGCGATCAATTCCATCAACCCAAGAGTTGACTCCTGCTGCAAAAGCTGACATCACTCCTAAGCCAAAGAGTGGTTTGTAGCTTGACACGTGTAGTTCGTACACCACACACACACTTAGGATTTTTGGCAATTATGCGCACTTAGCTTCTTTATTTCGAAGATTTCTAAATTTTGGCTCTTCTTCACTTTCAGGTTCTCCCATGGGACGCAGCGGCTCATATTACGATGACTTTCAACGCTATGCGAGGCGTGATTCTTATGACCCCAAGCGCTATCTTCCTACCCCTAAGGGGACTGATGAGGAAAGAGCAGCTAGGAAAGCTCGCGAAAGGCAGGCTTATGAGGAGCGTTATGGAAGAAGAGACGACCGACATGACTTTTACCAGAGGGATGATGACTCCCATAAGAGAAAGTCTCATGACGATAAGGGGAAGAGTCATGTAGCTGAAGATTCAAGCAAGCGAGCCAAGCTCAGCGAAAAGTCTACATCTGAAATTTCTAAAGTCCCTGCTGCTTCTATCTCTCTAGACATCCCTTCTAGCTCTCCTGCCTTTAAAAGAGCTGAAATTCAAACAATCATTAATAGGCCTCCTTATCAAGTTGAGAAGCCTCCGTCTGCACTCCAAAGCCGATTTCCGTATTGGTGTTTGAAAGGAGTACGTTTCGATCTGGACTTGGTTCCAATTGATAAACAGTCCATGTTAAGGAATCTCGACGCTGTCAAGCTTGATATTGAAAGAATGTCCGGCTGGCAAAAACTAGTTGATGAGCTTCAAATAGTAAATCGTTTAAATCTCGAGGCTATGCTGACCATGGAAAGCGATAAGTCTGAGTGGCAAAAAGTTCTTGATAAGCATGATACGGAGATGAAGAACATCACCGCCCATAACGAGAAACTTGAGGCTGAAATCAAGAAGCTTAAAGATGATCTTGCCACCTCTTCCACTTCTTATACTCGAAAGGAAGAGGTTCTTCAAAAGCAAGTAAGAGACGCCCACGCTACTCAACGAGATGCTGAGGCTAAACTTGAGGCGGAGTGGAAAATTGTAGAAATGTACCATAATGATGCTGCTCAGCTGTGGGAAAAGACTAACTCCCAAGATTTGGAGATTACAATGTTAAAGGCCCATCTTTCTAAGGCTGAAAAGGAGCATGACGAGGCCATCGCTGGAAAAGCAGCAGCTGAACACTCACATGAGGCGACTAAGGCCAACGTTAGCTCCACTCTATTCGAGTTTTATGTTCTCAGCATCTTGGGGCATGGCAGTCTTTCATTTTTGGGCCCAAAGTATGAGGTTACCCTGGCTGAAGTGTGGGAGGCAGCAGTTGAAATGCTTAGAGACGCTGGCTACGCTGAGGAGGATTTTGAGGCTTATTATTTGGATGATGAGGGTCGTTCCGCCCTTGCCAGAGGGAAAGAACAACTTGCCAAGGAAGGAGCCGAAGCGGCGGAAGGAGAGCATCTAGGGAAGGCACCTTTGGCCGACCCAACTCGTCTTTCGGCTTCGGTTGACATCGATGTTATTGGCTCCAATTCTCACTCTCCGCCTCCTGCCAAAGCCGAAACCGAAACTACAACTGCTCATGCCGAAGACGAGGCCCAAGAAGACACCGAAGCCCAAGATTTTGAAATTGACGTGATAAAGCCAATCTCTCTAGGTAACTTCAACACTAATCCAGCTCAAGTGGACTACTCGTTTGCTTCACATGAGCTCGATGAACTTCTTGCTTATTACTTAAGCCTCGACGTGCCACTATATCCTCTCTTTGCGAGGAGTACTGATGTTTAACTTTTCTTCTTCTATAGTGAAAACAGCAAGCGTTGTACAGGCTTCGCCTTCTCCAACTGTTGCCCCTCCACCTCTTCAAGTTACTCCTTCTTCTGCTTCTCAACCGGGGTCGCAAGAAGAACAAATAGGAGCTCTTCAAGGCTTAGATGACCCAGCCGCTTCAAAAGAGCAGAAAGTTGAAGAACTTGAGGAGGGTGAGAGGACCCTGGAGAAATTTACTACCGATGATACAAAGCTGATTGATCTTATCACTCCGGACAGCGAATCTTCTTCAAAGAAGAGGCGAAAGCGTGGAATTTCAAAGAAAAAGAAGGGCACTTCTGCTAACGATGAGAAAGTGGAAGGGGACCCAATTGCACCTCTTTCTCCTTCTTCCCTGACTCGTTCAGACTGACTCAAGAAGTTAACCATTAGGCCAGGCGAGGGCTCCAAAGGTGGTAGGAAGAAGAAGTAATGAGTCTGGTTTTTTGTTTTTTGCTTGTATCTAAAGACTTGTATCGACCGGAGATTGTGCGGGTACCGGCCCCCGCTTTTTGAAACCTGCACATGTATACAAATCTTTTATAGTATGGAATAGAATGACTCTTTTTAGTTGTACAATCTTTTGTCTGTATTTGTGAATGCATTTATTCCTTATTTTCGGACAAGTTTCTTTATTTTCTTTGTATGATAATGCAATGAGCTCGTGGTATGCTGCTTGAGCGTTGCTTTAATGTAGCTATATTGCCCCCATACCACGGCTTATTGCAATCTTCTCCATTTTGAAAAGACTTGTACTCTTACTCTGGAGAATAACTCTTCCATTTTGAGGAAATATTATTCTGCTCTAGTAGAGTGTGCCTTGTATCGGAGAAGTTTTCTGTTTTTTTTCTAGAAAAAGTTTTTACACTTCAACTTTCGGAGATGGTCACTTTTATATTTGAGAAGTGGATTCCCCTATGCGGTGAAGCGGGCCTTCGAAGAAGGCTTTGACTTGTTTTCCAGAAAGTTATATCTCATCGCTAAGTGGGGCCACGGGACAGGCGTCAGCTGCTTTATCGGATATTTGTTTGCACAAACGATCACAAGCAGTTAGCTGCGGCCTAGAACCTTCTTTTTGAGAAGGTGCCCCTTCGGTGGTTCCATCAACGACTTTTTCAAGAGATAAGATTTCATTTTTGGGCGTGCCTTGTAAGAGGGCTTTATTTGGCACTTTAACTTTTTTGGGAAAGAATGTTCTCATTAGGGAGAAATTGATTTTCCCTTGAGAGTAGAAGTGTGCCTCTGAAGAGGGCATTTTTGTTTGCCTGAAAGTTACTTCTCACAGTTAAATGGATCCACGGGGAGGACGCAAGCTACCTAATTGGATGTTCGTTTGTACGGACGATCACAATTTGTTAGCAAGGGCCTGGTGCCTTCATTTTGGGAAGGTGCCCCTTCGGTAGTTCCACTCCTTTTTGTTTGAGAAAAACATTTCATTTTTCGGCGTGCCTCGTTGGAGGGCTTTCTTTGGCACTTCAACTTTTTTGGGAAAGAATGTTCTCATTATGGAGAAATTGATTTTCCCTTGAGAGTAGAAGTGTGCCTCCGAAGAGGGCTTTTTTGTTTGCCTGAAAGTTACTTCTCACAGTTAAATGGATCCACGGGGCGGACGCAAGCTACCTAATTGGATGTTTGTTTGTACGGACGATCACAATTTGTTAGCAAGGGCCTGGTGCCTTCATTTTGGGAAGGTGCCCCTTTGGTGGTTCTACCAACCTTTTTGTTTGAGAAAAACATTTCATTTTTCGGCGTGCCTCGTTGGAGGGCTTTCTTTGGCACTTCAACTTTTGTGGGGAAGAATATTCTTATTATGGAGAAATTGATCTTCCCTTGAGAGTAGAAGTGTGCCTACGAAGAGGGCTTTTTTTGTTTCGTTTGCCAGGAAGGTTGCATCTCACAGTTAAGTGGATCCACAGAGCAGACGCAAACTACCTAACTGGATGTTTGTTTGCACAAACGATCACAATTAACTAGCAAGGGCCTGGAACCTTCACTTTGGGAAGGTGCCCCTTCGGTGGTTCCACCAACCTTTTTTGTTGAGAGACAAGATTCCATTTTGGCTGTTTTTGTCTGCTTGTCCATGTCTTTTCACCATCTGTCCCTCAGCGATTCCTCGTTATCACCTCTAAGTACATGTTCCTTTCTTTTGCAGGTTGTCTGATTTTTCCAGAGAAGTGTACTTCATTGTTAAGTGAATCCACAGGGCAGGTGCAAGCTACTTAACCGGATGTTTGTTTGCAAAAACGATCGCAATCAGTTAGCAAGGGCCTGGAACTTCTACGTTAGGAAGGTGCCCCTTTGGTGGAATCACCAACTGTTTGTGAGAAGCACTTCTTATGTAGGAATTGAATCTGGAATTTTTGTGGCTTGACATTTGTTTGTTGAGTGATTTGTAGGAATCGCTTGGCCTTGTGATGTGTTGAATAGGTAAGTTTTGCTTTGATAGCCTGCAATATTAAATCGACATTTTAGCAACATATTTAAGATATTTGCACATCGAAATGAGACAGGCATTTTATAGTAGTAGAGAACACAAGATTTATAGTGGTTTGGCCAAGGATTGGACCTACATCCACTTTATAGTTCTTATTATTGATTCACACTGATTTTACAATGGTTTAAAATTCAAGAATGATACATCCACAATCATTTTACAAATTTAAGCATAGCTTCTAAGTAAAATATGGACGCAAGTGATTGCTGTTCCAGGCTCTCGGAATTGGATCTCCTTCGACAATTGTGAGCTTGAAAGTGCCATCAAGAAGTTTTTTGCCTATGACATATGGCCCTTCCCAGTTTGGCCCAAACACTCCTGTTGCTGTCATGACCTTTTTCAAGACTAGATCCCCAATTTCAAAGCTGCGTTGGCGAACTTTAGAATTGAAGTGCCTGGCTATCCTTTGCTGATGAGCTGCAACTCTGAGCTCAGCCTCTTTCCTTCTTTCATCAAGCAAGTCAAGTGCTTCAAGTTGCAGCTTTTCATTTTCAGCTTGGTTGAAATGAATTCTCCTGTGTGAGGGGACCTCTAATTCCACTGGAATCATTGCTTCTGATCCATATGCTAATGAGAATGGAGTGTGCCCAGTCGTAGTTTTGTGGGTAGTTCTATATGCCCAAAGTGCTAGTGGCAGCTTATCGACCCAACCACCTTTTGCTTTTTCCAGCTGTTTTTTGATGGTTGATTTGATAATTTTGTTCACTGCTTCCACTTGCCCGTTTGCCTGCGGATGAGCCACTGCTGAGAAGCTTTTTTGGATCTTGAATCACCTGCAAAAGTACTGGAATTCTTCGCTTTCGAATTGGGTACCATTGTCTGTGATTATCTTCTGAGGCACACCATACCTGCAAATGATATTTTTAGTCACAAAGTTTATCATCTTTTTAGAGGTAATAGTAGCCAATGGTTCAGCTTCAGCCCATTTAGTGAAATAATCAACAGCAACAATAGCATATTTGATTCCAGACTTGGCAATCAGCAAAGGCCCAATGAGATCTATCCCCTAAATGGCGAATGGCCATGGACTGACTATCTGTGTTAGCTCGATAGAAGGTGCTCTTGGGATTTTTGCAAATCTCTGGCATCTGTCACACTTTCGGGAGTAACTAGCAGCATCTCGATTAATATCTGGCCAAAAATACCCATAGCGGAGAATTTTCTTTGCAAGAGTTTGGCCACCTGAATGATCCCCACACTCTCCTCCGTGCACCTCAGCTAAAATTGTCTTAGCCTCTTCCTTGGTTACACATCGGAGTAATGGCATCGAGAATTCTCGTCTGTACAAATGGCCGTCTTGAATTACATATCTCGGGGCTTTTCTTAACAGCTTGTGGCGCTCTTTTGAATTTTCTGGTAGGGAGCCGTTGAGTAGATATTCCTTGATCGGGGTCATCCACGATTCCTGCTCTTGAGATACAGCCATAATCCAGTCAATATCCATCTCATCAGTACTTGGAGCTGACAACACTTCCACAGGGACCAATCCCAATAATTGAGCTTCGCCAGAGCTTGAATATTTTGTGAGAGAATCTGCCTTCATGTTCTCTTCCCGGGGTATATGGCTTATTGTATAATGATCAATATCACCGAGAAGTTCCCAGGCCTTTGACCAGTTTGCAGGCAGATTTCCTCCTTTAGTTTGAAACTCTTTCTTGACTTTGCATACAATAAGCTGGGAATCACTGATGATCTGCAATACTTTGATGTTCAGTTCTTTAGCAATCTTCAAGCCGGCAACAAGAGCTTCAATTCTGCTTCATTATTTGTCGAAGGAAATTCTAATCTCAATGCATAGCATAATGACCGCCCTTCGAGGGATTCAAGCACAACCCCAGCTCCGGAACAATAGTCATTTCTTGCACCATCAACATATAATTTCCATCGGATCGGGATGTCATCAGTCACTTCTTCCTCACTGCCACCTTTATTTGTGTATTCTGCAATGAAATCTGCTAAAGCTTGTCCATTGATTGCTCTTCGGGGATGGTAGGTGATATCGTATTGGTTGAGTTCAATATTCCACTTCAGAAGACGACCCGAAGTTTTAAGGCGAAATAGGACTTGCTTTAGAGGTTGATCAGGGAGGACTTTAATAGGATGAGCCTGGAAATATGGCCTCAACTTTCTGGACGCAATCAACATACAATAGGCGAGCTTTTCCAGCTTTGAATAATTCATCTCTGCCCCAGTGAATCTTTTGCTGATGTAATAAACCGGGCGCTGAACTTTTGCGTCTTCCCGTACCAATGCTGCACTGAGAGCATGAGATGAAACCGCTAAGTGTATGAAAAGATCTTCACCATTGCTGGGCTGAGAAAGTACTGGAGGCATTTCCATGTGACGAATCAGTTCATCAAAAGCTTTCTGACATTTAGGAGTCCATTCAAAGTTTTTCTTTCCTTTCTTTAGAGCGTCAAAGAAGGGAATGCATTTATCAGTGATCCTGGAAATAAACCGACTCAAAGCAGCGACTTTCCCGTTGAGGCTTTGCAATTCCTTCTTTATTCTAGGGGCTTTGACTTCTCTTAAAGTAGTAATCTGAGCAGGATTAGCTTCGATGCCCCTAGCACTCACAATAAAACCCAAGAATTTTCCGAACTCTACCCCGAATGAACATTTCAGAGGATTTAGCTTCATCCCATACTTTCGGAGGACCGCGAACATTTCTGCCAAATGATCCATGTAGTCTACTGCCTTCTTCGATTTCACCAACATATCATCAACATATACTTCCATAGTCTTGCCAATCTGGGGTTTGAACATGGCATTAACAAGTCTTTGATAAGTTGCCCCCGCGTTCTATAGTCCGAAGGGCATGACTTTATAGCAGTAAAGACCAACATCAGTGATGAAGCTCGTGTCCTCCTGATCTGGCTCATGCATCATGATTTGATTATATCCTGAGTATGCATCCATAAAAGACAATAATTCATGCCCGGCTGTTCCATCCACCAACTGATCAATCCTGGGCAACAGGAAACAGTCTTTGGGGCATGCTTTGTTCAAGTTTGAAAAGTCGATGCATACTCTCCACTTCCCATTTGCTTTTTTAACCAACACCGGATTAGAAACCCAATTTGGATAAGTGGATTCTTTGATGAAGCCATTTTCCATGAGCCGATCTACTTCTTCTTTTAATGCTGTCGACCTTTCAGGACCCTGGGTTCTTCTTTTCTGCTTTATGGGTGTGAATTTTGGATCGATATTCAAAGCATGCACTGCGATTTCTGGAGATATTCCACACATGTCGGCATGACTCCAAGCGAATACATCCAGGTTTGCTTTCAAGAATGATACCAACATATTCTGAACCGTCACACCAAGTTGTGAACCCACATTCAGCACCTTGTTTGGATCATTCAGGTCAACAGGTATTGGCACCGTCACTTCCACCGGCACCACTCTACTCTCCCCTGCACTGGTTTTTCTGGGATCAATCTCTTTTCGTGCATCACTATGCTCACCAGTGCAGGGTCCACCCCGTAATTGCTACAAGGTGGGCTCTTTGATGCGGAGCGGAGCTGCCGCACCCTTACCCATTTCTCTTTTCTTTCTTTTCTGTAACTCTATAAGATAACATTCTCGCCCGCATTTTGGTCCCCCTTCACAACACCAGCACCATTATCAGTGGGGAACTTCATAGTCAGGCACCATGTGGCGAGAATGGCCTTGAATGCGGCAAGAGTCGGTCGACCCAAGAAGGCATTGTAAGCGGAGAATTCATCATCAATCACAAAAGTTTGTTTTCGGACCACCTTCTTTTCCCCTTCTCTGAGCTCTACAAATAAGTCAATAGTCCCAATAGGCTATTTTGGTTCTCCAGTGAACCCAACAATTTTCTATGAGGAAGCTTGGACATCAGCCATGGGAATTTTCATCTGATCAAATGTCTTTCTGAAGAGGATATTGCAAGAGGCGCCACAGTCAACAAGCACCCCTCTTACAATGGCTGATCCGATGCCTGTAGATATCACCAAGGGATCCATGGTGGGAGGCTCAACATCAACAGAGTCTCTAGCCCGGAATATGATGTCATTGTTAAAAGTTCTTTGCTGTTTTAAAGGTGCAGCATCTTCCAAGACAAAAATATTTTCTTCCGCCGGGGCATATCTCAAAGCGTGAGCATATCTCTCCATCTTACCCCAACTTCTGCCCGCTGGGTGAGGACCCCCTGTGATAACATTAATGACATGCCTCTTAGATTCCTGTGCTGCAGTCCTCTCAGCTGTGTCGGATTGATGAGCAGGAACTTGCTGCCCCCGAGTAGATGAGGTCGGGTCACTTCTGTTTCTCTTCACATATTGTTGTAGTTTATTCTGTCTCAACAGCTCTTCAATCAAATTCTTTAAATGGCGACATTCATTAGTGTCGTGGCCAGGTTGATTGTGGAACCGAAAAAATCTCCCATTATGCACAACATTTTTCCCAGGCTTCATCTCAGGTGGTTTGGGGTATTCGATAGCATCCTTCGTTGCGAAAAAGATATTTTCTGGAGTATCAGTTAAGGGAGTAAAATCTGAAGGTTTAAAGTAGCGAGTTTTCTTCACATCTTTCTGCTCTTTCCTACCGTCATTCTCTCTCTTCTGGCCACCAGATTCCTTTTTGTTAGAAGCAACATTGTTATTCTTAACTTCAGCCACGTCTACTTTTGCTGGCACAGGGAGGCTTTCTAAGCGCATGAATTCATTGGCCTTCTTGTAGAACTTCTCAAGTGAATTTGGCTCTTTCATCTTTAGCCATTTTCCGAATTCACTTGATTTGTCAATAGCTCGCATCAAGTAAGTCAGAATCATCTGAGGCTCTACATTATCAACTTCGGCCAAGGCTATATTGAAGCGGTTTAAGAAAGATTTGATAGACTCTCCGGGGCTTTGTTCGAGGCTGGATAGTGACATTATGTCCTTGGCCTTCGAAGCAAATAACCTGAACTGATCTTTTAATTTTCGAGTTAGGTCGGAGAACTGATCCACGGATCGAACTGGCAACTTCGTGAACCAAAGTAGGGCCACTCCCTCCAAGTACACAGGAAAGTATCTGCACTTGATCTCGTCTGTTGCTTTGACACCTGTCATATGCCAGTCATACTTTTATAAGAACTGGTTAGGATCGCTTGTCCCCCGATAAGCTGGAATAGTAGGGGGAACAAACTTCTTCGGAAATTCAGCCTTCAGAATTCTTTCAGTAAAAGGAGTTTTGCTTGGAGCGAACCCCCAGTCACTTTCATCTTCTTCCCTTCGCAAGCTCTCCTTCATAATTTGTCGAATCATTCTCGAGAGGTACTCCTCATCATTTAGAGGCCCCGCGGGACAGACGTCAGCTACTTCTTCGGAAGTTTGCCTGGACAAATATTCACGAAGAGTTGGCTGCGGCCTTGAACCTTCAGCTTGGGGAGGTGCCCCTTCGGCGGTGCCAGCTGCCCTCTGAGGAATACTTTTCCCTTGGGAATCATGAACATCCTCAGCAAAGGTTTCTTTATTATTTTCTGGTTGCTGGTTAACTCCAAGCAAAGCATTCAACTTGTCCAACATCAAAGTGTTCTGGGCCTCCATTTGTTGATATAACCCAGACACTACAACATCCAATTCCGCCCTTGTGACTCCAACACTAGAAGCCGCTTGATTTGACATGGGAGAAGTGGCGGTGTTGTCATAAGCATTTCCAGATCTAGTAGATTTACTTTTCCTTCCAGGAGCCATAATTTCGGATAGACTTCTGGTTCTTAGGGAGAGTCTTTTCCACAAATCTTTGTGAAGCAATGATGAGAGCACCCCTGAGTTCAGTTCTCAGTGAAAGCACCAAAAAATATTAACGCTAAAAATGTACGCTAACACCCCAGTGTGAGTTGTGATATAGCGAAAGCACCACCCGTTGGTACAGGAACTAAAAGCAAGCAGAAAATAGCAGAAAATAGTAAAGAGGCAACAATTTTTATAGTGGTTCGTCTCAAAGTCAAGCCTACGTCCACTTAATCTCTTCTATTACTAATTTGATTACAAATTTTACAATCATTCTTCAATTACAACACAATTAAGACAGGTAGTTAGAACTTTGATGTAGAAAAGCTCTTTGAATTCATGTTGAATGAACTTGATCTTTGTCGAAGGTTCTTTGAAGTGTCCTTTTGCATTTGAAGTGTTGAGTAGGTGTAGAAGTCGTGAAAACAGCAAAGTCTTGGCGCTCCCCAAAAAATCCTCCCCTTACCAGTGCAGAGTAGGCGGGGTATTTATAGAAGAAGTTGGGCTTAGGTCGGCCATGTCATAGGTCGTGAGAGACCTAGGGAGTTGCGACCTAAGAATGATTCTGAGGTAGCATAAGTCGTTAGCGACTTAATGGAGCCATCCTGGATGAGATATATGTTGTGAGCGACTTAGCATGTATAGCACAGGAGTTATCTCGGCTTGTTAAGGTCGTAAGCGACCTAATGGAAGAGGCAGTGCGCATGCGGCTTAACTCTGAAGCTTGCTAGGTCGTTAGGTCGCTCTTTCCTTAACTCATTAGGTCGTTGCCTTCATTGAGTTGCTAGGTCGTTAACCCGTTGAGTCGCAGGAGTCTTTAGGTCGCTAGGTCGTTGGAGCTCCTTAAGTCGTTGAGTCGTGCCATATTGAGCCGCTCTGTGCTTTAGGTCGTTAGGTCGTGCCCTTCTATAGGTCGTTAAGTCGTTTATGCCTTGGATAGTTAAGTCGCTTATTCCCTTAGGTCGTTGAGTCGAATAAGTCGCTAAGTCGTGAATAAGAGAGGTGTTAACACTGTATGATTAAATCTCAGATGATGAGAATGCTCTGATGAGGAAGATGATTTCTGATCATGAAATGGTAAAGCATATGCTGTTAAGCATTTGATTGCTCTGATACCATGTTAAAGAAATGAATCATTTGCTTTTTATTACTGTTGAAAGAAAAGTAACAGTATATTTTCAATATACATTCTTTGTACAAGCCTCGGTATATATACTGTACAATGAATATATGGGCTTGGCCCATTTAATACTTCACACGACTGGTTTGCTTTGTAATAGCTATTCTCTCGATAAATTGTAAAATGTAGACTCAAACTATCATTGTTTACTGGAAAAATGAATCTGAATTTACAATTCATTTTTGTAATTGAACATCTAAATGTGAGCATATAGTAATACCCTAGGCAGTTGACCAGTGAATACACCAAGAAATCCTGTAGTTCCAATGACAGTAAACAGAAAAGCCACCTGCAAATTGGATGTTAGTCAATATGCTAAACAACACAATGAAATACATAATATATATAGATGATAGCATACGCCATTTCGAATGCTTGGTATTGCAATATTTTCTTCATTTTTTAATCCAATAGAAGTTAACTCCTGAAGAGTAGGCCTGTCAACGGATACTTTCAGATGCAGATAGTGCCATATCCGCATCCGCATCCTAAATCATTTTTGGATATCCGCATCCGCGATACGTATGGATATCGGATAATTATCCTATCCACTAACAACCGATAAATTAAGAAATATAAATAATAAAATTTAGTTTTACATAACTTTTCTCAATCTCATTGATTATAAAAGTATTGAAATACAAAAACACGATGATAGTAAATAGTTTTGAGCAGTTAATATACACTAAATGCATATAATATAAACCACAAACTTAATAAAACAATAAATAAATATATTTCATCGTACTAAAATACATATAATTTAAACTACAATCTCGGCAAAAACCAGATGGATAATTTTTGGATGCAGATGTTCTCGTATCCGCATCCGCATCCGTTTTTACGGATATCGGATATTTATCCGCTTTTTGGATACGAATGCGGACGGATTTCGAATTTTTCGGGTATCCATTGACAGCCCTACCGAAGAGTAGTCTGAATGCATACATATATGGAAAAATTAACTTACAAGCATTATTATTATATATAGATATATACATAATAATGATAAAATGAAAATAAAAAAGTGAAATAAAGGAAAGAAAAATAAGCACCATATGGCATGATACAAATGGCTAAGAGCTCTATTTCTTTGTCCTTCCAACTTCTCTTAGCTCCACAAGTGCACTTTTTTACTGCCTCACTGTCTCTTTGCACTAAATTAGATAGTTACCTTTTATTTATTTATTTATTTATTTTAAACCTCTGTAAAATGTGAAGATAAAAACTAGAATTTGTATCAGTAGAAATAAATCGGTATAATATTGGTTAAGAAAATCCATGACAAGTTAATTATAAAGCGATTGGGAAAAGGACCTTTTGAATTATTTCTTCTAAAGGTTTCAAGTGCACTGAACCAAAAGCTGAAAATATTGGGACTGCAAATTTTTATACAACACAAAATACAATTTATTTGACTGGTACGCATGTTGATATTGGTATATTTTGATCATGATACATGTACCTCAATAATTTCAGGAAAAAATGGAAAACTTAACAAAATATCTCAAACAGAAAATTTAAATGGAAGGCATTTCAATTTTAATATTAAAAGCAAAAGCCATTTCATAAGCATCTCCTATAATTCAAAAGCAATGGTTGTACTTCATTTACCGTAACTGATTTAATATAATTTTACTTGGCAGGCATAATATAAAAAATGTATAAACACTGAAAGTGAATTAAAACTGTTTTATCAAATAAAATAAAATGATGAAAAAGGATCCATTTATATATATATATATATATATAATTATAATATATAATTTATATAATATTTATTATATATATAATAATATAGTTTATATAATATTTGTTATATACATAACTTATATTAATTCATATACTTATTTATTATATAATAACAATTCATATATAATTTTTTTCCATACATATAATTGCATGACACATTTAAATTCTCCGGTGTAATAAGTTTAGATTCGACGTATGCCAATCGTTGTTTAGTACCTCATTGCTCAAGGATTGTGTCCACTTGGTCGTGAACTCTACACAATAGAAGTGTCCCAAAACTCAATATGTTCTTAAACGCAAAAAAATAAGATTTAACTTTTATTTGTTAAGATTTATTCAAATCATGTGTTAAACTGCCAAAATAGTTCTAATGATGAAAAATAGAAAATAAAATAGTAACTAATTCGAACAAAAACACTTTGTTATAGAAATCAAAACTCATAAACCAAAACTATTAAAAATATAATTTTTGAAAATATAAAACAAACCCCTTCATAGCTTTTTTTTGAAACTACTATAACCCAAATGGTTTCCTAAAAAGGAAAAATGTCTAAAAATGGAAGTGAAAATTGAATTTTGAACCCAAAACAACACCGATCAAATATATAGATCATAAAAGACTATCATGGATTAGGATATTGTGGATACAATCCTAAATCGATATATTAATCACCTTATTCACTCAATTAGGCTAATTAAAATGAAGGAAATGATGGAGTTTTGGAAGATCTAGGTCAATGGAGGTTATGAGATGTTTAGAGAAGAGAAAATTATTACTAGTGGCTGTTGTGGAGACTGCTATTATCCCTAATCTCGAAATCATTAGTATGTCTAATGACGGGCTTGGGTTAATTACGCACTAATTTGCCTAAAGACTGTCCAAACTTCAATAGCCATATTATTTCTAAAGTTGTATTCTCATATGATCCAATTTGGATTTTAAAAATAATATTTTACGATCATTCGGTACGTAAAATACGGGTTGTTACAATATTATTATAGCACGTGCATGAAATATTTTACAAGTGCAATATGATATAGTTCACTATCTCCTTTGTGACAAATTTTGATATATCACGAACTTTATTTTGACAACATACAATACTAAGTGACTGAAAAAATATAGGATACTTGTGACAATAAACTTAATTGAAACGAAAAAGGAAAAAAAATTATTCTCTACTACTGTTTTAAAATCGCATCATTGTGTGTAATGCTTTTTCTTCTTCAAAAAAATTGTGTTAAGTATAAAGATTGTAATTTTAATGAGATAACTCAAAACAAAAAATAACATAACAAAATTCAAAATATCCCAGAGAAAGATAAGACGTGAGTTATAAAATTCTGCTTGTGTCATTTGAAACATCACCAAGATAAATGTTCAAGATTCTTTGTTTTATTCTACTTTTTGTTTTATATTTCGACATCGAGATCCCGTGTTCTTTTAAAAAAACAGTTTACTTCTGAGTTTTCTATAAATGTTTTTAAATGGTTTTTTCGAACTTTACCTTTTGTTTTTCAACCTTTAACAAAGTTATTGAAGTGATTTAAATATAAAAGGAAAGGATTTAAAGGCTATTTTGATTTATAAAACAAGTTTAAAAGTTATGGTCCATATAACGATCGTCGCTATGGTTGCAGTTTGTAAATCGACAATTTTTGTGTAAACTAACAAATGTTTGTACTTTAGATATTTTTGAAAAGTCTTTTAAAATATATTATAAGTATTAAAAAGGAAGTTTGAAATATTAAAAATATTTTCAATAATTATTTATTTAAATTCAAGGCTTAAATTTTAATTCGCTTTATTTACAAAGGTCGAGTTTTGTTTAAAAGCAATTATCTTTTTTTTTTGTAAAAGGATATTTTTAAATACAAGGGATTTCTTCGTCTGTGACATTAAGTATCCAAATAAATATGATAAGTTGTGCTAAAACATTGACATGTTTTATTGAAAGTATCTTGTATTTAGTACTAAGAGCCGATGAGTAAACTTTCCTCTATTTGTGAGATCTAAAACAAGAGTTCTAGGTGAGGGATAAAGAAGTCGAAATGTTGAAAACGTGATAAGTATGAATGATTTAATTTCGATAAATGGGTCATGATTAATTAAATATATGAAAAAAACTCAATCGAATACTTAACACTAAGTTCTGAGGTATGAAAACTCGTCTCTATCCCGAGTAGTAAGAATGAATATCGAGGCAAGGATAGTTTTCTAATTTATCCAACTATATTGTTAATCAAGGGATAGCACTGTTTGAAATCAGGAAGTGGCGATAAGTATAGGATGTCTTATTTTTCATATACAAAATCTACACTTATACCAAATAATTGATTTGTCCACCATCGATAACTTGACCAGTTTGAAATCATCGATTGTTGGTTCGGAGAGACCAAGATTGGAAAAGCATGAGTTATTCAAAAACCACTTTGAACCGACATACGCATTTGAATTTGTAACATTTTGAAGATGATGGAATCGAATACGAAGTTTTTAAAGCGCAAAGATTACTTGCTACTAATCCTGAGGGTGATTCCAAAAAGGATGTAGTAGAAGTAGTTCCTTTGGTTTGTTCATATACTGAACAAATTGTATGGATGAATGCTGGCATTGCATTGTTACCTGTAGGGTAGTTTCAGCTATCCAAACGGGATTGCTATATAAAAGGTAAATCGTTGCCTCATGTCATGACCCACTTTTCCGTACAGTTTAAACCGACAATTTACCACTCTTGTTCAGCCCAAATTGCACGGAAATGCCGGATAGTTAAGAAAAAGAAACAGAAGATAGGAAGAAAAAACCAACAACACAGAGTCTTATAATGGAAACGAATAATCTATAATACAGAACAAATATTTACATAAAACAAAACTGTAATGTTTATAGTACAGATATCAATCAGAGTATACTAACCTATTCAGCACGGACAGTTATAACAATCTATCCTCACAATTGCTGATAACACAACCATATATGCAATGGATATATAATCATCTACGTGATTATATCTCTGGGCCTCCAGCTCCTCTCCTAAAGCTCCAATATCCATCTAAACCTGAAAAATATACTCGGTCTGACCCGAGCATTTAGGAAAAAACCACGCTCGGGTCAGTCTGGTAAAACCAACGTGAGAATTTAAATCACAAGGAATTTTATTGATGTTAACTTGTAAAATCCTTAAAAATCAAAGACACCTCGTAAGACCATTCTGCACATACACAAGGATGGGTTTTTACCTTACGATATCCAAAACTTTTATATCATAAAATCAGTGATATTATAATAATGTCTAAGGGCAAAATATTAATAATAATCAAGCAGCTGTGATGCTCGTGCAGTATACATCACAACGATACTAAGTATAATAGAAAGTCGATAAGGCTCGTTCGCTAATTGTGTAGGATTTCCATGGAGGTGCCCTCAGTACTTCGAGAATGGTCCTCCTGCACGAGGATCAGATTTATCCTTCCGAAGCATCATACCTGTCTAGCCGGGGTATCATAGGAAAAACATAACTGGTCTTGCTAAGACCGAGTCATCGCTCCGGCATGCCAAAACAACTGAAGGTATTCGTATTGCTAGAAAAGGAGCCGAGTACACCCTATGGGTTTGCCAACCCTACTGGCCATGCCTCCTATCTCTGGTTTTAGTCATTTCCGATGATGAGGCTACGTCCGACGTTCCAACTTATGCACCGCTCCAAAAATAGATCACGGAATCCCATATGGATTCCCACACCACAATGGCCTTGGAATCACATTGTAACGGCCTGGTATTTCGAACCATTCGCATCCGAACATGTCGGACTTGAATTGCTCAAAATGACAGATTATTAATTTTATATTTGGAAAAAACTGAGCATATACAGTAAGCATATACAGAATCACAAACACAGAGTATTACAACAGTAAGCAGCGGAATAGATAAATAGTAGTCCATGAAACTACTATAAACATCAGAGTTTGAAACAAAATACAACAGAATCTCAAATACAAATGAATCTCTAATACATAAGCAACTGAAGAGTCTAAACATAAATGACTGGAATAAACTGAAAGCTGGATAGGTAGATCTTCAAACAAAGCTCCAATCTCCAAAGGTGAGTCACAAATGCTGTGACACTCAGTCTGACCCGAGCATAAAGCAAAACACAAAACACTCGAGTCAGGATTAACATTCTTATATAGTAAATTCAACTCAAGTGAAATGTCAATTGAAATACAAATAACTTAAAGGATGTTTGGGATTTCCATCCTCTAAGGATCCGTGGAACTATCTACTATATAGTAATGTACGCTATTATAACATGTCTATAGTAAAGTAAAGTATTAAAATAGCGTTAAGGCGTTACCCATACCCCCCTTAACACATTTTATATAATGTCGTAGTCTATACAGATACTGTAAACTCCACCCGCAGGTGGGATATCAGGGAGCACTCCATAGGTACGACACAAAACAAACTCGTAGAAGGTGCGATAGGGCATGTGACATGGCACACGAGGCAATGCCAGGGTAGATATACCATTTGTGGATCCGGACTTGTGGTAACACATAGCAGCTACTACCCCCCACCTCGTGACACACTCCCAAATCAAAAGGTGCACCCAATCAAATCACAAAGTAATAGAATGGTATCGAAGAAGTGTGCCCGATCGGAGGAATGACCTCACTTGGCCCGGCATGGCTCATGTTTTAGCCACATCAAGCTGACTCGCGGGAGTCAGGGCTACGTAAATACCTCATACAGAATCGTCACCAAACCATCCTACTTCGTTCTGGAATCTCCACCACGTACAAAGTTGTTAAAGTGGTTTTGGTATTGGCAGAGAGTATGACAATATCCGATTCCGGTCTCTTTAACAACCAAATGCTTATTTCACACTGTGACGACTGCCCATAACCCCTGCACTGAATCTAGAGAAAATGCGCTGTAAAGTGTGCCAGGCGACCATGGACGATTGTCAGGGTAAATTAAAACAACAAAATCTATCGTATTACTCACATCGCATGGACAAAATACAATAGAACATATGTATAGTGAAGCTTTACAGAATAAAATGCCATCATATAAAACTCCATAATAGTTGAATACAAGCATCCAAATAGTCAATACATCAAGCCTCACTACATATCACTCAGAGAATACAAAGCAACGGAACATCCAGTACATATAAGAAGATAATATGCAACCCTCTAGCTCGTCTTCGATATCAGCATCGTGAGAAGAGAACAGCACCTGTCACCTGCTACCTAGTCTGCCCGTCCCAAAATGGACGAATATCCCAAGGCAATAAGAATTAAAACATAAAGCCTTGAGTCAGACAACAGTCTTAGTGAGCAGTAAATTAACTAACAACATACCAAAAGAGCATAAAGGAAAAGGAATAGGAATACAACCCTCCCACTCCAACCTCTTTCTACAGTGATAGCCCCCAGACACACACTAAGCAGAAGCAAACATAGCAGAGCATACAATTTAAAGTAAAGCAATTATCACTCGAGTCAAGGGCAATGTTTTCCAAGTACAAACCCCCAAGACCTAAACCAAGATCAGATAAGCACCCAGAAAATACCGCTCTTGAGACCGAATGACGATACAACCAAACATCCATGACTCTGGCTATCACTGTTATCATTGCTTCGGTATCACCGTTAATTGAATGACCGGCACATTCTTTCAGCCGTCCGTCAAGGGCTAATGGTAACCCCGGTTCTAGACATAACTCCCGCACGTCGTCGCGGCCCGTGCCCAGGACTATCGAATCTGCCCAGAGTACTCGACCATCAATAGTTAGTCGTTGGGACTATCGAATCTGCCCAAACGTACTCTTGCTTAGAGCATGCTAGAACCTTCAACAACGATGCTACCCAAGCCTCCTAGTCATCCTCCTCGATGACTATTTCCATACTAGCTCAAGCGCCTCTCAAGCATCCATTACCCTTAACTCGAATCATATCACCGAGTTACCAACGTGCTTGGAATGATCCCGTCTGGATTAAACCAAGACTATCTCACATCATACTTCGCTTCATCACATCCTCGCAAAGTCTTATCTCAAGATCATCACCAAATCTATGCATAAGAGCTTCATCATCCGCTTCATATGCCACAAGCAGCTTTCCCAATTCAAGAGCCTTTCTCTTAGCTTTTGAATCATCTTCGGTCTAAATCAAATCATCAATCATCTAATTCATAGCAATCAATCAAGTCAAACATTAATCCAAGCAATCAAACATTCAAATATGATCTATGTAGACAATTATCACAATAATGGCAATTTCGTAATTAAAGAGTTGAAAGTCTAACAAGCATGAAAACATGAGAAATATCTCTACAATCTTGATGAATGAACTTGCATAAGTTAACACTTAGTAAAATGGTTGTCAAATCATCATGAACAATGGATCTATATGGATCTACACTTAGGATGAAGAAAATGTATGGAAATCACTATTTTAACACCAAATCGAGCCAACAATCCGATATACTCCTTTGGATCCGTGTGAGAGATAATCACCACTCACCAAATCACCTAAACAACCCCAAATCAACACGTTTCAGATCTGGACAGCGAAGGATCAAGCTTGATCTATCACAAATCCGCTTCAAACGAAGAAATCTCACTTCAAAGGATGAAGATCTTCAATCTAAGCTCTTGAATCTTCAATTTGATCTTCAACTTGGATGGATGGAAGCACTAGATTAGAGTGGAGAGAAGAAGTGAAGAAGTGTAGAAGTCGAGCTCTCAAAATGGCAGCACTTCGTCGCTTCGAAATCCGGATCCCAAAAAGTGAGAAAAACCCTTCCTATTTATAGCTGAAATTCCCTTAAGTCGTAACCTCGGAGTTAGGTCGTCCACGACCTACGACCTAAAACCAACCGACCTAAAGACTTCGACCTACCAAAGTTACGACCTAGGACTTTGCAGCGCTTGCGACTTAACAACCCCTTAGGTCGCTCACGACCTACCACCTTAAGTCTTCACGCGACCTAAAAAAAACATCACTCTCGCGACCTAACACTTAGACGCGACTTAACTTCTCAGCGACCTAACACATGCGCGCGCCAATACAACACGCGACCTAACTCTTACGCGACCTACCAACCTATGCGACCTAACAACTTATGCCAACACGCGACCTAACTAAAAACAGAGCTCACGACCTAACTCTTAGGTCGCTAACCTATAGGTCGCTCCACCATACTAAGTCGCTAACTACTATCACTAGTTCCTTAGGTCGCTGCCGACCTATCCCCTTAGGTCGCTTACTAATCTTAGGTTGCCAAATCCTATAAGACGCTAACTCTCTTAGGTCGCTCACTCGTCCTAACCTTCCCCACGACCTAAGCCAGCATACGACCAACCCATCCCTTAGGTCGCCTACGACATAACTTCCTTCACGACCTAAGCTAACATACAACCTAACTCCTAGGTCGCTCCACCTTATTAGGTCGCCAACTACGACCTAACACTTAATCAGTTCACCTCCTTAGGTTGCTCCAACTCCCTACGACCTAGGACTTAGAAAAATTATGCCTAAAATCTGAAATGACTTAAAAATGCTAAAATTTCCAGATTTTTACAAACTTTTCGATCCGTAAAAATACGGGTCGTTACATTCTCTCCCCCTTAGGAATTTCGCCCCCGAAATTCCAAACAAACAAAGCAATCAAAGACTATTCTGCATGCCTACCATCCATAACAATCAGCAAACCATGCATCCAATTCTAGCTTAGCATGCAGAATTTTAAAACTCGAACAAGTTACAATATCGTGAGATGACACAACACCTTAGGGCCATATACCTTGAAGAGTTCGGGATGAGCTGCTTTCATCCTCTCTTCCACCTCCCATGTACAGTCGTTATCATCGTCACTCCTTTGTATCTTGAGCAACTTAACTACCTTCCTCCTAAGTTGTTTCGTGTCGGTTTCCACAACACGAAGTGGCTTACGAGGTCTTCTATCGACTGGATCAACTTCGAAGTCTTCACAGCTATCAGCAGAAACCATGGTACTCGAGTCGTGCACATACTTCCGTAGATACGATATATGAAAAACATTGTGCACACTCGACATCTTTTCCGGTAACTCCAATCTATAGGCGAGTTTTCCAATTCGCTCGATGATCGGGAATGGTCCAACAAATCTCGGAGTCAATTTTCCTTTCTTCCCGAATCGAATAACATTCTTCAGTGGAGAAATCTTCACAAAAACCATATCACCAACGTCGAATTCCAAATCCTTTCGACGCTTATCGGCATAACTCTTCTGACGGTCTTAGGCTGCCTTCATTCATTGCCGAATGATCTCTATATAATCCGAAGTCTGTCGAATCATCTCTGGCCCAAGCATCAGCTTTTCTCCTGTCTCTAACCAACATGTCAGAGAGTTACACGGCCTTCCATACAATGCCTCATACGGTGCCATACCAATGCTTGACTGGTAACTGTTGTTGTATGCAAATTCCACCAAATGAAGGTGATCTTCCCACGATCCTCCGAAATCCAAAACACAAGCTCTGAGGAGATCTTCCAAAACTCGGTTGACTCTCTCAGTCTGACCATCTGTTTGAGGGTGATAAGCTGTACTCAAACACAACTCGGTTCCCAAAACTTCTTGGAAGCTCTTCCAAAATCCACTGGTGAACAATGGATCTCGATCGCTCACTATACTCTTCGGAATACCATGGAATCGAACTATCCACTTAACATACAACTCAGCCAACTTTGATGCAGTCCTAGTCGATCGAACAGGAATGAATCTTGCACTCTTAGTCAAACGATCTATAATGACCCAAATCCCTTCATTTCCCGTTCTTGTCCTAGGTAGTCCATCAATAAAATCCATTGATACCTGCTCCCACTTCCATGTAGGAACTTCTAAAGGCTGAAGCAATCCACTTGGCTTCTTCTGTTCGGCTTTTACCAACTGGTAGTTCATACATTTGGAAATAAAATTTCCAACATCATTCTTCATGCCTTCCCAGTAGTAGGTTCTCTTCATATCCCGATACATCTTATTTCCACCTGGATGAATTGTCATCTTCAAGTGATGACTTTCCCTCAGAACTTCACTCCTCAATTCATCTATATCGGGAACAACTAGTTGTCCTTGCTTTCGAAGCCAACCCTCTCGATCGACCTCGAATCCTTTATCCTTTTCTGGATCCAATCCAGATTCCAAATCACGGATAATCTTGAAAAGCTTATCGTCTCGCTTTTGGCTCTCGCCAATCCTTTCCACAATAGAAGGTCTTATCGATAAGTTTGCCAGCATCTCAGGTTCCAATTCACATCTAGGCCTGAAGTCAAATCCAGCTAAATACTCGAGATTCTTCCATTCTGAAAACATGGCTCCCAATCCTGCATGTCTTCGACTTAACGCATCTGCCACTGCGTTACCTTTTCCCGGAGTATAAGCTATACCAAAATCATATGATGCCAAAAACTCTAGCCAACGTTGCTGCCGAGGATTCAAATCCTTTTGGGAGAAAAGATACTTCAACGACTTATGACCTGTAAACAACTCAAATCGAACTCCCAGTAGATAATGTCTCCACATCTTCAGAGCAAAAACAATCGCCGCTAACTCCAAATCATGAGTCGGGTAATTCCTTTCATGCGGCTTCAGTTGTCGACTGGCATACGCAACAACTTTATCCTTTTGCATCAGCACTGCTCCAAGTCCAGTACCACATGCGTCGGTGTAAACCACCATCTCATCATTCCCACTTGGAATAGTCAAAACAAGTGCACTCGTCAATCTCTCTTTCAGGATTCCGAAAGCTTGCTCACACTTAGCATCCCAACTGAACACTTGGTTCTTTTTGGTCAATCCTGTTAATGGTGCAGCTATCTTGGAGAAGTCTTTGATAAACCGACGATAATATCCTGCTAGTCCAAGAAAACTTCTCACATCAGATGCATTCTTAGGTCTAACCCAATCCTGGATTGCTGCCACCTTAGCGGGATCAACCGCTATTCCATTTCCAGAGATAACATGGCCTAAGAACCTCACTTCACTCTTTCAGAAGTGACACTTCGAAAACTTAGCCTTCAGCTGATGTTTCCGTAAGATTTCCAAAACAATACGCAAGTGCGTCTGGTGCTCTTCTTCAGTTCTGGAATAAATCAGAATATCATCCACGAACACAAGTACGAACTTGTTCAACTGATCTCTGAACACTCTATTCATAAGATCCACAAAATATGCTGGCGCGTTAGTCAACCCAAACGGCATTACTAGCCACTCAAAGAAACCCGATGGTGTTCGAAAAGCAGTCTTCGGCACACTATCCTTAGCCACTCTCAACTGGTGAAATCCCGTTGCCAAATCCATCTGAGAAAACACCTTGGCTTCGTGAAGCTGATCAAACAAGTCATCTATTCTCGGCAATGGATACTTGTTCTTCTTAGTCACCTTATTCAGCTCACGATAATCGACACACAATCTCAACGACCCATCTGCCTTGGTTGCAAACACAACTGGTGCACCCCACTCGGACACACTACGCCGAATGAATCCTTTCTGCAAAAGATCATCAACTTGCACCCTCAACTCTTGCTGTTCCCTAGGCGCCATCCGCCTAAGAGGCATCACAACCGGTCTGGCTCCTTCAACTAGATCTATACGAAACTCGATCTCTCTATGCGGTGGCAACCCTTTGACTTCGTCAAAGACATCCTCGAATCCATTCGCGATTGGCACTAATGACAGTCCATCCCGTGGAACAACTAGCTAATACATGAAGCTCATGAAGACGCCTTCTTCATGCTTACATCGTATCACAATCTTTCGCCCCTCCACATTCTCGACTGTCACCTCCAACCTTTCGCAATCAACCTTAGCCGCATACTTCCTAAGCCAGTCCATACCCAAAATAATTCCGAACCCCGCAAAGTTCAGAACAAAACAATCACAAACAAAAGAGCAACCATGACTTGACACAATCAGACCACGGCATAACATACACAAACAAGACGAACCCCCAACTGGATTAGTCACAACCAATGGCCTATCAACAATATCCGGTTCCAAACCTAACCGGCCTACGAGTTCATTACAAACAAACGAATGCGACGCTCCAGTATCAAACAGAACTCTAACTGGAACACCACATAGGAAAAGAGTACCTTGAACCACCACACTCTTTCCCTTCTCTTCAGCGGTAGGAGCTTTTGAAGACGACGGAACAACTCCCAAAGCATAAGCTTGCACAATCTGCTTGTCCCTCCTCGGTTCTGGACAATTCTTCCTGAAATGCCCCGGCTTGTCACAGTTGTGACACTTCATCGGTGCCTTCGGATTCTTACAATCCTTCGAGAAATGGCCCTTCTGCTGACAGTTGTAGCAGGTCACTTCGCCCTTCGGCTTCTTCTGGCCATCCTTACCCTTCTGCTGCTGCTGCTTCCTCTTCTTGTTTCCACCCTGCTGGGGTTTAGACTCTTCCCTGGTCACAGCAACAACAGATCCTTCCTTAGGAAACAGACTCTCATGCCTGAGAGCTTTCTCCACAAGCTTCTCAAATGAATCGTCCAAATGATCCACTAACTGCCTCCCTAGATAACTATCCAAGCCTGTCACAAACTTCTCATTCTTCTGATAAGCAGATTCAATATATGACCGGGCATACTTGGACAAAGCTTCAAACTCAGAAACATACTCAAGAACTGGTCTTCCTCCCTGCTTGAGCTCCACAAACCTCTTGAACAGAGCAGACTTCTGAGCTGTAGAAATGAACTTAGCTTCAAATCTAACTTGGAATTGCTCCCAAGTAATCTCTTCCTCCGGAGTATCGATGGTAATAGAGTTCCACCAATCAGAAGCTCTCCCTTGAAGCTGCCTTGATGCCAACTTCCTCTTAGTCGCATCCTCAATTCCCAAATCACCAAAGATACTTCTACAAGCATCTATCCATCTCTGGACCTCAATGGTAGATTCTGTTCCCAAGAAAACCTTCCCTCCAAGAGCAGTATAGTCTTTGCACAACTTAGCAAAATCCACTGGTTTCGGAGTTTGGACTTGAACCCCAACATCTACTGCTGCCCCTGGAACTGGTATCCTTCTCATGATCGAAGTCATCATAGCTTCGAACATAGCTGCATAATCAGCAGCCCCCTCAGTAGCACGGCATTCCCTAGCAGCTGGTCTCCCTCTTCGACTCATTCTCAATATCTATAAAAAGAAATGATTAGCACATCTAGAGAAACAACTGCATAAAGGACCCAAACTCTACTAAGCTACTATATTATATATAGTAATCATCCATCAAAATACAATTACGTCTCTCATACGTAGTTATGTCAGCGAGCGTTGGGTAAAATCGATTAACTAATGCTCTGATACCAAATGTGACGACTGCCCATAACCCCTGCACTGAATCTAGAGAAAATGCGCTGTAAAGTGTGCCAGGCGACCATGGACGATTGTCAGGGTAAATAAAAACAACAAAATCTATCGTATTACTCACAGCGCATGGACAAAATACAATAGAACATACGTATAGTGAAGCTTTATAGAATAAAATGCCATCATATAAAACTCCATAATAGTTGAATACAAGCATCCAAATAGTCAATACATCAAGCCTCACTACATATCACTCAGAGAATACAAAGCAACGGAACATCCAGTACATATAAGAAGATATTATGCAACCCTCTAGCTCGTCTTCGATATCAGCATCGTGAGAAGAGAACAGCACCTGTCACCTGCTACCTAGTCTGCCCGTCCCAAAATGGACGAACAGCCCAAGGCAATAAGAATTAAAACATAAAGCCTTGAGTCAGACAACAGTCTTAGTGAGCAGTAAATTAACTAACAACATACCAAAAGAGCATAAAGGAAAAGGAATAGGAATACAACCCTCCCACTCCAACCTCTTTCTACAGTGATAGCTCCCAGACACACACTAAGCAGAAGCAAACATAGCAGAGCATACAATTTAAAGTTAAGCAATTATCACTCGAGTCAAGGGCAATGTTTTCCAAGTACAAACCACCAAGGCCTAAACCAAGATCAGATAAGCACCCAGAAAATACCGCTCTTGAGACCGAATGACGATACAACCAAACATCCATGACTCTGGCTATCACTGTTATCATTGCTTCGGTATCACCGTTAATTGAATGACCGGCACATTCTTTCAGCCGTCCGTCAAGGGCTAATGGTAACCCCAGTTCTAGACATAACTCCCGCACGTCGTCGCAGCCCGTGCCTAGGACTATCGAATCTGCCCAGAGTACTCGACCATCAACAGTTAGTCGTTGGGACTATCGAATCTGCCCAAACGTACTCTTGCTTAGAGCATGCTAGAACCTTCAACAACGATGCTACCCAAGCCTCCTAGTCATCCTCCTCGACGACTATTTCCATACTAGCTCAAGCGCCTCTCAAGCATCCATTACCCTTAACTCGAATCATATCACCGAGTTACCAACGTGCTTGGAATGATCCCGTCTGGATTAGACCAAGACTATCTCACATCATACTTCGCTTCATCACATCCTCGCAAAGTCTCATCTCAAGATCATCACCAAATCTATGCATAAGAGCTTCATCATCCGCTTCATATGCCACAAGCAGCTTTCCCAATTCAAGAGCCTTTCTCTTAGCTTTTGAATCATCTTCGGTCTAAATCAAATCATCAATCATCTAATTCATAGCAATCAATCAAGTCAAACATTAATCCAAGCAATCAAACATTTAAATATGATCTATGTAGACAATTATCACAATAATGGCAATTTCGTAATTAAAGAGTTGAAAGTCTAACAAGCATGAAAACATGAGAAATATCTCTACAATCTTGATGAATGAACTTGCATAAGTTAACACTTAGTAAAATGGTTGTCAAATCATCATGAACAATGGATCTATATGGATCTACACTTAGGATGAAGAAAATGTATGGAAATCACTATTTTAACACCAAATCGAGCCAACAATCCGATATACTCCTTTGGATCCGTGTGAGAGATAATCACCACTCACCAAATCACCTAAACAACCCCAAATCAACACGTTTCAGATCTGGACAGAGAAGGATCAAGCTTGATCTATCACAAATCCGCTTCAAACGAAGAAATCTCACTTCAAAGGATGAAGATCTTCAATCTAAGCTCTTGAATCTTCAATTTGATCTTCAACTTGGATGGATGAAAGCACTAGATTAGAGTGGAGAGAAGAAGTGAAGAAGTGTAGAAGTCGAGCTCTCAAAATGGTAGCACTTCGTCGCTTCGAAATCCGGATCCCAAAAAGTGAGAAAAACCCTTCCTATTTATAGCTGAAATTCCCTTAAGTCGTAACCTCGGAGTTAGGTCGTCCACGACCTACGACCTAAAACCAACCAACCTAAAGACTTCGACCTACCAAAGTTACGACCTAGGACTTGGCAGCGCTTGCGACTTAACAACCCCTTAGGTCGCTCACGACCTACCACCTTAAGTCTTCACGCGACCTAAAAAAAAACATCACTCTCGCGACCTAACACTTAGACGCGACTTAACTTCTCAGCGACCTAACACATGCGCGCGCCAATACAACACGCGACCTAACTCTTACGCGACCTAACTAAAAACAGAGCTCACGACCTAACTCTTAGGTCGCTAACCTATAGGTCGCTCCACCATACTAAGTCGCTAACTACTATCACTAGTTCCTTAGGTCGCTGCCGACCTATCCCCTTAGGTCGCTTACTAATCTTAGGTTGCCAAATCCTATAAGACGCTAACTCTCTTAGGTCGCTCACTCGTCCTAACCTTCCCCACGACCTAAGCCAGCATACGACCAACCCATCCCTTAGGTCGCCTACGACATAACTTCCTTCACGACCTAAGCTAACATACAACCTAACTCCTAGGTCGCTCCACCTTCTTAGGTCGCCAACTACGACCTAACACTTAATCAGTTCACCTCCTTAGGTCGCTCCAACTCCCTACGACCTAGGACTTAGAAAAATTATGCCTAAAATCTGAAATGACTTAAAAATGCTAAAATTTCCAGATTTTGACAAACTTTTCGATCCGTAAAAATACGGGTCGTTACACACACCGTGGTCATTTCATTTCAAATAGTTCATACTTCTTATCAAAATATCATATTCATTTCAAAACTATATCGATTTTGATATCATTATTCACTTTAAATAATATTCATTTTCCAGAATCGTAACACTTTATTATAACACTTACAAAATCATAACACTTTCGAAATCATAACACTTAGGAAATCATAACACTTTTGAAATCATAACACTTCCGAAATCATAATAGTTTCCACTTAAACAGATTAGATATTGAAAATAGTATATATATTAAAATAGTTATAAATTAGAATAGTTTATATATTAAAATAGTTTATATAATAAAATAGTTGTAAATTAAAAATAGTTTATTATTATTAATAATACTTTATATACTAAAATTAGTTTCCTCCAATTTCGCAAATCAATTCAAATCAACTTAAGTTCTCAATAAACCATTTCAATTTAAAGTTCAAAGATTCAAGTTTAAATATTCTAACATTTACAATATAAATTTCATTTATATTTCAACATTTAACTACAATTTTATTCAAATTGGAAAATATTCACTTAATCATTTTAATTACAATTAAATAAAATCTCAATTTATAAATTTAAATCAATATTAAATATTCGGTCTCAATTTTAGTTAAAGTTGAAAATATTCATTTAATCACTTTTATCAAGTCAAGTTATAAATCATATCTTTCAAAATCTCGAAATAAATAGGTTCAAATCAATTCTTATTTAAATTCAATTATTAACCAATTTAAATTCCAAGTCAACATTAATTTATCTTACCAACCTTTATTATTAATGTTATTAAAATCTATTTTAAAAATATTAATATAATTTAAATAAATGCTTAAACATATTATATACTAATTAAATTAATTTTTTTTATTAAATTAAATCTTATTATTAAATGTGTTTTGTATTAAATCTTATTTTATATATTATTAAAATAATAAAATTATAAGAAAAATCTTAAAAATTATAATTTCAAAACTATCTTATAAATTTAAAATTTCCAAAACATATAATTTTAAAAATCTAAAATTTAGACATATATAAAAATAACATTTATGTATTATATTTTGATAATCAATATTTATTAAAACCCATATATTTCCTTTCAAAACTTTGGAAATCATTTTCAAAATATAGACCAACGGTGTCCGTATATAATTTTCTATCCTATGGTCAAGTGATATGGATATTTATCATTTCAATCTGCAATTTAAATATCTACAGGTATATATCATTTCAACTCACAATCCCAAAAATTTTAAATTAAATGAAAATCGCATGGGTTTATCATTTCAACCCATAACGATTTTCCCTTAATCTATAATATCGTTCAGGTATGTATCATTTCAACCCATATGGATTTCTAAACTAACAGGGAACTTGCAGAGTGAGAACAAATAGGATAATAATATAACATATCAACAATAGGCATATATCATCAATAACAATTTAAATATAATATATCAACAGGTTATGGTGTCATATATCATAGGTAAACAATGGCAGATAAGGACATATCATATTTAACAATTAAATAACTTAACAATTCAAATTTAACAGCATATTTCAATCTTCATTTCAGGTGAATTAAATTGACTAAATATAAGAATGTTAATCGTGAGTGATTGCTCATCTTTCGAGGCTAGAGAAACAAGAAGATGATACAGACATGGATATGGACACGAACTAGCGGAACAGTGACAAGTATGCTACGACAAATCGTTATTGGGAAAGTAAGTCAAGACGGACCAGAGATTGATGAAACAAATACATACATACATACATACATACACACACACATATATATATATATATTAACGTCTAAAATTTTAAAACACATATTAAAAATAAAATCTTTATATATATTTTTAAAATCTTTATTTCTTACACACATCGAATAAAAAAATCAATATATATATATATATATATATATATATAAATCAAGATATTCATATATACATTTAAAATCAAAATATCTATGTGTATATATATGATATATCATAAAACACACACATATATATAGGTGAACACATAACAATCAAAGTATCATCCTATTGAATATTTTTCCTCAAAAATCACATATTATAAAACTCTTCATATAGTAAACGTAATATATATACCTTAAAATCATTATTATTCTCAACCTATATATAACACTATGCAACTTTATTTTGAAATATATATACAAACTCTAAAATAGACGCAACATATATCTTTATACAAGCAATAATACAGGTATGGACACGTGCAAACAGGACATGGCTGGAAGAATGGAATAAAGGCTGTGAGCACATGAATGCAAACTTATATCTATAAAATAATAAACTCGCTCTTTATATATATATATATATAACGGTACTTTTAGATAAGGAAGACTTAACATAAATATAAACAGAGAAATTGTAAATCATATTTTTTTCCTTTTTTTTCTTTTTTTTCCTCACAACAAAAAGAAAACAAGATTACATAGTAAAACTATGTATGTATATATAAACTATGAATAAGAAAAATGTAGAACCGTAGAACCCATAATATAAACAATTATATATATATATAATATATTTTATATATACTACATATATAACAAACCAGGTGGTGTCGGCTTGGATGAGGTGGTAGGAAATCGAGCTCGGCACTGGAGGGTTGGTTGGCGAGGGGAGCAAGGTGGTGAGGCTGGTTACTCGGTGAAGATGGCTGGCCGACGAGGCAAGGAGAGGGGAGGAGCAACTCAATGATGGGAAGGCGGTGGTAAGGGGAAGAGGGCGGAGGCGTTGCTTCGGTGGTGAGGGTTCCAAGGTGGGCTATGAAATGGTAAAGGGCTGTGTTGGTGGAAGTTCGGTAGAGGGGCGGAGCACCACGGACACGGGTAGAGGGAAGGAAGGGCGGTCGCAACGAGGCAAACATGGGTTGTGATGCTCGGTCGCATGGTGATGTGTAAGGGAACATGCAGGTTATGTTGGAGGGTGAGGGAAAGAATGGAGAGAGAGAGAGGGCAGATGGTGATCTGGGTGGGTTGGCTTGAGTAAGAAGAAGATTAGTTACATTAGTACAAAAAAATTTTGAAACATACAAGCTTATATAAAACTCATCATATATTTTCTCAGAATTAAAAAGCAGCAACGAAATAAAGGAGAAAAGGGAAGAAAAGAGAAGACGTGCAGGTAGGAGAAAAGTTTGAAGAATGAAGATCACAAAGCTACAGGTAATATATACATAAAGTTTTATATTATAATGTTTTTTTCTTAGAAACTGAACAGAATTAGAGAAATTGAAGAGACCAAAGGATAAATGAACCGACTTATAATATTTGAAATAGGGAAATGGAAAAGCCAGAATTAAACTCTTGGAATAATATTAAAGTCGATAACCATTGGTTTTAAATGGTGGGAAATGAATGGTCACAAAGAGCAAAAAGACGTACCGTTACGGTAAATCATTTCGCGTGTTTCGACGTACCAGACACCAAAACACACAAATGAATATACCATGGAGATCAGCACGATGAGACGAATAGAATGGTACACAGATATCAGCGATACGATCATCCTATCAATATGTTGAAATCCTGTTTATTTATTTAATTATAAAATTATGTTGAAATTTAAATATTCTAATGTGTATAACTTTTACGTACGAGGTCAGATTCACACACGGTTTGTTCCGTTGGGATCGTATCAAAATTCCAAACAATATGGAACAGGTTTGGACAAATTCTAAGACTGTTCAATTTTGGGCCTTTATTTGGATTTCAATTTGATTTGAAATCAAAAGTGAATGTTTTAACCAACTCACACCTACTAAATCGTCTTATATTAGTTAAATTAAATTTATGATGTGATTAGAAATTTATTGAGTGTTGTTTGGTATGTTTAAATTGTCATTCATATTTAATTTGAATTTATATTGAATTTAATTGCCATTTAATTTAATATTGAATTTAAATTGTTAATTGAATACCCGATAGTGATAAACAGTTATTTGTGTGATTTATTGGTTGATTGAATGATGATTGTGATGGATGTTTAATTGTTGATATTTGGATGATTGGATATTATATTTATTTTATATGTTGTTATCACACTGCAAGTTCCCTTAGTTATCATTAGGAAAATCACCATGGGTTGAAATGATACATACCCGAATGGACTTATAGATTAGGGAAAAATTGTTATGGGTTAAAATGATAGACTCGAGCGATTTTATAGATTTTGAATTTTAACTCGGGATTGCGGTTTGGAATGATATAACACCCGTAAGTTTAAATTTATTGCGGATTGAAATGATATATATCCGTATCACTTGACCATAGGGTAGAAAATTATATACGGACACCGGATTGGTTAAATTAAATGATTTTAAATCCTTAAATTTTGAATTCAGTAAAATGATATTTTGAAATAAAATTTGATTTATATAAACTGAATTATTTTCGAAAATCCAAGCTTTAAATGTTGAAATTGCAATTGGTTTAAATGAATTGTTTAAAGAATTTAAATTGAAATTTTAAAGTTGAATTTGAAGGATAAATGAAATTTATCAAAATTGAGTTATTGAAATGTTTGAATATTCAACTTTGAAATCTACTGAATTTGAAGTAGTTTAAATTTATCGTTCAAACATGGATTTGAAATCGATATAGATTTAAATGGTTTAATTGAGAATCTGAATTGAAAGTTTAGAAGTTTTGTTGATTTTAAATCTGTATATAGTCCAGATTTGTTGAAATTGAAGAAATAGCGAAATTTGATATTATTTCCAAATTGATTATTTTAATATAAACTGTTTAAAGATATATTATTTTAAATTCAGATTTATTTAGATTTTCAAAATATTTACTATAAAAACCATTTCAATAATCAAACCATTTTATATTAAACTATTAAAACTATATTAAATCTATTTTTAAACTATTATAAACCATTTAACTATTTTATTCTATTTTAAACTATTTTAATCCATTTTAACTAATTTTATCTATTTAAACTGTTTAATCTATTTTAAACTATTTTAATCTAATTTAATCTATTTTCAGGTATTTTAAACTATTTTAACTATTTAAACCATTTAAACTATTTTAAAGTATCTTAAACTATTTAAACCATTTAAACTATTTAAAAGTATCTAACACTATTTAAAACTATTTTAAAACTATCTAAACTATTTTCTAAAAATAAAATGGTGTAACGTTGGACTATCATATTTAAATCCTTGATTTGAAAGTGAATATGGTTAAATGACATTATAACTTACGTTGAAATTTGAAATGATATTTTTCTAGTGAAACGACATATTTTGAGTAAAGGTGATGATTTTGAAATGAGAAGTTAACCTATTTTGTAAATATGATTTTGAAAGTGATAATGATTTCGAAATGAATATGATTTCAAAAGTGATATGATTTTGAAAATGAATATGATTTCGAAAGTGATATGGTTTGAATTGAATATGATATTTTGATATCAAATATGAATTGGTTTTGGAAATATAAAAGAACCATCCGTTATGAAATAGGCTTTTGGTTGTTAAAGAGACCGGGATCAGATATTGTCATAGTCTCTGCCAATACCGAAAACCACTTTAACAACCGTGTACGTGGTGGAGATTCCAGAATGAAGTAGGATGGTTTGGCGAACGATTCTGTATGAGGTATTATTGTAGACCTGGCTCCCTTGAGACAGCATGATGTAGCTAAAACGGGAGCTATACCGGGTCAAGTGAGGTCACTCCTCCTATCGGGCACATTTCTTCGATACCATATTATGATTTTGTGATTGATATGGTGGCCACCCCTCGATTTGATTATGGGAGTGTATTTTGAGGTGGGTGGTAGTAGCTGCTATGCGTTACCACCAGTCCGGGAGTGCAAACGATAGAATCATACCCTGGCATTTCCTCACATGCCTTGTCACATGCCTTATCGTGCCCATTGCGAGTTTAGTTTGTATCGTACCTATGGAGTGCTTACTGAGTAAACCACCGGCTTGGTGGGGCTTACAATATCTATATAGACTATGGGAATATATAAAAATGTGTTAAGGGGGATATGGGTAACACCTTAACGCTGTTTTAATACTTTACTTTACCGATAGACATATTATAATAGCGTATATTACTATGTAGTAAATAGTTTAACGGACCCTTAGGAGATGGTAATCCCGAAGGGTTGATTTTGTATACAAATGCTTGTGGCATAGGTTTGGATGTGGTTTTGATGCAGCACGGGAGAGTTATTGCTTATACCAGTAGGCAGTTGAAGCCTCATGAGCGTAATTATGGAACACAAGATTTGGAGTTATTAGCTGTGGTGTTTGCATTAAAGATGTTGAGGCATTAATTGTTAGGTGAAAAGTTTGAGCTCTTCACGAATCACAAGTCCTTGAAGTATCATGTAGAAAGTTTTGAACATGAGGTAGCAGGGTTGGTTGGAATTTCTAGCAGCATAAGACTTGGATATTTTATATATGCCAGGAAAAGCTAATGTGGTAGCAGATGCTCTGAGTAGGAATGCGGTTTTGGCTCTTTTGGAAGTTACTCCGACTCTATTTGAAAGGATTTCAAGCAAACAAAGAGAAGATATTCATTTTCTAGAGTTTATGCAAGAAGTTGAAGAACGACGATGTTTGAGTTTTGAGATAGATAGCTGGGGGATATTACCGATAAAGGAAAGGTTATGTGTTCCAGATTTTGATGGTCTTAGGCAAGATGTTTTGATGGAATGCCATAAATCTAAATTAAGTATCCATCCTGGAGTTGCTAAGATGCATCGAGATATGAAGCAAGTATTTTGTTGGATAGGAATGAAGATGGATTGTTACACCATAATTTCTACAAAGTACAAATTTCGAATATTCAAAAATAAAATTCCTTGGCTTGTAATTCCGAGACCCATCGCCTAGTTTCCAATGAGAGCTTAAGCACCAGACTTAGTATCCGAGAGTATGCAGCCCAAGAGCACGAGTCAAAGTGTCAATTGAGGTCAAGATCATCGTCCAGCTAAGACAAGAAGCTTAACCGAGGACAGCAATTTCCTGAACCAAAAGTATTTCAACAAGTACCAGCAATCAATGACCTAGATAGCCCAAGCCGAAACCAATGGTTATGATAAACAAAAGATATCCAAGAGGCTATATATAAAAAGCATCACGTCATCAATCCACATCAAAATGCACTCAACCAGATGATGACAATCTTTCATATCTAAGCAGCATATAACAAGCCAGGTTATCATTCCAAGGAGAAGGCTCTCCACCAATGGCGTCATGGCATATTGGCTATAAATAGGCGGCAATTCCAAGGCGCAGGCATCTTCTGGCACAAAGAGAATTCATAAATAAAATAATATTGTACTTTCCTATATTAGAGCTCTACTTCAAAACTCGTTAATAGTGGGAATGCATAAACTCAATGTAACAAGCCACTCAGCTAGACATGAGTAACAAAATAAAGAAAGGACAGTGGACGTAGGTACTTTGGGCCCGAACCACTATAAAAGTTTTGCTGTTATTTACTCTCTGCACTTCACCTTCTCTGCATTTGTTATCACAAGTCATGATCCAACATTTCCTACCCCAAAATTATATTAAATCATATCTCGACAGTCTCTTCATTGAGTCCAATATTCCAACTCGCTTTCGGAGTTATACCTTCGGACCTCGGGTGTTGGTATACACAAAAATTTGCACTAACATTTTTGGAGCTAGAAGAAGGGCTCGAACCTCCGTCATTTGTTCCATTTCGGAAGATCCAGTGACATCATCTCTCCAACCAAGACTGACTTTGAAAATGAGGAACTAACCCAGGAGTTACCCCAACCTTAATATCCAGCTCATTAAAGAAGACAATGATGAGCGCTTAGGTACCTTCATCTTGGAGAAAGATCAAGACCAGGATTATGATCCCGTCTATGAACTTCAAGCTCTCCAATCAAACTGCTTTCTGAATATCTTCAGGAGTCTCTCTAAGAGTCTGCTTAATCCGAGAGATGGTAAAGGCTATGGCGAACAAAATTAAGGACTTGAGTATTTTAATAATGATAAGTAAAGATTTATCTCGTACTGTTAAAAGGACTTTCTTGGCTATCTCTACCTGCCAATCTCGGAAGAAGGTCAAACAAGACCAAGTTCTTACTCCACTCAACCAAAGTTTGTCTCGTATCTTTATGGAAACTCGTAGAGAGATCCATTATCCAAACTATCCCCCACCCACCAAGGAAGATCCGAAAGGAAAGAACTACCGTGTCTACCATCAAGTGAATGGGCATGGGACAGACGGACGTCGAAGACTTTCTCAGGCCATGGAAAACTTCATACAGAAATGGAGATTAACTGAATTTCTTAACTGATTAGTTCAATATCTCATTTTTATAAATATCTAACTCTGCTTCTTTATTTCAGGGGAAATTTATGTTATGTAAGCTCGTTTTACCAATCCCCCTTCAAAGATGAAGAATACCATATGGACCTAGGTATTTGAATAAATTATTATCTTTTTGAAACACTTGTTTTGGGTTTAACTCTTTTCCTTCTCGATAGGAATAATCCAGTCTTGGTACCCATAAAACTCTATCCGGTATGTTTGTGTCTGCATTTAGAGTCCTACGGCTAAAACTCTTCAATTGGTTTGACGAGGTAAATAAAGAGTTTCATTTTTTCTAAAAAAGTATTCGTCCACTCAATAACTCTCTTTCTTAAGCTTGAGTCTAAACAATTTTCTACTATACAACAAGGTTTGTCAACTATGTGATTCCAAAATTCTGTTATAAAATGGTCCGAAAGTACTATTTTCAAAGAATTCATATTTCTCGTCAAGTTACAATGAGCGTCATGTATGATTAATGACCTAAAGAAGTTTTAGATGGTCGACACTCGCTAAAAGTGGTGGTAGATGGCCGACAGCTGCCAAAAGTGGTTGTAGATGGTTGGCACCCCCTAAAAGTTGTTGTAGATGGCCGACACCTACCAAAAGTGGTTGTAGATGGCCGACGTTCACCAAAAGTGGCTGTAGATTTGGACCCAACAATAAGTTGGTAGACCAAGCCATAAGAGCACTCCCACAATGATGTGCTACAAAGTGTAAGGCCATATCACATGGGTTTAAAAAGACATCAAAAAGTAGAATGCATGCTGATAGTGAGTCATGGTCAATTAGTACCATGCATTGGGTAGATTCCCAATTAGATTAGAATATTGGGTAGATTCTCAATAATAGTGAGCCATGGTCAAGTAGTGTCATGAATTGGGTAGATTTCCAATTAGAATAAAATATTGGGTAGACTCCCAATAATAGCGAGTCATGGCCAAGTAGTACCCTGCATTGGGTAGATTTCCAATTAGATTAGGGTATTGAGTAGATTCCCAATAATAGTGAGCCGTGGTCAAGAAGTACCATGCCATAAGGTAGATTCCTAGTTAAATTAGGATATTGGGTATATTCCTAATAATAGTGAGCCACAATCAAGAAGCATCACGCATAAGTTTAGGATTGAAAAGATTCCCTATAAGATTAGAATCTTAGGAGAAGAGTTCTTAAGTTAGAATAAGCATTGGGTAAGAATCCTAATCAGGGCCATAAGGGTGGCATTAAACTAATAAGTATAGACACTAAAGACACCAGTGCGATAATATGCCAAGAGGAAAGAAGTACCATGGAAAAAAATCAAAGGAGTAAGCATGATGGCATGAGTCAAAAGAATAAGTCAACCGAAATGACAAAAGGACCTCAGTATTGTAGAGAGACTATTCAAGTAATCACTTGTACATTTGGAGTATGATAAAAAAAGGGAAAGTGCGATGTCTCATACCCCTTCATACATATTTCTAACTCTATTCTCGGTTTCATCAACGACCTCCTTCAGGCGAGATTTGAAATGCTTCTCCATTATATCATATGCCCTAGATACCCATTCTTTCTTAAATTCCCTGAATGAAATTCTTCGACCGTCTTTGGTACAAACGAGAATGTTTGATGCATCAGGCATTGGAACCAAGAGAGAACTCCCCTCAAGTTGAGGAGCTTAGGAATGAGACCCGGTTGAGACCACTGTGGTCCTGTGAGAAGAAGGAAGCCTTATGGCAACACAACCTCTACCTTTCCCACGAACCGAAGGAGCCGCAACCATAACTTCGTTGGTACATTCATTTTCAATTTTAAGTTCTTGCAGCTTGATTGCGTAAAGCTCTCGATGAGATTCATCCAACTACTGTCTAAAAGTAGACATAGACTCCTATAGTCTTGAAATAACCGACTCCAAAGCCTAACCAATGATCGGCATCGCCTTTGGGATGGCATGCATCTTCTTGGATAGCTCCTTAAGGGTTCGTCTTAAGGACTCATTGTCTTTTAAAACAACATGAATGTTGGTATTAAGATCAGGGTTATATTTCGTCAACTTGGTTATCTTATCATCAAAACTCCGTTGCATGGAGGCACAATCTCTTTCTAGCCTTAAGCAGTTAGGACATGATTACCCCTAAAAGAGATTCAAATTAAAATCAGAAAAGACAGATCATCATAAAGATAGTCCAATTTTATTTCGTAGAAAGTTAATACAAATAGTAAAAAAATAAAAGGTACATAATTCATGGTCTCCTAAGATGAGCAAATTTCTCCTTAGTAGCTAAAATAATCTTAAGGCCTCTACTTCTAGTATTAGTAAGGGACCCTGAGGGTTTGGCCATATTGGAGAAAGATATGTCCTTCCCTAAACCACCCTTCGATACAGAAAGTTCTGAGGGAGAAGAATCTACTAAAGGTAGCCTAAGGTCAGCTTTTGGGATACATTGTGGAACATATTTCGAAACATGTTCATCTTCTGGATTCTTTCTCTTGGCAATAACTAAAGGGGATGGAGTTACACTCCGATAAACAGGAAGCGGCTTAGGAGTTATAGCTAGATTTGGTTCATAGAATCTTCTGAGGAAAGATAATCTTTTGTTCTTCGACTGAGGGTCTCTCGGATACAGTTTAAAGAGTTGGGCGAACTCTTGAAAGACCCCGTATCGATCATCTAACGCATGCTTTAATTAACCCCTAAATTCTAAGGTTTAGTTAGTTAGCCTAGAAACCCTAAGCCTAAGGGACATAAGTGATTTAGCGCAGGTTCGATCATGTGTTTCATGTACCTCCGTGATCTTATTGGACAAGTCTACATTTCACAATTTACTGGATTTTAGTTGGGTTTTAAGGGTGCTTATAGTTGCTAGCAATTTCAAGTGTTTGGTTTGGCTCCTCTTCCATAATACTTCATAGTGAGAAGTGAAATTCGAATTTCTCTATTTAGACATGGTTAAAGAAAAAAGTACTTTAGAATCGATGAAACGAAAGCAGTATGGCAATAATTCATCATAAATATAACATCAAACAAAAGTACCATCATAGTCATCCATCACCGTAAGCAAATGCATAAAGAAATCGTGCCAATAATATTATAAACTAAGAGTTAAACATTATCAGAAGGAGATTTCTAGGATTCAGAATGATGGCTTACCTCTTCTCTATCAACATTCTCCTCTACTGGTGTCGAGGACCTAACACCTGTTGAAGCTCGTGCTTTCTCACATCTCTAGGAGAGCTCTCTCCAATCTTCTTGCTATTAGGATTAAAGCCCATAGAAAGTATCGTCCCATTGTATCGGTTATATTCATAGGCATTATAAAGAATTTTAAAGGCTTCGGTAGTAGCTATCTTTTCGGCCTCTTCCTAATAGCCAGGCCCGTAATCCTCTTCTGAGCTTCTGCTATTCATCATTAGTCTCTTGATCTTTTTAAGCTTTCTCTAAATCAGCGATTCTAGTCTCGAATGCCTTCAGTTCCAAATGACCCTTTCCCCTCTCAATTTGATTATCCTTCTCAGCCTTCAATAGTCCCAGCCATTTCATATTCTCCCCTCAGCTTTTGGAACCCTCGGTGTAGAACCGAAAAGTCAGCCAGAACCGAAGACAGAAGGTGCATATGAAATTTAAAAAGATAGGTATTTCATAAGTAAAAAAAGAAAATCTGTACCCTGAGATGATCCTCCACCCTCACACTCATCACCCTCTCAAAGCTGCCTATATAATCAGCCAACTCCACTCGGGAGTTCCCCACAACCTTGGATAAGTGGACATTAATAGCGGAATGATCCACCTTGACCACTTAGTTCACCTGGCCCCTTGAAAAATGAGCTAAAGCAAGGGCATCTGGGATAGGCGTGGTTTTAGGAGGAGGGATAGTCTTGTGCTTCCTCGGTTTCTTAGCTTCGGTAGGGTCCTTTAAAGTTTGTTTCGGCCGAGTAGGAATAGAAGAAGATGATTTATTCAGAAGCAATTCAGTAATTTTGAGCACATCATCAGAAGACACTGCCACATAAAAAGAGAAAATGGGTTAGATGAGCAAGTTTATATATCATCAAAGTTACGTCCTAAAGTACATGTAAGTAAAACGAAGGTCTATCCTCGGGAACATCATCTGGTTTTTTGGCCTCTGTATTTTTGGGGTTAGAGTGGGTGAGCTCTTCAGAATCACACAAATCAAATATATCCGAGGATATAGCTCAAATGAAAAAGGATCATGTCCACAAAACTTAGCAGAAGATGACAGTAGCCCGCATACCTTTAAATTGGCCTCGGTAAGGACTATGTGCTTAAGTCTCTCCGTTTCTGGGATTTTCATCACCTCCTCATACCTAGTATCATAAAGATCCTTGAGGGTCGGGGTCTTATCCCTTCTAAGTTTAGTTAATGGATTAAAAAGGGAAAAGATATTAAAGAATGGTATGATCAAAATTTAGAAGTAAGAGCATTTTAGACGAGAAGGGTTTGAAAACTTACAAGCCTCCGGTAACTTGGTGATGACTCGGGGATCATATGTCCTTACATAAAACCAATGAGTAGCAGTCACTTTGCTAAGTGGCTTAATCAAAGGCATTTTCTTCCATAATCGAAGAAATACTGAGGAACCAGTGACTTACTGGGTGACTTATGCAGATTACACAAATAATGGATTTCGGAAGTGGTCATGCTTTGGTGCCCTTTCTTCCAATATAAGATTGCTAAAGAGGATAGAGTACTATACGAGACAACTCCAAGCTAAAGTTGGATTAAGTCCATAAAATTCGAGAATGTCGACAAACAAAGAGATAAGGGGAAGCAATATTCCATTTGCTAGGTGCTCCAATGTCCAAGTAAAGAACCCTTCAGGGGGTTCACTCCAGTCATCATTCGAATTAGGAGCCTTGACCTCGACTCCCTCAATTCCATAGCTCTCAACCCAATTCTCCAACTTCTTTTAATCAGTCATTGGTTTTTCCATCTAAAAATCTAGAAAAGGCTAATGATAAGCTAACAATTCAATAGAAATTCTGAAACTTCTACCGGAAAGGCTTAGAGTCTTATAGTTCAAAAGGGGGATGAGCCTAAAATCAGGTCTTTCAGCCCAAATTCAAAATCTAGTATTTTCCTAAATAACCATTATCGACCTAAGATAATGAACGATTCGATTTGGAGGCAAAATCTTAATCTACACATGACAAGAATTATGGCTTCACTAATCGAATGGTATCTCAAATCTAAATTCAACACTAGTATAATGGTAGTAATCACCACCGAATTTTTCGTAAATTAGCAAAAGGAAAATGCTCGCAAATATTGATGGTAGTAAAGAATAATGAAATCATAAGAAAGGATCAAGGTTTACTGTTTAAGTCGAAAATCCGTAGAGATTTGTGAATACTTCAAAGCTTTAATGGCGACCGCGACTGTTGATAATATGAGTAAGAAAGAAGAAGAAAAGAAAAAGGTTTATTTAAATCCTAGAATCAATGATGGAGATTACCTAGTCAGTTGGATCTTAACCGTAGAATAAGTGTGGCAGCAAATCACCATAGGATACATAAAAAGGTAGACGCTTATTCAGAAAGACCAATATAATCATGACAATTGTCACAAGCATTTAATGCAAGATCAGGATTCATCTTTTTAGAAGTAGATCTCAACTTCCCAAATCATAGGTCTCACAAGGAAAGTATCTCCATAACCTTACGACCCAATTTAACCTTTGCCTTTCGGTACCCAAACAATTTCCTTATCACTTAGCCTAGATGGCTTCAAGAGATAAGTACGATTTAAAAAAAAATTGACCTCACGGACTCGAATTAGATTTTGCCTCTCGACACTCAATTTTTTTGCTTATCACACATTTTAGATGGCTTAAAGTGATAAGCAAGATTTCAAAAAGGTTTTGACCTCACGGTCTCGAATTAGATTTCGCCCCTCGATATTCAAACAATTTTGCTTATCACTTAGTTTAGATGGCTTTAAGTGACAAACACGATTTAAAAAGTTTTGACCTCGTGGTCTCAAATTAGATTTCATCCCTCGATGCTCAAACAAATTCGCTTAACACTTAGTTTAGATGGCTTCAAGTGACAAGCACGCTTTCAAAACTTTAGACCTCACGGTCCAGTTAAAAACCATGCCTTTTAGCCTAAAATTGAAATTCGATTTCAAGCAAGATAGCCTAGTTTCCTCATAATAATGTACAAATGTAGGCATTACATCGCCACTAATAGCTTTTGAACCCTGCTCCTATGTAAAACCAGCTCTAGATGTGAAGCCTGGTACCAAAGTATTTTCACCTCTAGGCACTAATTTCAATTTCCAAAAGCCTCTAGATGAGGTTAGATTTCAAATTAATTTCGAAACCCTCTAAACAAGCTTAGGTCTTTATAAGTTGTTTGGGTAAAGCGGCGCTTTCAAAATTCCTCCGAACGCCACTTTGCCTGAAAGCTCCGGATCAACCTCAAGATGGGAATGGAACAAACAAGCCAAGTATTAAGCCTAATATGATGTTATTCTTTCCAAAATTAACCTCACATCAACCATACGAGGTGAAATTTAAGGGACATGTATTGCACCATAATTTCTACAAAGTACAAACTTTGAATATTCAAAAAGAAAATTCCTTAGCTTGTAATTTCGAGACCCATTGCCTGGTTTGCAACGAGAGCTTAAGCACCCGACTTAGTATCCGATGGTATGTAGTCCAAGAGCATGAGTTAAAATTTCAATCGAGGTCAAGATCATCGTCCAGCTAAGACAAGAAGCTTAATGAGGGCAGCGGTTGCTGGAACCAAAAGTATCTCAATAAGTATCAACAATCAACGGCTCAGATAGCCCAAGCCAAAACCAATGGTTATGATAAACAAAAGATGTCCAAGAAGTTATATATAAAAAGCATCACGTCAACAATCTACCGCACTCAACCAGAGGATGACAAGCATTCACATCTAAGCAGCATATAGCAAGTCGGGTTATCAATCCAAGGAAAAGGCTCTCCACCAATGGCGTCACGGCATATTGGATATAAATAAGCGACAATCCCAAGGCGCAGACATCTTCTGGCACAAACAGAATTCAGAACAAAATAATATTTTACTTTTCTATATTAGAGCTTTACTTCAAAACTCGTTAATGGAGAAAATGCATAAACTCAATGTAACAAGCCACTCGGCTAGACAAGAGTAACAAAATAAAGAAAGGATAGTGGACGTAGGGACTTTCAACCCGAACCACTATAAAAGTCGCGGTGTTATTTACTTCCTGCACTTTACCTTCTCTACATTTGTTATCGTGAGTCACGGTCCAACATTCCATACCCAAATTAGATTAAATCATATCTCGGCAATCTCTTCGTTGAGTCCAATATTACAACTCGCTTTCGGAGCCATACCTTTAGGCCATGGGGTGTTGGTGTATACAAAAATTTGCACTAACATGGATATTTCAATTTATGTTAGCAGATATGTGATTGGACAACAAATCAAAGGTGATCATCAAAGGACAGCTGGATTACTACAACCGCTGGAGATCCGAAATTGGAAATGAGAGTAAATATTAATTGATTTTAGTGATGGTTTACCTAGATCAAGGAAGGGTAATGAAGGTGTTTGGGTTATAGTGGATCGGGTAACCAAGACTGCTCATTTTATTCATGTGAACCCGTCTAGGACTGCATCAACTTTTGTAGTGATTTATATAGGGGATCATTCGATTGCATGGAGTTACAGTTAGCATTGTAAGTGATCGGGATCCAATCATTACCAACCAATTGTGGAAATCGTTATAAGTAGCATTGAGAACAAAGTTGAGTTTGAGCACAGACCATCGTCCTCAAACGGATGGGCAACTCGAAAAAGTTAACCGAGTCTTGGAAGATCTATTGGGAGCATTTATCTTTGATTTTGGTGGATCATCTTCACTTAGTGGAATTTTCATATGATAATAGTTAGCAAGCAAGTATTGGCATGACACCCTATGAAGCTCTTTATGGATGATCATATAATTCATCATCATGTTTGGTGGAAATCGGAGATCAGTTAGTGCTTGGTCCTGATATGATTCGGGAGGCCATAGAGAAGGTAGCTTTAATTAAAAGAAAGATGGAGGAATCTTAGGATAGAAAGAAAAGCTATGTCGATCGAAGGCGTAAGGATTCAGAATTTTCAGTCGGAGACTTTGTGTTTGTGAAGATTTCCCCAATCAAAGGAGTTGTTCGATTTTGAAGAGGAGAAAAGTTGGCGCCTAGATATGTTGGACCTTTTTGGATTCTTGAGAGGATTGAGCTGCTTGCCTATTTAATTGAGTTGCCAGAAAGATTGTCGGTTGTTCATAATGTTTTTCATGTATCACATTTGAAGAAGTATGTGCATGATCCATCACTGATTGTGGAGCCATCTGTTCAAGAAGATTTGGAGGTAGAACCGAACTTAACCCTGATAAGACATCCAGGTCGCATTGTCGATCAAGATGTGAATATGTAGTAAGGTCCTGGGATTAGTTAAAGTTTAATGGAGTGAAGATTCCAGAGACTGCAATTGGGAGACCGAAGATAACAATGGAGAGGCTTATCCCCCATTTTGGATGGGTGCTTATTATATTTCTTTTTTTGTGTTTCATCATATATAATATATGTCCTTTTTGAGTTATCTTTTTGTGTGTTAATTATGGGACAAAATTCTTTTAAGGGGGAGAGAGTGCAACAACCCGTAATTTAATCACTTTAAATATGAATATTTGATATATTTTTCAATAATTAATTAATGGATTTTATAACTCAAATAGACCTCTTTTAAGTAATAACTTATAATGGAAAAGTTGTTTTACAATTTGGTTTACAAAAATAGTTAGTTTGGAGAAAAATCGAAAATATGATCAAAAATCGTTTTTCGTATTTTTGACTTTTCATCGTCTAAAAGCTGACGGAACATGTTGTATACACTATTGTATATACATACATACACATATAGATAACATATGATTTGGTTAAGGAAGTGGTTAGAGTTAAATAAGTTTAAATTTGCACTTAAGTAATTCAAAAGGAATTTGACTTTTCTTTTATATTTTAAAAAGAAAATGGCACAAAAGATAATACATAAAGTACACTTCATAAAGAAGATATGAGGGAAGGTTGAAAAGAAGGGGGGTAGAATGTGCAAGGTCGAAGGTATGGGTGATGTGTCATCACTTCATGGAGGGTAATGGCCAAGGGTAGTTTGGTAATTTCCTATATTTCATTTTATATAAACAACTTTAATTTTTCTTTCTTTATTTACTTCACTTTTCTTCATTTTTCGAATTCTTGCTTCTCCTTTTCCATCTTTACTCCACTTCACCCATGTCTTTTCTAAAGTTTCCAAAATAAAAATCTCCTCTTTTTCACTCTTTAAACCTTAAACCTAGCTAAGAACACTTCCTTTCTTCTCCATATCTCATATCTTCCAAAACAAAGTCCAAAAATCCATTTTAAAATCAAGGCCGTATCTCCTCAAGCCACGACCGAGCCCTTTACCACATAGGTCAAGTCTATTTAGCCTTCTTAGGGTCCTAAAAATCAAGTTTTTAAAAGAGCAAGCTAGGTTCGTGCGTCGGTGTAAAAGTTATGGTAGTTCAATTTCAATTCATGTTGATTTAAGTGAGTAAAGCTTACCTTAAATTAAAGTTTGAATAGTTTGAAAAGTTATTATTTCGGTTATAATAATCTTGGTTGATTACTTATGTGTATAATTTTGGATTGATTGTTTTTTGGTTTGGTTCCCATTTGAAGTGGATGGCATATGTTGTAATTTGTTGATGACTTGAAATGTAGCCGAAGTGCTTAAGTAATTATTTACAAGTGATAATCTTTCCAAGTTTTATGAATGTCATTTACATTTGTGTGTATATATCAATGTGTGTGCGTGCATTCTCACGTATATAAATGGTTGCATGTTGATTTGAAAGTTAAAACACTTGAATTGGTTTATATTTCGACACAAGATCCCATGTTTTATTAAAAAAACTAGTTTACTTCCTTTTTTTCTATAAAAGTTTCTATACTACTTAACAAAAAGTGAAAAATATTGAATGTAATAACAAATTGAGTATGTAGAAACGACTAGTACATTTGTCCCGCCTGTGAAATCTGGGAAGATAAAACAAGGTGTTTAACTAAGCTTAGGAATGGAGCAACCAGTGCCCAGAACTTACCTGGCCTATATTTTCTCTTCTTAGGCGAGGGGTGGAACAGATCGAAAGGAAAGCTCGGATGCTCCAAAAAGATCATATTTAAGTTTTTCCAAGATAAAAAGAAACAAATTTTAGAATATTATCTAACTAATTAACATCGTTTTATCGATGATTAGTACGAAGGAATAGGGATCGGATTTGGGTGATTCCTATCCGAATAACCGGGATCAGATTTGGGTGATTCATATCCGAAACCCCTTCAAACTAATTTTCAAAATAAAACATATTGAAGACAAAGATATTCTTGATGTAGGACTATTTTTCACAGTCTGTGGAGGTGAAATTTACCATATCTAAGGTGGTGGTAGTGCTCTGTTGTGAAAATTTTCGATTTGCAAGAATATGATTTGAAGTTAAGAAAGAAATCTTCGATTAAGATTTAGTGACTGATTTGGGAATATTTTCCCTTAGTTAAAAGTTATAACTTGAATATAATAAATCTTTGATTAAGATTTAATGAATGATTAGGGAATATTTTCCCTATGTTAAAAGTCATAACTTGAATATAAGAAATCTTTGATTAAGATTTAATGAATGATTTGGAAAGGTTTTCCTAAGTAAAAGAGAAAATGATTGGAATTATTCCAAAATCTAAAGAAGTTTATTAAATCAAATACTTTAATAAATGAGGCTAAATGATTTCATATACTCTTGAAAAGAAAATGGAATAAATTGAAAAGAATATATCTAAGAAAGATATTTGATTTAAATAAAATATGAAGTAATTGATTAATGATTGATAATCATATGAGCTTAACATTTTTATCGATGCTTGGATTCAAATGAACCGGGGTTTGATTTGGGTGATTCCTATCTGAAAATCACTTCGAACCAATCTACGTTCGAAGTAAAATGTGTTTGAAGACAAATAATTTTGAAGATAGAGATCTTCATGATGCATGGCTGTTTGCCACTAGTCCCTCAAGGTGAAAATTACCATATCATATGGAGGTAGCAGTGCACTGTTGTGAAAATCTCAGATGCAAGGACTTCTCGCTACTAATGGAGTAGGAGAGTACCTTCGATTTGTCCTGTTCCTGGACAACTTGTATGGACGAATGTCTGACATTGCATTCTAAATTACATTGAGTGATCTCTATAAAACGTATATCTACAAGGTGGCGGAGAAGGCAACTTCTCTTAGCTTAACACCTTTCTCTGAGACATATGAGCTCAGAGGTTATATGTTTGTAGAAATCAGTCATGTGATTATGGAATGGCAATGTGGCATTAAAAGAAGAAAGAAGATGTGTTATGTGAAAGTTAATCGTTTACCTTAGGCCTCATCACCCGGAAATGATAGAAACATGGTAGAAGCAACATAGCTAAGTGGGTCGCTCCCATTAGGAGATGTCATCACCCTTCTAGATTTACTCTACACATGTCTAAGTATGTGGTGAATGTTTGACTCCGTTACCCATTAAAGGTTGGTAACGACCAGGGTGATGACATATTCGGTACTATCCAGGAAGGGGTAGGTCGGTCTTGTGTTGGTTTAGGCGGGCAGTATCTGCTCCTTAGGTGCATCCCTCTAGAGGTGTACTGTACGGAAGGTAGTCCCTTACCTAGTCATTGTATGGAATCCAATATCCACTACGTGCCTGCCATTTTGTTCGTAAACCTATTATACTGGAATTTAATAATGTAATAATTTCAGCTATGATTAATTATTATTTGTATAATAGAGACTATTATAATATAATAGAATTTGATATGAAATGATTTGGTTATCATAAGGGAAAAATTCTTCTGTATTTATGTGTCGGCGTGGTCTTACGAGATACCCTTTGTTTTGATAAAGAAAGTTTGGTAATCTTAAAACATTTAAAATTCCGAGTATCTCATGATGGTTTATCAAGCCTGATCTAGGTATTTTTAATACTCGGGTCAGATCCGAGTAGTTTCAGGTTTAGCTGAAGCCGCTTGGTATTTCCAAAGGAGAGCTGGAGATCTTCATCATCGTATGGATGTATTCTATTATCTGCTACATTTATTGCATTTGTTTTGTTGTTTCGGCAATTGTAAGGACATAGGTTTATAACTGTCCAGGCTGAATCTAGGTTAGACTCTGATATTTTATTTTAAAATTTTCCATTGTAAAGATTATTATTGAAATAATATATGTTATTCCATTCGTGTGAGATTATGTTCTATCTTTGTTTTCTTTTTCACCCCCTAAAGATCCGTCTTTTCGTTTAATTTGGGTTGGACATGTGTGGTTTATTGTCGACCCAAAGGATACGAAAAAACAGGCCTTTACATTTGGTATTAGAGCTGAAGGTTAAGAAAGAACCTTGGCTTTGGTAGGGTAAAGACTCATCAGAGATAGAGTTAGTAATACCCTAGGATGAGTAACTCATTAGAGATAGGGTTAGTAGCACCCTAGAATGAATTTGAATGTATTGTATATATGAGTGCGTATTTGTTATTGGATATAAAAAAATGTTTTTTGTTGATTTATCGGTTGAGCGGTTTATAAATTCTGATCGATATAGGAAGTACAACTATATTGATAGGTATTTATGAACTCTTAACAAGGCACATTGACACACTGTTTTAAAAGGATTATATTTTGAATATAAAGAATATATTTTGAAAAGTTATATAGTTAGAAATGAATGATCAAGGTTAGTAAAATTTAAATATGAACATCTTGTGATTAGAATTTCACAGTTTGACTATAAGATGTTTCATAAAGATAATCGATAAGTAAGAAATCTGATAAGGAAATTAAGATTTATAATACTTATTCCAAAATAATAAATTAAGAAATGATAATGTAAGTTACTATCATAAATTGATCAATTGTGTGATTTAAAAGTTTAAGTACAAATACCTTGTGAATTAAGTTTCACGATTTGACTATAAGGTGTTTGATAATAAGATTTGTTTAAGGAATGGACATATAAGATAAAAATGTATTTAAATAATATAAAATGATTATGTAAAAGGAAAAAAATATAAAAGGAATGAAGATTTAAATTCGAGTAATTTAAAAGAATTGTGGTAATTTAAATGAAGTTGTTAATATAAGATAAAAAGAATTTATAAATAAATTTTATAAACAAAAGCAATCTCTAAAGGATTTTGAAAATAGTATTATTTCAAACAAAAAGAGGTATTTTATGATAACTATTTCGATTGGCTCGAAAATAAACTAAAAATAGGCAAGAGATGTGTTTGGATGGTAAATACATCTCTTAAGTATCACTCTTCTTGTTAAGAGGATATATGACACTATTGGTAGTACCCAGTTTCTTGGTATTGTTTTGGAGTTGCTCGATCTATATAATTTTCTTTAGTAAAAGAAATAATGTGAATCATTAAGTAATAAATTGATTAGTAACCTTTATAAAAGTGTTTAAACCAAAGATAAATTTGGATCACTAATTGATAAGATAAAACAAAATTCTCGGCGATTTTGGACAGTCGAATTTTTTTTGAATCATACCTAACTAAGAGCTAAGAAATTGGTAAAGATAAACAACTGAGAAATGTTTTGAGTAAATGAAATTGGATAAGCATAATTTACAAATGTGTTTTATAAATAAAAATATCTAAGAATAGGGAATTTAAATATCGGTAATTTTGAATTTGTTTTTCAAAGCTAGAATTTCTTTTTTGTTATAGCTCAGAAGAAGAAAAGAAATAATAAGAAAAGTTTATGATAATAAAGATAAATTATCTTTTGAGTGAAAAATGGTACCTTTGGAATATTTTCCTTTAATAAAAATATTTGGAAATAAATAATTAAAGGGATTATATAAGGAAGCACCTTTATAAAATGTTTGAACTTAAGATAATAGTTTTATGAAAAGTTTCTGAAGGTTAATAAATACATATGTTATATGTAGATCATTTCGTCACATAAATTTTGATATAAGATTCGAGTATAGAACTTTAAGGTGTTTACACCGGTCCAAAAAAGGATTTATCACTCGATTCTTGACGACAAACATTGATTAGGGTTTATGGTTGGGTACTTGAGTTTTATATCATAGTTGAGAGCTATGCAAGGAAAGCAAAGGTTTCTGAACAAAGAGCCTGATTAGAGTCCGTACTAGAGGATCGGGGGATCGATAATAGTTCGAAAATAAAGTTGTGTATTCGAATAGGAGATCGAATAAGATATTTATTACAAATAATCTATGTATATCATACAAAATTAAGTTTAAAAAAATATGAAATTAGGGAAACTCATCTAAGTTTAAGATTAGTGTAATTTCATGGATGAAATTTATTTAAGTTGGGGAGAATGTAACGACCCGTAATTTCGCCACTTCGAAAAATAAGGTATTTTAATTATTTTAAAATATAAAGAGTTTCAAAACCAAATAAACATTCTTATATATGATAAATAAGAATGGTAAAATCAATTTTAAAGATTTGATTCAGGAAATTTAGATTTTTGAGTTTTTATCACAGAATCGACAAAAATTGGGTTTTTTTAAAGATAAATAAATGCTTAAATAAATAGTTTTAAATATTTATTTGAAAGGTCAAACTATATCAAAATCACGTAATAATGATGATAAAAGTATAATAAAGGTTTGGAAAATATATTTATAATCGTTTTACAAAAATGTTCTAAATTTGTCACGTTTTGTCAATGCAACGCCGTATTTTGATAAATTGATATCAACACTAATAATATGGGTTTTTAACCAAAATAGACTTGTTCTAAATTATTAAAGGTAGTAGGAAGTTCATTTTCTAAGTTGGTTTACATAAATGAATAGTTTAACAAAAACGTCAAATTTTGACCGTAAAACATATTGATAAAAAACACTGTTTTCAATCAAAACAAATTATCGCAACATTTTGACAAAATAATCGCTTTATCAACATATGCAATGCATATTAACAAACTATGCACACTTTAGATTTTTATGTACATGCAAATTCATTTTGAAAAGTCAAATTTTAAAAATAATTCAAAAAGTAACATGATTTGACAATTTATAATTTAAAATTAAATTACTAAACTTAATCATTTCTAGAAAATCCTAACACATCTCCTCTCTTTAATGCCAAGTCTCATCAATTTGGAAAAGCAGCAAAATGTAGTTTAAGTGTTTTCTAAGTTATTGAAAAGTAACCAAATCATTACATAAAGGACTACACCTATCTTCTCACCATTAATGCAAGTCTCTTCATGCATGGCAACTAAGAAAATTAATATTTAAACATTTTGTAAATTAAGAAAAAGAGGCAAGCATCATTACATGAATCAAATCATTACATCTTTCACCATAAATGCACTTCTTATCATGCTAAGCAAAAGTCAAAAAGTAGAAGAAGGGTATTTTAGTCATTTGCCCTTCCAAACTCAAGTATAAAATAGCATGCATACCTCTTCAATTCTCACACAAACTATTCTCTTCTTCTTCTTCCTTAGAGCTTTAATTGCTTCTTCTCTTCCATTTCCTTACTAACTTTTTCAAAACCATATCAAACAAAGTCAAAAATCCACCAAACTTTACCAAAGACCTTATAATATCATCAAAACATGATTTAGAATCTAAAAAGTTGACGAATAATGGAGAATGGTGGAGAACCTGTTGTGGCTGAATCTTGTGGATGTTGGGAGGTAGTGGCCGAGCACTTTGAAGCATGGTGGAAGAGTTTAAATGATGGTTTGGTGAAGTTAAGATGATTTAGTGAAGCGTTGTTGCATATGAATGTTGGTAGGAAGAATTGGTTAAGTTAAAAAGCGAGTACTCGTATTTACTAATTAATCCATAAATTATTTAAGTATAATGAATTGAAATTTTAAATATGTTGGATGATTAAGTGTTTGATAACTTGGTTGCAAATTGGTTGATTATGTGATTGTTTATATGGTTGATAACTTGGTTTGATATAGATAAGAGAAATGATTAGTAATTAACCATAGTTAATTAAATGAGAATTAAATCCATACAAATATGTGTATGAAAATTATTTAGCATCTTAATGATTTTAAATCATCTAAAGGTGTTAAAAATGATATTATAATAATATAATATTATAAAATGAAATGAAATGGAATATGAGTTTGAAATTTAAAAATATTGTTTAAAATGAGTTTAAAATGATTTAGAAATGTTTTATAAACATTTATAAGTGTTTCCAAGAAGTTTGAAAAGAAATTGAAAAACAAGTCAAAACTAGGCGCGTCGCGTAACGGTAGTTCGCAATTTCGCACCATAAAAGTTAAATGAGTGTACAAAGTGGAATATAGCTCGGAATTCTTCGAGATAAGAATTTTTCAGTTTATTATATCCATACTTTCCAATAAAGAAATAAAATCAAGATTTCATTAAGTAGATTTTGAAATATGTCCAAAACCATTTTCTAAAATCATAGCGGTTTTGCTGTTCAGAATCCAAAAAAAGATTTCTTTATAAATGATATTTTAAAATGTTTTAAAAATATGAAATAAATTCAAAAAAATCTTTTAAAATGTTTTAAAAGAGAGTTAAGTTGAAAAGATGGGTTTCTAAATGATATAAAAGTCGTTTTGAAGAATATAGCTTTTAAAACACTATTTGCAACACTTTTCGCAACGCTTTTCGCAGCAGTTTTAAATAACTTTTGAAATGTAGTTTTAAACTTAACAATTCTTTTCTAAATATTTGTGAATGATTTTAAAAGAATAATTAAGTAATTTAAAGATGATTTGGAAGTTTTAATAAGGGTTTGAATAAATGGTTAAGTGGAATTGTTTATACCACTTAAACAAAAAGTGAAAAATAATGAATGTAATAACAAACTGAGTATGCGGAAACGACTAGTAAATTTGTCCCACCTATGAGATATGGGAAGATAAAACAAGGTGTTTAATTAAGGTTAGGAATGGAGCAACCAGTGCCCTGAACTTACCTGGCCTATATTTTCTCCTCTTAGGCGAGGGGTGGAACAGATCGAAAGGAAAGCCTGGATGCTCTAAAAAGATCATATTAAGTTTTTCCAAGATAAAAAGAAAGAAAATTAGAATATTAATTAACTAATTAACATCTTTTTATCGATGATTAGTACGAAGGAACGGGGATCGGATTTGGGTGATTCCTATTTGAAAACTCCTTCAAACTAATTTTCAAAATAAAACATATTGAAGACAAAGATCATCATGATGTAGGACTGTATGCCACTAGTCCTTGGAGGTGAAATTTACCATATGATTAGAAAATTTTCAATTTGCAAGAATGTGATTTGAAGTTAAGAAAGAAATCATTGATTAAGATTTAATGAATGATTTGGGAATATTTTCCCTAAGTTAAAAGTTATAACTTGAATATTAGAAATCTTTGATTAAGATTTAATGAATGATTTGGGAATATTTTCCCTAAGTTAAAAGTTATAACTTGAATATAAGAAATCTTTGATTAAGATTTAATGAATGATTTGGAAAGGTTTTTCTAAGTAAAAGAGAAAATGATTGGAATTATTCCAAGATCTAAAGAAGTTTAATAAATCAAATAATTTAATAAATGAGGCTTAATGATTCCATATACTCTTGAAAAAAAAATGGAATAAATTGAAAAGAATATATCTAAGAAAGATATTTGATTTAAATAAATGAAGAAGTAATTGATTAATGATTGATAATCATACGAGCTTAAATTTTTTATCGATGATTGGATTCGAAGGAACCGGGGTCGGATTTGGATGATTCTTATCCGAAACCACTTCGAACCAATCTATGTTCGAAGTAGAACATGTTTGAAGACAAATGATTTTGAAGATGGAGATCTTCATGATGTAGGGTTTTTTTCCACTAGTCCCTCGAGGTGAAAATTGACATATCATATGGTGGCGGCAATGCTCCGTTTTGAAAATCTCTAATGCAATGACTTCTCGCTACTAATGGAGTAGGGGAGTACCTTCGGTTTGTCATGTGTCTGGACAACTTGTATGGATGAATGTCTAATATTGCATTCTAAATTACATTGAGTGATCTCTATAAAACGTATATCTACAAGGTGGCGGAGAAGGCAACTTCTCTTAGCTTAACACCTTTCTCTAAGACATACAAGCTCAAAGGTTATATGTTTGTAGAAATCAGTCATGTGATTATGGAATGACAATGTGGCATTCAAAGAAGAAAGAAGATGTGTTATGTGAAAGGTAATCGTTTACCTCAGGCCTCATCACCCGAAAATAACATAAACAAAGTAGAAACATCATAGCTAAGTGGGTCGCTCCCATTAGGAGATGTCATCACCCTTCTAGATTTAGTCTACACATGTCTAAGTATGTGATGAATGTATGACTTGGGTACTCGTTAAAGGTCGGTAACGACTGGGGTGATGACATATTCGGTACTATCCAGGACGTGGTATGACGGTCTTATGTTGGTTTAGGCGGGTGGTATCTGCTCCCTAGGTGCATCCCTGTAGAGGTGTAGTCCCTTACCTAGTCATTTATATGGAATCCAATATCCACTACGTGCCTGCCATTTTGTTTGTAAACCTATTATGCTGGAATTTAATAATGTGGCAATTTCAGCTATGATTAATTATTATTTGTATAATAGACACTATTATAATATAACAGAATTTGATATGAAATGATTTGGTTATAGAAAGGGAAAAACCCGTCCGTGTTTATGTGTGGGCTTGGTCTTACGAGATACCCTTTGTTTTGATAAAGAAAGTTTTGTAATCTTAAAACATTTAAAATTTCGAGTATCTCACGCTGGTTTATCAAGCCTGATCCGGGTATTTTTAATACTCGGGTCAGATCCGAGTAGTTTCAGGTTTAGCTGAAGACGCTTGGAGTTTCCAAAGGAGAGCTGGAGATCCTCATCATCGTATGGACGTATTTTATTATCCGCTATATTTATTGCATTTGTTTTGTTGTTTCAACAATTGTAAGGACAGAGGTTTATAACTATCCAGGCTGAATCTAGGTTAGACTCTGATATTGTATTTTAAAATTTTCCGCTGTAAAGATTATTATTGAAATAATATATGTTATTCCATTCGTGTGAGATTCTGTTCTATCTTTATTTTCTTTTTCACCCCATAAAGATCCGACTTTTCATTCAATTTGGGTTGGACATGTGTGGTTTATTGTTGACTCATCGGTACGAAAAATAGGCCTTTACACTTTAACCATAAGTTGATTAACCACAAGACTAAAAATCTCTAAGTACTTAGTAAACCTATTTCAATACCCAATGAAAATACTTGAAAGTTTTTCCAAACCAGATATGGAAAGTACCACTCAATATCTAATGTCAAATGATGATGATGATACATTCACAGTGGCACGTTGCTGATTCCAATGTTTACACAATGGTAGCAAAACTTTTCCAGAAGATCCATCTACCTTCCGGATTCCCAAAAAACCGCAACCATTTCGTAAACTAAGGAACCATTTACCCTTGTTGTAATGGTCTACCTTTCTTACACCTAAAGATAACACTTAATACATCCTCGGTCTTCGTGTAATGATCATTTAAGTGTCCGAAAGACAGGTAATTAGGGGTGAAAGAAAGAAAAAGAAAGAATAGAATCTCGCAAAATGTGACGAGTAATATATAATATGAACAAGTCTTTACAAAAAGAAATAATCTTTATTATACACATCATTAGAGTACATTAACATAATATCTGCCTGGACGGTTATAACAGCCGGTCCTTATAATTGCTGATAGATATAGACAAAAACAAAACAAATGAAAACAGTGGAAGAATATAAGGTATGTGAATACTTCGTGGAGAATCCAGCTCGTCAACTGAAAGCTCCAAAGTATCCAACTAAATCTGGAAAATATGCTCGGGCTGACCCGAGCATTATAAGTAAAATAACGGTCGGACCAGTCTGGTAAAACTAGCGTAAGAAACTCAAATCACAAGGAATTAATTTATGATAACTTGTAAAATCTTTTAACGTAAAAGGTATCTCATAAGACTAAGCTGCACATAAACCCGGACGGGTTTTTACCCTACGATAACCAAAACTTTTTTATAGAAAATCTAGTTATATTATTATAATGTCTAGAATACAAATACATATTAATCATAGACGAAATTGTTGCATTATTAAATTGCAGCATAATAGGTATACAATCAAGTCTGAGGTCACTTATTGGAGAATGGATTCCAACTATGAAAGGGTAAGAGTCTACCCACCGAATCCGTACACCTCTAGATAAAATGTACGGGAGGTCACAACACATTATACCTCTGCTGCCCAGGACTGGCCCTACCCTTTACTGGACAGTGCCGAATATGATCACCACTTGGTTGTGATAGGAAAACCATAATGGGCCCCGAAGCAAACATAGAGATACCGACACTAGATCTTGGGATGACATACCCAAATTGGAGCGACCCACATATCCCTGCTGCACGTCCCTGCATTAGTCATTTTCCCGGTTGATGAGGCTTGAGGCTACGATTACCTTTTATATAGCAACCATCTTGGAATGCTAACACTGCCCTCCAGGCTGCACTGCGGTGCTAGCATTCATCAACACAAGTTCGTTCTAGGTCTGAACGAAACCGAAGGCACTACCTCTACTACATCCATTTTGGAATCACCCTTAGGATTAGTAGCAAGTAGCCCTTGCACTTCAAAAGCTTCATCTTCAATCATCTTCAAGATATCTTCAGTTACAAATGCTTGAGTTGGATCGAAGTGTTTTTTGGATAATTTAAACTTATCTGATCCCGGTCTCTTCGAAACAACTTTTGATAATTCCAGTAAACTCAACCCCGGTTCTTAAGGAAATATCAGACAATACATAGGAGCAGGGATCATCCCTAACTATTTAAGTGGAAGGATCTCCCTATCATTTATCCTAGGAGAACAAAACGAGATTTATATGCACAGTGTAGCATCATTAAAGATGATAATGCCATATAACTCATGTGTTACTCCTAGATATTTCCGGAGTTATATTTTGGTCCAGATTTGATAGTTGGTTATTTAATTAACCATCAAATAAACAAACAACTACAAATTCCGAGATTTAATTACCCATAGTAACCACTAAGCCTTAAAATAAATCTTTAATTTATTAAAACTCTTTTCAAATGTATTTATCAAAAAAATTCATATACTTATCTCACTGACATAAGTATATTCACAAAGCATTTGTGAAAGAATTCTCATTTCCAAATCATATCAAAGGATCAAAACCAAAATGTTATTTAAATTATAGATAAAGATAACCTCAAACAATATTCCTTCGCTGTTAAGTATGGAACGAATTTCCATACCACCGGAATTAAGAAGGTTGGTTAAAGGAAATCCAATCTCAAATCCTTTTATAAATTTCCTTCTATAAGTCCTCTTAATAAATCTCTTGTATTAATGAATTTTCTTTACTTAAATTCCAAACCCGTTTACAAAAATCTTTATAAATCACCAAGTTAAATTTACAAAACTCTTTTACAAGTACCAAAACCATTTATATATCTCTTTATAAATATCAGAAATTATTTATAAACTTCCTTTATAAATATCTAGAATCATTTATAAAACTTTCTTATAAATATTCCATATTTTAAAAAAATCCTTTAATAAACTCGTTTAATAAAGTCCTTTTGATAAAAAATGATTATTTAAAACACCTTTATTAAATCATTACTTAACTTGAAACCATTATTGAAAGTATGATTGACCTTAAAAATCAGAAAGAAGCTTAGTGACCGCAATGGTTCTCTTTTAATTAAGTTTACCTTTTAAATTATAGCATGGTTATTTACATACAAAGCAGATATGTATAAGGGAAGCAGCCGACGACAAACAAATCAACATATAGGTAAGATGTCCAAGTTACTATAATAGTAGATGGGGATTTGTTTTGCAAAACACATGTCCAAGTTAATATAATAGCAGAATGAGTTTTTATTCTGCTTAAATAGATGTCAACATAATCTACTTGGTGAACTATGGCAGAACTATGATTTATTCTACCGAACAGATGTCCAATATAACTTAATTAGAAGAACGGTGTTTTATTCTGCTAAACAGATGTCATTGGGTTTCATATTCAATTGGGGTTACTTAAGGTTAATCGACAAAAAAATCCCTCGGATTTAAAATATTCTTTTAAAAGAAAGTTACTTTAAAACAAAACTGATCTTTACAATTAAAGTGTTTTAAAACTTTAATTTTTTTATATAAGAATGATAATTAAACTCTTCCCTTAATAATAATTAAACCTGTAATTAATAACTAAATAATATTTAACTATTAAATATATAATTAACCCTAGTTAATCTTTGATTAGTTATTAAATAATAATTTCAATTAATTGATTTCAATTAATTAATTAAATATTCCTCAATTAAAGCTTTAATAATAAATTAAACCTTCATTTAAAATAATTAAATCATAATTAAGTCTTAATTAAATTTTAACTTAAATTTAACTTGATTAATAATTAACTAATAATTAAACTTTCTCAAATAAATAATTTAGTTAATCTTAAATAAATAATGATTATTCTATAAATAATTAATTAAATAATAATTAACTTATTATTAATTAATAAATTATAATTAACTTGAAAACAATTAAGTATTAATTACCCTAACTTAATTAATGATTAAGTACCAATTACCTTACTCAATTTATTAATTAAATAATCATTAAATAAATAAATAATTACTTAATTAAATTATAATTGCTTTTAAATATTTAAAATATGTTTAAAAACTCTTTTCAAAAAGATACTTAAGTTAAAACATTTTAAATTCAAAAAGAGTTCGTTTTTCACGAACTGCATTTATAGCGACTATTGCTATACGACCAGAAATTTCAGAAATTTATTTTATACTCTAAATCACTTTTCAAACTCTTTCTTTTATATTTAAACTACTTTATAAACTTTGAATAAAACTTTAGAAAACAAAGGTAAGGTCTTCAAAACTTCTATAAAACATTTCTAAAAGTAAAGTTAGAAAACAAGTTTAAACCAAAGGATCTCAATGTCGTTTTAACAAGTCAAAATGTTAACCTTCTTAGCACATACATCACATACATAAGCTCATACATCCAAACACATGCCATAACAACATATATAAGCAACAATTACAAACCAAAACCATAGCTTTCAAACTAACTTCAACATTAGATTTCATTTCAAGTCTAACTTCCAATCACATACAACAACATACAATATTGTCTAAACCAAACATCCAACATACTTAACAACCAAATAACAATATTTATTATCAAAGTAAGAATCATATTTAAAGTTAGAACTTTTAAATGAATTTGTGAGTTATACTCACCCAAAAACTACTAAAATGACTCGAATTTCCCTAACTTTTGAATCGAGCCTAGATCCATGCTTTGAGTTTGGTCAGAAAAAGATTTGGTGGCCTTGTGGTGGTTTTATGGTTTGTTCAAAGTATGGTGCACATAGCCAAAATGTTGATTCATGAGTTTTGATTCATGACACAAGCTTCAGAGATCATACGACGAGAATACTATATGAAAGCGACAAAAAGAGAATAAGTGCATACCGTGCACTACAAAGGAGATAATTTTACAATCCAGAGATTAGTATGGATATTTTATTTTATTGAGTCTTAGAATAATGTTAAAATCATTCCTCAAATAGTCACACACGCACACAAAACATTTTATATCAAAACTGTGTTCACTGTGCATATAACACCAGGTCGGCCGACCGACCAGGATCCTCGGTCGACCGACCCTGTATCATATGCACAGTGACTTTCTGTTTTGTATACGTTTTTAAACTCAGCTGACCGGCCAGGTTTTCCGGTCGACCGACCACAGAAAAACGGCTAGTTTTCTGAAGAGACGCGATCATTTCATGAAGAGGAATGTCCTCTATTTCAAGAGGTATGGACACAACTGTTAACTAAAACTCTTCATAAAAGATTACAACTCTTCTACAACTATATAAACATATTCAATTCACTTCTACAATCATCGATTCTTGTTTATATTTCTGAAATCTAATCTCTATTCATTTCTGCAAATAAAAGTTTTCATTCTTAATTAATATCAGTAGAATCCTTGTTTTAATTCATATATACTTCGATTCTACGTGATTATCTTCCTTCTAAATCTTCACACACATACATACTCTTGAGGATTTGATTATAGGAAAATTGTACTATCAAAAGACTATCAGTGTTATTTAGAACACATTCGTCAACAAACATTTTGTATTAAGTTGAAGTCCTCTTCGGCTGTTGAGGCGGAAAAATTCCTGTTCGGCTGCTCAGGTGTCGTATACCTATTCCTCCGGGTTAAGTGAGGGGTTTAGTTTAAATCCAGAGGGTATTCTGGGACTGGACGTAGAACGGGAAGTTCGAACCAGTATAAAAATTCCTGGTGTGCTTACTTTAATTTTCACTTTACTGTTATTACCAGTTTCCGCATTTATATACCATATTACACGATCCTTAGTACTACACGTGTACTTTCATTTGGTATCAGAGCAAGGTCGTCTTATAACCATCACAAAGTTATTTGATATTTACTTATTTTTAGTAATATGGCAACCACACAAATTAACGATGTTAACACTCACACTAATTCTAGTTTCACAGAAGGTCAATCGACTTCACGACCTCCACTTTTCAATGGTATAAATTACAATTATTGGTCAACTAGAATGAGAATCTATATGCAATCAAGTGGATTTGATATCTGGAATATTATACAAAGAGAATATACAATTCCTACTGGAGAATACTCAACTTGGAGTAACACACACAAACTAGATGCTACATCAAATGCTAAGGCTATGAATATTTTATTTTGTGCATTAGATAGAAATGAATTCAATAGAGTTAGCATGTGCACTTCCGGTTATGAAATTTGGAGAACTCTTAAAGTTTCACATGAAGGAACGAACAAAGTTAAATTGAGCAAAATTTCTATGTTGAAACATCAATTTGAAAATTTTAAAATGAGGCCAAATGAATCTATAAATGACATGTACTCTAGATTTTAGGATATTTATCATGCTTTATTATCACTAGAACAAAAGTTTACTGATTTTGATGTTGTTACAAAAATCTTAAATTCTTTAACGGACTAATGGGAACGAAAAGTCCTAGCTATTGAAGAAGCGACTGATTTGTCAACATTAAAACCAGAAGAATTGATAGGTAATTTAATGTCATACGAAGTAAATTTGCAGGCAAAACGAAATGGTGCACAAGAAAAGAAAAATGTGGCATTCCAAGCAGAAAAAGAAGATTCCGATTCAGATAATGAAGATATGGCAATGATCGCTAAAAATTTCAAAAAGTTTTTGAAATTGAACAGAAACAAATTCAAGGGAAACAAAAATAATTCCAACAACAATTCCAATAGCAGCAAACCATCATCTTCAACAATGGAATGTTATGAATGTCATAAGAAAGGACACATGAAGAAAGATTGTCCAGATCGTAAAAAGAATAATTTCAAGAAGGATAAAACCAAACGAAAAGCTTTTTCAGTCACTTGGGACGACACTGACTCATCATCCTCATCAGAGAGTGAAAGTGATAATGAACAAGCAAATGTATGCTTCATGGCTTCGTCAGACGATGTAAGTGATTTTACTTTTGAAGATTTAATTGAAATAAATTCTGAATTAGTAAATTTAACAAAACAACTTAAAAAGAAAAATAAGGAGTTGCAAAGAAAGTTAGATAGAACAGTTTTAGAAGTAGATATGTTAAAAGATGAGAAGGTAATATTAGAAGAAGAACTTGAAATTTCTCAACAATCGAATTCTAACTTATCTTCTCAAATTACGTCAATATCTGAGGAACTAGAAATTCAGAAAAATAAAAATGATGTTTTACTTTTCGAAAATAATAGTTTAATATCTAAGATTAAGGATTTAGAGTTAGAAAAATCTAGTCTTAAAATAAAATTTGATGATATTTCTAAAAATGTTTCAAAATTCAATAAAGGAAGAGAAAATCTTTCTAGTATACTAGAAAACTCTCAAACTTCTAACAATAAATCTGGACTAGGATTTAAGAAACAAAATAATTTTGCTAAAAGTAAAATTAATAATAAAATTAAGAAAGATATTAAGAAAACAGTTTATTCAAATACTAAAACTATTAAGATATGGATTCCAAAAACAAATAATATATTGATAAGGAATAAACATATCAAAAGTTTTATGGAAACTGTTCATAATAACAAAAATTATGTCTATAAAGGGAATTCTGAACCCGTATGGGTTTGGCTTCCTAAGATCTAACTCTTAGGACCCTAAAAAAGATTGGGTACCAACTTTTTATAAACTTTTTGCAGGTACCACATAAGAAGAGAGGAAAATGGATTTTAGATAGCGGTTGCTCAAAACACATGACTGGAAACAAAGAAATGTTGTCAAACATAATATACTCAAATGGAGGAGCAGTCACCTTTGGAGATAACTCAAAAGGATATATCATCGGCAAAGGCAATGTCAATAGCAACGGTACATCTAATTTACCTCTCATTACTGATGTTTTATTAGTTAAAAATTTAAAACATAATTTATTAAGTATTAGTCAACTTTGCGATAAAGGTTTTAATATAACTTTTTCAGAAAATAAATGTAACATTTTTGATAAAAATCATAACATTATTTTCGAAGGAAAAAGAGATAAAAATATTTACATCTTAAATATGAACGTTAATAATAATTCAAATTTGTGTCTAGTGGCTAAAGAAAACGATTCTTGTCTTTGGCACAAAAGATTTTGTCACATTAATTTTAATACCATCAACAAACTATCTAAAAATAAATTAGTTAAAGGGTTACCCAATATAAAATTCGAAACTAACATATTTTGTGATGCATGTAAATTAGAAAAATTAACAAAATCTTCTTTTAAATCAAAGAAAGTAATATCTACAGAACAACCACTTGAACTTTTACACATGGATCTTTTTGGTCCAACTCAAGTGCAATCTATTAATCATAATAGATATGTTTTTGTTATTGTAGATGATTTCTCTAGATATACTTGGATTTTCTTTTTGAAAAATAAAAGTGATACTTTTGATAATTTTAAAGTTTTTGTTAAAAGAATTCAAAATATTAAAACATTGAAAATTAAAAATATAAGAAGTGATCATGGAGGCGAATTTGAAAATGAAGTTTTTGAACAATTTTGTAACAAGAAAGGTATTAACCATAATTTTTCATTTCCTAGAACACCACAACAAAATGGAGTTGTAGAAAGGAAAAATAGAACGTTACAAGAATGTGCAAGAACTTTACCAAATGGAACAACTTTATCGAAACATTTTTGGGCAGAAGCTGTAGCTACTGCTTGTTATGTACTGAATCGCGTTTCTATTCGACCATTAACTAAAAATACTCCATATGAACTTCTAAATGGAAGAAAACCAAATATTTCATATCTAAAAGTTTTTGGTTCCAAATGTTTTATTTTAAATACTAAAGATCAACTAGGCAAATTCGATCCAAAATCCGATGAAGGTATATTCGTTGGATATTCGGAACGAAGCAAGGCTTATCGAATTTATAATAAACGAACTCAAATTATTGAAGAAAGTTTACATGTTTCTTTCAACGAAAATTTTAAAAATATAAATCCAAGTGTTACTATTGATCTGATGATGAATCTACTCAGAATGAAAATAATAATACAAATGAAAATTTTGATATTCATGAAACCAATACAAACGTGACTTCTAATATAATAAAATCTCCACCTAGAATTTTAAGAGATCATCCTGTGCAAAATATAATTGGAGAAGTTAATACGAATGTTAAAACCAGACATCAATTAAATCAAGTTGGTCATGTAGCTTTTCTCTCTAACATAGAACCTAAGAATATAAAAGAAGCTTCAACTGATGACTACTGGATACTTGCCATGCAAGAAGAATTAAATCAATTCGAACGAAATGAAGTTTGGGAACTCGTTCCTAGACCCAGTGATCAATCAGTCATCGGTACTAAATGGGTTTTCAAAAATAAAGCAGATGAACTAGGAAATATAACAAGGAATAAAGCTAGATTAGTTGCACAAGGATATAATCAAGAAGAAGGAATTGATTACGAAGAGACGTTTGCTCCAGTCGCCCGACTTGAAGCAATACGAATATTATTAGCTTATGCGTGTTTTCATAATTTTAAACTATATCAAATGGATGTTAAAAGTGCATTTTTAAATGGATTCATAAAAGAAAATGTTTTTGTTGAACAACCACCTTTGTTCAATCATGAAAAATTTCCGGATCATGTATATAAACTTAAAAAGGCGTTATACGGTTTAAAACAAGCACCACGTGCTTGGTATGATTGTCTTAAAGGTTATTTATTAGAATCTGGTTTTGAAATCGGTAAAGTAGATCAAACACTCTTTATTAAGAAAACTAATAAAGATATTTTAATAATTCAAATATATGTTGACGATATTATTTTCGGCTCGACAAATGAAAAATTATGTCAAGAATTTTCAACTATAATGACAAATGAATTTGAAATGTCTCATATGGGAGAATTGTCATATATTCTTGGACTACAATTAAACAAATTGAAAATGGAATTTTTATTAATCAAGAAAAATATTGTTATAATTTAATCAAACGTTTTGGTCTGGAAAACACTGCTGCCAAACCAACTCCTATGAGTACAACGATTCATCTCGATAGAGATGAAGATGGCAAAAGTGTTGATCAAAAGTTATATCGTAGTATGATAGGTTCTTTACTTTACTTAACAGCGAGTCGACCCGATATTATGATGAGTGTTTGTTTGTGTGCTCGATTTCAAGCAAATCCCAAAGAATCACAAATGAGAGCAGTTAAACGCATTATTCGTTATCTAACTAAAACCAAAGATTTCGGACTATTTTATCCGAAAGAATGTCCTTTCGAATTAGTTTCCTATAGTGATGCTGATTTTGGAGGAAGTCGGACGGATCGAAAAAGTACGAGCGGAACGTGTCACTTCATTGGACGTTCCTTAGTTTCTTGGTTTAGTAAGAAACAAAACTGTGTTTCTTTATCAACATGTGAAGCAGAATATATATCTGCTGCTTTGGCATGTGCACAAGTCGTATATATGCAACAGACACTACAAGATTTTAATTGTCTTCTTGAAAAATCAATAATTTATTGTGATAATACTTGTGCAATAAATCTTTCTAAAAATCCGGTCAATCACTCACGAACAAAACACATTGATATTCGTCATCATTTTCTTCGTGACTGTTAGGAAAAAGGATTAATAAATCTAGAATTTATCAACACTGAAAATCAAATAGCTGACATTTTTACTAAACCACTAAATGAAAATACTTTTATAAAACTAAGACGAGATTTAGGTATAATGTCGTTTAAAGACTTATGAATAAAAATATGCAAAAATATGGAAAAACAAAAATTATTTTATTTCTGACCAAAGCAGCACTCGAACTCATGACTTCTGACTTATATGTTAGATGTTGTAGTATAGCCACTTGAGCTATGGGTGTTTCTTTTTCTAGCTCTTTTTATAATCTGTACCATTAAAACTTAATTTCAGAATAAACTATTTTTGACTTTAAAGCATTGTATATCATTCAATTACAAACAGTTTTTGTTTAAAAAGTTCTGTGATTAAAACTAAAATTTGTTTTTAAACCACTTTTTTTTAAGAAAATAAATGGTTATATATACATACATATGTTTATTGAATAGAACATAAAATACAAAAATCTTCTTACAAAACAAAACTTGAAACAAAAATGTCTTCTAACGATGACGTCTACAATTCTGAAAATTCTCATCTTTCATACACATCCCCGGACGACGACTATTCTGATCGCATCCCCGAAAATGGTCCCCATCCTACTTTTCCAATGCCTAACCGTGTTTTAGAATTCTCCTCTCCAGATAATGACCCCCGACATAGGTGGAAACCATGGGAAGACTCCCATACAGGCTATACACCTGATAAAAAGAATGGGAAAAAGGAAATGGTAGTATCTCCATCAACCAAACAAAAGATTGATGAAATTCATCACTACCAACAACAACAAATGAATATGCAACGGGAACTTTATTACGAACAAAAAGTCACGGCAAGACGTTTAAGTTTCCTTGAAAAGATTGCCATGAAATTTTGTTCATCTAAGAAGGATGATGTTGCTGAACCTTCTTACAGAACTCCATCTCCTTCTGACCATGTTCAATCTCCAATAGCTCCAATATGGTCACCGGTAGAAAATGTTCCATCTCCAAATTCATGGGAACGTAGATGCTGATGCACCATGGCTATAACTTAATATATATATATGTTATTATTTTGAATAAGATGTATAGATATATATGATGCAATAATATAATTATATTTCTATAATTCTTGTTTGAAAAACAGCATAAACTTTTCTGTTCACATGCCTCGGTCGACCAAAAAGACTGAATCGGTCAACCGAAGCTATCCCGAGAAGTTTTAAAAACAGATTTCTGTCAACTCGGTCGACCGAACTACCTGATTCGGTCAGCCGAACTTGTTTCCCGAATGATATTAGAACATTTTTTAAGTCGGTCAACCGAGCACCCTGCACCAGTCGACCGAAGCTCTTCCCGAAAGTTTCAGCACTATTTTATACCACAAGTCGGTCGACCGACCCAGGTATTTCAGTCGACCAAACGTGCTATTCTGCTGAAATTGCCTTCATACTTTAATCCATCCATTCACCTTTATATCTCACCTCTTCACTTTTACTCTCCCAAAATAGATTTTAACCCTAGCCCCCATTACAACCTTCCCAAACTTCTTCAAATTCTTCAAAGAAAAAATGGCTCCCAAGAAGAAATCTAAGACTACTGCTGGCCAATCTTCGTCAACTCCTGTAGACTCTCAAATTGCTTCTTGGCTAGTAAGTGAAAAAGCTTTAGAAAGATGGATAAGGCTTCAAGATGCCAAAATCTTTGAGGAGTCTTTTGTGAGTTATCCTGATTTTACCTCCTACGGTGTTGAAAATGCCGCTCTTGAAAGTGGTCTTGATGCATTTCTTGATCATAGGAAAAACAACTTGAAAATTAATCATATAATGGTCAAGTTATTCCTAGCAAATCTCAATCTTGTAAATCCACCGAGGAACACTGAAAATTGTGTTTGGACATCGGTTTGTGGCACTTCGATTTTTCTCTCCATTGATCGAATGAATCATATTTTAAATACTCGACCGGGTGGAATCTCGTTACATGATGTAGACTGTAATACATCAACTCGTGACCGCCTAAGTCATCTATTCCTTGAAGATGACGCTACCGATTTAAGGCAAACTTCATCTCTTCGACCTAAAGCACGACTTTTTCATCGATTCATGATGAAGTCTATTGTTCCAAGAGGAGGGTCACACCACTTAGTATATCCCGAAAACTTCAAGGCGTTATATGCTATGTGTGGAAATATTCGGGTAAATTGGACACAACTTCTTATGGATGAATTCCTTACGTTCAACCAAGGAAAAATGCTCCATATTTATTATGGAGAATACATAATGCGGTTGATTAATAACTTTGTCACCCATGCTCCGGAATCCGAAACATCCAAAGTTCGTACTTTTGACTCACGAACAATAAAACTAATGAAGTTACCCGATGCACCGTCCCAAATTACAACTTTTCAGCAATGGCGTACTATTCCACGAGAACAACTACGTCGCAGCTATTCTACACCTCAACCATCCACTCATTCTACAGAACGTATAACTCGTCAAACCTCAATTCAAAGACCACCTCCCGGTACTAGCACAACGGCTGCCATTGATATTTTGGCCCAAAATCAACTAGCTTTGGATTCTCGCCTTCGAAAAATTGATGGGCGTTTCAAGAAGATCAAAGGTTTCTTCGTAAATTTATGGGATGCCTTATCATGTACTTTTGAAGCCGGTGCTTCATTTGTTGCTCCTGGAAAAAGACCAGCACCAAATTTCTCTTAGTCTACATCCGATAACACAAGTTCCAGCACATCGGCAACTCCCGCACCTACTACTCAAAGACGGGGTAAGGAACCGGCTCCTCTCGATGAAAATCTTCATCCAGAAGAGTGGGATACCGACAATGATGAGGAGTAATTGTAGTATTTTTACAATTTATTTACTTTCAAGAAATTTCTTATACTTTATTTGTTTCTTAATTATTGTTATGTTATGTTCTAAGCAAACATCTTTTAATTATTTCTATTTAGGCTCAAATATGTACCATGTAAATTTAAATGTTTCGCATTACTATAATCTGTTATAAGTATTCCTTTTTGTCGATGACAAAGGGGGAGAAATGTATGCAAACTAACGAATTTTTGCAGAAAAGTCGCCATATATTCAGGGGGAGAACTATAATATATGTCAATATTACTTCGTCACATAAGTATTGTCATCAATCAAAAAGGGGGAGAATGTTGATTCATGAGTTTTGATTCATGACACAAGCTTCAGAGATCATACGACGAGAATACTATATGAAAGCGACAAAAAGAGAATAAGTGCATACCGTGCACTACAAAGGAGATAATTTTACAATCCAGAGATTAGTATGGATATTTTATTTTATTGAGTCTTAGAATAATGTTAAAATCATTCCTCAAATAGTCACACACGCACACAAAACATTTTATATCAAAACTGTGTTCACTGTGCATATAACACCAGGTCGGCCGACCGACCAGGATCCTCGGTCGACCGACCCTGTATCATATGCACAGTGACTTTCTGTTTTGTATACGTTTTTAAACTCAGCTGACCGGCCAGGTTTTCCGGTCGACCGACCACAGAAAAACGGCTAGTTTTCTGAAGAGACGCGATCATTTCATGAAGAGGAATGTCCTCTATTTCAAGAGGTATGGACACAACTGTTAACTAAAACTCTTCATAAAAGATTACAACTCTTCTACAACTATATAACCATATTCAATTCACTTCTACAATCACCGATTCTTGTTTATATTTCTGAAATCTAATCTCTATTCATTTCTGCAAATAAAAGTTTTCATTCTTAATTAATATCAGTAGAATCCTTGTTTTAATTCATATATACTTCGATTCTACGTGATTATCTTCCTTCTAAATCTTCACACACATACATACTCTTGAGGATTTGATTATAGGAAAATTGTACTATCAAAAGACTATCAGTGTTATTTAGAACACATTCGTCAACAAACATTTTGTATTAAGTTGAAGTCCTCTTCGGCTGTTGAGGCGGAAAAATTCCTGTTCGGCTGCTCAGGTGTCGTATACCTATTCCTCCGGGTTAAGTGAGGGGTTTAGTTTAAATCCAGAGGGTATTCTGGGACTGGACGTAGAACGGGAAGTTCGAACCAGTATAAAAATTCCTGGTGTGCTTACTTTAATTTTCACTTTACTGTTATTACCAGTTTCCGCATTTATATACCATATTACACGATCCTTAGTACTACACGTGTACTTTCACAAAAGGTGGTGGAGCCCGACCTTGAAGGGTGGAGGGGGTTCGAATTATCATTGAATTCATAAAATCTAACCCAAAAATTAGTCTTCTTCTAACTGAATTTTGAACAAGCAACTCATGGAATTTGGGAAAGTTGTCAAAATAAAAATTCTTTAAAATTATTTTCTCTTCAAATCTAAAAAGGAATCACTCAATTTGAATCATTTTTGTGGGATATATGATCAAAATAAGAAGATGTATTTTCAAACTTGAAAATCTGGGTCCAAAAATGCTCTTCAAAGAAATGAGATTTAAACATGGTTAAGCTCAAAATTTGAAGAAGTGATACACATGAAAGTTATAGCCACTGAAATTTTATACGATTTAACAAAAATATCCATTTAATTAAGATGTAAGAAAGATATGGCAGAAGGAAGAGAAGGCAAAATTGAAGAAATGAAAGGGGTATTTATAAGCAAGAAAAAAGTAAATTACCTAAACACCCTTGGTCCTTTACCCTCCACCTTCCCTTGCCAACATCATCGTGCCACCTCACCATCATGTACTTTAGCACACCCTCATGTCCCCTCTCCTTTTCCAAGCTCCAACATGTTATTAATGCATGGTGTACTTATGTTTCTTTGAGTATCTTTTCATGTTAAACATTTATTATTCACAAATGCCTCATCGTTATAAATATGTATGTATGTATATATATATATATCATTCATATACTATTTTTATTTATAAAGATGTGTGTATAGATTTTCACTAGATTTCAAAATGTTTCGACAATTTTTAGTCGACGAAAAGTCAAAAATTCGAAAAACGAATTTCGGTCACATTCTTGATTTTTCTTCGAACTAATTATTTTTGTAAACAAATTTGAAAAACTATTTCACCATCATTATTTATTATTTAAAAGAGATTTTATTTTAATTATAAAATTCATTATTGAAATATTTAAAATTAATTAAATATTCACAAATCAAAGTGTTGAAATTTCGGGTCGTTACACTCTCCGCCCACCAAAAGAATTTCGACCCCGAAATTTTACCACAGCCTTAAACCGAAATCACAAAACAACTGGGAATATTATACATTAGCTCGTATTATGTACATAGATCATTCTTTTACCAAAAATCTGATTTAATCACTCACTCGAATACATAGCTTTACTTCCGAACTAGTATCGCTCACCCGACTTCCTAGCGCGGACTCCGATCAGGCTTCTTAATTTAAAACCTCTGTTCTCCTTACATAACTATATACTATGATAGAAAACTTTTGGTTCCATATTAAGAACCCTCACCAAGTATCCGTCGTCAATAATCGAGTGATAAATCCTTCTTCGGAATGGTGTGAAACGCCTTAAGTCATGTACTCGAATCTTGGATCGAGAATTATGTGAAAAAGTGAAAATGATCTATGTACTACTTACGTACTAATCTATAGGTTCTTACTATCCAACTTTTTTCTATCCACCCAAAAATATTTATGAAAACATTTCATAACAATTCCAATTTCAAACATTTTTGAATGATACAACTTCATTTATAAAATCTTTTTCATAAAATCATTTTAATTTATTACTTGCATAATACTCTCCTATATCCTAAGAGTATATATACAAAACATCGTATTTTTAATTCTATTTAGGTTTTAACTATTCAGATGTAGATCTAAAATATTTTTGGGTCTTAAAACCGAGTCAACCAGTTCAACCTCTTTACCTAATCGGTCTGGTAAGTAGCTAAGAAGAGTAGGATGTTGGTATCCAAACTCCGTCCTAGAGTCTACTTTTATTTAGAGACCTTTAAGGTAAAGACGTTTATTAGCCGATCCAATAACATAAAATAAATTTTCACTTCTAGATGTTAAAATCAAGACACGGTTTAATAAATCATAGTTTATGAAACCTCCTTATTAAGTTAATTCAGATTTAAAACTTCATTTATTTACCCATTCTTTAATCAAAATGCCTTATTATAAACAATACTACGTACACATATATTTCAGCTAAATCTTTTTAATAAAAAATTTATCATCCACTTGCTTTGGATACATTCGAGATTGAACTTGTTTCGATCGTACAATGACAATGAGAATAATTTACTAAGTCACTATCACATCTCCCTAAGGAAACATTCGATTGTCACTTAGAAAATTATTCAGATCATCACAAAACAGATCGAGACTCGTTTCCCGGATTGTCCAAAGAAAAACTTACTCTTAAATTCTTTTTCAAAATATTTATACCTTAAAAGTATTTTATGTAAAGTTATTACTATATTTCCAAAAATCATTTGGAAACTTTATCAAAGTCACCAAGATTTAGATTCTTTGAAGATCTAACTTATTTTCAAAATATATTTTATATTCTGATTTATATATCACTATGTATAAAATCTTTCCTCAAATATTCATTTTTAAAATATGTTTCCTTTATTTTTAATAAACACCCTTTTATTAAAATTCAATTCTTTTGACCCAACGTTATCATCGAACGCCTTATAGTCAAACTGTGAAACTCAATTCACAAGGTGTTCATTCCAACGTTCCCACAAATTATATCTACACAAATTATGATGGAAAAGGGAAAAATACTGATAAATCAGATAATAGTCAATGCTCAAAATAGGACGATCATGACTAATAAAACCCTATATGATAATAACTAAATATTATCAACTCCTAATAACAATCACATTATATATAACTATATTTTATTACTGAAAATTATCCATTTATATATAAAATATAATTTAGATAAAATTATTTCATTTACCCATTTGAAATGATACTATGTTGATTTTCCTAGTTAAAGTGTTTAGAAACCCCTATCGATACAGTTGTTCTCTCTATATCGACCAGAATTCATAACCACTCAATCGATTAATCAACACAGTATAAATTTTTTTATAGCACTAACAAATACGCGCTCTTATATACACACTCAAACTCATCCTAAGTCTCGCTAACCCTATCTCAAATGAGTTTACCCAACCAAAGCCTAGGTGTTCGCTCAACCTAAGCTCTAATACCACGTGTAATGGTCTGCCTTTCTTACACCTAAAGATGACACTTAATACATCCTCGGTATTCGTGTGTCGATCATTTAAGTGTCCGAAGGACAGGTAATTAGGGGTGAAAGAAAGAAAAAGAAAGAACAGAATCTCGCAAAACGTGACGAGTAATATATAATATAAAAAATTCTTTACAAAAAGAAATTATCTTTATTATACACATCATCATAGTACATTAACCTATTATCAGCCTGGACAGTTATAACAACCTGTCCTTACAATTGCCGATAGATACAGACAAAAACAAAAAAGATGAAAATAGCGGAAGAATATAAGGTATGTAAATACTTCTTGGAGAATCCAACTCGTCACCTGAAAGCTCCAAAGGATCCAGCTAAATCTGGAAAATATGCTCGGGCTGACCCGAGTATTATAAATAAAATAACACCTGGATCAGTCTGGTAAAACCAGCGTGGGAAACTCAAATCACAAGGAATTAATTTATTAACTGGTAAAATCTTTTAACATCAAAGGTATCTCGTAAGACCACACCACACATAAACATGGATGAGCTTTTACCTTACCACATCCAAAACATTTTTTTTATAGAAAATCCAGTTATATTATGATAATGTCTAGAATACAAATACATATTAATCATAGCCGAAATTGTTGTATTATTAAATTGCAGCATAATAGGTATACAATCAAGTCTGAGGTCACTTATTGGAGAATGGATTCCAATTATGAAAGGGTAAGGGTCTACCCACTGAATCCGTACACCTCTAGATAAAATGTACGGGAGGTCACAACACATTATACCTCTACTGCCCCGAACTGGCCCTACCCCTTACTAGACAGTTCCGAATATGATCACCCTTTGGTTGCGATCGAACAACCATAATGGGCCCTGAAGCATACATAGAGATACCGACACTAGATTTTAGGATGATCATACCCTGATGGGAGCGAACCACATAGCCCTGCTGCACGTCCCTGCTTTATTCATTTCCAGGTTGATGAGGCTTAAGGTTATGATTACCTTTTTATATATCAACCATCTTGGAATGTTAACATGCCCTCCAGGCAACAATGCGGTGCCAGCATTCATCCATAAAAGTTCGTTCTTGGTCTGAACGAAACCGAAGGCACTACCTCTAATACATCCATTTTGGAATCACCCTCGTCATTAGTAGCAAACAGCCCTTGCACTTCAAAAGCTTCATCTTCAATCATCTTCAAGATACCTTCAGTTCGAAATGCTTGAGTTAGATCGAAGTGGTTTTCGGATAATTTATACTTATCTGATCCCGATCTCTTCGAAACAACTTTCGATAGCTATGGTAATCTCAACCTCGATTCTTTTGGAAATAATCAAACAATGAATAGGAGCAGGGATCACCCCCTAACTATTTAAGTGGACGGATCTTCTTATCTTTTGTCCTGGGAGAATAAAACTAGATTTATACGCACAGTACAACATGATGACTGTGCCATATAACTCATGTATTTCTCCTAGATATTTTCGGAGTTATATTTTGGTCCCGAATTGATTGTCGGCTATTTAACTATCAAATAAACGAACAACAATAAATTCAGAGATTTAATTACCCATAGCAACCACTAAGCCTTAAACTAAATCTTTCATTTATTAAAACTCTTTTCAAAAGTATTCATCAAAAACATTCATATACTTATTTCACTGACATAAGTATATTCATAAAGCATTTGTGAAAGGTTTCCCATTTCCAAATAATATCAAAGGATCAAAGCCAAAATGTTATTTAAATTATAGATAAAGATAACCTCAAATAATATTCCTTCGGTATTAAGTGTGGAACAAATGTTCATACCACCGGAATTAAGAAGGTCGGTTAAAGGAAATCTAATCTCAAATCCTTTTATAAATTTCCTTCTATAAATCCTCTTAATAAATCTCTTTTATTTATGAATCTTCTTTACTTAAATTCCAAACCTATTTACCAAACCCTTTATAAATCACCAAGTTAAATTAACAAAACTCTTTTACAAATATCAAAACTATTTATATATCTCTTTATAAATCTCTAAACTATTTAGAAACTTCCTTTATAAATATCCAAAACCATTTATAAAACTTTCTTATATATATTACTTATTTAAAACAGAACTCCTTTAATAAACTCATTTGATAAAATCCTTTTGATAAACCAAATGATTATTTAAAACACCTTTACTAAAATCATTACTTAACTTGAAACCATATTAAAAGTATGATTGACCTTAAAATTCAGAAAGAAGCTTAGTGACTGCAATGGTTCTCTTTTAATTAAGTTTTGTTTTCAAGTTATAAAATAGGTATTTACATAACAAGCAGATATGTATAAGGGAATTATCCAACGACAAACAAATCAACATATAGGCAAGATGTCCAATTACGATAATAGCAAATGGGGATCTGTTCTGGTAAGCACATGTCCAAATTAATATAATAGCATAATGAGTTTTTATTCTGCTTAAATAGACGTCAATGTAATATACTTGGTGAACTATTGCAGAACTATGATTAATTCTACCTAACAGATGTCCAATATAACTTAACTAGCAGGATGGTGTTTTATTTTACTAAACGGATGTCATTGGGTTTCATACTCAATTGGGGTTACTTAAAGGTATCGACAAAGAAATCCCTTGGATTTCAAATATTCTTTTAAAAGAAAGTTACTTTAAAAAAACCGATCTTCGGAATTAAAGTAGTTTAAAACTTTAAAGTTGTTATATAAAAATTAAATGGTAATTAAACTCTTCACTTAATAATTGTAACAACCCTGTATTTTACAATTATTTTTAAATTGATTTCTAGATTTAAAAGCTTTATTTATGAAAAGAATAAATTTTGTTATTGTAAATATAAAAATTTTGATTTTGTATGTGGATTAGAATTCCAAATATGACTAAATTTAATATTTCCAGAAAAATTGAATTTTGGTTAAAATAGTAAAACTTTGACTTTTAAATTTAAATTTTAAATATTTGAAATTATAAATTTTATCTTTTATTATGAAAATAGATTTGATAACATGAATACTGCTTTTTCGTTTCGTTGAAAACGAAGTTAAAATGTAAAAGTTATGTACATTTCAATTTTTAGTATAATTTGTTTTATTGTGCAATTTTGCCTATTTTAAATTTTATAAATCATATTTTTCTTTCTTATATTTTATCTTAATATGTGTAAATATGTTATTTTATGTATATTTTTGTCTTTTAATATTTTTAAATGATAATATAATTTTTCCAAAATTTACCGTGTTGATTTTCCATTTTTAAGGGCTGTTTTCCTATTTTCTGCTATTTTCTTCATTTAAAAATTATATGTAAACTTAATTTTAAATATTTACTTTGTGAATATATTTTTTATTTTATGTTATTATTTATGTTTAAAAATATATTGCAAGCTCATATGAATTTTCTAAAATTTATTCTATTCAATTTCAAAATTTTCTAGTCTAGTTCACTGTTTTAACTATTTTCCTTAATCCTACTTTATATAATCAATAAATATTATATATATTTTCATATTTTATCAAATTTTCGAATTTTTAACTGGAATTAATGTTATTACCAGAAATATAAACTTATAAAAATGAATTAAAGAAATTTGAAAGGCCTTAAACTTTCTATCTTCCTAAGGCCCTTTTATTTTCTAACCCTTCTACTTTTTAACCTAACTTTTCATTCAATTGGCCACATCTCCTCATTTCTTCGGCCGCCACTTTTTTTTCCTCTCATTCACGAATTTTCAAAGCTCCTAAACCCTAAAAAAAATCATGGCCTCCATCTTGCAAAAAAATTAGGTAAATCCCTCTCTTCTTTCTACTTTTTCTCCTATTTTCTATGCAAATTTGCTTTGATTTCTCCCCTGATTGGAGCGGCTCTCCCCCTATTCCACGGCCACCACCTCCTTCCATCTCTTACCTACCATCACCACCATCTACCCCACCAGATGTGACCATAGCCAAACCCCAAATGATGGTCAAACCCCTCAAACTACAACCTAGATGCCTAGATCTATACTTATTTCACCTCTACATGCTCATCCACTTCAACCACCACCCAAACCACCACCATAGCCACCACCACTCCCCTGACCTGACCTTGACACACCCCTCCCCACCTCTGTCTAGATCTGAAACATGAAGATCCGAGCCAAACAATGCATGTAGACGAGCCTTGTGGTGCACCAAAACTCCACTGTCAAGCCTAGACCCCTTGTATTCTCATGCTTGTAACCCCCACCTTGCTCTTGCCCTGTAGCCATGCCTTTTTAGGTCCAAACCAGACCCAAACCATGTCCAAACCTGAACCAAAACATTCCCTAAGTCATGCTAGCAAGTGTAGAAAGCAAGGCAAAAACATTCATTCCTTTGTTGTCTCTTATTTTCATTTTTTCAACATTGTTTGTGTTAAATATTTATGTATATATTGTCTTGTTTTGGTTATTGTTTACAAGATAAATATCAGGGCTCTATATTCATTCAAATCAAAAGTCATGCTATATCGTGTTTGTCGTGCTTTATGGAATCTATTCTGTGTGTTTTGATCGCTAACTCCAGCATAAAAAGGTGAGTTATTCTCACCAGACAATATGTACCTATATAACTAGTAAATTGACATCCTGCGAATCTGTAGAAATATATTATCATGTTATATATGCTTATATTATTATCATATGATGTTCACACCTGTTATATCATATGTTACTGTTATTTAATGTTATTCTGTTATTTATATCTGTTATCACCATTGCAAGTTCCCTGTAGACTAGAATCACTATGGGTTGAAATGATACATACCCGAACGGACTTTAGAATATGGAAAAATCGTTATGGGCTGAAATGATAGGCCTGAACGATTTTTATTTAAATTATTTTAACTTGGGATTGCGGGTTTGAAATGATAGAACCCAGATTTTTCTTTTTTAACTGCGTATTGAAATGATACATATCCGTATCACTTGACCTAAGTTAGAAAATTATATATAGGCCCGTGGTTATTTTATAAAGTGTTTTGGATATTTTTAAGTATTTTAAAAAAAATTATAAATTTATGAAATTTGATTTAAATAGATTTTGAAATGTTTTAAAATAAAGAAATTATGATTTTTTTTCCATGTGTTAAAAATGTAATTAATGAATGGTTTAACTGGATTTTTGAAATATAACTTAAGTTGGAAATTTGGAATTTTGGTTAAAAATGATATTTAAGTTATATAAATAAAATGGATATTAAATTTTATTTGGAAATGGTAAATATGATAATTTGATTAAATTTGAATTTAAGTGATTTATTAAAGTATTATTGATTTTTCTATGAATTTAAGTGGTTAAATAAGTGAATGTTTAAAAGTGATCTTTTAAAATATAACTTGACTAGGAAATGTGAAATTTGGTTTTAATTAAAGGGTTAAGTTAATTAAAAAAAAATGGAAATTTAGTTAAATTTGTGAAATGGTAATTTAAATTTGAAGTGTTAAGTTATTTGTTGAAATGTGAAGAATTGGAAACTTTTACACTTAAATCTATTAAGTAAATTGTTGAAAATCGGATTTTATCATAAGAAATTTATTATGAAAAGATATATGTTAAACGATATGTAAATGAACATTTTAAATGTTAAAATATGATTTTTAAAATGTTTATGTGTTTTAAATTAAAGTTATTTAATTGCTGGAAATACACTAACACCTGAAATTAACTTTTAATAGCATTCAGAAATGCTATAGATTCTGTTTTGAACTAAAATTGTGTAAAAAGAGCTATTACAGCATTTCTGAAATGCTGTAGTTGCTGTAATTGAACTTATAGGCTAATATTGAACTCAGGTCTATTATAGCATTCTCTGGAAATGCTATAATGGTCTGCAGTCTTTGCTGAAACCAAATTTAACCCTTGTTTTGAAATCTGAACTACCGTAGCACTTCTGATATGCTGTCTTTTCTGTTTTGAACTATAATTCAACTAAAACTGAGTTTTAACAGCAGTTTTAAGTGCTGTCTTTGCTGAATTAAAAATGTTTTCAAATATAACTTATAGCAGTTGTTTTTAAATGCTGTGAAATGCTAAAATTTTAATAATTTGGGTTTTTGACTTGGTAAACGAACATAGAATGGTTTGAAACTTTGGAAATTGAATACTTGATTTGAAAATATAATAATTACACTTTTAAAAGGTTTAAATGAATTATTTTGATTGGAATATAAACTATTTAAAGGTGATTTGAAATGATAGTAAATGAACGATATCTTTGAATTTAAAAGGTATTTAAAGTAGAATATTTGGATTTGAACTGATAGGATATTTTATTTTATTAAAATGATTTGAAATGAAGTTTTATAAGGATATGATATTTTATTTTATTAAAATGATTTCAAATGAAGTTTTGTAAGGATATGATATTTTATTATATTAAAATGATTTGAAATGAAGTTTTGTAAGGATATGATATTTTATTATATTAAAATGATTTGAAATGAAGTTTTGAAATGATATGAAAATTTTAAATATATGGAAATGGTTTGGAATTGATTTAATCTATATTTTGATAAAGATATGGTTTGAAATGATATTTTATTTTGAAGTAAAGTATTGTTTTTAAAAGTTATAACCACGGGTTATAATAACGATTGGTTGGCAAAGAGACCGGGATCAGATATGGACATACTCTCTGTCGATACCGAAAACCACTTTGACAACCGTGTACGCGGTGGAGATTCCAGAATGAAGTAGGATGGTGGCGACGTTCTTAAGGTATGTTACGTGGACCCAACTACCGTGAGTTGGCATAAGGTGGCTAAAACAGGAGCGATCTCGGACCAGTGAGGTAGCACCTCTTCTCGGACACATTTCTTCGATATTTACTCTTACTTGTGATTGATTAGATGGCCATCCTCCGATTTGGGAGTGTTGTTCGAGGTGGACGATAGTGGCTGCTATGCGCTCCATCAGTCCGTGTGCGTAATTGGTATATCTACCCTGGCATTGCCTAGTTGTGCTGTGTCACCTACCATATCGAGCTTTACTACGATTATGATTTTAAGATCCGACCGCGTTAAGGTTCTCCATCCCCTTAACGCTATTTTCTATATGATTATACTTTACTTATTTAGACACTATTATAATATCGAATATTACTACATAGTAGATATTTTAACGGATCCTTAGAGGATGGACGGTCCCAAGCATCTTCTAAGTTACTTGTACCCTTATTACAGTTCGCTTGAGTTGGTTTACATTATATAAGTATATATTGTCCTGACTCGAGTGTTTTGTGTTTTTCTTTACGCTCGGGTCAGCCTGAGTTATTCACAGATTTGGATTTCCACTCGCTTGGAGATTTGAATCGCTGGAGATTATCTGCTTGTCTTGTCCTATCTATTTCAGTTCCGTTGTTCTACTCAGCTTGTACTTGGTTATTGTATTGAGACTTCTGCTGTACTTTATTGCTTATGTTGTATCTTATGTAACTCTGATATATTTACATAGTAGCTTCATGAACTACTATTTCTTTTACTTCCGCTGCATTATTTTACTCTGTGTCTGTGATTTGTGATTAAATTTATTTACTGTATATTCTGAGATTTGCCAAATTTTAATTACAATGCGGTATTTTGAGCAATTCAACTCCGGCATGAGTGTCTACCTATACACTTATAATGGATGCGAATGGTTGAAAATATCGGGTCGTTACAATAATTATTAAACCTTTAATTAATAATTAAATAATACTATTAAACAAATAAATAAACCATAATTAATCTTTGATTAATTATTACATAATAATTTAATTCATTAATCTCAATTAATTGATTAAATATTCCTTAATTAAAACTTAAATAATAAATTAAACCTTCTCTTAAAATAATTAAATCATAATTAAGTCTTAATTAAATCTTAACTTAAATTTAACTTGATTAATAATTAACTAATAATTAAACCCTTCTCAAATAAATAATTTAATTAATCTTAATTAAATAATGATTAATCTCTACATAATTATTTAAATAATAATTAACTCTTTATTAATTAACTTACTTAAAAATAATTAAGTACTAATTACCTTACTTAATTTATTAACTAAATAATCATTAAAATAAATAACAATTACTTAATTAAATTATAATTGCTTTTAATTATTTAAAATATGTATGATAACACTTTTAAAAATGATACATAAGTTAAAACATTTTAAATTCAAAAAGAGTTCGTTTTTCACGAACTGCATTTATAGCGACTATCGCTATACGAATTGAAATTTCAAAAATTCATTTTATACTCTAAATCACTTTTCAAACTCTTTCTTTTATATTTAACTAATTTATAAACTTTGAATAAAGTTTTAGAAAACAAAGGTAAGGTCTTTAAAACTTTTATAAAACATTTCTAAAAGTAAAGTTAGAAAACAAGTTTAAACCAAAGGATCTCGATGTCGTTTTAACAAGTCAAAATGCGAACTTTATTAGCACATACATCACATACATAAGCTCATACATCCAAACACATGCCATAACATCATATATAAGCAACAACTATAAACCAAAATTATAGCTTTCAAACTAACTTCAACGTTATATTTCATTTCAAGTCTAACTTCCAATCACATACAACAACATACAATATTGTTTAAACCAAACATCCAACATACTTAACAACCAAATAACAATATTTATTATCAAAGTAAGCATCATACTTAAAGTTATAAATTTTAAATGAATTTGTGAGTTATACTCACCCAAAAGCTACCAAAATGGCTCGAACTTCCCTAACTTTTGAACCGAGCCTAGTGTAACGACCCGAGAATTTTAAAGGTTTTAATAACGTAATTAACTGAAATTTTGCTTGAAATTTAAATTTAGCAATGAAAATTTGATATTTGAAATGCGTTTGTTTAAACATAGCAAATGTCAGATTTTCATCAGATAATATGGAAGTTTATTTTGTTGTGTAATTTCATTTCAATTTAAAATCAGTTGAACATTGATGAAAATAAAATATTTTCAAAACCTAAATATTTTACATAATAAATTTTTAAATCATTTTCTAAGTAAGACGTGATAATTCGTTTCATCAAAATTGGACTTCTCTAGCCCTGTTTATCTTATTTTCGACAGATTTGTAGCATTATGGGCACCGAATATCGAGTTTTGATAGGATGATCGTATCATTGATATCCGCGTACCATTCTGTTCGTCACGTCGTGTTGATCCCCGTAGTATATTTATTTATGCATTTCGAAGTCCGGTACGTGGCGAAATCCGTGGAAACAGATGGCCATATCGGTATCCACTTTGGAGCTTTTAATACTCTGTGACCATTCAATTGTGAAACGGCTGAGAACAAAAAGGTCACTGCTTTCCAAATTTTCAGAATTAAATATTTCTTACTGTAGCCGTTTCCTATTCAAATTTCTTTTCATCTGATTCGCTGCTTACGTTATTTGAAATAAAAGAATCTAAATCTATATATATTAAACCGGTTCATTTGCTTTGCTCTGCAAACTTGCTGTTCATTTCTTCTTCTCAAAAGTTGCTCCTCTATTTTTATTTTGCCTTCACCTCATTTCAAAATCGACCAAGAGACAAAGCAACCGCCTGCCGTCCTCCCTCCGAACTAATTAGCACAGCCGAGCCCCGCCTTCCTGAAGCCTCAGCCATCACCTTCGACCTCCAACCGAATCACCACACCCTCCTCCCCACATGCATCACCCAAGCCCACCCTTACGGCCAGCAACCCAACTCCACACACCCATCCACCTAGCTCCCGACCTTCCCCTTCCTATACACACAACTACATCAACCTTGCTGGCCAACCCCGAGCACCCCTGAACCCATCACCCTCCAGCCGCGTCCATCTCCTTTCCATGGCCTTCCACGCTCACCACCTCCCCATGTGACAGCATCACAACCCCACATCAACAGCCTTCCTCCTGCACCACCATGGCCGTAGCCTCGCCCACTCCCACCTAACCGAACTCCCCCTCTGGCCGGCACTTTCCCCTCCTCCTTGCATTCTCCTCTCCTATATTAGTCTATATATAAAGGTATTATATGTATTTTATATTATGTTAGTTATAGCATGCCAGTTTATGTATAAGAGTTTGATTATATAAAGTATAAGTTTATATATGGGTTTAGTTTATATATTATTATATATATAGTTTGTATATGCATTGCTTTAGTTGATCTGTTAGTATAATATAAAGGCAGTATTATAAATTGTTACAGTATATAAATATATAAGCTATATTATATTACATAAGTCTACTATATGAATGTTACATTATTATATATGTTTCAGTATTGTGTTATATAAGTCATATATCTCATGTTTATTGTATATGAGTTTATAAGTGGTGTGTTGAGTTTATAATGAAGTAATTTTATATTGATTCTTATAATAAATATTGAATAGTATAATATACATAGTTTTCTATTTGTTGTAGCATGCCTATGTCTGCTTTGCAGTTAAATATTATATACAGTATAAAGTTGGTTCTCTTATATTTGACCATATATGTTTATACAAGTTTTGATATGTGTTGTCTTTGAAATTGAAATGCATATTGATATTTTTAAATTTTAATTTATACGCGTTTTAAATTTAATATTGATTTTAAATTATAATATGTAGATGATATTCTAAATATGTATTTCTAAATTGAATATTAGTTTCAATATATATATATATCATTTCGTTTCGTTTCAAATCATACCAAGCTGATTTGATTTGTTCTCATCGATTCCTATTTATTAGCTTTTCCCGTCAAATCTGTGCCCAACTTATTTCGCTTTGAGATTTGTTGTTTGGATTGATCAATTTCCAAATTTGTGATTTATTCCGTGTGCTTGTCCTATCTTCTCTAGCCTCGAAAGGTGAGCAATCACTCACGATTAACATTCTTATAGTTAGTAAATTTGATTTCACTTGAAACGACAATTGAAATATGCTGTTAAACTTGAATTGTAAGTTATTTAATTTTGTTAAATATGATATGCCGTTTTCTACAATTGTTCACCTATGATATATGACGCCATATCCTACTATTTTATTTAAATTTATCACTAATGATATATGTCTATTGTTGATATGTTATATTTTATCATATTTGTTCTCACTCTTCAAGTTCCCTGTTAATTTAGAATTCCCTATGGGTTGAAATGATACATACCTGAACGATTTTGTAGAATAGGGGAAAATTGTTATGGGTTGAAATGATAAACCCAAGCGATTTTCATTGATTTTGAAATTTTTGGGATTGCGGGTTGAAATGATATACACCCGTAAATATTTAAATTATGGATTGAAATGATAAATATCTGTATCACTTGACTATAGGATAGAAAGTTATATACGGACACCATTGGTTTATTTTGAAGAATGATTTTATAGTTTTGGAAGGAAACATTTGGATTTTATTAAATATTGATTTTTAAAAAAAATATAAAGATATTTTATTTTGAAATTTAGATTTTTAAAATAACATGCTTTGGAAATTTTAAATTTATAAGATAGTTTCGAAAATATAAATTTTAAGATTTTTCTTATAATTTTATTATTTTTAAAATATATAAAATAAGATTTAAAAATAGATTTATTAACAAGATTTAATTTAATATAAATTATTTAAATAAAATTTAATTTAATTAGTATATATAATATGCTGAACTATTTATTTAAAATTTTACATTGATATTTTAAATAGACTTTTATAATAACTTTAAATAAATAGAGGTTGGAAAAAAAAGTAAAATTGACTTGAAATTTAAATTGGTTAATAATTGAATTTCAATAAAAAATTGTTTGAACTTATTGATTTTGAGATTTTGAAAGATATGATTTATAATCTGGATTTGATAAAAAGTGATTAAATGAATATTCTCAACTTTAACTAAAATTGAGACTGAATATTTAATACTGATTTAAATTATAAATTGGGATTTTATTGTTATTAAAATGATTAAGTGAATATTTTCCAATTTGAATAAAAATAAAGTTAAATGTTGAAATATAAATGAAATTTATATTGTAAATGTTTGAATATTTAAACCTGAATCTTTGAACTTTGAATTGAAATGGTTAAACTGGAACTGATTTAAATTGAATTTTGAAATTTAAGTTGATTTGAATCGATTTGTGGAATTAGATGAAACAATTATAATTGGGAAACTATTTTAGTATAATCTCCTTAAATAATTATAAACTATCTTAATTTACAACTATTTTAATACATAAATTATTTTAACATATAAATTATTTTAATTTATAACTATTTTAATATATACTATTTTCAACATCTAAATTATTTAAGTTGGAACTGTTATGATTACGAAAGTACTATGATTTCAAAAGTGTTATGATTTCAAAGTGTTATGATTTCAAAAGTGTTATGATTTCCAAAGTGGTATGATTTTAAAAGTGTTATGATTTCGAGAGTGCTATAATTTTTAAAAGTGTTACGATTCTGGAAATGAATATTCTTTTAAATAAATAATGATATCGAATTGATATGGTTTTGAAATGAATATGATATTTTGATATGAAATATGAACTATTTGAAATGAAATGACCACGGTGTGAAATAAGCATTTGGTTATTAAAGAGACCGGGATCAGATATTGTCATACTCTCTGCCAATACCGAAAACCACTTTAACAACTATGTACGTGGTGGAGATTCCAGAATGAAGTGGGATGGTTTGACGAACGATTATGTATGGTATTTACGTAGCCCCGACTCCCGTGAGTCATCTTGATGTGGCTAAAACAGGAGTCATGCCGGGCCAAGTGAGGTCATTCCTCCCATCGGACACATTTCTTCGATACCATTCTATTACTTTGTGATTTGATTGGGTGCACCTTTGATTTGGGAGTGTGTCACGAGGTGGGCGGTAGTAGCTGCTATGCGTTACCATCATTTCGGATCCGCAAACGATATATCTACCCTAGCATTGCCTCGCGTACCTTGTTACATGCACTATCGCGCCTTCTACGAGTTTGTTTTGTGTCGTACCTATGGAGTGCTCCCTGATAGCCCACTTGCGGATGGAGTTTATAGTATCTGTATAGACTATGGCATTATAAAAATGTGTTAAGGGGGATATGGGTAATGCCTTAACGCTATTTTAATAGTTTCATTTACTATAGACCTATTATAATAGCGTATATTACTACATAGTAGATAGTTCCACGGATCCTTAGAGGATGGAAATCCAAAACATCCTCTGAGTTACTTGTATTTCAGTTGATATTTCACTTGGTTGAATTTATTAATATAAGAATGTTAATCCTGACTCGAGTGTTTTGTGTTTTGCTTTATGCTTGAGTCGGACTGAGTGTCACAGTAGTTGAGACTCACCTTTGGTGTTTGGAGCTTCGCTTGGAGATCCATCTATATCTATTCAGCTTTCAGCTATCCAGTTGTTTTGTTCAGCCTTGTCATCTGTTTGTATTCGAGACTAGATTGTATTTGAGATATTCTGTTGTATTTTATTTCAAACTCTTATGTTTATATGGTAGCTTCAGGAAATACTATTTATCTTTTCCGCTGCTTATGTTTGTATTACTCTGTATCTGTGATTCTGTGATTGGTTTATTTACTGCACATGCTGAGTTTTTCCAAATATAAAAATTAACAATATGTTGTTTCGAGCAATTCATGTTCGACATGTGCGGATGCGAATGGGTCAAAATACCAGGTCGTTACACCTAGATCCATGCTGACTTTGGTAAGAACAAGATTTGGCGGCCTTGTTGTGGCTTTATGGTTCGGCCAAAGTATAGTGCACATGGTCCGAAGGTGGTGGAGCTTGGCCTTGAAAGGTGGAGGGGGTTCGAATTATCATCGAAATCATAAAAATCCAACCCAAAAATTGGTCATCTTCTAACTGATTTTTGGACAAGTAACTCACAGAATTTGGGAAAGTTATCAAAAGAAAATTTCTTTAAAATTCTTTTCTCTTCAAACTTAGAAAATGAATCACTCAATTTGGATGATTTTTGAGGGAGATATGGTCAAAATAAGAAGTGGTATTTTCGGACTTGAAAATTTGGGTCCGAAAATGCTCTTGAAAGAAATGAGATTTGAACATGGTTAAGCTCAAAATTTTAATAAGTGATATACATGAAAGTTGTAACTACTGAAAGTTTATATGATTTGTAAAAAATAAAACTTCCATTTGAGTCAGATATGAGAAAGATATGGCAGAAGGAAGTGAAGGCAAAATTGAACAAATGAAAGAGGTATTCATTAGCAAGAAAAAAGTAAATTACCTAAACGCCCTTGGTCCTTTACCCTCCACCTCCTCTTTCCACATAATCATGCCACCTTACAATCATGTACCTCAGCCCATCCTCATGTCCCCTCTCCTTTTCCAAGCTCTAACATTTTTTTAATGCATGATGTGCTTATGTTTCTTTAAGTATCTTTTGATGTTAAACATTTATTTAAATTTTATTCTTGACAAATGCCTCATCATTATATATATATATATATATATGTGTGTGTGTGTGTGTGTGTATCATACATATCCTATTTTTATTTATAAAGGTGTGTGTATAGATTTACATTAGAGTTCACAATGTTTTCGACAACTGTTAGTCGACGAAAGGTTGAAAATTCGGAAAACGTATTCTGGTCATATTTACGATTTTTCTTCGAATAATTATTTTTGTAAACAAATTTGAAAAACTATTTCACCATAATTATTTATTATTAAAGAGAGATTTTATTTTAATTATAAAATTCATTATTTAAATATTTAAAATTAATTAAATATTCGTAAATCAAAGTGGTGAAATTCCGTGTTGATACACTTGCTACAGTGGTATGTTGCTGATTCTATTGTTTACGCAATAGTCGCACTTCCTTCCCGAAAGATCCATAACCAACAGATTCCAGGATTGAAAGCGTAACCAATGGGTAAACTAAAGAACCATCTACCCTAAAAAAACAAATTGAGGCAACTCATGAGTTCACTTCCGAACGACCATAGATTGAATCCACCGAGTGGATTTCCGATTGATCCTACCTAGTGGGATTCCAATTAGGTCCACCTAGTGGACCTCCGATTTTCGTAGAGGGTACTTCTCCATATCTTCAATTTCCAAATATATTATATTATACATAGTACCCTTTTATATCATAACTTCGTATATATCACACTTATATAAAATTCCATTTGTATAAGATCATTACTTTACAAATCGATACCTTTCCGAATCAATAATCTTTGAAAACACTTCGTACTTAGATAAAATCCTTTTTATATAAGAATCAAAATTTCCCAAAATCGAATATTTTACAAAATCAAAAGTTCTCGACAATCAATAATTTCAAAAATCACTCCGATCTCACACTTGTATGAAATCTAAAAATCATTATTTTTCTTCTCCTCAAAATTGAATACCTTTCAAAATTCATTATTTTCAATATCAATAGCTTTCAAAAATTTCTTCATTTTAATATTTATATAAAATCTTATTTATATATAATCAACATTTCTCTTTTTCTCTTTCAAAGCTGAATACTTCAAAATCATTTTATAAATAAACAAAATTTATAAAACATTAACTAATTTCATAAACACTTCTTAAAACACACTTCCATTATAAAAAAATTCAAACTTAATTTCATACTTGTATAATACAAAATAATGTTTTCATTTTACTTAACAAAAGTATTCAACGGTTTAAAACTTGTTTAAAATTATATTATCCTTTAATTTAAGAGTTAAAAAACTCAACTTTATATTTTTGCTAAAACACTTGGCTTAAATTTCTCATCTCAATTTAAAAGTTCCCGATTTCAAAATAGTTGAAAATTCCATTCCAATTCAATAATTGAAAATCTCCAATCAACATCTCAACAAGATGCACAATCAAACTATCCTAATGCATAGGATACATGTGTCCATAATATCACTTGACAGAACTCAAGAACTAAACAGTGGTTTTATTTCAAATCATTTAAAATAAATATATATCCATACATCCTTTGGATACTAAATCATACTTCCAGGATTAAAATAAAAATCCATTTCCGAAATAGTATCAAATACTTCATAAATATCACTAACTACAATGATATCAAAACCAATTTCACAGATATTTATTTTTTAAAAAATACTATTATTATTTCCAAAATCTTAGAAAACCAATTTTAAAAACACCGGAATTATAGTACCAAATTCTCAGTTTAAATCCATCTTTATAAGCCATATTTATATAAGTCGCTTTCTTATATAAAATCATTTCATAATTGTATATCTTGATTTAGATTAAAACAACAACTTTTATTAAAATTGAATCAAATTTTAACCCAACATTACCACCGAATGTTTTATCGTTAAACTGTGAAACTTAGTTCACAAGGTATTCATTTCAATGTTCCCATAAATTTCAATCTATCCTTCCCATGTCGTGTAAAGGCAAATCACTAATAAACAGGTCAAATACAATTCAAAAATTGAGAAACAATAGTCAAGTCAATGCTCATAAACTGACCGAGCACAACTAATTAATCAATTCATAATAAGAATTAAATATTATCATTTTTATCAAACAAACGCAATAAGAATAACCTTACCAATTTAAACAAATTATTCTTTTATATATCAAATATGATATTAGGTAATAAAAATTTCATATACCGATTTCAAAAACAATATTTGTATAAACTAGCAAATACACTCTCTCGTATATGTATACACTCAAACTTAGGGAATTACTAACCCCATCTCTAATGAGTTATACCCTACCAAAGCTAAGGTTCTCGCTTAACCTCGCTTCGATACCAACTATGATGACCCGCCATTTTGGACGATTCAAGTAGACAATAAACCACACATGTCTAACTCGAATAATCCGAAAGACATATTATCAATGGGTTTTGTCATAAAGAGATAAGATATAAAAGAACAGAACACAGAATCTCACAGCGGAATAACAAAATATAATAATAACATAAACAGGTCATGAAGCTATTTTACAGTGTACATTTGTTTCAAATCTACAACATAATTAGAGAAATACAATTCAACAGACAGAACAAAATAATGCAATGGAACAATACTAGTAAATATAATCCACCAATCTCCTTCTTCATCTTCAGAACAACATCTTCGAACACTGAAATACTTTGGCTGACCTGAGCATGAAGGAAAACAATACACTCGAGTCATAACTAAAAATTCTTATGTAAGTTAAATCAATATCACATTCTAAATTAAATGATTTCAAATTTCACATTTCAATTTCAAACAAATTTCAAATTTCAAATTTCAATTTAAAAAAAAATGAAATTCAAAATTTTAAACCTTTAAAATAATTCAACTTCGATTCACATTCAAATTCGAATTCAACTTTAGGATTCAAAATTTATCAATTCAATTTAAATTGCAATGCCAACTTTAAGATTTTCAATCGAAAAATTCAAATCAAATTCTTTAAAACAAATTCATTTAAACAAATTCAAATTTGAAATTTAAACCATTTCATTTAATAAAATGGGCTAAGTGATCATTTGTAAATTTCAATATCATTGATATATATCATTTCAATCCATATTTAAATGTCGTAGGTATATATCATTTCAACCTATTTCTTAGTTCAGGCATTCAATTTCAGTTATGATATATAAACAATTTAATATCACAATAGCAACATCATTTGCAGTATAACAATAAAACAACACACCATTTCAATTATTTCTAGTTAGAGAATTTAATTTAACTATCTAATTTAAAAAACTTAAGATTTCATATGCAATAACAGTTTTCAACTTAATTAAACATATATCACAATTAATAATATCATCCATATCAACACCATATCATTCATTAGCAACTTATAGGCATACACAGGCAATCAAACATCCAAATCGACCAATTAAACATATATCACATAATATAGATTATTACACATCATGGTGTGCAACTAGCAATGATATTCAATTTCAATGTCAATTTCCAAACAGTAAATCAATAAATTTATAACATCACAACTTGGTTTAACTTGCAACGGAAATTTTAGTATTTTGTGAGTGAGTTTCAGCACTCACCTTGAAAAGAATTTGAAAAATTGGACAACAATGAACAACCTCGAATCCTATGCCAAGGCAAAGATAATGCTGATACAAGTGCAAAGAGTCCTATGCCAAGGCAAAGATAATGCTGATACAAGTGCAAAGCGACTGACCATATTCAATTTGGACCTCGTATGACCAAGATATGGATTAGTGAATATTCAGAGATTAATTAAAATATAATTTACATAATTAATTAAATTAACTAGGGTTTAGAACTATCAATCACTGTCTCCTCCAACCTATCGTTCGAACACAACCCGGCTGCAACCTTCAAGTCAAAATCACCACCACCATGGGCCATCAGAGCACGCCGCCTTCATGTCGCCACCTCCCCAGGCCAATACGCATCCATTGACACATGCCTCGTCTGCTAATTCATCGCTATCATCAAACCTGGACCCAAACAACATCCTTCATTCATCATGAAAATCTAGCCAGCCCATCTACCCAATCACAATCCAACCATCCATCATGATCTCCTCCCGCATCCGAGCAATAATGTAGTTGGCACCTTCACCTAAATCGGCTTCGATTAGCTCCAACGAACATGGCCCATCGAATCTAGGGTTTTATTTTTTATTTATAGCAGTTAGGGTTTGAGAATAAATCTGAATAAAATAATACAGAGAGAGGGGGTCCCTATATAGACAACTAACTAACACTCTTCACATTCCAAACAAACACGAACTCCAAATGATGCATACACACAAGCGTTCCTAGCTAAATACCCCTATTTTGAACTCAATGGAACTAGTTTCACGACTCAATTCTAATGTATATAAAAATTGTCCTTTAAAATCAAATTATATTATAATTTTACACATAAATTAAAATGAATTATTATTAAACCAATGTAATCGCTTTTAAATCTAAATTAAAAGTTCTACTATCATCATTCCGATTTAAACAGAATTTAAATAAGCTTTTGAAATCAGTTCTTTCCCACATTAAATCCAAGATTTGTATATTTAATTAACTCCAATATTTATTTATACATCGTTATAAAATCCAGTTCATTACATTTTATGTGTTTAAAATATTAATAAAATTTCCTAGAACAATTTTATGTCAAAATATTTATATTTCCAAAAATAACATTTTCCATTATAGTAATTTCCGGTTTGTAATCAAATTTGAAATATGATAGATTTCCGTATTTCACAATTCATTAATTTATTTTCATATTAACTTATTAAAACATGTTTTTATTGTACAACTTAATTTATTTAAATTTTAAGTTTAATGTTACAAATCACTTCCGTACCGCCAAATACTGCTATTTAACTTGGATTAAATTCGATCTCTCTTTTTATAAAATTATACGGATATTCAAAATGAAAACGTTTTGTTTTACTTTCTCAAAAATTCTTTGAATTCATTAAAATAATTATTTATTACTAGCATTTCATAAATGGAAATATTCTTATATTTTGATATAATTAACTTATACAATATTAAATTCATTCTTATATTTCCAAAATAATGTACATTCAAAATGAAAACATTCTTACATTAGATTCATTAATTGCAATTCATTTCTGTTTCCTTTTAATTGAAACATTCCAATAAAATTAATTTTAATTAATTTCAACATTAAACTTCAAACATGCCCTTATGGAAACAAATAAATAAATACACAAACAATTTTAATCCTTATTTATAGTCATTCAACACATTTGTAAAATTATAGTTTCAACAAGCATTAAATTACTTACTAAGTAAATGTTTTTCTCCAGTTTGGAATTAAACTTACCAAAATACATTTTATATAAATAAACCTATATTTTCTCCATCAATCAAACATTCATCAACTCATTTTAAACTAACATTTAGTGTTCCAATTCCTGTTATTACTATATATAGACAATATCATTGCATTATCTCTATCCTTAAATTCCTACTATTAAATTATATTCTAATATGTTTTATCATCTTTTATCTTATTGTAGCTTGTCATCTAAGAATTTTATTTAAGATCATGCATGTTTTCTAATATAATTTCCATCAATAAATCATAAAGATTATATTTTTTAACAATTTCATTGTAAAATTCTATTAAATTTAATACTTTAAATGGTTAAAATTATGGGTCGTCACAACCAAGCTCCTCCAAAATGCTCCAAGGTAGACCTGAACTACTTGGCAGCTCAGAAAAATAAGGCACTTAGAGTTTAAGTTAAAGGAAAATAAACTTCGGGTTAGTCATGGGACTAGTGTGAGAAAACTCAAAACACAGATATTTTTGAAAACAAAGGGTATCTCATAAGACCGTGCCGTACATAATCATGGACAGGTTTTTACGTTATTATAACCAAAACATTAGTACATAAAATCCAATGATATTATAATAGTGTCTAGATTACAAATGCATATTAATCTTAGCCAAAATTGTTACATCGATTAAATTCCAACATAATAGGTATACAACTAAGTCTGAAGGCACTTATTAGAGATTAGATTCCATATAATGACAGGTAAGGGACTACCGTTCGTACAGTACATATCTAAAGAAATGTACCGAGGACCCAAAGATAGTCCTTTGCATCTTGCAAGACCAGCCTACCCCTTTTTGGTGACCGACATATGGTCTTGGATATACCAATATGACATCACCTCGGTCATTCCCGACCTATCCGAGATGTCTTATAGCATATACATCAAACCAGATATATAGAGGGTAATCTAGAAAGGTGATGATCATAACCTAACGGGTGCGACCCACATAGCCTTGCGGCATACCCTGTTTCAGCCATTTCCAGGTGTGAGGCTTGAGGTAATGTATTACCTTTTACAAAACAAATCCCACTTTGAATGCCACATTGCCAGTTCAAATAACACATTATTGATTTCCACAAAAGTATAACCCTCGAGTTCATACGCCTCAGGGAAGGTTGTTAAGTGTAAGAGGGGTTACGTCCTACACCACCAAATAGATGTACGCTTGTAAAACTCAATGTCGTGATCTTAGAAATGCAATGTTAGACATCATCCATATAAGTTATCCAGGAATAGGTCAAATTGAAGGCACTCCTTCTACTCGATCCTGACTGGGAATCACACCTAAGATTAGTAGTAAGTATTCCTTGCAAATCAAAGATTTTTAGAACGAAGGCACTACTGCAATCATATATTTATATAATATGGGAATTAACCTAGAGGTTAGTGGTAAGTAAACCTACAATATGAAGATATCCATCTTCAAAAATCATTGTCTTCAACATGTTTTCAGATTAGAATCACCCAAATTGGATCTCGGTTTCTCCGAACCAATTATCGATAAAAGATGCCAAGTATGTGTGTGATTATTATTTAATTAATGAATATCTTTTATTCAAGTAAAATATCTTCTTAATGATATATGTCTTTAAACCATTTTCTTTTTCAGCATATACAGGATTATTAAACCTCTTTTATCAAATCGTTTGGTTAATTAAAACCCCTTTTTAAATTTGGAAATACCAAAACATTTCATGTTTTACTAAGGAAATATATTCCATATTTGGTTATTAGTATAATTCCAATCTTAATGAAGATTTCATTTCCAAAACATATCTTATGGGTCAAAAACAATGTTACTTAAGACATCATTTACTGTAAACCCAAACCAGTTAGTATTGAGTAAAAAGGGATTCATAGAAATTAGACTAATTATACTCAATACTAATTTCCATATTCAACCTGTACTATTCGTCGAATAACGGTAAAATCACATTTTAAATTCACACGGATAGTTTAAGTTTCCTCCTTGGAATTTAATATATTGTTTAACTGGAATGTTCTGTTTACCATTAAAATCCTATTTATATCCTTTTCACATTTTTGGGAAATTCCAAATCTCTTTTCTTTTACCTTAAGAAAATGCAAGTCAGTAAAATCAAATTAACTATCCCCTCCATCGGCCTAATCCGAATAGCTAGAGAGAGTGTTATCCCACCTTTTGGCAAGGCCATGACACCAAGACTTGAGTAGAAACTAAAGACAATCCGTCTCGAAGATAGGTTATACACAGGTCCACTATGGATACTGGCAAATTTGGTCCGAGTCCGGATCGAGCTACAATTAACACGGTACGACAAACAAAGCTATAAAAGGCAACATTCCAAATTTCAGGTCAATCGGAGTTCGTATGTTCAGGTTATGGATCGATCAAGTTTCATGAGAAGCACGTTTACTTCATATCCATCCGGTTTGTATCCATCACTTTGCAACCATCCCCTTCGTATCCACCAACCAATATCATCGATCATAGTTCATTTGCTTAGCCGCTATCCATTTCGTATCAATCCCCCTTTCACCCATTTCGTCTCGATCAACTGGGTATCGATACGAAACCAAGGACCAGGCATCAATACGAAGACAATGGAGATTCATCGATATGAAGGCATTGAAGATTCATCAATACGAACGAGTGGGCCCTAGATGGATACAAAAGGCATAGTCAACCAAGAGAACAGGTCACTCGGCATGAAATGTGGATCTCTCCTGAACTATCGCTCAACATCATCAGTGAACAACTGATCGATATGCAGCCTATCGATACGAAGGAGTATTGATACGAACATGTATCGATACGCATGCTTCAGCCAACTACAAAACCAACTTTGGATCGATCATAACTCAAAATCTACAAGTCCAAACGCTATGAAATTTTCACAGGAGCTTGCTTACTACCTCAAGAATGTCTCTGAATAATCGCAGCCCAATTGGACAAAATCTTGGTCGATACGAAGGCAATGGGGATCAATCCCAATCGATGCCAAATGACCCCTGATCGATCTGGTGGGCCCACCCACATGTGAGAAGGAGTATTCCAAGTTCAGTGGCAGATATTTCAGACCTACACCTATAAATAGCACCCCTGGGCCTATAGAAAAAGGACTTTTGACTCTGCGACACCGTTACTCTTCCACAACTCCATTATTACTTGAGTGTTAGAGTGTTGTACTATTTTAATCAGTTGTCAATCATCAATAAAAAGCAAAACATTCAAAGTGGACGTAGGCTACAATGTCGAACCACTATAATTTCTTATCTTTTTCTATTTCAGCATGCTTTTATTGGTGTGATTGTTAGATTAGCCTCTTTTTCCATTTACTTTCCACATTTTAATCTCTTCAATCACATCCGAAGAGTGTTGTGCCAAATTTTGGTACAAACACTCTGGTGCTTTCACTGCTCTAATTCTTTTGATCTACTACCGTTGTTGGATTGCTAAAATCTAAGGAGGAAATCCAGATCTATCTTCCATAAGTTCCTTCCATTCTATTCAGATTACTCCAGATCTAGGAAAGAGCTACATCAGTCATGGTGCGTACTACCAGAACCGCTTCATATGCTGCAGAACCAGAGGAAAGAGATAGGCAAAATCCCACGCAGCTGACCACAGCAGGCCAGACATCAGCTGGAGCTCTAGATCCACAAAGACCTATGACCAGGGAGGAGTTCTAGAACCTCATGCAAGAGCTTACTCAGAGCCGTCAGGAGCTCACTCAACAGATTTGTGCCAACACGGAGCTCGCAAACCAGCAGAACGAAGAAAGGCGAAGGAGATCTAGAAGAGATCATGTCTCTCATTCCTAAACTGAAAGCTTGGCTTCATCAAACTTTAATCACAGATCTACACGCCTTAGACTAGATGGAAACTATGTAGAAGCCTCCGGGAATCAGCATGCTATGAATCTCGGACAAGCCGGGATTGGTCCTTCTATCAGGCACTAAGCTGGACCCTCCTCCTGAGGAGATACACTTCCTTATCACACCGCTCACGGCCATTCAACTGTTGCCGCTATAGATTTGGAAGCCGAGATCCAAAACCAACCAGATCTAGTTCATAGCTAACATGTTCATGCTTAGGATCCTCACTTCCCAGATGATCAGGAGCCAAGGAGGCAAGGAACAGACCGTAGACAGTGACCGGACCATCCCCGTAACACGGAACCCGACCGTGCTTTGGCCCCGAACATCTAGATGCCTAACATTCCAACCATGATACGCCAAATGATCAGAGAAAATCAAGGCCTTACATACGATGATTGGGGAATCTCTTGAAGTCATACTCCATTCACCGATGACATTCTTTATGCAGAGCCACCCCGTCGATTCAGGATGCCAACTTTGCCGGTGTATGAAGGAAATTTCGGATCCTAACCAACATATCTTAAAGTATGAATAGCTCATGAACGCCGCTCGAGCTGACGATGTGGTTAAGTGTAGAAGTTTTCCTATTTCTTTAGAAGGAATTGCAACTATGTGGTTCATTCGATTACCGCCTAGATCCATCTCATGCTTTGATTAGTTAGCTACCAAGTTTGTCGAAAAAATTTGTATGCATGCTACGAGGCCAAAGGATGTCAACACCTTGTCTAGTGTTAATCAAGTTCCAGGAGATACTCTTAGACATTATCTGGAAAGGTTCCATGCTGCTTGTGTAGAGGTCAGCAACCCCAATGATAATTCTATTCTGATGGCATTAACTAAAGGGATCGATCCCGATTCCGAGTTTGGTGATTGGTTGGTAGGGAAACCCCCCGCTTCATTGGATCATTTCTATGCTAAGGCGGCCTAGTTCTTGAGGAGAGAAGACACTAGACGATCTAGGAAGCAGGACGTAACGGGGCCTAGTGGTGAAGGTATTCAAAGTAATATTGCTGTGAAACAGACCGGTGAGAACTCCGGCAATGTGCAATTGAATATTCAGAATAAGCAAGGTCAACATAAGGGTAACGGAGGTTCGGAAAAGAAGAGAGACCCAAATCGCAGGCCGAGAAACAGAGCTCCTATGTTCGACCGATATACTCCCCTAAACACATCATTGGAAAATGTTTACCTTCAGACTTGTAATACTGGACGGTATAAGAAGCTAGCTCCAAAACCATCATCTGAGAAACAAATTCAAACTGGGAAATTCTGTAGATTCCATGATTGTTACGGCCATATTACTATTGAGTGTCGTCGTTTACAAGACATTATCGAGAAGTTGATTAGAGAAAGGAAGTTAGAGCAGTTTGTTCGGGCTCTGTAGGATGGAGGTGCTGACCCATCTAACCCGTATCAAGGTCAGGGCCAAGCTAGGACCAAAGAACCCACACGTACTGGCGCAAGGTTGGTAATAAACACTGTGAATGGTGGTCCTCATCCAGTTGATCGGAGCTGGAAGGAAATGGAGTCATATGCCAGTTCGATTAGGCATGTGGACTTTGAATGCTGTAGTAATGTTGATGACGGGGCCCCAGCAAAACAACAGAGGACGATGATAGACGACATCGTTTTCAGGAACTGAGATGCTGACAGAGTCGAGGCCCCTACTATCGATCCGTTAGTTATTTCAGCTCAAGTAGGTCCTGCTTGGATGAAAAGGATCTTAGTTGACAACAAAAGTTCTATCAATATACTTTTCAAGTGTGCTTATGACCAAATAAGAATGGAGGCAAAGGATCTAAAACCGTGTCAATCACGAATTCAAGGTTTTAATGGAAGCGCAACTATACCAGCTGGATTGGTGGAGTTGCCTATTGAATTGGGTATTGGAGATCGCCGGAGAGTCTGGATGCTGCAGTTTGTTGTGTTAGACATTCATTCCCCCTATAATGCATTTTTGGGCCGACCAGCCCTCGCAGAATTCAGGGCAGCAATTGCCCCATAGTGTTTGACTCTAAAGTTCCCCACTGATAATGGGGTTGGAGTAGTACATGTTAATCAGGTGACTGGACGTGCTTGTTATTTTGCTGAGCTGTGGGATGCGTAGCGTAAGGAAAAAGGAAAGGGTGTAGAGGAATCTCTCTACGTCCGTTTTCAGAAAATTGACAACTAACGCCTAAGCCCAGGCTCAGGCGCCACAACTAGTTCCTTAAGGACCTTGATCCCAGAACATTCGAAGTTAGCAATCTTGTACTTAAGAGAATTTATCCGATCCCTTCACACATGAAACCGACATGGGAAGGACTGGATGTCATTGAACAGAGACTTGGAGATGGCGCATTCAAACTATCAACTATTGACGGTCTCACTTTACCAAAGGCATGGAACAGCGAGAGTCTCCATCGCTATTACACACAACCGGCTTTTATTCATTTTTACAACAAAATGTGGACTCATCAAGCCAGAGTGGCAATTCTTGAAATACATCATATGACCTTCACGATGTACGAAGAGCTAAGTCCCATCCTACGATGAGACTCATTCATATAGGGAGTGATCGTGATCTGACCGGTCACTCGCTAAGTGACACCCTGAGCTCGGGGGCAAGCAACGATAAAATCAAGAAGGATTGAAACACGACAATCCTCTAACGAACTCCAGCTCCCAGAGTGTGAGCTGAAGTACAAAAATCCAAAATCTGGTATTAAGGGAGATGTAATCCGACCGTCCACAACCTTGATCAACTCCTTATTCCCGGAGTGCGAACGAGGTCCTAATACTTAAACAGGCATGACTGACCGTCTGTCGACCGACTCCAGATTCCCAGAGTGTGAACTAGAGTATAAACATCAAATGGGTGTGACTGACCACCCATCGATCAACTTTATTCCTCAGAGCGCAAACCGGATTATAAACACCAAATGGGTGTGACTGACCACCCATCAATCAACTCTGGTCCCGAGAGCGCGGACCGGAGTATAAACAACAAATGGGTGTGACTGACCACCCATCGATCAACTTTGGTCCCGAGAGCACAGACTGGAGTATAAACATCAAATGGGTGTGACTGACCACCCATCGATCAACTCTGGTCCCAAGAGTGCGGGCTGGAGTATAAAAACTAAATGGGTGTAACTGACCACCCATCGATCAACACTGGTCACGAGAGCGCGGACTGGAGTATACACACTAAATGGGTGTGACTGACCACCCATCAACTAACTCTTGTCCCAAGAGCGCGGACCGGATTATAAACACTAAACAGGCGTGACCGACCGCCCATAGGTTAAGTCATGTCCCCGGAGCACGGATATGATTCCTAACACTTAAACGGGTAAGACCAACTGCCCGCAAATTAACTTATGTCCCCGGAGTGTGGATATAATTCCAAGCATTATGTAGGAGTGACCAACCGCCGGTATACAAGTTCAATCACCAGAGTGCAGATGCAAATACCATCAAGTGAGCGAGTGTGATCCAACCACTCAAACTCATTTCACTTTAACTTTATTCCGACTTAGTTAAGTTAAAATTAGCAAAGGCGAAAAATGACCACCGACTGACTACTTCAATTCTCTCTAGGACTGGGGCATAACTCAAGTACCAGCCTCCGACCGAGACAGCGCAACGTTGGGATTAGATTCGACGTTTGATTATGACCTGAATCCATGACTTCAGGACTTAGCAACCGGACTCAAGTTCGACCCAGAAACTAAAGCCTCACAAGTACATTGAATGGAAATGCGAGGCTGAAATACTTAAACAAATAAACACGAAGTTATGCTGAAAAATGAAATGAAGTTTTATTTCCGCTATTCTTTGAAAAAAGATAAGTACAAAAAACTTATTCGAAGAATTCCTATAAGCAGGGGCCGAACCCGCATCTATACACGGCCTACAAAAAGCAAAAGAGAATCCTATTCTAGCTATCTACAAAAAGAAAAAGCAAAAGTGCAAGTCTATGCCTTTGATTTTTTTATCCTTCTTGCTCTTTTTTGGCATAGACCTGCTTGTACTGCCACCCGTTCCTCTCTTCGAGCCTTTACCTCCCTGGCCTACTTTAGCCGGTTTGTCTCCGACCGGGGGAACTGAAGCTGTTTCCTCCTCAAAACTCACGTGGACCGGAATATTCCCCATGTGCAGAACTGGTGGAATGTGGGCACTCTTAATCTTAGAAGAAGTTGGCATGCTGGCATCGATGATAGTGCCACCCGAAGAAACGATAAGCATATGGACCGGGCCAAGACCTGCCATGCCCCCACCAACCCTGCAAGCCTGCTTGGCCTTCTCTATCTCGGTTTTGAGCTCTTCCATTATTTTTTCAGCCCAGTCCGTGCAAACACTCATCGGAATTCTACTAGTGGGGCCCGAGGAGCCCGTAATGATCACGTTTTCATCTATGACGAAAGGCATTTCGATGTTCGGGTCTCTTTAATGACTGAGGAGTGATTCCAGCATTTGTTCATCGAGCACGCAGCTGCTTTCATGCAACTCCCCAGCCGATGTAGCGACCATTGTAGTTGTGGCATCCGTCATTATAGCCTCCTGCCCATGGTGCATTTCTTGGGATGTAGGAGGATCGATCGATGCATAATATAGAGCTAAATAAAGATAGGAGAAAATATTAGTGACATCTTTTGACAACGCTCCTACATTTGAATAAATGGGAGAAGTGTTCAGAATACCTTCCTTAGGTTGACTCATGTGCTGAGTTGATGTGCCTTCAGAGCAGCGTTCATGTATCAGAGATAGGTGCGGCTTATCAAGGTCGTATCCCGGTACAGCTCGAGGATCAATAGAAGAGGTGGGCTCAAATTGAGAGACTATGAGCACCTCGGAACCTACTTAGTGATGCTCGACTCTGAATCGTTCTCCAGTGTCCGGATACTTAGCATCCAACTTTTCTTTTTCAAGGGCGACGATAGTGTCGTGGAGGACTTTTGGTTCATCTCCGACAAGTACTTGATCCAGTTCGAACTCATCAACAGTTGTGGTATTTCAGATCACCTTTTCTTCGTCCACAAGCGGCTCCATGCCTTGTATAATTGGAAGCGGTAATCTTCGCCGAGCCAATTTAAGTTGCGGTTTCTCAAGACGTTGGCATTGTATGTGACCAGGAGATCTTCAAATTCATTCTCCATCCTGGCCTCTACCGCTTTAATTTCGTTCTCAATTCTGGCCTCGGCTTCCTGAGCCTTTAAGTTCGTCGCATCCCTTTCATCCTTGAGTACCACCGCCTATTCACACGCCTCCTGGGTGGATTTGTTGGCCTCATCTTTTTCCTTGGTGACCTCGGCCAGTTTGCCTTTAACTCATCGACCTCTTTCCATGCCTCATCCCTGTCCAGGGTGATAATAGTGTTGTGGTGGCCCATCTCCTTTACCAGGTCCATGTGAGTTTTTCGCATGTTTTCCATGGACTGCCTGGCCTCTTCGGCTCTCTGGTCGGCTTCTATCTCCGACTTCCTTAAAGACTCAATTTCGTTATTTAGCACTCCTATTATTCTATCTTTCTGAACAAGGTCGGCCTCCATTTTCTCAATTATTTCGGCCCACTCGAAAGCTACCGCCAAAGCCTTTTCTGCAGTTTTAGCCCACTTCCAATACTGGCTGTAACATCATGCACATAGTCCTGTACCAGTTTTTCTGCATCATTGGGAATTCTTTTCAAGTTCGAAGGGAAGTGGAAGCCATCGAAGCAGATAGTCGGAAAGTTTTTCTTTAACTTAGCAATTCGGATAGCTCCCTCCCCTGTGGGCTCGATAGTGGTTTGCTCTGTGATGATGGGAGCTTCCGTTTCAATTCTACGACGTTGATCGTCAGATTTCAAAGCTTGAGGTGGCACTGCTTGGCCCGCAGTTTCAGAAGATTGTCTGCCAGACCCGCATGGTTTTGAGGGTGGAGATCGTTACCGGGAGTGGCGCCTACCTTGATACCTTTCTTTCTCCCTTTCATAACGCTCATGCTCTTGGTTGGAGCGGTGGCCGTGATCATAGTTTCATTCGCTTTCATGCCTATGAGATTCAGAATAAGAGCCGGAAGAATGGCGTTCAGAGCGAAGATTGCTGAGCATCGATCCCTGCCTCACCATTGTGTTTGTAAAATGAAGAGAGAAGCGGAATTAGTTATCTCTTGAAACTAGAAAGCATTTAATTAGAAATTATGTGGTGTCGTGAAGTGCATGTATGCATGTGCAAACCCCCCAACCGACCGATTTTGGTGGCTTTGCTCGTAGGAGTTGGCTCCCCTATGTCTAAAGCACTTAAGCCCGCATCAGTTTGTGACGGGGAGTGAAGCCTCTCTAATCCAAGATCTTGAAATGAAGCTAGGTCATCTGGGATATGGACATTTGCCAATCCTCTCAATGAACTCTCCATTTGTGGATGAGAAGTCTCCTGACTTATAGCAGTTGTGGTAGGCAGAGATACTATGACAGTCTTATGCCTCTTGGATTTTTGGGCTAGTGCCTTACCTTTTCTTTTTGATTCTGGTGATTGAAGGCCCCACTAAGGCGCAACTGTGGGCTCATCCCTAGCTGGCATATTCTTATCATCGCCTCGTTCAGTGATTATGACTCCAGGAGCTCTCCTTCCTCCTTGCCTTACTGGAGCCACTTTGGGAACTCCTGTTAGTCCAATGCTTTGGCCTCTCTCTATGAGCCCCACGACAATCAAGTTTTCATCGCTAAGGACTTCATCAATCTCTCTAAGTTCAGAAGGCACCGATTGGAGAGTTCTCACTATCTCCTTGAATTGCGCTCCTCAGGTCAGGGAATCGAAGCTATAAAAGAAACATAGTGTTAGATTCAACATCGACTTGTATTATCCGTTTAATTGAAGAAGAAAGTGGAACACTTACGTCTTCCTAGCCACCGTCTAGCAAATTCTGGTGGGCATCGAATGAAGAACCATTCGGTCTTGAAATAGCTTAACTTGCTCCAAGCCCCCGCCACTACTTGGCAGTTTCTGACTGCTTCTAAAAAGCTGAACGAAGGGTTATCCCCATGACTCTTGACATTGAATATATATTTGATTTCCTTAACGGTTGGGGGCCGAGAAAGATGCTCCATGAAGATAATATACAAGTTGTTGAGCAAAGCATATCCATTCAGATGCAATTGAGAAGGCGCAATCCTAAAAAAGAACAGCACTTCCCAAATAAATTGATTGAACAGGGGCAATGTTCCGGCAACGCACATGAACCTATTGCAAGCAGTATATCCTTCTAGGGGATTATGGGCTCCGTCTTCCAGCCCCGGTAACAAAACACCTTCTAGAGATAGACCATGTCTGAGGCAGATTCTGCCTAGCATATCTTCGGAGATTTTAGAACGTACCGAATCCTCCGGATTTTAAACTAACACTACACCCGGTAGTTCATCCGGGGCAAGACTGACTACATCTACCGCGATGTCTGGCACTTCGATTCTAGGAAGTGGAGGACTCTGAATATCCTATGGCTCGGAGCTCCCAGGATCCATAACTATTGAACTCAGTAAAAATCATCATTAGATGGCAATAAACCCATGCCCCCCCTCTCGGTGTAAAGTGAGTGATCGTGTTGTGTAGTGCAGTGCTACATAATACTTTAAATTTCTACAAGTTCAAAAGATAGCAAAAAGACAAGACTTCGAGATTCAGCTGGAGTGACCATCATCGCTGACTGTCCCAACCGTGCCATCCCGACTTCAAAGAATGATCCATGTTAGAGTTTGTTAGGTTTATCAAATTACGGTTCCATCGACGATGTAACGACCCCGGATTTTGTATAAATTTAAATTGATAATTAATTGAATTTTTGAATTAAAATTGTAAAATTAATCGATAAAGTGATGTGAGTTTCCCCAAAACCAAATAAAAATATATTAAAATCATTTTAAATTTAGAAATTGTATATATATGTGAATATATATATGTATATGTGCATATATGGGTAGATTTGAATTTTTATATATATATACATATTGGATTTGACTTTAAATTTTAAGTAAATGGTTTAAAAGATCTTGTTTGATAAACCAAAGGAAAAGAAAATAAATATAATAAGGACAATGACATTAATGCTAGCTAATGCAATATTATTTCTAGTACATAAACATACTATCTCAGCCACAAAGGAGAACTATATTCAAACACAGGCATGTAGGCTGGTAAAACAAGACAACAAACAAATAAAAAAAACATCATATTAAAAATAACATTTCATTCATATTATAAAGCAAAGAAAACAAACACATATGTATACCAATTGGCTCGCAAAGGAAGATATAGCAAGTAGAAAAAAATATAACTTATAGAAATACATATGTGATGCAGCGCGATCTGCTAACTTTTCAGATTTGAGTCATTCAAAGGTTTTAGGTTGCTCACGACCTAGTGAAGGTCGCTCACGACCTACTGAAGGTTGCTCGATTTTAGGTCGCTCACGACCTAGTGAAGGTCGCTCATGACCTAGGAAGGTTGCTCGCGAGTTACTGATTTCAACATTAAGGCATGCAAATGACCTAAGGAGATAAACAAACCAGCGCGCATTTTATTAGGTCGCTCGACCTTATGTTGCGGGAAGAAAGACGAGTTACGACCTAAGTTAGGTCGCGGGGTGTTAGGTCGCTGGAAGATAGGTCGCGTGAAGATAGGTCGCGTGAAGAAGATTCTGTTGCTGAAGAACTTATGCCGCTATTCTTTAGGTCGCTCAAGGGCCGCTTCTTTTTAGGTCGCTCAACTTTATACCGCTATTCTTTAGGTCGCTTGACCTTATGTAATGTTGTACTTAGGTCGCGTGTGTTGTACTAGGTTGCGTATTGATGTTATGTGTAAACTGTTGAGCCGCTATTGTGTTGTAACTATCTGTTAGGTCGTTAACGACCTATACTAAGTTGTAAGTCGTAAGTCATTGCCTGTGTTAGGTCGTGGATGACCTATGTGTTGTGATGTAAGTGTGGAGTTGTAAAACGCCTATAAATATGGGGTTGTGTCATTTGTAATAGTAAGTTGATTTTGAATAAACTTTTGTTTGAGAGCTTTGTGCCTCTTCTTAAATTGGTAGTTGAGTGTAATCTCCTATCTCCTCCTTCGGCATTCGACCGCGCTCGGATCAACGATTATAGAAGCCAATTCACGGTATCAAGTGCGCTTGATCAACGTCTGAAGAATTGTAGATCTTCCTTCACGGTATCGTGCACGATCAACGTGACGAAGATAGCTAAAATCCGGTATATTTGGATCAACGGATTTGGGCCTTTGGTATTCTTCAATCCACCGATTGCTACTTTCACCGATTCATACATTTTTGTTATCCGCCGCTGCGTCATTTGGTATCAGAGCGAGACTTAGCCAATCATAGCTAAGCTGAGTCTTGGAGCCAATTCTTATTGAAGAATTTGAGGAGTTAGTGAAGCCGAGCCAATAGAGTGAAGCCGTGCATCATATTTGAAGATCAAGGCCGAGAGTTAAAGTGTTCAAGTTTAAATTTGTTCAAACTGAGAATTGAATATTTTTTCATTCAACAATGCCGCCGAGAAGAGCTAATCGCCATCAGAATGTTGAAACATTGTATAGAAGAGAAGAAGCCGATGAGATGGAGCAAAGAATTAACGAAAACTTTAGTGAGAAGCTTAATGAAGGGATTGGTCGATTAGAGAAGATGATGTTGGAGATGAATCAAAATCAGAGAAGGGTTTCACCTGAAACTAACCAGGGGGGAAGTAGAGTTTCACCACATTCCAATCGAGAGAGAAGTGTTGATAGTGATCATAGAAGTATGGGTCGAGATTGTTATAGAAATGTTGATGGTCGAAGTCGTGATAGGAATGTGAATGATCGTGATTGGAGGAATGTAGATCGAAGGATGTTGGTGGAAGAAATGATGGTAGTAGAGACGTTGGTGGTCGGGATTGACATCGATATACATCAGATTTTGAAGAGGAGTTTGATGGTGGTAGTGTTCATGGACGAGGACGAGGACAAGGAAGAAATCAGTCGGAGTATGATCACAAGTGGGAGTCTGGGATGAAAACTGAAATACCGGAATTCAAGGGAGGTATGCAAGCCGAGGAATTTCTTGATTGGTTAGCTTATGTTGAGGAAATTTTTGACTTCAAGGAGGTTTCGGAAGAACGTAAAGTGAAGTTGGTTGCTACTAGGTTGAGGGGGAGAGCTATGGCGTGGTGGCAGCAAACCAAACTTACTAGAGAGCGGATGAGGAAGTCGAAGGTTGTTGCGTGGGAGAGGATGAAGAAGCTGATGAAGGCTACCTTCTTACCCTACAATTACCAATCACTAATGTATCAGAGATTACAGAACCTGAGGCAAGGGACGAAGACTGTTACTGATTATGCAGATGAGTTTTACCAGTTGATTGCTCGAAACGACATTATGGAGACAGAAGAACAATTGACCGCTAGGTTTGTTGGTGGACTTAGAACACAGATCCAGGATATGGTGAACATGTTCGACCCTAGATCTGTGGCAGAAGCACATCAAAAGGCGTTGGCTTGGGAGAAACAAGGTAGACGTGGGGGAGGTGTGTTTCCAAGTTTTACAGGGCAGAACAAAGGAGCGGGTAGTAGTTCTAATGTTCCTAAAGCATCGAGTAAGCCGGTTGTTCATGAAGTGGGTAAACCAAAAGTCAACACCAATTTCAAATGCTATAATTGCCAGGAAGTGGGACATAAGAGCAACAAATGTCCAAAACCGAAGAAGAGAACTATGATTGCTGAAGTGGAAGATGAGGATGCAGAAACTGAAGGTTCTAATTCACTACATGATGAGGAGGAAGAAAATGTGTCGGGAGATGAAGGGTATTCATTGATGATAAGGAGAAATTGCTTAACACCAAAGCAGGAAGAGGAAACTAGTTGGTTGAGGAGTAACATCTTTCAATCAACGTGCACTATCTTTGGGAAGGGTTTGCAAGTTTGTCATCGATGCAGGAAGTTGCGATAACATTATCTCTATAGAGGCTGTGAAGAAGTTAGCATTGAAGACTGAGAAGCATCCGAAACCTTACAAGTTAGCTTGGTTGAGAAAAGGTGGGGAAGTGAAGGTTGGAAGGAGAGCTTGTGTGAATTTTTCGATTGGAAAGAAATACAAAGATGAAATTTGGTGTGATGTTGTGGACATGGATGTATGCCATCTGTTGTTGGGGAGACCATGGCAGTATGATATAGCGGTGCAACATGATGGTCGTACTAACAGTTATAGTTTCATGTTTGAAGGTACAAAAATCACTTTAATTCCTAAGAAGCGACAACACAAAGAAAGCAAGTCGGAGGAGATTGAAGAACTTAAAACTTTGCTATCTTTGAAGGAGTTTGTTAAGGAAGTAGAAGAGGAGCCCGAAGTGTTTTTGTTGATTGGACGTGAGAGTAATGAAGTGGTTGAGATTCCTGAAGAAGTAAAACCAGTGCTGGAAGAATTTGACGATGTATTTCCTAAGGAGCTACCAACGGAGTTACCACCGTTGAGGGACATACAACACCAAATAGATCTTGTTCCAGGAGCTGTGTTACCTCATAGACCACATTACAGAATGAGTCCAAAGGAACACGAGGAGTTGAGAAGGCAAGTGGAAGAGTTGCTTGAGCAGGGGCGTGTGCAGGAAAGTTTAAGTCCGTGTGCGATGCCAGCTTTGTTAGTGCCGAAGAAAGATGGGACGTGGAGGATGTGTACTGATAGTCGGGCACTGAACAAGATTACAGTGAGATACAGATTTCCTATGCCTAGATTGGATGACTTGTTGGATCAACTTAGTGGGGCTACTATCTTTTCAAAAATTGATTTGAAGAGTGGGTATCATCAAATTCGTATAAGACCAGGGGATGAATGGAAAACAACGTTCAAGACACGAGAAGGGTTGTACGAATGGCTGGTTATACTGTTTGGTCTTTCGAACGCACCTAGTACATTTATGCGGGTGATGAATTAGATTTTTAGACCATTCATTGGGAAGTTCGTGGTGGTGTATTTTGATGATATACTGATATATAGTAGTAGCTCAGAAGAACACTTGCATCATCTGAGAGAGGTGTTGATGATACTACGACAGGAACAATTTTATGCTGCAATGAAGAAATGCATGTTCATGACGCATATTGTTCTATTTTTGGGATATGTTATTTCAGATGGAGGTATACAGGTGGACCAGAATAAAGTTAAAGCAATCAGAAATTGGCCACAACCCAGGACGATAATAGAAGTTAGAAGTTTTCATGGTTTAGCATCATTCTACCGAAGATTTATTCAACACTTCAGTAGCGTGATGGCACCAGTTACTGATTGTATGAAGGGGAAGCAATTTTCATGGTCGGAGGAAGCAGGATTTGCTTTTGAGAGAATCAAGGGATTATTGATAACAACACCAATTCTAGTGTTGCCAGATTTTCAGTTGTTATTTGAGTTACATACTGATGCATCTAAAGTTGGGATTGGAGGAGTGTTGAGTCAGAAAGGATGTCCTATTGCATATTTCAGTGAGAAGCTATCGGGAGACAAGATGAGATATAATACTTACGATGTGGAATTCTATGCTATTGTGCAAGCTATCAAACATTGGAGACACTATTTGTTCCATAAAGAATTTGTTTTGTATACTGATCATGAAGCACTTAAACATTTGCAGGGACAGGACAAAATTGCAGCCAGACATGCTTCGTGGATCGCATACCTGCAACAATTTACATTCATGGTGAAGCATAAGTCCGGAATTACAAACCGAGTGGCAGATGCATTGAGTCAAAGGAATCATTTATTGACTACAATGAAGGTTGAAGTGACGGGGTTTGATGTGTTGCCAGAATTATTTGTTGATGATCCTTACTTTGCGAAGTTTGTTGTAACGACCCGTATTTTTACGGATCGAAAAGTTTGTCAAAATCTGGAATTTTAGCATTTTTGAGCCATTTCAGATTTTAGGCGAAATATGGTTAAGTCCAAAGTCGTTCACGACTTAGTATAGGTCGTAAGTCGTATACGACTTAGGGAATAAGCGCGACTTAAGGAATCAGCGAGTTAGCGAATCAGAGATAAGTCGTGACCGAGTTAAATGTTAGGTCGCGAAGTGGTTTGGGTCACGTGTTAGTTTGGAGCGACCTATAGAATGTTGCGACCTAAAGGGTGAGCGACTTAGGGGCTTAACAGTTAAGTCGTAAGGTAGTGTACCTGTTAAGTCGTAAGTCTATTAGGTCGCGAGGTAGTGTACCTGTTAAGTCGTTGGGTTGCTTATGTCGTAGGTCGCGGAGTTCTGCTAAGCCGTTAGGTCGTAAGCGACCTAGGAGTTGGGGCGCGCGTGCATATCTGTTAAGTCGCTGAGTATGGCCTTGTAGTTAGGTCGTAGGCCGTATACCCAGTTAAGTCGTAACCGACTTAGGGGTTAGCTGTTGAGTTGTTAGGAGTTAGGCGCACGCGTTAAGTCGTAGACGACTTAGGGAAGTTAAGTCTTAAGTCGTAGAGACTTGGGTCTGTTTTAAGTCGTAGCCTAGTTATCTGTTAAGTCGTAAGCTGATGAGTTTTGGTAAGTCGTTAAGTCGTAAGGTTTGGGCAAGCCTTAGGTCGGAGGGGTCTTAGGTCGTAAGTCGGAGACGACTTATGGAGTTAGCCGAGTTATGACTTAAGGGAATTTCAGCTATAAATAGGAAGGGTTTTTCTCACTTTTTGGGATCCGGATTTCGAAGCGACGAAGTGCTGCCATTTTGAGAGCTCGACTTCTACACTTCTTCACTTCTTTTCTCCACTCTAATCTAGTGCTTCCATCCATCCAAGTTGAAGATCAAATTGAAGATTCAAGAGCTTAGATTGAAGATCTTCATCCTTTGAAGTGAGATTTCTTCGGTTGAAGCGGATTCGTGATAGATCAAGCTTGATCCTTCGCTGTCCAGATCTGAAGCGTGTTGTTTTGAGGTTGTTTTGGTGATTTGGTGAGTGGTGATTATCTCTCACACGGATCCAAAGGAGTATATCGGATTGTTGACTCGATTTGGTGTTAAAATAGTGATTTTCATGCATTTTCTTCATCCTAAGTGTAGATCCATATAGATCCATTGTTCATGATGATTTGACAACCATTTTTATTAAGTGTTAACCTATGCAAGTTCATTCATCAAGATTGTAGAGATATTTCTTATGATTTCATGCATGTTAGACTTTCAACTCTTTAATTACGAAATTGCCATTATTGTGATAATTGTCTATTTAGATCTTATTTGAATGCTTGATTGTTTAGATTAATGTTTGACTTGGTTGATTGCTATGAATTAGATGATTGATGATTTGATTTAGATCGAAGATGATTCAAAAGCTAAGGGAAAGGCTCTTGAATTGGGAAGGCTGCTCGTGGCATATGTAGCGGGATGATGAAGCTCTTATGCATAGATGATGATGATGTTGAGATGAGACTTTGCGATGATGTGATGAAGCGAAGTATGATATGAGATAGTCTTGGTCTAATCCAGACGGGATCATTCCAAGCACGTTGGTAACTCGGTGATATGATTCGAGTTAAGGGTAATGGATGCTTGAGAGGCGCTTGAGCTAGTATGGAAATAGTCGTCAAGGAGGATGACTAGGAGGCTTGGATAGCATTGTTGTTGAAGGTTCTAGCATGCTCTAAGCAAGAGTACGTTTGGGCAGATTCGATAGTCCCAACGGCCAACTATTGATGGTCGAGTACTCTGGGCAGATTCGATAGTCCTAGGCACGGGCTGTGACGACGTGCGGGAGTTATGTCTAGAACCGGGGTTTCCATTAGCCCTTGACGGATGGCTGAAAGAATGTGCCGGTCATTCAATTAACGGTGATATCGAAGCAATGATAACAGTGATAGCCAGAGTCATGGATGTTTGGTTGTATCGTCATTCGGTCTCAAGAGCAGTGTTTTCCGGGTGCTTGTCTGATCTTGGTTTAGGCCTTGGGGGTTTGTGCTTGTAAAACATCGCCCTTGACTCGAGTGATAATTACTTTACTTTGAATTGTATGCTCTGCTATGTTTGCTTTTGCTTAGTGTGTGTCTGGGGGCTATCACTGTAGAATGAGGTTGGAGTGGGAGGGTTGTATTCCTATTCCTTTTTCCTTTATGCTCTTTTGGTATGCTGTTAGTTAATCTACTGCTCACTAAGACTGTTGTCTGACTCAAGGCTTTATGTTTTAACTCTTATTGCCTTGGGCTGTTCGTCCATTTTTGGGACGGGCAGACTAGGTAGCAGGTGACAGGTGCTGTTCTTGCTTCTCACGATGATGATATCGAAGACGAGCTGGAGGGTTGCATATTATCTTCTTACTATATGTACTGGATGTTCCGCTGTTTTGTATAACTCTGATTGTTATGTAGTGAGGCTTGATGTATTGGCTATTTGGATGTTGTACTCAACTACTATGAAGTTTTATATGATGGCATTTTATTCTGTAAAGCTTCACTAAATATATGTTCTATTGTATTTTGTCCATGCGCTGTGAGCAATACGATAGATTCTGTTGTTTTATTTTACCCTGACAATCGTCCATGGCTGCCTGGCACACTTTACAGCGCATTATCTCTTGATTCAGTGCAGGGGGTGATGGGCGGTCGTCACCTTTGGTATCAGAGCATTGGTTAATCGATTTTACCCAACGCTCGCTGACGTAACTACGTATGAGAGACGTAATTGTATTTTGATGGATGATTACTATATATAATATAGTAGTTTAGCAGTAAGTTAGTCCTTTATGCAGTTGTTTCTCTAGATGTTCTGATCATTCCTTTTTATAGATATTGAGGATGAGTCGAAGAGGGAGACCAGCTGTTAGGGAAGGCCGTGCTACTGAGGGGACTGCTGATTATGCAGCTATGTTCGAAGCTATGATGACTTCGATCATGAGAAGGATACCAGTTCCGGGGGCAGCAGTTGATGTTGGAGTTCAAGTCCAAACTCCAAAGCCGGTGGATTTCGCTAAGCTGTGTAAGGACTATACTGCTCTTGGAGGGAAGGTTTTCTTGGGAACAGAATCAACTATTGAGGTCCAGAGATGGATAGATGCTTGTAGAAGGATCTTTGGTGATTTGGAAATTGAGGATGCGACAAAGAGGAAGTTGGCATCAAGGCAGCTTCAAGGGAGAGCTTCTGATTGGTGGAACTCTATTACCATCAATACTCCGGAGGAAGAGATTACTTGGGAGCAATTCCAAGTTAGATTTGAAGCTAAGTTCATTTCTACAGCTCAGAAGTCTGTTCGGTTCAAGAAGTTTGTGGAGCTCAAGCAAGGTGGAAGATCAGTCCTTGAGTATGTTTCTGAGTTTGAAGCTTTGTCCAAGTATGCCCGGTCATATATTGAATCTGCTTATCAAAAGAATGAGAAGTTTGTGACAGGCTTGGACAGTTATCTTGGGAGACAGTTGGTGGATCATTTGGACGATTCATTTGAGAAGCTTGTGGAGAAAGCTCTCAGGCATGAGAGTTTGTTTCCTAAGGAAGGATCTGTTGTTGCTGTGACCAGGGAAGAGTCTAAACCCCAGCAGGGTGGAAACAAGAAGAGGAAGCAGCAGCAGCAGAAGGGTAAGGATGGCCAGAAGAAGCCGAAAGGCGAGGTGACTTGCTACAATTGTCAGCAGAAGGGCCATTTCTCGAAGGATTGTAAGAATCCGAAGGCACCGATGAAGTGTCACAACTGTGACAAGCCGGGGCATTTCAGGAAGAATTGTCCAGAACCGAGAAGGGACAAGCAGATTGTGCAGGCTTATGCTTTGGGAGCTGTTCCGTCGTCTTCGAAAGCTCCTACCGTTGAAGAAAAGGGAAAGAGTGTGGTGGTTCAAGGTACTCTTTTCTTATGTGGTGTTCCAGTTAGAGTTCTGTTTGATACTGGAGCGTCGCATTCGTTTGTTTGTAGTGAACTCGTAGGCCGGTTAGGTTTGGAACCGGATATTGTTGATAGGCCATTGGTTGTGACTAATCCAGTTGGGGGTTCGTCTTGTTTGTGTATGTTATGCCGTGGTCTGATTGTGTCGAGTCATGGTTGCTCTTTTGTTTGTGATTGCTTTGTTCTGAACTTTGCGGGGTTCGGAATTATTTTGGGAATGGACTGGCTTAGGAAGTATGCGGCTAAGGTTGATTGCGAAAGGTTGGAGGTGACAGTCGAGAATGTGGAGGGGCGAAAGATTGTGATACGATGTAAGCATGAAGAAGGCGTCTTCATGAGCTTCATGTATTCGCTAGTTGTTCCACGGGATGGACTGTCATTAGTGCCAATCGCGAATGGATTCGAGGATGTCTTTGACGAAGTCAAAGGGTTGCCGCCGCATAGAGAGATCGAGTTTCGTATAGATCTAGTTGAAGGAGCCAGACCGGTTGTGATGCCTCTTAGGCGGATAGCGCCTAGGGAACAGCAGGAGTTGAGGGTGCAAGTTGATGATCTTTTGCAGAAAGGATTCATTCGGCGCAGTGTGTCCGAGTGGGGTGCACCAGTTGTGTTTGCAACCAAGGCAGATGGGTCGTTGAGATTGTGTGTGGATTATCGTGAGCTGAATAAGGTGACTAAGAAGAACAAGTATCCATTGCCGAGAATAGATGACTTGTTTGATCAGCTTCACGAAGCCAAGGTGTTTTCTCAGATGGATTTGGCAACGGGATTTCACCAGTTGAGAGTGGCTAAGGATAGTGTGCCGAAGACTGCTTTTCGAACACCATCCGGTTTCTTTGAGTGGCTGGTAATGCCGTTTGGATTGACTAACGCGCCAGCATATTTTGTGGATCTTATGAATAGAGTGTTCAGAGATCAGTTGAACAAGTTCGTACTTGTGTTCGTGGATGATATTCTGATTTATTCCAGAACTGAAGAAGAGCACAAGACGCACTTGCGTATCGATTTGGAAATCTTGCGGAAACATCAGCTGAAGGCTAAGTTTCCGAAGTGTCACTTCTGGAAGAGTGAAGTGAGGTTCTTAGGCCATGTGATTTCTGGAAATGGAATAGCGGTTGATCCCGCTAAGGTGGCAGCAATCCAGGATTGGGTTAGACCTAAGAATGCATCTGATGTGAGGAGTTTTCTTGGATTAGCAGGATATTATCGACGGTTTATCAAAGACTTCTCCAAGGTAGCTGCACCGTTAACAGGATTGACGAAGAAGAACCAAGTGTTCAGTTGGGATGCTAAGTGTGAGCAAGCTTTCGGAATCCTGAAAGAGAGATTGACAAGTGCTCCTGTTTTGACTATTCCAAGTGGGAATGATGAGATGGTGGTTTACACCGACGCATGTGGTACTGGACTTGGAGCAGTGCTGATGCAGAGAGATAAAGTTGTTGCGTATGCCAGTCGACAACTAAAGCCGCATGAAAGGAATTACCCGACTCATGATTTGGAGTTAGCGGCGATTGTTTTTGCTCTGAAGATGTGGAGACATTATCTATTGGGAGTTCGATTCGAGTTGTTTACGGATCATAAGTCGTTGAAGTATCTTTTCTCCCAAAAGGATTTGAATCTTCGGCAGCAACGATGGCTAGAGTTTTTAGCATCGTATGATTTTGGTATAACTTATACTCCGGGAAAAGGTAACGCAGTGGCAGATGCGTTAAGTCGAAGACATGCAGGACTGGGAGCCATGTTTTCTGAATGGAAGAGTCTCGAGTATTTAGCTGGATTTGACTTCAGGCCCAGATGCGAATTGGAACCTGAGATGTTGGCAAACTTATCAATAAGGCTGACTCTTGTGGAAAGGATTGGCGAGAGTCAAAAGCGAGATGATAAGATTGTCAAGATTGTCCGTGATTTGGAATCTGGATTGGAACCAGAAAAGGATAAAGGATTTGAAGTCGATCGAGAGGGTTGGCTTCGAAAGCAAGGACGACTAGTTGTTCCCGATATAGATGAATTGAGGAGTGAAGTTCTGAGGGAAAGCCATCACTCGAAGCTGACAATTCATCCAGGAGGAAATAAGATGTATCAGGATATGAAGAGAACCTACTACTGGGAAGGCATGAAGAAGGATGTTGGAAATTTTATTTCCAAATGTATGAACTGCCAGTTGGTAAAAGCTGAACAGAAGAAGCCAAGTGGATTACTGCAGCCATTAGAAGTTCCTACATGGAAGTGGGAGCAGGTATCGATGGATTTTATTGATGGATTGCCTAGAACCAGAACGGGAAATGAAGGGATTTGGGTCATTGTAGATCGTTTGACTAAGAGTGCAAGATTCATTCTTGTTCGATCGACTAGGACTGCATCAAAGTTGGCCGAGTTGTATGTAAAGTGGATAGTTCGATTCCATGGTATTCCGAAGAGTATAGTGAGCGATCGAGATCCATTGTTCACTAGTGGATTTTGGAAGAGCTTCCAGGAAGTTTTGGGAACCGAGTTGTGTTTGAGTACGGCTGATCACCCTCAAACAGATGGTCAGACCGAGAGAGTCAACCGAGTTTTGGAAGATCTCCTCAGAGCTTGTGTTTTGGATTTTGGAGGATCATGGGAAGATCACCTTCATTTGGTGGAGTTTGCGTACAACAATAGTTACCAGTCAAGCATTGGTATGGCACCGTATGAGGCATTGTATGGAAGACCGTGTAACTCTCCGACATGTTGGTTGGAAACTGGAGAAAAGCTGATGCTTGGGCCAGAGATGATTCGACAGACTTCAGATTGTATAGAGATCATTCGGCAACGAATGAAGGTAGCCCAAGACCGTCAGAAAAGTTATGCCGATAAGCGTCGAAAGGATTTGGAATTCGACGTTGGTAATATGGTTTTTGTGAAGATTTCTCCACTGAAGAATGTTATTCGATTCGGGAAGAAAGGAAAATTGACTCCGAGATTTGCTGGACCATTCCCGATCATCGAGCGAATTGGAAAGCTCGCCTACAAATTGGAGTTACCAGAGAAGATGTCGAGTGTGCACAATGTTTTTCACGTATCGTATCTACGGAAGTACGTGCACGACTCGAATACGGCAGTTTCTGCTGATAGCTGTGAAGACTTCGAAGTTGATCCAGTCGATAGAAGACCTCGTAAGCCGCTTCGTGTTGTGGGAACCGACACGAAACAGCTTAGGAGGAAGGTAGTTAAGTAGCTCAAGATACATTGGAGTGACGATGATAACGACTGTACATGGGAGGTGGAAGAGAGGATGAAGGCAGCTCATCCTGAACTCTTCAAGGTATGGCCCTAAGGTGTCGTGTCATCTCACGATATTGTAACTTGTTCTAGTGTTAGAATTCTGTACGCTAAGCTAGAATTGGATGCATGGTTTGTTGATTGTTATGGTTGGTAGGCGTACAGAATAGTCTTTGATTGTTTTGTTTGTTTGGAATTTCGGGGGTGAAATTCCTAAGGGGGAGAGAATGTAACGACCCGTATTTTTACGGATCGAAAAGTTTGTCAAAATCTGGAATTTTAGCATTTTTGAGCCATTTCAGATTTTAGGCGAAATATGGTTAAGTCCTAAGTCGTTCACGACTTAGTATAGGTCGTAAGTCGTATACGACTTAGGGAATAAGCGCGACTTAAGGAATCAACGAGTTAGCGAATTAGAGATAAGTCGTGACCGAGTTAAATGTTAGGTCGCGAAGTGGTTTGGGTCACGTGTTAGTTTGGAGCGACCTATAGAATGTTGCGACCTAAAGGGTGAGCGACTTAGGGGCTTAACAGTTAAGTCGTAAGGTAGTGTACCTGTTAAGTCGTAAGTCTGTTAGGTCGCGAGGTAGTGTACTTGTTAAGTCGTTGGGTTGCTTATGTGGTAGGTCGCGGAGTTCTGCTAAGCCGTTAGGTCGTAAGCGACCTAGGAGTTGGGGCGCGCGTGCATATCTGTTAAGTCGCTAAGTATGGCCTTGTAGTTAGGTCGTAAGCCGTATACCCAGTTAAGTCGTAACCGACTTAGGGGTTAGCTGTTGAGTTGTTAGGAGTTGGGCGCACGCGTTAAGTCGTAGACGACTTAGGGAAGTTAAGTCTTAAGTCGTAGAGACTTGGGTCTGTTTTAAGTCGTAGCCTAGTTATCTGTTAAGTCGTAAGCTGATGAGTTTTGGTAAGTCGTTAAGTCGTAAGGTTTGGGCAAGTCTTAGGTTGGAGGGGTCTTAGGTCGTAAGTCGGAGACGACTTATGGAGTTAGCCGAGTTACGACTTAAGGGAATTTCAGCTATAAATAGGAAGGGTTTTTCGCACTTTTTGGGATCCGGATTTCGAAGCGACGAAGTGTTGCCATTTTAAGAGCTCGACTTCTACACTTCTTCACTTCTTTTCTCCACTCTAATCTAGTGCTTCCATCCATCCAAGTTGAAGATCAAATTGAAGATTCAAGAGCTTAGATTGAAGATCTTCATCCTTTGAAGTGAGATTTCTTCGGTTGAAGCGGATTCGTGATAGATCAAGCTTGATCCTTCGCTGTCCAGATCTGAAGCGTGTTGTTTTGAGGTTGTTTTGGTGATTTGGTGAGTGGTGATTATCTCTCACACGGATCCAAAGGAGTATATCGGATTGTTGACTCGATTTGGTGTTAAAATAGTGATTTTCATGCATTTTCTTCATCCTAAGTGTAGATCCATATAGATCCATTGTTCATGATGATTTGACAACCATTTTTATTAAGTGTTAACCTATGCAAGTTCATTCATCAAGATTGTAGAGATATTTCTTATGATTTCATGCATGTTAGACTTTCAACTCTTTAATTACGAAATTGCCATTATTGTGATAATTGTCTATTTAGATCTTATTTGAATGCTTGATTGTTTAGATTAATGTTTGACTTGGTTGATTGCTATGAATTAGATGATTGATGATTTGATTTAGATCGAAGATGATTCAAAAGCTAAGGGAAAGGCTCTTGAATTGGGAAGGCTACACGTGGCATATGTAGCGGGATGATGAAGCTCTTATGCATAGATGATGATGATGTTGAGATGAGACTTTGCGAGGATGTGATGAAGCGAAGTATGATATGAGATAGTCTTGGTCTAATCCAGACGGGATCATTCCAAGCACGTTGGTAACTCGGTGATATGATTCGAGTTAAGGGTAATGGATGCTTGAGAGGCGCTTGAGCTAGTATGGAAATAGTCGTCAAGGAGGATGACTAGGAGGCTTGGATAGCATCGTTGTTGAAGGTTCTAGCATGCTCTAAGCAAGAGTACGTTTGGGCAGATTCGATAGTCCCAACGGCCAACTATTGATGGTCGAGTACTCTGGGCAGATTCGATAGTCCTAGGCACGGGCTGTGACGACGTGCGGGAGTTATGTCTAGAACCGGGGTTTCCATTAGCCCTTGACGGATGGCTGAAAGAATGTGCCGGTCATTCAATTAACGGTGATATCGAAGCAATGATAACAGTGATAGCCAGAGTCATGGATGTTTGGTTGTATCGTCATTCGGTCTCAAGAGCAGTGTTTTCCGGGTGCTTGTCTGATCTTGGTTTAGGCCTTGGGGGTTTGTGCTTGTAAAACATCGCCCTTGACTCGAGTGATAATTACTTTACTTTGAATTGTATGCTCTGCTATGTTTGCTTTTGCTTAGTGTGTGTCTGGGGGCTATCACTGTAGAATGAGGTTGGAGTGGGAGGGTTGTATTCCTATTCCTTTTTCCTTTATGCTCTTTTGGTATGTTGTTAGTTAATCTACTGCTCACTAAGACTGTTGTCTGACTCAAGGCTTTATGTTTTAACTCTTATTGCCTTGGGCTGTTCGTCCATTTTTGGGACGGGCAGACTAGGTAGCAGGTGACAGGTGCTGTTCTTGCTTCTCACGATGATGATATCAAAGACGAGCTGGAGGGTTGCATATTATCTTCTTACTATATGTACTGGATGTTCCGCTTTTTTGTATAACTCTGAGTGTTATGTAGTGAGGCTTGATGTATTGGCTATTTGGATGTTGTACTCAACTACTATGAAGTTTTATATGATGGCATTTTATTCTGTAAAGCTTCACTAAATATATGTTCTATTGTATTTTGTCCATGCGCTGTGAGCAATACGATAGATTCTGTTGTTTTATTTTACCCTGACAATCGTCCATGGCTGCCTGGCACACTTTACAGCGCATTATCTCTTGATTCAGTGCAGGGGGTCATGGGCGGTCGTCACATTTGTAGATGAAGTCAAGGTGGGAAGGACGGATGAGTTTGTATTGGTGGATGGTTTTCTTTTTAAGGGGAATCGATTATGTATACCAGAGTGCAGCTTACGAATGAAGATTGTGAAGGAGTTGCATGAGGAAGGTCATGTGGGTAGAGATCATACTTTGCAATTGATTTACAAATCATAATTTTGGCCGTCTATGAGAAGAGAAATTGAAAATATTTGTGGAGAGATGTCATATTTGTCAAATTTCCAAAGGGACAGCAACGAATGCGGGATTATATATGCCATTACCTGTGCCTACTAGACCATGGGTTGATGTGAGCATGGACTTTGTTTTGGGTTTGCCTAGAACTCAAAGGGGAAATGATTCCATATATGTGGTGGTGGATAGATTTTCCAAAATGGCGCATTTTATCGCTGTAAGAAGACAGCTGATGCCGTCCGTGTTGATCAGTTATTCTTTAAAGAGGTGTATCGATTACATGGGCTGCTTGAATCTATCGTTTCAGATCGTGATACTAGATTTCTAAGCCATTTTTGGTTAAGTTTGTGGAAGATGGTTGGAACGAAGCTGAATTTTAGTAGCGTCTATCATCCGCAAAGAGATGGACAAACGGAGGTGGTCAACAGATCATTGGGAAACTTGTTGCGATGTCTTGTACAGGATAATTTGAAGAGTTGGGATATGAAATTATGTCAGGCAGAGTTTGCACATAATCATGCTGTTAATCGAAGTACTGGGTTCATTCCGTTTCAAGTTGTATATTCAGCAATTCCAAAGGGACCGTTGGATTTGACGACAGTGTCATATCAGAAGGGAGTTGTTAAGCGTGCTTGTGATTTTGTGACCGAGTTGCAGGAGTGCCACAGAACTGTTCATGAACGATTGCTTGCATCAAACGAAAAGTATAAACAACTGGCAGATAAGAGGCGAAGGAGTGTGAACTTCAGAGAAGGCGATTTGGTTTACGCCGTGTTGACAAAAGATCGTTTTCCAATGGGAATGTACAATAAGTTGAAAGCTCGAAAAATCGGTCCAGTGAAAATTTTGAAGAAAATCAATGAGAATGCATATCAGTTGAGATTGCCAGATAATGTTCATACTTCTGATGTTTTCAATGTCAAATATTTGATTCCGTATCATGGGGATGAGTTTGTTGTTGAAGAGGAAGGTGCAAATTCGAGGACGAATTCTTGTCAACAGGGGGAGGATGATGCAGCGCGATCTGCTAACTTTTCAGATTTGAGTCATTCAAAGATTTTAGGTTGCTCACGACCTAGTTAAGGTCGCTCACGACCTAGTTAAGGTCGCTCACGACCTAGTGAAGGTCGCTCACAACCTAGTGAAGGTTGCTCGATTTTAGGTTGCTCACGACCTAGTGAAGGTTGCTCGCGAGTTACTGATTTCAACATAAAGGCATGCAAACGACCTAAGGAGATAAACAAACCAGCATGCATTTTATTAGGTCACTCGACCTTATGTTGCGGGAAGAAAGACGAGTTACGACCTAAGTTAGGTCGCGGGGTGTTAGGTCGCTGGAAGATAGGTCGCGTGAAGATAGGCCGCGTGAAGAAGATTCTGTTGCTAAAGAACTTATGCCGCTATTCTTTAGGTCGCTCAAGGGCCGCTTCTTTTTAGGTCGCTCGACTTTATACCGCTATTCTTTAGGTCGCTTGACCTTATGTAATGTTGTACTTAGGTCGCGCGTGTTGTACTAGGTCGCGTATTGATGTTATGTGTAAACTGTTGAGTCGCTATTGTGTTGTAACTATCTGTTAGGTCGTTAATGACCTATACTAAGTCGTAAGTCGTAAGTCGTTGCCTGTGTTAGGTCGTGGACAACCTATGTGTTGTGATGTAAGTGTGGAGTTATAAAACGCCTATAAATATGGGGTTGTGTCATTTGTAATAGTAAGTTGATTTTGAATAAACTTTTGTTTGAGAGCTTTGTGCCTCTTCTTAAATTGGTAGTTGAGTGTAATCTCTTATCTCCTCCTTCGGCATTCGAGTGCGCTCGGATCAACGATTGTAGAAGCCAATTCACAGTATCAAGTGCGCTTGATCAACGTCTGAAGAATTGTAGATCTTCCTTCACGGTATCGTGCGCGATCAACGTGACGAAGATAGCTAAAATCCGGTATCTTTGGATCAACGGATTTAGGCCTTTGGTATTCTTCAATCCACCGATTGCTACTTTCACCGATTCATACATTTTTGTTATCCGCCGCTGCGTCAATATGTTAGACAAAGGGGAAAAATTATTTGTACAGCTGAAATAAGTAAGTTTGTACAAAGGTAATGAATGCACGCTATCTTCAGCCATCACAACAAATTATATCAGCCGAAGTCAACTTGTATTGCAAATGAAAACATAAAGGACATTAGCATTGAATGTTTGCATCTCTTAGTACACTACCCTATATCTCATCTGCCATCGAAGTAATGTTTTCAGCCTCCATATTCAAGAAATATCTCTGATCAAAGATTAATAAACAATTTCCAGTACAAAGATATTGCTCTGTACAAAATATCACCTGTAACTTTCTTTCTTTATATCAAATTCTTCATCCTATTTTCGTTCCATTTCAGGTGAGAAAAAACAAAGTAATATCATTTCATACTTAAACAAAAACTTCAATCTTAGAACAAATCAAACCAGAAAAGATTCTAGCAAGAATTCAAAGGCTTTTTCAAACTTAAAGCAAATCATCATCAACAAATAGGAAGATCAAAACTGCATTTTCTTTTCAAAGCAAAAGTGTTCTGTTCAAACTTGTTCCAGGTGAGCAAACTCCTCTTTATCAGACCTTAAGGCTATATATCTTGATGATCTTTGAATGGTGATGTGGATTTGTTTGCATGTTGGCAAATGTCTGAGTGAATATATGTGTGTATGGGAAAATAGGGCTTTGTTGTTATCACAGGCTCAACCTACTAAATAAAATTCAAGACCCCCTCGTACAATTAATTTTAGGTTATGATTCGTGAAAGAAAAATGTTTATAACATTGTAAAGTTATTTTATAAAAAATATATATAGTAAAAATATATGATAAATAATTTAAAAATGTAGGATTTACAGAGAAATTACTCAAAAAGAAAATTCAAATGATGTAATTCTAAATTCTGATCATTTTATCAGATTCGTTTTGCTAAATACTGTTTTTTAAAAGAAATTTCATGATTTTATGGATGGAAATATGGAGTTTTCTTGAATTGAACAGTCTTTGGGTTTTCATCAAAAACCTGATGATCAATGTAAAATCGAGCTTCGAAATTCATGTCAGAGGAAGCCTAGAGGTTGACGAGTCAAGGAAAAATGCTCGTTGATTTTCTATTTCATCGTGGATGATGAACGAAAACGATTTAGGGTTTTATCCCTTAGGTTAATCAAGGTCAGTATCTCGTCGCCATGGCATCTCCGATGAACCGAGTTGCAGAAGACGGTGGGAATAGCAACGTGTGGTCAAGACGAAGCTCTGATGAAGTTTTCATGGTCTCCGATGGCCAGAGGTGGGAGGACGAGGTGTTTTCTGGTGGGTTGGTTTGTTGCAGTCGGAGGTGTGATGTTCGATCGCGAGTTCGTCGATGTTTGGGGTACCTGAGTGCTTGTGAGGGTCAGGTTAGTTGCCGTCGACTTGATGGTGGCTGCAGCTTCGACCAGCAGTGACGTTTTCGATTGTGCAAGTGCACGAACTTTTGATGGGTATCAGTGGTATATGTTTAGAGAAGAAGGCTATGAGCTCGAAGAAGGCTTCGGGAGAATCATGTATTGGCTTGAGTTTTGTTTCGAGTAAATTTTGAATGCGTAGGGGTAAACACTTAAGAAAATTTTAAGTTTGAAAAAGAATTGGAGTACGAGTTGATTTTGATAAAACTCGAAGCAGGTTTCGAGTAAGTCTCGGGGTGAACCCGAAGTAGGTTTTGAAAAGCATATTTTAAAAAGTTTTTAAGCAAAGTTTTGAAATATGTAATTAAGATGTTAATAAAGATAATGTTTTATCTTAAGGAACATTAAAGTTTTAATGTTTTGAGATTAATTAAGTTAATTAAGGAATTTTAAATTAATTAATTAATTTAATTAATAAATGATAAGAATTAATTAAGAAATTAATTAAGAGAAATTAATTAATTTAATAAAGTGATAATTAAGGATTAATTAAATTAAGGGTTAAGTATGATTAATTATAGGATAATTAATTAAATGACAATTGATTAATTTATTAATTAAGGTTAATCAATTTATTATTAAAGGTTAATTAATTAAAATAAAATTGTAATTAATCAATGTTAATTAACCAGGATTAGTGATTTATTCATAAGTAATAAATCTGATTTAAATTAATCAGATAATTCATTGGTCTTACTTATGAATGTTTGGATTATTTGGAATGTTGAATTGTTTGATATCCCTGATATATGATGTTTTGTGATATATCCTGATTTATGTTGTGATCTGTTTCTCTGGGATGGATATAATTAATTCCCTGTGATGTAACTTATTATCTATGATATATATATCAACCTGTGATCTGTGTATGAAAGATGAGCATTATAGATCATACCGCTTATCGATATTACTATGCTTAAATTTGTAATGATTGATGATGTTGCACTATTGTGTGAAACCCCTGGACTACACTATACACACACAAATATGGATTTCACGTGGAAATCGGTAGTCACAGATGATTTAAATTTAATATTTTCGAAATTGAAATTTTAATTTCAATTGATTTTGAAATTGGAAATTGGGGTTTAATATGAAAAGCTTTTGAAAGGAGTTTTAAAGATATTTTTGATATCTTGAAATTTAAATAATTTGATTTAAATTTGAATGCCGGTTTGAAATTGAATTCTATGATTTGAAACTAGGGATTAAAGATGTTGTACAAGTTATATATGGGTTAAACAATTTTAAAGGTATTGATTTGGGAATTTGAATTTAATTCAAGGGTTTTAACTCGTGTAAATATAACTGGATTTTTCTGAAATGAAACTATTTGTTTTCAAATAGTAAAAGCTTTCACATAAGTAATGAACTTCTAATTTGTGTTAAAAGGTTTCAAGTTTGAAATGGAATTGAAATGTTTTGAATGCTATGAAATGAGTCTTTGATTCAAAGACCGGATGAGTTAATCCAACTTGAAATGGAATTGTTTTGAAAGCTATAAGTTAAATCTTGACTTAAAGATTTAACGATTCAATTGAAATGGAAATTGTTTTGAAATCCATGAATGGATCTTTGTGAACGGGGTAAACTTTGTGAATTGAATCTTTTTGTTTAAAAGATTAAAAGTGTGGAAATTGTTTAAACCATTGAAGGTTTTTGAAATGAATCTTTTTTTATTTAAAAAGATTGGAAATGGTAATTTGTTTTAACCATTCGAATGAAAAGTTTTGGGCTTTAAGCTGTGATTTAACTGAGACCCCAATATCCATATGATTTTTAATTGCGCTCGTTATTCGGTTTAGCCGGGAGAGGACCTTTGTGTCGTATAACCCATTCCGAATAATGATACGACGTATATGGATAGCATTTGAAAATTGGTGGTGAAGACCGGGTATTTGCGAGAACGATAGGATGACCTATCGATTGTCTCTGCACTGAGTCGCGCCGGTATAGAGATTTCCTAAGTGATGGGAAATTCGATCGGGATTGTGAATACCCGGATTGCAAGGGCTTCTTTGGAAGTGCCTTCGGTTCTGTTCGAACCCGGAACAAACTTGTATGGATGTGTGTCTGACATTACACTTTAAGATGTAAAGCTGGTTTCTATCAAATACATTTCTGTTGGTGGCGGAGAATTTATTCTCTTAACTTAACACCCTTCTCTGAGACGTACGAGCTCAGAGGTTATGTAGTTGATGGTTACTAGTGATACATTCCCAATTTGGTAATGTGGCATACGAAGTGATGTTGATCATTGTTGGTCAAAGAATGGCTTTGTGAAAAAGCATGGCTTTGTGAAAAAGCGCGGCTTTGTGAAAAAGCGCGGCTTTGTGAAAAAGCGCGGCTTTGTGAAAAAGCGCGGCTTTGTGAAAAAGCGTAGCTTTGTGGATGAGAGTTCGTCGAGCCTCACAACCCGGTAATGGTCGAAACAGGAATGTTGGGACAAAGGTTTGTAGGGGTAGCGCCCCTAGGGTATGTCATTTCCTTCTGGATAAAAGGTGATATCATGGTATGGAGCCCAGATATTTTACCTATGTTGATTATACTTTGTGGTTGTTGCTTTGTGATTGAGGATCCTCGGATAAAGGTCGGTGACGACCGGGAGATGACATAGCTCGTGTGTTAGTTACCTAGTTACAGCTGTACAGCGTGAGGTAGTGTCAGTGTGTTAGTTACCTAGTTACAGCTGTATAGCATGAGGTAGCGTCGACCTTGTGTTTGCAGAGATCCGGTTAGGTTCTCGGGGCGTCTTTCCAGAGGCGTTTCTATTTCGGTGTAAGGAAGTTCCTTTGCCTGACCATTTGTTGGAAATCCAAAGAAACAATACGAACCCTGTACGGTTACAGTTGTAGAACCTGCCATTTACTTATGGTGGCCACCACTGTTTAGATGATAGCTATAGTAGGCATATAATAATGGTTGTATGCTGGCTAAGATTAATATTGTATTTTCGAAATGTTTTCACACTATGCACTAGTAATAATATCAAAAGAGTTTTCTTTTGCGTAGTAAGCATGTTTGACTATCATAAGAAGAAATCTCCTCCAATTCTGCGATTGCATTGTGTGCGTGGCGGGAGGTCTTATGGTAGTTTCATTTTCAAAAAACATTCCGGGTTAAAATGTTTAAAATTCTTTTGTTTAAAGATAAACTGTTTTTGTTTGCTCATACCAGTCCCATGACTGACCTGGAGTTTATTGTTCCCTTCCTAAACTCTAGGTGCCCATCATTTTCCACACGGGCAGTCTAGAGTTGGGTTTTTCAGATATTCAGGTTTAGTAGATTATCTGGAGCTGGTTCAGTTCTTGGAGTTCAGGACTGCACTTGCTTCTCTTTGTGGTTCGAGCTTGACATTGGAATGGTTGGAGTCAGTCTCTCTGACTGATCATTTGGAGTTATCACTTCTGTTATTTTTGTTGTATCATTATTTATCTCTGATATTGTTGTATCATATTGATATCATTGTTGTATATCATTCTGGATATTGTATTCATTGGAATTGTATATTGATATATTCTTTCTCTTCCGCTGTGTTGTTGTACTTAATGGTGTTAAAAGCTCTGGTGAACCAGATTCGGCGTTTGAATCTACGACATTCGAGTACAAGTGAAGTACGGGTGCCGATTTTCAAAGGCCGATTTCAGGGTCATTACAGACGAGCTTCGAAGGATAGTCAAATATGCAGTTTAATGGTCAAGTCCAATTATGCAAGGCTCAAGCTCGTCGGAGTCAAGTGTTCGAATATGCAAAAGGCTATGGTTCATATCCATTAAAGTTCAACTTGAATCGTCCTTCAGAAGCCCGCCTTCGTATCAATCCTAAAATTTAGGTTTCGTATCGATCGATTCATAGGACATTGCATTTCGTTTCGATCCTAAAGCCTCGGCGTCGTATAGACCATTCCTGGCAGCAATGCTCTTTGTATCGATCCACAGATCCTGACTTCGGATCGATCGCCATGCTTCCACCATCTATACGAATCACTTCATCTTGGATCAATCGGCAAACCACTTCATTTACAAACCACTCTACACTGTCTCAGATCGATCATTGCCTAGTATCGATACGAGTGAATTCATCATCTCAATCGATCACTCCTCTTCTTCCCAAAGCTTCCAAAACGCCATTAAAATGGTTTCTAGACCTCACTCCAACCATATTCCGGCATCGACGATGCTGGAATTGGCCATAACCTTGGATGAAGTGGCATCAAGGCTCGAGTCTCGTCATTTTGATATGGATCTAGTCAATTGATTACCTAGTTCGAATGGATTGGTTTAGGGATTAAAAGCTAATTGTTTGGGAACGAAAACTTTACAGTTTTCTTCTATTTCCAATCGATACGAAGCAAGAGTGAAAACAAAAGGCAAGTGGAAAATTTGTCTAAGTCCAGAATCCTTTTATACGACTTCGTAACCATGGTAGAAAACACTTCGTATCCCAGTAGCCAAAACCGATTGAAGTGATCAAAATTTTATCGATACGAAAGACGTTGTGCAAACAAACCTGGAATGATCACTTGCATCGATACAAAGACATTGATTCGTATCCATCAGCCCAGAGCGATCCATAGTTTAATATTTCAAAACCATCGATAGGCAGCTCTTTACTTCGTATCCATCGATATGAAGCAAGTACTCCAGGATCATACCATCACGTATCGATGACCATCGATACGAAAGTCACATCAAGATCACAATTGGACCATCCCACTCCATCGATACGAAGCGTCAGTTTCGTATCCATAAGCTCAAAGACCCGAGACCTCGTATCCATCAATACGAAGCATCTCCAAGAATTATCTATTTCGTACCGATAGCGATTGATATGAAGCATACATTCCAACATCTCAAATCAATCCAGGAGAGGATCGATACGAAAGAATGACTTAAAACAACCATCAATCGTTGTTACAATTCAAATTTTACATCGATCCGGGAGAGGATCGATACGGAACTCGACTCAATCAAAAACAAGAGAACTTGGCAACGACCCATGATCGTGCAAACGTGAACGTGCATGTATGACGAACTAACATTCGATTTTCAAAGTTAACAGGAATTGAATGCTTACTTAATGATAATCGAAAAAGTGAACAACAAATTGCTAGCACTAGACCTTCAGTTACAACAAAACACTGCATGATCATTGGCAGACAACAGTTCGACGTTTATATTGCTGGAAATCCATCAAAGGTTACATCTCTTGACGAAAAGACGACGACCATTCAACGAATCGGATAGAACTTTTTCAGAATGAAGATTGCAGCTTTTCAAAGCACGTCATGTTCACATAGGACGTACTTTTGGGGGGCAAATGTTATCCTGCCTTTTGGCAAGGCCATGACACCAAGGACTTGACCAGAAACTAAAGACAATCCGTCCCGAAGATCGGTTATACACAGATCCACTATGGATACTGGCAAATTTGGTCCGAGCTTGGATCGAGCTACAATTAACATGGTACGAAAAAAAAGCTATGAAAGCCAACATTCCAAATTTCAGGTCAATCGGAGTACGTATGCTCAAGTTATGGATCGATCAAGTTTCATGAGAAGCAAGTTTACTTCATATCCATCCGGTTCGTATCCATCACTTTGCAACCATCCCCTTCGTATCCATCAACTAATATCATCGATCATAGTTCATTTTCTCAACCGCTATCCATTTCATATCGATCCCCCTTTCACCCATTTCGTATCGATCAACTGGGTATCGATACGAAACCAAGGACCAGGCATCGATACGAAGGCAATGGAGATTCATCGATACAAGTGCAATGAAGGTTCATCGATACGAATGACTGGGCCCTAGATGGATACGAAAGGCATAGTCAACCAAGAGAAGTGGTCACTCGGCATGAAATGTGGATCTCTCCTGATCTATCGCTCCATGTCATCAGTGAATAACTGATCGAGACGCAGCCTGTCGATACGAAGGAGTATCGATACGAACAGGTATCGATATGCATGCTTCAGCCAACTACAAAACCAACCATGGATCAATCATAACTCAAAATCTACAAGTCCAAATGCTACGAAATTTTCACAGGAGCTTGCTTACTACCTCAAGAATGTCATTGATCAATCACAACCCGAATGGACAAAATCTTGATCGATACGAAGGTGATGGGGATCGATCCCAATCGATCCTAAATGACTCCTGATCGATCTGGTGGGCCCACCCACGTGTGAGAAGGAGTATTCCGAGTTCAAGGGTAGATATTTCAGACCTACACCTATAAATAGCACCCCTGCGCTTACAGAAAAAGGACTTTTGACTCTGCTATGCCGTTACTATGCCACAGCTTCATTGTAACTTGAGTGTTAGAGTGTTGTACTGTTTTAATCAGTTGTCAATCATCAATAAAAATCAAAACATTCAAAGTGGACGTAGGCTACAACGTCGAACCACTGTAATTTCTTATCTTTTTCTATTTCTGCATGCTTTTGTTGGTGTGATTGTTAGATTAGCCTCTTTTTCCATTTAATTTCCCCATTTTAATTTCTTCAATCACATCCAAGAGTGTTGTGCCCAATTTTGGTACAACAGAGAGCAGGAAACTGGTTTTCCAAACCCAAGCCTAGAGACTATCTCTTTGTCACCCATAAGACGGTCAAGTTATTTGATCGACTCTAACCTAAATATTTTTCAAACTTCTTAGTTGCCTTTAGAATGATTGATAAATTATTTGAAAAATATTCACAAAAGATTTGGGAAAAAAACCCAAATTTTATAAACAACTTCCTTTTAACCATTTATTTTAAACTCCTTCAAAAATATTTTGTAACTTCCAAATCAGCTACAAAATACTTAAATATTAATTTGAAAAGATTATTAAAACGACCGGGGAAGAATAATTAAGCTAAAACCATGATTTTCAAAAGTTACCAAAATCGTCGCAAAAAACTACCGTGAATAGTATTTTTAAAGCTTCTTTGACCAAACTACTATTTTCGTTTCATATACACCTATTTTTATAACTTAAATCCCTTTTAAAAAATTTAATATATTTATGGAATTTATTTCATATTTTTAAAGATTAAAAATATCTATTTTTAAAGAATTTATCACTTTGGTTTCCGAATTGCCAAACCAAAACGTTTTTGAAAACTTTATTTGGACACATTTGGAACTCTACTTAATGAAATCCCGATTTTTCTTTCTCATTTGAAAATTATAATTACAAGAGTTTGGAAAATTCTTATTTAGAATAATTCCGAGCTATATTCCACTCTACACATTGATTTAACTTTAACGGCGCAAAATCGCAAACTATCGCTACGCGACGCGCCTATTTTGACTCTAATTTCGTATCTTTTCAAAAAAAATCCGAAATGATTTTAATGTTTATAAAACATTTATAACCATTTTAAACCATTTTTATTCATGTTTAAAGAGGTATAACTATGCCGTAACACTTTTATAATTCATAAGAGAAAGTGTTTTCTTTGTGTAAATTCGACGTGTATTTACCATGAATTATTTCCATAATCAAGAAAACATATTATCGCATCCATAACATGATAACCAAACATAGAAAATAAGCATGGCAAAACATATCATATCATCATATAGTTTAATGAAATAAACTGGCGGACTAATTCTCATATTCATTTATCTTTAGATGTACTAACATTGACTATAGCTCCACTATCACCGAACTGAAACTTATGAATCCTGCCTTGGGACCCATGGGTGTGCTTGGCCTTGCACTAGAGAGGGTGGAGAGGTGGTGGTAGCTTTTGATGAGTTCATCCAAGCAAGGAGAAAGAAGAGAATGTTATCGCTCACTTTAATTTCAAACTAAGGTGGTATCTTTCTATATTTGGAAATGTATTTTCAGCAGAGCTTCGCTACGACTATGGAATAATTTATAAGGACATGGAAGCCATTAATTAAGAGGAAGAAGAAGCTTAGAAAATGGAATGGAAGTGTGAATAAAATGAGAAGGTATGCCTTGTATTTATAGGAAAAAAGATGCAAACAAATATCTTATGTTACAAAGACCAAACTACCCTCACCCACACCCCCTTCCTTATGTTCATAGCCACCTCCCTTGCCATGTGCTCGGCCACCCTCCATTTGCCTCCTTCTTGTCATGGTGATGGAAGTGATGTTTGATGAGAGGTTTGCTTTATCTTAGATTAAGGATGAAGTAATGTAAAATATCTTAGATATTTTAACTGTTTATGTGTGTGTGTCTATATATATATATATATATATGTATGTGCATTTGCATGTACAGGTGCATGTATAACATGTATACATGTGCACAGGACACAAAAACAAGGTTGCAACGACTTTAAACAACTTTAGTTCGTTAAGCCGTTGTGAATCCGGAACCCGATTTCCGATCATATTTTTACTTCTCTATTAAACTACATATATTTGTAAACAAATTTTGAAAATATATTTCTTATCATCTTAGAATAACTAAAATGTGCTCATTTGAATTATCAAACCATATAAATCAATATTCAGACAAGTCAAAAAGATTGAGAAATAGAACCTACAAAATCCTGCCATTAAATTGCCGAAGTGCGACGAAATTTGCATATCTTTATAAAACAAGTTTATACATTTATAAAACTATTATAAATCAATTATTATCACTATATAATAATTAAAATGGATTATTCTTCATTTAAAATAATTATTCGGATATTTAAACTTAATTTAAAATTCCAAAAAATTTGTAAAAGTGATGACATCCTTGATGATGTCATAAAGGCATTTTATTTTCAAAAATAAAACAAATAATTTAATTACATATTCTTGCTTAAATTGAGAAATAAGTGTATGTATCCATTTTTGTATCCTCTAGTACTGAGAAAACCTCAATTTTATCGAAAACTGATCTTCATCGCTTTTTTTGATGGAAATCCCAAATATCTATATTTGTAAATATAATTTTAAAACATGTTTACCATCATTAATTATTGTTCAAAACATTTTAATTTGTGTTATAAAATATTATATTTGAATATTCAAAATTAAATATTATTTTTCAAAGTGATGAATTCACGGGTCGTAACATTCTTCCCCTTAAAAGAATTTCATCCCCGAAATTTACCAAACCCAACACTAGGTAATACTTACCCAAACCCTTGCTATGTGCATAGATTATCGGTATGGTATATTTGGATCTTAAATTCGAATATACCACTTTTCTTTCGAACTAGTATTGATCCTCCGATTCTTTAGTGCGGACTCTGATCAGGCTCAGAAACTTTTATTTTCTTTGCATAGCTCTCAACTATGACAAAGAACATAAGTATCCGATCACAAACCCTCATCAATGTTTTCCATCGAGCATCGAGTGATAATTATTTTTGGACACAAAGTCCTATATCCTAATCTTAGGCCAAATCGTGCGACGAATTAATCCATGTACGGCTCACGTGCTCTTTATCCTTTCCAAAATTTCTAGTTTAAGTTCTTAAATTTTTAATAAAAATACAGTTTTATCTTATAAAGAAAACTTCTTCTTTTAAATTTTATTTTCTTTATCAAGAATTATTATAAATTTTCTTAAGTGATTGATGTAACTATAAATGAGAGAAGTCATAACAAAAGACCATATTTATATTATACAAGCCTTAATATCTTACATAAGTCATCCTTATCTTACATAAGTCATTCAAACCATACTTAGGTATTATAGATACCGGAAATACACAACCATATTACAAACATAGTTAAGACACCATACACTTCTACATAAAATACTATATTAGATAGCAATCAACCGTTCTTCAATTCTCATCATAATACCCGACTATACTTCCGATTTCGATGTTGATGGTCCTTCTAAATTCCCAAATTCATAAACTACAATTACCCCCATATCGTCTTCATCTTCACTTTCTAGCTCGTCGTTTGCTTCATTACCATCCTCATTCTGATGAACTAAATTCCATCCCATTGGTTGCCAATGTTGTCCTTGAGAGACCCCTTGAACATGACCCAATCCAACCGGATTTCCTGGTAAAACATTTCCCTAAGCCAACTCCTCTATACCTTGCCCTTCCTCTTCCCATGGATTCTCAAACTCTTTCATATAATCCCAATTGATGCTTGAGATTGGGATTGTTCTTCCCAAATGACATTGTCATTCTCGCCCATCTCCCAAAGGATGTTAATATCATTACTACTATTATCTGCTTCATTCGACATTTCATTCATCCATGCATCATATGCAGCGGAGTTTGGACTATTTATTCCTCTGGTTTGGATTCTTCCTCTATAGCTACTTCTTCTTCGTGAATTACCTCCTCATCTTGTTTTGGTTTCGAACTTTCTGGATTTGTTATCCACATTCCGTATGAGGATTCCTGGTTCAACTCCATGGGTTCTAACACCATGACTATCTCTACGTCATTTGATGCTTAGGCTATTTCTTTATCACTAGATGTTATAACATGCTCTGGAGTCTCTGGTGATATAAGTTTGTAACAACCCATAATTTTCGATAATTAAAAATATTAATTAAATAAGATTTTGGGATTTAATTTTGGAAGAAAATAAAAATTTTGATTTATTAATGAGAAAAATAATAAGAATATGATTTAATAATGTTGTTGGAATGTAATTGACAACTATTTTAATGTGATTCCAATCAATTGAAATAATTGTAAAGTTAAATTTGGTTATAATTATAAATAAGGAATAAATTAAATGTTGGATTTAATATTGAAATTATTTGTTATTTATATCCATAAGGTGATAGTTGATTGAATAATAAGATGTGAATCAAAATAAATGAATCTATTGGAATTTAAATTATAATTAATGCATTTCTTGCAATTGCCATTAAATGCGGTAATTGGATGCATCATTCGAACATAAATTGACGAAGAACATCGGCCGTTCATTTTTAAGGTTTTCGATCCAACGGCGGATCGTCGTCCAATCGACGATCGGGACGCGCCGTTGCGAAGTGGGCATTGAGCAGGGTCAATCTATGAAACTCATTTGTCTTAATGATCGCCTAATTCTCTAGTATTATGCCTTAAGTATTGCGGCAGCACTGGTGGTTTCAGGAGGTGGCGGCGGTCGTGCGACTTGGGGATGGAGCGGCCGTTGATGGTGTGGCCGGTGATGAGCTCGGATGTGGTCGAAGTCAGGTGCAGTGGTGGCGATTATTGCCCAAAGGCTAGCGGCTACAGGTCAGCGTGCGATGTTGAGCGCTAGATAGGGTTAGGGTACGAGATTAGGTGACGTGTAATTATATTTATTATTTTATTTATATGATAATATAAATCGTATAACTTATAATATTAATATCTTTTGCATACGAGCTCGGATTCACACGTGGTTTCCTCCGCTGCGATTGTACCGAAATTCTAGACATTATTGAACTTGTTTGGTCAAATTCTAAGACTGTTGGATTTTTAGGCTATAATTGGATTTTAAATCGATTTAAAATCAAAGGCAAGTGTTTTAACCCACTCACAACTACTAAATTACCTTATGTTAGTTAAATAAAATTTATGATGTGATTATAAAATTATTTATTGCTGTTTGGTATATTTAATTTTTCATTTGAGTTAATTTGAATTTATATTGAATTTAATTGCCATTTAATTTAATATTGGATTTAAATTGTTAATTGAATACCTGATAGTGATAACCGGTTATTTGTTGTGATTTATTGGTTGATTCGAATGATGATTGTGATGGATGTTTAATTGTTGATATTTGGATGATTGGATATTATATTTATTTTATATGTTGTTATCACACTACAAGTTCCCTAAGTTATCGTTAGGAAAATCACTATAGGTTGAAATGATACATACCCAAATTGTGTTATAGATTAGGGAAAAATCGTTATGGGTTGAAATGATAGATTCGAGTGATTTTATGGATTTTGAATTTTAACTCGGGATTGCGCGTTGAAATGACTTATACCCGTAAATTTAAATTTATTACGGATTGAAATGATATATATCTGTATCACTTGACCATAGGGTAGAAAATTATATACGGACACCGGATTGGTTAAATTAAATGATTTTGAATCCTTAATTTTTGGATCCGATTAAATGATATTTTGAAGAATTTTATTTATATAAATTGCATTATTTCCAAAATTCAATCTTTAAATATTTAAATTGAAATTGGTTTAAATGAATTGTTTGAAGAAGTAAATTGGAATTTTACAGCTGAATTTTGGAATATAAATGAAATTTATCAAAACTTAATTATTGTAAATGTTTGAATATTTAAACTTTGAAACCTATTGAATTTAAAGTGGTTTAAATTTGTATGTTCAAACATGGATTTAAAATCGATATAAATAGAAATTGTTTATAAGAATGTGAATTGAAAGGTTAAAATTGAGTTTGTTGATTTGGAATCTGGATATGATCCAAATTTGTTGAAATGAAAGAAATGGGTTAATTGGATATTATTTTCAAATAAATTATTTTAATGTAAACTGTTTAAAAATCTATTATATTAAAAATTTTAGATTTTTTTAGATTTTCGAACTATTTACTATATAAACCATTTCCAGTAATTAAACCATTTTATATTAAACTATCTTAACTATTTTAAAACCCTTAAACTATTTAAACTATTTTAAACTATTTAAACTATTTTAAACTATTAAAAACTATTTTTAAACTATTGTAAACTATTTCTAATATATTAACTATTTTAATATATAACCTATTTTATTATATAAATTGTTTCTAATATATAAATTATTTTAATATATAACCTATTTTAATATATAAAATAATTCTAATATATAAACTATTTTCATTTATAACCTATTTTTAAACGTATAATCTCTTTTCAAAAGTATAACTATTCCAATATATAAACTACTTTCAATATTCAAACTGTTAGAGTTGTAACTGTTATGATTTAGATTTAGTTGGTTTACAAGGCAATATTTGGATATGATGGTTTAACCTACTTTAGTGGTTATGACTTTGAAACGTATATGATTTTGAAGTAAATAATGATTTTGAAAGTGAATATGATTTTGAAAGGATTATGATTTGGAAGTGAATATGATTTTGAAGTAAATAACTATTTCGAAAGTGATATGATTTTGAAGTGAATATGATATTTTGATATGAAGTATGAACTGTATGAAATGTAAAAGAACCATCCGGTGTGAAATTAGCATTTGGTTGTTAAAGAGACCGTGATCGTATATTGTCATACTCTTTGCCAATACTGAAAACCACTTTAACAACTATGCACGTGGTGGAGATTGGAAAATGAAGTAGGATGGTTTGGCAAACGATTATGTATGAGGTATTAACGTAGCCCTAACTCCCTCGAGTCAGCTTGATATGACTAAAACAGGAGCCATGCCGGGCCAAGTGAGGTCGCACCTCCGATCGAACATGCTTCTTCGATACTATATTTTACTTTGTGATTGATTTGGTGGCCATCCCTCGATTTATATTTGGGAGTGTGTTCCGAGGTGGGCAGTAGTAGCTGCTATGCGTTACCACCAGTGTAGATCTGCAAAACGGTAGTATCCTACCTGGACATTGCCTTGTGTGCCTTGTTGTGACGCCCCACCTCTATACCCACGCTAGCCAAGAACACTACGGTGTAGTGCTGTCAACTAGCACGGAGAATAAGGCTGTTGAGGAGCGACCATCCATGTAATTGCTTTGTGCGAGCACCGATATGTCAGATAGAATAACATGCATTTCATCTTTTAGAGGAAATCCGACATACCGTTACAAACTCAAAGCTACTACACAGTGGCTATAATAGTTTAGGACAATAAATATAAAAATAACACAGATAACATAAATGCGGAATAAAGATGGAACGAAAAGTCTCATATATACAATAACTGATATCAGTTACAATACATTTGACACAATACAAATGATACAACTACAACTGTCGACTCAAGAAGTTATATATACAAGTACATTATCGACTAATATACATGAATACATTATCATCTTAAAACAGACACACTGACTACTACAACAAGACGAAGACCACTTCAACTGATATAAAAAGTCTTCATAGCTCTAGCAGCAACCCAAAGCTAAAAATCTACAACCTGTAAATACTCGGTCTGACCCGAGTATTACATTCAAAAGAAAATAATACTCGGATCAGTCTAATTCAAACTCAGTTATTAGCGCATAGAAGCAATAATAATTAATCTCAAAATAGATGACAGTCACAGGAATCTCGTATATCCAACTTCTCGATAAGAGAACCGGATAACGGCAGATATAACACTAAACAGTGTTAATCCACAAAACAGAAATCCAAAGCAGTTTAAATAATTGAAATGTCAATTTAAAAATATCAATGCTAATTGGCTGCAGTACACGCTAACGTGTACTGCCTCGCCAATACAGCCTACGAATTACGCAACAGGTCGATGAATAAAGAATAAAAGAGATATCGATTAAAATCTGTCAATTCGGTGTGGCTGCAGTGCACGCACGCGTGCACTGCCTCGCCACAACAGAGTATAAAGTCACCACAAGGGACAAGGGTAAAACTGCTACGAAAATGCAGCAGGTCAGCAAGTGCTCAGGGATGAACAGATGCAAGCGAAAATGACACATGGATATGCAGTGTATAAAAGTAGGAACCAAGTGAAGAAACTGCAGTGTCAAGTATGCATGAAACTGGATGGAGCAAACTCAACAGGAAATGTATATGAACATAAGGTAGTTCAATACTATTACACCTAACAGATGTAACATGAAGTGATAATTCAAAGGCATAAAAGATCAATGCAGTGACACACAATCATATAGGCATAGGTTACAGGGCAACGTAGTAGCCAAGGCCGAAGTGAGGAAGAAACCAAACCAAGACAACTTAATAATTTGCTAAAATGAAATGCCCAGAAACAATTATCAGTTTTGAACCAAGCAAGTCCAAAACTTCAAGAGCCTGTAACTGGACAGTACTTACATCAAAATTTAGAACAAGGAAAAATGCCAAAGTCGAAGTACATAGGTGCAGACAACAAATACATGTCCAGATGTACAAATGCAACAGTGCATCAAAGAAGACAAACTGCAGAGAAGTCACAAAGAAAATCCAAAGTCAAGCAGATACAAGTATACATGTATGCACATATATATATATATGCATACACATACATACCCCTCGCAGATGAAGCAGTACCCAAGATCAAGATAGTTCAGGTAATACAAATCAAAAACCAGGGCTACATAGTCCAACTGAATTTGTCACGAAGACCAATTAAAATGAAGAGACCATTGCAAGTATACTGAATGATGAAAGACACAACAGGGAGAACTTCAAGTTCAACAACCCAAGTGAAGCTACAGATCAACAGGGAAGAACTCAGTGATTAATCTATGAAGGCAACATGCAAGCTCGACTAGCAGGTGATCAAACATGTACACGTGAATGGCAAAAGAACTACACAATGAAGTATGAATGTTACTGGCAACAGGGAAACAAAGGCACCAGTAAACAAAATGTCAAGGCAGTATGCAACATAACAAACTTCAGAGCACATATGCATGGAGCAAAGGAGACATCTCAAAATGAGCCAGACCTCAAAACACAAGCCTGCAAGACTACCGATACAAGTAGCTACAAACCAAAACCTAGCAAAGGTCAAATACTAGAAATCTAACTTATGCCACTTCAGAAGATATCAAGATAACCAAAGTCAGAGAAATCATCAAAAGTCATAGCGAACAAGATCACGATGGTGGCCAAGGTGATCAATCAGTCAAAGTAAATTACTTCCAAAATTCATCGGCTACCCAATTCAATGGTCGTGCAACATCAACAAAGTGGTACAATAGTTAAAGGCAGAATGACCAGTGTCACATAATAGCAAGTAAGTTAAACTAGGTCGAACTCAATCAAAAAAAAACAGGTTACAACTGCTCCTAACAAAGACAAAGATGTCTGGAATATCATCGCGAAAACCCAGGGCAAGTAACAGTGATCAATTCCAAGTTGAAGCCAACCAAAACAATTGAAAACGAATAAAGCCGTGGCCATCACGAAAACAAGTCGTGAGTCAAACAAATCAAAACAAGAAATTCACGAAGCAGTTAATTCCAAGCAACATCGAAATCTGATATCAGGTGAAAACAAAAGGGCCGAGATAAAACAAGGTTGAATCTAACTCAAATTACAGAAGCATCATACACAGAGTTATCTAGATGTGAGTAATACGATTACTCACCTTTTTCCCACTAATTCGACTAAAGAAGAAGAAGTCGAAGGCATCTCCGAGGCGGCTTCACAAAAGCAAGGCGACCGAGTTGAATTCGAGGGGACGAACGAAACTAAGAGTGAACGCCTTCTATCCTCTTCGATTTCCATGCCCTTGTTTCGCTGAGAAGACGAGCGAGAAGACGCGGCTTCCCCTTTTCTTTGCTGGAGAAGACGAACGAGAGAGTCGCCATTCTCGTTTCTTTGATTAGGTTTAGGGTTGCTAAAGTGAATCGAATGAACGAAAGAGGGAAAATGGGTTTTCTTTGATAAATATCACAGTATTTTGAAGATGTGGGCTGAGATTATAAGTTAAAGCCCTTCAACTCTTACGCAACGTTTTATTAGAGAATTTTACGTCTTAAAAGGATTTCAGTTCGATCAAAATTTCTGATAGTAATTTGTTATCAATTTCAATCATCTAATTTCGATAATCAATTGATGCAAAATACTGGGTTGTTACAGACTTCCCTCCTTAAAGAAATTGCGTCCTCGCAATCATAAAGAATAAATGGACAAAGAGGTAACAACCATAAGAGCATGGCAATGACGAATGCATAAGCAAAGCAAATGCCAACAGGGAAGCATTAGAATTATGGAAGTATCAGATATAGAATCAAAAAGGTTCGACTGCTTCAAGTCAAAAGGATCAACATCGTGGGGATCAAGGAATCAAAATCAGACGACTATCAAAGAGCAAGAATCAATCGAGTTCCAGCATTTAAAGGAAAAGGAATCAGAGCAGAAATTACGTACTGCACGAATTGAATGTGAGTAAATCAGATTACTCACCTGAATTGCCAGAGAAAAAGACGAAGCTCGAATCTCAAAATCGCAAATATTCAATCATCAAAAACGATAGTCGAAATTTTTCACAAATATCCGATTATCAAAAACGATAAGCAGAAACCACAATTATTCGATTATCAAATCGAAAAATATTTAATTATCTCAAACGATAATCAATTTCACAAATATCTGATTATCAAAAACGATAATCAGAAATCACAAAGATTCGATTATCAAATCGAAAAATATTTAATTATCTCAAATGATAATCAAATTTCACAAATATCTGATTATCAAAAACGATAATCAGAAACACAAATATTCGATTAATCAAATCGAAAAATATTTAATTATCTTAAACGATAATCAAATTTCACAAATATCTGATTATCAAAAACGATAATCAGAAATCACAAAGATTCGATTATCAAATCGAAAAATATTTAATTATCTCAAACGATAATCAAATTTCACAAATATCTGATTATCAAAAACGATAATCAGAAACACAAATATTCGATTAATCAAATCGAAAAATATTTAATTATCTTAAACGATAATCAAATTTCACAAATATCTGATTATCAAAAACGATAATCAGAAATCACAAAGATTCGATTAATCAAATCGAAAAATATTTAATTATCTCAAATGATAATCAAATTTCACAAATATCTGATTATCAAAAACGATAATCAGAAACACAAATATTCGATTAATCAAATCGAAAAATATTTAATTATCTTAAACGATAATCAAATTTCACAAATATCTGATTATCAAAAACGATAATCAGAAGTCATAAATATTCAATTAACGAGTCCGGAATTAACCGAAGTAGTAAAAGTATGGTTTCATAGTCCGTACTTTTGCTAAATCGTTTAAATCTCTTTATCGTTTCCTTGAAAGTGCAGGATTGTGTGTTTTAAAAATAACATTTCACATTCTCAAACGGACAAGTCCGGAATTAAGCGAATCAGTAAAAGAAAGGGGTCATAGTCCTCGATTTTTCTGAAATGTTTAAATCGCTTCCTCGTTCTTTTGAAAATGTAAGCTGTAAAAATTTGAAAACAATTTTAATTTATATTTTTGAAACAACTTTTAAAAATAAAGAATTTTGAAAACGCGTGATTAAATTAGCAATATCAGTGTTGCGGGAGAACCGCTTGTAAATCCATTTCAAAATTGACGGTTACCGAAGTTAACACGTCAAAGTCTCATTAAAATAACTGGCATCAAAATATAATACCAAATGAATTTTCATTCATCAAAATGTCACAAGAATCTTCTCAAAGATAGAAAGGGATATCATACCCTAAACTTGTATTCATAACAAGTCAATAACACATGAATTCACCAATGCACAAAAATTGATAAACATATCAATAGAAATCATTAAAATTGGTGAAGCATAAATTCCAGATTTTATCACAAGAAATCCAGAGAACACAAATTCTAGAAATCTACACACGAAATCCAGAAAATACAAATTCTAGAAATCTACACACGAAATCCAGAAAACACAAATTCTAGAAATCTACACACGAAATCCAGAAAACACAAAGAAGGGGGAAGTCCGAACACACGGACGAGAAACTATCTCATGGAAGCTATCCATTTAATTTTACGAACACACGGATGGGAAGCTATTTATTTAATTTTCCGAACACACGGATGGGAAGCTATTTATTTAATTTTCCGAACACACGGATGGAAAGCTATTTATTTAATTTTCCGAACACACGGATGGGAAGCTATTTATTTAATTTTCCGAACACACGGATGGAAAGCTATTTATTTAATTTTCCGAACACACGGATGGAAAGCTATCCATTTAATTTTCCGAACACACGGATGGAAAGCTATCCATTTAATTTTCCGAACACACGGATGGAAAGCTATCCATTTAATTTTCCGAACACACGGATGGAAAGCTATCCATTTAATTTTCCGAACACACGGATGGAAAGCTATCCATTTAATTTTCCGAACACACGGATGGAAAGCTATCCATTTAATTTTCCGAACACACGGATGGCCCGAAGGCAAGTCCGACACACGGACGAAGAGACATCGCACAATCGCTAGTCTAAATCACAAAAATGATCGTCATGATCATAAGGAAGTGTCAATCACACCAAGCTAGTAAATATATGAGTTTAGCTTCATGTCCCATAACCACTTGCTTAACTTAAATATTTACGAACAAGCTGTAAATTTTCACTAGGAAATTGTCACAAAAAGGGTTCAATCGAACAAGTCCAAGAGCTAACCGACGAAGTAAACGCAAGCGTTTCATACCACTTGTTTTACTAGGCCGTTTAATTCAATTTCTCATACGAGTGAAATAAAGGCTTGTATATACTAATAGATTGGAAAACGGTTCAAGAAAAAGAACTTTGTAGTAAAATAGTTTTGAAATCGTTTGGAAAAAGGGATTTTAATATTTACTACTAGTATAGAAAACCTTTATATTTTTAAAGTGACAAATCACAAAAATGATTGTAGAAACAATCAATCACAAGAATTCACATACGAAGATGTGAATGGAATCCAGAGAAATCGATACTGAATCCATCAGAAAGTATGTTCACAAAAATCCCGAAGAAAATGTCATCAAAGTTGCTAATAAATGATAGCAACAAATCGGGGAAATGATCAAGAATCGATTAAATTAGGAAACCAAGTCAGTTCACTAAAATTTCTCATTCGAAGACGTGAATAAAATCCAAAGAATTCGATTCCAAATTCATCAAAGTAGGAATACCCAAAAATTCCAGAAATAGAAGTTATCAAAATCGACAAAGGTGATAACAACTAATTAGAAAAGAAGAATCGATTATCAACTGGAAAAACAAAGCAAATCGAGCAGAAATGCATAAATGACTTCAACAAAAGTAAGAATCAAGTCAATGTCGAAGTCAACAATTAATAGCCGCAGTCGAGTACAAAATGAATCAATCATCATTATCAAAGAAACCAACGGCAAACAAAATCAGAGTCTTGAAAATCAAGAAATTAGCAATTTCCCAAAAACAGAGTGACCGAAGTCGAAGGGAAATCCAGATTAGGAAAACACAAAAATAAGCGTTAGGAATTCATACCTAACAGTCAAAAATAATCATATGTAAAGATGAGAGATAAAACATCGACAAATAGTTGTAACACATGCTCCATCTAAGTTATGTTTTATAATTGTCCTAAACCCCAGGCTCTGATACCAAGCTGTGACGCCCCACCTCTATACCCACGCTAGCCAAGAACACTACGGTGTAGTGCTGTCAACTAGCACGGAGAATAAGGCTGTTGAGGAGCGACCATCCATGTAATTGCTTTGTGCGAGCACCGATATGTCAGATAGAATAACATGCATTTCATCTTTTAGAGGAAATCCGACATACCGTTACAAACTCAAAGCTACTACACAGTGGCTATAATAGTTTAGGACAATAAATATAAAAATAACACAGATAACATAAATGCGGAATAAAGATGGAACGAAAAGTCTCATATATACAATAACTGATATCAGTTACAATACATTTGACACAATACAAATGATACAACTACAACTGTCGACTCAAGAAGTTATATATACAAGTACATTATCGACTAATATACATGAATACATTATCATCTTAAAACAGACACACTGACTACTACAACAAGACGAAGACCACTTCAACTGATATAAAAAGTCTTCATAGCTCTAGCAGCAACCCAAAGCTAAAAATCTACAACCTGTAAATACTCGGTCTGACCCGAGTATTACATTCAAAAGAAAATAATACTCGGATCAGTCTAATTCAAACTCAGTTATTAGCGCATAGAAGCAATAATAATTAATCTCAAAATAGATGACAGTCACAGGAATCTCGTATATCCAACTTCTCGATAAGAGAACCGGATAACGGCAGATATAACACTAAACAGTGTTAATCCACAAAACAGAAATCCAAAGCAGTTTAAATAATTGAAATGTCAATTTAAAAATATCAATGCTAATTGGCTGCAGTACACGCTAACGTGTACTGCCTCGCCAATACAGCCTACGAATTACGCAACAGGTCGATGAATAAAGAATAAAAGAGATATCGATTAAAATCTGTCAATTCGGTGTGGCTGCAGTGCACGCACGCGTGCACTGCCTCGCCACAACAGAGTATAAAGTCACCACAAGGGACAAGGGTAAAACTGCTACGAAAATGCAGCAGGTCAGCAAGTGCTCAGGGATGAACAGATGCAAGCGAAAATGACACATGGATATGCAGTGTATAAAAGTAGGAACCAAGTGAAGAAACTGCAGTGTCAAGTATGCATGAAACTGGATGGAGCAAACTCAACAGGAAATGTATATGAACATAAGGTAGTTCAATACTATTACACCTAACAGATGTAACATGAAGTGATAATTCAAAGGCATAAAAGATCAATGCAGTGACACACAATCATATAGGCATAGGTTACAGGGCAACGTAGTAGCCAAGGCCGAAGTGAGGAAGAAACCAAACCAAGACAACTTAATAATTTGCTAAAATGAAATGCCCAGAAACAATTATCAGTTTTGAACCAAGCAAGTCCAAAACTTCAAGAGCCTGTAACTGGACAGTACTTACATCAAAATTTAGAACAAGGAAAAATGCCAAAGTCGAAGTACATAGGTGCAGACAACAAATACATGTCCAGATGTACAAATGCAACAGTGCATCAAAGAAGACAAACTGCAGAGAAGTCACAAAGAAAATCCAAAGTCAAGCAGATACAAGTATACATGTATGCACATATATATATATATGCATACACATACATACCCCTCGCAGATGAAGCAGTACCCAAGATCAAGATAGTTCAGGTAATACAAATCAAAAACCAGGGCTACATAGTCCAACTGAATTTGTCACGAAGACCAATTAAAATGAAGAGACCATTGCAAGTATACTGAATGATGAAAGACACAACAGGGAGAACTTCAAGTTCAACAACCCAAGTGAAGCTACAGATCAACAGGGAAGAACTCAGTGATTAATCTATGAAGGCAACATGCAAGCTCGACTAGCAGGTGATCAAACATGTACACGTGAATGGCAAAAGAACTACACAATGAAGTATGAATGTTACTGGCAACAGGGAAACAAAGGCACCAGTAAACAAAATGTCAAGGCAGTATGCAACATAACAAACTTCAGAGCACATATGCATGGAGCAAAGGAGACATCTCAAAATGAGCCAGACCTCAAAACACAAGCCTGCAAGACTACCGATACAAGTAGCTACAAACCAAAACCTAGCAAAGGTCAAATACTAGAAATCTAACTTATGCCACTTCAGAAGATATCAAGATAACCAAAGTCAGAGAAATCATCAAAAGTCATAGCGAACAAGATCACGATGGTGGCCAAGGTGATCAATCAGTCAAAGTAAATTACTTCCAAAATTCATCGGCTACCCAATTCAATGGTCGTGCAACATCAACAAAGTGGTACAATAGTTAAAGGCAGAATGACCAGTGTCACATAATAGCAAGTAAGTTAAACTAGGTCGAACTCAGTCAAAAAAAAACAGGTTACAACTGCTCCTAACAAAGACAAAGATGTCTGGAATATCATCGCGAAAACCCAGGGCAAGTAACAGTGATCAATTCCAAGTTGAAGCCAACCAAAACAATTGAAAACGAATAAAGCCGTGGCCATCACGAAAACAAGTCGTGAGTCAAACAAATCAAAACAAGAAATTCACGAAGCAGTTAATTCCAAGCAACATCGAAATCTGATATCAGGTGAAAACAAAAGGGCCGAGATAAAACAAGGTTGAATCTAACTCAAATTACAGAAGCATCATACACAGAGTTATCTAGATGTGAGTAATACGATTACTCACCTTTTTCCCACTAATTCGACTAAAGAAGAAGAAGTCGAAGGCATCTCCGAGGCGGCTTCACAAAAGCAAGGCGACCGAGTTGAATTCGAGGGGACGAACGAAACTGAGAGTGAACGCCTTCTATCCTCTTCGATTTCCATGCCCTTGTTTCGCTGAGAAGACGAGCGAGAAGACGCGGCTTCCCCTTTTCTTTGCTGGAGAAGACGAACGAGAGAGTCGCCATTCTCGTTTCTTTGATTAGGTTTAGGGTTGCTAAAGTGAATCGAATGAACGAAAGAGGGAAAATGGGTTTTCTTTGATAAATATCACAGTATTTTGAAGATGTGGGCTGAGATTATAAGTTAAAGCCCTTCAACTCTTACGCAACGTTTTATTAGAGAATTTTACGTCTTAAAAGGATTTCAGTTCGATCAAAATTTCTGATAGTAATTTGTTATCAATTTCAATCATCTAATTTCGATAATCAATTGATGCAAAATACTGGGTTGTTACACTTGTCACATGCCTTATCGCGCCAAACTTACGAGTTTGGTTTGTGTCGTACCTATGGAGTGCTCCCTGATAGCCCACCAGTTTACGGTGGAGTTTATAGTATCTATATAGACTACGACATTTATATAAAATGTGTTAAGGGGGATATGGGTAATGCCTTAATTATATTTTAATACTTTACTTTACTGATAAACATATTATAATAGCATATATTACTACATAGTAAATAGTTTAACGGATCCTTAGGAGATGGAATCCCGAACATCTCTTAAGTTATTTCACGCACATTAGACACTGGATAGGAGATTTAAAATCGCGTAAACATCTCTGAAGCCGTTACACTCATATTTACTTATTTTGATTTAACTTACATAAGATCTTTTAGTTCTGACTCGAGTGTTTTGTCTTTTCATTACGCTCGGGTTAGTCTGAGCTTTTCAGTATATTGAAGACTTTATTTCTGGAGGACGAAGACGAAGATTTAGTATATTATTACTATTTATTTATACTACTGCATCATGTTGTTCAGCTGCATTTTTTATTTATTTCTGCTAAAGTAACTCTGATCTGTATTGTAAAAGTGTAATCAAATGTTATTTGTAAAACAGCTTCATGAACTGTTTATTTGATAATTATATTTTGTCATTCCGCTATGAGATTCTGTGTTTTAATTTCTTTCTTTTCTCTTCTTTTTCTTATTTACCCCATAACAACCCTCCCTTTTGAATGGTTTGGATTCAACATGTGTGGTTTATTGTCGATTTAAACTGTCCAAAAAGGTAGGTCATTATATTTGGTATTAGAGCTTTGTTTTAGCGATAATCTTAGCTTTGTGGGGTCTGACTCATTAGAGATAGGGTAGTAATACCCTAGAATGAGTTTGTCTGAGTGTATATATATGAGAGAGCATACTTGTTAGTGTTATAAAATTATTTTTATATTGTGTTAATTTGTTCTGTTTAGTATTTATAAATTCTGGTTGGTACATAGGATGTTATGGCATCGATAGGGATTTCTAAACACTTAATAGGGCAGACCGATATAATATTGGTTTGAAATATTAGTAAATGAAATAATTTTACCTAGTATTTTATTTTGTATATAAAAGAATGATTTTATAGATGGATATAGTTGTTTGTGATATGCTTGTTTGTTAGGAAGTGAAATTTTATAAATATTGATTGCAAAATAAGATTTACAAATAAAGTAAATATAAATTGGAAATTTGAGAACTTAAGTTTCGGGATTTTGAAATTTTTTTTCCAAAGAATTTGGAATATAATATTAGTATTATTTGGAAGTATTTTCAGACATAAACATTTTCAATGCGATTTGAAAAAATGTTTTAAAGGAATATTTTAAGGAAATAATTTTTGTACTCCCCTCTTCTATCGCTGGAAAATAATTTTGGTGATGAGTGCACGCATCATCGACGTTCATTTTCGAGTTTCAAAGTGGAAGGCCATTGTAGTAGCTTTACTACACATTTGTTTTGATAAACAAATTTAAATTTTAAATTTCTATATATGATTTGATATATATAAAAGATATGAGTATATATATTATTATTTTCAATGGTTTGAAAGAACCCGACATTTAGTTCTTAAGTTTCTATTAAATTAATGATTTTTTAGTTTATAAATAAAGTGAAATTTTAATAATTAGAAACTTCTAAAATGAAAAAAATAAGAAATTAAGAGTTAACTGATTAACGAAGTGTAAAGAAATTAAAGGTTGTCACTTATAAATTAAAGAGTAATGAAATTAGAAGATGTAATTATTGAACATTTTGTTAACTAAATGAATGAGATAAACTTGTGTAACATTCAATTACATTCTTAAAACACACACATATATATATATATATAACTTATCAGAAATGTTTAAAAGTTGTAATGTTAAATAGGAATATGCAATAGGATAATATAAAAGTAAAACTTAAGTAATGAAAGTGTTCAAATGGAATTATTTCTATAAATAAGAGTTTTGATGTTACAAGAAATGTTATAAACATAAGTTAATATTGTGAAATGCTTATAATTAAATTAAATAGTAAAAAGTAAATACTGTTTAAGTAAATGATATAAACTCAAGAAAATGACTGAAATGATTCACTGATGAATATTAATATTAAAATGGATATCAAGGATTATAAGTAAATAAAAAATATGAAATAAACTAAAATGAAATGTATGTAATACTTTAACATGTATTCAATGATGATCTCTAATATAGAATGAGAAATAAATCTAGTAAGTAATGAAGAAAAATTAATTAATAAAATTATCATTATATGAATGAATGGAAACAGATGAACAATAAATGATGTGAAAGTAAATTAATAAGAATAAACTTAAATGATATTTGAAATTCTTGGTTGTTTTGGCTTATGGGATGTTTGGGAAAGGATATTTCTAACTATATAAGGATGTATAAATAACCTATTAAGTAATTACCTCAGGCTATTGAGTGTAGTGTAACGACCCACTATTTTGGACCATTCGCATCCATTATAAGTGTATAGGAAGACACTCATGCCGGAATTGAATTGCTCAAAATACCGTGTTGTTAATTTAAATTGGCAAAACTGAGCATATACAGTAAATAAAAAATCACAGATCACAGACACAGAGTAATAAATGCAGCGGAAATAAAAGAGATAGTAGTTCATGAAGCTACTATATAAATGTATAAGTTACATCAGAGTTAAACCAGATACAACGGAAGAGTAATACGATACATCAGATACAAATCAGAATACATCACTGGAATCATCGAATACTGAAAACAGAATAGATGGCTGGATCTTCAAGCAAAGCTCCAACTCCAAAGGCGAGTCTCGAATACTGGTACACTCAGTCTGACCCGAGCGTAAAGCAAAAACACAAGAAACTCGAGTCAGGATTAACATTCTTATATCAATAAATCCAACTCAAGTGAAATAGCAATTGAAATACAAGTAACTCAAAGGATGTTTGGAATAACCATCCTTTAAGGATCCGTTAAACTATCTACTAGGTAGTAGTGTACGATAAGTAGATAATGTCTATCAGTAATATAAAGATATCAAAATAGTGTTAAGTCATGGCTCATTCCACCCTTAACACATTTTTATTCCCAAAAGCATATACAAGACCGTAGTTTCCCCAAAATCGGAAGTCACCAGAGGGCAATCCATATACTAAAGGTACAAAACAAATTCGTAGTGGTCGCGAATAGGGAATACAAGTATGACAAGGCACATGAGGCAATACCCAAGGTAGTGATACTACCGTTCGCCTGATCCGGACTGGTGAGAACGCAACGCCGCAGCGCCCGCAACACCGTGAAACAACACTCCCAAAATCAAGGGTGCACCAATCGACAACAAGTAATGAGTAGTTCGAAGAAGTGTGTTCACTTGAGGTAGCTAATCCTCCATTGGCCCGGCACGGCTCCTGTTTTAGTCATTTTCAATTTGACACAAGTGTCAAGGCTATCCATTATCGTTCTCTTTCTTCAGTCATCACGTACATCATTCCAACCACTTCATTCTAGATCATCACTCCGCGTATAGTTATTAAAGTGGTTTTCGGTTTAGATAGAGAGTATATCCATAACCGATTCCGGTCTCTTTAATAACTTTCGTAATTATTACACCGATTGGTCGTTTATATATTTCAAAAACCAAATCAAATTCAATTTCAATTTCAATTCGTAAACCAACATTTCATTTGTCTTTCTAAATCAATTTCCAATATTTACGTTTCAAAACTTCATAATTACCATTTCAAAATCTTATAATTCAATTTCAATATCTATTTAAAACCATTCAAATATTGATTCAAGTTCATATATAAGTTTCATTTCGAAAACGTTTAAATTAATTTAATTTAACATTCAAATCAAATTTAAATTCATTTATCGATTTCATTCAATATTCATTAAGTAAATTTTCCATTCAAAACAATTTCTAGTAAATTTCCAATTCATTAAATCAATTTCTTAAGTTCAACTTCATTAAATCAAAACTTATAAATTGTATTAAATTAAATTCATCAAATCAAATTCTTTAATTTTCAAGTCTTACATTTATTTCAATAAATCACATTTTATTTCTTGTTAAAGAAATTCAATTTCACTTATTTACTTACTTAAATATTTTCCAAAATTTAATTAATAAAGAAACTAAATTTCAATTATTTACGAAGTAAAATTCACTTATTCACAAATTCAATTTAATTTAATCATTAAATAATTCAATCTTATTTAATTATTAAATAATTCAAAACTTAATTATTAAATAATTTCAAAGTTTAATAATTTCAAACTTACTTATAATTTCAAACTTAATTCAATCATTTCTCAAATTTAACAACATTCTTTTATCAATTACATTGTTAATATTTTGTTTCAGATTATTACATATTAACATTTTCCTTTCATTAAAATTCAAATTTCAACTTCATTTCAAAACCATATTATTTATGCAAATAAAATCTTCGTTTATTTTTAAATCAAATTATTGACCAATCTGGTTTTTATTTAATTCTCTATCCTAGGTCAAAGTTCAATTTGGGTATTTATCATTTCAACCCGATTCCAATTTAATTCAAAATCAAAACATAGCAAAGGGAACTTGCAGTGTGATAACTGGGATGGTGTCAAAGTAAATAAACAAGCAATAACAACAATCAATATCAATCCAATAATCAATTCAAATAATCCCGAAATAATCGTATTAATTTACATTGTTGTTTGTGCAAATTAATATAACTATTTCTAGAATCTACACTATCATTTCATGTAGATTAAAGATTATTACAATAATATAAATACGGTTCTTCACTTGATATTCAATTTCCATTTTACACTACAACAATTAATCCAATATGCGTTCAATGGTTCAAAGTGTAATTATCACTATTCTACATGTCAATTAATTTAACAATTAAAAGGGGTCATATTCAACTAAATCCAATTCAACATATGTGTCGATTCAAATTTTAGTTATCCTACGTCAAATTTATTTGCATAATATTTATCACTTTATACATCACAATTTTAACGTCCAATTGTAAACATCAAACAATCAAACATTTAACAACCAAACTGGATTATCATTACATATATAACAGATAATGGTGACAGATGTCAAAGGTGAACTGAAACAGTTAATAGCATATTTCAATTGTCGTTTCAATTGAAATCAAATTTAATAAATAAAAGAACGTTAATCATGAGTGATTGCTCACCTTTCGAGGTTAAAGAAGTTCGTCAACAGAACAAGCTATGGATTTCAAGCACGAATCTCCAACAAATGTAGATTGGCACGAATTGGATAGACCAGCTGATAAATAGGGATATACGAAATCAAATTAAAATGGGGCCGATGCAGATAAAAATTGAAACAAAAGTATATTATATTATTATTTTCTTAAAACCCATATTAGATTTAAATTACATATTATATTTCAAAATCAATAGTTATTAAAACAAAACGAACTATCTACATATAAAACCCAAAACCTAACTTAAAATCAAAATCAAATTATAAATGATAAAGTCTAAATCAATATATATTATCTGTAAACTACGCCTGCAACATAAATTGTAAACAACTACGAGATATATATAACTCACTGCATAAACAAACGTATAACATCTAAAAAATATATAAGATAGGACAAAAGCATTTCTATACATTCAAATAGCTAACTCTCGCATATACTAATATATATATATTCCATCATAACTTTAGAACCACAACTAAACCATAAAGCTGAAAACCTATACACACGTAACAAACACGGGTATAAAGCTACATATATAATTTAAATTTATACTTGTATTTTTTTTTATATAACAGCAGATAGCTAAACTAATAGATGAAAATATCAATCACTTAAAATCTTCAGCAATAGAAAGTATAAGTTATATGTATGTAAAAATTTGTATATTATAAACAACACTTAAACTTGTATATATATATTTTTAAAGTACTGTAATATCAGACATTATATTTATTCGCATATATTAAACAGTGAAAGATAAACAAAAGAAAATAAACAACTTGCACCATTTTATAAATGTATATAACAAGAACAACTACTATCCATGCTATAACATATACTATCAACGTTTTATATCTGGGCACAAAATACTGTCAGCCAACCCCAAAATATTATTGAAAATTCAAATCAAAGTAACGTATATACAAACCATATAAATAAACTAGACATATATATATATATAAACTTAATACACATACTTATCTTCAAAACCTATCTTCAAAACCAAAGCTCTGTAAATATACATAGGACTATCGCATAAATGAAGTCTGTAGCCTAGACTATAAAGCAAACTATGATATAAATATCACCTATACACATCACAGTAACCATGGTTGATATAATATCATATAAAGAACAAATTATATTATGTATACTACAAATTATAGATATATAACATATATAAAATTTAAAGCAATATACTGTTAACAAATATACTATATACCTTAATAAATAAGATGGCTGTTGAGTTGAGTGATGAGGGTGCAACTATGCGGCTGCTGTTCGACGGAAAACGATGCAGAGGAGGAGAAGTGCTCGGCTAAGAGTTGCAGGAGTGGGAAGGTGGCTGCGAAGGCCAGGATCCGATCGGGAAAAAGAATTTTGGTGGAGGAGTGCTATTGGAAGGGCATGGCCGATGCGAGACCTCGTGGCCGAAGTGGCGGAGCTGGGCTTTGGCGGAGGGCTACTGATATTGGGAGGTGTGCTCGGTGCTGTTGCGTCAGGGAGGGGAAGCTGGTTGCATGCCATCAGGTGGCGGTGAGGTGGTTCTGGATGTGGCGGCTAAGGTCTAGATGGAAGGACACGTGATGGAGGGAAGGTGCTTCAACTTTGGGAAGGAGATGTGGGAAGGCCGAGAATAGGTAGGGGAAGGAACTGTACAAATGTATAGAAGAATAGTTTAAAATAAAATAAATCTCTTTTCTTTTTCTCAAAAGTAAACGGTGGATATTCGAACCGACAAATGAGAAGAAGTGAATGAAAATTTTTAAAAGTAAATGAACCAGTAAACGAAGTGTCACATTGGAAACGAAAATTCACTGGAATTAAGGAAAACGTAAACCGATGACTGTTGATTAATAGCCAGTGGAAATTTTGGTAGTACATAGATGGACTTGAACGGTATCGATACAATTACCGTTTCGCAGTTTTCGCGGCGTACCGAACTGCAAAATATACAAATGAGTATACTGTGAAGATCAGCACGACGAGACGATCTCAACGATATACGGATATCAGTGGTACGATTGAATTATAAAAATTCGAAATTTCTAATAGCGGAAAATGCAAGAAAAACGCTGAAAAATAAGACCGACGGAGCCAAAGATGTCCGAATTTGGAAAAACGACAAACTGACATCTTGCTCAGAAGATGGTTTAGAATTTTTCTATGTAAAAATATTTAGGTTTCGGAAACATTTTATTTTCACCGCTTTTTAACTGATTAAATTGAAGTAAATTTAGGCGCGAAATAAACTTTCTTATTTTCGGACGAAAATTTACCAGTTGCTATGTTTAACTAAACGCATTCCAAATATCAAATTTATATTTCAAAATTTTATCGTTTAAAATTTCACAAAATTTCAACTAATTACGTTATTAAAACAGTTGAAATTTACGGGTCGTTACACTCTCCCCCACTCAAAACTTTTCGTCCTCGAAAAGGAACGAGGTAGGAGAATAGAAACAACCAGAAAGAAAAACAGATTTGAAATACAAAATAACAATTAATTTAAACCATATAAATTCAAATTCAAATTAATTGATATTCAATACTTGATTTAATCCATATGATTTCACTAAAATCATTCTCAACTATTTCTAAATTCATTATCTTATTATCCAATTATCTTTACAATTTCTAAAACCACAACTTTGAATAGTCTTTTATTATAATCATAATTTTTTCAACAATTTAAATTCTTCTTTATTCCAAATTATTGTTAAATTTATTCTATTTAATATATCTAATCACATATATTTAACCCATATAAATTAATTTAAACCATAAAAGTTTTGATTTAAATTAATTTACATCTACTAATTGCTTTTAAATTCAAGGTATTTTCATAAGTTGATCAATTTCAATTTATTAATTCTTTCAAAACAAATTTATTAATTCTTTCAAAACAAATTTATTAATTTATTAACTGAGTTTACTTATTATCCTATCTAACTCTATTAACATCTTTATAATCAAAATTTAGTGTATAAAATTTATTATAAACACTCAAATTTTATTTATAAATTCAATTTATCTTATATACTATCCAATTACATATTCAACTTCTAAATGATTTAGGTAAGTTGTATTAGAATGCAGTTGAACAGTATACAAATAAATTTTCCCAATTCAATTATTCAAGTTTAAATATTTATTCCAAATTTTGGTTTTATTTATAATTAAAATCATCCTTTAACAAAATTTAAGAATTAGATTTCCGATTAACTTTAAACAAATTAGAGATATATATAATATATTTATATCAAATCAAATTTTAAAATAAGATACCTATATATATGTAAATCAAAATATACTGAAAAATTCAAATCAAAATATATTTTTCTCAAAACGAAACCGTAGCAAAGCTACAGAATGGTTTCTCCACTTTGAAACTCGAAAATGAATATCGATGATGCGGCCGCCATCACCGAAATTATTTTCCAGCGACAAAAGAGAAGAGCACTGATTTCGACATTTTAAAATTCTTTGAAAACGATTTATATTCGAGAATACTTTAAATACTATACACTTTAATGCTTCAAATCAAAGTTTGAAATTACCGGAAATTAAATTCTCAATTTTTTTTAAAATTCCTTTCAAATCTCAAATCAATTTATAACCAAGTTTCATAAATTCATTTATTTATATTATGAAAATCAAATATTATTATTTCCGACAACAAATTTATTAACAACTTAGTTTCATAATATAATCATACAAAACTTTATTTTATTTACCAAATTTGAAAACGATATTGTGTTAGTTTGCTCTGCTCAAGTGTTTTGGAAATCCTATCGATAGCGTTGATCAGACAAATTGATCGGAAACCCAAATCAACATCAACAACTTAAACAACACAATATATTTTAAAACATTTTCAATATTAATTTACAAATACACTTCCTCGCTCGACGATACAAGAATAGATTCTAAAGCAAGGATATAGATTCAAATTTGATGGACTCAAATCAAAGAGAATTTTGATTCGAAGATAAGTTCGAAACAAGGATAAGATGATTAAATAACGAAATAGGAAGATGGATAAGTTTATACAAATCGCGGGCAACCTTAACCGGGTCAACCGTGACTTCAAGGATAAGATCGATGTGGAATTCCAAGGTAAATCGACATTCGATCTCAAGAAATAGAATTCAGGTATAGCACGAGATAGATAGCATTATAAACCGAGGATACAGAAATCTCCAGTAAATCAATGCCTATTGTAAAGGAGTTTCACCCTTTTACAAATAATTCGAAGATTGGCGAGACTGCCAAGTTATTATAGGGATCATTCGAAGTGGAGTTATTGGATACTCCGAAATTTGAACGAAGACGAATAGTGAGGGACACGAATGAATTTTGAAACCGCAAGGAACGTTCCAAAATCCAAAGGAATCGAGTCAAAAGGAAGAGATTGAAACTCGAATGAGAGTGATTCTGTAAATACATTTACCTTATATGTTAAGTTTTGCCTAGAGCTACCAAAGCTCTGATACCAACTGTAACGACCCACTATTTTGGACCATTCGCATCCATTATAAGTGTATAGAAAGACACTCATGCCGGAATTGAATTGCTCAAAATACCGCGTTGTTAATTTAAATTGGCAAAACTGAGCATATACAGTAAATAAATAATCACAGATCACAGACATAGAGTAATAAATGCAGCGGAAATAAAAGAGATAGTAGTTCATGAAGCTACTATATAAATGTATAAGTTACATCAGAGTTTAACCAGATACAACGGAAGAGTAATACGATACATCAGATACAAATCAGAATACATCACTGGAATCATCGAATATTGAAAGCAGAATAGATGGCTGGATCTTCAAGCAAAGCTCCAACTCCAAAGGTGAGTCTCGAATACTGGTACACTCAGTCTGACCCGAGCGTAAAACAAAAACACAAGACACTCGAGTCAGGATTAACATTCTTATATCAATAAATCCAACTCAAGTGAAATAACAATTAAAATACAAGTAACTCAAAGGATGTTTGGAATAACCATCCTTTAAGGATCCGTTAAACTATCTACTAGGTAGTAGTGTACGATAAGTAGATAATGTTTATCAGTAATATAAAGATATCAAAATAGTGTTAAGTCATGGCCCATTTCACCCTTAACACATTTTTATTCCCAAAAGCATATACAAGACCATAGTTTCCCCAAAACTGGAAGTCACCAGAGGGCAATCCATATACTAAAGGTACAAAACAAATTCGTAGTGGTCGCGAATAGGGAATACAAGTATGACAAGGCACATGAGGCAATACCCAAGGTAGTGATACTACCGTTCGCCTGATCCGGATTGGTGAGAACGCAACGCCGCAGCGCCCGCAACACCGTGAAACAACACTCCCAAAATCAAGGGTGCACCAATCGACAACAAGTAATGAGTAGTTCGAAGAAGTGTGTTCACTTGAGGTAGCTAATCCTCCATTGGCCCGGCACGACTCCTGTTTTAGTCATTTCCAATTTGACACAAGTGTCAAGGCTATCCATTAACGTTCTCTTTCTTCAGTCATCACGTACATCATTCCAACCACTTCATACTGGATCATCACTCCGCGTATAGTTATTAAAGTGGTTTTCGGTTTAGATAGAGAGTATATCCATAACCGATTCCGGTCTCTTTAATAACTTTCGTAATTATTACACCGATTGGTCGTTTATATATTTCAAAAACCAAATCAATTTCAATTTCAATTTCAATTCGTAAACCAACATTTCATTTGTCTTTCTAAATCAATTTCCAATATTTACGTTTCAAAACTTCATAATTACCATTTCAAAATCTTATAATTCAATTTCAATATCTATTTAAAACCATTCAAATATTGATTCAAGTTCGTATATAAGTTTCATTTCGAAAACGTTTAAATTAATTTAATTTAACATTCAATTCAAATTTAAATTCATTTATCGATTTCATTCAATATTCATTAAGTAAATTTTCCATTCAAAACAATTTCTAGTAAATTTCCAATTCATTAAATCAATTTCTTAAGTTCAACTTCATTAAATCAAAACTTATAAATTGTATTAAATTAAATTCATCAAATCAAATTCTTTAATTTTCAAGTCTTACATTTATTTCAATAAATCACATTTTATTTCTTGTTAAAGAAATTCAATTTCACTTATTTAGTTACTTAAATATTTTCCAAAATTTAATTAATAAAGAAACTCAATCTCAATTATTTACGAAGTATAATTCACTTATTCACAAATTCAATTTAATTTAATCATTAAATAATTCAATCTTATTTAATTATTAAATAATTCAAAACTTAATTATTAAATAATTTCAAAGTTTAATAATTTCAAACTTACTTATAATTTCAAACTTAATTCAATCATTTCTCAAATTTAACAACATTCTTTTATCAATTACATTGTTAATATTTTGTTTCAGATTATTACATATTAACATTTTCCTTTCATTAAAATTCAAATTTCAACTTCATTTCAAAACCATATTATTTATTCAAATAAAATCTTCGTTTATTTTTAAATCAAATTATTGACCAATCTGGTTTTTATTTAATTCTCTATCCTAGGTCAAAGTTCAATTTGGGTATTTATCATTTCAACCCGATTCTAATTTAATTCAAAATCAAAACATAGCAAAGGGAACTTGCAGTGTGATAACTGGGATGGTGTCAAAGTAAATAAACAAGCAATAACAACAATCAATATCAATCCAATAATCAATTCAAATAATCCCGAAATAATCGTATTAATTTACATTGTTGTTTGTGCAAATTAATATAACTATTTCTAGAATCTACACTATCATTTCATGTAGATTAAAGATTATTACAATAATATAAATACGGTTCTTCACTTGATATTCAATTTCCATTTTACACTACAACAATTAATCCAATATGCGTTCAATGGTTCAAAGTGTAATTATCACTATTCTACATGTCAATTAATTTAACAATTAAAAGGGGTCATATTCAACTAAATCCAATTCAACATATGTGTCGATTCAAATTTTAATTATCCTACGTCAAATTTATTTGCATAATATTTATCACTTTATACATCACAATTTTAACGTCCAATTGTAAACATCAAACAATCAATCATTTAACAACCAAACTGGATTATCATTGCATATATAACAGATAATGGTGTCAGATGTCAAAGGTGAACTGATACAGTTAATAGCATAAATAACAGTAGCATATTTCAATTGTCGTTTCAATTGAAATCAAGTTTAATAAATAAAAGAACGTTAATCGTGAGTGATTGCTCACCTTTCGAGGTTAAAGAAGTTCGTCGACAGAACAAGCTACGGATTTCAAGCACGAATCTCCAACAAATGTAGATTGGCACGAATTGGATAGACCAGCTGATAAATAGGGATATACGAAATCAAATTAAAATGGGGCCGATGCAGATAAAAGTCGAAACAAAAGTATATTATATTATTATTTTCTTAAAACCCATATTAGATTTAAATTACATATTATATTTCAAAATCAATAGTTATTAAAACAAAACGAACTATCTACATATAAAACCCAAAACCTAACTTAAAATCAAAATCAAATTATAAATGATAAAGTCTAAATCAATATATATTATCTGTAAACTACGCCTGCAACATAAATTGTAAACAACTACGAGATATATATAACTCACTGCATAAACAAACGTATAACATCTAAAAAATATATAAGATAGGACAAAAGCATTTCTATACATTCAAATAGCTAACTCTCGCATATACTAATATATATATATATATATATATATATTCCATCATAACTTTAGAACCACAACTAAACCATACAGCTGAAAACCTATACACATGTAACAAACACGGGTATAAAGCTACATATATAATTTAAATTTATACTTGTATTTTTATTTATTTTTATTTTTATATAACAGCATATAGCTAAACTAATAGATGAAAATATCAATCACTTAAAATCTTCAGCAATAGAAAGTATAAGTTATATGTATATAAAAATTTGTATATTATAAACAACACTTAAACTTGTATATATATTTTTTTAAAGTACTGTAATATCAGACATTATATTTATTCGCATATTTTAAACAGTGAAAGATAAACAAAAGAAAATAAACAACTTGCACCATTTTATAAATGTATATAACAAGAACAACTACTATCCATGCTATAACATATACTATCAACGTTTTATATCTGGGCACAAAATACTGTCAGCCAACCCCAAAATATTATTGAAAATTCAAATCAAAGTAACGTATATACAAACCATATAAATAAACTAGACATATTTATATATATAAACTTAATACACATACTTATCTTCAAAACCTATCTTCAAAACCAAAGCTCTGTAAATATACATAGGACTATCGCATAAATGAAGTCTGTAGCCTAGACTATAAAGCAAACTATGATATAAATATCACCTATACACATCACAGTAACCATGGTTGATATAATATCATATAAAGAACAAATTATATTATGTATACTACAAATTATAGATATATAACATATATAAAATTTAAAGCAATATACTGTTAACAAATATACTATATACCTTAATAAAGAAGATGGCTGTTGAGTTGAGTGATGAGGGTGCAACTATGCGGCTGCTGCTCGATGAAAAACGATGCAGAGGAGGAGAAGTGCTCGGCTAAGAGTTGCAGGAGTGGGAAGGTGGCTGCGAAGGACAGGATCCGGTTGGGAAAAAGAATTTTGGTGGAGGAGTGCTATTGGAAGGGCATGGCCGATGCGAGACCTGGTGGCCGAAGTGGCGGAGCTGGGCTTTGGGGGAGGGCTACTGATATTGGGAGGTGTGCTCGGTGCTGCTGCGTCAGGGAGGGGAAGCTGGTTGCATGCCATCAGGTGGCGGTGAGGTGGTTCTGGATGTGGCGGCTAAGGTCTAGATGGAAGGACACGTGATGGAGGGGAGGTGCTTCAGCTTTGGGAAGGAGATGTGGGAAGGCCGAGAATAGGTAGGGGAAGGAACTGTACAAATGTATAGAAGAACAGTTTAAAATAAAATAAATCTCTTTTCTTTTTCTCAAAAGTAAACGGTGGATAGACGAACCGACAAATGAGAAGAAGTGAATGCAAATTTTTAAAAGTAAATGAACCAGTAAATGAAGTGTCACATTGGAAACGAAAATTCACTGGAATTAAGGCAAACGTAAACCGATGACTGTTGATTAATAGCCAGTGGAAATTTTGGTAGTACATAGATGGACTTGAACGGTATCGATACACTTACCGTTTCGCAGTTTTCGCGGCGTACCGAACTGCAAAATATACAAATGAGTATACTGCGAAGATCAGCACGACGAGACGATCTCAACGATATACGGATATCAGTGGTACGATTGAATTATAAAAATTCGAAATTTCTAATAGCGGAAAATGCAAGAAAAACGCTGAAAAATAAGACCGACGGAGCCAACGATGTCCGAATTTGGAAAAGCGACAAACTGACATCTTGCTCAGAAGATGGTTTAGAATTTTTCTATGTAAAAATATTTAGGTTTCGGAAACATTTTAATTTCACCGCTTTTTAACTGATTAAATTGAAGTAAATTTAGGCGCGAAATAAACTTTTATATTTTCGGACGAAAATTTACCAGTTGCTATGTTTAACTAAACGCATTCCAAATATCAAATTTATATTTCAAAATTTTATCGTTTAAAATTTCACAAAATTTCAACTAATTACGTTATTAAAACAGTTGAAATTTACGGGTCGTTACATGTAGGGTACACTTGATAGTTTATTTATCACCTTGTATGATTAAAACTTTTTGAACCTGAACAAACCATTTTTTTTTGGTCGCTATGGATGTATGATGAATTGGTTGTATTGTTGTTTACATATATTTCATATTTTTGTTTTGTTGTGCTGCAAAGTGAAACAACTAATATGTTTCCTTTTTAAATAATTCTAACTCTTTGGATTATATAAGTATAATACAGGTTTATGGAAGAATTAGCTACTAATTTTGATTTCATAAATAAAGCGTTGTTTGCCCGACAAATAGGTACGTTTTCGGATTACGATTTTATAGAAATATTTTATTGTTTTCCCGTGGTTTGGGATGTTTTATTTTTGAAATATGATATATATATATATATATATATTGTTATTATTGATATTCTTATTTTTCCGGACCTAACCGAGCAAAGGAGACTCTACCGAAAATTTTCGTAAATTTTAGACTTAGAATTTTTTTGTGAAAGTGAAATATTTTCAAACTTTTATTAAACTTGGATATGGAAGATTTAATTGTTTATAAATTGATATATTTTATTTAAAATAATTAATTATGTAAGTTTAAAGTGTTTATAAATTAATTATTTTGAATAAAAATATATTAGTTTCTTAATTCTTTCTTGTTCCTTTTCGAGTACAAAAATTTTTGAGTGGGGGAGAGTGTAACGACCCATAATTTTCGATAATTAAAAATATTAGTTAAATAATATTTTGGGATTTAATATTGGAAGAAAATAAAAAATTTGATTTATTAATGAGAAAAATAATAAGAATATGATTTAATAATGTTGTTGTAATGTAATTGACAACTATTTTAATGTGATTCCAATCAATTGAAATAATTGTAAAGTTAAATTTAATTATAATTGTAACTAAGGAATAAATTAAATATTGGATCTAATATTGAAATTATATGTTATTTATATCCATAAGGTGATAGTTGATTAAATAATAAGATGTGAATTAAAATAAATGAATCTATTAGAATTTAAATTATAATTAATGAATTTCTTGCAATTGCCATTGAACGCTGTAATTAGTGCAATATTTAATATTGAATTTGACGTGGGAAATTTGTTTTAAGGATTATAAATTACCAGGTAATCAAAAATGATAAAAATTGTTAGTTATAAATTTGAATTTAAAAGTGATTTAATCAATTTAATAATAATTTATTTAATTAACGTGTAAAATAGCCATTTTGACCACTGTCTCGGATTTCAACGAAACTAGTTTCATTGGATCCGTAAGAGTGAATTATTGTATGATTTCAAGATTCTTAGCGATTGGACTTGTCGTTTGATCGTGCGGGCTCAAAACGCATAGAAATCAGTTTAATGAATTCAATTAAAATAGCCTAATTTTAAAAGCTAACTTCTATATATGTAACACCCCTTCAAAATGGGAATAATAGTACCACATCGCGGAAAAACACTATGAAGTGGGTGCTTATATACTAAAGCCTTCACCTCATAACAACGTCGACGCCTTTTGAGGAACAAAACCCCACACCTTGGCTTGGCCCATGCGGCGGAGGTGACTAAGTTGGGGACAATATCTATGTTAATTGAGGTGTGGGCTGTTACAATATACTTTTGAATTAGGGTTTGAAACTAGTTCCATTAAGTTTAAAAATATAAAAAAACCTATATTTTGATATATTAGATGACCCATTTTCGTTTCGGGAACTAAACGGGCTTTTCGGGTCGTTGTTATCGTTTCAGTCCAAATCGATCTAGTCCATCCTTTTCTATTTCAGCTCTGCCTATATATAGTCTATTATAAACCCTAGTTGTTTCTCGTTTCTTATTTTTGTAGTTGTCTGTCTATTCAATTATCTGCTACTTCTTGCTTCTTCAATGGCTGTAGATCCAAAACCCTAATTCAATTTCAAATTCTAATCGAAAATCAAACTCCTCAAAACTATGTCATATTATATATCATTGGAAACCTCTCGACGAGCGCAATCTACTGAAGCAATTCGTTTTTCAATTGGATGCATCGTTCGACCAGAAATTGACGAAGAACCTTGGCCGTCCATTTCTAGGGTTTTCGATCCAACGGCGAATCATCGTCCGATCGACGATCGGGAGGCGCCATTGCGAAGAGGGCATTGAGTAGGGTCGATCTATATAACTCATTCATCCTAATGATTGCCAGATTCGCCACTATTTGGCCTTCAGTATTGCGGCGACGCTGGCGGTTTCAGGAGGTGGCGGCGGTCGCGCGGCTTGGGGATGGAGCGGCCGTTGATGGTGAGGTCGTGATGAGCTTGGATGTGGTCGAAGTCAGGCGTAGTGGGGCGATTATGGCCCAAAGGCCAGTGGATACAGGTCTACGTGCGATGTTGAGCGCGAGGTAGGGTTAGGGTACTGGATCAGGTGACGTGTTATATTTATTAGTTTACTTATATGATAATATGAATCGTATAACTTCTAATATTAATATCTTTTGCATACGAGTACGGATTCATGCACGGTTTTCTCCATTGCAATCATATCGAAATTTCGAACATTATGGAACTGGTTTGGTCAAATTCTAAGACTGTTGGATTTTTGGGCTATAATTGGATTTTAAATCGATTTAAAATCAAAGGTGAGTATTTAAACCCACTCACAACTACTAAATTATCTTTTGTTAGTTAAATTAAATTTATGATGTGATTAGAAATTTATTGATTGATGTTTGGTATATTTAATTTTTCATTTGAGTTAATTTGAATTTATATTGAATTTAATTGCCATTTCATTTAATATTGAATTTAAATTGTTAATTGAATACCTAATAGTGATAACAAGTTATTTGTTTTGATTTATTGGTTGATTTGAATGATGATTGTGATGGATGTTTAATTGTTGATATTTGGATGATTGGATATTATATTTATTTTATATGTTGTTATCACACTACAAGTTCCCTTAGCTATCGTTAGGAAATTCACTATGGGTTGAAATGATGCATACCCGAATGGTCTTATAGATTAGGGAAAAATCGTTATGGGTTGAAATGATAGACTCGAGCGATTTTATGGATGTTGAACTTTAACTCGGTATTGCAGGTTGAAATGGTATATACCCATAAATTTAAATTTATTGCGGATTGAAATGATATATATATATATATATATATATCCGTATCACTTGACCACATGGTAGAAAATTATATACGAACACCGGATTGGTTAGATTAAATGATTTTAAATCCTTAATTTTTGGATCCAGTTAAATGATATTTTGAAGAATTTTATTTATATCAACTGAATTATTTCCAAAATGCAAGCATTAAATATTGAAATTGAAATTGGTTCAAATGAATTGTTTGAAGAAGTAAATTGGAATTTTAAAGTTGAATTTTGGAATATAAATGAAATTTATCAAAACTAAATTATTATAAATGTTTGAATATTTAAACTTTGAAATATATTGAATTCAAAGTGGTTTAAATTTGTATGTTCAAACATGGATTTGAAATCGATATAAATAGAAATTATTTATGAGAATGTGAATTGAAAAGTTAAAATTGAGTTTGTTGATTTGGAATCTGCATATCGTCCAGAATTGTTGAAATGAAAGAAACGCGTTGATTGGATATTATTTTCAGATAAATTATTTTAATGTAAACTGTTTAAAAATCTATTATATTAAATATTTTAGATTTTTTAGATTTTCGAACTATTTACTATATAAACCATTTCTAATAATCGAACTATTTTATATTAAACTATTTTAGCTGTTTTAAAAACCTTAAACTATTTAAACTATTTTAAACTATTAAAAACTATTTTTAAACTATTATAAACTATTTCTAATATATAAACTATTTTAATATATAACCTATTTTATTATATAAACTGTTTCTAATATATAAATTATTTTAATATATAACCTATTTTAATATATAAACTATTTCTAATATATAAACTATTTTAATCTATAACCTATTTTTAAACATATAAACTCTTTTCAAAAGTATAACTATTCCAATATATAAACTACTTTCAATATTCAAACTGTTAGAGTTGGAACTGTTATGATTTAAATTTAATTGGTTTAAAAGGAATATTTAGATATAATGGTTTAACCTACTTTAGTGGTTATGACTTTGAAACGTATATGATTTTGAAGTAAATAATGATTTCGAAAGTGAATATGATTTTGAAAGGATTATGATTTGGAAGTGAATATGATTTTGAAGTAAATAATGATTTCGAAAGTGATATGATTTTGAAGTGAATATGATATTTTGATATGAAGTATGAACTGTTTGAAATGTAAAAGAACCATCCGGTGTGAAATAAGCATTTGGTTGTTAAAGAGACCGGGATCAGATATTGTCATACTCTTTGCCAATACCTAAAACCACTTTAACAACTGTGCATGTGGTGGAGATTCCAGAATGAAGTAGGATGGTTTGGCGAACGATTCTGTATGAGGTATTAACGTAGCCCTGACTCCCTCGAGTCAGCTTGATGTGACTAAAATAGGAGCCATGTCGGGCCAAGTGAGGTCGCACCTCCGATCGGACATGATTCTTCGATACCATATTTATTACTTTGTGATTGATTGGTGGCCACCCCTCGATTTGATTTTGGGAGTGTGTTCCGAGGTGGGCTGTAGTAGCTGCTATGCATTACCACCAGTCCAGATCAGCAAAACGGTAGTATCCTACCCTGGGCATTGCCTCGCGTGCCTTGTCACATGCCTTATCGCGCCCATTACAAGTTTGGTTTGTGTCGTATGGTGGAGTTACAATATCTGTATAGACTACGACATTTATATAAAATATGTTAAGTGGGATATGGGTAATGTCTTAACGCTGTTTTAATACTTTACTTTACTGATAGACATATTATAATAGCATATATTACTACATAGTAAATAGTTTAATGGATCCTTAGGAGATGGAATCTTGAACATCTCTTAAGTTATTACACGGACGTTAGACATTGAATAGGAGATGTAAAATTCTGTAAACATCTCTGAAGCCATTACACTCATCTTTACTTATTTTGATTTAACTTACATAAGATCTTTTAGTCCCGACTCGAGTGTTTTGTCTTTTCATTACGCTCGGGTCAGTCTGAGCTTTTAAGTGTATTGAAGACCTTACTTCTGGAGGACGAAGATGAAGATTTAGTATATTATTACTATTTATTTATATTACTGCATCATGTTGTTCTGCTGCATTATTTATTTATTTCTGATGTATGTAACTCTGATCTGTATTGTAAAAGTGTAATCAAATATTATTTGTAAAACAGCTTCATGAACTGTTTATTTGATTATTATATTTTGTCATTCCGCTGTGAGATTCTGTGTTTTAATTTCTTTCTTTTCTCTTCTTTTTCTTATTTACCCCATAACAATCCTCCCCTTTGAATGGTTTGGATTCGACATATGTGGTTTATTGTCAGTTTAAACCTCCAAAAAGGCGGGTCGTTACAAAGTTTCTCAACCAGAGTGTAACCATCCTTATTTAGACGAGTATATAGATCAAGCTCTTCCTCTATATATGGCCAACCTTTGCTAGGTGGCCATCTTTCAGGTTCCTCTTCGTCACTAGAAAAAAATTATCAGATCATCTTTTTTGCCCCAATCGGCCCTCGAGATTCCCCCTTGGAATAACTTCCCCCGTAACTAGAAGGGTTCTAAAGATATAAACAGCCAACAATTAGAGGCAGTTACTAAGCATTTTAATTATTCTAACCCAATCTAATGTCAGATTATTAACATTTTAACCAGTTGTTTATCAATTATTAATTTAGATCCTAACATAAATCTGTTTTGACTGCACAAGAACAATTTACTAAGCACTTGATACTGCTTCCCCAAACCAATATTCTATCAATACTTAGAAGATAATTCGAAATATCACAAAACAAATCGAGACCCTTGTTCAACCAATTATTAAAGATAGTTTTTCTAACTTAGATCTCTTCCCATGATATCTACGTCCAAATGTTTTATTTCGTCCCTAAAATCTTTTAAAATCTTTGCCAAAATATTTCCTAAACCTTATTATTATCACCATTCAAAATCTTTTAAAAACTCTTTTTCAAAAACTTTTTAGATTAATATTCTAAAAATCCTTATTTTATAAACATTATTTTCAGGTTTTATTTATATCCCTCATTAGTTAATATTCTTAATCTTCTCAGCATTATTATTAAACATCTTATAGTCAAACTATGAAATTCTAATCACAAGATATTCATACTAAGGTTTAACCAACCTGATTTTAAATAATTATCCAAATATAAAATCATTTATTGTAACGAAGCTGATTTTTCCCGCTTGAAAATCGACATCCATACTTTACATCGTACTCGAATGCCGTAGAATCAACCGTTCAAATTCGAGTCGCTGGAGCTTATAACACAGTTAAGTAAATAACACAGCGAAAGAAGAAAAAAATAATACATTGATATACAATGCTGATACAATATCTGATACAACAGAGTGATATAATGAATATCAATATATATCAGAGATATGATACAACAACTAGCAGCGGAAAAGAAAACGATAACATCAGTAGCGGATAATCTCCATCTTCATAACACCAATCCAGAAATAGCTCGAACTCCCAATAACGATGCACAAAGATAAGCAAGTGCAGTCCATATCCAAAGACTGAACTAGCTCTAGATAATCTACTGAACCTGACTATCTGAAAAACCTAACTCTAGACTGCCCGTGTAGAAAAATTTTAAGCATCCAGAGTTTAGGAAAGAAACAATAAACTCCGGATCAGTCATGGGACTGGTGTGAGCAACAAAAACAGTTTATCCTTAAAAACAAATAGCAGAGAATTTTTTAAAGTCAATTCGCAATGCTTTTGGAAAATGAAACTACCATAAGGCCTCCCGCTACACACACAATGCAAATGCAGAATTAGAGGAGATTTCTCCTTATGATAGTCAAAGATGCTTACTGCGCAAAATCAAATCATTTTTTATATTATTATTAGTGCATAGTGCAGAAAACATTTCGAAAGTAGAATATAAATCTTAGCCAGCATAGACATTTCGAACTATGCCTACTATAGCTACCATCCAAACAGTGGGGCGCCACCATAAGTAGATGGCAGGTTCTACAACTAATACCGTACAAAGTTCATATTTGGAAGATGGATTTCCAACAAATGGTCAGGCTAAGGAACTTCCTATGCCACGAAAGAAACGCCTCTGGCGGGACGCTCCGAGAACCAAACCGTTCTCTACCAACAAGGCCGGCTACCCCCTTTCCCAGGGAATATACAAAACCTCAGATATGCCACCCCCGGTCCTTTGGGACATTTAACCGAGGCGCCTCGAAACAAACATCACACATAATAAATAAAGTGTGTCCACATGAGTAAGTATCTGGGCTCCATACCATGATACTACCCTTTTCCAGAAGGAATGGTCATACCCTAGGGGAGCTACCTCTGAAACCTGGCTGCACAATTCCTGTTTCGACCATTACCGGGTTTTGAGGTTCGACGAAGTCTCATCCACAAAGCTACGGTTTGTCACAAAGCCATGCTTTGGGTCAACAGATGATCAAAGAAATGATCACAAAGATAAATGATCAAACAAATGATCATATCACAAATGATCAAATACTGATCATCACACACAACACTTAGCATGTCACATTACCAAATTGGGAATATATCGCTGATAACCTTCAACTACATAACCTCTGAGCTCGTACGTCTCAGAGAAGGGTGTTAAGCTAAGAGAATAAATTCTCCGCCACCAACATAAATGTATTTGAAAGAAATCGGCTTTATATCTCAATTTGTAATGTCAGCAATCCATACAAGTCTGTTCCGGGATCGAACAGAACCGAAGGCACTTCCAAAGAAGTCCTTGCAAATCATGATAATTTTCTAATCACGTCCGGACTTCCCATCACAAAAAGAGTGATATAAATCTCTATACCGGAGCAACTCGGTGCAGAGACATTCGACAGGTTGTCCTTTCATTTTCGAAAATATCCGGTCTTCAACACCGGTCTTCAAATCCCATCCATATACGACGTATCACTATTCGGAATGGGTTATATGACACAAAGGTCTTTTCCCGACTAACCCGAATAGTGAGCGCAATATTTAAAATATATGGATATTGGGATTTCAATTAAGTCACAACTTATTACCCAAACTTTTCTTTCAAACGGTTTAAACAAATTACCATTTCAAATCTTTTAAACAAAAAGATTCATTTTAAACAACCTTCAACGGTTTAAAACAATTTCCACATTTTTATCTTTTAAACAAAAGATTCATTCACAGATTTTCCAAAATCAATTTCCCATTTCAATTCGATTAACTCGTTAAATCTTTAAATCAAAGATTTAACTTATAGCTTTCAAAAAAAATTCATTCATAACTTGGAAAACCATTTTTTCAATTTAATCTTGAAATTCCTTAAATTAAACTGGAATTTCATTTCTTATATGAAAGCTTTTATTCTTTTAAAACAACAGTTTTCATTTTCGAAAAATCTGATTCATTTATACGAGTTAAGGTTCTTGGGTTAAATCCAAATTCTCAAAATTATACTTTTGAAATGGTTTAAATTCATACAAACACATTTATATCATCTTTAATCCCTAGTTTCAAATCATAGGATTCAATTTCAAATATTGAATTCAAATTTTAAATCAAATTATTTAAATTTTCAAAACTCGATTAAGTTATTCAAAATAACTTTTATCTTTGAAATCCCATTTCAAAAGCTTTTCACTTTAAACCCCAAATTTCCAATTTCAAAATCAATTGAAATTAAAATTTCAATTTCAAAAACATCAAATTTAAATTATCTATGACTTAACCGATTTCCACGTGAAATCCATATTTGTGAGTGTAAAGGTGTAGTCCTGGGGTTTCACACACAATAGTGCAACATCATACAATCATCACAGATCAGAATACAGAAATATAATTTGATAAGCGGTATAAACTATTATGCTTATCGTTCATTCACAGATCACAGATATATATCACAGGTAAGTAAACTACAGATCACAACATAAATCAGGATGTATCACAAAGCATCAATAACAGGGGTATCAAACAATCAAATCATTTAATAGAATCCAAACATTCATATGTAAGGTCAGTTAATTATCTGATTTATTCAAACTAGATTAATTACTTATGAATTTCTAATCCTGGTTAATTACCATTAATTAATTACAAATCATTCTGATTAATTATCCTTTAATCATTTAATAATTAACCCCTAATTATTTAATTATTCCTTAATTAATTACAAAAAGTGATTATTCCTATCACTTTAATTAGTAAATCACAGATTTATTGCATTGAGTAATTATCCTTTAATCACTTGATTAGTTAACCCCTAAACATAAATTAAATATCTTTAATTAATAACATTAACCAATCAACCTTCAATTAATCACATTAATTAATACATTACCTTGGTTAATTATCCATTGATAAATTATTTTAATTTATTAACCTTAAATTAATAAATTATCCCTAAATTAATTACCTTGTTTAATTAATCACATAAATTTATGGTTATTAACACATGAATTAACTTAAGACATTTAATTTAATTAAAAATTGAAAACATTTCATTTCCTTAATTAATTACTTAATTACAACATTACATTTATTTTAAAATAAACTTTAAAATAAAGGTTATATATATTTAAAACACTTTAACTAAATTAATTTAAAATAATTTATTTAAAACTTTTAACTAATCCAAACTTAACTAAAACAATCATTATATAAAAGAAATTATTAAGAAATTGATTTAAACTTGATTTGTTTTAAAGTTTTAAACTATAATTTCACATACTTGGGTCAAACCCGAAGCTATCCCGAGTGCCAAGCCGAGCCAAGTGCAGATCTTCCCGAGTTCCTCTCAAATACTCACCTGCTTCGAGTCGCCCACTCATCCACACGAGAACAACCCCGAGTCCCCTCTCTCTTCTCCAAAACTCAAAACCACGCCAAACTCAGACTATCCCAAATGTGCACGTGCACGTGCACGATGATCAGATCGACATTCCCACCTTATCGACCATGCTCGCGAGTCAATGGTGATCTCAACTTCCACCCCGACCATTTCGAATCGCCAAAACTCCAGAGAGACGAAAAAGAGCTGCAACGACCAAAACTGGAACGAACAACCGCTTCACACAAGTGCCTCGCTCCTCCTCTTCAGATCATCAGAGTTCGCTATACCCCGTCCACAGCTCCCCTAGCATCCCACGCTCCTGATGGTCCCGGTCCGATGATCTTCGGTGGCCTACAGACGACACGGCGATCTCGTTTCTGCCCTCGACTAAATTTAGAGCTTAAACCCTAATTGGCTCTCGTCCACAAAATTCTTGCAACAAATAATTTTTTTGACAATTTTCCTAAACTCCATGATGTTAATACAAGCTTCAATTCAAATTTTAACTGTAATTATTTGATCAAACATCTGAAGTTGGTAAAAAATGTAATTTTATTTCAAATACAAACTACTTTCAAACTACTTAAGTAAAAATCATCATATTACCTTTAAAAATCATATTTTGGTATTTGTATTGATTCATAAACCTGAATTTATAAATCATGACAATTTATTTTTGACTAAATTTAAGTTTACACTGTGTTTTACATTTCCAAAACCCATACAAGTTGATTTCTTTTTTTTAAACAGATTTTTAAACATAAGACTATGTTACAACAATCATTTTATATTCATATCTTAAGTCTAATTAAGGCTTGGATTAAGAGCAGAAGAATTTTGATGAGTATTCAAGCCTGGAATCAGAACAGAGAGATACACAGAAGTATCTACCATATATTCATACTCAAACACAGAAATATATTTAAAAATATACTCACAAATGAACTAACTGTAGAGAGAACATTCATCAGAATGAATATACTTAAAACATTTTTGGGATGTGATGTTACTCACCTTGATTTGGGAAGATGAATAGAGCATGTTGTTTTGATTTTGTCTGAGCTTTGATTTTCCAGATTCAAAACTTGATTAGGTTGAAGTTTGAAACTTGAATATTTTCAACACTGAAATCTGGTTTACACTGAGTTGAGTTCCAGTTTTAATTTAAGTTTTACAGGCAGGAGAACAGAGCTTTGATTTTTTTTGAAACAGGCTTTGCATTTGCTTTGCTTTTCCAGGCTGAAGACATTACCTTGTTTCCAGATTTTTAATCTTGGGTTTTGATTTGCTTAGTTGTTGAACGAATTTAGGTTGGAGGTGATGCATATAAAAGAGAAGTATGTAGTATTATTTGTACAACAATATGAACTGACTTTAGTTATGCTAGAGATGTATTAGAGGTATGGCTGCAGTGATTGTGTATGTTATTTTATATATTTGATTCCTTTTTGCTTGTACATGAAAACACTTTACTGTCATGTCTTGCAAACTTCATAGATATGTTTACTTGTTTTATTATTGAGCATGTATTTCTTCTTTTGCTTTCGGCTGATAGATGATATAGCATTAATTGCTAGAGTCCTTTATGTTTTCATTAATTAAATTTGTACAATTTACATTCTCCCCTCCTTCATTTCAGCTGCACAAAGATTTGCATTATCACTTTTTCTTAATTATTTGTTTCTTTGCATACTTATGTATTTGTTTGTTTATATTTTATATCCTTTCTTTCATACTGTACTTTCATACATACATTTGTTTTCCTTAGTTATTGGTTATAGATTTTAACTTATGTACAAATATATACAGTTATTTTAGTCAATGTCATAAAATTTTGTTTGTTCAAAATTATCTTTATTTGTTCCTATTTCTTTGTTTATTTTCTTGCTTGCATACATTTTTGTTTAGTTGAAAATTTTCTGTTTACAGCCACTTTCTTATGTGTACTTAGTTTGTAGATATTTGTTTGTTTATTTTATTTACTTTGTACATATATATTATTTCTTTCCAAAGTATGATTTATAAATCCAATTCAAATAAATACACAATTTAATTTTAAAATTCGAATACAATTCAATATCCATAGTCAAATTCCAAGGTTGAATTCAAATTTTATTCCAAAATTTGTTCAAAATTTATATTAACTATAAATTTAAAATTAATTCAAAATTGGGGTCGTTACAAACTTCCCCCGTAAAAGAATTTCGTCCTCGAAATTCGCAGGCATGAAAACAACACAGAGATAGACAGATTCGATCTTCTATAATTCCTCAAACTTACGATATGAATTCCAAACTCAGGTCGGAATATCTCAGAATACATACCAATTTGTCCCTCTTCGGACTTTGGTATTCACAAGAAATTACAATAGAATTTCAAAATTTGGTTTCAAACGATATCGTTTTATTGATTTAATTCAATTTTATCCTCATATTCTATTAATCAATTCACCTTAAATTAAAATTTCCAATTTATTAAAGTTTGAATCAAAAATCTGATAAGAAACCGATGAAGATAAGAAGTAAGGATTTCTACAATGATTTGTAGAACCATTATCACACCGAAACTTCTTCTTGTAGCTGGTACGAAGAAATCAAAAGAATTTGGAAAGACGAATCAAAGAAAATTGATAGAGAAAGATTGTTTCCACTGTTGCAGGATATTGACCATTTATAGTCGTATTCCCTTGTCCCCTATCTCGTCCTCTTCTTGCACTCATACTCACTATCAGTGGATAGTAAGAGAATTTACTGAGACATTCGAACAGATATCTTAGGGATTATTCATTCTAGAGTTTACTTCACTCTATTTCTAACGAGTTGCTTAACATGTTATACTCCTGAGCTAAAGTTCAACCTTAGCTCTGATACCAAATGTAACGAAGCGGATTTTGCCCGCTCGAAAATCGACATCCATACTTTACATCGTACTCGAATGTCGTAGATTCAACCGTTCAAATCCGAGTCGTCGGAGCTTATAACACAGTTAAGTAAATAACACAGCATAAGAAGAAAAATAATAATACATTGATATACAACACTGATACAATATCTGATACAACAGAGTGATATAATGAATATCAATATATATCAGAGATATGATACAACAACTAGCAGCGGAAAAGAAAACGATAACATCAGCAGCGGATAATCTCCATCTTCATAACACCAATCCAGAAATAGCTCGAACTCCCAATAACGATGCACAAAGATAAGCAAGTGCAGTCCATATCCAAAGACTGAACTAGCTCTAGATAATCTACTGAACCTGACTATCTGAAAAACCCAACTCTAGACTGCCCGTGTAGAAAAATTTTGAGCATCCAGAGTTTAGGAAAGAAACAATAAACTCCAGATCAGTCATGAGACTGGTGTGAGCAACAAAAACAGTTTATCTTTAAAAACAAATAGCAAAGAATTTTTTAAAGTCAATTCGCAATGCTTTTGGAAAATGAAACTACCATAAGGCCTCCCGCCACACACACAATACAAACACAGAATTGGAGAAGATTTCTCCTTATGATAGTCAAAGATGCTTACTACGCAAAATCAAATCATTTTTTATATTATTATTAATGCATAGTGCAGAAAACATTTCGAAAGTAGAATATAAATCTTAGCCAGCATAGACATTTCGAACTATGCCTACTATAGCTACCATCCAAACAGTGGGGCGCCACCATAAGTAGATGGCAGGTTCTACAACTAATACTGTACAAAGTTCGTAATTGGAAGATGGATTTCCAACAAATGGTTAGGCTAAGGAACTTCCTATGCCACGAAAGAAACGCCTCTGGCGGGACGCTCCGAGAACCAAACCGTTCTCTGCCAAACAAGGCCGGCTACCCCCTTTCCTAGGGAATATACAAAACCTCAGATATGCCACCCCCGGTCCTTTGGGACCTTTAACCGAGGCGCCTCGAAACCAACATCACACATAATAAATAAAGTGTGTCCACATGAGTAAGTATCTTGGCTCCATACCATGATACTACCCTTTTCCAGAAGGAATGGTCATACCCTAGGGGAGCTACCCCTAAAACCTTGCCGCACAATTCCTGTTTCGACCATTACCGGGTTGTGAGGTTCGACGAAGTCTCGTCCACAATGCTATGCTTTGTCACAAAGCCATGCTTTGGGTCAACAGATGATCAAAGAAATGATCATAAAGATAAATGATCAAACAAATGATCATATCACAAATGATCAAACACTGATCATCACACAGCAACACTTAGCATGTCACATTACCAAATTGGGAATATATCGCTGATAACCTTCAACTACATAACCTCTGAGCTCGTAAGTCTCAGAGAAGGGTGTTAAGCTAAGAGAATAAATTATCCACCACCAACAGAAATGTATTTGAAAGAAATTGGCTTTATATCTCAATTTGTAATGTCAGACATACAATCCATACAAGTCTGTTCCGGGATCGAACAGAACCGAAGGCACTTCCAAAGAAGTCCTTGCAAATCCGGATAATTTTCTATTCACGTTCGGACTTCCCTTCACAAAAAGAGTGATATAAATCTCTATACCGGAGCAACTCGGTGCAGAGACATTCGACAGGTTGTCCTTTCATTTTCGAAAATATTCGGTCTTCAACACCGGTCTTCAAATGCCATCCATATACGACGTATCACTATTCGGAATGGGTTATATGACACAAAGGTCTTTTCCCGGCTAACCCGAATAGTGAGCGCAATATTTAAAATATATGGATATTGGGATTTCAATTAAGTCACAACTTATTACCCAAACTTTTCTTTCAAACGGTTTAAACAAATTACCATTTCAAATCTTTTTAAAAAAAGATTCATTTTAAACAACCTTCAACGGTTTAAAACAATTTCCACATTTTTATCTTTTAAACAAAAGATTCATTCATAGATTTTCCAAAATTAATTTCCCATTTCAATTCGATTAACTCGTTAAATCTTTAAATCAAAGATTCAACTTATAGCTTTCAAAAAAAATTCATTCATAACTTGGAAAACCATTTTTTTAATTTAATCTTGAAATCCCTTAAATTAAACTGGAATTTCGTTTCTTATATGAAAGCTTTTATTCTTTTAAAACAACAGTTTTCATTTTTGGAAAATCTGATTCATTTATACGAGTTAAGGTTCTTGGGTTAAATCCAAATTCTCAAAATTATACTTTTGAAATGGTTTAAATTCATACAAATACATTTATATCATCTGTAATCCTTAGTTTCAAATCATAGGATTCAATTTCAAATATTGAATTCAAATTTTAAATCAAATTATTTAAATTTTCAAAACTCGATTAAGTTATTCAAAATAACTTTTATCTTTGAAATCCCATTTCAAAAGCTTTTCACTTTAAACCCCAAATTTCCAATTTCAAAATCAATTGAAATTAAAATTTCAATTTCAAAAACATCATATTTAAATTATCTGTGACTTAACCGATTTCCATGTGAAATCCATATTTGTGTGTGTAAAGGTGTAGTCCAGGGGTTTCACACACAATAGTGCAACATCATACAATCATCACAGATCAGAATACAGAAATATAATTTGATAAGCGGTATAAACTATTACGCTTATCGTTCATTCACAGATCACAGATATATATCACAGGTAAGTAAACTACAGATCACAACATAAATCAGGATGTATCACAAAGCATCAATAACAGGGGTTTCAAACAATCAAATCATTTAATAGAATCCAAACATTCATAAGTAAGGTCAGTTAATTATCTGATTTATTCAAACTAGATTAATTACTTATGAATTTCTAATCCTAGTTAATTACCATTAATTAATTACAAATCATTCTGATTAATTATCCTTTAATCATTTAATAATTAACCCCTAATTATTTAATTACTCCTTAATTAATTACAAAAAGTGATTATTCCTATCACTTTAATTAGTAAATCACAGATTTATTACATTGAGTAATTATCCTTTAATCACTTGATTAGTCAACCCCTAAACATAAATTAAATATCTTTAATTAATAACATTAACCAATCAACCTTCAATTAATCACATTAATTAATACATTACCTTGGTTAATTATCCATTGATAAATTATTTTAATTTATTAACCTTAAATTAATAAATTATCCCCAAATTAATTACCTTGTTTAATTAATCACATAAATTTATGGTTATTAACACATGAATTAACTTAATACATTTAATTTAATTAAAAATTGAAAACATTTCATTTCCTTAATTAATTACTTAATTACAATATTACATTTATTTTAAAATAAACTTTAAACTAAAGGTTATATATATTTAAAACACTTTAACTAAATTAATTTAAAATAATTTATTTAAAACTTTTAACTAATCCAAACTTAACTAAAACAATCATTATATAAAAGAATTTATTAAGAAATTGATTTAAACTTGATTTGTTTTAAAGTTTTAAACTGTAATTTCACATACTCGGGTCAAACCCGAAGCTATCCCGAGTGCCAACCCGAGCCAAGTGCAGATCTTCCCGAGTTCCTCTCAAATACTCACCTTCTTCGAGTCGCCCACTCATCCACACGAGAACAACCCCGAGTCCCCTCTCTCTTCTCCAAAACTCAAAACCACGCCAAACTCAGACTATCCCAAATGTGCACGTGCACGTGCACGATGATCAGACCGACATTCCCACCTTATCGACCATGCTCGCGAGTCAATGGTGATCTCAACTTCCACCCCGACCATTTCGAATCGCCAAAACTCTAGAGAGACGAAAAGGAGCTGCAACGACCAAAACTGGAACGAACAACCGCTTTACACAAGTGCCCGCTCCTCCTCTTCAGATCATCAGAGTTCGCTATACCCCGTCCACGGCTCCCCTAGCATCCCACGCTCCTGATGGTCCCGGTCCGATGATCTCCGGTGGCCTACAGACGACACGGCGATCTCTTTTCTGCCCTCGACTAAATTTGGAGCTTAAACCCTAATTGGCTCTCGTCCACAAAATTCTTGCAACAGATAATTTTTTTGACAATTTTCCTAAACACCATGATGTTAATACAAGCTTCAATTCAAATTTTAACTGTAATTATTTGATCAAACATCTGAAGTTGGTAAAAAATGTAATTTTATTTCAAATACAAACTGCTTTCAAACTACTTAAGTAAAAATCATCATATTACCTTTAAAAATCATATTTTGGTATTTGTATTTGATTCATAAACCTGAATTTATAAATCATGACAATTTATTTTTGACTAAATTTAAGTTTACACTGTGTTTTACATTTCCAGAACCCATACAAGTTGATTTCTTTTTTTTAAACAGATTTTTAAACATAAGACTATGTTACAACGATCATTTTATATTCATATCTTAAGTCTAATTAAGGCTTGGATTAAGAGCAGAAGAATTTTGATGAGTATTCAAGCCTGGAATCAGAACAGAGAGATACACAGAAGTATCTACCATATATTCATACTCAAACACAGAAATATATTTAAAAATATACTCACAAATGAACTAACTTTAGAGAGAACATTCATCAGAATGAATATACTTAAAACATTTTTGGGATGTGATGTTACTCACCTTGATCTGGGAAGATGAATAAAGCATGTTGTTTGATTTTATCTGAGCTTTGATTTTCCAGATTCAAAACTTGATTAGATTGAAGTTTGAAACTTCAATATTTTCAACACTGAAATCTGGTTTACACTGAGTTGAGTCTTATTTGCATTGAGTTCCAGTTTTAATTTAAGTTTTACAGGGAGGAGAACAGAGCTTTGATTTTTCTTTGAAACAGGCTTTGCATTTGCTTTGCTTTTCCAGGCTGAAGACATTGCCTTGTTTCCAGATTTTTAATCTTGGGTTTTGATTTGCTTAGTTGTTGAACGAATTTAGGTTGGAGGTGATGCATATAAAAGAGAAGTATGCAGTATTATTTATACAACAATATGAACTGACTTTAGTTATGCTAGAGATGTATTAGAGGTATGGCTATAGTGATTGTGTATGTTATTTTATATATTTTATTCCTTTTTGCTTGTACATGAAAACACTTTACTGTCATGTCTTGCAAACTTCATAGATATGTTTACTTGTTTTATTATTGAGCATGTATTTCTTCTTTTGCTTTTGGCTGATAGATGATATAGCATTAATTGCTGGAGTCCTTTATGTTTTCATTAATTAAATTTGTACAATTTACATCCTCCCCTCCTTCATTTCAACTGCACAAAGATTTGCATTATCACTTTTTCTTAATTATTTGTTTCTTTGCATACTTATGTATTTGTTTGTTTATATTTTATATCCTTTCTTTCATACTGTACTTTCATACATACATTTGTTTTCCTTAGTTATTGGTTATAGATTTTAACTTATGTACAAATATATAGTTATTTTAGTCAATGTCATAAAATTTTGTTTGTTCAAAATTATCTTTATTTGTTCCTATTTCTTTGTTTATTTTCTTGCTTGCATACATTTTTGTTTAGTTGAAAATTTTCTGTTTACAGCCACTTTCTTATGTGTACTTAGTTTGTAGAGATTTGTTTGTTTATTTTATTTACTTTGTACATATGTATTATTTCTTTCCAAAGTATGATTTATAAATCCAATTCAAATAAATACACAATTTAATTTTAAAATTCGAATACAATTCAGTATCCATAGTCAAATTCCAAGGTCGAATTCAAATTTTATTCCAAAATTTGTTCAAAATTTATATTAACTATAAATTTAAAATTAATTCAAAATTGGGGTCGTTACATTTATCTTACATAAATTTATTTTATCTTAAACCAATATTATTTATCGGACACCACATAGTCAAATTGTGAAACTAAATTCATGAGGGTTCGTATTTAAATTTTTAAATCAAACAACCAATCAATCAATGATAATAACGAAATATATCATTTCTTTAACAACCAAACACTACATAAATAACTATATCATTTAAAAGATATTCCTTTATATTCAAAATATAATCCTATGTAGAATTATTTCATTTGCCAATTTTCCAAAAACAAAAATTATTTTTATACAACATTAACAAATACGCGTTCACATATAATACGCTCAAACTCATTCTAAGGTGTTGCTTACCCTTTCTCCAATGAATTACTCATCCTATGGTATTACTAACCCAATCTTTGATGATATTTTACCCCTACCAGGCTTAGGCGTTCACTCAACCTAAGCTTTGATACTAAATGTGACGACCCACCTTTTCGATCCTCAAAAATCGACAGTAATACATCTATGGCATTCACGTGTTGATCATCCAAGTGCTGAAAGACAGATTGATCAAGTGTAGAAAGAAAAATAATGACACAATAGAATCTTACACGAATGCAATAAAATATATTATTTCAATATATAATATTTACAGTGGAAATTTTAAATACATACATCAGAATCTATCCTAATCTCAGCTTGGATAGTTATAAATCTCTGTCCCTACTGATGCTGAATACAAACAGTAAACAAATGCAGCGGAAATGAAAACGGATAACTATCTATAGAGGAAACTCCAGGTCCTGCTCCAAGCTCCTCCAAAATGCTCCAATCTAGACCTAAACTACTTGGCTACTCGGAAAAATAGGGCACCTAGATTTTAAGTTAAAGGAATGAACTCCAGACCAGTCATAGGACTGGTGTGAGGAAACTCAGAACACATATATTTTTGAAAACAAAGGGTATCTCATAAGACCATGCCGCACATAAACACGGACGGGTTTTTACCATTTTATAAACAAAACATTACTACGTAAATCCTATGACATTATAATAGTGACTAGATTACAAATACATATTAATCTTAGCCAAAATTGTTACATTGATTAAATTCCAGCATAATAGGTATACAACTAAGTCTGAAGGGACTTACTGGAGAATGTATTCCAAATAATGATAGGTAAGGGACTACCTTCTCTACAGTACGTCTCTAAAGGAATGTACCGAGGACCCATATATGGTCCTCTGCATCTGGCAAGACCAGTCTACCCATTTCCGATGACCAACACAATGGTCCTGAATAGTACCGAATATGACATCATCCAAGTAGTTCTTGACCAATTTGAGACGTCTCATAGCATACACGACAAACCCAATATATAAAAGGTAATCTAGAAAGGTGATGACCATACCCTAATGGGTGCGACCCACAAGCATTGCGGCATACCCTACTTCAGCCATTTCCTGGTGTAAGGTCTGAGGTAATGTATTACCTTTTACAAAACAAATCCTGCTTTGAATGCCACATTGTTCTAATAATACAGTTATTGATTTCCACAAAAGTACAACCGCCGAGTTCACATGCCTCGGGGAAGGGTGTTAGGTGTAAGAGGGATTACCTCCTACACCACCAAACAGATGTACGTTTATAAAAATCAATGTACGTGATCTTTAAAATGCAATGTCAAACACTTGTCTATACAAGTTGTCCAGGAAAAGGACAAATCTAAGGTACTCCTTTTACTCAATCCTGTTTGGGAATTACTCCTATTAATAGCAAGTAGTCCTTGCAAATCGAGGATTTTCAGAATGAAAGCACTAATGCCACCATATATATGATGTAACGACCCATATTTTTAACTATTTTTAAATTATTAAATCTAATATGATTATTGAATAAAAATGGTTAAAAATAAAAATTTAATGATTTATTATGTAGTTTATTGAATATGAACTTAGATAAAATTTTGAAATAAATAATTTCGAAGATTTTGGCAATAACAAGTATTGAATGAAATTCTATGTATTGAATGTGTTTATAATCAATAACTTAAATTGAATAATAAATGTTGAATTATTTAGATGATAATAAAATAATCGCTAATAAATTTTGAATTATTTATTAATGTAATTTTTTGGATAATTAATTGGTTAAATTTAATATTGGAAATTGGTTAGATAATTGAATTTTGAATTTAATATGAATGGAAATGATGACGAAAGTTGATTTAAATTATATTTAAATAAGAACGAAAATTGTTAGCTTTTAAAATTGAATTGAAAATGATTAAATTAATTTTTGGAAATTACTTATTTTAATTAACGAGTAAAATAGCCATTTTAGCCACTGTCTTGGATTTTGACCAAACCAGTTTCATCGGATCTATAATAGTGAATTATTATAGGATTTCAAGTGTCGTAGCGATCAGACTTATCGTTTGGCCGTGCGAGCTTGAAACACGTAGAATTTAATTAAAATAATTTGATTTTGAAATTTTATCTTCTGAATACGATCGAATTAGGCCTCGAGACTACTTCCATTGTGTTCGTAATAGTGGTATAACATATAGAATGACAGGCGGCACACTTCGTTTGGAGTTCAAAAATTTCGCGGGTCAATTGGGTCGGAAACCTATATAATAAGACACGTTAGTTCATTCGTTCGCGAACCCTAGCATAAAAATATCAGCAGCGTGTTTCTCTTATACGATTAATGGCCGATAATTCACCCTCTTTCCTCCTTGATTTCTCACTATCCCAATAAAATCAAACGACTTCAACTACGAAAACGTAGATCACGATGAGCTCTACGATTTGTGCGGTTGGATCGTTGAATTGCGCGGCAAGATGGTCGATACCTAGCTCCATTCGTTCATCAGAAAATGGAGTTTTAGCTAGTGCTCGAGCATGCGTGGGCTTGGGTATTCTGGCCATGGGTGGAGTTGGACAAGGAGGTCGCGGTGGTGCATTTTGATCGAGGTCTGATCACCTTGGGAGTCGTGCGCGTGGAGGTTTCGTTTGCGTTAATGGGTCATGTGCGGCTGTAGTTGATCGAGAGAAGGAGGAGTGGGAATGTGAAGGAGAGGTTAGTTAATTTTATTAATTAGTTAATTAGCTGTTAATTTTATTTTAGTTATCGTTATGTTTAGAAACCCGTAACTTCTCCATACGAGGCCCGATTCGGGCGAAACAAGTCGTGATGCGACCGTATCGACGAGGTCTACAGCATGGAATCAAAGTAGTATTTATTTGAAGCTGAAATATTTTCAGTTTCAAATAAAAGCTGAGTGTTTTATAATGCTCATGAATATTAAAATATTCTTGATGTTCGTTAAATTGATATTATGAAGTAATTTAATTTTGTTGACTGTTGTTTGGTAATTTAATTGACGTTTGGATCGACATATGAATTGAGTTATTAGAAATGAAAATTGAGAATTAAAGTGAAATTGGAATTAAATTGCCAGTTAAAAATCTGATATTTAATAACTAGTTAATTGTTGTGATTTATTGACTGATTTGGATGTTGATTACGATGGATGCCAATTGGTTGATATTTTGGATGATTGAATGTTTATTCATTTTATATATATCCTGTATCACCCTGTAAATTATTTGACAGTGTATAAAACTGTTAATTGAATTATTTTGAATAAATTAAGAAATAGGTTGAAATGATATATACCTATAATATTTATTTTGGATTGAAATGATATATATCCATCCCTAGAATTAAAATTGAAATAACTAATCACTTGGCCATAGGATAAAAAATTTTATACGGACACCGGGTTGGTTAAATTAAATGATTTTAAATTCTTGAATTTTGAATTTATTTAAATGAGTTGGTTTTAAAGAAATAAAAATCGAATTTATGATGATTGAATTATTTTCAAACTCGAGCCTGAAAGGTTGAAATTAAAATTGTCAATTAAAATTGTTTCAAAGAATTAAATTTGAAATATAAATTTAAAATTGACATATGACCTAAACTATGGAAATTGAATTGTTTTTAAAAGGTTGAATTTTATTCGAACTTCGTGATTTGTCTTTGGAAAAGGGATTTAAATTGATATTTCAAACTTTGGCTCGAATTGAATTATTTTTGAACATTTAAACCTTAAATTGAATACGGAAGTTTAAATTGATTTAAGTGATTTAAATCGATGTTGTGAAATCGAACTCAAAATTGATATAAATTGAAATGGTTTAAAAGTGAGAATTGAATTGAAATTTAAACCATCGAATCGAATAATTGAATCGAATTTGAAATCGAAATTGAAATTAATTTGAATTGAAATTGGAATCGAAGTTAATTCAAATTGAAATCGAAATTGAGTCAATTTGAATTGAATTGAGATTGAAAATGATTTGAATTGGAATAATTGAAATTGAATCAGTTTGATTGGAATTTGGACTTGGGTCCAGATTTGTTAAAATGGAAAGAGGCAGTTTGATTTGAAACTATTTTCAAGATAAATTATTTTGATATAAACTGTTTAAAAATTTATCTTTTAAATATTTAAATTATTTTGATTTTCTAAACTATTTTACTATATAAATCATTTTTAATACTAAAACTATTTTATATTAAACTATTTTAACTATTTAACTATTTAAACTATCTAAAAAATTTCAAACCATTTTCTAAAAATTCAAACTGGTCAGAGTGAGAACTGTTTATATTTAGATCGTTGATTTAAATGCGAGTTGGATTAAAATGAAGTTATAACCTAATGGAAATTCGAAATGATTTTGGAAGCGAAATCAAAATATTGGAGTGAAATGATTTCAAATGGAATTGACATACTTAAGTAAACATGATAATTTTGAATGAAAGGATTTTTGAAGCGAATATGATATTTTGATATCAAGTATGAATTGTTTTCGAATAACAACCGGTGTGTAAAACAACGTTTGGTTGTTAAAGAGACTGGGGCCTCTTATTGGCATAGTCTCTAACCACTTTAACAACTGTGTACGCGGAGGAGACTCCAGAACAAAGTGGTTGGATTTTGCGTCATTTGCTGGATTTGAAGAAAGAGAACGATGTGGATAGACCCCAGCACTTATGCCAATTTGAAATGACTAAAACAGGATGGCTTGACAGGGCCAAGCGGGCTAGCTACCTCTAGCGGATATCTGTTCTACGATTTTCTTCTTGGACTTGGTCCATACTATTACTTTTGATGTTGGTTTTGATTAGTGCACCTTGATTTTGGGATAACCTCCCTTTGACTCGATATGGGATGGATGTACGCAGTGGGAGATCGTGGCTACGATGCGTTACCACCAACCCTACGACCCGAACTGGTAGTATCCTACCTTGGGCATTGCCTCACGTGCCTTGTCATACTTTTATCCCTATATGAGACCACTACTATTCTGGTTTAGTCTTGTCGTATCACGGCCCATCCCTATCACCCGACGTGCTACTGGGCGTTATATGCAAACTGTACGACAATGCTTAAAAACCCGTTAAGGGGGATTAATTAAAGCCATAGCGCTAAGAAAAATATTTATTTTACTAATTAGACATTATATATAGCGTATTCTACTATATATAAATATTTTAACGGATCCTTAAGAGATGGAAAATCTCATAACATCTCTTGAGTTATTGCACGCGCGTTATATACTGGATAGGAGATGTGAAACCCCATAGACATCTCTGATGCAATCACACTCATGTTACCTGTAATATTGATTTGAATTACATAAGGATATTTTAGTCCTGACTCGAGTGCTTTGTCTTTTCATTATGCTCTGGTCAGCCTTAAGTATTTCAGCGCATTGAAGATCATTTTCTAGAGGACGAAGATGAAGATTTGGTATATTATTACTATTATTATTCCCTGCATCATGTTGTTCTACTGCATTATATTTTGTTTATGTTGTATATATATATAACTCTGATAAATGTTGTATAAATTATAATCTAATGTATAGTAAACATCTTCATGAACTGTTTATTTGATTATTATATTTTGTCATTCCACTGTGAGATTCTGTGTTTGTTTTTTCTTCTTTTCTTATTTTTCTTTATTAACCCCATTGATTATCTATGTTCCGAATTGGTTGAGTTGGACATGTGTGGATTATTGTCAATTTAAACCTTCTAAAATATGGGTCGTCACATTTGATATGGGAATTACCCCAGAGGTTAGTGGCAAGCAGCCCTACATTAACAAGATTTCACATTTCTAAAAGTAAAATTAAATGGATTAAAAACAAATGTTATTAAAAATTTGTTACTATAAACCCAAAACCATTTTATACTAAAAATTATATTTAAACTATTCTTATTAAAGATCTAAGTACACTTATTAAAAAGAAAATTTGATTAACTTCTCAAAACCATTTATTGTAACTAAGTTTTAAAATCTATACCACGTTTATTCTTTTATAATATACTTAACTTTTCTAAACATATATATACACTAACTTATAAATACATTTTTAATATCAATGCAAAATATTACTTAAAAAATAACCAATTTAGAAATTGGACAAAAATAAATAAAAAGCATGTTTTATATTTTAAAACCATTTACTTTAAAATTCATAAATAATTATAAAAATATATTTGAACTTCTACCCTTTTTTCACTCTAATCCATTTTATTAGAACTTCCTTAAAAAGATTCCATAAAGATAAATTTTAAACCATTTAAATTATGACAACTAGTCAAAATGTCGCATTAAAATAAAATTATGCAACAAGCCCAAAAGTGCTGCAGTAGACCAAATATAGCATTTCTTACTGCCATAGAAAATCCTGGACAAAGAACAACATGGAAAAAGCACAATCTTCATGGCTAGATTTCATCACATAAATAAATAATTCAAGACCCAATGTTTTATGGTATGTAGTATACTTAGACTACTTGAAAACTATGAAAATGAACACCCAAGAATATCTTCCAAAATTATATTAAAATTTTCCAAATACAAGGTATTTTTCAAAGTGCATTTATAGCATCAATTTCGCTTCTAACGTTTTCAATTTCGTTCAACCACTCTATAACTTTTTAAACCTCGATACTTTTACAGTAAAAAGTACACATATTTTACTTAACAAAACATAGAGTATACCCTAAGGATGTCTTTCAAAGCGGACTTAAAAATCGCTGTACACAAGGCGATTTCAAAATGCATCCATAGTGACATTTTTGCGCCGAACTTTCACAAATTTAGTTCGCAAGTTCTATAACTTTCCAAAACTTTTATTTACCGTGCCATACACCAAAATATGTTTATAGAACAACCAGAATATATTTTGTCATAATATATTAACATATCACTAAAATCAAAAAGTTAAAGCAATGGGATTTCAAAGTGCTTTCATAGCGACTCTTTTACTTCAAATATTCATATACACACTTCTATATCACGTACAACAATATCAAACATGTAAACATATATTCTAGCCCACGATACATGTTTTAGATATAGAACTGACAATATTACATATAAAATTCTCATTTGCTTTCCAAATCAAGAAGGGTCCAAAAGTTATTAACTACATTAGTCATTAACTTACTTAACTTTATACACACAACATATATTCATTTAATTGTGAGATAACTCACCCAAATCCAAGCCTACAACAAGCTCAAGCATATAAGAATCCATGAATACTTCCTACCGTCACCAAAATCCTAAAGACCCAAGCTTTAGCCTCTACAAGTCATGTCCATGCTCCATATTCCCTCTTATAGCTCACGGTCCAAAGTGCCTAGGGATTTATGCTCCACTTCTTCCACTTTTGGCTTGATATTCATGCTACTAAGGTGATCTAAAGCCTTGGTTAAATTTTGAAAAGGACTGGAGTTGATTTGATATGGAAAATAAAGATTAAAGTGGAGAAAAGAGCGTGAATACTTTATCTTTTATTTCAAAACGTAGGAAATAAAATAATCAACACATAAGAAATGAAGTATGGACTTTAACAAAGGCAAAAGACCTCTCTTTCCCTCCTTTTGAACAGCCAAAGAAAACCCCTATGTGATTTGCTTTACACCTTATCATTTGAAAGAAAATTTCTTCTCCTTCCTTAGTCAATTACCAAACTACCCCTCCGCTTAAAATATCTTCATGTTACCTTCTAGTAATTTTTATTTGGAAAATTATTTTTATTTGTTAATTAATGAAACATTGGTATTCTAAGAAAGTACATTATGTTCGAACAACTTCTATTAAGAAAAAAGTCGTTTATCGACAAAACGATTTTCAGTCACATTATAGATATTTCTTCAAACTATCTATTTTTTTAAAAATATTCAAAAATAAGTTTACCATCATTAATTATTAATTAAAAGGTGGTTCACAAGGTTATTAAATCAATTTAATGTAAAGACTTAGAATTTAAGACATTTTGTATTTAAATACCTGAATTATTTAAATATTTGAATTTTGGATTAAATATGATTAAATAGATTTAATAACCTTGTTAACCCCCTTTTAGTAATAACTAATGATGGTAAAGTTGTTTTAGAAAAATGTTTACAAAAAGGTATACTTCGAAGAAAAATCGATATGTGACCGAAAATCGTTTATCGATAAACAACTTTTTACACAACAGAAGTTATTCAATATTTTTTACATACACTAAAACACTTAGGAAATTATTAATATGAAATTATAATATTTTGCCACATATGGAAAATGTAATATTGATAATGTCATGCATGATGTATTGGATAGATATTTGTGTGTGAGGATAAAAGGGTAATTTGCTAAGGAAAATGATGTGTAAAGTAAAAAAAGCATGCAAGGCACATGGGGGGCCTCTTTTGGACAGAAATGGGGAGGGTAAAGGAGAGGGTTTAGTTGTGTTAACACTCATAATTCACAAAAGCTTCACAAAAATAAAAAGAATCAAAAGTGGCGGAAATGGATTAGCACTAATCCACTTTCTTCACTAATCTTTCTCTAATTATTTCAAATCTTCTCCGCACTCCACCAAAATTTCACCAACACCTTAGAAAACCTTAGGAAGCATGGATCTAAAGTAAAAAGTGGAACGATTTAAGAAAAGAGGGAGCTTGGGTTGCGCCGTAAGCATCATTGTTGAGAGCGAGGTGTGCCTTGGTTTGTAAGTGCTACAAGTGTTGTCTTTAGGCTTTTGGGTGATGGTAGGAAGTGGTTATTTATTCTTGTGTGTTTGAGCTTGATGAAGGCTTGGATTTTGGTGATTTATCTCACTATCTTATATGTGCATATATGTGTGCAAATATAAAGTTAAATTGACATTAATTAATTAAAGTTATAAACTTTAGACCCTCTTGCTTTTGAAAGAAAATGACAAATTTATATCGTATAACAAAACTCCTATTACCTTATTTAACATGTGCGTGGCCTTCACTTGATGTTTAAATGGTTGTTTGGTTTGTGTATTGAAATTGAAGTATGTTTGAAAGTGCTTGAAGCAAGAATAGTCGCTATAAATGCACTTCGATATCCATTAACTTTAATTTGTGTAAATGAAAGATTTATGATCTTAACTTGGTACAAATTGTTTTGGTTATTCTCTACACATATTTTTGTGTATGGGACAGTAAAGAAATGGTTTGTAAAGTAAAAAATATTGCAAAACAAAATTATGAAAGTTGGAAGCGAAAAGGTCGCTATAAATGCACTTTTAAATTGCCTTGTGTTCGGCGATTTTTTAAGTCAACTTTAAAAGACATCCTAGAGGCTTTTTTGCATTTTCAATGAGTACTATAAGTGTAATTATTATTGGAAAAATTTGAAAGTTTAAATCATTAATTAACTTGTGAAAAAAAGTTGCAAAAAGTTGCAAAAGGTTATAGCGAGAAGAAGGTAGTTATATGAGTACTTTGAAATATCATGTTTTTGGGAATTATTGTAATTAATTTGAAACTCATGCTTATGGGTGTCTTTGCATTTTTAATAATTATTAAATGGTTAATTATTAATGGAAAATAATTTGATTTTAAAAGATTTTGGAACTGGTCAAACAAAATAGCTAAAGCTACAATAAAAATGTGGCTATAAATACACTTTAGTAAATACGTTGTGTTCAGGAATTTTTATAAATAAATTGGAAAATATTTGATGTGCACGTAAATGTTCATATTTTTACCACCATATTTAATCTATTTAAATTAAATAAATGATCATATCGGGTATTTTAACTTGTTTAAACCAAAATTCAAATTATTTTCAAATTGTCGCATATTCATCTTCATATAGGGGTAAAATGGTCATTTTTATGCATTTATTAAATTGTGAAAATTTACTTGGAATTTTCTATGTTGTTTTGTAGGAAATTTGGTGAATTTTACAAGTGGCTTCATGATAATATATGCATGCACAAGAGTGAAGATAAAGAAATGAAGATTGAAATAATTCAAAGGCATGATAATGGAGGACCCCACCTACCCACCTACCTTAATGTACAAATTAAAGACTAATGCACATGCTTATGGAATTAATGGCTTCATGTACACTTAAATGATGATTAGTAGAAGCTAATGATTACTTGGCCTCCACACTTTCTCAAGGGTATTTTGGGCATTCCCCAAAAATATGAATTACAGTTTCATACATGTATAAAGACCCCTTATGTTCCATGTAACCCTCTCACTTCTTAGTCTCTCTTACTTAGTTTTTAGCTTAGGAAATAAATCAAAGCTTTTCTCTCTTCTTTTTCCATGGCTACTTAGCCATTTTATTTCATATAATTTTTCTTTCTTTTATGCAATGTTATTCTCTTTTATTTACATGCTTCTTCTCTTCTTATGTTAGTAGTGTAGTTTACATTCATGAAAAGTAGATTAGTTTTAATTCTTGTTAATTAGCTACTCTTTTCCATTAGCTTTCATTTTCCTTTCTTTTTGCTTTCATGTTGCTAGCTACATTTGTTAATCAAATGACAAAAATGAGAGCTTAACCCCTTCAATTTAGGGTTAATGAAGCCTCTAATCATGTAGCTTCAACATTTTGATAATTTTGATCTCTTTTGTGCTTAAAGGAATGTTGATGTGATTTATTGTTTCATGTTGAATTTGATAGTCTATGTTGTTCATAACAAATAGGCTATGCTTAAACAATCACAAGCAATAATTACCTCTTCATCTACATATGATGATAGTAATGAAGTGAATGTGAAATTAAAATTTGATGGCCTATATTTCTAAACAATAGTTAATAGGTCATGCTTAAAATAGATTTCATTTTCAACTTTGTTGTTGTTTTCATGAGAGTTATTAAGTGGTTTAAGGGGTGTGTTATAGTTTTATGGCTTATGTTGAGCTAATTAATAGCACAAATAAGCCATACTTATGATAAACACATCATTTAAACTCACTTATGACGAAAAAAAGAGATCATAATTTCATTAATTGTTGAATTATATGATCTAGAAAGTGGATTTATCTCTAAATTGTCATTTAACTCTCATATTTTTATCTATTTTTCTTTTGCTAGTTTTTGTTAGTTTCTTACATTTTTAGCTAATCACACTTTCAACTTTGGTTAGTTTGATTGAATAGAATTTTTAAAACCATCAATTCCTTACGGATCGACCCGTATTCGCCACGTACTACAAGTGTACGCCGTGCGCTTGCGGTAAATTTTAATTTGAAATTTTTCGGCAAATTTCTAATCCGATAGAAATTTTTTCGATTAACAATATTCTTTGGGTTTATATCCATGGTTTTTAAGTACTCTAAGGTTAGTACTTATTGTAGAAATTTCAAGTCTTAAACCATTTGTTAAAGATGTGAAAATTGGTCGCAAAGTTCATGCTTTTCTATGTTGTTCTTTGTACAAGACTTTTAACAACATTTGTTAATCCTGTAGTAAGTTGTTTGAGGTTTTAAGTGTCTAAAATTGATATTTAAATTTAGTATTTTTTTCTAATATTTTTAAAGATGTTTTCTAAAATAGTTTGTAGTATTTTAAGTTGGTTTAAATTTTAAATATATTTTTAGCAATTATTTATAAATTTTTAAAGTAAAGAGGTTTTTTAATATAAACATGCTTCTTATTTATTTTCATCAAATTCTAAATTAGATTTTAAGTAATGTTTTACATAGACATTTAAAACCTATTTATAAATTTTTAAAGTGTTTATATACATAAGTTTGAAAAGGGTAAGTTAAGTAATTTATAATGGAATAAAGGAAGTTTGGATTTTAACACTTATGTTATTATAAATGGTTTGGGGAAGTTAATTAAAACTATATACCATGTTTAATAAGTGTAGATATACTTAGATCTTTAAAAAGAATGTTTTAAAGGTAACTTCAAGTATAAACAGTTTTTGGTTTATCATGACAGTGTGTTAATAACATTTGTCTTAAACCCTTTTTAATTATACTTATGAATGTAAATAAATTTTTGAAAAGAATGTTTAAAAAATAAGCATAAGTGAAATAGTTTTAGGTTTGTAGTGAAATTGTTTAAGTGACATTTGTCTTAAACCTTTTGAAATAGATTTGTGAATCCAGTTAAACCTTTTAAATGCATGCTTCAAGGGTAATAAAGTATGGAATCTTTTGAAAAAGATAGAAAAAGTAAAGGTTTAAAATAAGAAATCATGTTAATGATTTGTGAATATACTTATACCATTTGAGATGAGTAGATGAATACTTTTTGAAGAATTGAAAGAGTATAAATAAATAGTAGAAATTGATAAATGGAGCTTTATAGATAAAAGATGTTTTTACTAATAAAGTAAGTTTTGATTAATAAAGGATTAATTAATTAAAAGGAGATTAGAAGTCGCTTATGTGACTTAATCAAGCTTTGTGTGACTTTAGCGTGCTTTGTGTTTATATGTATATGGAATTTTTTTGTCATGTACTTAGTACTAAAAGCTGATGAAGTAGGCATGTCTATTTATGAGAGTTAAGAATGAAGTTTCTAGGCAAGGTTTTGATACGATCAATGCTCTAACTTGCATAGCTTCACTCTTGACCAAGGGATAATGTAAGTTGAAAAGTTAACATGATAAGTATATGAGACTTGGTTTCTATATGCAATCGTCTATTCTAAACTTGATGGTCGATTAGTCGATTATCGAACTTGATAATTTTAACTTGGGAAGTTTCTAAAAGTTTCACGGTTTCATAAGATTTGAGAACCCTAGGGGAGGAGCATTGATATGAAACGTCTATAGCTTTAAAAACTTATATATATGAGATCCCATGGAGAGGACTCCTCTTTATATATTGTTCGCTTACTTCTAAAAGAACTGAAATTGAGTTTACCAGAAATTCATCAATTTAGTTTTTAGAGAGACTAGGATCGATAAGTGTTTACTTATCGAATACCAATTCAAAACTAATATATAAGTTCTATGTTTTGGAACGGCTGTGAAGTGGAATGCTATAGAGTTGAACTGTGTATCATATGGTTAAGTCCAAGGGAAAAGTCAGCATTAGCATTTGTCGAAGGACTTATGCTGGGATCTATATAGAGATTCGAGATCTCTTTGAGATGCTCGAATCTATGTAGAGATTCGTGATCGATATGTTGGAATCCATTTGGGGATTCGTGTTCTGTTGAGCATCGAAGACTCATATAAGATATGTCGAACGTAACCTCGACATCAGAAATGGTTGAAAACAAAGTATGATGCATAGTCTGGTGTCTAGCTAACTCGCAACTGGGTATTATCAACTTTATATCTAAAGTATGCTTATCAATATTTACACGTGGGAGTTGATGATATCTAGGATCATGTCTTTTAAATGGGGACCGGCTATGTTTGCCTTATGGTATATTCCATCTAGAGATATACGATGCTCAAGGTAGCTTCTAACCCTTGTGTAGGAGATTGGATGTGGCTTGACTGGAGAGATCTCCATGGAAAAATCTGTTATGCGAACGTACCTTAACGGTTCTAGATGTACCTCTAATATTATGTGTCATGAGATAGAAGCGGCACAACTATTTTACGATTTATATTCAACACCATAGACATTATCTATTATATCACCTTATGTACTATTGGATGTTGGTTCTTTTAAGGGGATAACCGTTATGGCATTCCGTGCGGTCTGGAAAATCTGTTATATGTCGGCCACATATTTCTTGAGTTTCTCATACTAGACTTATGTCTAACACATGGTTTTTATTTTCCCTAAATTCCTCGTGTGCTCTTTCGAGAAGTCTGAGAAAGGCAGGTTTTCATTGATGTTCATTGGAGCTCGAGGAGACAGGCTGGATGTTTCACCTACCATAGTATTCTTATTTTTGCTGCATTACTACAATATCGTGTATATCAGCATTTGTGAGGATAGGCTGTTATAAATGTCCCGGCTGATGATAGTATTTGAAATTGTCATTCTGAAATGCTATGTATCTTTGACTGACAGTTTGTATTGTCTTTTATTATTATATGTTATTGTTCCGCTATGAGATTCTGGTATTGTGTTCTCTTCTTTCTTGTTTTCTTTTTTGTTTTCTTTTAATTTACCCTAACAATTTATCTTTTCCGCACTTGGATGCTCGGCACAAGAATACAGTGGAGTACTAGTGTTGACGTATGGGGGTCGAAAAGGCTGGTCGTTACATCTAATCACATTAAATCAAAGGTTCAAATATTTAAATAATTTAGATATTTAAATATGAACTGTTAGAAATTCTAGGTCGTTACAGGACAAATTCTCTATTGAATAGTGTTTTACTTCCAATGCTTCAACTTAAACCAAACCATAGTCATTCGATGGATGCCATGCCATGATTTAACTGTAATCAAAATGGAGTGTCAACATTGAAGTTCAACAGTATTCTCAAATCGAGAGACCAGTGCAATATCTTTACTTCGAGATTCTATGTTTGACCTTAGTTATATCAACCAACAAAAAACACTCCAGTGAGTCATTCCATAGTTATCAAATAACTATTGGTACATAACCCTTTGGTGCCCCTAAGAGCCATAAGTAATACACTGTCGAATATTTGTAGAGTGTTATACACTCTAGGCACAGCGGATGTTTCAATATCCCATCTCAAAATACCTTGATTCGGAATATTTAAAATACTAGGTTAGTTTTAATGTGATAAATTTCTTATGATGGCAATGGATTGTAATTATTGTCACATAACATATCATTTAAGGATTTTCTATTTAATATACTTTAAATTAATTACTTAATTACTTAATTAATTGTATCATAATAGAACAAGTATAAAATAGAATGAAAACACATTCTATTTTGGATAAGATTAGTTAGTAAGATATATGTAACAAATTACATAATTTCCCATAGGGCATACCCCTAACTCTGTCAATCTCCTCCTTAAACTTGGGCTCAATTATGGAATCTTATTCCAACTCCTTTAATCAGTTTTCTCAAAAATTAATAGAGCCCGTCCCTTAGTGAACGGATATGCTACATTATTCTAACTATCTACTCTATCAATCAACTCTCTCGAACGTTGATAAACTACCTTTATCATGAGGAATTTTTCCGAGTATGTATCTCGAATTATAGTGAACTTTAGTTTCTTTTACAACCTATATCGTAGCATTGTTATCATATAACAATGTCACGGTATTCTTAGCATTTGGAATTAGCCCTAGCTTATTTATAAATTTATGCATTTATTTATATTTCTTTTATTGAGGCAATGTACTTAGCATTTGGTTAAATCATCCACCAGTTATTGTTTGGAATATTTCCAACTTACTGTTCTTGACTTAAGATTGAACATAAAATTAGGATTGATATACTATACTCGATATCACTTATGAAGATCCAATACATATACTCCTTCATAAGGATTTCATTATTTTATAAACAATTATCTAGTATTCTGCAAATGCTCGAGAACACTCTCAATTATCATATAACAATCTAAATTCAGATTTGATACTTGCTTTATGTATCAAATACATAAGCAAAATGCGACATTATAGACAATACAGCATGTATGATATTTCCTATTGGAAATGCATATGGAATCCACCTTACATGCTACTCATTAAAAAATTTAATATAATGTCTGTATTTATCATTTTGGGACAGTCCAAATATCCTTTTATACTGATTATAGAAGGCATTAATTTCAAACCAAATATCGAGAATTAAATAATCAAATCGAAATGATTTTAACAAAAATACGTAGTTAACAATCATAATTTTTTTTACTTATCGTTTTAGAAATAATTTGGTACCTTTAATGTTCTTTTTTACAGACACACACCTCCTCTGCATTTTGACAAAAATTAAACTATTTGATTTTTCTGTTAAAATACTTGCTTAACTTTGATGCTTGTTGAATGATACTTTTGTATCAGTTCTTGGACGCTATCTAGTAACCCCCAAACTCAAAATCGCTCTTACTGACCTCAAGACTCTTTAGCTATTAAGCATAAATGTCATATTCTAAAATCATTATTTAGAATTTCTATTCCAACATACATATACCAAAACTTAAAATCATTTCGATAATTTTGCAAGTAAAATTAGAATTAACTTTAGTATGTTGAATAACGAATCCGTTACATTAATTTCAACAATTGAAATTCACAATATTATTCTATCAACATAGCTTTGCATATTCGGACTACATTGTGTTTCTTCTCGGAGACACTTTTGCGGCTGAATGATCATATCACTTTAGGTATAACTATCAAAATCATATTTTGATAACGTACTTAGGATCCATTCTAGATTTGTACATTATGCCATAAGGTAGATTCGATACTCTTAATGGCTTATTCACAACTGAGGAAATTCTTTTGTCAATATCGATAAGAAAATCATAATTTCCCTTTAATGTGCAAGAATTTTTCACACATTCTAATGTGTTGTACCCATTTGGCCTTGGTTAATTTCATTTCTTGGTAATAAGTTTTATCTTTAGATTGTATCCAAATCCATTTACTGCCAATAATTTCTAAAGAAAATTCCTTCGTCATGAAGTTGCATTTTTTTGAAACAACAATTGTTTCTTAGTGCAAAGGAATAGGTATTCACAAACTTTTTATGAACTACCTATACATATGTATAAAACATATTTGGTTTTTAAGTTTACAAAACTTATGTTCATAACATAAATTGGTCATTCAACATTAATAGGTCCCAAACTTACTTAAGGGTAGTCCACACAAAATCCTTCACAAACAAGTATTACGTGCAGTTTCTCGACTCACACAACCTGTCAACTTCTTAGGTTGCTAAGAGAAACCATGTTCCAATTTATTGTATGTTGATTTGTGCATGGATTTTTAATTGGATCATCCTGTTTGGTGATGAGTTTTGATGTGTAGATTCTTATAGCTGATGTTTTATAAACATGGTGTCATATGTAATGCTATATTTATAGATGCTTATATGCCATTATTATGTTATATTGCTTATACAATGCCAGTTATGATGTATGATAATATCTAAGCCAAAGATATAGTATGACCCTTTTATTCACTACAACAAAAAGGACTTTTTATAGCGTGTAAAAACCGCTATAAAAACTTTCTATAGCGATTCTATAATCGCCATAGATCAACATGTTGTAAAAAGTCTGGTAGATACTATAGCGTGTCATACTTGCAATGGAAAACGTATTTTTCTTGCCATCTAAAATAGGCCATATTGGTGCAACTGCTTTTCTATAGCATTATGAAACGTGCTATAGAACTTTTTATGACGCATTTTAGTTGCTATAAATATGTCGACATGCTATATTATTATAGCATTTGAATGCGCTATGGAATCATCGTGTCAACCTTTTATGACACATTGAAATGCTATAGAAAATTCATTACTATCTATTATAGCACCGTCTTATTGCTATGAAAACTATTTACTCTTTGCAAAATATTTTGTATAGCACTAACATGATGCTATAGTATAACAAAGCTGAACAATTTTTCTTTTTATTGCATAGTTAGAACGCTATAAAAAAATTCTATTGCACATTTTTTGCTGCCATAACATTCAAAGCTTACAATTTTCAATTCTACTTATATATTATAACTCAAAAAACCACATTAATCACATTAACATAAGTACACAAATTGAGTCATAAGCCAAATCACAAAATATATATATATATATATATATTTCCATAATATTTCATACATGAAGAATTAAACATAAATATTTGTGATACAAATTAAACATAAGTACACAAATTGAGTGTAGCATACCAAAACGATACATACTAAAAATATTTTAATGACCGTCAATAAGCATGACCGATTTAAAGGAGAAAGAGTGCGACATCATGTATCAACCTCAAAAGCTTCATACAACACCTGTGAAGAAGAAACACAAACATACATATGTTAGTCAATATATACAAGTATGTATAATATATACAAGTATGTATAAGTACAAAAGATGCATCGCCAAAGACTAAGTTACTGAAACTAGCATAACCCCTAATGAACCTGTTATTGCGATCAATCATGCTTTAAAGAAGAACATTAAGGATAGTGGCAGTGGATTGCTAGGATTCTGGGTAAAGTTGTAATCAATACAACCTGAAATCTAAGTTTTATCCACTACTTCAGAACACAACAAGAACCAAATAACGTTTATATATATACATCTACATCTATACCCTAATATGGTACATAAAAATAAACTAAATCAGTCAATCATTTACACTCCACCTGTCAATGTCTTGCACTATCTATATATTGTATTGGCGATCAAAATATTTTACAGCCCTACCATGATAGAAACGAAAGAAGTTGTGTCATCTAAATCAAATTCTACTAACGATTTCTTCAAAGATATGCATTGTTATTTATGTACGTGTCAGTAAATTCTCAAGTTTACGCTCAACATATTGATTATCCGTTTATGTCGACAGCTTATGAACATATATACAATTATAGAATATATAGATTTTATATATACAATTATAGATTCTATGTCGACAGCATGAAATAAACTACTTGTATAAATTTTATATATAAACATATAAAAACCAAGACATGTTTACATAGAAGTTCATAAGACTTGTATAAAACCTGTCTTGCTAGATATTTATGTCGACATAGAATTCTATAATTGTTAATATATTCTAAAGTCTTATGAACATATATAATTCTAAAGTTTATTTCATTTTTTAGCCATAGAAGACTAGCAGAAGTTTTTCAAGTTATTAAAAAAATAGAAACACATGGTATGCATATAAACTGTCTTGCTAGATAAATAATGGTATCGTACCAAAAAGTATTTTCTCAAAAAACTCCTATGTATGAAGATCATACAACTGCCACAAAAATTAAACACAAATAAATCTAAAAGTGAAATTAGCATCTTGTATATTTTTAGAAGTTGATATTTAACAGGTAAATATGACAAATGCAAATCATTTTGGAAAATTTGTTACAAAAAATGTTTAAAAGCTCCTTAGTACTTGCCAAATTATTCTGTTTTGCAAATTTATTGTGAATAAATGGTTCTATAGACATTGTAAAAAGGTTATTATGTAGCAATACAATGAAATGATTATTTTTTGTGCATTTTGTGCAAGGATGATCATAAGATAATGGACCAATATTACTAATAAAATATTGTTTACTAACTGCTTACAGTGTCTAAAGTTATAAAAGTAGATTGTTTATGTTTAAACGTCTCAACTATCAGATGCATCTCTGTATATTTTTCCCATGTGACGATACTACCAAATATCAGTTGTGTTAGTTTTCGGATAGTTTGAAATAAATTATGTTTCAAGACAAAATGTTTAAATAATCAGATACAGGTTTTATATGAGTATATACAATTTTTATAAAAGAAAATGCAGAGAATATGAGTGGAACTTTATTTGCCTTATGCCTTATAAACACCAATTAAGCCTTATAAAGTAGCATGGTTGGGTACTGTATTTGCCTTATGCTAATGAATAGGCATACCTGTAATGCTAAATGTAAAAGCAGGTTTCCACCAAGATTTAAATGCTAAAGCTATCGAAGAGCTGCATGGACCAATTTCCCCCTGCAGATAAGAGAAAAATATAGATTGACAGAAATAAGCTCGACTATAATAATCCATATAAAATTGAACTCTAAACCTCACCTTTAACAGAAAGTTCTTGTTGGCTTGCCGTGCTGCAACTATTTGAAAAGAAGAATCATCAACTGCCAGGAAGGTATGAAACGACGGTAAGATCAATGCATGTTTTATGCATACATGCATTCATTCTAGTCTTTCCAGTTTGCAAAAATAAAAAATTCTACCTAATAGATAAAGTAATCAGTTGAAAATTAGCATGTCTTATAATTATATAACGTCGATTACAGTATATTAAAATTTATAATAACAGACTCAAAAACAAAACTAGTTTTTCAGGTAATTGACAAATAATTTTTACGGAATACAATGTCAGAAAGGTATGAAATGATGGTATGATCAATGCATTTCAGTACTCAGTTGTTTGGTACCAAAAAATGATGGAATTCTTGTTCAGATCCATTAAGTACCTGAGTACAAGAAAAGAAGATAGAAATAAGATGAACAATAAGCTTACAAATCTTGGCTTGTATCGGTGTATATGTACGAGCTATGCTTATAATAATGCAGTTTAATGCTCAGTTATCTCTTTTGCTTGTGAACGCCAAAGGTAGCCCTCTTGTTATTGGAGTATGATTAGGGTCAGAGTTGCCACATCCACATTATAAATTATATCATTTGATGCCTACACACAATATACCTTGTAGCAAGTTCAAAACCAAAATCAATATAGTTGGTAATTCCAACCACCTGATTTTCTTCAAATGGGTTATTGACCTTCAAATAAGAAAGAACTGTCAGTTTTTTTAAAAAACAAGACTAGTTAACACTAATTTATTATTGAAAGAGAGAGAACACCGTAAAATGCCTTTATCCTACATGATGGGTGTTACAGTTCCTTGTACATAAGAATTTAACAAATAGTGCCTCGTCAAATGACATTACAACAGAAACAGTAACAGTAGAAGTAGATGGCAATCAGACATATTACTCTGTTAAGAATTAGCACTTGTTAATTACATCTATACAACCAGGTACATTTTAGTTAGTATATACTTTAGTATATGACCAAACAAGAAATATACCGAAGAAGCAACTATTGAGATCATATTTTCACTACACCAGAAAATTAGTTAAGTTACATAAAACTTAGTTAATTTTTAAAAACTTGGTTAACTTTTATAAAAATTAGTTAAATTTTTATAAAACTCGATTAACTTATTTATAACTTTATTTATATTAACTAAAACTTGTAAATTATTTCAATCGCTAAAACTTAAAATGTCGTGACTTATATTTTAATTAACTTAAACTTATAAATTATTTCAAACTTAAACTTTATTAACCTAGTTAATTGTTATAAATTATCTCAAACTTATAAATTTTCCATAAACTTAGTTAATTTATTATTATTATTGTAAACTTACTTAATTTAATAATATTATTATTATAAACTAATTTAATTTTTATAAAACATAGTTAACTTAGTTAATTTTTATAATTATTTATTATTATTATTGTTATTACTAATTATAAAACTTAATTGACTTTGTTAATTTATTATTATTATTATTATTATTATAAACTTAGTTAATTTTTGTCAAACTATAGTTTATTATTATTATTATAAACTTGGTTATATTTTATAAAGCTTATTTAATTTTAATCAAAATTATAAACTTAGTTATTATGTTTATTATTATTTTTATTATTATTATTACAAGTAGAAACATGCCTCGAGTACGCTAATAGGTTGCTTCACAACTGTCGGGCAGTGGGCCTTTGATTGCTGATGTTCATAGTCGACTCATCGAGCACGTGATAGTCTCCTTCCAGACACGGTCTTAGATAACTCTAGTTGAGAACTTGAGCCCTTCGCTGCTTGTCTCCTTCTAGAACATCAAATCCAAATCTTCCATGCTGAACCTGGAGTAACCAATTCAAATTATTTAATGAAAATCTTCAAGTGAAAATTAATATCGGAAAAAAAGCATTCATGACGACCGGTTATAGTGATAAGAATGAATGCAACCAATATTTGCATTTGAAATTCAATTCTTTTATGCATTACCATTGAGAGTGAACAGGAAGATGATCCAGTCTTTTTTCGAAGGCTGAAAGTGGAAGAACAAGACATCCTAGAATTTCGTCTTTGTTATTACTCATTTTGTCTTCAACGACAAGAAAAGGTTGCTCTTCAAATGGTTCAGCAGCTACAAATACAAGGTCCTCATTCCTTAGAGGGTTTAGACCTCTCGTGTTAGGCACACCTTTAATTTCAGAACTTAGTTCCCTACCTAGAAAATAAGTCATCGACTACAATGAAAAATCGTAGGAAAATATGTGGTATATGTATATATGTATGCATGTACACACACCTAAATATACTAATCTTTCTATTCAATCAAACTCCCAGGTCATCTGAAGAACAAAAACTTGACTCACGTGTTTGTCCAGTTAAACATAGTTTTGTTAAGCTAAGTATAATTCTCTGTGTAAGTGTTAATTGTTACATTATAGTGTCAGAGTCTATTTTAATCAAACTGCTGCACTATAGAAGGTTAAGCGTAGACAGGAGAGGAGTACACACTAGTCCATAACCTATCATACTGACGTCAGATGAATTTATGAACACAACACCTGTAAGGAATATGTCATATATCCTAATCATGAAATGTAACACTGGAATAGACATATAATTAGTATTCAGACATAATTGTAGGTGAATCCTACAGTTCTGTTATCCATGTAGTAGATTGAGAACTTATACTGGTAAGGAAATGAAATGGAGAATCCTGTGCCTCAATCACATTTACTCTGAGATGCCAAAGCTTAGGGGTGACGTAGACCTTGGACCTGATATTATAAATGCCTTCTCCCTGAACTAAAGTTGCATCTGCATGCCATGCTTCTGGAAACGCTTCATCTACTTGAGTTCCCATCCAGACAACAAGCATTATCTCCCCTCTGCCTGGGTATTATCAGTTTATAGTTTAAACAAGCATTGGATTGATTTAATTAGAAATGTAGGTGATTTATGCTGCTTCCCTATTTTTCAAGTTTCTAAAATATACTCCATAGCTTCATGAATTATTCTATATATTCCTAATTTCACCTTACTGTTACATTTTTACTTTCCAGCCTGCATTAGACTTGGCTCTTACATATGCTCTGCATACATCAACTCTCTATTAAACTATATGTAAATCATGCATACATAAAAAAGAAAATCTTAGATTATTTCGTACGTTTATACAAGTATTTTATTCCAAACTTAACTCTTATTAATGGCCAATTATTTTCTGATATGACAAAATATGAAATCTGATATTTCTTTTTTATTAGAACAAGTAATGGCGGCGTCAGCAGCAGCAACAACAACTATATCATGGAGGCATGGAAGAGATTCTAGTCTCCTATTTACAAAGAAAATAACAATCTTGATTAAAATGGTGAGAAAACTTGGATCTGAACTAGTAATAGAGTCAGAAAAAAAATACCCAAAGACATTTTCACACTCCAATAGTGATACTATTGCAAGTTCACTGCCATTAACCTGGACAAGTAATATAGAAAACACTTTACATGTGAACCATCATACAATATGAAATAATTATTTTACGCACTAATTATGCAACAAGTATGTTAAGTTCAAGTATACAAATGAAAAAGGCCATATTTATTTGGTAGATGCCAAGAAAGCCATGATATTATTTATTACAATAGTGATAAGCCTAACAGAGCATCCTAATTTAACCAGTGTTATCAATGCTATTTTATGTTCAAGCATCCTAATTTAACCAGTGTTATCAATGCTATTTTATGTTCATATTAGAACCAATCAACAAGCTAAGAAAACATTATTAAATAAAAAGAAACAGTTACGAGAAAAAATATTACCAATGTAATCAACCTGTTAGCATAAGAGATCATTGTTTTTTCCATGCTGGTTTTAAAGCTCCATCTTAAAATTGACATCATGAAATTTTCTACTAAAACTTCCCAGTCAGGAAGTAACTCATAGGATGAAAAAATAATTATACATTGAAGTTGCATTAGGAATTGTGCAGAACTAGAAAAAAGAATTAATAGAAAAAAAGATAAAGTATTCTTCACCTCATCTCTATATGTCCTGTTTCATAAAGTAACAGTATTACACACGTTCCTTCTGCTTTGCATTTACATAGGAAAACAGATGAAGCATGAAAATGTAAAGTCATAGTACAGTTAATTTGACTCATTTCTCCTCTCTATTCAACCAGTATAATATTAAATTTCTAAAAAAACTGATGTTATCACCTGTCTAAACTGATATTGCCAATAATAAACTTTTTTCAATGCCTTTATAGGATATTTTTTTTGTAATACACAAATTAATAGCCTAAGTATGTACTTTTTTTTGCAACCTTTATTCTTTCCTTCCTTTCTAATTCCACCTAAAAGAACTTATTCCAATTTATATAACTATGCTTATGCACCATGAACCAAACGTAGAACCAGAAAACCATGTCGTCCTCCACATTCCAATCCCCCTTACAAACCCAACCACTCCAGACCCGTGCCCACCACTCGCATACCCGTTACAACGCCCACCAATTTTATATTCATGTATATCGCATATTTAAAATGGATGAAAACATGAAAGTGTAGAAGACCTACTCAAAATGCTCCAACGATGAGAGCTCTACTGATTTTCCATTTAATTCATAGTTCAAGTCTTTTATCATCGACCAAAAGGATATAAAACTGATCAACGCTCAAATTTAAGCAAGACTTTGGATACAAATCTTAGCATAATAGTAAAAGGTGACAATTAGCAAAAACAGAAACATTTTCATCATTTACTTACAAAGCATTTGCAAAAAAAAAAATGGTGTTCTACGGTGAACTGAGTTGCTTATTTCAACTTATATTGCATTGAATTATGTGAATCGGACAATTCAGCATTCACTAAAAGATAATATTTTTCAAAACCTCTATCATTTGAATCAGAAAACAAAAATAGACTATCAGCAAAAAATGAAATAAAATAAATTAGATGACTGATAAAAGGGTAATGCTCACCTCTGTTTTTATTCCTAATATCAGGAAAATAGTAGCAGCTACCATAAGAATGATAGGGTTAGTTCTTTACAAGCTTCCCATAAGAAAAACCTATAAAGCATTACAAATAATGTTAAAGATAGAATGTCATTACTCATCCTATATTAGGAAAAAAGAATTCATGTCAAGCTAACACCATATTAGGTAAAAGAATTCTAATTGAACATAAAACGATCATACCAAAAATGTTTTTCCTTTCTTTTGCGGGTACGTGTTAGACCAAATTCATTTTTTCTATGCAAAAAATCAACTTAATCCACTAATCCCATTATCAGCATCCGTCTTCAGTATCTTCGTTATTCCATGTACCTACAAAAGGACACGTGTCTCGATAGTATTCATTTTGATGTCCTAGTTCTAAAAATAAGTGAAATGTGTCATTGCAGATACTAATTATAACTTGACTAGAACAATTTTCACATCCATTCTACATTCCTCAAGTAAGAGTTAGAAGTAGACTTATGAGTGAATTGCAAAAGGATAAATCATATCCATAATTGTTTATTGTAGGGAAAAATAATAAAGGAACAATCTATATATGGATCCCTTCAAAAGTGCATGTTCTTTTACCAATATAATTCGATATTTCCTGTTGAGGCTATATGGCTTCATAAGTACATAATAAAACAAACATTATAAGTTAAAGTTAGTTGGCATATTTGGTATTTACTGAACTAACTAGCCCACTTTGTTATTCTATCCAAATAATGACAATTGAGGACATATTTGGTATTTACTTCACCGGGTTTTCATTTAATATGTGTTGACATTTATACCTTCATGTTAGTTCATTAGACGCTCATGTTTCTCAGTACTATCATAAGAGATACAACGAATAATAAACTTTATACACAATAAAATACATTTCCTTTAGTATCTACACAATAACCAAATTTATACATAAAATGAGTATATTAAGTTTTTTGTGTGTTTGAACATATTGTTTTGCACTAAAATAATTTAACTTACGTTTCCTTTGTACACGTCCAATGGACATGCTTTACATACTGGTATCCATAATATATATCTATGATCCATGAATCTTTGTTATCTATTTTCAAAAACAATTATAATTTTAAATCTGAACAAAATTTTAAATCTTTGTTATCTATTTTCATTTCTTCACCAAAGACCCAACCTTATCTGCTGTTTCACTAGACTCGGTAAACCAATCATCTCTTGGTAATTAAAAAGCTTTGATTATCTTAACAATTCTTACATCCCAACCATCAACCATGAGATCATAACTTCAAAGCAGATACAATCATTTGGAAAACCAAAAGTCTCTCCTGTATTACATAATCCAAGAAGATGACCACACTTATTAATAAATTTTTAACTATATAGAGATTGCTCCTTTCAACAAATGAACATTGAGTCAAGTTAGAAAGGGCAGCAGGTGGAGGGTCAAGTGTCCAATGAACATAGCCATATAAAGTGTTAAGTATCTAGTGTGCCATAAACTAATTACTTTTAATCATTAACATTAGCGCAGCCATATAAATTACCATTAACTGAAGTTTAAATTAAAATATCCATATATTTTGAACTGGATAACAATTGCAACATATATACAATGAATCACATCGCTTATGGTCATCCAAATATGTTCATGTTCCATGCATTATACCAGTGCATCAGGCCAGTGCCTTCTTGTCTGATATCATGCACCGGACCAATGATGGCATAGATCAATGCATCAAACCAAGACACATTTAAACTATTATAGCTCTCATGAAGACATTAAGACACAATCTTCAAGGTCATACTCTCTGTGATATAAATTAGCATATGTTAAAGATTTTCCAGATTTATGCTATGGATATTATAGTACTACACCCTTCTAAACCATAATATTTTGCATCATGCAGGTTGTTTTTTTATTGGATAACTCTTTTATTAGATGATGATGCCTTTCTCTAATTCTCACTACTAAAATTCACCTAATTTATTTTCACATTTGTAAAATTTAATGTTTACCTTTATGTTTCGGAAGATGGGACTGTAGAAAAGAAGAAAGGAAAATCTAATATGAATCACACATGTAATTGGTAAGAATAAAGAATTATTTCAGTTGGCTCTATTCTCATAAAGAGACATAGTAAGGTAAAATTAAAAAGTAGCATCAAACTTAAACTTTATTTAGTTGCAATAGTGGCACGTGAAAGAAGAAATTGAGTGAAACATTGGAAGAAGTTAGTCCAAGCATATCAATGTGTTAGCCTCTTAGGTGACTTTGGATGGAAGGCTGATATCCCTACAATCATCGTCTCTGTGCACAAGGTAAACAAACATCAACAGTCAAGAAGAAAGTAATAAGCAACAAGTGATAGAATAAGGTATAAAATTGATAAATCAAAGATATATAGATGTAGTTGAAAATAAATTGCCAATAGCCACGTCTGACATTTCTCGCCAAGAATATTAAAAGCATAATATTTTGCATAGAAGAAACGCTAACTGCATTCTTCATTAGCATTTCTCTTTGCATGGTGAAATTGCTACTCTTTTGTCCTTAATCAATTAGAAACTGCTGTGCCTATGTACCTGGTTCAATTAGTAAATGCGTAGAATATGTATGTATGCCCGTGTCAATAGTCTGTTTCCATATAAAATATAATCTATAGAAGCAAAATGAGTTTAAGTACTCCAGAAACCAATACATGAATTTAAATTAAGTTCCAAAACCTATTGTCATAAATTTACCATATACATATATCATATATGATATCAACACATATGCATATGTAAAATTTGTAAAGAAGCGAGCTCAAGGTGATTGGATAATTCTAGTAGTTATTTGAATTAATTAGCAGCCGAACTTCAATGGCTATTATGCCAAGTTATATCATACAAACAAATACAAAGCAAGTATACAAACGAATGTAATAGAGAAAAGGTTATCCTATTCTTGGAGCAGGGCTGAAAGTTTTATTTTTTAATAAATAAAATGAAATTTATTAAAGGTTGTACCATTATCTTTTTTCTTTGAAGGTTAAACAGCTAAACAGTCCCAATTTTCAGACTTTATATTTGAATATACATAACATGTCTATACTGGCAAGTATGATCTACAAAATATCTACTCTCAGAGAGAATGCAATGGAACCATATGAAAATAGTACATAGGTTCCTAGTACATAGGTTCCTAGTGAACCAATCCATCCATATTTTATGTGTATGTATGCCTGCATAACTAATTATTAATGTAAAATAGAACTTCAATGGAAGTGCACTAACATGTTTACAAAAAGCAATCAATCCACATTACATGCAAAACAAGAGATCATTTGTCCATCAGTTAATCTCAACAATTTATAGTTAAGCAAGAAAAAGAGCAGTTTCTAAAGGTTGAGGAAAAATTTTGGATTATTTTTGAACTCAGCATAGGCAGTTAACAAACTAATAATATGGGTATCATCACCAAAGTGCGCCTGCAGCATGCAACAAAGGCTGAAAATCATTTTTCATGTGCAAGGACATGACACTGAAAAGTATATGATATCTACAGTTATCATTTGTAAAACTTATAATCTTATAAATAGTGTATGATTTCTGCAGAATATAAACAAGCAATAAAAAATTCTTTAAATTTTTAATCAAAATTCAAATTCGACAATCAATCAAAATAAGATCGTAGATTATACCCGGGATTAAAGGCAGACTATCCTGTAATCTAACGCAAATTATCCTACAATTAAATGTAGATTATCCTATAATCAAAAGCAGATTTTTAATAAAAAAATAGAATTGATAAAATCGATTAATATAATGCATGTGTCTAATGTAAAATTAACATAAATTGATAATAAAACAACAACATTATCATACCTGGAAGAATTTTAGATCTCGAAATGATATAGAAATAAAATTTCAGATTGTAGGATTCTAGGTATGCGAGAGGCAGATGGATTCGAACAAGTTAGGGATTTGATGAGCGCTGAAAAGGGGGATTTTTTTGTGGTTTAGGGTCTTGGACTTAGTGGTGAAAAAGGAATTTTGTGAAAATGGGAGGGAGATCGCCAATTTTTTTTATTTTAATGTGGAAACATGGAACAGCGTGGATAGTGAGCTATGTTTAACTCTAACCAACGAAAAGTTAAGCAAATAACAGCAATTCTTGTTCCAATGCAATCCCTCCTTGCAATAAATATACCATTTTGTTGTAGTGATTGTTTATATAATACTCGGGTTAGTCTAAGACATTTCGGGTTCAGGGACGAAGTGGCCAGCTTGTGGTTGTTGGGTATGGGTTTGGATGCTAGTATTAGTTGGACTATGTGATGTACATATGTATTTATGTAGACTCTTGTCTACATGTTGATGTAATGTTAAGATGTACGTGACTGACCTATTACATTTTTTTTGATATAATGTGCATTTAACTCTTTTTATGTAGACCCGTTTGGACATGTTTAAATTATCTATTATATTTTATCACTGCATTTTTGATGACTCTGTGTTCTCTGATATGCGTATGTTGTGCATTGTTATATCATTAAAATACAAATGTTTATTGCTTTGTGTCGATATCGAGCACATATATGTGAGTTGTATATGATTTTTGGAATATGTGCCAGTGTTAGCCCAAGGAAATATACCCATGTGACAACCCAATATCTCCTCATTCCTTGTATTATCTAATAGTATTACTTAGTAATACTCGGCAGTATAGGTATAGAGGTAGGGTGTTATAAATGATATTCATGTCATGTTAGAGAAAGTATATTCCTAATGTGATGTAGCAATGATTCTTATCTTTCACTTTAATAAAAAAAATCCATATGGATTAACATTCAAAAATTGGTGTTAGACTGTATGCATCCATAAGTCCATGCATGTATATAAAGTGTTAGGATTTGGACTATCATTTATTAGGTGAAGTTGTTGATCCTAATTTCATATTCACCCATTTATGATGTAATGTAATTCACACCTTTTCTAATTGCTACTCTAGTTGCATGTCATTGTAAAACACAAGTAGCATATCCATTATTATATTATATACATATATGTATATTACTATTATAATAGTCTAGTCAGGATCATAGACATGGCCATGGTTAACCCTCAACTAGTCATGGTGTATCTCACTCATTAGACCATGGTGGATCCCACTCATCTAAGCTTGTGCACAAATGATGTCTCCTTTTATTTAGACCGATGCGCATGTTGATGTTATTGGTATATCCACTCGTGTGTCTGAGTAAAACTCTTCCTCCGTCCAATAAATTAATGTTTTCGGGAAAGAACGAGGATCAGGGTGAGTAATTACTTATTTTAATACAAAAACAATCGTACATACACATTCATTCAAATACTAGCATTGATACACATACACACTCACACACATAGTTACCATAATAACATATGTTATCAAGATATACATACATACATGTATATATAGTAATTTACTAATTAAATATGCATATATGCATTTTTATAGTTATGATTTTAGCAGCAATGCCACATCTGATGCCATATATTAAGGCATGCTTGCACATATCATGACATTCTAGCCCACATTTACTGACATTCTCAATGATGTGAAGAAAGTCGTGTTTTAGGAGTTTATGTTAAAATAATTTCATTGCACAACACATTATATAAATATGTAAGTCATTTTTTCATAATATATTCAATTGCATTTATAGAGAAAATTTGCTTAGAAAGATGGCATTTCTGAAGCATTGGTGAAAATGGCTTGGGCATCCAAATCGGCCTGCCACTATTGGGAGTGGACACATGGCATGCGCAAGAATGGCAAAAAGGATTCAACCCTCACCTAAGAGATATATGAGAAGTTCTTGCTACATCTGCAGCAATGGACTTCAAAAGGAAAGCAGAACAGATCAATGCCAAAAAAGGAATAGAAATCCAAGGTTTCATGTAGTGGCTCCAGATCTTACACAAATCATCATAACGATTTTGCATATATTTATTTGTTAAATTTATTTAACAATTAAATAAATTAAAATGTGCTTATATTTTGTTTTACTTAATTCAAATTTTAGTATGAAGAACAGCATAGTGAGCTTACATCTTAGCAACTCTGCTATAGGACTCACAAGGTTTAGCCAGTGTATGAATCCACCGCAAATAGTTGGGTAGATGATGCTTCAAAGGAATTTGCAGTAAGTTATCTATAAAAATTGATTTAAATAATATATGTATATATATATATATGTGCAGATAAAGGTACAAAATTCTAGTGAACATGTAAAATGAAAAATAGGCAAAATATCAGGCTAGGATTGAGGAGATTCAAAGTAAAGGTGTGGCGATAACAAGAGAAGTGGATGAAGAAATATTCAACACACTCAATAAAGGTATTTCCAAAAGGGTGGATTGTAAGCCCAACTACACCAATATTTCAAAAATAATAACTTAAACATATTCATACAATTATATACACAAGGTCCAAAAATATTATAGATAATATATACTTACATATATACATATATATATGGCATTAAATATATACATATGCAAAACCTGTACACACACATACACTTAAACATATGTATACAAACACACATCTATGCATATATAAAGTATACTATATGTATGTATACATTAGTTGTAAATCCCAATAACCATATGTATATGTATATATTTTATACATGTGCTTAGTATAGTTATTAACTTAATCCTCATTTTTTACTAGCTAGTATAAATCGTCGCTTAAATAATAAAATGGGTTAGAGAAAAAAAATAAAGTGGAATAAAAATAATAAAGTAGGGAAAAAATTTATTTATAAAATTAGGTGAAATCCTAATTCAATAAAAAAACTATTAAAATTCAAATTTTATAGAAGAAACTTAAAAAGGAATTAATTTGAGTTTCAAATATACAAATATTCAATATTTGAAATTTTAACTTAGGAAACAAATAAAATAACAAAATATATATGTGATATAACTAAAAAAAAAGTTAATGTATTTCTCGCAATGGAGAAGCAAGTCAGCCCGAATTTTCCAACCGACCTGCATAAGCAAATATACCTATCTTGGCCACATACCACCATTGTCCAGCACTTCACCCAGCCTAGATCGAATAGCAGTGACTGACTCATACACTGCATCCATTTGGAATGTGGTTAGCCTACCTAGCTTGTCCACAGACCGAGCCGGCCCAATAAGGCTTTCTCAAGAAACACCTCATCTGCTACGACATGAGTAATAGACCAGTCTCCCCTACAGGAACTAGTTGATGAGGCCAGAGCAAGTTGTCCATAGAATTGAGGCCCGTTAGTTCTCAGTCTACTTAATCAGTGGGCCATCAGATAACTCCCTCATCTGTTTTCATGCTTCTCTAGGTTCGGCCTTGCCTGCAAGTTCTTCTAGCAGCCTTCAACCATGTTTGCAAGCATCAAATTGCCCCAATCTAAATGAAGCTTTGCATGAACTATTCCTATGAAAATAGGGCATAAATGACACTGTTCATTTGACAAAGCGCTACTGTGCAGTAAGCACTTCATGTCCTTTACTGCTACTAAAGTAACTCTGTTTAACCACTCCCTGCACCCTTCTTATCTTACCCCACACAAAGCATGCTCATAGTATGACCCACCAGCTATCTTCATCTGCACCATCAAGCCATTTGGCATCCTAGCTCTCAAGCATGTCAACCACATATCTCTATCAACGACCTAGAACATTTCCTAGGCTTGTTCAGCACAATCTCAGCAGTCGAAGCATCAGTAACTATAAATAGACCATGACATACATTCTTACAAGGGTTAAGCAACACTAGCTATCAAGTATCTTAGTATTCACTATTTCTTGTAACCTAGGCTATTGTCATAGAAGTGAAGTAACAAGAAAATTTCACATAGTGGATGTAGATCATCTTTGATCAAACCACTCTAAACTCTTGTCTCTTTACTTTTTAGTTTATTCCTATCTCTCCATTTTTCATTTTTGACTAAAGTATCAACACCCAATCTTTTGCTAATATCACCCCTCAATCACATTCGAGGTTGTCTAAATTTCTAGTCAACATTTTTGCACTAGAAGGAGGGCCTCCCCCTTAAGCTCTCAACTTTCATCACTTTTACTCCTCAAACAACCTACTGTAGTTTGTTACCACAGAGCCCGCTCCTGGGCCTGAGGGTAATAATTCTAAGGATCGTGAAACAAATGGCAATACCATCGCCAGTGACGCTTGCCCTATCCATATGCTCAACTCTGATATGGGGTGCAATATGATGCAGCAATTGAAGAACGTAGGCATTTTGGCCCGTGAAGTGAAGAGTCTAAGGATAAGGTTGGATGCCTAGAAAACAGTCAACTTTGCCCCCAACTGTCCCCCCAATGGTTGAACAGACTCCTCAACTTGCTCCCTACATCCCTTACAACCTCATAAGCTTCGTCGAAGCACTGGAAAGGGAAGTCTTTGAAACCCCGATCGGGGATGCCTACGTTCACCATAGGAATATACCTACTTTCCACGTGCAAGAGGACATACATGGAATCCCAAAACTAGAACCACTATTGCACCGCTAATCCATTTTGACTAAGAGACTGTTTTCTTTCCATCGCTTACGGACAGTAGACACAGATCATGATCTTTATTTTGAAGGCCTTAGTACTAGAGCACAAGGCAGGGCCCACGGCCTAGAGAATTATCAACTCACTTCCAACCTTGATGGGAGGTGCCCCGACCCAGATCCAAGGAAAGGCACCCTTATCCACCCAGATTCGCATCAGTCGTCAAGAATAGGTCTCAAACTTTAACAAGGTGTCACTATTCTCCTTCGCCATATTATCACCACAGGTCCCCAACACCAAATAGGTTATAAAGAAGCTTCTCCCCAACGAGAGGCCAGCATCATCTGTGGCATGTAAAATCCGACCTCCGAGAAGAGATGGCTGCCCTAAGCCAGCAAATGCATAGGATTTAGTCATCTGATAATGAGAAGGGAGATGAATTTTTTGAAGAAATCTTAAGCGCTTACATCTACCGCACTTATGTCTTGCCTCCATGGACAAGTATGATAGGAGTGCTGAAACATCCAATAATATCACAACGTTCAATTCAATAGCCCAAGTCAGTCAAATCTCCAGTTATGCAAAGTGTCTCCTGTTTCCCTCCACCCTACTAGGCTGGCATCTCGTTGGTTCTTCCATTTGCTAGCCACCAGTGTCCACTCTTGGGCCCAATTATGTTTAGACTTCAAGGCCTGCTTCTTTACATCAAAGACATGAATTAAGATGGCCAGCGATCTAGGAAACAAATGGCAGGATCTGACCAACTCCCTTCGCTGGTATGTTAACCATTTCAACAAGGAGTCAACGAGGGTGAGAGGGGCGGACAAGAATAACATGTTGGCCACCCTTTAGTTTACGGTGAAATATCGGTCCCATATGAAAAAATTCCAGAAGTAACTAACTTTCTTCAAAGGATGAATGAAATTATTAGGGTAGGGGAGGCAAAAATCTTTGATGGTAACGAGGAAAGCAGCCAGAGAAAGGTAGCAAAAACGGTTCCGAGAATGGTGCGTGCTTCAAGCCCAGGTACACAACCTATGAAATTATAAACCGTAACATGGAAACTATCTATCTTGCAACACATGACCATGTCCTATTTCAATAGCCTGCTCTCACCCAATCAGGGGAGAAGGAGGAGCCCATTGTTAATGAAAAATATTATAAGTGTCACTAGGTCAATGGCCAATGGACCAATGAGTGTCGGTACCTCAAAGATGAGATAGAACGGCTAATCCATGATGGAGTATTGGTTCAGTACGTTAGATAATAAGTGGAATAGCTCAACCAACAATGTAGACATGATCAATACCAAAACCTTGTCAATTTGTGGTTACAAAAATGTGGACGACAGTAGTCGAGGGCTCAAGCCTACTATAGGAGGGAGCTCTCCTTTGATCTACTTTATTCAGTTGACCTCCGGGCCCTAAAGGTCCCTCGAATTAAGGAGGAATCCACTGATATCACCTTTACCGTAGAAGAAAAAAGAGGAATTTGTTTCTCCCATCACGAACACATGGTCATCTCAATCAGTATGGCCAGTACAAAGGTCCACCGGGTCTTCATTGATGGGTCGGCTCCATTAATGTGATGTTTAAGATGTTTTCAACAAAATGAAGCTTCCTACCTCCAGCTCTGCTCCTTTTTTATTACCCATCTACAGGTTTTGAGTTGTTGACATAGTACTTCTGAAGGTAACCTCTCAAATAGTCACATTTGGCGAGGAACCTTTAGTAGCTAAGAATCAAGTTCAGTACATTATGGTAGAATATCCATTTTCTTATAATATTCTAATAGGTAGGCCAGCATTGGGAGACATGGACGTGATAGTAGCCTACCAACATTTGATAATAAAGTACCTAACCAAGGGAGGGATAGGATATGTACAAAGCAACTGGCAAGCCTCCAGATACTGTTATAGCATCTCCCTACATCAAGCAAAGAAGTGAGTACTCATGTTACAACAAGAAATGGCAACCTTAGTGGTGATGTACCGGAGAGAACTTGGGAGCAGCTCATTGCCCTTGTTTATAATGTGGTCACTTAGTTTGTTGAAAGAAAACCGCACATTGATCAATACCCCTAGCTAGGATAGCATGGCCGATGTTAGCGCCAAAATTGGTCACTAACCCCCAAATCCAGATGAAAGCACCAAATACCAATCACAGCTCAGAGATAGAATGTATGTAGAGAGTAATAATGTGAAGAATAGTTAAAACTGAAATGAAAGCAGTAAAGAACAACAGATTTTATAGTGGTTCGGCTAACTCCGGCCTACGTCCACTCCAGAAGTTTGCTTTTTATTGCTGTAATAATCGATTACAGTTACAAAATGGCAGAGTTGCCTTAGCCTTAGAAAAGAGAAAGTAAGAGAGCAGAAAGAAGATCCCATTTTACTGTGCCCCTGCCTCTCTATTTATAGACAAAGATGGGTTGGACTTCCCTGGTGGGCCTGGTAGCCGAGTACCTCAGCCCAAATGGAGTGGTCTCCATATGCCGAACCATAGATGCCGAACGTTGAATGCCGAACAAGGTGTGAATGCCGAACGATCTCCTCATGCCGAACGTTGGGAGGTGCGAGGTACCAAGATATGGAGGTGCGAGGTACCGAGGTAGGGAGGTGCGAGGTACCAAGATATGGAGGTGCGAGGTACCGAGGTATGGAGGTGCGAGGTACCAAGATATGGAGGTGCGAGGTATGGAGGTGCGGAGTATGGAGGTGCGAGATATGGAGGTGCGGAGTATGGAGGTGCGAGATATGGAGGTGCGAGGTGCAATGCCGAGCGAGGTGAGGTATGCCGAACGACCCATCCAATGCCGAACGCTCCTTGATGCCGAACGATCCATCCGATGCCGAACGTCTCCAGATGCCGAACGAGATTTATACCGAACACTCCATCCAATGCCGAATGACGATCTCTCTATGCCGAACGCTCCTCTAATGCCGAATGATCCACCTATGCCGAACGCTCGTCCAATGCCGAACGTTCCCTCTATGCCGAACGCTCGTCCAGTGCCAAACGATCCTTCTACGCCGAACGTTCGTCCAGTGCCGATCGATCCTTCTATGCCGAACAATCCTTCTAATGCCGAACGTTCGTCCAGTGCCGATCGATCCTTCTATGCCGAACGTTCTTCCAACGCTGAACCATCCCAATGCCGAGCGATATCTGCCAAAATTGCCTAGGCCGAGCCATGCAATTTCTCCACTCCTTTTCCCAACGGCATATCCAGGTGAACTTCATCATTTTAAACCGAATCCATCATACTTTAGCCTCGACGAACATGCAGTTGCTTAAGTTAAACCCGTCTGTCCGCGACCTTGCCAAAAGGCGGGTTAATACTTTCCCCCCAAAACATGCCTTGCTTTGAAAGGTGTGTTTTGAATAGCCTCAAGTCCAGTATCCAAAGTCCATGTTTCATCCATATCCAATAACCAATAGGGGACTTTAGGACCTCTTCGGGTCGATATCCAAATCCATAACCTTTCCAGGCTCTTGCCAAGCGCAATCCACACCTGATGACCGTGGTCCAGTGTCCCTGGACGTTGAGATAACCTCTCCGGGTTCTTGCCAAGCGTAATCCACACTTGACGACCGTGGCCCAGTGTCCCTGGGCGTTGAGCTAACCTCTCCGGGTTCTAGCCAAGCACAATCCACACTTGACGACCGTGGCCCAGTGTCCCTGGGCGTTGAGCTAACCTCTCCGGGTTCTTGCCAAGCGCAATCCACACTTGACGACCGTGGCCCAGTGTCCCTGGGCGCAAGTAATGCCATGGCTTAAGTCCTAAGCCGAATCCTGGTCGCTCCGGACCCTTGCCGAGCATAGTCCATAATCGACGACCTTTAAGCCAAAATCCAGAGAAAATCCAATCAAAATCCAATCCGAAAAACAAACATTCAAACCAGAATTCAAACCAGAAAAACGAGAAAAACAGGGAGTTCAAACCAAACTCCAAAACCAAACCAGAAAAAGCAAATGTCCAAGTCAAAGGAAAAAACAGATTTCACAAACCCGGGCGTTTCGGTAAGCCATCATCTCAGAGCATGCTTGAGGGTTATCTCCGACCCCGTGCATGAGTAAGTGATTTAACCGTTTGCCCGGAGTTTGTTACTTATTCCAAACCATCAAGATTAGTTGATGACCAATCGGTCACCATTCCTGGGCCTCGCGCCCTCGTCGTTCAAGGTAGGCGGAGGCTGTTCATGTTCCACCGCCGCATTCCGAGTTCCGACATACTGTCGCAACTGACCATTCCTTATATGCTCCTCGATTATATCCTTTAGATGTCGGCAGCTGTTAGTATCATGCCCGTCCAGGTCATGAAAGAGACAGTGCCTTCCTGATGCCCTTTCACGTTCTGTGGGTTCCCTCCTTGATGGCCTTCGATAGGGAAGACGATCTCGAGTATCTAAGAAAATCCGCTCCAACGTCGCGTTCAATCCTGTGTAAGTGGAGAACTTTGGTTCTCCTCAGCGCTTCGTTTTCCCTTTATCCTTGTCCCCACCTGAGCTTTCGCCGAGTAATCTTCCATCCTTAGTCATGTTTACTTCCTGTGACCTCATGTCCAAACATGCATCCTCTTGTCGAAGAAATCTTTCAGCTTCATGAAAGAATTCCCCAATATCCAACGGTGGGTCCCGTACCAACGATACTTTGAACTCCGAATTATCTCTGACTCCTGATACCGCAGCCATCAGAACCATTGGTGGATCTGGCCGATCCACCGAAGCAACTGCCGCATTAAATCGAGTTAAGAATGTCCTGAGCGATTCATCTGCCCCCTGTTTGACTGATGTTAGTGTCATCACGTTCTTTGGCCTTTTTATGTGAACTCGAAATTGACTTAAGAACTTGTCCACCAGTTCTGTCCATGTTCCAATGGATCCATCCTCCAGCTGTCTGAACCACATAGCAGCAATTTCAGTCAAGTACATGGGGAAACATTGGGCCATAACCTCCTCCGTTGCCCCCAGCACTTCCATATGCCTAGTGTATCTCATCAAGTGGTCGGTGGGATCCGTCTTCCCGTTGTATACTTCCAGAGTGGGTAGTTTGAAATCGGACGGATTCCTAGCTGTCCTGATGTTCCGGGTAAACGGACTTTTGTTAACTCCCTCTGAATCCCTATTTGTCAGACCTCCGCGAATAGTCCGCCTGATAATGTCAGCCAATCTAGTGTTTCCAACTAATCTAGACTGCCCCCCAAGTCCTCGAGGAAATTCTGGTACATATTCTTCATCACGTACTCCCGGTGGCGTGCCTCCGAGTCTAGGTCCATCTAGATTGTTAACCGTTTGTTGATTGGGAGCTGCCCCCTGCTGATTCACTCCATCTGTCCGTTGGTTGAGTTCCTCTGGTCCAGCTCCATGATCTTGAGCACCTGCAGTTCCTGGTTGTCCAAATTGCCTAAGAAGAGCCTGCATCATCTCCTCTTGCCGTTTCATCATCTGCTCTTGCATAGAATTCATCATCACTTGCATCTCATCCCGAGTTATATAGATGGATGCATGACCCTCTCCAGCTCCAGAAGATGCCGCTTGACTTTCTTCCTGATTGCTCCTTTCCACTGCTTGCCTCTTCGTTGGTGGTCTTGCCATTGCTTTCTAAGATCCAAGTTCCTAACTCCGAAATCCCTGAGTTCAATTCTCGGTGAAAGCACCAAAGTGTTAGCGCCAAAATTGGTCACTAACCCCCAAATCCAGATGAAAGCACCAAATACCAATCACAGCTCAGAGATAGAATGTATGTAGAGAGTAATAATGTGAAGAACAGTTAAAACTGAAATGAAAGCAGTAAAGAACAACAGATTTTATAGTGGTTCGGCTAACTCTGGCCTACGTCCACTCCAGAAGTTTGCTTTTTATTGCTGTAATAATCGATTACAGTTACAAAATGGCAGAGTTGCCTTAGCCTTAGAAAAGAGAAAGTAAGAGAGCAGAAAGAAGATCCCATTTTACTGTGCCCCTGCCTCTCTATTTATAGACAAAGATGGGTTGGACTTCCCTGGTGGGCCTGGTAGCCGAGTACCTCAGCCCAAATGGAGTGGTCTCCTTATGCCGAACCATAGATGCCGAACGTTGAATGCCGAACAAGGTGTGAATGCCGAACGATCTCCTCATGCCGAACGTTGGGAGGTGCGAGGTACCAAGATATGGAGGTGCGAGGTACCGAGGTAGGGAGGTGCGAGGTACCAAGATATGGAGGTGCGAGGTACCGAGGTAGGGAGGTGCGAGGTACCAAGATATGGAGGTGCGAGGTACCGAGGTATGGAGGTGCGAGGTACCAAGATATGGAGGTGCGAGGTATGGAGGTGCGGAGTATGGAGGTGCGAGATATGGAGGTGCGGAGTATGGAGGTGCGAGATATGGAGGTGCGAGGTGCAATGCCGAGCGAGGTGAGGTATGCCGAACGACCCATCCAATGCCGAACGCTCCTTGATGCCGAACGATCCATCCGATGCCGAACGTCTCCAGATGCCGAACGAGATTTATACCGAACACTCCATCCAATGCCGAACGACGATCTCTCTATGCCGAACGCTCCTCTAATGCCGAATGATCCACCTATGCCGAACGCTCGTCCAATGCCGAACGTTCCCTCTATGCCGAACGCTCGTCCAGTGCCGAACGATCCTTCTACGCCGAACGTTCGTCCAGTGCCGATCGATCCTTCTATGCCGAACAATCCTTCTAATGCCGAACGTTCGTCCAGTGCCGATCGATCCTTCTATGCCGAACGTTCTTCCAACGCCGAACCATCCCAATGCCGAGCGATATCTGCCAAAATTGCCTAGGCCGAGCCATGCAATTTCTCCACTCCTTTTCCCAACGGCATATCCAGGTGAACTTCATCATTTTAAACCGAATCCATCATACTTTAGCCTCGACGAACATGCAGTTGATTAAGTTAAACCCGTCTGTCCGCGACCTTGCCAAAAGGCGGGTTAACAGCCGACGTTGATATCTTTCTCTCGCCAACTCAAGCAGGACCAAAGAAAAAATAGCCACATGGAATGAACTATGGGCAGTGATTGTCCATCGGCTTGAGCAAAGACGTCTGTCCCGGCTGAAGATGTTATTGAATGCATGATATATGCGTTGGACCAATGTGACTTAGAAGAATGTATGAGGGATGATAATGAAAATCTGTTCGATCCCCAAATGAGGGAATCCATCCCTGATAGTTGGTTATCCATGCGACTCGAGGCAGTATCAACTGACAATGAAGACCTAGCAACGTCGTCCATATAGGCAAAGATTTGAGTCTAGAAGTAAGAGACAAGTTGGTTTGTTTCCTAAAGGAGAGAAAAGATATGTTCGCTTGGGAGCATGCCAACATGACCAACATAGACCCCTCAATTATTTATCATGCCTTCAACATTGACCCTGCGACTCACTAGTACAACTAAAGAGGCGACCGCTTATACCTAAGCAATATAGAGCACTCAAGGAGGAAGTAGAGAAAATTTTAGCAAATGGTTTTGTCCATGAAGTAACACACCCTATCTAGGTAGCCAACCCGTTACTTGTCCAAAAACCTAGTGGAGCCTGGAGAACTTGCTTTAATATCTCATATCTTAATAAGGCATGCCCTAAAGATAGTTTTCCTCTACCTCAGGTTAACTAACTCATAGATGTGACTAATGGACCTGAACTCCTCAGGTTTATGGATGCCTACTCCAGGTATAATTAAATTTCCATGCACAGTCCAGATCAGGAGCATACCTCTTTCATCACCAACACTGCACATTACTTCTACCAAGCTATGCTTTATAGCCTTCACAATGCTGACACTGCATATCAATGGCTCATCAACTGAATTTTTTCTTAGTAAATCAACCATTTGACGAAGTTTACGTGAATGACATGTTGATCGAATTTGAAAGGGTTGGGGGCATGCGAAGAATTTGACCGAGACCTTCAACATCCTTTGTAGGCACAACATGAAGCTCAATCCCAAGAAATGTTATTTTTTGGTAAGATCTGGGAAATTCCTTTACTTTATGGTGAGCACCAAGGGAATTGATTTGTACATTATGAGATTTGGGCAACTAGCGAGATGTAGATACCTACATAGTTAAACAAGTGCAAAGTCTAAATGGAATAATCATGGCTCTCAACCTCTTTGTGCTAAAATCCACATACCATTGTGTAACCTTCTTTGATCTCATCAATAAGGGGAATTCATTTTCATGAAGTGAATATTACACCAAAGCTTTTGAGGAACTAAAGAGATACCTATCCACATCCCCGTACTTTCAAAGCCTGTTGACGGGGAGGAATTATATTTATATCTTACGGTGACTGACCATGTGATCAATGCTGCCTTGATTCGCGATAAAGAGAAAGTACAATGCCCCATCTACTATGTGACCAAGAGGTTAATGGTCCTTGAAACAAGGTACTCTAAGTCGGAGAAGTTGGCATGTTGCCTACTGATGGCCGCGTACCGTCTACATCCTTATTTCTAAGCTCGCCCTATTATGTTTTTCACTAATCATCTACTGAAGTAAGTACCTAACTAGCCCGATATAGCGGGTCAACTATTAAAGTGGTCCCTAGAACTTAAACAATATAACATCACCATCCAACTGTGTACGTTGATCAAGGCCCAAGCTATAGGGGTGACAACCAACTTGCCTTCTTGGAAACTCTATATCGATGGTGCATCTAACGAGAAGGACATAAGGGTAGGAATGGTTTTGATCATGCCCAATGGCAAAGAACTTTGCTTTGCCATTCACCTCGACTTCAAAACCATGAACAATGAAGCTGAATATAAAGCCATTTTGGCCGGTCTTAGGATGGCTTAAAAGTTGCGAATGGAATCATTGCATGTGCTCAACAATTATTTGCTAGTTGTCAATCGAATTGAAGTGCACTTTCAGGTCAAGGGCAAGACGTTGGCCCTTTATATGTAGAAGCCAGGAAACTCATCTTCACCTCTATGAGTTTTAAGATACAATAAATTCCTCGTGAAAGAAACATCATAACCGACCAACTGGTCGAGGCAGCCAGATTTCCTTAAGTGAGCAACTCCTGGGTCCCAATGAAGGTGGGACTAGCCCTATTGCTTTAAACCAGGAGCAACCGCCACAGAAATCGATGAAGCCCACCCCGACTCTTGTATGACCCCATTGATGATGTATCTTACAAGCGATTATCTACCTATTAAAAGAGAAGAGGCCCAAAGAATCCTATACCAAGCACTTAATTATACCATCATGGATGCAGAGCTATATCGAAGGGGGTACTCAACTCCCATATAAAGACGCATGACAAGCAATGAAGCCGACACATATTAGGGAAATTACACAAAGGCTTTGGTAGAGATCACATCACGGGACAAAGAAGCTACTCGTCAAGGCTATTATTGGCAAACCATGATCAAGGATGCAATGAATTATGTCAAGTGTGACCGCCGGTAGAGGTTTCCAAAATTCTAAGAGCCTCCCTAAATCTCCTGACTCTTATTTTACGAAATAGGTTGAAGTGAAGCTTCTCACTAGGGTCACTGTGCCAAAGTCATCAACTTTGTAATAAAGAATATCGAGCATCGATTCAAACTCCCAAAGAAGATCATAACCAACAACAACACCCAGTTTGAGAGTGGACTATTCCAAGGATTTTGTGAGTGAAACGAAATAGAGAAATGCTTTTTCCCACTAGCCTATCTATAGGAAAACAGGCAGGTTGAGCGCGTAAACAAGACAATTGAGGAAATAGTAATGAAACTCCTTACGGAGGCCAAAGGAAATTGGCTTAGGACCTAACGCTTGTACTATAGTCATATCGCACAACTAGCCGCAGTTCAACTAGGCACTCTCCTTTCTCCTAGGCCTACGGATATGAAACTTAGCTCCCATCATTGTCGACATACCATCTCCAAGGCATCACACTCATGATCCCTAGTAAAACAAGGAATTATTCAAGCTCGACCTGAACAGTTTAGAAGAAAAAAGAGTAAAGGTTGACCTATGCATGGAAGTGTATAAATTAATAATAGCCAAACACTACAATGCAAGTATGAAGCTTCGATAGTTCAAAGTCAAAGACTTAGTGCAGCCCTACGTCTTTATTAACACCAAGAACCCAGTCGAAGGAGTTCTAGGGACAAAATAGGAATGCCCTTATGTAACTAGTGTTGCGCTTGTCAAATGGGTGCCTACCGCTTCTTGCATCCCAATGGCTCCAACTTGTCTTGCACATGGAATCAGAATGCCTCCCAGTGCGTTGTGTATGAAATTGTATGAGCTATTATAAGTGTTTCCACAATTATAAGGAAGTGGAACTTATATCAACACTTTTGCATATGGAATGTAAAATGGGGCATTTGTGAGCATTCTCGATCTGAGTAACAACAAGGCCAACCAGGTAGAATTAAACATCTGTGCCCACGCGATCGCTAGAGGACATCACAGTTGTAGCTATCCAGAGAGGACCGGCCAAAAATGCCTACCTCTTCAACCGGGGAATGCCCAAAACTGCTATGTAAGGATGTACAAGTCAATCAATGCTTCCTTCCTCACAAAAGGCGTCGATGAACCGATGGCGAGCCCACTTATGCAGTGGTCCCGATTCGTTCACCCGTAATGCTTCCCGTCCCTCCAACGCAGCGAGGCACTGGTACCGTGGTGGCAAAGTTATGTACGTTGTAACTCTAAAACTGGCATCCATAGTGTTTCTCTACGAGGATGCATGATCCCCTCGATGCTTCCTTCCGTGCTTGAGGTATCAACGAATCGATGGCAAGACCACCCACGTAATGGTCCCGATTCGTTCATCGGTGATGCTGCCTATCCCTCTAGTGGGGAGGGCATTGGTGCCATAGTAGCGCATTTACCCATGTTGTAACTCTGAACTGGCATCTATAGTACTTATTCGTGAGGATACACGAGCCCCTTCATGCTCCCTTCCTTGCTAGAGGAATCGACGAATCAATGGCGAGACCACCCACGCAGTGGCCCCGATTCGTTCGCATGCGATGGCTCCCGTCCCTCCAATATGAGGCACTGGTGCCCAGGCAGCGCAGATTGTAAGTTCAAACCTGGCATCTGTAGTGTTTCTCCATGAGGATGCACGAGCCCCTTAACATTCCATTGTGTGCCAAAGGCATCGACGAACCGATGCCGAGACCACCTACGGAGTGGTCCCGATTCATTCGCATGTGATGTTGCCCGTCCCTCTAACGAGGTGGGACATTGATGTCATATAGGTGAAGTTACCCACGTTGTAACTCCGAACTTTAGATCCATTGTACTCACTAATTTAAAAACATAAAGCAGCCCTACCAAATAAAGTTGGGCCCTTGGACGATCCACAAACAAAAAACAAGGGCTACATAACAAAAGGACATAGCGACCACCTAAGGATGTTCCTCCACGCGCTCTTACCCTCTGCATGATGATGCGGGCTAGCTGCTCCAATGAAAGATAAGTTTATTTGGTTTGGGTAGCCTTTAATTTTGTCATATTTTCTTATGTTATCTTGTGCATAAAAAGCTAAGTCTGCGTGCTTACATGGAGGACGTCTAGGTGTAACATCCCTATTTTAAGGCCCAAAGCTAATCGCTACAGATACTGTAGTCATCTATAGTATTAACTTCCGGTGATAAAATACAGTAATGTTAATGGTATCCATAATATCAGAAGCACATGAATATGAAATACAATCGATAAAGATTTCAAAGCAGCTTTTCTGATTACATTTCAAATCAATATTTCATATTCAATTGCATAATACGAAAATAGTTCCCAGGTTTAGATAAATAAAACTATTACAAAATACACCAAGAGCAACATATGAAGATGCCCCCTTGGATGATCAGAGTACTAAATAGACATATTAGTCAATAAATACATCACAACTGATACAATAATGGATAGACTTCTAAATAGCTAATCCTTGCCTCCTGCACATCTTCGGAAGCTTTATTCGTCACCTACTAAAATCTGAAATACCATAAATCTCAATCTACTTAAATTAAATAATGATCACCCGAGAGTTTAAGGGAAAACATAAACTTTGAGGTGACATAAATCCTGGTGTGAATAATTCTATTACATCTCGATTTACTGATATTAAGTGAGACCAAGGCGCTTAGCGGAACGTATTTCCCTTCACTAATATCCTTTTAAAAGCACATCTTTTGCAAATCAAACTCTTGCAATCAAACTGATTATAACAACAATAGCAATAACATATATGCATATAAATTAAGTAATCAATGGACTGTCCGTTCGAATATCATAGTTTTATAAGGCTGACTATTAACCATTGGCTGGCTCGGGCCTACTAGACATAATAAATATTCTAACTTGTGTTAGACACAATACTGGACGGTATGTCCTTAACTTACTTCTCCTAGGGTTAACTGACCCTAATGGTTTTGCGGGCTCACCAATAACCTATATCTACTCTGTGTATTCCTTTCTATATGTAACATTATTTTAGTCTTACCTGTGACAAAGCCCTACACACTGGAATTTTGGACTTATATTAGCTAGGGGCTACTAGATAAAGTATAAGGTGCGACCCCACATCGGTCCCATCTGGTCTTCTAATATCCGAGTCATATACTTAGGGCTAACTACCCTATTCAATTTTCCTTGAAAACATTTCTTTTGAATTGATTTAATCCTATTAAATCATACTTAAACAAGGAAAATACACTCTTTTCTTTACTCAAAATACCTATGCCATGATATATGCTTTACACTAAATAATGTCGATGAAAACCTAAAATCAATACAGTTATCCATCCCTTTAAAATAAGTTAAAGCCCTTTTTAACTTAGAAACCATTAAGCAATAAAGCCAAAACAATACGTTCGAAACCATTGTTTAAAACTTTAAACAACCTCATTCGAAATCATTGAAAGCATTCGCAATCATTAAAAGCATTCCTTTCGAAATCGTTGAAGTCAACACTTAATAAAACTATAGGGTCAAAGGGAACAAGGGCGGAAGCATCACTTTCGAAAGCATTGGTCTCAAGTAAAAGAATTGGAGAAAAGGGTAGCTTCGAAACTATCCTTTTGAAACCATTACCTCCAAAACTATTAGTAAAAGCGGCTAAGTCAATCCTTTCGAAAACATTGGGGAAGGCGGCTTCAATATTAGCGGAAGGTACAAAGAGGAAAGTCTCCCCTTTCGTATGCATTGTTTAAAGGTTGTAAAAGTGGCCTCTAACTAAGGTGAAAGGTATTAATGTGACATCTAACATAGTGACGAAGGATATATGTGGTAGCGTACCCCTCCGCAACCATCCTTTTAAACAAAAGAGGGTCAATAGATTCGAAAGCTAATAAAAGTGGCTTCAATCCTTTCGCAAGCATGCCTTCGCCACCATCTATTCCTTCCGCCTAACTCCAATGCACTACATACCTATTGCTTGATACCCTGTGCATTAGTTTCGTATGGATGCGGAAGGTTTACAAGCGAGAGAATGGTGATGGATGCTTGCCTAGGTAAGTAGGAAAGCTGTAATTAAGTTAAAAACTTTAATTTTGTTTTTAAAAGAAACTCATTTTCACCTAACCATCAATATTTGTCAAAATATCATTGGTTTATAAAACTTTACCAATTTCTTTCTCTAAAAATACTGCCGCATGCTATATGCACGAATACTCAAACAATTTACACCTAAGCCCAAATTTAAACATTTTACTTAAGCAAATAATCCCTTGTCATGGAAAATAATTTATTTACTCATCCAAAACTCTTGGGAAAAATCCCCAAAAATCAAATTAATTATCTCCATATCAAAATTTTTGGGAGCGAAAACATATTTTAACCATTTAAAATATTTAAAACCGAATCAATCATTTTCAAAACTTATAAAATTCACCATAAATCCATATTAACTTGGAAAATTATAAAACTTAAAACTCACTTCTAGAATAATGATTTTTATATTAAAATCTCAAGTTGGACGAATGTCATATGTTTTATATCAAAATCTCAAGTCGGACGAATGTCATATGAATGGTTTTCTAACTCAAACATAACACAATAAATCATATTTAAACCATAAATCACCAACATAGCATACAATCACTTTTAAACACTAAACATGGCATGTACTTGCAATAGAAAATGGGTTTACCTTTAAAACAAAATCATTCAACGAAAATAGAGATATAAACTAATTATTCACTTTGATTTGGATTAAGGAGTTGAGACGTGAATTAAGATTGAGTTCCTAAGCATTTCCCTTTAATCTCATGTTTTCCTTCCTTGTAATGGTTGGCCGAACTTAGTACTATTTTTTTTAGTTTGTGAATGTAGAATGAATGTGGAAGTGGAGAGAATGGAAGGGTTTAGGGTATAGGAATAAAGACTCTTTCTATTTTACTCTTATCATAACTCCTTCTAACCTATGTCTAGTTCCCTTCATTAATATATTGATTAAGGCATGGCTCAAGTTTAATCATCAAATTTCAATTCCTCTAACCCTTTATATTATTTAATTTTATTTGTCTAATTAAATGTCTAAATAATGTTATCTAAAATTAGGGTCATTATAGATTCCCCTCCTTAAAGAATTTCATCCTCGAAATTACGATATGGTACCTACAACAATTAAACATAAAGGTAAAACATACCATCAAACAAGTCAGGATAAGTATCCCTAATTCTGCTCTCATTTTCCCAAGTATAGTCCCTCTCGTTGTCACTCCAATGGACTTTGACTAATCTGACTGCCTTGTTCCTTAGTCTCTTCTCATCTCCCACAACTATATGGACTGGTTTTCTAACTATGGTCATATCTGGTTCCACTACTAGATTTTCAAACATAGTCACTGTAATAGTAGTCTCTGGATCTCAAATACACTTAGATGAGAAATATGGAAAACATTATGGACTCTTGCCAAACTATTCGGTAACTCTACCCTATACGCGAATTTCTCGGTCCTTTCTATAATAGGAAATGGTCCAACGAACCTTAATGCCAACTTTACTGACCTACCGAATCTGATCACATCCTTCATCGGTGACACTTTGATGAAAACTTAATCTCCAGCTAAGAACTCTAAGTCTTTCCATCTCTTATCAGCATAACTCTTCTGCCTAGGCTGAGTTTACTTTATTCTAGCACGGATTAACTCAATCTTTTATGCAGCTTCTTTAACCAAATCTGAAATAAGAACTAATATATCCTCGGTCTCTAACAAAAAAAAACTGAAGATTTGAATGGCCTTTCATACAAAGCTTCAAATGGTGCCATCCCTATACTAGTCTGATAATTGTTGTTATATGAAAACTCGACTAAGTGAAGATGGTCATCCTATGATCCACTAAAATCTAGCTCACAAGCTCTTAACAAATCCTCTAAGACTTTGTTAACTCTCTCTGTTTGCCCATCTGTCTGCGTATGGTAAGCGGTACTCATATTGAGCTTGGTACCTAAAGTATCATGTAGACTCTTCAAGAACGCACTAGTGAATAAGGAATCTCTATCACTTACTATACTACTAGGAATCCCATGCAGTCTAACTATATTCCTCATGAATAACTTAGCTAAATCTGGTGCTGTTCTGGTCGACTTAACAGGTATAAAATGTGCACTCTTTGTCAATCTATCCACTACAACCCAGATACTCTCATTTCCTCTATTCAACCTTTTCATCCGTCTATGAAATTCATTGAGATAGAATCCCATTTCCATACTAGAACGTCCAAAGGCTAAAGTAATCCACTCGGTTTCTAATGCTCGGCATTTACCTTTTGACAGTTCAAACATTGCTTCACCCATAGGCCTACATCTCCCTTCATACCTTCCCAGAAGAAACTCCTTTTCATATCCTAATACATCTTAGTTCCTCCCGAATGAATAGTGAACTTCGAACGATGGAATTCTCTAAGAACTTCCTTCCTAATGTTTCACACACTTGGAACACATAGTCATCCTTTCTTTCTCAACCATCCATTCTGGTCAAGACTGAAATATTTCAAGTCATCGCTCTTTGTTCCATTCCTTAACCTTCTGATCCGCTCGGATAATAATGGATCTTCTCCTTGTTTAGAAGCAATCCTTTCGATCATCATCAGTCGAACTTCTAAACGTGATAACATGGCGGTTTCTCGACTAGAACTAGCCTCAGATCTCCATTGTACTCCGCATGTAGCCAATCCTTCTAAATCTTTTCACTCAGCTATCATTGCAATTACTGCATTTTGATGTTTTATGCTAAGTGCATCTGTAACCTTATTTCCTTTTCCCGATGTGTACTCAATACCAAAGTCGTATGCAGCTATGAACTCTAACCATCTCTGCTGTCTCATATTAAATTCTTTCTGAGAGAATAAATATCTTAGTAACTTAAGATCTGTAAAAACTTGAATCTTTCTCCCAAAAGGTAATGTCTCCATACCTTCAATGTGAAAATTACCGCAGCTAATTCCAAATCATGAGTTGGATAACTAACTTCATCTGGTCTGAGTTGTCAAGAAGCATAGGCAATCACTTTACCCCTCTGTATTAGCGTAGCTCCTAATCCTTTTCCATATGCATTCGTGTATACCACTAAGTCTTGATTCCCCTATAGAACAACTAACATAGGTGCATTAGTCAATAGATGTTTCAACCTCTGGAATGCTTGCTCACATTTATCAGTCCAAACATACTTCACCTCTTTCCTGGTTAGCTTAGTCATTGACGCTGCTATCCGCGAGAAATCCTTAATAAATCTCCATTAGTAGCTAGATAATCCAAGAAAACTCTTTATCTCAATCACTGTCCTGGGTCTCTTCCAACTATTCACTACCTTGATTTTAGCCGGATCTACTGACAACCCTTTCTCAGAGACTACATGGCTAAAAAACTTTACTTTCTTCTTCCAAAAGTGACACTTCGAAAACTTTGCCTTCATCTGGTGTTGCCTCGGTGTCTCAAGCAATATCCTAAGATGAACTTCATAATCTCTTTCATCATTGGAATATATCAATATGTCGTCTATAAATACTAATACAAACCTGTCCAGATGCTCTTGGAAGATTCTGTTCATTAAGTCCATGAAGAATGTTGGTTCATTAGTTATTCCGAATGGCATCACTAACCATTCGTATAATCATATCTTCTCCTAAACGCCGCCAAAGGAACACTATCCTTTGCTACTTTAAGTTGATAGAACCCTTTAGCTAAATCCAATTAAGAGAATATTTTGGCTCCACTCAACTGGTCAAACAAATCGTCAATCCTAGGTAATGGGTATCGGTTCTTTATCGTCATTTCATTCAGCTTACGATAATCGATACACAACCTTAACGATCCTTCCAGCTTCCTTGCAAAAACTACGTCTGCTTCCCAAGGAAAATTTCTTGGTCTGATAAAATTCTTACCTTCTAAATCCACCAACTACACCTTTAGCTCTTTCATCTCGGTAGGTGTCATTCTACCTGGCAGTCTACTCATAGATTCAGCTCCTGGTACTAAATCTATCTGAAACTCAATGGTCATTTCGACGATAGTCCTATCATGGGCTCAAAGACATCTACGAACTTTCTAACAAAGAAAACTCAATTCAACTCGTCTTCTTCGTCCTTAATGCCCAACAAAGCGCAAGAATCTAAATTCGGGTTTTACAGTGTAATCTGATCGCTACAACTAGGGTGTCCAAGTGATATTTTCCTATCATGGCAAAATATCCTAGCATCATACTTACTTAACTAATCCATACCCAAAATAATTCCAACACCTATGAAATCAAATACATGAAAACTTCAAGCAAATATATGGCCTAACAATTCAAGCTTATTGTGGTCACATCTCATCCCAAGAGTCGCATACCCTCCTACCGGATTTGCAACCCTTAAGGATGTAACTAGATATGAGGGTTCTAGGTTAAGCTTATCTACAAAACAATGAGATATAAAAAAATGCAATGAACCAATATCGAAGAGAACTCTAACTGACATACCATGAATCAAAAGCGTACCTCCTAACACAGCTTTTCCTTTCTCTTATGTTGTTGGTTTGGAGGTAGCTGGTTCCAGTGCAAACACTTTGCCCTTACCATCCTTGGCTGGTTCCTTGTACTGGTTCTTATAATGTCCAGTATAAACATAGTTAAAGCATTTGATATTCCTCTTTCCGATCACATTCTTTCCATCCCCTAAGCGACGTTCATTAGCGAAATGCCCTTACTTATCAAACTTGTAACAAATAACTTTTGTCTTTCCATTTTTGGCAGCTCCACTCTTCTAAGCTCCCTTCTTGCAAAAAAACTTTCCATTCTGGTTCTGCCCACCTTGAGTTTCCACTCCTTCGTTACCATTAAAGAAAGCAAGCATCTCCTCATTCCCGAAAGCCATTAAAGAAAGAAAGCAAGCATCCCTATTTTGAGGCCCGAAGCTAACCGCTACAGATGTTGCAGTCATCTATAACATTAACTTACGGTGAAAAAATATGGTAATGGTATCCATAATATCAAAAGCACATGAATATGAAATAAAATTAACACTGGTTTCAAAAAAACTTTTCTGGTAACATTTCAAATCAATATTTGATATTCAATTACATAATCCCAAAACGGTTCCTAGGTTTAGATAAACATAATTATGACAAAATACGCCAAGGGCAACATATGAAGATGCCCCCTTGGATGATCATAGTACTAAATAGACATATCAGTCAATATATACATCACAACGGAAACAATAATGGATAGACTTCTAAATAGCTAATCCTTGCCTCCTGCATGTCTTTGGAAGCTTTATTCGTCACCTACTAAAACCTGAATACCTTAAATATCAGTGTACACAAATTAAATTTTGAGCATCCGAGAGTTTAAGAGGAAAACTTAAACTTCGAGTCAGAAATAAAGCCTAGTGTGAATAATTCTATGACATCTCAGTTAACTGATATTAAGTGAGACCAATATGCTTAGCGGAACGGGTTTTACCTCACTAATATCCATTTAAAAGCATATCTTTTGCAAAGCAAATTCCTACAATCAAATTGATTATAACAACAATAGCAATAACATATATGCATATAAATCGGGTAATTAATGGACTATCCGTCCGAACATTATAGTTTTATCAGGGTGACCATTAACTACTGGCTGACTCGGGCCTACCATACATAATAAATATTCTAACTTTTGTTAGACACAATATTGGACGGTCTGTCCTTAACTTACTTCTCCTAGGGTCAGTTGATCCTAATGATTTTGCGGGCTCACCAATAACCTATCTCTACTTTGTGTAACATCATTTTAGTCTTACCTGTGATAAAGCCATACACACTAGAATTTTGGACTTATAATAGCTAGGGTCTACTAGCTAAAGTATAGGGCACGACCCCACACCGGTCCCATCTGGTCTTCTAAATCTGAGTCATATACTTAGGGCTAACTACCCTATTCAATTTTCCTTGAAAATATTTCTTTCAAATTGACTAACCCTTTTAAAACATAGTTAAACAAGGAAATTTACTCTTTGCTTTACTCAAAATACCTATGCCATGATATATGCTTTACACAAAATAATGTTGATGAAAACCTAAAATCAATACGGTTATCTATCCCTCTAAAATAAGTTAAAACCCTTTAAACTTAGAAAACATTAAGCTATAAATCCAAAACAATACCTTCGAAACCATTGTTTAAAACCTTAAACAACCTCTTTCAAAATCATTGAAAGCATCCCTTTTGCAATCACTGAAAGCATTCCTTTTGAAATCATTAAATTCAACACTTAATAAAACTATTGGGTCAAAGAGAATAGAGGCGAAAGTATCACTTTCAAAGCATTAGTCTCAAGTATAAGAATTGGAGAAGAGGGTAGCTTCGAAACTATCCTTTCGAAATCATTACCTCCGAAATTATTAGTAAAAGCAGCTAAGTCAGTCCTTTCGAAAACACTGGGGAAGACGGCTTCAATATTAGCAAAAGGTACGAAGACGAAAGTCTCCCCTTTGGCATGCATTGTTTAAAGGTTGTAAAAAGTGGCCTCTAACTAAGGCGAAAGATATTAATACGGCATCTAACACAGTGATGAAGAGATATATGCGACAACAAGCCCCTCCGCAACCATCATTTTAAACAAAAGCGGGTCAATAGATTCGAATGCTAATAAAAGCGGCTTCAACCCTTTCGCAAGCATGCCTTCGCCACCATCCCTTCCTTCCGCCTAACTCCAATACACTACATACCAAATGCTTGATACCATGTGCATTGGTTTCGTATAGATGTGGAAGTTTTACAAGAGGGAGTATGGTGACGGAAGCTTGCCTGGGTAAGTGGCGAAGCTATAAATAAGTTAAAAACTGTATTTTTGTTTTCAAAAGAAACTCCTTTTCACCTAACCATCAATATTTTTCAAAATCTCATTGGTTTATATAACTTAGCCAAATTCTTTCTCTGAAAATACTACTGCATGCTATATGCATGGATACTCAAACAATTTACACCTAAACCCAAATTTATACATTTTACTTAAGCAAATAAGCCCTTGTCATTGAAAATAATTTATTTACTCATTCTAAATTATTAGGAAAAATCCCCAAAAATCAAATTAATCATTCTCTTCCCCATATCCAAATTTTTGGGCTGAAAACATATTTGAACCATTTAAAATATTTGAAATTGAATTAAGCATTTTCTAAACTTAGAAATTTAAATCCATAATAACTTGGAAAATTATAAAACTTGAAAATCACTTCCAAAATAATGATTCTCATATCATATCAAAATATGAAGTCAAACGGATGTCATTTGAATGGTTTTCTAACTCAAACATAACACAATAAATCATATTTAAACCATAAATCATCGACATAGCGTATAATCACTTTTAAACGCTAAACATGGCATATACTTGCAAAAGAAAATGGGTTTACTTTTAAACCAAAATCATTCATCTAAAATAGAGATGTAAACTAATTATTCACCTTGATTTGGATTAAGGAGTTGAGACTTGAATTAAGATTGATTTCCTAAGCTTTTTCCTTTAATCTCTTGGTTTTCTTCCTTGTAATGGCCGGCCGAACTTAGTATTGTTTGTGTTTAGTTTGTGAACGTAGAATGAATGAGGAAGTGGAGAGAATGGAAGGGTTTAGGGTATAGGAATAAAGACTCTTCCTATTTTACCCTTATCATAACTCTCCTTCTAACCTATGTCTAATTCTCTTCATTAATATATTGATTAAGGCACAGCTCAAGTGTAATCATCACATCTCAATTCCTCTACCCCTTTACATTGTTTTATTTGTCTAAATAATGTTATCTAAAATTAGGGTTGTTACACTGGGGCACTTGAACCGCCCAGCTTTTAACTAAGAAGTAAGCGTAGAGGAAAGATAGATATAGATACATACATGCATAATGTTAGCAATTAAAATAGCTTCTACTAGAACTGCACTCTTCAAATCACCGGTGCGGGGGACATGAAGTCTTCCATCTCTCCTTAGCCACCCTTTACTATCGATGGAATAGCGTTGGAGATGTCTAGAGACCTCTCCTCTGTTAATCCTATCCAGAATATCCACAAGCTCTGAATCCTCTCGCTACCATGAGCCAATCTGATCTACGAGGGTAGGCTTAACCTCAAGCGCAAATAATCCAGGAGTAATGTCCATAGAAGGCTTAAAATCAAAGATGGAAATAAACTCTAGGCTTTTCCACTCCACGAACATTGGGCTAAGAGTTGTTCTCTTCCTACTTAATGCATTTGCAACCACGTTCCACATGAATGTCGCATTCTTCTTAGTGAGGCAGTAAGCGGTGTTGAAATCTTAGCAAAATCGCTGATAAACTTCCTATAATAACCAACCAAACCTAGGAAGCATCTAACTTCAGTGGCGTTCTTGGGGGCCTTCCAATCCTGTACCGCTGCTACCTTAGCGGGATCCACTGCTATACCCTCTCTTGAGACTACATGCCCCAAGAAACGCACCTCGTCACGCCAAAAGTGACACTTCGAGAATTTTTCTTTCAACTGATGAACACGAAGTGTACGAAGAACCTCCTCAAGATGAATAGCATGCTCTTCCATACTCTTGGAAAACACCAGAATGTCGTCCACAAACAATACAACGAACTTATTTAGGACATCTCGAAAAACACGTCTCATCAGATCTACAAAATAGGCTGGGGCATTGGTCAGCCCAAATGGCATACAATCAAACTCTAGGCCTAATATAAATTTTTTTAAACCCCTACAAATCATGGATAAATGTGCCGATCCTACTATGGGGTTTGAAACAACTATAGTGTCTACAACTAGAGAAATATCTAAGTGCAAACAATCAACCAAGGAACTAGAAATGAAAGAATGCGATGCTCCGAAGTCAAAAAGAGTCCGAATAGGAAAATCCGAAATAGAGATCAAACCTTTTACAGAGACTTTCCTACCTCGGTCCGGTCCACTACTAGAAGGTGCTGCATCCAAAGCCTGTACTTGCACCGTAGATACGTCTGCTCCCTGCCCCGTCCTCTGAGGACAAGCTCTACTAAGGTGTCCAGGTTGCCCACAGCTGTAACACCTCCCCTTCATCGTGTCCTTCTTATAGTCCTTTGAGTAATGCCCAACCAATCCACAATTATGACACTTCTCGCCTTTCTTGATCTATCCCTTTTGAGGTCCTCCTCCTTTCTTCTTGTCCTTATCCTTCTTATTTTTCCACCACTGCTTCTTAGAGTTTTCTGATTTAGGAACCTCCTTAACCTTTTCTTCCTTAGCAACATCTGATATGAGAGCCATTCCCACAAGTGACTCATACGTCGCTCCCATAGGTACATGTGTCAATGCCAACCCTTGGATGGGCCGGTTCAAACCCTTAGCAAACTTAGTAACCTTCTTATGTGGGGTATTAACAAGCTCCATCCCGAACCTCGATAACTCATTAAACTGATTTATATACTCTTTCACCGAAAGACTCCCTGCTTCAGAATAATGAACTTCTCCAACTTCAAGCTTTCCTCGGCTTGCGACAAGAACTTTCTCTCAAACCTTTCCCGAAATCCAACCCAACCAATGTCTCTACCCTCCATCTCTACAATCTCCCACCAGTAAGAAGCCTCTCCCTTCAGTTGCCAAGATGCAAGCTGAACTCTCTATCGGTTCTCCAATCCTAACAGCCCAAATATCCGCTTCGTAATCCTTAACCAAGTTTGTGCCTCTACGAAATCCTCCATGCCAAAAAACGTCGTGCCTCCTAGATTAGCAAAGTCCTTGCATAGCTTAGAAAAATTGGCTGCTGCAGGTGGATTAACGGGACCGCCACCCGCCGGTGCTGCATTAGGCTCTTGACCTTGCACCTCTGGTGCTGTAGTGACGTATCTACGGAACCAGCTAGGGACTTAGACACCCTCTGGAAGATTTGGGGAGTCCGCCATTCTATGCAAAGAAAAGAAAATTTAGGCTCGAAAGAAGGTTGAACTGGACTTTGAGGGGAATTTTATAAAAACTGTCTTATACTTGAAACCTATTTCTATAATAAGAGTTTCTTCCTGAAAAATACTTTCAGTTTGAAGATATGTTACCTTTGAAAAATACTTTACTTTTTTAAATAAGTTTTTAGCAATCCTATAACCTTAGGCTCTAATACCAAATGAAACACCCCACACCCATTGGTATTCCCAAAAAGGGCATACCAAAGGATGTGGTGCGTTATAGGTATAGCTAAAGCATCACAGAGACTAAGATTCACAAGACAAATAAGTAAAAGCAGTGGAAAACATTTAAATAATAATTTATCTTTCAGAATTAAACTTCATTTCAAAATAAGTCATAAAAACATAACATGTCTCAAAAACTCAGAATCACTCATGTCTTATGAAAATACATCTCTGTCTCACATAATCAGAGTAGAAGTGGCAATAATAATAATCTCTCTCACAAGTGCCAATCCGTCATAAGCCAAGTGAAAAAGATGAAAAGCAAAAGAATACATTTGAAATGGGAAAACTCCGAAATTGAATCTCCAAGGAACCTTAATCAACTATCCTTCAACTCTGCTAGCATATGAGGGAAGAGGAAAGATAGAGGAGTGGGTCAGACAATAAGTCTGGTGAGTGAAAGTAATTACAAGCATTTCTAAGCAAGATAAAGATAATAGACTAAGCAATAGTTCTAGCATGAAAGGAAGATACATAAAAGATAAAACTTGCATAAAATATCGTTTGTGATTCTGTTTGACTGTTTGCTTTGATTGTTTGCACTTGTCTTGAACTACTGTGATTAGGTTGAAACTCTAATCCTATCTCAACTGCTAACTTGATTAGGCTGAAATCCTAATCCTACCCATTGATAAGCCTTTCCTATCTCTGTTGTGCCACTGTGAGCCAATCCTATTGGTCCCATAGCAAAAGACACCTCTTAGCGCTTAGAACGTAGTAGCGAATTATACCCTAATCGATGTCGCACGCTCGGTCATTGACGGTACACACTAACTGTCGCCCCCTATTTGACCCTTTATTTACCCAAATTAGCATAAGCGTGCCCAGCCTCACCCACATATGAGACCATCAGTCCTGGACATGAAAGGGAATGCTGCCGGTACTGGTCCTAACAAACAAATCTTCTAATTTTGCGCCCCTTGCCCAAATCCCCAAATTTGAGCCTCTATCTATTGGCTACTTATTTACCCTAATCAGCATGAGTGTGCCCAACCTCACCTACGTGTGAGACCATTAGTCCTAGACCTGAAAGAAAATGCTGCTGGTATGGGCCACTACTGTTATATTTGCTTATTAACTTAATCCAAGGTCTAAGTTTTAAAATAAACCCCTTTTGTTATTTCTGTCTTTCTAATTATAACCTACGTGTTATAATTGTTCTTGCAACTGTTACTCTTCTATTTTCTCTTTTTAGTTATAACCACATGTTATAATCATGCTTGCAAATATCTTAAATTTGCCTATTTCCGTCCATCTCTATTTTATTTCAGTTTTTCTCATTTTACATCTGATTTCTGTAAATTTAGTGTTTTTCTATTTTAATCCATATTTGTAAATTCTTCTCTTTTTAATATTTTATTCACGTCAAAAAGGATTAAATCTCTATAAAAAAGAAACTAACATTTACAGGCTAAATTCCAACTTAAAACAGATGTAAATAACTGCAAATAACTGAATAAAATAGCTGAATAAAAATAGACTGAATAGAATTTCTGAAATTTACTTAAAAACTGACTGTAAATAAATTTACATAAAAACTGTCTCAAAATTGTAGAAAAACTACAACTATTGAGAACCCTATTATTTTAAATTGCTTACAAATCTAAAATAATTACAAAACACTCAACTGTGGTCCTTAGCTCTAGTCCTGGGCCTTCCTTGATCCACTTCTAGGGTGTAGAATATTTTCATCAAAAAGATCTCCTCCGTAGAAAAATTTTCTATTTAGGCTTCAGCCTCAGGCAATGAACCCAATTGGGAGAAAATCTGAATGAGAAAAATAGCTATGCCTAGGGTTCTATTTATAGTGTGGTTCTGGGATCTAAAGCCGTCGGATTTGAAGATTTAATATGGTGCAACCACGTCATAGGCTCACTAGGGACCCTCGGATGCAACCATGAACGCACAGGATTTCACGAAAAACGGACTCTAGAACATTCGGCTCTTACTGGACGATTCTTCATCCAATAACAAAGGCGGGTCTACCCGACCCCTTTGGGGGTCGACCCATAGGTCGACCTGACCCTAATGCGGGTCGATCTATGGATATGCATATATTTTTTTCTTTGTTTAATTATAATATAATTATGATTTCTTGTTTCTCCCGTGACTTCTCCATACTAGCTCGAATTTCGACAAGTTATATATGGAAATTAATTAGAAAATTGCCACGGACCCAATGGTGCAACTCATGTAGCTAAATACTGACAATTCCAAAAATTCTCATTTTCATTATTTAATAATTATTTTGGTTATTTAATTATCTAAAAATGCAGGGTGCTACATTCCCCCTCCTTAAAGGATTTCGCCCCCAAAATCTCCAAGGACAGAAGAATGAAATACATATTTTCATCTAAATTCCACAACCACATATTCAACCATCATCCATTGTCCTTAAGCTTTTTAATGCAATTTATGACATATGCAATAGTGTAGTGTCAATGCCCCTAACTAATGCAAAAGATTAGGTGGTCTACTGATTCAGTCGACCTCCTTTTTATGCGCTCATGTCCGTGCCATGTATCCAAATGAATGCAAATTCTCTAATGACAACTGATAGTTCTATATGTGTGCTACAATCATCATCCAAATGCAACAATCATATGATAATCACCCATTCATAGCAACCATGAAATAAAAATGCAAGTGCACATACATCCATATGCATATGCTTTAGTGACCTAGTTAGGCCGATCTCTAAGAGATAATAGTGCCTAGTGTGTGTATGCGTCCATTGGCATCCACTAGAAAATGCTTGCAACCACTTGCGTCCAACATACATAACATGTTCAAGTAACATGTTTACATTCAGTCCTACCATCCATAGGTTAAGTCCTAAGATCTACCCTCCCAAAGGATACTAAAGGAAAAAACCTATTCAAAACTAAAGATGGAAATAGAAAATTCAAGACATACCATCGAGGAGATGTGGATAAGAGATACGTATTTTCTCCTCAGCCTCCCACGTAGCATCCTCAATACTATCTCCCCACTACACCTTAACCAAAGGGACTTCCTTATTCCTAAGCTTCTTGATATCATGTCCAACAATATTGGTAGGAATGCGACGAACCGATGCTTCTCTCTCCACTTCAACTTCCTCAAGTTGGCTAGGTTCCACTACCTCTGCTGAATCATGTAAGCACTTTCTCAAGTGCGAAACATGAAAAACATCATGAACTCCTACGAGCCTCTCCGGTAGCTTTATCCGATACGCCATCTTCTCTACCCTTTCTACAATGGGGAACGGTTCTACGAATCTGGGAGCAAGTTTCCACTTGATCCAAACCTCACTACCTTTCTTAGCGGAGAGACCTTAATGAAAACCAAATCTCCTACCTCGAACTCAATATCCCTTCTCCTCTTATCTGCATAGGATTTCTGTCTATCTTGGGCCATCTTCGTTCTTCTTCTAATCAAATCAATCTTTTTCGAAGTCTTTCTAACCATGTCGGGACCAAGTAGTAATCTTTCTATAGACCCCAACTAACAGGAAGGCGACTTGCAAGGTTTTCCATAAAGGGCTTCAAAAGGAGCCATCCCAATGCTAGTCTGAAAACTCTTATTATAAGCAAACTCCACTAAAGGAAGGTGCTCCTCCCAAGTCCCTCCAAAATCAAGAATGCATATCCTCAACAAATCCTCAAGAACTCTATTAACTCTCTCCATTTAGCCATCCGTTTAAGGGTGATAGGTCGTACTCAATCTAAGCTATGTACCTAAAGCCTCTTGCAAGCTTCTCCAAAACTCGCTAGTAAAGATAGGGTCTATGTCACTCACTTTGCTAGAGGGAACTCCATGAAGTCGGACTATCTCACGAACATATATGAATGCCAAATAAGGCGTTGTCTTCTTACTCTTGACTGGAATAAAGTGGGTGCTCTTAGTCAAATGATCTACAATCACCCAAATACTGGTATTCCCCTTCCTAGATCGGGGTAAACCATCTATGAAGTCCATCGAAACACTATCCCACTAATATTCGGGTACATCCAATGGTTGAAGCAATCTGCCAGGCCTCTACTGCTCCGCCTTAACCCTTTGGCACACAAGACACATAGCCACAATCTCCGCTACATCCTTCTTCATGCCACTCCAATATAAAACTCTCTTCATGTCCCTATACATCTTATCACCACCCGGATGAATGGTCATCTGAGAATGGTGTGCTTCTGCTAGAACTGCACTCATCAAATCACCAGTGCGGGGGACACAGTGTTCCATCTCTCCTTAGCCACCCTTTACTATCGATGGAATAGCGTTGGAGATGTCTAGAGACCTCTCCTTTGCAAATCCTATCCAGAATATCCACAAGCTCTGAATCCTCTCGCTACCTTGAGCCAATATGATCTATGAGGGTAGGCTTAACCTCAAGCGCTGCCAATAATCCAGGAGTAATGTCCGTAGAAGTCTTAAAATCAAAGGTGGAAATAAACTCTAGGCTTTTCCACTCCATGAACATTGGGCTAAGAGTTGTTCTCTTCCTAATGCATCCGCAGCCACATTCTACACGAATGCCGCATTCTTCTTAGTGAGGCGAGTAAGCAGTGCTAAAATGTTAGCAAAATCTCTGATAAACTTCCTATAATAACTAGCCAAACCTCGGAAGCTTCTAACTTCGATAGCGTTCATGGGGGCCTTCCAATCCTGCACCACTGCTACCTTAGCGGGATCCACTACTATACCCTCTCTTGAGACTACAGGCCTCAAGAAATGCACCTCCTCACGCCAAAAGTGACACTTCGAGAATTTTGCTTTAAACTGATGAACACGAAGTGTATGAAGAACCTCCTCAAAATGAATAGCATGCTCTTCCATACTTTTGGAAAACACTAGAATGTCGTCCATAAACACTACAACGAACTTATTTAGGACATCTCGAAAAACACGTCTCATCACATCTACAAAATAGGCTGGGGCATTGGTCAACCCAAACGGCATAACCAACCATTCAAATAATCCATCGGGTGTCCTAAATGCTGTCTTATCAATGCTATCGTCACCAACCCTAAGCTAATGAAATCCAGTGGCTAAGTCAAGCTGAGAAAATACTGAAGAGCCAACAAACTGATCGAAAAGATCGTCTATCCTAGGAAGTGGGTAACGGTTCTTCTTCGTGAGCTTGTTCAACTCTCTATAGTCGACGCGAAGACAAAGGGAACCATCTGCCTTTGTAGCAAAGACGACTGGCACCTTCCGCTCAGATATGCTCCGTCTGATGACGCCTTTCTCTAATAGTTCACCAATCTGCTTACTTAACTCCTTCCTCTCCCTAGGAGCCATATGTCTCACGGGCAATGCCACCAGGTTAGCATTGTCATTCAGATAGATCCTAAATTCGATCTATCTCTTAGGGGGTAGCCCCCTAACCTCCTCAAAAACGTCTGGGAAATCTATAACGACTGGAACTAAATCTAACTTTCCTAGTGATGAATCAAGGGAATAATGGAAGCTCAACATGACTGACCCCTGTGGGTCGCAAGAAACCTCGAGGGTCAGTCTGCTACATGTCCCTAGCCAGACGACTCTCCTCTTGTAGTCCAACATCGCACCATAAGTGGATAACCAGTATATCCCCAAAATCATCCCATATCCCGAAAATCCAAGTACATAAGCATCACAATCAAACTCTAAGCCTAGTATAAAAAATTTCAAACCCCTACAAATCTTGGATAAATGTGTCGATCCTCCTATGGGGTTTGAAACAACTATAGGGTCTACAACTAGAGAAATATCTAAGTGCAAACAATCAACCAAGGAACCAGAAATGAAAGAATGTGATGCTTCGGAGTCAAAAAGAGTCAGAATAGGAAAATCCAAAATAGAGATTAAACCTTTTACAGAGACTTTCCTACCTCGGTCCGGTCCACTACTAAAAGATGCTGCATCCAAAGCCTGTACTTGCGCCGTAGGTGCGCCTGCTCTCTGCCCTGTCCTCTAAGGACAAGCTCTACTAAGGTGTCCAGGTTGCCCACAGCTGTAACACATCCCCTTCATCGTGTCCTTCTTATAGTCCTTTGAGTAATGCCCAACCAATCCACAATTATAACACTTCTCACCCTTCTTGATCTGTCCTTTTTGAGGTCTTCCTTCTTTCTTCTTGTCTTTATCCTTCTTATTCTTCCACCACTGATTCTTAGAATTTTCTGATTTAGGAACCTCCTTAACCTCTTCTTCCTTAGCAACATCTGATATGAGAGCCATTTCCACAAGTGACTCATACGTCGCTCCCATAGCTACAGGTGTCAATGCCAACCCTTGGAGGGGCTGGTTCAAACCCTTAGCAATCTTAGTGGCCTTCTTATGCGGTGTATTAACAAGCTCCATCCCAAACCTCGATAACTCATTAAACTGATTTATATACTCTTTCACCGAAAGACCCTACTTCAGACTAATGAACTTCTCCAATTGCATGCTTTTCTCGGCTTGCGACAAGAACTTTCTCTCAAACCTTTCCCAAAATCCAACCCAACCAATGTCTCTACCCTCCATCTCTACAATCTCCCACCAGTAAGAAGCCTCTACCTTCAGCTGCCAAGATGCAAGCTGAACTCTCTATCGGTTCTCCAATCCTAACAGCCCAAATATTCGCTTCGTATTCCTTAACCAATTTTGTGCCTGTACGAAATCCTCTATGCCAGAAAACGTCTTACCTCGTAGATTAGCGAAGTCCTTGCATAGCTTAGAAAAATTGGTTGTTGCAGGTAGATTAATGGGACCTCCACCCGCTGGTGCTGCATCGGGCGCTTGCCCTTGCACCTCTGGTGCCGTAGCTTAGAGGTATCTATGGAACCAACTAGGGACTTGGACATCCTTTGGAAGATTTGGGGCGTCCGCCATTCTATGCAAAGGAAAGAAAATTTAGGCTCGAAAGAATCGAAAGAAGGTTGAACTGAACTTTGAGTGGATTTTTATAAAAACTCTCTTATACTTGAAAACTATTTCTATAATAAGAGTTTCTTCCTGAATGATACTTTTAGTTTGAAGATATGTTACCTTTGAAAAATACTTTATTTTTTCAAACAATTTTTAGGAATCCTGTAACCTTAGGCTCTATTACCAAATGAAACACCCCACACCCCTTAGTATTCCCAAAAAGGGCACGCCAAAGGATGTGGTGTGTTATAAGTATAGCTAAAGCATCACAGTGACTAAGATTCACAAGACAAATAAGTAAAAGCTGTGAAAAACATTTAAATAATAACTTATAATTCAAAATTAAACTTCATTTCAAAATAAGTCATAAAAACATAACATGTCTCAAAAACTCAAAATCTCTCATGTCTTATGAAAATACATCTCAGTCTTACATAATCAGAGTAGAAGTAGCAATAATAATAATCCCTCTCTCAAGTGCCAATCCGTCATAAGCCAAATGAAAAAGATTAAAAGCAAAAGAATACATCTGAAATGAGAAAAATCCGGAAATGGATCTCCAAGCAACCTGAATCAACTATCTTCAACTCTGTTGGCCTATTGGGGGAAGAGGAAAGGTGGAGGAATGGGTCAGACAATAAGTCTGGTGAGTGAAAGTAATTACAAGCATTTCTAAGCAAGATAAAGATAATAGACTAAGTAATAGTTTTAGCATGAAAGGAAGATACAGAAAAGATAAAACTCGCATAAAATACTGTTTCCGATTCTGCTTGACTGTTTGCTTTGATTGTTTGCACTTGTCTTGAACTGCTGTGATTAGACTGAAACCCTAGCCTACCTCAACTACTAACTTGATTAGGGTGAAATCCTAATCCTACCCATTGATCGACTTTTCCTATCTCTGTCGTGCCACTATGAGCCAATCCTGTTGGTCCCACAGCAAAAGACACCTCTTAGCGCTTAGGACATAGTAGAGAATTATTTACCCTAATCGATGCCGCACACTAGATCATCGCCGGTACACACTAACTGTCGCCCTATATTTGACCCTTTATTTACCCTAATCAGCATAAGCATGCCCAGCGTCATCCACGTGTGAGACCATCAGTCCTCAAACGGAAAGGGAATGCTACTGGTATTGGTCCTAACAAACAAATCTTCTAACTTTGCACCCCTTGCCCAGATCCCCAAATTTGAGCCTCTATCTATTTGCCACTTATTTACCCTAATCAGTAAAAGCGTTCCCAGCCTCATCCACGTGTGAGACAATCTGTCCTAGACCTGAAAGGGAATGCTATTGATACAGGCCACTGCTACTATATTTTCTTATTAACTTAATCCAAGATCTAAGTTTTAAAATAAGCCCCTTCTGTTATTTCTTTCTTTCTAATTATAACCTACGTGTTATAATTGTTCTTGCAACTGTTACTCTTCTGTTTTCTCTTTTTAGTTATAACCACTTGTTATAATCATGCTTGAAAATATCTTAAATTTTCCTATTTCAGTCCATCTCTATTTTGTATCAGTTTTTCTCATTTTACATCTGATTTCTGTAAATTTAGCGTTTTCTATTTTAATCCATACTTGCGAATTCTTCTCTTTTTAATATGTTATTCATGTCAAAAAGGATTAAATCTCTATATATGTTTCTGTTCTATGTTTATCATATTTTGTTCTAAACTCAGCTCTGATACCAAGATGTAATGCCCCACCCCGAGACCCACGTTAACAAAGAGTATTATTGGGTAATACTGTCTGCTAATGCGGAGAATGGGGCAGGTTAGGAGCGACCATCTATAGCCTTGTCTTAAACATCTATTAAATACGTTAATTAGTGCTCTATATTCTGTCTTAAGTGGATCGACATATTCAATAAATGCTTAATACAAAACTATAGGTGGCTATCGGATCTATCAGAACAAAATACAACAACTAAATGAATATCACATCACCGAACAACAAGCAGCAGATATATACATATATATACAGATATATCTCCATTGTAATACAAAATAATACATCATAGTGGTTCGAAGACCACACTATATACAATGATCCAAAAACAATATACATATATCCGAGTCAACAAAGAGGCTACTACAGCAAAAAGGAGATAAGCAAATATATCCAAGCGGAAGCAGAAAGGCTAAGTCCAAACAGGTACCTGACCTGAAACAACTCGGTCTGACCCGAGTATACAATACACAAGTCAGTCTAGCTAAAAAAAATTAATTTAGTAAGGATAATTGATAATATGATGCATGAGGATAAGGGTGATAATTCTTCTCAATTGAGAAGGAATAATTTTAAGTACATGTGGTTACATCAAGTGATGAAATGCCACTAAGTATATGTATACAATCTCAAAAGAGATAACTCCACATTAAACAACAAGCATAAGTATGACATGCCTCATATCATCGGCATAGTCCCAAAATAACAATAATGGTTTCAATGAACCATACTCCCAAATAGGAGAAATCTCATAACTCAAACGCGCCATAAGGCAATCTCAAAAATATTCTCTAAATAGAGAAATCACAAAACTCAAAGTATGCCACAATGGCAATCTCATATATCTCCTAAAGAGGAGAATATAAACCTCAAATAAATGGAAAATCTCAAATCTTAATAAATGCTAAGTGTAACATCCCGGAATTTTTCGAACTTTCGAAAATTCAACATCGATACTCACTTTATCGACTGCTGAGCCATCGAATGCCGGAAACCCGAAAAGTTATGGTTTTAAGAAAGAAGAAAAAGGTAGAAGAAGAAGATAGAAGAAAAAGAAAGAAGAACAACAACACAACATCAGATACAGAAGCAGAAACAATATCAGAATCTCACATATCGCAGCGGAACAATATATAATAGATAAATGAATATCATTTAAAACAAAGAACTATATCATTTTATACATACATCAATCAGAGTCAATATACAACAATGGACAGTTATATAAACTTGTCCTCATACAGAATACACAGCGGAATAAATACTATCAGATACAAATACTACGTCTCGTCATCCAGCTTATCTCCAAGCTCCAGAATATCCAGAATATCCTGATAATATAACTCCAGGCTGCCCGTGTGGAAATTTGTGGGCACCCAGAGTTTAGAAGGGAACAATAAACTCCGAGTCAGTCATGGTGACTGGTGTGAGATCGTAAAACAGTTATTTATCTTTAAATTTAACAACAGAAATATTTTTTAAGTCAATTCGCAATGCTTTTTGGAAAATGAAACTACCATAAGACCTCCCACCACACACACAATGCAAACGCAGAATTGGAGGAGATTTCTTCTTATGATAGTCAAAGATGCTTACTACGCAAAATCAAATCATTTTTGATATTATTATTAGTGCATAGTGTAGAAATCATTTCGAAAGTATAATATTAATCTTAGCCAGCATAGACATTTCGAACTATGCCTACTATAGCTACCATCCAAACAGTGGGGCGCCACCATAAGTGAATGATAGGTTCTACAACTAAAACCGTACAAGTCACGTATTGTTTCTTTGGATTTCCAACAAATGGTCAGGCTAAGGAACTTCCTTTTCCACGATGGGTACGTCCCTGGAATAGACGACCCGAGAACCTAACCGGATCTCTGCCAACACAAGGCCGGGTTACCTCTGCAAAAATAGGTAACTACTGACACGCGTATGCCATCCCCCGATCGTCACCGATCTTCCCGAGGATCCCCGATCTCCAACAAACCACAAAGTAATAACAACTGTGCAGCAACCACAGAGGTTAAGTATCTGGGCTCCATACCATGATACCACCTTTATCCAGAAGGAATGACATACACTAAGGGGCGCTACTCCCTAGAACCTTGCCGCATTCTTCCTGTTTCGACCATTTCCGGGGTGTGAGGCTCGACGAAGTCTCGTCCACAAAGCTACGCTTTCTCAAAAAGCCCTGCTTCGGGTCAAACAAAATGATCAACCTATGATCACAAAGATATAAGATCAAACAAATGATCATATCACAAATGATCAAACACTGATCATTTCACAGCAACACTCAGTATGCCACGTTACCAAATTGGGATATATCGCTGATAAATTTCAACTACATAACCTCTGAGCTCGTACGTCTCAGAGAAGGGTGTTAAGCTAAGAGAATAAATTCTCCGCCACCAACAGAAATGTATTTGAAAGAAATCAGCTTTATATCTCAAATTGTAACGTCAGACACACAATCCATACAAGTCTGTTCCGGGATCGAACAGAACCGAAGGCACTTCTCACGAAGCCCTTGCACATCCGGATAAATTTCTAATCACGTCTGGACTTCCCGTCACTAAGGGTGATAAAACCTCTAAATCGAAGATCAGTCGATGTAGAGTAACTCGACGGTAATCCTTCCGTTTTCAAAAATATCCGGTCTTCAACACCGGTCTTCGAATGCAATCCATAACGACGTATCACATATTCGGAATGGGTTATACGACCCCATGGTCCTTTCCCGGCTAACCCGAATAGTGAGCGATTATTCAAAAATAAGTGTGGCATTCAAATTCATCCAATTCACAACAAATACCTATCTAAAGGTAATTATTGATAGTCGGTTATTTAACTATCAATAAAGATGCGCAACATCATCAGATTCCAAATAATTTTCCAAATTATTTCATCTTCCAAAATATCTTTACTAGATATATAATTCCACACTTAACCGTTTGAAAACAAATTTTCAAATATTCACTTTTCAATTTATCTTTAAAAGATAAAATCTCTAAACAGTTCACTTCATATTGGAAAAGCATTTCCATACTTATTTAAAAATAAGTATTTCACAAATCTATTTATTTTCAACATTGGAAAATATTCGATATACTTAAATCAATATTAAGTATATATTCATTCTTTATGGAAATCATTCTTTAAACACATTTTATTTGAGTCAAAACGAATGTTACGTAAAACATCGTTACGACGACTCAAAATCACTAGTATAGGGATTCGGAATTTAGATAGATATATGAATCCCAATACCATACAAAAATATTTCCTTTCGGAAACCATTTACTATAACAACAGTGTTATAGTCCATCATTTCCTTAAATTCCTCGAAAACGTCTATTTCAACAATAAATGTTGAAATCTATGATTTCGGTAATTCACACGTTTTAAAACATCTTTTAAAACAACTTCAGTTAACAATATTCCTTTTCCCAAAACATATTGATTTTATTCAATAATATATATTTACTGTCCAAATTCGTGAACATAATCACTATCCCAATTTTAACAATTTCTACACATTTAACTTAAAAGATAATTCGCTGTCCAAAATCACGAATATATCTCCTTTAATAACTTCAATGTTAAATTTATCAAATTCTATTGATTTTTAATTTATAAAACAATGTTTATAAATCCCATTTTCTATTTATAAAACTTCGATTTCTAAATTATCCAATTCAACTTATATAACTCAATTATTTACCGGAAGTCTATATTATAAGTTAAGAACTTATAATTCATTTATTTACAACATCTATTCATTTCTCATCTAAATGTCAAAATCCGATTTATAAGATAATTGCTTATAAATCTTTTTGTTTTACAAAATCTATTCATTTAATAACTTCCCAATTTATAAATCTATAAATTTCTATCCACTTATGGAATCCATTTTTATTTGACTTTAACACTTAATAAAACTCATTTCAAAATTCCAAGATTTTTAATTTATAAAAATATCAATTTTTATAAATCTATTTATATGAATTGTTTAAAATACTTCAACAATTCCAATTTAAACTACTTCATAATCTTTATCTATTATTTATTTCAAAAATAACATTTTTGTTGTATTTCACAAAAATCACAATTTTACTAACATTTAAAATTTTAACATTTATTTATTTAAAATAAACCAATTCAAAAATTTCAATAAAACGTATATTTCTACAAATCACTTTAAAAATCCTTTTAAATTAAAAGTCGTTATTTTTACATTTCAAAACTGAATCCAATGACGCAACAGCATCAATCAGTCCATCACAACAGTCAAATATCATATATCAATATGATAACAGAATATATCACAATATCTGTAAATAAATAACTACTAGTGAGGAATCCAGTTGGATCCCTCCAACCTGTTTCCCTGCATCCACAGATGTTAGCACAATACCAATTCCGCTCCAGTACGGAATTATCGCGGTATATAGGTTTTTATAAATCCGCTTACTAACGGTGCAATAGGGTCTCATCCGCTATACGAGGCGGGAAATCAATCAATCCAATATATACATATGCCAATATGTATATACTGCTATATATAGATATATATCCTACTATATCTAATATCACATCCAAACAGTCAATCATCAATCAATAACTGTAAATAATTCCACATTCAATTGAGTGAGAAGATCTCACCTTGATTTTTCAGATAGAAATTTGTAGCGTTTATTTCGAATGAAATTAAACGGACGTTTAATTTCACTCAAAATTTTCACTGACCCCGATCGTCTCCAATCCAGTTGCATCGCGTAGTACGTGTTTCTACGATTCCGACGCTACCAAATTCGTTGAAATCTGATATCGTATCAAAAAGATATGATTTTTTAAAGTTTATACAATTTATAATATATAAAAATTTACAATTAAATTTACATTTCTCAAATCCAGGCCCATCACAACCGTTCGTTCCCTAGTCCTCCAATCCAGACCGCTATCTCCTTCTTCCCCCTTCACGCGTATTGCTCCCAGGCATCACGAACGCGAAACTACCCATAGGCCGCCACCCCAAACCCTAATGACGCGACCTCCAAACGATGACGAAACATCATCACCACCCCACCATTCGAACCGCCTCGACCCATACTCCACTCGGCCAGAGTGCGCACGCACGCGGTGGCTCCACCAATGCGCAACACGGTGACAAACTTCCAGCCTTCAAACTCGTTTTCCCGTTGATCCACTTCGAATTTTTCGATCTTGACCGTTGAACTGATAGTACTCGTTGCCCTCTACGTAATTGCAGTTGAACACTTCGCGTGAATGTCGACGGATTGGGAGATCGAAGGGGAAGAGCGTGGTGATTTTCTGGCCGTTGTTTTCTTTAGTGGCGGCTGACCTAAGTTTGTATTTGGGTTTAGCAAATGGGAGAGAATGGGTTGCTTTTATAGAATTTTAACGAAAAACACTATTCATTTCGGGATTTTTCGAACTCCGATTTACACGCAGTGACTAGCGTTTCTGGGGTTTACCCCACGTTCCGGACACAATGGAACAGGTTTCGGAAGCTAATTCGAACATCTGTACGAGTTATGAATTTAAACGATCAATTTAAATTAAACCGATTTAAATTGATTTCGAGGCGTTTTGGTTTGCCCCGGACAAACGGTACATCCAAAAATTACGAAATTTGAAATCTTACAATAATATCACATTACGGATCCGATGAAACTGGTTTCGTCGAAATCCGAGACTGTTCGAAAAATGACTATTTTAACTCGCCGAATTAAAATTAAAACGATATCGATGCGTTTCGAGTTGCCACGGTCAAACGACAACTCCGATTGATACCAAAATTGAAATCCGATAATAACTAACTATTACGGATCCAATGAAACTGGTCTCGTCCAATTCTGAGACTGTTCGAAAATTGGCTATTTTTCCAGTCGATAATTAAATATTAAAATATTCAATTTTCACAGATTAACTCCAAATTCAATTTTAAAAGTTCTGTAACCTTTCTATAACTCCAGTATGATAAAATAAAATTTTCCAAATCATTTTCAATCATATTTAATCCAGATTTAAATTGTTTCTGGAATTTCATTTATTAATTTATCGATTTAATTATCAAATTAAATCCAATATTCGAATAATAAATTATTCGACTTCTTAATTCCACTTATTAATATTTAAAATTAATTAAATATTCGAATTTTAATTATCAAAAATTCTGGGTCGTTACAGTCTTCCCCCCTTAAAAGAATTTCGTCCTCGAAATTACAAGTCAGGAAAAAAGTCCTTAACTCGTCTACTATTTTTCACAATCTAAATAGTTTTATCAAATTATCGAAACAAATCTTCCTACTAAAGATTCGTTATTATTCAACTAAATTTCTAACTTCAATTATAAGTTCCAAACAATATTGTTTACTTAACAATTCAAATTTAAGTTTAAATTCAAATTTTAACTGTCAAAATTTCTCAAAAATTTTCTAACGCCCTAAATTTTCGAAAAATTTCGCCAGCGTCTCCTTTGCGCGGCTAATATGGCACGACTACAAAACGTCCCTACGGACTCTCAGATTTCAAAAAGAAAAAGAAAAAGCCAAGCGGCTAGAGAAATAAGTCATCAAATCTCATATTCGAATTCAAATACTTACCTTTAGTCGAGCCATTCAAATTTATCTTCGAAATTAAATTCCAATTCCTTTATACCTGTGTATCCTACTAGCCATAATATCTAGTTACAGCATTCAAACTATTCTGCAAATTTAATTACCAAATTTTCAATGTAAACTGCATATACATTTTTAGCTTACTTCACTGTTGAAGTTACATATTCATATCCATTCAAATTTACATTTCAAATTCATTGAATTCACTTTACCATTTTAATTCAAATTTGGATTCTATTTATCTCCTGAATATTGAATTTTATCGATTAGCTTTCATTTACAACTGCTTATTTCAAATTAGTTTCAATTACTAATTCATTTCTAATTCTAATCCACTTACAAATTCAAATTTGTTTTCAATCTTCAGTTTCAATTCCAGTCTTATTCACTTTTGTTCATTCCCAAAATTTATTACAATTTACTATTTTGGTTTATAACCACTTATATTAAACTGGATTTCCAATTCGAATTTTAATTCATCTTTCAATTTACTTTATTCAATTCAATTCATTTGCTTACGAATTCGAAATGAATTTTAACATTCAATTTTATTTTCTCGCATTTGCCATTGCAAATTTATTTATTTGTTCACAAATTCTTTCATTTCAATTTGAACTTTCATTTCAATCAGATTCCCAATATTCCATAAGTTATCAACTTATTAATATTTCGTAAGTATTTTTAAATAGGATTCCAGAGTCGTATCCACTTTTTCAAAACCATTTGAAAACAATTCAAATTATCCTTTGAATTTCAAAACAAAATCCAAATTTTCAAACAACTCCTATTTAAAACAATTTGGCAGCAATTTCTCTTTTGGAAACCCGAAAATGAATTCTAATGATGTGGCCACCATCATCAGGATTATTTTCCAGCGACCGAAAAGAGTTTAGAGCTTTTATCTTTTCAAAACATTTTTCCAACCTTTGAAATTCATTTTCAAATCAAAAAGATTTAAACTTCCAAATCTCCAAAATTTTCAAATTCTCTTCAAAACATTTCCAAAACTTCTCTGGAATTCCGTTTTAAATTACAAATCACATTTATAATTTACATTCTTAAATTTCATTTGTATGTGAATTTATTTCTTAACTTTGGAGTTTCGATTTCAATTTCTTATTTAATTTCAATGATAATAATTTACCATTATTACTTCCTAGCATCCATACAACCATATACTATAGTAATTCATAGCAAAACATTTCTTTTCTATACAAAATAGTTTTGGGCAAAATTATCTCATTTACCCCATTTAAAACAATATTGTGCCGAATTGTTCTATACAAGTGTTTAGAGATCCCTATCGATAGAGTTGTACGGACAATACCGACCAGAATCCATATACCACTCAACAAACCAATCATCACAATATAAAACAATTTTATATTCACTAACAAATACGCACTCGTATCTATTATTACACTCAACTCATCCTAGAGTACTACTGACTCTATCTCTAATGAGTAACACCCAACAGAGCAGGGTTGTCGCTTAACCATATGCTCTGATACCAAATGTAACATCCCGGAATTTTTCGAACTTTCGAAAATTCAACATCGATACTCACTTTATCGACTGCTGAGCCATCGAATGCCGGAAACCCGAAAAGTTATGGTTTTAAGAAAGAAGAAAAAGGTAGAAGAAGAAGATAGAAGAAAAAGAAAGAAGAACAACAACACAACATCAGATACAGAAGCAGAAACAATATCAGAATCTCACATATCGCAGCGGAACAATATATAATAGATAAATGAATATCATTTAAAACAAAGAACTATATCATTTTATACATACATCAATCAGAGTCAATATACAACAATGGACAGTTATATAAACTTGTCCTCATACAGAATACACAGCGGAATAAATACTATCAGATACAAATACTACGTCTCGTCATCCAGCTTATCTCCAAGCTCCAGAATATCCAGAATATCCTGATAATATAACTCCAGGCTGCCCGTGTGGAAATTTGTGGGCACCCAGAGTTTAGAAGGGAACAATAAACTCCGAGTCAGTCATGGTGACTGGTGTGAGATCGTAAAACAGTTATTTATCTTTAAATTTAACAACAGAAATATTTTTTAAGTCAATTCGCAATGCTTTTTGGAAAATGAAACTACCATAAGACCTCCCACCACACACACAATGCAAACGCAGAATTGGAGGAGATTTCTTCTTATGATAGTCAAAGATGCTTACTATGCAAAATCAAATCATTTTTGATATTATTATTAGTGCATAGTGTAGAAATCATTTCGAAAGTATAATATTAATCTTAGCCAGCATAGACATTTCGAACTATGCCTACTATAGCTACCATCCAAACAGTGGGGCGCCACCATAAGTGAATGATAGGTTCTACAACTAAAACCGTACAAGTCCCGTATTGTTTCTTTGGATTTCCAACAAATGGTTAGGCTAAGGAACTTCCTTTTCCACGATGGGTACGTCCCTGGAATAGACGACCCGAGAACCTAACCGGATCTCTGCCAACACAAGGCCGGGTTACCTCTGCAAAAATAGGTAACTACTGACACGCGTATGCCATCCCCCGATCGTCACCGATCTTCCCGAGGATCCCCGATCTCCAACAAACCACAAAGTAATAACAACTGTGCAGCAACCACAGAGGTTAAGTATCTGGGCTCCATACCATGATACCACCTTTATCCAGAAGGAATGACATACACTAAGGGGCGCTACTCCCTAGAACCTTGCCGCATTCTTCCTGTTTCGACCATTTCCGGGGTGTGAGGCTCGACGAAGTCTCGTCCACAAAGCTACGCTTTCTCAAAAAGCCCTGCTTCGGGTCAAACAAAATGATCAACCTATGATCACAAAGATATAAGATCAAACAAATGATCATATCACAAATGATCAAACACTGATCATTTCACAGCAACACTCAGTATGCCACGTTACCAAATTGGGATATATCGCTGATAAATTTCAACTACATAACCTCTGAGCTCGTACGTCTCAGAGAAGGGTGTTAAGCTAAAAGAATAAATTCTCCGCCACCAACAGAAATGTATTTGAAAGAAATCAGCTTTATATCTCAAATTGTAACGTCAGACACACAATCCATACAAGTCTGTTCCGGGATCGAACAGAACCGAAGGCACTTCTCACGAAGCCCTTGCACATCCGGATAAATTTCTAATCACGTCTGGACTTCCCGTCACTAAGGGTGATAAAACCTCTAAATCGAAGATCAGTCGATGTAGAGTAACTCGACGGTAATCCTTCCGTTTTCAAAAATATCCGGTCTTCAACACCGGTCTTCGAATGCAATCCATAACGACGTATCACATATTCGGAATGGGTTATACGACCCCATGGTCCTTTCCCGGCTAACCCGAATAGTGAGCGATTATTCAAAAATAAGTGTGGCATTCAAATTCATCCAATTCACAACAAATACCTATCTAAAGGTAATTATTGATAGTCGGTTATTTAACTATCAATAAAGATGCGCAACATCATCAGATTCCAAATAATTTTCCAAATTATTTCATCTTCCAAAATATCTTTACTAGATATATAATTCCACACTTAACCGTTTGAAAACAAATTTTCAAATATTCACTTTTCAATTTATCTTTAAAAGATAAAATCTCTAAACAGTTCACTTCATATTGGAAAAGCATTTCCATACTTATTTAAAAATAAGTATTTCACAAATCTATTTATTTTCAACATTGGAAAATATTCGATATACTTAAATCAATATTAAGTATATATTCATTCTTTATGGAAATCATTCTTTAAACACATTTTATTTGAGTCAAAACGAATGTTACGTAAAACATCGTTACGACGACTCAAAATCACTAGTATAGGGATTCGGAATTTAGATAGATATATGAATCCCAATACCATACAAAAATATTTCCTTTCGGAAACCATTTACTATAACAACAGTGTTATAGTCCATCATTTCCTTAAATTCCTCGAAAACGTCTATTTCAACAATAAATGTTGAAATCTATGATTTCGGTAATTCACACGTTTTAAAACATCTTTTAAAACAACTTCAGTTAACAATATTCCTTTTCCCAAAACATATTGATTTTATTCAATAATATATATTTACTGTCCAAATTCGTGAACATAATCACTATCCCAATTTTAACAATTTCTACACATTTAACTTAAAAGATAATTCGCTGTCCAAAATCACGAATATATCTCCTTTAATAACTTCAATGTTAAATTTATCAAATTCTATTGATTTTTAATTTATAAAACAATGTTTATAAATCCCATTTTCTATTTATAAAACTTCGATTTCTAAATTATCCAATTCAACTTATATAACTCAATTATATACCGGAAGTCTATATTATAAGTTAAGAACTTATAATTCATTTATTTACAACATCTATTCATTTCTCATCTAAATGTCAAAATCCGATTTATAAGATAATTGCTTATAAATCTTTTTGTTTTACAAAATCTATTCATTTAATAACTTCCCAATTTATAAATCTATAAATTTCTATCCACTTATGGAATCCATTTTTATTTGACTTTAACACTTAATAAAACTCATTTCAAAATTCCAAGATTTTTAATTTATAAAAATATCAATTTTTATAAATCTATTTATATGAATTGTTTAAAATACTTCAACAATTCCAATTTAAACTACTTCATAATCTTTATCTATTATTTATTTCAAAAATAACATTTTTGTTGTATTTCACAAAAATCACAATTTTACTAACATTTAAAATTTTAACATTTATTTATTTAAAATAAACCAATTCAAAAATTTCAATAAAACGTATATTTCTACAAATCACTTTAAAAATCCTTTTAAATTAAAAGTCGTTATTTTTACATTTCAAAACTGAATCCAATGACGCAACAGCATCAATCAGTCCATCACAACAGTCAAATATCATATATCAATATGATAACAGAATATATCACAATATCTGTAAATAAATAACTACTAGTGAGGAATCCAGTTGGATCCCTCCAACCTGTTTCCCTGCATCCACAGATGTTAGCACAATACCAATTCCGCTCCAGTACGGAATTATCGCGGTATATAGGTTTTTATAAATCCGCTTACTAACGGTGCAATAGGGTCTCATCCGCTATACGAGGCGGGAAATCAATCAATCCAATATATACATATGCCAATATGTATATACTGCTATATATAGATATATATCCTACTATATCTAATATCACATCCAAACAGTCAATCATCAATCAATAACTGTAAATAATTCCACATTCAATTGAGTGAGAAGATCTCACCTTGATTTTTCAGATAGAAATTTGTAGCGTTTATTTCGAATGAAATTAAACGGACGTTTAATTTCACTCAAAATTTTCACTGACCCCGATCGTCTCCAATCCAGTTGCATCGCGTAGTACGTGTTTCTACGATTCCGACGCTACCAAATTCGTTGAAATCTGATATCGTATCAAAAAGATATGATTTTTTAAAGTTTATACAATTTATAATATATAAAAATTTACAATTAAATTTACATTTCTCAAATCCAGGCCCATCACAACCGTTCGTTCCCTAGTCCTCCAATCCAGACCGCTATCTCCTTCTTCCCCCTTCACGCGTATTGCTCCCAGGCATCACGAACGCGAAACTACCCATAGGCCGCCACCCCAAACCCTAATGACGCGACCTCCAAACGATGACGAAACATCATCACCACCCCACCATTCGAACCGCCTCGACCCATACTCCACTCGGCCAGAGTGCGCACGCACGCGGTGGCTCCACCAATGCGCAACACGGTGACAAACTGCCAGCCTTCAAACTCGTTTTCCCGTTGATCCACTTCGAATTTTTCGATCTTGACCGTTGAACTGATAGTACTCGTTGCCCTCTACGTAATTGCAGTTGAACACTTCGCGTGAATGTCGACGGATTGGGAGATCGAAGGGGAAGAGCGTGGTGATTTTCTGGCCGTTGTTTTCTTTAGTGGCGGCTGACCTAAGTTTGTATTTGGGTTTAGCAAATGGGAGAGAATGGGTTGCTTTTATAGAATTTTAACGAAAAACACTATTCATTTCGGGATTTTTCGAACTCCGATTTACACACAGTGACTAGCGTTTCTGGGGTTTACCCCACGTTCCGGACACAATGGAACAGGTTTCGGAAGCTAATTCGAACATCTGTACGAGTTATGAATTTAAACGATCAATTTAAATTAAACCGATTTAAATTGATTTCGAGGCGTTTTGGTTTGCCCCGGACAAACGGTACATCCAAAAATTACGAAATTTGAAATCTTACAATAATATCACATTACGGATCCGATGAAACTGGTTTCGTCGAAATCCGAGACTGTTCGAAAAATGACTATTTTAACTCGCCGAATTAAAATTAAAACGATATCGATGCGTTTCGAGTTGCCACGGTCAAACGACAACTCCGATTGATACCAAAATTGAAATCCGATAATAACTAACTATTACGGATCCAATGAAACTGGTCTCGTCCAATTCTGAGACTGTTCGAAAATTGGCTATTTTTCCAGTCGATAATTAAATATTAAAATATTCAATTTTCACAGATTAACTCCAAATTCAATTTTAAAAGTTCTGTAACCTTTCTATAACTCCAGTATGATAAAATAAAATTTTCCAAATCATTTTCAATCATATTTAATCCAGATTTAAATTGTTTCTGGAATTTCATTTATTAATTTATCGATTTAATTATCAAATTAAATCCAATATTCGAATAATAAATTATTCGACTTCTTAATTCCACTTATTAATATTTAAAATTAATTAAATATTCGAATTTTAATTATCAAAAATTCTGGGTCGTTACACTAAGTGTTGGCAACTCAAATCCCAAATATAGAACTCAAAGGAGTCCAAATTTCCAAAGATGTAATTGCCATATATGTGATATCTCAAACGGCTCAAATGGCCAACAATGTAAAGAGGCGATACACTTGAAAAATCACAAGTAATCAATGAAATCTTCTCAAAGATATAGCATGTGCTTATGGCCGAAGCCTGCCAAGTACTGCTCTCTCAAAATAAGGCGCCACGTCCCGAAAGACAAATACGTCGCAATGACAAACATCCTGAAGGACAAATACGTTTCAAAGACAAACGCCCCGAAGGACAACATCCCAAAGGACAAATACGTCGCAATGACAAACATGCCGAAGGACAAATGACCCGAAGGTCAAGTACTGGCAAATACGTAGCAATGACAAATGTGTCACAAACTCTCAAATAGGAACTCAAAAAGTGTTAACGTGCATCCCATACCACACGTTCGCACTAAACGATTTACTAACCGCTAGTAAATGCCACACTAGAAAGCAATAAAATGTTTACCTCATCTCATCGGCAAACACGACCCGAAGGTCAAAACGATCAAACGGACAAGTCAGGAATTAACCGATAAGATAAACGCACGTGTCCCATACCACGTGTTTTACCAAACCGTTTAATTCTCCTTCTCATTCGCTCGAATAGTACAAAAATGTGTATTTTATATTTATAAAATAATTTATTTGAGAAAATAAGCTTTTAAAACCATTTTTCGAAATCGATTTTGAAAATAATCTTTGAAAATTCCCTTATTATAGAGACGGTATAGATTTTATATCTTGAAAATAATTTAAAAATATTATATAATATTAATTTTAAAAGCTAATTTATTTTAAAAATTATTTCAAAATCATTTGGAGAAATCCGTGCTCGAAATCAAATAAAAATTATCGAAAAACACCAAAACCTACATTCGAAAACATCTCAAAAATCGATTCGTTTTGAATCACAAATTCAAAATTCTGGCTCGCCTATTGATAGGCTTCATGGCCTTCAAAACAGTTCAGAAATATCAGAAAAACAAGATGAAGAAGTCAGAAAATGAATTAGAAAACAAGACAAACACAAAAATGCATAGACCAAAAACAATACCCAGGTCTGAAATCTTCTCTGGGTTCAACTTTCAAACATAATTTGAATGGCATAATAACCTCGGAATGGTCTAAAATTTGATACACACAAATTAGAACAATTTATCTATGAACTGGAAAAAGATTCACTTAATTCCGACATGAAATGGTAAAGATATGAAATTTCAAACATGGACTTAGGCCATGTTGAATTCTGCCCATGTCTGAAAACCCTCTCGGGTTGAAATTTCAGACATGAAACAGGTGACCAAATGACTACTGATTGAACTAAAAATTGGTATGCACATAGGAGAAAACTTCAACTTTCAAATAAAAATATAATCAATAAATTTCGACAGGAAATGAAAAAGATATGCTGCCTCAAACATCGACTCAGGCCATGTTTGCAACAGCTCAGAAAATGGAAACATGTACAGGCCTGAAAACCATCTCGGCTTCAAATTTCAGGCATGAAACAGAGGACTAAACGACCTCAGATTGAACTAAAAATTGGTACGCACATAGTAGAAAACTTCAACTTTCAAATAAAAAAATAATCAATGAATTCCGACAGGAAATGCAAAAGATATGTTGTCTCAAACATGGACTCAGGCCATGTTTGCAGCAACTCCGAAATAGAAATGTGTACAGGCAAAAATCTGGGTTCGTGTTGATTTTGCAACAAAGTTTTCAGATATCAAACGAAAAAGTTTTGCAATGAAATTTTGCACACTTATAGTACAACACATGAACTACTATCAGAAGAAAATCCGATAGCATGTCGTTGCCGGAATTGCAAGAAATTGACATGCAAATTGGAGGTCGGAACAGTTTTAGCACAGAAACAAAACTGAGTATAAAAACAAGATACAAAAGCATACTTTTCACAATTTTTAGCAATTTGAAGCTTGGCTTCAGCTAGCATTTGTGAGTTTTGATACTAACCTTGTTTATGAAGTGCAAAAACTGGATTTTGTGCTGAAAGGAGGTGGTTTTGAGCTAGTTTTGGCTTGTTGAACCTGTAAAAAACATCAAACAAGAACATGCAAAAGAGGAAAAGCAATTAATAGACAGTACAATACAACAAGTTGGATTTTTGATGAAATATTTGTGGTCTGGAATGGATTGCCTTTTAGTTTTTGTTAGATTAGCTAAAAAATAGCAACTGGTTTGAAGTAATTGGGAGATTTAAAAGCTTAGGTTGAAAAATGGTGTAGTTTGCTATTTACTGCTTGTTGAAGAAGAAGATGAGGTGAAGTTTTGTACATACAGGTTATTGTTTTCTGATTTCCTTCTGGTTAAAGTGTACTAATGGGTTTTGGACCCAAAAAGAGAAAATTAATTTAGCCTGGGTGAATTTAATTCAACACTTAAATCAAATATATACACTAATACACTATGTAACAAACAAAACAACACATTCTCTTCAAGTTTTTAACACAAATAATTCATGTAAACATACATACATGTTAAAAAAAATATTTTACTTCATATAAAAAGATAATTTTAGTTTTAAAAATATTTTTATTATTAAAAACTCTCATTTTAAACAAATAACCAATTTTACACAAAAAATACATAAAACTTCATTTTTAACTTCAAAATTTACATAAAAATAATTTTATTGCATAGAAAAATATGACAAACCCTTTTTAAACTCAATTTTATAATCAGAACTCATTTTTAAACCAAATTTCATCTTTTTATTCAAATAATCAATATTTTAAAAATCAATTACTTCCTTTAAAAATTATTAAAAGAAGCAATTGGCAATAATTACAAGAATTATTGCATTTTCACTAAATAAAATCATGTTTCATTCATTTTCATCTCAAACCACAAAAATAAAGCTTTTAAAATTTTATTTTCTCATTTTATTTCCAAAATCCATTGTTTATTTAAAATAAACAATTTAAATCTCCAATTTATTTAAATTCACAATACTAAATTATAACCTTCGTTATTATTTAATATTTACAGGTAATCACAAAAACCAGGGTTGTTACATCTACGAATTCTCTAACAACGAAAACTCGATTCAACTCGTCTTCTTTGTCCATAATGCCCAACAAAGCGCAAGAATCTAAATTCAGGTTTTCTACAGTGTAATCTGATCGCTTCAACTAGGGTGTCTAAGTGATATTTTCCTAAAATGGCAAAATATCCTAGCATCGTACTTACTTAACTAATCCATACCCAAAATAATTCCGACACCTACGAAATCAAACACATGAAAACTTCAAGCAAATATATGGCCTAAAAATTCAAGCTCCAAGTGATCACATCTCATCCCAAGAGTCGCATACCCTCCTATCGGATTTGCAACCCTTAAGGATGTAACTAGATATGAGGATTCTAGGTTAAGCTTATTTACCAAATAATGAGATATAAAAGAATGCAATGCACCAATATCAAATAGAACTCTAACTGACATACCATTAATCAAAAGTGTACCTCTTAACACAGCTTTTCCTTTCTCCTATATTGTTGGTTTGGAGGTAGCTGGTTCCAATGCAAACACTTAGCCCTTACCATCCTTAGCTGGTTCTTTGTACTGGTTCTTATAGTGTCCAGTCTAAACACAGTTAAAGTATTTGATATTCCTCTTCCCGATCACTTTCTTTCTATCCCATGAGCGACATTCTTTAGCGAAATGCCCTTTCTTATCACACTTGTACCAGATAACTTATATCTTTCCTTTTTTGGCAGCTCCACTCTTCTGAGCTCCCTTCTTGTGGAAGAATTTTCTCTTCTGGTTCTACCCACCTTGAGTTTCCACTGCTTTGATACCATTAAAGAAAGAAAGCATCTCCTCATTCCTCAAAGCCATCTCAACAACTACATCGCACAGATCCCTAATATGTGGTAAAGTTTCTTTAGAAAGCTCGGGTCTCAATCTATGGATGAACTTCTCATTCCTTTTGACAACTGTATCAACCATAGCATCGATAATTCCTCAAATCTGATAGCATACTCAAGCACGGTCATGTCTCTCTACACCAACTCAGCAAACTTCCTGAGCAGAGTAGACTTGGCGATCTTCGACATGAATCTTTCCTCTAACCTCTTTCTGAATTCCACCCAAGTCGTGGTCTCTTCAGCTAATCCCACAGTAACACTTTTCCACCCGTACAGTGCTGCTCTTTGCAACTGTTTGGATGCCGATCTCATTTTTTGCTTATCGTTAAGTCCTAAATCAGTAAAAATCCTTTCGCAGTGAATCAACCAATTCTCCACTTCAATTCCGTCCTCGATCCCAATAAACAGCTTCCCTCCAAGCCTAGCATAGACTCTACTCAATACTACATAGTTATTGATCACTGGAGCTTCCTAATTTCCTCCTTCAACATTTCCTCCAACTAATCCCGCAGTAGCTCCAACTTGCATCGTGTTGACGAAGAACTGAATGATATCTCCCATATCAACTTATGGTGCTTCAACACCCATATTATCACCTTGTGCCCGACCTAGATTCCTTCGAGTATTTGGTTTAGCATTTCCATTAGTTGTGGTGCTTCATCCATTAAGGTTAACTCTTCCATTCTTACCATCCATATCTTACTTCCTTTAAATCTGCATTCGAAACTTTGTAAGATACGGAAGAATAGCATGAGGGAGATGGGAAGATGGAGATAAAACGTATACTTATATATAATAAATACAAGTACGTTACTACAGTGTTATCCCATACCCCAATCTTTTCTCTAATTCCTTAGGATTATGTTTTTCAAAATCTTTCTAGGTTTATAATTTCTTTTAAGTTTCCATAAACCTATGCTCTAATACAAAGTTGTAACATCCCTTGTTTTGATGCCCGAAGCTAACCGCTACAGATCTTGTAGTCATCTATAGCATTAACTTACGGTGAAAAAATATGGTAATGGTATCCATAATATCAAAAGCACATGAATATGAAATAAAATCAACACAGGTTTCAAAAAAAAAATTCTGGTAACATTTCAAATCAATATTTGATATTCAATTACATAATCCCAAAACGGTTCCTAGGTTTAGATAAACATAATTATGACAAAATACGCCAAGGGCAACATATGAAGATGCCCCCATGGATGATCATAGTACTAAATAGACATATCAGTCAATATATACATCACAATGGAAACAATAATGGATAGACTTCTAAATAGCTAATCCTTGCCTCCTGCATGTCTTCGGAAGCTTTATTCGTCACCTACTAAAACCTGAATACCTTAAATATCAGTGTACACAAATTAAATTTTGAGCATCCGAGAGTTTAAGAGGAAAACATAAACTTCGAGTCAGACATAAAGCCTAGTGTGAATAATTTTATGACATCTCAGTTCACCGATATTAAGTGAGACCAATCTGCTTTGCAGAACGGGTTTTACCTCACTAATATCCATTTAAAAGCATATCTTTTGCAAAGAAAAATCCTGCAATCAAACTGATTATAACAACAATAGCAATAACATATATGCACATAAATCTGGTAATTAATGGACTATCTTTCCGAACATTATAGTTTTATCAGGCTGACTATTAACTACTGGCTGACTCGGGCCTACCATACATAATAAATATTCTAACTTCTATTAGACACAATACTGGACGGTCTGTCCTTAACTTACTTCTCCTAGGGTCAATTGATCCTAATGATTTTGCGGGCTCACTAATAACCTATCTCTACTTTGTGTAACATCATATTAGTCTTACCTTTGGCTGCATTGTTTAAAGGTTGTAAAAAGTGGCCTCTAACTAAGGCGAAAGATATTAATACGGAAGCTAACATAGTGATGAAGAGATATATGCGATAACAATTCCCTCCGCAACCGTCATTTTAAACAAAAGCGGGTCAATAGATTCGAATGCTAATAAAAGCGGCTTCAACCCTTTCGCAAGCATGCCTTCGCCACCATCCCTTCCTTCCGCCTAACTCCAATACACTACGTACCAAATGCTTGATACCATGTGCATTGGTTTCTTATGGATGCGGAAGGTTTACAAGAGGGAGTACGGTGACGGAAGCTTGCCTGGGTAAGTGGCGAAGCTATAATTAAGTTAAAAACTGTATTTTTGTTTTTAAATAAAACTCCTCTTCACCTAACCATCAATATTTTTCAAAATCTCATTGGTTTATAAAAATTTGCCAAATTCTTTCTCTGAAAATACTACTGCATGCTATATGCATGGATACTCAAACAATTTACACCTAAACCCAAATTTATACATTTTACTTAAGCAAATAAGCCCTTTCATTGAAAATAATTTATTTACTCATCCTAAATTCTTAGGAAAAATCCCCAAAAATCAAATTAAATTAAATTAATCATTCTCTTCCCCATATCCAAATTTTTGGGCAGAAAACATATTTTAACCATTTAAAATATTTGAAACCGAATTAATCATTTTCTAAACTTAGAAATTTCACCGTAAATCCATAATAACTTGGAAAATTATAAAACTTGAAATTCACTTCCAAAATAATGATTCTCATATCATATCAAAATCTGAAGTCAAACGGATGTAATTTGAATGGTTTTCTAACTCAAATATAACACAATAAATCATATTTAAACCATAAATCATCGACATAGCATATAATCACTTTTAAACGCTAAACATGGCATATACTTGCAAAAGAAAATGGGTTTACTTTTAAACCAAAATCATTCATCTAAAATAGAGATGTAAACTAATTATTCACCTTAATTTGGATTAAGGGGTTGAGACTTGAATTAAGATTGGTTTCCTAAGCTTTTTCCTTTAATCTCTTAGTTTTCTTCCTTGTAATGGCCGGCCGAACTTAGTATTGTTTTTTTTTAGTTTGTGAACGTAGGATGAATGCGGAAGTGGAGAGAATGGAAGGGTTTAGGGTATAGGAATAAAGACTCTTCCTATTTTACCATTATCATAACTCTCCTTCTAACCTATGTCTAATTCTCTTCATTAATATATTGATTAAGGCACGACTCAAGTGTAATCATCACATCTCAATTCCTCTAACCCTTTACATTATTTTATTTTATTTGTATAAATAATGTTATCTAAAATTAGGGTCGTTACACTAGGGCAGTTGAACCGCCCAGCTTTTAACTAAGAAGTAAGCGTGGAGGAAAGATAGATATAGATACATACATGCATAATGTTAGCAATTGAAATAGCTTCAGCAAGAACTGCACTCATCAAATCACCAGTACGGGGGACATAAAGTCTACCATCTCTCCTTATCCACCCTTTTGCTATCAATGGAATAGCGTTGGACATGTCTAGAGACCTCTCCTCTGTTAATCCTATCCAGAATATCCACAAGCTCTGAATCCTCTCGCTACCATGAGCCAATCTGATCTATGAGGGTAGGCTTAACCTCAAGCGCTGCCAATAATCCATGAGTAATGTCCGTAGAGGGCTTAAAATCAAAGGTGGAAATAAACTCTAGGCTTTTCCACTCTACAAACATTGGGCTAAGAGTTGTTCTCTTCCTACTTAATGCATCTGCAACAACGTTCCACACAAATGTCGCATTCTTCTTAGTGAGGCGAGTAAGCGGTGCTGAAATCTTAGCAAAATCTCTGAGAAACTTCCTATAATAACCAACCAACCCTAGGAAGCATCTAACTTTAGTAGCGTTCTTGGGGGCCTTCCAATCATGTATCGCTGCTACCTTAGCGGGATCCACTGCTATACCCTTTCTTGAGACTACATGCCCCAAGAAACGCACCTCGTCACGCCAAAAGTGACACTTCGAAAATTTTTCTTTCAACTGATGAACACGAAGTGTACGAAGGACCTCCTCAAGATGAATAGCATGCTCTTCCAGACTCTTGGAAAACACCAGAATGTCATCCACAAACAATACAACGAACTTATTTAGGACATCTCGAAAAACACGGCTCATCAGATCTACAAAATAGGCTGGGGCATTGGTCAGCCCAAACGGCATAACCAACCATTCAAAGAATCCATTAGGTGTCCTAAATGTTGTCTTATCGATGCTATCGTTAGCAACCCTAAGCTGATGAAATCCAATGGCTAAGTCAAGCTGAGAAAATACTAAAGAGCCAAACAACTGATCAAAAAGATCGTCTATCCTAGAAAGTGGGTAATAGTTCTTCTTCGTGAGCTTGTTCAACTCTCTATAGTCGACGCAAAGTCGAAGGGAACCATCTGCCTTTGTAGCAAAGACGACTGGCGCCCCCCACTCAGATAAGCTCCGTCTGATGAAGCCTTTCTCTAATAGCTCACCAATCTGCTTACTTAAATCCTTCCTTTCCCTAGGAGCCATATGTCTCACGGGCAATGCCACTGGCTTAGCATTGTCATTCAGATAGATCCTAAATTCAATCTCTCTCTTAAGGGGTAGCCCCCTAACCTCCTCAGAAACGTCTGGGAAATCTATAACAACTGGAACTAAATCTATCTCTCCTAGTGATGAATCAAGGGAATAAAGGAAGCTCAACATGACTAACCCATGTGGGTCGCAAGAAACCTCGAGGGTCCGTCTACCACATGTTCCTAGCCTGACGACTCTCCTCTTGCAGTCCCACATCGCACCATAAGTGGATAACCAATCTATCCCCAAAATAATCCCATATATGGAAAATCCTAGTACGTAGGCATCACAATCAAACTCTACGCCTAGTATAAAATTTTTCAAACCCCTACAAATCATGGATAAATGTGTCGATCCTCCTATGGGGTTTGAAACAACTATAGTGTCTACAACTAGAGAAATATCTAAGTGCAAACAATCAACCAAGGAACTAGAAATGAAATAATGCGATGCTCCGGAGTCAAAAAGAGTCCGAATAGGAAAATCCGAAATAGAGATTAAACCTTCAACAGAGACTTTCCTACCTCGGTCTGGTCCACTACTAGAAGGTGCTGCATCCAAAGCCTGTACTTGCACCGTAGGTGCGCCTGCTCTCTGCCCCGTCCACTGAGGACAAGCTCTACTAAGGTGTCCAGGTTGCCCACAGCTATAACACCTCCCCTTCATCGTGTCCTTCTTATAGTCCTTTGAGTAATGCCCAACCAATCCACAATTATGACACTTCTCGCCCTTCTTGATCTATCCCTTTTGAGGTCCTCCTCCTTTCTTCTTGTCCTTATCCTTCTTATTCTTCCACCACTGCTTCTTAGTGTTTTCTGATTTAGGAACCTCCTTAACATTTTCTTCCTTAGCAACATCTGATATGAGAGCCATTTCCAGAAGTGACTCATATGTCGCTCCCATAGGTACATGTGTCAATGCCAACCTTTGGAGGGGCTGGTTCAAACCCTTAGCAAACTTAGTAACCTTCTTATGCGGGGTATTAACAAGCTCCATCCCGAACCTCGATAACTCATTAAACCGATTTATATACTCTTTTACCGAAAGACTCACCTGCTTCAGACTAATGAACTTCTCCAACTGCATGCTTTCCTCGGCTTGCGACAAGAACTTTCTTCCAAACCATTCCCGAAATTCAACCCAACCAATGTCTCAAACCTCCATCTCTACAGTCTCCCACCAGTAAGAAGCCTCTCCCTTCAGTTGCCAAGATGCAAGCTAAACTCTCTGTCGGTTCTTCAATCCTAACAGCCCAAATATCCGCTTCGTAATCCTCCACCAATTATGTGCCTCTACGAAATCCTCTGTGCCAGTAAACGTCTTGCCTCCTAGATTAGCGAAGTCCTTGCATAGCTTAGAAAAATTGGCTGTTGCAGGTGGATTGACGGGACCTCCACCCACCGGTCCTCGCATAGCTTAGAAAGCATTGGCCCCAAGTAAAAGAATTGGAGAAGAGGGTAGCTTCGAAACTATCCTTTTGAAACCATTGTCTCCAAAACTATTAGTAAAAGCGGCTAATTCAATCCTTTCGAAAACATTGGGGTAGGCGGCTTCAATATTAGCGGAACCTATAAAGAGGAAAGTCTCCCCTTTCGCATGCATTGTTTAAAGGTTGTAAAAGTGGCCTCTAACTAAGGTGAAAGGTATTAATGCGACAGCTAACATAGTGATGAAGGGATATATGCAGTAGCATACCCCTCCGCAACCATCCTTTTAAACAAAAGAGGCTCAATAGATTCGAAAGCTAATAAAAGTGGCTTCAATCCTTTCGCAAGCATGCCTTTGCCACTATCCATTCCTTTCGCCTAACTCCAATGCACTACATACCTAATGCTTGATACCCTGTGCATTGGTTTCGTATGGATGCGGAAAGTATACAAGCGAGAGAATGGTGACGGATGCTTGCCTAGGTAAGTAGCAAAGCTGTAATTAAGTTTAAAACTGTATTTTTGTTTTTAAAAGAAACTCATTTTCACCTAACCATCAATATTTGTCAAAATATCATTGGTTTATAAAACTTTACCAATTTCTTTCTCTGAAAATACTGCCGCATGCTATATGCATGAATACTCAAACAATTTACACCTAAGCCCAAATTTAAACATTTTACTTAAGCAAATAAGCCCTTGTCATGGAAAATAATTTATTTACTCATCCAAAACTCTTGGGAAAAATCCCCAAAAATCAAACTAAATCAAATTAATCATTCTCTTCTCCATATCCAAATTTTTGGGAGCGAAATCATATTTTAACCATTTAAAATATTTAAAACCGAATCAATCATTTTCAAAACTTATAAAATTCACCATAAATCAATATTAACTTGGAAAATTATAAAACTTGAAACTCACTTCTAGAATAATGATTTTTATATCAAAATCTCAAGTCAGACGGATGTCATATGAATGGTTTTATAACTCAAACATAACACAATAAATCATATTTAAACCATAAATCATCAACATAGCATATAATCACTTTTAAACACTAAACAAGGCATGTACTTACAATAGAAAATGGGTTTACCTTTAAAACAAAATCATTCAACGAAAATAGAGATGTAAACTAATTATTCACTTTGATTTGGATTAAGGAGTTGAGACTTGAATTAAGATTGATTTCCTAAGCATTTCCCTTTAATCTCTTGTTTTCCTTCCTTGTAATGGTTGTCCGAACTTAGTACTATTTTTGTTTTGTTTGTGAATGTAGAATGAATGTGGAAGTGGAGAGAATGGAAGGATATAGGGTATAGGAATAAAGACTCTTTCTATTTTACTCTTATCATAACTCCTTCTAACCTATGTCTAATTCCCTTCATTAATATATTGATTAAGGCATGGCTCAAGTTTAATCATAAAATCTCAATTCCTCTAACCCTTTATATTATTTTATTTAATTTGTCTAATTAAATATCTAAATAATGTTATCTAAAATTAGGGTCATTACAGACTCCCCTCCTTAAAGAATTTCATCCTCGAAATTATGATATGGTACCTACAACAATCAAACATAAAGGTAAAACATACCATCAAACAAGTCAGGATAAGTGTCCCTAATTCTGCTCTCGGTTTCCCAAGTACAGTCCCTCTCGTCGTCACTCCAATCGACTTTGACTAATCTGACTACCTTGTTCCTTAGTCTCTTCTCGTCTCTCACAACTATACGAACTGGTTTTCTAACTATGGTCATATATGGTTCCACTACTAGATTTTCAAACATAGTCAGTGTAATAGTAGTCTCTGGATCTCGAATACACTTAGATGAGAAATATGGAAAACATTATGGACTCTTGCCAAACTATTCGGTAACTCTACCCTATACGCGAGTTTCCCGGTCCTTTCTATAATAGGAAATGGTCCAACGAACCTTAATTCCAACTTTCCTGACCTACCGAATCTGATCACATCCTTCATCGGTGACACTTTGACGAAAACTTGATCTCCAGCTAAGAACTCTAAGTCTTTCCGTCTCTCGTCGGCATAACTCTTCTGCCTAGGCTGAGTTTACTTTATTCTAGCCCTGATTAACTCAATCTTTTATGTAGCTTCTTTAACCAAATCTAAAACAAGAACTAATCTATCCTCGGTCTCTAACCAAAAAACTAGAGATTTGCATGGCCTTTCATACAAAGCTTTAAATTGTGCCATCCCTATACTAGTCTGATAAATGTTGTTAAATGAAAACTCGACAAAGTGAAGATGGTCATCCTATGATCCGCTAAAATCTTGCACACAAGCTCTTAACAAATCCTCTAAGACTTTGTTAACTCTCTCTGTTTGCCCATCTGTCTGCGGATGGTAAGCAGTACTCATATTGAGCTTGGTACCTAAAGTATCATGAAGACTCTTCCAGAACTCACTAGTGAATAAGGAATCTCTATCACTTACTATACTACTAGGAATCCCATGCAGTCTAACTATATTCCTCATGAATAAATTAGCTAAATCCGGTGCTATTTTGGTCGACTGAACAGGTATAAAATGTGCACTCTTTGTCAATCTATCCACTACAACCCAGATACTCTCATTTCCTATATTCAACCGTTTCATCCGTCTATGAAATTCATTGAGATAGAATCCCATTTCCAGACTGGAACGTCCAAAGGCTAATGTAATCCACTCGGTTTCTGATGTTCGGTATTTACCTGTTGACAGTTCAAACATTGCTTCACCCATAGGCCTACATCTCCCTTCATACCTTCCCAGAAGAAACTCCTTTTCATATCCTAATACATCTTAGTTCCTCCCGAATGAATAGTGAACTTCGAACGATGGAATTCTCTAAGAACTTCCTTCCTAATGTTTCCCACACTTGGAACACATAGTCGTCCTTTCTTTCTCAACCATCCATTCTGGTCAAGACTGAAATCTTTCAAGTCATCGCTCTTTGTTCCATTCCTTAACCTTCTGATCTGCTTAGCTAATAATAGATCTTCTCCTTGTTTAGAAGCAATCTTTTCGATCATCATCAGTCGAACTTCTAAACGTGATAACATGGCGGATTCTCGACTAGAACTAGCCTCAGATCTCCATTGCACTCCGCATGTAGCCAATTCTTCTAAATCTTTTCACTCAGCTATTATTGCAATTACTGCATTTTGATGTTTTCTGCTAAGTGCATTTGCAACCTTATTTCCTTTTCCTGATGTGTACTCAATATCAAAGTCGTATGCACCTATGAACTCTAACCATCTCTGCAGTCTCATATTCGATTCCTTCTGAGAGAATAAATATCTTAGTGACCTAAGATCTGTAAATAGCTTGAATCTTTCTCCCAAAAGGTAATGTCTCCATACCTTCAATGTGAAAATTACCGCAGCTAATTCCAAATCATGAGTTATATAACTAACTTCATGTGGTCTGAGTTGTCAAGAAGCATTGCCAATCAATTTACCCCTCTGCATTAGCGCAGCTCCTAATCCTTTTCCATATGAATTCGTGTATACCACTAAGTCTTGATTCCCCTATGGAACAACTAACATAGGTGCATTAGTCAATAGATGTTTCAACCTCTGGAATGCTTGCTCACATTTATCAGTTCAAACATACTTCACCTCTTTCCTGGTTAGCTTAGTCATTGACACTGCTATCCGCAAGAAATCTTCAATGAATCTCCATTAGTAGCTAGCTAATCCAAGAAAACTCTTTATCTCAGTCACTGTCTTGGGTCTCTTCCAACTATTCACTACCTTGATTTTAGCCGGATCTACTAACAACCCTTTCTCAAAGACTACATGGCTAAGAAACTTCACTTTCTTCTTCCAAAAGTGACACTTCGAAAACTTTGCCTTCATCTGGTGCTGCATCGGTGTCTTAAGAAATATCCTAAGATGAACTTCATAATCTCTTTCATCGTTGGAATATATCAATATGTCATCTATAAATACTAATACAAACCTATCCAGATGCTCTCGAAAGATTCTGTCCTTTAAGTCCATAAAGAATGTTGGTGCATTAGTTATTCCGAATGGCATCACTAACCATTCGTATGATCCATATCTTCTCCTAAACGCCGTCAAACGAACACTATCCTCTTCTACTCTAAGTTGATAGAATCCTGTAGCTAAATCCAATTAAGAGAATATTTTGGCTCCACTCAACTGGTCGAACAAATCGTTAATCCTAGGTAATGGGTATCGGTTCTTTATCGTCTTCTCATTCAGCTTACGATAATCGATACACAACCTTAACGATCCTTCTAGCTTCCTTGCAAACACCAAGACTGCTTCCCAAGGTGAATTTCCTGGTCTGATAAAATTCTTACTTTCTAAATCCACCAACTGCACCTTTAGCTCTTTCATCTCGGTAGGTGTCATTCTACCTGGCGGTCTACTCATAGATTCAGCTCCTGGTACTAAATCTATCCGAAACTCGATGGTTATTTCGATGATAGTCCTATCACGGGCTCAAAGACATCTGCGAATTCTCTAACAACGAAAACTTGATTCAACTCGTCTTCTTCATCCATAATTCCCAACAAAGCGTAAGAATCTAAATTCGGGTTTTACAGTGTAATCTGATCGCTACAACTAGGGTGTCCAAGTGATATTTTCCTATCATGGCAAAGTATCCTAGCATCGTACTTACTTAACTAATCCATACCCAAAATAATTCCGACACGTATGAAATCAAATACATGAGAACTTCAAGAAAATATAAGGCCTAACAATTCAACCTCATTGTGGTCACATCTCATCCCAAGAGTCGCATACCCTCCTACCATATTTGCAACCCTTAAGGATGTAACAAGATATGAGGGTTCTAGGTTAAGCTTATCTACCAAACAATGAGATATAAAAGAATGCAACGCACCAATATCAAACAGTACTCTAACTGACATACCATGAATCAAAAGCGTACCTCCTAATACAGCTTTTCCTTTCTCCTATGTTGTTGGTTTGGAGGTAGCCGGTTCCAATGCAAACACTTTTCCCTTACTATCCTTGGCTGGTTCTTTGTACTAGTTCTTATAGTGTCCAGTCTAAACACAGTTAAAGCATTTGATATTCCTCTTCCCGATTACTTTCTTTCCATCCCCTGAGCGACATTCTTTAGCGAAATGCCCTTTCTTATCACACTTGTAGCAGATAAATTCTGTCTTTCCTTTTTTGGCAACTCCACTCTTCTGAGCTCCCTTCTTGCAAAAAAACTCTCTTCTGGTTCTGCCCACCTTGAGTTTCCACTTATTCGTTACCATTAAAGAAAGCGAGCATCTCCTCATTCCTCAAAGTCATCTCAACAACTACATCGCACAAATCCCTAATATGTGGTAAAGTTTCTTTAGCAAGCTCGGGTCTTAATCTATGGATGAACTTCTCATTCCTTTTGATAACTATATCAACCGTAGCATATTCGTATCTCGATAATTCCTCAAATCTGGCAGCATACTCAAGCATTGTCATGTCTCTTTGCACCAACTTAGCAAACTTCCTAAGCCGAGTTGACTTGGCGATCTCTGACATGAATCTTTCCTTAAACTTCCTTCTGATTTCCGTCCAAGTCTTGGTCTCTTCAACATTTCCTCCAACTAATCCCACAGCAGCTCAAACTTTCATCGTATTGACAACGAACTGAATGATATCTCCCATATTAACTTATGGTACTTTAGCACCCACATTAACAGCTTGTACCCAACCTGGATTCCTTCGAGTATTTTGTCTAGCATTTCCATTAGTTGTGGTGCTTCATCCATCAAGGTTAACTCTTCAATTCTTAGCATCCATATCTTTATTCCTTTAAATATGCTTTCGAAACTTTGTAAGATACAGAAGAATAGCATAAGGGAGATGGGAAGATGGAGATAAAACATATACTTATATATAATAAATACAAGTACGTTACTACAGTGTTATCACATACCCCAATCTTTTCTCTAATTCCTTAGGATTATGTTTTTCAAAATCATTTTTGGTTTAAAATTTCTTTTAAGTTTCCATAAACCTATGCTCTGATACAAAGTTGTAACATCCCCTATTTTGAGGGCCGAAGCTAACCGCTACAGATGTTGCAGTCATCTATAACATTAACTTACGGTGACAAAATACGGTAATGGTATCCATAATATCAAAAGCACGTGAATATGAAATAAAATCAACACAGGTTTCAAAAAAGCTTTTCTAATAACATTTCAAATCAATATTTGATATTCAATTACATAATCCCAAAATGGTTCGCAGGTTTAGATAAATATAATGATTACAAAATACGCCAAGAGCAATATATGAAGATGCCCGCTTGGATGATCGGAGTACTAAATAGACATATCAGTCAATAAATACATCACAACAGAAACAATAATAGATAGACTTCTAAATAGCTAATCCTTGCCTCCTGCACGTCTTTGGAAGCTTTATTCATCACCTACTAAAACCTAAAATACCTTAAATATCAGTGTACTCAAATTAAATTTTGAGCATTCGAGAGTTTAAGGGGAAAACAAAAACTTCGAATCAGACATAAAGCCTAAAGTGAATAATTCTATGACATCTCGGTTAGCTGATATTAAGTGAGACCAAGCCGCTTAGCGCAACGGGTTTTACCTCACTATTATCCTTTTGAAAGCATATATTTTGCAAAGCAAAATCCTGCAATCGAACTGATTATAACAACAATAGCAATAACATATATGCACATAAACTAGGTAATTAATGAACTATTCATCTAAACATTATAGTTTTATTAGACTGACTATCAACCACTAGCTGACTCGGGCCTACCATACATAATAAATATTCAAACTTCTGTTAGACACAATATTGGACGATCTATCCTTAACTTACTTCTCATATGGTCAATTGATCCTAATGATTTTGCGGATGTAACAACCCGAATTCTAGTGGGTCCGGATTTTTCGCAAAAATGCTAAAATCCAAGCCCACTGAAGCCCGAATTGGGTTTCTGGTATCCTGCAAATATGTAAAGGCAAATATATCAAAGCTCAGATAAATATCTCACAGCGGAACTGACTAAAATATAATAGTAAGTAAATACTCACCAATATAATAACACTTTCTAAACAAGTGTCTCAAAGCTGGAAAGTCTTTGTCATCTACCTAACCTTTAGGATGTTATGAGGAGGGGTCAGAAATAAAGTTCTGGTGAATGGACAAATTATAAACTCCTAAGTTTAATTCTACATATACCGTTTTATTTCCATTTTCTGTTATATTAGGTTTATTGGGTTTATAATACTCTCGCCTCTATGCATGAATCGTACCCATCTACTCCCTCGTAGATCAAAACCTAATAACTAATATATGTAGCTATATGCCCAATTACTGTATCGGTCCTAGGTACTACCCTTAGTACCTTCCATATCCTTCTCGAAATGGACTCCATCGTCTCGCTGCTAGGGCGTGCTATGACTACATATGTAAAGGACTGCCTCGTAAGGCCTATAATACAGATGTTCCATCGTCTGCTCTTAAAACGTAAAACTGCGTCCGCACTAGCCTATACTAAAGCTCGGACATCCACAATGTACCACTCAGTGCATACCTTGAGGACTATACGTAATCGTTCTGTCTACTCCCTGAATCCTGCTAAACAAGGTCTACCTTGTACGAAACTCAGTCGAGGATTTTCTATATCTATAAAGGACTGCCTTATTGGGCCTACAATACAGATATTCTACTTAGTTTTTCCCTTTTCTTATTATGGCTATGGCCCCACGCTGCCGCCCCTCAACTAATCGAAAGACCTCTAAAGAGCTAAGTGGTTGCGCCCTACTACAAACAATTTAAACATCAAATTGGTTGCGCCGCTCATCCAATGTCTCGATAGTGAAAGAATCATTGGACTGTAGGTTTAACTTTAGTCTTTCCCGAACTCGCTTCTTGGTTTTGATGCTGGCCCGATATCCGCATGCGACTATCCTTTTGGGTCCTTCCCACTAAAACTTACTTGCAAGTACAGGGATATACGAATATCCTACTCCAAACGTCAACCCCTTTTGACTACCTACAATGGTCCTGCCATGCAAAAGCAGTCAAAGCATAATCTTTTGATGGAACACCTACAGACCTACCTCCAAAGGACTGCTTCGCTATGCCTACCTCAGAGGGCCATCCTAGAGTACCCTCACGTCCCGTAGAAGTCTCGTACTTCCTTCTTGCCCAAAATAACTAAGTTGGACGTGCTTCTTTTGTGTTGAAATCTATGATGAACTGCTCCGTTAGGCTCTTCATCCTTTTGGCTGCTCCAAATGCATCTCTCCCTTTTATTAAACCCTAAGTCTAATCTTTTAATTTGCATTTTTTTTACTTTTCTTATTCTGTTGGCTACTTATTTACCCTAATTAGCATAATCTTGTCCCAGCGTCACCTAATTATTGTGAGACCATCAGTTCCTAGCTGAAAGGGAATGCTGTTGGTATGGGCCACTTCTATTATCTTGCTAATTAACTTAAATTAAGTTTTATTTTTATTAAAATAAGCCTCTTCTATTACCTCTACTCTATTTTCTTATTAACTTAATTTTAGTCTTAAAATAAGCCTTTTCTGTTCTTTCTACTTAATTATAACCTATGTTATAATTTTACTTGCAATTGTCACTACTGTATTCTTTTATAATCCATATATTATAAATATAATTACAAGCGTCTATTTTCTATTCTAGTCTGTCTTCATTTATTATGATATTGAATTCTCTTTAATTCTCTTTAATTCTCTTATATTATATGACAATCTTGACTTGGGACTACATCCAACTGTCATAAATTTACTTATCATAATAACTGCTTTACTTTTTTTCTAATATCTGCACAGTAAATGCAAATCTAGTTACATTTCTGTCTATAGCTTCTATTCTTGTCTAATAATTAACTTGATTCCTTCTTTAATTCCTTTAATTCTTCACTTCATTTTCTTATATTCTAGGAAGTAGTTCTATTCTATATTGGTTGGTTACAAAAAGCTGTGCTAAAAATCCATTTCCATATTTTAATACTAAATAATGCTATAAACATAATCCATAACTGCAAGATATTTCTTTTATTATTTCTTTACTTATTGGATAGTGCAAAATACAGTAATTTCTCTATGTTACACTAATTCCCTTTTTCTTTCTTTTTATTCTTGCAATTACGTTTATCGTTATCTTTTAAATATTCAACTAAAGAAATGTATTCCCTTTTCTAAACCAACCAATTAATCTATCACTTACTTCCAAATCAAGTTATTAAGTTTTCCCTTTTTATTTATTTTCCCCCGTTTTAGCATAATTTACTACAAATTTCAAATTTCTATTTTTATTTCAGCTTTTCTTATTTTACATCTAATTATTGTAAATCTAGTATTCTTCTATTTTAGTCCGTATTTTTGAATTCTTCTCTTTAACTAATTTATTCGCGTAAAAAGGAATAAAAAGAAGCTAACATTTATAGGCTAAATTTCAAATTTAAAATAGATGTAAAAAAAACTGTAAATTTCTTACTTTTAGGCTTATTCCTTTCTCTAACTGTCAAGCCTAATATTAATTAAATATAAGCTCTCTTATATAATTACAGTCTCAGCATAACTAATTAACAGAACTAATTACTGAAATAAATACTGAATAAAATTATTTAACGGGAATCTAACGATAATATATCATAAACGTAAAAGATATATAATTAAATCTACTCACCTATCGTCTTTAGCTTCAAATCTCTCTCTTCTAAAATTACTACGTCGTTCTACAACTTCTCTCCTTTAATTTGTTACAATTTCTCTATTTTGTTAACATATATTTTATTTGGATTCATTTGGTGAAGATTTGTGAGAAATAGGAGAAAAGAATGAGAAAGAAGCCATTGTTTATTGTAAGAGAAGGAAGAAGAAAGTGACTGCTGATGGAACGAATTACATTACGTTCTCTCTTATATAGATGCAGCCCACCAATTATCTAATTAATCCTCTTCTTAATTGATTCTTCAATTAATTTTTGTTTGCAGCAATATACTGCCTATATGTACACATTCACATCTGGGTCAACTATTATTTCATTTCCTTATTAAATCCAATTAACTCTCATTAGTTCTCTGATTTAATGCTCTTTATAACGCACATCTATTTTGGATTTTAAACGTGCCTTATTTGTTTTATTAAATGTTATTTATAAACGTTAACTTTTAAATGTTATAAATTATAAACGTTTAACCTTTTTTATGTTGCTTGTTTATTCTAATTAATCACCATCAATTGCTTGATTAATTTTACAATATAAAACTTGCCTATTTTGAATTTCACATGTGACCAATTAATGTAAATTAATTTCCTCTAATAGCTGATATGGTTAAATTGCATGCTAATGTTAATTAATTGTCTTTAATTACCGATACCAATTAATTTCCTTTATGATGGCAATGTTAATTAATTACCTTTATGACGCGCGTTTATTTTAAAATTCAAATGCACGTTATTTCTAGAATTTCATACGCACATGTATTTATTTATAACAAATATATTTACGTATATTTACATGTATAATTATTTCTCGCTACAAAACTTCGAACGTCAATAACTTTTTTATACGAACTCCGTTCGAGACATATTATATATGTAAGTTGATCAGAAAATCGCCAAGAACACAATGGAATAAGTTTCAATGCGAAATTAGGACAATTCCAAAAATGCTCATTTTCACTGTTCATAATTATTTGATTATTTAATTATATAAAAATACGGGGTGTTACATTCTCCCACCCTTTAGGAAATTTTGTCCCTGTGATTTGGCAAGGGTAAAACTATGTAATTCCTCGCATTAATTACATCCATTTTGTGTACATCCAATTTTTCAACCATCCTTGTTCTTGTGCAAAAGTGTTATTCCATACAAAATATATGCATGTACATGAATTTCTAAGCGGTACATCCTATATGAATGCTTTTCTTCTTTAAAAATTTATTTTAAAATATGATGCACACATCCTAAATATACTTGCAATTTCTATATGAATGCAATCTTTTGAAATCTCAAAACATTTTTCATCCAATTTTTCCCACACTCCTACTGAATAGGGGTGTAGTTCAACGAATTTTCCATCCAAATCCTACCACACAACTTTTTAATATTCGAATTTCAGACAAACCTAATTTTTCAAACTCGATTTCTTATGTCAAAAAGAAGGTAGAAAACGGAAAACCTTCACATTTCTCCGTTTTACTCTTGCGTACCCCTCCCTCCGTACTTGGAACATGTGTCACTATCCTATAAAATCTCTATTTTATTTTCCAAGCATGATTTACATAAGAAAGATTTTTCTTTTAAAAAAAATTCCCAAGCTTAATTTATGTGAAAGATGTATTTTTCTTTTGCAATTCTCATTTATTTCTATTGATTTTTCTGTTGATTTCTTTAGATCTTACTATTTTCTTTTAGTTACCTTTTATCTGATTTTACTCTTCTTTTAATATAGCAACTAAACACGGCTATCATCTAGGGCTAGGAGGTCTAGGATCATGTCCACTTTGACACAAAAAGGTCATACTCTAGGAATCCAAGTAACTCATATGCTCCTTCTACCGCCTATTACTTATTACCAACTTTCGTTGTATTACTCATGATGAATAAGATCTATTCATCTCTTCTATTCCATGCTAAAAAAGGAATGACTAAGTCTCATTTACTGCAATGGATAAGGATTTCAATCTATGCAGTCTCTATCTATAAAGGCAACTAAGCTTGAGCAAATTTCTCTTTACATTTCATTTTTCCCCAACTAAGGTCTACTTTTCCCAACCACGTGTCTCTTACTATCTTACTAATATCACTTCACTCTTCTTCTATAGTCTACACACATGAAGCAACATTTCTTGGTTTTCACTAGTGTTCTATACACTTTACGGGAACTTTTATTATTACTACTAGGAGTAATTACTACTATGCCTTATACTTTACCCGTTACACCTAGAAAATGATTCCTATCTACTCCATATTTAAAAGTCTGGTTTGGTTAGGTATTTTTCATTTTACTTTAAAAATTAAAGCTTCTAAATTTTTGAAACATCAAATCCCAAAATTCACGCCTTTGAAAGTATTATTTTAAAGTTTCCTATGAAATTCAAAGGTACTTGATTACTTAAAATTTTATCTTTCCAAAAACTTATTTACTTTTTCACGAAACCATTTTTCTTTAAAACATGTCTTGCTTGTTCTTAAAATATTCTTCTTCTTTTTTCTTGAATTAAAAAAAAAATGTCCTCACATGTTTTCAAAATATCTTCTTTTCATAGATTTTCAAATTTACTAAAACTAGAGTAGATAAGAACAATTATTTTATCAAAAATCTCTTAACTTTCCTACTCTTCCCATTTACTTAACCTTGAAGGAGTTTCTAACTTACTACACTTAATGGTTTTATACCTTAATGTATTGGAATTACTTCCTCTTATAAGAAACCATTAACGCTAAAACCTTCTATGAATCCTTTAAAGGAGGATTTCATGTTTATGTGAAATTATAAGGAATTTATTTTCTATTTTATCGAAATAGGCTATACAAAATATGGTGTTTTCCATACTTTATACATCTCTTTCATGTATTCCTTATAACTTATACAAAACATCTTTATTTGTGATTCATATAAAATTATTTCATTATTTATTTCATTCCAATAAATTAAAGTACGTTTACTTTATATTCACTTACATAAGATGCTTCCTACTAAATTTATTAATTTAACATACATTATTTTTCAAAAGAACTCATTTCAAAACTGTTTTAATATTTTTATAATTAGGAAATATTTTCACATACTTGTTCAAATAATAAGTGTACATACAAACCACTTTAGAAATTATCTCCAAAACTCATTTGGGTCAAAACAGATGTTTCGTAAAACATCGTTACTACAACCCAAAAATACGAATATATAGATTCAATTAAAATAAATATTAATAAATCCCATATGCTATGTAAAAACATTTACTTTGGGAGTCACTTACTATAACAATAGTGTCATAGTCTATGCTTCCTTTATTTTTACCGAAAATATCTATTACAACAATAAATGTTGTAACCTACGTTTTCGATACTTAACACACTCTAGGTTTTTATATTTAAAATCTTTGTTTACCTACAAAGAAACTAGCGAGCTATACGCACTCTATAATTCTTCAAAATGAATTTCACTTTTAAAAAAATTTACATCATATAAAAATCAACTTAAATTTCATACCACTTATTTTTTTTCAAAAACCCAATATTTATTTCCTCAAATATATTAACAATTATATTTTTCAACTTTTCAATTCCAAAAGTTTCATTTTATTGGGCTAGACATAAAGTGGATTTTCTTCTTACTAAAACCTCTTACTCCTTCCAAAATAAAAACACTCTTCCTTCTATCCCTAGGGAACTTCCCCACTTCCTATAACATATGGATATCAATCCTCTCTCAAAACATGGCATATTGTACACTATAAAACAGTAATAACTTAGGGCTCAACAACATTGGATCATTCCAAACCCAACTAGCAAACTATGCACAAATACACTTCTAAAATTTTTCCATATGTTAGAATCTATAATTGGGGAACTATTTGGATTTTAGTACATAATATATTTATATTTTATTCAAAAATACAAATATGTTCACTCACTATCTACCTAGGAATCCTAAACCTAGGCTCTGATAGCAAATGTAATAAACCGAATTCCAGTGGATCCGGATTTTTCGCAAAAATGCTAAAATCCAAGCCCACTAAAGCCGGAGTTGGGTTTTTGTATCCTACAAATAGGCAAAGACAAATATATTAGAGCTCAGATAAATATCACATAGCGGAACTGACTAAAATATAATAGTAAGTAAATACTCACCAATAGAATAACACTTTCTAAACAAGTGTCTCAAAGCTGGAAAGTCTCTGCCATCTACCTAACCTGTAGGATGTTATGAGGAAGGGGTAAGAACTAAAGTTCTGGTGAATGGACAAATTATATACTTCTAAGTTTAATTCTACATATACCGTTTTATTTCCATTTTCTGTTATATTAGGTTTATTGGGTTTATAATACTCTCGCTTCTATACGTGAATCGTACCCATCTACTCCCTAGTAGATCAAAACCTAATACCTAATATATGTAGCTATATGCCTAATCGAGAAGGACTCCATCGTCTCGCTGCTAGGGTGTGTTGTGACTACATCTGTAAAGGACTGCCTCGTAAGGACTAGAATACAAATGTTCTGTCGTCTGCACTGAAAACGTAAAACTGCGTCCATACTAGCCTATATTAATGCTCGGACATCCACAATATACCACCCAGTGCGTACCTTGAGGACTATACGTAATCGTTCTGTCTACTCCTTGAATCCCGCTGAACAAGGTCTCCCTTGTACGGAACTCAGTCGGGGATTTTCTATATCTGTAAAGGACTGCCTTGTTAGGCCTACAATACAGATATTCTACTTGGTCTATCCCTTTTTTTATCGTGGATATGGCCCTACGCAGCCACCCCTCAACTAATCGAAAGACCTCTAAAGTGCTAAGTGGATGTGCCCTACTACAAACAATCTAAACGTCCAATTGGCTACGCCAATCATCCAATGTCTCGATAGTGAAAGAATCATTGGACTGTAGGTTTAACTCTGGTCTTTTCCGGACTCGCTTCTTGGTTTTGATGCTGGCCCGATATCTGCATGCGACTATCCTTTTGGGTCATGCCCACTAAAACTTACTTCCAAGTACTGTTACATACGAATATCCTACTCCAAACATCAACCCCTTTTGACTGCCTATAATGGTCCTGCCATGCAAGAAGCAGTCAAAGCATACTCTTTTGATGGAACACCTACAGACCTACCTCTGAAGGACTGCTTCGCTATGCCTACCTCAGAGGGCCATCCTAGAGTACCCTAACGTCCCTTTGAAGTCTCGTACTTCCTTCTAGCGCAAAATAACTATGTTGGACGTTCTTCTTCTATGATGAACTGCTTCGTTAGGTTCTTCATCCTTTTGGCTACTCCAAACGCATCTCACTCTTTTATTAGACCCTAAGTCTAATCTTTTATTTTGCATTTAGTTTACTTTTCTTATTCTGTTGACTACTTATTTACCCTAATTAGCATAATCTTGTCCCAGCCTCACCTAACTATTGTGAGACCATTAGTTCCTGACTGAAAGGAAATGCTGTTGGTATGGGCCACTTCTATTATCTTGCTTATTAACTTAATTTAAGTCTTAAGTTTATTAAAATAAGCCACTTCTATTATTTCTGCTTTATTTGCTTATTAACTTAATTTAAATCTTAAAATAAGTCTTTTCTGTTCTTTCTACTTAATTATAACCTATGTTATAATTTTACTTGCAATTGTCTCTACTGTATTCTTTTATAATCTATATATTATAAATATAATTACAAGTGTCTCTTTTCTATTATTGTCTGTCTTCTTATGATATTGAATTCCTTTTAATTCTCTTATATTATTTGACAATCTTGACTTGGGACTACGTCCAACTATCACAAATTTACTTATCATAATAACTACTTTACTTTTATTATATTATCTGCGCAGTAAATGTAGATCTAGTTACATTTTTGTCTATAGCTTCTATTCTTGTCTAATAATTAACTTGATTCCTTCTTTAATTCCTTCAATTTTCACTTCATTTTCTTATATTCTAGGAAGTAGTTCTATTCTATTTGGTTGGTTACAATAGGATGTGCTAAAAATCCATTTCCATGTTTTAATACTAAATAATGCTATAAACAATATTCCGTAACTGCAAAATATTTCTTTTATTATTTCTTTACTTATTGGATAGTGCAAAATACAGTAATTTCTCTATTTTACACTAATTCTCTTTTTCTTTCTTTTTATTCTTGCAATTATGTTTATTGTTATCTTTTAAATAATAAACTATAGAAATGTATTCTCATTTCTAAACCAACCAATTAATCTATCACTTACTTCCAACTCAAGTTATTAGGTTTTCCCTTTTTATTTATTTTTCCCCATTTTAGCATAATTTACTGCAAATTTCTATTTTTCTCCTTTTATTTCAGCTTTTCTTATTTTACATCTAATTTTAATAAATCTAGTATTCTTCTATTTTAGTCTGTATTTGCGAATTCTTCTCTTTAACTAATTTATTCGCGTAAAAAGGAAAAAAAAGAAGCTAACATTTACAGGCTAAATTTCGACTTTAAAATAGATGTAAAGAATTTCTTACTTTTAGGCTTATGCCTTTCTCTAACTATCAATCCTAATATTAATTGAATATAAGCTCTCTTATATAATTACAATCTCACCATAACTAATTAACAGAATTAATTACTAAAATAAATATTGAATTAAATTATTTAACGGGAATCTAACGATAATATATCATAACGTAAAAGATATATAATTAAATCCACTCACTTGTCATCCTTAGCTTTAAATCTCTATCTTCTAAAATTACTACGCTGTTCTACAACTTCTCTCTTATAATTTGTTGCAATTTCTCTATTTTGTTCACATATATTTTATTTGGTGAAGATTTGTGAGAAATAGGAGAAAAGAATGAAGAAAGAAGCCATTGTTTACTGTAAGAGAGGGATGAAGAAAGTGACGGCTGATGGAACGAATTACATTACGTTCTCTCTTATATAAATGCAGCCCACCATTTATCTAATTAATCCTCTTCTTAATTGATCCTTCAATCAATTTTTATGTGCAGCAATATACTGCATATATGTACACATTTAAATCTAGGTCAACTATTATTTCATTTCCTTATTAATTCCAATTTACTCTCGTTAGTTCTCCGATTTAATGCTCTTTATAACGCACATCTATTTTGGATTTTAAACGTGCATTATTTGTTATGTTATTTATAAATGTTAACTTTTAAACGTTAAAAATTATAAACGTTTAACCTTTTTTTATGTTGCTTGTTTATTCTAATCAATCACCATCAGTTGCTTGATTAATTTCCCAATATAAAACTTGCCTATTTTGAATTTCACATGTGACCAATTAATGTAAATTAATTTCCTCTAATAGCTGATATGGTTAAATTGCATGCTAATGTTAATTAATTGCCTTTAATTACTGATATCAATTAATTCCCTTTATGATGGAAATGTTAATTAATTACCTTTATGACACACGTCTATTTAACAATTCAAATGCGCGTTATTTCTGCAATTTCATACGCACATATATTTATTTATAACAAATATACGTACATTTACACGTATAATTATTTCTTGATACAAAACTTCGAACGTCAATAACTTTTTCATACGAACTCCGTTGGAGACATATTGTATTTGTAAGTTGATCAAAAAATAGCCACGAACACAATGGAATAAGTTTCAAGGCCAAATTCTGACAATTACAAAAATGCTTATTTTCACTGTTCATAATTATTTGATTATTTAATTAAATAAAATAAGGGGTGTTACACTCGCCAATAACCTATCTCTACTTTGTATAACATCATTTTAGTCTTACCTGTGACAAAGCCCTAGATACTAGAATTTTGGACTTATATTAGCTAGGGGCTACTAGCTAAAGTATAGGGCACGACCCTACACCAGTCCCATCTGGTCTTCTAAATCTGAGTCATATACTTAGGGCTAACTACCCTGTTCAATATTCCTTGAAAACATTTCTTTCAAATTGATTAACCCTTTTAAATCATACTTAAACAAGGAAAATATACTCTTTGCTTTACTTAAAATACCTATGCCATGATATATGCTTTACACAAAACAATGTTGATGAAAACCTAAAATCAATACGGTTATCTATCCCTCCAAAATAAGTTAAAGCCCTTTTAACTTAGAAAACATTAAGCTATAAAGCCAAAACAATACCTTCGAAACCATTGTTTAAAACCTTAAACAACCTCTTTCAAAATCATTGGAAGCATCCCTTTCGCAATCATTGAAAGCATTCCTTTCGAAATCACTAAATTCAACACTTAATAAAACTATAGGGTCAAAGGGAATAGAGGCGAAAGCATCACTTTCGAAAGCATTGATCTCAAGTAAAAGAATTGGAGAAGAGGTTAGCTTCGAAACTAACCTTTTGAAACCATTTCCTCCAAAATTATTAGTAAAAGCGGCTAAGTCAATTCTTTTGAAATCATTAGGGAAGGCGGCTTCAATATTAGCGGAAGGTACGAAGACGAAAGTCTCCACTTTGGCATGCATTGTTTAAAGGTTGTAAAAAGTGGCCTTTAACTAAGGCGAATGATATTAATGCTGCAGCTAACACGGTTATGAAGAGATATATGTGACAGCATTCCCCTCCGCAATCATCATTTTAAACAAAAGCGGATCAATAGATTCGAATGCTAATAAAAGCGGCTTCAACCCTATCGCAAGCATGCCTTCGCCACCATCCCTTCCTTCTGCCTAACTCCAATACACTACATACCAAATGCTTGATACCCTGTGCATTGTTTTCGTATGGATGTGGAAGGTTTACAAGAGGGAGTATGGTGACGGAAGCTTACCTAGGTAAGTGGCGAAGCTATAATTAAGTTAAAAACTATATTTTTGTTTTTAAAAGAAACTCCTTTTCACCTAACCATCAATATTTGTCAAAATCTCATTGGTTTATATAACTTTGCCAAATTCTTTCTCTGAAAATACTACCTCATGGTATATGCATGAGTACTCAAACAATTTGCACCTAAGCCCAAATTTAAACATTTTACATAAGCAAATGAGCCCTTGTCATTGAAAATAATTTATTTACTCGTCCAAAATTCTTAGAAAAAATCCCCAAAAATCAAATTAATCATTCTCTTCTCCATATCCAAACTTTTGGGCTGAAAACATATTTTAACCATTTAAAATATTTTAAACTGAATTAATCATTTTCTAAACTTAGAAAATTCTCCATAAATCCATAATAACTTGGAAGATTATAAAACTTGAAAATCACTTCCAAAATAATGATTCTCGTATCATATCAAAATCTGAAGTCAAACGGATGTAATATGAATGGTTTTCTAACTCAAACATAACACAATAAATCATATTTAAACCATAAATCATCGACATGGCATATAACCACTTTTAAACACTAAACATGGCATATACTTGCAAAAGAAAATGGGTTTACCTTTAAACCAAAATCATTCATCTAAAATAGAGATGTAAACTAATTATTCACCTTGATTTGGATTAAGGAGTTGAGACTTGAATTAAGATTAATTTCCTAAGCTTTTTCCTTTAATCTCTTGGTTTCCTTCCTTGTAATGGCCGACCGACTTTAGTTTAGAGTTTAGGCATTATTTTTTCCCTTTGTTTCCGAAAAAGAAAAAAGAGACGTAGTATTGTTTTTTTAGTTTGTGAATGTAGAATGAATGAGGAAGTGGAGAGAATGGAAGGGTTTAGGGTATAGGAATAAAGACTCTTCCTATTTTACCCTTATCATAACTCTCCTTCAAACCTATGTCTAATTCCCTTCATTAATATATTGATTAAGGCACGGCTCAAGTTTAATCATCACATCTCAATTCCTCTAACCATTTACATTATTTTATTTTATTTGTCTAATTAAAGGTCTAAATAATGTTATCTAAAATTAGGGTCGTTACACTAGGGCACTTGAACCGCCCAGCTTTTAACCTAAGAAGTAAGCATTGAGGAAAGATAGATATGGATACATACATGCATAATGTTAGCAATTGAAATACGAGGAAAACACAAGAAGTTCAAAACAGATAATCAATAATGACAATTATTTGCATGAAATAGAATGTAACACCACTTAAAAATTAATAAGTTAATTCATTAATAAAAAAGCCAAACATGGAAAAAAAATTAAATGTTGGAATTTAGCCATAAAATTTACACCATTGCGTTCATGGTGATTTTCTAATCAACTTTCATATATTTTAATTTTTGTAATTGGAGCTCAAACGGAAAAGTTATTGACGTTTGAAGTTTTCGAATTTAAATAATTCAAACGAATTTAAAACATGAATTTAAATAACATTAACCTTAAAAGAATTAAATAGGATAGTAAATATTTTTAATGTTAATGGGTACTTAAAGTTTAACAAAACATTAACGTTAGTTTAAAAAAGGAATTAAATAAAAAGAAACAACAAAAAAATAAATTCACGTTTCCAAATAGGGACCCGTTGACTCCCTCACCTAAGTAGTTAATATCGGTATCGGATATGCATTAATCAAGTACTGATATGAGATATTTTAAAATATCATAATAATATCAGATAATATAGGTAAAATATCAGACATGTGTAGAACATGTTGTAAATGATATCGTACTATGCTATAATGTTATATTGATGTTAAGTATTCAAATATTTGGATAAATAATTTCAAATTAATATCAAAGATCGGTTGCATATAGTTTATAGATTATAATCCATTTATTAAGATATTATATTTAATACAAATCATAATATATGGTCATAAAAACCGAGAAATTCATATAATGTACATCTTTAATATTTTCTTCCATTTTATACTATATTCGTTGTTTCTTCGATCATCTAATCATCTAATTCACTTCCTTAAATTTTCCATATTTACAATTTCGTAGTTTTCAGTTTTACTTAATTTATCAAATAAGCAATATTAATTTGATACGAATTACTACTTCAGCTTGTTCCTTATCAAGATGTCATATATATATATATATATGTATGTATATGTATATGTATGTATATGTATGTATGTATGTATGTATGTATGTATATGTATGTATATGAATGTATGTATGTATGTATGTATGTATGTATACATCTTTATTGTTCTTTAACTTTTAGTGCTATGAATTATAATAACTAATAATATGAATTTTCATAAGCTAATTTACCGGTTAGAGTTGGTGATTAAAAAATGACTAAAATGAGAAGTAACTCTTTGACGATCTTGTCTCTAATGGTAAAGCCTTCAAGGAAAATAAAACATATAAAATAATTGAACAAGTAGAGTTTTCTTTATTGAAAGACTAACAAAATAGCCTAAAACTGTATGGTTGAAACTAAATTATTAATGCATTGGGTTTTCTAATATGGTCTATAAATTGTCATTCACCATATAAAAAATAGAAATATTGAGAATGTGAAGATATTTATTTGTAAAGATATTTTGTCCAACACATACAATAATGATTAATATTCTTCAAAACATATTGGGTATTTTACACTAAATATCGAAGCGATATATCAGGAAATATCCGACGATATGTTGGTAACAATATTTTAAGTGATCTTTTGAAAAAAATATCGGTTTAGGAGCGATATAAGATATATTGGCGATATATCAGTGATATTATCCGATATTAACTACATATACCCTCACCATGGTCAGTCCACCGCTAGTGGTCTGCTTGATAATGAGCGGTCAACCAGGGTTGTGATGGAGACTAGGGTTTTGTTAGGCGTGAACGGTTCGGATTTTATTATTTTAAACTGACTTAAATTCGACGGTTCTGGTGTGTTCTAACAACTATAAATAAGAAGCTATCCCCCATACTTTTGTTCACAAATTATTTGAAACGCTAGCAAAACTTTGTTGATCTTCATCCTCGATTAAATTCAAGAATTCAAATCCAAGGGAACAAGGTAATAGGTTTATATATATTCATTCTTTTATTTTCATTCTTTCCTAATCCTTGAATTCTGAATTTAATTTATATACAATCCAAATGGAGGTTGGAAACCATCTGTGAGTGGAAATCTTAGTTTTTCACATTTTTAGTATTTGTATGGTTTGGATTTGTTTTATGCCTTGGGGAATTATGTCCATGAAAACCCTAAAACTAAAACCCTAAAAATCCCCTAAGACGAAATGTCAATTCTTATATTTATTGAAATCTCAATTATTTTACATTAAAATACTAGAATTTGTTTTACTGCAATTTGAATATTTCCTATTCTATTGAACGTGCAACTTTCCTCTATTAATCTGTTAAAGGGTTCTAAAAACAAAATAAGTTGGGAATGGTGTGTAAGGTACAAATTCTCTTATTTGTAGTTTACGCTGCCTATTTCCGTAGTTTAAATATGAATTCCTTTTTCACTTCAAGTTCGTGTATGTAAAAGTGAATATAAAGGTTTTAAATTATAAGTTTTAATCCTTGGAACAAAGGTGAAAATTCTGCCATATTAATTTAAATAAGTTTTGTATTTGATTTTATTTTTATTAATATAAGTCTGTTATTTTAGTTAAGGATATTAGCTATTTTGTAAGTTGTTGTATGGAGTTAGACCTATATAAATTTGGAAGTTTTGACATTTAAACCGATTAGTATAGGACGCAAAATTCTTACGCGCTTAGGAATATTTAGGTATCCTAAATTACATACATATAAGTATATTAGCATACAAATTATTAACATATAATTATTAATGTAACCGACGCCTTTTCGACCCTCGAATGTAGACACTAATACATTCACGGTATTCACATGACGAACATCTAAGTGCCTGAAAGACATAACGTTATGGTAAAGAAAGGAAGAAAAAAACGGACAAGAAAGAGGAGAACTAAAAAAACGTCAGAATCTTACAATAGAATTATAACATATAATATCAAAACATAATACACAGAGCTTTTCTAATATAAATAGTATTTCAGAGTTACTAATCAGAGTACTATCATCAGCCTGGACAGTTATAATAGTTTGTTCGTACAATTGCTAATATATATACATAAAGTATTGCAGTGGAAATAAGAATACTACGTTAGGTAAGCGCCTGCTCCACTCCAAGAGCTCAATGAACATCAATGAAAACCTGCCTCTCTCGGACTACTCAAAAGAGCACCCATGGAAATAAGGGAAATATAAAACCATGAGTCAGATGAAATCTGGTATGAGAAGCTCAAGAATATGCGTCCAACATATAATAATACTTTTGAGACCGCATGGAATGCCATAATGGTTATCCCCTCAAAAGAACCATCATTTAATAAGTACATATTGCGATATAATAGATAATGTTTAAGGAAAAGAATATAAATCAGAAAATACATATTGGTGCTTATATTGGTCACACCACAATAATATTTATGGGTATACAAACAAAATCGCTAAGGCACATTCGCATAATGGATTTTCCTTAGAGACCTCCCTAGTAAAATTCATAAGCAAAACTAAGACCAATCTCCATGACAAGGATCAGAAGTCACCTTCCGAGCGTCGTATATCTCTAGATAAAATATACCATAAGGTAAACACAACTAGCCCATTCCCTAACACATGAACCAAGTACCATCAACTCCTTGCGCACAACATATTGAAAGCATACTCTAGATATGGAGTTGATCACCTACCCCTTTTGGGTTAGTTATACCAGGGATTGTGCATCCTACTATGTCTTTAGTCATATACCGATGATGAGGTCACATTCAGCATCTCAACACATGAGCCATCATCACTTGACCAGTTCACTAATCCCCATATGGATTCCAACATTTCAAACAGATCCACTTTTAAGAGGTAGAACACGTATCTCAATATTGAAGTGTTTTCGATAAGTAAAACACATACCGATCCAGGTTTTCTCAAGACTGAATCAACGAATTTCCAGTCAAATCAATTCTAGTTCTTTAAAATGAAAGTGAAAGCTAGAGACATTTCATACGAATTGTAACGACCTGCAAATTTATCACTTTGATAAATTATGTTTATTTTTAAATATTCAAATATTAATTTTTCTAGCATAAACTATGATGTTCTAAATAATAAATAATAATGGTAATCTTATTTTGAATAAGTATTTACAAAAATATATATACTTTGGAAAAATACCTATAAAATGAACTGAAACCGTTTTATCAATAAACAGCTCTATAATTATCAGAAATCATGCATAGAGCTGGATACATATACTTATTTATCCATTTAAACAAGAATATGAAATAAAATAATTTATTTTATTTTTAGAAAATAAAATGTATTTATGACATCATCAATAAAGGCATCATATTTAATAATAGATATATTTATGAATTTAAATTGAGACTTAATGATTTAATAATTATTATAATTATTCAAATAATTGTTTTTAAATAATAATAATTCATTTTAATTAGTTATATAGTGATAATAAATCATTTATATTAGTTTTATAAAGAGGTATACTTGATCTGAAAATATAAGAAAATTTGTATCGCTTTATCGAAATAACAGTGCTTTTTATAAAAATTATTTAATATTTATTTATATGGTTTTGTAATTCAAATATGACCATTTTAGTTTACTTATAATGATGAGAAATTAGTTTTCAAATTTTGTTTACAAATATATGTATGTTAACTAAGAAATAAAAATATGACCGAAGATCGGAATCGAAATTCGTAACAGTTTAATGTATAGAAGTTGTAAACAAATCAATACAACGTGGTGATACATATGCACACATACATGTACATATACATGAACTCATTCACATGCACATAAACACATATACACATACAAATATACTTATACATACATACATACATATATATATATATTACAAAATATGCAAGATATTTTCCTAAAACTTAACCCTTAAGTAAAAGTAAAATCAAACTCTTACAGACTAAGTACAAGAGCATGGGTGTGAGGAATGCGGAATATGGATCTTAAGGCTAGGATGAACACTAGAGGGGGTGAATAGTGTTTATTAGAAATTACTAAATCTTTTTGAGTTATTGTTGATTTGTACACAGATGCATGTAATATTCAGACACAGATATAATCACAGAATCAAACACAGATGCAGAAATAAAGTAAATGCAGTAAAGGAAAGAACACATCAGATTTTATACTAGTTCGGAGTTACCCTACATCCAGTCCCGCACAACTAAGTACGGATTTCCTTTCAAAAGCAATTCAACAATTACAACCCTCGGTTTCAAGGCTACGAGGTACACCCTCCAGAATCACAATCCTCTGGGTAGAGATACTTGATTTCCGGGGCAACAAGTTCACCCAAATGATGTCCAAGGCTACAATCACACATTTTCTCGCTTGATTGATTTCCAAGGCTGCAATCACACCTTTTCTCGCTAGATAGATTACAAAGAAGCCTATAACTCTGAATAGCACTGGGATCTTGTTGAGATAGTGATAAAGAATCAAATCAGAGATGATCTAGTTAGATTCAATGTTGATTTCGACAGAGTGATGATAGGATTTTGAATAAGAAAATGTGGAAGAAGAAGAGAAGTGAAAAACCAGAAAATCTAATAATAAATTCGTTGAAACCAACCCCTATTTATAGAAGAACAACAGCCATGTCCATTCGTGAAAGGTTATGGTGAATAGACACTTCTTTTGAAATTCAAATTTTTTAATCTAATTGTCACTATGTCGACATGGGGTACTAGGGCATGTCGACATCCCAAAGCATTTTTTGAAGATTTTGATTTTCTTTGAAAATAACCTTTATCTTATATTAAAAACTATTTAATCTTTATAAATATACTTGACTATAGATAAAATACATAAATAAATATAGAGAATAATATATATATATATATAATTTTACTGTAATTTTATATTTAAATCTAAGTATAAATATATTATAATTAAAAGATAGTTTAAAACAAACGAAGTTTAAAACAAGAGTTTATTAAAAATAAAAACAAAGAATATTTTAAGGCTAAAACAACTTTTTGATAATCATTTGAAAAGATAATTTTTAAGGCTAAAACATCTTTTTGAAAAGAAGTTTTGAAAATCATTCTGAAGTAGTTTTGAAAATCATTTTGAAGTAGTTTTGCAAGCTTCTTCCTACAGAATATCTCATCATATCAAGACTCGAGAACTTGTACAAAACCAGGATGTTCGTGGTTTTGTAAGCCACTTGTCGTAGGTTTGTAAGCTACTTGTCGTGGTTTTGTAAGCCACTAAAAAGGTAGAAATGGGTTCCATCCCAAAAGAAAATTGGAGTGAAGATTTCAGTGCTATTATGAAGTTTTAACATAATTCTAGACTCAATACTTAGCTTGAAATCTTGAACTCTTGATAATCTTGATATTCTTGATACTCATGATCTTCAATCTTGATATCTTGAATCTCTATACTGTACAGTCTTCATTCTTGGTACCTGCATGGTTAAATCCTGCATATACATATATATCTAAACTATAATTAGTATTTATATTTTATAATCTTATTCTAAGGTTGTTGTCATCAAAACCATCATCTCAAGGACTAACAATCTCCCCCTTTTGATGATGACAACCTTTGTTTATAAAATATTACTTCTATCCTAATAACTCCCCCTAAATCTAATAACTTCCCCTTAATCTATGCCTAACTCTCCTATTTTATATTTCTCCCCCTTTGTCATCAACAAAAACAAACTAACTCCAAACTATATAACTCCCCCTCATTCTTGTACTCAAGTACCTGCATTAATAAACTATATAATAGAGTATATTAAGAAATAACTATTCTTATAGACATGATATTCAATCAACGATTATAAATATATCAATGTATATTTATACATTCATCAATCCACACCAAGTGTCAATCAAATCAATCAAAACAAACAATTTCAATCAAAGCAATTAATTTGAACAAAGTAATCAAATTAAATAAAGCAATCAAATTAAACTTTACGAGGAACTTCCACCCATCCTTCTTCTCCCAAAATAGGGTCTGCTTTGATGGCATCCCAAATTTCATTGTCATTTGTGAGAGAGACAGGAGGATGTGCTTCGTTATCATCCTTGTACAGGGAAGAAATCATCCATCGAATTGCCTCGAAATGCCTTTCTTGCTCCTTGGTCATCTGCATTTGACTCAATTCTAAGTGTCGCTAGTTACGAAGAATGAACGAGAGAATATTCTTGAATGAATTAAGAGTTTCTTCAAGATTCTCGGATAAGTTATGAATTGGATTAGCCCTTTTGTGAAATTGTGAGAAGAATGAGAGATAGAATAGATAAGAAATAATATTCAGTAATGAATTCTGAAAGAAATTGGTATATATAGGTGTAGAAATTCGTTTGAAATGGATAGACATATGGTAGTTATTCAAATTTCAAATTCAAAATGAAGTGTGATTTCTGACCAGTACATGTCGACATGGTCGTAGAGGGTATGTCAACACGAGGCAGTGAAATTTGATGGTAATTTTGATTTTGTGAATAATTGTGTGTGTATATATATATATATTTATATAATATACTAACATTTATTCAAGAGATAAGATAAGCTAGATAACAGAAAGGAAATTCAATTTCATTGCATAGAAGTGTGATACAATGATTAATCATAAACAACTACATAAACACTCAAATTAAAACAAACTTAAACTAATTCGACATGATAAGAAAATATAGAACTAGTTAGAGGATGATGAAGATGAAGATAATCCAAGTTTCTTGCTGACTTTGGAGAAAAACTTATTCATCTTGGATGATATTTTGTCCAACTTCTTACTAACGGATCTTTTAAGAACCCGTTGATTCTCAACAATAATCTTTTGGTTTTTGAGAAGGGTTTTGTTGGTAGGATTGGAGGGATATTCAATACTTTCTAGGGATGTTTCACCTTCTTCTTCTTCTTCTATTTCCATTTCATCCCTTTCTTCTTCTTCTTCCTCTTCCTCCTCTTCCATTTCTTCATGAGCTAAACGCTCTTCCTTTTCGGCAAGAGTCTCATAAGGTTGAAAAACATATGGGATTTTCATGAGAGAAATGTTTGAGATATTAAAAACTTTTCTTGAAATAAATTCTTCTCCTTTGAAATTTACTCCAAAATAGTTGAAAATCCGAGTAAGGTAAATTCCGTGATATAAAGTGTTTTCTCCCATTTCAAAATTTTTAGGACGAAGTTCATCCAAAATAACTTGCGCCCAATTGATATCATAATTTCCGAAAATAGCAAAAAGTGCTTTGCACGCTTTTGAAGTAGGATTGTTAAAATTTCCCGATCTTGGGGTCAAAGTATGTTGTAAAAGAAGATTGACAATTCTTGCTTTAGGACGAAAGTTTCGGTTTTTAAATTCAAAGTTTTCTTCTCCTTAAAAAATATGATGAAATGTCTCACGATCATGTTCATTGATTTGAAAACTAGAAAGATCCATTCCTGTGCTTTTGCAATTGAGAATGGTACCCAAAAGATCACAATTCAAAACAATTTTAGTGCCTTTTACACTACTCCAATTTCATTATCATTTCCTTCATAAAATTCTCGATTGAGATTTGCATAGAAAATTTTAACAAGATTTGGGTACCAAACAAAATCATTTTGAGAAGAATCAATAAGACTAAGAATTTGATTGTTTGCAAAAAGAGTATCAATTTCATAAGAAGCAAAATCTTAAAAAATAGCAAACTTTCCGGGATGGACTTTTCCATAGTTAGCATAATTGATGTATGCTTTTATTGCCTCCGGATTATTGAGGAGTTGCTCTTTCAAGTTTCTGGAAAGTCTCATGATGGAGAGGTTGCTTGAAGAAGCCATTAAAGTAGAGAGTAGAGAGCTTGAAGTTTTGAAGATAGAGTTTGAATTTGAAAATGAAAGTGAAAAGTTGTGATAAAAGATAGTGAATAAATAGATTATTGAAAGACATGTTCTCTGGTCAAAAGATGCCTTTTCAGAGTATTGAATGAAGTGAAAAGGTGGAGGGAAATTCAAGCATTTGAATTCAAATTTTGAATTTCAAAATTTATACACATGTCGACATCATGATAGGGACCATGTCGACATGTGCCTGAAATATTTTATGATTTATTTTTCCTAGGTATTCTAATATATATACTTATTATTTTAATGTCTATATATATATTTGGAATATTATTAGAATTATAGTATATTCCAGAAAATATTATTATATTATAAAAATAAAATTATAATAAAATTATAATAATAATAAAATAAATTTAAAATTCAATCAACACACCAATTCAAAATCAATCAATCAAGCAATCAATCATCTAATTCTAAGCATGCAATTTCAATCAATTGTATTGTAAATGTGTACCTTTTTCTGAGTCCGTTTCCTTGAATTCATTGAAGTCGTGAACTGCCGTGAAACACAAATTTGAGCTATCTGTCTTCTGATCATCATCGCTTGAGGACGAGTCTGAGTCATCCAGAGTCGCAGTAAATGCACGCTTCCGTTTCTTTACTGAATCATTGTTTATAGGAGGATTCTGCCTTTCTGGATACAGACAGTCTCTTTTGATATGGCCTAGTTCATCACAGTTGAAACATTTGACATTGTTTGGCACTGCATTCTGATTTCCAGAATTTTTATAGTTGTTTCTCTTGAGATTATTCATCTTTCTGTATTTCAGGAATTTTCCGAAAATTCCTAGTCATAAATGTTATCTCTTCATCATTATCACTGTTTGAGTCTGATCCGTCGGTTAATACATTGAATGCCATTGATTTCTTTTTAGATGCTTTTCTTTCTCTTCTCCCGATCATTTGGACTTCAAACGACATTAGATTTCCAATCAATTCTTCTATCTTAAAGGTACAGATGTCATTTGCCTCTTCAATTGCAAGTGTCTTTTGATCCCATTCTGGAGTGAGAGAATTTAAAAAAATTCTGACTTGATCTTCTTCCGAAAATTCCTTTCCCAAGGATATTAAATAATGCACAATATCCTGAAATCGACTATACATATCTGAAATAGACTCATTAGTATTCATTTTAAATAACTGAAACTGATTTGTGAGCATGGAAATTTTGGTCTATTTAACTTTGCTTGTTCCTTCGTGAGTCACTTGCAAAGTTTTCCAAATTTCATATGCAGACTTACAAACTGACACTCTATTAAATTCATTCCTATCAAGTGAACAAAACAGAATATTCATTGCTTTAGAATTATTTTGTGCAACAGTCTTTTGTACAGCGGTCCACTGTGCAAAATCAGTTGTGGGTTCAGAATATTCAGTTTGTGTGATATTCCAAGTATCTAATCCTACAGATTGTAAATATATTTTCATCCTACATGTCCAATATGCATAGTTACTGCCATTAAAAAGTGATGGTCTAACAGTAGGCTGACCTTCTACAAATGAACTAGTGACAGGAATACTAGTGTTAATAACAGTACCAGTGTTGACAGCCATTTTAACTTTTCAAAATTCAGATTATGAAACTTTTGAAAACCTTGCTCTGATATCAAATGTGAGGAATGCAGAATATGGATCTTAAGGCTAGGATGAACACTAGAGGGGGTGAATAGTGTTTATTAGAAATTACTAAATCTTTTTGAGTTATTGTTGATTTGTACACAGATGTATGTAATATTCAGACACATATATAATCACAGAATCAAACACAGATGCAGAATTAAAGTAAATGCAGTAAAGGAAAGAACACACCGGTTTTATACTGGTTCGGAGTTACCCTACATCCAGTCCCGCACAACTAAGTACGGATTTCCTTTCAAAAGCAATTCAACAATTACAACCCTCGGTTTCAAGGCTACGAGGTACACCCACCAGAATCACAATCCTCTGGGTAGAGATACTTGATTTCCGGGGCAACAAGTTCACCCAATTGATTTCCAAGGCTACAATCACACCTTTTCTCGCTTGATTGATTTCAAGGCTACAATCACACCTTTTCTTGCTAGATAGATTACAAAGAAGCCTATAACTCTGAATAGCACTGGGATCTTGTTGAGATAGTGATAGAGAATCAAACCAGAGATGATCTAGTTAGATTCAATGTTAATTTTGGCAGAGTGATGATAGGATTTTGAATAAGAAACTGTGGAAGAAGAAGAGAAGTGAAAAACCAGAAAATCTAATAATAAATTCGTTGAAACTAACCCCTATTTATAGAAGAACAACAGCCATGTCCATTCGTGAAAGGTTATGGCGAATAGACACTTCTTTTGAAATTCAAATTTTTGAATCTAACTGTCACTATGTCGACATGGGGTACTAGGGCATGTCGACATCCCAAAGCATTTTTTGAAGATTTTGATTTTCTTTGAAAATAACCTTTATCTTATATTAAAAACTATTTAAACTTTATAAATATACTTGACTATAGATAAAATACAAAAATAAATATAGAGAATAATGTATATATATATATAATTTTACTATAATTTTATATTTAAATCTTAGTATAAATATATTATAATTAAAAGATAGTTTAAAACAAATGAAGTTTAAAACAAGAGTTTATTAAAAACAAAAACAAAGAATATTTTAAGGCTAAAACATCTTTTTGAAAATCATTTGAAAAGATAATTTTTAAGGCTAAAACATCTTTTTGAAAAGCAGTGTTGAAAATCATTCTGAAGTAGTTTTGAAAATCATTTTGAAGTAGTTTTGCAAGCTTCTTTCTGTAGAATATCTCATCACATCAGGACTCGAGAACTTGTACAAAACCAGGATGTTCGTGGGTTTGTAAGCCACTTGTCGTAGGTTTGTAAGCTACTTGTCGTGGGTTTATAAGCCACTAAAAAGGTAGAAATGGGTTCCATCCCAAAAGAAAATTGGAGTGAAGATTTCAGTTCTATTATGAAGTTTTAACATAATTCTAGACTCAATACTTATCTTGAAATCTTGAACTCTTGATAATCTCGATATTCTTGATACTCATGAGTCTTAAATCTTGATATCTTGAATCTCTATACTGTACAGTCTTCATTCTTGGTACCTGCATGGTTAAATCCTGCATATACATATATATAAACTATAATGTTAGTATTTATATTTTATAATCTTATTCTAAGGTTGTTGTCATCAAAACCATCATCTCAAGGACTAACAATGGGTACACACATGGGGGGGTACACGGTCCTGTATGGTGATGGTAGTGGGTAATGTGAGCAAGCACGTGTAAGGTGGAAATATCATGATATTTTCTCTCCACATTTAGCCTACAAATACATGCATCCACCCTCCCATTTTTACACACTTTCTTCTTCTTCTTCTTATCAAGCTATTGTAATGGCTTCCATGCCTTGAAAAAGCGTTAGCAAAGCTAAGGCAAAATATTCCAAATAAAGTAAAATATATACACATGTATATACCTTGTCAATCCACTTCAAAACCAAGTGTAATCACCTCCTCTCCACCTTCCAAAATCACGGTCACCACCTCCATCACCATTGGCCGAGAGCTCCACCTCTTCCAAGCTAGGCCGTGGCTCTTCAAAGGTCCTGGGCTCGATTCCGTAGGCTCTGATTCAATAATAGTGAAGCAATAGCGAATTTTCGAGAAGTTAGAAACCGATGAAAATAAGAAACTCTATTTATATATATATATATGATGGTGTGATAGGATTTCATTGGATGTTTACTATGTTTGATCATTAATTTTGGATGTTGATTGTATATTTATTTTGATGTTGAAATGATTCACGTTTAATACACGTCAAATATCACAAGGAAATCACTTTTCGAATTAAGTTATAAAAGTGATCTGGAATCATTAAACCCCTTTTAAATGATTTAAAATGGTTTATAAATGTTTTATAAACGCTAAAATCCAATTTGGTGAAGTTTTGATAAGTTATGAAAATTGAGTTAAAAATAGGCGCGTCGCGTAACGGTAGTTCGCGATTTCGCGCCGTAGAAAATTAAATCCATTTATACTAAGGATTCAGAGTTGGGATTCTTTATAATAAGAATTTTCCAAACTCTTATAATCATACTTTTCAAAAAAAATTGAAAATGATAGAGATTTCATTCAGTAAATTTTGAAATATGAGCAAAACAAGTTTCCAAAATAGTCGCGGTTTGGCAGTTCGGAAACTAAAACGACAAATTCTTTCAAAATGATATTTTTAGCTCTTTAAAAATATGGGATAAATTCTATAAATCTTTTTAAAAGCTTTAAAAGAAATTTGAGTTATAAAAAATAGATTTCTAAATGATAGAAAAGTTATTTTGATCAAATAAACTTAAAAGCACTATTCGCAGCACTATTCGCAACACCAAATCTTTTATAAATGTTTTCAACTAAATAATTAAGTATTTTAAAGATGATTTGAAGGTTCTTTAATTTATTTAAAAAAAACTAGATAAATGATTAAAGAAAAGCTGTTACAATAAAGTGATTTAATCTTGGCTCTAAAAGCTTATGAGTAGACCGGATTTTTCTATTCGTGAGATCTGGATGTGAGTTGCTTAAACTAAGGAAATGTTCAAGAGCAACAAGTGTCCTGGCTCACCTGGCCTTTTTCCTGCTTGAGGAATAGATAAGGTTGAAATGTCAGAAACGAGGCAAGTATAACAGATTTAATTTTTCCAAATTTAATACAACTTGGATTGTATAGAAATAATCTTCTTATACTTGTTGTTAAATTCCGACGAGGGAACCTGTACTATCCGTGTGGATTAAAAAGGTGATTACACCGCTATTGGACGGATAGTAAAGGTTGAATACAGAAATTGATGTCGAGTAAAATTTGTACAATTTCTATAGATCCGCTTTACTCGAATACTAACTAATTTGGATTTACCATCTTCGATATCATGGTTTCAACCTATTAAAAAGATATGTATTGGAAATGAGAAATCTTTGCTAAGATTTAAATAAATGATTTGGAATTAATTTAATTCATATGGATCCTTTTACATGAAATTAATTGTTTTGGGTTTAAAGTAAATCATGTCTCAGATAATATTGTTTTTGACCCATTTTTAAAGTTATGATTTGGAAATCTTTGTTAAGATTTATATAAATGATTTGGAAATTTTTTCCTAAGTAAAGAATAAAAGGATTTGGAATTATTTTATGATTTAAAAAGGTTTTAAGTAATCAAAGGATTTGACAAGAGAGGTTTCATGATTCTGTATATACTTAAAAGAAATGTTTTAAAGATATATATATATATATAGAAGATATTTTAAAAAAAGAGAAAAGTAATCAATCAAATGATAAGCACCTATTTACTTAAACCTCTTTTTATCGATGATTGGTTCGAAGGAACTGGGGTCGAATTTGGGTAATTTTCATCCGAAAACCACTTCGAACCAATTTACGAGGTCAAAAGTGAAGACATGTTAAAGACAATGAAGTTGAAGGCGGGGATCTTCATAATGGAAGGATTGCTTGTTAATAATTTCAGAGTAGATCCCGAGATAAATAAATAGCAGTGATCCCTTTATTCTGGGATCTTCGTATGCAAGGACTACTCGCTACTAATCTTAGGAGTAATTCCCGACAGGATGTGGTTGGAGAGTGCCTTCGGTTTGTCCTATTCATGGACAACTTGTATGGATGAATGTTCGACATTGCAATTCTAAGATCACAGTACATTGATCTCTACAAACGTATATCTGTTTGGTTGTATAGGAGGTAACCTCTCTTATAAATTAACAACCTTCTCTGAGACATACGAGCTCAGAGGTTATGCTTTTGCATAAATTAATATTGTGTTGTTGGAAATGGCAATATGGCATTTTAATTGAAAATGTTCTAAGAAAGGTAAACGTTAGCTCGAGCCTCACCCCCGGGGAATTGTGAAACAGGGGTTGCTTTAGGGCTAAGTGGTTCGCTATCATTAGGGTATGATATCACCTTTCTACATTTATTTTGCACCTGCTATGACGCCAGGTAAAAAAATATGTAGGGTGTGGTATAAGAGCTCTTGGATAGGTCGGAAACGGCTGGGGTGATATCATATTCGGTTCTATCCACCACCAGAAGGGTCTACGGTAGGCCGGTTTTAATTCGCAAAGGTTTCGAAGATTTGGATCCTCGGTGCATCCCTTTAGAGATGCACTGTATGCGAGGTAGTCCCTTACCTTGCAATTCATTGGAAATCCAATTCTCCAATAAGTGCCTTCGGACTTGATTATAGAGCCCAGAATGATGGAATTTAATAATGTAACAATTTCGGCTATTTGAATATGTTTATTTGAAAAGATCAAAGAATGTCATTAAAAATGATATCACTGGATTTTACGTGGAATGATTTGGTTCTCATAAGGTAAAAACTTGTTCCGCATTTATGTGTGGTGTGGTCTTATAAGATACCCTTTGTTTTTCAAATACTCGTATTTTTATTTTCTCACACTTGTCCCATGACTGACCTGGAGTTTATTTTCTTTCTTTTAAATCTGGATGCCCTATTTTTCCAGTTAGCCTAGTATTCAGGTTTTGTTTAGAGCATTTTGGAAGAGCTCGGAGCATGGAGTTAGAAGATTCTTCTGAAAATTATTATCCATTTCCACTACACTCATATACTATTGTATTTCGCATTTGTAACGACATATAGTTATAACTGTCCATTTTAATGTTAAGTTAAACTCTGATAAATGTATTTTAATGCTTTTCGCTGTAAAGGTTATATGTTGAAATAATATATGTTATTCCATTCGTGCAAGATTTTGTTCTACCTTTATTTTCTTTCTACCTTTAACGATCGGGTTTTCGGCACTTGAATTTGCACCACGTGAATATCGAGGATGTATTAGTGTCGATTTTCGAGGGTCGAAAATCTAGGTCGTCACATTTGGTATCAGAGCTTAGGTTGAGCGAACACCTGAGCCTGATAGGGTTAAAGACTCATCAGAGATTGGGTGTAATACCTTAGGATGAGTAACTCATTAGCGATAGGGTAAGTGACACCCTAGAATGAATTGAGCGTATTATATATGAGTGCGTATTTGTTAATGCTATAAAAATGATTTTTGTTTAGAAATATTAGTAAATGGAATAATTTTACCGAAGATTTTATTTTATATATGAAGAAATAACTTTCGAAAATTGGTATAGTTATTTATAATGTGATTTTAGGGAATGATAATATTGTCATTTGTTGATTAAACAAACACTTTGTGAATTATGTTTCAAGATTTGACTATAAGATGTTTGAGAAAAATATAGGATTAAGGTTAATGAATTTGTATAAGATAATAAAATAAGCATTTTGTATAAAAATTTATTTGACACAAATAAAATAATAAACATGAAAGATATGTTATATAAATTTGGAGAAACTAAATTTTGGGTATTTTGGAAAAGAATTATGAAATTTTAAAAGGGAGTAAGTTAATATAAGATGATTTTATAAAAGGTATTTATAAAATGGGTTTTATAAACAAAATAATCTCTAATGGATATTTGAAAGAAATTTTAAAGTAAAAAATTCTCAAATGATAACTAGTTTAAGTGGCTCGAAAATAACTAAAAATGGGTAAGATATATGTTCGGATGGTACACACTTCTCTTAAGTATTTACCCTTCTTGTTAAGGGGATATATGATACTATTGGTAGTACCCAGTTCTTTGGTATTATTTTGGAGTTACTCAATCTATATAATTTTCCTTAAGTTAACAGGATAATTTTGAATTATTAATTAATAGGTTAATATCAAGATAGGTTAAAAAGGAATATATTATAATGAGAGAAGATGATTGTAATTTTGGAAAATAAAAGGTAAATTATCTTTTGGGAATGAAAACTATTTCGCATTCAAAATATTTCGAAATAAATGTTTAGAGTGATAAAGAAGCATCTTTAAAGATAAAAGTTTTATGAAAAGTTTTCATAAAGATTTTTGATTGTTAATAAGTACATATGAGGTACGTAAATTATTTCGTCACACGATTTTGATAGATTCGAGTATTGAACTTTAAGGTATTTACACCAGTCCAAAAAAGGATTCATCACTCGATTCTTGATATCAAACATTGATGAGGGTTTGTGGCTAGATACTTGAGTTTTCTATCATAGTTGAGAGCTATGCAAGAAAAACTAAAAATCATGATCAGAAAGCCTGATCGAAGTCCGCACTAGAAGATCAAGGGATCAATACTAGTTTGGAAGTAAAGTTGTGGATTCGAATAGTAAGGTTCAATTAAATATTTCGTACAGATGACCTATATACATCGTACATGAGTAAGTTTAAAAATAAATATTTTGGGCAAACACCTATAGGTTTTGAGTTGTAATTTCGAGGAAGAAATTCTTCTAAAGGGGGAGTCTGTACCGACCCGCAAATTTACCGCTTTGATAAATTATACTTATTTTTAAAATTTTCAAATATAAGTTTTTATAGCATAAACTATGATGTTTAAACTATAAATAATAATGGTAATCTTATTTTGAATAAGTATTTACAAAAATATATATACTTAGGAAAAATATCGATAAAATGATCGAACACCGTTTTATCAATAAACAGCTCTATAATTATCAGAAGTCACGTACAGACATGGATACATACACTTATTTATCCATTTAAACAAGAATATGAAATAAAATAATTTATTTTATTTTTGAGAAATAAAATGTAGTTATGACATCATCAATAATGGCATCATATTTAATAATAGATTTATGAATTTAAATTAAGATTTAATAATGTAATTATTATTCAAATAATTAATTTTAAATGATGATGATTCATTTTAGTTAGTTATATAGTGATAATAAATCATTTTATATTAGTTTTATAAAGAGATATATTTGATTTGAAAATATAAGAAAATTTGTATCGCTTCATCAATATAATAGCACTTTTTGTAAAAAATTATTTAACATTTATTTATATAGTTTTATAATTCAAATATGGTCATTTTGGTTTATTTATAATGATGAAAAATTAGTTTTCAAATTTTGTATACAAATATATGTTTTTTAACTAAGAAGTAAAATCACGACCGAAGATCGGAATGAAATTCGTAACGGTTTAATGTATAGAAGTTGTAAATAAATCAATACAACATGGTGATACATATGCACACATACATGTACATATACACGAACACATTCACATGCACATGAACACATATACACATACAAATATACTTATACATTTAAATATATATTACAAAATATTCAAGATATTTTCCTAAAACTTAACCCTTAAGTAAAACTAAAGTCAAACTCTTACACACTGAGTACAAGCAGATGGGTACGCACACATGGGGGGTACACGGTCGTGTATGGTGATGGTAGTGGGTGATGTGATCAAGCACATGTAAGGTGGAAATATCATGATATTTTCTCTCCACTTTTAGCCTATAAATACATGCATCCACCCTCCCATTTCTACACATGTTCTTCTACTTCTTCTTCTTATCAAACTATTTTAATGGCTTTCATGCTTTGAAAACATATATTGGTAAAACTATGGAAAAATATTCTAAAATAAAGTAAAATATATACATATGTATATACCATGTCAATCCACTTCAAAACCAAGTGCAATCACCTCCTCTCCACCTTCCAAACACACGGCCACCACCTCCATCACCACTGGTGGAGAGCTCCACCTCTTCCAAGCTAGGCCATGGCTATCCAAATGTCTCGGGCTTGATCCCGTAGACTCTGATTCAATCGTAGCGAAGCTATAGCAAATTTTCAAGAAGTTAGAAACCAATGAAGGTGAGAAACTATATATAGAGACATTTATTTATTTATAAATATGATGATCTGATATGATTTCCATGGATGTTTACTATGTTTGATCATCAAGTTTGGATGTTGATTATATGTTATTTTGATGAAGAAATGATTCATGTTTAATACACATCGAATATCACAAGGAAATCACTTTCTAAATCAAGTTATAAAAGTGATATGGAATCATGAAACCCCTTTTAAATGATGTAAAATGGTTTATAAATGTTTTATAAACACTAAAATCTATTTTGGTGAAGTTTTGATAAGTTATGAAAATTGTGTCAAAAATAGGCGCGCCGCGTAATGGTAGTTCGCGATTTTGCACCGTAGAAAGTTAAAACCATTTATACGATGGATTCGAAGTCGGAATTCTTTGTAATAAGAATTTTTCGAGCTCTTATAATCATAGTTTTCAAACAAAAGAAAATTCGAGATTTCTTTCAGAAAATTTTGAAATATGAGCAAAACAAGTTTTCAAAATAGTCGTAGTTTGGCAGTTCGAAAATCAAAACGACAAATTATTTGAAAATGATATTTTTAACTCTTTAAAAATATGGGATAAATTCTATAAATCTTTTAAAAGAGATTTGAGTTATAAAAATGGATTTCTAAATAATAGAAAAGTTGTTCAGATCAAATAAGCTTAAAAGCACTATTCGCAGCACTATTTGCAGCACTTTAATAACTTTTGAAATATGGCTTTAAACTTAAGTATTATTTTCCAAATATTTTTAGATAAATAATTAAGTATTTTAAAGATGAATTAAATGTTTTATAATTTATTTTTAAGAAATGTTTAAATAAATGATTTAAAGAAAATGTGTTATAATCAAGTGATTTAATCTCGGTTCTAAAAGCCGATGAGTAAAATGGATTTTTCTGTTCATGAGATCTAGATGTGAGGTGCTTAAACTAAGAAGATATTCAGGAGCAACCAGTGTCTTGGCTTACCTGGCCTTTTTCCTGGGCGAGGATAGATAAGGTCGAAATGTTAGAAACGAGGCAAGTATAAAAGATTTAAATCTTCCAAATTTAATACAACTTGGATTGTATAGAAATAGTCTTCTTATACTTGGCGTTAAATTTCGAGTAGGGAACCCGTACTATCCATGTGAATTTAAAAGTTTATTTCACCGCTATTCGACGGATAGTAAAGTTTGAATACAGAAATTGATGTCGAGTAAAATTAGTATAATTTCTATGGATCTGCTTTACTTGAATACTAACTAATTTGGATTTACAATCTTAGATAACATGATTAATTTGGAATTATTTTAATTCCTATGGATCCTTTTACTTGAAATTAATTGTTTGGGGTTTACAGTAAGCGATGTCTTAAATAACATTGTTTTTGACCCGTTTTAAAAGTTATGATTTGAAAATCTTCGTTAAGATTTAAATAAATGATTTGGAAATATTTTCCTAAGTAAAGAGTGAAAGGATTTGGAATTATTCCTAGATTTAAAAAGTTTTTAATAATTAAAGAATTTGATAAGAGAGGTTTAATGATTCCGTATATACTGAAAATCAATGTTTTAAAGATATATATCTCTAGAAGATATTTTTGATAAAGAGAAAAGTAATCAATCAAATTATAAGCACCTATTTACTTAAACATCTTTTTATCGATGATTGGTTCGAAGGAACCGTGGTCAAATTTGGGTAATTCTCATCTGAAAACCACTTCGAACCAATTTACGAGTTCAAAAGTGAAGATATGTTAAAGACAATGAAGTCATGGCAGGGATCTTCATAACGGAAGGAGTGCTAGTTGATAATTCGACGTAGCTCCCGAGATAAATAAATAGCAGTGGTCCCTTCGTTCTAGGATCTTCGTATTTAAGGACTACCCGCTACTAATCCTAGGAGTAATTCCCGACAGGATGTGGTAGGAGAGTGCCTTCGGTTTGTCCTATTCCTGGACAACTTGTATGGATGAATGTCTAACATTGCATTTCTAAGATCACAGTGCATTGATCTCTACAAATGTACATTTGTTTGGTGGTGTAGGAGGTAACCCCTCTTATACTTAACACCCTTCTCTAAGACGTACGAGCTCAGAGGTTATATTTTTGTAGAAATCAATAGTGTATTTTTGGAAATGGTTATGTGGCATTTTAAGTGAAAATGTTCTAAAAAGGTAAACGTTACCTCGAGCCTCGCATCCGAGGAATTATTAAACGGGCATCGCTTTATGGCTATGTGGTTCACTACCATTAGGGTTTGATATCACCTTTCTAGATTTGTTTTGCGTCCACTATGACGCCGGGTAAAAAATAATATGGTGTATAGTATGAGTGCTCTCGGATAGGTCAGGAATGACCGGGGTGATATAATATTCGATTCTATCCACCACCTGATGGGTCTGTGGGTAGGCCGGTCTTAATTCGCAAAGTTTTAAAGATGTCAATCCTCGTTGCATCCCTCTAAAGATTCATTGTACGGGAGATAGTCCTTTACATCATTATTCATTGGAAATCCAAGTCTCCAATAAGTGCCTTCGGACTTGATTGTGGAGCCTAGTTTGCTAGAATTTAATAATGTAACAATTTCGGGTATTTTGATATATTTATTTGAAAAGTTTTCAAAGAATGTCATTAAAAATTATATCACTTGATTTTACGTAGAATGATTTGGTTATCATAAGGTAAAAACCCGTTCCATGTTTATGTGCGGCGTGGTCTTATAGGATACCCTTGGTTTTTCAAATATTCGTATTTTGAGTTTCTTACACCAGTCGCATGGCTAACCCGGAGTTTATTTTCTTTCCCTTAAACTCTAGGTGCCCTATTTTTCTAGGCAACCTAGCAGTCAGGTTTTGTTTAGAGCATTTCGGAAGAGCTCGGAGCATGGAGATAGAAGATTCTTCTGAAGATTGTTATCCATTTCCACCGCACTCATGTACTATTATACTCCGCATTTGTAAGGAATAATAGTTATAACTTTCTATGTTAATGTTAATTTAAACTATGATAAATGTATTTTAAAGTTTTCCGCTGTAAAGATTATCTGTTGAAAGAATATATGTTATTCCATTCATGTAAGATTCTCCTCTCTCTTTGTTATCTTTCTACCCTTAATGATCGGGTTTTCTGGCACTTGAATTAGCGGCACATGAATACCGAGGTTGTATTAATGTTCATTTTTGAGGGCCGAAAATCCGGGGTGTCACACGAATGCTCCTTACCGTGGGTTCTCAAATTATATGAAGCCAAGAAGCTTTTTGATACTTCATAAGTTAATTTGGTCATGCTAAACAACAATGAAACAATCTCATACAGAAACCAAGTCTCATATACTTATTATATTTCCTACCGTTTCAACTTCTACCATCCCTCGGTCAAGAAGGAAGCCCGATAGGTTAGAGCACAATTTCTTGTACACCCTACTCGAATCATCATTCTTAACTCTTAAAGATAGAATCAAGTTTACTTCATTGGCTTTTAGGGCTAAGCACACGACTAAATATTTTTCATAGACGAGTGATCACACATGCATGATTAACTCACAAAAAGGACGATCAAGTCATGAATGACTTTTAATCCCTTTTTTATTTAATTAATATTTCATTAATTAAAACTTCTTCTATTAGTTAAACTCCTTTTATCTAATAAAACTTCTTTCATTTGATTTATAATCACTTAATTGAAAATTCATTCTTTAATTAAAAATTCATTATTTAAATAAAAATTCATTCATCAATTAAAACTTCTGTTGTTAATTAAGCACCTTTTATTAATTAAAGTCTTTTATTAATTAAACTTCTTTATTAATTAAGCTTCTTATTTATCAAAACTTCACTCATTTAATTAATAATTAATTTAACTTATTAATTAAACTTCTTATTAAACTTGATATAAAGGTTTAATTTCTCTTTATAAAAGGTATAATTGTATTCAACTATAAATTTATACAATATTTTACTATTCACTTATACTCTTATCAATACTTCAAAATTATTCATATATTTATCTCAAATTGTATAAGTATATTCACAAGTCATTAACATGATTTTCTTACTTAAAGTATTATCAAAGAGGTTAAAAACAAAAGTTACTAAAACATCATTACTATAAACCTGTCTGTGTTTATGTATTTGTACTCTAGACACTATTATAATATCAATGGATTTTCTATAGAAAGTGTTTTGGTTATCGTAAGGTAAAAACTCATCTGTGTTTATGTGCAGCGTGGTCTTATTTATTTAAAACTGTGTCTTTTGATTTTAACATCTAGAATGTGAAGAATTATTTGATGTTATTAGGTTGGCTAATAGGCATTTTTAACTTAGTAGTGTCTAAGGAAAAGTAGAATCTAGGATGGAGTTTGGATAACAACATCCTACTCTTCTTAGCTACTTACAAGACCAATTACGGTAAAGAGGTTGATTTGGTCAACTTAGTTTAATGATATAGGTATATGAAGATCATTTCTTCTTTTTACTTAGTTCTCGATCTTAGATTCGAGTATATGACTGGAAGTGTTTTACACCATTCCGGATAAGGATTTATCACTCCATTTTGACGGCAAGCATTGGTGAGGGTTCTTACGTGGGACCAAAGGTTGTCCATCATAGTTTATAGCTATGTAAGGTGAACTGAGGTATCTAATTAAGAGGCCTGATCAAAGTCCGCACTAGGAAGTGGTTGAGTGATACTAGTTTGGAAGTGAAGTTATGTGTTCTAGTGAATGATTAAAATCAGATTTTACATAGGGATGATCTATGTACATCATACGGACTGATGAATAGTTTAAATGTTTTTGAGAATTAGAGTTATGGTACAATTTCGGGGACGAAATTCTTTTAAGGGGGAAAGTGTAACGACCCAGAATTTTACCGCCTTGATTTGCGAATATTTAATAAATTTTAAATATTCAAATAATGGGTTTTATAAATTAAAAATAATATGAATCTTTTAAATAATAACAAATGATGGTAAAATAGATTTATAACGGCCTAGGATTTTACCACTTTGAAATAAGCTATTTAAATATATTTTATATAATCAATAAATGGATTTTATTAGCAAATAAACCTATTTTAATTATTTAATAATGATGGTAAAATAGTTTTCAAAAATTTATTTACCAATATATAGTTTAAATAAAAATAGAAAATGTGATCGGAAATCGTTTTTCAAAAATTCGATTTTTCGACACCGGAAAGTCATAGAACAACGTCATGCGCATTTGTTTCAACACGCACACACTTAAAACTAGGGGTTGATCAAATTTGCAAATAATATACATGCATATGCATGTATACATACATGAATACTTAGTATATATAAACATACATGCATGATTTGACCTTTAATGTACATATATATATTATAAAACCTAAGAAAATCCCTTAATTTAAGCACCTAAGTACAAGGCATGGTGCTAGCATGATTAAAGGGAGGGGAAGGCCATAACTATCGTGTATAATAGGGTGGGGAGGAGTATGGGCATCCATGTTTTCATGACATGAATATATATTATTATATATATACAAGGTTATTTTGGTAATTTCTTGTTTTCTATGCCTATATATACTCCACCTCCTTCTCATATTTTCTACTTTACATCTCCTTCTTCATTTTCTAATACCCTCTTCATATCTCCATCCATCCTTCCATGGCTTCTTAGTTAAATTCCAAAGTTAAAATATTGTGTATACACTTCTAAAATCAAGTTTAAACCTCCTACTTCACTTCGAATATCACTCCTCTCCAAAACAAGCTCCATCATCCCCAAACTAACCTAGGCCGAGCCAATACTAGCCAAGGCCGAGCCAAACTTGTACCTCCAAGGCCACACAAAGTCATATTTTCAAATTAAGGCCGTTTGCTAGGAGTATATTCAAGTTCAGTATGAGTTTGCCTTGATATAGAGAAAGTCAGGTGAGTAAAGTTAATGCTTTTTAAACAATTAGCTAACTTTATTAAAGTTAGCAAATCTATGATGTATTTTGATGTATGAATGTTATATATGATGTGTGTTTGATTATGTGATGATTTGGTGATAATTGTGTACGCCAAAGTTTGGGTAGGCAAGAAAGTGCCTATCTTGTGTTTTGGGAAGAAGGTTAGTTAGCGATTGTGAAAAAAAAATTGCTTATGTTAGTGCTATGATGTATGTTGTGGTATGGTGTTTGAAATGAGTTATTTGTTGCATATGGGTTCATGGCATGATGTTAGCAATTCGCTAACCAAAAACGACGTAGAAATCCGCTTTTTGTCGAAAGTTTGATTTTTGTTTCAAAGTGAAATGTTGTCAAGTTTAAAACTTTAATTTTGTTTTCAAAAGTTCATTTTTATGTTTTAGAAGTGATAAATGTTCAGAAGTTAAAGTTTTAAAAGTTAGAAAGTAAAATTTCAAGTTTTGAAAATTACGGGTCCGTATAGCGATAGTCGCTATACGCGTAGTTCGGAAAATCTAACTATTTTTGTAATCTAAACTTGTTTTTATTTAAAAAAAAATTGAAAAATGTTTTCTAACTTTAATTTAGTAATTAGAGAACAATTATTTAATTATTTAATTATTTTTTTACTTAATGATTAATTAATTAATTAATTAATTAAGATAATTAGTACTTAATCATTTGTTAATAATTGTTTTTAAACTTAAATGTTAATCAATGAAGTTAATTATGATTTGTTACTTAATTATAGTTAATTTTTATTTAATTATTAATTGAGGATTAATTAATTATTATTTAATTATTTATTTAAGATAATTATTAATTAATTAATATTTTAAAAGATCTTTGATTAAAGTTAATTACGTTTTAATATGGTTTAATTAAGGTTTAATTAGCTTTAATTAAAGTTAATTACTATTTAACAAGGATTTGATTCTCATTTACAAAGGTTTTAATTTATTTTAAAATCACTTTGAGTTTAAGTAATAATTTTTTTTTAAATGTTTTCTTTTCAAAATTTGTTTTAAATCAGGGGATTTCTGTGTCGCTTACCCCTAAGTAACCCCATATGATGAGGAAAACTAAATGACATCTATTATCAGAATAAAATACCATTATGCTATTACAATTAACTAGGATATTTACTTAAGTTGATTGGTTTTTATGTGTTGACCCCTTATATATCCGTTATTATGTGATGCCATGTTAAATTGGATAAGTAAAACCAAATTAAAAGCACCATTTTGGTTGCTAAGCCCTCGTTTGATTTTGTAAGGATAAATATTTCATTTTTCCTTATTTAAAATGGTTTCAAAGTTATTTCAATTTGAGCTGGATATTTAAAGAATGATTTGACAAATGGTTTTACTAAAGAAGTTTTTGACTAATGTGAATGGTTTCCATGTTATAAAAAGAAGTTTTTATAAAGGAATTTGGAAATTTATAAAAGGCCTTGGGTAAATGGATTTGATTTTTTAAGAAAGGAAGATTTCATAAATAAAGGAGATTTATAAAATGGATTTGCTTATTAATGGAAGCTAATTTAATTTAAGGTTATTTAGAAAGTTGTTTAAACAGGAAAGGTTTATAAAGAGTTTTATAAATTATTTTGGGTATTTATAAAAGAAGTTTTAGAAAATGATTTGGATATTCACAAAGGGAGTTTGTAAAAAGGTTTCGATATTTATGAGATATTTATATACCAAGTTTGGATAGTTATAAAAGCAATTTATTTAAATGATTTTAAATATTTATAAAAGGGTTTTATAAATGAGTTTGGAAGTTTGGAAAGTATTTTGAAATGTATATGGATTTCAAGTAAAAGAGATTTCATGAATAAAATATACTTGATTAAAAAGGATTTATCGAAAGGAGTATAAAAAATAATTTGAGATCAGGGTTTCTCTAAAATGACCTTTTGAAAATGGTGGTATAGAACATCCGTTCCACGCTTAACATCGAGGGAATAGTTTTTTGAGTTGTCTTTACCTCCAATTTAAACACTATTTGTTTAACCCTTTTTAACATTATTTGGAAGTAAGAAGTTATTCACAAATGTTTTGTGTATATACTTATGTCTAAGAGATAAGTATATGAATGTCTTAGACAAGCGTTTTGAAAAGAGATTTATTAAATAAAGATTTGTTTTGAGGCTTAGTGGTTGCTATGGATAAATAAATCTCAAATGGAATAGGATTTTGTTTGTTTGTTTGATAGTTAAATAACCAACTATCAAATATGGACCCAAAACATAACTTTGGAAATATCTAGGAGAAACAGATGAGTTATATGGCACAGTCATCTCCGATGATGTTGTACTGTGCATATAAATCTAGTTTCATTCTCCTAGGACAAATGATTAGGAAATCCGTCCACTAACGGTTAGGAGGTGATCTCCTCTCTTATCTTTGACCGTTTATTTCCTAAAAAACCGGGGTTGAGTTTACCTGGAATTATCGAAAGTTGTTTCAAAAAGATCGGGATCGGATATGCTATCCGAAAACCACTTCAATCCAACTCAAGTGCTTCGAAGTAAAGACATCTTGAAGATGATGGAATTTAAGATAAAGCTCTCAAGTGTTTCGTTTGGTCCTAGAATGAACTTGTATGGATGAATGTTGGCATTGCATTATTGCATGGAGGGCAGTGTTAGCATTCCAACTGGGAAGTGCTAGATAAAGGTAAAACATAGCCTCAAGCCTCATCAACCGGAAAATGACAAAAATCATGCATGTAGTAGGGCTAAGTGGGTCGCTCCCATCAGGGTATGGTCATTCCAAATTTAGATCGATTACTATCTACTCATGTAAGCTTCGGGGCCCATTAATGAAGGGGTGATCATATTCGATACTACTAGTCAAGTGGTAGGCCAGTCCTGTATGGCAGGGGTACAAGATGTTCATGTCAGACCCCGGTGTATTTTATCTAGAGGTATACCATCGGAAGGTAGTTCCTTACCTTATCATAATATGAAATCCAATCTCCAATATGTGCCTTTACGGTTTTGATTGTAGTACCTAGTATGCTAGAATTTAATTAATGTTATAATTTCGACTATGATTAATAAGTATTTGTACTCTAGACACTATTATAATATCAATAGATTTTCTATTGAAAGTGTTTTGGTTATTGTAAGGTATAAACCTGTCCATGTTTATGTGCAGCATGGTCATAAGAGATACCTTTGATTTAATGGTTTTTATAAAGTTAAAAACTTATGTTTTACTCACACCAGACCCATGTCTGACCCGGAGTTTATTTTATTTTCCTAAACTCTTTGGTGCTCAAATTTAAATGGGCAGCCAAGTAGTTCAGGTTTTTCCACGAATTTATTTTAGAGGAGCTTGGAGCAGGTGGCTTCATCGATAGCTAGTTATTTTTATTGTTTCTGTTGTATTATATGTATATTATATCTGTTAGGTAGGGACAGGCCGTTATAACTATCCTAGGGTAGAATTTGTATTAGTATGACTCTGATGTAACATTTGTGAAATGACTTTGTAGAATATTATGTTGAGTAATATATATTGTTCCGTTGCATTGTCAGATTCTATATTGTTAGTTTCTTCTATTATATCTTTCTTTCACCCTATTGACTCGTCTTTCGGATGACTTAATGATCAGCACACATATACCGAGGATGTATTAAGTGTCATCTTTGGTAGTAAGAAAGGCAGATCATTACAGGTAGGTTGGAGCGCTATTGCTCATCTTTACTCGAACATCAATCTTAACTCTCACAAATAGAGAAGTCTACCTCGCTCCACTTTTAGTGTTAAGTATAGTAATACTACCATTGTTAGTTTATGGAATAAGGATCTTTAAACAAATTTAACACTAGAGGTGGGTGAATAGTATTTACTAACTTTTATGAATCGTTTTGAATTCTTTTAATATTATAGTTTAAACGGTGCAAATTGACAATCACAGAAGCAAAAGCAGATAGATATAAATGCAGTAAAAGCAAAAAATAAAGAGTTGGAGAGGTCACACCAGGATTTTTATACTGATTCGGAGTTATCCTACATCCAACCCCGTACAATTTACTGTACAGATTACTTTCCAAATATCAAAGATTATACAATCTCGGTTTCAAGGCTACGAGACATACCCTCCAGATTTTTTAAGCTCCAGGTACAATCACTATATTCGGACGGGACAACAGCACACCTACTTATATTCAAACGGGACACCAAGCACACCCACATGGATTTTAGGGACACCAAGCACACCTATGAGAATAAGAGTATGATTTGATAGAGTTTGCAAAAATAAATTTCTTGACCTTGAGTAAAAATGATCCTATAACCTCTTAAATAGCACTTTAATCTTGATTTAAGTGAGAGAGATGAGAGAGATAAAAAAGTAAACGTAGAGAATCAAATCAATAGAGTTCAAATTTTATTCTGGTTGAATTTGAGAAGATTTTGGGTAGAATTTTTTTTAGAAATCAAGAGAGTAAAAGAGGAGAGAAAATATTAGAAAGTGGTTAACCAAATCCATTGAGAGAACCCCTATTTACTGAAAACAATAGTCATATCCATTCGCAAAGAGATATAACGAAAAGACACTTCCATTCAAAATTTGAATTTTTAGAATATCGGACTATATGTCGACATATGCTATATGGGTATGTCGACGAATCCTTTGTATTTTTGAAAACCATTTATTTTATTTTTTTTGAAAATCTTAAGCTTTGTAAAATATTTTGATACTTTGTAAAATCATTTAAACTTAGTTTATACATATTATAATCATAATAAAACTTAAGAAAATCTTATAAAATTTTGAAATATTTTAATATATAAATGATTTAAATATAAATTTCTTTTGAAAATAATATATAAAGTATAAGTGAATATATTTGTAACGACCCGCAAAATTTAATGGTTTTAAAAGTATATTTAACTGGAAATTTGTGAAATTTTAAACAATAAAATTTGAAAATAAAAATTTATTATTTGGAATACGTCTATTTTAATATAGCAACTGGTAAATTTTCATCTCATAATATTGAAGTTTATTTTCCTGTGAAATTTTATTTCAATTTAAACCGGTTAATAACAGTGAATTTAAAAGTTTTCCGAAACCAAAATATGTCAACAGGAGAAATTTATTCAGATCATCCTGAATCAGACTGCGAAATTCGTTTTTCCAAATTTGGACTTCTACTGCTCCGTTTATCTTAATTCTGACGAAATAGCAGCATTTTTCGGTACCGATTATCGACTTTTGGTCGGATGATCGTGCCACTAATATCTGTGTACCGTTTTGATCGTCTCGTCGCGCTGATCACCACGGTATATTTATTTTTGTATTTTAATGTCTGGTGCACGGCGAAATCTGTGAAACATATAACTGTACCAGTACCACTTTTCACTTTTGATAAGTATGCCCATTCAACTTTCAAACGGCTGGAATAAAACGGTCACTAGCTTTCATTTCAACATTTATTCCAAATTTCAGCCGTTGCCATCACCTACCGTTTCATTTATTTGTGTACGTTTTGTATACATTTATTTGGCAACAGTTCATATTTCATTTGCCTTGATAACTCTGTTCCACTTTTGCGAAATCATATTTGGTTCTTCATCTTCCTTCTCCTCTGCAAATTCCCTCCTTCCCAATATTTTGCCGAGCCACTCCTTTACTTGAGACCATCCTCCTTCCCCATGCAACCGGACCTCCACACACCTACTCCCTCCGCTGCCAAGCCCACCTCCATCCTTCCAACCGAGAGCACCCATGCCTCGCTCAACCACCTGACCTCACCTCCGCCACGTCAGCCTCCACTTCCTCACATCCTCCGCCCGTGACAACCCATCACCGAACCAGCCCTCCACGTCCTTCCTCCACCTTCACCCCCTAACTAGCTACCGCTCCTCCCATCCCTTCGCCTGACCCGCCACCTGGAAGCCGCCACACACGGCAACCACAATCGCAGCCACCTCTTCCCACCACCACAGCCATTCTCCTCCCACGTGTGCCGACCCACACCACTGCTCCTCTCTCTTTCACCTCACCTATCTGCCATCATCTTGTAGCCAGTGTCTTCGTTCCTCTCCCCTTGCCGCATCCTAACGTCGAACACTTCCAACATCACCACCACGCAAGCCTCGTTCCCCAAGCCATCATCCGATCTCACACTTTCCCTGCATCCGTGCTCTGACCTCCTGGCCGTGCTTCCTCCTCCCCTTCAAACTTCGACCCAGTATTCTTCCCTTGTCTCTTCTCGTGAGGTATATACATCTGTCCTTTATATGTTAGTTTGTGTTCTGGTTTTGATATAAAGGGTTAGTACTATATTATTATATAGTCTTTTTTGTTTTGTTTTGTTTTTCAGAGAGAAGCAGATAGGTGTAAGTCTAGATATATCAAAGAGAAATATATATATATAGTATATACGTGTACTTGTATATTCTATTTAATACTTTAGAGTATAAGTTTGTACATATGTAATAGACCGGTTAGTATATATAAATGCAAGTTCATAGTTCCTGTATATTGTTTATAGCTTATCTCCATACAGTAATATGTATATGTAAAGTTTATATAGATATCAGTTTACACATCTAATATAATGTAAATATGTTGTGTGTCATCTTGATTCAAGAATAAACGTTTTGGTCTTTAAGATATATGATACAAGGTCAATAATAAAAGACATATAGTTGTACTTATGGTGTCTGTGCATTTGTCTTAAATTGCATAGTATATGTATACATATACTCATGTCTATATATGGTCTGCATCTTCATCTAGTTGAATGCATTCATACATTTTTTTGTATATATGTTAAGTCATTCTCAATGTATTAAACATTGGGTTTAAAAATATAATCTGTTTGTAAAGTGTATATATTGGATCTTTATAATAGTTATATATATATATGAATATCCTGTGGGTTAAGTTTATACCTAGACAAGTATATTATAGATGTTAATTCATCTCATATCTGATCTGCTTTAATTAGTATAGTATATTAAGTCTGGTCTGCATATTTGCTTGGATATGTAGAGTTGCATATGTTCACTTTAAGTTTATAGCTGAATTGTTATATTGCAGTTAGATATGTATGATAAGCTTTGTTTACTATTTGATTAATATGTTAGTGGTATACTGGTTACAGTAGAATATATAAGTACAACATTCCATTGTATAAGTGTACAACGTTTTATTTTAGATCAGATTTGTTGTCTAAAATGCATAGGTTATATTATTATTTTGAAATTAGGTACCTTTATATCTAATATGTTATACTTACATTAGTGATAATAGTTGAAAGATATATATATATATATATTTTTTTTCTCAAAATTATATTATGTAGATATGTTGTTTTATTTATGTGTTTTATCCAAACCAATGATTTTGGAATATATATTTAATTTAATATATGGTTAAATTTGTATTGATTTGAAAATAATTATATATTTTCCGTTTCTGTCAACTCGATCTGATCCGTTTTCATCAATTCCTGTTAAACAGCTCGGTTGTTCATCGCATTCGTGCCAATTTCGACTTGCTTTGAAAATCGTCATTTGAGTCGGTCATTTCGCAATTCAAATCATAACTTGTTATGTTTTCTATCTCCTCTCTAGCCTCGAAAGGTGAGCAATCACTCACGATTAACGTTCTTTTATTATTTAAATTTGATTTCAATTGAAATAGCAATTGAAATATGCTGCTGTAGTTATTTAAGTTGTTATATATGCTATTATCTATAACTGTTCACCTGTGACATCTAACACCAGTATCTAGTATTATATGCCTGTTATTACTATTATTTGTAACTGTTCACCTGTGAAATCTGACACCGGTATCTAGTATTATATGCCTGTTATTACTATTATTTGTATCTGTTCACCTGTGACATCTGACACCATTATCTAGTATTATATGCCTGTTATTACTATTATTTGTATCTATTCACCTGTGACATCTGACACCCGTATCTGTTATTTATACTGATGATATATGCCTGTTGTTATATTTTTAGTATATGTTATCACTCTACAAGTTCCCTGTTAGTATAGAATTCACTATGGGTTGAAATGATACATACCCGAACGGACTTTAGAATAGGAGAAAATCGTTATGGGTTGAAATGATAAACCCAAGCGATTTTCATTTGAATTGAAATTGGGATTACGGGTCGAAATGATATCTACCCGTATTATTTAAATTTCGGATTGAAATGATAAATATCCGTATCACTTAACCATATGATAAATATATATACAGACACCGTTGGTCCATATATATAAATATTTTGAAAATGAATTCTATGGTTTTGGAAAGAAATATATGGTTTTAAAATGTTGAGCCTTAAATTTTTATATATAAATGGGAATGATTGATTAAATACATATAATATGGTTGAGTATTTAAATTTATGTTTCAAAATAGATTTCGGTAATAATTTGAATAAGTTAAGGTTGGGAAGATAATTTGAATTTAGTAAAGAATTTTATTTAATTAAACTGATTTAAAACTTATTGAAATTGAAATTTGGAAATTGAGTTGATTTGAACCGATTTGTGAAACTTGAGGAAATTATAAATACTTTACTTTATAAATTATTTAACCTATATATACTGTTTGGAAAATAGATATATTTGAAATGAAATGATATTTGGGTTTTGAAGTATAAATTTAATTGAAATGACCACGGTGTTAAAATGTATATTTCCACCTTGTAGATAGTTCTGAAGATCCTTAGAGGATGGTTATCCCAACATCCTTTAAGTTACTCGTATTTCAATTGATATTTCACTTGAGTTGGATTTATTTATATAAGAATGTTAATCCTGACTCGAGTGTTTTGTGTTTTGCTTTACGCTCGGGTCAGATCGAGTGATACAGCATTTGAGACTCACCCTTGGAGTTTGGAGCTTCCTTTGGAGATCCAACTATCGCCTCAGCTTTCAGCTCTTCTAGTTGATTTGTTCAGAGAAGTCATCTGTTGTACTGGAGATTTCACTGCATTTGAGATATTCTGTTGTATTTTATTTCTAACTCTGATGTTTATATAGTAGCTTCATGAACTACTGTTTTATCTGATCCGCTGCGTATTATTGTATTACTATGTGTCTGTGATTCTGTGGTTGATTTATTTACTGCATATGCTGAGTTTTGCCAAATTTTTATTACAATCTGTTATTTCGAATTATTCAAGTCAGACATGTGTGGATTTATTGTCGATTTGAATGGTCCAAAATAGCGGGTCGTTACAGTTGGTATCAGAGCTTTGGCTCTAGGCGAAACTTATCATATATTGTAAATTTATTTACAGAATCACTTTCGTTTGAGTTTAATCTCTTCCTTTGGACTCGATTTCCTTTGAACTTTGGAACGTTCCCTACGGTTCCAAAATTCATTCTTGTCTCTCTCTATTAGTATTCTTTTGATTCTGGAGTATCCCATAACTCCACTTTGAATGATCTCTATAAGAATAGGCGATCCCGCCAATCTTTGAAGGAATTGTGAAGGGGTGAAACTTCTTTACAATTAGCATTGATTCACCGGAGATTTATATATCCCTCGGTTTAAAATGCTGCTATCTTTTGCTATGTCGAATTCTATCTTTGGCGATCGAATGTCGATTTGCCTTAGAATTCGGCACTGATCTTATTTTGGAATCACGGTTGATCGGTTAAGGTCGCCCGCGATTTATATAACTATATCGATCTATTGTTTTGTAATTAATTTTCTCATTTTCGTTCGAACTTATCTTCGAATCAGAAATCCTAATCGATTAGAGGCCCTCTAATTTGAATTTCTATCTTTGTTTGAAATCCATTCTTAAATCATCCTTTGAAATCAGGTTTGTTTGTATTTTAAGAAATTGTTTTCTAAATCGAAATTATTATTTTTATAAGTATGATTATATTATATTTTCGATAAAGATTATATACCCTTTTTAAAATGAGAATTTGAGGTTTCGAAAGGATTTGTAATTTTGAAAAGTTATATAAGAAATTGATTTATATAAAAATGATTTATAACTAAAAGACTTTAAATTTGAAATTCGAGAATTGAACTCCGGTATTTTGAAATTGGTTTTAAGATTTTGAAAAATATAATAATAATATGATTTAAAAGTATTTTCCGAATAAGAAATGTTTCCAATGATTTTAATGAGTTTCGAATGATTTCGAAGAAATTTCATAAGAAGTTTGAGAAAATAAAAGTCCAGAACTCACTTATGTCGCTGGAAAATAATTTCGGTGATGAGTGCACGCATCATCGACATTGATTTTCGAGTTTCAGAGTGAGAGATAGGCCACTTCAGTAGCTTTGCTATGCGAGTGATTTTTTTAAACCATTTTTATTTCAAAATTTTGAAGTATGATTGATATTCGAGAGATATATGTATATGTATTTGAAACGATTTGAAATGAGCCGGTGTTAAGTCTTCGAGTTTTGGATTTGATATAACCCTATCTATTAAAATTGATTTACTGATTTGTTGCTGATTTCCAACTCTTGAATTTGAAAATGATTTCTTCAACTATTTTGAAGGTTCGAGCACTTTCAAATCAAGGTTTACTTTTCAAAGCTAAGAAATTTTGAAAAGTATTTTGATAAAGTATATAAGTTTGTTTTGAATGTTTAAGTATAAAGTAATATGATTTAAATAAGTTGAAACTGTTTGGTTAAGTAAATGAATAAGGAAATTTTAAATTTTCTAATATGAAATTTAGATTTGAAATGTCTTGAGAAGAATTTGGTCTTCAAAATATTTTGAATAAAATTTAGTTTAAATGTTTTAACTTAGTAACATCTTTATGAAACTATATATTTAACAAGTTGGAATAAATATATAAGTTGTACGTATGCTGTTTTATTCGCATAATTAATTTGATCCAAGATTGAGTACACAAGTTCGAGGTGGATTACACCATTTCGTGTTAGGATTTTTCATTTGATTCTTGATGGCGAATATTTGATATGGATTTTGGGCTTGATTCTAGAATTCTCTATCATAGTATATGGCTATGCAAGGAGACTGATGGCTTCTAGTCGAGAAACCATATCGAAATCCGCATTAGGGAAGTCGAATGGACAATACTAGTTCGAAAGAGAACTTGTGTGATCGAGCGAGCGATCAAATGTGATTTTGCGAAATGATGACGTATGTACATCTTATATTCTAATATCATTGATATATTTTGACGCTGAAATTGGAAGCTGTCGGGTTAGAATATCTTTGCTTACTAAAAGAAAATTTCCAATTTAAATTACAAAGATATATAACCCATAAAGGCAAAGATATTCAATCCCATATGGCACTTCATACAACGAAATTTATTTTGAAAAATTTGATCCTTATATAAGATAGACCTTACGAAAGTATAAGATGATTTTGAAAACATTTGATTTGGAAATGAATTGGTTGACTTAAATTATATTGATTTGGAAATTTGGATTTATTTTCTAAATCTATAACTTTGGAAACTTTGAAACTAAAGATAATTAATTTGAGAAGAAATAATTTGGTGAAATTGGATATGATTTTGAAATTGAACTGATATTTAACCAAATTGAAATTTGAGAACCTTATGTTACTAAACACTTGATTTGGGAGTTGTCGAACTTATATAAAATTGATTTGTATCAGTATGAAATTGATTCGAAACCTATAGATTTGAAAGGTACTCAATTTGAAAGTGAAATCTTATATAATTGAAGTCTATATAAGTATGATTTGATATACTATTGATTTTGGAAAGTATTTGATTTGAAAATTAAATCTTATATATAATGGATTTTATATAAGTACGATATTTGAAAGTGATTTGAAAAGGTACTATATGATACATATTTTCGAAGTAAAGATATGGAAAGTGCCTTCTGCTTGATATCCGATTTGTGGCCACATCTTGGATTCATTCTATCGATATTATTCTCTCTGATTTTGGTTTTCCGGATATGATACTCGAGTGTCCTTCGAATTCCATGGCGTTACCCATGGTCTTATTGTTCTCTCGTGACTGCATAGCGCAACTGCCTGGCTGAGTCTTGCCTAGGGGTACGGATTGTTTCCTGGGGGATCCAGGCGTAACCATTGTGTATCCTGCAATCTGTGTAGGTCGCGAATAGTAGCGCAAATGCTTGGCTGAGTCTTGCCTGGGGGTACGGATTGTTTCCTGGGGGATCCAGGCGTAACCATTGTGTATCCTGCATTCTACTAGTCATCATGGCGTAACTCGCAGGGCTGAGAAAGCTTACGGATATGGATTGTTTCCTGGGGGACCCAGGCGTAACCATTGTGTATCTGCGAACCATGGTTAGACAAAGGTTTTGTTCGTTTTGTTGTTTGGATTGTACTTCCATATCTATTTTTAAAAGTTTTTTCCAGTATTTTCACTGGGTGTTGAAACAGGTCTACTAAGTACCTGGAGAATTCTAGTTTTGCGCCTGATCAACGCACTACCAGAGTCTACAGGAACAAGGATAAACTTGTCGAAACATCGAGTTATAAAAGTATCTTCGAAATGAAATTTGTTTCGTTATAAAAAATATTTTATTATAAAAGTATTTCTAACAAAGAAATTCTATATTAATATTTGAAATTCTAATGGTTTGAATTAATTATTCATGCCCGATTCTATTCTTTTGAATCTGCCTTATCTGCTCAGCTTTATTTATCCACCTATTTTCTGTTCCCAAATCCTCCTTCTTGTCCTTGTTGACTATATTCTTTTAAAATATTGTTATTTATATACTACATGGTTTAAAAAAAAGTAGTGTTATAAATATTTTAGAAGTTATGAATTTAATAATACATATTTAAAGTAAATGATTATTGATTTATTAATGATATTTGAAAAGTATTTTTAGATAGAATTAATAAATTTATGAATTATGGATTTAATGTTTTCAAATAACTTCTTTGTAAATATAAGCAATAATGTAAATAATTGTTTTCAAATGGTTTTCATATATTTATAAGGGTGTCATTTAAACATATAAATAGTATTTATAAAGGGAAGCAAGAAATTTTACAAATGGATTTTTTTTTGAAAGGTCTTAAAGTATTAAAGATAATTGAATTGCAAAGGAAGTTTTCAGATTTTAAGTAAAATTTATATAGTTCAAATTAATTGTTTAATCTTGACTTTCAATCTGCTTTTATTTCTGGTTGTTCTATTCTCCTACCACCTTCCTTTTCGGGGACGAAAAGTTTTGAGTGGGGGAGAGTGTAACGACCCGCAAAATTTAATGGTTTTAAAAGTATATTTAACTGGAAATTTGTGAAATTTTAAACAATAAAATTTGAAAATAAAAATTTATTATTTGGAATACGTCTATTTTAATATAGCAACTGGTAAATTTTCATCTCATAATATTGAAGTGTAACGACCCGGAGTTTTCGAACCCGAAATTTCCAGATGGTTAGGAGAAAAAGAAAGAGATAGAAGAAAGAAACAGAACAAGACACAGATTCTCACATTCGCAGCGGATCAAAATACAATATCCAATAATAATATCAGTTATACAAAGAAAACTGTATTTGTTAATTACATTTTAATACATCAGAGTTACACATTTACAGACACTGGATATATACACTTATCAAGTCTCAGATATACAATAATATAACACAGTAGAAACACTCCATACGTTCCTGCCATCCAGCTCGACTCCTGAGCTCCAGAACGTCCTTACCTGAAAATCTGTAATACTCGGTCTGACCCGAGCATTACAACAAAGTAACACCCGGGTCAGGATGGAAACCAGCGTGAGTAAACTCATCTAACATGAAATTTCAATTTATATAACTTATATAAACCCGGGTAACTCGTACTTTACCACAAGTAAACAATTTATATGGTCAACACTTATTTCACAAAACAATATCTAGGTATCCAACTTAGTTTAAATGGTCCGTATTATTCCAAACCAGCCTATTGATTTCACATATCAAATCTATAAAGAATTATAGATTACTAGTCGAAGTGGTTCCGGATATCTCTGATATCCGACCCCGGTCTCTTCGAATTCAATACTATCTTTTTAAGCTAAGTTGTTTAAGTTTAAAACAATTCAATTTAACTTCAGAATGTCATATTCCCACGATAATTCCATTATAGATAAATAACTCATATTTATCATAGTTCAAACAAAATATTTCATATCACAGAACATTAGCTACATTACAAAGTACATACCAGAGTCAATAACAATCAAAGGTATTCAATATAATTTAATCATCCATAAGCAAGATTAATTTCACATAATTAATAATTAATTTAATTTAACTTACTAATTAATTAACTCTTAATTACTTACATTAATTAATTAACCTTTAATTAATCAATTTAATTAAATATCATTTAATTACTTACCTTAAGTAATTTTAATTTCTTTCATTAATTAACTAATCCTTTAATTGATTAATTAATTAATTATTACATTAAGAAATAAATTCTCTAATTAATTACATGATTTAATTATCCTTTAACCATTAGTTAACCCTTAATTACTCTCATAAATTAATTATACCATAATTAATTACTTTAAATTAATCACATTCAATAATTAATCTTAGATTAATCACATTCATTATCCTCTAATAATAAATTAAATTAATTTAGCCCTCAACAATTTAGTCCTTTATATTAAGTAATTCCAATTACTTACATTAATTTAATTAATTATCCAAGACCTTAATTAATTTTTTAAGATAAACCATTTATCTTAATTAATTACTTCATTATCATTAACATATAAATTTAAAACATTTTATCCTTTAATTAATACTTAAGTACATTTTAAATTAAGTTTAAAATAACTTAAAGTTTAAACTTAACAAATTATAACTTCCTTAACTTTACTTTTTAATACCATTTATTATAGAAGGAATAGATTTTAAGAAATGATTCAAACTAGGTTCATTTTTAGAATTTTTTTTTTAAACTTGCTTTATTAAAATTTTAAAGCTGTTAAATTTTCTTCGGGTCCATCCCGATATACTCACGAACCCAACTCCAAGTTTCCCCCCATCTCTTCTCGTCTTCGAGTTATCACTCGAATAACTTCGAGTCACCCTCTAAATTTCTCGAGCTCGTCCCGAGGCAACAGCTTCTTCCCCAAACTCAAAACAACACCCAGACACTATTCCTCGTGTGCACGTGCACACGCAACTGCCACCGTTCCGATCGCCTCCGATGATGCCTGCAAGTCACCAACGACCCTTACCAACATCTCGACTACCCAGCTTCGTTGAAGGCGACGTAAAACAAAATCAAGTCGATTGATTGAAACTGGAACCAATCAATCGATCAAAACACCCTGCCGTAGACGAACTCCACCATCAGAAACTCGGCCACTTCGTCCAAAGCCACGTTTCGTACTCCAGCATCATTACCTCTTCACGCGATCAGGTCCGATACACTCTCGACCCCGCAATCGCCACAATTACCTCGACGACATAAATTGTCGTTAAACCCTATATCACTTTTCCCTGGCCGTTCCGACCATCTAGAAAACCCCAGACTATTTTTCTCGCAATCACCATTCTTCCAGCTAACCTCAGCCAAAAACTTGATGACACTCCCTTCGCCGATCGTCGAGAATCGACGAAAAAGCAATTACTGATCAACTCGCAAATTCTCATCATCCCAAAACTTAAAAATCATGAAATCTATATCAAAATTCCTTATTTTCTAGTTCGAATCTGTTTACCTAATCAAATCATGGAATTAAGATGATTGATTTTCTGACTATAATGATTTTTACTGTATTCTTTTTCTTCCAGTTAAAAACTACCTTCAAATTTTACTTGAAAATATTTTTAAAACTAATATCTAGATATTTCAAACATATTTTGTTTATATATCATAACCTATAGAAGATTAGGGGAAGAGAAATTTATTTTTGAACTTGTTTGGATCTGAAAAACAAAACAGAGGCTTGTATATATGTATACAGACATGCCCATTCAAACAATTTCATATTTATATACATGCAAGCATATTTACATTCATGCACACATTTATCACAACTTTACTTCAAGTATTTACTACATGCATCAAGATTTAAACAGATGGAAGCTTTTAAAAGTTAGTTTACTCACCATTATTTGAAGAAACAGAGCAGTTTTGGTCTGGAACTTGATTTCTTTTTGCTTAGTTGAATTTTAAACTTGTTGTTTGATCCCTGGTTACTAGTTGATAGATTTCCCTTTTCTGAACTTCAAGTTGTATTTGAAGATTTGAAGCTGCTATTTGAATTTGCCTTGATCTCCTTCCTCTGATTTGCATTTGAAATTTCCAGATCTTTATTTCCTTTGAATTTTAATTTCCAGGTTTCCATTTCTTAGATCTATGTTTCGATTTTCATTTTGGTTGAGATGAAGATGATCTTTCAGCTGAGAGTACAACTTATTATTATTTTACAATTTTAATTTTAAATTAAAATGTCAAGAATATGACATTTGTCCCTTGTATGATTTAATTTTCTTACACCTATGCTCAAAGATTTACAAGTGTCTTAACATACATTTAAAAAGTTAACAAGTGTTATTTTAAATGTTTAAAATGTGATTTTCTTTTTAATAATCTATTTAAGCCTTATACAAATATTTATTTAATATTCATATGATTATAAAATGTGTATACTTATCCTTTAATAAATATTCATATGAATTCAAGTAACTTATATTTTGATTCAATTTAATGTTTATATGTTTGAAACATCTATTTTAATTTAACTCTTAAAATTTAAAACAAATATATCTTGTGTTAAAATTAAAATTAAAGAATATTAAACAAATGAACTTTTAAATTTAAATCTTATCTAAAACTCAAGTTGAACTATATGTTTATAATAATAATAAATTAACTTTGTTATTAAAATTTAAATTTCAAATATCATTTCAAAAGCATTAAATCAAATTAATCTTTCAAATTACAAATTATATATATATATATATTAAAGTTTGAAAACTCTTGTTAAATTCAAATCAATATTTTTTTTCCAATTTCAAATATATATACAAATATATATAAACACATTTCAAATAGGAAAACATTTTAACATTAATTTAGAAAATTACTGTGTTGAATTTTAAAACACAAACCAAATCATAATATATATATATTCATATATATTACAATTTGAATATTAAGCTTTTATTATATTAAAAACTTCCTATTTATAAGATATATCAATATATATATATATAGAATATATTTTTGATTAGCTTTTGAAAAATAAAACTAATATTATATATATATACTATATTAGTTTTGAAAAGATAAATTTTACCAAATAAATATTTATAAAAGAAGATCATTAAACAAATATTATCAAATGAATATTTATCTAGATATTTATAAGTCAGTATTTATTATAGTTCAAATTCATCTATATACATATCCAGATATATTATAATTATCAAAATTTCATTTATTAATCCAAATAAAATCAGTATTTCTATTAATTAACTCAGTTAATTATCAATTAACAGATGTTCCAAAATCCGGGTTATCACATTCCTCCCCCCTTAGAATCTTTTCGTCCTCGAAAAGGAACGAAGCCAGAATTTACTTATTATCAGATAAATTTTCTCTTTGAACATATTTTAAAAACACTTTAAAAATCTTTATAATATTACTAAATTAGTTTTTATAAAAATACTTTTATAACTCGATGTTTAAACAAGTCCATTCTCGTTCTCACATAAATTCGGTCATACGTTGATCAGGCGTAAGACTGAAAATCTATAAGTACTTACCAGACCCATTTTCAATACCCAGTGAAAATATTTGGAAAATAATTTATGAAAATATAGAAAACAGTTTTGAAAATAGAGGAAATATCTTTGGTGAGAATGCTCTGGAAATCATCACCCCCATCCATGGTCGCAGTTAACCCGATGGTTACGTTGCCGTCCCGGCAAAATCCACAGATAACTGTAGGTCTCCGCGCTCCTCGATTACGCCATGGAACCCGCTACAGATCGTAGTTATACCCGGGCCTTACATTGCTATCACAGCACAAACCCATATAACTGTAGGCATCAGCGCCACCGAATTTCGCTGCCAAAAAATGAAACTTCTCCCACATAGGTCGCAGTCTACCGATATAAAATCAAACGTAGACAGTTGGCTCTCAGCGGCACACACGACTTTCGCTATGTTACCATAGTGTCACAGTCTACCGATATAAAATCAAACGTAGACAGTTGGCTCTCAGCGGCTCACATGACTTTCGCTATGGTCTGCAGTAGATCGCAATGACATCGAGTTAAACTGTCGTCACAGCATAACCCAAATGCCTCTGTGGGCACCAGCCCCTCGACTTTCGCTACACAAATAATCCTCAGGAACTAGTTTTGTCCGGACTCCTCACAGGATCAACTTTAGAATCCCCCCTTGGGGTTCAAGGCAGTACCACCCAGTGGCACTCCTGAGAAGTTCATTTCAAGAGAGCGCCTTTTTCCCCAGAGCTATACTCAAAACATTTTATACTATATACTTATAGTATCTTCAAATCATACCCTTTATGATTTATCAAAATCTCCTTTACACAAAATCGATTACCAAAATCGATAATTCTCAAACTAGGCTTTCCAAAATCCAAAATTGATTTTCCCAAAAATCAAAAGCCCTTTCCAAAATCCATAGGTTCCCAAAACCTTTTCCAAAATCATTCTCATAAGATCCTTTATATATATATAGATATAGATATAACTTTGAAAATCTTTGGATCATTTCAAACTTTGTATAAAACCTCTTTTATACTTCAAATATTTCAAAAACCCTTTTCTTTTAGCAATAGATTCAACAAGGAAAGATTTACCTTATATAACAAGGATATATAACTTTATTTTATTCTAAATCAAATATTCACATTTGATAAATCTTTTATAAAGTTATTAACCATATTTCTTTTCAAAAACCATTTTACATTTCTTATCCACAAATCTTCAATATCAATTTCATTCAAATCCGTACGATGTACACATATCATCCGTACACAATATCAATCTGATCGCTCAATCGATCACACAATTTCACTTCCGAACTAGTATCGTCCACCCGACTTCCTAGTGCGGACTCAGATCTGGTTTCTTGATCAGAAATCGTCATTCTCCTTGCATAGTCGTAGCCATGATAGAGAATATCCAGAACCAATCAACAATCCATATCCAGGTTCACCGTCGAAAATCGAGCGAAAAATCCCACCTCGGATCGATAATACTATCTCGAAATTCTGTGCTCGAATCTGGATCAAATCACTATGCGAATAAAATAATATACGTATATCCTACGTATTTATCTCTATTGGTTATTAGCCAAATCAGTTTCCTTTTCTATTCATATTTCCTTTAATTTCATTCACTTAATCTCAATTGCTTCCATTTCCAATTGAGTTATTACTTCAATTACAAACAGTCTGAACTCTGACCTATTTAAATTAAAAAATAACTTGAAAAAAAATTTTTTAAATAGATAAGTAGTTGAAAAATAGTTATTAGTTTGTAAAATATCTGTAAAATAGTTAAGTAGATATAAAATAGTTAGATAATTGCAAAATAGATTTAAAATAGTGATTAGATGTAGGTAACTGAAAAATAGTAATTAGTTTATAAGACAGTTTCAAAATAGTTAAATAGTTCCAAAATAATTTTAAAATAAGTATGAGATAGTTTTAAGAAGAAAGATTATATAGTAAATAGTTTGGAAAAATATATTTGTATTAAAACAATTTATTTTGAAAATAATCCAGAGCCAAACTGTTCAATTCTCATCAATTCAATTTAAATTTCCATCTCCATTTAAATTAACTCAATTGCAATTTAAATAACTTCAATTTCCATTGAAATTGATTTAATCCCAATTCAAGTTGAATTAACCTTAATTCCTTTCCAAATTCAAATCAAATTTCATTTGATTTTTAAACTTATACAACTTTAATCACAATTCCAAATTATTTCAAATCAATTTGGATTTATTTCAAATTGAACCAACTTCAATTTCCAAATTCAAATCATTTCAATTCAAATTTACCATTTGAATTTTTAAACTTATACATCTTCAATCACAATTCTAATTAATTCAAATCAAATTCAGTTTGAACTAATTAAATTTAAATCTAAATTTTAAACTATCTCGAATTATATAAATTCGAGTTAAAATTTTTAAATATTGATTTAATTCCTTAAATCACAATTCCTTTACTTTTAAATTAATTCAACCTTTATTTTTAATTTTAACAAATTAAATCTTTAAACCATTTAATTCTGAATTCAAATTTCAAAATTCCATTTTAAAATTATCTTTACTTAACTTATTACAAAGTTCAAATAAGAATTCAAAAACAATTTAATCTTCTGATTCTAATTTATTATCCATTTTAACTTATCTTCATTCAATTTTAATTTGGTTGTATTTCTATTACCACTTAATTTAATTCAAATATTTTAACAACCAATTACCTTAATATTTATTAGAAGGAAATATCATTTTATATATCAAAATATATTTTTATATAAAAATCATTTAAAATCCTTATATAAGAAAATAACAATTACGCTCTCATATATATATATATATATATATATATACACTCAACTCGTTCTAGGGTACCATTGACCCTATTCTTAACGAGTAATCCCAATAGAGTCCAGGTTCTCGCTTAACCTTCGCTCTGATACCAAATGTAACGACCCGGAGTTTTCGAACCCGAAATTTCCAGATGGTTAGGAGAAAAAGAAAGAGATAGAAGAAAGAAACAGAACAAGACACAGATTCTCACATTCGCAGCGGATCAAAATACAATATCCAATAATAATATCAGTTATACAAAGAAAACTGTATTTGTTAATTACATTTTAATACATCAGAGTTACACATTTATAGACACTGGATATATACACTTATCAAGTCTCAGATATACAATAATATAACACAGTAGAAACACTCCATACGTTCCTGCCATCCAGCTCGACTCCTGAGCTCCAGAACGTCCTTACCTGAAAATCTGTAATACTCGGTCTGACCCGAGCATTACAACAAAGTAACACCCGGGTCAGGCTGGAAACCAGCGTGAGTAAACTCATCTAACATGAAATTTCAATTTATATAACTTATATAAACCCGGGTAACTCGTACTTTACCACAAGTAAACAATTTATATGGTCAACACTTATTTCACAAAACAATATCTAGGTATCCAACTTAGTTTAAATGGTCCGTATTATTCCAAACCAGCCTATTGATTTCACATATCAAATCTATAAAGAATTATAGATTACTAGTCGAAGTGGTTCCGGATATCTCTGATATCCGACCCCGGTCTCTTCGAATTCAATACTATCTTTTTAAGCTAAGTTGTTTAAGTTTAAAACAATTCAATTTAACTTCAGAATGTCATATTCCCACGATAATTCCATTATAGATAAATAACTCATATTTATCATAGTTCAAACAAAATATTTCATATCACAGAACATTAGCTACATTACAAAGTACATACCAGAGTCAATAACAATCAAAGGTATTCAATATAATTTAATCATCCATAAGCAAGATTAATTTCACATAATTAATAATTAATTTAATTTAACTTACTAATTAATTAACTCTTAATTACTTACATTAATTAATTAACCTTTAATTAATCAATTTAATTAAATATCATTTAATTACTTACCTTAAGTAATTTTAATTTCTTTCATTAATTAACTAATCCTTTAATTGATTAATTAATTAATTATTACATTAAGAAATAAATTCTCTAATTAATTACATGATTTAATTATCCTTTAACCATTAGTTAACCCTTAATTACTCTCATAAATTAATTATACCATAATTAATTACTTTAAATTAATCACATTCAATAATTAATCTTAGATTAATCACATTCATTATCCTCTAATAATAAATTAAATTAATTTAGCCCTCAACAATTTAGTCCTTTATATTAAGTAATTCCAATTACTTACATTAATTTAATTAATTATCCAAGACCTTAATTAATTTTTTAAGATAAACCATTTATCTTAATTAATTACTTCATTATCATTAACATATAAATTTAAAACATTTTATCCTTTAATTAATACTTAAGTACATTTTAAATTAAGTTTAAAATAACTTAAAGTTTAAACTTAACAAATTATAACTTCCTTAACTTTACTTTTTAATACCATTTATTATAGAAGGAATAGATTTTAAGAAATGATTCAAACTAGGTTCATTTTTAGAATTTTTTTTTTTAAACTTGCTTTATTAAAATTTTAAAGCTGTTAAATTTTCTTCGGGTCCATCCCGATATACTCACGAACCCAACTCCAAGTTTCCCCCCATCTCTTCTCGTCTTCGAGTTATCACTCGAATAACTTCGAGTCACCCTCTAAATTTCTCGAGCTCGTCCCGAGGCAACAGCTTCTTCCCCAAACTCAAAACAACACCCAGACACTATTCCTCGTGTGCACGTGCACACGCAACTGCCACCGTTCCGATCGCCTCCGATGATGCCTGCAAGTCACCAACGACCCTTACCAACATCTCGACTACCCAGCTTCGTTGAAGGCGACGTAAAACAAAATCAAGTCGATTGATTGAAACTGGAACCAATCAATCGATCAAAACACCCTGCCGTAGACGAACTCCACCATCAGAAACTCGGCCACTTCGTCCAAAGCCACGTTTCGTACTCCAGCATCATTACCTCTTCACGCGATCAGGTCCGATACACTCTCGACCCCGCAATCGCCACAATTACCTCGACGACATAAACTGTCGTTAAACCCTATATCACTTTTCCCTGGCCGTTCCGACCATCTAGAAAACCCCAGACTATTTTTCTCGCAATCACCATTCTTCCAGCTACCCTCAGCCAAAAACTTGATGACACTCCCTTCGCCGATCATCGAGAATCGACGAAAAAGCAATTACTGATCAACTCGCAAATTCTCATCATCCCAAAACTTAAAAATCATGAAATTTATCAAAATTCCTTATTTTCTAGTTCGAATCTGTTTACCTAATCAAATCATGGAATTAAGATGATTGATTTTCTGACTATAATGATTTTTACTGTATTCTTTTTCTTCCAGTTAAAAACTACCTTCAAATTTTACTTGAAAATATTTTTAAAACTAATATCTAGATATTTCAAACATATTTTGTTTATATATCATAACCTATAGAAGATTAGGGGAAGAGAAATTTATTTTTGAACTTGTTTGGATCTGAAAAACAAAACAGAGGCTTGTATATATGTATACAGACATGCCCATTCAAACAATTTCATATTTATATACATGCAAGCATATTTACATTCATGCACACATTTATCACAACTTTACTTCAAGTATTTACTACATGCATCAAGATTTAAACAGATGGAAGCTTTTAAAAGTTAGTTTACTCACCATTATTTGAAGAAACAGAGCAGTTTTGGTCTGGAACTTGATTTCTTTTTGCTTAGTTGAATTTTAAACTTGTTGTTTGATCCCTGGTTACTAGTTGATAGATTTCCCTTTTCTGAACTTCAAGTTGTATTTGAAGATTTGAAGCTGCTATTTGAATTTGCCTTGATCTCCTTCCTCTGATTTGCATTTGAAATTTCCAGATCTTTATTTCCTTTGAATTTTAATTTCCAGGTTTCCATTTCTTAGATCTATGTTTCGATTTTCATTTTGGTTGAGATGAAGATGATCTTTCAGCTGAGAGTACAACTTATTATTATTTTACAATTTTAATTTTAAATTAAAATGTCAAGAATATGACATTTGTCCCTTGTATGATTTAATTTTCTTACACCTATGCTCAAAGATTTACAAGTGTCTTAACATACATTTAAAAAGTTAACAAGTGTTATTTTAAATGTTTAAAATGTGATTTTCTTTTTAATAATCTATTTAAGCCTTATACAAATATTTATTTAATATTCATATGATTATAAAATGTGTATACTTATCCTTTAATAAATATTCATATGAATTCAAGTAACTTATATTTTGATTCAATTTAATGTTTATATGTTTGAAACATCTATTTTAATTTAACTCTTAAAATTTAAAACAAATATATCTTGTGTTAAAATTAAAATTAAAGAATATTAAACAAATGAACTTTTAAATTTAAATCTTATCTAAAACTCAAGTTGAACTATATGTTTATAATAATAATAAATTAACTTTGTTATTAAAATTTAAATTTCAAATATCATTTCAAAAGCATTAAATCAAATTAATCTTTCAAATTACAAATTATATATATATATATTAAAGTTTGAAAACTCTTGTTAAATTCAAATCAATATTTTTTTTTTCCAATTTCAAATATATATACAAATATATATATACACATTTCAAATAGGAAAACATTTTAACATTAATTTAGAAAATTACTGTGTTGAATTTTAAAACACAAACCAAATCATAATATATATATATTCATATATATTACAATTTGAATATTAAGCTTTTATTATATTAAAAACTTCCTATTTATAAGATATATCAATATATATATATATATAGAATATATTTTTGATTAGCTTTTGAAAAATAAAACTAATATTATATATATATACTATATTAGTTTTGAAAAGATAAATTTTACCAAATAAATATTTATAAAAGAAGATCATTAAACAAATATTATCAAATGAATATTTATCTAGATATTTATAAGTCAGTATTTATTATAGTTCAAATTCATCTATATACATATCCAGATATATTATAATTATCAAAATTTCATTTATTAATCCAAATAAAATCAGTATTTCTATTAATTAACTCAGTTAATTATCAATTAACAGATGTTCCAAAATCTGGGTTATCACATGAAGTTTATTTTCCTGTGAAATTTTATTTCAATTTAAACCGGTTAATAACAGTGAATTTAAAAGTTTTCCGAAACCAAAATATGTCAACAGGAGAAAATTTATTCAGATCATCCTGAATCAGACTGCGAAATTCGTTTTTCCAAATTTGGACTTCTACTGCTCCGTTTATCTTAATTCTGACGAAATAGCAGCATTTTTCGGTACCGATTATCGACTTTTGGTCGGATGATCGTGCCACTAATATCTGTGTACCGTTTTGATCGTCTCGTCGCGCTGATCACCACGGTATATTTATTTTTGTATTTTAATGTCCGGTGCACGGCGAAATCTGTGAAACATATAACTGTACCAGTACCACTTTTCACTTTTGATAAGTATGCCCATTCAACTTTAAAACGGCTGGAATAAAACGGTCACTAGCTTTCATTTCAACATTTATTCCAAATTTCAGCCGTTGCCATCACCTACCGTTTCATTTTTTTGTGTACGTTTTGTATACATTTATTTGGCAACAGTTCATATTTCATTTGCCTTGATAACTCTGTTCCACTTTTGCGAAATCATATTTGGTTCTTCATCTTCCTTCTCCTCTGCAAATTCCCTCCTTCCCAATATTTTGCCGAGCCACTCCTTTACTTGAGACCATCCTCCTTCCCCATGCAACCGGACCTCCACACACCTACTCCCTCCGCTGCCAAGCCCACCTCCATCCTTCCAACCGAGAGCACCCATGCCTCGCTCAACCACCTGACCTCACCTCCGCCACGTCAGCCTCCACTTCCTCACATCCTCCGCCCGTGACAACCCATCACCGAACCAGCCCTCCACGTCCTTCCTCCACCTTCACCCCCTAACTAGCTACCGCTCCTCCCATCCCTTCGCCTGACCCGCCACCTGGAAGCCGCCACACACGGCAACCACAATCGCAGCCACCTCTTCCCACCACCACAGCCATTCTCCTCCCACGTGTGCCGACCCACACCACTGCTCCTCTCTCTTTCACCTCACCTATCTGCCATCATCTTGTAGCCAGTGTCTTCGTTCCTCTCCCCTTGCCGCATCCTAACGTCGAACCTGATCTGATCTGCTTTAGTTAGTATAGTATATTAAGTCTGGTCTGCATATTTGCTTGGATATGTAGAGTTGCATATGTTCACTTTAAGTTTATAGCCGAATTGTTATATTGCAGTTAGATATGTATGATAAGCTTTGTTTACTATTTGATTAATATGTTAGTGGTATACTGGTTACAGTAGAATATATAAGTACAACATTCCATTGTATAAGTGTACAACGTTTTATTTTAGATCAGATTTGTTGTTTAAAATGCATAGGTTATATTATTATTTTGAAATTAGGTACCTTTATATCTAATATGTTATACTTACATTAGTGATAATAGTTGAAAGATATATATATATATATATATATATATATATTTTTCTCAAAATTATATTATGTAGATATGTTGTTTTATTTATGTGTTTTATCCAAACCAATGATTTTGGAATATATATTTAATTTAATATATGGTTAAATTTGTATTGATTTGAAAATAATTATATATTTTCCGTTTCTATCAACCCGATCTGATCCGTTTTCATCAATTCCTGTTAAACAGCTCGGTTGTTCATCGCATTCGTGCCAATTTCGACTTGCTTTGAAAATCGTCATTTGAGTCGGTCATTTCGCAATTCAAATCGTAACTTGTTATGTTGTCTATCTCCTCTCTAGCCTCGAAAGGTGAGCAATCACTCACGATTAACGTTCTTTTATTATTTAAATTTGATTTCAATTGAAATAGCAATTGAAATATGCTGCTGTAGTTATTTAAGTTGTTATATATGCTATTATCTATAACTGTTCACCTGTGACATCTAACACCAGTATCTAGTATTATATGCCTGTTATTACTATTATTTGTAACTGTTCTCCTGTGAAATCTAACACCGGTATCTAGTATTATATGCCTGTTATTACTATTATTTGTATCTGTTCACCTGTGACATCTGACACCATTATCTAGTATTATATGCCTGTTATTACTATTATTTGTATCTGTTCACCTGTGACATCTGACACCCGTATCTGTTATTTATACTGATGATATATGCCTGTTGTTATATTTTTAGTATATGTTATCACTCTACAAGTTCCCTGTTAGTATAGAATTCACTATGGGTTGAAATGATACATACCCGAACGGACTTTAGAATAGGAGAAAATCGTTATGGGTTGAAATGATAAACCCAAGCGATTTTCATTTGAATTGAAATTGGGATTACGGGTCGAAATGATATCTACCCGTATTATTTAAATTTCGGATTGAAATGATAAATATCCGTATCACTTAACCATATGATAAATATATATACAGACACCGTTGGTCCATATATATAAATATTTTGAAAATGAATTCTATGGTTTTGGAAAGAAATATATGGTTTTAAAATGTTGAGCCTTAAATTTTTATATATAAATGGGAATGATTGATTAAATACATATAATATGGTTGAGTATTTAAATTTATGTTTCAAAATAGATTTCGGTAATAATTTGAATAAGTTAAGGTTGGGAAGATAATTTGAATTTAGTAAAGAATTTTATTTAATTAAACTGATTTAAAACTTATTGAAATTGAAATTTGGAAATTGAGTTGATTTGAACCGATTTGTGAAACTTGAGGAAATTATAAATACTTTACTTTATAAATTATTTAACCTATATATACTGTTTGGAAAATAGATATATTTGAAATGAAATGATATTTGGGTTTTGAAGTATAAATTTAATTGAAATGACCATGGTGTTAAAATGTATATTTCCACCTTGTAGATAGTTCTGAAGATCCTTAGAGGATGGTTATCCCAACATCCTTTAAGTTACTCGTATTTCAATTGATATTTCACTTGAGTTGGATTTATTTATATAAGAATGTTAATCCTGACTCGAGTGTTTTGTGTTTTGCTTTACGCTCGGGTCAGATCGAGTGATACAGCATTTGAGACTCACCCTTGGAGTTTGGAGCTTCCTTTGGAGATCCAACTATCGCCTCAGCTTTCAGCTCTTCTAGTTGATTTGTTCAGAGAAGTCATTTGTTGTACTGGAGATTTCACTGCATTTGAGATATTCTGTTGTATTTTATTTCTAACTCTGATGTTTATATAGTAGCTTCATGAACTACTGTTTTATCTGATCTGCTGCGTATTATTGTATTACTCTGTGTCTGTGATTTTGTGGTTGATTTATTTACTGCATATGCTGAGTTTTGCCAAATTTTTATTACAATCTGTTATTTCGAATTATTCAAGTCAGACATGTGTGGATTTATTGTCGATTTGAATGGTCCAAAATAGCGGGTCGTTACAATATTTTTAAAATCAAAGTATTAATAAATGTTAAAATATACTTTTGAATACAATAAACGTTTAGGAAATATAAAACCAAAAACTATATCTAAATACAATAAATTATAAGTATATTAAAATATATAATGCTTAAAAACTTATGTGCTTAAAATATAAACTTGTTAATAAAAGGAAGTTTAAAAATCATTTGAGAACTTTTTTGAAAAAGTGTTTGAAAAAATCATTTGAAAATAGGGATTCTTTTAAAAAATCAGTTTGAAAACCAGGATATTTGAAATAATTTAAAATCAAAGAATAGATTTTAAAAACCTTTTTGGAAAATGAAGAGAGATCAAAGAAGTGCTACCAGGGCTTTAGCAAAATAATCTATGACTCTATAACTTATCTTGATATCTTGAATTTTCAAACTCATGTGTCTTCAATTTCCGAACCTTGAATCTCTATATCAGCCACTTGGATCTGCTTATGATAATGTATAGTCTTCTTAATCAACACCCATCTAATATCCTACACTATAAACCTAATATAAAAAATTAGTAATGATATTTTATATAATGTCATATTGTTGTTGTCATCAAAACCACTTCATCAGGTACTAACAGTCTCCCCATTTTTGATGATGATAACCATATATATATATATATATATATAATATGATATAACTTCCTTTGAGTTACAAAACTCACCCTTAAATCTATGCTAGGATATTTTATATATTTCTCCCCCTTTGTCATCAATAAAAAATATAAAGAAAACTCCACGTAACTAAGGTATTGCGTTATATATATAAGTGATATATAAGAATAGTAAGCGATAACACAAACCAATTTTATTAATCACCCCAATTCTATACATACTATCAAAATGTCAATACAATTCACTCCAATCATAAACCAAACAAATCAATCCAAACCAATAAGAGCATACACACCAATTCATAGTTCTTATTCTAGTGTAATATATACAAATTTAAATCAAATCTTATATATATTAAAAATAACCAATCAACTTAAACTTCCCTAGGAACTTCTACCCAACCATCGAACTGAAAATTGGATCTGCTTTGATGGCATCCAATCTTTATTTTATTTGTTGATGGCACAATCTGGATTGTTGGTTGGTTCATCTTTGATAAGAAAAGAAATCATCCATCGAATAGCGTCAAAACGCTTTTCTTGTTGTAATGATATGTTTGACAACAGAATTTCTATCGAATTAAAAAACCGTCGACAAATTTTGAAATAAAAATAACCGCAAGCGCACGGCATACAATTTTAGTACGTAGCGAGTACGGGTTGATCCGCTTTTAAGATTTTAAAATTTTCTAATCAATCAAATTATACCAAAATGGATAGAAGATTGTTAACTACAAATTATAAACAAAATGAAGCTAAAACTAGAATGAAAATGAGATTAAAAACTATGAGATTAGAAAACAATTTAGAGGCAAATCCACTCTCATATTTTTGTTAATTAACAAACAAATAATTTATGATCTCTATTTTTGATCTTAAGTGAAATAATTATTGTATTTATCGTAAGTATGGTTTATTTGTGTTATTAATTAACATAACTTAAACCATCAAACTATAATACAACAACTAACCCACTTATCAACTCTTATGAAAATGAAGTCAAAGCAAAAGCTATTTTAAGTATGATCTATTTACTATTGTAATTATTAGTATAGATCATCAAATTTTTTTAATTTTAATTTCAAAATCAAAAACCAATTAGCAAATGATGATGTAATTTGTGTTTATGTTGAATAAGAATAGCTCATTTGCAAATGCAACATGAGCTATCAAACCCACTTGTATAAACTTATATCAAAATCCACTTTCATGAAGCATAAATAAAAGAGACCATAAATCATAGAAATGTTGAATTTACATAAAGTTAGAGAGCTTCATTACCCCTAAATCAAAGGGGTTTAGCTACTCATTTGTGTTATCAAATCAACACTTGTAAATTTCAACATTAAGAAGCAAAGAAATAGAAACTAAACAAAGGAAGAAAAAGAGATTAACTACTAACTACTTGCATAAAAAATAAAGCTACACTACTTGCATGAATGTAAATCTAAGCTATAAACATGAAATGAATGAAAGCATAGAAATAAACAGTAACATAAAAGTAAATAAAGCATGTAGAAAAGAAAAGAGAAAGAGGCTAGGAAACCATTTTTATTTCATGAAACTTTGATATTACAACTTGCTTTCTTAATTTCCTAACTAAAAATGAGAGTAAGAAGATATTTACATGTACATAAGAGGGCTATTTATACATGCATAAAACCCTAATTCAATTTTTAGGGTGCTTCCCAAAATTCCCTTTAGGAAGTGTGGCCTCGCAGTAACCATTAGCCTTTAATTAATCCATCATTAAATATGCATGAAGCTTTAACCTCCACTTAGTTGTCCATTAGCTTCTAATTGTAAATTTAGGTAAGTGGGTGGGTGGGGTCCTCTATGATCATGAGCTTGAATTATTTCCTCTTCATTCCTTTGTATTCCCTTGTGCATGCATATATCTTCATGAAACCCTCCTCCATATGCATGGAAATTCCTCTAAAAATTATGAAAAATGTCCAAGTAAAAAGTCCCAAATTAACACATGCACAAAAATGACTATATTTCCCCTGTATGTAGATGAATATATGATGATTTGAAAATAATAGAATATTGGTTTTAAACATGTTAAAATACCCAAATATGACATTTATTTAAATAAAAATAGATAAAATATGGATGTAAATATATGCACATTTACGTGCACATCAAATACCCCCACACTTATCTTTTTATTCGTCCTCGAATAAAAGAAAACTAAGATAAATCCATTTTCGTAGGGAGCACGATTGCATTGAGCATATGCAACAAGCCGTTAAACCTTTGGGTGTCCCGGGTAGGACGAGTGTTGTCTCGTGAGGGCTTTCAACGGATACTACCCACAAAATCCAAATGCAAAGTGAAAATATTTACAAAATGCAAGATTTATTTACAATGGGATGAATGCAAGTTTTTGAAAGTATTTACAAATGAATGATTTACTTTTAAATCGACACGAATAAGTTAAATATAAGTTTTGGTCATTATCTTGAAAATTTAAGTCATTTACTCGTCCAAATTTCCAACGAAAATCAATTTATCATAACAAATATACTATAATTTAACTCGTTGTTTCGGTTGACAACACAATGTAACTATAAAATTGATCCTTAGTTGATTATCAAAGTTTATCAACGTGGTATTTTCATTTCTTTTGAATAAAAAGTTAAATCAAACAAGTAAAAATAGTGCTTAGATTTCAATTGCTTACTCTTTCTTATTTGAAAATTTTATTGATATTAACAATATTTACATATGCCTAACTCAGGTAAACTGAGGTCAGATATATTACCCGTGCACTGCCTTGCGGACTTATGTGAGGGGAATACAGAGCGTGGCGAGTGAACACACAAGTGTGGACACTTATCGATTGTAGGCGTTATTAAAAATAATTTTTATATACATACACCTAACTCAGATAAACAAAGGCCAGATATACCGATCATGCACTGCCTTTTGGGCTTACGTGAGAAGGGTACAGAGCATGGCGAGTGAACACACGAGTGTGAACACATGACTCTAGGTGTTAATAGAAAATATATACATACATATAAATGATTTTTTCATATGCTTTTTTTGTTTTCTTTTTGTTATTGGTTTTTTTTGAAGAGAGAGTTTTGCAGTATCATCTTAGTACCACTTAACTTAAAAGATTTAAAATATTATCGCCTTTACTTTAAATCAACCACTTTTTTTTAAACAAAGATTTTCAATTAGGATATACTTCATAATTAACACATATGAACCTTCTTATATACTAGTTAAACCATTGTTATATGTAATCAAACCTCAATTTTGCTTTTGTTAAGAAAAATAAATTTTCAAAAATTTCAATTTATTAACCAAAACTTATACTTATCCTATAGCGTTTCTTTAAAAATAAATCAAAATGTTAAAAAAAGGAAATGTTTTTTAGATTTAGAACTTTTGAGTTTTTTATTTTTTTTGAAAATTTTGAGTTTAAAGAAAACTGAAAATTCAAAAATGCCATGAAAAACTAAAAAATGAAAATGAAACTCCCCCCACACTTAATTTTGACTGTGTCCCCACAGTTAATGCACGATATAATGAGTGTGACGGGGGAAAAATATGTACATATTTACAAAAGAGGGTAACATTCTTACTAGACATATCTTGGCTCATGAAGGATCATGATCTCCTCCTCTTGGTTATTTGGCAATTCCAAGAAAGGTTTCAAACCATGACCGTTGACTTTGAAAATCGATCCATCCCTGGGGTTTTCTATTTCTACAACACCATGTGGAAAAACTATTCGTACCATAAATGGTCCGGTCCATCTTGATTTAAGTTTCCTAGGGAATAAATGAAGTCTTGAGTCATATAAAAGAACTTTTTGGTTACGAAAACGTTTTTCTTAGGATTGACTTGTCATGAAAAACTTTTGTTTTTTCTTTGTAAATTTTCTCGTTTTCATACGCGTCGTTCCTAAGTTCTTCTAGTTCGTTGAGTTGTAGTTTTCGGTTTTCGCCAGCTTTATCGAGATCAAAGTTTAAGTTCTTTGTTGCCCACAACGCTTTGTGTTTGATTTCAACCGGTAAATGGCAAGCTTCCCGTAAACTAGAGACATCCCAAGGTTAGTTTTAAAAGCAGTACGGTAAGCCCAAAGCACGTCGGTCAATTTCTGAGACCAATCTTTTCGATTTTTGTTGACAGTTTTCTCCAAGATTTTTTTTATTTGACGATTTGAAACTTCAACTTGCCCACAAGTTTGAGGATGATATAGAGTGGATAACTTGTGGGTTATCGAGTATTTCTTCATTAATGTTTCAAAAGATCGATTGCAAAAATGGGTTCCGTTATCATTGATTATTGTCTGAGCATGCCGAACCTCGAAAAGATGTTTTCTTTGAGAAATTTCACAACAATTCTATGGTCGTTGGTTTTGTAAGGGACGGCTTCGACCCATTTTGAGACGTAATCGACAGCAATAAGGATATACAAGTTTCCAAAAGAATTGGGAAAAGGTCCCATAAAGTCGATATCCCAAACATCAAAGATTTCGATCGTAAGAATGGGGTTTAGAGGCATCGTATTTCGTCGACAAATTCGTCCAAGCATTTGACATTGATCACAAGTTTTAAAAAATAAAAATGAGTCTTTGAAAAGAGAAAGCCAATAAAAACCACACTGAAGCACCTTTTCCATAGTATTTCGAGGACCGAAATGTCCACCGCCCGCTTCATCGTGGCAAAACAAAAGAACATTCCTGATCTCATTATCCAGAATGCAACGTCGGATGATTTGGTCTGGACAATATTTGAACAAGTATGGATCGTTCCAATATAAATATTTCATTTGGGATATGAATTTGCATTTATCTTGTTTCGACCAAAATGAAGGAGTTTCTTTAGTGACTAAATAGTTCACTATATTAGCATACCACGGATCGACGGAAACAGAAAGAAGTTGTTCATCGGGAAAGTTTTCATTGATTGGTAAAGGCGATGGTGCGTTGGGAAGACGAGACAAGTGATCGGCTATGACATTATCGGATATTTTTTGTCTTTGATTGTAAGGTCAAATTCTTGAAGTAAAAGGATCCAACAAATCAAACGAGATTTAGCATCCTTTTTGGCAAAAAGGTATCGAAGAGCAGTATGGTCAGTGTAGACCGTGATGTGTGAACCTATCAAGTAAGGTCGAAACTTTCCAAGCGTAAAAAAGATAGCTGGAAGCTCTTTTTCATTTGTTTTGTAGTTGAGTTGAGCGTCGTTCAAAGTCATACTCGCGTAGTAAATGACATGAAGCATTTTGATGATGCGTTGTCCTAAGACAGCACCGACCTTAAAGTTAGATGCGTCGCACATTATTTTGAAAGGGAGATCCAAATTGGGCGTGCAAATGATTGCAGCAGAAATGAGTTCATTCTTAAGACGTTCAAAAGAAGAGATACACTCAGAGTTGAAATCGAATGGAACGTCTTTTCTGAGGAGAGTCGTCAAAGGACGAGCGATTTTGCTAAAGCCTTTACGAAGCGTCGGTAAAAGCCAGCGTGTCCAAGAAATGATCGAATGTCCTTAACAGATTTGGGAATGGGTAGGTTTGCAATTACGTCAACTTTTGCTTTATCTACCTCAATGTCTTTATTTGAGATGATATATCCAAGGACTATGCCTTGTTTGACCATAATGTGGCATTTTTCCCAATTCAAAGTCAAATGTTTTTCTTTACATCGATTTATAACAAACTCGAGATGATGTAAACATTCAAAAAAAGAATCACCAAAGATAGAGAAATCATCCATAAAAACTTCTATAAAGCGTTCAATCATGTTAGAAAAGATGCCAACCATGCATCGTTGGAAAACAGCAGGAGCATTACAAAATCCAAATGGCATACATCGATAAGCAAATGCACCGAATGGACACGTGAAAGTCGTTTTCTCTTGATCTTCGGGAGCGATTGGAATTTGGTTATAGCCAGAATAACCGTCAAGGAAGCAGTAGAATTCGTGGCCAGCTAAACGTACGAGCATTTGGTCAATGAAAGGAAGAGGGAAGTGATCTTTTTGTGTTGCAGAATTTAATTTTCGATAGTTAATGCAAACACGCCAACTAGTTTGAGTCCAAGTAGGAATGAGTTCGTTAGCATCGTTTGTTATAACGGTAAGTCTAAACTTTTTACGCACGACGTGAATTGGGCTAACCCATGGGCTATCAGAGATGGGATATATGATACCGTTATCGAGGAGCTTAAGAATTTCGTCATGAACCGCATATTTCATGTTTAGGTTAAGCCTCCATTGCGCATCACGAGTGGGTTTGGCTTCGTCAATTAAGTGAATGCAATGTTGGACAATAGCAGGGCTAATTCCCTTAATATCGGTAATGGACCACCCAATTGCTTCTCTGTTTTTCGAAAGAATAGAAAGTAAGGAGGTTTCTTGATCAAGAGAGAGAGTTGCGGAAATTATGATGGGAAACGTTTCGTTATCACCTAAGTATGCGTACTTAAGTTGATTGGGAAGTGGTTTGAGGTCCAACTTTGGTAGTTTCTCGATCAAAGAATTGGATTGAGATTTGGACTCAACTGGAAGTGATTCAAAAGGAAGAGTGTATTCAATCTCGTTGGGTATTTCATGAAACAATTTTTGGTACTCAGCTTCACGTTCGTCTTTAAGGTCAAGTGTCTCGTTTTCGAAGTTTTCGTGAATGGCACTTACTTCCAATGTTTGGTCACGAGGTTCATTCGATTGGCTTTCAAGACAGAAAATATTAAGATCCAAAGTCCTGTTTCCAAAAGTAATTTTCATTGAACCGTTATGACAATTGATTAAGGTATTTGAGGTGGCTAAGAATGGTTGGCCTAAAATCAATGGAATTTGACTCACGGGGTTTGTCACGGGTTGTGTTTCAAGAACGATAAAGTCAACGGGGAATATGAATTGCCCTACTCTAATAAGCACGTCCTCGGTTTCTCACACGGGCTTCTTAATGGAGCGATCAGCGAATTGAAGTGTGACTTTTGTGGGTTTGAACTTACCTAAGCCTAATTGTTCGTACACAGAGTATGGAATTAAATTGACACTCTAAGTCAAACATTTTTTAATCGTCTTGTCTCTAATTTTTCACGAAATCGTAGGGCGGCCAGGATCTTTGTATTTAACGGGCATGGATTGGGACAAAACTTCCCACAAACTAGCGGCTAAGAAGACTTTTTTGGGCACTTGAGTGTGTCGCTTTTGGGAGCACAAGTCCTTAAGAAATTTTATGTATGTGGGGACTTGCTGAACGATGTCAAAAAGTGGGATGTTAACTTTCACTTGTTTAAAAATTTCGAACATCTTTTCCATTTGGTCCGAGTGTTTCTTGGGTCTAAGACGATGTGGAAATGGGACACGATACTCAGTAGGCGGGTCTACTTGAGTAGAAGAAGAAGAATTTTGATTGCCATTCGATCTGACGATTGGCTCCCCGTTCTGTTCAGATTCGTTCGTTGTTTTAGAAGTGTCGAGAGAGGTTTCCGGTAAATCGTTTGGATTAACGACTTGATTATCGATTTGTTTACCAGAACGTAGAGTTGTGATAGCATTCAATTGGGTGATATTGCTATCTTGAACAACATGGGCTTGATTTGAATTTGCGTTTTGATTTCTGGGATTTGGAATGGGCTGGCTTGGGAATGTTCCTCGTTCGCGCTCACTTGCAAATGTCGCTAATTGACTCATTTGCATTTCAAGTTTTGAAATCGATTGGTTTGTGTTTTGCATATATGAGGTCAATAAATTTTGCAAATTGCTGTTTGATTGAAGGCTTTAAGTAGTTGCTTTAGACAACGTTTCAAGAGTTTTCTCAAGTGAACTTAAACGTTATTGTCTTGGGGAGGATGAGCAGAATTTGGTTGAAAAATTAATTTTTGCGGTTGATTATGAGATGGACCCGCAAAGTTTGGTTGAAAATGGTTGGGCTGAAAGGGAGAATTCGAAGCATTATTCGGAAATGCTTGAAAATTGGGACGAATCGTATTCGTGTTAGGATTGTTTTGGTTCCAAGCAAAATTCGGATGGTTTCTCCAACCAGGATTGTACGTTGGAGAAAACGGGTCGTTTTTTGGCTTTACTGAAAGAATTGATTTGTCCGACAGAATTAGGGCACTGATCGGCTATATGATTAGGATCGTTGCATTTATAACACATTGGTGGGGAAGCTTGATTCATTTGGTTTGATGAGAAAACGTTGTCGAATTTGTTAATCATTGCATTGATTTTAGCTTCCAAGGCCAAAGATGATCCTATCGAGTGTGCGCTCGATCGTGAGTAAATTGATTTTTCATTTGAACGTTCCCATTGGGACGACTTTTCGGTGAGGTTTTCAAGAAATTGCCAAGCATCGTCGTGATGTTGGGCAAGAAAGTTGCCTTAGCACATTGATTCGAACATGGTTCGTGAGCTGTTTTCGAGTTCATCGTATAAGGTTCGGCAAATCGTCCATTTTTTGAAGTTATGGTGTGGACATTTTATCAAAAGCTCTTTGAATCTTTCAAAATATTTTCCGAATGGTTCTCCCTTGAATTGATGAAAATTTACAATTTCGTTTTGGATTCTACTCGTTTTTTCGAAGGGGTAGAACTTTTTTAAGAAAGCTTTTACGAATTCTTCCCAAGTTTTAATCGAGTTCGATGGTAAGCTGTAAAACCATTTTTCAGCGTTATCTGTAAGAGCGAATGGGATTAATCAAAGTTTGATTTCGTGATCGGAAAGTTGTTGGAGTTTCATGGCTGCACAGACTTGTTCGAATTTAGTCAAGAAAATGTATGGGTCGTCGTGTTCAAAATTGCCAAATTTTGGAAGCGTGGCAATATGGTTCGAGTGAATTTCGAAATGGTTACCCGTAGGGTCGGGTAACGTGATGCAAGATGGAATAGAAACTCTATCGAGAAAGATTCTATCCATAAGAGTTCGAGAGGTGTTCTCGTTCGCCATTTCGGGAGGATCGTCTATTCGAGTTAAACGATTAGTTGTTGAGTCGCGAGTCCAACGATTTTTTGTTGTGTCACGAGTCCAAGTACTCATTCACAAGTGAAAGTCGAGAAGAGAAAGAAGTTAGAATCGAGTTTAGAGAATGAAACAAGATTTGGAAAACGAAGTGAAAAATTGTTTTTTTTTTGTTTTTTTAAGGAAGAAAAATATTTACCAAGCGAAATTTATTTTCAAAAGAGAAGTTTGATTTTTGTTTGTTTTTTATTTCTTTTTTGGTTTTTCAAATTTTATATGTTTTTGTTTTTGTTAATTTTTTTTTGTTTTTTTATTTTCGGATTTTCAAATATTTACCAAAAGGAAAAAAATTGTTTTTGTTTTTACAAAATGGGAATTTGATTTTTTTGTTTTTGAATTTTAAATTTTTTTTTTCTTTTTAAAAAGATTTATATTTTTTTTTGGATTTTTGTTTTTGATTGAAAATTTTCGAAGGAAAGGAAAAAGGATTTTTTTTTGGGATTAAAAACTAAGTTAAGTAAAATTTACAAATTTTTTTGGATTTTGGATTTTGGATTTTTTTTAAAATATGCATGAACTAATGCAACTAAATGAATGCAAAGGACATAATTACAATGTTCTGTCTTTAGTAGCTCCTAACCCAAAATTGTATAATCACACTTTGTCTTAAATCAACAAAAATATTTCTTAGCCAGGTAACAGGCAGGGTTATTGGTGCGCCATGAATCACCGTAGCAATGCAACCGAAGGTTTAAGTACCTTCAGAGGAACAACAACTATAATATTTACGAATCACAGTAATATTTATAAATGGTTATTACTCTGCCGTAGCCCAGACAATAAACTTGTTTGTTATCCCGCCTTTTGGCAAGGCCGTGACACCAAGAAACTGACTAGAAATCAATGACAATCAGCCTTGGAGATCGGTTACATCGCAAGTTCACCGGGGATATCGATGAATTTTGCCCGAGTCCGGATTGAGCCACAATTGACAGGACATGATAAGCAAAGCCGTAGAAACCAGCGGTTCAAGTTTCAAGCCAATCTGAGTTCGTATGCTCAAGCTATGATCGATTCAAGATAGAGAAAATGACCTTACTTCGAATCCATCCTATGAATCCATAGGCCGAGCCTTAGTTCGAATCCATAGAACGAGACTTAGTTCGAATCCATAGGCCGAGCCTTAGTTCGAATCCATAGAATGAGCCTTAGTTTGAATCCATAGGCCGAGCCTTAGTTCGAATCCATAGAACGAGCCTTAGTTCGAATCCATAGGCCAAACATATGGATTCGACCCTACCGATTCGAACGAATCCATATGACGAAGATCATCACTTGAATCGATCATAACTTGAGATCTACAAGTCCAAATGCTATGAAATTTTCACAGAAGCTTAAACGCATGATGAAGAATGTTCACACCAAATTTCATCTCAATCGGAGCAAATCTTGATCGATTCGAAGCAAGGGTCGAATCGATCCCAAAGTGGGCCCGGATTTCCTAAAAGCGGGTATGTGGGCCCCCTCACGTGCCAGAACTGGTCTCCCTTCAATTTAGGCGAAATATCAGCCTCCTACACCTATAAATAGAGCCCCTGGTCATTCAGAAAAGTGGTCGGACAATTTTAGGAGCTAAAGAGCGCCCAGACTCTGCCAGATTTACTCAGAATCACCACTGCTTCCTTAGATTCAGGCTTAGCTCAGAAAATCAGTTGTACTACATTAGAAGAGATTGTAATCATCGAGTGAACATCAATAAAATCATCAACTTCAGAGTGGACGTAGGCAAGATCGCCAAACCACTATAAATCTCGTGTTTCTGTTCATTATTTCTGAATTGTGATACTCTGTTTGCTTAGATTTGAGATTTGTGTGTGATTATTGTTGATTTATATTCATACACTGGTGCTTTCACAACATTCGGGGTTTGTGACCAATTTTGGCGCAAACACTTTGGTGCTTTCACTGAGAACTGAACTCAGGAGTTCTATCATTTGAAAGTTGAATCAGAAGGCTAAGAGATTTAGATCCGAAGAATCATGACAAGACAAACAAGTAGAAGGCAGAGGCCAGAGCGAAGTCAGCACGAAGGGAGTCAAGAGGCTTCCTCGGGAGCAAACCAAGCTTCAGTTTTCATCACCAGTGATGAGATGGAGACAATGATGAAGAGACAGGAGGAAATGATCCAGAATTTGCTTCAACAGATTGGACAACTTGGAGCACAAAATCAAGGAGCAACCAGAATCCAGAACGGAGCAGGACCATCTAACGCGGCGCCGGAGCTGGGGGGCACACACTTAGGACATGTTGATCCGAACCTGGGAAGAGAGACAAGGACATCCGAGCAACCTGGCGGCGATAGAGGGATGAATGCTCAGCCAGGGGGGCAGACACCCGAAAGCTCAAACAGACTCGGGGGGCGGATCGAAGGTAGTGAACGAGGACTACAGCTTGGAGACAATGATAGATTGGCAGAGATGGTCAGGCGAGCCATGAGAGGCAGATTAGTAAACCGAGATCTTGAAGACGTGAACCAGAGTCCCTTTTCTCCTGCGATTAGATTGGCTAGGAACCCACCAGAATTCAAACTGCCAACAGTAGAAAGGTATGATGGGAGGACGGACCCTGCGGTCCATCTAACGAGGTATATAAGGCACATGGAAGTGCTGGGGGCATCACAGGAAGTCATGGCCCGGTGCTTCCCATTGTATTTGACAGACATAGCAGCTTTATGGTTCAGACAGCTAGAGAGCGGCTCCATTGGGACATGGACCGATTTGATTGAGAAATTTATGAGGCAATTCAGGGTTCATATTTCAAGGCCCAAGAATGTGATGAGTTTGGCAACGCTAAAGCAGAAAGCTGGGGAGTCTCTGAGGAATTTCCTGACGCGGTTCAATGCGGCAGCAGCTTCGGTGTATCGGCCAGATCCATCCATGGTTATGATGGCAGCTGTGTCCGGAATAGCTGACGGCACAGAATTCAAAAATTCATTAAATAAGGATCCGCCTATGGATCTAGGAGAATTTTATCACGAGGCAGAAAAGTTTTTACGATTGGAAGACGCTAATGCTGAAAGAGAAGAAGGAGAGGGAATAGAAGTTTATGCACTAAAAGACAAAAAGCCTTTTGAAAAGGATTCAGACCAGGATAAAAGAAAACGAAAGGCTGAGGACAATGGTGACAGGCCAAAACGACTGCGAAAAGAGCCACGATTCACCACTTATTAAGAGCTGAATGAGAGTTTGGAGCGAATCTACCAAGATACCTGAGAGCAAGTCCCCTACCGTAGGCCAATACGAAGAGACCCCACTATTGACGAAAGGAAGTCAGACAGATATTGCTTATTCCACGAACTGAATGGTCATAACACTAACGACTGTAGACATCTGAAGGATGAGGTGGAAGGGCACATCAGGAACGGTATGCTACTTCGATATGTGAGAAGGCGAGCTCCAGCAGTGGAGCCAGAGCGACCACCGTCAACATCAGCTAGGGGTGACCCCGAGCCGGGACACCGTATGATTATCAATTAATTGAAATAACGATGAACAAGTCGTAAACCTCTCACCAACACGGGTAAGTCATTTACACATGTGCGAGATCACGAACGGTCCATAGGCATGCTCTGAATGACTACTAACCCTATCGTTGTGGGAGTTTACACTTTGACATCCTTGCTTTGCTTTTGTTTCGTCTTGATTTGAACATTTGAACTTAATTCTGTTTAACATTTCTGCTAAAGACTTATTTTCAATGAGAAAATGCTACTTGTGATTTCATAACTGCTAAACCACTTACACATGTACGGGATCGCGAACGGTCCCTAGGCATGCTCTGAGACGGCAATAAATCTTTGCAACAAACAATCCGGGAATTCACCCGAACATGAAACCTGGTATTGATGATACTAAATCCCTCCCCGGGCACACTCAATTCGCCTCGAACGGCACCCGACCATGAACGGTCACAAATCGCCACGAACGGCACCCGACCACAAACGGACACAATTCGCCTCAAACGGCACCCGACCACGAACGGTCACAAATCGCCTCGTACGGCACCCGATCGCGAACGATCACAACTCGCCTTCAACGGCATTCCCCCGCGAACGGTCAAATTTCACCTCAAATGGCATACGGTCCCGAACGATCGTCATTTGAGGTCATATGAAAATATCGAGTTCTTTTCAGGTTGATGATAGGATACGAACATCCAGCTTATGGCATTACAAAACACACCTTCCTATCGCAAGGCATGTTTTGGGGGGCAAATGTTATCCCGCCTTTTGGCAAGGCCGTAACACCAAGAAACTGACTAGAAATCAATGACAATCAGCCTTGGAGATCGGTTACATCGCAAGTTCACCGGGGATATCGATGAATTTTGCCCGAGTCCGGATTGAGCCACAATTGACAGGACATGATAAGCAAAGCCATAGAAACCAGCGGTTCAAGTTTCAAGCCAATCTGAGTTCGTATGCTCAAGCTATGATCGATTCAAGATAGAGAAAATGACCTTACTTCGAATCCATCCTATGAATCCATAGGCCGAGCCTTAGTTTGAATCCATAGAACGAGACTTAGTTCGAATCCATAGGCCGAGCCTTAGTTCGAATCCATAGAACGAGCCTTAGTTCGAATCCATAGGCCGAGCCTTAGTTCGAATCCATAGAACGAGCCTTAGTTCGAATCCATAGGCCAAACATATGGATTCGACCCTACCGATTCGAACGAATCCATATGACGAAGATTATCACTTGAATCGATCATAACTTGAGATCTACAAGTCCAAATGCTATGAAATTTTCACAGAAGCTTAAGCGCATGATGAAGAATGTTCACACCAAATTTCATCTCAATCGGAGCAAATCTTGATCGATTCGAAGTAAGGGTCGAATCGATCCCAAAGTGGGCCCGGATTTCCTAAAAGCGGGTATATGGGCCCCTCACGTGCCAGAACTGGTCTCCCTTCAATTTAGGCGAAATATCAGCCTCCTACATCTATAAATAGAGCCCCTGGTCATTCAGAAAAGTGGTCGGACAATTTTAGGAGCTAAAGAGCGCCCAGACTCTGCCAGATTTACTCAGAATCACCACTGCTTCCTTAGATTCAGGCTTAGCTCAGAAAATCAGTTGTACTACATTAGAAGAGATTGTAATCATCGAGTGAACATCAATAAAATCATCAACTTCAGAGTGGACGTAGGCAAGATCGCCGAACCACTATAAATCTCGTGTTTCTGTTCATTATTTCTGAATTGTGATACTCTGTTTGCTTAGATTTGAGATTTGTGTGTGATTATTGTTGATTTATATTCATACACTGGTGCTTTCACAACATTCGGGGTTTGTGACCAATTTTGGTGCAAACATTGTTCAAAGAAGAAAATTGTCGAGATACAATTAAGTCCTAAGTGAGCTCGCGACACCCTTAAGTCGAATGTCTAACCTTTATTATTAGTCAAATTCTACGATAAAATGCAATTTGTGGGCTAAGGAAAGGGTGCTGAAATCCCTCACCTTATGTGAATTGGGGTATTGCCCTTAGAAAAGAAAAATAAGATGGGATGAATGCAAAACAAAAATTAAAAGTGAATTTACAATGCAAACTAAAATGAAGTTTGTTTTTGTTTTTGGATTTTGAATTTTTATTTATAAATGCAAATGCAAGCGGCCAACAATGCAGTTAAAATAAAACTAGAGAAAATGACACGATACCAGAGCGTGCAGATTATTAGGAATTTATTTTATTTTTAGCGGCGGTTTTTTTAAGCAAACAAGCAAGCAATTTTTTTGGCAAGCAAAGCGAAGCAACCAACCCTTCCTATCTACTTTGGTAACCTGAAAATAAGTTTAAAACAAACTATATATAGTTTTTTTAATATCAAAGAAGTAACTAGAAAAAGAAACACAAAACATACGAAACCAAAACAAATGAAAACTTGCTTATTTGTTTTTTGGAAAGAAACTTAACTAAACAAAATAAAAAATAAAAACCTAAAACAAATTAACTCAACAACACTAAATAAAAAAACTCAACTTTGGCCCAAAGACACATGGCCATTGAAACAAAAGATAATAATTTCCTCAAATTGACAACACAACCCCGAATTAACTTCCTCAGTTATCCACCCAAATCGCAACCAAATTTTTCAATTTATTTTCAAAAATTAATATTCAAATTTGAACATTCCTAATATCGCCAATTCGGAAATTCCACCAATTACTTCGCAAATTCTAAAATTTGCAACTGCTTGGCTCCTATTCGGTTCAACTTTTGCAAAGATTTAGGTGTCGTTGGCGTTTGGCACTATCGCAATTTTAGTTGCTTTCGTTTGAAGGAGGTCAGGTGGTCGATGTTGGATTGGATGGTCGCGGAATTGGGTAGTAGGAGCTTTGTCGAGGCTGGTTGCTGGAGTAGATGCGATTTTTGGGTTACGTGAATTGCAGGTGAGCTCGGGTTGATGGATTGGTTGCGGATTTGTGTGGCTATATGTTAGTAGATGGTGGAGGTAATATGTGATTATGAAGTGTTTGAAGTGCCAGTGGATTGAGTTCTTGAACTATAAGAGGAAGTAGGGGATGGTGTGAGGCCGTGGGTAAAGTAGTAGTCTGGTGGTGGAAGCAAGTTGATGACTGGATGTTCATGTATGTTGTTGTTCTTTGGTGTTAGTGATTGGTTGGTTGGATATAATGTGGTTTGTAGCAGTGGTGCAGTTAGGGTTGTGGAGTAGTATGTAACGTGGCTGTTGATGGTCTATTGGTCTGACAAAGATTTATGGGTTAGGGGATGTTGGCTGCAGTGGGAAGGAGACTGAAGGGGATGTTGGTTGCAGTAGTTCAGCAGTCATGTGTAGCAAGGTGATGATGGCAAGTGTGTATTTTGATAGAGAAGCAAAGGAGGAAGTGTGGGGAAGGATGGCAGTTAGCAACAGTGGGATGGTATGCAGTTGAAGTTGATACAGTAAGCAGATGCACAGTTTTGATTTTATGTATGTAAAATGTAAAAGCCAAAGCAATTGTAAAATGAAATGAAATGTTATTGCAATGTAAACAAAATTGAAAGTGAAATGAAATGCAATGCTTTTTTTATATAAAGAAGATTGTTATTTTTTTTATAAATAGAAATGCAAATAGAAGAACAAACCCAAGCAAATAAATCAAAATGAAAGCAAAATTCACAAAACAAACACACAACAGCAATATTTTTTTTAATGCACATAAACACACAACATAAGCATACAATAAAAAACAAACAAAAGTAATTCGAAGAATAGAAATTAAAAACAAATCAATTCCTCGGCAACGGCGCCAAACACTTGTTTGACAACGGAATTTCTATCGAATTAGAAAACCGTCGACAAATTTTGAAATAAAAATAACCGCAAGCGCACGGCGTACAATTTTAGTACGTGGCGAGTACGGGTCGATTCGCAGGAAATTTTTTAAGATTTTAAAATTTTCTAATCAATCAAATTAGACCAAAATGGATAGAAGATTGTTAACTACAAATTGTAAACAAAATGAAGCTAAAACTAGAATGAAAATGAGATTAAAAACTATGAGATTAGAAAACAATTTAGAGGCAAATCCACTCTCATATTTTTGTAAATTAACAAACAAATAATTTATGATCTTAAGTGAAATAATTATTGTATTTATCGTAAGTATGATTTATTTGTGTTATTAATTACCATAACTTAAACCATCAAACTATAATACAACAACTAACCCACTTATCAACTCTCATGAAAATGAAGTCAAAGCAAAAGCTATTTTAAGTATGGTCTATTTACTATTGTAATTAGTAATATAGATCATCATATTTTGTATTTACTTTTAATTTCAAAATAAAAAACCAATTAGCAAATGATGATGTAATTTGTGTTTATGTTGAATAAGAATAGCTCATTTTCAAATGCAACATAAGCTATCAAACCCACTTGTATAAACTTACATCAAAATCCACTTTCATGAAGCACAAATAAAAGAGACCATAAATCATAGAAATGTTGAATTTACATAAAGTTAGAGAGCTTCATTACCCCTAAATCAAAGGGGTTTAGCTACTCATTTGTGTTATCAAATCAACACTTGTAAATTTCAACATTAAAAAGCAAAGAAATAGAAACTAAACAAAGGAAGAAAAAGAGATTAACTACTAACTACTTGCATAAAAAATAAAGCTATACTACTTGCATGAATGTAAATCTAAGCTATAAACATGAAATGAAAGAAAGCATAGAAATAAACATTAACATAAAAGTAAATAAAAGCATGTAGAAAAGAAAAGAGAAAGAGGTTAGGAAGCCATTTTTATTTCTTGAAACTTTGACATTACAACTTGCTTTCTTAATTTCCTAACTAAAAATGAGAGTAAGAAGATATTTACATGTACATAAGAGGGCTATTTATACATGCATAAAATCCTAATTCAATTTTTAAGGTGCTTCCCAAAATGCCCTTTAGGAAGTGTGGCCTTCAAGTAACCATTAGCCTCTAATTAATCCATCATTAAATATGCATGAAACTTTAATCTCCACTTAATTGTCCATTAGCTTCTAATTATAAGTTTAGGTAAGTGGGTGGGTGGGGTCCTCCATGATCATGAGCTTGAATTATTTCATCTTCATTCCTTTGTATTCCCTTGTGCATGCATATATCTTTATGAAACCCTCTTCCATATGCATCCAAATTCATATAAAAATTATGAAAAATGTCCAAGTAAAAAGTCCCAAATTAACACATGCACAAAAATGACTATTTTGCCCCTGTATATAGATGAATATATGATGATTTGGAAATAATTGAATTTTGGTTTTAAACATGTTAAAATACCCAAATATGAAATTTATTTAAATAAAAATAGATAAAATATGGATGTAAATATACGCACATTTACGTGCACATCACGATCCACTTTTTGGATGGTTTAAATTGACAAAAAACCACACATGTCTAACTCAAACCATTCAAAAGGGAGGATTGTCTATGGGGTTTAATAAGAAAATAAGAGAAAAGAAAGAAATAAAATATAATATCACAACAGAATGACAAAATATAATAATCAAACAAACAGTTCATGAAGTTGTTTTACAATATACATTTGATTACACAATTTTTTTACAACAATCAGAATATAATCAACAACATACTAATAATGATGTAGCAGAATAATACTAATAATATAATATACCAAACTCTGTCTTCGTCCTCCAGAAATAATGTCATCAAACACTGAAATGCTCAAGCTGACCCGAGCATAATGAAAAGACAAAACACTCGAGTCAAAAGTTCTTATGTAAGTTAAATCAACAACAAGTAAATAGGAGTGTAATAGCTTCAAAGATGTTTGCGGGATTTTACATCTCCTATCCAGTGTATAATGTGCGTGCAATAACTTAAGAGATGTTACGGGATTTTCCATCTCCTAAGGATCCGTTAAACTATCTATATGTAGTAAGATACGCTATATATGTAGTGTCTAATCAATAAAATAAATATTTTTCCGAGCGTTAAGGCTTTACATTAATCCCCCTTAACTCATTTCTAAGCATTGTCCTACAGTTTTCCTTTGACACCGCCAGTAACGTCGGTAGTCAGGAAGGTGCCATGATAAGACAACACTAAAACAAAATTGTAGTGGTCGCGTATAAGGATAAAAGTATGACGAGGCACGTAAGGCAATGCCCAAGGTAGGATTCTACCAGTCCACCCTTTCTAGTTGGTGGTAACGCATCGTAGCTACGAGAGCCCATGGAGTCCACCACCCCTAAATCAAATCAAGGTGCACCGATCAAGTCCAAAATCAATATAATAATACGAAGGGGTGATGGCCCCTAAAGGTTGCGAACCCCTTGGCCAGACAATGGCTCCTGTTTTAGTCATTTCCAGTTGAAACAAGTGTTGGGGTCATCCATCATCGTTCTCTTTCTTCAAATCCAGCAAACGCCTCCAATTCAACTTATACATTTTGGATAACATCCACCGCGTATACAGTTGTTAAAGTGGTTCCAATATTGACAAAGAGTATGCCAATAAGAGGCCCTAGTCTCTTTAACAACCAAACATCATTTTTCACACCGTTTGGTTCTTTTACATTTCGAAACCGATTCATATTTGATATCAAAATATCATATTCACTTCAAAAATATCACTTCATTTAAAATTACCATATTTACTCAAAATATGTCATTTTCACTTGAAAATATCATTTCAAATTCCAACTTAGGTTATAACCTCATTTAACCACATTCGCATTTAAATCAACGATTTAAATATAAACATTCCAACTTCCACAGTTTGAAACTTTTAAAAAGTAGTTTGAATAGTTATAAATAGTTTAAAATAGTTCAAATAGTTTAGAGATTTAAAACAGATTAATATAAAATGGTTTGAGTAGGTTTATATAGTAAAATAGTTGGAAAATCAAATAATTTGAATATTAAAAAGATAGATTTCAAACAGTTTGTATTAAAATAATTTATTTTGAAAATAGTATCCAATCAAACTGTTTCCTTCATTTTAATAAATTTGGATCCATGTCCAAATTTCAAATCAACAAAACTCAATTTCCAATCTTTCAATTCAATTGACTCAATTTCGATTTAATTTCAAATCAACTTGATTTCAATTTCAATCCGAATTATTTAATTTTCGAGATATTCATTTTTAGCTTCAAATTCGATTCAACAATTCAATTCAATGATTTAAATTTCAATCCAATTTCTTATTTTAAACCATTTCAATTCGTATCGATTTCAAGTCCAATTTCAGTTTACTGATTTTAAACACTTAAATCAAATTAAACCTCATTGTTAAATTATAAGATCCAAATCTTTAAAATAATTCAATTTCCTGAATTAAAGTCATATATCGATTATAACTTTACATTTCCAATTCAATTCTTTAAAACAATTTCCTTTTTACCAATTTCAGTTTCAACATTTCAAAGCTTGTATTTGAAATAATTCAACTTATATAAATACACAATTTATTTCCTTTAAAACAATATTATTTAATCAAAATCCAAATTCAAGATCTTAAAACCATTTAATTTACCCAATCCAGTGTCCGTATATAATTTTCTGACTTATGACCAAGTGATCAGTTATTTCAATTTTAATTACATGGATGGATATATGTTTAACGGAAAATTTTCTATCGGATAAAACCCGCCGATAAATTTCAAATTAAAATTTAACCGCAAGCACACGGCTTACTATCGTAGTACGTGGCGAGTATGGGTTGATCCGCAAGGAATTGTTAGATTTTAAATCTATATTCAATCAAATTAACCAAAGTTGAAAATGTGATTAGCTAAAAATGTAGAAAACTAACAAAAGAAAATTGATAAAAATATGAGAGTGTTAAGATAATTTAGAGATAAATCCACTCTCTAGATCATATAGTTCAACACACATGAAATTATGATCTCTCTTTTTTGGTCATAAGTGAATTTAAATGATGTGTTTATCATAAGTATGGCTCATTTGTGCTATTAATTAGCTCAACATAAGCCATCAAACTATAACACAACCTTTAAACCACTTTTAATTCTCATGAAAATGACAACAAAGCTGAAAATGAAAATCTATTTTAAGCTTGGCCTATTAACTATTGTTTAGAAATATAAGCCATCAAAATTTGATTTAAACATTCACTTCTTTGCCATAATCATATATAGATGAAGAGGCAATTTGCGATTCATATGACTAAGCATAGCCTATTTGTTTTGAACAACATAAGCTATCAAACTCAATACTAAACACAAAATTACATAAACATCATTTTTCCATGAAGCACAAAAAGAGAGCATAACATCAAAATGTTGCATCTACATACTAGAGAGCTTCATTACCCCTAAATTGAAGGGATTAGGCTCTCATATTTGTTATCAAATCAACAAATATAGCTTGCAACATGGAATAAACAAGAAGGAAAAGAAAAATGCAAGCTAATGGAAAAGAGAACTTGCATAAAATAAAATCTACACTACTAGCATGAAAGAAAGAGAGCAATTAAGTAAAATAAAACACTAATTAACATTGCATAAAAAAAGGAAAAGTACATGAAATGAAAATGGCTAAGTAGCCATGAAAAGAGAAAGAGAGCTTGTTTTTTATTTTGAGCCTAAAACTAACTAAAGAGAAGGAGGCCTAAGTGAGACTAAAGAAGAAAAGGGTTACATGAAACATAAGGGGTATTTATACATGTGTTAAACCCTAATTCATATTTTTTGGGAATGCCCAAACTACCCCTTAGGAAGTGTGGTGGCCAAGTAACCATTAGCATCCAATAATCATCCATTAAGTGTGCATGAAGATTTAATGGCCTTTAAGCATGTGCATTAGCTCCTAAGTGTACATTGAGGTAGGTGGGTAAGTGGGGTCCTCCATGATCCTCACTTTGAATTATTTCCATCTTCATTTGTTCTCTTCACTCTTGTGCATGCATATATCATCTTGAAACCACTTGTAAAATTCACCAAATTTCCTAAAAAAACATAGAAAATTCCAAGTAAATTTTCACAATTTAATAAATGCATAAAAATGACCATTTTGCCCCTATATGAAGATGAATGTATGACAATTTGAAAATAATTTGAATTTTGGTTTAAACAAGTTAAAATACCCAATATGATCATTTATTTAATTTAAATAGATTAAATATGGTGGTAAAAATATGCACATTTACGTGCACATCAATATATATCATTTCAATCCAAATCAATGCGTCATAGGTATATATCATTTCAACCTATTTCTTAATTTATTTGAAATAATTCAAATAACAGTTTATATGTTGTCACTTAATATATAGAGTGATAACAAGGATATATAAAAATAAATAAACATCCAATCATCCAAAATATCAACAAATAGACATCCATCACAACCAACATCCAAATCAGCCAATAAATCACAACAATTAACCGATTATCAATATCAGGTATTTAACCTAGCAATTCAATTTCAATATTAATTTAAATGGCAATTTAATTCAATAAAATTCAATTTCAATTAAAATGTCAAATTAAACTACCAAACAGCAACCAATAAAATTCTTATCACTTCATAAATTTAATTCAACTAACATAAGAAGATTAGTATTGCGTGAGTGTGTTAAATCGCTCACCTTTGATTTATAATCGATTTCAAATCCAATAAGAGCCCAAAATTTGAACAGTCTCCAAATTCAACCAAATTTATTTCATGATGTCCGGAATTTCGATACGAACCCAACGGAAGAAACCGCGCATCAATTGGAGTTCGTATGCAAAAGTTATGCCAAATAATAGTTTGAAATTTAAATTTTTATTAAAAATAATACAAGGGAAAATTCGTAAAATCGTTTACCTCCTTCCCAACCCTAACCGAGAATCGTCGAACCCAAACAAACGTACAGCCGCCAACTTTATGCTTGGATCGCCGCCGCTCCGTGCCACCAGACGATGAGCGAAGCCTGCACCCGTGTTTCCCAAGTCGAGACGCCCCTCTGGGCCCCATGCAGCCAGCCATGTCGCCGCCTGACAAGGTCTACCGCCGCACCTTATGATTGTCGTTCCTAGTGATATCATGCATTTCTGACACGATCAAAGACCACAGATGCATTCGCCTCGTTGCCCTCTACGCTCCAACGCTTCCCGATCGTCGATTGGTCGACGATCCACCATTGAATCCAAACCCTAAAGTGAACGGCCGAAACTTCGCCAAATTCTGGATAAACGGAGCCTCCAATCGAAAAACGAATTGCAGAAGCAGATTACGTTCGTCGAGAACTTCGCGATGATATATTATATGATAGGGTTTGAGCGATTTGGATTTTTTGATTTGATTTGGAACTGTAATTATATATAGAAGTTAGCTTTTAAAATCGAATTATAATCATTCAAATTCCTTTAACTTAATTCTACGTGTTTCGAGCTCGCATGATCAACCAATAAGTACGATAGCTACGAAACATGAAATCCTATAATAATTCACTATTACGGATTCGATGAAACTGGTTTCATCGAAATCCAAGACAGTGGCCAAAAAGACTAGTTTTACACGTTAATAAAAACAATCTATTTTAAAAAAAATCAATTTAATCACTTTTAAATTCTAAATTAAAAGTTTACAATTTCCATCCTTGATTAAACAGGAATTAATAATCTTTTAAAATTAAATTTTCCATGTTGATTCGAAGAATTAATTATTACATTAATTTACAACGTTAAATTACAACAGTAATCAAAACCCAGTTTATTATATTTTAAATTTCAATAAATTCTATTATTTGGATTTACATTCTTATTGTTAAATCATCAAATACCTTATAAATTTATTTAACATAAGTTTCCATTTTATTTCACTCAAACTCTACAGTTAACATCCTTCCTTTTATTAACTGCAATATTCAATTACATTTAATTTCATTGATTCCCAAATTAATTCCAAAACGGATTTAATTAATGAGAAATCAATAGTTGTTACATTTAAATAATTTGAACACATTAATACATTTATTGTTTACAATAAAGATTATAAATTTATTTACAAATATTAAAACTAATTCCAATTAAATAACATTGATTTTCCTGTTTTGTACAACATTTATTTTATTCATTATTAACCTTTATTATTACCATCAATTGAAATTAGATTAAATAATTGTCAATTTCATTCAATCAACCTTATTAAATTATATTCTAATAATTTTTCCATTTATAAATCATCAATTTTAATTTCTCATAATATTATATTCCAAAAATCTTATTAAAATTTAATATTTTAAATTGTTAAAAATACGGGTTGTTACACTTATTCTTTTATCATCTGCATTTGACTCAATTCTAGGTGTCTTTGATTTTTAAGGATAAAAGTAAGAATATTCTTGAACGATTGAAGGGTTTGTTCAAGATTCTTGTGATGACCCACATTTCGGAAGGTTTAAATTGACAATAATCCACACATGTCCAACTTAAACAATCCGAAACATAAATAATCAATGGGGCTAATTAAGAAAAATAAGAAAATAAGAAAACAAACACAGAATCTCGAAGTGGAATGAAAAAAATATAATAATCAAATAAAAGTTCATGAAGTAGTTTATTATACCTTTGATTATAATTTATACAACATTTATTAGAGTTATAAATACAAAGGAAACAAAATATAATGCAGAAGAACAACATGATGCAGGGAATAATGATAGTAATAATATACCAAATCTTCGCCTTCGTCCTCCAGAAAATGATCTACAATGCGCTGAAATACTCAAGGCTGGCCCGAGAGTAATGAAAAGACAAAAACTCGAGTCAGGACTAAAATATCCTTATGTGAGTTAAATCGATATGAGTCAAATCGATATCACATAACATGAGTGTAATAGCGTCAGAGATGTTTATGGGATTTTACATCTCATATCCAGTGTATAACATGAGTGCAATAACTTAGGAGATGTTACGGGATTTTTCATCTCTTAAGGATCCGTCAAAATATTTATATATAGTAGAATACGCTACATATATAATGTCTAATTAATAAAATAAATATTTTTCTTAGCATTAAGGCTTTACATTAATCCCCCTTAACGCGTTTTTAAGCATTGTCGTATAGTTTGCATATAACGCCCCAGTAGCACGTCGGGGGATAGGGATGCGTCGTGATATGACAACACTAAACCAAAATCTTAGTGGTCTCGTATAGGGATAAAAGTATGATAAGACACGTGAGGCAATGCCCAAGGTAGGATACTACCAGTTCGGGTCGTAGGGCTGGTGGTAACACATCGTAGCCACGATCGCCCACCGCGTACATCCATCACATATCGAGTCAAAGGGAGGTTATCCCAAAATCAAGGTGCACTAATCGAAACCCATATCAAGAGTAATAATATGGACCAAGTCCAAGAAAAATCAAAGAACGGATGTCCATTAGGGGTAGCTAGCATGTTTGGCCCTATCAAGCCGTCTTGTTTTAGTCATTTCAAATTGGCACAAGTGCCGGGGTATATCCATCATTGTTCTCTTTCTTCAAATCCAGCAAACGACGCCAAATCCAACCACTTCGTTCAGGAGTCTCCTCCACGTACAGAGTTGTTAAAGTGATTCCAATATTGACAGAGAGTATGCCAATAAGAGGCCTAGGTCTCTTTAACAACCAAACGTCGTTTTACACACCGGTTGGTACTTTTACATTTCGAAATCGATTTATACTTGATATCAAAATATCACACTCGCTTCAAAAATCTTTTCATTTCAAAATCATCATATTTACTTCAAAATATCATATTTGCTTCATATGTCATTTCGAAATTCAACTTAGGTTATAACTTCGTTTTAACCTAATTTTCATTTAAATCCATGATTTAAATATAAACAATTCCCACTCTGACCAGTTTGAATTTTTTTAGAAAATAGTTTTTAAAATAGTTTAAATAGTTAAAATAGTTTAATATAAAATAGTTTGAGTATTGAAATGGTTTATACAGTAAAATAGCTTGGAAAATAAAAATAATTTGAATATTTAAAAGATAGGTTTTAAACGGTTTATGTTAAAATAGTTTATTTGAAGATAGTTTCAAAGTCAAACTGATTCAATTCCAAATCTTCCAATTCAAATCAATTTCTATTTCCATTTCAATTTAAATCGATTCAATTCCAATTTCAATTCGAATTAACTTCGATTCCAATTTCAATTCAAATCAATTTTGATTTCGATTTCGATTTTCATTTTCAACTTCAAATTCGATTCAACAATTTGATTCAACGGCTTAAATTTCAATTCAATTCTAATTTTAAACCATTTCAGTTTAAATAAAGTTCGAGTTCAACATTAGAATATCGATTTAAATCTTTTAATTCAAATTAAACTTCAATGTTCGAATTTTAGATTCAAATCTTTATAATAATTCAATTCCAAGCTCAAATTTGAAATATCGATTTGAATTACCCTTACTTAAATAACTTCGAAGTTCAAGAAAAAATCAATTTTTTTTAAACAATTCAATTTCGATAATTCAAATCATATTTCAATCATGACTCCAAATTCCAATTAAATTCTTTAAAAATAATTTCTTTTAACCAAATTTAATTTCAACATTTCAAAATCGAATTTGTAATTAATTCAATCTTCATAAATTCGATTTTTATTTCTTTAAATCAAAATCATTTAAATAATTCCAAAACCAAGACTTTTAAAATTATTTAATTTAACCAATCTAGTGTCTGTTCATAATTTTATATTCTATGGCCAATTGATCAGTTATTTTTAATTTAATATCAGGGATGGTTATATATCATTTCAATCCAAATAAATGTCATAGGTATATATCATTTCAACCTATTTCTTAATTTATTCGAAATAATTCAATTTACAGTTTTTTATACTGTAAATAATTTACAGGGTGATAACATGATATATATAAAAATAAATAGACATCCAATCATCCAATCAATTAACCAATAAACATTCATCACAAACAACATCCAAATCAGTCATAATATTGCCACAATTTACAATTTTCAATAATCAGGAATTTAACTAGCAATTTAATTCCCAATTCAAATTTGAACTGTCACTTAAAATTCCTATCATTTCAATTCATATCAATTTAAATGTCAGTTAAATTTACCAAACAACAATCAATAAAATAAAATTACTTCGTGATGTCAATTTAACTAACATAAAAATTATACTAGTGCGTCGTGAGCGTTATAAAAACACTTAGCTTCGTTTGAATGAAAATTCAAACTACCCAAATGACTACGAAACCAATCACATAATGTAGGCGGTGTTGATACAAATCCACCACAGCTGACCGTGTGCCAATCCGATGCGTACAAAGCAGATATGAATTGTTAAAAATTTGAATTAAATAATTTAATTGAACAATAAATAAACTATAATTGCCATCTTAATCAGAGTCATTAGCAGCCCTAATTATGAAATTAGCAGCAAATGCTCCCGCTCAAACCCACATTCCTAGACACAAACTCAGCTCCGCTCGCGTACGCACACGACTTCCCAGCATGCGAACCCCGACCATCGCGAACGAAACCCTCATCGCGCGCCACCATCACGCACCTCATGGATGTCGCCAAACCCGACCGCACTTCACCAGACCTCATCACCGTCGACCCTTTCCCTAGCCGCGCCGCCTCAGCACTCACGCGCGAACGCAATTCGAACCCCAAAACCCTAAAACGTGACTCCGCTTCGACTCCTCCAACGCTGCCGCCTCACGCGCGCCATCGTGCTCCACCTCCAGTCGCGCCATCGCGCGCGCGTCATTTGCTTTTTTTATTTCGTTCTGCCCAAAATCGAATGAGAAGGAGGGAGGGGTACAAGAATACAAAAGGGGGGCTGCCTTGTACGAGTTGTTGGATGAGGGAAGAGAAATATATATTATAATTTGAAAATATCTAGCTATGTAACGCCTGGAATTCTCGAACTCCAAACGAAGCGTGCCGCCTGGCGTTCTATATCTTTTACCCCTATTCCAAACGCAATGGAACTAGTCTCGATGCCTAATTCGATCGTTTGCAGAAGATAGCTTTTCAAAATTAGTTTATTTTAATAAAATTCCTTGTAATTAATTTCTATGCATTTCAAGCTCGCACGGCCAAACGATAAGTCCGATCGCTATGAAACTTGAAATCCTATGATAATTCACTATTACGGATCCGATGAAACTAGTTTCATCGAAATCCAAGACAGTGGCCAAAATGGCTATTTTTACATGTTAATTAAAATATGAAATTTCTAATTTCTATCTATTCACTTTTAAATTCAATTTCAAAAGTTTAGTTATCATCGTTCTAGTTTAAATAAAATTTAAATCAACTTTCGACATCATTTTCATTCATATTAAATTCTAGATTCAATTATTTAAATAATTTCCAATATTAAATTTAAACAATTTAATTATCCAATAAGTCGTTATAATTGAAACATAAGTTATTTAACTTAAAAATTTTACCTTTAAATCGAATTCATATAATAGAACGACTATTTCCATTTTACAATAATTCAACATTTATTATTCAATCCCAATTATTGATTATAAACACGTCCAATATATAAAATTTCATTTCAATACAGGTTATTGCCAAAACCTTTGAAATTTTTTATTTCAAAATTTTATTCAAGTTCATATTCAATAAACTACAATAATAAATCATTAAATTTTTATTTCTAACCATTTTTAATTAAAAATCATATTAAATTTAATAATTTAAAATGGTTAAAAATACGGGTCGATACAATTCTCATACCAATTTTGGTGTGGAGAAGTCATATATGAAAAGTTATGTTTATAAGTGAAAAGGAAGCAGAAAGAGAGCGGAAAATAATGTTTTTCTGGCGTGAATAGGTTTATATAGGTGTGAAAAGTCATTTGAATAAGTTGAATAGATGGTAGTTATTTTATTTTGAATTTTAAAAATTTTGTCATCGGCCTATTATATGTCGAGATATAGGATATACATATGTCGACATATGTACCATATTTTGCAAAATCAACTTATTTGCTATTTGTAATTAGCATAAACTAATGTACTTTTATGACTTTCTAGAGACTAATAACAAAGCAAGGAACAAGATTTCATTGATGACAATAGATGAGTAGATGAAATTTAAAGATAAACATAAAAGATACGTAGATCAAAACTAGAACAATTCAAACTAATAGCTAGAAAATCATAGGAATACAACAAGGAAGAAATAGATGAAGATGAGGACTTTTCGCTAAGCTTGCAGTTAATCTTTCCAAAGTACTTGTCTACTTTGTTGGAAAGAGTGGAGAATGATTTCTTAACCTTCTTTTGGTTATTAAGAAGCTTCACTTGATTTTGAGCATTTCCTTTGTTGATGGATGAAATAGTTTTTCGAAAATCTCCAAAGAAGTGTCTTCATCCTTTTCTGGTCCTTCCTCCTCCTCTGTATCCATATCTCCTTCTTCCTCCTCCTCATCTTCTCTAATTTCATGCTTTTCTTCCCATGCCAATCTTGATTCCTTCTCTAAAACAGTTTTAGAAGGCTCAAAGGTAGGTGGGATGTGCATGAGAGAGATGTTGGCCTTATCGAAGAGTTTTCGAGAATTTGTTTCCTCTCCTTATAGCTCAACACCAAAGTATGTGAATATTCTAGTGAGATACACACCATGAAAGAGTGTGTTCTCATGCCTATAGATATTCTTAGGAAAGAATTCATCCAAAATAACTTATGTGCAATTTATGTTGTAATGACTATAAATTGCAAAAAGTGTTTTGAAAATCTTTTGAGTCGGGTTCTTATAATTTCCCATTCACGGAGTTATGCTTTGTTGCAAAATAAGACTCAAAATTCTTGCTTTAGGACACAAATTCTTATTTTTAAACCCAAAATCATCATCACTTTCAAAAATATCATGAATAACTTCATGATTTTGATTTCCAATTTCAAAAGACAAAATGTCCATTCCACTAGATTTGCATCCGAGAATGTTATCTAAAATTTCACAATATAAAACAATTTGAGTGTCTTTGACAGTACTCCAAACTTCACCTTCATTTCCTTCATAAAACTTTCCTTTTAAATTAGCATAATTTATTTTTACCAAGTTTGTAAAACACACAAAATAATTTTGAGAAGCATCAATCAAACTAAGAATTCCATTTTTATTACAAAGATCATCAAGATCATAAGAATGAAAATCATCAAATTTGGCGGTTCTTCTAGGAGAAACTTTTCTGAAAGAAACATATTCCATGTTGGCTTTAATGGCCTTTTTATCATGAAATAGATAACCTTTGGGATTCTTTGAAAGCCTTACGGTTTTGGAGTGTTGTTTGAGGATGCCATTAATGAATTGTTTGAAGAGATAGAGAGATAATGGATTTTTGAATTTTGAAAATGATAGTGAAATGAATAGATGGAGATAGAATAATTAAATAGAGAATTAATATATATGTTCTCCGGTTAAGAGACGCCTTTTCAGGACATTAGGGTTGGTAAAAAGTTGGAGGAAATTTTGAATTTGAAATGAAAATTCAAATTCTGAATTCATGTGCATATGTCGACATATGCATAGTGGACTTTATAGAGTTTTGCATATATCTATTTATAATATTCATCCAGATATCGGTATTTCTCCCTAATTTAAAATCAGTTGATCATCCAATTAACAGTTGTTCAAAATCTGAAGTAATTAGAGAAGTATTAATTAATGTGATTAATTAATTAATAAATTAATTAAGGAGATTAATTAAAAGTCAATGTGAATGGTTAAGGCTAGTTTATCTATGGGGTAATTAAGAGTTAATTACTTAATATAATTAAAGGATAATTAATCAAAAGGGGATTAATTAAGTAATTAAAGGAAGATTAATTAATCGGTTTGTAATTAATAATTGTTAAGTATAGGTAATCTAAGTAATTAAAGATTAGTAATTAATTTAATTAGGGATGAATTAAATTAATTTTGGAAGTGATCAATCTTGCTTATGAATGATTGAATGATGTAAATGCTTTGAATTGGTTGATATGTCTGATATGCAATGTTTGTGATATGATATAGGTGGACAATGATAATGTAGTTATTTATCGATGATAAATTGCTGTGTATAAGTGACATCCTATTTAATGTTGAATTGTATTTCACTTGAATAACTTGATTTAGATATGACATTGAATTCAAAGAGACCGAGTATTACAGATTTCAGGTAAGGACGTTCTGGAGTTCAGAAGACGAGCTGGATGGCAGGAACGCATGGAGTATATTCCGCTGTGATATATTATAGTTGTCAGAGACATGTTAATTCTAACTGTCTAGTATATTTGTGAATGTTGTAACTCTGATGTATTAAAATGTAATTAACAAATACAGTTTTCTTTGTATAACTGATATTATTATTTGTTATTGTATTTTGATCCGCTGCGAATGTGAGAATCTGTGTCTTGTTCTGTTTCTTCCTTCTATCTATTTTCTTTTTCTTCTAACGACCCGGAAATTTACCAAATGTGACGACCCGCCCTTCTATACACAGAAGGACGCATCGACAGTAAGAAAGAAAGGGATAGAAAAGAGAAAAGAAGAGAAAAGAGAAAGAAACAACAACAGATACTCACAGCGGAAACGGAACAAAATATAATATATCACATAAGATATTACATAGTATCATATACATCAGAGTTACACAGATTTTATGTAACAACCCTGAGATTGCAATTACCGAATGATGGAGTAAAATTATGATTTTAAGTTAAAAAGGGGCTAAACAAATTTTTGGAGAAGTTAAATTTACAATTGTTTGCAAATTAAAATATTTTGGGTTGAAATGAGGAATTTTTAAATAAAAAGTGATTATAGGCTAATGGGCTAAATAAGACAATTATAAGGTTTTAATTAAAAATAGAATGCTTCTTAGGATTTTTGTTCAAATGATAACATTAGAAAATTTTCTTTTAAATTTACATATGCACTTAAGTAATTGAACTAAGCCTTATTGGGTTGTAAAACCCTCATAACAAACCCATTAGCCTACCCACTCTATATAATATCTTAAACCCATTTCATAACCCTAACCCTCATCCTCTTCATAAATTCCTAAACCTAAACCTAAGCAAAATTAATGGCCTCCATTTAGAAGCTCCATCTCCATCTCTTCATAATTAGACTTGTTTAATCCTAGCAAGGTAATGCAATCCTAGGCCTAATCACCTTCTAATCTTTATTTTAATCTTTGAAATCTCTTTGTAATCCTTGGTTTTGTTCTCTTTTTAATTTTGAAGCTCTCTAATCCACATCCTCTTTGCTTTGGAAAGTTGCACTTGAAGTGTTTGCTTATTTGCTTGATTGGTAGAGGTAATTACTATTGATTAGTAATTAATGCTATTTGTAATTTTGGTAATTACTAATTATTAATGATTATTGCTAGTTAATTTTGGTGAAAATTTTAATGCCAAAAATTGAAAAAAACACCCCTAAATGCCAAAAAACTCAAAAACATGTTGGGTGCACCAGGGCAGGCCTGGGCTGCACCCTGGCTGCTGCCCTGGTGCAGTAGTCTAGCCCAGCTGGGCTAGCCAGAGGCAGGCCAGCCTTGGATGGGCTGGCCGCACCCCACACCCCCCAGCCCGCTTGGGCTGGGGGTTTACACAGCCTCCCCAGCCCAGGCGGGCTGGGGAAGCGGGGACGCGGGCCGAAGCCCGCGTCCCACCCCAGCCCAGGTGGGCTGGGGATTTAAATCCCCCCCAGCCCGCCTGGGCTGGGGGATAGAAGACGCGGGCTTCGGCCCGCGTCTCAACCCCAGCCCAGGCGGGCTGGGGATTATACTTCCCAGCCCGCCTGGGCTGGGGAGCAGTGGACGCAGGCCGAAGCCCGCGTCCCACCCCGGCACAGGTGGGCTGGGGCGGACAGACGCGGGCTGGGCCCGCGTTCAAGAAAAAAAAAACGAAAATAAAAAAAAAATCACCTCTGTTCCAGTTTTTATCTCCACTTCGCGATGTCGCCACGAACGCATCGGAAGTCGGAATTCGACGTTTTTGGTCTCGTTGGAAAGGTGGAGTTCCGAACTTCATCTCTGGAAAATTTGGGCAACATTGGAGTTCGTTTGATACTTCGATTTTCGTGTCGAAGTTGAACTCTTGTCGCTGTTTGTAAACAGTGTGAATCTTGTTCTGGGTCCAACTTTGAGACGTCGCTGCTACTTCGTCTCAACTCGGATTCCAGAAATTCTTTTTGCATCTTATAGTAGGGATGTTGGACTATATTCCTACCAGTTTTCATGTCATTTGGATTCAGTTTGCTGGTCCAAATAAATTGCCGAACTTGGGTTCGCAGCAGTTTTTGAATGGTCAAACACTTAGAATGAAAATCAAATATCCCTTCTGTTTCCAGCTTTTGAGCGCCACTCCACGATGCCTCCACGTTCGCATCGGAAGTCGGAATTCGATGTTTTTGATCTCGTTAGAAAGGTGGAGTTCCGAACTCCATCTCAGGAAAATTTGGACAACATTGGAGTTCGTTTATTGCTTCGAATTTCGTGTCGAAGTTGAACTCTAGTCGCTGTTTGTAAACAGTGTAAATCTTGTTCTGGGTCCAACTTTGAGACGTCGCTGCCACTTCGTCTCAACTCGAAATCCAGAAATTCTTTTTGCATATTAAAGTAGGAATGTTGGACTACATGCCCGCAAATTTTCATGACATTTGGACACAGTTTGCTGGTCCAAATAAATTATCGAACTTGAGTTCACAGCTGTTTTTGAATGTTTACAAACACTTAGAATATTTTTGATGATTTTCTGGTTTTCATTGATTTCTTTGAGATTTGTCTCTAGATTTCGTACACGGGTTTTATGAATCATTTTCAAAAGATTTTTCACTCCTAAATGGCTTTTGAAAATTATTATATAATATTATTTTAATTATTAAATTAATTACTCCATAATAGGAGACCTTTCAAAAGACCGTTTTAAAAGTGATTCCGAAAATCAATTATAAATCCGTTTTACACCATTATTTTCTATAATAAAAATCTCACACTCACTTTTAGCACGTCGAGCGAAGTGGAAAGGTGCTTAAACGGTTAGGAAATCTCCGGCCTATGGAAACCGTGTGTATTTTCTTTCCGGTTAATCCCCGACCTATTCGATTGATCGTTTTGACCTTTGGGTCTAGTTTACCGATGATATGAGGTAGACTTTTTATTGTTTGGAGTGTGAGCTTGCTATTGGTTAGGAAACCGTTTAGTGCGAACGTGGGATATGGGACTCATTGTTAACACTTTGCGGGTTCCTCTCCAAGAAGTTAGTGACACATTAGCCTCTGGGCGGCCAGTACTGGACCTCTGGGTCACCACGCCTCTGGGCAACCGTCTCTGGACACCTGCTCTATGGAGCAGTTTATTTTTCGGCGTGTGCCTCTGGGCCTTTATCCTTCTGGGAAGGATCTCGCCGTCTCGCGCGTTTCGCATCGGTGCGAGTGATCGATCACAACTCTACAGTACTTGGCAACAACGACTCTGGTCGGTGCACGTGCAAAAACTTGTATTATCTGATGATTTTTATATCCATTCGAGTACCGCCATTCGGTGTTGGTTCTATGGAACCATACGATGTAAGTGCGATTCCCTTGTGGATTCACAGTGTCTCTGGACACTGCTTTTCAGTGTTGAATTTCATTGACTTTTCAGTATATTCCCATTGCTCTTTGGAGCATCGATCTTTGCTTGGGCATTGATTACGGACTCTGGTCACTCTTGGGATTATTGCCTATGGGCATCTTTTTATAGCTTTGGCTACGCCAATGATATGAGGCAATTTTATTTATTCTACACTTTGGTGTTGATTTCTCTTTGGAGATTTTTATTGTTTATTGATGATTAGGGATCGTCATTATATTCATGTGGTTCATAATATACTTCTCTTTGGATAAGTATTGTTTTATTTATGTACCGCATTATTCTATATCTCAGTTATTACTGATTGTTTAGCTAGCCTGACCCGAGTGTTTTCGCTCGGGTCAGACCGAGTTGTTTCAGGTTAGGTCTCTGGACTTAGCTTTTGTGCTTCCGCTTTGGACTTATCTGCTATGCTTTTGAGATAGCTTATCTTAGTGTCCGCTTATGTTATTATTCAGACTCTGATATGTACATATTTTTGACTCACATGTGTGAGCAGTGGCTTTGTACCCACTTATGATATTTGGATCTGTATTGATGATGTATTGTTCTGGGATTTTATATCTGTTATGTGATTCTGTTCTATGATGTTTTTATCATTTATTATTATGCTTTGTCCTGATAGATCTTTAGCCATTTGTAATTTCGTTATAAGTATTTACCGAATATGTCGAACCACCTGATTGAGAAAAATTTAAATAGATTCCACCTTTCGACGTATTCGGTAGATAGTTATAGCTTGATTATAGATGGTCGCTTCCACTATACTCTATTCTCCGCTTTAACAGACAGTATTACTCCCGTAATACTCTTTGTTACAGTGGGTCTCGGAGTGGGGCGTTACACCTTGGTATCAGAGCCTGGTTTCAGGAATAAGCATAATAAACACAGAACAGATACACTTAGTACAATACATTTTAAATTAGATCCGAATTAAATCATATCCCTTCCTCATGTTTATTGATAGATAAGTTAGGAATATGTATAGGAATCCGTTATATTCCGTAGTATTCCTTAATTAATTATCTATCATTGAATCATGTCTAACTCTAATTCCCGTTACGACATGTTTGACCATTTGAGCGGTGCGAAGGTCTTCTCTCAGTTTGACCTTGCCACCGGATTCCATCAGCTACGAGTCATGGAAGACAGCATTCCTCTTACAGCATTTCGCACTCGTCATGGTTCTTTTGAGTGGTTGGTCATGCCGTTCGGCTTGACGAACGCTCCGGCTTTCTTCGTCGATCTCATGAATCGAGTATTCCGGGAATACATCAATAGATTCGTTCTGGTTTTCATCGACGATATTCTTGAGACTCTTTCTATGTGTGATATTCGAAATCGAGCTCCGTCTTTTGTATTCCTTTTGTGGATTAGATGTTATAGACGACTTCTATATTTAAGGAATTGCGGGGACGCAATTATCTTAAGGGGGGGAGTCTGTAACAACCCGTGATTGCGGTTACCAAATAATAAATTAAAATTGGGATTTTAATTTAATTGGAGCTATTAATGAATTTTTAATGTGGCTAATTTGTTCAAAATTTAGTCATTTTGAATAAATTAATATTTTGGGCTTAAGTGTAAAATGGAGCATTTCAAGGAAATTAATTAGGGAAATTTGTAATTTATATTATTGCAAAATTTAATATGTGTAAAATAGTGCAATATTTGATTTGGGAAATTAATTTGCAATTTATTTGCAAAATGGTGATTTTGGCTAATATTAACTATAAACGGTGTTTTGGAAAAATTAGGGGTTAAAATGTAAAATATTGTTGATATAGGATTTTATGAAATGGCTAAAAGTAATTTTTAACATATTTTCGTAATTTTCTATGGTTTGAAATGTATTTAGTAATTTGTATGTAGAGTGTACTTAGAGAAAATTGCCTATATATGTATGCACATGAATAATACAAAGTCCTAATGGGTATTAGATCCAATAACCCTAACCATTAGCCTATAAAGTATCTTTTACTCTCCCATTTCAGCCAACACTTCATTTCATAACTACTAAAACCTAATTAGAAAGCTCCAAAACCTAGTCATGGCCTCTTAAGCAAGACTCCAATCTACACCAAATCAAAGAGAGTTAATCCAAACTACTAAAAGAGGTAATAGCAATCACAAAACCCACATCTAATTCATTCTTTAATTTCTGAAATTATTTTGTAATCCTCTTTTTTTTGTGCATTTAGATTGTGAAACTCTTTGATCTTCTTTTCATTGCTTGGAAAGAGGTAATATATGCTAGCTGAAATTATAATTAGTTTATTGCTGTTAGTAAATTAGGCATATCTCATTCAACTTAAATTGGAATTAAGATTTTCTTGAAGTTCTGGAAAGCTTATTCTGTAGCCTATAACTTTCATGTTTTGAGCTTTGCCTAATTTTGTGGTTTCAATGGTCGAAATCACGTTTGTTTGTCGCTGACTTGACAACAAACTACAAGGTTGATAAAATAAAACCCTGAAATTGATTTGGCCATAAGTTACTCGTTTTTGATCCGAATTAGATAATTTTGGATGTTCCGGAAAGCTTAAAACATATGCTACAATTTTTGTTCAGTGAGTTTTCTGTAATATTGCCATTTAGATGACCTGAAATTCGTTCAAAGACAGAAGACCAATTCTGTCTTTAACAAGTTATCTTGAGTTTCAATCTGATATTGTTTTGCATGTATCTCTCTCGTTTCTTATCCAAATCTAATAATTTTGGATGTTCTGGAAAGCTTAGATTTAGAGCTAAAACTTTTATATTTTGAGTTTCATGAAATTTCGAGGTTAATTTGGTCAAAATTGTACATTCTTACCACTGTCCCGAGAAAAAAAAAGAAAAAAAATAATAAATAATTTTTTTTTAAACCCTGTTCCAGATTTTTTTCTCCACTTCGCGATGCCGCCACGATCGCATCCGAAGTCGGAATTCGATGTTTTTGGTCTCGTTGGAAAGGTGGAGTTTCGAACTCCATCTCTGTAAAATTTAGGCATCATCGGCATTCTTTTGGTACTTCGAATTTCGTGTCGAAGTTGAACTCTTGTCGCTGTTTGTAAACAGTGTGAATCTTGTTCTGGGTCCAACTTTGAGACGTCGCTGCTACTTCGTCTCAACTCGGATTCCAGAAATTCTTTTTGCATCTTATAGTAGGGATGTTGGACTATTTTCCTACCAGTTTTCATGTCATTTGGATTCAGTTTGCTGGTCCAAATAAATTGCCGAACTTGGGTTCGCAGCAGTTTTTGAATAGTCAAACACTTAGAATGAAAATCAAATATCCCTTCTGTTTCCAGCTTTTGAGCGCCACTCCGTGATGCCTCCACGTTCGCATCGGAAGTTGGAATTCGACGTTTTTGGTCTCGTTAGAAAGGTGGAGTTCCGAACTCCATCTCAGGAAAATTTGGACAACATTGGAGTTCGTTTGTTACTTCGAATTTCGTGTCGAAGTTGAACTCTAGTCGCTGTTTGTAAACAGTGTAAATCTTGTTCTGGGTCCAACTTTGAGACGTCGCTGCCACTTCGTCTCAACTCATAATCCAGAAATTCTTTTTGCATATTAAAGTAGGGATGTTGGACTACAAGCCCGCAAATTTTCATGACATTTGGACACAGTTTACTGGTCCAAATAAATTATCGAACTTGAGTTCACAGCTGTTTTTGAATGTTTACAAACACTTAGAATATTTTTGATGATTTTCTGGTTTTCATTGATTTCTTTGAGATTTGTCTCTAGATTTCGTACACGAGTTTTATGAATCATTTTCAAAAGATTTTTCACTCCTAAATGGCTTTTGAAAATTATTATATAATATTATTTTAATTATTAAATTAATTACTCCATAATAGGAGACCTTTCAAAAGACCGTTTTAAAAGTGATTCCGAAAATCAATTATAAATCCGTTTTACACCATTATTTTCTATAATAAAAATCTCACACTCACTTTTAGCACGTCGAGCGAAGTGGAAAGGTGCTTAAACGGTTAGGAAATCTCCGGCCTATGGAAACCGTGTGTATTTTCTTTCCGGTTAATCCCCGACCTATTCGATTGATCGTTTTGACCTTTGGGTCTAGTTTACCGATGATATGAGGTAGACTTTTTATTGTTTGGAGTGTGAGCTTGCTATTGGTTAGGAAACCGTTTAGTGCGAACATGGGGTATGGGACTCATTGTTAACACTTTGCGGGTTCCTCTCCAAGAAGTTAGTGACACATTAGCCTCTGGGCGGCCAGTACTGGACCTCTGGGTCACCACGCCTCTGGGCAACCGTCTCTGGACACCTGCTCTATGGAGCAGTTTATTTTTCGGCGTGTGCCTCTGGGCCTTTATCCTTCTGGGAAGGATCTCGCCGTCTCGCGCGTTTCGCATCGGTGCGAGTGATCGATCACAACTCTACAGTACTTGGCAACAACGACTCTGGTCGGTGCACGTGCAAAAACTTGTATTATCTGATGATTTTTATATCCATTCGAGTACCGCCATTCGGTGTTGGTTCTATGGAACCATACGATGTAAGTGCGATTGCCTTGTGGATTCACAGTGTCTCTGGACACTGCTTTTCAGTGTTGAATTTCATTGACTTTTCAGTATATTCCCATTGCTCTTTGGAGCATCGATCTTTGCTTGGGCATTGATTACGGACTCTGGTCACTCTTGGGATTATTGCCTATGGGCATCTTTTTATAGCTTTGGCTACGCCGATGATATGAGGCAATTTTATTTATTCTACACTTTGGTGTTGATTTCTCTTTGGAGATTTTTATTGTTTATTGATGATTAGGGATCGTCATTATATTCATGTGGTTCATAATATACTTCTCTTTGGATAAGTATTGTTTTATTTATGTACCGCATTATTCTATATCTCAGTTATTACTGATTGTTTAGCTAGCCTGACCCGAGTGTTTTCGCTCGGGTCAGACCGAGTTGTTTCAGGTTAGGTCTCTGGACTTAGCTTCTGTGCTTCCGCTTTGGACTTATCTGCTATGCTTTTGAGATAGCTTATCTTAGTGTCCGCTTATGTTATTATTCAGACTCTGATATGTACATATTTTTGACTCACATGTGTGAGTAGTGGCTTTGTACCCACTTATGATATTTGGATCTGTATTGATGATGTATTGTTCTGGGATTTTATATCTGTTATGTGATTCTGTTCTATGATGTTTTTATCATTTATTATTATGCTTTGTCCTGATAGATCTTTAGCCATTTGTAATTTCGTTATAAGTATTTACCGAATATGTCGAACCACCTGATTGAGAAAAATTTAAATAGATTCCACCTTTCGACGTATTCGGTAGATAGTTATAGCTTGATTATAGATGGTCGCTTCCACTATACTCTATTCTCCGCTTTAACAGACAGTATTACTCCCGTAATACTCTTTGTTACAGTGGGTCTCGGAGTGGGGCGTTACATTTTACATCACATACTAGACAGTTATAAACATATGTCTAGTTATTACATCTCAATACAATACAGATCAATACAAAGATCAACACAACGGAACTACTATCTATATCTACAACGCTGAAGCCTTCTGCTCCATTGCTCCTTCACAATTCGTCAAAGCAAACCTGAATCCCTTGGCTACTCATAAAAATTTGAGTACCCAAGAGTTTATATAAAACAGAAATAAACACTTGGGTCAGACATGGGTCTGGTGTGAGTAACAGGTTAATCTTGCTTAACTTCAAAACCTTTTGAAAACAAAGGTATCATGTAAGACTCCCCACAAATAAACATGGGTAAGTTTTTACCTTACGCTAACCAAAACATTTGATAGAAAATTCGATTGTATTATAATAGGTCTAGGGTTTTCAAATAAATATGAAATAGCCGAAATTGTTACATTCATTAAATTCCAGCATACATAGGTATACAATCAAGTCCATTATCACTTATTGGATTTTAGATTCCATACAATGGCAGGGCTACCGGGGTACCGCCCATCACAGTACGTGGCCTAAATCACCGTACCGAGGATCACTCCCAATCCCCTGCAACACAAGGTCGGAACATCCCTTACTGGATAATTCCCGCACAAGATACCCCACGGTTGTCATGATTCAACCGCACACACTAAGCCGAAATAAGAAGGGACTTCTAGACAGAGGTAATCTTGTCCTACTTGGGTGCTACCCACTAACCTTGTTGCACCTCCCCTGTTTTAGCCATTCCCGGTTTGTGAGGCTTGAGGCTACGATTACCTTTAAATAGAACACATCTATCTTAGAATGCTCATCGTCCACCTGACGATGTGTTGAAAGCATTCAATCCATACAAGTTCGTTCCGGGTTCGAACGAAACCGAAGGCATTATCTCGTTACACTCATTTTGGAATCACCCTCAGAGTTAACGACAATAACCCTTGCACTCTGAATCTTCATCTTCACTTGAGATTCACGACCTATCGTTAATTTGGATCGATGTGGTATTCGGATATCCAAATCTGGAAACCCGATCCCGGTCTCATCGAAATCCAAAACGTATCTTTTAAGGCCAAGTTGTTTTAAAGTTAAAACAATTCAATTCAATTATCTTTATACACATAGAAAGATAAATCACAATATCACAATAGATAATCAACATTATCAATATAAACAGATAATCCATATTATCATCACAATTCAACTAAAACATCCATATCACGGATCTGCACATATCTCATCAGAGAGATCAAACAATGCAAAGCATTCAATATTATTCATCCATTCATAAGTAATGATTTATACCATTCTAATTAATTTAAAGTGAATTAAATTAATTACTTCATTCTATAAATCCTGCTTACTTAACCATTAATTAATTTCAAATCAATTAATTATTCTCTAATTACCCTTTAATTGCATTCAGGTAATTTATCCTTTAATTAATTACTCAAATTAATTATCCTTAACCATTTATAGTAATTAACCTTTAATTACTTCATTAATTAATCAACTATATTTAATTACATTAATCCTTAATTAATTACATTAATTAATCACTTCATTTATTAATTATTTCTTAATTAATCAATTCTTAATTACATTCTCTTCTTTTCTATTTTCTACCCCTTTCTTCCTTATTAATGATACGTCATTCTGTAGAATGAGTGGCGGGTCATTACAATTATCAGAGTTACACAACATATACATGACATACTAGTCAGTTATAAACATCTGTCTAGACATTACAACTCAAATACAATACAAACACTATCACAGAGATCTACACAGCGGAATACTATATCTACGAACGCCGAAGCCTCCTGCTCCATTGCTCCTCCAGAATATTCGTCAAAGCTAAACCTGAATCCCTTGGCTACTCGTAAAAATTTGAGTACCCAAGAGTTTATATAAAACAGAAATAAACACTTGGGTCAGACATGGGTCTGGTGTGAGTAACAGGTTAAACTTGCTTAACTTCAAAACCTTTTGAAAGAAAAGGTATCACGTAAGACTCCCCACAAATAAACATGGGTAAGTTTTTACCTTACGCTAACCAAAACATTTGATAGGAAATTCGATTGTATTATAATAGGGTTTAGGGTTTTCAAATAAATATGAAATAGCCGAAATTGTTACATTATTAAATTCCAGCATACATAAATATACAATCAAGTCCGTTATCACTTATTGGAATTTGGATTTCCATACAATGGCAGAGCTACCGGGGTACCGCTCATCACAGTATGGGGCCTAGATCACCGTACCGAGGATCACTCCCAATCCCCTGCAACACAAGGTCGGAACATCCCTTACTGGATAATCCCGAATAAAATCACCCCACAGATGGTCGTCGCCAACTGCACCACTAAGCCGAAATAAAAGGAGGAACTCTCTAGACAGGGATGACCTTACTCTCAGTGGGTGCTACCCACGAAGCCTTGATGCACCTCCCCTGTTTTAGCCATTCCCGGTTGATGAGGCTTGAGGTCACGATTACCTTTAATCAGAACACATCACTTAGAATGCTCATCGTCCACCTGACGATGTTCTGAAAGCATTCAATCCATACAAGTTCGTTCCGGGTTCGAACGAAACCGAAGGCATTATCTCGTTACACTCGTGTTGGAATCACCCTCAAAGTTAACGACAATAACCCTTGCACTCTGAATCTTCATCTTCACTTGAGATTCACGACCTATCGTTAATTTGGATCGATGTGGTATTCGGGTCTCCAGATCTGGAATCCCGATATACGGAAACCCGATCTCGGTCTCATCGAAATCCAAAACGTATCTTTTAAGGGCCAAGTTGTTTTAAGGTTAAAACAATTCAATTCTTATCTATATACACACAGATAGATAACTCAATAGATAATCTACATTATCATCACAGCTGATAATTCATATTATCATTATAATTCAACCAAACATCCATATCATATATCAATCATATCTCATCAGAGATATCAAGCAATGAAATACATTCAATCTCATTCATCCATCCTTAAGCAATGATTTATATCATCTAATTAATTTAAAGTGAATTAAACTAATTACTTCATTCTATAAATCCTGCTTACTTAATTATTAATTAAACCAATTAATTAATCATACTCTAGTATCCATTTTAAGTAATCATTCCTGATTATTAATCCTTTAATTACTTTAAGTAATTAATACTTAATTAATTTCACAAATTAATTATCTTAAATCATTTCAGTAATTAATCTCTAATTACTTCATTAATTAATTAACTATACTTAATTACATTAATCCTTAATTAATTAAAATTAATTAATTACTTTAATCACTTATTATTGATTAATTAATCTTAGTTAATCAACCCTTAATTACATCATTAATTATATTAATTAATGATTCTTAATTACTCTTAATTAATTATCCTATTTAAATTAATTACATTTAATAATTAATCTTTAATTAGTCACAATTATTAATCACCTTTGACTAATCTCATTTAGTAATTAACTACCCTTAATTACCTCTTCCATAAATTAATTACTCCTTAATTAATTATCTTTTAATTAATCCCTTGATTAATTATTCAAAGTAATTAAACTCTAATTACTTCATTATCTTTATTCAATTCCATCCAGTAATTACCTTTAAATTATTTCCTAAATAATTACACTTCATTAATTACATTTAAGTAATTATACTTAACCAATTTCTTATTAATTAATAAATCTAATTGATTATTAAAATTAATCATATTAATTAATTATTTAATAATCCCTAATTAATGATCTCTCATTAATTAACAATTCTTTACTTATTTTCCTTAAGTATTAAAACTTAAATCAACCATTATTAATTTACAAATTAATTAATTCTTAATTACTAATTAATTAATTTCTAATTACTCAATTAATTTCTTAATTAATCTTTAATCGCTTGATTAATTAATTCCTAATCATTTATTAATAATTTATACTTATCTAATTAAATGATCCTTAATTTCAAATTAATTAATTAACTACCCTTAATTACTTTATAGCAACCAATCATTCCAATCATTATAATTTTATACACTATCATAGAGACTCAACAATCATAGCAACCAATCATTACAAGTCTCAAGTTGTCTCGAGTTATTCGCGGGTTTGATCGAAGACCTTGGGAAAAATGTCAGATTGGTGTTTAGTTTTCTCTGGCGGCGATGGATGATCAGAGAAATCTGTAACCCTAGTTTTTATTAAGGCTTAGTTTAAAAAAAAACTGTAATGACCCGCCACTCATTCTACAGAATGACGTATCATTAATAAGAAAGAAAGGGGTAGAAAATAGAAAAGAAGAGAACAAAGAAAGAAACAACAACAACGATCTCACAGCGGAACGAATAAATTATATTAATAACATAAACTATTACATAGTATACAACAATTTACAGAGTTACACAGCATATACATCACTTACTAGACAGTTATAAACATCTGTCTAGACATTACAACTCAATACACTACAGAGATACAAACACAGTGGAACTAATATATATATCTACAACGCTGAAGCCTCCTGCTCCATTGCTCCTCCACAATTCGTCAAAGCTAAACCTGAATCCCTTGGCTACTCGTAAAAATTTGAGTACCCAAGAGTTTATAAAACAGAAATAAACACTTGGGTCAGACATGGGTCTGGTGTGAGTAACAGGTTAAACTTGTTTAACTTCAAAACCTTTTGAAAGAAAAGGTATCACGTAAGACTCCCCACAAATAAACATGGGTAAGTTTTTACCTTACGCTAACCAAAACATTTGATAGGAAATTCGATTGTATTATAATAGGGTTTAGGGTTTTCAAATAAATATGAAATAGCCGAAATTGTTACATTATTAAATTCCAGCATACATAAGTATACAATCAAGTCCGTTATCACTTATTGGAATTTGGATTTCCATACAATGGCAGAGCTACCGGGGTACCGCTCATCACAGTACGGGGCCTAGATCACCGTACCGAGGATCGCTCCCAATCCACTGCAACACAAGGCCGGAACCATCCCTTACTGGATAATCCCGAATAAAATCACCCCACAGATGGCCGTCGCCAACTGCACCACTAAGTCAAAATAAAAGGAGGAACTCTCTAGACAGGGATGATCTTACTCTCAGTGGGTGCTACCCACGAAGTCTTGCTGCACCTCCTCTGTTTTAGCCATTTCCGGTTGATGAGGCTTGAGGTTACGATTTACCTTTAAATAGAACACATCTATCTTAGAATGCTCATCGTCCACCTGACGATGTTCTGAAAGCATTCAATCCATACAAGTTCGTTCCGGGTTCGAACGAAACCGAAGGCATTATCTCGTTACACTCATTTTGGAATCACCCTCAGAGTTAACGACAATAACCCTTGCACTCTGAATCTTCATCTTCACTTGATTCACGACCTATCGTTAATTTGGATCGATGTGGTATTCGGATATCCAAATCTGGAAACCCGATCTCGGTCTCATCGAAATCCAAAACGTATCTTTTAAGGCCAAGTTGTTTTAAAGTTAAAACAATTCAATTCAGTTATCTATATACACAGAGATAGATAATTCAATAGATAATCTACATTATCACAAACAGATAATTCACATTATCATTACAATTCAACCAAGTATCTATATCACAGATCAATCATATCTCATCAGAGATATCAAACAATGCAAAGCATTCAATATCATTCATCATCCTTAAGTAATGATTTATATCATCTCTAATCAATTTAAAGTGAATTAAATTAATTACTTCATTTTATAAATCCTTCTTACTTAATTATTAATTAAACCAATTAATTAATCATACTCTAAGTATCATCTTAATTAATCATTTCTGATTAATAATCCTTTAATTACTTTAAGTAATTAATCCTTAATTAATTTCATAAATTAATTATCTTAAACCATTTCAGTAATTAATCTTTAATTACTTCATCTATTAATTAACTGTACTTAATTACATTAATCCTTTATTAATTACAATTAATTAATTACTTTAATCATTTATTATTGATTAATTTATTTATTTTATCAATCCTCACTACGCCATAGATTGCATACTGCAACACCAAAGAAGTGATGCAAGAAGTGCCAAAAAATGATGCTGTAGGCTAAAAAAGGGCAAAGGCAACACTTTTTCGGTGTTGCATTTTGCCGCGTTGCCGCAGACCTCAAAGGCAACATTTTGACTATCTAAGGCAACATAAGAAATATTGTTGCAATAGAACCATATTTGGGTCTATAGCAACATCCATAGGTGTCTGTACCAACATTCCAAAATGTTGCTATAGATATTAACTTTCTGAATTTGTGGGGCCCACAATGTAGAGCATATTTGATTTTTTAATAGAAATAAATATTTATTTAATAAAATGCTATTGCACAGAATTGGTATTCAAACAGTAATTTATTTAAATAAATATTTTATTTCAACATTTGAAATAGTACAAATTCCTGACTCCACTATTTTACAATTCAATGATATATAACACTGATATTTACATATACAGATAATCCTCACTACATCACTCAGTTCACTCATTACATATGCAGTTTCAATTTATACAGACACCGACACTGACAAATAAATGACGAGCTGAGTGCCGAGCCGAAGGCGAGCCGAGTGCCGAGCCGAAGGCGAGCCGAGAAGCGGGTCCGGGCGCAGCGCCGGCGGGGGTCCGGGGCACCGCAGTCTTCAAGCTTGTATCCAGCTGTCCAGTCTTCAATACCTGTCACATATGATTCAAAAGCAGTAATCTGGAAAATAATATTTAACTCAAACAGAAAATGAAAATATTTTTGTTATAATATTTGCCTCAGGTATTTGGGTTGTTTCTTTTCATAAGTGCATAAGCCAAACATGAATGCAACACATGGATACAAGGACACGGCACAAGGTCAAACCCGAGTCATCGACTGGATTCAACTCAGGGCCAAGCAACCAACAAAACAAACAAGAACCAGGTTCAGCAAAATGTAGACAAGCCAGTGCAAGAAACACAGCAGTACACATAGGCAGCCCATCAAGCAAAAACAGTGAATGCATCAGGCATGTACAAGAGAAACATAGGCAGTAATATGATATACAGAGGACTTGGAGCATCAGTTCATGTTAAAGAACAAGGCTAGCATGGTACCAGTTCAGTCCAGACCAAGAAAAACCAACAAAGCTCAACACACATATGTTTGTATATATCGTGGAAATCAAAACTCAATGTTCAGATTAGTCAACAGTTTTAGAAAACCAAAGATCACTTTCAAAGTTCTGATTTTCAAAATGCAGAAGCTTTCAAGTGAAGCAGTTTTCTAGAGGACAGCAGAATACAAATACTTCAAGTTCTGGTTTAACAAATGCAGCAAGGTACAAAGGTATGTGAACAAGTTTAACAAAGGTTCAAGTTCTGGTTTAACAAAGGTTCAAGTTCTGGTTTAACAAATGCAGCAGAAAGGAGCTAACAAGCTCAGATTAGAAATCAAAAACAAGCCAGTGAACCAAAATCCAAAATCCAACATACCAAATAATATCACATCGCAATTCATCATCGGCAAAGCAAAATCAATCCAGTGAACCAAAATCCAACATACCAATACATCATCACAATCCAACATACCAGATTTCTCAAAGTCCAACAGAAAGATTAAACTCGAGATTATAGGAAATAAAGCCTATAAATAAATCCCAATTCATCATCGGCAAAAGCATGCGAGTGTAATCAAAATCGAGAATAATCAAGTAAACCAGAAGGCAGAAAACATACCAAATAATATCACATCGCACCGAACGACGAAGTCAAAGCAATTCGAGCAATCAATCAAGGAGAATGAAGGAGCAAGCTACCAGGAACGTTTCTCACACTAGATTCGATCAATCAGAGCATCAAAGCAACTGGAATCGCGTGCCCTAGTTTTCACAGAGTGGAACGAAAAAGAAAAATGCCGTGCCCTAATTTTCACACAAAGAGGAACGAGAAAGAAAAGTAAAGCGGGAAATGAAAATTGCTAAGGTGTGGATTGATGGTGTGGATTGACGGTTGAGATTTTGTTTTAAATGATGGTGTGGATCGCTGAGGTGTAAAATTTTATTAATTTTATTAATTTGAATATATTTATAGCTACTGCAACATTTTGCTGATATCTATGCTAACACATTGAAGTGAATGTTGCAATAGACAAAAATCAGCATAGCTATCGTTACATTGTAGCTAGCAACACCTTGTAATTTCGTTGCAATAGGCCATCTATGGCGTAGTGCCTTAATCATATCATTAATTAATAATCCCTAATTAATCCATTTAAATTAATTATATTGAATAATTAATCAAGGGATTAATTAAAAGATAATTAATTAATGAATAATTAATTCATGGAAGAGTAATTAAGGGTAGTTACTTACTAAATGTGATTAATCAAAGAAAACTTTGTTAAAGATAAATTGGTATTCATCTTAAATCCCGAATTTAAAATGAAATTTAAAAGTAAATTTGAAAATGGATGTTTTCAAATGTATTTGTGAATGATAATTTAACCATGGAGAAGAAATGTTTATCTTAAAGTTAAATCATTAATCTTTAAGGTAATTAAAATGGTTTAAATAATCTAATTAATTAATGATTTGGATTAATTAATTTGTAATTAAGGATTTAAATTAACTTAATTAAGGTTTAAGATAAATTAAATAGAATAATTAATTTGTAATTAAGGATTATAAATTAGAATATTAATTAATGATTAACAATTAATTAATAAAGCAATTAAAGATTAATTAAGTTATGGTTAACACTTAATTAATTAAATAATTAGATTAATTAATTGGTTATTAAGATTTATTAATTTGAAATTAATAATGGTTAATCTAAGTTAGTTACTTTTTTTATTACAGATTTCCAGGTAAGGACGTTCTGGAGTTCAAGTGGCGAGCTGGATGGCAGAGACGTATGGAGCGTATTCCGCTGTGTATTTGAGAATTGTATTGATAGTAGTATGGGGCAGGTTGATATAACTGTCCAGTCTATTGTAATGATTGTAACTCTGATGAATTGTATGTAAAGTAACAATTACAGCTTTCTTTTATAAAAATGCTATTATTTGTTATTATATTTAATCCGCTGCGAATGTGAGATGTTGTGTTTTCTGTTCTTCTTTCTGTTTCTTTCTTCTATCTCTTTCTTTTTATTCTAACTATCTGGAATTTTCGGGTTCGAAAACTCCGGGTCGTTACATTGGCTTAAGTTAAAATATATCTTAAACAATTTAAACATTACCTAAAGTATTTTAAAACTATAAGGTTATTTATTTAAATAACTTTGAAAAGTTCATATTAAACTAAATCTAAATTTCCAATTTACCAAAGCTTTTCTATTTATAATATATACAAATAAATATATATATTACAAATAGAAAATATCTTATTAACTTTTAAAAGATAAAATTCACCAATTAAATACTTATTTAATTAGATTATTAAATTAAATTCAAATTTTATTATCAAAGATTATCAATATCAATTAAATTATTTAACAGATTATTAAATTGATATTGCTCAAATTTCCGGGATATCACATTCCTGTAACGACCACCCAAATCGACAATTCGTTAGCGAAATTGAAAACGAGCATACGACACAAACTGGACATTCAACTCTGGTTGAAAATCCTCATGCCGCCGATGATCTAGTGAACTGGAACCCCGGCTCCCCTTCCAGAGCAGCACCACGCCTCCACGCCGCGATCCCCTGCCTCGCGATCGGGTCCGATGCGCCAACGACATCACACGAACCTCAATTACATCATCGTCCAAGCAAGTCTTCGAACCCTAGATCCCCTTCGTTCGGCCACCATGGCCATCAATAAAACCTATCACTATTTTTCCGATGATCCCCATCCCTCACACCTCCTTCGGCAACAACCACGGCCTTCAACTTGCCGCCGTTCATAGGAATTTGCCGAAAAACCCAAATCTGATGATCCCCAATTTTCTCACTGAATACAAACTTAAAAATCCTGATATATATATCAAAATTCATCATTTCGCATAACGTTTCAGTTTATATAATCAAGAATTGAAATTAACATTAACGATTTAAACCCATTATTGAACTTCACTGTTAATTATAAATTCCCGAAGTACATACTTAATATAAATTCTTGAAGTTATTTTTACAATTGAATTTATAGTCTTACAATCAAATTTTATTTAGAGATCGAAGCCTAAAAAGAATTAGAGGAAGAGAATTTGGATTTTGAATATATTTTTGAAACTTAAAATCAATAGCAGAGGCAAATTTTCCTGTTCCCAGACAAGCACACTCAAATTTTTGCCTATTGATATACATACAAGCATAATATATTCATACAAACATTTTCCACAACTAACTTCAAGTATAAATCACATGCATTAGGTTATTAAAACTGATTGGGGGTTTTAAAAGAAATGGTTTCCTCACTAGGTTAAAAAAGAGAACATGTCTGTAGATTTCAAATATTTCACATGCATCACACTATATACATATACATTCACATCTATGCATTTATATAGACATAATGTAACAACCCTGGTTTTTGAGATTACCTTGAATATTAAATTATAATGGTGATTATAATTTAATATTGGAATTAATTGGACTAATAAGTAGAAAATATTATTTATTTTAATAAACAATGGATTTGGGTTAGCTTGGGCTAAATAAAATGATAAACATGAGAGAAATAAAGTTTTACTTTATTTCATGAATGTTGAATGTATTGTTTTGGGTACATTCAATTAAAAATTGATAATGTGTGCAATATTATGATTTTTGCCAATATTGCCATTTTATTAATTTAAATATATGAGAATTGGTTAATATAATAATTATTCACGGGGAATATGATTAATAATGATGCAAAATATTTTATTAGTGTTAGAACATGTATTTACATTCATTGGAATGTAATATACGTTTATATTTAATCAATTTGTATCATATTGCAATTTATTTTGCAAAAGTGTAGAAATTAGTTAAATTTAGTAATATCAGTAAAATAAATAATAAAAGTGTAAAATTTGGGTTTTTACATTTTTATTTGGAATCTAGGTGTTGAGACGATTCCAACAAGTCCAAGTTTGCTAAATTTGGATTTAAATTGAAGAAGTTATGAAGATTTAAATAAATGACATGAACATAATTTGATAAACTAAAATTTGATTAAGTGTTATTGGGTTGCTATTGCTTTTGACCCAAACCCATTGCCTAGAGAAGCTTCTGGATGAGAAACATGAAAATGAACGTACAGTTCATTCTCTTCTTTCATCTCCTTCCTCAGAAAACTTCCTGAAGCTTTGCAAATGGCCTCCTCAACTTAGAATTCATCCAAATCTCCATTTTATTGCTCGAATTAGATAGATTTTCAGTCCAAAAACAAGAGATGGTAATCTCTAATCTATTTATCTCTCCAATTTGAGGAGAAATCCATTTTTCATATACTGTAACTTTTTATTTACCCCTCTTTTTGGTTTGCATGGCTTTCTTTTAGCTTCTATAGGTGGAATCGAAGCTCCAGAGCGCTGAAAGCTCAAGTCTTCTTGCCAAAAATCGTCTCCTTTGCTAAGTACAGTAAGTATAAAACTTACAGTAGCTGAATTTTGCCTCTGGTTGAAAAAAATTCGTAGCTTATTTCTGTTTATTTTGAAGCTGAAACTAATTTTATCATATCTCTCACGTTTATTATCCAAATTGGATGATCTTTGATGTTCTGGAAAGCTTAGGATTTAAGCTAAAAGTTTCATGTTTTGAGTTTTATGAATTTTTGAGTTTAATTTGGTCAAAAATGCACTTCTTTGTCGCTATCCCGAGAGCAAAAGACAGCGACAATAAATCCATACCTGATAATTGTTTTGGGTATATCTTTTGAGTTGTAAGTCCGAATCAGGTGATTCTTTTTTTGAATTCTAGATATGAAAATGCTCTTCAACTTTTATGTTTTATGATTTGTCAAAATCTATGATCTACAGGGTCAAAATGGCTCTTTAAGTCGCAGCCCTGTTGTTATGCATATTGTTCTCAGTTATGTAATTTTAAACCTGAGCTAGTATTTTGTGCATAACTTTTGCATTTCTTATCCAAATCCTATAATTTTTAAAGTTTTGGAAACTGCAGAAAGAGTGTGACAACTTTAATTTGTATCACTTTCTGAAATTCATTGATTAAAATGTTGAAACACCTCTTGCAAACTCACTGTCCTGTTGTTGTAGTGTACTCAGTGTTTTGTGCAAACCTGAGCTAGTATTTTGTGCATAGCTTTTGCATTTCTTATCCAAATCCTATAATTTTTAAAGTTTTGGAAACTGCAGAAAGAGTGTGAAAACTTTTATTTGTATCACTTTCTGAAATTCATTGATTAAAATGTTGAAAAACCTTTTGCAAACTCGCTGTCCTGTTGTTGTAGTGTACTCGGTGTTTTGTGCAAACCTGAGCTAGTATTTTGAGCATAACTTTTGCGTTTCTTATCCAAATCCTATAATTTTTAAAGTTTTGGAAACTGCAGAAAGAATGTGACAACTTTCATTTGTATCACTTTATGAAATTCTGTGAATAAAGGATTGAAATAGCTGATGCAAGATCGCTGTCTTGAGCACTTGCATGTAGTCTTGTGTGTCGTATTTGCTTTGGTTGATGAGTTTTCCGATGATTTGTTTTTTTCACTTGATTTGCGAATAGTTTGAGCTTAGTATTTTATACCATATGCCGATGATATGAGGCAAGGTATATGACTTTTGGGAACATCTGAGTTTCTATTTTAATGTGGATTTGACTAACGGTTAGTAAACTGTTTAGTGCGAACGTGTGGTATGGGACACATGTTAACACTTTACAGATTCCTCTCCGAAAGTTAGGGACACATTCTAGAATTACTAGTGCTATGACCTTCGGGTCATCTGAGAATCTGAGAATCTGAGAAATCCGGAAAAGGTGACCTCGGTCGCCTTTGAGATCTCTGTTGGGTACCTAACTATATTACTAGCACTAGTCTGAGAACTTTAGCACGTGCAACATGCTTTAGCATTTAATTATTGGCCAATCTGAGATTTATTTTATGAGTTAAGAGAATTTTGATTTCACCATATTTTGATGTGTTTACTTAGCCTTATAGAGATGAATAAGGCGGAATCTGAGTTCTTGAGGATTTTGGTGATTTCAATTTTATGGTTTTATACTTGGGTTTCATTTACCACTTTGAGAAGTTTATTTATTCATGAATCATATTTGGATGTTTTCTTTATATGCATGAATCCCCTAGTATTAACCCAAGTAAGTGTAGAATTATAACTTCTTAGAGATAGACAATCCTTGATATCAACCTTAGTCATTCTTATCAATTATTGATCCCTTGATGTATGTTTCCCTTATACCTTATCGTATTTCCTTTCTAACGATAAGATTCAGTTGCCTGACCCGTGTGTTTATCACTCGGGTCAGACCGAGTAATTTCAGGTTAGCTATCAGTTTCAGGACTTAGCTTTGATGCATCTGCTTGGATATCAGCCTAGCATTTTTGTGTAGTTTATATTTCTTTCCGTTTGACTCTGATGTGTATTTTGATTCGATGTATATAGTGTGGTCTTTGAACCACTTTTGTATATCGTTTTGTATTGTACTGGGATGTATCGGTGTATATGTATTTATATATATGATGATTACTGTTCTGTGATGTGATATGCACACTGTTATTGTACGTTGTTCTGATAGATCCATTAGCCACCTATAGTTTTGTATTAAGCATTTATTGGATATGTCGATCCACTTAAAATAGAGAGAAAAAAAATATAGAGCATTTATCGACGTATGTAGTAGATGTTTAAGACAAGATTATAGATGGTCGCTCCTAATCAGCCCTATTCTCCGCATTAATAGACAGAATTACCCAGTAATTCTCTTTGTTAATGTGGGTCTCGGGGTGGGGCGTCACAGCTTGGTATCAGAGCTGAGGTCAGAACAAAGTAGGATAAACACAGAACAGTACGTTTATCACGATACTTCGAAGTACAGTACGAGTGAATCATTGTCCTTTATTTGAGCTTGTTTTCGAATCGTGCTTTGATTCCTTGTCGAATCTTTGGTATGGTTGAGATGGAATATTTCTAGGAATATATTATTTTCGTAGTATTTAATAATTGAGTTTGATGTTATCTTATCATGTGAATAATCTTATTAGGAGATTATTCTATTCTTATTTTTGTCGATACGAGTGAGTTCGTATCGATGGAGCTTATTGATTCCTTTGAGAATTCATGTTGTATTTATTTGAGAGTTGTGAATCCTACTAAGGGGATACACAACGATTGGCTTGTAATGAGCATTCTGAGATTTCTATTTGATGTTGCTTTTGTGAGTATCTATTTGTTACTCACAATCTTGAGATGCATTTGATTTGGGATGGATTGACTTATTTGATATTAAGTCCAATCCTTTGTTTTATAGGATCCTATTGTATATTTAGATTTCCTATTTTGGTTGGTTTATTATTTCTGTCACTTTGGAATGTTAATGATGATTCCGAAGTTTCTAAATTCACTCTTGAGTATCGAGATGTTGATGAAATATCTCGAATTCCAGTCAAGGTGACTTTGTTGAGTTTTGATGAGTCTGTTTGGGTTTGATATCCAATCGGGCAATCAAGTGTTAAATTAACCTTAGTCCTAGCTGTTAGCCTTCGGCTATCCTTCTAATAGGACTTCCACTAAGGAATGGGTGAGTTTCTAGATTGTTCGAGTTTGATTGAGTTTATCATTCAGTTTCTTTGAGTTATCCTTTTCGGATACTCAATCGGTGTTATTCATTGTAGCATTACTTTGTTTGACGTAATGATATGTTGTTAGTATTCTTCTTCTCATTCGGTAAGATATCTTAACCTTACTCTATATCTCATTGATCTCTTTGTAATCCATTAAGTGGTGCTAGGGTCATTCCTAACCTTGACCCTACGCCGATTTTTCATGAGCTACGAGTTGCGGAGGATAGCGTTACTCTTACCGCATTCCGAACTCGTTATACGTCTTGTGAGTGGTTCGTTATACCATACAGAATAATGAACACTCCACTCTTTTCCATCAATCTTGAGGATCAAGTATTATGGGAATATCTCGATGAGCTCTATTTGTGTTCCTTGATTTTGAGAATAAGTAACAAACTGTGGTTTCAAATTTTTCAAAAATTGAAGTTAGGTTTCTAAGAGAAATTGGATTTTGTTTTTGGGAAAACCAAAGAATAATTTTGAGTATTATATATGAGGTATTTCTTTTTAAAGAAAATGAATTTTTGTGTTGGGTTGTCCGTCTAGTGCTTTAAGAATTCTAGTCGATGCGTTTGGCCAACGTTATCGATAGGAATTTCCTAAACGCTATGATGAGACAGTCAGAAACGGTAAATTGAGTTTTAATAAGTAAAGTTTGAAAATAATTAATATGATGGATTATTAATTTTATTTTAAATGTTTAATAAAGCCCTTGAACCATAGTGAGTTTTGGATGAGTGGCGAGGCAGTTTTGATCACTCGATCAACTCTGCAGCCAATCAATGAGGTCATTCACTATAAATCAATGGCGAGGAAATACCCTTAAATTATTTGAAATTTATGAAATTTAATATGGTAATTTGGGTAAGTAAAGTGAATAATTCTAATTAAGGAAATTTCTTAATTAGAAGAAAATATCATTTGATGCATTGATTAATAAAATGATGTATTTAAAGTAAAAGAATACTTTGGTTTGAAAATTAAAATATTAATTGAATATTTTAGTACAAGTAATTAATGATGACTATAAAAATTTATTTTGATGGATAATTAATAATCATCTCTTGATAATGGAAGAAATTAATTATCTCTTCCAAAATGAGTTTTCATAATTAATTGTTTTTAAAGCTAGATTTTGGAAAGTAATGAAAATATTTCCACTTAATAGAATATTTTATGATAATTACATAAGGTTGATCATAATTTTGTATGTCTTAGCTTTTCGGGGAAAAAGAGAATCATTTAATAAATGATTTAGCAAAAAGCTTGTTTGAAATTGTAGTTTGAAATTAAAATGGTTTGGGAAAATTTCAAATTTTAAATTGATTTGAAAAACTGAAATTTCATTTAGAAAAGTGTTGTACTAAAACAGAGATAACTTGAGATTTATAACTCCAAATTAGCTGAATCTTTTTGTAAATGAAAGAACATTCAATAAGCAATAAAGTTTATTTTTACCACTTTTAAATATTTTTCTTTTTACTAAGCCTAAATTGGGTTTGAAAGTGGATAGGCAGTTCTGCCCTATTGCAAAATTCTCTAAGACTTAAGCTGAAAGTAAAATTAACATAACTTTCAAACCGTAAATCCGATTTTGATGATCTTTATATTTCTGGAAAGCTTAAACTGAGTAGAACAACTTTCATATTATAAAGTTTTTCATATTTTGTGGTTTGCTGAGTCCAAACGGGTCTTCTTTACAGCAGATCTGAAATAAAATTGTTCTATTTCCCTTAATTGTTAAGTGTAGCACGTCTTATCTATGAACATGAACTAATATAATCTATTTGAGTTAAGTACAGGTAAAAAGAGGATAGTTGGACTATATTTTGATCAAAAAGAATATATATAAGTTTGTGCAAACTCGCTAAAGGAAATGCTAAAAAGGATGGTATGTTTTCGGATTAATTTTAAAGTGTTAAATGATGTTATATATTGTGTTTCCGACCTAATGGTCGATGTATATTATATAATTCATTTTTGTAAAATTGTATACGGCCCTCCGTACAAAGGAGACTCCGCCGATTTTTCCGAAAAGTTCTAACACTTAGAAAATTTGAGAAACAAATTGAAAAAAATAATATGTTACAAACTAGAGTATACCTATGGAAGAATTAGAGAATAAACAACTTAAAATTTGTTTACTCTAATGAAGAGTAATAAATTTAAATTTAAAATCCAAGTAAGAAGTTTTGAAAAAAAAAATTCAAGAGTTGAAATTTATGGTTATAACTATAAAGATATTGAATTTTTGGAACTCTAAGAATTATTGATTGAGAGTATATACATATATTTTAGTTCCTTGTGATTATCTTACTCTTGTGCTATTTTCTAACGACGTGCATTTATGCGTTCGTTCGAGTTTGAAACCACCTTTTCGTTGAACTATCTTGCCTCTATTGTGTATATCTTGTATCGGTGTGGTTCCTTCCGTAGTGTTATACTGAAAGATCATATCGATAATCATCTTGTTGATTAGAGTTCGAGTTTGAGTTGTGCTAAGTCCCGACTCTACTCGAGGAGCTTATGAGAAATCAATCTCATTTGATTGATCCTTTGTGTAGCATCTTGTTATGCTCTTATTCGAAGGTGAGACGCCTTCGAAATCTTGTGTATTAATCAGAAAATTCAATGGTTCGGTAATTCCATATGTGCACTTTAAAAACCATAGAATTAATCGAGCAAACTTATCTTGGTCTTCTTTCACCTTGAGTTGAAAGTGAGGAATTTTGATCTCATGCTTGTCTATCCTTCTTTGGTTGATGAAATAATTGTGTTGAATACAAACTCTTCTCTAGAAATTGCGAGGACGCAATTTAGATAAGGAGGGGAGTCTGTAACAACCCTGGTTTTTGAGATTACCTTGAATATTAAATTATAATGGTGATTATAATTTAATATTGGAATTAATTGGACTAATAAGTAGAAAATATTATTTATTTTAATAAACAATGGATTTGGGTTAGCTTGGGCTAAATAAAATGATAAACATGAGAGAAATAAAGTTTTACTTTATTTCATGAATGTTGAATGTATTGTTTTGGGTACATTCAATTAAAAATTGATAATGTGTGCAATATTATGATTTTTGTCAATATTGCCATTTTATTAATTTAAATATATGAGAATTTGTTAATATAATAATTATTCACGGGGAATATGATTAATAATGATGCAAAATATTTTATTAGTGTTAGAACATGTATTTACATTCATTGGAATGTAATATACGTTTATATTTAATCAATTTGTATCATATTGCAATTTATTTTGCAAAAGTGTAGAAATTAGTTAAATTTAGTAATATCAGTAAAATAAATAATAAAAGTGTAAAATTTGGGTTTTTACATTTTTATTTGGAATCTAGGTGTTGAGACGATTCCAACAAGTCCAAGTTTGCTAAATTTGGATTTAAATTGAAGAAGTTATGAAGATTTAAATAAATGACATGAACATAATTTGATAAACTAAAATTTGATTAAGTGTTATTGGGTTGCTATTGCTTTTGACCCAAACCCATTGCCTAGAGAAGCTTCTGGATGAGAAACATGAAAATGAACGTACAGTTCATTCTCTTCTTTCATCTCCTTCCTCAGAAAACTTCCTGAAGCTTTGCAAATGGCCTCCTCAACTTAGAATTCATCCAAATCTCCATTTTATTGCTCGAATTAGATAGATTTTCAGTCCAAAAACAAGAGATGGTAATCTCTAATCTATTTATCTCTCCAATTTGAGGAGAAATCCATTTTTCATATACTGTAACTTTTTATTTACCCCTCTTTTTGGTTTGCATGGCTTTCTTTTAGCTTCTATAGGTGGAATCGAAGCTCCAGAGCGCTGAAAGCTCAAGTCTTCTTGCCAAAAATCGTCTCCTTTGCTAAGTACAGTAAGTATAAAACTTACAGTAGCTGAATTTTGCCTCTGGTTGAAAAAAATTCGTAGCTTATTTCTGTTTATTTTGAAGCTGAAACTAATTTTATCATATCTCTCACGTTTATTATCCAAATTGGATGATCTTTGATGTTCTGGAAAGCTTAGGATTTAAGCTAAAAGTTTCATGTTTTGAGTTTTATGAATTTTTGAGTTTAATTTGGTCAAAAATGCACTTCTTTGTCGCTATCCCGAGAGCAAAAGACAGCGACAATAAATCCATACCTGATAATTGTTTTGGGTATATCTTTTGAGTTGTAAGTCCGAATCAGGTGATTCTTTTTTTGAATTCTAGATATGAAAATGCTCTTCAACTTTTATGTTTTATGATTTGTCAAAATCTATGATCTACAGGGTCAAAATGGCTCTTTAAGTCGCAGCCCTGTTGTTATGCATATTGTTCTCAGTTATGTAATTTTAAACCTGAGCTAGTATTTTGTGCATAACTTTTGCATTTCTTATCCAAATCCTATAATTTTTAAAGTTTTGGAAACTGCAGAAAGAGTGTGACAACTTTAATTTGTATCACTTTCTGAAATTCATTGATTAAAATGTTGAAACACCTCTTGCAAACTCACTGTCCTGTTGTTGTAGTGTACTCAGTGTTTTGTGCAAACCTGAGCTAGTATTTTGTGCATAGCTTTTGCATTTCTTATCCAAATCCTATAATTTTTAAAGTTTTGGAAACTGCAGAAAGAGTGTGAAAACTTTTATTTGTATCACTTTCTGAAATTCATTGATTAAAATGTTGAAAAACCTTTTGCAAACTCGCTGTCCTGTTGTTGTAGTGTACTCGGTGTTTTGTGCAAACCTGAGCTAGTATTTTGAGCATAACTTTTGCGTTTCTTATCCAAATCCTATAATTTTTAAAGTTTTGGAAACTGCAGAAAGAATGTGACAACTTTCATTTGTATCACTTTATGAAATTCTGTGAATAAAGGATTGAAATAGCTGATGCAAGATCGCTGTCTTGAGCACTTGCATGTAGTCTTGTGTGTCGTATTTGCTTTGGTTGATGAGTTTTCCGATGATTTGTTTTTTTCACTTGATTTGCGAATAGTTTGAGCTTAGTATTTTATACCATATGCCGATGATATGAGGCAAGGTATATGACTTTTGGGAACATCTGAGTTTCTATTTTAATGTGGATTTGACTAACGGTTAGTAAACTGTTTAGTGCGAACGTGTGGTATGGGACACATGTTAACACTTTACAGATTCCTCTCCGAAAGTTAGGGACACATTCTAGAATTACTAGTGCTATGACCTTCGGGTCATCTGAGAATCTGAGAATCTGAGAAATCCGGAAAAGGTGACCTCGGTCGCCTTTGAGATCTCTGTTGGGTACCTAACTATATTACTAGCACTAGTCTGAGAACTTTAGCACGTGCAACATGCTTTAGCATTTAATTATTGGCCAATCTGAGATTTATTTTATGAGTTAAGAGAATTTTGATTTCACCATATTTTGATGTGTTTACTTAGCCTTATAGAGATGAATAAGGCGGAATCTGAGTTCTTGAGGATTTTGGTGATTTCAATTTTATGGTTTTATACTTGGGTTTCATTTACCACTTTGAGAAGTTTATTTATTCATGAATCATATTTGGATGTTTTCTTTATATGCATGAATCCCCTAGTATTAACCCAAGTAAGTGTAGAATTATAACTTCTTAGAGATAGACAATCCTTGATATCAACCTTAGTCATTCTTATCAATTATTGATCCCTTGATGTATGTTTCCCTTATACCTTATCGTATTTCCTTTCTAACGATAAGATTCAGTTGCCTGACCCGTGTGTTTATCACTCGGGTCAGACCGAGTAATTTCAGGTTAGCTATCAGTTTCAGGACTTAGCTTTGATGCATCTGCTTGGATATCAGCCTAGCATTTTTGTGTAGTTTATATTTCTTTCCGTTTGACTCTGATGTGTATTTTGATTCGATGTATATAGTGTGGTCTTTGAACCACTTTTGTATATCGTTTTGTATTGTACTGGGATGTATCGGTGTATATGTATTTATATATATGATGATTACTGTTCTGTGATGTGATATGCACACTGTTATTGTACGTTGTTCTGATAGATCCATTAGCCACCTATAGTTTTGTATTAAGCATTTATTGGATATGTCGATCCACTTAAAATAGAGAGAAAAAAAATATAGAGCATTTATCGACGTATGTAGTAGATGTTTAAGACAAGATTATAGATGGTCGCTCCTAATCAGCCCTATTCTCCGCATTAATAGACAGAATTACCCAGTAATTCTCTTTGTTAATGTGGGTCTCGGGGTGGGGCGTCACAGCTTGGTATCAGAGCTGAGGTCAGAACAAAGTAGGATAAACACAGAACAGTACGTTTATCACGATACTTCGAAGTACAGTACGAGTGAATCATTGTCCTTTATTTGAGCTTGTTTTCGAATCGTGCTTTGATTCCTTGTCGAATCTTTGGTATGGTTGAGATGGAATATTTCTAGGAATATATTATTTTCGTAGTATTTAATAATTGAGTTTGATGTTATCTTATCATGTGAATAATCTTATTAGGAGATTATTCTATTCTTATTTTTGTCGATACGAGTGAGTTCGTATCGATGGAGCTTATTGATTCCTTTGAGAATTCATGTTGTATTTATTTGAGAGTTGTGAATCCTACTAAGGGGATACACAACGATTGGCTTGTAATGAGCATTCTGAGATTTCTATTTGATGTTGCTTTTGTGAGTATCTATTTGTTACTCACAATCTTGAGATGCATTTGATTTGGGATGGATTGACTTATTTGATATTAAGTCCAATCCTTTGTTTTATAGGATCCTATTGTATATTTAGATTTCCTATTTTGGTTGGTTTATTATTTCTGTCACTTTGGAATGTTAATGATGATTCCGAAGTTTCTAAATTCACTCTTGAGTATCGAGATGTTGATGAAATATCTCGAATTCCAGTCAAGGTGACTTTGTTGAGTTTTGATGAGTCTGTTTGGGTTTGATATCCAATCGGGCAATCAAGTGTTAAATTAACCTTAGTCCTAGCTGTTAGCCTTCGGCTATCCTTCTAATAGGACTTCCACTAAGGAATGGGTGAGTTTCTAGATTGTTCGAGTTTGATTGAGTTTATCATTCAGTTTCTTTGAGTTATCCTTTTCGGATACTCAATCGGTGTTATTCATTGTAGCATTACTTTGTTTGACGTAATGATATGTTGTTAGTATTCTTCTTCTCATTCGGTAAGATATCTTAACCTTACTCTATATCTCATTGATCTCTTTGTAATCCATTAAGTGGTGCTAGGGTCATTCCTAACCTTGACCCTACGCCGATTTTTCATGAGCTACGAGTTGCGGAGGATAGCGTTACTCTTACCGCATTCCGAACTCGTTATACGTCTTGTGAGTGGTTCGTTATACCATACAGAATAATGAACACTCCACTCTTTTCCATCAATCTTGAGGATCAAGTATTATGGGAATATCTCGATGAGCTCTATTTGTGTTCCTTGATTTTGAGAATAAGTAACAAACTGTGGTTTCAAATTTTTCAAAAATTGAAGTTAGGTTTCTAAGAGAAATTGGATTTTGTTTTTGGGAAAACCAAAGAATAATTTTGAGTATTATATATGAGGTATTTCTTTTTAAAGAAAATGAATTTTTGTGTTGGGTTGTCCGTCTAGTGCTTTAAGAATTCTAGTCGATGCGTTTGGCCAACGTTATCGATAGGAATTTCCTAAACGCTATGATGAGACAGTCAGAAACGGTAAATTGAGTTTTAATAAGTAAAGTTTGAAAATAATTAATATGATGGATTATTAATTTTATTTTAAATGTTTAATAAAGCCCTTGAACCATAGTGAGTTTTGGATGAGTGGCGAGGCAGTTTTGATCACTCGATCAACTCTGCAGCCAATCAATGAGGTCATTCACTATAAATCAATGGCGAGGAAATACCCTTAAATTATTTGAAATTTATGAAATTTAATATGGTAATTTGGGTAAGTAAAGTGAATAATTCTAATTAAGGAAATTTCTTAATTAGAAGAAAATATCATTTGATGCATTGATTAATAAAATGATGTATTTAAAGTAAAAGAATACTTTGGTTTGAAAATTAAAATATTAATTGAATATTTTAGTACAAGTAATTAATGATGACTATAAAAATTTATTTTGATGGATAATTAATAATCATCTCTTGATAATGGAAGAAATTAATTATCTCTTCCAAAATGAGTTTTCATAATTAATTGTTTTTAAAGCTAGATTTTGGAAAGTAATGAAAATATTTCCACTTAATAGAATATTTTATGATAATTACATAAGGTTGATCATAATTTTGTATGTCTTAGCTTTTCGGGGAAAAAGAGAATCATTTAATAAATGATTTAGCAAAAAGCTTGTTTGAAATTGTAGTTTGAAATTAAAATGGTTTGGGAAAATTTCAAATTTTAAATTGATTTGAAAAACTGAAATTTCATTTAGAAAAGTGTTGTACTAAAACAGAGATAACTTGTGATTTATAACTCCAAATTAGCTGAATCTTTTTGTAAATGAAAGAACATTCAATAAGCAATAAAGTTTATTTTTACCACTTTTAAATATTTTTCTTTTTACTAAGCCTAAATTGGGTTTGAAAGTGGATAGGCAGTTCTGCCCTATTGCAAAATTCTCTAAGACTTAAGCTGAAAGTAAAATTAACATAACTTTCAAACCGTAAATCCGATTTTGATGATCTTTATATTTCTGGAAAGCTTAAACTGAGTAGAACAACTTTCATATTATAAAGTTTTTCATATTTTGTGGTTTGCTGAGTCCAAACGGGTCTTCTTTACAGCAGATCTGAAATAAAATTGTTCTATTTCCCTTAATTGTTAAGTGTAGCACGTCTTATCTATGAACATGAACTAATATAATCTATTTGAGTTAAGTACAGGTAAAAAGAGGATAGTTGGACTATATTTTGATCAAAAAGAATATATATAAGTTTGTGCAAACTCGCTAAAGGAAATGCTAAAAAGGATGGTATGTTTTCGGATTAATTTTAAAGTGTTAAATGATGTTATATATTGTGTTTCCGACCTAATGGTCGATGTATATTATATAATTCATTTTTGTAAAATTGTATACGGCCCTCCGTACAAAGGAGACTCCGCCGATTTTTCCGAAAAGTTCTAACACTTAGAAAATTTGAGAAACAAATTGAAAAAAATAATATGTTACAAACTAGAGTATACCTATGGAAGAATTAGAGAATAAACAACTTAAAATTTGTTTACTCTAATGAAGAGTAATAAATTTAAATTTAAAATCCAAGTAAGAAGTTTTGAAAAAAAAAATTCAAGAGTTGAAATTTATGGTTATAACTATAAAGATATTGAATTTTTGGAACTCTAAGAATTATTGATTGAGAGTATATACATATATTTTAGTTCCTTGTGATTATCTTACTCTTGTGCTATTTTCTAACGACGTGCATTTATGCGTTCGTTCGAGTTTGAAACCACCTTTTCGTTGAACTATCTTGCCTCTATTGTGTATATCTTGTATCGGTGTGGTTCCTTCCGTAGTGTTATACTGAAAGATCATATCGATAATCATCTTGTTGATTAGAGTTCGAGTTTGAGTTGTGCTAAGTCCCGACTCTACTCGAGGAGCTTATGAGAAATCAATCTCATTTGATTGATCCTTTGTGTAGCATCTTGTTATGCTCTTATTCGAAGGTGAGACGCCTTCGAAATCTTGTGTATTAATCAGAAAATTCAATGGTTCGGTAATTCCATATGTGCACTTTAAAAACCATAGAATTAATCGAGCAAACTTATCTTGGTCTTCTTTCACCTTGAGTTGAAAGTGAGGAATTTTGATCTCATGCTTGTCTATCCTTCTTTGGTTGATGAAATAATTGTGTTGAATACAAACTCTTCTCTAGAAATTGCGAGGACGCAATTTTGATAAGGAGGGGAGTCTGTAACAACCCTGGTTTTTGAGATTACCTTGAATATTAAATTATAATGGTGATTATAATTTAATATTGGAATTAATTGGACTAATAAGTAGAAAATATTATTTATTTTAATAAACAATGGATTTGGGTTAGCTTGGGCTAAATAAAATGATAAACATGAGAGAAATAAAGTTTTACTTTATTTCATGAATGTTGAATGTATTGTTTTGGGTACATTCAATTAAAAATTGATAATGTGTGCAATATTATGATTTTTGTCAATATTGCCATTTTATTAATTTAAATATATGAGAATTTGTTAATATAATAATTATTCACGGGGAATATGATTAATAATGATGCAAAATATTTTATTAGTGTTAGAACATGTATTTACATTCATTGGAATGTAATATACGTTTATATTTAATCAATTTGTATCATATTGCAATTTATTTTGCAAAAGTGTAGAAATTAGTTAAATTTAGTAATATCAGTAAAATAAATAATAAAAGTGTAAAATTTGGGTTTTTACATTTTTATTTGGAATCTAGGTGTTGAGACGATTCCAACAAGTCCAAGTTTGCTAAATTTGGATTTAAATTGAAGAAGTTATGAAGATTTAAATAAATGACATGAACATAATTTGATAAACTAAAATTTGATTAAGTGTTATTGGGTTGCTATTGCTTTTGACCCAAACTCATTGCCTAGAGAAGCTTCTGGATGAGAAACATGAAAATGAACGTACAGTTCATTCTCTTCTTTCATCTCCTTCCTCAGAAAACTTCCTGAAGCTTTGCAAATGGCCTCCTCAACTTAGAATTCATCCAAATCTCCATTTTATTGCTCGAATTAGATAGATTTTCAGTCCAAAAACAAGAGATGGTAATCTCTAATCTATTTATCTCTCCAATTTGAGGAGAAATCCATTTTTCATATACTGTAACTTTTTATTTACCCCTCTTTTTGGTTTGCATGGCTTTCTTTTAGCTTCTATAGGTGGAATCGAAGCTCCAGAGCGCTGAAAGCTCAAGTCTTCTTGCCAAAAATCGTCTCCTTTGCTAAGTACAGTAAGTATAAAACTTACAGTAGCTGAATTTTCCCTCTGGTTGAAAAAAATTCGTAGCTTATTTCTGTTTATTTTGAAGCTGAAACTAATTTTATCATATCTCTCACGTTTATTATCCAAATTGGATGATCTTTGATGTTCTGGAAAGCTTAGGATTTAAGCTAAAAGTTTCATGTTTTGAGTTTTATGAATTTTTGAGTTTAATTTGGTCAAAAATGCACTTCTTTGTCGCTATCCCGAGAGCAAAAGACAGCGACAATAAATCCATACCTGATAATTGTTTTGGGTATATCTTTTGAGTTGTAAGTCCGAATCAGGTGATTCTTTTTTTGAATTCTAGCTATGAAAATGCTCTTCAACTTTTATGTTTTATGATTTGTCAAAATCTATGATCTACAGGGTCAAAATGGCTCTTTAAGTCGCAGCCCTGTTGTTATGCATATTGTTCTCAGTTATGTAATTTTAAACCTGAGCTAGTATTTTGTGCATAACTTTTGCATTTCTTATCCAAATCCTATAATTTTTAAAGTTTTGGAAACTGCAGAAAGAGTGTGACAACTTTAATTTGTATCACTTTCTGAAATTCATTGATTAAAATGTTGAAACACCTCTTGCAAACTCACTGTCCTGTTGTTGTAGTGTACTCAGTGTTTTGTGCAAACCTGAGCTAGTATTTTGTGCATAGCTTTTGCATTTCTTATCCAAATCCTATAATTTTTAAAGTTTTGGAAACTGCAGAAAGAGTGTGAAAACTTTTATTTGTATCACTTTCTGAAATTCATTGACTAAAATGTTGAAAAACCTTTTGCAAACTCGCTGTCCTGTTGTTGTAGTGTACTCAGTGTTTTGTGCAAACCTGAGCTAGTATTTTGAGCATAACTTTTGCGTTTCTTATCCAAATCCTATAATTTTTAAAGTTTTGGAAACTGCAGAAAGAATGTGACAACTTTCATTTGTATCACTTTATGAAATTCTGTGAATAAAGGATTGAAATAGCTGATGCAAGATCGCTGTCTTGAGCACTTGCATGTAGTCTTGTGTGTCGTATTTGCTTTGGTTGATGAGTTTTCCGATGATTTGTTTTTTTCACTTGATTTGCGAATAGTTTGAGCTTAGTATTTTATACCATATGCCGATGATATGAGGCAAGGTATATGACTTTTGGGAACATCTGAGTTTCTATTTTAATGTGGATTTGACTAACGGTTAGTAAACTGTTTAGTGCGAACGTGTGGTATGGGACACATGTTAACACTTTACAGATTCCTCTCTGAAAGTTAGGGACACATTCTAGAATTACTAGTGCTATGACCTTCGGGTCATCTGAGAATCTGAGAATCTGAGAAATCCGGAAAAGGTGACCTCGGTCGCCTTTGAGATCTCTGTTGGGTACCTAACTATATTACTAGCACTAGTCTGAGAACTTTAGCACGTGCAACATGCTTTAGCATGTAATTATTGGCCAATCTGAGATTTATTTTATGAGTTAAGAGAATTTTGATTTCACCATATTTTGATGTGTTTACTTAGCCTTATAGAGATGAATAAGGCGGAATCTGAGTTCTTGAGGATTTTGGTGATTTCAATTTTATGGTTTTATACTTGGGTTTCATTTACCACTTTGAGAAGTTTATTTATTCATGAATCATATTTGGATGTTTTCTTTATATGCATGAATCCCCTAGTATTAACCCAAGTAAGTGTAGAATTATAACTTCTTAGAGATAGACAATCCTTGATATCAACCTTAGTCATTCTTATCAATTATTGATCCCTTGATGTATGTTTCCCTTATACCTTATCGTATTTCCTTTCTAACGATAAGATTCAGTTGCCTGACCCGTGTGTTTATCACTCGGGTCAGACCGAGTAATTTCAGGTTAGCTATCAGTTTCAGGACTTAGCTTTGATGCATCTGCTTGGATATCAGCCTAGCATTTTTGTGTAGTTTATATTTCTTTCCGTTTGACTCTGATGTGTATTTTGATTCGATGTATATAGTGTGGTCTTTGAACCACTTTTGTATATCGTTTTGTATTGTACTGGGATGTATCGGTGTATATGTATTTATATATATGATGATTACTGTTCTGTGATGTGATATGCACACTGTTATTGTACGTTGTTCTGATAGATCCATTAGCCACCTATAGTTTTGTATTAAGCATTTATTGGATATGTCGATCCACTTAAAATAGAGAGAAAAAAATATAGAGCATTTATCGACGTATGTAGTAGATGTTTAAGACAAGATTATAGATGGTCGCTCCTAACCAGCCCTATTCTCCGCATTAATAGACAGAATTACCCAGTAATTCTCTTTGTTAATGTGGGTCTCGGGGTGGGGCGTCACACATAATATACTATATTACTTCAACAAGCATCAAGCATACGATCAGGTTTAATCTGTTTTTAAAAGAAATTTACTCACCAGTTTTGCAAGGAACAGAGAGTAGTGCACTTAATATTTGAACTGCTTTTAAAATTTAGAATCTGAATGACTGCTTTTAAAACTTGAATTGCTAGCTTTAGAAACTTGCATGCATGCTCTAACTTGTTTGTTGAGATGTTGCTTTAGATTCCAGATTTACTTGCTTCAAACAGATTCCAGATTTTGAAAAGATATTGCAGGCTAAAGACTTGATTTGAAAATGATTTGCAGGTTTGAAGAATTTAGTTACAGGCTTCCATTTGATTTTGGAAAGTGAATTACATATCTTTGTTTTGAGATTGAGGAATTTGATTACAGATTTTGGTTTGAGAGGAATGTTTAAATTTGATTTTCTGGTTTGCTTTAAGAAGTGAAAAATGAATTTCAGATTTTAGAAATGAAGATTAGAAAGAAAGGAAGAGGGTGGAAACATGTTTTATAAGTATAAATGATTTATTTTTAAAATAAAAAGAAAAATTAAAACAAAAATGACACTTGTCTTTCTCATACTTTAATTCTACAACACATGTTATTACATAGCCTTAGAGATTTACACTTGTCTTTTTAAGTAATTCATATTTATTATAAAATGTTAATAAAACCTTTTTCTTAATTTATTAAATACAATTGCTTATTTATATATATATAGATAACTTTTTAAAGAAATATACCAATTATACTTATAAATAAGAGCTTATCCAAATATCTTAAAAATCCAAATATTTAAAATATTATCCCTTTTTAAATTCAAAATTAATTTAAATTCAAATTCAAATTATATTTGAAGATCCAATTTAAAATCAAGTTAGATACATACATATATAATTACCCATTCAATTTGAAAATAACAATTCTATTTATATATACATTATTATTGTTTGAAAATAACATATTTATCAATTTTAAATAATTTATAAAAGAAATTATCACATTATCAAGCAATATTCAAAAATAAAATAAAACAAACCTTTTTGTAAATCTTATTTAAATTTAAAACTTAAGTTATAATATAATTTAAACCATTACATATTTTCCTTAAGTATTTTAAAACTGTATAGTTAATTATTTGATTAATCTTTGAAAATCTTTATTTTAAATTTAATCATAATTCCCAATTTACCAAAATATATTAGAATTTGAAAATTATGTTTTATTTGTTAAATTCCATCCAAAGCTTTTCTATTTACAATATATACAATTATATATATACATTATAAATAGAAAACAATTTAATTAGCTTTTAAAAGATAAATATTTACCAATTTAAATATTTATAAAAGAAGATTGTTAAACCAATTTAAATCTTATTGATCAAAAATTATCAATTTAATTATTTAAACAGATTATTAAATTGATTATTGCCCAAAATTTCCGGGATATCACATAACTATTACATAGTCTTTACATAATCAGAGTACACAACTTATACAACACAATACTTTAGACAGTTATAAAACCTGTCTATCATACAACACAAAATACAACTCAAACAAAAGACTTAGAGAAACCAACACAGCGGAATATTATATATCTACGAATGCTGATTAATTATAGCAACTGTAAAGACCCGACTTCCATAGCCCAGAAAGTCGCATCGTTTTGAAGAAAGAAAGGGATAGAAAGAGAAAAGAAGAGAAGAGAAAAGAAACAACATCAAAATCTCACACAGCGGAACGAATAAATTATATTAATAACATAAACTATTACATAGTATACAACACTTATCAGAGTTACACAGATACACATCACATACTAGACAGTTATAAACATCTGTCTAGTTATTACAACTCAATACAATACACACACTATCATAGAGATTAACACAGCGGAATACTATAAACAACAATCATTACATTTATAATGATTGGTTGCTATAAAGTAATTAAGGGTAGTTAATTACTGAATGTGATTAATCAAGAGTGATTAATAAATGTGTTTTAATTAAAGGTTAATTACTTAATGTAATTAATTTAATTAGAGTAATTAATAATAAAATTGTAATTAAGGATCATTAATTAATATAATTAATGATGTAATTAAGAATTGATTAATTAAGAAATAATTAATAAATGAAGTGATTAATTAATGTAATTAATTAAGGATTAATGTAATTAAATATAGTTGATTAATTAATGAAGTAATTAAAGGTTAATTACTATAAATGGTTAAGGATAATTAATTTGAGTAATTAATTAAAGGATAAATTACCTGAATGCAATTAAAGGGTAATTAGAGAATAATTAATTGACTTGAAATTAATTAATGGTTAAGTAAGCAGGATTTATAGAATGAAGTAATTAATTTAATTCACTTTAAATTAATTAGAATGGTATAAATCATTACTTATGAATGGATGAATAATATTGAATGCTTTGCATTGTTTGATCTCTCTGATGAGATATGTGTAGATCCGTGATATGGATGTTTTAGTTGAATTGTGATGATAATATGGATTATCTGTTTATATTGATAATGTTGATTATCTATTGTGATATTGTGATTTATCTTTCTATGTGTATAAAGATAATTGAATTGAATTGTTTTAACTTTAAAACAACTTGGCCTTAAAAGATACGTTTTGGATTTCGATGAGACCGGGATCGGGTTTCCAGATTTGGATATCCGAATACCACATCGATCCAAATTAACGATAGGTCGTGAATCTCAAGTGAAGATGAAGATTCAGAGTGCAAGGGTTATTGTCGTTAACTCTGAGGGTGATTCCAAAATGAGTGTAACGAGATAATGCCTTCGGTTTCGTTCGAACCCGGAACGAACTTGTATGGATTGAATGCTTTCAACACATCGTCAGGTGGACGATGAGCATTCTAAGATAGATGTGTTCTATTTAAAGGTAATCGTAGCCTCAAGCCTCACAAACCGGGAATGGCTAAAACAGGGGAGGTGCAGCAAGGTTAGTGGGTAGCACCCAAGTAGGACAAGATTACCTCTGTCTAGAAGTCCCTTCTTATTTCGGCTTAGTGTGTGCGGTTGAATCATGACAACCGTGGGGTATCTTGTGCGGGAATTATCCAGTAAGGGATGTTCCGACCTTGTGTTGCAGGGGATTGGGAGTGATCCTCGGTACGGTGATCTAGGCCACGTACTGTGATGGGCGGTACCCCGGTAGCCCTGCCATTGTATGGAATCCAAAATCCAATAAGTGATAACGGACTTGATTGTATACCTATGTATGCTGGAATTTAATGAATGTAACAATTTCGGCTATTTCATATTTATTTGAAAACCCTAGACCTATTATAATATAACTGGATTTCCTATCAATGTTTTGGTTATCGTAAGGTAAAAACTTTTCCGTGTTTATGTGCGGGAAGTCTTACGAGATACCTTTTCTTTCAAAATGGTTTTCAAAGTTAAGCAACTTTAACCTGTTACTCACACCAGACCCATGTCTGACCCAAGTGTTTATTTCTGTTTTATATAAACTCTTGGGTACTCAAATTTTTACGAGTAGCCAAAGGATTCAGGTTAGCTTTGACGAATTGTGGAGGAGCAATGGAGCAGGAGGCTTCAGCGTTGTAGATATAGATAGTAGTTCCGCTGTGTTGATCTTTGTATTGATCTGTATTGTATTGAGATGTAATAACTAGACAGATGTTTATAACTGTCTAGTATGTGATGTAAAATCTGTGTAACTCTGATGTATATGATACTATGTAATATCTTATGTGATATATTATATTTTGTTCCGTTTCCGCTGTGAGTATCTGTTGTTGTTTCTTTCTCTTTTCTCTTCTTTTCTCTTTTCTATCCCTTTCTTTCTTACTGTCGATGCGTCCTTCTGTGTATAGAAGGGCGGGTCGTCACATAGTGGGTATGTAAACATATATCCCGTGAATTTCAAAAGGAGGAGTTGAATAAATTATTCATATTTACCTATATATGTATATATATAATTATTACTAATCTATATACTTAATATATAATTTAAAAATTATTTAAATGTATATTTTATATTATTTTTATTCAATATTATATTCTTATCAAAATAATTTTATAAAATTTTCTTTGTGTGTGTATATATTATATTAATCTATCATTATTAATCTATAGGTTATTCCTAACAATCAAAAGCAACCAAAAATCCAGCCAAAAGTTCAAATTTTAAAAGCATACCTATTTTTACCCAATTTCTTCAATCTTTTCTGAATTTAATTGATTATCGTTGTATAGTACATGTTGGCATCTTTTGTATCTGGCTCATTATGACTTGAGGAAGTATTTGAATTGTCTAATGTTGCAATATAAGCCCTTCTCTGTTTTCTAGACGAATCAGTATTTGGTGAGATTTTCGGTTTCTCCGGTTGTGGACAGTATCTCTACATATGGCCAAATTCATTGCAGTTAAAGCATCTAACAGCATTTCCACTTCCTAGATTTTTGTTATCATTTCTCCCGAGGTAATTCATTTTTCTATATTTCAGAAATTTTCTAAAATTTCCGGTCATGAAAGTAATTTCCTCATCATCGTCGTTGTCTGAATCCAAATCACTTGTTGTTGCTTTAAATGCGATTGATTTCTTTTCTATTTCCTTGCTTTAACTTCTGCCCTGCGTTTGTGCTTCAAATGACATTAAATTTCCAATTAACTATTCAATATTCAGAGTGGTAATATCATTAGCCTCTTTAATTGCAAGAGTCTTTTAGTCCTATTCAAGTGTAAGTGAATTGAGAATTTTTCTAACTTGATCCTCTTTAGAAAAACTTTTACCCAATGCAATTAATGAACGAACTATATCTTGAAACCTACTGTACATATCAAAAATGGACTCATTTGGACTCATTTTAAATAATTGAAACTGATTAGTTAACATAGAAATTTTGGTCTGTTCGACTTTACTGATTCCCTCATGTGTAACTTGCAGTGTTCTCCATATTTCATATGCAGACTTACAAATAGACACTCTATTGAATCAATCTTATCTAATGAACAAAATAAAATATTCATGGCTTTAGAGTTACTCTGTGCAAGTGTCTTTAGATCAGCAGTCCATTGTGAAAAATTAGTCTAGGGCTCAGTGTACTCAATCTGTGTGACATTCCAAATGTCTTGACCAGTTGACTATATATAGATTTTCATTCTACATGACCAATATGTGTAAGTACTTCCATTAAAAAGTGGGAATCTAGCAGTAATTGTCCTTCGATAAAGGTGTTACTAACAAGTGAACTAGCAGTGTTACTAACAGTATTGTTAGCCATTTAAACTTTTCAAAAAACAAAATTATGAGTACTTTGAAAACCAATGCTCTGATACTAAATGTTAGTTTGCAAAATAAGGATCTTAAGGCTAATTTAACACTAGGGGAGGGGTGAATAGTGTTTACTAAATTTTATGAATCATTTTGAATTCTTTTAAGATTATAATTTAAACAATGCAAATTGACAATCACATATGCAAACACAAATAGATATAAATGAAGTAAAAGTAAAAAGTAAAGAGTTGGAGAGATTAGACCAGGATTTTTATACTGGTTTGGAGTTACCCTACTTCCAATCCTGTACAATTTCTTGTATATATATCTTTTCAAATATCAAAGATTATACAATCTTGATTTCAAGGCTACGAGACACACCCTCTAGATTTTCCGAGCTATGGATACACTTACTGCATTCGGACGGGAGACCAGCACACCCACTTGGATTCAAATGGGACACCAAGCACACCCACATAATTTAGACGGGACAAGGCACACCCACTTGGATTTTAGGGACACCAAGCACACCCAAAAGTATAAGAGTATGATTTGATTGAGTTTACAAAATCAATTTCTTGATATTGAGTACAAATGATACTATAACCTCTTAAATAGCACTTTGATCTTGATTTGAGTGAGAGAGATGAAAGAGATCGGAGAGTAAACAATAGAGAATCAAATCAATAGAGTTTGAATTTGATTATGGTTGAATTTGAGAAGATTTTGAGTAGAATTTCTTTTACAAATCAAGAGAGTGAAATAGGAGAGAAAATATAAGAAAGTGGTTAACCAAAATTCATTGAGAGAACCCTTATTTATAGAGAAGCAATAGTTATGTCCATTCATGAAGGATACGATGAAAAGACACTTCCATTCAAAATTTGAATTTTCAAAATATCAAACTGACATATGCTATATGGGTATGTCGACATACCCTTTGTATCTTTGAAAACCATTTATTTTAGTTTGTTTTGAAAATCTTAAGCTTTGTAAAATATTTTGATACTTTGTAAAATCATTTAAACATAGTTTATACATATTTTAATCATAATAAAACTTAAGAAACTTTATAAAATTATTTGAAATATTTTAATATATAAATGATTTAAATATAAATTTCTTTTGAAAATAATATATAAAGTATAAGTGAATATATATTTAAAATCAAAGTATTAATGAATGTCAGAATATACTTTTGAATACCATAAACAATTTATATCTAATTACAATAGATTAAAAGAATATTAAAATATAAAATGCTTAAAAACTTATTACTCAAAATATAAACTTGTTAATAAAATGAAGTTTAAAAATCATTTGAGAACTATTTTGAAAATATGTTTGAAAAATCATTTTGAAAACAGGGATTCTTTTAAAAATTCATTTTTCAAAACCAGGATATTTGAAAATCATTTAGAATCAGTGAATAGATTTTAAAAACCTTTTTGGATAATGAAGAGAGATCAAAAAAGTGCTATGAGAGCTTTAAAAAAATAATCTACGGCTCTATAACTTATCTTGATATCTTGAATCTTCAAACTCATGAGTCTTTAATCTCTGACTCTTGAATCTCTATATCAGCCTCTTAAATCTGCTCTTGATACTGTACAGTCTTCCTAATCAATACTATCTAATATCCTACATTATATACTATATATAACTTGATAAAAACATTAATATCTATATTTTATATTGGTTGTTGTCATCAAAACCAATTCCTAAGTTACTAACAACCATTCCATATGCAAATAAACTACATGTTTGTTAATTATTTAAAACCTTTTTCTAAAATAAACAAAATAAACAAGTTTTATAAATATAATTAGAAAACCTTTTCTTTAAAATTTTGAAACAAACTCTTTAAAAATATATTTAAACTTCAAATTTCTTTTAAAATACTTGTACCCTTTTTATAAAACTCCTTTGAAAGATTTTATAAAATATCTAAAGAAAACAACATTTTATACTTTATTCAAAACAAGGATTTTCAAAGTGCATCTATAGAGACTATCACTATATGGACCATAATTTTTACAACTTTGTTTTATAAATTGAATAACTTTTCAACTCGATTTCTTACTATATTTTATACAACTATAAGTGTAGAAAGCAAATAAAACATCTCATTCAAAAATCATTCATAAAATGATAAGATTGAAGAGAGGGGATTCAAAGCGCATTTATAGCGACTTTCTTACTCCAAACATTCACAAGCACACTATTATGTCACATACAATACATCCAAACATGTATACATCAAGTCATGGCCACTTTTCAAGTTTTAGAGGGATTATAATAGAGATTATAATTGTAACGACCCCGGATTTTAATTAAATTTAAATTGATAATTAAATGGATTTTTGAAGACAATTTGTAAAATTAATTGTAAAGTGATGCGAGTTTCCCCGAATTAAAATAAATTTTGTATAAATCATTTAAATTTAAAAATATTGTAAATATTGTATATATGTATTTGAGCATATATGAGTAAATTTGAAATAATATATATGTATATATATTTGATTTTAATTTAAAGTGTATAGTTTAAAAATGAAAATATAAAAGATATAAAATATAAAGTAAATACATTGGATAAAATCTAATAACAAATTTAAAATGGAAAATTATAATAGAAATTTATTTATATTACAAAACAATAAGATTTAAAGAAAATAAAATACATTTAAATAGGAATAAATGTAGACAAATATGAAACAAATAATACAAATATATATGATAAATATATATACATAGTTTTATTCAATATAAAGTAAATATATATATCTTAGTAAATCAATACAAAATAATACCAAGTAATAAAACAAACAAAAATAATAAAAGAAAAAGATAAAAATATATTCAAGTATAAAGTTAAACATATTAAACAAATTCTAACATCAAATTAAATGTAAATAGCTATGTATATATACTTGCAAAATAAAAACTAACATATTTAAGAAAGTAAAAATATGTATAAGTGTGAAAGCTTGCATAGGAAGCCCCAACAAATCATTTCAGCCGAAACTAAAGAAAATAAAAAAATTTATAAATCAGATTTGTACAACATAATAAATGATAGCACAACATTGGTCAACTGGAAAATGTCTTCAGCCCCAAAGCAAAGAAAAACCACTGACCATTGTACAACAAAGTATTATATCACTTGTACAAAATAATATCACATTGTACAAACAAGAAAAAAAATATATACACCCTGTACAAAATATCATCACCTTGTAAACTAAATTCATATATCAATCCTCATTTCCAATTCGTTCCATCCTCATCACAGTTTCGTCCATTTAAAACTGAAAGGAAAAAACTGAATGAAGTAAAATCATTTCATACTTAAACAAAAAGAAAACTTCCCTCAAAACATTTTCAAAACCCTGTAACCATTTTCAAGTCAGAGAAAATCAAAACTAAGCCCTGTAACTCAAGCCTGTAACCTCCTCAAAGCATTTTCAAAACCTGTAATCATCTCCTCTAAAACAAATGCAAATCAGAGATCAAAGAAAAGAAAAGTTACCAGCTTGCAAACTTTCAAGCCTGTTTCAATGAAAAGCTCTATCCATTTGCAAATACAGATGAGTAAACAACTTAAGAAATTTACGAATATTTGATTGTTGCTTGATATATCTGGATTTTGGGTTTTATTATTCATGCATATACAAGAATATATTCTCTCTGTGTATAGATATTGGAAGAATACTGATCTGTTTTATAGGGAACTCCTCTGTTCTTTACTTCAGAGTACTTAGTTTGGTCAAAGAAAAAAAATCAATATCTACTTACTTGATCTTTGTTAGGCCTTGGTTTCAGTAGCAAAAGTGTGTGTGTAAGTGTCAGTTAATTTTTAAAAATAATTTTATGAAGTATAAATATATCCAGGAGGAAAAATCATATTTTTACTGATGAAACATTAAAACTTGGAAATTTCGAATTCAACAAATCATCGATTCAAATATGTAGCTTGAATCCTTATCAAAAGTCATGATTTTTAAGATGTATTTGGTGATTTCTAGTGGGTTGATGTAATAGCGGTTCGAAGATGATCAAAAATGGGTTTTTGGCCAATTACCGACAAGATGATGAACTGGAGGAGTCGGGATTGTGCGAGGAGGTGGTCGAGCCTAGGGAGATGGTAGGAAAAATAGGCAGAGGTAACATCGGCGACGGAGGCGACAACTGCAATCGTTTTTATTTTGTAAACCTAATTTTCTTAAGAGTCGAACTTCCAATCACCGCGGCCTTGATGGTGCGTCGAGTGGCCCGAGGCCTTGGAAATCGGTGGCTCGGTGGGTGACGAAGCCATGGCTGGAAGCTCGCGGCATCAGGCGATGGGCGTTGCGACGGCGAGACGGGTTTATGGGGGTTGTCTGGTTTCGAATTTATCGAGCTAAGCTCGATTTCGATTGTGGACTGGCGTTGGGTCCTTGGTCGATCGGGGATCGAGGTCGCGATGTTCGTCGACAGGTCGGAGTTGTAGTGCTTGGTCGGAGGTCACCGGAGGGGTCGTGCACGTGCACGCGTGTGTGTGTATCTGGGTGATGTTGTGGATCGGGGAAGAAGGTGTTGTGCTCGAAGTTTTCTCGGGTTTGTCACGGGGATAAGGGAGGATGGCTCGGGGTTGTTTTCGAGTACGTGAGCGAGTGTTTTTAAGGTATAACAGTTTTAAACTAAATTTTAAAAAGAAAGAGGAAAGGAAGCTCGGGAAAATAGAGGGGAAACTCGGGTTTGGTCTCGGGAGAATGACGAGTTGGCTCGGGTTTTGTCTCGAGTATTGATGTTACAGTTTTAAACTTTAAACAAAATCAAGTTAAACAGTTCTTAACAAATTCCTTTAAAAATAATTATTTGTTTAAGTTTGATATTAGTTAAAGATTTTAAAATGAATTATATTAAAGTAATTAAGTTTAAAGTGTTTAATATATATATAACCTTATTTTAAGTTTATTGTAAATAAACTTAAATTTTAGAATTACGTGAATAATTGAGAAAAGGAAATGTTTTTAAATTAATCAATGTAAATGATGTTTTATTTCCAAGGTTATTAAATAAGGATTAAATGACAATTAAAATAATAAAGACAAATGGTTTATCTTTTAATTGATTAAAATCTTAAGTAATTAAAGATTTATTAATTATGAAAGTAATTAAGGGTAATTACTTAAAGAATAATTATTTAATGAAGGTAATTAAAAGATTAATTTAGGATAATTGATTAAATTAAGATTGAAAGATAATTACTTTTATTAATGGTTAATTAATTATGTAATTAACTTAAGGTTAATTAATTTATTAATTAAGGAAAATTAATTAAATGATAATTAATTAAGGGTAAATTAATTAAATGGTAATTAATTAAGGGTAAATTAATTAATGGCATTAATTAAAGATAAATAATTAAAGGATAATTAAATAATTAAAGGTAAATTATTTAATGATTAAAGGTTAATTAATTTATTATTAAAGGATAATTAATTAAAATGGTTTGTAATTAATTAATTAACCAGGATTAGTAATTTATTCATAAGTAACTAATCTGATTTAAAATTAATCAAAGGATTAATTGATCTTACTTATGGATGTTTGAAATTATATTGGATGTTGAATTGTTGATATTCCCTGATTTGTGATGTTGTGTGATATATTCTGATTTGTGTGTGATCTGTACTGTAGCTATTTATCTGGGATGAATGTAAATTATTATCTGTAATATTTATATATCTGTGATCTGTGATCTGTGATCTGTGAATGAAAAGATAAGCGTTATCGTTATACCTCTTATCAACTATATTTCTATATTTTAATCTGTGATGATTGAATGATATTGCACTATTATGTGAAACCCCTGGACTACACTATACACACACAAATATGGATTTCACGAGGAAATCGGTTAAGTCACACATGATTTAAAACTAATATTTTTGAAATGGAAATTTTAATTTCAATTGATTTTGGAAATGGATTTGGGTTAAATGTTAAAACTTTAGAAAAGGAGTTTGTAAGATAAAAGTTATTTTGAATAACTTGGTAAAATTTCCAATTTAAATAATTTAATTTGAATTTGAATTCAGAATTTGGAATTGAATTCTATGTTTGGAAATTACAGTTAAAGATGTTATAAATGTGTTTATATGAAGTTAAACCATTTTAAAATATTAGTTTGAGAATTTGAATCTAACCCAAGGACTTTAACTCGTATAAAAGAATCAGATTTTCCGAAATGAAAACTATTTGTTTTCAAATGATAAAAGCTTTCATATAAGAAATGAAATTCCAATTTAAGTTAAAGAAATTTCAAGTTTGAATTGAAAAATGGTTTTCCAAGTTATGAGTGAATTCTTTTTTAAAGCTATGAATTGAATCTGTTTATTTTTAACAAATTTAAAATGGTGATTTGTTTAAACCATTCGAAATGGAATTGTTTTGAAAGCTATAAGTTAAATCTTTGATTTAAAGATTTAACGAGTTAATCCAAATTAAAATAGAAAATTGATTTGGAAAATCAGTGAATGAATCTTTGTGAAACTGGGTGAACTTTGTGAATTGAATCTTTTATTTAAAAGATTTGAAATGGTAATTGTTTAAACCATTTGAAAGAAAAGTTTGGGTAATAAGTTGTGACTTAATTGAAATCCAATTATCCATATGTTTTTAAATATTGCGCTCATTATTCGGTTTAGCCGGGAGAGGACCTTTGTGTCATATAACCCATTCCGAATAATGATACGTCGTCTATGGATTGCATTTGAAGACCGATGTTGAAGACCGGGTAATTGCGAGAATGATAGGATAACCTATCGATTATCTCTACACTGAGTAGCTACGGTATAAAGATTTCCTAAGTGATGTGAAGTCCGATCGGGATTGTGAATACCCGGATTGCAAGGGCTTCTTCGGAGGTGCCTTCGGTTCTATTCGAACCCGGAACAGACTTGTATGGTTACATGTCTGACATTACATTTTGAGATATAAAGCAGATTTCTTTCAAATACATTTCTGTTGGTGGCGGAGAATTTATTCTCTTAGCTTAACACCCTTCTCTGAGACGTACGAGCTCAGAGGTTATGTAGTTGAAGGTTATCAGCGATATACTCCCAATTTGGTAATGTGGCATGCTGAGTGTTGCTGTGTGTTGATCATTTATTGATCATTTGTGATCAAAGCGTGGCTTTGTGAAAAAGCGTAGCTTTGTGGATGAGACCTCATCGAACCTCACAGACCGGAAATGGTCGAAACAGGAATGATGCGGCAAGGTTATGAGGGTCGCGCCCTTTAGGGTATGTCATTTCCTTCTGGAAAAGGGTGGTATCATGGTATGGAGCCCAGATACTTACTCATGTGGACACACTTTATTTGTTATGTGTGATGTTGGTGTAGAGAGCTCTCAGATAAAGGTCCCAAAAGACCAGGGAATGGCATATTCGTGTAGTAGTTACCTATTCCCAGAGGTTACCCAGCCTTGTGTTGGCAGAGAGCCAGGTTGGTTTCTCGAGACGTCCATCCAGAGGCGTACCCATGTAGCAGTAGGAAGTTCCTTAGCCTGACCATTTGTTGGAAATCCAATTTCCAATACGAACCCTGTACGGTTTTAGTTGTAGAACCTGTCATTTACTTATGGTGGCGCCCCACTGTTTAGATGGTAGCTATAGTAGGCATAGTTCGGAATGTCTATGTTGGCTAAGATTAATATTATACTTTTGAAATGTTTCTGCACTATGCACTAATAATAATATCAAAGAGTTTTCCTTTTGCGTAGTAAGCATGTTTGACTATCATAAGAAGAAATCTCCTCCAATTCTGCGTTCGCATTGTGTGTGTGGCGGGAGGTCTTATGGTAGTTTCATTTTCCAAAAGCATTTCGGATGTCTTTTAAAATTCTTTTGTTGTTTGTTTTAAAGATAAACTGTTTTTGTTGCTCACACAAGTCCCATGACTGACTCGGAGTTTATTATTCCCTTCCTAAACTCTGGGTGCCCACAATTTTCCACACAGGCAGTCTAGAGTTGGGTTTTTCAGATATTCAGGTTTAGTGGATTATTTGGAGCCAGTTCAGTGTCTGGAGTTCCTGACTGACGTTGCTTATCTTGGTGCAACGTGATGGTGGTTCGAGCTGATGTTGGAGTTGTTGGAGTCATTCTCTTTTGCAGATCATTTGGAGTGATCTCTTCCATTATTGTTTTTTTCCGCTGTAGCATTGTATCATATCTCTGATATTGCTGTGTATTATTGATATCATTGTTGTATAACATTCTGGATATTGTATTCATTGGAGTTGTATATGATATCATCGATTTCTTTATTCCGCTGTGTTGTTATACTTACTGTGTTATAAGCTCCGGGGAGCCAGATTCGGCGTTTGAATCTACGGCATTTTGAGTACAAGTGAAGTACGGGTGTCGATTTTCGAAAGCCGAGTTTTTGGATCTTCACATTTGGTATCAGAGCTAAGGTTTAACTTTAGCTCAGGAGTATAACACATTAAGTAGCTCATTAGAGATAGGGTGAAGTATACTCTAGAATGAGTAATCCCTAAGATATCCGTCCGTATGCCTCAGTAAATTCTCTTACTATCCACTGATAGTAAGTATGAGTGCAAGAAGAGGATGAGATAGGGGACAAGGGAATACGACTATAAATGGTCAATACCCTGTAACAACAAGGAAATAATCTTTTCTCTATCAATCTCTTTTGTTCAACATCTCTTCTCAATTCTTCGATGGTTTCTAGTAAATCCAGGAAGAAGATTCGATATATTAAAAATGGGACATAAACTCCGGATGGACCAAAATTGTTTGTTTGGATGAATTGTTTGCTTTGGTTGCTATGGTTGATAGGTATACTTTAGTTTTTAAACTAAAAGTTTTGGAATTGTATCCATATATATATCTATTCTTTGGATCCCAATATATTCTACGAACGGTTAGTTATCCCTTCGAACTGACCAATGCCACTGCATATTTCGTAGATCTGGATAACCCGAGTATTTTGTGAAGTGTCAAATAGATTCGTCCTCATATCTATTATTGATATTCTGATTTGGTAAGCCAAATGCAGAATAGTTGTTCAGTTTAATTTGATGAAATGTTTTTCATTTATCTTTGTGTCTCCTTGGCAATTTCGAGGATGAAATTCTTTTAAGGGGGGAAGTCTATAACGACCCCGGATTTTAATTAAATTTAAATTGATAATTAAATGGATTTTTGAAGAAAATTTGTAAAATTAATTGTAAAGTGATGCGATTTACCCCAAATTAAAATAAATTTTGTATAAATCATTTAAATTTAAAAATATTGTAAATATTATATATATGTGAATATATATGTATTTGAGCATATATGAGTAAAATTGAAATAATATATATGTATATATATTTGATTTGAATTTAAAGTGTATGGTTTAAAAATGAAAATATATAAGATATAAAATATAAAGTAAATACATTGGATAAAATCTAATAACAAATTTAAAATGGAAAATTAAAATAGAAATTTATTTATATTACAAAACAATAAGATTTAAAGAAAATAAAATACATTTAAATAGGAATAAATGTAGACAAATATGAAACAAATAATACAAATATATATGATAAATATATATACATAGTTTTATTCAATATAAAGTAAATATATATATCTTAGTAAATCAATACAAAATAATACCAAGTAATAAAACAAACAAAAATAATAAAAGAAAAAGATAAAAAAAATTCAAGTATAAAGTAAAACATATTAAACAAATTCTAACATCAAATTAAATATACATAGCTATGTATATATACTTGCAAAAGAAAAACTAACATATTCAAGAAAGTAAAAATATGTATAAGTGTGAAAGCTTTCATAGGAAGCCCCAACAAATCATTTCAGCCGAAACTAAAGAAAAGAAAAAATTTATAAATGAGATTTGTACAACATAATAAATGCTAGCACAACATTGGTCAACTGGAAAATGTCTTCAGCCCCAAAGCAAAGAAAAACCACTGACCATTGTACAACAAAGTATTATATCACTTGTACAAAATAATATCACATTATACAAACAAGAAAAAAATATACACCATGTACAAAATATCATCACCTTGTAAACTAAATTCATATATCAATCCTCATTTCCAATTCGTTCCATCCTCATCACAGTTTCGTCCATTTAAAACTGAAAGGAAAAAAATGAATGAAGTAAAATCATTTCATACTTAAACAAAAAGAAAACTTCCCTCAAAACATTTTCAAAACCCTGTAACCATTTTCAAATCAGAGAAAATCAAAACTAAGCCCTGTAACTCAAGCCTGTAACCTCCTCAAAGCATTTTCAAAACCTGTAATCATCTCCTCTAAAACAAATACAAATCAGAGATCAAAGAAAAGAAAAGTTTCCAGCTTGCAAACTTTCAAGCTCGTTTCAATGAAAAGCTCTGTCCATTTGCAAATACAGGTGAGTAAACAACTTAAGAAATTTACGAATATTTGATTGTTGCTTGATATATCTGGGTTTTGGGTTTTATTATTCATGCATATACAAGAATATATTCTCTCTGTGTATAGATATTGGAAGAATACTGATCTGTTTTATGGGGAACTCATCTGTTCTTTAGTTCAGAGTACTTAGTTTGATCAAAGAAAAAAAATCAATATCTACTTACTTGATCTTTGTTAGGCCTTGGTTTCAGAAGCAAAAGTGTGTGTGTAAGTGTCAGTTAATTTTTAAAAATAATTTTATGAAGTATAAATATATCCAGGAGGAAAAATCATATTTTTACTGATGAAACATTAAAACTTGGAAATTTTGAATTCAACAAATCATCGATTCAAATATGTAGCTTGAATCCTTATCAAAAGTCATGATTTTTAAGATGTATTTGGTGATTTTTAGTGGGTTGATGTAATAGCGGTTCGAAGATGATCAAAAATGGGTTTTTGGCCAATTACCGGCGAGATGATGAACTGGAGGAGTCGGGGTTGTGCGAGGAGGTGGTCGAGTGTAAGGACCCGATTCTTCGACTTCCGAATATCGACATCAATACGTCCACTGTATTGACTGCTAAGCCATTGAATGCCGGAAAACCGAATTCTTAGGGTTTAAGAAAGAAGAGGTAGAAGAAAAGATAGAAGAAAAAGAAAGAAAACAACAAAACAACATCAGAAAACAGAAACAATATCAGAATCTCACATTCACAGCGGAACAATATATAATATAGATAATCACTAGTCTTTTAAAACAAAGAACTATATCAGTTTATACATACATCAATCAGAGTCAATATACAACTCAATACAACAATGGACAGTTATATAAACTTGTCCTCATACAGAATACACAACAGAATAAATAAACAAGTACGGATGTACGTTTCGCTATCTAGCTTGCTTCTAAAGCTCCAGAATATCCAGAATATCCTGATAACATAACTCCAGGCTGCCCGTGTGGAAAATTATGGGCACCCAGAGTTTAGAAGGGAAACAATAAACTCCGAGTCATTCATGGTGACTGGTGTGAGATCGTAAAACAGTTATTTTCGCAAAGAAAATAAAACAGATTCGCAATGTTTTGGAAAATGAAACTACCATAAGACCTCCCGCCACACACACAATGCAAACGCAGAATTGGAGGAGATTTCTTCTTATGATAGTCTAAGATGCTTACTACGCAAAATCAAATCCTTTTTGATATTATTATTAGTGCATAGTGTAGAAAACATTTCGAAAGTATAATATAAATCTTAGCCAACATACGACCAGTATCGTATGCCTACTATAGCTACCATGTTCAATAGCAGGTTACCGCCACATTCCATGGCAGGTAATACAACTAAAACCGTACAAGTCTCGTATTGTTTCTTTAGATTTCCAAAAAATGGTAAGGCCAAGGAACTTCCCATTGCCACATGGAAACGCCTCTGGAAAGACGTCCCGAGAAATAACCTAACATTACGGTTAGATCTCTGCCAACACAAGGCCGGGTTACCCCTAACTGGGTAACTACTGACACGAATATGTTATCCCCCGATCGTAACCGATCTTCCCGAGGATCCTCGATTTCCAACAACCACAAAGTAATAAATTTGCAGCAATAACATAGGTTAAATATCTGGGCTCCATACCATGATACCACCTCTATCCAGAAGGAATGACATACACTAAAGGGGCGCTACCCCCTAATAACCTTGCTGCATCCTTCCTGTTTTGACCATTTCCGGGGTGTGAGGTCCGACGAAGTCTCGTCCACAAAGCTACGCTTTTCACAAAGCCATGCTTCGGGTCAAACAAATGATCAAAGTAATGATCACAAAGATAAATGATCAAACAAATGATCATATCAAAAATGATCAAACAATGATCATTACACAGCAACACTCAGCATGCCATGTTACCAAATTGGGAATATATTGCTGATAACCTTCAACTACATAACCTCTGAGCTCGTACGTCTCAAAGAAGGGTGTTAAGCTAAAAGAATAAATTCTCCGCCACCAACAGAAATGTATTTGAAAGAAATCAGCTTTATATCTCAATCTGTAACGTCAGACACACAATCCATACAAGTCTGTTCCGGGATCGAACAGAACCGAAGGCACATCAAAAGAAGTCCTTGCAATCCGGATAATTTCTAATCACGTCCGGACTTCCCGTCACTAAGGGTGATAAAACCTCTATATCGTAGATCAGCCGACGTAGAGCAACTCGACGGTAATCCTTCCGTTTTCAAAAATATCCGGTCTTCAACACCGGTCATCAAATGCAATCCATTACGACGTATCACATATTCGGAATGGGTTATACGACCCCAAGGTCCTTTCCCGGCTAACCCGAATAGTGAGCGCAAAATTTTGAAAATAAGTGTGGCATTCAAATTCAAACAAATCACAACAAATACCCATTCAAGGTAATTATTGATAGTCGGTTATTTAACTATCAATAGGTCTGCACAGCATCATCAGATTCCAAATAATTTTCCAAACTATTTATTTTCCAAAAATATCTTTACAAGATATATAATTTCCACACTTCAAAAATAAATCGATATTTATTTTTAAATGAATTTCCCTTTCTTTTATACATTCCATAGTGAATTTACACTTCAAAATATCTACTGATATACGATTTTCAATCGATTTCAAATATTCACTTTCAATTTATCATTACAAAGATAAATTGTCAAAAACGTTTCATTTCATATTGGAAAACATTTCCATACTTATTAAATGATAAGTAATTCACAAATCTTATTTATTTTCAACATTTGAAAATATTCAATATACTTAAATCAAAATTAAGTATATATTTCATTCTTTAAGGAAATCATTTTCTTAAACACATTATTTGGGTCAAAACGAATGTTACGTAAAACATCGTTACGACAACCCAAAATTACTAGTATAGGGATTTGAAATTTAGATAGATATATATAAATCCCAATACTATATAAAACATTTCCTTTCGAAAATCATTTACTATAACAACAGTGTTATAGTCCATCATTTCCTTATTTTCCTCGAAAACGTCTATTTCAACAAGAATGTTGAAATCTATGTTTTCGATACTTAACACGTTTTAAAACATCTTTTAAAACAATTATTTCATTTCGTAATATCACTCCTCTAAAACATATCCATTTTATTTAATAATATATTCACTGTCCAAAATCGTCAATATAATTCGTTATCCAAATTCAACATTTCTACACATTTTTATTTAAAGGATTATCCACTGTCCAAAATCGTGAATATAATTCCTTTAATTAACTTCTATAATTCACTTATCAAAATAAGTGATTTTGGATTTATAAAACAACGTTTATAAATCACATTTATACTTTATAACAATTTCAACTTATAAAATCATTTTATTAGCAAATTCTATTTAGGGACAGTTTGGCACAGGTCCCTAATAAGTTTCAAAATACACAAAAACCCTAGTAAAATAAAGTTTGTAAATTAGGTCCCTAGAATTAAGATACTGAATAATGACATACACTTATGCAATTATTCAGTGAATAATTGCAGACATTTATGCAATTATATCAAAAAATTGCGGAAAATTCCGCAATTATTCATTCAAAAAATTGCGGAAAGTTACGCAATTTTTTCAAAAAATTGCGGAAAATTCCGCAATTATTCACCCAAAAAATTGCGGAAATTTACGCAATTTTTTCAAAAAGTTGCGGAAAATTCCGCAATTATTCACCAAAAAAATTGCATAACTATATGCAATTACTTAGTAACTTAATTCTAGGGACCTAATTTACACACTTTTTTTTACTGGGGTTTTTGTGTATTTTGAAACTTACTAGGGACCTGAGCCTAATATTCACTTCTATTTATATCCCATCTAAGTGCCAAAATCTAATTTATAAGTAAATTACTTATAAATCTTTTATTTCACAACATCTATTCATTTTATAACTTCACATTATAAATCTATTAATTTCATTCACTTATGAAATCCATTTTTTCTTCCTTTTAACACTTATAAAATCTCGTTTTATAATTCCAATATCTTAATTTATAAATATCAACTTTATAAACCTTTTATATAAATAATTTACAATAATTCAAAAATCTCAATTTAAACCATTTTATAAATCAACCAACTATTTATTTCAAAAATCACACTTTGGTTATATTTCACAAAAATCATAATTTTTATAACTTTAAAATTTTAAAATTTATTTATTTAGGATGAATCAATCCAAAATTTTAATAAAACGTATAATCTCAAAAATCACTTTAAAAATCCCTTTAAAATCAAAATCGTTATTTTTCAAACTTCAAAAATGGATCCGATGATGCAACAGCACCAAATAATCAATCACGGCATCCAAACATCATATATCGATATGACAACAGAATATATAACAAATTCTGTAAATAAATCAATACGGTGAGGAATCCAGTCGGATCCCTCCAACCTGTTTCCCTGCATCCACAGACGTTAGCACAATACCTATTCCATTTCGAGGTGGAATATCGCGGTATATGGGATTTATAAAACATTATTCGCTATTATGCGGCGCAATAGGGTCTCATCCGCTATATATTGCGGGAAATATCAACAACTACAATATATACATATGCCAATATATATATATATATATATTGCTATATACTACTATATATAGTATCACATCCAATAACAATTAATCAATAACTGAAAAATCAAATTTTCATTTTGAGTGAGAAGATCTCACCTTTGCTTTAATTTTGCAATCTAATTTCCATTTCGTCTTGATTTCACGGGTTTTGACCTTGCATAATCAATTATATGATTTTATTAATATTCGAATAAATCGAACAATCAATTATCGTTTAATTTATTCACTTAACCAAAAAAGTTATTTTAACTAATTTTTTTCCCTCTTTAATATATTTTTATATTTGTAAAAATAAAGGCCCGATAGCTCTCATTTTATGCTCGTGTTGTTTTGGTATAAAGAAGATTGTTTTGGTATTTTGAAATCTTTTAAATTTTGAATACTTGGTATATTTTTTTTTCCCTGAACATATATCTTTTAACTTTCCGAATCAACCTCTAAAATTTCTGTCCCAAAATCTTATATACATTCATATATTTACTGTTAGATTTTAAATAGTTAACAACCATATAAATTAAAGTTTCCACTTTAAAAAAAATCAAAATGTTAAATTAGAACAGAATCGCACCTTACTGTTAAGAATCGCGACCCCTCCAGATCGCAGTCGCCACGAGAACCATCGCGAATCCCCGCATCGTCGACCACGCGAACAATCCCACCAGCCTTTGCCTCGAGCTCCCATCGTTGATTGCCAAACCTCGCGAGTCGCCACCGTGAATCCTAAATCGATGTCTCGCGTGATGCCTTCAATCGCGCCTCGTCGCTGTTGCCACGTGAATGAGTGCCTCCGCCCCATCGTTTCGAACACGAGATCGAATGCCCACTCGCAAAGCTTTGCCCCTTTTTTTTCTTTTCTCGTTTGAACGAATTGATTCGTTCGGTTAGCATGGGAAGATCAAGTGTTTAGAGGGAGGAAGGGGGGTTTGTTTATAAAAGGAAGGGGAACGAGATTTTTACTTTGATTTCGAACGAGAAGCTCGGCCATGATTTTATTTTTCTTTCTGGTTTGCGAATGAAAATGAGGGGCGCGATTTTCTTTTGAACGAGACTTCGACCATGCTTTGCACGATTTGGTATCGTGATTTTAGGCATAATTTACGGAAGATAACGTGCTGACATTTGACCAATTATAAATTTAAATTTAAATTGAATTCAATTTAAATTTCAATGCGTTTAACTATCGTATGATCACACAACAACTCCAAACGCTACGAAATTTGAAATCCGGTAATAATTCAATATTACGGACCCAATGGAACTGGTTTCGTCGAATTCCGAGACTGCGCCTCGGAAGGCTATTTTTAAATATCGATTCAACGATAAAAATTCAAAACTGAACAAATCACTTTCAAATTAAATTCCGAAGCTTCTATTACCTTCAGTATTATCATTATGAATTTTACAAGCCTTTGAAATATTTTTAATCAGCTTAAAATTGAAGATTCAAATTATTATTCAGCTTTCAATAGATTAAATTTTATAATTTAATTGCCAAATTCATTCTGATAATTTGAAATTCAAGTCAAACCATCATTCAAATATTTAAAATTAATTAAATATTTCATTTTCAAATGTTCAAAATTCTGGGTCTTTACAATCTTCCCCCCTTAAAAGAATTTCGCCCCGAAATTACAAGTTAGGAAAAATGGTCCTTAACTCGTCTACTATTTTTCACAATCTAATAGTTTTATCAACTTACTAACCTAAATCTTTTTATTAGAGATTCATTATCATTTAAACTAACTTTCCAACTCCAATTATAAGTTTCAAACAACATTGTTTTCTTAACAATTTAAATTTAAATTTAAATTCAAATTTTAAACTTCCAAATTTTCTTAAAAATTTTCTAACACTCGAAATTTTCAAAAAATTTTGCCAGCTTCTCCTTTGCACGGCTAACTCGGTACGACTACAAAATGTCCCTACGGACTCTCAAATTTCAAAAAGAAAAGAAAACGCCAAGCGGCTAGACAAGAAAATCATCAAATCTCATATTGAAATTCAAATACTTACCTTTTTGTCGAGCAATTCAAAATTATCTTTGAAATCAAAATTCCAATTCCTTTATACACCTGTATATATTACTAGCCATAATATCTTGTTACAATATTTAAACCATTTTGTACATTTTATTACAAAATTTCGATACTTCTTATATCATCTTTAGTTTACTATTGAAGTTATATCCATTTTCATTCAAATTTTGCATTTCCAATTTCATTTGAATTCAATTTACACTTTCAACCCTATTTGGATTTAATTTACCTCCTGAATATTGAATTTTATCGATTAACTTTCATTTACAACTGCACTATTTTAAATTAGTTCCAATTACTAATTCATCACAAATTCTAGTTCACTTCATTCAAATTTGTTTTCAACATTCAGTCTCAATTCCAGTTTTATTCTTTTGTTCATTCCCAAAATTTATTTTCAATTCACTATTTTGGTTTATAACCACTTATATTAAACTGGATTTCTAATTCCATATGAATTTTAATTCATCTTTCATTTATAATTATTCAATTCAATTCATTTTAATTAGTTTTACTTACTAATTTTATTTTAGTATTTCGCTTTATTTATCATAAATCAAATCCAATTTCAATTTTATTGCATACAAATTCGAAATGAATCTCAACTTTCAATTTCACTTTCGTTAAATTGATTCACTTGTACTTACATTAATTTAACTCCATCCTTTAAGTTAAATTTATTCTATCAAAATTCAATTCGTATAAGTTATCAACTTAATAATATTTCATAAACATTTTTATATAGTATTCCAGAGTCTTTTCAACCTTTCAAAACCATTTTGAAAACAATTCAAATTATCCTTTGAATTTCAAAAACCAAACCAAAATTTTTCCAAACAACTTCCATTTAAAACAATTTGGCAGCAATTTCTCTTTTGGAAACCCGAAAATGAACATCGCTGATGCTGCAGTCATTACCGAAGTTATTTTCCAGCGACCGAAAAGGGTTTAGAGCTTTTCATTCCTTCAAAACAGTTTTCCAAAATCCTTTGAAAATCATTTTCAAACCAAAAAGGATTTAAACTTTCCAAATCTCCAAAATTTTCAAATTCTTTTCAAAACATTTCCAAATACTTCTCTGGAATTCCGTTTCAAATTACAAATCACATTTACAATTTATATTCTCCAATTCTATTTGTATATGGATTTTATTTCTAAACATTGGAGTTACGATTTCAATTTCTTATTTAATTTCAATGATAATAATTTAATATTATTACTTCCTAACAACCATGCAACCATATACTGTAATAATTTACAGAAAATCATTTCTTTTATATACAAAATAGTTTTGGGTAAAATTATTTCCTTTACCCTATTTAAAACAATACTGTGCCAGTTTATCTTGTTTAAGAGTTTAGAAACCCTTATCAATACAGTTAGCTAGACTACACCGACCAGAATCTATAAACAATCAACCGATAAGTCAATACAATACAAAACAACTTTATATTCACTAACAAATACGCTCTCATATCTATTATTACACTCACACTCATTCTAGAATACTACTGACTCTATCTCTAATGAGTATCACCCAACAGAGCAGGGTTGTCGCTTAACCATATGCTCTGATACCACTTTGTAAGGACCTGATTCTTCGACTTTCGAATATCGACATCAATACGTCCACTGTATCGACTGCCGAGCCATCGAATGCCGGAAAACCGAATTCTTAGGGTTTAAGAAAGAAGAGGTAGAAGAAAAGATAGAAGAAAAAGAAAGAAGAACAACAGAACAACATTAGAAAACAGAAACAATATCAGAATCTCACATTCGCAGCGGAACAATATATAATAGATAATCACAAGTCTTTTAAAACAAAGAACTATATCAGTTTATACATACATCAATCAGAGTCAATATACAACTCAATACAACAATGGACAGTTATATAAACTTGTCCTCATAAAGAATACACAGCGGAATAAATAAACAAGTACGGATGTACGTTTCGCCATCCAGCTTGCTTCCAAAGCTCCAGAATATCCAGAATATCATGATAACATAACTCTAGGCTGCCCGTGTGGAAACTTATGGGCACCCAGAGTTTAGAAGGGAAACAATAAACTCCGAGTCAGTCATGGTGACTAGTGTGAGATCTTAAAACAGTTATTTTCGCAAAGAAAATAAAACAGATTCGCAATGCTTTTGGAAAATGAAACTACCAAAAGACCTCCTGCCACACAAGGCCTACTATAGCTACCATGTTAGCATGGGAAGATCAAGTGTTTAGAGGGAGGAAGGGGAGTTCGTTTATAAAAGGAAGGGGAACGAGATTTTTACTTTGATTTCGAACGAGAAGCTCGGCCATGATTTTATTTTTCTTTCTGGTTTGCGAAATGAAAATGAGGGGCGCGAGTTTCTTTTAAACGAGACTTCGGCCATGCTTTGCACGATTTGGTATCGTGATTTTAGGCATAATTTACGGAAGATAACGTGCTGACATTTGACCAATTATAAATTTAAATTTAAATTGAATTCAATTTAAATTTCAATGCGTTTACCTATCGTATGATCACACAACAACTCCAAACGCTACGAAATTTGAAATCCGGTAATAATTCAATATTATGGACCCAATGGAACTGGTTTCGTCGAATTCCGAGACTGTGCCTCAGAAGGCTATTTTTAAATATCGATTCAACGATAAAAATTCAAAACTGAACAAATCACTTTCAAATTAAATTCTGAAGCTTCAATTACCTTCAGTATTACATTATGAATTTTACAAGCCTTTGAAATATTTTTAATCAGCTTAAAATTGAAGATTCAAATTATTATTCAACTTTCAATAGATTAAATTTTATAATTTAATCGCCAAATTCATTCTGATAATTTGAAATTCAAGTCAAACCATCATTCAAATATTTAAAATTAATTAAATATTTCATTTCCAAATGTTCAAAAATTCTGGGTTGTTACATCGAGCCTAGGGAGATGGTAGGAAAAATAGGCGGAGGTAACATCGGCGATGGAGGCGACGGCGGTAATCGTTTTTATTTTGTAAACCTAATTTTCTAAAGAGTCGAACTTTCAATCACCGCGGCCTGGATGGTGCGTCGAGTGGCGCGAGGCCTTGGGAATCGGTGGCTCGGTGGGTGACGAAGCCATGGTTGGAAGCTCGCGGCACCAGGTGATGGGCGTTGCGACGGCGAGACGAGTTTATGGGTGTTGTCTGGTTTCGAATTTATCGAGCTAAGCTCGATTTAGATTGTGGACTGGCATTGGGTCCTTGGTCGATCGGGGATCGAGGTCGCGATGTTCGTCGACAGGTCAGAGTTGTAGTGCTTGGTCGGAGGTCACCGGAGGGGTCGTGCACGTGCACGTGTGTGTGTGTGTATCTGGGTGATGTTGTGGATCGGGGAAGAAGGTGTTGTGCTCGAAGTTTTCTCGGGTTTGTCATGGGGATAAGGGAGGATGGCTCGAGGTTGTTTTCAAGTACGTGAGCGAGTGTTTTTAAGGTATAACAGTTTTAAACTAAATTTTAAAAAGAAAGAGGAAAGGAAACTCGGGAAAATGGAGGGGAAACTCTGGTTTGGTCTCGGGAGAATGACGAGTTGGCTCGGGTTTTGTCTCGAGTATTGATGTTACAGTTTTAAACTTTAAACAAAATCAAGTTAAACAGTTCTTAACAAATTCCTTTAAAAATAATTATTTATTTAAGTTTGAAATTAGTTAAAGATTTTAAAATGAATTATATTAAAGTAATTAAGTTTAAAGTGTTTAATATATATATATATATAACCTTAATTTAAAGTTTATTGTAAATAAACTTAAATTTTGGAATTAAGTGAATAATTGAGAAAAGGAAATGTTTTTAAATTAATCAATGTAAATGATGTTTTATTTCCAAGGTTATTAAATAAGGATTAAATGACAATTAAAATAATAAAGATAAATGGTTTATCTTTTAATTGATTAAAATCTTAAGTAATTAAAGATTATTAATTATGAAAGTAATTAAGGGTAATTACTTAAAGAATAATTATTTAATGAAGGTAATTAAAAGATTAATTTAGGATAATTAATTAAATTAAGATTGAAAGATAATTACTTTTATTAATGGTTAATTAATTATGTAATTAACTTAAGGTTAATTAATTTATTAATTAAGGATAATTAATTAAATGGTAATTAATTAAGGGTAAATTAATTAATGTCATTAATTAAAGATAAATATTTAAAGGATAATTAAATAATTAAAGGTAAATTATTTAAGTATTAAAGGTTAATTAATTTATTATTAAAGGATAATTAATTAAACTGGTTTGTAATTAATTAATTAACCAGGATTAGTAATTTATTCATAAGTAACTAATCTGATTTAAAATTAATCAAAGGATTAATTGATCTTACTTATGGATGTTTGAAATTATATTGGATGTTGAATTGTTGATATTCCCTGATCTGTGATGCTATGTGATATATTCTGATTTGTGTGTGATCTGTACTGTAGCTATTTATCTGGGATGAATGTAAATTATTATCTATAATATTTATATATCTGTGATCTGTGATCTGTGATCTGTGATCTGTGAATGAAAAGATAAGCGTTATCGTTATACCGCTTATCAACTATATTTCTGTATTTTAATCTGTGATGATTGAATGATATTGCACTATTGTGTGAAACCCCTGGACTACACTATACACACTCAAATATGGATTTCACGAGGAAATCGGTTAAGTCACAGATAATTTAAAATTAATATTTTTGAACTGGAAATTTTAATTTCAATTGATTTTGGAAATGGATTTGGGTTAAATGTTAAAACTTTAGAAAAGGAGTTTATAAAATAAAAGTTATTTTGAATAACTTGGTAAAATTTCCAATTTAAATAATTTAATTTGAATTTGAATTCAGAATTTGGAATTGAATTCTATGCTTGGAAATTACGGTTAAAGTGTTATAAATGTGTTTATATGAAGTTAAACCATTTTAAAATATTGGTTTGAGAATTTGAATCTAATCCAAGGACTTTAACTCGTATAAAAGAATCAGATTTTCCGAAATGAAAACTATTTGTTTTCAAATGATAAAAGCTTTCATATAAGAAATGAAATTCCAATTTAAGTTAAAGAAATTTCAAGTTTGAACTGAAAATGGGTTTTCCAAGTTATGAGTGAATTCTTTTTGAAAGCTATGAATTGAATTTGTTTATTTTTAACAGATTTAAAATGGTGATTTGTTTAAACCATTCGAAATGGAATTGTTTTGAAAGCTATAAGTTAAATCTTTGATTTAAAGATTTAACGAGTTAATCCAAATTAAAATGGAAAATTGATTTGGAAAATCTGTGAATGAATCTTTGTGAAACTGGGTGAACTTTGTGGAATGAATCTTTTATTTAAAAGATTTGAAATGGTAATTGTTTAAACCATTTGAAAGAAAAGTTTGGGTAATAAGTTGTGACTTAATTGAAATCCCATTATCCATATGCTTTTAAATATTGCGCTCATTATTCAGTTTAGCCAGGAGAGGACCTTTGTGTCATATAACCCATTCCGAATAATGATACGTCGTATATGGATTGCATTTGAAGACCGGTGTTGAAGACCGGGTATTTGCGAGAACGATAGGATAACCTATCGATTGTCTCTGCACTGAGTAGCTGCGGTATAGAGATTTCCTAAGTGATGGGAAGTCCGATCGGGATTGTGAATACTCGGATTGCAAGGGCTTCTTCTGAGGTGCCTTCGGTTCTGTTCGAACCTGGAACAGACTTGTATGGTTACATATCTGACATTACATTTTGAGATATAAAGCAGATTTCTTTGAAATACATTTCTGTTGGTGGCGGAGAATTTATTCTCTTAGCTTAACACCCTTCTCTGAGACGTACGAGCTCAGAGGTATGTAGTTGAAGGTTATCAGCGATATACTCCCAATTCGGTAAGGTGGCATGCTGATTGTTGCTGTGTGTTGATCATTTACTGATCATTTGTGATCAAAGCGTGGATTTGTGAAAAAGCGTAGCTTTGTGGACGAGACCTCATCGAACCTCACAGACCGGAAATGGTCGAAACAGGAATGATGCGGCAAGGTTATGAGGGTCGCGCCCTTTAGGGTATGTCATTTCCTTCTGGAAAAGGGTGGTATCATGGTATGGAGCCCAGATACTTACTCATGTGGACACACTTTATTTATTATGTGTGATGTTGGTGTAGAGAGCTCTCGGATAAAGGTCCCAAAGGACCGGTGAATGGCATATTCGTGTAGTAGTTACCTATTCCCAGAGGTAACCCGGCCTTATGTTGGCAGAGAGCTAGGTTGGTTTCTCGGGACGTCCATCCAGAGGTGTACCCATGTGGCAGTAGGAAGTTCCTTAGCCTCACCATTTGTTGGAAATCCAATTTCCAATAAGAACCCTGTACGGTTTTAGTTGTAGAACCTGCCATTTACTTATGGTGGTGCCCCACTGTTTAGATGGTAGCTATAGTAGGCATAGTTCGGAATGTCTATGTTAGCTAAGATTAATATTATACTTTTGAAATGTTTCTGCACTATGCACTAATAATAATATCAAAGAGTTTTCCTTTTGCGTAGTAAGCATGTTTGACTATCATAAGAAGAGATCTCCTCCAATTCTGCGTTCGCATTGTGTGTATGGCGGGAGGTCTTATGGTAGTTTCATTTTCCAAAAGCATTTCGGATGTCTTTTAAAATTCTTTTGTTGTTTTTTTTAAAGATAAACTGTTTTTGTTGCTCACACCAGTCCCATGACTGACTCAGAGTTTATTGTTCCCTTCCTAAACTCTGGGTGTCCACAATTTTCCACACGGGCAGTCTAGAGTTGGGTTTTTCAGATATTCAGGTTTACTGGATTATCTGGAGCCAGTTCAGTGTCTGGAGTTCATGACTGACGTTGCTTATCTTGGTGCAACGTGATGGTGGTTCGAGCTGATGTTGGAGTTGTTGGAGTCATTCTCTTTTGTAGATCATTTGGAGTGATCTCTTCCAATATTGTTTTTTTCCGCTGTAGCATTGTATCATATCTCTGATATTGCTGTGTATTATTGATATCATTGTTGTATATCATTCTGGATATTGTATTCATTGGAGTTGTATATGATATCATTGATTTCTTTATTCCGCTATGTTGTTATACTTACTGTGTTATAAGCTCTGGGGAGCCAGATTCGGCATTTGAATCTACGGCATTTTGAGTACAAGTGAAGTACGGGTGTCGATTTTCGAAGGCCGAGTTTTTGGATCTTCACAATAATACATATATATTGTCATTTTCTTTCAAAAGCAAGAGCAGTACAAAAGTTATAACTTGCATTGTTTATCAATTTAACATTTATATTTCCACAATCAATTAATTATACCACAACATACACTTGTAAGATGGTGAGATAACTCACCTTAAAACCAAGTTAACAAACATCACAAGCCACTAGAATTAAGGCAACACTTCTTACCATAACACTGAAGCCAAAGCAACCACCTTCTTAAACTTTAAGGCATGCCAAGTCCCTCCCGATGCTCCAAAGTTCTCGCGTCCCAAGTCCAACCTCCCCTTTGCTCCATCATACTTCAATTTCTTGGATGCTAAACCATGTTCTAATGATGATCTAAGACCTTTATGAAATTTTGGAAGAGAGTAGAGTGGGTTTGATATGATTTGAATAAAGTTAGCGAGGAGAAAGACATGAAAGGTGTAAAGTTTCTTTGAGAATTTTGAGTGACCAAATAAGAGGCATAAGGGTTGTTTATATTGAGTTAAAAAATGTGGCAAATGACCATCCATAACCCTCCAAAGAAAGCTTCCTTCCCTCCTTCCTTTCCACCTTTCATGCCATGAAACATGCCATGGTTCTCTCCAGCATCCAAGCCTTAAATTAAGAGTCATTTTGTCCCCTTAATTTCACTTATGTTTAATTAATTATTTTTAAGACGTTAGGTGATTTAAATCATTGTAAATGTCTTTATATGTTTCTACATAAGTGCCAAAGAGTTCGGAAAACTTTTACTTAGAAAAAATTTGTTTATCGATAAAACGATTTTCGGTCACATTATCGATATTTTTCGAACTATTTATTTTTGTAAACAAAATTTGAAAACAAGTTTCTTTCAAATTATTATCAATTAAAAGGGGGTTAACAAGGTTGTAAAATCATATTTATTTAAATAATTTAGATGTTTAAATACGAAGTGTTCAAAATTCCAAGTCGTTACATTTTCCCACACTTAGAATATTTCATCCTCGAAATTCCAACATAAGAAACAAAAAGAAACAATCACAAGTTAATACTTAATAGCATTCATAATCATTAGCAAACATAACATGCAAATATACTAAAGCTCATATGATATACAAGGATCATCCTCACACAATATCAAATTTGATCACTTGCTCGACCACATAGATTTCACTTCCTAACTAGTATATCTCACTTGACCTCTCTAGTGCGGACTCTGATCTGGTTCCTTGATTAGACACAACTGTAACGACCCGATATTTTCAACCATTCGCATCCATTATAAGTGTATAGGTAGACACTCATGCCGGAATTGAATTGCTCAAAATACCGCGTTGTAAATAAAATTTGGCAAATCTCAGAATATACAGTAAATAAATATAATCACAGATCACAGACACAGAGTAAAATAATGCAGCGGAGGTAAAAGAAATAGTAGTTCATGAAGCTACTATATAAATATATCAGAGTACATAAGATACAATAGAAGAAATAGAGTACAATAGAAGTATAAATAAGATAACCAAGTACAAGCTGAACAGAGCAACATAACTAAAGTAGATAGAACAAGACTAGCAGATAATCTCCAGCGATTCAAATCTCCAGAAGGTGGAAATCCAAATCTGTGAATACTCAGGCTGACCCGAGCGTAAAGCAAAACACAAGACACTCGAGTCAGGACAATATATACTTATATAATATAAACCAACTCAAGTGAACTGTAATAAAGGTACAAGTAACTTAAAGAATGCTTGGGATCGCCCACTCTTTAAGGATCCGTTAAACTATTTACTATGTAGTAATATACGCTATATACAGTAGTGTCTAATTAGTAAAGTATAATCATATAAAAAATAGCGCTAAGGGGATGGAGAACCTTAACGCGGTCGGATCTTAAAATCATAATCGTAGTAAAGCTCGATATGGTAGGTGACACGGCACAACTAGGCAATGCCAGGGTAGATATACCAATTACGCATCCGGACTAGTGGTGACGCATAGCAGCCACTACCGCCCACCTCGAACATCACTCCCAATCAAGGGTGGCCACCAAATCAATCATAAGTAATAGAATGGTATCGAAGAAGTGTGTTCGATCAGAGGTGCTACCTCATTGGTACGTCAATCGCTCCTGTTTTAGCCACCTTATGCCAACTCACGGGAGTTGGGTCCATGTATATACCTTAGGATCGTCGCCACCATCCTACTTCATTCTGGAATCTCCACCGCGTACACGGTTGTCAAAGTGGTTTTCGGTATCGACAGAGAGTATGTCCATATCCGATCCCGGTCTCTTTGCCAACCAATCGTTATTATAACCCGTGGTTATAACTTTTAAAAACAATACTTTACTTCAAAATAAAATATCATTTCAAACCATATCTTTATCAAAATAAAGATTTATCATTTCCAAATCATTTCAATATTCCAAAATATCGTATCCTTTCAAACTTCTTTTCAAATCATTTCAATATATCAAAATATCATATCTTCCAAAACTTAAATTTCAAATCATCTCAATATCAAAATATCATATCTTTGATAGTTATACTTCGAAACCAAAAATCATTTTTATTTCAAAACTATACCCATTTCAAAACAATATCATTTCCATTTCAAACATATATTCACCTTTCAAATAGTCTATACTTTCAAAGTTATAATTCTTTTGAAACTAAAACATTTGAAATCATTATACTTTAAAAATCACAACATTTCGAAAACATATATTTGAAATCATCTTTTAATTCTACAAATTTACAAATTTATTAAATTAAACCCAAATTCCAATTTTTAATTTTTATTTCAAACCATCATTTTCAACTCACATTCAATTTACTAACAAACCATTTCAAATCTTATAAATTTCAAATATAGGTTTAATTCACAAAATACAATATTCAATCTTTAGTATATTTTAAAGCTTAAATATCCTACATTTCATAAATTCAAAATCATATATATACATTTCAAAATATCAAAATATTATTCAAAACATCATTCATTTATATTTCATTTAAATACCATTTGAATCCATTCTTTTTATTAAATTTAAATACCATTTTAAACTCACATAAAAATCAAATTCTTCCATTTAAAACCATTTAAATGTCTCTTCATTATCTTTAGCATTTTTAACATTTTATTTCCAAAATTATATCATTTTCCAAAGATTATTTTTCATTAAAATTTATTAAAACAACAAAATATAGTTTCCGTAGCACTTACAAAATGCTATGTAAAGTTATAGTTTAAAATAGTTCATTTAACAAAACGACAGCACTTAAATGCTGTAATATATTTCCATTAAAATTAAAATAAACTTAAATGTTAAGTTTAACCACTACAGCACTTACAAAGTGCTATAATAGCCTTTATTCCAAATTAACTCTTTAGTTCATTTAAACAACTACAGCAATTACAAAATGTTGTAATATCTTTTACATACATTTCAAAAATGCTGTCAAATCAAATTTAGAGCTTAATTACCATTTCACAAATTTAATTAAATTTCCAATTTTATTTAATTAACTTAAACCTTTAATTAAAACCAAATTTCACATTTCCTAGTCAAGTTATATTTTAAAAGATCACTTTTAAACATTCATTTATTTAACCACTTAAATTCATAGAAAAATCAATAATACTTTAATAAATCACTTAAATTCACATTTAATCAAATTATCATATTTACCATTTCCAAATAAAATTTAATATCCATTTTATTTATATAACTTAAATATCATTTTTAACCAAAAATCCAAATTCCAAACTTAGATTATATTTCAATAATCCAATTTAACCATTCATTAATTACATTTTTAACTCATAGAAAAATCATAATTTCTTTATTTTAAAACATTTCAAAATCTATTTAAATCAAATTTCATAAATTTATATTTTTAAAATACTTAAAAATATCCAAAAACACTTTATAAAATAACCACGGGCCTGTATATAATTTTCTAACTTAGGTCAAGTGATACGGATATGTATCATTTCAATCCGCAGTTAAAAAAGAAAAATCCAGGTTCTATCATTTCAAACCCGCAATCCCAAGTTAAAATAATTTAAATAAAAATCGTTCAGGCCTATCATTTCAGCCCATAACGATTTTTCCCTATTCTAAAGTCCGTTCGGGTATGTATCATTTCAACCCATAGTGATTCTAATCTACAGGGAACTTGCAATGGTGATAACAGATATAAATAACAGAATAACATTAAATAACAGTAACATATGATATAACAGGTGTAATAACAGGTGTGAACATCATATGATAATAATATAAGCATATATAACATGATAATATATTTCTACAGATTCACAGGGTGTCAATTTACTAGTTATATAGGTACATATTGTCTGGTGAGAATAACTCACCTGTATTGAGCTGGAGATGACAACTAACACACACATCATAGAATCCACAAAGGCACGAGAGTATGATAGTGATTTGAGTGTGGGAGAGACAAGACTAAATGCCTTGAATACATGAAACAAACCAATACAATATACATGAATAAACACTACACAACAATTTAAATAACTTGTATATTCAAGCACAAATCAATTCCAAACCAATTGCACTTGCCTCCATCTAGAATAGGCTCAGCCATGGATGGAAAATACATGAATAAGGCTTGCTCTCAGGTCTGGTTGTGGACCTATAGGGGTCGGCCTAACCTAGAGAAGGTGGTGGACAAGTTTGTGAAGCAAAAATCTAATATTACAAGGCAAAAGCATTGAATTCAAGGCAACTAAAGGGCTCGGCCTAGGTCATGGAGGACATGGCTATCTCAGGTGGGGTCAGTAGGTGGTGTGCAGAGGTGTCTCAGGTCTGAAACAGGTTGGTGGTGGTGGTGGTTGGTCGGCCTAGGTGGTGGAGAGAGGTGGTGGAAGGAGGATGTGCTTGGCTATGGGATCTAGGTGATGTTGCATCAAAACTATGGTGGTTCTTCATCACATAGGGGCTAGGCTATGGCATGGGAAGGGGCTGGAGGAGGTGTTAGTCAGAGGGGATGGTGGTGGAGGTGGCCAAGGTGGTGGATGTGGTGTTGGCCGATCCAAAGAAGAGGAGGACAAGTGCAAAATCATGTGAAAACAAAGGAAAACATAGAAAAGAAGAAGGTTTTTACCCAAAAATCTTTGCAAATGATGATGGCCATGATTTTTGTGATTGAGAAGAGTTTGTATACGGAAATAAAAAGAAAAATAAGCAGCTGAAAGAAAAGTTAAGGTCGGCCAAAGAAATTGAATGAAAAAGGTTGGAAAATGAAGAGATGGGAAAACAAAGAGCCTTAGGCAAACCAAGAGTCACAAACTCTTCAAATTTCCATTATTAATTTAGAAATTTGTAAATACATATAAAACTGATAAATAAAGATAAAACTCAGTAAAGAAAATTAATATATAAAATAAATAATTAAATTATAATTATATAGTATTTAAATTAAGAAAATGGCTAAAATTTGCAAACTAGGCTTTAAAAATTTAGAAATAACCTCAATACACTTTGGAAACATTTATTTTAATTTGAATACATGTAAAATGAATAAAATAAAGTAAAACACAGCAAATAAGAGTGAATGCATAAAATAAATAAATAAATTTTAATTATATATAATTAAATTAAGAAAATAGCAAAGAAAATAGAAATTAGGCTTTAAAATTAGAAAACAATTTCAGTAGACTTTAGAAAAATTATATTATCATTTGTAAAAATATTAAAAGACAAAATATACATCAAATAACATATTAGCACATATTTAAAATAAAATATAACAAAGAAAAAGTAATTTATACAATTTAAAATAGACAAAATTGCAAAATAAACAATTTATACTCAAAATTGAAATGTACATACCTTTTGCAGTTTAACTCTGTTTTCAACGAAACGAAAAGTAGTATTCATGTTATTAAATCTATTTTCATAATAAAAGATAAAATTTATAATTTCAAATATTAAAAATTTAAATTTAAAAGTCAAAGTTTGACTATTTTAACCAAAATTCACTTTTAGGAAAATTATTCTATTTAGTCATATTTGGAATTCTAATCCATATCAAAATCAAAGTTTATATTTAAAATAACAAAATTTATTCTTTTTATAAATAAAGCTTTTTAAATCTGGAAATATCAATTTAAAAATAATTGTAAAATACAGGGTTGTTACACTCTCCCCCACTCAAAGCTTTTCGTCCCCGAAAAGGAACAAGGTACGGGAAAGCACAGAAAAAGATAGAATGAAATAGAATTAAGACAAGATGATAAGAAGATTGGAATTACACCTGATAACTATTGTTATAGGTAAGTTTAACAAGATGGAGGTGATCAAATAAAGAATATAAGCACGAAAAAGATCCTCTAGAGTCTGAATCTCCCTTTTCACTTGACCGACGGTCTATGAATGGAAAAACAGTGCTCAGGGTTAAAATGAGTACCAAAAATTTTCAAAGATTACAGAAAGATTTCTAAACAGACTTGTATAAGCAATAGCCTTCCCATTCTGTAACAAGATAAGAGAAATAAGGACAAACAAAAGATAGTTTGAAAAAAAAAAATAAGATAATAGATTTGTAACCATAATGTTTTGAAATCATAACAATTTAGAGATGTTATCATTTGGAAATCATACTACTAAAAATCATAACACTTTGGAAATGTTATTCTTAAAAAAAACATAACACTTAGAAAATCATAACACTTTAAAAAAAAACTTCATTTAAACCATTTTAATTCAAGGTCAAATAATATTCATTTAAAAGTTGTAACATTTCTAAGTTCATTCAATTATAAAATTTTTCAAAACATTGTCTTTTCAAAATAGCAGCACTTATAAAATGCTAAGTAGATATATTAATATTCAAATCAGTTTAGTTCCAGAAATATTTATTTGGACATCATTTAACTTATGACTTATTAAAACAAACTTTTATGAATGGAATATCCAAATTAAACTGTACTTCGTTTATTAAGTTAAAAGTTCACTATTTTAGTTAGCTCTTAATTTAACACATAACCTAACACTTTATTTAAAATACCCATTTCACAAATAGATATTCCTTTAATAAGTTACACTTAAAATTCCATTTGAAAACCAAATTCTCAATTATCAATTTTTAGTGATGTTAAAATACATTTTAACTATTTAAATCATAATCATTCATTTTTCAAGACATATCTATTTCATAAATAAAATATTTATATAGCAAATATAACAATCAAATTTCTTTACACATTTATTCATTTAGACATCAATTAAACTATGAATTCAAGTTAAATAAACTTTATTACAAAATGTCTAATTCAAATGTATTTTATTTTATCTATTCAAAGATACATTATTTATTATACAACATATTCATTTCAGGAAATAACCTTTATTAAATTCCTAGGTTAGACTTAAGGTTACATATTAAATCAAATTTGATTATTATGTTATTTAAATAAAATCTCTTTAAATTCCTTTTTCACTATTTGCCTCTGTTAATCTTTTATAACTAAAATTTAAGTGTATAACATGTATTATAACCACTCAAATTTTATTTATAAAAATCCTTTTTATATTGTATATTATCCAATTCCATATTCAACTTCTGTGTAATTTAGGTAAGTTATATTGGAATGAAATTGTGTGTTATACAAGTAAAACTTTCCAATTCAATTATCTCAAGTTTGAATCATTTATTCAAATTTTTGATTTTCTTCTTATAACTGAAATTATTCTTTAAAATAAAATTTAAGAATTAAACTTCCGATTCCTGTCAAACTATTTAGAGATAAGTAATTATATATACATAATATGTCAAATCAAATTTAAATCATATATATATATATATATATTATAATCCAGTCATATTTTAGAAATTCAAATCAATTAGATTTTCCAAAACAAAGCTGTAGCAAGACTATAGAATGATCTCTTCACTTCAAAACTTGAAAATGAACATCGATGATGCTGCAGTCATCACCGAAATTATTTTCCAGCGACAAAGAGAAGAGCACTTAATTTTTAAACTTTAAAATCCTTTAGAGACAAATTTTTATTCCAAATACTTTAAATAATATCCTTTTAAAAATTTTAAACACAAGGTTTGAAACCATCGGAAATTAAATTCTTTAAATTTCTTATTTTTAAATTCATTTCAGTTCCCAAATAAATTTATAAACAACTATTTATAAATTCATTTGTAGAACAATAAATGATAAATCAAGTATTATCATTTCAAATTATCAATTTAAATCAATTTATTAAGTTCCATAAAATTATATATCCAAATTTATTTCATTAACCAAATTTTAAAATAATATTGTGTCAGTTTGTTCTGTCAAAGTGTTTTAGAAATCCTATTGATAGCGTTGATCAGACGAATCGATCGAAAACCCAAATCAACATCAACAACCCAAACAACACAACATATAAAACAAAACATAGATTTACCAGTACAATTCAAAATGTTTGGAGATAGTTTAGAAACAAAAGACAAGATGGTTAAACAGAGTAGAGAGATGGGTAAGCTTAGATAAATCGCGGACAACCTTAACCGGGTCAACCGTGACTTAATGGATAAGATCAAATGGATTTTCTGGGGTAAATCTACCTTCAATCTTAAGAGATAGAGTTTGGAATAATAAAAGATATTAGCATCTAAACCAAGGATAAATATAAATCTCTGGTGAATCGATGCTGATTATAAAGGATTTTCACCCTTTTACAAAAAAAATTAGAATATTGGCGAGACCGCCAATTCACTATAAAGATCATTGGAAGTGGAGTCATGGGATACTCCAGAATCAAAAGATGATGAATAGTGAGGGACACGAATGAATTTCGGAACCGCAGGGAACGTTCCAAAATTCAAAGGAAAACGAATCAAAAGGAAGAGATTCAAACTCGAACGAAAGTGATTCTGTAAATAAATTTACCATACATTCTAAGTTTTGCCTCAAAGCCAAAGCTCTGATACCAACTGTAACGACCCGATATTTTCAACCATTCGCATCCATATAAGTGTATAGGTAGACACTCATGCCGGAATTGAATTGCTCAAAATACCGCGTTGTAAATAAAATTTGGCAAATCACAGAATATACAGTAAATAAATATAATCACAGATCACAGACACAGAGTAAAATAATGCAGCGGAGGTAAAAGAAATAGTAGTTCATGAAGCTACTATATAAATATATCAGAGTACATAAGATACAATAGAAGAAATAGAGTACAATAGAAGTATAAATAAGATAACCAAGTACAAGCTGAACAGAGCAACATAACTGAAGTAGATAGAACAAGACTAGCAGATAATCTCCAGCGATTCAAATCTCTAGAAGGTGGAAATCCAAATCTGTGAATACTCAGGCTGACCCGAGCGTAAAGCAAAACACAAGACACTCGAGTCAGGACAATATATACTTATATAATATAAACCAACTCAAGTGAACTGTAATAAAGGTACAAGTAACTTAAAGAATGCTTGGGATCGCCCACTCTTTAAGGATCCGTTAAACTATTTACTATGTAGTAATATACGCTATATACAGTAGTGTCTAATTAGTAAAGTATAATCATATAGAAAATAGCGCTAAGGGGATGGAGAACCTTAACGCGGTCGGATCTTAAAATCATAATCGTAGTAAAGCTCGATATGGTAGGTGACACGGCACAACTAGGCAATGCCAGGGTAGATATACCAATTACGCATCCGGACTAGTGGTGACGCATAGCAGCCACTACCGCCCACCTCAAACAACACTCCCAATCAAGGGTGGCCACCAAATCAATCATAAGTAATAGAATGGTATCGAAGAAGTGTGTTCGATCAGAGGTGCTACCTCATTGGTCCGTCAATCGCTCCTGTTTTAGCCACCTTATGCCAACTCACGGGAGTTGGGTCCACGTATATACCTTAGGATCGTCGCCACCATCCTACTTCATTCTGGAATCTCCACCGCGTACACGGTTGTCAAAGTGGTTTTCGGTATCGACAGAGAGTATGTCCATATCCGATCCCGGTCTCTTTGCCAACCAATCGTTATTATAACCCGTGGTTATAACTTTTAAAAACAATACTTTACTTCAAAATAAAATATCATTTCAAACCATATCATTATCAAAATAAAGATTTATCATTTCAAAATCATTTCAATATTCCAAAATATCGTATCCTTTCAAACTTCTTTTCAAATCATTTCAATATATCAAAATATCATATTTTCCAAAACTTAAATTTCAAATCATCTCAATATCAAAATATCATATCTTTGATAGTTATACTTCGAAACCAAAAATCATTTTTATTTCAAAACTATACCCATTTCAAAACAATATCATTTCCATTTCAAACATATATTCACCTTTCAAATAGTCTATACTTTCAAAGTTATAATTCTTTTGAAACTAAAACATTTGAAATCATTATACTTTAAAAATCACAACATTTCGAAAACATATATTTGAAATCATCTTTTAATTCTACAAATTTACAAATTTATTAAATTAAACCCAAATTCCAATTTTTAATTTTTATTTCAAACCATCATTTTCAACTCACATTCAGTTTATTAACAAACCATTTCAAATCTTATAAATTTCAAATATAGGTTTAATTCACAAAATACAATATTCAATCTTTAGTATATTTTAAAGCTTAAATATCCCACATTTCATAAATTCAAAATCATATATATACATTTCAAAATATCAAAATATTATTCAAAACATCATTCATTTATATTTCATTTAAATACCATTTGAATCCATTCTTTTTATTAAATTTAAATACCATTTTAAACTCACATAAAAATCAAATTCTTCCATTTAAAACCATTTAAATGTCTCTTCATTATCTTTAGCATTTTTAACATTTTATTTCCAAAATTATATCATTTTCCAAAGATTATTTTTCATTAAAATTTATTAAAACAACAAAATATAGTTTCCGTAGCACTTACAAAATGCTATGTAAAGTTATAGTTTAAAATAGTTCATTTAACAAAACGACAGCACTTAAATGCTGTAATATATTTCCATTAAAATTAAAATAAACTTAAATGTTAAGTTTAACCACTACAGCACTTACAAAGTGCTATAATAGCCTTTATTCCAAATTAACTCTTTAGTTCATTTAAACAACTACAGCCATTACAAAATGCTGTAATATCTTTTACATACATTTCAAAAATGCTGTCAAATCAAATTTAGAGCTTAATTACCATTTCACAAATTTAACTAAATTTCCAATTTTATTTAGTTAACTTAAACCTTTAATTAAAACCAAATTTCACATTTCCTAGTCAAGTTATATTTTAAAAGATCACTTTTAAACATTCATTTATTTAACCACTTAAATTCATAGAAAAATCAATAATACTTTAATAAATCACTTAAATTCACATTTAATCAAATTATCATATTTACCATTTCCAAATAAAATTTAATATCCATTTTATTTATATAACTTAAATATCATTTTTAACCAAAATTCCAAATTCCAAACTTAGATTATATTTCAATAATCCAATTTAACCATTCATTTATTACATTTTTAACTCATAGAAAAATCATAATTTATTTATTTTAAAACATTTCAAAATCTATTTAAATCAAATTTCATAAATTTATATTTTTAAAATACTTAAAAATATCCAAAAACACTTTATAAAATAACCACGGGCCTGTATATAATTTTCTAACTTAGGTCAAGTGATACGGATATGTATCATTTCAATCCGCGGTTAAAAAAGAAAAATCCGGGTTCTATCATTTCAAACCCGCAATCCCAAGTTAAAATAATTTAAATAAAAATCGTTCAGGCCTATCATTTCAGCCCATAACGATTTTTCCCTATTCTAAAGTCCGTTCGGGTATGTATCATTTCAACCCATAGTGATTCTAATCTACAGGGAACTTGCAATGGTGATAACAGATATAAATAACAGAATAACATTAAATAACAGTAACATATGATATAACAGGTGTAATAACAGGTGTGAACATCATATGATAATAATATAAGCATATATAACATGATAATATATTTCTACAGATTCACAGGGTGTCAATTTACTAGTTATATAGGTACATATTGTCTGGTGAGAATAACTCACCTGTATTGAGCTGGAGATGACAACTAACACACACATCATAGAATCCACAAAGGCACGAGAGTATGATAGTGATTTGAGTGTGGGAGAGACAAGACTAAATGCCTTGAATACATGAAACAAACCAATACAATATACATGAATAAACACTACACAACAATTTAAATAACTTGTATATTCAAGCACAAATCAATTCCAAACCAATTGCACTTGCCTCCATCTAGAATAGGCTCAGCCATGGATGGAAAATACATGAATAAGGCTTGCTCTCAGGTCTGGTTGTGGACCTATAGGGGTCGGCCTAACCTAGAGAAGGTGGTGGACAAGTTTGTGAAGCAAAAATCTAATATTACAAGGCAAAAGCATTGAATTCAAGGCAACTAAAGGGCTCGGCCTAGGTCATGGAGGACATGGCTATCTCAGGTGGGGTCAGTAGGTGGTGTGTAGAGGTGTCTCAGGTCTGAAACAGGTTGGTGGTGGTGGTGGTTGGTCGGCCTAGGTGGTGGAGAGAGGTGGTGGAAGGAGGATGTGCTTGGCTATGGGATCTAGGTGATGTTGCATCAAAACTATGGTGGTTCTTCATCACATAGGGGCTAGGCTATGGCATGGGAAGGGGCTGGAGGAGGTGTTAGTCAGAGGGGATGGTGGTGGAGGTGGCCAAGGTGGTGGATGTGGTGTTGGCCGATCCAAAGAAGAGGAGGACAAGTGCAAAATCATGTGAAAACAAAGGAAAACATAGAAAAGAAGAAGGTTTTTACCCAAAAATCTTTGCAAATGATGATGGCCATGATTTTTGTGATTGAGAAGAGTTTGTATACGGAAATAAAAAGAAAAATAAGCAGCTGAAAGAAAAGTTAAGGTCGGCCAAAGAAATTGAATGAAAAAGGTTGGAAAACGAAGAGACGGGAAAACAAAGACCTTAGGCAAACCAAGAGTCACAAACTCTTCAAATTTCCATTATTAATTTAGAAATTTGTAAATACATATAAAACTGATAAATAAAGATAAAACTCAGTAAAGAAAATTAATATATAAAAGAAATAATTAAATTATAATTATATAGTATTTAAATTAAGAAAATGGCTAAAATTTGCAAACTAGGCTTTAAAAATTTAGAAATAACCTCAATACACTTTGGAAACATTTATTTTAATTTGAATACATGTAAAATGAATAAAATAAAGTAAAACACAGCAAATAAGAGTGAATGCATAAAATAAATAAATAAATTTTAATTATATATAATTAAATTAAGAAAATAGCAAAGAAAATAGAAATTAGGCTTTAAAATTAGAAAACAATTTCAGTAGACTTTAGAAAAATTATATTATCATTTGTAAAAATATTAAAAGACAAAATATACATCAATTAACATATTAGCACATATTTAAAATAAAATATAACAAAGAAAAAGTAATTTATACAATTTAAAATAGACAAAATTGCAAAATAAACAATTTATACTCAAAATTGAAATGTACATATCTTTTGCAGTTTGACTCTGTTTTCAACGAAACGAAAAGTAGTATTCATGTTATTAAATCTATTTTCATAATAAAAGATAAAATTTATAATTTCAAATATTAAAAATTTAAATTTAAAAGTCAAAGTTTGACTATTTTAACCAAAATTCACTTTTAGGAAAATTATTCTATTCAGTCATATTTGGAATTCTAATCCATATCAAAATCAAAGTTTATATTTAAAATGACAAAATTTATTCTTTTTCATAAATAAATCTTTTTAAATCTGGAAATATCAATTTAAAAATAATTGTAAAATACAGGGTTGTTACAAGACACCTCTGTTCTCCTTACATAGTCATATACTACGATAGAAACTTTGGGATCATATAAAAAATCCATATCAAGTATTCGCCATCAAGAATCGAGTGAAAAATTCTTGTTCGAACCGGTGTATATCACCTTGAAATCATATACTCGAATCCTAGATCAAGAACTGTCATGTGAATAAAATGATCTACGTACAACTTACATATTTTATTCCATTGGTCTCTTAACTACACCAATTACATTACATTTTAAATCACATTCATTTTCTCCTATGGTATTTCTCATTTAATACTAAAATAATTTATGAAACTTTTCTTAAAACATTACTTAAGTTTATAAACATTTTACAAAGATTTATCTTTATTTATAAAACATTCATTAAAACATAATTTCATTTTAATACATTACAAGACTTAAGTTCATTACTCATATAGTACTCCACTACATCCTAAGAGTTTATACAAAACATTCATCTTTATTTTATTTAACTTACTATCGTTTCAAATTAAGAGTTATAAAAGTTCAAATTTTATTTCAATATTAAATTTCTTCAAAGAAAACTTTAAGATTAAATACCGGGTTTTCATTTCAAATCATTTGAAATAATGTTGTAGTCATATATTCTTTTATATCATATCATACTTATGGGATTAAACCAAAATCACTTTTAAAACCAATTTCCTAAATAATTTCTCTAAAATCCATAGTGAATATACATATAGATCGAGTAACAATAAAATGATACAAGGAACTGGGTGCTACCAAATAGTACCATATATTCCCTTACTAAGAAGGGTAATACTCAAGGGAAGTGCTTACCATTTGAACACATCTCTCGCCAATTTTTAGTCACTTTCGAGCCACTCGAACTAGCTAGCATAAAAGTACTTTATTCCCCAAATCGACTTGTCAATTCCGAGAGCAACCTCGAACTCAAACAAATCTTAAAAATCATTTTGAAAGCATTAATTTTAAAAATACTTTTGAATAATACTATTATTATTTACTCTAAAATCTTTAAAAACAACTTTCAAAACACCGGGATTTTAGTTCTCAAATTCTTAGTTTAAATCCATTTTGTTTATAAATCATCTTTTATAAAGTCGCTTTCTTTCATGTAAAAACTTTTCACAAATGTTTATTTTCAAAAATATCTTATCTTTTGTAACGACCCCGGATTTTATATATATTTAAATTGATAATTAATTTAGTTTTTGAATAAAAATTGTGAAATTAATCGATAAATTGATGCGAGTTTCCCCGAGTTCAAATAAATTCTATGTTAAATCATTTAAAATTTAAATATTGTATATATATGTATATATGTGAATATATATGTATATGGGCATATATGAGTAAATTTAAATTTATATATATATATTTGATTTGAATTTAAATCTTAAATAAATGGGTTAGAAATAAATTTGACAAATTCCAACAATATATTGACTATAGAATTTCATTAATATTACAAAGCCATAAGACAAGCAAAAACACATATACATTCAAGTACATTCAACTAAGTATTCAAATATACATACAAATATCTATTAGCTTGTAAATGAAGACAACATTCTATTCATATATGTACAAATGAAGGTAAAAAGATAAGTATGATATGTAGATTGTACAAGATAATTAATGCATGAAGCATTAGTACACTACAAAAATTATATCAGCCACCGTTTAAATAAATATCTCTAATCTTACTTTGTACAAACAAGAAAGAAAATATTACCTTGTAACTTGTTTATATCTATCAACCTGTAAACTTGCTTTCTCACATATCAATCTTCATCTTAGTTCGTTCCATTCCAAGCTATGAAAACTGAAAGTAAAATATCATTTAAACTTAAACAAAATTCAATCAAACAACAACTTAGCTCAGATCAAACCAAAGATCAAAGCAGAAGATTTCAACTTGCCAGTTTTTTCAAAGCCTGATTCATCAAAGAAGCTCTGTTCATCTTCTCAAAACAACTGTGAGTAAACCTTATTGATCTAACCTTTAATCTTGATGCTGTGATGATTGTATGAAGTAAATCTGTAATCAATGATTTCTTGAGTGAAATTATGTTGAATATATATTTTTGAATATGTATACAGGCTTGTGCATGTCTGTATATTCAAAAATCTGCTCTGTTCCAGGTTTCAAAACCTGTAAAAAAAAATCAAATACTCCCTCTCCATTCTTCTGTAGGCCTTAGAATTCAAATGGAACATGTTTGTATAATCATGTTTTAGGTTTTAAAAATAACTTCTAAGCATAATTAATTCAAATATTTCTGGAAAATAAAAAAATACAAAGGAACTCAGAATATAGCAAAAAAACTCGAGAATCATGTTTCTGTTTTCAATTATATTATTCAAAACCTTTTCGAAAATGATGATTTTTAAAGGTGGAATCAAAATTTTTAAGAGAGTATTCACTGTGTAATCACGAGTTGAACGGAAAAATGGGTTTTCGTGAGTTTCTGGTGATCAATCAAGTGTTGGACCTCGGGATTGCGTCAATAGGTGCTGGAATGATCATTGATCGTAGGAAAAATACAAGACAATATTTTTTTTCATCATAGATGAAGACTGGGATCTATCTAGGGTTAAGTACTATATTTTGTCGACGACATTCGCGAGGCAAATGGGAAGGCCATGGGGAATCGAAGATCATTGCGACTGTGGGAATCGCTGCGTGGATGGGTGGAGATGTTCTGGTCGGAGGGGCATGGTTTCTGATCGTCGTGAACGCCGTGGCGAACGTGTTTTGTCGATATGGGTTGGGTTCTGTGTTGAACTAGAAGCTCGATTCTTGATTTAGAAATAATTTTGTATATTGGGTTGTTCGAATCGTTTCTGGTGATCATCGTGGATGATCAGGTGGCTTCGTCGTCGATCGGAGCTAGTCGTGGCGATTGTGCACGTATACGTGCATCTTTTTGTATTAGCGTTTTTGAGTTGGTTGGGGAAGAAGATAGGAAACTCAGTGAAGCACGTGAAAACGATGGGTTTTCTCAAAGCAGGTGGGAACGTGGTTTTGCTCGGGGTCAAGCTCGGGTGGAACGAGATTTTGCTCGGGTTTTAATGTAATACAAAAACAGTTTCAAATTTTTAGAGAAAACATCAAGTTATTTAAAACCAATTTTGTTGAAACCAATTTCTTTTTATATTAGATGTTATCTAAGTTTTTAAAAATTTGGTTAAGAAGGTTTTAAATAAAATTGTTTTAAATTAACCAAGTTTTAAAATGGTTTAAAATATACATAACCTTTATTTTTAAAAGTTTATTTTAGATAAACTTAATAATATTGAAGAAGTTAATTGATATAAAGAATGTTTTAATTTTTAATTAACTTTTAAAGTCTAAGTTAATTTATTTGTTAAAGGAAATTAATTACTTCAAATTAATTAAGGAAAGTAATTCGGGTAAATTAATTAATGATTTAAAGATTGATTAATCAAGTGTTTAAAGGTTAATTAATTTAAGGATAATTAATTAATGTAATTAAGGTGATTAATGTGATTAATTAATTAAGGTAATTAATTTGAAAATAATTAATTAATTTAAAGATTAATTAATAAATGAAAGTGATTAAGGGATGATTATTAATTAAGAATAATTAATTAAATGGTAATTAATTAATTAATTGAGGCTAATTAATTTATTATTAAATGTTAATTAATTAAAATAATTTGTAATTTGTTAATGTTAATTAACCAGGATTAGTGACTAATCTGATTTAATTAAATCAGATAAATAAATTGACCTTATCTATGGATATTTGGATTCTATTGGACGATTTGATTGTTTGATATTCCTGATCTGTGATGCTTAGTGATACATCTTGATTTATGTCATGATCTGTAGTGTAATGTAAATTATTTATCTGGGATGACTGTAATTTATTATCTATGATATATATATATATATATATATATATCTGTGGATCTGTGAATAACGATAAGCGTTATAGTTTATACCGCTTATCAAATATATTGTTGTATTTGAATCTGTGATGATGTGATGATTTGTAGTGTTGCACTACTGTGTAAAACCCCTGGACCACACTCTTACACACACAAATATGGATTTCACGAGGAAATCGGTTAAGTCATAGATGATTTAAATTTAATATTTTTGAAATTGAAATTTTAATTTCAATTGATTTTGGAAATGGATTTGGATTAAATGTTAAAGCTTTTGAAAAGAAGTTTTTAAGATAAGTTACTTTGAATAACTTGGTAAAGTTTCCAATTTAAATAATTTAATTTGAATTTGAATTCAAAATTTTGGAATTGAATTCCATGTTTGGAAATTATGGTTAAAGATGTTATAAATGTGTTTATATGGATTTAAACCATTTTAAAAGTATGGTTTTGAGAATTTGAATTTAACCCAAGGACTTTAACTCGTATAAATGAATCAGATTTTCTAAAATGAAAACTATTTGTTTTCAAATAATAGAAGCTTTCATATAAGAAATGAAATTCCAATTTAAATTAAAGGAATTTCAAGTTTGAATTGAAAATGGTTTTCCAAGTTACGTATAAATCTTTGGAAACGTGTTTTGAAAGCTATCAGTTAAATCTTTGTTTTAAAGATTTGATGAGTTAATCCAATTGAGATGGAAATCAATTTGAAAATCTGTGAATGAATCTTTGTGAAACTGGGTGAACTTTGTGAATTGAATCTTTTTGTTTAAAAAGATTAAAATGGTAATTTGTTTAAACCATTTAAAGAGGAAATTTGGGTAATAAGTTATGACTTAACTGAAATCCCAATATCCATATGTTTTTAAATATTACGCTCACTATTCGGTTTAGCCGGGAGAGGACTTTATGTCATATAACCAATTCTGAATAAGTGATACGTCGTATATGGATAGCAATTGAAGACCGGTGTTGAAGACCGTGTATTTGTGAAAACGATAAGATAACCTATCGATTGTCTCTACACTGGATAGCGCCTGGTATAGAGATTCCCTAAGTGTTGGGAAGTTCGATTGGGATTGTGAATACTCAGATTGCAAGGGCTTCTTTGGAAGTGCCTTCGGTTCTGTTCGAACCCGGAATAGACTTGTATGGTTGTATGTCTGACACTACACTTTGAGATATAAAGCTGATTTCTTTCAAATACATTTCTGTTTGGTGGCGGAGAATTTATTCTCTTAGCTTAACACCCTTCTCTGAGACGTACGAGCTCAGAGGTTATGTAGTTGAAGGTTTTCAGTGATATACTCCTAATTTGGTAGTGTGGCATGCTTAGTGTTGCTGTGTGTTGATGGTCATTTGCTGATCATTTGTTGATCAAAGCACGGCTTTGTGAAAAAGCGTAGCTTTGTGGACGAGACCTCATCGGACCTCACAAACCGGAAATGGTCGAAACAGGAAAGATTCGGCAAGGTTATGAGGGTCGCTCCCTTTAGGGTATGTCATTTCCTTCTGGAAAAAGGTGATATTATGGTATGGAGCCCAGATATTTACCTACGTGGTGGCTCCAATCTCATTTGCTGTGTGATTGTTGCTGTGTGATCGAGGCGCCTCAGATAAAGGTCCCAAAGGACCGGGGGGTGGCATATTCGTGTAGTAGTTACCTAGTGTAAGAGGTAACTCGGCCTTGTGTTGGCAGAGAGCTAGTTAGTTCTCGGAACGTCCCTCCAGAGGCGTTCCCATGTGGCATAGGAAGTTCCTTAGCCTGACCATTTGTTGGAAATCCAAAGAAACAATACGAGCCTTGTACGGTTTTAGTTGTATAACCTGCTATGGAATGTGGCGGTAACCTGCTATTGAACATAGTAGCTATAGTAGGCATACGACGAAATGTGGTATGCTAGCTAAGATTAATATTATACTTTTGAAATGTTTTCCACTATGCACTAATAATAATAATCCAATGATTTTGCGTAGTAAGAATGTTTGACTATCATAAGAAGAAATTTCCTCCAATTCTGCGTTTGCATTGTGTGTGTGGCAGGAGGTCTTATGGTAGTTTCATTTTCCAAAAGCATTGCGGATTTCAATGTTTAAAATTCTTTTGTTGTTTGTTTAAAGATAAACTGTTTTTGTTACTCACACCAGCCCCATGACTGACTCGAAGTTTATTGTTCCCTTCCTAAACTCTGGGTGCCCACAATTTTCCACACGGGCAGTCTAGAGTTGGGTTTTTCAGATAGTCAGGTTTAGTAGACTTTCGGGAGCTAGTTCAGTTTTTTGGAGATCACGGCTGACGTTGCTTATCTTGGTGCAACGTGATGGGGGTTCGAGCTGATGTTGGAGTTGTTGGACTCATTCTCTTTTGAGGATCAGTTGGAGTTATCACTTCTGTCATTTCCGCTGTATCATTATTTGTCTTTGATATTCTTGTATCATATTGATATCATTGTTGTATATCATATTCTGGATATTGTATTCATTGGAGTTGTATATGATATAATTCATTTCTTTCTTCCACTGTGTTGTTATACTTACTGTGTTATAAGCTCCAGAGAGCCAGATTCGGCATTTGAATCTACGACATTTGAGTACAAGTGAAGTACGGGTGCCGATTTTCGAAGCCCGAGTTCAGGACCTAATTTACATCTTTCTTTTAGATTATAATAAACAACTTCTATTAAAGTTAACTTTTAACCCAATATTGTCACTAAACGCCTTATAGTCAACGGGGAAATTTAATTCACAAGGTGTTCATTTTAATGTTCCCACAAATACTATCTACCCAACCCATGTTGTAAAATGGATAAACTACTTATAAGTCAACAAACAATAGTAAATGCTCATAAACTAGCAGAGCAAGATTAAGCTAATAAATGAGGGATAAATGGACATCATTAATTCTTATATAAATCAACTAACACTATCAATTATATTTATATATTACTAATATATAAAAAATACATATACGCTCTCATATATATAATACACTCAACTTATGCTAGGGCAATTCATTGCCCTATCTCGTAGTGAGTTATACCCCCACCAAACCCAAGGTTCTCGCTTAACCTTTAGCTATGATACCAAATGTAACAGATGCCTTTTCGACCGCTAAATGTCGATAATAATACATCTATGGTATTCACGTGCCGAGCACGTAAGTGCTGGAAAGACAGAACGTTAAGGTAAAGAAAAAGAAGAAAATAAAAATGACAAGAACGAGAAGAACAAGAAAACATCAGAATCTCATAGTGGAATGATAACGTATAATATCAAAAGATAATACACAGAGTTTCTCTAATATATATAGTATTTCGGAGTTACTAATCAGCCTAGATAGTTAAACTATCCTATCCTTACAATTGCTGATATATATACATAAAGGAATGCAGCAGAAATACAAATACTACAGTAGGTAAACATTTAGCTCCTCTCCAAGAGCTCAATGAACATCAACGAAAACCTGCCTTTTTGAGACTATTCGAAAGAGTACCCATGGAAATATAAAACCACGAGTCAGACAAAAGTCTGGTATGAGAAACTCAAAAAATATGTGAAACATCCCACACCCCTTAGTATTCCCAAAAAGGGCACACAAAAGGATGTGGTGCATTATAGGTATAGCTAAAGCATCACAGAGACTAAGATTCACAAGACAAATATGTAAAAACAGCGGAAAACATTTAAATAATAACTTATTATTCAGAATTAAACTTCTTCTCAAAATAAGTCATAAAAACATAACATGTCTCAAAAACTCAAAATATCTCATGTCTCATGAAAATACATCTCAGTCTCACATAATTAGAGTACAAAAATAACAATAATAATCATAATTCCTCTCATAAGTGCCAATCCATCATAAGCTAAATGAAAAAGATGAAAAGCAGAAGAATACATCTGAAATGGGAAAACTCCAAGAATGAATCTCCAAGCAGCCTGAATCTACTATCCTCAACTCTGATGGCCTATTGGGGGGAAAGGGGAAAGATAGAGGAGTGGGTCAGACAATAAGTTTAGTGAGTGAAAGTAAATACTAGCATTTCTAAGCAAGATAAAGATAATAGACTAAGCAAAAGTTCTAGCATGAAAGGAAAATACAAGAAAGATAAAATTCGGTAAAATACTGTTTCTGATTTTGTTTGACTGTTTGCTTTGATTGTTTGATTGTTTGTACTACTATGATTAGGCTGAAATCCTAATCCTATCTCAACTGCTAACTTTGTTAGGCTGAAATCCTAATCCTACCCATTGATCGGCCTTTCCTATCTCTGTTGTGCCGCTGTGAACCAATCCTGTTGGTCATAGCGAAAGACACCTCTTTAGCGCTTAGGACGTAGTGCCGAATTATTTAGCCTAATCGATATCGCACGCTCGGTCATCGCCGGTACACACTAACCGTCGCCCCTTATTTGACCCTTTATTTACCCTAATCATCATAAGCGTGCCCAGCCTCACCTACGTGTGAGACCATCAGTCCTCGACCTTAAAGGGAATGCTGCCAGTACTGGTCCTAATAAACATATCTTCTAGCTTTGCGCCCCTTGCCCAAATCCCCAGATTTGAGCCTCTATCTATTAGCCACTTATTAACCATAATCAGCATAAGCGTGTCCCAGCCTCACCTACATGTGAAACCATCAGCCCTAGACCTGAAAGGGAAAGCTGCCGGTACGGGCCCTACTACTATATTTTCTTATTAACTTAATCCAAGGTCTAAGTTTTAAAATAAGCCTCTTATGTTATCTCTTCTTTCTAATTATAACCTACGTGTTATAATTGTTCTTGCAACTGTTACTCTTCTATTTTCTCTTTTTAGTTATAACCACTTGCTATAATTATGCTTCCAAATATCTTAAATTTGCCTATTTTAGTCCATCTCTATTTTTATTTTAGTTTTTTCTCATTTTACATCTGATTTCTATAAATTTAGTGTTATTCTATTTTAATGCATATTTGCAAATTCTTCTCTTTTTAATATTTTATTCGCGTCAAAAAGGATTAAATCTCTAAAAAAGAAACTAACATTACAGGCTAAATTCCAACTTAAAACAGATGTAAATAACTATAAGTAACTGCAATTAACTGTAAATAACTGAATAGAATAGCTGAATAAAAATAGACTAAAAAGAACTTCTGAAATTTACTTAAAAACTGACTGTAAATAAACTTACATAAAAACTGTCCCAAAGTTGTAGAAAAACTATAACTATTGAGAACCCTATTATTTTAAATTGCTTACAAATCTAAAATAATTACAAAACACTCACATGTGGTCCTTAGCTCTAATCCTTGGCCTTCCTGGATCCACTTTTAGGGTGTAGAATATTTTTATTAAAAAGATTTCCTTCTTAGAAAAGTTTTCTATTTAGGGTCCAGCCTTAGGCAATAAACCCAATTGGAAGAAAATCTGAATGATAAAAATAGCTAGGCCTAGGGTTCTATATATATTGTGGCTTAGGGATCTCAGGCCGTCGGATTTGAAGATTAAATCTGGTGCAACCACATCATAGGCTCACTACGAACCGTCGGATGCAAGCACGAATGCACAGGATCTCACAAAAATCAACTTTTACACTCTTCGGCTCGTACCTGGACGAAATGTCGTCCAGGTAAAAGTGCGGGTCGACCCATGTTCCTTGAGGGTCGACCTATAGGTCGACCTGACCAAAACAAGGGTCAACCCCTAAAGGTCTTGTTATTTTTTTCGTTTTTCTTTATATATTCTGATTTCTTGTTTCTTTCAAAACTCCTCCATACTGACTCGGATTTCGACAAGTTATATATAGAAATTGATTAGAAAATCGCCATGGACCCAATGGTGCAACTCCCGTGGCTTGATTCTGACAATTTCAAAAACTTATTTTATTATTCGATTAATTTGATAATTAATTATTATAGCTCAAATTTTGGATTGTTACATTCTCCCCTCCTTAAAGGATTTCGTCCCCGAAATCTCCAAGGACAAAAGAATGAAATAAATATTTTCATCCAAATTCCACAACCACATATTCAACCATCATCCATTAGATCCATTGTCCTTAAGCTTTCTAATGCAATTTATGATATATGAAATAGTGTAGTGTCAATGTCCCTAACAAATGAAAAAGATTAGGCGGTCTACTGATTCAGTCGACCTCCTTTTTATGCAATCATGCCTGTGCCATGTATCCAAATGAATGCAAATTTCCTAATGATTACTGATAGTTATATATGCGTGCTACAATCATCATCCAAATGCAACAATCATATGAAAATCACTCATTATAGAAACCATGGAAATAAAAATGCAAGTGCACACACATCCATATGTATATGCCTTAGTGACCTAGTTAGGCCGATCCCTAAGAGATAATAGTGCCTAGTGTGTGTATATGCGTCCATTAGCATCCACTAGCAAACACTTCCAACCACTAGCGTCCAACATACATAACATGTTCTAGTAAGATGTTTACATTCAATCTTACCATCCATAGGTTAAATCCTAAGATCTACCCTCCCAAATGATACTAAAGGAAAGAACCTATTCAAAGCTATAGATGGAAATAGGAAATTCATGACGTACCGTCAAAAAGATGTGGATAAGAGGTAAGTATTTTCTCCTCAGCCTCCCACGTAGCGTCCTCAATACTATCTCCCCACTGCACCTTAACCAAAGGGACTTCCTTATTCCTAAGCTTCTTGATATCATGCCCAACGATCTTGGTAGGAATGTGACGAACTGATGCTTCTCTCTCCACTTCAACTTCTTCAAGTAGACTAGGTTCCACTACCTCTGTTGAATCATGTAAGCACTTTATCAAGTGTGAAACATGAAAAACATCATGAACTCCCCCGAGCCTCTCCGGTAGCTTTATCTGATACGACATCTTTCCTACCCTTTCCATAATGGGGAACGGTCCTACGAATCTGGGAGCAAGTTTCCCACTTGATCCAAACCTCACTACCTTTCTTAGCGGAGACACCTTAATAAAAACCAAATATCCTACCTAGAACTCAAAATCCCTTCTCCTCTTATCTGCATAGGATTTTTGTCTATTTTGGGCCGTCTTCATTCTTCTTCTAATCAGTTCAATCTTTTCCAAAGTCTCTCTAACCATGTCGGGACCAAGTAGCAATCTTTCTGTAGACTCCAACCAACACGAAGGCGACTTGTAAGGTCTTCCATAAAAAGCTTCAAAAGGAGTCATCCCAATGCTAGCCTAAAAGCTATTGTTATAAGAAAATTCCACTAAAGGAAGGTGCTCCTCCCAAGTTCCTCCAAAATCAAGAATGCACATCCTCAACAAATCCTCAAGAACTCTATTAACTCTCTCTGTTTGTCCATCCGTTTGAGGGTGATAGGCCGTACACAATCTAAATTGTGTCCCTAAAACCTATTGCAAGCTCCTCCTAAACTCGCTATTAAAGATAGGGTCTCTGTCTCTCACTATGCTAGAGGGAACTCCATGAAGTCGGACTATCTCACGAACGTATATGGATGCCAAATACGGTGTCGTCCTCTTACTCTTCACCGGAATGAAGTGGGCGCTCTTAGTCAAACGATCTACAATCACCCAAATACTGGTATTCTCCTTCCGAGATCGGGGTAAACCATCTATGAAATCCATCGAAACACTATCCCACTTCCATTCGGGTACATCCAATGGTTGAAGCAATCCGTCAGGCCTCTGCCGCTCTGCCTTAATTCTTTGGCACACAAGGCACTTAGCCACAAACTCTGCTACATCCTTCCTCATGCCACTCTAATAAAAACACTCTCTTCATGTCCCTATACATATTATCATCGCCCGGATGAATAGTCGTCCGAGAATGGTGTGCCTCCACTAGAATTGCTCTCATCAAATCACCAGTGTGGGGGACACAAAGTCTTCCATCTCTCCTTAGCCACCCTTTACTATCGATGGAATAGAGTTGGAGATGTCTAGAGACCTCTCCTCTGCTAATCCTATCCATAATATCCACAAGCTCTGAATTTTCTCGCTACCTTGAGCCAATCTGATCTATGAGGGTAGGCTTAATCTCAAGTGCTGAAATCTTAGCAAATCTCTGATAAACTTCCTATAATAACCATCCAAACCTAGAAAGCTTCCAACTTTGATAGCGTCCTTGGGGGCCTTCCAATCCTGCACTGCTACTACCTTAGCGGGATCCATAGCTAAACCCTCTCTTGAGACTACATGCCCCAAGAAACGCACCTCCTCATGCCAAAAGTTACACTTTGAGAATTTTGCTTTCAACTGATGAACACGAAGTGTGCGAAAACCTCCTTAGATGAGTAGCATGCTCTTCCATACTCTTGGAAAACACCAGAATGTCATCCACAAACACTACAACGAACTTATTTAGGCCATCTCGAAAAACACGGTTCATCAGATCTACAAAATAGGTTGGGGCATTGGTCAGCCCAGACGGCATAACCAACCACTCAAAGAATCCATCGGGTGTCCTAAATGCTGTCTTATCGATGTTATCGCCAACGACCCTAAGCTGATGAAATCCAATGGCTAAGTCAAGCTAAGAAAATACTAAAGAGTTAACCAACTGATCGAAAAGATCGTCAATCCTAGGAAGTAGGTAACGATTCTTCTTCGTGGGCTTATTCAACTCTCTATAGTCTATGCAAAGTCAAAGGGAACCATCCGCCTTTGTAGCGAAGACGACTGGAGCCCCCTACTTAGATATGCTCCGTCTGATGAATCCTTTCTCTACTAGCTCACCAATCAGCTTACTTAACTCCTTCCTCTCCCTAGGAGCCATATGTCTCACGGGCAATGCCACTGGCTTAGCATTATCATTCAGATAGATCCTAAAGTCGATCTCTCTCTTAGGGGGTAGCCCCCTAACCTCCTCAAAAACGTCTGGAAATCTCTAACAACTGGAACTGAATCTAACTCTCCAAGTGATGAATCAAGGGAATAAAGGAAGCTCAACATGACTGACCCCTGTGGGTCGCTAGAAACCTCGAGAGTCCATCCGCTACATGTCTCTAGTCTAAAGACTCTCCTCTCGCAGTCCAATATCGCACCATAAGTGGATAACCAGTCCATCCACAAAATCATCCCATAGCCCAAAATCATCGCATATCCCAAAAATCCCAGTACATGGGCGTCACAATCAAACTCTACGCCTAGTATAAAAAAATTTCAAACCCCTACAAATCATGGATAAATGTGCCGATCCTCCTATGGGGTTTGAAACAACTATAGGGTCTACAACTAGAGAAATATCTAAGTGCAAACAATCAACTAAGGAACTAGAAATGAAAGAATGCGAGCTCCGAAGTCAAAAACAGTTCGAATAGGAAAATCCGAAATAGAGATCAAACCTTCTACAGAGACTTTCCTACCTCGATCCGGTCCACTACTAGAAGGTGCTGCATTCAAAGCCTGTATTTGCGCCGTAGGTGCGCCTGCTCTCTGCCCCGTCTTCTGAGGACAAGCTCTACTAAGTTGTCCAGGCTGCACACAGTTGTAACACCACCCCTTCATCGTGTCCTTCTTACAGTCCTTTATGAAAATGCCCAACCAATGCACAATTATGACATTTCTTGACCTTCTTGATCTTTCTCTTCTGAGGTCCTCCTCCTTTCTTCTTGTTCTTATCCTTCTTATTCTTCCACCACTGCTTCTTAGAGTTTTCTGATTTAGGAACCTCCTTAACCTCTTCTTTCTTAGAAACATCTGAAATAAGAGCCATTTCCACAAGTGATTCATACATCGCTCCCATAGGTACATGTGTCAATGCCAACCCTTGGAGGGGCTAGTTCAAACCCTTAGCAAACTTGGTGGTCTTCTTATGCGGTGTATTAACAAGCTCCATTCCAAACCGCGATAACTCATTAAATTAATTTATATACTCTTTCACCGAAAGACTCCCCTACTTCAGACTAATGAACTTCCCCAACTGCATGCTTTCCTCGGCTTGTGATAAGAACTTTCTCTCAAACCTTTCCCGAAATCCAAACCAACCAATGTCTCTACCCTTCATCTCTACAATCTCCCACTAGTAAGAAGCCTCTCCCTTCAGTTGTCAAGATGCAAGCTGAACTCTCTACTGGTCCTCCAATCCTAACAGCCCAAATATCTGCTCCATATTCCTCAACCAAGTTCGTTCCACTACGAAATCCTCTGTGCCAGAAAACGTCTTGCCTCCTAGACTAGCGAAGTCCTTGCATAGCTTAGAAAAATTGGCTGTTGCAGATGGATTAACGGGACCTCCACCCGCCGGTGCTGCATTGGGTGCTTTCCCTTGCACCTCTGGTGCCGTAGCTTGGAGGTATCTATGGAACCAGTCAGGGTCTTGGACACCCTTTGAAAGATTTGGGGCGTCCGCCATACTATGCAAAGAAAAGAAATTTTAGGCTCGAAAGAAGGTTGAACTGGACTTTGAGGGGATTTTTATAAAAACTCTTTTATACGAAAACTATTTCTATAATAAGAGTTTCTTTCTGAAAAATAATTTTAGTCTGAAGATATGTTACCTTTTAAAAATACTTTACTTTTAAAACAAGGTTTAGGAATCCTGTAACCTTAGGCTCTGATACCAGATGAAACACCCCACACCCCTTAGTATTACCAAAAAGGGCACAGCAAAGGATGTGGTGCGTTATAGGTATAGCTAAAGCATCATAGAGACTAAGATTCACAAGAAAAATAAGTAAAAACAGCGGAAAACATTTAAATAATAACTTATTATTCAGAATTAAACTTCTTCTCAAAATAAGTCATAAAAACATAACATGTTTCAAAAACTCAAAATATCTCATGTCTTATGAAAATACATCTCAGTCTCACATAATCAGAGTAAAAAAAATAATAATAATAATCACAGTCCCTCTCACAAGTGCTAATCCATCATAAGCTAAATGAAAAGGATGAAAAGCAAAAGAACACATCTAAAATGGGAAAACTCCGGCATTGAATCTCCAAGCAACCTGAATCAACTATCCTCAACTCTGCTGGCCTATTGGGGGAAAAGGGGAAAGATAGAGGAGTGGGTTGGACAATTCGTCTGGTGAGTGAAAGTAATTACTAGCATTTCTAAGCAAGATAAAGATAATTGACTAAGCAATAGTTCTAGCATGAAAGGAAATACAAGAAAGATAAAACTCGGATAAAATAATGTTTCTGATTTTGTTTGACTGTTTGATTTGATTGTTTGATTGTTTGCACTACTGTGATTAGGCTGAAATCCTAATCATATCTCAACTGCTAACTTGATTAGGCTGAAATCCTAATCCTACCCATTGATCGGCCTTTCCTATCTTTATTGTACCACTGTGAACCAATCTTGTTGGTCATAGCAAAAGACACCTCTTTAGCGCTTAGGACGCAGTAGCGAATGATTTACCCTAATCGATGCGCAGGCTCGGTCATCGCCGGTACACACCAATCGTCGCCCCCTATTTGACCCTTTATTTACCCTGATCAGCATAAGTGTGTCCTGCCTCACCTACGTGTGAGACCATCAGTCCACGACCTGAAAGGGAATGCTGCCAGTACTGGTCCTAACAGACAAAATCTTCTACCTTTGCGCCCCTTGCCCAAATCCCCAGATTTGAGCCTCTATCTATTGGCCACTTATTTACCCTAATCAGCATAAGCATGTCCCAGCCTCACTTACGTGTGAAACCATCAGTCCTAGACCGAAAAGGGAATGCTGCCGGTACGGGCCCTACTTCTATATTTTCTTATTAACTTAATCCAAGATCTAAGTTTTAAAATAAGCCTCTTCTATTATCTCTTCTTTCTAATTATAACCTACGTGTTATAATTGTTCTTGCAACTGTTACTCTTTAATTTTCTCTTTTTAGTTATAACCACTTGCTATAATTATGCTTGCAAATATCTAAAATTTGCCTATTTCAGTCCATCTCTATTATTATTTCAGTTTTTCTCATTTTACATCTGATTTCTGTAAATTTAGTGTTATTCTATTTTAATCCATATTTGCAAATTCTTCTCTTTTTAATATTTTATTCGCGTCAAAAAGGATTAAATCTCTAAAAAAGAAACTAAGATTTACAGGCTGAATTCCAACTTAAAATAGATGTAAATAACTGCAATTAACTATAAATAACTGAATAAAATAGCTGAATAAAAATAGATTGAAAAGAACTTCTGAAATTTACTTAAAAACGGACTGTAAATAACTTACATAAAAACTATCTCAAAGTTGTAGAAACACTACAACTATTGAAAACCCTATTATTTTAAATTGCTTACAAATCTAAAATAATTACAAAACACTCGCCTGTGGTCCTTAGCTCTAATCATTGGCCTTCCTGGATCCACTTCTATGGTGTAGAATATTTTTATTAAAAAGATTTCCTCCATAGAAAATTTTCTATTTAGGGTCCAGCCTCAGGCAATGAACCCAATTGGAAGAAAATCTGAATGAGAAAAATAGCTAGGCCTAGGGTTTTATTTATAGTTTGGCTTAGGGATCTCAGGCCGTCGAATTTGAAGATTAAATCTGGTGCAACCACGTCATAGGATCACTAGGAACCGTCAGATGCAAGCACAAACGCACAGGATCTCACACAAATCAACTTTTACACTCTTCGGCTTGTACCTGGACGAAATGTCATCCAGGTAAAAGTGCGGGTCGACCCATGTTCCTTGGGGGTCGACCTATAGGCCGACCTGACCAAAACAAGGGTCGACCCCTAAGGGTCTTGTTATATTTTTTTGTTTTTGTTTATATATTCTGATTTCTTGTTTCTCTCATAACTCCTCCATACTTACTCGGATTTCGATAAGTTGTATATGGAAATTGATCAGAAAATCGCCATGGACCCAATGGTGCAACTCCAATGGCTCGATTCTGACAATTTCACAAACTTATTTTATTATTTGATTAATTTGTTAATTAATTATTATAGCTCAAATTGTGGGTTGTTACAATACGGAGCCAACATATAACAATACTTTTGAGGCCGTATGGAATACCATAACAACTATCCCCTAAAAATAACCACCATCTAATAAGTACATATGTCAATAAAATAGATAACGTCTAGGATGAAGAATATAAATCAGAAAATAGCTATTGGTGCTTACATTGGTCACACCACAACAATATTTATAGGTATACAAACAAAACCTCTAAGGCGCGTTCGCATAATGGATTTCCGCAGAGATCTCCCTAGTAAAGCTCATAAGTAAACTGAGACCAAACTCTATGAAAAGGATCAGAAATCACCTTCCGAGCATCGTATATCTCTAGATAAAATATACCATAAGGCAAACACAACTAGCCTATGCCCTAACATGTGAACCAAGTACCATCAACTCCCCGCACGCAACATATCGAAAGCATACCCTAGATATGAAGCTGATCACCTACCTCCTATTTGGGTTATCTAAACCCGAGATTGTGCATTCTACTCTATCTTTAGTCATAAACTGATGATGAGGTCATGTTTAGCATCTTAACACACGTGCCATCATTGCTCGAATAGATCACAAATCCCCAAATAGATTCTAGCATCTTGAATAGATCCACCTCCAAGAAATAGAACACGTATCTTAGCCTTGAAGTTGTTTTCAATAAGTAAGACCCTTACCGATCCTAGTCTCCTTAAGACTGAATCGATGAATTTCTGGTTAACTAAATTTTGGTTTTTTAATAAGTAAGTGAAAGCAAGAGATGTTTCATATGAATGTTGGGTTCTCAAAAGCGTATGAAATCGTGAAGCTTTTTGATACTTCTTATGTTAATTTAGTCATCTTAATAGCAATGAAATGATCGTATATGGAAACTAAGTCTCGTATACATATCACGTTTCCAACCATTTCAGCTTCACTATCCCTCGGTCAAAAAGGAAGCCTGGTGGGTTAGAGCACAATTGCTTCTACACCCTACTCGACGCATCATTCTTAACTCTCGCAGATTGAATCAAGTTTACTTCGTTGGATTTTAGTGCTTAGCACACGATTATATATTTTCCATAGAAGTGTAATCACACAAAGCATGATTAACTCACACAAATCAGGATCAAGTTATATGAATGACTTTTAATCCCCATTTTATTTAAATAATATTTCATTAATTAAAACTTTTTTAATTATTAAAACACCTTTTATCTAATAAAATTTCTTTCGTTTGATTTAACATCACTTAATTAAAAATTCATTCTTTAATTAAAACTTCTCTTGTTAATTAAACACCTTTTATTAATTAACTCTTTCATGTTAAACTTCTTTATTAGTTAAACTTCTTATTTATTAAAACTTCACTCATTTAAGTAATTAATTAACTTATTAATTAAACTTCTTATTAAACTTGTATATAGGTTTATTTTTTCTTTATAAAAGATATATACTTGTATTCTACAATCATTTATACTGTATTTTGCTATTTACTTATAATCTTATCTATACTTTAATAGTATTCTTATACTTATCTCAAACTGTATAAGTATATTCACAAACCATTAACAAGATTTTCTTATTTAAAATATAATCAATGAGGTTAAAAACAAATGCCACTAAAACATTGTTACTATAAACCCCTTTTCTTTTATAAGTTAAACCTTTACTTTTCTATCTTTATATAAAAAGATTTCATACTTTTTATTATCTTTGAAACTTCATTATTAAACATCTAAGTGTCCTTGAGGGTTAAAGACAATTGTTAATTAAACATTTGTCACTACAAACCCAAAACCATTTACTTATAATTATCTTTAAAATATTCATTATTAAATATCTAATTATATGCTTAAGTATAATTAATAATAAGGGTTAAAAACAAATGTTACTAAACCATTGTAAAACTACAACCCAAAATCATTTACTTAGTTATCTTTTAAAATATTCATTATTAAATATCTAATTATATACTTAAGTATAATTAATAAGGGTTAAAAATAAATGTTACTCAAACATTGTTTACCATAACCCAACTTACATTATTTAGTCAAGTTCTATAGTCCACTAATTGGCTATCTAGTTCCAAGAACAATTGCTTATAGAAATCAATGTTCGTATTAACACGTTTCTGACATTCCAACTTAACTATTCCTCGGTCGAGAGGGAAGCCAATAGGTTGGAGAGCTATTGCTCATCCTTACTCGAACATCAATCTTGACTCTCACAAATAGAGAAGTCTACCTCGCTCAGCTTTTACTATTAAGTATAGTACTTCTACCATTCCATACGGATATGAACTACACATTCATTTTTAGAGTGTAGCTTCTTATACCTTCTTCCATAATAGTTTTTGAAAATATCTGTATATAAGTTAGAAATGGTTTTGAAATAATATATAAGTTATAAAAAAAAATTAAAATGATATATATATATATATATATATCTGTGTGTGTATGTGTTTGTATAATAGTTAGTTACAAAGCTACTATATTTAATAAAAGTTTAAACCAACTAAAAGACGGAAGATGTAAGGAAAATTCTTTATACTATAATAAACTATTAAACTAGTTTATAAAGTTACATATATAAAATACCTTTTGAAATACTTATAAATAAGTTATAAATAGTTGTATAAAATATTACTTTAAAAATAATTATTTATTAATTATTTAAAACCTTTTTGTAAAATAAACAAAATAAACAAGTTTTATAAATATAATTAGAAAACATTTTCTTTAAAATTTCAAAACAAACTCTTTAAAATGTATTTAAACTTCAAATTTGTTTAAAAATACTTGTACACCTTTTATAAAACTCCTTTGAAAAGATTTTATAAAATATCGAAAGAAAGCAACATTTTATACTTTATTAAAAATAAAGATTTTCTAAGTGCTTATATAACAACTATCGCTATATGGACCATAACTTTTACAACTTTGTTTATAAATTATATAATTTTCAACTTGATTTCTTACTATATTTTATACTACAATTAGTGTAGATAACAATTAAAATATCTTATTCAAAAACCAATCATAAAAAGATAAGATTGAAGGGAGGGGATTCAAAGTGCATTTATAGCGACTTTCTCGCTTCAAACGTTCACAAACACGCTTTCACATCACACAGAATATATCCAAACATGTATTGGCCACGTTATAAGTTTTAGAGGGATTATAAGAGAGATTATAGTACATTTATGTTGTCATTTTCTTTCAAAGGCAAGGGGGGTCCAAATGTTATAATTTGCATTGTTTTTCACTTTAACATTTGTATTTCCATAATCAAACAATTATACCACAACATACATTTGCAAGATGGTGAGACAACTCACCTTAAATCCAATTTAACAAACATCACAATCCACTAGAATCAAGACAACACTTCCTACCATAACCCCAAAGCCAAACCAACAACCTTCTTAAACTTCAAGGCAAGCCAAGACCCTCTTATGCTCCAACTGCTCACAGCCTAGGTCCAACCTCCCCTTTGCTCTGTTATTCTTCAACTTCTTGGAGGTTCTGACATGTTCTAATGACGATCTAAGACCTTTGCGAAAGTTCGGAAGAGAATAGAGTTGGTTTGATATGCTTTGAAGAATGAGAGGAGAAAGGCAAAAAAAGAGTAGAGTTTCTTTGAGAATTTAAGTGACCAAATGAGAGGCCTAAGGGGTGTTTATATAGAGTTAAAAAATTATGGCATATAACCATCCATAACCCTCCAAAGGAAGCTTCCTCCCATTCTTCCTTTCCACTTGCCATCCAAGCCTTAAATCAAGGGTCCTTTTGTCCCCTTAATTTCAGTTATGTTTAATTAATTTGATTAAGAAGTTAGGTGATTTAAATTATTGTAAATGTCTTCATATGTTTATATATAAGTGCTAAAGAGTTTGAATAACTTTTACTTAGCAAAAGTCGTTTATCGATAAAATGATTTTTAGTCATATTATCGATATTTTTTCGAACTATTTATTTTTGTAAAAAAATTAAAAACAAGTTTCTCCCCATTTGTTATTAATTAAAAGTAGATTAAAAAGGTTATAAAATCATATTTATTCATATTAAATCCAAGATTCAAATATTTAAATAATTCAGATATTTAATTATGAAATGTTCGAAATTCCAGGCCGTTATGGATAACGTATCAATTACGTAGTATAAATAGGTTAGTAATTAGCGTTAAACCCCAAAGGTATGAAGTGAGGATAATTATTGAAATTAATCCATAATTGTAGGTGAAATAAGGAGTTTTCCTTATATGGCCTTAATGCGAAATGTGGTGAGGTATATATATGGTAGTATGTTAGGAGAGTGGAATTATGACTAAGTTATAGGGATGCAAGGTTAGACAGAAGCACATAGATGTCTGCCCAGATAGTCTGGTTACCAACAATATGACTTTTAGATTGATATAAGATATAGCCTATAATAAGTACCCACGATTGGCGCGAGGTTTGTCCCAATTCTATAGGGTAAGTCTGCCCAGTTAATCTGGCTACCAGCGCCTATGAATAGTCAGACTAATGTGAGACGTCACAGTTTGGTTTATGGTCATAATACGTAGGGCCTGCTTCTAGGTTGGGGGTATTAAGTGGCTGTTGTAGGGTTCGCCTCCTTCCTACTTAAGAAGTATTAAATAGTCGAGATTATCATTTAGGTGCGGTACTAGAGAATCTTGGGAGAGGTCCTCTTTGGGGTCGAGGTATTAAGTGGTTATTGTGTGGTTCAACTCATCCTATCTGTGCAGTTAATGCCCCGCTATAACCCTGCTATATCTTATTGCGGATTTCTACCGCTACGATTTTTCCTTATAGCCCCAAATATAGTCTTTCCGCTTTAAGTCTCGCTATTTCTGCTATATCTTGTTATTCCCGCTATATTCCGCTATATCTCGTGATTCCCGCTATATTCCGCTATTCCCGCTATATCTTCTTTAAAAGAAATTAATAGAAAAATGACATTTATACATTACAAAATTTATGAAATTAATTTATTTAATTTAATTTTTAATATATTTTTAGAAATGAAAATACTCTAATATTCTACTAAGTTTAATTATGTTATATAACAGTTTTACCTTAATTTACAATATATTCACACATGTTTTTATTTAAAATTATTTTTGTATTAATTAAAATTCAACTGAATGTTAATTTTTCACTTAATTACCATTTATATATTTGTAAAAAATCAAGTTTGAGTTTTATATGCTATTTTAGAGTTATCCGCTATATCCCGCTATATCCTCGATGTATCCCCGCTATGACTTTTTGCAACTCCGTCGCTTTGAATCTGCCGAGCACTTTAACTACACAGCTTACTATAAGTGGTCGAATGATATTTTGAACGATGTTAGTTAAGGAGTACGAAAGAGAGGTCTGTCTTAGGTTAGGTATTAAATGACAAGGACTTGCCTAGGATATAGGTATTAAATGGTCAGAGTTTGCCTAATTCCCATTAAAAAGTTATTAAGTGACTTGGGTACTTTCTCTCACATTATTAGGATATGACTGACGGTATTGACGTATGAAAAGAAAAGGCCTTGTTGTTCTGACCGCCTCCTCACTACAACATATGGGTTAGGGGAGATGATGTTGATTGAGAAGATGAAGGTGGGGGCGAAGTCTTGTGGCAGTTTATCTACCTATTTATGTTTTTTATGAATTTTGGTGTACCCAGTTTCAGACAAGTTGTTATTTTGGAAAACTGTATTTGAGATGGTATGTTGTATTTTTTAGGTTTGAATTTTTATGAAATGGGTACTTATTTCTGATGTTAGATTTTATCCTTTTCGTAATGAGATTCTAATAGCATAGATAGATTGCTCTGTATATTGTTCATTGTATCAATTTTAGCAACCAACGGCTAGCCTTGGAATGGGCCTAAGGTTTGATGGCCTTTTGATCTAAAATTAGGCACATTTCAAGAAGGGATGTTGTAGAGAAGATTCAGTGTTTAACATTTACAAAAAAGGATCATAGCTCGACCAATGTATCATTAAAAAACAAAAAGAAAAGACCAACTCAACTGGCTATGAGGGCAGGAAGTACCCTATGATATGGCAATCATCATCACAAACTAAGTCCTTGTCCTCTTACGAGGAGTCGGTTGCAGCGGGCTCACTTGGTTCTTGTTAAAGAGGCATCCCGCTTAGGAGTCAAGATTGTAAGGAAACCATCTTGTTCGTCGCCATCTCAGTCGCAATCTTGTAGCGACTTTAATATACTATTATGGGGTGAGGAAAGTGATCGACAATGTAAGGTAGTAGTTGGCCAAAAAGAATAGCTTCAACATCTTGGTCACCCTCCCCTCCTACTATTCATCTAAAGCGACCATCTCCCCTGCAAGCATCTCCTGGGTTACACAGCCCACATGATATCGCAACTTCCCCCTCAGTTCGTTCGGCTCCTTGCAGCTCGTCTCCAAGTCCGCCTTCACCTGCTAGATCTCCTCCTTCATCTTCCTCCACTCCTCGGTTTACTCACTTATTGTGATGCCCCTAGCCTTCTCGGCTATGTGTTGAGCACCTTCTACCTCCAAGGCCCTTCTCTCACAATCCCCATATTTCCCCTCAATGTTCAAGGCCCTCTTCTCCAACACCTACTCTCGTTGGTGCACATCCTTCTCCTCCTCCATCTGCTTCATTAGGTACGTTAGGCCTATATCGATTCAAATGGCTCGTGGTGTGGCCTGCACAATAAGCACTTCAAGTTATAACAAATTTGGTGGAATGGAAGAGAGAATTACTAAGTATAAGGATTCTTACCAAGTAGGCACCTATCAGCTAGGCTGTAACGAACCGTCTTTCTTACCATTAAAAGAGGAGTCATTAAGGATGAAAGAAAGATATAGAAAAGAAGAACTAAACAAAAAACAGAATCTAACAGCGGATTGGAATAATATATATTACATAACATAAGCTTTACATAGTCACTGACAATACAATACATCAGAGTAATAGTAATACAGACATCATATTTAGACAGTCATAACTACGTGTCCATACATTACAATCCAAAATACATATACAGACACAGCGGAAATAGATAGTAACTAGCTAACGGTGAAGCCACCTGCTCCAGCTCCTACAAAATGCAATCGTGAGAACCTGGATCACTTTGCTATTCATAAAAATTTGAGTACCCAAGAGTTTAGGGAAAAGAGAAAAATAAACTCCGGGTCAGACATGGGTCTGGTGTGAGTAAAATGGTTAAATTACTTTAAATTGAAAATCAATTTAAATCAAAGGTATCTCGTAAGACCACGCCGCACATAAACACGGACCGGTTTTTATCTTACGATAACAAAAACACTTTAATAGAAAATCCAGTGATATTATCGTAGTATCTAGAAATTTCAAATAAAATAGAACATAAGTGGAATGCTTACATCTCACTTTCCAACATATTTGGGCACAATCAAAAACGTACGGCACTTATTGGAGAATAGATCCCAACAATGACTGGGCTACTGGGGTACCGCCCATCACAGTATACCTCTAGACAAATGTACCGAGATCGAACCTATCAATCCCTGCCAACACAAGACTGGCCTATCTTTTACTGGATAGTACCGAATACATCACCACCATGGTTATGATCAGTAACCGTACCGTAGCATACAGAAAAAGGGACAAATATTGATTCTAGACTGGTGGTGACATACCCTAATGGGTGCGACCCACATGGCCCTACTGCATCTCCTTTGTTTTAGTAATTCCCGGTTGATGAGGCTTAAGGCTACGTTTACCTTTCAAGAACATTTACACTTAAAATGCTCATCGCCCTCCAATGACGATGTTCTAATAGCATTCGTCCATACAAGTCGTTCGGTGATGAACGAACCGAAGGCACCATTTCCACTACACCCATTTTTGGAATCACCCTCATGGTTAGTGGAAAATATCCCTTGCACTCCAAATTCTGCATCCTGGATCTTGCCTTTAAGAATCTTCCAAATCGCTCACTTAAATTGGTTCGAAGTGGTTTTTAGATAATACTGTTATCCGATCCCGATCTCATCGAACCAAAACGATAAATTTTTAAAGGCCAAGTTTGTTTAAATAAATAGTTCTACAACCAGAGTGTAATATTCACATATGGAAATTCATTCCATATGTTTACTATATCATGACCTGACCATCGAAATTAATTCGCTTGTGATCATCACATTTTTTGAAACTTGGAATAGTGATCAGTACAAGTCGATCTACTTTCAATAAAACGTGTCAACGTTTTATTCTAACAACTTTAATTTGTTTGGCTACTTAATGGCACAGACAAAAGATAATTGGAATCAATATCTAAGAGAAATAAAAGTCAAAGCATAGGTCGTTAATTTCAATCAACGATTTATAATAAATATTAAATCAATTTACAAATCAGAACTGAATTGGTCTCAATTAACTGAGTCAAGTTATATTTTTAACCTAGATTACTTGTCAATCAAAGAAATTTATAAAATGATTTATTCTTAGTTAATTAAAATTAAACAGTCCATTTAAAAATTAATTAATTAATTAACATATAATTAATTAAATAAGAAATTACTTATTTCTTCACTTTCAATTGTTATAAATCATTAAATTTTAACATTGCAGAAATCTTGACGATATTAGTTCAGATGAAAATACTCGGCGATAGGATCCCGATGCAAAAATCCGCGTTTCGATTGGATTTGAAACGAAGGAGAAATAGTTTTTTTTTAATTTATATTATTAAATGTAAAAATAATAATTTAATTTGCTTTTAAAACACCCAGCCCATACAACCAAACATGGCCCAAACCCCATCCTTCTTCTTCCAGCTCTGCCTCTCCTCTTACTTTCGAATGCACGAAAACATGCACAAAAATGTGCACGTACACACTACCTCCGGCCAACATAACTTGCAACCGACCATCCTCGCAAGTCACCCACGACCACCGCATCTCGCCTATGCACCTGGAAACGCGGCCACACCTTCGGCGAACTCCTCCCAAAACTGGAACGAAATCCGTGCCCACCTAAACGCTTCGCCACGTCACCATAGACCACCATCCACCACCAAAATTCACCCACAGCTCCGCCATCATCTCCTCTACCAATCATCCCCTATGCATACCCCTCTCTCTGTCTTCCATTGTCGGCATTGCCCACGAACCCAAGACCAACCCAAAACACCCTAAAACCCTAAGTTGACCTTGCCTAGCCGACACACATGAATAAAAATCACCGCACCATTTTTCTTGGATGCTTCATCACCCAATCCTCCTCCACGCCAAATGCCATGGCTTGAAATCACTTAGGTCACCGGAATTTGGCGATACGCCCAAATCCGTTCATCTCCAAAATCCTCCCTCCACACGACACTAAAAATTCTCAAATCACTCTCAAAAATCATATTATTCAACTACAATCACAACTGTATGATCCATTTATTAAATTATGATAGTTGAATCTCGACCATATTTGACCCACTCACTGTTATATGGGGTTTTCTCTCTCTCTCTACTTGATGGAATTGAATGAAATAAATTTTAAAATGTTCTATACTAAAAAAAAACAACTTTTATTTTGGTATCAAGGTTTAAAACTAAATGGATGTTGAGATATTGATTTTTAAAGTGAAAGGTTTAACTATTTTTAACCTCAAAACACCACGATCGTCCACCTGAAAGTCTGAATATCGTCCCTCCCCAACTCCTTGAATTAATTCCTCTAGATTTTTATCCTTTCTCTGACTACACATAATTCTTTCCTGCAGAGTTGGTGTAACCTCCAAAAGAGATAAAACTTCATTCCTACTTAGAGCATCTGCTACAACATTCGCCTTCCCTGGCGTGTAAAGAATATCCAAGTCGTAGGATGCCAGAAACTCCAACTATCTCTAATGCCTCAGATTAATATCCTTCTGAGTGGAAAGGTACTTCAAGGGCTTATGATCAGTGAAGAGTTCAAAATTTTCACCTAGTTAAAGAGAGAAGACTAACTTACTATAATTTTAGAGATAAGAAAGAAACAAGAAGAATAGAGAGATTCTTACCCAACAAATAGTGTCTCCACATTTTCAATGCAAAGACAACTGCTAACAGCTCCTAATCATGCGTTGCATAATTCCTTTCGTGTGGCTTCAATTGTCTGCTTGCATATGCAATCACCCTACCATTTTGCATCAAAACAGCGCCTAATCCTGCTCCACACGCATCGGTATAAAACTGTGAATCCACTCCTTCCATATGGAACAGCTAGAACTGGCACACTAGTCAATCTCTTCTTCAATTCCAAAAATGCTTCCTCACACTTAGGAGTCCATACAAACTTCTCACCCTTCTTAGTCAACTTTGTCAAATGAGAGGAGATCTTGTAATAATCTTGTATGAACCTTGTATAGTATCCAGCCAATCCTAAGAAACTACGAACTTTGGTAGGAGTCTGTGGTTGCTTCCACTGTTGCACAGCTTCAACTTTTATCGGATCTACTAAAATACCCTCTCCTGACACAATATGGCCTAAGAATCTTACCTTTGACTGCCAAAAATGACACTTAGAGAACTTTGCCTTCAGAACATGCCTCTGCAAAGTTTCTAACACTACTTACAAATGGTGTCTATGCTCTTCTTCAGACTTGAAATAGATGAGAATGTCATTGATGAAAACCAACACAAACTTATTTAGGACATGTCTGAAAATGCAATTCATCAGGTCTATGAAATATGCAGGTGCATTGGTTAGCCCGAAAGGCATAACCAACCATTCAGAAAAAAGTCTGGACCCCTAAATGCAGTTAAGGGTATACTATCTTCGGCAATTCTTAATTGATGAAATCTTGTAGCTAGATCCATTTAGGAAAATACTGTTTCCCCATGGAGTTGGTCAAAAAGGTCATCAATGCGGGGTAAAGGATATTTATTCCTAATGGTTGCCTTATTCAATTCTCAATAGTCCACATACAGTTTTAGAGAACCATCGGACTTAGCCACAAAAACTACTGATGAGCCCTAACTCGAATAACTTGGTCTAATCAACCCTCTATTCAATAAATCCTGGGTTTAATTTACTAACTCCTCTCTCTCCCTCGGAGCCATCCTTCTTTTAGGTTGAATCACAGGCCTTGCACCAGGAACTAAATCAATTCGGAATTCTATTTCTCGGTGAGGGGTAAGCTTTTAACTTCTTCAAAAACACCAGGGAAGTTTTTAACAATTTCTATGGATCCTAACCCTTCTTGAGATGCTTCAAGAGCATGCAAGAAACTATATGTATGAATTCCAAGGTTATCACATTCTATCTTCGCAATCCTTCCCAACTTGGTTTCTAAAGATACGGTCCTCTCGTCATAGTCGAGGACAGCTCTATGCTTCGCTAACCAATCCATACCAAGTATAATATCAAATCCCTTAAAATCTAATACATAAGGGTCATATGAAAAGAAATGAGGAAGATAAGAAATTGGCACGCCTTCATATATCATATTCAAATGGGTCACCTCCCTATGGAATTGGATACACAAATAGGATTTTCTACGATACTAGGAATGTGATGAAATTTCTCTACCGATTCCAAAGAAATAAAGCTATGGGAGGCACCAGAATCAAATAACACTCTAACATAAATACCATTAATAAGTAAGGTAGCTTCAAGGACGCCTTTCCCTTTGACATCTTCTGAAGTTGATGGTTCATTCTTGAGTGCATAAACCTTGGGTTGCGGAGCCTTTTTCAGAAGTGGGCAGTCCTTCACCATATGGCCTGGTTGGTGACAATTGAAACAAAGGGTATTCTGGACTATCGAAGTGATAGGTCCTGCTTGTTGTTGAGGTAGCTGCTACTGCTACTGCTACTTCTGAACTTCAGAATTCTTGCAAAACCTCGCGATGTGGTCGTTCTGCTTGCAAAGGTAACAACTAACATTCTTGTACTTGTTCCCCTTACCACTTCCCGAATTCTCTTGTGTTCCACTGCCTAATTTTTCCTTCCCTTTGTTCCTCTAGTTGGGGTTGAACTTCCTCTTGTTGTTTGCCACTCGTATTCCCACTAGGTGCTGTTGAAACTTGCTTCTTCTTATCCAATGCTTCGTATTGGAGAGCCATATCCACTAAGTCAACGAAAGATCCCTTGAGATGGCCCATCATCTTTTCATGAAAACTTTCCCTCAATCCAGTCACAAACATCTCATTCTTCTTTAACGGCGTATTGATCAGTTCAGGTCCAAAGCATGAAAGTTCATTAATCTTGTTTTCATATTCCACTACGGACAAATTCCCTTGTTTTAAATCCATAAAATTTTGTTACATCCTTGTCTTACCCGTAGTAGGCAGGAACTGAGCTTCAAAATCTTCCTTAAATTTGTTCCAGGAGAACTCTTCTTGGGGAACATTCATGGTTAGAGAATCCCACCATGCGGCTGCTCCTTCTTGTAACTGCCATGAATCTAAAAAGCGTTTCTGCTCATCGGCTAGATTAAGTCCTTTGAAAATCTTTGTACAGGTTCGTAACCATGCTTGGACTTCCTAGATAGATTTTGTCCCCTTAAAAGGTTTCCCTCCTAGAGTTGTGTAGTCTTTGCACAATGTTGCAAAGTTTACCCTTGGCTGAACCGGCATTGTTCCTCAGCAATTCCTACTCTTTCGAGATTCAGGGTCCGGCCATTTGTGGTTGTGGTACTGCTAGCTCCCCTTCCACGTCTTCCTCTAGTGCTCATTGCTTACTACCTGGACATAGTAAGATGATACTTATATAACTTGGACAGAATACACTCCAAAGATGGTACTAATCAAATTTATCAAGCTGATCTAACTATCAGGGATATATATATAAATATAAATATAAAATTACAAATACGCCCACTCAAGATTGATACTAACCCAAAAGCCTAGGTGTTCACTCAACCTAAGCTCTGATACCAAATGTAACGAACCGCCTTTCTTACCATTGAAAGACGAGTCATTAAGGGTGAAAGAAAGAGATAGAAAAGAAAAACTAAACAAAACACAGAATCTAACAGCGGAATAGAATAATATATATTACATAACATAAGCTTTACATAGTCACTGACAATATAATACATTAGAGTAATAGTAATACATACACCATATTTAGATAGTCATAACTACCTGCCTATACATTACAATCCAAAATACATATACAGACACAGCGGAAATAGATAGTAACTAGCTAACGGTGAAGCCACCTGCTCCAGCTCCTCCAAAATGCAATCGTGAGAATGGATCACTTGGCTACTCATAAAAATTTGAGTACCTAAGAGTTTAGGGAAAAGAGAAAAATAAACTCCGGGTCAAACATGGGTCTGTTGTGAGTAAAACGGTTAAATTATTTTAAATTGAAAATCATTTGAAATCAAAGGTATCTCGTAAGACCACGCCGCATATAAACGCAGATGGGTTTTTACCTTTTGATAACCAAAACACTTTAATAGAAAATCCAGTGATATTATCATAGTGTCTAGAGTTTCCAAATAAAATAGACCATAGCTGGAATGCTTGCATCTCACGTTCCAACATATTTGGGCACAATCAAAAGCATACGGCACTTATTGGAGAATGGATCCCAACAATGACTGTGCTAATGGGGCACCGTCCATCACAGTACACCTCTAGACAAATGTACCGAGATTGAACCTATCGATCCCTGCCAACATAGGACTGGCTTATCCCTTACTGGATAGTACCGAATACATCACCACCACAGTTATGATCAATAACCGTATCATAGCATACAAAAAAGGGACAAATATCGATTCTAGACTGGTGATGACATACCCTAACGGGTGCGACCCACGTGGCCCTGCTGCATCTCCCATGTTTTAGTCATTCCCGGTTGATGAGGCTTGAGGCTACGTTTACCTTTCAAGAACATTTACACTAAGAATTCTCATCGCCCTCCAATGATGATGTTCTGATAGCATTCGTCCATACAAGTCATTCAGGTGATGAACGAACCGAAGGCACCATTTCCACTACACCCAATTTTGGAATCACCCTCAGGGTTAGTAAAAATTGCCCTTGTACTCCAAAATATGCATCCTAGGTCTTGCCTTTAGAATCTTCTAAATCGCTCGGTTAAATTGGTTCGAAGTGGTTTTCGGATAATACTGTTATCTGATCCCGGTCTCATCGAACCAAAACGATAAATTTTTAAAGGCCAAGTTTGTTTAAATAAACAGTTCTACAACCAGAGTGTAAATATTCACGTATGGAAATTCATTCCATATGTTTACTTTATCATGACCTGTCCATCCAAATTAATTCGCTTGAAATCATCACATTTTTCGAAACTCGGAATAGTGATCAGTACAAGTCGATTTACTTTCAATAAAACGTGTCAATGTTTTATTCTAGCTACTTTAATTTGTTTGGCTACTTAATGGTACAAACAAAAGATAATTGGAATCAATATCTAAGAGAAATAAAAGTCAAAGCATAGATCATTAACTTCAATCAACGATTTATAATTAATATTAAATAAATTTACAAATCAGAACTGAATTGGTTTCAATTAACTGAGTCAAGTTATATTTTTAATGTAGATTACTTGTCAATTAAAGAAATTTATAAAATTATTTATTCTTAGTTAATTAAAATTAAACAGACCATTTAAAAGTTAATTGATTAATTAACATATAATTAATTAAATAAGAAATTACTTATTTGTTCACTTTCAATTGTTATAAATCATTAAATTTTTACATTGCAGAAATCTTGACAATATTAGTTCAGATGAAAATACTCGGCGATAGGATCTCGACACAAAAATCCGCACGTCGATTAGATTTGAAACGAAGGAGAAATAGTTTTTTTTCAATTTAGATTATTAAATGTAAAAAATTAATTTAATTTGCTTTTAAAACACCCAGCCCATACAACCAAACCGAGCCCAAACCTAATCCTTCTTCTTCCAGCTCTCCCTCTCCTCTTACATTCGAGTGCACGAAAATGTGCATGCACACACTACCTTCGGCCAACATAACTTGTCGTCGACCATCCTCGCAAGTCACCCACGACCACCACGTCTAGCCTATGCACCTGGAAACGCGGCCACACCTTCGGTTCGAAAATTCGAACTCCTCCCAAAACTGGAACGAAAGTTGTGCCCGCCTAAACGCCTCGCCACGTCACCAAAGACCACCATACACCAACAAAATTCACCCACAGCTCCCCCATCGTCCCCTCTACCAATCCCCCCTATGCGCACCCCTCTCTCTCTCCCCCCCATTTTCGCCATTGCCCACAAACCCAAGACCAACCCAAAACACCTTAAAACCCTACATTGACCTCGCCTAGCCCACACACGTGAATAAAAATCACCGCACCATTTTTCTTGGATGCCCCATCACCCAATCCACCTCCACGCCAAACGTCATGGCCTGAAATCATTTAGGTCACTAAAATTTGGCGATATGCCCAAATCTGTTCATCTCCAAAATCCTCCCTCCACACGACACTAAAAATTCTCAAATCACTCTTAAAAATCATATTTTTCAACTACGATCACAACTGTACGATCCACTTATTAAATTATGATAGTTGAATCTCGACCATATTTGACCCACGCACTGTTATATGGGGTTTTCTCTCTCTCTACTTGATGGAATTGAATGAAATAAATTTTAAAATGTTCTATACTCAAAAACAAACAATTTTTGTTTTGGTATCAAGGTTTAAAACTAAATGGATGTTGATATATTGATTTTTAAAGTGAAAGGTTTAACTATTTTTAACCAAAAACATGAACATAGAAGAAGAAGTATAGTGTTTTGGGTGTAGGTGGAACCGACCATGTTGAACACACACATACATATACATATTAACATAAAAAACACATATACACTTGACATAGATCAACGATTCATCCATAATCACAGTTATATAGGTATATGTAATAACCAGTAAAGAAAAAATTAAGATGTTCTACTCACCGTTTTTAAAATGGATGAACAGCTGTGCTTAATCTTCTCCCTCCAAGCTTTTGAAAACTCCATCTTTTTATCCTAATGGCAGATTGTTTTTATTTAAAGGAGCAAGCATGGTTATATATAAGATAAAGGAGGGGATGGTGAAACAAGAAGGGGGTTGGACGTACACTGATGAGGGTGGCTGATATTTCCATGTTCAGGCGTCATAATTCTACTTTTTTTTTCTTTTATGGGCTGATTTGATATTTTGCATGCATGATTTTAAGTTTGCAATGATGAAGCTTATATATATACATATTTTTATCATATTCAGCAGTTAGAGTTTGAAAATTTAGTATAACTTTTAAAATTCATAAATTCAGATATTCTCAATATCAGAAAATTAAGTTATTCGACTTATGAAAATTAATATTTCAATATTTAAAATTAGTTAATTATTTTAATAACAGATGGTTAAAATCCCAGGTCGTTACATAGGCACTGAGGATGGCCTCTAATGAGTGGGTCTCCCAGCCCAACCTAGGCCGACGTTTGTTGACCATGACCTCTGAGGACATCCCAGCCATTATATGCGCCATAACCGTAAGCCATCATCCCCCTCGATTGTCCTTGGAATATCGACCTCTTTACCTCATATTGAGCCTCCCTAATAGGGGCCTGATCACCACAACAACCATCGAATATCTATAAGTAGGGTCACTCTAGAAGACTACTGACTCAGCAACCCGAGGCCTCTTATACAGGCTCCTCTACTCTGCCTCTTCTTTCCTTTGGTCCCCTTCAACCAACATCTCGTCCCATAGCATCAGGTCGTGCAGGGGAAAATAAATCCCCTCCCTAGAGGCGGCTAGGAGCTGGTTTGTGTCTGTGGTAGGGTGATGGCATCTGGTTATTGTGATTGCAAAGTAGTGCTGGTATGGGGTTGCGAGGCAGGACTCCATGATTGAGTTCTCCCATGAAAGCGGCATCAAAAGTAGCACCCAGGTTCAAACGGACGACTACAAAGCACAAACACAAAAGGGTTAGAAGTAAGCAAGAAGGAAGATAAGTAAGAAACAATGCAAAGCTAAGCTACCCTCATCAGAACGATTCCCCTACCGCCTCCTAGTTAATGGCGGGTAGGGAGACCCATGATACCATTACTAGTAGAATGTCCCCCTTTGAGGTTTTTTATGTTAAAGGGAATGTTGTGAGTTACTTGTATAAGAGAGCTACATGCTAAGGGGTTCCCGAAGGAGGAGCCCTCGCTTGTTGGCATATTCGGCTCCTGCACCCAATCGCCCATCCTTCCTATCTCGGTTGTCTCGGACGTACTAGAATAACCGGACGACCAATAAATAACAAGATCAAGACAAGTGACCACAATGTCCTTCAAGTGGGTTGGTTCGAAAGGTTCTCACTCACCTTGATTGCACACTCGGCCCCGACAATGATCTGACTTGGTGGTCTCGTCGTCGTCGTCCACATCACCCCTTACCGCAACCTCTCCGTCCCCTTAATCACGACCCCCATCGACATTGCTTGTCGCATAGTGGGGTTCCTCACTATAGCTGCATCTTTGCCCATGGTTTGTCTTGGGCCTAATAATTCAACCAAAGGAAGGGTCTCCATTTAAAATCATCGCCAAATTTCTTGCGTTGGCACTGATCGCCTTCATCTAGTAAATATAGTTCTCGTATAGTCGCTCATACCCTGGTCTTGGTGGAGGTTACTATAATAAAGAAAGAATGGTTACTGAAAGATATCAACATTGAAGAACTCCTCAATTAGAAAAGTTATGGAAACTTACCATGCGTATGGAAGACTTGGGTAGAAAGGTTTGGGTTAACTAGGTTGTTCACCTCAATCTGCGACAACTTTGATATTTCAACTTACCATAGCCTGTTCGTCTTAATATTCGATGGCTTGCTCCAATTTTATACTTAAAAGTTTAGGGTGTAACACCTGCTCCGCTGCCCAAGCACAGTCGAACTCTTTATTTCGCATATGACTTGAGTATAAGTTAGGTCCAATTTCTGGACTAATAGATACTAGTCGGTACCAAACAATTTTGATGATGGAAAGTGTCGGTTTTGACTTGATCTTCGTGGATGGAATTTTGGATCTGGATGTTTACTTAATCAAATCAACTCTATCGACTCTGGTGGGAGGTTCACCTGTAAATAGCAAGCTATCTTCAACTAGAAGAGGAATTTTGGACTTTTTAGATCTTCTTCCTCATTGGATTTAAAAAAAACTAGATCTGACTATTGTAACTGGAAATTCTATTGTGAATTGAGTATTCTAGAGAGATTTAATTAGGAAAGACAACTAAGTTAACCTATGTTGTAGATTTTGTCAAACCCTAATAAAATCTTATGTCTTTTCTCTTTGACTTATTTCATTTTCCATTTATTTAATTCATTTTGATTGAATTAGGGTGTTTGTGCGTTTGGCATGCAAACATTTTTGGTTCATTCACTGAAAAAGAATTCAGATCTGATTTGTCAATAATGAAGAAGCCAACGGCAAAGAAAGCTATTGTGACAGGAAATCAATCGGAGCATGAAAGAAGCAAGGTGGTGTCATCTAGTTCGAATGCGCCTTCAATCTTTATGACAAGAGATGAGATGGAAGGGATGATGATGGAAATGCAAGCGGAGTTGTTAGCATGACAAGACAAGATGTTGAATAGCTTTTTCCAGTGTTTGGAATAGCAAGGAGAAGTTGGAGTTACTGGGAATCAAGGCAAGAGGAGATCGAAAAAAATTATGGAGCAAAAGCATGAAGGTTGGATGCAAAACAAAACCAAACCAACCCTTAGTACCCCAATCGATCGGTAACGATCGATCCAAACCGGTTGGTGTCGATCGATCTGGGGGAGGTAGGGTCGATGTGGATCTTGAGCATAGAGGAGCATGATAAAGAGATGATCTCCAGACTGAAAACTAAGATTATAATGCAAACATACAGCCGAAGGATTAGAACCATAAGGTCCTCATAGGAACTGGCAACTGGGGGCATGACGAAGCTTTGGATCAAAGGAATGTTGAGCCTCGGAGGTATCATTTGAATCAAGAAGACCATATGTGACAACCCACCTTTCTGACCCCTAGGAATGACACTTAATACATCCACGGTATTCGTGGGTTGTTGCCCAAGCATCCGAAAGACAATTTGTCATGGGGTAAAATAAAAGAATAGAATAGAAATCTTACACTGGAACAGTTAAATATAATATAACACTACAATAGTACATAAGGTTACTCCTTAACATGGAGTCATCAGAGTTACAACAAAAGTACTACCATCATCCAAGACAGTTATAACAACCTGCCTTTACAGCTTGTTGATGTAAGATACACATACATAAATAATCATAATAGTGGAAAGAGATAGCTAGGTAAATAAGGAGCCTTCTGCTCGTTCATCATCTTTAAAAGAGCCCAAAGAATCCTGCACTCCTGGAATACTCATATAGAAATGAGTACCCGAGAGTTTAAGGGAAACAAATAACTCGAGTTAGAAAATAAGTCTGGTATGAGTAAGCTCCAAATAAAAGTGGAACACATAAACAACACGTGAGACCATGCCACAAAACATGGAACGGGTTTCCTCTCACAAGAACAACATTCAAAAATAAAAGAATGGACATAAATAATTAAACATCGCGAAGTGTGTAAGACCCTTCCCAATCCAATTAAGAAAGAAATAAATTCCAAGGTTTCAATCAAAAACAAGGAAAGAAATTTTTTCCAATAATGACTAGGAGGGTGCACCATTGAGAACTACGATGGCTCTCAGAAAATGTATAAGCTGGACCCCGTCAACCTTATCGAGAATCCGATTATTTCACATCTCCGAGCGCATACAACCGAATCCAATCTACAGTAGATGTGAAGAAACCCTAATGGAGCAACCCCACAAAGCTTAACGACCACTCGCGCTTTGGTTTTAGTCATTTCCATCAAAGGATATAAACGCTCAAAATAATCAACAAACCGTCTTAGATTGATGATACACAAAGAAGATAGCAGAATCGATAGTCAATAAATCAACTATCAGGAATAATTAAAATGATTATATATGGAAAATAAATCTCATGTCGTTTTTCCACTACTCATTGATTTCAAACTTGTGCTATCCCTCAAATGAAAATAAAGCCAGACAAGTTAAGGTAGTGTTACTTCTAAGTCTTGCCTTAACGACATTTTTAACCATCGAGATAGAAACGAGTTTCTATACCTCGATGTTTAGTGCTAAGAATTGACTAAATCATTTCCATATAAGTAATATCATTTACAGAAATTTAATTTCTTATACTTTCCATAACCGAATCAAACTTTTAACCATTTAAAAACAGAACTTGTGCTTGGCTTTCACATCACAAATATTAACTTTAAACGACTTTATTAAAGTTATTAATTAACTTTAAACATTATTATTAAAATGATTAATTATCCTTACACATCATTATTAAAATGATTAATTAACTTTAAATATCATTATTAAGATGATTAACTTACTTTAAAACATCGTTATTAAAATGGTTAATTAACTTTAAATATCATTATAAAAATGATTAATTAACTTTAAAGCATCATTATTAAAATGAGTAATTACCTTTAAATATCATTATTAAAATGATTAATTAACTTTGTAAAACCCAAGCATGAAATCACACACAAATGATTTCGAAAGAGATGATATTTTCAAAATGTCGATATAGCGATTGTCGCTATACGGACACTTCTGTACAACATTATGTAGGTCATATATATTAATCCAAACATCTCTTAATCATAAGCATATATACACACAAATTTAAATAACATTTATAAGGTAAGGTAACATTTGTCACTTTATAACTTATGCACTTAGAGTTGTGTCGTACGCTACGAACACTTCGACTTCATTTCAAGTCCCCTGCAAACATCTTATGTGCCATCCACTTTCAAGTGGGAACCAAACCAAACAATAATCACTCCATGCACTTATTAATCATAAGAAAACAACAAAGATTATCATACAAATGATAAAGTTTAAAACTTGATTTTTAAAGTGAGTTTTACTCACCTAAATCAACAATAACTTTAACCAAACTACCACTACTTCTTAAACCACACAGGAACCTAGCTTTTGCTTGGAAAAACTTGAATTTTAAAGGCTAGAGGGGGTCAATATGGTTTGGCCATGGTGGCTATGGGGCTCGGCCTTGGTTAAAAATGGGATTTTTGGGTCTTGTTTTGATGAAGGAGTGGTGTAGAGAAGAAAGAAAGAGGTTTTAGTGATTTTGTTTAAGAAAAAATTGGAAAAAGAAGTAAAATTTTAAATTATATTAATTAAAACTCCATGGAAGGAGAGAAGAGATAGAAAGAAGAGAAATAAGAAAACGAAAATGAAAATAGATGAAGTAAAGGAGAAAGTGAGAAAGTGAAACTTCTTTTATAGAAAATGTAAAAAGGAAATTTACCAAAATAACCCATTTATCAAAACATCCAATACCCTCCACCAAAATCATGCCACATCACCTTCCTCCTTGCCTTCATCCATACGTAAGCCACCCCAACACACTTAACCATCACCTCACATCTTTTTGAAATGAATTTTGTCTTGGTTTTTGAATTTTTATTAATTTTTTATTTTCAAAAGAAAAGTCAATGTTCACTTTATTTTTTAAGTATATTTTTAAACCAAAATATAGTCAAATTACTTCATTAACAAAAGCATATGTTATTTATATAAATGTGTACACATGTAAACTAGTGTATACAAGATTCCGACAACTTTTGGTCGATGAAAGGTCGAAAATCCGAAAAACAATTTTCGATCACATTTTCGATATTTCTCCGAAGTACTTATTTTTTGTATACCAAAATTTATAACAACTTTACTATCATTAGTTAATACTAAGAAGAGGTATATTTGAGTTATAAAATCCATTATTTAAATATTTAAAAATATATTAAATATTCAAATTCAAAGTGATTAAATTACGGGTTGTTACATCCTCCCCTCCTTATAGGAAATTTCATCCCCGAAATTAATCATACATAACTAAAGATATCAATAGAAACCCAAATGATATCATTCAACAAACATGTACAAAGGAAGTGACTCCACCACAACCTGGTGAGTACACTTAAAAGATACAATAGAATATGAAAATTACAACAACAACTCGGAATAAGAATCCTTAATATAGTCCTCGGGTTCCCTAGTACAATCTCTATCATCTCCACTCCACTGAACCTTAAAAAGATTCACAACCTTCGTCCTTAATCACTTTGTATCTCGAGCGATGATACGAATAAGCCGTCTAAGAATAGTTATGTTAGGCTAAACTTCCAAATCAACTTGTTGTGCCAGTTCCACTATCATCAAAGGGTCATGTACATACTTACGTAAATGAGATACATGAAATACGTTGTGCACATCTGATAGTTTATTTGGTAACTTCACTTTATATGCAATTCTACCAATCCGGTCCGGTATGCAAAAATGGAAAATATATCCAAAGGCTAACTTCCTTGTTTTACCAAGCTTTACAACACTTCTCAGAGAAGAGACTTTTACAAACACCAAATCTCACACTGAGAATTCTAGATCCCTACAACTTTGATCCACATAACACTTTTGCCGATCCTGCACCTCCTTTATCTTCCTTCAAATATCAGCTACCTTCTCATTGGCTTTTAAGATCATGTCGAGACCAAGAACAAGTCTATCTCCAGATTCAACCCATCACGATGAAGAACGACATAGACGGTCATAAAGAGCTTCGAAAGGGGCCAAACCAATGCTTGCTTGATAGCTGTTATTGTAAGTGAATTCGACTAAGGGTAAATGATCTCCCCAAGAACCCTCGAAATCTAAAATGCATGCTCGCAATAAATCTTCTAAGATCTGATTCACTCTCTTTGTCTGCCCATCTATCTGGGGATGGCAAGCTACACTCAGACTTAGCTTGGTCTCTAAAGCAGTTTACAGTCCCTTCCAGAACATGCTAGTGAATATCGGGTCTCCGTTACTTACAATACTACAAGGAATATCCTGGAGTCTCACATTCTCTTTCACATACAAACTCACTAGACTTGTCGCAGTCCTAGTCAGCTTAACAGGAATAAAATGGGCACTCTTGGTCAGTCGATCGACTATAACCCAAATGCCTTCGTTCCCTTATCTTGACCTAGGAAGCCCATCAATAAAGTCCATAGAGATCTACTTCCACTTCCACTTCGGGATCTCAAGTGGCTGAAGCAGTCCAACTGTCTTTTGTTGGTCACCTTTAATCTGTTGGCAATTTGCATACTAACCCACAAAGATCGAAATATCTCACTTCATCCCCTTCCACTAGAATACCCTCTTCGTATCTTTGAACATCTTGGTCGCTCCTGAATGGAAAGATATCTTTGAATGGTGGCATTTGGCTAAAACTTCTTGCCTAAATCCATTAACATTTGAAACACATATACGCCCGCTTATTTTTAGTATGTCCCAGGGATCAATCTCAAAGCTAGAAACAACACCTTCTCGAACATACTTCTTAAGTCGAGTCAAAATAGGATCTGTCTCTTGACTGGAAGCAGTCCGCACCATTAATACTGGCTTAAATTCTATGTTATCAACCATTGTTACATTTCTACTCAATACATCTACAATAACATTGGCTTTCCCAGGGGTATAAAGAATTCCCAAATCATAGAAAGCGAGGAACTCTAACCATCTCTGCTACTTAAATTCAAATCCTTCTGGGTAAAGAGGTATATTAAGGATTTGTGGTCCATGTATAACTTGAACTTTTCACCCAAAAGATAAGGCCTCCACATCTTAAATGCAAAGACAACACCAAAAGGCTTTAAATCGTGCATAGCAAAAAAAATCTCATATGCCTTTAGCTATCGACTTGCATAGGTAATAACTTTCCTATGGTGCATCAGAACTTCTCCCAAATCGGTACCACAAGCATCTGTATACATGGTTAAATCTTCGCTCCTATCAGGAATGGTTAAAACAGGAGTGCTAGTTGGCTTCTCCTTCAACTCATTAAATGCTTGATCACACTTAGGCATCCACACGAACTTAAAATCTTTCTTTGTTAACTTCACCAAATGAGAAGCAATCTTCGAGAAATCTTTGATAAACCTATGGTAAAAACTAGCCAAACCCAAGAAACTTCTAACTTCCTTTGCACTTTTGGGCTTCCTCCTGTCTTGAATCACAACAACTTTAGCTGGGTCAACTGATATGCCTTCTCCTGTAACAACATGCCCTAGAAACCTAACCTCGGATTTCCAGAAATGACACTTAGAAAACTTGGCTTTCAACACATGGCTCCTTAAGGTATTGAGTATGACACGAATATGATATTTATGCTCCTCCTTCATCTTCGAATACATAGGAATGTCATCAATAAAGACAAGAACAAATTTATTACGAACATCTCGAAATACCCGATCCATTAAGTCCACAAAATAAGCGGGTGCATTAGTTAGCCAAAACAGCATAGCTGACCACTCATAGAAATTATTTAGAGTTCAAAAAGCTGTTAAGGGCACACTCTCCTCTGTTACCCTTAATTGTTGAAAACCGATGCCAAGATCCAATTGAGAAAATATTCGAGCACCGTGGAGCTGATCAAACATATCTTCAATCCTTGGTAAAGGATATTTATTCTTGATAGTCCTCTTGTTCAACTTCCGGTGGTCTACACATAACCTTAGAGAACCATCCGCCTTTGTAACAAAGGTGATTGGCGATCCCCAACTCACGGTACTACTTCGGATCAAACCCTTCTAAAATAAGTCAAATGTCTGCCCTTCTAACTCCCTTTTCTCTTTCAAAGCCAACCTTCAAGGAGGTTGTACAATAAGTCTGGTTCCTGGAACCAAATCAATACAAAACTCCACTTTTCGCTGAGGAGGTAAACCTTGCACCTCATTAAAGATATCAGTGAAATCTTGAACAAATTGCACATCTCCTAGCTCCTCTTTAGCTACTTCAAATGAATAAAGAAAATTGCTCATTAACTTGTTAGGCTCTTCACAACTAATATCAATGCTTCTTCTTACCGCATCCTTTACCATGACCTTTCTTCTACCACAATCCAAGACAACTTTAAACTTAGATCACCAATCCATTTCAAACAACGCTCCAAAAACCATGAACCCAATAATAAACAAATCAAAAGGAAAGAAATGATTTCGGTAATAAATTGGTATTTTTGAACAAACAGTGTTAAGCTTAGTCGAACCCCCAATAATGTTTGACACAGAAAGAGAATTACTCACAAGGATGGGTTTAAGGTTAACTTTGTCAACAATATCAACTGAAATAACTATGGGAAGCACCTGTATCGAATAATACTCTTATAGGAACATCATAGATGGATAATGTACCTTGCAACGCTTGCTTCCCTTTCTAGCTAAAAGAGGTGGATGGTATCTCTTCAATGGTAAAGGCCTTTCCTTGATACCCCTTCTTTGGAATAAGGCACTCATTCTTCATGTGTCCTTGTTGGTGACAATTGTAATAGATGGTAGTTGGCTAATGAGCTAAGAAGTAGCCCATCGTATTGCATTTGAAACAAGTAACATTAGCCAAGTCGAGCGGCTTCTTCTGTGTTGGAGTCCCATCTTCGTGTTTCTTCTTTGCTCACTGTTTCTTTCCCTTAAACTTATGCTTGAAGTTTGGATTGCCTCCGACTGGTATAACTGATAAAGGCTTGGCACTGCGCCCTTTTGGACTCCTTCCTTAATTATCAAGAGCTTTAAACCTCAAAGCCATGCTGATAAGGTTGGTGAATTTACCTATAAGACGATTGGTCATTTCACGATGGAACTCTGGTCGCATCCCATTTACAAACATTTCATTTTTCTTGGGCGGTGTGTCTATCAATCAAAGTCCAAAATAGGACAAAGCGTTGAAATTATGATCATACTATGACACCATCAAATCCCTTGCTTTAAATTAATAAAAGTCCTAAACAATTGAGTTCTCCAAGCCTCTGGAATAAACTGTGCTTCAAAAACTTCTTGGAACTAGGCCCAAGAAAACTCCTCCTCCAAAGTATTAGCTGTTACTAAATCCCACCAATCCATCGCCGACTTTTGAAGTTGTCGCGATGCCAACAACCGTTTTTCCGCATCTCCCAACTGAAGAACTCGAAATATTCTTTCACAAAATCGGAGCCACATCTACACTCTAAGAATATCTTCAATTCCATTGGATAGTTTCCCATCCAAAGTGGTAAAATTCTTACACAAATCCGCAAACTTCATAAGGGACTAAACTTGTACTACCACTTCCTCTACCGGATCTACAGCTGGCATAGTAGCATTTCTAGGTACCATACCATTAGTAGCCATGCTAGTTCCAGATCCTCTCCTTCCTCCACTTCTTGTATCCATCTTCTATTACCTGAACAAATAACAGTTATTTTTAGAATACAAGAATAGGATTAAAATGGATTAAGGAAACAGCACCAAAGGATCTAAAACAAAACTTTAGATGATAGATATTATTATTATAAAAATTACAAATATGCTCTCGTAAGATTAACTCATTCTAGGAAATCACTTAACCTATCTCCAATGAGTTGTACCTAATCAGGCTATTATGTTCGCTCAACCAAAGCTCTGATACCAATTGTGACAACCCACCTTTGGGACCCCTAGGAATGACACTTGATACATTTACAGTATTCGTGTGCCCTTGCCCAAGCATCTGAAAGACAAGTTTTCGTGGGGTGAAATAAAAGAACAGAAAAGAAATCTCACAATGGAACGGTTAAATATAATATAACACTATGATAGTACATAAGGTTACTCTTTAACATTGAGTCATCAAAGTTACAACAAAAGTACTATTATCAACCTAAGCAGTTATAATAACCTACCTTTACACTTGCTGATACAAAATACACATACATAAATATAACAACGGAAATAGATAGCTAGGTAGATAAGGAGCCTCATGCTCGTCCATCATCTCCAAAAGAGCCCAAAGAAACCTGTCACTCCCAGACTACTCAAATGGAAATGAGTACCTGAGAGTTCAGATAAAACAAACAACTCGGGTCAGATAATAAGTCTGGTATGAGTAAACTCAAGATAAAAGTGGAAAAAATAAACAACGTGTAAGACCATGCCACAAAACACGGAGTGGGTTTCCTCTCACAGGAACAACATCCAAGTATAAAAAAAGGATATAAATAATAAAACATCGCAAAGTGCACGAAACACTTCACGATGCAAATGAGAAAGAAATAAATTCCAAGGTTTGAATCATAAACAAGGAAAGGGAAATTTTCTAGACTAGGAGGGTGCACCACTTACCAAAAGTATACATCTAGACAATATACTTGAGAATTACGATGGCCCCCAAAAAATACACAAACCGAACCCCTCTAACCTTACCGAGAATTCAAGTATTTCACATCTTCGTGTCGCATACAACTAATCCAATCTAGAGTAGATGTGAACATACCCTAATCGGAGTAACCCCACATAGCTCGACGTCTACTCGCGCTTTGGTTTTAGTCATTTGTGTCAAAGGATATCAATGCTCATAATGATCAACAAATCGTCTTAGATTGACGATAACAAAGAAGATAATGGAATCAATAATCAATAAATTAACTATTGGGAATAATTAAATTGATCGCATATCAAAATTAAATCTTATGCCTTTTCCACTAACTGTCAATTTCAAACTTGTACTTTCCCTCTATTGAAAAAGAAGCCGAGCAAGTTAAGGTAGCGTTACCTTTAAGTCTTGCCTTGAAGACATTTTTAGCCTACGAGGTAGAAATGAATTTTTATACCTCGACGTTTAGTACTAATAATATGACTAAATCGTTTTCATATAAGCGATATCGTTAATGGAAATTTAATTTCTTATACTTTCCACAACTGGATCAACCTTTTAAACTTTTAAAAACCGAACTTGTACTTGGATTTCACATCACAAATATTAACTTTATACAACTTTATTAAAGTTATTAATTAACCTTAAACATCATTATTAAAATGATTAATTAACCTTAAACATCATTATTAAAATGATTAATTGATTAGTTAAATTAAACATCATTATTAAAATGATTAATTCACTTTAAAACATCATTATTCAAATTATTAATAACTTTAAATATCATTATTATAATGATTAATTAACTTTAAAATATCATTATTAAAATGATTAATTAACTTTAAATGTCATTATTAAAATGATTAATTAACTTTAAGACACCATTATTAAAATGAGTAATTGCCTTTAAATATCATTATTAAAGTGATTAATTAACTTTGTAAAACCTAAGCATGAAATCACACACAAATGATTTCAAAAGAGATGATATTTTCAAAATGTCGATATAGCGATAGTTGGTATACGAACACTTCCGTACAACATTATACATGTCATATGTATTCATCCAAACATCTCATAATCATAAGCATATATATACAAGAATTTAAATAGCATTCACAAGGTAAGGTAAAATTTGTCACTTTAAAACTTATGCACTTTGAGGTGTGTCGTAGTGATTTATTCGCTACGAACACTTTGACTTCATTTCAAGTCCCCTACAAACATCTTATGTGCCATCCACTTTCAAGCGGGAACCAAATCAAACTATAATCATTCCATATACTTACTAAACATAAGAAAACAATAAAGATTATCATACAAATAATAAAGTTTAAAACTTGATTTTTGAAGTGAGCTTTACTCACCTAAATCAACATGAACTTCAATCAAGCTACCACTACTTCTTAAACCACACATGAACCTAGCTTTTGCTTGGAAAAAATTGACTTTTAAAGGCTAGAGGGGGTCAATATGGTTCGGCCATGGTGGCTATGGGGTTCGGCCTTGGTTAAAAATGGGAGTTTTGGGTCTTGTTTAAATGAAAGACTGATGTAGAGAAGAAGAAAGGAAGAGGTTTTAGTGATTTTATTTAAGAAAAAATTGGAAAAAGAAGTAACTTCTAAATTATATTAACTAAAACTCCATGGAAGGAGAGAAGAGCATGGAAAGAAGAGAAATAAGAAAATGAAAATGAAAATAAATGAAGTAAGGAGAAAGTGAGAAAGTGAAGCTTCTTTTGTAGAAAATGTAAATTGGAAATTTATCAAAATAACCCTTTTTCAAAATATCCAATACCTTCCACCAAAATCATGCCACATCACCTTCCTCGTTGTCTTCATCCACATGCAAGCCACCCCCACACTCAACCATCACCTCACTTCTTTTTGAAATATACTTTGACTTGGTTTTTGAATTTTTATTTATTTTTTATTTTTTAAAAGAAAAGTCAAAGTTCACTTTATTTCTTAAGTATATTTTTAAACCAAAGTATGATCAAATTACTACACTAATAAAAGCATATGTTATTTATATAAATGTGTACACATGTACACTAGTGTACACAACACATTCCGACACCTTTTGGTCGATGAAAAATCAAAAATTCAAAAAATGATTTTCGGTCACATTTTCGATTTTTCTCCGAACTACTTATTTTTGTAAACAAAACTTAAAAATAACTTTGCCATCATTAGTTATTACTAAAAGAGTTCTATTTGAGTTATAAAATCCATTATTTAAATATTTAAAAATATATTAAATAATTAAATTCAAAGTGGTTAAGTTACAGGTCATTACACCGTATGGCTAAGATGATAAGATAGGTGCTTTGAGGTGGATCTCCGGATCGGAATTTGGAAAATGTGAACAGAAACCCCTTTATCTAAAACATCTGATATACTAAGAATCCACTTGCCTTTAGCTACCTTCCTTAGAACCGTATGATGGAATAACCGTTCCTACGGTTCATTCAATAAGATACATCTAGCACATAGGAGTGTTGGGTGCTTCAGAGGAAGAGATGGGACATTGCATCCTACTGTTCTTGACTGATTTGGCTGTTATGTGGTTTCATTGACTTCACAATGGATTCATCAACACATGGACCGAATAATCCGAGAGATTTATGAGCCAGTTTAGAGTTCATATTGTTCGACTAAGAAATGTTTTGACGCTTTCAGACTATGTTATAATAAGAGCTAAGCAAAGGCAAGTGATAGAAGTCTTGCTTCGCTTAATGTCGCTTAAGTATCGCTTAAGCGTTGCTATATTTTTTAGCATTCTTTATTTGTACCAATATAAATCGATTATAAAAATGTTAAATTAAGTGTATTATATGTGTACAAGTGTACTATATGTGTACACACAAATTCATCACAATAAACTAAAGTTTCACTTTGAATTTAACTTATAAATTTATAGATTTCAAAAGTTGGATTTGACTTTCTCTATTCATTAAAAGTTAGCACGCTCGAGTTGAGTACAAACTATGCACATTTATCAAATAAGGTAATCATATCTTAATCCAAATCGATCCATATCATAGAAAATGTGAAAAAATTGTTAGGAATGTGGTTTTTTGCTATAACCCTAATTATTTTTATTTTAAAAGTATTAAGTTTTTTCACTAAGTATTGTTTAAGCATTGCTTAAATTTAAGCAAAGCACATATAAGGGCCAATTAAGCGCGCTTAAGCGCTCATCGCTAAATTGTTTTGCTTTTTCAAAAAATTACGTGCTGTGCATACATTTCGCAGAAGCGATGCTTAAGCACGCTTTTTATAACATATCTTTCAAATGTGAAGTAGAGAGAAGGTGAATTCTTATGGATCTACTTAAACAGATTTAACGCGGTAGTTGCCGTAGTTTAGAAACTAGACCCATCGATGGCTCTTATGGCAATAGTAGCCAAGTTGCCATTAAAGCAGAGTTTAAAAAGGCTTTGGAAAGAGATCCTCTAGTGGATTTCGCATATTTCTATTATCAAGCTAAAAAATACATGCATCAGGAAGATGTGAAAACCAAGAATGGTGAGGTTAATGATGTGAAGGGTGGAGGATCATCCTAGGAAGGATCCGAAAAAGATAAAGGTAAGAGGAAGGCTGATGATAGTTTTGGAGCTTCGAAGCATCCAAAGAGGGAACTGAAGTTTGCCTCTTACACCGATTGACTAAAATCCTAAAGAGGATCCATCTTTATACTAGGTGGAAGATTCCATACAGAAAACCTCCTAAAAGAGAGCCTACGAAATGTGAGAGAAAATCCAAGAAGTACTATCTATTCCATGAGTGAGTGTAGACACTTGTGGAATTTGGTATAAGAGCAGGTCTAGAGTAGCCGATTGTAACGATATGTTAGAAATCAGCTAACTATAGCACAAACCATAGTGGTGCGGCATGAGCGACCACCAACTTTGGTGGATATACCTGATCGTGGTCGAGGATCTAGGCCAGGCATGGTTATCCTATGATCAGGATGGATCGAGATTGGTTTATATTTTGCATTTTGTTTTTTCTTTGAATAAACTATAAATGATTGTTAGCGGAATACTTACACATGCATGCAACTTTGATCGGTCCCATAGGCATGCTTTGAGTTAAAGCCCTAAAGTAATCCAAGATTGGATTGTTTTTTTAGATTAATGCTTGATGCATTTTGTTTTGAATTCTATGAATGATGGATTGACAGATATTTAGATGTGAAATCTTTTCAATATAATAGTTGACCATGACATATCTGTTGGATGCTAATGGAATTTAGTTATCCCTTGTATATCTTAGTTGAAATGATAGATCATGGTTCCCCTGAACGGAGAGACGGGCGATGAACCGTGAAATGCAAGTCCTGTCATCGAAGAGTGAGTGGATGGACTTGTATAGGATAGCAAGTCCCCTCGTCGGAGAGTAAGTAGATGGAATTGCCTTAAACATTGACTCCCCTTGCATAAGAGTAGGTGGATGGACTCGTATTGATTTACCATTACTTAATCTAGATTGATTAAAACTTAACTTCAAGGTATGAACAACTTTTACTTTGAAATGACTTGATTATGATTGATGAATATTATTGCCTTAATCCGGTTAGTACTGAATGATCCTAGAAGGATGTGGGGACTACTCTGCCTTAGCTAGAACCAAATGCTTGAAGTTGAAAAGATACATTAAGCATCAAGAAGTCATTCGGTATCGACCGATATGGGTCGATACCAAACGATATGGATTTTTTATGATATCAGCATTTAAAGACTAGTGGACTTAAGTTAGATCAAAAAGCAAGACTAAAAGAGGAAAGGAATCGGCTGGTACCGAACGATTTTGATGATGGAAAGTGTCATTTTTGACTCGATCTTTGAGGCTGGAATTTTGGATCTAGATGTTTACTTCTTCAAATCGATTCAACCGACTCTAATCGGAGATTCATCTTAAATAGCAAGCTATCTTCATCTAGTGTTAACGCTAATAATGGATCAACACCTAGGAATAGGTTGTAAGGAACATGTGAGATCTAGGTCTAGCAGATAGTTGTAATAATAAAATAAAATAAACAGAAATAAGAAAGAGGGACCACGTTTTATGGTGGTTTGGAAATCTTTGGCCTACGACCACTTTATAGTTTTGTTGCTTATAGATTTGATTGAGATTACAATGAATTTGAGAGAATAAGCACAAGTACAGGGATTAGACTGATTCTAAGTCCAAGAATTGCCTATAATAGCTGCATTGGTGACTATGGTGTAGAGGAATGAGTTGAAGAAGAGATAGAGCTTTTACGCAGTGATGGCAGAAACCAGATCCTTTCTTTGTTGTGATGTGCACGTAAATGTGCATATTTTACCACCATATTTATTCTAATTAAATTAAATAAATGATCATATTGGGAGTTTTAACATGTTTAAACCAAAATTCAAATTATTTTCAAATCATCACATATTCATCTTCATGTAGGGGCAAAATGGTCATTTTTGTGCATATATTATTTTGAGAAAATTTAATTGGAAATTTCTATATTATTTTATAGGAATTTGGCTTCATATACAAGTGGTTTCATGAAGATATATGCACGCACAAAGAAGATACAAAGGAATGAAGATGGAAATAATTCAAAGTCATGATCATGGAGGACCCCACCTACCTTAATGTACACTTAAGAGCTAATGCACATGCTAAAAGACCATTAAAGCTTCATGCACACTTAATGGATGATTATATGATGCTAATGATTATTTGATCATCACACTTCCTAAGGGGGTATTTTGGGCATTCCCCAAAAAAGTGGATTAGGGCATTCCCCACCTACCTTAATGTACACTTAAGAGCTAATGCACATGCTAAAAGACCATTAAAGCTTCATGCACACTTAATGGATGATTATATGATGCTAATGATTATTTGATCATCACACTTCCTAAGGGGGTATTTTGGGCATTCCCCAAAAAAGTGGATTAGGGTTTCATACATGTATAAATACCCCTTATGCTTCATGTAACCTCTCTTACTCTCTTAGCCTCTCTTTAGTTTAGTTTAGGCTCACAAATAAATCAAGTTCTCTTCTTTCTTTTCATGGCTACTTAGCCTTTTCTTTTATGTAAGTTTTTCATGCAATTTTAATTCAAGTCTTTTCTTATTTATTTACTTTCATGTTAGTAGTATAGATCTTCTTTTATTTTATGCAAGTAAAATAACTCTTCCTTTACTTTGCTTTTATTTTCTTCTTTTTGTGTTTCATGTTGCATGCTACTTGTGTTGATATGATAACACAAATGAGAGGCTAAACCCCTTCAATTTAGGGTAATGAAACTCTCTAATTATGTAGCTTCAACATTTTGACAATTATTGCTCTCTTTTTGTGCTTAATGGTAATGCTTTAAGTGATTTAACTTGTTGTTTTTGCTTTGAATTTGATAGCCTATATTGTTGACACCAAATATGCTATGCTTAAAAAATCACTAAACACAAATTACATCTTCATCTACATATGATTATGGTAATGAAGTGAATGTTGAAATCAAAATTTGATGGTTTATATTTCTAATTAATAGTTAATAGGCCATGCTTAAAATATATTTTACTTTCAACTTGTTGTCATTTTTCATGAGAATTAGCAAGTGGTTTAAAGGGTGTGTTATAGTTTGATGGCTTATGTTGAGCTAATTAATAGCACAAATAGGCCATATTTATGGTAAACACATCAATTAAACTCACTAATGACCAAAAAAGAGAGATCATAATTTCATTTTGTTGAACTATGTGATCTAGAGAGTGAATTTATCTCTAAATTGTTTTTAAACCATCATATTTTTATCAAAATTCTTTTGTTAGTTAGTTGGTTTATTTGCATTTTTAGCTTCACACTCTTCAAATTCTTGGTTTAATTTGATTGAATAGAGATTTAAAATCTAACAATTCCCTGCGGATTGACCCGTATTCGCCACGTACTAACAATTGTACGTCGTGCGCTTGTGGTATTTTTATTATAAATTTTTCGACGATTTTCTAAACCGATAGAAAATTCGTCGTTAAACAAGTTTTTGGCGTCGTTGCCAAGTAATTGCTTTGATTTTATTTTATTTTCTTCGAATTATTTTTGTTTGATTTTTGTCTGTTTTCATTTTGTGTGTATTGCATTTAAAAAAAATTGTTGTGTGTTTGTGTTTGATTTTTTGTTTGCATTGTGATTGTGTGCATTTCTTGTTTTCTAGCTTCATTTGCATTTGCATTTCTATTTTTTTTTAAAACATCACAAGTTCATTTCAAAAACAAAAAAATATTTTATTTCAATTTGCATTGCATTTTACATTAACATTTTCTTTTTTGTACATTTACATTTTTAGTTACATTTGCATTTTCACAAAAAGGAAAAAAATAAAAAAAATCAACAGTTGCACGGTGAACATTCTCACTGTTGCAGCCTCCTTTGAGCCTTTGACCACATTTGCCATCGCAACCTTGTCACCATATCATCGACATCCCATACAAACTACATTCCCATTTCTTGCTTCCCTTCTTTTCACTGCAATAACCACCAATTCAACCACACAACACTTCAAACTGCTATACAAACAAGTTTCAATCCGCTCATCTCACCTCCATACATTAAACAATACAAACAATCAACTGCCGCACCTCTAACTAACTACATCACCAAACATTGCTTTCCACCACAATAGGCACTCGACAGCAAGCCATCATCCCATTCTCCTGCTTCATCTCATACAATCTTCTATTTACTGCAATTTTCATATCAATGCCTGCCACTGCAAACTACTCTTTACTTCTGATAATCACATACATATTCCACCTCTGCCATACACATACATCAGTGCCCTGACCCTTCAGCACATCATAACATATCATAACACTGTATTGCTCCTCCACAACACACTTTAGACTGTTGTTGCAAACAAATACCCTATATCCACTGTGGTTGATCACAGTATCAACCTGCTGTTGCTCAAAATTGCCTCACCTTTCCTTCCACTGTTGCGAGCAAAACAACCACCCGTACACATTACTGACCATTACCATATTCATCACCAAACCACCCTTGCTGCCTTAACATTGCAATAGTGCACATCTGTGCATATTTCATCACAATTGCCTCCTTCCTTCTTTATACAAACCTCTTTCCTTCTTCAATAAACTGCCTATCACTGTTCTCCTCCAACATACAAACAATCTACCCATCATCCCCACAAATTCAATTAACAACATTGCCTTCCACCTCCGCGTCCTCAACTTGCCTGCCATCAACTGTCAACCCCTCACCATTATTCCACAGTTTATCCACCATCGACTCACAACTGCAGACCACTTCACAAAAAATCCCCCAACCGAACAACTCCAACCAATACTTTCACATACAACACAACCAAACCAGCCTACATCACCAAACCAACATCTGAAATCATACAAACAAACTGCTGCTGCTCCACTTATCTGCTCCCACTGACCATTTTCACATTACTATCCATTACTGCCCATACCCCAACAACACAACCTCCTCCTCTACATTTCAACTGCAACAACTAACCACAGCCTGCCATACTGACCTTCTCCCCTTCACCGAAAATCCTGCACCAACCCATTACCACGTTACAACTTCAACAACAACAACAAAAAAAGAGAAAAAAGAAGAAAACGAAAAAAAACTTACTGCCTTTGTACCAGTTGCTTGCTCGAACCATCACCACAAAACTCGCAACACATCACGACCACCACTGCAACCTTAGACGTTGACTTTTTCGCCGTCAACAACGAACTCGCGAATACATCCTCTTCCTTCAGAACATCTCCAATTTGCAATTTTCCCTCATCCAATCTCCAGCTTCCAGCAATTAACCAAACATCCAATTTGCGATTTCGAATCAACAATCCCCGAAACCAAACTCCAAATTACCAATTCAGTCTCCTCAACTAGAGTTGTCGAACCCATATACTCGAACAAAAGCGAATTCGATTTGCAGTGGATTTCAAAAAACAATTATTTGCAAAAATTTGGGGGTGAAATAAATCATTCGATAATAGTGCGTTTCAGTTTAACAAAGTAAATAAAAAAAGAGGGAGGGTATTCGGGTATCGGGCTTGGTTGGAATTGTGTTTTTGTTATGTTATTTTGTATAATTTTCTTTGTTTAGTTGTTTAGTTTATTATATATATTTTATTTTGTGCTGTTTATTTTGTTAAGGGGTTTTTCTTAAAATAATTGCAACAAGTGTTTTAAGTTTTTTTTTAGTTTAATTTATTTTAGTTTCTCCTTTGATTTAAAAAAAAATTGTATATATATTATGTTTTTAACTTCTTTTCAGGTTGCCAAAGCAGAGTAGCAGAAGAGCTTGCCAAAAAAAACTGCTTGTTTACTTATAAAAATTCTGCTGCTTTTAACCCCTATCTATTATTTTTTATTGTTGATTGCTTGCACATTTTATATAAAAAAAATTCAAAAACCAAAAACAAAAACAAAATCCATCGTAGTTGCATTGTTAATACACGTTTAATTTCTGCTTTGCATTCATCCTAGAATTTTGATTAATAATAACGGTTAGACATCGATAATAATTAATCATATATTGACAATTTGTTTTCTTTGAACAATTTAATTTCTTGGTGTCTAGGCTATGGCAGAGCAATAATTAGTTATAAATATTATGGTGATTCGTAAATATTATATTGAATTGTTTCTCTGAAGATACTTAAACCTTCGACTGCATTACTACGGTAATTCATGGTGCACCGATAAATTCTGTCTGTTACCTGGCTGAGAACTATCTTGTTGATTTAAAACAAAGTGTGATTATACAATTTTGGGTTAGGTGCTATTTAGGATAAATCATTCGTAATTAAATTTTTGCATTCATTTAGTTGCATTAGTTCATGCATATTTAATAAAACAAAAAAAAATTCAAAATAAAAAACTAAAAAAATTGTAAATATTCTTCAACTTAGTTTTTTTAAAATTCTTTTCTTTTGAAATTTTTAATCAAAATCAAAAATCCAAAAAAAAATTAATTAGTTTTATTTTTAGAAAAACGAAAATCCAAAAAATATATAATCTTTTTAAAACAAAGATAAAAAAATTGAAAAACCAAAAAAACAAAACAAAAATCAATTTCCCTTTTGAAAAATAAATTATATTTGTAAATATTTTTCCTTTATAAAAAAAACCAAAAACATTCTTGAAAATGTCTCAATTTCCTTACTCATATGAATTTTATAATAGTTGTGAAAATCAATATAATCTATATAGTTTCACATCAAACTCGTATGGATATTTTAATGACAACTTTTGTACAAACGATTCGAATTTTGCACTGCAAGATTTTAAAAATAATGGTCAACCCTCAACTCTTGAAAGATGTATTGAAAAATTTGAATCTTTACTTGAACAAACAATTCAATTTAATGATATGTTGAATTCATATCTATGCAACATTTCAAGTCAAAGTTTTTAAAGTAATCAAAATTTGAATTCGCTTCCAAATTCAAATGCTTTTGATTATAACCCTTGCCAATCCAACTTCGAACTCCAAAATTAATTTCAAAATCTCAATGGAAATGTGACTCATTTTTCAAATGACTTTGGCAATGGGAATAGTTTCAACAATGGTGCGATTGACAATTTTTATTCTCAACAAATTCAAATTGAAAATTCTCAAAGTAATAATCATGAATTTGACTTAGTTGAGCAAACAGAAAAAGATTACGAGAATTTGTTGCGTGAAACATACAAAAAATTTCATGGGAAACATAATCAAATCCCAACGTGTGAAAAATCAAATGATAATCCATCGTTTATTGAAATTAACGATTCTTGTTCTCAACAAATCCAAATCGAAAATCCTCAAGTTAATAATTATAAATTGGATTTTGTTGAACAAATGAACGAAATTTATGATGATCACGTGTATTTGTTAATGAAAACATTAGGAAAAATTCGCGATAAACATAATCAAATCCCAACGTGTGATGAGTCAAACAATAATCCATCTTTTACTCAAATCGACGATTTTCAGATAACAACTTTTGAAATTGAAAATAACAATCTTAATGAAGTTGTTGAAAACACGGTAATTGAGTTGGATTTCAATTCTTTTGAGGGTGTAAAACTCGATTTAAAACTCGATCTTTCTTTTTCCGATCATGAAAATTTGAACACAACAACTTTGGATTTTGAACTTAACACATGTAGTGAAGTTGTTGATAATTCAATAAAGGAAGACGAATTTAATGAACACGAATTTTTTGGAATTTTCAAAAACGAGTTGTCGAATTTTGAAGGGGAAGATTTAAATCACTATTTTGATTTTGAAATCAACAATTTTGAAGAAGTTTTCAATGATAAATTTGAATTTCAATTTGGTGAAAATAAACTTGAACTTCAATAAATCGTTTTATCAACCCCGAAAATCATCGAAAAGGAAACAACTCGTAAGATTTTTAATAAAACAACATTCATTTTCCCAAATCAACATTCAACTTTTAAATCATTTATGGTTTGGTTTTTCGAGCTTAAGTTGTGTCTCGCATACTTGACGAAACAAATGAATCGGTCTTTGAAAGACCGTTTCATTTACTTTTTGACGATATACTTTCTGATCTCGTGTAAATACCGTTCATTTTCATGTAAATATAGGTCATCTTTTTATATTGGTTTTATTTTTCTCCTTCCACTTGGGTTGACTGTGGGGACACAGTCAAAATCAAGTGTGGGGGCAGACACATCATTATTTTCGATTTTTCAAGGTTTATTTTTACATTTTCTTTCCAATTTGTTTTTCTAAAAAAACAAAAAAAAAAATATTTTAAGCATTTTGACCTATTTTTAAAGAAACACTATTGGATAAATATATGGTTTTGGTTAATTAAATTGAAATTTTTGAAAAATTTATTTGTCTCAACAACAATAAAAGTGAAGTTTGAATACAAATAAGATGGTTTAACTAGTATATAGGAATGTTCATACGTGTTAATTATGAAATATCCTAATTGAAAATCTTTGTTTTAAAAAGTGGTGAATTCAAATAGAAGGATATAACATTTTTTGTCTTCTAAGTTAAATGGTGCTAAGGTGATTTTGCAAAATTCTCTCTTCAAAAAAAAAACAAGAAAAAAATTCTTGTATATATGTATGTATTTTTCTTAATAAACACCTAGAGTCATGTGTTCACACTCGTGTGTTTACTCGCCATGCTCTATACCGTTCTCACGTAAGCCCGAAAGGTAGTGCACGATTGGTATATCTGACCTTAGTTTATCTGAATTAGGTGTATGTATATAATAATTCTTTCAAAATAACGCCTACAGTCGATAAGTGTCCACACTTGTGTGTTCACTCGACACCTGTGCAGTTAATGCCCCTCTATATCCCCGCTATAACTCCGATATATCTTATAGCGGATTCCTACCGCTACGATTTTTCCATATATCCCCAACATATAGCCTTTCCGCTTTAATCCCCGCTATTTCCGCAATATCCCGTTATTTCCGCTATTTCCGCTATATCTTCTATAAAAAATTGGATTGAAAAATGATATTTATACGCTATAAAAATTTTGAAATTAATTAATTTCATTGAATTTTTTATATATGTTTAGAAATGATAATACTATAATATTCTACTAAATTAAATTAAGTTATATAACAGTTTTACGTTCATTTACAATACATTTGCACATATTTTTATTTAAAATTATTTTTGTATTAATTATAATTCAATTGAATGTTAATTTTTCACATAATTACTATCTATATATTTGTAAAAACAACAAGTATGGGATTTATATGCTATTTTAGAGTAATCCGATATATCCCGCTATATCTTCGCTACATCCCCGATATGACTTTTTGCACCTCTACCGCATTGAATCCACCGAGCGCTTTAACTGCACAGCTCGACACGCTCTGTATTCCCTTCACATAAGTCTGCAAGGCGGTGCATGAGTAATATATCTAGCCTCAGTTTATCTTAGTTAGGCATATGTAAATATTGATAATATCAATAAAATTTTCAAATGAAAAAATGGAGAGAGTAAGCAAATGAAATCCAAGCACTATTTTAACTTATTTGATTTGACTTGTTATTGAAAAGAAATGGATAAACTTTGATAATCGACTAAGGATCTATTTCATAGTTACACTGTGTTATCAACCGAAACTACGAGTTAAACTATAGTATATTTGCTTTGGTAACTTCGTTTTTATTGGAAATTTTGATTAGTAAATGGCTTAAATTTTCAAGATAATGAACGAAACCTATATTTAACTTATTCGTGTCAATTTGAAGTAAATCCTTCATTTGTAAATATTTTCGAAAACTTGCATTCATCCCATTGTAAATAAATCTTGCATTTTGTAAATATTTTCACTTTGCATTTGGATTTTGTGGGTAGTATCCGCTGAAAACCCTCACGAGACAACACTCATCCTACTGGGGACACCCAGAGGTTTAACGGCTTGTTGCTTACACTCAATGCAATCGTGCTCTCTATGAAAATGGATTTATCTTAATTTTTATTCTTTATTCGAAGACAAATAAAAAGATAAGTGTGGGGGTATTTGATGTGCACGTAAATGTGCATATTTTTACCACCATATTTAATCTAATTAAATTAAATAAATGATCATATTGGGAGTTTTAACATGTTTAAACCGAAATTCAAATTATTTTCAAATCGTCACACATTCATCTTCATATAGGGGCAAAATGGTCGTTTTTGTGCATATATTATTTTGAGGAAATTTAATTGGAAATTTCTATATTATTTTATAGGAATTTGGCTTCATATACAAGTGGTTTTATGAAGATATATGTATGCACAAAGAAGATACAAAGGAATGAAGATGGAAATAATTTAAATTCATGATCATTGAGGACCCCGCCTACCTTAATGTACACTTAGGAGCTAATGCACATGCTAGAAGAACATTAAAGCATCATGCACACTTAATTGATGATTATATGATGCTAATGATTACTTGACCATCACACTTCCTAAGGGGGTATTTTGGGAATTCCCCAAAAAAGTGGATTAGGGTTTCATACATGTATAAATACCCATTATGCTTCATGTAACCTCTCTTACTCTCTTAGCCTCTCTTTATGTTAGTTTAGGCTCAAAAATAAATCAAGTTCTCTTCTTTTTTTTCATGGCTACTTAGCCATTTCTTTTATGTAATTTTTTCATGCAATTTTAATTCAAGTCTTTTCTTGTTTATTTACTTTCATGTTAGTAGTGTAGATCTTCTTTTATTTTATGCAAGTAGAATAACTCTTCCTTTACTTTTCTTTCATTTTCTTCTTTTTTGTTTTTTATGTTGCATGCTACTTGTGTTGATATGATAACACAAATGAGAGGCTAAACCCCTTCAATTTAGGGGTAATGAAGCTCTCTAATTATGTAGCTTCAACATTTTGATAATTATTGCTCTCTTTTTGTGCTTAATGACAATGCTTGAAGTGGTTTAACTTGTTGTTTTTGCTTTGAATTTGATAGCCTATATTGTTGATACCAAATAAGTTATGCTTAAACAATCTCTAAACACAAATTACCTCTTCATCTACATATGATTATGGTAATGAAGTGAATGTTGAAATCAAAATTTGATGGTCTATATTTCTAATTAATAGTTAATAGGCCATGCTTAAAATAGATTTTACTTTCAACTTGTTGTCATTTTTCATGAGAATTAGTAAGTGGTTTAAGGGGTGTGTTATAGTTTGATGGCTTACGTTGAGCTAATTAATAGGACAAATAGGTCATATTTATGATAAACATGTCAATTAAACTCACTAATGACTAAAAAAGAGAGATCATAATTTCATTTTGTTGAACTATGTGATCTAGAGAGTGGATTTATCTCTAAATTGTCTTTAAACCCTCATATTTTTATCAAATTTCTTTTGTTAGTTATTTAGTTCATTTGCATTTTAGCTTCACACTCTTCAAATTCTTGGTTTAATTTGATTGAAAAGAGATTTAAAATCTAACCATTCCCTGTGGATCGACCCGTACTCGCCACGTACTAACAATTGTACGTCGTGCGCTTGCGGTATTTTTATTATAAATTTTTCGGTGATTTTCTAAACCGATAAAAAAATTGTCGTTAAATAGGTTACTCTATGGTTTGTATTTGTAGTGGTAGCTATCGTACTGGGCCAAAATGAGAGTTGGAGTATAGTCCAGATAGAGGCGCGAGATAGTGCATGAAGTCGTGAACCCATCTGGGTTAACATCACATGTCGATACCGACCTTTGAAGTTGGTGCCGGTCGGTACCAACATCTATGGCTGAACCCATGTGGGTTTATTCTTCTTGCATGCTTCATCCTACAAGATTTCAAGGTGTCACATGTTGTTGTTATGGGTAGATGGTTGATATTGGTGATACTCTTCTTCACTTAGTAGTTTTACTGTTCTGACTACTAGCTATTCAATTCTGATAATCGGTTCTTTAGAATCCTTTGATATCTCTTGGGCACACATGAAATGGGCAAAGATGGTCTTGGCAAAATTTAAGGGAGAAATATAAAGGTGTGTGAAGTCATCACCGACCACTTGATGTCGGTACCGACTTTCCATACTTGCTCCATTTTGGTTGTGACTTCTCTAAGTTGTTTCTATATCCTATCTAAGTGTGCTTCCAAGATTTCAAGTCATTTTGCCTTGACGTTCTAACTTCTGTTAATTTTTGCATGGTTAAAAACCCATTTAACATTTGCCCCTTAGAGTGCGCTTTCGATGAAGACAAAGTGTGCTTTGGAACGAGACAAATCCTGGATTACTATCCTGTGAATTCCAGTTGACTGTTTCAGTGCTGTCTCGAGGCGTTGCTTTTACTTTGCTCTAACTGATTGATTTTTATTCGTTATCTGCTTTTAGTTGAATTGGAATTTTCTTCTTGATATTGATTATATGATTTGGATATCAGAACTCATGTGAAGCTTCGCATAGTTGAATAGGTTCATTGTAGGCAGTTTAAACAATGTAGGTTGAGAAGGGACATGTTGGCACCGACCTCTCATGTCGGTACCGACATAAACACTTAAGAAAATTTGGCTTTTTCTTCTTTTTATAAACCAACATGCCCTCAACCTTCTCACTTCTTCATACTGTTACCAAGTTCAAGAATCCTACACCCGATTTCTTCCAGCACCGAATTATTTTCAAACTTCATCTTCCACCGCCGCTGACCTGCTCCCATGGCACCACTGCCTACCGATGCTTCCACCAGTAACTCGTCACTGTCCAACTTGGTCGCTTTCTCTAGGATTGCATCTCCAGTTCTTAGGACCGATTCTCCGTAAATCCCTAGGACATGCTCTGTTTATCCTGGATCCAAGGTGGGTTCCAGTGGATTGCACAGTGACGATGGGAAGGAGATGGTCGTGGCCTAGTCGGTTTTAATCTTGGTGGGGAGATGATTGGACTTTGGTGTGCTCAAGTGGGAAATGGTGCTAGGGTTCAGACTAGGGCTTTGCTTGATTGAATACACACGATCCCGAAGAGACATTTGATCCTCCGGCTCTAATTATCTTTTCCCTGAGATTGGACAAGTCTCAACCATCAAACAAATCTCAACATGATAATTTTTCTAAGTTTAGACGTATTGGATGGCTTCATCGCATAATCTTCCTACTACTGCACTCATGGTGGTCATGGAAAGAACAACCTTTCCACGTCGCTCTAGACAATGGATCCGTTATCGACCGTCGATCAATGACAGGTAAGTGCAGAAAAATAATTTCAAAGGACGATGCAGATTGTTTTTCAAGGTGTGAGTTAGCTATCTACACCGAATGGTTCGTTCGCAGCGTTTGCGACACCGAACTCATTCCATATAGATAACACACAACATTTTCCCTGGTTAACACTTGGAATTCAATTGGTCAACACACGATGGTTTCCTTTGAATCTCAAGTGTTGGTCACACGGGTATTTCTATTTCAAGTTAAATTTTACCTGACCGTGTTGAATGCCAAGTTCTGCTTTCTTCGAATGACTCGATGATCAACCCACTACAAGTCTGGTGAGGGATCATCTAATCCTTCTGAGGGTGCATCCACTACTGCTCAGGTTTCACCATCTATTCTGGTTCGAACCAAACAACCTACAACCTCCGGATCTGAGAGCTAGATAGTGCTAATGTATCCTATTCTGTCCCCATTACCTCTGGAATAGATACCCACCGTTTTGACCAAGAAAATGCCCAGTAACATTTGCTTGCAAAATGGCATACCCACAGAAGATGTTCGCCTACTAGCAAGAAATGAATTCGCACATCATCCCCCACCTGGTTTCACTACTTATAGCCGATATATATGTCTCAGCAGCACTATCCTGCCTTTTAATTCCTTCTTGAGGAGTTTCCTAGGAGAAATTGGGATTGCGCCATTTCAGATTCACCCGAATATACTTGCGTTATTGAGTTCATTATATGATCATTTTATGCGAAGGTTTGAACGCCCTCCTTGATCCCATGAGCTTACATATCTACTCAAATTCAAAAGGAGAAAAGATTTCTCATTATTTGTAATCATCGAGTCATGGACCAGATGCAAGGTCATCAGGAACTCCATGATAAATGTTCCATGTTCAAGAGTGAATACTTCTTCGGACGCTTTCCAAAAGGATTCAAACGGTTCTGCTTAAAAGGAAGTGAGTTCCTCTCCACCAATTCCTCTCATTTTTTAAACCTATGTATTCCAAACTTAATATGTGTCTCTTATAGGTATTCCAAAGCTGGATAAAAGATTGTAGCACAAGAAGATGATTGAAGAATTGAAAGTCGTTAAAATAAGCCACCATTCTGTCAAGTTCCTTTTGACTTATGAGAACTTACAAGAATATGGACTACTCGCTCCAGGAAGAATAGCCAATACTGAAGCTTTGACGGAGAGTAGCTCCAGATCATGCACCTGTTCTAGTTCCCCTTCTCATAGCCCCGACGAGAATACTTAGGAGGAAGAAGAGGAAGGTGCTTCCGGTGAGGAACACGGGGAAGGAGTTGCTGATACAGAAGCTGACGAGCCAATGAGGAGTGATGAGGAAGAAACTATTATGACAGGGGCTGATAGGCCCATGCAAGATGATTCCACTGGTCATGTGGATGATAGCGATAGAATGCCCATAATCTTGGAGGAAAATGAGCCGATTAAAAGGAGAGATGGGAAACAACTAATAGTGGCTGAAGAGGGGGAGATCTCAGATGACGATGATGATAGTGACTTTCACGTTGCCGAGGAAGAAGAATATGAATCCTTCGATGAATCATTGGGGATGAACCCCGGCCTATCAAATATTCCTTCTTCAAATATGTTGACCACTTAGGCACTGAGCCCCAAGCTCCCAATCTCCCTTCCTCTATGGAAAACCACTGTTGAAACTCCATAATCTATTGGACGTCAAGCTGTTACAACTCTCATCGGAGATACGTCGACTTCTGACTTTCTAAGAGACGTTTCCATTTATGTGAATGAATTCGGGGATATCTCGATTAACGAGATGTTGGACGAGTTCGGCTCACGGATCGACATCTCTTATAGCGCTTTATGAGTGAAGGTGGAAGACTCCAACCATTAAACCATACCGATATGGTTGGTACAGTACACACTTCACTTTAGGGACACAGATACACATTTCTGCATTGAGTCAACTTTCCTATCCAAATTTTTAACTCCACTTTCCTTTTTGTTTCAGGTTTCATGGGTTGTAGACTGTACCACCAACTTTGTCAAAAATATGGCTCATACAAGGATCAAACTTCGGATCCTTCCCATTGATCTTATCGTGAAACGAACGAGGAGAGGAAGAAGAGAAAGGAGGAGGAGGCTCACCGGTTGGAGAGAGAGCGCAAGAGGGGAGATAAAAGAAAAAGGGACAATGAGAGTAGTGCTCTCGGCAATATACACAAACACCACAGAGACTCTCATGAACGCCACGAGGCTTCATTATCCATTGCTCCCCATCGCAGCGAAGCTCAGACAGTCGCAATACATAAATTCTTTTCATCCCAAGCCATAACTACTGCAGTTGCCCCCGGTCCTTCTAGCCAAAAGGAGAAGTTTGTACTGTTTGCCTGGTCCACCCATGCTCCAGGTTGCCTACCTGCATTTATTCTTGAAGGGTGTAAAGTTCAACAAGAACTTTAAGCCCACGAACAGAACCACTTCCTTACACAATCTTAAGACAGTCCGAGAGGACTTAGAAGTTGGGTTTGATTGGCAGCATCTCGTGAAATCCTTTTCGGATGTGAATCATATCAATTATCCAAAAATTCTCATTCGAGACTGAAAGGGCTGACTATGATAAAGTGGTCAAGGATCATGATACTGAAATAGCCAAGTTGAAATTTGAGAGAGATATAGCCTTAAAGGGAAAGCTGCCGGCGATAAGTTATTGATCGAGGTGAACCGGGCTCACGACGGAGCGCTTATCATGATTACAGATTAGCTCAAGGATGCTCATAGAGAACCTGGCAAATTGACGGAGCAGATCACCATTGTAGAGAATACTATCAAATCCCAAGATCAAACCATTGCTGGTCAAGCTGCCGCCACCGCCGAACAGGACACCAAGTTTACCCGACTCCATGAGGAGAACACACGGTTGGTCAAAAAGAAAGAAGAAGCTGTAGGTGGTAAACTAGTGGAAGAGATCGACCATCTGGTAACACATTCGAAGCTTTGAATAACATATGATGAGGTAATAGGCCAGATGGACGCAAGCATGCTTCACCTCTACACTTGCAATGTGATGAACTGGGGCAATCTAAAATGGCTTGGCGATGATTATCCTCAGACTCTCGCCATGGTCTGGGAGGAAGTGCTGGTAAGATCGGGGAAGGCCGGGATATGCACTCCTGGGAGGAATTAATGGCTGCCTACCTCAACTCCAAAGACATAGACTTTCTGGTTGTCGGTAAACAGATTCTTCGAGAAGAGAGAGAGAGAGAAGGATGTCACTGATGCCACTGCTAAGGCTCTTATTGGCCTAAGCTCTTCGGGTCAGCATGAAACACTTGTTCCTACTTCCTAAGAGCAAACTGTAACCATTCCGATATCCGCAACTACTGTTTCTAGAGCTGCTCATGTTCATTTATCTTCTGAAGCCTTAGGTGAGCCATACCTTTCTCCAACTATCATGCAACCCTCCGAGATGGGGACTTGTGAAGGAAACTTCAAAGTTGTAGTTCATGACCAAACTCAGACTCCTGGATAAGATATTTCCCTCATCTCTCCAGTATTCCAGGCGCTTTGATTCACTCTAGAATCTTTTACTAAACTATACAACTGTGTTTCCTAAATTGTAGATTAGCCAACTCTTCCTTCACTGCCCTCAGCTACTCAGAGCTTAGGAACCCCTGCTCTCTTCACTGCTTCCACTACCATCTCTGCAGTTGCTTCCAGCATGATTCCTGTCTCCAGGTCTGGACCTGGACCTGATTCCGAGTAGATAGAAGCGCCGTAGAATCTGGAGGATGTTTCTGTATCTGTGAATAAAGAGGTAGTAGTGACTGGTGAGTCGAAACAAACGAAAAAGATGATGATGGCGGACAGGGTGGAAGAGGAAAAGAAAGAACTTCAATTGAAAAAGGAAAATGAGGGGGCGAAGTGCAAAACTCCGACCACTATCAAACTATGGATGTCAAAGGAGGGAAGCATAGCTATCGAAGGATCTGAGGGGTCTGGCCCTGCTATAGAAGAAGGCATCGATAAGGATAGTAGGAGGAAGATCCCAATCCACCTAGGCAAAGGCAGCAAAGGCGGGAAGATGTGATGGTGCACTCGAGCATTGGTGGAGTGGAGTACTTTTGGGCTTTTTGGTTTGTGTCCTTTGTGTTGTCTGAGTCTGTTTAAGTACAAAGTCTGTGCTTAGTATTTCTTTTTTTGTTGCATCGGTGGAGTCTGTATTTTGCTTTTGTTGTGTCCAAACAGGCCGATATTGTGCAGGATCGGCCTCCCCTGTCTGAATTATACAAAGAATGATACTGGTAATGAAAAGATTAGCATTTATATTATAATCTTTCCTATGCACTTTCCCTATACTTTACGTATTGTGCATGTTTATATACTATTGTGTGTGTACATGGTATGATTGGTTGTCTTGTAATTTCCATTTTATATACAGCTGCACTGTGTGGCATGTGTATTTACCGCAACTCTGTACATGTAAATAGCGTGAGTAGTGTATTTGTTTATTTACCACAACTCCGTGCATGTAAACTGTGAAATTTATAGTGATTTTTGTTTACTACTTTGCTTAGTTCTATTATGGTTGCCAAAATTCTCTGTTCAGCATAAGAGATTCGTGGTGTGATTTGTTTTATTTTGACCAAGTGTTAATGTGTGTGCCCTTCACTCTACAGGGCTGGTCACTTCGAATGCTTGACCTCAACACTTAATAAGAGATCGAGTACTTTGGGCGACTCTTTGGTTGCCCCCAGTCCGAGTTGTACGGTAGCTCCTACCTTCAGGAACTTGAGGTTTGGATGCTCGATTCCATGCATTTTGCACTTCGATCATGGTCGAGTTTCTCTAAGTTTTTTATTGAGGTCCTGTCCCCATGTCAGTTTCTATCTTCAAAAACCCACGAACAGCTCAATCCCTTGGGTTTTCCTGCATTGTCACCTATCTCCGAGCGATGTCGAGTTTTGGCAGGTGTATTCTGATTTCCTAACCAGATTGGTGATTTCAGATTTACTAGCCTTGCTAGGGGGATGCCAATACTTGAAGGACATAGATCGAATTTTACGTCGATCCTGTGGTTTGGAATCTTTATGGCACTGCCAGGGCAGCGCCGATCTCTTGGAAAGCAGGGATTGATATGAACCAATCTTTCAACAGATAAATTTCCCGACATTGCCAGAGTGATGCCGGTACTTAGGAGATTCTAAAAAATTGTCGATGTTACCAGAGTAACGTTGATAACCTAGATACAAAGGGGTTTCCCAACATTGCCGGGGCAGCGCTGGTGAGTTGGAATCGATTTTTCCGTCGATCTGACGGTTCTGGAGTCAATACCTCTTATCCGGAGAGTAAGAAGCACTTTTCTAGATATATATGTGTATCACTTTAGAGAATGCAGTTCCATCGGTTCAAGGAGCGATACGCAGCCTATTGAATGGATTATGGGTGTGTTGCGTACTTGAACGCTATTCCATTGGTTCAAGCAGCTTTGTGTGGCTTATAGTGTGGCTTATAGTGTGGTGCACATAAGGAGTGCTTACTTGGATGCGGTTCCATTGGTCCAAGAAGCAATGCGCGGCTTATGGGATGCATGCAAGGAGTTATTATATACTTGAACAAGATTCCATCAGTTCAAGAAGCGACACGCGGCTTATGGGATGAGCGTAAGGAAATATGGCGTACTTGAATGCGGTTCCACCAATACCACCGGAGTGACAATGAGTCTTCTTGAGGAAATATGGACCTTCCTGATGCTGCCGAAGCAACACCAATTCTAAGAAGGCAGGTATCGATTTTCCCCATCGATTTGGCGGTTTGAGTCGATTTTCCATAAACTCGGTGGTTTTCTTATAGGAACGTGGTTCCATTGATTCAAGAAGAGAGATATATTATTAATAAAAGTAAAGGCAAGTCCAGCCTACAATGCCCCAGTGTCCATGGATATTATATTTGCGGAAATAGAAAATACATAGATATGTATTAAATATAGTAGTGCTACAACGAGTCGTTGTTCCAAGCACGGGGAATCAGAATTCCATTGACCGTCATCAGCTTGAATGTTCCGTCTCTAAATTTTTAGTCGATCACATAGGATCCTTTCCAATTTGGGCCAAGTGCTCTTGTACCCAGGAAGATTCGTTTCAGGACAAGATCTCCCACTTCGAAGGTGCGGTTGCGAACCTTGGTGTTGAACTATCGTGCTACTCTTTTCTGGTGAGTAGCGGTCCTTAGTTCAGCTTCCTCCTGCTTCTCGTCAATTTGGTCAAGCGATTCGAGCAGGAGCTGCTCGTTTTCTCTTTGATTGAAGTTTCGCCTTCGATGAGAAGGGACTTCCCGTTCCACTAGGATCATCGCTTCTAAACCATATGCCAAGGTGAACTGTGAGTGCCCGATCCCGGATTTATGTGTTATTTTGTAAGCCCATAGTGCAAGTGGAAGCCCATCAACCAGTTTCCTTTAGCTTTCATTAGCCGCTTCTTGATGGTGGATTTGATGATTTTGTTCACTGCTTCCACTTGCCCGTTTACCTACGGGTGCACTACCATGGAAAGGCTTTTCTTGATTCGATAACGTTTGCTTGAATTCAGCACTCTTAAACTGAGTTCCATTGTCCGTGATGATTTTCTATGGTAATCCAAACCTGCAAATAATGTTTTTCGTTACAAAGTTAATCACCTTTTTAGTGGTAATGGTGGCAAGCGGTCCCGCTTCAACCCATTTGGTAAAGTAATCAGCTGCAACGATAGCATATTTGGCTCCTCCTTTGGCTATTGGTAATACGCCAATTAGATCGATTCCCCATACCGCAAACAGCCAAGGACTGGCCATTTGTGTAAGTTTCGAGGATGGGGTTCTCAGGATCTTTCAAAATCTCTAGCATCGATATAGAGCTTAGTGTCATCTGCTGCATCTCGGTCGATTATGGGTAACAAATATCCATAACGTAGAACCTTCTTTGCCAGTGTCTGCCCTCCAGTGTAGTCACTGCAACTGCCTTCATGGACTTCCATCAGAATCTTCTTGACTTTGTCTTTAGTTACAACCTAAGTAAGGGGGAACAAAAGCCTCTCCTTTATAGCACTCCATCTTATAACACAAAATCACGGTGCCTTTCGAAGGATCTTCTTTCGTTCATTCCGACATCTAGGGAATATCTCCCTGAGCCAGTAGGCCTTGATTGGCATCATCCATGATTCCCCCTCTTCGATGGTCTCGAAAATCAAATCAACATCTATCTGGTCTATCTAGGAGCTGCCAACACTTCCACTAGAACCAATCCCATAACCTGCGCATCTCCGTAGGTGGATAATTTGACCAAGTAGTAAGCCTTCATATTTTGCTCTTTGAGAATATGGGCTATGGTGTAGTGTTTGATGTCATTGAGAAGTTCTCATGCTTTTGACAACTAGGGAGCAAGATTTGCCCCTTTAGCTTGATATTCCCTCTTTATCTGACAAACGACTAGCCGAGAGTCGCTGTAGATATGCACGCTTTTATTTCCAGTTCCTTCACAATTTTCAATCATGCTATCAATGCCTCGAACTCTGCCTCGTTGTTAGTAGCAGGGAACTCCAGTCTTAAGGCTTAGCAGATCGATCGTCCTTCATGAGTCTCAAGCATACTCCCGCTCTTGAGCAAAATTCGTTTGATGCGCCATCGACAAATAGCTTCCATTGCGATACCGCTTCCATCATCCCCTACTCTTCGTCATCTCGAATGGTGAATTCCGCGATGAAACCAGCCAGCGCTTGTCCGTTAGTTGCCCTCCAGGGATGATAAGTCGCATCATACTAGCTCAATTTAATATTCCACTTCAGAAGTCGCCCTGAACTCTTAGGTCGATAGAGTATCTACTTCAAAGGTTGATCCATCAAAACTTTAATTGGATGAGCTTGAAAGTACGGTTGCAACTTCCTTGATGCTATCAGTAAGCAATATGCCAAATTTTCTAACTTCTGATGGTTCCGTTCAGCTCCGGTGAAGTGTTTGCTGATGTAGTAGACAGACCGCTGAATTCTGGCTTCCTCACGTATAAGCATTGTGCTTAGAGCATGGGGGACACTGCCAAGTAGATGAACAAGTCTTCTCCCACCATCGGCTTGGATAGGACCGGTGGAGTCACCATGTGTCATAGTACTTCTTCAAAAGCAATCTAGCAATCCTAATTCCACTCGAAGTTCTTGTTACCCTTCTTTAGTGCGTCGAAGAGCATACACTTATCTGTCACTTTAAAAATGAACAGACTTAACGCTGCGATTTTCCCATTCAAGCTCTGCAATTCTTTCTTTGTTGAAGGGTCTGTGACATTCCCTAGGGCAGCTATATGCTCTCGATTAGCTTCGATTCCCCTCGCATTCACTATGAACCTAAGAAAATTTCCTGATGAAACACTAAACGAGCACTTCAAAGGGTTTAATTTCATCCCATACTTCCAAAGGATTTCAAACATTTCTAAGGGATTATCCAGATGGTTTCCAGATACTCGTAATTTCATAAGCATGTCGTCCACATATACCTCCATCGTCCATCCGATTTGATTCTTGAACATTGCATTCACTGATCTTTGTTAAGTAGCACCAGCATTCTTTAAGCTGAACGGCATCACACAATAAAAATACAATCCTAAGTTGGTAATGAAGTTGGCGTTCTCTTGATTGGGCTCATGCATCATAATCTAATTTTATCCAGAGTAGGCATCCATAAAGGAGAGCAGTTCTTGTCCCACGGTTCCGTCAACTAGCTTTCGATTCTAAGTAGTGGAAAGCTATCCTTAGGGAAAGCTTTGTTCAAATTTGAATAGTCGACACAAGTCCACCACTTCCCATTCGATTTCTTAACTAGTACAGGGTTTAACAACCATTTAGGATATGTTGCGTCATGGATAAAGCCGTTGGCCAACAGTTTATCCACTTCTTCCTTCAATGGAGCGGATCGCTCTGGGTCCAGACTATGTCTTTTCTGCCTTAATGGTGTGAATTTGGGGTTGATATTAAGTGCGTGACACTCTATCTTCGATGATATCCCACATATCATAATGCGTCCAAGCGAACATATCCAGGTTGGCACGAAGGAATTTTTTTAGCTCGTTTTGCATCTTGACTCCAAGCTACGAACCTAACTTCAAGACCCGAGTTGGGTCATCCATTTCAATAGGGACAGCGACATAAACTCCACCGATGCTACCCGTTCATCCCCTGCACTCTTCTTCCTAGGGTCCATAGTCGTGTTGAAGTGAGTATGGTCCCCGAGCCAGAAGCCGTTCTGTAATTGATATGCTTGTGGATCACGAATGTGGAGAGTCTTCCCCCACATTCTTCCACTTCTCACGTCATCTGGCTTTACACAATTTGGTGACATAAAATTCTCTTGCTGCACTTTGGTCACCTCTTACCACTCCAACCCCATTTTCCATCAGGGACTTCATTGTAAGGCACCATGGAGCCAAAGCAATTCTGAAATCAGCAAGAGCCGGTTGGCCCAAGAAAGCATTATAAGCCAAGAATTCATCGATTGCCACGAAGGTTTGAATAAGAACAACCCTTCGTTCCCCTTCTTCAAGTTCTACTGGTAAGTCAATCGTCCCAACTGGCTGTTTTGGCTTGTCCGTAAATCCCTGAATCTTTGTCCTACCAGCGGTCCCATCTTTCATGTTGATGTTCATCTAATCGAATGTTTGTCGAAAAAGAATGTTAACCGAGCTTCCACTGTCAACCAACACCCTACGCATAAATGTCGACCATATTCTAATTGTTACCACCATTAGGTTGAGAGTTGGTGCTTCTATTCCTTCAGTATCCTGATTCTAGAATACGATATCATTAGTTATCAACTTATGTTGTTTTACTGGGGCTTCTTCTTCATTGGCATAACAGGTTTCCTTAGGAGCGTGCTTCAAAGAACTAGCTTATCGCTCCATCTTACCCCAACTCTTCTACGCTGGGTGAGTTCCTCCAGTGGTGGTATTTATGACAAGTCTTTGAATAGTTTGACGAGTTCCTTCTCCATTGGGCCCAGCCCGATTTCCTTAACTGTTCGAAACTTGGGGTCCAGTAGGTTGGTCATAATTCTACGGTTTCTCCATATATTGTTGGAGCATGTTGTTCCTTATTAGTTCCTCGATTAAGTCCTTTAGATGCCGATATCATTTGTGTTATACCTTTGAGTCTCGTGAAAGCAACAAAACTTTCCTGGTTTCTTTTGTTGTTCGGACGTCTCTCGCTTGGGTGATTTGTTGTATCACTTGGTTCCTTTAGCGGCAAGGTAGATGTTATCCAAGCTATCATTCAACGATGTATAATCCTTAAGTCTAAGATTTCTTAGACATTTCTCGTTCCCATCGCGCCTGCCAAAGTTCCGATCCCTCTTCTTTTGATTTGAATTCTTTCCTACTATAGCTCCATAACTGTTTCCATCCTACTTAACCGTGACATTGCTCTTAACCACTTCCTTTGATTGCTCACTGATAGATTTGCCTTCAACCGTACTTGCATGTTCCAGCCTTAGGAACTGGTTTGCCTTTCGGTGGAATTCTTCCATAGTAGTGGGTTGTTTCATTTTAATCCATCTGCCAAAGTCCGTATCCGGGTGAATGGCTCGGACTAAGCCATAAAAATCATATCCTCCTTTGGATTGCTTACCTCAGTAACCGCGATGTTGAACCGGTTCATGAAAGATTTCAGTGACTCATTGGGTCCTTAGAAGAAGCGAGATAAGGTCATCACACCTTTTGGTCATGCAGTATGGAGTCTAAATTGTTCTGGAAACTTTTTTGCTAATTTGTCAGAAGTGGAAATAGATCTCGGCGTAAGTCTAGTAAACCACGTGGAAACAACTCCTTCCAAGAAGATAGGGAAACACCTACAACGGATGGAATCCGTGGCCCTAGCTTCATCCATGTGCCACTCATATTTGTACAAGTGTTGTTTAGGGTTTGTCATTCCGTTATATGACGACATAGTCGACATAGTGAATTTCTTAGGATATTCTTCCCTTAGAACATTTTCAATGAATGAAGTTCGGCTTAGCACGGAACCCCGATCTTTATTCTTCTTGCCCCTACTTTCCTCCAATAACCATTTGACCATGCCAGTGATATATTCCTCGCTAGCACGGTGGTCTACGGGTCATCTGTTAGGGGCTGCGTCAAGTGTTTGACTCTTTAAACGGTCGGTTTGTTAGTTGAAGCCTAGATTCTCCATTCTTCAAGAGAACCACTCCTATAGGATCCCATTGGCACATAGTTGGTCTTACTAGAGCGATTTAAACTTCGCTTCCGATGATTTTCCTATTCACATTAGCATTCAATTCCAATCTATCATCATCAAGTTGCATGTCATCTTCAGAGTCAGAAACAAGCATTGCGTTGTTCAATTGATGAGTGTTCACTCCAAGATTTAGATCTGTAGTAGGCTGCTTTCCAGTTGGAGGAGTACTTCCATTGCCTTCTATCATGATTCTTGTAGCTCCACCAACAACCTCCTTCTGCTTTTATTTATGGTTTCTCTTGTTCAAGCCCGAAATAGAGGAAATTTCCTGTTCCATAGCAGCTGCAATTTCTTATCTAACTCTCAGAGCATTCGATGGCTGTAATGCTAAAAGGCGTCAATCTTATCCACGAGAGTCTTTTCGCTATCGTCCATTTTATGGTTAAGTTCATTAACCATCTGGTTAAGCTCTCCTTTAGTCACAACATCCTGTTGAGCGGAGGAACCTGGTGCTAGATTTCCAGTATTAACCTCCATTCGATGATTGTTTGCTTCAGTTTGTTAGGGGTTTGCATTATCACCACCAACTGTTGCTCATGTTGACCTTCCAGAAGTGGTTTTCTGTTTCTAGGTGCCATTGATCCCCGTTGGCAAGCTTATGAATCTTCAAAGCAAATTCCCTGGATCTAACCGTTGGATCTCTTCTAACCCAAATAGCAAGCTGGATCTAAGCTCAGGTTCAAATTTTCTCAATGAAAGCACTAAAATGTTAATACCAAAAATGGATCAACACCCAAGAATAGGTTGTAAGGAACCTGTGGGACCTAGATCTAGCAGATAGTAATAATAATAAAAGAAAATAAACAGAAATAAGAAAGGGAGATATCGGACTTTATAGTGGTTCGGCAATCTTTGGCCTACATCCACATTATAGCTTTGTTGCTTATAGATTTGATTGAGATTACAAAGAATTTGAGAGAGAATAAGCCATAAGTATAGGGGTTAAACTGATTATAAGTCCTGGAATTGCCTAGAGTAACTTCCTTGGTGACTATGGTGTAGAGGAAAGAGTTGAAGAAGAGACAGAGCTTCCGCGTAGTGATGGCGGAAACATATCCTTTCTTGGTAGCTCTATGGTTTGTATTTATAGGAGTAGCAGTCATATTGGGCTAAGATAAGAGTTGGATTACAGTCCAAATAGAGGCCAGAGATAGTGCCTGAAGTCGTGAACTAATCTGGGTTAACACTACATGTCGGTACCAACCTCTAAGGTCGGTGCCGGCATCTGTGGTTGAACCCAGGTGATTTGATTCTTCTTGCATGCTTTATCCAACATGATTTCAAGGCGTCACATGTTGTTGTTATGGGTAGATGGTTGATATGGGTGACAGTTCCTTCATTACTTAGTCATTTTACTGTTATGACTGTAATCGGTTGTTCGGAATCCTTTGATATCTCTTAGGAACACATGAAATGGGCAAAGATGGGCTCATGCAAAGTTTGGGGGAGAAATATGGAGGTGTGTGAAGTTGTTACCGACCTCTTGATGTCGGTACCGACTTCCTATACTTGCTTCATTTTGGTTGTGACTTCTTTGAGTTGTTTCTATACCCTATCTAAGTGTGCTTCCAAGATTTCAAATTGTTTCGTCTTCGTCTTAATGTTCCAACTCCTGTTGATTTATGCTTGGATAAAAACACAATTAACTGCTAGAAGTAGACTTTTGGACTTTTGGATCTTCTTCTTCATCCTTGTTGGGCTTTGATAAAAACTGAGTCTGACTATTGTAACTCAAAATTATATTATAAATTGAGTATTCTGGAGAGAATTTAATCAATAAAAACAACTTAGTGGCCATAGGCTGGAGATTTTGCCTAACCACTACAAGATCTTGTGTCTTTTATCTTTGATTTATTCATTTCATTTATTTAATTTGTTTTCGATTGAATTAGAGTGTTTGCCCGTTTTACGTTCAAACACTAACCTAGTAATGACATTTTATACATGTTTTCTTTTCGTCATCACTATATCACTTAGATATCTAGAGTTTGGTCTAAGATCAAAAGCTCTATGAATATCTATATTTAATTATGTGGACTGCTTTAAAGTTCTTCGTTTAGTCCGATAACATTTCTTGGTTAATCAATTTACTTTGGCCAGAGATTTTGACTTTAAGTTGACTATCAATTATGGTGATACTAACCTTCTACAACGAAGGAGACGAATCCTCTCTTGGGTAATGTTTCACTTCAAGTAGTTCAACGTGTACCCAACTATCACTGTAATATGGTCATCATGCCATATGATAGACCATAATCAAAGTACAGTCTGATTGCTTAAAATCGTAGTACCCTCAAGTCTGAAGACTACTGTACATCATTACCATGAAACCTTCTATTTTGACTTAGTTGTATTAACCTGTAGAAGATTCTCATCGACTCGTTCTGTGATTATTCCAAACCACCATTGATACAAGATCCACTTGTTCCCTCAATGGTCGTGATTAATGCACCATCCATTAAATGGAGAGTGTTATGTACAATAGTCTCAAAAGACGTATCGATACATTTTTCTCAATACATCTTGACTAGTAACATTTAAAGAGTAACTATTTAAATATTATGGTCATGAACACATTCATAACTACAATCGATAAAATATTTCTTCTAAGGATTTTCTACTTATGTATGTTTAATGTGTTAATTAACATTACTTAACCGTTATATAACAACTTATATAAAAGAAAATAACACCAAAAGCATACTTTATTTCGAACAAGATTCTTTTATAAGATTTAAGTTAAGTAATAACTTGCATAATTTCCCCTATGGCATGACCTTAACTCTACCAGTGAAGTCTAATTCAAATATCAATATAGTTATCAAAAACATTTTCAGTATATATATCATCAAATAATTTACAATGTTTACAATATAATACTACATATATTTTTTCAATAATATTTCAATATAGTTTTTAATATCATAACAATATTAACAACTATATGACTGAATTATGCAAGGGATAACATAGTATTCAGAAAGCTACTCAATATTTGGGCATTGCATCAAAAGACTTGTTTAAAAAATGGATAGTTTAGTTATTAGAGATCTTACATGGGAATCAAAATAACATAACTAATTCATGCATTGCTCAAGCTGCTACATTCAATGTAAGCATCAAAATAAGTAAAGCAATGACACATAATATGGAATTCAAAGACATCAAAATTAAGATATATAGCAATCCTATTCATCATAGGCATGCAATGCATATATGAATTTTGGAAAAATTTCGAGCAAAATATTAAGTTCAAGATTTGCGCAGATCATAACCATGATCATGTAATCTTAAATTAAATGAATCATAATCATACCTCAATTTATAGCTCCACTTTTAAAAGGAGGGAGCAATTCCAGTTTGGAGTTGACTAAGAGGAGGGACTTTGCACATATTTGGAGAGCGATATCAAAGGACTTCGTATTCTATTAAAATGATAGATAGTATCAAAGAGCAGAGAAATCAAAGCAGTTTAAAGTTAATGAGTGTGTGCAATAAGATAAATAACTTAGTTTCAATCCCTAGATCTTCAAAGATTTTACCTTGCCCTAAATTGGATTTTGAGACCTAAATTCATCGAGAAACACCTAAGTTCGATAGCAGATGGTCTTCTTCATTGCTCTACATCATTTTTCCATAGTGTAAGTAAGAGAATTTAGGAAGTAAAGAAAAGTAGAGGGAATACTAGGTTGAGTGACGTAATTAAGAGAAGACAAGATGAAAAATAATGTTACGGTTAAGGAAAAGTTAGAGAGAAACTTACCGTCTAATGTAATTTTGTAATGAGATGTCATACTTTAATACTTTAAATTTTTATACACATTCATTATATGGAAATTAAAAGCTGTTATAATATTTTATTACAACTATCATGTAGAAGAAATTGTCCTAAAAAAGTTGTAAAAGGGGCATTTTGTAGTAGTGACCCCAACTTTATTGTGGTCGGCCCTCGTTTTAATGTACCACATATATAATTTTCAAGCCTAAATAAAAATAATTATTAATTTTAAAGTATTTATTTTAGCTCATTTATTTAATTAAATCAACATATAACATTTTCATATTATTTTAATTAATTTTAAGGCTTCAAATAAAGAAATAAAAATGATGATAAATTAATATAACATCTATATTAATTTTCTTTATTTTATTTTATAACATTATAAATTACTTCAATTAGTTAATTTGGAGATATGCTAACAAATGCTATTATGTGACTCACTGGTATTAACTTGACCTTTCATAATATTTAAAGGTTTTAAATATTAAAGCCTGTAAAGACTTTTTGAAGCATGGTAGTGGACACGATTTCAATTGCTTACAAATCATTTAGGTAAAATCCTATTTCTAATCATTTAAGATATACCCTTTGTAATGATATATTGTACATGTTTTCTCTTCATCATCAATATATTATGCAGATATCTAAAGCTTAGTTAATGGTCCAAAAGCTAATAATATCAATTGTTAAGTACAAAGCACAACATTAAAATCCATGAATTTGATTAATCAATTGCTTTCACCAAAGACTTTGACTTTAAGTTTACTACCAATTATTTACTTTTTGAAGCACGGTAGTGGATATAAGTTCAGTTGCTTGTAAATTATCTAGGTGAAATCCTGTTTCTAATCATTTAAGATACACCCTAATTAATGATATATTGTACACATTTTCTCTTCATCATCAATATATTATGCAGATATCTAAAACTCAGTTAATGGTCTAAAAGCTAACAATATTAATTGTTAAGTACAAAGTACAACATTAAAATCCATCGATTCAATTAATCAATTGCTTTGGCCAAAGAATTTGACTTTAAGTTTACTACTAATTATGGACTTTTTGAAGCGCGGTAGTGGACGCAAGTTCAGTTTCTTATAGATTATCTAGGCGAATCTTGTTTCTAATCATTTAAGATACACCCTAGCAATGATATATTGTACATGTTTTATCTTCATTATCACTGTATTATGCAGATATTCATTCAATGGTCAAATATCTAATAATATTGATGGTTAAGTACAAAGTACAACATTAAAATCCATGGATTCGATTAATCAATTGCTTTGGCCAAAGACTTTGACTTTAAGTTTACTACAATAATGGATGAAACGAATCCTCCCTTAAACAATGTTTCACTTCAAGTGGTTCAACTTATACTCAACTATGGCCTTAACATGATCATCTTTGTTATGTGAATAACATAGTCAAACTATAGTTTAGACACTTAAGATCCACCATATTCTCAGTCAAAAGATTATTACACATCATCACATGAAATGTTCTATTTGACTTTTTGTAACGACCCAGAATTTCCGTCATTTGAAATTCGAATATTTAGTTAATTTTAAATATTAATAAGTAAGATTTGGAAGTCGAATTTATTTAATTTCGATATAGTGATTTAATTGGGCGATTAAATTATTAATTTAATACCTGAAATTGGGTAAATAATTGAAATCTGAATTAAATGTGATTGAAAATGATTTATAAAGTTATATTAAATCATATTGGAGTTAGAATGATGTTATAGAACTTTTAAAATTGAATTAAAAGTTAATTTGTGAAAATTGAATATTTTAATATTAAATCGACTAGTGAAATTAGCCATTTTTCGAACAGTCTCAGAATTGGACGAAACTAGTTCCATTTTATCCATAATAGTTTGTTATTATTGGATTTCAATTTTCGTAGCAATCGGAGTTGTCGTTTGACCGTGGCAGCTCGAAACGCATCGAAATTGTTTTAATATTAATTTGGCAAGTTAAAATAGTCATTTTTCAAACAGTCTCAGATTTCGACGAAACTAGTTTCATCGGATCCGTAATGTGATATTATTGTAAGATTTCAAATTTCGTGTCAATCGGATGTACCGTTTGTCCGGGACAAGCGAAAACGCATCGAATTCGGTTTAATTTAAAATTGATCGTTTATTTCCGTAACTCTCACATACGATCGAATTAGCTCCCGAAACATGTTCCTTTATGTTCGGAACGCGGGGTAAACCTTACGAACGCCAGGCGGCACGTATGATTTGGAGATCGTTTGTAAAAGTTGCTTTAAATGGATTTAATATTAAAATATTGTTTATATACATATATATATATTCACGTTATAAACGAAACCCTAATTCTTCTTCACGTAGCCGCCAGAGAACATTTTAATGGCCGAAAATGTTCGATCTTTCTCCTCGGTTTTCTTCAAATCCATCATTCTATTGCAAAATCTTCCAACTGCATTATTGTAGAGCATGAGGAGATCTACAGATCCAACGGTTGATCTTGTGTGAAGTCGTCGTTTGGAGGCGTGATTGGGTTCCGTTTGCCGTGAGTTCGAGCGTGATTTATGGCGAAAAGAGGGGACCGAGCTCCACCTCATTTGGTCGAAGGCAGTATGGCTGATGGGCTTCGTTTTGGCGGTCATTGATCGAGTGATGGACGATCTAAGTGGGTGCGGTTTTAAACCCTAGACCGAAGGTGATGGGTTCGTTTTACTGGGAGCGTGTGTTGGAGAAGAACGCAGGAGTGGCCACGATCTATGCACTTGGAAATCTACGGCTCTGATTGGTCAGGGTTTAAAATTATAAAAGAAAATTGTAAATATTTATAATATAAATTCGTGTTAACTTCAAAAATGTATAACTTTTTTCTACGAGATCGAAAACGCACGAAACGAATTGTGTTGGAACCGTTATGTCGAGCTCTTCGCAATGGAGCTGGTTTGGAGTCATTTGGAGTTAGTGAAAATTTTGGGTAAAATTAAACGTCTGTTTAATTTATTCGAAATAAAACGCTGCAACCGTTTTAAAAGCAAAGGTGAGAACTCCTCACTCAATCGAATGTTGTATTTAAATTTAAATTTTAAATAGTTGAGATTTAAAATTGTTGATAGTGTTAATTGTGATGATTGCTATTTATTGTGATAAATAGACATTATACGCCGTATATTAAGCGGAGGTTATTTATTAAAAACATATACCACGATAATTTCACATTGAAGTGGAATTGGTATTATATATGTATATAGCAATATATATATATTGGAATATGTATATATTGGAGTTGATTTCCCGCATTGTATAGCGGATGAGATCCTATTGCGCCGCATAATAGCGGATAATATTTATAAATCTCATATACCGCGATAATTTCACTTTGATGTGAAATTGGTATTGTGCTAACATCTGTGGATGCAGGGAAACAGGTTGGAGGGATCCGACTGGATTCCTCACCGTAGTGATTTATTTACAGATATTGTTGTATATTCTGTTATCATATGATGATATATGATGTTTGGATGTTGTGATTGACTATTTGGTGTTGTTGCATCATCAGATCCATTTTTGAAGTTTAAAATAACGATTTTGATTTTAAAGGGATTTTTAAAGTGATTTTTGAAAGTATACGTTTTATAGAATTGGTTTATTTAAATTGAGATTTTTGGAATAATTATAAATAGTTTATATAAAAGATTTATAAATTTGATATTTATAAATTAAAATATTGGAATTATAAAATGAGTTTTTATAAGTGTTAAAAGGAAGTATAAATGGATTTCATAAGTGAATGAAATTAATAGATTTATAATGTGAAATTATAAAATGAATAGATGTTGTAAAATAAAAGATTTATAAGTATAATTTACTTATAAATTAGATTTTGGCACTTAAAGGGGATATAAATAGAATTTGCTAATAAAAATGATTTTTATAAGTTGAAATTGTTATAAAAGATTTATAAGTATAATTTACTTATAAATTAGATTTTGGCACTTAAAGGGGATATAAATAGAATTTGCTAATAAAAATGATTTTTATAAGTTGAAATTGTTATAAAATATAAATGTGATTTATAAACGTTGTTTATAAATCCGAAATCACTTATTTTGATAAGTGAATTTTAGAAGTTAATTAAAGGAATTATATCCATGATTTTAGACGATGGATAATCTTTTAATAAATGTGTAGAAACATTGAATTGGGTAAATAAAGTATATTCACGATTTTGAACAGTGAATATATTATTAGATAAAATGGATATGTTTTGGAGAAGTGATATTACGAAATGAAGTAATTGTTTTAAAACGTGTTAAGTATCGAAAACATAGATTTCAACATTTATTGTTGAAATAGACGTTTCGAGGAATAAGGAAATGGTGGACTATAACACTGTTGTTATAGTAAATGGTTTCCGAAAGGAAATGTTTTATATAGTATTGGGATTTATATATCTATCTAAATTTCGAATCCCTATACTAGTGATTTTTGGTCGTCGTAACGATGTTTTACGCAACATTCGTTTTGACTCAAATAAATGTGTTTAAGAGAATGTTTCCTTAAAGAATAAAATATATACTTAACTGGATTTAAGTATATCGAATATTTTCCAAATGCTGAAAATAAATAGATTTGTGAATTACTTATTATTAAATAAGTATGGAAATGTTTTCCAATATGAAGTGAAATGTTTTGAGACTTTATCTTTTTAAAGATAAATTGAAATTGAATATTTGAAATCGATTTGAAAATCGTATATCAGTGGATATTAGAAATTTAAATTCACTATGGAATTTATAAAGGAAAGGGGAATTTGTTTAAAAATAAACATTGATTTATTTTTGAAGTGTGGAAAATTATATATCTTGTAAAGATATTTTTGGAAGATAAATAATTTGGAAAATTATTTGGAATATGATGATGCTGTGCAGACCTATTGATATTTAAATAACCGACTATCAATAATTACCTTGAAAGGGTATTTGTTGTGATTTGCTTGAATTTGAATGCCACACTTATTTTTGAATAAGCGCTCACCATTCGGGTTAGCCGGGAAAGGACCTTTGGGTCGTATAACCCATTCCGAATAAGTGATACGACGATATGGATCGTATTGAAAACCGGTGGTGAAGACCGGGTGTTTGTGAAAACGATAGGATGACCCATCGATTGTCTCTGCACCGTTAGCTACGGTATAGAGATTTCCTTTGTGATGGGAAGTTTTATCGGGATTGTGAATACCCGGATTGCAAGGGCTTCTTTTGGAAGTGCCTTCGGTTCTGTTCGAACCCGGAATAGACTTGTATGGTTACATGTCTGACATTTCATTTTGAGATGTAAAGCTGATTCTTTCAAATACATTTCTGTTGGTGGCGGAGAATTTATTCTCTTAGCTTAACACCCTTCTCTGAGACGTACGAGCTCAGAGGTTATGTAGTTGAAATTTATCAGCGATATATTCCCAATTTGGTAATGTGGCATGCTGAGTGTTGCTGTGTGATGATCATTTATTGATCATTTATGATCAAAGCGTGGCTTTGTGAAAAAGCGTAGCTTTGTGGACGAGACTTCGTCAGGGCCTCACAACCCGGAAATGGTCGAAACAGGAATGTTGCGGCAATGTTATGAGGGTCGCGCCCTTTAGGGTATGTCATTTCCTTTTGGAAAAGGGTGGTATCATGGTATGGAACCTAGATACTTACTCATGTGGGCACACCTTATTTATTATGTGTATTCTGTATATGGACAAGTTCATATAACTGTCCAGTTGTGTTGTGTTGTATATTACTGTTGTAAACTCTGATGATGATGTAATGTATAAAATGATATAGTTCTTTGATTTAAAGATTATTCATTTATCTATTATATGTTGTTCCGCTGCGAATGTGAGATTCTGATATTGTCTCTGTTTCTGTTGTTTCTTCTTTCTTTTTCTTCTGTTCTCTTCTACCTCTTCTTTTTTCTCCATAACAATTCAGTTTTCCGGCATTCGATTACTCGGCATTTGATACAGTGGTCGTATTAATGTCGATTTTCGAGCGACGAAAAGTCGAGTCGTTACACTTTATAATTAACCTATAGAAGATTTTTGGTTTGTCATTCTATAATATTTCTAAACGATCACATGTTTGTACCCTTTGGTACCCTACTGGTCACGAGTAATTCATCGTCCATCGTATGGAGAGCAGTACGTATACTAGTCTCAACAGATGTATAAATATCTCATTGTTGATACATCTTGACTAGGAATATTTAAGGACAAGTACTTATCGACACGATTCAATACTCATGGTCATGAACACATTCGTGACTGTAATTGGTTAAATATTTTTTCTAAGGATTTTTTACTTAGATATATTTAATGTTTTTAAACATTACTTATATTATAATACAATAATATACATACAAAAACTTACTTTATTTTGAAAAATATTCACTATGAGTTAAGTTGAATATATAAAAAAATTACATAATTTCTCGTAGGCCACACCCTTAACTCTATTAGGAAAAATAACTATCAAAGTAATGCCCCCAGGCTTAGTGAAGTTGGTAAGGACATCTAACTCCCATGATGATAGAGAAGGTTTGATTAATGCATAACGCACTACCATCCAAAAAATAAACCGTGGTATAGGGGAGCGGGATAACCAATGGATAACTTTACTATATCCCTTTAGGAGTTTACCAACCCATCGGGTTCTCTTGGTCTTTCAAACTTGTTATCCTCATTTCTTGCATTCTTGTTTCTTTTTTTGTAATTTTTAATCTCTTGAAATTTGACCTTTTATTAATATCTATGCATACCAATGAGGCTTCTTTTAACTTCTAAATAGCTTTATGTTGAATAATTTATTTCTAAATTGATAAACACTTAGGTTTAATTAGTTGAGTGAAATTTAATCTACAACATATATCAGAGTAATATATTTGTACATATTGTAAAGTGCATAAAAATATTTCCCTTAAGCTTCAAAGTATCAATTTTCACTTCACATCTACTAACCCAAAAATATGCAGACCAAAATGCCTAGAAATCTTTATCGATCTTCTAACACTACAAGTTGCATCTCAGTCGAACATAGTATGCAAAAGTTTTTCAAATTATAGTACTTATGTGATAAACTGCAAATGAATTTTTTATAAGAACTCAATAAAAATTTCTCGTCACCTCTTAACACCCAGGCCTAATATTTGACTATGACGATTCCACTTTTGACCGCCTTCCATGGCCAATACATGGCACTGGAGGACCATTGCCACCCCCACCGTGAGTAGCATTTTAAGTCACATTTAACCACCCCGAACTCCTCTACTTGCCCACTCCACCAACTATCATCGATGATGTTTGTGATAATTTTTGGCCAAAATCGATCACTGCACCAATGATCTCCACCACCATTCAACTTTTCTTCTAGAGATGAACCTATAGGCACTAGTCATGTAACCTAATTCAACCATTAACCAAAACCCTAATCTAATGCAAATAAAATTTAACCAAATTTTTGGCCCAAACAGTTATGTCTAATAATCAATGCGCATCACTAGTGACCTCCTCTCTTTGATATAAACAACACCAACACCCTATTTTAGTCCCATCGGCGAACTGCTAATTTTGACAACCTTTGTCGATCGTTACCCAACTTACAACCATTAGAGGGTCCACTATCATTTGAATGAGGTAATTGTTAGAATCGATGATTAAATATTTCCAAATCGAAGAAGACGGTGCTATGATCACATTAGTGAATACTTTACTTCATTTAGAGATGCAAAGAAGGTGCAACAGAGATGAGACGATGGAGGAAAGAGTGGCAGAAGGAAAGACTAGAAGCCTATAACAAGCTACAAGCTTCTAGTCGAGTCTTGACAGCCAACAGTCGACTAAAAATCATTTTCAGTCGATTGAGTACTTGGGATTTTTCAACCAAAGTGCACCACCTCTTTTCCAATCGATTAGAAATCCCTTCCAGTCGACTAGCTTCGGTCGATTAATGGGATTTCCAATCAACTGGGTTAGTGAATTCTGGAGAAATTTAGTTCAAGATTCCAAGGGCAATTTTGTCAATTTTTGAGTGTTTTGGAATTTCCACGTACATTTCTATAGAGTTTTGATCTAATGACATGAAATAGATCAGAGCATTATAAATAGACCTAGCTAGGGTTTATTGGATATATGCAAACATAACAAAAGAGGGTTTTGTTTGGATCTTCTTCTCTAAGGTTATCCTCCATTATCAACCTTTTAGCTCTCATGTTTCAAAAAGTGGTAAAATCTCCTCTCTTCGATGTGGATGTACGCTATCTCGCAATAGTAGAGCCACTATAAATCTAGTGTATTTCCTTTTTTGCATCTATGACATGTGACTGTTTTAGGATATTAGTTTTCTATTTGTTCTACCTCACCATTAACATAATCCGGAATTACCATTTCCACTACGTTGGGGCTTGAATTTTACCCCCTATAGTCTGGTATAGAGTTATTTGGTTGTTGATAAAAGGTGTTAGGTAGTATGGCAGGAGATGAAGGTAACTTAGTTGTTGTTAGACACTTTGTTAGAGGATCTTTTTGTAGCATTGGGATCTCAGTTGGAAATAGAAAAGTGAAATGAGGATAATGATTTTGAAAAGTAGCAATGGAAGATGAAGGCTATTCCAAGGAGAAATAGGGTTTATCATGTAGTGTTTGATATTAAGAAATTACCCGCTAATATTTCAGCCATGGAGAAGGAAGAGATGGGGGAATTAGCTTTTACTAGTCCACAACTTGCAATAGGAGAGAATTTTATCCTGAAGATTAGCGGTGAAACCACGGCTAAAGGAATTTTGTTCAAGCTTGAGAATCTCTACTTGAAGAAGTCGCTCAGTAACCATTTGCTTTTGCTGATAATAATTTTCACTATAAAGATGAGAGAGGTTATTCAGTTAAGGTACATTTGAGTCTCTTTGATGACCTTCCGATGAAGATGAATAATATAGATTTGAAGGTAAATGAAGAGTAGAAGGCGATGGTTCTTTTTTGTTCCCTTCTGGCAATATACATGTTTCGCTAATAATTTGATATATGATAGAAATACTTTAACATTAAAAGAGTTAATGTCAGGTCTTTTATTTGAAGACTTAAGAGTTTGGATGAAGGAGATGAGTGAAGGTAGAGGTGCAGGGAGTAGTCAAGGTCTATTTGTTGAAAGAGGAAGAGATGAGAAGAAGAGTTGGAATCCTAGAGGAGTTCCAAATCAAGGAAGCCTATAAATGGTTGGAGAGGAAAGTTTAGAGATAGGAAGTACCACCATTGTAATAAACCTAGTAATTGGAAGAGAGATTGTCCAAACTTAAAGAGGAAGACTAAGGGAGATTAATCTTCATCGACTGCAGGAAAGAAGACTGTATCTGACGATGTGTTGTCTACAGCGGAATCAGATCTATTAAACTTTGGGTGCTTGATTTAGGAGAGTCGTTTCACATGATGCCGAATTGGGATTATTTCTGCTCTTTTGTTTGGAATGAGGGAAGTGCAATCCTTATAGGGAACGATGCTAGTTGTAGAGCCATGGGAGAGGATACAGTAAGGATTCAGATGTTTGACAGAGTGATTTGCACTTTGATAGGTGTCCGCTGTATTTTAGGTCTTTATAAGTTATTGATTTCTTTGGTCCAGTTGGCATCCATAGGATGCAAGGTGACTATTAAGAAGGATGGTTTGAAGGTTTCACGTGGTGTGCTAGTTCTGACGAAATGTGATATGTTTTAGAATTTATATCCATTGAAAGGAACCACCGTATTTGGGGATTCTTGTGTTCGAGTTAACAGTTCTCATGCTTTGGATGCCACCGGACTTTGGCATCTTAGATTAGGTCTTATTTCAAAGAAGGGCCTAGAGTTGCTTTGTAGATGAAAATGATTGAAGGAGAAAGGAGTGTGCGTTGAGAAACCAGATGATTGTATCTTTTGGTGTTGGACTTCATAGTTCAGGGAAGTTACTTGATTATGTGCTTATAGATGTTTAGGGACCATTAGCCACCGCTTCCACTGGGGGAACGGAGTATTTTATTCTTTCATTGATGAATTTTCTCAGAAAGTTTGGTTGCATGTGATGAAGGCCAAATCAGAAAGCTATGAGATATTTAAAGCATAGAAGGCACCAGTTGAAAACCAATCTAGTTGATTGTAAGCTAAAGGTGCTTAGATCTAATAATGATGGTGAATTTGTTTGTAGGGAGTTCCTTAATTTTTATAAGCAACATGGTATTAAAAGACATTTAACTACACCTGAAGATCCACAATCTAGTGAGGTTGATAATAGGATGAATCAGACTCTACTTGATAAGGTCCTTTGCTTAAGACTGAATGGAAGCTTATCCAGAGGCTTTATTGACTGCAGCACACATAATAAATCGAATTTCATGCTCATCCATAGATGAGAAGATTTCAAAAGAAAAATGGAGAGGGAAATCTGTGTATCTTGGTTATTTCCGTATTTTTGGCCACTCTATATATATTCACCATACAGGTGATGATAAGTTGGTGGCTAGAGAATACAAGAGCTTATTTATGGGATACACGGATGAAGTTAAAGGGTATCACATTTGATACCCTATGGTATGAAGATTGTACATTCCATAAACATTACATTTGACAAGTCTGCAATGTTCAATCCTAAGGAAGATTTACCTACCACATCGGTTTTAAATTCTGGTACGCCTAAGGAGATGTAGAGATTTCACATTTCATCCTAGAAATAGAATTATAGCTTCATATGAGATTGGTGAAAATGTATTCGATGAAATATCATAAGGTAGTCCATAGATGCCTTCTAATAGTGTTGGTGATGTACATGAAGCTGGAGAAGTCCACCTCAAGGTGGAGCTGGAAGAAGTTTAAGCGAGATTGTACCTACTTGAGCTATTCATAAGACTATTGGGCCACTCGATAAGTATAGAGATTGGTAGTATGCAAACCTAAAAATCATAGTTCATGATGAGCCATTTAACCTTGAAAAAGCCATGAAGTTGAGCGATAGCTCTAAGTGGATTTGCGCTATGGAAGAGGAATTAGAGTCTATGAAGAAGAATAAGACTTGGAATTTGGTACCACTACCTTAGAGAAGCCGAGCCATGGGTTGCAAGTTGCTACTCATGACTTAGAGTTAGAGAAACTTGATGTGACGACCGCTTTCTTACGTGATGACTTAGATGAGACTATTTACATGAAGTAGTCAAAATGATTTTTTGTAAGTGGGGAAAGAAGATTTAGTTTGCAAGTTGAAGAAGCCTCTTTACGGACTTAAGCAGTTGCCTAGACAGTAGTAAAAAAGGTTTTATTCTTTTATTCTTTAACTTGGTTTAAATCATTGTATCAAAGATGCATGTATTTATTTCAAGCATTTAAAGAATAGTACTTGGATGTATCTGCATTTGTATGTGGATGATGTGTTAATTGCTTCCAAAGACTACGTTGAAAATTGATAAATTGAAGTTGAATTTAAATGCAGAATTCAAGATGCAAGATGTTAGGGAAGCGAAGAAAATTTTGAAGATGGAAATTCAAAGGGAGAAAACTTTGACATTAAGGCTCACTCAAAAGGAATATGTTTGGAAGGTGCTCGCTCGGTTTACAGTGGAGGGAGAAAAGGCAATCAGTACACCCATGCCATTGCACGTACAACTTTTTAGTAAAGCTCGCTGATCTTAGAAAATGACAAGGCTTAAATGGAGAGGTGGCTTTACACAAGTGTAATCGGTAGTTTGATGTATGTTATGGTTTGCACTAGGCCTGACATTGCACGAGCCATTGGATTGGTTAGTAGATATATGACAAATCTAGGAAAATTGAACTAGAGGCAGTGAAGTATATTTTCAGATATCTTAGAGGAACTTTGGACTATGAGCTTCTTTTGGCGGTAGGTATAGAGATTTCAACTTGGTTGGATTTTGTGATTCCGACTATGCTAGGGATAGAGATCGAAGGAAGTCAACATTAATTTATGTGTCACTGTTGGATGGACATATATTAGGTAAAGAGCAAGGTTATAGATGATAGTTGCTTTGTCGATTATAGAGGTAGAGTTGATAATTTTTGTTGCAACAGCTAAGGAAGCACTCTACTTGAAGCGATTGATGTGTGACTTAAGCTTCGCATATAATGGGACATCGGTGAATTGTGACAGTCAAAGTGCAATTCACTTGGTTGAAAATATGGTTCTCCACTTAAGAATGAAGCATATAAAGATGAGAGAACCATTTCTTGTCTCGATGTATAATAGATGCTACTCCATCTTCATAAGGTTCGCACACAGGAGAATGCAGCATATATTTTTACGAAGTCCTTGCCTGCTACGACGTCTATCATTGCTACAACTTGATCTGCACCTTCATACTCAAGCAATCTCAGACATTTGTTTTTATTATGATATTGCTACGACGTCTAGCCTGCTACGATGCTAGATGTCACATGGTGGCGCAAAGGGGAGAGTAAATTGGTTGATGGAGACATTTGTTTTTATTATGATGTTGGAGATTACTAAGTACTACTTACATAAAAATGGTACTTTCAACATTTTGTTAGCAAGTATTTCAACAAAATGTAATGGGTGATGGCCTTGTCAAAGCTCATTGGTGAAGTATTCGTGGTGTCATGTCCGAGATTGCTTGAGTATGAAGGTGTGGGTGGAGTTTGGATGACTTTTACGAAAATATAGTATCAAGGTGAAGATTGTTTGAATTGTTGACACAATATTTCCAAATCGAAGAAGAAGGCGCTATGATCGCATCGGTAAAGACAATGTGTCGTTTAGAGAAGAAGAGAAGGCGTAACGGGGACAAGACAAAGGAGGAAAGAGTGGTAGAAGGAGAGACTAGAAGCCTATAGCAAGCCATAGGCTTCCAATCAACTGGTGTCAGCTACTAGTCGACTGGAATTCATTTCTAATTGGCTGGTGGGGGCACCGATCGACTGAGTTTTTGGGGTTTTTCAACCTGAGTGCGCTGCCGCTTTTCCAACAGACTGGAAATCCCATCAAGTCGACTAATTGATTTTTCAATCGACTAACACCAGTCAACTGATTGGATTTCCAGTCGATTAATTAGATTTCTAGTCGATTGGATCAGCCATTTCTAGAGCAATATGGTTCGAGATTCTAGGGGCAATTTCATTAATTTCGGGTGCTTTGGAGTTTCCACCATAGATTTCTATAGAGATTTGACCAAGCAACGTAGAATAGAATAGAGAACTATAAATAGACCTGGCTAGGATTTACTCGATGTATGCAACCATAATAAAATAGGGTTTTGTTTGTATCTTCTTCTCTAGGGTTAATCTCCATTATAAATCTTGTAACTCTCATTTTAGAAAGTAATAAAATCTCCTCCCTCTAAAGAGGATTTACACTATCTGTGATTGTTTTTCCTTTTTTGTTTTTTACATTCATAATCTATAATTGTTTTGGGATATTAGTTTCTGTTTGTTCTACCTCATCATCAACACAATCCACAATTACGCTTCCACAGAGCTTGGGATTGAATCATTTGAATTTTTCCCCAGCATTGATTAGCACTATAGAAATGAGATTAGGGACCCCGACGACAATTGAGGTTTCACATTGTTTAATGAGGAAAGGAAATGGAGTGTGTGCCTATCTATTTAACAGTCCCAAATACGCCTTGTCTTCTCATATAAAATATTTAATCTAAGCAAACGAAACAAAGGTCTAGAGTGAAATATACCAAAACGTCAGTTTCGACAAGCTATATGATGCAAAACTGGCAAATTGGCAATTGATACTAAATCACGTTACTACTAAGAATCCTTTTATTTTAGTTGCTCTGTCTGAATTCTAAACAATTTAACTAAAATAATGATAAATTATCCTAGGATCATCATGAGAACAATATACAAACCGGCATAATCAAGAGCAAACCTTCTTCAGTCCTCATGTTTGACGTCAACTGTATCTCTACTATTAATAAAGAGAATTTAATAAATAGAATTTACTCGGTGTCCTTTTCAAATTTCCAAAAATGCCCTACTTCAATTAACAGAATCTCACATCGGTAAAGTAAATAATTCGAACTATTAGATTCACGTACGTGCAATTTACACTAGCAATACTAATGAGATTACTTCGTAAAACGAAGGTATATGATGTAAAAATTTCGTGCGATCTACCTCAGGTTTTAGCCTTACAACTTTAAATCCATTTTTGCTTATGCAACTTAAAGTTATTTATTGTCTTCCATATCCTTTCGGCATAAGCATCTAAATTATTGTAGTATGGTCTTGGATCAATAACATACATAAATAAGTTCTCCAATTTGATTCAAGTTGTTTATTATCACCCTTGAGATAATTCAGCCTTTTCTTCCTTCTACATTTTTTGGAGTTATGAATCAAAGAGATCTATCACTTCATCTACCTTTGATTTCATAGCCACGCTATATGATGTCTTTTTGAATTAGTTGCAACACTTAATATTGCCGAAGTTGTTGGAGTTGGGACCTTGAATCTTAGTCCATCCTTCAACCTTGGTCCATCCCTCCTTATTTAGATAGACATCCTTTACATTCTCCTTAATAAAATATAGTGTACAGATTGTTGGATTAGGTTTTAAATTTGAATTTATATAAATGGTTGTCGAGGATGCTATTATAATAAATTAATTATATGGATGTAAAACATAATATCCATTTTGAATCGTGGGTGTAAATTTGCAAACAAAGTAAGGTAGACGTGAAATATGTTGGGCCTAAAGTGTCCATGATGAAATTCTTGAAATGGGCTTTAACCCAACATATTGTGCTTTATGCTACAGATAAGATCAGGGAAATAAAAAACAAACCTTAAATGGCTAAAACTTAAAGCTGAAACTTACAATTTAAGGAGGGGAGCAAAAAAAAACACAATTAATTTTTTCGTTTCTAATATTATACTTTCTCTGAGACAGCTTTAAATCGTCTGTCACTTGTAATTCAAAGTGGAGTTAAATTTTCAGCATTGATTAGCAAATACAGAAAACTGCAGTAATAAAAGCGATATAGGTATGATAATTTATTAACATATTAATTCGTTAATGTGTCATTATACCCAGTCTTTCCAAGCTTTCATTAACTTTGCTTCCTGAATCACAAATTTATGTGTTCCATGTGCAATTAAATGTGTATTATAAATGCCATGTTTTACAAGTTTTATTAGGGAAAAAGACAACCACATAAACCTCATTTATATGATTTTATAATAGGTGTTACATTTCTTAATTTCACATTTATTAATAAGCTTCTGGTTTGGTTGCTTTTAACAATTATAATCTATAGAATAAACCATGTAGAAACAAGAGCTTTAGTCTTAAAATTTGGCTAACAATAATACGTCTATTTATGTATACTTTTTGATGTAATTAAAGAAAGCAATTTTTTTCAAGTAAATGTAAGACAGGCTTTCTTTCATTTATTATGCATTTATCATGCAAAGGAAAAGGATTGGATGATATAATTACACTAAACTATCACGATTAGACGTTTTCTCAAAACTTTATAACCATTTAATTAAAGTTATTAATAATTTTTATAAAAGCGACTCATGTAATAAATTTTTCTTTTACCATCCATCTTAAATATTATGCATTTATTTGCTTTCACATTTAAATTTTTGTCCATTTACAATAAAGAAATGGCTATAAATGGTGTGTTATAAAAGCCAAATGCTAATTGTTGTTTTAACAGCTTGGACCGAAATTAATTAAGGGTAGTTTTGGTATTTAGCCTACGAAATCAGTGGAGGTGGTCGTTCCCTTATTGCACTGTATGTGCACCCGAATTCACACCCACTACCATGCACCCTTTCTTCCCGCGCAATTAATGCATTTATTTTCACACCGTGCCCCTTCTCTTTCCCATTAATTGCAAATCAAACCGTTTTAGTCTTGTTCATAATCCACTATAAATTGCACCTGTCCTCATTGTCATTGATACTGTGTTGAGAAATCAGGACACAAATCTCATTTCACCCAAAAATAGGTAGCATGCGATACTAAAAACTGTAAAATCAAGACTTTTACCCATATTTTTTTATTTTATTTTAAAATATTTGAATAATTATTTGTTCAGAATTAACGATATTGGAAAAACATTGAATTATAGTCAAGTTTTGAGATCATATCGCGTTCAAGAATTTGCTACAGAGTTTATGTGCATGTGTATTTTTTTTCCCCTTTTCAAGTTGATGTTTAATTTATGATTTCTGCTAAAAGAAATAAAAAAAACTGCTTCATTTTCTAGAAATCTGCGGGAATATAGAAAAAAATGAAGCTTAGCATGTTTACTACTTTATTTACTGTTTCATCGTGAAGTAAAATTAGTCTTAAGTAATGTTTTTTTCACATTATCATCATCACACACACATGATGTAAACCAAAGAGAGTAGCTTTCAATAGAGTATTTCATAAAAATAAATAGAGGAAAGATGTGAAACGAAAAGGGCTGTTTGAAAAAGGTCCATAGTGTAAAAGTCAGCATAAGATTTTATAGATGTGTCACAATTTCATCATAATTTTCTTCTAGAGAGAGAAAGCAGGGAAAAAGGACAAGGAAAGATAGATAGAGAAATACAGTGATAAAAAGGAGTCAACTTTAAACTCTTTTTCGTTTCTAGCTTCAACATCGTTTTTGTGTCAGTAAAATTTATTTTGCTGTTTATTGCTTGTGTGTAATTTCATGTAGCGATATTAGAGTCCACATATAGCTTCTTCTTTTATCTTGAAGCTTACCTTTTTCTTCTTCTCCATTACCATCATTAAATTCCTTCTTCTTCTTTTTTCGTTTATGCATGCAAAGATCTGGCCTTTTTTGTCATTTCATCGTATTGGTTTTGGTGCTTTAGGGTTTGGTTTTATCTGCTCGTAGATTTAGTGCGTAATTCGATCAGAAAGAAAAGATTTTGATGAGTTTTGGAGGCTTATTTGATGGCGGCAGCGCCATGTCTCAGCCTAGATTACTTTCTGGTCTTTCTCTTGGCTTGGTCAGTCTTAATTATGCCGTCGTCATTTATTATAATTCATTATTTATATACATTTTTCTTTTAAAATTTTCTACAGTGACACTTATATCACTCAGTTAGTAACATTTGTAGTATTTTTGCAGCAAACGAACATGGAAGGGCAAAGGGAGGTGAACAGGATAGGGTTCACTGGAGGAAATTCTGGAAACATTAATGAATCAATTGGAAGAAATAAGAATATTAATGACAGCAATACTAATGAGAATAATTATAACAAAAGAGAAATGGAAAACGATAGTGAAAGTTATAAATTAGATGGTGGTGGTGGTTCTCCTGGAGATGAATTTGATCAAGATCAAGATAATCCAAGGAAAAGAAAAAAATATCATCGCCATACCCCTCAACAAATTCAGGAACTTGAAGCGTAAGAACTGAAAATTATGTTTATATTCTATAATAATAATTTGCATGTAATGTTAATTAATTTTGTAAATTGTTTTATAGGTTGTTTAAAGAGTGTCCTCATCCTGATGAAAAACAAAGGCTAGAATTAAGTCGTCGCCTCAACCTTGATACTCGTCAAGTGAAATTTTGGTTTCAAAATCGTCGAACTCAAATGAAGGTAGAATTTTGATTCCTTGAATGCTTTGTCATTAGTTTAATTTATGTTAATAATCATCTGTATTTTATTTTTGATCATAGACACAAATTGAAAGACATGAAAACTCATTGCTGAAGAACGAGAACGACAAGCTAAGGGCAGAAAACATGTCGATCAAGGAAGCATTGCACAACCCAATATGCACCAACTGTGGAGGGCCGGTGATGTTAGGAGAATCAACTCTCGAAGAGCAACACTTAAGACTTGAGAATGCTCGTTTGAAAGACGAGCTAGATAGGGTATGTGCCCTAGCGGGGAAGTTTATAGGGCGACCTTTGCCTAACATGTCATCGTCTCTTGACTTAGCGGTTGGGCTAAACAATGCCTTTACTCAAGTTGCTCCGACTTTATCAGTTGTGCCCGACTATGTGACTAGCCCTTTAGGGAGTGTGGTTACACCTAGCAATAACAATAGTAATCATAGTAATGGTAATAGGGGATTGGATGGGAGTGTGGAGAGGTCGATGTTGTTGGAGCTTGCATTGGTTGCTATGGATGAGTTGGTGAAGATGGCTCAATTGGAAGAGCCTTTATGGGTGAGAAATGGAGAAGGTAATGGGAGAGAGACTTTGAATTTTGAAGAATATGAGAGGAGGTTTGCTAGGTGCATTGGACCGAAACCGGTTGAGTATGTTGCCGAGGCAACTAGGGAGAATGGAATGGTGATTGTCAATAGTATGGCACTTGTCGAGACACTTATGGATGCGGTAAGAAATTATATATATATATATATATATATATATATATGTGTGTGTGTGTGTGTGTGTGTAGACGTTTAATCATTTTCTTTTAGTATAGTGGAAATGAACTTGGTAATGCTTCCATTCAAAAGTGGTTTTACGAGCCCGTTTTGGACAACTTTTTAAAACACTAAAACTTTGTAACTTTTAAGTTGTTTTGCATCTATAGTTAATAGTAAGTGTCTGGATATTTCAGTAGAAATTTAGATTAATTTTAGTTATTAAAGATACAAAATGAAATGAGCAGGTATTTTTTTTACCTATGATTTGTCTGCTACTTATACATATTAGATGTTAACAAACACATAAAGTTACATAAGTAACTTAAACCTATATGGTGATGGCACACACTTTTTAGATGTTAACAAACACATAAAGTTACACAAGTTAATTTTTTTTGGATGTTAACAAACTCATGAAGTTACATAAGTAATTTATAAAACTACCTTGTTCCTCTATAATAGAAATCAGAGCAGAAAAACACTAAATTTAAGACTACTTAGTTCATACTAGTCAGGTAGGCTAATTGGATATATCTAAACTTAGCTGGATGTTCTACTTTGATCTAGACTAGTTAGACTGTATTTTTAAGTTCCCAACAAGCTACTTGCATCTTGTTCTTTGTCAACAATTCTAGTAATAGTTAAAGCAACGTCAGGTTAATGATTTTTTTAATTGCCCTGAATTTCTATTATTTATCATCACTATTCATTTCAATTTATATATTGTGCAGATTTTGTTTTTGATAATATTATTTGATTTGGACAAATGTGTTTCTTTTTTAAAAAATTGCAGCAAAAATACGATTTTATGTATACTTGATCAATATCAAATATCAAGGGCATGAAAACTTCATTCTTCTTATTTCTCTAACAAGTTTTGTACATACAGACATCACATAATGTATGCTAGTGCAATATAAATATTAACATTTTCAAGTTTCTTTTTTATTTAAAAAAAGAGAGTTGCAAAGCTGAATATATAACACAATCTTGAAATTGATAGTTACTCCAATCTAATCTGCATATCAAGTTCGACACAAATCAGTTGACTCAAAAAATATTAGTTTTAGTTATGATTATATATATGTACAACATGTTAGAAAATTTGTCGTATGCTACACATGAACAGTTGTTTCAATATCAATGTAGACACGCTGGGCGGATATGTTCCCATGTTTGATTGCCAGAACTACGACCACTGACATCATATCCAGCGGCATGGGAGGAACTCGAAATGGTGCTCTTCTACTTGTAAGCATTTTAAAATTTAATTCAACTTTATTTTTAACTTTAAAATTTCAAGCGTTTTAATATATTCAACTTGAGCATTGCACATTTTATTTGACAGATGCATGCAGAACTTCAGGTTTTATCACCCTTAGTTCCGATTCGTGAAGTCAACTTTCTTCGTTTTTGCAAGCAACACGCAGAAGGTATTTGGGCAGTCGTTGATGTATCAATTGATGGAATTCGTGATTATCCGATAGTTTCAAATGGGCATATGTGCTGCCGTAGATTGCCTTCTGGATGTGTTGTGCAGGATATGCCTAACGGCTACTCTAAGGTTTGCATTCTCATCTCATGTAATACTTTTATTTAGTTTGAAAGTCTATATAGTTGTACATGCAATTATGATTGTTTTACTGAAAGTGAAGCTTTGAATTTAACTGAAATGCTAGTAAATTTCTATGCTGCTAGATTATAGATTTTTTCCCTTCTTTTTTCTTTTTTAGTTTGTCAGCTTTCCCCAGATTTAAATTACTAGTTTTGTATTGCCATTTCATCTCTTCTTGGAAAATGAGATAAGTCCTACAGAGAGTAAAATAACAAAAGCTTAATTTCTTCAACTCTCTTTCTCCAGCCTAGCAGTTTTTGTTTTCTTATTAATCTAGTATCTCGATTTCTGATTTTAGTTTTTATTTGGTTACTTTGATTTTAGCAGTACTATTAAACTAGTGTGTAGTCTCGGCGTTGCAAAGGACAGTGTTGTGAGAAGAAAAGGAAAAACAGTGTTAAATTGTTTTTTTCTTCTGGATTACGTTCTTGTTAACTACTTAAAAACAATATTTGTTCTGAAATTTTGCTATATGACTGCTGTGTTTATGTGTAAACAGATTATGCAATGTTTACATATTTATATTTATATATGTTAGAACATGTTTGCGCCAAAATTGGTTACAAACCCCGGATGTTGTGAAAGCACCAGTGTATGAATACAGATCAACAAATATTCACACACAAATCTCAGATCTAAGCAAGCAACAAACAGCAATCCAGAAATAATGAACAAAAACACGAGATTTATAGTGGTTCGGCTATCTCCGGCCTACGTCCACTTCAAAATTTTATCCTTTTATTGATTATCCTTGCTGATTACAGTTTCTTATCGCGTAGTACAACAGATTTTATGATTATAATCTGAATCTAAGGTAGGAATGGTGATCTAGAGTAAATCTGGCAGAGTCTGGGGGCTCTTTAGCTCTCGAAATTGTCCGACCCCTTTTCTGAATGACCAGGGGCTCTATTTATAGATGTAGGAGGCTGATATTTCGCCTAAATTGAAAGGAGACCATTTCTAGCACGTCAGGGGGCCCACATGCCCGCTTTTTGGAAATCCGGGCCCACTTTGGAATCGATTCGAAGCTATGTTCGAATCGATCAAGAAATTGTCCAATCGAGCTGAAATTTGGTGTGGACATCCTTCAACATGTGCTCAAACTACTGTGAAAATTTCATAGCATTTGGATCTAGGGTTTGAGAGTTATGATCGATCCAAGTTTGCGTATTTCGGCAGGCACTCTGGTTCGAATCGATTGGTTCGAATCGATCGCTTCGAATCGATCAGAGCGCATGCCTGTGTGATGACGTGTTGCGAAATTCTCGGGTTGATCCACCTTCCTTGCCGTGTTGAACGCTTCTTTCCTGGATACGCACTCGCATCCATACCTCGTGCCCAGTCCACATCCATCTATAGCCATAGCGTGCTTCGAATCCATTGCTTCGTGTCCATAAAATCTGCTTCGTTCGTATCCTTCCCATCGATACGAAGCTACCAATCCAAGTCCATGCCGATCGATACGAAGGGTATCGATTCGAACAAACCTCCGCATGCTTGTTTAACAACCTGGGTGTGTTGCCATCGAGTCGAACCTGTGCCGATCGATACGAACGGCATCGATTCGAAGTCCTTACTTTATGGTCGATACGAAACGTATCGATTCGAACCACCATCCTCTTGATCGATGCGAAATGCATCGATTCGATCCATTCCCTGCACATCGTAATCCATCCATATCTCCTTCATATGAACTCTGATTAACCTGAAACTTGAAACATAGCCTCTCCTAGTCCTCATCATCATATCCAATCGATTCCGTCCTGATCGGAGCTTGGCCAAATTCTGACGACATCGATCACAACCTCGTCTCTAATCGACTTCCAATCCTGATACCCATCCTTTCTTGTCGATTTGTTTGATATTCCGGCTTTGACCAAAAAGCGGGAGGCGTGTTTTGAATAGTTTCCGAATCCGATATCCAAAGTCTGTAGCCAATTCCATGCCCATCCAAACTCGAAGCTGAGTTATTAGTCCATCCTTATCCAACAACCGAATCCAAGACCTCTCCGGGTCGATATCCAAATCCGTAACCTCTCTGGGCTCTTGCCAAGCGCCATCCACACCTGACGACCGTGGTCCAGTGTCCCTGGACGTTGAACTAACCTCTCCGGGTTCTTGCCAAGCGCAATCCACACCTGACGACCGTGGTCCAGTGTCCCTGGACGTAAGTAATGCCATGGCTTAAGTCCTAAGTCGAATCCTGGTTGCTCCGGACCCTTGCTGAGCATAGTCCATACTCAACGACCTGAAACAATAATCGATAATTGGGGGCTTAAGTCCTAGGCCGAATCCTGGTCACTCCGGACCCTTGTCGAGCATAGTCCATACTCGACGACCTGAATGAGTCAATTTACCACGTTCGGGCAAAAAGACTCACCCCTTGCCAGGCGTAATCCACACCTGACGACCGTTTATCAAAAACCAAAAAGAATCCAATCAAAATCCAATCAAAAATCCAAATCAAATCGAAAAAACCAAAAATCCATACCAGAAATCAAAATCATCATCCAAAACGGAGAACAATCATTCGAATGAATGCAAAAACCAGAAAAACGAGCAAAATCAGGAGTTTAATCCAAACTCCAAAAACCAAACCAGAAAACCAAGTGTCCAATCCAAAAAAAAGACAGATTTCGCAAACCATGGCTTTGCGGTTCATCATCATTCAGAGCATGCCTAGGGGCTATCTCCGTCCCCATACATGTGTGAATGACTTGGTTGCTCGCCAATGGTTTGTTACTTATTTCATATTATCCTGGTCAATGGATAACCAATCGACCATCATTCCTGGGCCTCATGCCATCATGGCTTGAGGTGGGCGGTGGTTGCTCCTGCTCCACCGCTGCATTCCGAGCCACAACATACTGCCTCAATTGTCCATTCCTCACATGCTCCTCAATTATGTCCTTTAGGTGCATGCAGCTGTTGGTATCATGTCCATCCAAATCATGGAAGAGACAGTGTCTTCCTGATGCCCTTTCCCGCTCGGATGGCTCTCTTCTAGCCGGTCTCCGGTAAGGAAGGCGATTCCTGGTTTCCATGTATATCCGCTCCAGCGTCTCGTTTAATCCTGTGTATATGGAAAACTTTGGATCCTTCCATCGCTTCCCGGCTTTTCCTGAATCGTCATCCAGCTTCCTCTTTCCTTTGTCTTTATCCGGGTTTCCGTTGGATGGTCCTCCATCCTCAGTCGCATTCACCTCTTTTAACTTTAAGTCCATACACGCATCTTCTTGCCGAAGGAACCTCTCTGCTTCATGAAAGAATTCCCCGAGATCCAGTGGTGGGTCTCGTATTAAAGATACCTTAAAATCTGAATCCTCTCTGACTCCCGACACTGCCGCCATCAAAACCATCGATGGATCCGGTCGATCCACCGAAGCAACCGTCGCATTAAATTGAGTTAAAAATGCTCTAAGCGATTCATCCGTTCTTTGCTTTATCGATGTTAACGTCATCACGTTCTTAGGTCTTTTGATATGAACCCGAAACTGTCCCAAAAACCTATCCACCAATTCCCTCCAAGTCCTGATAGATCCTTCTTCCAGCTGCCTAAACCACATTGCCGCTAGGTCTGTCAAGTATAAAGGGAAACATCTAGCCATCATTTCCTCCGATGCCCCCAGCACTTCCATGTGCCTAGTGTATCTCATTAAGTGATCAGTTGGGTCGGCTTTGCCATTATATGCTTCCACACTAGGTAACTTGAACTTAGGTGGATTCTGAGCTACCCTGATTTTCCGAGCGAACGGACTTCTGTTCACTCCTTCCAAATCTCGATTGATCGAACCTCCACGCATAGTCTTCCTAATGATTTCCATTAATCCAGCGTTGTTTGTCAGGGGTTGCCCCCCGTGATCCCGAGGGAACTCCGGCACATATTCTTCATGTGGCTCACTAGCAGCAACGTTGGTCCTAGCCTGTTGAACTCCCTCTAAAGGTCCTCATGCATTGGATCCTGCCCCCAAGCCCTTGTTGATTGCCTTCCGGTTCTGTATTCTGTCCTCCATTGGGTTCCGCAACCCTAGTTCCTTGTTCCACATTCACAGCCGCTGTAGCTGGTCCTGGGTTTTGTATTCCTGCAGCTTTCATCTGTTCAAAGAAATTCTGCAGCATCTCTTGTTGGCTTTTCATCATTCTTTCCTGCATCAGGTTATTCATAGCCTCCATCTCATCTCTAGTAATGTAGATCGAAGTTTGTCCTTCTCCAGCGCCAGAGGATGCCTCTTGACTTCCTCCCTGTTGGCTCCACTCAGCTCTTTGCCTTGTTTGTCGAGTCATTGCAGAGTCAATCTGAATCCTTCAAACTTTCAAATCTAAACTTTGAATCTGGTGTAGCGGGTGCTAGTTCTTCTCAGTGAAAGCACCAAAGTGTTTGCGCCAAAATTGGTCACAAACCCCGGATGTTGTGAAAGCACCAGTGTATGAATACAGATTAACAAATATTCACACACAAATCTCAGATCTAAGCAAGCAACAAACATCAATCCAGAAATAATGAACAAAAACACGAGATTTATAGTGGTTCGACTATCTCCGGCCTACGTCAACTCCAAAGTTTTATCCTTTTATTGATTATCTTTGCTGATTACAGTTTCTTATCGCGTAGTACAATAGATTTTATGATTATAATCTGAATCTAAGGCAGGAATGATGATCTAGAGTAAATCTGGCAGAGTCTGGGGGCTCTTTAGCTCTCGAAATTGTCCGACCGCCTTTCTAAATGACCAGGGGCTCTATTTATAGATGTAGGAGGCTGATATTTCGCATAAATTGAAGGGAGACCAGTTCTGGCACGTGAGGGGGCCCACATGCCCGCTTTTTGGAAATCCGGGCCCACTTTGGGATCGATTCGAAGCTATGTTCGAATCGATCAAGAAATTGTCCAATCGAGCTGAAATTTGGTGTGGACATCCTTCAACATGTGCTCAAGCTACTGTGAAAATTTCATAGCATTTGGATCTAGGGTTTGAGAGTTATGATCGATCCAAGTTTGCGTATTTCGGTAGGCACTCTGGTTCGAATCGATTGGTTCGAATCGATCTCTTCGAATCGATCAGAGCGCATGCCTGTGTGATGATGTGTTGCGAAATTCTCGGGTTGATCCACCTTCCTTGCCGTGTTGAACGCTTCTTTCCTGGATACGCGCTCGCATCCATACCTCGTGCCCAGTCCACATCCATCTATAGCCATAGCGTGCTTCGAATCCATTGCTTCGTGTCCATAAAATCTGCTTCGTTCGTATCCTTCCCATCGATACGAAGCTACCAATCCAAGTCCATGCCGATCGATACGAAGGGTATCGATTCGAACAAACCTCCGCATGCTTGTTTAACAACCTGGGTGTGTTGCCATCGAGTCGAACCTGTGCCGATCGATACGAACGGTATCGATTCGAAGTCCTTACTTTATGGTCAATACGAAACGTATCGATTCGAACCACCATCCTCTTGATTGATGCGAAATGCATCGATTCGAACCATTCCCTGCACATCGTAATCCATCCATATCTCCTTCATATGAACTCCGATTAACCTGAAACTTGAAACATAGCCTCTCCTAGTCCTCATCATCATCTCCAATCGATTCCGTCCTGATCGGAGCTTGGCCAAATTCTGACGACATCGATCACAACCTCGTCTCTAATCGACTTCCAATCCTGATACCCATCCTTTCTTGTCGATTTGTTTGATATTCTGGCTTTGACCAAAAAGCGGGATAACAGAACACTTTATTTATTGTTTATTTGACATTGAAATAATGACAACTCAATATGTTTCCCGGTTATGAATCTTAGTGTTCAAATAAGGTCTTTTAAAATAATGTTTATGTGTAGATAAGACTAGCTCCTAGTGGTTCTATTCTTCTTATGCGTATTTTTTTCTTTAGAAAATAGATAGATGCTTCTCCTCCTTGGAATCATAAATTTCACACATGCATTTAAAAATAATAAGTCAAAAAAATAATATGTATGGCCTCTTTTCAATGTTCTTTATCATCTAATCCACCATTAATTGTTAATGTATTTGTGTTGTATATAATACTTAATATCTCACTTAGTCCTCTTAGTCCAATATGTGTTGCTTTGTTTTATAGTAAGAGTGCATTAGTTTAATGTACCTAGAACACACTTTACATAATTAATACCTAGATCTTGCTTCTATTCCCATAATTATGCTACTATTTCAGAAGATTGATTCTTCTATTGGTATAGTTTACATTAATTTTCTGTCAAATGTCCCCCATTTAAGTGGTGAAGTCTATGTTATTTATCCTAAATTAATACATGTACTTATATAGCTTTGGTTATAGCTATCTATATACCATAATAAATTTTTGAGGCATGACATCTAATAATGTATAAAACAAAAGTTGATTGAAGTTAAAGTACTACGCATCCTGACCAACCATCCCATTTCATATGTTCTTTTAAGATTTGTCACAAAGTTTATGGATCCTGATAATACAGATAAGTAGTACCATGTCCGGTATGATAATGTTAACAACAACTGGTCATTTTACATTGTCATCTATATCCTCGAACTTCTTATCATATATATGATTCTGTACACATGAGTATGATATAATTGCTCTAACATTCACAAGCTGCACTCATTCCCTAGTTAAAAAACAAACCAGGTTCACACATATGTACCTAAATTCTTGGGTTCTTAATGTCAAAGCCTTGTACTCTTCTTCCTCTTCTCTCTATGTTATCTTGATTTGAGTACTTTTTGTTTGTTTCTGCTTGCGTCTTCTCCTATCTAAGCTAAAGTGTCCTTTTCTATTGGACCCTACCATAACAGATTATTATATGTAATGAAACATGGTAACTGAAATTATAAGCTAGAAGAAGCTTTAATGTTAAGTACATCACTAATTTAATAATACCAACACTTGTTTCATAAAGCTTATTTCTGGGCTGTATGACTAAACAAGTATATAGTTTGGGGACTAAATGATTCTTGGTTTTATGTGACATAATTAACAAAAACTTAATATTAATTCCTTGCTATGACTAAATATGTATGTAAATTATACAAAATGTGCACTGTGAGATTGATACAGATTTTCTGTTCACTAGCTCACCGATAAAAATAAAATACGAATGCATTGATTAAAGCGAAGGAATTGCATTGAATGCAGGTAACATGGGTGGAACATGCAGAATATGACGAAAGCATGGTGCACCAGCTTTATCGTCCTCTTCTGCGATCAGGAATGGGGCTTGGTGCACAACGTTGGATTGCAACTCTTCAACGTCAATGTGAATGCCTTGCCATTCTCATGTCTTCTTCTGTCATCACTCGTGATCACACTGGTAGGTAGTCTCTCTATATATAAATACACACACAAACTAGTTCTAAAAAGATATCCAAATGTAGATTAAGGGCAAGTATATATTTATTTTCCGATTCCTACACTATACATACACATCCTGCTTATGTATGCATGCATGCATGCATATTTGAATTAGTTTGTTGCCTTTTGTCCATGTCCATGTCCATGTACTTGTATTTTTCTATTTCAGTAATTTATCAAGGGTATGAGTAGTCTAGGACATGTATCCTTTTTTTTCTCTCCAAATAGTTGTGTAATTCAGACATTTTCTGTAAACGTCTTAAGTAACTGAGAACTTATGCACTGATCACAAAACACATACTCTAGGTATCCAAAGATCACAAAACACATACTCTAGGTATTCAAAGAAAATTGCATTGCCGGTGGAAAATAACCGTTGACCATTGTATCTTTTCTTTGACGTTTAAGTGTTTTTGCCAGATGAGCAATTCTTTTGGAAGGAAATCATCACAGAATCCATGAAGCTTTCGTTCCTTTCACAAAAGTGGATCGATTGAGAATTTCGATATTTTTTTTTGACAGAATTGCATCTGCATCAACTAATGTCTAATCTATTTTATTTTTTGCCATACATATTATTTTTGAACCAATAATTAATATTTAAAACTATGCAGTGATAACAACAAGCGGAAGGAGGAGCATGCTAAAACTAGCACAAAGAATGACCCAAAACTTCTGCGCGGGCGTGTGTGCATCATCGGCGCACAAATGGAGCAAACTGAACTCGAACGGGAACATCGGCGAAGACGTTCGTGTGATGAGTCGTCAGAGCATGGACGATCCAGGTGAGCCACCTGGCGTTGTCTTAAGTGCAGCGACTTCGGTTTGGCTGCCTTTGAGCCCTCAACGTATCTTCGACTTCTTAAGGGACGAGAGGCTTCGTAGCAAGTGGGACATTTTGTCTAATGGTGGGCCTATGCAGGAGATGGCTTCTATTGCTAAGGGCCAGGATCATGGCAATGCTGTCTCTCTCCTTCGTTCCAACGTAAGTATTTTATCTTTCATCTTTTTGTAATTTACATATGTAGCTTTATCTCTTCGTTGAATTATAATGTTTGACCATATTTCATTCAAAAATCTTAATATCTTAGGATTTGAACCCTGATTTGTATTGGCTCGTACCAATTCTGGTTCGCTTCTTGAATTTCGATTCATAACTTTATTTAAATGCAATTGCGGAAAATACCATTTAATCCATATGAAATAAAACGTATCAATATACTCGTTTGGTGCTACATTTTGGGTTTCATCTTTTCAAAAAGTAATCAAATAAATGTAATTTTATAACATGACAAACAAGTTTCTAGCATATATGTATTTATAAACATTTAAGTATGTACTTTTTGGGGTTTACAATTCATGATTTAATCTCATTTCCGATATAAAATTTGAACATTAAGATTTTGTTGTTTTTTTCCCGTTTTGAAAAGTATGTTAGACTATACAATTTTTGCATCTTTGTTTGCTAATGATTAGATATGTGCTTAGGGTTTGAAGCTTTGAATAATTAATTTAGGGTTAGCAGTAAAATTTAGGGCTTTGAACAACTCCACAATTTCTCTGACATGCTTCCATATATTGAAAAAGACAGTTGTGACTGTCATTGACATCATTGTAAGCTTGACTTATTACGGTAGTTTCCTTCACATATTGGGACCAATTGTATAGCATTGGCTTCTTTTGGGAAAATACTATAATATTTTTCAGAAAAGCGTACAAAAAAGTTTTTTCTTCAAGAGAAAAAAATGCTCACAGCAAAGCAAATCTAAGCACCAATTGTTAAAATAGTCACTGGCTGAACCAAGAATCCTTCACATGATTTACTATTCTATTGAAGGCACTTATTTTACTTATTTTGTGTGTGTTTTAAATTGAATGTTCCCGTTTGTGAATAACTAATTTTATAGTGTTCAACAGTGTAAATTTTGAAATATCAAACTTATCCTTTATAGTTTATTGTACTCTATTTAATTCATGTAATTACAAAATTTTCAATCAGACAACCTATTTTGATTATTACTTATTTTCTGGTATGAATTTTATTTACTTACAATGTTCTTCTACTTGAAAAACTTAAATTTTAACACTAATTAAGCAAGTCTACAACTTCACATAAAATTATATATGTGAGCCAAGTAGACTGTAGACACCTACATATTTGACTTGCAAATAACTCTCTATTTTTTTTGTCTCTTCAACATGTATCTTCGTGTTATAAATTCATCATATTTTGTAAATAATTTTAATGTTTAATAATGTTGACCAGGGTGGCAATGCAAATCAAAGCAGCATGCTGATACTCCAAGAAACATGCACAGACGCATCAGGCTCTCTCGTAGTATACGCCCCAGTCGACATCCCAGCCATGCATCTCGTGATGAACGGTGGAGATTCCGCCTACGTGGCCCTCCTGCCTTCCGGGTTCGCCATCATACCCGATGGACCCGGCACCACCAACGGGTCTCAACAACCGGGTTCCCTCCTCACCGTAGCTTTCCAAATCCTCGTCAACACCCTTCCAACCTCTAAACTCACAGTGGAATCAGTCGAAACAGTCAACAATCTGATCACCTGCACCGTTCAGAAAATCAAAGCCGCCATTAACCTCGAAAACTAAGCCCAAGTCTCTTGCTACCAGAGTGTATCAGGTTACAAGAGAGAATTTAAACCGCTTTTCTCTCTTTTGCCCAGATGCATTATAATGCATTATGTCTTTAAAATAGAAAAAAAAATTACATGATAAAAAAATAAGCCTTCAAAACTGAGAACATGGTTATTTTGTTACATTTTGAAATGCTATTTTTATAAGTTACAGGCTTGGAGTTGAGTCAAGAACGAACCGATCTTTATGCAATAGTTTGCCAATATTTGTATTTATAATGCTCTTAAGATAAGAGATGATATATATGTTATTGTAATTTGTAAAGCTATTATGGTGGTTGTGGTTCGGGTATTGACTCCGTCTTCGCTGGTGTTTGTTTGCCCATCTTTTGTGTGTGTTGTAAGTTGTCAACTTGCAAAATTATGCAAGTGTATCTAAAGTGTGTTTTTCTTCTACTACATTATCGTATAAAAATTGTTTATTTTTATTATTTGTGTTTATGTAATATATGTTTAATAATCTGCTGTGTGTGTGTGTGGGGACGCACGCACGCACGCATATAGGAATGTGGGTGAATAAGAAAGAACTGGTGAGTACAGGAAATGAAGAAATATGGAGAAGTGGGGACGGAAAAATTGAATGCGAAGCTGCAAAACAGCAGAGGGTCATTAAATGCTCTGAACAAAATCCAGGCTGTGGTTTTGTCATGAGTACAAGTCCAACTTGTCAGAACGTTTACTTTGCTTGCTCAAATGTTGTGGCAGTGTCTATGTATCGAGTTGTATGTATTATAGACTTCTGTTGCAGGGACAAAAACTGAATATAATAATAAAATAAGCTTAATCAATTCACTGAAAAATACATGAAAAATGCAGAAAAATAAATGGATACGGTGTTTAACATGGTTTGTAATGCTTTATTAAGGAGGAGATAATTTATAATGCAGTAGGAATGGAGAATCCGGTCGAATATCCCCAGGACCTTTAACTTCGTTGTTTTAGAGCATGTGAAGGTGAAAAATGGTTTGGTTGCTTTTATAGCTTGAATCATTACGAACCATCACTGTTAGCCAAGTCTTAAAGAGACTTGACAGACACATTCATGAACATGTATTCCTTTTATTTCTCTCTCAAGCTGACTTAATCAACTGACCATGTCAACATTTTGAGATAACCTTAGAACCAATTTGAATGTTTCCACTTCACTTGTCCATTGGCTTAATCAATTGTCTAATTGACTTTTTTTTTTTGAAACTTTATTAATAGAAGGCCCAGGCCCAAGAAAAAAAGAGGTCGGGTATAAACCCGAATACAACATGTACCGAATCAATACAAAACAAACGAATAATACAAACCCTATCTCATTTAGGGTTATACAGCGCCTCCAAAAACCGCCTTCAACAAAAAGAATCATGGCGGAACTAAAAAACTATCTACTCATTACTCAGAAAAAAAAAAGAGTCAAGGAGGCTTCCAATCTTTCATGTTGTTGCAATTCAGTCCTTGTAGCCTTAGATCTAAGCAAAAATAGCTCTGGAGAGTTGTTTTTGCTTTAGCTTCCATGAAGCGAGTCGCTTTACTAGCCGAAGCATCATCAAGCTTTAGATCTGGGATATCCTTAGCAGAAGCATCAACATCTGGAGCTTTCATGTGAAAATCTTTTCCGTAATGAAAATTACGTTCAGAAGCCATTGAGTTTGTGTCTAAATCTACGCTTGTTGTTGGCTTCATATGGTTTTGAAGCTCACTTCATATGGTTTTGAAGCTCACTGCTATTTACAATAGTCGAAATATTCTATGGATCTTGTGATTTGCTATTTTCGCCTCTTTCCCAGACAGATAAGTGATATACTTGGTTATTGAGCTTGCTTTTGTAAAAGGAATTTCCTAATCTTTGATCATTGATGGCCAAAAGGAATTTACTGTCATGGTCCATATTGCTGTAGGGTATGCAGCATCTCCTATTCAATTCAGGTAAATATAAATTATGATTAGCATATGGATCTGCATTATTAACACGTTTATATTTAATAATAGCCCTGTTACTTCCCTTGCAGGAAACAATCCTGGATTGATTCAAAGAGTCCATCATCAGTTATGTTGCAAGTACTTTTCTTTTGAATCCAAGCAGATAAGTGATTGCTTTTATATTTAGGCTTGGATTTTAAATGATCAGCACTTGACTTTTTTCCACTGTTTAAAAATTTCAAGTTAACATTCTGCATGAGCTCGGAGTTGAAAGAGCGGTAGCTCCTATTCAAATCAGGTAAGCAAAACACATTGTTAGAAAAGGAACTATTTACATTATATGTTTTAAAATTAACAAGACTTTGTTTACTTCCCTTATAGGAATTCTTTTTGGTTTGGGTTATGGAATGGCCGCCTTCAGCTGGAGCTTTGATACCGTTACAATCATGTTGATTTGTTGACTTGCTTGACCAGCAGTTGTTGCTTAATTGAAGGGAATTCTCAGAGGGGAATTTCCCCCTTTGTAAGTATTCTTCAACTCTTCCTTAAAAGTTGTCTGAATCATAGATATTATAACTTTGATTGATGAAGTTGTTTGACTTACTAGCCTTTTAGAGAATGATATTATACTCTATTTCAATGGCTTTCCATAGTTGGAGATTGTCGGTTTCAATATTATTGTGCAGTCTCTTATTCCTTTCTTTCCATAAAAAGTATACAACTGTAGTTAGAACTACACTTGCTTTATTGAATTCTTTTTTCCTTCCTTTGAAAACTTTTTGAATATGTTGGATACTATCTCTGATATTTTGAAGAGCCAAATGTTGATTGAAATTTAATTGCTTTTGGCAATAAGCCATATGTGCTTTGAATATTGACAATCAAAGAAAAGATGTTCTATATTTTAATTTTCTGTTTTACATAAAAGGCGGTTGGTGTTTCCTTTGTTTTTATCCCACTTTGCACACCTGTCTCTAGTTGGCAATCGATTTAAAATATCAAAGTTAGTGCAATATGCCATTTTTGGACAATTAGCTGTATTCCAGATTGTTTTGAACCAGTCCACTTTCATTTCCTCCCTTTTAATGAAATTCCAAGTGTTTTTAAATGTGAATTTTCCTTTTGATAATAATTTCCAGATCCAGTTGTCTTCATCTTGACTTGGATCAATTTCTATTTTATTAATTGTGGAATTGAATATAGATGCTGCTGGTTGAAGTTGAGTATTCCATAATGAATTTTGTATAATGCTTTCTACTTTTGTATTTGCTCCCCCAAATTGGTAGAGATTACTCTTGCCAAGTAAATTGATCAAAGATTTTCCATTGATCCATGGATCAAACCAAAGACTAGTTTGTTTACCTTCTTTGAATTTTCTTTCTAATAATTTTGTACCTATTTCTCTGCATTTAAGAATGCTTTTCCATGCATGAGAGTGATGCTTTTCAATTGGCATGGACCAGAAGTTCTTTTTTTGGACATATTTGGCTTTCATCCATTTGGCCCAAGAGATTTGCTTTCAATGAATTTCCAAAATAGTTTGTAATTGCAGGCTTCATTTATGTCAGCAAAATTCCTTATTCCTAAGCCTCCTGCCTTCTTTGTTATTTGATTGTATTCCAAGAAATTCTATGATATTTCCTATTCCAAATGAAGTTTACACACAATTTTTCTATTTTTTCCATAGCTTTAATTGGGATATTGTGAGATTGCATCCAGTTTATGACAACAACTGTGATGACCGTGTGGATGAGTTCAACTCTTCCTACAATTGATAGCAATTTGCTAGACCAACTATCAAGTTTACTTTGAATAATATCAAGCAATTTAGCACAGTCTCTATCTTTGATTTGATTACAGCTGAGAGGGAGCCCAAGGTATTTGATAGGAAGTTCACTTTGTTGAACCTTTAAAACATTGAGAATCTCCTTCTTGCTCTTGCATGCTTTACTGAAATAAATCTCTCTTATTTTCATTAATTTGAAGTCCAGCATAGTGTTTGAGGCTGTAAAAAATATTTTTAATGATTTCAGCATTATGAACATCTGCATTCAGAATAATTAACAAATCGTCATCATATAGTCGATGAGTAATACAACGAATAATTGAATTAACTGGTTTTAAATTTTTATTCGATTGTTCCTTTTCCATTTGCAATGTAAAGTATTCCATAGCTAAAGTAAATAGATAAGGAGATAAAGGGTCTCCATGTCTTATTCCTCTATTACTATGAACAAACCCACAAGGGGAACCATTAATGAGGATGAAATATGTTACATTACAAATACATTCTTTAACTAGGTTACAAAATTTTTCATTGAATCCAAGTTGTCTCATCATAAAAATTATAAAATTCCTATTTATTTTGTCAAATGCTTTATGTAAATCAATTTTTATGCACATATTATTTTTCCCAGTCCGACTGAAATTTCTTAATAACTCATAAGCCAATATAGTATTTTCAACAATAAATCTACCTGGGATAAAAGCACTTTGGTTCTCTGAAATTAATATTTTTTTTTAATTCTATTAATTAACATTGTGGCAATAATTTTGTAAAAGAAGTTACAGCAGGCTATTGGCCTGAAATCCCTAAGACGATTAGGGATTTTTTTTAGTGCACTAAAGTACTAAAAGTGCGATTAATATTTTTCAAAAGTTTGACGGTAGAAAAAAATTCACTAACAACCTAAAAATAACGCTTTTAACTCCACCCAATGAGTTTTATAATTGGCCCCAAAACCATCTGGGCCAGGACTTTTGTCATCCTTAGCAAAAAAAACTATTTTTTTGATGTCTTCTAAACAAATTGGAGCAAGTAATATTTCTTCACTATTTTCATGCAATAAGTACTTAGGAGTGATATTGGGAAATGTACCTGGCTCCCTTCAGAGTTAAACAGATTAGAGAAGTACATAATTGCTTCCTTTTCTAATTGTGAAGCTTCATTAATGATAATTCCATTGTCATTAAGTAATTTTTCTATGTCATTACAATATTTTCTACCTGACATTTTGGCATAGAAAAATTTACTAGGCAGATCCCCGCCGGTAAGCCAATCTATTCTGCCTTTCTGCCTTAGATTGACAGCTTCAATATGTAATGATTTGGATAGCTTTTTTTGCATATGAAAAAATTTATTTATTTGAAGGGAGTTTGAGGAATCTAGATCAATACTGTCTTGCAATCTCACACATTCCTCTCTAATTTGATTGATTTCATTATTGTTTTTATTTTTATTCCAGTTTTTCAGTTTTGCCTTAGTATATTGTAAGAGTTTCCTAAACTTATACTGAGCTGAGCCTTCAGTTGAAAACTGAAAACAATTTTGAGCAACCAATTTATATTCTTTATCATAAAGCCATCCATTTTTAAATCTGAAAGGGGAGCTAATTTTGATAATGTTCTCTTGGGAGAAAATAAGTTGTAATAGGGTATGATCACTGGTTGCTTGGGGTAAGGTATAACATTTAAGGTTATGAACTTTTTTAATAAAAGTTTGATTTATTAAAATTCTGTCTAGTTTACAGTGGATATTTCTAAACTCGCCTGATTTTCAAGTGAATTTGTTTCCTTTAATAGAAGGTTTAGTTAAACCAGTTTTAAACATAAAATTCGAGAGGAATTCTAGTTTCTTAAAAGGAATTGCAATTCCTTCCCTTTTTTCAGAAGCTTTCATAATTGTGTTAAAATCCCCTATTATAATCCAAGGATTATTGATATTATTGTTTAACTGTTCCAAATTATTCCATAATAAAAATCTATCTTTTTCAAAATTTGAAGCATAAACAAAAGTCACAATTAATCGAAGGCCCCCTTTGTTTTTAAAAATACAATGAATATATTGAAAAATAAGAGTATATTGGATAATTCCCAAATGTTGGGATCCTAAATTACAATTATCCTACCATGACCCCCCATTGAATTATTATGAATAATATTCCAGTTATTTAAAAATCTATTATGGAAATTATTTAGATTGCTCTCGGTAAGTTTTTTTTCTAATATACCAACCATGCTAGGTTTGTAAGATAACAATAATTTTGAGAAATCCAATTTTCTTTCAGGGGAATTTAATCCCCTTACATTCCAAGAAATTATTGACATAATAATAAAATATAATAAAGAATATATGCAAGGATATCACAACAGCTATAGAGAAAAGTTGTTGCTAACTTCTATACTTTCAGAAGTCATCCCTCCTCTTTTCTTACAGTCTTTTTTACTCTTAACTTTTAGGAATTCTTTCCAGTCTGGATTTTTGATGATATATTTCTTCTCAAAGCCTTTTGAATTAGTGATGTCAACATTATCATTGTCCATAATTTTCCGTATATTCTTTTTTCTAGCTTTTTTTCTTTTGTTGCTGACAGGAGAGGAAGAAGAGGATAAAAGAAGTCCCTTTTTTCAATCAACTTGTTTCTTCATGTCGGGGGGGGGGGGGGGAGGGGAGAACCAAGAACTGTACATTATTATCCCTAGGACAATGTTGATTATTCTCTATGTTTTCATTCACATTGCCATTTGGAACAGATTTAACAACAGAGCCAATTTTTCCCTTCTGCTGTTCAGTTTCCTTGGCTACATTGAAGCATGTTTCTTTCTCTTTTGTGCTTTTTGAATTTGCTTGCAAAAATGGACTCTCCATTTGCTCATCAATGCATATAATATCCATATCATCTTTTGAGATTTCTGGACCCGAAATGTTTTTCTTTTTTTCAAAGAATTGAATTTTCTCTAAAATTAGATTATTATCAAGAATAGATGGAATTTCATAAAGATTATCAGTTTCAAAGTTTACAGTGTTTTTAACCTGTTCATTCTTTTCTTGATTTGAAGCATCTTGCTCATTTCTTGGATTCTATGAATCTGGTGATTTTCTCAGATCTGTATTGGGATTTAAGTTTTCTTTTCCTTTCCAAACTGGTTTCGATGAGCATGCTTTAGTGAGATGTCCAAAGCAAGCACATTTCATACATCTTGGTGGGATCCATTCATATTCAATTTTCCGTGTAATGTTTTCACCATCAGGCATAGTGATGTAGGCAAAATCTGGTAAAACTTCATTGGCTTTGATTTCAACGAAGATTCTTGCATAGCTTAGCCTGGTCTCACTGGCCGTAGGCTCGTCTAGGTTTATCGGAATGCCTACAGCACTAGCTATTGCAGCAAATGATTCTCTGTCCCATAATCTGAGATTTAATTCTGGCAATCTTATCTATATTGGATAAGTAGATAGTAGATCACGATCAAGAATCATTTTCTTGTCCCATTTTTTCAAAATTATAAGTTTGCCATTGATAAAGAATGGTACGTTTTGAATAACCTTGTTGCAGTCAGATTCATTGGGGAATCTGATGATAAAGAAGCCACTATTTCTTGTATAGATCTCAAATTTGTCAACTGGATTCCATGTTTTAACAAAAAAATCTCTGAAATGATGATAATAGGGCCGTATTCCAAACACATAAGCTACTATAGAATTACTCCATTTATCCTCGGTTCTTCGGCTGATCTCTTCTTTAACAACAATAATTCGTTTGTCACCTAATTTGATAGGTGCTGAGTAACCCAAATCTACAATTAAATTGAGCAAGCCTTTCCTAACCAAATCTGCCCAAGAAGATGATGGTTTTACCATGTTAGTTGTTTCGGTTGAGTGAGTTCTTAAGGCATTGTGGATTTGTTTTATCCCTAACTGCTGATGATTATATCTCTGGTTGATACTGCCCTCTGGGCTCTGATCTTGTCGGAAGAGAGATGGCAGGTCTTTGAGTTTGCCTCTGGAATTTCGCTGGTGGAATCTTGCGGCGGTTTCTGACCAATTGAAAACCATCATTTTCTTGGTCAGGGGGATTATCGTTTTGATTCGGGAAAGAAAGAAGATGAGGAGAGGCCGGAGAATCAAGGAGGGGGATTGAAGAGCCCTTAGGATTTTGATCAGTGGAAGCCAGTGTTTTTTATGTAGCAATTGCTATGGGAATAGTAATTGTCTAATTGACTTGATTACCATTTTTGCCATACCAATGTTTTAAGATGAGTTTATCATCACTTCCTATGTCTCGATGACGAGATTTAGATAACACAACCGTTATATAATTCGAATCATTCCTTTGACTTGATTAATTATCTCATTGACATAATCAACATTTGACCATGCCAACATTTTAACACATGCTGGTCATCATTTTGAACGTTTTGTCAAACATGATTTCATTCATATGATCTAGCATACAAAATAATACATTATTTATCTTATGTTCTCAATTTCTTTCGTGCAGTTCCATTAGCTAATTTTGTAGGGATTGCGATTGTGAAACTCCTATGTGTAATCTCAATCTTCGTCGATATTCAAACACCTCGATCATCAAAGTTTTAAGGACATTGCAAAAGCATAGCAAAGGAAACATGGTCATATTTTTATCAATCATAGGTGAAGTCCAACTTTGATATTTGAAACGATGCCTTTTACAATGATATATTGTGTATTCAGTAAGATGTCTGAAGCTCATCGGTATACATTCTAAACAACCTTTTCGTTGATTGTGAGATACGATCCTTAAATTCACTTGGTTTGACCAAGGTCTTTATTACTTTATGTATACCTCCAACTGTCATGACACTAACCCTCTTCACGAGGGAAACAAATTCTTTTTTAAGTAGTGTTTTATCTTGTATGTCTCAAAGCACATCCGACTATGTCTGTAACACGATAGGGTCAGTGATTATCCCTAACTAAAGTATGATCTTCACACCTAAGCTCGAAAACCTAGTCTACTATGCATCGTCGTGTGAGGTTTTTTATTTGACTTTAATACCCGTAAAACATCTCGACGAGTCATTATGTATTTGTTATTTAATGAGCATACATACAATACCTCTTGATGTCCCTAAAATCCATAAGTAATGCACTGTCTATTAAGGGAGAATGTCATAAATACTAGTTTATCCATTGTAATGAAATCTGTTCTCAAAGCACCTCAAACTAGGAACAATTTAAGGATGAGAGATTAAGTGTTTGATCCAAACTCATTATTGTGAATTCTTTATAGCTATAATCTATATGATACTTACCCTATGGATTTCTAATTATGTGGTAAAAATGTGCTTGTAACATTAAATTAACTATATGAAGGTATAAACACATACAACAAAAACAAAACCAATAGCATCCTTTTATTCCCAATAAGTCTGACATTATTGATAGAGTTAGGGTTATGCCCTAGATGCAATTATATAACTTGTTACATATATCTAACTCAATAACCAATCTTGTTCGAAATAAAAAGTGTTTTCTTTCTATTATATACTTTATATAATGTATTATACAAATTTATTTAATTAAAAGTATATTTAATAGAAAATTCATAAATGGTATGTTTTATGATATTAGTTACAAGTATTGTAACCATAAGTAATTTATCACAAAGAAATTGAACACACCGTTTTAAATATTCATAGTCAAGATGTATCGAGACTGGATATCGATGCGTCCGTTGAGACTAGAGTACATTATGCTCTCCAAATGTTGGGCAATGTATTATTCATGACTACTGGGGACACCAAGGGGTTATGTACTGATAGTTATTGGATAACTATGAAATGACTTACTAGATAGTTTTCTGTTGGTTAATATAACTAAGGTCAAACAACAAATATCGATGTGACAAAATTACACGGTTCTCTTGACTTGAGAATATCTTTAATGTGAAATCTCCGCTTTGATTATAGTTAAACCATGGCACGGGGTCCATCGAATGACTATTGTTGGTCGAGTGGAAGCATTGCAAGTGAAACACTATTCAAAAGAGGATTCATCTCCTTGATTATATATGGTTAGTATCACGGTCAACTGAAGTAAACTCAAAGTCAAAGTCTCTGACTATAGCAGTTCGTTTAAGAATAACTGTTATTATTGAACCAAGAACTTTGTGTCCGAACTATAGAATTGAATATGTCGATATTGGAATTTTGACTATTAGCAAATCCCATAAGTCCAAAATGGTATAATTTTGCCGAAAAGAATTGGTGTAAATAATTTTCACTACTTAGTAATGCTTAATAAAGTAAAATTAGATTTTACTGAAACCAAGTAAGTGATAAATTTGACCATAATGTCACACCACATGCTAAGTGACGTGTGAACATTGATATTTGAAATTTTCAGTATTAATTACTGACCAAATTTACACCTAAGAGTCACACAACCGAAATGTTGAATATTCATTTTGCCACCTTTTTTAATTAATTAATTAATTTTTGTAAATTAATAAGTATGTATGAAATATTAATTATAAAATTTTATTTGATGTATACTGAACAATATTGAATAATGTGCATATAATAGTTAAATAAACACTAATCGATATACGATGTCGATATGCATTTAAATTGGATTTAAATACAATAAATATTGTTTGGACTTGAAGTGATTTTGAGGCCCAAAAGGGGCTTGTCATTTCTGGATAGGATAGGCAAGGGTAGGCCAGCCATATTGGTGGTTAACGTTGGTTGGAATTTGAGTTAATATAGAGGAGAATTGTTGTGAGAAAAATAAGGATCTAGATCATTGTTTTACTCCTCAAAATCTCCTTATTTAATTAGCTCTAACACACACATTTTATTGAATTTTTGGGAGCCTCCAAACTTTCCCTTTGTTGGCCGAAATCAACCCCACCCTCTCCTCAAATTTTCAAGCACCTTATATACAAATCTAGTCAAATACAATCGTCCATGGTATGGCTGTTCGGGAGCTTTCAACTTCTGGACTTGAAATTGGATTCAAGGATTTTAATTCATCGTTTCAAGGTGCGAATTCTAGGCTTTAGTGAAAGGTCCATTTCGTATTTATTAACATACGTAAACGCTTATTTAATTATTGTATAACATGCCAGTTAGTTACAAATTATAATGACTTTGAATATTGACGTACTGTCACATATTGATGGTTGTATATATATGTGCATATATACAAAATAATTATATGTATATTACAAGTGCTCACGGCCAAACTTAAAAAATAATTACTTTTTGAAAATTAAATAATATTAAAAATGATTTTAATTTAATTAGAATCCAAATTAAAAGAATGACATAATATAATGTATGTTTTAAATTTTATATGTGTTCATTTACAGGCACAATGCTTTCGAAAATTTTAAAAAAATTGTATATACATGTAATGACCCAGAAGTTCACCGCTTTATTTGTGAATATTTATAATTTTAATATTCAAATAATGGATTTTATAATTAAAATAAAACTCTTTTAAATAATAACAGTGAAATAGTTTTCAAAATTTGTTTACAAAAATATTCAGTTCGAAGAAAAATAAAAAATGTGACCGGAATTCATTTTTCGAAATTTCATCGGCTAAATTTATCGGAAAACGTTCTGAACTATATAATATAAATAGACACATACATGTATAAATAAGTTAGCATATGTTAGTTTATAGGTATATATATATATATACTTAAGTTTAAATGAGTTGAATTTTTGAATGTAAAGAAATATAATTAAAAAGTGTTTAATCATGACATGACATTAGGATAAAACATGTCTAAAACAAGGTACACATGCATTTTATTCATGTTGGCTAACCATGAGAGGGAGGGGGACATGCTTTACATGTTTCAAGGAGGGAGGGAGCATGCATGATGAGGTGGCAAGCTAGGAGAGGAGGGTATGTACATTAAGGTCATTTAGCTAATTCATTTTGTATAAAAGCAAATTTCTAGTTTTCTTTATTATTTCTCATTTCATTCTTTCCAATTCAAAGCTTCATTTTTTAGCTTCCATGGCTTCCTAGTTCTTTTCTAAAGTTAGAAAATATTATTTTTCCACCTTTTAGTATTTAAAAAGTTGTTTAAACCTTTTCTTTTCCTTAATACAACTCCTTTTTCTCATAACAAGTTCAAACCCCCACCCTCCAAGCCCTAGGCCGAGCATACCCTTCATGGCTGAATTTCCTTGACCTTCAAGGCCACCAAAAACTCCATTTTTGTTAAGGAAAATCAAAACTCTAGGTCATTTGTAAAAGTTAGCAAGCTTGATTAGTTTTGGTTAGCTTTAAGGTGAGTAAAGCCCACACTTCTACATAAGTTTTTGACTTTATTTTTGAGGTTACTTGGTTGTTAAATATGATGATACTTTGATAATAAATATTGTTATTTGGTTGTTAAGTATGTTGGATATTTGGTTTAGATAATGTTGTAGTTGTTTTGCTTATGTATGCATATGTATGTGCTTAGATGAAGTGTAGTAAACTTGAAAATGAGAGTTAGTTAATTAATAGCAAGTTAATGTCTTTGCTTGTGTATGTTGATTATGTCATGGATATATGTTGTACACTTGCTTATGATGTTGTATATGAAGAAAAGTTAACACTTGAATTTGTAAGATAGCGACGTATAAATTCTTTGTTTTGAAAACTGGTTTTACTTAAGAATTGTTTTTGAAAAGTTACAATTTTTAAAACTTTGATTTAATTTCCAAAACCTTACTTTTGCTTCAAAATATTATATTAAGTTATAAAAGTAGTTAGTATATGAAAGCTAAGTATTTTAAAGCCCTTTGATATATTAAACAATTTTGCAAATTTCGGGTCGTATAGCGATAGTCGCTATAAATGCAGTTCGTGAAAAACGAAATCTTTTTGAATTTAAAATGTTTAACTTAGGTATCTTTTTGAAAAGTGTTTTCAAAAATATTTAAAATATTTAAAATTAATTATTAATTAATTAATTATTTATTTATTTAATGATTATTTTATCAATTAATTAAGTAAGGTAATTAGTACTTAATCATTAATTAAGTTAGGGTAATTAGTACTTAATTATTTTAAGTAAGATAATTTTAATTAATTAATTAATTAGAGATTAATATTATTTAATTAGGATTAATTAAATTATTTATTTAAGAAGTGTTTAATTATTAATTATTTATTAATCAAGTTAAATTTAAGTTAAGATTTAATTAAAACTTAATTATGATTTAATTATTATTTAAGTTTTAATTAATGATTATTTAATTAACTAATTGAGATTAATTTATATTTAGTTATTATTTAAAAGTTTAAATTATTATTTGATAATTAATTAAAGATTAATTGGGTTTAATTATTTATTTGAATTATTGTTTAATTAACTATTTAAAGGTTTAGTTATTTTTAAATAAAAGTTTTAAACCATTTTATTTCCAAAGATCAGATTTTTATTTAAGCAACTCCCTTTCAAACAGTATTTAAATCCAAGGGATTTCATTGTCAGTTACCCTTAAGTAACCCCACATGATTATAAAACCAAATGAAATCGGTTTAGCAGGACAAAACACCATTCTGCTACTATAATAACTTGGTCATGTGTTTAGCAGAACAAATCCCCATCAGCTATTAATATAACTTGGACATTTACCTGTATGTTGATTGATTGTTATTGGATGATTCCCTTTACATACCTGCTTCTTATGAAAATACTCATGTTATAACTTGATAAGTTAAACTTAGTTAAATGAACCATTGTGGTCATTAAGCCTCTATCTGATTTTGTGAAGTCAAGTATTTCATTTTATTGTTTTTGAAAAGGGTTTAATGTTATTATCATTTTTAAATATGACATTTAAAGGATAATCAGGCAATAATTTTATTAAAGGTGTTTTTGAAACTAATTAAATACTTTTAAAATCATTGTTTTATTTATATAGTTTTAAGATAATTAAATAAAGAATGTTTAAATAATAACTTGTTTATTTAAAAGTGCATTAAATAATTGATTTGTTTATCAAAGGAACCTTATCGATTAATATTTATAAAAGAGATTTATAAATGATTTGAATATTTACAAGAAGTTATATAAATGGTTTTGGATATTTGTAAAATAAGTTTTATAAATGATTTTGGAGATTTATAAAGAGTTATATAAATGGTTTTGATATTTATAAAAGAGTTTTGTAAATTAACTTGGAGTTTTATAAAGAGTTTTATAAATGGGTCTGGAATTTAAGTAAAGGAGATTTCATAAATGGAAGAGATTTATTAGAAAGAATTATAGAAGTAAATTACAAAAGAATTTTAGATTTGGATTTCCTTTAACCGACCTTCTTAATTATGGTGGTATGGACATTCGTTCCACACTTGACACCGAAGGAATATTGTTTGAGGTTATTTTTATCTCCAATTTAAATAACTTTTGTTTCAATCCTTTTAATATGACTTTCAAATTAGAAATCTTTCACAAATGTTTGGTGAATATACTTATGTAAGTGAGATAAGTATATAAATGTTTTGATAAACATTTTGAAAAGAGATTTAATAAATGAAAGATTTGTTTTGGGGCTTAGTGGTTGCTATGGGTAATTAAATCTAGAAATTGTTGTTTGATTATTTGATAGATAACCGACTATCAAATTTTGGCCAGTTTTGACTTAGGAAGTATGATTGTATATGCGAGCACTACAAAAGAATTTTGGATTCCCTACGCCAGTTTGGCGTAGGCGCGTCGTAGGGAAAAGATTTTACCTACGCCATCCCTACGCCAAAGAAGATGTTGGAAAACAATGCGTCGCAAAAAAATCCCTACGGGTTCCCTACGCCTCCTTCCATATGCCTTCCCTACACCCCATTCCATACGCCTTCCCTACGCCGCATTCCATACGCCTTCCCTACGCCGCATTACATATGCATTCCCTACGCCTATTTCCATACGCGTTCCCTACGCCTAATTCCATACGTCTTCCCTACGCCTAGCCTTCTTCCTTTTAAAGTGCAGAAATCAGATTTTCCTTACGAGTTCCATACGCCTTCCCTACGCCACCGTACACCAAAATTCAATATGATTCTACTGTATTTATCTTCATCTACCACAGATCATAATAAAATATAATAAACCCGAACATCAACAATAGAAAGCATTAAATATAATATATAACCACATGCAAAATCGTAACAATATATATCATTACAAAACATTAATGTAGAATGCATATCATTGTCAAATTACCATAAAATTGCTACAAATGTATTTAAAAAAATCATGTCCAACAATAAAATAAAGTTGCTACATAACTCAAACATAGTTGTTTCATCTAATTCAAACATCATACAATGTACCTTATAAAAATAGAACATCAAACCCATAGTCAAAACAAGACTAACTCACGAAGTATGTCATATCTCCGATCCTTGCTCCCGCCTCAACCCCCGTATAAACTCTTGCACAGAATTCATCTCTTCATGCATGGAAGATAAATTATTAAATTATTAACTAATAATAGAGTTATCTTCTATCTGTTCAAATCATATATGGAAAGTGATTTCTTAAGAGGTTTAACATTGCAGTTTTAAGTAATACTTCCAACTAAATGCGAAGCTGATTATTCAAATGATTTGGATATAGCTGCAAACGCTTTCTGAAACATTCTGTAACTAACAACATGAACATATCAAACAATCAGCGATTGTGATCACAGTCTTATTAGAAAGTAGCAGATAAAACAAAGGTACCCGATGAGTTTTTTCTGTAATATGGTTTTCTCAAGCTATATATGTGTGCATGAAACAACTGCCACTAATTGAATAGTGATCACACCAACTTGCTAAAAAAGAAGCATGAAACAAAGATATATATATATAGAACAATGATCAGACCATCTCAACAACCCTCAATAACCAAGTCAAATAAGCCAAGGAACATTCATGGTAGTGATTTATAAGATAAATTACCTGAAGATTCGAAGCCGGGGAAGATGAATTCGTGCCCATTGCTGCTCTTCCAAACCTCCTACCATAGAAACCCCACTTGCATGAAAGAAGCCACCTAAAACTGGTTTGCTTCAGAATGGGGTAGTCCTTCTACAAGAATGCTAGATCTGTCAACATTAGTTTCAAGCCTAGTAAAGGAATACAAGTTGTTCAAGAACCCAGTAATGATGTTTATGGATTGTCTAGTTGGCTTAGTAAAAATCAGAAGACCATCAGCAAACATTAGGGAAGAAATTTGAGGATCTCTACATTTAGGGCGTAGGTGGAAGGTTTTGCTTTCAATAGCCTTATTGATCAACCGAGTTAGTACTTCCATAACCAAAATAAATAAATGTGAAGACATAGGATCCCCTTATCTAATTCCTTATATGCTCTTGAAATAGCATACCTGATTGCCATTAAGAACCAAGAAATAATATGGAGTAGAAATACAAGTATGTATCCATTTAACAAAATGCATAGGAAACCCCATTTTAGCCGTGATAACCATATTACATCGGAATTTGCCCATTTCCCTGCTTCATGGTAATACTTGCTTCGGAGTTCGATGCTGAAGCGGGTTTTAGGTACCGGATCCGAGGGTTGTTGCAGAGGAGGATGACGGGGTTGAAGGGAGATTGATTTGCGGTGGTCGACGAACGGTGGCGCTGACGGAGGTGGGAGCGGCGGAGGTCGATGGAGGGAGGCGGAGGGGAGTGGATCTGCTCAAGGAAGCCAGAACTGCAGTTAGGGCAAGTGGGGGAATTTGGTTGGTCAACGGCGCGGACAAATTGGGTGCAACGGTAGCACCAGTAAGAGGAATTGGATGAGGCAGACATTAATAAGTTGGAAGAATGGAGATCCAGTTGGAGATCTAAAAATGAAATTTAATAGTGAAGATGAAAATAGAAGAAAGAAGAATTGGGGGATTATAAAGTATAAACTAAAACATCACGTTTGTAAAAGGAAGTTTCAATGAAAAGAGTGCGTAGCGTGTTCAGTGTTCTTTAACGTTTAATATGTTTAATATGTTAAAAAGACAAAAAATAGTTGATTTGGATGCAAAAGTTGAACAGATATATCTCAATGCCTATATTTTGCAAATTCATGTTAACCAGGTTAAAATTTAAACCAAGTATAATCAATTATCAAAAGAAAAAAAAAGACTTTTACAATAATATAGAAAAACAATAACTCATTAAAAAATGTCACATTTCTAACAAAAGCTGATTTTCCGCAAAGTTTAATTAGTTTTATTTTTAAGTTTAACTGAATTTTTTTTTATATAATGTAAATTTCTTGCTTACTTTTCTTGAATCATAATTTTCATATTTCGGACTATTAATTTGGTATTTCAACTTATTAAATTTAATTATTATTCTTTTTTAGTTAATTAAACATCTAAAAGTTAATTATTATAATTTAAATTTAATATATATATATATATATACATATAATTTTATTTTAGTTTCGAAAGTTAATACGATTTACTGAAAAATTAAATTATATATTTTTATAATATAATTTCAAGTTAAACTACAAAAGTTAATAATTGTCTGGCGTAGGTAAAGCGTAGAGAAATTCCAATCTCTTTCCTCCAAGGGCGTAGGGAATGCGTAGGGAGAACAATAAGGTGTATGGAATGGGTAGGCAATTCTCTACACATTCCCTACGCCATAGTCAATTGTTGGAGAACCTGGTGCGTGTAGGAAATGTGTAGGGAATTCTCTACGCCGTCCCTACCCCTTCCCTATGTTTCCACGTTTTCCCTACGCCGCGCCTACGCGGCGTAGGGATGGCGTAGGGAATTCTGGGTTGGAAAACAGCCCTCTTTTTTGTAGTGGAGTTCCTCGGTAAGGACTCGAATACTTTTTGTATACTTCCAAAAGAACCGAGAATGAGTTGAGTGAAAATTATCGTTGTTGGTTTGGAGGGACCGGGATCAGATATGTTATCCAAAAACCACTCTGAACCGACACATGTGTTCACATGGAAGACATCTTAATGATGATTGAAGACGATGCTCCTTGAAAAGCCTTGGGTTTCGTTCAAACCCAGAACCAACTTGTATGGATGAATGCTAGCATTGCATTTCTACCTGGAGGGTAGTGTTAGCATTCCACGATGGATTGCTAAATGTTAAGAGCGTAGCCTCTCAAACCTCACACCCCAGAAATGGTGAAAATAGGGTAGATGTAGTAGGGCCGTGTGGGTCGCATCCATTAGGGTATGATCATCCCAAGATCTAGTATCGATATCTCTATGTATGCTTCAAGCCTATTTTTGGTTGTTGATCGCAACCGATGGGTGGTCATATTCGGTACTACCCAGTTCAGGGGTAGGCCAGTCCTGTGTTAGCAGGGGTTGAAAGGTTTTCGATCCCACTGTACATTTTACCTAGAGGTGTACAGATTTTCGGAAGGTAGTCTCTTACCTTGTCATTTGTTGGAAATCCATTCTCCAATACGAGCATACGATTTTTGATTGTATATCTATTATTGCTGTCATGTACACACATCATAGTTACTTGATTATTGATATTTTAAATCATAGACATTATTATAATATCATGGATTTCATAAGAAAATGTTTTGGTTATCGTAGGGTAAAAACTCATCCGTGTTTATGTGCGGCATGGTCTTACGAGATACCTTTGATTTTAAAGGGTTTTATTGGTTATAATAAAGTTCCTTGTGATTTTAGTTTCTCACACTGGTTTTACCAGACTAACCCGAGCGTTGTTTTCCCATAATGGTCGGGTCAGCCCGAGCATATTTTCCAGATTTAACTAGATTCTTTGGAGCTTTCAGGAGACGAGCTGGATTCTCTAAGATGTATTCGCATATCTTAAAGTCTTCCGCTATTTAATTACTCTTGATATCTGTTTGTTGTATTTATCAAATTGTAAGGACATGCTGTTATAACTATCCAGTAGATAATAGGTTAAGCACTCTAATGTTGTGTATAATAAAGACGATTTCTTTTTTGTAAAGACTTGTTCATATTATATATTACTCATCGCGTTTTGTGATATTTTATTCTGTCTTCGCTTTCTTCAACCCAAATGACCCGTCTTTCGAACATTTACATGATCGGCACATGAATACCAAGGATGTATTAATTGTCGTCTTTAGGTGTAAGAAAGGCAGATCGTTACAATATATATATATATTATTTATAAAAGAATTTATTTATTTAATTTAAAATTGATTATACAGATAAAATACATATACATATGTTTAAAATAATATAAAAGTTTAGACAAAATATTGTTCATTTTGCTTTCGAAAAAAATTCAAAATTCAAAATTAATTTTTTCTGTTTAAACATTTCCATACAATATTTAAAATTAAATAATAAATGTTTATTGTAACAAATATATATAAAACCAAAAAAATTTAGGCCGAGAGCAATGTTGCAATATATATTATTAATATTTAAATAAATAAATATATATAAGTATCTATATATATGCGTATATATCATATATAAATTATTTTTAATTGAAATTATTTTTTTATGAATTACATACAATATTTAAAGTATTTATTTAAAATATTTTATAACATGATATCTAAAATAATTTTATGATTATATATATATTTATACATATATATAAATGTATTTTATAAGTATTTTATATAAGGTTATTTATAATTAGTATTTCATAATATACACACACATATATTACTATATTTATACACATGTATATATTTATATTATTTTAATGTGCGCGCACGCGCACACATATATATTGATAATACATTTGTATATAGAGGTACTAACATGTCCACTGCGGTATAAATCTCAACATCTATACATGTGCATATTAAACCATGCACGCCCTATTATGTCGCATATGTACGTACACACATAAGTGTATATGACAAACACACACACACACACATATTGTAGCGATCCAGAATTTTACCGCCTTAATTTGTGAATATTTGAATAATTTTAAATATTAAAATAATAGGTTTTATACAAAAAAATATAACTCTTTTAAATAATAACAAATGGTGGTAAAATAGATTTGTAACAACCCAAGATTTTGCCACTTTGAAATAGGTTATTTAAATATATTTTATATAATCAATAAATGGATTTTTATTAGCAAATAAACCTATTTTAGTTATTTAATAATGATGATAAAATAGTTTTCAAAATTTGTTTACCAATATATATAGTTCAAATAAATGTAGAAAATGTGACCGAAGAACGTTTTTCGAATTTTCGGTATTGAAAAGTTGTTAGGAAACGTTGTGCACACCAGTGTACACATGCACACATATATGCACATGCCATGTTAAGTTAATTAGTGAGTTAATACTAAATAAATCATGCTTAGTTTAAATTTATACTTGATGTGACAAATTATGTTATAAAAAGGCGCATGCGCGCGCGCACCCACACACATATATAAGCACACTTATATATATACAAATCACCTCCATTTCTTTAGTACACACACATGGAAGCTCTATCATTGACTCAAGGCATGGGAGAAGGGGGGGAAACATGTGGAGAATCATGGTAGGGAGATATGGGTGCATGCATGCATGTATTATTTTATTAAGTTACTTTACATATTTTAATAAATTCCTAAGCCTACAAATACCCCTCTCATTCCTACATCCTCTTCTTTGTTTTTATTTACATTCTCATGTCTAAACCCTCTTCTTATCTTCATGTATCTCAATGGCTTCCATCTCCAAATTCTTAAGAGAAAAAATAGAGAAAATAGTGTAAAAACATAACTAAACTCCTCCACTTCACTTCCAAATCCAGTCTATACTAAACAAAACCCATATCCACCAAAAACCACCAAGGCCGAACCTTTTTCTAGCCATGCCCTAGCCAAATATGACCTAGGCCAAGCCCATTTAGACTTCCAAAGGTCCACGTCTTCACTTTGTTGAGCTAGAGCATGTGAGCTAGGTCGAGAGCAAGTTTAATTTGATATAGTGAAAGTTTGGTGAGTAAAGTTCATGTTTTTAAAACTCAAGTTACTAACTTTGTAAAGTTGTAATATGTATGAGTTAAAATGTTGCTTACGTATGTAGTAATTTTATATGTTGTGTATGCATCCATATATGTTGATTTGGTGTTGATTGCTTATCCGAAGTTTGAGTAGGGGATAAAGATTTTACCTTGAATATTGGAAAAGTTAATTAGTATTGTGAAGTAATACTTTGTTTATGATGGTGCTATAATGTTATGATGTGATATTATGTTGTATGTGTTGTATGTGAATTTATGACACAAAGATAGCGATTCGCTAACCAAAAGTGACGTAGAAATCCGCTTTTTGTTGAAAGTTTGATTTTGTTTTAAAGCGAAATATTTTTAAGCTGAAATCTTTGATTTTGTTTTCAAAAGTTTATTTTTATGTTTAAAGAAGATAAGAGTTCAAAATTGAAGTTTTAAAAGTTAGAAAATCAAAATTTCAAGTTTTGAAAATTACGGGTCCGTATATCGATAGTCACTATACGCGTAGTTCGCAAAATCCAAACTATTTCCAAATCCGAAACTTGTTTCCACCTAGAAACTTTTTGAAAGGTGTTTTCTAACTTTTTTATAAGTTTTAAAGTGTGAAAATAGAGTTTTGAAGTTAATTTACTTAAAACCAAGTTTTGAAATTACGGGTTCGTATTACGATAGTGGCTATACGCGCAGTTCGGAAAATTTAACTAGTTTTCTAATCTAAACTTGTTTTCACTTAGGAATCCTTTTGGAAATGTTTTCTAACTTTAATTTAGTAATCAGGGAACAATTATTTAATTATTTATTTAATGATTATTTAATTGATTAATTAATTAATAAAGGTAATTTGTGCTTAATCATTTGTTAATAATAATATTTTTTAAACTTATATGTTAATCAATTAAGTTAATCATGATTTGTTACTTAATTAAGGTTAACTATTACTAAATTATTAATTAATTATTTATTTAAGGTAGTTATTAATTAATTATTATTTTAAAAAGGCGTTTTATTTAATTAATCTTTGATTAAAGTTAATTATATTTTAATAAGGTTTAATTACCTTTAATTAGAATTTAATTACTATTTAAAAAGGATTTGATTCTCATTTACAAGGGTTTTAATTTAAAATCGCCGAAGTTTAAGTAATAGTTTTGTCTTAAAATGTATTTTCGTTTCAAATTTGTTTTAAATCAAGAGTTTTCTATGTCGCTTACCCTTAAGTTACCCCATATGATTAGGAAAACTAAATGACATCTATTAGGAGAACAAAACACCTTTCTTCTATTATAATTAACTTGGGCATTTACTTAAGTTGATTGATTGTTAGGTGTTGATCCCTTATATACCTGTAGTTATGTGATGCCATGTTAGACTGGATAAGTAAAACCAAATTAAAAGCACCATTGTAGTCGCTATGTAACAACCCGGAAATTTTAATGATTTTATTAACGTAATTAACTAAATTTTTATGAAAATTAAATATTAAATTATTGAAATGAAAATTTGATATTTGGTATGCGTCTATTTAAACATAGCAAGTGTCAAATTTTCATTAGAAAATATGAATGTTTGTTCTGTTGTATAATTTCCAATTTTAAATTTAAATCAGTTGAATTTGATGAAATTAAAATATTTTTGAAATCTAAATATTTTTATATAATAATAATGCAAATCATTTTCTGAGTGACACAACAAATTTCATTTTGCCAAATTTGGAATGCTCTAGCCCCGTTTATCTTATTTTCGGCGGTTTAGCAGCATTTTGGCAGCGAATAACGAGTTTTGATAGAATGGTCATATTGTTGATATCTGTGTACCATTATGTTCGTCTTGTTGTGCTGATCTCCGCAGTATATTCATTCTTGTAATTCGGGGTCCGTTACGTGGCGAAATCGACGAAACGACTTGCCGTATCGGTTCTGTGTTTGAGTTTTGATTTCCTTGTGCCTTTTTATTATCCACCGTACTCCCTAAAGCCATTTCTCTTTAATAATTTTCTAAATCAGCGTCTGACTATTGCCATTCCTATTTGGTCTATATTTATATTCTCTTTGTCCTTTCATCTTTCTTCTTAGTTGCCATTTTCTGAAAATATAAAATATATAGCAGTATACATCAAATTTTCGTATGCCTTCGAGTTCCTGGTGCCTCACTCCAGGTCTTATTTCTTTGGGCTTCGAGAATTCTTTTTCATTTTTCTTAATATAAGTTTTAATCTCTGTTGCTTTCATTTTTCTCGTGGAAGAAACTTTTGTGCCCGAGTTTCCTTCGTTCTCAACCCGAAGACAGCCTGTTCTTTTCTAAATTTTGCCCGAAGCAAGCCCTATAGCAAATCTGCTGTGCTCCTCCCTCTTTTTCCCGAACCTGCTCTCGTCCCAGCAACTTCAAAACCCGATCCACTCCCCTCAAATGCCCTTGCCGACAGCCTCCACGGCACCCACCTCTCCAAGTCACGACCCTTCCACCAAACACCACCTGCACGCTCACCCCGTCCGACCACCGCCCGCGTCATTGATCCACTCCGCCTCACACCACACTCCACCCATCAGCCACTGTCCTGCCGCCATTCCCATCAACTGCCAAACCTGTAGCCACCCGCCAGAGCATGCAAACCCGACCATCACCACTGGCCAGCGCTATCTTTCCTCGAGCAGCAGCCATCCGCCAACACTCACCTCGCAATACCATAGCACAGCTGACTGCTCTCCTCACCAATGACCTGTACCTCCAAAGCAACCCGGCCATCCTCCTCCGCAACCGTCTTATCCCTTGAGTCCACCCTCTTTCTTTGCCGATCAGCCTTTCATGCTCATTCCCTCTATTTTTCTAATCTACTGTTGCTAAGAAGTGGTAATATATATATATATATATATATATATATATATATATACACACACACACACAAGTTATATCTTGCCTGAGCTTGTTCATTTTTTTGTTATATATCTCAAATTTTTGTTATATATACATACATACATACATACATATATACATATATATATATATATATATATATATTGGCGAACAACAGTTTTCTATTTTGGTGTATATAAATATTGTTTTAAGTATGTCATAAGATATTGATTTGAAATATATATATAGATGTTTTGATGTTATTATATGTGTTTTAAATTAAGTATTGATTTTAAATTATAATATATATACTTTGAATTTAAATATATGTGTTTTAAGAAATACTGTTTTTGAAATATAAGATATAAAGATTTTATTTTAATAGGTGTTAAAATTAAATATTGGGAAAATTATATATATATTATTTTTATATGTGGGAAAATCTTAAATTTTAAAATTTATATATAATGTTTTCATCGAATTCGAATTCAAGTATCTAGCTTGTCGCTGTTCAGTTTGTTGCTTTGTTCGTCGCTGTCCGGACATCTCAACAACTTTTGATTTGCTTTGCTCGTGTCCATATCTATGTGTCTGTCCGTGTTACCATCTTCACCATCATTGTTTTTGTAGCCTCGAAAGGTGAGCAATCACTCACGATTAACATTCTTATATTTAGTAAATTTAATTCACATGAAATGATGATTGAAATATGCTGTTAAATTTGAATTGTTATGTTATTTAATTGTTAAATATGATATGCCATTATCTGTAATTGTTTACCTATGACATATGACACCATAATTGTAACATCCCGCCATTTTGGACCATTCAAATCGACAATAAAACCACACATGTCGGACTTGAATAATTCAAAACAACAGATTGTTAATAAATTTGGGGCAAATAAAATCAATCACAGAATCACAGACACAGAATATCAGAATAACTTCGCAGCGGAATAAATAAACATAGGAGTTCATGAAGCTCCTAGATACAAAGTTTCAAAACTAATACATAATACCAAGTCTGGAAAAAAATATACTTGTAAAGTTAGATACATAAGTTGCTACTACAAAAGCAAAAGTGGCATGGAAATAACTGGAATAAAATATCAAGTAGACGACTGAATCTTCAGCGGATCTCTAGCTTCGAAAGAGGATGAAACCAAAGCTGTGAAACTCAAGCTGACCCGAGCGTGAAGCAAAACACAAAACACTCGAGTCAGGACATACATACTTATAAAATGTTAATCAACTCAAGTGAAATGTAAAGGAATGCATCAGTAACTTAAAGGATGCTTGGGATCGCCCATCCTCTAAGGATCCGTTAAACTATCTACTATGTAGTAATATACGCTATTATAATAGGGTCTAAAGTAAAGTATACTATTTAAAAATAGCGTTAAGGATTTACATTTTCCACCTTAACACATTTTTAGGTATGCCAATAGTCTATACAGTACCGTAACTCCCCGTAAACTAGAGCCGCCGGAGGATACCACATAGGTACGACATAGAACAAACTCGTAGAAGGCGCGCTAGGGTACGTGACATGGCACGACTAGGCAATGCCAGGGTAGATATACCAATTACGCATCCGGGCTGTTGGTAACACATAGCCGCAACTACCACCCAACTCGATCCACACTCCCGAATCAAAGGTGCGCACCAAGTCAATCACAAAGTAATAGAATGGCTAACGATGAAGTGTGTCCAATTAGAGGAGCTACCTCCTTGGCCCGAGAATTGCTCCTGTTTTAGCCACTTTATGCTAACTCACGGGAGTTAGGTCCACGTAAATATACCTTTAGGATCGTCGCCACCATCCTACTTCATTTTGGAATCTCCACCGCATATACAGTTGTTAAGGTGATTTCGGTATCGACAGAAAATATGCACATATCCGATCCCGGTCTCTTTAACAACCAATCGTTATTATAACCCATGGTTATATAAATTTCAAATGGTTTATATTTCATATCAAACATATTCCTTTTAAACCATATAAATTCCATATCATTATTCTTTTAAAATAATATTCATTTTCCCAAAACAGTAATACTTCCAAATTCATTTAATTATAACCCATTTTTAAACATAAAAGTTTAGAGATCATAACACTTTAAGAATGTAACTTTTAGAACCATACATGTAACCTTTAAAAAAATTATAGCATTCATAAAATGTCACCTTTAAGAAAACGCAGCAGTACAGAAGTGCTACTGTAATAATTCGTAGCAGTGCAGAACTGTTACGGTAAGAATTCGCAGCAGTGCAGAAGTGTTATTGTAAGAATCCGCAGCAGTGCAGAATTGTTAGAGTAAGAAACTACAGTAGTTTTGAATTGCTACCGTAAGAAATCGCAGTAGTTTTGAATTGTTATTGTAATAATTCCTACTGCAATAGTCTATAAAATCAAATAGTATATATATTAACAGTTTTTGTCAAAATCATTCTATTCTTCCTATTATATTACTCAAATTTAAGCTATTTAGTCATTTAAAGAAATCACACCTTGATTTAATAACTTTGTCACCAAAACATCAAATTTTAAAGCATAAATATTTATACCAAGTTAAAAGTATTTTTACTTACCTTTTTATTTCTTTTCAGTAAATGACATTTATCATTTTTATTTCCCAAATCATATCATTTTCATTTGTTATAACTTACATGTCAAATGTACGTTTTAACTTACATTTCTTTTCACAAAACATTTATTTTAATCACTATTACATGAATTAAAACTTACAATTTATAGGTTAGAATAGAATACTTAAAAAATTTCAATTAACCTTCATACTGTAAATTAGATTCCAAAAATTACATTTCCAACTATTTATTTCTTATAAAATTTTAACACATGCAAACAAATTCACAGAAATTATTACAATAAATTTTAGTTCAGATTCATATATAAAAATCCAAAATACTTAAAAAAAATTAGAAAAATCATTTTAAATCAACCACGGAGTCTGTATAAAATTCTCTACCCTAGGGTCAAGTAAATACGGACATATATCGTTTCAATCCGCAATTTATTAATTTTTCCGAGTTTTATATCATTTCAAACACGCAATCCCAAGTCAAATAAAATTGCTCAGGCCTATCATTTCATCCCATAACAATTTTCCTTAATCTAAAGATCGTTCGGGTATGTATCGTTTCAACCCATAGTGAAGGAACTTGCAGTGTGATTTCAGAATATGAAATAAACATAACAATATTCAGCATATCATGGCATATGATCAAATAGGTATAATATGATATGAAATAACAAAATAAAATCATATGAATGACATAATATAAACATATGAAATAACATGATATAAACATATAAAGTAATATGATATAAACATATGAAATAACATGATATAACACATGAAATAACATGATAAAATCATAGGTGAAATGTCAAACTTGCATATACATATCCTCACAATTCAATTGTCATCAATTCATCAAATAAATAAGTACGTATGTCAAGTCTGATTTCTCACCTTTCTTTGGTTGGAAAAGTGATTCAAAGCGCAACACAAAAATCAACAAACTACGGACCAGTTTGAGTGAGAGGTGAATCCAAATCCGACGCTTGAAAAATAAAAATAAATTCCATACATAAAGAAATAATTTTACATAGAAAAATAAATAGAAAAATAAAAATAAAAATATAGATATAAACATGTGAAGAGGGCTTGACTATGGGTGCATAAGCTTGGCTATAGGCTAGTTTATTAGTGTTTGGGTTCGTCCATAGGGATTTTGGGTGAAGGGGGTTCGGCCATAGGGGTTTGGGTTTGGTTAGACTAGGTTTTGGTGAAGGGGTTTTCGGCCTAGGGTTTTGTGATGGAGGAGGTGGTCACGGCCAAGGCAAGGGGAGGGGAAAGTGTTGAGGAGGTTTGGCCATGGTGCTTTGGAGGAGGTTCGGCCATGGGAGTTTTGGTGGGAAGGAGAGGTGGTAGGGCCGAGCTTTGTAGAGAAGAAGGAGGGGAAAATGAGAGAGGAGTAGTGGGTTTTAGGCTAGGGATTTGTGGTTAGAGGAAGAGGAGATGGTGTGGCCGAAATTTGTGGAGAAGGAGGGGAAAAATTGGAGAGGAAGAGGGAAGAAGTCTAGGGTTTTGGAGAAGGAAGATGAAGGAGAAGAAGACTTACACTTTTCTGTGGAGGCACAAATGAATGGATGTGGAGGCTAGCCAAAACCCTAGGAGATTATATATATGCTACTTGTTAGTCCTTGAGATGATGGTTTTGATGACAACAACCTTAGAATGGATTATAAAATATAAATACTAACATTATAATTTTAGATATATATGTATATGCATGATTTAACCATGCGGGTACCAAGAATGAAGACTGTACAGTATAGAGATTCAAGATATCAAGGTTGAAGACTCATGAGTATCAAGATTATCAAGAGTTCAAGAGTTCAAGGTAAGTATTGAGTCTAGAATTATGTTAAAACTTCACAATAGCACTGAAATCTTCACTCTATTTTTCTTTTGGCATGGAACCCATTTCTACCTTTTTAGTGGCTTACAAACCCACGACAAGTAGCTTACAAACCTACGACAAGTGGCTTACAAACCCACGAACATCCTGGTTTTGTACAAGTTCTCGAGTCCTGACATGATGAGATACTCTACAGGAAGAAGCTTGCAAAACTACTTCAAAATGTTTTTTCAAAACAACTTCGGAATGATTTTCAAAATTGTTTTTCAAAATGTTTTAGCCTTAAAAATAATCTTTTCAAATGATTTTTCAAAAAGATGTTTTAGCCTTAAATATTCTTGTTTTTAAACTTCGTCTGTTTTAAACTATCTTTTAAATATAATATATTTAGATTTAGATTTAAATATAAAATTATAGTAAAATTATATATATAGTGTTCTCTATATTTATCTATGTATTTTATCTATAGTCAAGTATATTTATAAAGTTTAAAATAGTTTTAATATAAGATAAAGGTTATTTTCAAAGAAAATCAAATCATCAAAAATTGCTTTGGGATGTCGACATGCCTATGGTGACCATGTCGACATGGTGACAGTTGAGTTCAAAATTTAAATTTCAAAAGAAGTGTCTATTCGTCATAACCTTTCACGAATGGACATGACTGTTGTTCTTCTATAAATAGGGGTTAGTTTCAATGAATTTTATATCAGATTTTCTGGTTTTTCACTTCTCTTCTTCTTCCACATTTTCTTATTCAAAATTCTATCATTACTCTGCCGAAATCAATATTGAATCTGACTAGATTATCTCTGGTTTGATTCTCTATCACTATCTCAACAAGATCCAAGTGCTATTCAGAGTTATAGGCTTCTTTGTAATCTATCTAGCGAGAAAAGGTGTGATTGTAGCCTTCGAAATCAATCAAGCGAGAAAAGGTGTGATTGTAGCCTTGGAAATCAATTGGGTGAACTTGTTGCCTCGGAAATCAAGTATCTCTACCCAGAGGATTGTGATTCTGGAGGGTGTACCTCGTAGCCTTGAAACCGAGGGTTGTAATTGTTGAATTGCTTTTGAAAGGAAATCCATACTTAGTTGTGCGGGACTGGATGTAGGGTAACCCCGAACCAGTATAAAATCCGGTGTGTTCTTTCCTTTACTGCATTTACTTTATTTCTGCATCTGTGTTTGATTCTGTGATTATATCTATGTTTGAATTTTACATACATCTGTGTACAAATTAACATAAACTTAAAAAGATTTAGTAATTTCTTATAAACACTATTCACCCCCTCTAGTGTTATTCCTAGCCGTAAGATCCGTAATCCGCATTCTTCACATTTGGTATCAGAGCAAGGTTTTCAAAAGATTCATAATTTGATTTTTGAAAAAGTTTTTTTTAAATGGCTATGTTTAAGAAATTTGTTAATGCATGTTTAGAAATATTCAGATTATCATTGTCTCTTGAGTCTGCATATAATCAATATTCAAATACAAGTTGTCTACTAAGATTGTTTGATGTACAGGAATCATGCTTTATGGGAGTTGAGGAATCAATCCAGAACAAACAAACTGTGGAGATCAAAAAAAACAAATGGATACTCGATAGTGGATGTTCTAGACACATGACTGGGAATCCAGATATGCTGAATGATATAATATACAAAGATGGAGGACTGGTTAACTTTGGAGACAATTCAAAAGGTTATGTGATCGGCATCAGCAAAGTCGGTAACTCTGAAACTCCTATTATTACTAATGTTTTGCTAGTTAAGAATCTGAAACACAATCTGCTAAGTATAAGTCAACTATGCAATAAAGAATATAAATTAAATTTGAAAAAGATAAGTGTCACATTGAAGATAATAATTCAACCATAATATTTGAGGGAATTAGGAAAAAGAATATTTATATTCTTAGTATGAAAATTTCAAATGATAACTTGTGTCTTTTGGCAAATGCAAGTGACCCTTGGATTTGACATAAGAGATTTGGGCATTTGAATTTCAAACTCTTATCTAGACTGTCAAAACATGATCTAGTAAGAGGCCTCACTAAAATGAATTTTAAAGTAGATAGTCTATGTGATGCATGTCAACTAGGAAAACTTAGAAAAAGTTCCTTTAAATTAAAAGATATGATTTCAACTTCAAAACCCCTTGAATTACTTCATCTTGATTTATTTGGTCCATCTCAAATTCAGTCATTAAATCACAGTAAATATGTTTTTGTAATTGTAGATGATTATTCTAGATTTACATGGACAATATTTTTGAAACATAAAAGTGATACTTTTGAATGTTTTAAGAATTTTTCAAAAAGGGTTCAAAATCAATTTTCTCAAAAAATTATAACCATCCGTAGTGATCACGGTGGTGAATTTGAAAATGAAAAGTTTGAAGAATTCTGCACACAATTTTTCATTTCCAAGAACTCCACAACAAAATGGAGTAGTAGAACGTAAAAATAGGACAATTCAAGAGTGTGCGAGAACTATGCTTTCTGATAGTAATTTACCAAAGTATTTTTGGGCAGAAGCAGTGCTACAGCCTGTTATATTTTAAATAGAATTTTAATTAGACCTTTAACTGATAAGACATCTTATGAACTTATTTACTTAAAGAAACCTAAGGTATCTTATTTTAGAATTTTTGGAAATAAATGTTTTATTTTAAATACAAAAGATAACTTAGATAAATTTGATCCTAAATCCGACAAAGGTATCTTTATTGGATATTCTAATAGAAGTAAAGCATACAGAGTATTTAATTTAAGAACTAATACCATCGAAGAAACAATGCATGTTTCATTTAATGAAAATTTTAAATTTTTTGAAGAAATAAATGATGAAGAGGATTTAATCACTCTAAACCAAGAGTCAACTGAAACTAATAATGAATTAAATCATCCTAATAAAAGGATTAAACTTTTAAAAGATCTCCCTATAGAAAATATACTTGGAGATATGCAATCTGTTGTTAAAACTAGAAACCAACTAAGTCAAATGAATAATGTAGCTTTTATATCAACTATTGAACCTACCAGAAGAAGCATCAACTGATGATTCATGGATTTTGGCTATGCAAGAAGAATTAAATCAATTCACTAGAAATGATGTTTGAGAACTTGTTCCTAGACCTGAAAATAAAACAATAATCGAAACAAAATGGGTTTATAAAAATAAAATGAATGAACAAGGAGAGGTTGTTAGAAATAAAGCCCGGTTAGTCGCTCAAGGTTATTGTCAAGAAGAAGGAATAGATTTTGATGAAACCTTTGCCCCCGTAGCAAGATTAGAAGCCATTAGTGTAACGACCGTGATTTTATTACCGTCGTAATAAATGTTTTTAAAATCAGAAACGACCGTAATTTTTAAATTACTGGCGCAGCGAATATTTTAAATAGAAAATTTTAAATCTAAATTTAAAATAAAATAAAATAAAATATTGATGCAATTCAAATTGCAAAGTCGGTTGAATTGCATTACATTTTATTCGCTCCACCTAGCTGTCATCTAATTCAAATAGTATGACTTATTCACATTCTTTTTATAAATGCAAAGTGTAAAAAAAAAAAATTTTGCAATACTGTAAAGAAAATAATATAGTGTATACTTTACATTATATTTTTCCCTTTGCATTGTGGCAGTCCAATTCCAAAAGTTGAATAAATTTTGTGCCTTGCTGTAAACAAATAAATAAGAAAATTCTCTTTGTCAGGCGTGAACACATTTTTGCATTACTCAAAAATTGCATTGCCGTGACATACATACTTGCAGTAAAGCAAGTTTCAAACATGGCCGAGCATTATCAGGTACCTATGCATTAAATGAATGTGTAACCCAGAACTTTTGAGCACTCATTATCTTGACTAATATTTTCTCTGCAACAATTTTTCATCCTTCAAAAATGCTCTACAGAACATTAATGGCCAAGTGATAACTTTCCCTTTCAGATCTAGGGGTTTTTTTAGCTTCAAAACAAATTATGGTGAGTTATTCTCACGCATCTAATTTATGTCATCAAATCTCTGCCTTCATTTTGAATCATTTTCCACTGATATTCTTTCCTGGTCAAAGAAAGTTTTAGTGAGTGCTAAACTCTCATTATCTAGTTATTCTTTGTATTAATTGTTTTCTTGAGTGGGAAATATTTAGGCTATACTTCAGTTGCATGTTATTAGATTGCGCCTAAATCATTTGTGCGCATACAGGTCATATTTTTATGGTCCAATTTGTCATTTTTGTGTATGTATGTTGAATTCTAGTACATGCGTGAACTATAGTCCAGGCAACTCATCAAGTTGCATCCTTTGTTATTACAAAGCATGTGGTTTAGAATATTTTTAATTAAATACTTGAAAGTCAAGTTCAGGTCCTAATTCACATCATTTTAGTGTGTGCGTGTTAGTGTTGCACGGGAGTTGCATTTAAGACTCTATAGTGGTCGCATTTAAATCATCTCGGGTGGGTATGTGGTTCTTTCGTGCGTGCATCTATATAGAGTTACCAGTTTTGTTTTAAAGCAATGAGTAATTTAGGAAAGTATAAATTTATTGCCAAAATCTCAATGCATATATGCGGCCCCTTTGTACATGCCTGACCATTACTGCATGCGTGTGTAAATATTTTACAGTAATGAATTGTTTTACTTCCTAGCTGCATGCATGTGTAAGTATTTTACAAAGTTGAAATGTTTCCTTCATACTGCCTACGTCCTCCCTAGCTGCATGCTTGGGTAATTATTTTTGCAACATTGAAATGTCCATTTTTGACTTGGTTTTGCTGCATTTCACTTGTTTAGACATGTATTTAAAATCTTGAAAGGTGTTGATTATGTTGTCAGTCTAGTTTTAAACCGCATTTTTACTTCGTTGTTTAATTTGCATTGAACCGGTGTTACGTGTAAAACGTGATTTATTGCCGTTATTTTTATAACGGAATTTGTACGCCGGTACTATATTTTTGATGCGTGTTATTTTGATGATATTTTGATGAACGAAGATTCACTGTTATTTTAACGTCTGTAACCGTTAATTTAAAGTGACTTTTCAAGCGGTTATCCCGCAACGCTGATTTGGTATCCGTTTTTACGGTGTTTAGTGTTACGCAATTTCCTCATCGAAATTGCTATAGTTGTTGCTATTTTAAGCACGTGTTTTAAAAAAAATCGTTTTAAATCGAAATCGTTTTTAAATCTTTTTTTACAGTTTGCGCTTTCAAAAGAATAAGGAAGCGATTTAAACGTTTCAGCAAAATTGAGGACTATGAACCCTTACTTTTACTGATTTGCTTAATTCCGGACTTGTCCGTTTGATAACGTAAAATGTTATTTTATAAAATACACAATTTTTGCACTTTCAAGGAAACGATGAAGAGATTTAAACGATTTAGCAAAAGTATGGAATATGGAACCATACTTTTACTATTTCGATTAATTTCAGACTCGTTAATTGAAATATTTGCTGTTTGATGATTTTGATGATTTTGTGTGCTTTTGAGCCACTATGTTGGACCTTCGGGTCATATGTTGGACCTTCGAGTCAAATACCAGTACTAGACCTTCGGGTCATATGTTGGGCGCCAAAAATTATGTTGACAGTACTTGGTAGGCTTCGGCCATATGTTGATGCACGTGCGGCGTAGCTAAAACTCGCCATTTGTTGGGATCGATCCACTTTTATGTTGATTTTCTAGTTATCTATTTTTGATTTCTAGATTTTGTGAATTGTTGTTTTGAATTCAATTGTGAATTTGAAAGTTGATTTTGATGGAGTTTGATGTGATTTCTTCATTTAATTATGTCGATTTCTTGTGTTGAATAGTCTCATTCGAGATTATTATTATTTTGATTTATGTTGTTTATGATGCATTCACTTCTAAGAATAAATTAGACTGATCCGTTTATTATTTTCTTTTAAATAATACTCGGGTCAGACCGAGTTATTTCAGGGTAATCTCTATCTCTGATTCAGTAGCAGCTTCAGCTTTTGGGACTTGCATCATCTTTTGTCTAGCCTTCGAGGAGTTCTTTTGGTTACTTGACTCCCATCTTATGTATGTTGATGTATATGTATATGTACATTTGGTTATTGTGAACTATGGATTGTTGTAGCATGTATTCCAGACTTATCTTCCGCTATGTATATGATATTTCTATTCTGCTGTGATTATGTTATCATTATTGTTGATATTATGAGTTGTTCTGGATTTTTCTTTAGCCACCGTAGTTTCGTTTTAGATTTGGATTGAATTTATATCTTTGGGAGTAAGTTATACAACTCCTATCGATGTAATCAATACTCATCTAAGGCATAACGTACGGATGGTCGCTTCTAACAAGCCTTATTCTTCGCAATAGCAGACGTTATTCCTTATAATAACCTTTGTTATTGTGAGTATAGAGGTGGGGCGTCACAGCTTGGTATCAGAGCTGAAATTCAGAACAAATTATAATATACACAGAACAGAAATAGAATGGAACATGTGTTACAACTATTCGGGGAGTTTATTCGTGCCTTTCTAATCTATTCTTTCCACTTTAACATGTGGAGTACGTCTAGGAATAAATTATATATTCCGTAGTATTTCATTTGTTAAATTTCTTATCAATTGTGTATTGTTGAACCGATCTTTACCTTCTCTTGTCTCTCAGCTCATGGCTAGAAGAGGTAGAGGGAAGCGTTCTTCTGCAGGCCCGTCTAGTGGTTCTCATCCGGACGGTGTCTATATGTTAGCTGATCAGTTTATGGAGCTATTTCGGGGTACTCGGCCTCCTGTTGTTACTCCCACAGCCCCTGCTCAGAAGTCTGCCTTCGCTCGCATGTGTAGTGACTATTCCCACCTTGGAGATCAGCCTTTCAAGGGATCGGAAAGTGTTATGGAGGTTCAGACTTGGTTGCGCACTTGTGAGCGCATATTTTCTCGGATGGATCTTTCAAATCATCGTCGCGTTCTTGTGGCATCTAGTATGTTGCAAGAGCGTGCGCTTGACTGGTATGAGCTCTTTATTTCGGAAGTTGATGAGTCCACTCTCTCTTGGGTTCAGTTTAAGGAACGTTTCGAACTTAAGTTCGTTCCTGAATCGGAAAAGGCTAATCTTGCTCGTAGTTTCCTTGAGTTGAAGCAAGGAAAGTTATCTGTTTCTGATTATGTTGCATCTTTCGAGGCCTTGTCCAAGTATGGAGTTGAGTTCAATAACACTCCGCGTAAGAAGAATCTTCGTTTTGTTGATGGTTTGAAGAAATATTTGAAGAAGGTTCTTTTGCTTCAGCTTAAGCTCTCTTTTGAGGAGCTTGTTGATTCGGCTCTTTGTCTTGAAGCTGTTGAAAAGGAACGTGATAGTGGTGATGATGTTGAGGTTTCCAAGAACCCCAACAAGAAGAGGTTTCCTTATCGTAAGCCAAATTCTAATCAGAAGAAGAAGAAGCAGGTTGCCTCTAGTTCTCAGCCTAGTAGTGCACCTTCTGTTCAGAGGGCATGCTATAATTGTGGTTCGTTGGATCATCTTCTTCGCAATTGTACTAAGCCTCGCATTTGCCGTTATTGCAAGAAAGAAGGTCATTGGGTTTTTGATTGTCCTATACTCCTATTGCTCCTAAGGGTTTCAAACCGGGGAAGCTTAATGTTGCTAAAGCTTCTGGTGATTCTTCTCAGCCCAAAGGTATTACTCCTTCTCTTTTGGAAGGTTTCATTTTATTTCATGGACGTTCTATTAGAGTTCTTTTCGATACGGGAGCATCGCATTCATTCGTGTCGAAGGAGCTTGTTGATATTATTCATTTGGATGTTGTTACTCTTTGCGACCCTTTGAGGATCGTAAATCCTATTGGTGGATCCGCTACTCTTGGTTTGTTGTGTATTGATGTTGAGATTATTCTTTGTGGTTTCTCCTTTCATGCGAATCTTCATGTCATGGATCATCTTGGTTTTGATATGATATTGGGAATGGATTGGCTCGTCCGTTATGAAGTTCAAATCCTATGTCCCGAAAGAACTTTATATCTCAAGCATCCCGATGCTAGCGAGCAATTATCTATTATATTTCGAAGCATGGATCATACTTCGAATGCTTTTATATCTTCCCTCGAATCTGAGGATAACTTAGATAATATTCCAGTTGTTTGTGATTTTTCTGATGTTTTCGAACCTATTTCTAGATTGCCGCCAAAAAGGGCAATTGAGTTCCGTATTGATCTTATCTCTGGTGCACATCCTGTCAGTCGTCCTCCCACGAGGATGTCTGCTAAGGAAAATGAGGAACTCAAGCAACAATTATCGGAGTTGGAAGCCAAACATTTTATTCGTTCTAGCTCGTCTCCTTGGGGTGCCGCCGTTGTCTTCGTTAAGAAGCCAGATGGTACCCTTAGGCTTTGCATTGATTATCGCAAGCTTAACGAGCTTACTATCAAAAATAGGTATCCATTACCTAGGATCGATGACATGTTCGATCAGTTAAGTGGCGCCAAGGTCTTCTCCCAACTCGATCTTGCTATCGGTTTTCATCAGTTACGAGCTGCGGAAGATAGCATTCCTCTTACCGCATGTCGTACTCCTTATGGTTCTACGAATGGCTTGTTATGCCGTTCGGTTTGACGAACGCTCCGGCGTATTTTGTAGATCTTATGAATCAGATATTTCGGGAATATCTCGATAAGTTCGTCTTGGTTTTCATTGATGATATTCTTATTTATTCCAAATCTGAAGCCGATCATATTCAGCATTTGGAGATTGTTTTGAGCACTCTTCGTCAGCATCAGCTTTATGCCAAATTCTCCAAGTGTCACTTCTGGGAGAATAAGGTGAAGTTTCTCGGTCATATTGTTTCTTCCGATGGTATTTCTGTCGATCCTTCTAAGATCGAATCTATTCAGAATTGGAAGAGGCCCGAGACCGTTACTGAGATCCGTAGTTTTCTTGGATTGGCGGGTTATTATCGCCGGTTTATTAAGGACTTTTCTCGTATTGCTTTACCGCTTACCATTCTCACGAGAAAAGCTATTCCTTTTATTTGGTCGGATAAGTGTGAGAATTCTTTCTTGAAGTTGAAGGGTCTCCTTACTCATGCTCCTATCTTAGTGGTTCCCGAAGGGAATCATGATCTTGTTGTTTATACCGATGCCAGTGGTTTTGGGCTTGGTGTTGTTCTCATGCAAAAGGATAGAGTAGTTGCCTATGCTTCTAGACAACTAAAGCCTAACGAGATTCGTTATGCTACCCATGATTTGGAGTTAGCCGCTATAGTCTTTGCTCTAAAGATTTGGCGACATTATTTGTTGGGCGAGCGTTTTATTCTCTTCACTGATCACAAATCTCTGAAATATTTATTTACTCAGAAAGAGCTTAATATGAGGCAACAACGTTGGCTCGAATTTCTTGCTTCGTATGATTTTGATATTCAGTATACCCCTAGTAAGGGTAATCGAGTTGTTGATGCACTTAGTCGCAAGCAGCAGGTTGTTGTTTCCATGATGCTAGCAGAGTGGAATATTTTGGAAGCATTATCTCTCTGTGATATTAGAGACCATCCTTCAGTTTCTGATTCTCCCGTGCTTTTATTTAGCATGGAAGCTCGTCCTAATTTGTTAGATCGCATTGCCGATGCCCAGAAGCAAGATCCAGATCTTGCTTATCTTTTTCAGAGTTGTAAATCGGAATCCCGAAGTGATGATCTGAAGGATTTCGATATTGATATTCGTGGTTGTATTCGGAAGAAGGGTAGATTGATCGTGCCTGATATTTCTAATCTTAGAAATGACATTCTTGAGGACTGTCATCGTTCTAATTATACTATCCATCCGGGCAGTAGCAAGATGTATGCTGATATGAAACGCTTATACTATTGGGAGGGTATGAAGCGTGATGTTGCAAGTTACGTAAGTCGTTGCATGACTTGTCAACTTGTTAAAGCAGAACATCAACGTCCCAGTGGTCTTTTGCAGCCTCTCGAGATTCCATTATGGAAATGGGATCAGATTTCCATGGACTTCATTGATGGTCTACCTCGTTAGAGGTCGGGCCACACTATTGTTGACAGATTGACTAAATCAGCCCATTTTATTCCTATCAGGTCCAGTCGGACTGCTCCTTTGTTGGTTAAGCTATTTATTAAAGAAGTCGTTCGACTTCATGGTGTGCCTAGTTCTATTGTTAGTGACAGAGATCCGCTTTTCACTAGTGGTTTCTGGTAGAGTCTTCAGAAAGCTTTGGGCACTAAGCTCAATCTCAGTACAGCTTATCATCCACAGTCTGATGGTCAGACTGAAAGGGTGAATCAAGTTTTGGAAGATCTCCTTCGAGCTTGTATTCTTGATTTTGGTGGTAGTTGGGAAGACCACTTGTCTCTGGTTGAATTTTCTTACAACAACAGTTTTCAATCCAGTATCGGTATGGCTCCTTTCGAGGCTCTTTACGGAAGACCGTGTCGATCACCATCTTGTTGGTTGGAATCGGGGGAAAAGTTAGTTCTCGGCCCCGATTATATCGTGATTCTTCGGAGAGGATTGATATTATTAGACAGAGAATGAAGGAGGCTCGGAATAGGCAGAAATCTTATGCCGATCATCGTAGGAAGCCTTTGGAATTCTCTGTTGGCGATCTCGTATTCATTCGTGTTTCCCCGATGAAGGGTGTGGTGCGTTTTAGTCACTCCGGGAAATTGGCTCCTCGATATGTTGGACCGTTTCCTATTACGGAACGCATTGGCCCAGTTGCTTATCGTGTATCGCTACCTGCTCAGTTTTCGGGAATACATGACGTATTTCATGTGTCTCAACTTCGTCGATGCCTTCGAGATTCAGATTCTATTGTTGATCCTCCTATGTTGCAAGATCTTGAGATCTCACCCGACTTGTCTATTGTGCAAAATCCTATTCGTGTACTAACTACGGAGGTGAAACACCTTCGGAACAAAGAAGTTCCGCTCGTGAAGATTCAATGGTCCGCAAACCCCAAAGATTGCACTTGGGAAACCAGAGAATTCATTGAGCGTTCTTATCCCGGTTTTCTCTCCTCTTCGAGTGGTGGTGAGCATTCGTACCTATCGTTTTCTTTTAAATCTTTGATTTGATAAATTGTTGTGTTATTGACTACTTCTAGTATGAAAATTGCGGGGACGCAATTTTTACAAGGAGGGGAGTCTGTAACGACCGTGATTTTATTACCGTCGTAATAAATGTTTTTAAAATCGGAAACGACCGTAATTTTTAAATTACTGGCGCAACGAATATTTTAAATAGAAAATTTTAAATCTAAATTTAAAATAAAATAAAATAAAATATTGATGCAATTCAAATTGCAAAGTCGGTTGAATTGCGTTACATTTTATTTGCTCCACCTAGATGTCATCTAATTCAAATAGTATGACTTATTCACATTCTTTTTATAAATGCAAAGTGTAAAAAAAAAGTTGCAATACTGTAAAGAAAATAATATAGTGTATACTTTACATTATATTTTTCCCTTTGCATTGTGGCAGTCCAATTCCAAAAGTTGAATAATTTTTGTGCATTGCTGTAAACAAAGAAATAAGAAAATTCTCTTTGTCAGGCGTGAACACATTTTTGCATTACTGAAAAATTGCATTGCCGTGACATACATACTTGCAGTAAAGCAAGTTTCAAACATGGCCGAGCATTATCAGGTACCTATGCATTAAATGAATGTGTAACCCAGAACTTTTGAGCACTCATTATCTTGACTAATATTTTCTCTACAACAATTTTTCATCCTTCAAAAATGCTCTACAGAACATTAATGGCCAAGTGATAACTTTCCCTTTCAGATCTAGGGTTTTTTAGCTTCAAAACAAATTATGGTGAGTTATTCTCACGCATCTAATTTATGTCATCAAATCTCTGCCTTCATTTTGAATCATTTTCCACTGATATTCTTTACTGGTCAAAGAAAGTTTTAGTGAGTGCTAAACTCTCATTATCTAGTTATTCTTTGTATTAATTGTTTTCTTGAGTGGGAAATATTTGGGCTATACTTCAGTTGCATGTTATTAGATTGCACCTAAATCATTTGTGCGCATACAGGTCATATTTTTATGGTCCAATTTGTCATTTTTGTGTATGTATGTTGAATTCTAGTACATGCGTGAACTATAGTCCAGGCAACTCATCAAGTTGCATCCTTTGTTATTACAAAGCATGTGGTTTAGAATATTTTTAATTAAATACTTGAAAGTCAAGTTCAGGTCCTAATTCACATCATTTTAGTGTGTGCGTGTTAGTGTTGCACGGGAGTTGCATTTAAGACTCTATAGTGGTCGCATTTAAATCATCTCGGGTGGGTATGTGGTTCTTTCGTGCGTGCATCTATATAGAGTTACCAGTTTTGTTTTAAAGCAATGAGTAATTTAGGAAAGTATAAATTTATTGCCAAAATCTCAATGCATATATGCGGCCCCTTTGTACATGTCTGACCATTACTGCATGCGTGTGTAAATATTTTACAGTAATGAATTGTTTTACTTCCTAGCTGCATGCATGTGTAAGTATTTTACAAAGTTGAAATGTTTCCTTCATACTGCCTGCGTCCTCCCTAGCTGCATGCTTGGGTAATTATTTTTGCAACATTGAAATGTCCATTTTTGACTTGGTTTTGCTGCATTTCACTTGTTTAGACATGTATTTAAAATCTTGAAAGGTGTTGATTATGTTGTCAGTCTAGTTTTAAACCGCATTTTTACTTCGTTGTTTAATTTGCATTGAACCGGTGTTACGTGTAAAACGTGATTTATTGCCGTTATTTTTATAACAGAATTTGTACGCCGGTACTATATTTTTGATGCGTGTTATTTTGATGATATTTTGATGAACGAAGATTCACTGTTATTTTAACGTCTGTAACCGTTAATTTAAAGTGACTTTTCAAGCGGTTATCCCACAACGCTGATTTGGTATCCGTTTTTACGGTGTTTAGTGTTACGCAATTTCCTCGTCGAAATTGCTATAGTTGTTGCTATTTTAAGCACGTGTTTTTAAAAAAATCGTTTTAAATCGAAATCGTTTTTAAATCTTTTTTTACAGTTTGCGCTTTCAAAAGAATAAGGAAGCGATTTAAACGTTTCAGCAAAATTGAGGACTATGAACCCTTACTTTTACTGATTTGCTTAATTCCAGACTTGTCCGTTTGAGAACGTAAAATGTTATTTTATAAAATACACAATTTTTGCACTTTCAAGGAAACGATGAAGAGATTTAAACGATTTAGCAAAAGTACGGAATATGGAACCATACTTTTACTATTTCGATTAATTCCGGACTCGTTAATTGAAATATTTGTTGTTTGATGATTTTGATGATTTTGTGTGCTTTCGAGCCACTATGTTGGACCTTCGGGTCAAATACCAGTACTAGACCTTCGGGTCATATGTTGGGCGCCAAAAATTATGTTGACAGTACTTGGTAGGCTTCAGCCATATGTTGATGCACGTGCGGCGTAGCCAAAACTCGCCATTTGTTGGGATCGATCCACTTTTATGTTGATTTTCTAGTTATCTATTTTTGATTTCTAGATTTTGTGAATTGTTGTTTTGAATTCAATTGTGAATTTGAAAGTTGATTTTGATGGAGTTTGATGTGATTTCTTCATTTAATTATGTCGATTTCTTGTGTTGAATAGTCTCATTCGAGATTATTATTATTTTGATTTATGTTGTTTATGATGCATTCACTTCTAAGAATAAATTAGACTGATCCGTTTATTATTTTCTTTTAAATAATACTCGGGTCAGATCGAGTTATTTCAGGGTAATCTCTATCTCTGATTCAGTAGCAGCTTCAGCTTTTGGGACTTGCATCATCTTTTGTCTAGCCTTCGAGGAGTTCTTTTGGTTACTTGACTCCCATCTTATGTATGTTGATGTATATGTATATGTACATTTGGTTATTGTGAACTATGGATTGTTGTAGCATGTATTCCAGACTTATCTTCCGCTATGTATCTGATATTTCTGTTCTGCTGTGATTATGTTATCATTATTGTTGATATTATGAGTTGTTCTGGATTTTTCTTTAGCCACCGTAGTTTCGTTTTAGATTTGGATTGAATTTATATCTTTGGGAGTAAGTTATACAACTCCTATCAATGTAACCAATACTCATCTAAGGCATAACGTACGGATGGTCGCTTCTAACAAGCCTTATTCTTCGCAATAGCAGACGTTATTCCTTATAATAACCTTTGTTATTGTGAGTATAGAGGTGGGGCGTCACAATTAGGATTCTACTTGCTTTCGCAAATCATAATAATTTCAAATTATTTCAAATGGATGTTAAAAGTGCATTTTTAAATGGTTTTGTAAAAGTAGAAGTATTTGTTAATCAACCACCACTTTTTGAAAATGATAAATTTCCAAATCATGTTTACAAACTTAAGAAAGCTCTATATGGTCTAAAGCAAGCTCCTAGAGCCTGGTATGATAGACTAAGATCTTACTTGTTACAATCAAATTTTGAAATAGGTAAAGTAGATAATACTCTTTTTATTAAAAGAAATAAAAATGATATTCAACTAGTACAAGTCTACGTAGATGATATCATTTTTGGATCAACTAATTTTGAAATGATTAAAGAATTTTCTAAAATAATGACAAAAGAGTTTGAGATGAGTCATATGTGTGAATTAAACTTCTTTTTAGGATTACAAATAAAACAATTAGATAATGGTATCTTTATTAGTCAAGAAAAATATGCTAAAGACATAGTTAGTAAATTTGGTTTGACTACTGCGAGTGGAAAACCCACTCCCATGGCAACCAATGAGTACCTTAGTAAAGAAGATCTCTCGAAAGATGTAGATCAAAAATTATATAGAGGAATGATTGGATCACTACTCTATATCACTGCGAGTAGACCTGATATCATGCATAGTGTCTGTCTCTGTGCAAGGTATCAATCCCAACCTAAAGAAACTCACTTAAAAGCTGTAAAACGTATTATAAGATATGTTAAATACACCTTTGATTATGGCTTATTTTATCCTAAAAATGATTCGTTTGATTTAATATCTTACTGTGATACTGATTATGCTGGTTGTAAATCAGACCGAAAAAGTACAAGTGGAACTTGTCACTTTTTAGGGCATTCTCTGATTTCCTGGTTTAGTAAAAAGCAAAACACAGTTTCTCTATCAACAACTGAAGCAGAGTATATTTCTGTTGCTTTGGATTGTTCTCAAGTAATATATATGCAACAAACTTTAAAAGATTTTGGTTTAAATATTTCAAAATCACCAATCTATTGTGATAATACTAGTGCAATAAATTTATCCAAAAATACTACTCAACATGCTCGAACTAAACATATTGATATCAGACACCATTTTCTCAGAGATACTATAAGTAGAGAAGTAATTACTCTCGACTATATCAATTCTGAAAATCAAATTGCTGATATCTTAACAAAATCCTTAAATGAATCTACATTTACTAAATTAAGAAGAGAATTAGGTATTTGTTCATTAACTGAAATATAAAATATAAATAATAAGTATAATTAAAAATTAATTCAAAATAAATTAAATAGGCAAAAATTCAAGACCCATGTCGACATCCCACCTAGACCCATGTCGACATATAACGTTTTTTATTTCTTTTTAAAAAAATTCCCACCAAAATTCAAATAAGTGTTTATAAATTTATCCTTTTTCGAAATTTTCTTCATTCTCTCTGTTTTCTTTCTGTTCTATCTTCTGAAATCATTCTATCAATGGCCTCCTCTTCCAAATCAAACATAAAATCAACTTTTTCGTTTCCATCGCCTACTTCTGGTCCGTTTCAACAATCAACACTTGCTCGTGTAACGAAAATGGAGAAGTCTCTGAAGGATACCATTCAATTAATGACTGAAATTCAAGTGATGCAACTTCGAATGGCCTAAGAACAAGAGAGGCAAGGAAAAATCCTTAGGAATCTGCAAAAATTTCTTATGCATAATCATGCTAACCCAATCCTGATTGACAAGGACTCTTTAGGAGATCATGAACACGAGGAAAGTGAAGAAGAAGAAGAACCAATAGAAGAAGAGCATGCAAAAGACGATGACAAAGTCGTTTGCGTTGGCGAAGTGTGCTTTGATAAAGATGGAAATCTTATTGAACAACGTGGAAATTTCTGTTTCCACTATTCAAATTGTTCGATTCATAGATCTCCTTTGTTCAAAAGCACATATTAGTTTCTTCTCTTTCTTTTCTAATTGTTGTTTGTTTTACGATCTCTACGAAAATGTAAATATAAACAAATATATAATTAATAAATAATGTATGTTCTTATATATGTTTTATTAAAAGTATTATTATATAGATTCTTAGTTAGGAGAGTTTGTAATTTAGGACTAAGTTTTAGGATTACAAGTAAGTAATGATGATAACACTATCATCGTATAGGATATAAAACTGGGAGTTATATAGTTAGTTTGTTTTTGTTGATGACAAAGGGGGAGAAATATAAAATAGGGTAGTTAGGCATAGATTAAGGGGGAGTTATTAGATTTAGGGGGAGTCAATAGGATTGAAGTAATATTTTATAAACAAAGGTTGTCATCATCAAAAAGGGGGAGATTGTTAGTCCTTGAGATGATGGTTTTGATGACAACAACCTTAGAATAGATTATAAAATATAAATACTAACATTATAAGTTTAGATATATATGTATATGCAGGATTTAACCATGCATGTACCAAGAATGAAGACTGTACAGTATAGAGATTCAAGATATCAAGGTTGAAGACTCATGAGTATCAAGATTATCAAGAGTTCAAGAGTTCAAGATAAGTATTGAGTCTAGAATTATGTTAAAACTTCACAATAGCACTGAAATCTTCACTCTATTTTTCTTTTGGGATGGAACCCATTTCTACCTTTTAGTAGCTTACAAACCCATGACAAGTAGCTTACAAACCTACGACAAGTGGCTTACAAACCCACGAACATCCTGGTTTTGTACAAGTTCTTGAGTCCTGACATGATGAGATACTCTACAGGAAGAAGCTTGCAAAACTACTTCAAAATGTTTTTTCAAAACAACTTCGGAATGATTTTCAAAATTGTTTTTCAAAATGTTTTAGCCTTAAAAATTATCTTTTCAAATGATTTTTCAAAAAGATGTTTTAGCCTTAAATATTCTTGTTTTTAAACTTCGTCTGTTTTAAACTATCTTTTAAATATAATATATTTATATTTAGATTTAAATATAAAATTATAGTAAAATTATATATATAGTGTTCTCTATATTTATCTATGTATTTTATCTATAGTCAAGTATATTTATAAAGTTTAAAATAGTTTTAATATAAGATAAAGGTTATTTTCAAAGAAAATCAAATCATCAAAAATTGCTTTGGGATGTCGACATGCCTATGGTGACCATGTCGACATGGTGACAGTTGAGTTCAAAATTTAAATTTCAAAGAAGTGTCTATTCGTCATAACCTTTCACGAATGGACATGACTGTTGTTCTTCTATAAATAGGGGTTATTTTCAATGAATTTTATATCAGATTTTCTGGTTTTTCACTTCTCTTCTTCTTCCACATTTTCTTATTCAAAATTCTATCATTACTCTGTCGAAATCAATATTGAATCTGACTAGATTATCTCTGGTTTGATTCTCTATCACTATCTCAACAAGATGCAAGTGTTATTCAGAGTTATAGGCTTCTTTGTAATCTATCTAGCGAGAAAAGGTGTGATTGTAGACTTCGAAATCAATCAAGCGAGAAAAGGTGTGATTGTAGCCATGGAAATCAATTGGGTGAACTTGTTGCCTCGGAAATCAAGTATCTCTACCCAGAGGATTGTGATTCTGGAGGGTGTACCTCGTAGCCTTGAAACCGAGGGTTGTAATTGTTGAATTGCTTTTGAAAGGAAATCCGTACTTAGTAGTGCGGGACTGGATGTAGGGTAACCCCGAACCAGTATAAAATCCGGTGTGTTCTTTCCTTTACTGCATTTACTTTATTTCTGCATCTGTGTTTGATTCAGTGATTATATCTGTGTCTGAATTTTACATACATCTGTGTACAAACTAACATAAACTTAAAAAGATTTAGTAATTTCTTATAAACACTATTCACCCCCCTCTAGTGTTATTCCTAGCTTTAAGATCCGTAATCCGCATTCCTCACACTACTCATCTAACGAAAGGTTTTCTACCCCAAATGGTCTAAGCCCAAACAAATCACAATAAAAATAAGATAAATGTTTAAAAGAAAATAACTGTGTGTAATACGCCAAACGTTGTCAGTTCTAAAAAGTAGAAACCAAAATTTTACAAGACAGAAAATAAGGAAAAGGTTATAATTTAAATTCACCTTCATAAATAAAAAAAGTAAAAGTTAAAAATTAAATTTTGAAAATTTTCACAGAAAGTCAAACTTTGACCAAAGTTGACCAAAATTTGCATTTTAAGAAAAATCTTTATTTTATTAAATTTGGAAAAACATTCACATCAAAACTAAAATTATACTTTAAATTTTCCAAGTTTATGAAATTTAAAATAGTTAAATTCAAAGTTTCAAATAAATCTTCATTTAAAATATTTTCAAAATTTGCAGGTTGTTACACCTGTTGTATATATTATATTTAAATTTGTTACTGATGATATATGCTTGTTGTTGATATGTTATATTATTTTCATATTTGTTCTCACTCTGCAAGTTCCATGTTAGTTAGAAATCCATATGGGTTGAAATGATACATACCCGAACGATATTATAGATTAGGGGAAAATCGTTATGGGTTGAAATGATAAACCTAAGCGATTTTATTGAATTTTGAATTTTTGGGATTACGGGTTGAAACGATATATACCCGTAAATATTAAATTTAAATTGCGGACTGAAATGATAAATATCCATATCACTTGACCATAGGGTAGAAAATTATATACGGATACCGTTGGTCTATTTTTTTTGAAAATGATTTCCAAGGATTGAAAGGAAATATATGGGTTTTAAAAAAATATTGATTTTTTTAATTATATTATAAAGATTTTATTTTAATATATGTGTAAATTTAGATTTTTAAATTATATATTTGGAAATTTTAAATTTAGAAGTTAAGTTTTGAAAAATGTAAATTTTAAGATTTTACTTATAATTTTATTATTTTTAAATATATAAAATAAGATTTAAAATAGATTTAATAATAAAGATTTAATGTAATAATAATTAATATAATAATATTTAATAAGAATTTAATTTAACTAATATATGTATGTAAAATATGTTTTAAGTATTTATTCAAAAATTTATAATAATATTTTGAAAATAGATTTTGTAATAACTTTAATAAATAGAGGTTGGAAGAAAAATTAAAAAAAAATTGATTGATAATTTAATTGGTTAAAAGTTGAATTTAAATAAGAATTGATTTATAATTAAATTTGTTTAGAATTGAATTTAAATAAGGATTGATTTGAACTTATTAATTTAAGATTTTGAAAGGTATGATTTTATAACTTGATTTGATAAAAAGTGATTAAATGAATATTTTCAACTTTAAATAAATTTGAAATTCAATATTTAATTTTAACTTAAATTTGTAATATGAGATTTTATTTAAATGTTATAAGAAAAATGATTAAGTGAATATTTCCAAATTTAAATAAGATTAAAGTTGAATTTTTAAATATAAATGAAATTTATCAAATTGAGCTATTGTAAATTGTTTGAATATGTAAACTTTGAAATCTATTGAATTGGAAGTGGTTTAAGTTTGTAATTCAAACCTGGATTTGAAATCGATATAAATTTGAATGGTTTTATGATAATTTGAAATTGTTGAACTGAGATTTATTTAAGTTGAATTAGGAACTAAAGTTGGTTTGAATTGATTTGTGAATTTGGAAGAAATAATTCTAATTTGAAACTATTTTCGATATAACTCTTTTTATTATATTTTTTTTAATATAAACTATTTTAAATCTATAACCTATTTTTAAATATAAACCATTTTATAACTATTTCAATATATATACTATTTTCAATATTTAAATTGTTTTAAGTTGGAACTATTATGATTTTGATTTAATGGATTTAAATGCGAATATTTTGATATGATGGTTTGAAATATTTTGAAAGTGAAAAAATAATTTCGAAAGTAAAATATGATTTCGAAAGTGATATGATTTCAAAAGTGAATATAATTTCGAAAGTGACATGATTTTGAAATGAATATGATATTTTGATATGAAGTACGAACTGTTTTGAAATAAAATGACCACGGTGTGAAATAAGCGTTTGGTTGTTAAAGGGACTGGGATCGGATATTGTCATACTCCCTACCAATATCGAAAACCACTTTAACAACAGTGCACATGGTGGAGATTCCAAAACAAAGTAGGATGATGGCGGACGTCTACATGAGGTATGAACGTAGCCTTGACTCCCGCGAGTCAGCTAGATGTGGCTAAAACATGAGCTATACCGGGCCAAGTGAGGTCGCACCTCCAATCGGGCACATTTCTTCGATACCATTCTATTACTTTGTGATTTGATTGGGTGCACCTTTGATTTAGGAGTGTGTCTCGAGGTGGGCGGTAGTAGCTGCTATGCGTTAGCACCAGTCCGAGAGTGCAAAACGGTAGAATCCTACCTTAGGCATTACCTCGCGTGCCTTGTCACATGCCTTATCGCGCCCTCTACGAGTTTGTTTTGTACCATACCTATGGAGTGCTCCCTGAGTATCCCATCAGTTTGGTAGGGCTTATAGTATTTGTATCGACTACAGGATTATAGAAAAATATGTTAAGGGGGATATGGGTAATGCCTTAATGCTATTTTAATAGTTTACTTTACTATAGACATTATATATGTAGCGTATTGTACTATGTATGTAGATAGTTTAGCGGATCCTTAAAGGATGGGAATCCCAAACATCCTTTAAGTTATTTGTATTTCCGTTGACATTTCACTTGAGTTGAATTTACTGGTATAAGAATGTTAATCCTGACTCGAGTGTTTTGTGTTTTGCTTTATGCTCGGGTCAGATTGAGTGTCACAACATTTGAGACTCACCTTCAGAGCTTGGAGTTTTGCTTGAGGATCTGTCTTATGTAACGACCCGTAAAATTTTCAATAATTTAATTTGTTAGGTTAATAAGTTTTGGGTGATTTAATATAGAAAAAAAGAAAAAAAAACTTTATCTATTAATAATTGAACAATGGTAATTAGAACTAATTTGTAACAATTGAAATGAAGTCCCAATGATGAAATAATGTAAATTAGTTATAAATTTGAATGTAAGAAACAAGTGTGAATGTTGAATCATTAATGAGATAATATGTGATAAATAGAAATTGAAGTAAATCAGTGTTAATTGAGCAATTGTAACATTTGGTTTGTAAATAATAATGGATTCATTAATGTGGATTAAAGTAATAGTAACGGGTGTGAGTTACTATTTAATTAGCCTATTAATTTAGTTATAACAGTTATATTTGAGTATAAATTTAAATATAAGCAAATTAGGTCAAGTGGTGTGTAAATAAATAAATTTGTATAATTAATAGTAATTGAATGAATTCAATATTAGGTAAGTAATTATGGTAATTAGTTGAATATATGATAAACTTAAGTGTAAATTAAAGGGTAGTGATAACAACTATTATAAGTTGCCTATTTAGTCTATAAATTAATTAGAAACTCTTTAATGTCATTAATGAGAATTTATGCAGTAACGGGAGGTGTGAATGTATAAAATAAATAGAAACGTAAATTTATTTATAAAGTAATAAATTGGAAAAAGGAATGGGACTAAGGTAAATTAATTAATTGGTTTTAAATCTTAATTGATGTGTACAATTGACAAGATTTCACATTTAGAAATGTAACATTTATACAAATTTAAGATATATATATATATATATGTGTGTGTGTGTGTGTGTGTGTTTCTTTTTCCTGTAACTCCTGCTTTTCCATTTCTTAATATTCATTTCCACTTTCTTGCCATCCATCTCCTTTTTTTCTATTGTATTGTATAAACTTTATTGTTATTTATTGAAGGTTTCTTTTGTATATATCTTTTATTTAATGGCTAGGAAACAAATCAATTAGACGTATGATTACCTTGTTTTAATTTGGCATAGGTTACAATTACTTTATTGCTTGTCTTTATTTGCCTATCTATTTATTTCCTACCATAGCCGCCTACTACCTATCAATTCACGTGAAAGGAAGAGTATCTCATCTCATTTTCCATCTGTTTCTTTTTATTAAATAGGTAACAAATCCCTTCAAATCTCTAGCCGTTTAAAACATTTAATTACTTGCCGTTTTCTTTCCACTTGATTAGCCGTTTCTTTTTTTTCTTCCATCTTTAGCCGTATATTTCTTTTGATAACTCACGCACAAAAAATTCTCAAAACTCCTCATTATCATTTGCGTGAAGAAAAATATATGTTCAAGCTCTAAAGTCACGGCTTCTCTTCTTTTTCCATTTCTTTTCTCTTTTCTTTTCCTCTTTCTTTGTTTTGCTTCAAAGCCAGGCTCGGCCTCTTACCTCTAGCACACCTCTAACCATCATGGCCGAGCCCTCAGGAAGATGGTCAAGCCTATTAGTGATGTAGCCAAGCCCAGTGATTGATTTAAGCAAAGGTTATGTCACTTTGATTCATTCTTTTCCATTGTTTTAATCTATAAATCTTTGTGTTGAATTATATTCTTATAATTGTTGTATTTGGTTGTATACAAGATTTGATCTTGACTCTCCATCACTAAAAATCTTGTTCGTGCCTTGTCGTGCTTTTCGGAGTTTCAGTTGTGTGTTTTGAATTTGATTCTAGCTTTTAAAAGGTGAGTTTTATCACTCTAGACATATGTACTTATATTATTGTGAAATGATGACAAGTGAATCTGTATAAATTGATATGTTATTCATGCATGCCTGTGATATATTATATGATGATAAATGCTGTTTTATACCTGTTACATCATCTGTTATTATTTTATATGTTTTACTGTTCATTTTAATTACTGTATCTCACGCTGCAAGTTCCCTATCACTATGGGTTGAAATGATACATACCCGAACGGACATTAGAATAAGGAAAAATCATTATGGGCTGAAATTATAGGCTTGAGTGATTTTATCGTAATTTATTTGACTTGGGATTGCGGGTTTGAAATGATAGAACCCGGATTTTTCTTTTTAAATTACGGATTGAAATGATACATATCTGTATCACTTGACCTAGGCTAGAAAATATTATACAGGCCCATGGTTAAATTTTAAATAATATTTTCCTAAAAATTTATTAAGTGTCTAATTATTTTTTGAAAGATTATTAAGTATTCTGAAATTATAAATATATGAAATTTAACTTAAATTTGATTTAAGGCTTTAAACTATAAAGGTGTATTGTTTTCTATAAGTTAAATTTTATAAGTTAATAATTGGTTTAAATGGAATTTAAAGAATTTTATTTACGATAAATAACTTAATAATGAAATGTTGATTTAATATGGAATGTTAAATCTAACCTGGTAATTGTAATGAATTTTATTTATGAAATAGACATGTTTGAATAATAAAGAATGTATTTTAAATTGATAAAATAGAATACAGTTTTTCTTGGACTTTGGTAATAAAATTTGTTTAACTGAAATCCATAGTTATTGATGTCAAATGAATATTTTTATAAGGAAATTTGATTGTTATATTAACAATGGTAAGATATTCTATTTATGAATATGTTTGTAAAATAAATAATTGGGATTTAAATGGAAGGAAATTGTAATATAAAATACGACTTAACTTGATAATTGGAAAATTTGGTTCTAACTGAAATTGTTAAGTTAAGTAAATAAACGGGAATTTAGTTTTATTTATGAAGTGGGTATTTTAAAACAAAATGTTAGGTTATTTGGTGAAATAAAAGTTAAGTAAAAGAATGCGCTTTTGACTTAATAAATGAATTACAGTTTAATTTGGATATTTATTTATAAAAGTTTATCTTATTGAATCATAAGTTTAATGATATCCAAATGAATAATTTCTGAAGTGGAAGATGTAATTTTATAGGTTAAAATGGCTAGAATTGGAGTTTTAATGTTTCTGAAAAGTTAAGCAATTTATAAAGGATTGACTAACAAATGAAATTAATCTAAATTTGACATTTATAAATAAAAATTTTGTTTTATTAAAATTTATAAGTTAAGTAATATCCAAATAATTTTTTTTGGAAAGTGGAATGAGTTTGATAAGTAAAATGAGAAAAATTGAAGATATATTGTTTTAAAGGGTATAACAGAAATTATAGCGTTTCTGAAATGCTGTGGTTAAATGAACTATGGCTGAAAATATACTAAAATATACTAACAGGACCTATACAGCATTTCTGAAGTGCTGTAATTTCTGGAAATTGAACTATGGCTGAAATTATACTAAAATATACTAAAAGGACCTATAACAGCATTTTTGAAGTGCTGTAACTTCTGAAAATTTGAACTGTATACTGAAATTTCTAAATAAACCTATAACAACATTTCTGAAATGCTGTAGTTTCTGATTTTGAACTATGTTTTGATATATACTAAATATACCTACCGTAGTGCTTTATAAATGCTGCTGTTTTGAAATTCCAATGTTTGAAATGATTGAACGAATGAACTTAGAAATGTTACAACTTTGAAATGAATATTATTTGACATTGAATTTAAATGGTTTGGAAATGAATTTTTGAAATTGTATCTAATTAAGAATTGTCTTTAAATATATTAACTTGGAACTTATTGAAATTTAAGATTTAAGAATGTGACTTTATAAAGTGGTTTGGTTTAAGATGATTTAAAGAAATATTTCAAGTTTAATAAATTTAAGGAATATTCAGTGATTTGGTTTTTTGGAATTTGAATGATATATTATTACTTTGGTTTTTTAAATGGAAATGATATATTGATTTGGCTATGAAATGAAATAATATAGTATTTAATTTTGAAATGGATATGATATTTTGGATTTTAAAGTAAAAATGATTTTGGAATAAATATCCATGGGTTATAATAACGATTGGTTGACAAAGAACCCGGGATCGAATATGGGCATACTCTCTGTCGATACCGAAAACCACTTTGACAACCGTGTACGCGGTGGAGATTCCAGAATGAAGTAGGATGGTGGCGATGATCCTATTAAGGTATGAACATGGACCCGACTCCCGTGAGTTGGCATAAGGTGGCTAAAACAGGAGCGATTCTCGGGCCAATGAGGTAGCACCTCTGATCGGACGCATTTCTTCGATACTATTCTATTACTTTGTGATTTATTTGGTGGCCACCCTTCGATTTTTGATTTGGGAGTGTGTTTCGAGGTGGGCGGTAGTGGCTGCTATGCGTTTCCACCAGCCCGGATGCGTAATTGGTATATCTACCCTGGCATTGCCTAGTTGTGCCGTGTCACCTACCATACCGAGCTTTACTACGAGTTTATATTTGTGTCGTACCTATGGACTATCTTCTCGTAGCCTCTCGAGGTATGGAGGTACTATATAGACTATTGGCACTATTATGTGTTAAGGGGAATATTGGGTCACTCTTTAACGCTATTTAAAAGTAAGTTTATTTTTATTATAGACATTATTATAATAGCGAATATTACTACATAGTAAATAGTTTAACGGATCCTTAGAGGATGGGCGGTCCCAGCATCCTTTAAGTTACTTGTACTTTTCTATTACAGTTCAATTGAGTTGGTTTACATTGTATAAGTATGTAAGTCCTGACTCGAGTGTTTTGTGTTTTGCTTTACGCTCGGGTCAGACTGAGTGATACAGCATTCGAGACTCACCTTTGGAGTTGGAGCTTTTCTTGGAGATCCAGCTATCTATTTCGCTTTCAGTTATCCAGTTGATTCCAGTGATGTATTCAGATCTTGTATTTGACTATTTTTGTATCTTTTACTTCTGTTGTATCTTGTAACTCTGATGTATAAATAGTAGCTTCATGAACTACTATTTTTTGCTTCCGCTGTATTATTATATACTCTGTGTCTGTGATCTGTGATTTATTTACTGTATATTCCGAGTTTTGCCAAATTTTATTTACAATCTATTGTTTTAAATTATTCAAGTCCGGCATGTGTGGATTTATTGTCGATTTAAATGGTCCAAAATAGTGGGTCGTTACATCTTATCTATTCAGCTTTTCAGTTATTTCAGTTGTTGATGCTCAGAGTTGTCATCTGCTTTTGTATTTGAGACTACTTTGCACTTGAGATTATAAGTTACATTTGTTTCAGACTCCGATGTTTATATAGTAGTTTCATGAACTACTATTTATCTATTCTGCTGCATATTGTTATATTACTCTGTGTCTGTGATTCTGTGATTTATTTATTTACTGTATATGCTAAGTTTGCCAAATATAAATTAACAATCTGTTGTTTTGAGAAATTCAAGTCTGACATGAGTAGATGATTGTCGATTTGAATGGTTCGAAATAGCGGGTCGTTACAGTTGGTATCAGAGCTCTGGTTTAGCCAAAAATTAGCATATGGAGTAAAAATTCATTAGAGATAGATTAGTAATACCCTAGAATGAGTAAATTGATTACGGAATCATATTCATTCAAGCTTGAAATTCTTTGTTAGGGTCCTCTTCGATTCGGGTTTCTCTTGAATTTTGGAACAATCCCTTTGTTCTAAATCCATTCGTGTCTTTTCATGTTTGTGTTCTTCTTGGTGCTGGAGCACCCCATAGCTTCACTCCTGCTGATCTCTGTAACAAATTTAAGCACAACTTGCAACCCCAATTGGGAATTTCATCTTTTCGTGTGACTCATCCCATCGACGGTCCCACCAACCTTGATATGATTTATAAAAGGGGCAAAACTCCTTCCCAACATGCGTCGATTCACCGGAGATTTCTATGTCCTCGGTTTGAAGCTGTTATTCCTTGCAAAGCCCGAATCGTTTCTTTAGTAGACGACCGGGGTAATTCTCTTGTGATCGAATGTCGTAAGCCTCAGGATTATGCAGGCAGATTATCTTTTCGCTTGATTCTCAATCTAATGATCTCGACTCCTCCTAGATAGTCAGGGATTACCCTAATGTTTTGGGGAAGTCGACGCTTCTCTCCCTCCCAAGCGGGAAATTGAATTCCGCATCAATCTTGTTCCTGGAGCCCGACCTATTGTCCTTCCTTCCGAACGAATGGTTTCTGTGAATGGTTAGTCATGCCCTTTGGATTAACCAATGCTCCTGCCTTCTTCATCGACCTCATGAATCGTGATTTCCGCGATGTTCTCAACATGTTTGTTCTCATTTTTCGTTGATGGTATTCTCTTCTTTTCTAAGTCTCGGTTGACCTGGTTAAGGTTAGCACGATTAAAATTAGTCTATCCATCTTTCCTCTTTTGTAATTTAATTATCTTATCTTCCTTTCGAACTTATCTTCTTAATTAGAATTCTTTTGATTAAGGTCCCTCTAAATTTGAATCTCTATCCTTGTTCTAAAATCCATTCTTGAATCATCCTGTGAAGAAGTGTATTAATATAAAATGTTTTATATTGTGTTGTTTGAGTTGTTAAGTTTGAATTTTGGGTTTCAATCGATTCATCTGGCCAACGCTATCGATAGGAATTCAATACACTTGAACAGACCAAACTGACACAATATTGTTTTTGAAATTGGGAAATGAAATAATTTTATGTATATTTTATATATACAAGTATAATTTTTTGAAATTAAATGAATTGGTTGTTAGAAATGATAATACTAGATTATCATTCATTGTTTTGCCACCGTTCCTAAACCATTAACTATTGTTGTATGTTATAAGAAGTTGAAATTCTTAAAATATGGGTTATAAATCTGATTTGCAAATGAAATGAATTAAATTAAGAATTTTGAGAATTAAATTTCCGGTGCTTTTCAAATATTTGGTTTTCAAAGTTTTGGAAAATATTATTATTTGAAAGTATTTTTAATTGAAATTGTTTCCAAAGAATTTTTAAAGAAGTAAGTCAGTACTCTCCTTTATTGTCGCTGGAAAATAATTTCGATGATGACTGCAACATCATCGACTTTCATTTTCGAGTCTCAAAGTGGAGAGACCACTTAGTAGCTTTGCTACACTTTTGTTTTGGAAAATGGATTTGATTTGAATTCCTTGAGTACGATTTGATGTATGAAATATATATATGTATATATTTATTTCAAATTGGTTTGAAGTGAAACCGAAAATTTATCTCTTAAGTTTATGTCAAGTAATGATTTTCTATTATTTAAATGAAGCAAACTTTTTGAATGATTGGAGTGTCTAAAATGAGAAATGAAATTGAAACAACTTGAAACAGTTGAACTAGGATAAAAATTTATTTGTATAATACTCAATTGCATTCAAAGACATATATAACTTACCTGAAATGTTCAAAAGTGAAAATGTTAATGTGAATATGTAATTGAATAGTATACAATATAAATGTAGGTAATAAGATGTCCAAAAATAAAATTTTATGGTTTTGAATTAATTGTTGTATATGGTATTATGAATTTTGAATCTATCTTTCTTTCTGGTCGATTCTATTCTCCTATCTCGTTAATTTTCGGGGACGAAAAGTTTTGAGTGAGGGAGAGTGTAACGACCCGGAAATTTTAAGGATTTTATTAACGTAATTAACTAAATTTTTTATGAAAATTAAATATTAAATTATTGAAATGAAAATTTGTTATTTGGTATGCGTCTATTTAAACATAACAAGTGTCAGATTTTCATTAGAAAATATGAATGTTTGTTATGTTGTATAATTTCTAATTTTAAATTTAAATTAGTTGAATTTGATGAAATTAAAATATTTTCAAAATCTGAATATTTTTATATAAATAAATGTAAATCATTTTCTGAGTGACACATTATATTTCGTTTCACCAAACTTGGAATGCTCTAGCCCCGTTTATCTTATTTTCGGCGGTTTAGCAGCATTTTGGCAACGAATAACGACTTTTGATAGAATGGTCATATTGCTGATATCTGTGTACCATTTTGTTCGTCTCGTCGTGCTGATCTCTGCAGTATATTCATTCCTGTAATTCGGGGTCCGGTACACGGCGAAATCGACGAAACAACTTGCCGTATCGGTTCTGTGTTTGAGTTTTGGTTTCCTTGTGCCTTTTTGTTATCCACCATACTCCCTAAAGCCATTTCTCTTTAATAATTTTCTAAATCAACGTCTGACTATTGCCATTCCTATTTGGTCTATATTTATATTCTCTTTGTCCTTTCATCTTTCTTCTTAGTTGCCATTTTCTGAAAATAAAAATATATAGCAGTATACATCAAATTTTGTATGCCTTCTAGTTCCTGCTGCCTCACTCCAGGTCTTATTTCTTTTGGCTTCGAGAATTCTTTTTCATTTTTCTTAATATAAGTTTTAATCTCTGTTGCTTTCATTTTTCTCATGGAAGAAACTGCTGTGCCCGAGTTTCCTTCATTCTCAACCCGAAGATAGCCTGTTCTTTTCTAAATTTTGTCCAAAGCAAGCCCTACAGCAAATCTGTCATGCTCCTCCCTCTTTTTCTCGAAGCTTCTCTCATCCCACCCACTTCAAAACCCAATCCACTCCCCTCAAATGCCCATGCCGACAGCCTCCACGTTCAGCACCCACCTCTCTAGGTCACGACCCTTCCACCAAACGCCGCCTGCACCCTCACCCCCTCCGACCACCGCCCACGTCATCGATCCACTCCGCCTCACACCACACTCCACCCATCAGCCACTGACCTGCCGCCATTCCCATCAACTGCCGAACCTGTAGCCACCCGCCAGAGCATGCAAACCCGACAATCACCACTGGCCAGCACCGTCTTTCCTCGAGCAACAGCCATCCGCCAACCCTCACCTTGCAACACCATAGCACAATTGACTGCTCTCCTCACCCGTGACCTACACCTCCAAAGCAACCTGGCCATCCTCCTCCGCAACTGCCTTATCCCCTGAGTCCACCCTCTTTCTTTGCCGATCAGCCTGTTATGCTCCTTCCCACTATTTTTCTAATCTAATGTTGCTGAGAAGCGGTAATAGGTATATACAAAGTTATACCTTCCCTGAGCCTTTTCATTTTTTTGTTATATATCTCAAATTTTTGTTATATATCTATATATATATTGGCGAGCAGCAGTTTTCTATTTTGGTGTATATAAATACTGTTTTAAGTATGTCATAAGATATTGATTTGAAATATATATATATATATATATAGAAGTTTTGATGCTATTATATGTATTTAAATTAAGTATTGATTTTAAATTATAATATATATACTTTGATTTTAAATATATGTGTTTAAAGAAATAATGTTTTCGAATATAAGATATAAAGATTTTATTTTAATAGGTGTTAAAATTAAATATTGAGAAAAAATTATATATATATATATATATATATATATAGATTTTATTTTTATATGTGGGAAAATCTTAAATTTTAAAATTTATATATATTGTTTTCATCGAATTCGAATTCAAGTATCTAGCTTGTCATTGTTCAGTTTGTTTCTTTGTTCGTCGCTGTCCGAAATTCTCAACAGCTTTTGATTTTCTTTGCTCGTGTCCGTATCCGTGTGCGTGTGCGTGTCACCCTCTTCGCCATCATTGTTTTCATAGCCTCAAAAGGTAAGCAATCACTCACGATTAACATTCTTTTATTTAGTAACTTTAATTCACATGAAATGACGATTGAAATATGCTGTTAGATTTGAATTGTTAATTTATTTAATTGTTAAACATGATATGCCATTATCTGTAACTGTTTACCTATGACATATGACACCATAACCTGTTGTATATATTATATTTAAATTTGTTACTGATGACATATGCTTGTTGTTGATATGTTATATTATTATCATATTAGTTCTCACTCTGCAAGTTCCCTGTTAATTAGAAATCCCTATGGGTTAAAATGATACATACCCGAACGATATTATAGATTAGGGGAAAATTGTTATGGGTTGAAATGATAAACCCAAGCGAGTTTATTGAATTTTTTAATTTTTGGGATTGCGGTTTGAAATGATATATACCAGTAAATATTAAATTTAAATTGCGGATTGAAATGATAAATATCCGTATCACTTGGCCATAGGGTAGAAAATTATATACGGACACCACTGGTCTATTTTTTTTTAAAATGATTTCCAAAGTTTGAAAGGAAATATATGGGTTTCAATAAATATTGATTTTTTTAAAATATATTAGAAAATTTTTATTTTGACATATGTGTAAATTTAGATTTTTAAATTATATATTTGGAAATTTTAAATTTATAAGATAAGTTTTGAAAAATGTAAATTTTAAGATTTTACTTATAATTTTATTATTTTTTATATATAAAATAAGATTTAAAATAGATTTAATAATAAAGATTTAATGTAATAATAATTAATATAATAATATTTAATAAGAATTTAATTTAACTAATATACGTATGTAAAATATGTTTTAAGTATTTATTCAAAAATTTATAATAATATTTTGAAAATAGATTTTGTAATAACTTTAATAAATAGAGGTTGGAAGATAAATTAAAAAAAAATTGATTGATAATTTAATTGGTTAAAAGTTGAATTTAAATAAGAATTGATTTATAATTAAATTTGTTTAGAATTGAATTTAAATAAGGATTGATTTGAACTTATTAATTTAAGATTTTGAAAGGTATGATTTTATAACTTGATTTGATAAAAAGTGATTAAATGAATATTTTCAACTTTAAATAAATTTGAAATTCAATATTTAATTTTAACTTAAATTTGTAATATGAGTTTTTTTAAATGTTATAAGAAAAATGATTAAGTGAATATTTCCAAATTTAAATAAGATTAAAGTTGAATTTTGAAATATAAATGAAATTTATCAAATTGAGCTATTGTAAATTGTTTGAATATGTAAACTTTGAAATCTATTGAATTGGAAGTGGTTTAAGTTTGTAATTCAAACCTGGATTTGAAATCGATATAAATTTGAATGGTTTTATGATAATTTGAAATTGTTGAACTGAGATTTATTTAAGTTGAATTAGGAACTAAAGTTGGTTTGAATTGATTTGTGAATTTGGAAGAAATAATTCTAATTTGAAACTATTTTCGATATAACTCTTTTTATTATATTTTTTTTAATATATACTATTTTAAATCTATAACCTATTTTTAAATATAAACTATTTTATAACTATTTCAATATATATACTATTTTCAATATTTAAATTGTTTTAAGTTGGAACTATTATGATTTTGATTTAATGGATTTAAATGCGAATATTTTGATATGATGGTTTGAAATATTTTGAAAGTGAAATAATAATTTCGAAAGTAAAATATGATTTCGAAAGTGATATGATTTCAAAAGTGAATATAATTTCGAAAGTGACATGATTTTGAAATGAATATGATATTTTGATATGAAGTATGAACTGTTTTGAAATAAAATGACCACGGTGTGAAATAAGCGTTTGGTTGTTAAAGGGACTGGGATCGGATATTGTCATACTCCCTGCCAATATCGAAAACCACTTTAACAACAGTGCACATGGTGGAGATTCCAAAACAAAGTAGGATGATGGCGGACGTCTACATGAGGTATGAACGTAGCCTTGACTCCCGCGAGTCAGCTAGATGTGGCTAAAACATGAGCTATACCGGGCCAAGTGAGGTCGCACCTCCAATCGGGCACATTTCTTCGATACCATTCTATTACTTTGTGATTTGATTGGGTGCACCTTTGATTTAGGAGTGTGTCTCGAGGTGGGCGGTAGTAGCTGCTATGCGTTAGCACCAGTCCGAGAGTGCAAAATGGTAGAATCCTACCTTAGGCATTACCTCGCGTGCCTTGTCACATGCCTTATCGCGCCCTCTACGAGTTTGTTTTGTACCATACCTATGGAGTGCTCCCTGAGTATCCCATCAGTTTGGTAGGGCTTATAGTATTTGTATCGACTACAGGATTATAGAAAAATATGTTAAGGGGGATATGGGTAATGCCTTAATGCTATTTTAAAGTTTACTTTACTATAGACATTATATATGTAGCGTATTGTACTATGTATGTAGATAGTTTAGCGGATCCTTAAAGGATGGGAATCCCAAACATCCTTTAAGTTATTTGTATTTCAGTTGACATTTCACTTGAGTTGAATTTACTGGTATAAGAATGTTAATCCTGACTCGAGTGTTTTGTGTTTTGCTTTATGCTCGGGTCAGATTGAGTGTCACAACATTTGAGACTCACCTTCAGAGCTTGGAGTTTTGCTTGAGGATCTGTCTTATGTAACGACCCGTAAAATTTTCAATAATTTAATTTGTTAGGTTAATAAGTTTTGGGTGATTTAATATAGAAAAAAAGAAAAAAAAACTTTATCTATTAATAATTGAACAATGGTATTTAGAACTAATTTGTAACAATTGAAATGAAGTCCCAATGATGAAATAATGTAAATTAGTTATAAATTTGAATGTAAGAAACAAGTGTGAATGTTGAATCATTAATGAGATAATATGTGATAAATAGAAATTGAAGTAAATCAGTGTTAATTGAGCAATTGTAACATTTGGTTTGTAAATAATAATGGATTCATTAATGTGACTTAAAGTAATAGTAACGGGTGTGAGTTACTATTTAATTAGCCTATTAATTTAGTTATAACAGTTATATTTGAGTATAAATTTAAATATAAGCAAATTAGGGCAAGTGGTGTGTAAATAAATAAATTTGTATAATTAATAGTAATTGAATGAATTCAATATTAGGTAAGTAATTATGGTAATTAGTTGAATATATGATAAACTTAAGTGTAAATTAAAGGGTAGTGATAACAACTATTATAAGTTGCCTATTTAGTCTATAAATTAATTAGAAACTCTTTAATGTCATTAATGAGAATTTATGCAGTAACGGGAGGTGTGAATGTATAAAATAAATAGAAACGTAAATTTATTTATAAAGTAATAAATTGGAAAAAGGAATGGGACTAAGGTAAATTAATTAATTGGTTTTAAATCTTAATTGATGTGTACAATTGACAAGATTTCACATTTAGAAATGTAACATTTATACAAATTTAAGATATATATATATATATATGTGTGTGTGTGTGTGTGTGTGTTTCTTTTTCCTGTAACTCCTGCTTTTCCATTTCTTAATATTCATTTCCACTTTCTTGCCATCCATCTCCTTTTTTTCTATTGTATTGTATAAACTTTATTGTTATTTATTGAAGGTTTCTTTTGTATATATCTTTTATTTAATGGCTAGGAAACAAATCAATTAGACGTATGATTACCTTGTTTTAATTTGGCATAGGTTACAATTACTTTATTGCTTGTCTTTATTTGCCTATCTATTTATTTCCTACCATAGCCGCCTACTACCTATCAATTCACGTGAAAGGAAGAGTATCTCATCTCATTTTCCATCTGTTTCTTTTTATTAAATAGGTAACAAATCCCTTCAAATCTCTAGCCGTTTAAAAAATTTAATTACTTGCCGTTTTCTTTCCACTTGATTAGCCGTTTCTTTTTTTTCTTCCATCTTTAGCCGTATATTTCTTTTGATAACTCACGCACAAAAAATTCTCAAAACTCCTCATTATCATTTGCGTGAAGAAAAATATATGTTCAAGCTCTAAAGTCACGGCTTCTCTTCTTTTTCCATTTCTTTTCTCTTTTCTTTTCCTCTTTCTTTGTTTTGCTTCAAAGCCAGGCTCGGCCTCTTACCTCTAGCACACCTCTAACCATCATGGCCGAGCCCTCAGGAAGATGGTCAAGCCTATCAGTGATGTAGCCAAGCCCAGTGATTGATTTAAGCAAAGGTTATGTCACTTTGATTCATTCTTTTCCATTGTTTTAATCTATAAATCTTTGTGTTGAATTATATTCTTATAATTGTTGTATTTGGTTGTATACAAGATTTGATCTTGACTCTCCATCACTAAAAATCTTGTTCGTGCCTTGTCATGCTTTTCGGAGTTTCAGTTGTGTGTTTTGAATTTGATTCTAGCTTTTAAAAGGTGAGTTTTATCACTCTAGACATATGTACTTATATTATTGTGAAATGATGACAAGTGAATCTGTATAAATTGATATGTTATTCATGCATGCCTGTGATATATTATATGATGATAAATGCTGTTTTATACCTGTTACATCATCTGTTATTATTTTATATTTTTTACTGTTCATTTTAATTACTGTATCTCACGCTGCAAGTTCCCTATCACTATGGGTTGAAATGATACATACCCGAACGGACATTAGAATAAGGAAAAATCATTATGGGCTGAAATAATAGGCTTGAGTGATTTTATCGTAATTTATTTGACTTGGGATTGCGGGTTTGAAATGATAGAACCCGGATTTTTCTTTTTAAATTACGGATTGAAATGATACATATCTGTATCACTTGACCTAGGCTAGAAAATATTATACAGGCCCATGGTTAAATTTTAAATAATATTTTCCTAAAAATTTATTAAGTGTCTAATTATTTTTTGAAAAATTATTAAGTATTCTGAAATTATAAATATATGAAATTTAACTTAAATTTGATTTAAGGCTTTAAACTATAAAGGTGTATTGTTTTCTATAAGTTAAATTTTATAAGTTAATAATTGGTTTAAATGGAATTTAAAGAATTTTATTTACGATAAATAACTTAATAATGAAATGTTGATTTAATATGGAATGTGAAATCTAACTTGGTAATTGTAATGAATTTTATTTATGAAATAGACATGTTTGAATAATAAAGAATGTATTTTAAATTGATAAAATAGAATACAGTTTTTCTTGGACTTTGGTAATAAAATTTGTTTAACTGAAATCCATAGTTATTGATGTCAAATGAATATTTTTATAAGGAAATTTGATTGTTATATTAACAATGGTAAGATATTCTATTTATGAATATGTTTGTAAAATAAATAATTAGGATTTAAATGGAAGGAAATTGTAATATAAAATACGACTTAACTTGATAATTGGAAAATTTGGTTCTAACTGAAATTGTTAAGTTAAGTAAATAAACGGGAATTTAGTTTTATTTATGAAGTGGGTATTTTAAAATAAAATGTTAGGTTATTTGGTGAAATAAAAGTTAAGTAAAAGAATGCGCTTTTGACTTAATAAATGAATTACAGTTTAATTTGGATATTTATTTATAAAAGTTTATCTTATTGAATCATAAGTTTAATGATATCCAAATGAATAATTTCTGAAGTGGAAGATGTAATTTTATAGGTTAAAATGGCTAGAATTGGAGTTTTAATGTTTCTGAAAAGTTAAGCAATTTATAAAGGATTGACTAACAAATGAAATTAATCTAAATTTGACATTTATAAATAAAAATTTTGTTTTATTAAAATTTATAAGTTAAGTAATATCCAAATAATTTTTTTTGGAAAGTGGAATGAGTTTGATAAGTAAAATGAGAAAAATTGAAGATATATTGTTTTAAAGGGTATAACAGAAATTATAGCGTTTCTGAAATGCTGTGGTTAAATGAACTATGGCTGAAAATATACTAAAATATACTAACAGGACCTATACAGCATTTCTGAAGTGCTGTAATTTCTGGAAATTGAACTATGGCTGAAATTATACTAAAATATACTAAAAGGACCTATAACAGCATTTTTGAAGTGCTGTAACTTCTGAAAATTTGAACTGTATACTGAAATTTCTAAATAAACCTATAACAGCATTTCTGAAATGCTGTAGTTTCTGATTTTGAACTATGTTTTGATATATACTAAATATACCTACCGTAGTGCTTTATAAATGCTGCTGTTTTGAAATTTCAATGTTTGAAATGATTGAACGAATGAACTTAGAAATGTTACAACTTTGAAATGAATATTATTTGACATTGAATTTAAATGGTTTGGAAATGAATTTTTGAAATTGTATCTAATTAAGAATTGTCTTTAAATATATTAACTTGGAACTTATTGAAATTTAAGATTTAAGAATGTGACTTTATAAAGTGGTTTGGTTTAAGATGATTTAAAGAAATATTTCAAGTTTAATAAATTTAAGGAATATTCAGTGATTTGGTTTTTTGGAATTTGAATGATATATTATTACTTTGGTTTTTTAAATGGAAATGATATATTGATTTGGCTATGAAATGAAATAATATAGTATTTAATTTTGAAATGGATAGATATTTTGGATTTTAAAGTAAAAATGATTTTGGAATAAATATCCATGGGTTATAATAACGATTGGTTGACAAAGAACCCGGGATCGAATATGGGCATACTCTCTGTCGATACCGAAAACCACTTTGACAACCGTGTACGCGGTGGAGATTCCAGAATGAAGTAGGATGGTGGCGATGATCCTATTAAGGTATGAACATGGACCCGACTCCCGTGAGTTGGCATAAGGTGGCTAAAACAGGAGCGATTCTCGGGCCAATGAGGTAGCACCTCTGATCGGACGCATTTCTTCGATACTATTCTATTACTTTGTGATTTATTTGGTGGCCACCCTTCGATTTTTGATTTGGGAGTGTTTTTCGAGGTGGGCGGTAGTGGCTGCTATGCGTTTCCACCAGCCCGGATGCGTAATTGGTATATCTACCCTGGCATTGCCTAGTTGTGCCGTGTCACCTACCATACCGAGCTTTACTACGAGTTTATATTTGTGTCGTACCTATGGACTATCTTCTCGTAGCCTCTCGAGGTATGGAGGTACTATATGTTTTAAGTATTTATTCAAAAATTTATAATAATATTTTGAAAATAGATTTTGTAATAACTTTAATAAATAGAGGTTGGAAGATAAATTAAATAAAAAAATTGTTTGATAATTTAATTGGTTAAAAGTTGAATTTAAATAAGAATTGATTTATAATTAAATTTGTTTAGAATTGAATTTAAATAAGAATTGATTTGAATTTATTTATTTAAGATTTTGAAAGGTATGATTTTATAACTTGATTTGATAAAAAGTGATTAAATGAATATTTTTAACTTTAAATAAATTTAAAATTCAATATTTAATTTCAACTTAAATTTGTAATATGAGATTTTATTTAAATTTTATAAAAAAATGATTAAGTGAATATTTCTAAATTTAAATAAGATTAAAGTTGAATTTTGAAATATAAATGAAATTTAACAAATTGAGCTATTGTAAATTGTTTGAATATGTAAACATTAAAATCTATTGAATTGGAAGTGGTTTAAATTGAAGTTCAAACCTAGATTTGAAATCGATATAAATTTGAATGGTTTTATGAGAATTTGAAATTGTCGAACTGAGATTTGTTTAAGTTGAATTAGGAACTAAAGTTTGTTTGAATTGATTTGTGAATTTGGAAGAAATAATTCTAATTTGAAACTATTTTCGATATAACTCTTTTTATTATAAATATTATTTTTAATATAAACTATTTTAAATATATAACCTATTTTTAAATATAAACTATTTATAAATATTTAAATATATATACCATTTTCAATATTTAAACTGCTTTAAGTTGGAACTATTATGATTTAGATTTAATGGATTTAAATGCGAATATTTTGATATAATGGTTTGAACTATTTTGAAAGTGAAATAATGATTTCGAAAGTAAAATATGATTTCGAAAGTGATATGATTTCGAAAGTGAATATAATTTCGAAAGTGACATGATTTTGAAATGAATATGATATTTTGATATGAAGTATGAATTGTTTTGAAATAAAATGACCACGGTGTGAAATAAGCGTTTGGTTGTTAAAGAGACCGGGATCAGATATTATCATACTCTCTGCCAATACCGAACACCACTTTAACTACTGTGCACGTGGTGGAGATTCCAGAACGAAGTAGGATGATGGCGGACGTTTACATGAGGTATGAACGCAGCCTTGACTCCCGCGAGTCAGCTAGATATGGCTAAAACATGAGCTATACCGGGCCAAGTGAGGTCGCACCTCCGATTGGACACATTTCTTCGATACCATTCTATTACTTTGTGATTTGATTGGGCGCACTTTTGATTTGGGACTGTGTCTCGAGGTGGGCGGTAGTAGCTGCTATGCGTTAGCACCAGTCCGGGAGTGCAAAACGGTAGAATCCTACCCTAGGCATTACCTCGCATGTCTTGTCACATGCCTTATCGCGCCCTCTACGAGTTTGTTTTGTACCGTACCTATGGAGTTCTCCCTGAGTATCCCATCAGTTTGGTAGGGCTTACATTATTTGTATAGACTACACGAATATAGAAAAATATGTTAAGGGGGATATGGGTAACGCCTTAATGCTATTTTAATAGTTTACTTTACTATAGACATTATATATGTAGCGTATTGTACTATGTATGTAGATAGTTTAGCGTATCCTTAAAGGATGGGAATCCCAAACATCCTTTTTAAATTATTTGTATTTCAGTTGACATTTCACTTGAGTTGAAATTACTGGTATAAGAATGTTAATCCTGACTCGAGTGTTTTGTGTTTTGCTTTATGCTCAGGTCAGACTGAGTGTCACAACATTTGAGACTCACTTTCGGAGCTTGGAGTTTTGCTTGAGGATCTGTCTTATCTATTCAGCTTTTCAGTTATTTCAGTTGTTTATGCTCAGAGTTGTCATCTGCTTTTGTATTTGAGACTACTTTGCACTTGAGATTTTAAGTTGCATTTGTTTCAGACTCCGATGTTTATATAGTAGCTTCATGAACTACTATTTATCTATTCTGCTACATATTGTTATATTACTCTGTGTCTGTGATTTATTTATTTACTGTATATGCTAAGTTTGCTAAATATAAATTAACAATCTATTGTTTTGAGCAATTCAAGTATGACATGGGTAGATGATTGTCGATTTGAATGGTTCGAAATAACGGGTCGTTACACTCTAAGCCTCTGTTTTATTTTGTAAAGATAAAAATTTCATTTTCTTTTGAAATGGTATCAAAATTATTGCATTTTGAACAAGATATTTAAAGAATGATTTGACAAATGGTTTTGTTAAAGATGTTTTTAACTAATGGGAATGGTTTTCCATGTTATAAAAAGAAGTTTTTATAAAGAGTTTTTGTTACAACCTGCATATTTTACGATTATATATTTAAATGTTTTATTTAAATATAGCATCGTTAGTTGAATTTAAAGTCCGAAATGTGACTTTTTGTAAACAGTCGAACCCGGACTCGAGACCACTTCTATTGAGTTCAAAACTGCGTTTACAACTTATTTGAGTATAAACATTGATATGTTTGGAGTTGATTGGGATTTTGGTATTTTCATTTGGGCTTTGGGTTGTGTTCTAGCCCATTAACCCAATAATAAAACCCAAACTCTTCTACCAAATACACTAACTCCTCTCCCCTTCATTCATTCTACTCATAATAATTCCTAACACTCAAGCTAAAGGAAAAATGGGGGAAAGAGGGGTGATTAGAAATTCTTAAGCCCTAGATTCTTAGGAAATTCAAGTTCTAAAATCAAGGATAAGCTTAGGTAAGCATCCTCTTCATCTTCTCCATCTCAATTCCTATTCAATTCTTGATTTTTCCTATAATCTAACTTAGGAAATTCATTGCAATTGATAATAGATTGAAGATTCTAAAGGTGTTGTTGAAGAGAAATCAATCTTAGCTTGTTTTAGAGCTTCTCGTTTCTATATTTGAGTTTAAAGGTTAGTTCTAGAACTCACATCTATGTCTATAGCTTTCATTGTTGTTTGGTATGAATTCCTAACATTTATTTCATGTCCAATTGCTTTTGATTTGAATTGATTTGGTGAATTTTCCAATTTTGGTATTTTGAAGTCAAAATCTTTAAAGATCCTATTTTGGATGTTTGGACATGTTATTTGGGGGTGTATCGAAGAGCTTATTGGGCTGGGTTGTCACATGGCATAAATTCCTAGCCTCCGTTGCTCGTCCGATCGCTTCCGAATCGATTTGGCCATCATTGGCCTACGCAAATTGGTGCCCAGCACATGCAACCAGACGTCTGGTTGAAGAACCCAAACGTCTGGTTAGGGCACCAGAATAAAAAAATGTGACGGCAGAAAAAAATAAAATCCAGAGCCAAGAACCAGACGTCTGGTCCAACCGGTCAAACGTCTGGTTGGCTTCAGGAATTAAAAGAAAAAGGAGAAAGAAAATACAAATTTCCAATACCCCAGGTTAGACGTTTGGCCAAACCAACCAGACGTCTAGTCCTGTGAAATTTTGCCATTTGCCTGTTTTTGAGTGGATTTCCAATTTTTATCGATTTTGTTGATCCGATTAGTTATTGTCATTTATTATCGACTTTGATGACTTCTATTCTGGATTTTTGGGTATATCCATTTGATGGATTTGATATCGATTTTTATGGTTTTAATTCACGTCGTCGAATGTCGATTTTTGGTAATAGATTATTTTTACAATCGTTTCTATGATTTGTCACTTTAAAATATAAAGGTGTTTATACTAGTAGTAAATACTCAAACTCTTTCACAAAAATGTTTTCAACATTATTTTAATACAAAACTCGTTTTAAAACCGTTTTCCAATCTATTAGTATATACAAACCTTTACCTCATTCGTATGAGAAATCTAATTAAACGGCTTAGTAAAACAAGTGGTATGAAACGCTTACGTTTACTTCGTCGGTTAATTCTTGGACTTGTTCGATTGAAATCTCGTGACAATCTTCGAGTGGAAATCTACAATTTGTTCGTAAATATTTAAGTTAAGCCAGTGATTATGGGACATGAAGCTAAACTCATTTATTTACTAGCCTAGTGTAATTTACACTTCTTTTTTGATCAATGATGATCGTTTTGTATTTTCGAGTAGAAATCTACAATTGTTTGTAATTATTTAAGTTAAGCCAGTGGTTATGGGACATGACGCTAAACTCATTTATTTACTAGCTTGGTGTAATTTACACTTATTCTATGGAGCTTCGGCTCAATTTGGTGGGGTAGCGACCCATGGTCTTTTGATCGTTCGTGGAGCAATCGGCTCAATGAGTCGGTGCATGGGGTGAATCTTTTTAGATGCGTCGATGTTCGGCTCAATAAGTCTATGCATGGGGCGTATCTTTTTAAGTGCATCGCTGTTTGACTCATTTTATGGGTTAGCGACCCATGGGATAGCGTCTCGATTGTGATACATGTGTTGGTGATTTTTCATGCTCCCATATATGATAAGCCTCCCCCTTTGTGTTTTCTGGTTTTCTAATTATTGATTTCTAGAATTTGTGTTTTACCAATTTTTGTGATTTGCATTGATATGTTTTGTCAATATTTGAGGTTTGGTGAATAAGTTAAAGCATATGATATTCTTTTTGGATATTTGAGGAGATTTGAGATATTGTATGATTTTCTTTGTTATCAAATATATACTTGTCACAGTATGACATTATTGTTATCGTATATTTTTGTCATATCTCTTATCCTATCTCATTTTGTATGATATTTATAGCTAGACTGATCCGTTTATTATTTTCTTCTTAAATAATACTCGGGTTAGACCGAGATGTTTCAGGTGCTTCCATTTGACTTCTTAGCAAGGACTATCTTTTGACTTTTGGCTAACTACTTTAGCTTAGTAGTTTTTGTTTTTTATACATTCGAGATAGAGACTCCTTGATGTATAAATATTCTTTTGTCTAGCACTTGTACCTATTATTTTGTAATGTAGTGGATCTTGTGACCACTACTTTGATGTACACTTCTATGTGTTATATTCATATCTGTTTCCACTTTAGTGATATGAATATCTATGACTGATTTTTTGTTATGCTTATTTTATATTTGTTTCCGAAGGCCACATAGCCACTGTGTAGTAGCTTTGAGTTTGTATTTGATATGTCAGATTTCCTCTTGAAATGAATTGCATGACCTTCTATATGGCATATCGGTATTCGCACAAAGCAATTATACAGTTGGTCGCTCCTCAATAGTCTTATTCTTTGTGCTAATTGACGGCATTACCCGGTACTGTCCTTGGTTAGTGTGAGTATAGAGGTGGGGCATCACAGCTGTGTATCAGAGCCAAACTTTGGAACAATGTAGAATAATCTAGCAAGGATCATTGTTCTAAGTCTCTCTTAGGAATCGTGGCTTAGGATTTAATCCGAGTCTTTGGACTCGTTCTATCCTAATTTCTTTTATGATACCTTGTTTATCAATCTAGTTTATTTGAATTCATTCCGAGAATAACCTTTTTCCTCTTCTTTCTTTCTTAAAGAAGAGAAATGGTTAGACCTGGCAGTCCTAGCGCTGGTTAATCTAGTGATGCTCCTCTGGATGGCGTATTCATGTCTGCCCAACAACTTTTGGATCTTGTAAAGAATCAAAGGTTAATCTGTGCTTTGAATAAGAACCCTAAAAAGGTTTTACCTCTGAAATTAGAACTGCCTTTCGACCAGTTTGTAGATATCACTCTTCGACTTGAAGAGGCGGATAAAGGAAGTGATGGTGATATTGGGGTTTCCAAGAAGAGGCATATTAAGTTCAAAAGCCCTAATCCCTACAAGAAAGTGAAGTAAGCAACTTCGGTAGCAAAGACTTCAATCCCTAATCATGGAGTATGCTAAAATTGTAGTTCTAAGGACCACTATGAAAATAAGTGTCTGAAGCCCCTTACTTGTCGCTATTGCAAAAGTTTGGGTCATCTTTTATCTTCATGTTCCAAACTTCAAAGCAAGAAAGAGGGTAAGCTGAATGTTGCACAAGCTTCTAGTAACACTTCTCTTGGTCAAGGTATTTCTCATTCTGTCCTTGATGGCATTATTTTGTTTAGTGATTATCCTATTCGAATTCTTTTGATACGGGTGAATCTCCTTCTTCTATATCAAAAGAACTTGTTGATACTTTTTCTTTAAATATTATGGGCTTGATGACTTCATTGAGAATTGCTAATCCGATTGGTGGATCCACAACACTCAGTTTACTTTGTAAAAATGTTGAGATTATTTTATGTGATTATGCTTTCCAATCTGATTTGCATGTTATGCGCTACTTAGGTTTCAGAATTGATTTGGGAAAGGATTGGCTTAATCATTATGAAGCCCATATCCTATATCCTGAAAGGACTATCCATCTTCGACATCCCCAATCTGTTAAGCAGATTTCTATTGTTCTTAAAGATTCAGATTCCAATTCGGTGGCATCCCTATATTCTTTAAATCCACATGATGACGATAATGATGATGAGGAAGATGTCATTTCCCTTATTTATGTTGTTTGTGAATTTCCCGATATATTTGAGATCGTTTTAGGATTACCACCTAAGCGAGCAATTGAGTTCAGAATTAATGTAATCCCTGGATCTCTACCTATCACTTGTCCTCCTTATCGTATGTCCAATAAGAAAAATGAGGAGATGCGTAAACAATTATCCGAATTGGAAGTGAAATAGTTTATTCGATCTAGTTCCTCTCATTGGGGAGCTTTATCTATCTTTGTAAAGAAATCCGATGGTACACTTAGGCTTTGCGTTGACTACCGCAAGCTTAATGATCTTACCATTAAGAATAAATATCCCTTGCCTCAGATTGATGATCTATTCGATCAACTTAGCGATGCTAGAGTCTTTTCATAGTTAGACATAGCAACCGGTTTTCATCAGCTTCGTATTGCAGAGGATAGCATTCCTTTGACATCGTTCCATACTCATTATGGATCTTATGAATGGCTTGTTATGCCATTTTGTTTAATGAATGCTCCAGCTTATTTCATTGACCTTATGAACCGAATTTTCAAAGACTTCCTCGATCGATTTGTTCTCATCTTTATTGATGATATTCTTGTTTATTCTAAAACCGAGGAAGAGCATGAAAAATATCTTCGGATTGTGTTGGAAACTCTTAGGAGCAATCAATTGAAAGCAAAATTTTCTAAGTGCCACTTTTGGCAATCCCGTGTGAAATTTTTAGGACATATTATTTCTAAATCCGAAATTTCCATGGATCCTTCAAAGATTGAGGTGATTCAAAATTGGAAGAGACCGGAGAGTGTGACGGAAATCCGTAGTTTTCTTGGATTGGCGGGCTATTACCGTCATTTCATAAAAGACTTTTCTAAAATTTCCATGCCTCTTACTAGTTTGACAAAGAAGGGAGTTAAGTACATTTGGTCTGACAAATGTGAAGCTGCTTTTAAAAAATTAAAAGAACTCCTTTCTGATGCTCCTATTCTTGTGATTCCCGAAGGGAACCAAGACTTGACTGTTTATACCGATGCTAGTCGTATTGGTTTGGGTGTCGTTCTCATGCAAATGGAATGTGTTATCGCATATGCTTCTAGACAATTAAAGCCTGCCGAGACTAGATATGCCACTCATGATCTAGAGCTCACGACCATTGTTTTCGCTCTTATAATTTAGCGTCATTATCTTTTAGGAGAGAAATTTGTTCTCTACATCGATCATAAATCTTTGAAGTATTTGTTCTCTCAAAAGGAACTTAATTTGCGTTAATAACGTTGGCTCGAATTCCTTGCTTCTTATGATCTTGATATTCTTTATGCTCTCTGAAAGGGAAATCGTGTTGCCGGTGCCCTTAGTCGTAAGCAACAAGCGGTTGTTTCCATGATGATATCCGAATGGAATGATCTCGAGACTTTGTCCACTTGTGAGATTCGAGATCGTGAATCCGATTCATGTTCATCTCTTGTTTTATGTAGCCTTGAGGCTCGTCCTTCTCTTTTATACCTTATACTTGAAGCTCAATGGCAAGATCCCGAATTGGCTCTTCTTAGCCAAAGTTGTAGGGATAAAAATAAAGTTGATGGTTTGAAAGACTTTGATATTGATGCTCCGGAGGCATTCGAAAATTTGGTAGACTTATTGTGCCAAATATTAGTGATCTTCGTAAAGACATTTTAGTAGATTCTCATCGTTCTAAATTTACCATTCATCCCGGTAGTAGTAACAACTTTATTATTGGAATGGAATTAAATGTGCTAACTTCATTAAGCGTTGCATGACTTGCCAACTCGTAAAGGCCGAGCAACGAAGGCCCGGCGGGTTATTGCAACCCTTAGACATTTCCGTTTGGAAGTGGGATCAAATTTCCATGGACTTTATTGACGGTCTTCACCGTTCTCGTTCGGGTCATGACAGTCTATGGGTGATTGTAGATAGACTTACAAAATCCGCCCATTTTATTCCCGTTCGGTCCAACCGGAACGTACCTCTTTTGGCCAAACTCTATGTTAAAGAAATTGTTAAATTGCATGAAGTTCCTACTTCTATTGTTAACGATCATGATCCATTATTTACTAGTGGATTTTGGAAAGGTCTTCAAAAAGCTTTGGGAACAAAGCTTAATTTTAGCACCGCTTATCATCCCTAGTCCGATGGAAAAACAGAGCGTGTGAATCAAACTCTTGAAGATCTTCTTCGTTCATGTGTTCTTGATTTTGGTGGAAGTTGGGAAGATCATATTTCTCTTGTTGAGTTTTCTTATAATAATAGCTTCCAATCTAGTATTGGTATGGCACCTTTCGAGGCACTCTACGGAAGGCCATGTCGATCTCCTTCTTGTTGGCTTGAAGCCGGTGAGAAGCTGGTTTTAAGTCCAGATTTTATTCGTGATTCCACAGAAAAGATTGACCTTATTCATCATAGGATGAAAGTCGCTCAAAGTAGACAAAAATCTATGCCGATAACCGAAGAAGGAAATTAGAATTTTACGTGGGAGATTTGGTGTTCGTTCGTGTTTCACCTATGAAGGGTGTTGTGCGTTTTAGTCGATCGGGGAAGTTAGCACCTCGATATATTGGCCCATTTTCCATCACCGAACGCATTGGTTCCGTGGCTTATCGCCTTTTATTACCGGCTCAATTTTCTGCTATTCATGACGTATTCCACGTTTCTCAACTACAGAAATGCCTTAGAGATCCCGATTTTATTCTTGAGCCCGATGTTATTGAAGAAATTAAAGTTTCACCTAATTTGACTTACGAGCAACATCCTATTCGTATCATTGCTACGGAGGTTAAACGCCTTCGTAATAAAAATGTTCTACTTATGAAAGTTCAATGGTTCGGAAATCCTAAGGATTGTTCTTGGGAATCCAGATAATTCATCGAGCGAACACATCCGGATTTACTCTCTCATGCTCATTAAGGTGAACTTCTCACTTCAAAATTTTCTTTTCTGTTGTTATGCCTTAGAGTGGTTGTTACTCTTTATTTTCTTCTTAAGTATTGCGAGGACGCAATTTCTTTAAGGAGGGGAGTCTGTAACAACCCGCATATTTTACGATTATATATTTAAATGTTTTATTTAAATATAACATCGTTAGTTGAATTTAAAGTCCGAAATGTGACTTTTTGTAAACAGTCGAATCCGGACTCGAGACCACTTCCATTGAGTTCAAAACGGCGTTTACAACTTATTTGAGTATAAACATTGATATGTTTAGAGTTGATTAGGATTTTGGTATTTTCTTTTGGGCTTTGGGTTGTGTTCTAGCCCATTAACCCAATAATAGAACCCAAACTCTTCTACCAAATACCCTAACTCATCTCCCCTTCATTCATTCTACTCATAATAATTCCTAACACTCAAGCTAAAGGAAAAATGGGGGAAAGAGGGGTGATTAGAAATTCCTAAGCCCTATATTCTTAGGAAATTCAAATTCAAGTTCTAAAATCAAGGAGAAGCTTAGGTAAACATCCTCTTCATCTTCTCCATCTCAATTCCTCTTCAATTCTTGATTTTTCCTATAATCTAACTTAGGAAATTCATTGCAATTGATAATAGATTGAAGATTCTAGAGGTTTTGTTGAAGAGAAATCAATCTTAGCTTGTTTTAGAGCTTCTCATTTCTATATTTGAGTTTAAAGGTGAGTTCTTGAACTCACATCTATGTCTATAGCTTTCATTGTTGTTAGGTATGAATTCCTAACATCTATTTCATGTCCAATTGCTTTTGATTTGAATTGATTTGGTGAATTTTCCAATTTTGGTGTTTTGAAGTCAAAATCTTTAAAGATCCTATCTTGGATGTTTGGACATGTTATTTGGGATGTATCGAAGAGCCTATAGGGCTGGGTTGTCAGTTGGCATAAATCCCTAGCCTTCGTCGCTCGTCCGATCGCTTCCGAATCGATTTTTCCATCGTTGGCCTAGGCAAATTATTGCCCAACACAGGCAACCAGACGTCTGGTTGAAGAACCCAGACGTCCGATTAGGGCACCAGAATAAAAAAAAGGAACAACAGAAAAAAAAATCCAGAGCCAAGAACCAGACGTCTGGTTCAACTGGTCAGACGTCTGGTTGGCTTTAGGAATTAAAAGAAAAGGGAGAAAGAAATTATAAATTTCCAGTACCCCAAGTCAGACGTCTGGCCAAACCAACCAAACGTCTGGTCTTGTGAAATTTTTGCCTATTTGCCTGTTTTTGAGTGGATTTCCAATTTTTATCGATTTTGTTGATCCGGTTAGTTGTTGTCATTTATTATCGACTTTGATGACTTCTATTCTGTATTTATAGGTATATCCATTTGATGGATTTGATATTGGTTTTTTATGGTTTTAATTCACGTCGTCGAATGTGGATTTTTGGTAATAGATTGTTTTTACAATCATTTCTATGATTTGTCACTTTAAAATATAAAGGTGTTTATACTAGTAGTAAATACTCAAACTCTTTCACAAAAATGTTTTCAACATTATTTTAATACAAAATTTGTTTTAAAACCGTTTCCAATATATTAGTATATACAAACATTTACCTCATTCGTATGAGAAATCTCATTAAATGGCTTAGCAAAACAAGTGGTACGAAACGCTTGCGTTTACTTCGTCGATTAATTCTTGGACTTGTTCGATTGAAATATCATGACAATCTTCGAATGGAAATCTACAATTTGTTCATAAATATTTAAGTTAAGCCAGTGGTTATGAGACATGAAGCTAAACTCATTTATTTACTAGCTTAGTGTAATTTACACTTCTTTTTTGATCAATGATGATCATTTTGTATTTTCGAGTGGAAATCTACAATTTGTTCAAAAATATTTAAGTTAAGCCATTGGTTATGGGACATGAAACTAAACTCATTTATTTACTAGCTTGGTGTAATTTACACTTATTCTATGGAGCTTCAGCTCAATTTGGTGGGGTAGCGACCCATGGTCTTTTTGACCGTTCATGGAGCAATCGGCTCAATGAGTCGGTGCATGGGGTGTATCTTTTTAGGTGCATCAATGTTCGGCTCAATAAGTCTGTGCATGGGGCATATCTTTTTAGGTGCGTCAATGTTCGACTGTGCATGGGGCATATCTTTTTTGGTGCGTCGATGTTCCGCTCATTTTATGGGTTTGCGACCTATGGGATATCGTCTCGATTGTGATACATGTGTTGGTGAGTTTTCATGCTCCCGTTTGTGATAGGCCTCCCCCTTTGTGTTTTCTGGATTTCTAATTATTGGTTTCTAGAATTTGCGTTTCAACAATTTTTGTGATTTGCATTGATATGTTTTGTCAATATTTAAGGTTTTGTGAATAAGTTAAAGAATATGATATTCATTTTGGATATTTGAGGAGTTTGAGATATTGTATGATTTTCATTGTTATCAAATATATACTTGTCACAGTATGACATTATTGTTATCATATATATTTTTCATATCTTTTATCCTATCTCATTTTGTATGATATTTATAACTAGACTGATCCGTTTATTATTTTTCTTCTTAAATAATACTCGGGTCAGACCGAGATGTTTCAGGTGCTTCCACTTAACTTCTTAGCAGGAACTATCTTCTAACTTTTGGCTAACTACTTTAGCTTAGTAGCTTTTGTTTTTTTATACATTCGAGATATAGACTCCTTGATGTAATACATATTCTTTTGTCTAGCACTTGTACCTATTCTTTTGTAATGTAGTGGATCTTGTATGACCACTACTTTGATGTACACTTCCATGTGTTATATTCATATCTGTTTCCGCCTTAGTGATATGAATATATATGACTAATTTTTTGTTATGCTTATTTTATATTTGTTTCTGAAGGCCACATAGCCACTGTGTAGTAGCTTTGAGTTTGTATTTGATATGTCAGATTTCCTCTTGAAATGAATTTCATGACCTTCTATCTGGCATATCAGTATTCGCACAAAGCAATTATACAGTTGGGGCGTCACAGTTTTATAAAGGAATTTGGAAATTTATAAGGTTTATTTGGGTAAATGGTTTGAGTTTTAAGCAAAGAAGATGTCATAAATTAGGGAGATTTATAAAATGGATTTTCTTATTAAAGTAAGAAAATTTGATGTAAGGTTATTTAAGAAGTTATTTACACAGGAAAGGTTTATAAAGAAGTTTTATAATTGATTTTGGATATTTATAAAAGGGTTTTATAAATGAATTTGAAAGTTGGAAAGTATTCTGAAATGGATTTGGATTTCAAGTAAAATAGATTTCATGAATGAAATAGATTAAAAAGGATTTATCGAAAGAAATAAAAAAAGAAATATAAAAAGAATTTGAGACCGACCTTATAAAAATGGTGGTATGGAACATCCGTTCCACACTCAACACCAACAGAATAATGTTTAGAGTTGTCCTTGCCTCTAATTTTAACAACATTTGTTTAATCCATTTTAACATGGTTTGGAAGTAAAATGTTGTTCTTAAATGTTTTGTGGATATACTTATGTCAGAGAGATAACTATATGAATGTTTTAGACAAACGTTTTGAAAGGAGATTTATTAAATAAAGATTTGTTTGAGGCTTAGTGGTTGTTATTGATAAATAAATCTCAAATGAAATTGGTTGTTGTTTGTTTATTTGATAGTCAAATAACCGACTATCAAATATGGATCCAAAACATAATTTTGGAAATATCTAGGAGAAACACGTGAGTTATATGGCACAGTCATCTCCAGTGATGCTGTACTGTGCATATAAATCTTGTTTCTCTCTCCTAGGACAAATGATAAGGAAATCCATCCACCAACGGTTAGGAGGTGATCTCCGCTCTTATCTTTGACTGTTTATTTCCTAAAGAACCAGAGTTGAGTTTACCAGAGACTGTCGAATGTTGTTTCAAAGAGACTGGGAGGACTCTTGTTATCTTAAAACCACTTAGATCCAACTCAAGTGTCTCAAAGTGACACTACGACAAAACTATCATTTTACAATGCATGTTTTACAACGGGCCATAAACAGTCGTTGTAATAGAAACCTTTTACAACGGTTTTCTTAAGCCCGTTGTAATAGGTGCAACTTTTCATCATCCAGTACACCTATTACAACGTCGTCAACTTGCCCATTGTAATTTGGTCCTATTACAACGGTTTCCGGTCCGTTGTGATAGATACTAGTTTTCAGGTTTATTACAATGGTTTTGGCCCGTTGCAATATAGTTCTATTACAACGGTTTTCGGTCAGTTATAATATAGTCTTATTACAACGGTTTGTAATATAGTTCTATTACAATGGTTTTCGGCCCATTGTACTAGATACCTGTTTTCATCTCTATTTGCCCATTGTAATAGATGCCTATTACCATCATTGTAACATTCCCCCTTTCTGACCGCCTCCAGTCGGTAATTAAACCAACTCGAAACGTTCAAAAAGACAGATTGTTATTTAGTTTATAAGGTTTAAACAGAATCAGCCACAGAAACACAGAATAATAACACTGAATTAAAACAAATGAGAATTTATTTCATTACTATAAATCTTTTTATATACATCAGAGTTTTATACAATTTAATACCGATACAGCGGAATATCTTAAAATACAATTTTCTTCTGAAAACTAAAGTGATTCTTTACTCTCTCTCTAACTTCGCCGCTCGAAAATCTTCAAGCTGTAAAAATACTCGGTCTGACCCGAGTATTATATTCAAAAGAAAATAATACACAGGTCAGTCTAATTCAAACCAGTTTATTAGTGCATAGAGGCAATAATAATTTAAATAGACGACAGTCACAATAATTCCCGTCTATCCAATCCTTTTAACAAAGAAATCGGATAACGAAAATTTTAACACTAAACAGTGTTAAACAATAAATCAGCAGATTTAAAACATCAACAGAGATAGATAAACAATTTATCAATCGACTAAATCAATTCAAAACAATTGAAATTGTCACTTTAAAACCATCAAAATTCGATTGGCTGCCGTACACTCTAATGCCAGCCGAAGTGAAAGGCCACTAAGATAAGCAGTGGACAGGAGGGACAATACATGGATGTGACAGTGAACTAGGCAGTGCAAATTTCAATTTCGAGAACAAGGCAGTAGTATAGCACAATCGAACTACAAAAGCATAGGGACAACATGTATTCAGGTACATGAAGACGCAGTGAAACCAATATGGCAACACAACTACTGGAATGAAGGCTCCAAAAACAACTGTCTACAAGAATTAGTTCAAATGGAATACAACTGCAAAGTGAAGACAGCATCAATATGCAGACCAGAAAACAGGAAGCAAGGCTACAAGATATCAGAAGGCAGACAACAGACTCAGGTGAAGTTCACAGTACAACTCAGATGCAAGCAATTGCAAATATCTTCAATATGACCAAAGATTAAACAGAATGGCTACTGAAATGAATGCATATTGAATACACAAGTAAATGGTCCAGTTCCAATATGAAGTGCATCAGTATGCAAGAATAAACAGCATCAGTGGGTAAAGAATGCAGTGACAAGGAAATCATGCAGACAGGTCAAAATCAACCCAGACCAAAGTCATATATGAAGACTAAAATGAAAGACTCAAGAGACCATCAATGCACATATGAATGCACGGCAACAGTGAATGCATGAACCAGAATGCAACTAACACAGATGTGCAACTACACAAGATAAGGCAACTACACAAAATCTACTCAAGTATACACATTAATTCAGAGAATAGATCGAGAGTAAGTTTGCTCACTGTCTTCCTAAATTTTCCAGATGAATTTGCAAACTTGAGTTTAAACAATGTTTTTGTTTGAAATTAACAACCTAAAATATATTCCAGTAGAACAGAGCTATGCCTCTGTAAACAGACGTGCATGCATACCATTCCCAAATTTATCAATTTAAACCAAATCAAAATACGATTCAAAATATTTTGGATTTTCAACATTAAAACAATTTTTTGAAACAACAAAACATCAAGTTTTGATTGGCTGCCGTACACGCTAATGTGTACGGCCTCGCCAATACGACATACAAAATATGAAACAAATCAATGAATCAGAACAAAAGAAACATCAAGGATAGAGCAATCAGAGTACAAGAAGTACTACTACACTTGAACCAGTGATGACAGGTGAACATCAAAATGAATTTCTCGGTCCACAACATTGGCTCAACTACTAAATGCAGACCAACTTATGTCATACAATGAAACCAGGAGTATATATGAACATGCACAATTTCAACATGGCCACAACAACAAATGCAACAGTGAATCAAGGCTACAATGTAAAACTGCAAGTAACTACTATGAAATGGTCAAGCTACCATATACAGGACTTCAAGTAGATGCAAGTTAACTGGGATATGAATAACCACAGCATGCAGTGGCAACAAAGTATCAACATATCAATGTCTAGGCCATAGTCAACAACAAACGGGCATTAATGCATACTGGAATAGATGCATCAAGGTGACAAAGGGGTCAGATTAAAATACATTATGAAAATCAGTGACTCAAGATCAAAGATTTAAACACATGTACAACACAGTGAACAGGTTCAGGTGAAACAGTGGACGAACAGTGCAACTCAATGCGAATCAGTACAAAATCAAATGAACAAGCAAAAGCAAACCAAACCAGACCAAGTCAAGCAATGCAGACTATATGATCTGAATATGAATGCAAGGGAGCAATGCACTAAGCAAATGAAGCAACTGACACAAACAACATCATCAACTACAGGTATAGTAAAAATGGCCAGAGACAAAGCTCACAGGGCCAGAGGATCAAAAATACACAAATGCAAAAATACCTCAACAATGAAGACTTCAGACAAACATGAATGCAAGCACTGAAAACAGAGATGGCCATAAGCTCACAAAGGATTTACAGAAATATCAAACAATGCCAACATCGATGAATATATGAAGTAACAAAGAAGCAAGTTTCAAAATTCACGAAACAGAAACAAAGAAATATCAAGTTCATATTTGAAATTGTCAAAAGTCAAAGATTTAAAAATAGGAAAGTTTTAAATGCCGTGAGAATCAAGGAGAATCGAAACTGTGGTACTCAAGTTAAAAATATATCAGGAAGATTGAGAAATAGGAAAGTACGAAACTCTGGAATCACAAAGTTTCAGATACCCTAAGGAGCAAGCGAAGTCGAAGCCAAGCAAGATCAAAGCAAAGACGAGCGCTCAAGGGAACAAAGCCCCAAAGTTAAAGAGAAAAGAACGAAACTATTATCAAAGCAATAATTTCAAACCGTGACCAAGAAATCAACTCAGAAAAACAAATACGACTGAAAATCATCAAATTCGAACGCAAATAAACTGGAGCTGGAATTAGATGTGAGCGGTTATCCACTCACCTTTTTCGACGCGTACTGAAGTAGCCGCGATCACCTCCAGAGATTCGAGCAAGCCCAAGAGTTCGAAACCCTAATTTGCGAAAAGTCGAAGCTCTAGCCAATCCCACAGAAGCGAACGCGAGGCCAAAGCCCTAGTTTGGACAAAGAGGAACGGGCTCTAATTTGGAATGAGGAATGAACGAAAATTTTGAAGCCGCCATTTTTTATCTCGTTTGTTTGATTTTATTTAGGGTTTTCGAATGAGATGAGAGGAGATGTCGTGGTTTTAACAGAGATAAGGGTGATATTCTTCTTCCTTGTAGGGTGGCTAGCAACAGAGAGAGGGTGGCTGATAGGTACGCGACTTTGCAGAGATAAGGGGGGAAGAACGTGGTTTTGCAGAAGGGAACGTGGTATAGGGTATGGGCTGGTATTATATATTTTTTTCTTTTATTTTATTTTCAATTTTCTTTTAATTAATAACTTATGTTATTTGTTTTATAAATAAAATTCACTCAATTTTTAAAACCATCATCTTAAACTTGCAAAATTCTAACGCATTCACAATTTAAATCAAAATTTAAATTCAATTATCAATTTAAATAGTTCAAAAATTCGGGATCGTTACAAACTCCCCTCCTTAAAAACTTTTCGTCCACGAAAAGGAAAGGTTGTTAAAATTTCATTAATATTTATACTCTAGTCAATTTTACTAAGCTTGAAACTCAATACAAATAAATGAATATAGGATTCATTTCATTTGTTTAATCTCATTAGTTTTGTTTATCTTCTCTTTTGTTCATTGATTTTCTGAAATCAAAACGCAAAAGTATTTTACCAAATTCTCGATTTATAAACTCAGATTCAAACTTAAAATTCTTCATGTTAGAGATTTATATAATATATCTCTTCCAAAGCTGTGGACTTTCAAAACATTTCAAAGATCCTCTTCCTTAGTTTATTAGGTAGGAATTATGTAATTTTAATTTCAGGCTATTGATTTGCTATTTAAAGTTTGAAAATACTTGCTAACTCGAAATTTAACAAGTCCATCTTCGTTCTCACAGACATTAGGCATACGCTGGCCAGGCGCAGGTCTAACAATCTCCAAGTACTAAACATACTTGCTTCAATTCCCAGTGAAAATACTTTAAAAATTCTTTTTCAAAAATGGATATGGAAAGCACGTTCCCCCATGGATCACAGTTTACCCGACGGTTACGCTACTATCCCAGTAGAATCGCTTGTAACCGTAGATTTCACATCTCTCTTGAATTTCGCCATGGTTGTTGCCATAGATCGCGGTCCACACGGCGGTTACGCTACTATCCCAGTAGAATCGCTTGTAACCGTAGGCATCTCGCCCCTCGAATTTCGCTTGGCATTTAGATTGCAGTTTACTCGGCGGTTGCGCCACTATCCCAGTGGAATCGCTTGTAACTGTAGGCATCTCGCCCCTCAAATTACGCTAACATACATCATAATCAACATGATCCCATCACGAGGGATTCTAGTCCAAATGGACATTCCAACTTATGGAAAATTCTACATAGCTACGAATTTCAAATGGACACTCATCACGAGTTCCAATACCTTCTCCAATAATAAATGGAAGGTACTTTTCCATATCCTCAGTTTAGAAAACATAATACTATACATATATAGTACTTCATTTCACATTTCGTACATATCATACTCATGTAAACATATATAAGATTTCCATAACAATGTATTTCTAAACTAACGGTTTCAAATTTACCGCTTTCATATATATAAGTTCTGAAAACTTACATATTCCATATTCATAACAAAATAGAGGATTTCAAAATTTTCCTCTAAGTCGATTTGGAAATTTAAGGTTATCTCAAACCTAATTCATATTCATAATTCCAATTTATTATCGACTTTCACATTCGATTTGGATTTCACGCTTACATCGTCAATTCTTAACACAGAATTGATGTCTATCGATATATAACCTTTGAGCTCGTACGTCTCAGAGAAGGGTGTTAAGCTAAGAGAATAAATTCTCTGCCACCAACAGATATATATTTAATAGAGATCAATTTCTATGTCATCAATTCACAATGTTAGACATACAATCCAAATCATCATCTGAAATTCAAAGCTCAACTTATATTGTCTTTGATGTCGAAGTTAAACTCAATTTTAACTTAACGATTCAATCTTTTTGAAAAATTTCAAATTGAACTAATTGTTCAAATTTCTCATTTAACTTTTCAACTTCGACTTCAAAAATGAATTTCAAATCATTTATTCCTTGCGGAATATATTCACAACATTTCATTTTTGGAAAAACATTTCCATACTTATTTAAAAATAAGTAATTCACAAATCTAATCTATTTTCAACATTTGAAAATATTCGATATACTTAAATCAAAATTAAGTATATATTTCATCTTTAAGGAAATCATTCTCTTTTACACATTTATTTGAGTTAAAACGAATGTTACGTAAAACATCGTTACGACAACTCAAAATCACTAGTATAGGAATTCGAAATTTAGATAGATATATAAATCCCAATACTATACAAAACATTTCCTTTCGGAAATCATTTACTATAACAACAGTGTTATAGTCCATCATTTCCTTATATTCGAAAACGTCTATTTCAACAATGAATGTTGAAATCTATGGTTTCGATATTCAATGCCTTTTAAAACATCTTTTAAAACAATTAACTTCGTTTTAAAATATCACTTCCCAAAACATGTCCATTTTATTCAATAATATATTCACTGTCCAAAATCGTGAATATACTTCATTTAACAAGCTATAAAGATTTTACTTATCAAAATAAGTCAGTTTCGGATTTATAAACAACGTTTATAAATTCTATTCCTATTTATAAAGACTTCAATTTATAGTTTGAATTCCGCATACTTTTCACAATATTGGTTTTAAACCAACTTCAAATTTTCCAATACTAAGTTTTCCACTTAACTTAATTCTCTGCAAGTTCAAATTTAAATTCATCACTGAATCTATTAAATTTATTATGGATTGTCATGTTGACAACTTCAAAATTTTCAAATCTAATTCCCATTTGAACTTTGCATCTGCTTTCTATTTCCAAAATAATCAACTAGTTCTTTAGTAAATCATTCATCGAATTGATTTTCAATTAAATCACATTTGATTTATTCACATTGGATTTTTCTAACATTCATTCATATTCAATTAGTTTACTTTCACTAATTTATATTCAAGTTAGTTTGCTTTCAATTCAAATCAAACTTGATTCTATTTAGATTTACTTATCTTTCAATTTGAATTCAATTGCTTAGCTTTCAATTTCCATTAATTCAATTTCATTAATACTTAGTGAATTTCTATACAATCAACTAGCAAAACCAATGCACATTCAACTTAACCAAATTTATTTACTTTGCTTACATTCAATTTGGTTTAACACACTTAATTTCAATTGGTTTATATTCTAATTCAGATTGAATTCTTATACTCACCATATTCACTAATTCACTTTTACAATTAAAGTTGAATTTCCTTTCTATAACTCAATTTCATATTCATTACTTCACTTTATTAATTCATTTTGATATCAAATTCAATTTGATTCAATATTACTTAAGTTATGTTTCATTTTATCTTCACTTGCATTTATTTTCACCATACAACTTTAAGTTCGCCTCAAATTTATTTGAAATTCTATTTTATTTAACTTTTACTAAAGTCAAATTCATATCACATTTCAAAATTCAGATTTTGTTTTACTTAACAAAACTGTTTAACCATTTAAAAACTGGTTTTACTTAAATTTTCTCATTTTATAAGTTATACAACTTATTAATTTAAATCTTCCCAATTAATATTTTATAAACACTTATCTTTCAAGTTTAACTTTCCATCTCAATAATTTACTTAATCAAGTTCATTTATTTAACTTTCCTTTAGTTAAATTTCAAATCGTATATTTACTAATGCCAACTCAATTCAATTTAACTTTTCTTAAGTTAAAAATCTTTATTTTCAAAAACAATTTTATACTTCTTTAAATTTGAAAAAACACGGTTTCTTTCCAAGTGTTTCTAGTAACTATTCATATTAAACATCATAAACTAAGCTTTGTGTAAACCAAAGCTCTGATACCACTCTGTAACATTCCCCCTTTCTGACCGCCTCCAGTCGGTAATTAAACCAACTCGAAACGTTCAAAAAGACGGATTGTTATTTAGTTTATAAGGTTTAAACAGAATCAGCCACAGAAACACAGAATAATAACACTGAATTAAAACAAATGAGAATTTATTTCATTACTATAAATCTTTTTATATACATCAGAGTTTTATACAACTTAATACTGATACAGCGGAATATCTTAAAATACAATTTTCTTCTGAAAACTAAAGTGATTCTTTACTCTATCTCTAACTTCGCCGCTCGAAAATCTTTAAGCTGTAAAAATACTCGGTCTGACCCGAGTATTATATTCAAAAGAAAATAATACACAGGTCAGTCTAATTCAAACCAGTTTATTAGTGCATAGAGGCAATAATAATTTAAATAGACGACAGTCACAATAATTCCCGTCTATCCAATCCTTTTAACAAAGAAATCGGATAACGAAAATTTTAACACTAAACAGTGTTAAACAATAAATCAGCAGATTTAAAACATCAACAAAGATAGATAAACAATTTATCAATCGACTAAATCAATTCAAAACAATTGAAATTGTCACTTTAAAACCATCAAAATTCGATTGGCTGCTGTACACTCTAATGCCAGCCGAAGTGAAAGGCCACTAAGATAAGCAGTGGACAGGAGGGACAATACATGGATGTGACAGTGAACTAGGCAGTGCAAATTTCAATTTCGAGAACAAGGCAGTAGTATAGCACAATCGAACTACAAAAGCATAGGGACAACATGTATTCAGGTACATGAAAACGCAGTGAAACCAATATGGCAACACAACTACTGGAATGAAGGCTCCAAAAACAACTGTCTACAAGAATTAGTTCAAATGGAATACAACTGCAAAGTGAAGACAACATCAATATGCAGACCAGAAAACAGGAAGCAAGGCTACAAGATATCAGAAGGCAGACAACAGACTCAGGTGAAGTTCACAGTACAACTCAGATGCAAGCAATTGCAAATAACTTCAACATGACCAAAGATTAAACAGAATGGCTACTGAAATGAATGCATATTGAATACACAAGTAAATGGTCCAGTTCCAATATGAAGTGCATCAGTATGCAAGAATAAACAGCATCAGTGGGTAAAGAATGCAGTGACAAGGAAATCATGTAGACAGGTCAAAATCAACCCAGACCAAAGTCATATATGAAGACTAAAATGAAAGACTCAAGAGACCATCAATGCACATATGAATGCACGGCAACAGTGAATGCATGAACCAGAATGCAACTAACACAGATGTGCAACTACACAAGATAAGGCAACTACACAAAATCTACTCAAGTATACACATCAATTCAGAGAGTAGATCGAGAGTAAGTTTGCTCACTGTCTTCCTAAATTTTCCAGATGAATTTGCAAACTTGAGTTTAAACAATGTTTTTGTTTGAAATTAACAACCTAAAATATATTCCAGTAGAACAGAGCTATGCCTCTGTAAACAGAGGTGCATGCATACCATTCCCAAATTTATCAATTTAAACCAAATCAAAATACGATTCAAAATATTTTGGATTTTCAACATTAAAACAATTTTTTGAAACAACAAAACATCAAGTTTTGATTGGCTGCCGTACACGCTAATTTATACGGCCTCGCCAATACGACATACGAAATATGAAACGAATCAATGAATCAGAACAAAAGAAACATCAAGGATAGAGCAATCAGAGTACAAGAAGTACTACTACACTTGAACCAGTGATGACAGGTGAACATCAAAATGAATTTCTCGGTCCACAACATTGGCTCAACTACTAAATGCAGACCAACTTATGTCATACAATGAAACCAGGAGTATATATGAACATGCACAATTTCAACATGTCCACAACAACAAATGCAACAGTGAATCAAGGCTACAATGTAAAACTGCAAGTAACTACTATGAAATGGTCAAGCTACCATATATAGGACTTCAAGTAGATGCAAGTTAACTGGGATATGAATAACTACAACATGCAGTGGCAACAAAGTATCAACATATCAATGTCTAGGCCATAGTCAACAACAAACGGGCATTAATGCATACTGGAATAGATGCATCAAGGTGACAAAGGGGTCAGATTAAAATACATTATGAAAATCAGTGACTCAAGATCAAAGATTTAAACACATGTACAACACAGTGAACAGGTTCAGGTGAAACAGTGGAGGAACAGTGCAACTCAATGCGAATCAGTACAAAATCAAATGAACAAGCAAAAGCAAACCAAACCAGACCAAGTCAAGCAATGCAGACTATATGATCTGAATATGAATGCAAGGGAGCAATGCACTAAGCAAATGAAGCAACTGACACAAACAACATCATCAACTACAGGTATAGTAAAAATGGACAGAGACAAAGCTCACAGGGCCAGAGGATCAAAAATACACAAATGCAAAAATACCTCAACAATGAAGACTTCAGACAAACATGAATGCAAGCACTGAAAACAGAGATGGCCATAAGCTCACAAAGGATTTACAGAAATATCAAACAATGCCAACATCGATGAATATATGAAGTAACAAAGAAGCAAGTTTCAAAATTCACGAAACAGAAACAAAGAAATATCAAGTTCATATTTGAAATTGTCAAAAGTCAAAGATTTAAAAATAGGAAAGTTTTAAATGCCGTGAGAATCAAGGAGAATCGAAACTGTGGTACTCAAGTTAAAAATATATCAGGAAGATTGAGAAATAGGAAAGTACGAAACTCTAGAATCACAAAGTTTCAGATACCCTAAGGAGCAAGCGAAGTCGAAGCCAAGCAAGATCAAAGCAAAGACGAGCGCTCAAGGGAACAAAGCCCCAAAGTTAAAGAGAAAAGAATGAAACTATTATCAAAGCAATAATTTCAAACCGTGACCAAGAAATCAACTCAGAAAAACAAATACGACTGAAAATCATCAAATTCGAACGCAAATAAACTGGAGCTGGAATTAGATGTGAGCGGTTATCCACTCACCTTTTTCGACGCGTACTGAAGTAGCTGCGATCACCTCCAGAGATTCGAGCAAGCCCAAGAGTTCGAAACCCTAATTTGCGAAAAGTCGAAGCTCTAGCCAATCCCACAGAAGCGAACGCGAGGCCAAAGCCCTAGTTTGGACAAAGAGGAACGGGCTCTAATTTGGAATGAGGAATGAACGAAAATTTTGAAGCCGCCATTTTTTATCTCGTTTGTTTGATTTTATTTAGGGTTTTCGAATGAGATGAGAGGAGATGTCGTGGTTTTAACAGAGATAAGGGTGATATTCTTCTTCCTTGTAGGGTGGCTAGCAACAGAGAGAGGGTGGCTGATAGGTACGCGACTTTGCAGAGATAAGAGGGGAAGAACGTGGTTTTGCAGAAGGGAACGTGGTATAGGGTATGGGCTGGTATTATATATTTTTTTCTTTTATTTTATTTTCAATTTTCTTTTAATTAATAACTTATGTTATTTGTTTTATAAATAAAATTCACTCAATTTTTAAAACCATCATCTTAAACTTGCAAAATTCTAACGCATTCACAATTTAAATCAAAATTTAAATTCAATTATCAATTTAAATAGTTCAAAAATTCGGGATCGTTATAATCATTTTCTTTTTCCCATTGTAATAGATGTCAATTTTCACAACTCTTTGTTTTTTTGCTAGTTGTAATAGATACATATTGCAAACTTTTTAATTTACCAGTTGTTATAAAAGGTTGTAAAAACATTATTAATTTATAACCAACGATTATTAATAAGTAATTTATAATTACTAATTATTATCTATAATCAATAATCATTTTATATATAATACAACAACAACTAAACAATCATTCCCAAACAAGTCGGGGTAGTCGGCTAGAGATGGTATCCAAAACTAAATGACAACATCAATTTAAAAGTAATAACAAAAATAATAATAATAAAAAAATAAATATAATCAATAATCAATATTAAATAACTACCGTTGAATAAACTTAATAATTATAGTTAATATTTATAATAACTACTATTAAATCATAAATAATTAATAATTAATAAATAATAATTTATAACAATTACTGTTAAATAATTAATAAATAATAAATAATATTTAATATTTAGTAAATAATAATTGATATTAATAAATCAAAAATTAAAAATTATAATTAATAATTAATATTAAATAATTACTACTAAGAATTAATATTTAAGTACTAATATTTAATATTTTTTTGTGTTAGTTTACTATGTTTAACTATCGTCCGATGCCTAGAAAATTTCAAAACTCGAGTATCCTCAAGCAATGACATAAAATTAGATTCAAACGAACTTCGACTTCACAACGCGACTACCTCCACAAAAGCAAGAAGTAAAATTCGGATCTGTTCAAGTTTCAAACTCGAGCAACTCAAAGCTTCAAGCACTATCAAAACTCTAGCACCAAGGACGATGAGACTCTTTGTAAGCTTAAGGAGCAGAGATAGATCGATTGATGGATTCGAGAAGTTCGGCACTTGAAATAATGGCTTTGGACTTGTCTTTGTAGTAAAAAAATAGACTAATATTAGAATAATTCGTCCTTTAAAATATTTTTACCTAAATGGTAATTTATAAATAATAATTATGAATTATAGTTAACATTAAATATTAATTATTAAAAGTTATCTATTAATTATTATTTATTTAATAGTAACTATTTAATAGTAACTATTTAATATTAATTATTAATTATTAAATGTAAGTAATAAATATTAACTATAATTTACTAAATATTAACAATTTACTAGTTATTAATAATTATTTTTTTATATTTAATAATTTATTGTAGTTAACTATTAATAATTAGTAAATTATAGTTAATATTTATTAATTACATTTAATAGTTAATAGATATAATTATACTAAGTAATTAATAGTTAATATTAAATAATTACTATTAAATAATTAATAATAAAAATTAATAATTAACAAATAAAAAGCAATAACAAATTACCCAGACCCCTGCTTTTGTGTCCAAAGAAACTATTTTCCGTATAAGTTACCTCTTCCCACATAAACACAATACTGTCTTCTATGGAACCCTAGTTCCCAAACCCGCCTCTCACATTCCCAAATCCCCCTCTCACGTTCCTAAACCCTCTTTCTCAAAAGCCCTAATTCCTAAATCGACACAGCCAAAACCGCTTCTGCAAACTCCTCTACTGCAAGCTCCTCCAGTTACAAGCTCCACCGCTACAAGAATAATGATTACGGCTATCAACACGAGGAAGAAGCAATCAATGTTCCTTTAGCACGTTCCTCCAGTCACTAAATCGGCCGTCGGAGCCTTCGCCATAATGTTGGGAGTATCAGATCCCGATGTCGCTGCTGCAGCCAACGCCGCAGCCGGGCTGAATGCCATCGTGGCCGCGCAAGTTGTCTGTACACCAATCGACATGTCAGTTAACGATTGATGGTTCGAGGTTCAAAATACAACAGCAGAATGAACTAGGGTTTTAATTCTTGGCCATTTTTGTTCTTGGTCACGATTGGTACTTTCTCTATTTTTTCAATGTTTGTTTTACTATTATAGATAAAAATACTACCGTCTCTCTTTTCTTTTTTGATTACTGTAACTAGTCGATTTCAGTTGTTTTCATCAATGCAGTATTGAATGCTTTTCTTTTTATTACTCGAATTTATTTGTACTTCTCGTAATATTTTCTATCTCTGTGAATAATTTGTTTCTAAATTTGCAACATATTGTTGCAATGGACATGGGAGCTTTTAAGATAATGTGAAGCTGAATAATTAGGTTAGACATTTTATTCATACTTTGGTTCTTGTCCTTTATCATGGATGGTAACTTATTTCTCATCGTACTTAATTTTTATATCTCTTTTGCATTTCTATAGGAAAAATGATATGTTCATTTGGTGCGTGCTTAAAAGGGATTATTTGTGGAATAATTGTGTTCTATTTTAGAACTTAAAATATATTTTGTGCTAAATAAAATTGCAAAACAATTTAGTAGTTGGGAAAAAAAGAGTTGAACAATACCTAGAAGTGTTTAATTCTCTTCATGCAGTGAGTATAGTTTCATTTCAAACCAATACTTTAAAAATTCATATGCAATAAACGATCAGATTTTTTTATTTTGAATTTCTTTATATGTTTTTTGCTGCGTTTCAAAACTTTTTATGTTATACCAAAGATCCACATGCTTAACTTATATATACTCAAAATTCAAATTTTTATGTAGGAGGATTAGCCATAGAAAGCATCACAATAGTCACGGTCATGTGGAGAATGATGAATCTTGGCATCTAGTAAGTAGTGCAACTCCTCTTCATTCTGTGCATAATTCAATCAATTTACAGTCGTATGGTTATTAAGAGTATTTTGAATACACTGATCTGCTTTTCAAAAAGTAGAAGAAAATTTTATAAATGAAAACACATTTGAGCCATATATACTGAAAAGACGATTAATTATTTATTAATGTATCTTTAATATTGCAGCTAATATAGAAATTATACAGTAGTGTAGATGATCTTAGTCATAAGGTCCGCTTCACCTTGCCATTTATTGTATTTGCTTACCCAATCTACTTATAAGTCTTAATATACATTAGTTTTTATAAATAATGTGTAATAATTTAGACGACATTGTCAGTTAAGATGATGTTGTCAGTCAACATTGTCTTAATTTGATTATTATTCGTCTGTATAAATAGTGCGTAATATGGAATATTTGGTGTTTTAATTCTTATGTTTTATTTAAAAGTTTAACCATGCGACTCAGCAAGATAGAAATGAACTTAAGGCGGCTTCTTGCATTTTCTCTTTGGCAACAAAATCAGACAAAGCTTATACATGTGAGTATTTGTAAGCTTATATATGTGTCCATATTTGTTTTCCAAAACTTCAACCCTCAAAGGCAAATCGAAAAATGAACACACCAAAATGCAATCAATTTTTTTTCATCATATTAAAAGTGAATCAAATTAACAATGAAATCTTTGAACCATCAACATGAATATCTTGTTATATCTCCAGTTTTTGCTTAAGCTTGTCCAGTTCATCATATTCTTCAGTTCTTGATTTATCCTTACTTTTGATTTTTGCTTTATACTTTTTAGGGTTTCAACAATTGGATCTATTTTGGAACCACAAGGGGCATACTCCAACCTGAGATAGCTGCTCATGTCCTACCAGAAAAATCCATGAATTTGGAAATCTAAAAGGGTTTTTTTCTCTTTTTTCTTATTGCATTTCTGAAAACTGATGGTAATTTGCTTGTGATCTCTGGAGTGCTTGTGATCTCTGGAGTAGGGACAAATAGCCATTGCATTAATTTTAGGAAATAACTTATTTATACATTGATTGAAAATGGACCTTCTAAAAGTTGCGGTGGATGTGCATAATGGAAGCATTCAACAGAGTAATGTTACATTAGATGTGATAATGGGTAGCAATGATGCCAGTTATATTTGATTTATTTATAGCATCCTACAGCAAAAAGCAGAAGAACATTAGAATAGTTTATTTATTCTTATATTATTTTGGACTGTAATTAGGAATACATACTTCTTGACTAAGCTCATTCAAGCTACATCTACATAAAACTTCATATATCAAAGAACACATTTCTCTAGCTTATGAGTATCACGTATGAGCTTCTGATACTGAACCACTCATTTTATTAAATTTTGATTTAAGGAAGTTTCTTGACTCATCATTTTCTTCTATTATAGCATTTTTGGGTAATACAAGGAAATACTGAACCATCATTGTGGCTTCATGCATATTTGGCCATACTTTAGGTTCTGCATCGCAAAGTCCATAAACAACTGCACAGACTTTCTTGAATAACCCCTTTGTTTCTTTTTTGAAGGTAGCACGCCTCTTAACATCATCAGTGATAATTGATTGACTGATCTTATTTCTAACCATTGATGTAGGAATTTTCTTATTTAAAGTTTAGAGGTTTTAAGGTATGTCAAAAGTTGTATTTGTAGGCAAAGAAAATAGAGATATTGGATCGGATTCAGTGTTGAACATTGATTTGGTAATCAATATCTGGATAAGAGAATTAATGTGTTCTTCTATTCACTTAATTTTAAGATAAAAATGATAACACCATTGTAATTATTACTTGTATTGTTTGTATTCAGCTTCTTTTATATTAGTTTTGGTTTGAACGATAATGATTCACAATTATATTAAGATTTCATAAATGATGTGAATGTATAATTCGTTTTGGCTTTTTATTAATTATGAGTACGATCTGTATACATGCTTCATTAATGCTTTAATTTTTTTTAATTTTACATCTTTTTTAACAACGGGCAAAAATAATTGTAAAAGACATATATTACAATCGTCAATGCCTGTTCTGGTTGTTACATATTGCAACGGTCAATGCATGTTGTAGAAGACCATATTGCAATGGCTGTGGACCGTTGTAGAAATATTTATTGCAACGGTTTTAAACCGTTGTAAAATTTTTTGGATCTATTACAACATCACATAATAAGAGGAACGCTGGTCCATTACGAAACCCCTATTAAAACAGGTATTGCCCATTGTAAAAAGGGTATTTTGTTGTAGTGTGAAGACATCTTGAAGACGATGGAATTGAAGAAGGAGCTCTTTGAAGTGCAAGGGCTGCTTGCTACTAATCCTAAGGGTGATTCCAAAATGGATGCAGTAGAAGTAGTGCCTTCGGGTTGTTCATCTCCTGGACATCTTGTATGGATGAATGCTGGCATTGCATTGATGCTTGGAGGGCAGTGTTAGCATTTTAAGTGAGAAGTGCTTTATAAAAGGTAAAACGTTGCCTCAAGCCTCATCAACAAGGAATGACTAAAACATGGGAGATGCATCAGGGCTAAGTGGGTCGCTCCCATCATGGTATGATCATCTCTATCTAGAGTCGATATTATCTCTCATTTGTATACTCAGGGCCCATTAAACAAGGGGTGATCATATTCGGTACTATCCGGTAAGGGGTAGGCCGGTTCTGTGTTGGTAGGGTATCCCGACGGGGTCCTCGGCATTATTTTATCTAGAGATGCACCGTGACGGGCGGTACCCCAGTAGCCTAGTCATTGTATGAAATCCATTCTCCAATAAGCGCCGTACGGACTTAGTTGTGCCCAACTATGTTGAAATGTAAGATGCAAGCATTTCAGCTATATTCATATTTTACTTTGACTCCTAGACATTATTATAATATAAATGGATTTTCTATTGAAATGTTTTGGTTATCGTAAGGTAAAAACCCATCCGTATTTATGTGCGGTGTAGTCTTACGAGATGCCTTTGATTTAAAGGTTTTTATAAAGTTAAAGACTTATGCTTTACTCACACCAGATCCATGTCTGACCTGGAGTTTATTCCTAAACTCTTGGGTGCTCAAATTTGAATGGCCTACCAAGTTGTTCAGGTTTTTCTGCAGATTTACCTTAGATGAGCTTGGAGCAGGTGGCTTCATCGATAGCTAGTTATTTTCTTGTTTCCGCTGTATTATATATATATTGTATCAGTTAGGTAGGTAGGGCATGCTGTTATAACTGTCCTAGGTTAGAATTTGTATTAGTATGACTCTGATGTAACATTTTGAAATGACTTTGTAATATATTATGTTGAGTAATATATATTGTTTCGTTGCGTTGTGAGATTCTTTGTTGTTTAGTTTATTCTATTCTTTCTTTCTTTCTTTCTTTCTTTCACTCTACTGACCCGTCTTTCAGACGATTAAATGATCAGCACACGAATATCGAGGATGTATTAAGTGTCGTCTTTGGTAGTAAGAAAGGCAGATCGTTACGTTTGGTATCTGAGCTTAGGTTGAGCGAACACCTAGGCTTTGGTAGGGTAAACTCATTATAGATAGGGTCAGTAGTGCCCTAGAATGAGTCTGAGTGTAATATATATATATACATATATATATATATATATAAGTGTGTATTTGTTAGTGAATAAAAATGTTTTATATTGTGTTGTTTGACCTGTTGAGTGGTTTAAGAATTCTGGTCGATGTGCCTGATCAATGTTATCGATAGGGATTTCCTAAACACTTGAACAAGTTAAGTTGACATAATATTGTTTTAAATTTGGTAAATGAAATAATTTTACCTGGGAATATATTTTCTATATATAAAAGGGGATGATTTTCAAAATCTATATAGTTATCTATGAGGGGAGTGGGTTAAGAGTTAATAATATTTAAATTATTAGCATTTAGGGTTTAACTAGTCATGCTCGTCCAGTTTTGAGCATTGACTATTGTCAAATTTGATAGTAGATTTCCTTTTTCCATCATGGGTTAGTAGGTAGAATGTGTAGGAACATTGAATCAAACACCTTGAGAATTAAGTTTCGCAATTTGACTATAAGGCGTTCGACGATATGTAGGGTAAAACAATTGAATTTTTATAAAGATGTTTATTAAAAGAAAATCTTTAGATAGCTTTATAAGATGAATTAAAAGAGATGATTTTACAAATCAGAACTATTAGATGTGTTTTAAAAATGAAAAGGTCTTTGAGAATGTCAAATCCCAGTGGCTTTGATAAATTCCAAATGGTTTTGGAAAATAGTAGTAATCTTTCATAAAGATATTTTAAGATATAGATATTTTAAAATAAAGTTTGAGAGTAAGGTTTCTTTCGATAGTTCGAGAATAAGTCTTGATCTATGTTGTGATAATCAGAATAAACTTCTAAGTGACAATCAAATGTTTGCTTTGGCAGATATGATGATGCACTTAGTAAATTATCCCCTTTGTCATTGTACAATCGGGATGAGTTCAAATCCGAATGAATCCGAAGAAAATGGATGATTTTGTTAAAACTATTTGTCTATAAATAGTATTATTTCAAGAAGAAATTTGGAAAAAAGAAAATTAATTTTATTTAACTAGTTTGAATATCTCGAAAATGACTAAAAGTGGGTAAAATGTGTGTTCGGATGGAAAACACTTCTCTTGAGTATTGCCCTTCTTTGTAAGAGGGTATATGATACTATTTGGTAGCACCCAGTTCCTTGACATCGTTTTGAAGTTACTCGGGCTATATGTATGTTTTCAATAGGTTTTTGAAATAAAACCGAGTATTGTGGTCTTGGATCCCATAAATGGAAGAGTTTTCAAAATAAAAGGATATTTTAAAGGTGGATTAATAAATGAAGTTTTAATTAGGTTGAATTTAATCAACTTTGTTTATTTAAACCGTGTCTTTTGATTTTAACATCTAGGATGTGAAGAATTATTTGATGTTATTCGGCTCGCAAATATACATTTTTACTATAGAAGCGTCTAAGAACAAGTAAAATTAAAAATTAGATGTTTAAATATACTCTTGGGATGTAGAAGAGTGTTATATAATTTAATAAATTTAAAAATTGATTCTTATGAAGCATTGTGGGATGGTAGAAAGTAGTTAGATAGTAAGAGTCGTTAGATCAGTACGTAGGTTGTATGAAGATCATTTCTCCTTTTTACATAGTTCTTGATCCTATATTCGAGTATATGATTGGAGGTGTTTTACACCATTTCGAGTCAGCATTTATTACTCGATTTTTGATGACGAGCGTTGGTGAGGGTTCTTACGTGGAACCAAAAGTTGTCTATCATAGTTTATGACTATGCAAGGAGAACAGAGGTTTTTAATTGAGAGGCCTAATCAAAGTCCACACTAGAAAGTCGAGTGGGCGATACTAGTTTGGAAGTGAAGTATGTGTTCGAGTGAATGATCAAATCATATTTTACGTAGGAATTATCTATGTACATCATATGGATTGATGAATAGTTTAAGTGTTTCTGGGAGTTAGGGTTGTGGTACAATTTCGGGGACGAAATTCTTTTAAGGGGGAATAGTGTAACGACCCAGAATTTTACCGCCTTGATTTGCGAATATTTAAATAATTTTAAATATTGAAATAATTGGTTTTATATAAACGAAGATATATAACTCTTTTAAATAATAACAAATGGTGGTAAAATAGATTTGTAACGACCTAGGATTTTGCCACTTTGAAATAAGCTATTTAAATATATTTTATATAATCAATAAATGGATTTTATTAGCAAATAAACCTATTTTAATTATTTAATAATGATGATAAAATAGTTTTCAAAATTTGTTTACCAATATATATAGTTTAAATAAAAGTAGAAAATGTGACCGAAGAAGTTTTTATAAAGAGTTTTATAAAGGAATTTGGAAATTTGTACGGTCTATACGGGTAAATGGATTTGAGTTTTAAGCAAAGAAGATGTCATAAATAAGGGAGATTTATAAAATGGATTTTCTTATTAAAGGAAGAAAATTTGATGTAAGGTTATTTAAGAAGTTGTATACACAGGAAAGGTTTATAAAGAAGTTTTATAAATGATTTTGGATATTTATAAAAGAGTTTTATAAATGAATTTGGAAGTTGGAAAGTATTCTGAAATGGATTTGGATTTCATGTAAAATAGATTTCATGAATGAAATAGATTTGATTAAAATGGATTTATCGAAAGAAAAAAAAGAAATATAAAAAGAATTTGAGATCTAGGTTTCTCTAAACTGACCTTTTAAAAATGGTGGTATGGAACATCCGTTCCACACTTAACACCGATTGAATAGTGTTTACGTTGTCCTTACCTCCAATTTAAACAATATTTGTTTAATCGTTTTTAACATGATTTGGAAGTAAGAAGTTGTTTGCAAATGTTTTATGAATATACTTATGTCAAAGAGATAAGTATATAAATGTTTTAGACAAACGTTTTGAAAGGAGATTTATTAAATAAAGATTTGTTTGAGGCTTAGTGTATGTTATGGATAAATAAATCTCAAATGGAATTGGTTGTTGTTTGTTTATCTGATAGTCAAATAATCGACTACAAATATGGACCACAAATGTAACTTTGGAAATATCTTGGAGAAACACGTGAGTTATATGGCACAGTCATCTCCGATGATGCTGTACTGTGCATATAAATCTCATCTCTCTCTTGTAGGACAAATGATAAGGAAATCCATCAACAAACGGTTAGGAGGTGATCTCTGTTCTTATCTTTGACTGTTTATTAGATAATGAACCGGGGTTGAGTTTATCAAAGACTATCGAATGTTGTTTCGAAGAGATCGGGATCAGATATGTTATCTGAAAAACACTTCGATCCAACTCAAGCGTTTCGAAGTGAAGACATCTTGAAGACGATGGAATTGAAGACGGAGCTCTTTGAAGTGCAAGAGCTGCTTGCTACTAAGCCTGAGGGTGATTCCAGAATGAATGTAGTATAAGTAGTGCCTTCGGGTTGTCCATCTCCTGGACAACTTGTATGGACGAATGCTGGCATTTCATTGTTGCCTTTAAGGCAGTGTTAGCATTCCAAGTGGGAAGTGCCATATAAAAGGTAAAACGTAGCCTCAAGCTTCATCAACCGGGAATGACTAAAACAGAAGAGATGCGGTAGGGCTAAGTGGGTCACTCCAATCAAGGTATGATCATCTCTATCTAGAGTCGATATTATCTCTCATTCGTATGCTCGGGGCCCATTAAACGAGGGTTGACCATATTCGGTACTATCCAGTAAGGGGTAGGCCGGTTCTGTGTTGGTAGGGGATCCTGGCAAGGCCCTTAATGTTATTTTATCTAGAGATGCACCGTGAAGGGCGGTACCCCAATAGCCCAATCATTGTATGGAATCCATTCTCCAATAAGCGTCATATGAACTTAGTTGTGCCCAACTATGTTGAAGTGTGAGATGCAAGCATTTTAGCTATATTCATATTTTACTTTAACCCCTAGACATTATTATAATATAAATGGATTTTCTATAGAAACGTTTTGGTTATCGTAAGGTAAAAATCCGTCTGTATTTATGTTCGACTATGGTCTTACGAGATGCCTTTGATTTAAAGGGTTTTATAAAGTTAAAGACTTATGCTTTACTCACACCAGACCCATGTCTCACCCGGAGTTTATTTGCCCTTTTCCTAAACTCTTGAGTGCTCAAATTTTAATGGGCAGCCAAGTAGTCCAGGTTTTTCCGTAGATTTACCTTGGAGGAGCTTGGAGTAGGTGGCTTCATCGATAACTTGTTATTTTTCCTGTTTCCACTGTATTATATATATTGTATCAGTTAGGTAGGGACAGGCTGTTATAACTATCATAGGTTAGAATTTGTATTAGTATGACTCTAATATAACATTTTGAAATGACTTTGTAATATATTATGTAAGTAATATATATTGTTCCTTTGCGTTATGAGATTCTACGTTGTTTAGTTTCTTATGTTCTTTCTTTCAGCCTAATGACCCATCATTCGAACGACTAAATGATCGGCACACAAAAACTGGGGATGTATTAAGTGTCGTCTTGGATAGTAAGAAAGGCGGATATTACACACATATATAATACAAACTATATTAAACGCAACTATATTAATGAATTAAATAAAATATTGATTTTATTTAAAATAAAATTTAAAAAGTTCTAAATAAATTTAGACTTCATATGCCCAATAAAGATCCTAATGGAATTTTTTTAAATTTACCCATTTGCGCCCTACATGCTGGCCCAGTTCCTACAATGATATTATAGCCCACTAGCCTATGCGGTCTAAATTAGTCATATTATGGCTAACTAATTAAGTCTACCCATATAGTATGGTTTCTAGAAAAGCAGTGTCTAAAGTTGGGTTTGGATAATCAAGTACTTTGTCCTACCTGGCTACTAGCCTAGCCCGAAATGATGAGGTAAGCCTAAAGGTTATCTCCAATATAAAGGCCCAAACTGATTTGGGCCTTGGGCTAATTTTCAAAATCTATTTTGAAATTAAAATAAAAGTTTTAAATTTAAAAGTTAAAGTTCAAACAAGAAAAATATTATAATTTTATAATATAGATTTTTAAAATTGTTTTGAAGTATAAAAGTTTTAAATTTGTAAGTTAAATTTAATATAAAAGTCATAATATAATTATTTTAAATGTTTGAAAATGTTTTAAAGTTAATTTCAAAAATATTATTTATCAATACGACTAATAAAAATGAATGAATGAATTAAATAAGTTAATTAATCAAATACTCACACACTCATGTATAATATATATATATATAATGATATATGTTATGTTGTTTTGAATTGTTTAGATAATATAAGTATACATGTATGCATAAAAGAATTTTAGAAATTAATAAAATTAATTAAAAGTTAATTAATAAATTAAAATACATACATACATACATACATACAAAGATATATATATATATATAAGATATATGTGTATTACTATAAAGGTTATAGTATACATGTATATTCAATATAATATGTTATAATTGAATAATATAATAACTAATTAAAGTGTTAATTAATTAAATTAATTAAATATGATTTAATTACTATAATGTTATACGTAAAATATTATATAAGTTAAATAAAGTATACAAGTTATATAACTATAAATTTGATATAATATAAATGTATAAACTAAAGGTGGAACAGTAAGAAACACAATTAGACATAAGGAATAAATATTATATAAGTGTAACAACCTTGTTTTCGAAGTTTTAATATTTAACTAATTTAATTAAAATAGAAGTGTTTGAATTCAATTTTTGACAATTATTATTTTTGAAATCAAATTATTATGCAATTTTTTATTTAATAAAGGATTTTGTTTTAATAAAATTGAATTTTTTAATAAATTCCTTTTTAGATAATATATTAAAATTCAAATGAAATGTATTAGTAAATATATAATATTTTAAAGTGCAATTGATTTCATATACTTGAAATGGATGAAAAGAAGTTTTATTTGATATTCAATAAAATCAGTAATCGATTAATAGGGAAAATTGTTGGATTTACATATTCTGTATAAGTTAGTAAATTATATGCGGCAAAACAAAATAGATAATCAATTTGAATTAAAAGATAAAGTTACTTAAACGCAAAAGTAAGGGAGATTAACCTAAAAACCAAATAGAATTAAGTTAAGGGTCAATCCCATTTCAAAGCCCATCCCTTTCATCTACTCTCAAAACACGTTATTCCTATTTCTTGATTCTTGTACCTAACCCTAAATCCTCTAATCGAAATCCCATTCTAAAAGAAAAAAATTCACGCGATTGTGCTATCGTGATCGGAGACAAACCTGGCTTTGGCAAGGGGTACGATCTAGTGACGTCAATGCGAGCTAATGGCGCTTGAGCGTGGTGGCGATGTCATGTGGACTTGGGCTAGAGGCAACAAGCGCCTGCGGTGGTTGTAACGACTGGGATTTTTGATCCACGAAAATTGACGCTAATACGTCCACAATATTGTGTGCCGAGCAATCGAATGCCAAAAAACACGAAAGTTAGGGGAAAAGAAAATGAAAGAAGAAAAAAGGAAAACAAACAACAAAGAATCTCATAGCAGAATGGATAATCTATAATATACAACAAATCTTTACATAAAGCAAAACTGAAATAGACACACACACACACACATCAATCAGAGTATACTAATCTATTTCAGCCTGGACAGTTATAACAGCCTGTCCTTACAACTGCCGATAAATATAATCAATGAATACAGCGGAAAAATAACCATATACGTTCATACGTCTCTGGCCTCCAGCTCTCCTAAAGCTCCAAAGCAACCAACTAAAATCTGTAACTATGCTTGGTCTGACCCGAGCATTATAATAAAATAACGCCTATGTCAGTCTGAAAAACCAGCGTGAGCAAACACACCCAACTGAATTTTAAGTTATAGAAAACCTTTGAATTCAAAAAGTATCTCGCAAGACCACGCCGCATAAACATGGACCGGTTTTTACCTTACGATAACCAAACCAATTCCTATAGAAAATCCATTGATATTATAATAATGTCTAAGGGTGAAAATAATAAATAATCAAGTAGCTATGATGCTCGTAAGTGTACATCACAACAATGCTAGGTATATAATAAAAAACCAATAAGGCTTGTTTGCTAATTGTGTAGGATTTTTTGGAGGTGCCCTCGGTACTTCATGAAACGGTCCTCCTGCACAAGGATCAGAGATATCCTTCCGAAGCAACATACATCCCTAGTGATGCATCATAGGAAAAACATAGCTGGTCTTGCTAAGACCGAATGCATCGCCCCATGCATGCATAACAACTGTAAGTAATGTCTAGGAGAAGCTAATTGCACCCTGTGGGTTTGCCAGCACTACTGGCCATGCCTCCTACCTCTGGTTTTAGCCATTACCGCTGATGAGGCTATGTCCGATGCTCTAGCTCACGCACCGCCACCAAATAGATTTAAAAAATTCCACATGGATTCCCATACCCTATCCGGTCTCGAAACCATACATGGATTCTAGCATTTTAATATATATCATGAAACTCCTCCATAGAATCGTATATGGTTTTAGAGTGGTTATGGTTTTTGAGTCATCTCTTACGAGTACACTCTTCCGTTTCTCTAGCACTCCAAAATCCAATCGTCGATTTTTCGAAATGCTCAATACCGGTTCTTTAGGAAATAATCAAATAATACACAAGAGCGAGGATCACCTCCTAACCGTTTAAGTGGACGGATATCCTCATTATTTTTCCTAGAAGAACAAAACAAGTTTATACGTACAGTATAGCACCACCGACGTTAACTATACCATATAATTTCCGTGTTTCTCCTAGATATTTTCCGAGTTAAAATCCTTTGGTGTTAAGTAGGGAATATTTCTGTACCACCAAAATTAAGAAGGACTACATATTTATGCCAAAATTTGATAGTCCGTTATTTACCTATCAACAAACACACATTCAAACAAAGATTTATTCCATAGGGGAAAACCAACATTGGTTAAGCACATAAGCAACCACTAGCCTCCTTTAATAAATCTTTCATTCATTAAAATCACTTTGTAAATTGCTTGTATAAAAATACTTTTACAAAGGTATACCCGCAAATCTCTATATTTTCAATACTTAGAAAATATTCATATACTTATCTCTATGGTATAAGTATATTTACAAAATTGAGAAAGATTTTCTTTTCATTCAATTCTCATTTCATTTATAAATTCCTTGCAATTCTCCAAAACCATTTATGAACCATTTTATAAATCTCCAGAAAAAAACCATTTATAATCCCTTTATAAAATTCAATCACTTATAAACTCTTTTTGTGCATTTTCTAAAATCATTTATAAATCCTTTACAAATCCATAAAACCTATTTATTTTACAAAAATACCTTTTAATAAAACAAGTCCATCAACTAACACTTGTCACATAACAAGTTATTATCTAAAAACATCCTTTTACAAACCTATGAACCCATCTCTTAAATTTATTTTATAAACATCTAACCATTTATAAAACTCTTTCACCTTGAAATAATCATCCCTTAGGTCTTCAAACCATTTTATAACCTCCATTTATAAATCTGAATCTTACAACTCTATTTATGGGTCTCGAAAACATTTATAAAGAATTAAAAATCTTTTACTTCAAAACAACATCATATAATAATAATTATTAACAATAAACATTATAAATAAATGAAACCTATTAACTTTAAAACACTTTGAAAGTAATAATTAATAATTTCAAAATATTGTTAAACAAACAAAAATAATTAATCTTTACCATTTTCATAAATAATAATAATTTATTTTCAAAACCTTATTGATAATCCTTATTATTAATTTAAAACCATAATTATTCTTGAAATAATTAACCTTTCAGAATAATAAAATTTTGATAAATTCTTTAAAACAATATTAACTATAAACAAATAACTTCAAAACAATACTAATATAATTAAATAACCTTAAAATAATATTACTATAATTAAATAACTTTAAAGCAATATTTCTATAATTAAATAACTTTAAAATAATATTACTATAATTCAATAACTTTAAAAAAATATTAACATAACTAAATAACTCTAAAACAATATTTTTTCGAAACCCAATTTCGGATTTAATATCATTTCCCATCTCAAAACCAATTCTAACTCAATGGCAATTTATAGTATTTCAAAATACTAATTTAATGCCAATAGCTACCCAACGCTTAACCAATATTGATATTGATTTTTTATCACTACTAGGTTTTAGTTTTCAAATATATAACAATGTTATAACCCTAGTGTCCACAATTAGGTTCATTTTCCAATAATCCATATAAAGAAATATTATGGAAACTATTCAACCATAGCGAGGAATCCCATTGGATCCCTCCAACCTGTCCCCCTGCATCACAAATGTTATATAATTATATAATATAAGTCAACCGCTTTGAGGCGCGATTCATATACAAAGGGTCGTCCGCTCTTACATAGGAACGTAATAGGGTCTCATCCACTCCAGTGGCGGGAATATATCCAAACCAACTAATAATTATAGTAATTCATGCAAACAATCATTCAACAATTTTTATCAACTATATATCATACTAGTTAAGCAAAAAGGTGAGTTTAACTCGCCAAATTTTTTTGTTGTCGCCAAGCCATTCCGGTTTGGAACTGAAATCGAACGACATCCGATTTTAGCCTAAATTTCAACCATCTCCAAATCCATCCAAACCAATCCATCGCGAAGCTAACGTCGTTACGAGCGCAATGTAAAAATCCACGTCTCGATTGGACCTCGTATGAGAGAGTTACACAATTTTTAATTAAATGGTTTTTAAATTAAATTTTTAATAAACTAATTACATAATTATTAAACTAATCCCACCCTTATAAAATAATCCATCTTCTCCTCTCATTCAAAAAGAAATGGCGGCCAATCGAACTAAAAACGCGACTTCAAAACTTCACCGCTGCCACCACCCATCACTTGAGACTGCCGCACCCTCGTCGTTGCCCCTCTTGGACCATCCACCATCCACGCCATAGGCCCCCCTTCCAATTTGTCATTGTGTCGAAGAAAACCCCCAAAAGTGAATGGCGTTAAACCATCAATTTCTGCTGCCTTAGCCTGTCAGCGACTATCGCACTACCACTGAAGCATCCTACGAGCACCCGCTACCCAATGACATCGGCCATTGCCTCCAACCTTGCCTGTAGCGCCGCCCTGGGCCTCAACTCCACTTCGACGTTCATCTAGGGTTTCACACCACCTCACATCACCAAAACCAATCTTCAACATTGATCTCCATCATCATGCCGTTGCGAACAAATCTCTAGTTGAAGTCGAGGCCTAAAACGACACGTGGTGGCTGTGATGATCATGTGCCGTTGGATTTGGTTGAGAGCATTTTTGAACTTGTTCTCTGTTATGATGTGTTTTTTATATAAGGAGTGAAAGTATGGGCTGAACGTGGATGTGTATGGGCATATAGGCATGGGTGTACGGGTTGAATTGAAGGGTATGGCCTAATATATTATAAATATATTTTAAAATTAAAAATATCAAGCTATAAAACGTCCAAAAATCTCGAACTCCAAACAAGACGTGCCGCCTGGCGTTTTATATGTTATACCCCTATTATGAACGAAATGTAACTAGTCTCGAGGTCTAATTCGATCATATGCAGAAGATAGCTTTTCAAACCCAGTTATTATATTAATTTCTAAAATTAATTTCTACGCGTTTCAATTTCGCACATCCAAACGATACATCCAATCGTCATGAAATTCATTATTATACAACAATATTCTATTACGGATCTAATAAAACTGGTTTCGCCGAAATACGAGATAGTTCCCCGGAAGGCTATTTTCACTCGTAAAATAAAACGAATTATATTTAAAAACCAAATTAATCACCTTTAAATCTAATTTAAAAGTTTCTTATTACCATTCTTATCCAACAGAATTTTAAATAAGCTTGGAAATCATTTTTATCCAAATTAAAATCCAAGATTCAATTATTTAAACAATTCAAAATATTAAATTCAACAATTTAATTATCAAATAAATCGCTATATATGAAACTCAAGTTATTTAACTTATAAAATTATCTTTTCAATATTTAAATTCGATTAAATATTCCAAATTCAAATAACTAAAATTCTGGGTTGTTACATTCTTTCCCCTTAAAAGAATTTCATCTTGGAAATTGCCAAGGTAAGAAAAATACCCCAAACCACTAACTTTTCAAAACCTATTAGTTGAAATAGATTACCAAATCTTTTAAGCCTTTAACTTTTCCCAAAAATCAACTCGTTGAAACTTTGTTATTACTTTTACCAAGTTTCCAAATTCATTCATAGATTCCAACTAATATCATCCCATCCAATCATTTCAGGTTATAACTCAAAATCAAATTTTAGTTATCAAAAAAATTTCAAAATTTTTTTTAACGCCTTAAATTCACAGAAATTTTTGCCAGCGTCTCCTTTGCGTGGCTCGATCGAAACAACTACAAATCGCCACTACTGGCCCAAACCAGCAAAAGAAAACAAAAGCCAAGTGGCTCAACCATAAAATCATCAAATCAAACAACAATTTAAACATGTACCTTTTAGTCGGGCAACCCAATTTTTCTTATGAAACCAAAAGCATCAAGTTAGATCTTGCTTTTATACCTGTATCTTATTTACCAATAATATCCAGTCATATAGTTCATAATCATATTATTCTGCAATTTCAATTTTCAACATTTACTTTACTAAAGCCTGTACGATGTACATATACCATCCATACGCAATATCAAATCTGATCGCTCGCTCGATCACACAATCCCACTTCCGAACGTGTATCGTTCATACAACCACTCTAATGCAAACTCAGATCTGGTTCCTTGATTAGAAACCATCGTTCCCTTGCATAGTAATATACCATGATAGAGAATTCCAGAATCAACAAAATATCCATATCAAGTGTTTGCCGTCCAGAATCGAGTGAAAAATCCTAACTCGGTTCGATGTAAATCATCTCGAAACTATGTACTCGAATCTGGATCAAACAGTTATGTGAATAAATAATATATGTACAACTCACGTATTTATTTCAATTGATTTCTTAGCTATACCAAATTCCTTTTTATTCACATTCATTTCATTTACATTCAGTTATTCACATTGCTTTATCCACATCCATTTATTACTTAGTATATTTCTTTCAATACTAATTATCATTTAAGAACTATTCCATCAAATTCTATGTTTAAAACATTTCACTCCATACTAAATTCATTTATGATTCATTTCATAAAATTTTACTTAATTTTATAAACATTTTATACAACACTTCTCATGTTTACTCTCATTTCACAACTTAAACCCATATCCATTTTAAATCTCAATCAATTTCATTTCCAAAAATCATTTCATTTAACCCGACTTAGGTTAAATTTCTTTTCAAAGAATTCACTTTCTCAACATTCATATGCAACAATTTAAAAACTTTGTTTTACTTACAAATTCTCAAAATTTATAAGTTATCAAACTTGTTTTCTCCTCTTTTCATAAAACGCTTAAACGAAAATTTTCACAGTTTAAACACCTTGTTCTTATTTCAAATCATTTTGAAATCACATATATACATATAATCCCCTTGGTATTCCAAATCATACTTTTGAACTTTAAAATCAAAGCTAGTTTTACCAAAACAAAATCCCAAAGGTAGCAATCCCTCTCTTGGAAACCCGAAAATGAACGTCGATGATGCTGTAGTCATCATCGAAATTATTTTCCAGCAACCGAAGTGAGTTCAGTGCTTTTATTTCTTTTAAAATTCCTTTAAAAATATTTCCATTCAAAAATATTTTCCAAAAAATATTATTATTATTCCAAAACTTTGAAAAACCATTTCCAAAACCAACGGGTTTTTATATTTTCAAATTTCCCAGCTTTTAAACCCTTTTAATTTATAAACCGCTTTTATAAACCATATATAATTTCACTTTGGTTATATAAAACCATTCCTTTATTGTTTATCTTGTTTGCATTATAATAACAACAACTTTTATTTGATCACAAACAACAAATGATAATACTTGAATATTATCATTTACTAACAACCAAACATACCATATATGTTATACTAATTTCTGAAAATTATTCCTTTATATATAAAATATAATAAAGGTAAAATTATTTCATTTACCCAATTTCAAAACAATACCAAGTCGAATTGCTCTATTCACGTGTTTAGAGAACCCTATCAATAACGTTAATTACTCGTATTGAACAGAATCCATAAGCCTCTCAATAGATTAACCAACACATTATAAAACATTTTTATATCACTAACAAATACACGCTCATATATATATATATATATACACTCAAACTTATTCTAGGGTGCTACTGACCCTTATCTCTACTGAGTTACCCTACCAAAGCCAAGGTTCTCGCTTAACCTTTAGCTCTAATACCAAATGTAATGACCAGGATTTTCTATCCACGAAAATCAACACTAATACGTCCACTGTATTGAGTCTCGAGCAATTGGATGCCTGAAAACCCGAAAGTTAGGGGAAAAGAAAAGGAAGGAAGAAAACAAACAAAAATGAATCTCACCGCGGAACAAATAATCTATAATATACAACAACTCTTTACACAAAGCAAAACTGAAATATGTAGATATATACACACACACACACACAAACATCAATCAGAGTATACTAACCTATTTTAGCTTGGACAGTTATAACAACCTGTCCTTATAACTGCTGATAAATACAATCAATGAATACAGTGGAAAAATAACCATATACGTGCACACGTCTCTGGGCCTCCGGCTCATCTCCTGAAGCTCCAAAGCAACCAACTAAAATTTGAAACTATGCTCGGTGTGACCCGAGCAGTATAATAAAATAACACCCGAGTTAATCTGGAAAACCAGCGTGAGAAAACACACCCAACTGGATTTTTAAGTTATAGAAGACCCGTGAATCCAAAAGTATCTCATAAGACCATGCGGCACATAAACACGAATAGGTTTTTACCTTGCGATAACCAAACCATTTCCTATAGAATCCATTGATATTATAATAATGTCTAAGGGTGAAAATAATAATAATAATCAAGAAGATGTGATGCTCGTGAGTGTACATCACAACAATACTAGGTATATAATAAAAAAACCGACAAGGCTTGTTTGCTAATTGTGTAGGATTCCATGAAGTTGCCCCCAGTACTTCGAGAAACGGTCCTCCTGCACAAGGACCAGAGATATCCTTTTGAAGCAGCATACATCCCTAGTGATGTATCATAGGAAAAAACATAGCTGGTCTCGCTAAGACCGAATGCATCGCCCCAACATGCATAACAACTGTAAGTAATGTCTAGGAGGAGCTGATTACACTCTATGGGTTTGTCAACCTTACCGGCCATGCCTCCTATCTCTAATTTTAGCCATTACCGCCGTGAGGCTACGTCTGGTGCTCCAGCTCACGCACCGCCACCAAATAGATTTACGGAATTCCACATGGATTCCCATACCCCAACGGGTCTCAGAACCACATATAGATTCCAATATTTCAATATATATCACGAAACTCCTCCATAGAACCGTATGTGGTTTCAGAGTGTTTACAGTTTTCGAGTCATCTCTTACGAGTACACTCTTCTGTTTCCCTGATGCTCCAAAATCCAACTGTCGATTTTATGGAATGCTCAATACCGGTTCTTTAGGAAATAGTCAGATAATACGCAAGAGCGAGGATCATCCCCTAACCATTTAAGTGAACGGATCTCCTAATCATTTGTCCTAGAAGAACTAAATGAGTTTATATGTATAGTATAGCACCACCGACGGTAACTATACCATATAATTCTCATGTTTCTCCTAGATATTTCCTGAGTTAAAATCCTTCGGTGTTAAGTAGGGAATATTTCCGTACCACCAAAATTAAGAAGGATTACATATTTAGGCCATGATTTGATAGTCGGTTATTTAACTATCAACAAACACACATTCAAACAAAGATTTATTCCATAGGGAAAAACCAACATTGGTTAAGCACATAAGCAACCACTAACCGCCTTTAATAAATATTTCATTCATTAAAATCACTTTGTAAATTACTTGTATACAAACACTTTTACAAAGGTAAAACCGTAAATCCCTATATTTTCAGTACTTAGAAAATATTCATATACTTATCTCTACGGTTTAAGTATATTTACAAAATTGAGAAAGATTTTCTTTTCATTCATTTCTCAAATCATTTATAAATTCCTTACAATTCTCCAAAACCATTTATGAACCATGTTATAAATTTCTGAAAAAAAAACCATTTATAATCCATTTACAAAATTCAATCACTTATAAACTCTTTTTGCGCATTTTCTAAAATCATTTATAAATCCTTTATAAATCCATGAAACCTATTTATTTTCCCAAAACACCTTTTAAAAAACAAGTTCATTAGCCAACACTTGTCACGTAACAAGTTATCATTTAAAAACAACCTCTTACAAACCTATGAATCCATCTTTTTTTAATAAATATCAAACCATTTATAAAACTCTTTCACCTTGAAATAATCATCCCTTAGGTCAACAAACCATTTTATAAACTCTTTTTATAAAATCCAAGTCTTTCAACTCTTAGGTCTACATTTATAAAGAATTAAAAATCTTTTACTTCAAAACACCATCATATAATAATAATTATTAACAATAAACATTATAAATAAATAAAAATTATTAACTTTAAAACATCTTGAAAATAATAATTAATATTTTCAAAATATTGTTAAATAAACAAAAATAATTAATCTTTACCATTTTTATACATAACAATAATAATTTATTTTCAAAACCTTATTAATAATCCATATTATTAATTTCAAACCATAATTATTCTTGAAATAATTGACCTTTCAAAATATTAACATTAAAACAATATTAACTATAAACAAATAACTTTAAAACAATACTAATATTATTAAATAAACTTAAAATAATATTACTATAATTAAATAACTTTAAAACAATATTTCTATAATTAAATAAATTTAAATAATATTGCTATAGTTAAATAACTTTAAAAATATTACTATAATTAAATAATTCTAAAACAATACTTTTAAGAAAACCAATTTGAGATTTAAAATCATTTCCCGTCTCAAAACCAATTCCAACTCAATGGCAATTTATGGTATTTCAAAATACTAATTTAAGGCCAATAGCTACCCAACGCTTAACCAATGTCGATATTGGTTTTCTATCATTACTAGGTTTTAGTTTTCAAATATATAACAATGTTATAATCACAGCGTCCACAATCAGTTTCATTTTCCAATAATCCATATAAAAGAAAAAGTATGGAAACAATTCAACCATAGCGAGGAATCCCGTTGGATCCCTCCAATCTACCCCCTTGCATCACAAACATTATACAATTATATAATATAAATCAACCGCTTCTAGGCGGGATTCATATACAAAGGGCCATCCGCTCTTACACGGGAACGTAATAGGGTCTCATTTGCTCCAATGGCGGGAATATATCCAAACCAACTAATAATTATATCAATTCATCCAAACAATTATTCAACAACTTTTATGAACTATACGTCATACTAGTTAACCAAAAAGGTGAGTTTAACTCACCGAAATTTTCTGTTGTCGCCGAGGCGTTTCGGTTTGGAACTAAAATTGAACGACGACTGATTTTAGCCCAAATTTCAACTATCTCCAAATCTGTCCAAACCAGTTCCATCGCGAAGCTAACGTCGTTACGAGCGCAATGCAAAAATACGCGTCTTGATTGGACCTCGTATGAGAGAGTTACACAATTTTTATTTAAACTGTTTTTTAATTAAAATTTTAATAAACTAATTGCATAATTATTAAACTAATCCCACCTTTATAAAAGAATCCATCTTCTCCTCTCATTCAAAAAGAAATGGCGGCCAATCGAACTAAAAATGCGACTTCAAAACTTCGCCGCTGCCATTACCCACCACCTGAGACCGCTGCACCCTCGTAGTTTCCCCTCCCGTACCATCCACTACCCACGCCGTAGGTCACCCCCTCCAATTTTCCACCGTGTCGAAGAAAAGCCCCCAAAACTGAACATTGTCAAACCATCAATTTCTGCCGCCTTAGCCTATGAGCGACCATTGCACTGCCACCCAAGCAACCTACGACCACCCGCTACCCAATGACATCAGCCATTGCCTCCAACCTCGCCTGTAGCGCCACCTCGAGCCTCAACTCCACTTCAACGTTTATCTAGGGTTTTGTGCCACCTTAGACCACCAAAAACAATCTCCACCGTTGATCTCCATCATCATGCCGTTGAGAATCTCTAGTTGAAGTCGAGGCCTAAAACGACATGTGGTGGCTTCGATGATTATGTGCCGTTGGATTTGGTTGAGAGCATTTTTGAACTTGTTCTCTGTTATGACACGTTTTTTATGTATGAGGGGAAAGTATGGGCTAAAAGCGGATGGGTATGGGCATATAGGAACGGGGGTATGAGTTGAATTGAAGGGTTTGGCCTAATATATTATAGTTATATTTTAAATATAAAAATATCAAGCTATAAAACGTCCGAAAATCTCGAACTCCAAAAAGATGTGCCACCTGGCGTTCTAACTGTTATACCCCTATTCCGAACGAAATGGAACTAGTCTCAAGGTCTAATTTGATCATATGCAGAAGATAGCTTCTCAAACCTAGTTAATATATTAATTTCTAAAATTAATTTATTCGCGTTTCGATCTCGCACGTCCAAATGATATGTCCAATCGTCATGAAATTCGTTATCATACAATAATATACTATCACGGATCCAATGAAACTAGTTTCGTCAAAATCCGATAGGATGCCCCTGAAGGCTGTTTTCACTCGTTAAATAAAATGAATTATATTTAAAAACCAAATTAATCACCTTTAAATCTGATTTAAAAGTTTCTTATTACCATTCTTATCCAACAGAATTTTAAATAAGCTTGGAAATCATTTTTATCCAAAGTAAAATCCAAGATTCAATTATTTATACAATTCGAAATATTAAATTCAACAATTTAATTGTCAAATAAATCGCTATATTTGAAACTCAAGTTATTTAACTTATAAAACTATCATTTCAATATTTAAAATCGATTAAATATTCCAAATTCAAATAACTAAAATTTTGGGTCATTACAGTGGTGGTAGGTAGGGTTGGCGAGTGCGAGTTATAGGTCGGAGGGGAGGTGTTGGGGATCGACTGAGGCGTTTTAGGCGAGGTTGGTTGTGGTCTTGGTCGCGACTCAAGGAAGCACGCGATACATTTTGGCTTTGTGGGTACCAAGGCAGTTTCAAGTGGATGGCTAGGGGTTGTCGACGTTGGTGGTTGACAGGTGATGTGATGGAGGCGCGACTGATCGACGATAGTAGCAGCGATGTAGTCGCTGTTTTGGAGTAGTTCGCACATCATATAAGTGAGTTATTTTTAACTCATACTTCTATATCTACATAAATGTATATCCTTATGCATGCTGTGATATGGTTATTTAGGTGATAATTGTTGATTTTAATTATTGAATTAGTTAAAGTATGATTGCATGCGATGAATAGTCCAATGTTTTGCACATAGTTGGATAAACTTAATTGCTTTGGGATGTTGATTCCTTGAATGACTTGATAGTGTATATTTACAAACGTAACTCCATTCTTTTGTGAATTTAATTTTATAGTATGTCAATATTAGTATATCGTCATGTGATCGGAGTTGTCGGAAAGCATGTCGGATCTCTAAGAAATTTTATATTATGGAATGATATTTTATAGAGCGATGTTGGTTCTAAAAGATACATTTTTGATGGATTTATTGTTTTAATTGTTTTAATGTTTTAAACTGCTGCTGTAGATACAGTGGTAATTTGAAAACAGTTCATTGTTGGAAACGGAAGCACTTATAAACTGCTGCTGTAGAGATAGTAGTAGATTTGAAAAACAATACACTAAAACCACAGCATTTCTGGAATGCTACAATTTCTGTTATAAGTTGTACTATGACATTTTTAAATAATATATCTTCCACTTTTATCATTTTTAACTTATCAAACTTATTCCACTTTTCAAAATTATTTATCAAGATATCATTTAACTTATAAATTTAATAAAATAACATTTTATTAATAAATATCCAATTAAATTAAAATTCATTTTCATTAAGTCAAAATTCACTATAAGTTGCTTAACTTTTATTTTAACAAATAACTTGATATTTTCTTTTACTTTAAAAAGGTATCCATTTCATAAATAAATATTTTAATTACTAAGTTAAGCTTAAAATTTCTATTTTAACTCAAATTTCAATTATTAAGTTAAATCAAATTTTAAATTACAATTTAAACCATTTATCAACTTATAAAATTTTAACTTTTAGGAAATCACTGTTTAAATCATTTAAATCCAATTTAAGTCAAAATTTCACATTTTACATTTAAAAATACTTAATAATTTCTAAAATCCCATTTTTAATCAAATTTCAATTATTAAGTTAAATCAAATTTTAAATTACAATTTAAACCATTTATCAACTTAAATTTTTTTAACTTTTATGAAATCACTGTTTAAATCATTTAAATCCAATTTAAGTCAAAATTTCACATTTTACATTTAAAAATACTTAATAATTTCTAAAATCCCACTTTTAATCAAATTTCAATTATTAAGTTAAATCAAATTTTAAATTACAATTTAAACCATTTATCAACTTAAAAAAAATTAACTTTTAGGAAATCACCGTTTAAATCATTTAAATCCAATTTAAGTCAAAATTTCACATTTTTTACATTTAAAATACTTAATAATTTCTAGAAATTCATGTTTTAAAATTAACCACGGGTCTGTATAATATTTTCTAACTTAGGTCAAGTGATACGGATAATATATCATTTCAATCCTTAATCAGTTAACATTCCGGGTTTAATCATTTCAAACCCACAATCCCAAGTCAAATAAAAATCGCTCGAGCCTATCATTTCAGCTCGTAACGACTTTTCCCTATTCTAAAGTCCGTTCGGGTATGTATCATTTCAACCCATAGTGATTCTATACTAACAGGGAACTTGCAGTGTGAGAAACAGAAAATAAATAAACAGTAAAACATATCATATGATGTCAGGTGATGCAACAGGTATATAATCAGGTAATATCATCATATAATGTCAGATAACAAGCAGATGTGAGCATATAACATAGCATATCAAATACTATAATTCAAGTGACATTGTTTCACATTTATATAAGTACGATTTGTCAAAATTGATAAACTCACCTTCTAAAGCTAGAGATGACAAATTCGAGATACACAACTAAACTCCGAAAAGCCCGACAAAGCATGAACTAGATTTGAGTGGATGGAGAGCTAAGATTCAATCTTGTAAACAACAAATATATAACATATATATAAGCATAAAATTTATCAAAGGAAAATGAATCAAAATAAATGCACAAAACAAATCAAAATGAAGCAAGGATGGCTTTACCAAGGCAAGTAGGTTCGGCCACTTTGTAAATTGGCTAGACCACCATCAAAATGCTCGGCCTATGATCTGATCTAAAGCACTAGGCTCAGCTATGGTCAGCAAATAGAAGGCAAAGGCTAGAATGTGAAGGGGTAGGAGTTACAATTCATGGAAGGTAAAGAGGCCAAGGGAAGTTGAAGTTTGGGTTTGGCCCTATGCTATTGGGCTCGATCAGGTGGTTGCATGGTCAGGTTCGGGTCTGGTCACATCTTGTAGGTTGCGGCAGTGGTCATGTCTTGGCAAGGGGATGGAGGAGGTGGAAGACAAGGTGGAGGCCGAGGCAACAAGGAGGAAGGTGGTGATTCAATGGAGTTCGACTAGGGTTTTTGCATGTTTTAGTGATGGATTGGTCACGGCCTGGCTGGGATGATGGTGAGGGGTGTGCTGGCCGTGGAAGGTGGTGGTGGAGGAGGAGGTGATGGTCGGTGGAGGTGAGCATGTGATGGTGGCCGAACACTTGCAATTGAAATAGGAAGAAAAAAAAAGAAGAGAAGGAAGAAGAGAAATCATGGAAACTTACAAAAAATTTCTTCACGAATGATAAAAATGAAATGAGGAGCTGAACCAAATTTTTGTACGTGAGAAAATGAATATGAGGAAGTGGAGTTTGTACGGCCAAAAAGAAGGAACGGCTAGGAAATAAAAAGTTAGGAAAATGCAAAGGCAAATAAAATATAACTTAAGTCTCTTGAATTTCCAAAACCCAATATCAACACAATTCAAAACAACAAATAAAATCAAAGCCCAAACAAAATAAAAATGGAGAAATGAAAATAGAAAATAGATAATAGAAATACGGAAAATAATTGCATGTAAACGCTGAATTTTATCAAATTTAAAAAGTATAAAACAGAATTTGACGAAACGAAAAACAGGACGAATATCAAAAACAAATACAGTTTAATAGAAAAAGATAAGAAATTTAAAATTCAAAATTTAAAATTTCAACTAAAAGTCAAAGTTTGACCAAAGTTGACCAGAATATAAAATTTTCAGAAAATCATTATTTAATTATATTTGGAAAACAAATTAGAAACAGAATCTAAAATACATTGGAAAAATTCCAAACTTTCCATTTAAAATGATTAAAAATCAAGGTTTCAAATAAAATTGAATTTAAAATATTTGTTAAAATTATGGGTTGTTACACTCTCCCCCACTCAAAACTTTTCATCCTCGAAAAGGAAGTAGGTCTTAGAATAGAAACAACTAGAAAGAAAAATAGGTTGAAAGGCAAGGATAAACAATTAATTTAAACTGTATAAATTTCAATTATAACTATTTAATATTTAATAATTTTTGTTAAACCCATTTGTAAAATTTCTTGCTTCCTTTATAAATACCATTTATATGTTTAAATAACACCTTTATAAATATATGAAAACTTATTTGAATACAATTATTTATATCATTACTTATATTTACAAAGAAGCTATTGAAAACATTAAATCCATAATTCATAAATTTATTAATTTATCTCAAGATACTTTTCAATATTATTAATAAATCAATAATCATTTTCTTTAAATATATTGTATTTAATTAATAACTTCTAAAATATTTACAACACTACAAATTTACTATTAAACCGTGCAGTATATAAATAAACAATATTTTAAACATTTTAAATTATTTAGAAAGAGAATTGATCAAAATATCCTTTATAAAATACTTTATCAAAATAATTTTATAATAAAATACTTTTATATCGAAACAAATTTTCCTTTTTGAAAATACTTTTATAACTCGATGTCTTAACAAGTTTATCCTCATTCTTGCAGACTCTGGCCATGCGTTGATCAGGAGCAAAGCTAGATTTCTCCAAGTATTTAGTAGACTTGTTTCAACACCCAGTGAAAATACTGGAAAAACTTTCAAAACCGATATGGAAAGTACAATCCAAACAAATCAACCGAATCATGGATCGCAGATACACAATGGTTACACCTGGATCCCCCAGGAAACATCCGTACCCGTAGGCCATCACAGCCCTGCGAATTACGCCATGATAACAACTGTAGACCGCAGATACACAATGGTTATGCCTGGATCCCCCAGGAAACATCCGTACCCGTAGGCAGTCACAGGCCCTATGGATTACGCTACAAAACGACCCATAGATCGCAGATACTCAATGGTTATGCCTGGATCCCCCAGGAAACATCCGTACCCGTAGGCAGTCACAGCCCTGCGAATTACGCTATGCAGTCGAGTTCATAAGACCATGGGTGACACCATGGAATTCGATGGACACTCGAGTATCATATCCGTAAAACCAAATCAGAGAGAATAATATCGATAGAATGAATCCACAATGTGGCCACAAAGCGGATATCAAGCAAAAGGCACTTTCCATATCTTTACTTCGAAAATATGTATCATATAGTACCTTTTCAAATCAATTTCAAATATCATACTTATATAAAGTCCATTATATATAAGATTTCATTTCAAATCAAATACTTTCCAAAATCAATAGTATATCAAATCACACTTATATAGACTTCGATTATATAAGATTTCACTTTTCAAATGACTACCTTTCCAAATCAATAGTTTTCAAATCGACTTCATACTTATACAAATCGATTTTATATAAGTTCGATAACTCCCAAATCAAGTATTTAGAAAAATAAGGTTCTCAAATTCAATTCGTTTCAATATCAGTTCAGTTTCAAAATCATATACGATTTCGCCAAATTATTTCTTCTAAAGTAAATATCTCCAGTTTCAAAGTTTCCAAGGTAATAGGTTTAGAAAATAATCCAAATTTGTTTCCAAATCAACATATTTTATGTCAAACAAATTCATTTCCAAAATCATAGTACTTCCAAGGATATAATACTTTCGAACCCAAAACAATTTGAAATAATAATACTTTGGAAATCATAATACTTTGAAATTCAAACTTGGGAAATCATAACACTTGAAATCATAACGCTTTCCTTCAAACAGGTTAGATATTAATAATAGTATATAAAATAAAATAGTTTGTAAAATAATATATTTAAATAAAATAGTAATAAGTTAAAACAATTTATATTAAAATAATTAGTATTTTTAAAATAGTTTATATTAGAAATAGTTATATTAAAAATAGTTTATATAATAATATAAAATAGTTATATTAAAAATAGTTTATATAATAATATAAAATAGTTTGAAATATAATTTAAAAATACTTTATATAATAAAGATAGTTTCCAAAAATTCACAAATCGATTCAAATCAACTCGACTTCCAAATTCAACTTAATTCAAATCTTAATTCATAATTTCAACTCAATTCAATTTCTCAATAAATCATTCCAAATTATATCGATTTCAAATACAGATTTGAAACACAAAATAAACCATTAACTTTCAATATATTTCAAAGCTTTAAATATTCCACATTTCTAAACTAAATTTGATAATTCCATTTATCTCAATTAAATTTCATTACATTGAGTTTCTGAAATATTTATTTAATCATTTCAATAACATCTGAATACAACTTCAATTTACAAATTTAAATAAACAAAATATCCCATTCAAATTTATATAAATTTGAAATATGCATTTAAGTCACTTTTAGTCAAATCCAAGTTATAAAAATCATATCTTTGAAATTTCAATTTTTAATAAATTTCAGATCAAACTTATTTAAGTATAATTCTTAAATAAATAAAATTTCAAATCAATCTCAAATTTATCTTTCCAACCTGAATCATTATAAACTCTATATTTGAAAATATATAGATATCAAATAAATAATGGGTTTTAAATCCCAATCTATTTTCGAAATCAAATCTTTTTCTCAAAATCAATTATACCCCAAAATGATAACCAAGTTTATAACCATCCCTTTAAATCCTTTATACTATTTATTTGAAAGATCCACTTTACCCTTTGAAAATTATTATTATTATATATATAAATAGTTTTATAAAAGATGTTACTAAGTTAAAACATTTAAAACTAAATTTATTCAAAATATTTTAAAACTAAATTTCATATTAGTATAATTCAAAATAGTCTTATTTATTTACCTAACAAAACAGTTTCAAGCTTATTTAAATCTTATTACTTCATACAAAACTAAACTTATATACTTTATCAAATAATTTATACCTTTCGAAATTTCTTAGCTTTGAAAATTAAACCTTGATTTGGAAGTGTTTGAATATTCAAAATAGTCGGAGAAATCAATTTTCCAATCCAAGAGTTGGAAATCAGAAACAAATCAGTAAATCAATTTCAAAAGATAGGGTTATACCAAATCAAATCCAAAACTCGAGGATTGAACACCGGGCTCTTTCAAACTGTTTCAAATATATATACATATATCTTTGGAATATCAAATCGTACTTCGAAATTCGAAATCAAAATTGGTTCACAAAATCAATCGCATAGCAAAGCTACTAAAGTGGCCTCTCCCTCACTCTGAAACTCGAAAATCAATGTCGATGATGCGTGCACTCATCACTGAAATCATTCTCCAGCAACATAAGTGGGTTCTGAACTTCTATTTTCTTGAGAACTTCTTTGAAATTTCTTTGAAATCATTGGAACTCATTTAAAGTCATTTGAAACATTTCTTATTCACAAAATACTTTCAAATCGTATTATTATATATTTTCAAAATCTTAAAACCAGTTTCAAAATGCCGGAGTTCAATCTCTCAAATTTCAAATTCAAAACCCTTCAGTTATAAATCATTTTTATATAAATCAATTTCTTATATAACTTCTAAAATTTCAAATCCTTTCGAAACTTCAAATTATCGTTTTTAAAAGGTATATAATTCTTATTTGAAACATTTCACTTTTATATAAAATATAATCATTCTTATCAAAATAATAATTTCGATATATAAACAATCTCAAAATACAATCAAACACAAATTTTTCCAAGGGATGATTCAAGAATGGATTTCAAAACAAAGATAGAGATTCAAATTAGAGGAACTCTAATCAAATAGAATTCTGATTCGAAGATAGGCTTGAACGAATATAAGATAATTAATTACAAAATAGTAGATGGACATACTTTATAAATCGTGGGCGACCTTAACCGGGTCAACCGTGACTTCAGGAATATGATCAATGCGAAATTCTAAGGCAAATCGACATTCGATTGCCAGAGATAGTGTTCGGAATAGCAAAAGATAGAAGCATCTAAACCGAGGGTATAGAAATCTCCGGTGAATCAATGCCAATTGTAAGGGATTTTCACCCCTTTACAAATCATTCAAAGATTGGCAGGATCGCCGAGTTTTATAGAGGTCATTCGAAGTGGAGTTATAGAATGCTCCAGAATCAAAATAATACAAATAGGGGAAGACAAGAATGGATTTCAGAGCAAGAGGAAGCGTTCCAAAATTCAAAGGAATCCTAATCGATGAGAATCCTAATCAAAGAAAGTACTACCAAGGTGGACAAGGAAAGGAATAAGGTCTAGAAAAATTTTGCTTTCAAAACCAGAAAATTTATATCAAAATAATCTTTGAAAATCATTTTATACTTTGAAAATACGTTCTCTCACAAAGAAATGATTCTGAGATTGATTTCACTCATTCTAGGGTATTTCTACCCTATCTCTAATGAGTTTTTGCTCTGCATGCTAAGGTTTGCCTAAAACCAAAGCTCTGACACCAAATGTAACATCCCACTATTTTGGACCATTCAAATCGACAATAAATCCACACATGTCAGACTTGAATACTTCAAAATAGTGGATTGTTAAGAAAATTTGGAGCAAATAAAATCAAACACAGAATCATTGACACAGAATATTAGAATAACTCGCAGCGGAAATAAAATACCATAGTAGTTCATGAAGCTACTATATAAATAATCTCAAAACAGATACAAAATAACATAGTCTGAAAACAGATAAACCAGATACAACAGAAGTCTGAATACATAAGTCACTAATACACCAGCAAAGGCTGAATAGGAAATAACTGGAATAGAAATATATGACAGATAGATAAATAAGCTTTAACAAATCTCTAGCTCCAGAAGATGAATCCAAAGCTGTGATACTCAGGCTGACCCGAGCATAAAGCAGAACACAAAACACTCGAGTGAGGACATACATAATTATACAATGTAAACCAACTCAAGTGAACTGTAATAGAAATGCACAAGTAACTTAAAGGATGCCTAGGATCGCCCATCCTTTAAGGATCCGTTAAACCATCTACTATGTAGTAATGAACGCTATCATAGTAATGTCTAAAGTAAAGCAAACTATACAAAATAATAGTGTTAATGTGACTGGGGTAGCGCAAAGGTGCAGCAATTGCCCACCTCTAGCCACACTTATAACATCCAACCGTTATTATAACCCGTAGTTATAAATTTCAAAATGGTTTATATTTCAAATCAAAACATCCTTTAAACCATTTAAAATGAAGTCATTATACTTTCAAATCAAATATTCAATTCCCAAAATTTCAACATTTTCCGAAACTCGTTTATTCAATTGTAATAATCCAAAACATTATATTTTCAGCATTCGCAGCACTTAGAAAATGCTGCTGTAAGTATAGTGGTAAAATTGGAAAACAACATAATTCAGAAACAGTAGCACTTATAAACTGCTGTTGTAGATACAGTGGTAATTGGAAACCAGTTCATTGTTGGAAACAACAGCACATATAAACTGCTGCTGTAGAGACAGTAGTAGATTTGAAAAACAATACACTGAAACCACAGCATTTCTGGAATGCTACAATTTCTGTTATAATTTGTACTATGACATTTTTAAACAATATATCTTCCACTTTTATCATTTTTAACTTATCAAACTTATTCCACTTTTCAATTTTATTTATCAGGATATCATTTAACTTTTAAATTTAATAAAATAACATTTTATTAATAAATATCCAATTAAATTATAATTCATTTTCATTAAGTCAAAATTCACTATAAGTTGCTTAACTTTTATTTTAACAAATAACTTGATATTTTCTTTTACTTTAAAAAGGTATCCATTTCATAAATAAATATTTTAATTACTAAGTTAAGCTTAAAATTTCCATTTTAACTCAAATTTCAATTATTAAGTTAAATCAAATTTTAAATTACAATTTAAACCATTTATCAACTTATAAAATTTTAACTTTTAAGAAATCACTGTTTAAATCATTTAAATCCAATTTAAGTCAAAATTTCACATTTTACATTTAAAAATACTTAATAATTTCTAAAATCCCATTTTTAATCAAATTTCAATTATTAAGTTAAATCAAATTTTAAATTACAATTTAAACCATTTATCAACTTCAAAAATTTTAACTTTTAGGAAATCACTGTTTAAATCATTTAAATCCAATTTAAGTCAAAATTTCACATTTTACATTTAAAAATACTTAATAATTTCTAAAATCCCATTTTTAATCAAATTTCAATTATTAAGTTAAATCAAATTTTAAATTACAATTTAAACCATTTATCAACTTAAAAAAAATTTACCTTTTAGGAAATCACCGTTTAAATCATTTAAATCCAATTTAAGTCAAAATTTCACATTTTTTACATTTAAAATACTTAATAATTTCTAGAAAATCATGTTTTAAAATTAACCACGGGTTTGTATAATATTTTCTAACTTAGGTCAAGTGATACAGATAATATATCATTTCAATCCTTAATCAGTTAACATTCCGGGTTTAATCATTTCAAACCCGCAATCCGAAGTCAAATAAAAATCGCTCGAGCCTATCATTTCAGCTCGTAACGACTTTTCCCTATTCTAAAGTCCGTTCGGGTATGTATCATTTCAACCCATAGTGATTCTATACTAACAGGGAACTTGCAGTGTGAGAAACAGAAAATAAATAAATAGTAAAACATATCATATGATGTCAGGTGATGCAACAGGTATATAATCAGGTAATATCATCATATAATGTCAGATAACAGGCAGATGTGAGCATATAACATAGCATATCAACTACTACAATTCAAGTTACATTGTTTCACATTTATATAAGTACGATTTGTCGAGAGTGATAAACTCACCTTCTAAAGCTAGAGATGACAAATACGAGATACACAACTAAACTCCGAAAGCCCAACAAAGCACGAACTAGATTTGAGTGGATGGAGAGCTAAGATTCAATCTTGTAAACAACAAATATATAACATATATATAAGTATAAAATTTATCAAAAGAAAATGAATCAAAATAAATGCACAAAACAAATCAAAATGAAGCAAGGATGGCTTTACCAAGGCAAGTAGGTTCGGCCACTTTGTAAATTGGCTAGACCACCATCAAAATGCTCGGCCAATGATCTAATCTAAAGCACTAGGCTCGGCTATGGTTAGCAAATAGAAGGCAAAGGCTATAATGTGAAGGGGAAGGAGTTAAAATTCATGGAAGGTAAAGCGGCCTAGGCAAGTTGAAGTTTGGGTTCGGCCCTATGCTATTGGGCTCGATCAGGTGGTTGCATGGTCAGTTTCGGGTCTGGTCACATCTTGGAGGGTGCGGCAGTGGTCATGTCTTGGCAAGGGGATGGAGGAGGTGGAAGACAAGGTGGAGGCCGAGGCAACAAGGAGGAAGGTGGTGATTCAATGGAGTTCGACTAGGGTTTTTGCATGTTTTAGTGATGGATTGGTCACGGCCTGGCTGGGATGATGGTGAGGGGTGTGCTGGCCGTGGAAGGTGGTGGTGGAGGAGGAGGTGATGGTCGGTGGAGGTGAGCATGTGATGGTGGCCGAACACTTGCAATTGAAATAGGAAGAAAAAAAAGAAGAAAAGGAAGAAGAGAAACCATGGAAACTTACAAAAAATTTCTTCAGGAATGATAAAAATGAAATGAAGAGCTGAACCAAATTTTTGTACGTGAGAAAATGAATATGAGGAAGTGGAGTTTGTACGAACAAAATGTAACGACCCAGTATTTTGGACCATTCAAATCGACAATAAATCCACACATGCCGGATTTGAATAATTCGAAACGATGCATTGTAAATAAAATTTGGCAAAACTCAGCATATACAATAAATAAAATAATTACAGATCACAGACACAGAGTAATATATTAATAATGCAGCGGAAACAAAAGGATAGTAGTTCATGAAGCTACTATATATATAACAGAGTTAGACAAGGTACAACAGAAGTATCGAATACAAAAGATGTCTCAATACAATAATCAAATACAAGATCTGAATACATCACTGGAATCAACAGAATAACTGAAAGCAGGATCGATAGATTGCTGGATCTCCAAGCGAAGCTCCAACTCCAAAGGTGAGTCTCAAATGCTATATCACTCAGTCTGACCCGAGCGTAAAGCAAAACACAAAACACTCGAGTCGGGATTAACATTCTTATGTTCAATAAATCCAACTCAAGTGAAATATCAACTGGAATACAAGTAACTTAAAGGATGTTTGGGATAACCATCCTCTAAGGGTCCGTTAAACTATTCACTATGTAGTAATATTCGCTATTATAATAGTGTCTAAATAAGTAAAGTATAATCATATCGGAAAATAGCGTTAAGGGGATGGAGAACCTTAACGCGGTCGGATCTTAAAATCATAATCGTAGTAAAGCTCGATATGGTAGGTGACACGGCACAACTAGGCAATGCCAGGGTAGATATACCAATTACGCACACGGACTGATGGAGCGCATAGCAGCCACTATCGTCCACCTCGAACAACATTCCCAAATCGGAGGATGGCCATCTAGTCAAATCACAAGTAAGAGTAAAATATCGAAGAAATGCGTCCGAGAAGAGGTGCTACCTCACTGGTCCGAGATCGCTCCTGTTTTAGCCACCTTATGCCAACTCACGGGAGTTGGGTCCACGAAACATACCTTAAGAACGCCACCACCATCCTACTTCATTCTGGAATCTCCACCGCGTACACGGTTGTCAAAGTGGTTTTCAGTATCGACAGAGAGTATGTCCATATCCGATCCCGGTCTCTTTGCCAACCAATCGTTATTATAACACCGTGGTCATTTCAAAATAGTTTATACTTCAGAACCAAAATATCATTATCATCTCAAAATCCAATTTAATACGATATCTGTAACGACCCAGAATTTTAGATAATTAAAATTCGAATATTTAATTGATTTTAAATATTAATAAATGGAATTTAGAAGTCGAATGATTTATTTTTCGAATATTGGATTTAATTTGGTTAATTAAATCGATAAATTTAATAGTGAAATCCCAGAATAATTGAAAATCGAGTTTAATATGATTGAAAATGATTTGTAAAGTTTTATTAAATCATACTGGAGTTATAGAAAGGTTATAGAACTTTCAGAATCGAATTTGGAGTTAAATTGTAAAAATTGAATATTTTAATATTTAATTATCGACTGAAAAATAGCCAATTTTCGAACAGTCTCAGAATTGAACGAGACCAGTTCCATTGGATCCGTAATAGTTAGTTATTATCGGATTTCAATTTTCGTAGCAATCGAAGTTATCGTTTGACCGTGGCAGTCCGAAACGCATCGATATCATTTTAATTTAAATCGTCGAGTTAAAAATAGTCATTTTTCAAACGGTCTCGGATTTCGACGAAACCAGTTTCATCGGATCCGTAATGTGATATTATTGTAAGATTTCAAATTTCGTAATTTTTGGATTTACCGTTTGTCCGGGGCAAGCCAAAACGCCTCGAAATCTATTTAAATCGGTTTAATTTTAAATCGATCGTTTTGCTCCGTATCTCGCACAGACGATCGAATTAGCTTCCGAAACCTGTTCCATTTCGTTCGGAACGCGGGGTAAACCTTACGAACGTCAACCGGCACGCTCAATTTCGAGTTCGAAAAATCCGGATGAATAGTAAATTGGAAATTTTTCTATAAAAACCCCTACATCTTTTCATTTGCAAAGAAATTCAACCCTAGGGTTTCATCACGTTCAGCCGCCACCAACGAAATGAATGGCCGATACGTTCCCACCTTCCTCTTCAAATTCCTCCTTATCCAAGCAACGATTTGTAAAATTTTCTACATGACAATCGGAGAGAACGTCGAGATCTACCCATCCATACGGTGGAGTGGTACGAAACTCGACGAGATGACGGCAAACCATCGACAAAGGTGCTGCATTCGCGCGTGCATCGCGAGGAGGTGGAGCTGCCGAGCTCGCTCGCGTTCAGGGCGGTAGTGGGGTTGGCGAAGGGCTTCCAAACGGTAGTCTCTGATCGAAGTTCAGACGATCGTGGATGGTGCGACGCCAAACCCTAGCGAACGAGAATTGGGTTCGATTTTCTTGTCTGGTAACGAGAGGGAAGAAGGCACGAGCGGCCACGATTTCAGTTTTCAAAATCTTCGGCTGAGATGTAAGGTTGTGGAAAAAATGTTAAAAGGAAGTGTAAATTAATTTTTATTTAAATTGTATAAACTTTAAAATACTGTATCGTGTTCATACGAGGTCCGTTTTGGATGGGATTTTTTGCGATGGGATCGTATTGACGAATACTTCGCGATGCAATTGATTTGGAGTCGTTTGGAGCTAGTTGGAATTTCGGGTAAAATTAAACGCTCGTTTAATTTTATTCGAAATAAACGCTGGGACGGAATTGAAATCTCGGTGAGATCTTCTCACTCAAATTTGAATGTGGAATTATTTACAGTTATTATTTGATTGACTGTTTTGAATGTGCTATTAGATATGATAGGATATATCTATATATATAGCAGTATATACATATTGGCATATGTATATATTGGATTGATTGATTCCCGCCTCGTATAGCGGATGAGACCCTATTGCGCCGTTAGTAAGCGGATTTATAAAAACCTATATACCGCGATAATTCCGTACTGGAGCGGAATTGGTATTGTGCTGACGTTTTTGGATGCAGGGAAACAGGTTGGAGGGATCCAACTGGATTCCTCACCAGTATTTATTTATTTACAGATATTGATGAATATTCTGTTATCATATTGATATATGATATTGACTGTTGTGATGGACTGATTGGTGTTGTGACATCATCGGATTCAGTTTTGAAATGTAAAAATAACGACTTTTACTTTAAAAAGAATTTTTAAAGTGATCTTTGAAATTATATGTTCTATTGAATTGTTGAATTGATTTATTTTAAATAAATAAACGTTTAAAATTTTGAAGTTATAAAAGTTAAGATTTTGTGAATTATGACCGTAAGGTGATTTTTTAAATAAAAGTCGATTTATTTATAAAATGGTTTAAGCTGGGATTTTTGGAATAACTATAAACGATTTGTATAGGAAGATTTATAAAATGGATATTTTATTAATAAAAATATTGGACTTATAAAACGAATTTTTATAAGTGTTGAAAAGAAGTATAAAAAGGATTTCATAAGTAAATGAAATTAATAGATTTATAACGTGAAGTTATAAAGTGAATAGATGTTGTAAAAATAAACGATTTATAAGTAATTTACTTATAAATTTGACTTTTGCACTTAGATGGGATATAAATAGAAATTGCAAAATGAAATGATTTTGTAAGTTGAAATCGTTATAAAGTACAAATGTGATTTATAAACGTTGTTTTATAAATCCGAAATCACTTATTCTTATAAGTGAATTTTTGAAGATTAATAAAATGAGATTATAAACCGGAGTTGTTATAGAAAATAGAAAATGGAATTTATAAACGTTGTTTTATAAATTCGGAAACCAATCGATTGAATTTGATAAATTAAATATAGAAGATTATCAAAGGAGATATATTCGCGATTTTGGATAGCGAATTATTATTGAAATAAAACGTGTAGAAAATAGGGAAATGTAAATAGTAAAGTATATTCACGATTTTGGACAGTGAATATATTGTTAAGTAAAATGGATAGTTTTGGAAAGTGATATTTGAAATGAAGTTAATTGTTTTAAAAGATGTTTTAAAACGTGTGAATTATCGAAATCATAGATTTCAACATTTATTGTTGAAATAGACGTTTTCGAGAAATATAAGGAAATGGTGGACTATAACACTGTTGTTATAGTAAATGGTTTCCGAAAGGAAATGTTTTGATGTAGTATTGGGATTTATATATCTATCTTAAATCCGAATCCCTATACTAGTGATTTTGAGTCGTCGTAACGATGTTTTACGTAACATTCGTTTTGACTCAAATAAATGTGTTTAAAGAAAATGATTTCCTTAAAGAATGAAATGTATACTTAATTTTGATTTAAGTATATCGAATATTTTCAAATGTTGAAAATAAATGATTTGTGAAATACTTATTATTAAATAAGTATGGAAATGCTTTTCCAATATGAAATAAACTGTTTTGAGATTTTATCTTCAAAGATAAAATGAAAGGTGGAAATTGATTTGAATTTGTTTTCAAAGGGTTAAGTGTGGAAATAATATATCTAGTAAAAGATATTTTTGAAGATAAAAATAATTTGGGAAAATTATTTGGAATCTGATGATGTTGCGCATCTTTATTGATAGTTAAATAACCGACTATCAATAATTACCTTTAGGTAGGTATTTGTTGTGAATTGGATGAATTTGAATGCCACACTTGTTTTTAAATATACGCTCACTATTCGGGTTAGCCGGGAAAGGACCATGGGGTCGTATAACCCATTCCGAATATGTGATACGTCGTTATGAATTGCATTTGAAGACCGGTGTTGAAGACCGGATATTTTTGAAAACGGAAGGATTACCGTCGAGTTACTCTACATCGACTGATCTTCGATTTAGAGGTTTTATCACCCTTAGTGACGGGAAGTCCTGACGTGATTGAAAATTATCCGGAAATGCAAGGGCTTCGTGAGAAGTGCCTTCGGTTCTGTTCGATCCCGGAACGGACTTTTATGGATTGTGTGTCTGACGTTACAATTTGAGATATAAAGCTGATTTCTTTCAAATACATTTCTGTTGGTGGCGGAGAATTTATTCTCTTAGCTTAACACCCTTCTCTGAGACGTACGAGCTCAGAGGTTATGTAGTTGAAATTTATCAGCGATATATCCCAATTTGGTAACGTGGCATACTAAGTGTTGCTGTGAAATGATCAGTGTTTGATCATTTGTGATATGATCATTTGTTTGATCTTATATCTTTGTGATCATAGGTTGATCATTTTGTTTGACCCGAAGCAGGGCTTTTTGAGAAAGCGTAGCTTTGTGGACGAGACTTCGTCGAGCCTCACACCCCGGAAATGGTCGAAACAGGACGAATGCAGCAAGGTTCTAGGGAGTAGCGCCCCTTAGTGTATGTCATTCCTTCTGGATAAAGGTGGTATCATGGTATGGAGCCCAGATACTTAACCTCTGTGGTTACTGCATTATTATTATCTATGTGGTTTGTTGGAAATCGGGGATCCTCGGGAAGATCGGTGACGATCGGGGGATGGCATACGCGTGTCAGTAGTTACCTATTTTTGCAGAGGTAACCCGGCCTTGTGTTGGCAGAGATCCGGTTAGGTTCTCGGGTCGTCTATTCCAGGGACGTACCCATCGTGGATAGGAAGTTCCTTAGCCTGACCATTTGTTGGAAATCCAAAGAAACAATACGAGCCTTTATGATTTCAATTGTATAACCTGTCTCCTCAGGAGGCAGCTATAGCAGGCATAATATAATGGTACCTATGCTGGCTAAGATTTATATTCTACTTTCGAAATGTTTTCCACTATGCACTAATAATAATATCAAAAATGATTTGATTTTGCGTAGTAAGCATCTTTGACTATCATAAGAAGAAATCTCCTCCAAGTCTGCGTTTGCATTGTGTGTGTGGTGGGAGGTCTTATGGTAGTTTCATTTTCCAAAAGCATTGCGAATTGACTTTAAAATTCTTCTGTTGTTTATTTTAAAGATTAACTGTTTTACGATCTCACACCAGTCACCATGACTGACTCGGAGTTTATTGTTTCCCTTCTAAACTCTGGGTGCCCACCAATTTCCACACGGGCAGCCTAGAGTTATATTATCAGGATATTCTGGATATTCTGGAGCTTGGAGATAAGCTGGATGACGAGACGTAGTATTTGTATCTGATAGTATTTATTCCGCTGTGTATTCTGTATGAGGACAAGTTATATAACTGTCCATTGTTGTATATTGACTCTGATGATTGATGTATGTAATAACAGATATAGTTCTTTGTTTTAAAGATTATTCATTTATCTATTATATATTGTTCCGCTGCGATATGTGAGATTCTGATATTGTTTTTCTGTTCTGCTCTTGTTCTGTTGTTGTTTTTCTTTCTTTTTCTTCTATCTTCTTCTACTTTTTCTTTTTCTTAAAACCATAACTTTTCGGGTTTCCGGCATTCGATCGCTCAGCAGTCGATAAAGCGAGTATCGATGTTGAATTTTCGAAAGTCGAAAATTTTCGGGATGTTACAAGTGGTATCAGAGCATATGGTTAAGCGACAACCCTGCTCTGTTGGGTGTTACTCATTAGAGATAGAGTCAGCAGTACTCTAGAATGAGTTGAGTGTAATAATAGATACGAGTGCGTATTTGTTAGTTAATATAAAATTGTTTTATATTGTGATGATTGGTTTGTTGAGTGGTATATGGATTCTGGTCGGTATTGTCCGTACAACTCTATCGATAGGGATCTCTAAACACTTGTATAGAACAATTCGGCACAGTATTGTTTTAAAATAGGGTAAATGAGATAATTTTGCCCAAAACTATTTTTGTATAGAAAATAAATGTTTTTCTATAAAGTACTATAGTATATGGTTGCATGGATGTTAGGAAGTAATAATGGTAAACTATCATCATTGAAATTAAATAAAGAAATTCAAATTATAACTCCAAAGTTAAGAAATAATTCATATACAAATGAAATCTGAGAATGTAAATTATAAATGTGATTTGTAATTTAAAACGGAATTCCAGAGAAGTTTTTGGAAATGTTTGAAAAGAATTTGAAAATTTTGGAGATTTGGAAAGTTTAATTCCTTTTTGATTTGAAAATGGATTTCAAAGGGTTTTGAAAAATGTTTTGAAGAGATGAAAAGCTCTAAACTCTTTTCGGTCGCTGGAAAATAACTTCGATGATGACCGCGGCATCATCGGTGTTCATTTTCGGGTTTCCAAAAGAGAAATTGCTGCCAAATTGTTTTAAATGAGAGTTGTTTGGAAAATTTGGGTTTTGTTTTGGAAATTCAAAAGGATAATTTGAATTGTTTTCAAAAGAGATTTTTGAAATGTTGGTAAACTCTGGAATACTATGTAGAAATATTTATGAAATATTATTGTGAGATATAATTTGAAATAAAGTTCCAGAAAAATATTTGAAGATAAAATTCATAAAGGAATAGAATTAGTAATATGAATGTATAGATGATTTTATAAATCAAGATGTAAATAAGTCAAAGACTTATAAAATATTTGGAATTTGATGGAAATGAGATTCAAATTGAAAATGAAAGAATGTGTGAATGAGTAAATAAATTTGAATAAATGAAGTGAATAAGATTAAAACTGAATGTTGAAACCGAATTTGAATAAGTGAATTAGAATTTGAAAAGGATTAGTAACTGAAACTAATTTAAAATGGTGCAGTATGAATGAAAGCTAATCAATAAAGTTCAATATTCAGAAATTGAACTGAATCCAATTAAATGTTGGAATTGAATTCAAATGGAATTGAAATGTAAAGATTGAACGAAATTGAATATAGAACTTCAATAGTGAATTAAAGATGATATGGAAGTAAGTATCGAAAATTTTGTAATTGAATGTACAAAATGGTTTGAATATATGTAACTAGATATTATGGCTAGTAGGATATACAGGTATAAAGGAATTGGAATTTTGATTTCGAAGATAATTTGAATTGCCCGACATAAAGGTATGTATTTGAATTATAATATGAGTTTTTGATGATTTCTTGTCTAGCCGCTTGGCTTTTTCTTTTCTTTTTGAAATCTGAGAGTCCGTAGGGACGTTTTGTAGTCGTGCCGTATTAGCCGCGCAAAGGAGACGCTGGCGAAATTTTTCGAAAATTTAGAGCGTTAGAAAATTTTTGAGAAATTTTGAAAGTTTAAAATTTGAATTTAAACTCGAATTTGAATTGAGAAGTTAAACAATGTTGTTTAAAACTTATAATTGAAGTTAGAAGTTAGTTGAGATGATAACGAATCTTTAGTAGGAAGATCCGTTTGAAAATTGATAAAACTATTAAATTGTGAAAAATAGTAGACGAGTTAAGGACCTTTCTTCCTGACTTGTAATTTCGAGGACGAAATTCTTTTAAGGGGGGAAGTTTGTAACGACCCAGAATTTTAGATAATTAAAATTCGAATATTTAATTGATTTTAAATATTAATAAATGGAATTTAGAAGTCGAATGATTTATTTTTCGAATATTGGATTTAATTTGGTTAATTAAATCGATAAATTTAATAGTGAAATCCCAGAATAATTGAAAATCGAGTTTAATATGATTGAAAATGATTTGTAAAGTTTTATTAAATCATACTGGAGTTATAGAAAGGTTATAGAACTTTCAGAATCGAATTTGGAGTTAAATTGTAAAAATTGAATATTTTAATATTTAATTATCGACTGAAAAATAGCCAATTTTCGAACAGTCTCAGAATTGAACGAGACCAGTTCCATTGGATCCGTAATAGTTAGTTATTATCGGATTTCAATTTTCGTAGCAATCGAAGTTATCGTTTGACCGTGGCAGTCCGAAACGCATCGATATCATTTTAATTTAAATCGTCGAGTTAAAAATAGTCATTTTTCAAACGGTCTCGGATTTCGACGAAACCAGTTTCATCGGATCCGTAATGTGATATTATTGTAAGATTTCAAATTTCGTAATTTTTGGATTTACCGTTTGTCCGGGGCAAGCCAAAACGCCTCGAAATCTATTTAAATCGGTTTAATTTTAAATCGATCGTTTTGCTCCGTATCTCGCACAGACGATCGAATTAGCTTCCGAAACCTGTTCCATTTCGTTCGGAACGCGGGGTAAACCTTACGAACGTCAGCCGGCACGCTCAATTTCGAGTTCGAAAAATCCGGATGAATAGTAAATTGGAAATTTTTCTATAAAAACCCCTACATCTTTTCATTTGCAAAGAAATTCAACCCTAGGGTTTCATCACGTTCAGCCGCCACCAACGAAATGAATGGCCGATACGTTCCCACCTTCCTCTTCAAATTCCTCCTTATCCAAGCAACGATTTGTAAAATTTTCTACATGACAATCGGAGAGAACGTCGAGATCTACCCATCCATACGGTGGAGTGGTACGAAACTCGACGAGATGACGGCAAACCATCGACAAAGGTGCTGCATTCGCGCGTGCATCGCGAGGAGGTGGAGCTGCCGAGCTCGCTCGCGTTCAGGGCGGTAGTGGGGTTGGCGAAGGGCTTCCAAACGGTAGTCTCTGATCGAAGTTCAGACGATCGTGGATGGTGCGACGCCAAACCCTAGCGAACGAGAATTGGGTTCGATTTTCTTGTCTGGTAACGAGAGGGAAGAAGGCACGAGCGGCCACGATTTCAGTTTTCAAAATCTTCGGCTGAGATGTAAGGTTGTGGAAAAAATGTTAAAAGGAAGTGTAAATTAATTTTTATTTAAATTGTATAAACTTTAAAATACTGTATCGTGTTCATACGAGGTCCGTTTTGGATGGGATTTTTTGCGATGGGATCGTATTGACGAATACTTCGCGATGCAATTGATTTGGAGTCGTTTGGAGCTAGTTGGAATTTCGGGTAAAATTAAACGCTCGTTTAATTTTATTCGAAATAAACGCTGGGACGGAATTGAAATCTCGGTGAGATCTTCTCACTCAAATTTGAATGTGGAATTATTTACAGTTATTATTTGATTGACTGTTTTGAATGTGCTATTAGATATGATAGGATATATCTATATATATAGCAGTATATACATATTGGCATATGTATATATTGGATTGATTGATTCCCGCCTCGTATAGCGGATGAGACCCTATTGCGCCGTTAGTAAGCGGATTTATAAAAACCTATATACCGCGATAATTCCGTACTGGAGCGGAATTGGTATTGTGCTGACGTTTTTGGATGCAGGGAAACAGGTTGGAGGGATCCAACTGGATTCCTCACCAGTATTTATTTATTTACAGATATTGATGAATATTCTGTTATCATATTGATATATGATATTGACTGTTGTGATGGACTGATTGGTGTTGTGACATCATCGGATTCAGTTTTGAAATGTAAAAATAACGACTTTTACTTTAAAAAGAATTTTTAAAGTGATCTTTGAAATTATATGTTCTATTGAATTGTTGAATTGATTTATTTTAAATAAATAAACGTTTAAAATTTTGAAGTTATAAAAGTTAAGATTTTGTGAATTATGACCGTAAGGTGATTTTTTAAATAAAAGTCGATTTATTTATAAAATGGTTTAAGCTGGGATTTTTGGAATAACTATAAACGATTTGTATAGGAAGATTTATAAAATGGATATTTTATTAATAAAAATATTGGACTTATAAAACGAATTTTTATAAGTGTTGAAAAGAAGTATAAAAAGGATTTCATAAGTAAATGAAATTAATAGATTTATAACGTGAAGTTATAAAGTGAATAGATGTTGTAAAAATAAACGATTTATAAGTAATTTACTTATAAATTTGACTTTTGCACTTAGATGGGATATAAATAGAAATTGCAAAATGAAATGATTTTGTAAGTTGAAATCGTTATAAAGTACAAATGTGATTTATAAACGTTGTTTTATAAATCCGAAATCACTTATTCTTATAAGTGAATTTTTGAAGATTAATAAAATGAGATTATAAACCGGAGTTGTTATAGAAAATAGAAAATGGAATTTATAAACGTTGTTTTATAAATTCGGAAACCAATCGATTGAATTTGATAAATTAAATATAGAAGATTATCAAAGGAGATATATTCGCGATTTTGGATAGCGAATTATTATTGAAATAAAACGTGTAGAAAATAGGGAAATGTAAATAGTAAAGTATATTCACGATTTTGGACAGTGAATATATTGTTAAGTAAAATGGATAGTTTTGGAAAGTGATATTTGAAATGAAGTTAATTGTTTTAAAAGATGTTTTAAAACGTGTGAATTATCGAAATCATAGATTTCAACATTTATTGTTGAAATAGACGTTTTCGAGAAATATAAGGAAATGGTGGACTATAACACTGTTGTTATAGTAAATGGTTTCCGAAAGGAAATGTTTTGATGTAGTATTGGGATTTATATATCTATCTTAAATCCGAATCCCTATACTAGTGATTTTGAGTCGTCGTAACGATGTTTTACGTAACATTCGTTTTGACTCAAATAAATGTGTTTAAAGAAAATGATTTCCTTAAAGAATGAAATGTATACTTAATTTTGATTTAAGTATATCGAATATTTTCAAATGTTGAAAATAAATGATTTGTGAAATACTTATTATTAAATAAGTATGGAAATGCTTTTCCAATATGAAATAAACTGTTTTGAGATTTTATCTTCAAAGATAAAATGAAAGGTGGAAATTGATTTGAATTTGTTTTCAAAGGGTTAAGTGTGGAAATAATATATCTAGTAAAAGATATTTTTGAAGATAAAAATAATTTGGGAAAATTATTTGGAATCTGATGATGTTGCGCATCTTTATTGATAGTTAAATAACCGACTATCAATAATTACCTTTAGGTAGGTATTTGTTGTGAATTGGATGAATTTGAATGCCACACTTGTTTTTAAATATACGCTCACTATTCGGGTTAGCCGGGAAAGGACCATGGGGTCGTATAACCCATTCCGAATATGTGATACGTCGTTATGAATTGCATTTGAAGACCGGTGTTGAAGACCGGATATTTTTGAAAACGGAAGGATTACCGTCGAGTTACTCTACATCGACTGATCTTCGATTTAGAGGTTTTATCACCCTTAGTGACGGGAAGTCCTGACGTGATTGAAAATTATCCGGAAATGCAAGGGCTTCGTGAGAAGTGCCTTCGGTTCTGTTCGATCCCGGAACGGACTTTTATGGATTGTGTGTCTGACGTTACAATTTGAGATATAAAGCTGATTTCTTTCAAATACATTTCTGTTGGTGGCGGAGAATTTATTCTCTTAGCTTAACACCCTTCTCTGAGACGTACGAGCTCAGAGGTTATGTAGTTGAAATTTATCAGCGATATATCCCAATTTGGTAACGTGGCATACTGAGTGTTGCTGTGAAATGATCAGTGTTTGATCATTTGTGATATGATCATTTGTTTGATCTTATATCTTTGTGATCATAGGTTGATCATTTTGTTTGACCCGAAGCAGGGCTTTTTGAGAAAGCGTAGCTTTGTGGACGAGACTTCGTCGAGCCTCACACCCCGGAAATGGTCGAAACAGGACGAATGCAGCAAGGTTCTAGGGAGTAGCGCCCCTTAGTGTATGTCATTCCTTCTGGATAAAGGTGGTATCATGGTATGGAGCCCAGATACTTAACCTCTGTGGTTACTGCATTATTATTATCTATGTGGTTTGTTGGAAATCGGGGATCCTCGGGAAGATCGGTGACGATCGGGGGATGGCATACGCGTGTCAGTAGTTACCTATTTTTGCAGAGGTAACCCGGCCTTGTGTTGGCAGAGATCCGGTTAGGTTCTCGGGTCGTCTATTCCAGGGACGTACCCATCGTGGATAGGAAGTTCCTTAGCCTGACCATTTGTTGGAAATCCAAAGAAACAATACGAGCCTTTATGATTTCAATTGTATAACCTGTCTCCTCAGGAGGCAGCTATAGCAGGCATAATATAATGGTACCTATGCTGGCTAAGATTTATATTCTACTTTCGAAATGTTTTCCACTATGCACTAATAATAATATCAAAAATGATTTGATTTTGCGTAGTAAGCATCTTTGACTATCATAAGAAGAAATCTCCTCCAAGTCTGCGTTTGCATTGTGTGTGTGGTGGGAGGTCTTATGGTAGTTTCATTTTCCAAAAGCATTGCGAATTGACTTTAAAATTCTTCTGTTGTTTATTTTAAAGATTAACTGTTTTACGATCTCACACCAGTCACCATGACTGACTCGGAGTTTATTGTTTCCCTTCTAAACTCTGGGTGCCCACCAATTTCCACACGGGCAGCCTAGAGTTATATTATCAGGATATTCTGGATATTCTGGAGCTTGGAGATAAGCTGGATGACGAGACGTAGTATTTGTATCTGATAGTATTTATTCCGCTGTGTATTCTGTATGAGGACAAGTTATATAACTGTCCATTGTTGTATATTGACTCTGATGATTGATGTATGTAATAACAGATATAGTTCTTTGTTTTAAAGATTATTCATTTATCTATTATATATTGTTCCGCTGCGATATGTGAGATTCTGATATTGTTTTTCTGTTCTGCTCTTGTTCTGTTGTTGTTTTTCTTTCTTTTTCTTCTATCTTCTTCTTCTTCTACTTTTTCTTTTTCTTAAAACCATAACTTTTCGGGTTTCCGGCATTCGATCGCTCAGCAGTCGATAAAGCGAGTATCGATGTTGAATTTTCGAAAGTCGAAAATTTTCGGGATGTTACAATATCATTTCACCTCAAATATATCCATTTCAAAATCATATTACTTTCCAAAGTTATAATGCTTTCGAAATCATAGTCTGGAAATCACAGTATTTTGGCAATCATAACACTTTCCTTTTAAACAGTTTAGATATTAAAATTTCGTTATAAAATAAATTAGTTTCCTCAAACTTCACAAATCGATTCAAATTAACTCGAATTCCAAAAAATTAATTTAATCAAATCTCAAATCATCAGTTTCAACTCGATTCAGCTTCTAAATAAACCATTTCAAATTATTGATTTCAAATACATATCTGAACCATAAAATAGGCCATTTCAATTTTAATATATTTCAAAGCTTTAAATATTCAACATTTCAAAACTAAATTCGATAAATTTATATACATATCAAATTCACTTTACGATTATTTAGTTTGAAATAATAACTTAACATTTCCATAACATTTGAATACAATTTCAATTTACAATTTAAATAAACAAAATATCTCATTTAAATATTTATACGTTTGAAATATCCATTTAAGTCACCTAATTTCAAGTTGTAAATCACTTCTTTAAATTTCAAATTCAATACATTTTAAATCAAACTTATTTAAGTATAATTCTTAAATAAAATAAAATTTCAATCAATTTCAAATCATTATAAATTCTATATTTCAAAAATATAGATATTAAATAAATACTTAAACATATTATTTATCAACTTTATTAAATCAACTTTAATGAATCTTTAAAATCAATATTTATCAAAACCATATATTTCTTTCCAAAACCATAGAAATCATTTTCAAAACATTTATATATAGACCAACGGTGTCTGTATATAATTTCCTATCCTATGGTCAAGTGATACAGATATTTATCATTTCAATCCGCAATTTAAAATATATATACGGGTATATATCTTTTCAACCCGCAATCCCAAATTTAATTAATTGAAAATCGCTTGGGTTTATCATTTCAACCCATAACGATTTTCTCCTATTCTACAGATCGTTCGGGTATGTATCATTTCAACCCATAGTGATTCTATACTAACAGGGAACTTGCAGAGTGATAATGTCAAGACCCAAAAGTCGACCTTCGAAAATCGGCACCCGTACTTCCCTTGTACTCAAAATGCCGTAGATTCAAATGCCGAATCTGGTTCTCGGGAGCTTATAACAACATTAAGTAAATAACACAGCGGAATAAAAAGAATATAGATATACAATATCTGATACAATATCCAGATACAATGATGATACAATGAATATCTATATACATCAGAGATATGATACAACAAATAGCAGCGGAAAAGAAAAACAGATAACTAACGTCAGCAGCGGAACAAATAACTCTAAGATAGTCTTCAAGAGAGAACTCCAGCAGTAGCTCGAACTCCCAATAACGATACACCAAGATAAGCAAGTGCAGTCCATATCCAAAGACTGAACTAACTCCAGAAAATCTACTAATCTGACTATCTGAAAAACCCAACTCTAGACTGCTCGTGTAGAAAAATTTTGAGCATCCAGAGTTTAGGAAATAAACAATAAACTCCGGATCAGTCATGGGACTGGTGTGAGCAACAAAACAGTTTATCTTTAAAAACAAATAGCAGAGAATTTTAAAGTTAATTCGCAATGCTTTTGGAAAATGAAACTACCATAAGACCTCCCGCCACACACACAATGCAAACGCAGAATTGGAGGAGATTTCTTCTTATGATAGTCAAAGATGCTTACTACGTAAAATCAAATCATTTTTGATATTATTACTAGTGCATAGTGCAGAAAACATTTCGAAAGTAGAATATAAATCTTAGCCAGCATAGACATTCCGAACTATGCCTACTATAGCTACCATCTAAACAGTGGTGACCACCATAAGTAAATGGCAGGTTCTACAACTAAAACCGTACAAGATCGTATTGTTTCTTTGGATTTCCAACAAATGATCAGGCTAAGGAACTTCCTATCCACGATGGGTACGTCCCTGGAATAGACGACCCGAGAACCTAACCGGATCTCTGCCAACACAAGGCCGGGTTACCTCTGCAAAAATAGGTAACTACTGACACGCGTATGTCATCCCCCGATCGTCACCGATCTTCCCGAGGATCCCCGATTTCCAACAAACCACAAAGAAATAAATTTTTGCAGCAACCACAGAGGTTAAGTATCTGGGCTCCATACCATGATACCACCTTTATCCAGAAGGAATGACATACACTAAGGGGCGCTACTCCCTAGAACCTTGCCGCATTCTTCCTGTTTTGACCATTTCCGGGGTGTGAGGCTCGACGAAGTCTCGTCCACAAAGCTACGCTTTGTCACAAAGCCATGCTTCGGGTCAAACAAATGATCAACCTATGATCACAAAGATATAAGATCAAATAAATGATCATATCACAAATGATCAAACACTGATCATCACACAGCAGCACTCAGCATGTCACATTACCAAATTGGGATATATCGCTGATAAATTTCAATTACATAACCTCTGAGCTCGTACGTCTCAGAGAAGGGTGTTAAGCTAAGAGAATAAATTCTCCGCCACCAACAGATATGTATTTGAAAGAAATCGGCTTTATATCTCAAAGTGTAATGTCAGACATGTATCCATATAAGTCTGTTCCGGGTTCGAACAGAACCGAAGGCACTTCTCACGAAGCCCTTGCAATTCCGGATAATTTCCAATCACGTCCAGACTTTCCATCACAAAAGAGTGATATAAATCTCTATACCGGGAGCTACCCAGTGCAGAGACATTCGACAGGTTGTCCTTTCATTTTCGAAAATATCCGGTCTTCAACACCGATCTTCAAATGCTATCCATATACGACGTATCACTATTCGGAATGAGTTATATGACACAGATGTCTTTTCCCGGCTAACCCGAATAGTGAGCGAAATATTTAAAAACATATGGATATTGGGATTTCAATTAAGTCACAACTTAAACCCAAACTTTCTTTTCAAATGGTTTAACAAATTACCATTTTAATCTTTTTAAATAAAAAGATTCAATTCACCAAGTTCACTCAGTTTTCACAAAGATTCATTCACAGATTTTCCAAATCGATTTCCATTTCAGTTTAATTAATTCGTTGAATCTTTAAATCAAAGATTTAACAAATAGCTTTCAAAACAATTCCATTTCAATTGGTTTAAACAAACATCATTTTAAACCTGTTAAAAATAGACAGATTCAATTCATAGCTTTCAAAACAATTTCATTTATAACTTGGAAAAACATTCTTCAATTAAATCTTGAAATTCCTTTTCCTAAATTGGAATTTCATTTCTTATCTAAAAGCTTTTATTCTTTGAAAACAAACAGTTTTCATTCTGGAAATCTGATTCATTTATACGAGTTAAAGTTCTAGGGTTAACTCAAATTCTCTAATCAATACTTTTTAAAATGGTTTAACCCATATATAACTTGTACAGCATTTTTAATCCCTAGTTTCGAATCATAGAATTCAATTTCAAACTTGAATTCAAATTTAAATCAAATTATTTAAATTTTCAAAACTCGATTAAGTTATTCAAAATAACTTTTATATTTGAAATTCCATTTCAAAAGCTTTTCATTTTAAACCCAAATTTCCAATTTCAAAATCAATTGAAATTAAAATTTAAATTTCAAAAACATCAAATTTAAATCATCTATGACTTAACCGATTCCCACGTGAAATCCATTTTTTTGTGTGTGTGTATAAGTGTGGTCCAGGGGTTTAACACACAATAGTGCAACATCAATCATCACAGATATATCGATAAGCGGTAAAATCGATAACGCTTATCTTCATTCACAGATTCATAGATAAAATAAATTTATCAGTCACAAAGATTCACTATTACAATTCGATGTGGGTTTCGGATAACCAACTGGAATCCGACTCCCTGTCGCATCGAAATTCAAGTGCCGTTTCAAAGGGCCAAGGGTTTGCATATTCAGATAACAATATATATACATCACAGATAAGTAAATTACAGATCACAATACAAATCAGGATGTATCATAAAGCATCATATATCAGGAAATATCAAACAATCAAGTCATCCAATAGAATCCAAGCATTCATAAGTGAGGTCAATTAATTGTTGGATAAATTTAAATCAGATTTAAATTCTATGAATAAATTACTAATTCTGGTTAATTAACATTAATAAATTACGAACCATTTTAATTAATTATCCTTTAATCCTTTATTAATTAATCTCTAATTAATTTCAATAAGTAATTATTCTTTAATTACTTCCATAAATTAAATCTTAATTTAATGACCTTTATTACCATTAACAGTCCTGAATTTCTTTTCTTAAGAAATTTAACTTAGATAAACCCTTATTAATTTCAAATTTATTAATTCTTAACCAAATATTACTTAACCACTAATTATTTAATCAATTCAAGTTTTTAACCGTAACTTAATTAACCCTTAATTTCTTGATTAATTAACATTTAACTATTAGCTTAAAAATCTAATTTATTCAAATTCATGATCTTAACTCCAATTTAATTATTTCTAATTAATTTACTTAAAACTTAATTAACGAGTTTAAAACTCATAATTACTTAATTAATCCAGTTATTAATTTAATTATCAATCTATTTAATTTTACTTAAAAATTTAATGAATCCAATCACTAAATTCCACTTACAGATTTTAAACTAAATTCCTTTTAAAATTTTCAAATTATTAAAGTATACTTTACTTTTAAACTTATTTACATCATTTAAAAATATATTTTTATTTATTTTCAAAACCTAAGATTCAAACTCAGTTTAAATTCAGATTAAAAATTCAAATCAAACTTGGTTTAAATTCTATTTCAAATTTTATTTTAAATTCAAAAATCCAGAACTGCCAGGCTTTATTTCTCTCAAAAGCCTGGAACCATCATACTCGAACGAACAAAACTGCTTCGAGACTTCTCCTACCCTTCTTCGAGTCATGTACTCGAACGACACGAGTAAAACCCCAGGAACATCTTCGTCCTCCCAAAGAAAACAGAGTAGGGAAAACGTGCTCGTGCACGTGCACGTGTACTTCGCCGGCATTCATCTCCGGCCTACCCCACGTCGTCGAACAAGTCGACCACGCCGCGCCTACCAACTTCAGATCGACAATCCACTCGATCACGTCGCCATTCGAAATCGGACGAGAAAACCCAAAATGAAAACCTGGAAACATGAAAACAGCCTCCCCACGAACCCTGGCAACACCACGTTCACGCAGCCCCGTGCACCTGAATTCGCGAAATTTCGGCCATGAACTCGACTACCCCCCAACTTCCATCGCTCCAAACCCCGAAGCACTCGATCGCTTCTCGACGACGAACGAGACCAAATTCCGTACCATGTTAAAACTAGGTTTAGAAATTTAAAAGGTCCACCGCCTTCACCACCGTCACCGATGGTACCTCCACCTATTTTTTCCATCACCACTATAGGCTCCTCCACCTCCAGACCAAGCCCTGACCTCTCCCATCATCGCGATCGCCGGAAATACCCCAAGAACCACTTTCCGTTCAACTTCGAACTGCACCCCACTCCTTCCACTAAAAATCACGAATCTCGTTTTAAAAATCATATTTTTCAATAGGAATTCAAGTTATATACCTGAATTCGTAAATCATGAAGTTCGAAATTTGGCTTATTTAAAGTTAACTCTAACTTCTTGATTTTCCAGAGAAGATTAAAGGTTGTTTTTAACTTATATAAATTTTAAAACTTAGCTTATATTTTAACAACCAAAGTTTGTTTAAACGCTTAAGCCTAACAGAGATCAGAGAGAGAGAGAAGTCGAAATTCTTAAACTAAGTTTTAAGATCTGGAATGAATGAACAAAAGCAAGCTTTGTTCTGTTTCCAGACATGCAGAGGAAAATATTCATTTTTGTATAAATACAACCATATTTCACAGCTTCACTTCAACATAAATCACTACATCCATTTTATGTATCAGATCAAAGAAGTTGCTCACCTGTCATATGGAGAACAGAGCACCTTATTGTTGAAGTAGTTTGAATTTAGAAAACTGGAAAGTGTTTTTAACCTTGATCTTCAAATCATCTTGCTCCACTGTTATATTGACTTGTTTGATGATGTTGAATGCTTGTTTATATTTTAAATGAAAGCTTCATCTCAGTTTTACTTAACTTCGAATGAATGAGACTGAGATGAAAAGGCTTGATAAAAGAATAAGTTTACAAGTGATAAAGCTTGTACAGGTAATCATATTTTGTTGTACAAAGTTTATATTTTCTTTTTCTTCAATTGGAGGCTGATGATAATTTGTTGTGTGTACTTGAGGATGCAAACATTAAATGCTAGTGTACCTTTATACTTATTCTTGTACATGAATACACATCTCTTTGCTTTGCATTACTTTAACTCAGCTGTACATATATATTTTACTTTTGTCAATATTATTTTACTTGCCTGCATTTCGGCTGAGATGATGTTTGTTCATACTTACCTTTTATTTGCTTGTACTTCTTGGTTTCTTATACAAGTTAATTCATACTTATCTACTTGTATTTGTATTTGAATGTAAGTTGTTTCCCTTTTGTTTTTCTCATTTTGATTACTTTTAAAATACAAGTGAACTTCGAATTTTCATTAAATCTTTCTTTATTATTTTTATTTGTTTTATACTCACTTAATTAAATCATACTTAAATGTATTTTATTATAACATACATTTTAAAATTTTATTTTCTATTTAAAGTCTAATTATCAACATTCACCTAATATTTATTGTCTTATATCTATTTTATAAACTCAAACCATTTTTAACCATCAATTTAAAATATATATATATTAAATTTGCTCGTATATACTTAAAGATATATATACATTAAATAGATATACACATATACTCACATATACACTATTTATAATATTTTAATCTCAAATGATTTATACAGAATATACTTGGATATCGGGGAAACTCGCTCCATTTAATCAATTTAATTTCACAATTTTTATTCAAAAATTTATTTAATTACCAATTTAATTCATAAATTCATTTAATTATTAATTTAAATACTTATGAAATTTGGGGTCGTTACAAATTTCCCCCCTTAAAAGAATTTCGTCCTCGAAATTCGCAGGCACGCAAATAACACAGAGATAGACAGATCTGATCTCCTATAATGGTTCGTAGAGCCATCATCACATCGAAACTTCTCCTCGTAGCTGATACGAAGCAATCAAAAGAATTTGGAAACGAATCAAAAAATATTGATAAGAAAGATTATTTCCACTGTTACAGGGTATTGACCATTTATAGTCGTATTCCCTTGTCCCCTATCTCGTCTTCTTCTTGCACTCATACTCACTATCTGTGGATAGCAAGAGAATTTACTGAGACGTTCAGACGGATATCTTAAGGATATACTCATTCTAGAGTTTACTTCACTCTATCTCTAATGAGCTACTTAATGTGTTATACTCCTGAGCTAGAGTTCAACCTTAGCTCTGATACCACTTGTCAAGGACTACCGTCGGCGGTCACAACTGGTAGGCTTTTCAACCATCCCAGCCCCACCGTGGCTAACAGTGATACCCCAAACTTGCTTTTACGGCCAGCCTCTCGACTGTCACGGCATCTGCCTAACCAACCCATCCCTCTCAGGGACATGTAGGGGTAAGAGTCTCCCGTTCGCCACCTAACCGCGAAGCGAGAACCCCCTATCATGCTGTAATATAGCAAGACTGGTGTGAGCAACAAAACAGTTTATCTTTAAAAACAAATAGCAGAGAATTTTAAAGTTAATTCGCAATGCTTTTGGAAAATGAAACTACCATAAGACCTCCCGCCACACACACAATGCAAACGCAGAATTGGAGGAGATTTCTTCTTATGATAGTCAAAGATGCTTACTACGTAAAATCAAATCATTTTTGATATTATTACTAGTGCATAGTGCAGAAAACATTTCGAAAGTAGAATATAAATCTTAGCCAGCATAGACATTCCGAACTATGCCTACTATAGCTACCATCTAAACAGTGGTGACCACCATAAGTAAATGGCAGGTTCTACAACTAAAACCGTACAAGATCGTATTGTTTCTTTGGATTTCCAACAAATGATCAGGCTAAGGAACTTCCTATCCACGATGGGTACGTCCCTGGAATAAACGACCCGAGAACCTAACCGGATCTCTGCCAACACAAGGCCGGGTTACCTCTGCAAAAATAGGTAACTACTGACACGCGTATGTCATCCCCCGATCATCACCGATCTTCCCGAGGATCCCCGATTTCCAACAAACCACAAAGAAATAAATTTTTGCAGCAACCACAGAGGTTAAGTATCTGGGCTCCATACCATGATACCACCTTTATCCAGAAGGAATGACATACACTAAGGGGCGCTACTCCCTAGAACCTTGCCGCATTCTTCCTGTTTTGACCATTTCCGGGGTGTGAGGCTCGACGAAGTCTCGTCCACAAAGCTACGCTTTGTCACAAAGCCATGCTTCGGGTCAAACAAATGATCAACCTATGATCACAAAGATATAAGATCAAATAAATGATCATATCACAAATGATCAAACACTGATCATCACACAGCAGCACTCAGCATGTCACATTACCAAATTGGGATATATCGCTGATAAATTTCAATTACATAACCTCTGAGCTCGTACGTCTCAGAGAAGGGTGTTAAGCTAAGAGAATAAATTCTCCGCCACCAACAGATATGTATTTGAAAGAAATCGGCTTTATATCTCAAAGTGTAATGTCAGACATGTATCCATATAAGTCTGTTCCGGGTTCGAACAGAACCGAAGGCACTTCTCACGAAGCCCTTGCAATTCCGGATAATTTCCAATCACGTCCAGACTTTCCATCACAAAAGAGTGATATAAATCTCTATACCGGGAGCTACCCAGTGCAGAGACATTCGACAGGTTGTCCTTTCATTTTCGAAAATATCCGGTCTTCAACACCGATCTTCAAATGCTATCCATATACGACGTATCACTATTCGGAATGAGTTATATGACACAGATGTCTTTTCCCGGCTAACCCGAATAGTGAGCGAAATATTTAAAAACATATGGATATTGGGATTTCAATTAAGTCACAACTTAAACCCAAACTTTCTTTTCAAATGGTTTAACAAATTACCATTTTAATCTTTTTAAATAAAAAGATTCAATTCACCAAGTTCACTCAGTTTTCACAAAGATTCATTCACAGATTTTCCAAATCGATTTCCATTTCAGTTTAATTAATTCGTTGAATCTTTAAATCAAAGATTTAACAAATAGCTTTCAAAACAATTCCATTTCAATTGGTTTAAACAAACATCATTTTAAACCTGTTAAAAATAGACAGATTCAATTCATAGCTTTCAAAACAATTTCATTTATAACTTGGAAAAACATTCTTCAATTAAATCTTGAAATTCCTTTTCCTAAATTGGAATTTCATTTCTTATCTAAAAGCTTTTATTCTTTGAAAACAAACAGTTTTCATTCTGGAAATCTGATTCATTTATACGAGTTAAAGTTCTAGGGTTAACTCAAATTCTCTAATCAATACTTTTTAAAATGGTTTAACCCATATATAACTTGTACAGCATTTTTAATCCCTAGTTTCGAATCATAGAATTCAATTTCAAACTTGAATTCAAATTTAAATCAAATTATTTAAATTTTCAAAACTCGATTAAGTTATTCAAAATAACTTTTATATTTGAAATTCCATTTCAAAAGCTTTTCATTTTAAACCCAAATTTCCAATTTCAAAATCAATTGAAATTAAAATTTAAATTTCAAAAACATCAAATTTAAATCATCTATGACTTAACCGATTCCCACGTGAAATCCATTTTTTTGTGTGTGTGTATAAGTGTGGTCCAGGGGTTTAACACACAATAGTGCAACATCAATCATCACAGATATATCGATAAGCGGTAAAATCGATAACGCTTATCTTCATTCACAGATTCATAGATAAAATAAATTTATCAGTCACAAAGATTCACTATTACAATTCGATGTGGGTTTCGGATAACCAACTGGAATCCGACTCCCTGTCGCATCGAAATTCAAGTGCCGTTTCAAAGGGCCAAGGGTTTGCATATTCAGATAACAATATATATACATCACAGATAAGTAAATTACAGATCACAATACAAATCAGGATGTATCATAAAGCATCATATATCAGGAAATATCAAACAATCAAGTCATCCAATAGAATCCAAGCATTCATAAGTGAGGTCAATTAATTGTTGGATAAATTTAAATCAGATTTAAATTCTATGAATAAATTACTAATTCTGGTTAATTAACATTAATAAATTACGAACCATTTTAATTAATTATCCTTTAATCCTTTATTAATTAATCTCTAATTAATTTCAATAAGTAATTATTCTTTAATTACTTCCATAAATTAAATCTTAATTTAATGACCTTTATTACCATTAACAGTCCTGAATTTCTTTTCTTAAGAAATTTAACTTAGATAAACCCTTATTAATTTCAAATTTATTAATTCTTAACCAAATATTACTTAACCACTAATTATTTAATCAATTCAAGTTTTTAACCGTAACTTAATTAACCCTTAATTTCTTGATTAATTAACATTTAACTATTAGCTTAAAAATCTAATTTATTCAAATTCATGATCTTAACTCCAATTTAATTATTTCTAATTAATTTACTTAAAACTTAATTAACGAGTTTAAAACTCATAATTACTTAATTAATCCAGTTATTAATTTAATTATCAATCTATTTAATTTTACTTAAAAATTTAATGAATCCAATCACTAAATTCCACTTACAGATTTTAAACTAAATTCCTTTTAAAATTTTCAAATTATTAAAGTATACTTTACTTTTAAACTTATTTACATCATTTAAAAATATATTTTTATTTATTTTCAAAACCTAAGATTCAAACTCAGTTTAAATTCAGATTAAAAATTCAAATCAAACTTGGTTTAAATTCTATTTCAAATTTTATTTTAAATTCAAAAATCCAGAACTGCCAGGCTTTATTTCTCTCAAAAGCCTGGAACCATCATACTCGAACGAACAAAACTGCTTCGAGACTTCTCCTACCCTTCTTCGAGTCATGTACTCGAACGACACGAGTAAAACCCCAGGAACATCTTCGTCCTCCCAAAGAAAACAGAGTAGGGAAAACGTGCTCGTGCACGTGCACGTGTACTTCGCCGGCATTCATCTCCGGCCTACCCCACGTCGTCGAACAAGTCGACCACGCCGCGCCTACCAACTTCAGATCGACAATCCACTCGATCACGTCGCCATTCGAAATCGGACGAGAAAACCCAAAATGAAAACCTGGAAACATGAAAACAGCCTCCCCACGAACCCTGGCAACACCACGTTCACGCAGCCCCGTGCACCTGAATTCGCGAAATTTCGGCCATGAACTCGACTACCCCCCAACTTCCATCGCTCCAAACCCCGAAGCACTCGATCGCTTCTCGACGACGAACGAGACCAAATTCCGTACCATGTTAAAACTAGGTTTAGAAATTTAAAAGGTCCACCGCCTTCACCACCGTCACCGATGGTACCTCCACCTATTTTTTCCATCACCACTATAGGCTCCTCCACCTCCAGACCAAGCCCTGACCTCTCCCATCATCGCGATCGCCGGAAATACCCCAAGAACCACTTTCCGTTCAACTTCGAACTGCACCCCACTCCTTCCACTAAAAATCACGAATCTCGTTTTAAAAATCATATTTTTCAATAGGAATTCAAGTTATATACCTGAATTCGTAAATCATGAAGTTCGAAATTTGGCTTATTTAAAGTTAACTCTAACTTCTTGATTTTCCAGAGAAGATTAAAGGTTGTTTTTAACTTATATAAATTTTAAAACTTAGCTTATATTTTAACAACCAAAGTTTGTTTAAACGCTTAAGCCTAACAGAGATCAGAGAGAGAGAGAAGTCGAAATTCTTAAACTAAGTTTTAAGATCTGGAATGAATGAACAAAAGCAAGCTTTGTTCTGTTTCCAGACATGCAGAGGAAAATATTCATTTTTGTATAAATACAACCATATTTCACAGCTTCACTTCAACATAAATCACTACATCCATTTTATGTATCAGATCAAAGAAGTTGCTCACCTGTCATATGGAGAACAGAGCACCTTATTGTTGAAGTAGTTTGAATTTAGAAAACTGGAAAGTGTTTTTAACCTTGATCTTCAAATCATCTTGCTCCACTGTTATATTGACTTGTTTGATGATGTTGAATGCTTGTTTATATTTTAAATGAAAGCTTCATCTCAGTTTTACTTAACTTCGAATGAATGAGACTGAGATGAAAAGGCTTGATAAAAGAATAAGTTTACAAGTGATAAAGCTTGTACAGGTAATCATATTTTGTTGTACAAAGTTTATATTTTCTTTTTCTTCAATTGGAGGCTGATGATAATTTGTTGTGTGTACTTGAGGATGCAAACATTAAATGCTAGTGTACCTTTATACTTATTCTTGTACATGAATACACATCTCTTTGCTTTGCATTACTTTAACTCAGCTGTACATATATATTTTACTTTTGTCAATATTATTTTACTTGCCTGCATTTCGGCTGAGATGATGTTTGTTCATACTTACCTTTTATTTGCTTGTACTTCTTGGTTTCTTATACAAGTTAATTCATACTTATCTACTTGTATTTGTATTTGAATGTAAGTTGTTTCCCTTTTGTTTTTCTCATTTTGATTACTTTTAAAATACAAGTGAACTTCGAATTTTCATTAAATCTTTCTTTATTATTTTTATTTGTTTTATACTCACTTAATTAAATCATACTTAAATGTATTTTATTATAACATACATTTTAAAATTTTATTTTCTATTTAAAGTCTAATTATCAACATTCACCTAATATTTATTGTCTTATATCTATTTTATAAACTCAAACCATTTTTAACCATCAATTTAAAATATATATATATATTAAATTTGCTCGTATATACTTAAAGATATATATACATTAAATAGATATACACATATACTCACATATACACTATTTATAATATTTTAATCTCAAATGATTTATACAGAATATACTTGGATATCGGGGAAACTCGCTCCATTTAATCAATTTAATTTCACAATTTTTATTCAAAAATTTATTTAATTACCAATTTAATTCATAAATTCATTTAATTATTAATTTAAATACTTATGAAATTTGGGGTCGTTACAGATAACAGATATGATAATAAAATAACAATAGTAATAGGCAATATATCATCAATATAAATAACAGGTAATGGTGTCAGATGTCACAGGTGAACAGATATAGATAATGACATATATAACAATGTAAATAACAAGCATCAGCATATTTCAATTGACATTTCAATTGAAATCAAATTTAATAAATATAAGAACGTTAATCAGAGTGATTGTTCACCTTTCGAGGCTAGAGAAGACAGGACAACACAAGGGTAAATCACAAATTCGACAACTGATCGATCCAAACAACGAGTCTCAAACGAAGTAAGGTGACACAGATTTGACCGATGAAGCTGATAGATAGAAATCGATGAAATCAAATCAGAACGGGATAGATGGAGATAATCGAAGTGAAAGTATATTATATTATTAATTTACCTAAAACCAGTATTCAATTTAAATTACATATTATATCGACACATCTACATATTACGCTTATAAAAAAAATCAAACATATGTAACTTAGTGACACAAACAATATTCGAACATATACCGACAATCCAACATATAATTTGAAACCAAACTATATAACCTATACCATAATATCAGGGAAGAACTTTAGATACATACATAATTATATATACATACACTGTCAGGCTACAACCTATACAAATCTATATGTCCATTTCAGATTTTATTTTTTTCTAAGAGTAGATCCAACTGGTAAGATTCATAATATAATATATACAATAATACCCTTTTTTTAAAACAAAATATATGTATATCTGGAAAGACCCAAACATATATATCTAACATCATATACTTTACACTTATTACTGATTAAATATGCGAACCCATATAGCTCACATGAACAAATATATGTATACCAAAATATTATATAATATATATCCAAAAACTGGTTCTATATCCTTATAAAAAAAACACTTAGATCTAATGTATATATACTGTAAACTTCTTTACTTCACATAAATATAATATATATATGTATATGCAACTACAGACTATACCTAACTTACATAAACACATATATAAACTAATCTATTATACAACTTATATTCTAAGCAACCGTATATATTTATATATTATGGACAATAAATTAAAGCATATTGTTATAACATATAATCAAACAAGTTGTACGTACTTGTATAAACCGTATAACATATAAAGTATAACATATATAAAGCTGTAAACATATATACTTAAACAATATTACATTTATATGATATGTCTATACCTTTATGTATTTGCTTGCTAAACTGTTCAAAGTTATCACATATATTAACAAAATTTAGCTGCATAATTTTAGAACATATTATGTGAATACATACATTAACTGTTAAATGGTAAGAGAGAACGTAAAACACAGATCAAAACTTCATATATATATTTGTAGATATATAAGCTAACCAAAAATCAAATATATAGACTCGATATTCCTAACAACTTGTGCAGACCAAATATAATTAACTAAAATTTACATATATGAACAGCCACACTATAACTATATATACATATCATTCTATAGGTAATTATTAACAGAGATCAACCCACAATATTTATAATAATATCAAAGCTAACAGTTGAATTATATAAACCAAGGTTTTGTAAAGATCTGTATAAATAAAATATCTATATATATATACGTAACAGATATATATATAACTACAAATAAACAATATATGCACGACATAAAAGAAAGATATATACACACACCTTTGCAAGACAAAGGAGAAGGAGGCTCGGTGGAAGGCTGTGACAGCCTGGGAGATGGGTGGATCTGAATGGCGGATCGCTGTTGAGGGGTTCCGTGGAAGATTTGGGGAGGATTTTTGGTGGTTGGTGAGGGGAGTTCGGCCAAGCAGAGGTGGGAAAGGTGATGAGAGGTGAGTGAATGGAAAATACGTAGGCGCAGGAATAAAGGAAGCGGGTTTTGGCGAGGAGATGTGACGACATTCAAGGTGTAGGGTGGGTGTCGCATGGATGCTGCTGTGGTGGGGCTGTCATGGAAATGTGGGTATAGGAGTTCGGCAGAGGTTGATTCTCAGGCACAATAAGCTTTGTATATAAAAATATATATGCTCTCTTTTTTTTTCAAACGGAAGAGAAAAACATTTCGGTGGAAGATAAACAAAGTGGATGGACATGTTTTGAAATGGACGAGCATTATCAGAGGAAAATAATTAACAGGAGAGTGAATAGTGAGAGGGGGTTTGGTATGCTTGGATGAACACTTATATAAATAGAAGAAAGTCCAACGGTCAGGCTTTGATTTTGGGAATGATTAAAGCAATTTATTTACGTGGTCCGGGATGTACGCTCAAATTTGAAAAGGTAGTGGAAGAAGAAGTCACAATTATATTGTTGTTTGAACAGCACGTAAGTTTAAGAAGGCAAGGAAACAAAAGGCCACAATTAGGTACCGATACGAAACTGTTTTCCTTCATTTCCGTCGTTTACCTGGTTTTAAAACACAGAATTGAATATACCGCAAAGATCGGCACGACGAGACAATCAAAACGGTATACAGATATCAGTGGTACGATCATCCGATCGAAAGTCAGTATCGGTACCGAAATGCTGCAAAAATGTCAGAAATAAGATGAACGGGCAATACAAGTCCGAATTTGACGAAACGAAAGATGACGTCTCACTCAGAAGATGATTTATAATTTTTTCTATAGAAAAATATTTAGGTTTGGGAAAACATTTTATTATCATCAATTTTTAACCGATATAAATTGGAATAAAATTACACTAGAAAATAAACTTCCAAATTTTCTGATGAAAATTTACCAGTTGCTATGTTAAAACAGACGCATTCCAAATATTAAATTTTTATTTCAAAATTTTATTGTTTAAAATTTCACCAAAAATTCAATTAATTAAATAAATAAAACCACTGAAATTTACGGGTCGTTACACAAAAAGAAGGAACGGCTAGGAAATGAAAAGTTAGGAAAATGTAAAGGCAAATAAAATATAACTTAAGTCTCTTGAATTTCCAAAGCCCAATATCAACACAATTCAAAACAACAAATAAAATCAAAACCCAAACAAAATAAAAATGGAGAAATGAAAATAGAAAATAGATAATAGAAATACAGAAAATAATTGCGTGTAAACGCTGAATTTTATCAAATTTAAAAAGTATAAAACAGAATTTGAAAAAACGAAAAACAGGACGAATATCAGAAATAAATATAATTTAATAGAAAAAGATAAGAAATTAAAAATTCAAATTTTAAAATTTCAACTAAAAGACAAAGTTTGACCAAAGTTGACCAGAATATAAAATTTTTAGAAAATCATTATTTAGTTATATTTGGAAAAAAAATTAGAAACATAATCCAAAATACATTGGAAAATTCCAAACTTTCCATTTAAAATGATTAAAAATCAAGGTTTCAAACAAAATTGAATTTAAAATATTTGTTAAAATTATGGGTTGTTACACTTGAGATGACCTGCCATGTATATTATTTAGTAGTTATCCTGTGCATGATACGATAGTTTAGATGTGATGTAGATATTTATGTGGGTCTATACTGATATTTTGTATACTCGCATTTTATTATGTATATAACGTATATTATTCCATTGTGATCTGTGGCTTTAATTTTGATTTATTTATATTATATACTGTTCTGAATATTTTAAACCTGTATGTCTATTACTTTGTATTGATATTGTACACGTCAAATATTTCGGTTTAGATCCTCAAAAGGTAATATAGAGGTGTTATTGTTAGTCCAAAGATATGGTCACATTAGGTCGCCCTTAACCAGCCGTATTCTCCATGTTATTAGACGACATTACTTGTAATGTTCTTTAATAATATGGGTATAGCGGTGGGGTCGTTACAGCTTGATATCAAAGCTGTGTTCAGAACATTATAGAATATAATTTACATAGAATCGAGATCTAAACCTAGACAGACTTAGAGTCTCATCCCTTGGGTATGTAGAGTAGAATTAGAATTTATATTCCTATTAGGATATAGATATAAATGAGTATCGGGAATAATCATCAGGACGTTTTTGTAAATTTTTTGAATTTCTATAGAAATTATTGTTATGAAAATTATTATAAAGTTGGAAATCACTTCTTTAAAGAGTGATATTTAATGGATAGTATAAATGAGACCTTAGATGGCTTAGAATCGAATATTGTTATGTCCTTATCCATTAGTGATAAGAGTTGCGCGACAGAAGTGGATATGATTCTTTTCGCTAAGAACGTTAATTAGTTATATAATTTTGATTTGTTGATGAATGATTGGTTGCATTGAAATTATAAGTAATTGTTTAAAACTAGTGTTGAGTAGGAATCAACACTTGAGAGTTTGAAACCTACTCGATATTAATAATAAGACCTTGCGGTGTCTTCGTTGGTGTAGCTACCGCAAGGGATATTGGAAGTTTGTTCCTTTTATAAAAGATAGAATATTAATCCATTTGTACGATTAATTAAATATTAAGATGAAATTAAAAAAAATTGACGGTTGCTTAATGTATGCATGGATGAACGGATGTATTATTGAATTAGAAGATATGCTTAATAAATAAAATAAGATATAATAAAAAAATTGAATGGTTGCTTGCTGTTGTGAATAAATGAATGTGTTATGATGTACTGTTTCGAACACGGATGGTTGATAAATGAATGTGTGTATATGTAACATCATAAGTTAATATTTTATGTAAGCAAACAAATGATTTTGAGAAAGTACGAACATTATTTTCTAAAGTGGTTGAAAAGAATTTTAATGGTATAATTTGTGTTAATTTGTTCGTTGAGTGTTTTAAGAATTCTGGTCGATGCGTTTGGCCAACATTATCGATAGGAATTCCTAAATACTAGAATGCGGCATTCGAACACAATAGGTTGAAAAGAATAATATGTTTGGAATACACACACACACACACAAAGATTTTGGAAGCGTTATAAATAATATTTTGTGAAGTTTACTGTGTTTGAAGTTTGAAGTATTTTGATTCCAGAAGCTTATCCAAGCTTCATTTTCCCTTCCTCTTACCATTGCTTGTTTTGCATTTTTCAATTGATTTGAAATCTATATATCACACTCCACAAACACACTGGAATATGAATTATAACCTAAAATGATATTAAGAAAAGGAATTGAGTTTACAGTAAACAAGCCATGGTTCGCATTTAAAATCTTAGATTTTTGAATTTCTTATATATGATATTTTAAAAACATCAAGTTTAAAATCTTCAAAGTATTTTTAGATTATTTGAATTTAAATTCAAAATGAGAGTTTTTAAGTATGTGAATATTTTCAAATGAAAAAAATATTTATATAAATACTTGTTTATTGTTTCGAAAAATTAATATATCATATATAAAATGTTTAGAGACAAAATCTATGTTTTAAATGATTGAATTTGAATTTTATTAAAAGTAATTGAATGATATGGATGCTTGTGCGATAAGGTTGTACATGATTTGAAAAAAAGAATTCACACTTGTAAAAAGATTTGCGTTATCTAAATTTGAGTAACTTTAGAAGAATAGATTTTATAATAAGTTAGTTTCAGGTTTAGTTCCTAGTCTAATTTAGCAAGTATATTTGTATTTTGAATTTTGATTATGAAGTTTTTATAAAGAATTGTCTAATGTTCAAAGTCTAATTTAATAAGTATATTTGCATTATTTAGAGACATGGATAGCTTAAAGTTAATATTATTTTAGATATTTATCTTTATAGTTTTATAAAGATTGGAGAAAGGTAGGTGGTGGTAGTTATAAATCTCACACATGACAGTATTGATGGTTTCCATCTAATCTACACCATACCAATTAAGCTTGAACATATATTTGAGTTTTAAATCCCATATACCCTTGAATCATTATTGAAAAGTAGTCACACTAACACTTAGTCTTGCTTCTACACAAGCATGAGTAGGAGCACATCTAATTTGGATTTACAAGTGTAAACAATGGTCGTGTGATATTAAATTTCTAATTCTGTGTTACTTCTTTGTGCCTGTGAATTGGCATCTCCCTTATGTAACAACCCGTAAATTTCAGTGGTTTTATTTATTTAATTAATTTAATTTTTGTGGAATTTTAAATAATTGAATTTGAAAATATAAGTTTAATATTTGGAATACGTCTAATTAAACACAGCAAATGGTAAATTTTCAATTTATAATAGGCAACTTTATTTTTTGTGTAAATTTTATTTAAATTCAAATCTGTTAATATTGGATGATAATAAAATATTTTCCAAACCTGAATATTTCTCTATAGAAAATTTGTAAATCATCTTCTGAGTGAGACGTCATAATTTGTTTCTCCAAATTTGGACTGTCATTGCTCCGTTTATCTTATTTCTGACAGATTTGCAGCATTTTTCGGTACCGATTATCGACTTTTGATAGGATGATCGTACCACTGGTATCTGTATACTATTTTGATCGTCTCGTCGTGTTGATCTCCGTAGTATATTCGTTTCTGTGTTCTGAAGTTTGGTTCGCTGCAGGATCGACGAAACTATTTGCAGTATCGGTACGGTTTCGAACATTTCAAATTTCTTTTGACCATTCATTTCTCACCGAGTGTAAACCCAACAGCCGTTGGCAATTAATAATTTCTGAAATTCAGCAAGTGACTTTCACTATTTCCTAGCCTCAATTCATTTTATTCGGTTCGTTCTATATTCTCCTGGTTCCATTTATTTCCATCTCTTTCCCTTTTCATCTTTATTTTCTCTGCTTGTTCTTCATCAAAAAGAAATTTTATTTTCAAAGCCTGCACCTTCGTCTCTTCCTTCTAGCCGGCCTCCACTATTTATTTTTCCTTCACCTTGCATTTTCGCAGCAGGCCAAACTCATCCCCGACATCGCCCGGACCATGACCAAACCTCCTCACCAGATCCGCGACCAGACCCTATCGCCTCCACTTTCCCACCGTACTCGGCCTGCCTGTGGCACACGATTAGCACCGCCACCAACCCATCTCCGGCCGGGGCCGCTTCAAAGAAACTTCGGCCTCCCTGCTCATCGCCGGCCATGGTTCCACCCTCCATCTCAGTCGAGCAGCTGTAACATCCTGAAATTTTCAACCATTCGCATCCATACATGTCGGATTTGAATTACTCAAAATATCAGATTGTTAATTTAAATTTTGCAAAACTCAGCATATACAGTAAATAAATAATCACAGACACAGAGTAATATAACAATAATGCAGCGGAAACTAAAGAATAGTAGTTCATGAAGCTACTATATATATAACAGAGTTAAATAAGATACAACAGAGGTCTCGAATGCATAGATGTCTCAATACAATAGTCAAATACAAAATCTGAATACATCACTGAAATCAACTGAATAACTGAAAGCTGGATAGATAGCTGGATCTCCAAGCGAAGCTCCAACTCCAAAGGTGAGTCTCGAATAGTGTATCACTCAGTCTGACCCGAGCGTAAAGCAAAACACAAAACACCCGAGTCAGGATTAACATTCTTATATCAATAAATCCAACTCAAGTGAAATATCAACTGAAATACAGTAACTTAAAGGATGTTTGGGATAACCATCCTCTAAGGATCCGTTAAACTATCTACTATGTAGTAATATACGCTATTGTAATAATGTCTACAGTAAAGTATACTATTTAAAAATAGTGTTAAGGCTTTACATTTTCCACCTTAACACATTTTTAGGTGTGCCAATAGTCTATACAGTACCGTAATACCCCGTAAACTGGGGCTACCAGAGGATACTCCATAGGTACGACACAAATCAAACTCGTAGTAAAGCACGCTAGGGTAAGTGACATGGCACAACTAGGCAATGCCAGGGTAGATATTCCAATTACACTTCCGGGCCAGTGGTAACGCAGAGCCGCAGCAATCGCCCACCTTGAGCCACACTCCCGAATCAAGGGTGCGCACCAAATAAATCACAGAGTAATAGAATGGCATACAATGGAATGTGTCCGATCAGAGGAGCTACCTCATTAGCCCATCAATTTCTCCTGTTTTAGCCACCTTATACCAACTCACGGGAGTTGGGTCCACGTATATACCTCATATAGGATCGTCGCCACCATCCTACTTCATTCTGGAATCTCCACCGCGTACACAGTTGTAAAAGTGGTTTTCGGTATCGACAGAGAGTATGCTCATATCAGATCCCGGTCTCTTTAACAACCAATCGTTATTATAACACCGTGGTCATTTCAAAATACTTTATAATTCAAAACCAAAATATCATTTTTCATTTCAAAAACCAAAATATCATTTTTCATTTCAAAAACCAAAATATCATTTTTCATTTCAAAAACCAAATCAATACGATATCATTTCATTTCAAAATATCCATTTCCAAAAATCATATCACTTTCCAAAGTTATAATGCTTTCGAAATCATATGTCTTTTAAAATCAAAACACTTTGGAAATCAAAACCTTGAAATTCATAACGCTTTGAAATCATAGCTTGAAATCATAACATTTTGGAATCCATAACACTTTCCTCTTAAACAGTTTAGATTTTAAAATTAGTATGTATAGTAAAATAGTTTATAAAATAAAAATAGTTTATATAAAATAGTTATAAGTTAAAATAGTTTATAATAAAATAATTTATATTGAAAATGATTTATATTAAAATAGTTAAAATAAATTATGTGACGACCGCCCATGACCCCTGCACCGAATCTAGAGAAAGTGCGCTGTAAAGTGTGTCAGGCGACCATGGACGATTGTCAAGGTAAATTAAAAACAACAGAATCTATCGTATTACTCACAACGCATGGACAAAATACAATAGAACATATGTATAGTGAAGCTTTACAGAACAAAATGCCATCATATAAAACTCCATAATAGTTGAATACAAACATCCAAATAGTCAATACATCAAGCCTCACTACATATCTCTCAGAGAATACAAAACAGCGGAATATCCAGTACATATAATAAGAAGATAATATGCAACCCTCCAGCTCGTCTTCGATATCAGCATCGTGAGAAGAGAACAGCACCTGTCACCTGCTACCTAGTCTGCCCGTCCCAAAATGGACGAACAGCCCAAGGCAATAAGAATTAAAACATAAAGCCTTGAGTCAGACAACAGTCTTAGTGAGCAGTAAATTAACTAACAACATACCAAAAGAGCATAAAGGAAAAGGAATAGGAATACAACCCTCCCACTCCAACCTCATTCTACAGTGATAGCCCCCAGACACACACTAAGCAGAAGCAAACATAGCAGAGCATACAATTTAAAGTAAAGCTACTATCACTCGAGTCAAGGGCGATGTTTTCCAAGTACCAAGGCCTAAATCAGATAAGCACCCAAAAAATACCGCTCTTGAGTCCGAATGACGATACAACCAAACATCCATGACTCTGGCTATCATTGTTATCATTGCCTCGATATCACCGTTAATTGAATGACCGGCACATTCTTTCAGTCGTCCGTCAAGGGCTAATGGAAACCCCGGTTCTAGACATAACTCCCGCACGTCGTCGCAACCCGTGCCTAGGACTATCGAATCTGCCCAGAGTACTCGACCTTCAACAGTTGGTCGTTGGGACTATCGAATCTGCCCAAACGTACTCTTGTTTAGAGCATGCTAGAACCTTCAACAACGATGCTATCCAAGCCTCCTAGTCATCCTCCTCGACGACTATTCTCATATCCATTCATTATCCTCAACTCGAATCATATCACCGAGTTATCAACATGCTTGGAATGATCCCGTCTGGATTAGACCAAGTCTTCATCACATGATTGCCTCGCTTCATCACATCCTCGCAAGGCCTCATCTCAACATCACATCATCAAATCTATGCATAAGAGCTTCATCATCCCACTACATATGCCACGAGCAGCTTTCCCAATTCAAGAGCCTTTCCCTTAGCTTTTGAATCGTCTTCGGTCTAAATCAAACCATCAATCATCTAATTCATAGCAATCAATCAAATCAAACATTAATCCAAACAATCAAGCATTCAAATATGATCTAAGTAGACAATTATAACAATAATGGTATTTTCGTAATTAAAGAGTTGAAAGTCCAATAAGCATGAAAACATGAACAATATCTCTACAAACTTGATGAATGAACTTGCATAGGTTAACATGTGATAAAATGGATGTAATCATGATCATGAACAATGGATCTACATGGATCTACACTTAGGATGAAGAAAATGCATGGAAATCACTATTTTAACACCAAAACGAGCCAACAATCCGATATACTCCTTTGGATCCGTGTGAGAGATAATCACCACTCACCAAATCACCTAAACAAACCCAAATCAACACGCTTCAGATCTGGACAGCGAAGGATCAAGCTTGATCTATCACGAATCCGCTTCAAACGAAGAAATCTCTCTTGAAAAGATGAAGATCTTCAATCTAAGCTCTTGAATCTTCAATCTTGATCTTCGATTTGGATGGATGGAAGCACTAGATTAGAGTGGAGAAAAGAAGTGAAGAAGTGTAGAAGTCGAGCTCTCAAAATGGCAGCACTTCGTCGCTTCAAAATCCGGATCCCCAAAAAGTGAGAAAAACCCATCCTATTTATAGCAGAAATTCCTTAAGTCGAAATTTGGTTATCTCCTTAAGTCGTTTCCGACTTACGACCTAGGCCCCCTACGACTTAACAAAACTCAGCGACCTAACAAGAACATCTACGACCTAACAACTCAGGCGCTTCAACGACTTAAAGACTTCGACTTAACCCCACCAGCCTACGACTTAAGAATGCGCGTGACCTACGACTTAGCACTTAGCAGAACCGCATCCATACGACCTATAGGCCCACGCGACTTAACAGCTCACAACTAAACACGGCTTACGACTTAAGAATCATGCGACCTAACACTTATGCGACCTATCTCCTTAGGTCGCTAACACGGTATAGCTCCTTAGGTCGCTAACACGCTAACTCCTTAGGTCGCTAACACGCTAACTCCTTAGGTCGCACACTTCCCTTAAGTCGCTCACAACTTACCACTTAACTCGGTCACGATCCTATAAGTCGCCCACTATCCTTAACTCGGCTACGACCTAAGCCTCAACCTGCGACTTACTTCCTATACGACATAAGCACCCCAACGACTTAACAGGTAAGCCCCTAAGTCGCTCACTCTCTAGGTCGTAACATTATACAGGTCTCTCCAAACTAACACGTGACCCAAACCACTTCGCGACCTAACATATAACTCGGTCACGACTTAACCCTTAGGTCGCTTACGACCTAACTATCCACTAGTCTTTCCTAAGTCGTCTAACAACCTATCTCCAAGCCCTGGGTCACTTCCATCTCCTAAGTCGTATACGACTTACGACTTATACTAAGTCGTTCACGACATAGGACTTAGCAAATATTCAACCAAAAACTGAAACAACTCAAAAACGCTGAAAATTCCTGATTTTGACAACTTTTCGATCCGTAGAAATACGGGTCGTTACATTCTCTCCTCCTTAGGAATTTCGTCCCCGAAATTCCAAGCAATCAAAGCAATCAAAGACTATTCTGTACGCCTACCATCCAAAGTAATCAACAAACCATGCATCCAATTCTAGCTTAGCGTACAGAATTCTAAAACCAGAACAAGTTACAATATCGCGAGATGACACGACACCTTAGGGCCATACCTTGAAGAGTTCAGGATGAGCTACCTTCATCCTCTCTTCCACCTCCCACATATAGTCGTTATCATCATCACTCCATTGTATCTTGAGCAACTTAACTACCTTCCTCCTAAGCTGTTTCGTGTCGGTTTCAACAACACGAAGCGGCTTACGAGGTCTTCTATCGACTGGATCAACTTCGAAATCTTCACAGCTATCTGCAGAAACTACTGTATCCGAGTCGTGCACATACTTCCGTAGATATGATACATGAAAAACATTGTGCACACCCGACATCTTCTCTGGTAACTCCAATCTGTAGGCGAGCTTTCCAATTCGCTCGATGATCGGGAATGGTCCAACAAATCTCGGAGTCAGTTTTCCTTTCTTCCCGAATCGAATAACATTCTTCAGTGGAGAAATCTTTACAAAAACCATATCTCCTACGGCGAATTCCAAATCCTTTCGACGCTTATCAGCATAACTCTTCTGACGGTCTTGGGCTGCCTTCATTCGTTGCCGAATGATCTCTATACAATCCGAAGTCTGCCGAATCATCTCTGGCCCAAGTATCAGCTTTTCTCCAGTTTCCAACCAACATGTCGGAGAGTTACACGGTCTTCCATACAATGCCTCATACGGTGCCATACCAATGCTTGACTGGTAACTGTTGTTGTATGCAAACTCCACCAAATGAAGGTGATCTTCCCATGATCCTCCGAAATCCAAAACACAAGCTCTGAGGAGATCTTCCAAAACCCGATTAACTCTCTCGGTCTGACCATCTGTTTGAGGGTGATAAGCTGTACTCAAACACAACTCAGTCCCCAAAACTTCTTGGAAGCTCTTCCAAAATCCACTAGTGAACAATGGGTCTCGATCGCTTACTATACTCTTCGGAATACCATGGAATCGAACTATCCACTTAACATACAACTCAGCCAACTTTGATGCAGTCCTAGTCGATCGAACAGGAATGAATCTTGCACTCTTGGTCAAACGATCAACGATAACCCAAACCCTTCATTTCCCGTTCTGGTTCTAGGCAATCCATCTATAAAATCCATCGACACTTGTTCCCACTTCCATGTAGGAACTTCTAATGGCTGAAGCAATCCACTAGGCTTCTTCTGTTCGGCTTTAACCAACTGGCAGTTCATACACTTGGAAATAAGATTTCCAACATCCTTCTTCATACCTTCCCAGTAGTAGGTTCTCTTCATATCCCGATACATCTTATTTCCACCTGGATGAATTGTCAGCTTCGAGTGATGACTTTCCTTCAGAACTTCACTCCTCAATTCATCTATATCGGGAACAACTAGTCGTCCTTGCTTCCGAAGCCAACCCTCTCGATCGACCTCGAATCCTTTATCCTTTTCTGGATCCAATCCAGATTCCAAATCACGGATAATCCTGACAAGCTTATCATCTCGCTTTTGGCCCTCGCCAATCCTTTCCACAAGAGTGGGTCTTATTGATAAGTTTGCCAACATCTCAGGTTCCAATTCGCATCTGGGCCTGAAGTCAAATCCAGCTAAATACTTGAGACTCTTCCATTCTGAAAACATGACTCCCAATCCTGCATGTCTTCGACTTAACGCATCTGCCACTGCGTTACCTTTTCCCAAAGTATAAGCTATACCAAAATCATATGATGCCAAAAACTCTAGCCAACGTTGCTGCCGAAGATTCAAATCCTTTTGGGAGAAAAGATATTTCAACGACTTATGATCCGTAAACAACTCGAATCGAACTCCCAACAGATAATGTCTCCACATCTTCAGAGCAAATACAATCGCCGCTAACTCCAAATCATGAGTCGGGTAATTCCTTTCATGCGGCTTCAGTTGTCGACTGGCATACGCAACAACTTTATCCTTCTGCATCAGCACTGCTCCAAGTCCAGTACCACATGCATCGGTGTAAACCACCATCTCATCATTCCCACTTGGAATAGTCAAAACAGGAGCACTCGTCAATCTCTCTTTGAGGATTCCGAAGGCTTGCTCACACTTAGCATCCCAACTGAACACTTGGTTCTTTTTCGTCAATCCTGTTAACGGTGCGGCTACCTTGGAGAAGTCTTTGATAAACCGTCGATAATATCCTGCTAATCCAAGAAAACTTCTCACATCAGATGCATTCTTAGGTCTAACCCAATCCTGGATTGCTGCCACCTTAGCGGGGTCAACCGCTATTCCACTTCCAGAAATCACATGGCCTAAGAACCTCACTTCACTCTTCCAGAAGTGACACTTCGAAAACTTAGCCTTCAGCTGATGTTTCCGCAAAATTTCCAAAACAATACGCAAGTGCGTCTTGTGCTCTTCTTCCGTTCTGGAATAAATCAGAATATCATCCACGAACACAAGTACGAACTTGTTCAACTGATCTCTGAACACTCTATTCATAAGATCCACAAAATATGCTGGCGCGTTAGTCAATCCAAACGGCATTACCAGCCACTCAAAGAAACCGGATGGTGTCCGAAAAGCAGTCTTCGGCACACTATCCTTAGCCACTCTCAACTGGTGAATTCCCGTTGCCAAATCCATCTGAGAAAACACCTTGGCTTCGTGAAGCTGATCAAACAAGTCATCTATTCTCGGCAATGGATACTTGTTCTTCTTAGTCACCTTGTTCAACTCACGATAATCTACACACAATCTCAATGATCCATCTGCCTTGGTTGCAAACACAACTGGTGCACCCCATTCGGACACACTACGCCGAATGAATCCTTTCTGCAAAAGATCATCAACTTGCACCCTCAACTCCTGCTGTTCCCTAGGCGCCATCGGCCTAAGAGGCATCACAACAGGTCTGGCTCCTTCAACTAGATCTATTCGAAACTCGATCTCTCTATGCGGCGGCAACCCTTTGACTTCGTCAAAGACATCCTCGAATCTATTTGCGATAGGCACTAAAGACAGTCCATCCCGTGGAACAACTAGCGAATACATGAAGCTCATGAAGACGCCTTCCTCATGCTTACATCGTATCACAATCTTTCGCCCCTCCACATTCTCGACTGTCACCTCCAGCCTCTCACAATCAACCTTAGCCGCATACTTCCTAAGCCAGTCCATACCCAAAATAATTCCGAACCCCGCAAAGTTCAGAACAAAACAATCACAAACAAAAGAGCAACCATGACTCGATACAACTAGACCACGACATAACATACACAAACAAGACGAACCCCCAACTGGATTAGTCACAACCAATGGCCTATCAACAATATCCGATTCCAAACCTAACCGGTCTACGAGTTCATTACAAACAAACGAATGCGACGCTCCAGTATCAAACAAAACTCTAACCGGAACACCACATAGGAAAAGAGTACCTTGAACAACCACACTCTTTCCCTTCTCTTCAGCAGTAGGAGATTTCGAAGACGACGGAACAGCTCCCAAAGCATAAGCTTGCACAATCTGCTTGTCCTTCCTCGGTTCTGGACAATTCTTCCTGATGTGCCCTGGCCTGTCACAGTTGTGACACTTCATCGGTGCCTTCGGATTCTTACAATCCTTCGAGAAATGGCCCTTCTGCAGACAATTGTAGCAAGTCACCTCGCCTTTCGACTTCTTCTGGCCATCCTTACCCTTCTGCTACTGCTGCTGCTTCCTCTTCTTGTTTCCACCCTGCTGGGGTTTAGACTCTTCCCTGGTCACAGCAACAACAGATCCTTCCTTAGGAAACAGACTCTCATGCCTAAGAGCTTTCTCCACAAGCTTCTCAAATGAATCGTCCAAATGATCCACCAACTGTCTCCCAAGATAACTGTCCAAGCCTGTCACAAACTTCTCATTCTTCTGATAAGCAGACTCAATGTACGACCGGGCATACTTGGACAAAGCTTCAAACTCAGAAACATACTCAAGAACAGATCTTCCCCCTTGCTTGAGCTCCACAAACCTCTTGAACAGAACAGACTTCTGAGCTGTAGAAATGAACTTAGCTTCAAATCTGACTTGGAATTGCTCCCAAGTAATCTCTTCCTCCGGAGTAGTGATGGTAATAGAATTCCACCAATCAGAAGCTCTCCCTTGAAGCTGTCTCGATGCCAACTTCCTCTTAGTTGCATCCTCAATTCCCAAATCAACGAAGATCCTTCTACAAGCATCCATCCACCTCTGGACCTCAATAGTTGATTCCGTTCCCAAGAAAACCTTTCCTCCAAGAGCAGTATAGTCCTTGCACAACTTAGCAAAATCCACTGGTTTCGGAGCTTGGACTTGAACTCCAACATCAACTGCTGCCCCCGGAATTGGTATCCTTCTCATGATCGAAGTCATCATAGCTTCGAACATGGCTGCATAATCAGCAGTCTCTTCAGTAGCACGGCCTTCCCTAGCAGCTGGTCTCCCTCTTCGACTCATTCTCAATATCTATAAAAAGGAATGATTAGAACATCTAGAGAAACAACTGCATAAAGGACTCAAACTCAACTAAACTACTATATTATATATAGTATTCATCCATCAAAATAAAATTACGTCTCTCATACGTAGTTACGACGGCGAGCGTTGGGTAAAATCGATTAACCAATGCTCTGATACCAAATGTGACGACCGCCCATGACCCCTGCACCGAATCTAGAGAAAGTGCGCTGTAAAGTGTGTCAGGCGACCATGGACGATTGTCAAGGTAAATTAAAAACAACAGAATCTATCGTATTACTCACAGCGCATGGACAAAATACAATAGAACATATGTATAGTGAAGCTTTACAGAACAAAATGCCATCATATAAAACTCCATAATAGTTGAATACAAACATCCAAATAGTCAATACATCAAGCCTCACTACATATCTCTCAGAGAATACAAAACAGCGGAATATCCAGTACATATAATAAGAAGATAATATGCAACCCTCCAGCTCGTCTTCGATATCAGCATCGTGAGAAGAGAACAACACCTGTCACCTGCTACCTAGTCTGCCCGTCCCAAAATGGACGAACAGCCCAAGGCAATAAGAATTAAAACATAAATCCTTGAGTCAGACAACAGTCTTAGTGAGCAGTAAATTAACTAACAACATACCAAAAGAGCATAAAGGAAAAGGAATAGGAATACAACCCTCCCACTCCAACCTCATTCTACAGTGATAGCCCCCAGACACACACTAAGCAGAAGCAAACATAGCAGAGCATACAATTTAAAGTAAAGCTACTATCACTCGAGTCAAGGGCGATGTTTTCCAAGTACCAAGGCCTAAATCAGATAAGCACCCAAAAAATACCGCTCTTGAGTCCGAATGACGATACAACCAAACATCCATGACTCTGGCTATCACTGTTATCATTGCCTCGATATCACCGTTAATTGAATGACCGGCACATTCTTTCAGCCGTCCGTCAAGGGCTAATGGAAACCCCGGTTCTAGACATAACTCCCGCACGTCGTCGCAACCCGTGCCTAGGACTATCGAATCTGCCCAGAGTACTCGACCTTCAACAGTTGGTCGTTGGGACTATCGAATCTGCCCAAACGTACTCTTGTTTAGAGCATGCTAGAACCTTCAACAACGATGCTATCCAAGCCTCCTAGTCATCCTCCTCGACGACTATTCTCATATCCATTCATTATCCTCAACTCGAATCATATCACCGAGTTATCAACATGCTTGGAATGATCCCGTCTGGATTAGACCAAGTCTTCATCACATGATTGCCTCGCTTCATCACATCCTCGCAAGGCCTCATCTTAACATCACATCATCAAATCTATGCATAAGAGCTTCATCATCCCGCTACATATGCCACGAGCAGCTTTCCCAATACAAGAGCCTTTCCCTTAGATTTTGAATCGTCTTCGGTCTAAATCAAACCATCAATCATCTAATTCATAGCAATCAATCAAATCAAACATTAATCCAAACAATCAAGCATTCAAATATGATCTAAGTAGACAATTATAACAATAATGGCATTTTCGTAATTAAAGAGTTGAAAGTCCAATAAGCATGAAAACATGAACAATATCTCTACAAACTTGATGAATGAACTTGCATAGGTTAACATGTGATAAAATGGATGTAATCATGATCATGAACAATGGATCTACATAGATCTACACTTAGGATGAAGAAAATGCATGGAAATCACTATTTTAACACCAAAACGAGCCAACAATCCGATATACTCCTTTGGATCCGTGTGAGAGATAATCACCACTCACCAAATCACCTAAACAAACCCAAATCAACACGCTTCAGATCTGGACAGCGAAGGATCAAGCTTGATCTATCACGAATCCGCTTCAAACGAAGAAATCTCTCTTGAAAAGATGAAGATCTTCAATCTAAGCTCTTGAATCTTCAATCTTGATCTTTGATTTGGATGGATGGAAGCACTAGATTAGAGTGGAGTAAAGAAGTGAAGAAGTGTAGAAGTCGAGCTCTCAAAATGGCAGCACTTCGTCGCTTCAAAATCCGGATCCCCAAAAAGTGAGAAAAACCCATTCTATTTATACCAGAAATTCCTTAAGTCGAAATTTGGTTATCTCCTTAAGTCGTTTCCGACTTACGACCTAGGCCCCCTACGACTTAACAAAACCCAGCGACCTAACAAGAACATCTGCGACCTAACAACTCAGGCGCTTCAACGACTTAAAGACTTCGACTTAACCCCACCAGCCTACGACTTAAGAATGCGCGTGACCTACGACTTAGCACTTAGCAGAACCGCATCCATACGACCTATAGGCCCACGCGACTTAACAGCTCACAACTAAACACGGCTTACGACTTAAGAATCATGCGACCTAACACTTATGCGACCTATCTCCTTAGGTCGCTAACATGGTATAACTCCTTAGGTCGCTAACACGCTAACTCCTTAGGTCGCTAACACGCTAACTCCTTAGGTCGCACACTTCCCTTAAGTCGCTCACAACTTACCACTTAACTCGGTCACGATCCTATAAGTCGCCCACTATCCTTAACTCGGCTACGACCTAAGCCTCAACCTGCGACTTACTTCCTATACGACATAAGCACCCCAACGACTTAACAGGTAAGCCCCTAAGTCGCTCACTCTCTAGGTCGCAACATTATACAGGTCTCTCCAAACTAACACGTGAGCCAAACCACTTCGCGACCTAACATATAACTCGGTCACGACTTAACCCTTAGGTCGCTTACAACCTAACCATCCACTAGTCTTTCCTAAGTCGTCTAACAACCTATCTCCAAGCCCTGGGTCACTTCCATCTCCTAAGTCGTATACGACTTACGACTTATACTAAGTCGTTCACGACATAGGACTTAGCAAATATTCAACCAAAAACTGAAACAACTCAAAAACGCTGAAAATTCCAGATTTTGACAACTTTTCGATCCGTAGAAATACGGGTCGTTACAAATTATAAAGTAAAATATAAATAGTTTTAGATATTGTTTAAAAATACTTTATATAAAAAAATAGCTTCCTCAAATTTCACAAATCGATTCAAATCAACTCGAATTCCAAAATTCAAATTTAATCAAATCTCAAATCATTAATTTCAACTCGATACAGTTTCTCATTAAACCATTTCAAATTATCGATTTTCAAATACATATTTGAACCATAAAATAATCCATTCAAATTTCAATATATTTCAAAGTCAATATATTCAACATTTCAAAACTAAATTCGATAATTTTAAATATATATATCAAATTCACTTTACTATTATTAGTTTGAAATATTTACTTAACCATTTCAATAATATCTAAATACAACTTCAATTTACAAATTTAAATAAATAAAATATCCCATTTAAATTTATATAAGTTTGAAATATTCATTTAAGTCACCTTTAATCAAATCCAAGTTATAAAATCATATCTTTAAAATTTCAAATCAAACTTATTTAAGTAAAATTCTTAAATAAATATAATTTCAAATCAATTTTAAATTTATCTTTCCAACCCAAATAATTATAAACTCTATATTTGAAAATATATACATTAAATAAATACTTAAACATATTATATATCAACTTTATTAAATCAACTTTAAAAAATCTTTAAAAACAATATTTATTAAAACCATATATATTTCTTCTCAAAACCATAGAAATCATTTTCAATATATATATATATATATATATACAGACCAACGGTGTCTATATATAATTTTCTACCCTATGGTCAAGTGATACAGATATTTATCATTTCAATCCGCAATTTAAATATATACGGGTATATATCATTTCAACCCGCGATCCCAAATTCAATTCAAATGAAAATCGCTTGGGTTTATCATTTCAACCCATAACGATTTTCTCTTATTCTACAAATCATTCGGGTATGTATCATTTCAACCCATAGTGAATTCTATACTAACAAGGAACTTAAAGAGTGATAACAGATATGATAAAATATAGTAATCAGTAACATGCATATATCATCAGTATAAAATAACAGATAATAGTGTCAGATGTCACAGGTGAACGGATACAGATAATGGTATATTCAAAGCAATGTAAATAACTGACAGCAGCATATTTCAATTGTCGTTTCAATTGAAATCAAATTTAATAAATATAAGAACATTAATCGTGAGTGATTGCTCACCTTCCGAAGTTATAGAAAATAAACAATGAACTGGGTCACGAATCCAGGCACGAATTCCAAAACAAAGCTAGATTGGCACGAATTCGACAAATATATCTGATAACAGGAATTGACGGGAACAAATCAACTGGATTGATGATGAAAATTGATATAAGTGAACTTATAAATAACTAAATATAATTACATATAACTATGTATAAAATTCATATACAACTTATAGTTTAAAATAAACAAATAACTTTCAAAATCTATATATATACACATATAAATAAATAGCAATTGCAAATTTAAAACTTACCCATATATATATATATAACTATATAGAGTCAATATTTAATTTAAACTTATATTAAAATAAAGATCTATACATATGTCAATTTTATAAATTTTGCTTCATACAAAATATCTCTTTGTATATATATTTTACTGTTTTCACGGCTAACAGAATGATTGCTTTGTATAACAATATATATACACTAATAACCATATATACAAACCTTATAAATATATTATACCACATATAACTTACGCATATTCATATAAATCCAACAGCAAACCAACATAAACTTATTTTGTAAACATATTATTCAAGTAAGATATATATTTTCAACATATATTATCAGACATATCGAACTTTATATAAAACAGAACATATACATCTATAAAATATAAGACATGGAAACAAAGTTGCATTCAGAATATATCTAAGTACAAAGCTTATATATATACAACTATATAAGTATATATATCTAACATATAATAAGACTACCACCTAGGTAATATATACATAATATTGCTTTCATAAACATACAGTAACATATCTCCAATATTTGATACATATATATAGATATATTTTTCCTTCTTACCGAAATTCATATAAAATTTAGAAACCCAGACTTATGCATACTTTCTATATAAATTAATATATAAGTATATATTTCTTTTACTTGTATAGATGATAATATATATATATATATATATATATATAACTACTTAGTTTAAATATACACTTATCACATATCATACAAACAGTTTGCAAAGTGAAAAAATGACAACATAACATTGATATAAAAATAGTAACATCACAACTATTGTAACATCCCGGAAATTCGTTAAATAATTTAACGAATAATTTTTAATTTATGAAATTTTAAGAGAAATAAAATCACATATTATCAAAAGTAAAACAACACTTAACAAAAGATAAAGCAACACTTATACTAGGACAAAACAAAATAAAAATAAACACTAGTTAAGTAAAGTAAGAACATTTATATACAAACGACTCTTCACAAAGTAAAGAAACAAAACAGCACTTTGCTGTAACCAAACAAAATATAAAAGCAAAGCAACAAAGTAAAGAAACAAAACAGCACTTTCATATATATTAAAGTCAACAACACCTTGCTGTAATATACAAAGAAACCATTCTTGCATTTAATGAACATTCCATTTCCTTACCTACATTTAATGCTAATACTGTCTAGCATGAATATAACCCCATCAGCCAATATAAAGTATGGGCATTCATCTTGTACTTGCCATACTTCCACCTGCGTACCATCTTTTATTTATACATCCACAAAACCTCATTTTTCTTTTGATCAACAAATTGAGCAACGAATAGAAATTTAAAAGAACAGAAGGAAAAAAGAAAGAAAGAAAGATACAGAACATCATTTTATTCAAAGTAGAAAAGGAAAAAAAAGAAGAAGAGAAGAGGAAGGTCAAACAGTTTCAAACCAGAAACTCTCTGTTTCAACCATACTAGGTGAGTAAACAATAATTTCAAAGTTTAAGTTATTTAAATTAGATCAAGATGCCATTAAAATCTGGTTTGTGAATATTCCAGTTTGAATATGATGCTGCTGTGCACACATATATATTTTGCTCTATATGTTAGTTGTCTCTGCTATGAATTACAGGGATTTATATTCATTCAATCTCAAATTTGCTTGTAACTGATTATTGACAACTTCAAGTTCTAGTAGACAAGAAGTTTAAAACCTTAATTTAGATTTAAAAAAAAAAAACAGATTAAACTTTGGTCGAAAAATATACCCTGTAACTTCATTGAACAGGTAAGTAAGTAGAAATTGATAAAAATTTGATTTATGCAAAACAATAATTCGAGTTCATAGTTTGAATTCTTACTGCATAATATGATTTTCAAAACAAAATGAGAAATTTTAACTGTATATTTTAAGAGCAGTTTGAGGTGGAACAAAAATCATATTTTTCCCAATTTCTCGTGGTTGAATAAATGATAAACTCTAAAACTTAGATTTAAGCAAGTATATAGAATCGGGATCTCAGGAAAAATATTCAGTGAAATTTCTATTGTGTGAGATTTGGATACGAGATCATAGTAGGGTTTTGTTCAATATTTTTTGTTGCTCTGCAAGAAAGTGTTTTCGCCACCATGCCTTGATCGAGTGGCTCGTGGGTTGGAGTGAAGGTCGAGGGAGGTATGGTCATGGCATAGGCGAAGGGGCTTGGTCTCCGGTGAAGTGGGGTGGCCGAGCGTGGTAATTTTCCAGTGGGTTGTTCGTATAGTTTGTTCGAGCTACAGGCTCTATTTCGATTTCGACTTTTAATCGAAACACTGAGATTTGATTTCGAGTGTAGGGTAGATGAGAAATTTGCGGAGGAGAGCGAGGTTCGTCGGAGCATCGCCGTGGTGACGTGCACGTGCACGTTGATGTTCGCGTATCAGTAAAATTGGGTTGGGTGAAGAACTCGAAGAAACGTTCGAGTAGATGATGGGGATACTCGGGTTATCCTGTACTCGAGTAGTGTTGTTGAAATAATTTTTGTAGTTTAAAATTTAAAACTGAGTCGAGAAAATGGAGGGGATGCTCGAATTTTTGGCGTGGGTTACTCGAAGTTTTTGGAGGTGGGCACAGGTCTTGAGGGAAAATGGCTCGGGGAGGTGACGAGGAAGAACTGCGTTTGGCTCGAGTAAAATACCCTGTTTACTCGGGTGAGCATATAAATGAGTTAAGCCCAAATCTGTATAAAAGACTAAACTATGAAATTAAATCATGTTGTAAAATTTTCGGTGAAAAAATTTGTTTTAAGATATTTACAAAGTAAATATATTTATATATATATATATAAATATCAATGCCTTATAAAACCTAACTTAATATGTAAATCTAGCATTAAATTTTAAGTTAAATTTTAAAGTTAATTAACATTTAAAACTTTTTCTTTATATAACTAAATAAATTGATTTCAAGATTTTAAAGAAGATTTTCAAAAATAATAATTAAGGTAAGTAATTTACATAAATTAACGAGTTTGAAAAGAATTTAAAATTGACTAGTAAAGATATTTATGGGGTTAACCAGTTTAAATCGCAATTACTTAAATCAACGATGATCTACCATCATCAAATATTTTGTATTAGATTGATATTTCTGTTGTGATTACTGTGATTGTTTTATAGTGTATTGTGGTCTGTGATTTTGTTCTGCATTAAGGTGAAAAACCCTGTTTGTCCGTAAAACGACATTTAAACCTCGATGCGACAGGGAATCGGATTTCAGTTTGTTATCCGAAACCCACATCGAATCTATGAATTGTTGTGAATAACATATCTACATGTTTTTGAAATTAACGCTCACTATTCGGGTTACCCGTTCCGATATAGTGATACGTCGTATATGGATGGCATTTGAAGACCGGTGTTGAAGACCGGATATTTTCGAAAATGAAAGGACAACCCGTCGAATGTCTCTGCACCGAGTTGCTCCGGTATAGAGATTTATATCACTCTTTTGTGACGGGAAGTTCGGACGTGATTAGAAAATTATCCGGATTGCAAGGACTTCTTTGGAAGTGCCTTCGATTCTGTTCGAACCCGGAACAGACTTGTATGGATACATGTCCGACATTACACTTTGAGATATAAAGCCGATTTCTTTCAAATACATTTCTGTTGGTGGCGGAGAATTTATTCTCTTAGCTTAACACCCTTCTCTGAGACGTACGAGCTCAGAGGTTATGTAGTTGAAATTTATCAGCGATATATCCCAATTTGGTAATGTGACATGCTGAGTGTTGCTGTGTGATGATCAGTGTTTGATCATTTGTGATATGATAATTTGTTTGATCATTTATCTTTGTGATCATAGGTTGATCATCTGTTGACCCAAAGCATGGCTTTGTGACAAAGCGTAGCTTTGTGGACGAGACTTCGTCGAGCCTCACACCCCGGAATGGTCAAAACAGGAAAGATGCAGCAAGGTTATAGGGAGTAGCGCCCCTTAGTGTATGTTCATTTCCTTCTGGATAGAAGTGGTATCATGGTATGGAGCCCAGATACTTTACTTATGTGGATATCGCAGATATACATTTATTATCTTTGTGATTTGTTGCTCGGGGCCCCGGTTAAAGGTTGGTTACAACCGGGAGATGGCATACTCGTGTCAGTAGTTACCTATTTTTGCAGAGGTAACCCGGCCTTGTGTTGGCAGAGATCCGGTTAGGTTCTCGGGACGTCCTTCCAGAGGCGTTTCCATGTGGCAATGGGAAGTTCCTTGGCCTGACCATTTGTTGGAAATCCAAAGAAACAATACGAGCCCTGTACGGTTTTAGTTGTAAAACCTACCATGCAGCGTGGCGGTAACCTGCCACAAACCATGGTAGCTATAGTAGGCATACGATAATGGTCGTATGTTGGCTAAGATTTATATTCTACTTTCGAAATGTTTTCCCACACTATGCACTAAGAATAATATTAAAAAGGATTTGATTTTGCGTAGTAAGCATCTTTGACTATCATAAGAAGAAATCTCCTCCAAGTCTGCGTTTGCATTGTGTGTGTGGCGGGAGGTCTTATGGTAGTTTCATTTTCCAAAAGCATTGCGAATTTACTTTAAATTCTTTTATTGTCCGTTTTTAAAAGATAAACTGTTTTGTTTACTCATACCAGTCCCATGACTGACCCGGAGTTTATTGTTTTCTTTTCTAAACTTTGGGTGCCCATTATTTCTACACGGGCAGCCTAGTAGCAGGTTTTCCGTATTTTGGACTAAGCTGTATTTTGGAGCTCTTATCTTGGAGATATTCTTAGGAGCTTTTTGGAGATCTCAGGTGTTTAGCTTTAGAGAGTCCGTTATCACTTCTTTCATCTGGAGACTTTTGGATATATGATTACTGTTGTATTATCATGATGTTGTATTTGGAGTTGTAGTATCTGTATTAAATACTCTGATGTTGTATGGATTATATATATCGATGTTGTATCTGTGATGATATTTATGATATTGGTTCTGTTCCGCTGTTTATATTCATCTAATTGTTGTTATAAGCTCCATCCGAACTGAAATTTGACGTTTGAATTTTGGCAGTCGAATACAAGTGAAGTATTTGATGTCCATTTTCGAATGAAGAATTTTGGGTCGTGACAAATTGGTATCAGAGCTTTTGGTTGAGTAAGAACTTAAGCTACGAAGTATAACACATTAGATGGCTCATTAGAGATAGGGTGAAGTATATCCTAGAATGAGTATAACCAAGACTGTAACTCAAAAATTTGTTAGTCTATTTCTTTTACTGCTGATATTCCTTAAGATATTCGTCCGTATATCTAAATCAATTTTCTTACTAATTTCAGATAAGTAAGAATGAGCGGACGCAGAGGAAGACCAAGGGGTCAAGTAAATGCCCCAGCACAAAACCAAGGTCCTCCAGCAGTAGTGGCAGCAATGGATATCCAGCAGCAGCCTGATCTGGCTGATTTGAATAAGAAATTCGAAAGGCTTGGTGGCAAACCATTCACTGGCAAAGAGTCAATTATTGAGGCTCAAGCTTGGGTCAGATCATGTGAGAAAATTTTTAAAGGGATTAAGCTGCAAGACGAGCAGAAGAGACTTATAGCTTCTTGGCAACTCCAAGAGGAAGCTTCAGCCTGGTGGGAAACCGTCATTGTTGATGAATCCGAGGAGGAGTTTTCTTGGGATCGTTTTAAGGAGGTGTTTGAGAAGCGTTATATGCCTTCGGCGGGAATTTCCAGAATGTATCAAGAATTTTTGGATTTAAATCAAGGAAGCCTGACTTTTGAAGAATACTTAAACAAGTTCAACGAACTATCCTGTTTTGGTCCAGAATTGTTAAGCACACCTCTTAAGAAGAATGAAAGGTTTATCCGGGGAATGAACCAGAAATATCACGAAAGAATGACAGCGCACGTCAAGGAATCTTTTTCAGATCTTATTGATATGGGATACAGATATGCTACATTGGATATGCAGGAGATTCCAAAGGAAGGAGGAAATTCAAATAATCAGAACTGGAAGAAAAGAAAGTTTGGGGGCAAGAAGCCACAGCAAGGCAACGATAAAAAGAGCAATCAAGGAAATTCGGCTAGCAACATAACTTGTTACAATTGCAATGAGAAGGGCCATTATTCAAACAGCTGCACAAAACCAAAGAAGCAAGTTAACAAGGAACAACCGGTGAAGAATGAGCAATATAAGCCCAGAAAATGTTACGCCTGTCAGGGAGAGGGACATGTTATCAAAAACTGCCCAATGATGAAGCAAGCACAGGTGGCAAATGTTTACGCGATAAAGAAAGATCCTTCCACTTCGAAAGCTGATAAAGGAAAAGGTGTTCTGGAAGGTAACCTTACTATTAATGGTAGAACTGTTAGAGTTTTATTTGACTCGGGAGCTTCACATAGCTTTATCTCCCAACAAACCGTAAAAGAATTAGGACTTAAAGCTAGATTTTCTGCTGATCCTATTTGCGTGAAAAATCCGGTTGGAGGTCCCGCAAATCTTTGTTTATATTGCAAGAAAGTTCCTATTTCATATGATAGTTATCGATTTCCTATCAACCTTTATATCCTCGAATTTAATGAATTTGAAATCATACTCGGAATGAATTGGTTATCGAAATACAAAGCTATATTGGAGTGTAATGATCGGACCGCTTTGGTCAAAACGAACCTTGGAAATTTTATTGAAATCTCTTGTGAGAATCCGAATCCAAGAAGGGATAGATTGATGTATACTTTGGGATATCCTGAACCCACTTTGCAGTCTATACCTGTTGTTCGGGAATTTTCCGACGTATTTGAAGAAGTAAATTCCTTACCTCCGCACAGAGAAATAGCATTCCGAATTGACTTAATACCCAATGCTCGTCCTGTTGTTCACGCGAGTCGCAGGATGGCACCTAAGGAGAAAATTGAATTAGTCAATCAAACTCGAGATCTGCTGAAGAAAGGATTGATTCGCCCTAGTGTTTCCGAATGGGGTTCAGCCGTCGTATTTGTAGCTAAATCAGACGGATCTTTGAGATTGTGTGTAGATTACCGTGATCTTAATAAACAAACTCTCAAGAACAAATTCCCTTTACCTAGAATTGACGATCTATTTGATCAACTTCATGGCGCTCGATTCTTTTCTAAGATGGATCTAGCTCAGGGATTCCATCAACTGCGAATAGCTGAGGATTGTGTTCATTTTACTGCTTTTAGGGGTCCAGACATGTTCTACGAGTGGTTAGTTATGCCTTTCGGACTGACCAACGCTCCTGCGTACTTCGTGGATTTAATGACCCGAGTATTTCGAGAAGTGTTGAACAAATTCGTCCTTGTATTTATTGATGATATTTTGATTTTCTCCAAAACTGAAGAGGAGCATTCTGAACATCTCAGAATTGTTTTGGAAATATTGAGGACGAATGTCTTATTCGCTAAATTTTCTAAGTGTCACTTTTGGGTCAAAGAAGTCAAATTTCTCGGTCATATTATTAATGAAGAAGGGATTTCTGTTGATCCAAGCAAGATTTCTGCAATTATGGACTGGAAGCAACCCACTACTCCTAGAGAAGTTTGAAGTTTTCTCGGTTTAGCGGGATATTATAGGAAGTTTGTACAGGATTTTTCTAAGTTGGCTAGCCCATTGACTAAGCTGACAATGAAGAATGCAAAATTTGATTGGACTTCAAGATGTGATGAAGTTTTCCAAGAATTGAAAAAGAGATTGACTACTGCTCCTGTTCTCGTTATTATTAATGGGAACCAAGGCTTATCTGTCTATACCGATGCGTGTGGTGACGGGGTAGGTGCAGTATTAATGCAAAATGGAAAGGTAGTTGCCTACGCGAGTAGACAATTACGTCCGCATGAGAAGAACTACCCGACACATGATTTGGAGCTTTTGGCTATTGTTTTCGCTTTGAAAATCTGGCGACACTATCTTCTGGGTAAGAATCTTTTCAGCTTCTTAACAATTTACGAAATTAACTAAATAAATATACTTAATAAACTCTTCTTGTTTTAAGTGAAAAATTCGAATTATTCACCGACCATAAATCCTTGAAATATCTTTTTACCCAGAAGGATCTGAATCTACGACAACAACGTTGGTTGGAATTTCTGGCATCCTATGACTTAGATATTCAGTATACGCCCGGAAAAGCCAATGTAGTTGCCGATGCTCTAAGTAGGAGGCATGCTGTTCTTGCATATTTAACTGTAACTCCTACTCTCCTTGAAGAGATTGCCACCAGACAGACTGAAGACAAGTTTCTTCGAGAAATTCGTGGAAAAATATGTCGAGGTGAAGATACTAGTTTTGAGATAGATAATAGGGAAGTTATAAGATTGAAAGGCAGGATTTGTGTTCCAGATTCCCCTGATCTGAAGCGTGAAGTTTTGGACGAATGCCACAAGTCCAAATTCAGTATCCATCCAGGAATCAACAAAATGTATCGAGATATTAAAAGAACATTCTGGTGGAAGACGATGAAGAGAGACATATCGATATATGTGAGTCGCTGTGCTACTTGTCAGCAAATCAAAAGCGATCAAAGGAAAGTGGCCGGTTTACTTCAACCTTTGGAAGTACCGAAATGGAAGTGGGATCAGGTATCGATGGATTTCATCGACGGATTGCCACGAACCAAGAAGGGAAATGAAGCGATTTGGGTTATAGTGGATCGTTTAACCAAAACTGCTCACTTTATTCCAGTGAAATCCACTCGGACTGCAGAAAGCTTAGCAGGTATATACGTAAAGGAAATTGTTCGCCTCCATGGTATTCCCAGTAGTATAGTGAGTGATCGTGACCCGATCTTCACTAGTAGATTTTGGGAGGCATTTCAGGATGCTTTGGGAACGAAATTAAATTTCAGTACTGCTTATCACCCGCAAACAGATGGACAGACTGAAAGGGTCAATCGAATTCTAGAAGACTTATTACGTTCTTGTGTTCATGATTTTGGTGGTTCATGGGAGGACCATTTGCATCTGGTTGAATTCTCATATAATAACAGCTATCAGGCCAGTCTGGAAATGGCTCCTTTCGAAGTTTTATATGGTCGTCCGTGTCGATCACCAGCATGCTGGATAGAATCAGGTGACAGACTCGTCTTAGGACCGGATATGATCAAAGAAGCCACTGAGAAGGTTGACTTTATTCGCAAGAAATTATTAACTGCCCAAAGCCGTCATAAGAGTTATTATGACCGCCGAAGAAGATTTTTAGAATTTCAAGTTGGAGATTCTGTATTTCTGAAAGTATCTCCGATGCGGGGTGTATTAAGATTCAGGAAAACTGGAAAGCTAGCACCGCGTTACATTGGTCCTTTTCCTATTCTGGAAAGGATTGGTCCTCTAGCATATCGAGTACAGCTACCCGACTGGTTGTCTGGCGTGCATAATGTGTTTCACGTTTCTAATCTTCGGAAGTATGTGCACGACCCAGATGATATTATTGAAGAAGCTGCTCAGCAGGATCTGGAAATCACTCCTAATTTGGCAGTACAGAGGGAACCGATAAAAATTGTTGATCGTGAGGAGAAGCGATTGCGAAACAAAGTTGTGAAGCTAGTCAAAGTTCAATGGAGTGGCAATCCAAAGGACTGTACTTGGGAGACTGAAGATAATATGAAGAAATCATATCCCAACTGCAGAATAGACATCTCGACTTAAATTGTAAGTCATTTCCTTATTTCGAATTCGTATATTCTTCGTTTACGTTTCTCTTTCTTTCAATTTCGAGGACGAAATTTCCTTAAGTAGGGGATATTGTAACATCCCGGAAATTCGTTAAATAATTTAACGAATAATTTTTAATTTATGAAATTTTAAGAGAAATAAAATCACATATTATCAAAAGTAAAACAACACTTAACAAAAGATAAAGCAACACTTATACTAGGACAAAACAAAATAAAAATAAACACTAGTTAAGTAAAGTAAGAACATTTATATACAAACGACTCTTCACAAAGTAAAGAAACAAAACAGCACTTTGCTGTAACCAAACAAAATATAAAAGCAAAGCAACAAAGTAAAGAAACAAAACAGCACTTTCATATATATTAAAGTCAACAACACCTTGCTGTAATATACAAAGAAACCATTCTTGCATTTAATGAACATTCCATTTCCTTACCTACATTTAATGCTAATACTGTCTAGCATGAATATAACCCCATCAGCCAATATAAAGTATGGGCATTCATCTTGTACTTGCCATACTTCCACCTGCGTACCATCTTTTATTTATACATCCACAAAACCTCATTTTTCTTTTGATCAACAAATTGAGCAACGAATAGAAATTTAAAAGAACAGAAGGAAAAAAGAAAGAAAGAAAGATACAGAACATCATTTTATTCAAAGTAGAAAAGGAAAAAAAAGAAGAAGAGAAGAGGAAGGTCAAACAGTTTCAAACCAGAAACTCTCTGTTTCAACCATACTAGGTGAGTAAACAATAATTTCAAAGTTTAAGTTATTTAAATTAGATCAAGATGCCATTAAAATCTGGTTTGTGAATATTCCAGTTTGAATATGATGCTGCTGTGCACACATATATATTTTGCTCTGTATGTTAGTTGTCTCTGCTATGAATTACAGGGATTTATATTCATTCAATCTCAAATTTGCTTGTAACTGATTATTGACAACTTCAAGTTCTAGTAGACAAGAAGTTTAAAACCTTAATTTAGATTTAAAAAAAAAAAAAACAGATTAAACTTTGGTCGAAAAATATACCCTGTAACTTCATTGAACAGGTAAGTAAGTAGAAATTGATAAAAATTTGATTTATGCAAAACAATAATTCGAGTTCATAGTTTGAATTCTTACTGCATAATATGATTTTCAAAACAAAATGAGAAATTTTAACTGTATATTTTAAGAGCAGTTTGAGGTGGAACAAAAATCATATTTTTCCCAATTTCTCGTGGTTGAATAAATGATAAACTCTAAAACTTAGATTTAAGCAAGTATATAGAATCGGGATCTCAGGAAAAATATTCAGTGAAATTTCTATTGTGTGAGATTTGGATACGAGATCATAGTAGGGTTTTGTTCAATATTTTTTGTTGCTCTGCAAGAAAGTGTTTTCGCCACCATGCCTTGATCGAGTGGCTCGTGGGTTGGAGTGAAGGTCGAGGGAGGTATGGTCATGGCATAGGCGAAGGGGCTTGGTCTCCGGTGAAGTGGGGTGGCCGAGCGTGGTAATTTTCCAGTGGGTTGTTCGTATAGTTTGTTCGAGCTACAGGCTCTATTTCGATTTCGACTTTTAATCGAAACACTGAGATTTGATTTTGAGTGTAGGGTAGATGAGAAATTTGCGGAGGAGAGCGAGGTTCGTCGGAGCATCGCCGTGGTGACGTGCACGTGCACCTTGATGTTCGCGTATCAGTAAAATTGGGTTGGGTGAAGAACTCGAAGAAACGTTCGAGTAGATGATGGGGATACTCGGGTTATCCTGTACTCGAGTAGTGTTGTTGAAATAATTTTTGTAGTTTAAAATTTAAAACTGAGTCGAGAAAATGGAGGGGATGCTCGAATTTTTGGCGTGGGTTACTCGAAGTTTTTGGAGGTGGGCACAGGTCTTGAGGGAAAATGGCTCGGGGAGGTGATGAGGAAGAACTGCGTTTGGCTCGAGTAAAATACCCTGTTTACTCGGGTGAGCATATAAATGAGTTAAGCCCAAATCTGTATAAAAGACTAAACTATGAAATTAAATCATGTTGTAAAATTTTCGGTGAAAAAATTTGTTTTAAGATATTTACAAAGTAAATATATTTATATATATATATATATAAATATCAATGCCTTATAAAACCTAACTTAATATGTAAATCTAGCATTAAATTTTAAGTTAAATTTTAAAGTTAATTAACATTTAAAACTTTTTCTTTATATAACTAAATAAATTGATTTCAAGATTTTAAAGAAGATTTTCAAAAATAATAATTAAGGTAAGTAATTTACATAAATTAACGAGTTTGAAAAGAATTTAAAATTGACTAGTAAAGATATTTATGGGGTTAACCAGTTTAAATCGCAATTACTTAAATCAACGATGATCTACCATCATCAAATATTTTGTATTAGATTGATATTTCTGTTGTGATTACTGTGATTGTTTTATAGTGTATTGTGGTCTGTGATTTTGTTCTGCATTAAGGTGAAAAACCCTGTTTGTCCGTAAAACGACATTTAAACCTCGATGCGACAGGGAATCGGATTTCAGTTTGTTATCCGAAGCCCACATCGAATCTATGAATTGTTGTGAATAACATATCCACATGTTTTTGAAATTAACGCTCACTATTCGGGTTACCCGTTCCGATATAGTGATACGTCGTATATGGATGGCATTTGAAGACCGGTGTTGAAGACCGGATATTTTCGAAAATGAAAGGACAACCCGTCGAATGTCTCTGCACCGAGTTGCTCCGGTATAGAGATTTATATCACTCTTTTGTGACGGGAAGTTCGGACGTGATTAGAAAATTATCCGGATTGCAAGGACTTCTTTGGAAGTGCCTTCGGTTCTGTTCGAACCCGAAACAGACTTGTATGGATACATGTCCGACATTACACTTTGAGATATAAAGCCGATTTCTTTCAAATACATTTCTGTTGGTGGCGGAGAATTTATTCTCTTAGCTTAACACCCTTCTCTGAGACGTACGAGCTCAGAGGTTATGTAGTTGAAATTTATCAGCGATATATCCCAATTTGGTAATGTGACATGCTGAGTGTTGCTGTGTGATGATCAGTGTTTGATCATTTGTGATATGATAATTTGTTTGATCATTTATCTTTGTGATCATAGGTTGATCATCTGTTGACCCAAAGCATGGCTTTGTGACAAAGCGTAGCTTTGTGGACGAGACTTCGTCGAGCCTCACACCCCGGAATGGTCAAAACAGGAAAGATGCAGCAAGGTTATAGGGAGTAGCGCCCCTTAGTGTATGTTCATTTCCTTCTGGATAGAAGTGGTATCATGGTATGGAGCCCAGATACTTTACTTATGTGGATATCGCAGATATACATTTATTATCTTTGTGATTTGTTGCTCGGGGCCCCGGTTAAAGGTTGGTTACAACCGGGAGATGGCATACTCGTGTCAGTAGTTACCTATTTTTGCAGAGGTAACCCGGCCTTGTGTTGGCAGAGATCCGGTTAGGTTCTCGGGACGTCCTTCCAGAGGCGTTTCCATGTGGCAATGGGAAGTTCCTTGGCCTGACCATTTGTTGGAAATCCAAAGAAACAATACGAGCCCTGTACGGTTTTAGTTGTAAAACCTGCCATGCAGCGTGGCGGTAACCTGCCACAAACCATGGTAGCTATAGTAGGCATACGATAATGGTCGTATGTTGGCTAAGATTTATATTCTACTTTCGAAATGTTTTCCCACACTATGCACTAAGAATAATATTAAAAAGGATTTGATTTTGCGTAGTAAGCATCTTTGACTATCATAAGAAGAAATCTCCTCCAAGTCTGCGTTTGCATTGTGTGTGTGGCGGGAGGTCTTATGGTAGTTTCATTTTCCAAAAGCATTGCGAATTTACTTTAAATTCTTTTATTGTCCGTTTTTAAAAGATAAACTGTTTTGTTTACTCATACCAGTCCCATGACTGACCCGGAGTTTATTGTTTTCTTTTCTAAACTTTGGGTGCCCATTATTTCTACACGGGCAGCCTAGTAGCAGGTTTTCCGTATTTTGGACTAAGCTGTATTTTGGAGCTCTTATCTTGGAGATATTCTTAGGAGCTTTTTGGAGATCTCAGGTGTTTAGCTTTAGAGAGTCTGTTATCACTTCTTTCATCTGGAGACTTTTGGATATATGATTACTGTTGTATTATCATGATGTTGTATTTGGAGTTGTAGTATCTGTATTAAATACTCTGATGTTGTATGGATTATATATATCGATGTTGTATCTGTGATGATATTTATGATATTGGTTCTGTTCCGCTGTTTATATTCATCTAATTGTTGTTATAAGCTCCATCCGAACTGAAATTTGACGTTTGAATTTTGGCAGTCGAATACAAGTGAAGTATTTGATGTCCATTTTCGAATGAAGAATTTTGGGTCGTGACAACTATATAATCGTATACAGTAAATCAAAACTTCATTATTAAAATTTATATACAACAATTGCCTGTATACATATACAAACAATTATACTTCATATATATTCCACTTAAAAATTAAATACCCAATATGTGCATCAGTTAAAATATATATAAACTAAAGTATATACTATATAAGAATCAATATAAACTATCTCTATATATATGTATAAATTCTTTATAAAATAATATATATAAAACATTTGAAATCTAAAAAAAATATACCTCGGCTATATCATATTCCAGATCATATTTGAAAGTAAAAAAAATATCCATGCACTTATATACTTTATAATACCTCTACATATATATCTCTCTGAACTGCAGCCATATTATTTAAACAATATAATATAAACTAATACATATATAAAATGTACTTTTAATCATATAATATGTATATATATTTACTTTATAAAGCATGCTTTAACTGGTCAGTTTACAAAAGAAAAAGATACGAACCAGGGGAAGGAGGTGTTATGCTCCGCCGAAGTGATTGCTAGCCGAAAGTAGTAGAAGGCTCGAGCGGATCTAACTAAAGGTGTGGCAGAGATTGCCTGAAGGTGGAGAGGGGTTTGTAGGGTTGGGTTCAGCAGAGGTTGGTGAGAGAGGGAAAGAGCTCGGTGAAGCTAGCATGGAGAATTGGCTTCAGCAATAAGGTAGAAAATACGAGCATAGGCCGAAAAAAAGGCAGGGGAAGCAGAGGAGACTCAAACCCAGATAAAAAGAAATATTATAAATTTTGAAAGTTGGAACGTTAACAGCCAAGAGGTGGAATTCAGAGAATAATAAAGTCTAACGTGGCTATTGGTTTCTCCTGTAGGGTAAATGAATAGTCACGAGAACTCAAAACGACTCGGTTGCGGAACCGATACACTGAGCGTTTTGCAGATTGCACCGCACACCAGACTCTGAAATACAGAAGTGAATATACCGCAGAGATCAACACGATGAGATGATCAAAACGGTATACCCATGTCAGTGGTACGATTATCCGATCCAAAGTCGATAATCGGTACCGAAAATGCTGCAAATTTGCTAGAAATAAGATAAACGAAGCAATAGAAGTTCGAATTTGAAGAAATAAAATATGACGTCTCACTCATAAGATGATTTACAAATTTTCAATAGAAAAAATATTCAGGTTTCCAAAACATTCTATTATCATCGATTTTTAACTGATTTAAATTGAAATAAAATTACACAAGAAAATAAACTTCTATATTATCAGATGAAAATTTACCATTTGCTATGTTTAAATAGATGTATTCCAAATATCAAGTTTTTATTTCAAAATTTTATTGTTTAAAATTTCACAAAAATTCAATTAAATATATTATTAAAACAAATAAAATTATTAAAATTTACGGGTCGTTACACTCTCCCCCACTCAAAACTTTTCGTCCCCGAAAAGGGAGAAAGTAGGAGAATAGAGACAGCCTGAAAGAAAATAGGTTGAAAAACAAAATAAAACAATTAATTTAAACCATATAAAATTCACTTTAAATTAATTAATATTTAACAATTTTGTTAAATCCATTTATATTAAATCAGTAAATAGTCATTCAATTTAAATTTGTTAGTTCACCCTGTTCATTCTAATTATATAAATTTCAATTTAAATCAATTAGTATTCAATAATTGACTTTAATTCAAGGTATTTCATTAAGTTGATTTTATTTCAATTTATTAATATTTGATACAAAAGGTTTCTTTCAAAACAAAATTGTTATTTAATTTGTCTCATTTACTATTAAATCAACTTATTATTTTATTTATCTCTATTAACAATTTAAAATTACAATTTAAGTGTATAACATTTATTATAACCACACAAATTTTATTTATAAAATAATTTTATATTGTATATTATCCAATTACATAGTTAACTTCTGAATAATTTAGGTAAGTTATACGTGAAATGCAATTGAGTATTATACAAGTAAAATTTTCCAATTCAGTTATTTCAAATTTAAATATTTGTTCAAAATTTTGGCTTTATTTAAAAATCATCCTTTAACATAATTTAAGAATTAAATTTTCGATTTAATTCAAACCATTTAGAGATAATTATATATATCAAATCAAAATAAATTTAAAATAATGTACCCATATATATAAAAATCAAATCATACTTAATAAATTCAAATCAAAATATATATATTTTTTCCAAAAGAAACCATAGCAAAGCTACAGAATGGTCTCTCCACTTCGAAACTCAAAAATGAATGTCGATGATGTGGCCGCCATCACCGAAATTATTTTCCAGCGACAAAGAGAAGAGCACTGATTTCAACATTTAAAAATTCTTTGGAAACAATTTCTATTCGAAATTACTTTAAATAATATGCACTTTAAAACCAAAGTTTGAAATCACCGGAAATTAAATTCTCAAATTCTTAATTTAAATTCATCTCAATTCCCAAATCAATTTATAAACCATGTTTATAAATTTATTTATAGAACAATAAATGATAATCAAATATTATCATTTCAAACAACCAATTCAATTAACTTATTAAATTCCAGAAAATTTTACTTATATATTTATAATATAACCATACAAAATTTATTTCATTTACCAAATTGAAAATAATATTGTGTCGGTTGCTCTGTTCAAGTGATTTGGAATTTCTATCGATAGCGTTGATCAGACGAATCGATCGAAAATCCAAATCAACCTTAACAACTCAAACAACACAATATATAAAAAAATTTAATATTAATTACAAATACACTCCCTCACTCGATAATACAAGAAGGGATTTCAAAACAAGGATAGAGATTCAAATATAGAGGAATCCTAACCAAAAGAATTCAACTAGAAGATAGGCTCGATAGGGAGATAAATAGATTTCAAAGAGAGAAACGAATGGATAGACTTATATAAATCGCGGGCAACCTTAACCGGGTCAACCGTGACTTCAAGAATACGATCGATGAAGAATTCTGAGGCAAATCGACATTCGATCACCAGAGATAGAATTTGGGTATAGCAAGAGATAACCGCATCGTAAACCAAGGATACAGAAATCTTCGGTGAATCAATGCCGTTGTAAAGGAGTTTCACTCTTTTACAAATCATTCAGTGGAGCTATGGGATGCTCCAGAATCAAGAAAACACGACTAGGTCGAGACAAGAATGGATTTCAGAACGAATGGGAGAGACAAACATGGATTTTGAAACCAAGGAGAACGTTCCAAAATTCAAAGGAACCCAAGTCAAAGAGGAAGGAATTCAAGCTCGAACGAAAGTGATTCTGTAATTAAATTTACCATATACGCTAAGTTTTGCCTAAAACCAGAGCTCTGATACCAACTGTAACATCCTGAAATTTTCAACCATTCGCATCCATACATGTCGGATTTGAATTGCTCAAAATATCAGATTGTTAATTTAAATTTGGCAAAACTCAGCATATACACTAAATAAATAATCACAGAATCACAGATACGGAGTAATATAACAATAATGCAGTGGAAACTAAAGAATAGTAGTTCATGAAGCTACTATATATATAACAGAGTTAAATAAGAAACAATAGAGGTCTCGAATACATAGTTGTCTCAATACAATAGTCAAATACAAAATTTGAATACATCACTGGAATCAACTGAATAACTGAAAGCTGGATAGATAGCTGGATCTCCAAGCGAAGCTCCAACTCCAAAGGTGAGTCTCGAATACTATATCACTCAGTCTGACCCGAGCGTAAAGCAAAACACAAAACACTCGAGTCAGGATTAACATTCTTATATCAATAAATCCAACTCAAGTGAAATATCAACTGAAATATAGTAACTTAAAGGATGTTTGGGATAACCATCCTCTAAGGATCCGTTAAACTATCTACTATGTAGTAATATACGCTATTATAATAATGTCTACAGTAAAGTATACTATTTAAAAATAGCGTTAAGGCTTTACATTTTCCACCTTAACACATTTTTGGTGTGCCAATAGTCTATACAGTACCGTAATACCCCATAAACTAGGGCTACCAGAGGATACTCCATAGGTACGACACAAATCAAACTCGTAGTAAAGCACGCTAGGGTAGTTGACATAGCACAACTAGACAATGCCAGGGTAGATATACCAATTACATTTCCGGGCCGGTGGTAACGCAGAGCCGCAACAATCGCCCACCTCGAGCCACACTCCCGAATCAAGGGTGCGCACCAAATCAATCACAAAGTAATAGAATGACATACGATGGAATGTGTTCGATCAGAGGAGCTACCTCATTAGCCCGTCAATTGCTTCTATTTTAGCCACCTTATGCCAACTCACGGGAGTCGGTCCACGTATATACCTCATATAGGATCGTCGCTACCATCCTACTTCATTCTGGAATCTCCACCACATATACAGTTGTTAAAGTGGTTTTGGGTATCGACAGAGAGTATACCCATATCCGATCTCGGTCTCTTTAACAACCAATCGTTATTATAACACCGTGGTCATTTCAAAGTAGTTTATACTTCAAAACCAAAATATCATTTTTCATTTCAAAATATCCATTTCCAAAAATCATATCACTTTCCAAAGTTATAATGCTTTCGAAATCATAAGTCTTTTAAAATCAAAACACTTTGGAAATCAAAACCTTGAAATTCATAATGCTTTGAAATCATAGCTTGAAATCATAACATTTTGGAATCCATAACACTTTCCTCTTAAAAAGTTTAGATATTAAAATTAGTATGTGTAGTAAAATAGTTTATAAAATAAAAATAGTTTATATAAAATAGTTATTAGTTAAAATAGTTTAAAATAAAATAATTTATATTGAAAATGATTTATATTAAAATAGTTAAAATAAATTATAAAGTAAAATATAAATAGTTTTAGACATTGTTTAAAAATACTTTATATAAAAAAAATAGCTTCCTCAAATTTCACAAATCGATTCAAATCAACTCAAATTCCAAAATTCAAATATAATCAAATCTCGAATCATCAATTTCAACTCGATTCAGTTTCTCAATAAACCATTTCAAATTATCGATTTTCAAATACATATTTAAACCATAAAATAATCTATTCAAATTTCAATATATTTCAAAGTCAATATATTCAACATTTCAAAACTAAATTCTACAAATTTAAATATATATATATCAAATTCACTTTACTATTATTAGTTTGAAATATTTACTTAATCATTTCAATAATATCTAAATACAACTTCAATTTACAAATTTAAATAAACAAAATATCCCATTTAAATTTATATAAGTTTGAAATATTCATTTAAGTCACCTTTAATCAAATCTAAGTTATAAAATCATATCTTTAAAATTTCAAATTTAAATAAATTTCAAATCAAACTTATTTAAGTAAAATTCTTAAATAAATATAATTTCAAATCAATTTCAAATTTATCTTTCCCACCCGAATCATTATAAACTCTATATTTGAAAATATATACATTAAATAAATACTTAAACATATTATATATCAACTTTATTAAATCAACTTTATTAAATCTTTAAAAACCATATTTATTAAAACCATATATATTTCTTTTCAAAACCATAGAAATCATTTTCAAAATATTTACATATATATATATATACCAACGGTGTCTGTATATAATTTTCTACCATATGGTCAAGTGATACGGATATTAATCATTTCAATCTGCAATTTAAATATATACGGGTATATATCATTTCAACCCGCAATCCCAAATTCAATTCAAATGAAAATCGCTTGGGTTTATCATTTCAACCCATAACGATTTTCTCCTATTCTACAGATCATTCGAGTATGTATCATTTCAACCCATAGTTAATTCTATACTAACAGGGAACTTGCAGAGTGATAACAGATATGATAAAATATAGTAATCAGTAACATGCATATATCATCAGTATAAAATAACAGATAACGGTGTCAGATGTCATAGGTGAACAGATACAGATAATGGCATATATATAGGAATGTAAATAACTGACAGCAGCATATTTCAATTGTCGTTTCAATTGAAATCAAATTTAATAAATATAAGAACATTAATCGTGAGTGATTGCTCACCTTCCGAAGTTATAGAAAATAAACAATGAACTGGGTCACGAATCCAGGCACGAATTCCAAAACAAAGCTAGATTGGCACGAATTCGACAAATATATCTGATAACAGGAATTGACGGGAACAAATCAACTGGATTGATGATGAAAATTGATATAAGTGAACTTATAAATAACTAAATATAATTACATATAACTATGTATAAAATTCATATACAACTTATAGTTTAAAATAAACAAATAACTTTCAAAATCTATATATATACACATATAAATAAATAGCAATTGCAAATTTAAAACTTACCCATATATATATATAACTATATAGAGTCAATATTTAATTTAAACTTATATTAAAATAAAGATCTATACATATGTCAATTTTATAAATTTTGCTTCATACAAAATATCTCTTTGTATATATATTTTACCGTTTTCACAGCTAACAGAATGATTGCTTTGTACAGCAATATATATATATATATATATATATATACACTAATAACCATATATACAAACCTTATAAACATATTATACCACATATAACTTACGCATAATCATATAAATCCAACAGCAAACCAACATAAACTTATTTTGTAAACATATTATTCAACTAAGATATATATTTTCAACATATATTATCAGACATATCTAACTTTATATAAAACAGAACATATACATCTATAAAATATAAGACAAGGAAACAAAGTAGCATTCAGAATATATCTAACTACAGAGCTTATATATATACAACTGTATAAGTATATATATCTAACATATAATAAGACTACCACCTAAGTAATATATATACATAATATTGCTTTCATAAACATACAGTAACATATCTCCAATATTTAATACATATATATAGATTTTTTTTCCTTCTTACCGAAATTCATATAAAATTTAGAAACCCAGACTTATGCATACTTTCTATATAAATTAATATATAAGTATATATTTCTTTTACTTGTATAGATGACAAAATATATATATAACTACTCAGTTTAAATATACACTTATCACATATAATACAAACAGTTTGCAAAGTAAAAAAATGACAACATAACATTGATATAAAAACAGTAACATCACACCTATATAATCGTATACAATAAATCAAAACTTCATTATTAAAATTTATATACAACGGTTGCCTGTATACATATACAAACAATTATACTTCATATATATTCCACATAAAAATTAAATACCCAATATGTGCATCAGTTAAAATATAAATAAACTAAAGTATATACCGTATAAGAATCAATATAAACTAGCTCTATATATATATGTGTAAATTCTTTCTAAAATAATATATATAAAACATTTTAAATCTAAAAAAATATATACCTCGGCCATATCATATTCCAGATCATATTTGAAAGTAAAAAAATATCCATGCACTTATATACTTTATAATACCTCTACATATATATCTCTCTGAACTACAACCATATTATTTTAACAATATAATATAAACTAATACATATATAAAATGTACTTTTAATCATATAATATGTATATATATATACTTTATAAAGCATGCTTGAACTGGTCAGTTTACAAAAGAAAAAGATACGAACCAGGGGAAGGAGGTGCTATGCTCCGCCGAAGTGATTGCTAGCCGAAAGTAGTAGAGGGCTCGAGCGGATCTAACCAAAGGTGTGGCGGAGATTGCCTGAAGGTGGAGAGTGGTTTGTGGGGTTGGGTTCAGCAGAGGTTGGTGAGAGAGGGGAAGATCTCGGTGAAGCTAGCATGGAGAATTGGCTTCGGCAACAAGGTAGAAAATACGAGCATAGGCCGAAAAAAAAAGAAAAGGCAGGGGAAGCAGAGGAGGCTCAATCCCAGATAAACAGAAACGTTAACAGCCAAGAGGTGGAATTCAGAGAATAATAAAGTCTAACGTGGCTATTGTTTTCTCCTGTAGGGTAAATGAATAGTCATGAGAAATCAAAAGGACTTGGTTGCGGAACCGATACACTGAGCGTTTTGCAGATTGCACCGCACACCATACTCCGAAATACAGAAGTGAATATACCACAGAGATCAACACGATGAGATGATCAAAAAGGTATACCTATGTCAGTGGTATGATTATCCAATCAAAAGTCGATAATCGGTACCGAAAATGCTGCAAATTTGCAGAAATAAGATAAACGGAGCAATAGAAGTCCGAATTTGAAGAAATAAAATATGACATCTCACTTAGAAGATGATTTACAAATTTTCAATAGAAAAAATATTCAGGTTTGGAAAACATTTTATTATCATCAATTTTTTAACTGATTTAAATTGAAATAAAATTACACAAGAAAATAAACTTCTATATTATCAGATGAAAATTTACCATTTGCTATGTTTAAATAGACGTATTCCAAATATCAAGTTTTTATTTCAAAATTTTATTGTTTAAAATTTCACAAAAATTCAGTTAAATATATTAATAAAACAAATAAAATTATTAAAATTTACTGGTCGTTATAGCAGCCCATCATCACCTGAAGCCTCCTTGCTTCTTTAAGTCATATGTATAGGTTAGTTTTATAATATATATATAGTATGGTTCTATATGTTAGTATAAGTTAAAATATATGTTTTATATATACTGTTATAGGTTACTGTATGTGTATTATAGCTATTAAGTGATGTCTGCATTTGTATATTGATTAGATATGGACTGTATATATATATATTGAATAACAGGTATTATATATATATTATGTCTTATATTAGATTTTGTATATATAATAGGCCGAAAAAACTTGTATGGGTGTAAATTTATATGTGTTTGTCACATATGAGATGTCAGTTAGTATATATTTGTTTTATAGTATTATGTATATTATTATATAGTTGTTGTTCTAGCATTGTTTAGAGTATTGTAAAGTATAATGTTGTTTATATATATAAGTTTTGATATAGTATATTTCACCCAGGTTTCTATATGCTGTAGCCTACCGGCGCTTTAAAATCATATATATGGAAATACTATATATATATATAGTTATGTGTCAACCTATATATATTGCTGTATATTTGTATGTATATATGTTTTGAAATGTTTGTTTATAGTATTATAAAGTATATATCAATCAATATTATAAAGTATATATATGTTTACATTACAGTTAATATTACTGAGCTATTGTTATAGTTTTATAGTTTTGTTGTTATAGTTTTAATACTATAAAGTTTGTTTATAGTATCATATACATTTACAACGATATATATCTGTTTACCGAGTATTATATATATATATTATATTTTAAAGTTTGCCTATTGTTTCTATTCTTGGATTTAAAGTATGAGAGTGTATATATATAAAGTAGATTTGTTATCATATATTGGGTCTGCATATAAATGTTAGTCTGCAATGCAATATATTTTTCAATATATGTTTTGATTTTTAATTAAATTATTTTATATAGATTGGTTACTTAAATATGTATTTTTAAATTGAGTATTGATTTAAATATATATTTATATAATATAATGATAATGTATATATTTTTCTATTTTGTATCAAAACTGATTCAATCTGTTTTATCGATTTCTGTTATCAGCTCTATCCGTGGAATTCGTGCCAATCTGTTTTGCTTCGAAATTCGTGCTTGGATTCGTAACTCATTCCATTCTCGTTCATCTCTAACCTCGAAAGGTGAGCAATCACTCACGATTAATGTTCTTATATTTATTAAATTTGATTTCAATTGAAACGACAATTGAAATATGCTGCTGATTTACATTGCTATATATATGCTATTATCTGTATCTGTTCACCTGTGACATCAGACACCATTATCTGTCATTTATATTTATGATATATGCTAGTTATGTTATTATTATCATATCTGTTATCACTCTGCAAGTTCCCTGTTAGTATAGAATTCACTATGGGTTTAAATGATACATACCCGAACGATCTTTAGAATAGGAGAAAATCGTTATGGGTTGAAATGATAAACCCAAGCGATTTTCATTGACATTGAATTTGGGATTGCGGGTTGAAAAGATATATACCCGTATATATTTTAAATTGCAGATTGAAATGATAAATATCCGTATCACTTGACCATAGGATAGAAAATTATATACAGACACCGTTGGTCTATATATATAAATATTTTGAAAATGATTTCTATGGTTTTGAAAAGAAACATATGGTTTTAATAAATATTGATTTTAAAGATTTATTAAAGTTGATTTAATAAAGCTGAGATATAATATGTTTAAGTATTTATTAAATATATATTTTCAAATATAGAGTTTATAATAGTTCAGGTTGGAAAGATAAATTTGAAATTTATTTGAAATTATATTTATTTAAGAATTTTACTTAAATAAGTTTGATTTGAAATTTATTAAATTTTAAATTTTAAAGATATGTTTTATAACTTGAAAATTGATAAAAAGGGACTTAAATGAATATTTCAAACTTATATAAATTTAAATGGGATATTTTGTTTATTTAAATTTGTAAATTGAAGTTGTATTTAGATGTTATTGAAATGATTAGGTAAATATTTCAAAACTAAATAATAGTAAAGTGAATTTGAATTGCTAAAATTTTGGATTTTGACTCAATTCCTTTGAATTTTGGAACGGTCCCCTCAGTTCCGAAATTCATTCGTGTCCTTCACTATTCGTCTTCTTTCAAATCTGGAGCACCTCATAACTCTATTTTAAATGATATCTATAATAGATCGGCGGTCTCGCCAATCTTCGAATGATTCGTAAAGGAGCAAAACTCCTTTATAATAGACATTGATTACCAGAGATTTTTGTATCCTCGGTTTATGATGCTATCTATCTCCTACTATACCTGAATTCTATTTCTTGAGATCGAATGAAGATTTGCCTCGAAATTCTACATCGATCTTATTCTTGAAGTCACGGTCGACCTGGTTAAGGTTGCCCGCGATTTATATAAACTTATCAAATCTTTTTACTTGTTATTTTAATCATCATATCTTTGTTTCGAACTTATCTTCGAATCGAAATCCTCTTTGATTTGAGTCCATCAAATTTGAATCTCTATCTTTGCTTTGAAATCTATTCTTGTATAGTCGAGCGAGGAAGTGTATTTGTAAATTTATATTCAAAATGTTTTAAAATATATTGTGTTGTTTGAGTTGTTGAAGTTGATTTGGGTTTCCGATCGATTCGTCTGATCAACGCTATCGATAGGATTTCCAAAACACTTGAGCAGAGCAAACTGACACAATATCGTTTTCAAATTTGGTAAATAAAAATAGTTTTGTATGATTATATTATATATAAATATAAGTTTTCTGAAATTAAATTGTTAATGAAGTTTGTTGTCAGAAATGATAATATTTGATTTTCATTTATTGTTTTATAAACCATTGACTATTGCATAATATGAATAAATGAATTTATAAAACTTGTTTATAATTTAATTTGGAATTTTAAGTGAATTTAAATTTGAGAATTTAATTTCTGGTGATTTCAAACTTTGATTTAAAAGTTTTAAAGTGTATAGTATTTAAAATATTTCAAATAGAAATCATTTCCAAAGAATTTTAAAATGTTGAAATCAGTGCTCTTCTTTTTGTCGCTGGAAAATAATTTCGGTGATGGCGGCCACATTATCGACATTCATTTTCGAGTTTCGAAGTGGAGAAACCATTATGTAGCTTTGCTACGGTTTTGTTTTGGAAAAATATTTTGATTTGAATTTCTTAAATATGACTGGATTTATATCTATATATATATGGGTATATTATTTTAAATGTAATTTGATTTAATATATATATATATATAGTATATACGTAATTATTTCTAAAGGGTTTGAAATTAAACGGAAATTTAATTCTTAAAAATCATATTAAAAGATGTTTTCAATTATAAATAAAGCTAAATTTTTAATAAGTATTTAAACTTGAAATAATTGAATTTGAAAATTTTATTTGTATAGTACTAAATTGCATTCCAATATAACTTACCTAAATTATTCAGAAGTTAAAATGTAATTGGATAATATACAATATAAAATGATTTTATAAATAAAATTTGAGTGTTTATAATAAATGTTATACACTAGATTTTAATTATAAAAAAAATGCTAATAAAGATGATAGAATAATTAATTGAATGAGATGAATATAATAAATTTTGTTCTGAAAGAATTAACAAATTGAATTTGAACAACTTATGAAAATACCTTGAATTTAAAAGCAATTAGTAAATATAAATTAATTTAAATCGAAACTTTTATAGTTTAAAAAATTTATATGTGTTAAATATATGTGATTAGATATATTAAGTAGAATAAATTTAATAATAAATTGGAATAAAGAAGAATTTAAATTGCTGAAAAATAATATGATTATAATAAAAGACTATTCAAATTTATGGTTTTAGAAATTATAAATTGAAGATAATTGGATAATAAGATAATGAATTTAGAAATAGTTGAGATTAATTTTAGAGAAATCAAATGGATTAAATCAATTATTGAATATCAATTAATTTAAATTTGAATTTATATGGTATAAATTAATTGTTATTTTGTATTTCAAATCTGTTTTCTTTCTGCTTGTTTCTATTCTCCTACCTCTTTCCTTTTCGGTGACGAAAAGTTTTGAGTGGAGGAGAGTGTAACAACCCGTAAATTTAACCGGTTTTAATAACGTTATTAGTTAAAATTTTGTAAAATTTTAAAACGATAAAATTTTGAAATAAAAATTTAATATTTGAAACGCGTCTAGTTAAACATAGCAACTGGTAAATTTTCGTCCGAAAATATGAAAGTTTATTTCGCGCGTAATTTTACTTCAATTTAATCAGTTAAAAAAAACAATGAAAATAAAATGTTTTCAAAACCAAAATATTTTTACATAGAAAAATTCTAAAACATCTTCTGAGCAAGATGTCAGTTTGTCGTTTTTCCAAATTCGGACATCTTTGGCTCCGTCGGTCTTATTTTCTTGCGTTTTTCTTGCATTTTCCGCCAGTTAGAAATTTCGAATTTTTATAATTCAATCGTACCACTGATATCAGTATACCGTTTTGATCGTCACGTCGCGCTGATCTTTACGGCATATTTGTTGTGTATTTCGAAATCCGAAAGACGGTGAAATTCACAGAGACGGTTACCGTATCGGTACCGGTTTTGTGACGTTTGGTGTATGACCATTTGAATTCATTGTCCATTCGATTTTTCTTCGTAAAACTCAATAGCCGTTGTTATTATTTTTGCCTTGGATTTTCCAGCTGTTTGCATTTATGAGTACTGAATTCGCGTGCTTAACTTTTGGTTTCCATTGGCTCATGCTTTTCCCTGGTTCCAATACAAATTTACTGGTTCATCTCCTTTTTTTCTCTTCCCACTGTAATTTACAACCTCACTCACCGGTTCCTCTTTTCTTTTGCTACCGTTCATTTATGGTCTGAAGAACTTAAATATGCTAAAATCTTTTCACTAGCCTGTTGCCCAAAACTTCAATTCTCATTTCTCCCTAACCACAGCCTAGCCTCACCACACAGCAACCCATTAGACCTTCCACCCTGCACTTGCTCCCATTTCTCCTTTTCATTTTTTTTCCATCCTGAAGCTTTTATGTACAAAACAAAGCTTATATCAAAATTCAAGTTGCATTCTTATGAAATCTGTTGCTCTTGCTTTGAAAAGAAGAAAAAGGGTGACAGCAAATAAAGCTTAAATTTCATATTTGCATACAAAGAACCATGCTTGTTTTTTTTTCAAACCGGCTATGTCCACCTCGCCTCAGTCGTTCCGCCACCAACCAGTCAACCCCCTCGCCTTGCTCTACTGCCGATCCATCGCAGCTTCTTACTACCGCGCCTTGTATCCTCAGCCACCGTCCACCTGCCAGAGACCCGCTGCCCACCTGACCTCCACCTTAGGGCAGCGAACGCCATGCTCCTCCTCCACAAATCTCGGCCATATAAAAAAAATTAAATAAAGCTTCATGGTTTCGCCCCACCGTACACCCGCCACCACGCTTACATCGCACAGCCCTCGCTTCACAACCAACCAACTACATGTGCCTCACGTCAGCCATTTGACCGAAGCCTGCTCTTTTTTCCACCAGCTAGCCGACCCATCCCACGCGTGTCAGCCCTGCAGCGTATGTATTGGCCGAGCAACATTTTACTCGTGCCTTTCTTTTATAGGAAGGTATGTAGATATATTTTGTGCCTATTATATATATAATGTTTTCAATATCAGTATTATATGTATTTGCGGCTATTGCTGGGCAAAACAAGAATGAACTAGTGCTGGAAATATTATCTTAAGTATGAAATACTGTTTCAAATCTTTATTTTATAATATTTACAATATCGCATATATTTATTCTATAAAGCCTGCGGTCTTTTGATTTGATTAAGATTTTTTTTCTTCTGTAAATAGTGTACGTGTTATGTGGATAATGGTTCGCTTTATTATTTAAACTGCAGACTTCTTTTGTATGTATAAGTTAGTGTATGTATATGTTATAGTTACAGTATTGATAAACTTACAAATTAGTAAATGTAAATGATTTCTTATAAAGGTATATGAAATGTGTTTATAGTAATTATAATACTGGTTTTACACTATAATGATTTTTAGAGTAATGTTTGTTTAAAGAGTATTATATACCGAATTCACATAAAAAGTTACATATATTGGTATCCATATTTGTCTATCTGATTTTCATAGAGATATTATAATAATGTAAGTTATTTTGATTTTAAGGAATATTGATTTTAAACAAATATTAGGAGTATATTATAAATATATGGGTTTAAATATAATACTGATCTTCTGTGTATACCTATAAATATTTTGATTTTAATATATATATATATATATATATATATATATATATATTCAGTGATACCAATTACCTTCATTGACCTAGTTCTGATTTGATTTCATCCATTTCTATTTATCAGCTCTATATGTCGCATTCGTACCGATTTTTGCTTTGCTTCGATTTGTCATTCAAATTTCAAGTGTCATCTTCTGTACTCTCTAGCCTCGAAAGGTGAGCAAATCACTCACGATTAATATTCTTTTATCTATTAAATCTGATTTCAATTGAAACGACAATTGAAATATGCTACTGTTATTTATGCTATTAACTGTACCAGTTCACCGGTGACATCTGACACCATTATCTGTTAATTATTTATGTGATGATAATATAGTTTGGTCGATAATTGATTGATTGATTGTTGTTATACTGGAGGTTAAATTGTAACGTATAAAGTGATAAATATTATGCAAATTGAATTTGACGTAGAATAGTTAAAGAATTTGAATCGACATATGTGTTGAATTTGGTTAGTTAAATTTGTTTAATATGACCCCTTAAATGTTTAATCATTTGACACGTAGAAAATAATGTTAACTACACCTTGAACCATCAATTGTATGTTGTTTAAATTGATGATGTATGAAATTGTAAATAGATGACAAGTGAAAAACCGTAATGCAATAATCTTTAATCTACATGAAATGATAGTGTAGATTCAAGAAATAATTATATTAATTTGCACAAACAACAATGTAAATTAATACGGTTATTTCGGGATTATTTGAATTGATTATTGGATTGTCATTGATTGTTGTTATTGCTTGTTTATTTACTTTGACACCATCCCAGTTATCACACTGCAAGTTACCTTTGCTATGCTTTGATTTTTGAATTGAATTGGAATCGAGTTGAAATGATAAATACCCAAAAATTGAACTTTGACCTAGGATAGAGAATTAAATAAAACCCGATTGGTCAATAATTTGATTTAAAAATAAATGAAGTTTTATTTGAATAAATAATATGGTCTTGAAATGAAGTTGGAATTTGAATTTTAATGAAAGGAAAATGTTAATATTTAATAATCCGGAACAAAATATTAACATAGTAGTTGATGAATGAACGTTGTTTCAAAAATTAATTATTTAATAATTAATTTGGAATTATTAATAATTAAGTTTGAAATTATTTAATAACTAAGTTTTGAAATTATTTAGTAATTAAATAAGATTGAATTATTTAATAATTAAATAAATTGAATTCTTTAATAAGTGGAATTGAACTTCTGGAATAATTGAAATTGAGTTTCTTTATTTATTAAGTTTTGGAAAATTATTTAAGTAATTAAATAAGTGAAATTGAATTTCTTTAACGAGAAATAAAATGTGATTTATTGAATTGATGTAAGACTTGAAATTTAAAGAAATTTGATTTGATAAATTTAATTTAATTCAATTTGTAAGTTTTGATATAATGAAGTTGAATTTAAATTATGGATTTAATAAATTGGAAATTTAATAGAAATTGTTTGAATGGCAAATTTACTTAATGAATATTGAATGAAATCGATAAATGAATTTAAAACTGAATTGAATGTTAAATTAAATTAATTTAAATGATTTCGAAATGAAACTTGTATTCGAACTTGAATCAATAATTGAATTGTTTTACATAAAAATGGAAATTGAATTATAAGATTTTGAAATGGTAATTTGGAAGTTTTGAAACGTAAATTATGGATATTGGTTTAGAAAGACAAGCGAAATGTTGATTTATAAACACTGATTGAAATTGAAATTGATTTGGTTTTGAAATGAATAAACGACCAATCGGTGTAATAATTACGAAAGTTATTAAAGAGACCGGAATTGGTTAGGGACATACTCACTGTCTAAACTGAAACCACTTTAATAACTATACGCGGAGTGTGATCCAGAATGAAGTGGTTGGAATGATGTACGTGATGACTGAAGAAAGAGAACGATAATGGATAGCCTTGACACTTGTGTCAAATTGGAAATGACTAAAACAGGAGCCGTGCCGGGCCAATGGAGGTCAGCTACCTCAAGCGAACACACTTCTTCGAAAATTACTCATTACTTGTTGTCGATTGGTGCACCCTTGATTTTGGGAGTGTTGTTTCACGGTGTTGCGGTCGTTGCGGCGATGCGTTCTCACCAGTCCGGATCAGGCAAACGGTAGTTTCACTACCTTAGGTATTGCCTCATGTGCCTTGTCATACTTGTATCCCTATACGCGACCACTACGATTTGTTTTGTGTTATACCTATGGAGTACTCCCTGATAGCCACTAGTTTACGGTGGAGTTTATAGTGCTGTATAGACTATGATGCTTATAAAAATGTGTTAAGGGGGATAATGGTAACGCCTTAACACTATTTTGATGTCTTATATTACTGATAGACATTATCTACTTATCGTACACTACTACATAGTAGATAGTTTAACGGATCCTTAAAGGATGGTTATTCCAAACATCCTTTGAGTTACTTGTATTTCAATTGCCATTTCACTTGAGTTGGATTTATTGATATAAGAATGTTAATCCTGACTCGAGTGTTTTGTGTTTTTCTTTACGATCGGGTCAGACTGAGTGTACCAGTATTCGAGGCTCTCCTTTGAAGTTGGAGCTTTGCTTGATGATCCAGCCATCTATTCTGCTTTCTGTATTCGATGATTCCAGTGATGTATTCTGATTTGTATCTGATGTATCGTATTACTCTTCCGTTGTATCTGGTTTAACTCTGATGTAACTTATACATTTATATAGTAGCTTCATGAACTACTATCTCTTTTATTTCCGCTGCATTTATTACTCTGTGTCTGTGATCTGTGATTATTTATTTACTGTATATGTTCAGTTTTGCCAATTTTAAATTAACAACGCGGTATTTTGAATTATTCAAGTCCGACATGTGCGGATGCGAATGGTGCGAAATACCGGGTCGTTACAGTTGGTATCAGAGCTTTGGTAGCTCTAGGCAAAACTCAGCATATAGGGTAAATGTATCTACAGAATCACTCTCATTTAAGTTTCAATCTCTTCCTTTGACTCAATTCCTTTGAATTTTGGAACGGTCCCCTCGGTTCCGAAATTCATTCGTGTCCTTCACTATTCGTCTTCTTTCAAATCTGGAGCACCTCATAACTCTATTTTAAATGATATCTATAATAGATCGGCGGTCTCGCCAATCTTCGAATGATTCGTAAAGGAGCAAAACTCCTTTATAATAGACATTGATTACCGGAGATGTCTGTATCCTCGGTTTATGATGCTATCTATCTCCTGCTATACCTGAATTCTATTTCTTGAGATCGAATGAAGATTTGCCTCGAAATTCTACATCGATCTTATTCTTGAAGTCACGGTCGACCTGGTTAAGGTTGCCCGCGATTTATATAAACTTATCAAATCTTTTTACTTGTTATTTTAATCATCATATCTTTGTTTCGAACTTATCTTCGAATCGAAATCCTCTTTGATTTGAGTCCATCAAATTTGATTCTCTATCTTTGCTTTGAAATCTATTCTTGTATAGTCGAGCGAGGAAGTGTATTTGTAAATTTATATTCAAAATGTTTTAAAATATATTGTGTTGTTTGAGTTGTTGACGTTGATTTGGGTTTCCGATCGATTCGTCTGATCAACGCTATCGATAGGATTTCCAAAACACTTGAGCAGAGCAAACTGACACAATATCGTTTTCAAATTTGGTAAATAAAAATAGTTTTGTATGATTATATTATATATAAATATAAGTTTTCTGAAATTAAATTGTTAATGAAGTTTGTTGTCAGAAATGATAATATTTGATTTTCATTTATTGTTTTATAAACCATTGACTATTGCATAATATGAATAAATGAATTTATAAAACTTGTTTATAATTTAATTTGGAATTTTACGTGAATTTAAATTTGAGAATTTAATTTCTGGTGATTTCAAACTTTGATTTGAAAGTTTTAAAGTGTATAGTATTTAAAATATTTCAAATAGAAATCATTTCCAAAGAATTTTAACATGTTGAAATCAGTGCTCTTCTTTTTGTCGCTGGAAAATAATTTCGGTGATGGCGGCCACATCATCGACATTCATTTTTGAGTTTCGAAGTGGAGAAACCATTATGTAGCTTTGCTACGGTTTTGTTTTGGAAAAATATTTTGATTTGAATTTCTTAAATATGACTGGATTTATATCTAGATATATATGGGTATATTATTTTAAATTTAATTTGATTTAATATATATATATATATATAGTATATACGTAATTATTTCTAAAGGGTTTGAAATTAAACGGAAATTTAATTCTTAAAAATCATATTAAAAGATGTTTTCAATTATAAATAAAGCTAAATTTTTAATAAGTATTTAAACTTGAAATAATTGAATTTGAAAATTTTATTTGTATAGTACTAAATTGCATTCCAATATAACTTACCTAAATTATTCAGAAGTTAAAATGTAATTGGATAATATACAATATAAAATGATTTTATAAATAAAATTTGAGTGTTTATAATAAATGTTATACACTAGATTTTAATTATAAAAAAAATGCTAATAAAGATGATAGAATAATTAATTGAATGAGATGAATATAATAAATTTTGTTCTGAAAGAATTAACAAATTGAATTTGAACAACTTATGAAAATACCTTGAATTTAAAAGCAATTAGTAAATATAAATTAATTTAAATCGAAACTTTTATAGTTTAAAAAATTTATATGTGTTAAATATATGTGATTAGATATATTAAGTAGAACAAATTTAATAATAATTTGGAATAAAGAAGAATTTAAATTGCTGAAAAATAATATGATTATAATAAAAGACTATTCAAATTTATGGTTTTAGAAATTATAAATTGAAGATAATTGGATAATAAGATAATGAATTTAGAAATAGTTGAGATTAATTTTAGAGAAATCAAATGGATTAAATCAATTATTGAATATCAATTAATTTAAATTTGAATTTATATGGTATAAATTAATTGTTATTTTGTATTTCAAATCTGTTTTCTTTCTGCTTGTTTCTATTCTCCTACCTCTTTCCTTTTCGGGGATGAAAAGTTTTGAGTGGAGGAGAGTGTAACAACCCGTAAATTTAACCGGTTTTAATAACGTTATTAGTTAAAATTTTGTGAAATTTTAAAACGATAAAATTTTGAAATAAAAATTTAATATTTGAAATGCGTCTAGTTAAACATAGCAACTGGTAAATTTTCGTCCGAAAATACGAAAGTTTATTTCGCGCGTAAATTTACTTCAATTTAATCAGTTAAAAAAAAACTATGAAAATAAAATGTTTTCAGAACCAAAATATTTTTACATAGAAAAATTCTAAAACATCTTCTGAGCAAGATGTTAGTTTGTCGTTTTTCCAAATTCGGACATCTTTGGCTCCGTCGGTCTTATTTTCTTGCGTTTTTCTTGCATTTTCCACCAGTTGGAAATTTCAAATTTTTATAATTCAATCGTACCGCTGATATCAGTATACCGTTTTGATCGTCTCGTCGCGCTGATCTTTACGGCATATTTGTTGTGTATTTCGAAATCCGAAAGATGGCGAAATTCACAGAGACGGTTACCGTATCGGTACCGGTTTTGTGACGTTTGGTGTATGACCATTTGAATTCATTGTCCATTCGATTTTTCTTCGTAAAACTCAATAGCCGTTGTTATTATTTTTGCCTTGGATTTTCCAGCTGTTTGCATTTATGAGTACTGAATTCGCGTGCTTAACTTTTGGTTTCCATTGGCTCATGCTTTTCCCTGGTTCCAATACAAATTTACTGGTTCATCTCCTTTTTTTCTCTTCCCACTGTAATTTACAACCTCACTCACCGGTTCCTCTTTTCTTTTGCTACCGTTCATTTATGGTCTGAAGAACTTAAATATGCTAAAATCTTTTCACTAGCCTGTTGCCCAAAACTTCAATTCTCATTTCTCCCTAACCACAGCCTAGCCTCACCACACAGCAACCCATTAGACCTTCCACCCTGCACTTGCTCCCATTTCTCCTTTTCATTTTTTTCCATCCTGAAGCTTTTATGTACAAAACAAAGCTTATATCAAAATTCAAGTTGCATTCTTATGAAATCTGTTGCTCTTGCTTTGAAAAGAAGAAAAAGGGTGACAGCAAATAAAGCTTAAATTTCATATTTGCATACAAAGAACCATGCTTGTTTTTTTTCAAACCGGCTACGTCCACCTCGCCTCAGTCGTTCCGCCACCAACCAGTCAACCCCCTCACCTTGCTCCACTGCCGATCCATCGCAGCTTCTTACTACCGCGCCTTGTATCCTCAGCCACCGTCCACCTGCCAGAGACTCGCTGCCCTCCTGACCTCCACCTCAGGGCAGCGAACGCCATGCTCCTCCTCCACAAATCTCGGCCATATAAAAAAAATTAAATAAAGCTTCATGGTTTCGCCCCACCGTACACCCGCCACCACGCTTACATCGCGCAGCTCTCGCTTCACAACCAACCAACTGCATGTGCCTCACGTCAACCATTTGACCGAAGCCTGCTCTTTTTTCCACCAGCTAGCCGACCCATCCCACGCGTGTCAGCCCTGCAGCGTATGTATTGGCCGAGCAACATTTTACTCATGCCTTTCTTTTATAGGAAGGTATGTAGATATATTTTGTGCCTATTATATATATAATGTTTTCAATATCAGTATTATATGTATTTGCGGCTATTGCTGGGCAAAACAAGAATGAACTAGTGCTGGAAATATTATCTTAAGTATGAAATACTGTTTCAAATCTTTATTTTATAATATTTACAATATCGCATATATTTATTCTATAAAGCCTGCGGTCTTTTGATTTGATTAAGATTTTTTTTTTCTGTAAATAGTGTACGTGTTATGTGGATAATGGTTCGCTTTATTATTTAAACTACAGACTTCTTTTGTATGTATAAGTTAGTGTATGTATATGTTATAGTTACAGTATTGATAAGCTTACAAATTAGTAAATGTAAATGATTTCTTATAAAGGTATATGAAATGTGTTTATAGTAATTATAATACTGGTTTTACACTATAATGATTTTTAGAGTAATGTTTGTTTAAAGAGTATTATATACCGAATTCACATAAAAAGTTACATATATTGGTCTGCATATTTGTCTATCTGATTTTCATAGAGATATTATAATAATGTAAGTTATTTTGATTTTAAGGAATATTGATTTTAAACAAATATTAGGAGTATATTATAAATATATGGGTTTAAATATAATACTGATCTTCTGTGTATACCTAAAAATATTTTGATTTTAATATATATATATATATTCACTGATACCAATTACCTTCATTGACCTAGTTCTGATTTGATTTCATCCATTTCTATTTATCAGCTCTATATGTCGCATTCGTACCGATTTTTGCTTTGCTTCGATTTGTCGTTCAAATTTCAAGTGTCATCTTCTGTACTCTCTAGCCTTGAAAGGTGAGCAAATCACTCACGATTAATGTTCTTTTATCTATTAAATCTGATTTCAATTGAAACGACAATTGAAATATGCTACTGTTATTTATGTTATTAACTGTACCAGTTCACTGGTGACATCTGACACCATTATCTGTTAATTATTTATGCGATGATAATATAGTTTGGTCGATAATTGATTGATTGATTGTTGTTATACTGGAGGTTAAATTGTAATGTATAAAGTGATAAATATTATGCAAATTGAATTTGACGTAGAATAGTTAAAGAATTTGAATCGACATATGTGTTGAATTTGGTTAGTTAAATTTGTTTAATATGACCCCTTAAATGTTTAATCATTTGACACGTAGAAAATAATGTTAACTACACCTTGAACCATCAATTGTATGTTGTTTAAATTGATGATGTATGAAATTGTAAATAGATGACAAGTGAAAAACCGTAATGCAATAATCTTTAATCTACATGAAATGATAGTGTAGATTCTAGAAATAATTATATTAATTTGCACAAACAACAATGTAAATTAATACGGTTATTTCAGGATTATTTGAATTGATTATTGGATTGTCATTGATTGTTGTTATTGCTTGTTTATTTACTTTGACACCATCCCAGTTATCACACTGCAAGTTCCCTTTGCTATGCTTTGATTTTTGAATTGAATTGGAATCGGGTTGAAATGATAAATACCCAAAAATTGAACTTTGACCTAGGATAGAGAATTAAATAAAACCCGATTGGTCAATAATTTGATTTAAAAATAAATGAAGTTTTATTTGAATAAATAATAAGGTCTTGAAATGAAGTTGGAATTTGAATTTTAATGAAAGGAAAATGTTAATATTTAATAATCTGGAACAAAATATTAACATAGTAGTTGATGAATGAACGTTGTTTCAAAAATTAATTATTTAATAATTAAATTTGGAATTATTAATAATTAAGTTTGAAATTATTTAATAACTAAGTTTTGAAATTATTTAGTAATTAAATAAGATTGAATTATTTAATAATTAAATAAATTGAATTCTTTAATAAGTGGAATTGAACTTCTGGAATAATTGAAATTGAGTTTCTTTATTTATTAAGTTTTGGAAAATTATTTAAGTAACTAAATAAGTGAAATTGAATTTCTTTAACGAGAAATAAAATGTGATTTATTGAATTTATGTAAGACTTGAAATATAAAGAAATTTGATTTGATAAATTTAATTTAATTCAATTTGTAAGTTTTGATATAATGAAGTTGAATTTAAATTATGGATTTAATAAATTGGAAATTTAATAGAAATTGTTTGAATGGCAAATTTACTTAATGAATATTGAATGAAATCGATAAATGAATTTAAAACTGAAGTGAATGTTAAATTAAATTAATTTAAATGATTTCGAAATGAAACTTGTATTCGAACTTGAATCAATAATTGAATTATTTTACATAAAAATGGAAATTGAATTATAAGATTTTGAAATGGTAATTTGGAAGTTTTGAAACGTAAATTATGGAAATTGGTTTATAAAGACAAGCGAAATGTTGATTTATAAACTCTAATTGAAATTGAAATTGATTTGGTTTTGAAATGAATAAACGACCAATCAGTATAATAATTACGAAAGTTATTAAAGAGACCGGAATTGGTTAGGGACATACTCACTGTCTAAACTGAAACCACTTTAATAACTATACGCGGAGTGTGATCCAGAATGAAGTGGTTGGAATGATGTACGTGATGACTGAAGAAAGAGAACGATAATGGATAGCCTTGACACTTGTGTCAAATTGGAAATGACTAAAACAGGAGCCGTGCCGGGCCAATGGAGGTCAGCTACCTCAAGCGAACACACTTCTTCGAAAATTACTCATTACTTGTTGTCGATTGGTGCACCCTTGATTTTGGGAGTATTGTTTCGCGGTGTTGCGGTCGTTGCGGCGATGCGTTCTCACAAGTCCGGATCAGGCAAATGGTAGTTTCACTACCTTGGGTATTGCCTCATGTGCCTTGTCATACTTGTATCCCTATACGCGACCACTACGATTTGTTTTGTGTTATACCTATGGAGTACTCCCTGATAGCCACTAGTTTACGGTGGAGTTTACAGTGCTGTATAGACTATGATGCTTATAAAAATGTGTTAAGGGGGATAATGGTAACGCCTTAACACTATTTTGATACCTTATATTACTGATAGACATTATCTACTTATCGTACACTACTACATAGTAGATAGTTTAACAGATCCTTAAAGGATGGTTATTCCAAACATCCTTTGAGTTACTTGTATTTCAATTGCCATTTCCCTTGAGTTGGATTTATTGATATAAGAATGTTAATCCTGACTCGAGTGTTTTGTGGTTTGCTTTACGCTCGGGTCAGACTGAGTGTACCAGTATTTGAGGCTCACCTTTGAAGTTGGAGCTTTGCTTGAAGATCTAGCCATCTATTCTGCTTTCAGTATTCGATGATTCCAGTGATGTATTCTGATTTGTATCTGATGTATCGTATTACTCTTCCGTTGTATCTGGTTTAACTCTGATGTAACTTATACATTTATATAGTAGCTTCATGAACTACTATCTCTTTTATTTCCGCTGCATTTATTACTCTGTGTCTGTGATCTGTGATTATTTATTTATTATATATGTTCAGTTTTGCCAATTTTAAATTAACAACGCGGTATTTTGAATTATTCAAGTTCGACATGTGCAGATGCGAATGGTGCAAAATACCGGGTCGTTACATGTGCACTAGCATGTTGATCTGTGTCATTGTTGTACCCTTTCTACTTTTGTCCATATGCACTATGTGGTGTTGCACTTCCTTCTTATATTCATGCCTAGTCACTGTGTGCCCATGCTCAATTCATGTTGAACTATTGCTTGTTCATGCCTTTTTCTGAATCTGCTTTATCCTTGCTGTTGTGTCTCTGGCCAAGTTGACTAGTTTTTGTGACTGTGCCCTCATGCTAGCCAGTATGCTTGTTTGATGTTGCATTTCATGTATCCATACTTAACCTTGAACCTAGACTACACTTGTATATGACCTCTTGTATTGCTGGTTTGTCCATTCACATGTGTAGCACCATCTTGTTGTTGCGTGTGCACTGAGTCCATCTGCCTTATTGAATTGCTATATTGAACTGACTGGACTTATATATACATGTACCTGACTTCCTTTGCTGAACTAGTCTTGAATTTGTTGTGTGCGCATGCACTATTCTGAATTTGATTTTCTTGCTGAAACAATACCATGAGGTGGTGAGATATTTTGCTAACTCGTTTCTTATTGCCAAATTAAATTTCAATGAACAAGGATCGTTGTCCCGAAAAGCAAATTGCGCAAAACTAATTTGAACTCATTTTGCTCATAACTTTTGAACCATTTGCCCGATTTTGATGAATTTTCCCATTTCAGAAAGCTTAAAACCTAAGCTATAACTTTCATTCGAAGCGCTACGCTAAATTTTGATGTTTTCAATGCCAAAATTGTAGTTACATAACTCAGGCTTGTGTATATTTCCTGCATTTTTAGAATTTGATACTTTTAGAAAAAACTCTCATAATTTGAGTTATACTTACATTTTTGTGATCCATAAGTTATTTTAAAGAGTTAACTTACTATATCACAATTTAGTTTTGGAAACCATGACTTGGTTTGGTGTTTTTGATTTTTAGAACCATGACATGAAAGTTGTATTTCTATTACATTACATAAGTGCAAGCTTCTTATATTTACTTTTATGCGACTAACATTTGCACTTGAGTTAAGAATAGGTGTTCAAGAGGCTATTGGGACTTATTGGCGATGTTGACTAAATGTTGCTTGCTTAATAATAAGCGAATTTGCTTAAAAAAACTAAAATAAAGGTACGCTTTGGGTTTAAAATATAAAAATGTTGAAAATATTGACATATATTTTGTTTTCAACCGTGTGGTTGTTGTATATCGTATATATTATTTTTGTGAAATTGCAAACAGCTCTCCGTACAAAGGAGACTGCCGAATTTTTCCGTAAATCCTAACAATTAGAAAATTTTTACTAAATTTTTCGTATGCTAAAAATAGAAGTTAATGATTGAATCTATTTAAATGTAAAACATATGGTATGTTTGATTCTAATATTAACTACTTAGAGATTAAGTGAACTTCAATTTGATTGTAGGTTTCAAATTCAGTTAATGTTTGAGCGTGTGTGTGACGTTTCCTATAAGAAATTATGAGGATGCAATTTTCATAAGTGGGGAGGTCTATGACAACCCTATTTTAGAAGTTGTAATATTAGATTAATTTAATTAAATGGAAGTGTTTAAATTCGATTTTTGACAATTTTTATTTTTAGAATTAAATTATTATTCAATTAGTTTATTTAGTAAAGGATTTTGTTATAATAAAATTGAATTGGTTAATAAATTACTTTTTAGATAATATATTAAAATTCAAGTGAATTTTTTAAATAAATATATAATATTTTAAAGTGCAAATGATTTCATATACTTGAAATGGATGAAAAGAAGTTGTATTTGATATTCAATAAAAACAGTAATCGATGAATATGGAAAATTATTAGATTTACATATTCTGTATAAGTTATTAAATTATACGTGGTAAAAAAGATAGATGATCAATTTGAATAAAAGAGTGTATCTATAAACATATGTAGTTTATAAAGTTACTTAAATGCAGAAGTGAGGGAGATTAATCTAAAAACCAAATAGAATTAAAAGTAAGGGATATGCCCATTTCAAAGCCTATCCCTTTCCTATAGTCTCAAAACACATTATTCCCATTTCCCGATTCTCGTACCTAACACTAAATCCCCTAATCGAAATCGCGTTCTAAAAGAAAAAAATTCATGCGATTGTGCTATCGCGACCGGAGGTAGACCTAGCTTCTACAAGGGGTGCGATCTAGTGACGTCAACGCAAGCTAGTGATGCTTGAGCATGGAGGCGAGGTCGCATGGACTGGGCTGGAGGCAACAAACACCTGGGGCGGCGGTAGGTAGGGTTGGCGAGTGCGAGTTGTAAGTCAGAGGGGAGGTGCCGGGAATCGGTTGAGACGTTTCATGCGAGGTTTGCTGTGGTCTTGGCTGCAACCCAAGGCAGCAGGCAACTTATATTGGCATCGTAGGTAGCAAGGTGGTTTCAAGTGGATGGCTAGGGGTTGTCGACGTTGGTGGTTGACAAGTGATGTAATGGAGGCACGACTGGTCAGCGATAGTAGCAGCAATGTAGTCGCTGTTTTGGGGTAATCCGTGCAGCATATCGGTGAGTTATTTTTAACTCACACTTCTATATCTACATATATGAATATCCTTGTGCATACTATGATATGGTTGTTTAGGTGATAATTTTTCATTTTAATTATTGAATTAGTTAAAGTATGATTGCATGCGATGAATAGTTTTATGTTATGCATATAGTTGGATAAACTTGATTGGTTTAAGATGTTAATTCCTTGAATGGCTTGATAGTTTAAATTTACAAACGTAATTCTGTTCATTTGTGAATTAAAATATTATAGTATGTCAATACTAGTATATCATCGTATGATAGGAGTTGTTGGAAAGCAACTCGGATCTTTAAGAAAATTTATATTATGTAATGATATTTTACAGAGCGATGTTGGCCACAAAAGATACATTTTTGATGGATTTATTGTTTGAATTGTTTTAATGTTTTTAAAAGATTCTCAAAATGAGATTTTATATATTTTGATCCTTATTGGAATTTATTTTATAGAATATAGTAAAATTAAATTATATTCTTAACCAATTTATTATTTCAAAATTTCTATTCAAAGCTTTTAAAAACGAGTAATATTTAATTAAAAATCCTTTTTAAATTTACTATTTTAAGTATAAAATTTGGAAATATTTTAGAGGCAAAAGATAAAATATGTTATTATTTTATAAAAGCCGTTATGAAAGTAATAATTTTAATTTCAAGTGATTTTGTTATAAAAGTGATTTAAATGATTTTGAAAGAGTTCAAAAGCTTTTATAAATAAGCAACTTTTCTTTAAAATGGGTTATGGATTTAAAAGTGTTTTTGCAAACTTATATCTTTGTAGATATAAAATTAATTTATACCTCCTCTATTTATTTATTATGGATTTGAGATTTTAATGAGATTTCATGCTTTTCTATGAAACGAAGAATTTTAATAAACGATTGAATTGTTGGATTGGCATGGGACATTTCGTACTATTCTTTCGCTTATTACTATAATTTGTTAAGCAGGGTTTGAGCGTAGTTTACTAGCTTTTAGTAAATAATCGAATTTCACTCTCTGGTATGAGACGGTTAGTTAAATTTTAGTAATTATTAAAGCGAAAGTAATTTACACTTTTGAGTCTTACTATCATAGGGTGTTTGGATTTCAGGCCGATAACTCCCCTAGAGTAGATGACTCATTTTTCATCGACTTGAGATTCGATACATTCTTAGATTTGGGTAGCGCTTGATGGAACCACTTAGAGAGGCATTGACGACCTGATGAAACTACTTGGGAGGTGTTAGCAACCTAACGAAACTGCTTGGAGAGGTGTTAGCGACCTTATCAAACTGCTCGGAGTGGTGTTAACGAGCTTGTCAAACTGCTTGGAGAGGTGTTAGCAACCTTGTTATTGCGTTCGGGAATGAAATTCCCTTTCTTTTGTGAATTTGAAGAATTTGAATTGTTATCACCATATTTTTTATGATATTCCATTTGAGACCTGATATTGATTTATGAAATGATGATTCTAATTGATATGCCTTATTATGATTATTTGGTTTTAGGCATATTTCTATTATGGCTTATTTTATTGTTAAGCCATATATTTATGATAATGGAATTATGAAACCTTATTATGATTATTTGGTTTTAAGCATATTTTTATTATGGCTTATTTTATTGTTAAATCATATATTTATGATATCAGTATCTCACCTTTTTATTCGATATAGTCTGACCCGTTTATTTTAAAATAATCGGGTCTGGCTAAGACTCTATAGGTACAGGGACTCGCTGACTTTGGATTTTGTGCTAGCACTGGAGTAGACTATTTTGACCTTTTTAGTTTACTTCATGGTTGTATATACAGACACTTGAGATGACCAATCATGAATATTATTCAGTAGTTATCTTGTACCTGATATGATAAGTTGGATGTGATGTAGATATATATGTGGGCCTAGTACATATATTTTGTAGACTCACATTTTATTATGTATATGATGTATATTATTCAACCGCGATATGTGGCTCTGATTCTGATTTATTTATATTATATACTATTCTGAATATTTTAAACCGGTGTATCCATTACTTTGTATTGATACTATACACTTCAAAATTGTCAGTTTAGATCCCAAAAATGTAATAAAGACGTGTCAGTGTTAGTCCAAAGATATAGCCACATTAGGCTGCCCTTAACCTACTGTATTCTCGGTGTTATTGGATGACACTACTTGTAATGTTCTTTAATAATATGGGTATAGTGGTGGGGTCGTTACATATAACATGTATACCATGATTTCTGATATGTCCTGTGACGCCCCACCTCTATACTCACACTAGCCAAGGACACTACGGGGTAATGCCGTCGACTAGCACGAAGAATAAGGCTGTTGAGGAGAGACCATCTGTGTAATTGCTTTGTGCGAGTACCGATATGTCAGATAATATAACTTACATTTCATTTAAAGAGGAAATCCGACATATCAAATACAAACTCAAAGCTACAACACAGTGGCTATGTGGACTTCGGAAACAAATATAGAAATAAGCATAACACAAATCAGTCACAGACATTCATATCACAAAGGCGGAAACAGATATGAATATAACACATAAAAGTGTACATCAAATAGTGGTCAAACAAGATCCACTACATCACTAAAGAATAGATACAAGTGCTAGACAAAAGAATAAGTATACATCAAGGAGTCTCTATCTCAAATGTATACTAACAAAAACTACTATACTAAAGTAGTTAGCCAAAAGTCAGGTGAAGGACCCTGATAAGAAGTCAAGCAGGAGCACCTGAAATACCTCGGTCTGACCCGAGTATCATTTAAGAAGAAAATAATAAACGGATCAGTTTAGCTATAAATATCATATAAAGTGAGATAGGATAAGAGATATGACAAAACGTATGATAACAATAATGCCATACTGCGACAAGTATACATCAAATAACAACAAAAATCATACAATATCTCAAGAATCTCAAAGCACCAAAAAGAATGTAATATTCTTTAAATTATTCACCAAAACACAAATATTGACAAAACATATCAACGTCAATCGCAAAAATCGGTGAAACACAAATTCTAGAAATCATCAACTTGAAATCCAGAAATCACAAATGGGGGAAGGCCTATCACAAATGGGAGCATGAAAACTCACCAACACGTGTATCACAAATGGGTCGCTATCCCTTGGTCGCTAACCATAGAGCCGGTGCCACGACGTAGTACAGCGAACGCCCGAGGAACCAGAAACTCAAATAATCCAGAACATCGACGTAGTACAGCGTTACGCCCGATGAACCAAACTCAAATAATCAGGTACAACGGTGTAGTACAGCGAATGCCCGATGAACCTGAACACAAATAATCTGGAACATCGACGTAGTACAGCGAATGCCCGATGAACCAAACTCAAATAATTCGGAACAACGACGTATTATAGCGAACGCCCGATGAACCAAATTCCATAAAAACCATAGGTCGCTAGCCTATAAAAATGAGACGAAGCTCCATAAATCGGGGTACAGTCCCCCACGTGGACAAAGAGACATCGCAAATTGCTAGTCTAAACCATAAAATGATCATCATCGATCATCAAGAAGTGTCGATTACACTAAGCTAGTAAATAGATGAGTTTAGCTTCATGTCCCATAACCATTGGCTTAACTTAAATATTTACGAACAGATTGTAGATTTCTACTCGAAAATTGTCACAAGAGTTTAATCGAACAAGTCTAAGAATTAACCGACAAAGTAAACGCAAGAGTTTCATACCACTTGTTTTGCTAAGCCGTTTAATTAGATTTCTCATACGAATGAGGTAAAGGTTTGTATATACTAATAGGTTGGAAAACGGTTTTATAAACGAGCTTTGTATTAAAATAGAGTTGAAATCATCTTTGTGAAAGAGTTTGAATATTTACTACTAGTATAGAAAACCTTTATATTTTAAAGTGACAAATCACAGAAATGATTGTAGAAACAATTAATCATCAAAATCCACATTCGACGACGTGAATTAAAACCATAAAAATCGATACTGAATCCATCAAAATGGGTATTCACAAAAATCCTGAAAAAGAAGTCATCAAAGTCGATAAATGATAGCAACAATTCGGATCATCAAAAATCGATTAAAAATCGGAAACCCGCACGAAACTGCCTAAAATAGGCAAAAAGCAAATTTCACAGATTCAGTCGACTAAACCAGAAGGTCAGTCGACTGATACAAGGCCAAAAACTCTCGGGTTCCTGGCTCAGTCGACTGACCTTCGGGTTCAGTCGATTGATACAAGGCCTGGAACATTCGGTTCCCAGTATCAGTCGACTGAACCAGAAGGTTAGTCGACTGATACAGGACCAGAGAATTTTCTGGTCCCAGATTCAGTCAACTGACCATCTGGTTCAGTCGACTGAATTGTCAAATGCAGTATTTCCAGCCTAGCCCCCTAAAGGAGAAAAATCCTAATCGGGAGCGATCAGACGAGCATCAGAGACTAGGGATTTATGCCTAGCGATAACCCAGCCTTATAGGCTCTTCGATACACCCCAACATCGTGTTCAAACATCAAAGATAGGATTTTTAAAGATTTGACTTCAAAACGCCAAAAATTGGAATATTCATCAAACCAATTCAATTCAAAAGCAAATGGACAAGGAATAGATTTTAGGAATTACTACCAAACAACTATCAAAGATATAGACATAGATGTGAGTTCAAAAACTCACCTTTAAACCCAAAACAACAAATGAGAAGCTCTAAAGCAAAGGAAAGATCATCTACTCTTCAATTTCAACTCTAGAAGCTCCAATCTAAGCTAATAAGCAAATATTTCCTAATTTAGGGTTTAGGAATTTCTGAAATTGAAGAGAGATAGAGATGGAGAAGATGAAGAGGATGCTTAACTAAGTTTCTCCTTGATTTTGGACTTGAATTTGAATTCCTAATAGAGACTAGGGCTTAGGAATTTTGATTTCTCTTCTCCCATTTTTGCTTTAGCTTGAGTGTTAGGAAATGTAATGAAGGAATGAAGAGGAGTGGAGTGGGAGTTAGGGTATTAGATGGGTTCATGGGCTGAAACCCAAACCCAAAGCCCTAAATGAATATATCAAAATTTCACTCAACTCCAAACATACCGATGTTTATACTCAAAAAGGTCACAAATAGCATTTTGGTCTCGAGTCCTAATTCGACTGTTTGCAAAAAGTGACATTTCAGACTTAAATCTGACTAACGATGCTATATTTAAATAAAATATTTAAATATACAATTGTAAAATATGCGGGTTGTTACAGACTCCCCTCCTTAAAGAAATTGCATCCTCACAATAATTAAGAGGAAGATAAAAAGTAACAACCATACGAAGGCATAACAACACAAAAGAAGAAATTTTGAGATGAGAAGTTCACCATAAAGAGCACGAAAGAGTAAGTCCAGATGTGTTTACTCGATGAATTCTCAAGATTCCCAAGATCAATCCTTAGGATTTGAGGACCATTGAACTTTCACAAGAAGAACATCTTTATTTTGAAGGCGTTTAACCTTCGAAGTAATGATATGAATAGAACGTTGCTCATAAGTCAAATTTGGTGAAACTTCAATTTCTTCAATTACACCGGGCTCAAGAATAGAATCGGAATCATGAAGGAATTTCTGTAGTTGAGAGACGTGGAATACGTCATGAATAGCAGAAAACTGAGTCGGTAATAAAAGGCGATAAGCCACGGAACCAATACGTTCGGTGATGGAAAATGGACCAACATATCGAGGTGCTAACTTTCCCGATCGACTGAAACGTACAACACCCCTCATAGGTGAAACACAATTGAACACCAATAAAATCTAGACCTAAAACCAGCTTCTCACCGGCTTCAAGCTAACATAAAGGAAATCAGCATGGCCTTCCGTAGAGTGCCTCGAAAGGTGCCATACCAATACTAGATTGGAAGCAATTATTATAGGAAAACTCAACAAGAGAAATATGATCTTCCCAACTTCCACCAAAATCAAGAACACATGCACGAAGGAGATCTTCAAGAGTTTGATTCACACGCTCTATTTGTCCATCGGATTGAGGACGATAAGCGGTGCTAGAATTAAGCTTTGTTCCTAAAGCTTTTGAAGACCTTACCAAAATCCACTAGTAAAATAATGGATCACGATCGCTAACAATAGAAGTAGGAACTCCATGCAATTTAACAATTTCTTTGACATAGAGTTTAGCCGAAAGAGGTACGGTCCAAAAAGAAGGATGAGCCTCAAGGCTACACAAAACAAGAGATGCACATAAATTGGATTCATGATCTCGATTCTCACAAGTGGATAAAGTCTCGAGATCACTCCATTCGGATATCATCATGGAAACAACCGCTTGTTGCTTACGACTAAGGGCATTGGCAACACAATTTCCCTTTTCGGGAGTATAAAGAATAACAAGATCATAAGATGCAAGGAACTCGAGCCAACGTTGTTGACGCAAATTAAGTTCCTTTTGAAAAAATAATAATTCAAAGATTTATGATCGGTGTAGAGAATAAATTTCTCTCCCAAAAGATAATGTCGCCAAATTCTAAGAGCGAAAACAATGGCCGCGAGCACTAGATCATAAATGGCATATCTAATCTCGACAAGCTTTAATTGTCAAGAAGCATATGTGATAACACATTCCCTTTGCAAGAGAATGACACCCAAACCAATACGACTAGCATCGGTACAAACAATAAAGTCTTGATTCCCTTCGGGAATCGCAAGAATAAAAGCATCGGAAAAGAGTTCTTTTAATTGATCCTCTTTCTCGAAAAGCTAAGACATTCAAAATTATAATTAACTTTATGTAATCATCTTTTTATAAAAATTTACTTATTACAAGTCAATTTAATGTGTCTGACTGTCTCATCATAGCATTTAGGAGATTCCTATCGATAACGTTGATCAAGCGCATCGACCAGAATTCTTAAAGCACTCAATGGGCAAAACAACACAAAATCATCTTCTTTATGATAAACATGTCTCTTAAAATTTTTACAAATATTCTTTGCTCGTTTTAAGAACAAAATCTAATCATACTTATAAATATCTTATTAAAAAGATTTGCAAATTTTAAATTGTTGTTTTCATCCATAATCAATAAATACGAGGATGGTCTCATCGAGATATTCGCAGAATACTCGATTCATAAGAAGGATGAAATAAGGTAGAAGGTTCATCAAACCGAATGACATAACGAACCACTCACAAGAATCATAACGAGTGCGGAAAGGGGTAAGTGGAATGCTACCATCCGCAACTTGTAGCTGATAAAACCGGTGGCAAGGTCGAGCCGAAAAGACCTTAGCACCACTCAATAGATTGCTTAGGTGATAATTCTAAGACAAGCTCAAATATATTCCGGAAAATTCACAAATTACTTGAATGAGAGAAATAACATCTTCCTCATCAAGTGGGTTTAAAGAATAGAATGATGCCACCGAATTTGGAAATCAAAATCATTAAAATTAATAGAAATATGCTTAACAGATTGAGAATGTCGAAGATATATAGTCTGCTCAGGACATAGGATATGGGCTTCATAATGATCAAGCCAATCCTTTCCCAAAAAATCAATTTCGTAGCCTAAGTAACGCATAACATGCAAATCGGCTCGAAAAGAATAATCACATAAAATAATCTCCACATTTTCACAAACTAAACTGAGTGTTGCGGATCCACCAACCGGATTCGCAATTCTCAGTGAAGTCATCAAGCCCGTAATATTTAAAGAAAAAGAATCAACAAGTTCTTTTGATATAAAAGAGTGGGACACACCCGTATCAAAAGAAATCAAATAGGAAGATCACGAAATAAAATAATGCCATCAAGGACTGAATGAAAAAATACCTTGACCAAGAGAAGTGTTACTAGGGGCTTGCACAACATTCAACTCTCCCTCTCTCCTACTTTGGAATATGGGACATGTAGATATAAGATGGCCCGAAATTTTGCAATAACGACAAAAAATGGTTTTGGGCACTATTTGCATAGTGGTCCGTAGAACCACAATTGTAGCATTGTCCACGACTAGAGGTAGGAGTCTTTGCTACCGAAGTTTCTTGCTTCCCTTTCTTAGTGGGATTGGGGCCTTTGAACTAATAGGCCTCTTCATTTTATTATTGAAGTTCTGTTTGGCACGCACAACTTCAACATCACTTTCTCTATCGGCCTCTTCAAGCTGAAGAGCGATATCTACAAGTTGATCGAAAGAAACTTCTAGTTTCAGAAGTAAGGGCTTTTTGAGGTTCTTGTTCAACCCATAAACAAATCTCTGATTTTTCTTCAATGGGGTATTAATATATTCGACCCCATATTTAGAGAGAGATTCAAAAGATGCGACGTAGTCGGTCACAGAAGATTCACCTTGAACAAGGTCAATAAAGCGCCAAGCTAAAGTTACTTTTTCAGCCTCCGCACAAACTTCAATTCGAATCTTTCCCGGAATTTCACCCAAGTAAGATCCACTTCAAAAATCTCCGAGACTGGAAGCTCATACCAATCTAATGCTCTTTCTTGGAGCATGCTAGAAGCCACTTGGACTCGATGTAGATCAATAAGATTCATGCGGGAAAAAATGATATCGCATGATCTAAGCCAAGCTTGGATTTCTATAACGTTTTCGGAACCATTGAATGGCCTTCCTCCTAAAGCAGTATAATCTCTACACAAACGTGCAAACCCGGACTTAGGGTGAGTAGGCGCTGGAATGGGTCCGGCAGCTTGGGCATTGTTCACAAGATCTAAAAGTTGTTGAGCAGACATAAATACTTCATCCTAAGAAGTAGCACTAGATTGACCGGCGCTGGGACGGCCTGGTCTAACCATTTCTCTTCTCTAAGAAAGAAAGAAAGAAGAGGAAAAGGTTATTCTCAGAATGAATATCAAACAAACTTGATTGATAAAACAAGGCATCACAAAAGAAAATAGGATAGAACAGTACGAAGACTCGAAATAAATCCTATGGCACGATTCCTAAGAAAGACTTAGGACAATGATCCTTGCTAGATTATTCTACATTGTTCCGAAGTTTGGCTTTGATACCAAGCTGTGATGCCCCACCTCTATACTCACACTAGCCAAGGACACTATGGGGTAATGTCGTCGACTAGCATGAAGAATAAGGCTATTGAGGAGCGACCATCTGTGTAATTGCTTTGTGCGAGTACCGATATGTCAGATAATATAACTTACATTTCATTTTAAGAGGAAATCCAACATATCAAATACAAACTCAAAGCTACAACATAGTGGCTATATGGACTTCGGAAACAAATATAGAAATAAGCATAACACAAATCAGTCATAGACATTCAAAAAGAATCGCAAACACCATTTTGGACTCAATGGAAGTGGTCTCGAGTCCTAATTCGACTGACATTTCGGACTTAAATTCGACTAACGATGCTATATTTAAATAAAACATTTAAATATACAATCGTAAAATATGCGGGTTGTTACATGTCCGATACTTGAATCATAAGGATATTTCATAAGAAATATATTATTCCATAAGTTGATATCATTTAATTTTAATATATTGATTGTGTATTTTTAATATAAATGTTGTCCTATATATTAGTAGATTAGTTGCATGCTCCTTAGTTTTTGAGCTTTCCTCAAGCTAGGGATGTTATGTGTAGTACTATTAATATATAAACCAAATGAGGTAAGATACTTATCCATATTTATTGAGCTTTTCTCAAGGTATGTATAGTATATTTAGGCTGTCGTGAAATGGTGAGTAAGGGTGAATAATTTCTTTTCACTTGTTGAGCTTTCCTCAAGATAAAAATGAGATTAGCACAATAAAGCATAGGTTAGGAGTTATATATGATACAACCGATAAGGAGTTATCCATTGTATACAAGAGTATGATTTGTTAAGCTTTTCTTAAGGCCAGAATCCCAATATATTCACCATGTTTCTTCTTAGGGTATGGAGAAACATAAAAGACTGGTAGGAGCTTTATTAGAAAAATGAAATGGTAATATTTAACCTTTATAATATTGTGAGAACATCTGCTATGTATAAATTGAACTAATCTACATTGAAAAATTTATGCAATTAATATAATTGATAAAATGTTTATCAATTGAAATATGCAAATGAACTGAATTAATATTGACAAGTAGAAATATAAAACATACTTACTAATAGATTTTTGCATGTTGATCCATGTAAGGGCTTAATTTTTCAACTACTAAATACATTCATAACTTGCTCAATTACGTGTTTACATGCCCAAGACCGTGTATTGTCTTCTTTGAGTCATGAACTCTACAAACAGTAATGGATATGAATATTTGATCCATATATAATCACATATAAATGTTATATGGTGAATGTTCGTAATTATAAAGTATGAAAACTCGATGAATTTATTTCATTTGAAATAAGCTAGTAAACCATAGTAGGAGCATCATAATAGTTGATGAACTCTTGGGATTGATACATATAGATGTACGCAATCGTAAGTCCGCTAATACCAAAATGGTTCAACATACTTCGTTATATGCATTGATGAGTTATCACCGACATAGACATGTGTATTTGATGCAAACATAGTATGTCTATGATAAGCTCATAGAGTATAAAACGAAAGTAAATATAATAATATGCAATAGAAAATCAAAATGTTTTGATTTGATCGAATAAGTGAATATATTGGAAAGTGTTCCGAATGTACCTAAAAATAAATAAAGATTCAATCTCAAAAGTCATCCACCCTTATGATAGATAATAATGTAATGATAAGGAGTAATCAAAATTTGTTGGACAAATTATGATTAATTGTGACTGAAGTTGAGTTAACTACTTTCTACAAGGTCATGTACACAAGGTTAAAATTAATTTCATTTAAATAATAGTTTGCAATATCATACAAGATAAGTGTTTATAAGAAATTTCAACATATCCTAGACCAAGGAGTTTGCAGGTTGTGCAAGTCGAAAGACTACACATAATAATTTTTCGTGAGGAATCTTGTATGAAACGCCCCAAAAGAAGTTTTAGGACGATAGTCATTGGATAACCAATTTATGTTTTAAACATAAGTAGTGTAAACTAAAGCCAAATCAATTTTATATAAGGAAATTCATAAAGTGTTTGTGAATACCTATTCTGTTACACCGAGAAACAATCGTTGTTTCAAGAAATACCAAATTTATAGTGAAGGAATTTCTATTAGAAATTATTGGTAGTAAAATTGAGTTGTATATGATCCAAAGATGAAGTCGATTATGTAAGATGAAATGAAATTAACCAAAACTAAACGAACACAACGCATTAGAATATCTAATAAGTATTCTTAAACATTTCAAAGAGACTATAAGTTTCTTATGAATGCCGAGAATAGATAATCATCAACAGTCAATTAAACCATTAAGAGTGTTGAATCTACTATATGATATGATGCACAAATTTGAAATCGATTCTAGGTACAGTATCAAAATATGATTTTGATAGTTGTACCCGAAGGGATATGATCCATCGGTCGCGAATGAGTCTTCAAGAGCAAGACTAATGCTGTTGGAATATGATGTGCAATGTTGATAAGAATAACATTGTAAATCTCAACTGTTGAAATTAACGTAATAGATTCATTGTTCGACGTGCTCAATTTGATTCGGATTTTTTACTTATGAAATTATCGCTTGGTATGACTTTGTTTTTGGTACATATGTGTTGAAATGGAAAATTCTAAATAGTGATTTAGAGTAGACTATTTACACATATCAACCAAAATATCTCGAATTCAGTGGAATCAATATCGAGTTTGTGGGTTTTAGGATATGATCCAAGAAATGATATAAAAGTATCATTATATAAGCATCAGAATTGAATAAGTATATTAATAGAAATATCAAATAGTTTGATTTTCAGTCAAAATGCAGTGGAAGCATGTGTCCATAAGAAAGAATATTTAAAGGTACATAGATATTTTTAAAACTATAAATAAACAACATACCACTAATTATTAATTATGTACTTATGTTAAAATCAGTAATAGTTTGGTTGTTTATTACTCAATATTGGATTTGTAAATTATATCTGTTATATTAAGTATAAAGGATGTAAGGAATGTCCTAAATCGATATGCAAAGGCACCTTATTAAAATGTTTAATATGGAACATTAAGATGGATTCCTTATGCATTGGCAATATGAATTATCATACATGTTATACAAACACTAATCGATATATGATGTCGATACACATTTAAATTGAATTTAAATGCAATAAATATTGTTCGCGCTTGAAGTGATTTTAAGGCCCAAAATGGGCTTGTTATTTTCAACTAGGATAAGCAAGGGTAGGCCGACCATATTGTTGGCTAATGTGGGTTGGAATTTGAATTAAAAGAGAGGTGAATTGGTGTAAGAAAAATAAGGATCTAGATCCTTATTTTACTCCTTTGGATCTCCTTATTTAATTATCTCTAAGCCACGCATTTCATTGACATTTTGGGAGCTTCCATACATTCTCTTTGCTGGCCGAAATCAACCTCCCTTTCTCCTCAAATTTTATAGCATCTTATATACAAATCCAATCAAATACAATCATCTGTGGTATAGCTGTTCAGGAGCTAGCAACTTCTGGACTTGGAATTGGATTCAAGGAGTTTAGTTAGTTAAAGATTATAACTAATATGTATATCGATGTATTATCACATACTAATGGTTGTATATATGTGTGCTTATCTAATAAAAATTTTCTTCTCATATATGTACGATTGCGACTTCTTGAACCAAGCTTTAAAAAAATTTCAAAAATTAAATAATATTGAAAATGATTTTAATCTAATTAAAATCTAAAATAAGAATAATATACTATAATGTATGTTTTGAATTTTATATATGTTCATTTATATGCAAATGCTTTCGATAATTAAAAAATAATAATTTTGTATATATATATATATATATATGTAATATTTATAAAAGTAATTATTTATTTAATTTAAAATTGATTATATGAATAAAATACATATACATATGTTTATAAATAGTATAAAATTTTAGTACAAAATTTAGTACAAAATATTGTTCATTTCGTTTTCAAAAAGAAAAAATTTCAATTTTTTATTTATTTAAACATTTCTGTAACAACCCGGGTTTTTTCGCATCAGTTTATAATTGACATTAAACGATTAATATTTTCCTTATTACACACGGCTTTACATTTGAGACGTTTGATTTCGCTTGATTCACACGGTCATTAAAACTTTCCTCTTCTTTATCTTTGACTATTTCAAAAATAAAGATACGCGCTTGAAATTTTTTCATTCGTGAATCTTTATTTTGACTTCACTGTGAAATAAAGCTTTGATCTTCTGGCCATCTTCTCTGTTGTACTTGTAGTTGCATTCGTTGTTGTGGCACATTACTCTTTTGATATTGTAGTCTTCACTCTACAATATAACCTGTTGCACTTGTGTTGTTGTCCAGTCTTTGCTATTTCAGTGGTCACTGCACTGTCCAGATTTGTTGGTGATATTGCTTGGATTGTGATAAATTTGCAAAGCAAAAATAACCGGCCTATTTTTATTTATTTTCGTTCGAAATCTAAAACCATCGAAAGGAAATAATGGCTGCTCGATTCTCGTTCGTCCCTCCTTTCAAAAATTAGGGCTTCTTCAATCGTTCGCTTCTGGAACTCGAAGGCGCCAACGTCAATGACTCCTTCAACTTGCTCGTGGCTTCTTCGACGTGCTCGTGCTCGATTGGGCTAGGGCTTAACTTCGTTCGTCTTCCCTCGGTTGCTCGGTTTCTTCTTTTTGGCAAAGCAAGGTGAGTGATTTTTATCTCACTCACATCTGATTTGATTTGGTATTATGCCTTGCGTTTGATTTGGTTTCGTCGTTGATGGTTTATCTGACTTAATCAAAATCGTATAATCCTTGGTTACCTGATTTCAATGATTTTTAATTTGAGTTTGATGATGATGTTTTTGTTCGATTTTGGCTATTTGGTTTACTGCATTTGGTGGCACTTTCGTCCTTGTTGGATTTTACTTGTTGTTTTATGACAATCGGTCATTTCTTGGATCTGCAGTTTGAATATCATGTCTGCACTGTGTATGTATAATCGCTTCTAGTATCACTTGAGGTTGCATTTGTATTGTTTCTGACTTCGTCTCGGTGTTCTTCGAAAATGATTCTGTTTGACTTTGGCCATATAGTTTACTGTCCCTGACAACATTTGTTCGTTTTCACCTGACTTCGATTTATGTTGTTGTTTATGTGATGAATTTGGGCTTTCAGGGTGAACTTGGCGCATTGCTTCGAGTTATATTATTGAATACTTGAGCTTCTCTGTGCGTGGTGCATATCACCTTTACCCCTTGAGTCATTCAGCTTGTATTAATGTTCGTGAATGCTTGCTGCCTTAACCTGTTGCACTATAACTATTAAGATAGCGGCATTGATAATTGCATCTTCACTTTCTCTCCATTATTAAGACTATACTTCTGTTGGCTGCTTTGTAGCTGCTAGTTGTCTTAGTTTTGTTGGTCTTGCCTTGTATCACCTGCTGTTTACTGTAGTCAGTGGTTTATCACTGTTATATTGATATTGCCTTGACATTTACTTCCCCACATGCCACAAGTCTAGGTAGCTTATCACTGGGTTGCATTTGCTTTCAATTACTACGAGATAATTTCAGTTGCTAGTGCATTTAGTGTTTTCATGTATAACTAGTATTGTCCACTGTTGCATTTTGCTTGAGCAATTTTGTACCTTTAGCCATTTTTGGTCTCTGACCTGACTTGTAGTATGAGTTACTAGCTTGCATTTCAATATTAGTTTGTGGTGGAATTTGTTCACCTGTGCATGTCTTGGGTTTTGAAAGGGCATATCATCTTGTAAGCTTAGGTGAACTTACTACTTACTTAGTTGGTTCATCATGTTGTCTGGTTGACACTAGAATTTGTTGATGATTTTGCACTGCATCATTTTATCTTTGTAACCTGGTCTGGTGCATCCTGTTTGCTGTGACATTGTAACACTATCGCATTCATTCTTGTTCATTGAGATACTTGAGGTCTGCATGATCATTGGTTTCTAGTGGAGAGTCTGATACATAATTTTGCATCATAGTATACTTGCACAGTTTCAAGCATTTCATTCATGTATATTTTCATGGAGTAGTTTGCATCTTGACACTGTTGTACACTTGTTATCTCTTAAGCTTGATTTGAAACTGTGCTTGCATGTTTCTGGTGCACTGTATAACTTGAGCTTGATCACGAGTTGGTACTAATTGCTTTCGATTTATTGATCTTTTGCGTTATTCGGTAGTGGCAAGGCAGTGCACGCGTGCGTGTACTGCAGCTACACCGAGTTCGACGTACGGTAGTGGCGAGGCGGTGCACGCGTGCGTGTACTGCAGCCACCCCGAGGTTCAATTTGGTTTGATGCCATCTGTTTCTGCTTCCTTAAGCTTTTGTGTACTTTATCACTGTAGTGGCGAGGCAGTGCACGCATGCGTGAACTGCAGCCACACGGTATTGATGTTTTAACTGATGTTTTCTAAATTATCTTCATTGATATTCTTTTTATCTGTCTTTGTTGATGATTTGGAATTGCTGATATGTTGTTTAACATTGTTTAGTGTTATATCTGCCGTTATTCGATTCTCTTATCGAGAGGTTGGGTATACGAGATTTCTGTGACTGTCGTCTATTTGATATTTGATTATTATTGCTTCTGTACATTAATAACTGATTTTGAATTAGACTGACCCATGTATTATTTTCTTTTAAATTTAATACATTGGTCAGACCAAGTATTTACAGGTTGTAGATTTTTAGCTTTGGGTTGCTACTAGAGCTATGAAGACTTTTCATATCATTTGAAGCATTTTGCGTCTTTTTGTTGTAGTCGGTGTACTGATTAGGATGATGTGTATTCATGTACATTAGTTGATAATGTATTTGTATATATATATATATAACTTCCAGAGTCGACAGTTGTAGTTGTATCATATGTATTGTGTCAAATGTATTATAACTGACATCAGTTATTATATATATGAGACTTTTTGTTCCATTTGTATTCCGCATTTATGTTATCTGTGTTATTTTTATATCTATTGTCCTAAACTATTATAGCCACTGTGTATTAGCTTTGAGTTTGTACCGGTACGTCGGATTTCCTCCTGAAATAAGAATGCATGTTATACTATCTGACATATCGGTGCTCGCACAAAGCAATTACACAGATGGTCACTCCTCAACAGCCTTATTCTCCGTGCTAGTTGACAACACTACACCGTAGTGTTCTTGGCTAGCGTGGGTATAGAGGTGGGGCGTCACAGCTTGGTATCAGAGCCTGGGGTTTAGGAAAATTACAAAACATAACTTAGATGGAGCATATGTTACAACTATTTGTCGAGGTTTTATCTCTCATCTTTGCCTATGTTTGATTTTGATTTCGTGAAAGTATTTTTGGCTTCTGCCTCCGTTTACTTTACGAACTCAAGTTGGGTTTTTGATGATGAGGAATTTGTTCTTGTGTTTTCAGCTTGAATTGATTTAGTCGATGTTGATTTTTGTTCGAATCTCAGCAATTTTGAACTTGATATTTTGTGTTTTCCTCGGCTTGGTTTCCATTCGACTTCGGTCACTTTGTTTTTGAGAAATTGCTAATTTCTTGATTTTCAAGACTCTGACTTTGTTTGCTGTTGGATTCTTTGATGATGATGTTGATTCATTTTGTACTCGACTGTGACCATTAATTGTTGACTTCGACAGTGACTTGATTCTTATTTTCGTTGAAGTCATTTATACATTTATGCATTTATGCATTTATGCTCGTCTTGCTTTGTTTTTCCAAGTGTTAATCGATTCTTCTTTTCCAATTGGTTGTTATCACTTTTGTTGACTTTGATAACTTCTACTTCCGGAATTTTTGGGTATTTCTACTTTGATGAATTTGGAATCGAATTCTTTGGATTTTATTCACATCTTCGAATGTGAAATTTTAGTGAATTGACTTGGTTTCCAAATTTAATCGGTTCTTGATTATTTCCCCGATTTGTTGCTATCATTTATTAGCAACTTTGATGACATTTTCTTCGGGATTTTTGTGAACATACTTTTGATGGATTCGGTATCGATTTCTTTGGATCTATTCACATCTTTGTATGTGAATTCTTGTGATTGATTGTTTCTACAATCATTTTTGTGATTTGTCACTTTAAAAAATATAAAGGTTTTCTATACTAGTAGTAAATATTAAAATCCTTTTCTCCAAACAATTTCAAAACTATTTTACTACAAAGCTCCTTTTCTTAAACCGTTTTCCAATGTATTAGTATATACAAGCCTTTATTTCACTCGTATGAGAAATTGAATTAAACGGCTTAGTAAAACAAGTGGTATGAAACGCTTGCGTTTACTTCGTCGGTTAACTCCTGGACTTGTTCGATTGAATCTTTTGTGACAATTTTCTAGTTCGTAAATATTTGAGTTAAGCAAGTGGTTATGGGACATGAAGCTTAACTCTTATATTCACTAACTTAGTGTAATTGACACTTCTTAATGATCATGACGATCATTTTTGTGATTTAGACTAGCAAATGTGCGATGTCTCTTTCTTCGCACGGTTAGACTAGGCCACATCGGTGTGATTCCGTCTCACACATATCTCTTGGGCTTTGAGGATTGTCTAGACACCATTTGTGTGATTCCGTCTCACACATATTTCTTTCTCTGCACGGTTAGACTAGGCCTCATCGGTGTGATTCCGTCTCACACATATCTCTTGGGTTTTGAGGATTGTCTAGACACCATTTGTGTGATTCTGTCTCACACATATTTCTTTCTCTGCACGGTTAGACTAGGCCTCATCGGTGTGATTCCGTCTCACACATATCTCTTGGGCTTTGAGGATTGTCTAGACACCATTTGTGCGATTCCGTCTCACACATATTTCTTTCTCTGCACGGTTAGACTAGGCCTCATCGGTGTGATTCCGTCTCACGCATATCTCTTGGGCTTTGAGGATTTTCTAGACACCATTTGTGTGATTCCGTCTCACACATATTTCTTTCTCTGCACGGTTAGACTAGGCCTCATCGGTGTGATTCCGTCTCACACATATCTCTTGGGCTTTGAGGATTGTCTTGACACCATTTGTGTGATTCCGTCTCACACATATTTCTTTGTTGCACGGTTAGACTAGGCCTCATCGGTGTGATTCCGTCTCACACATATCTCTTGGGCTTTGAGGATTGTCTAGACACCATTTGTGTGATTCCGTCTCACACATATTTCTTTCTCTGCACGGTTAGACTAGGCCTCATCGGTGTGATTCCGTCTCACACATATCTCTTGGGCTTTGAGGATTGTCTAGACACCATTTGTGTGATTCCATCTCACACATATTTCTTTCTCTGCACGGTTAGACTAGGCCTCATCGGTGTGATTCCGTCTCACACATATCTCTTGGGCTTTGAGGATTGTCTAGACACCATTTGTGTGATTCCGTCTCACACATATTTCTTTCTCTGCACGGTTAGACTAGGCCTCATCGGTGTGATTCCGTCTCACACATATCTCTTGGGCTTTGAGGATTGTCTAGACACCATTTGTGTGATTCCACTCACACATACCTTTTTGCTTTTTGGTTAGACTAGGCCTCATCGGTGTGATTCCGTCTCACACATATCTCTTGGGCTTTGAGGATTGTCTAGACACCATTTGTGTGATTCCATTCACACATACCTTTTTGTTTGCGAGGTTAGGCTAGACACCACTTGTGTGATTCCACTCACACATACCTTTCTACTTTTTGGTTAGCATAGACCTCAATCTGTGTGATTCCGGCTCACACATATGGGGTAGCTCCCCATGGTCTTCGGACCGTCGTGTGATAGGCCTCTTTCTCTATTTGTGTTTTCTGGATTTCTTGTGATGATTTCTAGAATTTGTGCTTCACCAATTTTCGTGATTTCTATTGATAAGTTTTATCAATTTTTGTGCATTGGAGAATTCATGTGTTATCGACTTGTTATGAATACAAGTTTAGGGTATGACATCCCTTTCTATCTTTGAGAAGATTCTTGTAACATTTTTGATGAATGAAAATTCATTGGTATTATATTTTGATGCTAGTTATTTTGATGAGATTTTGACGTGTTAACTTCATTAACCGTCAATTTTTGAAATGGATTTACAAGCGGTTCTCCCGCAATGTTGATTTTGTTGTCCGTTTTTACTGTACTTTGAGAAGTGCAATTTCCTTATCAAAGTTGCTACTGATATTGCTAATTTAATCACGTGTTTTCAAAATTCTTTATTTTTAAAAGTTGTTTCAAAAATATAAATTAAAAATTGTTTTCAAAATTTTTACAGTTTACATTTTCAAAAGAACGAGAAGCGATTTAAACATTTCAGCAAAATCGAGGACTATGACCCCTTTCTTTTACTGATTCGTTTAATTTCGGACTTTTCCGTTTGAGAATGTGAAATGTTATTTTTTTAAAAAAAAACACACAATTTTGCACTTTTAAGGAAACGATAAAGAGATTTAAACGATTTAGCAAAAGTACGGAGTATGGAACCATACTTTTACTACTTTGGTTAATTCCGGACTCGTTAATTGAATATTTGTGATTTCTGATTATCGTTTTTGATAATCGGATAATTGTGTTTCTGATTATCGTTTTTGATAATCAGATATTTGTGAAATTTGATTATCATTTGTGATAATTAAATATTTTTCGATTTAATTATCGTTTGAGATAATTAAATATTTTTCGATTTGATTAATCGAATATTTGTGATTTCTGATTATCGTTTTTGATAATCATATATTTGTGAAATTTGATTATCATTTGTGATAATTAAATATTTTTCGATTTAATTATCGTTTGAGATAATTAAATATTTTTCGATTTGATTAATCGAATATTTGTAATTTCTGATTATCATTTTTGATAATCGTGTCGTTTCTGGTTATCTCTTGTGATAATTAGATATTTGAGATTCTAATTGTCGTTTTGATAATTAAATATTTTCGATTTGAAAAATTCGATTATCGTTTTTGATGATTGAATACTTGCGATTTTGAGATTTAAGCTTCGTATTTTTCTCTGGCGATTCAGGTGAGTAATTTGATTTACTAACATTCAATTCGTGCAGTACGTGATTTCTGCTCTGTTTTCCTTTTCTTTTAAATGCTGGAACTCGATTGATTCTTGCTTTTGATAGTCGTCTGATTTTGATTCCTTGATCCCCACGATGTTGATTCTTTTGATTTGAAGCAGTCGAACCTTTTGATTTTGTATCTTATACTTCCCTGCTGACACTTGCTTTGCTTATGCATTCAACATTGCCATGCTCTTTTGGTTGTTACCTTTTATCCATTTATTCCTTATGATTGCGAGGACGCAATTTCTTTAAGGAGGGGAGTCTGTAACAACCCGGGTTTTTTCGCATCAGTTTATAATTGACATTAAACGATTAATATTTTCCTTATTACACACGGCTTTACATTTGAGACGTTTGATTTCGCTTGATTCACACGGTCATTAAAACTTTCCTCTTCTTCATCTTTGACTATTTCAAAAATAAAGATGCGCGCTTGAAATTTTTTCATTCGTGAATCTTTATTTTGACTTCACAGTGAAATAAAGCTTTGATCTTCTGGCCATCTTCTCTGTTGTACTTGTAGTTGCATTCGTTGTTGTGGCACATTACTCTTTTGATATTGTAGTCTTCACTCTACAATATAACCTGTTGCACTTGTGTTGTTGTCCGGTCTTTGCTATTTCAGTGGTCACTGCACTGTCCAGATTTGTTGGTGATATTGCTTGGATTGTGATAAATTTGCAAAGCAAAAATAACCGGCCTATTTTTATTTATTTTCGTTCGAAATCTAAAACCATCGAAAGGAAATAATGGCTGCTCGATTCTCGTTCGTCCCTCCTTTCAAAAATTAGGGCTTCTTCAATCGTTCGCTTCTGGAACTCGAAGGCGCCAACATCAATGACTCCTTCAACTTGCTCATGGCTTCTTCGACGTGCTCGTGCTCGATTGGGCTAGGGCTTAACTTCGTTCGTCTTCCCTCGGTTGCTCGGCTTCTTCTTTTTGGCAAAGCAAGGTGAGTGATTTTTATCTCACTCACATCTGATTCGATTTGGTATTATGCCTTGCGTTTGATTTGGTTTCGTCGTTGATGGTTTATCTGACTTAATCAAAATCGTATAATCCTTGGTTACCTGATTTCCATGATTTTTAATTTGAGTTTGATGATGATGTTTTTGTTCGATTTTGGCCTTTGGTGGCACTTTCGTCCTTGTTGGATTTTACTTGTTGTTTTATGACAATCGGTCATTTCTTGGATCTGCAGTTTGAATATCATGTCTGCACTGCGTATGTATAATCGCTTCTAGTATCACTTGAGGTTGCATTTGTATTGTTTCTGACTTCGTCTCGGTGTTCTTCGAAAATGATTCTGTTTGACTTTGGCCATATAGTTTACTGTCCCTGACAACATTTGTTCGTTTTCACCTGACTTCGATTTATGTTGTTGTTTATGTGATGAATTTGGGCTTTCAGGGTGAACTTGGCGCATTGCTTCGAGTTATATTATTGAATACTTGAGCTTCTCTGTGTGTGGTGCATATCACCTTTACCCCTTGAGTCATTCAGCTTGTATTTATGTTCGTGAATGCTTGATGCCTTAACCTGTTGCACTATAACTATTAAGATAGTGGCATTGATAATTGCATCTTCACTTTCTCTCCATTGTTAAGACTATACTTCTGTTGGCTGCTTTGTAGCTGCTAGTTGTCTTAGTTTTGTTGGTCTTGCCTTGTATCACCTGCTGTTTACTGTAGTCAGTGGTTTATCACTGTTATATTGATATTGCCTTGACATTTACTTCCCCACATGCCACAAGTCTAGGTAGCTTATCACTGGGTTGCATTTGCTTTCAATTACTATGAGATAATTTCAGTTGCTAGTGCATTTAGTGTTTTCATGTATAACTAGTATTGTCCACTGTTGCATTTTGCTTGAGCAATTTTGTACCTCTAGCCATTTTTGGTCTCTGACCTGACTTGTAGTATGAGTTACTAGCTTGCATTTCAATATTAGTTTGTGGTGGAATTTCTTCACCTGTGCATGTCTTGGGTTTTGAAAGGGCATATCATCTTGTAAGCTTAGGTGAACTTACTACTTACTTAGTTGGTTCATCATGTTGTCTGGTTGACACTAGAATTTGTTGATGATTTTGCACTGCATCATTTTATCTTTGTAACCTAGTCTGGTGCATCCTGTTTGCTATGACATTGTAACACTATCGCATTCATTCTTGTTCATTGAGATACTTGAGGTCTGCATGATCATTGGTTTCTAGTGGAGAGTCTGATACATAATTTTGCATCATAGTATACTTGCACAGTTTCAAGCATTTCATTCATGTATATTTTCATGGAGTAGTTTGCATCTTGACACTGTTGTACACTTGTTGTCTCTTAAGCTTGATTTGAAACTGTGCTTGCATGTTTCTAGTGCACTGTATAACTTGAGCTTGATCACGAGTTGGTACTAATTGCTTTTGATTTATTGATCTTTTGCGTTATTCGGTAGTGGCAAGGCAGTGCACGCGTGCGTGTACTGCAGCTACACCGAGTTCGACGTATGGTAGTGGCGAGGCGGTGCACGCGTGCGTGTACTGCAGCCACCCCGAGGTTCAATTTGGTTTGATGCCATCTGTTTCTGCTTCCTTAAGCTTTTGTGTACTTTATCACTGTAGTGGCGAGGCAGTGCACGCATGCGTGAACTACAGCCACACGGTATTGATGTTTTAACTGATGTTTTCTAAATTATCTTCATTGATATTCTTTTTATCTGTCTTTGTTGATGATTTGGAATTGTTGATATGTTGTTTAACACTGTTTAGTGTTATATCTGTCGTTATCCGATTCTCTTATCGAGAGGTTGGGTATACAAGATTTCTGTGACTGTCGTCTATTTGATATTTGATTATTATTGCTTCTGTACATTAATAACTGATTTTGAATTAGACTGACCCGTGTATTATTTTCTTTTAAATTTAATACACTGGTCAGACCGAGTATTTACAGGTTGTAGATTTTTAGCTTTGGGTTGCTGCTAGAGCTACGAAGACTTTTCGTAACATTTGAAGCATTTTGCGTCTTTTTGTTGTAGTCGGTGTACTGATTAGGATGATGTGTATTCATGTACATTAGTTGATAATGTATTTGTATATATATATATATAACTTCCAGAGTCGACAGTTGTAGTTGTATCATATGTATTGTGTCAAATATATTGTAACTGATATCAGTTATTATATATATGAGACTTTTTGTTCCATCTATATTCCGCATTTATGTTATTTGTGTTATTTTTATATCTATTGTCCTAAACTATTATAGCCACTGTGTAGTAGCTTTGAGTTTGTACCGGTACGTCGGATTTCCTCCTGAAATAAGAATGCATGTTATACTATCTGACATATCGGTGCTCGCACAAAGCAATTACACGGATGGTCGCTCCTCAACAGCCTTATTCTCCGTGCTAGTTGACAACACTACACCGTAGTGTTCTTGGCTAGCGTGGGTATAGAGGTAGGCGTCATAATTTCTATACAGTTTTTAAAATTAAATAATAAACATTTTTATTAAAAATATATATATAACCAAAAAAACTGAGCCGAGAGCAATTTTGGAATATATATATATATTATTTAAAATTATATATGTATATATTTATAAGTAATTATATATATGCATATATAGATTATTTTTTATTTATTTTTTTCCATGGATTATGTAACGAGCCGGAATTTTGGTTATTTGATTTTGAAATATTTAATTGATTTTAAATATTAAAATATTGGTTTTAAAAGGTTTAATAACTTAAAATTCAAATATAGGGATTTATTTGAATATGTGAATTGTGATCTTAATATTGGAATAGTGATTTAAATATCGATCCGATTTTTTTTTAATAATTGAATCTTGAATTTAATTTGAATAAATTGACTTCGAAAGCTTATTTAAATTCTAGTTAAATAAGAATGATAACACTAAGCTTTATATTCTATAATTAAAAGTGCTTAAACTGGTTTTAATAATAACTCGTTTTAATTAACATGTGAAATTATCCTTTCGGGGCACTTTCTTGGATTTTTGACGAAACTAGTGTCATTTGATTCGAAATAACAAATTGTTGTACGTCGACGAATTTCATGGAAATCGAATATATTGTGTGGTCATGTGAGCCCGAAACGCGCAGCGATTAATTTTAGGAACTTATTTATAATATAATTTGATTTTAAAAGCTATATATATATATATATGATAGAATTAGGTCTCGATAATAGTTCCATTGAGTTCAGAATAAGGGTATTTAGTGAAGAATGGCAGTGAGCACGCCTCGATTGAAGTTCGAAAATCTTCGGCGTGAATAGTATCAGATATTTTCCTATATATAGGACCACACCCGCATTCATTTTGCTCTAATCCTAATTTAAACCTTAGTCGCCATTTATCATTACCCTCATCCAAAGATCCATGTTGATCGAAGCCTCTAGAGGCATTTTTAGGCGATCGCCTCAACTAGGAAAAGGTTCGCGGCGGGGAGTGGAGTAGTTTGACCGGTTGGATTGAGCTAGATCGGAGCATGGTGGCGGCGAAGTCGAGATGAACGGGGATCGTATTTAGGGTTCAATCTCTAATGCCATGATAGGCGGCGGCTCCGGTGGCGTTGGGTAGAGGACGTCGAGGGCCACCTTAGGTAAGAAGCGGTGGCGGCTAGAGCGGCGGAGTGACGGCGGCATGCGAAGGAAGTTGCGGCCTGTTTTGATTCAAACGAGAGGATATGCGGCCGTGATTAGAGATGTGATTAGGGTATTAATTAGTGATTAATTGGTTAATTAATTATTTTAATTAATTTATAATCTTGTAAACTAAATATCTATCACATACATGGTCCAAATCGAATGCGGACAGTCGCGTTGCACTCCTAGAATGATAGCTACGTTATGGAATTGGATTTGTGGAAATTGGAGCTTGTAGAATTTCAAGCTAAAATCGAACGCTATTTGATTTTAGATGGAACCATAATAGTTCGGCAATAAGTGGAACTCTAGTGAGTATAACTAACCTTTTTGGATAAATCAGTTTGTTACATAGTAAATAAATTTCACTATTTGTGTTTGGTTGAAATTATTGGCTGATTGGTTAAATATCCGTTTTAAGAAGCGATTGTCATTTAAAAGTGAAATACAGGGAAATAATTGAGAAATCTGAATTTCTCACTGTAGTGATTTAAAATTCCAGTTATATATATCTGTCAATTCTATTCAGTTATAACCCTGTTATATAGATTTATTAATTGTTGAATCTTGATTGTTTAGCACTATTAGTTATGACATTGTGATATGTTCAAAAACTTAACCCCCGTAGTGATAAAAATCAATAACAACATTGGCTAAGTGCTTTGGATGACTATTGGCCTCAATTTAGTATTTTGAAATACTATTAATTTCCGTTTGGCTTGGAATTGGTTTTTGAATCAGAGAATGATTTTTAAATCTGACTTTTGGGTTTTCTGGAACATTTTGTTTAAAATGGATTTTAAAACTTCTCTGTTCACTCCAACCTTTTTATTTGTCTTTTCTAATATATTTAGAAATGGTTTATAGTTGTTTTAGTATTATTTAATAATGTTTAAAGTTGCTTAATTATTATTTTATAATATTCTAAAGTTATTTGATCATTATTTAATAATGTTAAAAATTGTTTAATTATTGTTTAAAAATGTTTAAAGGTTAATTATCAATAGTTTAATATTGTTAAAAATTCATTATTTAAATGATTAATATTGTTTGAAGATAATAATAATTATTTATTAGTAATGTTTGGAAGTTAAAAACTATTTATTATAATAATGTTTGGGGATTGATTATTATTGTTTATTTAATTTAAAGTATTAATTATTTTATTTATAAAGTTTTGAAGTTAATAATAATTATTTATTTCTATTGTTTTGTTGTTAATAATTATTGTGATATAATAATGTTTTGAAGTAATATGTGACGACCCAGAATTTTTGGATATTTGAAATTGGAACATTTAATGGATATTAAATATTTGAATGTTAGTTTAACTTGAATTTCAAATATCACTATGAATTTGGCAATTAAATTATTAAATTTAATTATTGAAGTTGGGTAAAATATTGAATCTTCAGTTTTATGCTTGTTAAAAATATTTTTAAGACTTAGAAAATTCATATTGATAATAATGAAGGTAATAGAACTTTTAAAATTGAATTTGAAAGTGATTTGTTCAGTTTTGAATTTATATCGTTTAAATCGATATTTAAAAATAGCCTTCCGAGGCACAGTCTCGAAATTCGACGAAACCAGTTCCATTGGATCCGTAATAGTGTATTATTATCAAATTTCAAATTTCGTGGTGTTTGGAGTTGTCGTGTGATCGTACGGTAGATAAACGCGCTGAATCTATATCGAAATTTAATATTATAACTGGGTCCAAAAAGCTATCTTCTCCATACGATCGAGTTAGGCCTCGAAACCTTTTCCATTGCATTCGGAATAAGGGTATAACCTTATGAACGCCTGACGGCATGCCTCGATAGGATGTCGAGATTGTGAGTTGAAAAATTGATACGATTTAAATTTAAATTTAAAATATAATATTATTGCATTTGATAATGTGGCAAGCCTTTGCAACACGTATAGAGACTTAAAGCACGTGTCCTTCATAAGTGTACACGCGTCCTCTAAAAAAATGATGATGAATATCTCGTTCAAAATAAGAAAACGAACGAAAACCCTTTTTCGTTCAAAAGCAAACGCAATAACTTCAAAAATTAAAATGGCCGAAGCCTCTTTAAATAAAATAAAAGCAATGATTTCAAAATCAAAACCCAGACTTCCGTCTTACTTCATCAAATACGAATTCGTTCGTATATAACAAAAGATAATATCGAGAGATACCACTACGAGCCATTGCTCGATTTCATCGGCATCACGATCGAGTAATCTCGATTCGAGAAGTTCGAGGTAATCGCGAGCTTTCGCGGGGTCGACCCGATTTCAATTCAAGCATGAGGGATTTTGGAGGGCTTCGGTCATCGTTGGGTGTCGCGGGATGGAGCAAGTCGAGGCGTGTTTGATGTGATTTTTTGTTTGATGATGACAAACATATATCAATTTATATAGGTGTTTGCAGATTGTACTATACACATATAGGAATAAATATTCATATTAATAATAATACTATTGCACAGAATTTATATAATTCAATTAGTATTTTTTATTCAACATAATATTTTATTTCAACACTTATACAGTACAAAGTTTTCAGCTCTCTCTATATACATACACCGGTTTCATACATTTCACATTTACATTTTTTCTCACTACAACACTCAACACTTAGTTTTTCACTCTGTCTACACATCTGCATCTATCTGCATTGTCCAGCTCCAGTTCTTGTCCTGTCTTCTGTGTACCTGTATAATTAGCAACTACAGCAATAATCTGAAAATAAACAAATTTGAATTTACGAAAATATAAATTTGTTTTTATTGGTGCCTCAGATATATGGGTTATTGTCATCATTTTTGATTGTGTAATATTTGTGCATATCAGTATTCTTATCAGGGACAGGTAATCATGAGTGGCTGCAATACACACGTGTACAATTATACACGTGTGCACTGCCTCACCAACTCGTGTGCACAGTCAACAAAAGCAAACATGCATAGGCAAAGGCTACACAAGCATGAAGGCAACAAATACAACTGATTCGAGTGAAAGGCAACTATACACATGAAATCAAAATGATCAAGGCAACAAGACCAGAAAGTACACATGACTACTTCAACTTCAAACTCACAACAAGCATGATCATATGAAGGCAATGCTCAAACAACTATGCAGTGTTAAATCAGAAGCACACAAGTGAATCAGCAATGCAGACTCAAGTCACAAGTACAGGAAGGAACAAACACACAACAGTGGTGCTGCATAGCTAATGAACACTATAGGCCAATGCACAAACCAAATGAGTTCGACCAAAACTGGACACAACAACTCAAAGCATATACAAGACTGCACATTTAGGTCTGGACACACATGAATACAAACCAAATGCAAATTCAGACTCGAGTATACAATGAAGACTACAAGTTCAAGTTCAGTTCCAACAAAGATATGGCAACACAACAACAAAACTATGGCACCGGCATATGAACAACTACAACAGGACAGGGAAGTAATAACAGCAAATCAAATGCCATCAAGATAAATACAATGTAGCATACAAGTAATACAAATCTGTCAAGTAGACAGAGAACCATGAAACAGTCACATATATATATACATGAATGTATATATATATATATATATATATATGAAGTATCAAGAGCCAAAGCCACAGTGAAATGCTTAAGGCAAAAGCAAGTATCAAACAATGCAGAAACTACTCCAGACGAAGAGGTACAAGATGATAATTGATATATACATGCAAGCAACCAAGTACAGCAGCCTCGAGAAGGAAGAATTATAATCAAGTCAAAACCGAAGTCAAGTCTCAAAGCAAATGCAAGATTAAAGTCAATTCGAGCATATCAATATCAAAGCAAATGGCCAAAGTCAATCACAAATATCAAGTGCCAATGTCAACATAGAAAGCCACAGGAGCATATACATGGAAAGATTTTTTTCGGCAAAAGAAACAAATCAGAAGACTTGGTCAAGAAATCAAATATGGCAAACAAATCCTGGAAATGCAAAATATACGGAAAAGATTTTATTTCCATATTTAAGCAAAGAATTCGAATGCATATATGGACCAAGGAATAAATTCCAAATTTCCGGCTATAGAAACGAAAACAAAATTCCATAACGAAATCAACAATTCAAATCTCAAAATTGTGGAAATATCCAAAGCCGTGGGTACTAAGTAAAAAATTCGAATCGTATATACCCAAAATGTCACAACTAAATCAAGGAAATATTCAACGACGTGGAGGCCAAGCAAATCAAATCAGACGATAAGTATTAGGGTTTCTACCCTATATATATATACCCCAAAATCATCATCGACTAGGTGTGCAAAAAAGAACAATTGAATTCAAGCAATTAATCCAGAAATCAAAAGGAACAAACAACATACCAGAGAAAAAGTCGAGTTCGATCATCTCAAAGCAACCAAGTCGACTTTATCAAAACCCTAATTTCACAGAACGATCAAGAGAAGCAGCAGAGCACAACTCAAAGAGACATCGATCGTCAGAGCAAGGCGCAAAATTAATCGATCAACATAAGCCGGCCGAAGCCCTAATTTCTGAGCACAGAGAAACGAATCGACACCGCCATTATCTCAAGAAGGAATGGGCTAGAGGAGATAAAAGGGGCCGACCTTGTTAATTTAATCAGGGCTTTAGTTTTTATTTTATTTTTCTTTTTAGGCCGGGGTTATTTTGGTTAAGGGCAAAAATTTGTTTTCAAGTTTTCTATTTATTTTTGCTCTTGTTTTTTGTTTGTTTTGAAGTTTGTACTTTTCGAATCAAATCTTGGTAAATCACCACCTAGGATTTAGGTTGTGTCAGATTGTCTAGTTAGGACTAGTTCAGTAAGCAGGGTTTGCGAGTTTGCAAAACTCTATAGGCGGTAGCAGGGTTTGCGAGTCTGTTAGAGTGTTTGTAAGCGGGAGACTGTTTAATTCTAATAGAAATCTGGGAATGCAGCAGTAGGCAGGGGTTGCCGAAGCTGGGTAAATTTTGTGTGTGATTTACTTTTCAGCATATTTACTTCTCTGCAGTTTGTTTTTGTGTTTAATTCGAGAAAATTTGCTATAACGCTATTCACCCACCCTTTAGGGTTAATCTAGATCCTACAAGGCGAAGGCGGTGGCATTTCGTGATGGCCGAAGTCGAGTGCGGCGCCAAAGGAGGGTCGTGACTTTTGAGCTAGGGTTCGGTGAACTTCTTCGGTTTGGAGTGGATTGCATAAACAAAAGCAAAGGTGAGAACTTCTCACTCAATCGGATTATCCGGTTTAATTTAAATAGTTAAATTTAAATTATTGGTTGTCGATTAGATTGATAATTTAATATCAGTTTGGATGATTTGGATGTGGTATATTATATATAGTGTGTGTGTGTGTATATTGGAGTGATTGATTTCCCGCATTATATAGCGGATGAGACCCTATGTGCCGCATAATAGTGGATGATATGATATGACCCCATATACCGCGATATTCCACCTCGAAGTGGAATTGGTATTTTATATTGTGCTAACATCTGTGGATGTAGGGAAACAGGTTGGAGGGATCCAACTGGATTCCTCAAATGTTTGAATTTATTTCATATGCTGTGATATGATTTATTGATAATCTATGATTGATTATATTGGTAATTGAAATTATTGAAGGCTATGGTTTGGCCGAATATATTTTGGTATTTTAAAAATACCAGAATATAAAGGATTGGATTTTTGGAAGGAAAATTAAAGTAGAAAATTTTAAGTAAAATAATTTTAGAGAATTGGATAAATTTAAAAGAAGGAATTTGGAAAAGGATAAAAGTTGATTTTTGAAATCCTATCGAATAAATTCCAAGTATGGGAAAAGATTTTTTAAATGGAAATAAAGGGATTTTGAGAACATAAGTAGTTTTGTTTAAAAGTTGAAGAATTTATTTAAAATTCGGATTTTAAATGGTTTGGGAGAAATAAAGGAATTTATTTTAAAAATGGAGTTAGTTTTGGGAAATCGATTTGAAAACTAATTAAATGTTTGAAACTGTGTTTTGAAAAGAAGTCGAGACTATAGAATTTATAAACATGGTTTTATAAAGTGAAATAAGATATCAATGGATATTTTGGAAGTATAAATTCACGGTGGGAATTTATAATGGAATGGGTAATTTGTTTTAAAAATAAATATTGGTTTATTTTTAAAAGTGTGGAAAGATAATTTACGAATTTGGGATGTAAATTGAGACAAATTGAGAAGGATTTATTAATTGATTTAAATGGACTATTTTGGAATGGAAAGTGTATTTGCGCTGGAAAGTCGAGTATGTTTTCAAAGTAGCTTTTAAGTATAAATTAAAAGTTCTAAAGTTGGTTTTAAAAAGATTGTTTTTGGAGAAATTATTTTCTTAAATTGTTTTTAAAATTTTAAAGTAAATATTTACCAAGTTAATTATAGAAGTGATTATTTTAAAGATTTAACTAGTATTTGATTTAGAAGATGGTTATTTAAATAATTTTACTCTATCTAATAATTTTATTTTAAAAATTAGTTTGGGCTTTAGTTTTACATGAGATATTAGTATAAAATTTCATAACTAATATTTTAAATAAAATGTTTAGAATAGTTTTTATTTTAAGTGTTTCCAATGATATATTTTTGGATAAGTGATTTAAATTATTTTAAAGTATTTGGACTTGGCAAATTTTCAGTGGAAACAAATAATATTTGGAAGCTTATTCCGCGGGAGAAAAGTAGTTTGAAAATTGTTTTCAAAGGGTTGAAGTGTAGAAAAATTTATATCTTGCGAAGAAATTTTGAAAATAAATTAGGTTGGGAAATTATTTAAATCTGATGGTTGTTTTATGGATGTTATTTGATAGTTAAAAAAACCAACTATCAATATTGGCCTTAAAAACGGCATTTGAAATTCGATGCGACCGGGGGTCAGATTCCAAATGGTTATCCGAAAACCACATCGAATCTTAAAAGGTGGATCTTTTGTTTAAAAGATCAAAAGTGGAAATTTGTTGTGACTTAATTTAGAATTGAATGTATCCACTTGTTTTTTTAATAAGCGCTCATTATTCGGTTAAGCCGGGAGAGGAAATTAAGTCATAAAACCCATTCCGAATAATGATACAACGAAATGGGATTGGAAGACGGTGGTTGAAGACCGGGTATTTTCAAAAACGAAAGGACTGCTTGTTGAATTTCTCTACACCGAGTTGCTCCGGTATAGAGATTTTGATTACCCTATGTGATGAGGAGTCCGGACATGATTAGGGGATATCCGGATTTGCAAGGACTTTTTCCTTAATTGAACGAAGTGCCTTCGGTTCCATTCAGACCCAGGATAGACTTGTATGGATGTATGTTTGACATTACACTTTAAGATATAAAGCTGGTTTCTATCAAATATATTTCTGTTGGTGGCGGAGAATTTATTATCTTAGCTTAACACCCTTCTTTGAGACGTACGAGCTCAGAGGTTATGTAGTTGATGGTTACTAGTGATATATTCCCAATTTGGTAATGTGGCATGCTAAGTGTTGATCATTTGTTGATCGAAGCATGGATTTTGTGAAAAGCATAACTTTGTAGGACGAGACTTCATCGAACCTCTCACCCCGAAAATGGTTGAAACAGGAAGGATGCAGCAAGGTTATGGGGGTCACGCCCCTCAGGGTATGTACATTTCCTTTTGGATAAAAAGTGGTATTTTGGTATGGATCCCAGATATTTACTTATGTGGATAAAATAAAAAGTGGTATTCTGGTATGGAACCCAGATATTTACTTATGTGGTTGTTGGAATTCGAGGCGCCTCAGTAAAGGTTGGTTACGACCGGGGGATGGCATACTCGTGACAGTTAGTTACCTAGTTACAGAGCTAACCCGGCCTTGTGTTGGCAGAGATCCGATTAGGTTCTCGGGGAGTCCCTCCAGAGGCATACCCATTCGGAAAGGAAGTTCCTTAGCCTTGACCATTTGTTGGAAATCCAATCACCCAATACGAGCCCTGTACGGTTTTTAGTTGTATAACCTGCCATTCTTAAATGGTAGCTATAGTAGGCATAATATAATGGTACCTATGATGGCTAAGATTAATATTATACTTTCGAAATGTTTTCCACACTATGCACTAATAATAATATCAAAAGGATTTTCGCGTATCAAGCATGTTTGACTACTATAAGGAGAAATCTCTCCCATGTGTGTGGCGGGAGGCCTTATGGTAGTTTCATTTCCAAAAGCATAAACGGATTTCTTTTTGTACAAATAACTGTTTTTAAGTTCTCACACCAGTCCCATGACTGACTCGGAGTTTATTGTTCCCTTTTCTAAACTTTGGGTGCCCATAATTTTCCACACGAGTAGCCTAGAGTCAGGTTATCAGCAGAAATGTTGATGGATTGTTGTGGCGTTCAAGAGACGAGCTGGATGGCGAGACGCATTCCGTACTTGATTATTATTCCGCTGTGTATTCAGTTATGAGGACAAGTTTATATAACTGTCCAGTTGTGTGCTATGAAACTGTTGTACTCTGATGATGTAATGTATAAGCAGATATAGTTCTTTTGTTTTAAAGATTAGTCATTTATCTATTATATATTGTTCCGCTGCGATTGTGAGATCCTGATTTTTTTTTTTATTTCTTCTTCTACCTCTTTCTTCTTTAACCCTAACGATTTGGTTTTTCGGCATTCGATTGTTCGGCATTTAATATAGTGGATGTATTAATGTCGATTTTCGGGCGTCGAAAAATCGGGTCGTTACATAATAATACTGATTATTTATTTATGATATTTAAAATTAATTAATTTATTTACTTAACTGTATTTATAAATAATAAATTGATTTATAAAGGAATCTCATTTAATAAAGAGTTATAAATAAAAATGGAGTTTTGGATTTATAAAGGATTTTTATAAAGGTTTTATAAAGGATTTTATAAAGGGATTTTTGGAAAGATTTTTATAAAGTAATTTTTATAAAGAATTTTTATAAAGGATCTTTATAAAAGATTTTTCTAAAAGAATAAATTTTTATAGATTTATAAAAGAAGTTTTATAAATAGTTCTATGGATTTATAAAAGAGCTTTATAAATGGTTTTAGAAATTTATAAAAAGAGTTTTATAAATGGTTTTAGAAGTTAATAAAAAGAGTTTTATAAATTATTTTAGAGACCTATAAAAGAGTTTAATAAATTGTTTTGGAGATTTATAAAAGAGTTTTATAAATGATTTTAGAGATTTATTAAAGGAGTTTTATAATGATTTTAGAGTTGTATAATACATTTTCTAAGTAGTTAAAGTGTAGTGTTTTTGTGAATATACTTATATATTGAGATAAGCATATGGATATTTTTCAAAGCATAAAAGGGAGTATGAAGGGTTTCTAAATATATCTATTTCTGAATATATCTTTGTAAAAGTATTTGGATACTAGTATTTACAAAGCGATTTTAATTCCTGAAAGGATTTATTAAAGTGGTCAGTGGCTTCTTATATGCTTAACCAATGTTGGTTTCCCTATGGAAATAAATCCTCGATTTGATTGATGCTTGTTTGTTTATTTGATAGTTAAATAACTGACTATCCAACTTGGCCAGTTCTAAAATATTATTGTCGGTTCGAAGTGGTTAGGATCAGGTATACTATCCGAAAACCACTTCGAACCAACATAAGCATTCAAATGGATGACATCTTGAAGATGATTAAAGATGGAGTTCTTGAAGTGCATGGGTTACTTTCTACTAATCCTTAGGGTGATTCTGAAATGGATGTTGTAGAGGTAGTGACACCTTCGTTCAGACCTAGAACGAACTTGTATGGATGAATGATGACATTACATTTCGGGCTAGAGGGCGGTGTTAGCGTTCCAAGTGGAATTGCTATGTAAAAGGTAATCGTAGCCTTAAGCCTCACAACTCGAGAATGGCTAAAACAGGGATTACTTCAGGGATATGTGGGTCGCAAGCATTATGGTATTGTCATTACATTTTCTAGATATATACATTTATGGATTTGGTTATGCATGAGAGCTCTTAGAAAAGTTTGCAAAAGCAACTGGGGTGATGAAATATTCGGAACTATCTAGTAAAGGGTAGGGTCGATCCTGATTCGCAGAGGGTCCATGTGAGGCCCTCGGTACATTATCTAGAGATATACTGTAAGAAAGGTAGTCCCTTACCTTGTCATTGTATGGAATCCATTCTCCAATAAGTGCCTTATGGACTTAGTTGTCCCCAACTATGCTGGAACATAAGATGCAAGCATTTCAACTATATTCAATATTTATTTTAAATCCTAGACATTATTTTAATATCAACGTATTTCTTATAGAAATGTTTTAGTTATCGTAAGGGAAAAAAATCATTCGTGTTTATTTGCAGTGTGATCTTATGAGATGCCTTTATTTCAAAAGATTTTTATAACATTAAAATTCAATTGTAGTGTGCTTCTCAAGCTTGTTTACCAAACTGATCCGCGTGTTATTTTTCTTATAATGTTCGATTCAGCCCGGGCATATTTACAGATTCAATTTGGGTACTTGGAGCTTTAGGAGACGAGCTGGATGCCTCCAAGTTGTATTCATGTACATTCTATTTTTCGCTGCATTAGTTGTTTTATTTATCAGCAATTGTGAAGACATGTTGTTATAACTGCCCAGACTGTTGATTGATTAGTTGACTTTGATTGATATATGTATAGTAAAGTTCTATTTTTCTTTTGTAAAGATCATTGTTATGTTACAGATTGCTCGTCACATTGTGAGATTATGTTCTGTCTTTTCTTTTTTCCCCAACAATCTGTCTTTCCGGCACTTGGAAGCTCGACACATGAATAACGTGGATGTGTTACTGTCGATTTTTAAGGGTCGAAAAGTCCGGTCATTATAGATTACATACAATATTTTAAGTATTTATTTAAAATATTTTATAAGATGATATCTAAAATAATTTTATAATTTAATTTAATATTACACACAAATATATATATATATATGTATTTTATAAATATTTTATATAGTTTTATCTATAATTAGTATATCATAATACACACATACACACACACACAGATAGACACACACACACACATGTATATGTTTATATTATTTTGATGCATAAATATATATATATTTAGACAATACATTTGTGTACAAAGGGACTAACATGTCTATTGCGGTATAAATCTTAGCATCTATACACGGGCATGTTAAACCATGTCCTATTATGTTGCACTTGCATGTACACACATATATGTATATAAACCACACATATATAGTATAATACAAACTATATTAAATATAATTATATGTATAAATTAAATAAAATATTGATTTTATTTAAAAGAAAATTTTAGAAACATTCTAAATAAATTTAGACTTCATAGACCCAATAAAGATCTAAATGGAATTTTTTTTTGAATTTACCCATTTACCCACTACGCATTGGCCCAGTTCCAACAATTACACATCATGAATCACAATTATATAATCTTATAAATAATTTCCCAATGCGAGCGATGACTCTACCGGTCTCGTTTTGGATCAAGGTGCATTAGTACTTGATTAATTTATTTATCTTATTGGGGTTTCGTATTCATAATATGAATACCAACATATGATGTGGATAAATCAGTCTAAGAAATGTTGGATCTGGTGCATCGAGTAGTGGAGTAAAAGGGACAAGTTTTAAGAATTTTCCCTTTTAATGCATTATGCCTAGGGTCTTTTATCATGTTATCCTGAATAATGTTTTTAACATTAAATCATGTTTAATGTTCTTATTGGATGAATTTGATTTAAATTTTAAGTTACATCAATTCTCATTAAATCAACAATATTAATTTTATTAACAACATGATCATCTGTTTAAAATATTTAGTGAGATAATTTATTATCAAATTAAATAACATTATCTCAATGATAGATTTTAATAATAAATAACTTATTTTTAGATTATATATATATATATATGGGAAAGTCTATTTAGGCACAAAATATAGACAAAATTGGTGACACAATGGATCTTCACCATTAGATTGCCCTATGATTTCCACCTTCCATATAAGGACAAAAATATCCAACGGCCTAGATCCTTTGTGTCCCAAGTTGTGTCTAATTTTGTGTCCAAATAGTCGCTCCCTATATATATATATATTATATATATATATATAGTTGAAACTATTAAAAAAAGATAAAAATGGAAGATAAAGGCTTGGAAGGAACAATTACATCAGAGGATATATTACCAAAACCACCAGATCTGATCAACTTTGGTCATGCACTGGCATCAGGAGGAAGCGAACTTCGTGGTCGTAGTCCTAGGTAGTTACGATTGGGTATTTGATTCTAGGGAAACACGAAAAAGAGGAAACTGCTTTGAAATTTTACTCTCCACCAAAGAAAGACGACAAGAAAATTGCATTTCTGTCTAGTTATGTAATCAGGGAATCTGAAGGGAAGTGGAAGAACACGATGGTGGCGTATGTGATGGGTAGGCGACCTCTGTACGAACATTTCAAGAATTTTGTGGATAAATTTGAAAACCAAATGGAGGACATGATGTTTACTACAAGGAAAATGTATTCATTCTGATAAAATTTCAACATGATGATGATTGTAGCAATGTAACAAGAGTAGGACTATACATTTTAAGTTCAAGAATCATTATGTCAAAAAATGTAAGCCTGGTGTACATATGAACAAGGAGTATTTTCATCCATTCCGATTTGGATTAGACTGCAAGACCATAAATTATAATACTAAAAAAAGGAGGGGATACATGGATCACCAATTAAAAATGGATATAAATAGTAAATACCGACGAAGAGGTTGGACTAAATTTATGCAAGAGTTTTAGTTGAAGTTGATGTCAATTTCAACTACCCCGAAGAGGTCGAGATAGAATTGTTCAGTGGTAAAACTGAGAGCATTTAGATCAAATATGAGCATCAAATATGGACTAAATATATACCGACTCTATTTATCTTGAATCATTATATCGTAGTAGATGTCCATAGTTCACTCCAACCATAAGTAATGAAGGGTATCGATTTATATTTCTTAGTTGTCTTTCATTGTTATGTTATGCATGTTATTAATTGGTTGTTGTTGTTGCTGCTGCATTTACTACCGTTTTGTACTTCGCGATAGACTTATAGTATGATCACCCTACTTTTGGATGTTGGCTTACCCTTATCATCGTATGGGTGTTACATTTCAGTCACATTATATTGGTTATGCTAACTTATTGATTACATGAGAAGAGCAAGTTATGGTATAGTTTCTTATCTTTTGGATATGTTTACTTTACTTGGTTGTGGACAGTTCATATTATCCCTAATCCATGATGGAGAGAGGACTAACTGTGCCTTAGTGGTTCCCGTTTATTTGTATATAGTTTTAATATACGGTATATTGGGATATTTCTATTCACACCAGTCTTTATGTCTAACCCGCATTTTGCCATTGTCTGCTTATATCATGACAACTCTTGGGTACTCGATTGAGTAGTTTGGGGTCATGTGCTTTTGGTGTTACACTTTTTGGACAGTTGGAGCATTCTATGGAGGCGATGTTAACACTTTATATGTATACTTGATATTGTAGTGGTACATGTAGATATGTTATTGGTATAGACTTGTATCAAATATTCTATTCTGACTTTTTGTATTGATATTTACTTATCAGTTATTTTTTCTAGCGCAGTCTATTATATATTGTTCATCATGGTATACTCATGTATATTCCATATGTTATATATAATCATTCCGTTGTGAGATTCTATCAAAATGTCGTAGTATAATGTTTGTTTTAAATTTTCTTTCGTGATAATCTGTCTTTTGTGGTATTTGAAAGTCAGACGTTGTCATTTGATGTTGATTTCACGGTATTGCGGGGCGGCTATTACATTTGGTATTAGAGCATAGGCTCAACACTCAAGACCAAGTAGACCGGTATGAGTTTGACAAACTGGTAGAAGGAGATACGCTTAGACATACTTGTATTTCTCTACTATATAATATTTCCTACACCACTTGTCTTCTGAACTATGGTTCATTTCTATTGCTAACTGCTAATGTATCCTCATTCAAGCTATCAGGATGAGCGGACGGGATACAAGTGCGGTGGACGTGGGTGTTGAGCGTCGTGTAATGACCAAGAGTATTGTCATTCTTTCTCGATGCACGAGTTTTCGAGTTGAGTGGAGTCGATCGATGAAGTGTGGCTTGGATTTATGTCTAAGTAGAATTCGATAGTTGCCTAGTAATGAGCAAAGACCGAGCGGGTGACTTATTAACACTTTGCATGGAGTCATTCATGTTTGAGTTGTTTTCTTTATTTTTGTAAACTTTAGGCGATGGAGTAATCTCATGTGCTGAAAAGGTATTTTCTAAGGATTAGTCGATTCACGTACCAGTTTCCAATCACCAATTCGAGCGTAGGGTTCCTAGGTGATTTGCACCAGTTAGGCAAGGGTTTTTCACTCGGTTCTTAGAGGCGAGCACTTGAGTTAAATCCTTGAAATGACTGAGAGATTTTCGAAGCACGGCTTTGTGTAAGGGAATTTTAGTATTCGTATCAAGGAACCAGATCAGAGTTTGCACAAGAAGAGTCGAGTGATCAACCCTAATTTAACAAAGGAATCTTGCATGCAAATGAAGTAATGGAAAAGACATCGTTTCATTTTGGAATTATAAGTATAATGTAGTTAAGTTTGCTTGGAATAGTTTGGGGAAGGACTTCTCGACTAGTTTTGTGGAAATTCGAATAATCTTCTAAGTGGTAATATGACACTTGCTCAGGAAAGCATCGTGGTACACTTTGTATATTATTCTCATTAACATCGTGCAATTGAGGTGAGTTTTAACCCGAGTGAGCCCAACCATTCATAAAAAAATTTGAAATGATTTAATTAGCAAAGTTCTCTACTTTTGAGAATGAGTTCTGTTCAAAAGAAAAGAAAATTTGAAACATATGTAGTTGGATTTATTTGAGAGCTTTGAGACTCGATTATCTAGCACATCTTAGAAGTTTTCCTTTCCATAGCGTGGGTTGTAATAGTATTTTGTGTATTGTATTCATGGAAGGAGTTACACCAATTAAATATTTTGTCTATCCTGGAAGTAGAATATTCTCATGAGAGTTTATGGCTTGACATGCATGTTTTGACTATTGTTGGTTGCGTATCGGTATAAACTCTTTAGTATATTTCATTATTTTGTATGCTGGAGGATTTTTCTTTGTTGTTTGTTTTTGCTTGCTATTGTTTGTTGTTGCTTGCTACTATTTGTTGTTGTTTGTTTTTGCTTGATGATTGATCATTGTTGTTTGCTGCTGATTGATTGGTTGATTGATTTTTGGTTGGTTTTGTTGCTAGTGTTTCTTTTTGGTTGACTGTTGATTGACTTTTATTAATTATTGTTTCATGTTATTGTTTGTTATTACTTGTTGTTGATTGTTGTTATTTAATATTTTTTTCCATTGATTATCATTTATTGATAATTTTTTGTTGTTGGTTAGTTGACAGATTGATTATTGTTGATTATTATTACTTGCATTGTTTTGATTGATGGTTGACTGATTTTTGGTCGATTGCTGTTACTTGTTGTTGCTTGTTTTGTGTGTCAGGTTGCTTTTATGCCAGTTATAGTTACCTGTTATAGTATGTTTGGAGAGATCTAGAGATAGCTATTTAGGATATATCACATGTCACCCAAGGCCATTTTAGAGGTCAAGGTGAGATCTATATGAATCGATTGAACTTTTATGTGACTAAGATTTTACGGTATGCTTAGATATCGACTTGTTTGAGATTACTCTAGTCATGTATGGTTGTGATAGTATCGGTTGCTACACTGAAATTATACATGTTTTGATTGTGTATTGCTATAAAATTGGTACATAACCCTCAATATATAGTACAATTTGGTACTTGAGAGGGTACATATGGTTATTTAAATGCTTATTTGTAGAGATTTGCATTTAAATGATGAGAAGTTTTCTTAAAAGAGGTGTGTATCTCTGGGAAATGTGATATGATATAGGTTATCGCTTATTTCCTAGATGTGAAATATGTTTTAATTTGGGAGTTTCCGCAATGTTTACTATGTAAGGGAAGTACTGTCGAGATTTTCTGAGGTTTAGACTTGGAAACTTTTTGTTATTTCTATAACTTTCTCGTACTCATAGGAATTTCGAGGAGGACATTCTTTTAAGGAGGGGAGAATGTAACACCCCATAATTTTAGCAACTGACTATTTAAATAATTAATTTTAATATTTAATCGTTAATTAACGGAACGCCCATTATACTTGATTTTTCAAAGATAGATTAATTGGGTCTCGAGAAACTCGAAATTGAGACCGCTTTTCCGATGCAAGAAAAATGAGTATAAACTTTATTATGTTTAGAGTCAATTAATTTCAAGGATAAATAGTGATTTCTAGAAAGAAATAAAAGTTGGATTTGGGGAAAGCCCATTAGCTTGCCCATAAGTTAGCTTACAAGAAGCTAACTCCTCTTTCACTTTTCATTTTCCTCCATCCCCTCTAATCTTCTCCTAGTTACCCCTTAATCATCTCCTAACCCCCTCTCTCTAAACCCTTTAAATAAATCTCCTAAATTCAAATAAAAATCACCAAAATTCCTCTTGTCCAATTTTCTACAAAAGCCGTGAAGGAATTAGTATAAAGTGGAGTTTGGATGGAGATCTCGAATTTAAAGTAAGCTTGGATTTGAGTTTTGGTGATTTTGATGTTGGTTTGGAGAAGAACAGGCAAGTGGTATGATTCTGTACTTAATTTACATGTTATACTTCATATATTTGTTTATTTTTGATTATGAAGTGATGTGGGATGATTTAGAGAATGTTAGTAATGTAATTAGGCTTATATTTATGCCTTAAACATGTTTATATCATCACATTATTTATTTGAAACCTTAAAGATCATGGTTTGAAAATTTAGAAAGCTTAGAATTTGGTTTAAGGGTTAATGCGATGGTTTGTGTGATATTATGGTTTGATTGCGATTAATTAAGCAATATAATGGTGTGTATGTCATCAAAAAAACATTAATAAAACACTTTGAATGAGTTTTAGAAAAGTTAGTAAGCTAATTAAGTGAGTTAGGAGATCTACACTCATTATTAAAGTGATTAAAGACCTAATTAATTAATATTTATAAATATTATTCAAGAGAAGTAATGATTTGTCTCGATAGAGCCAAATATTCCCCCCACTGATCGGAGTACGTCGATTACCCCCCGAACCGTACAATATAGTTACCACCTATCATACGGCTTTCTAACAAAAAAATTCATTTCATAAAATGAAGTTAGTAAGCTAATTAAGTAAGTTAAGATCTCTACACTTATTATTAAAGTGAATTCAGGATTAATGAAGCTTAATTAGTACTTATAAATATTACTTAAGTAAAGAAATAATTTTGTAACTAAATGATATATTTTATAAAATGGAATGAGATTTTATATACAATAGTAATAATGATATATTTTATAAAATAGAATGGGATTTTATAAAACAGTAATATTGATATTTTATAAAATAGAATGAGATTTTATAAAATAGTAACAATGATATATTTTAGTAAAATAAATGAGATTTTATGAAATAATATAACAGCGATATTTTATAAAAGTACGAGATTTTATAAAATAAATTAAAGGAAGTATTTTATAAAAATATAATATTTTATAAATAGTAAGAAGGAATTATTTTATAAAGTGGTTATAAGGTTTTATAAAATAATTATAAGATGACCACTTATTCCTTGACGAAGGAATTAAGTAGCATTAGAGCTTAAAATCATTTATAAGCTAGTCTTGTATTTTATAAAATAACGGAATGATTTTTATAAAATAGTATAAAAAGATACTTGACTTCTATAGAAAAGATTTGATAAATAAATGCAAGAATTTGACTATTGAATAATCAAATTGTTATTTAAATATATGTGTATATATATATATACGTGTATTTGAAGTTATATAGTAATTAATACAATGCTTATATCGTATTTAGAATGATGATAATGTTTGCTTATTTATGTAATTATTTGTATATGTGTATGGGAATGTTCGTATGCGTATCTACGAGCAATTTCATGTAGCCATAGCGACCACTGGGTGCGCTAAGTTGTATGAGAGAGTGCAAGGTCGAGTAGTCGCTCCGATGAAGCTCGAAATTTGATTTGTGCAGTTTTGCGTGTTTGCTTATACATGTATTTATATGCATGCACGATCAGGTATATCGACGCACAATCACGTGAGGCAAGAAGGTTGGTTGAGTTCATTTGATGTGTCAGAGGAGGCTGGGTCGAATGAATCGCCACGTGGCACTCTATGCGTAAAATAGTGGTTTTCTAATATCAACTAATGGACTTCGAAATAAGTCTGATAGGGAGGAGGTATGCTAGGAGTGCTAGGTGACTCATCGGGTGAAGCGTCGGAAGAAACAAGGCTCGAAACGACAAGCAGTTGCTAACTTTGCTCGCTGGCCAGGGCTTACTGCCTAGAAAATACAGTCAACTAGTGTGTGCCACCAGTCGACTGAGGCCAGTCAACTGGGACGGCTCCCCAGTCGACTAAAGGTGCACTGACCTAGGCAATAAGCCTTGGTCAGGTGTAAGGCTTTGGGGATTTTTACCCCGTCTCTTGTGCGGTTCTTCGGGAGGCTTTTGCATAACTTCGGGAAGGCTCTAGGCTACTTGAGGAAGTGGAAGACATGATGAAGCTTGAGATCCAGACATGAGTGCAAAGTGAATTGTATGTAGCCAAAAATGATTGGTAACGATCAAACACGGGATCGGTACGATGATCGACCACGCGATCACGTCTAACGAGCATGTATGATCGAGCAGAGCGATCAACATCCCTTGGCTTTGACCTCGGGGTATAATTTGATTAATTGTATCGGTCTTTCAGTAGAGACCATCCGTATAGATAGACGATGATGAGATATTGGTCTTCGTTGGTGATAGGCATATTTGATTACCCAAAGTTATAATTGATGTGTGCATATATTTAAACGACAACTTTTGGGTACTCGATTGAGTTTTTTGGGAGTAGGTGCTTTCAGGGATACGCTTTTTGGATAGTTGGAGCATTCTATGGAGGCGATGTTGACACTCTTATATATACTTGATAATGTAGTAGTACATGATAGATATGTTATTGTATATGAGACTTGTTTTAGATATTATATTCTAACTTTCTGTATGGATATTTACTTATCAGTTATTTTCACTAGTGCGGTCTCTTATATATTGTTCATCATGTTCTATTCTTGTATATCCCGTATATTATATATTATCATTCCGCTATGACATTCTGTAAAAATTCTGTAGTATAATGTTTGTTTCAAATTTCTTTCCTAACAATCTATATTTTATGGCATTTGATAGTCAAACATTGTCGTCTGAACTGATTTCAAGGTATCGCGAAGGGCAGGTTGTTACAAAATCCAAAATAGAAAAGGAGAGAATTTCCCATCCCTTTTTCTAGTAAATAGTTTTAAAAGCCGCATTTTACATTGTGGTTTGGTTGAATCTTATATGCAGGGGGACAAATGCACATGAAGAAGAAGAAGGATTGCAACAAACACGGACAAATTACTTGTTAACTATGAGTTTTTGTCTATGTTTCCACGCTTGGCTATTATTGCTCTTCGTACCATTTATATTGATCATGCACCTATACCTATCAAATTCAACAAAAATAACCATCCAGATAAAGGAAGGACATTTAAATATATGAATAATTAGTGCTACCTTGAAGGCTGTAACTAGTGTGCATTAGATGGAATCAATGCTGACACATAAGAGGATGCAACACATAAGTTTATACATAAATTGAAATCAATCAAAGATAAACTTAAAGCATGGAACAAAGTTAGAACAAAAGAAGACCCAATCAACAAATTTAAAGAAGACTTCAACTAGTCTTTCATGCAAAGTAATGAAGAACTAGAAGCAAAGTAAAATCATATGGTTGCAGTATGATGATGCCAATTCAATTATTTTTTGTGCCAAGATGTCTATAAGAAGACATATGAATAAAATATAAGCATTGCTGGATAATGATGGCCATTATATCTATGATAGTAAGAAAATCACTAAAGATATTATTTCTTACTACATTACACTTTTCAATGGGGAACAGAGTACATCTTTCCCCACCATACATGCTAGAATGCAACTGAATGACACATGGAGATTATACGTATCTACTTCACTAATGATTTCTAAAGTTAAAGGGCCTTGTTCTCTTTTGAGGATTCAAAAAGCCTAGGCCTTGATGGGTTTCCTCTAAATTCTGCAAATTCCATTAGGACGTACTTAAAGAAGAAATTATGGAAGTTATTAAAGAGATATTACAAATTGGGGAGCTAGCGAAGGGACTAAACCATAATTTTATCATATTAATCCCCAAAAAGATAAGCCACGTCTATTTCAGATTATAAGCCTATTTCATGTGCTAGTATTTTGTATAAAACTGTTGCTAAAATATTATGTAACAAAATAAAGGATTTGCTGCCTCATTTGATAGTAGGGAACCAACTAGCATTTGTTCCAACAAGAAATATTGGGGAAATTATATTGCCGCCTCATGAGCTTCCTAGAGACTTCAAAAAAAGGAGTAAAGGGAAAATGTGCATAAAAATTGATTTAAAAAGGCTTATGACGTGGTTAATAGTTTATTTGTTACATGCTATTTTCTATAGGGTTCCCAGTTCTGTTATTAATATTATTTATGAGTGTATATCTACTCCTACTTTCTCTATAATGTTGGATGGAATTCCAAGTGGCTACATCAGTTCAAATAAGGTTTTGAGGCGAGGAGATCCTATATCTCCGTACCTTTTTCGCATAGCAATGGATTTTTTCATTAATGATGGAGGACGAAGTGGTGAATGGGCATCTACAACCTATTTCAACTATACAATCAACTATATCATATCTTCTGTATGCTGATGGTGTCATGATTTTCCTATCTGCAACTATTTCTAACGCTATGGTGATGAAGAATATATTTAGTAAAATAGAAAACCCAGTGGGGTTACATATTAATCAAACTAATTCCAAGGTGTTTCAGTAGAGATGTAAACTATAAAGATGAAATATAAAATATATTAGCGATGAATATGGAGAGATTGCCTGTAAAGTATTTGGAGGTGCCATTATCTGCTGAATATTTACATGTATCACACTGTCTGCCTCTGTTACAAAGATTTACTCAAACATTAGAAGTTGGGGGCAATAGTCTACTATCAATAGCAGGAAGAGATGAACTTATAAAAAATACTCTAACCTTATTTTATTATACTAGTTTTTAATGTATCATATTCCCTGGTAAGTATTGAAGAAAATTGATAATATATATGCTGATTTCTTTTGGTGGCAAAGTACACAAGACCAAAGGTAGATGGGGAATTGCCTCAAAAAATTTGCAGATCTTAATACTACTGCTGTTGTGAATATGGTATGGAATTTACTTACTAAAGAATATATGTGGTCCAAATGTATGAATTTAATGTACTTAACAAATGAAAACATCTAGGTGATTGCAATCAATAATAACTTTTCTGGAATAATGAAACATATGCATAGGCAAATGGAGATTGCAAATAAACTTATGAATAAAGTTATAGTAAATGGTGAATAACGTCTTTGTGGTATGATCCTAGGATCAGCCACAAATAATTAGTTGATTTGCATAGATGGAGTAGAGTTCAAATATGTAATAGTGCTCAATACATGGTTAGCAGTATTGTTGGGAAATAATAAACAGAAATAACTTCAAATTTACTATTGTATGGAATAGTGTACGACAACATCATAATAAAATAGATTGGGGCAATCTAGGTTGGCATATAAAAATTTCAAAGAAGTTGTCATTTGCAGCATTTAAAGCATGACTAAATTGAATACGGATGATGGATAGACTATCAAATTGGGGACCATCATAAAATATCGAACGTATTCTATGTAAAACACAACTACAAAATCATGAGCATTTATTTTACAAGTGCTAGTATAGCACTTACCTTTGGAATTTAGTTCGAGAAAAACTCAAACTTCAGCTAACAAATACATCGAGCCTTACAGCAGAGCTTGCGAATAATATTAACCATTTCCAACGGAAGGGTATGACTCAAGTAGTTGCCTATATGGCTGCAACAACTACAATTTACCATATATGGACAGAGAGGAATAAAAGAAAGTTTGAGGGAAAGAATATGAGGTGGCGTAGAGAGGAAATTGACTAAATAGTAGGTTGCAAGTTATCAGGCAATGGAGAAACAATGAAGTAACGGTGGAGGAACAAGAAATTTTGAGATGATGGGTTTGGAATTAGTAGATCCATTATAAAGATGAGGAAAAGTGGTGAAGCTAAATTGTTGATTTGGGTTTATGTTTGTCAACGGGTTGGGTGGGTTGTAAGTTGTATAAGCGATGGTGTGTAGATGGGCAATGTATGTGTATTGTATGTATTATCTCTTTGTATTATAAGGATATCATGCTCTTTCTCCTTTCTACTCTAGTAATTTTTTTAGGAGGCAGATCCCTTATAGGTTTTTTTGCGTCATTAAAAGAACTCATTTTCGAGTATGTGTGTGTATAGTTATCAATATATACCGAATATATAACATCTAAATGATAAAATAGTTTTAATATAAATTTATATAGCATAGATTCAAACTTAATATTTCAGAGATTAATGTAATAAGTTCTCTCCTCGAAAGAGGGTCACTGATTTATCAACATTTCATATATAAATGTTATAAAATTAAATGATCATGATTCATCTTGATTCAATTATCATATATTTGAATCAAACGAAAAATGTCTTAATATATTGATTTTGTTAATGGTTTTGATATGTAAATATTTAATGACAATATTAATGTTATAATTTTTAATTTGTAGAATCATAAATAAGTGCATGTCTACTATCAAATAATGTCAATGTGTTCAAAATTTAGCTATGAATTCAATGACGCTAATTACGTGCAAAAAGGAGTTCGTAAAGTTATGATGTTTATAAGATATGCGGTTATTTTGTAAACAAAGCATGTTAATGTAATAATATAATTAACAAGGACTTTTATGTAAAAATACTTTTCTTCATTACTAACCTTAGCCGTCACTTGGAAGAAATATTTGACCATTGTCTCTACCACATTATGACATTAATGTGGTCACGACCACCACCAAGATCAAGCTTTTGTCGATACAAATTCTTCGATGTCCTCAATTCCATGTTCAATGTTCGCTAATCGAAACCCTAATTTACGATGAATTTCCACTAAGGTCTTTAGATTGCCGAAAGAGCAGTTATTATGACTATTCTTCTCGTCATGATCAGTTATTCAACTTGAACCCTCAAATCATCTCGACTATGGTAATGATCATGGACAATCATACTGGCATGATATGTGCATAGACTTGTGCATGTACAGTACATAAAAGTCCTTTTTAAATAAATTGATTTTAAAACAAAATTACTGAAATAACAATTTTAAAATTTGATTTCGCTTAAAAATAATTTAAAAATCTTATCGGTCGAATACACCTTGAATTACCATCTTCACCTTTGATAGATCCCATCTCTAACTCAATGGTGGAGTTGCGAAGTCCACCATTAAGATTTAACCTCTTTTTATGGAGAGAGAATGGTATTCTGTGTTGGTAAAACGAGGAATCTAGGTATATTTATAAAGCTAATAGGCTATAGAGTATCTTATCCAGATCCACTATTCAAGGTATGACCCATTATAACTGAGATCATATTTACTTAATTAATTAAACTCATTAATTTAATTCATAACCACATATATTTTGGCCCACCTTATTTTAAACATTTTTAAAATTTCTTCTACCAAAATAATATATTATTTATTATGTTTAAATTACTATATTGGCCTAAAAATAAATAAATAAATAAATAAAGATAAGAACTATATATTTTATTAATTAGTTTTATTCACTCTAATAATAACTAAAATAGTGTTAAATTAGTTAATATGACCACTATTTTGATTTCTTCATAATAATAGTGTTACACCCATATTTCTCGAACCCTGTCGAAGGCAAGATGACGTAAGCACCTAGCTAAGAATGGAATGCCCTCACAATAAAAGATGGACTACAAAGGGGGAAAGCAAAGAGTAAAGCGAAGTTAAGAGAATACCGCACTTCGAAAAGTCAAGACAAAGATTCAAACTGCGTTGATTCCCCAATTTCAGTGCTATATAATGAAATGAGCCCAAAACCTGACACAGTCACGGGGTGAAGAAAACAGCCTACAACTATAATATACGGAACTGCAATGTGACCAAGATATGACAATGAGGTGGAGATGCCGCACTGCGATACCAGAAGCTGTATTAGTAGTGTGAAAATAAAACACATTTCACTTTAATAAAAGTTATATGCAAACGGGGACGTGCTACACTCATAAATCGATGTGAAAAAATAACGGGTTTTCAATAATAATTTACATCCAAAGGCCAACGAAGAGGGGCGTCGCCATTGGAATAAGCCAATGAAGGAGTGTGTCGCCATAAGGATAGCCTAATAAAGAAGAGTGCCGCCATCAGGATGTCGTAAATACAGGGGCACAAAGAAAGGGACAAAAGAAGAAAACTGCGCTATAACCAAAAAAGGTGTTTTGCTCAAAAGTTAGTGAACTGCGTCAGGCATATTACATCCTTCTGACAAATCCAAACCTAGATGAGATAAACTGTAGAGAATAGTTACCAATGCTTGGCCAAGGTCGAGACACACCAAACTACGCTCGGTCAGGGCAGTTGCCCATTAGCTAAAATCCACATAAGGGAGAACCACCTGGAACCTTTTGCAAAATATTCCCCACTCAAGGCCATGATAACTCTGCCCTCCTAAAACTGTAGACCAACCAAGTATAGGACCTGCGCAAATACTACATACGACCCTTCACCAAAATCTACCCTTGATCAATTCCAAATAAGCCCTAAGTGAACATTCCATATATTAAATGACTTGATAAACCCAAATGTTATCCCTAAAAGTTGATGCGATGCCAACACTTTCAAGTTTAGATCTCCGATGTGCTTACTAAGGAATCTCTAAGCAGCACCACATGGATTCCAAAACATTCCAAAGGTTATACACAGGGTTACCAAAATAGCGCACCGTCATAGCTCCGCATTTGTTAGAAAACAACAAAGTCATAAGCGGCCCGTATCAAGCAACTCGCGCATATCAAAGGCAGCTCAGATAACATTCATACATACATTGAGCTAACACCACAAGTTGAGGCAAAGCAACTAAACTCCATTTATCTTCAGCATAAGGTCAAACGAACATTACAGACTGGGTAAGACACCTCAATTACAACCACTCATTAAGCAGTACCATGCGGAACCAAGAGCATTCCAAAGGCTGCACGTAGGGCTGCTCAAACAAGTCCCTAACGTGAATCCACACTTATGGGTAAACAAGGAAGATACATGTATCCTTCGACAGGAACTTGCACATCCCAATCCCAACGGTAGCTCGGGACAAACTCACTTAAGTATTAAGCAAGCATTGCAGTACCATGCAGACATTGCACATCAAACAACACAACCCCGCTCCAGATATATCAGCAATACCCCAAAACAAAAGAATAACTCTTAAAATCCCCCTGAGGCAATACACAAGTCTTTCACTTCATTAGATCAATAGCGTGGGATCCATTTGAAATTGAGTTCCCGCCTCATTTTCTGATGCTCCCATTTTATTTTCAAATTCCCTGCCAAAGCCCAAAATTCAACCACTCAATTCACAACACGGGTTACATTAAAAACCTAAGTCCACGAGACTATAACTCTTAACAAAATGAAATAATGTTAAGAAGCTGACTCAGACTCAGAGGAAAAACTAGTTATGATTCTTCTTTGGCGATATGATCAGCAGAAATGCGGTGCTAGATGTTGAGAAGAGCTACCCTTAAGTTGAAGGGCAGGAGGTGGGTCATCAGGTTCAGTAATGATGATCGATGAACAAATGGGGGCAGCGTGTCCGTAAGCAGTACGAGGATCGTATTTGGCATCTGCTCGAGCATCACCATAGCCATGCGGATCAAATTCACAATACACATGATTATATTGGGAGGTCAGATTAAGCCTCTATCAAAAGCGAGTGAAAACGTCAATTGCACGCTTTACACCGATCTCACCTATAACCCTTCTTACCTTCTCATTACAAAGCTACTCTAATAACGAAGCCCAGTCTAACCCACCTTGAGAAGTAGCAGCAACATCAAATCAGACTCTAACCTAAAAAATTTGTCTCCAAGGCCATTAACACTTCCCATAGCTATGCTCCTAATTCGTTCAAGCTCTTTTCGAAGTTGATCCATTGTTTTCCCAGCCCTTCTAGAGTAGGACCCAAAAAGCTCTTCTGTAGTAGAGACGTAAGGCAAGCTATCACTGCCAACAGTTTCTAACCCTTTATTATAATGATCTTTTAGCTTAGCAAGTTTGGCCTTGTGATAATTTTTCAATTCGTCCTTTCATGTAAGAACGATGTTAGGATCTTCCCTAGACAGGGAGTATGAGCGTCATCAACACTTATTTGCCTTGCAATGTTCTCATCTAATTCTTCAACTTTGCATTCTAAGGCCTTAATTTCATTTATATGGCCCTATATCCGCCTTTGGCATCCCCTGACACACCTTCCAATTATACGACCCTAGCCAAAATAGAATTGAGCTTCCTTTCAAGAGCAGCTACTACCGGGCCTTGATAAAAAGAAATAGGCTGAGAGTCAAACAAGCTCATGTGAAGTAAAACCAAAGGGAGCTGCAACTAAGTAAAGTAAGTATAAGAAATCCACAAACTTCACAAAGAAATATTAATTTTCAATAACGTATGTACAACCTAAAAGAAATATCCAACAATGTAAAGTTACAAAGTCATTTATGGTCATAAGCCCTAAGATACTACACTAAAAATACCTAAGTCGCACTGGCCAAAGGCGGGGCCACACTCACTTGAAAAGTCTTCCGAGGGTCATTGCAAGCGCCCACCCAATGATCCATTGGCCCATCCACGGCCACCTTGAAGCCCGTAGTGTTACGTAGAAAACGCTGATCAAGTGTGGGATAAAAAATACTCAAAAATGTCCATGGCACACTGCAAGAAAGCTTGCCTTGTCTTGCTGTTAACTTTTCTCATCTAAGTTTGTAACACTCCGTAATTTGGCGTTAGTTATTTAATTATTTAGTTAATTAATTAGGTTCTGAAAATGGAATTTGTGCAAATGATGGCATTCGACCACGAAACTTGACCATTGCATTCATGGTGAAATTTTGAGCAACTTTCATATTTGGAGTTTTGCGGTCGGAGTCCAAACGAAGAAGCTACAGACAAAAAACAAATTGGAAACGAAAATAATTAAATAAGAATTAAAGTTTATATATTAATTAACCGGGCCCACAGGCCGACCCATCATTAGGGACAGTCAACCCGTAGCGGTCGACCGATTACTCAAGGGTGGTCGACCGGTGGTGACCTGACGGCTCCAGTAAACCTAGGCCGCAACAGCATAGATTTAATATATTTCGATCGAACGGTTCTAGTTGATTCTAGCTCCTATAAATTCAGGCCTAAACCTCCCCTATCTTCTCATATTTTTATGGAGGCAATAGCGAAGCTCTGCCATTTCTTCTTCTCCACTTTCTTTCTAAATTATAAAAGTAGGATATTTATATCTATATTCATACAAGTCGGAGAAGAGTAGAAATCTAATAAAAAGGAGAAGAGAATCAACCATATGCGTATTTGAGTTAATTTATATTTTGATATATATATATATATATATATTTGTATCTATTCTCTCCCAAACCCAAATCTCTTCTCGGATCTATAATTTTGATGTATGTATATACCCTTTTATACATATCACTTGGATTAAAAAGGAATTGGAGATGAATCAAAGGTTCAACTTTAGATCTGGAGATTTGGATCGCTTTTAAAAGGTGAGTGGGAATTTTTATAGATTGTTATAATATGAAAATTATCCCATTGGTGTTTATTTGATTTTTATGCCTAATTGGATAATTGTATATGAGTTGCAGGTAACGAATTGAATACGATTTGAATATAATAAGTATCGCCCATATATTCTTGTTTATAAATTAATTTAGCATTGTATACAACATGATATGGAAATCAGTCCCAAAAGTATGAATTAAGAATATTAATTTAAATTAAATTTATTCCATATCTTAAATAGGTTGTATAATAATGTAATAAATTTGGATTATTTCCCTAATCTTGTTAGACTATAAACTTTTGTATATTTAGAATTGATGGAATTTAGATCCGTTTGATATTTGTAAATTAGTTTGATTTCTTTCCCTATTAGAAAGATACAACGTTGATCCAACAAGGAATAGATGCAAATAGAAAGAGAAAGAGATGTGTAATGTACGAATTTATTGTATTTTACACTGTCTATTTCAGTAATAAAAAGAAATGATTATTCTTTGTTATTTCAAACGATGTAATCTTTTATATTTTAAAGTTAAACCTTTTATTTTGGACTAATTTATGGAAATTATAGCGGATAATCTTTTAGATTTAATTCCAACAATTTAACTTGGAAAAGTATACTCTAGTAAATGTATATAACTAGAACATTTAATAAAAGTAAATATTTGTACGTAATTACTACACTTATAATAATTAAATAAAAAGTTAGTAATGACGTTTGCACATAATATTCGTGTTTAGGATAATTAACTAACGAGAAAAGAATTTAAAAGGTTGTAGCTCTAATAAATGGTAATAAATATGGGAGTTGCAATAAATTAATAGGGTAAATGGGTTAATGGGATGAATAAAAATGGAATAGATATAAATGGATATTAATTTGAAATTAGTAATCGTGCATAAATGTCTTAGGAAATGTCCGTTAGGATTTTATGTACAAATTGACATTTACGAGCATTAAATGGGTATTTATGGGTAGGTAAATATTTAAGGTAAATCTTATTGCCTTAAATAAAAAAAGAGAATTAGTAAGCTAAGTCCAATATCTACTTAAGCTAATATAAATAAAGGCTTAGGATGGTTAATTGGACTTAGTGAGTTAGTGATGCGAGGTCAGTAGAGTCATTTGACGGAAGACCGTCCTTCACTTTGAGGCTACCAACAGTCGGGTGTACTTACTACTGATGTGAGATGTCACTAATCCAACAATCCATGATGATGTAAGAGATTGGGCTTGTTTTCTTATTTGGAAAGTATTAAATGGTCCAAATTTGGAATTAGGAGCAGTGTGGGATATCTCCATAGGGGTTCGCTTTTGATTTGAGATCTTAAGTGGCTGAAGTGTTCACCTCTATCCTAAATGGAAGTATTAAGTAACCTAGTGAGATTCCAAATAAATAAATAAGGATATCTCTAAAAACGGTTTACTTCAGCGTTGAGGTCTTAAGTGGCTAAAGGGTCTGCCTCCCTACCGAAAGAAGTAACCTAATGAGATGCCATATTTATAATTAATGAGTGACTGTGGGTATCTCGGGAAGGGTTCGCTTCAGGCTTGGGGTCTTTAGTGACTATAAAGTCCTCATCTTTCCTATAAAAGAAGTATTAAGTAACCCAATGAGATTTTCAAGCAATGACAGCTAGATAGTATCATTGAGGAGCACGCTTCTAGAATTAGGTCTTAAATGACGGGGTTTACTATTTTCCACTAGGAAGTATAAACTGGCTTGAGTACAGTCTCTTACATTGCTAAAGCCAAAATAACAATAGTACCATTTAGGAAAAAGCCTTGGGGATAGGTCTTAAATGATGGGGTCTGCCTTAGTTAAAGTCTTAAATGACTAGAGTCTGCCAATTTTCTAATAAAAAGGTATAAAGTGGCTTAGGTACTGTTTATTACTGACTACGATTTTATCGACGATAAATGCAGTAATAATTGGACATTAAATGTCGAAAGCTTTAAATAGTGGTTAGAGGTCTTGTAGCTAGGACCCACTGACCATCGATAGCATTATTAGGAAACCACTTTGGGAATAGGTCTTAAATGACGGGATCTACCTCAATTAAGGTCGTAAATGACAGAGTCTGCTTATTTCTCTTTTAAATGTATTATAGAAGCATGCTTCATATTTAGAAGTATTAGGTGGCTAATGGGTTTGGAAGTATTGGGTGGTTCATATGGCTTCATTAGTATTTCGTACATTGAGAAGGGGTAAGTATGTAATCATGTGTGCAATGCAAGGTTAGATTAGAATTGTTAACCTAAATGGACATAACAATTAATTGGAAACCTATCGATATAAGTTTATGTTATGACAGTTATATTATTTTTTAAATCACCAGAATATTGTTCTGATCCCTCTCCTCATTACAACGCATTGGATAGGTTTAGAGGAATAGGTCACTAGAGTTGGATGTGCTTTGTTGTTGGAGAGTCTTCTTTCTCTCATGCTCGATGCTGATGTGACAATATGATATCCAAGGAATACCATTAATTCCAAGGTAGTAGTCATAGTTCTTATCGTATTATTATTTTCGCTGTGAGTTTAGATTTATATCAATCTCTGATAATGTCATGCTTATTTGAAGGTACCTAATCCAACGATTCGTGCTTTGATGGACTTAGGTTTCGATTTTTATCGAAATTTAGGCCCATTTAGGTACGAGTTGTTACAAAGTTTTTCGAAAAAGGAGGCAATCTTGCCCTGAGCTTCACTTAAAGATTCCTCAAGCTCATAAATCTTGAGCACGACCTCCTTCCTCGTGTTTTTCAAAGTGTCAATTAGTTGAGCCTTAGTTTTCTCGGTATTCCTGGAAAAGGCACCAAAATACCTCAGAGAGTCTGTTCTTCATCCTTCCCCTCACGGATGGAAAAGCATCCCTGACTCCCCCTTCTTCTTATGCTCGTTTGCTAAAGAAGGATTCACACCTATAAGAGGAGTAGGAATCATATTTGAACTAGAACCCTCTATCACTTTCCTTTCTTCAGCACCCTCCTTTTCCTCAACTTGGCAGGCAAGTTGAGCAAATAGATCTTCTATAGTATTATTAAATTTCTTTATCTCTGCTTCATAAATGGTCCCATAAAGCTTCTCCTCATCTTTAAATAATGCTACATTTTGTTCAACTTTAATTCAGCAGCATTGAGTCCAATACGCAACATGGTATTAAATTGATGTTGTCAGTCCAGCGCATCTTTTTCCTCCTCGAGCTCCCTGTTAGCCTCCATCAAGGTTGTTCAAGCCTTTCATCGGAAATTGTAAGACTAATAAGTTCTTCTTCTAAGACCGCGGCAGTGTTCTTTACTTCAACCTCAAATTCAGGCACATTCGTGACATCGGGGCCATGAACGATGGAGGCAGAAAGGATATTGGATTCAAGGACTTCGTTAAACTCAAATGGAAGCCCATGAAGACCAGCCTAGTGGATAATGATTAAAAATATGACTTAAAGAAAATCCAAATTCACCAACGTGAAATCAAAACGAACATGTATTATTAACTACATCATCGTACGACAAGATTCAACAAACCCATAGACAAAAAATAAGCAAAACTCAATTCTTATGTAAATTTCTAAGTCTATGCCTAAACCACTCCAAATAAGGGTTATCAAGTAAGAAGGAACCACATTCTATGGTATATTGCCATTGGTGCAGTACAAAGTCACCGGGTGCCTCTTTTTCTTTAACTACTTGATCAATTCTGAAAAGCAACCCTTGGGTTTCGACCCTAAGTTAAAAAAGACTCATCTAACTCTTTCTCACGCTTACTAATAGCCGCAGCACTAAGACCCCGATGATCAAGAGTTTCATTTTTAAGCTTGTCTTCACTTTCCCTCAGAACGTTAATAAACATAACTTCTTCAGAAGACAAAAACAAACAAAGCAATAAAAGACGATGCAATCATTCAAAAGACAACAACGAAATAAGGTAAAAATAGAGGAAAGTGGTCATAGTAAAACAAGAATAATAAACTAACTTTCATCATGAGTAGAAGAAACCTTAAAACCCATATACAAAAAGTTTTAAGTCTTTACATTAGGATTTCAAATGACCTCGGTCTCTTTGACCACATCAGTATCCTTAGACGCCTCATCATTCCGAAGCACCTCATCCCCAACTTGCTGCACAGAGGTAGAAGGAGTGACATTCTCTGTAGCTGCCTCCTTGTCCTACTTAGCCCGGTATTTGGCAAAAGCTTTGTCAATCCTGGCCGAATCACCCATAATGTCAAGCTTGATCTCTTCACCGAACTGACGCCGAGTCGAGCTGTACATGTTATAAACCATGTTGTAAGTGCTATCCTTAAATTTCTGCCTCAGCGTCGCCAGCTTCCTATCTTTCTCCTTAAGCTCACGATCCTTTAAGGCTAAGACCCCCTATGCCTTAAGATGAAAGGAACCAAAATCTCCCACAACTTTAGCCTTCTTGGAAGCGACCGAATTAAGGCTTGTTTCAACCTCGATAATATGAGCCAAAGACATGACATGTTCTCCCCCGCATTTCTTTCGAGCCTCACTTATTAAGACCCTAAGCTAAAAAAAAGCATAAGAAAGAAACAACTAAATAAAAAAGGGGAAAAGGAAGGGGAAGAAGAAAGGAAAATCACTTACATAGGACCAGGACTTGTTCACCTCGACCACGAGCTCGGAAGAAGAAAGCTCAAGAAATGGAAGGGGAAGAATAGAAGGGGGAGTCAAAGCAATACTAAACAAATTATCTAGGGTGGTCTTTCCTACCCTTTCGGCAAGTTCATACACGGTTCCCTCTGGTAAAGGCAGATACCGAGTGTGCGGGTTAAGATAAGACTACAAGGGAGGAGCAGGAGTGCGTTGAGGAAGGGAGAGGTGGGGATACATCCAGTTTCTATGAAGTTTGGGTAGAACCTTTATCAACATCATGTCATCTCCTATTGATGTCCTTCCTTGTCAATTGACTAGGTGCAACAAACATATTCAAGGGATTATCATCATCCATCTTACTTGCACATGAAAGGCATTTCGAGGCCAAAAAATATTTTCCTAAGGGTCGAAAACATAAAACAGTGAATTGTTAATCTATTTTAGCAAATTATACCCTTAGGCTCATCCGAAACTTGAGAAAGCTTAAAAATAACATGAGAGAATTTTTGATTTGGACTTAAAAAGCCATGCTTTACCAGCATCTCTTTATTAAAAAACAATTGTATTTTCCTCTCTTCTGCACCTAATTCTAGAATTTGGCTTCTATGGGACTCATACAACTTGATGGCATCATCATAGAAAATAGGCCGAGTAGGACGTGGGCAAAAGGAAAGAGGGAAATTATTAGAATTTGAGATAAATAAATATAAATCTACCCATTTCTGAGTCTTGTGGGGGACAGACGTTAAGATCGTCATCTCAGCTTGAGCATAGTAAAAACCAACATCACCCACTGAAGGGCTCTTATTGATATCAAATAAGAATCGAAGCTCCTCACAAGTAGGATTATAAACATTCTTAGTATAGACAATAAAAGTGAAAATCACAAGAGAGTATGAAAGTGGAGCAAGTTGGATAGGAAAAAGATCAATAGCCATTAGCCATTGTTGAAGGATTTGATTTCGAGGAAGATAGATCCCACATCGTATATGTTTGGGAGTAAGTGACATGAAGCCAATAAGAGGAGTGTCGATACGCTCATAAGGCTCAAGAACCCAAACGTCGTAACCCATGAACCCAAAATGATCAAAAATACCCTCAGTGACTTTCAAACAAGTACTCTTAGAGGGCAAAGATAGATAGGGAGAAGAAGAAGAGGCCATTCTAGGATCGCAAAATAAAAAATATAACGCTAAAGTAAAAAACGGGGTTAAAAATATGAGATCCTTACTTCAATTTAAAATAAGGTCTAAACCTAGGAACTTGATTAATTTAGCGAATAGAAATTTTCTTGCCTCTTTCTTTTTCTTTCTTAAATAAAAGCGTAAAAAAAGAAGGACATGAAGAAGAAGAGGAAAATATGTACATACCTAAATTTGAACGCCAGTGATACAATCGAAATGATGAGAAAATTTGCAGAGACAACAATCAATTAACAAATACTAAAATCGAGACAAATTCACCATGAAAAATGAATAGGCGATGTGGAAATGATTTAGAGAATTGACCGAGGAGGGAATGACACGTGTGTAAGGCTGTGCAGTTAAAGCGCTCGGCAGATTCAATGCGGCGGAGGTGCAAAAAGTCATAGTCGGGATACAGCGAGGATATAGCAGATGACTCTAAAATAGCATATAAAACTCGTACTTAATGTTTTTTCAAGTATATGAATGGTAATTAAATGAAAATTAACATTCAATTGAATTATAATTAATACATAAATAATTTTAAATAAAAACATGTGCGAATATACTGTAAATAAACGTAAAACTGTTATATAACATAATTGAATTTAGTAGAATATTAGAGTATTTTCATTTCTAAAAATATATTAAAAATTTAATTAAATAAATTAATTTCATAATTTTTATAATGTATAAATGTCATTTTTCAATTCATTTCTTTTAAAGAAGATATAGTGAAAATAGTGTAATATAGCGGGATAACGGGATATAGCGGAAATAGCTGGGCTTAAAGCGGAAAGGCTTTATTTGGGGCTATATGGAAAAGTCGTAGCGGTAGAAATCCGCTATGAGATATAGCAGGGTTATAGCGGGGCATTAACTGCGTAGGTGCAAGGGCATTATATGCAAAACGGCTATCAGGTTTTTTCCTTTGGTGAAAAGAAAGAAAACAATAGATGGAAGTGATGGGATGCAATGGCCAAAAATGGATAAAGACAAGTCTACATCGATCTACGATCGTTGAAGACTTGGGAGGCAAGTGTTAGACCCATATTTCCTAAACCCCATCGAAGGCAAGATGATGTAAACACCAAGCTCAGAACGGGATGCCTTCATAATAAAATTTGGACTACAAAGGGAGAAAGCAAATAGTAAAGCGATGTCAAGAGAATACTGCACTACGAAAATTCAAGACAAAGACAAAGATTCAAACTGCGCTAATCCCCTAATTTTATTTTTATATGATGATAATGAGCCCAAACCTAATACAGTCACAGGGTGAAGAAAACAACCTACAACTATAATGCACAGAACTACAGCGTCACCAAGATATGACAATGAGATGGAGATGCCGCATTGTGATACCAGAAGCTAAATCAGTAGTGTCAAAATACAACATATTTCTCTTAAAAAAACTATATGCAAATGGGGACGTGCTACACTCACAAATCAATGCACAAAGATAACGGGTTTGCGTTAACAATCTTACATCCAAAAGACAATAAAGAGGGGCGCCGCCATCGAAATAGGCCAACGAAGGAGTGTACCGCCATAAGGATAGACTAATAAAGAAGGGCACCGCTATCAGGACGTCGTAAACACATGGATACAAAGAAAGGGACAAAAGAAGAAAACTGTGCTATAGCCAAAAAAGAAATTCTGCTCAAAAGTTAGTGAACTACGTTAGGCACATCACATCCTTCCGAAAACCTCAAACCCAATGAGATAAACTGTGAGGAATAGTTACCGATGCTTGGCCAAGGTCGGTACACACTAAACTATGCTTAGTCAGTGCAGTTGCCCATTAGCTAAAACCCAATCAAGGCAGAACCACCTAGAACCCTTAGCAAAATATTCCCCACTCAAGGCAATGATAAGTCTGCCCTTCTAAAATTGTAAGCCAACCAAGTACAAGACCTGCGCAAATACCGCGTACGACCGTTCACCAAAATCTACACTTGATCCATTCAAGCAAGCCCTAAGTGAACAATCCATATATAAAACGGCTCAATAAAACCAACTATTATCCCTAAAAGTTAATGCGCTGCTAGCACTTTCAAGTTCAGATCTGCACTTTGCTTACTAGGGAATCTCTAAGCGGTACCATGAGGAATCTAAAGCATTCCAAGGACTGCACATGGGGCTACCTAAATAGTGCACCATCGCAGCTCCTCATTTGTTGGGAAACAAAAAAGTCAGTAGAGGCCCTTATCAAGCAACTCACGCATATCAAAGGCAGCTCAGGTCACATTCGTATGTACAATCAGCTAACACCACAGGTTGGGGCAAAGCAACTCAACTCCATTAATCCTGAGCAAAAGGTCAAACGAACATTGCAGACCGGGTAAGACAACTCAATTACAAACATTCCCTAAGCAGTACTGTGTGGAACCAAGAGCATTTCAAAGATTTCACGCATGGTTGCTCAAACGAGTGCCCCAAAGCGGATCCACTCTCACAGGTAAACAACGAAGATATAAGTATCCTCTGGTAGCGAGTTGCACATCTTAATGCTAAAGGAAGCTTGGGAAGAATTCACCTAAGTATTAAGCAAGCAACGCAGTACCATGCAGACATGGCACATCAAACAACACAACTCTGCTCCAGATATCAGCAACACCCCAAAAATAAAGAATAAATCCTAACATCCCCATGAGGTAGTACACAAGTCATTCACTTCTTTAGATCAACGATGTAGGATCAATTTGAAATTAAGTTTCCCGCCTCATTTTTAGACGTTCCCGCTTTATTTTCAAATTCCCCGCCAAAGCCTAAAATTCAACCACTCAAATCATGGTTTACCACCAAAGACTCTTCAGCAATCCGTGCATGTCAAATGAACAATAATGATGCATGATACATGGCTTGATCCAAAGGCAGAAATCAAAATAGTAGATGAGGGATTGTGGCAATCTACGTGCCTCTCTACGTATTAAATAGGAGAGACATTATAATGATACTGGGATCCTTTTTTTGGGAACTCAGAAAATTATCTCTTTGATTTCTTCCATTAAAAACTTGTACCAAGAGGAAATATATAAACAAAGATTTGACTCATGAACATAGGATTCGAAGGAATCCAAACCACGTATAATTCTTGTATCTTTTATTTTCATGCATTGTTACTTACTTTTTTTTACATCAGATTCTTCTATATTTCATTTGTTAATCAAATACAAGTTTGATTTAACATTTTAACAAACAGTTAAAGTGTCACTACCTAATTGTGTAAGCTCCCAGTGACATAATTACTACTTAAAGACAAACTTAATATTACTTAACTCTATTGATTCAAATTCACAGAAGCTTGATATTATTGCTTTCGTGACCAGTTGAGGTATTGTGAGATGAAAAACCTCACCAACAAATAGTTTATAACTTTTATAAATTATTTCAATAAATAATTTTCGGCCGAAAACTGAGAGTTATAGTTGTGTGACTTCGAGGTGTGAATTCAGCACTCTGTAATATTTAAATAGTTTAAATATTAAAGCCTGTATGGATTTTGTTGAAGCACAGTAGTGGACATAAGTTCAGTTGCTTAGCGGTTATCTAGGTGAATTCCAATTTCTTATCTTTTAAAGCAACACCCTTAAGCAACTGTATATATGCATGTTTTCTCTTTGTCTTTACTATATCACTTAAGGAATCTAAAGCTTAGATAATGGTCAAAACTCTAATAATATTTGTACTTAACTGCAAATTCCAACATTGAATTCTATGGTTCAATCTGATAACAATTATCGACTAATTGATTTGCTTTGACCAAAGACTTTGACCTACCAACAAATGTGATACTAACTTTTTATTCAAAGGAGACAAATCCTCTCTTAAATAGTATTTCACTTCAAGTGGTTCAACTTATACCCAATTATGACCTTAACATGATCCACATCGTGAGATTGACCATAGTCAAAGTATAGTTTAAATACTTAAGGTTCATAGTATTCGCAAGTTAAAAGACTACTGCATATTTGACTTTTAGCCTTTAGAAAACTCTCGGTGGATCGTTCAGCAATTGTTCCAAACAACTACACATACAAAACACCTTGGTATCCTCAATGGCCATGAGTAATTCACCGGTCATCATATGGAAATGTTATGTACGCTATTATCAATAAATGTATTGATATTCTATTTTTGATACATCTTGACTAGGAACATTTATAGACAAGTATTTATTTTATCGATTCAATACTTATGGTTATGAACATATTCCTAACTGCAATTCATTAAATACTTTTCCTAAGGATTTTCAACTTGTATATATTTAATGTATTTGTAACATTATTTAGATTCCAGTATAAAATGTATACAATAGAAAATAAAACAAAAATTTTACTTTATTTCGAATAAAATTCGCTATACAAGTTAAGATATATAATCAAATTACATAATTATGCTTAGGGCACACCCTTAACTGTATCAACCTCCTACTACACTTAAGGTCAGTTATAGACACTCATAACGGTACTCTCGATCAATTTTCCTAGGCAAACATGAGAAAGGGACTTAATGAATGGATCTGTAATATTATTATTTCATATCTACTTTTTGATTATACTTCTCCATCACTAATAAAATCTTTTATCATGTGTTAATTATGGAGAATGTATCTCAATCTTTTATTAAGTTTTTAAATCGTATTGCAATCTACATTTCATTGTGACATTATTCAACGTGATGTACTTAGCCTTTACAGTTGAATCTGCCACAACTTATCGATTGAAATATTTCCAACTTATAGCTCCTTTGTTAAGTGTAAACATGAAACTAAGATTGACTTATTTTATTTAATCTCACTTATGAAGTTAGAATATGAAAACTCCATCATATGGAGTTCGTTGTGTTCATCAACAGTTCTCTAGTATTTGGTAAATACTCGAGAATAATATGTTGAATATGCAAGTATATGATTTTTGTTTGATGATAATAAACATATATACATTCATTTAAATGTATTTGTTATTGTACTATTTTATTTTCACATAATTAAATAAATATTTGCTGAATAAAATAAATAACACAGAATTTAAATTCAAACGGATATTTTATTCAAACAAGTATTTTATTACAATTTTTGAATAGTACAAATTTGAGCTCTCACTATATATATATATTTTTCAATTACATTACAATTTCGATTACATCACAAATTTCACTTTACATTGTTCACCTCACTACATATCACTCATTCACTCGTATTTTAACTTTGATTTTGCTCCAGCTTTGAATCCAGCATCTGAGTTATTTGCATAATAAACACCGATGCAGTAAAATTGAAAAAGAAATATTTTTGCAGTGTAAAATAAAATGTGTGTTTTTGAAAATATTATTTGCCTCAGTTATTTGGGTTGTTCATCATCATATTTATTTTCAATTCAACGTACACGAACAGCTTGTGACATGCACAGTGTATCACTGTACATGCCACAAGGCCGTGCACACCGATATACACTTGATAAAACTACAGGGACAAGTGAGCACAAGGTCAAACCCGAGCCGAGGCTGGATTCAACTCAGGTGCAATACAAAAGCATCACAAAATTGTTGAGTATAAGTTTCTCATGCAACGAGAATCCGAAACCAGACCATGCTAACCAGTGCACAAATGTGTACACATGAGAACCGACTCGACAGTGGAGTCATGCAACACTTCAACCAAGACACAGTGCAGGTTCAACTCAATCAACATTTCAGGAATGCAACTTGACAAGAATCTACTTTCAACATGTACAAAGTGGTGAATGCAACACAAATCCAATCAACATGAAGACACAATGTTACAGAGCTGACATCAGTATACATGAAGACCAAAAGCAGCTACACAAGTCATGTACATGATCAGAGAAATGAACTTAATGAAGCCGTGGACAAATTGGGCAGAGCAATTTCAGAAAGCATGAAGATATACAACTGAGAGGACTGCAACAACACATATACACACACATACATATGTATGTATGTACATATATGGTGATACAGCAAGTTCATATGGATATGCCAGCAGTAAAGAGAAGAAATTCACATGAAGCCGTGAGTAAATGAATGAAGTCGATCTCAAGTAAGCAAATTCAAACCAGAGAATGTAACAACAGTCAACATAAATTCAAAATGCCAAAGAATCAAAACCGTGGTGAATAAGGTACAGTTCGAACAAGTCCAGATAATATCGAACAAGTCAGTGCCGAAATCAAAATAATATCACAAATTCAAAGTGGCCGAAGTCAAACCAGAAAAGAACGGAACAAAATCTAAAACAAACTCATGAAGCCGTTGTAACCAAGCAACCATAACAGAAAATATACGAATTTAACTAGTCAGGATTAATCACCAGCATTAAATCAAAAATCAGTGGCCAAGCATATCAATTGAAGAAATCAAACAAAATATAAACGAACGAGATTATAGGATTTCGAATCCTATTTAACCCAATCTCATCATCGGCTACTACCCATTCGAGTTCAAGCAATATCACAGAGTAAATTTTCAAATCAATAACTCAAATCTAATCGAGTTCAAGCATATCAACGAAAGTAACAAAGCAAAATCATATGCCAGATTTATTCAAATCGAACTCGATGTATTGAAGCAGCCGAAAGCAAATTGAAGATAAGTGACGATTGACAGAGCAAAGCGCAGCAAACCACTTCAATCGCTCGAAAAACAAGCGGCGACTTCAACAAATTTCCAGAAGCCCTAATTGTTAAAAGAGGAAACGAGGCATCCATTTTCAATGCAAAGGACACAAGGCCGAAGAAATAAAAAGAAAAGGGGAATATTTTTTATCACTGAGTTTTTGTTTTTGGGCCAGCAAATAATAATACTTTTGGCTTTAATTTTAAACTAAGGTTTCTATTTTCGTTTAGTTGTTTTTATTTTGTATTTCTCTTTTAAACTTTTGTAAAGTCTAGTCGTGTGACTAGGGGACGAACTACGGTGGTGTAGTTCGAGAATTCACAACTCAGTGGCTGAGTTGTTGTAGGGTTTTGAGCGTAGAGTTAGGTTAGTCGATAGCGGGTGTCGTGAGTTTACGTGTGTAATTGTCTGACTACTTAATTTCTTGTAGAAACCTTGGGGGCAACACGTAGGCAGAGTTTTGCCGAAGCTGGGTAAATCTGTGTTGTTTTATTTCTGTTTTTAATATTCTGCTATTATTTGTGTTGCTATTATTCTAATATTATCGGTGCTCCAATTATTTTATATTTTTCCACATTAATTTTTTTTTATTATTATTATCACCTTATTCACCCCCCTCTTGGGTGAAATCGATCCTACAAGTAGTATCAGAGCTAGGTTCAAAAGCCAATTTTTGTTTTAAAATTTTGATTTTTCAAAAACAAATTTTTGTTTTAAAATTTTAAAATGGCTTCTTTTAATAATGCTTTTGCTGATGGTTAGTCCATATTTAGACCACCAATGTTCAATGGTGAATATGCTTACTGGAAAAATAGAATGAAAATTTTACTGAAAACCATTGATGCTTGGAATATTGTTGAGACAGGATATAGGACACCAACTATGGTGGTAAATAATCAGGAAATAGAAAAACCGATGGATCAATGGACGGATCTTGAAAATAAACTACAGAATGCTAACGCTAAAGATATGAATTCTATTATTTGTTCATTAGATCAAATTGAGTTTAATCGTGTCTCACATTGTCTAACTGCGCAGGAAATATGGCACACACTTTAAGTGACTTACGAAGGAATGTCTCAATTCAAAGAATCTCGCCTTCCCATGCTTAGTAGCGAATAAGAGAACTTCACAATGGCAAAGGATGAAAATGTTAAAGAGATGTATGGACGACTTTCCAATCTCGTATACAAATCAAAAGCTCTCGGAAAATCATACACAGAATTGGAAATAGTCTGAAAAATCCTCAGAGTCCTTCCACGAAATTTTGAAGCAAAAGTTACAGACATTCAAGAATCAAAAGATCTGAAACAAATCAAAGTCGAAGAACTCATCAGAAATCTCACCACTTATGAGCTAGATATCAAATTCAAGAAAGAACGCGAAGGAGGTGTTACGCGAAAGAAATCAATAGCTCTCACAGGAACAACGAAAAAGTGATGATGATGATGATGATGGAGCAGCTGAGCTGGCGCTACTAATAAAGAGATTCAAAAAGTGGAACCGCAAATACGGAAATACAGCTCTAAATAGTCAAAGCACTAGACAAATCAGAAGAGCAGGAGATCATTTGTCACAAGTGCAACAAACCCGGTCATATAAAGCCGAATTGTCCTCAGAATCGACTTAGCCAAGGAAAGAAACCGAAAAGGAGAAGTTTTGCAGCTACTTGGGATGAAACTGATGAAAGTGATGAAAGCACTGGCAGTGAAAATGAAAAAGCAAAACTGTGTCTTTAAGGAGAAATAACTGACTGTGATGATGATGAGTCAAGCGAGGTATAAAAACTTACTCAATCGGAATTACTTATATATTTTCATGAGGTAAATGGTTGTTTCGAACTACTTAGGGAGAAATATGCTAAAATTAGATCACAAAGAGATACTTTGATAGAATTAAATAAACAACTTGACCAATTAGTCAAAAACTATCGAAATAAAAGCCCTAAGTGTGACAAGTGTGCATTATTCGAAGAAGAAATTAAAAAATTAGAAATTAAAATTAAATCACTTGAAAATGAAATTCTGATTTTGAAAGAAAGTGAAAACACAAGGAGAGAAAATTCTATTAAAAAGTGCACACAATTATTGAATGAAAATGAATCTCTCAAAACACAAGTCCAACAATTGTCTACAACTTTAGGAAAATTTTCCAAAGGAGAAGATCGTTAAATATGCTATTAGGGAAAAAAACTGTTAATACTACTAGACAAGGACTTGGGTATAATCAATCTGAACATGTTCAAGTCAATTTAAAGTGCACGATTTGTGGAAAAACTGGACACAATCACAATATTTGCCGGCATAGACCCAAACACGTTAAAACCATTCAATTTGGGTTCCAAAAGGCATAAATATAAAATCCCTTAAAGTCGGACAAATCTTGGTGCCAAAAGGAACAAATATAAATTGTCTTGGGTCTACTCAAACGTATTTTTCAAAATCATTTGCCACTAATAATCATGGACCTATAAAAACAAATAGGTCATAAAAATCTTTCCTTGTGTAGGTGTGGTGGCAGGCTAAGGAACAACAATAGTGTTACCTGGATTCTGGCTGTTCCAGGCACACAACGGGCGACAAATCAAAGTTCCTTAGCCTAGTATAAAGGTGGCAGAATCATAATGGGCAACAATGAAAAATTATCGTAAAGGTAAAATAGGTAATGGTACATCTATCTTGAATGATGTATTAAATGTGATAATCTGCACCATAATTTGAATTAAATCAGCCAGTTATGTGATAAGGAGATAAATGTTGATTTTGATTATGAATTATGCAAAATTGTTGACTAATCATCTTTTCATCTTTGAACTATTTCATATAGATTTGTTTGGATTAATGATGGTGTTTTATTGGTTGATGATTATTCTGGATACACGTGGATATATTTGACCTGACATTATATTTTGTGTTTGCTTATATACACTGTTTCAATTCAAATCCAAAAGAATTTCATTTAAAAGCTGTAAACTGATTACACATCTCATGATTTGGTATCTATCTAATGATAACCTTGAGTTAAAGGGAAATTCAGATGCAGATTACATGGGTAGTCTAGTTGATAGAAAAAATACTAATGGAAAGTGTTTTATGTTGAGGCATCCATCAGTTGCATCACATTTTCAAATAAAATATCTGCATAATTTTCATTTTAATTGATTTTCAATTGGCAGAGATTTTTTATAAAACCCCTTTCAGAAAATAGGTTTTTTTGTTGACCTTGTTTCAGATTAGTCATTTTAGAAAATTTTATTTTATAATTTTAAATGACTACATTAACTAATCTGACTCCCTACTGATTATCGAAAAGATAAATAGTGATTGAAAAAGTGATGAGTGTTGATATTAATCAATATTATAACTTGAGAAAGTATATTTAATAAATTTCTTTAAAAATTTAAACAAGATTTATAATAACTTTTGTTGGTAAAAATTCCATGACCATCTCTATTTCTATCATATTTCTAACGACCATCACTCGTCAAAATCCAATATAGTATGTCAATATGTGGTATTTTAAACAGGAAATTATTCGTTTTTAATTTATTTATTTTTTCCAAAGTATTCACTCTCATTTAAAAGTCCTCACGGTTATGCATGGGTGAATTATTTGGAATATTTGTATATGTGCTTTCATGCTCATTTAAAAGTCCTCACGGTTATGCATGTATGGAACACATATCAAAATTGTTTATTAAAATAGACGAGTTGATTCTAATCCCATTTAAAAGTCCTTACGGTTATGCGTGGTTAGAAGATACTTGAAATTTGTTTTTTTGTTTTTTTAAATTTTTTGGGAATACTACTAATCTCATTTAAACGTCCTAACGGTTATGCATGGTTAGTAGATATTCAAATTCCTGATATTAATATTCCACAAATAGACACAACTATATGGTTTTATATACCAACATCACCCCTATCATTCTAAAGTGGAATATGCGCCTAACAGAGTATTTATGATTTTTGTTTGATTTTTTATTTAAATTTAATATTCATACTCGATTGGGTATTAATAGTGTATTAATGTCTATCACTTTATATATATTTTCTAACACTATTACTCTTTTGCTGATAACAAAAGGGGGAGAGAGAAGTTAAGATTTTGGTTGGCAAATGATTCAAGTCAAAAATTTTATTTGCATATTTTTATTTATTTTCATGCATATATGAAGGAGGAGCTTTGGTGTAGGGGGAGCATTCAAATAGGGGGAGCAAATAGAATGATCAAATACATTTAATAAATTCAAAATCTTAAATATATGTTTGTTATCATCAAAAGGGGGAGATTGTTGAATATGCATGTAACATCCCGAAAATTTTCGACTTTCGAAAATTCAACATCGATACTCACTTTACCGACTGCTGAGCCATTGAATGCCGGAAACCCGGAAAGTTATGGTTTTAAGAAAGGAGAAAAAAATAGAAGAAGAAGATAGAAGAAAAAGAAAGAAGAACAACAACAGAACAACAACAGAAAACAATATCAGAATCTTACACATCGCAGCGGAACAATATACAATAGATAATTACTAGTCTTTTAAAACAAAGAACTATATCATTTTATACATACATCAATCATCAGAGTCAATATACAACTCAATACAACAATGGACAGTTATATAAACTTGTCCTCATACAGAATACACAGCGGAATAAAATAAAATCAGATACAAATACTACGTCTCGAGCTCCAGCTTATCTCCAAGCTCCAGAATATCCAGAATATCCTGATAATATAACTCTAGGCTGCCCGTGTGGAAATTGGTGGGCACCCAGAGTTTAGGAGGGAACAATAAACTCCGAGTCAGTCATGGTGACTGGTGTGAGATCGTAAAACAGTTATTCTTTATAACAACAAAATAATTTTAAAGTCAATTCGAAATGCTTTTGGAAAATGAAACTACCATAAGACCTCCCACCACACACACAATGCAAACGCAGAATTGGAGGAGATTTCTTCTTATGATAGTCAAAGATGCTTACTACGCAAAAAATCAAATTCATTCTTGATATTATTATTAGTGCATAGTGTAGGAATCATTTCGAAAGTATAATATTAATCTTAGCCAACATACGACCAGTATCGTATGCCTACTATAGCTACCATCCAAACAGTGGGGCGCCACCATAAGTGAATGGCAGGTTCTACAACTAATACCGTACAAAGCTCGTATTGTTTCTTTGGATTTCCAACAAATGGTCAGGCTAAGGAACTTCCTATCCACGATGGGTACGTCCCTGGAATAGACGACCCGAGAAATAACCTAACATTACGGTTAGATCTCTGCCAACACAAGGCCGGGTTACCTCTGCAAAAATAGGTAACTACTGACACGCGTATGCCATCCCCCGATCGTCACCGATCTTCCCGAGGATCCCCGATTCGCAACAAACCACAAAGTAATAATAACTGTGCAGCAACCACAGAGGTTAAGTATCTGGGCTCCATACCATGATACCACCTTTATCCAGAAGGAATGACATACACTAAGGGGCGCTACTCCCTAGAACCTTGCTGCATTCGTCCTGTTTCGACCATTTCCGGGGTGTGAGGCTCGACGAAGTCTCGTCCACAAAGCTAGCTTTCTTAAAAAGCCCTGCTTCGGGTCAAACAAAATGATCAACCTATGATCACAAAGATATAAGATCAAACAAATGATCATATCACAAATGACCAAACACTGATCATTTCACAGCAACACTCAGTATGCCACGTTACCAAATTGGGATATATCGCTGATAAATTTCAACTACATAACCTCTGAGCTCGTACGTCTCAGAGAAGGGTGTTAAGCTAAGAGAATAAATTCTCCGCCACCAACAGAAATGTATTTGAAAGAAATCAGCTTTATATCTCAAATTGTAACGTCAGACACACAATCCATACAAGTCTGTTCCGGGATCGAACAGAACCGAAGGCACTTCTCACGAAGCCCTTGCAATTCCGGATAATTTTCAATCACGTCAGGACTTCCCGTCACTAAGGGTGATAAAACCTCTAAATCGAAGATCAGTCGATGTAGAGTAACTCGACGGTAATCCTTCCGTTTTCAAAAATATCCGGTCTTCAACACCGGTCTTCAAATGCGATTCATAACGACGTATCACATATTCGGAATGGGTTATACGACCCCATGGTCCTTTCCCGGCTAACCCGAATAGTGAGCGATTATTTAAAAATAAGTGTGGCATTCAATTTCATCCAATTCACAACAAATACCTATCTAAAGGTAATTATTGATAGTCGGTTATTTAACTATCAATAAAGATGCACAACATCATCAGATTCCAAATAATTTTCCAAATTATTTCATCTTCAAAAATATTTTTACTAGATATAAAATTTCCACACTTCAAAAATAAATCAACGTTTATTTTTAAACAACTTCCCTTTTATAAATTCCATAGTGAATTTATATTCTCAAATATCTACAGATATACGATTCTCAAATCGATTTCAAATATTCAATTTCATTTTATTTTTAAGAAGATAAATTCTCAAAAACATTTCATTTCATTTTGGAAAAGCATTTCCATACTTATTTAATAATAAGTATTTCACAAATCTATTTATTTTCAACATTTGAAAATATTCGATATACTTAAATCAATATTAAGTATATATTCATTCTTTAAGGAAATCATACATTTTAACCTCTATTTGAGTCAAAACGAATGTTGCGTAAAACATCGTTACGACGACTCAAAATCAATAGTATAGGGATTCAAAATTTTAGATAGATATATAAATCCCAATACTATATAAAACATTTCCTTTCGGAAATCATTTACTATAACAACAGTGTTATAGTCCACCATTTCCTTAAGTTTCTCGAAAACGTCTATTTCAACAAGAACTGCGGAAATCTATGCTTTCGATTCATAACACATTTTAAAATATCTTTAAAATGTTTTAACTTCACTTTTAAAATATTACTTCTTCAAAAACGTATCCATTTTACTTAACAATATATTCACTGTCCAAAATCGTGAATATATCTTCTTTAATAACCTTCTATAATTCACTTATCAAATTTAATCGATTCCGAATTTATAAACACGGTTATAAATTCCATTTCCATTTTAATAACAACTTCGACTTATAAATCTTCTTTTATTAACTTCTATATTCAACTCATCAAAATAAGTGATTCCGGATTTATAAACAACTTTTATAAATTTCAATTCTATTCTTCTAACAACTTCGATTTATAAATTCCTTTTATTAACAAATTCAATTTATAACTCGATATAAATATCACAAGTCCATATTATAAGTTAATAACTTATCATTCATTTTCAACTTCACAATTTGTAAGTCTATAAATTTCATTCACTTACGGATTCCATAATATTTCATTTTTCACACTTATAAAAACTCATTTTATAATTTCACCATTCTTAATTTTGTGGATATCAATTTCATAAATCTCTTATATAAACCGTTTACAGAAATTTAAAAAATCTCAATTTAAACCATTTCATAAATCAGTCAACTGTTTATTCCAAAAATAACTTTTCGGTTATATTTCCCAAATCTATAAATTTTTGTAACTTTAAAATTTGAACGTTTATTTATTTAAAATAAAATTACTTCAAAAATCCCATAAAACGTATATTTTCAAAAATCACTTTAAAATCTTTTTAAAGTAACAGTCGTTATTTTTACGTTTCAAAACTGAATCCGATGATGCAACAGCATCGATTTGTCCATCACAACAGTCAATATCATATATCATCATATGATAGCAGAATATATCACAATATCTGTAAATAAGTAAATACAGTTGAGGAATCCAGTTGGATCCCTCCAACCTGTTTCCCTGCATCCAAAGATGTTAGCACAATACCAATTCCGCTCCAGTACGGAATTATCGCGGTATATAGGTTTTTATAAATCCGCTTACTAACGGCGCAATAGGGTCTCATCCGCTATACGAGGCGGGAAATCAATCAATCCAATATATACATATGCCAATATGTATATACTGCTATATATAGATATATCCTAAAATATCTAATAGCACAATCAATAGCAATCATATCAGTCAAATCAATAACTGTAAAATCCACTTCATTTTGAGTGAGAAAAATCTCACCTTAGCTTTTTATTTTGCCATCCATTTCCACTTGACTCGATTTTCTTGACTTTAACCTTGAATAAATATTAGGTGTTTTATTAATATTTGAAATAAATCGAATAATCAATTTCCATTTATAAATTTTATAACTAATTCATTCGAATTGAAATCAACTTTAAATTTTAAAGTGTTTTAACTCATTAGATTCCTCTTTTGAAACCATATATATATATATATTGGAATCGTTAATATAAATTTCCATAATCTAAAGAAAAATCGTTTTTCCCCAAATCATATATATATATATTATTACTGTACACTGTTTATTTTATTTTTCCTTGTATATACTTTCCTCAACTATATACACATATGTATATAATATATTTATATTTATACTTCCTTTGTAAAGAAACAAAACATGATTATTATTTTTCTTTACTGTAATTATTATTTTCTTAAAACAGCATATACTAGAAAATTGTATAAATCCAACTTATATAAATTTAAATCTAAATCAGAGGGTTAAGATATTATATTTTCTTAATCTATTCAATTATAAATATAGAATTTAAAATAAAAAGAAAATACCCTACTGCCCAAATTAATTACTGGTTGCTTAAAGATATTTTAAATTCCCTTTTCTGTGAATAAACCACAGGAATTTCTTTGCTGTAAAATTTTTCTTTTATATTTATAAAATCTAAAACAAAAACAGCACCCATACCTTACGAAAGAATCGAAAACGAGAAGGACCCCATCTCTGCTCATGACCCGAGCGACGCCTAGACCACCCAGCTCCGTTCTGCCTTGCAAATCAAGGTCGAGACAACCCTCGATGCCGGAATCGCCACCCCGATTGAACGCCACCACGAACCCCATCGCGACACAAAGTCGAACTCGCTGCTGTCGCCGCCGAGCCCATCACCGCTTCGCCCCGAGACGCCATCGCACGCTGCTCTCGTTGCTTCGCGTGCCCAGATTCCAGTTGCCACGATAACACGTCGAAGCCCCAACAGCGACGACCTCACCGCCTGCCACGAGATACCCCAAATCCCTATTCGAACGCGCGCGCTCGATTTGAAATCGAAAAAGGCAAACTGCCGTGAACGAATCGATTTCGTTATCTAGATGAGGCTTTGGCTTTGCGATGTAGTGATAAATCCCAGTCGCCATTGTTATTTCCAAATCCTTCTGATTTTTCTTTTCGCAAACGAAGTTTAAAAGAGAATGCTGAAGTCGTTTAGCCATTTTTTATTCATGAACGATTTTCATTTGATTTGTGGGAGGACCGAAGTTAAAGGAGGAAGCCATTTTTTTTTTTTTTTTCATTTTGATTTCCTTCGTTCTGCTCTCCTGAAATGATTTGCGCGAGATATAGGGAGGCAAGGGTACGCGATGTTTCAGGGAATAGGTCTGCTAAATGCATATCTAGGGTGGCTGATGTTGACCAATTATTTAAAATTTAAATTTAAAATTGAATTCGTTCTGTAACTTCAACGCGTTTTGTAACCGTACAGTCACAAAACAACTCCGAAAAATACGAAATTGGAAATCCATCAATAATTCAATATTACGGACCCAATGAAACTGGTTTCATCGAATTCGAAGACTGCGCCTCGAACGACTATTTTTAAATATCGATGCGAACGACTTAATTTCAAAACTGAACAAATCGTTTCCAAATTCGTTTCTGAAGCTTCTGTTATCTTCAGTATAATCAATACGACTTTTACAAGCCTTTGAAATATTTTAAATCGGCTTAAAATTGAAGATTCAAATTTTTATCCAGTTTCAATAGATTAAATTCTATAATTTAATCGTCAATTTCAAAGTTATATCGGGGATTCAAATTAAATCATCGTTCAAATATTTAAAATTAATTAAATATTCTCAATTTAATTTGTTCGAAATTCAGGGTCGTTACAGACTTCCCCCCTTAAAAGAATTTCGTCCTCGAAATTACAAGTTAGGAAAAATGGTCCTTAACTCGTCTACTATTTTTCAACATTCAATAGTTTTATCGATTTATCAAAACAAATCCTTCTACTAAAGATTCGTTATTAATTCAACTAAATTTCTAACTCCAATCATAAGTTTCAAACAACATTGTTTACTTCAAAATTCAAATTCGAGTTTAAATTCAAATTTTAACTTCAAAATTTCCTCAAAAATATTCTAACACTCGGAATTTTCGAAAAATTTCGCCAGCGTCTCCTTTGCGCGGCTAATACGGTACGACTACAAAACGTCCCTACGGACTCTCAGATTTCAAAAAGAAAAAGAAAAAGCCAAGCGGCTAGAGAGAAATCATCAAAAACTCATATTAAAACTCAAATACGTACCTTTTTCGAGCAATTCAAATTTATCTTCGAAATCAAATCCAATTCATTTACACCTGTATATCTACTAGCCATAATATCTAGTTACACATTCAAACCATTTTGCAAATTCTGTTACAAAAATTTCAATATAACTGCTTATATCATCATTACTTCACTATTGAAGCTACATATCTATTTCATTCAATTTTTCATTTCAATTTTTCATTTGAATTCAATTCACAATTACAATTCAATTTGAATTCTATTTTACTTCTGAATATTGAATTTATCAGTTATCTTTCATTCATAACCGCACTATTTTAAATTAGTTTCAGTTACTAATCCATTTCAATTCTAATTCATTTATTCACATTCGTTTTCAACATTCAGTTCTAATCTTATTCACGTACAATTGTGAATTTCCTTCATTGAAAATTTATTTATTCTTACTTGAATTCATCTTTAAATTCGAACCATCCCTTTTATTTAGTTCACAATTCAAGGTTTAATTTCACTAATTTAACTTTCAATTTCGCTTTCATTAAATCACAATTGATTCATTTGTACTTACATTTATTTAACTTCATCTTTAAGTTAAATTTATTCTACCAAAATTCAACTGTATAAGTTATCAACCTATTAATATTTCGTAAGTATTTTAAATAGGATTCCAGAGTCGTTTCCACTTTTTCAAAACCATTTGAAAACAATTCAAATTATCCTTTTAATTTCCAAACAAAACTCAAGTTTCAAACAACTTTCCATTTAAAACAATTTGGCAGCAATTTCTCTTTTGGAAACCCGAAAATGAACACCAACGATGCCGCGGTCATCATCGAAGTTATTTTCCAGCGACCGAAAAGAGTTTAGAGCTTTTATCCCTTCAAAACGCTTTTCAAAACCTTTGAAATTCATTTTCAAATCAAAAAGATTTAACTTTCCAAATCACCAAAAATTTCAAACTCCTTTCAAAACATTTCCAAAAACTTCTCTGGAATCCCGTTTTAAATTATAAGTTAAAATTATAATTTATATTCTCAAATTTCATTTGTCTGTGAATTTTATTCCTTAACTTTGGAGTTACAATTCCAGTTTCTTATTTAATTTCAATGATAATACTTAAATATTATCACTTCTAACATCCATGCAACCATATACTATAGTATTTCATAGAAAATCGTTTCTTTTCTATACAAAAATAGTTTTGGGCAAAGTTATTTCATTTACCCTATTTAAAACAATACTATGTCGTCTTGCCTCGTTTAAGTGTTTAGAAATCTTTATCGATAATATGGCGTCCCACATACCGACCAAAATTCACAAACATCTCAACGGATAAGCAAACACAATATAAAACATTTTTTTTTATATTCAAATAACAAATACGCGCTCATATCTATTATTACACTCAACTCATTCTAGAGTACTGCTGACTCTATCTCTAATGAGTAACACCCAACAGAGCAGGGTTGTCGCTTAACCATATGCTCTGATACCACTTGTAACATCCCGAAAATTTTCGACTTTCGAAAATTCAACATCGATACTCACTTTACCGACTGCTGAGCCATTGAATGCCGGAAACCCGGAAAGTTATGGTTTTAAGAAAGGAGAAAAAAATAGAAGAAGAAGATAGAAGAAAAAGAAAGAAGAACAACAACAGAACAACAACAGAAAACAATATCAGAATCTTACACATCGCAGCGGAACAATATACAATAGATAATTACTAGTCTTTTAAAACAAAGAACTATATCATTTTATACATACATCAATCATCAGAGTCAATATACAACTCAATACAACAATGGACAGTTATATAAACTTGTCCTCATACAGAATACACAGCGGAATAAAATAAAATCAGATACAAATACTACGTCTCGAGCTCCAGCTTATCTCCAAGCTCCAGAATATCCAGAATATCCTGATAATATAACTCTAGGCTGCCCGTGTGGAAATTGGTGGGCACCCAGAGTTTAGGAGGGAACAATAAACTCCGAGTCAGTCATGGTGACTGGTGTGAGATCGTAAAACAGTTATTCTTTATAACAACAAAATAATTTTAAAGTCAATTCGAAATGCTTTTGGAAAATGAAACTACCATAAGACCTCCCACCACACACACAATGCAAACGCAGAATTGGAGGAGATTTCTTCTTATGATAGTCAAAGATGCTTACTACGCAAAAAATCAAATTCATTCTTGATATTATTATTAGTGCATAGTGTAGGAATCATTTCGAAAGTATAATATTAATCTTAGCCAACATACGACCAGTATCGTATGCCTACTATAGCTACCATCCAAACAGTGGGGCGCCACCATAAGTGAATGGCAGGTTCTACAACTAATACCGTACAAAGCTCGTATTGTTTCTTTGGATTTCCAACAAATGGTCAGGCTAAGGAACTTCCTATCCACGATGGGTACGTCCCTGGAATAGACGACCCGAGAAATAACCTAACATTACGGTTAGATCTCTGCCAACACAAGGCCGGGTTACCTCTGCAAAAATAGGTAACTACTGACACGCGTATGCCATCCCCCGATCGTCACCGATCTTCCCGAGGATCCCCGATTCGCAACAAACCACAAAGTAATAATAACTGTGCAGCAACCACAGAGGTTAAGTATCTGGGCTCCATACCATGATACCACCTTTATCCAGAAGGAATGACATACACTAAGGGGCGCTACTCCCTAGAACCTTGCTGCATTCGTCCTGTTTCGACCATTTCCGGGGTGTGAGGCTCGACGAAGTCTCGTCCACAAAGCTAGCTTTCTTAAAAAGCCCTGCTTCGGGTCAAACAAAATGATCAACCTATGATCACAAAGATATAAGATCAAACAAATGATCATATCACAAATGACCAAACACTGATCATTTCACAGCAACACTCAGTATGCCACGTTACCAAATTGGGATATATCGCTGATAAATTTCAACTACATAACCTCTGAGCTCGTACGTCTCAGAGAAGGGTGTTAAGCTAAGAGAATAAATTCTCCGCCACCAACAGAAATGTATTTGAAAGAAATCAGCTTTATATCTCAAATTGTAACGTCAGACACACAATCCATACAAGTCTGTTCCGGGATCGAACAGAACCGAAGGCACTTCTCACGAAGCCCTTGCAATTCCGGATAATTTTCAATCACGTCAGGACTTCCCGTCACTAAGGGTGATAAAACCTCTAAATCGAAGATCAGTCGATGTAGAGTAACTCGACGGTAATCCTTCCGTTTTCAAAAATATCCGGTCTTCAACACCGGTCTTCAAATGCGATTCATAACGACGTATCACATATTCGGAATGGGTTATACGACCCCATGGTCCTTTCCCGGCTAACCCGAATAGTGAGCGATTATTTAAAAATAAGTGTGGCATTCAATTTCATCCAATTCACAACAAATACCTATCTAAAGGTAATTATTGATAGTCGGTTATTTAACTATCAATAAAGATGCACAACATCATCAGATTCCAAATAATTTTCCAAATTATTTCATCTTCAAAAATATTTTTACTAGATATAAAATTTCCACACTTCAAAAATAAATCAACGTTTATTTTTAAACAACTTCCCTTTTATAAATTCCATAGTGAATTTATATTCTCAAATATCTACAGATATACGATTCTCAAATCGATTTCAAATATTCAATTTCATTTTATTTTTAAGAAGATAAATTCTCAAAAACATTTCATTTCATTTTGGAAAAGCATTTCCATACTTATTTAATAATAAGTATTTCACAAATCTATTTATTTTCAACATTTGAAAATATTCGATATACTTAAATCAATATTAAGTATATATTCATTCTTTAAGGAAATCATACATTTTAACCTCTATTTGAGTCAAAACGAATGTTGCGTAAAACATCGTTACGACGACTCAAAATCAATAGTATAGGGATTCAAAATTTTAGATAGATATATAAATCCCAATACTATATAAAACATTTCCTTTCGGAAATCATTTACTATAACAACAGTGTTATAGTCCACCATTTCCTTAAGTTTCTCGAAAACGTCTATTTCAACAAGAACTGCGGAAATCTATGCTTTCGATTCATAACACATTTTAAAATATCTTTAAAATGTTTTAACTTCACTTTTAAAATATTACTTCTTCAAAAACGTATCCATTTTACTTAACAATATATTCACTGTCCAAAATCGTGAATATATCTTCTTTAATAACCTTCTATAATTCACTTATCAAATTTAATCGATTCCGAATTTATAAACACGGTTATAAATTCCATTTCCATTTTAATAACAACTTCGACTTATAAATCTTCTTTTATTAACTTCTATATTCAACTCATCAAAATAAGTGATTCCGGATTTATAAACAACTTTTATAAATTTCAATTCTATTCTTCTAACAACTTCGATTTATAAATTCCTTTTATTAACAAATTCAATTTATAACTCGATATAAATATCACAAGTCCATATTATAAGTTAATAACTTATCATTCATTTTCAACTTCACAATTTGTAAGTCTATAAATTTCATTCACTTACGGATTCCATAATATTTCATTTTTCACACTTATAAAAACTCATTTTATAATTTCACCATTCTTAATTTTGTGGATATCAATTTCATAAATCTCTTATATAAACCGTTTACAGAAATTTAAAAAATCTCAATTTAAACCATTTCATAAATCAGTCAACTGTTTATTCCAAAAATAACTTTTCGGTTATATTTCCCAAATCTATAAATTTTTGTAACTTTAAAATTTGAACGTTTATTTATTTAAAATAAAATTACTTCAAAAATCCCATAAAACGTATATTTTCAAAAATCACTTTAAAATCTTTTTAAAGTAACAGTCGTTATTTTTACGTTTCAAAACTGAATCCGATGATGCAACAGCATCGATTTGTCCATCACAACAGTCAATATCATATATCATCATATGATAGCAGAATATATCACAATATCTGTAAATAAGTAAATACAGTTGAGGAATCCAGTTGGATCCCTCCAACCTGTTTCCCTGCATCCAAAGATGTTAGCACAATACCAATTCCGCTCCAGTACGGAATTATCGCGGTATATAGGTTTTTATAAATCCGCTTACTAACGGCGCAATAGGGTCTCATCCGCTATACGAGGCGGGAAATCAATCAATCCAATATATACATATGCCAATATGTATATACTGCTATATATAGATATATCCTAAAATATCTAATAGCACAATCAATAGCAATCATATCAGTCAAATCAATAACTGTAAAATCCACTTCATTTTGAGTGAGAAAAATCTCACCTTAGCTTTTTATTTTGCCATCCATTTCCACTTGACTCGATTTTCTTGACTTTAACCTTGAATAAATATTAGGTGTTTTATTAATATTTGAAATAAATCGAATAATCAATTTCCATTTATAAATTTTATAACTAATTCATTCGAATTGAAATCAACTTTAAATTTTAAAGTGTTTTAACTCATTAGATTCCTCTTTTGAAACCATATATATATATATTGGAATCGTTAATATAAATTTCCATAATCTAAAGAAAAATCGTTTTTCCCCAAATCATATATATATATATTATTACTGTACACTGTTTATTTTATTTTTCCTTGTATATACTTTCCTCAACTATATACACATATGTATATAATATATTTATATTTATACTTCCTTTGTAAAGAAACAAAACATGATTATTATTTTTCTTTACTGTAATTATTATTTTCTTAAAACAGCATATACTAGAAAATTGTATAAATCCAACTTATATAAATTTAAATCTAAATCAGAGGGTTAAGATATTATATTTTCTTAATCTATTCAATTATAAATATAGAATTTAAAATAAAAAGAAAATACCCTACTGCCCAAATTAATTACTGGTTGCTTAAAGATATTTTAAATTCCCTTTTCTGTGAATAAACCACAGGAATTTCTTTGCTGTAAAATTTTTCTTTTATATTTATAAAATCTAAAACAAAAACAGCACCCATACCTTACGAAAGAATCGAAAACGAGAAGGACCCCATCTCTGCTCATGACCCGAGCGACGCCTAGACCACCCAGCTCCGTTCTGCCTTGCAAATCAAGGTCGAGACAACCCTCGATGCCGGAATCGCCACCCCGATTGAACGCCACCACGAACCCCATCGCGACACAAAGTCGAACTCGCTGCTGTCGCCGCCGAGCCCATCACCGCTTCGCCCCGAGACGCCATCGCACGCTGCCCTCGTTGCTTCGCGTGCCCAGATTCCAGTTGCCACGATAACACGTCGAAGCCCCAACAGCGACGACCTCACCGCCTGCCACGAGATACCCCAAATCCCTATTCGAACGCGCGCGCTCGATTTGAAATCGAAAAAGGCAAACTGCCGTGAACGAATCGATTTCGTTATCTAGATGAGGCTTTGGCTTTGCGATGTAGTGATAAATCCCAGTCGCCATTGTTATTTCCAAATCCTTCTGATTTTTCTTTTCGCAAACGAAGTTTAAAAGAGAATGCTGAAGTCGTTTAGCCATTTTTTATTCATGAACGATTTTCATTTGATTTGTGGGAGGACCGAAGTTAAAGGAGGAAGCCATTTTTTTTTTTTTTTCATTTTGATTTCCTTCGTTCTGCTCTCCTGAAATGATTTGCGCGAGATATAGGGAGGCAAGGGTACACGATGTTTCAGGGAATAGGTCTGCTAAATGCATATCTAGGGTGGCTGATGTTGACCAATTATTTAAAATTTAAATTTAAAATTGAATTCGTTCTGTAACTTCAACGCGTTTTGTAACCGTACAGTCACAAAACAACTCCGAAAAATACGAAATTGGAAATCCATCAATAATTCAATATTACGGACCCAATGAAACTGGTTTCATCGAATTCGAAGACTGCGCCTCGGACGACTATTTTTAAATATCGATGCGAACGACTTAATTTCAAAACTGAACAAATCGTTTCCAAATTCGTTTCTGAAGCTTCTGTTATCTTCAGTATAATCAATACGACTTTTACAAGCCTTTGAAATATTTTAAATCGGCTTAAAATTGAAGATTCAAATTTTTATCCAGTTTCAATAGATTAAATTCTATAATTTAATCGTCAATTTCAAAGTTATATCGGGGATTCAAATTAAATCATCGTTCAAATATTTAAAATTAATTAAATATTCTCAATTTAATTTGTTCGAAATTCAGGGTCGTTACAATGCAAGTATATGATTTTTGTTTGATGATAATAAACATATATACATTCATTTAAATGTATTTGTTATTGTACTATTTTATTTTCACATAAGTAAATAAATATTAGCTGAATAAAATAAATAACACAGAATTTAAATTCAAACAGATATTTTATTCAAACAAATATTTTATTACAATTTTTGAACAGTACAAATTTGAGCTCTCACTACATATATACATTTTTCAATTACATTACAATTTTGATTACATCACAAATTTCACTTTACATTGTTCACCTCACTACATATCACTCATTCACTCGTATTTTATCTTCAATTTTGCTCCAGCCTGAATCCAGCATCTGAGTTATCTGCAAAATAAACACTGACGCGGTAAAATTGAAAAAGAAATATTTTTGTAGTGTAAAATAAAATGTGTGTTTTTGAAAATATTATTTGCCTCAGTTATTTTGGTTATTCGTCATCATATTTATTTTGAATTCATCATACACGAACAGCTTGTGACATGCCTAGTGTATCACTGTACATGCCACAAGGTCATGCTCACCGATATACACTTTATAAAACTACAGGGACAGGTGAGCACAAGGTCAAACCCGAGCCGAGGCTGGATTCAACTCAGGTGCAATACAAAAGCATCACAAAATTGTCGAGTACAAGTTTCTCATGCAACAAGAATACAAAACCAGACCATGCTAACCATTGCACAAATGTGTACACATGAGAACAGACTCGACAGTGGAGTCATGCAACACTTCAACCAAGACACGGTGCAGGTTCAACTCAATCAACATTTCGGGAATGCAACTTGACAAGAATCTACTTTCAACATGTACAAAGTGGTGAATGCAACACAAATCCAATCAACATGAAGACACAATGTTACAGAGGTGACATCAATATACATGAAGACCAAAAGCAGCTACACAAGTCATGTACATGATCAGAGAAATGAACTTAATGAAGCAGTGGTCAAACTGGGCAGAGCAGTTTCAGAAAGCATGAAGATATACAACTGAGAGGACTACAACAACACATATACACACACATACATATGTATGTACATATATGGTGATACAGCAAGTTCATATGGATATGCCAGCAGTAAAGAGAAGAAATTCAAATGAAGTCCTGAGTAAATGAATGAAGTCGATCTCAAGTCAGCAAATTCAAACCAGAGAATGTAACAATAGTCAACATAAATTCAAAATGCCAAAGAATCAAAACCGTGGTGAATAAGGTACAGTTCGAACAAGTCCAGATAATATCTAACAAGTCAGTGCCGAAATCAAAATAATAACACAAATTCAAAGTGGCTGAAGTCAAACCAGAAAAGAACGGAACAAAATCTAAAGCAAACTCATGAAGCTATGGTGACCAAGAAACCATAACAGAAAATATATGAATTGAACTAGTCAGGATTAATCACCGGCATTAAATCGAAAATCAGTGGCCAAGCATATCAATTGAAGAAATCAAATAAAATATATACGAACGAGATTATAGGATTTTGAATCCTATTTAACCCAATCTCATCATCGGCTACTACCCATTTGAGTTTAAGCAATATCACAGAGCAAAGTTTCAAATCAATAACTCGAATCGAATCGAGTTCAAACATATCAACGAAAGTAACAAAGCAAAATCGCATACCTGATTTATTCAAATCGAACTCGACGTAGTGAAGCAGCCGAAAGCAAATCGAAGATATGAGAGGATAGACAGAGCAAAACGAAGTAAACCACTTTAATCGCTCAAAAAACAAGCGGTGACTTCAACAAATTTCCAGAAGCCCTAATTGTTAAAAGAGGAAACGAGTCAGCCATTTTCAACGCAAATTACACAAGGCCGAAGAAATAAAAAGAAAAGGGGAATATTTTTTATCACTGAGTTTTTGTTTTTGGGACGGCAAATAATAATACTTTGGGCTTTTATTTTAAACTAGGGTTTCTATTTTCGTTTAGTTGTTTTTATTTTGTATTTCTCTTTTAAACTTTTGTAAAGTCTAGTCATGTGACTAGGGGACGAACTACGGTGTTGTAGTTCGAGAATTCGCAACTCAGTGGCTGAGTTATGGCAGGGTTTTGAGTGTAGAGTTAGGTTAGTCGATAGCGGGTGTCACGAGTTTACATGTGTAAGCGTCTGACTACTTAATTTCTAGTAGAAACCTTGGGGGTAGCACGTAGGCAGGGTTTTGCCGAAGCTGGGTAAATCTGTGTTGTTCTATTTCTGTTTTTAATATTCTGCTATTATCTGTGTTGCTATTATTCTGCTATTATCAGTGCTTCAATTATTTTATATATTTTCGCATTAAATTTTTATTATTATTTGGATCACCCTATTCACCCCCCCCTCTAGGATGAAATTGATCCTACATAATATTGGTTACCATTCAGTGAATTTGACTCTGATTTAGTATTCGCTTACAACACCGAATGCATAAGCGAATTCTGACCTAGTATATAACAAACATATGTAATGGTTCCTATTGCTGTTTTGTAAGGAACCTATCTCATATGCTCCATAATAAACATTTTAATATGGTGTCTGTGTATAACGATTGGGACAATCCTAACATCCTCTTATACCAAGTATAAAGGACGTCTCTTTCAAATCTTTCATCAAAAATTAAACAACGAAACTTTAATTGATTTTAATACTTGTTGTTAATGAATTTATTCGTCAACACCCAAAAGAATTATAAACGAGGACACTGCTAAAATATGCTAGGGTGATCCTCGGTTAAAGAGCTAGGATGGCATAAGCTCATTGTCAAATTTGTGATGACCTTATGTGCATCTGAAAGCATCAGGTTAATATGCAAGTCACAAGCTCGAATAAAGTCGATATGTTATGCAAGTCGTAAGTCATAGACAAGTGAATTCATAAATTAAGAGTCGAAGTCAAGTTGATATATTGGTTGTTAATTAATTTATTCATTTACCCCAAAAGTGAATAGGAAGTGAAGCTGATCAAAGTGGGACTTTGTCGAAGCTAGTCGAAGTCGTAGGTTGAGGCATGCATGGTTTCAAGTCCATAATAATTCTTTGTATTTTCATCATAGTCACGTTGAATGTCATGTATAATCAAAGTCAGTATGCAAGGTAATGTGCTAGTCTTAATTCAATAGTCAAGTAGTCCAATATGCTATGCAATTGTTTGATATTCAATTATGTGCACAATGATTGAGTGTTACAATCGGCAAAATCCCTAAATCAGTTTAGGGTTTACAAAGTTTAAAATGTAAGAAGTAGGAAGAGAATGAATACGTTCTCCAAATGGCGCCCCTAAGTCCATATTTATAGGGGAAACGCGGCATGGCTTTCGACATCGATAAGCTTTAGCACTAGCTTCGATGATAGTGTCAGCAATGACTTTGGCAACTTCGATGTTGCTATGTGCTAGGCTTCCTTTTTATTCCTTTAGTGGAGATATGCAGTAATAATGAAATGTGGCATCGACGGGTTCTATCAAGATGATTGACGTCCTTCGTGAGTGGGTGACGATACCGGCTTGAGTCGATGCAAGTATGAAGCAATACTAATCAAAAGGCAGCATTGATAGCTTTGTGGATATTGATGGCGTTCACCATCAACACTGCTTGTATAGATACGAGGCATCCTCCAAATGTTAATAAAATGCATTGTATAAAAGATGAAGTGTGGTGTTTACCATTGGCGACGTCAATAATGAATGGATGGTGCTATCATTGCTTAATGGCATCATTTGGAAGTAGTGTTGGACATCGACGAAGAGCGGTGTCACTTAATACTCCTTCGACGTTGATGATCCTTGGCGTCATCATAAAGCGGTATCCCTGAAGTGTTGTAAGGAGCGGCGCTATTTTAATGCAATGTTGATAGCCTTCGAGGTAATTGGCAACGAGCTTGTTGCAGTGACCATAGGTGAATAATGGCGCTATGAGAGTCCATCATTAATGAGATGCGATATAAGGCACGTCGACATTCATTGATGGAAACGATATTGATTGTGTCAATGCCATTGCATTCTTTCATTGATGAAAAGCGATACCCTATTCCTTCGACACCAATCCATCCTTATATTCTTAATGCTGATTAGTTGAGCTACAAGTGTATTCGCTGGTCATATGTCTTCGAGGGTAATAATGACTGGCGATGCGATCAAAGAGCAACTCTCCATCATGAAAAGCAACGTCGTATTCATGTTCCATACTGTATATCTTCGAAGCTAATAACTGTGATAACATTTGCCATTATAAAGGATTAGACACCCCTTATTGCAATGAGGTTCGACATCATCTTCATGAAGCTTCGAATTAGAAACTATATTCTTCTGAGAAATTATGTGGATAACATTTGTCCCCCCCCCCGAAGTGTAGTAGAAGCATTGATTTTTCAAGTGAATAATCTCAAACATAGTGCTTACCGCCTTTCTAATCTATTCAATCTGATGGTGTTCCTCTTTCTTCTTCGATTCAAACTCAAACATAGGAAGTTTTCATATTATCGAGGTCGTTTAAAATCTTAAATTCCATATATTCAGGTTAATACTAATATATGATTTTAATACTAATGTATTTTTCCTTTATAGTATAACTCATATGCCATTCGGTATTAATCTACTTACTTGGCATGGTTTTATTGATGCAACATTATACTTATAATACCTTTATATTAGTTATCATTCAAGTTTCTTGCACATACCTATAAACTTATTCTTTTATCATAAGTTTGGCATTTGTGTTCTTCTAGTCAACCTCAAAGTTTAAGTTTTCTTATGAGTTCAGCATTGGTTATTCAATGGTCAATGATTTGTTGTAAGGGTTGTTTTTGACTTTAAACTTTTTAATGTTTAGATAATATACAAACCACCTACATGCCCTTAATAATGAGCATTCAAATTTAGAATAATATCACCTGGTAGACAGATATAGAGCTAGGCCAGAAACTCTTCGAGAAGACTGGTATGGGCTCCCTAGTTTCTCCTCCTAAGTTAATTCTTCTTTGGTGTCGGAGATTGGTTTTTAATGTTAGGTCGCTTGTAAACTGTTTAAATCAGATTCCTTTGTCATTCAACTTTTGGTTCGCTTAGCTTGACTTCTTATTGTAGCTTTTATCTCTAAACCCGAAATCTGATTTGATAATAGATTAGCGATTTAGGAAATAAAAAATTCATTTGATGAAAAACTAGAAAAATATCTTGTACTAATTTTGAAGAAAAGGTTAGAAAACCCACTTATAATAAGGAAGCTAGGAATTCTGTATATCATCTAATAATAAAAAATCCAAAATACCATCTGATACTAAGAAACCCAAAAATACTCTGATAGCAAGAAATCCAGAATCCCATTTGATAATAAGATGACGAAAAAACCATCTGGTAATAAGAAATCCAGAAAATTCTCTGATAATAAGAAATCCAGAATCCCATCTGATAATAAGAAGACTAGAAAACCATTTGGCAAGAAATCTGGAACATTCATTGATAATAAGAAATACAGAGTCCCATCTAATAATAAGAAGACCAGAAAACCATCTAGTAATAAGAAATCCAGAATATTCTGTGATAATAAGAAATCCAGAATCCCATCTAATAATAAGAAGACCAAAAAACCTTCGGGTAATAAGAAATCCAAAATATTCTCTGATAATAAGAAATCTAGAATCCCATCTGATAATAAGAAGACTAGAAAACCATCTGGTAATAAGAAATCCAGAATATTCTTTGATAATAAGAAATCCAGAAATTCTCTGATAATAAGAAATCTGAAATCCCATCTTATAATAAAAAGACCAGAAAACCATCTGGTAATAAGAAATTTAGAGTCCCATCTCATAATAAAAAGAACAAAAAACCATCTGGTAATAAGAAATCCAGAATATCCTCTTCTGGCAGTAAGAAGTCCATCTGATAATAATAGATGGTCGGAAATCCCTATCCGAAAATAATAGAAGACCAGAAATCCCATCTGAAAATAATAGAAGAACAGAAGTCCCTATTTGGAAATCATATGAAAACTTGAATTCCACAAGAAAACCATGAATTCAACAAAAGGTCCAGAAAACCAGTCGAAAAAAAACCTAGCAATTCATTTTTCAAGAAAATTAGAAATTCAATCAAAAACTCAATAAAAAGCTTGTTAGAATTTCATCTGATGATAAGAAACTCAGAAACCCATCTGATAGTAATAGAAAATCAAAAAATCGTCTAGTAATTGTAATTTGAGTAGACTTAAAGCAAAAGATTCTTAATTCCATCTGACACTAATTTTGTAACCCTACTACCTAAGATGCTATATCGGAAACTTTTACCGTGGACTAATATTTCGAATAACAACGGAGATTCCCATTGTTGAAAGGAATGCTTCTTGTTAGGAGATATGTAGTTGTTAAGGTGTTTAATATTATTATTATTATTATTTATTATTATTATTATTATTATATTGGAGTCAAGTAGTTCCATTCAACCATTCAGTCATTCAGCAAAGTAGTTCCGTTCAACCATTTAGCAGTTCAATAAAGTAGTTTCATTCAACCGTTCAACAAAGTAGTTCCGTTCAGCCATTCAAACATTCAACAAGGTAGTTCCGTTCAGCCATTTAGCTATTCAGTCGTTCAACCATTCAATAGAGTAATTCCGTTCGGTTGCTTGGCCATTCAGCAGGATAGTTATGTTCAACTGTTTGGTCGTTCAGCAGGATAGTATTGTTCGACTGTTTGGCCGTTCAGCAGGCCTAATTACTTTATTAATTCTTATTTCATAGACCTTCCTATGAAGGTTTCCCTACTTCTAGGTCTAGACAGGACCTATTAGAAGTCAATTTTGATATGTTCCTTGAATGAAGCTATTCTTACTTTTCTAGTAAGAATTTATTCTTTGCTTAATTCCTTTTTCCTCTCCATTGGGCTTTTGACTCCTTCATATCTTCTGTCTTCGCTCCTTTATGGGATTTGGAAATCCTAGTCCTTTTTTGTTTTCACCCCTTCTTTGGCTTTGGACAATGCTCATCCTTATACTTTTTTCCCCTTCTTAGGATTTGCTTCTGCTTTGGGCTATGGACATATTCATCCTTTTTATTTTTGCCCCGTTTTGCGCTTTATCTCCGTTTTAGGTTTTGGACATCTTCGTTCTTTTTGTTTTTGCTCCTTCTTGGGCTTTGCCTTTGTTTTGAAGCATTATAGCTTATGCTTGATTAATCTTCCTCTAAAAGATTGTTAGTTTGTGCTAAACTAGTTCCTCCCTCTAAGAGGCGCTTTGGAGTGGACATCGGAGGCTTTTGTCCCTCCCTCTAGGAGGTGCTTCGAAGTGGACATCGGAGGATTTTTGGTAGGTGCTGGACCCTCCTCCCTCTAGGAGGCGCTTCGGAATGGACATCAGAGGCTTTTTGGTGGATGTTGGACCGTCCTCCCTCTAAGAGGCGCTATGGAGTGGACGTCGGAGGATTTAAATAAATTTCTTGAAAATTTTGTTTGTGGAAATAATTATTGACCAATTAAAATATTTGTGAAAACTTTTTTGATTCATAGAATTCTTCGAAAAAGGACTTCCTTGATAAACCGAGAAATCATTTTTTCAAATTTATCTTCTTTTTTTGAAAAGGTTTTGGATATTTAAACCCTTGAATAAAGAAGTTCCTTCACGGCGTTGCCACCAAGAAGGGTTTTTAAGTCATTCTCATAATAGAAACAAGAATATCAAATAAGAGATTGAATGGTCGTGATTCATGAACTAATAGTCCTTTAATCGAGAGTAGGGTCTTCTAATTAGATTTTTTGCTAATGAATCTTGGCAGTTCTAAAAACTTTTCTTGAGAAAATGTGTATAGGTCTTTCCTTTCCAATAATTTCAGAAAGCTTTGAAAATGCTTTTGTCAAGGGATGCTCAACCAAAATCTCTTATGTGCATTTACTAATGCTATGTAATATTTTTTTTGAAGGTTTTATAAATCATTCTCGAAATAGATAAAAATTTGCTTTCCCTGATTCATAGCGTAATAGGAAATAATCCTTCTTGATTTTTGAAAATAATTTTTCTCAAAGACGTGTTTAATAAATCTCTTGGTAATAAAATGGCTTGTTAAAAATAAAATTAGTGTATATTGCTTCTACCTTTATATGACATATATAATTGCACCTCTTCAGGATTTTCTTAGCGAAAAAGGAATGACTTGTTTGTAAGTCTGAAATGTCATGATTCATGAACTAATAGACTTTTCCTGAGAAGAACATGCTTTTTTCTAATAATCCCTTCTTTTGGGAAGATTTTGGATATTTACCTCTTTCCAAAAACTGGCTTATGATGGAAGATTGATGGTAATTCAAAATCCCATAAAAAAAATTCTTTATACTGCATTGATTTAAGCCTTGAGATAGAGAAACATTTCATTTTGGATATTTGAACTATCCTTTCCTCAAAGAAGACCAGAAATTTGTTATGCTTTGATAGAGAAATCCAGATCCTCCCAGATGTAATAGATTGGTTCTGTTTAACCTGTGAAGAAACTCAAATTTTGTGTCAATACATGTTGAATTTTAAGTACAAATCAAATTAGAAAATTCACGAGTAAAGATAATTCGTGGTAGGCATCTGCCACAAAACTTCACAGTTTGACTTGAATCTAAATTTGAAGTTGCCAAGTTGCTTTTTCGTTATAGAAAAAGTTAGATTTTAGGCGTTAGGGTAATTTTCTTAAGAACGAGTGGCCTTTTAAGTTTCATTAATAAATTCCTTTAGAGATCCTGACTTGATCATATTCTGAATTATTCCTAACAAGATATGGCATTCATCAGTCTTATGTCCATTTACTTTGTGGTAGGCACAATAATCTCTTCCTCCATTCGGCTCAGGATGGCTCCATATTTTGCAGAAAGTGAGGAAATTTTCATCATTTTTTATCACAGAGAAAATGTAGGAGAGGGGTTTGTCCAAATTTACATAGTTGGATTCATAAACCTCCCTCTGAATTCTTCTTATACTCTTATTCCCTTTTGGCCTCTTATAGGGATGTTCAGAGTTGAACTTTTCCTCTTATTTGTTTCATTGAGATTTCTTCATGGCATGGTACATCTCGTCCATTTGAATGAATTTTTCGGTCTAGAGATAGAAGTGTTGTAGATCTTTACATCCACGAATATAAAGTTCTATCCAAAAAGGATTTTGCTCGATTAGCCATGAACGAACTGCCATTAGCTTTTCTTTATCAATCACATTTTCTGCTTTCAATGCTTCTGTACTAAATCTCTTTAGGTGGTCACCGAGTAAATTCCTTGGCCTTTGCTTAATATTGGCCAACATATTGGAATCTATAGTTGGATCTTTGTATATGTAAAACTACGCCACAATTTCATAAAAAAATTTCTCCTAATAATAGATGGTCCTTTCCTGATAATACCTATATTATTTAGCAGCTGCTCCATGAAAAGTTACGAGGAAGAGCTTACAACGAACTACCCTAGAGGTATTATACAAATCCACTCAGTTTTCAAAAGCTAGAAGGTGATCATCTGGATCAATGGTCCGTCATACTTTGGTAAAGGAATTTTGATGTGAGATGGAATTCTAATAACAAATATTTCCTCTGACAAAGGAGTTCTTTGAAAGCTATTATCTTGTCTTTGGTTAAGGATTTGTTTCTCCTAAAGCATGTCACTTGTTATTTGGTTCGTTTCGCTACCATAGTAGTCTCTATTATATTCTTTGATTGAGCTATCCAATTGTTTTAAGGACTCTCTTGCTTGACTTTCTTGATTTTCATTTCATTGACTTATAATAATCCTTTAGCTTTCTTTTGAACCTTGGAGAGCATGTGTCTGATACCTCATTTTGGATCTTACTTGAAGGTTTTTCTTCCTCAACCTTACTTCTAGTGAGTTTTGTTACAGTTGCAGGTTGTCCAACTTCCATATTCTCTAAATTGAAGCTCGGGAAGATATTGTCTTCCAAAGTCGCTCGTTGTGTGATGTTTTTACTTTTTTTGGTTCTCTCCATTTCCTCTGAAACAAAAGAACTTTATGTAATTAGTTTATGGAGAGAAGTATAAGGAATCGGAGATTCGAGCCCTCCTTCTAGTGCCAAAATGTTAACGAGTTTCTTCATCAATACCCTAAAGTATTATAAAAGTGGACTTTGTTAAAATATGCTAGGGTGATCCTAGGTTAAGGAGATAGGATGTCGTAAGCTCGTTGTCAAATATGTGATGATCTTATGCATATTCGAAAGTCATCAAGTTATAATGCAAGTCACAAGCTCGAATAAAGTCGATATGCTATGCAAGTCGTAAGTCATAGACAAGTCAATTCACAAGTTATGGGTCAAATTCAAGTTGATATATTGGTTGTTAACAAATTTATTCGTTAACCTTAAAAGTGAATAGGAAGTGAAGTTAATCAAAGTGGGACTTCATAGAAGCTAGTAGTAGGTTGAGGCATGCATGGTTTCTGAAAGTCTATATTATGGTGGATCGATTAGACAAATGACAAGTATATGACCAATTTAAACTATAGTGTAACAATAGTAAAGTATGTAAATAAGAATAATCACACCAGGGATTTTATACTGGTTCGGACCTCCCGTCCTACGTCCAGTCCCGAAGCTCCTCTTCGGAATTACCTTTCACCAAATAACCCTCACTTCACCCAGAGGAACAGGTTTACAATAGCAGAGTTTTCTTTTTCAAGAGTGTGTACTCTATTACACGGATTTTGACTATATAGTACAATTGAACTTCCTATATCTCTTGAATGGTTGAATACAATATTGTTCGAGAGAGTATGGAAGTGTATGATCTCAGATTTGCAGATTCGATAGCAAGTAGATGGTTAGAACAAGAGATGATCAAGATAGAGAGTCGAGTAAATTAGTTGAGTCTTTTGATCCTTCTTGATTCTTGTTTATATAAGTGTAGAAGGTTGCTTCTAGTAGTTACATCTCTTCCCATTCAATCTAGAGTCGTCACTGTTCACTGGTGAAGAGTTGTGGAGGAGAGATGGAGTTGTGTCTCTTCGGAGATGACAGTTGTAATTTGAATTTTCTGCCCCGAGCCCAGTTTTAGATGTCTGAATGGTGTTTTCAGACGTCTGAGAACCTTTTATTATTTTTGTTCATCTTCTACGTTCAGACGTCTGAAGTTTTGCATTCATACGTCTGAACCTGTTAAGTGAGTTCTCCTGGGTTTATTCTTGAGTGTATCTCTCTTCGATCTTCGTGTAACTTTGTAGATGAATCTCTTTAGTGCTTTAGTCATCGTCTTGTCATAGTAGTGGTTTGTCTTGTTTTGTATTTGTATCTGTATAGTTGTATGATATATATATATATATGATTTCCATTGTATAATTGTCATCGTCAAAACCGTAAACTAAGGGTTCTAACATTCTCCCCCTTTTTGATGATGACAACTATATAATGTACTTAGATAATAATTACAGAAAGGTTCTCCCCCTAAATATGATCTCCCCCTATAGATGTGCATATATATTTTTCTCCCCCTTTGTCATTATAAAAAATAATCGAAGAATTATAAAAATAATGCAGAACCAAGTATGATGTACATACATAATTATATTACTAACAAAAAGTTTATGATTACATCATTAAGCATATAAAAAAAGAGGAATATTGATAGAGTCTTACCAGAACTTTGATAAGGGAGTTAATTACAACAAAATATTTACCTTATGAAGTCAAGGTAGCTTATCACGAGAGGAGTCTAATTTCCCTTTCCCTTTATCGCCGGTTTTTGGCGATGTGTGAGGAGATTGAGAAGGTGTAGACCAGTCAGAAGAAGGTTGATGGACTTGTTGAAGTGCATGATTAAGTTTGGAAACCAATGAAATGAGAGATTCTTCAACTTTGGAAAGCCTTGTAGACAACGTGAAATCAAGCTTCGCTATTTGTTTACCAAGGATAATTTGATTTCTTGATAGTAGCACTTGGTTTTGTAAGGTTAAGTTAGCAATATTCTCATTAGCATGAGGCTTAGTTCGTGCTTCCAATATCTCCATATCGGAGTGATATTCAAACGAGGAAGGAGGAGGTGGAGATGGTTTCCTTGGTAGTTCAACATTACCTTCTTGTTGTTGTTGTTGAGGAGGAGGAGGTTGATCTTGTGCATTTTTCAATTCTAGAAAAGTTATATAAGACGGTGGTTCCTCCGACAAATGCATAAGATTGAAAAATTTTGTTCCACTATATTTGATAGTTAACTCCTCAAAAGCAGAAATGTACGATGGGATGTTTAGTGCTCTGAGAATTCTCATAATATAAGCCGGGTAAATGATTGTATGGCGAGATCTATTCCAAAAACCTTTTAGTTCATCAAAAATGAACTGAGCGCAATTGATCTTAGTTCGACTAAATAGTGCATATAGTGCTTTGTGTTCAAGATCAGTAATTTGTTCATGGCTACCTAATCGAGGGATAATGGTATTTATAAGCATTCGGGTAAGGAGCCTAGCACGTGGCCTAAGGAATTTGGATGAAAATTGAGGCATTCGATTTTCCCATAATTGATGAGTGATAGTATCATGAGGTTTGAATCGCATGTCGTCAATTTCAGATAAATTTTGACCCGTATAAGAGCACTCTAAGAATCGTCCAATTATACCGGGGGTTAACTTGATTGTTTTCCCATAGACACTCGTCCATAACCGATCTTCATCATTCTCAGTAGTCCATACCGATGGACTATCCAGATTAGAGTAAAAAAGATATATAGCTAGTTGATCGATAGAAACATCGTTGGCATTAAAAGAGATAAGGGTTTTCAATTCACCTTACTCGCATATGTCGTCCATATCATATGAAGGAAATTTGATTAGGCTATAGAAAGGACCTAGATGCATCTTCTTAATCTTCAAGTCGTTAAACCATCGTATATTTGTTGGATTGTGAAATAACCAATTGTTGATTTGAGTATCAGTCACCATCAATGGTTGAGAGGAAGATCCTTCTCCATGCTTCCTTTTCTTAATTCCCATCGTTTTAGTTCGTGGTGGCATTGATTTAAAGATAAATTCGATTTTAGAGATTTTGAGAGAAATAATTTTTAATTTGGAAATGGATTGAAGTGGTGAAATAGTTGTTGATTGATCAGGTATAGGGTTTGAAAAAAAAACCGTCGTTTCCCGTTCCAAACGTCTAAAAAAGTAGATCAGACGTCTGGAGATGTCTAAATTAGAAACAGAAAGTAAAGTCAGACGTCTGGAATCAAAACTCAGACGTCTGGAAAGTTTTAATGTGAGGCAGAGAGTGATTTTAGACGTCTGGATTTGAGTTCAGATGTTTGGGAATATATAATTTGTTCGAGATTCTTAGTTCAGACATCTGGAATCTATTTCAGACTTCTGAAAACTCCAGATTAGCTTTTTCTTGAGAGTATTGTGAAAAAAAACTTTATTTATTGAATAGAATACAATATAATACAAACAAATATATATGTATATAATCGTCTCCAAACGTCATAGTTTATTTTTCTTGGTTCCATTCCTGACGATCCCATGAATTCGGTTTTACCTGTGTATTTTCTTTCGATGCTCGTATTGGTGACCAAGAAGGAGGTATTGGACTGAAATGTCCTTCAGATGTTCCTTCTCCCCATGATCTTCGTGGAGTTATGTGACGAGAACACGAAGGAGTTTCTGTGAGACGAGGAGAGCGTGCATGAACACAATCCTTAGTAGGAGAATGTCTACAAATGGCAAGAATGCATTTTTCCAGAAAGTTTAAATGTGCTCCCTAGCGTCGTTGTTCGTAATACATTTCTCGTTGTACATCCATCATTTCTTTTTGATAATGATGGATTTCATCTGCTTCTTCCGAAAGAGAGGATGAGGGAAGATTCATATTATGTTTGGCTTTCTTCCCTTTTGGAGAAAAGCCTGTATGATATGATGGTGAGGGCATCATGTGGAGAGATGGAGATGATTTTGGAGTTGTTTTGGCGGGAGATGTGTATGTACTCCCTGATGAGGGGGATGAAAAATCGATGGTAGAGTAAGTGGAATTGTGATCAGATGACATGTTTTAGGATTTTAATTAATATATTGCAGAAGAAGTTTGTACTGTGGTTTTGTTTGAAAATTATATGTATATATAAGAGTAGGAATTTGCTATTTAAATCATTCCATTTGTTTTAGTTTGTTAAATTTCTTGTGGTGTTTTAGAGAAAGTGTCTGATCCATAGATTATGAGAGGTATAAAATAAATATTATTTTGTTTTATAATTTTATTCATGTTTCTATACAGTTAGTTCATGGAATAAAACCGGTTAACCAATGAAATAAAAATTTAGTATTAGTTGTTAAGATCATTAAGAGAACATATTCCTAAATCGCGTCGTAGTTTAACAAACGTATGTTCATTTAGTGGTTTTGTGAATATATCTGCTATTTGAACCTCAATATTTACATATTCTAATGTAATAGTTCCTTTTTCGATATTATCTCTTAAGAAATGATGTCTTATATCTATATGTTTAGTTCTAGAATGATTTACCAGATTTTAGATAGATTGATTGCATTAGTGTTATCACAATAAATCGGGGATTTTTCAATTATTTTTCCAAAATCTTTTAAGGTTTGTTGCATGTAAATTACTTATGCACATGCTAATGCCATTGAAATATATTCGGCTTCACAAGTGGATAGAGAAACACAATTTGGTTTTTACTAAACCATGAGACGAGAGATTGTCCAATGAAGTGACATGTTCCACTAGTACTTTTTCTGTCTGTTTTGTATCCTCCAAAATCCGCATCGCTATATGATACAAGTGCGAAGGAAGATCCTTTTGGATAGAATAGTCCATAGTTTTTCGTGTTAGATAAATATCTCAAAATACGTTTAACGGCTCTTTGATGAGATTCTTTTGGTTTTGCATGAAAACGTGCGCAAAGACAAACACTCATCATTATATCGGGTCGACTTGTGGTTAAATATAATAACGAACCAATCATACTCCTATATAATTTTTCTTCAAAATTTTCTCCGTTTTCATCTTTATCAAGATGAACCGTAGTACTCATAGGAGTAGGTTTACTAGATGTTTTATCCATACCGAAACGTTTTAATAGTTCATTGCAATATTTTTTTTGATGTATAAAGATACCATTTTCTAGTTATTTTGTTTGTAATCCTAAAAAGAAATTTAATTCTCCCATGTGTGACATTTCAAATTCATTTTTCATTATATTAGAAAATTGTACACATAAATTTTCATTAGTTGATCCAAATATGATATCATCGACATAAATTTGAATAACTAAAATATCATTATTTTCTCTTTGAATAAATAAAGTCGTGTCAATTTTCCCAATTTGAAATCCTGATGAGATTAAATGAGTTTTAAGCCTATCGTACCATGCTCTAGGGGCTTGTTTTAACACATATAATGCTTTATTTAATTTAAAAACATGATTTGGAAATTTTTCATGTTCAAATAATGGTGGTTGTTCAACATAAACATTTTCTTTGATAAAACCATTTAAAAATGCACTTTTGACAACCATTTGATATAATTTAAAATTGTTATGACAAGCAAAAGCGAGTAGAGTTCGTATAGCTTCTAATCTAGCTACAGGTGCAAAAGTTTCATCGTAATCAATTCCTTCTTCTTGATTATACCCCTGTGCTACTAAACGTGCTTTATTTCGAACTATATTTCTGGTTTCATCGGCTTTATTTTTAAATACCCATTTAGTTCCAATGACGGATTGATCTTTCGGTCTTGGAACGAGTTCCCAAACATTATTTTGTTCGAACTGATTTAATTCTTCTTGCATAGCTAATATCCAAAAATCCTCTTTAGAAGCTTCTTTATAGTTCTTTGGTTCAAAATTTGAAATGAATGCAACATGACTTATTTGATTAAGTTGATTTCGAGTTACTCTAGAATTTAAATCTCCAATAATGTTATCTATAGGATGATTCTTTAAAATCCTAGGAGGTGAAGTTAGAGTATTATTTTGATCAATAGCTTCATTATTATTGTGAGATGTGTTAGAAGAATCATTTGGATGTATTTCTTCTTCGTCATTAATTTGTGTAGTTACAAAATTTTCATCAAAAGAAACATGTAAACTTTCTTCTATAATATTTGTCCTTTTGTAATAAATTCTATACGCTTTGCTTCGATCCAAATAGCCAACAAATATTCCTTCATCGGCCTTAGGATCAAACTTTCCTAAATTGTCTTTAGTATTTAATATGAAACATTTTGATCCAAATGTTCTAAAATATGATACTTTAGGTTTCTTACCCAAAAATATTTCATAACAAGTGTGTTTTGTCATTGGTCGTAGTGTCACTCTATTCAAAACATAACAAGCTGTGGCAATAGCTGTAGCCCAAAAATGTTTAGAAAGATTACTACAGTTTAATATTGTTCTTGCACATTCTTGTAATGTTCGATTTTTCCGTTCAACTACACCGTTTTGTTGTGGTGTACGTGGAATTGAAAAATTATGATTAATTCCCTTTTTATTGCAAAAATTTGTAAAAAGTTCATTTTCGAATTCTCCTCCGTGATCACTGCGAATATTTTTAATTTTCAAATTCATTTGATTTTTAATTCTTTTTGCAAAAAATTTAAACATACCAAAAGTGTCACTTTTATGTTTTAAAAACAAAGTCCATGTATATCTTGAAAAATCATCAACAATTACAAAAACATACTTGTTATGATTTATTGATCTTACTTGAGTAGGACCAAATAAATCTAAATGCAACAATTCTAATGGTTGTTTTGTTGAAATATTATTTTTAGATTTAAAAGAACTCCTTTTTAATTTTCCAATTTGACATGCATCACACAAATTGTTTATTTTATAATTTATTTTTGGTAAACCTCTAACTAGTTCATGTTTTGATAATTTATTTATAAATTTGAAATTCATGTGACAAAATCGTTTATGCCATAGCCATGGATCATCAAGTTTAGCGGTCAAGCATAAATTGGAATTTTGTTTTATATTCATATTCAAAATATAAATATTTTTATTTTGAAATCCTTCAAATAATAAATTTTTATTATTATCAAATATATTGCATCGGTTTTTCTCGAAATTTATTTGAAAACCTTTATCACATAATTGACTAATGCTAAGTAAATTATGTTTTAAATTTTCTACTAATAAACCATTAGAAATAATAGGAGAGTTAGATATACCGATGTTTATGAATTCTCCAATTCCAATGACATATCCTTTTGAGTTGTCTCCAAAGGTTATGGTGCTTCCATTGATATATTTTATATTTGAGAACATCTTGGCATTCCCAGTCATATGTTTTGAGCAGCCACTATTGAGTATCCATTTCTCCTTGCTTTTATTTTTGGGTACCTACAAAACAAAGAATTATTCAAATGGTACCCACTTCTTTTATTAGGGTCCTAAATGTTAGGAGGGGAGGGTAGCCATACCCAAGTGGGTTTGGGTCCTTTAAAAACATAATTATGACAAAAAACTATTAATATTTTTTTGTCTAATTAAAATATTATTAGACTTTGGTATCCAAATTTTTATATTTTTAGATTTTACATCTTTACTTAACTTTGGTGTCTTTTTGAAACTTTGTTTCAAGATACTTTGCTTTATAGTATTACCATTTTTCTTTTGTGAATTCTTTTCAAATCCCAAACCATTTCGATTACCTGAAGGTTTCGAAATTTTAATTAAATTATCAAGATCTTGTTTTCCTTTGTTAAACTTTGAAACATTGTTAGTAATTTTTTCTAGTTTATCCTTTAATTCACAAATTTCAGTTTTTGAAATTTCCAGATTACTTTTTAGTTCAATATTTTCCTTAATCAAATTATTATTCTCAAGTTTTAACCTATCTATTTCACTAAGTTGTGTATCATATTTGATAGACTTTTTACACTCTTCTTGTGAAATCTCCAATTCTTCTTCTAAAATAACTTTTTCATCCTTTAATAATCCAATTTCTAGTTCTAATCGATTTATTTTGGCTAGGTGTTCTTTATTCATCCTTTAAACTTATCATCAAGTTCCATACTTAATTATAATAGTTCATTATAGCTAAGTTCAGGACATACCTCATCAGTGTTAGCCATAAAACATACATTAGCTTGTTCTCCATCGCTATCACTATCACTATCAGAAGATGACGATGAATCAGAATTGTCCCAAGTGACTTTAAAAGCTCTTTTCTTATTAAATTTCTCAAATTTGTTCTTTTTCTCATTGTTGCGTTTAGGACAATCCTTCTTCATGTGTCTGTATTGATCACATTTATAGCACCTGATTTGAGATAGATTTGTTGTATTGGACTTCCCTTCCTTTTGGAATTTGGTCATTTTTCTAAATTTCTTGAATTTGTTGTAATTCTTGGCAATGAAAACTATCTCTTCTTCATCCAAATCTGAGTCATCATTCTTTGCTTGAAATGCTATGTTCTTCTTTTCAACATTTTGTTCTTTTCTTGCCTGTAAGTTAGCTTCATAGGACATTAAATTACCTATCAACTCTTCAACCTTGAGAGTAGAAAGATCATTAGCTTCTTCAATAGCTAATACCTTCCTTTCCCAATCCGATGTTAAAGAGTTGAGTATTTGAGAAACTAAATCAAAATCAGTAAACTTAACTCCTAATGCCATAAGATCATGTTGAATAGTTTGAAATCTAGAATACATGTCAACAATAGTCTCATTTTGCTTCATTTTGAATGAGGAGAATTGGTTTTGCAAAATTGAAATCTTAGTTTGTTTGACCTTTGTTGTACCTTCATGTGTAATTTGTAAATTACGCCAAATGTCAAACGCAGTGGTACATAACATGACACGTGAAAATTCATTTTTATCTAGAGAGCAAAATAAAACATTCATAGCTTTAGCATTGTTTGAGGCTAAGGTCTTTCGTGCATCGGTCCATGTGCTCATAGCAGTGTCAGGTGCTTCATATTTATTTTATGTAGCAGACCATATTTCTAGACCATTGACTTCCATAAAAATACACATACGGGTTGACCAATATGCATAGTTGGAGCTATTAAATAGAGGGGGACGTGCGGTAGATTGACCTACTTGAAAGATACTTGCCATATTAGTGATTCAAAAACTTGTTACGGTACTTTTGATTAAACCAAGCTTTGATACCAATTGAAAGTCTATATTATGGTGGATCGATTATACAAATGACAAGTATATGACCAATTTAAACTATAGTGTAACAATAGTAAAGTATGTAAATAAGAATAATCACACCAGGCATTTTATACTGGTTCGGACCTCCCATCCTACGTCCAGTCCCGAAGCTCCTCTTCGAAATTCCTTTCACGAAATAACCCTCACTTCATCCGGAGGAACAGGTTTACAATAGCAGAGTTTTCTTTTTCAAGAGTGTGTACTCTATTACACGGATTTTGACTATATAGTACAACTGAACTTCCTATATCTCTTGAATGGTTGAATACAATATTGTTCGAGAGAGTATGGAAGTGTATGATCTCAGATTTGCAGATTCGATAGCAAGTAGATGGTTAGAACAAGAGATGATCAAGATAGAGAGTCGAGTAAATTAGTTGAGTCTTTTGATCCTTCTTGATTCTTGTTTATATAAGTGTAGAAGGTTGCTTCTAGTAGTTACATCTCTTTCCTTTCAGTCTAGAGTTGTCACTGTTCACTGGTGAAGAGTTGTGGAGGAGAGATGGAGTTGTGTCTCTTCGGAGATGACAGTTGTAATTTGAATTTTCTACCCCGAGCCCAGTTTCAGACGTCTGAATGGTGTTTTCAGACATCTGAGAACCTTTTATTATTTTTGTTCATCTTCTACGTCCAGACGTCTGAACCTGTTAAGTGATGTTCTCCTGGGTTTATTCTTGAGTGTATCTCTCTTCGATCTTCGTGCAACTTTGTAGGTGAATCTCTTCAGTGCTTTAGTCATCGTCTTGTCACAGTAGTGGTTTGTCTTATTTTGTATTTGTATCTGTATAGTTGTATGATATATATATATATATATATATATATATGATTTTCATTGTATAGTTGTCATCGTCGAAACCGTAAACTAAGGGTTCTAACAGTTTCAAGTCTGTAACAATCTTTGTGTTGTCATTATAGTCACGTCGAATGTCATAGATAAACAAAGTCAATATGTAAGGTAATGTGCAAGTCTCAATTTAAGAGTCAAGTAGTCAAATATGCAATGAAATTGTTTGATATTCAATCGCTTATGTGCATAAATTTTAGTGTTACAATCGGCAAAATTTCCAAATCAATTTAGGGTTTACAAAGTTGAAAATGTAAGAAGTAGGAAGGGAATGAATTTGTTCCAAAAATGGCGCCCTTAGGTCCATATTTATAGGGAAAACGTGGCATGGCTTTCAGCTTCGATAAGCTTTAGCACTAGCTTCGATGATAGTGTTAGCAACGACTTTGGAGACTTCGATATTGCTATGTTCTAGGCTTCCTCTTTATTCCTTTAGTTGAGATATGTGGCAACGAACTATGGCATCGGCGGCTTCTATCACGATGATCGACGTCTTTTGTGAGTGGGCGATGATACTGGCTTGAGTCGATGCAAGTATGAAGCAATACTAATCAAAAGGCGGCATTGATAGCTTTATGGATATTGACAGTATTCACCATCAATACCGCTTGTATAGATACACGGCGTCCTCCAAATGTTGATAAAATACGCTATATAAAAGATGAAGTGCGGTGTTTACCATTGGCAAAGTTAATAATGGATGAATGGTGTTGTCATTGCTTAACGACATCATTTGGAAGTAGTGTTGAACATTGGCGAAGAGTGGGGTCACATAGTACTCCATTGACGTTCATGATCCTTAGCGTCATCATAGAGTGGTATGCCCGAAGTGTTGTGAGGTGCAACGCATTTTAGTGCAATGCTGATAGCCTTCGAGGTAATTGGCGACGAGCTTGTTGTAGTGACCGTAGGCGAATACGGCGCTATGAGAGTCCATCATTAATGAGATGCGATACAAGGCATGTCGACATTCATTGATGGCTAACGATATTGATTATACTCGATGTCGTTGCATTCTTTTATTGATGAAGAACGACACCCTATTCCTTCGACACCAATCCATCCTTATATTCATAATGCTGATTACTAGAGCTACAAGTGTATTCCCTGGTCATATGTCTTTGAGGGTAATGATGACTGGCGACACGATTAAAGAGCAACTCTCCATCGTGAAAAGTCATATTCATGTTCCATACTGTATATCTTCGAAGCTAATAACGGTGATAACATTTGCCATTATAAAGGTTTAGACACTCCTTCTTGCAATGAGTTTCGACATCATTTTCTTAAAGCTTCAAATTAGAAACCATATTCTCGTGGGAAATTATATGGATAACACTTGTACATCATTAAAAATAAGTAACATGTAGTTTACTTATAGTAGTAGAAATTTTTTTGTATCTTTGATTTTCTTCCTTATAAACACACGCTTCCTCTGCATTCTGACTGAAACCATACAATTTGATTTAATTATCAAAATCTTGCTTAACCTCCGAATGCTTGTTCAAGATCCTTAAAAAATCCACAAGCTTTGTTATATCTCTCATTGATTTTAAGACACTTTGACTATTGTGTGCATATAATCTCCTCTAATTCATTTATTTAGAAGTTCTATTTCAATGTTAATATGCCACAACACAAAGTTGTATTATTGGATAATTTTCGAGTAGAATTTATATAGACTTAAGCATATTGACCGACAACTATATTTCACTAGTTTCAATAGTTGAAATCGACGAGACCAATTCCTATAAACTTTGCATTATATATTTCCAATTGCATCGATCTTCTTCTTAAAGACTCACTTGCGGTCAAAGCATCATATTCATTCACAAACAATTTCTAAAATCAATTTTTTCAATGTACTTAAAATCCATTTAGAATAAAAGCATCACACCATATGGCAGAGTCTATACTCTTCATGTCTTGTCGGCAACTGAGGAGATTACCATTACAAACAATCCATATTCTCAGTATCAATAAGAAACTCATAGTTTCTCTTCAATATGCATGATTTCCTATTATACATTCTAATGAGTAATACCCTTTTAGGCTTGGTTAAACTTTATTATCTACGTAATATGTTTCTATGTTAGAATCTTGGACTTCAAGTTCTTCACACTACTATTAATTTCTATAGAAAGATATTCCTTCAATAAGAAGATGTTATGCCTTGATACAACAGTTTGTTTCTCGATGCGATGGAATAGGCATTCAAAAAATATTATATAATACTTATAGACTTACATAGATTAAATTTAGCCTTTAGTTCGCAAAACTCACGTTCATAATGTACATCGGACAACCACAAATCTTAAACTATTTAAAATGGGATTTCTTTCCAATTCTTATATGGAGTCGTAATCTCAGTTTTAGATGAAACCAAATTCAACATATGTTATTACCTTAAGTACATATCCTCAAAGATAGATTTAAATCCACTTCACTTATTATCAGTCCAACTTTGTCTAAGAGAGTCTATTACTCCTTGTCGATACATTATTATGTAATATAGAGAGGAGTGACATTGAGAGTGAATCGTATTCTCTATTATGACTATAGCAACCCAATGTTGAGTTGCAATATTTTTTTTTTTGAAATTGGGTACTTAAGGTGGTAGCTGTGTAGTTAAAGCGCTCGGCAGATTTAATGCGGCGGAGGTGCAAAAAGTCATAGCGGGGATATAGCGAGGAAATAGCGGGATATACTGGATGACTCTAAAATAGCATATAAAACTCGTACTTAATGTTTTTACAAATATATAAATGGTAATAAAATGAAAAATTAACATTCAATCGAATTATAATTAATACATAAATAATATTAAATTAAAATATGTGTGAATATACCGTAAATAAACGTAAAACTGTTATATAACATAATTGAATTTAGTAGAATATTAGGGTATTTTCATTTTTGAAAAAATATTAAAAATTCAATTAAATAAACTAATTTCATAATTTTTATAATGTATAAATGTCATTTTTCAATTCAATTCTTTTAAAGAAGATATAGCGGAATATAGCGAGAATAACGGGATATAGTAGAAATAGCGGGGCTTAAAGCGGAAAGGTTATATTTGGGGCTATATGGAAAAATCGTAGCGGTAGAAATCCACTATGAGTTATAACTGGGTTGTAGCGAGGTAATAGCGGGGTATTAACTGCACATAGTGGTAGTACATAATTTTATTACAAGTCTCAAGTAGTATTTAACATCAACATATGTCTAATGTTTCAAGTTTTGCGCAACATAGGATTCAAACCTTTGCCCTCATGGATCAATGCTAGAGATGCAATAATTTGGAATTATTAAGATGAAAACTATATAAGGAGTTTAACCGATAAAATATATTTGGAATTTGTGATAATTTTCAAAATATAAGAATAAGTTTTTTGTGAAGCTAGAGAAAATAAATAAAATGAAATATTTAGGTTGGTATTATTTAAGGGTGGATGTAAAATAGTGTTTTATGAAATAAAAATAAAATAAAAAGGAATATAAATAATGTTGAAAGAAATTAATTGGTGGGAAGATTATAAAATTTTTATAAGAGGTTTGAAGTTGTGAAAAGAATTAATTTGATATTATAATATTTTTATAGTAAAAATATAGCAGTAAAGTTAAAATCTGTAAATGTTGAACTAATATTCATATTTCTAATTTAGAACTATTTTAATACTGGAATAAAAGTAAATTATAATTTTATAATGATAAATAATGAAAGCAAAAATACTTTATGTATTTACTTTAATGAATTGTGATTTTTAATTGATTGTTTTATGGATTTAGTAAATAAATTTCTAAAGTGGGCTGCTTTATACAAACTGAAAATATTCCTAAAATTTTATTTAAAATATATAAAAATATGGTTAATGAAAGGATATAATTTAGTGAAAATAAATGTATTGTATGAAATGCGATTTAGCTTGAAATGATTTTATATGAAATGGGAATGGAAATTTTTAATAAAAAGCTTTAGAAATAATTGAATATTAGATATAAGTTTGAAAAATAAACACATATGCCCCATTAGCAAATGAGATAACTAAATTTTCTCTTCCTAGATTTGTATCATGTACAATCATTTCCCAAACCAAAGCAAAATAAAGAAAACCAAACTCTTCTTCTTCTCAATATTTTCTTGAACCCTATTTATTCAAAATTAAAAATCAAATAGAGAAAAAATTAGAAAATTCCCAAATTGATAAGTAAGCTTCTTAACTCATCACTAAAACCATAGGTATCACTGTATTGTATTTTAATCCATTTTTGATTGTAAATTATTCAGGACATCAATGCTTCCTAACTCACAACTATAAGAAGAAATAAAAGGTTTTGCAAAGCTATAAGAAAGTTGAGTCTTCTAAACTCAGAAGTATGCTCTGAAATGAGATATATGCTGTTATCTGTTTGGTCGAATTTTATGTATGAAACATTGAATCTATGTTGTTTACAACGCTTGAAGTTGAATTTTTAAAATTGGTTATGTCAAATTTTGTTCGATCTTTGTATGAAAGGAATCTTTTATATCTATAAAAGGACTTAGGAATGGCCGAAAATTATATCGGACTTGGTCGAAGGGAGCAATTATAGGTCATGGTGGACCCTAAAGCAAAAATTCTCTAGGAATTGCCCTAACTGGTCAAACGTTCAGGAACCCACCAATCGGTCGGTGGACAAAATCCCAAGGCAATTCTGCTCCTGGTGATGAGTTATACATTATATATATATATAATACAATATCAATTTCTTGTATTCTTTAATTAATTTATTTTTATTGAAAATGTATTCATTTACTATAATGAATTTATACATATTATTTTAGTTATATTTAATTAACATGTTTTAATAATACAGACAGCAGTCAAGGACCAATAGTTCAAGTAGTTATAGGTAAGGCATTTTAGATAAAGGTTCTAGAGGTCATGCATCTGAGCCCCTAAGACATCATAATGAGTGCTCTGCTTGAATAAGTATCACTCTTATTATCAGAAAAATTAATAAAGATATCATTTAGGTTTTAAAATATTTTGAAAATCTAAAATTATTTTGGGAAAAAATAAATCTGAGATTGAAAGTTTTATTATTTTGAGAAGTTCATTATGTTTTAAATTTCTAGTTTATCAGTTTGAAGCTTCAGCCTTTTCATTTGCTGATGATGTTATGGTTGAAAGTACTCACAAAAAATAGATTCAATAATCATAGAAACTCTAGTTTCAGAGAAAGTGCAGTTTATTGAAAATGATAATTTGGATATAATGAGGAAAACACAAAATTTCAATATAATGGAGTTAATACTAAGGAAACTATTGATTATAGTAACAATGACATACAAGAGACCATTTCAAGCATGTTATCTAATTAATCGATTGGCTCAAACTCTATGGGTTGTGCTGCCACCTCTTCTTTGGATAGTAGTGGAGATGTTTTCACAGTCAACTGAAATAGCAAAATAAATGAAATATATAGGTGTTGTTTATGGACATCTTGTGTGAAAAGTTAACACCCCTAGCATGCGAAATAGAGAAGCGTACCAAAGAAATGTTGCACTTTCACATATTAAGAAACACAAGCTTGATGGTATAGTGCATTTTGCAAATGATGACAGAGTGTATTCGGTTGAAATATTTGAACAAATGCAGCAGATCGGGTACTTGATTTATTCTTCCTTTGATTTTATTTCTTATATTACTTGTATATAAATTATAACATGATATACTAATGACATGATTGGGTTAGTGGGTATTTTATGATTTTCAGTTCCGACTTCTTTTTAATGAATTACTAGTTATAAAGCATATAGTGTTAGAAATCTGCTACTAGAAACTGCAATCGTTTCATTTACCTTTAACGTTATGCAGTTTCTAATCTTAATGTGACCCTATTAATTAGGTCATAAATAGAACATTTCAATTACCTTTAACGTTATGCAGTTTCTAATCTTAATGTGACCCTATTAATTAGGTCATAAATAGAACGTTTCATTTACCTTTAACGTTATGCAGTTTCTAATCTTAATGTGACCCGATTAATTAAGTCATAAATAGACCGTTCTATAATTAGAACATTAGGTCTGTCATTGATCTTAAGCGTTGAATTTGTGAGGAATGCGGATTAAGGATCTTAAGGCTAGAATTAACACTAGAGGGGGGGTGAATAATGTTTTAAGAAATTTGTTAATCTTTTTGAGTTTATCTTAATTTGTTAATAATGTATAAACTAATCTGACACAGATATGAACACAGAATCAAACACAGATGCAAATATAAAGTAAAAGTAGTAAAGGAAAGGACACACCGGATTTTATACTGGTTCGGAGTTACCCTACATCCAGTCCCGCACAACTAAGTATGGATTTCCTTTCAAAAGCAATTCAACAATTACAACCCTCGATTTCAAGGCTACGAGGTACACCCTCCAGAATCACAATCCTCTGGGTAGAGATACTTGATTTCCGGGGCAACAAGTTCACCCAATTGATTTCAAGGGCTACAATCACACCTTCTCTCGCTCAATTGATTACAAAAGGTCTATAACTCAGATTAGCACTTGGATCTTGTAGAGATAGTGGAGAGAATCAAAACCAGAAATTATCTAGTTAGATTCGATATTGATTTCGGCAGAGTAATGGTGTAATTTGTAAATAAGAAAGTGGAGAGGAAGAAGAGAAGTTAAATCAGAGAAAAAAGTGATTAAAATTTGTTGAAAACACCCTTTATTTATAGTAGATCAATAGCCATGTCCATTGGTGAAGGGATGTGGCGAATAGACACTTCTTTTAAAAAACAATTTAACTGTCACCATGTCGACAGGGGTACATGTGACCATGTCGACATGCCCTTGTAATTTTTGGTGATTTGTTTTTCTTTGAAAATAATTTCTATATTATATTATACTTATATTTAAACTTTAAAATATACTTATATATAGTTATAATACATAAATAGCTATAGAGAACAATATTAAAATATATATAATAATTTTCTATACTTTATATTTAAATCTTAAGTATAAATATATAAAACAGCTAAATATATTAATATTAGAATTATAGTTTAAAAACTTAGGATGATAATTTAAAATCAAAGATATTTAAAATTAAGGATATTTAAAACTAAGGATATTTTTTAGGCTAAAATATATTGAAAAACCAGGATAGATGATTTTGGTTTTTAAACAGGAATATTTAAAATCATTTTGAAAAACAAGATATATATATTTTGAAAATCATTTTGAAATAAAAGTAAGTGGATACAAAAAGATGTTCCATTAGATTTTTCGTAGGTTCCATCCTACTTAGGGTTCCATCCCTTTAACGAGCACGAAGTGGATTCCATTCCACGAATAAAATAGATTTTAAGATGTCAGTGCCTTTCTATGAGTTTTAACAATATTCCTAACTATATATATCTTATCTTGGAAACTTGAACTCTTGAAATTCTTGATACTCATGAGTCTTGAATCTTGATATCTTCAATCTTTGATCTTGAATCTTTATACTGTACAGTTCTTCATTCTTTAGTACCTGCAAACATATCTATATATATCTACACAATAATGTTAGTATTATATATTTTATAATCTAATTCTAAGTAAGGTTGTTGTCATCAAAACCAACTCCTCAGGGACTAACAGAATTGGTATATGATGGACGTACAAGATTTAGAGTTAAATGTTATATAAAGGATTAGGTCCTCTCTTTCCCAGCCAACAGATGTATTCTTCTCCATCAAGAAACACATAAAGAAATAGGGTTAGAAAGAGAAACTGAATTCTGAGAAGAAGATTAATTATTAGAAGTCAGAAGAAGAAGGTGACAGCCATTACACCTTCCGATGTTAATCAAGGTACGTCATCTTAATCAGAATAATCATATTAAGTTTTGTTTGTGAAATATTCGGTATTGGTGATCCTTGGGCTATTACTTGAATTGTTCATCATTAATCATGAAAGATCAAACAGTAAAGAATTTCTGACATTTGGTATCAGAGCCACCAATCAATAACTGAATATTTCCTATGATTGCAATTGATCTGTTCTATGCTTTACTCATGATGTTTAATCAAGTATGTGTTATAAGTCAATTATGCACATGAGATTTATGATTTTGTTAATCACCAAAGTGGTCAAAATCAGAATAATCATTTGTGCATAAGTGACATAATGATTATTGATAGAAATTTCCAGTTATAATAATACCAATTAAAAACTGGCGTCACTAATGATAGAACCTGAGAACTTACCCAAAGGAAAGTCTTGTTCTATAACTAGTTGACATGATGAGGTTTAATAGATATCTTGATTAAATAAATATTGATCATCCAAAGATGTTAGTTCTATTTAATTGAATATATGTATTACTTAATTATGTTCTGGTATTTAATTATGTTAAGTATAAGATAGTATATACCCAAAGGAGTGCTATATTATACTATTATGTACATATCTGAATCGCGTTAGCTATGAGCTTATAGTTATTTCAATTTTTTTATTTAATTTGCAGTAGTTCCCATGAATACACATGCTTCATATGTTACATTGTTCACCGGTGTTAAATTTTTTGAATGGAGAGAACAAGTAAATTTCCATTTTGGTGTTCAGGATCTTGACTTGGCACTCCTTGAGGATAAACCCGTTGCTCTACAACAGCTAGTACTGAGACAGAAAAATCACACCATAAAGCATGGGAACGCAGTAACAGATTGAGCCTTATGTTTATTAAGATGACTGTTGCTAACAACATCAAGTCAACAATTCCGCAAACAGAAAGTGCTAAGGAATATATGCAGTTTGTGGAAGAGCGTTTTCGTTCAACTGATAAGTCACTCGCTGGTACTCTTATGGCAGAACTCACGACCATGAAGTTTGATGGGTCGCGAACTATGCAAGAGCACATTATAGAGATGACTAATCTTGCAGCAAGGTTAAACTCCCTTGGACTTACAATAGAGGATTCTTTTCTTGTCCAATTTATCTTGAACTTGCTACCTTCTGAATATGGACCTTTTCAAATTAACTATAACACTATAAAGGATAAGTAAAATGTTAATGAATTGGCCAATAGACTTGTTCAGGAAGAAGGACGTTTGAAAAATCAAGTGAATCACTCAGTAAGTTTTGTGAGTAATAAAGCTGGTAAAGAAAAGAATGGAAAATCAAGTCATTTCAAGAAGAAAAAGGCACCTGCAAGGAACTAAAGGATGTTCGATGTCATTTCTGTAAAAGGAAAGGACATTATCAAAATGACTGTCCGAAAAGGATAGCTTGGTTCGAAAAGAAAGGTAATCATCTATCTTTCGTATGTTTTGAATCAAATTTAGTTGAAGTTCCTATTAATACATGGTGGCTTGATACTGGTGCTACAACTCATGTCTCCAATAATATGCAGGGATTTCTTATGATCCGAACCATAAATCCAAATGAAGATCGTTTTCCCTTTATGGGAAACGGAATGAAATCCACAATAGAAGGCATTGGGAGTTATCGTCTAATTCTAGAAAGTGGATATGTATTAGACTTATATAGTACCCTTTATGTACCTTCATTATCTAGAAACCTTATTTCCATAAGTAAGTTGGATATTTCTGGTTTTAGATGTACGTTTCGATCTGGCTGGTTGTTTTGATTTATATAAGAATACTGATAATGTTGGTTCTGGTATTCTAATTGATGGTTTATATAAATTGAAACTGAATGACACTTATGCGAATTCCTTGCTGAATGTAATAAATAATGTTGGATGCAAACGTAGCATGTTGAATGAAAATTCTGCTTTCTTATGGCATAAAAGACTAGGTCACATATCCAAAGAAAGAATTATGAGATTAGTAAGTAATGAAATTTTGTCAAATTTGAACTTTAGTGATCTAGATTTATGTGTGGATTGTATTAAAGATAAACAAACCAAACATAATAAGAAAGGAGCCACTAGAAGCAGCCAGCTTCTTGAAATAATACACACTGATATTTGCGGACCTATGGACACTCCAGCCTTTAATGGAGAAAAGTATTTCATCACTTTTATTGACGATTTTTCCCGCTATGGTTATGTCTATTTGCTTCATGAAAAATCTCAATCTGTGAATGTCCTTGAGACGTTTGTAAAGGAAGTTGAGAGGCAATTAGATAAAAAGGTGAAAATCATAAGGTCTAATAGAGGTGGTGAATATTATGGCAAATATAATGGGTCAGGCCAGTGTCCAGGTCCATTTGCAAAATTCCTCGAAAGTCATGGCATATGTGCGCAATACACAATGCTAGGTACACCACAACAAAATGGTGTAGCAGAAAGGCGCAATAGGACGTTAATAGATATGATTAGGAGTATGATGTCAGATTCTACACTACCTAAGAATTTGTGGTCGTATGCTCTCAAAACCGCTAATTATTTGTTGAATAGGGTTCCTAGTAAAGCTGTTCAAAAGACTGCTTTTGAATTATGGACTAACAGGAAACCTAGCTTAAGACACCTGCATGTTTGGGGTTGTCCAGCGGAAGCGAGAATTTATAATCCACATGAAAAGAAATTAGATTCTCGAACGATTAGTGGGTATTTTCTAGGTTACCCTGAAAAATCTAAAGGATATGTGTTTTACTATCCTAATCATAGTCCAAGAATTGTAGAAACTGCTAATGCAAGATTCATTGAGATTGGTGAAGTCAGTGGGAGTACTAGAAGAGAAATAGTGGAAATAAAGGAAACAAGGATAAATGTTACATTGCCTAGAATAGTTCCTTCATCTACTATTACTCCAAATGTTGTTCCAGCTGTTGGAGAACAGCATGATGATGAACAACATATAAATGAAGATGTACTTCCTAAAGGAAATGACTTACATAATGCTGATATGCGTGAACCACAACAAGTAGCATTAAGAAGATCTCAAAGAGATCGTAGGTCAGCTATTTCTAATGATTATATGGTTTATATGCAATAATCAGATTATGATATAGGAATCAATACGAACCCAGTTTCGTTTTCACATGCTGTAGAAAGTAAAGAGTCAAAGGAATGGATTAATGCCATGAAAGAAGAACTAAAATCCATGCAACAGAATGAACTTTGGGATCTCGTTGAGTTACCACATGGCTGTAAAAGAGTCGGATGTAAATGGGTTTTTAAAACCAAACACGACTCTAGTGGTAATATCGAATGGTATAAAGCTAGACTTGTTGCTAAGGGTTACACTCAGAAAGATGGTGTTGATTAGAAGGAGACATTTTCTCCTGTTTCGAAAAAGGACTCACTAAGAATAATAATGGCATTAGTAGCACATTATGATTTGGAATTGCATCTAATGGATGTGAAAACAGCCTTTCTGAATGGAGATCTTGATAAGGATGTTTATATGGATCAACCTGAGGGTTTTTCTGTAAAAGGTAAAGAACAATTGGTGTGTAAACTTAAGAAGTCAATATACGGGCTTAAACAAGCATCCCGGCAATGGTATATTAAGTTCAATACCATTATTACATCTTTTGGTTTTAAGGAAAATACGGTTGATCGCTGTTTATACCAAAAGATCAGTGGGAGCAAGTTTATTTATCTAGTTCTTTATGTTGATGACATCTTGCTTGCTGCAAATAATTTAAGCATATTGCATGAGACTAAGGAATTTCTCTCAACGAACTTTGAAATGAAAGATATGGAAGAGACATCCTACGTGATTGGAATAGAAATATTTCGTGATCGATCACAAGGAATATTGGGATTGTCTCAGAAAGGATATATCGAAAGGATTCTAGAGAGATTTGGAATGAGTAAGTGTTCACTTGGGAAAGTTCCTGTACAGAAAGGTGATAAATTCAATCTCATGCAATGTCCTAAGAATGATGTTGAACGAAAGGAAATGGAATCAATTCCATATGCATATGTAGTTGGTAGCCTAATGTATGCTCAAACCTGTACTAGACCGGATATCAGTTTTGCGGTCGGTAAGTTAGGGAGATATCAAAGTAATCCAGGAAGGGAACATTGGCAAGCTGCAAAGAAAGTGTTAAGGTACTTACAAGGCACGAAAGATTACATGCTCATGTATGGTAGATCCAATGAATTGGAGGTGATTGGATATAGCCGATTCAGATTTTTCTGGATGCATCGATACTAGAAAATTAACTTTTGGTTACCTGTTTATGTTTGCTCAAGGAGCCATATCATGGAAAAGTGCGAAACAAACTATCGTTGCTTCATCTACTATGGAGGCAGAATTTGTGGCATGTTATGAAGCCACAATTCATGCATTATGGTTGCGGAACTTTATTTCAGGACTTGCGGTTGTCGACACCGTTAGCAAGCCGTTGAAAATTTATTGTGATAACTCCGCAGCAGTGTTTTTCTCAAAAAATGACAAGTACTCTAAAGGTGCCAAACATATGGAACTGAAGTATCTTGTTGTGAAAGATGAGGTTCAGAAACAAAGAGTGTCAATCATGCACATCAGGTCAGAACTTATGATTGCAGACCCTTTGACAAAAGGATTACAGCCAAGACAATTTAAGGAATATGTTCAAAGAATGGGTCTTGGTTGTATTAATAATAATAATTGATGTGTGACATTTTGAGCTCCTTTGTGTGTTTCTGATATATAATTATGTGTCTCTTGTTTTAATGTGGTAGTACGTACTTTATGAAATTTTAAACAAGAAAGAGTCTTATAAAGATATTATGTTTAATCATTATAAAATAAGACATTATGTGGACCATTATGCTGTTTTATATAAATTATGAGTATAAAATGATGGATTGCTGGTATTGTAGTATATGGAAGGGAATGCATTGAATTCATAATGCACAACCGCCATAACTCTCAGCAATTTATCATAGTATGATGTTCAACAGTTGATATTATGAATAATCGGGTCAAGTGGGAGAATGTTAGAAATCTGCTATTAGAAACTGCAACTGTTTCATTTACCTTTAACGTTATGCAGTTTCTAATCTTAATGTGACCTTATTAGGTCATAAATAGAACGTTTCATTTACCTTTAACGTTATGCAGTTTCTAATCTTAATGTGACCCTATTAATTAGGTCATAAATAGAACGTTTCATTTACCTTTAACGTTATGCAGTTTCTAATCTTAATGTGACCCGATTAATTAAGTCATAAATAGACCGTTCTATAATTAGAACATTAGGTCTGTGATTAATCTTAAGCGTTGAATTGGTATATGATGGACGTACCAGATTTAGAGTTAAATGTTATATAAAGGATTGGGTCCTCTCTCACACAGCCAACAGATGTATTCTTCTCCATCAAGAAACACATAAAGAAATAGGGTTAGAGAGAGAAACCGAATTCTGAGAAGAAGAGTAATTATTAGAAGTTAGAAGAAGAAGATGACAGCCATTACACCTTCCGCTGTTAATCAAAGTTCGTCATCTTAATCAGAATAATCATATTAAGTTTTGTTTGTGAAATATTCGGTATTGGTGATCCTTGGGCTATTACTTGAATTGTTCATCATTAATCATGAAAGATCGAACAGTAAAGAATTTCTGACATATAGCTCTAGAACAAGACTAGTTTGTCATTTTTTGCAGCATACATATCATAAGTGCCTATTCAACATGACTTTGTATCATATGCATCTTCTTTTGCTCTTTAGTCATTACAATTTGAATGCAATATGTGGTTAAATTTGATTTTCGATACTCCAAGTACAATTTTTACATCATGTACCGTAGTGATGTATGGGTGTGATGAATAAGCAGTATTTGTTTAACATAGTAATTATCAGATATTTTCTCAAAGAATATATATGTACAGACACACCTCGTGCTTGATATGGTGGAATCTATGTTTGCACCCAAATTATAAACCAAGCTCAAGATCATAACTAGTTTGATCCATTAATTCTTGCTTCTTTTATTACTGTATATTGAAGCTGAAATGTGAAAGAAATGAAACAGAGATGGAAGAAATATAGTACACAGTAGAAAGGCGTCCAAAAAATCTTAATAATAATACAACATCATAATGGCGTCTCTTTCTGGCTTCCTTTTGCCCTTCCAGTAATCCCTTCCGCATGTCCTTTCATATGTCGCCCCTCCGTCCCATCCTTCCCTCTCCCTCCTCATCGCCTTCTTCCTCCAGATCTGGCTGGGTGGATCTGCTTCCATCTCCCCCTCGTCTATTGCCTCCATCTCTTACTGGCGCTGATTTTCCTCCTCTGCCCATTCAAAATCTTTCGTCCTCCGCAGCTATCGTTAGTCTTAGTTCGAGCTCCGTGGCCTCGTTGCCTTTGGCTGGTGAAAACAATTTGTCGGAGTTTGGTTCTGTGCTATTGCAAGTAAATGCGAATGTTGTCTCTGAAGGTATTGGTGAGGGTATTGGCATTTCTGGACGTGAGTTGAATACTGCTGTTGCTGGTAGTTCGGTCATTGTCCCATGCTCCTCTGGTGTTCGGCAAAATGCCGATGTGAATTGTCTTCCCAATTTTTGCAATAAGCATGATGATGTTTCCATCGAATCTGGCTTTGATGGTTTTCCTGTCGTCGAGGGGCGTCCTGGTCCTTCTCCTCCTTCCCAGAACTGTTCGAAAACTTAGTCTTCCCTATTCAAATCTCTGCCCCGTAATGCGGGAGATTACATTCCGATTGATTTTGAAATCGTTGAGGATCATGGAGTGATGATCCCACCCCTTGATGTCATGCAAGCCGGTTTGGATTTCTGGTCTGGCTACTTGGTTGGTTTCTTTTTGGACCCTAATCACCGCCTTCATGATGTGTCGGCTGTTTGTCGTAGGGCTTGGAAGCTTCGAGGTGCTCTTCGTGTTAAGTTTGTTGACTCCATGTATTTCCTATTATTCTCCTCAGCTGAAGATCGATGTCGTGTTCTGGAGGCTGAGCCTTCCTTTTTTGATGGGCAACCATTTATAATTACTCCTTGGTCTCCTACGGTTGCTAGTGCTCGTGAGCAAGTTCTTTCTATCCCCGTTTGGGTTTACTTTTCGCATATTCCCTCTGCTCTTCAACCTTTGCTTGGTTTGAATTGGCTGGCTTGTATATAGGAAAATTGAAATGTTTTGACTCAAATACGGTTGCGCGTGAAAAATTGATGTTCGCTAAGGCTCTGATTGAGATTTCCCCTTCCAAGCCTCTCCCTTCCTCTATTCCTGTCCAGCTAGCTGTTGGGCACGTGGTGGAAGTCCGTGTTCGCTATGGTTGGGTTCCTGATATTTGTTCCTCCTGTCACTCCTTTGGCCACCTGGCTATCGCCTGCTCGAATTTTGTTGATACCGCAGATGCTCCTAAGATCCCCCTTCCTCGGCCTCCTCTCAGGAAATGGGTTCCCAAGGTTCCTTCTCAGATTGCTCCTCCTCTTGCGGCTCCTTTATCAGTCCCAGTTCCGGGTCCCTGTATTGCTCAGCCTTCTTCCCCGCCAACTTCTTTGGCGCCTTCTGATGTTTCTGCGTTACCTGCTTTGGTTCCTGTTCTGCCTCTTTTTCCATTGATCGTTGGTGACTTTTCTTCAATTCATGTTGCTCCCCCGGTTACTGGTCTGCAGTGTCCCTCTATTTTTTGGGATGATGCTGAGAGATGTTGGGTTGATCGCATTTCTTCCATGAGATTTAACCCCTTGGATGATTCTTTCTTTAGATTTGTTTCTGATGATTATCTAGACCTTAGATGCCTTTATTATAGACCGTCTGGTGACTCATTAGTTCTTGTTTTGGACGGTTATTTTTCGAGATCGAACTCTATCATGCTTGCTGATACATCCTGGGATCGTTCCTTTTTGTACTCTTCTGATTCTGTGGATTATGATCCTTGTCTTGCTTCCCATTTCCGCCCCTTTGCTGGTCTGCTGGGGAATGTCCCTCTGGTGTCTTCCCAGGAATTGGTGGAGGATGGTGTTGCTACCTCTTTGAAGGAGTAGTTTGTTATCGATTATCATATTGTGGTTGTGATATGTCTATCACACCCCTGTGCTGTCTTCTTTCTTTTCTTAGTAGTTAAGGTGCTTTTACCTTACTCCTGTACTTCAATTTTTATTACGTTCGTAATAAAAAGTGGACGGTCCACTATAAAACCGGCTGGCCTTGCCAAAAAAAAGAAATATAGTACATGCAATGTTATTTATCAGATAATGTAGCTATAATATATTAAAAATTATGAAGAGGTAGACAAAATTGATGTTGAAAGCACATACCTATCTACGGTACGCCTGCAATGCATTGCATATATGTCAGATCTGAAAATTGATAAAAAAAACTTGCTATATATAGCATCCCTAAGCCAAAAACTTCATTTCCATTTAAATATTTGTGTATGTAGTTTGTACACACACATATGTGTGTTTGTGTTATTGTTAGCTTTTGATAGTTTTGCACTTGTTGAAAAAGTTCTAAATTCATAATATAATGCAATAACAATGAATTTCATGCATTCGACTTTAGGGCCAACCGATGTGTTCAATGGGAAAGCTGATTGACTAGCATTGCCCTATAGGAGAGAGTGGTCTGATAAGTCAGTGGGGTGCATTTCAACTACCATACCATTGGAGATGTCAGATAATGGGAGGATAGAGAGGGACAAGCTGCAGTTAAAAGTGGGGTGGAATTCGATGATACAGTAGTGGGTAGGTCAAGGCTAAAACTACTGATGGACTGCAAGAACTTATAGGAGATATGACGTCAAATCTACAGTATTGCAAAGGGACTGTACACGTGTGAATTGTGCATATCATTATGCATTTGCAAGTTTTGAACTGCAAAAGAGGAGATAGGTACATGACACTTACTCATGATCCCTGCAAGATCTTGACACTGCCCAAAACATGCACAACTAGACATTCAGAATTAACAGCAGCCACCTTGAGATCCCTGCAAGATCTTGACTGCCTAAGACCATTTCAAATGGCTTTCGGGATGCAGATTGAAATGCAGAGTTATGAGTATCATCATCCAAGAGATCGTCTTCATCATCTAAGCAATCATCAAGGCTTAACGGGTTGACCTTTAGGCTAGCGTCAGTCAGAGGAAGCATCAACTCAACTGAAACAGGCTGCATATCATTTTGTAAAGCATCAAAGGTGTTAGAGACCGGAATGCTGATGGTGTCAGGAGGGGAGTGACGTCAATTGTCGGGGCTGGGTTAAGGCCAACATAAGGTAGCAGATCCATGGCGGTGGGGGATCGGCGGTTGGTGCTCGAGACAACTCATAGTTTTAAGGACAAGATGAGGTACAAATTATAATAAAGCTCTTATGAGTGAAGAGGAGCTTAGGGAACAAAACAAATAAATGAAAACGTTGAGAATGTTTTCCATTCCAATCAACGATATTTTTGTTTAGAAAGAAATAGACTTACTTTATCTTAATTATAAAATTAATAAGAAAAGGTAATAAAATTTTGGTAGGTCAATCCATCATTTTAATTTCAATTTTTCTTATTATGATGGGAATAATTGTGATATATAGGATCAAATGCATTTTCTTAATAATAAAATTTTCCATGGCCTCATGTTACATTGTCTGTAAACAAGTTCAAATGCTCTTACTATCATCGAAACTCAGTGTTGTATAATCTTTAAGTTGAGATGTATATGCACATATAGCACAACTTTGTATGAAAATTTATATGTTAAAGTCCAAAATAAAAAATATAATATACTTAACTAAAAATTAGTCCCCAACTGTCCAGCATCATCATGTGCAACTACACACCATCCTAAGAGCATCTCCAACAGATTTATGACGTAATATTTAAGTCCTAAATATTAAGGGCTAACTTCAACAGCTGGGCGTTGATTTAATCAGCGTCCGGCGCTGAGCGCCTATAAGTTAGGCGTCCAGCCTCTTTTCCCTCATAATTTCCTTCTTTTTACCTTTTTATTTAAAAAACCATCGAAATGCCGCCACGTGTAACCAAAATTGCAAAATGTGTCATTCGACAGCAGACAGAGGAGCTTGTAGGCCCAGCACACATTGCTCCAGCACCAGAGACGAAGATTTTTCAACTGTGGATTCTACTCGAGTTGCCAAAGGGATACACTCATCGTATCTTCACAGCATTGGATGCGGTCGAGGTACACTTCTAAATAATAAATAACTATTAATACACAATGGATACATTTATCGTATATTAACCATGAAATAATGTTTATTAGATAGATATATGATATTATAAAGTGTATTACTTAGTTGTTTGAATTTAAATTTTACAATAATCCTGAACAACCCTTTAATTTTTAGTCACAGTGCGTCGGCTATCAGGGTAGTTGGGCAAAGTGTATAGCACAACAGTATAGCACACTACCTTAGGGTCATAGTCATTTTGCATATTTCTAACAAATTATAAAGTGTACAACAGTATGGCAAAGTAGATAGGCTCCAGACCAGTCCTTTTGCATATTTCTTACAAATTAGACCACCAGTCATTTGATTGTCCACTCATATCAGCCCTAGTTGAGAGGTGGTGGCCTACGACACACACTTTTCATTTACTAGATTTTGAGCTCGGCATTACCCCGCCAAATTTTATATGTTGATTGGGATTGAGATCGGAGGTCCAAACAGGATACCATTTTCTTTTGGTCGTACGTTTGAGAGCCCCGAGGTTTTCACTATTTATCTACTCTAGTTTGAGGAGGGTCATGTTGCCTCCGGCGCGGTCCCCCTTACATATCTAAAGAGTACCATTAAATTAGGTTACCTTGCAGTGGTAGCCGATTTAGATCAGCTTCACAGTATCGATTGGAGTTCCTTTATACTTAGATATTTGTACACCGCTCTTGATTCTTACGCTTTGGAGGAGGTTAGACAGATGCTAGGGTTTTGGTATATTCGGTCATGCTGGTACTATGAGTACACGGTGAACATGCATCCTCGTATTGTTTAAACAGCTAGCCATGCATCAGAGACATATTTTCCATGCATGAGACGATGGGAGCGTGTTCATTTAGTTTCTTGCGCACCTACAGGGGTTAGACATGACCTGATGGAGGCCCATACTCAGATTGATATGAGATGCGGGGATAATATTTTCCGAGCACCATGGGCTTCATATTGGATTGCCCTAACACATGCGGGCTAGATGCATGATGGTCATTCTTTTTCTATTTTGTATCATTTGGGTATGCGGAGGATGATCTTACTCCCACCATCGTTTCTTCTTGTTCGGTATTTGGGGGAGAGATGCTTGTTCCAGACTACTGGGGAGTTACGTATCCCTGTAGATCCATTATCTTATGACGACATGTTCGGCATACATCGAACCATTGGATCACGGTATATACAGGAATTGAGACATACTGGATAGGTAGATGCTTCTGCATTTTTCTTAGCCTATGAGGATTATGATAGTTACTGGGTTAGAGTTGCTCCTTAACGATACATGTTATCTTACTACGCTTGAGGATTGAACTCCGATCATATAGGCCCATACATAACCAGTGTTAGAGTTCAGGCACATCCATATTCTTTTGATCCCACTCTATCCCAGTACTCTCAGCAGCCGATGGACTTCGGTCTCGACGCCTATTATAGAGCGTATGATATTACCGGTACTCTTATCTTGCAGCCGATAGTTTATCCTCAAGATCATGAGATTGCCGGTATCCCCACTGTTGGAATATACCTACCTTTTGAGGTAATTCATTGTATTAATAATTCATTGTATAGTATTAGTTAAGCGAACATATATTGGTATATTATATGTAATTATAGTAAGCAGGTAGGTTGGACGAGCATAGGCGATATATTGCCGCCATTCAGCATATGACACTCATTCATACTCAGGCGGTTAGTCATCAGGTTCAGCAGACTCAATAGGCGATGCAGACATAGATTGATGATTCGCAGGCTCAACTGGCTACATTTCAGTTTGATCATGGTAGTCCTGCTCATTTTGATGACGTAGCGGACGACGACGATGGTGCTGTAGACTTAGGATGATCAGTTACTACTGTTACATTTATTTTACCGTTGTTTGTTTTTACTGATGTACTGTAACAACCCTGGTATTGGTGATTACCTTTAATAGTAAAATATAACGATAGTTATATTTTAATATTGAGAATAAAATAAAATAAGTTGGAGAAAATATAAATTTAGTTAAAAATTGTCTATTTCAAATAAACAATGTGTTTGAGTATAAAACTTGAATTTAAAAATTGATTGTATAAAGATATGGTTAATACATTGGAAATATTGTTTAAAAATAATATTTGAAGTTATAATAAAGTTAAAATGATTTTTTATAATTTATTTAATAAGAAAATAATTTTTCTTGTGCTTGTTATGTTAAAAATAGTGTCTTTACACTAAAATAGTGTAAATTGTGAAATATTGTATAAAATAGGGTTTTATTGTTTAAAATACCTTTTTAGTGTTAAATTAAATTTTATTTTGTTACAATAACAATTTTATTTCAATACAATTGGATGAATACATTTTATTGGACATTTAAATGATGAAATATGCGTATATAATGTTAAATTAGAGTAAATATGCACATAGCTTCATTATTTCACTAAGTATTTTGCTCTTAGGCTTATTTGGGTAGGAATTGGGTCCATTAGCCATTAATCCAGAGGCTTCTGGTAAAAGAGAAAGAGTTGTACGTTAGTTTCATCTCTTTCTTTCTCAACTAAAGTTTACAGTAAGAAAAAAAAAAGAAAAAAAAATGGCTTCTCTCAACTATATCAATTTCTACTCAATTTTTACTGCAAAATTCAAAGGGAAATCATCTAAATCTAGAACACAAGGTAATCTCCATCCAATACCAAAGAGAATTCATCGAAAATCTTTGAATTGATATAAAATTGTCTGTAACTTGTTTTATTTCTCCTGCATGCTTCTTTTTCAGCAAGTACAGGTGCCTAGAGCTCGATTTCTCCGCCAAAAATCATTGCTTGCACCTAAAAACTTTGCTAAATCATCTGGTGAGTTGATAACTCACATTTTCTAGCTACTGCAATGCTCAAAGAGAAGTTTTTGTGCAAAATACGTACTCTGTAAATAATTTTTGTTTCAGTATTTCTCTCTTGTGAAATATGATCTGAGTCTCTACTTTTCTTGCTTGTAACTTCCAATTCCGGCAAAAATGCTGTCGGATTCCTTCCAGTTTGTAGTTTATATGTTGTTCTATATGCCTGCAAATGGTTGAAAAGTACTTTCATTTGCTATGATAAAAGTTGGTCAGAAAATAAGTTCTTCGCAGGAAAAACGACTGGAACGAAAATCGCGTGAGAAGGCCGCTTAGGTCGACCTAGGGACAAAGGAGGTCGACCTGGGCAGCCTTCTCTCCTGTTGTACTTGCTTGTGTGAGTTTGCTTGTTTTCGTATTGATTTCTTAGCTTCTACTCTTCGTTTTCGTGATATATTTGTGCTGTTTTGACAGTTATGATGCCTATCAATAGGCTAGCTAAATTTTAAGTATTTGAAATTCAAATTTGAATTGAATTTGAATTGATTTTTGAGTTGAATTCGAATTGAATTCAAATTGAATTGGAGTTATCAGTTTTGAGTATTTTATTGGTTTTTCATTGTTTTCGAGCACGGTTTTCTCCAAACGATTTTGAAATAATTTTAAATAAAAGGGGCAATTGAAATAATTATTATATAGTATTTTATAAGTATTTCCAAATATAAAAATCTATTTATTCTCAATAACAAGGGAATTTCTAAATACGGTTTTCAAAACTGATTTCGTAAATTGGTTTTAAAAGCTTATTTTCTAAAGTAAATTATTTTAAATATAAAATACACATTTTTGCGCTATTCGAGCTTATGAGAAAGAGAATTAAACGATTTAGTAAAACACGTGGTATGTGACACGTACGTTTACTGTTTCGGCTAATTCCGAACTTGTACGATCGAAACTATTCGAAATTTGCCATTTAATGGCGTATTTTGAGTTTTATAATTCCTATATATAGGAATTATCTGGGATGGCCAATATTTGGTGAGTTTTATGGTTTAAGATCTCCTATTTTAGGAGTTATGGTCAATGAGAGCCATCACGATGTTTTTATACTTGCTGATAATATGAGGCAAATCTTGAGTTTGTGATTTCCTATTTTGAGATTTATGGTTTATGAGGAACCATCACGTGGTTTATTTATACTTGTCGATGAGATGAGACAAGTCATGAGTTTTCTGAGGTTTCTGGGTTTTCTAATGTGGCATTGGCTAGTGGTTAATAAATCGTTTAGTGAGAACGTGTGGTATGAGACGCATGTTACCACTTTTCGGGTTCCTAGCTGAGAGTTTGTGACACATTCTGAGTTATGCGAGTACTAGAGCTGTTGGGCTCATATTGGGCTGTTGGGTCCAATCTTTATCAATCTGTTGGGCTCATCACGAGTATATGTGACTTCGGTCATCTGAGTATTACGACTTTGGTCGTTTGGGATTTATGACTTCGATCGTCTGGGATACGTACATATAATTTATATAGTACTGGACAAGAGTTTTGCACGTGCATATTTTGAGATTTGAGCTGTTGGGTTCTTATTAGGATGTTGGGTCCATCCTTTTTATTGGGCTAATGGGTCCATTCTTTCATTGGGCTGTTGGGTCCATCCTTTTTATTGGGCTAATGGGTCCATTCTTTCATTAGGCTGTTGGGTCCATACTTGTGATTTGAGTTGCCGTCTTCGGCGTTTTTATATGAGATTTATAATCTCCTTCTTGGAGATACATACATACATACATATATTAATGAGTTTGCCATTTGGCATATTTTGAGTTTTGAGATCACTCTATTTTGAGTTTATATTTGTGTTTGCCATTTATGGCGTTTCTTGAGTTTGAATTTGAGACTTCTCCTTTTTAGGGGATATGATTCATTGAAACCATTATAGATGTTTTGGGATGTCTACGATGATATGAGGTATTTATTTCTATATTTGAGTGTTATTGTTGAGTTACCTCTTTCGAGGTCTTTCTATACTTAAGTGACATTGGTCCACTTAAGTCATGAGTGTGTGTTCTTTCTATTGCCTCTTCTCATTCGAGAAGAATTATCACCTTGTATCATATGCTTCATATTATCGTCTATTCTTCTTAACCGATTGTTTTAGCTAGACTGACCCGTGTATTTTATACTCGGGTCAGACCGAGATTTCAACTGTTTTAATAACGTAATTAGTTGAAATTTGTGAAATTGTAAACGATAAAATTATGAAATAAAAATTTAATATTTGGAATACGTCTAGTTAAACATAGCAACTGGTAAATTTTTGTCCGAAAATATGAAAATTTATTTCGCGCGTAAATTCACTTCAATTTAATCAGTTAAAAAGTAATGAAAATAAAATGTTTTCGGAACCTAAATATTTTTACATAGAAAAATTCTAAACCATCTTCTGAGTAAGATGTCAGTTTGTCGTTTTCCAAATTCGAACATCTTTGGCTCCGTCGATCTTATTTTTCAGTGTTTTTCTTGCATTTTCCGCTATTAGAAAATTCGAATTTTTATAATTTAAATCATACCACTGATATCCGTATACTGTTATGATCGTCACGTCATGCTGATCTCAACAATCTATTTATCTGTGTATTTCAGGGTCCGATACGTGCGAAATCGGTAAAACGATCTACCGTATCGGTAACCGTTTTAGCCTTTTCGGTTTTCTGAGACTATTCATTTCCCACCGTGGAAAGTTGCATAACCATTTCATTTATATCCTCTGAATTCTGCAAGCTGGCTATTCACAGCTTTATTACAACCGCCGCTTTGTTTTTCATAATTGCGGTTCGAAATCCAATAACTGTTCCTTTTGGTAACAGTTGATTTACTTTCTTTCTGACCCTTGCTCTCTTTAGTCTTCTTTAATATGTTCATTTATATTAGCCTGTCACCCACGTTTCATTTTCCTATGAACATGCCCATCTCATCTCTTGTATCCAGCTCTTCTTCCCTGTTTCTCTTCGCCCATACCTGCGAATGAAAGAGAAAAAAAAAAAACAAAGCCGCTTCATTTGTTTTCGCCTGACCTTGTTGTATTTTCCATCTTTCATTTCCAATCCCTCCACCCTCTCTCTCCACCGTGCAGCGTCTCCAGACCAACCCCGAGCAGCATCCACGTTCCGCCCTCAGCCCAAGCGCCTCCCCTTCGCCGTGATTAGCACGGTAGCCACCTCCATGCCATCACCCAACAGCTACTTCCGCCACTAGCAGCAAATGACAGCCCACAGCCCCTCTTCCACCTTACGTCTGACTCTTACTCCACCATTAGCCAACCGCCCTCCGCCGTGTCAGTCACCGGACTACTTCCCTCCCACCATGGCCGCCACCTTCCCACTAGCCTCTGCCGCGCACCCAGCCCTCCACGTCACCGCCTCGAGCACCACGCAACCCGCCTTTCTCATCACCATCCGTTGAACCGCCTTTCCCTTCACGGCCCCTGGTCACGCCTAGCTGCATCACCACTTCACCACCCATCTCCCACTCGTGTTCCCTCTTTATTTATATAAAGGTATTATATATTCTATTTTTCATATTACGTGTACTTTGCTTTCTAACTCTATATAATAAACATAGCTTATATCTTAAAGTATATATAATAGGTATTATATTAATTATAATAGATTTGAGGTGGAATAAAGTATGTTTGCTTGGCTCTTTAGATTGGATCTGTTGCTTTAAACTCCTCTTTGCTTTTGTTTTACACTGGGTATGATATCAATTCACTTATATATAAACTATGAGAGGTGTTTATAGCTAAAGTATATATATTTATAACTTGGTTTCAAAATATAATCGGTTGTATATATATAGTTTATGCAACTTTAAAACTATCTGTTATGAATTACATTATGTATAGGTTAAGTATTTATAAGTAAGTTTTATAATATGTCTTAAAACTTTTCAGTACTGTTAGTCAAATATATTGTATAGTATATTGTTTTAAGTTGTGAGTTATATAAGTATATAATTATATGCGCTGTTTTAAAGATGATTAGTACATATGAATTCATACATGCATGCCTTGCCTTTACGTTTTGAAAGAAATATATATGATATTGAATGAATATTGTTTTAAATATTATATATATAAAAGGTTACTTTTAAAAAGGTTTAAATTTTGATTTTTGTTTGAATAGTGGTCTAAGATATGGTTTAATATAATAAATACAATCTGTACAATATGTTAGTTAGTTAACTCATGAAATATGTCTATGTGTTGTTCCAAGGAAGTATGGATTTAAATAAATGTATACTATAAAGTTTATATAGTTTTAAAAGTAACAGTTGCATTTGAATAATGTCAGTATTGGCTTAAATATGTACAAGTGCACATATGTTATTGTATGGGTTTAAGGTATTAGCTGTATATGTTTAAGGTATTAGCTGTATATATATAGGAACACACTAGCGTGTCTTTGCCAATTATATGTATATTATAATAATGATATAATTTGACTGATATATTAGTTACATATATAGAAGTATTGTATTCATACTAAGTTTATAAAGTAAATGATGTTGTTTAATATATAATATAAGTTGTGTGTCAGTACATATCAAGTTTGTAGTATAAGTTGACCTATTGTTATGCAGTGTGTATATATATTGAAATATTAATATATGTATTCACTTCAATTTATATCAACTGATTCAGTCATTCTCATCTATTTCCATCAGCTTTGTCCGTCGTGCCTGTTTCCTCCATCGAATCATGTCCATCTAGCGTTGCTTTGCATTTCGTAACTCAAGTTCATTGTCAATTTTCTCTAGCCTCGAAAGGTGAGCACTCACTCACGATTAACGTTCTTTTATTTATTAAAATTGATTTCAATTGAAACGACAATTGAAATATGCTGCTATTATTAAATTACACTGTTATATATATGCTATTACATGTATCAGTTCACCTGTGACATCTGACACCACTATCTGTTAATTATTTATGTAATGATAATACAGTTGGCTGATAATTGATTGATTGTTGTTGTTTACATTGGATGTTAAATTGAAATGTATAAGTGATAAATATTATGCAAGTAAATTTGACGTAGGAAAATTAAAATTTGAATTGACATATATGTTAAATTTGATTAGTGAATATGACCCCTTTAATTGTTAAATTAATTGACATGTAGAATAGTAATAATTACACTTTGAACCATCGACATATATTGGATAAATTGTTGTAGTATAAAATTGAAATTGTATGACAAGTGAAAACCGTAATGTAATAATCTTTAATCTACATGAAATGATAGTGTAGATTCTAGAAATAATTATATTAATTCGTACAAATAACAATGCGAATTAATACGGTTATTTCGAGATTATTTGAATTGATTATTGGATTGTTATTGTTTGTTGTTATTGCTTGTTTATTTACTTGACACCATCCCAGTTATCACACTGCAAGTTCCCTTTGATATGTTTTGATTTTTGAATTGAATTGGAATCGGGTTGAAATGATAAATACCCAAATTAAACTTTGGCCTATGATAGAGAATTAAATAAAACCCGATTGGTCAATAATTTGATTTAAAAATAAACGAAGTTTTTATTTGAATAAATAAAAGGGTTTTGAAATGAAGTTGAAATTTGAATTTTTAATGAAAGGAAAATATTAATATTTAAAAATCTAAAACAAAATATTAAAAATGAAATTGATGAAAGAAGGTTGTTTAATTTGAGAAATGATTTAATAATTAAGTTTGAAAGTATAATTAAGTTTGAAATAATTAAACTTTGAAATGATTTAATAATTAAGTTTGAAATTATAATTAAGTTTGAAATTATTAAACTTCGAAATTATTTAATAATTAAGTTTTTGAATTATTTAATAATTAAATAAGATTGAATTATTTAATGATTAAATTGAATTGGATTCTTTAATAAGTAAAAATTGAACTTTTGAATAAGTGAATTTTACTTCGTAAATAATTGAAATTGAGTTTTCTTGATTAAGTAAGTTTTGGGAAATTATTTAAGAAAGTAAATAAGTGAAATGGAATTTCTTTAACAAGAAATGAAAATGTGATATTTTTGGAATTAATGTAAGACTTGTAATTGAAAGAATTGTTTGACGAATTTAGTTTAATTCAAAATTGTAAATTTTGATTTAATGAAGTTGAACTTAAGTAATTGTTTTAATGAATTGGAAATTTAATCGAAATTGTTTTGAATGACAAATTTACTTAACGAATATTAAATGAAATCGATAAATGAATTTAAATTGATTTTGAATGTTAAATTAAATTAATTTAAATGATTTCGGAATGAAATTTATATATGAACTTGAATCAAAATTTGAATTGTTTTAAATAGATATTGAAATTGAATTATAAGATTTTGAAATGGTAATTTGGAAGTTTTGAAACGTAAATTATGGAAATTGGTTTGGAAAGACAAATGAATTGTTGGTTTACGAATTCTATTTGAAATTGAATTGATTTGGTTTTGAAATAAATAAACGACCAATCGGTGTAATAATTACGAAAGTTATTAAAGAGACCGGAATTGGTTATGGATATACTCTCTATCTAAACCGAAAACCACTTTAATAACTATACGCGGAGTGATGATCCAGAATGAAGTGGTTGGAATGATGTACGTGATGACTGAAGAAAGAGAACGATGATGGATAGCCTTGACACTTGTGTCAAATTGGAAATGACTAAAACAGGAGCCGTGCCGGGCCAATGGAGGATTAGCTACCTCAAGTGGACACACTTCTTCGAACTACTCATTACTTGTTGTCGATTGGTGCACCCTTGATTTTGGGAGTGTTGTTTCACGGTGTTGCGGGCACTGCGGCGTTGCGTTCTCACCAGTCCGGATCAGGCAAACGGTAGTATCACTACCTTGGGTATTGCCTCATGTGCCTTGTCATACTTGTATTCCTGTATACGCGACCACTACAATTTTGGTTTGTACCTTTAGTATATGGATTGCCCTCTGGTGACTTCCGGTTTTGGGGAAACTACGGTCTTGTATATGCTTTTGGGAATAAAAATGTGTTAAGGGTGGAATGGGCCATGACTTAACACTATTTTGATATCTTCTTATATTACTGATAGACATTATCTACTTAGCGTACATTACTACCTAGTAGATAGTTTAACGGATCCTTAGAGGATGGTTATTCCAAACATCCTTTGAGTTACTTGTGTTTCAGTTGCTATTTCACTTGAGTTGGATTTATAAATATAAGAATGTTAATCTTGACTCGAGTGTCTTGTGTTTTTGCTTTACGCTCGGGTCAGATTGAGTGTACCAGTATTCGAGACTCACCTTTGAAGTTGGAGCTTTGCTTGAAGATCCAGCCATCTATTCTGCTTTCAGTATTCGATGATTCCAGTGATGTATTCTGATTTGTATCTGATGTATCGTATTACTCTTCTGTTGTAAACTCTGATGTATTTTATATTTATATAGTAGCTTCATGAACTACTATCTCTTTTATTTCCGCTGCATTTATTACTCTGTGTTTGTGATCTGTGATTATTTATTTATTATATATGTTCAGTTTTGCCAAATTTAAATTAACAACGCGGTATCTTGAGCAATTCAATTCCGGCATGAGTGTCTTCCTATACACTTATAATGGATGCGAATGGTCCAAAATATCGGGTCGTTACAGGTTAGCTATCAGTTATGGGACTTAGCTTTGATGCATCTGCTTGGATATCAGCCTAGCACTTTTGTGTAGTCTATATTTCTTTCCGCTTGACTCTGATATGTATTTTGATTAGATGTATATCGGTGTGGTCTTTGAACCACTTTTGTGTATCATTTTGTATTGTACTGGGATGTATCAATGTATGTGTATTTATATATATGATGTTTACTATTCTGTGATGTAGTATGCATTCTGTTATTGTATTTTGTTCTAATAGATCCATTAGCCACCTATAATTTTGTATTAAGCATTTATTGCATATGTTGATCCACGAGAGATAGGGAAAAAATATAGAGCATTTATCGACGTATTCAGTAGATGTTTAAGACAAGATTATAAATGGTCGCTCCCAACCAGCCCTATTCTCCGAATTAACAGACAGAATTACCCAGTAATTCTCTTTGTTAATGTGGGTCTCGGGATGGGGCGCCACAGCTTGGTATCAGAGCTGAGTTCAGAACAAAATAGGATAAACACATAACAGAACATTTATTGCGATACATCAAAGTACAATATGAGTCAAATCATCACTCTTAATCAAACTTGTTTCGAATCGTGCCTTGACCTTTTCGAGTCCTTAGGGGTAGATGAATGGGAATACGTCTAGGAATGTGATTTTATAATTCTGTAGTATTCCTTAATTGATGAACCTTGTTAATAATATCTATCCCTGTGGATAATCCATTCTATCTTAAGTTTTAGCTCATGGTTGGAAGAGAAAGAAGTCACACCTCAAAGGCTGAGCAGCCTAGTAGCTCACGTCCCGAGGGTGTGTACATGTCAACTGATCAGATTTTAGAGCTTGATGATTCAGCGCTTCACCTTGAAGTCGTCGAGAAGGAAGGAAATAGTAGTGATGAGGCTGAGTTTCACAAGAACCCTAACAAGAGAAAACTTCCCTTCCAAGTATCCCAGTCTTTTTCTCAAAAGAAGAAGCATCTTGCCTCTAGTTCTCATTCTGGTGCAAGTCATCATTCTCACAAGTCTTGTTTCAACTGTGGTTCTCATGATCACTTTATTATAGAATGTTCTAAGCCTATTGTTTTCCGCACTTGCAAACAAGAGGGACATTGGTCTTCTGAATGCGCCAAATCTTCTAAGGGTCCTTATTCAGGAAAGCTCATCATGATGGATGCTTCTAGTGGTCCCTCTCAGCCTAGAGGTGCTCCTTTTCCTTTTCTTCAAGAATCCCAATCTATGTTATGATCGTTCTAATTGTGTTCTCTTCGATTTGAGTGCTTCACGGTCACTCATATCGAAGAAGCTCGATGGTGTTTTGCTTTTGATTGTTTCATGTTTTGTCACTTCTTAAGGATTGCGAATCCTATTGAGGGACCCGCAACCTTAGTATTTTGAGTAGGGGGTGTTGAGATTATTTTGAGCATTTTCCTTTTGTGAATATTCGCTTATTAGTCATCATCTTGAGATTTGTATGTTTTGGGATGGATTGGCTTGCTTATTATCAAGTCCAATCCTATGTTCTAGAAGGGGCTGATTTGCTGTTTCTTGTTCTTCGGAATGTTGATGAAAATTCTGAAGTATCTTTATCTGTTTTGTGTTTCGAGATGATGATGATGTATCTCGAATTCTGGTTATTGTAGTTTTGTTGATTTCTGGGAGTCCGTTTCGGGTTTGACACCCAATCAGGCGATCGGGTATTGTATTGTCCTTATTTCTGGCTCTTAGCCTTTCGGTTATCCTTCCACAAGGATATCCACTTAGGAACGAGGCGATTGAATTAGTTCAAACGATACTATCATTCTTGTTTCTTTCGAGATATTTGGATACTCATTTAGTGTTGTATTTTGTGGCATTACTTCACTCGAAGTAATGATATGTTGACAGTGTGCTTCTTCTCGTTTGAGAAGAATATCTTACCCTTATCTTAATGTCTCGTTGATCTCATTTGATCTATTGTGTGGTGCTTGAGTCTTTCTTTAGCTTGACTTGACACAAATTTTCATCGGCTACAAGTTGCGAAGTATAGTGCTCCTTTTTCTGCATTCCGCACTAGTATGATTCTTGTGAGTGGTTCGTAATATCATTTGGATTGACGAACACTCCATCTCTTTCGGTCAATCTTACGAATCGAGTAATCTGGAAATATCTCGTTGAGTTCTCTTAAGTGTTCTTTGGTTTCGAGTTTGTGCAGCTATATGATATGTGTTTTAAGAGAAATTGGAATTTTAGTTATTATGAAATCAAAGAATAATTTTGTGTATTATATATGAGAAGTATTTATTTTTATAGAAATGAGTTTTGTGTTGGGTTGTCCATCGAGTGCTTTAAGAATTCTAGTCGATGAGCATGATCAACGTTATCGATAGGAATTTCCTAAACGCTGTGATGAGATAATCAGACACGATAAGTTATGTTTTTTTATGAGGTTGAGTTTGGAAATTTGGTATTAAATTTTTATTTGAGTGGTGTAAGCAGCCATTGAACCATAGTGATGGTTAATTAAGTGGTAAGGCAGTTTTGATCACTTGATCAACTCTGAAGCCAATGGATAGAGTCATTCACTATAAACCAATGGCGAGGTAATGCCATTATATTGTTTGGAATTTATAGAGTTAAACGTAAATAAGTTTTATTGTTAAAATGTTGTTTAGTAGATTAAAAATAGGTTTTGAGTTTTAAAATTAAAAATGTCCGCTGGATATTTTAATATAATATAAAAGTTATATGTAATAAATTTGAAGCTTGTTTTCAAAAAAATTGGTGGTTTGAAAAGCAAAGAGTGATAAGATTTTAAATTTTACTTTGAAAATATATTGGTATCTTTTAACATGAATCTTTATCAACTTTAACTACACCTTCATTTCCTCGGTGGCGAATATTACTAATGGCGTCCTCTAAAATTTTTTTGCCGATATCTTCATCGTTTCCTCAAGAATCTCGTTCTAATCTCTCGTCGTCCTCTCAAGATTATCGACTGAATTCCTCATCGTCCAATCACAGTTTCTTCCCATATTCATTTGCTCAAGCTGTTAAGAATCAATCTTCATCTCAAGTACAAAGAGCGACCTATCGTAAGAATTGGATCGAATCCAGAAAGGGAAGGAAATACTGTTACAGATGTGGGGATTTTAATCATATTGCTTATAATTGTCGTGATCCAATTAGATGTTTCTCTTGTGGTAATTTTGGTCACAAGAGCAAGAATTGTGGGACGAAATCGATTCTTTCTGAGGCGAATACGAACTTGACTAATCATCGTTTTCTTTCTGAGGCGAATTCGAATTCGACTAATCATGGTTTTCTTTTTGTATTGAAATTCTTATTGCTAAAAGGTGTCCTACTAGATCATCTCTGGCATAAGAAGGATGTTGGAATTAAATATTTGGACGATCTTTTGTATCATTTCAACATCATCAATGAACCGAATATAGGAAAGGGTTACATTGATAGGTTTGGGAACCCAGAAGATTTTTTTGGTAAGTCTGAAAATGGAGAAGCTAAAGAACATTTGCAATTCGTAGATTCCAATTGCCGAGTTCAAGGTGGCTCTTCACCAAATCTGGTTAATCACGGATTTCAATTCACTCTGAAGTTCTTAATGTTGAGGGGTTTGATGATTGATTATCTCTGGCCCAAAAAAGAAGTTGGAATAAGCTATCTCGATGAGCTTTTCTATCACTTTGGCATCATAAACGAACCGAATATTGGCAATAAGGGTATTGTAAGCTCTGATTGTTCTGTAAAAGGTGTGGGCCGATCTGAATCTTCGAGTGATAAGTCTATTCCTTCTGAGATTCTTTCATTGGATTCGAGTATCCATTTTCCTGATGTTAAAGAGATTTATATGGATTTTGATCCCATTCTTCTGGATCCTTCTGTTTCTTCATGTTATGATCATACTTGTTTAATATCATCTTCGAATATTTGTGATAAGGTTGAAGAACAGAGCCATGATTTCATCTCTGTTAGTAGGAAATATCGAAAATCCAAACATTGTGTTCAAGACAACTTCGAGTTATCCATATTCAACAAATTTGAATGCCTTGCTTCAAGTCCAGATGATGACTTATCTTTTGATAATTTGGATGGTAATAGAGATCTGTTGAAAATCGCTGAGCATAATTCGAATATTTCTAGCGATTGTTCTATTTTATCTGATAATAGGGATTGCAGTTTTTCGAATGTTTCTACGTTTGATTGGTCTGATGAGCTTGGTGTGGTGGATTTCGAATTATTAGAACTTGATTCAGTTGTTCTAGCTAACAACAGTTCTGGGGTCAAAAAGATTTTTGGGATAAAGGGTTTTATTGCTAATTCGAAATAGGAAATGAACAACTATCTTGATAAAGTTTTATACTCTTTAAATTTTTGTGGGAGTCAATCATCTGAAATGGTATCAGGAAATTTTCAGGAAGATTGCTCTGATTTAGAATTCGTTGATATCTGCAGTTTATTGAGTAAATCTAAAGTATCTTCAGATTTTGCTGTAGTTGAAGTTGATTTGTTAGAACGGATTGATGTGTCCAATGTTTTTGAAGACCATGTTGAAGCTGAGGAGTTCATTCATTCAGATAAATTGCTGGAGATTAGTGACAAAAATGTGTCATCTTCAATGTCTGCTTCAGAGATGCACGCTTGCACAGGGGATATGCACAACAGTCTTTGTGCACCTAGTATGGTTTTTGGTGAAGCTAATCTGAACTTCCAATCGGAGGTGTCGACTGAGATTATGGCTGGTGAAAGTTCGAACTGTTCTCCAGTTTCAGGATTATCTTCTTTGAAGAATGTCCAGTGTTCTATTGGCTTCTCTTCAGTTAGGTCGGCAAGAAAGGTAAAGTGCAAGAGTTCACTTGCTTCTAGTGGTTCCGTTCATCGAAGCGCTAGAATTCGTAATTGTCAGTCTCATCTTATGGGTAAGTTTCCTGGTTCGGGTGTCAAGTGTGGCGCTACGAATCCAGGCTCAGGTATGAGTTCTATTTCGGGTAGTACATATTCTACTTATGCATTAGGCAGTCTTTCTTCAACTGAGTTTAGTCAGCTTGCTCAAGTTACATATTTCATTTTTTCTGATGTTGAGATTGATAGGGAGTACATTAGATGTAAGGAAATTGAGAGGGCTAACTCAGTTAGTTTATGAGGATCGTTAGTTGGAACATTAGAGGTCTAAATGACTTGAATAAATGTGATAGGGTTAGATCATTTTTTAAAGACTTTTCCATTGATATTGCTCTTCTTCAAGAGACTAAAATCAATTTGCCGGACACTCGTTTTTTTAGAAGATTAGGAGGTTATCATTTTAGAAAATGGATTTTTCTACCCTCTGTGGGTTCTTCAGGGGGTTTAATGATAGGGTGGCATGATAATCATTTTAGATTGCTTCAATGTATTACCATGATGCATTCTATTCATATTATTCTTATTAACCTTTATGATAACTCTTTTTTAAATATTTCTAATGTTTATGGGCCTAATTCAAAAATTAATCGGAGAATTTTATGGAAAGAATGTCTAGAATTTAGATCCTTAGCTCCGGGTTCTTGGATTTTGGGGGTTGATTTTAATGGTACACGCTTCATAGGTGAGCGTTCTCCCAGGGAAGGGGATTACCCTGCTATGGAGGAATTCGACCAATTTATTATTAATTCTAATTTGATTGAAATTCCCCTTTCAAATAGAGAGTTTACTTGGAGTAATGCAAGAGAGTCTCCTTCTATGGCTCTTCTTGATAGGTTTTTTATTAGTGATGAAATAGAAGACAAATTTCCAATCTGTAGAGTTACCGGGTTACCGTACACTTATTCTGATCATTGTCCTATTATCCTCACTTGCGAGCATCATAGAATTGTTTTTAATAATTTTAAATTTGAAAAGATGTGGCTTTTGGACTCTAATTTTGTGAACTTAATTAATGAAAAATGGAGTTCTTTAAGTTACCACAATAATAGAAATAAGGAAAATTTTGCAAAATCTTTTGTTTCAAAACTTAGAGATCTTAGGATTTTTCTTAACAATTGGAACAAAAATGTTTTTGGCAATTTAAAAATTAAAAAAGATAATATTCTTAATGAAATCCTTAAAATTAATAAGATTGAAGAATCTAGTCAATTAAATTTAGGTGAACGTAATGTTCTCGCCAATTTAAAAGATGAGCTAAATTCTATTTTAGAAAAGGAGGAGGTTATATGGAAGCAGAGATCCAGAATCCAATGGATAAATGAAGGTGATAATAATACTAAATTTTTCCACAATATATCTAACGGTAGAAAATGTAGTAACACAATTAACTCCATTATTGTTAATAATGAAGAGTTAGTTAATCAAAGAGATCTTAATAATGCTTTTACTGATTATTATAAGAGTATTTTTGGTTCTAAAATCAAACATAGAATCAATGTTAGATGGAATGACCTATATCCATCGGATTCTATGGTTGATTTATCTGAACTTGATAACCCTTTTTCCGTAGAGGAAATTAGTAAACTATTAATGACATGCCAAGTGATAAATCCCCGGGTCCGAACGGGTTTCCTATTCTATTTTATAAAACTATTTGGGACGTTTTAAAATTTGACTTAGTTAATATGTTTAATGATTTTTATAATGGTAATTTGCAATTAGGGAGATTTAATTTTGCTAATGTTATTTTGTTACATAAAAAAGTTGGAGCTAATAACCTTAAATATTTTAGACCTATTTCTTTGATTAACTGTTCAGTTAAAATCATTTCTAAAGTTCTAGCTAATAGACTTAGCATAAGAATGAATGATTTAATTGATGTTTCTCAATCGGCTTTTATTAAAGGGAGAAATATCACTGATGGTGTGGCAATTGTTCAAGAATATATTAATTACTGTTGTAAGAATAACATTACCTGCGCGATTTTAAAACTTGACTTTGCTAAAGCCTTCGATTCGGTGGATTGGAATTTCCTTGTAGATATTTTTCATGCTAGAGGTTTTGGTCATAGATGGATCATTTGGATTATGACTTTGCTTAGAACTGGAAACTCTAGTATTTTAGTTAACGGTATATTAGGTAATAAAATTCAATCTAAGAGAGGTTTAAGGCAAGGGGATCCCTTATCGCCTTTATTATTTAACTTAGCTGCTGACGTTTTCGCTAAAATTATTAAGAGAGCAGTGGATAATGGAACTCTAGGTAGTGTAGGCAATGACATATCGCGTAATGGTTTATCGGTTCTTCAATTTTCCGATTATACCTTACTTTTTTCTTCCCATCTTCCTAGACATATTATAACCCTCAAGTTTATCCTTTACAGTTTTGAACTTTTATCTGGTTTAAAAATAAATTTTGACAAAAGTTCTGTGTTAGTTTTAAATGATTTTGAAAAAGTTGAAAATTTAGTTGCTAATACTCTAAATTGCAAATCTATGTGCTTTCTTTTTGACTATCTTGGTTTTGTTTTTAGACCTACCAAACTCAAACATGACGATTGGATTTTTATCATAGATAAAATAAAAAATAAGATTTCTAATTGGAATGGAAGATTTTTATCAAGAGCCGGTAGACTAGTTTTAATTAATTCGGTTTTATCAGCCCTTCCGATCTATTGGATGTCCATTCATCTGTTTCCAGATTGGGTTATTGATAAAATTGATAAGATTAGAAGAGACTTCTTATGGAGTGGGGAAAATCCTAATAATAATATAAAATGTCTAGTCAATTGGGATACTGTTTGCAAAGCCAAAAAGGAAGGTGGTTTAGGAGTTATTAATTTGCGTAATATGAATTTATCTTTGCTAGGTAAATGGCTATGGATGTTTAAGGATAAAAATGATAATGCTATTTGGAAAGAGATCATTTCTAAATATTACTACAATGGAAATAGCAATTTATATCAAATTGCTTCTTCAACATCTCATAATATATCTAATTTTTGGAAAAACATATTAAAATGTTATGAGATTTTTAACTTAGGAATAAATACAATAGTTCATTCTGGGAATTGTACTTCTTTTTGGCATGACAGATTGATTTCAGCCTTACCTCTTAAGTAGGAATTTAAAGAACTTTATGAAATCTGTAACTTTAAGTTTGCTTTAATCAATGAAGTTTATTCTCTTGAAAATGATCCTCCTTGGATTTTTAGTTTTAATAGAATTTTATAAGGTTCTACTCTTAGACAACTTTATTTGCTTTATGCAAGATTAAATCTTTATAATATTGATAATGAAAATGATATTATTTGTTGGGAATGTGATAAGAGTAAAAAATACACTTCTAATTCTTTTTACAGATTTATTAACTTTTCGGGTACAATAAACAACTCATTTAAATTTATTTGGAAATCTAATGCTCCTCCTAAATCTAAAATCCACATGTGGTTAATACTACATGGTAAACTAAATACAATAGAAATTTAAAAAGAAAAAACATTCAAAATGATAATAAATGTTATTTTTGTAATATGCATCTTGAAGATATTAAACATATTTACTATGATTGCTCGGATTCTTATTACATTCTAAATAGTATTCTTAATATTTTTAATTTTAATACTACAATTAAAATTTCGGATTGTGACTTCTACTGGAATAATTTTAGATTTAGGTTCAAAAAGAATATTAGATTTGTACTTGACACTTTATTCATCATTATTAGTTGGTATATATGGTTGGAAAGAAATCAAAGAATTTTTAATAATAATAATAGTCAATTTAATAAATTGATTTTTACAATTTCTTTATTTTGTTTTAATTGGATTTCTAATCCCAAATATAAATTAGCTAAAAATAACCCTTTTAAAGGGTATCTTAATAAGATTAGTTATAATATTAACTTATTCAAATACAATAATTTAAGATTTAACATTAACAGTATTAATATTAATAATTTTTCTAATTTTTATGATGATTTAAATGTTAATCATAACTTACTTATGATTAATGATTCTTAAATACTATTTAGGTCTATTGTTACTTTTAATTCTATTGTTTTTGTCTAGTATTTTTTCATTTAGGTTTTATTTCCCATATTATCAATACATATATATGTATATTAATTATGTAAATATACATATATATGTATAACTCTTACTCTTACTCTTTCCTTAGTCATTTTTCAGATACAGGTATGAGTAATAGGATGGAAGGCTCTTTTTTACAGGTTCTCATATCTTGATGGTAGGATTATGGATTGCAAAGAGACCATCATAGAAGATCCTTTCTTCTGTTTGGTACTTCTTCCTTTGTTCAGAGTTTCAAGAGCAGATGCCTCATTCAGCATCATATCCAGTTCCACTTCAGAGTAGATGCTTCTTCGATTTAGATGCATGGAGCTTTCTGCTTTGTTTTTGTGTTTGCATAGAGCTCCCATTTCAGATACATGGAGCAGCTTTTTCTTTAGTTTCTAGGTACTACAAACATCTTAGTATTGGGTGGTGGCCATGCCGGAACTCGATATCAAGGTGTGATGGGTGGTGTCTTTGCCGGAACTCATCTTAGGGATACCTGTTCTTTTCTTTGCTACTAGCATTTAGTTCTGCTACCTGCCAGGCATGTTGGCAGCACCTTATTATTGTGATTTATATAGCTGCATGTGTGCTCTCCTCTACTCACAAAGGATCACACATTTTTTCTCAAAAAAAATAATATATTGGTATGAAATTATAAAAATTCTTTTGGGAATTTAATTTTGTAACAAGAGGAATATGAATTTAAATTTTCGTCTTTGTAATATTTATTAAGTATTATTTTGAAAATTTTTCAAGTATTGAAAATAGTGGTTATAAAATACTAAAAATATTGAATTTTGGAACTCTAAGAATTTTTGGTTACGAGTTAATCCATATATTTTGTTCCTTATATTTATTTAACTCTTGTGCTATTTTCTAACGACGTGCATTTATGCGGTCGTTTGAGTTTGAAACCACCTTTTGGTTGATCTATCTTTCTTCTATTGTGTCTATTTTGTATCGGTATGGTTCCTTCCATAGTGTCGTACAGAAAATCACATCGATAATCATCTTGCTGATTAGAATCCGGGTTGGAGTTATGCTAAATCCCAACTCTATTCGAGGTGCTTATGAGAAATCAATTTCATTTGATTGTTCCTTTGTGTAGCATCTTGATGTGTTCAGACGCCTTCAAAATCTTGTGTATTGCTCGAAAAATTCAATGATTTGTTAATCCCGATATTAGCACTTTGGAAACCATAGAACTAATCAAGCGAGTCTTATCTTGGTTTTATGTCATCTCATTTTGAGATTGTGAGAATTTCTTTTAAACTCGAGCTAGTTTATCTATCTTTTGCTTGATGAAATGAATTGAGTTGAATACAGTTCTTCCCTTAAAATTGCAAGGACGCAATTTTTATAAGGGGGAGTCTGTAACAACCCTGGTATTGGTGATTACCTGTAATATTAAAATATAACGATAGTTATATTTTAATATTGAGAATAAAATAAAATAAGTTGAGGAAAATATAAATTTAGTTAAAAATTGTTTATTTCAAATAAACAATGTGTTTGAGTATAAAACTTGAATTTAAAATTTGATTATGTGGAGATTTGGTTAATACATTGGAAATATTGTTTAAAAATAATATTTGAAGTTATAATAAAGTTAAAATGATTTGTTATAATTTATTTGATAAGAAAATAATTTTTGTTGTGCTTATTATGTTAAAAATAGTGTCTTTACACTAAAATAGTGTAAATTGTGAAATATTGTGTAAAATAGGGTTTTATTGTTAAAAATACCTTTTTAGTGTTAAATTAAAATTTATTTTGTTATAATAACAATTTTATTTCAATACAATTGGATGAATACATTTTATTAGGCATTTAAATGATGAAATATGTGTATATAATGTTAAATTAGAGTAAATATGCACATAGCTTCATTATTTCACTAAGTATTTTGCTCTTGGGCTTATTTGGGTAGGAATTGGGTCCATTAGCCATTAATCCAGAGGTTTCTGGTAAAAGAGAAAGAGCTGTATGTTAGTTTCATCTCTTTCTTTCTCAACTAAAGTTTACAGTAAGAAACAAAAAAGAAAAATAAATGGCTTCTCTCAACTATATCAATTTCTACTCAATTTTTACTGCAAAATTCAAAGGGAAATCATCTAAATCTAGAACACAAGGTAATCTCCATCCAATACCAAAGAGAATTCATCGAAAATCTTTGAATTGATATAAAATTGTCTGTAACTTGTTTTATTTCTCCTGCATGCTTCTTTTTCAGCAAGTACAGGTGCCTAGAGCTCGATTTCTCCGCCAAAAATCATTGTTTGCACCTAAAAACTTTGCTAAATCATCAGGTGAGTTGATAACTCACATTTTCTAGCTACTGCAATGCTCAAAGAGAAGTTCTGTGCAAAATACGTACTCTGTAAATAATTTTTGTTTCAGTTTTTCTCTCTTGTGAAATATGATCTGAGTCTCTACTTTGCTTGCTTGTAACTTCCAGTTCCGGCAATGAAATGCTGCCGAATTCCTTCCAGTTTGTAGTTTATATGTTGCTCTATATGCCTGCAAAATTTGGATGAAAAATACTTTCATTTGCTATGCTAAAAGTTGGTCAGAAAATCAGTTCATCGTAGGAAAAATGACTGGAACGAAAATCGCGTGAGAAGGCCGCTTAGGTCGACTAGCCCTATTCTTAGGTCAACCATACGGTTGACCTAGGGACAAAGGAGGTCGACCTGGCGGTCGATCTAGGGAGGCTTGTAACCTGGTGTACTTGATTGTGTGACTTTGCTTGTTTCCGGTTGTTTCCGTATTGATTTCTTAGCTTCTACTCTTCGTTTCCAGGATATATTTGTGCTGTTTTGACAGCTATGATGCCTATCAATAGGCTAGCGAAATTTTAATTATTTGAAATTCAAATTTGAATTGAATTTGAATTGAATTTTGAGTTGAATTTGAATTGAATTAGAGTTATCGGTTTTGAGTATTTTATTGGTTTTTCATTGTTTTCGAGCACGGTTTTCTCCAAACGGTTTTGAAATAATTTTTAAATAGAAGGGGCAATTCAAATAATTATTATATAGTATTTTATAAGTATTTCCAAATATAAAAATCTATTTATTCTCTATAATAAGGGAATTTCTAAATACGATTTTCAAAACTGATTTCGTAAATTGGTTTTAAAAGCTTATTTTCTAAAGTAAATTATTTTAAATATAAATACACATTTTTGCACTATTCGAGCGTATGAGAAAGAGAATTAAACGATTTAGTAAAACACGTGGTATGAGACACGTACGTTTACTGTTTCGGCTAATTCCGGACTTGTACGATCGAAACTATTTGAAATTTGCCATTTAATGGCGTATTTCGAGTTTTATAATTCCTATATATAGGAATTATCTGGGATGGCCAATATTTGGCAAGTTTTATGGTTTAAGATATCCTATTTTAAGAGTTATGGTCGATGAGATCCATCACGATGTTTTTATACTTGCCGATGATATGAGGCAAATCTTGAGTTTGTGATTTCCTATTTTGAGATTTATGGTTTATGAGGAACCATCACAAGGTTTATTTATACTTGTCAATGAGATGAGACAAGTCATGAATTTCCGAGGTTTCCGAGTTTTCTAATGTGGCATTGGCTAGTGGTAAATGAACCATTTAGTGAGAACGTGTGGTATGAGAAAGTGAATTAAACGATTTAGTAAAACACGTGGTATGAGACACGTACGTTTACTGTTTCGGTTAATTCCGGATTTGAACGATCGAAACTATTCCAGTTTTTCCATTTAATGGCGTATTTTTAGTTTTATAATTCCTATATATAGGAATTATCTGGGATGGCTAATATTTGGCGAGTTTTATGGTTTATGATCTCCTATTCTAGGAGTTATGGTCGATGAGAGCCATCACGGTGTTTTTGTACTTACCGATGATATGTGGCAAGTCTTGAGTTTGTGATTTCCTATTTTGAGATTTATGGTTCATAAGGAACCATCATGAGGTTTATTTATACTTGTCGATGAGATGAGACAAGTCATGAGTTTTATGAGGTTTCTGAGTTTTCTAATGTGGCATTGGCTAGTGGTTAGTAAACCGTTTAGTGAGAACGTGTGGTATGGGACGCACGTTACCACTTTTCGGTTCCTAGCTGAGAGTTTGTGAGACATTCTGAGTTATGCCAGTACTAGAGCTGTTGGGCTCATATTGGGCTATTAGGTCCATTCTTTATCGAGATGTTGGGCTCATCATGGGTTTATGTGACTTCGGTCATCTGAGTTTTACGACTTCAGTCATCCGGGATTTACGACTTCGGTTGTCTAGGATTTACAACTTCGGTCGTCTGGGATAGGTACCTATAATTTATATATTACTGGACAAGAGTTTTGCACGTGCATATTTTGAGATTTGAGCTATTGGGTTCTTATTGGGTTATTGGGTCCATCCTTTTTATTGGGCTGTGGGGTCCATTCTTTCATTGGGTTGTTGGGTCCATATTTGAGATTTGAGTTGCCATCTTCGGCGCTTTTATATGACATTTATAATCTCCTTCTTGGAGATACATATATACATATATTGATAAGTTTGCCATTTGGTGTACTTTGAGTTTTGAGATCACTCTATTTTGAGTTTGAATTTGTGTTTGCCATTTATGGCGTTTCTTGAGTTTTGAATTTGAGACTTCTCCTTTTTAGGGTATATGGTTTATTGAAACCATTATAGATGTTTTTGGATGTCGCCGATGATATGAGGCATTTATTTCTATATGTGAGTGTTATTGTTGAGTTACCTCTTTCGAGGTCTTTCTATACTTAAGTGACATTGGTCCACTTAGGTCCTGAGCGTATGTTCTTTCTATTGCCTCTTCTCATTCGAGTAGAATTATCGCCTTGTATCATATGCTTCATATTATCGTCTATTCTTCTTAACTGATTGTTTTATCTAGACTGACCCGTGTATTTTATACTCGGGTCAGACCGAGTTGTTTCAGGTTAGCTATCGGTTATGGGACTTAGCTTTGATGCATCTGCTTGGATATCAGCCTAGCACTTTTGTGTAGTTTATATTTCTTTCCGCTTGACTCTGATATGTATTTTGATTAGATGTATATCGGTGTGGTCTTTGAACCACTTTTGTGTATCATTTTGTATTATACTGGGATTAGCAGTGTATATGTATTTATATATAAGATGTTTACTGTTCTGTGATGTGGTATGCATTCTATTATTGTATTTGTTCTGATAGATCCATTAGCCACCTATAGTTTTGTATTAAGCATTTATTGCATATGTCGATCCATGAGAGAAAGGAAAAAAAATATAGAGCATTTATCGACGTCTTTAGTAGATGTTTAAGACAAGATTATAGATGGTCGCTCCTAACTAGCCCTATTCTCCGCATTAGCAGACAGAATTACCCAGTAATTCTCTTTGTTAATGTGGGTCTTCGTGTAGGGCTTCACATGTACTTATGTATTGTACTGTGGATATATTTTACTGTTGTTTTGTTACATTATACAGCTACATTGCATATCTGTATAAAAATTTCAACACACTGACAAACGACTTTTGATGTTTTATTTACAGTGTCACGTCATATCAAGCACTGTTTGCACGTTGCACTACTTTTGATGTTTGCATAGCTTTATTTACAGCACATTTACATTGCATAGCTTTATTTACAATGTTACGTCATATCGAGCACTGTTTGCACGTTGCACTAGTTTTGATGATTGCTAGACTTAGCACTATAACCATGTTGCATTACTTTTGATGTCAATGCTATTACAAAGTGATACAATATTCTTCATTATTCGAACACTGTAGCCACGTTGCATAGTTTTTTCCATATAACATCTTCTTACTGCTATATATTCTATTTTTTGGCAAATCGTTCTGAATTCATCTCATCCTATTAAGCAAAATATGGTGGATTACAGCTATATTTCCTTGCCAGAATCATACTCATACGAAGATCTCTTAAGTCATGAGATCCCTCCTAATCCGTCTTACCCCGAAGAACCAACCGAAAGGTATGTTGAAATGGAGGAAAGACATTATGAAGATGTAAGAGAGCATGAGAGAGCTTTGCAAGAGCAGAGTCTTTTGGAGGAAGGAAGAAGACAGAGGAGGGAGCAGATATATTTAGGAGAAGATACAAAATGAGAAAATATCTATTTTTAAGAATTTTAACAGGTATTCAGAACAATGACAGATATTTTATTCAAAAACCAAATGCTTCAAAAACACAGGGGCTTAGCGGTGAACAGAAAATGACTGCTGCACTGAGGATGTTAGCTTATGGCATCCCCATAGATGCATTGGATGTGCATATCGGATCGTAGAGACTACCGCATTAGAAACTCTCGACAAATTCTGCCAATCTGTGGTGGACGTTTTCTGCACTGAGTACCTTAGATCTCCAAATAAGGATGATGTGGTGTGGATTCGAGAAATGCACGAGAGCAGAGGATGGCCTGGAATGCTTCGAAGTCTTGATTGTATGCATTGGAAATGGAAGAACTGCCCCCAAAGCATACCATGGAGCTTACAATGGTAAAGAAAGAAAACCAACTATTATTTTGGAAGCTGGTGCTTCATACGATTTATGTATATGACATGCTTTCTTTGGAATGCCTGGATCTAACAATGATTTAAACGTTATTGAGATGTCATACTTATTTAATGATCTAGCACTTGGTCGAGTAACTCCAGTATCGTTTACTCTTGGGCAAAACACTTACGACCACAGATATTAGCTTGGCGATGGGATTTATCCAAAATGGAGCACCATTGTGAAAACATGTCCCAATCCGATAACAGCAAAGCAAGCAAAGTTTGCTATGATGCAAGAGGGACAAAGAAAAGATATAGAAAGAGCGTTTGACATTCTTTAATCCAGATTTGCAATGATTTGTAATCCTTGTCGACTGTGGTCTCAAGAAAAAATGTCTAGAATCATGTTTGCATATATTATTATGCATAATATGATTATTGAAGATGAAAGGGATATGGACGAAGAACAACGTCACTACGAATATGATAGTGCAGGGCAAATGCCAGAAGTATTCTGAGATTATGTTCTTATAACCAAAGAAGCATTCAACATTCACGTGGAACGTCAACTTTCATACCGAGACGCACAACTTTGCAACCGACTACAAAAAGATCTAATGAATCATATTTGGAATTACTTTGGTGATTGTTAGTTCAATTTTATATTTGATTTGTCATGTGTGTACGCGTTTGTGTTGTCGTATTTTAGTTATCTTATTAATGTGTATTGCATTTCCTTCAAAATGTTATTCATTTTTGTTATCGACTTTGTCTAAATAGAAACAACAATAGTACAACATTAATTAATAACAAAATACAGCCGATTTAAATAAACGATACAGTACACCGAAACTAGTACAAATTATACGATTCTAAGATTGAACAAACTACTTTGAGGAAACATAGAAATAAGTATTTGTCTTTTGAGCTCCATCCAATACAGCTTTTGAATGTCATCCATCCCCGTCAAATCTTTATCCATAATCATCTGTTCTTGATTTTCCCATTCAATATCCAGCTTTTGCTGCTCAATTTCTACGAACTTACGCATCACATCGATCTTCTCTTGCGCTTGCTTGCTTCTATCTTGATACCTTCTTTCGTGAATTTCAAGAGCAGCATTCACTTTAGCGTTCACCACGACATCCGGCTTATTCTTTCTCTTTGCTGCTTTGACACCCATTGGTCTATAACCTTCATCTGGTCTCTGGTTGAGCGCATCCGACTCGTTTTCTCCCTTAAATTGAGTTTTCCTACAAGATGAATCTCCCAGACTAGACGAGTATGATGATTTTGATGCTTTGTTCTTTCCCTTCCCCTTTGTTTGAACTTCTCGGAGGCTCTTCGCATTATCGAAGTTCCACTTCGGTATGCTCATTAGCAACTCATAACAGTTAATGATGTGATTTTTTAGCACCATTTTCCCTTGGAAAAAGCTTTATGAATTCCTCGTTAGCCATTCTTTTCCGAAAACCAAAAAAGGAATAAATTAATAATCAGACTAAATACAAAAAACTAATAAAAACAAGAAACATACCAAATGCTCTTCGCCTCCCATTCCACTAGGGTTCGCTTTCTTTATTTTATAAATCTGTGATTCATAAAACTGAGTTTGACAATTGATTTTCCTGAATCGACCTTGAATCGCCGACAAAGATCGAGTATTTTTAGGATGCTTGAGGTTGAAAGTATTCATTATTTTCTTCCAAAACTTATCGCCGCTCTGATCGTTGCCTCTAATCGAGCCGTTCGTATAATGACAGTAAATATTGCATAAACTGTAGTCCTCGTCGCTTCTCCATAGGTTGGATGAATGCTGTGTCGGAGGAGTAGTCGGTTGTTGCTGGCTGTCATAGAAGAAATAGTTTTGAGACTGAGAAGGATGCGTAAAATCTCCAAAAGGTGAAGCCATTTCAAGATAATACAGCTTAGAGAAGAAAAGAATGAAAATGTTTGTGTAGATATGAAGAGAGAACAGAGTGTACTTATGGAGTTGAGGAGGAAGAAAGTAGCCGTTGGAGACAAAAAGTAGCAGTTGGAGGGAGATCGAAAGGAGTTTTTGGGGCAAAGAGCCGTTACGGCTTTGGGCGTTGATTTAATCGGCGTCCGATGCCAATTCAGATTTCTAAATTGGCCTTTGAATATTACGCTGATTATTTAGTGTAATATGATTTGTTGGAGTAGCTTGAATTAAATTCCCTTAATATTAAGTCTAAATATGGCTTTGATGGAGATGCTCTAAGTATCATGCTATTTATAGTCTTAGTTATAGCTTAATACACTCTTCTATAGATGATAGTTGGCTTCATTTAGCAAGTATTTATTTTATCCTTTACTGTTATTATCCATCTATGGTGACATTTGATTTGCCTTTAAATTTTCATTCTAATTCATACTTTAATTATGTATTCATGGCGCAAATTCATTTTATAAAAGCAGTGCAGGACACCTCAATTTGCATGTCACGTACTAAATATGGAGCTGAAAACAATGGAGATTTTCAGGCTTACAGTGAAGCAATCGCCAAATGGAAAAGGAAACCAAACTACAAGGGGAGAAAGACTAAACTCCAATGATGTGTAGTAAGTAGATAAACCAAATACGTAGTGAAATGTGTTTTATGCTTGAACTTTGCACTGAAATTCAGCGAACAACTTGTTTATCAATTTTTCATATCCTCTTATTTCCACTTTGTTGCACTCTCATCCAAAAACCCTAAATCTCCATCTTCGAACTCTTTGTTCCTCCACCTTTAAACAAAAACCCATTAACCACATCATCTAATGCTCTTGTTAATTTTCTAGACTCAATACGGTTTGATGAAAGTAACTCCAGCAAAAGCAACTGCTCCTCATGCCAATGAGATAATATTTGAAGAAAAGTAGAAACGAACTGAAGGAAATTGAAGCATGCGATAAAGCAAGAAAGGTCTGAAGATTTTGCGAAATCGAAATTTCAGATTCAGATCAAATTAAAATTGGCAAAGACACAACGTGATTTGCAGTTTTGATTTTCAAATCTGGATCGAACTCAAAATGGATACGACTGTTTCGCCACGATGGAAACACAGCGAAGGTACCAACGAATTAGGAAAGAAATAAAAAAAAAAGAAAAAGGAGGGACTTCACCAATTCACGTTGTGATGAGCTTTCTGGGTTCTCCTACAACTTTGAGTAGCCGTGACCCGATAGAGATGCAGCATCAGAATTGGGTATATATTGTTACTATAACCGATAGGGATGCCGAAGCTATACAGGTATTCTGGTCTGTTTTGAATATGCTAATTTTAATTACTCATGTTTATTTGAAACTATATATTTGTCACAGGGAGTGGGTGGAATATCGATATTAGCTCCAGATTACTAGCTTGCTGTGTGTAAAAGCATAAAGCAAGCTGGTGGCTTATGCATAGCCGATGAAGTACAACCAGGATCTGCACGCACTTGACATTTTTAGGGATTTGAAGGGCATGGTGCGACCCCTGATATTGTGACAATGGCAAAGGTGAGTTCGAACTTAAACCCACTCTCATATTTTTAACCTTATATTAAAGTTATGCCATCATTCTGTTAAGATCTTAGTTAGTAATGATGTTTAATTATAGAGATATAGGTTTTAAAGCTAAAATAATAAAAGCTGTAAATGTTCAACTATATACTTGTAGTTTTCCTTTCTACATCTAAAGTCTAAACTGCTAAGAAAATTCTAGCCTCCCTTCAACATTACACGACCAGACATTTGACCACTATTACTAGTGTTCATTGGCTTGAGCATTCTATTTTTGAACAATTACTAACTGATATTAGAGTATTGGCAACAGAACGCCTCTAGGAGCAGTGGTTACTACTACAGAAGTTGGTCAAATTTTGACTCGAAGAAGTTACATCAATACCTATTGCTACCGCCACAGGGCATGCTATACTTAAAGTAACGGAGAAAGAAAAACTTTAAAAGAATGCTTTTGTTGTTGGCTCTTATTTGAAGGACTGCTTTAATTCTCTCCAAGAAAGATATGGAAGTGCATTTATCTTTTCATTCAGTCTTTTCCTTCTAGAAACTCATTCTATAGTCTTATATTCATTGTCGACAAAATTCACATATTTAGCATATATAATTCATCCTTATTGACTGTTAGAAATACATTCTCTCTAAGAAAGATATTGAAGTGCATTTATCTTTTCATTCAGTCTTTTCCTTTCAGAAACTCATTCTATAGTCTTATATTCATTGTCGACAAAATTCACATATTTAGCATCTAAAATAAGACCATATAATTCATCATGATTGACTATTAGAAATACAACTATTTATTTTTAACTATTTAGTTGGGGAATATTGACCTTAAATGTGAAAATGAATTGTCCTAAGACTATTTTATCTTCTTTATATTTTTAGTTATATACGATCTGAGGGGAAGAGGTCAACTGCTTGGAGTTGAGCTAGTTACAGACCGTCCATGTTATCAAACAAATGAACGGTAACCCAAAAGTATAATTGGTTTATAAAATATCAAAGCACAAAGTGGAACAAAATTTAGTTAAGAAACCATACGTCAACATAAGAATACAATTATTGTAATGCTGTCCTAAGCTCTTATTTAGTAGTTTCTTGTCTTTTGCTTATTGAAGTTATTTATTATTATTATCTCAAACGTTATGTATGGATAGACATGGGAGTATTGATTGGAAAAGGAGGTCATTTTAGAAACGCTTTCAGGGTTACTCCTCTCTGCTTCATAAAGGAAAATGTTGGTATGTGTCTAATTTCCCCCTTTTGCTTTCCTTTCTTTTTATCCTTTTTTCTTAATCTTTTTGGACTTTGCTATGGTACATACCTTCCAATGAGATGAGACTATTTCCTAATGACATGTGTCCTTGTACTATTTCTATTAGGGCTGTCAATGGATACCCGAAAAATCTGAAATCTGTCTGCATCCGCATTCGAAAAGCGGATAAATATCTGATATCCGAAAAAACGGATGCGGATATGAAGACATCCGCATCCGAAAATTATCCGTCCAGTTCTTATCAAGATTATAGTTCAAATTATGTGTATTTTAGTACAGTGAAAGATATTTGTTTATTATTTTATTGTGTTGGTAGTTTATATTATATGAAGTTAATGTTTTTAAATTGCTCGAAACTATTCATTATCATCATATTTGTAAATTTTTAACACTTTTATAATCAATGGGATTGAAAATATTTATTAAACTAAAATTTTATTCTTATAATTATTGATTTATCGGTCGTTAGAGGATAGGATAATTATCTGATATTCGTCCATATCCGCGGATGCGGATCTCCGATATCCGAAATAATTTCGGATGCGAATGCGGATCTTCGATATCCGAAAATGATTTCGGATGCGAATGCGGATATGGCACTATCCGCATCCGAAAGCATCCGTTGACAGGCCTAATTTCTATGCATAAGGTATTAGTGGCATATTATTAACTTCTTTTTTAGTTAAGTAGATATATACCAATGTTAAATGTTACATCCGTTGTAATAGCGATTCTGACTTGATAATGGGATCCTATTAATAGCACAAGAAAAATCTGGGATGTACTTTGTATAAATGAGGTAGTGACATATTACTAACTTGTTTTTTTAGTTACGTAGATATATAACAATCCTATTTGTTATATCCATTGTAATAGTGGTTCTAATGGATGGACATAAAATAAAATATAACAGCTAACCAAACTATTCTTGCCAACTTCTTTATGACATACTAAATTCTAACATCAAACCAAATTATGTTGAAAATGGTAATTTAAGGATCTTACTAATGTTTAGATCGAAAAATAGTAACATCAAATTATTTTTTGCCTTATGTTAAATTGACACTATCAATACTTTATGATTTTATTGGTGATGACAGTTCTACAGACATGGATATTAATGCTTGCGCACTACTAGAAAGGCTTCGTATAGCGGCGGAGCCTAGCGACGGCTAAAAAAAGCGGCCGTCGCTAACCGTCGCTAGCCGACGCTATACGCAGTATACAGATCTGCCGAGAGCAACATCTCCTTCATTCTTTCTTCCCCAATTTCTTTCCCAAATCCCGTCCTCCTTCCCCCTCCGACGCCCCCCGTCACCATAGCCGCTGCCCCAGCTTTCAACGCCTCCAAATCACCCAAATTTACGTCGGTATGCTTCTAATCTCTTGTTTGAATGTAAATTTGATATTTTTAGGTTTAGTTTAAACCCTAAGTCAATTATGATTTGTTGTTAAATTGGGTATTAGTAGTGTTGTTAAATTAGATATTAGTAGTGTTGTATGTTGATTTGATAGATTAATTAGTTTATTATCATGAACTTGAATTATTTCGTATTACATTGACTAGTTTATCATGATCAAGTTGAGTAAATGGTTGATGTAGATGATAAGTGTTGGCGATTAACATGGTTAGTTGTTTTAGGTGAAAAAATAGTGTATATTAATGATTAACTTGGTTATTGATAAATTTACATGAAAGTATTTCATAGTTTATGAAATTGATAAATTACAAATTTAAGTTGTTAAAATCTAAATTCTGCAAATATGAGTATTACAAATTACAGTATTGTACAAAAATAAAGTTTATATAGTATTGTACAAATTTAAGTTTGATAAATTACAAATTACAGTATTGTACAAAAATAAAGTTTATATAGAAAATTAAAAAATGAATATGAGAGCCTTAAAAATTCTACAAATATCTAATTTTTTTTAAAAAAAATTAGGAAATGACTTTAAAAACAACTGATATTGTACTGAAATCTATTTTGTAATGAAATTAAGAAATGAATATAACAACAACAAAGATTACGCTAAAATCTATGTCGTAAAATAAAGAAATGAATATTGAACTAAAATTGTTAATTGAATGTTGAACTAAAATTTAAATATACAAATTTATTAAATAAAATTTAAATAGTTGAAACATTGTCAAAATTTGAAAAGAACAACAATATTTGATAAAATTTAAAGAAATTTTTTTATCTCTTAGATTGGCTTTGGCCCCGTCTGGCAAGTGTTGTATATGATCGTTATATGGATGTTCGTTTTGGTAACGGAACAGACATTTGTATTCATCTGATACAATATTTGTCGGATTTGTCCCTGTATTGGACAAGTTACAAACACAATAAAGTAATTACATATTATAAATCATTTCATTTTAAACGGTTACAAAATTTCGATAGCGCTTCCTTTACGTTCCCTGTGTACACGCATTTGTGTACGATACAGGGAACATAAGGGAAGTGCTGCCGAAATTTTGTTGAACCGTTTAATCTGAAATAATTTATAAAATGTAATTACATTATTGTGTTTGTAATGGGAAGTAGGATGACTGACCACTGAAGTGAAAACCAAAATACTAAAAAATTAAAAAATCCCATGAAGTTTTTATTTTGAATTTTCTGCAACGGTGAACTGTTTACAATGGAGAATGGTTGAAAATTAATGATTTAAACTGTCTAACATACATTTTCAAATCAGGAAAAATGTTCAATTATTTTCTCGACCGTACTTGGATGTATGAAGTCAGAACTGGAAAGAAGGGGTCAATAAAGCAACATTTCTACAACGGTGTACACGAATTTATTAGATTTGCTAAATCTAATAACCGAAACAACACAGAAATTCGTTGCCCGTGTAGTAAGTGCCAACATTTGAAGCATTGGAAACCGGATATAGTTGAAGTATATTTGTATCAATATGGTTTCGTGCCTGATTATTATTTCTAGGATCGTCATGGAGAACTTGTTGAACCTACACCTAATACTGAACTATTAGAGGACGGTAATATGATGACGAATCCGATAGAAAATATGGTGGATGATGCAGCACGATCAATGTTTCCTACAACTGAAGCTGTCGATGAAGACGAAAATGTCGAAGAAGAACCGACTGCGGGAGCTAAAAAAATATACGATTTGTTGGATTCTGCTAAGAGGCCGTTGTGGGACGGATGTAATAGCGGAACCGAACTTTCAGTAACCGCCGAATACATAACTATGAAATCAAAATTCAACCTTACGAAAGCTGCATTTACAGCAGTTGTACAAGCTGCAAAACGACACATGCCACCCAATAATCTGATGCGCGATAGTCATTATAAAGTAAAAAAATTAATGTCCGCTTTCGGTCTACCGTACGAGAAGATAGATGCATGTGTGAAAGGTTGCATGTTGTATTGGAAAGACGACGTTGACCTCAGAAAATGCAAAATATGTAACGAAGAAAGATACAAACCAAGAAAGAAGAAAGGGAAAGAAGTCCCGTACAAGAGAATGCATTATTAACCCATCACTCCCAGACTTCAAAGATTATATGCATCTTCTGCTACGGCCTGTCATATGCGATGGCATAGTGTGAGAACAGCGGAAGAAGGAACTTTGATACATCCATCCGACGGAGAAGCATGGAAACATTTTGATAAGACTTTTCCCGCATTTGCTGCGGAAAGCCGTAATGTCAGACTTGGTTTATGTATGGATGGTTTTTCACCATTTTCACAGTTTGGTAGTAAATATTCATTCTGGCCAATTATCGTTACTCCGTATAATTTACCTCCATGGATGTGTATGAAGACATCATATATGTTTCTCACCACTGTTGTTCCCGACCCTCATGATCCAACCCAAGGAATTGATGTTTATTTACAACCATTGATCGAAGAGTTGAAGAAACTGTGGTATGAAGGAGTCGAAACTTACGATGTATCAAGGAATTTTTTTTTTCGTATGTTCGCTTCTTTGTTATGGACTATTAATGATTTTCCTGCATACGGGATGCTTTCTGGTTGGAGTACGGCCGGTCGTTTAGCATGCCCTTATTGTATGGAAGAAACATGAGCATTTTCGTTACGATATGGGAAGAAAGTTTCGTGGTTTGATTGTCATCGGTGTTTTCTTCATCCCAATCATACTTTTAGAAGAGATAAGAAAATTTTCATAGCTAACAGAGAAGAGAATCTGAAACCACCCAAGGTTTGGTCAGGCGAGGAAATATACGAAATTGTAAGGGACTATCCAAAGATACATGAAACTGGAGTCCAGACTGAAATCCCAGGAAAGTCAGACATTCATAATTGGTGCAAACAAAGTATATTTTGGGAGTTACCATATTGGAAATATCTCTTACTCCGACATAATATTGACGTGATGCACAACGAAAAGAACGTGTTTGATAATCTGTTTAATACAATTTTGAATGTAAAGGACAAAACCAAGGACGATTTGAATTCAAGGCTTGATATAGCAAACTATTGTAAGCGGCCGGAACTTCATATGAAGCCTAATGACAATAAAAAACCGAAAGCGTGCTATGAGCTAGACAATAAGCAAGTAAAACTCGTGCTAAAATGGGTGGAACATTTAAGATTTCCTGATGGGATTTCTTCCAATCTTCGTAGATGTGTTGACTTCAAAAATAGTAAACTGAGTGGGATGAAAAGTCACGATTGTCATATCATGATGGAATATTTACTACCCGTGGCTTTCAAAGAACTGTTGCCCGTAAAAGTATGGAACGTCATAACAGAGTTATGTTTGTTTTATAAACAGCTTTGTTCGACAACATTAAAGGTGAATCGTATACGTAAACTTGAAGTAGAAATACCCATACTGCTATGCAAACTGGAGAAAATACTTCCGCCTGGTTTCTTTAACGTAATGGAGCATTTACCTATTCATCTTCCATCCGAAGCACTTCTTCGAGGTCCTGTGCAATATGGATGGATGTATCCGTTTGAGAGGTAAAACATGTGCAATGTTCATGTCAATTTCAAATTCAAATTTGTATATCTAAATATGTAATAAATATCTTAATAGGTACTTGAATCATCTGAAGAAGAAGATTCGACAAAAAGCCCGAGTAGAGGGTTCGATATGCAAATCGTATCTTGAAGAATGATGAAGCACTTACCTTCGTGAGTCGCGGCCGACCTACCCAAGGTCGAAGACGACCTAACTCTGCCGACCTACCCTCTGCCGACCTACCCCTTCCCATTGCCGACCTACGACTTATCACCTCCGACCCAATAGCCTCCGACCTAACTCCCACTCCCATTGCCGACCTAACTCCCACCCTAATCGCCGACCTAATTCCATTTGCCGACCTATCCCCAATTGCCGACCTAACTTCCACCTTCATGCCGAGCTACGACCTAACACTTCTTCCCAAAGTCGCGACCGCCCACGACCTATCCCCAGTCTTCCATGCCGACATACGACCTAATTCCATGCTCCGACCTATCGCGACCGACCTAACTCCACCTCGTCAAATCGTGAACGAACTAACTCCAATTCCATTGCAACCTGGCCTCCTCCCTGCCTTCTCCATATGCGCGCGCGAGATGATTTTGAGGCGCGATTGACTCATGAAGCTCCATAAGTCGGCGACGAGATACCATAAGTCGGAACCGAGATAGCTTCCATTAAATCGTTGTCGAGCTATCACTTAAGTCGCGAAAAGAAGATTAAGATGCTGCCGAGCTATCCCTTAAGTCGCGAAGCAGATGTTGTTAACTCGGAACCGAGTTAGGACTTAGTGTAATTTCGTTGTTTTTTTGGTGTAAATTGTAATGTGCCTATAAATAGGCGTGTATGGTCATTTTGTAAAGGTTGTTGAATATTGAATAAAATTCTCTTTTGTTAGCTTGTTGCTTTCAATTTCAATTGGTAGTCGAGTGTATCTCCTATCTCCACTTACGTCATTCGAGTGCGCTCGGATCATCGTTTGTTGAAGCCGATTCACGGTATCTTGTGCGCAAGATCAACGTCGAAGAATCGTAGATCTCTTTCCGGTATCTTCGGATCAACGAGTCAGAGATAGCTAGAGTTCGGTATCTTCGGATCAACGAATTCGGGCATTTCAGCATTCATCAATCCATCGACTGCTACTTTCATCGATTGAAGATCGTTTTGAATTATCCGCTGCGTCAGTTTTGGTATCAGAGCGTGTTTTAGCCAATCATAGCTAAATCGAGTCTTGGAGCCGAGAATTTGAAGTTGTGTTCATCGTGTTCATCAAATTTTGCAACAAAGTTGGAGTTTTCGATCCATTTCATTTTGGATCAAAGTTCGAAAGGTGTTTGAAACTTGAAGTGTGAATTTGTTGAAGTGTTTGTGAAGTATTCAGTCATGCCGCCAAGACGAGTTCAACGTCATCGCAATATTAATGCTTTATACGGAAGAGAAGAGGCCGATGAAATGGAGCAAAGAATTAACGAGAATTTCAATGAGAAGCTTACGGAAGGGATTGGTCGACTAGAGAGGATGATGTTGGAGATGAGTCAAAATCAGAGAAGAATATCACCTGAATCGAGCCATGGAAGAAGCAGGATTTCACCACATTCAAATCGAGAGAGAAGTGTCGATAGTGATCATAGAAGCGTGGATCGAGATTGTGATAGAAATGTTAATGATCGAGATCGTGATAGAAATGTGACTGATCGAGATCAGAGGAATGTGGATCGTAGGAATGTTGGTGGAAGACGTGATGGTGGTAGAGATGTTGGTGGTCAGGATCGACATCGATATACATCGGATGGTGAAGAAGAGTATGATGGTGGTAGTGTTCATGGACGAGGACGTGGACGAGGAAGGAATCAGTCGGAATACGATCACAAGTGGGAATCTGGGATGAAGACAGAAATTCCAGAATTCAAAGGTGGTATGCAGGCTGAGGAGTTTTTGGATTGGATGGCTAATGTTGAAGAAATTTTTGATTTCAAAGAAGTTCCAGAACGTCGTAGAGTGAAGTTGGTTGCTACAAGGTTGAGGGGTAGAGCTTTGGCATGGTGGCAGCAAACTAAACTTACACGTGAACGAATAGGGAAGTCAAAAATTGAATCTTGGGAGAAGATGAAGAAATTGATGAAAGCAACGTTCTTACCTTACAATTATCAATCTCTGATGTATCAACGTTTACAGAACTTGAGGCAGGGCACAAAGACTGTTAATGATTACGCGGATGAGTTTTACCAACTTATTGCGAGGAATGACATTATGGAGACGGAAGAGCAGCTAACATCTAGATTCATTGGGGGATTGAGAATGCAGATTCAGGATATGGTTAATATGTTCGATCCAAGATCTGTGGCGGAAGCACATCAGAAAGCGTTGGCTTGGGAGAAGCAGGGACGACGAGGAGGTGGTGTGTTTACGAATTCCAATAATCAAGTGAAGGGTGTTGGTGGAAGTTCTAATGTGTCTAAACCTATCAGCAAACCAGGGGTGAAGGAGGTTGAGAAGGCAAAGGTTAACAACGGTTTCAAATGTTACAACTGTCAGGAGTTGGGTCATAAAAGCAATGAGTGTCCAAAGCCAAAGAAGAGAGCAATGATTGCTGAGGTTGAGGATGAGGATGAAGAAGCTGAATGTTCTAATTCTTTACCAGTTGAGGAGGAAGATTTACTGTCGGGAGATGACGGATACGCATTGATGATGAGGAGAAGTTGTTTAACACCGAAGCAAGAGGAGGAAAGTAGTTGGTTGAGAAACAATATCTTTCAATCTACATGCACTGTTCTGGGAAGAGTTTGTAAATTTGTTATTGATGCTGAAAGTTGCGATAATATTATCTCTACAGAAGCAGTGAAGAAGTTGGAGTTGAAAACCGAGAGACATCCTAAACCGTACAAGTTAGCTTGGTTGAGGAAGGGTGGTGAAGTAAAAGTTGGACGTAGAGCTTGTGTGAAGTTTTCAATTGGGAAGAAATACAAGGATGAGGTTTGGTGTGACGTAGTAGACATGGATGTGTGTCATCTGTTGTTGGGAAGACCGTGGCAGTTTGATAGAGCAGTACAACATGATGGACGGACCAACAGTTACAGTTTCATGTTCGAAGGTACAAAGATTACTCTGGTTCCGAAGAAACGCCAACAGGAAGAAAACAAAGTGGAGGAAATCGAAGAGCTGAAAACTCTATTGACTTTGAAGGAGTTTGTTAAAGAAGTTGAAGAAGAGCCGGAAGTATTCTTGTTGATTGGACGAGAAAGCAGTGAAGAGGTTGAAATTCCAGAAGAAGTTAAACCAGTTCTGAAAGAATTTGACGATGTATTTCCAGAGGAGTTACCAACGGAGTTGCCACCGTTGAGGGATATACAACATCAGATAGATCTTGTTCCCGGTGCTGTATTACCACACAGACCACATTATCGAATGAGTCCGAAGGAACATGAAGAATTGCGGAGACAGGTAGAGGAATTGCTTGAACAGGGGCGTGTGCAGGAGAGTCTGAGTCCTTGTGCTGTACCAGCTTTATTGGTACCCAAGAAGGATGGGACATGGAGAATGTGCACTGACAGTCGAGCATTGAATAAAATTACCGTGAGATATAGATTTCCAATGCCGAGGTTGGATGACTTGTTGGATCAGATAAGCGGAGCTACTATCTTTTCTAAGATTGATTTGAAAAGCGGATATCATCAAATTCGTATCAGACCAGGAGATGAGTGGAAGACTGCTTTTAAAACTAGGGAGGGTCTATACGAATGGTTGGTCATGCCATTTGGTTTATCCAATGCACCAAGTACTTTCATGAGGGTGATGAATCAGATTTTTCGACCGTTCATTGGGAAATTCGTGGTGGTGTACTTCGATGATATTCTTATTTACAGTGGGAGTCCGGAGGAACATTTGAATCATCTTAGAGAAGTGCTGATGGTATTGCGACAAGAACAATTCTATGCTGCAACGAAGAAATGCGTGTTCATGACGCATAGTGTTTTATTTCTGGGGTATGTTGTTTCAGAGAAAGGAATACAGGTTGACCAAAGTAAAGTTGAGGCGATCAGAAATTGGCCGCAGCCCAAGACGATAACGGAAGTTCGTAGTTTTCATGGGTTGGCTTCATTTTATCGAAGGTTTATCCCACACTTTAGTAGTGTGATGGCGCCTGTTACAGATTGTATGAAAGGCAAACAGTTTTTATGGTCAGAGGAAGCAGGGATTGCTTTTGGAAAAATCAAGGAATTGCTGACGTCCGCACCAATCCTAGTGCTACCTGATTTTCAGTTGGTGTTTGAACTACATACTGATGCATCCAAGGTTGGGATTGGAGGGGTGTTGAGCCAGAAGGGGCGTCCAATTGCCTATTTCAGTGAGAAGTTGTCAGGAGCGAAGATGCGATACAGTACATATGATGTGGAGTTTTATGCTGTTGTACAATCTATTAAACACTGGAGACACTATCTATTTCAGAAGGAGTTCGTTCTTTACACTGATCATGAAGCATTGAAGCATTTGCAAGGGCAAGACAAGATTTCAGCGAGACATGCATCGTGGATTGCATATCTGCAACAGTTTACTTTTGTCGTTAAGCACAAGTCAGGGGTAACCAATCGTGTGGCTGATGCTTTGAGCAGGAGGAGTCATTTGTTGACGACAATGAAAGTTGAAGTGACAGGGTTTGAATTATTGCCAGAATTGATTGAAGAAGATCCTTACTTTGTGAAATTTATTGAAAAAGTAAAGGAAGGAAATACGGATGAATTTGTGTTGGTGGATGGTTTTCTGTTTAAGGGAAATCGTTTGTGCATCCCAGACTGTAGCTTGAGAATGAAGATTGTTAAAGAACTACATGAAGAAGGCCATGTGGGTAGAGATCGTACGTTGCAGTTAATTTCTCAATCTTATTTTTGGCCGTCAATGAGGAAAGAGGTGGAAAGATTTGTTGAAAGATGTCATATTTGTCAGGTTTCGAAAGGAACGGCGACTAATGCTGGTTTATATATGCCATTACCTGTACCAATTAAACCATGGGTTGATGTGAGTATGGACTTCGTGTTGGGATTACCGAGGACACAGCGAGGTAACGATTCCATATATGTGGTGGTGGACAGGTTCTCGAAGATGGCACACTTTATTGCTTGTAAGAAAACGGCAGATGCTGTTCATGTTGCTCAGTTGTTTTTCAAGGAGATCTATCGACTTCATGGATTGCCAGAATCTATTGTGTCAGATAGAGATACTCGATTTTTGAGTCACTTTTGGTTGAGTTTGTGGAAAATGGTGGGAACGAAGCTGAAATTTAGTAGTGCTTATCATCCGCAAACGGATGGACAGACTGAGGTGGTTAATCGATCGTTGGGAAACTTGTTGAGGTGTCTTGTTCAAGATAACCTAAAGAGTTGGGATGTGAAGTTATGTCAGGCAGAATTTGCACATAATCATGCTGTGAATCGAAGTACTGGGTTCAGTCCATTCCAGATTGTTTATTCGAGCTTACCAAAGGGACCGTTGGATTTAACGGTAATACCACAATCAAAGAAGACAGTTAAGAAAGCTGCTGATTTTGTTGAAGGATTGACGGAGTGCCATAGAATCGTTCAGGAACGATTGGAAAAGACAAATGAGAAGTACAAACAAATGGCGGATAAGAAACGAAGGAGTGTAGTCTTCAAAGAGGGTGATTTTGTTTACGCGGTATTGACGAAAGATCGTTTTCCAGTTGGGACTTACAACAAGTTGAAAGCACGAAAGATTGGACCAGTAGAAATCTTGAAGAAAATCAATGACAATGCTTATCAGTTAAAGTTGCCAGATCATATTCACACTGCAGACGTTTTCAACGTTAAACATTTGGTTCCATATTATGGGGAGGAATTTGTCGAAGGAGACAAGGGTGTGAATTCGAGGACGAATTCTTTCCAACAAGGGGAGGATGATGAAGCACTTACCTTCGTGAGTCGCGGCCGACCTACCCAAGGTCGAAGACGACCTAACTCTGCCGACCTACCCTCTGCCGACCTACCCCTTCCCATTGCCGACCTACGACTTATCACCTCCGACCCAATAGCCTCCGACCTAACTCCCACTCCCATTGCCGACCTAACTCCCACCCCAATCGCCGACCTAATTCCATTTGCCGACCTATCCCCAATTGTCGACCTAACTTCCACCTTCATGCCGAGCTACGACCTAACACTTCTTCCCAAAGTCGCGACCGCCCACGACCTATCCCCAGTCTTCCATGCCGACATACGACCTAATTCCATGCTCCGACCTATCGCGACCGACCTAACTCCACCTCGTCAAATCGTGAACGAACTAACTCCAATTCCATTGCAACCTGGCCTCCTCCCTGCCTTCTCCATATGCGCGCGCGAGATGATTTTGAGGCGCGATTGACTCATGAAGCTCCATAAGTCGGCGACGAGATACCATAAGTCGGAACCGAGATAGCTTCCATTAAATCGTTGCCGAGCTATCACTTAAGTCGCGAAAAGAAGATTAAGACGCTGCCGAGCTATCCCTTAAGTCGCGAAGCAGATGTTGTTAACTCGGAACCGAGTTAGGACTTAGTGTAATTTCGTTGTTTTTTTGGTGTAAATTGTAATGTGCCTATAAATAGGCGTGTATGGTCATTTTGTAAAGGTTGTTGAATATTGAATAAAATTCTCTTTTGTTAGCTTGTTGCTTTCAATTTCAATTGGTAGTCGAGTGTATCTCCTATCTCCACTTACGTCATTCGAGTGCGCTCGGATCATCGTTTGTTGAAGCCGATTCACGGTATCTTGTGCGCAAGATCAACGTCGAAGAATCGTAGATCTCTTTCCGGTATCTTCGGATCAACGAGTCAGAGATAGCTAGAGTTCGGTATCTTCGGATCAACGAATTCGGGCATTTCAGCATTCATCAATCCATCGACTGCTACTTTCATCGATTGAAGATCGTTTTGAATTATCCGCTGCGTCAAAGAAGAAGCCTCATTTTTTTTCTCTCACTACTTCAAGGACGATGTGAACTTATCGTTTGTAACTGTTCCTCGAAATGAGGAAGTCGTTGAACAAAATTCTTCTCAAACAATGTTATCTGTTTTTAGACAACATGGTAGACCTGGTGGAAAATGTGTGGAAATATGGTTGGACGATAGAGACCACCATGTAGTGCACACGTATGTTCTTTTAAATTGTGTCGAAGTCGCACCATTTGTCAGGTAATAATTAATTCACTTGTAATTTACGTGTACGTACATAATAATAATAACACATATTATTATGTACGAGTGGACGGATGACAAATCACAATCCGTAATGGTAAATTAATTTATTGCTAATAACAATATTTCGTCTTATTTTATTTTCAAAAATTTAAAGTTTGGGTTTTATCGTGTAAAACAATTGTTTGTAATCGCAGAAGAGGTACGAAGCAGAGCGGGCTCGTGTAGCACAGTCCACTGGTCGGGAAGAGCTTACGTTAGAGGAGGAGAACCATATTTGGGATGCTATTATTGACCCGTCTTCTCGGACCAGTCGACGGTATAGCTATGGAAATGTGGAGGTAAATTTTGACATGTACTAATATATAAATTTACTCATGCATATGAATAGTTAAATAATTTTAATAATATTACTCATGCATATGAACTATTTTACAGGCGATGAGAATGCAGAGTGCATACAGGAGGTCGCAGCAAGATGCGGAGATTGCTCAGTTGAGGGCGACGGTGGAAGAAATAAATGACTGGAGGAAGAGTTTTTTTGAGCAACAGCTGGATGAGCGGATTGCGGCTTATTTGCAACAGCATGGGACGATGCCTGGAGAGGACGGCAGCGATGGCGAGGAGTAGGTATGTTTGTTTGCTCGTGTTATAGTTTGGTATATACACATTTTGGTTGGTTTGGTGTATATATATTTCAGAATATTATGTACATATTTTGATAACTTCTAGTTGATGGATTTGGTTGGTTATTATGTATATATATGTCGGGATAACTATGTACATATTCATTGGATTTGGTTGGATGTTATATTGTTTGATTTGGTTGGATTTGAAAATGAGATTTGGTTGGATTTTATATTGTTTGAATGTATAGTGATGTTATATGATGGATATATGATAGCTATAGTTGATGAATATGGTGTATATTGGCTGTGATGATGTTATATGATGGTTGTTGTTTGAAGTGGGGAAGTGCTCTGGAAATAAAAAAAAATTGTTTCAGATTAGCGTCGGTTTGCGACGGCTAGTGACGGCCTGTAAGTTGACAGATTGCGACGGTTTGCGACGGCTAGTGACGCCTATTTTGCCAAAAATTTGTGTCGCTTAGCGACGCCAGTTAAACGTTGGAAAATTTCCACGTGTCACATTTGCAGTCGCGAACCGTCGCTATTTTGGTGACGGAGCCGTCGCTAAAACCGTCGCCATACTATTGGACGACGAGGCAAATAGCGACGACAGATAGCGACGGCTTGCGACGGCCGGCGACAGCTAAAAGCCGTCGCTATCTGCTGCCGTCCTTGTAGTGGCGGTATATATTTTTTAGCTAGAAGATGATACTGCAAAAGACTGGTCATCCAAGATGGGATGCACAGCTGCTAGCGTGAAGAACTGATGTAGACTATAGGCTTGATACAGATTACATGCTTTTGTGAAGAACTAATATGGACATGCTTGCTTGAAGAGCATGCATATGTGAAAGTATACACCATAGGCTTGAATACATACTGCAGGCTTAAACATTACAGCTGGTGCAACGGAAAATGTATGCATGCATGCGTGTCAATTGGTCTTCTAATGGACTGATGCAATGTGAAGGACTTTCTTGCTTGAAGAATGTGCTGAATGCATTTCCAGCTTGCACAAGTGAAGGTGTAACTGCAAGGGCGAATGCACTGTTTTAACTTTGATTTTGTATTTCAGTCTGTTTCTTATTTCTTGAACTTTCATTCAACCATGCCTGTCCGTTGTGTGCAAATTTGCTATTTGAGTTGTTAGATTAATGTTATATGTCTAGAAATCTACAAGCGTCGGTAGCTAGTATTAGGTTTTGCTCTCAAGATTAATGGCAAAGAATTTGCTCTCAAGGTAAGCATTTTATGATATTTCTATTAGAAATATAAACCAGTTATTATGGGTGCAAAAAGTATGTATATCTATACTCTCAAGGTAAGCGTTTAATTATATTTATATTAGAAATATAAACCAGTTATTATGGGTGCAAAAAGTATGTATATCTATGTATGTGCATATGTATATGATATCAAAGGTTCTAGCATTATTGCAAGTTTATATGCTCGTACTTCGTTCTAATTGCGCATCATGATACCAACTGATACATACATGATATCTGTTTAGGACTTTACCAACTGTGAATTCAAATATCACCACAACGGTCATGACAGCCCATATCACTGCACCTCCATCTTGGTCATATAGTGGCCTCATGCAGTAAAATATTGACACAAGAGCAAGCGCAAGTCCAACTTTTATACAATGATACACCTTTCTTGGATCATCTGCTCCAATCTTCCACACTTTATGTGCAAATCCTGAGACGTTTGATTTACATTCCAACAACATATTCTCAATAAAATTGTTTTCTTGCTCTATTTTGACATTTGAGCCTTGAGGCACTGCAATTTGCCATTCTGAACCTTTAGAAGACATTACATGATAAAGATGATCAGCTCTAATTAGAGTATGGTATGCTTATATTAGCGGTATGTCACTTATCAAGATATGATGAACTATCTAATTAATTATTAATGTAGGGGGAAGTGGACCTATTGGAGTCTGTTTTGACTAGTTTTCTATGCATGTAAGGTGAGAAATAGCAGCTGTCTAATCATGTGGAGTGTAATTATCTTGATGTTTGGTGGTATTTATATGGGTACATACATTGAAATTACTTACGTAAAATGTTGGTTGGATTTATAAAGCTATTCTTTATGTAGATTTTTATTTTACCGTGAGTTATTTAATTAAAAATATACATACACTAAAATGTCTAACGTAGTTTTGCATGCAATATCTTTCTTATAATGTTACAGCAAGTGAGTTAACACTGTTCTAATGGCATAACAATTTAAGTTTTAATTTTTTTATGTGTTTTGTTATTTGATTGTTGCTTTCCATAATAAACTTAACAAAACCTAACATCTTATTAATAACTGGTTGCAGATATGTAGCACTAGAATATGTAAATACTAGGCTTCTTAATGAGGCTCTTCTAACACCAGAACATGCAAACCAGATATGTGTCCATGTACCTTGCAACAACATTATGTTCAAGGGAGAAATTAGCAGTTGAGCTTGCAGAGGCTCTTCTAGCTATTCCTAAGGTATTTTCTTATGTTTAGTACTTGACTATATCTTCTAGCATGCTATTCCCTTTTATGTCTCCAAAATTTCCATACATATCAGGTCCGTTTCTCTATCTTTCTATATCTAAAAACATGTATCTATCGCTTAAGCTAGTTTTCTGATGTATGCAATCTATTCTTGTAACTAAGCTACTAACACTGTCCGTTTTTAGTTTGTCTATTCACAAATCATAGGATATCCATTTGTAATTTCATGCTTTATATCATGAAGAATAATTTATCGTTTATGTTTACAATCAACATGATCTTCGTCTAAACTGAAATGTTGAAATATATTCACTATGACTTTTTTTGCTCTACAATCATAGACGTGGCCGGAGAAGTAATTGGTGTTGGTTCTGGAGTAACTAATTTTAAGGAAGGCATTAAATTTGTTTCCATTCTTAATGTCACAGTAAGTGATTATTGCACATTGTCTCCCTCCTTATGTTTAAGTTTAAGTTAATTAAAATATAAGTTATGACATTTAAGTTTGAGCAATTGAGAGACTTTACAAGTTTATAATAATTATAATAATAAAAAATAATGATTCGAATAAATTAACTATGTTTTATAAAAATCAAATATGTTTATAAAAATTAACCAAGTACTATAAAAATTAACAAGTTTATAATAATAACAAACAATTTTGGCAAAAAATTAACTAAGTTTATAATAATAATAATAAATTAAGTTGAATAAAAAAATTAACTAAGTTTATAATATAACAACAACAACAATAATAATAATAACAAAAACAATCTCGGCTCCTACCATGGCTACTTCTGCCGTTAGCTCCTTCGAAGAAGGAAGACCTTTGTTGTCTCTGAGATCCTCCAGACTGGGACTCGCCCCATGATTCAGTGTTGCGGTTGGACTCTTCAGCATCCCTTAAGCGTGACATGAGATGGTCCACCAAGGCTTCCTGCTGGGACGTGAAGCGGTTAGTTACTTCAACCACAACCCTGTCTAAATCTGCCCTAGTAATTGCTGCGGGCTGTTCTGTGGCAGGAGTGGTTGGATTAGCCTATCCTTCATTTGGTACTGCTGCTGGAGGAGGACGATTTACTTGATTCATGACAGCTGGATCTGGAAGACTGCTGGATGCGATGTTTTTTCCTTTGTTAACATCTTTTCTCTGTTTGGGAGGCATGTTTTCCAAGCGGCGAACGATGCTATTAGGAAAAATGTTAAGTGGATGAAGCTGAAGCTTCGAGCTTCTAGTTCTCAGTGAAAGCACCAAAAATGTTTGCACAAAAAATGGACAAACACCTCAAAGTCGTATGAGTTAGTAGATCTTATGTTGTTCTTAGTGATTTGGGTGATTTATGCAAATATATGAAAAGCAGGGACTAAACTGTAAAAAGACACGCAGATTTATAGTGGTTCAGCCAGAATGTGCCTACGTCCACTTTATATGTTATTTCTCTTCTCTTGTCTAGATTACAAGTACAAAGCTTTGATACAAGTAAAAGAAAGTTGTTTGAAAGTTCTCTCCGTGCTTGAGCTCTCAAACTTGTCCCCGTTGTTGTACCCCTACCCCTCTATTTATAGAGTGAGGCTGGGGGTAGGGGTCTTGGAGGTATATAGCTGCTGGTGGGCCTGGGATGATGCGATCTGGCCTGGCAGTGTTGATCCGGTACGCCTTGGTTCGGTTGTGAGTGGATGAAGTTTGTTCGGTGGGAGGAGTGGAAGGAGTTGGTTCGGTGGATGGCTGGTCCGGTGAGGCCTGAGGGAGGCTGGTTCGGCAGCTCTGGACCGGTAGAGGGCTGGTTCGGCATCCTTGGTCTTAGGGGTTGGTCCGGTAGAGGCACCTTGTAGTTGGTTCGGTAGGCAGTGAAGCAAAGGCTGGTTCGGTTATGCCTAGGAAGGGGTTTGGTTCGGCCATGCATAAGAGGGGAGTTTGGTCCGGTAGTAGGCGAAAACACTCCCAACACTTACATAAGATTTTTTAGTTCTAACTCGAGTGTTTTGTCTTTTCATTACTCTCGGGTCGGCCTGAGCATTTCAGTGTTGAAAACTTTATTTTTGGAGGACGAAGACGGAGTATGGTATATTATATTATTAGTAACTTTCTGCTGCATCATTTTTGGTATGTCGTTGTTTGTACTCTGATTGTTGTAAAATTTGTGTAATCAAATGTATATTATAAAACAGCTTCATGAACTGTTTATTTGATTATTATATTTTGTCATTCCGCTGTGAGATTCTGTGTTTTGTTTTTCCTTCTTTTTCTCTTATTTTCTTATTTACCCCATTGACAATCCTCCCTTTTGAATGGTTTGAGTTAGATATGTGTAGTTTATTGTCGATTTAAACCATCCAAAAAGGTGGGTCATTATAGTTGGTATATCAAAGCTTTGGTTTATAGATACCTTAGCCTGTTCGGGGTTAACTCATTAGAGATAGGGTTATTAATACCCTAGAATGAGTTTGAGAGTATATATATGAGAGAGCGTATTTGTTAGTGATATAAAAAAAATACTTTGTATTGTGTTAATTTGTTCCGTTGAGTATTTATGAATTATGGTCGATACATAGGACGCTATGGCATCGATAAAGATTTCTAAACACTTAATAGGACAGACCGACACAATATTATTTTTGAAATATAGGTAAGTGAAATAATTTTACCTAGTATTATATTTTGTATATAAAAGAATTATTTTTATAAATAGATATAGTTGTAGGTGATACATTTGTTTGTTAGGAAGTGAAATTTTACAAATATTGGTTGCAAAATAGGATTTACAAATAAAGTGAATATGAATTGGATTTCAAGATGATTTGAAATGAAACCCAGTATTTAGTTCTTAAGTTTCTATAAATTAGGGATCTCAATTATTGAAATAAAAATGGAATCTTGACTATTTTAATGGTCGCAAACTTCAAATTAAAATCTGATATTAAAAGCTAGATGTTAATGAAAATATTAAAAAAAAATTGAAGTTTGTAACTTGTAAATTAAAAGCTAATGAAATTAAGAAGATGTTAACTATTGGACATTTTTGTAAATCAAAATGAATATGATAAATTTGTATAACATTCAATCACATTCTAAAAACATATATAAAACTTACCAGAAATGTTAAAAAGTTGAAATGTTAATATGAATATGTAATAGAATATTATACAAGTAAAAGCTTAAGTAGCGAAAATGCTCAAAATGAACATATGTTATAAATAAAATAATTAAGATGTTACATGAATATTATAAGCTTATTTTAACGTTTTGAAGTAATTTATAATTCAAATGAATAGTAAAAAGAGAATACTACTTAAGTAAATGATTGTAAACTTAAGAAATTGTCGAAGTGATTCATAAATAGATTTAATATTAAAAGAAATACTATGGTAAAAATAAACGTGAATTAAAAAGTAGAAAAATTTAAGTATGAATTGATTCACTAATGAATATTAATCTTAATTGTAAATCAAGTTATATAAGTAAATGAATATGAATTAAATTGCAAGGAAACTTATATAATATATTAAGAATTGATTTATTGATGTTTTAAATAATTTAATGGGAAATAATTTATGTAAGTAAATGAATGCAAATTAATATAAAAAAGGGCATTCTATGAATGAATGAAAATAAATGAAAAGTAAATAATGAAAAAAAAGAAACCAATAGCATAAACTTAAATAATAATGTGTTAAATTCTTTGTTGTTTTGGCTTATGGGAAGTTTGGGAAATGATAATTTAAATTGTTCAAGGTTATATGAATAATCTATTAAGTAATTATCTAAGGCTGTTGAGCGTAAGGTGCACTTGGTAGTTTATTTATCATCCTTGTACGATGAAAGGTTTCTAAACCTGAACAAAACATTAGTTTTGATTGCTATGGACGTGTGACGGATTCTTTGATTGCATATAATGGTTGTACTGTTTTGTTTGCAAATGACTATTATTATGTTATGTTGCTTGTGCTATTAGTTGAAACAACTCATATATTACTCTTTTTACATAATTTTAACCTTTTTGGATTACATAAGTGAAATATAGGTTTATGGAAGCAATAGCTACTGCTTTTGGTTTCATAAATAATGTTTGTTTGCCCGACAAATAGGTATATTTTCGGATTTCGATTTTGAAACGATATTTTATTGTTTTTCCCACGGTTTGGGATGTTTATTATTGAAATATGATATATATATATATATATATATATATTGAAATTATTGATATTATTATTTTTCCAGACCTAGCCACGCAAGGGAGACTCTGCCAAAAAAATTCGTAAATTTAGGACTTAGAAAATTTTGTGAAAGTTGAGTTATTTTCAAATTCTTATTAAACTAAATTATGTAAATTAATTGTTTATAAATTGATTATTTTGAATAAAATTATATCAAGTTTCTTAATTCCTTCATGTTCCTTTTCGAGGATGAAAAGTTTTGAGTGGGAGAGAGTGTAACGACCCGTATTTTTGATAAATTAAAACTATTAAATTAAATAAGATTTTGAAATTTAATATTGTGAGAAATTTAAATTTATGATTTATTAATGAGAAAAATAATTAGAATATGATTTAATAATGTTGTTTGAATGTTATTGACAACTATTTTAATGTAATTTCAATCAATTAAAATAATTGTAAAGTTAATTTGGTTATAACTGTAAATGAGGAATAAATTAAATGTTTGATTCAATGTTGAAATTATCTATTATTAATTGAAATAGGTTTATTATAGAATATGAAATAATTTAGTTAGTACATAAATTTATTAGCTTTTGTTTGTAAACAATAGACTTAGAAATGTGTTTGAATTACTAATGTGTAACAATTGTTTTAATTATTATTTTATTATATAATCCGTTGAAATAATTTGGAAATCAATGTGAATTTAATATAATTAAATATTGTTGTTAATATGAGTTAAGATGATAACTGTAGAATATGAATGTAATAAAATGTAGACTAATGTTAATTATATTCATAAGGTAATAGTTGATTCAATGATAAGAGTGAGAATCAAAGTAAAAGATTTTGTTTGGAATTTAAATTATAATGAATGGATTTTATTACAGTTGTAATTTAACGCTGAAATTAATGTAATATATCAACCTTGAATTTAACATGGAAAATTTTATTTTAAAAGATTATTAAATTTCTATGTAATCAAGAATGATAAAATATTTAACTTTTAAATTTGAATTTAAAAGTGATTAAATTGATTTTTAATTAATAATTCATTTGATTAATGTGGAAATTAGGCTGTTTAGGCACTGTCTCGGATTTCAACGAAACTAGTTTCATCAGATCCGTAATAGTGAATTATTAAAAGATTTCAAGTTTCGTAGCGATCAGACTTATCGTTTGATCGTGCGAGCTCGAAATGCGTAGAAATCGATTAATGAAATTTAAATGAATATAGATTGATTTTAAAAGCTAACATCTATATACAATAGAAATAGGGTTTGAAACTAGTTCCATTGAGTTTAAAAATATCGAAAACATATATTTCGATATATTGGATGACCTACTTTCGTTTCGGGAACGAAACGGACTTTTCAGGTTGTTGTTATCGTTTCGACCCAATTCGATTTGTCCATTCGTTCTTATCCATCTTGGTCTATATAAATAGATATTTTCTGAAACCCTAGCAGCTTTTATTTTTGATTTCTGTACGTACTTTACTCTCATCAGTTCCTTCTCCAATGACTGTCTTTTCAAAACCCTAATTTCAATTTCAAATCAATCTCAAAAATTCAAACTCCTCGAACTATAGCAAATTATATATCGTTGGAAAGCTCTCGACGGGCATAGTCTACTTCTGCAATTCATTTTTGCAATCAAGGTTTGGTTTGGCCAATTTCAGTGAAGAAGTCTCGGCCATTGAAACTAGGGTTTTGTTTTCAACGGTGGATCTTCATCGATACGACGATTGGAGGGTACCACGGCGTAGAGCTTGACGAATGGAGTCGATCCATGGTGTTTGTTCGTGTCATTGGAGCCTCGAGATCGCCAAAAATGGCGAAGAAGGAGGCGGCGGCGGCGGAGCGCGCCATGCGAGGTGCGTTGGGAGCAGCGTGGCGAGGGTAGGCCAATGGCGATGGCCGATCTCGACGTAGTGACGTGTGGAGGTGGCGGTGTGCGAAGTTAGGGTGGCGGCTGTAGTTTGGGTCTCGTATATGGTTTCACGATAGTGAACGAGAGGGTGACGTGGTAATTTACTCATTTGCCCCTAATTTAATTTAAATTTGAATTTCAAACTTCTAACCATCGTAACTTTTTCATACTAGCTCGGATTTGGACGCGGTTTCTTCCGTTGGGATCGTATCGAAATTCTGGACGACATGGAACTAGTTTGGTTAAATTCTGAGACTTTTCAAATTTGGATGTTCTTTTGGATTTTAAATCGACTAAAAATCAAAGGTGGGTTATTTAACTCACTCACGCAATACTATACTTTATTATGTTAGTTGAATTAAGTTTATGATGTAATAAGAAATTTATTGATTGTTGTTGGGTAATTTAAATTGTCATTTAAATTTAATTTGAATTTATATTGAATTAAATTGCCTTTTAAATTAATATTGAATTTAAATTGTTAGTTAAATACCTTATAATGATAACTAGTTAATTGTTGTGATTTATTAGCTGATTTGGATGTTGATTGTGAGGGATGTTTATTTGCTGACATTTTGGATGATTGGATGTTTATACACCTGTTATCACTATGGGTTGAAATGATACATACCCGAACGATCTTATAGATTAGGGAAAATCATTATGGGTTGAAATGATACATACCAGAGCGATTTTATTGATTTGGGATACGAGTTAAAATGATATATACCTGGAAAATTTAACTATTTTGGGTTGAAATGATACATACCCAATCACTTGACCATAGAGTAGAAAATTATATACAGACATCGTTGGTCGATTTTAAATTATTTTCTAAATGGTAAAGTATGTTTGATTTATAAATTTGATTTTTAAATTTAATTTAATAATTTTATGTAAAATTTATATTTGGAAAATAATTTATTTTATATGTTTTTAAAGGTTTCAAATTATAAGTTAATATATGGTTTTAAATGTAAATTTAATATTTTTACATATAATTTATTTAGTTTTAAATATATAATTTAAATAGTTTAAATTTAATTTAATAAAATATTTAATATAGTTTTAAGATATTTATTTAAATATAATATAATATAATAAATATAGTTTTAATTTAATATAATAAATATAGATTTTTATATAATAACTTTAATAAATAAATTTTAAGAAGTTAAGTAGAGAATAATTTGTAAATAAATCTGATTTAAAGGATTTTATAAAAGATTTTTTTAAAGGATTTTATAGTGGTTGTATAAAGGAGTTATAAAGGTTTTAAAGGATTTTATAAAGGGTTTATAAAAGAACTTGTGTAAAGGGATTTGGAAGCGTTTTAAAGAAATTTGCGTAAAGGTTTATGAAAAGCGGAAGAGTTGTAAACTGTTTTGGAATTTATAAATAGCTTTATAAATGGGTTCAAAGCATAAAAATAGTTTATAAATGGTTTAAGAAAGATTTATAAATTATTTTCGAAATTGATTGAAAGAAAATTTTCCTCAGTATTTATGAATATATTTATACTTTTGGAATAAGTATATGGATATCTTGATACGAAGGTATAGACTGTTTTTAGATATATTTTTAATGACCACGGTGTGAAATAAGAGTTTGGTTGTTAAAGAGACTGGGGTCGGATATTGTCATACTCTCTGCCAATTCCAAAACCACTTTAACAACTGTGCATGTGGTGGAGAATCCATAACGAAGTAGGATGGTTTGGTGAACGCTACTGGTATGAGGTAAGAATGCAGCCCTGACCTTCGGGTTAGCCTTATATGACTAAAATAGGAGCTATCCCGGGCCAAGTGAGGTCGCTCCTCCCATCGGACACGCTTCTTCGATACCATATATGTTACTTTGTGATTGGTGGCCACCTTCGATTTGATTATGGGAGTGTGTTTCGAGGTGGGCGGTAGTAGATGCTATGCGTTACCACCAGTCCGGGCATGCAAACGGTAGAATCCTACCTTTGGAATTGCCTCGCGTGCCTTGTCATATGCCTTATCGAGCTCGCTACGATTTTGGTTTGTGTCGTACCTATGGAGTGCTCCCTAATAGCCTACCAGTTTACGGTGGAGTTTACAGTACTGTATAGACTACGATGCCTATAAAAATGTGTTAAGGGGGATATGGGTAACACCTTAACGCTATTTTAATACTTTACTTTACTGACAGACACTACACATATATAGCGTATTCTACTACATGTAAATAGTTTAACGGATCCTTAGGAGATGGAAAATCTCGAAACATCTCTTAAGTTATTGCACGCACGTTATACACATGATAGGAGATCTAAAATCCGGTAAACACCTCTGAAGCCATTACACTCATATTTAATTATTGTTGATTTAACTTGCATAAAATCTTTTAGTTCTTACTCAAGTGTTTTGTCTTTTCATTACGCTCGGGTTAGCCTAAGCATTTCAGTGTTGAAGACTTTATTTTTGGAGGATGAAGATGGAGTTTGGTATATTATATTATTAGTAACTTTCCGTTGCATCATTTTTGGTATGTCGTTGTTTGTACTCTGGTTGTTGTAAAATTTGTGTAATCAAATGTATATTACAAAACAGCTTCATGAACTGTTTATTTGATTATTATATTTTGTCATTCTGCTATGAGATTCTGTATTTTATTTTACCTTCTTTTTCTCTTGTTTTCTTATTTACCCCATTGACAATCCTCCCTTTTGAATGGTTTGACTTAGACATGTGTGGTTTATTGTCGATTTAAACCGTCCAAAAAGGTGAGTCGTTACATTTATTTAGCCTTAAGATCCATAATTCTGCAACCTACACTTGGTATCAAAGCACTAGGTTTTCAAAAACTCATAATTTGAATTTTGAAAAGTTTTAATGGCTAGCAACACTTTAGTACATCTGTTAACACTTTTATTGAAGGACAATCTACTACTAGACCCCCACTTTTTAATAGCAGTAATTACACTTATTGGTCATGTAGGATGAAGATCTATTTACAATCTAATGGTTTAGATATTTGGAATGTTACACAAAATTAGTACACTGAACCACAAACTAATTTTTCACAATGGACTGCTGACCAAAAGACACTTGCTTAAAATAATTCTAAAGCCATGAATATTTTTATTGTTCACTAGATAAAAATGAATTTAATACTCTATTTGTAAGTCTGCATATGAAATTTGGAGAATACTGCAAGTTACATATGAGGGCACTGGTAAAGCAAAACACACTAAAATATCCATGTTAACCAATCAGTATCAATTTTTAAAATGAATCTGTTTCTGACATGTATTGTAGATTTCAAGATATAGTGCATTCATTGGTTGCATTAGGTAAAAAAATTTTCGAAGAAGACCAAGTTAGAAAAATCCCCAATTCACTCTCTTCGGAGTGGGATCAAAAGACACTAGCAATTGAAGAGGCTTATAATATCAATACTCTGAAAATTGAAGAATTAGTAGGCAATTTAATGTCCTATGAAGAACAATTGCAGGGCAGAAGAGAAAGCAAGGCAATAGAAAAGAAATCCATCGCTTTCAATGCAATAACTAAAAATTAGGATTTAGATGATGATAATGACGAAGAAATTGCTTTCATGACCGGAAATTCCAGAAGTATAGAAAGATGAACAACTTTTGAAAACATGAAAACAAGATCTCTAGAACTGGAACTATAACTAGATGCTTAAATTGTGATGAACCCGATCATTTTTAGAGAGATTGCCTACATCCAAATAAATCAAAGGTCTCACCAGCAAATGATTCATCTAGAAAAAGAAAATGGGCTTATACATAAACTTTAGATCCTCAAGCAACATTAAACCAGATACTGAGAATGTGAATATGTGTTTCATGGCTATAACATACTAGTCAAAATTGATCAACCAAAAGCTGCAAAAATGGTACTTTTTTATTTAATTATTTTATTTTATTTTATTGGTTAATTTGGTTTTTAAGAATAACATATAGATTAATAATAATATTGGACGATTATAAGTATATATGTATATATAAGAATATATTAGTTTAGTTTTATTTTTGAAAATTTTGGGTTGTATATCGACTTACCCCCATGTCATATGTCGACATACATGCCAGAAAACTGAAAGTTGAAATTTCAATTCAAATTTCAAATTTCAAACTTCCATCTCATTTTGCACTTAATTCCACGTTATGAAAAGTTGCCTTTTTTACTAGAGAACGTGACTCTTTACTCTCTATTAATTAAATCTATCTCTTTCCATTCATTCACTCACTTTATTTCAAATTTCAAATATCTCTTTATTATCTTATCTCCTCAAAAATGGCTTCCTCTAGTCAAAATCCTAAGACCATAAGGCTTTCTATGAAAACTAAAAGCTTTCTCATCAATGAGAAAGATGCCATTGAAGCGTATATGGAGTATACTACTTCCGGGAAAGTTTCTTCCGAAAGATTTTCTAAATTCGAAGATTATTCCTTTTATGGTTTACATGATCTTTTTTTTGAAAATGAAATTCTTAGTTTAATTGAATCTTCTCAAAATGTTTTTGTTTGTTATCCGGATTTGGTCAAAAGGTTTTATGCGAATCTAAATGGAAAATTTTATCAAGGAGAAGAAGGTCAAGTTTTGAGTAGTGTTAATGGTACTCAAATGGTTTTAAATTGTGAATTTTGTATTATTCTTAGTTGTAAATCTAGTGGAATTGACCTCTGCACCTTTCAAATTCATGAACTAAATCATGAAGTTTTTCATGATATTTTTGAAAGTGATGAAGAATTTGAATTCAAACACAAGAATCTTCGACCAAAATTGAGATTTATGAGTCTATTTTACAACAAAGTATCACTCCGAGGATGGGTAATTATAATAACCCTACTCAGAAAGTTTTTAAAGCTCTTTTCTTTAGTTATGGTCATTACAACATCGGTTGGGCATAAGTCATTTTAGATGACTTTGTTCAAAAGAACATTTCTGGACATGAGAACACACTCTTCCATGGTGTGTATCTTACTAGAATTTTAACATATTTTGGTGTTGATTTAAGAGGAGAAAAACCTATTCCTCGAAAAGTTTTCGACAAAGCCAATATATCTCTTATGCACATTCCACCATTTTTCGAAACATATGAGACACTTCCTGAAAAATAACAAAGGTTGGCATGGAAAGAAGAACAAGAAATTCAACAACAACAACAATAAGAAGAAGGCAATGTAATAGAAATAGAAGAAGAGGAGGAGGAAGAAGAAGGGGATACTTCCTTAGAAAATTTTGACAAACCATCCCACTCATCCAACAAAGAGATCCTAAGGAACCAAGAAAAGCTTCTTAAAAACCAAAAGAAGCTTAAGTGATCATTTAGTAAAAAGTTCACCTCTCTTTCCAACAAAGTGGACAAATGCTTTAGAAAGATCATTTGCAAACTTGACTGCTCTTCATCATCATCTACATCTTTCTAAGCCTATCTAGTTGTTTTTTATGATATCTAGCTTTGTATTGTGTGCTTTTAGTTTAAGTTCATATCGTTTTTATGTATTTTCTTTTATTAATCATTAAAATCCATATATCTTTCAATTCTAATTAATGAAATATATCTATTACTATCCTATATTGTCTATTAGCCTCTTGAAGTTATAAAAATATAACGGTATAAGATAAAAATCAAAACTATAACAAATACACAAATTTTGAAAATTTAGGTGTGTATGTCGACATACATGTAATCTATATGTTGACATATAACAACCATATAGCAAAAAAATTAAATTTCAAAATAGAAGCAACTTCCACCCATCCATTCATTCCAAATAACTTTCTACTCCTATATAAGTCTATTTCTTCTAGAAAACTCACCTATCATTTTATTCCATACTCTCTTTCATTTTCAAACATATTTTTTCAAATATGTCTTCTCCACATCAAACATTATGTGAAAATCTTGAACAAACTCTTTAATCTTTCAAAGATATTCTCTCTTTTATCTTAAGAAATCAAAATCATTTAGAGTTAAGTCAAATAAAGATGATCAAGGAGCAGGAAAAGCATTTCGATGCCCTTCGATGGATGATTTTTCCTTAATCAAAGATGAACCATCTAACAACCCAAAGTGCACTATAAACAAGGATAATGAAGATTGGGATGCCATCAAAGCAAATCCAATCTTTGGGTCCGACGGTTGGGTTGATGTCCCACGAAACATCTAGTTATTAGGTTTGGATTTGATATGTAAATACACACTCTCACACACATACTCTTAGAATTTGGTTTGAATGATTTGGTGTGTATTTGGATTGGATTGTTTACACCAAGGATTAATATTTGGATTTGAGTGATTAAATTTGGAATCTTTTGTATGTATTGGATCTATATAGTTTGAATTGGATAAATTAAATCTAATTTATAAGACTTCGTTATCATATTAAATCATGTTTAGTATAAAATGGTGCATTGTTTCTAAGTATATCATATAATCATCATAAGGTCATAATCAAACATATCGAATTTAAATTAGTTATTGATTTCGAATCTATCGTTTCTAAGTATTTTTTAGGGGGATTTTTTACCCTTTTCACCAATTTTTGACAATGACAAAGGGGGAAAATATAAAATACACATATGCATATATTCGGGGGAGTTATCTATCTCGGGGGGAGTCATATCTTATTTCAAAATACATGATATTAATGGTTGTTATCATCAAAAGGGGGGAGATTGTTAATACCTCAGTTATTGACTTTGATGAAAACAACCTTGATAACGAAATACTTCCATATAAAATATGGATACTAATGTTTTTCCATGTTATCTAGTATAGTGCAGGATATTATACATATGTTGAATTGAAGACTGTACAATATAAAGACTCAAAGAAATGACATGAAGACTCATGAGTATAAAGACCAAGATATGAAGATCTCAAGACTGTAATACATTATATAGAGTCATAGAATATTATTAAAGTCCCTAGTAGCAATCTTTGATCTTTGTTTCCCATTTTCTTATCATTTATTTTTGAAACAAAATATATTTTTAAAATATATTTAAATATATTTATAAAAGTTTTTCAAAGTTTTAAATGTTTAGAAACTATGATTAAATTATTTTACAAAGTATCAAAATATTTTAACAAGTATAGGATTTTTAAAATATTTAAAAATAAAAGAATTTTCAATTTTCAAAGGGATATGTCGACATACACCCTATGAGTATGTCAACATACGTGCTATAAAATTTGAAATTCAAATTTTGAAATGAAGTGTCTATTCGTCGTAATACTTCACGAATAATAAACATGTCTATTTATTCTATAAATAGGGGATTTCAAACTAATTTTTTAACAATTACTTTCTTATTATCTTCTCTCCTATTACTCTCTCAAAAGATTTCTTGAAAATTATTCTTATTTCTACTCAAAATTATACAAAATCAATTCAAACTTCTATGATTTGATTCACTACTATTTATTATCAATTTTCAATCGTCTCTCTCTCTCTCAATCAAAGATCAAAGTGCAGTCCAAGTGGCTATAAGATCAATTGTATCTAAAGTTCAAGGAATTTTCTTTGGAAAAACCATCAAACTCTAGTTGTATTTTCTTTGGTGTGATTATAGTCCATTTAAATCAATTGGGTGTGCTTGGTAGCTTAAAAATCCGAGTGGGCGTGCTTGTAGCCCATCCAAATAAAGTAGGTGTACCCTAAGCCTGGAAAATCAAAAGGGTGTGTCTCGTAGCCTCGAAATCGAGATTGTAATTGGGTTTGCCTTTTGCTAGTTTAAAGATTGGTATTTGAAAAGAAATCTATGCAAGCAATTGTACAAGACTGCATGTAGGAGAAGTCCGAACCAATATAAAATCCTTGGTGTCATCTCTCTAACTCTCTACTTTACTTTATTACTTTTATTTATCTGTGTTTGCATCTGTGATTGATTGTTGAAACAATTTTGTATTGAAAATCTGTGATTTAATATTAAACTTGAAAGAAATTTGAAAAGATATAAAAAAAAGTTATAAAATACTATTCACCCCCATATAGTGTTTATTTAGCCTTAAGATCTCTAATTCCACAACCTGCATATATATGTTGCCTTAATTCAAATTCATAAGATGAGTTTTATGTAATAATGTAATTTTTAATCTCAAACTTTTCCGTATGAAAATAAATTCATTATTGTTAATTTTAGATTTCAAATCATATGAAATTACCAAATATAATTTCAAAATATATATGTATATAGATTGCGCATATATATTACTATTATATGCCTTTTATTATGTGTGTATTGTAGTTTAAAACCTTGGACAACAAAGGCATATGTAATGGGAAAATGAGTCTGTTGCACTGTAAATCACAACACCTATATATAGTCATATTAACTATATACACTTCTTATCTATAGCAAGTGCACTTTACACAAATAAGTGTATCTGATAAACTTGTAAACCAAAACTTAATAATAATAATCAATATTTTTTAACAACTAAAATATAATAAATATTTTATTTAAAATATTTCAGGTAGGATCTTAATCCATTTTGATTCCACAGGCCCAACAAAGATTCAAAATGGAAATAATTTAAAATTCACCCATTCAACCTGCTTTCGACTGGCTCGGTTCCTTCAATGATATTAGAGTCCAATGGTCTATGTGATCTAAATTAGCAACGTCAGGGATAATTGATTAAAGCCTACCTATTAGTATGGTGTTTAGAAAAGTAGTCTCGAAGGTTGGGATTGGGTACTCAAGTACTCTGCCCTACCTGCCCTACCTGCCCTACCTGCCCTACCTGCCTACTGGCCTAGTCCAACTGTTGAAGTAAACCAATGGTCATCCCTCATATGAAGGCCTAAAATGATTTTATGCCTTAGGCTAATTTTTTAAAATATGTTTTGGAAATATCAAAATTATATTTTAAATTTAAAAGTTAAGCTTAAAATATGATAAGTTATAAATGAAATAAACTTTTCAAAACTGGTTGTGAAAGTTAATATATTAAAAAATTTATCTTAATTATTTACTTAAATGGTTTAAATAAATAAATTAAAGGTTAACTAATTAAATTAAAACATGTACAATGATTTGTGTGTATTTATCTTAAATTTTATAAGATAAATAATGATAAAATTTTGAACTTAATTAATATTATTTTAATAAACATCGTTTTTTAATTAATTGTATTACGTAAAAACTAATTAATAAATAATATACATGTATAATGATATGTGTGCTATAAGTGTTATAGTCTATATTCATATTAAATTTTTTTAGGATAAATGAAGTAAACTTCAATGGTTGAAAGTTAAATTAAATTAATTAAAATGTTAATTAAATAAATAATTAAATTAAATAAGATTTAATTAATAAAATTAAAATCAAATTAAATATGATCTAATTAAATAGAATGGAACTATAAGATACCTATATTACGCTTAAGGAATAAATACATACATAAAGTACATTAATGTGATTTCAGATGTGTCTGATAGTCGAACCACGAGGTTATTTCAAAAGAAATACATTATTCCATAAATCGATATCACTCATAAGAATATATTAAAGATTATGAATCTATAGTATAAAAGTTGTCCTCCACCATTTATATCCTGATAAATTACTCACATACCCTCTAATTATTAAGTAAATTCAAACTAGAGATGCTATGTGTAGTATTATTAATATATTAATAGACGTGGTAAGGTACATGTATGTATTTGTTGAGAAAACTCAAGGTATGTACATCTATACTTATGTTATTGCAAAACGGTAGGTAAGAGTGAATAATCTCTTTTGATTTGTCGAGCAAACTCAAGGTCGAGATGATATTTAGACAAAGACCAAAGGTTAGCAGTTGTATATGATGCAACTAATAATATGTTATCTGTCACTTGGGGGCCTATGATTTGTTAAGCAAACTCAAGGTCAAAATCCTAAGGCAGATGAGCTCTAACACTCACTAGAGAAATTGAAAGACTTGTATGTTTTCTGTCAGGATTTTGAGAAACATAAAAGCCTAGTGGGAGCTTATTAGATAAATGAAATGTAACCATTTAAGCTATCTAATACTATAAGAATGACTCGCATGTTTAAAATTTTCTAATCCACTTAAATTAAATCTGTACTAAAATGACAAATCTTATCCACTTAAATTAAATCTGTAGTAAAATGACAAATCTAAGACTGGTTTTTGAAAATGACAAGCTTATCGGACCTAACTACATCGACTAGCTAAAAAATCAAGACAGCCCTTACATACAAAAAGTTATGGTTATCATTGAATGAACCTTTAAGAGAGAGATCTGCCGAGGATGCTAATTTCGAGATAGTTAAGTTTTATAATACTTAGGTGTACGACTGTGGAATTGCTCAAGTGTTCATGTTGTCCATATTAGAATAACTGTTGTAAAGGAAACATGAACATCTATATGTCCATATAATTTCTTAAACCTTAAAGTTTTTCTTGGGAAGCAATCTCATTCCGCAAGGTACAAGTTTACTAAGAATTTGTTTAGTACAAAAATGAGTAAAGGCAGTCGCATTGAGGATTTTGTATTGAAAATGAAAGCCTATATCGATAAACTTTCTAAGTTAGATAACAAGTTAAGCGATAGGTTATAATTGGATTTGATCCTTGTCTCTCTGACTTAACAGTTTGATCCATTTATATTGAATTACAGAATGAACTTGTTGAGCGTAAACCTCATGAACTGGTCAATATGTTGAGGTCAGCTAAGGATTTGTTCAATGATCAAAACTCGGTATTGGCTGTAAAGGGAAAAGAGTCATCTTCAACGTGGAAGTGAGATGCAACTAATGAATATCTCTACATAAAATCCATTTCACTAGTAATATTTCTATCAACTTGGCTACTAGTGTAATCTGCATCTAAATTCCCCTTTGACTCAAAGTTATCATTAGATAGATATCATAGACCAAACCGTGATGTGTGCAACAAATACCTTCTAATCCTTTTACAGCTTTTAAAATGTGATTCCTTAAGGATTTGATTGAAACGTGCACATAAACAACTAGTGAACATAGTGTCAGATCTAGAAGCAGTAAGATGAAAAAATATATCCATGTGTATCTAGAGTAATCATCAACCAATAAAACAACATCATTAGTCCAAACAAATGTATATGAACTAGTTCAAAAACTCTAAAGGTACTTATAGTGTTCTCGGCATAAAAAGATAATTGGCCAACAATTTTGCATAAATCAAAATCAAAATCAACCTTCACTTCCTTATTGCATAACTGGCTGATTTACATCAGATTATGGTGCAGATTATCAACATATCGTTCAAGATAAATGTACCGTTACCTATTTTACATTTTCCGATAATTTTTCGTCGTTGCCCATTGTGACTCTGCCACCTTTCTACTAGGCTAAGGAACTTTGATTTGTCGCCTGTTGCATGCCTAGAACAGCCAGAATCAAGGTAACACTGTTGTTGTTCCTTAGCCTGCCACCACACCTACACGAGAAAAGATTTTTGTGACATATTTGTTTTTATAGGTCTATGGCTGTTAGTGACAAAAGATTTTGAAAAATATGTTTGAGTAGACCCAAGAAAATTTATATTTGTTCCTTTTGGCACCTAAATTTGTTTGACTTTAAGGGATTTTATATTCGTGCCTTTTGGAACCCAAATTGATATGGTTTTCACGTGTTTGGGTCTATACCCGCTATTATTGTGATTGTGTCCAATTTTCCACAAATCGTGCACTTGGAATTCACTTGACTAATTTCGCTTCTAACACGTTCAGATTGAGTATATCCAAGTCCTTGTCTAATAGGATTAACAGTTTGTTTCCCCAATAACATATTTAGTAATTTTTCTCCTTTGGAGAATTTCCCTAAAGTTGTAGACAATTGTTGGACTTGTGTTTTGAGAGATTCATTTTCATTCAATAACAGAGTGTACTTTTTAATTGAATTTTATCTTCTAGCATTTTCACTTTCTTTCAAAATCAGAATTTCATTTTCAAGTGATTTAATTTTAATTTTTGATTTTTTAATTTTTTTCTTCAAGTGATGGACACTTATCACACTTAGGGCTCTTATTTCGATAGTTTTTAACCAATTGATCAAGCTGTTTATTTAATTCTATTAGACTATCTCTTTGTGATTCAATTTTAGCATACTTCTCCCTAAGTCTTTCAAAACAGCCATTTACTTCATGAAAATATATAAGTAATTCCGAATGAGTAAGTTTTGATACCTCGCTTGGCTCATCATCATCACTGTCAGTTGTTTCTCCTTGAAGATACAAATTTCCTTTTTCACTCTCACTGTTAGTGCTTTTATCATCTTCATCAGTTTCATCCGAAGTAGCTGCAAAACTTCTCCTTTTCGGTTTCTTTCCTTGACTGAGTCAATTCTGAGGACAATTTGGCTTGATATGACCGGGTTTGTTGCACTTGTGACATATGGTCTCCTGCTTTTCCGAGTTGTCTAGTACTTTAACTATTCTGCTTTTCAATTGTTGATTTAGAGTTGGATTTCCATATTTACGGTTCCACTGTTTGAATCTCTTTATTATCGGTGCCAATTCAGCTGCTCCATCGTCGTCGTCGTCGTCACTTTCCGTTGTTCCTTTGAGAGCTATTGATTTCTTTCGCGTATCACCTCCTTCACGTTCTTCCTTGAATTTGATTTCTAGCTCATAAGTGGTAAGGTTTTCGATGAGTTCTTCAACTTTGATTTGTTTCAGATCTTTGGATTCTTGAATGGCAGTCACTTTAGCTTCAAAATTTCATGGAAGAATTGTGAGAATTTTTCGAACTATTTCCAGCTCCGTGTATGGTCTTCCTAGGGATTTTGATTTGTATACGAGATTGGAAAGTCGTCCATACATTTCTATGACACTTTCATCCTATGCAGTTAGATAATGTGAGACATGATTAAATTCAATTTGATCCAATGAACATATAATAGAATTCATAGCTTTAGCATTAGCATTCTGTAGTTTATTTTCAATATCTGTCCATTGATCCATCGGTTTTTCAATTTCTTGATTATCTACTACTATAGTTGGTGTCCTATATCCCATCTCAACAATATTCCAAGCATCAATGGTTTTCATAAAAAATTTCATTCTATTTTTCCAGTATGCATATTCACCATTGAACATGGGTGGTCTAACTATGGACCGACCCTCAGCAAAAGCATTATTAAAAGAAGACATTTAAAAATCAAATTTTTTAAAAACAAAAATTGGTTTTTGAAAAAAATCAAAGTTTTAAAACAAAAAATGATTTTTGTTCCTAGCTTTGATACCACTTGTAGGATCGATTTCACCCTAGAGGGGGGTGAATAGGGTGATAATAACAATAATAAAAATTAATGCGAAAATATATAAAATAATTGCAGCACAGATAATAGCAGAAATAGAACAACACAAATTTACCCAGCTTCAGCAAAACCCTTCTTACGTGCTGCTCCTAAGGTATCTACTAGAAATTAAATAGTCAGACGCTTACACACGTAAACTTGCGACACCCGCTATCGACTAACCTAACTCTACACTCAAAACCCTGCCACAACTCAGCCATCGAGTTGCAAACTCTTGAACTACACCACCGTAGTTCGTCCTTAGTCACACGACTAGAATTGACACAAATTTTAAAAGAAAAAATGAAACAAAATAAACAATATAAACAAAACCCTATTATAAATCTAAGCCCAAAGTAAAATATAATAGAGGCCGGCCCAATAAAAATATAAAGACGTCTTCTTTTCTTTGTATATGCGGCCATTCCTTTTGCTCTGTAATGTCTGCTTCGTTCTTCTTCCAAAAACTAGGGCTTTGTGAAATTTGAAGCGCCGATTCAAAAATTGATCGATTGAGTGTTGAATTCACTTCGGCTTGGCTTTATCAATTGATCCTGGCTTCGATTAATATGCGGCGGCTTCAAGCTGTGTCGAGCTTGAATGTTATGATTTGGTACGTGATTTTCTTGTTCTATTTTGAATTTGCTCGACTTCGATTCGAGTTATAGATTTGTTCGTGATTTAGTTGCTTGCTTTCTTATTTCACTTGAACTTGAATACATCACTGCCGATGATGATTTTGGGTTATATAAGGATCGAATCCCTTAATTTTCATTCGTATTTTCGATTTGAATTCTACAATTAATTTTGTTTGGCCGTTCGATTTTGCTTGAATACTGGTGATTGTACTGAGTTGTTCAAGTCATACTCGGTTGGATTTGGTTAATATATTTTATTAAGTAGGTTATGTTCTTTTTGGCATTTGAATTTTTGGATAATCTGAACTTCGTGAAGATTGACTTGTTCATTTGTTGACTGGTTTCACTGCAACACTAAATTGCGTTGATCAATCTCTATAAATTCAAAATTGCTCCGTTCTTTTTGGCCTTGACTTCGGCTTTTTAATTCAATCAGTGTTATCACCTGGCTTTGACTTGATGAAACAATTCTTGACTTTCATCGAACTACACTGATTTGTTTGAACTGCTAAATGTGTGATCATTTATTTTGTAAACTCCTACTTCATTGAGTTCATGTCTGAATGCTTTGTTGCACTTGTTCGATTGTTGCTTGATCACTGTCACTGCTTGCTTGGAGTTCTATGTCCAGTAGCTTGTATTGGTTTCATGTGATATTCATCATGTGTGTACATACATACATGTATGTATATATGTGTATTTTCTGAGCATATTGACCTGTTGTCTGCATTGCTTTAGAAAACTGTCTGAATGTTAAGGTATTCAAGTTAATCTATTTCTTTGTTGTTGCCTTCCATTTTGATGTTTCTGTAGCTCGACCATCCATGCTTGTGTTCATGCATTCGAACTACTCTGGTCTGGGTCGTTTTAAGGTCTTGTTGCAGTGTTGAGTCATGTGTACATTTGTTTGCATGTTGTCATGTGGTTCTTCAATGATCTGGTTCCATTTGGACTGACCTTGTCTGGTCTGGTTCCTGTATTTGGTTGATTTTGCTTTTGCTAGTGGTTTGGGTTAATTGATGTATTGAGCCCGATCTTCATTGTTATGTGGTCTGGTCATATTACCGGGTATTTCCATGTGTATACATACATACATATATGTATGTATATATGTGTGTGAAATTGGCATCAATTCTGGTTTCAAGTGTATGCATACATCTCTGTTTCATATGCATTTTTGATTGAGTCTCTTGTTCACTTGAATTTTCATATTTCTTTGAGTCGAAATCCAGTTGTTTGCCTCTAAATTGTTGTGTTACTACCTTTAGTTCGACCTGAGTTATGTAGTTTGATTGCCACTTTCTCTGACCTGGTCTACATTGGCTTCGAGTTTAGTCTGTATTGTATTTGTGCTTGTACTTGATCATTTCATGTTGAATTCACCTCTGGTTCACTTTGTTGTTGCATTCATTCTGGACTGGTCTTTTTTGCTCCTGATATGCTAGCTCGAGTTGGTCTTCAAGTGTCTTTGAGTCTGTATTGTTTTGAGTTTTCATGTTGGTCCATATGCATATGAACTAATATATGAGTGTTCATGCATGTATGCAAGTGCCATGTTGAGTGCACTTGTATTTGAACCTATCTTATAGTCTGGTTTCATTTTAAATCATGTTGACTGACCATTGAAATTTGTACTTGTTTTTATACTACACCTGAGTTGAATCTAGCCTTGGCTCGGGTTTGACCTTGTGCACACCTGTCCCTGCAATTTTATCAAGTGTATATTAGTGTGCACGGTCTTGTGGCATGTACAGTGATACACTGTGCATGTCCCAAGTTTTTCGTGTAAAATGAATTTAAAAGAGAAATGATGACGAACAACCCAAATAACTGAGGCAAACAATATTTTCAAAACACACATTTTATAATACACTGCAAAATATTTCTTTTTTAATTTTACTGCGTTAGTGTTTATTTTGCAGATAATTCAGATGCTGGATACAAACTGGAATAGAGTTGAAGAACAAATACGAGTGATGAGTGAATGTAGTGAGGTGACATTGTACATTGAAAAATGTGTTGTAATTGAAATTGTATTGAAATGGAAAATGTGTAAATGTAGTGAAAGCTCAAATTTGTACTATTTGAATTTGTAATAAAATATTTATTTGAATAAAATATTTGCTTGAATATGAATTCTGTGTTATTTATTTTATTCGTCAAATATTTATTTAGTTATGTGAAAAATAAAATAGTACGATAACAAATACATTTAAATGAATATATATATATATATATATGTTTATTATCATCAAACAAAAATCATAGGCTACTATATTCTACAATCTCCCCCTTTTGATGATAACAAACATATATTAAGATTTTGACTCTATTAAATGTATTTGATTTTGATGAATAAATGTATTTGATTTTGATGAATTCCAATTGCTCCCCCTATTTGAATGCTCCCCTTACAGCAAAGCTCCCTCTTCACATATGCATGAAAATAAATAAAAAAATATGCAAATGAACCTAGATGGGAATATGCAAATAAAAAATATGACTTGACTTATTTGCCAAAATCTTAACTTTTCTCTCCCCCTTTTAATATCAGCAAAAGCGTAATAGTGTAAGAAAAATTGGGATAAAGTGATAGATATTAATGCAACTTTAATACCTAATCGAGTATAAATTTTTAATTTCAAAAAAAAATCAAACAAAAATCATAAATACTCTGTTAGAAGCATATTCCACTTTAGAAAAATAAGGATGATGTCGGTATATAAAACCATATAGTTGTGTCTATTTTTAGTATATTTATGACAGGAATTTGAATACTTACTAACCATGCATAATCGTTAGGACTTTTAAATGAGATTAGTAGTATTGCTAATTTAAAAAAAATGAATTCCAAGTATCTTATAACCATGCATAACCGTGAGGACTTTTAAATGGGATTAGAATCAACTCGTCTATTTAATAATCAATTTTAATATGTGTTTCATACATGCATAACCGTGAGGACTTTTAAATGAGCATTAAAGCACATAAACAAAAATTCCAAGTAATTCACCCATGCATAACCATGAGGACTTTTAAATGAGAGTGAATGCTTTGGATAATTTTATTAATTTAAAAAAAAATTCCCGTTTTAAATACCACATTTTGATATACTATATTGGATTTTGATGAGTGATGGTCGTTAGAAATATGATAGAATTAGAGATGATCATGGAATTTGTACCAATCAAAGTTATTACAAAATTTGTTTAAATTTTTAAAGAAATTTACTACATATACTGCCTCAAGTCAAAATGTACAATTAATATCAACACTTATCACTTTTTTTCAATCACTATTTATCTTTTCGATAATCAGCAGGGAGTCAGATTAGTTAATGTATTCATTTAAGATCAAATCCGAAAATAAATATAAAATTAAATTTCTAAGATGCCTAGTCTAAAACAAAAACTATTTTCAGAAAGGGGTTTTATGAAAAAAATGTCTACCAATTGAAAATCAATTAGAATGAAAATTATGCAGAAAATTTCTTTGGAAGTGTGATGCAACTAATGAATGTCTCTACATAAAATCCGGTTCACTAGTAATTTTTCTATCAACTTGGCTACTAGTGTAATCTGCATCTGAATTCCCCTATGACTCAAAGTTATCATTAGATAGATATCATAGACCAAACCGTGATGTGTGCAACAAATACCTTCTAATCCTTTTACAGCTTTTAAAATGTGATTCCTTAAGGATTTGATTGAAACGTGCACATAAACAACTAGTGACATAGTGTTAGATCTAGAAGCGGTAGGATGAAAAAATATATCCATGTGTATCTAGAGTAATCATCAACCAATAAAGCAACATCATTAGTCCAAACAAATGTATATGAACTAGTTCAAAAACTCTAGAGGTACTTATAGTGTTCTCGGCATAAAAAGATAATTGGCCAACAATTTTGCATAAATCAGAATCAAAATCAACCTTCACTTCCTTATCGCATAACTGGCTGATTTACATCAGATTATGGTGCAGATTATCAACATATCATTCAAGATAAATGCACCGTTACCTATTTTACCTTTTCCGATAATTTTTCATCGTTGCCCATTGTGACTCTGCCACCTTTGTACTAGGCTAAGGAACTTTGATTTGTCGCCTGTCGTGTGCCTGGAACAGCCAGAATCCAGGTAACACTGTTGTTGTTCTTTAGCCTGCCACCACACCTACACGAGAAAAGAATTTTGTGACCTATTTGTTTTTATAGGTCCATGGCTGTTAGTGACAAAAGATTTGGAAAAATATGTTTGAGTAGACCCAAGACAATTTATATTTGTTCCTTTTGGCACCCAGATTTGTTTGACTTTAAGGGATTTTATATTCCTGCCTTTTGGAACCCAAATTGATATGGCTTTCACGTGTTTGGGTCTATACCAACAATTATTGTGATTGTGTCCAAATTTTCCACAAATCATGCACTTGGAATTGACTTGACTAATTTCGCTTCTAACACGTTCAGATTGAGTATATCAGAGTCCTTGTCTAATAGGATTAACAGTTTGTTTCCCGAATAACATATTTAGTGATTCTACAACTTTGGAGAATTTTCCTAAAGTTGTAGACAATTGTTGGACTTGTATTTTGAGAGATTCATTTTCATTCAATAATAGAGTGCACTTTTTAATAGAATTTTCTCTTTTAGCATTTTCACTTTCTTTCAAAATCAGAATTTCATTTTCAAGTGATTTAATTTTAATTTCTGATTTTTTAATTTCTTCTTCAAGTGATGGACACTTATCACACTTAGGGCTCTTATTTCGATAGTTTTTAAACAATTGATCAAGCTGTTTATTTAATTCTATCAGACTATCTCTTTGTGATTCAATTTTAGCGTACTTCTCCCTAAGTCTTTCAAAACAGCCATTTACTTCATGAAAATATATAAGTAATTCCGAATGAGTAAATTTTGTTACCTCGCTTGGCTCATCATCATCACTGTCAGTTGTTTCTCCTTGAAGACACAGATTTCCTTTTTCACTCTCACTGCCAGTGCTTTTATCATCTTCATTAGTTTCATCCGAAGTAGCTGTAAAACTTCTCCGTTTTGGTTTCTTTCCTTGGCTGAGTCGATTTTGAGGATAATTTGGCTTGATATGACCAGGTTTGTTGCACTTGTGACATATGATCTCCTGCTCTTCCGAGTTGTCTAGTACTTTAACTATTCTGCTTTTCAATTGTTGATTTAGAGCTGGATTTCCATATTTACAGTTCCACTATTTGAATCTCTTTATTATCAGTGCCAATTCAGCTGCTCCATCGTCGTCGTCGTCACTTTCCGTTGTTCCTTTGAGAGCTATTGATTTCTTTTGCATATCACCTCCTTCACGTTCTTCCTTGAATTTGATTTCTAGCTCATAAGTGGTAAGGTTTCTGATGAGTTCTTCAACTTTGATTTGTTTGAGATCTTTGGATTCTTAAATGGCAGTCACTTTTGCTTCAAAATTTCGTGGAAGAATTCTGAGAATTTTTTGAACTATTTCCAGCTCCGTGTATGGTCTTCCTAGGGATTTTGATTTGTATACGAGATTGGAAAGTCGTCCATACATTTCTTTGACACTTTCATCCTTTGCCATTGTGAAGTTCTCGTATTCGCTACTAAGCATGGCAAGGCGAGATTCTTTGACTTGGGAGGTTCCTTCGTGAGTCACTTCAAGTGTGCGCCAAATTTCCCGCGCAGTTAGACAATGTGAGACACGATTAAATTCAATTTGATCTAATGAACATATAATAGAATTCATAGCATTAGCATTCTGTAGTTTATTTTCAATATCTATCCATTGATCCATCGGTTTTTCAATTTCTTGATTATCTACCACTATAGTTGGTGTCATATATCTCGTCTCAACAATATTCCAAGCATCAATGGTTTTTAGAAAAATTTTCATTCTATTTTTCCAATAAGCATATTCACCATTGAACATGGGTGTCTCTCTATGGACTGACCCTCAGCAAAAACACTATTAAAAGAAGCCATTTAAAAATCAAATTTTTTAAAAACAAAAATTGGTTTTTGAAAAAATCAAATTTTTAAAACAAAAAATGTTTTTGTTCCTAGCTTTGATACCACTTGTAGGATCGATTTCACCCTAGAGGGGGGTGAATAGGGTGATACTAACAATAATAAAAATTAATGAGGAAATATATATAATAATTGCAGCACAGATAATAGCAGAATAAAAGCAGAAATAGAACAACACAGATTTACTCAGCTTCGGCAAAACCCTGCCTACGTGCTGCCCCCAAGGTTTCTACTAGAAATCAAATAGTCAGACGCTTACACACGTAAACTTGCGACACCTGCTATCGACTAACCTAACTCTATGCTCAAAACCCTGCCACAACTCAGTCATTGAGTTGCGAATTCTCGAACTACACCACCGTAGTTCGTCCCTAGTCACACGACTAGAATTGTGTAACGACCCCGAATTTTATAAATATTTAAAATGATAATTTATTAATTTTTGAATTAAATTTGTGGAATAAATCGATAAAATGGAGCGAGTTTCACCGATATCCAAGTATATTTGTACAAATCGTTTAAAAATTTAAATTATTGTATATATGAGAATATATATCTGTATTTGAACATATCTGACTAAATTTGAAATAATAAATATATAGATATATATATTTGATTTGAATTTAAATTTCGAGTAAATGGATTATAAAATAAATATATATGAGAAATTATAATAAGTTGAATTATAATAAAAGCAATTGGTATTGAATCTAATAATATATATTTAAGCTAGAAATAAATATATCTATGTAATTCATTAGATATGCATTTGATTTCAAAACATTGTCTTTTAATGAATATGTGTGAATACAAACAAAAATATGTTTACAAAGTAAAATGAATAAAGTAAAATACCTTTAGCCACCATAACAAAGACATATCTCAGCCGAGTTAAAGCAAGAGTAGGCAAGAAGAAAAGAAAAGATAGTATATAAATATATTTAAGCATGAAACACATAGTACATTAGCATTAAAATGCTTTCATCTCAGCACAAACTTAAGTCAATTCGAAATCTTATTAAGCATTTCAGCCTCCACAAATTTGCCTAATAAAACATAGTATATATGTACATAGGATATGAAGCATACCCAGGCAAGTAATCATGTTTGTAAAATAGATATGCAGGCAAAAGAATAAACAAGGTAAAAATTAAAAAAATATCTATGTACTAAAATAAGATAAGGGTTGAGACATAAAGGACTTTAGCATTAAATGCTAGTTTCAACAAGTCAATTCGAATTGTTAAAATTTTCTTCAGCCTCCATCCTTTTGAAAAAATCTCTGATAAATTGTACAAACTTGTACACTGTTGCATAAGAGAATTATAACCTGTAAGCTATTTTTCTCACATCACTTTCCATTGCCAGTTCGAGCCAAACAAAACTAAGTTAAAACTCCATTAAAACCTAAACAAAACTTCATTTAAACATCATCAACCAGCAACAACAACTCAATACAACAGAAACAAGATGATTGGCAGGATGGTCAAAGTAGAAAACACTTTCCAGTTTTTCAAATTCAAAACTGTTTGCAAAGAAACCGTGCTCTGTTCTTCTCTGCAAAGCAGGTGAGTAACATTTTATTTAAAAATAAAACTTGTTAATATGAAGCATGTTTTTCTCTGAGATGCTATATATTTTGTATACATGTGATTGTGCAAATCTGTGTATGTATGTACACTTGAATACCCTGTTAGCCTGTTACCAGTTGTTTATCTTGTTTTAGTAGATATGTAAATAAATCTTCATCTCTCGATCTATTAATTATGTGGACTTAGGATGTAGACAAATAATGTTTGTTGGGTTAAAATCTAAGTATTAAAAATGTATTAAAGATTGAACAACATATATTTGCCGCTGGTAACTCAAGAAACTAAATACAACTTCAATAAGTTGTAAAAATCAAACTTTTGGTTTTAAGGATTCAGGAATATAAATCGAAACTACATACAAAAATTTGATTTTTAAAGTAAGTTTTACAATTTTAAAGTAAGGGGACGAAGAGCAGTTCCAGTTTCATTGTTTTAGGTATTTTGAGTTGCCGTGTGACATCACGTCGACCGGAGACGTCGTGGTTTGGTCTGGAGGTGGAGGAGTTATGGGGAAGTTTGGGAAAAATGGTGGAATGGACGGAAGATCGACATGGAGGCGATGGCGATGGTTTCTCGTTCGTAAACCTAGTTTCTGATAGCGGTGATGTTTCGTCTCGTTCGACGTCAAGACACGATCGAGTGTATCGAGTTTTTGAGATGTTGTAGAGGGAAGGTAGACGAGGCTTTGGCCGGAGTTTCGTGGTTCTGATGGACGGAGCGTGGTGAACGAGGTGATAATAGGCTTCGCGGTGATGGGTTAAACCATTCCAGCTTTGAGTTTAAAGCTCGATTACGAGTCTGGGTGTTAGGTCGAAGTCTGATGGTTGGAGAGGGATGCGAGGTTGGTCGATGACGTGGTGAGGCCAGCAAGGTTGATCGGAGTTGGCCGAGAGCACTGTGCACGTGCACGGTCTGGAAATGGTGTCAGTGATGTATCTGGGGAAGAAGGGACTTGGACTCGAAGGGGGGACTCGGGGAATTCGTGGGTTAGCTCGGGTAGATTGATAAAGGCCTCGAAGTAAATAAGGGCTGTCTCGGGTTGTTGTTTTCACAGTTTAACAATACCCAGATTTTAACTCGAGTGCATACTCGGGTAAAACGTGGTTTGGCTCGGGTAAATCTGTATTTTTCTCGAAGCAAACATAGGGAAGACTCGGGTAAATCATTTCATGTTTTACAGTAACCAGTTTTTCATAGTTTTAAGTTTTTGTGTAAATTTAAACAAGATTAAAACTGAAATTTAATTAAGTGTTTAAATCCAGATTTTGAAATAAAAGAAAAGTTTTAAATTTAAATATTTTTAATAAATTTAAATATTTGAATTTAAAGGGTTTTGATTTAAAATACTCTTCATGGCAAAGTGTTTTTAAATGTGTAATTTAAGATGTTTAAAAAGTTAGTTTATAAAATGATAAAAGCTAAATTAATGAAGTAATTAATAGATGATTACTTAATGTAATTTATTGAATAATGATTGGAAATTTGAATGAATTGATTGTTAAAAATCAAAGGATCAATTAATAACGGTGATTAATTAAAATTAATTCAATAATTAAAGATTCATTGATTCATTGATTTAAAATTGATTAGTTAAAATTAAGGGTTAACTAATAAATTTGAAAGTAAGATTTACTTCAAATAATTTGTAATTAAATTACGATAATTAACCCGGTTTAATAAATTGATACATCTGATTTAAAGTAATCAGTTGATTAATAAATTTACTTATGAATATTTGGATTCTATTGATTTGATTGTTTGATATCCCTGATATATGATGCTTTGTGATACATCCTGATTTATGTTGTTATCTGTAATTTACCTATCTGTGATACATATCTGTGATCTGTGAATGAAGATGAGCGTTATAGTTTATATCGCTTATCAACTATATTTCTGTATTCTGATATGTGATGATTCATTGTGTTGCACTATTGTGTAAAACCCATGGACCACACTTTTACACACACAAATATGGATTTCACGTGGAAATCGGTTAAGTCACAGATAATGTAAATTTGATGTATTTGAAATTGAAATTTTAATTTCAATTGATTTTGAAATTTGAAATTCGGGTTTAAAGTGAAAAGCTTTCGGAATGGAATTTCAAAGATAAAAGTTATTTTGAATAACTTAATCGAGTTTTGAAAATTTAAATAATTTGATTTAAATTTGAATTCAAGTTTAAAGTTGAATCCTATGATTTGAAACTAGGGATTGAAGATGATATAAATGTGTTTATCTGAATTTAAACCATTTAAAAAATGTAATTTTGAGAATTTGGACTTAACCCAAGGATTTCAACTCGTATGAATAAATCAAATTTTCTGAAATGAAACTGTTGTTTTAAAAGAATAAAAGCTTTCAGATAAGAAATGAAATTCCAGTTTAATTAAAGGAATTTCAATATTGAATTGAAAGATGGTTTTCCAAGTTATGAATGAATTGTTTTGAAAAGCTATGATTTGAATCTGTTATCTTTAACAGATTTAAAATAATGATTTGTTTAAATCATTTGAAATGGGATTGTTTTGAAAGCTATAAGTTAAATCTTTGATTTAAAGATTTAACGAGTTAATCAAATTGAAATGGAAATTAATTTGGAAAATCTGTGAATGAATCTTTTGTTTAAAAGATTAAAGTGTGGAAACTGTTTAAACCGTAAAGATTGAATCTTTTTGTTTAAAGATTCAAAATGGTGATTTGATAAACCATTTGAAAAGAAAGATTTTGGGTTTTAAGTTGTGACTTAATTGAAATCCCATATCCATATGTTTTTAAATATTACGCTCACTATTCGGTTTAGCCGGGAGAGGACCTTTGGGTCGTATAACCCATTCCGAATATGTGATACGTCGATATGGATGGCATTTGAAGACCGGTGTTGAAGACCGGATATTTTTGAAAACGGAAGGATTACCGTCGAGTTACTCTGCATCGGCTGATCCCCGATATAGAGGTTTTATCATCCTTAGTGACAGGAAGTCCGGACGTGATTGGAAATTATCCGGATTTGCAAGGACTTCGCGAGAAGTGCCTTCGGTTCTGTTCGATCCCGGAACAGACTTGTATGGATTGTATGTCTGACATTACACTTTGAGATATAAAGCCGATTTCTTTCAAATACATCTCTGTTGGTGGCGGAGAATTTATTCTCTTAGCTTAACACCCTTCTCTGAGACGTACGAGCTCAGAGGTTATGTAGTTGAAATTTATCAGCGATATATCCCAATTTGGTAATGTGACATGCTGAGTGTTGCTGTGTGATGATCAGTGTTTGATCATTTGTGATATGATCATTTGTTTGATCATTTATCTTTGTGATCATAGGTTGATCATCTGTTTACCCAAAGCGTGGCTTTTTGAAAAAGCGTAGCTTTGTGGACGAGACTTCGTCAGGACCTCACAACCTGGAAATGGTCGAAACAGGAATGTTGCGGCAAGGTTATGAGGGTCGTGCCCTTTAGGGTATGTCATTTCCTTCTGGAAAGGGGTGGTATTATGGTATGGAGCCCTGATACTTACTCATGTGGATACACTTTCTTTATGATGTGTGATGTTGGATATCGAGCGCTCGGATAAAGGTCCCAAAGGACCGGGAGGTGGCATATTCGTGAGTTACCTGTTACAGGGGTAACCCGACCTTGTTTGGCAGAGAGCAGTTTGTCTCTCGGGACGTCCCGCCAGAGGCGATCCCATGCGGCGGAAGGAAGTTCCTTAGCCTGACCATTTGTTGGAAATCCATCTTCCAAATACGAACTTTGTACGGTATTAGTTGTAGAACCTGCCATTTACTTATGGTGGCGCCCCACTGTTTAGATGGTAGCTATAGTAGGCATAGTTCGAAATGTCTATGATGGCTAAGATTAATATTATACTTTCGAAATGTTTTCTGCACTATGCACTAATAATAATATCCAATTGATTTTGCGTAGTAAGCATCTTTGACTATCATAAGAAGAAATCTCCTCCAATTCTGCGTTTGCATTGTGTGTGTGGCGGGAGGTCTTATGGTAGTTTCATTTTCTAAAAGCATTGCGGATTTCAATGTTTTAAAATCTTTTGTTGATTGTTTAAAGATAAACTGTTTTTTTTGTTGCTCACACCAGTCCCATGACTGATCCGGAGTTTATTGTTCCCTTCCTAAACTCTGGGTGCTCATAATTTTCCACACGAGCAGTCTAGAGTTGGGTTTGTTTTCAGATATTCAGGTTTAGTAGATTATCTGGAGCTAGTTCATTCATCGGAGTTGCTTATCTTGGAGTTGTGGATTCATTCTTGTCTGAAGATCATTTTGGAGTTATCATTCCTATTGATATTGTTCCGCTGCTGTTGTTATCTTTTCTTTTCCGCTGCTATTTGTTGTATCATATCTCTGATGTATATTGATATTCATTGTATCACTCTGTTGTATTAGATATTGTGTATCAATGTATTATTCTTTTCTTCCGCTGTGTTATTTACTTAATTGTGTTATAGCTCCGGCGAATCGGATTTGAACGGTCGAATCTGCGGCATTCTAGTACAATGTGAAGTACGGATGTTGATTTTCGAGCGGGCAAAACCCGAGTCGTTACATGTGGTATCAGAGCTAAGGTTGAACTTTAGCTCAGGAGTATAACACATTAAGTAGCTCATTAGAGATAGAGTGAAGTAAACTCTAGAATGAGTATCCTCAGATATCTGTCCGTATGTCTCAGTAAATTCTCTTACTATTCAGCGATAGTGAGTATGAGTGCAAGAAGAGGATGAGATAGGGGACAGGGGAGTACGACTATAAATGGTCGATACTCTGTAACAACGAGGAAGCAATCTTTTTGTCTATCCATCTCTTTGTTCGTCATCTTTTCTCAATTCTTCGATAATTTCTGGTAGATTCAAAAAGGAATTCGATATATTAATATGGGACATAAACTCCGGATGGACCAAAATTGTTTGTATGGATGAATTGTTTGCTATGGTTGATAGGTATACTTTAGTTCTGAACTGAAAATTTTGAAATTGTATCGATATATCTATCTATTCTTTTGGGTCCCAGTATATTCTACGAATGGTTAGTTATCCTTTCAAACTGACCGATGCCACTGCATATTTCGTAGATCTGGATAACCCGAGTATCTTGTGAAGTGTTAAGACAGATTCGTTCTTGTATCTGTTATTGATGTTCTGATTTGGTGAGCCAAATGCAGAATTGATATTCAGTTTGATTCAATGAAATATTCTTCATCTATCTTTGTGTCTTCCTTGGTAATTTCGAGGACGAAATTCTTTTAAGGGGGGAAGTCTGTAACGACCCCGAATTTTATAAATATTTAAAATGATAATTTATTAATTTTTGAATTAAATTTGTGGAATAAATCGATAAAATGGAGCGAGTTTCACCGATATCCAAGTATATTTGTACAAATCGTTTAAAAATTTAAATTATTGTATATATGAGAATATATATCTGTATTTGAACATATCTGACTAAATTTGAAATAATAAATATATAGATATATATATTTGATTTGAATTTAAATTTCGAGTAAATGGATTATAAAATAAATATATATGAGAAATTATAATAAGTTGAATTATAATAAAAGCAATTGGTATTGAATCTAATAATATATATTTAAGCTAGAAATAAATATATCTATGTAATTCATTAGATATGCATTTGATTTCAAAACATTGTCTTTTAATGAATATGTGTGAATACAAACAAAAATATGTTTACAAAGTAAAATGAATAAAGTAAAATACCTTTAGCCACCATAACAAAGACATATCTCAGCCGAGTTAAAGCAAGAGTAGGCAAGAAGAAAAGAAAAGATAGTATATAAATATATTTAAGCATGAAACACATAGTACATTAGCATTAAAATGCTTTCATCTCAGCACAAACTTAAGTCAATTCGAAATCTTATTAAGCATTTCAGCCTCCACAAATTTGCCTAATAAAACATAGTATATATGTACATAGGATATGAAGCATACCCAGGCAAGTAATCATGTTTGTAAAATAGATATGCAGGCAAAAGAATAAACAAGGTAAAAATAAAAAAAATATCTATGTACTAAAATAAGATAAGGGTTGAGACATAAAGGACTTTAGCATTAAATGCTAGTTTCAACAAGTCAATTCGAATTGTTAAAATTTTCTTCAGCCTCCATCCTTTTGAAAAAATCTCTGATAAATTGTACAAACTTGTACACTGTTGCATAAGAGAATTATAACCTGTAAGCTATTTTTCTCACATCACTTTCCATTGCCAGTTCGAGCCAAACAAAACTAAGTTAAAACTCCATTAAAACCTAAACAAAACTTCATTTAAACATCATCAACCAGCAACAACAACTCAATACAACAGAAACAAGATGATTGGCAGGATGGTCAAAGTAGAAAACACTTTCCAGTTTTTCAAATTCAAAACTGTTTGCAAAGAAACCGTGCTCTGTTCTTCTCTGCAAAGCAGGTGAGTAACATTTTATTTAAAAATAAAACTTGTTAATATGAAGCATGTTTTTCTCTGAGATGCTATATATTTTGTATACATGTGATTGTGCAAATCTGTGTATGTATGTACACTTGAATACCCTGTTAGCCTGTTACCAGTTGTTTATCTTGTTTTAGTAGATATGTAAATAAATCTTCATCTCTCGATCTATTAATTATGTGGACTTAGGATGTAGACAAATAATGTTTGTTGGGTTAAAATCTAAGTATTAAAAATGTATTAAAGATTGAACAACATATATTTGCCGCTGGTAACTCAAGAAACTAAATACAACTTCAATAAGTTGTAAAAATCAAACTTTTGGTTTTAAGGATTCAGGAATATAAATCGAAACTACATACAAAAATTTGATTTTTAAAGTAAGTTTTACAATTTTAAAGTAAGGGGACGAAGAGCAGTTCCAGTTTCATTGTTTTAGGTATTTTGAGTTGCCGTGTGACATCACGTCGACCGGAGACGTCGTGGTTTGGTCTGGAGGTGGAGGAGTTATGGGGAAGTTTGGGAAAAATGGTGGAATGGACGGAAGATCGACATGGAGGCGATGGCGATGGTTTCTCGTTCGTAAACCTAGTTTCTGATAGCGGTGATGTTTCGTCTCGTTCGACGTCAAGACACGATCGAGTGTATCGAGTTTTTGAGATGTTGTAGAGGGAAGGTAGACGAGGCTGTGGCCGGAGTTACGTGGTTCTGATGGACGGAGCGTGGTGAACGAGGTGATAATAGGCTTCGCGGTGATGGGTTAAACCATTCCAGCTTTGAGTTTAAAGCTCGATTACGAGTCTGGGTGTTAGGTCGAAGTCTGATGGTTGGAGAGGGATGCGAGGTTGGTCGATGACGTGGTGAGGCCAGCGAGGTTGATTGGAGTTGGCCGAGAGCACTGTGCACGTGCACGGTCTGGAAATGGTGTCAGTGATGTATCTGGGGAAGAAGGGACTTGGACTCGAAGGGGGGACTCGGGGAATTCGTGGGTTAGCTCGGGTAGATTGATAAAGGCCTCGAAGTAAATAAGGGCTGTCTCGGGTTGTTGTTTTCACAGTTTAACAATACCCAGATTTTAACTCGAGTGCATACTCGGGTAAAACGTGGTTTGGCTCGGGTAAATCTGTATTTTTCTCGAAGCAAACATAGGGAAGACTCGGGTAAATCATTTCATGTTTTACAGTAACCAGTTTTTCATAGTTTTAAGTTTTTGTGTAAATTTAAACAAGATTAAAACTGAAATTTAATTAAGTGTTTAAATCCAGATTTTGAAATAAAAGAAAAGTTTTAAATTTAAATATTTTTAATAAATTTAAATATTTGAATTTAAAGGGTTTTGATTTAAAATACTCTTCATGGCAAAGTGTTTTTAAATGTGTAATTTAAGATGTTTAAAAAGTTAGTTTATAAAATGATAAAAGCTAAATTAATGAAGTAATTAATAGATGATTACTTAATGTAATTTATTGAATAATGATTGGAAATTTGAATGAATTGATTGTTAAAAATCAAAGGATCAATTAATAACGGTGATTAATTAAAATTAATTCAATAATTAAAGATTCATTGATTCATTGATTTAAAATTGATTAGTTAAAATTAAGGGTTAACTAATAAATTTGAAAGTAAGATTTACTTCAAATAATTTGTAATTAAATTACGATAATTAACCCGGTTTAATAAATTGATACATCTGATTTAAAGTAATCAGTTGATTAATAAATTTACTTATGAATATTTGGATTCTATTGATTTGATTGTTTGATATCCCTGATATATGATGCTTTGTGATACATCCTGATTTATGTTGTTATCTGTAATTTACCTATCTGTGATACATATCTGTGATCTGTGAATGAAGATGAGCGTTATAGTTTATATCGCTTATCAACTATATTTCTGTATTCTGATATGTGATGATTCATTGTGTTGCACTATTGTGTAAAACCCATGGACCACACTTTTACACACACAAATATGGATTTCACGTGGAAATCGGTTAAGTCACAGATAATGTAAATTTGATGTATTTGAAATTGAAATTTTAATTTCAATTGATTTTGAAATTTGAAATTCGGGTTTAAAGTGAAAAGCTTTCGGAATGGAATTTCAAAGATAAAAGTTATTTTGAATAACTTAATCGAGTTTTGAAAATTTAAATAATTTGATTTAAATTTGAATTCAAGTTTAAAGTTGAATCCTATGATTTGAAACTAGGGATTGAAGATGATATAAATGTGTTTATCTGAATTTAAACCATTTAAAAAATGTAATTTTGAGAATTTGGACTTAACCCAAGGATTTCAACTCGTATGAATAAATCAAATTTTCTGAAATGAAACTGTTGTTTTAAAAGAATAAAAGCTTTCAGATAAGAAATGAAATTCCAGTTTAATTAAAGGAATTTCAATATTGAATTGAAAGATGGTTTTCCAAGTTATGAATGAATTGTTTTGAAAAGCTATGATTTGAATATGTTATCTTTAACAGATTTAAAATAATGATTTGTTTAAATCATTTGAAATGGGATTGTTTTGAAAGCTATAAGTTAAATCTTTGATTTAAAGATTTAACGAGTTAATCAAATTGAAATGGAAATTAATTTGGAAAATCTGTGAATGAATCTTTTGTTTAAAAGATTAAAGTGTGGAAACTGTTTAAACCGTAAAGATTGAATCTTTTTGTTTAAAGATTTAAAATGGTGATTTGATAAACCATTTGAAAAGAAAGATTTTGGGTTTTAAGTTGTGACTTAATTGAAATCCCATATCCATATGTTTTTAAATATTACGCTCACTATTCGGTTTAGCCGGGAGAGGACCTTTGGGTCGTATAACCCATTCCGAATATGTGATACGTCGATATGGATGGCATTTGAAGACCGGTGTTGAAGACCGGATATTTTTGAAAACGGAAGGATTACCGTCGAGTTACTCTGCATCGGCTGATCCCCGATATAGAGGTTTTATCATCCTTAGTGACGGGAAGTCCGGACGTGATTGGAAATTATCCGGATTTGCAAGGACTTCGCGAGAAGTGCCTTCGGTTCTGTTCGATCCCGGAACAGACTTGTATGGATTGTATGTCTGACATTACACTTTGAGATATAAAGCCGATTTCTTTCAAATACATCTCTGTTGGTGGCGGAGAATTTATTCTCTTAGCTTAACACCCTTCTCTGAGACGTACGAGCTCAGAGGTTATGTAGTTGAAATTTATCAGCGATATATCCCAATTTGGTAATGTGACATGCTGAGTGTTGCTGTGTGATGATCAGTGTTTGATCATTTGTGATATGATCATTTGTTTGATCATTTATCTTTGTGATCATAGGTTGATCATCTGTTGACCCAAAGCGTGGCTTTTTGAAAAAGCGTAGCTTTGTGGACGAGACTTCGTCAGGACCTCACAACCCGGAAATGGTCGAAACAGGAATGTTGCGGCAAGGTTATGAGGGTCGCGCCCTTTAGGGTATGCCATTTCCTTCTGGAAAGGGGTGGTATTATGGTATGGAGCCCTGATACTTACTCATGTGGATACACTTTCTTTATGATGTGTGATGTTGGATATCGAGCGCTCGGATAAAGGTCCCAAAGGACCGGGAGGTGGCATATTCGTGAGTTACCTGTTACAGGGGTAACCCGGCCTTGTTTGGCAGAGAGCAGTTTGTCTCTCGGGACGTCCCGCCAGAGGCGATCCCATGCGGCGGAAGGAAGTTCCTTAGCCTGACCATTTGTTGGAAATCCATCTTCCAAATACGAACTTTGTACGGTATTAGTTGTAGAACCTGCCATTTACTTATGGTGGCGCCCCACTGTTTAGATGGTAGCTATAGTAGGCATAGTTCGAAATGTCTATGCTGGCTAAGATTAATATTATACTTTCGAAATGTTTTCTGCACTATGCACTAATAATAATATCCAATTGATTTTGCGTAGTAAGCATCTTTGACTATCATAAGAAGAAATCTCCTCCAATTCTGCGTTTGCATTGTGTGTGTGGCGGGAGGTCTTATGGTAGTTTCATTTTCTAAAAGCATTGCGGATTTCAATGTTTTAAAATCTTTTGTTGATTGTTTAAAGATAAACTATTTTTTTTGTTGCTCACACCAGTCCCATGACTGATCCGGAGTTTATTGTTCCCTTCCTAAACTCTGGGTGCTCATAATTTTCCACACGAGCAGTCTAGAGTTGGGTTTGTTTTCAGATATTCAGGTTTAGTAGATTATCTGGAGCTAGTTCATTCATCGGAGTTGCTTATCTTGGAGTTGTGGATTCATTCTTGTCTGAAGATCATTTTGGAGTTATCATTCCTATTGATATTGTTCCGCTGCTGTTGTTATCTTTTCTTTTCCGCTGCTATTTGTTGTATCATATCTCTGATGTATATTGATATTCATTGTATCACTCTGTTGTATTAGATATTGTGTATCAATGTATTATTCTTTTCTTCCGCTGTGTTATTTACTTAATTGTGTTATAGCTCCGGCGAATCGGATTTGAACGGTCGAATCTGCGGCATTCTAGTACAATGTGAAGTACGGATGTTGATTTTCAAGCGGGCAAAACCTGAGTCGTTACAAATTGACACAAATTTTAAAAGAAAAAATAAAACAAAATAAATAATATAAACAAAACCCTATTATAAATCTAAGCCCAAAGTAAAATATAATAGAGGCCGGCCCAATAAAAAATGTATTTGGTTGATTTTGTTTTTGTTAGTGGTTTGGGTTCATTGATGTGTTGAGCCTGATCTTCATTATTATGTGGTCTGGTCATATTACTGGGTATTTCCATATGTATACATACATACATATATGTATGTATATATGTGTGTGAAATAGGCATCAATTCTGGTTTCAAGTGTATGCATACATCTCTGTTTCATATGCATTTTTGATTGGTCTCTTCTTCACTTGAATTTTCATATTGCTTTGAGTCGAAATCCAGTTGCTTGCCTCTAAACTGTTGTGTTACTGCCTTTAGTTCGACCTGAGTTATGTAGTTTGATTGCCACTTTCTCTGACCTGGTCTGCATTGGCTTCGAGTCTAGTCTGTATTGTATTTGTGCTTGTACTTGATCATTTCATGTTGAATTCACCTCTGGTTCACTTTGTTGTTGCATTCATTCTGGACTGGTCTTTGTTGCTCCTGATATGCTAGCTCGAGTTGGTCTTCAATTATCTTTGAGTCTATACTGTTTTGTGTTTTCATGTTAGTCGAGACTCATATGCGTCTGAACTGATATATGAGTGTTCATGCATGTATGCTGGTGCCTTGTTGAGTGTACTTGTATTTGAACCTATCTTATAGTCTGGTTTCATTTTAAATCATGTTGATCGACCATTGAAATTTGTACTTGTTTTCGTATTGCACCTGAGTTGAATCCTGCCTCGGCTCGGGTTTGACCTTGTGCACACCTGTCCCTGCAATTTTATCAAGCGTATATTGGTGTGCACGGCCTTGTGGCATGTACAGTGATACACTGTGCATGTCACAAGTTGTTTGTGTAAAATGAATTTAAAAGAGAAATGATGACGAACAACCCAAATAACTGAGGCAAACAATATTTTCAAAACACACATTTTATTGTATACTGCAAAATATTTCTTTTCAATTTTACTGCGTTAGTGTTTATTTTGCAGATAATTCAGATGCTGGAAACAAACTGGAATAGAGTTGAAGAACAAATACGAGTGATGAGTGAATGTAGTGAGGTGACATTGTACATTGAAAAATGTGTTGTAATTGAAATTGTATTGAAATTGAAAATGTGTAAATGTAGTGAGAGCTCAAATTTGTACTATTTGAATTTGTAATAAAATATTTGTTTGAATAAAATATTTGTTTGAATATGAATTCTGTGTTATTTATTTTATTCATCAAATATTTATTTAATTATATGAAAAATAAAATAGTACAATAACAAATACATTTAAATGAATATATATATATATATATATATATGTTTATTATCATCAAACAAAAATCATAGGCTAGTGTATTCTACATATTGCATGTTTGCATATCAGTATATTATTATGTTATAACCGTTATGGATACATGAGCATAATATGTGGTTGAGATGTTATGGTTAAGAAACCAGTAAGGGGGAAACCCATTCCGCTTAGTGGCATGGTCTAACTGGATATTTATTTGGTTCGAGATGGTAGATAATTATTTACACTAGACTGTTGTTTGATTCGAAGGTTTTTTCTCTTAAAGTCTTAAACTCTTGAGTACTCATTTGAGTATGTCGGGAGTAAGGGTTTTCAGGTTTTCAGTTAGATGAATAAGCTTTTGAAGACATGCGGGAGGCAATCTAGTTATTTAGAAGTACCTATCTAATCCGCTGTGTTGTTTGGTTTTGTCTGTATGGATGTAGTGGCAAGTTATATAATTGCCAAGTGTTAGACTCTGATCAACCAAGGGTGCATCTTCATATGTTTCTCTTGAAGTATTTTGTATAGCTATATTTTCTCTGAATATGGAATCGCAAATGGGATTATAAATTAATATGGAATCATATTTTGAAATGGAATGTAAAAGTTATTTCTGAATTGTGTTGAAAAATTTTCATATTCACGTGCTCCTGATTATTGATATGATTAACACAGCCGCATTTTATCATCGGGAACTAATAACTATAGATGACTACAGCATCCGTAGCGGTTAGTTTTGGGCCTCAGAATGGGGGGATGTTACAAGTTGGTATCAGAGCATAGGTTTATGATTAAAAGCATTTTAAACCTAGAGAGTTTTTGAAAACATAATCCTAATGAATCAGAGAATAAGATTGGAGTATGGGATAACGCTATAGTAACATACTTGTATTTGTTATATAAGTATGTATTCTATCTCTATTCTCCCCTCTCCTTAGACCGTTCTTCTATATCTTACAAAGGCTCGTGTGCAGATTTATGAGAAAGAAAGACATTGAAGCAAGAAACAGAAGAGTGAATCTTTGTGGCAGAAGCACCACAATGAATGGAAATGCTTGGCCGAACACCAGAAGGAATCCGGGTCGACAGGAAAATGCCAAGCCGAGTCGAGATTACACTAGTCTGGATGGGAAGCCTTTTCTAGGGACTGAAAATGCAATAGAATTGGAGAACTGGCTATTACATTGTGAAAGGATTTTTGCTGATTTGGGTCTGAATTATGAGCAGAAAAGGAGGTTGGCTTCGAGACAGTTGCAAGGAGCAGCTTTTTTCTAGTGGAACGTGGTGCCCGTAGGGGCACCAGAAGAAGAATTGACTTGGACAGAATTTCGAAGGAGATTTGTGGAAAGGTTTTTGACTGAAGTATCCAAGTCAACCTTACTTAGGTAGTTTATGTAGTTGGAGCAGGGAGAAATATTAGTGTTGGAATACTCTACTAAGTCTGATAAGCTGTCCAGATATGGATATGCCACTGTTATCAAGAGGAACGAGAAGTTTATTTGGAGGTTAAGACCGGAGATTTCTTGGGCAACCATGCCATAGATCCATCAAACGTAGCAATAGAGATGGCAATCAGGAACGTGGAGATGCTTTATACTTTTGGAAAAGAAAGCCAGTTGGAATCCAGAGTTCTCAAAATAAGAAGAGGAAGTTCTTTAAAGGAAAGGGAGCTCAGAAGGGTGGAGCTGCTAAAAAATGGAAGGCAAATATTGTTTGTTTTAAATGTGATAAGAACGGGCACTATGCCAATGAGTGTCAATCAGGCGATGGCAAGATGGTTATGGGTAAGCAGACTGTGAAGTACTTTAACTGCGACCAAGTGGGGCATTATAAGAACAAGTGTCTAGAAACGGCCAAGGCTAACAAAGGAAAGGTGTTTTCTTTGAATCCATTTGCATCAAGACCAATAGCGGTTGAAAAGGGAAAGTCTATAATGGAAGGTAGATTCATAGCATACCAGTTAGGGTACTGTTTGATATTGGTGCATCACTTTCATTTATATCTCAGTGTTTGGTAGATAAGTTATGTTTAAAACCATCATACCTTGTTACTTCCTTAAGGATAGCTAATCTAATAGAAGGGTACGCAACTCTTGGGATGAGATGTGACTATTTAGAATTTAAGTTTCTAGGTTATACTTTCTCCTGCAGTTTGTATATATTTGATTTTGCGGGTTTTGAGATTATTTTTGGTATGGATTGCTTGTGCAAATATGATGCTAGGATATTTTGCCGGGATAGGAGAATATTAATTAGGCACCCTGATAGTAGTGATCGAATTGTATACTCAATAGATTACTCGAGTGTGGATATTTGTACTTTGTTGGGAGCAACGGAAGTAGAAGATGAAGTGCATTAGGTTTTGGTTGCAAGGGAATTTGCATATGTTTTTGAGCCGATTACAAAACTACAATCGAAACGAGCTATTGAGTTTCGAATAAATCTTCTACCTGGAGCTAAAACCGTAAGTAGACCACCTAGCAGGATGACGCTTACCGAGATGAAGGAGTTAAAGGTGCAACTAGTAGAATTAGAAGGAAAGAGTTTTATTAGACCAAGCAGTTTGCCTTGGGGAGCGGCCATGATATTCATGAAGAAACTGAATGGGTCGTTAACATTGTGCATTGATTATCATAAGTCGAATGAGAAGACAATAAACAATCGATATCCTTTATCGAGAATTGATGATTTATTTGATCAGTTGAGTGGAGCCAAAGTATTTTCCCAGTTCGATTTGGTAACAAGGTTCCACCAATTGAGAGTGGTAGAGGACAGGATTACTTTGACGACATTTCGAACGAGATATGGTTTGTACGAGTTGCTAGTGATGCCAATCGAATTAACTAATGCGCTTGCTTTATTTGTGGATTTGATGAACTAGATTTTTTGAGAGCACCTGGATAGGATCGTGTTGGTATTGATTGATGACATTTTGGTATATTCTAAGGATGAAAGAGATCATGAGATTCATCTTAGAATAGTTCTTGAGATGTTGAGGCAACATCAACTGAAAGCAAATTTTTTGAAGTTTCATTTTTGAAAGAAAAAAATGAAGTTTCTTGGTCATGTAGTTTTAGAGAAAGGGTTGTCGGTGGATCCAGCGAAGATTGAGGCTGTAAATGGTTGGAAATGACCTGAGACGGTGATCAAGATAAGAAGTTTTCTTGGATTAGCTGACTATTACCAGAGATTTATCAAAAATTTCTCACGGATAGCAGCACCCCTGACTAATCTAACGAGAAAGGACATGAAGTTTATTTGGTCCAAAAAATGTGAGAAAGAATTCCTTGAGTTAAACCATTTGTTGACTAATGCGCCCATGTTAGTTGTTTCAGATGGGAATCAGGATTTAGTAGTGCATGCGGGTGTATGCGGTTGTATATGGAATGATATTAGGAATTGTATTGATGTAGATGGGTAAAGTGATTGCCTACGCTTCCTGACAGCTCAGACCACATGTAGTTAGATATTTGACTTATGATTTAGAGTTGGCAGCGATGATTTTTGCATTGAAAGTGTGGAGACACTACCTCTTAGAAGAAAGATTCCAGTTGTTTGCGGATCATAAGTCTTTGAGGTATTTATTCTCCCAGAAAGAGTTGAATATGAGACAGTAGAGGTGGCTGGAGTTTTAAGCGGCTTATGATTTTAGTATTGAGTATACACCAGGGAAAGGAAATAAAGTTGCAAATGCACTTAGCAGGAAACATCAGAATGTGGTGTTAGCTATGTTGGATGCATGGAAGGATTTAAAGGCGTTGACTACTTATAGTGTGCAGTTAAGATCGACTGCTAGTTTTGGTCAAAGTACAGCCGTGTTGTCTTGCTTGGAAGTTTGACTAGTGTTGATCGAAAGGATTGCTTCTATATAGGGAGATGATCCGTTGTTAGCCGAAAAGATTAGAAGACTGGAAGGTGGAACCGAGATCGATGATCTAAAGGATTTTAGTCTTGACCAGAGAGGAGGGTTGAGGAAGAAGGGATGGTTACATGTTCCAGCTGATGGTGACCTACGAAAAGAAGTTCTTAGGGAGTGTCATCAATCAAAATTTGTGATTCATCTTGGGGGAACCAAAATGTATCATGATATGAAGAAGTTTCTTCTAGGAAAGTATGAAAAGGGATGTAGGCTTATGGGTGAAGCAATATGCAAATTTCCAGCAAGTGGAAGCCAAACATCAGAAGCCGAGCGGATTGCTTCAGCCTTTAGATATACTAGTTTGGAAATGGGATTCAATATCCATGGATTTTATTGATGGGTTGCTAAGGTCAAATAGGGGAAATGAAAGTACATGGGTCATAGTGGATAGACTGACCAAATGTGCACATTTCATTCCCGTTAAGTCAACCAGAACAACACCTGTATTGGCTAAGTTGTTTATGAAGAACATTGTTGGACTGCATGGGATTCCTAATGGTATAGTCAGGGACATAGATGCTTTGTTCACTAGTGAATTCTGAAAGAGTCTACAGGAGGTATTAGGTAGCAAGCTTAAGATGAGTATCGCTTATCACCCACACAAAGATGGGTAGACAAAGAGAGAGAGTCAATAAGGTACTTGAAGATTTGTTGAGAGCTTGTGTACTAGATTTTGGTGGGTCGTGGGAAGACCATTTGCAATTGGTTGAGTTTTCCTATAATAATAGTTATTAGACTAATATAGGAATGGTGCCTTTCAAAGCTTTGTGTGAAAGACCGTGCAAATGACTAGCATGTTGGTTAGAGATCGGAGATAGATTGGTCCTTGGTTCACATATGGTAAGAGAAGCTACAGAGAAGATTGAGTTAATCTGAGATAGGATGTGAGAAGCTCAGTCTAGGCAAAATAGTTACGTGGATAAAAGGCGTAAAGATTTAGAGTTCTCCGTTGGAAATCGTGTTTTCATTTAGATATCACCGATGAAGGGTGTGGTACGATTTGGAAAGTCAGTGAAACTGACATCGAGATAAGTTGGACCGTTCCCTATTATAGAGAGGATCGAGAAACTCGCGTACCAAGTAGAGTTATCGAGTAGTTTAGCAGGTGTCCATAATGTGTTTCGTATTTCTCATCTTAAGAAGTATGTGCATGACCTAGAGACTATTATTGCTCTAACTGCATTGGAAGATTTAGTAAAAGAACCGAATCTGACTTTTATGAGACAACCAGTTTGAGTTGTAGCAAGAGATGAAAAGAAGTTAAGGAACAAGACAGTCAGATTAGTGAAGGTTCAATGGAGTGACAATGAGAAAGACTGTACTTGGGAAACAAAAGACGGGATTAGGGATACTTATCTTGAGCTGTTATGATGGTATATTCTATATTTGTTGTACATAGACTTTATAGCTGGTAGGATATACTAGCATTGTTTACATGTTTGATGTGCTTGTTTTGTAGTCCTTAATTTTGAGGATGAAATTCCTTAAGGAGGGGAGCCTGTAATGCCCCTAATTTTAGTTTAACATTATTCAGGATATTTAATTGGATAGATTAAATAGAATAATGTAAATGGTTAAGGAAAAAGAGATTTGAAAATTTTATAAGGTCGAGCTATTACTAATGAACTAAGTAAGATTGTTTAAAGATTTATCATATAAGAGAATATATGGGAGGGGCAAAATAGGTAGATCCATCTTTTAAACCATAAACCCTCTCTCCCTCATATCATTCTCATTTTACCTAACATCAAAACAATCAAAGAAAAAAGAGGAGGCCGACTATTATCAAGCAAGATAATACTGAAATCTAAGGGTGATTCAAGGGCAATAGCTAAGGAAGAAAAACACTAATCAAATCTTTACTCTAACAATTAAATCTAAGGTGAATAATACATGAACCGTCTCTATTTTTGTTCTTGAATTCGGCTATGGATAATACCATAATGGTTTTGATGATTTTTGCCAAGTTATGGTTATTTAATCATTGTTTGGATAGAATAATGATTTATGGGATAATTTAAGTGGGTTTTAAGGGTAAAACCAAAGTTTTTAATCTCCAATAGCTTTGATTTTCTGATATGTTGAGAAAAACATTATTTTGGAGATGGGCTTTTAATTTTATAATTTTCCAAATTAAATTGAATATTTTAAAATTTTCCTAAGGAGGAAATTGAGTTAATTTTGGATTTTAATTATTTAAAATAATTGGACATGGTTTTTGGCCCTGAAATTTTTATATGGTAAATAGTATGGTATTTGGGATTTTTGGAGATTTTTTCAAAGTATTTTCAAATTATCATGAATTTATTATGCTAGATAAGCATATAAACCCATGATTAATTAAGGGTATTAATTAATTAAGTTTACAGAACATTTTGAGACTTTGAAAATTGTATGCGGCAGTAGTTCTGAAAAGAACTGGATAAAGTATTTTATTATCCAATAGAAATTTGACAAAGAATAAGATTTGGTGAAAAGAATTTGCTTTTATGGATAATAAATCGGTTTTCACATAAATTACGTTAATGTCATGTCCTTAATGTCATCGTCGAGCCCAATACAACACCGCATCCATGAGTGTCGATGTCGATGAGGCGATAAGAGCATGGTAACTAATTAGGTAGTTATGGAGTGATTCTCACCATATCGAAGTGGACATCAGCGATAACCATTATTGGTGACGTCGCATTCTCATGACTCATCTAATTTGACGTCGCACATCTATGTTTTAAATGATGCCACATACCATCCTTTTGATAAAAGCTCAATGTCGTCTTTAACGTCAACCTTATTCATATACACTTTAGGCGGCATAATAGCCGAAGTGAATTAAGTAAACTATTTTATAATGTCGCCGATGGTCTTGAGACCGCTATTCATTAAGGTTGACGAGGTCTCTTTTCATTGTTAGCTACGATGTCGTGTGGTATTGTTGCAGTGATTATTGGAGTTGATGTTGTTTTAAATAAGCGGATAACCTATAGAGTATGAAAGTTGACAGCACCATTTTCGATAAGAGTTTTAAATACTTAAAAGTGTTTAAGTTTTTGGTCTTCGACCTTGATAGAGGTTGACAAGGGTTTTAACGCCGCGTGTTTTTTGATTATCTTAATAAAAGCAGAGAGCCTTAAGCCTCTTTGTCGACATTGTTATTGACATCGACATTGATCTAAACTAACCTATTTAAAGCGACGAGCCTCGTGTTTTTATGACTTTGACTTTAGAACCTAAATTGGGGATACCAATGCTTATATTTCTATGTGTTAAAAGTATAGGAAGTTGATATTATTTATTGGGGGTACCAAGGTAGAATAAACTCGACACCAGTCATTGGGGATACCAATGTATGTTTTAATAAATTTGACATAGATCATTGGGAATACCAATGTATATTTCAATAAATTTGGCATAGATCATTTGGGGATACCACTGTATGTCATTTTAAGATGTTACAACTTTAAGGGGAGATAAACTAATTGGGGAAACCAATAGACATAGATTAAACATGTGGGTAACATGAATTAGATTGTTAAATGAAGGGTTCATAGTTATCCAAGGAAAACTATGGGATGTGAGATGGATAGTCCACATCATGATGGAGGTGGATAGTCTTTATGAAGTGAATGAAAGGTTCATAGTTAACGCAGGAAAACTATAGGATGTGTGATGGATAGTCCACATCAGTTTTAAATGAATGGAATATACATAACGGATAGTCCATATAGTTTAATAGCTAAACCATGTATGATGGGTAGTCCATATGGCAAGGAAGGGTAATCCAAGTAATAATTTCATGTGAGATGGATAGTCTACATAATTTTATTAATTAAACCATGGATGACGGGTAGTCAATGTGGTAGAGGATGGGTAATCCAAAGAATTAATATATGTGAGATGGGTAGTCCACATAAGTATAAGATGGATAGTCAATGAAAATTTAGATGGGTAGTCTAATAATTTGGGATGGGTAGTCCAGTGGATATTGCATGTTTGCATATCAGTGTATTATTATGTATGACCATTGTGGATGCAGGAGTATAGTATATGGTTGAGATGTTATGGTTAAGATACTAGTGAGGGGAAAACCCTTTTCCGCTCAGCGGTGTGGTCTCACTAGATATTTATTTGGTTTGAGATGGTAGGTTGTTATTCACACTAGACCGTTGTCTGACCTAAATTTTTGTTTTTTCCCTTAAACTCTCGGGTACTTATTTGAGTAGGTGGGGATTAAGGGTTTTCGGGTTTCCAGTTAAACGAATAATCTTCCAGAGACATGCATGAGACAATCTCGCTATTTAGGAATACCTATCTAATCTGATGTGTTGTTTGGTTTTATTTGTATGGATGTAGTGGCAAGTTATATAATTGCCAAGTGTTAGACTCTAATTTACCAAGGGAGCACTTTATATGTCACTCTTGAAGTACTTTGTATAGTAATACTTTATAGTAATACTTTCTCTGAACATGGAATCGAAAATAAGATTATGTAATGAATATGGAATCATATTTTGAAATGGAATGTAAAGGTTATTTCTGAATTGTGTTGAAATTTTTTCATATTCGTGTGCTTTTGATAATTTATATGATTAACATAGCCGCATTTTGTCGCTGGGAACTAATAACTATAGATGACTGCGTAATCTGTAGTAGTCAATTGGACCTCAGAATAAGGGGATGTTATAGGCGCTCCTCAAACTGATGAGGAAAGAGAGCATATAAACAGGATATCGTATGCATCTACAATCGTTCCCATCATGTATGCTATGCTTTGTATTAGACTAGATGTCACTTATACATTAGGATACGTAAGCCGATATCAGTCTAATTTTGAGCATTGGTCAGTACTGAAATGTATTCTTAAGTATTTGTGAAGTACTAATGACTTGTTCCTTATATATGGGAATGGAGACCTCCTTATGAAACGGTGTACAGATTCAAGCATTCAAAGTGATATCGATGACAGTAAATCAGTGTTTGGGTATGTATGTTCATTGAATTCTAGAGCAGTCGATTGGAAAAGTTCTAAGTAAGAGACGGTTGCTGATTCAATGATGAATGTCGAATACTTCACCCTCAACAAAGCAGCAAAACAACCGATTCAGATGCGAGACTGAGCTTGGAGTGTTTTCAAATGTTGAAAACCTATGACATTGTTATGTGATAACAATGCAACAATGCTGATCGTAAAGGAACCTAGGTCTCATAAGAAGTAAATACACGTTCATCGTAAGTTCCACCTCATTAGAGAGTTTGTTACTAAGGAAGAGACTGTGATTGAAAGAGTAGCCACTAAGGACAACTTAGTAGATCCATTCATAAAGGGACTAACTCAACCTTGTTTGAGCAAACCGATCCAAGGTATGGGATTGAAATTCCATAATTGGTCCCAAGTGCAAGTGGGATATTTGGGGGTATGCCATGGAGGTAATTCAGTAATTTGTTATAAATTATTAACTATGTAATAAAATCTCATTCGAAGTAAAAGGTGTTTGTCTTTCTATTATATGCTTTCATATTATGATATGTTAACTAAATATATCATTTAAGATATAAACTGAAATTTTTTAAATGATATGTTAGGCAATAGTAATTACAATGTGTTATAATCATTAGAAATTTATCACATTAGGATAACATATTATTATAAATATTCCTAACCAAGATGTTTCAAGAAAGGATATCAATTTATCTGTTGAAACTATAGTACATAACCCTTTCCAAATGTTGGACAGTTTATTACTCATGGCTGCCAGGGGCACCAAGGCGTTACATACTGATAGTTATTGGATAACCATGGAATGACTGTAACACCCCATAAAATTAATGGTAATTAATAAATAATTATTAAGACTTAAAAATGGAAATTGAGCAAACATCAAAATTTGACCATGAAACATGCACCATTGTGATTGTGGTGATTTTCCGAGCAACTTTCATATTTGAAGTCTTTCGATTGGAGTTCAAACAAAGAAGTTATCAGCGTTTGAAAATTTCAAAACAAAAATGATTAAAAAACAAAAGGAAATAAATAATAATAATTCCATGGACCCCACCGATCGAACCCCTCGTCAGGCCGATTGACCGCTTATAGTGAGCAGTAGACTGGTCAGCGAGTGGCGGCTAGGGTTGAACCTTGGCCGAACGGGCTGGATTTAATTATTTTAAATCTAATGGATACGATTGATTCGAGCGTCTATAAATATAGTCCTAGCCCATCACTTTTCTACTCATATTTTATGATCAAAGTAGTGGAGCTTAGCAATTTTCCTTCTCCTTATTAATAATAAAATATTAATATATATAATCAGAGAGGGTAGAAAATAAAAGAGAAGAAGAGAAGGAGTGAATCGATACTGCGTAAAAAGGTAAATTTCATAATTATAAATTTATATTCCCCATAAACCTAAATCTCAGGTATGCAATTCTTAATAGAATATATATCTTGTTATACATATTTTTGTATTGGAAAAGAAAAAGGAGTCAAATTAAAGGTATGGATTTAGATTTGGGAGATTACGAAAACTAGAAAGGTGAGTGGGAAATTACGTGATTTATATATAACATTGAAATTTATATCGTTGAGTTTTATTTAATTATTATGTCTATGCCAGACCTATAGAGTTATAGGCTTAGGAAGAACATATTCAATTGAAATATCTCCTACATATTCTATAATTAGGTAATTGGAACAGGAATGATATTTACACCCTAATCTGGAAATTTGGAAATCAATCCCTAAATTTTTTGAAGTAGAATGTTGATAAGATTGTAATATTTATTCAAGATTTATGATAATTGGGTTGTAAATTGTTAGTATAGATTTAAACTGTTCTAATTTCACTTGGATGTGAATTTCTTTGTTTTAATTTATTGGAAGCTTTTTAGGTACAATTTAGTCGTATCTATTTCCGTGTAATTTCCATAAACTATCTAATTCCACAACTATGTATAAAAAGTGCATTGTGTGAAATAATAAGGAACATACTAAAAAGGAAAGAGATATATAAAGTACGGATGTTCTCCTCCATAATTTGCTCCGTCTATTTCAATAAATGAAAAGAAATAATTTCTTATAATTTCAAACAGAGCAAAAGTCTCATATTTTGGTAATTCGTGGAAATTTATAACAATAATCCCTTTTGGAAAGGATAACCCTAATGTATTAAAATATAGAAATATATATTCCTTAAAGAATGTACATATAAGTGTGTTCTGGAATTCCTAAGCGTAGGAATTAATGAGTTAGAAATAGGAACAGATACACACACATATGTGTGTGTGTCTATATATATATATATATATATATTTGTATGTATGTATGTATAGCTTAATATACGACGATATTCATATTAGTTATAATTAGGACGGCCAGTTATTAATAGCATAGTAAATTATAGGACTAGGAGGTGTAGATGGAAAAGAGATAGTAAATCCAAAATTAGTAGCGCAATAAACGTGCAGTTAATAGGGAGTTATAAGAATTAAATACAAACATAAATACGTTTAATGGGACTGATTAAGGAATTTAATATGATGTTTATAGGGAAATGAAATAGGAATAAAAGGTTGATTAAAATGAATAAATAAATGTCATTATTGATTGTCCAATTTGAATAATAATGACCCGTTATTATGGACAATTACATTTATGAGACGTAAGAGGGAAATAGTGAATATATGTAATAAGCATATAAGATAGGAATTAAATGTTAGGAGGCAGTATAATTTTCATAGTAGGAAATTATACAGCTTTAATTATACGTTTAGGACGAGCGTGAATTAACGGGCCTAACTTAATATTAGGCCTAGGATGATTGGTTTGGTTTCGTAAGGGTGGGGATGAAAGGTCAGTGGAGTTACACAACATAAGTCTGCCCTTAATTAAGAGGCTAGCAGCAATTGTGTATACTTACTACTGATGTGTGACATCTCCAACCATAGGATCATTAGGGAAAGGTTACGCATTTACTTATAGGTGTGGGAAAATATACTAAGGGTTCGCCTTGGATTTGGAGTATTAAATGACTCAGTGCCTATAGGGATGTTAAGGGGTTTACTTCAAGGTGGAAGGTATTATATAACCATTAGGTCTGCCACCTCTCTATATAAGAAGTCTCGAATAACCTACGACGACTCCTAATAGGTAAATGAGGTCTGCTTCATTTCTAACAAGAGGTATTAAGTAACTAGGATGGGTATTTTTCCTTGATTTACATTAGGATAGTCTAAAAGGGATTTCGGTTGTGGAAGGCCAGCGGGCTATGTCAGTATTGTCGTTGTACCGGTATTTAGTAGTAGGGCCGGCATATAGGCTATGACCACCAACGGTCCTGAGCGGTCATTAGCAAAGACCTAGGTTATGAAATGATAGATTTCGCTTCCTACAAGTGTAGAATCCATAAGGAATACGTAGTGACCTTGTTATTTAACTAGTTGTCTGTTTGTCAAAGGTAGGCTATTTAACCCTTACATAAGTCTTTGAAATGCTTTAGTAATATGGTAATTAAATTATAATGCCATATTTAGGGATCTTTGGTCTCCGTAGCTCGAACCGATTGACTAGCGATTATGTTATGGAGGGCCCGCTTCGGGGTTGAGGTATTAAATGGCCGATGGGTCTGCCTTGTGATGCCCTACCTCTATACTCACACTAGCCAAGAACACTATGGGGTAATGCCATCGATTAGCACGAAGAATAAGGCTGTTGAGGAGCGACCATCTGTGTAATTGCTTTGTGCGAGTACCGATATGTCAGATAGTAGGTCATGCATTTCATTTCAAGAGGAAATCTGACATATCAAATACAACTCATAGCTACTACACAGTGGCTATGTGGCCTTCGAAACAAATATAAAATAAGCATAACACAAAATCAGTCACAGATATTCATATCACTAAGGCGAAAACGGATATGAATATAACACATAGAAGTGAACATCAAAGTAGTGGTCATACAAGATCCACTACATCACAAAAGAATAGGTACAAGTGCTAGACAAAATAATATGTATACATCAAGGAGTCTCTATCTCAAATGTATAAAAACAAAAACTACTAAGTTAAAGTAGTTAGCCAAAAGTTAGAAGCTAATCCCTGCTAAGAAGTCAAGTGGAAGCACCTGAAACACCTCGGTCTGACCCGAGTATTATTTAAGAAGAAAAATAATAAACGGATCAGTCTAGCTATAATTATCATGTAAGATGAGGTAGGATAAGAGATATGACAAATATATATAATAACAACAAGAATCATACAATATCTTAAATTTTCTCAAACACCAAAAAGAATGTCATATTCTTTATTTTATTCACCAAGTCATAAATATTGATGAAGCTTATCTAAGCAAATCACAAATATTGGTGAAACACAAATTCCAGAAATCATCAATTGGAAATCCATAAATCGAAAAAAGGGGGAGAGGCCTATCACAAATGTGAGCATGAAAACTCACCAACACGTGTATCACAAACGGGATGCTATCCCATGGGTCGCTAACCCATAAAGCCGGTGCAACGATGTAGTATAACGATATGCCCGAGGAACCTGAAACTCAAATAAGCCGGAACAATGACGTAGTATAACGATACACCCGATGAACCGAACTCCATAAACCCATAGGTCGCTAGCCTATAAGAAAATGATACGAAGCTCAACAGAACGGGGTACAGTCCCCCACGCGGACAATGAGACATCGCATATTGCTAGTCTAAACCTCAAATTGATCGTCATAGATCAACAAATGTAAATTACATCAAGCTAGTAAATAGATGAGTTTAGCTTCATGTCCCATAACCACTGGCTTAACTTAAATATTTACGAACAAATTGTAGATTTCCACTCGAAAATTGTCACAAGATTTCAATCGAACAAGTCTAAGAATTAACCGACGAAGTAAACGCAAGCGTTTCATACCACTTGTTTTGCTAAGTCTTTTAATTGGATTTCTCGTATGAATGAGGTAAAAGTTTGTATATACTAATAGATTGGAAAACGGTTTTAAAAATGAGCTTCATATTAAAAGTAACGTTGAAATCATTTTTGTGAAAGAGTTTGAGTAGTTACTACTAGTATAGAAACCTTTATATTTTAAAGTGACAAATCATAGAAAAGATTGTAAAAACAATCTATCACCAAATATTCACATTCGACGACGTGAATTAAAACCATGAAAATCGATATCAAATCCATCAAATGGATATTCCCAAAAATCCAGAAAAGAAGTCATCAAAGTCGATAATAAATGATAACAACAAACCGGATCAACAAAAAACCGATAAAACGAAAACCCACATGAAAATTGGCAAATTGGCTGAATTTAATAGCGCCAGACGTCTAGTGGTTTTTCCAGACGTCTGAGCTGAAGGTCTGGAAATTTCTTCCAGATTGCTCAGATGTTTGGGAATAACCTCAGATGTCTGAGCCGTAAGTATGGAATTTTTATTCATTTGCCTGAGACGTCTGAGTGTTTTTCCAGACGTCTGAGCTGAAGCTCAAGGCAAAATTTGCCTAGACCATTGATGGCTAAATCAACTCGGAAGCAATCGAATGAGCGATGGTGGCTAGGGATTTATGCCAAGCGATAACCCAGCCCTATAGGCTCTTCAATACACTCCAAACAACATGTCCAAACATCCATAGTAGGATTTTCATAGATTTTGACTTCAAAATACCAAAATTGGAAAATTCACCAAACCAATTCAATTCAAAAGCAATTGAACATGAAATAGATGTTAGGAATTCATACCTAACAACAATGAAAGCTATAGACATAGATGTGAGTTCAAGAACTCACCTTTAAACTCAAAAACAAGGAATGAGAAGCTCTAAAACAAAGCAAGATCAATCTCTCTTCAACTTCACTTCAAGAACCTTCAATCTATGATCACATGAAATGAATTTCCTAAGTTAGGTTATAGGAAAAATCAAGGATTGAAGAGGAATTAAGATGGAGAAGATGAAGAGCATGCTTACCTAAGCTTCTTCTTGATTTTGGAACTTGAATTTGAATTTCCAAAGAATCTAGGGCTTAGGAATTTTAATTTCCCCTCTTTTCCCCCATTTTTCCTTTAGGGCTTGAGTGTTAGGAATAATGGAATGAATGAAGAGGAGTGGAGTGGGAGGTATTTGGTAGAAGGTTTGGGTTCTCTTATTGGGTTAGTGGGCTAGAACACAACCCAAAGCCCAAACAAAATACCAAATATCATAATCAACTCCAAACATATCGATGTTTATACTCAAACAAGTTGTAAACGTCATTTTGAACTCAATGAAAGTGGTCTCGAGTCTGGATTCAATTGTTTACAAAAAGTCACATTTCGAACTTTAATTCAACTAACGATTCTAGATTTAAATAAAACATTTAAATATATATTTGTAAAATATGTGGGTTGTTGCATGCCTTCTCCCTAATTAAGAAGTATTATGTGGCCCGAGTTATCTTTTGGGCAGTACAACATTTAGATATATATTTATCTATGTATGTATACTTATAGGCACACACACACACACCTCGAAGAAGGTTAGATATATTGTATGCCTAGATGGAATTACACAGAATAGCCATGAATAACGGATATAACACTTAAATAGAAATCAATTAGCATAAATTAGTTGGAACACCCCAAATTTTGTTTAACATTATTCAGTAGATTTAATTAGATAAATTAAATAGAATAATGTGTATGGTGTGATAAGGAGAATAAGATTTTTAATTAATTTGAATCATGCCTTAAGTAATTAACTAATAAGAATTTTTACACTTAGAAAAGAAAATAATAAATGAGAGGGGCATAATAGGAATAGTTCCTTATTTCATTCCCTTAGCTCTCCCTCTCTCATTACATCCTCATGTTCATTCTCAAACAATCAAAACCTAACCTAAAGAGACCGACCATTACAAGAAGAAGAAAGAAGGGGAAAACTAAGGGATTCAAGGGAAAAGCTTAGGGAAATCAATCTTCAAACAAATCTCAATATCTCTTATCAAATCTAAGGTGAATAATAGTATCTATCTCATTTAATTATGTTTATTTTCAGATCTATGGATGATTTTCGATTTGGTTATGATAATATATCATGCTTTATTGATTATATCATATTTGATTGAATGTTGATTTATTTGAATTTTTAAGGAACTGTTCTTAAGGGTTTTAATGGTAAAAACTAGTTTTTGATCTCCAATTGACTTGAAATTCGAATATGTTGTGTAAAACATTACTTTGGAGATGGGTTTTTAATTTCATAAGTTTCCAAGTTCATATGAATATTTTATGAATTTCCTAAGATGAAAAAGTATTTATTTCAGGTTTAATTATTATAAATAATAAAATTAATATTTTGGTCTTGAAATTTTTATATATGAAAGAAGATGGAAAATCGGATTTTCTGGTGATTTTTGGGGATTTTTCCCAAGTGTTTATGATTTTCTATGAATTGTTTAATGATAGAAAAACTATTAATTAATATTAATTAATAATATTAATTATAAAGGGTTGCAAATTATTTTGGGAAAGTAAAATGTGATTTTCCATCAAATTCTGAAAAGAATATGAATAGAGAATTTGTTATCCAATAAAAATTTGATAAGACGCAAGAGTTGGTGCAAAGTATTACCTTTGAAAGGAAATAATTCAGTTTTCAAGATATTACAGAATTACCATCAGACCTACGAAATTGAATCAATGTTGATGACCTACGACATTGAATCAATGTTGATGACCTACGACATTGAATCAATGTTGATGCCACCCTTTGTTGACGACATCAAGGTTGATGCCATCCAATGATAATGCCACCCTTTATTAACGACATCAATTTTGACTCCACCCAATGTCAATGCCACCCATTTTTATGCCGTTAGTTTGGGTCAATGTCGCCCAGTTTTATGTCGCCAGTTTGGGTCAAAGTCATCCTGTTTTATGCCGCCAGTTTGGATCAATGTCACCTAATTTTATCCCACCGGTTTGGGTCAATGCCACCCAGTTTTATGCCGCTAGATTGGGTCAATGCCACCCAGTTTTATGGTGCAAGTTAGGGACAACGTCACCTAGATTTATGCTGTTAGTTTGTGATGCAGCGCACCATGATAAGCAAGCGAGACAAGCACGAGATAGCAAGTTAACGACTCATATTGGAGAAAGTATCCTTAGGTCGTCCGCATTTAAGTCTTCCGCGCTTATGTCGCATGGGTCGTTCCGCACCTCTTCAACGACTCAACGGAGCGACTCAAATGGATATGGCTGTTTTTGTTAAGTCGCCCTCCTTATGTCGCCTTTCCTTGTGCTGCATTTCTCTTATGTCGCTATGCCGCATTTCTCTTATGTCGATATGCCGCATTTCTCTTATGTCGCTATGTCGCATTTCTCTTATGTCGCTATGCCGCCTCTTCCTCACTTATGCCGCATTTCTCTTATGTCGCTTCCATTATGCCGCAAGCTCCTTATGCCGCACTCTTTAAGTCGTTCGGACTATGGAATTTTCCTTATGTCGCTTAAGTCGTTCCTGAAGCTGTGCTATCTTCTTATGTCGCATTGTTCTTATGTCGCATTGTTGTTAAGTCGCATTGTTGTTAAGTCGCATTGTTGTTAAGTCGTATGATGTTGTAACTCGTATATTGCATTGTTGTTATGTTGTATGATGTTGTAACTCATATGATGTTAAGTCGTTTGGTGAACTTAAGTCGTATGATGTTGTAACTCGTATGATGTTAAGTCGTTTGGTGAACTTAAGTCGTATGTGTTGAGTTAAGTCGTGAGTCGCATGTGTGTGTTGTAATTTCCTATAAATAGGGGTGTGTTGTCATTTGTAAAAGGAGTTGATTTTGAAAATAAATTTGTGTGTGAGCTTTGGCCACCATTGTTGGAAGTTGAGTGTGATCTCCTTCTTCTTTCCATCTTCGGGTTATTCGTGAGCGAATCAACGAATTTGAAGCCAATTCTCGGTATCACTTACGAGTGATCAACGATCGAATTGTAGATCTTTCAACACGGTATCTTGCGAGATCAACGGGTTGGAGATAGCTAGATTCTGGCATCATCACGATCAACGGAATTGAGCATTTATCATTCTATCGGTTTATTTGACACGAAATCATCATTTCGTGAGGAAGATCCTGGATAGGTTGCGACAGTTGGTATCAAAACCTATTCGAGCCTAATCAAAGATACGTCAATTGGTATCAGAGCTAAATCAGAGACGAAAACGAGATTGTTTAATGATCATGCCTCTGAGACGTGCTAATCGCCATCAAAATGTTGAAGATTTGTATAGAAGACAAGAAGCTGAGCAGATGGAGCAGCGTATCAATGAAAAGTTCAATGAGGGTATTGAAAAATTGGAGAAATTGATCATCGACATGAATCAAAATCAAAGGAGAACGTCACCAGTTTCGAACCAGGGTGGAAACAGGGTTTCTCCATTGGTTTCGGAAGAAAGGAGGATGTCACCCCAGTCTTATCGAGATAGGAGAGAATCATCAGTTTCAATGAGGCGAGACCACCATGGGTACCGAAATGAAGAGGGAAGAACTCAACGTGGTTTCAAAAATGAACCATATCGTGACGATGAAAGACAAGGTAGAAGGAACATGCGTGGTCGTAGGGATGTAGATGGTCAGGATCGATATCGGAATACATCTGATTTTGAGGAAGATGGTGATGGAGGTAGTATTCATTATCGAAATCAAGGCCAAGTGCAAAATCAATATCGGGATTCAGAAAATGATTGTAAATGGGAGTCAGGTATGAGGATGGAAATTCCAGAATTCAAAGGTGGTATGCAAGCAGAAGAATTTCTTGATTGGTTGTCGAATGTTGAAGAAATTTTGGAATCCAAGGATGTGCCTGAGAATCACAGAGTCCAATTAATCGCTACAAGACCAAGGGGAAGAGCTATGGCTTGGTGGCAACAAACTAAACTAACTCGGGAGAGAATGGGAAAATCAAGAGTTGTCACTTGGGAGAAGATGAGAAAGTTGATGAAAGCGACTTTCTTGCCGTACAATTATCAATCTCTTATGTATCAACGTTTGCAGAATTTGAGACAAGGGACAAAGACAGTGAATGACTATGAAGATGAATTCTATCAATTGATTGTAAGAAATGATATTATGGAAACCGAGGAACAACTAACGGCTAGATATGTTGGAGGGTTACGAATGCAAATTCAAGACATGGTTAATATGTTTAATCCAATGTCTGTTGCTGAAGCACATCAGAAAGCTCTAGCTTGGGAGAAACAAGGGAGACGAGGAAGTGGTGTGTTTACGAGTTCCAACAACCAGAATAAGGGTGCTAGTAGCAGTGCTAATGTTTCCAAGGCAGTCAATAAACCAATTGTCAATGAAGCCGCTAAAGCAAAGGTCAATAACAGTATCAAGTGCTATAATTTTCATGAGTTTGGCCATAAAAGTAATGAATGTACAAAGCCTAAGAAGAGAGCATTAGTTGTAGAGGAATGTGAGTATGAGGATGTGGAAGTTGAAATTGATTATTCTCAACCACCGAAGTTTGATGAAGATGAAGAAGTTGTGTCAGGAGACGAAGGGTGTAACTTGATGATGAGGAGGTCTTGTTTAACGCCAAAACATGAGAATGATTCTAGTTGGCTGAAAAGCAATATCTTTTAGTCTACATGTACTATCTTGGGAAAGGTTTGTCAATTTGTTATTGATGCGGGAAGCTGCGATAACATTATTTCTGAAGAAGCCATCAAGAAGTTAGGGTTGAAGACTGAAAAACACCCTAGACCTTATAAACTGGCATGGCTAAAGAAAGGTGGAGAAGTGACAGTGGGAAGACGAGCATTTGTTACATTTTCTATTGGGAAGAAGTACAAAGATGATATATGGTGTGATGTTGTCAATATGGATGTGTGTCATCTACTATTGGGAAGACAATGGCAATATGATAGAGCTGTACAACATAATGGTCGCACCAACAGCTACAGTTTCATGTTCGAAGGAACTCAAATCACCTTAGTTCCTAAGAAGCGTGAACAAAGTGAAAGCAAGTCAGAGAAGAAAGTGGAACCAACTAGTCTATTATTTTAGAGAGAATTTGTTAAAGAAGTGGAAGATGGTGCTGAATTGTTTATGTTGATTGGGTATGAAACAAGTGAAGATCTTGAAATTCCTACGGAGGTTAGACCAGTGTTAAATGAATTTGAAGATGTCTTTCCTGCGGAATTACCCAAGGATTTACCGCCACTAAGGGACATACAACATCAAATTGATCTAGTGCCAGGTGTTGTTTTACCGCATTGGCCGCATTATCGTATGAGTCCGAAAGAGCATGAAGAGTTGAGGAGACAGGTTGAGGAGTTGCTTGAGCAAGGGCGTGTTAGAGAGAGTCTTAGTCCTTGTGCTATACCAGCTCTGTTGGTACCAAAGAAAGATGGTTCATGGAGAATGTGTACAGATAGCAGGGCACTCAACAAAATAACTATCAGATACAGATTTCCTATGCCAAGACTTGATGATCTATTGGATCAACTCAGTGGGTCTGTAATCTTTTGTAAGATCGACCTTAAGAGTGGTTATCATCAGATTCGCATAAGACCAGGTGATGAATGGAAGACAGCATTCAAGACTCGGGAAGGATTATATGAATGGCTGGTCATGCCATTTGGTCTATCTAATGCACCAAGTACCTTTATGAGGGTGATTAATCAAATTTTCAAACCTTACATCGGGAAGTTTGTTGTAGTCTACTTTGATGATATCTTGATATATAGTGCTAGCACAGAGGAGCACATTCAACACTTGCGAAAGGTGTTAACTATTCTTCGTCAAGAACAGTTCTATGCAGTGACGAAGAAATGCGTGTTCATGACGCCGAGTGTTTTATTTCTAGGTTATGTCGTGTCCAAGGAAGGGATACAAGTGGACCAGAGTAAAGTAGCCGCAATCAGAAATTGGCCACAGCCCAAAACTATAACAGAAGTCAGAAGTTTCCATGGGTTAGCTTCATTTTATCGAAGATTTATACCGCACTTTAGTAGTGTGATGGCTCCTGTTACTGATTGTATGAAAGGAAAGCAGTTTTCATGGACGAAAGAGGCAGGATCTGCTTTTGAACAAATCAATGAACTTTTAACATCAGCACCGATTCTAGTGTTGCCAGATTTTCAGTTACTATTTGAGTTACATACAGATGCGTCCAAAGTTGGAATTGGAGGAGTGTTGAGTCAGAAGGGTCGTCCAATTGCCTATTTCAGTGAAAAACTTTCTAGAGCAAAGATGAGATATAGTACTTATGATGTGGAGTTTTATGCTATTGTGCAGGCCGTGAAGCATTGGAGACATTACTTGTTCCACAAAGAATTTGTTTTGTATACGGATCATGAAGCATTAAAACATTTACAAGGGCAGAATAAAATTGCAGCTAGGCATGCATCGTGGATAGCTTATTTGCAGCAATTTACATTCGTCGTAAAGCACAAGTCTCGAGTAACTAATCGCGTCGCCGATGCATTGAGTCGGAGGAATAATTTACTAACAACCATGCGAGTAGAGGTGATGGGTTTTGACTTACTTCCAAATTTGCTTACTTTAGATTCATATTTTTCCAAGATCTTAGACAAAGTCAAGCAGGGAAACATGGATGGATATATGCTGGTTGATGGTTTTCTATTCAAAGGAAATCAGTTGTGTATTCCAGATTGCAGTCTACGAATGAAAATCATCAAAGAATTACATGAAGAAGGACACGTGGGCCGTGACCGTACTATGCAGTTGATCTCAAAGTCTTTTTTTGGCCGTCAATGAGGAAGGAGGTTGAAAAGTTCGTTCAGAGGTGCCATATTTATCAAGTTTCAAAGGGGACCGCAACAAATGCAGGTTTATATATGCTATTGCCTATATCTACTAAACCATGGGTGGATGTTAGTATGGACTTTGTATTGGGATTGCCGAGAACGCAGCGTGGCAATGATTCTATCTACGTGGTGGTTGATCGGTTTTCAAAAATGGTACATTTTATCGCATGCAAGAAGACGGCAGATGCAGTTAATGTCGCACAGTTATATTTCAGAGAGATCTATCGTCTTCATGGGTTGCCTGAATCTATTGTATCGGATAGAGACACTCGTTTTCTGAGTCATTTTTGGATGAGTCTATGGAGAATGGTCGGGACAAAGCTGAAATTCAGTAGTGCTTATCATCCACAGACGGATGGACAGACAGAAGTTGTGAATAGATCCCTAGGTAATCTATTGAGATGCCTCGTGAATGACAACTTGAAGATTGGGATTCCAAGCTGTGTCAAGCTGAGTTTGCACACAACCATGCAGTTAATCGTAGCACTGGGTTTAGTCCATTCCAGGTCGTTTACTCAACAATGCCTAAGGGACCATTAGATTTATCTACAGTACCACAGCAGAAAGGAGTGATCAAACGAGCTAGTGATTTTGTGAATGAATTGAAAGAGTGCCACAAGGTTGTGCAGGAACGATTGCTTAAGGCGAATGAGAAATATAAGCAATCCACGGATATTAAGCGACGAAATGTTGAGTTCAAAGAAGGAGATTTTGTATATGCAGTATTGACTAAGGATCGATTTCCTATTGGTACTTACAACAAACTGGCTGCTAGAAAGATTGGCCCTTTTGAAATCGTAAAGAAGATTAATGAAAATGCTTATCAGTTAAGATTGCCGGATCATATCCATACTGCAGACGTTTTCAACGTCAAAAACTTGATTCCATATCATGAGAATAAGCATGTCGAAGAAGAGGAAAGTGTGAATTCGGGGTCGAATTCTTTTCAACCAGGGGAGGATGATGCATTGCACCATGATAAGCAAGCGAGACAAGCACGAGATAGCAAGTTAACGACTCATATTGGAGAAATTATCCTTAGGTCGTTCGCATTTAAGTCTTCCGCGCTTATGTCGCATGGGTCGTTCCGCACCTCTTCAATGACTCAACGGAGCGACTCAAATGGATATGGCTGTTTTTGTTATGTCGCCCGCCTTATGTCACCTTTCCTTGTGCCGCATTTCTCTTATGTCGCTATGCCGCATTTCTCTTATGTCGATATGCCGCATTTCTCTTATGTCGTTGTATCGCATTTCTCTTATGTCGCTATGCCGCATTTCTCTTATGTCGCTATGCCGCCTCTGCCTCACTTATGCCGCATTTCTCTTATGTCGCTTCCATTATGCCGCAAGCTCCTTATGCCGCACTCTTTAAGTCGTTCGGACTATGGCATTTTCCTTATGTCGCTTAAGTCGTTCCTAAAGCTGTGCTATCTTCTTATGTCGCATTGTTCTTATGTCGCATTGTTGTTAAGTCGCATTGTTGTTAAGTCGTATGATGTTGTAACTCGTATGTTGCATTGTTGTTATGTCGTATGATGTTGTAACTCGTATGATGTTAAGTCATTTGGTGAACTTAAGTCGTATGTGTTGAGTTAAGTCATGAGTCGCATGTGTGTGTTGTAATTTCCTATAAATAGGGGTGTGTTGTCATTTGTAAAAGGAGTTGATTTTGAAAATAAATTTGTGTGTGAGCGTTGGCCACCATTGTTGGAAGTTGAGTGTGATCTCCTTCTTCTTTCCATCTTCGGGTTATTCGTGAGCGAATCAACGAATTTGAAGCCAATTCTCGGTATCACTTACGAGTGATCAACGATCGAATTATAGATCTTTCAACACGGTATCTTGCGAGATCAACGGGTTGGAGATAGCAAGATTCCGGCATCATCACGATCAACGGAATTGAGCATTTATTGTTCTATCGGTTTATTTGACACGAAATCATCATTTCGCGAGGAAGATCCTGGATAGGTTGCGACAGTTGGTATCAAAACCTGTTCGAGCCTAATCAAAGCTGCGTTAGTTTGGGACAATGTCAACTAGTTTTATGCTGGCAGTTTAGATCAATGTTGCCCAGTTTTATTCCATCAGTTTAGATTTATGACACCATGTTTTATGCTACCAGTTTAGACTAATGATGGCTGTTTTATGACATTAGTTTGGACTTATGACGACTGTTTCACGCTATCAGGTTAGTGCTTTTGCATAGGATTTTGGTTAAGTAATGGGTGAAGTTTTCCTTGTTTTAAAGAATGATTTTAAGTGGTTGGTCAATGTTAAAAATAAATGGTTTTAATGAAATAAATGGAGTTTTAGCTCACTTTTGTGTGAAGTTTAGCGACAGAAAATATTACTTCGCTTTAAGTAATTTTATTGTGTATATAACTATTGATTGAACATAGTTTACTGAATGATGTTATATGTTCTTATTATCAAATGACCAGTTAAATTTACATGTTTTACCATTGTCATACTCACATTTCATGACCCAATACCACATCTTGGGATTTTGGTGGAAGAATTACCATTTAGGTTGTCCCAGGAGTGAGTATAGTCAGATTAAACTCCAGAGTGAGTAGAATTGCATCCAGGAGATCAGATAGATCAATTGTACTAGGATGCCCTAAACTGATCAAAAGACCCGAGTTATGAATTTAAAACCAGATAAGATTGTAGGTGGGACTGGTGTAGGATTGCACCTTATGCTTCAACCGTTAGCCCCCGGTTAGCAAAGGTCCGCGATTCACGTGCATAGGGCTTTGTCCATAGTAAGACTAAAATGATGTTTATGCACAGAAAGGAACTCGTAGCTCTATATGCTCAATGGATTATTTAAGTTGTTTTACTCCTAACTGTATTTGGAGATTTGTGGACATCTAGTTATGTTTTGGCCTGAGTCAACCTAATAGGTTATTGGTTGGCCTGCAAAACCATTAGGTTCATGGTGACTCTAGAAAAACTATGAATTAAAAAAGATAGTCTATTGTTGGGAAGGGTAAACCTTGGGTGTACATAATCCTAGGATGACAGACTAGTTAGACTTACCAAGTTACATACAAGCATATGATCATGTTATATTTTGTTATAATCATTGTGGTTGCAAGTGCATGACTTATGATTGACATATTCAGATAAGATACTAGTGAGGGGATCCTGTTTCACTCAGCGGTGTAGTCTCACTAGATATCTATTTAGTTCAAGATGGAATATTATTATTCACACCAGACTTTTTGTCTAACCTGAAGTTTTTTCCCCCCCACATTCTCGGATTCTCATTTGAGTAAGTCTCGAGTAAAGATTTTCAGGTTAGACGAATAAGCTTCCAGAGACCTACAGGAGGCAAGCTAGCTAATATTAGGAGTTTTTATTCCCGATGTATTCTTTAAAGCTTATGTTATGTTTGAATGGATGTAATGGCAGAATTTATAACTGTCATGTATTAAACTCTGACAACCAAAGGGGCATCTTCACATGTCACTATTAGAGTATTTTGTAATTATTTTATATTCTCTAAATGTGGGCTACAAATGTGATTATGTAATGACTGTGAAAATCTTATTTTTGAAATGTATTAAAAGTTTGATTAATGAAAAATGTTTGAATTTTTTTCATATTCGTGTGCTTCTGATGTTATTGATATGATTAACATAACATTATTTTTTCACTGGAGAATAATACTATTGATGACTGCATCTTCAGCAGAGCTTATTTTCGGGCCTCAAAATGGAGGATGTAACAAATTGGTATTAGAGCATAGGGTTTATTTAAAATTTAAAATACTAAAAGGTTTTTGAAAACATAATCCAAATAAATTAGAGAATAAGATTGGGGCATGAGATAACGTTATAGTAATGCACTTGTATTTACTATATATAAGTATGTGTCCTATCTTTATTCTCCTCTCTCTCTTAGACCATTCTTCTGTATCTTACAAAGATCCATATGCAGATTCAAAGAAAATAAGATATGGAAGCAGGAAATTAAAGAGTGAATCTAGGTGGAGAAAGCACCCTGACAAATGGAAATGCTCAGCCCAACACTAGAAGGAACCAGGGTCCACAAGAAAATGCTAATGTAGGTGTTGAAACCCCACCAGTGGATATAGGGACTATTTATCAATTCTTTGTCAAAATGATGCAAGTTGGAGCTGATGCTGGTTTGGTTGAAGGAAATGTTGCTAATGCAGGAGGAGCTAATCCTGAGGTACCAGTTGACAAAAACTATGCTAAGTTGAGCTAGGATTATACCAGTCTTGAAGGAAAGCCTTTTTTAGGAATGGAGGATGCTATTGAAGTTGAGAATTGGATGTTGCACTGTGGGAGAATCTTTGCTGACTTAGGTTTGAATGATGAGTAGAAGAGAAGGTTGGCTTCTAAGCAGTTGCAAAGAGCTGCTCTGTACTGGTGGAATGGTGTATCATAGGTATACCCAAGGAAGAATTGGCTTCGGTTGAGTTTAGAAGAAGGTTCGAGGAGAGGTTCTTGTCTAAGGTAGTCAAGTCAACCTTGCTTAAGAAGTTTGCTTATTTGGAGCAAGGAGAAATGTCAGCGGTGGAGTATGTGACTAAGTTTAATGAGCTATCCAGGTATGGATATGCTACCATATATACTGTGGTCAAGGAGAATGAGAAGTTCATCCGAGGTTTGAAGCTGGATATTGCTAAAGAGACAAAGCCACATCTCAGAGATCCATGTAATGTAGTGGTAGAAACGGCAGCAAGGAATGAGAAGATGCTTTCGACTATTGGGTAGGAGAAGTCAGTGGAGACCCAAAGTTCTCAGGGTAAGAAGAGGAAGTTCTTTAAGAAGAAGGAAGCTCAGAAGGGTGGAGATGCCAAGAAAAAGAAGGTGGATGCTATTTGCTATAGCTGTAATAAGAAAGGGCACTTTGCAAATGAGTGTCACTTTGGTAATGGAATGAAAGCTGCGGGAAAGAAGAACGTGAAGTGCAATAACTGTAACTAGATGGGGCATTACAAGAATGAATGTCTAGTATTGGCCAAGGCTGAAAAAAGGAAAGTTTTTGCTTTGGAATCGTCGGCTTCTAAACCGACTGCAGAAGAGAAAGGAAAGTCTGTGATGAGTGGTACGCTTTTGATTCATGGCATTCTTGTTGAAGTATTATTTGATACCGGCGCATCACATTCTTTTATCTCACAATGTTTGGTAGATAAGTTAAAGCTAGAACCACCATACCTTATTACTTACTTAAGGGTTGTGAATCCGATAGGAGGTTACACAACTCTTGGGATGAGATGTAACCATTTAGAAATTAAGCTTTTAGTTCATGCATTTACCTGTGAGTTGTATGTGTTTGACTTTGTGGATTTTGGGATTATTCTGGGTATGGATTGGTTAAGAAAATACGATGCTAGGATATTTTACCAGGACGGGAAGATATCCCTAAGACACCCTAATAGCCGTGATCCAATTATATACTTGGTAGAAAATTCAAATTTAGATGTTTGTGCTTTATTGGGTGCAATGGAAGTGGAGGATAAAGTGAAATGGGTTTTTATTATAAGAGAGTATGTAGATGTTTTTGAGCCAATTGCAGGACTAATGCCGAGATGAGCTATTGAGTTTCGAGTAGATTTGGTACCTGGAGCTGGACCAGTGAGTAGACCGCCAAGCAGAATGACACCCACTGAGATGGAAGAGTTAAGGTGCAGCTAGTGGACTTAGAAGGAAATAATTTTATTAGACCAAGAAGTTCACTTTGGGAAGCGACCGCGGTGTTGGTGAAGAAACTGGACGGGTCGTTAAGGATGTGTGTTGATTATTGTAAGTTGAATGAGAAGACGATAAAGAATAAGTATTCTTTATCGAGAATAGATGATTTGTTTGATCAGTTATGAGGAGCTAAGGTATTTTCCCAATTAGATTAGCAACAGGATTCCGTCAATTGAGAGTGGCAGAAGACAACATTCTATTAATGACGTTTCGAATAAGATATGGTTTGTATGAATGGTTAGTCATGCCTTTTGGAATTACCAGTGCACCGGCTTACTTTGTGGATTTGATGAACCGTACCTTCCGAGAGCATTTGAACATATTTGTGTTAGTGTTTATAGATGACATTCTGATATATTCTAAGAATGAAAGAGATCATGAGATTCATTTTAGAAAAATGCTAGAGACATTGTGACATCATCAACTAAAAGAAAAGTTTTCAAAATGTCATTTCTAGAAGAAAGAAGTGAAATTCCTTGATCATGTGTTTTCAGAAAATGTGCTATCCATAGATCCAGCTAAGGTTGAAGCTGTTAATAACTAGAAAAGACCCGAGACTGTGACTGAGTAAGAAGTGTTTTGGGGTTAGCTGTCTATTATCGGAGATTCGTCAAAGATTTCTCTCGTATAGCAGCACCTACGACTAAACTGATAAGGAAGGGTGTAAAGTATGTTTGGGCCGATAAATGTGTAGAAGCATTCTTAAAGCTAAAATATTTCTTAAAAATTCGCACGTGTTAGTTATTTCATATGGGAATCAAGATTTAGTGGTGTATACTAACGCATGTGGGGCAGGGTTAGGAGCTGTGTTAATGCAAAGAGGTAAAGTGATTGTCTACGCTTCTTGACTGCTTCAACCACATGAAGTTAGATATCCAACTCATGACTTAGAGTTGGCAGTGGTGATTTTTGCTTTGAAATGTGGAGACACTATCTTTTGGGAGAACGATTTGAGTTATTTACGGATCATAAGTCTTTGAAGTATTTATTCTCTCATAAGGAGTTGAATATAAGACAATAAAGGTGGCTAGAGTTTTTGGCAGCTTATGATTTTGATATTGAGTATATGCCAGGAAATGCAAACAAAGTTGCAGATGCACTTAGCAGAATACACCAGAGTGTGGTACTAGCTATGTTAGCAGAATGGAAAGATTTGGAGGCATTGAATACTTGTGGTTTAAGGTTAAGGTCGATGGCTAGTTCTAGTTGGAATACCGCAATGTTATCATGTTTGGAAGTTCGACCGGTAATGATCGAAAGGATTGCTTCTAAGCTGAAAGATGATCTGTTACTAGATGAACATAATGGAAGACTTAAAGAGGGAACTCGGATTGAAGATTTAAAAGGTTTTAGTCTTGACCAGAACGAACGGTTAAGGAAGAAGGGACGGTTGTGTGTTCCAGATGTTTGTAATCTAAGGAAGGAAGCTCTCGAGGAGTGTCAATGATTGAAGTTTACAATTCATCCTGGAGGAACTAAAACGTATTAGGATATAAAGAGGAGTTTCTTCTAGGAAGGAATGAAAAGAGATGTAGGCTTATGGTTAAAACTATGTTTTTAATTGCCAACAAGTAAAAGCCGAGCATTAGAAACTAAGTGGATTCCTTCAACCTTTAGAAATGCCACTTTGGTAAAGAGATTCCATATCCATGGATTTTATTGACGAGTTGCCAAGGTCGAATAGGGAAAATGAAATCATATGGATTGTGGTAGATAAACTGACCAAGAGTGCACATTTTATTCCAGTTAAGTCGACAAGGACGGCACCTACCTTAGCGAAGTTGTTTATGAAGAATATTGTACGACCGCGTCGGATTTCTAGTAGTATAATTAGTGACAGAGATACTTCATTCACTAGTGAATTCTAGAAGAGTATATAAGATGTATTAGGTACCAAGTTGAAGATGAGTACCGCTTACCATCCACAAAAGGATAGGAAAACGAAAAGAGTTAATAAAATTCTCGAAGATATTTTAAGGGCTTGTGTACTAGACTTTGGAGGGTAATAGGAAAACCATTTGCACTTAGTCGATTTTTCCTATAATAATGGTTATCAAACTAGTATAGGAATGGTGCCTTTCGAAGCTCTTTACGGAAGGCCGTGCAAATAACCAGCATGTTGGTTGAAGACTAGAGACAGATTGGTTCTTGGTCTTGATATGGTGAGAGAAGCCATTGAAAAGGTTGAATTGATCCAAAAAAGGATGAAGGAAGTTCAGTCTCCAAAAACGTTATGCAGATAAGAGGCATGAGGATTTAGAGTTCTCGGTTGGAGATTATATTTTTGTTAAAGTATCACCGATAAAGGGTGTGGTGCAATTAGGAAAGTCACGGAAATTGGCACCGAGTTATGTTGGATCGTTTCCTATTACAGAAAGGATCGAAAAACTTGCTTATCGGATAGAGTTACCAAATAGTTTGACACAAGTTCATAATATTTTTCATGTTTCTCATCTTAGAAGATGTGTTCATGATCTAGAGACTACTATTGCACCGAAAACGTTAGAAAATTTAGTAGTGGAACCATATATCACTTTTGTTAGGCAATCAGTTCGTGTGTAGCAAGAGATGAGAAGAATTTAAGGAACAAGACAGTCAACTTAGTGAAAGTCTAGTGGAGTGTCAATGAGAAAACTGTACTCGGAAGACAGACGACATGATTAAAGATACTTATCCTGAGTTATTTTGTTGGTATTTTCTATATTATTCATATAGACTTTTTGCTAGTATTGTTGTTATGTATTGTTACAGATGTTTGCATGGTTGATATGCTTATTATGATCCTTATCAAATTCCGAGGACGAAATTCTTTAAGGACGGAAGCTTGTAACATCCCTAATTATTGTTTAACATAAGGGATTTAATAAGATAAATTAAATAGAATAATGTGTGTTGTGTGATAAGGAGAATGAGATTTTTAATTAATTTGAGTCGTGCCTTAAGTAATCAACTAATAAGATTGTTGTAAATTTAAAAAAGAAAAGAATAAATGAGAGGGACATAATAGGAATAGTTTCTTATTTCATTCCCTCATCTCTCCTCCTCTCATTTCATTATCATTTTCATTCTCAAACAATCAAAACCTAACATAAAGAGGTCAGCCACTACAAGAAGAAGAAAGAAGGGGAAAACTAAGGGATTCAAAGGTAAAAACTTAGGGAAATCAATCTTCAAACAAATCACAATCTCCCTTATAAAATCTAAGGTGAATAATAGTATCCATCTCATTTAGTTATGCTTATTTTCGGATATATCGATAATTTCCGATTTGGTTATGATAATATATCATGCTTGATTAAGCATATTTGATTGAATGATGATTTATTGGAAGATTAATGGAATTACTCTTAATGGTTTTAAAGGTAAAAATCTACTTTTTTTTATCTCTAATTGACTTGAAATTCGAATATGTTGTGTAAAACATTATTTTGGAGACTTGTTTTTAATTTCATAAATTTCTATTTTCACATGAATATTTTATGAATTTTCTAAGATGGAAAAAATGTTTATTTTGGGTTTTAATTATTAAAAAAAATAAAATTAATATTTTGGTCCCGAAATTTTTATATATGAAAAAAGATGGAAAATCAGATTTTTGGTTATCTTTTGGGATTTTTTCCAAGTGTTTATGATTTTCTATGAATTTTTTATGATAGAAAAGCTCTTAGTTAATATTAATTAATGATATTAATTATAAAGGATTGCAAATTGTTTTGGGAAAGTAAAATGTGATTTTCTAGCAAATTTTGAAAAAAATATGAAAAGAGAATTAGTTATCCAATAAAAATTTGACAAGAGGCAAGGGTTAGTGGAAATTATTACCTTTAAAAGGAAATAATTCAGTTTTCAAGATATTTACAGAAATGCCATCAGACCTACAACACTGAATCGATGTTGATGACCAATGACACTAAATCAGTGTTGATGACCTACAACACTGAATCAATGTTGATGCCACCCTTTTTGACTACATCAATGTTGATGCCACCTAATGTTGATGGAACCCTTTATTGACGACATCAATGTTGATGCCACCCTTTATTGACGACATCATCATTGATGTCATCCAATGTCAATGCCATCCAGATTTATGCTGCTAGTTTGAGTTAGTGCCATCCAGTTTTATGCCACCAGTTTAGATCAATACCAACCAGTTTTATACCGCCAGTTTGGGTCAATGCCACCCAGTTTTATGCCGCTAGTTTAGGTCAATGCCACCCAGTATGGGTCAGTTCCACCAAGTTTTATGCAGTCTGTTTGGGATAATGTCACCCAGTTTTATATCGTCAGTTTAGACTTATGACACCCTGTTTTATACCACCAGTTTAGACTTATGACGTCTGGTTTATGCCATCAGTTCAGACTTATGACGACTATTCTATGTCACCAGGTTAGTGCTTTGGCAAAAGATTTTGGTTAAGTAATGGGCGAAGTTTTCCTTGTTTTAAAGAATTATTTTAAGTGGTTGGTCAATGTTAAAAATAAATGGTTTTAAGGAAATAAATGGAGTTTTAGCCCAATTTTGTGTGACGTTTGCCAATAAAAAATATACATAACTTTAAGTAATTTTATTGTGCATGTAACTATTGATTGAACATAGTTTACTGAATGATGTTATATGTTCTTATTATCAAATGATGTGACGATCCGGGATTTTGGCAATATTATTTTAATAAAAATTTAATTTGATAAATTGAAATATAAACTTATCAGTTTAAAAACGAATATATATGTGTATTTTTGGAAGGAAATTATGATTTGAAATTTAAAATAAGGAGTTTCAAAATATTTAAAAGTAAAATCCATCTTATTCACATTTAAATTGAGAAAGCTCTACTTATTTACTGTTACCTGGAGATTTGACCAGGCAACTGAGTGCTCGGCATTGGGTAGTACTCAGCTTCCAGGACTACTCGGCATTGGGTAGTACTCGGCTTCCAGGACTACTCGGCATTGGGTAGTACTCGGCTTCCAGGACTACTCGGCATTCAGTAGCACTCGGCGACCAGGACTACTCGGCATTCAGTAGCACTCGGCGACCAGGACTACTCGGCATCCAGTAACACTCGGCTTTTGTAAGCGCTCAGGATCGGAAGACACTCGGCATGTACAACTGCTCGGCATGGCTGTGTTGTTCGGCCGGAACCATCATTCGGCCAAAGGCACTACTCGGCTAAAGGCAACGTCCGGCCATAACTCTTGTTCGGCCAAGAAACATCGTTCGGCCAGAAGCATCGTTCAGCTAAAGCATCGTTTGGCCAGGGACATTGTTCAGCCAGAAGCATTGTCCGGCCAGAGGCATTGTTCGGCTAAAGCTATCGTTCGGCCAGCATCAACGTTCGGCCAGAGACAACGTTCAGTCAAACGCTTCATTCAGCCAGAGGCACGTTCGGCTTCGACTGATATTCGTTCTACTCTTCCCATGCAGCAAGCGCCTCGTTCGGCATAGAGAGGGTGGTTCGGCATCCGAGTGATCGGCCTATTTAGTTCGGCATACGGCGACCACTCTATTTGGGCCAAGGTGTTCGGCTGTCGAGCCCACCTGGGAAGTCCAACCCATCTTTGCCTATAAATAGAGGGGCAGGGGCATAGTGAAAAGGGACCTTTTTCCGGGAACACTGAGGAGACTCTGCCATTTTTCAGACTTATCTTCTTTACTTAGCAACTTCATTCAAGCATTTGATCTACGAATTGTATTTGTAATCAATTATTAAGAAGATCAATAAAGTTTAACCTCAAAGTGGACGTAGGCAATTACGCTGAACCACTATAAATCCGGTGTTCTTACTTTCTGCATTTGAATTAGCATATTCTTCTTTGTTTAATTTATCTTCTTCATTTATATCTCTTCACAATCTTTCTCAACGAGGTTAGTGACCAATTTTGGTGCTAACACTTTGGTGCTTTCACTGAGAGTTGAATTCTCAGACCTCAAGGATCTGCTTTGAAGCTACTGGATTGAACAAATCCCCTAAAGGAGATCCGACTCATTGATAGGACATCCGTTGATTCTACTCAAAGTTCATACCAATAACTCTACAATGGCAAGACCACGTACCAGGTCAGCTTCCCATAATGCGGATGCCCATGGGACTGCTAGCGTGCAACAAACAGGACCTAGCAATCAGCCAGCGATTCCGGGTGTAGGAATTGCCGTCCAGGACCAGACTCCAGTTGTCACCAGAATAGAGTTCAACGACTTGATGAGAGAACTCAGGGAAAGCAGGAGACAACTGGGAGAGCAGATGCAAGCTAACGCCAACCTGATGGCACAACTCACTCAACAGCAGCAGCAGAATGCTGGGGGAAATCCCGCTCCTTATTCCTCATCTGACAGCTCAACTTCCTCTGATGAACCTCCCAGGCGCAGACGCCGTAAGACTGAAGCTGCGCGGGCAGGTGCTGCTGTTCAGACAGCTGGAGATCGTGACCAAGCCGGAGCTGGAAACTTAGGAACTGGAGTGCATGTGGAGGCTGGAGGCCCAGACCATCAAAACGCTAACGATGTCGAACCTCAAGATGCACGTTTGGCAGATCGTCAGGAGAGGAGGCATCAGCCTAGCCAGTCACGTAGAACAGACTCCAACCTTCCACCTTCCATACAAACACCAGATCTGACAGCCATGGTCAGGCAATTGATGAAAGAAAATCAGGGCTTATCGAATGATGATTGGGGAGTATCAAGAAGTCATACGCCATTCACAGATGTTGTGCTGCAGGCGGCGTACCCCAGGAAGTTTAGTATGCCTACTATCCCTGCGTATGAGGGAAAGACTGACCCCACACAGCATGTCATGAGGTACGAGTGGATGATGGATTCAGCTAGAGCAAATGATGCAACCAAGTGTAGATGCTTTCCGATCACTCTATATGGGATCGCTACTATGTGGTTCACCCGACTTCCTCCGCGGTCCGTATCCAATTTCGAGGAGTTGGCAAAGAAGTTTATTGAGCAGTTCAGAATACACACTACTCGTCCAAAGGACGTAATGTATCTGTCGAGTGTAATCCAAAATCCTGGGGAGTCATTGAAGGAATATTTACAAAGATTCCATGTTGCGGCAACTGAAGTCAGTAATCCCAATGATCATGCAATTCTAATGGCTGTAATGAGAGGTGTGGATCCGGATTCTGAATTTGGAGACTGGTTGGCAGGAAAACCTCCGACTACGCTAGAACGTTTTTACTCAAAGGCACATCAGTTCATAAGAAGAGAGGAAGCTAGGTGGGTAAGGCGAGATAAGGCACCAGGACCTGTCCAAGAATCCGTCAAAAGCAACATTGCTGTGAAGCAATCCGGAGACAACACAGGAAAGGTCCAAGTCAATGTCCAGAACAAGCCTGGGCAGCCTAAGGAGTCCGGAGGAAGAAATCAAGGAAAGAAGAGAGAAGCGGGGAAGTGGAAGCCGAGAATTCCGAGCTACAACGAGTATACCCCACTGAATGCGTCTCTTGAGAATATTTACCTCTCAACCTGCAATACCTTTCAGTACAGAAAGCCACGTCCAAAAGAGTCAACCGAGGAACAGAAACGGACTGGAAAATACTGCCGCTTCCATGAGACCTACGGGCACAATACGGAAGAGTGCAGACACCTACACGATGCCATAGAGAAGTTGATCAGGCAGAAGAAGTTGTAGGAATTTGTGAAGGGTCCTCAGGAAAGAGGACAGGGAACATCCAACCTAGGTCGTGCTCCAGTTCCGCGTCATCCCGATGAACCTGCCCGGACTGTGGGCAGACTAGTCATAAACACGATCATCGGCGGACCACACCCCGCGGATAAGAACTGGCAGGAGATGGAGCGGTATGCTAGTGCCCTAAAGCATGCAGATTTCGAATGTTGTTCGAACACGGAGGATGGGACCCCTGCTAAGCAGCTGCGCGTGATGACAGACGATATAGTGTTCAGAAACAGAGATGCTGACCAAGTGGAGGCCCCAACCATCGACCCGATGGTCATATCTGCGACAATCGGACCGGCTTATGTGAAAAGGATTCTGATTGATTGTGGAAGTTCTGTCAACATCATCTTCAAGAAGTCTTATGACCAGATGAAAATGGAAACAAAGGACTTGAAACCGTCCAAAGCCCGTATACACGGCTTTAATGGCGCAGCGACCGATGTTGTGGGGTATGTCGAGTTACCAGTTGAACTGGGACAAGGCGAACGGCGGAGGGTGCGAATCCTACCCTTCGTAGTTTTGGATGTGGATTCTCCGTATAATGTTTTCTTGGGCCGATTGGCCCTGGCTGAGTTTAGGGCGGCATTAGCCCCGTGGTGCTTGACTTTGAAATTCCCGACTGACAGAGGAGTAGGAGTTGTTCATGGCGACCAGGCGACCGGTCGGGCATGTTATGTGGCAGAGCTCAGAGAGGCCCATCGGAGGGATAAAGGAAAGGTTGCGGACATTCCTGTCCGCATCCTTAATAATGATGATTGACAAGTAGTGCCCGAGCCCTGGCTCGGGCATAATTCTCGGATCTTCAGAGACATAGATCCGAGAGATGACGATGAGAAACCCAGGGAAGAAAAGGCAGCGCCGGCTGAATTAACGATTGACATTTCAGTCAGCCGAGACGATCCATCGCAAGTGCTGAAGATCGGATCACAACTCGGCCACGCAATGACTGAAGACCTTAGTGATTTCCTCCGAGCAAATCTTGATGTTTTCGCTTGGGCGCATTCTGATATGTGCGGGATTTCTCCCGCCATTACGAGTCATATGTTGAACATAGACCTGAAACACGTCCTAGTTAAACAAAAAAGGAGAGGAATGGACCCAAAGAGGTCCGCTGCTCTCAGAGAGGAAGTGGACAAACTCAAAGCCAATGGGTTCGTCCGCGACGCCCTCTACCCTGAATGGGTATCGAATCCCATGTTGGTGAAAAAGGCGAATGGGAAATGGAGAACTTGCGTAGATTATTCCGACCTGAACAAAGTGTGCCCCAAGGACAGTTTCCCGTTGCCTAGGATTGATCAGTTGGTCGACTCTACTGCAGGACACGAGCTGTTATCATTCATGGATGCATACTCGGGTTACAATCAAATCCCGATGCATATTCCAGACCAAGAACACACCAGCTACGTCACAGACGTTGGGCTATATTGCTATGTAGTGATGCCCTTTGGACTGAAAAATGCAGGAGCGACTTATCAGCATTTGGTGAATCGAAGAACAATGGAAGTCTATGTGGATGACATGCTCGTGAAGTCACGACAGTCAAACGACCACATTCGAGACTTGGCTGAAATGTTTGACATACTCAGATATTATGGGATGAAGATCAACCCTCTGAAGTGTTAATTCGGCGTTGCGTCGGGAAAGTTTTTGGGATTCATTGTCAATGCTAGGGGAATTGAAATCAACCCAGAAAAGATTCAAGCTATTCGAGATGTACAGGTCCCCAAAACCATAAAACAGGTGCAAAGCCTAAATGGAAAAGTGGCTGCACTGAGTCGATTCATATCCAGAGCCACGGACAAGTGCATTCCTTTCTTTGATACAATAAAGAAAGGGAAGAGGAATTTTGAATGGACATCTGATTGTGAGGAAGCATTCCGAGACCTGGTGAGGCATCTGGAGAGTCCACCAGTGCTGTCAAAACCAGTAGACCACGAGATGTTGTACGTATACTTGGCTGTATCCCCACATGCGATAAGTGCGGCTTTAGTTCACGAGGAGGACCGAATCCAGAAGCCGGTGTATTATGTTAGCAAGCGTTTAACGGGGGCAGAAAGAAATTACCCTAAAATCCAGAAATTGGCCTATTGCTTGGTGATTGCATCACGTAAGCTGCGCCCATACTTTCAAGCACACTCAATCAGTGTTTATACCGATCAACCCCTACGGCAAGTACTCCAACGACCAGAAACTTCTGGAAGATTGCTAAAATGGAACATCGAATTGAGCCAGTTCGATATCGCCTACTTGCCACGAAGAGCCATACAAGGGCAAGCGTTAGCAGATTTCATCGCTGAGTTTACCATACCCGACGAACCAGATAATCACGATGTCATTCCCTTGTTCGATGGAAATTGTACACCGATGGAGCATCAAACAACCGTTGCTCTAGTGCTGGCGTAGTCCTTGTAACTCCGGAAAATCGATCGGTTTGTTACGCTCTGAAGCTCGATTTCCCGGCTACGAATAACGAAGCAGAATATGAAGCACTGATTGTGGGCTTAAAACTCATTAGAGAACTCGGGGTAAAATCAGTTGAAATCTTCTGTGACTCACAGTTGGTGGTCTACTAGGTGCGAGGAGATTATCAAGCAAAGGGACAGAAGCTTGCTCCGTACCTTGTTCTGGTTCAAGAACTAATGTCAAACCTTGAGCGTTATGACATTTCGCATGTCCCGCGTGAACAGAACAAAGAAGCCGACTTATTGGCAAAATTCGCAAGCACTGGCGATGCTCAGCAAATGGGACTGTTTCCCGTTGAGGCATTACATGCCCCAAGTATAGATGCAATGAAAGTTGATTCTGTGTTGGAAACAGGAATCGAGAGGGAATCGTGGATAACCCCGTTCAAACTATACCTAACAACCGGGGCTTTACCAGAAAGAAGGAGCGAAAGACGACAGGTCCTTCGAAAGGCCGCACGATACGTGATGCAGGATGGATTAATGTATAGAAAGGGGTTCTCAGTCCCCTTATTACGATGCATCGCTCATGATGAGACGAAACGGGTCTTGAAGGAGGTACACGAGGGAGAATGCGGTGACCATACTGGGGGCAAACGCTAGCAAAAAAGATCCTCCGCTATGGATATTACTAGCCGACCATAAATCGGGATGCTGCAGACTACATAAGGAAATGTGACAAGTGTCAAAGATATGCGAAAGTCCTGAGGAATCCATCAACAGAACTCACACAAATGGTTAGTCCATGGCCATTTGCAATCTGGGGAATCGACATAATCGGCTCTTTGCCTATGTCCAAAGGTGGTGCGAAATACGCGATAGTTGCAGTCGACTATTTCACAAAATGGGCTGAGGCAGAACCTTTGGCCACAATCACCTCTAAGAAGGTCATTAACTTCGTTGTACAAAACATTATATGCCGCTTTGGCCTCCCTTATATCATCATTACGGACAACGGGATGCAATTTGAAAGCAGAGAGTTCAAAGAGTTCTGTTTAAAGTATGGCATTGAGAAGAAATTCGCCACCGTTGCACACCCAAAAGATAACGGACAAGTCGAGGCCGTTAACAAAATAATCAAGTCCATACTGAAGAAGCGTTTGGAGAAGTTCGGAGGCAAGTGGGTAGATGAGCTCCCGACGGCATTATGGGCTTATAGAACTACCCACAAGTCCGCGACCGGCCACACTCCATTCGCCTTGGCATACGGCTCGGAAGCCGTTATACCCGTGGAACTTGAAGTTCCATCACATCGAGTGACATATTATGATCCCAAGACGAATAAGGACCTCTTGTTGGAATCGCTGGACTGCATCGATGAAAAACGTGAAGAGGCCAAATTAAGGGCGGCAGCACATAGGCACTGAGTCAAGCGTTACTACGACGCCAGAGTCTGCCCAAGGATTTTTGATGTGGGTGATCTCGTTTTGAAATGAGTTTTCCCGGTACCGTCGCGTATGAATCCCAGCTGGGAAGGTCCATACGTCATTGAACGGAAGCTTGGAGAGGGAACATTCAAGATAGCGACCTTTGATGGCGCGATACTCCCCCGAGCATGGAACAGTGAACATTTGCGACATTATTACATTTAGTATGTTTCTTTCCTGTTTTAGGCACAGTTATTTCCTGTATGTTTTCATTCAGTCGTAACTTAGTTTCTTTTTAGCCATGTAATCAAGCAGTTTAGTTGTTTTCATTAATAAAGGCTTGAAGCCGTATTTTCCACGAATTACTAATGTTTCTATATCTCATAGTCGGGTGAAGAATTACTAGAACTACATTATCCTGTACGATGTACGAACTCGTATAAACGATTTCAATCTCCGAGTCCCCTGAGTGCGGGCCGGAGTACTCTAAGTCCCCGGAGCACGGACTGGACAATCTCCGAGTCCCCTGAGTGCAGACCGGAGTACTCTAAGTCCCCGGAGCGTGGATTGGAGTATAAACGATTTCAATCTCCGAGTCCCCTGAGTGCGGACCGGAGTACTCTAAGTCCCCGGAGCGCGGATTGGAGTATAAACGATTTCAATCTCCGAGTCCCCTTAGTGCGGACCGGAGTACTCTAAGTCCCTGGAGCGCGGACTAGAGTATAAACAATCTCAATATCCGAGTCCCCTGAGTGCGGACCGGAGTACTCTAAGTCCCTGGAGCGCGGACTGGAGTATAAACGATTTCAATCTCCGAGTCCCCTGAGTGCGGACCGGAGTACTCTAAGTCCGTGGAGCGCGGACTGGAGTATAAACGATTTCAATCTCCGAGTCCCCTGAGTGCGGACCGGAGTACTCTAAGTCCCCGAAGCGCGGACTGGAGTATAAACAATCTCAATCTCCGAATCCCCTGAATGCGGATCAACTTACTATGAGTCCCTGGAACGCGAATTTAGAAAAAAAAATTCTAAGTACTCAAGAAATGTAGAACAAGAAGTATGTCACTCCGAAGAATCGTTCAAACGACTAAGGAACTAAACTTTATTTAACAGTCCAAAATGAGGTTACATAATTATTCATCCAAAACTTGGAGTCAAAAACCTATCTACATAAACTTCGGAAACAAAAGATGAAAGTAGTTACAAGACTTAAGCATAATCTCGTTGAACGAGTTTAACGACTATTTCTTTGGTTTCTTCTTCTTATCTTCCTTTGTTTTCTCGGACGATTCCTCTCCCTCACGCTTCTTCTTGGATTTCTTGCTTGCTAAAGAAGCGGAGTCAGGAGTGGGAGAAGGAACATTCAGCGGTTTGGATTTGCCAGGGAGGATGATCTTCAAAGGTCTATTCCGCGGGTCGGTAAGTTCCAGAATTTCAGGCTCAACTTTAGTCTCGACTTTCTTTTTCTCCTCTTCGGCGAGACGCTCTTTCATGCTCATCTTCGAAGTATGTTCGGAGGCGCCAGTGATCTCGATTTCATAGCTCCCTTCGGCAGGAGATGAAGTGTCAAACTTATCATCATCTAGCGCCCCGATCACTTGAGCGTCAGGGCCAGGAGTTACTCCCGCATGAGCAACATCGCTTGCTTTCTCTGCCTCCTCCTTGGCGTCATCGCTCCTTGGAGTTGGCTCGGGGTCAGAGCAGCCTGCATGAAAACATAAAGAATGAACATTAGAACGAATAACCACTGCTGGAAAGTGACAGATCTTTTAACTTCTAAAAAAGAAGAGTTTCCTACCGGGTTCTAGCTGGCTATCAGTTGCGCGTGGAGTTTCACCCTCCAGAATAGGAGATAGCACATGAACGCCGAGCCCGGGATCTTCAGGATCGTAGCCGGCATGCTGCTCGAATGGGTCAAGTGTCGGCCGACCGGCCAGTTGAGCAGTAGGAGGAGCAGCAGTATGAGGAGCCGTAGTCTTAGCCCCAGATGGGCCAGCTTCATCACTTTTCTCTTTTGGAAGGGGAGAGCCTTTGCTATAAAGCGCCAAGGCTGCTGATAAATTCGCTGGCTCATTCCCTCTAAGAAACTCCTTCACCAAGGCATCCTCATCGACTTCCTCAGAGCCCGACTCGATTTTCCTAATCTTCAATAAAGTTTCCCAGGCCTCGGCTAGGGATTCGAGATAGCCCTCGCCCAAGAATGTCAAGTCGCGATGCATAAGGACGCGGGCGCCATACTCAGCAATCAACGGGTCAAACATGCACTTGACCTCTTCCCTGCCGGCTTCTACGGCCGCCTCGAGGCGAGAGTCAATCTCCTCCGCAGCTTTTATTTTGCCCTCCTCACGGGCTTCATCTTTCATTTTTTCAACCCCAGCAAGTTCGTCATCGAGCTTCGCTTTCAAGAGCCGAGTAGCAACGATTTCATCACAGTATCGTTGTGACTCTTCTTGAGCAGCTCTTTGTCCTCTTTCTCCTTGGAGAGTAATTCTTTCAACTCTTTGACTTGTATGGCGAGCGCGTCCCTTTCTTTTTGGATAGAATCTTTTTCTAAGGCAAGGGCACCGCTACGCTGGACTGCTTCATCAAGTTCCTTCTTGTGAGCCATCTCTAAACGAGTGACTGCCTCAGTAGTATCTTTTGCACTTTGCTCAGCGGCTTCCAGCTTTGACTTATACGAAGCGAGCTCTTCATCTTGATGCTTGATGATGTTCTTGTCACAGCCAGCCTCCAATTTCAGACGATCAATCTCATATTGTCGCTCAACAGACACCTCCGAGATCTTTTCAACCAAGTGTACAAACGCGTCATGTTGAACATAGACGTCGTTGTTACAGGCAATGGCACTCTACTTCACGTGCCCAGGGATATGATGAATAGCTGGGAGGAATTTCAAACCATCAAAGCAAATTTTTGGAAATTTGGCCTTAAGATCGACCATCTTCTCTGCTACAGTTGGGTCAACCGTGGGAGTAGGGGGAGGAGGCTTTGAAAGTTCCACTCTTTTTCGATGCTCCCGAATTTGCCTTGTACTCGACGAACCGGAGTGTTGTTCTCGAGAAGCATCGGGTTGGGACCCCTTCTGTGAAGACTTCTCTCTATCCGACTCGGTTGGAGGAAGAGGATCACGGGACTGTGAAGATAGGGAATATGCCTTCTTACGATAAGACGAATCGCGGGGACGGTTGTCTCTATCTTCGTAATCATCTCTGTCCCTGCGTCTGCCCGAACCTGAATCTCGTCCGGGATGATGAAATATGGAAGAGCCGTGAAGGCGATCGAGTCCGTGAGAGCGCCCCATGTCACCTACAAAGAATAAAGATAACAACGAGTTAAGAAAAATCCGGGAAATAAGAAAAAACTTGAAGTGTATGATGGAATGCGTATGTGCATGTGTGTCCTAGTGTTCCCCCCGACGGACCAGTTCTTTTATCTTTACTAATCGGAGTATTGTCTCCCTGGACTGGGAGTTGAACTCCCGCATTGCCTCTAGCGGGCGAAGAAAACTTGAGGGCTTCAGGATCGTCAAACCCGTAATTAAGTATATCGTCGGGGATGGAAAGATTCGACAAACCCCTTAGAGAACTTTCCATGTGCTGTGAGGAAGCCTCTTTCTCTGGCGGGATGAGCGTAACTTTTGAAGTTCCGCCAACTTTCTCCTTCCGTATCTTGTATTTTAACTTCTTCTTTCCCTTCGAAGGGGAGGATGACGTTTCAATGTCGTGAACTTCGACCGTCGGATTCCAAGCGGGACCCACATTCTCGCCTTGAGTTTCGGGAGCTTCATCCTCCTTATGCTCACCCTCTTCGTGCGCATCGGGAGTGTGGCATGATGACGATCCAGCTTGTTTTTTCCCTTTACCGGATGCTGGCTTGGGAATGGAAATGCCCTCCGGAAGGCTAATCCGACGACCAGGGGCTAGCAAGCCGAACCTCGACAATGATTCATTTGAAATGATGGTTCGGATGTCTCGTTCCTCGGCATGAAGAGCTCTAATGGCTTCGACGGCCTCAGAATATCCTCGGCCCTCCGAACGCGGATTAATACCTGAAAAGATGAAACGAGGAGTTAGGAAAAGCATAACTCCAATTAAACACGAATGATGACTCAGCAAAGAGACTTACTGCCTTCAACCCATCTCCTCGCAAAACTAGGAGGGCAACACACATAGAACCATTCCTGTTTATACAGGGCGAATTTATTACATGCTCCTGTCAAGATTTGGCATTTGTGGTACGGCTCGAGGAACATGAAGGAAGGGCTATCTTTCTGTTTCTTGATCATATAAATGTATCTGATGTCGCCAGAAGTTGGAGGTCTAGAGAAGACGGCTATGAAGAGTAGGTAGGTCCCATATAGAAACGCGTGACCGTTTGGATGCAGCTGCGACGGGGCAATGTCTATGTACTGCAACATGTCCCGAAGAAATAAATTGAATGGAGGCACGCTGCCCATCCAGCACATGAACTTGTTGCAGGTGGTATATCCGACTGGAGGCAGGTGAGGACGATCGTGTCGCGATGGGACTAACACATCGGTGAAAGGAATCCCATGGATGGAGCATATTCGCCGAAGTGCGACTTCATTAATCTTCGAATCCTGTGAGTCGATCGGATTATCTAAGAGAATTGTTGCCTCCAGGGCATCAGGAGCCAAGTTATGGGCAGGGGAAGTCGACGGATTTGAAGTATCAGCGGCTTCTTGCCTTGATGATGGCCCAGGCCTATCAGATATAGTGGCGGAGCTAGACTTTTTAGACGTCCCCAATAAATAATGAATCTGTCTAAGTGCCTGTGAAAACTATACTTGAAAAACGTTGAATGTTAGAATTAACAATACGAGTATTCCCCCCACGTGGTGTGTAAACTAGTGCAAGCAATCGTGTATAAGCAATGAGAATCTAGAGGTTACAAAGATACGAAGACGAGTTTCGAATCGTCGCCTTCGAAGACCGTCATCGCTGACCGTCTCAAAAAGCCCGCCTTGTGGTGATTACAGTTCCAGATTCAGAAAACGTGTGTTAACCTAAGTTCAGATTTATGTCTGTAAAAACTAGAGAGTTAATGATCCAAGTCAGTCTCATATGCTGGCACGTCCAGGTCCTTGTCCCTGTTTTGTTAAGTATAGTTCAGGATTTGTATTTGTCGGCCTTAGAATGGTTCGGCATTTATGCTGTTTGGCATTTACAATTGGTTCGGCAGTTGTATTGTTCGGCCTAGGTTTGGTTCGGCATTTGAATTGTTCGGCCAAAGTATAGTTCGACGTTTATGTCTGCTCAGCTTAGGTCTGGTTCAACATTTGTTCTGTTCGGCAGGAATACTGTCCGGCATTTAAGTTGTTGTTCGGCATTTTAATAAGTGTTCGGCGTTTATGATTGTTCGGCATTTGTATTGTTCGGCCTTGATATGGTTCGGCATTTAAGTGTGTTCGGCCTTGGTTTTGTTCGGCTAAGTTGTTGTTCGGCATTTTAATAAGTGTTCGGCTTTGGTTTGTTCGGCTAAGTTGTTGTTCGGCATTTTAATGAGTGTTCGGCTTTGGTTTGTTCGGCTAAGTTTTTGTTCGGCATTTTAATGATTGTTCGGCCTTGGTTTGTTCGGCTAAAATACTGTTCGGCAGCCCTCCATTTCACCGTTCGGCGCATGACAACAGACACCGAACCAGAGCTATGCCATCCAACACCCTTACCACCTCCAACACTTTCATTCTTCTTTTTTAACTTCGGTTCGACACGAAGAAGCTAAGTCCAATGGTCATATGTGCTAACACTCCTAATCATTCCTCCTCGCCTCGCATCATCATCCCACAATAAAGACGACCTACTCGAAAAGCTTTCTACATGACACACTCGGCCATCTCGTTTGAAACCTATTTGAATCGTACAAGGAACAATACCTAGTTTGCAGATTGGAGCTTGGGAAGGAGTAGTTAGGTTTTAAATCTGGTCGACTGGAGAAAATTGCAAATCTTTGAGGAGAGGCAGAAGTAAAAGAGTAAAGGAGAGAAGAGGGGAAGGACCTGGTTTTATAGGGAGAAAGGTGGACGTCGAAGGGGCTTTATCCGGTAGAACCGGTCAAAGCTGTATCGTTCGGCTTCAAAACGTAGGATTGTTCGGCACGTAAGGAACGTTCGGCTTCGAGCGTACTGTTCCGCATTCATCCCATAGCATGCATACAACACAACCACGGATATACTCAAAAGGGCATCTCCATTCGAAATTAATCAAGGGTTTAAAACGAAACGTGAAGGTTGCAAAACTCAAAGCGTATCACGTTCAGTCGCGTAATACACTTTGGGGGGCAAGTGTTTCCTGGAGATTTGACCAGGCAACTGAGTGCTCGTCATTGGGTAGTACTCGGCTTCTAGGACTACTCGGCATTGGGTAGTACTTGGCTTCCAGGACTACTCGGCATTCAGTAGTATTCGGCTTCTAGGACTACTCGGCATTCAGTAGCACTCGGCGACCAGGACTACTCGGCATTCAGTAGCACTCGGCGACCAGGACTACTCGGCATCCAGTAACACTCGGCTTTTGTAAGCGCTCGGGATCGGAAGACACTCGGCATGTACAACTGCTCGGCATGGCTGTGTTGTTCGGCCGGAACCATCATTCGGCCAAAGGCACTACTCGGCTAAAGGCAACGTCCGGCCATAACTCTTGTTCGGCCAAGAAACATCGTTCGGCCAGAAGCATCGTTCGGCTAAAGCATCATTTGGCCAGCGACATTGTTCAGCCAGAAGCATTGTCCGGCCAAAGGCATTGTTCTGCTAAAGCTATCGTTCGGCCAGCATCAACGTTCGGCCAGAGACAACGTTCGGTCAAACGCTTCATTCAGCCAGAGGCACGTTCGGCTTCGACTGATATTCGTTCTACTCTTCCCATGCAGCAAGCGCCTCGTTCGGCATAGAGAGGGTGGTTCGGCATCCGAGTGATCGGCCTATTTAGTTCGGCATACGACGACCACTCTATTTGGACCAAGGTGTTCGGCTGTCGAGCCCACCTGGGAAGTCCAACCCATCTTTGCCTATAAATAGAGGGGCAGGGGCACAGTGAAAAGGGACCTTTTTCCAGGAACATTGAGGAGACTCTACCATTTTTTAGACTTATCTTCTTTACTTAGCAACTTCATTCAAGCATTTGATCTACGAATTGTATTTGTAATCAATTATTAAGAAGATCAATAAAGTTTAACCTCAAAGTGGACGTAGGCAATTACGCTGAACCACTATAAATCCGGTGTTCTTACTTTCTGCATTTGAATTAGCATATTCTCCTTTGTTTAATTTATCTTCTTCATTTATATCTCTTCACAATCTTTCTCAACGAGGTTAGTGACCAATTTTGGTGCTAACATTTACATTTGATCTAAATATATATTTATGATGTAATCTAGGTAATTGTTTCCTGGAGATTTGACCAGGCAACTAAGTACTCGGCATTAGCAAACGCTCGGCATCCAGGAGTACTCGGCATCCAGGAGTACTCGGCATCCCGGAGTACTCGACATCCAGGAGTACTCGTCATCCAGGAGTACTCGGCATCCACGTAGCGCTCGGCGTTGGCAAGCGCTCGGCATCCAGGGAGCGATCGGCATCCAAGTTTATCCGGCATCCAAGTTTGTCCGGCATCCAAAGGTTGTTCGGCATTCATCTAACCTCAGTCAACTTCAATCATTGCTCGGCATACACTCCCTACTCGGCACCTCACCTCTGTTCGTCATAAGAAGATTGTTCGGTATTCTTCTCAGCTTGTTCGGCTACAATTATTACTCGGCCCACTCTTCCCACATAACAAGCATCGTTCGGCATGAGGAAGATGGTTCGACATCCGATCGTTCGGCTTGTTTGGTTCGTCATATAGAGACTAGTCAATCTGGACCGAGTTATTCAGCTACCAGGCCCACCAGAGAAGTCCAACCCACCTTTGTCTATAAATAGAGAGGCAGGGGCACAGTGAAATGGACCTTTTTTCTAGGAACACTGGGGAGACTCTACCGCTTTCAAGACTCATCTTCTTTACTTATCAATTGTATTCAAGTATTTGATCTATGGATTGAATCTGTAATCAATCATCAAGTAAAGCAATAAATTTTAATCCCAAAGTGGACGTAGGCAATTACGCTGAACAACTATAAATCTGGTGTTCTTACTTTCTGCATTCAAATTAGCATATTCTTCCTTGTTTAATTTATCTTCGTCACTTATATCTCTACACAATCCTTCTCAACGAGGTTACTGACCAATTTTGGTGCTAACACTTTGGTGCTTTCACTGAGAATTGAATTCTCAGACCTCAAGGATCTGCTTTGAAGCTACTGGATTGAATAAATCCCCCAAAGAAGATCCGACTCATTCATAGGACGTCCGTTGATTCTACTCAGAGTTCATACCAATAACTCTACAATGGCGAGACCACGTACCATATCAGCTTCTCATAATGCGGACGCCCACGAGACTGCTAGCGTGCAGCAAGCAGGACCTAGCAATCAGCAAGCGATTCCGGGCGCAGGGACTACCGCCCATGACCAAATGCCGGTAGTCACCAGAATAGAGTTCAACGACTTGATGAGAGAAATCAGGGAAAGCAGGAGACAACTAGGAGAGCAGATGCAAGCTAACGCCAACCTCATGGCACAACTCACTCAACAACAGCAACAGAATGCTGGGGGAAATCCCGCTCCTTATTCCTCATCTGACAGCTCAACTTCCTCCGATGAACCTCCCAGGCGTAGGCGCCGTAAGATTGAAACTGCACGGGCAGGTGTTGTTGTTCGAAAAGATGGAGACCGTGACCAAGCCGGAGCTGGAAACTTAGGAGCCGGAGTGCAGGTGGAGGCTGGGGGCCCAGACCATCAAAACGCTAACGATGTCGAACCTCAAGATGCACGTTTGGAAGATCGCCATAAGAGGAGGCATCAGCATGATCAGTCACGTAGAACAGACTCCAACCTTCCACCCTCCATACTAACACCAGACCTGACAGCCATGATCAGACAATTGATGAAAGAGAATCAAGGCTTATCAAATGACGATTGGGGAGTGTCGAGAAGTCATACTCCATTCACAGACATTGTTCTACAGGAAGCGTACCCCAGAAAGTTTAGTATGCCAACTATCCCGGCTTATGAAGGAAAGACTGATCCCAGACAGCATGTCATGAGGTACGAGTGGATGATGGATTCAGCTAGAGCAAATGATGCAACCAAGTGTAGATGCTTTCCAATTACTCTATCTGGGATCGCTACTATGTGGTTCACCCGACTTCCTCCACGGTCCATATCCAGTTTCAAGGAGTTAGCAAAGAATTTTATAGAGCAGTTCAGGATACACATTACTCGTCCGAAGGACGTGATGTCTCTATCAAGTGTAATCCAGACTGCTGGGGAGTCATTGAAGGAGTATTTACAAAGGTTCCATGTTGTGGCAACTGAAGTCAGTAATCCCAATGATCATGCAATCCTAATGGCTGTGATGCGAGGTGTGGATCCGGATTCTGAGTTTGGAGACTGGTTAGCAGGAAAACCCCCGACTACGCTAGAGCGTTTTTACTCAAAGGCACACCAGTTCATAAGGAGAGAGTAAGCCAGGTGGGTAAGGCGAGATAAGGCACCGGGACCTGTCCAGGAGTCCGTGAAAAGCAACGTTGCTGTGAAGCAGTCCGGAGACAACTCGGGAAAAGTCCAAGTCAATGTCCAGAACAAGCCCGGGCAGCCTAAGGAATCCGGAGGAAGAAGTCAAGGGAAGAAGAGAGAAGCGGGGAAGTGGAAGCCGAGGATTCCAAGCTACAATGAGTATACCCCGCTGAATGCGTCTCTTGAGAACATTTACCTATCAACCTGCAATACCTTTCAGTATAGAAAGCCACGTCCAAAAGAGTCAACCGAGGAACAGAAGCGGACTGGGAAATATTGCCACTTCCATGAGACTTATGGGCACAATACGGAAGAGTGTAGACACCTACATGACACTATAGAGAAGTTGATCAAGCAGAAAAGTTACAGGAGTTTATGAAGGATCCATAGGAAGGAGGACAGGGAACATCCAACCCAGGTCGTGCACCAGCTCCGCGTCATCCCGAGGAGCCTGCCCGGACTGTGGGTAGACTAGTCATAAACACGATCATCGACGGGCCTCACCCTGCGGATAAGAATTGGCAATAGATGGAGCAGTATGCTAGTTCACTGAAGCATGCAGATTTCTAGTGTTGTTCCAACATAGAGGATGGGACCCCTGCTAAGCAGCTGCGCATGATGAAAGACGATATAGTTCAGAAACAGAGATGCTGACCAAGTGGAGGCTCCAACCATCGATCCGATGGTCATATCTGCGATAATCAGACCGGCTTATGTGAAAAGAATTTTAATTGATTGTGGAAGTTCTGTCAACATCATCTTCAAGAAGGCTTATGACCAGATGAACATGGAAACGAAGGATTTGAAACCGTCTAAAGCTCGTATACATGGCTTTAATGGCGCAGCGACCGATGCAGTGGGGTATGTTGAGTTACCAGTTGAACTGGGACAAGGCGAACGTCGGAGGGTGCGAATCCTACCCTTCGTAGTTTTGGATGTGGATTCTCCGTACAATGTGTTGGGCGACCGGCCCTGGCTGAGTTTAGGGCAGCATTAGCCACGTGGTGCTTAACTTTGAAGTTCCCAACTGACAAAGGAGTATGTGTTGTTCATGGCGACCGGGCGACTGGCCATGCCTGTTATGTGGCTGAACTCCAAGAGGCCCATCGGAGGGAGAAAGGAAAGGTTGCGGACAATCCCGTCCGCATCCTTAATACTGATAATTGACAAGTAGTGCCCGAGCCCTGGCTCGGGCATAATTCTAGGATCTTCAGAGACATAGATCCGAGAGACGACGATGACAAACCCAGGGAAGAAAAGGCAGCGCCGGCTGAATTAACAATTGACATTCCAGTCAGTCGAGACGACCCATCGCGAGTACTGAAGATCGGATCACAACTCGGCCCCGCAATGACTGAAGACCTTAGTGATTTCCTCCGGGCGAATCTTGATGTTTTCGCCTAGGCGCATTCTGATATGTGCGGGATTTCTCCTGCCATTACGAGTCATATGTTGAACATAGACCCGAAATACGTCCCGGTTAAACAAAAGAGGAGAGGAATGGACCCAGAGAGGTCCGCTGCTCTCAAAGAGGAGGTGGACAAACTCAAAGCCAATGGGTTCGTCCGCGACGCCCTCTACCCTGAATGGGTATCGAACCCCGTGCTGCTGAAAAAGGCGAACGGGAAATGGAGAACTTGCGTAGACTATTCCGATTTGAACAAAGCATGCCCCAAGGACAGTTTCCCATTGCCTAGGATTGATCAGTTGGTCGACTCCACTGCAGGACACGAGTTGTTATCATTCATGGATGCATACTCAGGGTACAATCAAATCCCAATGCATATTCCGGACCAAGAACATACCAGTTTCGTCACAGACGTCGGGCTATATTGCTATGTAGTAATGCCTTTCGGATTGAAAAACGCAGGAGCGACTTATCAGCGTTTGGTGAACCGAATGTTCAAAGACCAGCTTGGTAGAACGATGGAAGTCTATGTGGATGACATGCTCGTGAAGTCACGACAGTCAAATGACTACATTCGAGACTTAGAAGAGATGTTCGATATACTCAGATATTACGGGATGAAGATCAACCCTTTGAAGTGTTCCTTCGGCGTTGCGTTAGGAAAGTTTTTGGGATTCATTGTTAATGCTAGGGGAATTGAGGCTAACCCGGAAAAGATTCAAGCTATTCGAGATGTGCAAGTGCCCAGAACTATAAAACAGGTGCAAAGCTTGAATGGAAAAGTGGCTGCGCTAAGTCGATTCATATCCAGAGCCACGGACAAGTGCATTCCTTTCTTTGATATAATAAAGAAAGGGAAGAGGAATTTCGAATGGACATCTAACTGTGAAGAAGCATTCCGAGATCTGGTGAGGCATTTGGAGAGTCCTCCAGTGCTGTCAAAGCCAGTAGACCATGAGATGTTGTACGTATACTTGGCCGTATCCCCACATGCTATAAGTACAGCCTTGGTCCGCGAGGAGGACCGAGTCCAAAAGCCGGTATATTAGGTTAGTAAACGTTTGACGGGGGCAGAAAGAAATTACCCTAAAATTGAGAAATTGGCCTATTGCTTGGTGATTGCATCACGTAAGCTGTGCCCATATTTTCAAGCACACTCAGTCAGTGTCTATACCGATCAGCCCCTACGGCAGGTGCTCCAACGACCAGAAACTTCTGGGAGGTTGTTAAAATGGAATATCGAGTTGAGCCAGTTCGATATTACCTACTTGCCACGAAGAGCCATACAAGGGCAAGCATTAGCAGATTTCATCGCTGAGTTTACTGTATCTGACGAACCAGATAATCACAGTATCATTCCCCCCGTTCGATGGAAGTTGTACACTGATGGGGCATCAAACGACCGCTACTCCGGAGCTGGCGTGGTTCTTGTAACTCCAGAAAATCGATTGATCTGTTACGCTTTGAAGCTCAATTTCCCGACTACGAATAATGAAGCAGAATATGAAGCACTGGTTGCTGGCTTAAAACTCGTTGGAGAACTTGGGGTTAAATCAGTTGAGATCTTTTGTGACTCGCAGCTGGTGGTGTACCAAGTGCGAGGAGACTACCAAGCAAGGGGACAGAAGCTTGCTCCGTACCTTGTTCTGGTTCAGGAACTATTATCAAACCTCGAACATTATGACATTTCGCATATCCTGCGTGAACAAAACAAGGAAGCCGACTCATTGGCTAACTTCGCAAGCACTGGCGATGCACAGCAAATGGGATTGTTTCCCGTTGAAACCTTGCATGCTCCAAGCATCGACGCGATGAAAGTTGATTTCTTGTTTGAAACAGGAATCGAAAGAGAATCATGGATAACCCCATTCAAACTATACCTGACGACCGGGACTTTACCGGAAAAAAGGAGCGAAAGACGACAGGTCATTCGGAAAGCCGCACGATATGTGATGTATGATGGAATAATGTATCGGAAGGGGTTCTCGGTCCCCTTATTACGATGCATCGCCTATGATGAGACAAAGCGGGTCTTGGAGGAAGTTCATGAAGGAGAATGTGGCGACCATACTGGGGGGCAAATGCTAGCAAAAAAGGTCCTCCGTTACGGATACTATTGGCCAACTGTGAATCGAGATGCTGCAGACTACGCAAGAAAATGTGACAAGTGTCAAAGATATGCGAAAATCCCGAGAGCTCCACCAACAGAACTCACACAAATGGTTAGTCCCTGGCCATTTGCAATCTGGGGAATCGACATAATCGGCTCTTTGCCTATATCCAAAGGTGGTGCGAAATACGCGATAGTTGCAGTCGACTATTTCACAAAATGGGCTGAGGCAGAACCTTTGGCCACAATCACCTCTAAGAAGGTCATTAATTTCTTTGTACGAAACATTATATGCCGCTTTGGCCTCCCTCGAACCATCATTATGGACAACGGAACGCAGTTTGAAAGCAGAGAGTTCAAAGAGTTCTGTTTAAAGTATGGCGTTGAGAAGAAGTTTGCCGCCGTTGCGCATCCAAAAGCTAACGGACAAGTCGAGGACGTAAACAAAATAATCAAGTCCATACTGAAGAAGCGTTTGGAAAAAGCCAGAGGCAAGTGGGTAGATGAACTCCCGACAGCATTATGGGCTTATAGAACTACCCACAAGTCCGCGACTGGCCACACTCCATTCGCCTTGGCATACGACTCGGAAGCTGTTATACCTGTGGAACTTGAAGTTCCATCGCATCGAGTGACATATTATGATCCCAGGACGAATCAGGATCTCTTGTTGGAATCACTGGATTGCATCGATGAAAAACATGAAGAGGCTGAATTAAGGGCGGCAGCACATAGGCACCGAGTCAAGCGATATTACGACGACAGAGTCCGCCCAAGGATTTTTGATGTGGGTGATCTCGTTTTGAAATGAGTTTTCCCAGTACCATCACATATGAATCCCAACTGGGAAGGTCCATACGTCGTTGAATGGAAGCTTGGAGAGGGGACATTCAAGCTAGCGACCGTTGATGGCGAGACACTCCCCCGAGCGTGGAACAGTGAACATTTGCGACATTATTACATTTAGCATGTTTCTTTCCTGTTTTAGGCAGAGTTATTTCCTGTATGTTTTCGTTCCGTTATCACTTAGTTTCTTTTTGACCATGTAATCAGGCAGTTTAGTTGTTTTTCATTAATAAAGGCTTGAAGCCGTCTTTCCCATAAATTACTAATGTTTCAATATCTCACAGTCGGGAGATGTATTGCTGGAGTTACATTATTCTGTATGATGTACGAACTCATATAAACGACTTCAATCTCCGAGTCCCCTGAGTGCGGACCGGAGTGCTCTAAGTCCCCAGAACGCGGACTAGAGTATAAACGACTTCAATCTCCGAGTCCCCTGAGTGCGGACCGGAGTACTCTAAGTCCCCAAAGCACGGACTAGAGTATAAACGATTTCAATATCCGAGTCCCCTGAGTGCGGACCGGAGTACTCTAAGTCCCCGGAGTGCGGACTAGAGTATAAACAACTTCAATCTCCGAGTCCCCTGAGTGCGGACCGGAGTACTCTAAGTCCCCGGAGAGCGGACTAGAGTATAAACGTTTCAATCTTCGAGTCCCCTGAGTGCGGACCGGAGTACTCTAAGTCCCCGGAGCGCGGACTAGAGTATAAACGGTTTCAATCTCCGAGTCCCCTGAGTGCGGACCGGTGTACTCTAAGTCCCCGAAGCGCGGACTAGAGTATAAACGATTTCAATCTCCGAGTCCCCTGAGTGCGGATCGGAGTACTCTAAGTCCCCGGAGCGCGGATTAGAGTATAAACAACTTCAATCTCCGAGTCCCCTGAGTGCGGACCGGAGTACTCTAAGTTCTCGGAGCGCGGATTAGAGTATAAGCATCTTCAATCTCCGAGTCCCCCGAGTGCGAATCGGAGTACTCTAAGTCCCCGGAATGGGGACTGGAGTATAGGCAATTCGAATCTCCGAATCCCTTGAATGCGGATCAAATTACCCTAAATCCCTGGAGCGCGGGTTTAGAAAAAATTCTAAGTACTCAAGAATGTGGAACAAGAAATATGCCACTCCAAAGAATGTTCAAACAATGTAAGAATGGATTGGAAAATTATGCAACTCATAAGAACTTGAGTTTTGACCACCGTTATTCAGAAAGCTAAAAAAGCAAAAGAATTGTTCAAGTGATAAAGAAACAACACCTCGTTTAATAGTCCAAAATGGGGTTACACAATTATTCCTCCAAAACTTGGAGTCAAAAATCTATCTACACAAACTACGGAAACGGAAAAATAAAAGTAGTTACAAGACCTAAACAAAATCTCGTTGAACGAGGATAGTGGTTATTTCTTTGGCTTTTTCTTCTTGTCTTCCTTCGTTTTCTCAGATGATTCCTCTCCCTCACGCTTCTTCTTGGATTTCTTGCTCGCCAAAGAAGCGGAGTCAGGAGTGGGAGAAGGAACATCCAGCAGTTTGGATTTGCTAAGGAGAATGATCTTCAAAGGCCTATTCCGCGGGTCGGAAAGTTCCAATATTTGGGGCTCGACCTTGATCTCGACCTTCTTTTTCTCCTCTTTTGCGAGACGCTCTTTCATGCTCATCTTTAAAGTATGTTCAGAGGCGCCATTGATCTCGATTTCATCACTCCCTTCGACGGGAGATGAAGCGTCAAACTTATCATCATCTAGCGCCCTGATCACTTGAGCGTCAGGGCCAGGAGTTACTCACGCATGAGCAACATCGATTGCTTTCTCTGCCTCCTCCTTGGCATCGTCGCTCCTCAGAGTTGGTTCAGGATCAGAGCAGCCTGCATGAAAACATAAAGAACGAACATTAGGACAAATAACCACTACCAGAAAGTGACAGATCTTTTAACTTCTAAAAGAAGAATTTTGTATTGGGTTCTGGCTGGCTATCCGTTGCGTGTGGAGTTTCACCCTCTAGAATAGGGGATAGCACATGAACGCCAAGCCCGGGATCTTCTAGATCATAGCCGGCATGCTGCTCGAATGGGTAAAGTGTTGCCCGATCGGCCGATTGAGCAGAAGGAAGATCAGCAGAATGAGGAGCTGCAGCCTTAGCCCCAGATGGACCAGCTTCGTCGTTTTTCTCTTTTGGTAGGGGAGAGCCTTTGCTATAAAGAGCCAAAGCTGCAGATAAGTCCGCTGGCTCGTTCCCCCTGAGAAATTCTTTTACCAGAGCATCCTCATCGACTTCCTCAGAGCCCGACTCGATCTTTTTGATCTTTATTAAAGTTTCCCAGGCTTCAGCTAGAGATTCAAGATAGCCCTCGCCTAGGAATGTCAAGTCGCGGTGCATAAGGACGCGGGCACTGTACTCGGCGATCAGCGGATCAAACATGCACTTGACCTCTTCTCTACCAGCCTCTGCAGCTGCTTCGAGGCGAGAGTCAATCTCCTCAGAAGCTTTTCTCCTGCCCTCCTCACGGGCTTCATCTTTCATTATCTCAACCTTAGCAAGTTCATCATCGAGCTTGGTTTTTAAGAGCCGTGTAGCAACAATTTCATCGTAGTATCGTTGGGACTCTTCTAGAGCAGCTATTTTCTCTTCCTTCTCCTTAGAAAATAGCTCTTTCAACTCTCTGACTTGCAGGGCGAGCGCGTCCCTCTCTTTCTGGATAGAATCTTTTTCTAAGGCAAGAGCTCCACTACGCTGATGATGTCCTTGTCAAAGCCAGCTTCCAACTTCAAATGGTCAATCTCCTGTTGGCGCTCAACAGATACTTCCAAGACCTTTTCGACCAAGTGTACAAACGCGTCATGTTGAACATAGACGTCGTTGTTGCAGGCGATGGCACTCTGGTTGACGTGCCCTGGGATATGATGAATAGCTGGAAGGAATTTCAGGCCGTCAAAGCAGATTTTTAGGAATTTGGCCTTAAGATCGACCATCTTCTCTGCTATAGTTGGGTTAGTCGCAGGAGTAGGGGGAGGAGGCTTTGAAAGTTCTATTCTTTTCCGATGCTCCTGAGTTTTCCTTGTGCTCGACGAACCGGAATGTTGTTCTCGGGAGACATTAGGTTGAGACCCCTTCTGCGAAAGCTTTTCTCTATCTGGCTCATTTTGAGGAGGAGGATCACGAGAATATGAAGACTGGGAATATGTTTTCTTTCGATAGGATGAATCGCGAGGACGGTTGTCTCGATCCTCGTAATCGTCCCTGTCCCTACATCTGCCTGAGCCTGAATCCTGTCCGGGATGGTGAAATATAGAAGAACCGTGGAGGCGATCGAGTCCGTGGGAGCGCCCCATGTCACCTGCAAATAATTAAAGAGTTAGGAAAAATTGGGATAATGAAAAAACTTGAAGTGTATGGTGGAGTGCATGTGTGCGTGTGTGTCCTAGTGTTCCCCCCGACGGACCGGTTCCTTTATCTTTACTAATTGGAGTGTTATCTCCTTGAACTGGGGGTTGAACTCCCATGTTGCCTCTAGCGGGCGAATGAAACTTAAGGGCTTCCGGATCGTCGAAACCATAATTGAGTATATCGTCGGGGATGGTAAGGTTCGACAGACCCTTTAAAGAACTTTCCATGTGCTATGAAGAAGCCTCTTTCTCCGATGGGATAAGCGTAACTTTGGAAGTTTCGCCAACTTTCTCTTTCCGTATCTTGTACGTTAATTTCTTTTTTCCCTTTGAAGGGGAAGATGACGTTTCAATATCGTGCACTTCGACCGCCGGGTTCCAAGCAGGACCCACATTCTCGCCTTGTGTCTCAGGAGCTTCATCCCCCTTGTGTTCTCCCCCTTCGTGTGCATCGGGGGTATGGCATGATGACGATCCAGCTTGTTTTTTTCCTTTAACGGGTGCAGATTTGGGAATGCAAACGCCCTCAGGAAGGCTAATCCGGTGACCTCCTACTAACAAACCGAACCTCGACAATGATTCATTTGAAATGATGGTTCGGATGTCCCGATCCTCGGTAGGAAGAGCTCTAATGGCTTCGACGGCCTCAGAATATCCTCGGCCCTCAGGGCGCGGGTTAATACCTGAAAAGATGAAACAAGAAGTTAGAAAAAGCATAGCTCCGATTGAGCGCGAATGTTGACTCAGGAAAGAGACTTACTGCCTTCGACCCATCTCCTCGAAAAACCAGGAGGGCAACGCACATAGAACCATTCCTGTTTGTACAGGGTGAATTTGCTACATGCTCCGGTTAAAATCTGGCATTTATGGTACGGCTCGAGGAACATAAAGGAGGGGATATCTTTCCGCTTCTTGATCATATAAATATATCTGATGTCTCCAAAAGTTGGAGGCCTAGAGAGGACAGCCATGAAAAGTAGGTAGGTCCCATATATGAACGCGTGACCGTTTGGATGCACCTGCGACGGGGCGATGTCTATGTACTGCAACACATCCCGAAGAAATAAATTGAATGGAGGCACGCTTCCCATCCAACACATGAACTTATTACAAGCAGTATATCCGACTGGGGGCAGATGAGGACGATCATGTCTCGACGGGGCCAACACATCGGCAAAAGGGATTCCGTGGATGGAACATATTCGCCGAAGCGTGACTTCGTTAATCTTCAAAGCCTGTGAGTCGATCGGATTGTCCAAGAGAATCGATGCCTCCAGGGCATCAGGAGCTAAGTTATGAGCAGGGGAAGTCGACGGATTTGAAGTATCCGCGACTTCTTGCCTTGAAGATGGCCTTGGCCGATCAGATATAGTGGCGGAGCTGGATTTTTTAGACATCTCCAATAAATAGTGAATCTGGCTAAGCGCCTGTGAAAACTATACTTCAAAAATGTTCAGCGTTAGAATTAACAACATGAATATTCTCCCCCACGTGGTGTGTGAACTAGTGCAAGCAATCGTGTATAAGCGTTGAGAATTTGAAAGTCGTAAAGATACAAAACTGAGCTTCGAATCATCGCCTTCGAAGACCGTCATCGCTGACCGTCCCCAAAAGCCTTCCTTTGTGGTGATTACAGTTTCAGATTCAGAAAACGTATGTTAATCTAAGTTCAGATTTATGTCTACTAAAGATAGGGAGTTAATGATCCGGGTCAGTTTCATATGCTGGTAGGCTAGGGTCCTTGGCCTTGTTTTGTTATGTGATCAGGCAAGGCAAGTGTTGTTCGGCACTCATGATTGTTCGGCATTTGTATTGTTCGGCCTAAGTGTGGTTCGTTATTTATGTTGTTCGGCACTTATGATTGTTCGGCCTCTGTATTGTTCGGTACTCATGATTGTTCAGCATTTATATTGTTCGGCCTAAGTGTTGTTCGGCACTTATGATTGTTCGGCCTAAGTGTGGTTCGGCATTTGTATTGTTCGGCCTAGGTGTGGTTCGGCATTTGTATTGTTCCGCCTAAGTGTGGTTCGGCATTTATGTTTGTTCGGCCTAAGTGTGGTACGGCATTTGTGACTGTTTGGCAAAGCATCGTTCGGCCAAAATCTTGTTCGGCCGAGACAACGCTCGACACACCGTCCTTAACAGCGACCTCATTCCCCTCTTCTTCCTCCGTACACACCTAACCACGAGGACGAATCGTTCGGCAAGTCATGCCAAACCTTACCATTCGACGCCCCTAACCATCTCCTACTTCTCCTATGTTCTTTCTTCCTCTAATCTTGTTCGGCACAAAAGATTTATGCCGAACCACAACACGTCTACCAACAGCTTCCTAGAAAGCTCATCTCTACTCACTTTTCCTTCCACCCTCATCGTGTAACTCTGAAAACTTTTAGGATACCTTAGTCAAGGCTTGATCCCTATCAGTTAAGGAACTCGAGTGTAAAGACCGTTTTACGCTATGGGGATTTAGGCGGAAGAATCGATACCTAGTTGGTAGGTTGAAGACTTGGAAAGGATCGATGAATCGTTGAAGGATGTTAACTGAAAACGTCAGCAGGTGCAAGGCAGAGGTGTTAAAAGTGTGAAAAGAGAAGAAGGAAGAAGGTGCCGGCTTTTATAGGGAAGAAGAAGAAATCGAAGAGGCTATATCCGGTGGAACCGGTCAAAGCCACAACGTTCGGCATCGGCATACAAAGTCGTTCGGCACATGAGAAGTGTTCGGTTTTGACTACCTCGTTCGGCATTTATACCACGCTCGGCACACACCTCCACCACTGATATTCTCAAGAAGGCATCTCCAAGAAGAGTTAACCTAGATTCGAAGTGAAGTACAGGGGATATGTAATTCAAAGCATATCACAATTCGGTCACGTAATACACTTTGGGGGGCAAGTGTTTCCTGGAGATTTGACCAGGCAACTAAGTACTCGGCATTAGCAAACGCTCGGCATCCAGGAGTACTCGGCATCTAGGAATACTCGGCATCTAGGAGTACTCGACATCTAGGAGTACTCGGCATCCAGGAGTACTCGGCATCCAGGAGTACTCGGCATCCCGGAGTAATACAGGAGTACTCGGCATCCAGGATTACTCAGCATCCACTAGTACTCGGCATCCAGGAGTACTCGGCATCCACGTAGCGCTCGGCGTTGGCAAGCGCTCGGCATCCAGGAGTGATCGGCATCCAGGTTCGTCCGGCATCCAAAGGTTGTTCGGCATTCATCTAACCTCAGTCAACTTCAATCATTGCTTGACATACACTCCTCACTCGGCACCTCACCTCTGTTCGGCATAAGAAGATTGTTCGGTATTCTTCTCAGCTTGTCCGGCTACAATTATTGCTCGGCCCACTCTTACCACATAACAAGCATCGTTTGGCATGAGGAAGATGGTTCGGCATTTCGACCGTTCGGCTTGTTTGGTTTGGCATATAGAGACCAGTCAATCTGGACCGAGTTATTCGGCTACCAGGCCCACCAGAGAAGTCCAACCCACCTTTGTCTATAAATAGAGAGGCAGGGGCACAGTGAAATGGACCTTTTTTCTGGGAACACTGGGGAGACTCTGCCTCTTTCAAGACTCATCTTCTTTACTTATCAATTGTATTCAAGTATTTGATCTACGGATTGAATCTGTAATCAATCATCAAGTAAAGCAATAAAGTTTAATCCCAAAGTGGACGTAGGAAATTACGCTGAACCACTATAAATTCGGTGTTCTTACTTTCTGCATTCAAATTAGCATATTCTTCCTTGTTTAGTTTATCTTCATCACTTATATCTCTACATAATCCTTCTCAACGAGGTTAGTGACCAATTTTGGTGCTAACAGTAATAATGTTTAAATAAAATAAATCTTATTAATATATAAACATAAGTATAAATATATATACATAAGTATAAATTATATGGATATAAATTAAGAGTTGATAGTTTATGTTAGAAAAAGAAATAAAAATAAGTATTGATGTTAAATAAATATCTCAAATAAATAAATGGTTATGTAAAAATATGAAATGAACTTAAGATAACTCTAGAAATTTATAAACTATGGAAAATACTTGTTTGCAATGCAAGGCAAGAAATCATATATGTACATACAAAATTAAAAAGGGGATAATCATGAAAATGTAAAACTAGACAACTACATTTAATGCAATCATCTCAGCCTCCACAAAAGAAAAAAATCTCTGACCATTGTTGTACCAATAAAATAATCATCCTATAAACTTTGATCTATATATCAATCTTCCTTATCTCATTTCGTTCATCAAAAAGACTTAGCATACCAGAAAATATATTTCAACTCAACAAAACAACAATTCAATTCAACAAGCAAGGAGATAAAGAAGATCAAAGGGGTTTCAGCTAGCAGTTTTCAAAAGCAAGATTTTTCTCTGTTCAAAAATTGTTTTCAGGTGAGTAAACATCTACTTAAAACTTAAGCAAATTTAGTCTGTTGCTTGTGAAAAATCCTGAGATAATTGATGCTTGTTTGTGAATATTTAAGTGGTATTTCTGTTTGTAAATTGAAAGTATATGATCAAGGTACAGGTATGCATGTCTGAGTATGTTCTGTTCTTTCCTGTTTTTGATACAGGGTCCAAATTCTAGAACAAAATCCCAATTCTCTTTATCTGTTCATTGTTAAACTTTGGGTTACAAACATAATAGCTTAGTTTAAAACATTATCTAAGTTTTAAAAACAAGTTCAAGTATTTTAAGTTTGGAAATTTTTAGGAATCAAGAAATACAGTGAAAAATCATTTAATCATGTTAAAATCAAATATTATAAATTGCCGATTCAAGAATATAACATGAATTTACATTGTGAAATATGATTTTTAAAAAGAAATACATGAATTTTAGTTTAGGATTTTGTGAAATTTAAGGTTGACTGGAATTTGAGTTTTTGAGTTTTTCTAGTGATCATGGGGAGATGAGGCCTCGGGGTTTCATCTGGAGGAGGAAGGATGTACGGTGAGGCTAGGAAAAATGGTGGAGGCAGTATAGATCGCCGTAGCGTCGACGGCGAAGTGATTTAGGTTTATAAACCTAATTTGGTCGAGCTGGGTTAATGGATCTTTGATTCGTCTTTGGTGGTTCGAGCTTCACTGGACCAAGGGGAATAGCTTCGGGGATGGACGGAGATTGCGAGGCTAGAATGGCAGTGATTCTGGTGGTCAGAGGAGGGAGTTCGAGGGAAATTCTGGTGATGTTTGGGGTTCCAGTTTCTTCTACCAGGCTCGATTTTGATTTGAGGATTGTGAATGTGTTTGGGTGATCGAGAATCGATGTATGGGAGATGGTCCATGTGCCGAAGGTGTCGTGGGTGGTCGGAGCACTGGCGTTGATCGGTGCATGTGCACGGTGGAGCTCTGTTGTGTTTGTAAGTTTTGGTTGTGGGATTACTCGAAGGGGGACTCGGGAAAATGGATGTTGGGCTCGAGTCTTTTCTCGTGTACGTGAGTGTTAGCTGTTAAGGGTTTTAACAGTTTAAAATTTCAAACTAAATATTGTTTTTAAAAAAAAAATAGGAGAAGAGGAAGAACTCGAGCCAGACTCGAGTAAATAGTGGGTTTAACCCGAGGTAGGGAATAGGAAGTTTTAATCATGTTTTAAAAGGGTTTTAAAATGCAAAGTTTTGAAATTTTAAATGAAATTTGTTTTTAAACTTTTCTTAAGTAAATTCTTTCCATTTGAAATGTTTTATTAAGCCTTTAATTAAGGAATTATATGTTGGTTAATTTAAGTTTGTTAAGTTAAAACTTTAAGATAATTTAAACTTAATTTTTATTAATAAAATTAAGTGTTAATTAAAGGATAAATGTTTTTAAATTTATGTGATTAATAAAGATGATGATTTTCTTAAAGGTAATTAAGATTTTGATAATTAAATAAGTAATAAAGGTGTAATTAATTTTATTAATTATTGATCAAGAAAGTTATAAATTAATTAATAGTTAAGAATTATAAATTAATTAGTTAAGAGGTTAATTAATTTATAATTAAGAATTATTAATTAGATAATTAGAGGTAATTAATTAATAATTAGTGATTAATTAATTAATTAAGTAATTAAGATGTAATTAGAGATTAATTAATTAAGTAATTAGAGACTAATTAATTTGTAATTAAGAATTAATTAATTTGTAATTAAGTTTTATTAATTAATAATTAAGGTTATTAATCAATGATTTAAGGATAATTAAGTAATTAAGGATTAATTAATTGATTTAAAGGGGTAATTAAGAAATGATTGATTAATTAAATGGTTTGTAATTAATTAATGATTAATTAAGCATGACTAAGTGATTAATTCTTAAGTAATCAATCTAATTTGAAATTAATTAAATTAATTATAATATGAATTAATAACTCCTGTTGAGGAGGATTGTTTGAGTAGGATGTTTGAATTTGATTGTTGTCTATTAGATGATAATCTGTGATATTCTGTGATGTGATATTAGATATATCTGTGATAAATGTGTGATATTTATCTGTGAATGCTGTGTGAATTCAAGTATTTAATTGAATTAAATTGTTTAAACTTTAAAAACCTTGGCCTTAAAAGATACGTTTGGATTTCGATGAGACTGGGATTGGAAATCAGTTATGATTATCCGAAAATCACATCGATCCAAGTTAAACGATAGGTCGTGACATCTCAAAGTGAAGATCGAGATGGAGTTTCAGAATGCAAGGGTTATTGTCGTTAACTCTGAGGGTGATTCCAAAACGAGTGTAACGAGATAATGCCTTCGGTTTCGTTCAAACCCAGAACGAACTTGTATGGATTGAATGCTTTCAGCACATCGTCAGGTGGACGATGAGCATTCTAAGAGATGTGTTCTATAAAGGTAATCGTAGCCTCAAGCCTCATCAACCGGGAATGGCTAAAACAGGGGAGGTGCAGCAAGGTTAAGTGGGTAGCACCCAAGTAGGACGAGATATACCCCTGTCTAGATGTCCCTTTTTATTTCGGCTTAGTGGGAAGTTGTTAACCACAACTGCGGGGTTATCTTGTTCGAGACTGTCCAGTAAGGGATGGTTCCGGCCTTGTATTGCAGAGGGTCGGGCGTGATCCTCGGTACGTTGATCTAGGCCATGTACTATGACGGGCGGTACCCTAGTAGCCCTGCCATTGATGGAAACCCATACTTCCTACGTGACCCTACGGTTTTGATTGTATTACCCACTTTGTGGCTAGTATGCTGGAATTTAATCATGTAACAATTTCAGATATTTCTTATTTACTTGAAAACCTTAGACACTATTATAATATCACTGGATTTCCTATAAAATGTTTTGGTTAGCGTAAGGTAAAAACTTACCCATGTTTATGTGTGGGAAGTCTTACGTGATACCTTTGTTTCAAATGTTTTTCAAAGTTAAACAACTTTAAACCGTTTACTCACACTAGACCCATGTCTGATCCGGAGTTTAATCTGTTTTTCTTAAACTCTTGGGTACTCAAATTTTTATGAGTAGCCAAGTGCTCAGGTCTTGGATTATTAAAGTCTGAAGGAGCTTGGAGCAGAAGTCCAGACGTATATATATCTATCTAGTTCCGTTGTGTTAGTGATGTATGTTGTATTTTGGGATGTATGTAATGGCATATGTATATATATGACTGTCTTGTTTGAATGATGTTGTGTAACTCTGATATATGTAAGACTATGTAATAGTTATGTGATGTATTATATTTTGTTCCGTTTTCGCTGTGAGATTCTGAATTGTGTTGTTCTTTCTTCTTTCTTTCTATTTCTTTCTTAACGATGATACGTCTTTCTGTGGATAGAAAGGAGGGTCGTCACAGTTGGTATCAGAGCACTAGGTTGAGTGAATACCTAGGCTTTGAAATAATATCTATCTTGAGAGTGCATAGTTGTAATTTTTATATATAACTATATACCTATCTAAATTTGTGGGGTTACCTGTCTAGGTTGCCAACATGAGTTCTGGAAGGAGAGGCAGAGGTAGGGGCAGTTCATTGATCGATAATGGAAGAAGTCAGATTGCAAGTGAGGCTGTGGATCCAGCACCACCTCGGGTTAGTTTTGCCGCTTTATGCAAGGACTTCACTAATCTCGGAGGAAAACCATTTAAAGGATCAGAGTCTATAATTGAGGTGCAGGCTTGGCTACGCTCTTGCGAGCGCATCTTTAAGAGTATGAGTTTGTCTGATGAGCAGAAGAGGGCAATGACATCGTGGCAATTGCAAGAAGGTGCTGCAGCTTTGTGGGATGCAGTTACAGTGAATGTTTCAGAAGATGATATTTCTTGGAGTAGTTTTAAGGAACTATTTGAGGAGCAATTCATGCCAACAGCTGGGAAAACTCGTCTGTACCGAGATTTTCTGGAATTGAAGCAGGGAAGCATGACTATAGCTGAATATGAGACCAAATTCAATGAGCTATCTCGCTATGGACCGGGACTCATTGACACTTCCCTCAAAAAGAATGAAATGTTTGTGCAAAGATTAAGGCCATAATTTCATGAAAAGATGACAGCGCATTTGAAAGGATCTTTTGTGGAGTTGATTGATATGGCACTTAGATATGAGGATTTGATGAACAAGAAACCAGTGGCACCTGTAACAGCATCTGGAGGGAATTCTTCCAATCCAAATAAGAGGAAATTCAATCCACATTGGAAAAAGCAAGGCAAAGGGAAGAAACCAGGAGGGAGCAACGGACCTCGCAAGTGTTATATTTGTCAACAAGAGGGTCACTTGGCTAATAAATGTCCCAGGAGAGGATCTCAGCAGCAGCATTAGAGTGGTCCGGGTTCAGCTTTGGTTCAGAAATCTTTGTGTTTCAACTGTCACCAATCGGGACACATGGTAAAGGATTGCCCGCTTCTTCAAAAAGTCCAGTCGAACAAAGTGTTTGCTTTGGAAGGTGCACCATCAACTTCTTCTAAGGGCAAGGGAGTTTTGGAAGGTACTTTACTTATTAATGGCGTTTATGTTAAAGTATTATTTGATTCTGGAGCATCTCTCAGTTTTATTTCTTTGAAGACGGTAGTAAAATTTCACCTTATCCCTAGTGTCGTGGAAAATTCTATTTGAGTCTCTAATCCCATAGGGGGAGTAACCCGACTTAATATGATTTGCAAAGGCTTGCGAATTACTTATCTTTCCCATAGTTTTTCGTGTGAGCCTTATGTATTAGATTTTAAAGGGTTTGACCTTATTTTGGGAATGGATTGGCTTGATAAGCATAAAGCTGTCCTGAATTGTGAAGAGAGAACAGTTTCGTTGGAGACTGATCTGGGTAGGTTTGCTAAAGTGATGTGTGATAGTTCTGAAGTTCACTTGAGTAGTCTTTTACATGGAGTTGAGACTTCTCAAGAGAAGGGAGGAGATATTGATGTGGTTAAATATTTTCCTGATGTTTTCGAGGAAGTCAAGTGTTTACCTCCACATCGAGAGATAGAATTTCGGATTGATCTGATTCCAGGGGCAGTACCTGTTGTTCAGCCCAGTAGAAGAATGGCACCAAAGGAGGGAGAAGAGTTGGTGAAGCAGACCCAAGATTTCTTAGAGAAATGTTTGATTCGACCTAGTTTTTCCAGTTGGGGTTATGCCGTTGTCTTTGTAACGAAGTCGGATGGATCGCTAAGATTCTGTGTTGATTATAGAGAATTGAACAAAGTGACTATCCGAAATAAATATCCATTACCTCGTATAGATGATCTCTTTGATCAGTTGCATGGAGCATCGGTTTTCTCCCAGTTAGATCTAGCTTTGGGTTTCCATCAGTTAAGGGTAGCTGAGGACAGTATTCCCTTGACTGCGTTTAGGGGACCCAACTGTTTCTATGAGTGGTTGGTTATGCCTTTCGGGTTAACCAACGCTCCTGCTTATTTTGTTGACCTGATGAACCGAGTTTTTCGGAATGTGTTGAATAAGTTTGTTCTCGTGTTCATCGATGATATTCTGGTTTATTCCAAGTCAGAAGAGGAGCATATGCAGCATTTAGAGATAGTTTTGGAGACTTTGAGGAGACATGTTCTAAAGGCGAAATTCTCCAAATGCCATTTCTGGAAGTCGGAAGTTAAATTTTTGGGGCACACTGTTTCGGGTGAGGGCATTTCGGTAGATCCAGCCAAAGTAGCTACTATTCTGGAGTGGAAGCAACCGAAGACTCCGACTGAAGACCGCAGTTTTCTGGGTTTAGCTGGCTATTACAGGAAGTTCATCAAGGACTATTCTAATATTTCTTCGCATCTGACTAAGCTGACAGGGAAAGGAGCTAAATTTAAATGGACACCGCAATGTGAAGAAGCTTTTTAAGAGTTGAAGACGAGGCTAACCAGTGCACCTGTTCTAGCTATTCCGGATGGAAAAGGCAAGTTTGAGGTTTATACAGATGCCTGTATAGTTGGACTAGGAGCAGTTCTGATGCAGAATGGGAGAGTAATTGCGTATGCGAGTCGGCAATTGAAGCCACATGAAAAGAACTACGCTACGCACGATTTGGAATTGTTAGCCATTGTTTTTGCTTTAAAGATCCGGAGACACTATCTTTTGGGAGAGAAATTCGAGTTATTTACGGATCACAAACCGTTGAAGTATCTTTTCTCTCAGAAGGATCTTAATTTGAGACAGCAGCGATGGGTTGAGTTTTTAGCATCCTATGACTTGGATATTCTATATACTCCAGGGAAGGGGAATGTGGTAGCATATGCTCTGAGTAGGAATGCAGTTCTGTCTCTCTTGGAAGTTGTTCCATCTCTTATGGAAAGAATCGCGAGTAAACAAGGATCTGATAAAAAGTTGAGGAGAATCATCAAAGGAGTCAAGAATGGTCAGTGTTCCAGTTTTGAGATCGATGACCAAGGAGCTTTGAGGATCAGCGGAAGGATTTGTGTTCCGAATTTCAAGGATTTGAAGCAAGAAGTTTTAGCAGAGAGTCATCGCTCCAGGCTGAGTGTCCACCCAGGAATTTCAAAGATGTATAAAGATATTAAGAGAGTCTTCTGGTGGCCGGGTATGAAGAAGGATCTTGCTGCTTTCGTGAATAGTTGTGCTATATGCCAGCAGGTTAAAGGTGATCAACATAGTCAGCAGGTTTGTTGCAACCTTTGGAAGTTCCGGAGTGGAAGTGGGAGATGATCTCTATGGATTTCATCGACGGTTTACCAAGAACCAAGAGGGGAAACGAAGGAATATGGGTGATTGTGGACCGGTTAACTAAGAGCGCCCATTTTATTCTGGTTAAGGCAACCCGTACTGCTGCATCTTTAGCTGAGATTTTCTTAAAGGAGATAGTCAGGTTACATGGAGTTCCTGTCAGCATAGTAAGTGACCGTGATACTATCTTCACCAGTAAGTTTTGGGAGGCTTTGCAATCAGCTTTGGGCACGAGATTGAGTTTGAGTACAGCATATCATCCCAGACAGACGGACGGAGAGACTGAACCGTATTCTAGAGGATATGCTGAGAGCTTGTGTTTTGGATTTTGGTGGATCTTGGGAAGACCATCTGCATTTAGTAGAATTCTCCTACAACAATAGTTATCAGGCGAGTATCAAGATGGCACCCTATTAAGCTTTATATGGAAGACCTTGTAGATCCCTATCCTGTTGGATAGAGTCGAGAGATCGTCTTGTGCTTGGACCAGATTTGATTCGAGAAGCTTCTGCGAAAGTTGAGCTTATTAAGAAGAGAATGAAAGCTTCTCAAGACCTTCAGAAGAAGTATGTAGATAAAAGGAGAAGACCATTGGAATTTGAAATCGGAGATTTAGTCTTTGTCAAAATTTCCCCGATTAAAGGAGCGGTAAGATTTGGAAAGATGGGAAAACTTGCCCCGAGATATATTGGTCCATTTCAAGTGCTGGAAAGGATTAGTGCTGTAGCCTACAGAATTGAATTGCCAGAGCGGATGTCTAGAATTCATAATGTATTTCATGTATCCCATCTAAGGAAGTTTGTCCATGATCCATCACTGGTTGTAGAACCAGCAGTCCAGGAAGATCTAGAGGTCGAGCCGAACTTGACTGTAGTCAGAAATCCAGTCCAGATTGTAGATCAGGATGAGAAGCAACTCAGAAGCAAAGTAGTGAAGCTTGTCAAAGTGCACTGGAGCGAGGATCCCAGAGACTATACTTGGGAAACTCTGGATAGCTTTAGGAAAGCTTATCCGGATTTGTGTCCGGATAGCTAGAGATGTTTGTTTGTATGAATTGTTTGGTTAGCTGTTAATGTATGGATGATATGTATGTTTGGGTTGTTGATATAAAAGCTTTTGAATTATCTTTTGCTTTAAATTTCGGGGACGAAATTCTTTTAAGGGGGGAGGAATGTGACGATCCGGGATTTTGGCAATATTATTTTAATAAGAATTTAATCTGATAAATTGAAATATAAACTTATCAGTTTAAAAACGAATATATATATATATGTATTTTTGGAAGGAAATTATGATTTGAAATTTAAAATAAGGAGTTTCAAAATATTTAAAAGTAAAATCCATCTTATTCACATTTAAATTGAGAAAGCACTACTTATTTACATTTGATCTAAATATATATTTATGATGTAATCTAGGTAATAATGTTTAAATAAAATAAATCTTATTAATATATAAACTTAAGTATAAATATATATACATAAGTATAAATTATATGGATATAAATTAGGAGTTGATAGTTTATGTTAGAAAAAGAAATAAAAATAAGTATTGATGTTAAATAAATATCTCAAATAAATAAATGGTTATGTAAAAATATGAAATGAACTTAAGATAACTCTAGAAATTTATAAACTATGGAAAATACTTGTTTGCAATGCAAGGCAAGAAATCATATATGTACATACGAAATTAAAAAGGGAATAAGCATGAAAATGGAAAACCAGACAACTTTATTTAATGCAATCATCTCAGCCTCCACAAAAGAAAAAAATCTCTGACCATTGTTGTACCAATAAAATAATCATCCTGTAAACTTTGATCTATATATCAATCTTCCTTATCTCATTTCGTTCATCAAAAAGACTTAGCATACCAGAAAATATATTACAACTGAAGCTTTATTTCAAATCAACTAAAAAATAATTCAATTAAACAAGCAAGGAGATAAAGAAGATCAAAGGGGTTTCAGCTAGCATTTTTCAAAAGCAAGATTTTTCTCTGTTCAAAAATTGTTTTCAGGTGAGTAAACATCTACTTAAAACTTAAGTAAGTTTTAGTCTGTTGCTTGTGAAAAATCCTGAGATAATTGATGCTTGTTTGTGAATATTTAAGTGGTATTTCTGTTTGTAAATTGAAAGTATATGATCAAGGTACAGGTATGCATGTCTGAGTATGTTCTGTTCTTTCCTGTTTTTGATATAGGGTCCAAATTCTAGAACAAAATACCAATTCTCTTTATCTGTTCATTGTTAAACTTTGGGTTACAAACATAATAGCTTAGTTTAAAACATTATCTAAGTTTTAAAAACAAGTTCAAGTATTTTAAGTTTGGAAATTTTTAGGAATCAAAAAATACAGTGAAAATTCATTTAATCATGTTAAAATCAAATATTATAAATTGCTGATTCAACAATATAACATGAATCTACATTCTGAAATATGATTTTTAAAAAGAAATACATGAATTTTAGTTTAGGATTTTGTGTGAAATTTAAGGTTGACTGGAATTTGAGTTTTTGAGTTTTTCTGGTGATCATGGGGAGATGAGGCCTCGGGGTTTCATCTGGAGGAGGAAGGATGTACGGCGAGGCTAGGAAAAATGGTTGGAGGCAGTATAGATTGACGTGGCGTCGATGACGAAGTGATTTAGGTTTCTAAACCTAATTTGGTCGAGCTGGGTTAATGGATCTTTGATTCGTCTCTGGTGGTTCGAGCTTCACCAGACCAAGGGAAATAGCTTCGGGGATGGGCGGAGATTGCGAGGCCAGAATGGCAGCGATTCTGGTGGTCGGAGGAGGGAGTTCGAGGCAAATTCTGGTGATGTTTGGGGTTCTAGTTTCTTCTACCAGGCTCGATTTTGATTTGAGGATTGTGAATGTGTTTGGGTGATCGAGAATCGATGTATGGGAGATGGTCGATGTGCCGAAGGTGCCGTGGGTGGTCGGAGCACTGGCGTTGATCGGTGCATGTGCACGGTGGAGCTCTGTTGTGTCTGTAAGTTTTGGTTGTGGGATTACTCGAAGGGGGACTCGGGAAAATGGATGTTGGGCTCGAGTCTTTTCTCCTGTACGTGAGTGTTAGCTGTTAAGGGTTTTAACAGTTTAAAATTTTAAACTAAATACTGTTTTAAAAAAAATAGGAGAAGAGGAAGAACTCGAGCCAGACTCGAGTAAATAGTGGGTTTAACCCGAGGCAGAGAATAGGAAGTTTTAATCATGTTTTAAAAGGGTTTTAAAATGCAAAGTTTTGAAATTATAAACGAATTTTGTTTTTAAACTTTTTTTAAGTAAATTCTTTCCATTTGAAATGTTTTCTTAAGCCTTTAATTAAGAAATTATATGTTGGTTAATTTAAGTTTGTTAAGTTAAAACTTTAAGATAATTTAAAATTATTTTTATAAATAAAATTAAGTGTTAATTAAAGGATAAATGTTTTTAAATTTATGTGATTAATAAAGATGATGATTTTCTTAAAGGTAATTAAGATTTTGATAATTAAATAAGTAATAAAGGTGTAATTAATTTTATTAATTATTGATCAAGAAATTTATAAATTAATTAATAGTTAAGAATTATAAATTAATTAGTTAAGAGGTTAATTAATTTATAATTAAGAATTATTAATTAGATAATTAGAGGTAATTAATTAATAATTAGTGATTAATTAATTAAGTAATTAGATGTAATTAGTGATTAATTAATTAAGTAATTAGAGACTAATTAATTTGTAATTAAGAATTAATTAATTTGTAATTAAGTTTTATTAATTAATAATTAAGGTTATTAATCAATGATTTAAGGATAATTAATTAAGTAATTAAGGATTAATTAATTGATTTAAAGGGGTAATTAAGAAATGATTGATTAATTAAATGGTTTGTAATTAATTAATGATTAATTAAGCAGGACTAAGTGATTAATTCTTAAGTAATCAATCTAATTGAAATTAATTAAATTAATTATAATATGAATTAATAACTCCTGTTGAGGAGGATTGTTTGAGTAGGATGTCTGAATTTGATTGTTGTCTATTAGATGATAATCTGTGATATTCTATGATGTGATATTAGATATATCTGTGATAAATGTGTGATATTTATCTGTGAATGCTGTGTGAATTCAAGTATTTAATTGAATTAAATTGTTTAAACTTTAAACAACTTGGCCTTAAAAGATACGTTTGGATTTCGATGAGACTGGGATCGGAAATCAGTTATGATTATTCGAAAATCACACCGATCCAAGTTAAACGATAGGTCGTAACATCTCAAAGTGAAGATCGAGATGGAGTTTCAGAATGCAAGGGTTATTGTCGTTAACTCTGAGGGTGATTCCAAAACGAGTGTAACGAGATAATGCCTTCGGTTTCGTTCAAACCCAGAACGAACTTGTATGGATTGAATGCTTTCAGCACATCGTCAGGTGGACGATGAGCATTCTAAGAGATGTGTTCTATAAAGGTAATCATAGCCTCAAGCCTCATCAACTGGGAATGGCTAAAACAGGGGAGGTGCAGCAAGGTTAAGTGGGTAGCACCCAAGTAGGACGAGATATACACCTGTCTAGATGTCCCTTTTTATTTCGGCTTAGTGGGCAGTTGTTGGCCATAACTGCGTGGTTATCTTGTTCGGGACTGTCCAGTAAGGGATGGTTCCGGCCTTGTGTTGCAGGGGGTCGGGCGTGATCCTCGGTACGTTGATCTAGGCCATGTACTATGACGGGCGGTACCCCAGTAGCTCTGCCATTGATGGAAACCCATACTTCCTACGTGACCCTACGGTTTTGATTGTATTACCCACTTTGTGGCTAGTATGCTGGAATTTAATCATGTAACAATTTCAGCTATTTCTTATTTACTTGAAAACCCTAGACACTATTATAATATCACCGGATTTCCTATAAAATGTTTTGGTTAGCATAAGGTTAAAACTTACCCGTGTTTATGTGTGGGAAGTCTTACGTGATACCTTTGTTTCAAATGTTTTTCAAAGTTAAACAACTTTAAACCATTTACTCACACCAGACCCATGTCTGACCCGGAGTTTATTCTGTTTTTCTTAAACTCTTGGGTACTCAAATATTTATGAGTAGCCAAGTGATCAGGTCTTGGATTATTGAAGTATGGAGGAGCTTGGAGTAGAAGTCCAGACGTATATATATCTATCTAGTTCCGGTGTGTTAGTAATGTATGTTGTATTTTGGGATGTATGTAATGGCAGATGTATATATATGACTGCCTTGTTTGAATGATGTTGTGTAACTCTGATATATGTAAGACTATGTAATAGTTATGTGATGTATTATATTTTGTTCCATTTCCACTGTGAGATTCTGAATTGTGTTGTTCTTTCTTCTTTCTTTCTATTTCTATCTATTTCTTTCTTAACGATGATACGTCTTTCTGTGGATCGAAAGGTGGGTCGTCACAAATGATCAGTTAAATTTACATATTTTATCATTGTCATACTCACATTTCATGACTCTATACTGCATCTTGGGATTTTGGGGGCAGAATTATCAGTTAGGTTGTCCCAGTAGCGAGTATGGTCAGACTAAACTCTAAAGTGAGTAGAATTACCTCCATGAGATCAGATAGATCAACTGTATTAGGATGCCCTGAACTAATCAAAAGACCTCACTCATGAATTTAAAACCAGATAAGATTGTAGGTAGGACTGGTGTAGGGTCATGCCCTATGCTTCAGCCGTTAGGCTCCGGTTGGTAAAGGTCCACAATTCCAGTGCGTAGTGTTTTGTTTGTAGTGAGACTAAAATGATGTTTACGCACAGAAAGGAACTCGTAGCTCTATATGCTTACTAGATTATTTAAGTTTTTTTACTCCTAATTGTATTTGGAGAGTTTTGGACATCTGGTTATGTTTTGGCCCGAGTCAGCTCAATAGGTTGTTGGTTGGCCTGCAAAACTATTAGGTTCATGGTGACCATAGAAAAACTATTATTTAAGACAGACAATCTATTATTGGAAAGGGCAAACCTTGGGTGTACATAACCCTAGGATGACAGACTAGTCATACTTACGCATGTTACATGCAAGCATATGATCATGTTATGTTTTGTTATAATCATTGTCATTGTTGTTGTAGACGCATGATTTATGATTGACATATTTGGATAAGATACTTGTGAGGGGAAACCCGTTCTGCTCAGCGGCATGGTCTCACTAGATATCTATTTGGTTCGAGATGGAATATTATTATTCACACAAGAATTTTTATCTGACCTAAACTTTTTGTTTCCCCCCTAAACTCTCAAGTATTCATTTGAGTAGGTCGAGAGTAGGAATTTTCAGTTTAGACGAATAAGCTTTTGGAGACATGCAGGAGGCAAGTTAGCTAATATTAGGAGTTTTTATTCCTGCTATGTTCTTTAAAGCTCATGCTATGTTTGAATGGATGTAATGGTAGAATTTATAACTGTCAAGTATTAGACTCTAATCAACCAAGATGGCATCTTCCCATGTCGCTCTTGGAGTTTTTTGTAATTACTATATTTTCTCTGAACATGGGCTACGAATGGGATTATGTAATGAATGCGAAAATCTTATTTCTAAAATGTAGTGAAAATTTGATTAATGAAAAATGTTTAAATCTTTTTTCATATTCGAGTGCTTCTGATGTTATTGATATGATTAACATAACCGCATTTTATCACTGGAGAATAATACTATTGATGATAAGAGCATCAATAGCGCTTATTTTCGGGCCCTAAAATGGGTGATGTTAGATTAATGCACTATGACATAGATGGCCTTCTGCAACATTTTTGCAAGGTGTTGCCAGGTAAAATGTTGCGATAGCTATACAATTTTGGTCCTACTGCAACGTTGAATTTTTGGTGTTGCCTTAGCCATAAAAATGTGTTGCTCTAGCTAAACAAGTGTAATTGATGCAACATTTTTTTATAGTGTTGCTATAGCAGACCTTTGCATATCTTTCGCACCGATCCGCGCCAATCTACCAAAGCAAATCCTACGTTGGAGAACGTGACACCTCATCAATCCGAACACCACTCCTTGATCTTTTAGAGCCGCGAAGAAAAGAAGTCCCTGCAAATAACTTTTTATTTTCATTCTTCTCTGTCTTCTTACAAAGTTTCAAGCGATTTCGGTTCGATTAGGGCTTCAATTTGGGGGTTCAAGCTTTGTTCAGTGATTTCGCTTCGATTTGGGGGTTCAAGCATTGTTGACATCACTTTAGGGCTTCAATTTTGATTTTGAGGTATAACACTCTCTCCCATCACTTTAGGGTTTCGATTTAAACTAGTTATAAATTCTTAATTCGGCCTGAATTAACAATTCGACTTGTCTAGGTTTCCTCTTGTTGGACACACACACAAATTTTATCTTTTTATGTTAAAATACTCATATTCATAATTGTAGTGATGGACAGCGAAAACATTTGGATAGAACTTCCAAAGTTTAGTGAAGGATATATTAGCGGGATAAGAGCCTTTATACAAAACGGTTTTTCTAAATTCGCCGTAGGCGATGAAATGACGTGCCCATGCAAGAATTGTAAAAATAGCAAGTGGGGTCGTCCAGATATAATTTATGATCATCTCATCTGCAATGGTCCATCTCCATTGTATGTGAAATGGATTTGTGAGGTTTCTCACCCAAATTTTGGAAGGAGTGATGAAGATATAGACTGTGATGCTGGTGATTTTGGAGATAATCTAGGTGAAATGTTGCACCGTACTCGTGGAAATATGCAGAACTGTGAAGATGAGAATTCTGATGCACCAAATGCCGATGCTAAAAGATTTTATCGCCTTGTCGAAGATGGAAAGCAGCCATTATATCCTGGTTGTTCAAAATTTTCGAGATTAAGTTTTATCATCAGGCTTTATTCTTTAAAATGTGTACATGGAATTACAGAGTCTGCAGTTGGGGATATACTAGAGTTGATGAGAGAGGCTTTTCCACAGGCCCACATACCTTTATCTTTTAGAGCCGCGAAGTAAATCATTAAAGATTTAGGTCTTGATTACAAAAAAATACACGCATGTCCAAACGATTGCATGCTCTATTGGGCAGAAAATGAAGATAAAGATGTCTGTAACTCTTGTGGTATTTTGAGGTAGGAAGAGGAAAAGAAAGGCACCCGTGACAATGATCCAGAGAAGTTGATTCACAAAGTCCCGGCAAAAGTGATGCGTTACTTTCCGCTAAAACCAAGGCTGCAAAGGCTGTTTATATGCAAGGAGTATTCACAACATATGAGATGGCATTCTGTGGGCCGAAAAAAAGATGGAAAACTTAGACATCCAGCTGATAGCGAGACTTGGAAGGCGATGGATGCTATGTATCCTGATTTTTCATCAGAAAATAGAAATATCAGATTGGGTGTAGCCCTTGATGGATTCAATCCTTTTCATACAATGAGTACAACTTACAGTACATGGCCAATTGTATTAGTTAACTACAACCTTCCACCTTGGTTGTGCATGAAGCCCGAAATCTAATTCTTTCAACACTCATCTCCGGTCCAGAGTCTCCAAAGAATAAAATTGATGTATATATGCAGCCTCTAATTGAAGAGTTTAAAGAATAATGGGATCTAGGCATAGAAACTTATGATGCATTTACTGATCAAAAATTCATGTTACGTGCAAGTGTGTTGTGGACCATTAGCGATTTTCCGGGGTATGTAATGTTATCCGGTTGGAGCACAAAGGGTAAATTGGGTTGTCCTGTATGCCATTATGAGACTTCTTCAATGTACTTGAAACATAGTAAAAAAATGTGCTACATGAATCATAGAAAATTTCTGGATCCGAAACACAAGTGGAGGTTTGATAAGAGGAGGTTCAATGGTGAAGTTGAAATAGGACAGATTCCGGGAAATTTATCAGGAACTGACATTAAAGAACTGTTGCGTGACTTTGAAAATAATTTTGGGAAGAAAAAGGATTCCCCTTTCAAAAAGAAGTCAATATTTTTCAATTTACCGTATTGGAGCCACAATTTATTGCGACATAACCTTGAAGTTATGCATATAGAGAAAAACATATGCGACAACATACTCGGTACTTTGCTAAATATTAGTGGCAAGTCAAAAGACCATTTGAATGATCGTTTTGATTTACGGGAAATGGGCATCAGGAAGGTCCTGCATCCCGTTTTATCAAATGATGGCAAACACTTTGAGATTAGGGCTGCCATATTTGACATGACGAATAAAGAAAAAGAAGTATTTTGCTCAGTACTGGAGAATGTTAAATTGCCATACGGTTGTGCAGCCAATATCAGTCGGTATGTTCACACGAAGGAAAGGAAAATCTCAGGGTACAAGACCCATGATGCTCATTTTCTACTTCACTACTTGTTGCAATTTGCTGTGAAAAAAACATTGAAGCCTGAGGTTGCATTGCCTCTGATAAGATTTGGTGCATTCTTAAGAGGTCTTTGGGGAAAAGTAATTGATTTGGAAGATGTGAAGAGGCAACAACAAGAAATTGTCGAAATTCTTTGCCAATTTGAGATGATATTTCCACCGGCTTTCTTTGACATAATGGTTCACTTAACGGTTCACTTGTGCAAGGAAGTTGAATACGGTGGACCTGTGCATGTTCGATGTATGTTTCCGATTGAGCGTTATCTAGCTAAACTCAAATCTTATATGCGCAACAGATCTAAACCGGAGGGTTCCATCGCCGAAGGTTACTTCAACTTGGCAGAAGAATGCTTGACATTCTGCTTAAGATTCTTAAGCGGTGGTGATGCAGTACCTAAATTTGAAAGTTGTCCACAAAATATGGAATATGCTATTGGTACAAGAAGAAAAAAAGACGGAAAAGCTATTCATCTAAAAGAATCTGAGTGGATGGCATGTCATCGGTACATTCTATTCAATTGTGGTAACGAGGAAATAGATAATTTAAAAGAGTAAGTTTTTATGTTCTAATTTTATTCTAGCAAGTACTAAAGAATTAGAATATTTCTTTATTGATATTAATACCATCATAATTATTATAGGGAACATCGAGCTTTAATTGATGGTCATGCAATATCGAGAAGATATAAAAGAGAGAGAGCACATACTGAAGAATTTGGAAATGGCTGAAGGATGAGGTTGGGAAGAAAGAGGACATTTCGAAAGAGCTAGAAGTGCTTGCAATGGGCCCTGATCGGACAGCCAGGAAATTTAGTGGATATGTTATTAATGGATATAGATTCCATACAAAATATAGAGATGCTAAGTGTAAAACATAGAATAGTGGTGTATTCTTGACTGCCTTGACCACTAGCTTTGCAAGTTCAAAAGATCAAAATCCATTGGTTGGTAATGTTAGTTACTACGGAGCAATTGAAGAAATACTAGAAATTGATTATTGGGGAGAAATTTCAGTGGTTTTATTTAAGTGTTGCTGGTACCAAGAAGAGAAAGATTTGTATGGGATGACTCGAGTTAATTTTAATAGATTGTGCCAGAAATCTGATCCGTATGTTATGGCTTCACAAGTACAACAAGTATTTTATGTACAAGATCCAATTGATACGGCACTTTATAATGTTGTCAAGAAATTGCCGAGGGACTGGTGTGATGTCGAAAATGAAAATGGAAATAAAGATGATCCAGTTTTACATGATATTCAATGTGGTAATGGAATAGGAAATCAAGTTAGTGATGTTAGGTGGTATAGAGATGACGTCCCGGCAACACAAATCCTCATTCCGCCTAGCATAGAGGAAACTTCCTCTTGATTTCTATGTAGCAATATCAAGTGACTTCTATTTATGTATTGGTTCTTAATTAAGGGACGACTTCTGTATCTATTGATTTTCATAATTAATTTACTACTTTTTAATTACTTGACTGCTTGTAAGTTATTCTGATTTTATGTGTTCCCTTGTTGTTTCTAGTGCTTTATATACCTGCATACACATATGTACTTAATATACCTGCCCATTTTATTATTTTATATCTTACTTCCAATGTAAACTCACCATTCTGTATCCATTTTGTATAGGATGGGGGAACTCATGCAGCTCACATTTCATCACAAGGGTGCATTTCAGAAGGCACAATATGTTGGTGGAACCGATACTGTGGTAAAGAGGGTTGATCCTGACTACTTCTCGTACACAGTGCTCATGGAGTTTGTGAAGGATGACCTTCAATACACCAAAATAGGAGGAATTTATATGAGAAATGGTGAGAAGGTGGGTGGAAGTTAGTGACGAATGATGCGGACCTCTCCGAATTAGTCAAAGGAGTTAACAGTGGTGGCAACTTGGATTTTTATATCGACAACGTTGTCGATACTGCAATTGAGCCACTGAAGCAAATGCAGCTGCATGTAATCATGCGGCCAAGGCAGAATCTGGTTACAGGTATATATAAATGGATAGTTAATATCATTTACAGATTGTGATATTTTGATATAGCAAAAAAAATTATTGTGATATTTTGATTATAACATTTAAAGATTATGATTATAATATCATTGTATTGTTGCAGCTACAAAACTAGTGAAACGACAGTACGTGACGGCTCATCAACTAAAACAGAACCAAAAAAACAAGAAGTTAGCTGAAGTCAACAGTCCTCGAAAGTCAGCACGGCTGAATAGCAATGCAACTGTGAATCTAAAGTTAGGTGAGGTGAACAGTCCTCGGCAGTCGACACGGCTGATTAATCCAGAACCCAACGATGCAACCGTGAATCTAAAGTTAGCTGAGGTGAAAAGTCCTCGGAACTCGGCACGGCTAAATAATCTAGAACCCAGCAATGCAACCGAGAATCTAAAGTTAGCTGAGGCGAGGAGTCCTTGGAAGTCGACACGGCTGAATAATCCAGAACCCAACAATGCAACCGTGAATCTAAAGTTAGCTGATCAGGTAAATCCTCAGAAGATGACACAGAAAAAAAAACCAAAAATCAGCGATTCAACAGTGAATCTGAACTCATCAAGTGTTAAGAGGAAGTTGGAATCACGTTTACCAACATCGGAAGAAGAAGATATGGATGAAAATGGCATGTAGGTTTGAAGAATTCTTATTATGATGATCTTATTGTAATTTGAATATTTTGTACCACTCTTGCAGCATACTTACTATGATGTTCTTGTTTATTATATACTTGCAGGATATTCATCTACCACCTCCACCACCTCCAAATGAGTATTCTACACCTCCATTATCTCCACAAGATTATGAAGTACAGAGAGCTGCTAAGTTGATGATGAACCTAAAAGATTATGAAGTACATAGAGCTGTTAATGTGATGAGGAACAACGAAGTTCTTGCTTCTCTAGGTGTGCCTGCAATTTCAGCTGAACTGAGAAATGCAAACCAAAAAAAAGTTAAAGGAAAAGAAAAGATGCAAGAGGATGTGGATAGTGATCAGGAATATAATCCGGACCATGAGGAGCATAGTGAAGATGATACTTCACAAAGTCCAAGAAAGGTGTGTGATAGCTACATATCTTATTTTTTCTGCTTATGAAGATAATAACTATAAAATCCAATCTTATTTCCTACTTATATATACAATTTAGAGAACTAAAAAAGTTGAGAAGCCCAAGCCTGTTAGTGGACCACAAACTCGTTCAGCTAGTGGTATCGCAAAGGAAAAGGAAAAGTTGAGAAGCACAAGCCCAAGCCCAAGCCTGGTAGTAAGTTCAACTGAGAAGGATGCTGAAGGAAAAGGAACAATGGCTGATTATTTGGCTCTGTGGGAACAACAAAAGAAAAATGCTGCAAAAGCTAGTGCAAGTGGTATGGCAAATAACTATGTTGCGGAGAATGTCTTGCCAGACATTGAAAATGAAGAAGTTGAAGCAGGTACTGAATTGATGTGATAATAATATTTAATATTACAGTAGGATTAATATTTAAGTACCGAATTTACATTATGATTTATGTTATTATTTGACGGGACTTTTCATTTTAATTAAAGGTGAAGTTCCTAAAAGACTCAGAGGTCACACAAAGATGTTTAATGTTCGTACAAGGGCGAATGACAAAAGAGTTGTAATTATGATGAACCAGTGGTTCCAACCTATTTCAGATGATGACAAAGTAATATCTGAACTGAGCAACTTTTTAGGAACATTGAAAAGGTCTGTGCCACTTACGTATAAATCTTGGTCGGATGTTCCTAAAAAGTTGAAGAAATCTCTACGGGATTATGTTAAGGTAATCTATTATTAACTATAATGTTGCTGAATTTTACTTTAATAAGTAATATTAATCTATTAACTATAATGTAGCTGAATTTTGATTTATTTATTCTTTTTTATCTTTGATTTATATTTAAGCAACGGTATATTATTCCGGATGAATGTGAAAACTGGGTGTTGAAGTCTATTCGTGACTGTTGGAGGGGGTACAAGAGTCGCATAAAAACAGCTCATTATAAAGCTTATAAGACTGATGAGGAGAGGCTAGAAAACAAGCCGGACAACATCCCAGTGGAGGATTTTAAAGTGCTCTTGAGGTATTGGGCAGATGATGAGATTCAGGTATACGTACATATTATTTATTTCGAAAGATAAACGAGTACTTTTTTTTTGTGAGATAAACGAGTACTTTGTTTTTTGTATATTTTTTAGCAAAAAGCCCTGAAAAATTCTGATAGTCGTAAGTCGTATCAAGACACACACACCGCTGGTCCAAAGTCGTTCGCCCAGCTTCATCATAAGATGGTATGTGATACTTTACATTTTGACTGAAGAGAGTGTATGCTAAACTACCTATTGAACTTGTATCAGGAGACACCATCCGATGCAACACTTTTTCTTAAAAGTCGTAAGAGAACAGATGGGCGTGAGTACGTGTCTAATCCTCAAGGAATGAAGTACAAACTTGTAAGTAATAATTCTGTTTTGTAATAATTTTGTTCTGTTTTGCACATGCTGCACATTGTTCATGTCTTGCTCATGTGCATGTATACTCATGTCCTTGAAACTATCCTTGAAACACTTGTTGAACCTGAGTTTCGCAAACGTACTAATGGCATAGATGTTTGCTTTGGAAATTGTAATTGAATATATTGTGAGATTAAGAATTTTGAACCCTCAGCCATTTTTTTCCTTTTCTAGTCGAATTAAGAGGACTTGCTTTTGCGTTTGGCTAGAAATGACACAAAAACTGGAAACGAAGAAATGAATTTGGTTAAAGGGATTACTGACTTGGTTTATATAAAAATATATGTCTATAGTAATACACATATGTGCATAAATAAAATGAATGGTCGTTTGAAGCCTCAGAATCCAGATGACGAAGCCGTAGCTGGCTGTCGATGGAATTGTTTTCCAGTTTTTACTAGTATATATGTTACAAATTGTTTTCTAATTACATGCACATAAACAAATTGTTTTCCAAAATGTGGCTTTCTCTGCATTTGCTGTACACAATCCATATGTAAGCATTTGCTGCATTCTCTGCATTTACTGTAGGGTAATTTTGATGTGGCTTTATTTTGTAGGACTTAGTTCAAAAGGCAATGGCCGGTGGAGAAGGAGGAAATACTGTTGAAACAGTAATTTCAAATGGAAAATCACAGGGTCGTCCTTTGCTTATAGGGAGGCATGCAAAGTGTGCAAAACAATCAACTGAGGCTCTAACAAATGCTTACGTACATGACTTAAGGCAAAGGCTTGTCGAAGAAATTGAAGCACAGCTAGAATCCAAGGTAAATCAGAAGGTACAAGAGAATTTGGCTAGGGTGCTTAAGAAATTAGGTGATGCCAACCCGGAGATGAACATCAATGTAGAGGATCTAACTTCCATAATCATGTCCAGTGGGACTGATAATCTGACTGGAGGCACCAGCTCTTAAGTCTCATTTATGAATTGTTATGTGTACCAGATATTTTGGGGTAGCTTTGTAGTATTTTGGGGTAACTGGATATTTTGGGGTAACTGACATAAATTGTGATGTGTACTGCTGTATGAATTATTATCTGTACTGTGTATTATGCTGTGTATTATGCAAGTGTTTTATATGATATTGTACTGTATATTATGCAAGTGTTCTATGTGATATTGTACTGTTCTATGTGCTCTTAGTGTCTCTTCAGTATAGTGTTGCAGTAGCTTCAGTATAGTGTTGCAGTAGCTTCAGAATAGTGTTGTAGTAGCTTAAGAATAGTGTTGCAGTAGCTTCAGAATAGTGTTGCCACCGGGTTATAAATGTTGCTTAAAATAATGTTGCAATAGTCATTCAAGGTGTTGCCATAGGGATGGACCCAGTTAGGCCGTGGGCCCCATATTGTGGGCCCCACAACTTCAGAAAGTTAATATCTATAGCAACATTTTTGGAATGTTGCTACAGATACCTATGGGTGTTGCCATAGACCCAAATAGGGTTCTATTGCAACAATATTACTTATGTTGCCTTAGATAGTCAAAATGTTGCCTTTGAGGTCTAAGGCAACGACAAAAATTGCATTACTCTAAAAGTGTTGCCATAGACCTATGGCAACATTTTTCGGTCTTGAGCCAACATTTTTTTTGTGTTACAGAAGGCCATTTATGGCGTAGTGATGTTATGGATTAAGTATGTAATTTTATAGTCACTAGAATATTGTTCGGGCCTCAAAGCGGGGCATGCTACTGGTGCAAGACGGGAACCACATATGGCGAAGTCTTCTTATTCTTGCTCGATGCTGGACGGGAACTACCAACAATCTGTATCCTAATCAAATTGGGTTTCGATTTAGTCAAAATTCGAGCCCATTAAGGTTGGGTTATTGCATTTGGTATCAGAGCTAGGTTAGTCGATCATAGGAATTAGGATACGTTGGGAGAACATGTTTGTATTTTTACCTATAATTATATATCTTATACGCCTAACTCTATAAATTCCAATGATAGAAGTAGTTGCGACCATATTCTGAAAAGATGGATAGAGGCAACTATGACTTGAAAAGATGAATAGAGTTAACTTTATACACCCTAATTACCCCATGAAATGTAGGACGTACCGTAAGGCGTTGACTAAGAAAAGCATGAGCGCGACATAATGAAGGACCCCAAAGTTGGATGATACTTGACTCCTTTGTTAGTCATGGATTGCCCTATGATTTTGAATTTTGACGGATTACCGATCGAAGACATACATTTCATCCAGACAAATAGAAAGTAAGAAACTATATGTAGCAAACATCCGGAAGTATGATATGAAAAAGGATTGAGAGAGTTCCCACAAAAAGATGTGTATTAATCACCACTAGAGGGTAGCCCGATTTATAGTATATGCTCTTAATAAGGAAGGTTAAGAGTAAAGGGAAAATAAGGAAAGTCCAAAAGAAAGCGCGAATGAGAGTCCATTTCTGAGTCCGACCTCATGTGAAAGAATTTGACAAAAAGAATTTTGGAAATTCCTTGAAACTTTTTGAATGGTTTATCAAAGGGTTTATTTTATTAAAGGGACCCTATCATTGAAAAGTTCTTGTTTTGAGAAAGAAATAAAATTTGGAAGTTTTAAAGGGCTATTTAGGGGTTTTTAGTGAAGTTAAAAAATTGTTTGGGTCGAAAGTTTAGATTTGAAGGTTTTTTATAAAGGGATTTTTTTGTTTTTTAAAATGGAAAATAGAGCATAGGTTTGACTCGATGATTTTTCCTATTTTTGTAAATTTGGAAGTTCTTTTTTAAAATTATTTCTAAGGGGTGGATAAATGCAAAATGGTACTTAATTGAAATGAGGAAATGAGAATAGAAGAGTAAGAACGCCCGATAATGAAGATAGGATGAATATTCCCGTATATGGAAAATATAGAGAAAAACAGCTGAAATAGATTTATACATATCTCTTTTCATATTAATGAATAAAATCCCAATGACTAAAGTAGTAGGCGAATACACTACAATGAGTCAATGAGGAAAACAATAAAAGAGGAAAAGAGCTAAGTAAGGAGAAGCCACTTGAAGGCAATTTAGGTTGGACAAATTTTAATAGTAGAAATATTAGAAAATTTGAATAGAAATAGCATCAGGAATTAATATTAAAATAAGATTAGTAATTTAGTTAGGAACGGTGTAGGAAATTAGAGGTTAAGCATAGGAAAAATGGAAAATTTCCATAAATATGTGCAATAATTGTGTATACCTTTTAGAAGTCCTCCTCATATGCTATTAAAATCACCACTAAGGTTGAAAGCGGAAATAGCACAAGTAGTAGGAAAATAATAGAATGGAAGTTATCCTTATCTAATCTAAGTTTTCATTGTTTAAAGTTATAGAAGATGTTTTTGAAAAAAATGGTTTGGTATGGCAGTTGATTTTTTGAACATAGATAAATATTTTAAGTTTAAAAATCCTACTTTTGAAGAGGTAAATCTATGTTATAGAAGGTCTTTGAAAAGGGAAAGTTGGTTAGAATAGGAAAATTTTCACGGTTCCTTTTGGAAACCAAGCTATTTTTGAAAAAGGTTTCTAAATTTGTATTTTCAAAGATAAATTTTTGGATTAAGTACTTCATGCCTGTGAAGTTTTAATTTTCTTAAAAGAGTTGTGAAAATCAAACCCGTTTTTGATATGGAGTAGATGGTGATGACTACCTAGGTAAGACGGGGTAAAGGTCAACGCTGCGAATAAAATAGCTAAAAACGCTCATAGGGTAGCAACAAGGAATCCAAATTGAATATAAGGAATATTGGTGTGAACCTATAAAATTTTAATTAGACATGTGTAAAATTCATAAGAAGAACCCTCAAAATAATAGGCAATGGTATCAAAGTACTATTTTGCGAGTCCTAAGGTATACTCACATGAAAGATCAAAGATAAAGAAAGTAAATACCAAAGTTTGTGAATACTATCAAGAGATATTGATTTAAAGAAGATTGTAATAGGATTGGAGAAGAGAGTAATGAGATGGAAAATACACATAGAGGATGTTGGTTGACTCAAGGTTAAAGAAGGCAAGATAGGTGGTAGGAAAGTTATTCCACCAAGCAAAGTTTTCTATGTGTTATTCTAAATGTGCATAGTTTATATTTCTTACCCACTAGTCACTACAGTGTTGGAATACACAATTTTTTCCATAATCCGGTGTATAGATTGAAGTAATGGACGGACCTTATGTGACAACCCGCAAATCCAATCCCGTTCGAACTAACAACAAACCACACGTGTCCAACCCAAACTGAATGGAAAGACGGATAGTCATGAGAAAGAAAGAAAAGAGAAGAAGAGAAAAGAAGAAGAAGAGAGAAAGAAACTAAAACAATCACAGAATCTCACAATCGCAGCGGAATAACATATAATATAATATCAATATCTTTACAAAACAGAAACTGTAATCTGATTTACAAACATCCATCAGAGTACAACAATCAATCACTAGTCATCAGTCTGGATAGTTATAATAACCTGTCCTTACAAATGCTGATAATTTAAACAACAATGCAGCGGAAAAATAAACATATACGTGAATACGACCAGAAGACCTCCAGCTCATTTGCTGAAGCTCCAAGGCATCAAATCTGAACCTGTAAATATACTAGGTCTGACACGAGCATTGAAAGGGAAGAACGCCCGGATCAGTTTGGTAACCGGCGTGAGAAAACACATCTCAACCGAATTTTAAAGTTATAAAAACTTTTCTTTTTTCAAAACAAAGGTATCTCGTAAGACCATGCCCACACATAAACACGGACGGATTTTTACCTTACGATCACCAAAACTTTTCATATCGACTTCTGTTATATTATACTAATGTCTAGTATACAAATAAAATCAATCATAGCCCAAATTGTTACATTGATTAAATTCCAGCATACCACCTTGTAATACAAGGCATTCTACAAACAAAATGGTAGGCACGTAGTGGATAATGGATTTCCATACAAATGACTAGGTGAAGGGACTACCTTCCAGCAGTGCATCTCAAGTGGAAAGTACCGAGGTTAACAAGACATCTACACCTCTACCAACATAAGACCGGCCTACCTTTCTCACTAGATAGTACCGAATATGTCATCACCCCAGTTGTTACCGACCTATCCAAGGGCCCTCATAGAATACATCCACAATAATTTAAAACCCGACGTCATAGCGGGAATAAATATATCTAGAAGGGGATGATCATACCCTAATGGTTGCGAACCACATAGCCTTGCTACATCTACCCTGTTTCGGTCATTTCCAGGTGTGAGGCCTGAGGTCACGTTTACCTTTCACAAAGCACATACAACTTTCTTCTATAAATGCCACATTGCCATTCCATAATCACACAACTGATTTCTATAAACGCATAACTCCTGAGCTTGTACGTCTCAAGAAAGGGTGTTAAGCTAAGAGAAGTTGCCTTCACCGCCACCAAGCAGAATATACGTTTACAGAGATCAATCAATGTAATTAGAAATGCAACGTCGGACATCCTTCCATACAAGTTTTCCAGGAACAGGACAAACAAAAGGCACTTCCTACCACATTCTGCATTGGATATTTCATAACGAAGAGACTACCGCTACTATATGTATATTGAAAGTTTATCCCTAAATGATCAACAAGCAGTCCTTCATTACGAAAATCCCAAATATCAATATCTTCCAATACCTGCACATTCAAACGCATATACGATGGTCCGAAGTGGTCTCGGATAATTCCGACCCCGGTCTCTCCGGATCAACAACGATAAAGAGGCCAAATTTGATAGTCGGTTATTTAACTACCAAAGCAAACAATATCTAGCACCAAGCAATCACTAGGCCCATTTAATTAATCTTTTATTAATTAAATCAATTTCCAAATATTTACTTCAACTTATCTTTAAAAAGATATATTCTCAAAATCATTTCAAAATATCGATATTGGGAAACATTTCCATATATTTATATGAATGATATAAGCATATTCACAAATCATTTCATTTTCAACACTTGGAAAATATCTCCATATACTTACACAAAAATAAGTATATATACAAATCTTAAGGAAGGTATTCTTCAAAACGCACTTTATTTGGGACAAAACGAATGTTGCATAAAACATCGTTATGACAACCCAAAACATTAGTATAGGGATTTAATTAACTATATATATATAATCCTATATACTATATAAAACATTTCCTTCCGGAAATCATTTACTATAACAACGGTGTTATAGTCCATGTCTTCCTTACTTCTTCGAAAACGTCTATTACAACAATGAATGTTGAAATCTATGCTTTCGATGCTTGTCAGATTTTTAAACATTTTCCAAAACCATTTAATTCTGTTTGGAATTATTAATTCTAAAACCATTACTTTAAAAAGATAAATTACTTTTAAAACCATTAACTCATCAAATATTTTTTTCAACAATCCTTTAAATAAAAATCCATATTTAAATCTCAACATAAGTCATTTCCATAATTATAAAACTATTTTTATAAATCTCTTTTTGATTTTATAAAACTTCTATTTTTTAAATTCCTTTATTTACAAAATTCTATTTATAAATCATTCTTCTGTAAAAACTCATTTTACTTAACAAAATCCATTTATAAATCCTTATTTTTATAAATCAAATTTATTTATAAAATCCATTTATAAATCCATTTCCCAAAATAAACTTCAAATCCATTTACTAATATTTACAAATTCCAATTATAAATCTATTTCTTTATTTATAAAATATACTTCTATAAATCCTTTTTAAACTTATTCAAAAGTCTCTACTTAAGAATATTTCACAAACTATACTTTTATAACATCAAAAATCATAACTTTTATTTCTTTAAAACAAATTCCTTTCTTTTAATAATTTAATTTTTTTATTAAAACAAATATATACTTCCAAAATCATTTCGAAATCCTTTTCAAATCAAAATCATCATTTTTAGTATTTCAAAATACCAAAAATAAGGCCCAGTGCTACTAAAGCACTAAATAAGTCAAATCATACCAAAGACATCAACGTGGCATCCAACACATCATATATCAGCATATATATGAAAATAAAATCAACAATGTGAGGAATCATGTTGGATCCCTCCAACCCGTCCCCCTACATCATATACAGCATATAATCAGAAAAATATAAATCAACCGCTTTGAGGCGGGATTCGTATACAAATGTTCATCTGTTCATACACGTAAACGTAATAGGGTCTCATCCGCTCTAATAGGCGAGAATATATCCCAACCAACTAATAAATATAGTATATCATCCAACCAAGCAACAAACATTATTAAAAAAAATTATTCCCACTTATATAAAAATATAAGCAGGCCAGAGAGGTGAGTTTCCTCACAAAAATGCCAGAAAATCGCCTAAGCGCTCTAGTTTGAATTAAAATTGAACGTTCGTTCAATGTAACTCAAAATTCCAATTAGCTTCGAATTCGTCCAATCCAACTCCGTAGCGTAGTGCTCACTGATACGATCGCGACTTAACTTGTTGAGATTGAAACAGACCTCGTATGAGAAAGTTATGAATTAAATAATATCCGATATAATTAACTTTAAATTAACTAAATTAATATAATTTAAAACTTAACATAATCTTTCTTCCCTCCCTCATGCATGCGTTCTCTCCCAGGCGCGACTTTGTTTTTTTCTTTTCTTTTTTTCTTTGTTCGAACATAAATCGCGTGCCTCCCACCATGAACCGCCGCCGACCATCGCCATTGCCGCCTCGACTACCGCGCCCACCCAGCACCGCCAACCTGCGCCCTCGCCTGAACGCGCTCGCGAAAATCACAGCGTATTCCAAAAAACTGCAGATGAATGGAGGCGAAATTCCATCCCTGTCTTCGACCATTCGACGATCCAACCGTAGATTAGGTTCGTGTGGACGTGCTCTACATTTTCATAGTTGAAGTCAAAGGCTAATTTCACCTCTAGAGGCTTCGATCAACGTCGTCCATTGGATGGATTTATTTTAATGGCGGCTAAGAACATTTTTAGTTTTAGCAAATGAAAGTTAAGTGCTATTTATAGAAAATAAACTCGGCACTATTCACACGTTAAAATTTCGAACTCCAAACAAAGCATGCCTTCTGGCGTTCTATATGTTATACCCCTATTCCAAACACCATGGAACTAGTCTCGGAAGCCAATTCCATCATATACAGAAGATAGCTTTTCAAATCGAGTTATTTTAATTTGAATTCCTTTAATTAAATCCTACGCGTTTTGAACTCGTACGACCAAACGGTACGTTCAGTCGACACAAAATTCACCAGCATATAATAATTCACTATTACGGATTCAATGAAACTGGTTTCATCGAAATCGAGACAGTGCCCCAAAAGACTAATTTTACACGTTAATTAAAACGAGTAATTTCCAAAATCAGTTTAATCACTTTTAAATCAAATTTAAAAGTTTACTATCTTTCTTCTTATTCAAATAGATTTTAAATCAACTTTTTGAAATCGTTTTTTATTCACATTAAACTTAAGATTCAATTATTCAAAAAAATTCAAATATTAAATTTAACAATTTAATTATCCAATAAATCGCTATATTTGAAATATAAGTTATTTAACTTATAAAATTAACTTTTCAATATTTTAAAAAAAAATATTCCAATTTTGAATGACTAAAATTCTGGGTCGTTACACCTTATTTACTGTGAGCCATTGCGGTAAGTTAAGACATGTGGATTGTAGTAGAATGTCATACTAGAAATGTTCATTTTAATTGAGTAAGGAGTGATATGGCCACAACATCATTAACACTGGTTGATGTTGGAGGGCAACTTCTAGCAACTATTTTAGGATGTTTGGGTTGTAATTGCTGGTTGTCCCCCTTTGGATATTAGAAAAGCATATGATATGATATGAGACATGTTTCTATTTTATTATTATGTTGATTTTCTGGATGAGCTTTGGCCGCTATATATATTGGAAAACAGTATAAATAAGGAAACCTCATAAGGACACTTAACTAGTGATAAAATGTAGGTAAGGTTGGAAGTTTATAAAATAAATTAGGAAATTGAGTTAATAACTAGAATTAAAGAATGCTTGAATCCTATAACTTTAAAAAATTTGGAAAAATAAATTTTAGCAAGCAGAGGAATAGTGAAAGGGCATTGTGAAATCACAGATCACTATCCCTATGCCTTAAAAGCTAAAATTTATAAATATACATGTGTTATGTTTATTGTTTGTAGAAATGGAAAAGTTTTCCCAAATCTAAGATTAACTGCACAATGCAAGAGTCAATCATATGCATTAACTCATCGACTAAGTGTTGATTACATAAAGATGTGGCTTGATTTATTTCTAAGGATGCAGCGGCAAATGTTTTGAAAAATTGTGTTCGGATGCTTTTGAAATTTTTGTTTACATGCTTTTGAGAAGTTGGGTTCAAATGCTTTTGGAAAATTTAAGTTCTTTTGAAATGGTGTTTAATAATTTTAAGAATTTGATTTTTCAAACTATTTTAAAATTTTGATTGAAAGGGGAAAAAGATTTTTGACGGAAAATGGAACTTTCCAATTTTCTAGCGCTACATACTTAGCGTATGGAGGATTGACGTATTAATGAATATGAATTTTACCGCCTGACAAGGGTGACAGTATACAAAATAGGGAATAGCAAGGGAAAAAACTATTTAACTTTGGAATTTCTATTTCCATACTTTGTTGATAGTGAACAGAAACTTGCGTTTAGAATGATTTTGTTTTAACATCCAAAATTAAACCTCCTTATGCAAATTGTACTTGGAAAAGTTGAAAAAAAATTAAGGGCAAAAGAAACCATTTCGAGATACAATGGAATATGTATCCAAAAGAAGGGTGGAATTGAAAAATTCTCCATTTAAATTCTTTTTTGGCATAGGAGTATAGATTTAGGAAAACTATATTTTTCAAAATTTTGGATGACAAAAATTATGTGTTAGCTATTGGATGGTAGGGATTGGATGCAATATTGCTTGAACCATACTCCTAATTATAAGAATGTGGAAATTATGTGTGAAAAATGATTTTTAAACTTTGAAAACTTGCACACATATAGAACTGCCAGCGCGTGTGTGTATATATGTTGCTTACATCATATTTTCAAAATGTTTTTAAAAGAACGCATTCATATAGGATGCGCCGGTTTAGGGTTATTCAGCATACATATCATAGATGTTGTGATGCAGTATGCACTTATACACGTTTGGATGCAAAATTGATTGTACAATAATTGGTTGGATAGTTTAGAATGGTTGCACGCTATGTTACATGGTTCAACCTTTGAGGAATTTCGAGGACGAAATTCTTTTAGAGGGGAGAATGTAACACCCCATAAAATAAACAGTAATTAATAAATAACTATTAAGACTCAAAATTGGAGGAATTAGACCTCGAAACCTAAACCATTGTGTTTGTGGTGATTTTCTAAGCAACTTTCATATTTGAAGTTTTATGATCAAAGTTGAAACGAAGAAATTATCACCATTTGAAGTTTTCAAAACAAAAATAATTAAAAAGGAAAAAAAGAAAATAAATAATAATAATTGCATGGACCCCACCAATCGACCCTTTCCTTGGGCCGGTCGACCACTAGCGGTCAACTGCCTAGAGTGGAGCGGTCGACCGGTTGTCGGGTGGCGGCTAGGGTTAAATCTTGGCTGAACGGCCCAGACTTATATATTTTAAATCTAACGGATAATATTGATTCAAGCGCCTATAAATATAGTCCTAGCCCCTTACTTTTCTTTTTATATTTTTTTGATCAAAGTACTGGAGCTCCGTCATTTTCTACTCTTTACTATTTTGATTAATTATAAAATATTATATATATATATATATAATCGGAGAAGGGTGGAAATAAAGGAGAAGAAAGGTGAATCAATACTGTGAAAGATGGTAAATTTCATAATTATAAATTTATATTCCCATTAACCTAAAATCTCTTCTCGAATATGTAATTCTAATAGTGTGTGTGTGTGTGTATCGTGTTATACATATTTTTGGATAGGAAAGGAAAAAGGTGTCAAATTAAAGGGATGGATTAAGATTTGGGTGATTTGGAAAACTAGAAAGGTCAGTGGGAAATTATACGATTTATATATAACACTAAAATTTATATCGTTGAGTATTATTTGATTATTATGCCTATGCGAGCTCTGTGAAGTTGTAGGCTTAGGAAGAACGTATTCAATTGAAATCTCGCCTATATATTCTGTAAATTAGGTAATTGGAATAGGAACGGTATTTACACCCTAATCTAGAAATTTGGAAATCAGTACCTAATTTTGTTAAAATAGAATGTTGATAAGATTGCAAGATCTATTCCAGATTTATGATAATTGGGTTGTAAATTGTCAGTATAGATTTAAATTGTTCTAATTTCACTTGGAATGTGAATTTCTATGTTCTAATTTATTAGGAGCGATTTGGGTACAATATAGTTGTGTCTATTTCCATGTAATTCCTATAAGTTATCTAATTCCACAATTATGTATAAAAAGTGTGTTGTTTGAAATAATAAGAAATATAACAAAAAAGAAAGAGATGTGTAAAGTACAGACGTTCTCCTCTATAGTTGGCACTGTCTATTGCAATAAATGAAAGAAATGATTCCTTATAATTAGAAACGGAGCAAAAGTCTCATTTTTGGGTAATTTATGGAAAGGTATAACAGTAATCCTTTTTAAAAGGATAGCTCTAATATTTTAAATTTGGAAATGAATGTTCCTTATAGAATGTACATATAAGTGTGTTCTGGAATTCCTAAGCGTAGGAATTAATGAGTTAGAAATAGGAACACACACACATATATATATATATACATATGCATACACACACACACACGTATAACCGCGGCCATCGATTAAAAATATAAATACATATAGTGTGATATAAGATGATATTTGTATTGGTTATAATTAGGACGACTAGTTATTAACAGCGTAGTAAATTATAGGACTAGGATTCATAGATGGAAAATAGATAGTAACTCAAAAATTAGTAGGGCAATAAATGTGCAGTTAATAGGGAGTTATAGGAATTAAATGGGGACATAAATGCGTTTAATGGGACTGATTAAGGAATTTAAGAGGCATAAAAGGTTGAATTGGAATGAATAAATAAATATCATTAGTGATTGTCCAATTTGAATATTAATGACCCTTTATCATAGATAAGTGACATTTATGAGATGTAAAAGGAAAATAGAGAATATACGTAAAAAGCGTATAAGATAGGAATTAAATGCTAGGAGGCAGTATAATTTTCATAGTATGAATTTATATAGCCTTGATAATACATTTAGTACGAGCGTGAATTAGTGGGCCTAGCTCGATATTTAGGCCTAGGGTGATTGGTTTGGTTTAGTAAGGGTAGGAATGCGAGGTCAGTAGAGTTACACAACAGAAGTCTGTCCTTCACTCAAAGGCTACCGGTAGTTGTGTGACAGCTCCAGCTATAGGACCCGTGGGGAAAGGATATTCATTTGCGAATATGTGTGGAAAAATATACCAAGGGTTCGCCTCAGATTTGAAGTATTAAATGACTCAATACCTTTAGGGACGTTAAGTGGTTTACTTCAGGGTGAAATGTATTAAATGGCCGTTAGGACTTCATCCACTCTATATAAGAAGTCTTAAATAACCTACATTGGTACCTAATAGGGAAATGAAGTATGTTTCATTTCTAACAAGAAGTGTTAAGTAACTAGGATGGGTATTTTCCTTGACTTACATTCGGATAGTCCAAACGAGATTTCAGCTATGGAAAGTTGACAAGCTATGTCAATATTTTAGTTGTACCGGTATTTAGTGGTAGGGCTAGCATATAAGGTATGACCGCCAGCGGTACCGAGCGGTCGTTAGCAAAGACTTAGGGTACGCTCTAACAGATTTTTCTTCCTACTGGTGTAGAATATGTATGGGAGAGACCTCATTATTTAATTAGGTATTTGTTTGTTGGAGGTGGGCTAGTTAACCATTGGATAAGTCTTTGAGATGCGTTAGAATACGGTAATTAAATTATAAAGTCGTACTTAGTAGTCATTGATCTTCGTAGCACGAACCGATGGACTAACGAGTACATTACGGAGGGTCCACTTCGGGGTTGAGGTATTAAATGGCCGATGGGTCTGCCTCCTCGATATTTAAGAAGTATTAAGTGGCTGGGGTTTTCTTTTGGGTAGTACAACTTATATATATATATGTATGTATGTATGTATGTATGTATGTATATAGGCATATATATATATAAAGTCGTGCCTCGGAGAAGGTTAGCCGTATCGTGTGTGTCAAATGGAATTATGCGGAATAGCCATGAATAATGGACATAACACGTAAATAGAAATCAATTGGCATAAATTAGTATTATGGATAAAGTATGTAATTTTCTAGCCACCAGAACGTTGTTCTGATCCCCTCCTCATTACAACCCACATGATGGATTCAGAGGCTATTGGTGCAAGACAGAAACTGCAGATGGTGAAGTCTTGTCATTCATGCTCAGCGCTAGCAAGGCAATTAGATACTAAAGGAATAATATTGATTCTAAGGTAGTCACCTTGGTAAGCATATATGTTATACTATATTTTTCTATTCCTCTGTGAGTTTATGTAGATAGCTCTCTGATATACTTATGTTTATTACATGCTATCAAAACCAACTATTTGTATCCTAATGGACTTGGGTTTTGATTTAATTGAAATTTGGGCCTATTAAGGTGCGGTTTGTTACAATGACTCACTCGAGAGTTTGCCGTTGATTAATATAACTAAGGTTAAAAAGTGAATCTCGAAGTGATGATGTTACACAATTTTATCAACTTCAAAATACTGTTGAACTTCAAGCATCCATTGGAAAACTCTAGTTGGGTTTAAATTGAAGCAATGGAAGTGAAACACTATTCAATAGAGAATTCGTGTCCTCGATTATATGGGGTTATTAGCATGGTCAACTCAAAGAAGTCTCTAGGCAGAGCAATATAATTAATAATAATAATTATTATTGAACTAAGGACTTTGCGTTTGGAAACAAAGTTGAATGTGGGTGATGTTGGTATTTTAACCTAAACCAAATTCCATAAGTCCTAATGTGATATGGTGTTGATGAAAAGAATTGTTGTAAATAATTGTTACTACTAAGTATCGCTTATAATAGTAAAATTGGATTTTACCAAAAATAACGTGTAAGCGATAAATTCAACTAAAATATCACATCACTAGCTAAGGTGACGTGTGAACGTTAATATTTAAATTGTTCAATATTAATCACTAACAGAATTTACACATTCGAATCGCATAACTGAAATGATGAATACTCTGAATAAACCATGCAATTTAATTAATTTATAATAGTTGTAAATTACTTAAATTAATTAGTATTTATGAAATTAAATTTTATTTAATAGTTAAGTACTATTAGTATTTAATGGGATGCATATATATAAAAATTTATCCATACGCATATTGATATAAGATACCGATAAAACATTTAAATTGGATTTAAATATGGTAAATGCTAAATGGGTTTGGTAATTTTAAGGCTCGTTCCTCTTTATATTATAGTATACTAAAGGGGAGAGGAAGAGTATTTCAAATTGGAATGAAAAGACTAAAATGTAATTAAAGGAACGTGAATCACTCCTATCTTTAATTATCATTTGTTGCCTCCTTTAAAGATCATTTTTAATTCAATCATTTGCCATTATGTTCCTCTCTCCAATAAAGTCATAGTCGAAAATTTTAAGGGCCTATAGGGCTTAAAAAATGACAAAAATCAAATAAAATAGAAAACAAACGTGGTTCTTATCTCTTGATTCATGCAAGATCCAGAGATCGATTCTACTGAATCTAAGAACATTGATTCATCCTTCAAGATGTGACTTTTGTGGTATTACTCTAATTTAATTCTTTTATATGTTTCTCTTGTTTATATGCTTGGATTCTATGTAATTCATCTGGTCTTTTAATAGTTCATCTTGCAACATGTAATTCAAATCCTCTTTTGTCTTTCTAATTTAAAAATATGTTTACTATATTGATTTGATTCAAATCCGCTTATGTTTTTATCTCCATTCAGTGTATGTTCATTATGATTTATATAATTTAGATCCTCTGTCTCCTAAGATAGATTGTTATTGTTCTCTGTGTTATTTGGATATGAATGTTCTTATCCTGAATTTACATGTGCTTAAATTGTCCATTCCCTTTTCTTTTGTTTTGGAATTTTGTCTGAAAAAAAGACTAATTTTTGATTGAAAAATATTTTATAATTTTATACACAAATGTAAATAAACTACATATGATAATTATTTAAATTTGCCATGAAAATAAATTTGTTATGTTATATGGTTGATGTCCTGAATACAATTGTTTTGGTTATTGTTTATATGAGAATGAAAGTTTTTCGATATAAAATTCATGTGTGGAGCTTTATGCAAAATAAACAACCTTTTGTTTCCTTTTTAAATTAAAAATTTTGTGGAAAATTCTATATCTTTTGTTTCCTTTCTAAATTAAAAGTTTGATTTAAATTATTAGCTTTAAATTCAAATCTACTTATACATATATTATAAATTACAGTGCTTACATATATAAGTTGTTTTTAAATCTAAAACATTAATTGCTATATTTTTATATATGGAAACATATGTGTGTTGTGTTAATTCAAATTCATAAGGCGGATTTTTTTAACATGGTTCATTATTGTCAACAAGTTTAGATCTCGAGGATCAAACTCATAACCTTTAATCTCATAGTACGAACTACCAACCAATTGAGCTAATATTGTTGGCTCTATAAGATGAATTTTACATAATAATATAATTTTAATCTCAAACTTTTCCTTAATTGAAAATAAATTCATTATTGTTAATTTTAGATTTCAAATTATATAAAACTAAAAAATATAATTCAAATATATTTTTACATACTATTAAACATTTTTTATTATGTATGTATTTTAATTAAAAATCTTGAACAACAAGGTCATATGTAAAGGGAAAATGAGTCCGTTGTAGTTTAAATCCCGACACCTATATACGGTCATATCAACTATATATACTTCTTACCTATAGAATATGCACTTCACATAAACGAGTGTATTAGGCACACTTGTAAACTAAAACTTAATAATTAAAAACATTTTTTAACAAGTTAAATAAAATAAATATTTATTCAAAATATTTTACATAGGATCTAAAATCCATTTAGATTTCATAGGCCAACAAAGATCTAAAATGGAAAAACTTTTGAAATTCACATATTTAACCCGCTTTCGACTGGCTCGGTTCCTTTAAATCTCACTTAAATGCAGAACTAAGTGTGGTTGGAGGTCGAGGTACACATGATGATGCTGGACAGTTTGGTGGAGCTGGTATTGAGGGCATGTATATGACCACCGATCAGTTGTTAGAGCTTATATGGAACATTCAAGATATATGATTCATATGTGGATTTTCGATGAGGGAATGCTTGGGTGTAGCATCATTGCATCCTTGTATTTACTTTACATTACAAGTTTGATTGGGATTGGGAGAACTATGACACCTTGACCATGGAATGTAGTAATACCATGCACTAGTCTATTTATGTTGTTGATGCCATATAAGGTTATGACATTGGATGTTTTAACATATGATATTTCCATATAGACCTATTACATGATAGGATGTATATAAACCAATATTTAATTACAACATTAGGAGGTTAGTTCCTTTCACCAGACTTCTTATCGAGTCTTGTTTTCTCTCTCTTATTTCCTATATGAAATAATTCTGAGTACTCCTATGATTAGTCTAAGTGATAGGTTTATTCTGAGGGGCGCTAGCTAGAGAGCTGGATTTTTAGGAGATATGGAGGTGTTTCTTATTTACTTATATTTATGTTTGACTATGTGCATCAGATATTATATTCATATTATACTTGATGTGTCTATTTAGTACTTTGTATGTATGAAATTTATGTAAATTGATTTATTTCTATTTTGACTTTATTTGTTTGACATTGTTATCATACCTTATGTGCAGGTGTGTGTGTCTATATATAATACACACACACATACACATACACGTGCGCATATATATTTGTTATACCTTCGAGCATTTGATTATCGTTCCTTTGTGCATTGATCATGCCTTCATGCACTAATATGCTTTTCATATTATATATTGTATTTCCATTTTGGGTTATGTGTAGAGGTCATGCCGAAATTTAGAGTTTGGTTTTATCTAAATTTTTCACGGCTGTATGTGCCTACCACGGTATTCTGAAGCATATATGTTGACCAACATATATTCAGGCCATCGTAAAAGGCGGGTCGATACACAATGATTACATTTAGGATTGTTGGTTTTCGATAGCTTCTATGGGGCTACTGAATCAATTTTTTGGCTAACAACAATATAATCACACTTCGAATTCTTTGCTTTATTCAATATGCTCATGTTGGAAAAATACAATTCTCTTGACATCAATTAACTTCCTTTGGCTCACCCTTCCACATGACCTTTTGGGGAATTTTAATAGGAAGAACTTGATTGAAACATAGATTTCCATAACATCTAGTGTCGCACATCAAAGAAAGTATTATAAACCGATGGTCGATTTATAATAACACTCAAAAATGGATGGAGCACGGAGTTAAGACACTCAATGGTAACTTTATTCTTTCAAAGCATGTTGGAATCTCATGTTGGCTACTACTCCCACGTCAAGCATTACCATTGCAACATTTGATCCCCTAATCTGACCTATTATCAACAGCGGATCATTGTAGGGATGTGCTACTTCTTGTTTATCATTTTCACCAAAAGCAATGTGTGTTGTTACCCTATCCACTTTCCTAGGTTTCTAATCTCAAATATCAAACATATATTCTTTCGAACCATTGATCTCGCCAATATACATTTCCAGTTTTGGTTACTAGTACCTTCCTCATGCCGTCGACCTTGTGTCATACCAATAAAGTCGTGAGGTGGATGCAGAACAACCTTCGACTGATGGGCTAAAATCTGAGCTTGTTATGGTTGACCTTCTCGTTCCACATTCAGTATCTGGTGAAAGTTTTGAGGTGTTGGATCACCTTTTAGAGACTCATTCAAATGACTTCTCTTCTTAACTTTTCCGCAACTTACTACAATCATTGGTTTAATCTCTATTAACTGTATAATACATACAACAAGCTCCTCGTTTGTTTGTTTCGGCATCATATTTCTCACTACTTTGTGATACCTCATCTTATCTTTTGTGATAACATGGATCTAAGCATAAAAATGAGTTATGGGAGTCAAATCTATAGTTTGGTACTCCATTTGCTTTTTCTGGTCAACATTTCATCATTCTCCACTGTTATTCACATAATTTCTAAAGGATGAGAACAAAGGCGTTTATGTTGAAAGAGTAATGAAGTAATTAACAATGCTGAAGAATAGCATGTCGTGGATTGTCGACATAACAACAAGAGTCATATAAATCGACAAGGTATGTAACGCCCCACCTTTATGCTCATAATAACAAAGAGTATTAAAAGAAATACTGTCTATTATTACGAAGAATAAGGCTGGATAGGAGCGACCATCCGTAGTTAGCCTTACACTAATATTGGTTACCTCGATAGGAGTGGTATATACTTTTTATTTTTCATCTCTTATTTATTTACTCCCATCGACATACCCAATTCTAGTACAAAACGAACTACGACGGTTCATAATAGTTTAGGACAATGAATATAATAATAACACAGATAATATAAATGCGGAACACAGATTAAACAAAAAGTCTCATATATATAACCGATGTCAGTTACAATACAGTTGACACAATACGTATGATACAACTACAACTGTCGACTCTGGAAGTTATATATACAAGTACATTATCAATTAATATACATGAATACATATCAACCTATACACTGACACGACTACTACAAAAAAGACGAATACTACTTCAGAAGATGTGAAAAGTCTTCATAGCTCAAACAGCAACTCAAAGCAGGAAATCTACAACCTGAAATAACTCGGGTCTGACCCGAGTATTAAATTCAAAAGAAAATAATACACGGGTCAGTCTAATTCAAACTCAGTTATTAATGCACATAAGCAATAATAATCAAATATCAAATAGACGACAGTCACAGAAATCTCGTATACCCAACTTCTCGATAAGAGAATCGGCTAACGGCAAATATAACACTAAACAGTGTTAAACAACAAATCAGTAAATCCAAATAAAAATACAACTTCAAAATATTGAATTTAACCAACGCAATAATTCAACAATCAAAACATCAATTTAAAACTATCAAATCCGATAGGGCTGCAGTACACGCACACGTGTACTGCCTCGCCACTATCGCAGGAGATACACAAGAGCTCAGTGAAAGTCACAAGTGAAATGCTCAAAGGCAAAAACATGAATGAATCAGTCCATCAAATGATACCAGTAAACAACAAAAGGAACCAGACCCAAGATCAAAACAAGTGTGCAGGACAGAACAGCAATGACCAAGGCTACAATATGCAAACTCGAGCTTATAATGAACATATCAGAAGTAACCAAGTGCACCACTGACCATACAACAAAGCTCAACAACACAACATCAAGTGATACAAATGAAAATACAACCAGTAAATCTAGTATAGATTCAAGTTATCAAATGAAAACTCAAGAAAAGAAAAAGTCAGCAATGTGCACAGAACAACTCAACTGTATGCAACAGTGAAACGAAGTGGACAATGCACCAACACTAAACAGAAGAATACATGAACACAATATCCACAGTAAACAACATGATGCAGCAACCTATATATATAGTGAACAGTACAGTCATCAAACAATGCAAGCCTCAAGTAAGCATGTGCAGTGATACGAATAAAGTCAGACCAACCAAAGAACAAAATCAAACAACATGTACATGACAGTGAAGAATAGTTCGAACAAGGTCGAAAGTGCTACCAGGGTTTATCGAGCAATACAACACTGTGAGTATACAGGAATGAATATCACATAACCGAAGACAATTCTCAAAGCCAATATAAATTCAAATCAACTATGAACGAATACCGAGTCAGGTGACAATGAGCATGTCAGGTCAGAACAGTGGTAATCAAGGTAGCAAAATAATGCAAATAAGTCAAAAATGATCAAAGCCGAAGCTATGAATTGAAGCAAGAAGAAATATGCAGTTCGAAATCAAAATACTGTAATGGCCGAAGTCAAAGAAAATCAACACCGTGATGACCAAGAAGTTGAAATCAATGCCGTGGAATTCAAGCAACAAAAATATATTTGTATTGAACAAGTCATAAAACATCTCAAACGTTCAAGTATCATCAAGCGGCAGAGCAAAAATCATTGACAAATTCAAATAAAATATATACGATGAAATTCCAGGAACTGGAATCCTATTTAATACCTAACTCATCATCGGCAAAACTCAAGACAAACCCAGAAATCACGAAAGCACAAGTTCAAAATCACCAAAAATTCAAGACCGATAACCCAAAATCACATATACTTGAAATCGAATTAGATGCGAGTAATTTAAAATTACTCACCTTTCATTCGATCGAGACACTGAACCGAAGCCTACAGCAATCAAAAGCCCCAAATCTTCGTCGAAGGGGACGAACGAGCAAACCCTATTTTGGAGAAGACGAGGCCGAAGCCATTGATAAGCTGTAAACACAAGGGCAATTTCTCAATTCCAAAATCGAACCAAAGCCATTAATAATCTCAAAAGGAAGACGAAGCAGAAGCTCCAATTCGCCAGCAAAAAGAACAAGAGCAAAGCCCTAATTCAGTTGCGCAGATATCAACAAAGATCGAGCCAGATTCGCAAGCAAAGTCCAGAATCGCCGAAGCCCAATTTTTGTTAATCGCCATTTTTCTTTCGTATATTTAATTTTTGCTTAGGGTTCGAATGAGAAAATGATAAGGGGACGGGTTGGATTATTTGTATAAGAAGGGAACGACAATCACTTTGAAAATTATCACTACAAAATAACAAAAGAAAATATGGACTACCACATTAAATTTTTAAAGCCCACATCTCCTTCACCAAATCATACAAGAATTTCAACTCAAATAAATTTCCAACTGCAATTGTCAAACAATTTAAATCATCATTTTGACGATGATTCAAAATTACAAACTCCCGGGTTGTTACAGACTCCCCTCCTTATGAAAATTGCGTCCCCGCAATTTTCATAATTGAAGGCGTCAACAATTATTTTTCTAACATAAACTGGTTAAGCTAGAAAATAAAAGTCAAAACACAAACACCAAAGAAATCTTTCAATTTCATAAAAGAGATTCACAATTTCTCAACAAAATCTAACTATCAGATAGATAATCAGAAAACAAAAAAGCTGAATAAATGTAATCATCAGCAATATTCAATTATCAATTAGAAAATTGAAATTCAGAAATCACAAAACAGCAATATCTAACTGTCGATACGATAATTAGAAAACAGCAAAACTTAATTATCAACAAAGATAATTAGAAAACAAAATTCGCAAATCGCCAGACTGCAAATATCTAGTTATCCAACAAATAACTGGAAAACACAAACTTCAATATCAGTAAACTCTAACTATTAACAGAAATAGATAGAAAACAGCGATTCAATAAAATCAGCAAACATCCCATTATCCAAACGATAGTCAGAAAACAAATCAACAAATATTTAATTCCCACAAACGGTAATCAAATCTCAACTCAACAATTATTCGATCATCAAAAACGATAATCAAATCTCAAATCAACAAATATTCGATTATCAAAAACGATAATCAAATTTCAAATCAACAAATATTCGATTATCAAAGACGATAATCAAATTTCAAATCAACAAATATTCGATTATCAAAGACGATAATCAAATTTCAAATCAACAAATATTCGATTATCAAAGACGATAATCAAATTTCAAATCAACAAATATTCGATTATCAAAGACGATAATCAAATTTCAAATCAACAAATATTCGATTATCAAAAACGATAATCAAATTTCAAATCACAAATATTCGATTATCAAAAATGATAATCAAATTTCAAATCAGCAAATATTTAATTATCAAAAGCGATAATTAAATCTCAAAGCAACAAATATTTAATTATCCAAAGCGATAATTAAATCTCAAATCAGCAAATATTTAATTATCAAAAGTGATAATTAGATCTCAAAGCAACAAATATTTAATTATCAAAAGCGATAATTAAATCTCAAATCAGCAAATATTTAATTATCAAAAGTGATAATTAAATCTCAAAGCAACAAATATTTAATTATCAAAAGCGATAATTAAATCTCAAATCAACAAATATTTAATTATCAAAAGTGATAATTAAATCTCAAAGCAACAAATATTTAATTATCAAAAGCGATAATTAAATCTCAAATCAGCAAATATTTAATTATCAAAAACGATAATTAAATCTCAAATCCGCAAATATTTAATTATCAAAAGCGATAATTAAATCTCAAATCAGCAAATATTTAATTATCTAAAGCGATAATTAAATCTCAAATCAACAATTATTTAATTATCTAAAGCGATAATTAAATCTCAAATCAACAATTATTTAATTATCTAAAGCGATAATTAAATCTCAAATCAGCAAATATTTAATTATCAAAAGCGATAATTAAATCTCAAATCAGCAAATATTTAATTATCAAAAGCGATAATTAAAACTCATATCAACAAATATCTAATTATCACAAGCGATAATTAGAAACAACAAATATCCGATTATCAAAAACGATAATCAGAACTCATATCAACAAATATCCAATTATCACAAGCGATAATTAGAAACAACAAATATCCGATTATCAAAAACGATAATCAGAACTCATATCAACAAATATCTAATTATCACAAGCGATAATTAGAAACAACAAATATCCGATTATCAAAAACGATAATCAGAACTCATATCAACAAATATCGAATTATCATAAGCGATAATTAGAAACAACAAATATCCGATTATCAAAAACGATAATCAGAACTCATATCAACAAATATCTAATTATCACAAGCGATAATTAGAAACAACAAATATCCGATTATCAAAAACGATAATCAGAACTCATATCAACAAATATCTAATTATCACAAGCGATAATTAGAAACAACAAATATCCGATTATCAAAAACGACAATCAGAACTCATATCAACAAATATCCAATTATCACAAGCGATAATTAGAAACAACAAATATCTGATTATCAAAAACGATAATCAGAACTCATTCAACAAATATCCAATTACCAGCAGATAATTGGAAACAACAAATATCTAGAAATCAATTAAGAAGACTAGAAAATCAACATAAAAGCTTGGATCGATCCCATCAGATGGCGAGTTTTTAATTCGCCGCACGTGCATCAACAAATGGCCGAAGCCTACCAAGTACTCAACATAATTTTGGCGCCCAACAAATGACCCGAAGGTCTAGTACTGGTATTTGACCCGAAGGTCCATCATATGACCCGAAGGTCCAACATAGTGGCTCGAAAGCACACGAAATCATCAAATATTTCAATTAACGAGTCCGGAATTAACCAAAATAGCAAACGCACATGTCCCATACCACGTGTTTTACTAAATCGTTTGATTCTCTTCATCGTTTCCTTGAAAGTGCAAATTCATCAAAATCATCAAAACAGTAGATATTTCAATTAACGAGTCCGGAATTAACCGAAATAGCAAACGCACATGTCCCATACCACGTGTTTTACTACATCGTTTGATTCTCTTCATCGTTTCCTTGAAAGTGCAAAATTGTGTATTTTGTAAAAATACACTTTACATTCTCAAACGGACAAGTCCGAAATAAGCGAATCAGTAAAAGAAAGGGGTCATAGTCCTCGATTTTGCTGAAACGTTTAAATCGCTTCCTCATTCTTTTGAAAGCGCAAACTGTTAAATTCCTGAAAACAATTTTATTTATTTTGTAAAAATAACAATTCACATTCTCAACTGGACAAATCTGGAGTTAAGCGAAACAGTAAAAGAAAGGGGTCATAATCCTCGATTTTGCTGAATCGTTTAAGTCGCTTCCTCATTCTTTTGAAAACGCAAACTGTTAAAAAAATTATAAAACAATTTTCATTTTAAAACGATTTTTCCAATCACGTGATTAAAACAGCAAATCAGTAACAATTTTGATAAGGAAATTGTATTTCTCAAATTACCGTAATAACGGGTCACAAATCAGCATTGCGGTATAACCGCTTGAAAATCCACTTTTTTAAAAAAAAATTGACTGTTACTGAAGCCAAAGCGATAGTAATTTTTAAACGTCAAAATCTCATCAAAACAATTTACATCAAAATGTAACACTAGTGAATTTTCATTCATTAAAATTGTCAACAAAACACCGTGCTTCAAAATATAGCACTAGTGTAAAAATCCCGTTATAAAAATAACGGCAACAAAATACGTTTCATAACCAAGCATCGGTTCAACGTAAAATTAATGCAGTAACGTGCAATTCATACTTGCATGCACACTACAATATACACAAATAAATTACTCTATTATCTTCAATGAAGATAATTTAAAACAGCAAAAATCTAATTAACATGTGATTAGCATAAAAGAAAATCAGCAAAAATCTCAACAAAAATCACATAACTGCAATCGTTTCGAATCCTCAATTCAGATTCGAAATTCTCAAAGAAACAAAATAAACACAGCTATGTAAACAGCAAATGAAATTTATTTCAATTTCATATTTTGATTTTTTTTGAATCAAAAAGATTATCAGTTGTACTTAGCGAAGACAGTTTCACTGTTTCCGCTGCGCACTCTGATAAACAGTACTCAAATCAATCAAATCAACAAAACACAGTTTCACTTTTATTTTTAAATAAAGATACTTAAAAATTTCATCCAAATTTCAAAACTTTAGTTTTGACTCAAAGCACAAATAAAACATCGATCAATAGTTGTAACATATGTTCTATCCAAGTTATGTTTTATATTATGTCCATAAACCCCAAGCTCTGATACCAACTGTAACGCCCCACCTTTATGCTCATAATAACAAAGAGTATTAAAAGAAATATTGTCTATTATTACAAAGAATAAGGCTGGATAGAAGCGACCATCCGTAGTTAGCCTTACACTAATATTGGTTACCTCGATAGGAGTGGTATATACTTTTTTATTTTTCATCTCTTATTTATTTACTCCCATCGACATATCCAATTCTAGTACAAAACGAACTACGACGGTTCATAATAGTTTAGGACAAATGAATATAATAATAACATAGATAATATAAATGCGGAACACAGATTAAACAAAAAGTCTCATATATATAACTGATGTCAGTTACAATACAGTTGACACAATACATATGATACAACTACCACTGTCGACTCTGGAAGTTATATATACAAGTACATTATCAACTAATATACATGAATACATATCAACCTATACACTGACACGACTACTACAAAAAAGACGAAGACTACTTCAGAAGATGTGAAAAGTCTTCATAGCTCAAACAGCAACTCAAAGCAGGAAATCTACAACATGAAATAACTCGGGTCTGACCCGAGTATTAAATTCAAAAGAAAATAATACACGGGTCAGTCTAATTCAAACTCAGTTATTAATGCACAGAAGCAATAATAATCAAATATCAAATAGACGACAGTCACAGAAATCTCGTATACCCAACTTCTCGATAAGAGAATCGGCTAACGGCAAATATAACACTAAACAGTGTTAAACAACAAATTAGTAAATCCAAATAAAAATACAACTTCAAAATATTGAATTTAACCAACGCAACAATTCAACAATCGAAACATCAATTTAAAACTGTCAAATCTGATAAGGCTGCAGTACACGCACACGTGTACTGCCTCGCCACTATCGCAGGAGATACACAAGAGCTCAGTGAAAGTCACAAGTGAAATGCTCAAAGGCAAAAACATGAATGAATCAGACCATCAAATGATACCAGTAAACAACAAAAGGAACCAGACCCAAGATCAAAACAAGTGTGCAGGTCAGAACAGCAATGACCAAGGCTACAATATGCAAACTCGAGCTTATAATGAACATATCAGAAGTAATCAAGTGCACCACTGACCATACAACAAGGCTCAACAACACAACATCAAGTGATACAAATGAAAATACAACCAGTAAATCTAGTATAGATTCAAGTTATCAAATGAAAACTCAAGAAAAGAAAAAGTCAGCAATGTGCACAGAACAACTCAACTGTATGCAACAGTGAAACGAAGTGGACAATGCACTAACACTAAACAGAAGAATACATGAACACAATATCCACAGTAAACAACATGATGCAGCAACCTATATATATAGTGAACAGTACAGTCATCAAACAATGCAAGCCTCAAGTAAGCATGTGCAGTGATACGAATAAAGTCAGACCAACCAAAGAACAAAATCAAACAACATGTACATGACAGTGAAGAATAGTTCGAACAAGGTCGAAAGTGCTACCAGGGTTTATCGAGCAATACAACACTGTGAGTATACAGGAATGAATATCACATAACCAAAGACAATTCTCAAAGCCAATATAAATTCAAATCAACTATGAACGAATACCGAGTCAGGTGACAATGAACATGTCAGGTCAGAACAGTGGTAATCAAGGTAGCAAAAGAATGCAAATAAGTCAAAAATGATCAAAGCCGAAGCTATGAATTAAAGCAAGAAGAAATATGCAGTTCGAAATCAAAATACTGTAATGGCCGAAGTCAAAGAAAATCAACACCGTGATGACCAAGAAGTCGAAATCAATGCTGTGGAATTCAAGCAACAAAAATATATTCGTATTGAACAAGTCATAAAACATCTCAAACGTTTAAGTATTATCAAGCGGCAGAGCAAAAATCATTGACAAATTCAAATAAAATATATACGACGAAATTCCAGGAACTGGAATCCTATTTAATCCCTAACTCATCGGCAAAACTCAAGACAAACCTCAGAAATCACGAAAGCACAAGTTCAAAATTACCAAAAATTCAAGACCGATAACCCAAAATCACATATACTTGAAATCGAATTAGATGCGAGTAATTTATAATTACTCACCTTTCATTCGATCGAGACAGTGAATCGAAGCCTACAGCAATCAAAAGCCCCAAATCTTTATCGAAGGGGACGAACGAGCAAACCCTATTTTGGAGAAGACGAGGCCGAAGCCATTGATAAGCTGTAAACACAAGGGCAATTTCTCAATTCCAGAATCGAGCCAAAGCCATTAATAATCTCAAAAGGAAGACGAAGCAGAAGCTCCAATTCGCCAGCAAAAAGAACAAGAGCAAAGCCCTAATTCAGTTGCGCAGATATCAACAAAGATCGAGCCAGATTCGCAAGCAAAGTCCAGAATCGCCGAAGCCCTAATTTTTGTTAATCGCCATTTTTCTTTCGTATATTTAATTTTTTCTTAGGGTTCGAATGAGAAAATGAAAGGGGGACAGGTTGGATTATTTGTATAAGAAGGGAACGTCAATCACTTTGAAAATTATCACTACAAAATAACAAAAGAAAATATGGACTACCACATTAAATTTTTAAAGCCCACATCTCCTTCACCAAATCATACAAGAATTTCAACTCAAATAAATTTCCAACTGCAATTGTCAAACAATTTAAATTGTCATTTTGACGATGATTCAAAATTACAAACTCCCGGGTTGTTACAAGGTAAAGGTAGCATCGGAAAGCTGCATATTACAACACTGAAGGCCATGACAAGGAACTATGCCGGCCTTAAGATTAAGTACATCCTGGTACGGTAAATAATGCCTGAAGAACAAAAGTGGTAAAGCACAGAAGCATGCTCCAGGTCCTTAAGGATGGATATCAGCAACCCTAGTTCTATTAATATTGACATCGAAGGTATGCGGCATTACGATACAACCATAATAATACATCAACAAGTAATGCCGAGAGTATGAAGTCAAATCAATATCAAAAGGACATAATGTCGCATCCCATCGATAAAGAATTATATACAACATCGTGTGTCATATATGTCACATACCATCTATAGAATTGAATGGATAATGTCGCGTCTCTTCAAGGAAAAGGCGATATAAGGTACAATCAATACGTAAGCCATCAATGTATGACGACATGATCTATATCATATCTCATTAGTGTCGTATTCTATCAATGCTGCTATTCACCTATAAAGATGGAATGGCTATTGTATACCATTCATGCCGCACTTCATCAATAACCACATGATTCAATGCCGCCAATAATATCAATGTCGCATATAAGCAATGAAGCATGTCATCAATGCCACATTTAATCGATGCCACATCATATCAATGTCGCACCTCTTCGATGCCACTTCCTCTTCAGCGTCACCTCTATTTTATGCCAACCCTCTTCAATGTCATCTCTCAAGTAATGTCGTGCTCATTTCATGTCGCGCTAGCTCCATGTCGAATATTATCCATATCTTGCTTTATTAGTGCCGCATGTCGTCAAATCCACAAAGAACTTTGCCTAAAAGCATGTCGGTGTCGAAAGACATGCAAGGAAGGAGGATTAAAGTCATTCATAAAAGCAAGTTCAAGAAGGATTAGTGTATTTTCCTCCATAAAGCCTCAAAAGCCTTCGTATCCATTCACAAGCTCCATGTTGAAGCCATCATCAAGATAGGAATCAAAGTCCCACATCGCCAATTAGAGCAACCCTACCTCCTTCCAACCACTATAAATAGAGATATACCCACTCGTAGAAAGGGGTCATTAACTTCTTTCTCACTCTTATCACTTTTTTCAAATATGATCTTCTCCAAGTTCTCTTTATTGAGAGCTCGAGAACATACTAATGGCATAAAGGATAATGAAGGAGAAGATGAAATATTTATGAACAAGGGCCTATGCAATTAGATGATTGCATATTTTCACATTTTGTAACATCTTTATTAATAGTTGGCTTAGAAGCGCAATCTTTTGGTCCGACTGTGAACTTCCAAAAATACCCTTCACTCATTTATAATTCAATTATTATCTATATATTACAACCACCTAAAACAAAAACTAATTTCTATTATTTTGAACCTATTGTTTCTACGCTAGAGCGGAATAATTCAAACTAAGTACAACTTGAATATTTCAATGAATATATTTCTAGATTAGTGCGTTCGCTAAAATGAAAATAGGTCAAATATGCACATCAGATAATAAAATATCCTTCTAGATAATTCAACACTTCTTTATTAATAGTTGTAATACGTTTGGTGTCACACATTTTTGGTGTCAACATAAACTACCAAAAATGCCACTCTATTTTAATATCACTAAAAAATTGGATGTAACTTCTTCTACAAGTTCAAAATTTCCCTCTGCAAATATTACAAAATTTTAATATCATTTAAATATAGGATCTAACAAATAAACTTCTGCAAATATTATCAAATTTTAGTATCGCTTGAATATAAGATCTAACAAATAAACTCCGTTTTACAAATTCAAAATTTTTCCCCTACAAATATTATTAAATCTTAATAACATTTTAAAAAAAATCTAACAAATAAACCATTTTTTACAAATTATTAGAAACAAAAATTCAAATAACAACAAATTAGATGTTGCAACTAAAAAATAAAAACAAAAACTTACTGCACATTATTTCTAGGGCTGTTACGTTTAATCACTCAACCGCTCAACCGTATAAACCGTTCATGCGGTTACCATCTATAACGATAACAGTTGAAGAATTTGAAAACTGCGGTTAACCATACCAACCATACATGATTGTTTTGTGTAATATTTAACATTAAAGTATAAAAATTAGTAATTTAAGTTAAAAGAATAGCTTGCACATTAATAATATGTGTCTTTATGAACTAATAACATGTGCATGCATACTGATCATTTTATAAACAAATAGATAAATTTGCAAAAAACAGTTAGAGCTTTATCGATTTATCATTAATAATGCATAGAATTGAAAATATATGTACGACATGCTTCAAAATTGAAAATATGACGGTTAACCATCATAGACGGTTGCGGTAACGGTTAGAAGAATTTATAACCGTCAACAATGGTTACGGTTAGTGGTAATAACGACGGTTACTGCAACCGTAACACCCATAATGATTTCGACGTAAAAATATGACTTAACTTTTGTGCAAATCATTTATCTTAAATATATTAAACACATTCAATTTATAGAAAAAAAATTTACGTGTAAAGCATATACTATCATCACGCGCGAAGCGCGTACCGTAATGCTCGTGTTCATAATTGAGTAAAGGAACATGGCTTGAGCATATTCCCTATTGTTATTTTGACCTACTTCGAACATACAAATGGTGTTTTAAACAACTTTGTGAATTATCATAAAACCAAGGGATATTATTGGAATTTCTTTGAATATGCCTCCTTGTACATATATCTTAAATGTTGAATCAAAATTCAATTTAACATTTTGGCGCTAGAAGAAAAGCCCGAACTTCGACTGTTCGAAAAATGACCAAAATACCCTTGGATTAGAATTTTATAAAACTTTCAAATTTATTCTTTCGTAATTTTATAGCTTACTGCTACGATTTTAAATGCGGGGGGTAACCAACAACATATTTACGATATCAATCTGGCTCCAATGTTCGTCTCGCGTACAACAAGTCGCATTTGTTAACAACATCATTTACGACATAACTCCATCACATATTTCCCCTTTACTCTATCCTATTACATCCCTGAAGAAATAAACTTATTTCTTTCCCCCTCCCTTCGCTGCTTTTGATTTACAATCCATCCAACATCAAAATACCAATTCGACGTCGATTTAAAAAAAGGAACCTCGTTAGTGAGGCTAAGTGAAACCAAAGTGGATTTAGATCCAAGGTGGATTTAGATAATTCTGAGATTGATTTGGATGATATCAATGCTGATTTAGATCTCGTAAGCATTAGGGAATAACGGGATTAGCAGGGTCGAGGTTGAGACTCCATGCCGAAGCTTAAGCCCTAAAGTCGAGAATTATGGGTGTCCATAGATCTGCTTTTATAAGGAACTTATACCGCAAATAGGACTATATCACAGGTGTACTCATGTCGTAAGAAGGATGCCAACGCCGAAGGAAGTAATGCCGCAGTAAACAGTGCCGCTGGGTTGTTGATGGCGCTGAGTGTTCAATGTCGTAAATCACTTGATGCCGCTAGACTGATGATGCCGATAATAAGCCACACCGTGAATTATTAATGATGCCATTGTTAGCAAATGGTGGTGAGGTCTGATGTCGAAGGGCTGTGATAATGGCGCTGAGTTAAGCGATGCCGTGAGAGGTGTCAATATCGTAAATCAGTTGATGCCGCAAATTGACCATAATCAATAACGAAGTCTACCTTCATGTCGCAAATCATCAGAAGCAAAGGACTCTAGGTTTATGAATTTTTCTCTCTTTCAAGGTTAACGATTTCCTTTCAAAAATTTACAAACCTCAAAAATTAATTATTTTTACAAATCAAAAGTTTCAAGGAGATGATTTTTCGAATATTTTGAATTTCGAAAATAATGCTTCACAATTCAAGAAAAAATAGGGTTATTCGATTTCAAGCTTGCTGATTTTAAGCCTACTGATTTCGAGCTTACTGGTTTCAAGATTACTGATCTCAAAAATGAGGGATTTCAAAGAAATTCAATTTTGTAAATCAGTTGACTTCATCACGGATTTTAGTGTTTGGGTAATGAAAGCATGTGAGTTTTGAAAAGTATACATGGATTCAGGTACATATTAAGGTTTCAAATATGTGCAGAATTTAAAAGTATAATATATGAAGATTTCAAACATGTATATTGGGTTTTTTGACCGATCCCAGTTGTTGAAATATGAAAATATCTGAATGCACAGTTTTAATGGAACATAAGCTTTCGAATATATAATAGTTTTATACCTGTATTCAATTTCAAATATACATGTTTTGTATAAGTATGATTCCAAAAGTGTGCTAGCCTCAAACGCATAAGTTATATATACACACTTTGGTTTCGAACATATATAGCTTCATACATATTCCTGAATTAGAATGTGGTTTTGGATGGATCTAGTTTTATACATGATTTTGAATATGTATGGTATATCTGTACAGATTTAGATATACCAGGCTTTTGAATATTTACCAAATTCCAACTATAACAGTTTGGAGTTGCAGCATGTTTTCGAAAGTATGAAACTTTTCATATACACAGGATTTTGAATTTATAAAGACTTTAGATGCTTACCTGATTTTCGATTTGCCGAGTTCAGTATATGTTTTTCAAAGGCATTAAATTTTGTGTACACTCGAGTGATGAATGATTTTTGAAAATAAGTGATTTTAAAGATGCTAAAGGTTTTACCTGATTATGATTCCTATCATATAAGTTATCCTACATATAACAGTTTCTGAAAATAAAAATCTCAATATACTTGTGCAAGTATCGAGTTTTAAGATAGAAGATATCTTCATATTTCTGAGTTTTGAAAGTATTGAATTTCATATGTGTTTTGATTTGAATATATTGTTGGGACGGGATTCCAACTAGAGACCACTCAAATTAAAACCCAAAAACATAGCGGGAGACGAGATCGTGATAAGAAATGTAAAAACAACCGATCAATATCTCAATTCTAATCAATCCAATCCAAAAACAATCACAATCCCCAAAAAAGCAATATATAAATCAAAACAATAACGAAAAATAAATCACACAGCGATTTATAGTGGTTCTACTAACGTTATGTTAGTGTACAACCACTTTAAGAGGGAACTTTTATTAATATTAATTAGAAGAGTACAAGAGATTGAATACTGGAACCTGAAGCTAGCTTATATTGCCCCTGCAAATCTCACAAATCTTCACGTCAAGCCCATGCCTGAAGAACAGTCGGAGATCGTCACAGACGTCTGTGAAAAATCACATACGTCTATCCCATATCTCGGGATAGGTTCCTGAAGCGATAGACATCTGTCATAAGGCTCGGTTTCAGGTTTGCTGAATTTCCACAGACGTAATTCGCTGCCGTTTCAGCACTTCTCCACCTTTTTCTCCATAACTTTCACATCCGAACTCCGATTTGCGAACCGTTTTTTCCGTTACGAAGCTACTTCCGACCTCTACAATTCTCCATATAGTGTCGCCAAAATTTAACATATATAGCTTCGAATGCTTATGTATGCGCTTTCAAATGAGGATAGCATGATATGCAATTTTTTTAGTGAATATTAGTTTCATTTACATTGTTTCAAATATATATGGATTTTGGAATATACAAGTTTTGTAAAGTGTATGATTTCATATATCAGTGGTCATGAAGCTATATCATATACATGTTTTTGATTGCGTATACATGTAAGTTGCATATCGGTTTTCAGAGCATACAAGTTTCAAATATACATAGTATTATATATACATGGTTTTGAGTATATACTGGCTTTATATATTAGATTTCAGATGAATTTCAGATGAATGAGGCTTTCAGACACATACAGTTTAATACAAATTTCGAGCATGTTTTGGGTGTTATGGATATAAATTTTTTTATACATGATAGTTCCATGTAAATTGACGTCGAATGTTAATTTCAAAAATAAATGTACAAGGCTTTTGATATTACAACAAAACGTGATTCCGAATGCATAAGGACTGCATATATATCGGACTTAGATATGTATAGTTTCAAGGTTTCATATACATCTGATTTTTTTTATGAATGGAACTTTGTGCTGATGTAATGAGATTTCATAAACAAATTTTTTTGGATAATAAGCCTGTAGGTTTTTGAAAGTATAAGCTTCAGTAATGTATGGTTTTAAATATATATCAGGTTTGCAAAAAGTATGAATTCAATAAATAGAAGTAAAATGTAAGTTTTGGGTTTTTGCAGTTTTATATAAAAGTTTTGATGATGCGTACAAGGTTCACAGGAACAAGTTGTTAATGTACAAGTTTTGGGCGCATATCAAGCTTTGAAGATACAAAGCTTCCTGTATATTGATTTGCAAGCATATATAAAGTTTTGTACACATGTAGGCCCTGAAATATGTTAGTTTCAGATATTTATATATATTGGTTTTAACATCTGAGTTTCGAAAAAGTTTGCAGTCTATAAGTCTCGAATATGAAGTATTTATTATATACTGACCAATTTTAAATATATGTAGGTTTATGAGGTTTCATAATATGTTTAACGTTCAGTGCATATCAGTTTTCCAGATGTATAGAACTTATTATGAATTTCAAGTGAATATATGGATTTTTGGAAGATATATATGGATTCAGATATGTATTAACTTCAAGTAAAGTAAAGGTTTTGAAAATATAACAGTTTAACATACTTTGGATTTCTATGAGATTTCATTAATTGGAATATATATACATAAGTTTTATAGGCGTAAGAATACCAAATACATATGTCAAAGTTCCATTTGGAAAACTTATAGATTTCTGGGATTTGTAGGCTTTCAAGATAAAAGATTTATAAAGTTAGCTTTTTCAAAATTTGCAGCTTATACGTGAGACTTAAATATAAAGTTTTTTCAAGTGGAGGCTTTCAAAAGCTAATAATTTCATTAAGTAAAGAGTTAATGATTTTATACATAGAGGATTTCAAAAAGATTTTCAAAAGTTTGAGGTTTCATATGCATATAATTTTGGAAGAGTAGAATTTTAAGTTTATATCCGAGTTTATATCAATTTCGAAATAAGTTCCAAACAAAGGTGATTTGGTGCATGTGCATAGTTTCAAGATTGCATAATCTCGAGGCATATATAGTTTTATACGAAAATGGTATATACTGGATTTCAAGTTCAACTAAGGCTTCGAACTTCGGGTAAAGACGTAAGTGTAAGGTGATTGCAAGTATTATCAAGTGGTATCGTATGACCCAAGCGTCGTATAGATTAGTGATATTGGGTAGGGGTGGGCATTAACCGCACCGCTATACGGAAACCGCCCGCACCGGACCGCAAAAACGGTGCGGAAACCCGCACCGAATCTTCTAACCGAAGCAAATACCCCAAACCGGACCGACCCGCATCGATACGGTTCGGTTGCGGTTTGGACGATTAAACCAACCATATTAAACCGGACCGAACCGAAAATTAACATTAGTAATCTTATGATAAAAATATAAGCATCTCCTATCTTATTTTATATTCTAACGATGTACATTCTATTTTTAGCGTATGTTGTTGTTATATTAATAATAATCGATGTCATAAAAGAAGAGGTTATAGTTTTTGTATAATATTTTTCATCTTATTTTTTTTTGGATAAATGCTAATTATAATCCTAGTCATTTTCTTTAATGATTATGTATTGATTAATGTTGATGTTTGGTTAATCTACCAAAAAAAGCTCACTTGTAGGTAAATGTCAAATTGAAATATTCATACAATTAAGAACTAATCTTTCATTTCAGTATAACATTGTGTTGAACCTTTAAGTGTAAAAGTTCCACACAGTTGCCTTCGTGAATTGATTGTTGATGAAAGTAATTCTCTTATTTCATATTTAATATGGGTTCAAACCGGACCGGACCGAAACTGAACCGTATTACATTCAAACTGGACCGAAACTGAACCGTTTAAAAGATTAGTATAATGGTTTGTATTTTTGATTAACCGTTTGATGCGGTGCGGAAGCGGTTTGGACTCCAAACCGCACCAAACCGACCCACGCCCACCCCTAATATTGTGTGGCATATCAGGATTGGTGCACCATAAAAGGATATCGATTTTAGATCTTAGGCAAAACCTGATGATGTCAAATGAATCAATTGATGTTGATGCAGGCCAAGTGTTAGGTCGTGACCGACCTAACGAAATCCTAAGTCGTTCGGAAAAGTTGAGTCGTCTACGACCTAAGGGAGAAGCTCTACGAGTTAATGAGCATGAGTTGGGTCGGGTACGACTTAGTGGAGTTTTAGGTCCTCTACGACCTAAGGGAGAAGTTTTAGGTCGATCACGACCTAACAGGAGAACAGAGGTTGCGAGTTATGCGGGAGAAGGTAGATCAACGACCTATGATAATTCGTGACTCATAGCTAACGAGTTACGACTTAACTGCTTAGGTCGCAAGTTTTTATGTCGTTCCAGATCTTTAGGTCGCGAACGACCCAACTTACACCGGCCGCTTTTCTTAAATCGCTCAAGAGTTAAATCAGTAAGTCGCTGAAGAAGTTAAGTCGCGAACTTTGATAAGTCGCGTGATGTTTTCCTGAAGGATCCTTAAGTCGCTCAAGAATAAGTCGCATGCCACACTGTCTTTAAGTCGCGTGAAGATTCCTATTGCTGTGAAGTGATAAGTCGTATGTCGTTGATACTAAGTTGAGTCGTGTTTGTATTTCGTTAAGTCGATAATGTGTTGTAATGTGAACCGTGTAACTGTTAAGTCGCTGCCGATCTTTGATGAGTCGTAAGTCGCCTGTTTCTTTTAAGTCGTCTACTTTAGGTCGTGGTGTCTTAAGTCGTGGACGACTTATGAGTTGTACATTTTCTGGGCGTGTGTTGTAACTTCTATAAATAGGCCGGTGGTGCCATTTGTAATAGTTTAGTTGATTTGAATAAAATTTCGTTTTTGTTAGCTTTGTGCTTTCATCCAAATTGGTAGTCGAGTGTAATCTCCTATCTCCACCTTCGACATTCGAGTGCGCTCGAATCTTCGATCGTTGAAGCCAATTCGTGGAATCAAGTGCGCTTGATCAACGCTCGAAAAATTGTAGATCTCTACTCACGGTATCGTGCGCGATCAACGTGTCAGAGATAGCTAGAATTCGGTATCTTCGGATCAACGAATTTGGGCATTCCAGTATTTATCAATCCACCGATTGCTACTTTCATCGATCTACCTTGTTTTTGTTTAATCCGCTGCGTCAGTTTGGTATCAGAGATTGTTTAGCCAATCATAGCTAAATCGAGTCTTGGAGCAGATTTATTTGAAGAGTTAGAAAGGCCGAGCTACATCAAGCAAAGCCGAGTTGAAATCGAAGTGTTGGAGATTGAAATTGGCCTCATTTTGAGAAGTTGTGTTCATCGTGTTCGTCATAAATTGCAACAAGGTTGGAGATTTTGATCCATTTCATTTTGGATCAATGTTCGAAAGGTGTTTGAAATTTGGAGTTGGAGCCGAAAGTCAAAGTTGTGAAGAATCAACCATGCCGCCGAGAAGAGCTAATCGTCACCAAAACGTAGAAGCTTTGTATAGAAGAGAAGAAGCTGATGAGATGGAGCAAAGAATTAATGAAAACTTTAGTGAGAAACTTAATGAAGGAATTGGACGATTAGAGAAGATGATGTTGGAGATGAATCAAAATCAGAGAAGGGTTTCAACTGAATCTAACCATGGGAGAAGTAGAGTTTCGCCACATTTCAATCGAGAGAGAAGTAATGATAATGACCATAGAAGTGTGAGCCGAGACAGTTATAGAAATGTTGATGATCGAGATCGTGATCGGAGGAATACTGGTAGAAGGGATGTTGGTGGAAGAAACGATGGTAGTAGAGATGTTGGTGGTCAGGATCGACATCGATATACATCAGATGTTGAAGAAGAGTATGATGGTGGTAGTGTTCATGGACGAGGACGTGGACAAGGGAGAAATCAGTCGGAGTATGATCACAAGTGGGAATCTGGGATGAAGACTGAAATTCCAGAATTCAAAGGTGGTATGCAAGCTGAGGAGTTTTTGGATTGGTTGTCTAATGTGGAGGAGATTTTTGACTTCAAGGAAGTTCCAGAACATCGTAGAGTGAAGTTGGTTGCTACAAGGTTGAGGGGTAGAGCTTTGGCATAGTGGCAGCAAACCAAACTTACACGTGAATGGATGTGAAAGTCAAAGGTTGAATCATGGGAAAAGATGAAGAAATTGATGAAAGCTACATTCTTACCTTATAATTATCAATCGCTTATGTATCAGAGGTTGCAAAACTTGAGGCAAGGAACATAGACTGTGAATGACTATGCTGATGAATTCTATCAACTGATTGCAAGGAACGATATCATGGAGACGGAAGAACAGTTGACAGCTAGATTTGTTGGAGCGTTACGAATGCATATTCAAGATATGGTTAACATGTTTGATCCTAGATCTGTAGCGGAAGCACACCAGAAGGCGTTGGCTTGGAAGAAGTAGGGAAGACGAGGTGGTGGTGTGTTTACGAATTCCAACAATCAAGCAAAGGGTGTTAGTGGAAGTTCCAATGTTACAAAAGCTGTTGCAAAACCAGTTGTGAATGAGAGTGCGAAGGCGAAAGTCAATAACGGTTTCAAGTGCTATAATTGCCAAGAAGTGGGTCATTAAAGCAATGAATGTCCAAAGCCGAAGAAGCGAGCTATGATAGCGGAGGTTGAGGATGAGGATGAAGAAGCTGAATGTTCCAATTCACCACTTGATAAGGAGGAAGAAGAAGTGTCAGGAGACGAAGGTTGTAATCTGATGATGAGGAGGTCTTGTTTGACACCCAAGCAAGAGGAGGATTGTAGTTGGTTGAGGAGCAATATTTTTCAGTCGACATATACTATTCTAGGGAAAGTTTGCAAATTTGTTATCGATGCTGGAAGCTGTGATAATATAATTTCTTCAGAGGCTGTGAGGAAATTGGCATTGAAGACTGAGAAACATCCGAAACCGTACAAGTTGGCTTGGGTGAGGAAAGGCGGGGAGGTGAAAGTTGGACGAAGAGCTCGAGTTAATTTTTCGATTGGGAAGAAATATAAAGATGAAATTTGGTGTGATGTGGTAGATATGGATGTCTGTCATTTGTTGCTGGGAAGACCGTGACAGTATGATAGGGCTGTGCAACATGATGGGCGTACCAACAGTTACAGTTTCATGTTTGAAGGCACGAAGATTACTCTAGTTCCAAAGAAGCGACAACAAGAAGAAAACAAACTAGAGGAGATTGAAGAGCTGAAAACTTTATTATCTTTGAAGGAGTTTGTTAAGGAGATTGAGGAAGAGTCGGAAGTATTCTTGTTAATTGGGCGTGAGAGCAGTGAAGAGGTTGAAATTCCATAAGAAGTGAAACCAGTATTGAAAGAATTTGAGGATGTATTTCCAGAGGAATTACCAAAGGAGTTACCGCCACTGAGAGACATTCAACATCAAATTGATCTTGTTCCGGGAGCAATGTTGCCACATAAACCACACTATAGAATGAGTCCGAAAGAACATGAAGAGTTGCGTAGGCAGGTAGAGGAATTGCTTGAACAGTGACGAATACAGGAGAGTTTGAGTCCGTGTGCTGTACCAGCATTACTCGTACCGAAGAAGGATGGTTCATGGAGGATGTGCACCGATAGTCGGGCGCTAAACAAGATTACAGTGAGATATATATTTCCGATTCCGAGGCTTGATGATTTGTTGGATCAATTAAGCGGAGCTACTATATTTTCGAAGATTGATTTGAAAAGCGGTTATCATCAAATTCGAATCAGACCAGGGGACGAATGGAAGACAACATTCAAGACAAGAGAAGGGTTGTATGAATGGCTGGTGATGCCGTTTGGTCTTTCGAATGCACCAAGTACATTTATGCGGGTGATGAATCAGATTTTTAGACCATTCATTGGGAAGTTTGTGGTGGTGTATTTTGATGATATTCTGATATACAGTGGAAGCGCAGAGGAACACTTGCAACATCTGAGAGAAGTGTTGATGGTACCGCGACAGGAACAGTTTTATGCTGCAACGAAGAAATGCGTGTTCATGATGCATAGTGTTTTATTTCTGGGGTATGTTGTATCGGGAGAAGGAATACAGGTGGACCAAAGTAAAATTGAAGCTATCAGAGATTGGCCGCAACCCAAGACGATAACGGAGGTTCGGAGTTTTCACGGGTTGGCTTCATTCTATCGAAGGTTTATTCCACACTTTAGTAGTGTGATGGCGCCTGTTACAGATTGTATGAAGGGTAAACAGTTTTCATGGTCAAAGGAAGCAGGGGATGCTTTTGGGAAGATCAAGGAGTTGCTGACGTCTGCACCAATTCTAGTATTACCAGATTTTCAGTTAGTGTTTGAACTTCATACTGATGCATCCAAGGTTGGGATTGGAGGAGTGTTGAGTCAGAGGGGACGTCCTATTGCATATTTCAGTGAGAAGCTATCGGGAGCGAAGATGAGATATAGTACTTATGATGTGGAATTTTATGCTGTTGTACAAGCTATTAAGCACTGGAGACACTATCTATTTCAGAAAGTGTTTGTTCTTTACACTGATCATGAGGCGTTGAAGCATTTACAAGGGCAAGACAAGATTTCAGCGAGACATGCATCGTGGATTGCGTACCTGCAACAATTTACATTTGTGGTGAAGCATAAATTTGGAGTTACAAACTGTGTGGCAGATGCGTTGAGCCGAAGGAATCATTTGTTAACAACAATGAAGGTTGAAGTGACGGGGTTTGATGTGTTGCCAGAATTATTTGTCGATGATCCTTACTTTGCAAAGTTTGTTGATAAAATCAAGGAGGGAGAGACGGATGAGTTTATGATGGTAGATGGTTTTCTGTTCAAAGGAAATCGATTGTGCATACCTGATTGCAGTTTACGGTTGAAGATTGTGAAAGAATTGCATGAGGAAGGTCATGTGGGTAGAGACCGTACATTACAGCTGATTTCTCAATCTTATTTTTGGCCATCAATGAGGAAAGAAGTGGAAAAATTTGTGGAACGATGTCATATCTGTCAAGTGTCGAAAGGAACTGCAACCAATGCCGGATTATATATGCCATTACCTGTACCAAATAAGCCTTGGGTTGATGTGAGTATGGATTTTGTTCTGGGGTTACCGCGAACTCAAAGGGGAAACGATTCCATTTATGTGGTGGTTGACCAATTTTCGAAAATGGCTCATTTCATTGCATGCAAGAAGACAGCGGATGCCGTCCGAGTTGCTCAGTTATTCTTTAAGGAGGTGTATCGATTGCATGGGTTACCTGAGTCGATTGTTTCAGACAGGGATACTAGATTTCTAAGTCATTTCTGGCTAAGTTTGTGGAAGATGGTGGGAACGAAGTTGAACTTTAGTAGCGCTTATCATCCGCAGACGGATGGACAGACCGAAGTTGTGAACAGATCATTGGGAAATTTGTTAAGATGTCTTGTACAAGACAATCTGAAGAGTTGGGATATGAAGCTATGTCAAGCAGAATTTGATCATAACCATGCAGTGAACCGGAGTACTGGATTCAGCCCATTTCAGGTTGTGTATTCTAGTTTACCAAAGGGACCATTGGATTTAACAATCATACCACAAACAAAGAAGACAGTTAAAGGAGCGGTAGAGTTTGTTGATGGATTAACTGAATATCATAAAATCGTTCAGGAACGATTGGAGAAGGCAAATGAGAAGTATAAACGATCGGCAGATTTGAAGCGAAGAAATGTTGAGTTTAATGAAGGAGATATGGTATATGCTGTGTTAACAAAGGACCGTTTTCCAGTGGGCGCTTATAACAAGTTGAAAGCCAGAAAAATTGGTCCTGTAGAAGTCGTGAAACGAATTAACGAAAATGCTTATAAATTGAAGCTACCGGAGGATGTGTACACTTCTGACGTGTTCAATGTTAAGCATATCGTACCATATTTTGGGAATGAACAATCTGATGTAGAAGATGCAAATTCGAGGGCGAATTTCTCTCAACCAGGGGAGGATGATGCATGCCAAGTGTTAGGTCGTGACCGACCTAACGAAATCTTAAGTCGTTCGGAAAAGTTGAGTCGTCTACGACCTAAAGGAGAAGCTCTACGAGTTAATGAGCATGAGTTGGGTCGGGTACGACTTAGTGGAGTTTTAGGTCGTCTACGACCTAAGGGAGAAGTTTTAGGTCGACCACGACCTAACAGGAGAACAGAGGTTGCGAGTTGTGCGGGAGAAGGTAGATCAACGACCTATGATAATTCGTGACTCATAGCTAACGAGTTACGACTTAACTGCTTAGGTCGCAAGTTTTTAAGTCGTTCCAGATCTTTAGGTCGCGAACGACCCAACTTACACCGGCCGCTTTTGTTAAGTCGCTCAAGAGTTAAATCAGTAAGTCGCTGAAGAAGTTAAGTCGCGAACTTTGATAAGTCGCGTGATGTTTTCCTAAAGGATCCTTAAGTCGCTCAAGAATAAGTCGCATGCCACACTGTCTTTAAGTCGCGTGAAGATTCCTATTGCTGTGAAGTGATAAGTCGTATGTCGTTGATACTAAGTTGAGTCGTGTTTGTATTTCGTTAAGTCGATAATGTGTTGTAATGTGAACCGTGTAACTGTTAAGTCGCTGCCGATCTTTGATGAGTCGTAAGTCGCCTGTTTCTTTTAAGTCGTCTACTTTAGGTCGTGGTGTCTTAAGTCGTGGACGACTTATGAGTTGTACATTTTCTGGGCATGTGTTGTAACTTCTATAAATAGGCCGGTGGTGCCATTTGTAATAGTTTAGTTGATTTGAATAAAATTTCGTTTTTGTTAGCTTTGTGCTTTCATCTAAATTGGTAGTCGAGTGTAATCTCCTATCTCCACCTTCGACATTCGAGTGCGCTCGAATCTTCGATCGTTGAAGCCAATTCGCGGAATCAAGTGCGCTTGATCAACGCTCGAAGAATTGTAGATCTCTCCTCACGGTATCGTGCGCGATCAACGTGTCAGAGATAGCTAGAATTCGGTATCTTCGGATCAACGAATTTGGGCATTCCAGTATCCATCAATCCACCGATTGCTACTTTCATCGATCTACCTTGTTTTTGTTTAATCCGCTGCGTCAGATGTCGTGAGTAACCGATGATTTTGGACATATTAGATAGCACCAGGGAATGTCGACTACACCGGTTGATTTATATGCATTAATTGGTTTCATACACATTAATTTTCTATATCTTGAGTTTCTTACACGTAGTTTCATTTAACTTTACTCCAAATATGCATATATTTATTTTTTACGAGCATGACTTCAAATTGTAAATTTCTGTAAATCGGGCTTTCGTATACCAAGTGAACTTCTGAGGATATATAAAATTCTGATTCTTTATTGCAAAACCTGAATTTTTATATACAATGACGTAACTCCTTGTTATAAGCCATTTTCCAGAGAAGGGTTATTTCAAAGGAAGGGATTCTTATAGAAAGGCATGTTCTCATATGTAGAGTCTATCAATTCATGAATCATGGCTTTTTAGGCTCGCAAACAAGATATTTCTTTTCGATAAGTAAAACCTAAAGTGATACAAAGTAGAGTAATAAACACCGGCATTATTTTCAACAAACGATTTTATTCAAAGAGTTTTACCAAGCGAATCTTTGGGAAAGATATTTTTAGATAAAAAGGAACTATTGCCAATCAGCCCATGGATTAAGGAAAAAACATATGAATATATTTTACGTTATTGAAAATTATGTATTTCACTGCATCCCATTTGTGCTGCTAAAGCTCCGATTAGACTAGTCTATTCTCAATTAAAGGACTATTGATTCAGAATGTCTTACCCGGGCTGTGAATGTGTTCTAATAAACTTTCGTAGAGTGGTAAAACATCCATCTAGAGTTATGATCACAAGCAACCAGAAGGGACAAATCTGCCAAGTATATACTTATTGAGAAAGAAAAGGTCCAAGGCCATTAATGAATTACTTCATTATCACTTTATTATTAAATAAGGAGAAAATATTTAAAGGAGTTACTCTTATTTCAAACAAGGAAAGATTCAAAAAAGGGTTTTTATATGGATTACCTTAGCCAGGTAAAACAAAGCAAAAGGTAAGGAATCATTAGCAAGATGATCACTACATTGAGACAAAATAAGGGAGAAATTCAAGTAAATCTGCAATTCAGGAGTAGAATCATTATCCAGTGTTGTAAGTTACAAGCTACAAAATTCAGGCTAGATCTACGAAGATCTATCGAAAATAGAATAATAATATTACAAAGCAGTAAAAAAAATATCTCGGATTATGGCTTGTTTCGAGTTCCAAAGCACTTGTGATTTTTAATCACAACTTGTTTCAAATTCCAAAACACTCGTAATCTCGATTTCTACTTGGATAAAATTATTATACATAGATTGATTTCAGGATCGCGCGACTTCAACATAACTATGCTTATAATTCATGGTCCTTACCTTAATATGGATTCAGCATGAGACCAATGTAAAGTATCGTGAATAATTATGGAATTTTCATCTACAAGCTCGAGAGTATTAATTATAGAAAGCTAGTCTCTGATTACCTATGAAATCACAAAGTGCATTTGAGTATGAAGTGTATCGAAAAGGAAAATTACCCCTAAATGCGTGGATTCGCTAAAGAATTACATATACAAAGGATTACTCCCCAGCTCTCACTACATGCTTTATGAAAAGCAAGATGAATGGAGTGACTACCACTCACACTTTAGGCATATCAAGCCACGAGAGGATGAATTTCATACGCATAAGAGATAAACCTTCCAATCGAAGTTGAGATTGCTTCCCATCAAAATGTTAAGAGATAAAGGAAAATCCCTAAGTTTTATCGATGAACCAAGGAGTAGGACGGCCAAGTAAGTGGTCGAATATCAAATAAGAATATCAAGATGTAATGACTACAAATTCAAAAAAGACCATTCTAGAAAAGAAATTGAATATTTTGAAACTTTATGCTTGGAATAATCTCGTCAGAAATTCACCAGCTACGCCAATATGATGGTAACATGATGGTAACATGATGGTAAAATGAGACGCCGAATGTTTGCGACCATATTTCCCAACAATGGATGAATAAAGAAGTTGAAATAATAATGTCTACTAGATCAGGAGTAAGACTCTCCTTATAAATTGAAAAGCCTTCATTGTCGTCATCAATGGCCTTACTGAAGCGTCTCCTAGAGGAAGATCATATAAGTCTTTGGTTCTATTAAGATAGCTACCTAGAGCACCAGACTAGCCTTTAGTGCCATCATCAAAGACCTTACTAAAGCGCCTCCCATAGGGAGATCGGTTAAGTCTCTGGTTCTTCTTAAGATAGCTACCAAGAGCGCTGTACCAGCCTTTAGTGTCATCATCAAAGGCCTCACTGAAGCATCTCCTAGAGGGAAATCGGGTATGTCTCTGGTTTTGCTAACACCCAGAGCACCAGACCATCCTTTAGTGCCATCATCAAAGGTCTCCCTAAAGCGCCTCCTAGAGGGAAGTCGGGTAAGTCTACGGTTCCGCTTGATATAGCTAACCACACGGACCGGACAACAAAACCTAAACCATCACCTAAGATAGTGATAAGGGACTTTGATCCACGTTGAGATTATTACCTAAAGAATGTGACAAGGAAATAAATTGGGTTAGTTAAACTCTATCCTAAAGAATGGATCAAAGCAATCTTCTAGAGGAAAAACGATAAAACATGGACAAAATAATCTCCAAAGGAAACGAAGATCTACCATCCGTATAAGGAATTCTATTATTGCCAGATGGTTTTCTGGTCTTCTATTATTGCCAGATGGATTTCTGATTTTTTATTATTGGCAGATGGATTTCTGATCTTCTGTTATTGCCAGATGGATTTCCTGGTCTTCTATTATTGCCAGGTGGATTTTGGTCTTCTATTATTGCTAGGTGGATTTCTGGTCTTCAATTATTGCTAGGTGGATTTCTGGTCTTCTATTATTGCTAGATTATTTCAGGTCTTCTATTATTGCCGGATGGATTTCCTAGTCTTCTATTATTGCTAGATGGATTTTGGTCTTTTATTATTGACGGATAGTTTTCTGGTCTTCTATTATTGTCAGATGGTTGTCTTTTATTATTACCAAATGGATTTTTTGGTCTTCTATTATCGCCAGATAGATTTCAGGTCTTATATTATTGCCAAATGGATTTTTGGTCTTCTATTATTGCTAGATGATTCTCTGGTCTTCTTATTATTGCCAAATGGATTCTAGTCTTCTATTATTATTGTCAAAAGGTTTTCTGGTCTTCTATTATTGTCAAATAGATTTTCTAGTCTTTTGTTACTATCATTAGATGGGTTTCTGATCTTCTGTCATCATTTGCAAAACTGTTGTTTGGCATCCTATCTGAAACATTATTGTAATGGCTAGAAGGTTTTTCGATCCTCTATTTGAAATATTCTTCTTATCATTTTCAAACGACTTACTGACCTTCCTTCCCATATTATCAAATAACTTTCTAATTTTCTATTTAGAAGATTATTAGTATTTAACGAAAATCATGACTTATATAGAAAATGCAAAGGATTCTCCGAATTAATGCATAACAATTTATGGTTTAACCAAGTTTGGAAAGAATCATCAACGATTTAAATACTAAATAATGAAAAATAATCACTTGCTCTATGTATTGCAGAAAAGCAGGGTAAGGAATCAGTGAAGTCAAGGAGTTCCTGGTTTTACAGTAAAGTGTAAAAAGCTTCTTCCATACAAGGGGAGGGAAAATGTTTTTCACATAATTTATATAGGATGTGAACAAAGGCGTTTATGTCAAAATTAAAGAGTTATGAAGTGATTAACAATGCTGAAGAACAACATGCGGTTGTCGACATAGCAACAAGCGTCATACAAATCAACAAGCCGTGACAAGGAACTATGTCGACCTTAAGGGTTAAGTACATCTTGCATCTATAAAATAATGTCGGAAGAACAAAAGTGGTAAAGCACATAAGCATGTTCCAGGTCCTTAAGGATGAATATCAGCACCCCTGATTCTCTTAATATTGACACCGAAGATATGTGGCATGACGATACAACCATAACAGTACGTCAGCAAGCAATGCCAAGAGTATGAAGATGAATCAATATCAAAAGGACATAATTTCGCATCCCATCGATAAAGAATTATGTAAAATCAATACCGTAAGCCATCAGTGTATGACGACATGATCTATGTCGCATCTCATTGATGTCGTATTCTATCAATCCCACCATTCACCTATAAAGATGGAATGTATATCGCATATCATCCATGTCGCGCTTCATTAAAAACCATATGATTCAATGTCGCTTGTAATATCAATGTCGCATATAAGCAATAAAGCATGTCATCAACGCTGCATTTAATTGATGCCACACCATATCAATGTCGCACCTCTTTGATGGCACTTCCTCTTCGGTGCCGTCTCTATTTTATGCCGCCCCTCTTAAATGTCGTCTCTCAAGTAATGTCGTGCTCATTCCATATCATGCTAGCTCCATGTCGAATATTATCCATGCCATGCTTTATTACTGCCGCATGCCATCAAATCCACAAACAACATTGCCTAAAAGTATGTCTGTGTCGAAAGCCATGCAAGGAAGGAGGATCAAAGTCATTCGTAAAAGCAAGTTTAAGAAGGATTAGTGTTTTTTCCTCCATAAAGCCTCAAAAGCCTTCATATTCATTAACAAGCTCCATATTGAAGCCATCATCAAGATAGCAATCAAAGTCCCATATCGCCAATTAGAGCAAGCCTACCGCCTTCCAACCACTATAAATAGAGATGTACCCTCTCGTGAAAAGAGGCCGTTAACTTCTTTCTCACTCTTATCACTTTTTCCAAATAGGATCTTCTCCAAGTTCTCTTCATTGAGAGCTCGAGGACAAACTAATGTCGTAATGGGTAATGAAGGAGAAGATGAAACATTTGTAAACAAGGGCCTATACAATTAGATAATTGCATATTTGCATATTTTGTAACATGTTCATAATTGAGTAAAGGAACATGGCTTGAGCATATTGCCTATTGCTATTTTGACTTAATTATTTTATTTTCGAACTTACAAATGGTGTTTTAAACAACCTTGTGAATTATCATAAAAATAAGGGGTATTATTGGAATTTCTTCGAACATGCCTCCTTATACATATATCTTGAACGTTGAACCAAAGTTCGGTTAAACATCCAACCCATTTTCTTTCGTCCCATCTATGTTGCATCGCTTCGTCTACTAACATATATCCTTCAACACCATGATATACATCCTTTATCCATTGCCACCATTCCTCATTAGATCCTTCCAAATCAGATTCTTCTAGATATTTCCATAACTCTGAAATAATAGCTATCAACTTTGACTTAGCCAAAATGTTCCTTTTTGTTAATATATCGTCGAATTGTTTATAGTAAAGCAACTCATTTTGACCTTGTTTAACATCAGCCAAAATGCTAAATCCAACCATGTAATCTCAGGAAGCAAAGAACTGAGTGGGTAAATATAAAATAAACTACTCCCAAGATTTAATGGATCTCGTAAGTGACCATTTTCTAACAATACCTAAATAGGTTGCTGGAATAATGTAGCACTTTATATCATCTGAAGCATTTATGGACTCCATTTCTATATTATATCATAGCAAAAGTCTTTGAGATAGGTTGATCCATCATATGCTAGTTTCAGAACCTTGTAATGCGAAGGCTAAGGTGTTGACATTATCACTTCTAAAATTGGTAGTATATTACAATTTGAGTTTCCTGCTAGATACTTGGTCCCCCTTTTACATCTTCTTAACCTGATCGGTTGTAGTCTAAAATAACATTTCCAATTTTCTGTCCCTTCGAGACTATGTCAGTCATTACCTCCAAGATTTAACCTTGTTTTTTCATTACCATTAAGATAAAGTATTTCCCACTTGGTTTCATAACCTGTTTCCTGGGGATTTGACCAGGCAACTAGTGCTCGGCATCAGGTAGCACCCGGCAACAAGAAAGTGTCCGGCATCCAGGAGTGTTCGGCGAAGCACTTGGCATCCAGGAGTGGTCGGCGAAGCACTTGGCATCCAGGAGTGGTCGGCGAAGCGCACGGCATCCAGTGGGACTCGGCATCCATAGCGTTCGGCATCCGTAATGCTCGGCGACCAGGAGACTCGGCGTCAACTGGCACTCGGCGACAACCAATGCTCAGCATCCCTAGCGTTCGGCATCATTAGAACTCGGTGATAGGAGAACTCGACAACAAGAGCGTTCGGCATCCCTTGGTACTCGGCGTAGTACTCGGCAACGAGAGTACTCGACACTCCAAGGTACTCGGCGTAGTACTCGGCAACGAGAGTACTTGGCATCCAGAAGACATTCAGTATGCACAACTACTCAAGGTGACAATGTCGTTCGGCCAGCGTGCACTTTTCGTTCAAGAGCTTCGGATAGAGACACGTTCGGCCTCAACTGACAATCATCCTGCACTTCCCACGCATCCAGCATATCGTTCGGCATAGAAGGACTGTTCGGCATCAGAGCGTTCGGCATACCAGGATCGGCATGCAGCGACCACTGTACTGGGGCTAGAGTGTTCGGCCATCCAGCCCATTTGGGAAGTCCAGCCCATATTTGCCTATAAATAGAGGGGCAGGGTCACAGTGAAAGGGATCCTTTTTTGGGGAAAGAACACTGGGGAGACTCTGCCATTTTCGAGACTCATCTTCTCTACTTAAACAACTTCATGCAAGCATTTGATTCACGAATTGTATTTGTAATCAACTATAAAGAAGATCAATAAAGTTTAACCTCAAAGTGGACGTAGGCAATTACATTGAACCACTATAAATTTGGTGTTCTTACTTTCTGCAGTTAGATTAACATTGTCTTCTCTGTTTAATTTACTTTCATCACTCATATCTCTACACAATCTTTCTCTACGAGGTTAGTGACCAATTTTGGTGCTAACACTTTGGTGCTTTCACTGAGAATTGAATTCTTAGACCTCAAGGATCTGCTTTGAAGCTGCTGGATTGAACAAATCCCCCAAAGAAGATCCGACTCACTGATAGGACATCCGTTGATTCTACTCAGAGTTCATACCGATAACTCTACAATGGCAAGACCACGTACCAGGTCAGCTTCTCATAATGCGGATGCCCACGAAACTGCTAGTGTGCAACAAGCAGGACCTAGCAATCAACCAGCGAATCCGAGTGCAGGAATTGCCGCTCAAGAACAGACTCCAGTTGTCACCAGAATAGAGTTCAATGACTTGATGAGAGAACTCAGGGAAAGCAGGAGACAACTAGGAGAGCAGATGCAAGCTAACGCCAACCTGATGGCACAACTCACTCAATAGTAGCAACAGAATGCTGTGGGCAATCCCGCTCCTTACTCTTCATCTGACAGCTCAACTTCCTCTGATGAACCTCCCAGGCGCAGACGCCGCAAGACTGACGCTGCACGAGCAGAAGCTGCTGTTCAAACAACTGGAGACCGTGACCAAGCAAGAGCTGGAAACTTCAGGACCGGGGTACAGACGGAGGATAGAGGCTCGGATCATCAAAATGCTAACGATGTCGAACCTCAAGACGCACGATTGGCAGACCGCCAGGAGAGGAGGCATCAGCATGGACAGGCGCGCAGAACAGACACTAACCTTCCGCCTTCCATACAGACACCAGATCTGACAGCCATGATCAGGCAGTTGATGAAGGAAAATTAGGGGTTATCGAATGATGATTGGGGAGTGTCAAGAAGTCATACTCCGTTCACGGATGTTGTGTTGCAAGCGGCGTACCCCAGGAAGTTTAGTATGCCTACTATCCCTGCGTATGAAGGGAGGACTGATCCCAGACAGCATGTCATGAGGTACGAATGGATGATGGATTCAGCTAGAGCGAATGATGCCACCAAGTGTAGGTGCTTTCCGATTACTCTATCTGGGATCGCTACTATGTGGTTCACCCGACTTCCTCCGCGATCCGTATCAAATTTCGAGGAGTTGGCAAAGAAGTTTATTGAGCAGTTCAGGATACACACTACGCGCCCAAAGGACGTGATGTCTCTGTCGAGTGTAATCCAAAATCCCGGGGAGTCGTTGAAGGAATATTTACAAAGATTCCACGTAGCAGCAACTGAAGTCAGTAATCCCAATGGCCATGCAATTCTGATGGCTGTAATGAGAGGTGTGGATCCAGACTCTGAGTTTGGGGACTGGCTGGCAGGAAAACCTCCGACTACACTAGAGCGTTTATACTCAAAGGCACACCAGTTCATAAGAAGAGAGGAAGCTAGGTGGGTACGATGAGATAAGGCGCCAGGACCTGTCCAAGAGTCAATAAAGAGCAATGTTGCTGTGAAGCAGTTTGGAGACAGCTCGGGAAAGGTCCAAGTCAATGTCCAGAACAAGCCTGGGCAACCCAAGGAGTCCGGCGGAAGGAGTCAAGGGAAAAAGAGAGAAGCGGGGAAATGGAAGTCGAGAATCCCAAGCTACAGCGAGTATACTCCGCTGAACGCACCGCTTGAGAACATTTACTTATCCACCTGCAATACATTTCAATACAGAAAGCCACGTCCAAAAGAATCAACCGAGGAACAGAAGCAGACCGGGAAATATTGTCGCTTCCATGAGACTTATGGGCACAATACGGAGGAGTGCAGACACCTACACGACGCTATTGAAAAGTTGATCAGGCAGAATAAATTGCAAGAATTTGTGAAGGATCCACAAGAAGGAGGACAGGGAACGTCCAACCCAGGTCGTGCACCAGCTCCGCGTCATCCCGAGGAGCCTGCCCGAACCGTAGGTAGACTAGTCATAAATACAATTATCGGCGGACCTCACCCCGCGGATAAGAATTGGCAAGAGATGGAGCGATATGCAAGTTCCCTGAAGCATGCCGATTTTGAGTGCTGTTCGAACATGGAGGACGGGGCCCCTGCTAAGCAGCAGCGCGTAATGACAAACGATATTGTGTTCAGAAGTAGAGACGCTGATCAGATAGAGGCTCCGACCATCGATCCCATGGTCATATCTGCAACGATCGGACCAGCATATGTAAAAAGAATTCTGATTGATTGCGGGAGCTCAGTCAACATCATCTTCAAGAAGGCTTACGACCAAATGAAACTAGAAACAAAAGACCTGAAACCGTCCAAGGCTCGTATACACGGCTTTAACGGCGCGGCAACCGACGCCGTGGGGTACGTTGAGTTACCAGTTGAACTGGGACAAGGCGAGCGTCGGAGGGTGCGGATTCTACCCTTCGTAGTTTTGGATGTGGATTCTCCATATAACGTTTTCTTGGGCCGGCCGGCCCTGGCTGAGTTTAGGGCAGCGTTAGCCCCTTGGTGTTTAACTTTGAAGTTCCCGACTGACAAAGGAGTAGGTATTGTTCATGGCGATCAAGCAGCTGGTCGTTCCTATTATGTGGCTGAGCTCCGAGAAGCCCATCGGAGGGAGAAGGGAAAGGTTGCGGACAATCTCGTCCGCATCCTTAATGCGGATAATTGACAAGTAGTGCCCGAGCCCTGGCTCGGGCATAGTTCTCGGATCTTCGGAGATATAGATCCAAGAGACGACGATGAGAAACCCAGGGAAGAGAAGGCGGCACCGGCTGAATTAACAATTGACATCTCAGTTAGCCGTGACGACCCTTCGCGAATTCTGAAAATCGGATCACAGCTTGGTCCCACGATGACTGAAGACCTTAGCGACTTCCTCTGGGCGAATCTTGATGTTTTCGCCTGGACGCATTCTGATATGTGTGGGATTTCTCCCGCCATCACGAGTCATATGTTGAACATAGACCCGAAATGCGTCCCGGTTAAACAAAAAAGGAGAGGAATGGATCCGGAGAGATCCACCGCTCTTGGAGAGGAGGTGGACAAACTCAAAGCAAATGGGTTCGTCCACGACGCCTTTTACCCTGAATGGGTATCCAACCCCGTGCTCGTAAAAAAGGCGAATGGGAAATGGAGGACTTGCGTAGATTATTCCGACTTGAACAAAGCGTGCCCTAAGGACAGTTTCCCGTTGCCTAGGATCGATCAGTTGGTCGACTCCACCACAGGACACGAGCTGCTGTCATTCATGGACACGTACTCAGGGTACAACCAAATCCCGATGCATATTCCGGACCAAGAACACACCAGCTTCGTTACAAATGTCGGACTGTATTGCTATGTAGTGATGCCCTTTGGATTGAAGAATGCAGGAGCAACTTACCAGCGTTTAGTGAATCGAATGTTCAAGGACCAGCTGGGTAGAACGATGGAAGTCTATGTGGATGACATGCTCGTGAAGTCACGACGGTCAAACGACCACATTCGAGACTTGGCTGAAATGTTCGACATACTCAGGTTTTATGGGATGAAGATCAACCCTTTGAAGTGTTCCTTCGGCGTTGCATCAGGGAAGTTTTTGGGGTTCATCGTCAATGCTAGGGGAATTGAAGCCAACCCAGAAAAGATTCAAGCTATTCGAGATGTGCAAGCGCCCAGGACTATAAAACAAGTACAGAGCTTGAATGGAAAAGTAGCTGCGCTGAGTCGATTTATATCCAGGGCAACTGACAAGTGCATCCCATTCTTTGATATAATAAAGAAAGGGAAGAGAAATTTTGAATGGACGGCTAGTTGTGAGGAAGCATTCCAGAATCTGGTGAGGCATCTGGAGAGTCCACTAATGCTGTCAAAACCAGTTGACCACGAAATGTTATATGTATACTTGGCTGTATCCCCACATGCGATAAGTGCGGCTTTGGTTCGTGAGGAGGATCGAGTCCAGAAGCCGGTGTACTATGTTAGCAAGCGTTTAACAGGGGCAGAGAGGAATTACCCTAAGATCGAGAAATTGGCTTATTGCTTGGTGATTGCATCACGTAAGCTGCGCCCATACTTTCAAGCACATTCAATCGGCGTTTATACCGATCAACCCCTGAGGCAAGTACTCCAACGGCCGGAAACTTCTGGAAGGTTGCTAAGATGGAACATCGAGTTGAGCCAATTCGATATCGCATACTTACCGCGGAGAGCCATCCGAGGGCAAGCATTAGCATATTTCATCGCTGAGTTTACCATACCCATCAAACCGGATGACAACGACATCATTCCCCCCATTCGATGGAAATTATACACTGACGGTGCATCAAACGACCGTTGCTATGGCGCGGGCGTAGTTCTTATAACTCCGGAAAACCGATCAATCTGTTATGCCCTGAAGCTCGACTTCCCGGCTACAAATAACGAAGCCGAATATGAAGTACTGATCGCTGGCTTGAAGCTCATTAGAGAACTCGGGATCGAATCAGTCGAAATCTTTTGTGACACAGTTGGTGGTTTACCAAGTACGGGGGGACTACCAAGCAAAGGGACGAAAGCTTGCTCCGTATCTCGTTCAGGTCCAAGAACTATTATCAAATCTTGAGCGTTATGACATTTCACATATCCCGCGCGAACAGAACAAAGAAGCCGACTTATTGGCTAAGTTTGCGAGTACCGGCGACGCGCAGCAAATGGGATTGTATCCCGTCGAAGTCTTGCGTGCCTCGAGCATAGACGAGATGAAAGTCGATCGCGTGTTGGAAACAGAAATCGAAAAGGAATCGTGGATAACCCCATTCAAACTGTACCTAACGACCGGGGCTTTACCAGAAAAAAGAAGCGAAAGACGGCAAGTCCTTCGAAAGGCCGCGCGATACGTAATGCAGGATGGGTCAATGTATCGAAAAGGATTCTCAGTCCCATTATTACGATGCATCGCTCAAGATGAGACAAAGAGGGTCTTGAGAGAGGTTCACGAAGGGGAATGTGGCGACCATACTGGGGGAAAACGCTAGCAAGGAAGATCCTCCGCTATGGATATTACTGGCCAACCGTGAACTGGGACGCCGCAGACTACGCGAGAAAGTGTGACAAGTGTCAAAGATATGCGAAAATCCCGAGGACTCCATCAACGGAACTAACACAAATGGTTAGTCCCTGGCCGTTTTCAATTTGGGGAATCGACATAATCGGTTCTTTGCCTATATCCAGAGGTGGCGCGAAATACGCGATAGTTGCAGTCGACTATTTCACGAAATGGGCTGAGGCAGAACCTTTGGCCACAATCACCTCTAAGAAAGTCGTTAACTTCGTTGTACGAAACATTATATGCCGCTTTGGCCTTCCTCGCACCATCATCACGGACAACGGGACGCAATTTGAAAGTAGAGAGTTCAAAGAGTTCTGTTTAAAGTATGGCATCGAGAAAAAGTTCGCCGCCGTTGCACACCCAAAGACTAACGGACAAGTCGAGGCCGTTGACAAAATAATCAAGTCCATACTGAAGAAGCGTCTGGAGAAGGTTGGAGGCAAGTGGGTAGATGAACTCCCGACAGCATTATGGGCGTATAGAACTATCCACAAGTCCGCGACCGGCCACACTCCATTCGCCTTGGCATACGGCTCTGAAGCCGTTATACCCGTGGAACTTGAAGTTCCATCGCACCGAGTGACATACTATGATCCCAAGACGAACCAAAACCTCTTGCTGGAATCACTGGACTGCATCGACGAAAAGCGTGAAGAAGCTGAATTAAGGGCGGCAGCGCACAGACATCGAGTCAAGCGTTACTACGACGGCAGAGTCCGCCCAAGAATCTTTGATGTGGGTGATCTCGTTTTGAAACGAGTCTTCCCGGTACCATCACGCATGAATCCTAGCTGGGAAGGTCCGTACGCCATTGAACGGAAGCTTGGAGAAGGAACATTCAAGCTAGCGACCGTTGATGGCACGACACTCCCCCGAGCATGGAACAGTGAACATTTGCGGCACTATTACATTTAGCATGTTTTCCTTCTTGTTTTAGGCACTGTTATTTCCATTCAGTCATAACTTAGTTTCCTTTCAAAAGTTGTAATCGAACAGTTTGGTTGATTTTCATTAATAAAGGCTTGAAGTCGTATTTTCTATGAATCACTAACGTTTCTATATCTCATAATTGGGTGGCAAATTACATTATCCTGTACGACGCACAGACTCGTGTAAACGACTTCAAATCTCCGAATCTCCAAAGTGCGGAGCGGAGTACTCTAAGTCCCCAGATAACGGACTGGAGTATAAACGATTCCAAATCTCCGAATCCCCAGAGCGCGGAGCGGAGTACTCTAAGTCCCCGGAGCGCGGACTAGAGTATAAACGACTTCAAATCTCCGAATCCCCAGAGCGCAGAGCGGAATACTCTAAGTCCCCGGAGCGCGGACTAGAGTATAAACGATTCCAAATCTCTGAATCCCCAGAGCGCAGAGCGGAGTACTCTAAGTCCCCGGAGCGTGGACCAGAGTATAAACGACTTCAAATCTCCGAATCCCCAGAGTGCGGAGCGGAGTACTCTAAGTCCCCGGAGCACGGACTAGAGTATAAACGATTCCAAATCTCCGAATCCCCAGAGCGCGGAGCGGAGTACTCTAAGTCCCCGGAGCGCGGACTAGAGTATAACGACTTCAAATCTCCAAATCCCCAGAGTGCGGAGCGGAGTACTCTAAGTCCCCAGAGCGCGGACTAGAGTATAAACGATTTCAAATCTCCGAATCCCCAGAGCGCGGATTGGAGTACTCTAAGTCCCCAGAGCGCGGACTAGAGTATAAACGATTTCGAACCTCCGAATCCCCAGAGTGTGGATCGGAGTACTCTAAGTCCCCAGAGCGCGGACTAGAGTATAAACGATTTCGAATCTCCGAATCCCCAGAGCGTGGATCGGAGTACTCTAAGTCCCCAGAGCGCGGACTAGAGTACAAACGATTCCAAATCTCCGAATCCCCAGAGCGCGGATCAGAGTACTCTAAGTCCCCAGAGCACGGACTAGAGTATAAACAATTTAGAACCTCCCAATCCCCTGAACGCGGATCAACTCACTCTAAATCCCTGGAGCGCAGATTTAGAAAAAAGGTCCAAGTACTCAAAAATGTGGAATAAAGAATATGCCACGTCCGGAGATGTTTGAACAACATGAAAATGGACAGGGAGATAAGGCAACTCATAAGAACTTGAGTTATGGCTGCAATTAGTCATCAAACCAAAGAAAAGAAAGAGAATCCTTCGAACAAAAAAGAAACTAAAAACTTTATTCGATCAGCCCAAAACAGGGTTACATGATCACTCCTACAAAATTCAGACCTGTCTATACAAACTACAAGCTACGGAAGATAAAAGCAATTACAAGACTTAAGCAAGAAGCTCGTTGAACGAGTATATCGATTATTTCTTCGATTTCTTCTTCTTGTCTTCCTTCGTCTTTTCCGATGACTCCTCTCCCTCACGCTTTTTCTTGGACTTCTTGCTTGCTAAGGAAGCGGAGTCAGGACTAGGAGACGGAACATCTAGTGGTTTGGACCTGCCCGGAAGGATGATTTTCAAAGGTCTGTTCCGCAGGTCGGTAAGTTCCAGGATTCCAGGTTCAACTTTGACCTCGGCCTTTTTCTTCTCCTCTTCGGCAAGGCGGTCCTTCATGCTCATATGCGAGGTATGCTCAGAGGCGCCGGTGATTTCAATTTCATCATCCCCTTCGGCAGGAGATGAAGCGTCGAGCTTATCATCATCCAGCGCCCCGATCACCTGAGCATCGGGACCAGGGAGTACTCCAGCGTGGACAGCATCGCTTGTTTTCCCTGCCTCCTCCTTGACGTCATCGCTCCTCGGAGTTGGCTCGGCGTCAGAACAACCTGCACGGGAACATAAAGAATGAGCGTTAGAACGATTAGCCACTGCTGAAAAAAGACGGGATCTTTCAACTTCTAGAGAAAGAAGAATTTCCTACCAGGTTCCGGTTGGCTATCGGTGGCGCGTGGGGTTTCACCCTCTAGGATAGGTGATAGCACATGAGCACCGAGCCCGGGGGCTTCGGGGTCATATCCAACATGCTGCTCGAATGGATCAAGTGTCGGCCGACCGGCCGATTGAGCAGCGGATTGAGCAGTAGTATGAAGAGCAGTAATATTGGCCTCAGACGGGCCAGCTTCATCATTTTTCTCTTTCAGAAGGGGAGAGCCTTTGCTGTAAAGTGCCAATGTTGCGGATAAATCCGATGGCTCATTCCCCCTAAGGAACTCTTTCACTAAGGCCTCCTCATCAACCTCTTCGGAGCCCGACCCGATCTTCCTGATCCTTATCAAAGTTTCCCAGGCCTCAGCTAGGGACTCAAGGTAGCCATCGCCCAAGAATGTTAAGTCGCGATGCATAAGGACGCGGGCTCCATATTCAACAATCAACGGGTCAAACATGTTTTTGACCTCTTCCCTGCCGGCTTCCGCGGCCGCCTCGAGGCGAGAATCAATCTCCTCCGCAGCCTCTCTTTTGCCCTCCTCACGGGCCTCATCCTTCATTTTCTCAACCCCAGCGAGTTTGTCATCGAGCTTTGTTTTCAGGAGTCGGGTAGCAACGATCTCATCACAGTATCGTTGTGATTCTTCTTGAGCAGCTACCTTATCCTCCTTCTCCTTGGAGAGTAATTCTTTCAGCTCTTTGACTTGGGTGGCGAGCGCGTCCCTTTCCTTTTGGACAGAGTCTTTTTCTAGGGCGAGGGCACCGCTACGCTGGACTGCTTCGTCAAGCTCTTTTTTGTGAGCCGCCTCTAAACGAGTAACTGCCTCAGCAGTATCTTTCGCGCTTTGTTCAGCGGCTTCCAGCTTCGAATTATACGAAGCAAGCTCTTCATCTTGGAGTTTGATGATTTTCTTATCGCTGCCAGCCTCCAGATTCAGACGATCAATCTCGTGTTGACGCTCAACGGATACTTCCGAGATCTTCTCCACCAAGTGCACAAACGCGTCATGTTGAACATAAACGTCGTTATTGCAGGCAATGGCACTCTGCTTCACATGCCCGGGAATGTGATGAATGGCCGGGAGGAACTTCAGACCATCGAAGCAAATTTTTGGAAACTTGGCCTTAAGATCGACCATCTTTTCCGCAACAGTTGGGTCCACCGCATGAGTAGGAGGAGGAGGCTTTGAGAATTCCACTCTTTTCCGTTGCTCTCGAACTTGCCTTGTACTCGATGAACTGGAGTGTTGTTCTCGAGGAGCATCAGATTGATAACCCTTTTGTAAAGACTTCTCTCTATCCAACTCAGTTGGAGGAGGAATATCGCGGGGCTGGGAAGATTGAGAGTGTGCCTTCTTGCGGTGAGACGACTCACGAGGACGATTATCCCTATCTTCATAATCGCCTCTGTCCCTACGTCTGCCTGAACTAGAATCCCGTCCAGAGTGATGAAATACAGAAGAGCCCTAAAGGCGATCAAGACCGTGAGAACGCCCCTATCACCTGCAAAGAATGGAGATAACAACGAGTTAAGGAAAATTCACGAGATAAGAAAAAAGACTTGAAGTATATTATGGAATGCGCATGTGCATGTGTGTCCTAGTGTTCCCCCCGACGGACCCGTTCGTTTATCTTTGCTAATCGGAGTGGTGTCTCCTTGGGCCGGGAGTTGAACTCCTGCATTGCCTCTCGCGGGCGAAGAAAATTTGAGAGCTTCAGGATCATCGAACCCGTAATTAAGTAAATCATCGGGAATGGACAGGTTGGACAGACCCCTCAGAGAACTTTCCAGATGCTGTGAGGAAGCCTCTTTCTCAGGCGGGATAGGCGTAACTTTTGAAGTGCCACCAACTTTCTCCTTTTGAACTGTATATTTTAACTTCTTATTTCCCTTCGAAGGGGAGGATGACGTCTCAATATCCTGAACTTCGATTGCCGGATTCCAAGCGGGACCCACGTTCTCGCCTTGAGTCTCAGGAACATCATCTTCTCTACGCCCACCTTCTCCGTGCGTATCGGGAGTGCGGCGCGACGACGATCCGACCTGTTTTTTCCCTTTACCGGACGAAGGTCTGGGAATGGTGACACATTCTGGAAGGCTAATCCGACGACTAGGGGCTAGCAAGCCAAACCCCGACAGTGATTCATTTGAAATGATAGTCCGGATGTCTCGATCCTCAGCAGGAAGAGCTCTAATGGCTTCAACAGCCTCAGAATATCCTCGGCCTTCCGGACGCGGGTTGATACCTGAAAAGATGAAATGAAGAGTTAGGAAAAGCATGACTCCGATTAAATACGAATAGTGACTCAGCAGAGAGACTTACTGCCTTCAACCCATCTCCTAGCGAAACCAGAAGGGCAGCGCACATAGAACCATTCCTGTTTGTACAGGGCGAATTTACTACATGCCCCTGTCAAGATCTGGCATTTGTGGTATGGCTCGAGGAACATAAAGGAAGGACTGTCTTTCCGTCTCTTGAACATATAAATGTATCTGATATCACCGGCGGTTGGAGGTCTGGAGAAGACGGCCATGAAAAGTAAGTAAGTCCCATATAAAAATGCATGGCCGTTCGGGTGCAGCTGCGACGGAGCTATGTCTATATACTGCAGTACATCCCGGAGAAATAAATTGAATGGAGGCACGCTGCCCATCCAACACATGAACTTGTTGCAGGTAGTGTACCCGACTGGGGGCAGATGAGGACGATCGTGTCTTGAAGGAACTAACACGTCGGAAAAAGGAATCCTATGAATGGAGCATATCCGTTGCAGAGCAGCTTCGTTGATCTTCGAGGCTTGTGAATCGATCGGATTGTCTAGTAGGATGGTTGCCTCCAGAGCATCAGGTGCCAAGTTATGAGCAGGAGAAGTCGACGGATTAGAAGTATCAGTGGCTCCTTGCCTTGATGATGGCCCAGGCCTGTCGGATATGGTGGCAGAGCTAGATTTTCTCGACATCCCCAATAAATAACGAACCTGGCTAAGTGCTTGAGAAAACTATACTTAAAAAACGTTGAACGTTAGAATTAGCAACACAAGTTTTCCCCCACGTGGTGTGTGAACTAGTGCAAGCAATTGTGTACAAGCGATAAGAATCTAAAGATTTCAAAGATATAAAAATGAGCTTCGAATCGTTGCCTTCGAAGACCGTCATCGCTGACCGTCTCAAAGAGCCCGCCTGGTGGTGATTACAGTTCCAGATTCAGAAAACATATGATTTATAAAGTAACCGGCCTAAGTGTAGTTTGACATTTATACTGTTCGGCATTTGAATGTTGTTCGGCAATTGTATTGTTCATCCTAAGTATAGGTCAGCATGTATGTTTGTTCGACATGCCATAGTGTTCGGCTAAAGGCCTTGTTCGGCTAAGTCTGTGTTCGGCTAAAGGCCTTGTTCGGTTAAGTCATTGTCCAGTTAAAAGTCCTGTTCGGCATTCAGATTGTTCAGCCTAGGTATAGTGTTCGGCTTTGTTTTGCTCGGTCTAAGTTCTGTTCGGCAATCGTATTGTTCGGCCTCGATACTATTCGGCATCTAAGAATGTTCGGCTTGGGTTTTGTTCAGCTAAGTTATTGTTCGGCTTGGGTTTTGTTCGGCTAAGTTATTGTTCGACATTTTAGTAAGTGTTCGGCTTTGGTTCGTTCGGCTAAGTTGTTGTTCGGCGTTCTAGCGAGTGTTCGGCCTTAGTTTATTCAGACGAAATACTATTCGGCAACCTCTATCATTCGGCGCATGACAACATACGCCGAACCATAGCTATGCCATCCAACACCCTTACCACCTCCAACGTTTTCCTTTTCCTTCTTTTTTGACTTTGGTTCGGCGCGATGGAGCTAAAGCCACATGTGCAAACACCTCAAATCCTTCCTCCTCGCCTCGCATTATCGTTCGGCAATGAGGGCAACCTACTCGAAAGCTTTTTACATGACAAACTTGACCATCTCATTTGAAACCTATTCGAGTTATACGAGGAGCAGTACCTAGATTGCAGTTAGGAGCTTAGGAAGGAATGTTCAAGTTGTAAATCTGTTCGGCTAGAGAAAATTGCAAATCTTGGAAGAGTGACAGAAATGAAAAGGTAAAGGAGAAGGGACGGGAAGGACCTGGTTATATAGAGGGAGGTAGAAGTTGAAAAGGCTATACCCGGTAGAACCGGTCAATACCAGAGTGTTCGGCATCAAAACGAAGTGTCGTTCGGCACATGAGGGCTGTCCGGCTTCGAACGTATCATTCGGCATCCAAACCACGCTCGTCACGCACCTCCGTCACAGGCATTCTCGAGAAGGCATCATCAAGGGAAATTGAACCAGATTCAAAGCGCATCACGTTCGGTCACATGATACACTTTGGGGGGCAAGTGTTTCCTGGGGATTTGACCAGGCAACTAGTGCTCGGCATCAGGTAGCACCCGGCAACAAGAAAGTGTCCGGCATCCAGGAGTGTTCGGCGAAGCACTTGGCATCCAGGAGTGGTCGGCGAAGCACTTGGCATCCAGGAGTGGTCGGCGAAGCGCACGGCATCCAGTGGGACTCGGCATCCATAGCGTTCGGCATCCGTAATGCTCGGCGACCAGGAGACTCGGCGTCAAGTAGTGTTCGGCGTCAACTGGCACTCGGCGACAACCAATGCTCAGCATCCCTAGCGTTCGGCATCATTAGAACTCGGTGATAGGAGAACTCGACAACAAGAGCGTTCGGCATCCCTTGGTACTCGGCGTAGTACTCGGCAATGAGAGTACTCGACACTCCAAGGTACTCGGCGTAGTACTCGGCAACGAGAGTACTTGGCATCCAGAAGACATTCAGTATGCACAACTACTCAAGGTGACAATGTCGTTCGGCCAGCGTGCACTTTTCGTTCAAGAGCTTCGGATAGAGACACGTTCGGCCTCAACTGACAATCATCCTGCACTTCCCATGCATCCAGCGTATCGTTCGGCATAGAAGGACTGTTCGGCATTAGAGCGTTCGGCATACCAGGATCGGCATGCAGCGACCACTGTACTGGGGCTAGAGTGTTCGGCCATCCAGCCCATTTGGGAAGTCCAGCCCATATTTGCCTATAAATAGAGGGGCAGGGTCACAGTGAAAGGGATCCTTTTTTGGGGAAAGAACACTGGAGAGACTCTGCCATTTTCGAGACTCATCTTCTCTACTTAAACAACTTCATGCAAGCATTTGATTCACGAATTGTATTTGTAATCAACTATAAAGAAGATCAATAAAGTTTAACCTCAAAGTGGACGTAGGCAATTACGCTAAACCACTATAAATTTGGTGTTCTTACTTTCTGCAGTTAGATTAACATTGTCTTCTCTGTTTAATTTACTTTCATCACTCATATCTCTACACAATCTTTCTCTACGAGGTTAGTGACCAATTTTGGTGCTAACATAACCGTAATGAGGACCTTGAGGTGTTGATGCCGAAGATAGTATATCAATGAGATTCTCTTTTTCGGCAAGCCTTAAATTCTCTTCCCATGAATGTATAGCTACATACTTTCGATACTCACACTCTTCTCCTTATTCTTTCATTGTTCAAAGTTTTCTCTAAATTCTTGGGCAGCTTTCTTCTGCAATCGTGGGTTGGTTTTCAGGAGCTTCCTTCTCGATATGTTCAATGTCTACCCATAGGGATTTATAGCAATTTGAATATTAACCAAGCGCTTATTAGCGCTTTCCATGAAAGTAAGTACCAACTTCTTAAACCTGGTCTGACGTATCTCGGGAATATTAATCCTCTCTTTCATTCGAGTCTTAACAAAATTCTCAATTTCCCTATAAACTTCTTCGTCGGCGTTAATAGTTTGTTGAACTTTCTAATCCTTTTTATTCAATTCTAGCTATTGTAGTAGCTAGAACTTCTTGGCGACAATAAGTTAGAATAAGCAATTGATTTTAAATGAAAGTTAAAGGTCGAGGCCCTCCATGCCAAATTAATTTTCAATGTAGTTTCCAAGCTACACTAACAACTAATGATTGAAAGAAGGTTTGGTGATAGGAACTCAGGTATTGAGTGGAACGCCAAGGATTTTTGTGCTAGAATGTGACAAAATATTAAAGAAATCCTAGTTAATAGATCAATATTGGTTTTTGAAGGTGGGTAGAAGTGAAGCTTAACTTCCATAGGCGGTGCTCTAATTAATAATCCCTGGTTCAACTTAATTGACTGGAAAATCAAAAGGCAGGCAGTTGCCGCATGATAATTGTAACAATCTCCATAAGTAAATGGATGGAAATTGAAACGACAGATCGTTGTGGTTAACATACAGTATACATAGAGCTATATAGACTAAATAAATAATTTAGAATCTCACAGTGGAAGGAAACAAAATTAATATATATAACAAATATCAAAACATATCCCAGTATATGATCGAACACAAATTCATATACATCAATACATCATACACTAAAACTATCAAGTGATAAATATATAACACACTATATACATAAGCAACGCCATCGTCACATGCACCATCCACGTTACTCAAGAATGCAATCACAATCTATAAATCCATAAACAAAAGGAAACATAGAGGGAGAGGGTCAGACATGAGTCCAGTGAGTGAAAAACACTACTAAGAATATTCTACAGATATGATCACATAACATTATATAAAGGCTACATCTAAACAAAGATGTACCTCGCCTAACCCACCTACATTCGTGAAGTTAGCATGACATAATAAACATAATATGTGGGCTTAAACTACTTGGTGATAGTGATGCCATAACATAACATAGCATAGCATACAACGTATGAGTTAGTTAAACACAAACTAACCCGTAAACGATCGGTGATTAGGTAACATAGTATAACCATAACCAATTAAACATAGACTAATTGTAAATGCGAATTATGTTAGACAAACATAGTCTAACACCACATGAACATAGAGAACTAGTTAAACAGATACTAGTTTATGAACGCACTAGTATTAGTAAAACAAAACTAACATTCGAATACACATCTAAACACATATACCAATATATTACATAACGCCTGGTAAACACTCATATAAACACTATTATGCATAGAAAAAAACATTAAAGGGTCGCTTATACGATTCGGCCCTAAACTAGCCTAGGTTCAACCACAACTGCATGTTGCACCGATGCACTGGTATGGTATACACCGGTGTACGTCTCAAGCAGACATTTCTGCCTATAGCCTGAAGTCATTCCTCTACCAATTTTTGCCCAATTTCATCCAGATCTTTATATTTTTGATTTATAAGGTTTTCTACATCTTTAGGGCATTATACTTCATATCCTACCCACTTAAACTTCACAGAATCATCCCATATCATTCTTTATACCCAAAGTCAACTATTTCAACATCTAAACATAATTACTCTAATTTAATCAATTCAAATCATTAATTAGGCAATAATTAGTATAATTAACATTTATATATTTTAGATTATGATCGTATGTTCAATTTACATACATACATATATATAGCGGCGCTCTACAGCACCCCATTTTGTAGCACCCCTCTTGGCCCCCTGATTTCCACCACACATCCCCATTCAAATAATAGAATTATTTAAATGCGGATGTGTGGTGGAAATCAGGGGGTCATGAGGGATGCTACAAAATGGGGGTGCTATTGAACGCTACTTATATATATAATCATTAACCCTAACAGTGATTATAGAATGATATACTTGCATATAGGCATTATAATCGAAGATGACGATTCTCACTCACTGAATTGCGTTACAAAGCCCAAGAACCCTCCAATTAGTCTCAAATTCCCTCGTTGTCCAGAATTGCAGTCCTCCAAAGTTTTTTGAATTCACAAACGATTGATATCTTCGCATAACATTTGTCACTCTCTTCGATTTGGTATATTAACATCTAGGTTTTTGTGAATATTTGAAGGAGTACAGAGAAGGCAGAGCGATGGAGGAAGAAGGAGTTGAGAAATGGGAAAGTACGTGATTGAGAAAAGAATTCAAATTCTCTTTGTATGACCTGATACAACCTTCTAACAACCGCTTTAATCTAATAGGCTATGGGCTCGTTTAAATAAATTCAAAATCCGCAACTTAAAACCCACGTAACTCCTTCATACGGACTATGATCCAGACAAACAAATATATAATTCTAACCGAAAAATGGGCTCTACGCAATGGTACAAGTCCCATCGGCCAACTCAAAAGTTTGCAAAATTACTTTCTGCCCTTTTTAGTTAAAATTACTAAAATACCCTTGTTCGCACAAAAAATAGGCAAACACTCAAATCGTTGTTGTAGAGCTGTAAATATTGTTTGTAGCATATAACTATTGTTTGATGAAAATTAATTGCGGATGTTTAAGGTAGAAAATCAGTAATTTGCAATAAAGAATATGTAAAGGACGTAAATGTAAAAAAAACATAGAATTTATAGTGGTTCGGCCTAAATATGCCTACATCCACTGTTCCTCTTTTATTATCCCTTTCATTTCTGATTACAAGTACAAGTTTTGAATATGAGTAAACATGCTATTAGAACTAAGATTTTTCCCTCTCGAAGTTGTCTGCCATTGTTGCTGAAAGCTTCGCTATTCAGCATCCTCTCTTTTTATGATGCCATGTGCTTCGTATTTATAGAATGAAGATATGAGGAGAGAAAGCTTAGTATATAGTATTTGGAATTTGGTTCAACCTTCCTTCCTCCAAGATTTGGTTCAACCTTCCTTACATGATTGTCAAGTTATTCCACTTGTGACGACCGCCATACACCTCCAAGAACCCCGTAACGCGTCATGAATTAATCCACGAAGTGTCGCCGCACCATGACAAAAATATCCAACTTTCATTTTTAGACCGGTTATACCCGGGTCGAGCCTTAAGCATACCTTCACCCGACTCCAAGCAGACTCGAGATTTTCAAGGCCCGACTCCAAGCAACCACCGAACCAAAGTTTTGGTTTGGTCATCAGACCAACTCCAAGCAGACTCGAGATTTTCGAGGCCCAACTCCAAGCAAGCATCGAACCAAAGTTTTGGTTCGGTCACCCAACCGACTCCAGAATTTCAAGGCCCGACTCCAAGCAAGCGCCGAACCAAAGTTTTGGTTTGGTTCGGTCATCGGACCGACTCCAAGCAGACTCTAGATTTTCAAGGCTCGACTCCAAGCAAGCGTCGAACCAAAGTTTTGGTTCGGTCATCGGCCGACTCCAAGCAGACTCGAGATTTTCAAGGCCCGACTCCAAGCAAGCACCGAACCAAAGTTTTGGTTCGGTCATCAGATCGAAGATCCTGGCTTGCTGTTGGACTGTCGACCTTGAATGGTGGTAGAGCGTCTCGGTATCGGCCCCACGAGACGGTAGTGGACAAATCTTAAGATGATCATATCTCTCAATCCGTAGCTCAGATTGAGATGCGATTTCGACCTATGTCCATATCTTGATTTCGAGAATACCTCCAAACTAGTTTGAGCCTGTTCCAGAACGATGACGATTTTCCCCTGACTCCTCATATTCACCATGTAGTGGGCGAAAATGCCCACAACATTTGCTTTCCAAGGCATACTTTCGTGAATACAAAGCGTGCTTTGTTTAATCCAAGACTGTCTTCTTAGTCTTGCAATGTTTTTATTGATGTCTGAGTATCCATATCTCATCTTCGCCTCTGATTTTTTGATGAGCCTCCTTTTGCTAGTTTGATGTGGGACTTTGTTCGTTCTAAGGAGGACTTGCTAAATTTTTGAAGCCGTCTTTGATTAGTCTTCATCCGACAGGATGCTGTTTTTCTTGGACTTTCGGTTTCCTACGTCGAGGCTTCATACAGTATGCGGACCAACTGATGTATACTTTGCGTTATCGACTTTGGATCTGTGATGTGGTACTCTGGTTATGTTCATTGTATGGTTGAGTCAAGCTATCTTGACCATCTCATGTGATCGCCAAGTTTGTGTATTTCTCTACTAATCCTTTCTCCACTCTTGTGCATGCTTTGACAAGATCAATCATTGATGAATTTGATAGAGTAAGAATCTCTGTTGAAGGGTCTTTGTATGTAGGAGATGATGCAGAGTGTTCTCGAGTGAATGTTGGTTATGACTTCCCTAGCCCATGTTTTGTATCTTCTGCCTGGACGTTTGTACAAAGATATGTATATTTTATATAAATTTTGGTTGGAATCCTCATAATTAAAAAGGTGTAATTGGTTTGTGCAGCATACAGTCTGGTAAAGTGATGATCAGTTTACCAACTTCTACAATAACTTGGTTTGATAATCCTCAGTGTACATATATATACTAGATTGCTGGTAAGTTTTGACGGATAAGTGTTATATTATTGAGAAGCTTGGTGAAGGAGCAAGGATAGTCGGACCACGGAATTGGGTTGGTGGATTTTATTGGACTAAAACAATTTGGTTCGAGAGTGGAAGATGATAGCCGAACCACTTGGTCTGGTACATGAAAAGAGGTCGAACCGAGGTGCAAAAAGGGGTCGGATGAAAGTGTTGGTAGGTTGCATGGTCCAAGTTCGAAACAATGATCTGGTGCACTGCCTGTGCCAATCATAAGCTTGTGTTTGGTGTCTAGCAATTGTGACTGAGTCAAAATTCTGGTTTGGCACTAACACAAGACTATAACTAAACCAATCTTTGAGAGAGGGACATTTGCTTTTTTGTCTAGGGTCTGTGAGGAATTGTCCATACTAGGAGTACTTCATTATTCTCATGCAAAGTCATGATCGCGACAAAATGTGAGTTATGGATGGCTCGATTGGAAAACATACTCTGATTGTAGGTAAGAGTGATTCATTATTGCTGGTTTGAGTTATGCCAAGTGCTGATGTTGGATGCCCCCAGTATGTGGTTTTTAGCTGGAATAATCTTTGGACATTGGAAACCTTGATTAGTATCGGTTTATTAATTCTTGTTGATCAGGTAAAATCAATCTTTTAATTCAGACGTCCAGTTCTTATCCGAAGTAGTGAACTATCAAGTTCCCTTGGACTCACCTGCAAACCAATGGTCTCTTTCGACTCTATGGGGTCAAGGAATTTCATCCTTGCCTTAGGATTAGTCAAAAGTTATTGTCCCGTTTTTACTCGGGGTTTTATTTTAGTGAATATTAGGCACGCATTCCTAAAAGCAAACTTAATTCACTAAACCTCCTCCCGCAAGAAAACATACTTTGCAGGTCCCTGTTTTTCATTTCGGCTGTTTTTTTCCCTAAAGTACCCCTCCGCTTCTTGCACGATTGATTTTAATAACGAGCTTATCTTTCTTGATTTCATCTTCTTCTTCATTGGCGAACTTATCTTTCTTGATTTCATCTTCTTCTTCAATGGCGAGCTCAGCTTTATCGATTTCAATGGAAAACTGCAATTATACCATATAGTTGCAGACATTCTGCAACTATATGCAATAGTTGTAGAAATGTCTGCAACTATATGCAATAGTTGCAGACATTTCTACAACTATATGCAATAGTTGCATTTCTGCAAATATGCAATAGTTGCATTTCTGCAAATATGCAATAGTTGCAGAAATGTCTATAACTATATGCAATAGTTGTAGACATTTCTGCAACTATATGCAATAGTTGCAGACATTTCTACAACTATACCATATAGTTGCATAAATGTCTGCTATTATTTGCAAATTTTGTAAATTTGAAAAAAAATCGAAAATGTTCAAAATTTGCTGAATTGTCTGCAAATATTTGAAATAATTGCACCTTTACTACAAATATGAATTTTTGGTATCAACAATGGATCTCATTTTAAAGATCATAAAACTTATGATTTTTTGGTGAAAACGGTATGTTGATCCGGTTTTTGTACATAAAGTTATACGCGTATGAAATGTTAAAAACATAAAGGGTATTTGGGTCTTTTTGCGGGCGCGAATTTGAATATAGGGACCGGAAATGTAAGTTTTGTTTGGGAATGATGTTTTCTCTATTTTGAAACCTATTAGAGATGTGAGCCAAACTTACCCTTTATTTTATCATAGGAATGTGTTAGAATCATCTCGCATGCCCCCAGGATTGATTTATTAGGTAAAGATATCAAGTTATTTGAGTTAAAATAGGATTTTGAAATAAACTGACTAATGTTCTGAGGGTTAGAGATTGAAACACTCATGTTTATAGGGGATCATATCGTTCGAAGTAATTTCCTTTTGCTAGGGTTTAGAGAGTAGTCTGGGGGACGTAGCAGTCCATAAATACTTATCACATCTTTTAACGCACTTCCCGACGACGTCGTCAAGAGTCGGTCGGGAGCGCTTACTATTTGTCAGGGTTTGTCCCCAGTATAGTTTTTTTAGTTGATTCTTACAACATGTTGCTTTGTATCATGAACAGGTTTTGAACTCACAACCCTAGGGTCGTGATCCCAAGGTGTCGTTACCAAGCTAAGTGGCAGGGTGTGTGCAATTAAGAGGCGGGGTGTTTATATGCCCCCAAGCACTTTTATTAAATTTAAATTAAGTTTTATTCATAAATGTTAATTATACCTTTGCATTGAGGTAGTCACCTTCCATAATGGTGCTCAGCTTTAGGAGTGTAACATTTCATATTGAGGTCGAATTTGATTTCATCTTTGAGACCTTTTTGGGTAGATTACATTCTACTTCTTTTGGCAGAGTCTGCTCCCGTTTCTGGGGCATGGTGGAATTATACTTCACAGTATCTAGAGAAGTTGAGGAGTTTGCTATTCTTGGAAGATTTAAGTTCATGCTCCGTGGCCCTTAGGAGCATTAAGTTCGTATCTCACCACCTTGGGCAAAATCTACTGGAAAGGATATTCCAATTCTTATGGCAGGGTTGAATGGATGTTCTACTGTCTTTGATGGAGTTGAGTTGATTGAAGATCTTACTGTCTTTGACAGAGTAGGATTTATGTTCTACTGTATGGATGGATGATTTCCCCCCAACGATGGTCGGAATTCTTATGCGGCTGGTTGAAGAAACTAAGAAGGCTATTCATCAGAGTAGTGTATAATGTAGGCACGATGAATTCCCAGTTCACTACCAAGAGATTAAGGCGATCGCCGGAGGATATCACCAAAGGATATTAGCTACAGTTTGAGAAAGAAGTAGATGATAATGAAGGAGGGCGAGATGACTTGGGCACTGGGGCGCAAGTTGATCCTCTGTCTGTGGCCCTTGTTGATGCACAGAACATGGCCAAAGGTAAGCCGTCAGTTACTGCATCTTCCTTCCTCCGTGCGCATGGGAGAGATGAATCTGAAGGAGGATAGGGCTCTGAGGGAAGAGCTAGGGCATGTCAAGCAACCATGAGTTTTGGATGCAGCTACCAAAGGACAAGGGACGGGCATCAAGGATGCCTCACATCCCTAAGATGCTAGTTGACGAATGCACCTTTCTTGTTTGAGGGTTGATTGACGTAAGGGTGTGGGCCGGATTTTGTTTGTGTTAAACATGTAAAAATGTTAGTCTGTTTAACTCTGTTCCTTGCTTGCTTATCTGGCTAGGTACTTCAGATTCGGCGACGTTTGAGTTTTCAGTAGATTTTTCTGCTTATGAACTGTTATGACATAGTTATTTGCCAATTCAGTATGAGTTGCAGGGAAACTATGATACTGCTGTCACGCTTAAGATTTACGGTCGATCGCTAACAGTAACTACCCAGTCTATGGCCTGTGTCGTGGGTATTATTCGATTTACTATCGCCGGTGAGCGTGGGTGTCGATCGTCAACTGTGAACTATCCATGGCTCCAGCCATGCCTTAATCGTGGGATTTATTATCGGTTCACAATCGCCGGCGAGCTGAATGCCAATGATGAACTGCCTAGGCTTTAGTCGTGCCTACTCTGTGGCTTTTAATCGGTTCATCATTGCTGGCTGGGGGCCGATCGTCAACAGTGAAATGCCCAGGCTACTGTCAAGCCCTTAGTCATGGCTATCCTGTTTTCACTACCGCCGGTAAGCGCTTGCGATGGTTCGCAATAGAAAGAGCACCAGAATAAGCAATACAGGGAAAGAGAATTTTAGATATAAAAAATAAGTACTAAGAGGACAGTTGTTAAGTGGATGTACCGGACTTGTGTTCTAATCTAAAGGGAAAAGTAGATTAGACCAAACCTGCCACTTTGGAAGAAGCACAAAGTACCAGGTTATGTTTCATGCCTGGTGCAAGAAGTTTCTTTGGACAAGGATTTTCGCTTGGCATTTCGGCGAGACTTCACAGGACTTAGGAGCCAATGGTACTGTCTCATGCGAGCATATCGTAGGATCGAATAACTCCTCCTAAGGATTTGCTGTATATACTATATTGGATAGAAGGGACTACTGGGCCGAGCTCTTGTTTAGAGTTTTAGTGCTAACTCCTAGCAGTCATTGGACTAGTCATTTGGTCGGGTTGATTTCGACTAGGTTGGTGGACTTATAGTGGATTCCCCCAGTATGCATCCTGCTATTCTCAGTCCTTGATCAATTTGAATTGTGTTCACTGATTATTGGATCATGACAGAGTTTGGGAGTTGGTGCCTCAATTGGCAACTGTAATGTCCTCATAGTTTAATATACTTTGTTGATTCATGTTGAATTGGGATAGGAGGAGTAGTGGTGAAGGTTCCGAACATCTCACTCATTCATATCGTGGACCAAATTTGTTGGAATTGTTGGGACTCGGTCTTTCAAAGCCTTTCCGCATCAACTATTCTGTTATCCATGTCCACATCAGATGTTGTCACCACTACGTCCTCCTTCTTACCTTATCGCCATACTTGATGGATGGCTTTTCTCTGATCATTGTTCATTCGAGCTCTAGAGGCAGTGAGTTGTATCCTTTTCATTTTGTCATGGCACTAGTACTGCAAGCGGTGCTATCTTCCTTAAGTGATGGAATACCTAAATTCCCAACAGCGATGTTCTCTCACCTTTATATGTCTTACTGACCCAGTGGAGAGGTCTTTTATAGTTGGAGGGGCTAGTTTGACATTTGCTTTACTTTGTGCAGCGTGTAAGCACCCTCGGGTTGATCAGGACATGCAATGGATTTATGAATCCTTCCTTTACCATTTTCCAAGGATGGATGAAGATCTGAGAGTAGACGGTAGAGCCCTACAATAGCGTACGATAGATTAAAATGAAAGAAAAGTAATTACATAGTACCTCTTTCGTGTCCCCCCTTATCGGTAGGTGTGGGGATCTTAGCGAGTGCCTGAGGGGGCTGCTTAACCCCTTATAAAGGTTTGTAGCGGGCACTCGAAGGTGTCTGGTTCCATGGAGGAGAGACTGATGACCCACGTCCTTATTTCCTCCTCTGTTTGCATTTATTGAACAAATCCCTAGGTAAGGAGAGCTATTGCAATTATTCAAACCCTATCTGGTATGCATTGGATCGGTGATGCCTTTGTGTATGGTAGGAGTGACGAAGTGTCATGTTTGTTATATCTAGACTTTGGGTATCAATCGTCATGGCTTCGGTCTTCAAGTTGCAATGTTTCGATCCATGCATGAAAGTCTATATGTAGTACTTTGATTTGACACTAAAAGGAATAGGGTTGTGTTTAGGTGCCATTTGGTTAGGTGGAATGCCCCATGTGTTCCCTAGAATGGGGCTTCCCTTGTATTTCAATGTTGAGATCGAATACTTTCATCTACCTTAAGCGTGTCAAGAGATTATCAACCAAAGCTTTATATTAAGCAACGAAGTGTTTACTGATTTAAACCACAACTATTTCGAAGTTATGTCCGGCAATTTTTAGTACGGGGAGGTTGTTAGACTAATCTTCCGTCTTTCCATATCTGGATTGGGTGTAATAACAGCAGTTGCATTCTTTGTAGCAAAGTTTCCTTAATTATAGGAGGCATGCCAAAAAGTTGTTTGCTTTCCCTTTCCTAGAGAGTTTGTAATTTTCAAGGGATGATAATTCAAGTTTCGGAAAGAAATAGGAAGTTTTGTAGCTTCGAAGGGTTGACGGTCCAACTCTTAAAATAAAGAGAGAATCTTAAGATAGGAGGTATAGCTTCTCAATCCGAGAAATGGTAATTACAAACTTGAAAAAAGGAAAAGAGAAAATCTCTAATTTCAAAGAGACAATGACTTTAGATAAGGAGAAAAGATTTCAAGTTTGGAGGGAGAAAAGGATTTTCTTGGAATCGTAATTTTATATCTTACTAGGGGAATAGATTCCTCTTATACAAAAGAGGAAGGTAGTTTTCTTATGTTAAAGAAGCAATGCTTCCAGATGGAAAGAGAATAATATTTGATTTTAGATCAGAAAAATGATAAGCGTTTCTTTTGGTCAAAAAAGTGTTTTTTGATCTGAAATGAGAAAAAGAAGATAGAACGATTTCAGATCTAAGAAATGAATACATGTTTCTTTTTGGTTGAGAAACAGTGTTTGCAGATCTGAAAGGAGATAGAGTGATTTCAAAGCTAAGAAGTGAATACATGTTTCTTGTTGGTTAAGGAACAGCATTTGTAGATCTGAAATAAGAGAAAAGAAAGATATATTTTTTTTATCTTCAAGGAATAGTGATTGTAGATCTGAAAAGAGAAATAGATTTTCCTAAAGTAACGATTTCAGATCTGGGAGATATAGAGTGTTTTAATCCAAGAAACAATGATCTCAAACTGGGAAAGTAAGAAAAAGAGAATCTCTCATTCCAATGAGACAGTGACTTTAGATCTGAAAAGAAAAAAGTATAAATTTTATTAAAAAATACAATTTCAGACCTTAAGACTGGAAACAGGTTTTCTTTTGTGAAATAAAATAATGACCAAAATCTAAACAGAGGGAAAGTTGGGTTTCTTATGCCAAGAAACCATGTTTTTAGATTCCAAATGAGAAAAGAGAGGTGGCTTGATTTCAGATCCAAAGAATGAGTACATGTTTCTTTCTGGTCAAGGGACATGTGTTTGTGGATCCGGAAGAGTAAAAGGAATATCTAAGGATTTCAGATCTAAGAGATGTCATTTTTTTGCTAATAAACAATGTATGTGGATAGTAAAAGTAAGATCTAAAAAGTGGATAAGAGAATTTCTCTATGTAGTAAAATGGATGTTCAGATCTGAAGAGAAAAGGAGGATTTTTTGTTTTATGTAAAACAGTCAGGGTAGATCTGAAAAGAAACATAGATTTCAGATCATAGAAAAGGGGAGAGAGTTTCTTAAGAGAAGAAACGATAATCTCAAGTCGGAAGATTAGAAATAGTAGGTTTCAAAATAAAAAGAAAAGTAAGAAAGAGAGAATTTCCTTTAAAAAAAAAGGAACAGTGAAAGCACCAAAATGTTTGCACAAAAAATGAGCAAACACTCAAATCGTTGTTGTAGAGCTGTAAATATTGTTTGTAGTATATAGCTATTGTTTGATAAAAATTAGTTGCAGATGTTTAAGGTAGAAAATCAGTAATTTGTAATAAAGAATATGTAAAGGACTTAAATGTAAAAAGACATAGAATTTATAGTGGTTTGGCCCGAATGTGCCTACGTCCACTGTTCCTCTTTTATTATCCCTTTCATTTCTGATTACAAGTACAAGCTTTGAATACGAGTAAACATGCTATTAGAACTAAGATTTTTCCCTCCCGAAGTTGTCTGCCATTGTTGCTGAAAGCTTCGCTCTTCAGCATTCTCTCTTTTTATGATGCCATGTGCTTGGTATTTATAGAATGAAGATATGAGGAGAGGGAGCTGAGTATATAGTATTTGGAATTTGGTTCAACCTTCCTTCCTCCAAGATTTGGTTCGGCCTTCCTTAAATGATTGTCAAGCTATTCCACTTTTGACGACCGCCATAAACCTCCAAGAATCTCGGAACGCGTCATGAATTAATCCACGAAGTGTCGCCATGCCACGACAAAAATATCCAACTTTCATTTTTAGACCGGTTATACCTGGGTCGAGCCTTAAGCATACCTTCACCCGACTCCAAGCAGACTCGAGATTTTCAAGGCCCGACTCCAAGCAACCACCGAACCAAAATTTTGGTTCGGTCATCGGACCGACTCTAAGTGTCAAGACCTGAATCTTCGACTTCCGAAAATCGACATTAATACGTCCACTGTATCAACTGTCGAGCAATCGAATGCCGGAAACCGAACCCTGAGGGTTTAAAAAGAAGAGGTAGAAGAAAACAGAAGAAAACGCGAATAGAAAAACACAGAACAGAACAATATTGGAATCTCACATTCGCAGCGGAACAACATATAATAGATAAATGAATAATCTTTAAATCAAAGAACTATATCATTTTATACATTACATCATCATCAGAGTTTACAACAACAATACAATACTGGACAGTTATATAAACTTGTCCTCATACAGAATACACAGTGGAATAAATAATATCATATACAAGTGATACGTCTCGCCATCCAGCTCGCCAATTGAGCTCCACCGCATCTCCTGAATCCAGAATGACCTGCTAACCTGACTCTAGGCTGCCCGTGTGGAAAATTATGGGCACCCAGAGTTTAGGAAGGAAACAATAAACTCCAGGTCAGTCATGGTGACTGGTGTGAGAACTTAAAACAGTTATCATCTTTAAAACAACAACAACAAAGGAAGTGGAAAATATCCGCAATGCTTTTTTTGAAAATGAAACTACCATAAGACCTCCCACCACACACACAATGCAATCGCAGACTTGGAGGAGATTTCTTCTTATGATAGTCAAAAATGCTTACTACGCAAAACAAACTCTTTTGATATTATTACTAGTGCATAGTGTAAAAATTCTTTCGAAAATACAATATTAATCTTAGCCAGCATAGGTACCATTATATTATGCCTGCTATAGCTGCCTCCTGAGGAGACAGGTTATACAACTGCAATCGTAAAGGGCTCGTATTGTTTCTTTGGATTTTCCAACAAATGGTCAGGCTAAGGAACTTTCTATGCCACGTAGGAACGCCTCTGGCGGGACGCCCCGAGAGACAGCCTGCTCTCTGCCAACACAAGGCCGGTTACCCCCTTCCCGGGTAGTAAACCTGAGATATGCCACCCCCGTTCCTTTGGGACCTTTATCCGAGCGTTCGTCACCAACACATCACACAGTAGTAAATATAGTGTGTCCACATGAGTAAGTATCTGGGCTCCATACCATGATACTACCCTTTTCCAGAAGGAATGGTCATACCCTAGGGAAGCTACCCCTGAAACCTTGCCGCATCTTTCCTGTTTCGACCATTACCGGTCTGTGAGGTCTGACGAAGTCTCGTTCACAAAGCTACGCTTTTTCACAAAGCCACGCTTTGATCAACAAATGATCAATAAATGATCATCACACGGCAACACTCAGCATGCCACACTACCAAATTGGGAGTATATCACTGATAAATTTCAACTACATAACCTCTGAGCTCGTACGTCTCAGAGAAGGGTGTTAAGCTAAGAGAATAAATTCTCCGCCACCAACAGAAATGTATTTGAAAGAAATCAGCTTTATATCTCAAAATGTAATGTCAGACATGTAACCATACAAGTCTGTTCCGGGTTCGAACAGAACCAAAGGCACTTCCGAAGAAGCCCTTGCAATCCGGGTATTCACAATCCCGATAAAACTTCCAATCACAAAGGAAATCTCTATACCATAGCTAACGGTGCAGAGACAATCGATAGGTCATCCTATCGTTTTCACAAATACCCGGTCTTCACCACCGGTCTTCAAATGCTATCCATATCGTCGTTTCACTAATTCGGAATGGGTTATATGACACAAAGGTCTTTTCCCGGCTAACCCGAATAGTGAGCACAATATTTAAAACATACGGATATAGGGATTTCAATTAAGTCACAACTTATTACCCAAATCCTTTCCTTTAAATGGTTTAAACAAATTACCATTTTAAATCTTTAAACAAAAAGATTTACTTCACAAAGTTTACCTAGTTTCACAAAGATTCATTCACAGATTTCTAAATCAATTTCCATTTCAATTGGATTAACCCATTAAATCTTTAAGTTAAGATTTAACTTATAGCTTTCAAAACTATTCACAATTCAAGTCTTTTATAATATAAAAGATTCACCATTTGAAATACTCATTTATTTCAAAATAAAGTTTAATTATCGTCACAAAGGTTAATTCATAGTTAACTATTTACAATTCATTTCAACTTGAAATGTTTCGATACAAATTGGAAATCTTTTCACTTTATGAAAGCTATTATTATTTGAAAACAGATAGTTTTCGTTTTGGGAAAAACTGGTTACAATTACAGAGGTTAAAGCCATCCAAGTATAAAACTTGAATTTAAATTTAAATTTCCAAAACCACATTTTTAAATGGTTAAAAACCCATATAAACACCTTTTACATTTGAAAAATCCTTTAGACCATAATTCCCAATTTATTGAATTCAATTTCAAATATTGAATTCAAATTTTAAATCAAATTATTCAAATTTAAATTTTATTAAGTTATTTAAAATAACTCTTATTTTTAAAACTCATTTTCAAAAACTTTCAATTCCAAAACTATTTTGGATTCAAAAATTCAATTTTCAAAATTGATAAAAATCTGTGACTTAACCGATTTCCACGTGAAATCCACATTTGTGTGTGTATTGTGTAGTCCAAGGGTTTAACACAATAGTGCAACAACATTCAACCATCACAGATCAAATATAACAATATAATCGATAAGCGGTATAACTATAACGCTTATCTTTCATTCACAGATCACAGATATCTATATCATAGATAAACAAATTACAGATCACACACAAATCAGAATATATCACAAAGCATCACATCTCAGAGATGTCAAACAATTCAACATCCAATATAATCCAAACATCCATAAGTAGGATTACTTTAATTATCTGATTAATTCAAATCAGATAAATTTCTAAAAATAAATTTTACTAGTTATGGTAAATTAATAATCAATTAATTTCAAATTGATTTTCAAGTTTATTTCAAAACACCAAATAAATTTCCAAACATTTCCAAAAGATTTATTTTCAATCACCAAAAATCAATTACCAAATGGATTTCTAAATTTATTTCCTTTTTAAAATAAATCCCTTTTTAAGAAGATAAATTCCTTTATTTTCCAAACTATTCAAAAATCCAAATTTTAAATAAATTCCCAACTTATAAATAATATTTTCGAAATTCATTTATTAAGCCCTTTTTCCATATTTTGAAATTTAATTCAATATGGTTCAAAAATAAAACTTTTATCTTTTAACTCCTTTTAAATTTATCCAATTATCAAAATAAGTTTTTCGATAAATTTATCCAACAATACCAAAAATATATTCAGCTAAATTATAGCCGTCAACAATTTCAATCACAATATAATCACACGGCGATTATAAATAAATCAACACACAACATTGAAATAAATTCAAATGTTTGAGGAATCCTGTTGGATCCCTCCAACCTATTTCCCTGCATCCACAGATGTTAGCACAATACCAATTCCACTTCAATGTGGAATATCGCGGTATATGGGATTTATAAATATTATCCGCTATTATGCGGCGCAATAGGGTCTCATCCGCTATATAATGCGGGAAATCAACTCCAAATACATATATAATACCAATTCCACTTCACGGTGGAATTATCGCGGTATATGTTTTTAATAAATAACCTCCGCTTAATATACGGCGTATAGGGTCTATTTAACACAATAGATAACAATTTATCATCCAATTCACACAATCAACAATATCAACAATTTTAAATCTAACTATTTAAAATTTAAATCGAAACAAATATTCGATTGAGTGAGAAGTTCTCACCTTTGCTTTTTTAAATGTCGAGCGTTCAATTTTTTTCAAATTAAATCGAACGTCTTCGATTTAATAAAAAATTCTCGCTTGCCCCAAACGCGCCCAGATCTACGCTGCAGCGTAGAGCGCGTCACTGCGATTCCGGCGTCGCCAGTTTCGTCGAATTCTGATAATATATGACAAAGTTATGGTATTTTAAAGATTACACACATTTATATAAAATTTATTTTCAATTTCTTTTATTATTTTTAAACCTTTTCATCACAGCCGCACGTTTCAATCACAACAAATCGTGACCGAGGGTTTCATCTTCTTCCCCAGGAAAAAGTCACGCACGCAACACCCATAGAGCCACCATCTAGGGCTACCAAACGCCTCCTCCTCGCTTGACTATAACACGATCGGAACCCATCGTCTTGTAGACCATCGCGAGTGCCACCATTAGTCACGAGCACGTGAAGCTCGGTGGCTTCCATCCCTCGAACGACGAGCACGAATGGCAGAGCTTTGAACGAGGTTCGCCGCCGATCTGCCACTCCTTACACGATCGTGACCGTTCACATTAAAGATCTCTCTGCCCTCTACGCTTTCCCAGTTGAACGTTTTTCGTATCGGATGACGGATTGGAAGAAATTAGTGGAAGAAGATTCGTGCATTTCTGGCCATTGGAGTATAAGTGGCGGCCAGGGAATAGGGTTAGGGTTTTGATGCAAATCTGAGAAAGTGAAGTCCTTTTATAGAAATTTTGCCAAAACACTATTCATCGAAAATTTTCCGAACTCGAAATCAAGCGTGCTGGCTGGCGTTTCTAAGGTTTTACCCGCGTTCCGGACACAATGGAATGTGTTTCGGAAGCTAATTCGATCATATGTGCGAGTTACGGAAATAAACGATCAAATTTAAATCAAATCGATTTAAAACGATTTCAATGCGTTTTGGCTTGCCCCGGACAAACCGTAAATCCAATTGACACGAAATTTGAAATCTTACAATAATATAACATTACGGATCCGATGAAACTGGTTTCGTCAAAATCCGAGACTGTTTGAAAAATGACTATTTACACTAGTCAATTAAATATTAAAATATTCAATTTTCACAAATTAACTTTTAATTCGATTTTAAAAGTTCACAAACATCATTCTAACTCCAATATGATTTAATATAACTTTATAAATCATTTTTATACACATTAAACCCAATTTCCAATTATTTCTGGAATTTCAAATATTAATTGTCAATTTAATTAAACAATTAAATCTCTATATTTGAAATTAAATTTATTCGACTTACAAATCTTACTTGTTAATATTTAAAATCAATTAAATATCTGAATTTCAAATGACGAAAATTCTGGGTCGTTACACCAAGCAGACTCGAGATTTTCAAGGCCCGACTCCAAGCAAGCGCCAAACCAAAGTTTAGGTTCGGTCAACCGACCGACTCCGAGCACACTCCGGATTTTCAAGGCCCAACTCCAAGCAAGCGCCGAACCCAATTTTTGGTTCGGTCATCGAACCGAATCCAAGCAGACTCCATATTTTCAAGGCCCGACTCCAAGCAAGTGCCGACCAAAGTTTTGGTTCGATCACCGGACCAACTCCAAGAAGACTCCAGATTTTCAAGACCCGACTCCAAGCAAGCGCCGAACCAAAGTTTTGGTTCGGTCATCGGACCGACTCCAAGCAAGCGCCGAACCAATGTTTTGGTTCGGTCATCGGACCGACTCCAAGCAGACTCGAGATTTTCAAGACCCGACTCCAAGCAAGCGCCGAACCTGGCTTGCTGTTGGACTGTCGACTTTGAATGGTGGTAGATCGTCTCGGTATCGGCTCCACGAGACGGTGGTGGAAAAATCTTAAGATGATCATATCTCTCAATCCGTAGCTCGGATTGAGATGCGATTTCGACCTATGTCCATATCTTGATCTCGAGAATACCTCCAGACTAGTTTGAGTTTGTTCCAGAACAATGACGATTTTTCCCCTGACTCCTCATATTCACCATGTAGTGGGCGAAAATGCCCACAATAACCCTTAATATTAATTTTAAAATTTTATGGGGTATTACATTCTTCTCTCATAAAAGAATTTCATCTCTGAAATTCCCAAAGGATGAAAAATGCAATCCGCACACTCACGTATCGCGTAACATACACGACGTATCCATAAACTGTACAACCAAATACGTGTATCCATAACAGACAAACTCGTACCATAATTATAAAAAAAAAATCTATAACGCACCTTCAGTTCCTTGCCAAAGTCGAGAATTCTCCCTTCATATGCCCCATCCAGATGCGGTTATAAAACTTGATCTTTGAGACGTTGACCCTATAGTTCTTTACATTGTGTCCCCTCATATTACACCTTTTACGCTTAACATCTTATTTCTTAGCTTGACCACCCTGATTTCCACCTTCCTTACGTTTTCCTAAACAAGTGTACATCTTAAATTGTCCCTTAAAAATCTTCATAGCAATAGCATTCAACAATATAGCTTCCACTGAACTCTCAAATGTCACTCCTATAGGAATCCAACTAAATGTCAATTCTCTTAATGGAGAATTCAATTCTTTTACAAATTTCATGTCTTTCTTCGATGCAGTATCCATCATCTTAAATCTAAACATCGCTAATTCATTAAACTTATTTATATACTCCTTCATAGTCATTTCTCCTTGATGGAGGTTGGTAAACATTTTGAGCATCACTTCCCTTTCAGCTCCCGATATAAACTTTATCTCAAATATTTTCCTAAATTCAGCCCAGGTAATTTCCTCCTTGTTAACCTCAACCACCACAATTTCCCACCAATTATGTGCTTCCCTACTTAAATACCAAGAGATAATCTTTCTCTTAATACTATCATCCAATCTAGAAAAATTAAAAATATTATCACAATCACGAATCTACTTATGCATTTCCACAAACAACTCATTCCCCTTAAATGGTTTACTTCCCAAGCCCATAAACTCCTTGCATAACTTAGGGAAATTCAAAGCAGGAGTCTAAGTAGCCAAAACACCTTGTACTGAAGACGTAGGGACTTACGTATTAAAAGCGGTCTGGTTCCTAGTTTGTAGATAACAGCATAACCATAACAGAATGTTCGCCTCAGGTACCTCTATAGCCTCCTCTCCAGTGCCATTTTCAGTTAGGTTAGAGCCGTTGCTAATTATTAATTTGCAATAGCTTCTAACCGTTGCAAATTATTTCTTTAGCAATGGCTAGTAGCCGTTGCTAACCAATATTTAGCCGCGGCTTAAAGCCATGGATAAATATTGGTTTGCAGCGGCTTACAGCCATTGCTAAATTGCATATATTTAAAAAAACGCTTTTGTTCCTCCTTCTCCTACTATACGAAAGACATTTAATTTACATATTCAATACAAGCATTTATAGATTTAACATAATATCACAAAGCAGAAATCATTAAACCAAAAAACATCGAAATCGGGAAATAGTTCTCATTACGAAAATATAATAACAAATTAAAACAGTTAACAACAAAAAGGCCAAACACCAAGGTCATGTGACATATATATCTCTAATGAAGTGTAACTCATTATAATCAACATCAGATTGTACATACAACCAGTATTCTTACCAAGATTGCAAAGAGCGAAATTTATAGAGGAATAGAGTTGTGGACCGGTTTTAAACCATTAAATTCAACTGTTCCTTGCATTACCCATTGATTATATGCAGACGATTTACTAATTTTTCTTAATGCAGATATTCAAAATGCAAACATCAACTAGAAAATTTTTTAGAATCTTAAAATATACTCTGGACTAATAACCAATGAAAGCAAAAGCCAGGTGTATTTCAACAAAGCATGCAGCAGAAAGGAAGTGATACTCAATATCTAAAAATTTCTAGAAAATGAAATTCCGGTCAAATATTTGAGACTCCCACTCAGTTCAAATATGGATTGTGCTAGACTACATTATATCATTCAAAATAAGATAGACAACTGGTCTAGTAAGCTATTATCTATTACAGGAAGAATAAAACTCACTCACATAGTCATCACAACTATAATCATTTACTGGATACATTCCCATAATATTCCAACAAAAGCATTGGACAAAATTGAAAAATCATGTGCTAATTTTATATGGAAAGGGAAATATCACAAAGTAGCATGGAATACAATTATAAAATCAAAAAAGGCTGGTGGATTAGGTTTAAGAAGCTTTAAAGATTTGAGTGAAGCATACAATTACAAATTATTTTGGAAATTCATTGAAGGCAAATCGCTATGGGCTAAATGAATGATAGCCAAGTATGTCAAAAACAAAAAATTCTGGACCATGTCAACGGAAAATCATTACTCACATACTTGAAAAAGTATTTTAAATGCAGAGAAGTAGATATAAAATTAATAGAAAGGTAATTCAAGGAAGGTAAGCAAACTAGCCTTTGGTTTGATGCATGTATCAATGGAAAATCCTTGATCAATCTTCTAGGCTGGAATAACTTATCTCAGTTTGGAGGTGCAAATGAAAAAGTTGAAAACATCATTCAAAATTCAACATGGAATACTCAACTGCAACCAGCATTATCCATATTCAATACAACAATAAGTAAAATGGAAATTAATACAAGTCTGAAAGAAGACAACTGGAATTGGAAATTAATATCAAAGGGAAAATTCTCATTCAAAAATACTTGGGAATTCATCAAAGGTGAAGATATGGAAGTAGAATTGCACAAAACAATTTGGAATAATGCAAACTGTCAAAAAATGGCTCATTGTGCGTACTTTGCTATTTTAAATCATTTTCCAATAAGAGACAGATGTTCTAAATGGAGTAAAAATGGAAGTATCAACTGTCTCTTATGTAAAAAAGAGCCAAAAAAAACATAGGTCATTTATTCTTTGATTGTATATACTCTAGCATATATGGTACATGCCAAAAACAAACTAAAGCTCAATCAACAGCAGGCTCTTCAAAATATAAAAAAAAAGTATCCAAATTAGACAAAAGGTGTTCAAAAACAAGAAGAAAGAATTCGACAGAGCTTGCATTGTCCTAACCACTGTAATATATTTTATATGGAGAGAAAGAAACAACATATTACACAAAGGAACTGAAACAGATAGTTTAAAGCTTTGGAAATCTATAGAAGTAGAATACAATATTATGTTTCTAAACACTTGCAAAGAAGCCAACATCAATAGCCAATATCAGAGCATATACGAGCTTGATAATTACAAGGAAAGAGTTGAAGACTACTTAAAAAGTGGTAAACTTTTATTAGAGATTTCCCGAGGAAGAGTTTACAGTAGCTACCCTTAACTCAGTGATCACCACATGTCAAAGGATTTAGGAGTTTTCATGGCAGCAACTCTGTTAGGAATCCAGTTGGGGGCAGCCATTCCTGAACCCAAACCAGGATCGTACCCTACAAGGGAAGTCAACAGGCTTTCAATAAGTATAAATCGAACAATAATTTAAATATTAGTACTACTAACTTGGTTTTTCACCTGATTTGGTTTGGAGCTACCTCTCTCCCAACAAGGAGCCTGAAGTTCCTCTTCGACTGCAACAAGACACAATTTTACAAATGGAAATCAATAACCAGAGAGCAGGAGCCAACTATTACAGAAGCTAGCTCGATAATTAATTATATCACTTATCTATCTGGAGTAAAGGTGAAAACAGCAAGCTTCAAGAGCAAGTAAAGCAAGCGGCTATGGATTCCAACAACTTAAGCAAACCCATAGATATTTTCATCGATTCAAAGCAATCGGATGCTAGCAAATGCAAGGAGAAGACATGGAAACCTCCTTGAAGGAAGCACACGTTATCCAATTTAAAGATTGAGATGGATCGCCAATAACTCAAACAAATTCAGAGATTTATTCATCTATTCAAAGCACTCCGATGATTACAAAAGCAAGGAGAAGACATGGAAGCTTCCTTGAAGGAAGCGCATGCTATCTAGCTTGAAGATCGAGACAACTTGCCCCAATCACATTGAAACCCTAATTTACCAGAGTTTGTCTCTAAAAAGGATTAAATAAAGAATACTATAAGGAGCGACTAGGGTTTGAGTTGATGTAGCAAAGAAGTGGGTTATTACTTAACCGATACTTACTCTTGGGTTGTATTATACTAGGCCTTGGGCCATATTTTTTACTAGTTTCAAAAAAGAAAAAGTGTTGTGGATTGGCTCACATGCATCTACCATTGTTTTGCATCAGAAGTGTAAGGGCATCATCTCTAGGAAGTGCCAAAAATTCCTGAACCAAGAAAAAGCAAATCATATATCAGATGATTATTTCTCTAGGTAAAAGTAGATATTAATGATAAAGGTAACATTTTGGCATATAACAAGGAAAAAGTATAAACATGAAGTATCATTGAGGATCAAGTGATGGTGCATGCATGCATATGACTGTGAATTATGCAAGTAATGTATTTGAAAAACGGTGCATACTAATATAGTCGTAAATATATGAGAACTGAACATTAAATACCAACTGTAAAGCCAGACATGTTTTACTAGGGTTAGTTGAAAAGTTATTTTTTTAAGTTAAAAACAAAGAAATCATGCTTTTAGTATGTTTCGGCCATTTTGGCATCAAACCTTCTGACCCAGAACTTTCGACAAGGTCGAAGGGTATCAAAGCTCTTGACAAGGTCAACCAATGCATATGGTATCAAGTTACTTGGTACGTAATGAATTGGGCAAGGTCGAAGGGTTAATGGTCCAAGGCTTGGTTATCGAAGGGTTGGAGTGTGCGTTGTTTTATAAGTCAAAAGAACACCTGCTTGCCTTCGAATAAGAGCTTTCAACTTGGTTGCTTTCGACCAGGTCAAATGTTTAAACTAAAGGTTACAGCCGCTTTGTTTTGTTTTGAACCTTGCGACACAGTCGCAAGGTTATTCCACTTTTTCCAACCTTCCGAAGTCGTTGCTTTTGACAAAGTCGAAAGGTCTATTTTTGATGGTTTCGAAAGGTTTACTTGTTTTAAACCAACCACTTCTCAATGCTTTCGAAAGGTATCCAAGCTTAGATGATTTACCATTGTTTTATAATTGAAGTTTAACCCAAAGCTTTCGAAGGAGTTGTTTTAAAGGCAGAGGCCTATTACTTTAAATGATATGTTTTAAAGCTTTCGAAGCAGAGCCTTCGACAAAGTCGAAAGGTTGCTTCCAATAAAGTTGAAAGGTTTTAAATGTTGATTTTCCACATGTTTTAAATTGAACCCAGTAAGTCTTCGAAAAGTTTATGTTTTAAAAGGTTTAATGCATTCGAAAGGTTTGTTTATTGAATGAATTCAAAAGTTTTTAGTTCAATGGTTTCGAAAGGCTAGCGTTCAATGGTTGTGAAAGGTTTAGTCCAATGGATTCGAAAGGTTTGAGATGGAAGGATTTCCAAGGTTTGCTAAGGCAATTTTTGAAGCATTTTAAAGTAGGATGTCTAAAGTTTTATTGCTTTTGAAAGGGTCGAAAGCAAGGCTTTCGAAAGGGATACTTTTGGAAATTTATTCTCTTTTAACCTTGTAAAATAAATGTTGTTTAACCTTGGCGATATCAGGGTGGGTTTAATGAGTTCAACAATTATATGTTTTGACCATCATTGGGGAAAACCAATGTAAATTATAACGAATATAACCTAAATTAGGGATGCTAATGGAAATAGGTCAATCATGTGGATAGCATGAGATAATTATATTCATGGGGATAGCATGAGTTAAGTGGCCAAGTGAAGGGTTCATAGTCATCCTGGATAAACTATGAGATGTTTGATGGATAGTCAACATCAAGTTAGAGGTGGATAGTCTCCATATGATTGAAGAAGGGTTCATAGTCATCCTGGAAAAACTATGGGATGTTTGATGGATAGTCAACATTATGTGGGGGATGGATAGTCTCCATATGTTTAATGAAGGGTATATAGTTATCCTAGGAAAACTATGTGGTGTGGGATGGATAGTCCGCATCAACTTAAGTAAAATGAATATGGGAGGGGTAGTCCCTCTTTGAGGTAATTAAAATCAAATAGGGGATGGGGAAACCCTAATTGGTTTCAAGTATGCATATCATCTTAATGTTTTAAAAATATGCTTTAACCATTGTGGATGCAGGAGCATGGAATATGGTTTTAAAAAGATTTTGCAAAGATATGTTTTAAAAGGATGTTAGTGAGGGGAAACCCATTCCGCTAAGCAGCGTGGTCTCACTTAACATATTAAACTGGGATGAATAGTATTATTCATATCAGGCTTTATGTCTGACTCAAAGTTTATGTTTTCCCCTTAAACTCTCGGGTGCTCAAAGTTAATTTGAGTAGGCTGAGGGGTTAAGGTCTTTTTAGGTTTTAGTAGGATGACGAATAAGGCTACCAGAGGCATGCAGGAGGCAAAAACAGATAGCTATCTAGGAATTGTTGTTCTTGTTTATGTTTTGATGTATTTCCGCTGTGACTGTTTTAAGTTTACTTAATTATGACTATTTGACTCTGATCATCCAAGGGGGTATCTTCATATACCGCTCTTGGCGTAATTTGTAATAAGTATATTTGATCTGTGCTTGGGAATGTATTGGGGTTATGTGTTGAGAATGTGAAACATTTGGTTTTGAAATGTAATGAAGTAAAAGTTGTTTTGAAGTCTGTGTTTTATTTCATATTCAAGTGCTTCTGATATTATAGATACCATTAACATAGCCATATTTAGTCGTCGGAAGATAATACTATAGATGACTGCAACATCTGTAGCGCTTAGTTTTGGGCCTTTAAATAGGGGATGTTACAACACCGATACTAGTTGAAGTTCGTATTGCACCATTTTTCATCAAATATTACGGTATATTCTGGTTTTCATAAATCACCTGATTAGACATGATATGCTATATGTTGTAAAAATTCAGCCTAAAAGTGGCACGAATGCTTGTTCAACTTGAACAAACATAGAGAAATACTTTGATATGGACGTCAATATCAAAGTTTTTCTTGACAAACATGATATACCTTGAAAGCGTGACACTAGATTAAAAAATATGTGATTTTGTTCAAACCAGTTCCGACAACACTGATTCTTATCGACATTATTGACTGCATGAATGAAGATCACTCCTTTTTCTTTAAAGAATAAAATAAGGAAAATGGAAGATGAATAGTTGAACAGTAAATAATTTTAAAAAAGTATTTCCACTTTAACAACTCTGCTTATAATTTATATATGATTTAGTCACTTTTTAAGGTCATGATAAGCAATAAACTTAGAAGCCTAATGTGCACAGTTTACACAGAATTAAAGTTTTTAGTTAACCCCTACTCCATCACATTATTAACAAAGATCCCTTTATATTTAGGCAAACTGGTGATCTTGTTTTGATAAGTAATCCATGTTTAGGGATTCGAATGTCAGAACTCTAGATCCATACTTTAGAGATCTACCACTAGTCTGGACAACTGATAAAGATCTTGGATTCAGCGGTCCTGAGTGCAAAGTAGCTAGCCAAGTTATTATTAAATTTTATGTATTTTGTATTAAAAAAATCAATACACTATAGGAGTTTGAAATAGATCTGAAAATAAGTGCACTAACTGGGTACTGCTTTTTTGATAAAATTTTAACCCAAGCTTCATTTCTTTGATAAAATCTTTTAATGCTTTTGTCACCGGTAGTCCTTATCATGTATGGCTTTCAAATAGAAATAAAGGAGAATAACCAAAGTTTTAGGATTATATTGAGAATATGAAAGGATCGCAAATCTAAGGCAAATTACTGCTATGGAGACTTTGGAAAGGTTGATGAATTTGTAATGACTTTTACATTCAATGTCTTGGGTTGTTCTGCTTCCATCAAAGGCTTTCATGGCTGCTCAGATGGTGAGTATCTATGGGCTACCGGAGTTCACATTGTTGCCCATCACAGTGCACCAGAAAGTAGCTCTAACCCTAAGCTAAAAATTAGAATTAAATTTAAAAATTAACTTCATATTAGAATAAGTTAGTTATAAAAACCTATAAACCTTAACAATGGATGCAAAATTGTAATCAAGTATAATGATGTCTGAGCTTTCTTTCGCCACTTTTGTTCCAAATTTTGATGCCCCATTAGAATTTTGATACCTTGTATTTTTCTTAGATTTAATTTTTAATATTAAAATTTTGAATTAAAAATTCCGAGACATATCAAACTTGAATTTAAATCTTTCAAAACATTTTATTTTATCCAATATTCAAATATGTATGAAATTCCAAATGTTCAAAGTTCAAGCTAGTTATCCAATATTCAAACCTTTTATTTTATCCAATATTCAAATATGCTCCTATTAGATCAACATTAATCCTGTAAATCAAAAGGGTGCTAGTTGGTGGAAAACTGACCACCCACTCACATTTTGTTCATCCAATATTCAAATATGCATTAGTGGTGTATTTTTCCTTGAATTCTAGTACTACTGCCTAAAACTAAAATGGTGTATCACTGCGCTAAAATTATCAAAATATAATAATAATAGATACCTATTTCTACGTCTAAAGATATCGAATAGCATTCTTTGGATGGCATATATAACCATCAATTCCAACTTCACCAAAGGTCATAGCAAGAAGATGATTTTGTTTGGTTGTCTTCTCTTCTGGTAGCAGTATATTGTCCATAACCAACTTATCATGTGTTGGAGGTACAAGTTTTCCATGTATAATGGATTCTGTCAAATCTCTTCATACAGAACCTGTTGCAATAACATATTGGTCATAGTTTAGGATTTCACATTTTTGATTGGCCGAACCGGGCGAATTCAACGGATTTGCAAAGTTATAGTTCAACATTCTCCCAACACTTTCCTAATGTGTATCACTTCCTCCTTCATTAGAAGCAATGTCTGGTATGCGATTTATTGATCCATGTATCCCTTGGACAAGTCGACCAACGTCTTCAATGTACCATCCACATTTTCCATCCAAGATTTCAAGTCTTTGAGTCTCCTTGAGCCTTTTTAAGTTATTTACGTGCAATAGTAGAAGCCTTAACTTGTGTACTTGGTATCTTAGTTCCAATACTTTGAGTCCGACCCCTTTTATCATTTCCAAACACTTGTAACAAGATGTCTACATCCATTGGCAATTCTTCTTCATCACAATCATTGATTGATTCCTCTCATTTTGCAATTTTATCCTAAAATATTATAATACTTGAGATGTTATGTGTATTACAGAAACTTTTTAGAATATCAGAGTTATTATTTGTTTAACTTACGAAGTATGAAGAGGTCGTATCTGATATGGTACCATCCTTTTTCATGTTTCTCCCATACTTGACGAAATGTGATTTCTTTTGTTGGATTTGCACTGGCCTGTAGCAAAAAAAAGAAATATTTTTATGCTTGTAGTTGTCGCTACATCACTTAGCATACAGCTTCATCATTTGTTTCCTTCAACAAACATTTTCAAAAAGAGTTCTAATCATATATAATCCAATTAGTTCAAACTAAGCATTGGAAATTTAATAGGAACGAATTCTAATCTACAACAAATAGTTTTTCTCAATATATAACGAAAATATATGTTGAGACTTATCATACATAGCCTTGCAAAAAAAGACTTCTCATACATTAGCAGAAGCATTTCTGATATGATACAAGCGGCATTTATACTAATAAGTATGAACTTTAAATGGGTTCCTGAAAACTATTTGCTTAAGCTCATGTCATGTTACCTATTGTATGAAGAAAAACCAAAGACAACCCATTAATGTTATTTTTTCCCCGATCAATGTTAGTATGTGTTAGTAATTTAACCACCTGTTATATGAAGATTATCAATCAAACATTACAAGTAGCAAACTACTATATGACACTATATATTAATTTCAACACTTGCAGCATTCACATACAAAAATCTACGACTTGAAATATCCAAATAGAAAAAATTTGAATTGTTGACATCATTGAAGAGTTATCTTTGCAGATAAAACTTATAGCTATACTCTATAGACACAAAATGAAGTGTGATTAATTACGGTAAAGAGTACTTAGTTAGCCTTTACACAAAAGACACACAATACTCCATAATATGTAGTTTGGATAAAGGTACTTTTAAGCTTGATCAAGGTAATAATCGGAAGGAAAATAATCCTGAATGCAGTAATAAATATTTAAATTTTGTTAAAAAGGTCATCTTTTCAGCTATCGCCATCTTTAGTTGAGTCAAAATAAAGTACAAGCACAGTTGAATTAACTACTTAGTGTCAGATGCCTAACACAAAACATAACCTGATTTCGCAATACAGTGAAATATCCATATATACATGCATGCATGTCATTTAGCTAGATCCAACAAACTCTTTTATGTATATGACAATATTGTTTGGGAAGGGTTGATAAACAAAGATTTACTTTGATTCAGGTGATTTAGAAACATTGTCTACGATTAAAATGGAAGCAATAAACATAATTTGCAATACTTTTTTGTAAAACACGTATATTGAAAGTACATTATAGCATATCCATACTAATGGTTTTTATTTCAATGATACCAACAAAATACTTTTAGGTGTATATTAAGAGAATATTATTGAAAGAAATAATTTCTTCAAAGGAATTTTCAAAAAGAAAATAATAGGTGTTATCCCAATATTTGTTGCTGAAGGAGAGTAAACAGATTTTAAATACTATGTTATAAACATATTCCTCCATTTCTCATAAAGATGACTTACAAGTATTAATACCTTTAAAAAACACCATAATTAAAAGAGAAAGAAAAGATTTCTAAAGATTCTCTAATGGCGGTCAATGATCAGATCTTGAATGACACTTTCTCCTCATTCTCTCAGCCCATACCTTCCTCAAACCCTTTCTCATCCACTTATTCAAAGGAAAAGCCACCTGATAACGACAATGAGGGGTTCTAATCTGTAAGGAACCGCCGTAGAAAGTCGGTCTATCAATAGCAAATGAATCCAACCCAAGAATCAAATGAGACCCAGACACAGTAAAACAAGAGACTACAAAATGACTCAAGAATTACAAGGACTGGACCATCTTATTACAATTCAAATTAGACAAATCATAATTCATCTGGATCTGGATTAATGCAAAATAGAAATCATTCCAGCAATGGTTCTTCTAGAAACAGTTCTTCTTCCTGGGTAGATTTGATCAAAAATGGTGGATTCAATCATAGTTTTGATCTGGAATATATAACACCTATAATCATCAACAAGAAGAAAATGGTTATAGTGAAGGAGGGGGTAAGCAAAAGACCTGACACAAACTGGAGCCTTATGTTTTCGACAATCGACCCTACTATCATTGTTGCAAAGACTTTGTGCAAAAAACTTGGAATCACACTGGTAACTTTGAAATATTTACTAGAAAAATGGTTACTTTATTACTATATTTGCAAGTGATTATGAGAAAATCATTAATGGAGGGCCATATTTTATAAATGGAAAACTTATTATCTTGAAGAAATGGAGTAATAAACTGTCATTTGACAGAGATTTACTTTCCACTCTCTCAATTTGGATAAGGCTTCCTGAGCTAAGCTTAAAATTATGGGATAAAGAGGCTTTTAGTGTCATTGATAGTGTTGTAGGAATTCCTTTAAACTTGGATGAACCAACTGGAAAGGAAAAAAGGTTGAGTTTTGCAAGAATTCTGGTAGAAATAAAGCTAATGCAGAGCTTCTAGAAGAAGCATATATTACTATGTATGATGGAGAAAATATAGTTTAAAAAATTGAATACGAATGGGCTCCACCTAGATGTATGATTTGTGCTTATTTTGGGTATACCGCTGAATCTTGCTCGACAAAAAAAGTGTAGAGGGAAAAAGAGAACTTGGCGAATAAAGGAAAAGGACCTCTTACTTAAGAAAATGGTTCGAGGGATCAAAGCATTTCATAAAAAGTTTCAGAGCAGAATAAAAGGAACTCAAACGATTCTGGAACTAATGCGGTAAGTAGGAAAATTCCTTTCTTTGAAAGCATGAGCAATGAAGCAATTCCTAAAACATGGAGGTGAATGTGCAAAGTCAGAGAGTCAAGCATATGGATATAACCCAAAATTAAGAAAAATCAGATATTAATATTCAAGAAGTCACTACTGAAAATCTTCTCGTTTCACAACAAAATAGTCTGAAAGAAACTGCAGAGAAAATTGCAAGGGAAAAAACATTTAATAATCAAGAAGAGAATCAATAGCAGCTTGCAAAGGATCATAGCATTTAGACTTCTGAACACTCCCCACTTGAGAAAACAACATAAGGTAATCCAGAAATCAACATGGAATATGTACAAATTCAGAAATCACAAACAGTGCAATTCTGAAATCATATAGCATGGGGTTAGATACAAATTTCTCTTCTCAAAGTTTACCAAAAAATTTGGTTTAAAAGGTAATAAAGCTACTACCAATTCCTCATCTCCTATCAGAAACAGGAGGAAAAAGAGTAGAATAAAAAAATGAAAGAAATATTGTACAATAAAATAGAAGAGTGAAAAGAGAAAATGAAGTCCAATAAAATATATCATAAAAATTCCAAGATGGGAAGATCAACTCAAAGTACATGATAAAAAATCACTCAAAAGAAAAGGAATAAAAAGCTCAAAATTCATGGAAGTGAGAAAAAATGTTGTGAAACTGGAAGATAGTAATTCTAGACTCTTTGTGTAGCTGTAGAGATATCCTTTTAGTATCCTTATAAATTTTATTTCTTTTTATAATGTCAATTATTACATGGAATGTTAGGGGATTAAGGACTAAACTCCCCAAAAAGAAAGTTAGATTTAGCTAACTTATTGTCTTCTAATGGTCCAAATATTATAGGTATTCTTGAACATAAACTTGATAATAAAAAATACATGAATATCAGATCAGGTATTTAAGGGACTAGGGTATTGTGAATAATAATGATATGTAGGTTTTGGGAGGATAATGGCCTTGTGGAACCCAAGCATTTGGAGTATAAACCAATATTTTATAAATTTGCAATCTGTACATTGCAAATTTATAAATAAAGGTGGACTTCAAATAGAAATTACCCTTTGTGTATGCTTCTAATAGTGAAAAGGAAAGAAATATACTTTGGAATAAATTAGAGCAATTAAATAAAAATATTTCTCAACCTTGGATAATTATTGAGGTTTTCAACACTATTTTTCATTCATTGGAAAAAAATGGGGAATACTAATATCTTTTAAAAAATTAGAATCTCTAAATACTTTTTTTTTCTAAAAATAGGGTTAGTAGAACCTTTAATTAAGGGTAATAAATATACATGGAAATCAGGTGAATATAGGGATATTCGCTATAAATTGGGTATTTAGGGATTTTCAGTGTTTTACTTTACCACAAGCCTCTACTAAACATACCCCTTTACAAATTGTTCTTTCAAAGAAAAGTAATAAGAAGAAAATTACCCCTTTAGATTTGTTAATGGATGGACTCTAGAGGAAAATTACAAAGAAATTGTAAGGGATAGTTTAACTATTGAAAATCAAGGAACTGCACAATGCAAATTCAATAAAATTCTCAAAAATACAAAAGAAAATTTGAAAGCTTGGAATAAAAATAAAAATAACATTAGTTGATAAGGGAGGAATGTGAGTCTTTACAAAATAGAATAGAATTTGATATCTCAGACAAAACTTTGGTTAATAAAATTTTCCAATTGCAAGACAAATTAAGTAAAGAATTGCATGTGCAAGCTATCAACATTAAACAAAAAGCCAAAATTGATTGGCTTACTAGTGGAGATGAAGCTAGCGAATTCTTCTATGCCAAAATGTCAATTAGAAAATCTAACAATGACATAGGAAAATTGCTAAATGATAAGGGAGCCATAATAAATAATGCATCACAAATAGAGAGTAGTCAATCAAGTGCTTTACTGAGTTATATAATACTGATTCATACAAGAGTGATTTTCCAAGTATTGATACTAAATACTTGCTTAGTAATAATAGTGACGAAATTCATCTTGCTCCTATTTGTATGGAGGAAATCAAAACTGTAGTTTTTAACTCTAATATTGATAAAAGCCGAGTATCAGATGGGTTTGGGGCTAAATTTTATAGAACCCATTGGAAGGAAATTAAAAATTTATTATATGAAGCAGGTAATGAGTTTTTTATGTCTGGTAAATTATTATAAAGCTTAAACCGCACTTTTATTACACTAATACCAAAGGTAAAAATCTCTAATGGTTTAGGTGATTACAGACCAATAACCTGTTGTAATTTTGTCTACAAAATTATAGCCAATATATTGTGTAGTATAAAAAAAACTCTAAAATATTTGATATCTAAAAACCAGAGTGCATTTATTTCAGGAAGATATATAGTAGAAAACACTTTATTAGCTCATGAAATAATCAGAAATTTTAACAAAGGGTGTAAAAATAAAGTATGCATTTGGCTTGCATAAAGCATTTGATAAAATAAACAGGCACTTTATAATTCATATGATGAGACAAATGGGTATTCATGTGAAATTTTGTGATTTAATTAAAAAATGTATAGATATTGCTTCTTACTCCATTCTCATAAATGGTTCTCCATGTGTTTTATAAAAAGTAATAGGGAAATTAGACAAGAAGAGCCCCTTTCTCCTTATCTATTCACTATTACAACAGAATATTTTTCTTTACAAATGGAATTAGAGCAAATTAAGGGTAATTCAAAGCCAGTAAATATAATATTTCCTACTTACTATATGCTGATGATCTGCTGCTATTTATGAATGCAGACCCTAATAGTGCAATTTCTGTTGCAAAATTTTTTAATAACTTAAGTGGCTATGTAGGATTGCAGATTAATGAAAGTAAAAGTAAAGCTTATTTCACCAGAAATTATATTAGAAAAGAGAATATTCTTCAAATTCTAAAATTTCAAAAGGGAGAATTTCCAGTTAAGTACTTAGGGCTACCTCTAAGTATGAATCAAATTATAGATAAAGACTGCACTAGGCTATTTGACATCATTTAAGGCAAACTAGAGAGTTGGTCAAGCAAACTATAATTTATAGCTGGCGGGATAGAGCTCACACACTGTCATCACAACTATCATAATGTATTGGATTCAGACTCACAATATCCCAAACAAAGCAATATGAAAAATTGAAAAGACGTATGCAAACTTCATTTGGAGGGGAAAAATGCATAAATTTTCTTGGGACATAGTTTGCAAATCAAAGAGTACATGAGGTTTAGGTCTAAGAAATATCAAAGATATAAATGAAGCTTGCATTCTCAGGTTATCATGGAAATATATAGAAGGTGATTCATTATGGTCAAAGTGGATGAAAGAAAATATGTCAAAAATAAAAACTTTCGGACAATTCTAATTGAAAATCACTATTCTCATACTTGGAAAAGCATTTTGAAAAGCAGAGAAGTTAGAATTAAATTGCTATGGAGAAAATTTAAAGATGGAAAAAGACCAGCCTTTGGTTTGATCCTTAGATCAAAGGCAATTCGTTGGTAAATTTACTAGGCTGGCTCAACTTAATGCAATTTGGAGGAACAAACACAAAAGTGGAAAGCATTATTCAAAATTACAAATGGAACACAAGTTTAAACCCAACAGTTTTCATTTTCAAAAAAATAATATAAAGTAATGAAATTGATCCAAACATTTACAAAGACAGTTGGTGCCAGAAATTTTTTTCAAAAGCTAAATTTTCTTTTTAAAACACATGGGATTACATTAAGTGTAACATCCCGAAATTTCGACTTCCGAAAATCGACATTAATACGTCCACTGTATCAACTGCCGAGCAATCGAATGCTGGAAAACCGAATTGTTATGGTTAAAAAGAAGAGGTAGAAGAAGACAGAAAGAAAGAAGAAACAACAGAAACAATCTCAGAATCTCACATATCGCAACGGAACAACATATAATAGATCAATGAATAATCTTTAAATCAAGAACTATATCATTTTATACATTACATCATCATAGTCAATATACAACACAATACATCAATGGACAGTTATATAAACTTGTCCTCATACATAATACACAGCGGAAATATAATATCATATACAAAAGCTACGTCTCGCCATCCAGCTCGCCACTTGAGCTTCAAAATCTCCTGAATCTAGAATGACCTGATAACCTGACTCTAGGCTGCCCGTGTGGAAAATTATGGGCACCTACAGTTTAGGAAAGGAACAATAAACTCCAGGTCAGTCATGGGACTGGTGTGAGAACTAAAATAGTTTTTATCTTTAAAACAACAACAACATAGGAAGTAAAAGACATCCGCAATGCTTTTTGGAAAATGAAACTACCATAAGGCCTCCCGCCACACACACAATGCAAACGCAGAATTGGAGGAGATTTCTCCTTATGATAGTCAAACATGCTTACTACGCAAAACAAATCATTTTGATATTATTACTAGTGCATAGTGTAGGAAACATTTCGAAAATATAATATTAATCTTAGCCAGCATAGGCATTCCGCACTTATACCTACTATAGCTACTATGTTCAATGGCAGGTTACCGCCACATTCCATAGCAGGTAATACAACTAAAACCGTACAAGGCTCGTATTGTTTCTTTGGATTTTCCAACAAATGGTCAGGCTAAGGAACTTCCTATGTCACGTAGGAACGCCTCTGGAGGGACGCCCCGAGAACCACCTGGCTCTCTGCCAACACAAGGCCGGTTACCCCCTTCCTAGGTAGTAAACCTGAGATATGCCACCCCCGGTCCTTTGGGACCTTTATCCGAGGTGACTCGATCACACAGCAACAATCACACAGAGTAAATGAGATTGGAGCAACGACATAGGTAAATATCTGGGATCCATACCATGATACCACCTTTTTCCAGAAGGAATGGTCATACCCTAGGGGAGCTACCCCTGAAACCTTGCCGCATCTTTCATGTTTCGACCATTTCCGGTTTGTGAGGTCCGATGAGGTATCGTCCACAAAGCTACGCTTTTTCACAAAGCCACGCTTTGATCAACAAATGTTCAATAAATAATCATCACACAGCAACACTCAGCATGCCACACTACCAAATTGGGAGTATATCACTGATAACCTTCAACTACATAACCTCTGAGCTCGTACGTCTTAGAGAAGGGTGTTAAGCTAAGAGAATAAATTCTCCGCCACCAACAGAAATGTATTTGAAAGAAATCAGCTTTATATCTCAAAATGTAATGTCAGACATGTAACCATACAAGTCTGTTCCGGGTTCGAACAGAACCGAAGGCACTTCCGAAGAAGCCCTTGCAATCCGGGTATTCACAATCCCGATCGGATTTCTCATCACTTAGGAAATCTCTATACCGTAGCTAACAGTGAAGAGACAATCGATAGGTCATCCTATCGTTTTCACAAATACCCGGTCTTCACCACCGGTCTTCAAATGTTATCCATATCGTCATATCGCTTATTCGGAATGGGTTATATGACACAAAGATCCTTTCCCGGCTAAACCGAATAGTGAGCACAATATTTAAAACATACGGATATATGGATTTCAATTAAGTCACAACTTATTACCCAAACCCTTTCTTTCAAATCATTTAAACAAATTACCATTTTAAATCTTTAACAAAAAGATTTACTTCACAAAGTTTACCCAGTTTCACAAAGATTCATTCACAAATTCCCAAATAAATTTCCATTTCAATTGGACTAACTCATTAAATCTTTAAATCAAGATTTAACTTATAGCTTTCAAAACTATTCACAATTCAAGTCTTTTATAATATAAAAGATACACCATTTGAAATACTCCTTTATTCTAAAACAAGATTTAATCATCGTCACATAGGTTAATTCATAGCTTTTCCAAACTATTTACAATTTCATTTCAACTTGAAATGTTTCGATACAAATTGGAAATCTTTTCACTTTATGAAAGCTATTATTATTTGAAAACGGATAGTTTTCGTCTTTGGGAAAACTGGTTACAATTACACAGGTTAAAGCCATCCAAGTATAAAACTTGGATTTAAATTTAAATTTCCAAAACCATATTTTTAAATGGTTAAAAAACCCATATAAACACCTTTTATACTTGCATAATCTTTTAGACCATAGTCCCCAGATCATTGAATTCAATTTCAAAATATTGAATTCAAAATTTAAATCAAATGATTTAAATTCCAATTTTATTAAGTTATTTAAAATAACTCTTATTTTTGAAACTCATTTTCAAAAACTTTCAATTCCAATTCCAAAACTATTTTTTGAATCAAAAATTCAATCTTTAGAATTGTTAAAAATCCGTGACTTAACTAATTTCCACGTGAAATCCACATTTGTGTGTGTATTGTGTAGTCCAAGGGTTTAACACAATAGTGCAACAACATTCAACCATCACAGATCAGAACACAGAAATATAGTTGATAAGCGGTATAAACTACAACGCTTATCTTTAATTCACAGATCACAGATATTCATATCATAGATAAATAGATCATAAATCACAACACAGAACAGGATATATCACAAAGCATCACATATTTGGGATATCAAACAATTCAACATCCAATATAATCCAAACATCTGATTAATTTAAAGTCAGATAAATTTCTATAAATAAATTTTTCTAGTTATGGTAAATTAATAATCAATTAATTTCAAATTGATTTTTTCAAATTTATTTCAAAACACCAAATCAAATTTTCAACGAATTTCCAAATTACTTCTTTTTTTAAAATAAATTTTTTTATCTCTTCAAATCTATTTAAAAATCCAAATTTTTAAATAAATTCTTCAACTTATAAATAATATTATTAAAAATCCCTTTACTAAGCCTTTTTTCCCAAAATTTGAAATTTAATTCAATATAGTTCAAGAATAAGACTTTTATCTTTTTAAAACTCCTTTTAAATTTATCCAATTCTCAAAAATAATTTTTTCAATAAATTTTCAACTTGAATTTCGAAAATCCAATTTTTATTTATTTCCGGTATCCAACGATACCAAAAATATATCCGGCTAAATTATAGCCTTCAACAATTCCAATTCACCAATATAATCACACAGAGATTATACAACACACAACATATGAAACAAATTCAAATGTTTGAGGAATCCTATTGGATCCCTCCAACCTGTTTCCCTGCATCCACAGATGTTAGCACAATACCAATTCCACTTCAAGGTGGAATATTGCGGTATATGGGATTTATAAATATTATCCGCTATTATGCGGGGCAATAGGGTCTCATCCGCTATATAATGTGGGAAATTAACTCCAAATACATATATAATACCAATTCCACTTCACGGTGGAATATCGCGGTATATGTTTTTAATATAATAACCTCCGCTTAATATGCGGCGTATAAGGTCTATTTCAACACAATAGATAACAACCATCATTAAATTCACACAATCAAGCAATTTTAAATCTAACTATTTAAAATTTAAATCGAAACACAATTCGATTGAGTGAGAAGTTCTCACCTTGAGTTCCAAAAATAGTTGCAGTGTTTTATTTCAAATAAAATTAAACGCACGTTTAATTTTACTCAAAATTATCACTAGTTCCAATCGACTCCAATCCAGCTCCATTGCGTAGTGCTCGACAAAACGAACCCGACGCAATTCGTTTCGTCAAAAATGGACCTCGTATCAAAAAGTTACAGCATTTCAAGTTAATACGATGTAAAAGACAAAAATTTTAAATTTTTTTTTATATTTTATACCCTAGATAATCGTGGCCATTGATTTTGCCTTCATCAGATCTGGCCGCACGCGAAAGCTTCTTCCCCAGGCCAAAACGAACGCACGCAAGAACCCATGCCGCCACTAAACCCTAGCTCGACGCGACCACCATCGACCATTTCAGATCGATCAACCACCGCCATTTCGAAGAGCGTTGCCGCCCCTACCATCACCCCAGATGCAATGAAGCTCGGTTGTCCATGGGCCTCGAAAAACGTGATTGAACATTGGCCGAACGCGACCCTCCTGACAACGCCGTGGTGCTCCATTCGCGATCATACCCGTTGGATCGCAAGATCTCGCGATGCTCTACGCTTTTGAAGTTGAACGTTTTCCGTGAATGTCGATGGATGAGGAGATCGGAGGGGATGAAGATGAGTGTTTTTTGGCCATAGAAATGAAAAATGGCGGCCAGCCCTAATTCTCTAGGGTTTTAGTGAAAAAGTGAAAAGAAGGTGGCCTTATATAGAAAATTGCCAAACACTATTCATCCGTGATTTTCCGAACTCCAAACGAGGCATGCCGGCTGACGTTTCTAGCGTTTAACCCGCGTTCCGGACACAATGGAACGTGTTTCGGAAGCTAATTCGGTCATATGCGCGAGTTACGGAAATAAACGATCAAATTTAAATAAAATCGATTAAAATGATTTCTACGCGTTTTGGCTTGCCCCGAACAAACCGTAAATCCGATTGACACGAAATTTGAAATCTTACAATAATTTCACATTATGGATCCGATGAAACTAGTTTTGTCGAAATCCGAGACTGTTTGAAAAATGACTATTTTTACTAGTCAATTAAATATTAAAATATTCAATTTCTACAAATTAGCTTTTAATTCAAATTTAAAAGTTCTATAACATAATTCTAACTCCAATATGATTTAATATAACTTTATAAATCATTTTTATTCACATTTAATCCAATTATCAATTATTTCTGTAATTTCAAATATTAAATTATCGATTTAATTATCCAATTAAATCTCTATATTCAAAATTAAATGTATTCGACTTACAAATCTTACTTGTTAATATTTAAAATCAATTAAATATCTGAATTTCAAATGACAAAAATTCTAGGTCGTTACATTAAGGGAGCATAAGTTGAAGTGGATTGGTACAAAACAATTTGGAATAAGGCAAATTTCCTAAAAGAGATAGGTGCAACAAAAGGAGCAAAAATGGGGAAATCAAATGTGTTCTTTATAAAATAGAATCAAAAACAATAGAGCGTATATACTTTGACCGCATATACTCAAGACATATTTGGTATATTGCAAAAAGAAAGTTCAAACTCAATCAATATATCTCCTTGCACAACATCAGAACAAGTATTCAACACATCTAACAAAGATTCAAATCCAAATCAAAGGAGTACAAGAGAGCATGCATTCTATTAACTACAGTCATATATCATATATGGAAAGAAAGGAACGCAATAATTCATACAAAATAGGAAACATAAAGCATTAATCTATGGGAAATCATATAAATCGCAAGGAAAAAATAATTTATACTAAATTACAGAGCCAAACATCATCCATCCAAGATATAGACAACTACAATGAAAGGGTGGAGGCACACTTACAAAGTGGTAAAGTCAATTCTGACATTTTCCATGGTAAATCACTTCAACTCAGTGCTAAGCAAAGGTCAAATGTGCTTGGGTGTCGGAAAAATTATAAGCTCCAAGGCACATATGCGGGAGGCAGCCATTCTAGCTCTAAAACCATAAGACTCTCTTGCGAGGGAAGTAAATAATCATTTAATTATACTTATAATTTAGATTACAATAATAAGAATAACACTAATCAACATTTTCATTTACCTGATTTTTGTACGAGCTACCGCACAACCGACTCGATGCCCGATGAGATGGCTTTCATGCAACATAACGAATATTTCATTCTTGAAATTAGCATTCGAAGAATTGGAGAAAAACATTACAAGAGCGAGCTTAATAATCAAATCTATTACATATTTGTTTGGAATAGAGGAGAAAGCAGTGTACTTCATATAGAAGAAAAGCGAACAGCAATTGAATATAAAAGACTTTGCAAATTAAGCGATAAATTCTTAGATCCAAGGACGATTAATGGTAGCAATAACATCGCAAGGATCTGGAAACCCCTTTGCATCATTCGAAAGTTTTAAAATCGGGAGATCGAGAAGATCGCCTCAATGGAAGAAGCCCTAATTAGTTCGGGTTCTACGTTTTCTTCGAAGAGCAGGGAGCAAATGAGTTGAAGTGTGCGGCTAGGGTTGCATAAACGTTTATGTAGTCTTGTTTATATAAGGTGTATTTACGAGTTCTTTACATGGATTTTTCTTATTTGGGCGTTAGGCCAGTTTCATTCTTTCAAGAAAAATACTATGTTATAATTCTCAATCCTTATTTTGCTTCTAATTTCTTTTTAGATTTCTGATTTCTTTGAGTTTACTTGCATTTGTTATACAATTTCATTTTCAAGAGGCTTTGAACTTTCATGGTTATTTGAGGATAAAGCAGATTTGTATCACGTTAACCGAAGCCAAATATATGTAACAAAAATGAAGAGTGTGAAAGTTGTAAGTTTTGTTGTTACACAAAAGTATAGAGTCAGTTGGAAGGGACAGTAAAAGTGGAACATGGTCCAGTCCAGTTTGAGTTGAGATATTTGAGCTTTTACCATGTTCAATTGTTTAGGAGGTTAAGAACATAGCCGATAATAATTGAGAGTGCAAACAGTTTTGTAACGAGGAACTGGAATCGAATTTCAACAATTTATGATTCATGATGGGATTTCATCTGGTGCATAGTTATTGACCTAAACTTAGTAGATATACAGATAGACATTTAACACTAAAACAAAATAAAAAATAGCATTTAGTAGTAGTCTACCTCTATATTATTTACTTGATAAAAAAAGATGAAACAAACATACCATTTCATGTTCTACTACAATGTGACTTTATATGTCCAGTATAATGACTATACCTGTATAATGATCTTTTTTTTGCCTAGATCTCTTCTTTAGCTTGCACCGAGTTGTGCTTCATTTTTCAAGAACTCATCCTAGTCTTTTTAGCTAACTGTTGGTGGACAATTTTTCAACCTATCTTTGTCATTATCGAATTTGTCATAATAGTTTGTTTTCAATTCGCTCTTGTGTCTCCTAAATGACCTGGACATTTTAAAAAAAAAGTTCTTTGCATGTGACTCCAGTTTAAAAAAATGTCTGTGAAATTAATAGTTGCTTACTTAAAAAGGAAGCAATATTGCAAAATATATATACAGAAAAAACTGAAAATAGTATAAATCGGTTTTAGCTTACAAACAATTCAATCCAAACGTCATTCTTATAATTTTTTGGGTACTTTATATCAACTTTCTTATGAGATCGGCATATGAATTCGTACTAATTTACCAATGCCTATTTTTCCATCATTTTTTGAAATGGGAGCATCATATGCATTTACCTCGACTTTCTCGGGTTTTGAGACAATGATTGCATAATTGAATGGATTGACGCTTCTATGGGTTTTGACATTGTTACTCTCTTCTTAGTTACAATCCAAATGACCAAGACAATCTATATTACCATGATGATTGCGTATTTGAATGTAAATCATAAGACCAAAACATTGATGATCATCAAAAGTGAAGAATTCTATAGTAAAACATAGAGTAACCTTAGTTATACCACCGAGTGAATTGCAACAGATTAATCAAATACATTATTTAAGTGGATCGTGCAAGCCTGCTATAAGAAGCTATTAGGTAGTTTTATGCACTATTGAATTATGCATGTAAGAGAGACAGATCAAATGAAGGTAGTAACAAACATGGCACTTGAAAGAGTTCTATAGAGACTGAACTATTCGAACAAAAATGCAAAATGAAAGGCAAGAGTTTGTAAAGAGCTAAAGTATCTAGGAAAGGCAAGGGCAAAGCGCAAAACCGACAGAATTGAAAAAATACCACATAAGAGGCATGCACCACTACAAAGGCAACCAAAAATAGTTCAAAAACTAGAAATAGCAAACAGAATCGAATTATAACAATATGCAGTTGAATAGCTTGGTGGTATTTAATCATATACAGGCAAGGATAAATCATGAGTGTAGCAGTTAGAAACATGAAAGCAAATATGACTGACAATTTATAACTTAGCATGGAAATAAAACATGCATAATACTGAACTAGGCATGGAGCGAAAACATGAAAAGTGCAACCTAGCCTAACAGAAAAAGCATTAGAAAGAGCAATGAGATGATTGAACCATCATCAAAGAACAATAGAACAAGGAAAGAAGGCTGCAGAACATGTGAGATTGAAATAGGTAAATTAGTAATTGCCGAAGATGTATTTATTATATTATTATGGTAAAGCTAACAATAAAGAAAAGTAACAAATAGAAGAAACAATACCAAGTGCATTATTAATTCACTTGGTATTGAAAACAAATTGTATATGAGTGTGTTATTAATGTTTACTAATTTTGGAAACAGACGTACGTCAGCTAACATTACTAAGTATAAAACACATGACGATCGTATAATGCTAACATGAGAAGTAAAAGTAAGTATTCAAGCACTTAGGCTCATGAAATTTTCAAAGCAATTTAATATAGGTTTTTCTTCCGTTGGAGTTGGATTACATTTAAACAAAGTATTCAATATAAGGTGATAACAAAGAAAAGGTATAAATAGGTTACCAATAACTATCCTTAAAAGGTACAATACAATATGAGCAATCGCTATAAATAGATCAGTATGACTGCCAATATAGAAGAATTAAATGCATGCTATCAAAAATTCAATTCCAATCATCACACAATTTAATTCAAGGTGCATTAGCAATATGATGTTCTACAATTTCTTTTTTAGTTACTCCCCATGGCCCATTTTCATTCATGAATAATTTTGTAGGTATGTAACAAAAGATCACTCGTTATAAGATATAAGTTAGTTCCAATGCCTGTTTTGAAGTTTCTATAGGTATATTGCAATATAGGTGCTTCATATTACAACAACAATGGCAACAACAATAGAAAACATGAAAATCTCAAACTATCCTATTTTTGTTGAAGAAAGCCAAGATCAGTTAAGGGGGTCTCCTTCTTCAGCCTCTCCACATGACCCCTTTTCTTCGCCAAGCCATAATCATCCTCCACCTCCTCGATAGAATCATAAAGAGAAACCACCCGACATTGATGATGATGGGTTTTAGATGGTGTATAACTGTAGAAGTAATGCTTACAAGCCTTCTCGCTCCCTCAATATCCAACACAAGACAAGATATCAGCCAAATGTTGCAAAACAATCACATGTTAACAAGAATGCATGGACTGATTCTTGATTTAAATCTGCTATTGCAAATATTGCATCAAGAAACACTCAAGTAAATCAAGATACCTAATTTTAAACCAAGAATGGCTTGAACAATGCTCCAACATGGGCAAAGATGATCAAGAAAGAGGGCTTAAAATCTGACTTTGATCTAGGATACATTGGCCCAATCACCATCAATAAGAAGAAGGTGGTTGTTGTAAAGGAGGAGGTTGGCTGAAGAACTGAGGCCAAATGGAGCTTCTTAATAATAGCTTATATGTTTAGTAGCCGACCCTTTTATCATCATTTCAAGTCTTTCGTCGAAAGGACATGGAACCCATCTGGTAAATTCTAAATTTTCACAAGGAATAATGGGTTTTTCATTAGTATTTTCAAATGCAGTAGATTGTGATAAAGCTGTTAGTGGTGGACCATTCTTTATTAATGGAAAGCTAATAACCTTGAAAAAATGGTGTAAAAAGTTCAATTTTGACAAAGATTTTCTTACAATAATGCCATTTTAGATCAGGCTACCTAAACTCAACTTAAAATTATGGGATAAAGAAGCATTTTGTGCTATTGCAAGTGTAGTGGGAATCCCTTTAAAACTTGATGAATCTACTGCAAATGAAACCAGACTATGCTATGCATGAATTTTGGTAGAAATTAAAGCAGATGCGCAATTGCCAGAGGAAGCCCATATTTCAATGTATGATGGGGAGAATTTGGTGCAAAAAATTGAATACGCATGGATTCCCCTAAGATATAAAACTTGTGCCTATTTTGGGCATATAATTGAAAATTGTCAATCTAAGAAAGTGTGGAAGGAAAAGAATGCAATTGATGCAAGCTCAAATCTTGGAAACCAAGATGTAAACACTGATAGTATGGATTTTGATAAAAATGCAAGATTTGAAAGTGCAGAATTAGAAAATATCGTAAATGCAGACTCTCAAATAGCAAATGATACAAACAATGTGAAAGATGGCATTAATACTCCAATGGAACAAAACCAGTCTCAGCAAACTAATATTCACTCTCAAGATAAAGATGTTAACCTACAAGAACCTATTATGCAAGAAAACAATGGGATGAATGATCATCCCTCTAATATACAGGCAATAATCTAATGCTAGAAAAATGGGGGCAGTGGAAAAGTGCAAGAAGAAGGATTACAAATAAATTCAGAAAGCATGAATATAGACACTAGTTCGAATAAGGATACTGAGATTGGTATAATGTTGAATTTTGGTGACACTATATATAGAGAATTGAAGGGGTCGAAAGTAGCTTAGTGATGGAGAAAATGGTTCGCAAATCGAAGCTCGGAGGAGGAAGATATGGCGAAGAAGGTGGAGTGGTGCTAGAGCAACAGCGATAGACGTCTATGAGAAAGTGACAGACGTCTATCGCCTCAGGGTTTGGAACCCGAAGGTTGGGACAGATGTCTGTCACTTTCGACAGACGTCTGAGGCTTCAGCAAACCCTTTCCAGAGAACTATGACAGACGTCTATCACTTTCGACAGATGTTTGAGGCTTCAGGGAAAATTTTCCCAAGCCTTAGGACAGACGTCTATCGCATTGTGACAGACGTCTGTGGCGACTTCTGCCAGTTTTTGGCCTAGGCTTGATATGAAGATTTGTGATATTCGAAGAGGAAATTCTGGAACTCTGCCTAGGTCTTCTATTATCCTATATAAGCTATTTTCTGGATTTAGATTAAAAGGAGAAAGACAGACGCCAAGAGATTATGGGTTTTAATCAAGGGTTTCAGCCTCCATTAATTAGGGTTTTATCTAAACCTAATTTTCTTCAATCTCTTCTCCACAAATCAATTTCTATTAGAATTTTGATCATTGTAATCAATCTCTTGTACTCTTCTTATTTGTATTAATAAAAGCTCTATCTCAAAGTGGATGTACACTAACACAACGTTAGTGGAACCACTATAGATCGCTGTGTGATTTATTTCTTCATTATTACTTTTGATTAGCTATTGCTTGTTTGGTGATTGCGATTGGTATTGGATTGTATTGAGATATTGAGATATTGATTGGTTGTTTTTGCACTTCTTACCACGATCTCATTTTCCACCATACTTTGGGATTTTGATTTGAGTGGTCTCGGTTAGAATTTCCCACAAAATTTGGTATCAGAGCATTGGTATTGGTAGGTGGTTGTAGAAATGCCAGAATCAGATAATACCTCAAGTAGTTCCTCAATGGTAATCCAAGTAGAGTAGTGCCTTATGTACGTGGTTCGTATGCAGCTATGGGATCACAATTGGTTATAGACAAGTGGAATGGCGATAATGATTTAGAAAAATGGCAATGGAAGATGAAAGCGGTTCTTAGGAGGAATCGGGTGCATCGGGTAGTGTTTGACACACATTTGTTTTCGGCGGACATCTCGGATGTTAAGAGAGAGGAAATGGAAGAGTGGGCATTCACTACACTTCAACTTGCTATGGGGGAGAATGTTATCTCCAAAATTAATGGTGAGACTACCGCTAAGGGTATTTGGGACAAGTTGGAGGAGTTGTATATGAAGAAGTCACTAACTAATCGTTTGATATTGTTGCGAACGTTCTTCACCTATAAGATGAAGGAAGGTACTTCACTAAAGGCACACTTGAATACTTTTGATGATTTGCTAATGAAGATGAAGACGTTAGATTTGAAGATTGAGGAAGAGCAAAAGGCGATGATATTGTTGTGTTCATTGCCGGACTGTTATACGGGTTTCTCGAATAGTTTGATCTATAGTCGGGATACTTTGACTCTAAATGATGTTAAAACGGGTCTTCTTAGCGAGAAGTTGCATGATCAAATGAAGGAATTAGGTGATGAAAGTAGTGGTGCTAGTAGTGGTAACGGTTTATTTGTGGAGAAGGAGAGATATGTGAAGAAGGAGAACCGTAGGCGTTCTAAATCAAGGAACCCCGGTGGGAGAGGAAAGTTTTAGGAAAGAAAAGGCAAGTGGTACATTTGTAAGAAGCCCGACCATTAGAAGAATGAGTGTCCGGATAAGGAGAAGGCCGCAAAGAAGGAAGTAGCATCTTCATCCATAGCGGTGGAGAGTGGAGTTGGTGAGGGAGACGTAGATGTGTTGACGGCGGTAGCATCAGATGTTTTGGGTAGCGAATGGGTGCTCGATTCGGGGGCGTCTTATCATATGATGCCGAATAGGAATTGTTTTTCATCTTATGCTGACAAAGAAGGAAATTCAATTGTTATGGATAATGGTGTTATTTGTAAGTCGAAAGGCATTGGTTCCATGCAAATTCGGATGTTTGACGGAGTGGTTCATACTCTCACTAATGTACGCTATGTTATGGGACTTAGGAAGTCTCTCATCTCTTTGGCGGCAGTTGGATTCTTTAGGGTGTAAGACCAATATTGAGAGTGATAGCTTGCGGGATTCGACGGGGGCGCTTGTGGTGATGAAGGGTGCTAGGACTCATGGTATTTATTTGTTTTAAGGAGTGACTATATAAGGTGAAACTTATGTTGGAGTTGATAGTTCTCGTGGCTTGGATGCGACTAGGTTGTGGCATTTGAGGTTAGGTCATGTCTCGGAGAGGAGTTTGGATATTCTACGAAAGAGGGAGATTATCGGTGGAGAGAGTTTCAACAAACTAGAATTTTGCGAGGAATGTGTCATAAGGAAGCAAACTAAAGTTTCATTAGATGAGGGAAAACATGATTCGAGAAGGGTTCTTGAGTATGTTCACATGGATGTCTGGGGACCGACAACGGTAGCTTCTTTGGGAGGAGCTCGCTATTATATTTTTTTATTGATGACTTTTCTTGAAAGGTGTATGTAATGAAGGCCAAGTCGGAGGCATTTGCAAAGTTCAAAGCATGTAAAGCTCTTGCTGAGAATGAGAGTGGCAAGCCTTTGAAGGTTCTAAGGTCCGACAATGGCGGGAGTATGTTTTTGGAGAATTCTTGGAGTTTTGCAAGCATCAAGGTATTCAGAGGCATTTTACTACATCGGGAGATCCGCAGTCGAATAATTTTGCGAAGAGGATGAACCGTACTCTACTTGAGAAAGCTCGATGCTTGAGATTGACATCAGGTTTGTCTAAGGGATTTTGGGCTGAAGCTTTGTCAACCGCAGTGCATATTATTAATCGAATTCCATGCTCGACTATTGGTAACAAAATTCTGGAAGAAGTGTGGAAGGGAAAGAGCATCGACTTAAGCTATCTTCGTGTGTTTGGTAGTCCGGTATATGTGCATGATCCAGGAAATGATAAGCTTGAACCTAGAGCTTTCAAGAGGATTTTGCTTAGTTATATGGATGGAGTAAAAGGCTATCGGATTTGGAATCCAAAAACGAAGAAGGTTGTGAATTCTTGTCATGTTACTTTTGATGAGTCGGCTTTATTCGAGGAGAATGAGAGCTCATCGGATGTTCTGGATTTGTTTCATGGTGAATCAAAGGAGAATGAAGTTATTCCCACATTTTTTCCAAGGAGTAGAGAGAGTAGAGTAGATGGAGATGCTAGCGAGGAGGTAGCGGTTGATGTAACATAATATAGTCCACAGGGTTCCTCTAGTAGTGTTGGTGATGTGCATGATTCTAGAGAGGATTCGGTTCAAGGTGGAGCCGAAAGGAGTTTGGGTGATGGTATTGCTAGTCGGGTTGGTCGTCGTGCTATAAGGCCACCCGAAAGATATGGTGATTGAAACTATCTTTGCTTTTGTGATAATTTGGACTATGCTCTTCATGTAGTCCAAGATGAGCCGATGGACCTTGATGACGTCATGGAGTCGAGTGATAGCTCGAAGTGGATTTGTGCCATGGAGGAAGAGATGAAATCGTTGATGAAGAATCAAACTTGGGATTTGGTTCCACTTCCTAAAGAAAACCATGCTATTGGGTGCAAATGGATATACAAGGTGAAGGACGATGGGATATACAAAGCTAGGCTAGTGGCTAAGGGGTTTGCACAAAGGAAGGGAAAGGAGTATGATGAGATATTCGCACCGGTTGTGCCATACCTCTATTCGGATATTACTTGCCATAGTTTCTATTCACGACTTGGAGTTGGAGCAACTTGATGTGAAAAACGCCTTCTTGCATGGTGATTTGGATGAAGACATTTACATGGAGCAACCGCAAGAGTTTGTTGTAGATGGTAAGTCAAATTTGGTTTGAAAGCTAAATAAATCAGTATATGGTTTAAAGCAATCACCTAGACAATGGTACAAGAGATTTGATCATTTTATGCTTGAAAATGGTTTTGATAGAAGCATCCGGGATGCTTGTGTATATTTCAAGAAGTTGAAAAATGATTGTTGGGTGTATTTACTCTTGTATGTGGACGACATGCTCATTGCTTCTAAAGATAAGAATGAAATCAACAAGTTAAAGCTGAGTATGAAATCGAAGTTCGAAATGAAAAATCATAGAGAAGCAAGAAGGATATTGGGCATGGAAATAGAAAGAGATCGAAAGCGTTTTGAGTTGAAATTTACTCAAAAGGAGTACATAGAGAAAGTGCTTTGTTGGTTTAGCATGGAGAATGCAAAGGCATCAAATACACCTTTACTTTTGCATATGAAGCTTTCGAATAAGGGATCACCTATCTTGGAGAAAGACAAGGCTTATATGACAAAGGTGCCATATGCTAGTGCAGTTGGAAGTCTAATGTATGATATGGTGTGTACAAGGGCCGATATTGCAAATACCGTCGGGATGATTAGTCGATATATGGCTAATCCGGGGAAATCGCATTGGGAAGTTGTGAAGCTTATATTGAGATACCTTAGAGGTACATCATCTCATGGTCTTGTTTTTGGCGGTAGTAAGGAGATGAATTGCAAGTTGGTTGGTTACTGTTATTCAGACTACGCCAGTGATAGGGATCAAAGAAAATCAACTTCTGGATATGTATTCACACTTAGGGGTATAGCCATAAGTTGGAGATCGAGATTGCAGACCGTAGTTGCTTTATCCACTATGGAGGCGGAGTTGATAGCCGCGGTGGAGGCGACAAAGGAGGCACTTTATTTAAGGCGATTGTTGTGTAACTTGGGATTCGAGCATGATAGCATCGATGTTCTATGTGATAGCCAGAGTGCTATTCACTTGGCAGAGAATTTGGCGTTTAGCTCACGGACTAAGCATATTGAAGTGAGAGTGTCATTTTTAGTAGCCATGGATGAGGATAAGCAAGTATATCTTCGGAAAGTGCACACAAAGGATGATGTGGCAGATATGTTCACTAAGGCATTGCCGGTTTGGAAGTTCAAGCATTGCTCGAACTTGATTCGATTGGAGAAGTGCTAGGTGCCACGGGGTGGCACGGTTGAGGGAGGAGCATGGTTGTAGATGAGGAAGAGTATCGATGAGAGATTGAGGTCCTATCTTTTTGGTGAGTGCTAGTTTACACTCCTTAGCACTTTAGTCTTTGGTGAGATGGTTTAGGATTTAGATGTTTTCAACACTTAATTAGCGGTTGGGGGCTTTGCCTGAGCTCGTTGATAGAGTGCAATGGACGTGGCTTTGTCGGAGCTCAATTGGAAAGCATTCGCGTTTGGTTGAAGGTAGAAGAAGTGATAGTTGTGCTATCGGTTGTTGTTGATGGTATGGTACCATTGGAGTTGGAGATGGATATAGTGTCGAGGTGGAGTGTTGAATTTTGGCGACACTATATATAGAGAATTGAAGGGGCCGGAAGTAGCTTAGTGATGGGGAATACGTGTAATGACCCAAGATTTTAGGAATTTATTTTGAAAAATATAAAATAAATTTTAAACCAATTTTAAAGGGGAATTGATATAGCTTGATATGGTGTATCTGTATGTGTGTACATGTGTGCACAGGAAATACACATGAACTAAAGCTTAATTCCTGAATGCTAAGAATGAACACATGTTGATGTGTATGGAAATATTATATATATATATATATAGATTAAATCTTTAAAAGCTATAGGCATAAATATATATATATATATATGGATGCTACTGAGTATTTTTGAGTGTACATGTGCATGTGTGTCAGTACAGAATAATGTATAAATATATATACATATGTGTGTACTAATTATTTCTGTAAGACTTATATATATATGTATGCTAATAAAATACTAGAGTTCAAATCAGCAAAATAAAATACACAAACATATTTTAAATGATAGGCAGAAAGAAAAGAATGAAGATATAAAAAGAAGTAATCCTCTTATAAATAAATAAAGGAAGTACATACTATTTAAATGAAAGCTAAAAATAGAAAAATAAGATAAAACAGAGAAATGCTTTGTATAGGCAGAATTAGGAAGAATATTTGATAAATAATAAAATCAAGTCACACTTTTAGCATGATAGTAGACAAGAGGAAAAGTATTTTCTGGAAAAGCAAATTTCTGAAATTAACCAAAAAGATATAACCACTTTTCTAGAACAAACTCAAGCCGGGGAGGGTAAGATTTTGGGTTTAAAAACCAAATGCAAATGGCATGATCTTTGATGGGCAAAAAAGACTTTAGCCAACACCTTAAACCCTAAGAAAAACCCTGCATAAATAGGCAGTGATAGGAGAAACCTTCTCTTCTTCCCGGATAGCTCTTGAGAAATATATATATATATATATATATATATCACCTAAATATAAATCAAGTGAAGAAAAGGGTTTGAGGGCATAAGCTTACCAATCAACTAGGAAGTGAAAGTGAGCTAGGTGAGAAAACTCACTCAAAAATCTAAGGCAATAAGTCCTAATGTAGGCAGCCAGTTTATAAGTTAATTTTTCTTAAAAATGCATTTTCATATGTGATTGTCTATCTGTGATTTCAGATATGAAAATGTTTTGATTTATACCTGGTTGTTCTGTTTGTTTTATTATCTGAATGTTCTAGGTATTAATAGTATATATATATATATTTTATAAACTCAGATCTCTCTGATATGTTAATGTTTAGAAACATAAGTAAATACCCAGAAAATAAAATGTTGGATATAGGCAAGTAGTATTGGTCTTGGCTCAACCCAGAAAAATGTAAACATGTTGAGCTGCAATATACTCATGTATAGGTGCTGAGGCTTGAGACAAAAAGGAATTAGGGGTGCAATAGGGTTGCCTATGTGCTGATGCTCCTGATTCAATGAAAATATATAAATGGTCATACACATAGCAAACAAATTTTGTGATTCAGTAAAACTTGGTCATTCTGAGTTTAACTTAAGCACAGATGTTTGCAAAAAGAAAAACTCTCTCAAAAGCCATAAGCCAATGTTAGTTGTCTATACCCCTTTTTAAAAAAATGCAAGAATATATATATATATATATATATATATATATATATATGTGTGTGTGTGTGTGTGTGTGTGTGTGTCTGTGTGTGTGTGTGTGTGCAGAATCTATTTAATAGACACATTTCATTTAATTGCCTGTTTGCCTCTGGTTGATTATGAATGATGTGGAATGCCATGACATGAATGATTGTTTTAGTGAAATAATTCACTGAATGGTTTAGTCATGAAAAATCAGAAGTATTATTATTAATTTAAATCTGATTAGGAAATGGGGTCAAGAGCACTGCAGGAATGACTTGTGTTCTTGAGTAATACAAGTTGACACATGGCTTGTTTAAGTCCTGAGATCTTTGTGTAATGGAGTGAATTAGTCCATTACGGTGTGTCCATTGATTCAATTAATTGCAGATGAGACCAAGATAGATAAATATATCAATGTAGGAGAAGTTGATATAAAGAGGAACTAGAGTCTTCCTGGAATGAAATCTGAATAGTGAATAAATGATTTAATTCATTTTGGTGATTTCCCTGTTTTGTATGGATGTTTATTTGATTTATGATTGAATTATATGAATGTATGAATGTACCATATCTTCTTGAGGTTTCTGGAAAGGCAGACTTAAGTGTGCACCTGCACACTGACACAGAACATGCACACATGAATTACTTGTTTTCTAAAGGCAGAGCTATATACATATATCCATGTCTTAACTTTAACTTGATTTACAAATTGTTTTAGTTGATTTTCTCATACCAGACATGTGTATGACCCTAGTATGCTAATGGCATATGGGGTGTCTCATTTAATATGGGGCAGCTTCAAATGCATTTTCAGGGACTGCAGCAACTAAGTAGGAGTAGGAGCAAGGCTTTGAGAAGAAGATTATAGCATGCTAAACTTAGTTAGATAAGAGCCTAAATGATGAAATCTGCATGTATAGATAATTTAAGTTGCTACCTGTATTGAGTATTGAATATTGGATGGATATTTTGCTAAGTATTTTGCTAAGAAATTGACTTGTAACTGGAATTTATAAATCTGGATATTATCTGATATGTTGAAGAAGTTAATCTAAATCTTGTAAGTGAATTGAGCAAGAATACTATGATAAATAGGATGGTTACATTTTATAAATGTATTAGTCAATCCTGAGTCTTTGAAAAGGGTTAAGTTTTGGGAAATCTGGATAGTTGAGTCTCAGTAAATTAAATGGTTTTATTTTTCTACCATGGCATATGTATACAAGAGATGATAAGCATAGGGAGAATGTGTATTATGTGTCTGTAATGTTTCCATAATTCAACTTGTTCTACACAAATGTTTTTATACCTTATTTTTAAATAAAGGAAGAATCTATAATATAGGAGTTGAAAGAAATTTAAACATGTTTTGTACAGATATTAACACACCTGTTATCTTTGTATTTTTAACATGAATCTGAATTCCATTCCACTCAGGCTTTGATCAAAATGCATTTTTAAGACCCTATGGGTTACACCAGAACAAAGAGTCTGGTTGAACCATGTTATGGATACCCATGGTTACAGGAAACCCACTTAAGTTTGCATTTAATTTAGCTTAGCATCCTGGCATCAAAGAATTAAGCCTTTGAAATATGATATCTCACTTAAAAATATTCCAGAAAAGAGTTAGTACTCTAAACAGATTTTATAAGAAAATCAAACGTAGATAATGATAGAAACTTATATCACTTTCCAGAGCACAAGCACTACACCATTAATTTATAGATAATCATAACACAATTATCTGGTTTCTAGGAATTATACTCCATAGAGAATTTAGCAAGGAATCAGGAGTTTAAAATATATATATTGATACATATATGGATGCAATTTTATTGTATGAATTAAATTGAACTATGTGTAGATTGATTAAATTTAATCAATCAAATTATCCTCTTTTTTACTAGAACTCTGATTCAAACAAGAGAGGCACATGCATCATCATATGTATGTGCATATCCTTATGAATACACTGATATATTTATATTAGTAAAGATTTTGATCCTGGATAAGTTGTATTGATAGAAAAAAAATGACTCTGGACTTTAGAAATATATATATATATATACATATATATATATATATCTATGTAAAAAAAATCCTTACAAAATCAAGGTGTAAAAAGAGAGGGTCACTTCATTTGGTATTAGAGCTATGTTACTAAAACATAGTTAAAAACTAAAATCAAATCCTTCTATGAAATTAAAAACTTAAGAAACAAAATATAAGTAAAATGTTTGGTAGGGATTGATCACTAGATGATCAAGTTTGAGTTGAAAAACTAACCAGCTATGTAAATTATTATTATTAGCAAACTATGGTAAGAAGACCACCAAATCAGGAAGCAGGATCCTCCAATGCACCAATGGTCAATCTACAAGATTTTGTGAGAGCATTTAGGGATGGGGCAGGACAAAGGCAAGAAAATCCCCATGAAGAGCTCTCAAAATTACTCAAGACTTATACTCATTTAGGAGGAAAAAGCTTTGAAGGGACAGAAAGTATTATGGAAATTCAAGCATGGTTGAGAACATTGGATAGGGTTTTCAATGACATGCAGCTTGATGATCAAAGGAAGAGGCAAGTGGCATCAAGACAGCTAAAGGGAGCAGCTTTAAGCTGGTGGGATGTAATCATTACAGGAAGAAATGAGAATGAAATCACTTGGAATCAATTCAAGGAGATGTTGGAGAAAAATTTCAGTGAACTTACTATTGAAGAAATTCCCATAGTCAATAAATACTTGGATGTGTTTGAGGAGGTTAAGGGTGTTCCAAACCATAGACCAGTGGAATTCCAAATTCATTTAGTTCCAGGAGCAAGTCCAGTGATTAAAAAGCCAACTAGAATGGGGCCAAATGAGCTAAAAGAATTAAAGAAACAGTTAGAGGAATTAGAGGAAAAGGGTTTTATAAGACCAAGTAATTCTTGCTGAGGAGCACCAGTGGTATTTGTTAAGAAACAAGATGGTTCTTTAAGACTTTGTATAGATTATAGAGAATTGAACAAAGTAACTATTAAAAATAAATATCCCTTGCCAAGAATAGATGATCTTTTTGATCAATTAGCTGGGGTAAGAGTGTTCTCTAGACTAGATTTAGCATCTGGTTTTCATCAAATGAAGGTGGAGGAGTCAAGTGTTAAGTACACTGCCTTTAACACTAGGTATGGGTTGTATGAATTTTTGGTTATGCCATTTGGCTTGACTAATGCACCATCATACTTTGTAGATTTAATGAACAGAACCTTTAGAGATTATTTAGACAAATTTGTGCTTATTTTTATAGATGACATTTTAATTTATTCCAAAATAGTGGAAGAACATAAAAATCATTTGCACCTGGTTTTGTCTAGATTGAGGGAAAAAGATTTAAAGGCAAAATTTTCAAAATGTGCATTTTGGAAAGAGGAAGTACATTTCCTTGGCCATGTCATTTCTGCCAAAGGAATTTCTGTGAACCTCAATAAAGTAGTGGCTATTCAAGCATGGAAGAGGCCTAGCACTGTGAGTGAAGTGAGATCATTTATGGGGATGGCAGGATATTATAGGAGATTTATAAAAGATTTTTCAAAAATTTCTACACCACTTACTAACCTAACCAGGAAAAACCAAGCTTTTGTTTGGTCAGAGAAGTGTGAGAAATCTTTTGAACAGTTGAAGGAGGCATTAGTGAATGCTCCAATCTTGAAAGTACCCGAGGGAAATGAAGAATTAGTTGTATACACTGATGCTAGTGGGTTTGGTTTGGGTGCAGTGTTGATGCAACAAGGCCAAGTCATTGCATATGCATCCAGACAACTCAAACCTCATGAAGTAAGGTATGCCACACATGATCTTGAATTAGCAGCTGTGATCTATGCTTTGAAACTTTGGAGACATTATTTGTTAGGAACTAAGTTTGAACTTTACACTGACCACAAGTCTTTAAAGTATTTATTTTCACAAAAAGATTTAAACATGAGGCAACATAGATGGGTGGAGTTCTTAGCTGCATATGACTTGGACATACTCTATACACCAAGTAAAGCAAACAAAGTTGCTGATGCTCTAAGTAGACAACATGCTAAATTAGCTATGATGATGATAAAAGAGTTTAAGGACTTATCTTTGCTTGCTGAGTTAGAAATTGGGGAGAATGACTGTGTGCACATGGATGTACATGTGCATGGTGCACAGGAAAATAGAGGGAAGTTGAGCTTGATGACACTTCAACCTGAACTAATTTTGAAGGTGAGTAAAATGCAAGAACAAGACACAAACTTATTGGATAAGAAAATTCTCATATCAAAAGGGGAAGAGGTGACAAATTACCATATTGACAAAAATGGTTATTTAAGAAACCAAAATAGAATATGTGTTCCAGAAAACATGGAGTTGAAGGAGGAAATATTGAATGAATACCATAGAAGTAAGTACTCCATACACCCAGGCAGTACAAAGATGTATCAAAATTTAAAAAGAGACTTTTGGTGGAAGGGAATGAACTCAGATGTAGCCAAACATGTTGCAAAGTGTATGACTTGCCAACAAGTCAAGGCAGAAACACAAAAGCCATCAGGGTTGTTGCAACCTCTTACCATACCACAGTGGAAATGGGAGGATATATCTATGGATTTCATAGATGGCCTGACTAGATCTAAAAGAGGAAACACAAGTATATGGGTGATAGTTGATAGGCTAACTAAAGTGGCACATTTCATCCCAGTCAGATTAGAAAGAAATGCACCAAAGTTAACATAAGTATTTGTGAAAGAAGTGGTAAGATTGCATGGCATTCCCAAAACTATTGTGAGTGATAGGGATACCATCTTCACCTCAAGATTCTGGAGAAGTTTTCAAGAAGCCATGGGAAGTGAATTGTGCTTAAGCACTGCCTACCATCCACAATCATATGGGCAGACTGAGGTGGTGTACAAGGTTTTAGAGGACTTGTTAAGGGCATGTGCACTGGATTTTGGAGGTAACTGGGAAGACTATCTCCATTTAGCTGAATTTACATACAATAACAGCTATCAAAGCACCATAGGAATGGCTCCATTTGAAGCCTTATATGGCAAGCCATGCTTGTCACCTGTATGTTGGGTAGAAGCAGGGGAAAGAGCTATTTTAGGGCCTGAATACATACAAGAAACTAAAGAGGAAATTGAGTTGGTAAGGAGAAGAATGGCAGCAACTCAAGATAGGCAAAAGAAATTTGCAGACATGAAAAGGAAGCAGGTGGAATATGAAGTAGGAAATTTTGTTTTCATCAAAATCTCACCTATGAAAAATGTACTGAGATTTGGGAAACAAAGCAAGTTAACCCCAAGATATATTGGGCCATACAAAATTCTGGAAAGAATTGGTTCCTTGGCATATAAGTTGGAATTACCAGAAAACATGCAAGGGATGCATGATGTTTTTCATGTATCACAATTGAGAAGGTGGGTCCATGACAAGGTAGAAATTCTTGAGACCCCAACCCTAAGTGCAAATAAATCCTAACTTGGTTTATGAAAAGGATCCAGTGGGGATTTTGGTAAAGGATGTGAAGAAGTTGAGGAATAAATCTCTAAAACTTGTGAAGGTACAGTGGAGTCTTGATCCTAGTGATTGCACATGGGAATTAGAAGACAAAGTTAGGATGAACTACCCTAAGCTATTTTCAGATTAAAGGTAATTCTGATTTTTAATTTGCTTTCCTTTTTGGATGCATGCATTTTTAGTTATTAGGATAGAACTTTTAAAATGTTAAGAAGGAGTTACCTTCAATGATTTCAAAAGGTTTAGTAAAGGATATGAAGGAGTTACCTTCAACACTTTCGAAGGGTTTTGTAAATGGTTTTGAAGGAGTTACCTTCCATGTTTTCAAAAGGTTGTTTAAAGGTTTTAAACAAGGGTTTCGAATATAAGAACTAGGCAGATAGCCTAAGTGTTTTAAGTTATAAAGGACATTAACTTATAATAAAGGATAGACAATCTTATTAAACATCATCAACATTATTTTGAGTTAAGTATATATAACATAGCAAAAATAGCTTAGAGTAAAGCTAAAGATATATGTTCCTTGTATATATATGATTTGACTGATTAAATCATTCTGAAAAGGTTTTCAAGGAAAATTTAAAGGGCAGTTAGCCCAGATATTTTGAAGGGCAGTTAGCCTAGATATTTTGAAGGGCGGTTAGCCCCGATATTTGAAGGGTAGTTAACCCAAACAAAAATTCGGGCAGCTAGCTCATTTATAATCAGACAGATAGTCCATTTTAAGGGCAGTCGGCCTAGAGGACAGTTAGTCCAGAAAAGAGCATTCAGCTCTGATATGAACAGTTAGTTCATTTATTAGCATAACGGACCTTGCTACTTTTTAAGGACAGTTAGTCCACCCTTTTTTACCTGTTTTAGGTAGATAGCCCATTATCCAACATAAAAGATATTTCTATTTTGGTATAATCAGTTTTAGGATAGATAGTCCAGAAGAGAGCAGTTAGCTCAGAATTTAGGACAGATAGTCCAGTATAGAGAAGATAGCTTAGATTTTAGACAGATAGTCTATCTTATTTCCTGTTTTAGCATAATGGATATTGCTATATTATTATTATAATCGGTTGATTAACCAGTTTGGTTGCGGGAAAGGGTTTGACAAATATATGTTTTGAAAAGAGATGTTAGTGAGAGGAAACCCATTCCGCTAAGCGGCGTAGTCTCACTATATATCAGTAAAGTGAGATGTAATAGAAATTATTCATACCAGGCTTTATGTCTGACTCGAAGTTTTTGTTTCTCCTTAAACTCTCGGGTGCTCAAAATTTGGTTTGAGTAGGCTAAGGGTTTAGGTTTTCAGGTTTTAGAAGATTTTGGCGAATAAAGCATCCAAAGACGAGCAGGCAGCTGACGGATAGCTAATTTAGGAATTATGTTTCCGCTGTGTATTAAGACAATTGTGTCTATATTGCTTTGATCATCCAAGGGGACATCTTCATATGTCGCTCTTGGCGTATTGTTGTAAATTATATTTGATCAATGCCTGGGATACGTTTGGGGATTTTTGTAACTTGGATATGATATTATTTGAAATGTAATCACAGAAAATTATTGTTTTTGAAATCTATGATTTTGTTCATATTCAAGTGCTTCTGATATTATGGATACCATTAACATTACCGTATTTTGTCACCAGAAGTTAATACTATGGATGACTGCAACATCCATAGCGCTTAGCTTTTGGCCTCCAAATACGAGATGTTACATTAAATAAAATGTTTGAGTGGAACTTACTAGCCCATCAGCGAATACTCGAATTTCATCGGGTAGTATGAGATGCCTTGGTTAAATTCATGTGATTGCTATTAGGAAGTATTTTACACTTTAGAGTTATATTCTCTTCTGGTGTGCGACAAGTGGTTGCTAGATCCTTAAGAGAATGTAGTTCAGGTTTTCCGGTGGTATCCATAATAAATGATATTTACTAGCTTTTAGTAAATACTTGGATTTCATCATACGGTATGTGACATATTAGTTAAGTTCTAGTGATTACTGAAGGTGATAGTATTTGGCACTTTAAGTTCACTCTCTTTTGATGTGCGGCAAGTGGCTGCTAGATCATTAAGAAGTTTATTCTTGGTTTTCTTTTCAAACATAATAATATAATAATATTAAATAAATGTGGATTTATCAAGTCATGGTTTCTACGATCATCTTGATTGGTATGGACTATCCTTGAGATCATTATGTGATTCTGTGTTCCCGGTCTGAACACGATCCTTGGTATCGGATCGGTTCGAGCGATACCAATTTGTTTGTTTGTTTGCCATGGATTTTGAGTACAATCATTGCAATTGTTTTCGACGATCATTACGATTGGTTTGGATTAACATCTCTTGGAATCTGGAAATTAGAATTCTGTAACTATTCTGTGTTAGTGAAATATATATATATATATATATATATATATATATATATATATATATTCTTGTGTCTTGTGATGATGGATTCCAATTAAATTATTAATATTTGTGTGCTTAGAGATGTTGTGCTTTGTTCTAGGAATTCAGTGTAGTGCCTAATTGGTGTTCGTGACTTAAATGTATAAACATGTGTCTTATGATGAATTATAAGTTAAGTTAATCATGTGACTTGTTATTTCTTAGACAATTGTATTACCTATATATTATTTGTTCTTGTGTTATATCTTGTTCTCACACTATTGGATATTTATAGACGGACCCGGGTGTTATTTTGCTCGGGTCAGGCTAAGACTTTTTAGGTTATAGGACAAGTTGACCTTTGGATGTTTGGGCTAGCAAGAAGACAAACACTTTTGACTTTTTAGTTTATCTCATTTAGGAAATTTGTGAATATGTTTATAAGATGTACAATTGAGATTAGAGAATTGTTAAACTTGTACAACAATCGAGTTTAGTATTTCATTCTGTAAACTCAAAATTTGTATATGTGTAAGTTGAGATTTATTCTGCTCTGATCTCCGACTGTTATTTATATGATATATTGTTCTGATTCTACGAAATCGGTTTGTCTATTACTTTGTATTAATACTGTACATGTCAAATATTAAGTGAAAGGTATAATGACGTGTCAGTGTTAGTATAATGGTATATTCACATTCGATCGCCCTTAACAAGCCGTATTTTCCGGATTAGCAGACCACATTACTTGTAATGTTCTTTGCTAATCGGGGCATTGTAGTGGGGTCGTTACAGTTGGTATCAGAGCTGTGTCAGAACATTATATCATATAATATTACGGATCCGAGACCTAAATGACTTAGAGTTATGTCCCATTGGGTGTGTGGTAGATAGTTATATTAATCATCTAGTTAGGGATAGGAATATAAAATGATTATTGGGATAATCATTTGGGGGCGTAAATTGATCTAAAATTTTTAGATTGATAAACTGGAATTTGTGACATTAAAACCTTTGGAGAATAATGAGTAAAATCTTTTTGAGTTGAGAAAATTTTGGAATTTAATTGGAATGAATTAAATTAAAGTGAACTATTTTCTTTTAATAGAAAATTTGGGAAATTTGAGTAAATAAGTTAATATTTAAATGATCTAGGAATAATCAGAGTTGCGCAGCGGAATTTCAGATATTGAATTGTTCCGCCGTAAGTGATTATGTATGTTTTGATTGATTAGTTGCTAGGAATTTATTGCTTGGTTGCATTTATTTAAAATTAGATGCACGAACGTGATGGATGATAAAATAGATTAAAAAATTGTAATTATTTATTTGTGTTGGCTTGTTCGGAAATTTTTTAAGAATTCTGATCGATATGTGGAACGCCATGTTATTAATAAGAGTTTCTAAACATCATACGAGACATTTTGACATGATGATAATAATCTTGGATGTTAGCATAAGATTTAAAATTTCAAGAATAATTTATATGGTAAATATGTATATAATATTCTTGAATATTAGGAAATCATGAATATGTGTTAGTAACTTAGTTATAAACATATATATGTGTTAGTAACTTAGTTATAAACATTGCAAAGAATATGTCAAAACATGTTGTAGATCGAAAATTATATAATATGGTTTCGTAGTCAATCTCATTTTTCCATAAGCTTGAATATTATTCTCATCTGGATTGTTGAGTGTTTAGTAGGTACCAAAGGCGAATGCTTTGCATTTGAAGCTCGCTTTTGCATTTGGTTTTGCTTTATATGCTTGCTAAAATAAATAAGTTACGTATCTCATATTACATATCGCATTTTTGTGTTTTCCCTACGAGATGCCACATCTTTGAGATGAGATGTATATTATGTATTATATCTATATTGTAAATTTTCCAAATGTTAGCCGTGCAAAGGAGACGCTGGCAAAAAATTTCGTAAATTTAAGGCGTTGGAATTTTTGAGAATTTTTAAGAAATTTTGATAACAAAAATTTGATTTTAGTGTTATAATTTGGAATGATATTAATTAAGTGAATTTTATAAATGGGATTAGAAATCAATTAGCAAATCATTGATTTCAAAGAAAATTATATTATAGATTTCTTTCGTTATGGAAATTGCGGGGATGCAATTTCTTTAAAGGAGGAAGTTTGTAACAACCCCATTGTTAATGTCTTAATTAATTTTGATTAATTGGTGTGATTTATTTAAATCTGGAATTTTTGTAATTTAGTTAGGAAAAATTAATCTAATATGAATATTTACTTAAATTATGGAATTCAATTTAGTCAAAATAAAATTAAAAAAATTGAATTGATTCATATAAGATAATCTAATTTAAGCTTAGTTGATTTAATTAGTTAGGTTAATTAAATCTATTGATTAAGCTAAGTATTGAATTAACTTATTTTGTTGGGCATTCTTACAATCATTCTAGCCTACTAGCCTTCCTAATTTATTTAACTTCCTAAAATAAAATCCTTTAGAAGACTAAATTACCAATTCATGTACGTTTATTCTCTTCATTCTCTAAGAAGCTAAAGATTATTTTATCTCCCTGTAAACAAATAAAGCCCTAAATTGCCTTTTATACTAATTATTAATCCCTAAATCAATTTGCAAATTTCTTGGATGAAGCAGAACTAACAAGGAATACTCGACTTAGGCATAGGGCTTAAAGCATGCGAGCAATGAGGGAGGAGCGCGGCGTGACATGGGTGGTTCTTTGATGAGCAGCGAATCGACGGAGGCGACTGCTGGCGACGATGGTGGCGAGGCCAGGCAAGGGCAAGGTGGAGGTTGGCAATCGTTTCAGGTGGCGGGGTTGTCGTGGTTGAGTAGCTTGCTGATGATGGAAGATGGAGGCCTGTGGTAGATGCAAACTTTGAGGCAGCGATATGGTCGATGTTTCAGTATGATTCACGCATTGTTGGTGAGTTAATTCTCACATAAACTATCTCTATATATGTCGTTGTTTGTTTAGTTGAAAAAACTGCTGCTTTAAGAGAATAACCAAACTAATTGCTATGTCAATGAAATAGGGTATGCTGAAAGTTATACTCTATATAACTTGAAAACTTAGGTTCTGAGATTGTTATTTGATGCTTTGTTGTATGGAAATTAATGCTTGCATGCTTACTTTTCTCCTTGGCCTTGTGATAATGTTTTACAATGCTTGCATTGGCAGTTTTAGGAAGTATATTACATTTTTGTTCCAGTGTTCCTGCATTCAAACCTTGTTGTGTTTCAGTTTTGAGTTAATTATATATGAATGAATATGTATGACTTATTTTATAAACCTATTGAATCATCCTATCTATAAAATCCAGCACCTTTACGTCTTGTTTTAAAACTTGAATTTAACTTATTTTAATAAGTATACTTACATTTTTGGAAGACCGGGTTTTGTAATAAAAGGAATATGTAGGCTTTGAAATTTAATGTACTTGTTTTGCAATTCATAACCTGGTAGTGCTTAAAAATCATGAAGTATGTATACACTTGCTTTTGCAATTCCATGATTTCATTATGTAGCCTACTATTCGAATAAGCTTCTGTTTCTATAAAAGGACCTGACGATTTTATTATTATTTAGAAATAGAAGCCGTGACTTTGCATCTGTATCTAGTGTGTTCATCTGTTAGGCTAGTGTAAGTACAATATACTTATAATTATAGAAATGATTTTTAAAACAAAAGTTGTAAAGTCTAGAGTAAACATACATATGTTTCGAAACATTACATGTTTAAAGGAATATATTCTGACATTTTAAGGACATAAGGATGGGCTGTCCATGATTTATTTTTATAGGTTAAAGACTAATTATTTAGTAGCTATACAAATGTTTATAAACTATAACCTATCATAGTTTAAAAGTTATAATGCAAGCACCTTTTTGCCACAAATGCTTTCGGCCCTGTCACCTTACTTTAGGATCTAACTTATAATGTTATTGCCTCGTTTTATAACATGATTTTTCAAACCATACTAGCCTGATTTATGTTAGAACCGCCCATATATGTTTTATAAAATAAATGTATAAATGTAAACTTAATTTGTTTTAAACCATTGTTTTAAACACCAAATTGAGTTTACAAATGATTTTATGGTTTTGAAAATTTAATGGACTAATATAAAAAGGTTTTTTTAATATGGATTGTTAGCTAAAATAACGGAATATTTTAATAAGTGACAAATTGAATAAATGTTTTGAGAGCCTTAGTTCTATAATACGGGGAGTGCTAATAATCGATTTAATGTTATCGATTGGTTTAAATGCTTTCGAATAACGCTTCGTCGAATATGGTATAACTCATTGAATAGATGTTTAAGTGGAACTTACTAGCCCATCAGCAAATACTCGAATTTCATTGGGTAGTATGGGATACCTTGGTTAAATTCATGTGATTGCTATTAGGAAGTATTTTACTTTTTAGAGTTGTATTCTCTTCTGGTGTGCGACAAGTGGTTGCTAGATCCTTAAGAGAATGTAGTTCAAGTTTTCCGGTGGTATCCGTAATAAGTGATATTTACTAGCTTTTAGTAAATACTTGGATTTCACCATACGGTATAGGACGTATTGGTTAAGTTTTAGTGATTACTGAAGGTGATAGTATTTGGCACTTTAGAATTCACTCTCTTTGGGTATGCGACAAGTGGCTGCTAGATCATTAAGAAGTTTATTCCTGGTTTTCTTTTCGAACATAATAATATAATAATATTAAATAAATGTAGATTTATCGAGTCATGGTTTCTATGATCACATTGATCGATATGGACTATCCTTGAGATCATTTTAAGATTTTGTGTTCCCTGTCTGAGCATGATCCTTGGTATCGGATCGGTTCGAGCGATACCAATTTGTTTGTTTGCCATGGGTTTTGAGTACAATCATTGCAATTGTTTTGGACGATCATTACAATCAGTTTGGATTAAGATCTCTTGGATTCTGGAAATTAGGATTCTGTAACTATTCTATGTTAGTGAAATAAATATATATATTCTTCTGTCTTGTGATGATGGATTCTAAATTAAATTATTGATATTTGTGTGCTTTGTTCTGGGAATTCAGCGTTTAGTGCCTAATTTATGTTCGTGACTTAAATGTATAAACATGTGTCTTATGATGAATTCTAAGTTAAGTTAATCCCATGACTTGTTATTTCTTGGACAATTGTATTACCTTTATATTATTTGTTCTTGTGTTATATCTTATTCTCACACTATTGGATATTTATAGATAGTATGACCTGTTTGCTCGGGTCAGGCCGAGAATTTTCAGGTTACAGGACAAGTTGACCTTTGGATGTTTTGGCTAGCAAGAAGATAAACACTTTTGGCTTTAAAGTTTATCTCATTTTGGAAATTTGTGAATATGTTTATAAGATGTACAATTGAGATTAGAGAACTGTTAAACTCGTATAATTATCGAGTTTAGTATTTCATTTTGTAAACTCAAAATTTGTGTATGTGTAAGTTGAGATTTATTCTGCTGTGATCTATGACTGTTATTTATATGATATATTGTTCTAATTCTGAGAAATCGGTGTGTCTATTATTTTGTATTGATACTATACACGTCAAATTCGGTTCAGATATTAAGTGAAAAGTATAAATGACATGTCTGTGTTAGTATAAAGGTATATTCACATTCGATCGCCCTTAACAAGCCGTATTCTCCGGATTAGCAAAGGACATTACTTGTAATGTTATTTGCTAATCTTGACATCGTGGTGGGGTTGTTACATAGAGGATAAAAGAAAATTTCAAATATCATAAACCATTAAACATAAACCATTAAAAACCTTTATTTTCTTGTATATATTGGCATAATTGGGTTTTAAATATGAGTTTTGTAAAAGAAATTTTCAAAGTGTAAAACCATTGCCAATATAAAAATAAAATATTTATACCATTAAAACATGTAATAGGCATGTAGTTTTAATACTTAATCTTTTTATAGCACTAGTACCCATAAATACTATTTTATTTTAAAATAAATCATTTATTATTGACAAGTACTAAAAAGATTATTTATACCTTTTCAAATTATTTGTCAAAAATAACTAATAACTTAACGATAATATCTTTCTAATAACACCATATTATATTCAAAGATAAGATTACGAAATTTTCTAATTTTCCTCTATTTGTTGCTCCATTTCCATAAGCATTAGAAAATTTGGAGTATATCTCCTGTGATAACCACCCCATACCACCTGTACATCAATGACCTAAAAGAGCGCTGTAACCGTGCTAGGCCGATATGGAATGATAATCAAGGTTGAAATTTAAAGTAGAAAACTGTTGCATATCCCACAATGCATGGATAAAATATAATATAGAAAATATACAATAAAATACAGTGAGGCATAATAAATGAAAATAACATCTCTACTGAATTATGAGTTATGGTACAAATATCATAATATCTCAGTACAACGTTTCCTCACTACATCCCTCGGAGTATATAACAACAAACAATGGAAACTTGAAATATAGAGTAATACGCCATAACTCCTCCAAGCTTATCCCCGTACAGCAGCGACATCACCAATCTATCATCTAGTATGCTCATTTAAGAGGGCCCAAGATGATAAGAAGCAAAACATAAAACCTTGGGTCAGACAACAGGCTGGTGTGAGCGGTAAATGACCAACAAAAGCTATACTGGAAAATATGGTACACGACAGGTACACGAAACCACGCCTGACCTGTCCCTGCAACCAAAGAGTTAGCACATAATAATAAGATATAATATGCTACTCAAAACAAACAACAATAGGATATTGTAACAGAACAAGATAGAAGAATCTAAGCAGCCTCCGCCATTGGCTCTATTCCCAAGCCCTTCTCCAGCATTACTATAGATGATAGCCTACCCGAAAGCAGACATTGTTAGTCCATGAGATGATGGTTTTGATGACAACAACCTTAGAATAGATTATAAAATATAAATACTAACATTACAAGTTTAGATATATATGTATATGCAGGATCTAACCATGCAGGTATCAAGAATGAAGACTGTACAGTACAGAGATTCAAGATATAGAGATAGAAGACTCATGAGTATCAAGATTATCAAGAGTTCAAGGTTAAGTTTGTTTTATTAGGAGTATTTGTTAAAACTCGTAGAAAAGCACTGGCATCTTAATATCCAATTTATTCGTGGAATGGAATCCACTTCGAGCCCGTTAAAGGTATGGAACCCTAAGTAGGATGGAACCTACGAAAATCTAGTGGGACATTGTTTTGTATCCACTAATTTTAATTCAAATGATTTTACAAAATTATCTTATTTTCAAAATGATTTCAAAACTTTCCTTTCAAAAGATTCAAAACTCTCTATCCTGATTTTAAATAATTTTAGCCTCAAAACATCTTTAATTTCAAAGTCAAATTACTCCTGATTTTAAATGTCTTTTCAAATAATATATTTAACTTTTAAATATTTATACTTAGATTTAAATATAAAATTATAGTTAAATTATGTATATACTGTTCTTTATATTTACTTATGACTTTCAACTATATTCAAGTATATTTATAAAGTTTTAAATAGTTTTTATATAAGATAAATATTATTTTTATAGAAATTCAAAATATCAATTTTGGCTAAGGGATGTCGACATGCCCCTAGGCACTATGTCGATATAGTGACAGTTGAAGTTCAAAATTCAAATTTCAAAAGAAGTGTCTATTCGCCATAACTCTTCATGAATGGTCATGGCTGTTGATCTTCTATAAATAGGGATCAGTTTCAACGAATTTTCAATCACTTTTTTCTGGTTTTCACTCCTCTTCTTCTTCCACATTTCTTAATACAAAATCATACCATTACTCTGCCGAAATCAACATCTAATCATACTCGATTACTTCTAGTTTGATTCTACATCACTATCTCTACAAGGTTCTTAGTGCTATTCAGAGTTATAGACTTCTTTGTAATATATTAGCGAGAAAAGGTGTGATTGTAGCCTTGGAAATCAATTAAGCGAGAAAAGGTGTGATTGTAGCCCTGGAAATCAATTGGGTGAACTTGTTGCCCCGGAAATCAAGTATCTCTACCCAGAGGATTGTCATTCTGGAGGGTGTACCTCATAGCCTTGAAACCGAGAGTTGTAATTGTTGAATTATTGTTGAAAGGAAATCCATACTTGTGTTGCGGGACTGGATGTAGGGTAACTCCGAACCAGTATAAAACACGGTGTGTTCTTTCCTTTACTGCTTTTACTTTATATTTGCATCTGTGTTTGATTCTGTGTTCATATCTGTGTCTGATTAGTGTATACATTGTTAACAAATTAAGATAAAACTCAAAAAGATTAACAAATTTCTTAAAACACTATTCACCCCCCCTCTAGTGTTAATTCTAGCCTTAAGATCCTTAATCCGCATTTCTCACATTTGGTATCAGAGCTTTGTTTTCAAAAGTTTCATTATCTGAATTTTGAAAAATTTCAAAATGGTTACTAACACTAGTACTGCTATTACCACCAACACTAGTTCATTTGTAGAAGGTCAGTCTACTGCCAGACCACCACTTTTAAATGGCAGTAACTATGCATATTGGGCATGTAGGATGAAAATATATTTACAATCTGTAGGATTAGATACTTGGAATATCACACAAACTGAATATTCTGAACCCACAACTAATTTTGCACAGTGGACCACTGAGCAAAAGACTGTTGCACAAAATAATTCTAAAGCAATGAATATTCTGTTTTGTTCACTTGAAAGAAATGAATTTAATAGAGTGTCAGTTTGTAATTCTGCATATGAAATCTGGAATACTTTGCAAGTAACTCACGAAGGAACAAGCAAAGTTAAACAGACCAAAATTTCCATGCTCACAAATCAGTTTCAGTTATTTAAAATGAATACTAATGAGTCTATTTCAGATATGTATAGTCGATTTCAAGATATTGTGCATTCTTCAATATCCTTGGGAAAGGAATTTTCGGAAGAAGATCAAGTCAGAAAATGTTTAAATTCTCTCACTCCAGAATGGGATCAAAAGACACTTGCAATTGAAGAGGCAAATGACATCGGTACTTTAAAGATAGAAGAATTGATTGGAAATCTAATGTCATTTGAAGTTCAAATGGTCGGGAGAAGAGAAAGCAAAGCATCTGAAAAGAAATCAATGGCATTCAATGCATTGACCGATGGATCAGACTCAAATAGTGATAATGATGAAGAGATAGCATTTATGACCAGGAATTTTAGGAAATTCCTGAAGTACAGAAAATTGAATAGTTCCAAGAGAAACAACTTTAAGAATTCCGGTAATCAGACTACAGTACCAAACTTTATCAAATGCTTCAATTGTGACGAACCAGGTCATATCAAAAGAGACTGTCCGTATCCAGATAGGCAGAATCCTCCTATGAACAATGAACCAGCAAAGAAACGGAAGCATGCATTTACTGCTACTCTAGATGACTCAGACTCGTCCTCAAGTGATGATGATCAAAAGACGGATAATTCGAATTTGTGTTTCACTGCAGTTCACGACTCCGACGAATTCAAAGAAATGGATTCAGAAAAAGGTACACGTTTACAATACAATTGGTTGAAATTGCTTGCATAGAATTAGTTGCTTGATTGATTGATTTTGAATTGATATGTTGTTTGAATTTTAAAATTTATTTTATTTTTACTATTATTTTATTATTTTTATTATTTTTGACACATTCTGAAATATATTATAAGTATAATAATATTTTAGAAATATAGACATTAATAATAATATTTATTTATGTATATATATTAGATAACTTAGGAAAAATCATGTCATGAAAATTCAAAGGCACATGTCGACATGGCCCCTACCACGATGTCGACATGCCTACCTGAATTTGAATTTCAAATTTTGAATTCAAATGTTTGAATTTCCCTCCACTTTTTCACTTCATTTATTTCTATGAAAAGATACCTTTTGACCAGAGAATATGTCCTTTGAAAGTCTATTTATTCACTATCTTTTATCATATCTTTTCACTTTCATTTTCAAATTCAAACTCTCTCTTCATATCTTCAAGCTCTCTACTCTCTACTCTAATGGCTTCTTCAAGCAACCCCTCAACCATGAGAATTTCCAAAAAAATCAAAGAGCAATTATTCAATGATCCGGAGGCAATTAAAGCATACATCAATTATGCTAATTATGCTAAAGTCCATCCCGGAAAATTTGATATTTTTCAAGATTTTTCTTCTTATGAAATTGATCCTCTTTTTGCAAACAATGGTGTTTTAAGTCTTATTGACTCTTCTCAAAATGATTTTGTTTGCTATCCTAATCTTGTCAAAATCTTCTATGCTAATTTAAACCGTGGTTTTTATAATGGAAATGAGAATGAAATTTGGAGTAGTGTCAAAGGCACTCAAATTGTTTTGAATTGTGATCTTTTGGGTACCATTCTTAATTGCAAAAGCACGGGAATGGATCTTTCTAGTTTTAAAATCGATGAACATGATCGTGAGTCATTTCATCATATTTTTGAAGGAGATGAAAACTTTGAATTTAAAAACCGAAACTTTCATCCTAGAGCAAGAATTGTCAATCTTCTCTTACAACATACTTTGACCCCAAGATCGGGAAATTTTAACAATCCTACCTCAAAAGTGTGCAAAGCACTTTTTGCTATTTTCGGAAATTATGATATCAATTGGGCGCAAGTTATTTTGGATGAACTTCGTCCTAAAATTTTTGAAATGGGAGAAAACACTTTATATCATGGAATTTACCTTACTCGGATTTTCAACTATTTTGGAGTGGATTTCAAAGGTGAAGAATTTGTCTCTAGAAAAGTTTTTAATATCTCAAACATTTCTCTCATGAAAATCCCATATGTTTTTCAACCTTATGAGACTCTTACTGAAAAGGAAGAGCGTTTGGATCATGAAGAAATGGAAGAGGAAGAAGAAGAAGAAAGGGATGAAATGGAAATAGAAGAAGAAGAAGAAGGTGAAACATCCTTAGAAAGTATTGAATATCCTTCCAATCCATCCAACAAAACCCTTCTCAAAAACCAAAAGATAATTGTGGAGAATCAACGGATTTTAAAACGATCCGTTAGTAAGAAGTTGGATAACATGTCTTCAAAGATGAACAAGTTCTTTTCAAAAGTCAGCAAGAAACTTGGACTATCTTCATCATCTTCATCTTCTAACTAATTTTATCTTTTAGTATCTTATTGTATTTGTCTTAGTTTGTTTTCGAATGTTCGTGTAGTTCTTTATGTTTAATCATTGTATTATCCTATTATGCAATGAAATTGAATTTCCTTCCTGTCATCTAGCTTATTTTATATCTTGAATAAATGTTAGTATATTATAGAAATATATATACATCATTATTCACAAAATAAAATTATCATCAAAATTCACTATAGTATGTCGACATACCCCCTTTGACCATGTCGACATGTACTGGTCAGAAGTGATTATTGATTTTGAATTTGAAATTGGAATAACTACCAAATGTCTATTCATTTCAAACGAATTTCTACACCTATATATACCTTTTTCTTCCAGAAATCTTCACTGAAATTTATTTTTCATTCTCTATATCCTTCATTTCTTTCTCTAATTCAATTATGGCCAATCCTATTCACAATCTATCTGAAAATCTTAAAGAAACACTCAATTCATTCAAGAATATTCTCTCTATCATCCTTCGTAATAAACGTCACTTAGAATTAAGTCAAATGCAGATGATCAAGGAACAAGAGAGACACTTCGATGCAATTCGTTGGATGATCTCCTCCCTACACAAGGATGATAATGAAGCACATCCTCCCGTTTCTCTATCTGTTGATAATGAGAATTGGGATGCCATCAAACAAGACCCTATCTTTGGAGAAGAAGGATGGGTTGATGTTCCTCATAACGTTTAATTTTCTTTCTTTGTTTGATTTGTCTGAATTAATTTGTTTGATTTAATTTAGTTTGAATTGATACTTTGTGTGGATTGATTTTATTTGGTTTGAAGATTGGTGTGTGAAACATATATATATACAATGAAATGAATATAGTCTTTAATTAAGTTATTATGCTCATAAGTATCATTATTTCTTAATCTATATATTATATATTCCGTTGTATAGTTTATCAATGCAGGTACTAAAGTCCAAGAGTAAGGGGGAGTAAATTTTTTGTTGATGATAAAGGGGGAGAAATATAAAATAGGGTAGTTAGGCATAGATTAAGGGGGAGTTGTTAGTTTTAGGGGGAGTTATTAGGATAGAAGGAATATTTTATAAACAAAAGTTGTCATCATCAAAAAGGGGGAGATTGTTAGTCCATGAGATGATGGTTTTGATAACAACAACCTTAGAATAGATTATAAAATATAAATACTAACATTACAAGTTTAGATATATATGTATATGCAGGATCTAACCATGTAGGTATCAAGAATGAAGACTGTACAGTATAGAGATTCAAGATATAGAGATAGAAGACTCATGAGTATCAAGATTATCAAGAGTTCAAGAATTCAAGGTTAAGTTTGTTTTATTAGGAATATTTGTTAAAACTCGTAGAAAAGCACTGGCATCTTAATATCCAATTTATTCGTGGAATGGAATCCACTTCGAGCCCGTTAAAGGGATGGAACCCTAAGTAGGATAGAACCTACGAAAATCTAGTGGGACATTGTTTTGTATCCACTAATTTTAATTCAAATGATTTTACAAAATTATCTTGTTTTCAAAATGATTTCAAAACTTTCCTTTTAAAAGATTCAAAACTCTCTATCCTGATTTTAAATAATTTTAGCCTCAAAACATCTTTAATTTCAAAGTCAAATTACTCCTGATTTTAAATGTATTTTCAAATAATATATTTAACTTTTAAATATTTATACTTAGATTTAAATATAAAATTATAGTTAAATTATGCATATACTGTTCTTTATATTTACTTATGAATTTCAACTATATTCAAGTATATTTATAAAGTTTTAAATAGTTTTTATATAAGATAATATTATTTTTATAGAAATTCAAAATATCAATTTTGGCTGAGGGATGTCGACATGCCCCTAGGCACTATGTCGACATACTGACAGTTGAAGTTCAAAATTCAAATTTCAAAAGAAGTGTCTATTCGCCATAACTCTTCATGAATGGTCATGGCTGTTGATCTTCTATAAATAGGGGTCAGTTTCAACGAATTTTCAATCACTTTTTTCTGGTTTTCACTCCTCTTCTTCTTCCACATTTCTTAATACAAAATCATACCATTACTCTGCCGAAATCAACATCGAATCATACTCGATTACTTCTAGTTTGATTCTACATCACTATCTCTACAAGGTTCTTAGTGCTATTCAGAGTTATAGACTTCTTTGTAATATATTAGCGAGAAAAGGTGTGATTGTAGCCTTGGAAATCAATTAAGCGAGAAAAGGTGTGATTGTAGCCCTGGAAATCAATTGGGTGAACTTGTTGCCCCGGAAATCAAGTATCTCTACCCAGAGGATTGTCATTCTGGAGGGTGTACCTCGTAGCCTTGAAACCGAGGGTTGTAATTGTTGAATTGTTGTTGAAAGGAAATTCGTACTTGTGTTGCGGGACTGGATGTAGGGTAACTCCGAACTAGTATAAAATCCGGTGTGTTCTTTCCTTTACTGCTTTTACTTTATATTTGCATCTGTGTTTGATTCTGTGTTCATATCTGTGTCTGATTAGTGTATACATTGTTAACAGATTAAGATAAAACTCAAAAAGATTAACAAATTTCTTAAAACACTATTCACCCCCCCTCTAGTGTTAATTCTAGCCTTAAGATCCTTAATCCACATTTCTCACAGACATAGCAATCATAGCAACCATAGAATCCAAAACCTAGCTATCACCTTCTAAAGCCTTGAACATACGATAACTCGTATGGCCTCGTCCTCGCTTTGCCAGAGACTAATGGAAATCCCGGTTCTCGATTGTGTTCTTCGTACTCACCGGTTAGAAACCCTACATAGTTGCCTCTTGTGAAATCTCTGTACCACCTGACCTAGATCCTATCGGTCCAGAGTACACGACCGGTGCTACCAGCCCTCGGGTGCCCCTGCATATAGTACCCTTGCTTTGAACACAACCAGAACACTCCGAGTTGTCAACAGTTCTTTGGCACTATCAAATCTTCAGAGATTTCCACAACTCCAATCCATTTCCAGGTTCGAGCATATTACTTATCCCATTCCATTATCTTACAGCCTCGCTCCGTCCCAAGCTATCAATCAATTCCTTCGATCCCATTCCTTATCTGAGTTTCCGACCGAAGTGCTAAAACTTCATCATGCCATAACTACCAAACCGTAGAAGCAATCAGCGAGCCACAACTTCCAGCATAATCCATAACCATCCCAGAGTCTTACCTCTGATCTCATCAATTTTGGAGCCCATAATTTGGATAGGTACCGATCCAATTGGATCAGATCGGTACCGATCCAAATACTTTGCCAATTTTGGCTACCTCTCACTTCCAGTCTCTAGTACACTTCCTCTAGATGTCGTAGACCCCTAGCTTTCCCTCTTAGCCTCTTGGTCCTTCCATCTATGCTTCATATCCGATCCAACATAGATGATCCATCATATCTTCAATACTTGGCCTATCCTCCGATCCAACTTCATAGAGCATCACTGGAGCCCATGCTCTACCATCCCTCTAAATCTCACATCGATTGGTGCACAAAATTCGGATCGGTACCAATCCAATTGGATCGGATAGATACCGATCCAAATACTTTGCTCCAATCATCGTGAAATTTTTAGCACATCTTCCTTGCGTGCTCCAGAGCCTATCCTCCAAGTTTTCTGCGAATCCGACGAACTTTGCTCCCGGTATGCGCCGATCGCCAATCTAAGTTCTAAAACATGTACAACACTAGCAAACGAATCAAGCATAACAAGCAATTCAAACATAATAGCGAATCAATCATAGCAAATCATATAATTACATCCAATATGAACATAAAAATCATCCAATTCAATCTATCATCACAATTCTAGCATAGATCTAATCTAACACATAGAATTTCATATCTAAATATACACAAATGACACTAACTAATGATCTAATCCCATTTACATGTTTAATTAGGTTAATCTAAGGTTTCTAATCTAAAATTACCTAAGTCTAATCAATTTATAGCTTAATTTGACAATTCTAACCAATAGTCACCTAATTACAATATATAATCCATCATAGACTAGTGAGAGATCATAACCACTCACCAAATCTACCAAACCTATGAAATATGATGAAGATCTGAGCCGAACGACAACAAATTTGATGAAGATGCAATCCAAATGATGAAATCAAGCTCCTTGTCGAAGATCAAGCTTCTAATTTGCAATTAGAGGTGATCTGAGATGAAATCCCATAAGATGAATGGAGAATTTGAGAGAAGTTAGGGTTTAGGACTGATATCAAATGAGAAGCAAACTTTCAAATGGTCTCTCTCACCTCATATTTATAGCCAAACCTGATTAGACTAATGGGCTTTCTAATTCGGCGCCTTAATCCCCTTCTAATTCTAACCAGTAGACTTTAAAGCATAACTCTGTAATAACTTCCTAACCACTTATCCGATTTTACTATATGACCACTCTACAGGATGGGAAACCACCATCCCAAAGCAATGAAATAGGTTAGAACATCTAATTTGGCTCCTATCAAAAGTTATGATCGAAATAAGATTCTATGGGGGAAAATGGTCACCTAGAGATTTGGGAAAAATCATATATGTGTAAAACATCCCTATAAACCATATCCCAAAATATTAGAATCATACGACCACAATCCAACTAAGGTTATCCTGCATGCCTACCATTTATTAGCAACTATCTAACAATCCAACTAAGCAGCCAAATCAACCATAGCAAGCAAAACCTATCCTATCATGCCGAATTCTAATAGTATAAGATACAATGGTGTAAATAGATACGACATATGGGTCTTACCACTCGAAGAGTTTCAAATATGCCGTCTTTATACTCTCCTCGGTCTCCCACGTACAATCACTATTGTCCTCATTCCATTGTACCTTAACTAGCTTAACTATCTTCCTCCTAAGATGTTTCGTGCCATTCCCAATGACTCGAAGCAGCTTACGAAGTCTTGAAACTTCTGGTTCAACCTCTATCTCTTATAGTTGATCCGGTGCTACCACAATACCCGAGTCATGCATAAATTTCCATAGATAGGAGATATGAAAATCATTGTGCACACCCGTCATCTTCGGAGGTAAATGCACTCTGTAAGCTAATTTCCTAATTCTCTTGATAATTGAAAAAGTTCCAACAAATCTAGGTGCTAACTTTCCTTTCCTACCAAACCGAACAACATTCTTCAGAGGAGAAATCTTAACAAAAACCATGTCTCCAACTGAGAATTCCAAATCTCTTCTTCTCTTGTCTGCATAGCTCTTCTGACGATCTTGAGCAATCTTCATTCGTTGCTGAATGATCTCTACCTTCTCGGAAGTGATCTCTCTAATCATAGCCAAGTATTAGTTTCTCACCTGTTTCCCACAACATGAAGGCGAATTACAGAGTCATCCATATAATGCTTCGTATGGTGCCATGCCAATACTCGACTGATAACTATTGTTATAGGAAAACTCCATTAAATGCAAGTGATCGTCCCAAGACCCTCCAAAATCTATAATGCATGCTCGAAGAAGATCTTCTAAAATCTGATTCACACTCTCGGTCTGGCCATTCGTCTGTGGGTGATAAGAATGCAGCTCGGTTCCTAAAATATCTTGTAAGATCTTCTAGAATCCACTAGTAAACAATGAGTCTCTATCGCTTACAATACTCGTTGGCATACCATGGAATTGAACAATCCACTTAACATATAATTCTGCCAATTTGGATGCCGTTCTGGTAGACTTGACAAGTATGAATCTTGCACTCTTGGTCAGACGATCTACCACTACCCAAATACTATCATATCCTACTCTAGTCCTTGGCAGTCCATCTATAAAATCCATAGATATTTGTTCCCATTTTCATTCGGTAATATCTAGTGGTTGTAGCAATCCACTAGGCTTCTTTTGCTCGGCCTTCACTAATTGACAATTCATACACTTTAAGATGAAACTTCCAGCATCCTTCTTCATTCCTTCCCAGTAGTAAGTCCTCTTCATATCCTTATACATTTTGTTACCACAAGGATGAATAGTTAATCTAGAATGATGGCATTCTCTTAACACTTCATCTCGTAATCCATCAACATTCGGAACAAACGGTCTCTTATCCTTACGAAGCCAACCATCTAGGTCGGTCTTGTACTTGTTCAAATTTTCAAATTCTACTCCCATTTCAATCTTTTCCATGATCTCTACTAGCTTAGCATCTTGTTTTTGACTAGTACCAATCCTTTCAATGAGAGTAGGTGTAATCAATAAACTTGCTAGCATCTCAGGCTCGAGCTCACAATGTGGCCTGAAATCAAATCCAGCTGTATACTCCATATGCTTCCATTCCAAAAACATAGCTCCCAATTTAGCATATCTTCTACTCAATGCATACGTCACTGCATTACCTTTCCCTGGAGTGTAGGAAATATCAAAGCCATAAGAAGCTAAGAACTCCAACCATCGTTGCTACCAACGGTTAAGATCCTTTTGAGAGAAAAGATACTTCAAGGATTTGTGGTCCGTGAATGTAACAACCCTGTATTTTACAATTATTTTTAAATTGATTTCCAGATTTAAAAGCTTTATTTATGAAAAGAATAAATTTTGTTATTGTAAATATAAAAAAACTTTGATTTTGTATGTGGATTAGAATTCCAAATATGACTAAATTTAATATTTCCAGAAATGTGAATTTTGGTCAAATAGTCAAACTTCGACTTTTAACTTAAAAATTTAAAAGTTTGAAATTATAAAGTTTATCTTTTATTATAAAAATAGATTTAATAACTTGAATACTGCTTTTCGTTTCGTTGAAAATGGAGTTAAATTGTAAAAGATATGTACATTTCAATTTTGAGTATAAACTGTTTATTTAACGATTTTGTCTATTTCAAATTATATAAATTACTTTTTCTTTGTTATATTTTATTTTAATACGTGCTAATATGTTATATGATGTATATTTTGTCTTTTAATATTTTTAGAAATGATAATATAATTTTTCTAAAGTCTATTGAAATTGTTTTCAATTTGTTAAGCCTAGTTTCTATTTTCTTTGCTATTTTCTTAATTTAATTATATATAATTAAAATTTATTTATTTATTTTATACATTCACTTTTATTTGCTGTGTTTTTACTTTATTAATATTAATTTTACATGTATTTTGATTAAAATAGATTTTTCCAAATTATTTGGATTGTTTCAATTTATTTAGCCTAGTTTCATATATATTGATATTTTCTTTATATAAATTATATAATTTAAAATGTATTTAATTATTTTTCTTATTTACATTATTTCTGAGATTATTTATCTATTTTATCAGGCTTTTTATGTATTTACAAATAGAAAAGAAATTTGAAAGGCCTTAAACTTTCTATCTTCCTATGGGCTTTTATCTTCCACCGTTTCTTTTTCAATCAATACATCTTTTATTCTATTTTTCCGTTCTATTCCTCATTTTTTTTTCAGCCGACTTCCTCATGTTTTTCACGAGTTTTCAAAGCTTCTTAACCCAAAAAAAAAATCATGGCCTCCATCTTGCAAAAAAAATTAGGTAAATTCTTCTCCTTTCTCTTGTTTTCTATATTTTCTTATTAGAAATTGCTCTTGTTCTCAACTAAAGTGATTGGCTCCTCTTCAACCAGACCTTAGGCCGACCTCCACCACTCCATAGCCTGATCATCAACCACCTCCACCACCTCCAGCACCACCTGGACCCTCTGCCATGTCATCACCTTGGACCCCACTCCTCTGGCCGTGCCCCATGAGCCTTGGCCGAGCCTTGAATTGCCTTGAATCCATGTTAAAGTGACATTGTTTTGCCTTGTTGTGTTGTTTCATGCATACTCACCTTTTGCTATCCTCTAAACATGTTTGGCCGACCCTTAGGCAACCAAAACCTGATCCAAATCTTGCCTTAGACCTGTAGTACACCATATGGCTGAACCTGAAGGTTGTTGGAAGCAAGTGCAAAGCAATTCTACTTTGATTCGTGCAGTTGATTCTATATTATTCTATCGTATTGTGCATTTGAAAACTTATATTGTTTGTATTGTTTTGTCTTATGTATTCGAGGAAGTTAACCTTGTCTCTCCCACACTCATCATCATCATGGCTGAGAAAATGAACCCCTTGTTCGAGCTTTTGAATGGTTAAAGCACAGTCAAGTAATCTATTCCGTTGTTGCTTCTTATCTTCATTGTTTCAACATTGTTTGCGTTGAATATTTATGTGTATATTGTCTTGTTTGGTTATTGTTTACAAGATAAATATCAAGGCTCTCCATTCATTCAAATCAAAAGTCATGCTATATCGTGCTTGTTGTGCTTTCTGGAATCTATTCTGTGTGTTTTGATCGCTAATCTCCAGCTTTAACAGGTGAGTTATTCTCACCAGACAATATGTACCTATATAACTAGTAAATTGACACCCTGTGAATCTGTAGAAATATATTATCATGTTATACTTGACTATGTTATGATCATATGATGTTTATACACCTGTTATATCATCCGTTACTGTTATATAATGTATTATGTTCATTTATATCTGTTTATCACACTGCAAGTTCCCTGTAGACTAGAATCACTATGGGTTGAAATGATACATACCCGAACGGACTTTAGAATAGGGAAAAATCATTATGGGCTGAAATGATAGGCCTGAATGGTTTTTATTTAACTTAATTTAACTTGGGATTGCGGGTTTGAAATGATAGAAACCGGTTTTTCTTTGTAAATTGCGGATTGAAATGATATATATGTATCACTTGACCTAGGTTAGAAAACTATATACAGGCCCGTGGTTATTTTATAAAGTGTTTTTGGATATTTTAAAGTATTTTAAAAATATAAATTTATGAAATTTGATTTAAATAGATTTTGAAACGTTTTAAAATAAAGAAATTATGATTTTTCTATGAGTTAAAAATGTAATTAATGAATGGTTAAATTGGATTATTGAAATATAACTTAAGTTTGGAATTTGGAATTTTGGTTAAAAATGATATTTAAGTTATATGAATAAAAATGAAAATTTAATTATATTTGGAAAATGGTAAATATGATAATTTGATTAAATTTGAATTTAAGCGATTTATTAAAGTATTATTGATTTTTCTATGAGTTTAAGTGGTTAAATAAATGAATGTTTAAAAGTGATCTTTTAAAATATAACTTGACTTGGAAATGTGAAATTTGGTTTTAATTAAAGGTTTAAGTTAATTAAATAAAATTGGAAATTTTGTTAAATTTGTGAAATGGTAATTTAAATTTGAAGTGTTAAGTTATTTGTTGAAATGTGAAGAATTGGAAACTTTAACACTTAAATTTATTAAGTAAATTGTTGAAAATTGGATTTAATTATAAGAAATTTATTGTGAAAAAGATATATGTTAAATGATATGTAAATGAACATTTTAAATGTTAAAATATGATTTTTAAAATGTTTATGTGTTTTAAATTGAAGTTATTTAGTTGATGGAAATACACAAAAATATGGAATTAACTTTTAATAGCATTCAGAAATGCTATAGTTTCTGAATTGAACTAAAATTGTGTAAAAAAGAGCTATTACAGCATTTCTGAAATGCTGTAGTTGCTGTAATTGAACTTATAGGCAAATATTGAACTCAGGTCTATTATAGCATTCTCTGGAAATGCTATAGTGGTCTGCAGTCTTTGCTGAAACCAAATAAAACCTTTGTTTTGAAATCTGAGTTACCGCAGCATTTCAGAAATGCTGTCTTTTCTGTTTTGAACTATAATTTAACTAAAAACTGAGTTTTAACAGCAGTTTTAAATGCTGTCTTTGCTGAATAAAAATGTTTTCAAGTATAACTTATAACAGCTTTTTCTAAATGCTGTGAAAGGCTGAAATTTTAATAATTATGGTTTTTGACTTAGTAAACGAACTCAGAATGGTTTGAAACTTTGGAAATTGAATACTTGATTTGAAAATATAATAATTACACTATTAAAAGGTTTAAATGAATTATTTTGATTGGAATATAAACTATTTAAAGGTGATTTGAAATGATAGTAAATGAACGATATCTTTGAATTTAAAAGGTATTTAAGGTTGAATATTTGGATTTGAACTGATAGGATATTTTATTATATTAAAATGATTTGAAATGAAGTTTTGTTAGGATATGATATTTTATTATATTAAAATGATTTGAAATGAAGATTTGGAAAGATTGATATTTGATATATTAAAATGATTTGAAATGAAGTTTTGGAAAGATATGATATTTTGATATATTGAAATGATTTGAAATGAAGTTTTGAAATGATATGATATTTTAAATATATGGAAATGGTTTGGAATTGATTTAATCTTTATTTTGATAAATATATGGTTTTTAAATGATATTTTATTTTGAAGTAAAGTATTGTTTTAAAAGTTATAACCATGGGTTATAATAACGATTGGCTGTTAAAGAGACCGGGATCAGATATGGACATACTCTCTGTCGATACCGAAAACCACTTTGACAACTGTGTACGCGGTGGAGTTTCCAGAATGAAGTAGGATGGTGGCGACGATCCTAAGGTATATACGTGGACCCAACTCCCGTGAGTTGGCATAAGGTGGCTAAAACAGGAGCGATTGACGGACCAAGGAGGTAGCACCTCTTATCGGACACACTTCTTCGATACCATTCTATTACTTGTGATTGATTTGGTGGCCACCCTTGATTTGGGAGTGTTGTTCAAGGTGGGCGGTAGTGGCTGCTATGCGTCACCACTAGTCCGGATGCGTAATTGGTATATCTACCCTGGCATTGCCTAGTTGTGCCGTGTCACCTACCATATCGAGCTTTACTACGATTTGTGATTTCTCCCGTAGCCTGTGGAGTATCGAGGGTAGCCCCATTTTGGGAGTATGCTAATACTGGATTGACTACTAGGACTATTACGTGTTAAGGGGAATATTGGGTCACTCCTTAACGCTATTTAAAAGTATGTTTATTTTATGATTAGACATTATTATAATAGCGAATATTACTACATAGTAGATAGTTTAACGGATCCTTAAAGAATGGGCGATCCCAAGCATTCTTTAAGTTACTTGTACCTTTATTACAATTCACTTGAGTTGGTTTACAGTATATAAGTATGTATGTCCTGACTCGAGTGTTTGTATTTTTATTTACGCTCGGGTCAACCTGAGTTATTCACAGATTTGGATTTCCACTCTCTTGGAGATTTGAATCGCTGGAGATTATCTGCTTGTCCTGTCCTATCTATTTCAATTCCGTTGTTCTACTCAGCTTGTACTTGGTTATAATATTGAGACTTTTGTTGTATTCTATTTCTTCTGTTATATCTTATGTAACTCTGATATATTTATATAGTAGCTTCATGAACTACTATTTCTTTTACTTCCGCTGCATTATTTTACTCTGTGTCTGTGATATGTGATTTTATTTATTTACTGTATATTCTGAGATTTGCCAAATTTTATTTACAACGTGGTATTTTGAGCAATTCAATTCCGGCATGAGTGTCTACCTATACACTTATAATGGATGCGAATGGTTAAAAATACCGGGTCGTTATAGTTGGTATCAAAGCTCTGGTTTTAGGCAAACTCAGCATATAGGGTAAATTTAATTACAGAATCACTTTCGTTCAAACTTAAATTCCTTCTCCTTCAATTCGGTTTCCTTTGAATTTTGGAACGTTCCCTTCGGTTCCAAAGTCCATTCTTGTCCTCCCCTATTCGTGTCTTCTTGATTCTGGAGTCTCCCATAACTCCACTCTGAATAATCTTTCTAATGAATTGGCGGTCCCGCCAATATTCTAATGACTTGTAAAGGGGTGGAACTTCTTCACAAAAAGCATTGATTCATCGGAGACCTCTGTATCCTTGGTTTACAATGCTACTATCTCTTGCTATGCCTGAATTCTATCTCTTGAGATTGAATGTAGATTTACCCCAGAAAATCCACATCGACCTTATTCTTCAAGTCACAGTTGACCCGGTTAAGGTTGCCCGTGATCTATATAGTCTTATCCATACTTCCTATTCTATTATTTAATCATCTTATCTTTTGTCTCCAACTTATCTTCAAATCAGAATTCTCTTTGACTTGAGTCCATCAAAATTTGAATCCTTATCCTTATTTTGAAAAATTAATCTGGTATTTGAAAATTTTATATTTCAAAGATGTTTTATATATTGTGTTGTTTGAGTTGTTGATGTTGATTTGGGTTTCCGATCGGTTTGTCTAATCAACGCTATCGATAGGATCTCCAAAACACTTGAACAGAGCAAACTGACACAATATGGGTTTTAAATTTAGTAGATGGATAAATTTTGTATAATTATAATATGTATAAGGTTAATTTTCTGAATTTTGATAATTAATGGAATTGGGTGTTAAGAAATAACATTTAACTTTGCATGTATTTTATAATCATTGGCTTTAGGTTCATATCTAAATAATTAAACATGGTTATAAATTAATTTGGAAATTTAAATGGATTTAAATCAAGAATGTGAGAATTTAATTTCCGATGATTTCGAACTTTGTTTTGAAAGTTTTAAAAGGATTTATTATTTAAAAGTATTTCTAGTAGAAATTGTTTCAAAGGATTTTTAATTTGGAAATCAGTGCTCTTTTCTTTGTCGCTGGAAAATAATTTCGGTGATGACTGCAGCATCATCGACGTTCATTTTAGAGTTTCGAAGTGAAGAGACTGTTCTGTAGTCTTGCTACAGCTTTGTTTTGGGGAATTTAATTAATATGAATTTCTAAAAATATGACTTGATTTATAATATATATAGATATATGATTTAAATTTGATTTGACATATTATGTACATATATTTATTTATCTCTAACTGGTTTGAAGGAAATCGGAAATTAATTCTTACATTTTTTTTCTTAAAAGAATAATTTCAATTATAAAAAGAAAAATCAAAAAAAAAATTCTTGAGATAATTGAATCGGAAAGTTTTATTTGTATAACACACAATTTCATTCCAATATAACTTACCTAAATTACACAGAAGTTGAATATGAAATTGGATAATATACAATATAGAAAGGATTTTATAAATAAAATTTGAGTGGTTATAATAAATGTTATACACTTAAATTTTAGTTATAAAAGATTAACAGAGGTAAATAGTGAAAAAGGAATTTAAAGAGATTTTATTTAAATAACTTAATAATCAAATTTGATTTAATATGGAACCTTAAGTCTAACCTAGGAATTTTAATAAAGGTTATTTCCTGAAATGAATATGTTGTATAATAAATAATGTATCTTTGAATAGATAAAATAAAATACATTTTGATTGGACTTTTGGTAATAAAGTTATTTAACTTGAATTCATAGTTTAATTGATGTCTAAATGAATAAATGTGTAAAGAAATTTGATTGTTATATTTGCTATGATAAATATTTTATTTATGAAATTGATATGTCTTGAAAAATGAATAATTATGATTTAAATAGTTAAAATGTATTTTAACATCACTAAAACTTGATAATTGAGAATTTGGTTTTCAAATGGAAATTTTAAGTGTAACTTATTAAAGGAATATCTATTTATGAAATGGGTATTTTAAATAAAGTGTTAGGGTATGTGTTAAATTTAGAGCTAAGTAAAATAGTGAGCTTTTGACTTAATAAACGAAGTATAGTTTAATTTGGATATTCCATTCATAAAAGTTTGTTTTAATAAGTCATAAGTTAAATGATATCCAAATGAATATTCTAGAATAAAACTGATTTGAAATATTAATATATCTACTGTAGCATTTTATAAGTGCTGCTGTTTTGAAAATACAATGTTTTGGAAATTTTTAAAATTGAACGAACTTAGAAATGTTATAACTTTAAAATGAATATTGTTTGATCTTGGACTAAAATGGTTTAAATGAAGATTATTTTTAAAAAAGGTGTTATGATTTTCTAAGTGTTATGTTTTTTTTAAGAATAACATTTCCAAAGTGTTATGATTTTTAGTAGTATGATTTCCAAATGATAACATCTCTAAATTATTATGATTTCAAAACATTATGGTTACAAATCTATTATCTTATTTTGTTTTTCAAACTATCTTTTGGTTGTCCTTATTTCTCTTATCTTGTTACAGAATGGAAAGGCTATTGCTTATACCAGTCTGTTTAGAAATCTTTCTGTAATCTTGATAATCTTTGTTACTCATCTGGATCTGAACACTGTTTTTCCATTCATAGACCGTCGGTCAAGTGAAAGGGAGATTCAGACTTTAGAGGATTTTTTTTTTCGTGCTTGTACTCTTGATTTAATTACCTCCATCTTGTTAAACTTACCTATAACAATAGTTATTAGGTGTAATTCCAATCTTCTTATCATCTTGTCTTAATTCTATTCATTCTATCTTTTTATGTGCTTTCCCGTACCTCGTTCCTTTTCGGGAACGAAAAGTTTTGAGTGGGGGAGAGTGTAACAACCCTGTATTTTACAATTATTTTTAAATTGATTTCCAGATTTAAAAGCTTTATTTATGAAAAGAATAAATTTTGTTATTGTAAATATAAAAAAAACTTTGATTTTGTATGTGGATTAGAATTCCAAATATGACTAAATTTAATATTTCCAGAAATGTGAATTTTGGTCAAATAGTCAAACTTCGACTTTTAACTTAAAAATTTAAAAGTTTGAAATTATAAATTTTATCTTTTATTATAAAAATAGATTTAATAACTTGAATACTGCTTTTCGTTTCGTTGAAAATGGAGTTAAACTGTAAAAGATATGTACATTTCAATTTTGAGTATAAACTGTTTATTTAACGATTTTGTCTATTTTAAATTGTATAAATTACTTTTTCTTTGTTATATTTTATTTTAATATGTGCTAATATATTATTTGATGTATATTTTGTCTTTTAATATTTTTAGAAATGATAATATAATTTTTCTAAAGTCTATTGAAATTGTTTTCAATTTGTTAAGCCTAGTTTCTATTTTCTTTGCTATTTTCTTAATTTAATTATATATAATTAAAATTTATTTATTTATTTTATACACTCACTTTTATTTGCTGTGTTTTTACTTTATTAATATTAATTTTACATGTATTTTGATTAAAATAGATTTTTCCAAAGATTATTTGGATTGTTTCAATTTATTTAGCCTAGTCTCATATATATTGATATTTTCTTTATATAAATTATATAATTTAAAATGTATTTAATTATTTTTCTTATTTACATTATTTCTGAGATTATTTATCTATTTTATCAGGCTTTTTATGTATTTACAAAATAGAAAAGAAATTTGAAAGGCCTTAAACTTTCTATCTTCCTATGGGCTTTTATCTTCCACCGTTTCTTTTTCAATCAATACATCTTTTATTCTATTTTGCCGTTCTATTCCTCTTTTTTTTTCAGCCGACTTTGTAGGATCGATTTCACCCTAGAGGGGGGGTGAATAGGGTGATACTATTAATTATTAAAATTTATTGCGCAAGCTTAATATTATCAACACAGATTTCAACACAGCAGAATAACACAGCACAGACAATATCAGAATAAATGCAGAAGAGAACAACACAGAATTTACCTAGCTTCGGCAAAACTCTGCCTACGTGCTGCCCCCAAGGTTTCTACTAGAAATTAGATAGTCAGACGCTTACACACGTAAACTCGCTATACCCGCTATTGACTACTCTAACTCTACGCTCAAAACCCTGCCACAACTCAGCCACTGAGTTGCGAATTCTCAATCTACGCCACGTAGATTGTCCCCTAGTCACACGACTAGCAAATACAACGGTTTAAAAGATTTTAAATTTAAAACACAAATTAAAATGAAACAATTATAAAATAAAACCCTAAAATAAACTCCCTTAATAAAAACAAGCCGGCCTCTTTTTCTTTGTATTATAGCTTGTGAAAAATGATGGCCCGTTTGTTTTTCTTCGTTCGTTCCTCTTCCTTCAGCTTCTGAAATTAGGGCTTTTGATTGTTAAAGCCGCCGACTATATTTATCTTGATCGAATGATGATTGTTTGCTCCTTAGCTTTGTCGACCGATGCTTACTCTACTTGCGTCTTTGTGTAGCTTGCTACGGCAGCTTCAATTCGATCGAATTCGAATTTGTTCTGGTATGTCATTTGTTCCTTTTGCTTTCTGGTTTTATTGCTTGAATTCGATTCCTCTTTGCCGATGATGTATAGGATATTTATATAGGATTCCATCTCCTTGTTTTTCGTTCATCTGATAGTTATTTGATTTCGTCAATCACTTTTGCTTGCCGTTCGATTTTACTTGAATGATGATGATTTGCACTGACTTGTTCATGCGCGTATATTCGATTCACACGTCATTGATCGATTTCGTGATGACCACGGTTTCGATTCTGGTTTGACGATGTTGATTTTTCTTTGTGACTTCGGGCTTGACTTGTTCTTACTGTTCGATTTTTGCCTTGACTTGGTCACAACTTATATTATCTGGTTGTATGCTTGAACTTGTGATTTTGAGATTTGGACACGGCTGTTGACATTGATTATTTGAAAACTGCTGCTTTAAAAAAAATCATACTTGATTAATTTTGTTGCCACTGTTTCATTTTAGACAGACATGTATTTGTGTATATACTTGAACTCATTGATGGGCACTGCTCAAACTTGATATTTGATCACTGTTTCTGCATATATGTGCATATATTGGTGGATTTGTACTGTCTGGTATTGGCTTGAATTGCAATCGAGATTTTGAAACTCACATTGACTTTGTTGTTTACTTAGCTCGATGATGATTCGAGTAATTGGTTTGTACATGTCTTGATTCTCTGTAGCATATTCATGTATTCACTTCCATACTTGTTGATATTGTCTGAGTTCCCTGTGTCACTTTGTTCCTGGTTTGTTTATCTGTTTGTTTGCATTGAGTTGATCTTGATGCATTGTATCTGTGTAGTCTGGTCTGGTGGCATTTGTCAAGTTTCACTATTTTGGTCTTGTTTTCTGGTCTTGGCTTGCTGTTGGTTTGAGTTCTGTTGCCTTTGAGTTTTGCTTGCACTCTTTGGTCTTGAGTTCTGGTTTGTCGAGATCACAGTGGCCTTCACTTCATATGTACAGTACTTGGTTCACTGTTTGGTGCACTGACTTGAACTCTATAGCCCTGTGTTGAATCCAGCTTAAAGCGCTCGGGTTTGACCTTGTACTGATTGTTGTGACATTGTTTTATTGCACCTGAGTTGAATCCGATAATCTGGGTTTGACCTGTGCTCACTTGTCCCTGTAAATTTATCAAGTGTATATATATCGGTGTGCACGGCCTTGTGACATGTACAGTGATACACTGTGCATGTCACATCGTTCGTGTGTGATGAATTTAAATATAAATGATGTCGAACAACCCAAATAACTGAGGCAAATAATATTTTCAAAATCCACATTTTATTTTATATTGCAAAAATATTTCTTTTTCAATTTTACTGCGTTTGAGAATATTTTTGCAGATTACTCGGATGCTGGAATCAGACTGGAATGCAGTTGAAGACAAAATACGAGTGTGAGTGATATGTAGTGAGGTTATTAATGTAAAAATGAATTGTGATGTATTCAGAAATTGTATAGATATAGTGAGAGCCTGAATGTGTACTATTCAAAAATTGTAATAAAAATTTGTTTGAATAAAATTTCTGCTTGAATTCAAATTCTGTGTAATTTAATTTTATTCAGCATATTGTCATTTTATCTGTGAAAAATGAAATAGTACATTATCAAATACATTTAAATAAATGTATATATGTTTATTATCATCAAACAAAAATCATATAGACGCATATTCAACAATCTCCCCCTTTTGATGATAACAAACATATATTTAAGATTTTGACTATTTTAAATGTATTTGAATATTCAGTTTGCTCCCCCTATTTATATGCTCCCTCTCTACACAATACTCCCCCTTCATGTATGCATAAAAAAAATTCAAATTAGAAAATATTTGATCTTTATTTTCAAAATCTTAACTTTTCTCTCCCCCTTTTGTTATCAGCAAAAGAACAATAGTAATAGAAAAAATATAGATAAAGTGATTGACATTAAAACAATATTAACTCCCAATCGAGTATAAATATTAAATTTTAATAAAAATCAAACAAAAATCATAAATACTCTGTTTGACGCATGTTCCACTTTAGAATGATAGGGATAATGTCATCATATAAAACCATATAGTTGGGTCTATTTGTGGTATATTATAACAGGAATTTGAATATCTACTAACCATGCATAACCGTTAGGACTTTTAAATGAGATTAGTAGTATTCCAATTTTTTTTTTTTAAAATGAATTCAAGTATCTTCTAACCACGCATAACCGTGAGGACTTTTAAATGGGATTAGAATCAACTTGTCTAATTAATCAATCAATTTTCGATATGCATTCCATACATGCATAACCGTGAGGACTTTTAAATGAGCATGGAAGCACATAACAAATTCAAAGTAATTCACCCATGCATAACCGTGAGGACTTTTAAATGAGAGTGAATACTTTGGATGTTTTTTTATTTGTTAAAATAATAAAATGAAAAATGAATGATTCCCGTTTAAAATACCACATATTGACTTACTATATTGGATTTTGATGAGTGATGGTTGATAGAAAAATGATAGAAATAGAAATGGTCGTGAAATTTTTGCCAAACAAAATTTTTATAACTCTTGTTTAAAATTTCTAAAGAATTTTATTAAATATACCGTCTCGAGTTACAATATATGATTAATATCAACACTCATCACTTTTTCAATCACTATTTATCTTTTCGATAATTAGTAGGGGATCAGATTAGTTAAAGTAGTGATTCAAAATCAATTTCAAAAATAATTATAAAATCAATTTCTCTGAAATAACTAATCTGAAATAAGGTCAAAAATGATTTTCTTGAAGGGTGTATCTAAGAAAAATATCTGTTAATTGAAAATTATTTGAAATGAAAAATATGCGGATATTTTCTTTGAAAAATGATGCAATTACTGAATGTTAAATCACGTTCCACTAGTAATTTTTCATCAACTAGATTGCCAGTGTAATCTGCATCTAAATTTTTCTTTCACTCATCATTTTCAATGTTATAGACCAGACTGTGAAAATTCAACAAATTTCATAAAATCATTTGTAACATCCCTTTTGAATTGAAGCCGTTGAAATATACAAGCAATAATCATAGTGTCAGAACAGATAAGCAAATATATCCACTTGTAGCATGAGTAATCAGTAATCAATCAATTAATTAATCCAAGCAATTTCTATTCAATGATAATTGGTCAACATTTTGAATAAGTCGGAATTAACATCATCAATTATTTCATATAACTGGCTGATTTAATTCAGATTATGGTGCAGATTATCACATTTAATTTATCGTTTGATAATTAATACAATTACCTGTTTTACCTGTACGATAATCTTTCGTTGTTGTCCTTGTGAATCTGTCACCTTTATACTAGGCTAAGGAACTTTGAATTGTCGCCTGTTGTGTTTCTGGAACAGCCAGAATCCAGATAACACCGTTGTTGTTCCTTAGCCTGCCACCACACCTACACGGTAGAATATTTTTGTGACCTATTTGTTTTTATAGGTCCATGGTTGTTAGTGGCAGAATAATTTGAAAAATAATTTTGTGGAGACCCATAACTATTTGTATATGTTCCTTTTGGCACCCAAATTTGTTTAATTTTGAGAGATTCTATTTTTGTGCCTTTTGGAACCCAAATTGGAATTGTTTTCTTGTGTTTGGGCCTATACCAACAATTATTCTGATTGTGTCCAAATTTTCTACAAATAGTGCACATTGAATTGTCTTGCTTAATTTCACTTTTATATCGTTCTTTTTGAGTATACCCAAGTCCTTGTCTATCAATATTGACCGATTGTTTCCCTAATAGCATATTCAATGATTTTTTACTTTTGGAAAACTTATCTAAAGTAGTAGACAATTGTTGGACTTGTGATTTGAGTGATTCGTTTTCATTTAACAATTGTGTGCACCTTTTGATAGAATTTTCTCTTCTCGTATTTTCACTTTCTTTTAAAATCAGAATTTCATTTTCAAGTGATTTTTTATTGATTTCTGATTTTTTAATCTCATCTTCGAATGTTGGACACTTATCACACTTAGGGATCCTACTTTGATAGTTTTTAACTAATTGGTCAAGTTGTTTATTTAATTCTATCAGAGTATCTTTTTGTGATTCGAGTTTAGCGTATCTTTCCCTAAGTCGTTCAAAACGGCCGTTTACATCATGGAAATGAATAAGCAACTCAGAATGGGTAAGTTTTGATACCTCACTTGGCTCGTCATCGTCACTGTCAGTTATATTACCTTGAAGGCACAAATCCGCTTTTTCGCTTTCACTGCCAGTGCTTTTATCATCCTCATCCGTTTCATCCCAAGTGGCTGCAAAACTTTTCTTTTTCTGTTTCTTTCCTCGGCTGAATTTATTTTGTGGACAGTCGGGACTGATATGACCGGTTTTGTTGCACTCGTAACAGATGATCTTCTGTTTGTCTGGGCTGTCAAATACTTTTGCTATTCTGCTTTTTAACTTTTGGTTTAGAGCTGGATTTCCGTGTTTCTGATTCCACTTTTTGAATTTTCTTATTAACAGCTCTAGTTCTTTTGCACCATCATCATCGTCATCATCATCACTTTCAGTTGTTCCTTTAAGAGCTATCGATTTCTTCCGAGTATCTCCTCCTTCACGCTCTTCTTTGAATTTCATCTCTAGCTCATATGTGGTGAGATTTCCGATGAGTTCTTCAACTTTCAACTGTTTCAAATCTTTTGATTCTTGAATTGCAGTCACTTTGGCTTCAAAGCTTCGTGGAAGGACTATGAGGATTTTTCGAACTATTTCCAGTTCGGTGTATGATTTTCCGAGAGCTTTCGATTTGTATACGATATTGGAAAGTCGTCCGTACATCTCTTTGACATTTTCTTCCTTCGCCATTGTAAAGTTCTCATATTCGCTGCTTAGCATAGCAAGGCGAGATTCTTTGACTTGAGATGTTCCTTCGTGAGTCACTTCGAGAGTGTGCCATATTTCCTGCGCAGATGAACAATGTGAAACACGATTAAATTCAATTTGATCTAATGAACAAATAATAGAATTCATTGCTTTGGCGTTAGTAATTTGTAATTTGTTTTCTAACTCTGTCCATTGATCCTTTGGTTTTTCTATTTCCTGATTGTTCACTGTTATAGTTGGTTTGTTATATCCAGTCTCAACTATATTCCAAGCGTCAATGGTTTCTAGAAAAATTTTCATCCTATTTTTCCAATAAGCATATTCACCATTGAACATTGGTGGTCTAACTATCGACTGACCCTCAGCAAAAGCATTATTAAAAGACGCCATTTTTTTTTAAATTCAAATTTTTAAAACAAAAATTGATTTTTGAAAAAAATTCGAATTTTTATAAACAGCAAATAATTGACTCCTATTCCTAGCTCTGATACCACTTGTAGGATCGATTTCACCCTAGAGGGGGGGTGAATAGGGTGATACTATTAATTATTAAAATTTATTGCGCAAGCTTAATATTATCAACACAGATTTCAACACAGCAGAATAACACAGCACAGACAATATCAGAATAAATGCAGAAGAGAACAACACAGAATTTACCCAGCTTCGGCAAAACCCTGCCTACGTGCTGCCCCCAAGGTTTCTACTAGAAATTAGATAGTCAGACGCTTACACACGTAAACTCGCTATACCCGCTATTGACTACTCTAACTCTACGCTCAAAACCCTGCCACAACTCAGCCACTGAGTTGCGAATTCTCAATCTACGCTACGTAGATTGTCCCCTAGTCACACGACTAGCAAATACAATGGTTTAAAAGATTTTAAATTTAAAACACAAATTAAAATGAAACAATTATAAAATAAAACCCTAAAATAAACTCCCTTAATAAAAACAAGCCGGCCTCTTTTTCTTTGTATTATAGCTTGTGAAAAATGATGGCCCGTTTGTTTTTCTTCGTTCGTTCCTCTTCCTGCAGCTTCTGAAATTAGGGCTTTTGATTGTTGAAGCCGCCGACTATATTTATCTTGATCGAATGATGATTGTTTGCTCCTTAGCTTTGTCGACCGATGCTTACTCTACTTGCGTCTTTGTGTAGCTTGCTACGGCAGCTTCAATTCGATCGAATTCGAATTTGTTCTGGTATGTAATTTGTTCCTTTTGCTTTCTGGTTTTATTGCTTGAATTCGATTCCTCTTTGCCGATGATGTATAGGATATTTATATAGGATTCCATCTCCTTGTTTTTCGTTCATCTGATAGTTATTTGATTTCGTCAATCACTTTTGCTTGCCGTTCGATTTTACTTGAATGATGATGATTTGCACTGACTTGTTCATGCGCGTATATTCGATTCACACGTCATTGATCGATTTCGTGATGACCACGGTTTCGATTCTGGTTTGACGATGTTGATTTTTCTTTGTGACTTCGGGCTTGACTTGTTCTTACTGTTCGATTTTTGCCTTGACTTGGTCACAACTTATATTATCTGGTTGTATGCTTGAACTTGTGATTTTGAGATTTGGACACGGCTGTTGACATTGATTATTTGAAAACTGCTGCTTTAAAAAAAATCATACTTGATTAATTTTGTTGCCACTGTTTCATTTTAGACAGACATGTATTTGCGTATATACTTGAACTCATTGATGGGCACTGCTCAAACTTGATATTTGATCACTGTTTCTGCATATATGTGCATATATTGGTGGATTTGTACTGTCTGGTATTGGCTTGAATTGCAATCGAGATTTTGAAACTCACATTGACTTTGTTGTTTACTTAGCTCGATGATGATTCGAGTAATTGGTTTGTACATGTCTTGATTCTCTGTAGCATATTCATGTATTCACTTCCATACTTGTTGATATTGTCTGAGTTCCCTGTGTCACTTTGTTCCTGGTTTGTTTATCTGTTTGTTTGCATTGAGTTGATCTTGATGCATTGTATCTGTGTAGTCTGGTCTGGTGGCATTTGTCAAGTTTCACTATTTTGGTCTTGTTTTCTGGTCTTGGCTTGCTGTTGGTTTGAGTTCTGTTGCCTTTGAGTTTTGCTTGCACTCTTTGGTCTTGAGTTCTGGTTTGTCGAGATCACAGTGGCCTTCACTTCATATGTACAGTACTTGGTTCACTGTTTGGTGCACTGACTTGAACTCTATAGCCCTGTGTTGAATCCAGCTTAAAGCGCTCGGGTTTGACCTTGTACTGATTGTTGTGACATTGTTTTATTGCACCTGAGTTGAATCCGATAATCTGGGTTTGACCTGTGCTCACTTGTCCCTGTAAATTTATCAAGTGTATATATATCGGTGTGCACGGCCTTGTGACATGTACAGTGATACACTGTGCATGTCACATCGTTCGTGTGTGATGAATTTAAATATAAATGATGACGAACAACCCAAATAACTGAGGCAAATAATATTTTCAAAATCCACATTTTATTTTATATTGCAAAAATATTTCTTTTTCAATTTTACTGCGTTTGAGAATATTTTTGCAGATTACTCGGATGCTGGAATCAGACTGGAATGCAGTTGAAGACAAAATACGAGTGTGAGTGATATGTAGTGAGGTTATTAATGTAAAAATGAATTGTGATGTATTCAGAAATTGTATAGATATAGTGAGAGCCTGAATGTGTACTATTCAAAAATTGTAATAAAAATTTGTTTGAATAAAATTTCTACTTGAATTCAAATTCTGTGTAATTTAATTTTATTCAGCATATTGTCATTTTATCTGTGAAAAATGAAATAGTACATTATCAAATACATTTAAATAAATGTATATATGTTTATTATCATCAAACAAAAATCATATAGACGCATATTCAACAGACTTCCTCATGTTTTTCACGAGTTTTCAAATCTTCTTAACCCTAAAAAATAAATCATGGCCTCCATCTTGCAAAAAAAATTAGGTAAATTCTTCTCCTTTCTCTTGTTTTCTATATTTTCTTATTAGAAATTGCTCTTGTTCTCAACTAAAGTGATTGGCTCCTCTTCAACCAGACCTTAGGCCGACCTCCACCACTCCATAGCCTGATCATCAACCACCTCCACCACCTCCAGCACCACCTGGACCCTCTACCACGTCATCACCTTGGACCCCACTCCTCTGGCCGTGCCCCATGAGCCTTGGCCGAGCCTTGAATTGCCTTGAATCCATGTTAAAGTGACATTGTTTTGCCTTGTTGTGTTGTTTCATGCATACTCACCTTTTGCTATCCTCTAAACATGTTTGGCCGACCCTTAGGCAACCAAAACCTGATCCAAATCTTTCCTTAGACCTGTAGTACACCATATGGCTGAACCTGAAGGTTGTTGGAAGCAAGTGCAAAGCAATTCTACTTTGATTCGTGCAGTTGATTCTATATTATTCTATCGTATTGTGCATTTGAAAACTTATATGGTTTGTATTGTTTTGTCTTATGTATTCGAGGAAGTTAACCTTGTCTCTCCCACACTCATCATCATCATGGCTGAGAAAATGAACCCCTTGTTCGAGCTTTTGAATGGTTAAAGCACAGTCAAGTAATCTATTTCGTTGTTGCTTCTTATCTTCATTGTTTCAACATTGTTTGCGTTGAATATTTATGTGTATATTGTCTTGTTTGGTTATTGTTTACAAGATAAATATCAAGGCTCTCCATTCATTCAAATCAAAAGTCATGCTATATCGTGCTTGTTGTGCTTTCTAGAATCTATTCTGTGTGTTTTGATTGCTAATCTCCAGCTTTAACAGGTGAGTTATTCTCACCAGACAATATGTACCTATATAACTAGTAAATTGACACCCTGTGAATCTGTAGAAATATATTATCATGTTATACTTGACTATGTTATGATCATATGATGTTTATACACCTGTTATATCATCCGTTACTGTTATATAATGTATTCTGTTCATTTATATCTGTTTATCACACTGCAAGTTCCCTGTAGACTAGAATCACTATGGGTTGAAATGATACATACCCGAACGGACTTTAGAATAGGGAAAAATAATTATAGGCTGAAATGATAGGCCTGAATGGTTTTTATTTAACTTATTTTAACTTGGGATTGCAGGTTTGAAATGATAGAACCCAGTTTTTCTTTGTAAATTGCGGATTGAAATGATATATATCTGTATCACTTGACCTAGGTTAGAAAACTATATACAGGCCCGTGGTTATTTTATAAAGTGTTTTTGGATATTTTTAAGTATTTTAAAAATATAAATTTATGAAATTTGATTTAAATAGATTTTGAAATGTTTTAAAATAAAGAAATTATGATTTTTTTATGAGTTAAAAATGTAATTAATGAATGGTTAAATTGGATTATTGAAATATAACTTAAGTTTGGAATTTGAAATTTTGGTTAAAAATGATATTTAAGTTATATGAATAAAAATGAAAATTTAATTATATTTGGAAAATGGTAAATATGATAATTTGATTAAATTTGAATTTAAGCGATTTATTAAAGTATTATTGATTTTTCTATGAGTATAAGTGGTTAAATAAATGAATGTTTAAAAGTGATCTTTTAAAATATAACTTGACTTGGAAATGTGAAATTTGGTTTTAATTAAAGGTTTAAGTTAATTAAATAAAATTGGAAATTTAGTTAAATTTGTGAAATGGTAATTTAAATTTGAAGTGTTAAGTTATTTGTTGAAATGTGAAGAATTGGAAACTTTTACACTTAAATTTATTAAGTAAATTGTTGAAAATTGGATTTAATTATAAGAAATTTATTGTGAGAAAGATATATGTTAAATGATATGTAAATGAACATTTTAAATGTTAAAATATGATTTTTAAAATGTTTATGTGTTTTAAATTAAAGTTATTTAGTTGTTGGAAATACACAAAAATCTGGAATTAACTTTTAAATGCATTCAGAAATGCTATTGTTTCTGAATTGAACTAAAATTGTGTAAAAAGAGCTATTACAACATTTCTGAAATGCTGTAGTTGCTGTAATTGAACTTATAGGCTAATATTGAACTCAGGTCTATTATAGCATTCTCTGGAAATGATATAGTGGTCTGCAGTCTTTGCTGAAATCAAATAAAACCTTTGTTTTGAAATCTGAGTTACCGCAGCACTTCTGAAATGCTGTCTTTTCTGTTTTGAACTATAATTTAACTAAAAACTGAGTTTTAACAGTAGTTTTAAATGCTGTCTTTGCTGAATAAAAATGTTTTCAAGTATAACTTATAACAGCTTTTTCTAAATGCTGCGAAAGGCTGAAATTTTAATAATTATGGTTTTTGACTTAGTAAACAACTCAGAATGGTTTGAAACTTTGGAAATTGAATACTTGATTTGAAAATATAATAATTACACTTTTAAAAGGTTTAAATGAATTATTTTGATTGGAATATAAACTATTTAAAGGTGATTTGAAATGATAGTAAATGAACGATATCTTTGAATTTAAAAGGTATTTAAGGTTGAATATTTGGATTTGAACTGATAGGATATTTTATTATATTAAAATGATTTGAAATGAAGTTTTGTTAGGATATGATATTTTATTATATTAAAATGATTTGAAATGAAGATTTGGAAAGATTGATATTTGATATATTAAAATGATTTGAAATGAAGTTTTGGAAAGATATGATATTTTGATATATTGAAATGATTTGAAATGAAGTTTTGAAATGATATAATATTTTAAATATATGGAAATGGTTTGGAATTGATTTAATCTTTATTTTGATAAATATATGGTTTTTAAATGATATTTTATTTTGAAGTAAAGTATTGTTTTAAAAGTTATAACCACGGGTTATAATAACGATTGGATGTTAAAGAGACCGGGATCAGATATGGACATACTCTCTGTCGATACCGAAAACCACTTTGACAACTGTGTACGCGGTGGAGTTTCCAGAATGAAGTAGGATGGTGGCGACGATCCTAAGGTATATACGTGGACCCAACTCCCGTGAGTTGGCATAAGGTGGCTAAAACAGGAGCGATTGACGGACCAAGGAGGTAGCACCTCTTATCGGACACACTTCTTCGATACCATTCTATTACTTGTGATTGATTTGGTGGCCACCCTTGATTTGGGAGTGTTGTTCAAGGTGGGCAGTAGTGGCTGCTATGCGTCACCACTAGTCCGGATGCGTAATTGGTATATCTACCCTGGCATTGCCTAGTTGTGCCGTGTCACCTACCATATCGAGCTTTACTACGATTTGTGATTTCTCCCGTAGCCTGTGGAGTATCGAGGGTAGCCCCATTTTGGGAGTATGCTAATACTGGATTGACTACTGGGACTATTACGTGTTAAGGGGAATATTGGGTCACTCCTTAACGCTGTTTAAAAGTATGTTTATTTTATGATTAGACATTATTATAATAGCGAATATTACTACATAGTAGATAGTTTAACGGATCCTTAAAGAATGGGCGATCCCAAGCATTCTTTAAGTTACTTGTACCTTTATTACAATTCACTTGAGTTGGTTTACAGTATATAAGTATGTATGTCCTGACTCGAGTGTTTGTATTTTTATTTACGCTCGGGTCAGCCTGAGTTATTCACAGATTTGGATTTCCACTCTCTTGGAGATTTGAATCGCTGGAGATTATCTGCTTGTCCTGTCCTATCTATTTCAATTCTGTTGTTCTACTCAGCTTGTACTTGGTTATAATATTGAGACTTTTGTTGTATTCTATTTCTTCTGTTATATCTTATGTAACTCTGATATATTTATATAGTAGCTTCATGAACTACTATTTCTTTTACTTCCGCTGCATTATTTTACTCCGTGACTGTGATCTGTGATTTTATTTATTTACTGTATATTCTAAGATTTGCCAAATTTTATTTACAACGCGGTATTTTGAGCAATTCAATTCCGGCATGAGTGTCTACCTATACACTTATAATGGATGCGAATGGTTGAAAATACCGGGTCGTTACAGTGAACAACTCAAATCTCTTCCAATAGATAATGCCTCCACATTTTCAAAGAAAAAAAATCGCTGCCAACTCCAAGTCATGAGTTGGATAATTCCTTTCATGCGGCTTTAGCTATCGGCTAGCATAAGCGACAGCTTTTCCTTTCTACATCAACACAGCTCCAAGACCGGTACCACAAGCATCGGTGTATACTGTCATCTCTTCATTCCTACCCGGAATAACCAACACGGGTGCACTCGTCAGCCTTTCCTTCAAAGTTACAAATGAATGCTCACATCTTGCATCCCAAGTAAAAGTCTGATTCTTCTTGGTCAAGTTAAGCAACGGTGCTGCAATCTTTGAGAAGTCTTTTATGAAACGCCTATAATATCCTGCCAATCCAAGGAAACTTCTCATATCCGTAGCATTCTTGGGTTGATTCCAATCCTAGATTGCTGGCACCTCTGCGGGATTCGCTGCAACTCGTTGTCCTGACACGACATGTCCCAAGAATCTCAATTCTTCCTTCCAGAAGTGACACTTAGAGAACTTAGCTCTCAACTTATGCTTTCTCAAAATCTCAAGCACAATCCTCAAGTGCATCTTGTGATGTTCCTTGGTTATGAAGTAAATCAAAATGTCATCCACGAACACAAGCACAGACTTGTTCAACTAATCTCTGAAGACTCTATTCATAAGATCCACAAAGTATGTCGGAGTGTTGGTCATCCAAAAGGCATCACCAACCACTCGTAGAAACCTGACGGTGTTCGAAATGCAGCAAGAGGCACACTTTCTTTAGCCACTCTCAATTATTGAAATCACGTTGCCAAATCAATCAGAGAAAACACCTTTGCCCCGTGCAGCTGATCAAACAGTCATCCATCCATGGAAGCGGATACTTATTCTTCTTCATAACCTTGTTCAGCTCACGATAATACACACATAGCCTCAAAGAACCATCTGCCTTTGTTACGAATACAACAAGTGCACCCCATTCGGATATGCTTCTCCGAATGAATCCTTTCTTCAGCAAATCATCCACTTGCACCTCTAACTCTTTCTGCTCTCTGGGTGTCATATGCCTCAAAGGCATCACTATGGGTCTGGCTCCATCCACTAAGTCGATCAAAACTCGATCTCTCTATGCGGCGGCAATCATGTTTGTGACGACCCGTAATTTTTAGATATTTGAAATTGGGATATTTAATTGATTTTAAATATTTCAAGGTTGATTTCTAACTTGAATTTCAAATACCACCATTTATTGAGTGATTTAATTGTTTAATTAAATAATTGGAAATTGGGTAAATGGTTGAATCTGAAATTTTAAGCCTGTTAAAAATATTTCGGAGGCTTATAAAATTCATATTAATAATACTGAAGGTGATAGAACTTTTAAAATTGAATTTAAAGGTGTTTTGTTCGGTTTTAAAAATATATTGTTTAAATTGAATTTAAAAATAGCCTTTCGAGGCACAGTCTCGAAATTCAACGAAACCAGTTCCATTGGATCCGTAATATTGTATTATTATCGGATTTCAAATTTCACAGTGATTGGAGTTGTGTGAGCGTACGATATATAAACACGCTGAAAATTTATATCGATAATTCAATATAATAATTGGTCCAAAAAGCTATCTTCTCCATATGATCAAGTTAGGACTCAAAACCTTTTCCATTGTGTTTGGAATAGGGGTTTAACATTATAAACGCCTAGCGGCACGCCTCGATTGGAAGTCGATATTTTGAGTTGCGATTTTCGAGACGATTTGAATTTAATTAAATATATTTATTTATTTATACCAATCAGCTTCAGCTGAATTTCCATCACATCTGAACTTTTTTCGAATCACTGTAGCAAATTGATTTTTGCACGCTAATGTTCCATCTTGTCCCCTTCTCCTTCTTTTTATTCAACCAAGAAAAAGAAAATAAAAGTTGGAAAAAAAATAAATGGCTGAACTCAGGGAAATTGCCTTCATTTCTTTCTTCTCTCCCCATCCTTTGTTTTAGTTCGAATCAAAAACTAAGCTCTTCAAAATTTCAGAGAAACAAATTTGAATTCATTTTTTTTCTCTGCCTTCGTTCGTTTCCCCCTCCGTTCTCAAATAAAGCTCAAAAATCAAAATCAATTCATAATGAAAAGGGAGGCCGATCCTTTCTATTTCAATTTCAAATCCCAGTCTTTCGAAATCGAATTCTTACATTTTTCCTTCTCTTCTTCAATTTGAGATCAAAGCAATTCGAGTAATGGCCGAGCTCATTCAGAGAAAAATAAGAGGGGGGAAGTTGCATGATTTGAACGAGATCGCGTTCGGCTTCGTCGGAGGCGATGTGTCTTATCGAGTGGGGTAGCTGGAAGATAGGACACGGTATGAGATAGGTCTCGGCTGATGGTTGCCGATCAGGTCATGGGTCATCGGAAGGGAAATCGCGGGCTAGTTATCGCATTTCCAGTGGTGATCGAGGAGGAGAACGCGATGGCAGTCGCTGGTCGATGGTCGTGGGTCTTCACGCTTTGTGGGTTGTGGCTGCTAATCGTTCGTGAACGATTGATGGCGTTCGATTTAGGGACGCAGCTAGGGTTTGCGAGAGGCCGTGAGCAGTGAGGTAATATTTAGTTTGTTTTTACTAAGAAAATAAATAAATAAATAAATATACATACTGTTCAACTTTGAAAATATGAATAATGGTAATTAGGATATGTAAATATACACCATGTTAATAAATTTATAATTTTGGTCAGAAAAATATATTTATCACAGGGCAATTAGTTTAAAATTAAATTATTAGTTAATTAAATGGAAATTTATTTTAGATTTACTAGTTATTTTAAAATAATGAATTTTGGGGATAAATTGGTTCAATCAACCTATTTAATTTATTTTAGTTACTAAAAGATTTTAAAAGGGAAATTTTTGGTTCAAAATAAATTATTAGTTAATAAAATTATTAAATGGTAATTAGGTTGTTCGATTTGTTTCGAATATTAATAAATCATATAAATTGTTCATTCAAGGTAAAAATCGGAAAACCAAGGCAATAATGAAGTGGATTGCAAATAAAAAGAAAAGGTGAGTTAATCTCACTCATCTGGATTATTATTTAAATTTAAATGGTTAAATTCAAATATTTGGTTGAATGATTGAATTGATTGGATGTGATAATATATATAGTAGTGTATATATATATATTGGAGTGATTGATATTCCTGTATTATATAGCGGATGAGACCCTATGCGCCGCATAATAGCGGATGATATTATATAAACCCATATACCGCGATATTCCACCTCGAAGTGGAATTCGTATTGTGCTAACATCTGTGGATGCAGGGAAACAGGTTGGAGGGATCCAACTGGATTTCTCAAAATTGTTAGTTTGTTCTAATAATCCTGTGATATGATTATTTGATATTCTATGATGAATTATATTGATAATTGGAGATGATGGGTGCTATGGTTTGATTGAATATATTTGGGTATACTATGTTACCAAAATATATAGATTGGATTTTTGGAAAGAAATAAAAGAGTAAATTTTTAAGTAAATAATTATAGAGAATTTAAATAAGTTAAAGAATGAATTGGGAAAGGATAAAAGTGATTTTTAAATTCTATTAAATAAATTCCGAGTATGGGAAAGGAGATTTTGAATAAAAGGGAAAATAATGAATTTTAAAAATTAAGTGATGTTATTTAAAGGAATAAAGAATTTATTCTAAAATCCAAGGTTTAAATTTATTTGAAAGGATAAAGAAGGAATTTGGGAGAAATAAGAGGAAATTTTTATTTCGGTCTAAATAAGATTTTAAATCCTAATTAAGAAGTTAAATTTGGAATAAATGGAATTAATGGAATTTAGAATAAATTTGAGTAAATAAAAGAATTTATTTTAAAATGGAGTTGATTTGGAAAGCGATTTGAAAATTTATAAAATGGTTGAAACTGTGTTTAAAAGATGGATGAGACCATGGAATTTATAAACTGGGTTTATAAAGGTGAAGTAATATATCAGTGGATATTTGGAAGAATAAATTCACGGTGGGAATTTATTAAAGGAATGGGTAAATTTGGTTAAAAATAAATAGTGATTTATTTTTAAAGATGTGAAAGAGAAGTGTATTTCCCTGGATATCCAAGTACGTTTCCAAAGCAAACTTTTAAGTATGAGTTAAAGGTTTTAAAGTTGTTTTTAAAGTATGTTTTAGAAAATTTATTATTTTTAAATGTTTAAAGTCTAAAAGTAAGTATTTCTCAAATTTAATTTAGTAGTAATTATTTAAAGGTAACTTGGTATTGTGTTTTAAAAGGATAAAAATGTAGTTTTACATTTTATAAAGTAGTTTATTTTAAATATTCTTAAAGTATATATTTTTAAATAAAGTATTAAAGTAGTTTAATTTAAATGTTTTAAAGTGTATTTTATAATAAAGTGTTTTTAAATTATTTTAAAAATCTAAAGTAATTATACTTGGTGTTTTCATTGGAAATAAGTATTTGGGAATTTATTCCATGAGAAAAGACGGTTTGAAAACTGTTTTCAAAAAGGTTTGAAAGTGGAATTATATCTTGCAAAGATATTTTGAGATTAATAAATAATTTGGAAAATTATTTATGTTTGTTGGATGTTTGTGGATGTTAATTGATAGTTAAATAACCGACTATCAATATTGGCCAATGCGCTGATCGTTTCGAAGAGACCGGGATCGAGATTAATTTCTCAAAACCACTTCGATCCGGTTTATACGTTTTCGTGGGGAAAATGAGTTTGGAATCGAAGATGGAGCAGTGAAGTGCAAGGGCTAATCGGTACTAATCCCGAGGATGATTCCAAAATGGATGTAGTAGGAGTAGTGCCTTCGGTTCCGTTCGAACCCGGGACGGACTTGTATGGATGAATGCTTTCGGAACATCGTCAGGTGGACGATGAGCATTCTAAGAGATGTGTTCTAAAAAGGTAACGCTTAGCCTCGAGCCTCACCAACCGGGAATGACTGAAAATCAGGGGTTATGCAGCAAGGCTATGTGGGTAGCACCCATTAGGGTGAGGTCATCCCTGTCTAGATGTCCCTTTTTATTTCGGCTTAGTGGTGCGGTTGCTAATCCCAACCGCGGGGTGATCTTACTCGAAATTATCCAGTAAGGGGTAGTTCCGGCCTTGTGTTGCAGGGGATCGGGCGTGGTCCTCGGTACACTGATCTAGACCAGATACTGTGATAGGTGGTACCCCAGTGCCTAGTCATTAGTTGGAAATCCATTCTCCCTACGTGCCTTTACAGATTTTGGTTGTAGAACCCACTTTGTGGCTAGTATGCTGGAATTAATTGTGTAACAATTTCAGCTATTTGAATAAGTATTTGTATATAGACACTAGTATAATATCAAACGGATTTGATAAAAAGTGTTTTGGCTATCGTAAGGTAAAAACCCGACATGTTTATTTGTGGCGTGGTCTTACGAGATGTTTATGATTTCAAAGGGTTTGGAAAACTTTAATAATCTAATTGAGTGTGTTTTCTCATGCTGGTTTTCCAGACTGACTCGGGTGTTATTTTATTATAATCCTTGGGTCAGACCGAGTATTACAGATACAGGATAGGATGTTGTGGAGCTCAGGAGACGAGCTGGATGGCGAGACGTATCACCCGTATTTGTTGTATCCCGCTGTGTATCATAAGTTGTATAGTCAGCTTTGTGAGGACAAGTTATTATAACTGTCCTGAATTGTGATGTTGATTGTATTGTACTCTGATGTTGTATTCTGATGATGTACGTATAAACAGATATAGTTTCCTTTCTGTAAAGATCATTTATTATCTATTATATTTTATTCCGCTGCGATGTAAGATTCTGTTGTGTTGTTTCCTCTTCTTCTACCTCCTTCTTTCTTTACTTAGCAATATGTCTTTTCCGGCACTCGATCGTCGGCATATTATACAGTGGCGTATTTGTGTCGATTTTCGAGGGTCGAGAAGGGCGGGTCGTTACAGTGGTATCAGAGCTTAGGCTAGCGATAACCTTGGCTCTAGTGGGGATTACTCATTGAAATCGAGTCCATAGTACTCTTGAATGAGTTTGAGTGTATTAATAGATATGAGCGCGTATTTGTTAGTGAATATAAAATTTGTTTTTATACTGTGTTGACTTATCGGTTGAGTGTTTATGGATTCCGATCGATATGTGGGACGCCATGTTATCGATAGGGGTTTCTAAACTCTTAAACAAGATAAACCGACACAGTATAGTTTTAAAATAGGGTAAATGAAATAATTTTAACCAAATTATTTTTGTATATATAAAGGAAATAATTTTCTGTAAATTATTATAGTTATATATAGTTGCTTGGTTGTTAGGAAATGATAATATTAAATTATTATCATTGTTGTATGGAAATTGAATAAGAAATTTAGGTAATAACCTAAGGATAAGAAAATAAATTCATTAATAGAATGAAATTCGAAATGTGAATTATAAATGGGATTTGCAAATATAAATTGTAAATGTGATTTATAATTTGAAATAAAATTCCAGAGTAATTTTTGAATTTGAATTAAAATGATTTGGAATTAGAAATTTTGAGAAAATTTAAATTCCTTTGGTTTTGAAATTGGTTTCCAAGGTTTTGAAGGAATAATAGTGATATTATTTGGAAAATATTTTTGAAATTAAATATTGAAATTCGGTGAGATTTAGATTTAAAAATATTTGAAATGTTTTGGAAGGATAAAAGCACTAAACTCTTTTCGGTCGCTGGGAAATAACTTCGGTGATGACTGCAGCATCATCGATGTTCATTTTTGAGTTTCCAAAAGAGGAATTGCTACCAAATTGTTTTAAATTGGAATTGTTTGCAAACTGGGGGTTTTGAAATTCAAAGGGATAATTGAATTGTCAAAGAATTTTGGATATAATTGATTTCAAACGATTTTTGAAATACTTAAGTGGCTATTAAAGACTCTGGAATTGGTTGAAAATGTTTTTGAGTGTTTAAGTAATGGTTTAAACTCTAGGGGTTTAACTAAAAATGTTTATGGATTATAAACAGGTTTGGAAATTTATAAAGTTTGAAATTTCCTGGGATGAAATTAACTTGTAAAAAAAAGTTAATGAAGTTAAACTTGAGGTATACATAAAATTCAACTTGGAAGTGTTAAGTGAATGGAATATGATTGAAATATGGTGAAATGAAATGAAGTTAGATTAAAACAGAAATGGTTTGAATTGCAAATAAAACTCAAGTGAGTAGAAATAGATTGAAATGGCCTTGTAAATTAATAAATAACTTAAGTAAATATTGGATGAAAACTCGACTTAAGTAAATTGTGAAATGGTTGTTGTCGAGATTTTATAAAATGATTCTAAATAAAACTTGTTGGGTTAATGAAATGAAATGCAAGTTAAATACCAATTTGAAGTGACAAATGTTTGGGTTGTAAATAGATTGTGGAATGAGTATTTGATGAAATCAATATGGAATGTTCTAAGATTAATAAAATTGATTTTGGAATCAATTGAAAGGGATGTGAGTTCATTTCGTTTAAAAGTGAATAGAATGTAGGAAAGTGAGTTGTAAATCACTTAAATTGAATGAAATGATGTGTGATTTAGTTGTAAGCAACTAAATTTGTGTCGAAACCTTAAAAATTGCTTATGGAAAGTGTTTAGTGCTTATTGCTTATGTTATGCATGTATTTAGCTATTGGAAATAAGTGAAATGTTAATAAACTTTATATATTTGTCACTTACATGTTTAAATTGAGTGAGTACAGGTTTTTGGAAGCCGTTTGGTTGGATTTGGTCGCGCAAAATGCAAAAATAATAATCCGCTTGCTTAAAAATGCTAAGTAAGGTACGCCTACACAATAAAAATATAGGAAATATGAACTGTTTTTGTTTTCCGACCGTGTGGATCGAAGTATATATATTTATATCTCTTGTCAAATTGCAAAAGCTCCTCCGTACAAAGGAGACTCTGCCAAAATTTTCGAAAAATTTGGGAGTTAGAAATTTCTCAAAATTTTCACTAACGACAAATGATTTAAAATTGGAATTTGAGATAAAGATAAATAAAATTCAATATTCAGAGGTTGGAGATGAATTGAATTCAAGTAAAATTGAAAAAGAAAATCTGAATGAAAATTGGAAAAAGTATTTAGATTTGAAATAATTTGTAATTTGATGCAAATTGAATTCAAATGGAATTGTGAAGGCAAAGTGAATAGAAATGGATAAACTTCAATAATGAAGTAAAAATAAATTTAAGAAGTATATAAAATATTTATACTGAACTTAAGAAATGAAAGGATGAAATTCTTAAGTAAATTGGTATTGGGAATATACTAAATAATTTTAGAATGGAGAAATATACTAAGTGAATAATTGAATGAGAATAAAACTGAAAGTTGTGAATGGGACAATTGTGGATGAGTGGATAGAAATCAAAATGAATGTGAATAAAAAGAGAATTGATATAGTTAATAATCAATGGATATAAATACGTAAGATGTAAGTATATTATTTTATTCGCATAGCAATTTGATCCAGATTCGAGCACAAAATTTCGAGGTAATTATACCGATCCGAGTTAGGATTTTTCACTCGATTTTCGACGGCGAACCCTGGATATGGATTTTGATTGATTCTGGATATTCTCTATCATAGTTTGTGGCTATGAAAGGAGAACGACGGTTTCTGATCAAGAAACCAGATCTGAGTCCGCACTAGGAAGTCGGGTGGACGATACTAGTTCGGAAGTGAGATTGTGTGATCGAGTGAGCAATCGAATTTGGTATTGCATACGAATGATATATGTGCATTATACGAATGTGAATGAAATAGATATGAAAACTTTTGTAAAGAAATGTGTAAAATGATTTCGAATGCTGTGATTGAATATTATTGCTAAGTAGGATACAGGTAATTAAAAGCAAAAGGAATTGGTATTTTTGATTTCAGAAGATAAATTTAAATGGCCCAACAAAATGTATGTGTTTAAATTTCTATTTGAAATTTGATGATTTTCCGGTCTAGCCACTTGGCTTTTGTTTTCTTTTGGAAATCTGGGGGCCTGTTGAGGCATTTTGTAGTTGTACCGAGCTAGCCGCGCAAAGGAGACTCTGGCGAAATTTTCCAAAAATTTAAGGAGTTAGAAAAATTTTGAATTTTTTTTTTGATAATTCAAAATTTGGTTTTGAATTTAAAATTTGAATTGTTAAGTAAGTAATGTTGTTTGGCACTTGAGGATAAGTTTGAAAAGTAAATAAGAGGGATATTGTGTCTTTAATAAAAAGATTGTTTTGGGAAGTCATTGAAAACTGTTTGGTTTTGGAAAATGATGAACGGGTAACGGATCATTCTTCTTAACTAGCAATTTCAGGGACGAAATTCTTTTAAGGGGCAAGGAATGTGACGACCCATAATTTTTGGATATTTGAAATTAGGATATTTAATTTATTTTAAATATTTCAAGGTTAATTTCTAACTTGAATTTCAAATACCACCATTTATTGAGTGATTTAATTATTTAATTAAATAATTGGAAATTGGGTAAATGGTTGAATCTGAAATTTTAAGCTTGTTAAAAATATTTCAGAGGCTTATAAAATTCATATTAATAATACTGAAGGTGATAGAACTTTTAAAATTGAATTTAAAGGTGTTTTGTTCAGTTTTAAAAATATATTGTTTAAATTGAATTTAAAAATAGCCTTTCGAGGCACAGTCTCGGAATTCGACGAAACTAGTTCCATTGGATCCGTAATATTGTATTATTATCGGATTTCAAATTTCATAGTGATTGGAGTTGTTATGTGAGCGTACGATATATAAACGTGCTGAAAATTTATATCGATAATTCAATATAATAATTGGTCCAAAAAGCTATCTTCTCCATACGATCAAGTTAGGACTCGAAACCATTTCCATTGTGTTCGGAATAGGGGTTTAACATTATAAACGCTTAGCGGCATGCCTCGATTGGAAGTTGATATTTTGAGTTGCGATTTTCGAGACGATTTGAATTTAATTAAATATATTTATTTATTTATACCAGTCAGCTTCAGCTGAATTTCTATCACATCTGAACTTTTTTCGAATCACTGTAGCAAATTGATTTTTGCACGCTAATGTTCCGTCTTGTCCCCTTCTCCTTCTTTTTATTCAACCAAGAAAAAGAAAATAAAAGCTGGAAAAAAAATAAATGGCTGAACTCAGGGAAATTGCCTTCATTTCTTTCTTCTCTCCCCATCCTTTGTTTAAGTTCGAATCAAAAACTGAGCTCTTCAAAATTTCAGAGAAACAAATTCGAATTCATTTTTTTTCTCTGCCTTCGTTTGTTTCCCCCTCCGTTCTCAAATAAAGCTCGAAAATCAAAATCAATTCATAATGAAAAGGGAGGCCGATCTTTTCTATTTCAATTTCAAATCCCAGTCTTTCGAAATCGAATCCTTACATTTTTCCTTCTCTTCTTCAATTTGAGTTCAAAGCAATTCGAGTAATGGCCGAGCTCATTCAAAGAAAAATAAGATGGGGGAAGTTGCGTGATTTGAACGAGATTGCGTTCGGCTTCGTCGGAGGCGATGTGTCTTATCGAGTAGGGTAGTTGGAAGATAGGACACGGTACGAGATAGGTCTCGGCTGATGGTTGCCGATCAGGTTGTGGGTCATCGGAAGGGAAGGGAAATCGCGGGCTAGTTATCGCATTTCCAGTGGTGATCGAGGAGGAGAACGCGATGGCAGTCGTCGGTCGATGGTCGTGGGTCTTCACGCTTTGTGGGTCGCGGCTGCTAATCGTTCGCGAACGATTGATGGCGTTCGATTTAGGGATGCGGCTAGGGTTTGCGAGAGGCCGGGAGCAGTGAGGTAATATTTAGTTTGTTTTTACTAAGAAAATAAATAAATAAATATACATACTGTTCAACTTTGAAAATATGAATAATGGTAATTAGGATATGTAAATATACACCATGTTAATAAATTTATAATTTTGGTCAGAAAAATATATTTATCACAGGGCAATTAGTTTAAAATTAAATTATTAGTTAATTAAATGGAAATTTATTTTAGATTTACTAGTTATTTTAAAATTATGAATTTTGGGGATAAATTGGTTCAATCAACCTATTTAATTTATTTTAGTTACTAAAAGATTTTTAAAAGGGAAATTTTTGGTTCAAAATAAATTATTAGTTAATAAAATTATTAAATGGTAATTAGGTTGTTCGATTTGTTTCGAATATTAATAAATCATATAAATTGTTCATTCAAGGTAAAAATCGGAAAACCAAGGCAATAATGAAGTGGATTGCAAATAAAAAGAAAAGGTGAGTTAATCTCACTCATCTGGATTATTATTTAAATTTAAATGGTTAAATTCAAATATTTGGTTGAATGATTGAATTGATTGGATGTGATAATATATATAGTAGTGTATATATATATATTGGAGTGATTGATATTCCCGTATTATATAGCGGATGAGACCCTATGCGCCGCATAATAGCGGATGATATTATATAAACCCATATACCGCGATATTCTACCTCGAAGTGGAGTTGGTATTGTGCTAACATCTGTGGATGCAGGGAAACAGGTTGGAGGGATCCAACTGGATTCCTCAAAATTATTAGTTTGTTCTAATAATCCTGTGATATGATTATTTGATATTCTGTGATGAATTATATTGATAATTGGAGATGATGGGTGCTATGGTTTGATTGAATATATTTGGGTATACTATGTTACCAAAATATATAGATTGGATTTTTGGAAAGAAATAAAAGAGTAAATTTTTAAGTAAATAATTATAGAGAATTTAAATAAGTTAAAGAATGAGTTGGGAAAGGATAAAAGTGATTTTTAAATTCTATTAAATAAATTCTGAGTATGGGAAAGGAGATTTTGAATAAAAGGGAAAATAATGAATTTTAAAACTTAAGTGATGTTATTTAAAGGAATAAAGAATTTATTCTAAAATCCAAGGTTTAAATTTATTTGAAAGGATAAAGAAGGAATTTGGGAGAAATAAGAGGAAATTTTTATTTCGGTCTAAATAAGATTTTAAATCCTAATTAAGAAGTTAAATTTGGAATAAATGGAATTAATGGAATTAATGGAATTTAGAATAAATTTGAGTAAATAAAAGAATTTATTTTAAAATGGAGTTGATTTGGAAAGCGATTTGAAAATTTATAAAATGGTTGAAACTGTGTTTAAAGATGGATGAGACCATGGAATTTATAAACTGGGTTTATAAAGGTGAAGTAATATATCAGTGGATATTTGGAAGAATAAATTCACGGTGGGAATTTATTAAAGGAATGGGTAAATTTGGTTAAAAATAAATAGTGATTTATTTTTAAAGATGTGAAAGAGAAGTGTATTTCCCTGGATATCCAAGTACGTTTCCAAAGCAAACTTTTAAGTATGAGTTAAAGGTTTTAAAGTTGTTTTTAAAGTATGTTTTAGAAAATTTATTATTTTTAAATGTTTAAAGTTTAAAAGTAAGTATTTCTCAAATTTAATTTAGTAGTAATTATTTAAAGGTAACTTGGTATTGTGTTTTAAAAGGATAAAAATGTAGTTTTACATTTTATAAAGTAGTTTATTTTAAATATTCTTAAAGTATATATTTTTAAATAAAGTATTAAAGTAGTTTAATTTAAATGTTTTAAAGTGTATTTTATAATAAAGTGTTTTTAAATTATTTTAAAAATCTAAAGTAATTATACTTGGTGGTTTCATTGGAAATAAGTATTTGGGAATTTATTCCATGAGAAAAGACGGTTTGAAAATTATTTTCAAAAAGGTTTGAAAGTGGAATTATATCTTGCGAAGATATTTTGAGATTAATAAATAATTTGGAAAATTATTTATGTTTGTTGGATGTTTGTGGATGTTAATTGATAGTTAAATAACCGACTATCAATATTGGCCAATGCGCTGATCGTTTCGAAGAGACCGGGATCGAGATTAATTTCTCGAAAACCACTTTGATCCGGTTTATACGTTTTCGTGGGGAAAACGAGTTTGGAATCGAAGATGGAGCAGTGAAGTGCAAGGGCTAATCGCTACTAATCCTGAGGATGATTCCAAAATGGATGTAGTAGGAGTAGTGCCTTCGGTTCCGTTCGAACCCGGGACGGACTTGTATGGATGAATGCTTTCGGAACATCGTCAGGTGGACGATGAGCATTCTAAGAGATGTGTTCTAAAAAGGTAACGCTTAGCCTCGAGCCTCACCAACCGGGAATGACTGAAAATCAGGGGTTATGCAGCAAGGCTATGTGGGTAGCACCCATTAGGGTGGGGTCATCCCTGTCTAGATGTCCCTTTTTATTTCGGCTTAGTGGTGCGGTTGCTGATCCCAACCGCAGGGTGATCTTACTCGGAATTATCCAGTAAGGGGTAGTTCCGGCCTTGTGTTGCAGGGGATCGGGCGTGGTCCTCGGTACACTGATCTAGACCAGATATTGTGACAGGTGGTACCCCAGTGCCTAGTCATTAGTTGGAAATCCATTCTCCCTACGTGCCTTTACGGATTTTGGTTGTAGAACCCACTTTGTGGCTAGTATGCTGGAATTTAATCGTGTAACAATTTCAACTATTTGAATAAGTATTTGTATATAGACACTAGTATAATATCAAACGGATTTGATAAAAAGTGTTTTGGCTATCGTAAGGTAAAAACCCGACATGTTTATTTGTGGCATGGTCTTACGAGATGCTTATGATTTCAAAGGGTTTGGAAAACTTTAATAATCCAATTGAGTGTGTTTTCTCACGCTGGTTTTCCAGACTGACTCGGGTGTTATTTTATTATAATGCTTGGGTTAGACTGAGTATTACAGATACATGATAGGATGCTGTGGAGCTCAGGAGACGAGCTGGATGGCGAGACGTATCACCCGTATTTGTTGTATCCCGCTGTGTATCATAAGTTGTATAGTCAGCTTTGTGAGGACAAGTTATTATAACTGTCCTGAATTGTGATGTTGATTGTATTGTACTCTGATGTTGTATTCTGATGATGTACGTATAAACAGATATAGTTTCCTTTCTGTAAAGATCATTTATTATCTATTATATTTTATTCCGCTGCGATGTAAGATTCTGTTGTGTTGTTTCCTCTTCTTCTACCTCCTTCTTTCTTTACTTAGCAATATGTCTTTTCCGGCACTCGATCGTCGGCATATTATACAGTGGCGTATTTGTGTCGATTTTCGAGGGTCGAGAAGGGCGGGTCGTTACAATGTTACTTCCTCGAAGACATCAGGGTACTCTCTAGCAATAGGCATAGATGACAATCCTTCTTATGGAATCTCAAGTGAATATAGAAAGCTGACCAATACCCCATCCTCTGGTAAGCAACGTATCACTACCTTTCGCCCTTCCACATTCCCAATTGTCACCTCTAGCTTCTCACAATCCACATCAATCGCATACCTCCTAAGCCAGTCCATTCCCAAAATAATCCCAAACCCAAATAAATTAAGAACAAAGCAATCACAAACAAAAGAACATCCATGACTCGATAAAAATAAGTCTCGACAAATCATATAAAGACTAGTAGATCCTCCAACAAGGTTGGTCATCAAATTAAAGGTCGGTCTACTATCTCGGGTTCCACACCTAATCTTCATACTAGCTCACCACAGATAAAATTATGCGAGGCTCCAATATCAAAAAGAACTCTGACAAAAACATCTCGGATGGAAAGCATACCTTGCACCACGACTCCTTTCCCCTTATCTCTAGCAGTAGGAGCACAAGATGCGGTCGGGACAGCATCCAAAGCATATGCCTTCACAATCTTCTTATCCTTAGGCAGTTCTGGATAATTCCTCTTCATATGCCCAGGCTTATCACAGTTGAAGCACTTTTTAGCCGCCTTACATTCATTAGCATAGTGATCTTTCTCACTACAGTTGCAAAAAATAACCTCACTCTTGCACTTCTGGCTCCCTCTTCCTTGCTGTTGTTGTTGCTTCCTCTTTCCATTCCATTTCTTCTTACCCCCACTGCCCTGTTGTTGTTTTGGTTCCTCCTTTTTAGCAACAGCCATAATGGCAACCTTATTCTTCAGGTACAAACTCTTATGTCTAAGTGCTTTCTCAACAAGCTTCTCAAAAGACATCTCGATGTGGTCCACTAGCTTCTCTCCTAAGTGGTCATCCGATCCAGTAATGAACTTCTCATTCTTCTTCAGCGGTGTATCGAGAAAAGACATCCCATACTTCGACAAAGCATCAAACTCCGCCACAAAATCAAAAACATACATCTTTCCTTGCTTAAACTTAGCAAACTTCTTGAAAAGCACCAATTTCTGAGCCGCTGGAATAAACTTCTGTCCAAATCTAGCTTTGAACCGGTCCCAAAAAATCTAATCTTCCGAAGAAGTAATGGTAATAGCATTCCGCCAATTCATAGCTCGGCCTTGTAGTTGTCTTGAAGCAAGTTTACTTTTCATCGCATCTTCCACTTCCATATCACTGAAGATACGCTCACATGTATCCATCCAATCTTGCACTTCAATAGCTGATTCTGTCTCCAAGAATGGCTTCCCTCCTAGGGAAGAATAATCCTTGCAAAGGTTGGCGTAGTCGACTCTAGGCACTTGCACAGGAGCACCACCATCTAAAACCACACCAAGAGTAGTTTGGGCTCTCCTCATCAGCGAAGCCATCATTACATCGAACATGGCTTGAAAATCGGGTATAGCAGCTCCCGATCCCACTCTCTCTTTCACTCCTGAAGCAAAGTTATTCCTAACAGCGTTTCTTGTATTTCGATTCATTCTTATTTGTAATAAGAATGATTTTTCATTCCAAGAAAAGTTGTAATGGTACTCAAGTGCATACTATACTATATAATAATATTATATAGCCTACTAACTTCATTAATAAGTACGCTCCCTCCCTCAATGTACACTCCCTCCCTTAGCGTATGCTCTCGAATTGCTTCGGTTAACTCGTAACTAAAGCTCTGATACCAAATGTAACGACCACCCTATACCACCCGCACATCAATGACCTAAAGAGCGCTTTAGCCTTGCCAGGCTGATATGGAATGATAATCAAGGTTGAAATTTAAAGCAGAAAACCTGTTGCATATCTCACGGCGCATGGATAAAATATAATATAGAAAATATACAACAGAATATAGTGAGCCATAACAAATAAAAATAGCATCTCTACTAAATCATGAGTTATGGTACAAATGTCATAATATCTCAGTACAACATTTCCTCAGTACATCCTTCAGAGTATATAACAACAAACAGTGGAAACTAGAAATATAAGTAATACGCCATAGTTTCTCCAAGCTCGTCCCTGTAAAGCAGCGACATCACAAACCTATCATTTAGTCTGCTCATTTAAGAGCACCCAAGATGATAAGAAGCAAAACATAAAACCTTGGGTCAGACAACAGTCTGGTGTGAGCGGTAAATGACTATCAAAAGCTCTACTAGAAAATATGGTACTAGACAGGCACACGAAACCATATCTTACTTGTCCCTACAACCAAAGAGTTAGCATATAATAATAAGATATAATATTCTACTCAAAATAAACAACAATAGGATACTGTAATAGAATAGGATAGAAAAATCTAAGCAGCCTCTTCCATTGGCCCTATTCCCAATCCCTTCTCCAGCATTCCTATAGATGATAGCCTACCCAAAAGCGGACATAGAAATCATAGCAACCATAGAATCTGAAACCTAGCTATCATCTTCTAAAGCCTTGAACATATGATAACTCGTATGGCCTCGTCCTCGCTTTGCCAGAGACTAATGGAAATCCTGGTTCTTATTGGTGTTCACCGTACTCACCGGTTAGAAACCTTGCATGGTTGCCTCTTGTGATACCTCTGTACCACCTGACCTAGACCCTGCCGGTCCAGAGTACATGACTGGTGGTACCAACCCTCGGGTTGCCCTGCATATAGTACCCTTGCTTTAAACGCAACCAAATCACTCCGAGTCATCAACGGTTCCTTGGCACTCCCAAATCTTCAGATCTATCCACTACTCCAGTCCATTTCTAGACCCGAGCCTACTACTCATCCCTGTCCATTATCTTACATCCTCGTTCCATCCCGAGCTGTCAATCAACTCCTTCGATCCCATTCCTTATCTGAGTTTCCGACCGAAGTGTTAAAACTTCATCGTGCCATAACTACCAAACGTAGAGCGAGCCACAACTTCCAGCATTATCCATAACCATCCCAGAGTCTTCGCTACGGATCTCATCAATTTTGGAGCCCATAATTTGGATAGGTACCGATCCAATTGGATTGGATCAGTACCGATCCAAATACTTTGCCAATTTTGCCTCCCTCTCACTTCTAACCTCTAATACACTTCCTATAGATGCTGTAGACCCCTAGATTTCCCTCTTAGCCTCTTGGTCCTTCCATCTATGCTTCATAGCTGATCCAACATAGATGATCCATCATATCTTCAATACTTGGCCTATCCTCCGATCCAACTTCATGGAGCATCACTGGAACCCATCCTCTACCATCCCCCTAAATCTCACTTTGATTGGTGCACAAAATTCGGATCGGTACCAATCCAATTGGATCGGATCGGTATCGATCCAAATACTTTGCTCCAATCGTCGTGAAATTTTCAAGGCGTCTTCCTTGCATGCTCCAGAGCCTATCCTCTAATTTTCGTGTAGAACTTTGCTCCTGATATGCTTCGATCACCAATCTAAGTCATAAAACATGCACAATACTAGCAAACGAATCAAGCATAGCAAGCAATTCAAACATAACAGTGAATCAAACATAGCAAATCATCCAATTATATCCAATATGAACATACAAATCATCTAATTCAATCTACCATCATAATTCTAGCATAGATTTAATCTAACACACTAAATATACACAAATGACACTAGCCAATGATCTAATCTCATTTACATGTATAATTAGGTTAATCTAAGGTTTCTAATCTGAAATTACCTAAGTCTAATCAATTTATAGCTTAATTTGACAATTCTAACCAATAGTCACCTAATTACAAATTATAATCCATAATAGGCTAGTGTAAGATCACAACCACTCACCAAATTTACCGAACCTATGAAATATGATGAAGATTCAATCCAAATGGCGACAAATTTGATGAAGATGCAATCCAAACAATGAAATCAAGCTCCTCATCGAAGATCAAGCTTCTAATCTACAATTAGAGACGATTTGAGATGAAATCCCATAAGATGGATGGAGAATTAGAGAGGAGTTAGAGTTTAGGCTGATATCAAATGAGAAGCAAACTTTCAAATGGTTTCTCATACCTCATATTTATAGCCAAACCTGATTAGAATAATGGGCTTGCTAATTCGACCCATTAATCCACTTCTAACTCTGACCAGTAGATTTTAAAACTTAAAACTACTATAACTTCCTAACCACTTATCCGATTTTCCTATATGACCACTCTACGGAAAGGAAAACCACCATCCCAAAGCAATGAAACAGCTTAGAACATCCAATTCGGCTCCTATCAAAAGTTATGGCCAAAATAAGATTCTCAAGGGAAAAATGGTCACATACTAATTCCGAAAAAAATCATAGATGTGTAAAACATCCCTATAAACCATATCCCAAAATATTAGAATCATACGACCACAATTAAATTAAATAAAATTATTTTACGATCCTCCAATACGTAAAATACGGATCGTTACATCTCCCCTCAATATGTGGTGTACCTGCAAAAAAAAAGATATGTGTTCTGGTATCCACTTCCTACGTTATTTTCTAGGGGTTAGATTTTTGGTAATAATACCCAAGAGGGCTTGTTTTAACCTTTAAAAATGTAATTTGAACACAATGGTACTTCAAAAATAAAATTATTTATATATTTATTTCTAATGAGTGTATTATTGGTCTTGGGAACCCAAATAGCAACAGTCTTAGAATTTTTTAATTTTGTTTGACTTGTATTATTTTTTTTCTTTTCTAAATTTAGTATATAAAGATACATATTTCTTTTTAGAGCCTGAATTACTAATTTTAGAAGTTTTAAATCCCAAACTATTTTTGATCAAGGCGGGTTTTGAAATATTTATTAAATTTGTCAAAATTTCTTTGCCTTTATTAAATTTTTAAATATTCAACGATAAGTCATTTATTTTAGCTTCTAAAGTAACAACTTGATTTTTAGAAATATTAAGAGATGATTGTAAATCACAATTTTCTTTTGAAAGTTTGACATTCTTGTTACGATATATCGTTAGCTCTATTTCTAGGGCTAGAATTTGAGAATTCAAATTTTTGTTATATTCTTGTGATTTCTGTAATTCTTCTTCGAGAACAAATTTTCATCTCTTAACGTATCTACTTCTAAATTTGCTCTATTTAACTTAGCAACAACCTTTTTTCTTAAATTCTTCTTATTTTTCTTATCTTCTAAAATACCTATATTGATTTTAAGTAAGTCATCATAAGAGTAAATTTAGCGTACCTCGTTATCAATGCCATAAAATAAACATTTGCTTGCTCAAAGTCACTTTTCTCGTCAGATGAAGAAGAATCGAAATCATCCTAAGTGACTTGAAATGTCTTTCTCTTTAGTTTTTCTCCTTATTGATTCTAAGACTTGTTTTCATTTTTCAGCTTTGGGCAATCCCATTTCATATGACTTGTCTTATCACATTCAAAACATTTCGGAGTTGATGAGTTGATATTTTTATTGTAGTTGTTGAACCCCTTCTTTGATTATAAATATTTTTTAAAACCTTTTACAAGGAAGGCTGAATCATTGAAATCAACATATGAATCATCCTCGGCTTGGAAAGCAATTGATTTCTTTTCTTTTTCTTGTTGTTTTCTTACCTGAAAGTTCAGTTCATAGGACATAAGATTTCCGATTAACTCTTCAACTTTATGTTTGGAAAGGTCGTTTGCTTCTTCAGTTGCAAGTACTTTCATTTCCCAATCAAAGTATATATTTTTTAAACAATATCAAATTCAATTATATTCTCTCCTAATTGCATGATGCATGCGTGATATCTTATAAGAATGAGTACATATCAAAAATTGACTCATTTTCATTCATTCTAAAAAATTGTACGTAGTTGATTTTTAATATGGATATTTTACTCTGTTTTACTTTGTTGGTACATTCACGTGTAACCTATAAAGTTTTCCAAATTTCATATGCAGACTTACATACACTAACCAAATTAAATTCATTCTCGTCTAATGCACAAAATAATATATTCATTACCTTAGAATTATTTTCAGCTAAAGTAACTTGTTAAGTATTCCATGCACTAAATTCAGTAGTGGGTTCTATGTATTCAATTTGTGTCATATTACATATAAAAAACTATTAGACTACATATAAATTCTCATTCTAGTAGCCCAAAAAAGCATAATTTGTACCAGTAAAAAGTGGGGGGTCGTGTTGTTGATTGGCCTTCTTGAAAACTAGAAATTGATGCCATATTATTTTCAAAAATGATTTTAATATTTTTGAAAAACCCTGCTCTGATACCAAATGAAAGTATCTTATGGATCAAACTTAATATTGCAGAAATGATCTATAATATGGAAAATATATAAATAATTATAGCTAAGCAGATGATATAAATAAATGCTATAAAGTAAATGCTAACCAATATTTTATCCTGATTCGGACCACATCCTACTCCAGTCAAAGAGCTCTCCATCTGGATTTTCACTAACAAAGAGCCCTCACTTAACCCAGAGAAACCGGATTAAAACCACCATAAAAACCAAACTAAACTTCGGCCAACTGCTTGAAGATCACCAACAGAACTTTGATTACAAATAGTAGTAAAGTGTTTGACTTCGTATGCTCTTGAATAGCACAGAAGAGTCGATATAGTACAACCTTCCTATAATCTTCTTCGTAAGTGGTATAATGTGTATATTTGAAGAAATGGAAGTAGAAGATCACTTAATAGATTTGATTTGAATGTATAAGTGATCAAGAAATAACAATTTATGGCTTTGAATGCAAGTAGTGAATCCAACAAGAAATAGAATAAGAAAGTAAGAAGAATTAATATTGAAATACAAAAATGATTGCTATTTATAGAGAATGAGTAGTTGCAGTCCTTCATGAAGAGTAGCATCTGGTAGAAGTGTTGCAATCATTCATGGAGGGAAATGACTCTTCGTGAAGAAGAAGATCCCATAAAAAAATTCAAATAATATAGCTGTTACTCGATAACCAGTCGACTGGTAGGAGGATTTTAGTGGACTGATTATGGTCGAATGTGTCAATTTTAAATCAAAAAGAAAATAGTGCAAAAAAGACATGTTTTAGTAAAAGTGCCAACCAGTCGATTGTTTTTCCCATTTGGTCGATTGAATAAAGTTTGGTCGACTGGTTTTTCTTTAGAAAATAGTAGAAATAAATGTATACTGTGTCAGTCAACTAAACTTGGTGTAGTCAACTGGTTGATTTATTTTAATTGATTGATTTGGTATATTTTCCTTTTTAAAAATAGTAATGTTGTTTTGATTATCATGTATGTGTATGTTTGAAGAGATTTTAACGTCTGCAAACTTTAGACTCAGAAGTCTTTGACTAATATTCCATTGAATGTCATCTTTGCTTTGTCTTCGTCATGTAGATCTCTACGATGGTTGATATATCTTCCTACAATAGTCGATTATATATATAATATATTCTTTTATAGTTGTCACTATCAAAACTCCAAACTAGGAGGTTCTAACATACAGTTCTTCGATCAGATTATTTCACCCACTATTTGTCTACACTATAAGACATATTTTCCTACAATATCATATAAGATATATTATCAATTTTTTTTCTACCAGCCCATAATATTATATTATCACATACAAAAACACATAAAACTACTCAAACTTGGCTAAACATGACATTTTGTTAAAACATTTGTCAAAAGGCTATGAATTTGAACGTTAATTTTATAAGTTTCACATTTTAACTTTTAAACATAAAGTAGGAACAGTGGTAAAAGCATAAAAGATAAAACTTGTAACCTAAGTTGGATGAATCAATAACTAATATTTGTGAATTCATTACTCAAAGATTTGTGAATATATTAGGACCAAACTGATAAACTACAGTGTTAAAGACAATCTACTGAGTTTAAGTAGCAGTGCTAAACTACAAAGGTGCTTAACTGCAGTGCTAAACTGCGGAGGTGCGATATAGTTGCAGGCTATATGCCCAACAATAAGATTTTTTGCCAAAAATATATGAAACAACATCTAGTACAAACTGTGCAGAACAAGTGTACAGCGTTACAGTAAATTTCATGACATTGATCTGACCTAGAGTGCTTAAATTTCTATTTCAGTAAATTTGCTTTGATTTGCAATGTCATACAAGTATAAAACAAAGTAATCAGTGGAGAAAATAATTTTGAAGCATGAAATAACAATAAATGCTGAAAGCTAACCGAATTTACCCATATTTAGCCTACTTTTTCATCCACGTGTTTAGCTTCAACGATTATAAAGGCATAAAACTATTAGCATTAATGATGTGATCTTATTGTTAAATTTTGGTGATACAAAATCACAAGTAGAAGGAAACAAATATGCAAAAAAGAAGAAAGAGAAAATTTTGTTTCCACTAATTAATAGGCATATTTGGTTACATTTATTCCTCTCTCTAATTAGCTAATCAATTTATTTTTTGACATCTAATATTAACTCGGGCATTAAGTAATTGATGTTATAAATAGAGCCTATAAGAGAGGGTGTAAAATGTGTGAAAATATATTTGCTATTTTTCTCTTCTTCCATCTTTGTTGCTCTTCTCCTCCAACAATTTTAGCCATAGAGATCAAGACTCTCTTTCTCAATTTGGTTATCGGTTCAATTTGTATATTTTTTACTTTTATTTTTTTAATTAATTGTAAACAAATTTTGGTGAATCAATAAAGAGGATGGTTGGATGGAATCTCTTGTGTATTTTTTTTGATTTCACGCCCTTTTATTTTCTATCCAAATTTATCTTTTTGTGATTTGGATGATAAAAGATATATTGGGAAAAAGCTTTCGCAAAGCAAATTTTGCACTACAGATTGGTATCGGAGCAAGATCATCGCAAAGCTTAGAGTAATTTTGGATTTGAAAATTATTGAGATGTCGGATATGATTTCTTTTTCAAAGATGGCTATTTTGGATGGAAAAAATTGGGGTATTTGAAAGCCTAGGATGGAAGATGTTTTGTTCCTCAATGATCTTCATGATCCGACTGATGGAAATGGGAAGAAGCCCTCTAATGTAGAAGAGGGAAAATGAAAGAAGATGGAAAAGAAGGCAATTGCGTTGATTCGTCAGTATCTTGATGATTCATTCTTCCATCATGTGGCTAGTTGTGCATCCGCGAAGGCTTTGTGGGACAAGTTGATATCTTTGTATGAGTCGAAGATTGCTACAAATAAGGACCTTCTTGTTCGAAAGTTGGTTTAACTGAGATTAGATTGGGAGAAGTATGTTCCAGAGTATTTGAACGAATTTCAAGATGTAATAAATCAATTGGCAAGTATGAATGTCAAATTTGATGATGAGTTACAGGCACTTTTATTGATGAGTTCGCTTTCCGATGTAATAAATCAATTGGAACTATCTCACTGGAAACTGTTCGAAGTAGTCTTTTGAATGAGGATCTTGGAATAAAAAGGTCATGTGTGAAATTAGTACAAGAATAGGCTATGGTAACAAGGGACTCGAAGGATGATACAAGTCCGAAGAAGAAAGTCACTAATGGTAAAGGTATGTCGAAAAGTATCATTTGTTATTATTGTCATAAAAAGTGTCATATGCGCAATAGGTGTGAAACGTATAAAAGGGATCAAAAGAAGGCTATACATAGCGACAGTGATAGTGATACACGGACGGTCATAGCTGAAGGTAGCAACAGTGATACTTCTTGCGATATCTTCATTATTCAAGAGAAGCTTTGGAAGATGGATTCGGAAGCTAGTTTTCACATTTGTAGAGATGTGAATTGTTTCTCTTCTTATGAGAATAGTATTGGCATGATTAGGATAGCCAATGGATAAGAGCTACCGATTTGTGGTATTGGATCTATCCGGTTTCATATGCATGATGGTGTGGTTAGAGAAGTCTCTAGAGTGAGACATATACCTACTTGTTCGCATAATCTTATTTCTCTCGGTTAGTTGGATCACCGTGGTTGCACTTATGAGACTCAAGGTGGAGTTTTGAGAGTGAAGAATGGTGGTCTTGTAGGGATGAGAGGAGTATTGGAAGAAGGAAACATTTATAGTTTGGTTGGTCATGTAGTCGACTATGGGAAGCAAGTGACAATCGGAGAGCCTAGTCCACAGTCAGGTGGAGAGGTTACTGTGTTCACTGCTTATGATGATCATGTTGAGGATCATATTTTAGAAAGGGGTCTTTATCTTGATGATGCTCGAGGGATCGAAAGTGATCATGTTATGAGCTCAGATCGAGCGATAGACGCGTGTCGAGTTGGAAAATCAACAAAGACTATATGTAGGTCTTTATGGTATTACAAACGCTTTCGAGACCGATTGGTGTGGTGCACCTCATGGCGGATGATGCATCACTTGTAGGTGGTGGTAGAGGTTTGTAATTTGGTATGATTGAGATATAGGGAGTTGTGATAAATCTAGAGATGGTATGCTTGATATGTTGGAGATATGTGATTTTGCATCAAGGTGGAGTGTTAAATTTTGGTGATACAAAATCACAACTAGAAGGAAACAAATATGCAAAAAGGAAGAAAGAGAAAATTTTGTTTTCTCTAATTAATAGGCATATTTGGTTACATTTATTTCTCTCTCTAATTAGCTAATCAATTTATTTTTTACCATCTAATATTAACTTGGACATTAAGTAATTGATGTTACAAATAGAGCCTAGAAGAGAGATTGTAAAATGTGTGAAAATCATTTTGCTAATTTTCTCTTCTTCCATCTTTGTTGTTCTTCTCCTCCAACAATTTTATCCATAGAGATCAAGACTCCCTTTCTCAATTTGGTTATTGGTTCAATTTGTATTTTATTTACTTTTATTTTGTTCGATTAATTGTAAACAAATTTTTGTGAATCAATAAAGAGGGTGGTTGGGAGGAATCTCTTGTGTATTGTTTTTTGATTTCATGTCTGTTTATTTTCTATTCAAATTTATCTCTTTCTGATTTGGATGATAAAAGATCTATAGGGTAAAGCTTTCGCAAAGAAAATTTTTCACTACACTTACAATGTATTGTAATGTTGTATTATATACGCTAATGTGTTTTAGAATCACACCTAAGCAAAATGTCAACGTTTGAACCTAAGCTTTGGAATCACACCTAACTAAAACTTTACGCTAATGTGTTTTAGAAACACAGAAAAACCATTCTAGCAAACTGTTTGTGACGACCCACCTTTCTGACCCCTAGGAAAGACACTTAACACATCCTCGGTGTTCGTGTGTCGTTGCCCAAGCATCGGAAAGATGAATCGACGTGGGGTGAAATAAAGAACATAATAGAAAACCTCACAATGAAATTGTTAAATATAACATAACGGTAAATAGTACATCAGATTACTCCTTAACAGGGAGTTATCAAAGTTACACAAAAGTACTACAAAATCAGCTTACACAAACTAAAAAGTACAGCGAAATAGATAAATAAGAAGATGAATAGCCTCCTACTTGGACTCCGTCTTCAAAAGAGCCCAACACAAACTTGCTACTCTCGGAATACTCAAATGAAAATGAGTACTCGAGAGTTTATGGAAACAAACAACTCAGGTCAGACGATATGTCTGGTATGAGTAAAACTTTAAACAAATGTATGTAATTAAACAAGAACATGTGAGACCACGCCGCTGAACATGGAACGGGTTTACTCTCACATAAATCAATATCCATATGTGAAGAATGGGTATTATATTTAAACACCACGAAGAATGGTTGATTCTTTCCAGTGAAAGTAAAGAGATGAAATTTTAAGGTTCGAATCGAATAAGAAAAGGAAAATCTCCAACAAATGACTACGAAGGTGCACCATCCTTGAAGTATACCTCTAGTAATATACTCCTGAGAAGCTCATATACTCTGTGACACTTCTCGAAAACCTCCAAGCCGGACCCCGCCAGACCTTACCGAGTATCCGAATATTTCACATCTAATAGCGCTACCGAATCCAATCTAGATGAGATGTGAAAGTATCCTTATGGGAGCAACCCCACAAAGCTTGGCCCCCCATGCGCTTTGGTTTTAGTCTTTCCCGACAAAGGATATTAACGCTTAACGGAGCAATAAATCGTTTAGAATGACGATAATAAAGTAGTTGAAGTAACCGATAGCTGAGAAACCAACTATCAAGGATATAAAACGATCGTATATGGAAATTAAGTCTTGTATAGTTATCACCACTCATCGAATTCAAACTTGTGCTTTTTCTTGGTTAACAACAATACCGGACAAGTCAAGGTAGTGTAACCTCAAAGTTACGTCCAACGATTCTTCTTAAGTTTTGAAATAGGGACAAGCTTACTTCTTCGATGTTTAGTGCTAATTATACAAATAAATCATTTCCATACAAGTGAATCGCTTTACGGAAATTAATTCATTTCCATAAACAATTCAAACTTTTCCTTTTTTTAAACCCAAATTCGTACTTGGCTTCACATTACAAGTATTAGCTTTAAAACATTATGTTAAAAGAGTTTAATGGTTTTGGAACGTCGTTATAAAAAGGATTTATCTACTTAAAACATCCTTATTATATTTACTAATCAATTTTAAAACTTCAATAGTTAAGTTGATAAATTCACTTCAATGCCCTTTAATTAAAAAGGGTAAATTACCTTTAAATCATGATTAATTCAATTAATAATTAATTAAATTGAATTAAATAATTAAATATCATCATTTAAAAGTGATTAATTAATTTAAAAATTATTAAAAATTATTTATTTAAGGTTAAACAAATTTATTAACGTTTAAAAATCATTAATTAAAAAGGGTTAATTAATTTTTTGAAATATCATTAATTAATTAATTAATTAATCTTAATCCATCATTTTCCAAAGATTAATTACTCTTAAACATCATTAAATAAAATGATTAATTAAAATTAAATCATAATCAACTAAGTAATTAGTTAAGTTTAAAACACATCATTAATAAGTTAATTAGTTAACTTTAATCCTTATTAATTAATTAAAGAATTAATTAAATTAAATAATCTTTATTAAAACAATTAATTATTTTTGGAAACATCATTAGTCAAAAACTTTCTTAACTTGTAAAATAATTCCAAGCACGTTAATGAAACCAAACGGTTTCGATAAAAGATGATTTTCCGAAAGTGCCGATATAGCGACTATCGCTATAAGGGCGGTTCGAAATTCGAGCATATGACATTTGCAACACAACCACACATCACATAACCAAGGTATGAGCATAAATACATGATGATTTTACAATAACATAACATATATCAAGCATTTAATAACAATGACATAAGTTTGTCTACTAGATTTACATATAACCAATGGTTCGCTTACTAACTTTCAAGTGCGACTATTTTTCAAGCAACAAACCAAACTTCAACCAAACCATCATTACAACCATATGATAAACATTCAATAGCTACAAGTATAGGCACGGATGTAGTTTAAACTTGGTGGTTCAAAGATGGAAGCTTTACTCACCATAATGCTTACTAACTTGAATGGAAATCACACTAACTCTTCGAAAATCGCTTGGACTAAGCTTTGACTTGATTTGGTGGACCTCTAATGGGCTTTTGGGCTCGGCCTAGAGCATGATGGGCTCGGCCATGGTGGGTATGTAGAGTGTAGTGTCTTGTTTTGTAGAGAATGGTTTTGTTTTGGCAAGAGGAGGGGTTGTAGATGAGTATGTGAAGTTTTATAGTGAAAAGAATTATATTTTGTCAACTTTAAACATGGACTTGGAAGCCATGGATGTAAATGCACATGAATAAGAGAGAAGTGAGGATGTAAGTGAATGTATAAAGTGAGAACAAAGTGAGATATGGAGTTAGGGTAGAGGTATTTATAGACATGAATATAGGATTTAATTAAATTAAATTTAAATATTAAAATATAATATAAGTTATCATGAGAAGTGGAGGCCATGCCTCTCCATCCCCTTAGGTGCACACACACCACTTGGAGCTTTTGCACCATGCCTTGTACTCTCCTAGCTGGTTTAGGTGATGGCATACACTCCTTAAGGTTACTTAGGTTTTATTTTATATTTTTTAACTCTAATCTTGTTTTTATTTATTTCTAACATGGTTTATTAGTTTTAATACTATCATTAACCTATCACATGACATATGTGCATGTGTGTGCATGTAAATATGAGTGATAAAAAATGTACACAACGTTTTCGACGACTTTCCAAAGCCGAGAAGTCGAAATTTCGGAAAACGTTTTTCGGTTACATTTTCTATTTTTATTTGAACTATTTATTTTGGTAAACAAACTTTAAAAATGATTTTAATATCATTAATTAATATTTAATACCTTTTTATTTGATTATTAAAATCAATTATTTAAATATTTAAAAATTATTTAAATATTCAAATATTAAGCGATTAATTTACGGGTCGTTACATTCTCCCCCCATAGGGGAATTTTGTCCCCGAAATTAATACACGAAAGACAATCCAAAAGGTATGATTATACCTAGAAATCCAGATAACAATGCAAAGCAACTAGTCTATAGAAGAACGTACATAATGCATTCAAACAACAAACGAGTAACCTGATATTACATCATGATAAGTTTCTCTAATATGGTCCTCAATCTCCCAAGTACAATCGTGAGGATCATTACTCCACTGAACCTTCACAAGCTTAACCACCTTGTTCCTCAATCTCCTTTCATCCTGATCTACAATGTGAACTGAATGTCGGACTACCGTCAAATTTGGTTCTATCTCTAAGTCTTCCTAAACATACGTCTCTACAATCAACGATGGATCATGAACATGCTTTCTCAGATGAGATACATGAAAAACATTATGAACTTCAGACAATCTCTCAGGCAATTCTACTCTATAGGCGAATGATCCAATCCTCTCAAGGATTTTAAATGGTCCAATGAATCTAGGTGCTAGCTTGCATGTTCTTCTGAATCTAACAACTCCTTTCATTGGGGAGACTTTTACAAATACCAAATCCTCGACCGAAAACTCTAAGTCCCTTCTCCGTTGATCGGCATAACTTTTCTATCGATTCTGGGCTTCTTTTATCCTTTCCTTGACCATAGCCACTTTCTCTGATGCTTCTTGAATCATTTCTGGTCCAAGAACTAACCAGTCTCCAATCTCAATCCAACATAAAGGTGATTTACATGGCCGCCCAGACAAAGCCTCGTAGGGTGTCATGCCAATGCTAGCTTGGTAACTATTACTATAAGAGAACTCTACCAAATATAGATGATCTTCCCAAGAACCTCCAAAATCTAAAATACATGCTCTCAAGAGATCCTCTAAAATCCGATTCACCCTTTCGGTTTTTCCATTTATCTATGGGTGATAGGTTGTGCTCAAATTCAACTTTGTTCCTAAAGCGGCTTGCAATGCTCCTCAAAATTGACTGGTGAAGATATGATCTTGATCACTGACTATACTTAATGGAATTCCATGCAGTCGAAAGATCTCCCTCAAATAAATCCCTACCAAAGAAGCTGTAGTTCTAGTTGACTTCACGGGGATAAAGTGGGCACTCTTTGTTAATCGATCCACAATTACCTAGATGCCTTCATTACCTCTTCTTGTTCTGGGCAACCCATCGATAAAGTCCATGGATACTTGTTCCTACTTCGAATTCGGTATTTCCAATGGTTGGAGTAATCCAGCAGTCTTTTGCTGGTCACTCTTGACCTGTTGATAATTCGCACACCGGCTTACGAAAATCGAAACATCTCTCTTCATCCCTTTCCACAAAAAGGTCTTCTTCATATTCTAAAACATTTTAGTTACTCCTAGATGGATGGATAACTTTGACCGATGGCACTCTCTCAGCACTTCTTGTCTAATTCCATTAACATCAGGCACACAAATTCGTCCATTCATTCTTAAAATGCCTCAGGAGTCCATCTGAAAACTAGAATTAATTCCATTTTCAACATTCTTTTTAAGCCGAGCTAGATTAGGGTCTTCTTCCTGGAAATATGCAATCCTCTCTATTAGTACTGGCTTAACTTCCAAATTTGCAATCGTCACCACATTCCTACTCAACGCATTTGCAACGGCGTTTGCTTTCCCCGGGGTATATAGAATCTCTAGGTCGTAAGACGCAAGAAACTCAAGCCATCTCTGCTGCCTCAAGTTCAAGTCATTTTGGGTAAAAAGACACTTTAATGACTTGTGATCCATAAATAACTCAAACTTTGCACCCAAAAGATAGTGCCTCCACACTTTCAATTCGAAGACAACTACCAAAAGCTCCAGATCGTGTGTAGCGTAATTCTTCTCATGAGGTTTCAACTGCCGACTCACATACGCTATAACCTTACCATTTTGCATCAAAACTGCTCCTAATCCAGTCCCACAAGCATCCGTGTAAACTGTTAATCTTTCACTCCCATCCGGGAATAGTCAAGATAGGAGCACTAGTCAATTTCTCCTTTAACTCGTTGAATGCTTGATCGCACATGGGTGTCCAACAAACTTAGCATCTTTCTTCGTTAGCTTTGTTAGATGAGAAGAAATCTTCGAAAAATCTTTAATGAACCTTCTGTAGAAACCTGCCAAACCCAAGAAACTTCTGACCTCGATCGTACTTTTAGGTTTCATCCAATCTTGAACCGCAACTGCTTTAGCTGGGTCCACTGATATGACTTCTCCCGAAACTACGTGCCCTAGAAATCTAACTTCGGATTTCCAGAAATGGCACTTAGAAAACTTAGTCCTTAAAACATGACGTCTTAGAGTACTAAGAACAACATGAAGATGGAACTTATGCTCTTCCTCCATTTTAGAATAAACGAGGATGTCATCGATGAAAACGAGAACAAACTTGTTAAGAAAGTCTCGAAACAATCTATTCATCAAATTAACAAAATAAGCGGGTGCGTTAGTCAATCCAAACGCATGACTAACCACTTATAAAAACTATCAGGGTTCGAAAAGCTATTAAGGGTACACTTTCCTTTGCTGTCCTTAATTGATGAAAACCAGTGGTAAGATCTAACTGAGAAAAGATCCGAGCTTCGTGGAGCTGGTCAAACATGTCGTCAATCCTAGGTAAAGGATACTTATTCTTGATAGTCTTCTTATTCAACTCTCGGTAATCTACACATAATCTAAGAGAATTAACCATCAGCCTTGGTAACGAACACAACTGGTGATCCCTAACTCGATGTGCTACGTCTGATCAAACCTTTCTACAACAAATCAAATGTCTACTTCTCTAGTTCTCTTCTTTCCTTTGGAGCCAACCTTCGAGGAGGTTGTACAATAGGTCTGGTTCCTGGAATCAAATCAATGTGAAACTCTACTTCCTGATGAGGAGGCAAACCTTGCACTTCTTCAAAAATATCCTTGAAGTCTCGAACAACTGGTATATTCCTTATCTCCTCTTTGGGTACTTCGGGGGAATAAAGGAAACTGCTCATTAAATCATTTGGCCTTCCATAATTTATTTCTACCCTAATATTTCCAGCATCACTAACTATAATAATCCTTCGATCACAATGCATGATTGCTCTAAACTTTGGTAACCAATCCATTCCCAAAAGTAACCCAAAACCATGAACCCGAGAACAAATAAGTCAGAAAAGGAAGGCCGATCTCGATAAGAAATAAGCACATTCAAACATATGGTGTCAAGATTGGTCGGACCCCCAATTGGGTTCGACACACAAAGAGAATTTCGAAGAATAACATATTTAAGATTCAACTGGTTCATTAGGTCATATAAGATAAAACTATAGGATGTACCGGTATCAAATAACACTCTAATAGGAATATCAGAAATGGATAGTGTACCTTGCAACACTTGCTTTCCTTTTGGATCTGTAGAAGTAGATAGTATGTCATTAATAGTGAAAACTTGTCCCTGTGATCCCTTCTTTGGTAAAGGGCACTGGTTCTTCATATGTCCATGTTTGTTGCAGTTGTACCATATAGGTAGATCAGTCTCCGAGCAATAATTTGCATAGTGGCCTATTTTGTTGCACTTATAACAAAGAACCTTGGTCAAGTCGCTTCATCTGAGCTGGAGCTCCACCTCCGGGCTTCATTCCTGGCCACTTCTTCTTCCCTTTGCACTTGAAAAATGGTTTACTAGCAACAGGTATAACTGAAAAAGGTTGGGCATTGACTGCTGGCATTACCCTCTTCTGAACTCCTTGCTCAACATCCAGCATTTTGAATCTCAAAGCCATACTAATCAAATTGGTAAAGGTACCGTTGAGATGATTGGTTATTTCCCGATGGAATTCTGGTCGCATTCCTTTCACGAACATCTCATTCTTCTTAAGTGGCGTAGCAATCAATCCTGGTATAAAGCGAGACATTGCATTGAACCTATGCTTATACTGCACCCACTGTCATCTCACCTTGTTTCAAATCCATGAAACTTCTGAACAACCGAGTCCTTCCCGCCTCTGGGATAAATTGAGCTTCAAAAACTTCCTTAAACTGCGCACAAGAGAAATCTTCTTCTAGTGTATTCATGGTGACTGAATCCCACTAATCCATTGTTGTTTTCTGAAGCTGGCGCGATGCCAACAACCTCTTTCTTGCATCTTCCAACTGAAGATCCCTGAATATCCTCTCACAAGAGCGGAGCTATGTTTGAACACCCAAAATGTCTTCAGTTCTGTAGAAAGGCTTACCACCTAAAGCAGTGTAATTCTTGCACAAGGTCGCAATGTTCTGAGGCAGCTGAACTTGCATCACTGCTTCTATTACCAGCTCTACAACCGGCCGGTTTCTAGGAGCTCTACCATTTATAGCCATGCTGGTTCCAGATCCCCTCCCTCTTCTTCCTCTTGTACTCATTTTCAATAACCTGGATAAGTGACAGGTATCATTAGAATACAAAGATAGGGTCAAAGATGAAAAAAAGGGAAAGTCGCAATAAAGGATCTAAAACCAGACTTTTTAGGGGAGAAAAGGAAACACTCTCTTAAGATGAACTCGTTCTAGGGCTCTACTCACCCTATCTCTAATGAGTTGTACCCCAATCAGGCTAAGGTGTTCGCTCAACCGAAGCTCTAATACCAACTGTGATGACCCACCTTTCTGACCCCTAGGAATGACACTTAACACATCCTCGGTGTTTATGTGTCGTTGCCCAAGCATCGAAAAGATGAATCATCGTGGGGTGAAATAAAGAACAGAATGGTAAACCTCACAACGTAACTGTTAAATTTAACATAAAAGTAAATACTACATCAGGTTACTCCTTAACAGGGAGTTATCAGAGTTACACAAAAGTACTACAAAATCAGCTTAGGCAGTTATAACATCCTGCCTTTACAAGTGCTGAAAACAAAATACACTTACACAAACTAAAAAGTATAGCGGAATAGATAAATAAGAAGATGAAGAGCCTCCTACTTGGACGTCGTCTTCAAAAGAGCCCAACACAAACCTGCTACTCTCGGACTACTCAAATAAAAATGAGTACCCGAGAGTTTATGGAAACAAACAACTTGGGTCAGACGATATGTCTGGTATGAGTAAAACTTTAAAAAAAAGTATGTAATTAAACAAGAACATGTGAGACCACGCCGTTGAACACGGAACAAATTTACTCTCACATAAATCAATTTCCATATATGAAGAATGGGTATTATATTTAAACACCACGAAGAGTGGTTGACTCTTTCCGGTGAAAGTAAGGAGATGAAATTTTAAGGTTCGAATCGAATAAGAAAAGGAAAATCTCCAACAAATGACTAGAAAGTTGCACCACCCTTGAAGTATATCTCTAGTAATATACTCCTGAGAAGCTCATATACTCTGTGACACTTCTTAGAAATCTCCAAGCCGGACCCCGCCAGAACTTACCGAGTATCCGAATATCTTACAACTAATAGTGCTACCGAATCCAATCTAGATGAGATGTGAAAGTATCCTTATGGGAGCAACCCCACATAGCTTGGCCCCCCTCGCCCTTTGGTTTTAGTCATTCCCGACAAAGGATATTAACGCTAAATGGAGCAATAAATCGTCTTAGAATGACGATAATAAAGTAGCTGAAGTAACCGATAGCTGAGAAACCAACTATCGAGGATATAAAATGATCGTATATGGAAATTAAATCTTGTATACTTATCACCACTCATCGAATTCAAACTTGTGTTTTTTCTTGGTTAACAACAATACCGGACAAGTAAAGGTAGTGTTACCTCAAAGTCATGTCCAACGATTCTTCTTAACTTTTGAAATAGCGACATGTTTACTTCTTCGATGTTTAGTGCTAATTATACAAATAAATCGTTTCCATACAAGTGAATCGTTTTACGGAAATTAATTCATTTCCATAAATAATTCAAACTTCTCTTTTTTTTAAAACCCAAATTCGTACTTGGCTTCACAGTACAAGTATTAGCTTTAAAACACTATGTTAAAGAATTTAATGGTTTTGGAACATCATTATAAAAGGATTTATCCACTTAAAACATCCTTATTATATTTACTAATCAACTTTAAAACTTCATTAATTAAGTTGATAAATTCACTTCAATGCCCTTTATTAAAAAGGGTAAATTACCTTTAAATCATCATTAATTCAATTAATAATTGATTAAATTGAATTAAATATTAAATATCATTATTTAAAAGTGATTAATTAATTTAAACTTTATTAAAAATTATTTATTTAAGGTTAAACAAATTTATTAACTTTTAAAAATCATTAATTAAAAAGGGTTCATTAGTTTTTTGAAATATCATTAATTAATTAATCTTAATCCATAATTATCCAAAGATTAATTAGTCTTAAATAGCATTAAATAAAATGATTAATTAAAATTAAATCATAATTAACTAAGTATTTAGTTAAGTTTAAAACACATCATTAATAAGTTAACTTTAATCCTTATTAATTAAATAATCATTATTAAAATAATTAATTATTTTTGGAAACATCATTAGTCAAAAACTTTCTTAACTTGTAAAATAATTCCAAGCACGATAATGAAACCAAACAGTTTCGATAAAAGGTGATTTTTCGAAAGTGCCGATATAGCGACTATCGCTATAAGGGCGGTTCGAAATTCGAGCATATGACATTTGCAACACAACCACACATCACATAACCAAGGTATGAGCATAAATACATATTGATTTTACAATAACATAACATATATCAAGCATTTAATAACAATGACATAAGTTTGTCTACTAGATTTACATATAACCAATGGTTCGCTTACTAACTTTCAAATGCGACTATTTTTCAAGCAACAAACCAAACTTCGACCAAACCATCATTACAACCATATGATAAACATTCAATAGCTACAAGTATAGGCACAGATATAGTTTAAACTTGGTGGTTCAAAGATGGAAGCTTTACTCACCGTAATGCTTACTAACTTGAATGAAAATCACACTAACTCTTCGAAAATCGCTTGGACTAAGCTTTGACTTGATTTGGTGGACCTCTAATGGGCTTTTGGGCTTGGCCTAGAGCATGATGGGCTCGGCCATGGCGGGTATGTAGGGTGTAGTGTCTTGTTTTGTAGAGAATGGTTTTGTTTTGGCAAGAGGAGGGGTTGTAGCTGAATATGTGAAGTTTTGTAGTAAAAAGAATTATATTTTGTCAACTTTAAACATGGACATGGAAGCCATGGATGTAAATGCACATGAAGAAGAGAGAAGTGAGGATGTAAGTGAATGTATAAAGTGAGAACAAAGTGAGATATGGAGTTAGGGTAGAAGTATTTATAGACATGAATATAGGATTTAATTAAATTAAATTTAAATATTAAAATATAATATAAGTTATCATGAGAAGTGGAGGCCATGCCTCTCCATCCCCTTAGGTGCACATGCACCACTTAGGCCCCCTCTTTTGCGCCATGCCTTGTACACTCCTAGCTAGTTTAGGTGATGGCATACACTTCTTTAGGTTACTTAAGTTTTATTTTATATTTTTTTAAGTCTAATCTTGTTTTTATTTATTTCTAACATGGTTTATTAGTTTTAACACTATCATTAACCTATTACATGACATATGTGCATGTGTGTGCATGTGAATATGAGTGAAACAAAAATGTGCACAACGTTCCGACGACTTTCTGAAGCCGAGAAGTCGAAATTTCGAAAAACGTTTTTCGATCACATTTTCTATTTTTATTTGAACTATTTATTTTGGTAAACAAAAGTTAAAAATGATTTTAATATCATTAATTAATATTTAAAACATGTTTATTTGATAATTAAAATCTATTATTTAAATATTTAAAAATTGTTCAAATATTCAAATATTAAACGATTAATTTACGACTCCTTACCATGTTCTAGCAAATAAACCTAGCGTATATTACAAGGTATCACACCTAACAGTTGTCAAACTTGGCTAAACTTGACACAGACAGGTAGAAACTAAAGGCAACAAATAAATCTATCACAGATAAAAGAAATCCAGTATCGGAGGGAATTAACTATTAAGGTATAGTTTTAAATTAGATTTTGCGTATTTTAAGGCAATCATGAACAAAGGGGGAGGGGTGCGAACATAAAAACAAACTACATAAATGTACGATTAATGTGTCAAAACTGAAGGGTAATGATATATACAAGACATAATAAATTATTGTATAAAATGATTCTCTGATATGCAATGATCAATAGATCAACATTTGACCAATGCGCCCAATCTCAATCTGTTGCTATATAGTGATATATACAAGACATAATAATCCATTTGGTTTTAGTTTAAAGCAATGAATCAAAATACTGAAGCTATATAGTGATTATAGAATAATCATCTTAGTCAGGTTTGTAAAGGATCAGATAAACAATGTTAACAATGAGAATAGGGCAGTGGTAATTATGACATATAAAAGCAATTAGAATAAAAAATTATGGGATAGAGATAATATGGACCTGAGGAACAAGATCGAGAGAGTTAGACACAAAGACGAACTTATTTTCTTTGATGGCTTGAGAATAAGGTCCTAGTGTAGCAGGTGCCTTGTCTGTGTTTACGTGTTTACTGCTTCCTTGTTATCTGAATATAGAATTCAGAAAACCAATCACTACAAGGCAAACAGCTCTTTCCAACGGCTCCAAGCCGTTGGCGGCCGTTGGTAAGCCGTTGGGAGCCGTTGGAAAGGCCGTTGGAATACATTTCGACGCCTTCCAATGGTTCCCAACGCTCCCAACGGCGTTATACCAACGCTTACCAACGGCTCATCTGGCCACATGGCAAACTTCGTTGACCAACTTGCCGTTGGTTCGCCGTTGGAAAACGTTGGTTTTTGCCGTTGGTAGCCGTTGGAAGCCGTTGGTTATAAATGACCAATTGGCCGTTGGTTTCCGTTGGAAGCCGTTGGAAATCTGAAACTTTTTTTTTACTCGGCTGCTCCTACTCACCTCCGGCCACACACAATATCATAAATATTAAAACTGCTCCATTTTGAGCGTATATCCAATAACAATCACATATATATAACCAAACACAATATAATAATCAAATCATACACATAAACAACCAAACCATCAAGACAAACTAAATTCTACATCCATCAAATTAGTTTCTACGTCAAAATCAAACGTCATCCAAACCAACCGTCATCATATATACAAACAACACATAAAAAGCCGTCACCAATCGTCATCCAAACCATCACCAAATGTTTAAGACATCCAAACACATCACCAAATGCCTAACACATCTAAACCATCACCAAATGTCTAACACCATACAACAATAAATACAAACCATCACCACTCCACACATAAGAAAACATCTCAAACATACCTCAACTCACTCGCCAGCAGAACCACCGGAGGAAGGAAACCGCCCGTATTGCTCCATGAACTCCGCCACTTTATTGTTTAGCTGCTCCATTTGTTCTTCACGGCGGCGATCGCGGTCTTGAAGCGTGGCGATCTGGGCTCGTAGCTGTGCGATCTCCTCCTTATCTTGAGCCCGCTGGTAGTTCTTCTGCACTACGTCAACCTGTAAATATTAGTAAATATGTGTAAATACGTTTAAATATTTACTCTAGCTAAGCTCACATCTAAAGTGTTTATATATATGATATCGAAATGAACATGCTTCATAAAAATTATTTTAAATTTAAATTAAAATACCGATTGGCTTCCAAATCCAAAGCGCCTTCCGTGGGTCGCTGGATCCATGACAGACTCAAATATTACGTTCTCCTCATCAATGGTCAACTCTACTCTTCCGGTGTCCTGGAGCATCAATGTCCGTGCGTCCTGAAACTTTTCCTAGTATGCAAAATACAATTGAATTTAGATAATGCTATTTTAATAGACTTAAAACTTTTAGTTCATTATCTTATACTTACATATGCGGTCCTTGCTTTGTCATTACTTTCCCAGGTGTACGAATATGAGCCTGAATCGTCAATCTGAGTCACCGCATGCGTATGCGCAAATACATCCCAACGACTGACAGGACCACCACGTTGTCTTTCCTGAAATATGCACATATAAATATATATATTAAATATTTTTATATAAATGTTTATGTTAATTAATAAATATACCAAGTCCTCGCGGTGATGTTGGAATGACTTAGAACCACCGCGATGTGTGACGGGATTCTTGCTCCTGTTAGCAGAATTCCTAGTTGACTCTTTCTGCAAATTTAAGTTGAAAAAAAATTGTTTTATAGTTTTAATTTAAATATTATTTGCGTAGAACAATTTAACTTAAATATATGCTAAATTTACCTGAAATTCCTCATTGGCCCACCAGCGGATAAACTGTTCCCACACACCAGCGCTCATCCAATTTGGCTTGCTTCCACTTGATTTCACAGCATTTAAAGTCTCCCTGTAGTTCTTTGCAATTTTACTCTGCCAATGACGCTGTACAACGGAAAGATCTGCATCCTGGATGTCCACATGGCCCTGCACGTTTGATTACATAAGAGTTATATAGTTTTTATGCGTAGTGTAAACATGATTAGATATTTAAACCTAACAAGTAAACATGATTAGATATTTAAACCTAACAAGTAAACATGATTAGATATTTAAACCTAACAAGTAATAAGATTTTTTATGCGTACTGTAAACATGATTAGATATTTAAACCTAACAAGTAATATCACTCATACCAAAAAGTCCTGCCAAATAGCTTCCTTCACGTTCTCTGGAATCAAGGACCATTTGGGCCAACATTCATTCATCTGACTCTGGTATGCACGCTTAGATAATGAAAGAACTATATTTGATGGCTCTAACGTAAAACCACTGTGTTTAAAAAGAAAAAAAAGCATTTACTATTTTATGACTACTATACTTATAATAGACTGTACGAGAATAAAATTTAATTTTGAAACTTAATACTTACCCAGATCCGTCGGCTTTTGGCTTTAGCCAAATTGCAGTGCGTGGCAACTCCTCTGATGGACCAGCGCGATCACGATTTGCAGGACGAATAGTCCCTCTCTGTGAAGAGGAGGGAGACCCAGAATGTGTAGACCCAGATCATCTACGTGAAGACATATCTATAGAACATGTTACAGACAAACATTATATGAGAACATTAAATGACTATATGTAAAACATACATTATGGCATAACATAAGAAGAGTACGTGACACATATCATACATTAGCATAACATTTTTAATGAAAATATTATAATGTTAAATATAATTACCTTCAAAATGTAGATTATTGATCAGTCCTTGTCAGTTTCGGTTTCAGACTTTGTTTCGTACTCTATATTTTGTTCCTCTGTACTCTCAAATGCTTCAATTAATGCATTTGAATCATCGTTTAGAGGTCCAAAATCTGTTTGATCATCTGTTATTATTATTCCTCTACTTTCCTCGATATCTGCTTGGTAAGCTTGTTCATCGGGAATGTTCCGTCCATCAAATGTAAATCTTGCCTTTGTTTTAAAAACAGCCGACCAATTTACTTTATCTCTTCTTAGAGATGGGTAAGAAGCATAATAAACTTGAAGAGCTTGTTTGGCAAGTACAAAAGGATCGTAGTTATGATAATGCGAAGTATGTTTTATTTCTATAAGATTATATTTTGGATGCACGTTTATTCCAGAACCTGGAACGTTGCTGAACCAGTTGCATTTAAACAAAATACTTCTTCTGCAGGTCGTGTGAAATACGACAATTGCAAAACTTGGGTTAGCACGCCATAAAAATCATGTATATGATCATTTGGATCATCACTACCTTTAACAAATACACCAGTATTGTTAGTTAATTTTTCAGCACCGTATTCTTTGGTATTAAATTTATATCCATTCACAAAGAATATTGGATAGGTCTTGACTATCCTTTTTGGTCCCAAAGCTAAATGTTTCAATCCTTCGTCTACAACACCATTTGTCGTATCAAAAACGTACTTAGAAAACCATTTAGAGAATTCTTTGCTGATATCTCCGTTCGGATGTTGTGATTCGTAAATACTGCAATTATACAAGAAATGTTATATTTTGATTAAGATACATGTGTGCATATTTGTATATTTATTAATTAAGATACAAGAAATGTTACATATATAAGTATATTACCTAACAAATGGTACAACTTCAGCACAGTTGAGAAGAATATATGTGTGTGCTGCGTGATAATCTCTGTCATCCAACCATACTTCCACACATTTACCAGAAGGCCGACCATGCTTTTTAAAAATAGATATAGTCGATTGACAATCATCTTGATCATTGCCTTCATCATTACGCGGAGCACTTTCAAATGATATGTTCACATGGTCACTAAAATAATGAGAGAAAAAAAATGAAGCTTCTTCTTCAATGTATGATTTGCAAATCGAGCCTTCAACTCGAGCTTTCTGCCTCACTTTTTTCTTTAGATGATTTAAATATCTATTTCAAATTATTTTAAATCAATTTTTTTATACATATAATTAAACCAATATTTAATGAACTAAATATGAATATACCTTTCAAATGGATACATCCATCCATATTGCACAGGCCCTCGAAGACGTGCTTCAAATGGAAGATGAATAGGTAAATGCTCCATAACATTGAAAAAACCAGGAGGAAATATTTTTTCCAATTTGCATAGCAATATCGGGATTTCTTCCTCAAGTTTACGTAGACGATCAACTTTTAATGTAGTAGAACAAATCTCTTTATAAAACAGACTAAGTTCTGTTAAAACAGTCCAAACTTTTACGGGCAATAGTTCTTTAAAAGCGACGGGTAATAAATTTTCCATCATAACATGACAATCGTGACTTTTCATCCCGCTAAGTTTATTGTTCTTATAGTCCACACATCTACGAAGATTAGAAGATATACCATCCGGGAATCTTAATCCTTCCACCCATTTTAAAAATATTTTAACTTGATTATTGTCTAGCTCATAGCACGCTTTTGGCTTTTTTATTTCATTTGGTTTCATATGAAGCTCAGGATGATTACATAATACTTCGATATCACGCCTTGATTTCAAATCATCTTTCGTCTTCCCCTTGACATTCAAAACTGTATTAAACACATTATCAAACACGTTTTTCTCATTGTGCATCACGTCAATATTATGACGAATCAGGAGATTTTTCCAATAAGGCAACTCCCAAAATATGCTTTGTTTGCACCAGTTATGAATCGATGATTTACCTTGAATTTCAATTTGCTTTCCGGTTTCATGTATTTTTGGATAATCCTTTACAAGTTCATAAATATCTTCGCTTGACCAAACCGTAGGTGCGCTTAAAGTTTCAACTCTATTAGCTGTAAAGTTTTTCTTATCTCTTCTAAATGGATGATTAACATGAAGAAAACATCGATGACAGTCAAACCACGAAAAAAAATTTCCATGAGGTAAAGGAAATGCTCTTGTTTCTTCCATGCAGTAAGGACAAGCTAGGCGACCAGCCGTACTCCAACCTGAAAGCATAGCATACGCAGGAAAATCGCTGATTGTCCATAACAAAGAAGCATACATGCGAAAGTTTTTTTTTTAGAAATATCATATGTTTCTACTCCTTCGTACCACAATGTTTTTAATTCTTCAATCAAAGGTTGTAAATAAACATCGATTCCTTGTGTCGGATCATCAGGACCAGGAACAACAACTGTAAGAAACATGTATGGAGTTTTCATACACATCCAAGGAGGTAAATTATAAGGTGTGACAATTATAGGCCAGGACGAATATTTAGAACCAAATTGAGAAAATGGTGAAAATCCATCCGTACATAAACCAAGTCTAACATTACGACTCTCGGATGCAAAATCAGGATACTTTTGGTCAAAATGCTTCCATGCTTCCCCATCAGCTGGGTGTGTTAACGTACCTTCCTCTCGTATTCTCATATTGTGCCATCTCATATGTTGCACAGTTACAGAAGATGCATATAACCTTTGAAGTCTAGGAGTAATTGGTAAATAATGCATATGCTTATACGGGACTTCCTTTCCCTTTTTCTTTCTTGGTTTGTACCTTTCCTGATTGCATATTTTACAATGTCTAAGATTGATATCTTCCTTCCAAAACAGCATGCAACCGTTTAGACATGTATCTATTTTTTGATATGGTAAACCAAAAGCCGACATTAGTTTTTTTACTTCATAATGATTTTCGCACATTAAATTATTGGGAGGCATATGCCGTTTCGCAGCTTGTACAACAGCTGTAAATCCAGATTCTGTGAGGTTGTATCTAGATTTCATCGTAATGTACTCAGTAGTCACTGACAATTGGGTTCCGCTTGTGCAACCTTCCCAAATGGGTTTCTTTGCCGCTTCTAACAAATCATATTTTTTTTTGCACCAATATTTGGTTCGTCTTCAGTATTACCATCGTCATCGGTTAATTGAGAAACAGGGAACATTGAACGTGCAGCATCTTCAACCATATGTTCTACGAGATTTGTCGTATCAATTTCATTACGCAATACCTTCTCAGCTTCAACACGATTAGATGCTAACGGTTCTCCATGACGATCCCAAACCAAATAGTTCGACATGAAACCGAACTGACGCAAATGAACTCTTAGCATTTCTGGTACCAAATGCTTTAACAATTTGCATTTAGTACATGGACAACGGATTTCTTTGTCGTTTCCGTTATTACTTAAAGCGAAATCAATAAATATGCGAACACCATTATTAAAATGTTCACTAATTGACGTTTCACTTTCAACTCTTCTTTTTTTGTACATCCAGCTCCGATCAGTAAAATAATTGTCCATTAACCTACGTATATAGTTAAAAAGTACGATATTAATTTGCATTGATTTATTATTAAAACAGTTTATAGGTGAATTTTATAATAACTGATCATTGACTCTATGGTGATGGGTCGTCCTACCTCCCATTACAAATACAATAACGTAATTAAACCGCGTAAATTATTTCAATTTAAATGATTCAACAAAATTTCGGCAGCGCTTCGCTTTAGTTCCCTGAACAGTACACATTTGCGTGTACACAGGGAACATAAACGAAGCGCTGTCGAAATTTTGTGAACCATTTAAAATGAAATAATTTACGCGATTTAATTACGTTATTGTATTCGTAACTTGTCCAATACAGGGACAAATCCAACAAATACTGTATAAGATGATTACAGATGTCCGTTCTGTTAAAAAACGAATATCCACATAACGATCATATACAGTACTTATCAGACGGGGCCGAAAAACATTCTAAGGGTTTTCGAATATATTACATATTCTGTAACATATTATATTTATAAAAAAAATTGACGTTCGATACTATACTTACTGTCATTTTCGATATTTTTTAACCGTACATTATAAAATTACTACACTATATTACTTATTAAAAATAATCAAAGTAACCGTATATTATAAAATTAAATATCATTTTCGATATTTTATAATCTAATGTCATCATTCAACTTATCGCACTATATTTTCATACAAGCAGCATTCTACACTACGCTATACACACAATACACTATACACCAACCTATAATATACAATTAACTTACAATACATAGGTTAATAATAAAAATTAAACATCAATAAACTAAACTACACATACAATAGTCAATACAAACATATAAATTGCAAATCTAACACTAAATTACCTAATTAACACTAAATTACCTAATTTAATAAAAAAAGGGAATTAGGGTTTATACCTTGATTGGAGAAGATTAGGGGTTGGAGAGGGGTTCAAGATGCTACCGAGTGACGTTGGAGGCTTGAATGGAAGTGGTTGGCGAATTGGGGAGGGGGATGGAGGGTTTTTGGAAATAATTTGGGAAAAAACGAAATGGGGAGGAAGAAGGTGCTGCAGGTTATTTTGGCTCGGGTTTCCAACGGCTACCAACGGCCGCAAACGGCATTTTCCAACGGCGTCCAACGGTCAACTTTTTATTCTCTTGGTTATAATCCGGAAAATACTTGCCGTTGGAAGCCGTTGGTCAATGCCGTTGGCGGCCGTTGCCCCCCCCCCCGTTGGAATAAACAGTACTCCTTGTAGTGAATTATTCAGATGTCAACACTTTCTGAAGAATAATTATATATCTATACATCTTCAATTTGGCAATATCTTGATAAAAACAAGCTACATTATTGCTTGATTAGAATGTACATTTTGTAAGTGAAAATATTGTCGCCTCATTTCAACCTGAAAGCAAAATATTATGTATTTTTTTTGGGTTTTTCAGGTATCTAGATTTATAGAATTAAATTCTACATGTAATAAAAATGAAAAAAAAAGAAACCTGTAGATATATATTCCCCGAGTAACTAGATGTCAAGATCTGCTTATTTTAGCAACCATTCCAATTTAACTTTTGCCCTCAAAGTCTTCTCAGCCTGCGAGGAATTAAATGACAAATAAATAAATATAGTTTTTTTATTGAGAGAAAAATTAATAAATATAGTTATATACATCACACTTATTCTTAACTAAATTAAGAGAAATACCAATGAACAAGTTCAATGTAATATTTTCTCAAATCCTACAGGCCGGCACATAATTCTTTAACCTGAATCATGCAAGTTACTTTCATTTTATTTTACCTATTTAATTAAACAATGACACATTCAAACCACATTAGTAAAAATTGACATATTCAAACTACCAATTTGACATAAAAAGTTTTGGTGTCTAAAACATACTATAACTAGAGAAAGACAAGGGCACGAAAAGGTAGTTATAGAGGGCTTTGTACGACAAGTCCCTATCATTAATTAAAATGAAAAAAACACCCCTACCTAATAATGTATGTAAATTAGGTCCTTTCGCATCCATTTTTTTCGTAAGTGGCTGTTATTCACACATTCTTATTTAAATTCTGCATCTCATTATTTATCAATCTTTAAAATGCAATAACTTTTTCTAGAAATATCAAATTAACAAACCGTTTTCACCGTTAAATCATAAATTTTATTATCTTTCTAATAATAGATATTATAGATATGTAAAAATCAAAATTTTAAAACTTGTTTTTTTCAAATTCGAATTTTAAAAAATTCAATATTACAATGCAGTTTTTCACTGCATTTCCTAAATGCAGTTAAAACTACAAAATATTAATGCAGTATTTAACTGCATTAATATGTTGTAATTTTTAACTGCATTTCTAAAATGCAATAATGAAATGCAATTATCAATGGATATCATTAGAAAGTTAAAAACTACATTATAGTAATGCATTTATTAAATGCAATTAAAAACTGCAACATATTAATGCATTTTAATGGTGTGTTAATTGTAATGCAGTTAAAAACTATAATGTTAAAAATGCAGTTTTTAACCACATTACTAAAATGTAGTTAAAAACTGCTGAGTAAAGTTACATTTTTTAAAATTTTATTTTTAGATATCAACAAGGGATGTCGTTAGAAAGTATATTAAATTGTGATTTAATGATCAAAACGATTCTTAAATTCAATTAATCTATAACAAGTTATCACATTTTAAAGATTGAAAATAAATGAGTAGGCGAATGCCGAGTGTGATGTTAGAGAAGCCGGGACCTAATATATATAATTAGTGACTAAAAGACCAGTTTTACAATTCAATTATAAAATAGGGACATGGGATTAATATTCTATAGTTGGGGTAGAAAGAAATTAGCATTTTATCAATCGCAAGCAGAGAAGAATAAGAAACACATATTTATTAGGAAACCTGCATTTATTCCAACTGCAGTAACTAAAAGGACAGGCAAGATGTGGGAAAATACTCTAATTTGCTATGTATTGTAACGATCCGCCTTTTGACTATTGCAAGTCAACACCGAACACTACCGCTGTGTTCTAATGTCGCGCATCTAATCGACAAAAGGGCAGATTATTAGGGTAAATGAAAAGAAAAGAACAGAGAAAAACAGAATCTCACACCGGAATCGACAACATATAATATAACAAGGACAGTACAAATTGTCACTCCAAATTACAGAGTTTAAAAACAAACCTTATCCACTGGACAGTTATAAAGTCATGACCTTACAAATGCTAATAGGGATACTATATAATACAGCGGAAAATAAAAACATTACGATAGGTGAATCTCCGGCTTCCCTTTAAGATCTCCATATCACCAAATCCAACCTGGGAAAATACTCGATCTGACCCGAGCATTATAATAAAATAACACCCGGATCAGTCTGGAAATACCAGAAGTGAGATACCTTGAATAATGGGGAACATATAAAAGTTCTGTGAGACCACGCCGCTAATGCAGAATAGGTTTCTACCTCACAAGAATAACATCCATACATGCATGAGCATAAATAAATATCAGGAAACAAATCAAAATACGAATGGGCATAATAAATATTAAAACCATACTTGAAAGAATGTAAATAACCCGAGTAAAATTCAAACTGGACAGAATGGATAAAACAAGGAAACAATCAAAATTCGATTGAATGGACAAAATAAGATGATAGTCCAAACTTGATAGAATGGATAGAATAAGGTAACCGTCCAACTCGATAGAATGGACGGAATAAGGTAACAGTCCAACTTGATAAAATGGACTAAATCAATACTTAAATGCTGTGTTGAGGAGTTTACTCTACTCATGGCAATTTAAAGATAAACAAATTCAGGGTTTTCGAATCAAATCAGGAAAGGAAAATTTCCAACAAATGACTAGGAAGATGCACCTCCCTTGGAATATACCTCTAGTAATATACTCCCGAGAAGCTCATATACTCCGTGACACTTCTCGGAAATGTACCAGCCGAACCCCGCCAAACCTTACTGAGTATCCGAATGTTTTCACATCAAAGTGCTGTTAATCGACCGAAATTCTATCGGATTAGAAAACTGTCGAAAAATTTCAAATTAAAATATCCGCAAGCGCACGGCGTGCTATTGAAGTACATGGCTACGGATCGATCCGTAGGGAATTGATGATTTTAAAATTCTATTCAATCAAATTAACCAAAGTTGAAAATGTGATTAGCTAAAAATGTAGAAAACTAGCAAAATAAAATTGATAAAAATATGAGAGTGTGAAGGCAATTTAGAGGCAATTTCCACTCTCTAGATCACATAAATCAACAAAATAAAATTATGATCTCTCTTTTCTTGTCATTAGTGTAATTAGTTGATGTGCTTATCATAACTATGGTATATTTGTGCTATTAATTAGCACAATATAAACCATCAAACTATAACACAACCACTCATACACATTTAACTCTCATGAAATTTGACAACAAAGTTGAAAGCAAAATCTATTTTAAGCATGGCCTATTAACTATTGTTGAGAAATATAGGTCATCAAATTTTAATTTCACATTCACTTCATTACCATCATCATATGTAGATGAAGAGGTAATTATTGCTTGTAATTGTTTAAGCATAGCCTATTTGTTATAAACAACATAGACTATCAAAATTCAACATGAAACAATAAATCACATCAACATTCCTTTAAGCACAAAAGAGATCAAAATTATCAAAATGTTGAAGCTACATGATTAGAGGCTTCATTACCACTAAATTGAAGGGGTTAAGCTCTCATTTTTGTTATCATATGAACAAATGTAGCTAGCAACATGAAAGCAAAAAGAAAGGAAAATGAAAGCTAATGGAAAAGAGAAGCTAATTAACAAGAATTCAAACTAATCTACTTTGCATGAATTTAAACTACACTACTAACATAAGAAGAGAAGAAGCATGTAAATAAAAGAGAATTAACATTGCATAAAAGAAAGAAAAATTACATGAAATAAAATGGCTAAGTAGCCATGGAAAAAGAAGAGAGAAAAGATTTGGTTTATTTCCTAAGCTAAAAACTAAGTAAGAGAGACTAAGGGAGAGGGAGGGTTACATGAAGATAAGGGGTATTTATACAAGTGTTAAACCCTAATTCATATTTTTGGGGAATGCCCAAATTGCCCTTGAGGTAGTGTGGTGGCCAAGTAATCATTAACAACCACTAATCCCCACTTAAATGTACATGAAGCTTTAATGTCCTTTTATCATGTGCTTAGTTCCTAATTGAAAATCAAGGTAAGTGGGTGGGGTCCTCCATGATCATCACTTTGAATTATTTCCATCTTCATTTGTTCTCTTCACTCTTGTGCATGCATATATTATCATGAAGCCACTTGTAAAATTCACCAAATTTTCTACAAAACAACGTAGAAAATTCCAAGTAAATTTTCACAATTTAATAAATGCATAAAAATGACCATTTTACCCCTATATGAAGATGAATATGTGACAATTTGAAAATAATTTGAATTTTGCTTTGAACAAGTTAAAATACCAGATATGATCATTTATTTAATTTAAATAGATTAAATATGGTGGTAAAAATATGCACATTTACGTGCACATCAAATACCCCCACACTTATCTTTTTATTCGTCCTCGAAATAAAATAAAACTAAGATAAATCCGTTTTCGTAGGGAGCACGATTGCATTGAGCGTATGCAACAAGCCGTTAAGATTATTATTTTCAATTTCAAAAGTTGTTATTTGAAAATCGTCGATTTGGGTAAAAGATGGATTATTACTTAACTCGTCACACGTTGGAATTTGGTTTTGTTGTTCACGTTGTTTCATATAAGTTTCAAACAACGAATCCATGTGATCATCGTAAATTTTGTTCATTTGTTCAACAAAATCCAATTTATAATTATTGCTTGAGGATTTTCGATTTGGATTTGTTGAGAACAAAAGTTTTCACTTGCATCATAGTCGAGATTATTCCCATTGCCAAAATTATTTGAAAAGTGGATCACATTTTCGTTTTGATTTTGAAATTCATTTTGGAGTTCGAAATTGAATTGGCATGGGTTATAATCGAAATCATTTGAATTTTGAAGTGAATTCAAATTTTGATTATTTTGAAAACTTCGATTTGAATCATTGCCCAAATATGAATTACACAAATCATTTATCATTTGATTTTGTTGTGTAGAGATTTCAAGTAAAGATGAAATGCTATTTTCGAGATTCGAGGGTTGTTCGTCGTTTTGAAAATTTTGTGGTTCAAAACTCGAATCGTTTAAACAATAGTTGTTGTTAAAATATCCATACGAATTTGGAGTGAAATTATATGGATTATATTGATTTCCACAACTATCGTAAAATTCATATGAATTTGGAAATTCTGACATTTTCAAGAATATTTTTGAATTTTTTTTATAAAGGAAAAATATTTACAAAAGGAATTTATTTTTCAAAATGGAAATTGATTTTTTTTTTGGTTTTTCAACTTTTTTTTTTCTTTGTTTTTTAAAAGGTTTTATAAATTTTTTTTGGATTTTGGTTTTTTCTAAATTTTTTTTATTTTTGAAATTTCAAAGAAAAAGGATTAAAAAATTTCAAAGGAAAAAGTAAAAGGAATATTTACAATTTTTTTTTAAGTTTCGGATTTTTGATTTTTTTTTTAATATGCATGAACTAATGCAACTAAATGAATGCAGGGGTTAATTACAAATGATTTATCCTAAGTTAACCCAAAATTGTATAATTACACATTGTCTTAGTTCAGCAAGATAGTTCTCAGCCAGGTAACGGACAGGATTTATCGGTGCACCACGAATCACCGTAGCAATGCAGCCGAAGGTTTAAGTACCTTCAGATGAACAACCACTATAATATTTACGAATCACTGTAATATTTATAAATGGTTATTACTCTGCCGTAGCCTAGACACCAATAAATTAAATTGTTCAAAGAAGACAACTTGTCAATATACAATTAAGTGTTATCGATGTCTAACCGTTATTACTAATCAAAATTCCAGGATGAAATGCAAAGCAGAAATTAAACGTGTATTAACAACGCAACTACGAATGGGTTTTGTTTTGTTTTTTTTTTTTTCTGGTTTTCTGAAAAAAAATTTTAAATGCAAGTAAATAACAATGCAAGACAAACAAAAACAATAGATATATACAATGCAAGGCAAATAAAGAGAAAATTATAAATAAGCAAGTAGTTTTTTTTGGCAAGCTCAACATGCAAGCAATTTATTTTAGCAAGCACTTCTGCTCCTTCTGCAATTCTGCTTTGGCAACCTAAAATAAAAACAAAATATATACAGTTTTTTTTGAAAAGGAAACAAAATTTAAAAGTGAAGTTTTACTTAAAAAAAATTATGTTTTTATTTTTAATATATATATATATATGTCAAAGAAAAACTAAAATAAAACAAGACAAACAAGTGAAAATGAAACAAACTAAACAAACAAAACAAATTGAAAATCAAACAAATTGAAACTTGTTTTTTTTCTCAAAAGATAAAACAAAACAAAAGTAAAAGAAAACAAACCTTTTTTTGTTTTATAAAAACAAAACCTCTTAACAAAAGAAAACAAACCAAAATAAAAAAAAGATTCTCTTATTTTTAATATAAAAAAACAAGTTATAGCCCACAACCCGGCCTAAATTTTGACCTAAAAACACTTCGTTTATTTTGGCAAACCCAAACTTATTTAAAAGTTTAGTAATCACCGAAATCAAAATCACAGGTAAATCAGAATCATAAACGACTCAAAATCGAAATCACAAGAAGGGGGCGCTGTCTTCGGGTTTGAAATCAAAGAGGTGGTTGTCAATCTGAGGTAGTGGTGGTGGTCAAACTGTTCGATGGAGAGGAAGGTGAAGATTGCGATTGAATTGGGGACGAGCCGATTCAGGCGAATGGTGATTGCGGTTGAATCGAAGGTGCTCGATTCGTTTCAAATTTGGTTGGCAGGCGGTTGTAAATTGGATTCGGCCGGAGATTGATGTACTAGTTTAAGCGATTCGTGGGTGATGATATGGTCGCGGCTGCTTGGTTCAATGAATGGTAGTGTTGTAATGCGGCAAGTTGTTCTGGGAAGTGGATGGTCGAAGTGATTGTGTTGAAGCAGTTTATAAAGGTAAGCACAGTAAAGTGGTCTCTGTGATGTGGTTTTTTGCTTTTCTTTTTTCTTTCTTACTGAACCTCTGCTATTGGAATTTGGTCGCTGTCTGTTTGAAGTACTTGAATGAGGCAGTGGACGGTATTGTTTGAGTGGCAATGTCGCTGTCAGGAAGGATGTTGTGTTGATGACTGTTTTGGCAGTGGAGTGTCGTTTGAAGTTATTGTATGTAATGGTTTGTAGCGGGGGGAGGGAGGGGTTTCTTGTTGTTGCACAGAAGTGTGCAGGTTGGGTGGCAGTTTTGGTAGTGGTGTTATGGAGGTTGTTCTAGTGATATGGTATGGTGATTGACTGGGTTGATGTTGTGATTGAGCAGAAGTCGATGTTGAGCAGTGGGAGATGGTGATTGAATTGTTTGTGGTGAATGTGCATAAGCAAGCAGTGTTGTAGAACCGACAGCAGTTAAGTTGGTGAAGAGGTGGTACTGTTGTGTATTTGGTGATGTTGTATATGTGTGACAGTAGGTTAAAGATGTCTCTGGTGATGTTTATTTGTGAGTAGGCTGCTGGAAAATGATTTGGTTTCTGAAATGCAGTGGTAAGCAATGTTGGGTGGTTCTGAAGTTTGAAGTATGTAGGGTGAAATGGTATTGCTTTAGAGTGGAGAATTGGCACTTGACAATAACTGTAGTGGTTGTTTTGGATGTTTGATGAGGGGAAGATTGATGATGGTTGTTTGTGTGGTTGTAGAGGGGAATGTTGGAGTGAGTAAATGAAGGGGATGTTATATGGTGGCTGTTGAGTTTTGTGGAGGATCAAGAGGAACTGTTGTGAGTGGAGATGACAGTTGTTATATGAAATGTAGGTGGTATGGAAGAAGTGTGTTGTTGTGGTCTGTTGTGTGGATGGCACAGAGGTTGTTGTATGCACATCCAAGAAAGTTTTGGAATTGAAGTGGTGTGATGATTGGTAGTTTTGTAGAGTGGATGTTTTGGTTTGCTGGAATGGTGAGTGATGAAGTGAAGGAGGCTGCGGGTAGTTGGAGATGTTCACGGCAGAGGCCAGTTGATGGACAATGCCTGCACTATGATGGAACAGTATGAAGAAATGTGCACAGATGCACAGTGAGATATGCATAGTTTTTTTGTATATTTTTTTTAAAGCAATGTAAATGAAAAATGTGAATATATGTAAATGTGAATACAAATGCAATGAATATATGAACAGTTTTCACAATTGAACACAGTGAATGTGAGCGTGAACAATGAACAGTTTCAACAGTGAATGTGAAGAACAATGAACGGATTTCAAATGCACACTTGAAATGAAAAATAATTGAATTTTTTTTTAAATATGTCAATGCGGTGCAAACAAAAAGAAAACAAGCAATCACACAAACAAGTGCAAAGAACAAATAAGAAAAACAAACACACAGCAAAATGAAAACAAAGATCACACAACAAACACACATAATTTTTTTTGTTTTTTTTAAATGCACTCAACACACAAACAAACACACAATAAAAATCAAACGAAAAATAATTCGAAGAATAAAAAATTAAAATCTAAACTATTCCCCAACAACGGCGACAAAAACTTGTTAATCGACGGAAATTCTATCGGATTAGAAAACCGTCGAAAAATTTCAAATTAAAATATCCGCAAGCGCACGGCGTACTATTGAAGTACGTGGCGAGTGCGGGTCGATCCGCAGGGAATTGATGATTTTAAAATTCTATTCAATCAAATTAACCAAAGTTGAAAATGTGATTAGCTAAAAATGTAGAAAACTAGAAAAAGAAAATTGATAAAAATATGAGAGTGTGAAGGCAATTTCCACTCTCCAGATCACATAAATCAACAAAATGAAATAATGATCTCTCTTTTCTTGTCATTAGTGTAATTAGTTGATGTGCTTATCATAAGTATGGTATATTTGTGCTATTAATTAGCACAATATAAACCATCAAACTATAACACAACCACTCATACACATTTAACTCTCATGAAATTTGACAACAAAGTTGAAAGCAAAATCTATTTTAAGCATGGCCTATTAACTATTGTTTAGAAATATAGGCCATCAAAATTTAATTTCACATTCACTTCATTACCATCATCATATGTAGATGAAGAGGTAATTATTGCTTGTAATTGTTTAAGCAGAGCCTATTTGTTATGAACAACATAGACTATCAAATTCAACATGAAACAATAAATCACATCAACATTCCTTTAAGCACAAAAGAGATCAAAATTATCAAAATGTTGAAGCTACATGATTAGAGGCTTCATTATCCCTAAATTGAAGGGGTTAAGCTCTCATTTTTGTTATTATATGAACAAATGTAGCTAGCAACATGAAAGCAAAAAGAAAGGAAAATGAAAGCTAATGGAAAAGAGAAGCTAATTAACAAGAATTCAAACTAATCTACTTTGCATGAATGTAAACTACACTACTAACATAAGAAGAGAAGAAGCATGTAAATAAAAGAGAATTAACATTGCATAAAAGAAAGAAAAATTACATGAAATAAAATAGCTAAGTAGCCATGGAAAAAGAAGGGAGAAAAGCTTTGATTTATTTCCTAAGCTAAAAACTAAGTAAGAGAGACTAAGGGAGATGGAGGGTTACATGAAGATAAGGGGTATTTATACAAGTGTTAAACCCTAATTCATATTTTTGGGGAATGCCCAAATTGCCCTTGAGGTAGTGTGGTGGCCAAGTAATCATTAACAACCACTAATCCCCCACTTAAATGTACATGAAGCTTTAATATCCTTTTATCATGTGCTTAGTTCCTAATTGAAAATCAAGGTAAGTGGGTGGGGTCCTCCATGATCATCACTTTGAATTATTTCCATCTTCATTTGTTCTCTTCACTCTTGTGCATGCATATATTATCATGAAGCCACTTGTAAAATTCACCAAATTTCCTACAAAACAACATAGAAAATTCCAAGTAAATTTTCACAATTTAATAAATGCATAAAAATGACCATTTTACCCCTATATGAAGATGAATATGTGACAATTTGAAAATAATTTGAATTTTGCTTTAAACAAGTTAAAATACCCGATATGATCATTTATTTAATTTAAATAGATTAAATATGGTGGTAAAAATATGCACATCAAGTGCACAACCAAATCTAAACTAAATGAGTTGTGAAAATTCCCTAATCGGAGCAATCCCACATAGCTGGACGCCCAATCGCGCTTTTGGTTTAGTCATTTTCCGACAAAGGAAAACAACGCTCAACAGAGAAACAAATCGTCTTAGAATGACGATAATAAAATAGCTGAAGTAACCGATAGCTAAGATACCAACTATCGAGGATATAAACGATCGTATATGGAAATTAAGTCTTGTATACTTATCACCACTCATTAAATTCAAACTTTTACTATTTCTTGGTTAACAATGACACCAGACAAGTCAAGATAGTGTTACCTCAAAGTCAGGTCAAACGATTATTCTTAACTTTTGAAATAGCGGCAAGTTTACTTCTTCGATGTTTAGTGCTAATTATACAAATAAATCGTTTCCATATAAGTGGTTCGCTTTACAGAAATAATTCATTTCCATAAATGAATCAAACTTTTTCCTTTTAAAAAGAACCGAACTTGTGCTTGATTTCCATATTTCCATATTGGTAAAACACTTCTAGAATTACTCTTTCAAACCGTTCTTTTATAAGACAAATTTTATAATAATAAGTGTATTAAAACAAGGGTAAAAACAAATGTCGTTAAAACATTGTTGACCATAAATCCAAAAACAGTTCACACTTAGCTTTATTTAAAAATAATCCCTTTTAAAGGATTTTCTCATTTATAAATCATTATTTATAAATTTTAAAACAATATTTATTATCTCAAATGTATACATAATTGTTAAGCCTCATTCAATTAATTGCTTAACCCCTTGCCTTCATTAGAATTAGTTCCTGATCGTAAAACGTTAAGAGAATAATTTTCCCAAGTGCTCGACCCCGAAGGCCTAAACCAACATCAAACCGACTCCTGGAAGATTATCCAACTTAACATCCTAATAATCGAGTTCCAATTCCTTTTTAACATACCCAAAATTTTCCCTATCTTGCCAAACTTTTATGTGATCTTTGACAGGTATCCGGATTTTCTTTTAATAAACAAATCATTTATCTTTATATAACATAACTAATTATTTCCAAAACACTTTCATTAAATCAGTAATTTATCTTTAAAACAAATCGGTTAATTTACTTTTAAACTCATTTATTAAATCAATTAATTAGCTTGAAGATTATATGTTAAAAGATTTATTAAATCCGAATAATCATTAATTAAAATGAATAATTAATCTCACACGGTATTAACTAAAATGATTAATAAAACTTAAACACTATTGATCAGCATTAGTAAAAATGATTTATCACATTTCAAATACCATTAATTAAAATGATTCAATTAAATTCAAATATCATTAATTAAGATGGTTAACTAATTTTCAAACACTATTAGTTAAATCAATTAATTAAATTTAAACAACTATTAATTAAAACAATCGATTAAAGTTCACTATCATTAATTAAAATGAATTAATTAAATTCAAATCTCATAAATCAAATAGATTATTTAATTTCAAACATCATTAATTAAAATGATTATTAATTCCAATTTTCATTAATTAAAAATAATTAATTAAACTAAAGAAATCATTAGTTAAATGATAAATTAAATCTTATCTCGTTTAAATCAAAGATAAACCAATTTTAAACATCAATTATTAAATTGGTTAATTAATCTCAAAATCATTAGTTAAAATTATTAATTAGTTTAAATTACCATTAATCAAAATGATTAATGAATTTTAATATTCTATTTAGCGGAAAATCAAGCTCAAGTTCATAAACAGGGTTTTGGTGATGAAGTTGAATAAATGACGATATAGCGAACTTGCTATAAAGACACTTAACAAATTAAAATGGAATATCATGATTCATTTAAATTAACCATCAATATAACAGCATAAGGATGTAAATAAATAATTGGTGAGAAACCCCTCAGGGTCTCTGTACAGATTTTTCCTGCAAAACAATGTCATGGATATTATATATATATATAACCATATGGGTTCATAACGATCAAATTAATATGTCATCCATTTTCCAGACGGAAATTCAACTAAGCAATCAATTAAAGAATCTAACTAACATCCAACCAATCAATAAATGTATATAACATCATTGATATGATATAATAAAATTTAATGTGAGTTAGACTCACATCGATTTTCGTTTTTGCCGAAACGTTCCGATTTTGGACTAAAACTGAACTGTCGTCAGGTTTTAGCACAAATTTTCACTTGCTCCAAATCCATCTAGACTAATTCCAGCGCGAAGATCTCGACGACACGAGTTCAACGTAAAAAACGGAGTTCGAATCTGACCTCGTATGAATATAAGTTATCGAAAAATATTAAATTAAAATTAAACAACTTTTTATATAAATTACAAGTTTACCCCTCGACTCTTCTCCTTCCATTCCCTTACTCAGAAACGTGCACGCTGATACCAAACCCATTAAGTCATGCACGATAACAACCGACGCGGAGCATTGCTCCGCTAAATGACGAACCGACATCGACGATGAACTCCTCTCGTCGAACACGACTAGCCCATACCAAAAATCATGCCCAACGGCCACTCCCCCAATTCACGACCTGCACCCATGATTCCGCTGCGTCATCAGGTCACGATCTATAAATGTAAGTTGCACCACACCAAACTCGACACCTAGCTGCACTTCACTGCCCTGAATCCAAATCTAAGCTCTGTTTGTCGAATCGTTGCCTATATCCTTCACAACATCGAACTCTAGTTGCAATGTAAGTTCGACCATCCCCCAATCAGTGATCGATCATCACTAAAGAACTCTCGGATCGAAGCATATGGCCAAACAAGAGAAAATATAAAAAAAATTATGATTTTTAGAGGTATATATCACCATATTTTAATTTTCGAATTCCATGTTTTTAAAAGAAAAGCCATGTCTATGTTCGCATATATTGTTTATATAGAGTGGGGAGGTATGGGAGAAGCATGGGCCTTAGAACGTGGGGCATGGGACTGGGTATTACAGAAATGGTGGGTATGAACATATATATATATATATATATATATTATTTTAATTTTATTTAATAAAATATTTAACATAACATACCTAAAAGTCTCGAACTCCAAATGAAACGTGCCGCTTGGCGTTCTATATGTTATACCCCATTCCGAACGAAATGGAACTAGTCTCGAGCCCCAATTCGATCGTATGCAGAAGATAGCTTTTTAAACTCAGTTATTATATTAAATTTCAAATATAAATTTCTACGCGTTTCGAACTCGCATGACCAAACGATACGTCTAATCGTCATGAAATTCGACGACATACTATAATTCATCATTATGGATCCAATGAAACTGGTTTCGTCAAAATTCGAGACAGTGCCCCAAAACGACAATTTCACATATTTAAATATCGTTTTATATTTAATTATGGATATTTATCCGATCTGTTTATATTTGTAAATAAATTTTATGAACTAAATTCACCAATATTATTTATTAATTAAAATGAGTTAAATGAAATTATTAAATCCATTTAATTAACATTTAATTCATAATTCAAATATTTAAATATTCCCTATATTTGAATTATAAGTTATTAGATTCTAAAATTAAATTATTCAAGTAATTAAAATAATTAAACATTTAAAATCAAATGACCAGAATTTTGGGTTGTTACATGTATGGCATGAGACTTTAATAAAATGAATTCAAGAGTAATGTTGACAGAGCCTGGAAACCCATGGACGTTATGAGGTATTCAATAGACCAAATGGATTATATATGTCGAAATTAGTTGATTCCACTGATTATGAAATAAATACTAGAAAAGGCCATTATAGTTTCAATGCTCGACCGGTGATACTAAAGAAATGGAATTCAGAAATTAGTTACGACATACAGTTTCTGATAGCTATACATATTTGCATTAAACTAATGGATTTGAATCTAGAGTTTTGGGACACTGAAGTTATAAGCAAAATATGCATCACAATGGGAAAACCATTACTATTAGATAATATTAAAGAATCATGCAAAAGACTGAATTAGTATAAATAAACATAGAAATAGACTACCCAGAATTCATTACAGTCCAGTTACTATTCGGGAAAGAAATTACAATTGTTGTCCAATATGATATAAATCATATGTATGCCAAAACTGCCAGATATTTGGACATGTAACAAATAGTTGTACAAAAACTTTTGCTATATGGGAAAAATGTTAAATGAAGAATCAATTCCAACTGAAATGAGAGTAAGCTTGTGCTGACACATCCAGTTTAACTTCTCAAGAGAGATGTATGTGTGCATGTGCGCATGCGTGCATGTGCATGTGAATAAGCATGAATCAGGGTACATATTCAAATTTAGCATCTGTGTTTTATGTAAAGTATGAATCAATTGTTTGCTCACTCAACAAACCATTGCTAAGCTCGGTCTACTGAAAAGAAATCGTGTGCAACCTTATCGGTTTAATGCGTTTTTGTTGTAGAAATAAAACCTTCTACTGATATTTGATTTGTCTATCAGGTTTCCTGACCATAACTGAAATGTTTGAGGCCATAAAACAACTAGGGTATAAATGTAGCAAGGAAGAAATTATAAGTTAGCTAAGTGTAGATGTGGAATCGATTATCAACTTCAAAGATTTTGAAGCATACATTTCAGCTAAGTGTAGATGTGGAATCAACTAGGACGTTGAATTTACATTTATTAAGAACATATTGCATGCTTAGTATAATATTCAAATTTGATCGATGGTACCAAATGAACTGTGACACAATATGCTTTTAGCTCAACTTTATAAATAAAAAACACTATGGTATAAACCAATTAAATATATTTCTTGCATACTTTACCAGTTTGAACAATCTACAATTATAGGATAAATCCATAGAACTAAAAAACCAACCAAAATTGTAAAAGAGTATCATGCAAAAAATAAAATAGGTTTCATAAATTGTAACTTTTTTATGACACATTTAGTAGTTTAATTATACAATAAATAAACTGGAGAGAAAACATGACAACAATGGGATTTAAGATGTTCTTATAAATACCAAACTTGTGCTCAAAATTGTATCCTTTCAATCAACAATGTCAAAAACATGAAAACTAGTTCTCAAATGTTTGCAATTCAAATAATTTATTCTCAAATGACAAATTATTGTTTATATGTTTTACATGCAAAATTAACATTGAAAAGTCTCGTATTTGTTTAAGGTTCTCCCAGTTTTCATGGTAAGACAAAATGACAAATCAAAGCTCAAAATGTAACATTACCTACATGCACTCGTGCTTACAAAAGCACAAGTAAGGTAGATGAAGTTGCCCAAATAAACTACTACTATTAGTTTCGGTTCAACAACTTGTGTATTTCTATACTTATACTAATATTATATATGTTAATTAAGTTATATTAAAGTGACCATTTGTGTATTATAGAAACATCTATAAAGATTTATGTGCATTCAAGTGTGTATATAAAAAGTTAAGTGTGCCTACATACATAGACCTATCAACTCACTCCTCATTACCAAAAGATTCCTAAAAAAACATGAATGCTCAAATGTCAAGGGAAGTAGAAATTGAAGAGACTGAAAATGAGGAGGAGTCGATGAACATTTTGAACTCATATGTAAATCTTGAAACTTATTCTAGTGATCAGTCTAAATAAGCTGTAAAAGCATTTTCAGATGTTCTTGCTCCTCTTAATTCGATTGATATATATCTTGAAATTGACAATGCATGCAGTAGACTTCCAAACAAATATAGCCGAATAATAACTTAAGGTCATAATGTATAAGAATATCATCAAACAGAGCTTATATATTTAACTATAATTTCTTGTGCCTTCATTTGACATAACTAAATTTATAACTATTTTCATTACTGTTAACTTCTGGGTCATAATGTATAAGTAAGATCTTATATTCAATGTTAAGAAACTATTCATGTTAAGATGAATTGAAAATAACACTATAGAACTGGTTCAGTAAATCAAAACAAATTACCCCAACATCAGTAAACAAAAATCAAAATGAATCTGTAAAAAAATCATATTGAATTACCCCCAATATCAGTATATAAAAACTGATACCTATCATATATCTTGATCGATGCACTTACAAAATTCGATAATCAATGATGCAAAGATGAGATGAGCTGATCCTGAGATTTCTACAAAATTATGGCGAACTATAAGGGGGAGAGGGGGGTCGAATTAGGTCACGTATGTAATTTGAGAGAGGGGTGCATTCTTAAGTAACCTGAGAATACTGCATTATTTTGGAATGGGGTCTATGCAAGGGGTTAGAAAACTTTAGCAAAAATAGAAACATTTTGCAACAGTCTTGAGCGGCTGAAAAATTACAATGGCCTATAGACGTTGCCCTCTATTTTGCAATGGCTCAAAACCTTGCAATTTTGCAACGGCTTAGGACTGTTGTGTATTTTTCATTGGGACATTGCAAATTTACCCATATAAACGTGCCTTCTTCCAATTATTAATAAGTGTTATAAAAATATACAAGTACGCTCTCTCAATACGTCATAATCATAGCTCAGATACCAAATATAACAGTCCGCCATTTTCTACCTCCGTATGTAAATGAACAAACACTGGAAACATCGGATCATTGTGGTTAACATTCAATATACAGAGAGCTATATAGACTAATTAACTAAAACTTTCATAATCTCACAGCGAAAGGAAACAAACATAATATGTATAATAAATATCAAATCATATCCTAGTGTACATGATCGAATCCAAATCCATATACATCAATACATCATACACTAATACTGTTAAGTGATAAATACAACACACTATATACATAAACAACGCCATCATCACCTGCACCGTCCATGACTACTGAAGAACACCGTCACAATCTATAAATCCATAAACAAAAGAAAACATAGTGGGAGGGGGTCAGACATGAGTTTGGTGAGTGAAAAGCACTACTAAGGATATACTACAAATATGATAGCATAACATTATATAAAGGCTGCATCTAAACAAAGACGTACCTCGCCTATCTCACCTGCATTCACAAAGTTAGCCGACATAATAAACATAATATGTGGGCCTAAACTCCGTTGTGACAGTGATACCATAACATAGCATAGCATAGCATATAACGTATGAGTTAGTTAAACATCGACTAACCAGTAAACAATTGGTGATTTGGTAACCTAACCATAGCCAGTTAAGCATAGATTGATTATAAACGGGAATTATATTAGATAAACATAGTCTACCACGACACGAACACAGAGAACTAGTTAAACAGACACTAGTTTTCAAACATACTAGTATTAGTTAAACAAAAGTAACACTCGAATACGCATCTAAACACATGTACCAATATATTACACAGTGCTTGGTAAACACTTATATAAACATCATATGAGATCCTTACTTTGCATAGAAACCAAAACAATAAACAGTCGCTTATATGATTCGACCCTAAACGGGCTTAGGTTTTACCTATAACTACAGGTTGCACCGGTGCACCGGTGTGGTATACATCAGTGGATCAACATACGTCTTAAGTGGACATTTCTACCTACGGCCTGAACCAAACTTTATTTCTGATTAAAACCATGTGTGCTTAAATCCATACTCAAAGCTGTATTTATGTCCAGAGTTTTCTATCATAAATAAAGTTTGAATAGCACACATATTCATCTATATATATATATATATATCTTGAGCAAACATTAAATTTTTAATTCATCTTATCATTGAATTAGTTACACATATGAATTAACACTTCATTTTATATATACATTAATTAAAATTAAAATTATTACTTTCATAATCACTTTTATAAATAATACTATATTTAATCTTTAGACTTTTCCAAATACCTACGTTGTTTGTATGATCGGAGTTGTCAGAAAGCAAGCATCAATTTAAATTAAAATCTTTTTGATATCAGATATACATATATTTGGAATATGCATTTTTTTGCCAAATTTCATCCAGATCTTTATATTTCTAATTTCTAAGGTTTTCTACATCTTTAGGGCATTATACTACATATTGCTACCTACTTAAACTTCAGAGAATCATCTCATATCATTCTTTTTACCCAAATTCAACTATTTCAACATCCAAACATAATTACTCCAATATAATTATTTCAAATCATTAATTAGGCAATAATTAGTATAATTAACATTTCTATATTTCAAATTATGATAATATATTCAATTTTTGCATGGCCTGATATAACCTTCCAACCGCCACTTCGGTCTAATGGGCTATGGGCCCATTTAAATAAATTCAAAACCAACTTAAAACCCATATAGTTCGTTTATATGGACTCCGATTCGGACAAATAAATATATTAATCTAACCAGGAAATGAGCTATATGCAATGGTACAAGTCCTATCGTCTAATTCAAAAGTTCGTAAAAATTACCTTTTTGTCTTTTTTGATTAAAATTACCAAAATACCCTTAACATTAATTTCTAAAATTTGGGTGTTACAATAATCAATACAATCAGTCTTTTTTCTAACTTCACCTTTTGTAATCCCAAAATGAAATACACTGAAAATAAGTAAATGAAAATAGGTTTTATAGTGGTTCGAGATTTCTCTTACGTCCACTTCTGATGGATTCCTTTATTAAAAGCCGAGAAGCCATTAATGTATTTGAAGGAAAGCTCTATTGAGGAAAATGGTACGAATTAAAAATGAAGTGTGTTGCTTAACGCTCTCTCTTTTTAATGCCTTTTTCATATGCTTTCTTGAAAGGTGGACCGTCGATTTATATGTCTGTTTCGGATTTTTGACTTCATAGAATATAGAGCTTAAGTCCGAACATGTCACGATCTCATAGCTTAAAATAAGTCAAACAGATTGATGACGTGTAATTTGTTAAGGTCTTATATAATATATAGTATATTATAAGTCAAAGATGTCCAATGGTTAGAAACACGTACTACGTAAGATTTGAATCTGTGGCCTCTTGGATCAAAACCAGAGCATCTAACCATTGGAAGTGTTGCTGGGCAAAGCCCTTCATTTTGAAGTAGTTTGATCATATATTCAAGGTGTTCATGGGAATAATATCTTTTTGAAGCACTTTGTCGTTAGTATCATATAATCACATGATGTTTCAAGTTTGTTTGAGAGCTTTCATCCTATCATGTAACGCGGAGAAAAAACCCTCTTAATAACTTATTGTTTTCTTGTATTTCATATGCATCGAAAACACTTTAATACTTACTATATATATATATATATATATATTGTTATCCACATAATTTCTCAAGAGGATATGGTTTCTATTCAAAGCTTCAAGAAGATGATGTCAAACCTCATTGCAAGAAGAAGTGACTAGGCCTTTATAATAATGAGTGTTATCACCAATGTTGACTTCGAGCTGCTCTTTGATCACATCGACGGCCATCATCACTTTCAAAGACATGCAACCTGTTTGAGCCTCTCTTCTGGGATTTTAATGATAACAACTATACAATCGCATATGCAAGAAATACTTTATCTATTTACTGGTATATGATAGAAGAGATTACTCCACTCACTGATATCATGGCTCGAAGACAATCATCAAGAACGATGGATCATGCTAATGAAAGTAAGATCATATATTTATATTATGATCTTAGATTATCTTGTACAATCTCCTTGAGTTATCATAGCACACACGAAAGCACACCGTCAAACACTTACCTGAATTTTAGAATAGTGTCTCAAGATTTACAATCAATATAGGCTCAAATGTCTAGCACATAAGGTTAGACATCTGGCAGAAAGTTCGGTTTAAAAATCCGAAAAGGCTCAGACATCTGACGATGTATGCCAGACGTCTGACGCTATTTTACAACTACTATATTCGAATGGACACTTCCCTTCTTCTTCAACATTCTTGCCTCCTTCTTAATATTTGCAATCATTGATCAAAAGAAATCTTATTAAGAAGTCATACTCTTTGAAACACAAATATTAATCGTCTATAAATACATTCAAATATGAGATTGGGAACGAATAACTTTTTCCTATTATACTACTCTTTATTTTCTATAAGTGCTTACATACTCTCTTGCGCTATTATCAATTTTATATTCTCAATCAAATACAACCAAAATTTATATTTTGGTAATCCTACAAATCCAAGAACTTACACTCACAAACACTCACGGAGATTATAAGAAGAACTCTGCTAGCAGTCGATATCCATGTTATTTAGAATACAAGTTTGTCGAAGAAACACTTTTGTACAAGCCGATTTCTCTGGGCGAAGTGAGGGTTGTTGGTTAGTGAAATACCAAAGGGGAGCTTCGAAACTGGACGTAGGATGGGAGGTCCGAACCAGTATAAAGTTTCTGGTGTGCTCATTTTTATGCATTGCTTATATTCTGTTATATTGCTTTATTTAGTACATATATTAGTATACACTCACATTTTAACACACAAGCCATATTATATGATCCATTGTACTTTCACAACCAGTAATACACTTGATACTACTACAATCGTCACCAAAGAATTCAATGCGCCACCTAATCAAGCACCAATAAACAGTGCTAAAATAATAGCGTCGACACCAGAGGTTGCTCTTTGATCACATCGCACGCCATCATTATTATCGACATAAGTGTATATCAACATCAAAGGAGTGGACTTCGCATTTTGTTGATAAAAGGATATAAACAACATCCCAAGAAATAAAAGGAACAATGACACCGAACGCACTTCACTAATGCTGGATTTTGTCAGTGTCAATATTCACTTATTGAAACTAAAGTAATCCCATCGACAACCATAAAGAGAATCAACATTGTACTAAAGCAGCGTTGTACTCTGTAGCGCTTCGAGGATGTTGCTCAACGACGACGCCAAGGATTACTAACGTATCTCAATTTTCATTTAGCACACCTCATCGACATTCCGAAGGACTTCGCCTATACTTGAATGCAATGTTAATGACTAGCGTCATCGACATCCACAAAGGACATCAGCTTCGTCGACCATCAATAATATGCATCATTAACATCGTGCTTCCTACATATGGCATTCAATCAAAGTTGCTTCTTCTCCTACATCGAGTTTGTCTCAAAATGCCTCACTTCAATAATGCTGAGGGGTTGTCACTACATGATGATCACCGAAGCCAAGTATATCAACACGGAGAGTGCCGAAGTGAAGAATGGCGAAGACCATCATTGCCAAAGCGGCATCAAAGATCCACCATAGTCATCATCAAGCGAGCCTTTGCCAAGGCCATTATCGACGTTATCAAAGCCGATGCTGAAGCATGATAAAGACGCAGAAAACAAGACAATGTCGCCTCTTACATATGTCATTTAACCACGAAGATAGTGCCAGGTTGACACTGTCGAAGCTAATGATGAAATGGGCTGAAGCTACTGATGAATGTCGAAGATGCTGAAGCCGCTTAACCCCTATAAAAAGAAACCTAGGGGTGCCATTTTGATGGATAAATTCTCTTATCTCATTTCTTACCTTTTCAACTTTGTAAATCCTAAATTGATTTAGGGATTTTTAGAGCCTATTGTACTGTATTAACCTTGTACACATAAGAAATAGGAAATCAAACAATTGCATAGCATAGCATATTAGATTGATTCGAACTTGTGACTTGAATGATTTTTTGACTTCAAACGTTGATTCGCGTGGATGTGTAACTTGCAAGCATATTGACCTTGAATTCGAACTTGCATAGCGTACTCGACTCGACTGTGACCTTGGACTTACATAAAAAATGTGACTTTGACCTTGGACTTTGGACTTGACTTCGACTTTGATCTTATTCGATGAGACATATGGCTTTGACTTTGATGACAAAATTAAGAATGGATATAGATGCATACTTCAACTCGACGACTTCAACTAGCCTTGAAGAGGCTTCTCTTTGATTAATCTATTTTCTATATACTTTTGGGTGTTGTCGAATTTATTCATTAACATTTTGGCGCTAGAAGGATGGCTTGAACCTCCGATTTCTTATATTTCTCTCCACAAACTAATTGCATAAAGTTCTTTTATTTTAGAAAAATGGTGAGAACTAGAAGAAATAATGACTACATCCCAAATAAAGAAGCCACATCACAAACAACTTTAGAAGACAATATCATCCCGAGCTTCGATTTAGAGAATATGGAAGTTGTGCAACCTTCAACTCTAACAAAACTCACAGGCAATAAGGTTAAGGAAGCAAAAAATCCAAGTAAGATCCAAAATGAGGTATCAGACACATGCTTTCCAAGGTTGCAAACAAAAGAAAGAAATCTAAAGGATTATGATAAGGCAACAAAACAAAAATCAAGAAAGTCAAGTAGGAAAGCCCTTCGAACGATTGGATAGCTCTATCAAAGAATATAATAGAGACTACTATATTAGGGAAACCAACCAAACAACAAAGGACATGCTTAAGGAGAAAGAAATCTTTGACCTAAGACAAGATAATAGCTTTCGAAGAACTCCTTTGTCAGAGGAAATATTTGCTGTTATAATTCCGTCTCACATCAAAATTCCTTTACTAAAGTATGATGGAACTACTGATCCAGACGATCACCTTTTAACTTTTGAATTCGAATGGATTTGTATAACATTTCTAGGGTAGTTCATTACAAACTTTTCCCCGTAACTTTTTACGGGGAAGCTGCCAAATGGTATAGGCACTATCAGATAGGGACCATCTGTTTTTGGGAATAATTCTCTTATGAATTCATAGCGTAGTCTTACATATATAGAGACCCAACTATAGATTCCAGTATGTTAGCTAATATCAAGCAAAGGCCAGGGGAATTGCTTGGAAATTACTTGAAGAGATTTAGTACAAAAACATTGAAAGTAGAAATTGCAACCGATAGAGAAAAGCTTATGGCAGTTCGGTCTAGACTAATTGAGCAATCTTCTTTTTGAAAAGAACTTTATGTTCGTAGATGCAAAGATCCACAACACTTCTACTTCCAGGCTGAAAATTTCATTCGAATGGACGAGATGTACCATGCTATGAAGAAATCTCAGCAAAACCAAAAGGAGGAAAAGTTCGATTCCGAACATCTCAATAAGAGCCAAAAGTGAATAAGAGTAGAATGGGAATTCAAAAGGAGATTTCCTAATCAACTATGTAAATTTGAAAAAACCCCTCTCCAATATTTTTGTTGTGACAAAAAATAATGAAAATTTCTCTACTTCCTACAAAATACGGAACCATCCTAAGCCGAATAAAGGAGAAAGTTATTACGATTATCACAAAGTAAATGGACATAAGACTGATGAATGCCATGTCTTGTCAAGAATAATTCAGAATATGATCAAGCTAGGATTTCTAAAGGAATTCATTAAGGAAGTTTAAAGGATCTCTCGTTCTAAAAAGAATAGCCCAGACACTTAAAGTCTAACTTTTTCTACAAGAGAAAAGCAGCACTACAACTTTAGATTCAGACTCTAGCAAAATTATGAAATTTTATGGTAGTTTCCCACCATGGATTATCTTTAGTGAATATTAGGCACACATCCCTAAAAGAAAACTTAATTCACTAAAACTCCTCCCGCAAGAAAACATACTTTGCAGGTCCCTGTTTTTCATTTCGGCTGTTTTTTTCCCTGAAATACCCCTCCGCTTCTTGCACGATTGATTTTAATAACGAGTTTATCTTTCTTGATTTCATCTTCTTCTTCATTGGCGAACTTATGGTTTTTGATTTCATCTTCTTCTTCAATGGCGAGCTCAGCTTTCTTGATTTCAATGGAAAACTGCAATTATACACAATAGTTGCAGAAATGTCTGCAATTATATGCAATAGTTGCAGACATTTCCGCAACTATACCATATAGTTGCAGAAATTTCTGCAACTATATGCAATAATTGCAGACATTTCTACAACTATACCATATAGTTGCAGAAATGTATGCAATTATTTGCAAATGTTGTAAATTTAAAAAAAATTGAAAGTGTTCGAAATTTGCTGAATTGTTTGCAAATATATGAAATAATTGCGCCTTTACTACAAATTTGAATTTTTGGTATCAACAATGGATCTCATTTTAAAGATCATAAAATTTGTGATTTTTTGGTGAAAACGGTATGTTGATCTGATTTTCCTACATAAAGTTATACGCGTTTGAAATGTTAAAAACATAAAAGGGTATTTGGGTCTTTTTACGTGCGCGAATTTGAATATAGGGACCGAAAATGTAAGTTTAGTTAGGGAAGGATGTTTTCTCTATTTTGAAACTTATTAGGGATGTGAGCCAAACTTACCCTTATCTTTACTCATAAAAATTTCTAATTTTATTTGTACTTGAAATTGATCATGTGTTAACATAAAATTGGAGTGTCTTTACAGGTTAAAACAAAACCAATACAATACATATGGAAGGATCTGGGTTTCCCTGTCAAAACATAACCAATCTCTGGTTTTCTTTGAAGAAAAGATAGATCAAATATCCATGATGGAATGGCTCTCTATCTCAAAGCTTGAATCAATGCGGTATAAAGAATTTCTTTTATGGAATTTTAGATTACCATAAACCCAGTTTCTAGGGAAAGGTAAATATCCGAAATTTTTCCAAAAGAAGAGATTCTTAGAAAAATGCATGCTTTTTCCGTAAAATCCTATTAGATCATGAATCATGACTTTTCAGACTTACAAACAAGACATTCCTTTTTGCTAAGCAAAAAATAAAGAGGTGCCATTATATTTTTCATATAAAGCAGAAAGCAATACACACCAACTTCATTCTTGACTAGCCATTTTATTACCAAAAGATTTAGTAAATACGTCTGAGAAAAATTACTCTTAAAAGTCAAGAATGGTTATTTTTAGTTACCCTGCAGATCAGGGAGAACTATTTCCAGAAAGATTTCTACAATCTTCGAAAATATTACTTAGCATTAGTAAATGCACACTAAAGATTTTGGCTGAGCATGTCCTAACAAAAGCATTTTCAAAGCATTTTGAAATTATTAGCAAGGAAAGACCAATACACATTTTCTAAAGAAAAGTTTTTAAGAACTGCCAAGATTCACTAGCATTGCAAAGACTCTAATTGGAAGAGCCTATTCTCGATTAAAGGACTGTTGGTTCATGAATCATGACCACTAAGTCTCTTATTTGAGATTTGCATTTCTTCTATTAGAATAACCGAAAAAACCCTTCTTGGTGGCAACGATGAGAAGGGATTTTTTTAATCAAAAAGTTTGGATATCCAAAACCTTTTCAAAGAAGTTTCATGACAGAAAAACCGATGTTCAAAAGGGTTTCACAAACATTTTAATTGGCCAAAAATTATTTTCACAAACAAAATTTTCAAAAGAAAAACTTCTTTACACCTCCTATAAGGAGGGACAAAAGCCTCCGATGTCCACTTCGAAGCACCTTTTAGAGGGAGGGACTAGTCTAGCACCAATTAATAATCTTTCAAAGGAAGATCAATCAAGCATAAGCTATAATACTTCCAAAACAAAGGAAAAGCCTAAGAAGGAGCAAAAAGGAAAAGGATGGAGATGTCCAAAGCCCAAAGTCAAAAGCAAAACCCAAGAAGGGGCACAAACAAAAAAGACGAAGATGTCCAAAGTCTAAAATAAAGGCAAAGCCCAAGAAGGAGCAAAAAGGAAAAGAACGAAGATGTCCAATGCCCAAAGTGAAAAGTAAAGCCCAAGAAGCGGCACAAACAAAAAAGGACGGAGATGTCCAAAGCCCAAAACAAAGGCAAAGAGCAAGAAGGAAAAGACAGAAGATATAAGAAATCCGATACCTAATGGAGAAGCAAAAGGAATTGAGCAAGGAAAAAATCCTTACTAGAGAAGTAAAGAATAGCTTTATTCAAGGAATAGATCAAAGCAGATTTCTAATAGATCTAGTCTAGACCTAGAAAGAGGGTAACCTTCAAAGGAAGGTCTATATAATAAGTATAATAAATTAATTGGGCCCGCTGGGCAATCAAACCGTTGAACGAAACTACTCTACTGAACGGCTAAACAACCAAACGGAACTACCTGAACGGCCAAACAACTGAACGGAATTATCTGCTGAACGGCTGGACGGTTGAACGGAACTACCTTGCTGAATGGTTGGATGATCGAACAAAACTACTTTGTTGAATAGTTGAATAGCTAAACGAAACTACTTTGTTGAATGGCTAAATGACTAAACAAAACTACTTGGCTCCAATATGATAATAATAAATAATAAACACCTTAACAACTAGCTATTCGGAATATGGAATTACGAATCTTTTGCTTTAGGTCTACTCAAAATTACTATTACTAGATGATTTTCTGATTTTTTTATTACTATCAGATGATTTTATGAGTTTCTTATTATCAGATGAAATTCTGACAAGCTTTTGATTGAGTTTTTGATTGAATGTCTGGTTTCTTGACAAATGAATTCCTGGGTTTCTTGACGAATGAATTCGTGGTTTTGTTGTTGGTTTTATTGATGGTTTTTGGACTTCCTATTGAATTTTTGGTTTTCTTGTGGAATTCAAGTTTTCATATTATTACCAGATGGAATTTCTGGTCTTCTATTTTCAAATAAGGATTTCTAGTCTCCTATTATTGCCAGTCTTCTATTTTCAAATGAGGATTTTAGGTCTCCTATTATTGCCAGAAGGGATTTCTGGTCTTCTATTTTCAAATGAGGATTTCTGGTCTCCTATTATTGCCGGAAGGGATTTCTGGTCTTCTATTTTCAGATAAGGATTTTTGGTCTTCTATTATTGCCGGAAGGGATTTCTGGTCTTCTATTTTCAGATGAGGGTTTCTGGTCTTCTATTATCAGATAAGGATTCCTAGTCTTCTATTATTGTCAGGTTAGGATTTTCGGTCTTCTATTATTACCAAATTGACTTCTTATTACCGGATGGTATTCTAGGTTCCTTATTGCCAGAAGATGGTATTTTGGATTTTTTATTATCAGATGATATGTCGAATACCCAGCTTCCTTATTACCAGATGGTTTTCTAACCTTATTTTCAAAATTAGTACCAGATATTTTTCTAGTTTTTCGTCAAATGAATTTTTTATTTCCCAAACCGCTAATCTATTATCAAAGAAGATTTCAGGTTTGAAGATAAAAGCGAACCAAAAGTTGAACAACAAAGAAGTCTAATCTAAAAGTTTACAAGCAACTCAATATTGAAAGCCAATCTCCGATAGCCAAAGAAGAATTAACTCAGGAGGAGAAACTTCGGAGTCCATACTAGTCTTCTTAAAGAGTTTTTTGCTAAGTTCTCTATCCATCTACTAGGTGATATTATTCCAAATTTGAATACTCATACTTAAGAGCATGTGGGTGATTTGCATAATATCTAGACAATAAAATGTTCAAAGTCCAAAATAATCTTTACAACAAGTCAATGACCATTGAATAACCAATATCGGGTTCATAAGAAAAGTTTAATCTTTTGGGTTGACTAGGAAAATACAAATGCTAAATTTACAATAAAAGAACAAGTTTATGGGTATGAGCAAGAAAACTTGAGTAATAATTAACATAGAGTATCCTAAATATAATGCTGCACTAGTAAAACCATGTCGAGTGAATAGATTAACACCAAGTGCCATATGAGTTACACTACAAAGCAAAAATACATTAGTATTAAGTCATATATTAGTATCAACCCAGATATATGGAATTTAAGATGTTAAATGATCTCGATAATTTGAGAACTTCTTTTGTTTGAGTTTGAATCATTGTAGAAAGAGGAACACAATCGGATTGAATAGATTTGAAAGGTGGCAAGCACCATGTTTTGGATTATTAACTTGAAAATTCAATGTTTTTACTACACTTCAGGGAAGGGGGCAAACGTTATCCACATAATTTCTCAAGAGGATATGGTTTATAATTTAAAGCTTCAAGAAGATGATGTCGAACCTCATTGCAAGAAGAAGTGACTAGGCCTTTATAATAACGAGTGTTATCACCAATACTGACTTCAAGCCGCTCTTTGATCACGTCGACTTCCATCATACTCTTGAAGACATGCAACCAGCAATACACTTGTTACTACTACAATCATCACCGAAGAAGTCGATGCGCCACCAAATCAGGATGTCACAACAATAAACAGCTCTAAAGTAATTGTGTTGACACCGGAGGTTGCTCTTTGATCACATTGCATGCCATCATTATTATCAGAGACATAAGGGTAGATCAACGTCGAAGGAGTGGGACTCTGCATTTCACTGATAAAAGGATATAAACTACGTCATAAGAAATAAAGGGAACAATGACACCGAACCTAATCAGCATCGCAAGTGATCAACATCATAAGCCATTAATGAGTGTCGAAGTGACCCATAACACACTTCATTAATGCCTGATTTTGCCAGTGTCGATATTCACTTATTGAAACCAAAGCAATCTCATTGACAACCATGAAGAGAATCAACATTGTACTAAAGCAGCGTTGCACTCTGTAGCGCTTTGAGGACGTTGCTCAATGATGATGCCAAGGATTACTAACGTATCTTAATTTTTATATAGCACACCTCATCGACATTTAGAAGGACTTCGCCTATACTTGAATACAATGTTGATGACTAGCGTCATCGACATCCACAAAGGACAACAGCTTCGTCGACCATCAATAATATGCATCATTAACATCGTGCTTCCTTCATATGGCATTCAATCAAAGTTGCTTCTTCTCCTACATCGAGTTTGTCTCAAACTGCCTCACTTCAATAATGCTTAAGGGTTGTCACTACATGATGATCACCGAAGCCAAGTATATCAACACGGAGAGTGCCGAAGTAAAGAACGGCGAAGACCATCATTGCCAAAGCGGCATCAAAGATCCACCATAGTCATCATCAAGCAAGCCTTTGCCAAGGCCATTATCGACGTTATCGAAGCCGATGACGAAGCATGACAAAGATGCAGAAAACAAGACAATGCCGCCTCTTACATATGTCATTTAACCACGAAGATAGTGCTAGGTTGATACTGTCGAAGCTAATGATGAAATGGGCCGAAGACACTGATGATTGTCGAAGATGCTGAAGCCGCTTAACCCCTATAAAAATAGACCTAGGGTGCCATTTTGATGGATAAATTATCTTATCTCATTTCTTACCTTTTCAACTTTGTAAACCCTAAATTGATTTAGGGATTTTTAGAGCATATTGTACTGTTTGAACCTTGTACACATAAGAAATAGGAAATCAAACAATTGCATAGCATATTAGATTGATTCAAACTTGTGACTTGAATGATTTTTTGACTTCAAACATTGATTCACGTGGATGTGTAACTTGTATAGCATATTGACCTTGAATTCGAACTTGCATAGCGTACTCGACTCGACTGTGACCTTGGACTTACATAAAAAATGTGACTTCGACCTTGGACTTTGGACTTGACTTCGACTTTGATCTTATTCGATGAGACATATGGCTTTGGCTTTGATGAAAAAATTAAGAATGGATATAGATGCATACTTCAACTCGACGACTTCAACTAGCCTCAAAGAGGCTTCTCTTTGATTAATCTATTTTCTATATACTTTTAGGTGTTGACGAATTTATTCGTTAACATTTTGGCGCTAGAAGGAGGGCTTGAACCTCCGATTTCTTATATTTCTCTCCACAAACTAATTGCATAAAGTTCTTTTATTTCAGAAAAATAGTGAGAATAAGAAGAAATAATGACTGATGTGATTTCAAGTAGTTCACCCATGCATAACTGATGTGCATGTAAATGTGCATATTTTTACCACCATATTTAATCTATTTAAATTAAATAAATGATCATATCGGATATTTTAACTTGTTTAAACCAAAATTCAAATTATTTTCAAATTGTCACATATTCATCTTCATATATGGGTAAAATGGTCATTTTTATGCATTTATTAAATTGTGAAAATTTACTTGGAATTTTCTATGATGTTTTGTAGGAAGTTTGGTGAATTTTACAAGTGGCTTCATGATAATATATGCATGCATAAGAGTGAAGAGAACAAATGAAGATGGAAATAATTCAAAGTGATGATCATGGAGGACCTCACCCACTTACCTTGATTTTCAATTAGGAGCTAAGCACATGATAAAAGGACATTAAAGCTTCGTGTACATTTAAGTGGGGGATTAGTGGATGTTAATGATTACTTGACCACCACACTACCTCAAGGGCAATCTGGGCATTCCCTAAAAATATAAATTAGGGTTTAACACTTGTATAAATACCCCATATCTTCATGTAACCTTCTTCTTCTGAGTCTCTCTTTTAGGCTCTATTCTCTTAGTCTCTACTCTTAGGAGAATAAAAAGAAAGCTCTCTTTCTCTTTTCATGGCTACTTAGCCATTTTTATTTTATGTAATCTTCATTTCTTTTTATACAATGTTAATTATTGTTTCCTTTTACTTACATGTTCATTTCTTTACATGCTAGTAGAGTAGATTTTCTTTTATACAAGTAGATTAGTTTTTTCTTTCATTTAGCTCTCTTTTCCTCTTTGTTTTGTTCTATGTTGCAAGCTATATTTGTTGATATGATAACAAATATGAGAAGCTAAACCCCTTCAATTTAGGGGTAATGAAGCTCTCTAATTATATATCTTCAACATTTTGATAAATGTTATGCTCTCTTTTTGTGCTTCATGGAAATGATGTTTATGTAATTTTGTGCTTATTATTGAGTTTGATAGCTTATGTTGTTCAAAACAAATACGCTATGCTTAGTCATATGAATCACAAATTGCCTCTTCATCTATATATGATTATGGCAAAGAAGTGAATGTGTAAATCAAAATTTGATGGCCTATATTTCTAAACAATAGTTAATAGGCCATGCTTAAAATAGATTTTCATTTTCAACTTTGTTGTCATTTTCATGAGAATTAAAAGTGGTTTAAAGGTTGTGTTATAGTTTGATGGCTTATGTTGAGCTAATTAATAGCACAACCGAGCCATACTTATGATAAGCACATCAATTAAGCTAACTAATGACAAATAAAAGAGAGATCATAACTTCATTTTGTTGATTTATGTGATCTAGAGAGTGGAAGTTGCCCCTAAATTGTCTTAACACTCTCATAGTTTTATCTATTTTCTTTTAGCTTGTTTTTACTTTCTTTTAGTTAGTTAACAATCACCCGACTTTGGTTTAATTTGATTGAATAGATTTTTAAAATCATCAATTCCCTGCGGATCAACCCGTATTCGCCACGTACTACAAGTGTACGCCGTGCACTTGCGGTTATTTTTATTTCTAAATTCGTTCGACGGTTTTCTAACTCGATAGAAAATCCATCGTCGAACAATAATCGTGAGGAATTTTAAATGAGATGAGTACTTTTGGATGATTTTATTGCTAATTTTTAAAAAAAAATGAATAATTTCCTATTTAAATATCACATTTTGACATACTATATTGGATTTTGATGAGTGATAGTCGTAGAAATATGATAGGAATAGAGATGGTCATGAAATTTTTACAAACCAAAGTTATTACAAATTTTTTTTAAAATTTTTTAAAGAAATTTTCTAAGTATACTCTTTCAAGTCATAATGTATGATCAAGATCAACACTCATCACTTTTTTCAGTCACTATTTATCCTTTGGATAATCAATAGGGAGTCGGATTAGTTAACATAGGCATTTAAGATCAAATAAAATCACATTTCTAAAATGCATAAACTGAGACGAAGTTGACAAAAACTATTTTCTGAAAGGGGTTTTGTAGAAATGTCTGCCAATTGAGAATCAGTTGAAATGAAGTTTATGTAGATATTTTGTAATACCCCAAAATTTTGTGAAAATTCATTTTGATAAAATGATTTAATTTTGAAATATTTAGATTTAAATATGGTGAAATTCTTGGGATTAAATAGTGTGCAAGGATATGTGTGCACATGCATACTGGAAAATGGCACAGGGAAAATCCAAGAATTTGTGAAAAAAAAATAAGAGACAGAAAATTCTTATTTGAAATAAGAAAGTAAAATTCTTATTTAAAACATTGGAATTTAACTTAGGCCTAACCAAGTTAAATATGGGAGATATGCATATATACATTTTTTTCTGTGAAGCATAAGGAATTAAATAAAATAATAAAGAGGCAGAAAGATTTTATGAGAGCAAAGAAGTAATTCTTACTTAGCATAGGATTTTCTTTTACCAGATCTAATTCATTTAATTAGGAAATATATATATGTGTATATTTTTTGAAAGGCAAGAGAGATCAAATAAAAATATATACACCTATGTGCATGTATATTTTCTGTGAGCAGAAAGTGTTAAAAAAAAAGAAACATCAAAATGACATGAAATGTAATACAAGTCAATATGCTTGTGTAGGTAAAAATAGAAAAGGAGATTTCCAGAAAAGAATAAAAACATAAATAAAAACTAAATCACACATTTAGCATGACATGGGTAAGTAATTAAAAATAGCCATTTTTTGGAAAAGTAAGAAAAGAAAAAAAAGAGGTACTAACTATAATGGACTAAAGTGGCCGGGGCATTAAGGAGGAAAATGTGAAAATGCAAAATGCATGAACATGGTTAGGATAGAAATAGAATTTTGTTGTAACAAAACCCTAGGAGAAAACACTGGTATAAATAGGCGGTTTTGGCCAGGAAAACATTTTACCCCGAGTTGCTCAAAATAATAAGAAAGAAAGGAAAATATTGAAAGAAAGGAGAAAACACACATACATAAGGATTTTCTGGATCAAGAGAAGGAAGAACTTAGGTGAGTAACCTCACTAAGTTCATGGCATTAAGACCTGAGATGAGGCAGCCACTTTTTTTATATATTGCCATTTACATATTACTGGTTTTGAAGTATATGATTTTATCAATGCTTTTTGGATGTTTTATTTTAAATCTGATATGATTTTATTATGGATGTTTTTGGTGATCTTTGATTTGTTGAGATATTTGTCGTTGGATGTGCATCTTACTGTTTTATTTTACCCAGAAATGTTAAGGTCCAGAATCTTAAATTATATAGAGAATACTCTCAACTGTTATAGATCTATGGCATGGAAATTTTACCAAAGAAAAATGTTGGGAGCTGCATTATACTTGGTATAAGTGCTGAGGCTTGAGAAGAAAGAAATTAAGGGTGCAATAGAAATTTTTCTAGGTGTTGAGCCCTTAATCAAATAAAAAAAGAGAACTCACAAGCTAAAACTATAATTGAGCCAGATCATGAATCTAATTCAATCATAAAGGCTTGCAGATCAATATAACAAGACATCTCATGCCTCTTTTACAGTTGAAAATATTCTTATATTTTACTGAGATCAAGATAATGTCCACATTTTTGGAAATAACTATCTACTAAATTTCTGAGTAAATTATGCTAGAAAATTTATGGGTGTTACCATGTTTGCAGTGACAAGTTCACTTAGCTATCTGATGATAATATTTAAATCAATGCACTAGTAAATAAACTAGGGAAGGGAAGGCCAAGAAGGCTGCTGGAATGCTTGTTATATTTGATGTATACAAGTTGGCACATGGTTTGTTTAAGCCTTGAGATCTTTGTGCAATGATGTGAATTAGTTCATTGCAATGTGTCCCTGTGATTCCTTGATGGCAGATGAGGCAGGAATTTAAACTGAATTTATACAACCTGTATATGAAGAGATAGGAATATGAATATTTCTTAGGTTGGTTGGTATGGAACCATGATTGTTCCAGTGGATGCCCATGTTGCAAATAGATGATTTTGTTTGCTTGATTATGAATGCAGGTATAGGAATGATAGATGAAGTTATCATACCTGAGTCACTTTATTTACACAATGATATAATAAGTGATTGCAGAAATTCATTCAAATAACAAGTTATTACACTCATATTCTTTGTTGTTTAATATCATGAATATATTGATGTTGCTCATACCAGATCATGGATCTGACCCTTATTTGCTCATGGCATATAGGGGTGTCTCATTTTAAAATGAGGCAGCCACCAATGTTCTTTCAGGATATGCAGGAGCTAAGTAGAAAGTGAAGTTATGGCAAACAAAAAAAAGGGATTGAATGAACATGCTTGCTAATTTTAATAAGAGCCTAATATGATTTTATCTGCATGTATTCATGAGACAGTTGTGTTTGAACTTGATGTTATGTAATGAACTTGCTATGCTTGATTGAACTGGTTGTTTATCTTTTGAAAATTGCTATGCATTAAGGTTTAAAAATTAAAAGAAATATCTGGGTTGAAAACCAAAAAATATGCTTAAGTTTTAGATATGGAAGCCTGGGAAATAAAATATACATTTATGTATGTGAACAAATGTTTTGCATAATTTATATTATGTATTAGTCAAATTCTTGTGATATAGCAATGCACTAAGTTTTTAGAATAAAATCTGGATTTATCTAGAGGTAAACTTATAAAGATTTAAACCATTTTTACTGTGAAACTTTGTAAACCAGTTTAATACCACTTTTTGAATTGTTTTAAGAAAAGTAAATATTTTGCAAGACTTTAGATATAATGCCATTGCCTTGAACAAGTGTCTGTTAGACACAAGACTTATGGGTTAACCAGCTTCAAATGAGTGAGGTTTTGGTCGACCATATTTGATGGTGTTTTGAATGTAAAATACATTTCAAAAACTTTAGATTATTTAGAAATTGTTTCACCACAATCAACTTTTAAAAGCTATACCAGATATGCAATCTGGACAGGTTTGCACTTCCAAAACCTGGAAACACACACATTATTCTTTTAAATATATTTAAGTTCAAAATTCTTGTCACAGCAAATCTTATGCAAATACTCAACTTACAATGTGTTATATAGGCTAAAATTGAAATAAACAAGTCATATAGATTGAATCAAAATAAGAAAGTTTTTAGAAAATACATAAGTGGAAAATGATAAAATAATATATCATTTTCTGGTCTTAGTCAAATATCAATATATCTGAACTATGAAAAAAAAAGAGAATCCCAAATACTTTGACCAAAGATGGACATGATTTATTAACACATTATAAATATTCAAAAGAACAAGGTAATTAACTATAGGTAGATTTCTTCAAATCCAAACTAATCCAAACTAAACAGCCTGCTCTTGTTTAACAAATGGAATTAAAAACATACTCTGATTTTAAACAAGAGGAACACATACATCTTCATATGTATGTGTATATCTTTAGGAATAAACTGATATATTTATATTAGTGGAAAATATTGGATCCTGGATGAATTGTTTGAAAAGAAAATGACTCTGAGAATATTAATTTTAGAAATGCAAAAAAAAATTAAGCAAATTAGGAGGGTCATTTCAGTTGGTATCAGAGCAAATGGTTGCATTGATTGATTGAATACTATAGAAATGTATTATATCTGGTTGTTTGGATGAAATAATTTAGATAGGAAAATATTAACCATAGAAAATACTTACAGTACACTAATACTATTTGCCCATAAACTTGGTTAGCAAACCATAGTAGGAAGGGGATCACATCGTGCAGGGACAAGTGCACCACAAATGCTTGATATGCAAGAATTTGTTAGGGTTTTAAGGGATGGAATTTGGCATAGGCCTGAGAACCCACATGAGGAACTTTCAAAACTACTGAAGGCTTACACCAATTTGGGAGGCAAAAGTTTTGAAGGGACTGAGAATGTGATGGAAATTCAAGCATGGTTGAGAACACTGGATAGAATTTTCAATGACATGCAGCTTGATGATCAGAGGAAGAGGCAAGTAGCTTCAAGACAACTGAAAGGAGTAGCTTTAAGCTGGTGGGAGGTGATCATAGTTGGAAGGATTGAAAATGAAATCACTTGGAATCAATTCAAGGAGATGTTGGAGGCAAGATTTGTACCAGCATCAGCCAAGACCACTTTGCTTGAAGAATTTATCAGACTTAGGCAAGGAACTTTGAATGTCACTGAGTACACTCAAAAGTTTGAGGGATTATCCAAGTATGGAGCAATGCTAGTGGCAGATGAAGCATCCAAAAATGATAGGTATATAAAAGGTCTGAACACAGGACTTAGCAGAGCCATGCTACCATATGCAGATAGGAATTTTGATCAAGTAATAGATATGGCATTGAAATTGGAACAGCATGACAAGGAAAGGGAGAAGTATAGGAATTTTAAGAGCAACAACAACAAGAAGAATAAGGGAAGATATCACCCTTATGATAAAAAGAAGGAGGAGGCAGACAACAAGAAGGACAGAGACACCAAAGCTAATGATGCTAAGAAGAAGTTGGTTTGCCATCATTGTGGAAAAGAAGGACACATCAAAGCAAGGTGCCCAGAATTAAAAGGAGGAGCTTTCAAGTGCTACCTATGTGGGAAAGAGGGGCATATGAAAAGGAATTGTCCTGAGTACAAACAGCAAGGGAAAATAGCAAGTTTGGAAGGCAAAGGCAAATCCACAGTGGAGAGTGGAGCTGAGAATCATGGTCAAGTGGAAGGTACACTACTTATTTGCACCATACCCATTGCAGTAGTATATGACACTGGGGAAACTCACTCCATGATTTCCTATGAATTAGTTAAAACGCTAAAATCAAATTGCATATTGGTTGAAACCCCACTGCTTATACAAAGTCCACTGGGGAGTTCTAATGTTTTGAACATGAATTGTGTGGATGTGGAGTTAAACATAGGAGGAAATATTTTTATTTCCAATTTATATGTTTTGAATTACCCAAATATAGGTGTTATATTGGGGGTAGACTGGTTAAAACAATTTAAAGCCATAATTAATTTAGACTCATCCACCATATCATTGCAAAATTCTAGAGGCCAGAGGATCACAGTTTTATGTGAAGTAGCTAAGGAAGGGAAATTATATCATTTAGTTAACTCAGAAAAAGATTTCAGTGAACTAACCATTGAAGAAATTCCCATAGTCAATGAATACTTGGATGTGTTTGGGGAAGTTAAGGGTGTTCCACACCACAGACCAGTTGAGTTTCAAATCAATCTCATTCCAGGAGCCAGTCCAATAATCAAGAAACCCACTAGAATGGGGCCAAGTGAATTGAAGGAATTAAAAAATCAGTTGGAAGAATTAGAAGGCAAAGGATTTATAAGGCCAAGTAATTCATGCTGGGGTGCTCCAGTAGTGTTTGTAAGAAAACATGATGGTACTTTGAGAATGTGGATAGATTATAGAGAACTAAATAAGGTAACCATCAAGAACAAATACCCATTGCCTAGAATAGATGATCCCTTTGACCAACTCAGTGAAGCTAAAATATTTTCTAGATTAAACTTAGCATCAGGATTTCATCAAATGAAGGTTGAAGACTCAAGTGTTAAGTATATTGCATTTAACACTAGATATGGCTTATATGAATTTATGGTTATGCCATTTGGCTTGACAAATGCTCCTTCATATTTTGTAGATTTAATGAATAGAATATTCAGAGATTATTTAGACAAGTTTGTACTGATTTTTATTGATGACATTTTGATTTATTCCAAAACAGTGGAAGAGCATAAAAATCATTTGCATTTAGTTTTGTCAAGATTAAGAGAAAATGATTTAAAGGCAAAATTTTCAAAATGTGCATTTTGGAAAGAAGAAGTACATTTTCTTGGGCATGTTATCTCTGCCAAAGGAATTTCAGTAAACCCCAATAAGGTAGTAGCTATCCAAGCATGGAAAAGGCCTAGCACAGTAAGTGAGGTTAGATCATTTATGGGGATGGCAGGATATTATAGGAGATTTATAAAAGATTTTTCGAAAATATCATCACCACTTACCAATTTAACTAGAAAGAATCAAGCCTTTGTATGGACAGAAAAATGTGAGCAAGCTTTTATCAAAATAAAAGAAGCTTTAATTAATGCACCAGTATTGAGGGTGCCAGAAGGAAATGAAAACTTAATTGTGTATACTGATGCAAGTGGCTCTGGGCTAGGGGCTGTGTTGATGCAGCAAGACCAGGTGGTAGCCTATGCATCTAGGCAATTAAAGCCACATGAAACAAGGTATGCAACCCATGATCTTGAACTAGCAGCAGCTGTGTATGCCTTGAAACTCTGGAGACATTATTTGTTAGGTGCCAAATTTATTTTGTACACTGATCATAAGGCACTGAAATATTTATTCTCACAAAAAGATTTGAATATGAGGCAACATAGATGGGTGGAATTCCTAGCTGCCTATGATCTAGATATACTCTATACACCAGGTAAGGCAAATAAAGTTGCAGATGCCTTGAGTAGACAACATGCTAAAGTAGCCATGTTGATGATGGAAGAGTTTAAGGATTTGTCTATACTTACTGATTTGGAGATTGAAGCAAACAATGAGGTACAAATGGTACCAATTGAAGAAGATGAAAGTAAAGGGAAATTGAGTATGGTATCTCTGCAATCAGATTTACTTCTAAAGGTTGGGAAAATGCAGGAACAAGACTTAAACCTATTGGAAAAGAAAATGCTCTTATTAAAAGGGGAAGAAGTAATAAATTATCAAGTTGATAAAGATGGTTATTTAAGGAACAAGAATAGGATATGTGTTCCAAAAAACATAGAATTGAAGGAGGAAATATTAAATGAATACCATAGGAGTAAGTACTCCATACACCCAGGCAGCACCAAGATGTATCAAAATTTGAAAAGAAATATTTGGTGGAAGGGAATGAAGTCAGATGTGGCCAAACATGTTGCAAAGTGTATGACTTGCCAACAAGTCAAGGCAGAGACACAAAGGCCATCAGGACTGTTGCAACCCCTTAGTATACCACAGTGGAAGTGGGAGGATATATCTATGGATTTCATAGATGGTCTGCCTAGATCTAAGAGAGGAAACACAAGTATATGGGTAATAGTGGATAGGCTAACTAAAGTAGCACATTTTATCCCAGTAAAATCAGAAAGAAATGCCCCAAAATTGGCTCAAATATTCATGAAAGAGGTGGTAAGACTGCATGGCATACCCAAACCATTGTGAGTGATAGGGATACCATCTTCACCTCAAGGTTTTGGAAAAGTTTTCAAGAGGCCATGGGGAGTGAATTGTGCTTAAGCACTGCCTACCATCCACAATCAGATGGACAAACTGAGGCGGTGAACAAAGTTTTAGAGGACTTGTTGAGAGCATGTGCACTAGACTTTGGAGGCAACTGGGAAGACCATCTCCATTTAGCTGAGTTCACATACAATAACAGTTATCAAAGCACCATAGGGATGGCACCATTTGAAGCCTTATATGGCAAGCCATGTTTATCACCTGTGTGTTGGGTGGAAACAGGAGAAAGAACTATTTTAGGACCTGAGTACATACAAGAAACTACAGAGAAAATTAAATTGGTGAGGAAAAGAATTGCAGCAGCTCAAGACAGGCAAAAGAAGTTTGCAGATAGGAAGAGAAAGCAAGTGGAATATGAAGTGGGTGACTTTGTTTTTATCAAAGTTTCACCTATGAAAAAGGTCTTGAGATTTGGCAAGCAAGGTAAGCTCACACCAAGGTATGTTGGACCCTATAAAATTCTGGAAAGAATTGGTTCATTAGCATACAAACTGGAACTGCCAGAGGAAATGAAAACAATGCATAATGTTTTTCATGTGTCACAACTTAGAAGATGGGTACATGAAAGAGAAGAAATTCTGGAAAAACCTACCAAAATCCAAATAAATCCTAACTTGGTTTATTAGAAAGAACCAGTGGGGATTTTAGCTAAAGAAGAAAAGAAATTAAGGAGTAAAACTTTGAAACTGGTAAAGATCCAGTGGAGTCTTGATCCTAATGATTGTACATGGGAGCTAGAAGATAAGATTAGGATAGATTATCCTAAGCTTTTTGCAAATTAAATGTAATTTTAAAATTTTTAGAAAATCTAATATGTATGGTTGCCATGATTGAATTTGCTTGCTTATGCATATGTTTGATAGATTTTCATAAAATAAGATGATGCTTGTTATAAGTACTAGGAAAATTGTGAGGACACAATTCCTAAAAGGAGGGGTGAATGTAATACCCCAAAATTTTGTGAAAAATCATTTTGATAAAATGATTTAATTTCGAAATATTTAGATTTAAATATGGTGAAATTCTTGGGATTAAATAGTGTGCAAGGATATGTGTGCACATGCACACTGGAAAATGGCACAGGGAAAATCCAAGAATTTGTGAAAAAAAAATAAGAGACAGAAAATTCTTATTTGAAATAAGAAAGTAAAATTCTTATTTAAAACATTGGAATTTAACTTAGGCCTAACCAAGTTAAATATGAGAGATATGCCTATATACATTTTTTCTGTGAAGCATAAGGAATTAAATAAAATAATAAAGAGGCAGAAAGATTTTATGAGAGCAAAGAAGTAATTCTTACTTAGCATAGGATTTTCTTTTACCATATCTAATTCATTTAATTAGGAAATATATATATGTGTATATTTTCTGAAAGGCAAGAGAGATCAAATAAAAATATATACACCTATGTGCATGTATATTTTCTGTGAGTAGAAAGTGTTAAAAAAGAAAAGAAACATCAAAATGACATGAAATGTAATACAAGTCAATATGCTTGTGTAGGTAAAAATAGAAAAGGAGATTTCCAGAAAAGAATAAAAACATAAATAAAAACTGAATCACACATTTAGTATGACTTGGGTAAGTAATTAAAAATAGCCATTTTCTGGAAAAGTAAGAAAAGAAAAAAAAAGAGGTACTAACTATAATGGACTAAAGTGGCCGGGGCATTAAGGAGGAAAATGTGAAAATGCAAAACGCATGAAGATGGTTAGGATAGAAATGGAATTTTGTTGTAACAAAACCCTAGGAGAAAACACTGGTATAAATAGGCAGTTTTGTCCAGGAAAACATTTTACCCCGAGTTGCTCAAAATAATAAGAAAGAAAGGAAAATATTGAAAGGAAGGAGAAAACACACATACATAAGGATTTTTTGGATCAAGAGAAGGAAGAACTTAGGTGAGTAACCTCACTAAGTTCATGGCATTAAGACCTGAGATGAGGCAGCCACTTTTTTTTATATATTGCCATTTACATATTGCTGGTTTTGAAGTATATGATTTTATCAATGCTTTTTGGATGTTTTATTTTAAATCTGATATGATTTTATTATGGATGTTTTTGGTGATCTTTGATTTGTTGAGATATTTGTCTTTGGATGTGCATCTTACTGTTTTATTTTACCCAGAAATGTTAAGGTCCAGAATCTTAAAATTATATAGAGAATACTCTCAACTGTAATAGATCTATGGCATGGAAATTTTACCAAAGAAAAATGTTGGGAGCTGCATTATACTTGGTATAAGTGCTGAGGCTTGAGAAGAAAGAAATTAAGGGTGCAATAGAAATTTTTCTAGGTGTTGAGCCCTTAATCAAATAAAAAAAAGAGAACTCACAAGCTAAAACTATGATTGAGCCAGATCATGAATCTGATTCAATCATAAAGGCTTGCAGATCAATATAACAAGACATGCCATGCCTCTTTTACAGTTGAAAATATTCTTATATTTTACTGAGATCAAGACATAATGTCCACATTTTTGGAAATAACTGTCTACTAAATTTCTGAGTAAATTATGCTAGAAAATTTATGGGTGTTACCATGTTTGCAGTGACAAGTTCACTTAGTTATCTGATGATAATATTTAAATCAATGCACTAGTAAATAAACTAGGGAAGGGAAGGCCAAGAAGGCTGCTGGAATGCTTGTTATATTTGATGTATACAAGTTGGCACGTGGTTTGTTTAAGCCCTGAGATCTTTGTGCAATGATATGAATTTGTTCATTGCAATGTGTCCCTGTGATTCCTTGATGGCAGATGAGGCAGGAATTTAAACTAAATTTATACAACCTGTATATGAAGAGATAGGAATATGAATATTTCTTAGGTTGGTTGGTATGGAACCATGATTGTTCTAGTGGATGCCCATGTTGCAAATAGATGATTTTGTTTGCTTGATTATGAATGCAGGTATAGGAATGATAGATGGAGTTATCATACCTGAGTCACTTTATTTACACAATGATATAATAAGTGATTGCAGAAATTCATTCAAATAACAAGTTATTACACTCATATTCTTTGTTGTTTAATATCATGAATATACTGATGTTGCTCATACCAGATCATGGATCTGACCCTTATTTGCTCATGGCATATGGGGGTGTCTCATTTTAAAATGAGGCAGCCACCAATGCTCTTTCAGGAAATGCAGGAGCTAAGTAGAAAGTGAAGTTATGGCAAACAAAAAAAAGGGATTGAATGAACATGCTTGCTAATTTTAATAAGAGCCTAATATGATTTTATCTGCATGTATTCATGAGACAGTTGTGTTTGAACTTGATGTTATGTAATGAACTTGCTATGCTTGATTGAACTGGTTGTTTATCTGTTGAAAATTGCTATGCATTAAGGTTTAAAAATTAAAAGAAATATCTGGGTTGAAAACCAGAAAAATATGCTTAAGTTTTAGATATGGAAGCCTGGGAAATGAAATATACATATATGTATGTGAACAAATGTTTTGCATAATTTATATTATGTATTAGTCAAATTCTTGTGATATAGCAATGCACTAAGTTTTTAGAATAAAATCTGGATTTATCTAGAGGTAAACTTATAAAGATTTAAACCATTTTTACTGTGAAACTTTGTAAACCAGTTTAATACCACTTTTTGAATTGTTTTAAGAAAAGTAAATATTTTGCAAGACTTCAGATATAATGCCATTGCCTTGTACAAGTGTCTGTTAGACACAAGACTTATGGGTTAACCAGCTTCAAATGAGTGAGGTTTTGGTCGACCATATTTGATGGTGTTTTGAATGTAAAATACATTTCAAAAACTTTAGATTATTTAGAAATTGTTTCACCACAATCAACTTTTAAAAGCTATACCAGATATGCAATCTGGACAGGTTTGCACTTTCAAAACCTGGAAACACACACATTATTCTTTTAAATATATTTAAGTTCAAAATTCTTGTCACAGCAAATCTTATGCAAATACTCAACTTACAATGTGTTATATAGGCTAAGATTGAAATAAACAAGTCATATAGATTGAATCAAAATAAGAAAGTTTTTAGAAAATACATAAGTGGAAAATGATAAAAGAATATATCATTTTCTGGTCTTAGTTAAATATCAATATATCTGAACTACGAAAAAAAAAAGAGAATCCCAAATACTTTGACCAAAGATGGACATGATTTATTAACACATTATAAATATTCAAAAGAACAAGGTAATTAACTATAGGCAGATTTCTTCAAATCCAAACTAATCCAAACTAAACAGCCTGCTCTTGTTTAACAAATGGAATTAAAAACATACTCTGATTTTAAACAAGAGGAACACATACATCTTCATATGTATGTGTATATCTTTAGGAATAAACTGATATATTTATATTGGTGGAAAATATTGGATCCTGGATGAATTGTTTGAAAAGAAAATGACTCTGAGAATATTAATTTTAGGAATGCAAAAAAAAATTAAGCAAATCTGGAGGGTCAAATTATATTTTCTTTGAAAATGTGATCTCTAATGAAATGGTGTCTAACATCTATATGCTTGGTGCAAGAATGATGTACAGTATTATTTGTGAGATCAATTGCACTTTTGCTATCACACATAAGTGGGACTCGTTTAAAATTTAGACCATAATCTTGCAAGGTTTGTATCATCCATAAGATTTGAGCAGAGCAACCGCTTAGAGCAATATACTCTGCCTTAGTGGTAGATAATGCAATATAATTTTGTTTTTGACTTGACCATGCAACTAACGAATGTCCCAACATAAAACACGTTCCACTAGTGCTTTTTCTATCAACTAGACTACCAGCATAGTCTGCATCCGAATACCCTTTTAACTCACAGTTATCATTAGTTGGATACCATAGACAAAACCGTGAGGTGTGCAACAGATACCTTATGATCCTTTTTATAGCTTTTAAATGAGATTCTTTTGGACTTGATTGAAACCGTGCACATAAACAAACAGAGAACATAATGTCCGGTCTAGAAGCAGTAAGATAAAGAAGTATACCCACGTGTATCTAGAGTAATCATCAACCAATACAAAACAATATCTCTTACCACCTAAACTTGCAATATCGTTAGGTCTAAACAAATCCATATGAACTAGTTCAAGGACTCTAGAGGTACTTACATTGATCTTGGCATGAAAAGATGATTTTTTAAATTTTCCCATAGTACATGCTTTACATAGAATTTCTGTTTTGAAATCATGAGATGGTAAACCTCTTACCAAATCTTTTCTTTTTAATTTGTTTAACAGATTCATGCTAGCATGTCCTAATCGTCTATACCATAAGTTTACTTCTTCATCCTTAGCTACCAAACATTTTGAAAGAGTGAGACCATCAAAAGATAGAGAGTATATATTACCTCCTCTTACCTGAAAATAATGTTTCTTTTGATGATTCGTCAACAATTTTGCATAAATCAGAATCAAAAAACAACATTCATTCCCTTATCACATAACGGGTTGATTGAAATCAGATTATGGTGCATATTTTCAACATATAATACATCGTTTAAGGTAAATGTACTGTTACCTACTTTACCTTTACCGATAATTTTACATTTATCGTTGTTGCCCATTGTGACTCTGACGCCTTTGTACTTCTCTAGGCTGAGGAACTTAGATTTGTCGCCCGTCTTGTGCTTGGAACAGCCAGAATCCAGGTACCACTCTTGATGTTCCTTAGCCTGCCAACACACCTACATGAGAAAAGAGTTTTGTGACCTATTTGTTTTCATAGGTCCATGATTGTTAATGACAAAATATTTTGACAAACAAGTTTGCGTAGAACCAAGATAGTCTATGTTTGTTCCTTTTGGCACCCAGATTTGTTTGATTTTAAGGGATTTTACATTGGCGCCTTTAGGAACCCAAATTGGTATGGTTTTCGTGTGTTTGGGTCTATACCAGCAATTGTTTTGATTGTGTCCAATTTTTTCACAAATCGTGCACTTGAAGTTGACATGATCACTTCTGCCTTTTTTAGATTGAGTATACCCAAGTCCTTGTCTAATAATATTAACAGTTTGTTTCCCTAATAGCATATTTAGTGATATTTCTCCTTTGGAGAATTTTTCTAAAGTTGTAGATAATTGTTGGATTGACACTTGAGAGATTCGTTTTCATTCAATAACAAAGTGCACTTTTTAATAGAATTTTCTCTCCTAGTATTTTCACTTTCTTTCAAAATCGGAATTTCATTTTCAAGCGATTTAATTTTAGTTTTTGATTTTTTTATTTCCTCTTCTAATGATGGACACTTATCGCACTTAGGGTTCTTATTTCTATAGTTTTGAACCAATTGATCAAGCTGCTAATTTAGTTCTATCAAACTATCTCTTTGTGATTCAATTTTAGCGTACTTCTCCCTAAGTCTTTCAAAATAGCCATTTACTTCATGAAAATATATAAGTAATTGCGAGTGAGTAAGTTTTGATACCTCGCTTGGCTCATCATCATCACGGTCACTTGTTTCTCCTAAAAGACACTGATTTGCTCTATCACTCTCACTACCAGTGCTTTCATCATCTTCATCACTTTCATCCCTAGTAGCTGCAAAACTTCTCCTTTTCGATTTCTTTTCTTTGCTGAATCGATTTTAAGGACAATTTGGCTTGATATGACCAGGTTTATTGCACTTGTGACAAATGATCTCTTGCTTTTCTGAGTTGTCTAGAACTTTGATGATTCTGCTCTTTAGTTGTTGATTTTGGGCTGGATTTCCATATTTGTGGTTCCACCTTTTGAATCTCTATATTATATGTGTCAGTTCAGCTGCTCCTTCATCATCATCCTCACTTTCCATCATTATTTTGAGAGCTATTGATTTCTTTCGTGTATCTCCTCCTTCACGTTCTTCCTTGAATTTGATTTCTAGCTCATAAGTGGTGAGGTTTCCGATGAGTTCTTCAACTTTAACTTGTTTCAAATCCTTTGATTCTTGGATGGCGGTCACCTCTGCTTCAAAATTTCGTGGAAGAATTCTAAGGATCTTTCAGACTATTTCCAGTTCTGTGTATGGTTTTCCTAGAGATTTTGATTTGTATACAAGATTAGAAAGTGATCCATACATTTCTTTGACACTTTCATCCTTTGCCATTGTGAAGTTCTCATACTCGCTACTAAGCATGGCAAGGCGAGATTCTTTAACCTGGGAGGTTCCTTCATGCGTCACTTCAAGCGTGTGCCAAAATTCATGCGCAGTTAGACAATGTGAGACACGGTTAAATTCAATTTGATCTAATGAGAAAACAATAGAATTCATAGCTTTAGCGTTAGCATTCTGTAGTTTATTTTCAAGATCTGTCCATTGATCCATAGGTTTTTCAACTTCTTGATTATCTACGATTACTGTTGGTGTACTATATCCTGTTTCAACAATATTCCATGCATCTATGGTTTTCAGAACAATTTTCATTCTAGTTTTCCAATATGCATATTCACCATTGAACATTGATGGTCTAGCTATGGACTGACCTTCAGCAAAAGCATTATTAAAAGAAGCCATTGAAAGAAAAAATCAAATTTTTTAACAAAAAATGGTTTTTGTTCCTAGCTCTGATACCACTTGTATGATCATTTTCACCCTAGAGGGGGGGTAGAGTTATACTAAAAATTAATGCGGAAATAAAAATAATAACAGAAAGTAATGCAGTAAAGATCACACACAGTTTTACCCAGCTTCGGCAATAACCTGCCTACGTGCTACCCCTAAGGTTTCTACTAAAAATTAAGTAGTCAAACGCTGACAAAACACGTAAACTTGCGATACCCGTTAACTTGATTAACCTAACTCTAAGCTCATAACTCTGCCACAACTCAGCCACTGAGTTGCGAATTCTCCGAATTACGCCACGTAGTTCGTAACCTAGTTAAAACTAGAGTTTGACTCAAATAAAAAATAAAAACAAGCAAAAGTACTAAAAATAAATACAAAGCCCTAATATACTATTCGGCCCAAATAATTAACATAAACAGTGCGGCCCAAAAAAGATAAATGATGTTTCCTCTTTTATTTTGCTTCCTGCTTCATTCGTGTCGTCGCGTTTCCTTTTGCGATCTGAATTAGGGCTTTGTTCCAATTGAAGACACCGCTTAAAATTGATCGACTTAAGTGAAGATTTTGCTTTGATTTGCTTCTTCAGTCGACTCCCTAGCTTTGATTGCTCACGGTCGCTTCAATTGTGTCGAGCACTTCTTCGGTTATGGCTTTGGTATGATTTAAATTTGTTATTTTAATTGATTTGCTAGTAACTCGACTTCATGATTGCCGATGATGAATTGGGTTTAATTTATAGGGATTAAAACCCTATTATTTCGTTCGTGTATTTTGGTTTGAATTCATCAATTTCTGCACTCAGTCATTTGATTTTTGATTGAACGGTTGTGATGATTTTTGATTGAACGATTGTGATGATTTTGACTTGTTCATTGGTTGACATGTTACTCTGTATATCACTGATGAATTCGAATTTGCTTGAATTGTTTGAGTCGGTTCCGTTCTTTGCTGCTACAACTTTTTCATCATTCGCTTTCAGCTTGTATTTGAATTTGAGATATATATTGGGTTAATTTTGACTTCCTGAAGATTGACTAATTCATCATGATATCAACTGCGACTTTATTCAAACTGCTTCCTGAATAATTTTCGATTTCTTTTGTTGTATGTGTGTGCTTTTCTTGTGTACCTTGCTCTGACCATATGAGCATATGCATTGCCATATTCAACTTTACCATATGAGCATATATGCATTATAATATGAGCATATGCTTTTCTTGTGTACCTTTTCAACTTTGTTCAAACCTTATTCAAACTGTACCTTGCTCTGACCATCCATGCTGGTGTTTATACCCTTGTACTTGAACCTGCTTTCATTTTCTGAAACATGTCTCCTCTGATTGAATTTTCTTAAAATGTTTGTTGGTCATCTACATGTATATACATACATATATGTATGTATATATGTGTGTGATTGGTATTGCTATTTGCTCTGTCCACTGTGCTAGTTGCTTCAAGTTCCATGTCCAGTTGCTTCGAGTTCCACTTGTATTCTCTATCCTTGTGCACTTGTGTTCTCTGAACTGTTGAAACTGCTTGCTCCTGACCATGTTTGATTTATTCTTGTGTTAACTTGCATATACAACTTGTTCATATTTATATACATGTTTGTCTCTTGTATCCCTGACCATATGCATTGCTCTGGTCTTGTTGCATGTGAACTTGTTACTGTGCTTGTGTGGCCCCATTTGAAGTCTTGTTGCATTCATGTTCATATGAGCATCTCTGAAGCTTTGTGACTTTGTTCTGGTTGGAGTCTTCATGTGTACATTTCTGAAATGCTTGCATAACCATGTACCATTTGTTATTTTAGTCTGGTTACATATGAGCTGGTCATTGAACTTGTATTCATGAATTTTGGTTGAATGTTGTGTGTGCATTCATGTTGACCCATTCATGTCTGAAGCTTTTACTTGGTTCTTACGCATCCATGTTGTTGTTTTGCCTTGGTCATGTTGTATGTTGTTGTCTTGTTCCATTTTAGGTCTGGTGCACTTTGTACATTTGGTGGTCTGGTTCCATATGAACTTGTGTTCACCACTGCTTATGCCCATGTGTAACAACCCTGCATTTTGTAACTATTTTTATTGTATATTTTAATTATTTTAATTTGAATTTTTGATTTAAAAACTTTATTTTATTTTGAAATTATTTTTAAACTTGTTTTATTTCAAACATTTCATTTTAAATATAAATTTTGATTATCATATGAAATATAATTCCAAACTTGTATAAATTGAATATTTTCCTAAAAAGTGGATTTCTGGTCAAACTTTGATTTTTAAATTTTAAATTTAAATATTTAAATTATTAAATTTTATCTTTTATTATGAAAATAGATTTAATAACATGAATACTGCTTTTCGTTTCGTTGAAAACGGATTTAAATTGTGAAAGTTATATTGTTTTCAATGTTGTGTGTGTATTGAGTTATTTAACAATTTTCTTTATTTTTAATTTATATAAATGACATTTTATTTGATATATCTTACTCTAATTTTTATATTTAGGTTATATCATATATATTTTGACTTTTAAATATTTTTAAAGTGATTATAAAATTTTTCTAAAGCTTATTGAATTTATTTCTAATTTTTAAAGCTAGTTTGCATTTTAAGCTATTTTCTTAATTTAAATTCTATTTAATTAAAATTTAATTATTTATTTTATATATTTATTTCATTTCTGAGTTTTTATTTTTATTATCAGCTTTTATATGTATTTTTAAAACTACAAAAGAAATAATGGAAATTTGAAGAGTTTGTGACTCTTTAGTTGCTTGAGACTCTTTGTTTTCCACCTTTTCATTTTTCCAACCTCTTGCATTCCTTTCTTTTGGCCGGCCTCTTTCTTTCTTTCAGCTGATCATTTTTCACTTCATTCATGTAAATAAAACTTCTCATTCACCAAAATAGCCGGCCTCTATTGCTTGAGAAAATTTTTGGTAAAACTCTTTTCCTTTTTTCATGTTTTCTTTTTGTTTTTCATAGATTTGCACTTGCTTATTCATCTCCATTGGATCGGCCAGCACCACATCCACCACCTTGGCTGCCTCCACCACCATCCCCTCTGACCAATAGCACCTCCAGCACCTTCCCATGCCATAGTCAAGCCCCTATGTGATGAAACTCCACCAAAGTTTGCACAAACTTCACTTGATTATACCAAGCTGGGCCAACCTTGGTTTCACCACCTCTCTCCACCACCTAGGCCGACCAACCATCACCACCACTGGCCTGATCTCGACCTGACACACCTCTGCACATCTCCTACTGACCCCACCTGAAGTGGTTGTGCCCTTTATGCCTTGGCCGAGCCCATTAGTTGCCTTAGATCCATGCTCTTGCCTTTGAACATTAGCCTCTTGCCTCACAAACATTTGCACCAATTCCTCTAGGTTAGGCCGACCCCTATAGATCCACAACCAGACCCAAAAGCAACCTATAGCCATGTATTTTCCAGCCATGGCTGAGCCTATGCTAGATGGAAGCAAGTGCAATTGGTTTGAAAGCGTTTTGTGCATGCATTTGCAAGTTATTTAAATTGTTGTGTAGTGTTTATTAATATATATTTGGATTGGTTTGTTTCATGTATTCAAGGAATTTAACCTTGCCTCTCTCACACTCAAATCATCATCGTGCTCTCGTGTTTGTGTGGATCTTCGTTGTGTGTGTTTTGTTGTAATCTCCAGCTCAATACAGGTGAGTAATTCTCACCAGACGATGTGTACTTATATAACTAGTAAACTGACACCATTTGAATCTGTAAAATTTTATCATCCTGTTATAAATGTTATATTATGATCATATAATGCTCACCCCTGTTATTACACCTGTTATATCATCAGTTACTTTTATATGATGCTATTCTGTTCATTCATATTTGTTTATCACACTGCAAGTTCCCTGTTAGTATAGAAATCACTATGGGTTGAAATGATACATACCCGAACGGACTTTAGAATAGGGAAAAATCGTTATGGGCTGAAATGATAGGCCTGAACGGTTTTTATTTATTTTTATTTAACTTGGGATTTCGGGTTTGAAATGATAGAACCCGGTTTTTCTTTGTAAATTACGGATTGAAATGATATATATCTATATCACTTGACCTAGGTTAGAAAATTTTATACAGACCCGTGGTTTATATATTTTTCTGAAATTTTTAAAATATTTTAAAAATTTAAATATTATGATATTTTGATTTAAATTTTATTAAAATGATTTCTATAAAATATTAGTGATTTTCTACAAATTAAATAAGTGAATTAAGTAAATTGTGAAGCAGAATTTGAAATATAAGTATTTTGGAATTTATGATTTTGTTTATAAATGGAATTTATGTAAAGTAAGAAAATATGACAAATTTGATTTAAAGGATGAATTTAATGATTTTTATTAAGTAATAATAATTTTTAAAAGTGTTAATGATTTTGTATAAATTAAAATATGAAATAAATGAATGTTTAAGTTAAATTTTTTTGAAATATAACTTAAATTGGGAAATTGTGAATTTTGTTAAAAGTGAAATTTTAATTAAGTAAAATAAATGGAAATAAGTTATATTTTGGAAATTTAAACTTAGTTGTTAAGTTAAGAATTTAATTAAAGAAATGAAAATTTAATTGTTATTTAATTTGATTTTTGTATGGAAATTTGACTTTATAAAATCATAGAAATAAAGGTATTTAAATGATTGTTTTTAAAATGTGAAAATATATGATTTTATAAGTTAAAATGATTTATATTAAAATTTAATTATGTGTGAAATTGTAAATAAAACTCTGAATTTGATTTGACAACATTTTTGAAATGTAATGTAAAGATATTACAGCATTGGAAAATGCTGTAGTTGTTTTAAATGAACCAAATAGCCAATTTGAACTAAGGGTTATTATAGCACTTTGTTAGTGCTATAGTTGTTAAATTTAACTAAAATTTTAATTGAAACTAAATTAAGATATTACAGCATTTTAAATGCTGTCTTTTGTTAATGAACTGTTTTAAAACATAACATTTCGTAGCATTTCCTAAGTGTTGCGAAAGTTGAATTTTCATTGTTTTAATAAACTTAAATGGATAAATGATCTTGGAAAAGATTAAATTTTTGGAAATTAAATATTTGATTATTAAATATAATGAATTGACTTCAATGATTCAAAATGGAAAGGTGGATTTGAAATATGACTATCTTGAAAGATGAGATTTAAATGGGAATTAAATTTAAAAAAAATGAATGATATTTTGAAATGTGAAATATTTAAGCTTTGAAATATACTAAGGATTGAATATTTTATTTTTTGGATTAAATCTATATTTGAAATTGATAAGATTTGAAATGGTTTGTTGGTAAACTGAAATTGAATTGAAACTGATGGTTTGAGTTGAATTAAATTGAAAATTTGAAATTTGGTTTTGATTTAATAAATTGGTAAATGTAAAGAATTAAAGGATGATTTCAAATATTTTAATTTCTAAAGAGTTATAACTTTGAATGTATAAACTATTTTGAAAGTGAATATATGTTTGAAATAGAAATGATATTAGGTCTGAAATGAATAAATCTTTGAAATAAAATGGTTTGGTTTCGAGGTATAAACTATCTTTGAAATGATATTTGAAAGGATATGATATTTTGATATATTAAAATGATTTGAAATGAAGTTGAAAGAATATGATATTTTGATATATTAAAATGATTTGAGATGAAGTTTTGGAAAGATATGATATTTGATATATTGAAATGATTTGAAATGAAGTTTTGAAATGATATGATATTTTAAAATATATTGAAATGGTTTAGAATTGATTTAATCTTCATTTTGATAAAGATTTGGATTTGAAATGATATTCTATTTTGAAGTATAAAATATTATTTTAAAATTATAACCACGGGTTATAATAACGATTGGTTGTTAAAGAGACCGGGATCGAATATGGACATACTCTCTGTTGATACCGAAAACCACTTTGACAACTGTGTACGCGGTGGAGTTTCCAGAATAAAGTAGGATGGTGGCGACGATCCTAAGGTACATACGTGGACCCAACTCTCGTGAGTTGGCATAAGGTGGCTAAAACAGGAGCGATTGACGGACCAAGGAGGTAGCACCTCTGATCGGACACACTTCTTCGATACCATTCTATTACTTGTGATTGATTTGGTGCGCACCCTTGATTTGGGAGTGTTGTTCGAGGTGGGCGGTAGTGGCTGCTATGCGTCACCACCAGTCCGGATGCGTAATTGGTATATCTACCCTGGCATTGCCTAGTTGTGCCGTGTCACCTACCATATCGAGCTTTACTACGAGTTGGAATTTCTCCCGTAGCCTGTGGAGTATCGAGGGTAGCCCCCATTTCGAGAGTATGCTAATACTGGATAGACTACTGGGACTATTACGTGTTAAGGGGAATATTGGGTCACTCCTTAATGCTATTTAAAAGTATGTTTATTTTATATTAGACATTATTATAATAGTGAATATTACTACATAGTAGATAGTTTAACGGATCCTTAAAGGATGGGCGATCCCAAGCATTCTTTAAGTTACTTGTACTTTTACTACAGTTCACTTGAGTTGGTTTACATTGTATAAGTATGTATGTCCTGACTCGAGTGTTTGTATTTTTATTTACGCTCGGGTCAGCCTGAGTATTCACAGATTTGGATTCCACTTTCTGGAGATTGGAATCATTGGAGATTATCTGCTTATCTAGTTTTATCTATCTCAGTTCTGTTGTTCTATTCAGCTTGTACTTGGTTATCATATTGAGACTTCTGTTGTACTTTATTTCTTCTATTGTATCTTATTTAACTTTGATATATTTACATAGTAGCTTCATGAACTACTATATCTTTTACTTTCGCTGCACTTCTTACTCTGTGTCTGTGATCGCTGTGATTATTTATTTACTGTATATTATGAGATTTGCCAAATTTTATTTACAACGCGGTATTTTGAGCAATTCAAGTCTGACATGTGCGGATGCGAATGGTTGAAAATATCGGGTCGTTACACCATGTGTTATTGAATCTGGTCTGTGGGTCTTGTTTCACTAGCTTGTTGAGTTGCCATGTTCACCTGCTTGTTTGTGCACTTCTTCTTGTAGTTTGGTTTCATGTTGAAGTCTGATGTGTGTTGTTGTTTTCATTCGAAGTCTTGTTCCATTTGAAGTTTTGTTGCCTTGTTGTTGTTTTGAGCCTAGTTTGTGTTGCATAGTTTTCATGTGGATCTTCGAGTTAAATTGCCCCAGTGCCATGTGCCTACTTGCTGTCATGTTGCACTTGAGTTGAATCCAGTTTAGGCTTGGGTTTGACCTTGTGCACACCTATCCCTACAATTTTAACAAGCAAGTGTATATCGATGTGCACGACCTTGTGGCATGTACAGTGATACACTGTGCATGTCACAAGTTGTTCGCGTAAGATGAATTTAAAAAAAATGATGACAAACAACCCAAATAACTGAGGCAAACAATATTTTAAAAACACACATTTCATTGTGTGCTGTAAAATATTTCTTTTTCAATTTTACTGCGTCAGTGTTTATTTTGCAGATAGATCAGATGCTGGATATAAGCTAGAACAGAGTTGAAGATCAAATACGAGTGATGAGTGAATTATGTAGTGAGGTGAAACATGTATATAAAATTGTAAAATGAAAATTGTGTTGTAATTGAAACTTATATTTGGAGTTGTGTTAATATAGTGAGAGCTTAAATTTGTACTATTTGAATTTGTAATAAAATATTTATTTGAATAAAATATTTGTTTAAATAAGAATTCCGAGTTATTTATTTTATTCAACAAATATTTATTTAATTATGTGGAAAAATAAAATAGTATAATAACAAATACATTTAAACGAATATATATATATGTTTATTATCATCAAACAAAAATCATAGGCTATTGTATTCTACAACAATTGCATAACATAGCATATTAGATTAATTCGAACTTGTGACTTGAATGATTATTTGACTTCGAACATTAATTCACGTGGATGTGTAACTTGCATAGCATATTGACCTTGAATTCGAACTTGCATAGCATACTCGACTCGACTTTGACCTTGGATTTCATAGCAAATGTGACTTCGACCTTGGATTTCATAGCAAATGTGACTTCGACCTTGGAATTTGGATTTGACTTCGACTTCAATCTTATTCGATGAGACATATGGCTCTGACTTTGAAGACAAAACTAAGAATGGATATAGATGCATACTTCAACTCGACGACTTCGACCAGCCTCGAAGAGGCTTCTCTTTGCTTAGTTCGTTTTACTTTTGGGTATTGATGATTTATTAGTTAACATGTGTGTGTATACTAGTATAACATTTTTATATTTTTCAAATTCGTAAAATTAAAATAATCAAAATATTTCATTTGAAACGCATATTTTTTACAAGGCATTGAAAAAAACTATGTTTCAATGCAATAAAATGAGTAATGAAATGTTCGTCCATGGCCACTACTAATTATTAGTTGGGGCATTTGGCTCAAATGCCACATTATAAAAAATATTAAGCATACATTATTTCCATAAAAATTATGTAAATCGAACCTCGTTTTATATTTAGAAAAGGTAAGATTTTGTGAATTTCACTTCAATCATCACTCAATATGATATTTTCCGAATATCAATATTGAATTAAATATACTAAAAGAATATTATGGATACATTTGACACATGCATTTCACTCCACTCACCGCACTTCAGCTAGCACCAATCTTTTTGAACTTTGCTCAAATGGTCCTTAATATACATCATTGTCAAGGCTAATTCTTTTCAAACCCAAAAAGTTTTCGAGTAGCTCTCTACAACACAGAAAAAACCATTATACTCATGTTTTTGCCTAGTATACCCATCTTATTATTAAATTTTCCTTTTATACTCTTTCATGGTAGAAATCAAATCCATAAAAAATTCCACTATAAAAAAATCATCCTCCCAAAATCACGCAACGTAAAATCCAATTTTTACCTCTTCTGCAAATTGTGAATTTTTAAATTAAAAAAAATCAAAACATGAAATTCTAGTTTTACTTTTTCCGATTCCATTAGATTTATATAATCATCATCACAATCTATCAATTCAAATACAAAATTTGAGAATTTACCCATACTTAGATTTAAGATTTGTTGAATAAGAAAAATAGAAGAAGAAAAATATGACCAAAGGTTAAAAAAAATAGATAAATGACATAAGAGCAATTTTATCCTTGATTTTTTCTTTAATTTAAAAGGACTACTCAGTAATAACATGTGTCTAAATAGAATTATCCATTATCAATTAATTTAGTCCCTCAAATGGACCAAGACAAAAAATATATCCCACTCAAATGGACCAAGACAAAAAATATATCCCAATTAATTTAGTCCCTCAAATGGACCAAGACAAAAAATATATCCCAATTAATTTAGTCCCACAAAATTTAGGGATGTAGAATACATACGGTGGAATAAAAAGGTCTCAAACGGCAACAACAAATCTACACATATATAATGTACCACTGATACATGTATGAATATACAATCTCTCTTATCAATCAAAACATACAAATTTTGCTGCAGAACATAACTTATTATATAACACGTAGTGCATTAATCCATCTTACCAAGAACCTCAATATTATTTTGGCATTGATGGCAAAGGAGAGGATGGAGGCTTCAAGTCATAATACCTTCATTTCAAACACAATACAGACATGAGGTTAGTATGACATATTTATCCAATATGAAATCATAATGAGCATATATTTGGATTACATTGTGTATGGTGATAATGGTTTTGATTTCTGTTGCAGAATCTGATGCCCATCATTTGCAATTTCACTTGTAGAATTATTAACAGGTGGTGCACTTGGAGATGTAGGCGGTTTAAGGTTGTCATATCTGAAACAAAATTCAGACAATTTTCAAAGATTGAATCGTATAATGAAAACAACAAAATGATTTTATTTCTCGAAAGGGTCGAGTGGTACTAAGAGATATGTTACTGTTAATATGCACTGACTAATGTTCAATATGTCATGATATCAGTATGAACATATGTTATCTTTGAACATCTCAAAAATGTCGCCATGGTTATATATTATCAGTATGAACAATTATGTCAAAATGCCTCTATGGTTATATGTTATCTTTGAACATCTCAAAAATGTCGCTATGGTTATATGGTTATATGTCAAAATGTCAAATTTTCTTTATCATTTTTATTGTATACAAAAATTAACTATTAAGTTTCTAAGATATTACTAGTTGTAGTAACTGGTCATCAATATTAGCTTATCAGTAATACAGAAATGGCTATGTAAAAATGTGATTTAAGGTTAGGATGCTTTTGGACTACCCTGCATGTCATATCGGTGGTATTAAAGTTTCTGGGTGTACATATCCCCCTTCAAAATTACACTATAGATTCCTAATATGCTTGAAGAAGAAAGATAGCATTCTTACGCAATGTAAGGCGAAAGGTACTCTTTTTTCTGAGTAGATATTTCCTCTGGTTCATTTCCAGAATCTGAAGATATTTCCTCTGGTTCATTTCCAGAATCCAAAGGTGTTGCTCCTACTTCTGTTTCTTTAGCAACTTTCATTGTTTCAACTGAACTGATAATCCCCGCACTTGGTGTAGGACATGGAGAGGTAGGTGGTTTTAAGTCGGGATACCTAATGAACGATGTCCAAAAAAACAATGAGATGCCACAACTTCTAGAACCAAAATATGGAATTCAACTACTATAACCTTTCAGTCATACACCCATATGAGATATTTAATGGATAGATTAAGATATACCAACCGCGTGTATCAATAATTCTATATAATCACGACATACTCCCCCCCTAAGTATCAACCTATGTCATAGGATTTTCATAACACTCTTGATTAACAATATAGACATCAAGGTTGACTTTCATGATATAGAGAAGAATCAGATAAAGAGTATGTTGATTAAAATAATGAAGTCTCACATCGGGAAATGACTAAAATAAGATCTTATCTTATATATATAAATATAAAGAGACTATTATTCACATTGACCGGCTGGTTTTGCGAAAATCCAAGTCCTCCTCTAAAACACTAACATATGTAAACATTGAGAATCCTACTCTAAAAAAATAGATATTTAAAGATGTAACAAATCCAAATTCTCTATAGAAATTGTCCTGTCATATGTAGAAAACTTCTAGCATTTTCTTATCCAGAAATGCACAGAAGATGAATGAATATAAATTGGGGTGCATACCGTCAGTTTGTAATCAATAAAGAAACATTAATAAAGTTTGCAATAAAAAACTTATATATTTTTTCAAATATATGTCATATTTTTTATTTGCTACCAAATTTCTTTTATGTATTCGGTATCTTCAAAATTACTAATAATGATATCAACATCATGTTGATCATGAAAAGATGATAAACAAAACGACGCTCTTTTAAGTCCCTCTACTGATCATGAGCATACTCATGAAACCATTGTTTGGATCACTAGATATGAAAGATATCGTAGAAAAAACATACATACATATATATATATATATATATATATATATAAAAACCCATCAATGTCACTGTATTATCACAAACTCAAAAACGGTAATTAATGAACTTGAAGAAAAAACTTCTACAAATTTTAGATTCAAATTTGATTACAGTGTAGGGGTTGAAGAATCTAAAAATCTGGAAACGGTAACCGTTGATCAACATATGGGATCACTTTAATTCCACAAAGAAGAACTTAAAAGAGAGTAAAGAAAAGTAATTGGAGCAAGCTTTGTAAACTCAGAGTATTTCCTTCGCACTGTGTAATTGGAATCAAATGAAAGGAAATTATTATAAATTTGACTATAAAAAGAGAAGTTAAAACATATAGCTCATGAGAGGCCGAAGAAGAGGACAAAATACAAAGAAAATGAAAATCAAAGTACATCAAATAACAAATTAAAAGTTATAACCATGACTATATTGGTTATTTTGCTTCCAAAGTAAATCCCCTTCTAAGAAAGTTTGAGAGGTACCTAATTTCACTAAAAAAAGATGGAGAATGTTTTACACTATTACCCTTATATGGTAATTGGATATGGAAGCTAGCATACATAGGATGGAATAAGGATCATGTTTACATAGCTTGATGAATCAATAGTGGAAATAGTAGTTTTGGTGATGAATCAAAAGAAATCTTGTTCGGAGAAGTTTCAGTTAGTTCAAAAAATGAAAATATGGTTTTATCTCTAATCTTTATTCTGTCTAAAATATGTAAATGAATATTCCAAGCTTGGGGCAAATTTTAAAAAATGGTTATGGCATTCACATGGGAAAAAAAAAGTTTCTTAAAACGGAAAGTGTGGCTTTATCTTTGATCCATATTGTGTCTAATATGAAAAGTAATGTTCTAGGTTTGAGGTAGCTTTTCGAAAAGGGTTATGAGATTTAAGTGACAAATCATAGTCCCTTTATGCAGTGTCAATGTCAAAAACGAGATGTTTCCACTAATTGTTCTTGACAATGTCATTATATGTTTACAAACGTTTTTTAAGGTTCAGTTTGACATCCAAGGGTTGTACATCTTAAATTTAGGGACTTGAAATTATTAACTAATATAGATATGTTTAAAGATTTAGGTAGTGTTTGGTTTAAAAATGAATTTTGTGTTTTCGGTTTTTAATATGCATCTCAAATGAGAAGAATGGAGGAACGACGGAGAGGATGAAAGAAAGATGGATGGAAGGACGAAGGGGATAGAGGGACGATGGAAGAATGGATTGTTTTACGTGCTTGTGTTAATTTCCAAAATGCGGAAAATAAAAAAAAATTGTTTTCTATTTTGTATGTTAACTTCGTTTTCTAAATTGATCGTTTTCGACGATATAAATGTGACGTGTCACGTGTGCAATTTTGTATGGACAAAAACTCAAAACTAAAAATAACAAACCAAACATTACCTTAGCTTCTACTAATCATACATCAACTACGAAAGATGCTTATTTTAAAAAATGAAAAAAAAATTCTAAAAGCATCCATGAGAGCTAAAGATTCATTAGAGTTTATTATTACAGATATACAAGGTTCAATTAATTTACACACTTGAAAAAAGTAATCATTTTGTTCGTTTCGTTGATGGTTATAGTAGAAAACATGGATTATTTTAAAACATAAATTTGATCACGGTTTAAAACACGATTTTGATGATGCCTCATTTAAGGATTTTCGCACACAATATCTCATATCGGGTGAAATCTTGGATGAGACGAGTATGTCTATGATATAGATCTTAGAACGATATCTAGGATCCTAAAGTACATATCGGAAGTATCTCATAGTAACCTGTGAGTCTAAAATTGGTCTTTTTTGATGATTGTTATCTAAAAAGAATAAAAACAAAAATTGCAACATACCTAATTTTCATAGAAAGAGAATATTAAATTTCCGTTCTTGGGTAGGAGTAGTAGCATGATTAATTTGGTACTATATGATGAATTTATTTCATTTAAATATTGATAAAAGAAAGAAAACATAAAGTCGTTTGTATTGACTAATCCGGATTAAAAAAACAAAAAAAATGCATTAGAGAATGAAAAAAATTGGTATGAATAATTTTGTTTGAACTCAATACAAAAGGAGAAGTAAAAGAAAACACATAATTTGGATGAGATATCTGATTGGAAACTAAACCCGTATTTCGATCGTGACTTGATTTCTTGGACAATTTGATCGTTGAACGAGATATCAATGAGATTTAATGTTTCGTACTGCTTTACTGTAAAAATGAGAACTCGGACAAGATAGACGAGATTTATACACTTGATGTTTTAAAGAAGTTTAGAGCTTTTGTTGAATATGAAATTATGCGTAAGATAAAAGGCATGAGATCCGATCTGAGGTGGATAATTTACCTCAAAGAAATTTGAAAATATTATGAAAATGAAATAATCGCCTCTTAACCGTCCACAACAAAACGAGGTTGTACAAAGAAAGAATAGCTACTTAACATGAGTTGTAATGTGTCATTTTAAAAAAATGGATATATGTCGTTAAATGTGCAGTGTATTTGTTTAATCGTTCTTCTACCCGAAGTGTGTGGAATAAAACATTAAAGAAGCATTTTATAGTAGAAAGTTGTGTATATCACATTTGAGAATATTAGACAGCTAAGATCTGCATATGTTCTAGATTGTTAAAACACTCCAAATTATATGCTAAAAGTGAGAAATATATTTTTATTGACCATGTTTCGAGATCAAAATGTAACAAGCTATACAATCCTTCGAGCCTGGAAACTGACACATGTTGGCATTAATTAACCATGTTCAAAAAAAAAAAGCAATGTAATCTTGTGAATGGAAAAGCCATTATTGGTTGAGATGTGGAATCTGATGAAACATACGCTTGTGATTGAAGCAAATAAGCAAGACAACTACAATTTCCTTCCCCCTAATGAAGAAATAGAAACCATCAACATAGATGAAGAGCCAACTAGTACAGCATTGTCATCTTCATTAACCATTCATGAGAAAGAATCTTCCTAGAAAGAAAATTCAAATTAAAGACCATCATGCACGAGACCTTTACAAGAACTGTACAAGACAAGATAAATGTACGATGATGTTACTTTATTATAACTTTTTGCAAATTATGACACTAAAAGTGATATTAGACAAAAGATGGAAGAAAAAATCGAATCTATCATAAAAATTGACATACGGGAGTTGACTAACCTACAGAAGGGACACAAAACTATTGCAGCAAAGTGAGTACTCAAAATGAAGAAAACTAAAAAAGGTGAATTAGAAAGGTACAACGCAGATACATTATTTGAAGATCTTCACAGGAACTACCAAAATATACCAAAGAAGAACAAATGAATCCTACACTATTTAAGTGTCCAATTGGAACCTTGAGATCTAACTTGCATAAAGACCTTATATACTTTATGAAGTTGATCTTATTAGCAAAACTATATTGAACCTCCTACAAAGTCACATTTTAAAACTGCAAAGAAAAAAAAAATCCTTTGATATATCAAATATACCCCCTGATTTGTATTATTGCATTTTGAGACATTGTAGACCATGAAAATGCTATTGTATTTGTTTTCTTCATAGGAGATACAACTTCACTTGGGGATCTAGGGTTCAAAGTAGCAACTTGTGGTGACATTTCCACTTGTGAAGCATACCATGTAATTGTTTCGACTTGCATTCGTAATGCTATGTAGCTTCAAGGTTTATTAATGGAGTTGCACATTCCACAACACAGTAGATATCTTTATGAACATTAAGTCACTAATAGCACTTGTTAAAAAACTCATTTTCCATGATCTAAGTTTACGTATTGATGCACACCATCACTTTATTTAGGAATGCATTGAGAAAAAGAAAGTACAAACGAACTATATTTAATCAAAAGACCGATGATCTTGCTCATGAAGTTTACAAGACGGTGTTGTATATTAAAATTTGATTTAGGGCTTTTTTAATATTTAATATTGGGCTACATGAATATTATTCTTTACTCGCTAGCAATTTTTTTAATATATATTTGGTATCCTTCAAAAAATGTAACGAACTGTAATACTGATACTTGTTTCCAGTCCATTGAATATGCAGTCACATGTACTGAGTTGATATGATAACGGAAAACATTTGATAGAAACTTTTCGTTATCATACTGAAAATGCAAATTGAAAGTATTCGTCGCCCCTTCAAAATTACAAAGGACTTGAAATGGCGTTAAGACTCGTTTTATTAATTTTTAGTTTAACTATCTAAAGCAAGAAACAATAATACCATTAGAGCCATGGAATACAATAGTATAATTCTACAATAATTGATTAAATACTATCAATCTTGTAAAAATATTGCAGAAAAACTTACGCTGTATAAGGAGAGAGATACTCTGCCCTCTTTGTAGAGGCTTTTGCCGGTTCAATCTCATTTGTGAGTTCAGAAATTATGGAATCTTCAACTTTTGCTATATGGATACTTGATCCACTGCTTTGAGTAGGAATTGGAGAAGTTGGTGGCTTTAGATCAGCATACCTATCAAACAGTCAAACGTTAGTATGCTTAATTAGTAGCTCAACTTCACCTAATAATGTTTATTTTCATTCACTTACATATAAAAAGGAGATTGTGGGGACGCCTTTGGTAAATTCACAGTATCAGTTTCCACTTCAGTAGTTAAACTGGTAGATTTTGTATCTTTGATTACAGGAATTAGTTCTGCTTTAGGTTCTGGTGGTAGTTGCTGACATCGAAATGAATATAAATTCAGATACAACGGCATCCGTATATACTGAAGTATTTTGTTCTAAACATACATAGTTTAGCCTATTTGAATTTCCAAACCAAACATTCCAGATTAACGTATGTTTTGTTACTGTAGGTTACAATTCTCAAAACAATCAGGACTTTGACATGCTTGTTGCTTCATGTTTGTAGCAACGTGTATCACACAATGTACGAGGATTCATTTCCCCTAAGCTAAATATAACAATATTTTGACTAAGATTGACATAATCAATCTAGTTTAGTTAGTATGAAATTTTAAAAAGCCCATTATTTTCAAATGATTTCAACATATTTCCCATTTATGGATGATAGGAAATAAGCAGTCTTCCAGATCACAAATTTTGTGTGCCAAATGACAGGAATTTGCTCCGTGACATGATACCTATTTATCTAGTATTGCATGTATCTTTAATACCTAGTTGTAAGAGATATTCTTTGCTCACACTTGTAAAATGTATGAGTTAATACACTCTCAGTGATTGGTTGAAATCATATGACCAATTTAATTAAGCAATTTTTTTTTAAAAGTAATGCATCATGTCAACCAATCTTGAAGAGCACAGCATTTGACACTTTTTAAATTTGAGTGTAAAACGAGCATTTTTCATAATTCGTAATCATTTGGTGTCTCATATCCTTTTATCGTGAAACATCAAAGTGTCCTCTAGTTTATCAATAGGAAAATGATTTACTTTAAAAATGAACAATATATTACAAAACGCTAACTAACGATATTCGAATTTCAGAAAGAAAAAAAATCATCTACCTTTTATTTACCAATAATTCTGATTTTCGAATTATCATATTTCAACCAACTTGATAAACACCCATTCTATCATCTATACAAGGATTTTAAAAAAAAATTACTAAACTTTCAAATCTACGTAAATGAGGAAAGTACACAATTCTTTCAAAACTCCATCAAGAACTTATATACTTGAAGATTAGTATATTCCTTTTTTAATTACGTAAAAAATTATAGTTGTGTTTTAAACTCCGACCTTGAATTAATCTTCTCCCTTTTATTTTTATATAATAAACGTTAAATTTTTAATTTTCATATTTTCTCCCTAACAAACCTCACAAACTCTTAATATCTCTCTCTCTCTCAGTGTGTGTGTGTGTAATTGACTACAAACCCACTTCCTCTAACAATTATAACATACTTTTATATTTAATGTTTGTTGTGATACTGCATCACAATTTCTTGTAAATGCAAATTTTGAACAGTGCACATAATTTATTAGATGATATTTTATTTGAAAATGCTAAATTTTACGTCAAAAATACCCTAAAGTAATCACATGAATAGACAACAATCACACATGACTCTGATAAGAAAAACTCAATAGATTTTCGAAAAAGGTATAAATTTTCAAAATTTAGTTATTGATAGGATATTACGATTAATCAATAACAAATTTCATATTTAAATTTACCATAAAGTTTAATGAAATAAGTCGTAAAAATAATCAAACAAGACAAATAACTGAACCCATTTAATTTAACAAAAAAAAATTATTGAGATAAAATCATGTAAAAATTTCTAGAGAATATACTTTGAAATCTTTATAGATTGCATAAAATAACAGGTTTTCAAATAAAAAATAAAAATCATTGGTGAGATTTTATGAGTAAATAAACAAATTTGTTATTTAGATTTACCAGAACTTGAGGGACATGTTTGCCCTAACACATACCGGGTATTTCAAGAATTGTGTTTTATGTGGTCATAACTATTCGAACTAGCACTTTCATCACTCAACTTGGTGCTCAACCAAGGCAACCACTCAAAGGTTAATCATTAAAATATAATGTTCCTTGACTATATCACATCAAAAAGCATCATCATTTTTTGAACATCAAAATTATAAAATATTCAACTAAAAAAATTCCTTATGTATTTTGAACTAGTTTATAACAGTTTTCATAGATTAGTTTCCAAACCGTATGTAAATATTGAACTGGTGACTTCTTGTACTCATTAGACTTGATATAAAAGCCTAACTGTCATATATGAATTTTTAGTTTATTTTAATTTAAAAAAAGTGCACTGCACGTGTCAAAATACACTTATTACGGACCCGTTTTGGAGGAATCTTTGATAGAAGCTCTTCCATAGGAGTCAACGGTGCAGTTGTTTCAGCAATGACTTCCACAACCTTACAATACGAAAGCCTTGTATTTTTTGCCATAAATGCCATTAGCTCTGCTACCTAGGATACATAATTTGGATTAAACTCACAACTAAGATGAGTAATTCATGATAAATAAATAATACATGACAAACAACAACTTAAATGTCAAAGTCCAGCATGGAACATAAATACCATCAACAAGTTTTTATTCCAGTGGCCATAGTACTTGAGTTATGAGTCAGATTCCTCTATCGTACTTTACTTGAACTATTAAATTCTAGGTAAAAATTATTGAGCCAGAGTCGCATAAAGGTAATACAAACAGTTAAATTCCGGTCATAAGGATACAAGTATTTAGCACGCCTCTTGGAATATTCAAGAATAAGGATAATTATCATTCGACCTCCAACAAACCCTTACACGATGAGGAACCTTATGTCTTCGGTTTTGCTTAGTTGGGCTGCTACTATTACCACTACTGCTGCTGCTACACATGTGCGTGTGTGTGCACACGTGCGCACAGACATATACATATACGTGGTGAGAAAGAGACATCTGAAATTTGGATTTAAATGCTTGCATAACTGTAACATGACCCCTAAAGCCTGTAGTTTCACCATACAGTAAGCACATATTTCTGCGTAAATACAACAAAAAAAATAGTAATAATAATAAATAAATAAAGAGCTTAAAATATCCATAGAAAATACATGTTTGTTCATGTAAAAGATTGCTTTGATTTGGATTAAGTCAAAACATAATTACTTGCAGATTGGAGACTTGGCCACCAAAATAAGTATCTTCATCTGCAAGAACTAGGTTATGAGTTTCCTTGTAAGAATCTGTTGGCCGTTCCATACCACCTGGCCTCACTATCTGAAAGCAAAGAATAAGGAGAACAGCAAAGAAGCTGGATTAAGCATTGGTGTAAGAGCTGTATCCACATGAATATACTGAAGGCCCTTTTCCCTACCGTGTATGTAAGACCACTTGATATTAATGCTTCTTCTGCTTTCCTCTTCCAGCAAAGAACGCCCCAAAACAAACTGGACCACAAAATGAAGCACATCAACTTTATATTCAGAATTTCCAATATACAATATGTATGAAGCTAAAACTTACTTCAATATAGCAGCAGGAAAGCCGATCTTATTTGTACCCAAGGATGTAAGCAAAATGAAATGATCAACATTTCCAACAGTTGCTGCAAATTTAAAGTGCTTAAAGTATGAGTTATATGATCCTTTAAAATGCAGAATTAAAATATAAGCAACATAATATGGATTTTTATCCTTTATTTTATTTTATTTTCGAGAAACAAGAGTGTAAAAACTAGACTCTGGAATAAGAATGAAAAGAAGCAAAGATTCACGATAGCTGTTTGATGCACATTCTACTAGATTCAGGACATGATTAATTAGAAGAAGAAAAAACAATCGCATCAAACGCATACATACAGAGACGTCTTACCTGCCTCTATAAGGTTTTTTGTAGCTTTGTAGTCTATGCGATATGGTCCTGTTACATCAAATACTTCCTTTTCACTGGCTCCAATGCAACATATAACTATTGAAGCATTTCCAATTGCAGAACCTATGCTTCTTTCGTTCTCCAGATCACACTCAACAATTTCAAGCTTCTCTACAGCTGGTCTAAAAGCCAAAAGGTACCAGTCATTGGCACTAATATTTTTGTGAAATTCCAAAAATGATTAGATGTAATCTGAATAGTAAGTCATGTGAATGGTAACATTTCATACGCTGGGCTCCCAAGTTTCCATTTAGACCATCAAGCTTCATTTGTCGAACGCTCTGCAAAATAAGTCAATCAAAGTCATATATATGCCTAATAACACTGAGTATTAGCCTAAATATTATAATATTCTTATACCTGTATCAGAGACTCGGCTCTTTGGGCACTACGAACACCTGCTCTTACCTTAAACCCAAGCTTCAGAAGCTCCCTAATCATATATAAATGTTTATGCACATTAGAGTACTTAAATGATTAGCAATGCAGATAAAAAGTGAAATAAATAACGGATGCAACCTTACAGTACGAGAACCTACTCTACCAGTTGCACCAGCAACGAATACCATTTCTTTATCTTTCAAGCTCGTATCAGACTTCATGGCATCTCCAGTCTTTGATCTTAACCCAGTTTCAACTTGTGCAGATACTGTAATGCAAATGATAATAAAAATTAGACTGCAAAATTATCAGTTCAGTGCACAGATCCATTCATCATTAGCATGATTTGTTGAAGCATGCAACATTGTTTCAAGAAAATGTCATAACCAAAAACAACTAATCCAACTCAAACTAGTACTGAGCCTCATCATACGTGTAGAAAACCATTTTTCATCTTTTATCCAATGTAGGGTTTAATCTCAACCATACGCCATATTTTCCAAATTCTAGAGCCTAATCTAATAACATATGCAATTATTACGTTCAAATTTGAAGGGAAAAAAAACTACTATAGCCATCATATCAATTTAATCCTCAGACAGATAGCTTACCGGAAAATTGTTTAAAGTTGTGAGAGTTGACATTTCTAGCATTTGATCGCCGCTTCATTCGTTCATTTAGGAAGCAAAGAGATTGGTCAAAGAAGAAGCTTTGTTTTCGCATTGCAGTTCTTCCAAATTGGAATGAGGCCAGACATGATTGTGGTGAATTCGCCGCGGACAACTCCATAGTTTTCTTCTTCAGTTAACTTCTCTCTTTCTTCCCAAATCCTTCAACGTGATTTTATGAGTTTCTTATGTGGAAAAGCAAGGTCCTCAGCTAAGGATATTGTGGTCCAACCTAACAGCGTCCAGATTGAAATTAAATACCAGCCATGTTCATGAATACACAAATTCTTAGTTGGGTATTGTGGGGACATGGCAGTAGAGAATTTTTTCTTTTCCAGAAAGGAGTGATAATCCCTTGGTAGAGCATCCCAATAGGGTTTAGCAAATCCAACTTTGAGCTCAGTATTCAGTTAGTGATTTGCACTAGGGGAACCATCAACCGTTCAACCGTACCAACCGTTCATGTGGTTATCATCTATAACGATTGAAGAATTAGATAACTGCGGTTAACCATCCCAACCACATAATTGTTTTGTATAATATTTAATATTATAGTATAAAAATTAGTAATTTAAGTTAAAAGAATAGCTTGTACATTAATAAAATATGCCTTCATGAACTAATAACATGTGCACGCATATTGGTCGTTTTATAAACAAATGAATAAATTTGCAAAAAACAGTTAGAACTATATTAATTTATCATTAATAATGCATATAATTGAAAATATATGTATAACATGCTTCAAAATTGAAAATATGACGGTTAACCATCATATACGGTTGCGGTAACGGTTATAAGAATTTATAACCGTCAACAACGGTTATGGTTACGGTTGATGGTAATAACAACGGTTATCATAACCGTAACACCCCTAATTTGCACGGCATTATTAATGCCTGGTATTAATTATGCCGGATAAACCACGGGCAACGGTAATATTTTTATGACCGTTGCCGTAAAATATATAAATTACTTTATTTTTGCTCATTTAAATGCAAACTTTTCCCTATCGGTATCACGTTGAGTTGCGAAAATGTCTGACAATCAAAAAGGAAAAAAAAACCTGATGCCCTTCCCATTTCAACGATTTTAAAAACATAAAAATTCTGATGTTTACGATAATTCTCCGCCAATTCGACGGAGCAATCAGAATTACCAACAAAACTCTCAATACGCATCCCAAGTTCTTTCGAATCAACAATCGCAGCAAACGAGTCAAGACTTCAATGATCAAATAGCACCCGCTACTCAAATATTAATCCACAATATCGTTCACAAATTATAGAGGCAGCTTGCAAGGTAATTTCACACAAAATAACAACTATAGCGGAAATTTAACTTCTCATTTTGAAGCATTTGATGGCGGTTTCAATCAAAATCAAAAGAAGTATATAGGCTTTGTGGAAGATGAAATCTTATGGGATGGAAACAACAATTTAGCCAACAATCCAATGGACTCAAAAAAAGTCCGAATCCATGAGGAATCAACATAAATGAGTCCCCAATTCTTGAAGTAAATGAAATTCCATCTAAAATTTTTGCTTCTAATAAGAGGAAATTGTCAAAAGACGAACAAGAAGAACTTACTATTTGTTGATTAGAGTGTTCCGTTGATAATAAGAAACGTACGTCGCAAACTGAGTTTGTTTTTTGGGCTTCTATTTCGGACATTTTTCATGCTTGTCTATCCAATAGTATTCCTAGAACCGTTGATTTTTATAAACTCAATGGAGTCGTATGAACATGACATGCCAAAAATGGAATGAAATCATAACAATAATGAAGATGAGAAAACAAAGTGGGGCTACAGATGTTAATTTGGTACATTTTTACCAACAACCATCGTTACAATAAATTATTTATTATTACAATCCCGTAATATTTATTTAAATTTTTAGCTCGAACCCAAAATACCTTGATATAGTCCATGTATGTGTTTTAACTATTATGCTTCTTAGGTAATTATTGTTGACAAGCACCATTGTCCCAATGGTTAAGTGATTCGGCTTTTGTGCGAGAGGTCACAAGTTCAAAACTTGCGTAGCATGATTCGAACGTTTATTGACATGTGATATGTTGTCCTAGTGACATGTTGTATATAAAGTACCATTTCAAAAAAAAAAATTGTCCTTATTTGTGTTTATACTATCATGTATTTTTGAGTAATCGTTATCATGTGTTGGATGATTACCGGAATATATCTAGTTTTGAAATTGCTTTAGTTGCTATGTGTTTTAATTTATGCATTTGTTTCATTCCTCTAAGCCTATATTCAAAAACAATGCATAATCCCAACAAATTCATACATTGACTCAAAACATAAATTTAATAAGTCCCACAACTAGTACTAGTATAAAGTCCAACAATGCAGATAAATACATAATAATTATATCATTAATATTCAACCATTACCTACAAAATGATGATAGTGGTCTGTTAGTTCTCTATGCAAATCCAAATGAGCGTTGGGATCTCTAATCTCCATATCTATGTTTATGTATCATGAAAAAGTGTTTGGTTCTTTAAAAGGAGTCCCAAAAGCACATGCTAGTTCTGGATAATTACGCAACTGTAGTTTATAACAACCTCCCTCGTCTTCAACAATCATGTTGTAAAGTATTATAGAACAGTACATTATGTCTGATATCACTTCAGTGTCATGGTAGTACACCTCCTTTCTTAGAATTTGAAATTTACCTTATAGAACTCCAAAAGCACGCTCAACATCTTTTCTTAAACTAGCTTACTGTGTAGTAAATTTGTGTTCCTTCTCATTATAAGGCCTTTAAAACCTTTGACCAACTTTTTCCATGTTGGATATATTCCGTCAACAAGTTAGTATCCCATATTGTGTTATATAGCACCTGTCGTGTAATTACAAGCTGGTGCATTATCATTAGATAAGGAGCTAATAAGTAAGACCGATAGAGAATATTAATGTCTTGTAAAGACCACATATACTAAAAATGCATGCCATATATACAAATCAAATGAAGCTACAGCTTCCAAAATCATGGTTGTCTTATGATAATATCCGGTGTATTATCCTTGCATTGCAACTGGAAAAAATTTCCAATGTCAATGCATACAATCTAAACTACCCAACATACTTGAAAATCCACGTTGCTGACCCACAGACAATGTTGATTAATATCATTATCATTTGGCGCTCTAAGATACTGCACGTTAAATGCCAATACCACTATTTTATAAAATTCTTTTAAGCATTCATTGGCGGTAGAATCTTGACATACAAATCTTGCATATCAATGCTTTCCTCGTAAGCTAACATTCATAAATCACCATTTTTTGATGTAGCGAAAGGCCCAATTGACCACAGTATTATATCTTTGTGTGAAATGTATGTTTCTCTCTCCAACCTTGTCATAACTCACCCAAAAATGTTTTTGGACGTTCAATACCTTAACCTAGACTATATCAAAACATAGATCGTCGTTAATTAATCTTCCATTACTCGATCACGACCTGACCGATAATTTCTTTTTTCTTCGATCATCTTTATGCCCCAAAACACTCCCACCTCGCTTGGAATATTCCTCCATCTTCTGTAACTGAATAAGCTCTAGTGCTTTAGATGTTATTAATTTTTGTTAACAATATTCGTTTATATGACTGTCATTAGAACTTGACGAAAAGGAGGAGGAAAAAGAGAAGAAAAATAACATTTTCATTGGATTCATGTTTATATTCGTTGTGTGTTTTGAGCAGCAAAAATAAAATCTATATATAATCTCTTAGAGTCATATAAATGTCTTGAAATCTTTGTCATTTATTCGATGGATATTTACTAGTTTGTACTGTATGGTCAGATATTTACTATACATTGTCCCTCTCACTCGGATATTTTTTGGAGTTTGTACTATATGGTTATATATTTACTATTGCTTGTCCTACCCACTCAGATTTTTATTGAAGTTTGTAGAATGTGGTAAGATATTTACTATACCTTGTCCCTCTCACTCAAATATTTATAGGAATTTGTACTATATGGTCAAATATTTAGTATCATTTGTCCTATCAACTCAGATTTTACTATATTTTGGCACCAAAGTAATAATATAAAACATACAGATATTTTGGCATTAATGTAATATCATTCAAAGAAAAAGACAAAATATCCTTTAAGTGAAGATATTATGACCAATTCCAAACAGATGCACATGAAATATCAAGCAAAACACAACACGAAACACATAAGATATAATCCAATACAAGTGCACATCGAAGTCCAATACAATATAACATAGTCTAATAAAATGCATAAACAATATAGTCCATTGCAAGGGACACAGGATACAATCCTCAAATACAAGTGCGTAAATGAAACAAACCAACAAACTAAACAAATCAACTAATTATCATCCTCATCATCATCGTTGTCATTGTCTTAGTATGGAGTCTCGATATCAGGGTCAACCCCACTAACTCTAGCATGCATGAAATCAGAAGCACCACCCAAATCAACTGTCATATCTGGACGAGGAATGTGTCTAGTTCGATGGTGGTATCTGGCCTCATCCTTAGCAGTCAAATCCTAAACACGTCTCGTCATGTATAGCAGTCTCCACTCGTACTCCTCTATACTGTCAATGCTCTCTGTATGTAACATCTTAAGATCAACCTGCATTTGAAATAAATTCTCATACAAAAATGATGTTGGATCTGGATAATCAGTGATCGAGAGGCATGGTATATCGACATATCAATCATGGTCGGATGAAGCAGCTACAACAACAGACCATCCATATCCTCCACATGGAATTTCAAGTTGTGGAGCAACATGCATCTTAATGGGATGAGATAAGTCATGCACAACCAGGGGTGCAACACTGGGATGGATGGCGGATGGCCCAACTAAATAAATAGCTCCTCCATGTGTAAAATCTGCAGACAATGGTGGAGTGTAGACTCTGCGCCAAAACTAAAGATAATCCAAGTTAGGAATAATGAAGTAAGTCGATTCCCACCAGCCATTTGCTGATGCAAGGTGTAAGGATGTATGAGGATGAGGATCATCAGAAACCATGTCTTGTCCATATATCTAGTTCCAACAACGCTTATCATGATACCACATACAACTAGCAGTAAGATGAAATGATGCCAATGGAAACCGTCTATCTAACAAAAATCTAGCATGTGAAGTACTGGGATATGTCAAGTATTGAGATCCATCATACGGATACCAAATGATGTTAGAACTTGTATGCCGTAACTTTATCTAGTTCCATGCAACTATGAAAACACGACTAGCCTCAAAACTATGCACTCTCTGTCTATTCTGCGGCGATCATGCACATGTATTAGGAAAGAATAATGCTAATTGGTGGACTTTAGCGGGGTGAGCCAAGTTATGGCTTTACTCGTACCACCAATACTATAGAAACTCCTAAAATCCATATAACAATGTACCATGACTAGTAACCACACACTATATGTCCAACAACCTTTATAAGTAGGCCATGATAGCAACCCCGGTTGTAAAGAACATGAGAAGAAAGATCAAAGTCCGCAACCGCCATAATATATCCTAGTGGCAGTGTTCTGGATGGATTAAAAAAGAATAGGTTTCCCATCATGTATAAGACAAATAGCCTAACTATATCTAACTCGTTGTCTGAGTTGTATGTTTCCTAATAATGTCCCTAAGGAAACTTAATCTAATCCGAGCACCCTTTGATAAGCATGTTAGAATATGATTACTAGTTAAATATAGAGCAGGTTATCGTGTCTTTTGGAACTGCTCATCGTACGGTAAAGGAAGGTGTAACCCAACTGAAATACCAGCAAGCATAACAAAATCTAAAGGACTAATTCTCATCTCCTCAAAAGTGAAGTGAAATGTGTGGGTGGTCTCATGGTTTTAAATCTCCTATATATCGTCCGAGATCTCCTTTTCACACTTAAACGAGACGAGACATCAAATCTATCCCATATCTCCCTCGACACTCATCTCGTCCGAGATATACAAATCTCACCCGAAATATGGATCAAAATCCCAATCCGAGATCTCACCCGAAATTATGCATTTTTCTTATTTTGCATAATATTTTTTATTTTCACATTGATTCAAAAGAAACTACTCAATCAAATTATAATTTACCAACTTCTTGAACATATTCTTTACTTTTTATCTTAATGAGTCATAGCGAAAGGTTTCACTTCTTTATTATGTTCAAATAAAAGGATATTATTCAATCATTACCAAATCAATTAAGCTAATCAAGCTACTACTCTTCTAAAAATGTTCCTTTTTCCATGTAAATCAAGTATATTAGCATTTTTATTTTTACTATGAAAGTTATAACCGTTAAATAAATTTTTAACACATCAAGTTTAGACACATAAGTACATCCGAGATATTCCCGAGATGCATTATAAGACCCGAGATGTCAATCCAAGATGTACACCCGATATGTACTCATCTCGTCCGAGATCTCCCCCGATACGAGATAACTTATGTAAAAATTCCGAGATGAAACGTGACTGAAATCCGATATTTAAAACCTTGGGTGGTCTTCCACCATAATGAAGCTAATGCACTACACAATTGTGCATCATAATTTGTTGGTGTCAAAAATGACCACCAACACCAAGTTGTATGAAAGTACCAATATCTAGTCCAGTCACAGAAATATGAAGATAAATAAATGAAGAACCAAATTAAAACAATCGGAAAGCAAGTAAATAGAGACACAGATTTATAGTGGTCCGGCTAACTCCGGCTTACGTCCACTCCAAAGATTTTCCTTTTATTAGTTTATATGGCTAATTACAGTTACGAATCTGTGAAATTCATGAATAAAAATGGCAGAGTATGGACTAGGTAAAAGATGAAGAGAAGCAGAATCAAGAAGCCTCCTTTTCTGAAGCTCTGCCTGCTGTATTTATAGGTGAAACTTCGGCTACATGGCCTCCTTATCCATATGGGCCCACCATAGGGGTCGCTAGGCCCAAATCTCCATGAGGATGGATCGGTACCGATCTCTTTCTTAGTTGATCTTTGGATAACGATTCCTATGGTGGATTCTTCATGATGAAATATGTTAGCCCTTCAATTCTCGTCTCATTTGGACCAAAGGAGCTCGAGTTATTGATTGTTGAATGCAAGAGTGCACTTGGTTTTTGACATATACCAATCCCATTCCAACAAGTTGAAGTATGACTCTCCAAACCAATAAACCACACCGACCCCTCTACCTTCATCCATGTCGAACCCTCCAAGTATGCGCATGACGATTGCTCTCTTTCATATGAATGTCGAACCCTCCAAGATGGCACACGTCGATCCCTCTCTTTCATACAATATGCCAAACCCTCCAAGATGTCGCATGTCGATCCCTCTCTTTCATGTGATATGCTGAACCCTCCAAGATGTTGATCCCTCCCTACTTGGACCATACTGATCCATACACTACCAATCATGTCGATCCACACCTTACTTCGACCATATCGATCCATACACTACCAATCATGCCAATCCACACCTTACTTCGACCATACTGATCCATACACTACCAATCATGCCAATCCACACCTTACTTCGATCATACCGATCCCTCATATAACCAACCATGTTGATCCATGTGGTTCCACCAAGTCATGCTGATCCAAGCTATGCCGATCCCTGTACTTGATCTCCGGGCTCTACAATTGTTGCTCTGCTCTCATCGGCCTTGATAATCATGAAGTCTGTTGGGTTAAATCCGCCTATATACTACCTTGACAGAAGGTGGGTTAACACTTTGCCCCCCAAAACATGCCTTACGAGGAAGGCGTGTTTTGAATTGCGTTATGTCCAATGTTTGAAACTCGTTGATGACCTATGAACAAATCAGTGATCTTGCCTGATTGTCAAAAATGACCGTTAATCAAATTCATAGTCATCACAGGCTGATGATGATTGCATGTGATCGAGTGTCTGTCCGAGGCAAAATGCGATCGTTCGAGATCGTGTGTCGTTCGAGGTGAAATGCGATCGTTCGAGATCATGTGCCTTTTGAGGCGAAATGTGATCGTTCGAGATCGAGTGCCGTTTGAGGTGAAATGTGATCGTTCGAGATCGTGTGCCGTTTGAGGGGAAATGTGATCGTTTGAGATCGTGTGTCGTTCGAGGGGAAATGTGATCGTTCGAGATCGTGTGTCGTTCGAGGCGAAATGTGATCGTTCGAGATCGTGTGTCGTTCGAGGCGAAATGTGATCGTTCGAGATCGAGTATCGTTCGAGGCGAAATGTGATTGTTTGGATGGGACTCAAAATTACCAATGTCAGATTTCACGTTCGAGTGAGTTTCATAACCAAGTGCCAAAAAAGAAACAAAAACAAAAACTAAACACTACAATGCATGCATCTCTGGGTGTGATGGTTCATTGTCGTCTTAGAGCATGCCTAGGGACCATTCTCAATCTTGTACATGTGTAAGTGACTTAGCCATTTTATTATAGAGTTTATTACTTATTCTTTTCCATTCCGGTCAATTGATGACAAGTTGATCCCTCGATCCTAAGCAGTTCCTGTTTAATGCGGATGGTGGTTGCTCATGTTCCACTGCCGCTGCCCGAGTTCTCACGTATTGTAACAGCCCGTCATTCTTGATATGTCCCTCAATCTCATCCTTTAAGTCTGTAGTAGTCATTTGTACTATGCCCGTTCAGCTCATGGAACAAACAATATTTTTCTGATTTCTTTTCATCGTTTGTAGGCTCTCTCCTCATTGGCCTTCGATAGGGGACCTGCTCCCTAGTATCCAGATATATCCATTCTAATGTTTCAGTCAATTTCGTGTAAGAGGTGAATCTTGATTCCCTTCGTGGATGCTTCGATCCATCAAAGCCATCCTCTACTTTCCATTTTCCTTTATCCTTGTTTGAACCTTCCTCGAACAGACCTCCACCTTGCACAACATCCACCTCCGGTTTGTTTACTCGTGCGTCTTTCTATCACAGGAACCTTTTTGCTTCATGATAAAACTTTCCGAGATCCATAGATGGATCCCGTGCCAGTGAATCCTTAAACTCCATGCCATCAGCAATTCCAGATACAGCTGCCATCAAAACCATAGATGGATCTGGACGATCCACCGATGCCGCCGCGACGTTAAATCGTGTTAGCAAACTCCTCAAGGACTCTCTGGTCCTCTGTTTCAGTGTTGCCAAACTCATCACATTTTTGGGTCTCGAGATGTGAACCCTAAACTGCCTCATAAACCTTTCGATTAATTCCGTCCACATGCCAATAGAGCCGCTTTCCAACTGTCTGAACCATAGTGCGGCTATATCCTTTAAGTACAAGGGGAAGCACCATGCCATGACTTCCTCCGATGTACCTAGTACTTCCATGTGTCTTATGTACCTCATTAAATGAACAGCGGGATCCGTTTTTCCATCATAAGTATCAAGCGTTGGTAGTTTAAACTCCGGTGGATTCATAGGTTGCCTGATATTGGAGCGAATTGACTTCTGTTTACATCCTCGAGATCCCTGCTCACCAATCCTCCACGCATAGCTCACTTTATCATCTCTACAAACCTGTTATTGTTTTCCAATGATAGTCTCCTATCGTCATACCCAAGCTACCCCCCGAGTCTACGAGGGAATTCTGGAACGTATTCCTCCGGTCGAGCATCCAAATTCCAGTTCGCACCAAGATCCACGGGTTTGATCGTAGGTACTCCAACATCGCGACCCACCAAACCCGGAGGCATGTCCCTTGGCCTTTAGAGATCGGTACTGATCCCTCTCGGATGTCAGGGGACTTCCCCCGGCTGCTCTGTTTCATTCCTTTGTCTATTGGCCCCATTTCCATGCTCCCGTTTCTTATTTTCAGCGATTTCTGCTGCTTCAACTCCTTGATTCTTTGCTCCAGCTCGTCCAATCTGTTGGAGCAAATTCTACATCATCTCCTCCGATCTTTTCAACATCCTCTCCTGCATAGCATCCATCATCGTTTCCATTTCATCCCTGGTGATGTAGATAGATGCTTGGTTAGCTCCAGCTCCTGAGGAAGCCTCCTGACTCCCTCCATGGTGGCTCTTTTCTGGTAGCACTCTCCTTGTTGATTGCCTAGTATTGCTTCCTATCTCCAAGTGTCCAAGCTTCAAAATCTGAGATCCTAGCTTCCAAATCCACTTATGCAAGTCCTTCTCAATGGAAGCACCAAAATGTTGGCATCAAAAATGACCACCAACACCCAGTTGTATGAAAGCACCAATATCCAGTCCAGTCATAGAAATATAAAGAGAAATAAATGAAGAACCAAATTAAAACAATTGAAAAGCAAGTAAATAGAGACACAGATTTATAGTGGTACGGCTAATTCCGGCCTACGTCCACTCCAAAGATTTTCCTTTTATTAGTTTATACGGCTGATTACAGTTACAAATATGTGAAATTCAAGAATAAAAAATGGCAGAGTATGGCCTAGGTAGAATATGAAGTGAAGCAGAATCAAGAAGCCCCCTTTTCTGAAGCCATGCCTGCTGTATTTATAGGTGAAACTTTGGCTATAGGGCCTCCTCATCCATATGGGCCCACCATAGGGGTCACTAGGCCCAAATCTCCATGAGGAGGGATCAGTACCAATTCCTTCCTCAGTTGATTTTTGGGCAGCTATTCCTATGGTGGATTCTTTATGATGAAATATGTTAGCCCTTCAATTCTCGTCTCATTTGGACCAAAGGAGCTCGAGTTACTGATTGTTGAATGCAAGGGTGCACTTGGTTCTTGACATATACCGATCCCTTGCCAACGAGTTGAAGTATGACTCTCCAAACCAATAAACCATACCGACCCCTCTACCTTCATCCATGCCGAACCCTCCAAGTAAGCGCGTGACGATCGCTCTCTTTCGTATGAATGCCGAACCCTCCAAGATGGCACACGTCGATCCCTCTCTTTCATACAATATGCCAAACCCTCCAAGATGCCGCATGCGGATCCCTCTCTTTCATGTGATATACTAAACCCTCCAAGATGTCAATCGCTCCTTACTTCGAGCATACCGATCCATACACTACCAATTGTGCCGATCCACACCTTACTTCGAGCATACCGATCCATACACTACCAATCGTCCCGATCCACACCTTACTTCGAGCATACCGATATACACTACCAATCGTGCTGATCCATACCTTACTTCGAGCATATCGATCCATACACTACCAATCATGTCGATCCACACCTTACTTCAACCATACCAATCCATACACTACCAATCATGCCAATCCACACCTTACTTCGACTATACCGATCCTTCATATAACCAACCATGCCGATCCATGTGGTTTTACCAAGCTATGTCGATCCTTGTACTTGACCTCCGGGCCCTACAATTGTTGCTATGCTCTCATCAGCCTTGATAATCGTGAAGTCTGTTGGATTGAATCTGCATGTATACTACCTTGACAGAAGGCGGGTTAACATAATTTAAGGTCAACTGAATTTTTATAATGAGGAATATGCAGGATTAAGCAAAATAAAATGGGGTTTTACATGTAAATATTTGTCAAAAAATAATATACTAAAAAAAATCCTAAAATCAAAGTCAACCAAAAATCCAATAGTATGTCGATCAACATTAACTGCTAAGATCTTCCGATATAAACAAAATACCGATATAGGAGAACCATAAGTTTTCCCTACCCTTGCCTATTAAGAAAATTATTTTGAGTATTAATTTCATGACCTAAATGTAAAACTATACATTTTATAAACTACTATGTCAACAGAGTACTAAGCCCAGATATAGAACCATACACTATATACCATGTTATGTTAAATAAGTAAACAATATATAATTATTGATGATAATCAACATCATTATGTTTAAAAGTTAAATTTTACTTACAGTGATGTTGACATGGATAGAAATATGCACTTGTTCATTGGGCAAAACACGAAAATTCTTCAACTCTTTGTTCCGTCCTAAGTTTTGATTGATATTTGGATCCAGAACAGAGTATTAAGAAACAACCCACATGTGTCGTCCTTGAGATACCATTGTTCCATCACCCATTCACCTTCTTGAATTCCCAAATGCCTGTTGGGGCAAGTACTAGAACTCAATCAGCTAAAATGGGCACATGGCACCACTGACTGACCTCTAGTGTTGGGAATGCTCTTACCGATGTTCGTGTCATGCCAATAAAATCATGTATTCCATTACTAACATATTTAATTATTAAAAATTAAAATATTAATAAATGAATGATGGATTTAAATGAGCAAGAATATAAAGAATATTAGGACTAAAGGATTATAAAACTACGTATAAACATGGTACTTAACACCACAAATATGCAATAAATATCAAGCATACTCTAGAGTTGCTTAAAAAACAAAGAGTCATTAGAATGTTGATAAATCAAAAGACAAATACGTTATCACATCAAACAACTGATATAACGGTCCCTATAATATAACATAACCTTTCCTTAAAACATAATAGAAATAATGATAGCGAGTTGATGCAAGGCAAAGCTGATACAGTATGATAACAGGTGTTAGATAGAGGAAAAGCCATAGTGTGAAAATGGACAATGTGTCTTCCACATATCATCATACTGAAACCAAATATATGGGCTCGAACGAGTAATGCATGGAAGAAAAATGGTGAAAGTATACTACGGTGCGCTAGTGCTACTCCAAAAGAAATGAAGACTTCAGCCTTATACCTAAGGTATAAGATGAAGGCTCCATCAATGTGAGAATATTGCACATAATCCGATCATGTTGAGTCCATTCGGAATTCCTTCAAGTTGACCATGTCCAAAGAGAAATGTGTCTAAAAGAATAATAGTGTGAGATATTTCTATGTGTTTTTAAATATACATTGATTTATTTCGTTCCATAAACACCAACTGGTATTAGTATAAGTGATGTATAAAATGACTTCTCTGATGTGGTCTATAATAAAGCTAAAGTTATATCAATATTCATAAGGTGCAGGAATAACATGACTTAAGCAGAGTGAGAAAAGACAAATTAATTTACAAATGATATTTTGGGTACAATGCCACTCATAAAACACATATTTAGTAGTTTTAGGGGATAATTTATAGAAGTAGCACAAACCAAGGTTGTTGTTTGGTATTCTGAAATTTATCATTTCAATTATATTTAATTTATCAACTATTATGTTCCACATTGAATTTTGGCTTTAGAAGGTACATATACCTTTTAAGGAGATTTAAAATAGATCAATTTGATTCTTGAGAAATTCAAAATTTTGACATTGGTTTTGGTGTGTAATCTTTCTTCTTGTTCCAATCTCATTCAAATTATCTTATTGATCATTCGTATTTAAATGCTCAATTCTTATTATAAGCATTTGAAATTACATAAGTGATTTTCCTACAAGGCCAATGGTAAATATAAGATTCCATTTGAAGTCTTTATGGGCTCTGAAGAGATATATGATAAGTATTATCCTACTTTTGAGCCAAGTGATATTTCAATGAATCAGAAACATTAAATGCATGTGAGATGAATTAGAAGTCAAGAAAGCAAGCCTAATGCCAAGAATGCAAATCTAATGCTAAATTCTTGGTGAAGTCCCAAGAGTTGATACTGACCCTTACTTACTACAAGCAGGTATTTAGTCTTTCACACAAGTCAAGTGATGAGAAGCAAAAAGTGAAGTTACAGGTCAAACGCATAACTCGGTATCGAGTTATGCTCATAACTCGATACTGATCCTTTTGGATATGTAATGAGCTTGCATACCATAGTTAAGGAGTGGAAGGAAATAAAAAAATAAAGCAAAAGAAGATAAATGTGCATAACTCAATACTGATCCTTAAGGATTGGTACCAATCCATCAACGTTAATGATTTTGGCTACGATCTCTTGCTTAGAGCTTCATGCCTAAAGTGGAGATCGTGGACGAGCTATTTCCTATGATTTTAGTGATGGTTTTTGACAATAAATAAAAGAGGGGTGCATTGAAAAAAGGACCTTCTCTTTTTCAATCTTTGTTATTGATTTTACGTCAGAACTCGGTCAAATCCTTATTGGAGTTATTTGATTCCGACTTGTAAGATCTTCATTGCAAAAGCCAACGATAATTAGTAACAAAGCTGATGGTGGGTGTAGGGTATTGATTTTGTCCAAACCACTCTAATTCCCATGTGTTCTAACTCTCTTTAATCTCTTGAATTCTATACTTATTGCTTGTTAATTAATTGGGTTTTTTCTCGCTTTTGGCACAAGCATTTTGGTGCTTTGACTGAGAACTGATTCTTAATTGTTGATCTAATTTATAACTTTTGATTTCAACTATCCATAAGCTATATTTAAAGATTTTGGTGTTGGAGATCTATAATTAATTAGATTTGGAAGAAAGTCTATCACCGGATCTAGAAGCAATGACCAAAAAAAGATAAGGAGAAATCTACTGCCTCAAGACCCATCAATGAAGCAAAAATAAAGGCTCTCAACATGGGAAGGAAATGAATCAACCCACTCTATTGAAGTCCCAAGTGCACTAGAGGTAGTGATAAGGTTTAGTCCATGAGATGATGGTTTTGATGACAACAACCTTAAAATAGATTATAAAATATAAATACTAACATTACAAGTTTAGATATATATGTATATGCAGGATCTAACCATGCAGGTATCAAGAATGAAGACTGTACAGTATAGAGATTCAAGATATAAAGATAGAAGACTCATGAGTATCAAGATTATCAAGAGTTCAAGAGTTCAAGGTTAAGTTTGTTTTATTAGGAATATTTGTTAAAACTCGTAGAAAAGCACTGGCATCTTAATATCCAATTTATTTGTGGAATGGAATCCACTTCGAGCCCATTAAAGGGATGGAACCCTAAGTAGGATGGAACCTACGAAAATCTAGTGGGACATTGTTTTGTATCCACTAATTTTAATTCAAATGATTTTACAAAATTATCTTGTTTTCAAAATGATTTTGAAACTTTCCTTTTAAAAGATTCAAAACTCTTTATCCTGATTTTAAATAATTTTAGCCTCAAAACATCTTTAATTTCAAAGTCAAATTACTCCTGATTTTAAATGTCTTTTCAAATAATATATTTAACTTTTAAATATTTATACTTAGATTTAAATATAAAATCATAGTTAAATTATGTATATACTATTCTTTATATTTACTTATGAATTTCAACTATATTCAAGTATATTTATAAAGTTTTAAATAGTTTTTATATAAGATAAATATTATTTTTATAGAAATTCAAAATATCAATTTTGGCTGAGGGATGTCGACATGCCCCTAGGCACTATGTCGACATAGTGACAGTTGAAGTTCAAAATTCAAATTTCAAAAGAAGTGTCTATTCGCCATAACTCTTCATGAATGGTCATGGCTGTTGATATTCTATAAATAGGGGTCAGTTTCAACGAATTTTCAATCACTTTTTTCTGGTTTTCACTCCTCTTCTTCTTCCACATTTCTTAATACAAAATCATACCATTACTCTGTCGAAATCAACATCGAATCATACTCGATTACTTCTAGTTTGATTCTACATCACTATCTCTACAAGGTTCTCAGTGCTATTCAGAGTTATAGACTTCTTTGTAATATATTAGCGAGAAAAGGTGTGATTGTAGCCTTGGAAATCAATTAAGCGAGAAAAGGTGTGATTGTAGCCCTGGAAATCAATTGGGTGAACTTGTTGCCCCGGAAATCAAGTATATCTACCTAGAGGATTGTCATTCTGGAGGGTGTACCTCGTGGCCTTGAAATCGAGGGTTGTAATTGTTGAATTGTTGTTGAAAGGAAATCCATACTTGTGTTGCGGGACTGGATGTAGGGTAACTTTGAACCAGTATAAAATCCGGTGTGTTCTTTCCTTTACTGCTTTTACTTTATATTTTCATCTGTGTTTGATTCTGTGTTTATATCTGTGTCTGATTAGTGTATACATTGTTAACAAATTAAGATAAAACTCAAAAAGATTAACAAATTTCTTAAAACACTATTCACCCCGCTCTAGTGTTAATTCTAGCCTTAAGATCCTTAATCCGCATTTCTCACATTTGGTATCAGAGCTTTGTTTTCAAAAGTTTCATTATCTGAATTTTGAAAAATTTCAAAATGGCTACTAACACTAGTACTGCTATTACTACCAACACTAGTTCATTTATAGAAGGTCAGTCTACTGCCAGACCACCACTTTTTAATGGCAGTAACTATGCATATTTTGCATGTAGGATGAAAATATATTTACAATCTGTAGGATTAGATACTTGGAATATCACACAAACTGAATATTCTGAACCCACAACTAATTTTGCACAGTAGACCACTGAGCAAAAGACTGTTGCACAAAATAATTCTAAAGCAATGAATATTCTATTTTGTTCACTTGAAAGAAATGAATTTAATAGAGTGTCAGTTTGTAAGTCTGCATATGAAATCTGGAAAACTTTGCAAGTAACTCACGAAGGAACAAGCAAAGTTAAACAGACCAAAATTTCCATGCTCACAAATCAGTTTCAGTTATTTAAAATGAATACTAATGAGTCTATTTCAGATATGTATAATCGATTTCAAGATATTGTGCATTCTTTAATATCCTTGGGAAAGGAATTTTCGGAAGAAGATCAAGTCAGAATTTTTTTAAATTCTCTCACTCCAGAATGCGATCAAAAGACACTTGCAATTGAAGAGGCAAATGATCAGTACTTTAAAGATAGAAGAATTGATTGGAAATCTAATGTCATTTGAAGTTCAAATGATCGGGAGAAGAGAAAGCAAAGCATCTAAAAAGAAATCAATGGCATTCAATGCATTGACCAATGGATCAGACTCAAACAGTGATAATGATGAAGAGATAGCATTTATGACCAGGAATTTTAGGAAATTCCTGAAGTACAGAAAATTGAATAGTTCCAAGAGAAACAACTTTAAGAATTCCGGTAATCAGACTACAGTACCAAACTTTATCAAATGCTTCAATTGTGATGAACCAGGTCATATCAAAAGAGACTGTCTGTATCCAAATAGGCAGAATCCTCCTATGAACAATGAACCAGCAAAGAAACGGAAACATGCATTTACTGCTACTCTAGATGACTAAGACTCGTCCTCAAGTGATGATGATCAAAAGACGGATAATTCGAATTTGTGTTTCACTGCAGTTCACGACTCCGACGAATTCAAAGAAATGGATTCAGAAAAAGGTACACGTTTACAATACAATTGGCTGAAATTGCTTGCATAGAATTAGTTGCTTGATTATTTGATTGATTGATTTTGAATTGATATGTTGTTTGAATTTTAAAATTTATTTTCTATTTTTACTATTATTTTATTATTTTTATTATTTTTGACACATTCTGAAATATATTATAAGTATAATAATATTTCAGAAATATAGACATTAATAATAATATTTATTTATATATATGTATTAGATAACTTAGGAAAAATCATGTCATGAAAATTCAAAGGCACATGTCGACATGGCCCCTACCACGATGTCGACATGCCTACCTGAATTTGAATTTCAAATTTTGAATTCAAATGTTTGAATTTCCCTCCACTTTTTCACTTCATTTATTTCTCTGAAAAGATACCTTTTGACCAGAGAATATGTCCTTTGAAAGTCTATTTATTCACTATCTTTTATCATATCTTTTCACTTTCATTTTCAAATTCAAACTCTCTCTTCATATCTTCAAGCTTTATACTCTCTACTCTAATGGCTTCTTCAAGCAACCCCTCAACCATGAGAATTTCCAGAAAAATCAAAGAGCAATTATTCAATGATCCGGAGGCAATTAAAGCATACATCAATTATGCTAATTATGCCAAAGTCCATCCCGGAAAATTTGCTATTTTTCAAGATTTTTCTTCTTATGAAATTGATTCTCTTTTTGCAAACAATGGTGTTTTAAGTCTTATTGACTCTTCTCAAAATGATTTTGTTTGCTATCCTAATCTTGTCAAAATCTTCTATGCTAATTTAAACCGTGGTTTTTATAATGGAAATGAGAATGAAATTTGGAGTAGTGTCAAAGGCACTCAAATTGTTTTGAATTGTGATCTTTTGGATACCATTCTTAATTGCAAAAGCATGGGAATGGATCTTTCTAGTTTTAAAATCGATGAACATGATCGTGAGACATTTCATCATATTTTTGAAGGAGATGAAAACTTTGAATTTAAAAACCGAAACTTTCGTCCTAAAGCAAGAATTGTCAATCTTCTCTTTCAACATACTTTGACCCCAAGATCGGGAAATTTTAACAATCCTACCTCAAAAGTGTGCAAAGCACTTTTTGCTATTTTCGGAAATTATGATATCAATTGGGCGCAAGTTATTTTGGATGAACTTCGTCCTAAAAATTTTGGAATGGGAGAAAACACTTTATATCATGGAATTTACCTTACTCGGATTTTCAACTATTTTGGAGTGGATTTCAAAGGTGAAGAATTTGTCTCTAGAAAAGTTTTTAATATCTCAAACATTTCTCTCATGAAAATCCCATATGTTTTTCAACCTTATGAGACTCTTACCGAAAAGGAAGAGCGTTTGGCTCATGAAGAAATGGAAGAGGAAGAAGAAGAAGAAAGGGATGAAATGGAAATAGAAGAAGAAGAAGAAGGTGAAACATCCTTAGAAAGTATTGAATATCCTTCCAATCCATCCAACAAAACCCTTCTCAAAAACCAAAAGATAATTGTGGAGAATCAATGGATTTTAAAACGATCCGTTAGTAAGAAGTTGGATAGCATGTCTTCAAAGATGAACAAGTTCTTTTCAAAAGTCAGCAAGAAACTTGGACTATCTTCATCATCTTCATCTTCTAACTAGTTTTATCTTTTAGTATCTTATTGTATTTGTCTTAGTTTGTTTTCGAATGTTCGTGTAGTTCTTTATGTTTAATCATTGTATTATCCTATTATGCAATGAAATTGAATTTCCTTCCTGTCATCTAGCTTATTTTATATCTTGAATAAATATTAGTATATTATAGAAATATATATACATCATTATTCACAAAATAAAATTATCATCAAAATTCACTATAGTATGTCGACATACCCCCTTGACCATGTCGACATGTACTGGTCAGAAGTGATTATTGATTTTGAATTTGAAATTGGAATAACTACCAAATGTCTATTCATTTCAAACGAATTTCTACACCTATATATATACCTTTTTCTTCCAAAAATCTTCACTGAAATTTATTTTTCATTCTCTATATCCTTCATTTCTTTCTCTAATTCAATTATGGCCAATCCAATTCACAATCTATCTGAAAATCTTGAAGAAACACTCAATTCATTCAAGAATATTCTCTCTATCATCCTCCGTAATCAACGTCACTTAGAATTGAGTCAAATGTAGATGATCAAGGAACAAGAGAGACACTTCGATGCAATTCGTTGGATGATCTCCTCCCTACACAAGGATGATAATGAAGCACATCCTCCCGTTTCTCTATCTGTTGATAATGAGAATTGGGATGCCATCAAACAAGACCCTATCTTTGGAGAAGAAGGATGGGTCGATGTTCCTCGTAACGTTTAATTTTCTCTCTTTGTTTGATTTGTTTGAATTTATTTGTTTGATTTGGTTTGAATTGATACTTTCTGTGGATTGATTTTATTTGGTTTGAAGATTGGTGTGTAAAACTTATATATATATACACTGAAATGAATATAGTCTTTAATTAAGTTATTATGCTCATAAGTATCATTATTTCTTAATCTATATATTATATATTCCGTTGTATAGTTTATCAATGCAGGTATTAAAGTCCAAGAGTAAGGGGGAGTAAAAAATTTGTTGATGACAAAGGGGGAGAAATATAAAATAGGGTAGTTAGGCATAGATTAAAGGGGAGTTGTTAGTTTTAGGGGGAGTTATTAGGATAGAAGGAATATTTTATAAACAAAGGTTGTCATCATCAAAAAGGGGGAGATTGTTAGTCCATGAGATGATGGTTTTGATGACAACAACCTTAGAATAGATTATAAAATATAAATACTAACATTACAAGTTTAGATATATATGTATATGCAGGATCTAACCATGCAGGTATCAAGAATGAAGACTGTACAGTATAGAGATTCAAGATATAGAGATAGAAGACTCATGAGTATCAAGATTATCAAGAGTTCAAGAGTTCAAGGTTAAGTTTGTTTTATTAGGAATATTTGTTAAAACTCGTAGAAAAGCACTGGCATCTTAATATCCAATTTATTCGTGGAATGGAATCCACTTCGAGCCCATTAAAGGGATGGAACCCTAAGTAGGATGGAACCTACGAAAATCTAGTGGGACATTGTTTTGTATCCACTAATTTTAATTCAAATGATTTACAAAATTATCTTGTTTTCAAAATGATTTTGAAACTTTCCTTTTAAAATATTCAAAACACTCTATCCTGATTTTAAATAATTTTAGCCTCAAAACATCTTTAATTTCAAAGTCAAATTACTCCTGATTTTAAATGTCTTTTCAAATAATATATTTAACTTTTAAATATTTATACTTAGATTTAAATATAAAATTATAGTTAAATTATGTATATATTGTTCTTTATATTTACTTATGAATTTCAACTATATTCAAGTATATTTATAAAGTTTTAAATAGTTTTTATATAAGATAAATATTATTTTTATAGAAATTCAAAATATCAATTTTGGCTGAGGGATGTCGACATGCCCCTAGGCACTATGTCGACATAGTGACAGTTGAAGTTCGAAATTCTAATTTCAAAAGAAGTGTCTATTCGCCATAACACTTCATGAATGGTCATGGCTGTTGATCTTCTATAAATAGGGGTCAGTTTCAACGAATTTTCAATCACTTTTTTCTGGTTTTCACTCCTCTTCTTCTTCTTCCACATTTCTTAATACAAAATCATACCATTACTCTACCGAAATCAACATCGAATCATACTCGATTACTTCTAGTTTGATTCTACATCACTATCTCTACAAGGTTCTCAGTGCTATTCAGAGTTATAGACTTCTTTGTAATATATTAGCGAGAAAAGGTGTGATTGTAGCCTTGGAAATCAATTAAGCGAGAAAAGGTGTGATTGTAGCCCTGGAAATCAATTGGGTGAACTTGTTGCCCCGGAAATCAAGTATCTCTACCCAGAGGATTATCATTCTGGAGGGTGTACCTCGTGGCCTTGAAATCGAGGGTTGTAATTGTTGAATTGTTGTTGAAAGGAAATCCGTACTTGTGTTGCGGGACTGGATGTAGGGTAACTCCGAACCAGTATAAAATCCGGTGTGTTCTTTCCTTTACTGCTTTTACTTTATATTTGCATCTGTGTTTGATTCTGTGTTCATATCTGTGTCTGATTAGTGTATACATTGTTAACAAATTAAGATAAAACTCAAAAAGATTAACAAATTTCTTAAAACACTATTCACCCCCCTCTAGTGTTAATTCTAGCCTTAAGATCCTTAATCCGCATTTCTCACAATAAGGTTGGAGTTGGATCAGATGATGTTTGAAATGAATAAAAAGATGTTGGGAAGTCAAATTGGTATCTTAAAGTAGATGGAAAGAAGTATTGCTATGACGACTATACTACCTCAAAGGTGGAGGAAAATTCATAGAGATTCATCATCTTCATACTCGAAAGAAAAGAGTTCTTCATCGGATAGAAATCTAAAAGATGGTAAGTAGAAGATGAAAAGGAGGGATGTTGGGACATCAAAAATTGGACTTGGAAAAGCACTTGATTAAAAGTTACAACTTAGTGTCGATCATTCTAAAAGAGCGGTTCTTAGTGATTCTGAAGGTGTGTTTCATGAGGAGGTTGATGTTGGTGTTGAACAAGTTCCTAGTGGTCAGAATGGTGGTGTTCAAGCGAATGTCATAGAAATGTCAACGAAAGAACGATGATGACATGGGTCTGGACGAACAGCTCTCCCAAAAACGGGGGAACCCAGACGTTATGCAACTAACCGGGAACGTTTGCAAAGTCAAAAACTCAAGGTTATTCTGATGATCGCCATCCAGTTGTCCAGACCAGTGCAGAGTATATTGATATGGTAATAAAGCCGGTGAATGAGAATCGGTAGAGAAGTAACGACGATCGAGGTTCGTCACCTAGTAGGACCCCATTTAATGATGACTTGCTGCCAGAAAGCTATCCTAAGAAGTTTGTTATGCTAATGATGTCATTGTATAATGGAACCACGGATCTAAGACAACATCTCCTGACATATAAATGGCATATGAATGATGCCCAAGCTCACTGATGTAGATGCTTCCTTATATTCCTAGAAGGGGTAGCCACAATGTGGTTCACTCGGCTCCTACCAAGGTCCATATTTTCCTTTGACCAATTAGCAAGGAAGTTCATGGAATAGTTCAGGCTTCACACAAGTCGACCTAAGGATTTGATGTTATTGTCAAGCATCCATCATAGTTCTAGAGAGACTCTGAAAGATTTTCTATACCACTATAACCGAGGTCAATAACTCAAAAGAAGAGATTGTTCTGATAGCTTTGATCCGAGGGGTTCACCTCGATACAAAGTTTGATGAATAGCTTAAAAGAAAACAACTGCCTACTATGGAATGGTTTACCATATGGCGTCCCGGTTTCTGCGCTTGGAAGAGGCAGATCTTGTCGTTAGACCTATTAGTGGTAGGATACCAAGTGATGTGGTACAAAGCAACATGCTATCAAGTAAACTGATTAGAGTGTCAAGAACGTTGTTGTGGATGTCAGAAATAATAGCCCTAAGAGGAGGAACCAAAGCATTGATGGGAAGAAACCGAACATCAAGAAGCGTCCGAGGTATATGAGACCCGAAGACTATATTATGTTAAATGACTATGTTGAAAGCATCTACCTTGCTATGCAAGTGATTAATAATTATAGGAAACCACCTTGAAGGGAGGTAACTGAAGAAGAAAGGCGCTCAAGGAAGTATTGTCACTTCCATGAAATAAACGAACACAATATCAATGAGTGTCGACATTTGAGAGACATAATTGAAGACTTGATCAGGAAAAAGAAATTGCAGCAGTATCTGAGAGACCCACTAGTTGGCAGACAAATGGATAATAGACCCTAAGGACATATAGTCCAACAAAATCAGGCTGGGCCTAGTGAAGAGAAACTTAGGTAGCCTGAAAAGACAATTATGATTAACATTATTAGTGGATGACCTCATCCAGCTGAGAAGAGCTAGAATGAAATGGAAAGGTACGATAGTTCACCGAAGCACGTGATTCGGGAGGCTTGTTTCAATGTGGAAGATGGAACTTGTAATGATCCATAATTTTTTATTTTTTGAATTTGAATATTTTGATTTATTTAAATTTTCGAATTTGAATTTAAAATATAATAAAATATATGTTTCAAAAAACCGCCTAAGTTTTGATAATGTATTTTTAATTTAATTTATGGGATTTAATAAATAACTAAACCTTATTTAAATAATAATTAATTAAATAACTAACCTTTACTTATTTAATAAATAATTAACCTTTTCTTAATTAGCTGATTATAATTATCTTATTTAATAATACTTAAGTACTAATTACCTATACCTAACTAATAATTAAGTATCAATTATCTTTACTTACTTAATAATTAATTAAATAATCGTTAAACCCTTACTTAATTAATAATAATAATAGTTACCCTTTAATCCTTATAATATGTTTGAAAAATACTTTTCAAAAATACTTGAAAAGGAAACACTTTTAATTTGCAAAAAGTGTTTGTTTTTTAGGACTGCATCCATAACGACTAATGCAACGACCCGTAATTTTTTAGCATTCGAATTTGAATATTTAATTTATTTAAATATTCGAATTTGAGTTTAAAATATAATAAAATATATGTTTCAAATAACTGCCCCATATTTGATAACGTATTTTTAATTTATGAGATTTTTCCATAATTTTTAATTTGAAAAATAATTAAATTTTCGTTTGATGCATTTTGCGGCAAACGTCGATATTTTCAAAACTGTGCAGAATAAGTTAACCAACGTATTTCATTGTTGTTTTGTGATTGTATCGCATTGTTGTGCACGATCGTATTTTTTTTTCTGTCGTTCGTGGCTTGTACGTGAACGTTGTATTGTGTGGCGATGTACGGCAAAACTTTTCAATTCAAACAAAACTTTCACATATTCTACACATGCACGTAACTTGACATTCCCACGCAACCTCCTTTTCACATTTTTTGCTTGTCCGTGCTATTGACTTTGTTTGCTTAGCCTCTAAGTATTTTAGTAGTATTATATATATGTGGACACATTTTACACACATAGGGTTTCATTCCATTTTCTTGCTGCATGAAAATGGACACAAGCCGCATGAAAGAAAACATATACAGATATATTCTTCTTCTCTGAAAACAAAACTTGTACACATTTTGGATTCCATTTCTTAGTACATGAATACAAAGGCATGCGTGAACACATTTTTCAAGGGACAAGTTTGCAAACATTCCCCATTTCCACATTATTTTTCAAATAACATTCTTTATACATTTAATGACTTGATGCTATAGAGAGAGAGTGTGTGTGTATGTGTGTGTGTGTTACTTGCATGTGTTTAAGTGTATGTATGCGTGTGGTATTGGAGAATGGTGGAAGAGTAGCATGCGTGCATGGGTATTTGGCCATGCATGGGTAGTAGCATGTGGCAACGAAGGAAGGCAAGAGGGAGTGTGGTGCATGAGAAGGTGGTGGGTTCGTTTGTGTGCAGGCGTGAAGTAGAAATGAAGGTGGGAAGTTGCAGGTGCATGGAGATGAAGGGAGAAGGTGGTGTGATGTAGGTTGCTCACGAATTTGCATACATGTGGGCTTTCGGGTTTGGCTGAGCAAGTTTGGCATGGAAATATGGAAGTAATATGGAGGAGAATGTGCATGGCCGTGTGCATAAAGATGAGGCAGCAGGTTGAATGCAGGTTTGGGGTTTAAAGCAGGTTTAGGCTTGGTCGTGCGTTTGGGTAAGAACAATTATATAAATTATTTGTTTAAAATGTTTATGCTAATGTGGTAGCTTTGAAAATAAATATCTTGCTTGTTTTAAATCCATTTAACCCGTAGGTTTTTGCGTTAGACTCATATTGATGAGTACAACACTTTGGTATAACTTTTTGATAGTTTTAAACAACTATAAACTATTGATAAAATAATAGTGGCAAATATAATTACATTAATTTTAGTAATAATGTAGCTAGAATAATTATACTTCGATTTGATATCTATTTAGCAGAATAAAACATCATTCTGCTATAATTAAATTGAATATATTATATTTAGATATCTATTGAGCAGAATAAATTCCCATTCTGCGCTTGCAAGTAAAAAGATGATTTATGAAATTAATTACTATATAGATTGATTAATTTTGGAAAAATAATGTGTTGACTATTAAGTGTTAATTTTTGAGTACCAAAAGCTTGGTAGCTTGGCCGTATTAGGTGTGACTTTGATATGTCACAAAAGTTGAATTCTTTTTAGAATGAAAACAGTGACAACATTGTTAAGTGCTTTGGTAGCTCTAGGCCTCATTATAATGTTTTGAAAATACTATGCTGTTTTCATTTAAAAATGGTTTTGAATAAAAGAATTGATTTTAAAATAAGATTTTATAAAAGAATAGATTTATAAATGATATTTTATAAATAATATATATATATATAAATGATATTTTATAAATTATATATATATATATAAATGATATTTTATAAATAAATAAAAGAATGGATATATATATAAGCGATGTTTTATAAATTAAAAAGAAGTTTTATAGAGGAATTTTATAAAAGTGATTTACAAGGGAGTTTATAAAAAAAGTGATTTATAAAAGAAGTTTATAAATAGAAAAGGGATTTGTAAAAGAAGTTTATAAATAGAAAAGAGATCTTGGAAGTTGGGAAGAATTTAGTTTAATAGAACTTGTTTTAAATAAACAGTGTATGGGAATTATAAAACCATATACTTAACATTAAAATTCAAGGTAGGTAAACTTCTGTCTATCCTGGAAGACAAGAATGTTGTCGACTTAAGGTTTAAGAGATAATAATACCCCAACTTGAATGGCCTCATTGTTATTCGAAGGATAGTTTAAGTTTGAAATCGAAGATTGATGTATGGTATATAAAGTATTATTTTTATATACAAATTATATCACTTATCACAATGAAGTATATGAAATTGACAAATAATCTTTCTTAATTATGGTGGTATGGAAACATTCTTTCCACACTTAACACAGAAGGAAAAATAGTTTGGGTTCATAATAAACAATGTTTGTTAATAACATTTGTTTTTGACCCATTTAAGTATACCTTGAAATATGAATATCTCTCTTAGTGTTTTGTGAATATACTTATAACGTTGAGATAAGTGTATGGATATATTTTCTAGGTATTAAAAATAAAAGAGTTTGGTGAATGTACTTATACCGAGGGGATAAGTTTATGGATATTTTTTAAGCATTAAAAGAATATAAATGAATTGTGATTAAGTAGTAAACATATGTATATTTTTGTACAAGTACTTCGATATAAGTATTTATAAAGTGGTTTGAATAATGAAAGGATTAATTAAATAGGCTTAGTGGTTGCTTATGTGCTTAACCATGCTTGGTTTCTGTGTTAAGTTAAATCTATAATTGGATTGTTTGTTTATTTGATAGTTAAATAACCGACTATCAAATCTTGACCAGAATATACTCTGGAAATACCTAGAAAAACATGGGAATTATATACAGTTATTTTCGATGATGTTATACTGTATATATAAACTCATTTTGCTCTTCTAGGACAATGATAAGGAAATCTGTCCGCTTAAACGGTTAGGAGGTGATCTCTGCTCTATTTCCTACAGAACCGGAGTTGAGATTACCAAAAAACTATCGATTTGGTTTTAGTGCGACCGGTAAGTGGGAAGAGTGTACTTATATGAGATGACTTGAAATAGAAACCACTCCAAAACCATATGCGGGTTTTATGTTTTGGAAGAGGTTCAAGTTTGTGGAATCGAGGTGGAGATTCGTGATCTATTTTGAGATGTGGAAATCCGTATGTGATTTCGAAACCTATTGAGTTATGGAAATCCATGCGTGGTTCCGAGATCTGTTCGAGTGGAGACTCATGTGCTGGAATGCCGAATGTAGCCTCATTAGTGGTAATGAGTTAAACCGGAGACAGGATGCATGACATGGGTTTAGCTAATCCATAAGGGCCAGTCGACCCTCTTTTCTAGCGATACCTATAGCTTATGCATCAGGGAGCGACGCACTCGGTCCGGAGTGGCCAGCTATGTATTTCCTATGTACCTCGGCTAGACAGGTACGATGCTTCAAAAGGATATCTCTGATCCTTGTGCAGGAGGACCGTCCACAGATGTTCTGTAGGGCACTTCCATGGAATCCTATACAATTAGTGAACGCGCCTTAGCGGTTTTGATTGTATACCTATTATTACTATGATGGACACTCACATACATCAATGCTACTAGATTATGTATGTTTTTCACCCTAGACATTATTATAATATCATTTGATTCTCTATAAAAATGGTTTGGTTATCAGAAGGTAAAAACTCGTCCATATTTATGTGCGGTGTGATCTTACAAGAAACTTTATTTTTGGAAGGTTTTATAACATTAAAATGCATATGATTTTTACCAAACTGATCCGGGTGTTATTTTCTTATAATGCTTGAGTCATCCCGAGCATATTTCCAGATTTAGTCATGGATTCCTCCAAGATGTATTCACGTATCTTTTATTTTCACTGCATTTGTTGTTTGTATTTATCAACAATTATAAGGACGGGCTATTATAACTGTCCAGGCTGATGATATGCTGGTGTACTCTGATTGTGGTATAAATGAAAATCTTTCTTTTTGTAAAGATCTGTTTTATATTATATATTACTCGTCACGATGTGAAATTTTATTATGCCATTTCTTTCTTTCAACCCAACAATCTGTCTTTCCGGCACTTGGATGTTTGGCACGTGAATACCATGGATGTATTAGTGTCGACTTTTTAATAGTCGAAAAGGCAGGTTGTAACATTTGGTATCAGAGCTGAAGGTTAAGCGAGAACATTAGCTTTGGTGGGGTATACTCATTTAAGATATGGTAAGTGACACCTTAGAATTTGAGTATATTATATATATGAGAGTGTATTTGTTAGTGCTATAAAAATGTTTTGTATTAATTGATTTGTGAAGTTTGCATTTTGGATTCTGATCGATGTGCCCGATTACCATTATCAAAGGATTCCTAAACACTTAGACGAAAAAATCGACACAAAAATTTTGGAAATGGGTAAATGAAATAATTTTACCCAAGATTATAATTTTATATATAAAAAAGAATAATTTTCCAAAATTTCTATAGATTTATGATATGGTTATTTGTTAGGAAATGATAATATTCAATTATTATCATCTATTGCTTGGTTGGTTGTGCTAGGCCAGTTTATGAGTGTTTTGTCTTTTCACTGCATGGGATGGGTAAATAGTAATTGTGGGAACATTGAATACGAACACCTTGTGCATTCAGTTTCACAGTTTGACTATAAGACATTCGGTGATAATGTTGGGTTAAATTTAATTTTATGTTTATTTTAATCTAAACAAAGACATATATTTGTGAAATGATTTTATATAAGAAGTGAAATTATATAAATATGGGATTTCAAAACTGAGAATTTTAGAACTTAAATTCTGATCTTTTAAAAATTATTTTTCAAAGTTTTAGAAGAAAATAATCATAGTATTTTTTAAAAGTATTTATGAATAGAAATATTTTAAAAGGATTTTAAAAGAGATAAAAAGCACTGAACTCACTTCGGTCGTTGGAGAATAATTCCGATGATGACTGTAGCATCATATGACATTCATTTTTGAGTTTCTATGTAGGAAATGTTACCATAAGTAATTTACTATAGAGTCATCTTGGTAAAAACAAATTTTGTTTTAAATACCAAAAGTAAGATTGAATATACAAAAGGAAGATAAGTATATTATATTATTATTATTCAAAATGATTTGAAATAAAACCGGGTGATTAATTCTTAAGTTCTTAGTTAAGATATTGTATGGACTCATTTATCCTGTGCATCTCATTATGATATGGTATTTGGTAATTTCCATTGTTGAAAATAAATGGAATTTTCGACGATTTTGAACAGTCGAAAACTTCCACATTGATATAGAAATTGAAGCTAAGTGTTTGTGAGAAATTATGAGAAAACAAGTTTTGTAACTTATAAATTTGAGAAGATATTAAGTTAAAACCAGATTTAATTTTGTTTAATATCTTGGTTAGGTAAAACAAATCTGATATTGTATATATATACTCTCAAGATATAGTAGGGTATTATAAAAGTATAAACTTAGGTTATGTTTTTATGAAATGTTTTCTTAAATAATTTTGGAAGTAAAAAAGAAATTAATATAAGTAAGAACCAATAAGAATAAGTATGTAAGTTGTATATAGATCATTTCTTTGCACAGTTCTTGATCCAAGATTTGAGTACATGACTTAGAGGTGATTTACACCGACCCGAATAAGGATTTATCACTCAATTCTTGATGACAAACACTTGGAAAGGGTTCTTGATATGGAACCAAGATTTTCTATCATAGTATATGACTATGTAGGAGACGAAGGTTTCTAATCAAGAAATATGATTGGAGTCTGCACTAGGGAAGTCAGGTGAGCAATACTAGTTCGGAAGAGAAGTAATGTATTTGAATAAGTAATCGAATCAGATATTGCATACAGATGATCTATATACATCGTACATGCTTATGGAAAATGTTAAGTACTTATATGGGTTTATTTCTTTCTTGGTTTGGTAGTGATAAAATTTCCGAGACGAAATTCTTTTAAGAGGGGAAGAATGTAACGACCCGTAATTTTTTAGTCTTCGAATTTGAATATTTAATTTATTTAAATATTCGAATTTGAATTTAAAATAAAACAAAATATATATTTCAAATAACTGCTCGATTTTTGATGACGTATTTTTGATTTAGTTTGTGGGATTTAATAAATAATTAAACCTTACTTAAATAATAATTAATTAAATAAGTAACCTTTACTTAATTAATAATTAATTAACCTTTTCTTAATTAACTAATTATAATTATCTTACTTAATTAATATTTAAGTACTAATTACCTTTACCGAACTAATAATTAGTTACTAATTATCTTTACTTAATTAATCAATTAAATAATTGTTAAACTCTTACGTAATTAATAAATAATAATTCCCTTTTAATCCTTATAATATGTTTGAAAAATACTTTTCAAAAATACTTGGAAAGAAAACACTTTTAATTTGCAAAAATGTTAATTTTTCCGAACTGCATCCATATCGACTAAAATAACAACCCGTAAATTTGCAGTATTCAAATTTAAATATTTAATTCGTCTAAATATTCGAATTTGAATTTAAAATATAATAAAATATATGCATCAAATAATTGCTCGATTTCTGATGACGTATTTTTAATTTAATTTATGAGATTTTTCCATGATTTTGATTTGAAAAATAATTAAATTTTCGTTTTACGTATTTTGCCGTAAACGTCGGTATTTTTAAAACTTTACAAAATAAGTTAACCAGTGTATTTTAGTGTTTTTTGTGATTATATTGCATTGTTGTGCACGATCATATTTTTGTTTCTGTCGTTCGTGGCTCGTACACGAACGTGGTATTGTGTGGCAATGTACTATAAAACTTTTCAATTCAAACAAAATTTCACACAATCTACACACGCACGCAACATAATATTCCCATGCAACCTTCTTTTCACATCCTTTTTACTGTCCTTACCGTTGACTTTGTTCGCTTAGCCTCTAAGTATTTTAGTAGTATTATATAAGTGTGGACACATTTTACACACATAGGGATTCATTCCATTTTCTTGCTGCATGAAAATGGACACAGGCCGCATGAAAGAGAACATACACATAGATACATTCTTCTTCTTTGAAAACAAAACTTTTACACATTTTTGGATTCTATTTCTCACTGCATGAATACACGGGCATGCATGAACACATTTTTTAAGGGACTAATTTGTACACATTTTTTTCACATTCTTCATATTTCTTCTCCGCCAATTTTCCCTACACAGGAAACATTCTCCATTTCCACATTATTTTTCAAATAACATACTTTACGCATTTCATGACTTGTTGCTATATTGTGTGTGTGTGTGTGTTACTTGCGTGTGGTATTGGAGAATGGTGGAAGCAGGTGTGTGTGGATATTTGGTTGTGCATGGGCAGTAGTATGCGGTAATGAAGGAAAGCAAGAGGGAGTGTGGTGCGTGGGAAGGTGGCGGGTTCATTTGTGTGCAGGCGTGAAGTAGAAATAAAGGTGGGAAGGTACATGTGCAGGAGATGAAGGGAGAAGGTGGTGTGCCGTAGGTTGCTCATAGGTTTACATGTATGCGGGCTTTCGGGTTGGGCTGAGAAAGTTTGGCATGGAAATATGGAAGAGGTATGAAGGAGAATGTGCATGGCCATGTGCATAGAGATGAGACAACAAGTTGAATATGGGTTTAGGTTTGAAGTGGGTCGGGCTTAGCCATGTGTTTGGGTGAGAATAATTATATAAATTATTTATTTAAATGTGTGTACTAATGTGGTAGCTTTGAAAATAAACATCTTGCTCGTTTTAAATCTGTTCAACCCATGGATTTTTATGTTTGACTCGTATTGACAAGCGTAACACTTTGGTATAACTTGTTGATAGTTTTAACGAACTATAAAATATTGGTAAAATAATAGTGGTGAATATAACTACATTGATTTCAATAATAACATAGTTAGAATAATTATACTTCAATTTAATATCTATTAGCAGAATAAAACACTGTTCTGTTATAATTAACTTGAATAAATCACATTTGGACATCTATTGAGTAGAATAAATCCCCGTTATGTGCTTGCAAGTAAAAAGATGATTTGTGAAATTAATTAATATGTGGACTGATTAATATTGGAAAAATAATGTGTTAACTATTGAGTGTTAATTTTTGAGTGTCAAAAGCTTGGTAGACTAGTCGTATTGGGTGTGACTTTGATATGTCGCAAAAGTCGAATTCTTTTTAGAATGAAACATCGATAGCATTGGTTAAGTGCTATGGTAGCTCTAGGCCTCATTATAGTGTTTTGAAAATACTATTATTTTTTGTTTTAATTTAAAAATGGTTTTGAATAAAAGAGTAGATTTATAAATGATAATTTATAAATAAAAGAATAGTTTTATAAATGATATTTTATAAATAAAAGAAAATATTTATAAATGATATTTTATAAATTAAAAATAAGTTTTATAGAGGAATTTTATAAAAGTGATTTATAAGACAGTTTATAAAAAAAGCGATTTATAAAAGAAGTTTATAAATAGAAAAGAGATTTGTAAAAGAAGTTTATAAATAGAAAAGAGATCTTGGAAATTTGAAAGAAGTTTGGTTTAATAGAACTTGTTTTAAATGAATAGTACACGGGAATTATGAAACCATATTCTTGACATTAAAATTCGAGGTAAGGAAACTTCTATCTATCCTGAATGACAAGAATGTTGTCGAATCAAGGTTTGAGATATAATAATACCCCAACTTGAACGACCTCTTTGTTATCCGAAGGATAGTTTAAGTTTGAAATCGAAGATTGATGTGTGGTATATAAAGTATTATTTCTGTATACGAATTGTATCACTTATCACAATTAAGTATATGAAATTGACAAATAATCCTTCTTAATTATGGTGGTATGGAAAAATTCTTTCTACACTTAACACAGAAGGAAAAATTGTTTGGGTTTATTGTAAACAATGTTTATTGATAACATTTTTTTGACCCATTTAAGTATACCTTGAAATATGAAAATCTCTCTTAGTCTTTGGTGAACATACTTATACCGGTTGGATAAGTATATGGATATATTTTCTTGAAAATAAAAGAGTTTTGTGGATATACTTATACCGAGGAGATAAGCATATGGATATTTTCCAAGCATTAAAAAAATATAAATGAATAGTGATTGAGAAGTATACATATGTATATTTTTGTAAAAGTATTTCGATACAAGTATTTACAAAGTGGGTGAATTAATGAAAGGATAAATTAAAGAGGCTTAGTGGTTGCTTATGCGCTTAACCATGCTTGGTTTCTATGTGAAGTTAAATCTATAATTGGATTGTTTGTTTATTTGATAGTTAAATAACCAACCATCAAATCTTGGCCAAATATACTTTGGAAATATCTAGGAGAAACACGGGAATTATATGGTACAGTTATCTTCGGTGGTGCTATATTGTACATATAAACTCGTTTTGCTCTTCTAGGACAATGGTAAGGAAATCGTCCGCTTAAATGGTTAGGAGGTGATCTTCGCTCTTATGTATGTCTGTTTATTTTCCATAGAACTTGAGTTTAGATTATCAGAAACTACCAATTTGGTTTTAGAGCGACCGGTAAGCGGGAAGAGTGTACTAATATGAGATGACTCGAAAGCGAAACCACTCACAAACCATATATGGGTTTTATGTTTTGGAAGAGGTTCAAGATTGGTTCGAGATACTAGAATCGAGGGGGAGATTTGTCATCTATTTTGAGATGTTGGAATCCATGTGTGATCCCAAGACCTGTTGAGTTATGGGAATCCATGTGTGGTTTCGAGATCTGTTCGAATGGAGACTCATGTGCTGGAATGTCGGACGTAGCCTCACTAGCAGTAATGACTAAAACCAGAGATATGTTGCATAGAAAGGGGATTAGCTAACCCATAAGGGGCAGTTGACTCTCTTTTCTAGCGATACCTATAGTTTATGCATGCAAGGAGTGATGCACTCGGTCCGGAGTAGCCAGCTATGTATTTCATATGTACCTCGGCTAGACAAGTATGATGCTTCGGGAGGATATCCCTATTCCTTGTGCAGGAGGACTGTTCGCTGATGTTCTATGGAGCATCTACATGGAATCCTACACAATTAGCGAACGTGCCTTAGCGGTTTTGATTGTATACCTATTATTGTTGTGATGAACACTCACATGCATCACAACTACTTGATTATGTATGTTTTTTACCCTAGACATTATTATAACTTCAATGGATTCTCTATAAAAATGGTTTGTTTATCATAAAAAAAACCCGTCTGTATTTATGTGCAGCGTGGTCTTACGAGAAACCTTTATTTTTGGAAGGTTTTATAACATTAAAATCTAGATGATTTGTGTTTCTCACGTTGGTTGACCAGACTGATCCGGACATTGTATTTTACAATGCTCGGGTCAGCTCGAGCATATTTCCAGATTTAATTATGGATGCCTCCAAGACGTATTTACATATCTTTTATTTCCACTAGATTTGTTGTTTGTATTTATTAGCAATTATAAGGACATGCCGTTATAACTATTCAAGCTGATGATAGGCTAGTGTACTCTTATTGTTGTATATATGAAAATCTTTCTTTTTGTAAATATATGTTTTATATTATATATTACTTGTCACAATGTGAGATTCTGTTCTATCATTTCTTTTTTTCACCCTAACAATCTGCCTTTCCAACACTTGGATGTTCGGCATGTGAATACCGTGTATGTATTAATGTCGAATTTTTGAGCGTCGAAAAGGCGGGTTGTTGCAGAACTTTGGTGAAGCAATAAAAAATAATGAATGATGATATTATTTTCATAAATAAGGATGTTAACGGGGTAGAAGCGCCAACGCTTGACCCTATGGTGATTACTGCTGTTTTTTGGGTCGACGACAATGCATCGAGTCTTGATTGATTATGGGAGCTTGGCCTACATTTTAATAATTTTTTTGACCAGATGAGGATCAATTGTCAAGATATGAAGCTTTGTAATTCCTGTATTCAAGAATTTACAGGAGAGGCTAAGTACCCGTCGATTGTATTGATTTGTCTATTAAGCTGGGTAAAGGAGACTGCAAGAAAGTGCGGGTGCAAATGTTTATGGTGATCAACACATATTCAGCTTACAATGTTTTCCTAGGCCAATCGGCCCTGCTAGCTTTAGAGTAGCCCCTGCTTTATGGTGTTTAGTGATCAAATTTCCCATCAAGAATGGGGTAAGAGCTATTCAAGGAGACAAGAGTATTAATCATGAATGTTATGTCATGGAGCTCGGAGAGGCAAAGCGACATGAGAAAGAAAAAGGTGTGGAGAAGACTCTCTACGTCAAGATCGTTGTTGCATAGCAACCACCACCTAAGTCCTGGCTCGGGTGCCATAGTAAAATTTACAAATCTATGGACCCATGAAAAGATCCAGAGGATGCGAGGTTGACACCGGTAGAACCGACGATTAATATCCCAATCGATGAGGATTACTCCACTCAGCTCCTAAAAATCAGATCTCAGCTTGTCATAACGATGAAGAAGGAGTTGATAGGGTTTCTGTAGGCAAACCTGGATGTATTTTCCTAGACACATTTCGATGTGAGTGGAATATCGCCATAGATAGCATGTTAAACATTGAATGTTGACCTATGATACCCTCCTATAAAGTAGAAAAGACACAGCCTGGGTTCAGAGCGATCTGCTATTTTGAAAGAAGTGGATAAGTGGAGGCAAATGGCTTTATCTGTGATGTAATATACCGTAAATGGGTATCGAATCCTGTGCTGGTCAAAAAGCCAAAAAAATAGCAGACGTGAATAGATTATTTAGTTCTGAATAAAGCATGCCCAAGGACAGCTTCCCACCACCCAGAATCGACCAGCTCGTTGATGGAACCATCAAACATGAACTATTATCTTTCATGGGTGTGTACTTGGTTGCAATCAAATAGCGATGCATGATCCTAACCAGGAACACACAAGTATCATTGCTGATTTGGGGTAGTATTGTTACCGAGTTATGTCATTCAATTTCAAAAATGCTGGAGCTACTTACCAATAATTGGTAAATACTGTTTAAAGATCAGATCGGATGGACGATGGAGGACTATGTGGATGATTTGCTTGTGAAGTTGCAACCATCGATGAATAACATGTGTGACCTCTCGAAGATGTTTAATGTGCTCTGAAAGTATGGGATGAAACTTAATCCTTTGAAATGTTCTTTCGGGGTCACATCGAGAAAAATTTTGGGTTTCATAATAACTCAAGGGAAACAGAAGTTAATATATAATAGGTAAAAGCATTGAAAGATGTTAGTGCCCCAAAAACAAGGTGGGGAATGCAAAGCTTGAACGGAAATGTATGCATTGGGTCAATTTATTTCAACGACGACAGATAATTATATATCTTTCTTTGATGCCCTCAAGAAAGAGAAAGGAAAGTTTGTCTGGATGAAGAAATTCTAGGAAGCTTTCTAAAACCTACTAGATCACATGGAGAGATCACTAATTTTGCCAAAGCATTGGAAGGAGAAAATCTATTTGTTTATTTGGCAGTGTTTGTTCACGCAATGAGTGCATCCTTGGTACGTGAGGTGTTTAGAATCTAATGCCTCGTATATTATCTCAGCAAGCAATTCATTGGAGCAAAAAATAACTATTTAAATATAGAAAAGCTGGCAAACTACTTGCTAATTGCTTCGAGGAAGTTGTGATCATACTTCCAGCCTCACATGATAAAGAGTATTGATAGATCAACCTTTGAGACAATTGTTACATCGACTCGAGACTTCGAAGAGGTTGTTGAAATGGAATATCAAGCCGAGTCGATATGATATAACCTACATCCTAGGAGAGTGAAACGAGGACATGCACTGGCTGATTTCATTGATGAATTCATCATCAAGAATGGAGAAGTGGAAGAAGATATGGTGTGCCTTGCCCAATGAAAATTGTACACATATGTAGCATCCAATGAACATAGTTATGGGGCAGGAGTGATCTTGGTAACCCCGGAAGAATGAAAGGTATGCTACACTTTGAAGTTAGAATTCCTGGTGATGAATAACGAATTTGAGTACGAAGCATTAATTACAAGACCCACGATAACAAAGGAACCGATGGTCAAAACACTGCATATATTCAACGACTCCTAATTGGTGGTCTGCCAAGTTAGGAAGGAATATCAAGCTAAGGAAGCAAGCTTACCCCTTACTTAATAAAGGTTTTGGAACTAATGAACGACATTGAATACTACACGATAACGCACATTCCTAAAGAAGAGAATATGAAAGCTGATTTGTTGGCCAAACTTGCCAGCTCTGTGGATGCGCAACTCATAGGTTTCATTTCTATGGAGGTATTGTCAGCTCTAAACATCGACCAAATGGATGTCGATTGAATCTTGGAGGCCGAGGAAGAGGAGGTCGTGGATGACTCCAATAAAAGAATATTTGTTAAAGGGAACTCTCTCAAGTGGAAGGAATGAACGACAAAAATTCCTACGCAAAGTAACATAATTATCATGCAGGAAGGAGTACTATATGGGAGAGGGTTCTCTACTTCCCTACTATGATGTGTCACCAAAGGAAAAGCTAAGAGGATGCTTGTAGACATGCATGAGAGAAGCTGTTTTTGTCACATTAGGGACAGACCATGGCAAGGAAGGTTCTTCCTTATGGATACTTTTGGCCTACAATCAACCGGGACATGGCTGATTAAACTAGGACTTATGATAGATGCTAAAGGTTTGGGAAGATACCGAGAGCCTCATCCACCGAGCTTATGTAAATGGTTAGCCCATAGTCGTTTGCGATTTGGAGTTTCGACATAATCAATGTGATACTAATGTCAATAGGCGGAGCAAAATATGCTACCGTAGCTGCGGACTACTTCATAAAGTGAGCTAAAATGGAACTATTAGCCATGATAACTATGAAGGAAGTGATTAAATTTGTGGTAAAAAACATTATATGTAGATTTGGAGCTTTACGGAAAGTCATCACCGACAATGGAACGCAATTCGATGGTGTTAAATTTAAAGATTTTGTAGCTGGTATCGAATTAATGAGAAATTCTTGGCAGTAGTACACCTGCAAGTAAATGGATTAGTAGAGGCGGTGAACAAAATCTTCAAATCCATCCTAAAAAAGCGATTGACAAAAGCCATAAAAATTGTGTCGATGAGTTGCCACGAGCCTTGTAGGCCTATCGAACAACTCACAAGTCCGTAACCAATCATACTCCACTCGCTTTGGCCTACAGATCTGTGGCTATAGTTCCAATTGAATTGAAAGTCTCTTCTTATCATAGAGTGCATTATGATCCCAGAATGAATGAGGAAATATTGCTTGAGTCCCTCAACTTGGTCAACAAGAAGTGAGAAGAGGTTGATCCGAGGGTAGTTGCTCACCAAAAAAAGTAGCACGACAATTTAATACCAAGGTTAGGAACCGTACATTTGAAGTAGGTGATCTCGTTTTGAACGAATATTCCCCGGTACGTTCGCACTTGTTCGAAATTGGAAAGGTCCCCTGCAATTAAACAGAAGCTTGGAGATGGAACTTCCAAGCTATCGACTATTGATGGGATCTTGATTATGCGGGCATGGAATAACAAGCACCTGATGTGCCATTCTTGTGTTTATAGGCCTGTAGCCATAAAATAGAAGAACTATATAAGATGAAATCAAAAAGAAAAGCAACTTTGTTTACATCTAAGTGTTTTGATAACAAAAGCAAGGGTCGTACCCACACAGCAGCGGCCTTTGTACAAAAGTGGAAATAAAAAACAAAACAAGAAAACTACCCTTAATCGTGCTTTCTCTTCCTCTTCTTCTTTCCCTTGTGTGGAAAGGATAAGAGTTTTCTCTTTTTGGGATCGGCATCCTTCCCCATAGGGAAGTGATCCTTAGGTCTCATCCCAATCATAATTGCTCCTTAAGCCAGTATGAGATTTGGAAGTCTCAGCTAAAGCACCAACCATTGAAAGTATCTAAGTTGGAACAACAAATAGCGGGGTTGGCAGGGATACCGAGAGGGGAATCTGAACATCAACGACCTTCTCCTTTTTGATATTCTTCAGCTTCGTGTGATCAATAGCCTACCTCTCTACCATTGGTAGCCCAACTCTAGGATCCTTAATGTCGGTGATAGTCATTTTCTCATCGCCTATTGATAAGTCGGGTTCTTCTTAAACCTCTTCGTTCAGTGCATCGATCTTTTCAGCATCGGGACCCAGAGATGGCCCGATTGAAGAAGTTGGAATAAGGATTAGGGCAAAGGCGATGACAGACTTAGTTATGGAAGCTAAAGAGAAGATCACATTTGATAATGGAGAAAAAGCGAGTGGGCCTGAAGATTGATAAATAGAAGGGCAGAGGTTAGAAATATCCACAAGTGTCATCTAATGTTTCTCAAACATCGGAGAAACTATATACCTCCAGGAGAAACAGATGTAATTTAAGAACAAATCTTGGTCTGGCTCTCTTCTATAATGGGAGACGGTGCGATTAGCTTGGAACATATGTTGGTAGAGAATAGCTTGGGTCATCAGGATTGTATGGCCCATGAGTTAAGGACGAAGATGAAGTTGTTGCCATCGATGTTACTATAATAGTAGTAGTTGTCGAAGACCTAGAAGTGGGGATGACAGGATCAGAGACAATATGACCAGATGTAGAAAATATGACGGACCAGATATGGCCGTCGTTAAGTGACAATCTTTGCTTGGGGTCCCTGAGAGATAGGAGTGGTGTTTTACACCAAATCCTTAGAGCTAGATTCGGGAAGGGCCCTGGCAGACACTTGAGCATAGGTTGAGGTTCTTAAGTTAGCGTTGCCTGACCTAAAGCGAGAGCCTCCAAATCATCATCATATAGAAGGCCGACCTTTATCTCACCCTCATTAACCTCGCCAATGTAATAATTTCCTCCTAGGCCATAGGTAGTGCCCTGGGGTACTTGTCACCAAGCCACTTTAGGTCGTTAGATTTGATCATGTTTGTGTAAAAACGGACCAAAGTGGACTCGACTTGATTTCTAAGCTCCTCTTCTCTCTCGGCTGCAATAGTATCTGAAGTTTTTTTTGCCTCTTCGGCATCAAGTATTTTTTACATATATTCTTCAACCGTGGCGAGGGCATCATCCTTTTCTTTCTTTTCAGCCTCCAGACATGTAATTTTAAGTGTTTGTGTATCAACGGTGGTCTGAAGGAGCGCCTTATCTTTGGCGAGTTCAGCACTTCTATGATATGCAGCCTCAAGCTATTTTTTTTATAACTTAAACCTGGTCACGAAGGTCTTCTTCTCATCCAACAAGTTTTTATTTGCTGCCTCAAGAGAGTTCTTAGCATCGTTCGGCTCTTTAGAGTAAAATGCAATAATTCACTCATTGTCCTTCTTTTTGATCTCTTTCTATTGAAGGAGTAATTGCTTATCTTTGTTGGTCTTAAACGATGGATAAGCAAACCTCTTCTAGATATATATTTTCATATACATCATAGACGTACGCTTTGGTATGATCTGAAATGTTACATAGAGTATTTTTTAAAGGATAATCAAATTTAACCCTAATGAAGCAGAGCTAGAAGAAAGCCTTTTGCATCGCAGCGAGATATGGACTTAGAATAGGTACCAAGACCACTATAGAGATATGCACAGGAGTAGTCTCTTTGTCAGGTCTCTGTTAGATAGGCTCAAAAGTCGTAGAGTCGGCTAGTTAAGAAACACATTTGGATGTTAGGAAGAAATCAAAGGTTGAGTAGGATGAGGCACTGAAGCGAGGGCAATCCCCGGAACTATTAATAGGTTCAGGCCTTGATGAATATCGGTCTTGTTCCTTGGGAAGAGGAGATCATTCGCAATGCCAAGGAGGAGATCTCCTAGCTGATCCAGAGCAATCGCAAGGCTCCTAATCACGATTATGTTGGTATCATCGTTCTTCCTCCCCTGCCTTCCCTCTCTTTTGTTCGCAGAATTGCCTAGCTACATTCATATGATGAATCACACCTTCAACGTGAATATTTGCACCCAAAGTAAACCGTGGATTACAAAGTAGACCATCAATAAAGATCGGGCATCCCATTGTACCTGAAAAGAAACACGATTGAACTAAGATTGAAAGTAAAGGAATAACACATGCAATATAAACGTGTTGTGACTTTAGATGTTATGTGGAGTGTCGCAGTGCCCTTTTGACCCAACGGACCATGCTCATGTAGTAGGCCGAGTAGAGTTATCTCTTCCGTGGCGATTGAAGGCATGTTTGCCGCCATATGAATAGGGGAACCAAGGTTAGGAAGGTTTGAAACCAGCAATGTCATATGAAGGGATACAATTAAGGATGCTCCCAAGAGAACCAAAAATATCATCAGTCGGAGGAGTCGAAGTTGCCTCCCCGATTACAGTTTGTTGTGGCTGTGAAATAGGACTAGGCGATATTATCCTTATTTCCGAATGATGGGTGAGTGGCAATACTTGTTCATCTCCACCGGTTCATCCTATCGATTCGTATATAAAATTCACATCTTCATTATTGCCCCCATCTTCATTCTCATCTTCATTATCATCACTGTCATTGTCATCCTCGTCCTCTGTTTGATCAATAGGGCTATCCTGCACCATAGGAGTTGCCTCTAGATTTCAACAACCAGCAGCTCAACCTCAGCCTTTTGAGCGGACTAAATAACTCTATAGGTAGCAGGAAGAATACCAAGGCTGCATCATTATGTAAAAGCTGGAAATGTGCATCTAAGAGTCGGTTATAAGAAATTTCATCCTCTGTTCATCAACAAGTATATCTTTCAAAAACTAAAGTGTGTTAATGAATTTCTTCGTTAACCCCAATAGTGTAGGGAAAGTCGTCTTGGTTGAGGTATGGTTAGGGCAAGGCTAGGCTAAGTAGCTAGAATGAAGTATGTTCAATTTCAATCCATAATAATTCAATTATGCGTTAAATAACAAGGTTGTGATCATGTCGAAAGTCATGTGAGAACAAAGTCGATATGCAAGTTACAAGTCAAGCCAAGTCGATATGCAAGTCATAAGTCAAAGCCAAGTCGACATGCAAGTAACAAAGTACAACAAATATGCTATGACATAGTCCGATATTCAATCCTTTATGTGTACAGAGTTTGAGTGTTACAATCGACCAAAATCTCCAAATTGATTTAGGGTTACAAAATGAAAAATGTGAGAATAGAGTTAAGAATGATTCACCCCTCCTTTAACCCTCCAGGGTCGTATTTATAGGGGTAGGCGAGCGGCGTTGCAGCTTTAGGTCGGCATTGCTGGTCTTTGACGTCAACAATGTCGCACGACATTAGCTTTGACGTTTGCACGGTAAAGCTTTAGTGTTGCTTTGATAGTATTTGACATTGATAAGGAACGGCATTGCTATGGTGTGATGATGCTATATCATTCTTTAGAACGTCGACCTTAATAGATCTTGTGAATGCTGATGGTTTTTGGCATCGTTAATCTTATGTACTGAGACGCACTTGATTGATTACCGGCAACATCGTTTGAAAGCAGCACTTTGGATTTACGGCACCAATAGCTTTTGTGAACATTGATGGTGTTCACCATCAACATCACATGTGTAGCTTCTGTAGTTATTGCCGACGTTTGCTACCATCATTGTAGAATGGTGGTTTTGATCATTGACGATGTTAATGATAGGTGGTTATATCTGGAGGGCAACACTAAGAAGCGGTGACATTGGTATTAAAGTCACATCATGGATATGTGACATCATTATTTAACATCATAGATGAATGGCGGTAGATGGTGGCGACATCGGCGACGATGTTATTAACTTCGAGCAGCATCATTGGAGCAGCATCGACCATAAATTTCTTTCGGCAACAGTGGAGCACGACATTAATTATCAAGTGGATGGCGACACTGATTAGGCACAGTATCAATGAGACATAATGTTGATAGGAGGTGGCTTCATCCAGTATAGCTTCGACAACTATGATTGTCGGTATCATTATGTGGTAACATTCGATAATTGATGAAGTGCGACACTATCGATGAACGATGTCGATCATGCTCGATATCTTTACTTTCTTTGATAACTCACGATGCTAATTCCATTCGGCATTGCTTTGTGCTCTAAGTCCACCTAACCCTATGGGTGATTGGCGGCACTGATTTTTCCTAGGGTTTTTTGACTTTACTGATGAAACGCAATGCCAACGTTGATGAGATTCGACGTCATTGGTGCCGACACTAAGTTATTTCCATTACTTTGGCACTGCTGTAACGACCCAATTTTTTCAGTCATTCGAATTTGGAATATTTAATTTGTTTTAAATATATAAAAGTGAATTTTTAAAAGTTAAATAACTTATATTTCAAATATAGTAATTTATTTAGATAATTAAATTGTTTAATTTAATATTTGAAATTGTGTAAATAATTGAAATTTGAATTTAGTGCGAATGAAAATAATTTATAACATTTTTCTATTTGAATTAGAATAAAGTTAGCAAACTTTTAGAATTGAATTAAAAGTTAATTTATAGAAATTGAAAATTTTAATATTTAATTAATGTGTAAAAATAGCTATTTTTCACACTGTCTCAGATTTTGACGAAACCAGTTTCATTGGATTCGTAATAGTGAATTATTATAGGATTTCAATTTTCGTGTCAATCGGACTTACGGTTTGCTTGTGCGAAGCTGAAACACGTAGAAATTTATTTAAGTAAATTTTGATTGAAATAATTCTCACCCGACCCGATAGTACCCATTTTGGGAACGTCCAGCCCCGTCATGCGCATTTGGCAAACACTTGATGATTCTCACACAAATACCAATTCGAGCCGATTTGAAAACCTATCTTCCAAATACAATGGAATTGGCCTCTGATATATATTCCATTATGTTCGGAATAGGGGTAAAACATTATAAATGCTTGGCGGCACGCTTCGTTTGGAGTTCGGAATTATTTCGGATGAATAGTGCACGAATAATTTTCTATGAAAGGACCCTAAGATTTTCTATTTGCAAACCCTCTCTCTCTTTAACCCTAGCTGCCGTTTTCAAACCTATGGCCAGAAATGCATCTCCTTCCTCCTTAATTTTCTTCCGACCCATTAACAATTAGAGGAAACTCTCAACTAGAAGATTGTAGACCATGATGAGATCTATCGATCCAATGGTGGATTTTTGTTGTAGTGACTTAGATTTGCGAAAATCTGGCGATGTAGGGTTTACGTTTGTGAACGTTTCTCGAGACCTAGGAGCGACCGTGCTCAACCAGGTCATGGGCGATGGTGGCTATCGCGTAGGCGCACATATTGGGTTGGTCCGATCGAATTCTAGCACGTTGTAGGTCGCCACGGCGTTCAAGTTTTTGGGTGTGTTCATGGGTTCGTGCTCATGTAGATACTGGAGGAAATGCGTTCGTGGATGAAGAAGGAAAAGGGGCACGACCCAGATCTGTAAAGATAGAATCGAAAGGTCGAGATTAGGTTATTATTATATATAAAAAAGTGTAATTTATTTATATATATAAATTCGTGAAATCTTATAAATTGTATAACTTGTTCATACGAGGTTGAAATCGAACAAAACAAATTGCGTTGGGTTCGTATTGACGAGCACTATATTATGGAGCTAGATTGGGATTTATTTGAACTAGTGAAAATTTTGGTTAAAATTAAACGCTCGTTTAATTTTAATCGAAATAAAACGCTGTAACGACGACTGGAAAGCAAAGTGAGTAAAACTCACTCTCTCTATCTCGCTTATATTTTTATATAAGTGAGAATAAATTTATTTTACGCTGATTGATAGTTGTTTGGATGATATATGATATATTATACATATTGATTGGTTTGGATATATTCCCGCATATTTTAGCGGTTGAGACCCTATACGTTCCCGTGTATGAGCGGATGACCCTTTGTACATGCATCTACCTCGAAACAGACATTGTACATATTTTCTCATATGTATATTTGTTGCAAGTGACATGTTAGAGGGATCCAACTGGATTCCTCACCGTTGTTGATTTTTATTACAGATATTGATATATATGCTCTTATCATGTGATATATGATGTTTGAATGCCATGATTGATGTGAATCTCCTTATTTAGAGCTGTTGTAGCATTGGGCCTTATTTTGAAATTTTAAAATAATAAAATGATGTTCTTGTTTAAAAAGGATTTCAAAGTGATTTTGAAAATATATATATGTTTTTAATAATTTTTGAATTGTTAAAGAAATGGATTTATTTTAAATACATAAAAGTTATAATTTTTATGTTATAAAAATTATGGCTTTAAGAAATATAATCAAAATATGATTTTTGAAATATGGAGATAACTATTTTGTAAAATAAGTTAAATTGGGATTTTGAACTTATTATAAATGGTTTATATATAAGATTTATAAAATGGATATTTTATAAATAAAAGTAATGAAATTATAAACAGTGTTTTATAAATATTAGAAATGGGATTGTAATCAAATTTGTATATGGATTTGTAATTAAAATTTAGAAATGAATTTATAACGGACTTTATAAATAGTGAGATTACAATAGAATGAATTTGAGATTTATAAGTAAATTAACTTATAATTGGGTTTTGACTTATAAATGAGATAAGAATGGAAATTTGTTAAAAAGTAATTTTATATATGGAAGTGTTTATAAATTATAAATAGAATTCATAAACACTGTTTTATAAATGTGAAATCAATTTAATTTGACAAGTTAAATATGAAAGTTTATTAAAGGAATCATATTCACGATTTTGGACAGTGAACAATCCTTTAAATTAAATGTAGAAGTAATGAATTTGGTAAAGGAATTATATTCACGATTTTGGACAGTGAATAATCCTTTGAATTAAATGTGTAGAAGTAATGAATTTGGTAAAGAAATTATATTCATGATTTTGGATAGTGAATAATCCTTTCAATTAAATGTGTAGAAGTAATGAATTTGGTAAAGGAATTATATTCATGATTTTGGACAGTGAATAATCCTTTAAATTAAATGTGTAGAAGTAATGAATTTGGTAAAGAAATTATATTCACGATTTTAGACGGTGAATAATCCTTTAAATAAAATGAATGTTTTGGAAAGTGATATTATAAAATGGAGTTTAAATGGTTTGAAAATAAAATGATTTGTGAATTTACTTATTATTAAAATAAGTATATGGAAATGTTTTTCAAATATCCAATAAGTAAAATGGTTTTGAATATTATATTTTTAAAGATATTTTGAAGTGAATAATTGGAAAGTGATTTGATTTATAAACGAATAAAAAAAATCAGGCCCAGTGATTACTTAAGTGCTAGATTTTGTTTGTTACTTTGATAGTTAAATAACCGACTATCAAATTTAGCCATTTTAGTTTCTCAACTTGATGTGGAAACTAATTAGTCGTACACTTAGTAGGCAACTTCTCTTAGCTTAACACCCTTCCTTGAGACGTACAAGCACAAGGGTTGTATTTTTTGTGGAAGCCAATTAGTACTCAACGGAAATGGCAATGTGGCATTCAAAGATGATGTGATATGTGAAAGGTAATCGATACCTCTTTGACCTCACTCCTCGAAAAATGACTAAAACAAGGATAGAAGCAGCAAGGCTAAGTGGGTCACTCCCATCCGGAGATGTCATCACTCTTTTAGATATATCTTTACACGCTATGACGTTGTGTATCTGATTATTGTTGTTGTATGCTTGTGGCCACGAATAAAGGTCGGTAATGACCGGAGTGATGACATATTCGGTACTATCCAGAGATGGGTAGGCCGGTCTTGTATTGGTTTTGGCGGGCAGTATCTGCTCCTTAGGTACATCCCTCTAGAGGTGTACTGTGTTGGTTCGGAAAGGTAGTCCCTTTACCTAGTCATTTGTATGGAAATCCAAAATCCAATACGTGCCTGCCATTTTCAATTGTAGAAAGCCTTGTATTACAAGATGTATGCTGGAATTTAATAATGTAACAATTTCAGCTATTTTAATATTATTTGTATAATAGACACTATTATAATATAAGAGAATTTGATATGAAATGTTTTGGTTATCGTAAGGCAAAAACTTTGTCGGTATTTATTTGCAATGTGGTCTTACGAGATACCTTTTGTTTTGATAAAAGAAAAGTTTTGGTAATCTTAAAACTTTAAAATTCAGTTGAGATGTGTTTTTCTCATGCTGGTTTACCAGACTGATCCGGGCGTTCTCCCCTTTCAATGCTCGGGTTAGACCAAGTATATTTACAGGTTCAGATTTGGTGCTTTTGGAAATTCAGCAAGCGAGCTGGAGTCTTCATATCGTATACACATATCTATTTATTATTCCGCTGCATTGCATTGTTGTTGTTGTAAATTATCAGCATTTGTGAGGACGGGTTGTTATAACTGTCCAAGCTGATGGTTACTTATTGTGTACTCTAATATTGATTCATGTATATTACAGTTTCTCTTTGTAAAGATTATTTAATCTATATTATATGTTATTCCGCTGCGATGTGAGATTCTGTATTATTTTGGTTCTGCTTCTCTCTTCTTCTTCTCTTCTCTTATCTTCTTCTTTCTTCTCTCTTTCTTCTCACCCTCTCTTTTCTTTCTCATGATCATATGCAATCGGTGCGCTTTGGGTCGAACACGCGTGGTTTGGTGTCGGATTCAGAGGCTGCCAAGTGCGGGTCATCACAACTACTTATTGATGCGACATCATGATCAAGTAGCATGTCGAACATCTTCGAGGTCGACAATGGTGACAACATTTTCCCATCTAGTGTAGAGGAGACATTGACTTTTCAAGTCAATATTGTCGACACTGAATTTTCCGCCTATTGGTATCCTAAGCAGATCTGAACCGTTTACTTGAATTGAATCAATGATGCCAGCTCGTCCTTCTTTTCTTCTGTAAATAGTCGAACTCCCTTTTTTCCATTCCTTTACCTACGATTGCAAACTTGAACAAAAAATCAAAATTCTCAAGGAAACTCAAAAATACTCCAATTTCCAGGTACGGGGATCATCATTCAGGTATAATATCCACTCCTAATCAACTCAAATTAATTACTTATCTTAGTGGGTCCTATGTTGAAATAACCGTTATGGTTTAATTTGGGTTTTTCTTGATTTTAAATTGGCGTTAGGGTTTAATCACAAAGTTTTGATAATTATTAACCAAGATGATAACCGATCAAGGTTAAATTAGCAATAGGTCTTTATTTTGTATCGGTTTCAATGTCGATCGATGTCAGTATACAGTCTAGCATATTATAAATTTATTGATAAAGAAGTCAATCAATTAGACCCGAGGCCTAATACGGGCTCATTATGTCGACATTGATCATTTACAATATTATCAATGTGATCGATGCTAATGGTTTTTGGTATTGCTATGATACTCGCCGCTAGTAAAGCTCTATATCATCTTGTTATCCCAGTAGCTTGACATTTACGTCGAGAGATTCTGATGCAGCCCGATATTCTCGTCTCCTAGGTCGCCAACGACTTAAGAAGTTTTTAAGTCGCGCAAGCGACCTAACGAGTCATGCACGCGAGTTATGGCCACCAGTGATGCCTGCAAGCGAGATACGACCTAAAGGGCCACGACCTAATGGACTACGACCTAGTGAGATATGCGAGCTAAGTTACGAGTTCGGGAGCAACGACCTAACAAGTTTATACCACATTTCCTTAAGTCGTTTGAAGATTAGGTCGCGAAGTACTAGGTCGCATGCAGAAGTTAGGTCGTTCCAGAAACTTAGGTCGCGAAGTGTTAGGTCGCGTGCAGAATTCCTATACCGCTTTCCAATTAGGTCGCGGAAGGTTATAGGTCGCTCGTTCTTAAGTCGCAGGGGAGGCTCAAGTCTTAGGTCGCTCCAAATGTTCTTTCTTATGCCACTTCTTCTCGAGACGTTCAAAATGGTTAGCTCGTAAATTCCTTATGTCGCAAGGTCGTTCAAGAACCTTAGGTCGCTCCAGATGATATGTCGTTGATACTGTGTTGTAATATGTTTGTATTTTTCTTTCAGTCGTAGGTCGCGTGAGTTGTATTTTAGGTCGAGGCCGATCTATGTGTTGTAAATATGTGATATCTGTGTTGTAATGTGCTATATTTCGTGCTGTATTGCTGTGTTGTTTCTTTAGGTTGCAGACGACCTTAGTTAGGTCGTAGGTCATAAGTGTTAGGTCGGTGCCGACCTAGGTGTTGTAATATGTTGAGTCATGTTGAGTTGTAACCTCTATAAATAGCGGGGTGGTGTCATTTGTAATAGTTAGTTGATTTTGAAATAAACTTTGTTTGTTAGCTTTGTGCTTTCATTAAATTGGTAGTTGAGTGTGATCTCCTATCTCCTCTTTCGGCATTCGAGTGCGCTCGGATCAACGATCGTAGAAGCCGATTCACGGAATCTAGTGCGCTAGATCAACGTCGAAGAATCGTAGATCTTTAAACACGGTATCGTGCGTGATCAACGTGTTTGGGATAGCTAGAATCTGGTATCTTTGGATCAACGGATTTGGGCCATTCGGTATCTTCTATTCCATCGATTGCTACTTTCATCGTCACATTCATTTTCAGTTATCTGCTGCTGCATCATTTGGTATCAGAGCTAGACTTAGCCAATCATAGCTAAGCCGAGTCTTGGAGCCAATTTTATTTGAAGAGTTTGAAGTGTTAGAGCCGAGAGCATGTTGAAGCCGTGCATCATTTTGAGAATCAAGGCCGAGAATTGAAGTTTGAAAATGCCGCCGAGAAGAGCTAATCGCCATCAGAATGTTGAAGCGTTGTATAGAAGAGAAGAAGCCGAGCAAATGGAACAACGCACCAATGAAAAGTTTGATGAAGGCATTGGGAAGTTAGAGAAACTGATGAATGACATTAATCAAAGTCAACGGAGGAGATCGCCAGTCTCGAACCATGGAGGAAACGGAGTTTCGCCATCGGTTACGGAAGCGAGGAGGGTGTCGCCACAATCTTTCCAAGAAAGAAGAGAATCTTCAGTTTAATTGAGAAGAGAACATCATGAGTATAGAGATGAAGAGAGAAGAACTCCACGTGAGTTTGAACATGAACCATACCATGATGATGAAAGACAAAGTAGAAGGGATATGCGGGATCATAGAAATGCAGATGGTCGAGATCGTTATCAAAGTACATCTGTTTTTGATGAAGATGGTGGTAGATGTAGTGTTCATTCGCGAGATCGAGACCAAAGACGAAATGCATATCGGGATGTTGAGGATGATCGCCGATGGGAGTCGGGAATGAAAACTGAACTTCCAGAATTCAAGGGTGGAATGGTAACGGAGGAATTTCTGGATTGGGTTTCAAATGTTGAGGAAATTTTTGACTTCAAAGAAGTTCCCGCGGATCGAAGAGTGAAGTTGGTTGCTACGAGATTAAGAGGGAGAGCTATGGCGTGGTGGCAGCAGACTAAACTTACACGGGAGAGAATGGGAAAATCTAAAATTGTCACTTGGGAGAAAATGAGAAAGTTGATGAAAGCTACATTCCTGCCGCACAACTATCAATCTCTTATGTATCAACGCTTGCAGAACCTAAGACAAGGGGCAAGATCAGTGAATGAGTATGCAGATGATTTTTACCAATTGATTGCGAGGAATGATATTATGGAAACAGAGGAACAGCTAACAGCTAGGTATGTTGGAGGGTTGCGAACGCAGATTCAAGACATGGTGAATATGTTTGATCCAAGATCTGTCGCCGAAGCACATCAAAAAGCACTTGCTTGGGAGAAACAAGGAAGGAGAGGTGGTGGAGTGTTTACGAATTCCAACAACCAGAACAAGGATGTTAGTAACAGTGCAGATGTTTCTAAAGTCGTCAGTAAGTCAATTGTGAACGAAGTCAACAAAGCAAAAGGTCAATAGTCATTTCAAATGCTTTAATTGTCAAGAGTTGGGCCATAAAAGCAATGAATGTACAAAGCCCAAGAAGCGAGCAATGATTGCGGAGATTGAGAATGAAAATGTAGAGGTAGAGTGTGTCAATTCTATACCAGTTGAAGAAGAAGATTTATTGTCTGGAGATGAGGGTTGTAGTTTGTTGTTGAGGAGATCTTGTTTAACACCAAAGCAAGAAGATGATTCTAGTTGGTTGAGGAGCAATATTTTCCAGTCAACATGCACTATTCTAGGGATGGTTTGTAAATTTGTGATTGACGCAGGAAGCTGTGATAATATTATTTCTTCAGAAGCTGTAAAGAAATTGTCGCTGAAAACAGAGAAGCATCCAAACCCCTACAAATTAGCTTGGTTGAGGAAAGGAGGGGAAGTGAAGGTTAATCGAAGAGCTTGTGTTAAATTTTCCATTGGGAAGAAATATAAAGACGAAATTTGGTGTGATGTGGTTGATATGGATGTTTGTCATCTGTTGTTAGGGAGACCATGGCAATACGATAGAGCCGTGCAGCATGATGGTCGCACCAACAGCTATAGTTTTATGTTCGAGGATACACGAATCGTTTTGGTTCCTAAAAAGCGTCAACCGAGTGAAAACAAATTGGAAGAAATTGAGGAGCTAAAGACTTTATTATCTTTAAAGGAATTTGTTGATGTGGAAGATGAAGTCGATTGTTTTCAACCACCAAAGTTTGATAAAGATGAAGTTGATGATTTTCAACCAATGAAGTTTGACGAACATGAGGTTGAAAAGTCACAACCAGCAAAGTTGAATGAGGATGAAGAAAGTAAGTCAGGAGATGAAGAGGGTAATTTACTAATGAAGGAAGTGGATTCGACTAGTCTACAATCTATAAGAGAGTTTGTTAAAGAAGTGAAGGGTAGTGCAGAAATGTTCCTGTTGAATGAAATTGAAACCAACGAAAGTGTTGAAATTGTCGAAGAGGTTAAGCCAATGGTGAATGAATGTGAAGATGTAGTTCCTGCAGAAATGTTCAAAGAATTACTGCCACTGAGGAACGTACATCATGTTAATCCAGTGTCGAGTGCTATTGTACCGTATATGCCACGTAATCATATGGGTCCGACAGAGCAGGTAGAGTTGAGAAGATTGGCTGATGGGTTACTATTCAAAGGAAGGCAGTTGTATACTCCTGATCGCAGTTGGCAAATAAAAGTTACCAAAGACGTGCGTGTAGAAAGACACGAGGGTCGTGATCATACCATGCAGTTGGTTACAACGTTTTGTTTGGGATCGTCAATAAGAAAAGGGGTAAAATGTTTGTTCAGAAGAGTCAGAGTTATCAAATTTCAAAGGAAACCGCGACGAAGTCAGGATTATGCACGTCATTACCTATACATACTAGAACATGGGTGGACGTAAGTATGGACCCTGTATTGGATTTAATGAAGACGCAAAGTGGCAACGAATCTATCTACTTGAAGGTTGGACGATCTCTTGTTGGTACGTACAACAAGCTGGATGCCGGTGGAATGGGTCGTTTGAAAATTGTGAAGGAAAATTTTGAAAATGATTGTAAGTTGAGTTTGCCGGATCATCTTCCTATTTCTAACGTTGACAGTATCAGATATTTGGTTCCAGTTCACAAGGATAACGAAGACGAAGAAAGTGTTAATTCGAGGACGAATTTCTTTCAATATGGGGAGGATGATGCAGCCCGATATTCTCGTCTCCTAGGTCGCCAACGACCTAAGAAGTTTTTAAGTCGCGCAAGCGACCTAACGAGTCATGCACGCGAGTTATGGCCACCAGTGATGCCTGCAAGCGAGATACGACCTAAAGGGCCACGACCTAATAGACTACGACCTAGTGAGATATGCGAGCTAAGTTACGAGTTCGGGAGCAACGACCTAACAAGTTTATACCACATTTCCTTAAGTCGTTTGAAGATTAGGTCGCGAAGTACTAGGTCGCGTGCAGAAGTTAGGTCGTTCCAGAAACTTAGGTCGCGAAGTGTTAGGTCGCATGCAGAATTCCTATACCGCTTTCCAGTTAGGTCGCGGAAGGTTATAGGTCGCTCGTTCTTAAGTCGCAGGGGAGGCTCAAGTCTTAGGTCGCTCCAAATGTTCTTTCTTATGCCACTTCTTCTCGAGACGTTCAAAATGGTTAGCTCATAAATTCCTTATGTCGCAAGGTCGTTCAAGAACCTTAGGTCGCTCCAGATGATATGTCGTTGATACTGTGTTGTAATATGTTTGTATTTTTCTTTCAGTCGTAGGTCGCGTGAGTTGTATTTTAGGTCGAGGCCGATCTATGTGTTGTAAATATGTGATATCATGTGTTGTAATGTGCTATATTTCGTGCTGTATTGCTGTGTTGTTTCTTTAGGTCGCAGACGACCTTAGTTAGGTCGTAGGTCGTAAGTGTTAGGTCGGTGCCGACCTAGGTGTTGTAATATGTTGAGTCGTGTTGAGTTGTAACCTCTATAAATAGCGGGGCGGTGTCATTTGTAATAGTTAGTTGATTTTGAAATAAACTTTGTTTGTTAGCTTTGTGCTTTCATTAAATTGGTAGTTGAGTGTGATCTCATATCTCCTCTTTCGGCATTCGAGTGCGCTCGGATCAACGATTGTAGAAGCCGATTCACGGAATCTAGTGCGCTAGATCAACGTCGAAGAATCGTAGATCTTTAAACACGGTATCGTGCGCGATCAACGTATTTGGGATAGGTAGAATCCGGTATCTTTGGATCAACGGATTTGGGCCATTCGGTATCTTTTATTCCATCGATTGCTACTTTCGTCGTCACATTCATTTTCAGTTATCCGCTACTGCATCAGATTCTCACATCGTTAATGAATGAGATGAGGTGCGACAACCCATTATTATTATGAAAAATCTACGTCGGTTATATGCGGCATCACTTAGGTTGGTATTTATTATGTTCAACGTCATTTACTTTCGGCTTTGGTTTATAAAGTTTTAATTTGATATCGACAGTCTTAATGTTTATCGCTATTGTTATGTAACTACTTTTAATATCATAAATTAAATTTCATATAGTATTACTGCCTACAACCTAGCCGACTTAACATATTACAAATTATTTAACTGATTAACGCACCATCAACTCATGCCATTACTATTTATTACTATTTATAATACTTCAGTGTAGGTTATAATTGCAGTGTTGACTAGTTTTTTATTATACAAGTTTCGTGACACTCAACATTAACATAACTATTGACGTAAATTTATCAAGGTCACTATCTACCCTTATTGAATTTTTATATAGCTTTTCCATGGAGTTCCTTTGCTAAAGTTAAAGTTTAAATCTTTCAGTAAGCTCAGCATGCATCATTTAAGGTTTATTAACTTGTGATTAACAAATAATATACGCGTCTTGATTTTAGCACTTATATAGTAGGTAAATCATATAGATAATATTTTCTAACTTAACATGCAATGTTTCTTTCTATATAATATGAACGTCATCATTTCTTAAAGTTGGAATAATATCACCTGGCAGGCCAATGGAAAGTTCAAAGCCCATTAAGAAGTCTGTTAGGAAGCATAGCAAAGGGCCTAGACCTTCACCTTCAGCCAGCAAGAATGGAGATAATCTTTTGACTTCATCATATATCATGACCTAGGAAGAAGTGAATTCCTTCCTTGAGCAGTTTGGAATTATTGGGATTGAAGTCATTACCACGGGCCATGTAGACAACATTTATAACCCACCAAAGGGGTATTTTTCCTTTACCCCTATACATATCTGGCACACTGGCTGCCTCCCTTTTCCCATCTTTCTCTTAAGATATCTGGAACATTTAGGCATTGCACCAATTCAATTCCTGCCAAAATCCTATACATATCTGACTTCTTAGAAGTTTTAGCTCGGGAAGCAGGACTCCCTTCCCTTAGTGCTGAATTAGATCAGATCATCGTACCGAATCTGTCCCTACCCGAAAAGCATGATTTTTGAGGGTGCCAATAAAATTAGAGGATGGGAAACACAATTCTTTTTGGTCAAGTGCTTCTCCAACATTAGAGGAACATTCTCTGTAGCTAGTAAGTTTCTTATTTTTGGTTATTCAAGTTAGTTTATTATCCTTTACTAATAAATGTTTTTCTTTCAGATCCTGCCCCCAAGAAGATAAACCCTAAAGATCAAAAAATTGTGTTATCCAACTCAGGCAACAAAATAATGCTGAACATACTTAAACTATTAAATCTGGCTAAACTTCTTCAGTATTCCATTATTTTGGATTGCCACAAGGTCTTGGGGGAGCCCTTGATGGTTAAGTACAACGCTCGAGGAAAATGCTCATTAGTAATGGGCAAGTCAAATTCCTTCACTTCTAATTCACCAGTTCAGCTCGAGATGGGTAAAATATCACTACATTTGGTACAAAACCTCCTGTGCTATTACCTCATAAACTTATTTTCATGATTCATGCTCATCTTCCTTAGTAATGAGTAAATATGATAGTTCTGCCCCAGCTCCAGCTCTGCAATCCCAATCTCTCAGGGATGCCATTGCTAGTTCGTTTAAATCTATAAAAAATAAACTAAGCAATGGTTCTACATCTGCTACCACCCCTAGTAAGAAGCCTAAAATTAGGGCATGCATACTCCCATTATTGTAGAGGAGATTCCATTTGTAAATATCGACTCAGATTCTAGGGCCCTAAACCTTGTCCCTTCTGGGGAGGGAACTCATTAAACGACTGAAGTGGAGCTGTCTCAAGTCCCACTTCTTCATATTACTTTTTTGGGTACCCTTAGGGCACTAAACCATCTTTGTGAGGAGCGTGGGCTATGTATTTCTCCAGAAGAACCGCTTCCTTCCAAATCTCAATCCCCAACTCCCGTTAGTAAGTTTAACGACCTTCTTAAATTGGCTATTTAATCCCCGTCTTTCACTACCCTTAAGCCACCACAGCCTTCCTTTTATACTCAAGATCATCTATTTGCTATTCTTAAACAATTTATGTTGGTATGTTGTTATCCTGCTTAACCATCTCAGATTGTTTAATCGTTTATGCATAACATCCTCATTCTTGTTTGCTACTCATTTCAAGCTGCTAAACATATGTTTATGTTTCAAGAGGATGCTTTGGGACCTTCTGATGAATTGTCCAAGCTTAAAGAGCATGTTTCTTCACTTAACAATTACATAAGGAAAAGCTCATCACCTCACTTAAGGAAACAAAAACTTTACTTCATAAAGAAAGAAATGCTACACAAAAGGCAAAAGCTTTGGAAATAGCAGTTGAGGAGGCCGGCATGAGGGATGCCAAGCTCGTGGAGGAGAATGCATCTCTCAAGAGAGAAAGGCAAAAGAAAAGATTCCTCCTGAACAAATCAATTGGCATGATTATGGACGCAAAGCAGAAGACATCCCATTTCTTTGACTCGGCTCTCAATACCATTATTGAGAGATCCTATGAGAAGGCTCTTATATCATATTTGACATTCCTTCTCTTTCTCCAGTTTAAAATAACAAGTTTGTGAAGAAATTTTGAAGCAATGCTAAATAAAACTCAAGTACCTGGAATGGGACCCTCCGAGGAAAAGGAGGAGATTAATGCTAAGAAGCTATTGACTTTTGATGATCCTCTAGTCAATGAGGAGATTGAGTCACATGAGGAAGAGGAGGATAACGATAAGAGCAAAGGCGATGATGGCCAGGGCGATGATGATGATGAAGACAATTGTGGAGGCGATGGAAAGGGTCATTTTGGACCGCCAGACGATATGGATGGATTGGGAGATGCCAACCCAGACTTGATGGCCCAGGGTATGAAAGCTACCAAAATTCCCTATTCTTCCACTAAATATGCCTTTTAGAAAGACAACTCTCCTCAAAGTGACAAACCCTAAGGGAAGGAGCAGACCCCTCTGCCATCCAGTCCACTCTCTTAGGTATGGATTTCTCTGCTTAAATATTTTAGATTATCAAACTGCTCTTAGTTAATACGTTGGTTATTTTAGTTAAGGAGAAAATCAAAATTTCATTATGATGTTATGCTTGAAAAGAAGCAAATGGAGATAAATCGACTGAACAGTGAGTTGGATAAACAACTAAAAGAGTATAATGAGTTGTCCGATAGGTACAAGAACCTTGCTGCGAGTGTGGAAAAATTAAGATTTTATAAAGAAAAGGAAGTTGCTCTACGGTTGAAGAGAGCACGCCTCTATCAAGATAAACTCTTAGCAGAGAACGAAGAGTTAATGACCCTTTTTTGGATGTTGATCGACGATAGAAATACCTTAGAAGAGTTTCTATACAGAGCTTACTCTAGGGGTAAGTTTGTTGACTTCTCCTATTTAGGCGACAACTGTGGGGGTTTGCTCAGGCGCTTTCATCGTAGATACTTGGATGAGCATGAGTCTGATCCTCATCTCAAGGTGTGTTGGAATCTCCCAAGAGTCGCCTCCATTCCTCTTTCTTCACATTCTCTTTCCCTTAAAAAATAAAATATAATAAGAAAAGATTTGTTTTCGAATTGTATAAGAAATCAATTTTGTTGAACCCGAGTGATTGTATTATTATTTCTAGTAGCTTATGAATTTTGTCGCTTTTTGTTATTCTTCTTTTAGTCTAATTTTATCATATTGTATAGACCAAAGACATCTCAAGCAGTCCGGTTCCAATGGAACTTTTGAGTAAATTTGTCAAGTTAAAGAAAGATTTTAAAGAAAAATCTTTAATTCTCAAGACATCACAGTTAGTGAGACACTGCTTTCTCAAAGATCTACAAGAAGTTTACATGCGGTTTCCTCGTTTTCATTTTGACTTCTTGGGTGATGAAAAGGACAAATTGCTTAGTGAAATTTGAACCTATTACATCAAATTAATATTCTATCACGTTAGTCCTCCAATCGAGGAGTGGGATTATCATCAATTCCCTCTGGTTAACACCCCAGAAGAGATTAACACTTCTTTCGATTCGACTCTTGCCCTATATGCTAGGTCATTTTAAAAGGCCAAAACTACAGTTTCAAAACTCTAACCGTTAGATGAATGTTTAAGAAATAGAATTGTAACACACTTTGACTTTCTTTACTGTTTGTAAACTTTGCTGTTATTAATGAAAAAGTTTGTTTTCCATGTATTAATCCTTATTTACTTATTCTAAATAGGAAACCCAATCAGTGCGTGCATCTTATCCACTAGATGTTTTCTTGCGAGCGATTGAGATTAAGGATAAATTACTAGCAGACATTGAAAAGAGGAAGCCCTTCCAAAATGCTTCAGCTTTACGGTTTTCGAACAAACCAGATGTGCAAGAGTAGCATAGGAAATACTATCAATTAAGATCGATGTTTAAAAAGCATAAAGAAGTAACCTCGAGTTTAGAGTATCGAATTGACGGGAAGATCAAATAATCTCAAGCACAGAGAGAAAAGATAGACATGGTTTTAATTTCTACACCCTCAGTTGAGATTGATGCCGAAATGGCCAAATTACATCAATGAATAATTGATGTTGAAGTGGAGTTAATGAAGAGTCAAGTATCTTATCAATCTCTGGAACTTAACGCAAGTGGAGGCGAATCTAGCCTCCCTATTTCTACTCCCAAAAGAGCGACTAGATCTCATTCTTTAGCTAGTCAAGAATTTCCTACTCTGACAAACCCACCTCCTAGTCTGAGTAATGAAGTAATCCTAGGTGGGGCAAATAAGTAAAATTTACGTGCATGCAACATTTCAACTGGAAGTGGAATGAAAAGGTATCTCAGCGTCTTAATGATTATGAAAGCAAAGTTGAAAAGCTTGAGCATGAGAAATACGTTCTAAAACAAGAGATTGAAAAGTTAAAGAGCGTGACTCGAACTTTGAGAGGAGCCAACAAGACTCTCCATCATGCTTTGAAGATTCAAATTGATGATGCAAACACTATTCAGAGGAAAGAAAAGAAAATCAAGGAGCTTTTGGATGTGTCCCTTTGCCACGTTACTGACCCTTTAATTGCCAAAGATTTGGACAAGCAAGCATGGAGCCTTGAGCTTTAGCAAAAATTTGCTTTAAATAGACTCTTCTTTTTGTTTGATTTTCGTACTTGCAACTTTGTATATAGTATATTAGACCATATATGAATTTTTATTTGAATGAATGTTACTCAAATGTTAGATATGTAGCTTTAAATCAAATACTGGCTCTTATTTAAAATTGCTTGGTGATTAGCATTCTGCTTTCTGCATGTTGAGCTTTTGATGTACAGATCGGTATTCTACTTGCTAAAGGAATTGAGAACCTTGCTTATTAAGCTCTTTAGAACTTGATTCAAGAAGTTGCTTTCCCATAATATTTAGTAGCCTGTCCAATGATGGAGATTCCCGTTAAATGAACTTAAATTGAGAATTTATTTTGTGAAACTCTGTTGTTGAAGTAATAACTTCTTTGAATAACTTTTGAAGCATTATGTCTGTCGGTTGGTAAATTAAAAAACCATTTTGGCAGTAATTTATCGAAGATCAAAAAACCAATCTGGTAATAGAAGAAGACAAAAAACCAATCCGATAATAGAAAAAAGACTTGAAAACCCAATTTGGCAATAGATAAAAGACCAAAAATTCTTATCGTGCGATAATATAAGACCAGGAAACCTTATCTGGCAATAAATAGAAGAACCAGGAAACCTTGTCTAGTAATAATAGAATAAGATCAAAAATCCTTATCTGGTAATAATAGAAGAAGACTAGAAATTCTTATTTGATAATAATAATAGAAGAAGACTAGAAATCCTTATCTAGTAATAATAATAATAAAAGAAGACTAGAAATTCTTATCTGGTAATAATAGTAAAAGAAGACTAGTCCTTATCTCGTACTTGAAGACTGTGTTCGTTGAGGAGCGCAAATTGCTCATATTCGATGGATATTTCTGTAGAAAATTGTTTGACTTGGAGCATTATCTGGCTTTGATTTTTGATTGATTTGTTTGGCATTACCTTAGGCAATGATGTCTTCTTGGATCGAACCCCTTATCACCATCTTAGGTGATGATTTAGGTTTTGTTGTCCGGAGCATTTGGTCAACTTCATCAAGCAAGACCGTAGACTTACCCGACCTCCCCCTAAGAGGCACTTTAGTGAGGCCTTTGATGATGGCACTAAAGGCTTAGTCTGGTGCTTTTTTCTAGCTATCTTTAAGATGAACCAAAGACTTACCCGACCTCCCTTTAGGAGGCACTTTAGTGAGACTTTTGATGATGGAACTGAAGGCTGGTTTGGCGCTTTGGATAGGCCAGAGGCTTACCCGTCCTCCTTTTACGAGGAGCTTCAGTGAGGCCTTTGATAATGGTACTAAAGGCTGGTTCAGTGCTTTGGACATGCCAAAGGCTTACCCGTCCTCCCTCTAGGAGGCGCTCTAACCCGACCGCGTAGGAAGGGGTTGAAGGATTGCAGATGCTCTGGTTAATCCTTTTCAAATGGAACCAAAGGCTTACTCTGACCTCCCTCTAGGAGGTGCTTTGACCAGGTTATCTTGGCAGGGACAATGGCTTTAGCCCCTTATTGCCATCTTAGGCAGTGGTTTAGGCTTTCCATTATTTTAGGAGAGTTTTACTTCTCAACCATGTAGATACACTTATTCTATTAAGAAACTCTTTCTTTATTACCGACTTGTTCGATATCTTTGTACAAATTCGTCAAGCTTTCCAAGCCCTAAGAGATTGTTGATTATTCCCTCCAAGCTTTGACAGTGATTAGTGTCGAGGCCATTAGAGCAAGGTAATGACAATATAACCCTCTAAGATTCCTTTCAATCTTTGGTCGCTTCTTTTATGAAGGCCAATAGTTGAGCTTATCTTTAGTGAGGAGATATATACTCTCATAAGATGTGGTAAGAGAGCGGTTCTTAGGAAGTCGTAGTCTTTTGAAAGTTGATCTTTCAAAGCTCCTTTTTGCTTTCTTATGCATGATAGGCTCCTTAGTTTCTGTAACAAGCTTTCTTTTTAAAGAGTCTCGACCTAGTTCTTGAGAGTGGTAAGGACATTTTCTCACTTTTTAGTGAATCGATTAAATCTCTTTCTATTTCCTTTTCGAAAATGGTCCCCTTGGCCTTGAGTTGAATCTCCCTTTTCATTTTCAAGAAGATGTTATCGCTTTTTTTCTACCTTCCTAGAGTGAAGATCGGTGTTGGACCAATATGAAATGGATTCACACTCCACTTTTCAGGATTGTAAGGAACTACCTGTATAATTTATAGTGCCATAATCCTCAATGTTTGTTCTTTATAAAGCCGGGGATCATTAATAGTTCGGTAGGTTGGCCTGGTGACTTGAAGTCCAGAGGATCCTTATTCAGAGATTTCAACATGATTAATTGGATGACTAAGTAGAACATAGTTGATGCGATTAATTGGTATTGACAACCAAAGGTAGGTCAGTTGAGAGTAGGATATGCTTGGCGGGGGCAAGTTCTTTAAGCCCTAAATATGCAAGCTGAGGTAGTTCCACTTAAGGTTTTAAAAGTATAGGTAAAGTCGTCTTGGTAGAGGGATGGTTAAGGCAATGCTAGGCTAAGTAGCTAGGACAAAGTATGTTCAATGTCAAATCCATAATAGTTCAATTGTGCGTCGAATAACAAGGCTGTGATCATGTCGAAAGTCATGTGAGAACAAAGTCGACATGCAGGTTACAAGTCAAGCCAAGTTGATATGTAAGTTATAAGTCAAAGCCAAGTCGAAATACAAGTCACAAAGTACATCAAATATGCTATGCCATAGTCCAATATTCAATCCTTTATGTGTACAAAGTTTGAGTGTTAAAATCGGCCAAAATCCCTAAATTGATTTAGGGTTACAAAATAAAAAATGTGAGGAGAGAGGTAAGAATGATTTGCCCCTCCTTCAACACTCTAGGGTCGTATTTATAGGGATAGGTAAGCGGCATTGCAGCTTTGGGTCGGCTTCGCTGGTCTTTGGCATCAACAATGTCATACGACATTAGCTTCGACGTTGCACGGTTAAGCTTTAGTGTTGCTTCGGTAGTATTCGACATCAATAAGGAACGACGTTGCTATGGTGTGATGATGTTATATCATTCTTCAGAATGTCAGCCTTAATAAACCTTGTGAATGCTGATGGTTTTCGGCATCGTTAATCTTATGTATTGAGATGCTCTTGATTGTTGCCCGCAACATCAGTTGAAAGCGGCACTATGGATTTATAGCACTGATAGCTTTTGGACATTGACGGTGTTCACAATCAACATCGCATGTGTAGCCTCTATAGTTATTGATAACGTTCCCTACCATCATTGTAGAATAGCGGCTTTGATCGTTAACAACCTTAATGATAGGTGGTTCTATCTAAAGGCAACTCTAAGGAGCGGCGGCGTTGGTATTGAAGTCACATCATGGAGATGTGACATATTATTTAACATCATAGATGAATAGCAATATGGAATGGTGGCAACATCTGCGATGATGTTATTAACTTCGAGCAGCATTATTGGAGCAGCATCGGCTGTAGACTTCTTTCAATGATAATGGTGCAAGACATCAATTATCAAGTGGATGGCGGTGCTGATTAGGCATGACATCAACGAGACGCGACATTGATACGAGGTGGCTTTATCTAGTATAACTTAGGAAACTATGATTCTCGGTATCGTTATGTGGTAAAATTCAATAATTGATGAAGTGCGTTATCATCGATGAATGACGTTGATCATGCTCGATATCCTTACTTTCTTTGATAACTCACAATGTTGATTCCATTCGGCATTGCTTTGTGATGGAAGTCAACCTAACCCTATGGGTGATTGGCGGCACTGATGTTGCCTAGGGTTCTTTGACTTTACTGATGTAATGCGATGCCAACGTTGATGAGAGTAAGCATTGTTGGTGTCAACGCTAACTTATTCCCATTACTTTGGCACTGCTTATTGATGTGGTGTCATGATCAAGTAGCATGTCGAACATCTTCGAGGTCGACAATGGTGATAACAAAGTGTATGCGCTAAAGCCAAATTAACATATCTCTTTGGAATGTCCGTAAATTCATGAAATGATAGAGTCAATAATTTTTACGAAATGAACTCCACAAAGTTAAGGAATTGAACTTATGTCTTGACAACCACTTGAGCAAAGTTAGCGGGACAACAGACAAAGAAGTACTCATATTTGAAATAACCAAGTTTATTCCAAAGGCCAATGATTATATTATGGCCTTTAGGAGACTCCAAATAGGTTAAGGATGGATTATCTCTCCACTTCTTCAAACTGTATAAATATCTAATCTCTTCAAGAGTAAGCACACTGCCCAAGTGCCGAAGAAAGGTCATATAGGTGTAATTCAGTGAAGCGTAACCATTTGGATGAAGCTGGGTAGGGGCAAGCTTCATGAATTAGAGGAATAGCCAAATGAAGTGTTTTAATGAACGAATACCTCCATAAAGGCACATGTAACGATTACAAGTGGTATGCATTTTGGTGGGGCATGGGCTTACTAAAAGGGCTTTGTGGTCAAGACTTCTTCAGGAATACCATGGTGGTCACAGATTTTTCTAACATCCACCTTAGTCAAAGTAGATGTTGGAGAATCTAGAGGGTTATCGAGAATCATGACACCCTCTGGATTGATATCAAGGGCAAACCCTATGTAGGATTCGTCTTTCATGGCAAAAGGAATCTCTTGTAAAGACTGCCCGAGATGACGATTGGATGTTTAAGGTCTAGATAGTGTCAAAGTAGATATTGGGGCAGAAGATGAAGCTCCTATTGGTGGAGTAAACTCTTAAGTATACGGACCTACACCCATTGTAGAGAGACGCAATGAGCTTCTATGGTTCATAGCTTATTAGAAAGAATCGATGCAAGAGCAAGGTCATGTGAGATTTAACTTTAATCTTCATGTTGTAACTAAGCCTGTTATAGTCGATATAGAGGACCCAATGGATGTTAGTGTGTATCTACTAACCAGATCCCATACATTGAAGGGGCAATGATGTATAGTTCAGCCTATGCAGTGTCTGTCCTATGTCCACCAAACAATGTATGCGAACTCTCTATATAGATAGCTCAGTCGTGCTGGCAAATGAGCTCCGTCAAATAATTGAACCGTGTGCTAGATTTTAAATGTCATCGTAGAATTTACGATAAAGGAACAATTGTTCAGAGCGACACGAAATTTTCCTTTGCATGGTACAAGAGTAAAGTGTCAATATACCTAAAGTCAAGTCTAGGAAAACTCAAAATTGAAACCATGGGCTTAAATGTGAAAGAGTGCTTGGAGTCACAGATGGGACAACTTACAAAAATCCAAGAAAACTCAAGTTCAAGCTTTCCATGGGTCATGGATGAGTGCATATAGGAAGATGGAGTGTGGGAATGAGGTCGAATGTGGTTAAAGGCCATTATCAGACATCGATGACCATAAAGTGGTGGCTACCCACCTCAGGCAGCGATTGGAACGAGAAGGCGACACTAGAAAATGAAACTGAATTGAAACCCCAAAGAATTAGCATGGAGTTCTTATGGATCGGGTATGATGGATTTTTCCAGATCAATGATAGCAAATGATTGAAAACAATCGACATTGAAGCTAAGGGCTGATGGCAGCATTGGATAAGCGTAGAAGAAGACGAATCACATGAACTAAGTTTGAAATCGTGAAGTAGGTTGTCAAATTAAAAGTGAAAAAAATGACTAAGTGTTACTTTAAGTAATAACACCTGAAAAAATGACAGGTATTGATCTATAAGGATCCGTACCGAGTCAATAGATTTAAAAAAAGGAAAATGACGATAGAAAAATAAGAAAAGGAGTGGTAATATAAATGTAAAGTGAACGAAAAAGGGAGATGAAATCCTACCTGACCAAATGAAAGAAGAAACTTTCATAATTTCCTGAACTGATTAAAGAATCTAAATGGAATACATCAGCTCTTATATCATCCAAGGGATATGAATCTGCACTGTTTAAAGTGACTCATTTAACCAGAAAGGATGCATCGCTTTATGAAGTCTATTTGGAGAAGGCATATTTCCAAATTAGAGTTCGAATTCAAAAGAACACAAAGCATACTTTGGGGAGCAAGTGTTATCCTGCTTTTAAACTAAGCGATATCTCAAAAAATCAAAACCATTGAATGCCTGTTAATGAACTAGAAGTCAAGAATTCAAGCTTACCACCAAGAATGCAAGTCTAATGCCAATGTGTGAATGTAACACCTTGTAAAATTAATAAGAAATTAATTAATTTATAATAAGCTAAAAATGAAAATTTTACACATGTCAGAATTTGGCCATGAAAGTTACACCATTGCGTTCATGGTTATTTTCTTATCAACTTTCATATATAAGTTTTGCGATCAAAGTTCAAACGGAAAAGCCATTGACGTTGAAGTTTTCGAATTTAAAATAATTTTAATGAATTTTAAACTTAAAAATTAAATATCCTTAACGTTTGAAATTAAAATGGTAATAAATAATTTAATGTTAAGGGAAATTCAATGTTCAGGAAAACATTAATAGTACGTAACAAAATGGGAAAGTAATAAAAATAAATGACAAACAATAATCCACGGTTGAAAATAAGAGATTGGTCGAACCCCTTCTCTGGGCCGATCGATCGTTAGAGGTCGACCACCAGGGGAGGAGTGATCGACTGGTAAATAATTGGCATCCAGGGTTAGGTTAGGCCACGAACGGTCCAAATTTTATTATTTTAAACTGACTTAAATCCTACAGTCCAAACGTGTTCTAACCACTATAAATAAGAGCTTTCCCTCTCACTTTATTTGCAAAATACTTGAAATGCTAGCATAACTCGATCAATCTTCTTCCTTGATTCTTCAATTAGATTCAAGAATTCAAATCTGAGGAAAAAAGGTAATAGGTTTATATATACACACAAACACACACGTTTTTCTATTCTTATTCTTCCCTAATCTATGATTTTGAATCTAATTTATATACAATTGAATTGTTATGTATTTTAAAAAGAAGAAATTTGAAGGATGAGTTAAGCGTAGATGTGAATCGAATCCAAGAGAAAGCAAGGAAACTATCTGTGAGTGGAAATCTTTATTTTTCACATTTTAGTAATTTGCATAGTAAAAGTTCGGATTTGTTTTATGCCTTGGGGGATTTTTGTATACGAAAATCCAAAATCCTAAAACCTTAAAATTCCCCCAAATAAAATGTTAATTCTTGGATTTATTGGAATTTCAATTATTCTATGTTAATATAATAGAATTTAATTTGTTATTTGAAACTTAAATAATTTATCTTCTATTCTACTTCCACTTCTAATTTCTATTGTTGCGAAAAGGGGGTCAAAAAGAAAATTATTAGGAAATGGTATGCAATGTTCAAATTCTCTTATTTGTAGTCTGCATCACCTATTTATGTAATATAAATAATTATAAATCCTTTTTTCCGCTTCAAGGTTGTATATGTAAAAGTTGAATAAAATATAAAGCATTTAAATTGTAAGTTTTGTTTTCTTGAAGTAGATGCCGTAATTCTATTATATTAATGTAAAATAAATTTGGTATTATTTCATTTTTGAATACACACACACACATAAGTCCATTTTGTCTAGCTAAGGATATTAGCTATTTTGTAAATTATTGTATGGAACTTAAGCTTGTATGGATACAAAAGTTTTAACATTTTAACAAATAATATAGGAAGCGAAGTCTTAAAATAGGAATATTTCTACACACGCTTAGGAATATTTGGTTAGCCCAAATTATGTACGTATAAATATATTAATAATGTATTAATAGCAACATATAAATTGTTTTATATAGAATAAATAAGTTAGTAAATAGCGTTAAACCTTTAGGAAGGAATTAAGGGTAATTATGGAAATTAATCCATATATAAACACGAAATATGGAATTTTCCTTATATGGCCTTAATTTGTAAATGCGGTGGGATATTATATATATGTATGTATGTATGTGTGTGTGTATGTAGAGAGAGTGTGTGTGTATGTATATAGTAGTATGTTAGACGGGTGGAAATATGACTAAGTTATAGGGATGCAATGTTAGTCAAAAGCACACAGAAGCCTGATCAGCTAACCTGGCCACTAGCAGTGTGACTTTCGGACTGATGTGAGACATTGCCTATAATAAGTATCCACGGTGGAAGTGAGGTTAGTCCGAATTTGGTTGGATAAATCTTTCCTGCTAATCCTGCTACCAGCATTTACGAATAGTCAGACTAATGTGAGATGTCACGGTTTGGGTTACGATTCATACGACAGATATCCCAATACGGGCTTGCTTCTAGGTTTGGGTGGAAAGTGGCTGTTGTAGGGTCTGCCTCCTTCCCATCCAAGAAGTATTAAATGGTCGAGATTATCTTTTAGGTGCGATAAAGGGAAATCAATGGAAGTGGTCTGCTTCTGGATCGAGGTATTAAGTGGTTATTATAGGGTCTACCGCTTTCCCTAAATGAAGTATTAAGTAGCCTGATGGGATTTCTTGTGATGTCAGTTAGGAAGTACCAGGGAGGTGTCCGTCTTGGGTTTATGTATTAAGTGATAGGGATCTGCCTAGGGTATAGGTATTAAATGGTCAGAGTCTGCTTATCTCCCATTAAAGAGGTATTATGTGGCTCAAGTGCTTTCTCTCACATCGTTAGGGCATGATTAATGGTAGTTGCAAAGATGGACTAGAAGGGCCCTTGTCCTAGAGTTAAATGTAGTTTTGATTTTGGACTGGAAAAGCCTTTTTGGCTTAAACTGGAGGTATACTAAGTAGGTTAATATATAGGATGCACAAGACATATTACTTATCTAAATGATACTGCCCAAATACTATTATGGAAAGACTTGAGATTTTCATTCAACAAACATTATTGTTCTAACTTCCACCTCATTACAACACACAGCTTAGGGGAATGATGCTCTTGGAGAAGATGGAGGTAGCGATGAAGATTTGTGGTGGTTCAGTTATTTATCTATATTTTTGGTATATTCAGATGTACCTAGATTTCTGACATGTTATGTTATTTTAATACATTGTGTTATGGATATTTTAGAATGTTGTATTTCTGAGATTTGATTTTTATGAGATGGGTACTTATTTCTGTTATTATATTTTATCCCTTCCGCTGTGAGATTCTAAAAGCATAGATAGAAAGCTCTGTATATTGTTCTTTGCATCAATTTTATCAACCAATAGCCAGCTTTAGAATGGAACTAAGGTTCAAGGGGCTTTTATTGGATCGAAAATTAGGCTCATTCTGGAGAGAGTTGCTACATTTGGTATCAGAGCTAGGTTGCATTTAGTTGCATCATGATAGAGGGTTCTCGCATTGTAAACTATGGCGAAACTTTTTCTCTTACCCCTACATGTCCCGACAATGTGCGTTGGTCAGGCAGTCAAGAGGCTGGCCATAAAACCAACAGCTGGGGTTACCATTTGCAGCCACCCCCAATTAAGGTGACTGTTACATTTGGTATCAGAGCATATGTTACCTAATCAACGGGAATATGCATACGTAAAAGTGCAAATTTGTTATGTTTGAAAGTATTTTTTCAAAACCCTACTATATATAAACACTTTAGTAAACATATGCAATCACACTAGGCAAAGTTTTATTTCATCAAATAATACCATCGTAAGAAATTGTAACCAAAATCTTAAACCTAAAGATAGTTGATTATGGTTGAAAACAATAGCTCGAAGCTGGGAACCCCTCCACAAAAGAAATACGTACCATACGAGGTATGCCAAAATAGTTCAAGCAATACGTAGAGCATGTGAGGCAAGTCCCCATTCTTCAACAAGCTACACTAATGGCACTAGCTACTTCACCCACTAAAGCAGTACCCCATCCACTAGACTTCCCTAAAATGTGTAAAGACTTTCAGAACATGGGAGGACGAGCGTATATGGGGCGAAGATTTTGTTGAAACAAAGACTTGAATTAACAATTGTGAACGGATATTCCAGGAGCTGGGATGGGAAGACCAAATCAAGAGGAGGATAGCTGCATGGCATTTAAAGGGGGAGGCACTAGATTGGTGGACCATAGTAGTTAAAGAGAATGTCGAGGAAGGAGTTACTTGGGCTGAATTTCGGGCTCGCTTTGAGTCACGATTCATGTCCAATGATGAAGTAAGTTTGCAATTGGAGAAGTTTATACAACTGAGGCAAGGAGACTCCACGCTGAAGAAGTATATCAATAAGTCAATGGAATTAGCTAAATTTGGATTGAGCTCGATTGATACTCCTATGAAGAAGGATATAAAGACTTAAAGGACTAAATTCTTCACTTAGGGAGTTGCTTTTGCCTAAGTACCCATAGGCGCCACTTATGAGATGATAATTAAAATGGCCATACTGCAGACCATTGGTATTGAGAAGAAGGAGAAAGTAGGATAGGCATACAATCAAGGTAGAGCAAAGAAAGGGGATTTTGTCCTGATAAGAAAGCCAGGGGAAGATCAAGAACGGATGTGTGACATGTCGTAGGTGCCAAAAGAAAAGGCATGTGGCTAAGGATTGCAAAGTGAGTTTGATGAGGGACAAATTCAAGGGGAGATGCTAACACTATCACAAGAAGAGGCACTACAAGAATCAACGCCCAAAGCTAACAAAGGAGGGACAAGGTGGGCAAGTTTATGCCATTGAGCCCGTACTAGTCTTAAGTAGATCTCCTCCCAAAGACAAAGAAAAAGCTACACTGGAAGGTACAACTATTATCTCCGGAAATACTATTCGTACCTTATTTGATTCATGAGTGTTACTACAAACATACATATCGAGCTTCTATAAGAGAATGTGTCAAGTTTGGCATCGACAAGGGGCGTCGATTTAGAAGAAAGCCAAGTCATCAAGCACCCAACATTTAACAAAGGATAGTGAGCTTCAAGCAATAATAAGAAGATGTCGAACCTCTACAACAAAAGGGGGTGTCGAATGCTCAAATAGTTAATAGGAATAGAAAGGCACCAAGCCTTTGAGAATATCAAACTTCAAGCAGATGGCAAGTATAGAGGATATCAAACTTGAACACAAAGAGGAAATGATGTCGAGCTTCAACAACCATAAGGGTTGTCGAGCATGTAAAGAAAGAGAGGTATCGAACCTCAATGACCATAGAGGTTGTCGAGCATATAATAAAAAGAAGGTACTTGTAGATATCGAGCTATACTTGTAAATATCGAGCTTTAACAATAAAAGAGTTATTGAGTCCGAAGATAGCAGAATTAACAAAGGCAAAGGAAAAAATATCAAACCTCTACAACACGAAGTGCTTTAGAACATGTAATAAAGGGACGATATCGCACTACTAAAAGACATTAAGCATCTAGTTATGTACTAGAGATGCCGAGCTTCTACATAGATGATGAATTCCAAAGGAATAATAAACTTTAACTCTAGCAAGGGGTTTTGAGCTTCTATAAGCAAAAGATACCAAAACTCAAAAGATGTAAACGATGTCGAAATTCTACAAAAGAGATAGTGCTACCTAACTTAAACAAGCAAGTGATGTCGAATATCAACAATAGGATGCCAAAATTACATCAAGGTAGCATTGTCAGAGCCCTTGGATCCCATGCCATGACACGTGTTAACCATCCCGCATGGTTGCACCCCTATAATTAGAATCAAATCGACAACCAATAGGGGATGATTCTTTCTTTCTCTATTTCTCCAGTTTTAAAATTATAAACTCTAAATTGAAGTGGGTATTTTAGAGCCGATTGTAATTTTTTGGACTTTTTAGATATAAGGGCTTGACCAATTAACTTTGCATATCATACTTCTGTCAAATAAGAATATTGACTATTATTGAACTTTTGATATGCATATGGCTCATGTTTGTACTTGGACATCGATAAAGAACATGTACATGACTGATCTTTGGACTTGGACTTAAACTTGAACTTACATATACTTCCAAGCTTGCATAAGGCCACTTAAGCCCTTATCCAAACCAACCTTAACTTGCCTTGCATATTTTGGTTAGCGAAGAAATCTGCTAACATTTTGATGCTAGAAGGAGGACTCGAATCTCCGACCCTCCACATATCCCTACAGAGGACTTTAGAGACTTTCATATCCTGCATACCCCTTTAAAGGAATTTGACTTTCCTAATCCCTATTAAGGACTTACTATATCCTGCATAACGTATTGAACCATATAATGACTATCTTTGAATAAGGATCCTTCGAGCCTTACTTTCCTAAGTCCACTTATCAAGTGACCCATAATCTTCAATTCCATGAGGAACAAGTATTAAGAAACTTGACATTGATGACTTTAGCCAAAAAGAGATGAGTAATTTCTTATGACCTGGATAATTGGAGCATAAATCCATTCCATATGGGATCTACTCGACTTCGCCTATTATCCTACTCTAAGAAAAAAACAAGAAAAAGAGCGATCCGTTCTCAAAAATTAGAAAGACTATATAGCTACGAGATAAAGGAACCATCTTCAAAAACGAAATAACAAATGATTTTGATAAGTTTGCCCAAAAGTGGAAAGGAGCAATCAATCGCTTTCCCACACCAATCAGAACTCGAATTTTTTTATAGAGAAAGCTTGTCGTTAGAACTGATGAGCATATCTAATGTTACAAGAAAGCCAAACAGGGACCAAAGATGCAATCCCTTAGGAATTTCCAATATACTAGAGCCTGTTCTCTTACCACCTTCTATTAAAACATCCATCTTCTAACTAAAGAGAGGTTTGGCTATTGGCCTTCAAAGAAGAAGCGATAAGGAAATGAAAGGAATCTTTGGGGTGCTTATTGCCAATATCATCGAACAAATGGACACAAAACCAATCAATGCTAAGCCCTTAAAGGGATGATGGAGAATTTCTTGGGAAAAGGAGAACTCCAGAAGTTTGTTAACAAGATTTGAGCAAAAGATCAATGTATCTACCAAGATCAAGTGCTTAATAAAGAGGAATGCTTCATGAAAAGGACTTATAAAATAAAGGAAATGCCTTTGATCTTGCTAGAAGGCCTTGGTCAAAGCACCTCCTAGAGGGAGGTCAAAGTAAGCCTCTGGTCTCGCCGATAAGGCCTGGCCAGAGCACTGCAAGTCTTCAATCCCGCCTACGTGGCCTGGTCGAAGCACCTCTTAGAGGGAGGATGGAGTACGTCTTTGGTCTTGCCTAAGATGGCCTGGCCAAAGCACCGGCCAGCCTTCGGTTCCACCTATAAGGGCTGATCGGAGCGCCTCCTAGAGGGAGGATGGATAAGACTTTTGTTCTGTCTAAGATGGCTAACCAATTGCACTAACCAGCCTAAATCATTACCTATAAGGTAATAAGGGGCTCAATTAAAGCCTAAATCATTGCCTATAAGGTAAAAAGAGGCGAAAGAAATCAAAGCCTATATAAGGTAATAAAGGATGAAAGAAGTTAAAACCTAAATCATTATCTAGAAGGTAATAAGGGGCGAGAGAGATCAATAAAGCAAGTGTAATTTCGTCCTAAGAATGGATTAAAGTAATTTTCTAGGAGGAAGTGTAATTAAACATGACTAGTCTGGCTCTAAGCTAAAATTGAAGCAGCCTTCGAAAGAAGGATCAAGAACTATCTACTACACAAAACCAAGGGTCTCAGCGTCAAATATGAGCATCTGAGAAATTCTGAATCTCCCTGTCAGAAATATTCTGTCAAATAACGAGAGTCTTCACTATTTATTGAATTTCCAGTCTCTTATTAGTTGGAATGTGAATTCTACCAGATGATTTCTGGTCTTCTTATTAATTAAATTCATGGTCTTCTCATCGAGTGGATTTTTGGTCTTCTTAATTGAACTCGGTATGAAAAGCTGCTTTTATATAGGAAGGAAAGCAAATTGATTCAAAAAATGAATTTCAAAACCAAATTTTCAATGTTTTAAAGATCAATAGGAAAATTTAGTCAAATTTCCTTGGCGTTTACGAAGAAAAATGATTGATTTAAGAAAGAAGTAATTTCTCAAGATTATGGAAGTCATAATTATTTACTTCACACTTTTTAGAAGAAAAAGGGAAAGTCTCATCAATGAATATGGCAAGCAAATACTATAACACCCGACGAGCAACTCTCAAATCAAGGCCTGCCTACAGCATTCTTCAAGGAAACAAAAATTGAAGACCACAGATAATGTTAAAGCCTTGAAGTGAGTCACAAATCTCAAATAGCTCAGCAAGTTCAAATACAAGACGAGAATAAGAAAGAGAATACAAGATTTATTCAAAATATCAACTATTTAGGTCCAAATTTATTTATCAGTTTACATACAAAAGAGTTACAGATATCAAGAAAATTCATTCAAGTCTTCTTGAGAAGGAGGAGGTGGAGGAAGCATATAATGTTGATATACTCTTTCTTTCCCTCTCCTCAACATCAAGACGACATGGATGATTTTCACTTGAGGCAAGGGCAATTCTAAGCAGAAAGGGATGGCCTCCAATATCTTGAGATGGTCAGAATACCCATATAAAAAGAAATGTTGATAATATCTATATCCCGCCTCTGCTGCTCTGCCTAACTTCTGGTTCATTTCTGGACCTAAGAAAGAATAGTCGACTTTTAAGCCAAAAGCAACTATTATTTCAAGCAAATAATCTACGAGGGAATCTAATTAGGAATTTCCAAGCGACATCACCTTAGTTATTTTCAGTTGAGACTCGAGGTTTTGCACTTTTTTCCTTTAGAGCTTCAACAATCGAAGAAGGTTCGGTGATATGAAGGATCGCCACATCCAATAGTTCTTAAGTTTCTTCTCCTTCTTTCGGATGATGATTATATCGTCAATAGAGTAAATATGAATCTTTAATGCATGGTCGACCATCCTATTGGCCCTCTTAAGAGCCTTAACCTTTTGCTCAAGAGCAAATTTCTCACATCCATCTCCGCAACCTGACTTGATACTTATTGGGATATTTAGAAACTTATTCAGTCCACTTTCCTTTAAAAAACTTGGTGCATTCATATTTATACTCCTAGCACCACTTGGAAATTTCTCCATCATTTAAACCCGGAGGTAGGTTTTCCAAAGAGTAAATTTCTTTTTACCAGCTAAGGATTGAGATCAAGTTGTCCTTATAGGAGTAGGAAGGCTGGATTTACCCCCACTAGTGATAAGCTCTAAAGTTTGACATGATACTTGACTCTTCAATCGATCAACTTCAAAGTCTTCAATTTTCTGGTGCAATCGGGCAATTTCTGCATCAACCTCAATTCTTTGGTCTAGAGGACCAAATTGACCAACTGTAGTTATGCTCTCTTTTAGCTCATTATTCTCATTATCTTTCTCTTTAATTTTCTCTTCTAAACTTGAGGTCATTTCATTCATACTACTTAATGTTGACCTTAATTTGTAGTATTTGTTATGCCATTTACATGATTCTGGGTTATTTGGAAATGGTATAACTGAACCATCTTGAGAGGAGCGCTTTCTAATATCGAACATCAGTCTGGCCTTGAGTCTATCTAATCAAGAAGGAAAGTCAAGATCGCTAGACATAAGCATTATTTGACATATCCTAGTGAGAATAAGTAATTGAAAAATCAACAGATGGGTAGAACAAATTCTTTAATTAATAACAACAAGGTTTACAAGCATGAATAAGTTCAAATTACATTAACAATTCAAGTTGTATATGTTCAATTCTTAAGTTTAGAAGCAACAATTTGAGCTTTTAGAAGAGAACCCACCGACATAGGGAAAGTAGAGTCAAAAGAAGCATTAAACTTGTAGGAGTAATAACTAGGGGAAACTGATGATAACCCATCTCTTGATAGAAGGACTAGAGTCTTCACATAATAGTTTAGCATAATTAGACCGGATTTCTTTAAGTCAACTGTCTTTTTCATCACCTAAGAAATCAAAATATTAGCGGGGAGTTGTGTGTAAACTTCTTGAAGGTTCCTAAGAAAACAGTATTTTGTTAGTCGGGAGGTTCTGAGAATTAACGTTTTCTCCTTGAAATCCCCTTTTAGCTTGACAAATTTACTTAAGAGCTCTTTTGAAATAGGTGTACTCGGTTGTTCCTTAACCTTTGTATTTTAAGAAAAATAGACTAAGCCACGGAGATAAAAAAATGTTGAAAAATATAAAGATCGTACAAATTACATAATATAATGACAAAATCACTTAGGTTCATACAATATAGACCCTTTGTAAAACTAAAAAATAAATCTCTCTTTTTTAAACTTGACTTTCTTAGGAGGAAGAGTGTTGAGGGAAAGTGAAATGATCGTGATCCAAAGAAGATTCCAGCATTCCCTGGGATGAGGATTAGTCCTAAGATTATTAAGAATCTATTGAAGATGCCTAAGTAAAACCCCACTCTCCTTTCCTAGGAAGAAAAGTCAGTAAAAAGGTTCCTAAAATAGATTTTATAGAGGAACTCCATTAAATTGTTCCTATCTTCAATCAACATCCAAAAAATTGTAGTCAACTCTGCGTTCTCTTTGAAAACTCTTTCTCGATAGAGGCGGGATCTTTTTAAAAGTAGAGATACCCTTTTCTTTTTGAAATCTTTCAATCATTTAGTATAAATGAGAAGGTTCCTATACTTTTAGATAAGTTGTTATGGTCTTTAACCAATTTCTCGATTTCTCTATTTAATTGAAGCACCTCTTTCTTGCGCTTCTCGTGTAAAATTTCAAAGTGATATTATTTCTTTTCGTTAGCTAAAAATATTAGATTTATTAACTAAAAGCTAGCAAAAACTTGTAAGCATTTAAAGATGATAGGCTTTAAACCTATGAAGTGGGAGCCTTTAAGGGAGCAGCCTGAATTTTCTCATTACCCGATTTCGTGCCATGATGGCCAGAGGCATGAACTTCCTTTAAGGTAATGTCTTCTTAAGAAGCATGTGGAAGATCAGGAAGATCGGAGAATTCAACATCATGGGAAGATGAGCCCAAATTATGATCACCTGACCCATTACCGCCACTTCCTGGTCCCTTAGGGTCTTTATTACCATCACCCCCATTCTTCATGAAATCATCATCATCATCATCATCTTCATCATCATCATCCCTACCTTCACCAGGTAGAGGATTATCAAAAGATGGTAATTCCTAAGGGTTGATGGCTTCCTCTTCTAGAAATTCGTCTTGCAAAGATCCGAGGACTCTCCCCAATTCAAGGTCAATCTTCCTCTTGAACTTGTCTTTCAATGTTGGCAGCGAAGGGATCAACTCGAGATAATTTTCTATATTATCATAGTATGTGATGAAGAGGGCCTTCCTTACAACATTGCTCTTATATATGGGGGAGGGCTTGTCCTATGAAAGAAGAACCTCTCTCTTTGGCATTCTTAATAATATTATTTGTGTAAACAAGTGCCGCCTCCCTGCTTTCTAGACTATCTTTCAAGGTTGTAATTTTTGTAGCCATTTGGGTATTCTCAATTTTAGCTTGTTTAAGTTCTTCTTTTAGGAATTTCACCCTTTCCTAGCAGTTAGTCTCGTTTTTCTTTCCTTATCTAAATCAGAAGCAATTTTATTCTTTTTAGTTGTGATCTCATCCCTCTTTGTGGAGATCCTAAGAATTTGACCCTCAAGAGACCTAACTTTCTCCGTTAACGATGAAATTTGCTCCTTAAGATTTGGAATTTAATCAACAGACTCAAAAGAAGCCCGTTGAAAGAAAAACATGTGCTTGGCCACCTGATATATATAAAATTTATAATAAATAAAGATATATGGAACCAAAATTTATGTTAGTCGGACATGTAAAGCTACGTATCATAAGAAGTTGTTGAAAAAGGATGTGGAGATGATCCTTATAAAAAGCAGAAGGCTATAATGGCATTAGAGAAGCCACGATCGGGGATTGAATGACCATGCGAAAAAAATCATCAAAATTTAAAGGAATAGGTCGAGCGTCATAAGACTGAGATTCAAGAGAAGGAGTTAGACCCAACTCCTGCTACAAGCATTGAAAAACAGTTCCGAATGAGGGATTCATAATGTCTACAAAGGGACTTAGAGTTTGAGCAACTTCTATCTGGACCTGAGGATCCTGGTCTAGTAAGCTAGAGTCTTGGTTAATTATGGCCGAAGTGGCATTCAATTCCTCGGTAATAACATCAAGCGATTAATCTTCCCCAAGTTTAGCCTTTTTTAACCGGAGGACGAATTGAAACACTAGGCAGATCGCCAGAATCTTTCTTTCTCTTGTGGCGCTCAATGCCGTAAGAGCATTGGTAGTAGAATCCGTAATGAGGGTATCTTTGGTAGCCAAGCTGAAGAAGAGGTAGAAGTTTTAACTTTCTTAGGCTTAGGAGTCGAGATGATAAGGGTCAGACCTAAGTCAAGAAAAGAATCAAAAGATGATGACGTAAGTGACCTCATTAAAATCATAGTAAAAGGTTAAGAGATTACTGGAAAAACTGCATAAAATGAGGGAAGAAGGGGAAAAAGCATGTTTGTTACTAACAACCACGGCTTGTTTCCCGTGAGCATCTTTCTTGATCATCAAGGGCTCCCCGAGTACATTGTGATTTTTTAGGATCAAGGAATATTTTGGAGGTTTGCTTCGATCAAAAGCTTAAGTCTATCACCTATATTTTGAGAAGTCAGGTTCAAAGCACTAATTATACTGGCAACAGAAGACTTTTTCCCTTTAGGAGCAGGTTTTGAAAAAGAATAACCATTATATAAGAAAGCGGTGCAATATAGTATGAACACTAGAGAGGAAGAAATAAGTCCTACTAGGAGTAGAGAAAGACCCCTAGACTCTAGGGGTATGGCTCTTAACATAATAGAATTGGGTTTTCTAGTCTTTAGCTCTGTTGATCAAGTTAATGATTAAGCTCTTCGGATGAGGAGGAATTCGATATATATAACCCGCTGGTTACTTTCCTGCTTTAGTATAATATACTAACAAATGAAGAGTTTCAACATCAACTGAGGGGAGATTAGCTTCCCTAGCCAGAATGTCAAGACAGCTTAGGTATATAGAAGTTGGGCAGCAATTATATCGGGGCAATACCTAGATGATCCAAGAATCAAACGAAGAAGTCTAAAAGGGGGTGGTAGCCCGAATGCCAAATGTGGATCGGGGTGAAAGTAAAGAAAACTTCCGGAGGATTATCTATCCTTTTGAATGGGCCTGCCACCCTAGCCTCTACATTGGTAATCCTAAATTGTTGAAGCATGATGTTGACTTCATCCTAGGTAGTTGTAAGAGATTGAGCATGCCTACAATCTTTGTTCTCTGAAGCAGGAGAGGGTTTAGAGCCTTTATCAGTTTTCTTGCCAGCCATTTTCCCGTCAAGCAATATCATGAAGAAATCAGGGAGGTATCATATATTTTATAAAAGTTCTTAAATTTGGGTATAGATAAATATATAACATAGTGTTAAACTTGTAACGAGCTATTGAATCCAAAATAAGGTACTGAGCTAATAAAAGTTAGCGAGTTCATAAGTAGTTGAAGATTCTTTAATTAGTTATCGAGTTTATAATAAGATATCAAACTCATAAATGGTTATAAATTCATAACCAGATGGAGAATTTTTAACCGATTAATGAATTCACAACAAGGTATCGAACTCATAAATAGACAACAATTTCATAACTAATTGTAGATTCCTTAATTAGTTGTCAAGTTCATAATAAAATACCAAACTCATAACTAGCTATCGAGCTTACAACATGGGGTTGAATCTATAGGTAGTTTGTGAATTCATAACCAGTTAAAGGACCTTTTTCATGGCTGTATGACGAGCCTGTAAAATATATCAAATTTATAACAAGCTAACTATCCTATAAGCAGTTGTTGAATTTGTAACTAGTTAACAACTCTCTAACAGGATGTCGAGTTTACAACTGGCTAACTATTCAATAAGAAGTTATCGAATTCATAACAAGATATCGAACGTACAACTTGTTATCGAGTTTATAACCAAATGTCAAACTCATGGCTTGTTATCGAGTTCAAAAACTAGGTGTCAAAATAGTTGGTGAGTTCATAACTTGATACAAATTCTTAACAAGTTACCAGGTCTATGATTAGATGTTGAATCCATAACAGTTACCGATTTCATAATTAGTTAACGACTCTAAATGGATGTCTAATTTGAAACTAATTGATAGATGATGAGTTTATAACAAGTTTATGACTCTCTAAATGAATATCGAGACTATAACTTGATAGTAGGCCACTATAGGGTATCGAGTCTCTAAGTTGATGTCGATTTTCTAACAATTATCAATACTCCAATAATTATTGAGTTTCTAGAAGGTTATCGAGCCTAAAATAATTTTCAAAGTTTCACAAATTATCAGGGTTTTGCTAATTATTAAAATTATGCATTTACAAACAACGCTTGAGTGCAAACACTAAATTTTCAAAATCATGAGTATGTTTGGATCCAATTGCTAATTGAAACCCAAATGGTTCATAGAAACCCGATTATCAAACCCTAATTTCAAAACCAAAAACCCCTTCTTTTATACTCAAATTGATTGAAAAGAGAAATCGTACCATAAATCGAGTTTGGATGCTGTAGGAATCAAAAGACTTTACTTGAAATTTCAAAATTATAAAGAAGAAAATTATAATTGCTGTTTTGAGTTTTAGTTACAAGCAGAGCATCTAAAGTAAGGGAAGATGATATTTATAGGAGAAAAAGAAGCAACAGGGAACATCGATTCCTATTCAGATGAATGAACAAGATTCTAACGGAATACCAATAGGCGGCAACTTGAAAAGTTAATTTATACTAAAGTATACTTTGCTTCTTCTACACAAGGGGGGTAAATGTACTACAACATACATGTCGAGCTTCTACAAGAGAAAGTGTCAAGTTTAGCATCGACAAGGGGTGTCGAGTCAGAAGAAAGCCAAGTCATCAAGTACTCAATATTTAACAAAGAATAACGAGCATTTGGCAATAATAAGAAGATGTCAAACCCCTATAATAAAAAGGGGTATTGAATGCTCAAATAGTTAATGGGAATATAAAAGGTATCGAGCCTTTGATAATATCGAACTTCAAGTGGATGGCAAGTATAGGGGATATCGAACTCGAACACAAAGAGGAAGTGGTGTCAAGCCTCAACAACCATAAGGGTTGTCGTGCATTTAAAGCAAGAGAGGTATCGAGCCTCAACAACCATAGGGGTTGTCGTGCATATAATAAGTAGATAATACTTGTAGATTTGAGCTATAATTGTAAATATCGAGCTTTAACAATACAAGTGTTATCGAGCCTAAAGATAGTAGGATTAATAAAGGCAAAGGAAAAGATATCGAATCTCTACAACACGACGTGCTGTATAACATGTAATAAAGGAAGGATGTCGCACTACTAAAGGACATTAAGCATCTAGTTATGTACTGGGATGTCGAGCTTCTATAGAGATGATGAATTCTAAAGGAATGACAAACTTTAACTCTAGCAAGTGGTTTCGAGCTTCTACAAGCAAGAGATACCACAGCTTAAAAGATATAATGAATGTCGAAATTCTACAAAAGAGATATAGTTACCTAATTAAACAAGCAAGCGATGTCGAATATCAATAATGGGATGCCGAAATTACATTAAGGTAGTGTCATCCGAGCACTTGAATCCCAAGCCATGACATGTGTCAACCATCCTGCATGGTTGCACCCCTATAAATAGACTCCATCGACAACCAATAGGGGACGATTATTTCTTTCTCTATTTCTCAAGTTTTAAAGTTGTAAACCCTAAATTGAAGTGAGGATTTTAGAGCCGATTGTAATTTTTTGGACTTTTTACATATAAAGGCTTGGACAATTAACTTTGCATAGCATACTTCTATCAAATAAGAATATTTGGTTGTTATTGAACTTTTGATGAGAAAATGACTCATATTCGTACTGGGACTTGGATAATGAACTTGTACATGACTGATCTTTGGACTTGGACTTAAACTTGAACCTGCATATACCTACAAGCTCGCATAAGGCCACTTAAGCCCTTATCCAAACTAACCTTAACTTGCTTTGCATATTTTGGTTAGCGAAGAAATTTGCTATCGAGAAGCATGACATTCATTCATAGCTAGAAATGTAGCCAACTCCTTGAGTCTAAAAACTCAAGTTGTCACCAACTCAATAGTCGTATCAAGTCCTATTGGAGGGTCGACTCATCTTCCTTTGATTTGTAAATACCTAGTTGTTGATATATGTAATGTTGATTTTACATGTATGCGTATGTTCTAGGTTTTAAGGGGTATGGACTTATCCTAGGGATGGTTGGTTATCTTACTATGGGACTGTCTTAGATTATGATAGGAGGACGTTTGGTTAAGGAGTTTTAAGTGGCAAGATATCGATGTTCGTTGTGCACTCCAAAATTCAGTCGAGTTGTGCTATTTATATTCTCTTAGCCTATCATAATATGAGTTCTCATCGGTGCCCATTTTTTTAGACTTTCGAAACGTTTTTGAAGAAGTCTCTGGTTTCCCATCCCGAAGGGAGATCGAGTTTAGGATTGATTTGAAGAAGGATGCTAGACCTGTCGTGCTACCATTAAGTCATATATCCCCTAAATAAAGTTGAGTGTTGGATAGGCAGATTTCAGAGCTATTGTAAAAGGGATTTATTTACCGTAGTACTTTAGAATGGAGCACCTATTGTCTTTGCCAGTAAGGCAGATGGCTCTTTAAGGCTATGCATTGACTATAGAGAGATTAACAAGCTGACCAAGAAAAATAGGTATCCCTTACCTAGAATTAATGACTTATTTGACCAGCTTGTTGGAGCGAAAATCTTTCCTTAGTTGGACTTAGCCACTTGATTCCACAAATTGAGAATAGTTGAGGATAGCAAGCAAAAGACCACTTTTCACACTCTAGACGGATTGTATAAAGAGAAGGTAATGCCTTTTGAGTTGACGAATGCCCCTGCATTCTTGTAGATTTGATGAGTAGAGTGTTTAAAGGGTAGCTAAATAAATTCAACATAGTATTTATGAAAAATATTCTACTATTCTCTAAAAGTGAAGGTGAGCACGAAACCACTTAAGGGAGGTACCAGAGACCTTGATAAGGCATCAACTAAACACTAAATTCTCAAAGTGTCATTTTTGAAAGGAGATAAGATTTCTTGATCGTATTATTTTCGAAAAGGGATCAGCTGTTGATCCTATAAAGATGGAAGCCATTTAAGACTAGAAGATTCCAAAGAATGCGACAGAGCTTAGGAGCTTTCTAGGGTTAGCGGGTTATTGTAGGAAATTCCTCAAGGATTTGGAAAAAATAACAGTCCCACCAACTTGCTTCACCAAGAAAAATTTAGCTTTTGCATGGGATGAGAAATGAATGGAAGCATTCAAGAAGCTAAAGGAGCTATTAACTAGTGTGCCAGTACTTACTATTCTGGATGGATCGAAGCCTTTCACTATTTTCCTCGATGCATTTGGTACTAGGTTAGGTTCTGTTCTTACCAAGGAGGCAGGGTGATAGCTATGCAAGCAACCAATTGAAGGACCGTGAAAAAAGGTACCCCACTCATGCCTTAGAGTTAGCAGCTACCATTTTCACTTTAAAGATATGGAGGCACTATCTTTTAGAATAAAATTTTGAGTTATTCACCGACCATTAATCCCTTAAATACTTGTTTTTCCAAAAAGATTTGAATCTTGGGTAGTAGAGGTGGATGAAATTATATCATCATATAACTTTAAGATACAATATACCCTCGGAAAAAGGAATGTTATTGTCGACGCCCTTAGTCGGAGGCATGCTACTCTTGGTGTTATACATGAGTGGAGGTGGTTGGAGTTCCTCTTGAATTTCAATTTCCAACCTCTAATAGAACCACTCTAGGTTATCTAGAAGCGATGGAAGTTAGGCCAACATTGATGGACCGCATCGGGCAAGAAAAGAAGAAAGATGCGACAATAGTAGATATTTTGGACAAGCTAAGTAAAGAACATTTCCCCCATGTCGGTAGGTATGTAATAGGAAAAAGGGGATGGCTGAGGAGAGATGGAAGCCTATATGTTCCAATGGTGAAGTAAGTTTTGGAGGAAGTACTAGCTGAGTGTTACCATTTTAGGATGACTGTTCACCCCGGTGGAGATAAAATATATAGGGATATGAAGCGAATTTTCCATTGGTGGAGGATGAAAAAAGGGTAGCGGAGTATGTCTCTAGGTATTTAACATGCCAAAAGATAAAGGTGGAATAAGGGAAGTCTGGAGGACTGTTATTGCCCTTAGAGGTGTCGACATGGAAGTAGGAGCATATATCGATGGACTGTATAGATGGGTTGCCTAGGAGTCAAAGTGACAATGTTGCCATTTGGGTTATAGTGGATAGACTCGCTAAAAGTGCCCACTTTATTCCCATAAGGAGTAATAGGATTGCAGCATCTCTGCCGCAAATCTATACCAAAGAACTTGTACGACTGCATGGAGTTCGATCAGTATTTTTAGTGATAGAGAGCCCTTATCCAGTGGTGAATTTCAAAGAAGTTTACAGTCAGCTTTAGGAATGACATTGAATCTTAGCACCGCTTACCATCTGTAGACAGGTGGTCAGAACGAAAGGGTGCATAGGATTTTGAAAGATTTGTTGGGAGCTTGCATCATGGATTTTAGAGGACACTGGGAGTTGCATTTACCCTTTTTAGTGTTCCATACAATAATAGTTATCAAGCGACGACTGGCATAACACCCTTTGAAGCCTTATACGGGAAAGCCTAGCAAATTGCCAAATTGTTAGTGGAAACTATGACAAAATCCTACTTGGATTAGATTTGATCCACGAGACCTGGGATATGGTAGAGATGATTAGACAGGGAATGAAGGCTGCACAGGATCGTTATAAGTCCTACGTTGACAAGCGAAGGAAGGAATTAAACTTTTCGATTGGGGACATAGTGTTTGTTAAGGTTTGCCTTCTTAGGAAGGATATGAGGTGTGGGACATCGGGAAGTTGGCATCGAGGTTTCTTGGGCCTTTCTCGATTTTGGAAAGGGTGAGGAAACTTACATATCAAGTAGAGCTACCGAATAAGTTAGCGGGAGTCCCTGACATCCTTCATGTTTCACACTTAAGAAAATGTCTACACGACATTGCCACCATAATAGAGCATGATCAGTTAGCAGATATTGAGACAGAGCCGATAACACCCCGTACCATCGTACGTATAGTGGAGTACGGAACTAGAAATCTTAGTAATAAAGAAATTAGACTGGTCCGAGTGCAATTAGGAGATAATCCAACAGAAAGCATATTAGAAACTGAAGAGGAGATTAAATCTTCTCATCCTGATTTTTCTATGGTAAACTTTCTCTCTCCAAAATTTAGTGGTTTACAGGTTTTGGTAGTATCGTGGTTGTTAGATTGGATGGTAGGGGATGGTTGCCACACTTTTTACTGTTATTTTTTGCTCTCATATAGAGTTTTATGCATATCTAGGATGCTTGCATACATGCCTATATGTCCGGATCTTGTATTCATGCTAGAATTGAGTTCACTAATACTATATTGCATACATGATCACATTGCATTTTTTTGAGCAGATGGTTGTGTAGATAACTTTGGTTGTATACATGATTGTAGAATGTGCGTTACACTATTTGTCCTTTAGGGATTTTGGGGATGAAATCCTATTTAAGGGGAGAGAATATAACACCTTATAAAGTTAATAAAAGGCTAAAAATGAAAATTTTGTAAGCGTTAGAATTTGGCTACGAAAGTTATGCCATTGTGTTCCTGGTGATTTTCTGACCAACTTTCATATACAAAGTTTTGCAATCGGAGTATAAACGGAAAAGTTATTGAAGTTTGAAGTTTTCAAATTTAAAATAATTAAAACGAAATTCAAATTTAAAAATAAAATAATGTTAACTTTTGAAATTAAAATGGTAACATATAATTTTATGTTAAGGGAAATTTAACATTAAAGAAAACGTTAACGGTACATAGCGAAATGGGAAAGAAATAAAAATAAATGATAAATAATAATCCACAATCAAAATAGAAGACCTATCGACCCTCTTCTCTGGGCCGGTCGACTGCTAGCAATCGACCACCTTGGGAGAATTGGTCGATGGGTAGATAAATGGCGGCTAGAGTAAGGTTAGGTCATGAAAGACCTATATTTTACTATTTTAAACCGACTTAAATCCTACGGTATAGACGCGTTCTAACCATTATAAATAAGAGGCTAGCCCCCTCACTTTTATTCATAAAATATTTAGAATGCTAACAAAACTTCATCAATCTTCTTCCTCAATTCTTAAATTAGATTCAAGAATTCAAATCTAAGGGAAAAGGTAATAAGTTTATATATATACACACACACATTTTTCTATTCTTATTCTTCCTTAATCTCTGAATTCTGAATCTAATTTATATACAATTAAATTATTGTATATTTCAAAAAGAAAAAACTGAAAGGAAGGGTTAAGCATGGGCGTGAATCGAATCCAAGGAAAAGCAAGGAAACTATCTATGAGTAGAAATCTTAGTTCTTCACATTTTATTAATTTGCATAGTAAAAGTTTGGATTTGTTTTATGCCTTAGGGAATTTTGTATGCAAAAATCCGAAACCCCAGAATTCCACTAAATAAAATTTCAATTCTTGTATTTATTGAAATTTCAATAATTTTATGTTAACATTTAATTTGAATAATCTATATTCTATTCAACTTCTACTTCTAATTTCTGTTGTTACGATAAAAGGCTCAAATAGATAATTATTAGGAAATGGTTTGCAAAGTATGGATTTACTTATTTGTAGTCTGCATCACCTATTTTCATAATAAAAATAAATATGAATACCGTTTTTCACTTCAAGGTTGTATATGTAAAGTTTAATAGAATATAAATGGTTTAAATTGTAAGTTTTATTTCCTTAAAAAAGAGGCAGTAATTTATTATATTAATGTAAAATAAGTCTGGTATCGTTGCATTTTTGAATATATGCACAATTCTGTTTTCTCTAGCTAAGGATATTAGCTATTTTGTAAATTATTTTATGGAACTTAGGCTTGTATGGATACAAAAGTTTTGACAATTTAAAAAATAGTATAGGAAGTGAAAATCTTAAAATAGAAAATATTTCTACACACGCTTGGGAATATTTAGTTAGCCTAAATTACATACTTATAAATATATTAATAGCTTATTAGTAGTAACATATAAATCATATCGTATATAATAAATAGGTAAGTAAATACTCTTTAGGAGGGAAGTTAAGTATAATTATGGAAATTAATCCATTATTAAAGGCGAAATAAGGAGTTTTTCCTTATATGGCCTTAAGTCATAAATGCGATGGGATATCATATATATATGTAGTGTATATATACACATACACATATACATATACATACATATATATATATATATATATGGTAGTATGTTAGGAGAGTGGAAATATGCCTAAGTTATAGGGATGCGAGGTCAGTCAAAAGCACAAAAAAGTCTATCCAGCTAATCTGGCCACCAGTAGTGTAACTTTGGGACTGATGTGAGACATCATTTATAATAAGTACATAAGTTGGATGCGATGTTAGTCCCAATTTTATAGGATATGTCTGCCAAGCTAATCTAGCTACCAGCACCTATGAATTGTCGGACTAATGTGCGACGTCATGGTTTAGGTTACGGGCCATACGATGGATACCCCAATACGGGCCTGCCTCTAGGTGAGGTATTAAATGGCTAGTGTCCGGTCCACCTCCTTCCCACTCAAGAAGTATTAATTATCAGGATTTTCTTTTAGGTGCGGTAGTGGAAAATTCATGGAAGAGGTCCGCTTTTGGATCGAGGTATTAAGTGGCTATTGTAGGGTTCGCCTCTTCCCTTAAAAGAAGTATTAAGTGGCCCAATGGGATTTATTGCGATGTCAAATAAGAAGTACGAAGGAGGGATCCGTCTTGGGTTTAGGTATTAAATGACGGGGATTTGCCTAGGATATATGTATTAAATGATCAGAGTATGCCTAACTCCCATTAAAGAGGTACTAAGTGGCTCAAGTGCTTTTTCTCACGTCGTTAGGGCATGATTTATGGTAGTTACCTAGATGGCCTAAAAAAGGCCCTCGGCCTATAGTTAAAGGTATGTTTTGGAGTTGGACTGAAAAAGCCTTTTTGGCTTACAGTGGAGGTATGCTGAGTAGGTTAAATTATAGGATGCACAAAACATATTACTTATCTAACTAATACCGTCCAAATACTATTATGGTAAGACTTGCAATTTTCATTCACTAGACATTGTTATTCTGACTCCCTCGTCCCTAAAACTCATAAGCTAAGGGGAATGATGATTTTGGAGAAGATGTAGGCAGCGGTGAAGATTTGTGGCAGTTTAGTTATTTACCTATGTTTTTGATATATTTAGATGTACCCAGATTTCAGACATGTTATGTTATTTTGAGACGTTGTATTATGGATATTTTGGGATGTTGTATTTTTGAGATTTGATTTTTATGAGATAAGTACTTAGTCACTTTTCAGACAAGTCAAGTAATGAGAAGCAAAAAATGTATGTTAACCTGCTTTTTGGCAAAGAAGATTTCAATAGACTCAAAAGATTCAAACGAGGATGAAACGACTTGAAATCTGGAAGGCACACTCAAATGAACCATAGAAATAGCTCAAAAAATCACCGGCCAAAAATATGCTAAGTCCATAACTCGATACCAAGTTATCACTATAGGTTGGTACCGAGTTATCACCAAAGTAGCTTTAACGGGACGTTGAAGATTGAAACAGAATCAGAATAACTTGAAACTTGACATCTGCACTTAGAAAAATATAAGGAAGGACATTGAAAAAGTTTGGAGTGGTTTGGTCTAATCATTTATACTCGGCCCCGAGTTATCCTATAGGCCATGTCCGACCTATAGGTGCTCGCCGAATGACTTCTCGGACTTGATGCATGGCTCACTCTACTCCATTGCTTCATGCTCAAGTAATGGTACAAGGAATTGATACTTTACTCGAAGTGTTGATTAAGTATAAAGCTGAGGAAATTTGGATATCAAAGAGATCTATAGACTTGATTCAAAAATAATGGAATAAAAGCTCAAACGACTCAACTAAAAGGATGGAAAAACTCACAAGTGGAGTTGGACAAATTCCACTAGGGAATTAGACTCGGCCTCGACCTATCACGATAGTTTGAACCCGAGTTATCCCATTAACTCAAGGTAGCTTAGGACTTCTTGTGTGCCTTCGAATTGGCTTCTGGACTTCATTGTTACTGGGCCCCTGACCTAATACCTACCCAATTCCTCTATAAATACTCATCTACCGGCAACTAGAGAAGGAACTTTTCCAGAGGAGTGCTACCATTACTTTGTTGGATTCTCCTCACTTCTTTAATTCTTATCTCTTCCAAACTTATTCAAACTCATTGTAATTTAGATATAGGGGAAAACTAGTTGAAATCCGAAGAGATAACAACAAGCAACTAATAATAAAATAGATTGAAGTGGACGTAGGCGGGAGTATGCCGAACCACTATAAAAACTTCTATGTGTTCTTATCTATTTTCTGCTTTTTCTTTTACTTTTATCTGAACTGGTGCTTTCATCTTAATACTGGGCGTTGATCCACTTTTTGGGTTAACAATGTAGTTACAAATCAAACGCACAACTCAATACTGAGTTATGCTCACCACTATTTTTGGGTTAACAATTGATCCTTTTGAATCTATAATGTAACAGAATAACATAGTCGAAGAGTGGAAGATAAAGAAAAATAAAGCATAAGAAGACAAAGTTGCATAATTCGGTATATATCCATCAATGCCGACAGTTTTAACAACGATCTCTTGCATGTAGCTTCATGCCTGAAGTGAAGAACGTAAGTGAGCTATTTCTGACGATTTAATAATTTTTTCATCTATAAATAGAAGAGGAGGTGCATTGGAAAAAGGACCTTCTCTCTTTTGGTCTTTGTTATTGATTTTACGTTAGAACTCTGTGAACTCCTTACCCGAGTTATTTGATTTCGAGTTGTAAGATCTTCATTGTAAAAGCCAAGGATAATCTGTAACAAAGCCGATAGTGGACGTAGGCTATTGATTGTGTTCTTACCTCATTTTAATCACTTGAATTTTATACTTATTGCTTGTTAATCGATTGTGTGTTTGTCTCACTTTTGGCCCAAACAATAAGGTTATTTTTATTGCCGAAGACAAGAAAGAGATCAAGTGATATATATTTCAATGGGAACGGTGAAGTCCAAGGATCATACGAAAAATATGTTTCTCTACCGAGTGGATGGCATAATTGGGCCTCAGTCTAAATAAGAAATTAGAGACATCCTTCCAAAAGAAGTAGATATAATGGTTGTGGGGTTTGTATAAGTTATACATGTCATTAAATAAGAGGTTGATAAATAGAGCTTTTTCTGTCCATTGGAGATTTTTTATGAAATTTTTATGTCACAAGTAAAATTTAGTGAAACTACTAGTGATAATTCATTATTCATTGTTAGTAAGCCTAAAACAATATGGAAACACACAAAGGCTGCTATTAAGATCTAAACGTTTGTTTTAGGACCCCAACTTTAGTATAATTTTATAGATTCGTGTTATCAAAGCATCTAGGTTGGAGACAACTGAAAAGCAGAGGGATTCCCACTTTATTTTGTTTTACCACGCTTCAACAGTTATAATTTAAGCATGGAAAAGTAGGGAAAGAGAGAATCCCTCCATTTTTTTACTAAATGTGTAGTTAGATGGTTGGCATAAAAAAATTTGAGGGTAAATATTTAATTTCTTATCTAATACAATAGATGGATTCTATAAAACCGTTAAAATAATTTAGAGATCTATTTAGATCTAGGTAGGCTTTCAAAAACTATTCCTCGATGAATGATTTTTATAGTACCTCCGTTTAGTGAATTACATGATTTTTGAAAAGAATATTCACATTTCCTACTGGAGTTGTTGGAATTCTTCCAACTTATTTTAGTTTTACCATGCCAAAAATAGGCACTTATATCTCAAATTTATCCTCCTTCTACCTTGTTTTTTATTATCTTTTTTCTGCTTCTTATTGGAACTTCAACTTTTTTAAATAATGAAATTGTTTTAGTAATTCACAAAAATTTTAACCCCAAATTTTGCATGTATTGGCATAGGCTAATATCGCATTGAAATTATTTTGGTCCTTCATAAAAAATATAATCGATAATGATTCTTAACCCTTGAAATTTTGTTTTGTTCAAATATGAGTTGTATTTGGTAGAAGTTAAATTATATTTATAAAAATTCATGGTGAATTTTTTCGTTGTTGCTAAATACCCTGATTTTAGTTTGATAAATCTGCTACAAAAATTACATGTTTATTAAAGTTGAGACTTCCATTGAAATTTGCTTTTCTGTACAAATTGTAAATAGATTTTGTGTTTCCAACTATTCACCTATTATGACCAGGATCCACCTCATCACACTCATCACCGTGGTTGCTTAAAATAAAGCGAACATATATTGCATTTGAAGTGCGGATAGTGCAGGAGTGCCTCTAATAGAATGATAAGATTTGAATATAGGTAAAAATCTAGATGGTGGAAGACAATGAGATAAATAATGACATCAACTGATATAGTAAATTTGATTATTGAAATTTGCACTATGGCAGGGAGAAGAATGGCAGTTTGGAGAGGAAATTATTAACAATTCAAGAGTTGAAAAGCATGACAAATCATCGATTGTGTTGTCTCTCCAAGTTTGACCCTTTTTGACACTTTCATATCATTAACCAAACCATCATTGGAACTTTATATCCAAATGAATGAAAATTGCATTGGACATAAGATTTGCATCTACACAGGGATATGATGCGATTCAACAATGTAATTTGAAATGTTTAGCATAAACATAAAGCATACTTCTGACATAAAGCAATGTACTTTAAACATAAGGCTTATGCCATATTAAGCCTTGAAATGTTTTTCTATAAGCCACCCTTTCAATTTTATATTTTTCAAAACAAAATAAATTCCTTCTTTCCAAAAAAAAGTGTAAAATGAAATTAAAAAAGATATGAAATTAGTAAGAAAAAAATTCTATTTCCTTAGGATCCTGAATTCTCAACAAAGCTTGCAAAATTAGCTATGGAAGAATTCAGTTGTCCTTGAAAAAAAGAGTATATATAGGTTTGGTAGAAAAATATAAGGAGGTTTATTGTGTGGGGATTAGTGCTACAATATTTTGTTATTTGGAGTTAGAGATATTATGATTTATGATATAAAATCACATTTAGAAGAAAATATAGTAAAAGGGAAACAAATACTTGGACTTGCTTAAAAAAATATTGCATATTTGGATATGCATATCATAATAAAAGAGAATATTTGCTCTTTTAAATTGGATGTAACTGTTTATTTGTTGTCATATAAATGAAGATTTGAGCACCAAGTAGTCTTTTGTTATAAATAGAACTGTATTGGAATCATTCTAAGGTGTGGTAAAAATGTTATTTTTTAGGGTTTTAGGGATTGAGATTTCTTCTTAATTTTAAGGCTTACTCTTGTAATCTTTTTGATGAATTGAATAAAGCTTGTTTGGAGAAATTTCTTTGTCTTTTATTTTTCTTGACTGCCTATCTCATTTTGAATCTAATTTTGTAGGAATCCTTAGGAAAACCCTAACAATTTTTATCATAGCCTACTACACAAATTTTTATAAAGAGAGTTTGGTTATGGAGAAGATAAGTATTGAAAATTTTATATGAGAAATCAGGGGTTATGAAAGGTGAAAATGGAGGATTTTCTATACCCCAATGATCTTCATCGACCATTGGAGAACAAATGGAAGAAATCTAGTAATGTATAGTAATGAATCTGAAGCAAAGTGTGAAACTTTAAATAAGAAGGCTGTGACAGCTATTTGGTGTTTTTGGTATTTTTTAGAGAATGGTGTTTCATATTATTGCTAACGAAACATTTGCTTTTGGAATTTGAAAGACATTAGAAGGAATCTACTCAAAGGACTCCACAACAAACAAGACTCTTATATTAAGAAGGTTGGTAAATCTGAAGCTTAAGAAAAGTGGGTCAACTCAAGAGCATCTTAATGATTTTCAAGCAACCGAGAATCAATTGGTAGTCATGAATTATAAGGTGGATGATGAGGCACAAACCTTGATATTGATGAGTCCATTGCTTGTGAATTGGGAAACATTTATGGTGGCATTGAACAACTCAAATTTGGATGAATTCGCTTCAATGGTATTGGTGATTTGTAGCCTACTTAATAAGAAGATGTTGAAGATGAACCTAATGGAAAGAAAGGGAAAGGAGGAAAGGAAAAATGGAAATCCGATTGAAGTAGTCCATCCTACAAGAAGAGGTAACCATCTAGATATGGAAAATCGATCAAATAGATCGAACATGGAAAGAGATTTCATATGTTATTTCTGTCAAAAACTTGGTTACCAACTAAAATTTTGCAACAAGCTTAAAATGGATATATTAAGGGTGAAAGCATTAGAAGAATATAAAGACAAGCTTAAAGAAGGCAGTGATGATGAGGTGAATTTTGATATTAGTAATGATATTCTCTATGTTGATAGAAGAAAAGAAGATGAGTGAGTGCTTAATTCAAGTGCATTTTTTGTATATGCAATCAAAAGGGAGCACTCATTGATTTTAAGGAGCAAGATAGCAAGGTGGAGTCTGTTAATGATGGAGACGTTAAGGTGAAGGGTGTAGTTTTTGTTAGGTTAAAGATGTATGACGGAAGGGTGGTAAAACTCAAGGGAGTTAGGAATGCCCTAAAAATTAAGAAGAATCTTGTTTTAGTGGGATAATTAGAAGGAAAAGGCTGTAATTTTTCAACTTGAGGTGGAGTCACTAATGTTTGAAAGGGTCACAGAAGGTATTGTGCGCAAAAAAGGGAAGCAACAATGTTTACAAATTGCTTGAGAAAATGGTAGAGAACGAAGGAACTTCTCGAAGTGGTGTTGGAGAGGGAAATCTATCAAAATCAAGGTGGAGCCAGCAATGAAAGACCGCAAAGACCACATGGAGGCCTTTGTTGTATTATAAGCATTTCTAAGTTATTGATGATATGCAAGTTCAATTAGGGGCTTGCATATTTATGTGGTTTGGAGGTTGGGAAAGTTTCTTTTGGGGATAGAGACATTTGTTTCCATTATCATATTAGAGATCGTTTGGAGCTTAAGGTTGTAGGTGCAATTTAGATGATATTTACGAAAATATAATATCAACGTGGAGATTGTTGAGATTGGTGCTACAATATTTCGTTGACTGGAGCTGGAGAGTGTTTTGGTTTGTGATACAAAATCACATTTAGAAGAAATAAATATAATAAAAGGGAAACAAATACTTTGATTTTCCATATAGATGAGGATTTGAGCACCAAGTAATCTCTCATTATAAATAGACTTGTATATATGTCATTCTAAGGTGTGGAAAACAGTTAATTTTTCTAGGTTTAAGGATTGAAATTTCTTCTCAATTTTAAGGATTTCTCTTATGGTGAATTTAATAAAGGTTGTTTAGAGGAATTTTTTTATCTTTTATTTTTTCTTAATTTCTTATATTTTCTCAATTCTATTAATTATGTAGGAATCTTTGAGAAAACTCTAATACATTGACGTTTGATCAAGCAAGGAGAAAGCATGATTCTCGATATAAAGATTATGTGAAGCAGAAAAACCTCCAAAAGGAAATTGTTGTTATTCGGAACAATGTTGCTAGTGGAGATAGTAGATGGTTGGATCGAGAAAGAGTGTTTTATATTCTTTAAAAATTCTAATGATTTTCAATTTGTCATTATAGTTTATTTTGAATTTTTTAGGTCTTTGGACACGTGATTGATAATGTTAAAGAAGATTTTCTCCCTTTCATGAAACAATAATTTTCTAATATTTTTGTACAGGAATTACATGGAAAATTATTAATAAATAAAAAGAAGAACACTTTCAAAAAACAACATGTCACGACCCGGATTTTCAACGCCCGAAAGTCGACATCAATACGTCCATTGTATTACATGCCGAACAATCGAATGCCGGAAATACCAGACCGTTAGGGAAAAGAAGAAAGAGGTAGAAGAAGAAAATAGAAAACAACATCAGAATCTCACAATCGTAGCAGAACAATATATAATAGATAACAACTGATCTATATACAAAAAAGAACTATTTCTATTTTATAACTTACATCATCAGAGTACACCAAACAATAACACAATACTGGACAGTTATAGTAACTTGTCCTCACAAAAAGCTGACTATACAGCATACCATACACAACGGAATATAAGTCAGATACTTGATATACGTCTCCGTCATCTAGCTCGTCTCCTGAGCTCCATAGCATCCTATCCTGTAACTGTAATACTCGGTCTGACCCGAGCATTATAATAAAATAACACACGAGTCAGTCTGGAAAACCAGCGTGAGAAAACACGCTCACTTGAATTATTAAAGTTTTCAATATCCTTTGAAATCAAAGGTATCTCGTAATACCACGCCACAAATAAACATGTCGGGTTTTTACCTTACGATAACCAAAACATTTCTTATCAAAATCCTCTAATATTATAATAGTGTCTAAGTACAAATACTTATTCAAATAGCCGAAATTGTTACATTAATTAAATTCCAGCATACTAGGCTCTACAACCAAAACCGTAAAGGCACGTAGGGAGAATGGATTTCCAACTGAATGACTAGGCACTGGGGTACCACCTGTCACGGTACCTGGTCTAGATCAGTATACCGAGGATCACTCCCGATCCCCTGCAACACAAGACTGGACTACCCCTTACTGGATAGCCCGAATAAGATCACCCTGCGGTTGGGATCAACAACCGCCACATAGCCGAAATAAAGGGACTCTAGATGGGGAAATCTTACCCCAATTGGAAGCTACCCACTTAGCCTTGCTACATATCCCCTGATTTTCAATCATTCCCAGTTGATGAGGCTTGAAGCTAAACGTTACCTTTTTAGAACGAACTTCACTTATAATGCTCATTATCCTCCAATGACGTTGTTCTGATAGCATTCGTCCATACAAGTTGCCCTGGGTCTAGACAAACCAAATCACCATCTTCATCATCTTCACGGTATTCATTCGCTACGTTCAAACCAGATCGAAGTGGTTTTCGGATAATTAAATCTGATCCCGGTCTCTTTGAAACGATCAGCGCATTGGCCAATATTGATAATCGGTTATTTAACTATCAAAATTAAACAGCCATTCAACCAATTATTTATTTCCACTGAAAACACCAAGTCTTCTTTAATTTAGATTTTTAAATAAATTAAATCACTCTATCCAAAATTATACGCTTTAAACATTTAAAATGAAGCTACTTAAATCACCTTATTCAGAATAATACTTATGAAATTCTATAATAATTCTCCAAGTTAAACTTTAGCCAAAAACTACTTTTAAAATAAAACCCTTATATAAAGTATAAATATTAAATAATTATCCTTTAAATTATAATACTAATTTAACCTTTTTAAAAATACTTAACTACTATGATTATCTTAAATAAATATTTACTTTAACAATTTTAAAACGATTAAATAATAAATTTTCCTAAAACATTCTTTTTTTAAACATTTTTAAAACTTCTAATTTATACTTAAAATTTTCTTTGAAAATATACTTAGTTTTCAGGAAAATACACTTTCCACTCCAATATAGCCTGTCTAATCATTTATAAACTTCTCGATTATTTCCAGTTTAAATTTACGTTCCAACTCCGTAAATTTCTTTTCTCGCATTTTAAAAATAAAACCACTATTTATTTTTAAAACAATTTACCCGTCTCCTTATAAATTTCCACCGTGAATTTATAATTCCAAATTATCCACTGATAATTACCTCACTTAATTTATAACCCAGTTTATAAATCCATAGCCTCATTCTCCTTTTAATCACTATTTCAAAATACCTAATCGATTTTCAAATCGATTCTCTGAATTTATTTCATTTTGAAATTTATTTCTGGATTTATCAAAATTACCCCAAACCCTTAATTTCAAATCTACTTTCCTCTTCTGATTTAAAATCTGGTTTAAATCTAAAACATCAATTCCACACTTAATTTCAAAATTCCCCTTTTTATTTCTCCAAAACCATTTTAAATCTTGAATTTAAAATAATTCCTTTAATTCTTAAACAATATCGTTTAAGTCCTCAAAAACTCCTTTATTCCCATTTATTCAAAATCTCTATTTCCCATTCCTCGGAATTTATTCAATAGGATTTTCAAAGTCAACTATTTACTTTTCTCAAATTCACCCTTTTTATTTATTCATCTTCACTACAATTATTTTACTTAAAATTTTCCTTCAAAACCCAATCTATATATTTTTGATATCTTAAAATACCAAAATATATCCAGCCAAACCATAGCATTCAATAATTTCAATTTACACTATAATCTATCACAGATTAATCAATATTTCATATATCACTGAAATGAAATAAATTTAACATTTTTGAGGAATCCAGTTGGATCCCTCCAACCCGTTTCCCTGCATCCACATATATTAGCACAATATAAAAATACCAATCCCACTTCGAGGGGGATATCGCGGTATAAAGGGTCATCCACTATTATGCGGGGCGCATAGGGTCTCATCCGCTATATAATGCGGGAATATCAATCACTCCAATATATATACATACTATTATATATAATATCACATCCAGACTGATAATAAATTATCAATTAAATCAATCAACCTATAATTTAAATTTAACTATTTAAATTCACCAGTAATCCAATTTGTGTGAGATTAACTCACCTTTGACTTTTAGATTTGTAATCCGATCTAAACCGGCTTGTCTTCCTCACGATTTCAGACCTTGTATAAGCACATTACATATCTTTATTAATCACTGAGGTAATTAAATTTGTTTTAAATTAAAGTTGACTTACAAATTTTAAATCGTTATAACCAATTAAACTTTCCCTTGGAAATCACATCCGATATATAAAATGATCCATAAGATTTCAAAAATCTAATTAATTTTTTTATATATATAGCTTTTCCATGCAAACATTTTAAAATATCTGTTTTTCATAAATCTTATCTATATTATGTTCCGGTTTAAACGTGATTACACAAACAGTATATAACTTTATTTTATTTTTATTTTATTTTATTCTTTTCCAACCAAAAAATTTTCTGTTCTCAGCCTTTATATTTTTTTCCAAAATCTTGTCTGTATATATATATATATTTCTCTACCTATACAATTTCCTTTCTTATTAGTTTTTTCATAATTAAAATTAGACTAAGCAAAATAAAAAAAACTCAAGGTAAAAAGATTACCAGAGAAAACCCACCCCGTTCTAACTCGTACGAACGTCACTGGCCCTCCCTGCCTCGCACGTGCCTCCGCCTACCTAAACCCACCTTCCTTGAACCCAACTCCAGATCCACCCTCTCGCCACCTAAGCCCTCCAATGACCTCGAACCAACGATGATAGGTCGCGACCTCACTTCAAGCCATGGCGCCCCATCATCACATCGCTCTCAGCTTGCCACATGCCTAAATTGTGAATCCCCTCCCTTATTGACAGTCGCGATAACCCTCCCTTTATTATACGAACGAGTTCGGCCACACCACTTATGCTTGATTCGCTCGAACTGGCAGGAGGAGGAAGGAGAGAATGCGTTTTCGATTCGAGTAGAAATGGTGTACTCGACATTTTTTTTTCAAATAAATATACGAATTTGATTTTTATTTGTTCGAGAAGGGGGATGGAAGCCACGAGTTCGAATTTGAAATGAGGATGGGAGTGAAGAATACTAGAGATTTTAAATTTCAAAGCTCGGCCATTTTTTTGAACGATGCATTTTTTTTCGTGAGTTTGAGAATGAAATAGGAGATGGGAGCGGCTTGATTTGCAGCGAAGGGATAGGTAGCGTGTATGAGGGATGCTACAGTGATTTGAAAAGGCAAAAGCTGATGTGAATGGAATTTTTGACCGGTCAAAATATATATGATATTATTTAAAGTTTAATCGTCTTGAATTCGCAACTTAAAATCTCGACCTCCTATCGAGGCGTGCCGCCCGACATTTATAATGTTATACCCCTATTTCGAACACAATGGAAAAGGTTCCGAGTCCTAATTCGATCGTATGGAGAAGATAGCTTTTTGGACCCAGTTATTATATTGAATTTTCGATATAGATTTCAGCGCGTTTATAACCCGTATGATCAAACAATAACTCCAAACGTTCCGAGATTTGAAATCCAATAATAATACACTATTACGGATCCAATCGAACTAGTTTCGTCGAATTCCGAGACTGTGCCTCGGAAGGCTATTTTTAAATGTCAATTTAAACGACATATTTTTAAAACTGAACAAAACACTTTTAAATTCGATTTTAAAAGTTCTACTATCTTCAGTATTACCAATATAAATTTTATGAGCCTTCAAATTATTTTTAACCAGCTTAGAATTCCCGATTCAGCAATTTACCCCATTTCCAATTATTAAATTCAATAATTTAATTATCCAATAAACAGTGATATTTGAAATTCAAGTTAAAAATTAACTTTTAGATATTTAAAATCAATTAAATATTCCAATTTCAAATATCTAAAATTTCGGGTCGTTACACAACATGACATGTTAAAATATAAGAACGAATGTCTTTTAGGAAAATCCTTGTAAAGCTTATTGAAAATAAGAGTAAAATGAGTAGCTGCATATGAGGTTCGAAAAATCAAAGCATTATAACGGGTTCAGGACCAAAAAGCTTTGGACTGCACTCGACCCATTACAATGTATTTGTACATTATAAAAGCAACATCATGTACAACATTGTATATTATCTTTCTGATTGAAATCAAACAATAAAAGAATATTTTCTCAGTTTCATTGAATCATCTTGCACTTTTATCAATTGTTTGTGGTATCAAAGGCATATCAAGCTTAATAGCAATCTGATCACATATTGAAGGATCAAGCTTTCTTCAATTAAAACAGAAATAATAAATCTACGATATCATCAGATAAGGCATCATCATTTGATATTCAGATTACCCATCAGAGATCATCTCATCATTTGGGTTTAATTGGAAATTTGCTCAAGAAAAAAAGTACCTTACTAAGGAATTCCATTGAATTCTTTGCTGCAGCAGGCTTTCTTCTAAGATAAGCAAATTCAAAACAAGAAAATTCAGAAAATCAAGACCAGAAGTTAAGAAAGTCATCAAAAGCAGCAAGAAAGCAATTGCCTCACCAAGAACCCATCAGATCATCGTCGTCATCTGGGTTTGGCTGCAACAATCCTGGATATCCTTCCTTTAGAAGCAATCTTGCATCTGTTCAATTCGAAATCTTCAAGTTAGAGGCAGCTGGACGTAAGATATCAGACATAGAGCAAGTTATTACAATCTTAAATGGACTTAGTGAGGAATATGAAGTAGTAGTGGCAGTTATATCATCAAAAAAACATTACCATCTATGTAACATGTTCATTCAACCCTGCTTGCACACGAAGTAAGAATTGATCACAAGAAACCATAAAATTCAAATTTATCAATCAACCATGCAACCAGTTACAAAAAAAAGGTTAGAACCACAATAAATCTGATCAGTCATATCAAAGTGGTGGATATACAAATAGAACAAGGGGCAAAGGAAGATGGAATAACAACAATAGGCCAAAGTGTCAGATATGTGAAAAAGTTGGTCATACTGCACTAAAGTGCTACTTCAGGTTTAATCCAAATTATGTGCCTAATCAGAACACAAATAGTCAAAGAAATGTTAATCCTAGCGTAAACATGGCTCAAGTACAATAAGATTCAAATATCCAATTAGGTAACAACATAAGTCATAACCTAAATGAGATTACAAGGCCTGAACACATTCACGATGAAAACCGGTACCTTGATTTGGAAGAACCCAACAATATAACAAGCAATCTTGACAATTTAAATCTTGACAATAAGGAGTATAGAGGTAAACAGTCGATATGCATGGGAAATGGAGAATCTATTAAGATTACTCATACTGGAAATGCTTATATCAAAGGTGAAAGGTAATTGTTTATTAATAATTTGTTAAGAGTGCCAAAGATAAAGAAAAATCTTATGAGTTTATCACAATTTGCAAAAGATAATAATGTCTACTTTGACTTTCATCCTAAATATTGTTTGGTTAGAGACATACTGAATAGAGAAATTCATTTGTAGGGTGATGCACTCAAAGGACTATACAAGTTTAATCTTGTTAATTGTAGCAATTCTGTAAAAGGAAAAAAGTATTGTAATCTGTCTGAGATGGCTCAAACAGAAAGAAACAGAAAAACATTTGATTCGTAGCATACAAATTAAGTCACCCAAACGAAAATGTTGTAAAGCAAGTGCTCTCTGAAAATAAAATTATTTTTGATGATATTTCATTGCCATGTGTTTGTACTTATTGTCAGATGGGTAAAAGTCATAGATTATCATTCAATGATTCTCTAACTGAGTATACTAGAAAATTAGAATTGGTTGATACAAATCTTTGAGGTCCAACACCTATATGTTTTAATTACGGTTATATATATACTATATATCATTTGTTGATGCATATTCAAGGTACACTTGGATTTATTTTCTAAAAGAATATTCAAAAACATATAGTGCAGTATTACATTTCATAACCCTACTTGAAAAGCAAAATAATTCTCAAGTTAAGGCTATGCAGACAGATGGTGGAACTGAGTATAAAACACTTAGTGACTTTTTTCATAAAAAGGGAATAATTAATAGAACTACAAGCCCTTACACCTCTGAACAAAACGACTTTGTTGAAAAAAACATAGACACATAGTTGAGTCAGGTCTTACTTTATATACTTGCTCAGGCATCATCACCCTTAAATTTTGGCCTGATTCATTTAGTAAAGCAATATACTTAATTAATAGATTGCCAACAAAAGTGCTAAAAGGAACAAGTCCAATAGAAAAGATATATGGTATTAAACCATATTATCAAAGCTTCGGGACTTTTGGATGTCTATGTTTTCCTTATCTAAGATCATATAATACTCATAAACTGAATTTTAGATCAAAACCATGTACATTTTTAGGGTATGGAATAAATCAGAAAGGATATAAATGTCTTGATAATAGTGGAAATATTTTTATAAGCAGGCATGCTGTATTTAACGAACATATATTTCCTTTCAGTAGCATAGATATAAAGACAACTAACAAGGTATATAATCCAAGAGTGTCAATTCCAAAATTACCTATTTACTTAGATGCATGGAATCAAAAGAAGGCAGAGAAGACTACAAGGGATCTTGATTCACAACTCACATTATCTAATCAACCAGGTCATGAATCAACAAATCTTTATGGTCATCTTAACTAATCACTTGCACATTAACCAGTAAACACAACATGTTAGTAAAGGAAATTCAAATCCTCAGCAAAGTCAACCAGAAGATAATATTGATCAAATCAATACTAAAGGACCATCTTATGATGAGTCACAAGTGAGAACATGACATCACATGATCACAGTGACAAAGAGTGGAATATTCAAACCTAAGATATACACTGACATCTCAATGCCTGAAGAACCTGAAACATTTGAACAAGCTACAAGGGACAAAAATTGGAAGGATACTATGGATGGGGAATATAGTGCACTCATAAAAGATAAAACATGGGATATGCTGTCTCTACCAGATAACAAAAACGTAGTTGGATGTAAATGGATCTAAAAGTTAAATAAAAATCCAGATGGAACTGTTGCCAAATATAAAGCAAGACTAGTTGTTAAGGGATATACTCAACAACATGGGTTTGACTTCAATGAAACATTCTCTCCAGTAGTTAAACCAACAACAATTAGAATTGTTCTTACTATTGCTTTAAACATAAATTGGAGTGTTAGACATTTATATGTCAATAATGCCTTATTGAACAGTGTTTTATAGGAAGAAGTTTATCTGGAGCAACCACATGGATATAAACAAAACATGAATTATGTGTGCAAGCTAAATAAGACAATATATGGCCTTAAGAAGACACCAAGAGTCTAGTTTGATAGACCGAAAACCACTTTAGCTAATCTGGGTTATCAGTCTACAAAATCAGATAATTCGCTGTTTACTAAGATCAATAAAATATCGGCTATTTATATTCTAATATATGTTGATGATTTAATTATAGGTGATAATGAAGCTGAAATTAACAATCTTATTCAATATCTGGACAAACAGTTCTCAATCAAGGATCTTGGAAGCTTAAATTATTTTCTGGGTATAGAGGTTAAAAGGAAATCAGATTCAGAGATTATCCTATGCCAGAAAAAAATATCACCGAACTACTAATCAAGTCATTATATATGGAGCTAATCCACAACCAACACCAATGATAAGCAACCAACATTTCTCCAAAAATAGGAAAGAACCAATATTTAATGTTAAACAATATAGTAGTATTGTTGGAGCTTTACAATATGTAAATATAACTAGACTAGATATCTCGTCTAGTGTTAACAAAGTGTGTCAATTTATCCAAAATCCATTGGATGAGCATTGGAAAGCAGTAAAGAGGATCTTCATATCTAAAAGCAACTGAAAATTATGGTCTATTATTAAATGCATGCAATAATCTCAATATAACTGGATATGCGGATGCTGATTGAGCAACAGATCCAGATGATAGAAAATCAGCCACAGGATATTGCATCTATATTGGAGATAATCCTAATCATGGTGTTCAAAGAAATAATCAACCATTTCCAGATCCAGCACTGAAGCTGAATACAGGAGTGTAGCAAGTGCAACTGCCAAGATAATATGGATACAACTATCATTATTAAGTGAGCTAAAGATCAACTCAGAGATCAAACCGATATTATGGTGTGATAATCAGAGTACAGTATATCTATCTGCAAACCCTATACTTCACTCAAGAACAAAGCACATCTAAATAGACTTATATTTTGTTCGAGAGCAAATTATCAAAGAAAAACTACAAGTAAACCATATACATACACCTTACCAACGCGCAGATGTTCTCACTAAGGCATTGTCAGCATGAAACTTCATCAGATTCAGAACTGACTTGAAGATAGAGCAAATCAGGACCTAATCCAGCAAGATTCATGAAAATCCAGACAAAGTGATAAGCTTTCAAAAGCTTATAAAACAGAAACATCATCACATCGATGTAACTCAAAGCTCTTACCAAAGTAGCTAATAATCTCATTAGAATTGCTCGGATCTAGCAAGTATTCATGTCAAGAGAATTTCGCAAGCTAGAAATTTCATTTTTTTTGCAATGAATTGAAGATTGAATGGAGTGACGACAAATTTTGGAATTGCCATAACCGTAACCTAATATTGACTTGAGGAGGGGTATTAGAAATAAGAGTAGAATTATTAGTTGCATACAAGTTTCAAAACATCGAAGCATTATATTGGGTTCATGAGTAATAATGTAACGACCCGTAATTTTACCACTTTGAAAATGGAATATTTAATTTATTTAATATTCAGATGTAGGATTTTCAAACTTAAATAATCATGTTTTATGAGATAAATAAGAGTGATAAAATTATATTTAGAATTTGATTAAAATATCAAGAAGTTTGGATTTTCATCTAAAAGTGACAAAAGTCGGTTTGCGATAAAATGGGATATACATTCAAATACTATTTTAAAAGATAAATAACTTGTAACGACCTACAAATTTATCACTTGGATAAGTTATATTTATCTTTAAAATATTTAGATATGGGTTTAAAAGTAAGAAATAATCATGTTTTAAGTGGTAAATAATAATAGTTATTCTGTTTGTGAAAAACATTTGCAGACTAATTACCGAGGTAAAATATTGATAATTTGTAAATATTGTCCTAAGTAAAATACCGATAAAAAAGCTGGAAATCGTTTTATCAATAAAACTTCTTTTAAGCAATAAGGATCGTGCATGGCTTTGATTCATACACTAATATATGTATTCAAACAAGATCATGAAATAAAATAATTTATTTTATTTTTGGAAAATAAAATGTATTTATGACATCGACCGTTGATATCATCGGTTTTATATATTTCTTCGAAAATTCAAGTTAAGTTTAATAATAAATAAATGGGTTTTTATCAACAAATAAACCTACTATAATTATAATAATGATGGTAAAATCTTTTTTAAATTTTGTTTACCAAATTAGATAGTTCGTAAAAAAATAGAAAATGTGACCGAAGAACGTTTTCTAAAATTTCGACTTTTTGACATCGGAAAATTGTCGGGAACGGTGTTCGCCTTTATGCATTATATATATATAAATATTAGATAATTAACCATATAATAATACACTAATAGTATATTATCTTATGTTAATTTTGTTTAGGAAGTGATGTGACAAGGCATGGTTTTAAAATAATAACGTAATATATATATAAGTATATATTATTATGAGAGGGATAAATTTAATTATAATTAAATCATGGCGGATGAAATTCCCAAAACCCTAGGTGACTTGGAAGCAGACGAAGGCGGAGGCGGATGGACGGTGGTTAGACGTAAGGGGAAGGAGACGTTTGCATCCATACTAAAACAATCAATTCCAGATCTTACAAGGCAGAAGCAGAACCCTAAATCCTGGGTGGAGGCGGTGGATAACAATATAGAAATACAAGGCAATCTCGCTTATTTTGAACCAATCAAGGAAGGAACGGAGACTTATCAGCTGATAGATGACCAGGATTATGAGGAATCAACTCAGATGTGGAAAAATTCTCTATATGCGTACATGGCAGGTAAACGACCATATTTAGTACACTTTAACGCATATATCAGAAGGGTTTGGAACCCATCAGGGGCATGGGATGTTTTTGCCAGAGAAAATGGGTTCTACCTAATCAAATTTGAAAAGGAAGAAGACTATGAAAAGATTATTAAAGGAGGTCCATGGTTCATGGACAGCAAATTAATAATTATTAAGAAATGGGAAGCAGATTTCAATTTCGAAAAAGTGATGCTAACTACATATCCAGTATGGATCAAGCTAAATAATCTTAACCTAGCTCTGTGGAATACAAGATGTATTGGTAAACTGGCAAGTCTGATTGGAAAACCTCTAGATATTGATGAATACACAAAGAAAGTGAAGAAAATCAAATATGCTAGAGTATTGATAGAAATAAAAGCAGATTCTACATTACCGGAGACTGTGAAAGCGATTGACAAAAGAGGAAATGTTTACAAGCAAGAAGTTGAATATGAATTCATACCTTTACGATGTGAAGAATGTAAGTGTTTTGGCCATGCAGCTACTCCAGAATGCATTGAGAAAAACAAACCCAAACAAGTATGGATCCCAAAAAACACAAATCCAGTTGACACTACAACAACTGACCCCTCCCAGTTAGCATCTACCAGTTATATACAACCACAGAAAGATATTACAGCAACAAAAAAACAAAATGCTGTAATAGAGAGTCCACTTCCACAAATTTACAATATCAAGGACTCTGTAGAAGAGAAGCAAGAAGCACATCAAACTCTGAAGATACAGAAGGATCATTCACTAAAGGATCATAGCCAGCTACCACAGGAGCAGCAAATGAATGAGATAAGTGAGGAAGAGGATCTCCCTGGATCAATCAATGAAATCAACAAATTAGATATACAAATAGAATCATCAGAAGAAGAGGATGAGGATGAAGACTTGGCAAAATATACAGAAGCTAATATTAGTTATGAAAACATATTCAATGATAAAGGAAAAGAAGATGCTTGTAAAAAAGCTAAAGTTGTATCAGCTCCGATTACTAGGAGCAGAACAACCAAATCATAATGACTATAATATGTTGGAATGTAAGAGGTCTTAATGGTGATGTCAGAAAATTAGACCTCTATAATCTTAGAATAAAATATAAACCTACTGTCTTGGCTATTTTAGAAAATAAACTTAATGAAGAAAGCATGGAGGAATTACAACAGCAAATGGGAGATCAATGGAAATTCATTCATAATAACATAAATAATGTTAAAGACAGAATAATAATCCTCTGGGATTCTAATATCTGGAATTGTAATCTGTTAAATGCTGATGATCAACAAATTACTGTAGATATGGCAAACATAGGAGGGATGCAAATTATGGTCACAGTAGTCTATGCTAACAATTTGGCATCTGAAAGAAGGAGACTATGGAATAAGATAAATGAAAATTCAAAAATCATAACAAAACCGTGGATAGTTGTTGGAGACTTTAATGCGGTATTAAAAACACATGAAAAACAGGGAGGGCTTACCCTGAAACCTTCCCAAATATCTGAATTCAATAACTGTGTGCTAACAGCAGGGCTTGCAGAAGTTCTCCATATAGGCCTGAAATTTACTTGGAAAAGTGGTGAGGGGAAAAACATTAACTCTAGACTGGACAGAGCATTGGGAAATGCAGAACTCATTAACAAAATGCCAAATATAAATGTCACAGTACTGCCAAGTTCTACAAGTGATCACTGCCCTCTATACATACAATTTAATAATGAAAAGCAGGAACATAAGGGGAAACCTTTCAGATATGCTAATCACTGGCATCTTCTTAAAGAATACAATGATATAGTTGATTTCAATAAAATTCAAATCCCAGAAGGAAACAACATGTACAAATACATTATGGTGGTGAAGCAAATTAAAAACAAGTTGAAAGTCTGGAATAAAGTCAGGCCTAAACCTCAAGAGGGCATCAAGGAAATTCAAGACAGACTTGAAAAGATCCAAAATCAATTAGAAGAAGAACCACAAAATGAGGAACTAAATGCTGAATATTTTGACAAACAACAACAACTGAAGAACCTTCTGAGCATTCAAGCCATGGATGTTAAACAAAAGGCAAAAGAAAAATGGCTAACACAAGGGGATGAGTGCAATAAGTTTTTTTATACTAAAATGTCTTTTAGAAATAATCAAAATAACAACTTATTACACCATTTAAATGAACAGGGAGATTCTGCAGTAAACATAAAAGATCTGGAAACAAAGGCCATAGAATACTTTACAAGCACATACAATGGAGATTACTCGCAGCAGATACCTCATATCCATTGCAGGAAAAGAATTTCCAGTGAAGGTGCCCGTATGCTCACAGCTGATATTACGGAAAGGGAGATGAAAAGAGCCATTTTCTCTATCCACAATGACTCCAGTCCGGGACCTGATGGAATGAGCGCACTCTTCTTCAAAGTGCACTGGAAAGACCTGAAGGACAAAATGCTCAGAGGTTATCAAGAGGCTTTTAACTCAGGTGAATTCATTCAAGAAATTAATCACACTTTCATCACCTTGATTCCAAAAATTAACAAACCAGGAAAAATTGAGGATTACAGACCCATAGCTTGTTGCAACGTTACATACAAAATTCTCAGCAAAATCATCTGTATGAGACTGAACAAAGTCTTACCTCAAATCATCTCACAAAGTCAAAGTGCTTTTATAAAAGGTAGATTCATATCAGAAAATTCTTTGTTAGCCCATGAACTAATAAGGGATTTTAACAAAAAAGGAGCAGACAAAGTGTGTTTAAAAATTGATCTACACAAAGCTTATGATAAAGTGAACAGGCAATTCATTTTACATATGCTACATGAAATGGGGATACCAGCCAAACTGCTCAAATTAATAACACATTGCATATGCACCCCTACTTTTTCAGTGATAATCAATGGAAACCCTAAAGGGTACATTACAACTAACAGAGGGATTAGACAAGGAGATCCTCTTTCTCCCTACCTGTTTGCTGTTGCCATGGAGTGGTTCTCTCTTCAAATGGAACTTGCAAGTTACCATTCACTGATAAAACCAGTATATAAGATAATTCCAGCAGTCAATCATCTCATATATGCTGATGACTTATTAGTAGTGTTTAAAGTTACAGATATGGGAATACACACTATAAAGGGGATTTTTAAACAATTTGAGGAATTGGCTGGTCTGAAGGTAAATGAGCTCAAAACAAAGTGCTACTTGAATAAATTCTGTAAAAACAAAACAAACATACTAGAACAACTTGGAGTAGGGGAAGGAGATTTGCCAGTTAAATACCTAGGGGTTCCCCTATCAAATAATAACATCACAGATGCTGAATGTGGAAAGCTGATAGACAAAATTCGTGAAAAATTACAAGGATGGAGATCAAAACTTCTATCTTTTGCAGGTAGAGTGGAATTGGTACACACTGTCATCACTTCACAAGTAAGGTTCTGGCTACAGACTTTTCAGATACCAGATTGTTCTATAGCAAAGATAAACACTGTGTGCGCTGATTTCATATGGAGAGGAGGTTTTCACAAAGTGAATTATAATGAGTTGTGCAGACCCAAAAGGGAAGGAGGAGTAGGACTTAAAAATCTTTTTGAACTTAAAAAGATATATGGCCTTAAATTAGCCTGGAAATTCATTTCTTCTGAAAACCTATGGGCCAAATGGATGCGAGGTAGATATCTAAAAGATAATTTTTGGATTATGCAACCAGATAACAATGCTTCAGTGACTTGGAAAAATATCTTAAAACAAAGAGGGACCCTTAAAAAATCTATTGAAAGGCAAATAGCAAATGGGAGAGACACAGATTTATGGAGGGATCCGTGGCTAAATAACAAAAGCATTATAGATAGATTTGGATGGGAAAGTTACTCAGCTAATAACTCTCCACAAATTCAGGTGGCCAGCATAATACATAACAGCAAATGGGAGACAGGAAAACAACTGATTACAAGGAATCTGAAACCTGAAATAGAGGAAATCCCTATCCTTCCAAACAAGAGAGTTGATAAATGGGTCTGGAAAAACAACAAAAAGGGTCTTTTTAAAATGAAAGAAGTCTGGAATGAAAACAGGAATCACTATGAAATGGTTAATTGGTACAATGTCATTTGGAGTAAATCTAATTGCCCTAAAATGGCTCACACATCATATAAAGCAATCAAAGGCAGGCTAAGTACTAAAGATAGACTAAAAAGATGGGGTATTCTTAATGAAGATATCTGTAACTTGTGTGGGAAAGAAACAGAAACTCATAAGCACTTATTTTTCAAATGTAAATTTAGTAAACGGGTGTGGGCTATTCAAAAGCTAAAAAACTTGCAATCAGAAGCTGTTCAAAGCTTAGAAGATGAGATAAATCACCTGAGTGATAGGACAGATTTCACGAACTTGATGAAGGAAGTTGTGAAAATCTCTCTGACAACAACTATCTGGCATCTCTGGAGAGAACGGAACATAAGGGCTTTCAAAAGTGGAAAGGATAAAAATGAATTAGATTTAGCAGAGAATATTGCTAGAGATGTGAAAATTAATATTGGAAGAATTACGAAACTCACCAACTTAGAGGCAAAAGAAAGACTGCAACTGGAGAACTGGAAGTGGAAGGCTGAGAAGACAGAAAATCAAGCAAGCATCTGTTAGTCGCCATTTTTGTCGAAGTGGAGAGACCTAAATTATCTTAGGAAAGTTTTGAGATTGAATAATGAACTGATGTTATCTGTTTCGGAATGTTTATGTAACTTGTACCTACAGACTTATTGGGCCGCAAAGCCCGTTTAATACATATTAACCCATTTTCAAAAAAAAAAGTATATATTATTATCACTTGTCATGTCCTACCATTGTCATCATTATCTATCATGAGCCTAGGCGATGTGACTAGAGAGGAGGGGGATGTGACTAGAGAGGGAGGGAGGATGGTGATGTGACCTAACAAAATAATGACATGTTAGGATATTTTAAAAACTAAGGTTAAAATGGTAATTTTCCTACTTTCTTTCATCTATAAATACACATCCTCACACACACATTTTCATTTACATTCCAACTTCATTTTTCTAAACCTTCTTCTCTAAAAAAATTGCATGGCTTCCATAGTTCAAAAAAATTAGAAAAAGTTAGCCTTTTATGTTGTAACTTGCTTCCATACCTTCTATACTTCTTATACTTTCATTTCAACATTCTCTCTTCCAAAAACAAAGGCCATCACTACCCCACTAAGCCCTAGCCAAGCCAAATCACCTCTAGCCGAACCCATTCTAAGGCCTTAGCCCCTCTAAAGTTTCAACTTTTGAAGCTAGAGTCGAGCATAGAGGGGTCGCCAAGTTATAGTTGAAGTTCGGGGGAAGTAGTTAGCATAAAGATGAGTAAAACTACTTTATTTTTTGAAAGGTTTTTGACTTTATTATGATGTGTTATTGTGGTGATAATATGATGAGAAAATTGAATGGTTATTATGTTGGTCGATGGTGATTTGATGGATGTTTGCGTTTAGTGTTGAATTTGAGATTTGAATGTGATGTTGTCGAGTTAGTAAGCAATAGCCTTATGTTTATATATATATTTCATTATGATTTTAAAAGTATGATAGTATGGATGTATGGTTGTGATCTAAGAACCAAAGTATGTTGAGTTGAGTCAAAGTTAATAACTTTGTGTGTTGTGATGGACGTGAGATCCGATTCGAAATTAAAAACTATGTTTTCTTGTTTAAAAGTTTGGAAATTGTTTCAAAGTATCTATCTTTGTTTCTAAGTTTCAAAAACTTTAAAAGTTATGTTTCCAAACATGAAATAGAAAAGAAAAGCAAGTGTTTTCGCTTAAAGTATATTTAAGCGAACTGCGCTCATAGCGATAGTAGCTATGGACGCAGTTCGATAAAATTTCCGATTTTCGTTTCAAAACGTTTCCTTATGGAAATTGTTTTGCAAAATTTTTCCAAAATTGATTAGTAACATAAAAGAGTTAAGTTTAGATAATTTAATAATTTATTTATTTAATAAATTAATTAAAAGCAATCAGTACTTAATTAGTAATTAAGTAAGTGATTAAGGTTTAAGTAACACTTGAAGAAGGTTAATGATTAATTAGTGATTAATAAGGTTTTAATTAGTGATTAATGAAGTTAAGAAATAATTAAATGATTAATTATTATTTAATTAAGTTAATTAGTTGATTAATTATTATTTAATTAAGTGATTATTAAATTAATTTTTAATTAATTAGGGTTTAACTAATAATGAATTGTTTAATCCTTAACTAAGATGCATTAAGAAGTTAATTAGGACTTAACTAAGTTCATTAAGTTAATTAAAGTTTAATTATGATTTAATCTTGATTTAATTATGATAAATTAAGATATAATTAGGGTTAAGCCAACTAAATAAACTTTAGTCTTTTCAAGATTGTTTTAGACTTAATGGTTATGTTTTAAATCGGTTTTCTTTTTAAGGTTAATTGATTTCAAATCAAAGGATCTCTCGTCTGGACCATTAAGTAGCCAAATGAATAAAAGTAGTGATTACAAAACGTTGACACGTTTTATGGGAAGTAAGTGACTTGTGTTTAGCACAAATGTTGAATATCGGTAATGTGATAAACACAAGGAAGTTAATTTCAATAAGCGGGTCATGGTAACTTAAGCATATAAAATATACTTCTATATGTACAGTTTTCACCAATAATGGATGTATCTATATTTATAACTTGGACATCAACCTATGATTGGATATATGTTATGTGTGAATCCCTTACATATCTGATGTTAGGCAATACCCATTGTTTGTACCAAAAATGGGCACAACACTCTTCGTAAGTTTTTGAAGAGATAAAAGTGAAGAAAGAGAATTAAAACTGAGGATTATCTAACAAAAACTCCAAATAACATAAATGTAAATTGCAAAGACAAGCTATTTAGAGTGGTTCGGCGTTTTGCCTACGTCCACTATGAAGTTTGATGACTTTATTGCTCGATACTTGAAGATTACAATTTCTAATAATGTAGTACAACTGATTTTCTTAGCTAAGTCTGAATATAAGGCAACGGTGGTGATTTGGAGTAAATCTGGCAGAGTCTGGGCGCTCTTTAGCTCTTAAAATTGTCCGACCCCTTTTCTGAATGACCAGGGGCTCTATTTATAGGTGTAGGAGGCTGATATTTCGCCTAAATTTCGAGAGACCAGTTCTGGCACATGAGGGGGCCCACATGCCCACTTTCTGGAAATCCGGGCCCGCTTTGGGATCGATTCGAAATCCATCCGAATCGATCGAGGAATTGCCCAATCGAGCTGAAATTTGGTGTGGACATTCTTCAACATGTGCTCAAGCTTCTGTGAAAATTTCATAGCATTTGTGGATCTCGAGTTATGATCGATTCAAGATCGCATTTCTAGTTGATATGCTCCGTTCGAATCGATCCTCTTCGAATCGATAGGGTCGAATCGATGGCCTAGTGAGCGAAGGCGTTGACGTGGCGCGTGCTTCCCGGGTTGATCCAGTTTTTGCTCTGAGTTTTACTAGGTCGACTCCATGAACTTCGCTACTTTGACTTAGTGGATTCGAGGGATTTCTCCTCACATCGATTCGAATGGAAGTCTGTTCGTATCGATCATAGTGAGCCTTGGTCGATCGATACGAAGCTCTTGTAATAGGATGGATTCGAAGTAGAGCAACTCCATGGATTCGAAGTACTCCATCCTGAGGGATACGAACCACCGAGCCCAGATGGATACGAAGTGCTTCGTCCTGATGGATTCGAAGGTCTTCAATCTGAAGGTTACGAAGTGAAGTACTTTCGTGGATTCGAAGTACTTTGTCTCAATGGATTCGAACAAAGGCTTGGCTTATGGATTCGAACATAGGGTCATTTCCTCCGACTTGCAGTGATGATATCTTGAGCATACAAACTCGGATTGACTTGAAACTTGGAACGTTGATTTTCCTGGCTTTGCTTGTTATGCCTTGCTAATTGTGGCTCGATCCGAACTCGGACAAAATTCATCGATATCCATAGTGAGCCTACGTATAACCGATCTCCAAGACGAACTGTCATTGGTTTCTAGTCAAGTTCTTGGTGTTACGGCCTTGCCAAAAGGCGGGATAACATTTGCCCCCCAAAGTACGTCTTGTGTAAACATGGCGTGCTTTGAAAAGTTGCAGTCTTTCATGCTGAATATTTCTGATCAATTGGTTACTTGACAGTCGTTCTTCAGTTGTTTTGTTGTAATCTTCTTTTAAACAAATGTTTAACCAGCGTGCTTTGCTTTGATAGACACGAAAATCTTTGATGGATACGAAATCTCGATTCGTATCGATGAGTCTCTGTTGCTGTGGGTCCAGTCGTTCTTCAGTTGTTTTGTTGTAATCTTCTTTTAAACAAATGTTTAACCAGCGTGCTTTGCTTTGATAGACACGAAAATCTTTGATGGATACGAAATCTCGATTCGTATCGATGAGTCTCTGTTGCTGTGGGTCCAGTGTTGATGGATTCGAAGTGATGGTTTCGAATCAATGGAGTCGAATGTCTCCAGAGCTACCTTTTATTTAGAGCGTTTAGTATTGATGAACTCGAAACTTTCTGGATGGATTCGAAGAGATGGATACGAAGAGCGGTCTCGAACTGGTGGTTGCCGATGTTTCCTTTGATTCGATGGGGACAAAAGGTCGATGGATTCGAATAGGTTATTTCGAATCGATCTAGTTTTGACTGGTTGCGAGCGGTCACGTAGACCGGGAGATGAATCGACCCGGTTGTCTTCAGGGTTTCATATAAATACCGGGTACCTTGGCATTTTTTACTTTTTACTTTTCACTGTAGCTTTCTCGTGCGAACGAATCGATCCTATATCTCAGGAACAAAGGCGAACGCGCTGCTCTTTCCCTCGAATCGATCCAGCGCCTAACTCCTCCGATCCAATTATACACTTAGGTAGACAATTCAATTATGTACTTGAAGTCCCAAGATCTTGAAATTTCCCTTATTTCCATTCATATTCGAATCGGTCTTGATGGAGTCGAAATCGAGGATAACAACTAGAAAAACGAAATAGAGGAGAAGTATGGGAGAGAAAGTCAGAGTCTTCCCTTCTTGTCGATCTGGAATAATGGCAATTGAATCGATTTGGGAGATGAGATTCTTCCATGGCTATCGTATCGATCTGGATGTACGAAGTGGGGGTTTATGTTCGAATCGATCACAGATGATGCATCCTCGTATCGATCTATAACGATCGATACGGGAAGTTGTCCCTAGTCGATCGATTCGAAGGTTTTGGGTATATGGTCGATACAAAGTTTGAGCTACTTAGCTATTTCAGAGTTTTATTTCCGGAGATCGATTCGAATGCAAGTCTGATGATGGATGCGAAGGAAAGGTCTCCCGATCGATTCGAAAGCCTAGGTGCGATCGATTCGATCTGTGTCGATTCGATTGGAATCGATTCGAAACCGTGTCCTTTTGATCGATTCGGAATTGTTGACTCCAACTTCGATCGATACGAACCAACTTTCATGGATACATAAATTTCACATAATTAATGGTATGATTCCGATGAGCTTCATCTCTGCATACTTGACTTGAACTTTTATACTGCATACTTGACTGTCCTTCGAAGCTCATTGATGGAACTGTTCTTTGACAAATAAATATTAACCAACCACCATGAATTCTGGACGATATGGTTTTAAGACGGTCAGCAATGACGGTCACTCTAACCAGCTTCATAATTTCCGAAGTTTTCATCTTGTTTTCGGCTTCGTTAAACTTACTAAGTATTAGCTGCACTGCACTTCACACACTTTACACTACGGGATGCACGGGTTTATTGTTTGTTTAACACTGATTTCTGATAAGTAGTCAGTTAAGGAATCTTCGAGCTCTCAACAGCAGGAGATTCAGAGTTCTCCCCCTCTGGTTCTTGTAATTCCAGATATCCCAGCGGATATGATAGATCCAGCCCCTGACGAACTACAAGAGGCTATATTTATTGAGGACCCTGTAGACTCCGTTCAGTCCAATATTTCCGAAAACTTACTGGGCAGGATATGCACGAGACATAATATCTCTTTGGACGATGCACTATTGCCGGGACCTAGTGATAGACCTCACTGTCCGCTTGAAGGGTATACCGCCTTTTATCGACATGCTTGCGCGACCGGAACACTTCCTCCATTCAATCAATATATTAGGGAGATGCTATCATTTCTTGGAATCGCTCCTTCTCAATTACACCCCAACGGGCACACGCTACTGAACAGTGCGTTTATTGTATTTATGGAACACCTCTTCCGTCCTCCAAGGTCGACGGAAATAAGATATCTATTTAACTTCAAGAGCAGAGGCGATAGCCCGTCTTTTACATTTTTGGAGGCAGTGAGAAACTGTCAAGTTATTACCGGAGCCTGGACCAGACTTAGTTACTTCAAGAATGAATGGTTTTATGTCCGGTGTCCTCCTGGTTTTGCTAGGAGATGGTTGTCTAGACGTAAGTGTCGTAACCTGTTGATGATTTCTTTGACTAATAGCTTTTCGGCATTGGTATTGACATCCTGTTTTTCTTATAGCCATTATCTCCAAACCCGACGGCGGGTATTACAAGGGCATAGTTCAGATCCTTCAAGGGATCCCGAGCGACTTGAGACACATCGACTCGGTGTTGACTGACTATAACTTAAGAGCTCTCGGCTTGATTGAAATGAATCAGAGCATAGTCATCGAAGGGATGCTAAAGCTCATTTCAAAGAAGAAGAAGAAGAAGAAAATGGCGAAGAAAACGCTCGGGGTTGTGATAACCGAAGTGAGCGATGAAGAAAGAACTCACACAGACGTAGAGCCGATGGCGGATCTTTCGGGAAATTTTGAAGAATTGGGAAAAAGACGGAATAGCAAGACTGTCGTTTCTAAAAAATCTAAATCTAAGGGGTGGAAGTCTGTAGATGTGTCTTCTCCCACTTCCGGAGCTATAATTTCTGAGGCCGCCCCTTCTCATTCGAGAGATACTTTCAAAGGGCTTGATGATATTCCCATCCCGGATTATATATCGATTCATCACAATTCCGGGTCGAAGGAATTTCAAGATGTTTTAAATATGAGCGAGCCCTTCCCTTTGAGTGCGGTCAACACTTCCGGTTGGTCTGGGGGTTTACACATTTACACACACTTCCACATCACTACATGATTTCCGCATATTGAATGTCACTTTTGTAGGATTCTAAATTGCAGTTTCTTCTTATCGTAGGTGAGATGTCAGGCCGTGGATCTACTTTGGATAGGCTCCGTAATGTACACCGATCTTCCTCATACCATGAGTCCCGCTGGAGGGAATCAGATAGGGATCATGGACGAGGCTATACCAATCAGGATCGCTATGATAGAGATCGAGATTATTGGTGTAGCCACTCTGGTCAAGATCGTACTGACAGAGATAGGAGCTATCAGTACCGACCGCGATCTCGTTCTCCTCCGCCTCCTAGGGCCCCTATAGATCCTCCTGAGTCTTCGCAGCCACAACAACCTTCTCAATCTTCCAGGCCAGAAACTCAGTGGCAAAGGGTTGAACCGCAGGCAGCTGCCATTGTTGAACAGGCTCCGGCTGAATTGACAAGTGAAGGAGCCATCCAGCTTGCTCAAATGAAAAAGGACTTTCTAGAAATTTGTCTGGATGCATATGTCTTCCCTCCCCATCTCAAGAGGATTCCTTCGGATGCCGAAAATATTGGGCATAGCTATATCCGCGACTTTTATGCTCAATACAAGGAGTGGTACAAAGCAGTTGTAAAAGCTTCAAAGGTAGCTTTTGACCGGGCAAAGGTCATTGAGGAGCGCGATGCTGAGATTGTCAAGAAAGATCGCATCATCCAGGTTCTTCAATCTGAGTTGGAGTCGTCTCAAAACTCTAAACTCCAAGCGCTTAAAAAGCATGACGAGGCTGTGGCGAAGATGGCGAGGATGCAGCAGGCACATTATGCCTTAGTAGAAGGGATGGTCCACCGCTATACCACCGTCGTAGCTGAGCGGGACACCGCCGTCAAAGAGCTGAATGAGCTTAAAGCCAAATTCGCTGAGGTGGTGAAAGAAAAAGATGATGCAAACTCCACCGCTCAGGAAGCATGTGACCAAGCCGTATCACTTCGAGCTGAACTTGCTGCGGCGGTGACCAAGACTAAGTCTGTGGAGGCAGAAGTTGAGGAAAAGATTACAGCGGAGCAGTCCAGGATGGAAGCTGATTTCGATGATCTCCTAGTTACCTATAACGCCAACGTGTTGGAGCATAGAAATTTATTTTGGCTTGGAGATGATTCTATGATTCTGTACAACGCCTGGACTAGGCTGGTGGCGGAGAAGAAAGCAGCGCATCCGGATGAAGCATTGGATGATTTCGAGCTTGAGACGCGCTTGCTTTCTGAGGAAGAGAGGAAGGTTCTCCACGAGGCGATGATTTCCGTGGAGAAAGAGAGACTTGGAGCTTGACAGACAGAGATCGGTGAGGGCTCGGGGATCGAGCATCATGAAGCAAGTGTTGGAGCTGTAATTCCAACATTGCCTGAGACCACTGGCACGGTCGATCCCCAGCCTGTCCCTGCTTATAATCCTGACCAACCGCAGCTATCTCTTGTTGATCCCCCTGCCTCTGCACCTGCCCATACTTTGGGCCAGGCCAAGGAAGGTATTTGAACGCTTCCCATATACACTTTGTGTGAAGAATCGAAAGTAATACATTTAGCTAACAATCTTCGCTTTTTCACATTTTAGTGACCGAAGCCATTGTCTCTGCGCCTCCTGCATCACAAGCTCCTTATCAAGCGCAAGGAGCTATCGTCACCAAGGCCATTATGACATCCACTGTGGTCGGCGAAGAGGGAGAAGCGAGCATGTTATCTTTTGATGCTCAGATGATTGAGGAACTCCTTAGCCAACCCAACGACCCTTTCGATCCATCTTTTTCCATGAGCGGGGTCGCTCCAGCTGTTAGTTCTTTTATGCCGGCCACTAGCACGTCCAGCGCGGCCCGAGCATCTCGTGAGGATGAAATTTTGGCCGACATCAATGCTGAGATGGCATCAGTGACAGCATGCATGAATTCATCTGGCCATGCCCCACTAATGATGATATCACCGGGTGGCACTGTGGTCATTGCAAGCGCTCCTGCCCCACTTCCTAACACAGCTCCTATGCCTCCAGTTCCATCCTCCAAGAGAATCTCCGTCGCCTCAAGCTCCGAGGAGGATATTGATATTATGTCGCCATCGGAGGACAAACCAGAGAAGAGTAAGAGAGTAAGGAGGAAGTCAGGTGGCGGATCCAGTGGGACTACCCCGAAGAAGAAACCGAGGAAGAAGAAAGATTGATCTCTTCCTTTAGTTTGTTGTCATGTTCGGGGATAGTGTTTCGTTTTTTTTTGGTTTTTTTTATAGCCGTGTATAGATGTGGACTCGGCTCCCACTAGTAGGAATTTTTTGAACCAGCTTGTAATCGGATTCTTCTTGTTGATAATGGAAATGAAAACATATTCTCTTTTGTCTTCAATTCAATATTTGCTTTGGTTCTGCCCCCCAGTCTTGGGGATAAGCCGTAATAGGTGTTGTGCGAAATTGTCTGCAATTGAGCATTAACGCTTATATCCGGCTCGTGCTCTCGGAGTACTCTGGGATTATGAAGTTAACTTATTATTTATACTCCGTCTCGCACTCTGGGAGTACGGAGTTAAGTTATGTTTATACTCCGTCTTGCATTCTGGGAGTACGGAGTTAAGTTATGTTTATACTCTGTCTCGCACTCTGGGAGCACGGAGTTATGTAATGTTTATACTCCGTCTCGCACTTTGGGAGTACGGAGTTAAGTAATATTTATACTCCGTCTCGCACTCTGGGAGTACGGAGTTAAGTAATGTTTATACTCCGTCTCGCACTCTAGGAGTACGGAGTTAAGTAATGTTTATACTCCGTCTCGCACTCTGGGAGTACGGAGTTAAGTAATGTTTATACTCCATCTCGCACTCTGGGAGTACGGAGTTAAGTAATGTTTATACTCCGTCTCGCACTTTGGGAGTACAGAGTTAAGTAGTGTTTATACTCTGTCTCACACTCTGGGGTACGGAGTTGAGTAATGTTTATACTCCGTCTCGCACTCTGGGAGTACGGAGTTGTGTGAAGGATTGTCGTGTATCAACCCATTTTTAGCCTGACGTGATGGCTTGCCCCCGAGCTCGGGTTTCATTTAGCGAGTGGCCGATCGTATCATAGCCACTCCCTACTTGAATAAATTCCACTGCGTGATGGAATTTAGCTCTCCGTGCATCGTGATGTTGTACATTGTATTCAATAAATCACAACTCTGGCTCGAAGAGATGGCATTTTATTGCGGAAATAAGAAAATATGGCAAAGTCAGTTGCCTTATTACAAGTTCTAATTTCGAAATGCAGAAACAAATTTTAAACTGGAATTTAAACTAAATAGATAAACATAGCCTGTTATTTGCAGTAGCGACCAAAACTTCTGCTACTCCAAGCCCTTGGTAAAGTTAGACCATCAACGGTTGCTAACTTAAATTTGCCATCCCCGAGCTTTCGCTTAATTCGTGCGACCTTTTCCACGTTGATCTCATGTGTGGGAGTGTCTGATAATCTTTTTTGGTGCTAAGCTCACCGAGTTCACAAGCTTTAAGTCGGTCCTTAGCATTGTGTAATCGGGCGACCTGATTTCGGCGTATGATCGTTCTCAAGTCAACCTGGTCGCCCTGGACGACCCCCACTCCATTGAGGGTAGGGAACTTTAAAGTTAAGCACCATGGGGCAATTACGGCCCTGAATTCAGCAAGGGCAGGTCGACCTAAAAAAGCGTTGTATGGCGAGTCTATATCCAACACAACGAACTGTAATGTCCGAATCCTCCTATGTTTTCCGGCTCCCAACTCAACTGGCAACTCCACCATCCCAACAGGTATGGTAGCGCTTCTGTTGAATCCATGGAGATGAGTTTGGCAAGGCTTTAGATCCCTGGCTTTCATCTTCATTTGATTGTAAGCATGCGCAAACAGGATATTCACAGAGCTCCCACTGTCAATTAGGATCCTCTTCATCCACATCGGACCTACTTGAGTCGATATCACAAGTGGGTCAATAGTAGGGCTTCCGATGCTGTCGACATCGCTGTCTCGGAAAATGATGTCGTTAGTCATCGTTCTTTTTCGCTTGGTTGAAGGTCTATCATCCAAGTTACCATCATACTCGAAGTTCGCATGCTTAACTAAGTCATTATATGATTCCATTTCCTCCCAGCTTCGACCCGCTGGATGAGGACCACCACTTACAGCATTAATTACCAATCTTCCTCCGACACGAGCTGGTTCTTCCTGTCTTTCTTGATTCTGTGCATGATTTTGGTTTGAAGGGCCCGCACCACCAGGATGCGGCGCTCACACAAAATAATCTAACTTTCTTTCCCTGATCAACTTCTCGATGAGGTCCTGCAAATGTCGACACTCATTGGTATTGTGGCCATAACTCTCGTGGAATCTACAGAACTTCCCTGTTTGAATCTGCCTCTCCGATGATTGCTTCGGAGCAGGCTTCTTATATTGCACAGTGTTGCAAGTTTGTAGATATACATTCTCCAATGATGTATTCAATGGCGTGTAATTATCGAACATTGGAGCCCTACGTCGTGGGCCTCGGTTCTGATCTCTCTTTTTATCCTGACCATTGTTGCCTCGCGGCTGAGTCTGTTTGTTCTGTATATTCAACTGAACTTTCCGGAACTCTCACCGGACTGCTTAACTGCCACATTACTTTGTATTCCTTCAGTTCTGGGCATCGCATCGTCCTGCTTCCTAGACTGTTTCGCGTCCTCTTGCCGTAAGAATTGAGCGGCTTTGGAGTAGAAATGGTCCAACGATGCGGGTGGTTTCCCAGCTAGCCAATTTCCAAACTCAAAATCGGGATCGATTCCTTTGGTTAATGCCATCAAGATTGAGTTATCATTAGGATTACTAATCTCTACACATGCCACGTGGAATCTTTCTAAATAACATCTGAGTGTTTCTCCCTTAGCTTGGGTGACGCTAGATAGGGTGTTAACGTCTTTAGGTCTGGCGACATGCATACGAAACTGTTCGACAAATTTCTTAGCCAGTTGATCGAACGAAGAGATAGATCTAGGTGGCAACCTTGTGAACCACATTGTTGTGATTCTTCCCAAAGAGATGGGGAAACTTCGGCATTTTACTGCATCATCAGCCCTTGCGGCGCTCATTGACCACTCATACTTCAAAATATGTTGATTAGGATCGAAATTTCCTTCGTACATAGGGAGAGTTGGCATCCTGAATCGCCGAGGAGGATCGGCGTATAGTATCTCGTCTATGAAAGGAGTATGACTACGAGAAATTCCCCAATCGTCATTGGTAAGGCCTTGGCTTTCGCGGATCATCTGACGTATCATGGTTGAGATATCGGGCATCGCTACATTTTGAGCATGCTGAGCTAAGGTGTGGTCGGGTTCCACAATGCGAGTTTGGACCGGACGCTGTCGAAGGCCTATGTCTCACCTCCTTGGCTCCACATCTTCTGGGACGTATGGTTCAGGAGTACGCCCACGTTGTTGATTATTCAGATCTGACAGATTCCGGGTATCAACCCTTGTTTCTATCGCGGCGGTTGCAGTGCGATTGTCTGTGGTATGCTGTGGAACAGCACCTCCTTGTGACGAGGGCCTGGCTTGGAAGCTAGTTGACGGTCCGACCCTCAATTGTCCTACAGTTAAGGCAGGTTGATATCCGGTAGCTTGTGTATGACTCGCGTCCAATCAGGGACGTGTAGATCTGCCATGATAGTCAGATGAAGCAGAACTTTCAGTGTACGAGTGGGAAGCATCATCCCTCCTGGTCCTCATGCGCCTTCGGCGGTTTAATTGATTGGTCAATTCAATATTAGCACGCAACTGTTCGGCCAGCTGTTGCCGACTTTGAGTCAATTCCTGGAGCAATACATGGAACTCTTGTCTGGTTACTGGCCTAGACGGATCTGAGTGAGCAGTGTTGTCTTGATTGGATTGTAGCTGCTGCGTAGGATTCTGTCTATCCCGACCTTCTTGATCAGCAGCCGTAGAGGTAGTTCTTGTACTAACCATCTTAAGTAGTGGGTTCCTTTCCTAGATTTTATGCAAATCTGAATAGAATGGAAGGATTCTGGATTAGAGATCTGGATCTTCCTCTTAGATTTATGCAATCCGGTATCGATGGTAGATCCAAGGAGCAGGAGAAAAAGCTGGTTTCTCTCAATGAAAGCACCAAAGTGTTTGTACCAAAAATGGGCACAACACTCTTCGGAAGTTTTTGAAGAGATAAAAGTGAAGAAAGAGAATTAAAACTGAGGATTATCTAACAAAAACTCCAAATAACAGAAATGTAAATTGCAAAGACAAGCGATTTAGAGTGGTTCGGCGTTTTGCCTACGTCCACTATGAAGTTTGATGACTTTATTGCTCGATACTTGAAGATTACAATTTCTAATAATGTAGTACTACTGATTTTCTTAGCTAAGTCTGAATATAAGGCAGCGGTGGTGATTTGGAGTAAATCTGGCAGAGTCTGGGCGCTCTTTAGCTCTTAAAATTGTTCGACCCCTTTTCTGAATGACCAGGGGCCCTATTTATAGGTGTAGGAGGCTGATATTTCGCCTAAATTTCGGGAGACCAGTTCTGGCACGTGAGGGGGCCCACATGCCCGCTTTCTGGAAATCCGGGCCCACTTTGGGATCGATTCGAAATCCATCCGAATCGATCGAGGAATTGTCCAATCGAGCTGAAATTTGGTGTGGACATTCTTCAACATGTGCTCAAGCTTCTGTGAAAATTTCATAGCATTTGGATTTGTGGATCTCGAGTTATGATCGATTCAAGATCGCATTTCTGGTTGATATGCTCCGTTCGAATCGATCCTCTTCGAATCGATCCTCTTCGAATCGATAGGGTCGAATCGATGGCCTAGTGAGCGAAGGCGTTGATGTGGCGCGTGCTTCCCGGGTTGATCCAGTTTTTGCTCTGAGTTTTACTGGGTCGACTCCATGAACTTCGCTACTTTGACTTAGTGGATTCGAGGGATTTCTCCTCACATCAATTCGAATGGAAGTCTGTTCATATCGATCATAGTGAGCCTTGGTCGATCGATACGAAGCTCTTGTAATAGGATGGATTCGAAGTAGAGCAACTCCATGGATTCAAAGTACTCCATCCTGAGGGATACGAACCACCGAGCCCAGATGGATACGAAGTGCTTCATCCTGATGGATTCGAAGGTCTTCAATCTGAAGGTTACGAAGTGAAGTACTTACGTGGATTCGAAGTACTTTGTCTCAATGGATTCGAACAAAGGCTTGGCTTATGGATTCGAACATAGGGTCATTTCCTCCGACTTGCACTGATGATATCTTGAGCGTACAAACTCAGATTGACTTGAAACTTGGAACGTTGATTTTCCTGGCTTTGCTTGTTATGCCTTGCTAATCGTGGCTCGATCCGGACTCGGACAAAATTCATCGATATCCATAGTGAGCCTGCGTATAACCGATCTCCAAGACGAACTGTCATTGGTTTCTAGTCAAGTTCTTGGTGTCACGGCCTTGCCAAAAGGCGGGATAACACCCATGATATAACTTGGATAAGTAAACCCAAATTTAATGACCCATTGGTGTCATTAAACCTCCGTTTGGTTTTGGAAAGTTAATATTTCATTTTCTTTTAAAATGATCTTCAAGGTTATTCTATTTTGAAAAAGATATTTGAAGAATGATTTGTCAATTGTTTTGAATATTATGTAAAGAAGTTTATGAATAATTTTAAGGTATTCATAAAAGGAATTTTAGAATTGGTTAAATGTTTATACAAAGATTTTATAAATGGATTTGAATGTCTATAAAGGGAAGTTTTATACAAGGTTTGAAAGTTTATAAAGAATTTTATATAACCGGGTTTGAATATTTTTAAAGAGTCTTATAAATGAGTAAGGAGGTTGATAAATGTTTTGTAAACGGGTTTGGGTTAAAGTAAAAAGGATTTCATGGGTAAAGGAAATTTATGAAAGGATTTATTTAAGATAAATAAAACGGGAATTTGAGGTTTGGGTTTCTCGAGGCTGGCCTTTTAAAAAATGGTGGTATAGAACATCCGTTCCACACTTAACACCGAAGGAATAGTGCTTAAAGTTATCATTTTCTCCAATTTAAATAATGTAGTTAAATCCGGTTAAGAGATTTGGAAATGGGAAATCTTATAAATGTTTTGTGAATATACTTATGTGAAGGAGATAAGTATATGAATGTTGATAAATGTTTGGGAAAAGAGAATTATAAATGAAAATGGTTTTGAGGCTTAGCAATTGCTTTGAGTAATTAAATCTGTAGATTTTGTTGTTGTTATTTGATAGTTAAATAACCGACTATCAAATTTGGCCTAATTTGACTTAGGAAGTATGAATGTAAATTTTGAGTTTCCGACAAGGACTCGAGTACTTACTTTCAAAAGAACCGGGAATGAGTCAACCGGAAATTATCGGTTGTTGGTACGGAGAGACGAAGATCAGATTTATATATCTGAAAACCACTTTGAACCAACATGTACGTTCGAGTGGAAGACATCTTGACGACGATTGAAGACGGTGCTCTTTGAAGTTCAAGGGCTACTGCTACTAATCATGAGGGTGATTCCAAAATGGATGTAGTAGAGTTAGTGCCTTTGGTTTCGTTCAGACCCAGAATGAACTTGTATGGATGAACTCTGGCATTGCATTGACGCCTGGAGGGCAGTGTTAGCATTCCAAGATGGATTGCTATTTAGAAAGGTAAAGCGTAGCCTCAAGCCTTACAATCGAGAGGAATGGAAAAAACAGGGCATGCAGTAGAGCTATGTGGTTAGCTACCATTAGGAGCGGTCATCCCATTTTAGATGTCCCTTTCAGAGTTGGTTTGTGCGCAAACACCATGGTAGAATAAGGCCTCGGTGTCAAGGGGTGAGACTGCCATGTTAAAGGGGCAACCGGCTTTGGTTAGCATCAGTGCATTTTCTAGAGGTGTATCATCGGAAGGCAGCCCCTTACCTTGCCATTATTAGGATCCAATCTCCAATACGTGCCTTACGGTTTTGATTGTAGAGCCTATCATGTTGGAATGTGAGATGCAAGCATTTCAGCAATTTTATCTATTTACTTTAAACTTAGACACTATGATAATATCACTGGATTTTGATATATAATGCTTTGGTTATCGTAAGGTAAAAACCCATCCATTTTTATGTACGGTGTGGTCTTATGAGATACCCTTTGTTTAAATAGTTTTCAAATGTAGAAATCAGTTTGGTTGTTACTTGTTATCGAGTTTTACTCACGTTGGTTTACCAGACTGATTCGGGCGTTATTCCTTGTAATGCTCGGGTCAGACCGAGCATGTTTTCCAGGTTTAGCTGGATACTTTGGAGTTGGAGAGGAGCTGGATGGTCAAGATGCATTCACGTATATTTTTCTTCCGCTATATTATAGAGTCTATATGTTTTTTAATGTAAGGGCAGGTTTCTATAACTGTCCAAATTTAGGATGCGTCTAGTGCACTCTGATGTTGTATATATGAATGAAGACGTTTCCTTTTTGTAAAGATCATTGTTTTATTATATATTATTCGCTGTGTTGTGAGATTCTGTGTTATTTAGTTTTCTTCTATCTTCTACCTTCCTCTTTCACCCTAACAAATCGGTATTCCCGACACTTGAATGTTCGGCATGTGATACAGTGGACGTATTAGTGTCAATTTACGAGGGTCGAAAATATGGTTCGTTACATAACTCCTCTTAAAACTGTTATATAATGACAATAATTGGTTGATAAAAGTTTTTTAACTATGTATATACTTGTTTTATAATGATTGATAAATTTCGTCGCACTTTGACAAGTCAACGTCGTATTTTTACAATTGGATTTTAATATTATTTAATATGGTTTTATAACTTAAATAATCTCATTTTAATTATTTAAAGATGATAACAAATCAATTTTCAAGTTTTGTTTACATAAATAAATAGTTTGATTAAAAACATAAAATGTGACCAGAAAACGTATTGTCAAAAATCAATGTTTTGTTCAATATAATTTGTATAAACTTTTTGCAACTTGAATAGTTATTATATAAACACATTAACAAAGAAATAAACACCTCACTTATATGAACTAAGGATTAATTAAGCTAAGTATTCCATTAGGTAAAGAAGAGTACAAAACGAAGATATGTTCACCAGATCCAATGTATATCAAATCAAATCACATCAAAATCAAAAACAAATCTTTACTTTAATCCACTTTTTCATCCAAATACTCCCTTAAGTATTAAGTAAAGATGACATAAAGTAATGAAGTGATGTGATGATGGTAAGTGTTGAAAAAACATGTTTACTTAAAGGATATGGAAGGGTATTTGTGTCATTTGACAAAGCTTAAGGATTAAGGGATTAAAGGCTATAAATAGCAATGCATACCACTTTCATTCTCACACAAATCACTCTCTTCTCTTCTTCTTCTTCTTCTTCTCCTTCTTTAAATCCATGGCTTCTTCTCTTCTCTTTCTTTACTAACTTTCTTAAAATCATATCAAACCAACTACAAACAATACCAAACTTTGCCAAAGACCTTGGAATACCATTAGAACATAGTTTAGCATCTGAGAAGTCGAAGAATGATAGAGGAGGAGGTAGAGCATGGTGAGGCCGAACACTATGGAGGTGAGGGAGGTGTTAGCATGTGCAATGGTGATGGAGGAAGGTGACCATGAGCAAGAAAGAGGAAGGAGGTCATAGGCATGTGGTTTAAGAGGAAGATTTTAGATGATTTTTGGATGAAGTGGAGTTCGGGGAGCTCCATAGTGAAAATAGTGGAAGGAAGTGCTACTGGAATACCACTGGATTCGATTCGGGAAAGTTCGATAAAGTTAGACGGAGTGGAAATAAAGGTGGGAACTTGATTAAAATATGTACTTCTTATAGTTTGAAATTAATTATAAAATGGTTAGCATTAATATTAAAAGGATTTATGATGTTTGGTTGGTTAACTAATGATGTTTGATGGTTACTTAAGAAGTAAGAAGTAATATATATAGTTAAACATGTCAAATGAAAGTGAGCTCCTTTATTTTAAATTCTATTCTTGCTTGTTGTTATGATAACCATGATTATACTCTATGATAATATGTTGATTTAACACCATTAAGTTGTGATATGGATGCTAGAAATAGATTTGGTTGTATGGATGAATTTGTGATTGTTAATGTTTAATTTATCAACACCTTAATTAAAGTTAGTTAGGACTGTGTTATTAGTCATACTTAATTATGATTAATTTGAGACCACACTTGTTTAGAAATCATATGTGGTATACTTGGCATAGTTAAGTCTCTTTTCAGATTTACTATAGAAAAAGAATTTGTTTTGGAAAAGAAAGAAATTTGATTTGAAAATGAAAAGTTAAAGATAAAGTTTTGAAATTGTTTTGAAAATGGAAGTCAGTGATTTAAGATTTTAAAGTTAATGAATTCTAAAATTTTAGAATGTAAAAAAGGATAATTAGCTTATGATTTAAGAAGTTTAAAAAATAGAAAGTTGAATATTAAAATAATGAAATATGGAATATTTTGGAAATAAAGTGAAAACGGGTTTTTAATGAATAATAGTAAAATATTTATTCAAAATGATTTATAAATAATAAAAATCAATTTGAAGAAGTTTCGGCAAATATTGAAAAAAAAATAAGGCGTGTCACATAACGGTAGTTCGAGATTTCACGCCGGAAAAGTTAAATGAATGTACAAGATAGAACGGAGTTGGAATTTTTCGGATCCTTATAACCATAGTTTTCAAATGAAAAAGAAAACCAAGATATTATCTTTTAGAATTTAAGATATGACCAAATCAAATTTTCAGGAAAATCATGCTTTTGCAGTTAAGTGACCAAAGTGTAAAATTCTTTAAAATGAATATTTTTAAATGTTAAAAATATGAAATAAATTTTATAAATGCGTCAAAATGTTTTAAAAGAGATTTGAGTTATAAATATGGATTTCCAAATGATAAAAAGGTTGTTTTAATCAAATAAGCTTTTAAAACACTATCCGTAGCACTTTTCTACAACAGTTTTAATAAACTTTAGAAATATAGATTTAAACTTAATTGTTCTTTCCCGAATCTTTTATAAATGTCTTTAAATAAACAATTTATTATTTTAAAGATGATTTGGAAGTTTTAATAAGATTTTAAATAAATGGTTAAGAGAAATTGTTTATAACACTAAAACAATAATTGAAATTTTTTCTTAAAAAGTATGGAATGAAATAATAAACCGAGTATGCGGAAAAGACTAGTACATTTGTCCCACCTGTGAGATCTAGAAAGGTAAAATGAGGTGTGTAACTAAGGTTAGGGATGGAGCAACAGGTGCCATGAACTTACCTGACCTCTGTTTTCTCTTTATATGCGAGGGGTGGAACGGATCGAAAGGAAAGCTTGGATGCTCTAAATGGAACAAAAATCATATTTAAGTTTTTCCAAAATAAAAGAGTTAAACAAGGTTTTCATAGTATAAGGAATACTTTGGTCAAACTCTGTATTAAGGTCCTAGGAGGGAACTTGTATTTTCCCCAAGAATTTAAAAGGCGGTCTCACCGTTATTCCACGAATAATATGGGTTGAATACGGAAATTAATCTAAGTATGATTAGTCTAATCTTTTACTCAATATAACTGGTTTGGGTTTACAGCAAATAATGTCTTCAATAACATTGTTTTTGACCCGGTTAAAACATGTTTCAGAAAAATGAAATTCTTATTGGATTAGGAAATAAATTTTCCTAAGTAAATGACTTGAAGATTTTCAAAGTTAAAAGGGTTTTAACTAACCGGTAAAAAGTTAAAATGAAAAGAGGCGTAACAAATCCTATATACACATATTCACATTTTTATCGATGATTGGATTTCGAAGAGACTGGAATCGAATTTGGGTGATTCCTATCCGAAAACTACTCCGAACCAAATTACGCATTCGAAAGTAAAACATGTTGAAGACAAAACAATTACAAACGAAGATCTTCATGATGTAGGGCTGCTTGCCACTAGACCCTTGGGGAAATTACTATATCATATACTTATGGCGGTAGTAGTGCTTTATTATGAAAATCTTCGATTTGCAAGGACTGATCACTACTGATCCTGGAGGTGATTCCCAAAACAGGATGTGGTAGGAGAAGTGCCTTCGGTTTGTCCATTTCTTGGACAATTTGTATGGATGGATGTCTGACGTGGCATTCTAAATCACATTGATTGATCTTTATAAAACGTATCATCTGCTTGGTAGGGGAGAAGGCAACTTCTCTTTGCTTAACACCCTTTCCTGAGATGTAAGAGCTCAGGTGTTATGCGTTTGTAGAAATCAGTTGTGTGATTATGAAATGGAAAGGTGGCATTCAAGTAAAATGTGCTATAAGGTAATCGTTACCTCAGGCCTCACACCCGAAAATGGCTAAAAAATGGTAGATGCAGCAAGGCTATGTTGTTCGCAACCATTAGGGTATGATCATCCCCTTCTAGATATATTTCTACCCACTATAACGTCGGGTTTAAATTATTGTGGTGTATGCGAAGAGAGCTCTCAGATAAGTTAATAACGACCGGGGTAATGACATATTCGGTACTATCTACTTAGAGGTAGGTCGGCCTTATGTTGGTAGAGGACCATCAGTTGGGCCTCGGTACATTCCTCTAGAGATGTACTACCGGAAGGTAGTCCCTTACCTGGTCATTTATTGGAAATCCATTCTCTAATATGAGCTTGCGGTTTTAGTTATAAAGCCTAGTATGCTGGAATTTAATAATGGTAACTATTTCAGCTATTTGAATATGTTTACTTGAAAAGTGCTTTCAAAGAATGTCATAAAAATAATATCAAATGATTTGATAAAAATGTTTTAGTTATCATAAGGTAAAAACTCGTTCGTGTTTATGTGCGGGGTAGTCTTATAAGATACTCTTTCTTTTCAAAATATTTTTGTCACCAATCTTAGATCTATGTCACTGTCATTTAAGACGTGTTTCTCACACTGGTTTGGCAGACTGATCCGGGTATTTATACTTGGGTCAGATCCGAGTAGTTTTTGGATTAGCTGAAGACGCTTGGAGTTTCCAGAGGAGAGCTGGAGATCTTCATCAACGTATGGACGTATTCTATTTTCCGCTACATTGTGTGTTGTTTGTTTTTCAGCAAATGTAAGGATGGGTGTATTATAACTGTTCAAGCTGAATCTAGGTTAGACTTTGATATATGTTTTAAAAGATTTTCTGCTGTAAAGATTTTATATAGAAATAATATATGTTATTCCATTCGAGTAAGATTCTGTTTTTTCTTCTTTTTCTTTCTACCCTTGACAATCTACCTTTCCGGTACTTGGGATTGTGGAACGTAAATACCGTGGATATATTAGTGTCGATTTCTAAGGGTTGAAAAGTTGGATCGTCATAAATAAGCATTGGACTGCACTCGGTCCATTACAATTTATTTACACATTATAAAAGCAACGTCATGTACAACATTGTATATTATCTTTCTGATTGAAATCAAACAATAAAAGAATATTTTCTCAGTTTCATTGAATCATCTTGTTGTTTCATCAGTTTGTTTAAAACTGCATGATTACCACCATTTGTGACAATATATAAAAAGAGAATTCTGGTAAGATACACAAGAAAATCCATTTAAGTTACATTTTCAAGAAGGTGAAGAAGTTATTTACTCGATGATTTACCTCAAGAATGTTATTGTTTGATCTCCTCGACTGCACCGACTCACTAACACTAAAATCATTTATATAATACCAAAAGCCTTCAAAATCTTCTTGGTATTTTTCATTATTTCACCTTAAAACCATGAGAGATATTATGTGTTCACTTTGGTACTTAACCATTTAAGTAATACACTTGTCTCACAAAAAATTTCATACTACTCGCCTACATAAATAACACTTTGTAGCAACCCATCTTTTCATCAAATTTTATCGGATTTTATTAATATTGTTATTTATTAAGATATGTTGATTTTCTGTTCGACATTTTTCGATGCATTTGATGTAAAATTAAAAGTTGATAATTTAAAATAAACTATGTAGAATTATGATTAGTGCAGCGAGTTGAGCAAACATATATTTTTATTTTAACAAACGGATAAATGAAAACCAACATCGCGTATATAGGAATAATCTATAAACAGACCCTACATACACTTACGAATATGTAAATAATTTCTTTCCCATCTTCACCATGAATAACCTTACTTGCTCTTAATACATGATGAATTAAAGCAAATGGCTTACATGCTCTAAATACATGATGAAGTAAAGCAAATGGCAAAGGATAGGAACACTTGGCAATTCATGTAACATTTTTCAACATGAGTAGTAATATATATATCATACAATAATAAAAATTAATGAAGGCCTAAAATGAAAAATTCATACTACTATAAATAAGCCTAGCATCTTCCTTTTGATTCATCTTAATCCACACATGCTTATATTTCACCATATTCTCTCATGCATATAGATTATTTATCACCTTCTTTGTCTCCTCCATTATATCCAAATAATAATAAGAAGAAAACGTAATACAAATATATCATATAAAAGCTTTCTATATACCCATATAAAAATATGAGCAAGAGAATGCGGGAGAAAAGGATCATCTCGGCAGCAAAGATGGAAACAAAGAAAATCAGACAATATCCAAGCAGAAACCACAGGAGTAAGGTGATGCAGTATACTTTTAGGTGGCGTTTCTCATCAATGGCGACGACATGAAATAGATGTTCGAGATGGCACAACGTCGAAGGTGAAGTAAATATGACGTGCCCATGCTGCTCGAGATTTCAGGCGTAGTAGTGGTATTCGTTCGGGAGATGACGGCCAGAGGTGGCCGGAAACGATGAGACGACAAACTTGAACTCATTTTTAGGGTACATGCAATTGAAATTGGCTGAAAAACTAATGGCATAGATCAAATCTGCTCATGATGATGAACGTGGAGTTGATGGTCGCATGGTTGGGAGATGATCGAGACAGTGGCAATGGTTGATTGAATATATCGGGTTCGGCGTTGACCAACAATGGAGGATGTCGAACTAGGAAAGATCAATATCGTTGGGTGTGATTTTTGATGCTAGTGACAATGGTGGCAATCGTATAATCTCCGGTGATCTTTGTAGGTGGCTATGGCGAACTAAGAGCACAACTAACAATGGCTTGTTTAGTTGCAAAACTAGCTACGGAGCAACCAGGTTTGGCTTGTTCAGTTTGTTATGGCTGATTCAAACCAGTTTCATGGATAGTTGGCTGAACAAGGACTAGTTTTTATAAGGGCGAAGATTTCTTCGTTATAAGTACTAGCTGTTGATCACCAACGGCTAGCTCAACGGCTAGTATTTCGCCCTATCTATAAACTCCTCCCCTACTTCTCCTCCTTCCACACCACCTCTTCCTCATTTCTTTCTCCTCTAACACCAATTTTAAAAATGTCTTCTTCATCCAAGCGCACCAGAAAAAAGACATGAGCAAAAAACCAATATCCACATATCCTTCTACCGGCAATTCCGACCAACGTCCACCTAACCAACTTCAATCCCTTCGTCCGCCGCACGAATATGGCTATATGCCATATTCAAACGTTCCCTATAGCCAACCATACCAACTACATGCTCCTCTTAGCTTTCCTCTCGAACAACCGCCTTACTTCCATTCTATCGCTCCACAACCGTATTACCAACAACGTCCTACTTTTGACACGTACAAAGACCACTCGTCGTATATGTCGTTGATGATGCAGAACGACCAACTTCAACATTAGCATCTTAGTGTAAAGCAAATAGAGATTCGTGATCGAGAATCCATGCAAAAATTTTCTAGGCAATATTCGTATGCATGCATGATCCTACAACCGAAGAAATGAGTAGCGGTTCAAACGAGGAAGAAGGCAAAGATCAAGAAGGCGACGCTGAAGACACAGAAGATGGCAAAGAAGAAACCATTGCAGAGATGTCTGCACCTCAAAGCCTAGAATATAACAAGAAGAAGAAATGGAAATCATTAAGCGGCATTTTCATAAATCGGCATTGGGAACTAGCTGTAGCTGATGTAGACCTTGGCATAGAAGATATCGACATGGAAAATGCAGAAGAGGAAGCTGCAGCAGCCGACGGTAGAAAAAAGCAAGTTAAGTTCACTTCTCAACAGTATGTTTCTCTTGCTAAATCATGAATACATATTTCACAAGACAGTATTACTGGAAATAACATAAAAGGGAATTTTTTAAGGAAAAAGTGGCAGATTATTATAACACCATAGAGCCGTTGAAGAGAACCCGGGCTTCGCTAGAGGTGGATATCGAGTAATGAACCCTACATGTCAAAACTATCTGGCTATACTATCAAGGTTGGAGACTAGACAGCAAAGCGGTGCTACTCAGTATGACATTGTAAGTTTTGTTTATGTTTTATTACATACTTTTCAAAAGATCATACTTTTTGAATATTATCGTTTATTCAAACATTTTTTACTTCGTTCTATAGATAGAAGAAGCACGTAAGGCATATCAACAGAAATATGGTCATCCATTCATGTTTTAGGAATGCTTCGAGCTTCTTTCTGATCTACCGAAATGGAAGAATCCCAACAACTACATGTTCAAGCAGCAAAATAAAGCAAGAAGAATGAACTACTCAGATTCAAGTCTAGGTAGCGATTCAAGTTCTCAGGAAAGATCGCCATTCTTTGGAAACATAGACGCATGTCCTCTTGGTAGAAACAAATCAATTCAGTTGGAGCACAGGAGTGCCGAATTTTCAAGATTCGTAGGTACTTTAGAGACGTCCACTAGGGAAACAAGTGAGCATAGAGCTGATTTTTTTGCACAAAGAAATCGCAGTGAAATGGAGTTTCAAAAGGCTATCATGGAAGATCGAGAGTTAATGAGACAAGCCTAAGAGCGAAAGGAGGCTTTGATGGAGAGAAGAACTACATCAGACTGATGACCTATGATTTTAGTAAGCTCTTTCCTCTGCAGCAAAAACTTTTAACAAAGCAGTTGAAAACTATAAGAATGTTGAGACAGTGGAAGTGGAAGCGGAAGTTGCGCGTCTACAGATGGGTTTTAGATTTGTATTTGTGCTATACTTGTTTAGTGTTGCTTTGTATGTTATGTTTGGAAGTGTATTAGATGTGTATTTGGTATTTTTTTGTTTGGGTTATAATATTATCGAATTAGTATGTAATTTAGACTAAGATCTTTCAACATCTAAGTAAACAAGTTCAACAATAATATTACCAAACGTTGAACCTTAAAACTTTAAAAAAATGGTACAACATTCACAATAATAAACTTATTACACTGAAACAAAGTACAACATACGCCATAAACCAAATATAGTATGGTAAACAAACAACTTCATCAACAACTTCATAACAAACATCATCAACAACTTCATCAACAACTCCATCAACAACTCCATAAATAAACACCTCGAATTCCTATTGTTCCTTCCTCTGTGTCCCCACAAATGATCCACCATTTGGTCATGCAATTGAAAATGTGTTGCTTGACCATCAGTATGCCAAACCATAGAAACATATCCCTCCATCGAATTAATATTTCGCTCTGTTTTTTTGTTAGAACCCTTAAACATGTCTGGGTAATTATTATTTTTGACTTTTATACCGACTTCTTTCGGTCTCCACAATCATGTTATGAATATTATACAAGCATACATAATTTCAGATATAACTCTTGCGTCATGAAATCGGGCAGGGTTTCGTAAAATCTGAAACCTTGCTTATAAGACACCGAACATACGTTCGATGTCCTTTCTATAACTTGCCACTTTTTCATTGAAATAGCTCTCATTTTTGTTTCTTGGTACCCTATAACCTCGCATTAAAGTTTGCCACTTTGGATAAATGCCATCCATTAGGTAATATCAAGTTTTATGCTCAACGTTACCAATTTTGAATGAAACTTCCATCGACAGTCTGTTAGATAGTTTGGAGAATAGGTATGACTGTTTTAAAACATTTATATCGTTTGACGAACCTGGAACTCCGAAGAAAGCATGCAAAATCCATAAATCATCGGAAGCTACTGCTTCAAGAATCATTGTTGACACTTTTTTGTGTCCGGTGAACATTCCTTTCCAACCCATCTTACAGTTCTTCCAAGCCCAATGCATGTAGTCCAAACTTCCAAGCATACCAAGAAAACCTCTAGCTTCTCCTCTAAATATTATTCTAGCTACATCATTTGGTCCCAGCGTTCGTAAGTATTCCTTGCCGAACTATTCGATCACTGTCTTACAGAATTCCTTTCAGCACTCTATTGTTGTCGATAATGCAATTTTGAAATATTCTTCCAATTGATCACGAGATGTTCCATAGCTTAACATACACTAAGCAGCGGAGATTTTGATATGGGGCGAATGCCTAGGATTTAGTGCTCCATGAAGCCCGTGAGTGAAATATGGGTTATTTTCATGAAGTTTAAGATAAATTTTGGAGAAAACAACCGGTCCCATGTGAAATCGACGACGGAACAAAGTTATGTCGTAGGTTGGATTCTCAATGAAATAGTCCTTCATCAACCTTTCATGTTCTCCAACATAGTCCTTCTTATATCGATGGTCAATCCGTCTAGGCATACTAGCACGACGATAGCTCATAGATCCATCTCCAAAAAAGTAAGAATATCCTGCTGTAACTTGTTGCATTTACAACTCTACGGTTTCATCATCCACTTCCTATTTATCGTCGAAGCTTTGGTTCATTTCATGGTTGTACTGGTAGTAATGGTAAGGATCCATTATTGTAGAAAGGCAGAAGTAAGTTGATTTCTATACTTGCAATAGTTTTCATTGTTATTTTCTTACTCCACGTAGTTGGGAAAGGACACACCATTCATCGGTCACAGCTTGCTCCACATAGCTAGGAAAGGACACACCATTCATCGGTTACAGCTTGCTCCATGTAGCTAGGAAAGGACACAACATTTATTGGTATTTGCTTGCTCCATGTAGCTAGGAAAGGACACACCATTCATCGGTCACATCTTGCTTCACGTAGCTAGGAAAGGACACAACATTCAATGGTCATAGCTTGCTCGACGTAGGTAAGAAAGGACTCACCATTTATTAGTCACGGGCTCCTCCACGTAGCTAGGAAAGGACACAACATTCATTGGTATTTCCTTGCTCCACGTAGCTAGGAAAAAACACGGCGGTAATGGCTACAGTCCATCCAATTAATGTTTAGACTGTTAGTGATGCCATGAGAAGTTCACAGGCTTCCAAATGGCTAATCCAGCATGGACTCACCATGATTACTTAGTGTTGATTAAAGCTTACATTCAGGCTGTTCAAAGACACATGGAAGATAAGGTCGATGAGGATTTTTGGGTAACCATCAACGAAGCTTACAACAACCATCCAAAATGTATGGTAAGAAGATAGAATTTGGATACTAGAAGTACATTTGTGAGTTTTACTAGAGCTTTCCAAAGGTATCAAAAAATTATAACCGAGGTAGAACGATAAAATGTTTTCCAACCGACTCGGTCTACTTTTGACTCCCTGTATTTTATGGATCATCAAACACACTTTGCCGGTCATGCTGCGTGTGATTTGTGGGTGAGCTATATTAGACAGTTTGAGTGAGCTCTTTGGTTTGTGGTTGACAATCTCTATATGCTAAGTGTATATGTCAGGTATTTCTACTAGTTATGCATCTTCCCATGTTTCTATAACTATGTAATTTAGGGTTGTCTGCGTGTATTAAAATAACTTGTGTTTGTCTACGTGTACGCCCACGTGTAATTTAGGTATTTCTAAATGACTCGATCAACTTTCTATGAGTTATATTAGATAAACACCCAAATACTTAAACAAACTACATATTTAAACAAGCAGCATAGATAAACATCCAAATACTTAAACATCTGAAAGACTTAAATATACCACATACTTAAATAGCATAGATAAAAGCAGCTTAGTTATGGCCACCACATTGAAATTCCATTGAACTTAGCCTGTTGCGAAGTGCAGTTAGTTCCTGTTCTAGTTCGGTTGCATATTCCACTGCTCGACAAGGGAATGGATCATTAATCCATTCCCATAACCCACAACTGTTTGGAAAAGTTTGGCATCTATAATGGTCCCGCCCAATGTCATTTGCACTTCGCATGACAGAATACATAACCAATAGTCCGCAAACACAAACTATTGGACTAGATTCAACCTCTTGTTCCATCTGCATCCGTTGATTATAGACTTGTCGGCGTTCTTGTGTGTTTCTACGGTGAAGTCTTCGTACATCAGTAGGTCTTCGTCGCTCTTCTCTCAACTGACGCTCTTGCTCCTCTCTTTCATGTTCCCTCAAATTTTCGTAGTGTCTTTCCTACATTTCCACATACCATTCCGTCGGTGGTTCTAGGGAAGAAGGATTTGATGGGAGTTTGTGATTCAATGGACCTTTGTATGAATATGAAGAAGGATATGAAATGTGGTTGTAGTCCACCATTATGATATACAATATAGAAAGCTGGAAGAGTGAGTGTATATCTCAATGGTAGAAGGAACTTATTTATAGTAAAAGAGGAGCATGTTTAGTAATCAAATATTACCGTTGGACAGATACATTTACAGTGTACGTATAGCTACAGTGTAGAAGAGGACGCTGCACTAAATGGTTATGGATTTCTCTACGTGGCTAGAAGGGGACAAGGCACTAAATGGCTACAGTGTACATATAGCTACAATGTAGGAGAGAACGCTGCACTGAATTATTATGGCTTGCTCTACGTGGCTAGGAGGGGACAAGGCACTGAATGGCTACAGTTTACGTATAGCTACAGTGTAGGAGAGGACGCTGCACTGAATGGTAATAGATCGCTCTATGTGGCTAGGAGGGGACAAGGCACTAAGTGGCTACAGTGTACGTATAGCTATAGTGTATGTATAGCTACAGCATGAGTAGGATGAGAGTGGTTGGCACCTAAGTACTTATAAATAGCACCTAGCTTGAAAGTGGTTACTCCTCATCTTCTACCACTTATATTTCACACTTCATATTCTCTTTAATGTTGAACTCATACTGGTCACCAACTAAGCTATTGATACTCACAAAAGCGTACGTTCAATGTTACGACTTGGAACCCGTAGAAATGTGGTTGATGTTGAACCAAAAGTTTAATACTCATCCAGAATGTATTTATCAATGCACATATGATAGCACGTTAATTCGTTGGGAGCAACTACGAGTTGAAATTGAAAGATACCATGCAGTCGTAGAAGAGTTGGAATTTGAAGAACCGACAACTTGCAACAGTGATAGGTGTAATTCGTATTATCAAGACTTGTATGATGTCTATTTCACTGCCCACAAAGCTTAAAATTACTACATGTACTAGATTCACTGGGGAGTAGCACCATGGCCTTAATAAGACGATACTTATGTATGCGCTCACTATATCATAGAAATGTCTTTTCGTTTGTATCGCACCTAAGTATTCGCTTATTTTACTCAAGTATTCGCTGATTGTATCCTAGAAATGTATTTTGCTACGTATCCTATATATGCAATTAACTTTGTATCACGTTTATGTCTTAAAATTTTAGGTATGGACAATGATATGATTTTTCTCTGACTGCATTGTAACAAAATATAAAAATTAATGTACTAATAAAGGAGTACCTAATGCTACAATGTTAGACGGGATACAACATTAAATGGTTGTTGGCAAATCAGCGTGGCTACACTATCCTTTATCGAGTACTATTAAATGAGCAGATACATAATGAATATATGGATAATAACATCAAAGATAGTATAGACATGGAAAATATTGAGATCGATGTATAAAATAAGTACAGTAGATATATCATCAACCACAGTACGTGAATAATAACATGAACAGTAGAAATACAGTAGAAAAACATGAAATATAGAAACATTGATGTATAAAATGAGTACAATAGATATATCATCTACTAGAATACGTGAATAAAAACATCAACCACAAAAAAACATGAAACATAATAGTCGATGTCATAGTACATGAATAATAATATCTTCCATGGTACATGAATAATAACATCAACAAGGGCATAAACAAGGGAAGACACATAAGATCAACCATCTGTATGTGGACGGGGACGCGTCCGGTCATCAGCGTCTCTACCACCACTCGGGCCAGCTAATTGGTCGTAGTGCATACCAAAGTCAGCAAATCTCTGATGCTCTGACTCTAGCAATGGCTGTAGTCGTGCTATCTCTGCTGCCTGTCACTGCATCTCAACATTATAATAGTCAATGTTATGCATGTGCTCTACATATCCTGTGTGTCTAATACCCATCTGCATGTCGTATAGATCGACGTACGATATCTGTGAGGGATTCGGGTACTGGTCATGTGCCGGAGGATGATAAATGTCAACGTAGCAGTCTACTCCTGAAGTAGTAGGCACTGCCATGGTCCAACCAAAGTGAGAAGTAGCGGCCACGTGATCTAGTGCACAGTAGCCCTGACTAGGCTGGGTATGATCCTCGATAACCGGAAGTGCAATACCGTGTCATATAGCAGATGGACTGACCAAATCTATCGCCGTTGCATGGGTAATGGTATCACCAAATGCATCATAAAATCTACGCCAGAAATCAACGTATGATTGACCAACGATAACAAAGCTCTCCGCCATCCACCAACCAGTTGCTCTTGCCATGTCCAACTGATCTGTATGGTAAATCATACATCAATAGGTATGAGGATGTGGATCATCGGGAATGGCATCGTAATCATAAAACTATCTCCAACACCTCTCACCGAGATACCAATATGCAACAAACTCCGAGGGATACGATAATAGTGGAAATCTCCGCCCACCAAGCATCCTAGCAATCTATATGAACTCAAGATCGATCGATATACTAGAATGAAACGGATGCCAAATAATATGCCCTTTGTACATCCTCAAATCAATATAGTTATGAGCAACTAAATAAACATGCCATAATTCATTATCCCTAGGCCCCCTGTTGGTCGCACACCAAAATGACAAATGAGGGAAGAAATTAGATGCATCTATGGCCAATGTAACGAAATTAAAGTTATGACTGTACTCAAAGTACCAGTACTGCAATAACTCCCAAAATCCATACAAGGAAACCTGTGAGTCGGAGATGGTGCACTGCACATCTAGACATCTATAAAGGTACGCAAGAATAGGTGAACTCCAATCATACTGGACAGCACTATCGAAATCCAAATGACAAACCGCCTCAATAAAGTCTACCGATAAGCTACTGCTACTGGTGCTAGAAAACAAGTTCCCCATAAGGTATAAAACAAACAATATAGAAAGCTCCAAATCATGCTCTGGAGAATAGTTGCTGAAGATGTTGTACATGGAAGTAGTAATCGCACTAACCTGAATAGCACCGGCAGCCTGATACGATGCCGGCGAAGTGTCAAAGTGTGGCAGAAGATCCTGAACAAGGGTGGCATCACGCCATTGAGAGTCATATGGGATCGGTGGAAAAGTGGTCACTCCTATGTTTATGCCGGTAAGCATAGAAAAGTTGAAAGGTGTAATTCCTAGCTCACCGTAGGGAAAGTGAAATGTATGAGTGGTTTTATACCATCGTAAAGCAATAGCGGCACACAATTGCTCATCACCTTTGTTTACATTACTGATGCCTAGAATTATAAATTACATAACAAATTAAAGTAAGCTAAAATAAATTAAGAGATTTTTTTAACGTAAATGGGTCATTTAGATTACCTAAAAAATGATGAAATCCAAGCTCATGTAAAAGTACTACGACTCTATCAATGCTTGCCAATTTGCTATGGAAATATCTTAGGGTGTTGGCTAATGAACCACATGAATGGATATTCCACGACTGTTTATGTTAAATGAATTTTTCAACATAAATTTAAAGCGATAAATTATTTAAATATTTTAAATTTTAAAAAATTACTTACAGCCAAGCTTGTATGCGTGCTGACGTGCACTTCCCTTCTGGAAGCGCTCGAAAGTTAGTAAGTGTTGCCAACTTCGCCACGCTAAGGTTCGAATTCTGAAAACTGTTAAGTTTGGCAACTCTAATGGAAGTCCATCCCACTCCCCTGCGCGTTCTGCCTGATCGAGCAACAATACGGCCTCCGCGACCCCGACGACCGTCGTCTTCTTCGACCCCACCCTAATTATCGAGATTTTCAGCGGCTTCTAGGGGATCTTCTATTCCTTTATCGTGCCCATATGGTACAATAATCCATTCTTCACCGCCTCTATCGGTGCCTCCACCGCCGCTACTGGTACCTTCTCCATGCATGAACTTTTTAGCAAATTTTTTTAGCATTCTAGACATTTCTTCGAGCGTAAATCTAAAAAACGAGCTTTAATTTGGATATAGGGTGGCGGATTTGGACTTCTGGGGTCGAAATGGGTGATTTTGAAGGTTGAAAGTGATGGAGTTCAGTTGAAAATGAAAATGAAGGAAGATGATGAATGAAAATGGCGGTACGGGGTTTAGGGTTATATATTTATAACAGCAAAGTTTTCGCCGTTATAAATATATAACGGCGAAGACTTTGTTGTTATAAATATATAACGGTGAAGGCTTCACCATTATATATTTATAATGGCGAAAACTTCGCCATTATAAATGAGGCAAAACCAGTCCTGTGGCTGGTTCCACCCTTACCTGGACGCGCGACACGTTCGCTCAGTTGAAAAACAGGAGAGAGAGCGAAATGAACAGATCGGATTGTTCGTAATGGTCTAAAGGTTACTTCGAGTTCGAGTGCAGGCAGATGTACGACACCATCGAGCTTGGCAATGAGGGTACCCCGTTGCTCGTCCCTTCTAAGTGAGGATTATGGCAGTGGTTGCAGGTTCATTTGATGCTGGAGTCGGCAGCGGCATGTATGAGAAGCTAACTTCGATTATATTCCAGGCGCAAAGGAAAAAAACGATGAAGAAAGCGAAGCCGCTAGGAAAATATGGATTCATAAGCACACGTTGGTAAAAGAAATTAATATATATCTTTACATTTACCTAAATTATTGTTTAATCCTTGAAACTTGAATACGGTATTGCTTCTATGTATCTGTTGAGACACGATTTACATCATATTGATCTTTATGAAGCATATATTATTTTAGATAACATATTCACACATTAGAGAAAGTATTAAATTATGGGTTAAAAATAATAATTGATATATATTATCATTTAATTTAAATGTTAGTGACATTTTAATGTAAAATGATGACCCAGTGATGTTTTAATGAGAGGTTGATACCCTTAAATTCTTTAGACAATAATTTAGGGAATATTTGTGTTAACTAATAATTTAGTGAAATGTTTATAATTAGTCAATATAAATATGATGTTAGGGGGATTAATCTGATATATATAATAAAAGTCGTCCATCTATGTGGCTATCAACATTACAGTTGTAGAAATATGCCAACTAGAATGACTACCAACAATTACATATGTCAATAGATTATCCCTTTGTTGAATGTTAAAAATTTATTGGTTAGAAATATTTAATTAACCATTTGAATATTTGATGAGAGAAAATATTATTCTAAGCAGTACAAACACGAAAACTAATCTTATTAGAATATATATATATTCATCACATTTGTATACATTGCCAGTTTATAATATGTACATGTGGTAGTTTATATAAAGTACAAATTAGACATTTTATTATGTATAGATAATAACTAAGGTTAAGTACACTTTGAAAGTTTTATGGTGTACAAATTATAATTTGGGATTGAGTACACATCACCAGTTTCATTGCGTACATACGAGTAATTTGGTCTTGTACACATTTGATAGTTTTATTTTGTACAATTAATAAAATTGTAATAATATACACATATGTAGTAACCCTGAAATTAGAACACATCGTCTTCGAATATCGATACATTTTGAGATATGTTTAAGTGTTATAAATATGATTTTATAACCTTGTTTAACATCATTTAATTAATAAATAATGTCAAGAAACTTTTTTTTGAAAAGTGATTATATAAATATATTCTTCGAAGAAAAATCAATAATGTGACCGAAAATCGATTTATCGATAAACAACTTTTCGATCGATATAAGTTGTTCGAACTTTCATGCACTTAACTAATGATCGAATGAACACATTAGCAACTAATTAACACGCTCTCCATGAAATGTTCTAGAAAGTTCTATTAAGATAAGAGATATTACTATGAGAAGGGTATAAGAGTAAATAGCCATAAAGGAGAAGTGACATAAATTTGTCATGATAAGAAGCAATTAATGCATTAGGATTTTAAGGGCTTTTGGTCTTTTCCCACAACCATTCCTAAGCCTATATAAGTAGAGGTACACCCTTCGGAAATATATACAAAATATTCCTAAAGCTTAAGAGCAAATTCCAATGTCATCTTCTTCATCTTAAATTCCTAAAGCAAATAGTTTGCAAACCATCTCCAAATCACCTCAAACTTGGAGTGAGATCTTGCCACCATATAACAACACCTTCTACCTAGTTATATTGTGAAAAAGCAAATCCAAACCCCCCCATGCATTAAGGCTGTGAGCATCTACAGAGGGTAGGAGGCTTGGAGCAAAGTAAGGAAGAAAGATGAGGGAAAGGAGGTTGCTAGCTTGAGTTTGAACTTGAGTGCTTAAGTGTGGTTGTTTGTTGAATTTAAGGTGAGCTAACTCACCACTTGGATTGATAAATAACTCATATATGATTATATTTTGTTGTGTTAAAATTGTTTGAATTGTTAAGTGACATATATTGAAAACATTGATTTTGATCCTTGTTTTGAAAACAAGTGGAACATAGGATCCATATATGGATTTGAATGGACTTATATGACATATGACTGGGCCTAAACAATGCACATAGGTTGTAGTTGAATATAGGTTGAGATATGACTCGGATTTGAAAGTGCACTTATAGCGATAGTCGCTATGGATGCAGTTCAAAATTGTCTTGTTTCTGACAATTGTTATGAAGCTTTGTAGATAGATCCATAGAGATTTCTCACTATATTTACAATGTTTTATATGTATGTTTATCGCTATTAAAAGCTTGAGTAGTAAAGAGTTAAGTGACATCTCGAAAACGGCCAAAACATCACTGGTGCAAATCTGCCCCGTTTAACCTTGATATTTGAACTTCAATTGTTTCAGAAAGGACTTTGAGTTCAAGCAGTTTGTTTCATTCTTTTTAAAAGTATTGCCTAACTATTTTTAGAGTATTTTAAAAGTAGACTGAGATCTTTATGAATTTTTAAGAATTAGTTATGAATTTTTAAGAATTAGTTATGAATTTTTAAAGAGAGGAATTGTAGAATAAAACATGTTCTTTTTTCAAATTTTGTTGATTTTTAAAACTTGTTATTTTTAAGCAAAATTTTGGATAAATTTTTTACAACTTATAATAAGTATTTCCAAGTAATTTAAATGTTTTCGGAAAGGGGTTAGAATTGCTAAATGGCCAAATTGTTGATTGTTTAATTACTTATTAGAAAAGTAATTAACTATGCTTAACACTAATAAGCCGACGAAGTAACCTTATCTATTTGTGAGAGTTAAGATTGATGTCGAGTAGGGACGGAGCAATAGAGCTCTGACTACAGGACTTCCTTCTTAGCTGAGGAATAGGTAAGTGGAAAATGTCGGAAACGTGTTAATCGAGTTGATTCCTGATTCTTTATGAAAATCATTAATACTATACTTAACACTAAAAGCCGATGAGGTAGACTTATCTATTTGAAAGACTCAAGAATGAAGTGTCTAGGCAAGGCTTGGAGCAACCAGTGCCCAAACTTACCTGGCTTCACTCTTGGGTGAGAAATAGTTAAGTTGGGATGTCAGAAACGAGTTAAGCGTATGAATCATGATTGTTTAAGTAATTGTTTTGACTGGACAATCGATTAGTCGATTATCGAACTTGACCTAATATTAACTTAGGAAGTAATCGAAAGGCTTCATGATTTTATACCAATAAGGACCCCCGGGGGGAGTATCGATACGAAACGTCTCTAGCTTTAACTTACTTCTGAGAGAACCAGAATTGAGTAAACCGGAAATTCATCGATTAGTTTTGAAGAGTCCGGGATCAGTAAGTGTTCTACTTACCGATTACCGCTTTAAAACTAGTATGCGAGTTCTATGTTTTAAAAGTGGTTGAAGAAAAGGAATATATGCTGAGATTCGAGATCTGTTCAGGATGCTAAATCCAAGTAGTGATTCGTGATCGGTTCGAGATATGGGAATCCATTTGAGGATTCGTGTTCTGTTCGGGTAATGAAGACTCGAGTGAAAGATGTCAAACGTGACCTCGACATCGAAAATGGCTAAAAAAAATAGGATGCACAACCTGGGGTTTAGCGACCCGCATTAGGATGTTATCAACTCCATTTCTAGAGATACTTATCGATTGTTGGCCGGCGGAAGTTGATGATATATGGTTCACATTGCTCATATTTATATTCGGACGATGGCCTCTTGTGTTTACCTCTACGGTATATTTTATCTAGAGATATGCAGCGTTTGGAAGGTACTTTCTGCCCCTTGTGCAGGAGATTGGATACGGCTTCCCCGAAGAGATCTCCATGGAAAAACCATTAAGCGAACGTACCTTAGCGGTTTTGAATGTAACATAATATGTTGTGGTATGACCAATGTAAACACCACAACTATTTGCTATTATTATATCCCATACCCTACTAATAAATGGTTGGTTTCTTTTGCGGGGAAAGCTGTTACGGGAATCCGTTCGGTCTCAACAATCACTGTTACATATATTCATGTATCTCGATTTTTCTCATACCAGACTTATGTCTAACGCTTGGTTTTTATTTCCCTAAATTCCTCGCATACTCTTTCAAGTAGGCCAAGTATCAGGTTTTGCCTTGGACGCTCCAGAGTTCAAAAGACGAGCCGGAGGCTTCCATTATCTATCTATTTCTATTTTAGTTGTTTCGTTTTAGCTATGTGCATATATCAGTGTTATGAAGACAGGCAGTTATAACTATTCGGGCTGATGATAGCACTTAGGTTTTGTAACTCTGAAAATCATGTATATTCAGAGTAACCCTTTGTACTGTTCTTTTGATATTATAAATTATCGTTCCTCTGTGAGATTCTGATGTTGTGTTCTTCTTTTCTTGTTCTATTCTTTTTCTTTTATTTTACCCTAACTTTATGTCTTTTCGGCACTTGGGTGCTTGGCACATGAATACCGTGGATGTATTAGTGTCGACATTTGAGGGTCGAAGAGTCAGTCGTTATATTTGTTATCGAAGCTAGGTTGAGCGAACACCTTGGCTTTGGTTGGGTATGGCTTATCAGAGATAGGGTAAGAGACACCCAAGAATGATTCGACTGTATACAAGAGAGCGCATTTGTATTTTCTATAAACCTTTTCAGCTTTCCTTAGGAATAATTTCTTTCTTTAAAATAACCCTAGCCTTTTATATCCTAAATATATTTTGCTACGTTCAGGTAGTGCATCATGAGTACTAGAGCTGCCAATGCTCGAGGAGGTGGAGATAGAGTTGGTCGGGGTAGTACCGTCACTAATGGTGGAGATCGAGCACCAGGGAATGTTGCTTCAGTCGGAGAACCAAGGGTGGATATTGTAGAGGGGTTGTATAGGTCAGGCCTCAGGTAAACTTCACTTCACTCTACCACGATTATGAGAGATTGGGAGGTAAGAGGTTTGGTTGAATGGAGACGATCATAGAAGTCCAAACTTGGATTAAGTTATGTGACCGTATATTTGGGGATATGGAGTTAGATGATGGAATGAAGCATCGGTTAGCATCACGACATCTGACGGATGTGGTCATGGATTGGTGGAGTGCCATCACTATGAATGTCCCAGAGAATGACTTCTCTTAGGCCCAATTTAAGAAGCGTTTTGAGATAAAGTTTTTCCCGGAGGCTAGGAAGACTTTGTTGTTTACGAGCTTCCTCGACTTGAAGCAAGGGGCCATGACAGTGGTGCCTTATCTAGATTTGGGCCCGGTTTGGTAGATACACCCTTGAAGAGGAATGAGATGTTCATCGCAGGGATGGGCCCGGAGTTCAAAGGTAATATGACTAATCACATCTTGGGGTCTTATGTGAATTTGGTGAACATGGGGTTGAGGTTTGAGAGTTTGTCTTTGAAGTCGTTTATTTCTGCACCAGCTAAGGATAACAAGAAAAGTTTCAACCGTCAAGGAATATTTCAGATTTAACTTGCCATAAGTGTGGACAGAAAGGACACTTTGCAACGAGTTGTAGGCCTAGTAAGGGAGGGATGGTGGTGAAAGCACCCTTAGTGAAGGCACTTTTTGCTAAGGTAATGAAAATAGAGCCACAAACGGCCAAGGCTCAATTTGCACCAAAGAGCTACTGCAACTACCATCTGCCAGGTCATTTTTCTAGGGAGTTTTGATGCTCAAGAAGAGGGAGCAACCTCGAGCTTTTGCACTAGCTTTAGCACCTTCCAATTCCACCACAGCAAAGAGGAAGCAAGTTTTAGAAGGTATTCTAACTATTTTTTGCATTCCCATTCATGTCTTATTTGATAAGAGTGCTTCCCTTAGTTTCATTTCTCGTACTCTCGTTGATAGACTGAAATTTGAACCAATTATAGCCTTAGATTCTATTTGTGTGTCGAACCCTGTTGGGGGCTCGGCCAATCTTAGTATGATTTGTTTAGGAGTTCTGATTTCTTTCTTAGACCAACTCCTTCCTTTCAAAACAAATTTTACTTCATTACATTTCAAAACTAAACGTTTCACATTCCCAACACATAATCCTAAATTCGTTCCCGGCACAGATAAAATATACTTATTACAAATACGCCAAGAGTGGTATATGAAGATACCCCCTTGGATGATCAGAGTCATAGAGTCATAATAGACTTAATACAAAACACAGAAAAAATACATCAAAACATAAAACAAGAACTGCAACTTCTAAATAGCTATATGTTTACTTCCTGCATTCCTCCGGTAGCCTTATTCTTCATCCTACTAAAACCTGAAAAGACCTTAACCCCTCAGCCTACTCAAATTAATTTTGAGCACCCGAGAGTTTAAGGGAAAAACATAAACTGTAACATTCCCCCTTTTGACCGCCTCCAGTCGGTAATTAAACCAACTAGAAACGTTCAAAAAGACGAATTGTTATTTAGTTTATAAGGTTTAAACAGAATCAGCCACAGAAACACAGATAATAACAATCAATTAAAACAAATGAGAATTTATTTCATTACTATAAATCTTTTTGGATACATCAGAGTTTTATACAATTTTAATACTGATACAGCGGAATATCTTAAAATACAATTTTCTCGAAATAAATGATTCTTTACTCTCTCTCTCTAACTTCGCTGCTCGAAAATCTTCAAGCTGTAAAAATACTCGGTCTGACCCGAGTATTATATTCAAAAGAAAATAATACACAGGTCAGTCTAATTCAAACCAGTTTATTAGTGCATAGAGGCAGTAATAATTTAAATAGACGACAGTCACAATAATTCCCGTCTATCCGACTCTTTTAACAAAGAAATCGGATAACGAAAATTTTAACACTAAACAGTGTTAAACAATAAATCAGCAGATTTAAATCATCAACAGAGATAGATAAACAATTTATCAAATCGACTAAATCAATTTAAAACAATTGGAATTGTCACTTTAAAGCCATCAAAACTCGATTGGCTGCCGTACACGCACGCGTGTACGGCCTCGCCAATACGGCATAGAAGATCAATGCATCACGACGCAAAGAAATATCAATTCAAAACTGTCGATTTTTGGGTGGCTGCAGTGCACTGCCTCGCCAATATAGCACGAAATACACAAAAGCTCAGTGAAAGTCACAAATGATCACAAGGTCAAATCTGAGCGACAAGCTGGATTCAACTCAAGTGTTTCAAAGACTGTACAATTCAAAATGTACAACAGCAAACCAGACTAGATTACATCAGTGATCACAAGACATGCAACACTGGAATAGACAGTGCAACAAAGTGAAGATAAAACTCAACTCAACTCGAAGACTGGTGCAACTCACTACGGCGAAGACCAAATCCAGACCAGGCAACAGAGAAGTATATCAGCTACATGTATGCAAAGACTGTCACAAACAAATATGGACAATGCCAATATTGTATGCAAACTCAAGTGATATAAGCAACATGAACAGATGAACATCAGTGCAACAAGAACACTCATGCAGACATGAATACAACAAACAAAGATCAAAGGCATAGCAACTGCCACAAGACCACAATGCAGTGTACATGAGTACAACTACTGGAGTCAAGTCAGAAAAATTCATGAATGCAAACAACCAACTACATGCAGGTGAACAGAAGACAAATACACAATCAACATGAATGGGCAACCCAACATCCAGTACATATATGCTCCAGCATAAATGCAGAGTACAATGCAAACTAAAACAACCAGGAATGCAAGTTGAAGTATAAACAGGAATGACTCTGGTTGAAGTCATATACAGCAAGTATTGGTAACTAATATCAGTAAAGTCAATCTACCCAGGTGCAACTACAAGGCCACAGTAATTAGACTATATGAAGTGAAGAACAACCACTGCAATGGCATATGAGGTGCAGACTAACAGAGTAAACATTTTCAATGGGATCAAGATGCAAATATCAACATGGATGCCATGTGAATGCAGATTAATCAAGGAAGTTAACAACAAAATCTCAAGTGAACAGGAATGCGGTATTCGATGAAGTAACAGAGAAGTGGCAGAGAAGCAAGTTGCCAAATTCACGCAACAGCCATTTCAAAGAAATGATGCAGTGAACTACATATCAACTAAGGCAAGGATGAAAGTTTATGTAAACTCAAATGTCGAAGACAAAGAGGAAGGTTAAACAAAACCTAGCACGTATGTTTATCAGATAAAAAAAATTCACAAACAGAAAAGAAACAAAATCCAGTTCGTATATTGGAAAAGTCAAGTATGAAAAGATTCACAAACAGGGACAAGTAATATATATATTATAAAGATGTATACACAATTAAACAGGGCAATTCAAAGCATTTATTCAGATAACCCAATCATGCAAACATTACATAATAGATTCAAGAACTACAGCATGCAGTAGATTCATCAAACAGTTGTTTAAACTTGTGAATTTTGTTTACTTTAGGATATGGGATCTTACAGAGGTTTAAAAACTGAGGTACTCTGATAAATCAAACATGCATCCATTTTTTTTTATTTTTTCCACAACCAATTCAAATCTCAATTTTCTGAAAACCTGATGTAGACAAATTTAAGTTTTACTAAGGGTGGATTGCTTCACTGTTTGGATTCATATATTTTCCCTTAGCAGAGAAGCCTATATACAGACATACATGCAGCCATTACTTAAATATATTTTCACACATGCAGCCACACTAGCAACTTCAATCATCAAAGTAGATACAAGACAGTACACAGATTCATAGACATCAGATTCATAGACACCAGATTCATAGACATCACTTAACCCATTTGTTAAAACGATTCGAAGATATTTAACTTTAAACAATTTAAACTTCGAAACTTGTTAAATTTTAAAACTTTAAAAACTGCAACATAAACCCGAGCCAAATGCAGATTTACCAGAAATCACGAAATCAATTCAAGACGGGAAAAATCATCAACATTGAGATAAAGTCGAACGACCCATGCACAGTCGAAATCTGAGAAAGCATCTATACTAAAACAAATCGAATGGCCAAAGACAACGAAAACAAGCAAGCAAACGAACCCGAACAGTTCGAATAAGATGTGAGTGAGGAATGTCACTCACCTGTTGTCGACGAATCGGAGCCGAAGTCACCAAAATCGCCAAGAAATCGAAGATCGCCGAAGCCCTAGATTTCGAAAGCCCTAATTGCTGACGAGGAACGAACGAGAAGACGTACGAGTTTGAAGACGAATGAACACGAGGACGAGCGAACGAAATTCTTTCCTTTAGGCCGCCATTTATTTTCGTTTGTTACGATTTTTTTTTTTTTCGTCTGATGAAATTTGTGAAGAGAAGGAGAGGGGTTCATGGTTTTTACAGAGATGGGGTAAAACGTGGGGACGTGGGTTTGCAGAAGAAAGGGGGTAAGGGTATGGGCCGGTGTGCTTTTCTTTTGTACTAAAGGTATGGTAATTTTTTCTTTTAAAAATCTAATTTGTTTTGTCTAGATATTTTCTTTAATTTGTTTTGTTTAAATTTGTTGTTAAAATTTTACTAGGTGTATTTATTCATTTCGTACAAATAAAATTTAATAAGAGAATTCCAATCGATTTAAAATTTAAATAAAATTTAACAACCATTTTACATTGCCAATTGACGAAGATTTTATCGTTATAAAAATTCCAATAACAAACAGAAATTTAACTGTCAACATAGATCGTTTATTGATGATTAAAATTTTGGGCAAAACCCCAGTTGTTACAGAAATTCAAATTGAATTCAATTAAATTTTATACGCGTTTATACGTCGTGTATTCACAAAACAATTTTGATAAATACGAAAATTGAAATCCGGTAATAATTCAATATTACGGACCCAATGAAACTAGTTTCGTCAAATTCCGAGACTGTGCCTCGGAAGGTTATTTTTAAATTCGATTTCAAACGATACAATTTCAAAACTGAACAAATCGCTTTCAAATTCAATTCTGAAGCTTCTATTATCTTCAGTATTATCAATATGAATTTTCTAAACCTTTAAATTATTTTGAACCGGCTTAAAATTGAAGATTCAAATTTTATTCAACTTTCAATAGATTAAATTCAAAAATTTAATCGCCAATTCATTCTGATAATTTGAAATTCAAGTCAAATCATCGTTCAAATATTTAAAATTAACTAAATATTCTCAAATTAAATTGTTCAAAATTCAGGGTCGTTACAAACTCCCCTCCTTAAAAACTTTTCGTCCACGAAAAGGAAAAGTTGTTAAAATTTCATCGATATTTATACTCTAGTCAATTTTTTTTCTAAGCTTAAAACTTATTACAAATAAATGAATATAGGATTCATTCCATTTGTTTAATCTCACTAGTTTTGTTTATCTTCTCTTTTATTCAATGATTTTCTAAAATCAAAACCCAAAAGTCTTTTACTAACATTTTTAATTTACAACTCAGATTCAAACTTAAAATTCTTCACATTAGAGATTTATATAATATATCTCTTCCAAAGCTGTGGACTTTCAAAACATTTCAAAAGATCTTCTTCCTTAATTTATTAGGTAGGAATTATGTAATTCTAATTTCAAACTATTGATTTGCCATTTAAAGTTTGAAAATACTTGCTAACTCGAAATTTAACAAGTCCATCTTCGTTCTCACAGACATTAGGCATACGCTGGCCAGGCGCAGGTCTAAAAATCTCCAAGTACTAAACATACTTGCTTCAATTCCCAGTGAAAATACTTTTAAAAACTCTTTTAAAAATTTATATGGAAAGCACGTTCCTCCATGGATTACAGTTCCACCCGGCGGTTACGCTACTATCCCAGTAGAGTCGCTTGTGGCTGTAGATTTCTCATCTCTTAAATTTCGCCATGGTTGTCGCCATAGATTGCAGTACACACGGCGGTTACGCTACTATCCCAGTAGAATCGCTCGTGTCTGTAGGCATCACGCCCCTCAAATTTCGCCTGGCATTAGATTGCAGTTTACCCGGCGGTTGCGCCACTATCCCAGTTCTTTGAGTCAGACATAAAGCCTGGTATGAATAATATTACACATCCCGGAATATATGTTAAGTGAGACCACGCCGCTTAGCGGAATGGGTTTCCCCTCACCAACATCCTTTTAAAACATATCTTTGCAAAACCTTTTCCTACAATCAAAACTGATTAAACACTGTAAAGCATCATTATGTAAACATACATAAACTTCAGTTAATAATGAACTATCTTCTCAAACACATAAGTTTTGTTTGGATAACTTTTAACATTTGGCTGACTCGGGCCTACCAGACAATATAATCAAAATTAATCTAACAACTGTTAGCTATTCTTCTTTTGGATTATCTATCCTTAACTATCTGGTAAATACTTCACTTCTGGACGGTCTGTCCTTAACTATCCGTTAAATACTTCTCTTCTGGATGGTCTGTCCCTAACTTAATCATCTCCAAGGTCTTTCTGATCCTAATGGTTTTTCGGGCTCACCAATAACCTATCTATATACAAACATATGTTCCTTTCGGTATTGAGAACAATAATGGTGGCCGGCCTTAGATGTTTTAGTTTGCTAAAATGAAAATGAACGTGAGTTCTATTTCCTAAGGGTTTAGGGTATAAGCCCTTCTCCTATTTCCCATATTGCCCTTCTCATATCCTAACACATTAGCTTATGTTATTTTATTTTAGTTTATACACTAACATGGCACGGCTACCCTTAGCTAATCAATTCTCAACTTATTAATCTCTACATTATTTTATTTAATTTTGTTAATTAAACTTTCTAAATAATGTTATCAAAATATGGGGTGTTACAGACTCCCCACCTTAAAGAATTTCATCCTCGAAATTAAAATAAGGTACACAATCAAAAAAATCAGAGGTAAAACATAAATCAAACAAATTGGGATAAGAGTCTCTAATCCTGCTCTTAGTCTCCCAAGCAAAGTCTCTAGCATCGTCACTCCACTGGACTTTAATAACTTAACTGTCTTGTTTCTTAACTTCTTCTCATATCTAGCCACAATTTGAATCGACTTTCTAACTATAGTCAAGTTCGGCTCTACTACTAAATCCGCTAATACTGTAGGTGCTATAGTAGTCTCTGGGTCTCTAATACATTTTCTAAGATGAGAAATATGGAATACATCATGGACTCTAGCCAAACTACTCGGTAACTCTACTCTATAAGCGAGTTTCCCGATCCTCTCAACAATACGGAAAGGTCCAACAAATCTAGGTGCTAACTTCCCTGACTTTCCAAATCTAATCACATCCTTTATCTGTAAAACCTTAATAAACACATAATCTCCAACCGAGAATTCCAAATCTTTCATTCTTCTATCAGCATAACTTTTCTACATAGACCGAGCTTCCTTCATCCTAGCTCGGATCAACTCAATCTTTTCTACGGCTTCTTTCATGAAATCCGGACCAAGGACCAGTCTATCCCCGGTCTCCAACCAACATGCGGGAGATTTGCATGGTCTTTCATACAAAGCTTCAAATGGTGCCGTCCCAATACTTGTAACGACCCGATATTTTCAACCATTCGCATCCATTATAAGTGTATAGGTAGACACTCATGCCGGAGTTGAATTGCTCAAAATACCGCGTTGTAATTAAAATTTGGCAAATCTCAGAATATACAGTAAATAAATATAATCACAGATCACAGACACAGAGTAAAATAATGCAGCGGAAGTAAAAGAAATAGTAGTTCATGAAGCTACTATGAAAATATATCAGAGTTACATAAGATACAACATAAGAAATAAAGTACAGCAGAAGTCTCAATACAATAACCAAGTACAGGCTGAATAGAACAACGGAACCGAAGTTGATAGAACAAGACTAGCAAATAATCTCCAGCGATTCAAATCTCCAGAAGGTGGAAATCCAAATCTGTGAATACTCAGGCTGACCCGAGCGTAAAGCAAAACACAAAACACTCGAGTCAGGACAATATATACTTATATAATGTAAACCAACTCAAGTGAACTGTAATAAAGGTACAAGTAACTTAGAAGATGCTTGAGACCGCCCATCCTCTAATGATCCGTTAAAATATCTACTATGTAGTAATATTCGCTATTATAATAATGTCTAATAAGTAAAGTATAATCATATAGAAAATAGCGTTAAGGGGATGGAGAACCTTAACGCGGTCGGATCTTAAAATCATAATCGTAGTAAAGCTCGATATGGTAGGTGACACGGCACAACTAGGCAATGCCAGGGTAGATATACCAATTACGCACACAGACTGATGGATACGCATAGCAGCCACTACCGTTCCACCTCGAACAACACTCCCAAATCAGAGGATGGCCATCTAATCAATCACAAGTAAGAGTATAATATCGAAGAAATGTGTCCGAGAAGAGGTGATACCTCACTGGTCCGAGATCGCTCCTGTTTTAGCCACCTTATGCCAACTCACGGGAGTTGGGTCCACGTAACATACCTTAAGAACGTCGCCACCATCCTACTTCATTCTGGAATCTCCACCGCGTACACGGTTGTCAAAGTGGTTTTCGGTATCGACAGAGAGTATGTCCATATTCGATCCCGGTCTCTTTGCCAACCAATCGTTATTATAACCCGTGGTTCTAACTTTTAAAAATAGTTTATGTTTCAAATCAAAATACATCCTTTAAACCATTTCAAAATCATATCATTTATTTCAAACTAATACATACTTTCAAACCCAAAACATATCTATTCAAAACCAATTCAAAAATATATCATTTCCATTTCAAAACCAATTCAATAATATATCATTTCAATAAAACCCAAATTTCAAAATCACTGAATATTTCCTTTAATTTATTAAACTTGAAATCTTCCTTTAAATTATCATAGCATTTTGGTAATGTAACCTTAAGGAATCATAGCATTTTTGGAATGTAATACTTCCCAATTTAACATTTTATATAATCAAAGTATTTATATACTTACAAATTTTTAACATGGTCATTTTATCATAGCCTTATAGTTAAATAAACTTTGTTACTGTAATATCCAATTTAATGCTAAAATTCTTATGTTAAGTTAAGAGTACCTTATTAACTTACATTATCATTACAATAAAGAAACTTTATTATTTTAGTCATTAAAATATGTCATTTACATTAATTAAAACTTACATATTAAATGTACTTTTTAACTTACATTCCTATTACAGTAAAGAGCATTTATCATTTAATCAATATTACACTAATTAAACTTACATTATCGAATGTACGTTTTAATTTACGTTTTATTACAAAAGGGGCATTTATTATTTTATATCAATATTACACAAATTAAGACTTACATGTTTCTTTCATTAATTAAGACTTTACATGTTTCTTTCAGTAGGTAAAACTTTACATATTTCTTTCATTAATTAGAACTTTACACGTTTCTTTCATAAATTAAACTTTACATATTTCTTTCATTAATTAGAACTTTACACGTTTCTTTCACAATAAATTTCTTATAATTAAATCCAATTTTCAACAATTTACTTAATAAGTTTAAGTGTAAAAGTTCCAATTCTTCACATTTCAACAAATAGACTTAACACTTCAAATTTAAATTACCATTTCACAATTTAACAAAATTTCCCATTTTATTTAATTAACTTAAACCTTTAATTAAAACCAAATTTCACATTTCCTAGTCAAGTTATATTTTAAAAGATCACTTTTAAACATTCATTTATTTAACCACTTAAATTCATAGAAAAATCAATAATACTTAATAATCACTTAAATTCAAATTTAATCAAATTATCATATTTACCATTTCCAAATAAAATTTAATATCCATTTTATTTATATAACTTAAATATCATTTTTAACCAAAATTCCAAATTTCCAACTTAAGTTATATTTCAAAAATCCAGTTAAACCATTCATTAATTACATTTTTAACACATAGAAAAATCATAATTTCTTTAATTCAAAATATTTCAAAATCTGTTTAAATCAAATTTCATAAATTTATATTTTTAAAATACTTAAAATTATTCAAAACACTTTATAAAATAACCACGGGCCTGTATATAATTTTCTAACCTAGGTCAAGTGATACGGATATGTATCATTTCAATCCGCAGTTAAAAAAAGAAAAATCCGAGTTCTATCATTTCAAACCCGCAATCCCAAGTTAAAATAATTTAAATAAAAATCATTCAGGCCTATCATTTCAGCCCATAATGATTTTTCCCTATTCTAAAGTCCGTTCGGGTATGTATCATTTCAACCCATAGTGATTCTAATCTACAGGGAACTTGCAATGGTGATAACAGATATAAATAACAGAATAACATTAAATAATAGTAACATATGATATAATAAGTGTAATAACAGGTGTGAACATCATATGATAATAATATAAACATATATAACATGATGATATACATTACAGATTCAAATGGTGTCGGTTTATCAGTTATATAGGTACATATTGTCTGGTGAGAATAACTCACCTGTTTGTGCTGGAGATATCAAAACCAATGACACAATGGAACAAAAGCACGATGACAAGACTACAGACTTGAGTGGAGAGCAAGATCCAAAGCTACAACTCTTGTATTACAACCCAAAACATACATCAAAACAAACACAATTTCAACGCACTTGAAATGGAATAACTTTTAAACGAAAAGAGATTTGAATGTCAAATCTTTTGCCTTGCTTTCTCTATCCTTTTGCATGGCCTAGGGAATGTTTTGGTTCAGGTTTGGACATGGTTTGGGTCTGGTTTGGACCAAGGGATGCACGGCTACAAGCTAGAGATGATGGGGAAGTTACAACATAGGCATGTGAAGAGTTTTATGCAATATGGTGGAGTTTTGGTTCATCTTTGGCTCGGTCTACAAGGTCCTAGGCTTGGCCATGACTTGCTACAGGTCTGGACAGAGGAGATGGTGATGTGTAGTGGTGGTAGCAAGGTGGTGGTGGCGGGTAGAGGTGGTGTCCAAGGTGGTGGGCGAAGGTATGTTGCAACTAGTGGTGGCTATGCATTGTTTTAAGGGATTTGTGCAAGGTTTTGTGTGGTTTTTAGTCAAAAGGAGTGCATGGCCTGTCATGGTCAGAGGAGGAGGGGGTTTGGTCGTGGATGGTGTGGGGAAGGAAGTGGTGGTGGTCGGTGGAGGAGATGGTGGAGGTGTTAGGCCAAGCAAAGCAAGAGAAACATGGCAAAAATCATTGAAAATGAAGAGAAAAGAAGTAAAAGAAGGAGAGGCCATTACCTATTTTTGGATGAAGCCATGAGAAATGAGGAGCTGATTTGTTTTCACGTGAAAAGATGAGAAACAAAAAGTGGCGGCTACACTAGGGTTTTAGATGGCTAGGGCAAAATTTGAGGAGTTAAAGAAAATGAAGGGTTTGGACAAAAAAGGGCTTAAGTTTCAAAGTGTTTTACAACCTTTCATATTTCTTTTCTTTTTAATCTTTATATAAACAAAAATATTCAGAAAAATAATTTACAAACCGAAATCAATTATAAATATGAGAAAACAAATAATAAATTTTGGAAAAATATAAAAAGAATGAAGAAAATTACTTAAAAATACCAAACAGTGTTCAAAAATTATAAATAAATCACTGTCAGTCTTGAAAAACTATACACTTCATTATAAAAATATTATGAAGTGAAAATTTGAATTAAAATAATTTATTTATCATTTTCAAAATAAAATAGATAATTAAATTGGAGAAAATAGAAAAGGATTAAAGAAAAATGTTTAAAATTTACAAACAGGGCATGGAAATTTGCAAGAAAAATACTACTAACTCTGGAAAAATTCCTACCTTACTTTAAAAATATTTAAAAACCAAAATATATTTTATATAACATAAATGTACAAATTAGAATAAAATATATCAAATAAAAATGTCATTTATATAATTTTAAAATAAAGAATATTGCTGAATAACCCAATATACACACAATATTGAAAATAGTATAACTTTTGCAATTTAAATCCGTTTGCAACGAAACGAAAAGCAGTATTCAAGTTATTAAATCTATTTTTATAATAAAAGATAAAATTAATAAATTTCAAACTTTTAAATTTTCAAGTTAAAAGTCGAAGTTTGACTATTTGACCAAAATTCACATTTTCTGGAAATATTAAATTTAGTCATATTTGGAATTCAAATCCACATACAAAATCAAAGTTTTTTTATATTTACAATAACAACATTTATTCTTTTCATAAATAAAGCTCTTAAATTTGGAAAAATCAAATTAAAATTAATTGTAAAATACAGGGTTGTTACACTCTCCCCCACTCAAAACTTTTCGTCCCCGAAAAGGAACGAGGTACGGGAAAGCACCTAAAAAGATAGAATGAATAGAATTAAGACAAGATGATAAGAATATTGGAATTACACCTGATAACTAAGGCAAGTTTAACAAGTTGGAGGTGATCAAATCAAGAACACAAATACGAAAAAGATCCTCTAGAGTCTGAATCACCCCTTTCACTTGACCGATGGTCTATGAATGGAAAAACAGTGTTCAGATCCAGATGAGTAACAAAGATTTCAAAGATTATAAAAAGATGTCTAAACAGACTGGTATAAGCAATAGCCTTCCCATTCTGTAACAAGATAAGAGAAATAAGGACAACCAAAAGATAGTTTGAAAAAAAAACAAAATAAGATAATAAATGTGAAACAATAACGCTTTGAAATCATAACAAATTAGAGATGTTTATCATTTGGAAATCATACTACTAAAATCATAACACTTTGGAAATGTAATTCTAAAAAAAAACATAATACTTAGAAAATCATAACACCTTTTAAAATAATCTTTATTTAAACCATTTTAATTCAAGGTCAAATAATATTCATTTTAAAGTTGTAACATTTCTAAGTTCATTCAATTATAAAACTTCCAAAACATTGTATTTTCAAAACAGCAGCACTTATAAAATGCTACAGTAGATATATTAATATTTCAAATCAGTTTTATTCTAGAATATTCATTTGGATATCATTTAACTTATGACTTATTAAAACAAACTTTTATGAATGGAATATCCAAATTAAACTATACTTCGTTTATTAAGTCAAAAGCTCACTATTTTACTTAGCTCTTCATTTAACAAATAACCTAACACTTTATTTAAAATGCCCATTTCATAAATAGATATTCCTTCAATAAGTTACACTTAAAATTTCCATTTGAAAACCAAATTCTCAATTATCAAATTTAGTGATGTTAAAATACATTATAACTATCATAATTATCCATTTTTCAAGACATATCAATTTCATTAATAAAATATTTATCATAGAAAATATAACAATCAAATTTCTTTACACATGTATTCATTTAGACATCAATTAAACTATGAATTCAAGTTAAATAAACTTTATTACAAAATGTCCAATTCCAATGTATTTTATTTTATCTATTCAAAGATACATTATTTATTATACAACATATTCATTTCAGGAAATAACCATTATTAAAATTCCTAGGTTAGACTTAAGGTTCCATATTAAATCAAATTTGATTATCAAGTTATTTAAATAAAATCTCTTTAAATTCCTTTTTCACTATTTACCTCTGTAAATCTTTTATAACTAAAATTTAGGTGTATAAAATTTATTATAACCACTCAAATTTTATTTAAAAAATCCTTTTTATATTGTATATTATCCAATTACATTGTTAACTTCTAAAATTTTTTTAAGGTAAGTTATATTTGAATGCAATTGTATTATACAAATAAAACTTTCCAATTCAATTATCTCAAGTTTGAATAATTTATTCAAAAAATTTAATTTTTCTTTTTATAACTGAAATTATTCTTTAAGATGAAATTTAAGAATTAATTTTCCGGTTTCCTTCAAACCAGTTAGATATAAATAAATATATGTACATAATATGTCAAATCAATTTAAATCATATATCTATATATATTATAAATCAAATCATATTTAGAAATTCAAATAAATTAAATCTTTCAAAACAAAGCTGTAGTAAGACTACAGAACGGTCTCTTCAGTTCAAAACTCGAAAATGAACGTTGATGATGCTGCAGTCATCACCGAAATTATTTTCCAGCGACAAAGAGAAGAGCACTTAATTTTTAAACTTTAAAATCCTTTAGAGAAAATTTTTTTATTCAAAAATATTTTAAATTATATCCTTTTAAAATTTTTAAACACAATGTTTGAAATCCATCGGAAACTTGAATTCTCAAATTCTTGATTCAAATTCATTTCAGTTCCCAAATCAATTTATAAACAACTATTTATAAATTCATTTGTAGAACAATAAATGATAAATCAAGTATTATCATTTCAAATTATCAATTTAAATCAATTTATTAAGTTCCATAAATTTACTTATATATCAAAATTTTATTTCATTAACCAAATTTAAAATAATATCGTGTCAGTTTGTTCTGTTAAAGTGTTTTAGAAATCCTATCGATAGCGTTGATCAGACGAATCGATCGGAAATCCAAATCAACATCAACAACTCAAACAACACCATATATAAAACAAAACATATATTTACAAGTACAATTCAAAATGTTTGGAGATAGTTTAGAAACAAAAGACAAGATGGTTAACCAGAGTAGAGAGATGGGTAAGCTTAGGTAAATCGCGGACAACCTTAACCGGGTCAACCGTGACTTAAAGAATAAGATCGATGTGGATTTTTCTGGGATAAATCTACGTTCGATCTCAAGAGATAGAGTTTAGAATAATAAAAGATATTAGCATCTAAACCAAGGATAGATAAAATCTGTAACGACCCGATATTTTCAACCATTCGCATCCATTATAAGTGTATAGGTAGACACTCATGCCGGAGTTGAATTGCTCAAAATACCGCGTTGTAATTAAAATTTGGCAAATCTCAGAATATACAGTAAATAAATATAATCACAGATCACAGACACAGAGTAAAATAATGCAGCGGAAGTAAAAGAAATAGTAGTTCATGAATCTACTATATAAATATATCAGAGTACATAAGATACAATAGAAGAAATAGAGTACAACGGAAGTATAAATAAGATAACCAAGTACAAGATGAACAGAGCAACATAACTAAAGTCGATAGAACAAGACTAGCAGATAATCTCCAGCGATTCAAATCTCCAGAAGGTGGAAATCCAAATCTGTGAATACTCAGGCTGACCCGAGCGTAAAGCAAAACACAAACACTCGAGTCAGGACAATATATACTTATATAATATAAACCAACTCAAGTGAACTGTAATAAGGTACAAGTAACTTAAAGAATGCTTGGGACCGCCCATTCTTTAAGGATCCGTTAAACTATCTACTATGTAGTAATATTCGCTATTATAATAATGTCTAATCAGTAAAGTATAATCATATAGAAAATAGCGTTAAGGGGATGGAGAACCTTAACGCGGTCGGATCTTAAAATCATAATCGTAGTAAAGCTCGATATGGTAGGTGACACGGCACAACTAGGCAATGCCAGGGTAGATATACCAATTACGCATCCGGACTAGTGGTGACGCATAGCAGCCACTACCGCCCACCTCGAACAACACTCCCAATCAAGGGTGGCCACCAAATCAATCACAAGTAATAGAATGGTATCGAAGAAGTGTGTCCGATAAGAGGTGCTATCTCCTTGGTCCGTCAATCGCTCCTGTTTTAGCCACCTTATGCCAACTCACGGGAGTTGGGTCCACGTAACATACCTTAAGAACGTCGCCACCATCCTACTTCATTCTGGAATCTCCACCACGTACACGGTTGTCAAAGTGGTTTTCGGTATCGACAGAGAGTATGTCCATATCCGATCCCGGTCTCTTTGCCAACCAATCGTTATTATAACCCGTGGTTATAACTTTTAAAAACAATACTTTACTTCAAAATAAGATATCATTTCAAAATCATGTCTTTATCAAAATAAAGATTTATCATTTCCAAATCATTTCAATATTCTAAAATATCGTATCCTTTCAAACTTCTTTTCAAATCATTTTAATACATCAAAATATTATATCTTTTCAAACTTTATTTCAAATCATTTTTATATATCAAAATATCATACCTTTGATAGTTATACTTCGAAACCAAAATCATTTTATTTCAAAACTATGTTCATTTCAAAACAACATCATTTCCATTTCAAACATATATTCACCTTTCAAATAGTCTATACTTTCAAAGTTATAACTCTTTTGAAACAAAACATTTGAAATCATTATACTTTGAAAATCACAGCATTTCAAAATCATATATTTAAAATCATCTTTTAATTCTATACATTTACAAACTTATTAAATTCAAACCATCAAATTTCAATTCAATTACAGTTTACCAACAAACCGTTTCAAATCTTATCAATTCCCAATATAGATTAAATCCACAAAATACAATATTCAATTTTTAGTATATTTCAAAACTTTAAATCTCCCACATTTCATAAATCCAATATCATTTAAATAAACTCAATTAATATATACTTCAAATATTCATTTATCAAATAAATTAAATAAGTCAGAAATCAAGTATCATTTCAAACTCATTTCACAATATCAAAATATTATTCAAAACACCATTCATTTTTATTCATTTAAATACCATTTAAATCCATTCATTTTATTAAATTTAAATACCATTTTAAACTCACATTAGAAATCAAATTCTTCCACTTAAATATCTCTTCATTATCTTTAGAAATTTAACATTTAATTTCCCAAAATTATATCATTTTCCAGAGATTATTTTTCATTAAAATTAATTTAAAACAACAAAATATAGTTTCCGTAGCACTTATAAAAAGCTACGTAAAATTATAGTTTAAAACAGTTAATTAACAAAAGACAACGTTAAATGCTGTAATAGATTTCTTTTAAGTTTCAATTAACTTACATGTTAAGTTTAACCACTATAGCACTTCCAAAGTGCTATAATAGCCTTTATTTCAAATTAACCTTTTAGTTCATTTAAAACACTACAACATTTACAAAATGCTGTAATATCCTTTACATTACATTTCAAAATGCTGTTAAATCATATTCAGAGTTTTATTTACAATTCCACAAATAATTAACTTTTAATATAATTCATTTTAACTTATAAAATCATATATTTCACATTTAACACAATCATTTAAATACCTTTATTTCTATGATTTTATAAAGTCAAATTTCCATACAAAAATCAAATTTAATAACAATTAAATTTTCATTTCTTTAATTAAATTATTAACTTAACAACTAAGTTTAAATTTCCAAAAATATAGCTTATTTCCATTTATTTTACTTAATTAAAATTTCACTTTTAAACAAATTTCACAAAATTCAATTTAAGTTATATTTCCAAATTCAGCTTAAATGTTCATTTATTCCATATTTTAATTTATACAAAATCATTAACACCTTTAAAACATTATTATTACTTAATAAAAATCATTAAATTCATCTTTAAATCAAATTTGTCATATTTTCTTACTTTACAAAAATTCCATTTATAAACAAAATCATAAATTCCAAAATTAACTTATATTTCAAATTCTACTTCACCATTTACTTAGTTCACTTATTTAATTTGTAGAAAATCACAAATACTTTATAGAAATCATTTTAATGAAATTTAAATCAAAATACCATAATATTTACATTAAAAAAAAGTATTTTAAAAATTTCAGAAAAATATATAAACCACGGGTCTGTATATAATTTTCTAGCCTAGGTCAAGTGATACGGATATGTATCATTTCAATCCGCAGTTTACAAAGAAAAACCGGGTTTTATCATTTCAAACCCGCAATCCCAAGTAATATAAATAAATAAATAAAAACCGTTCAGGCCTATCATTTCAGCCCATAACGATTTTTCCTTATTCTAAAGTCCGTTCGGGTATGTATCATTTCAACCCATAGTGATTCTAATCTACAGGGAACTTGCAGTGTGATAAACTGATATAAATAAACAGAATAGCATGAGATAACAGTAATAGATGATATAACATATGTAATAACAGGGGTAAACATTATATGATCATAATATAACAGTTACAACAGGATGATATAATTTTACAGATTCAAATGGTGTCAGTTTACTAGTTATATAAGTACACATTGTCTGGTGAGAATTACTCACTTGTTCAAGCTGGAGATGACAACCACAAACGCACAACAAAGATTTCCAGAGGCACGAGAGCACGATAATTATTTGAGTGTGGGAGAGCCAAAGCTAATTGCCTTGTCACATTCAAACCAAACAATTACAAACAACATAAGATTTCAACCCAAAAATTCAATAAACAATGCTAGAAATGGATGCATAAACAAAGTCAAAGTGTTTGCACTTGCTTCCTACCACCTATGCTTCAGCTCCAGATCTGAAATGGCACGGCTAAAGGCATGGTTTGGATCAGGTATGGTCTGGAAAAGGTGAGGCTACAAGGTGATGAAGGTGAGTGGAAGTTACAAGGTGTTGAAGGCAATGGAATACCAAAGGGTTTCAAGGCAAAGTGTGGCTTTTGTTGCACCATAGGGTTCGGCCCCTTGCTGATGTGGCTTGGCCATGGTATGTGGTGGTCAGGTGGTGGCTGGAGTGTGGGCCAGAGGTGGTGGAAGGTCAGGTCAGAGGTGGTGGTGGTGGAGGTAGTGGTGGCAAAAGGTGGTAGAAGGAGGAGATGACAATTCTAGGTCATAAGTGATAGTTTGTGATGGTTTTTGGTGGATTTTGTGTAGATCTTGGACTTGGATTGGTTAGGCCTGAGGAGGAGGGTTGCTAGGATGGGTGATGGTCAGAGGAAGGGGGTCGTGGTGGTCGGCCAAAGCCTGGAGGAGGAGGAACCAAACTATGAAGGTAGAGAGCATATGCAGTTTCAATAGAAAAAAACATAGAAAACAAGGAAGAAAGAAGGAATTTTTACCCAAAATTTTGAAGCCATGGCCGTGATTTTTTTGGAGGAGAAAGAGAAGTGTTTGCGTGAAAAAAATGAAAAGAAGTCCGCTGAAAAGAATAGGGTATGCATGGCCAAAAACATTGAAGAGAGGAGTTGAGAAAGTGAAAGGTCGGGAGGTGAAAAGCCATAGGAATTTCAATAGTTTAAAACTTTTCATATTTCCTCTAATTTCTTTTTAAGTTTTATATAACTGAAATATATATATAAACTCAGATAAAATACGAAAATTTAGTAAATAAACAAAAATAAATTAATTAATTATTAATTATATAAAATTTAATTAAGTAAAACAGCAAAAATTGCAACTAGTCTTGAAAATATGAAAAATAAATGCAATGAACTTTGGAAAAAGTTTATGGACTTGTAAAACATTTATAAACAAAGATAATAATATAAAATAAAAATGCATTCACAAAATGAATAAATAAATTTTAATTAAATATAATTTAATTGAAGAAAATAGCAGAAAAATAGAAACTAGCCTTTAAAAATAGAAAATAAATTCAATACGCTTTGGAAAAATTATATAATCACTTTAAATTATTTAAAAGACAAAATTATACATAAAATAAAATACTAACACATATTAGAACAAAATATGACAAATAAAATATAATTTAAAATAGACAATATTGCTAAATACATCAGTTTACACACAATATTGAAATATGCATAACTTTCACAATTTAACTCCGTTTCCAACGAAAAGAAAAGCTGTATCCATGGAATTAAATCTATTTTCATAATAAAAGATAAAATTTAAGAATTTGAAATATTTAAATTTAAAGTTCAAAAGTCAAAGTTTGACCAGTTTCAATAGAAATTTACTTTTCAGTGAAATATCCAATTTATACTAGTTTGAACTATAAATCACTTAATAGTCAACATTTATATTTAAAATGAAATGTTTGAAATAGAACAAGTTTAAAATAATTTAAAATAAAATAAAGTCAAAATTTAAAATATAGGCCAAAATCTAGGGTTGTTACAAAATCTCTGGTGAATCGATGCTGACTGTAAAGGATTTTCACCGCTTTACAAGAAAATTAGAATATTGGCGAGATCGCCAATTCACTATAAAGATCATTCGAAGTGGAGTTATGTGATACTCCAAAATCATGAATAGTGAGGGATAAGAATGAATTTTGGAACCGCAGGAAACGTTCCAAAATTCAAAGGAAATCGAATCAAAAGGAAGAGATTCAAACTCGAACGAAAGTGATTCTGTAAATAAATTTACCATACATTCTAAGTTTTGCCTCAAAGCCAAAGCTCTGATACCAACTGTAACGACCCGATATTTTCAACCATTCGCATCCATTATAAGTGTATAGGTAGACACTCATGCTGGAGTTGAATTGCTCAAAATACCGCGTTGTAATTAAAATTTGGCAAATCTCAGAATATACAGTAAATAAATATAATCACAGATCACAGACACAGAGTAAAATAATGCAGCGGAAGTAAAAGAAATAGTAGTTCATGAAGCTACTATGAAAATATATCAGAGTTACATAAGATACAACATAAGAAATAAAGTACAGCAGAAGTCTCAATACAATAACCAAGTACAGGCTGAATAGAACAACGGAACCGAAGTTGATAGAACAAGACTAGCAAATAATCTCTAGCGATTCAAATCTCCAGAAGGTGGAAATCCAAATCTATGAATACTCAGGCTGACCCGAGCGTAAAGCAAAACACAAAACACTCGAGTCAGGACAATATATACTTATATAATGTAAACCAACTCAAGTGAACTGTAATAAAGGTACAAGTAACTTAGAAGATGCTTGGGACCGCCCATCCTCTAAGGATCCGTTAAAATATCTACTATGTAGTAATATTCGTTATTATAATAATGTCTAATAAGTAAAGTATAATCATATAGAAAATAGCGTTAAGGGGATGGAGAGCCTTAACGCGGTCGGATCTTAAAATCATAATCGTAGTAAAGCTCGATATGGTAGGTGACACGGCACAACTAGGCAATGCCAGGGTAGATATACCAATTACGCACACGGACTGATGGATACGCATAGCAGCCACTACCGTTCCACCTCGAACAACACTCCCAAATCGGAGGATGGCCATCTAATCAATCACAAGTAAGAGTATAATATCGAAGAAATGTGTCCGAGAAGAGGTGCTACCTCACTGGTCCGAGATCGCTCCTGTTTTAGCCACCTTATGCCAACTCATGGGAGTTGGGTCCACGTAACATACCTTAAGAACGTCGCCACCATCCTACTTCATTCTGGAATCTCCACCGCGTACACGGTTGTCAAAGTGGTTTTCGATATCGACAGAGAGTATGTCCATATCCGATCCCGGTCTCTTTGCCAACCAATCGTTATTATAACCCGTGGTTATAACTTTTAAAAATAGTTTATGTTTCAAATCAAAATACATCCTTTAAACCATTTCAAAATCATATCATTTATTTCAAACTAATACATACTTTCAAACCCAAAACATATCTATTCAAAACCAATTCAAAAATATATCATTTCCATTTCAAAACCAATTCAATAATATATCATTTCAATAAAACCCAAATTTCAAAATCACTGAATATTTCCTTTAATTTATTAAACTTGAAATCTTCCTTTAAATTATCATAGCATTTTGGTAATGTAACCTTAAGGAATCATAGCATTTTTGGAATGTAATACTTCCCAATTTAACATTTTATATAATCAAAGTATTTATATACTTACAAATTTTTAACATGGTCATTTTATCATAGCCTTATAGTTAAATAAACTTTGTTACTGTAATATCCAATTTAATTCTAAAATTCTTATGTTAAGTTAAGAGTACCTTATTAACTTACATTATCATTACAATAAATAAACTTTATTATTTTAGTCATTAAAATATGTCATTTACATTAATTAAAACTTACATATTAAATGTACTTTTTAACTTACATTCCTATTACAGTAAAGAGCATTTATCATTTAATCAATATTACACTAATTAAACTTACATTATCGAATGTACGTTTTAATTTACGTTTTATTACAAAAGGGGCATTTATTATTTTATATCAATATTACACAAATTAAGACTTACATGTTTCTTTCATTAATTAAGACTTTACATGTTTCTTTCAGTAGGTAAAACTTTACATATTTCTTTCATTAATTAGAACTTTACACGTTTCTTTCATAAATTAAACTTTACATATTTCTTTCATTAATTAGAACTTTACACGTTTCTTTCACAATAAATTTCTTATAATTAAATCCAATTTTCAACAATTTACTTAATAAGTTTAAGTGTAAAAGTTCCAATTCTTCACATTTCAACAAATAGACTTAACACTTCAAATTTAAATTACCATTTCACAATTTAACAAAATTTCCAATTTTATTTAATTAACTTAAACCTTTAATTAAAACCAAATTTCACATTTCCTAGTCAAGTTATATTTTAAAAGATCACTTTTAAACATTCATTTATTTAACCACTTAAATTCATAGAAAAATCAATAATACTTAATAATCACTTAAATTCAAATTTAATCAAATTATCATATTTAGCATTTCCAAATAAAATTTAATATCCATTTTATTTATATAACTTAAATATCATTTTTAACCAAAATTCCAAATTTCCAACTTAAGTTATATTTCAAAAATCCAGTTAAACCATTCATTAATTACATTTTTAACACATAGAAAAATCATAATTTCTTTAATTCAAAATATTTCAAAATCTGTTTAAATCAAATTTCATAAATTTATATTTTTAAAATACTTAAAATTATTCAAAACACTTTATAAAATAACCACGGGCCTGTATATAATTTTCTAACCTAGGTCAAGTGATACGGATATGTATCGTTTCAATCCGCAGTTAAAAAAAGAAAAATCCGGGTTCTATCATTTCAAACCCGCAATCCCAAGTTAAAATAATTTAAATAAAAATCATTCAGGCCTATCATTTCAGCCCATAACGATTTTTCCCTATTCTAAAGTCCGTTCGGGTATGTATCATTTCAACCCATAGTGATTCTAATCTACAGGGAACTTGCAATGGTGATAACAGATATAAATAACAGAATAACATTAAATAATAGTAACATATGATATAATAAGTGTAATAACAGGTGTGAACATCATATGATAATAATATAAACATATATAACATGATGATATACATTACAGATTCAAATGGTGTCGGTTTATCAGTTATATAGGTACATATTGTCTGGTGAGAATAACTCACCTGTTTGTGCTGGAGATATCAAAACCAATGACACAATGGAACAAAAGCACGATGACAAGACTACGGACTTGAGTGGAGAGCAAGATCCAAAGCTACAACTCTTGTATTACAACCCAAAACATACATCAAAACAAACACAATTTCAACGCACTTGAAATGGAATAACTTTTAAACGAAAAGAGATTTGAATGTCAAATCTTTTGCCTTGCTTTCTCTATCCTTTTGCATGGCCTAGGGAATGTTTTGGTTCAGGTTTGGACATGGTTTGGGTCTGGTTTGGACCAAGGGATGCACGGCTACAAGCTAGAGATGATGGGGAAGTTACAACATAGGCATGTGAAGAGTTTTATGCAATATGGTGGAGTTTTGGTTCATCTTTGGCTCGGTCTACAAGGTCCTAGGCTTGGCCATGACTTGCTACAGGTCTGGACAGAGGAGATGGTGATGTGTAGTGGTGGTAGCAAGGTGGTGGTGGCGGGTAGAGGTGGTGTCCAAGGTGGTGGGCGAAGGTATGTTGCAACTAGTGGTGGCTATGCATTGTTTTAAGGGATTTGTGCAAGGTTTTGTGTGGTTTTTAGTCAAAAGGAGTGCATGGCCTGTCATGGTCAGAGGAGGAGGGGGTTTGGTCATGGATGGTGTGGGGAAGGAAGTGGTGGTGGTCGGTGGAGGAGATGGTGGAGGTGTTAGGCCAAGCAAAGCAAGAGAAACATGGCAAAAATCATTGAAAATGAAGAGAAAAGAAGAAAAAGAAGGAGAGGCCATTACCTATTTTTGGATGAAGCCATGAGAAATGAGGAGCTGATTTGTTTTCACGTGAAAAGATGAGAAACAAAAAGTGGCGGCTACACTAGGGTTTTAGATGGCTAGGGCAAAATTTGAGGAGTTAAAGAAAATGAAGGGTTTGGACAAAAAAGGGCTTAAGTTTCAAAGTGTTTTACAACCTTTCATATTTCTTTTCTTTTTAATCTTTATATAAACAAAAATATTCAGAAAAATAATTTACAAACCGAAATCAATTATAAATATGAGAAAACAAATAATAAATTTTGGAAAAATATAAAAAGAATGAAGAAAATTACTTAAAAATACCAAACAGTGTTCAAAAATTATAAATAAATCACTGTCAGTCTTGAAAAACTATACACTTCATTATAAAAATATTATGAAGTGAAAATTTGAATTAAAATAATTTATTTATCATTTTCAAAATAAAATAGATAATTAAATTGGAGAAAATAGAAAAGGATTAAAGAAAAATGTTTAAAATTTACAAACAGGGCATGGAAATTTGCAAGAAAAATACTACTAACTCTGGAAAAATTCCTACCTTACTTTAAAAATATTTAAAAACCAAAATATATTTTATATAACATAAATGTACAAATTAGAATAAAATATATCAAATAAAAATGTCATTTATATAATTTTAAAATAAAGAATATTGCTGAATAACCCAATATACACACAATATTGAAAATAGTATAACTTTTGCAATTTAAATCCGTTTGCAACGAAACGAAAAGCAGTATTCAAGTTATTAAATCTATTTTTATAATAAAAGATAAAATTCATAAATTTCAAACTTTTAAATTTTCAAGTTAAAAGTCGAAGTTTGACTATTTGACCAAAATTCACATTTTCTGGAAATATTAAATTTAGTCATATTTGGAATTCAAATCCACATACAAAATCAAAGTTTTTTTATATTTACAATAACAACATTTATTCTTTTCATAAATAAAGCTCTTAAATTTGGAAAAATCAAATTAAAATTAATTGTAAAATACAGGGTTGTTACAATACTAGTCCGATAACTATTGTTATACGAGAACTCGACTAAATGGAGATGGTCTTCCCATGATCCCCTGAAATCCAACACACAAGCTCTTAACAAATCCTCCAAGACTTTGTTAACTCTTTCTGTTTGCCCATCAGTCTGTAGATGGTAAGTGGTACTCATATTGAGCTAGGTTCCTAAGGCTTCATGTAGACTCTTCCAGAACTCACTAGTAAACAATGAATCTCTATCACTGACAATACTGCTAGGAATACCATGCAGTCTAACCACATTCTTCATAAACAACTTCGCCAAAATAGGTGCCGTCCTAGTTGACTTTACTAGAAAGAAATGAGCACTCTTTGTTAGTCTATCTACTATGACCCATATGCTTTCATTCCCTCTACTAGATCTTGGCAACCCGTCAATGAAATCCATTGAGATAGAATCTCACTTCCATAGAACTTCCAACAGTTGAAGCAATCCACTTGGCTTCCAGTGTTCAACCTTTGCTTGTTGGCAATTCAAGCACCGCTTAACACATACACCAATGTCCCGTTTCATACCTTCCCAGAAGAAACTTCTCTTCATATCCTGATACATCTTCGTTCCTCCTGGATGGATAGTGAACTTCGAACGATGGATTTTATCCAAAACTTCCTTTCTCATGTCTCCTACATTCAGAACACACAACCTTCCTTTCTTTCTCAACCACCCATTTTGGTCAAGACTGAAATCCTTTAAGTCATCGCCATCCGTTCCTTCCCTTAACATTTTGATCCGTTCTGCCAAAACTGGATTCTCCTCCTGTTTAGAAGCTATCTTCTCAATCATTACTGGTCGAACTTCTAAACAAGACAATACAGCACTTCCTGCACTAGAACCTGCCTCGGATCTAAACTGCACTCTGCAAGCTGATAATGCTTCTAAATCTTTCCACTCAGCAATCATAGCCAATACTGCATTCTGATGTTTCCTGCTAAGTGCATCCTCTACTTTATTTCCTTTCCCGATTGTGTATTCAATTCCAAAATCATAAGCAGCAATAAACTCCAACCATCTCTGTTGTCTCATGTTCAGCTCCTTCTGAGAGAACAAGTATTTCAACGACTTATGATCTGTATAAAGTTCAAATCGCTCTCCCAAAAGATAATGCCTCCACACCTTCAAAGCAAATATAACGGCAGCTAACTCTAAATCATGCGTAGGATACCTCACTTCATGTGGTCTGAGCTATCTAGAGGCATAAGCAATCACTTACCTCTTTGCATCAACACAGCTCCCAATCCAGTTCCACATGTGTCAGTATAAACAACCAAATCTTGATTCCCCTTCGGAACCACCAACACCGGTGCATGGGTCAATAAGTGTTTCAAGCTCCGGAATGCTTCCTCACACTTATCAATTCATACAAACTTCACATCTTTTCGCGTATGCTTAGTCATCGGTGCAGCTATTCTCGAAAAATCCTTTATAAACCTTCGATAATATCCGGCTAATCCAAGAAAACTTTTATTTCTGTCACCGTCTCGAGTCTCTTCCAATTATTCACCGCCTTAATCTTAGTTGGATCTACAGACGACCCTTTCTCTGAGACTACATGACCAAGGAACTTCACTTCCTTCTTCCAGAAATGACACTTCGAAAACTTAACCTTCAACTGATGTTCTCTCAATGTCTCAAGCATAACTCTAAGATGAACTTTATGCTCCTTCTCATCCTTAGAGTATATCAAAATATCATCTATGAAGACCAAAAAAAATCTATCCAGGTGCTCTTGAAAAATTCGGTTCATCAAATTCACAAAGAATACCAGTGCATTAGTTAGTCCGAATGGCATAACTAACCATTCGTACGATCCATATCTTGTCCTAAACGACGTTAAAGGAATACTATCCTCTGCTACTCTAAGCTGATGAAATCTCGTTGCTAAATCTAGATGAGAGAATACATTAGCTCTACTTAACTGATCAAACAAATCGTCAATTCTCGGCAATGGATATCGGTTCTTTATCGTCTTCTCATTCAACTTACGATAATCGATACATAGCCTTAACGATCCATTCGGCTTCTTAGCAAACATCACGGCAGCTTCCCATGGCAAACTACTTGGTCGAATAAAATTCTTGCCTTCCAAATCTACCAGCTGCATCTTTAACTCACTCATCTCCGTCGATGTCATCCTGCTTGGTGGCCTACTCACCGGTTCTGCTCCAGGCACCAAATCAATCCGAAAATCAATGGCTCGTTTTGGTGGTAATCCAACTACTGGCTCAAACATATCAGTAAACTCTCTAACCACAAAGACTCGATGCAACTCATCCTCCAACTCCATGATACCCAGTAAAGCATTTACTTTGCAACTAGGGTTCTCTACGGTATAAACTATCCGATCACTACAATCCGGACGACTAAGTGATATATTCCTATCGTGGAAAAATATCCTAGCATCATATTTACTTAACCAATCCATCCCAAGGATAATACCAAATCCCACAAAATCAAACACATGCAAACAACAATCAAAAGTATGACCTAGCAAATCAAACTTTAAATGGTCACACCTCATCCCAAGTGTTGAATACCCTCCTATCGGATTTGCAACCCTTAAGGAAGTAACTAAGTATGAAGGCTCTAGGGTAAGCTTATCTACCAAATATCGAGAAATAAAAGAATGTGATGCACGGTATCAAATACAACGCTAACGGACATACCGTGAATCTATAGTGAGCCTCCCAGAACAGCCTTTCCTTTTTCTTGCACAACTGGCCTTGAAGTTGCGGGCTCCAATGCATAAACTTGCCCCCTTCCTTCTTTAGCAGGCTCCTTGCATTGGTTCTTATAATGGCCGATCTGATCACAATTAAAACATTGAATGTTCTTCTTCCCAATCACCTCCTTTCCTTTCTCTTTTCCTTTTCCAGTACAACACTCATTAGCATAGTGTCCTTTCTTATCACACTAATAACAAACCACCTCAGCTTTTCCCTTCTTTTGTGCTCCTCCCTTCTAAGCATTCTTCTTATGGAAAAACTTTCTTTTCTGGCCTTGTCCCACCTAGATCTCCTTCATTTTCTTCCTCAAACAAGCTAATGCCTCTTCCTGCCTCAGCGCCATTTCTATCACTACATCACTGGGATCTCTTAAGTGCGGCAAGGTAGCACTTATCAACTTTGGCCTCAAGCCTCTTATAAAATTCTCATTTCTCCTGATCACCGTATCAACCAAAGCATACCCGTACCGGGCCAACTCTTCAAACTTTCTTGCATACTCAAGAACGGACATCTCGCCTTGTTCTAGTTCTACAAAATTTCTCACCAATGCCGATTGCGCCATCACCGACATAAACCTTTCTTGAAACCTTCTCCTAAACTCCGCCCAAGTCATGATTTCCTCATCAACACCAGCTACAACAGTATTCCACCAAAATAGAGCAGCTCCTTGAAGCTATCTCAAAGCTAATCCCCTCTTTTGCTCGTCATTCAATCCTAATTCAGCAATAATCCTCTCACAATGTAGCAGCCAGTTTTCCACCTCGATCGCATCTTCAGTTCCATTGAACGGCTTCCCTCCAAGCCTGGTGTAATCCCTGCTCATGTTAGCATACCGGTTGACCATTGAAGCTCCTGAATTCCACCTCCAGTAGCATTTCCTCCGATAACTCCAGCTGTAATTCCAGCTTGCATCATGTTTACGAAAAACTGATACATGGCTCCCATGTCCACTTGGGGAACCCCAGCACCAACATTTTCAGCTTGAGCCCTACCTGGACCTCTTCTAACATTTGGTTGGGCATTTCCATTAGTGGTGGTGCTATCTCCTTTAAGATTAACTCTGCCTCTTCTTCCTTCCATATCTGCATTCAAACCTCGTGAGATACAGATGAATAGCCTAACTAAGATAGGAGTCTAGAGATATAGCGTATACTTATATATATAGCAAATACAAGTACTTTATTATAGCGTTATCCCATACCCCGATCTTAACTCTAATTACTAAGAATTATGTTTTCAAAACCATTTTTAGTTAAAGTATTTCATAAACCATGCTCTGATACCAAGCTGTAACATCCCCTATCTAGAGGCCCAAAACTAAGCGCTACAGATGCTGCAGTCATCTATAGTATTAGCTTCCGACGACTAAATACGGCTATGTTAATGGTATCAACAATATCAAAAGCACTTGAATATGAAACAAAACACAGTTTTCAAAAAAAATTACTTCATTACATTTCAAAACCAAATGTTTCACGTTCCCAACACATAATCCCAAATTCGTTCCCAGGCACAGATAAAATATACTTTTTACAAATAGGCCAAGAGCAGTATATGAAGATACCCTCTTGGATGATCAGAGTCATAGAGTCATAATAGACTTAATACAAAACACAGCGGAAATACATCAAAACATAAAACAAGAACTACAACTCCTAAATAGCTATTTGTTTGCCTCCTACATGCCTTCGGTAGCCTTATTCGTCATCCTACTAAAACCTAAAAAGATCTTAACCCCTCAGCCTACTCAAATTAATTTTGAGCACCCGAGAGTTTAAAGGGAAAACATAAACTTCGAGTCAGACATAAAGCCTGGTATGAATAATACTATACATCTCGGAATATATGTAAAGTAAGACCATGCCACTTAGCGGAACGGGTTTCCCCTTACTAACATCCTTTAAAAAAACATATCTTTGCAAAACCTTTCCCTGCAATCAAAACTGATTAACACTGTAAAGCATCATTATGTAAACATACATAAACTTCAGGTAATAATGAACTATCTGTTCAAACACATAAGTTTTGTTTGGATACCTTTTAACCTTTGTCTGACTCGGACCTACCAGAAAATATAATCAAAATTAATCTAACACATGTTAGCTATTCTTCTTTTGGATTATCTATCCTTAACTATATGTTAAATACTTCACTTCTGGATGGTCCGTCCTTAACTATCTGTTAAATACTTCTCTTCTCAACGGTCTGTCCCTAACTTAATCATCTCCCAGGTCTTCCCGATCCTAATGGTTTTTCGGTCTCACCAATAACCTATATGTATACAAACATATATTACTTTCGGTGTGTAATCATAATTTTAGTCTACCTATGACAAAGCCTTACACACTGGAATTTTGGACAATAATTAGTTGGGGCTAATAGCTAATGTATAGGGCGCGACCCCATACTAGTCGCATCTGGTATTCTAATATCTGAATCATTTTCACTTAAGGATCCCCTCTCATAATTTTCCTTGAAAACATTTTCAAAATGATTTTAAACCTTTAAATCAAACTTAAACAAGGAAAAGTATATAATCTATATGCTTTACTCAAAATCATATCACCATGTTATATATATATCTTCTTTTCTTAAATCTTAGTTGATGGAAACATTTGGACACATGAAAGGACCTCTTTTTAAATCTTTGAAAGTACCTCTTTCCAAAACCAAGTGAAAACCTTTTAATTACCTAGGCCAATATGCTAAAACCTTACCTTTTGAAACCACTCATCAAACCTTTCGAAAGCAATGAAACTTTGGACATCCTTCTTTAAAAATCTCTTTAAAACGTTACCTTAGAAAAACCTTGGAATACTTTCCATCTCACCTTTCGAAAGCATTGAATAAAAACCTTTCGAGATCATTCATCAAACCTTTCGAAACCAATGGACTAAAACCTTTCGAAACCATTCATTAAACATTTCAAAATCATTCAACTAAAACCTTTCAAAATCATTGGACTTAAACCCTTCAAAATCATTCAACTTAAACCTTTCGAAGTCATTGAAATTAAACCTTTCGAAATCATTCAACTTAAACCTTTCAAAGTCATTGAACTTAAAACTTTCGAAATCATTCAAGGCAAACCTTTTGAAGACTTATTGGGTTCAATTTATAACAAGTGGGAAACCTTCTTTTAAAACCTTTCGAATTCATTGGAAGCAACCTTTCGACCTTGTCGAAAGGTATACTTCAAAAACTTTAAAACATTTTATTTAAAACAACAGGCCACTGCCTTTAAAACAACTCCTTCAAAAGCTTGGGTTATTATTTAGTTTATAAAACAAGGGTAAATCACCTAAGTCGAAAGCTTCCTTTCGAAAGCATGGAGAAGCGGCTAGTTTTAAAAGAAGTAAACCTTTCGTCTTTGTCGAAAGGTTCAAAACAAAACCAAACAAAAGCGGCAGTAACCTTTCGACTGTGTCAAAAGGTTTCAAAACAAAATAGTGATAAAACAGCAGTAACCTTTCGACTGTGTCGAAAGGTTTAAAACCTTTATTTTAAACATTTAACCTAGTCAAAAGTAACCAAGTCGAAAGCTCTTATTCGAAAGCAAAGCAGGTGATTCTTTGGCTTATAAAACAAACATACTTCAACCCCTTTGGCAACCTACCCTTCGACTCTGTCCAATTCATTAAATACCAAGTAACTTGATACCATATGCATTGGTTTGACCTTGTCGCAAGCTTTGAACCTCTCGACCTTGTCGGAAGGTCTGGATCGGAAGGTTTAATGACAGAATTGGCTGAAACATGCCAAAAGTGTGATTTCTTTGTTTTTAACTTAAAAAGGATAATTTTCAACTAACTTGCCTTTATTTGTCAAATCCTCATTGGTTAACAAATACTTTTCAGAAAAGTGCTGCCACCATTTTTTAGAATTAAATAATCATTTTATTTTATAAGATGCCCCTTCTCCTTAATTAAATATATAAAACATTTAAGTCTTATACCTTAAATAATTTTATATATTCACTAAATAACTTAGGAAAAATCTGGAAAAATCCTAGAAAATCTATTTCAATATGTTTTCCAACATATACAAATTTCAAACCCAAATAATTATTATTTTAGACGTAAATAATTTATAACCCAATAAATCATTTTCTTTACTAGAAAATTTATATAAAATCCAGATTAAATCAAAATATTATGAAAATAGAAACCCGTCTCTAAAATATCATTTCTGACCTATAATTAAAATTTCAAGACATTTGGATGTCATCTAATAGGATTTTCATACCAAACATATCATAAAAACTAACATGAACGTATATAATTCATCAACATCAAAATATGGCATATACTTGCAATAACATTTCAGATCTAATCAAAAACTGAAAACCATATAAAAATGGGATGTAGTAATTATTCACCTTAGCTTTGAGATTAAAAGATGTGAGATTTGATGTTGGTTATGTTGATTATCTTCCTTTACTTGAATCCTAGCTTTAACCTTCTCTTGAGAACAATAATAGATGTTTTAGTTTGCTAAAATGAAAATGAACGCGAGTTCTATTTCCTAAGGGTTTAGGGTATAAGCCCTTCTCCTATTTCCCATATTGCCCTTCTCATATCCTAACACATTAGCTTATGTTATTTTATTTTAGTTTATACACTAACATGGCACGGCTACCGTTAGCTAATCAATTCTCAACTTATTAATCTCTACATTATTTTATTTTGTTTTGTTAATTAAACATTCTAAATAATGTTATAAAAATATGGGGTGTTACAGGGAAGGAAACAAAGGTATGGGCCGCTTTGTACGAATGTTGGGTGAGGTAGACAAATATATACATTATATTAGAAAATATCTAACCAATAAACGTCCAAAATTTTCAAACTCCAAACAAAGCGTACCGCCTGGCATTCTACAAGTTTTACCCCTATTCCGAACACAATGGAACTAGTCTTAAGGCCTAATTCGATCATATGCAGAAGATAGCTTTTCAAAATCAATTTATTTTAATTAAATTCCATAAATTAATTTCTACGCGTTTCAAGCTCGCACGGCCAAACGATAAGTCTGATCGCTTCGAAACTTGAAATCCTATAATAATTCACTATTACGGATATGATGAAACTAGTTTCGTCAAAATCCAAGACAGTGGCCAAAATGGCTATTTTTACTCATTAATTAAAATAAGAAACTTCAAAAATTAATTTAATCGCTTTAAATTCAATTTTAAAAGTTAACAATCTTCATTCATATTTAAATAAAATTTAAATCAACTTCCGATATCATTTTCATTCATATTAAATTCAGAGTTCAATTATTTAAATAATTTCCAATATTAAATTTAAACAATTTAATTATCAAATAAATCACATCAATAAATCATTATATTTCAATTTAATTTTAAATTTTCAACAATTATTTTATTTTCATCTAAACAGTACAACATTTATTATCCAATTCTTGTTATTGATTATATACACTTCCAATACATGGAATTTCATTTCAATACTTATTATTGCCAAATTCTCTGAAATTGGTTATTTCAAAATTTTATTCAAGTTCATATTCAATAACTACATTAATAAATCATCAAATTTTTAATTCTAACCATTTTTAGTTTAATAATCATATTAAATTTAACAATTTAAAATAGTTAAAGTATGGGTCGTTACACAAGAGAAGTGGCTAAGTATGGCGAAGGCCAAATGGAGAGTTTACATGTTTTGCCAACCCAAGTGCCAATGCATGAAGATTGTGGAAAAACGAAGGAGGTTCTAAGAAAATAAATGGGTCAGTATGACCCATTAGGACCGAAACCAAACCATCAGGATTCTTGGGTGAGATCCGCTTCTACAGCACTAAAAACAAGTACCAAGTTGAAGAAGAACGTAGAGAGGACATGGAAGTGGAATGGTACCGATCCATACCAGTCTATACCAAAATATTTTGATTTTAATATTTTGTTTTTGATCGATTCTACTTTATATATCTTTGGATCTGAAGGTGCAAAATTGTTCAAACAGACTCCATTTATTTTGGTAGTCGATTTCACCTATAAACACCAGGCCTGCTGCAATAAGGAGGGGACTTTTGATTACATATTGATATTTTCATAGATACTCCATCCAATTCATACCGAATGGTCTGAATGATAAGATTTTTGTAGCTCTATTATAATTGCAAAGTAATCAATAACAAAGGTGATAATGGATGCGAGCTTAAGATTAGAGCCAAACTACCTTAAAATTTTGGTGTTCTTTCTCTTTGATCTCTATTCATCCATTTTAATTTTTGTTTGTCTTTGAATTAGGGTGTTTCTCAAGTTTTAAGCAAACATTTTTGGTGCATTCATCGAGAAATATCATTCCAAGGTTGTGATCTTACTTTCACTTTTGATTTGAAGAAGTCTACAAGCTAGATATCGGATTTCCAATGGTGTAGATCTATTGATTACTAAGATTCAGAGGAGTTTGTTAAGATCTAAGGAGAGATGGCTCCTAGGAAGGAGAAAACCACTACATCTATAGCTATCATTCAAGGAGATAATGAGGGCTCTTAACATTGAGAAGAAATAACTCAACCAACTCATTGAGAGACTTTAAATGCATCAGAAATGGTAAAGAATGTGGAGTTGGATCTCATGGTGGTAGAGATGAATATGAAAATGTTGGAGAGTCAGATAAACATCATGAAGGAGGTGAAAAAGAGTTTTGTTTGATGCCCCCAACCACCTCAAAGGCATAGGAAGAGCCATAATTATTCATCATCTTCAAGCTCAGGTGAAGAAAGTTTGTCTTCATCAGATCAAAATCGAAGGGATAACAAGCAAAGATGAAGAGGTGGGATGTAAGGGCATTAAGAAAACAAGTCAAGGAAGATGGAAATGTAGCTCCACAGTCCACACAACTCGATAATGATCGATCTCAACCAGTCGATACCGATCGGTCCGATTGAGTGGCTTTGAGCTACTCATAGGACGATCTTCAAGATACTATTGACCTGGTGGAAATGGACGAGCTACTAGTGTTCAGGTAGGCTGTGCTCAAACTAATATTGTAGAACCAATTAGAAGTGGCTGAGTCCGACAAGGTACCGTAAAGGGCGACGGGTGGTTTCTGAAGAGATAGAGGAACCTAGACATTATGCAACCAACTAAGAATGTATGTAGAGTTATACACTCGAGGATGTTCATGATGATCATCGTCTTGCCATCCAAAAATGCGAGGAGTTCATTGCTGATATGGTTAAGAGACCGACAAGTCATAATCAGCAAACACGAGATGATGATTGGGGTGATGCAGTAAGTCGGACCCTATTCACTAAAGATATTTTAAAAACAAGGTATCCTATGAAGTTTTTGATTCTAATCATGCTGAGTTACATCGGCGTGATAGACCATAGGGAGCACCTGTTGAAGTATGGATGTCACATGGATACTGCCCAGGCAACGGATGCTGTCAGATGCAGATGTTTTCCAATTTTCTTAGAACACACGATGATGATGTAGTTTACTCGGCTCATGCCAAGGTTCATATCATTATTTGATTAGTTAGCTAAGAATTTTATATAGTAGTTTCAAGTCCATATGGTTCAACCAAAAGATGTTATGTCATTGTCTACTATATATCAAAAGTCCAAAGAGAGTCTAAAAAGTTTTTAAAACGATTTAACGATTATAAATACAGTTCGTATGAAGACTGACTTCGGTAGAGGGCCCGAGAGAAAATAACTTCTACCCTAAATGAATACTACCATAAGACTTCCCAATTTCTACACATGGAAGAGGCAGATTTGGCTTTGAGATTGGCTACTGATAATTGGGAGGGGCCAAGTAGAGCGATACAAAGCAACATTTATATCAAGTAGAGTGGAGATAGTGCTTGAAATATTGCAGTGAATGTTGGCAATAACAACATGAGAAACAAAATCAAAACATTAGAAGTAAGAAGCATGATGCTAAGAGGTATACAAGATATACTCACTCATGAGATTATACATAATTGGTTGATTCCATTGAGAATATGTACCTTGCTATGCAAGGTATAAAGTGGTACAAAAAGCCACCCCCAAAGGAGGGTACAGAAGAGGAGAGATTCTCCAAAAAGTATTGTCCCTTCCACGAAACCCATAGGCATAAGACAAATGAATACATGTATTTGACTAATGTTATCGAGGATCTGATTCTTAAGAATAAGTTGTAGCAATATGTGAGGAACCCGCAGGCTGGTAGGTAGGCGAACTATCAACCCCAATGATAGTCTTCCCAAGGGATTCAGGCTAGATTCAGTCGAGAGGGATCAAGACAGCCAACTAGGGGAATTTCAGTAAACACTATTTTTAGAGGTTCACGTCATGCGGAGAAGAACTGGAATGAGATGGAGCACTATGACAACTCGTTAAGAGATGTGCCGCTATGTCTACATCACATGAAGCACATTCCTTTAGACAAAATCCAAAACTCACTCCCCTACTCAAAAATTGACTCTACAATGCAAAGAATCCATTGAAGCATATAAGGAGTGTGCAAAGCTTGCAAAAAAAATTAATGTCTATTTTTAAACTTCAACGATTTTAACTTATATGGTTTAGAAAATTTTGCTTTAGGAAACGAAATTTTGGGTTTGACCGATTTTTCTCAAAATGATTTTGTGTGCTATCCAACTTTGGTAAAATTGTTTTATTCAATCCTAGTAGGAAAGTTTTATGGTGGAAATGAAGGGAAAATTCAGAGTATTGTAAAATAAGTAAAAATTGTTTTGAATGCTACCCTACTTGGTGAAACACTTGGTTGCAAAAGTGATGGCTAAAAACTCCAACACTTTAAAATAGATTAGAATAATCGCAAAGTGATTCACGACTTTATTGAAAGTGGTAAAGAGTTGGATTTTAAAGGCTAAACTTTAAGACCTAAGGCTAGCTTTATGAGTCTCATTTTGCATAAAAGTATAGCTCCAAGAACGAAAAATCATAATAATCCCACCCAAAAAGTGCTTAAGACTCTCAATGCCATTTTTGAAAAAAGTGACATAAATTAGGCATGAGTCATTTGTTTTGTTTTTGCAACTAAGAAGATATCTAGTCATGAGCATACACTATTTCATGGAGTGTACTTGACTAAAATTTTCATTCACTTTGTTGTAGACGTCGAGAGGAAACCACTTTAAATCCAAAAATCTTTTATAAGAGAAACATTTCTCATGTGCACGTCCCCTATGAATTTGAGCCTTATGTATCACTTACAAAGAAAGAAAAAAGAATGGCAAATACCTATATAGGTTATAAATAGAATTGAATCTTTATGTGCTAATTTCATCTAGAATTATAAATATCATAAGTTGTCTTAGGATCAATGCATCAGCCTAAAGCTAATGGAGGACTTGGTATTCGTAGTATCAAAGATATGCAAACTGCTATAGCATTTAAATTAATATGGAATTTTCTACAAGGCAAATCATTACGGGCAAGATGGATCAAAAGCAAATACGCTAGCAAAACGAACTTCTAGATTATGATTTTAGATAATGCTTCGCATACTTGGAAAACCATGCTAATAGTAAGACAACACTGAAAGCAGCTCATAAATAAAAATATAGTTAATGGTAATTTCATACACCTTTGATTCGATCCATGGATTCACGGTAATAATCTGATTTCTATTCTTGGCTGGCAACAAATGGTTGATTGTGGAGGCCACAACTCCTTAGTTGCTAACAACATCAAAGACGAGCTCTGGACTCCTGAGCTACAGAGTTTTCCTCCCACAGTTTATGATTCTATCATAATATTAAAAAAATTACAGACAAAGAAAACGACTACGGGATATGGACTGGAAGCAAGAATGGATATTTTTCTCTCAAATCAGCTTACAATGCTATTCATCATTTAAAAACTTCTTTAAATGGATTGATTTTATTTGGAGAAAGCCAAAATTCAAAAATTCTCTTTAATAACCTTTTTGGCTTGTATGAATCGGTTGCAAATTTTGATATGCTCGGTAAATGGAATAACATTTTAATCCTATAGGTAAATTTTTTGAGCAGCATAAGGAAGATAAAGATCATATCTTTTTCAATTGTGATTACTCCATATTCATTTGGGATTTTATCAAAGGAAAGCTTAGCACTAACACATGCAAAAGCTACAATATTTTTGAAATTACTGTAGATCTGATTGCTTTTAGTAAGAACAACAAAAAGCTTAAAAGCCCTTTCAATGATATCCATCACTTCTACAACAAGTTTAATTTGGAAGGAAAGATTCCAAATAATATATAAAAATTTCTCAATTCCAAAGGATAACAAAGCCAAGCTTATCCTTGTAGAGGTTAATTTTATAATATATGTTTTCAAAAATGAAAAGGAGAAGCAAACAAAGCATAAGTTACTTATGGAGAGCAGGAAGATAGAAGCTCAAAACTCACTTAGAGAAGATCAGAGACAACCGCCATGATTCCTTCAAAAAAATTCGAATTGAGATAATGAAGATGGAAATGTCAACACGTGGTTTCAATTATATTTATGTGGATGCACGAACTTTTATGCATTTTGTTTTTGTTTATTGAGACATACCTTATTGTGAATAATTTGTTCCTCTCTGTAATGTCATATGCACGCCTTGATCTTGCTTTATGTACTTCCTTTTGTTTTAAAAAAAGAATGGCAAGGGAGAAAGAGGAGGAGACTAAAGAAGTGGAGCCCAAGAAATGGAGATTGAAGAGTGAGAAGAAGTATAAGAAGAAAAGGACACTTCTTTGGAGAGCTTTGATAGAAGCCATGGTACTTCAAATTCTGCTATTATTCGAAATTAAGAAAAGCTTCTAAAGAATAAATAAAGCTCAAGTGCTCTATGAGAAAAACGTTCTCAAGTCTATCCAAAAATATTACAATTTTTTGGAAAAATATTAGGAAAATTTGGAGCTAGCCCATCATCATTCTCTTCTTCAACCTTCTAAAAGCAACTATCTAGATCTACATTGTCATGTTCTCTTTATTTATTGTATTTACACTTGTATTTTGTTTTTCGCATGTTTCATTTTCATGTATGTTGCGTTTAAATATTTAGTGGAAATATTCTCTATGGCATAAATGTATTATGTTTTAATTCTTTAATGTTATTTAGAAAATATTTTATTTGTATATTAAAAAACATTTTCTTTTAAAAATATTTTAAATGAAAAGCATAAAAGAAAATGTGTTTATTGAAACATCGTATGTTGACATACATGCAAGGTATATGTTAACATTTAATGATAGATTTCAGTTATTAGTTCTCAAATTTCAAACTTATTATTTTAAATGAGGGAACAGTTATTATTTCAGTTTTATCTCTTTAAAAGAATTTCTTGTTGAAAACTCATCTTTCTTCTCCATTATTCACTTCCTATTGCTTTAAACACCTTTACACATCAAAATGGGCATGAAGAGAAAATGATGGATGATTTTGGGAAGGTACTTTAATCGTTCAAAATAGGATGGCAAGTTGACATGACAAAATAGAAACACCTTGAACTCAACTATAAACTTCTGGTGCATGAGCAAGAAAGGCACTTTGTATCACTTCGGTATTTCATCTCTTATGCTCTTAAAGAGGGATTGGAAACATTCATGGGTTCTCTTGACACAAAGAAGCACCAGATGATTGAACAGACATAGATAATAAAGAAAAAAAATGGATGACTGCCAAGTTTCTCTCTGGATCATATTTTTGGTCCTAAACTTGGAAGAGTTAAAACTCATATAAGAAGGCCATATAAACCTATGTGTATATGTAAATATGTGTATGTTTCTGGTTGTATTTAATACTTGAGTTGTATTTTTAGTTTTATTTTTGTAATTTTATTTTATATTATATCATCTTATTTCTTGGCAAGGCCGACGGGGGTGAATGGGCCCCGACCATTTATTGCAACACCAAAGAGTACACACAGAAACAACAACATGAGCAAAGCTCATAGAATACGGAGGAACAAAGTGCTACAAACACAGAAGAAGCACAGAAAATAAAAATAAAAACAAAGACACAAAGAATAATTTTACATCTACAGGAGCTGGAAAGGCATGGATATCCCTGGATCATAAGTGAATAGTATATCTAGGGAGCTTTTAATTTCATGCATAGCCCAGTGTTTGAAAGAAGCATCAGTCTTCGCATTGGTTTCATCAAAAATTCTAATATTACGCTCTTTCCAAACTGCATAAACGAAGCTCTTCAAAACCACAGTAAATATTCTTTTGTGTTTTTCCTTTCCCTTAGTCATACTATGGATACGATCCCACTCAATGAGGTTGTCATGAGAAGGACTCGCACTGTTAATCTTCACCATAATTTCAGTCCACACATACTTAATCAATGAGCATTCAAAAAATAAGTGCTCAGCAGTTTCAGGATACTCACTGCAGAAGGGGCAGTACACATTCATATTCATTCCCATTATTGCTAATTTCGCCTTAGTTAGTATAGCACGTTTCAACACCTTCCACAGTAGTAAATTTTCACGCATACTACTGTCTGTAGACCAAATGCACTTCCACCAATTCCATGCTGGTATGGCACTGTTTTGTAGTATATACTCGTAAGCATCACCAATTCTATATGCCGCCTTCTTCTCTCCCCAAACAATTCTAGCAGAAGAAGAGTTAATCGGTGTGAATCTTCTTATCTTATCCCATATTATCTGAACACGCTGATTAGAAGAGTAATTGCCATTTCCCTAAAAGGCGTAGAGAACATCACTGACTTTCGTTGATAAGTGAATCCCAGTATGAATAATTTCATTGTATGATAGGTTACGTCGAAGAATATATCCCTTCTCAAGCCATGGATCATCCCAAAAGTTTACACTGTAAATAGGGTCAGTATTCATTTGTATTGGAGGGAGAAAATATTCCTTAAGTTTGAAGAGGCACTGCCATGTCCAGCTTAATTTCTGAGGCTTGTTCATATTCCATAAATTGCTACCTTTAATTACGTTCATTTCTGACCACTGAGCCCAGAGGCTGTCTGGACAATTAAACAGTGAGTCAAGATGCTTAGCAAAGGCTGTTTTATTCCATTGTTTAAGATTTAGAAGACCAAGCCCCCCTTTGTTTAAAGGTATCTCAAGCGAACTAAACTTAACCGGAGCTATGTATCTGCCCATAGTTCTGCCAGTCCAAAAGAATCTCATTATGGCACTTCGAATCATCTTAATAAGTGTGAAGGGGAGAACAAAGGTTCTGGCCCAATACACTTGCATAGCAAAAATTATTGACTTGATTAAAGTCAGCCTACCAGCTTGGCTCAACTTCTTTGTAGTCCAGCAATTCATTTTTGATGTTATTTTCTGAAATAATGGAAGACATTGATTAGTAGTAATCTTGGAAGTAGCAAGAGGCAGGCCAAGATACGAGACATTGGATTGGTTATGGGATAAACCAGTGATATTTGTTATTTGAGTAACTTGCTCCATATTCACTCCGGCCATGGTGATAGAAGATTTTTGAAGGTTGACCTTTAGCCCAGTCATAGCATGAAATTGCTTGAGAATAATCATTATGTTCTGAACAGTATCAAGTTCAGGAGCACAGAACAAAACAAGATCATCAGCAAACATGAGGGTTGAAATTTGGGGGTCTTTACACTTCGGATGCAGTTTAATTTTTCTTTGAAGAATTGCTTTGTTAATCATCCTGGTGAGGAGCTCCATTACCAGTATGAAAATGTAAGCAGATAACGGATCCCCCTGCCTTATTCCTTGTTTGCTTCTAAAAAAACCTTTCATCACACCACTGATGTTGATCGAGAAGGTAGGAGTTGACATACATTCATAAATCCAAGCTATAATATGAGGGGGGAAATTCATATAACCCATGATGCGAACTATGTTGTCCCATTGCAACATATCAAAAGCTTTCATTATATCAAGCTTTATCATCGCTTTTGGGGCAGAATTAGCACTGTTGTATCCTTTAAGAAGTTCGTGAGCTAGAAGTATGTGATCGAGAATATTTCTACCAGGTAGAAAGGCAGCCTGATTGTTGGAAACTAATCTAGGAAGCACAAACTTTAATCTCGTAGCAATAATCTTAGAGATGCACTTGTATATTGTATTACAACAAGATATAGGACGAAAGTCTTTAACATCATGTGCATTTTTGATCTTGGGAATTAATGCAATATTGGTGTAATTAAATGACCGATAGAGCTTACTCTTCTTGAAGAATAAGGTTATTGCATTACACACATCTGTTGATACTATGGACCAGCATGTAGTGTAAAAGCATGCATTCAAACCATCTGGTCCACCACACGAGTTAGTTTTAAGAGAGAACATAGCATCTTTTATTTCATCATGGGATACTTCAGTACAGAGATAATTATAATCATTTTTTTCAAGTTTAGGCAATAAGTCAGACGGAATATCGTCAGTAGCTGGAGAGAAGTTTTCAGAGTTGCCATACATAGAAGTGAAGTGTTGTTCAAAAGCTGCCTGAACACCATCAGAAGTAGATTGAAGAATACCATGTATGTCAACTATAGTGGCTATGTTTTCATTACTCTGTTTGTTTTTAAGACTGGCATGAAAATAAGCACTATTTTTATCACCTTTATCCCACCATTTAATTCTTGTCTTTTGCTGAATCATAGCACTTTCTTTAGATAACGCTTCATAGTATTGTAGAGAAAGAGTTGCTTCAGTTGCGGATAGTTGAGAATTGTTTACATCAGCCATCATATCCTTTTGAGCATCTTCAAGCTTCAACTTAAAAGAGGCACACTCAGCCCATCACCTTTACCATACTTCTTAAAAGCCCATTGTTTCAAGACAGTTTTCATTTCTTTTATTTTTTCCTGCAAAACAAAAAGATGATTTCCTCTCTTAGTCTTGTTCCATTCTTTAGTAATAATAGATTTAAAGTCAGGCTCAAGAATCCATGAATTAAAAAATTTAAAATTTGATTTCCCTCTCTTGTCCATTTCCCGAAGATGGATAATTTGAGGGGAATGGTCAGATAGGAGAGGAGGGGGAAGGAAACTGAATAGGAGAGGCCATTTTAGAAGGGCTTTCTGATTGGAGAATGTGTGATCTATTCTAGAAAAGGTCTGTATACCATTTCTTCTTTTATTATTCCAAGAGTATTGCATCCCTACAGATCTCACTGCTATAAGATCAGCATCTATAAGAGTTGTATTAAGAGGTAGGATTTCATTAAGGGACAGAGGATTCCCTCCAATCCTGTCAGAGAGATTGTAACAGCAGTTAAAGTCTCCAAATATTAACCACGGATGTGTGGTCTGCCTCAGAGATGGAATGACAGCATGTAAGGAGCTTCTAGCAGCAGCAGAGTTTGCCGCATAAACAATGGTAATATAAAATGATGAGTTATCATTGATGTCCTGAGCATGACAGTGTATCATTTGGGTAGTGGAGAGGATTGGGGTTAGAAGGAGGTGAAGGGGATTATATAAAATCATTATTCTTCCATATGGAGATTCATTCAAATTGTGTATTAGCTTCCACTCAAGCTTAATGTATTCAGCTGCCTTGAGAGTTTGGGGGAGATTTAGCTTTGTTTCAAGAACTGCCAGTAGAGATAATTTGTTAGAAGTAATGAGTTATTTCATAATTAAGTGTTTGTTGTTGTGATATCCCGGAATTTCAAGCAATTTAAAATGTGATAATCTCCTTTATTTATTATTTAAAATTGGTAAAATTGTTATTTCAAACAATAATAATAATGTGTTGTTTTTAAATATAGATATAAATAAGATTTTAAAATAGAATTATTATTTACAAAATTTAATTTGTGTTTGTTTAAATTAATATATATATATATATATTTATTTATTGGAGTTGATTTTAAATTGGGTTTTTAAATTTGAAATTGAATTTGAATATTGGATTTAAATTTGAATTTAAAGGATATATATTTTAAAAATATTTTGGATATAAAAATATATGAATAAGGTTTTTATTAGAATAAGATTTGTTTTATATTATTTTTTCCTTAAAGAATTTTATTTATATAAATTAAGAGAGTGTTTATTTAATAGTAAATAAATACAAAAGTTTTATATTAACATTTAAAATGAATTAAATATATCTTATATGATTTTATTTAGAATATAATTATTTTTATTTTATTTTCTTTTAAAGGTTTTATTTATATAAATTTAGAAAAGCATTTATTAATTTAGAAATGTACTTATTAATTAGGAAATTTAATTTAAAAGCTTTTAAATCATTTTAAAATTTATTAAACATGAATAATTACAAGTGTTAGATTATTAAAGCTTGTGAATACATATGTAATGAAATTAAAATATGGTAATGACAAATGTTAACATTTGAACAAGTGTCATTCTTTTTATTTTCTTTTTCTTTAATTTTAATAAATCATAATTTACATTATATAAACATGCATTCCCTCTCTTCTATTTCTTTTCTTATTTTCACATTTTCAAAAGCAAGAAACAAACCTGTAAAACACTTCTCAAACAAGAGAATCCACAAGAATCAAAACACTGAAAACATTCTCAAAATCAAAACAACTCAAGTTTATAATCAAACCTGTAAACCATTTTTCAAAAGCCTGTAAGCCAAAATTCATGTCTGTTTTAAATTTAAATCTTCTCAAGTAAAAGCCTGTAACAAAAGGTCAGCAAACAACTTCAATCGGAATCAACTAAGCATTCCAGTTCATTTTACAAAGCTTTTCAGTTTCAAAAGAAATCAAAGCAATTCAAAGTTCCAGTTTTAAAAGCTTCAGTTTTCAAAGTGGAAATTAGGGAGGCATCCCTATCATACTTTCATATTGTAAAGCGGGTCCCTGTCAAAGTTTCATTGTAAATCCGGTCCCTATTTTCTAGAAACAAAGAAAAATTATTGCTGAAATGTCAGCAACTTTTATAAATAAGTGCTGATATTTCAGCAACTTTCCCTGTCAAAGTTTCATTGTAAATCCGGTCCCTATTTTCTAGAAACAAAGAAAAATTATTGCTGAAATGTCAGCAACTTTTATAAATAAGTGCTGATATTTCAGCAACTTTCATACACTATGTTCACAGTGTACATAAATGTTGCTGAAATGTCAGCAACTTTTATAAATAAGTGCTGATATTTCAGCAACTTTCATACACTGTGTTCACAATGTACATAAATGTTGCTGAAATGTCAGCAACTTTTATGAAAAGTTGCATCATGCTCTGCAATAATCATGAATAAAAAACAGGGACCTAATTTACACTGAAATTTAGTGAAGGACTTTTCGTGTATTTTGAACCTTAATAAGGACCTGTGCCAAAAGTACCCATTTTCAAATCCCTGCTTTTCAAGTCTCTGCCTTTTCAACAGGTGAGTAAATATTTTAAGTTAAAAAGCTAAGTAAATAAATGTCTATTTGCTTGTGAAGTTCTGAGATGAATGATGTTTTGTTTGTGCATATATAAGTGATATCTCTGTGTTTATGAATATATGTAAGTATGCATGTCTGATATGTATATCTGTTGTATTGAACATCTCTATTCTTAGTTCAAAGCTTAAAAGTTTTGATCAAAATTTCAAATATTTTTATCTGTTCACTGTAAATCTTTGGATTTCAAACAAGATAAGTTAATCAAATCAAAATCTAGGTGCTAAAAATATGTTCAAACATAATAGGTTTGGAAACTGTTGAAATCAAGAAAAATTCAGTAGAAATCTTAATAACATGATTTAATCAAATGTTGAAATTTGTTGATTCAATTATACAAATTGAATCGACTCAGTAAAATATGATTTTTAAAAAGAAAATCATAATTTTTAATATTGAAGTGGATGAGCAATTCAAAGTTGATTGGGAAATGGTTTTTGAGAGTTTTCTGGTGATCGGCAGCAACTGGATGGTCGAGGTTCTTGTCGAAGCTTGAGTGGCGATAGGGGATATCGAGAAAAATGTCCGGAGGGAATATAGATCGTCGTGGCGTCGGCGATTGGGCAAACTAGGGTTTTTAAAACCTAAATGGTAGAGTTTGGAAATGTCATTGTCGTGGCTTCTCAATAGCATCGAGTTGCACGGGACTTTGGGAAGTGGTGGCGTGGAGGGTCAGCAAGGTGTGGAAGGAGTTATAGGGATGTCGGTGGTCAGCATTGGGAGTTCGAGGCGATTTTCCTGGCGATGGTTTTTGTACCTATTTGATCGAGGTAGCTCGATTTCATCTTCGAGGTTGATTTTCATTTTTGGGTGGTCAGGTGGCAAGTGTGGGTAGAGGGCGACGTGTCAGAGGTGATCTTGGAGGCTGGATCGTCGCCGATGACTGGTGCATGTGCACAGGTGGTGGTTTGTGTCAGTTTGGGTAATGAGGTTGGTCTTGGGTAAGGACTCGAGGCAACTGCAAGATGGCCCGAGTATAAACTCGAGTAGAACCGTGGGTGAATCATGGTTCCAGGTTTTTAAAAAAAAAATTTAAAACTCAAATTAAAACTAAAACTAAATTTTAAAAAAATGGATTAACTCAGGGCTTGACCCGAGTGGTCTTCGGGTTGAACTTGAAGCAAGGGTTAAAAACAATTTTTTTTTTAAGTTTTAAAAGTTTTAAAATAAGCAAGGTTTTAAAATTTAAATAATTTAGTTTAAAACTTTTCTTATATAATTTCTCTTATAAATAATAAATGTTCTCCTTAACATTTGATTTAGAAGTTTTGAATTTTTTTTATTTTAAATTTTGTTAAGTAAAATTTAAAGTTATTTTAAAACTTAAGTTAGAAATGAAATTTTAAAGGTTTTTATAAAAGCAAGTTTTTAAATTGAAATTAGTTTTAAAACTATTACTTGATAATGTTTAAAGCATTTAAAGGAAGTTATGTTTTGTTAACTTTAATTTATCAAGTTAAATGATATTTTATTTCAAAACTTAATTAAATGATTTAATTAAGGAAGTTAATTATAAAGATAAAATGTTTTATAATGTAATGATAATTATGTCATTTATTAAGGTAATGGTTTACCTTAAAAGCTAATTAAGTTTTTATTTGATTTGAGATTAATTAAGTTAATTAAGAAATTTAAGTAAAATTAATTAATTTAATTAATTAATTAATAATAAAGGATTAATTAAGTAATTAATTAAGAGTAATTAATTAATTTAATTAACAAATGATTAAAGATTAATTAATTAAGTAATTAGAGTTTAATTAATTGATAATTAAGAATTTATTAATTAGTAATTAAGGATTACTAAACTATTAATTAAGGATTAAATAACTGGTAATTAAGAAGTACTTAATTTGTAATTAAGTTTTATTAATTAATAATTAGGGTTTATTAATTAATAATTAAAGGTTAATTAATCTGCAATTAAGGATTTATTAATTGATTAAACAAATTGGTAATTAAGGATTGATCAACTGGAAATTAAGGATTAATTAAATTTGTTATTAAGGAATATTAATTAATAATTGAGGGTTATTAATTAATAGTTAAAGAATAATTAATCTGTAATTAAAGATTAATTAATTTGTTAATAAGGTAATTAAGGGATGAATTACCCAATTGTAATTAATAAAATGAATGTGATTAATTTAAGTTAATTTATTTGTTAATTAATTAAAGATAATCATTTGGTGATTGATTAAGTATAAATACTTAATGAGATTAATAAGTGTAATTACTTAGTGTAAGTAATTAATGTATAATTACCGGATGTAATTAATTAAAAAGAAATTACTTAATGGGAAGTAATTAAAGGATAATTACTTATTAGAAGTAATTAAGGATTAATTACTTGGTGTAATTAATTAAAGGATTAATATAATTAATTAAGAAGTTAATTAAAGTAATGTAAGTTATTAAGAATAGTTAATTACTGAATAAGATTAATCAAGATTGATTAATGAATGTGATTTATTTAAGATTAATTATTAAATGTAATTAATTAGAAGAATACTTAATTAATAAAAGAAATTAGAGGATCATTAATTAATGTAATTAATGAGAGTAATTAAAGGTTAATTACTGTAAATGGTTAAGGATAATTCATTTGTGAAATTAATTAAAAGATCATTACTTTATGTAATTGAAGAATAATTAATCAAAGATGATTAATTAAGAAGGATATTTAAAGGATGATTAATTAATTAAATGGTTTTTAATTAATTAATGGTTGATTAAGCAAGGTTAGGTAATTAATTTAATTTAAGTTAATTAAATTAATTATAATATGGATTAATAATAATTTTTGCTTGTAGATGATTGTTTGTGTAGAATGTCTGGATTGGTTGATATCTATTGGATGTTATTCAGTGATATTCTGTGATGTGATATTGGATATATCTATGATAAATGTGTGATATTTATCTGTGATGAATGTTGTGTGAATTCAAGTATTGAATTGAATTGAATTGTTTAAACCTTAATCAACTTGACCTTTAAGAAACGTTTGGATTTCGATGAGACCGGGATCGGGTATCAAATTTGATTATCCGAAAACCACATCGATCCAAGTTAAACGATAGGTCGTGACATCTCAAAGTGAAGATCGAGATGGAATTTCAGAGTGCAAGGGTTATTGTCGTTAACTCTGAGGGTGATTCCAAAATGAGTGTAACGAGATAATGCCTTCGGATTCGTTCGAACCCGGAACGAACTTGTATGGATTGAATGCTTTCAAAACATCGTCAGGTGGACGATGAGCATTCTAAGATAGATGTGTTCTATAAAGGTAATCATAGTCTCAAGTCTCATCAACCGGGAATGGCTAAAACAGAGGAGGTGCAGTAAGGCTAAGTGAGTCGCGCTCAAGTAGGACGAGATTTACCCCTGTCTAGAGGTCCCTTTTTATTCGGCTGTGTGGGCGGTTGGTCTGCAGCCAACCGCGGGGTTGTCTTGTTCGGGACTATCCAGTAAGGGATTGTTCCATCCTTGTGTTGCATGGGATTTAGGGTGAATCCTCGGTACGGTGATCTAGGCCACGTACTCTGACGGGCGGTACCCCAGTAGCCCTGCCATTGTATGGAAATCCAATCTCCAATAAGTGATCGCGGACTTGATTGTATAACCCACTTTGTGGTTAGTATGCTGGAATTTAATAATGTAACAATTTCAGCTATGTGAATATTTATTTGAAAACCCTAGACCCTATTATAATATCACTGGATTTCCTATCAAATGTTTGGTTATCGTAAGGTAAAAACTTTTCCATGTTTATGTGTGGGGAGTCTTACGAGATACCGTTTGTTTTCAAAGGTTTTTTCAAAGTTAAGCAACTTTAACCCGTTTACTCACACCAGACCCATGTCTGACCCGGAGTTTATTTCTGTTTTTCTTAAACTCTTGGGTACTAAAATTTTTACGAGTATCCAAGGGATTCAGGTTAGTTTTGATGAATTCTGGAGGAGATTTGGAGCAGGAGGCTTCAACGTGTAGATATATAGTGGTTCCGCTGTGCTAGTGTTGTATCCGTATTTCTGTGATGTACTTGAGTTGTAATGACTAGACAAGTGTTTATAATTGTCTAGTTTGTGATGTATAAGCTGTATAACTCTGATGTATGATGATATTATGTAATATCTTATGTGATATAATATAATTTATTCGTTCCGTTGTGAGATTCTAATATTGTTTAGTTCTTTCTTTCTATCTTTTCTCTTCTCTATCCCTTTCTTTCTTATCGATGATGCGTCTTCCTGTGGAATGAAAGGCGGGTCGTCACAGTTGGTATCAGAGCGCTAGGTTGAGTGAATACCTAGGCTTTGGAGTGATTTCTTTCTTGAGAGAGCATACTTGTAATTTTGATATATATATATATATATATATTCCTACCTATTTGTTGGGTTACCTGTGCGGGTTTTCCAATATGAGTTCTAAAGGTAGATGGGGTAGTGGTGTGTGTAACACGACTACTACCAATGGAAGAAGTCCAAGTGTTGAGGTTGGAAGAGTATCTGCTGAGGTTGTAGACCCAATACTGCCTCGAGCGAGTTTTGCAGTGGTGTAAGGATTTCACCAATCTCTGAAGGAAACCTTTTTAAAGGTTCAGAGTCCATCATTGAAGTGAAAGCTTGGTTGCGCTTGTGTGAGCGGATTTTCAAGAGTTTGGATCTATCGGTTAAGCAGAAGAGAGTGATGGTATCTTGGCAACTTCAGGATAAAGCAGCTGTGTGGTGAAACGCAGTGACTATGAATGTTTCCGAAGATGTTTCTTTTGGAGCAAGTTTAAGAAAGTGTGTCAGCATCGGTGATGAGCCTGGGTTCAGTACGGTGTTTGTGTTTGGTTTGAGGCCCGAGTTTTTGAAGAGATGTCTGCCCATCCCAAGACTCTGTGTAGGATTGGATGATATGGCTTTGAGGTTCGAAGGGCTTTGGATAGGAAGTCTTTGGCATCTATGTCAGTAGTGCAGCTTGGAGTGTTCTGTGTGCCGACAGGAGGTCATCTGGCTAAGCAGTGTTCTAGAGGTGAAGTTTAGAAGCAGCAGAGTGGATCCATTTCTTCGATGGATTGGTTAGTCAGGCATAAGCTGTTCTGATTGGTAAAGAGAGAACAGTATCCTTGGAAATTGGTCTGGGTAAGATCGCAAAAGTGACTTGCGATAGTTGACTGTTCTCTTGGTAATTTTTTTGCTTGACATCGAGGCATCTCTAGGGATTGTAGGAGTTTTAGAAGTTGTCTGAGATTTTTCCAGATGTATTCGTAGAAGTCGGAGGTTTGTCCGCATTGGAGATAGAGTTCCGTATCGACTTGGTTCCTGGAGCTATACTGGTGGTTCTGCTAGGTAGAAGGATGTCTCCTAGAGAGCGGATTTGGTGAAGCAGCTCAGGATTTCGTGGAACTTCTGATTTTTCTCTTTATGGATCTGAGAAACCGTGTTTTCTGGGATGTGTCGGACTAGTCTGTGCTCGTGTTCATCGATGGCATTCTCATCTACTCCGGATCAGAGTTTCGCAGCGGAAGCAAGGTGGCATCTGTTCTAGAGTGGAAGCAACCGGAAGTTGCAGTGTTTTGGATTAGAGGGTTTCTACAGGAAGTTTTTCAGGATCTGAAGGCGAAATTTGCAAGTGCACCTGTTTTGTCTTTTCCGTATAGGAGAAGTAAGTGTGAAGTCTACTGATGATTGTGAAGTAGAGTTTGTGTTCTTGATTTCGGTAGATCTTGAGAGGATCATTTTATTGGGTTGTTTTTGATCCAGTTTGTTTCAAGAAGCATCTGCGAAGGTTGGGCTAATCAAGGAAGGATGAAGGCAGCCCAGGATCGTCAGAAGAGTTTTGTGGATAAGAGACAAAGGAATTTGAAATTCAAAGATGGAGATTTGGATTTTGGATGAGATTTTCTTCAGTCAAATGAACAATCAGATTTGGTAAGACTGGGAGGCTAGCTCCGAAGTGCATTGGATCTTTCTGTATTCTTGTAAGGGTTAGTGTTTTGATCTTCAGGGTTGAATTGCCAGTTTGGAAGACTGGGATTCAATGTATTTCACATATCTCTGAGGGAGTACGTATTTGATCCATCACTAGTTGTGGAACCAGCAGTTCAGGAGGATTTGTTAGTTGAGCAGGTCTTGACTGTGGTCAGATATCTTGTGTAGATTGTAGATCTAGATGAGTAGGAGCTCAGAAGCTTAGTGGTGTAGCTAGTTTGGATTCAGTAGAGCGAGTATTCCAGCATCTGTACCTAGGAAACTCTGGATAGTTTTAGGAAGCTTATCCGGAATTGTGTCCGGATAGCTAGTATTGTTTGTTTGAATGAAATTGTTTGTTTGGTTGTTTGTGTAAGGCTGATATGTATGTTTGAAATTGTTGAAATAAAATAAAAGCTTTTGGATTATCTTTTGTTTTAAATTTCGAGGACGAAATTCTTTTAAAGGGGAAGGAATGTGATATCCTGGAATTTCAAGCAATTTAAAATGTGATAATCTCCTTTATTTATTATTTAAAATTGGTAAAATTGTTATTTCAAACAATAATAATAATGTGTTGTTTTTAAATATAGATATAAATAAGATTTTAAAATAGAATTATTATTTACAAAATTTAATTTGTGTTTGTTTAAATTAATATATATTTATTTATTTATTTATTTGAGTTGATTTTAAATTGGGTTTTTAAATTTGAAATTGAATTTGAATATTGGATTTAAATTTGAATTTAAAGGATATATATTTTAAAAATATTTTGGATATAAAAATATATGAATAAGGTTTTTATTAGAATAAGATTTGTTTTATATTATTTTTTCCTTAAAGAATTTTATTTATATAAATTAAGAGAGTGTTTATTTAATAGTAAATAAATACAAAAGTTTTATATTAACATTTAAAATGAATTAAATATATCTTATATGATTTTATTTAGAATATAATTATTTTTATTTTATTTTCTTTTAAAGGTTTTATTTATATAAATTTAGAAAAGCATTTATTAATTTAGAAATGTACTTATTAATTAGGAAATTTAATTTAAAAGCTTTTAAATCATTTTAAAATTTATTAAACATGAATAATTACAAGTGTTAGATTATTAAAGCTTGTGAATACATATGTAATGAAATTAAAATATGGTAATGACAAATGTTAACATTTGAACAAGTGTCATTCTTTTTATTTTCTTTTTCTTTAATTTTAATAAATCATAATTTACATTATATAAACATCATTCCCTCTCTTCTATTTCTTTTCTTATTTTCACATTTTCAAAAGCAAGAAACAAACCTGTAAAACACTTCTCAAACAAGAGAATCCACAAGAATCAAAACACTGAATACATTCTCAAAATCAAAACAACTCAAGTTCATAATCAAACCTGTAAACCATTTTTCAAAAGCCTGTAAGCCAAAATTCATCTCTGTTTTAAATTTAAATCTTCTCAAGTAAAAGCCTGTAACAAAAGGTCGGCAAACAACTTCAATCGGAATCAACTAAGCATTCCAGTTCATTTTACAAAGCTTTTCAGTTTCAAAAGAAATCAAAGAAATTCAAAGTTCCAGTTTTATAAGCTTCAGTTTTCAAATCCCTGCTTTTCAAGTCTCTGCCTTTTCAACAGGTGAGTAAATATTTTAAGTTAAAAAGCTAAGTAAATAAATGTCTGTTTGCTTGTGAAGTTCTGAGATGAATGATGTTTTGTTTGTGCATATATAAGTGATATCTCTATGTTTATGAATATATGTAAGTATGCATGTGTGATATGTATATCTGTTGTATTGAACATCTCTGTTCTTCGTTCAAAGCTTAAAAGTTTTAATCAAAATTTCAAATATTTTTATCTGTTCACTGTAAATCTTTGGATTTCAAACAAGATAAGTTAATCAAATCAAAATCTAGGTGCTAAAAATATGTTCAAACATAATAGGTTTGGAAACTGTTGAAATCAAGAAAAATTCAGTAGAAATCTTAATAACATGATTTAATCAAATGTTGAAATTTGCTGATTCAATTATACAAATTGAATCGACTCAGTAAAATATGATTTTTAAAAAGAAAATCATAATTTTTAATATTGAATTGGATGAGCAATTCAAAGTTGATTGGGAAATGGTTTTTGAGAGTTTTCTGGTGATTGGCAGCAACTGGATGGTCGGGGTTCTTGTCGAAGCTTGAGTGGCGATAGGGGATATCGAGAAAAATGTCCAAAGGGAATATAGATCGTCGTGGCGTCGGCGATTGGGCAAACTAGGGTTTTTAAAACCCAAATGGTCGAGTTCGGAAATGTCATTGTCGTGGCTTCTCTGTAGCATCGAGTTGCACGGGACTTTGGGAAGTGGTGGCGTGGAGGGTCAGCAAGGTGTGGCCGGAGTTATAGGGATGCCGGTGGTCGGCATTGGGAGTTCGAGGCGATTTTCCTGGCGATGGTTGCTGTACCTATTTGATCGAGGTAGCTCGATTTCGTCTTCGAAGTTGATTTGCATTTCTGGGTGGTCAGGTGGCAAGTGTGGGTAGAGGGCGATGTGTCGGAGGTGATCTTGGAGGCTGGATCGTCGCCGATGACTGGTGCATGTGCACAGGTGGTGGTTTGTGTCAGGTTGGGTAATGAGGTTGGTCTTGGGTAAGGACTCGAGGCAACTGCAAGATGGCCCGAGTAAAAACTCGAGTAGAACCGTGGGTGAATCATGGTTCTAGGTTTTTTTTTTAAATTTTAAAACTTAAATTAAAACTAAAACTAAATTTTAAAAAAATGGATTAATTAGGGGCTTGACCCGAGTGGTCTTCGGGTTGAACTCGAAGCAAGGGTTAAAAACGGTTTTTTTTTAAGTTTTAAAAGTTTTAAAATAAGCAAGGTTTTAAAATTTAAATAATTTAGTTTAAAACTTTTCTTATATAATTTCTCTTATAAATAATAAATGTTCTCCTTAACATTTGATTTAGAAGTTTTGAAATTTGTTTAATTTAAATTTTGTTAAGTAAAATTTAAAGTTATTTTAAAACTTAAGTTAGAAATGAAATTTTAAAGGTTTTTATAAAAGCAAGTTTTTAAATTGAAATTAGTTTTAAAACTATTACTTGATAATGTTTAAAGCATTTAAAGGAAGTTATGTTTTGTTAACTTTAATTTATCTAGTTAAATGATATTTTATTTCAAAACTTAATTAAATGATTTAATTAAGGAAGTTAATTATAAAGATAAAATGTTTTATAATGTAATGATAATTATGTCATTTATTAAGGTAATGATTTACCTTAAAAGCTAATTAAGGTTTTATTTGATTTGAGATTAATTAAGTTAATTAAGAAATTTAAGTAAAATTAATTAATTTAATTAATTAATAATAAAGGATTAATTAAGTAATTAATTAAGAGTAATTAATTAATTTAATTAACAAATGATTAAAGATTAATTAATTAAGTAATTAGAGTTTAATTAATTGATAATTAAGAATTTATTAATTAGTAATTAAGGATTAATAAACTATTAATTAAGGATTAACTAACTGGTAATTAAGAAGTACTTAATTTGTAATTAAGTTTTATTAATTAATAATTAGGGTTTATTAATTAATAATTAAAGTTTAATTAATCTGTAATTAAGGATTAATTAATTGATTAAACAAATTGGTAATTAAGGATTGATCAACTGGAAATTAAGGATTAATTAAATTTGTTATTAAGGAATATTAATTAATAATTAAGGGTTATTAATTAATAGTTAAAGAATAATTAATCTGTAATTAAAGATTAATTAATTTGTTAATAAGGTAATTAAGGGATGAATTACCCAATTGTAATTAATAAAATGAATGTGATTAATTTAAGTTAATTTATTTGTTAATTAATTAAAGATAATCATTTGGTGATTGATTAAGTATAAATACTTAATGAGATTAATAAGTGTAATTACTTAGTGTAAGTAATTAATGTATAATTACCGGATGTAATTAATTAAAGAGAAATTACTTAATGGGAAGTAATTAAAGGATAATTACTTATTAGAAGTAATTAAGGATTAATTACTTGGTGTAATTAATTAAAGGATTAATATAATTAATTAAGAAGTTAATTAAAGTAATGTAAGTTATTAAGAATAGTTAATTACTAAATAAGATTAATCAAGATTGATTAATGAATGTGATTTATTTAAGATTAATTATTAAATGTAATTAATTAGAAGAATACTTAATTAATAAAAGAAATTAGAGGATCATTAATTAATGTAATTAATGAGAGTAATTAAAGGTTAATTACTGTAAATGGTTAAGGATAATTCATTTGTGAAATTAATTAAAAGATCATTACTTTATGTAATTGAAGAATAATTAATCAAAGATGATTAATTAAGATGGATATTTAAAGGATGATTAATTAATTAAATGGTTTTTAATTAATTAATGGTTGATTAAGCAAGGTTAGGTAATTAATTCTTAAGTAATTATATTAATTTAAGTTAATTAAATTAATTATAATATGGATTAATAATTCTTGCGTGTAGATGATTGTTTGTGTAGAATGTCTGGATTGGTTGATATCTATTAGATGATATTCTGTGATGTGATATTGGATATATCTGTGATAAATCTGTGATATTTATCAATGATGAATGCTGTGTGAATTCAAGTATTGTATTGAATTGAATTGTTTAAACCTTAATCAACTTGACCTTTAAGAAACGTTTGGATTTCGATGAGACCGGGATCGGGTATCAAATTTGATTATCCGAAAACCACATCGATCCAAGTTAAACGATAGGTCGTGACATCTCAAAGTGAAGATCGAGATGGATTTCAGAGTGCAAGGGTTATTGTCGTTACCTCTGAGGGTGATTCCAAAATGAGTGTAACGAGATAATGCCTTCGGATTCGTTCGAACCCGGAACGAACTTGTATGGATTGAATGCTTTCAGAACATCGTCAGGTGGACGATGAGCATTCTAAAATAGATGTGTTCTATAAAGGTAATCGTAGTCTCAAGCCTCATCAACCGGGAATGGTTAAAACAGGGGAGGTGCAGTAAGGCTAAGTGAGTCGCGCTCAAGTAGGACGAGATTTACCCCTGTCTAGAGGTCCCTTTTTATTCGGCTGTGTGGGTGGTTGTTCTGCAGCCAACCGCGGGGTTGTCTTGTTCGGGACTATCCAGTAAGGGATGGTTCCGGCCTTGTGTTGCAGGGGATTTAGGGTGGATCCTCGGTACGGTGATCTAGGCCACGTACTGTGACGGGCGGTACCCTAGTAGCCCTGCCATTGTACGGAAATCCAATCTCCAATAAGTGATCGCGGACTTGATTGTATAACCCACTTTGTGGCTAGTATGCTGGAATTTAATAATGTAACAATTTCAGCTATGTGAATATTTATTTGAAAACCCTAGACCCTATTATAATATCACTGGATTTCCTATCAAATGTTTGGTTATCGTAAGGTAAAACTTTTCCATGTTTATGTGTGGGGAGTCTTACGAGATACTTTTTGTTTTCAAAGGTTTTTTCAAAGTTAAGCAACTTTAACCCGTTTACTCACACCAGACCCATGTCTGACCCGGAGTTTATTTCTGTTTTTCTTAAGCTCTTGGGTACTCAAATTTTTACGAGTGGCCAAGGGATTCAGGTTAGCTTTGACGAATTCTGGAGGAGATTTGGAGCAGGAGGCTTCAGCGTGTAGATATATAGTGGTTCCGCTGTGCTAGTGTTGTATCCGTATTTCTGTGATGTACTTGAGTTGTAATGACTAGACAAGTGTTTATAACTGTCTAGTTTGTGATGTATAAGCTGTATAACTCTGATGTATGATGATACTATGTAATATCTTATGTGATATAATATAATTTATTCGTTCCGCTGTGAGATTCTGATATTGTTTAGTTCTTTCTTTCTATCTTTTCTCTTCTCTATCCCTTTCTTTCTTATCGATGATGCGTCTTCCTGTGGAATGAAAGGCGGGCTGTCATAGTTGTAATGTTTAAATATTACAATAAAATGTCGAGTGTAGCATTTCAAAATTAGTTTTGGTTTTGATTTTCTTTATGGTCCCATATAACATACTTATATATAACGTCATACAAATTCTACATATTTATGTCAAGTTGTGCTTAACAATCACTTTTCTAACTATTTTTGTTGATGACAAAAAGGAGTGAAAGTACAAATATATAAGGCAAAATGTTAGTGGGAGTGCATAGAGTTAGGGGGAGTCAAACATAAAAATATTGTATTTATCTCTTAAATATTTATGTGATTGTCATTGTCAAATGGAGGAGATTATTAATACCTTAAATATCGATTTTGATGACAGCAACCATATAAATATTACTAGTAACTTTTCTCCAAGCTATGCACAATTTTCAGATATATAATGGAGATATTATGTGAAGATAAACAAGATACTAAATTAATAAAATCAAGCAAATGGAATATATATATATATATATTAAGAATGGAATTAAGCAAATAAAAAATATGTTTGACTCAAGACCGGTGAAATACGAGCACTTCGAAGACAAAAATACAAGAAGTGTTCAGTAAGTCTACTTAGTCTTAGAATCTCTATTAAAGACCTCATAGAAATATGTTTTGAAATTATTCTATTATTTAACTCTATTTCATCTCCAAACGGCTTCATATAAACATACATTGTGAGTTCTAAAGCTTTGAAGTCTCCATTTGAATTTTAGAAAAAGAGAATCGAAAATATACTGGATATGTCGACATACCCCTTGGGATTATGACGATCATTTCGTTTTTTTATTCAAATGAAAGGATTTTGGTGCCAACTCTTCATCGGTAGATGCACCCTTTCATTTTCTATTTAAAGAGGTCGAGAACACAAAATTTCATCATTACTTTCTTAAATGTCTCTTACTCTTACATTTTTATACTTTGTGAGAAAAACTTCTTAATTCACTTCCATTTTCTTTGCAACTTCATACTCATTCATATTTTTGAAGGATTAGCAAACAACAAAAGGTTAGAGAGTTTGTACTTTAAATAAATAGTTGACATACACTATTCAACCCCTTTAGTGTGTTAGTGGCCTCAAAATCCATTCCATATAAGAATGTTTGAATATTGCATAACCCACACTACATTTGTAATTTATACCACTAGAATATTTTATCATTGTATTATATTCATATTATTGTTCCAAGTGAACCAAATTGAGTAGCTTATGGGATTTCACTACTTGTAATAATGTACTAGTATTAGTTTACTTGGTTGATCATTAGAATACATAACAGAGTGCAGACAAAATACTGACATATATACATCCCATACTAAATTACATTAGAAGCATATCTTCCACTTTACATGGTATCCTATATCCCAATGATTATATTTTAATGTTCAACTATCAAATTTATTGCCCTTTACTTTCTAGGGATAATCTATTAGTATTGTAATTGATGAAGTCACATTGATGGGCAGAATTCTATTGCAAAATATATGACTGTTGGTAGCCAAAGAATTGGGAAAAACTCTATCACATATTTATTTGTGAATGTTGGTAGCGACACAGATGGGAAGACTTCTATTACACATAAATTTATTTGTGAATGTTGGTAGCCACACGAATGAGAAGACTTCTATTACGCATATCAGATTGATCCCATTAACATATTTATACTAACTCAATTAAAAAAATCCACATTGAGATATAAAATTCCCTACATTATATGTCAAAAGTGTTTAGGAATAACATAATAATAAATGACCTTTTTAACATATTCAGTGTGTCGTATAATGAAATACGTCGTGTTATTTAAATACAAATATTAACGGGTATATTTAATTTGAAAAGATGATGAATAACATTCCCTTAATAAACTAAACACAAGTTTAAACCCTTAATAAATTAAATTTGTTAGATACGAAATTAATCAATAATTATTGAAATCTATATCCTAGAAAATATCATTCCTTTCATTTTCCACCAAACTATAAAGTCAGACGTAATCTATAAAATTATCCAAATTATATATTACCAATATTTAAGGTTTAGCCTTTTGTAATTTAAACACGTTTGGGCCACTAATTAATTATAATATATAAGGTTATTTAGATATTTTACCAAGGGGTTATCTACATTTATTATCCATCAAATTTGATAAAAATGATTTATATAAAATTTTCTTGATCACTTATAATATTTTCAGTTAACAAATTACATATATTAATAGTTTCTAAGGATTGTTTTAGGAATATAATGAAAGTATAGTGGATCGTATATATATGGCTAATCTACTAATATAAGTGTATAAACAAAATATAAAGTTAACAAAAGATGAAGTAAAACAAAGTAAAGAACGTGCATACGATGACTTTTATACAGGTTCAGACCACCGTCCTACGTCTAGTCCCAGAATCTCTATTCTGGCTTTTTACTCACTAAACACCCTCACTTCACCTGGAGAAATGGGTCTATGCAAATGTCTGAGCCACTGAACAGGTCTTTTCCACTAACTTGATACAAACAAACTTTAGTAGTATGCGTATCTGAATACACTGACATGCCCAATATAGTACAAGCTCAATAACTCAAATGAACTGCTTCATAATTGAATGTGCAGGAGTTTAGGATGTTTGAAATCAGAAAGAAGATAGCTATGATGACCCCACCGCTAAGCCAGTTTAGCAAAGAACATTACAAGTAATGTCGTCTGCTAATCCGGAGAATACAGTTGGTTAAGGGCGATCGAATGTGAATATATCTTTATACTAACACAGACACATCTTATTTACCTTTTTGAGGATCTGAACTGAAATTTAGACATGTGCAGTATTAATACAAAGTAATAAACACATTGATTAAAAATATTAAGAACAATGTATAATATAGATAAATCGGAGTCACAGGTTGAAGCAGACTAACATACAACATATTTCGTAATAAGATGTGAGTCTACAAAATGTCAATACTAGACTCACTCTAATATACATCATATCTCATACTCTATATCAAGTACAAAATGACCACTGAGTAATATACATGACATAACTACTAAATGTCAATACACATAATGATGAAGTAAACTAAAACTGCCAAAATAGTCTACTTCAAAGCTAACACAAAATCCAAGAGTCAATGAGTCCCTTTACCTATAAAGCCTCGGTTTGACCCGAGTATTAAAATAATAAACGGGTCAGACTATATCTAAATAAAAGGTGAGATAATAATGTTATAACTTTATGACTTAAAATAATAAGCCATATAAAATATGCTGAACAAACAATCAGAATAAGGCATATTAATTAAATTGACTACTTTATAAATCCATAAATGACTTAACTCTAAAATAAGTCATCTCAAAATATGCCTAAAACCCAAAAATCCATAAATGGCATATCAAACCAATAGATACAAATATCATAATTATGACTTAACAATAACCAAATAAGTCATAAATAAAATATGCCCAAATCATATACTCAAATAAGGCATATCTAACAAATTACCATTTCATAAATACATATCAAGTCTCAATGGACTATCATCTCAAAATATGGTGATAACCAATTCAAAATTCTTCAGAGCCATAAAGGATATAGAATATTCATACTAAAAACCTCTAAAGAAATAATCATCAATAATGAAATAATAATGGTAGTCATCTATCAGTTTAATACAGTGACACGAAATCTATCGAAAGAGACCCGCTACATAGAAAGGAAGCCTACCGAAAGAGACTGAAGATTACGAACACCGCTCAAAGAAAAGAGCAGCTGTGTACCTAATCTGTCCTTTGCAAATTTACCTACCGAAAGAGATAAACATAGTCTAACTGTATAAAACAAAATAAACTGATAGGTTGTAGTATCTATAGACTACGATGCATGTAAAAATCTACCTTCTGAAAGAGACAAGCCGTATTTACACCATAACAGATCTTCCGAAAGAGATCTACCTACCCAAATCTAAAAATGTATCGATTCTCAAATCGATGAAAAATGAGTTATCTTCTCTCGGGGATCTATCAGTCTGAAATCTGAACATCCTAAGATAATAAAACTCTAAGTGTTAATTACTGTCACTCCAGTAATTACAAGAATTTTGCTAACTATCCCGCCAGAAAGTAAATTCAAGTATTTACTAAAAGCTAGTAATTTTCACTCGAGCTATATTTAACAAATTATAGTAATAAACTAAAGAATTGTTTGAAAAGTCCCATACCAATCCGACAGTTCAATGGTTTATTAAAATTCTTTGTTTCATAGAAAAGCACAAATTTCAATAGAATATAAATGAAAGCATTAATTGCTCGAAAGCAATGGTTTTGAAGTCACCAAAGAAATATCAACATGGTATATATATATAGCCAAAGGCTAAACAATAAAGGTCGATATAGGTTATAGTTTGAAAGTAAGTAATAAAATTTTATCATATAGGAATGATTTATAAATTGCTTTATTTATAGTTTACTTCCACATTTATTACTTTTTAAATCCAATAACTCATATATATAAAAAGAAAAGAGTTACAAAGTTTTAAGTATAAAAATAAAATTCCTTTATTAGGTCTTTGAATCAAAACAATTTTTTTTTTGAAATGGTACTTAGATACAACATGTCACTGGGACAACATAACACATATCACATGTCTATATATGTTCGAATCACGCTACGCAAGTTTCGAACTTGTGACCTCTTGCACCAAAGTTGAATCACTTAACCACTGGGACAATGGTGCTTGTCATCAAAACAATATTTTAATAATTGGAAATTCACTTTATTTCAAATATATATATAATATTACTTCATAAACATTTTAAAACCATAAACTATTTATAAACTTAATAATCTTAGTTAAATTTAACTTAAAACAAAGCTTTGCTTTTCATAATTGATAACTTGCTTTATTTTGAAAATCTATTTAAATACATAATACATATACATACAAATAAATATAAAATTTTCCAAAGGCTTTCAAACTCTTTTCAAAATCATTTAAATAGCTTTTATAACTAAAATTATTTGGAATAAAATTTTATTACTTTCATAACCATTTTTCTAAAATAATACTATATCTTATCTTTTGCCTCTAAAGCATTTCCAAAATTATATACTTATAAATAATAATATTTTAAAAAGATTTTGTAAATAAATGTTACTTATCTTTAAAAGTTTTTAATTGGAAATTTTGAAATAAGAAATATGCTAAAAATATAATATAATTTAACTATATATTTTATAAACCAAATTCCAATAAGGATCAAAATGGATAAAATCTCATTTTTTGAGATCATTTAAAAACATTTAAATCATCCAAACAATAAATCCATCAAAATGCACCTTTTAGAGCCAACGACGCTCTATAAAATATCATTTCAGAATATGAAATTATTTATCAATCCAAGTTGCTTTTCAGCAACTCCGATCATACACCAATGTTTGTAATTTCAACCATCGACCCAAGCTTGCAGTGAACAATATAGTCTTAACATGAAACTTCATTTCAGTCATTTAATTCTTTTTCAATTATCACTTCAATCCAATATTTTAAACTCATAATTCAACCAATTCATCCATCGAATAATTTAAACGCATAGCATGCAGTTTATTTTAATTATTTCATCTAATCGCTACTAAAATTTTACGCAATTCATAAGCGATTTCTAAACTAAGTAAAGCATGCAAAGTAGAACATCTTTATTGAGATATAGTAGTGTGAGTTAAAATAATAACTCATCTAACCAATTGCTGATTAAACATCCTTGCTGGCTTCGACAGAAGCACCAAAATCTCAAATCCATTGCTGTTCAAAACTTTAGCTACCATTGACGAACATCAACACCCAAAGGCTCCGCCTGTGACATCAACTGTACCACCAATACTAACCGCCATCGACCTCAGCCCTAAGCATCGTCCCAAATCCTGAATCCACCATTCGCACTCGACCAAACACCGCTGCCTCCATTCTTCGCGTGGCCTCCAACTCTAAGATTGAATGCTAGCAGCTCCTTGTCATCACCAAAACATCTCATCCAGAATTTCACCATCATCGCCAACCTCGGCGAGGACCACGTCAGACCCTAATCCTCGAGACCCACCCGCACCAAGTTGCGATGCCACCTCCTCTTCCTATAGGTTGCGGCTACTACTGATCGATCTAAAAGCAAATCCTCTTCCTTAGCAGCAACTACAAGTCACGACATTTTTTTTCGCTGATTAAATTGGGGATTAGGGCATGGCGAATTCGGGTTTGAGGAAATAAGGGTTATGGCCTTGAAACGTGAAAAAGGAGGAATTTTCTTTTTAATTGGGTTGGGGTTTGTTTTATTAAGGGAAATTTGCATTCTACTTTAACCAAAAGGGTAACTTCAATTTGCACATTTATTTCTTTGTAATTATTTTTCAGTCTAATTGAAACTAATTTTCACTTCATTGCACAAATTATATTCAATATCTAGACAACCACATAATTTTAATTCAATACAATATTGTTTCATGCTATTTGATTATTCATTGTATTGATTATGTAAATAAATTTATTCATCTTCGTCAATTTATCGAATCCAGTGAATATCGAATAGAATTTCATTTCATCTATTTCAATTAAAAAAAAATTTATACTTTAAAATATTCTATATTTATTGAAACATTCATTGGAATTTTAATAAATTATCTAAAAAGGAAATTATTAGCTAATTAAATTTTATTATAACAAAATCCTTTATTAATTAGATTTTATTTAATAATGATTTGATTTCAAAAATAATAATTATCAAATTTGAATTCAAACACTTCTATTTAATTAGTTTAATGTTACATCTTTAGAACAGGGTTGTTACAAACTTCTCCCCTTATGAAAATTGTGTCCTCGCAATTTCTTAGAGGGAGGCGTCGCACTAAATTCTAACATTTACTCTTTTCGTATTGTATAATAAAGTTGAAACTCGTTCAATTCTCTAATTAGTTCATACTAGAAAAAAAATCTTAATGTTTGTTATAAATTTAAATAGACTTATTTGATAACTTTTATTTCTTCATATAAGAGGAAAAAAATTTAGTTTTTTTTCTAAGTGTTTAAATTTTCAAAACTTTTTGGCAGAGTCTCCTTTGTACGGAGAGCCGTTTGCAATTTAACAATTATAATATAAACAATATACATCGACCACGCGATCGAAAACATAATATATAACAATATTTCTATCATTTCTGTATTTTAATCCGAAAGCGTACCTTTATTTAGCATTTTTAAGCGACTTCGCTTAATTTATATACAAATACATGCAACCTTTATCCATATAACCTTCTCGTACCTGCTTAACTCAAATAAGAACGTTATAATATCGCATATATACCAATTTATAAGCTTTGCGTTACTTAAATAAACAAACCATATCATATATTATGAGTTTGAAACTTCCTAACCAAGTTTCGAGCGTCAAAAGCGAATCTAAATTTTTTTCGCACCTAATTTCAACTCGATATAGACATTTGTTGCATAAAGAGAAGAAATAGAATAAATATACAACCATCAACTACAGGAATAACATCACATCTATGTACGAGCCTCTTTCAACAAACATTTAAAAGTTGAAAATACCAAATTAGATTATGTTCTCAAAGCTTGAATTGTATCATAATGTTTTAATTTCGCAAAACATTTTTCAGATCATTAGAATATTAAGTATGCAAAGAATTTCGAAAGCTTTTTCTAAAAACATTAAATTCTGAAATCAAAGCATATGTGCCGGTCTGCCTAATAAAACGGCAATTTTAGCCTTTAAAACTTCAAAATTTCACAAAATACTTCAAACAAAAGTTGTAGCTTAAGTTTCAAGCTTTCCGGAATGGGTAAAATCATCGAAATCCAATTACCGTTCAAAAGTTATGAACAAATTAGTTCAGCTTAGTTTTTTGAGAAATTTTCATTTCAGAACAGCAAGTACTACTCGTTGAAATTTATATTTTACCTCACTTAAACTCAAGATATAGGAAAGTGATAAACATTAAAATTGTTACTTATTTAAATGTCTTTCAAATGAAATAAGAATCGGTAAGATCGGATCAAAACTTCACAAGTTATGATGAAATTAGTAAGAACTACAATCTCTTACAATGTATAAATTGTGTCAAGTGTATTTACAGTTAATAATTTGTTTATGGGTATAAGTAGTATACTTGTACTTTAGTTGTTACATCTACAATTCTAGTTGAATATTTTCCATAGTATATAAATAGTAAGGTCTTAAGACATGCACATGTTATAAGATAATGGCATGTTTTACATTACCAAATGTCAAAACTATGTTGTAAGACACATATCTTATTATCTTTACTACTAATAATGAAACTTCAATCCACTAGCTTCAACCACATCTTTTTGAACTTCCCAAAATTCCCTAGCATATCTTATCAGATCCGCTTGCGTTCCTCCCCTTTCCATTCTCGCTTCATAAAACCTGAATTAGTTTTTCCCCAAATTCATCAATCAAATTCCTTAAAACCCTGATTCATAAAAGCTAAAAACCATCCCCACCAATCAGCTTCTCTAACTAGCGAATCTATATAGGCGGCATCACCAAAGACAACGTCGTTGTCCCCCTTCCTTAATCAAATTCCTCAAAACCATGTCTCGTAAAAGCTAGAACCCCTCTCCACTGATTAGCTTCTCTAACTTGCAAATCAATATTTACGGCATTACCAGAGATAGCGTCGATGATAGTGATTCGATGGACTGCTAGAGATAGTTCAGGCATATTATTAGCTTCTTTTTTCTTTTTTCTTTGGCTGAATTGGGACATTTAGATAAATTGGTATATCCAATCAAAACAAAGGTTGAATTTTGATGATATTAATATGGGTAAAGATTTAGAAATATAGAGAAACACTTGAGATGCAAGTTATAGTAAAGAATCACAAAACATTTTCATTTGCTTTACATTAAAGGGAATACGAGGTTATATTTAGGCCTTTGATGCATGAATGTGTCTTAAAAGAATTTATGGACTAGAAGTCAGTACATGTATGTATAAAAACTCAATAACAAGTTAGGAAAATGATTGATAAGATATACCAGCTTTTCCTTTTCAGAGATAGGTGACTCAACGGGTAGCTGATATTTTCTTAGTTGAAGTTGTCTATGGGTTGATGTTTGCTGATATTTTCTTATATTCATGATCAGACCTTTCTCTAACCAAAAATTTGGTTTTTCAATTCCTTCATGTAAAAGGCTGACATTTTATTTGTAAAATTTAGCAAAAAGGATTAAATACCATAATTTTCAGACCAAGTAATCTCACATAGTTGTGAGATGTGACTTCGCAAGATTCAATCTCACTCTTTCTATGATCAGCTTTATAGGTTTTTTATGACTACTTTAAATGTCTAATTTTGTTTTAGTATCTTTTCCTACAATTAACCTTTTTATAAAGTGGAAATCTTTTTGTTTCTTTTGTTCAGTATTAACCATTCTATAAATTGGAAATCTTTTTGTTGCCTCCACTCACCATTTACCATTTTATATTGAAGTACCCACTCATGAATTTCCTGATGATTCCAATATTTTTATATACTTGGTTAAAACCTTTACTTTGTGACTTTGTAAATATTTTGTCTGAATCATTGCAAAGAAAACATTTTGTAAATTGGAAAACTAATGCATCTTTGATAAACTAACGTGTGTCCATTTTATGTGTATGATGTGGATATTAGTAGGAAATGATCACATACAATGAGATGCTAATTTGATTACTTGGAAATTGCAAAAATGACTATTATTACAAGTGCATACATGTCATAGGCCTAACTAAATATTGGGTTTGAATTAGAACTTATTTTCCATATTCTGATTTCTTTGTTATACAGGGTTCAGTTATACTAATCCTACAAGGTTCTACATGGACACTTTAAATTATCAAAAAAGTATGGTGTTGCACTCTATAAAAATGCGAGAATGTGTTCATGTAATATCGCAGAATTCGATGATTAGAGCATTCCAACAAGGGGTCATTAAGTCCAATTTTGAGCTCGCCACTGCCTGCAAAGGTACCTTTGATACAAGTCGGAATAGGGGCATGTCTGGTATTTGAATGTGCACTTTTTTCTGGGTATTTTCTTTGTTTTGTAGCATACTATGATTTTGAGATATGCTTTTATAGTTTTATCACTGTATTCACCTACATTCTAGCATGAAATTAGGCTGCTGGTCCAACTTCATCATAAACAACAGTTGTGCATCCATGTCCTGGACTAATGTGTACTACAGTTGGCATGTTTAAATTATTTATACTAGCTTAGCATGGATATACTTGCAGATAATAATATATAATTCATAGATTACATGCTCACATACATCTTAAAGACTTAAACATAAACTAGATATAGATACCATAAGTCCTGCAATAATGCGCATCCATATTTCAATTTGGAATATCAAAAATCCATCCATTACATTAAGAACTCTGTTCACATTACGTATTATATAAAAGTGAATGTTCAATGCCTGTATAAAAGATAATAAAATAGAGAAACAACATTTATCTGATTTAGTAAGTAGATATGCGCTCTTATAATATGTTATCCTAAATCTTGGATACTTATTGAGCAATAAATCAATCTCTTATGTTCCTGCTATTGCAATGGAAGTGGTAAAATATGTTGTATACATTAAAACTATACTTTTATGTTTAAAAACAAATCAATCTCTTACTCTGCAATGTTGAAAATACTTCAAATTTATCATAGATGTTTGAAAGTTAATCATCATTTCCTCGAGTGTTACCAGAGCACATGCAATGTTTCGAAATTTCTAGAACCGACTTCCATGCCCCCATCTCTCAAATTCTACAGGTACTAAGAGTAATTATTGGTTCAACTTTTGTTTAGATTGAATATTTCAAGTGTTGTTTGTATATATTGATGTTGTAAATTTTTGTTTTACAGGCAACTTGACAATTTCGTCACATCTGTTATCACATGAATTAGTCAAGTAAGCACATGAAATGCAAAAATGAAAAAAGCGAAGATCTTAGGTGATCGATCGGAAACTTATGATGTGATTCTTAACAAGATATTTGCTTGGGAAAAGAGGTTGTATGAAGAAGTTAAAGGTAAATATTTTTTACTATACTTTCCTGTTATATCTGTACAAGTATCTTACATGGCAAGATTTATGTAGGTAAGCAAGCCAATGGAAATCGAGTATCACAGATTCAGAAGAAAGTTACATTGCTAAAAACAAAAGGGGGACACCGGTACAATTGAAAAAGCTAAAATGTTGGGACTGATAGTTCCCATAATCTTCATGCTTATTGTACATCCACAACTTGATTGAGTATTGCTGGTAGTAATAGTAAAAGATTTTGTTTTGTATTAAGATCTATTCTTTTGTGCAAGTATAAAAGACATGTTAAATGATAAGATCAAATTATAAACAAGCAAAATGTGCATTCTTTTAGATTGATGGGAGAAATTTGATTTACCTATAGCTGAGTAGAATTTACTACTCTGGTTGAGGCTTCTTAAAGAACTGCTTCTTCAACCAATCAAAAGGCTAACCAGAAATAAACAAAACAAATAATTATAAAATTTCATTGGAAAAAATAAATATATACACAAAATAGCTTGCATTTCTTAATGTTTATAATGTAGACAACAGAGGCACGTAAACTCATGAGCATCAATTAGTGAAGGAACAAGCAAGAACAAGCCAAGTGTTTGAAAGTCAATCTTTGTTTAGAAATTACCATCGAAACTCCACAAATAATCTCACTAGGTATTTTTAATAAACTCTTGCATTTTTAATAAATTATTGATGTTGTATGTTGAAGTGGAATGATTTTAACGTTGTACTTAATTTATTATTATATCAGTGTTGTATCACTATTGCTAATTTTAGTTGGCAAAGTGTGTAACGACCCCGACTTTCTCTCCATAGAAAGTCGTGTCGCTAATAAGAAAGAAAGGGGTGAGAAGTAGAAAAGAAAAGAAGAGAAAGAAAACAAACACAAATACTCACAGCGGAACGAATAAACTATATTAATAACATAAACTATTACATAGTATCAACACTTTACAGAGTTACACAGTATATACATCACTTACTAGACAGTTATAAACATCTGTCTAGGCATTACAACTCAATACACTACAGAGATACAGACACAGCGGAACTACTATATATATCTACAACGCTGAAGCCTCCTGCTCCATTGCTCCTCCACAATTCGTCAAAGCTAACCTGAATCCCCTGGCTACTCGTAAAAATTTGAGTACCCAAGAGTTTATAAAACAGAAATAAACAACTTGGGTCAGACATGGGTCTGGTGTGAGTAACAGGTTAAACTTGTTTAACTTCAAAACCTTTTGAAAGAAAAGGTATCACGTAAGACTTCCCACAAATAAACATGGGTAAGTTTTTACCTTACGCTAACCAAAACATTTGATAGGAAATTCGAGTGTATTATAATAGGGTCTAGGGTTTTCAAGTAAATATGAAATAGCCGAAATTGTTACATTATTAAATTCCAGCATACTAGCCACAAAGTGGGTTATACAATCAAGTCCGTTGGCACTTATTGGATTTTGGATTCCATACAATGGCAGGGCTACTGGGGTACCGCCCATCACAGTACGTGGCCTAGATCACCGTACCGAGGATCACTCCCAATCCCCTGCAACACAAGGTCGGAACATCCCTTACTGGATAATTCCCGCACAAGATACCTCACGGTTGGGATCAGCAACCGCACCACTAAGTCGAAAATAGAAAGGGACATCTAGACAGAGGTAATCTTGTCCTACTTGGGTGCTACCCACTAACCTTGCTGCACCTCCCCTGTTTTAGCCATTCCCGGTTTGTGAGGCTTGAGGTCACGATTACCTTTAAACAGAACACATCTATCTTAGAATGCTCATCGTCCACCTGACGATGTGCTGAAAGCATTCAATCCATACAAGTTCGTTCCGGGTTCGAACGAAACCGAAGGCATTATCTCGTTACACTCGTTTTGGAATCACCCTCAGAGTTAACGACAATAACCCTTGCACTCTGAATCTTCATCTTCACTTGATTCACGACCTATCGTTAATTTGGATCGATGTGGTATTCGGGTCTCCAGACCTGGAAATCCGGTATACGGAAACCCGATCCCGGTCTCATCGAAATCCAAAGCGTATCTTTTAAGGCCAAGTTGTTTTAAAGGTTAAAACAATTCAATTCTTATCTATATACACAAAGATAGATAATTCAATAGATAATCTACATTATCATCCCAAACAGATAATTCACATTATCATTATAATTCAACCAAACATCCATATCATACATCATATATCTCATCAGAGATATCAATCAATGTCAAGTATCCAATACTAACACCCATTCATAAGTAATGATTTATCATCTCTAATTAATTTAAAGTGAATTAAATTAATTACTTCATTTTATAAATCCTTCTTACTTAACCATTAATTAATTACAAATTAATTAATTATTCTCTAATTACCTTTTTTAATTAATCATCTTTGATTAATTATCTTTTAATTACATCCAAGTAATATATCTTCAATTAATTTCTCAAATTAATTATCCTTAACCACTTATAGTAATTTACCTTTAATTACTTCATCGATTAATTAACTAAAATTAATTAACTTAATCAACTATAATTAATTACATTAATCCTTAATTAATTACATTGATTAATTACTTCATTTATTAATTATTACTTAATTAACCAATCTTAATTACATCATTAATTATATTAATTAATGATCCTTAATTACAACTTAATTATTAATTACTTAATTAAATTAATTACATTAAGTAATTAACCTTTAATTAAACAACATTTATTAATCACTTTTGATTAATCTCATTCAGTAATTAACTACCCTTAATTACTTTTATTAACTAAATTAATTATTCCTTAATTAATTTCTTTTAATTAATCCCTTGATTAATTCACAAGTAATTAAACTCAAATTACTTCCATTAATACATCCCCTTCAATTAATTACTTCCAGTAATTATCTATTATTTACTTCCCTAAATAATCATACCTTAATAATTACATTAAGTAATTATTTATCAAATAACTATTGATTATTCTAAATTAATTAAACTTAATTAATTAACTTAACTAATCAAATTAACTTAATTAATTACAATGAGTAATTAATTCCTTAATTACTTTCATTAAGTAATTACACTTTAAACAATTCCATAAATGATTATCTTTAAATTAATTAATCTAATTAATTATTAAAATTAATCACATAAATTAATTATTAAATAATCTCAAATTAATGACCTTCATTAACAATTATTTAATTACCTCCTTAAGTAATTAACTTAGGTTAACCATAATTAATTCCAAATTAATAAATCTGAATAACCAATTAATTAATCTCTAATTATTTAATTAATTAAGTGTTAACCATAACTTAATTAATCTTTAATTACTTTATTAATAATCCTTAATTACAAATTAATTATTCCTAATTAATTAATCTTAAACCTTAATTAAATTAATTAGTTTAAACCTTTAATTACCTATTTAATTAATCCTAATGATTAATTAATCAAATAAATTAATTATCCATTAAATTTCCTTATAAATTTAATGAACACAAATCTCTAATTTACTTTAAGATAAAACTTTGTTCTTATTAATAATCAAGTTATCATTTACAAAGTATTTTACATCAATTTACTTTAATTTTACCTTCAAAATTTCATTTTAAATTTAAAGATTTAAAATGAAAACAAATTATCTTTAACAATGTTTTAACAATATTTCTAAAACTCTTTTATTTTACAAGTTAAAGAAATACTCATTAAATAAAGAAGTTTAAAAGGTTCTAAACAAATTCATATTTAAATTTAAAACATTTAAAACATAACTAACATTTAAACTTATTTAAAACATTTAAATTTATAAAACTTATTTAATTCCAAACTAAGATTCAAAACCAGACTTGAATCCATATATTAAAACTTTGATTTAAATTCCTCTTCTAATATTTCTACACAAATTTAAATTCAGTTTTAAATTTAAACAAAACAGGTTTTAAAACCTGGCAACACTATTTATCCAGGACCTTACAAAATTGCTTCGAGTCGCAACCCCAAATACTTCGAGCAAACATCCAATTGACACAAGGAATCCCCGAGTATCACTCCTCTGTTCAAAACAGACCCACCAGAATCCAAAGATTTATGCACCGTGCACATGCACCGGAGATGCAGTCATCTCCGACCATCCACTACTTCCCCCAAAAGTCGATGATCATCCCTATACCATATCACGATCATAAATTCTTCGATCAATACTCGAAATCGAATCGAGTACTTGAACACCAAAAACTGGAACAACAGGAGCTTCCCATCCAAACCTGGCAACGCCTCGACCATGATCCCCCAACCACCAGAAACTCTGCAACTCCGGCCATGCCCTCATCTACGACCAAGCTTTCAACCCTCAAAACCCTGAAGTACTCGATCGACTAGATATACCGCAGTGATCAAATTATCAAGACACGTTAAAACTAGGGTTCTAGCAAAGAATCCACTACTGCTACCTCCTCCATGAATTAAACACCTTCCAGACAATTTTTCTACCATCACCAATCATTCCTCTATCATCACTAAAAACTACAACATTCCAAATTCTCCGAGATCGACAGAATTACCCAAAATTCATATTTAACTAAAACCAGAACTGCACCTTCAATTCTAAACTAAAAATTATGATTTTAATACTAAAAATCATGTTATAGTTTATGTATCCCATTTATAATCCTAGAATAGCAATTTAAAATATTTGAGCTTTTACTTTTATATACATGCACTTGTTGATTTTGGTTTACAGAGACATTCGAACTTTAAATTTGACTTAATTAAAATTTTAAACATTTGTCTAAGATAAACCAAACAATTCTTGTTTGTAATTTAAATCCTAATAAAAACTAGATCAAGTGGTAAGAGATTTTAAAGGGAATTTTGAGTCTGGCAAGCAAAACAAGAACAGAGCACACCATACATCCATTGTTTCACAGTAATTTCACTTATACATTCATATATATAAAGAAACTCACATATATATACTCACAAGAACGTACTTTCTTTCAGAAGTTAACATGCAAACAGATTTCTTATATTTAAGCTTCAAAAAAAAAATGTTACTCACCTTTATAAAGATGACAGAGTCTATTTTTGAAAAGCTTTTGAAACTGTTTTGAACTTAAGACCGGAATGCCTTGCTTTAAAACTTTAACTTGTATGCCTCATTTGATTTAAAACTTGAGTGATTTGCTACTGAATACTTGCATGCAGGCTTCCAGGTTGAAGAAATGAATGCAGACAGCTTTGAGTTGATTCCAGAGTTGAAAAGAAGATGTTTGCAGGCCTTTTGATTTTGCTTTATATTTTGAAAAATGCAAATTTGAAAAGAATTTCAGGCCTTTGTTTTTGATTTCAGATTTGCAAAGAAATCAGGCTGAAAACTTGATTTTTGATTTCTAGTTTTGAGGCATTAGATTACTGATTTCAGTTTGAAGTATTTGATTTCAGGTTTCTTTTTGAAAATGGAGAAATGTATGAAGGCTGAAGAGTTGATTTGGAAAAGAATTACAGGTTGAAGAATTTGGTTACTGATTTGTTTTGAATAAATTTCCAGCTGAAGCTTTTATCTTAGCTTTTGAAAAATGAAGATTAGAAAAGAATGGGAAATGAAGAAAGCATGTTTTTATAAGTATAATTGATTTATTTAGAAATTAAAAGAAAAAATCAAAAATAAAAGGACACTTGTCTCAAATTTTAACAATTGTCAATTTGTAATGTTTGTTGATTAACACTTGTTAAAACAAAGACTTAAGATAATGACATATGTCTCTTAAGTAATTTTTTACATATTTAACTTATTTTAAAAATGCCTTTTCTTTATTTATAAAATACTTATCTATATATATATATTACTTTTTAAAGAAACAACAACAAATTATATTTTAAAATAAAAGTGTATACAAATATTCTAAGATCTAAAACAATTTAAACATTTATCTAAAGTATATTTAAAACTATAAAGTTATTTATTTAAATTACTTTGAAAAGTCATATTAAATTAAATCTAAATTTCCAGTTTGCCCAAAGCTTTCTATTTACAATATATACAAATAAATATATATATTCAAATAGAAAATATCTTATTAGATTTTAAAAGATAAAATCACCAATTAATACTAATTTAATCAGATTATTAAATTAAATTCAAATCTTATTATCAAAGATCATCAATATCAATTTAATTATTTAACAGATTATTAAATTGATATTGTTAAAATTTCCGGGATATTACAAAGTGAATTCAATTGTTTGCATCAGAATGCAAGTTTACATTGTAGTAGAGTTTCCTTTTAGTAATAATGGTATTTCATAAAGTTTATTATAGTTAATTTTACATTGTGATGGATTGTGTTCTTATGCCAAGTTATGATGGAACCTTAATTTATGATAATTTGGAACTCGGGAAAATTTTGAACATTCGAAGGATCAACGTAACGAAATGATGGGTCATGGAGTTACCAATAGAAAGTAATATAGTAGTATATTTGAGTTCTACGTAACTTCAAAATATTTCATTTTCTCTGTAGTCTTCTTACTCCATCTGAAATCATGTTATATTAACATACTTTGATTCCTTAAGCAGTAATTCAATATGACTCAAGCTAAACAGAACAATGCAAAACTAAAATGTTTTTATATGTACTTTTAATATTCTTCTAAGGTAATTAAGGCTTTGGTCTTAGAATAAATATGAAAAGTATATAGATAGATTTCTTAAGTACACTAATGAAATCAGTACCTAAGAAAACAACCTAATTCATAAATATACTAACAATCTAAGTACATCTCATCTCTTGAGTTCTTAGATGAAGTGTCAGTGAAAGAGATTCGTATATTACTTCGCCCCGTAAAAAGTAGAACTAAGAAAGTGGGTAAACGACTAAACAAAGAATGAATAATTTGATATCCGAGTTAATATGAATAAATATAGTAGTCATCAAATAAATTGTAATGAAAGAAAGAAAACAATGTGCTCATTGAAGTTAGTAGTATAGATATAGCGATATATAAAGTTTCACCTAGATGCAAGCCCAAAGGGCATGCATATATACTCGTGTATAGAATGAAAATGGCATGACATAGTTAATTTTATTTTATTTTAATTTTTTTTATATCTGCTAATAAAAACTATGACGCTATTGGCATGAAATCAAGCTGCATACAGACCCAACATTAATTAATAATGTCAATTTTCTAATTCAAAATTATACAAGAGAATATGTAAGCAATGAAAAAGAATCTTTGGTTTAACTTCCCAATGTATATACAATGTTCAAAACAGGTATGAAAATTAAATAAACTTGCATCCATCTAAGCTAGCTCTATATTTTAGCCTCAGAAGTTTGAATCAACTTTGATATTACAATATATGAAAGTGTACTGGGAAGGTACTGAAGTGCAGCTAACAGACATATATATACAATATACGTTTTTCATAGTAGCAAATTTTATTTATTTATCGTGGAATATGCCAACGTGAATATGGTAATTTTAAACTGAAGTAATATATCGACAAACTAGCAATTTAAATGTAAGATATTATTTAGTCAATGGGATGGTGGTTATATCATCGAGCAGCAACTCCAAACTGCCTGTAATTTATTTTGGCGGAAATAAATATGTACTTTAAATAGAAATGATATTTGCAATTAATTACATGTTTTCCAATTTAACAAGTTGACAGAAACATCACCAGCATTCTCATGACATAATTCTTTATCCAATAGAAATTAGTTCTTATATAGTTCTTGAATGAGGATAGTAGATTGTTGTATAACAAAATTAAATTGGTTGGTTTTTCACTTTTATTCTAAATCATAATTAATTTTAATAGTCGTTCTTTTTTTCTTGAAAAATAAGTTGTCAGCTGTAACTGGCTAAATTAAGAACCCTGCACCTTAAGTGCATACTCCCAAGAATCATCTCACACTTAATTCCAAAGTGACAAAATATACATTTCGAATAATCGGATACCACTTGAAATATTATTCCTGATCATTCGAGAATTTTACTAAATCACTTCTAAGATTTCCATGGTGAAATTTTTAGTTTATCATCATTTTTTTCCAACTTCTTTTATCCATAAATTTAAATTTTCAATCGCATTATTATTGTTATTTTCAAATCTATTACTTCATATTTGAAAAGCTTTCCCTTTTAATCTCATTTTGTCATCACTTGCAAAATATCGCTTCCTTAATTCATATACTTTATTTTTATTTCTCAAAATATACCAAGGCATATCCTTCAAAAATATAATTTATACACTTCTATAAAATATTATTTTACTTTCAAAACTATCCTACAAAACTATCCATTTTAATATATATAATATTTAACTTATTTCAAAATTCTATCTTCTTTACAAAAATATTATATACCTACTAAGTATTACTACTGAAAACATTTTATTACCTAAAACAATGTGTCCGAATGTCTCGTTTAGTGTTTAGGAATCCCTATCGATAACGTTGATCAGGCGCATCGACCAGAATTCTTAAAGCACTCAACGGGCAATTTAACAAAATATTAAATTTCTATATGGTATACATATATCTCTTATTACATTGTGCCTTTACAAAATATTTACTTGTCTATAATAAACATAATTAAGTTCCATATATATGTATATCTCATATCAAAAGATTTTAATTCAAATAGATGTTTGCTTTTATTAAAATTCTTTCAATCAATCTTAATGTTATCATAAAATAATTATTTACTGCTAACAATTCCTTAACATGTGCATTCAACAATATATACCCTAAGTAAACATCAAATTTTTAATTCAACTTAATTATAATCATGCATATGAATTAACATTTTGTATAAATTTAAATTTTCAATATTTCTTGCAGTAACTACACTTCTGAAGACACCGCAAGTTCTTATTGTTATTATTGAGCAAATTTCAACTCTCAATAACGATTCCTACTCAATATTAATTCTGCACAATCATTTACAATTTTTAAAACAACCAAGAATCCATCAAGCAATCAATTTTTATTATAACTTATTTTATATATTAAGTATATTTTTCGATTCCCAATTTAATTAGATATATATATAATTTATCATTCTATGTATTATAACTATTAATCGCTTAAACATATTTATTATTCCCAACGGTCCTATTCTAAAGAAACCGCTGACTTTTATTAATAATTGGGTTCATCCAAATTCAAACGGGTTTATAAATTCTTTGAATTATAACTTTTTATTCAATTCCACTTTTAAACTAAATTTAAATAAAAACAAACATTGACGCAAATAACATACATTTCAATCAAACAAACATTTATATCAGAACAAATTAATTAATATGCTCAGCAAAAATATTCCATCTATTTCCGCTGCACAACTCTGATCATTAACAGATCGGGACATAACAATTTAATTCTAAGTCATCTATTATTTATAATATCCATTAAATCTCACTCTTTACATAAGTGAGTTCCAATTTTATAATCAATTTCATAACAAAAATTTGTAAATTACTTCAAAATATTCTACAAATACGTCCCGATGATTATTCCCAATAATCATTTATATTTATATCATAATTAGGAAATAAATTCTAGATTCTACCATGCACACCAAAGGGACGAGATTCTAAGTCTCACTGGTTTTAGATCTCGACTCTGTGTTGATTATATTCTATAATGTTCTGAACACAGCTCAGATGCCAAGCTGTGATGACCCCACCGCTATGCCCAATTTAGCAAAGAACATTACAATTAATGTCGTCTGCTAATCTGGAGAATACGGTTGGTTATGGGCGATCGAATGTGAATATATCTTTATACTAACACTGACACGTCTTATTTACCTTTTTGAGGATCTGAACTGATATTTAGACATGTGCAGTGTTAATACAAAGTAATAAAAACATCGATTAAAAATATTAAGAACAGTATATAATATATATAAATAAGAGTCGCAGATTGCAGCGGACTAATATACAACATATTTCATAGTAAGATGTGAGTCTACAAAATGTCAATACTAGACTCGCTCTAATATACATCATATCTCATACTCTATATCAGGTACAAAATGATTACTGAATAATTTACATGACATAACTACTAAATGTCAATACACATAATGATGAAGTAAACTAAAACTGTCAAAATAGTCTACTTCAAAGCTAACACAAAATCCAAGAGTCAATGAGTCCCTGTACCTGTAAAGTCTCGGTCTGACCCGAGTATTAAAATAATAAAATGGTCACACTATATCTAGATAAAAAGTGAGATAATAATGTTATAACATTATGACTTAAAATAGTAAGCCATATAAAATAAAAATAAAAAATGCCCAAATCAAATACTCAAATAAGGCATATCTAACAAATTACCATTTCATAAATACATATCAAGTCTCAATGGAATATCATCTCAAAATATGGTGACAACCAATTCAAAATTCTTCAAAGCCATAAAGGATATAGAATATTCATACTAAAAACCTCTAAAGAAATGATCATCAATAATGGTAGTCATCTATCAGTTTAATACAGTGACACGCAATCTACCAAAAGAGACCCGCTACATAGAAAGGAAGCCTACCGAAAAAGACTGCAGATTAGGAACACCGCTCAAAGAAAAGAGCATTCGTGTACCTAATCTGTCCTATGCAAATTTACCTACCGAAAGAGGTAAACATAATCTAACTGTGTAAAACAAATAAACTGATAGGTTGTAGTATCTATAGACTACGATGCATGTAAAAATCTGTCTTTTGAAAGAGACAGTCGTATTTACACCATAATAGATCTTCCAAAAGAGATCTGCCTACCCAAATCTAAAAATGTATCGATTCTCAGATCAATGAAAAATGAGTTATTTTCTCTCGGGGATCTATCGGTCTGAAATCCGAACACCTTAAGATAATAAAACTCTAAGTGTTAATTACTGTCACTCTAGTAATTACAAGAATTTAGCTAACTATCCCATACCAGAAAGTAAATTCAAGTATTTACTAAAAGCTAATAATTTTCACTCGAACTCTATTTAACAAATTCTAGTGATAAACTAAAGAATTGTAGGAAAAGTCCCATACCAATCCAACAGTTCAATGGTTTATTAAAATTCTTTGTTTCATAGAAAAACATGAATTTCAATAGAATATAAATGAAAGCATTGATCACTCGAAAGCAATGGTTTTGAAGTCACCGAAGAAATATCAATATGTTATACACATTTAGACAGAGGCCAAACAATAAAGGTCAATAATAGGTTATAGTTTGAAAGTAAGTAATAAAATTTTATCATATAGGAATGATTTCTAAATTGCTTTATTTATAGTTTACTTTCACATTTATCACTTTTGTAATCCAATAACTCATATATATATAAAAAAGAGTTACAAAGTTTTAAGTCTAAAAATAAAATTTCTTTATTAAGTCTTTGAATCAAAACAATGTTTTAATAATTGATAATTCACTTTATTTCAAATCTATATATATATAATATTACTTCATAAACACTTTAAAACCATAAACTATTTATAAACTTAAAAATCTTAGTTAAATTTAATTTAAAACAAAGATTTACTTTTCATAATTGATAACTAACTTTATTTTGAAAATCTATTCAAATACATATACATACAAATCAATATAAAATTTTACAAAGGCTTTCAAACTTTTTTCAAAATCATTTAAACTGCTTTTGTAACTAAAATTATTTGAATTGAATTTTATTACTTTCATAACCATTTTTCTAAAATAATACCATATTTTATCTTTTGACTCTAAAGCATTACCAAAATTATATACTTATAAATAATAATATTTTAAAAAAATTAAATAAATATTACTTATCTTTAAAAGTTTTTAATTGGAAATTTTGAAATAAGCAATGAGTTAAGAAGATAATATAATTTAACTATATATTTTATAAACCAAATTCCAATAAGGATCAAAATGGATAAAATCTCATTTTTTGAGATCATTTAAAAACATTTAAACCATCCAAATAATAAATCCATCAAAATGCAACTTTTAGAGCCAACACGCTCTATAAAATATCATTTTAGAATATGAACTTATTTATCAATCCAAGTTGCTTTCGGGCAACTCCGATCATACAACAATGTATGTAATTTCAACCATCAACCCAAACTTGCAGTGAACAATATAGTTTTAACATGCAACTTAATTTCAATCATTTAATTCTTTTTCAATCATCGCTTCAATCCAATTTTAAACTCATATTCAGCCAATTCATCCATCGAATAATTTAAATCCATAGCATACAATTTATTTTAACTATTTCATCCAATTACTACTAAAATTTTACGCAATTCATAAGTGATTTCTAAACTAAGTAAAGCATGCAAAGTAGAACATCTTTATTTAGATATAGTAGTGTGAGTTAAAATAATAACTCACCTAACCAATTTCCGATCAAATGTCCTTACTGGCTCCGATAGAAGCATCAAAATCCCATATCCATTGCTATTCAAAACTTTAGCTACCATTGACGAACATCAACACCCAAAGGCTCCGCCTGTGACATCACTATACCACCAATACTAACTGCCATCGACAAGCGACCTTAGCCTTAAGCATCGTTCCAAATCCTGAATCCACCATTCGCACTCGACCAAACACCGATGCCTCCATGCTTCGTGCGGCCTCCAGCTCCAAGATTGAACGCTAGCAGCTCCTTGTCTTTACCAAAACATCTCGTCCAGAATTTCACCATCAACGCCAACCTCGGCGAGGACCACGTCAGACCCTCCTCCTCGAGACCCACCCGCACCAAGTCGCAATGCCACCTCCTCTTCCTTAATGTTGCGAACCATCTTGAGCTCTTCTTATAGGTTGCGGCTACTACAGATCGATCTAAAAGCAAATCCTCTTCCATAGCAGCAACTACAAGTTGCGACATTTTTCCGCTGATTAAATTAGGGATTAGGGCATGGCGAATTCGGGTTTGAGAAAATAAGGATTATCGGCCTTGAAACATGAAAAAGGAGGCGTTTTCTTTTTAATTGGGTTGGACTTTGTTTTATTAAGGGAAATTTGCATTTTACTTTAATCAAAAGGGTAACTTCAATTTGCACGTTTATTTATTTGTAATTATTTTTCAATCTGATTGAAATTGATTTACACTTCATTGCACAAATTATATTCCAATATCTAGACAACCACATAATTTTCATTCAATACAACATTGTTTCACGCTATTTGATTATTCATTGTATTGATTATGTAAATAAATTTATTCATCTTCGTCAATTTATTGATTCTAGTGAATATCGAATAGAACTTCCTTTCTTCTATTTCAATTAATTTTTTCATATTAATACTTTAAAATATTCTATATTTACTGAAACATTTCATTCGAATTTTAATAAATTATCTAAAAAGGAATTTATTAACTAATTAAATTTTATTATAACAAAATCCTTTATTAATTAGATTTTATTTAATAATAATTTGATTTCAAAAATAATAGTTATCAAATTTGAATTCAAACGCTTCTATTTAATTAAATTAGTTTAATGTTACATCTTTAGGACAGGGTTGTTACAATAGTAATAGTTGAATGATTGCCGATTTAAAAGTGGTATAGTAAACTAGGGTCTCAGAAAATAGTTTGAAGATTTTGAAAGCAAGTATGATGATTGATCCTCTTGAAAACATAGTTGTTTATAGAACTGAAAATCTTCGAAGAGGGGGTACGATATTTACCATTGGAGAGAGTCACGTCTAGAAGAAGATGAATAAGCGCGACCGTTCGGGATGAAAAGAAGTTTTAATCATGCTTCAGAAATTTGAAACAAAGTCATGCACCGGTGCACCGGTGCACCGGTGGCCTACCGTCGATCCACCTATGGACGTCTTTTCTTTACAATTCTAAAGCTTTATGTAGCAATCTGCACCTTAATGGGTCCGAATTTTTGCTAAATCGAAAACCCAAGTCCACTGAAGAACATATCATTATTTTGGTATCCTACAAATAAACAAATAAATGCATATTAGAGCACTACCGATAGAAACTCATAGTGGAATAGTAAAGTATAATAAAAAATATAGCTAATGACCAAGGCTGACACTTCTAATATCTAGTATCCTCTTCAGTATCGAGCATGCATAAAAAAATTAGTCCTTCCATTGTACCCGCCTTGCACTAGTACATGTCCCTTTAAAGCTATCATGTGGGTATTAATAAGGAGGGGGTCAGAACAATGTTCCAATGACTAGTAAACTACATACTTTACACATAACACTAGTTTATGCTGATTGCCTTCCATTACATGTTATGTCTTTTATTTTACTTAGTCGTATCGACTCCACGTACGCGTACAATATGCCCTATCTACTCGAAGTAGACAATATCTACATATGTGTATATGTGTATATATATAAAGTAACAGAGTCCCCATTTGGACCAACATACTTCCCTACTAGTATCTGTAACTCAACACCCCGGCAGGATCCATCATCATCGCAGTATCAAGTGCTCGTCATCGTGCATTCCATGAAACTCCCGTAATGCCTAATAATTACATTACAATAATTTAACCATATCCTATTCTTTTTGAAAGACTTCCATAAAGGGTTATCAGCCTTGAATCCTAACAAACAAACTAGTAAACAACTATAGTTGTGCATGACCTAAACGTGATCTACACTAGTAGAAGGTGTAGCCCGTTTAGGCATAACCATTGTCTTTCCACTAACAGCTCAGGACCGATGACGTTATCGACCTATGAAACATCTCTTACTCCCGTATATGGTACTAATCTCAATGTCATAGCACCAAGCCTTGCTCACTGTCCCATTTTGATTGCCTAATGTAATCTAAGAAATACCTACTTATTACTTAATACCCCTAGAAGGTTGAAGCAGACTTTACTAGTCCTTTGACACTTCGAACGAGGCAATCATCCTATTTGGTATTCCCTTTACCTATACACGGATGCATAATTCCATGGGTCCTATAGTTAGACATATCACACATCAGTATAATGTATATACAACTGCTAGTAGCCCCTTGCCGTAGGCAGACTTCTGTTGTGTAATACTACTGACCTTGCATTCCAACCAATTTTAATGACTACTTTATTCTTATTTGGGGGAATTAATTTAAAGGACAAAAATTTGTATATTTTTTGCCTCAAGAACACGACCTCAATATTTTAACCACAAGGACAAACATTCTCCTAAAAAATAATCAAAAGGACAAACATTCTTTCAAAATTATTCATAAGGACAATCATTCTTCCAAAACTGCTACCGAATTAAAAACTGATATCTAAAAACTACTATCAATAACTAAAAACTGATACTTAAAAAAAGTTATCCTTCAGGCAAAAATACTGAAGGTCTATCCTTGAGGCTAAAACACTGAGAAATTTTATCCTTGAAAATAATTTCCTGTTCTTCTTATTTAATCTAAGCTATTGGCTATATTTAGTATTCCACACCCATCATAAATGCATATTTGAGGTTATGTATATGTTCATACTTATTTATTTACTACACCTCCAATGTTCAACTGTTAACATTTAGTTATTTTACATAACTGGCTCCTTGTTTCATTAACGTAAATTTTATGGCTTGCTTTTAACTTAAAAGATTTAGATGTCTTTTACTACTTACTTTTTATTTAATAGATTTATCATCTTTTATTATTTAACTTCTACTTGACATTACTAAGTTTATCCTAATGTTCCTATTAAATTCTTACTAACTTCCTTTGGTCACTACCTTCCCATTTCAATTCTTTACCAACATTTAGTTGTTTATTATTTAAATTCTAACTTGTCTTTGTTGCATACATTCGATTTACAATAGACTATTATTACTATTTCTACTTACATTTCTTTAGTTTATACTTAAGGATTTTTGCATTTTAATCGTTGGAATTACACCTTCCTTAAAAGGAAATGTTAACACTGTAATTTAATGTAACTTATCTAAAGGGGGATTTATGTTACGTTTGAAATTACAAGGAATTATTGTTTTTATTTATATTGAAATAGACAATACAAAATACGGTAAATATCCATATTTTATACATCTCTTTCTTTTAGGTATATTTCTTGTTACTTTGAACGATACACTTTTATTCACAATTATAAACTAGATAACTTATAGAAATTTATGTTGCAACACACTTCATTCCAATAAATTAAAATACTACTTAAATCCCAATAAATTTTATAATAACTTCTAATTCATATTTACCACATATGCCATTTTATACACAAATCTGAAATTTCTATACAACCTTGTTAATTAGGACTACTACTTTCCCCCTAACTTTCCAAATTCAAGTATATGCAACATTTGATTCAAGTTAACGGTTCATAAAATATGTAGGCATGGTGTTCAATTTCATTACGCATATAATTAAGCCTACATCTGGAAACAGTTATATAAAAGAATACAAGGAATAGATTTACAACAAAATAAATTCAATATTATATAAAAATATATAATCTCCCACTCACCTTTTAGCTTTTCAAATCCCCAGATCTAATCCCTTTTATTCCAGTTTGACTCCCATTTTCCTTCCCATCAGAATACATATACGTAAGCATACATATATCTACTAGAAATATAGATCTGAGAAAAGATTTGGATTTAATTTAGACTCAGATTTAGATTTATAATTTACATTGGCTTTGGTCATTCAATTCGGCCCAATTCTTATTATCTATTATCTTCTGCTATTCTCCACTTGTATATACATATATAAATTATAAATTTATTTAGATTTAAGAATTTGTAGAGAAGAGAGAATGACAGATTTTCGTCATTGCTTCAGAAAATATGAGAAGAAGAGTGAGGGGTTAGACCTATATTTATAGGTGCACAAATAAATTCCATCCATTAGATTTTAATTTATTAAATCCGGGTCATTCGGCTTAGGTTCAATCTTGCCGTCACAACAGCCATCGGTCGACTGCTATACCCCTATAAGTCGACCATAAGTAATCGGCAGGTCCTAATAAGTGGGTCGACCAGTCGTTGTATATAAGTTAAATTGTTTTTATCCTTTTACTTGCTTCTATGACCAATTTTATTATTAACATTAATGTTAATTAATGTATGCTCTTTTCCTTGATTTCCTTTTTATTTATTTCATACTATTTTTTGTTCTAATCTGACTGACATTAATCTTGCTTACACGTTAAGTATCCGCTAACGTTAAATTTATTAACATTTGTTTCCTGATTTTCTTTCCTTCAACGTTAACATTCTTATTCCTTATTTACTTATTTCGTTTTTAGCCATGATTTAATTTGATTTAACATCGATCTGCTTTGAGTGCTTCCTTCCAATATCTGATTTGATTAGATTTAACATAGCCAATTACTTAAATGATAATATACATTAACGTAAGTTATTAATGCTTATTTACTTCTGCGCTCAATCTATTTACTTACACGCTTTCTTAATTAGATTTAATTTGATTAAGCACCCTTAATTAACATTTTTATTTAACGTTAACATTTATACCTAATGCCCATTTTAATATTAAGTTGTTAACATTTAATTCCATAATTGATGCTAAATTATTTTCGTTTCAAAAACTTCAAATGTAAATAATTTTTTCTTTTGAACACCAATCGTAAAATTTTATATATGAAAATTGATCAAAAAATCTCCATGAACCTTACAGTGTAAGTTTTGTAGCCAAATTCTTACCGTACAAAAATTCTGTTTTTGGCTTTAATAATTACTTATTAATTAATTTTCTTTTTATTTTACAATGTGTTACATTCTCCCTTCTTCCCCATTTAAAGAATTTCATCCTCGAAATTCCTCAATGATTGAATCATGTAACATAATGCATAACCATTCTAAGCTATTCAACTAATTAGTGTGCAACCAATTTTGTAGCCAATACAGAAAAGTGCATGGCGTATCATAATGTAGAAACTCGTCTTTTCAATCCTCAAAAGTCGACACCAATACATCCTCGGTATTCACGTGCCGAACATCCAAATGTCAGAAATATAGATTATAGAGGTGAAAGAAAGAAAAGATAGAACAAAATCACACAACGCGATGAGTAAACTATAATATACCAATGATCTTTACAAAAAGAAACTTTTATGTACATACATAAAATGTAACGATCCCCCTTTTCAAGCCTTAGAAGTCGATATTAATACATCCACTGTATTCATGTGCCAAGCATCCAAGTGTCGAAAAGATAGATTGTTGGATGAATGAAAGAAAAGATAGAACAAAGTCTCACATCGTGATGAGAAATATATAATATACACATGATCTTTACAAAAAGGAAATGTAACAACCCACCCTGGAACAGGCCTAAATTTCGATCCAAAAAAGGCCCATCGAAACTTAGATCCATTCTAAGGTAAGATGTTGGTAGTAGAAAGAAAGAATATTGCAGAGCCATAACTAAACTTTCAGAACTCACAGCGGATGGAAAAATATAATAGTAAAGTGTACCCATTTATTTCAAAACCATAAAAATGCCATAACACAAAATCTTATAAAAACCATAATATAATATCCACTACAGCAATTATTTAAATCCATGAGTACGCATGAAGGAAAATAATAGTAAATATTGTCATATGCCAAGCTTCTTCACCTTTAAGTATCATCACTGCCATTACTCCGTCCTTAACATGTGTTGTAGTGATGAGGAAATTAGAACAACAAAGTGTCTGGTGAATAAAAACCTCGAGTCTTACCTTTTCGGTACTTGGGCAGTATATTTCAAAATAAGAATATGTTTATGAACATAAAATCATTAAAATCATTTAATACTTCTTCATAACAAAAGGAAGTAGGTCCAACCACTTAACACCTTCCATTCCAGAAGTATATCCCATATCCCAATCATACGTCATAAATAGCTAATAATGTAAGAGACGACACCCAAGCCTTGTAATACTTCCCATTGGAAAATAGGCAGACCCCATCATTTAAGGCTTAGTTCCAGAAGCATGCACTTCAATGGTACTATCTAGCTGACATCATATGGAATCTCATAGGCCACTTAATATTTCCAAGTGGAAAATAGGTAGACCCCATCATTTAAGTCCTAATTCCAGAAGTGGACCCCTGTAGAGATACCACCATACTTCATTTGGAGAAAAAGGCGGGTCCAGCCATATAATACCTCAACCCCGAAGGCTCATACCTATAATGACATCTCACATTAGTCCACTATTCGTAGGAACATGTAGCCTGATTAGCTGGGTAGATTTTCCCTACTGGATTTGGAACTAACTTTGCATCATTAAAAATATTTATCATAAGGATATATCACATCAATAAAAGTATACACAACTGCTGGTAGCCTCAAAATCAAGGGCAGACTTCTGTCATGCAACTCTATTAACCTCACATCCCTATGACTTAGTCATAAATTTATTACTCTATACACACACACACACATCTCACTATTTCATAAATAAGGCCTTATAAGGAATCTTCCTTATTACGCCTTAAAATAGTAATTAAGCCATATAAGAGTTTCCTCTTACTTTTGCCTCAAAATCAATTACCTTCTTAAGAGGGGAAAATAAATACTAATAAATGCCTAATTAACTATGCCATATACGAAATAATTATACGATAATTACGTAGATAGAAATAAATAAATATTCACGCTTAATAATTTCTAAACGCATGGATTTTACGCCTTAAACAAGCGTTTAATGTCAATTCCCTAACTAATTATTATTACAAGTCAGTTTTCTTTAATTTTCCAAGATTTGATGGAATTCAAATGTCCAAAACAGGGAATAAATATTCATAATCAAAACTGCAATAACAGACTTATAAATAAAGTAGAAACTCAATTTATTACACCAATTCAATGGAATATCTTAAACAGTAAGAATTGCAATCTAAACCCCATATTCTATTTAAGTCCTCTTTTACAAATAAACAGATAAGAATAAGTGGTGTAAACTATGAATAGAATTCGTAGTCTAAACCCTTTATTATATTGAAGAATCGCAATTCAACCCAAAGAAGAAGGAGAATTGGAATAGACTATGAAATTATCAAAAATTGCATAAATGAAATAAATTCCATCAAATTAATGTAAAGAATTGAGAATCTCAACATAGAATTGACATTTCGAAATATAAAGAAATTTTGGGGGATTTTATCTATCATATTTTCGAAATCCCATAATCCCTAAGGCATATTCAAATCCAAAGAAATACACTAAACAATTGCTAAAAAGAAATATTAAGGTTTCCACTCACAGATTAGCCTTAGCTTTACTCAAATGGATTTGCATCCTTTTGATCTCTTCCAGAATCTCTCTCTTTTGATACACACACACACACACAATAGGGGAGATGTATATATATTCATTAGATTTAGAACAATTAGAGAAGAATATGATAAGAATAGAGTGCAAGTAGAAATAAGTTGAACCCTTACTTGAATTTTCTATGGAGTTTCTGAATCTTATTAAAGATATAGCAATGGTGAAGTTTCGTCATATTCCCCAAAATAATATGAATAAAAGTGGAGAGGATAGGGTCCTATTTATAGGAGTTGAAACGCACCAGAACCGTAGGATGGAAGTAGGTAGAAAATGGGTAAATCTGAAGCACATAACCGAATAGAACATAGCATAAAACCCTAGCCTCCACTGGCAACTTTTGTTGCCAAGCGATCGACTGCCTTTGGGCGATCGGTCGACTGCTACGGTCGATCGGTTGACATTTTCAGGTCGACCGCTGTCTTATTTAGGGGCGTTTATTTTTCTTTCCGTTGTTGAATTATTTTATTCCCTAATTAACGTTTTAACGTTAAGTCATAATTAATCGTTTACTTAGCCCCTAAGCTAATTTTTGAAATTTAAATCCTAAATTTGATTTCTTATTTGAATTTGAATTCAAACTGAATTAATTTAATTCTGAGACTTCAAATGCTCATAACTTCTTTGCTTGAGCTCTTTTTTCAGCATATTATATATGGAAATAGATCGGCGCAACTGAATAACTTTCGTGGTCAAATTCTAACTTTTATAAAATTCCCATATCCAACTCTTATCATATTTAATTTAATTTACTTTATTTATTTATGATTCATTTTACGGGGTGTTACAGGAAAGAACTGGAAAATATGCACAACATCAGAGTACACCAACCTATCATCAGCTTGGATATTTATATCAGCCTGTTCTTACCACTGCTGATAGATACAACAACCAGTGCAGCAGAAAATATAAGATACATGACTACATCTCGGATGCATCCAGCTCGTCTCCTGAAAGCTCCAAAGCAACTAGCTAAATCTGTCAAATATGCTCAGGCTGAGCCGAGCATTACAAGGAAAATGACGCCTGGATCAGTCTGGTAAAACCACTGTGAGAAACACAATTAAGTGGATTCCAAAGTTTTATAAAACCCTTCAAAATAAAGGTATCTCGTAAGACAACATCGCACATAAACACAGAGAGATTTTTACCATATGATAACCAAACCATTTATATTAGAAAATCTAGTGATATTATAATAATGTCTAAGGGTGAAAATAATAATAATCAAGTAGTTGTGATGCTCGTAAGTGTACACTACAACAATAATAGATATATAATCAAAAACTGATAAGACGGTTCACTAATTGTGTAGGATTCCACGGAGATGCCCTCAGTACCTCGAGAATGGTCCTCCTGCATAAGGATCAGAGTTATCCTTATGAAGCAATAATACATCCCTGGTGACATACAATAGGAAATACATAGTTGGCCACGCAAGGCCGAATGCATCACTACATGCATGCATAACAACTGTAGGTAACTCTAGGAAGGAGACGACAGCACCCTCATGGGTTAACTAAACCCCTGGCTTTGCATCCTATCATTGGCTTTAGTCATTTCCATTGTTGAGGTTGCGTCTGGAATTCCAGCTCATGCACTGCTACCTGAACAGACCTCAGAACCACACATGGATTCCCATACCTCAATAAGTCTTAAACTACATATGGACTCCCACATCTCAACAAAGATCTCAGAATCACACATGGATTCCCATACCCCAACAGGTCTCAAAATCACAAATGGATTCCAACATCTAAAACAGATCTCGGAATCACATTTGGATTCCCAAACCCCAACGGGTCCCGGAATCACACATGGATTCCAACATCCAAAATAGATCTTGGCGTATATGATTTTGGAGTGGTTACGGTTTCAGTCATCTCCTACAAGTACACTGCCCCGCTTACCGGATGTTCCAAGACCAACAGATCAATTTCTGGAATGCTCAATACCGATTCTTTTGGAAATAATCAGATAATACATAAGAGCGGGAATCACCCCATAACCGTTTATGTAGACAGATCTCCTCATCATTTGTCCTAGAAGAACAAAACGTGTTTATACGTATGGTATAGCACCACCGATGGTAACTATACCAATATCGACGTTTACCGTAAAATACGTCAAACGGAAATTCAATTATTTTCCAAATTAAAATTATGGAAAAATTTTATAAATTAAATTAAAAATACGTCATCAAAAATTGGGTAGTTATTTGAAACATATATTTTATTATATTTTAAATTTAAATCCACATATTTATAAATTAAATATTCAAATTCGAAGACTCAAAAATACAAGTCATTACATTCTCCCCCCATAAAAGAATTTCATCCCCGAAATTCCAAAGGATGGAAAATATAATGAAATTTAGACTAAACCTTATTATAATCATTTTATAAAACATCCCTTTATTTATAAAATATTTTGAAAACTCACTTTAGTCTATTTAACTGTATAATACTCTTCTACATCCTTAGAGTATATACAAAACATCAATTCCTTTTTACTTTCCAAAATTATTTTTGAAAACAATTTCATAAATCACAACTGAAGTTTAAAAACTTGTATAATATCCTATTATATCCTAAGGGCATATAAAATTATTTGATCTAGATTTACTTTTAACAAAATTAAATCTAGTTTAAATTCTTACCATCTTTTCATTCTAGAGTTATAAAATCTCTAATTTTATATTTTCACAAAAACACTTTGCTTAAATTTCTTGTATCAATTTGGAACTTTCCGATGGTCAAAAATCATTGAAAATTCTGTTTTATTTTACTAAATGAAAATTACAAAACGATAGATCAACCAAGATGCACAACCAACTATCCTAATGTATGGGTCCATATGACAACTTGTTGAAAATGCAAGAATTAAATACCCGGTTTTCATTTTAAATTCTTTTTGAAATGATCCTATATACTTTAATCCATATAAAATGTATATATCCCGAGTAAACAAAAAAATGATACCAAGGAACCGGGTACTACCAAATAGTATCATACATTCCCTTACCAAGATGGGAAACACTCAAGAGAAGTGTTTACCATCCAAACACATCTCATGCCCATTCTTAGTTATTTTCGAGCCACTCGAACTAGTTAACTTAAAACATTTTTCTTCTTTTTCAAATCTACTTTGAAAAAATATTATATATATTTCCAAATAAATAGTTTTACCAAAATCTCTATCTCCAACTTGCTTTGGATTTATTCGGATTCGAACTTGTTCCGAACGTACGATGATAAAGAGAATAATCTATTAAGTGTAGTATACTGTTTGCCTAAGCAAACATCCAATCGTCACTTAGAAGTTTATTTCGATCACCACAAAACAAATCGGGACTCATTCCCCGAACTAAACCAAAGAAAATACATATTTCTTTAAAAAAATTCCTTTCAAAAATGTTTATACTTAAAAATTCTTTAAGTGAACTACTACTGTTGTTTCCAAAAAAATATCTATACCTTAAAACTCTTCCAAGTAAAACTATTATTTCTTTTTCCATAAACCATTTGAAATAATAAGATAAATATTTACTTAAAAATCCTTTTTTGAAATATTTATATTTATAAATATCTTCAAATAACATTATTATTATTTTTCCCAAAACCTTGAAACCATTTTCAAAAAGTACCGGGATTTAAGTCCTCAAAAACTACTTTATTTACAAAACACATTTTTGAAAACCAGAATTATATTTATAAAATCATTCCCCAAATATTTAATTCAAAATATTCCAATTTTAGTTTTAATAAAAAAACCTTTATTAAAACCAAATTTTAACCCAACATTATCAATGAACGCCTTATAAGTCAGATCGTGAAACTTAATTCACAAGGTGTTCATTTCAGTGTTCCTAAAATTTCTATCTACCCAACCCAGGTTTCAAAAAGGAAGGTTACAGATAGATTAACCAACAATAGTCAATGCTCAGAACTGGACGACCCTAACTAATCAAATCCTAACTGATAATAATCGAATATTATCATTTCCTAACAACTAAATGCACCAAAAATAACTATAGCTGATTTTTGAAAATTATTCTTTACATATAAAATATATTTTCAGGTAAAATTATTTATGTTACCTGTTTTAAAACAATATTGCATCGGTTTGGCCTTGTTTAAGGGTTTTGGAATCCCTATCGATAACGTTGGCCAGACGCATTGACCGAAACCCAAAATTTAGACTTAACAGATCAAATGACACAATCTAAAATATTTTTATATCATAAATAAATGCGTGCTCATACACACACACAACTCATTCTGGGGTGTCACTTACCCTATCTCAAATGAGTTTACCCCATCAAGGCTTAGGTGTTCACTGAACCTAAGCTCTGATACCACGTATATCGATCCCCCTTTTTGACTCTAAGAAATCGGCACTAATACATCCATGATATTCACGTGCCAAGCATTCAAGTGCCGAAAAGATAGATTGTTTGGATGAAAGAGAGAAAAGATGGAACATAATTTCACATCATGACGAGAAATATATAATATACACATATATATATAAAAGGAAAGAACTGTAATATATGCACAACATCAGAGTACACTAACCTATCATCAGCTTGGATAATTATAACAGCATGTCCTTACAATTGCTGATAAATACAACAACCAATGCAGCGAAAAATATAAGGTACGTGACTACATCTTAGAGGCATCTAGCTCATCACTTGAAAGCTCCAAAGCAACTAGCTAAATCAAGAAAATATGCTCAGGCTGACCTGAGCATTATAAGAAAAATAATGTCCGGATAGTCTGGTAAAACCAACATGAGAAACACAATCAAATGGATTCTTAATGTTTTATAAAGCCCTTCAAAATAAATTTATCTCTTAAGACCACGCCGCACATAAACATGGATGAGTTTTTACCCTACGATAACTAAACCATTTATATTAGAAAATCTAGTGATATTATAATAATGTCTAAGGGTGAAAATAATAGTAATCAAGTAACTACGATGCTCGTTAGTGTACATCACAACAGTAATAGGTATATAATCAAAAACCGATAAGAAGCATTCGCTAATTATATAGGATTCCACGGAGGTGCCCTCAGTACTTCGGGAACGGTCCTCCTGCACAAGGATCAGAGTTATCCTTCAGAAGCAACAATACATCCCTAGTGACTTACAATAGGAAATACATAGCTGGCCACGTAAGGCCGAATGCATCGATCCATGCATGCATAACAACTGTAGGTAACTCTATGAAGGAGATGATTACTCCCTTATGGGTTTGCTAAACCCCTGGTTATGCATCATATCTCTGGTTTTAGTTATTTCCACGGATGAGGCTACGTCCGGCGTTTCAGTTCACGCATTGCCACCTGAACAGATCTCGGAACCACACATGGATTCACGTACCTCAACAGGTCTCAGAACCACACGTGGATTTCCACATCTTAACAAAGATCTCAGAATCACACATGGATTCCCATGCCCGAATGGATCTCGGAATCGCACATGGATTCTAATTTTCAACATCCAAAACTGATCTCGGATCTCCTCCATGCGTAGAACTTGTATATGGTTTTGGAGTGATTATGGTTTCAAGTCATCACTTACAAGTACACTTCCCCACTTAATGAATGTTCCAAAACCAATCGATCGATTTTCGGAATGCTCAATACCGGTTCTTTTGGAAATGATCGGATAATACATAAGAGCAGGGATCACCCCTAACTGTTTATGTAGACAGATCTCCTCATCATTTGTCCTAAAAGAACAAAATGAGTTTATACGTACAGTACAACACCAACGACGGTAATTGTACCATATAATCCCCGTATTTCCCCCAGATGTTTCCAGAGTTAAAATCCTTCGGTGTTAAGTAGGGAAAATATTTCTATACTGCCAAAATTAAGAATGATTGCATATTTAGGCCAAGATTTAATAGTCAGCTATTTAACTATCAAATAAACAAACGTTCCCAAACAGGGATTACATTTCCTATGGAAACCACCAAGCCTCTTAAAATTAATCTTTCATTAAATAAAATCACATTATAAATACTTGAAAATCACATCCATATACTTATCTCAACAGCATACGTATATTCACAAAACGCTATATTTTCGATATTTAGAAAATATAACCATATACTTATCTCAACAGTGTAAGTATATTCACAAAACATCGTGAAAGATTTCTTATTTCAAAATCATATCAAAAGGATCAAAATAAATGTTAGTTAAATTAGAGATAAGAATAACCCCAAATACTATTCCTTCGGTGTTAAGCATGGAATAAAGTTCCACACCACCATAATTAAGAAGGTCGGTTAAGGGAAATACAAATCTCAAATTCTTTTTTAAATTTCTTTTATAAATCCTTTTCATTTATGAAAATTTCTTTTACCAAAACTCCAAATCTATTTATAAAATTTCTTTATAAATCTTCAAATCTGTTTATAAAATCTTTTATAAGTATTAAAACCATTTATAAACTCTTTTATAAATATCCAAAATCATTTACAAAACTCTTTTATAAACTTTCCTTATTTTAAAACAAAACCTCTTTAATAAACCTTAATAAATAAAGTTCCTTTGATAAAAGTCAATCATTTAAAACACTTTCTAAATAGCAAGTTATCATTTAAAAACCCATTTTATTTAGTTATCTTTAAATCTCATGTAAAATAATAACTTTAGAATATTATTAATAATATATTAGAATAACTTTAAGCGATACTATTATACCAAATAAATTAAGTTCAAAACAATATTAATATAATAATTAATTATTTTCAAACATTATTAATACAATAATTAATTAAACTTTAAAATAATATAAATGTAGTAAATAATTAACTTTAAATAATATTAATATGATAATTAATTAAGCTTTAAATATAATTAAATAACTTAAATCGATATAATTAAATAAATTTAATAAAAAATTAAATATAATTAAATAACTTTTAGATAATTGATTAAAATATAATTAAAACATTTTAAACAATAATTAAATAATTTTTTTTAGAAAAATGTGCGATCCTCGAGAATAGAGGAGAGTGCATGTGTAAAAAATAATGGTTAAATATTCTTAAATAACTTTAAGAAATAACTTCAAAGAATCATATTAATAAAATAATTAACTTTAAATCATTATTAAAAACAATAATTAATAATCTTTAAAGCGTTATTAGTAAATAATAATTACTCTTAGAACCTTTTTAATAAATAATAATTACTTTTAAACTAACATTGATTCAATAATTAACTTTCAATTAAGAAAGAGGCTTACCGAACACAATGGTACTTAAACAAGCTACCATATCATTCAATTTAACTTTCCAAGTTAATAACTGGCATTTATGTAATCAACATCTATGTAAATAAATTCAACAATTAACCACCACTGATTAACACATCACTTATTCAAATTGGCATATCAATTAACGACATATAATTATATGTCCAAATCTATAAAATAGCAGAACGGGGATTTATCCTGCTAATTAAATGACCAATTAATTTAATTAGCGAAATGGTGTTTAATTCCACTAAACAGATGTTCGAATTACCCTATTCAATTTACTTTAACAGAACGATGTTTATTTGGCCAAATAGATAACGCCCATGAAGTATAATTAACTAAACTACATTATTATCCAAATTAACGTAATTATCATCAGGCAGTAATAATTTATCATTAAATTTTACTACATCAAAATTAACAAGTTATACTATAATGTTCTACTCGACTATACGAGTCTAATGTAAAAATTTGTAGGTCAAACGGATCTAGAATAAGCAAGTTATCACCTATTAAACTAACACACATTTATATATAAATTAAACATATAATTTATAAGGTTACCCACCCTAGCACACATCATGAGCGGCCCAAAACCAAATTTCCAAACTCACATCCAATGTACAGTGTTCTTCTCTCTTTCATTCTTCAAATTCCCAAATTCAAAATGTTTACAAATGGCTGGAACCGAAATCCGTGTCGTGTCTGTGCACGGGGCACGTACACCATCAAACCACATCGCCGTTCTAATAATGAAGGCCACCTCCAAGTCCGCCTTAGTAAGCTCATCTCATTCCCTGCCTCACCTTCGTGTTCGACTGCTCTTATCTAATTGCGATCATCGGACTCGAAGCCCTAAATGTTGAAAAATTCACGTCATTTTTTGCTGCTGCAGCCCCCACACGACGACGGACCCCACCAAACTCGCCACTCGATGTCACTCCTTGTTCCTCCTAATGTCATTTATATCCCCATTAATGTCAATGTCCGCCAATGACCGTCACGAATCGTTGCCGAAACTTCACCAAAATCCATATATTGTATCACGACTCCAACGGTGCGTACGGCGTGAAGCAATTCTTCTCGGGTTGAGAGAAATCAAATTTTAAAGCTAATGAACAAAATTTCCCCTTAAATATTAACTGACGACTTCTCCCTCATCTCTCAAAGAAATCGAGTGCGATCAATTTCTTAAAATACCATGGATCGAGACAAACCCATTTTGTGTACGGTGGTTTGGCGAAAAGTGAATGGTTTGGGATGTGTTGATTTTAGAAGTTATAAGGAGATTTGAATTTCCTTGGTTTTAGCATGAACAGAGAAATGAAGTCGAGAAAAAATGAAGACGGGGAGAAGAAAATAGGGAAGGATGCTCTGTGGTTGCCTACATATACGTGCCTACCCACTCAAAAGTTATGGAGACAAGAATCAAAGGAGTCAAGGGGACAAGGGAGCAAGCAGACAAATGGGACAAAGGCGGGTTTGCTGAGTTGAAGATGTGATGCACTGTGCTTGATTGTGTATGTTTTGTTTTTTTTGAAATTGAATAGATTTCAGCACCCCATTACATAATAACGCATTCGCGTATGAGTCACAAACGATAGAAAATAAAATACGATTGCATGCAGAAATGTGATGCGATCATAAAATAAAAGTAAAACACATCAGTTATCAAGTTCTGTAAATTTTCAAAAATATCGACGTTTGCCATAAAATACAATAAACGAAAATTCAGTTATTTTCCAAATTAAAAATTATGGAAAAATTCTATAAATTAAATTAAAAATATGTCATCAAAAATTGGGTAGTTATTTGAAATATATATTTTATTATATTTTAAATTTATATCTGAATATTTAAATAAATTAAATATTCAAATTCTAAGACTCAAAAATACGGGTCGTTACAATTTTATATTTCTATTTGTTAATCCTAGTTCAGTTCATATGTATATTTAATAATAAATATTTTATTAATTATATTAATTGCACATAGATTATTATAATTTTATATAGCAGATGTTCTTACAATATTAGAAAGGTTAAATATTACCATTTCATTTCTCTAATAAGGCTCCTTCTAGTATTTTATATTTCTTCAAACTCTAAGATGAAACATAGAAGTCTTTCGACATCACTAGTGAGTGTTAGGACTCGTTTGCCTTAGGATTCTAACCGTGAGTTTGCTCAACATGTCATAACCCTACAGACGATGGATAACCCCTTATCGGTTATATCATATACAAATCCAAACATATGGTTCCTTGTCCTAATCTCATTTCGACCTTGAATTTGCTTAACAAATCGAAAGAAATTATTCACTCATACCTACCATTTCAGGATGGCCTAAGTATAGTATATGTACCTTGAGTTTACTCAACAAATACATATAGTTATCTTACCTCGTCTAGTCAATATATTAATAATACTACACATACTATCTCTAGCTTGAGTTTGCTCAACAGCTAAAGAGTGTGCAAGTAATTTATTAATATATAAATGGTAGAGGACAACACATTCATAATCTTCAAAGTATTATTGACTTATGGAATAATGTATTTCTTATGAAATACCTTTGTGATTCAAGTGTCGAACACATCATTATATGCTATCACCTGTATCAGTTTACTTGTGACATCTTACACCATTAACTGTTACTTATGAAATGATAATCTAGTTGGTTGATAAATGATTGATTTTTCTTTGATGTTGATATTGGACGTTAAATTGCTAATGTTATAAGTGATAAATAATTTGAAATTGAAATCGACGTAGGATAGTTAGATTTGATATATGTAAAATTTGATTAGATGACATTTGCATAATATGACCCTTTAAGATGTTGAATTAATTGACACGTAGGATTTGGTTAATTACATCTTGAACCATTGAATGTATGTTGTTTAAATTGATGATGTATAAAATTGTAAATAGATGACTAGTGAAGAACCGTAATGTAATAATCTTTAATCTACATGAAATGATAGTGTAGATTCTAGAAATAATTATATTAATTTGCACAAACAACAATGTAAATTAATACGATTATTTCGAGATTATCTGAATTGATTATTGGATTGTTCTTGATTGTTGTTATTGCTTGTTTATTTACTTTGACACCATCCCAGTTATCACACTGCAAGTTCCCTTTGCTATGCTTTGCTTTTGAATTGAATTGGAATCGGGTTGAAATGATAAATACCCAAATTAAACTTTGACCTAGGATAGAGAATTAAATAAAACCCGATTGGTCAATAATTTGATTTAAAAATAAAATAAAGATTTTATTTGAATAAATAATAAGGTTTTAAAATGAAGTTGGAATTTGAATTTTTGAAAGGAAATGTTAATATTTAATAATCTGAATCAAAACATTAACATAGTAGTTGATGAAAGAACGTTGTTTTAAAATTTGGAATTATTAATAATTAAGTTTTGAATTTGTTAATAATTAAGTTTTGAAGTTATTTAATAATTAAATAAGATTGAATTATTCAATAGTTAAAGAAAATTGAATTTTTTATTAAGTGAAATTGAACTTCTTGAATAAGTGAAATTAAGTTCTTTATTAATTGAGTTTTGAAATTGTAACTAAGTAAATAAATAAGTGAAATTGAATTTCTATAGCAAGAAATAAAATGTGTTTTATTGAAATTAATGTAAGACTTGAAATGTAAAGAATTGATTTGACGAATCTAATTTTATTCAATTTGAAGTTTTGATATAATGAAGTTGAACGTAAGTGATTGATTTAATGAATTGGAAATGGTTTTAAATGATAAATTTATTTAACGAATGTTGAATGAAATCGATTAATGAATTTAAATTGATTTGAATGTTAAATTAAATTAATTTAAAATGATTTTGGAATGAAATTTATATACGAACTTGAATCAATATTTGAATTGTTTTAAAAAGAAATTTAAATTGAATTATAAGATTTTGAAATTATGAATTTGGAAGTTTTGAAACGTAAATTTTGGAAATTGTTTTAGAAAGACGAACGAAATGTTGATTTACGAATTCTAATTGAAATTGTAATTGATTTGGTTCTGAGATATATTAACGACCAATCGGTGAAATAATTTCGAAGGTTATTAAAGGGACCAGAATCGGTTAGGGACATACTCTCTGTCTAAACCGAAAACCACTTTAATAACTATACGCGGAGTGTGATCCAGAATGAAGTGGTTGGAATGATGTACGTGATGACTAAAGAAAGAGAACGATAATGGATAGCCTTGACACTTGTGTCAAATTGGAAATGACTAAAACAGGAGCCGTGCCGGGCCAAATGGGGGTTAGCTACCTCGAGCGAACACACTTCTTCGAAACTACTCATTACTTGTTGTCGATTGGTGCACCCTTGATTTTGGGAGTGTTGTTTCGCGGTGTTGCGGTCGCTGCGGCGATGCGTTCTCACCAGTCCGGATCAGGCAAACGGTAGTTTCACTACCTTGGGCATTGCCTCATGTGCCTTGTCATACTTGGATCCCTTTATATGCGACCACTACGATTTATTTTGTGTTATACCTATGGAGTACTCCCTGATATCCCACTAGTTTACGATGGAGTTTACAGTGCTGTATAGACTATAACGCTTATATAAAATGTGTTAAGGGGAATAATGGTAGCGCCTTAACACTATTTTGATACCTTATATTACTGATAGACATTATCTACTTAGCGTACATTACTACCTAGTAGATAGTTTAACGGATCCTTAAAGGATGGTTATTCCAAACATCCTTTAAGTTACTTGTATTTCAGTTGCTATTTCACTTGAGTTGGATTTATTGATATAAGAATGTTAATCCTGACTCGAGTGTTTTGTGTTTTGCTTTACGCTCGGGTCAGACTGAGTGTACCAGTATTCGAGACTCACCTTTGGAGTTGGAGCTTTGCTTGAAGATCCAGCCATCTATTCTGCTTTTAGTATTCGATGATTCCAGTGATGTATTCTGATTTGTATTTGATGTATCGTGTTACTCTTCCGTTGTATCTGGTTTAACTCTGATGTAACTTATATATTTATATAGTAGCTTCATGAACTACTATCTCTTTTATTTCCGCTGAAATTATTACTCTGTGTCTGTGATCTATGATTATTTATTTACTGTATATGTTCAGTTTTGTCAATTTAAATAAAAAATTCGGTATTTTGAATTATTCAAGTCTGACATGTGCGGATGCGAATGGTCCAAAATAGCGGGTCGTTACATTATATATAATATATATGTGTTTATCATATTCAGATATGTATGTACGTGCATGTGAGATATAATATAGTGTACATGGTTTGACGTGTACGTATAAAAATGTAGGGATTTATGCCGCAACGGACATGTTGGCCCCTCTTGTATACTTATGTGTTGTCTAAATGTATATACACACACATATATATATATAAATAATATAATATATATATATAATTATATTTTTATTATAAACGATACTTATAAAATAAGATTTAAATAATGCACTTAAATAAATAAATATGTATATATAGTATACAATTAAATTGCAAAATTGTTTTGAATTTTAATATGCAAAAAGATTCGAATAGATGTATAAAGTTATATATGCATAATTTAAAAATAATTTTTTTAAATGAAGTTTAAAGACAATAAATATAATGTATAAGAGTGTATATATATACTTATAAATGTTTTATAATATAAATAATAATAATAAAATTAATATATACTTACATAATATAGCTCTCGGCCCAGAAATACTATTTAATTTTTTTTCGGTTTATATTTTTAATAATTAATTTTTTTATTCAGTACGGAAATATGCTTTAAAAATATTTTATAATTTCTATAAACAGAATGATGATATTATAATTTTGCATCAAAATTTTGTACTTATATTTTACATAATTTGTAAATTTATGTTTGTATTTACCGTTTACATAATTAGTTTTAAATTAAATAAATTTTTTTGGCAAATTCGACGGGGTTAAATGGTCCCCTACCATATATTGATCCACTCGGGAAAGAAACGAATAAATTATAGAAAGAAAAGAAATAAAAACAAAACAACAAAGGATAAAGAGAAGGGGATAAGTGGATCAAAACCAAGGAAGACACGAAAAATAGAAGGAGAAAAAGAAAACTGAGGGCATAACAAAATAAAGAGGATAAGCTAGCCATGTACAGATGCATCACCAGGCTCAAATGGAATATTCACATCAGGTAGCACTCTCCTCACTTCATATACTATCAAGTCAATTAGTTGCTTCCAGATTTGCTTTTAGTTTCATCAAACACTCTGGTGTTCCTCTCAATCCGAATGAGTCGGAAAAAAAATTTGAACAGCATTCCATAAATTTTTAAGCACTCATTATTCCTAGCGGTTAGCCTCAGGAGAATCTCCCACTCGTCCAACATGTTCATTCCTACTATCTTGAAGCCTGCACCAGATTTTACTTCATGCCATAAACCACTAGTCATAGGGCAATCAAAGTAAAGATGTTTAATAGTTTCTGGTTGGTCATTACAGTAGCTGCAGTAGACTATAATGTTCATTCCTCTACCGACAATCTTGACACACGTGAGGAGAGCGTTGTTTATGACCTTCCAGAGCAAGAGATTATCAAAGGCTGGACTTTCTCTTTTCCAAACCGTAGTGTGCCATTTGCAACGTGGCAGATCATCATCACCAGTCAGTAGTTTGTAAGCAGTTTTAGTGGAGAACATAACATTCGTTGGATCCCAAGCTAATTTATCAAAGTGAGAATATTTATATTCCATAGCCTGAATTGAATTCCAGAGAGATGTGATGTTTTGGTTTGAACTGTTAGGTAAGACAACTCGACCATAAGTGATGAATGAGTTAACTTTAGCATCCTCTCCTACCCCAGATTGAATTAGTTCATGATGATTAATAAGTCTTATAAGGAGACATCCTTGTTTGTACCACGGATCATCCCAGAAACTAACCTGATTATGTGGTGTAATAACATACTGAACAAGAGGAAGAACAACTTCTCTTAACTTGAATAAATTGCGCCAAGTCCAACTGAAATTTTGCGGTGGTATTATATTCCATGTGTTCCTCCCTTTAGTAACATATTTATACGACCATTGTACCCATAAGTTATCTTTTTCATTAATAAAGTTGTCAAGATTTCTGGCTGAGGCAGCTTTGTTCCATTGTGACAGGCTAAGAATTCCCAACCCTCCTTTGTTTATGGGCTTTTCAATTTGTTTGAATGCAATAGGAGATGTAGCGACTTTGAGTTCCACCAGTCCAAAAAAATCTCATCACTGAACTTCTTATTAATTTGATAAGCCGGTGAGGTAGTACATAGGTTCTAGCCTTGTAAACTATCATCGAGAATATAACTGATTTAATTAGTAAGTCTACCAGCTTGACTCAGTTTTCTACAAGACCAACATTCAAGCCTAGCAGTAATCTTTTCATACAATGGATAGCACTGACTGGTGGTAATTTGAGATGTTGCCATGGGGACTCCACGGTAGGTAACAGTTTCATTACTAGTTCTGATCCCAGTGATGTTGAAGATAGCTTCCTTTTGTTCCTGATTAATGTCAGCCAACATGATGCATGATTTATCCAAGTTCACCTTTAGGCCTGTTATTTGGTAACAGTTTTAAATTAAATAAATTAATTATACAAATATATATATGGATTAAATAAATTTTTGTTTTCATTTCCAAAAACATGTACATATATATACAAATAAATAATTTAAATATATAATATATTATTATTCTAAACTTACTTTTAAATAAATTTAAAATCAATTATTAATTTATTTAATTTAAAAATTGTTTTATGACAAGATCGTAAGTAATATATGAATGTGTACACATACAAATTTATATACACACACACATACACACACGCACATTTATACAACCATCTAATTTGACAACATATGAATATACAAATTCATCATAATCAATTGCTATCTAATAGACATATGATATTATGATTATATTATACATTTACATGGTTTTAAATGAGAAATAGTTACTTTCACTAATGCTTAGAATTCATACCTTGAAATAGTGAACTAATCTTCTTGAATCCAATTCTAAGTCAGATGTTGCTAGCTCCCGAACATCCTTACCACCAACGATCGAATCGACTTTTCATTTGATGTTCTGGTGTTGGAATTTTAGGGCTTTGAAAGGGATGAGGCCAGAAGAGAGGTAAAAAACACTTTTGCAAGTGAGGATAGGATGGTTTTTATAAAGAAAAGATAAGAGAGTAAAAGTAGGATCTAGATCCTTGTTTGTCTCTTACCCATTCTCTCCTTTTAAACGTTCAAAATCCTCTCCTTTAGCCATCAAATGGCTACCCCTAAATGCCCGCCTAAAGCCGCCTAAACCATGCGCCCTATGGGCCTTAAAGCCAGCCCAAGACTGAACAAAATTTGTTGCATTTAAATCTAATTTAAATGCTTATTGATATCGCATATCAATTAGTGTTTGTACAGCCATTATATGTACACTATTTAATATTGTTTAACACACATCTAATAATTAATATTTCATAAATATTAATTATTTAATTAATTTATAACAATTACAAATTAATTAAATTAGGTGGTAATATGAGTATTTGACATTTCAGTTGTGTGAATCTTAGATGTAAATTTGGTCAGCAATTAATATAGAACAATTCGAGAATTAACTTTCACACTTCACTTAGCAGGTGGTGTAACATTATGGCCAAATTTATCGCTTACCTAGTATCAGTAAAATCCAATTTTACTTTATTAAGCATTACTTGGCAGTGACACTTATTTACACTAGTTCTCTTCATCAAAACTATATCGCTTAGGACTTATGGAATTTAGTAGTAGTCAAAAATCCAATATTGTCCATATTCAACTATTTAGTTCAAACATAAAATAATTGGTTCAATAATAACAATTATTTAACCAAACTACTCTGGCCAGAGACTTTGACTTTGAGTTGACTTTAGTTGACCGTAATACTAACCCCATATAGCCGAGGAGACAAATTTTCTCTTGAATGGTGTCTCACTTCCAATGCTTCCACTCGACCCAACTATAGTCGTTCGATGGACATTGTGCCACAATTTAAATAAAATCAAAGTGGATTTTCCATATTGAAGCTCGACAATATTCTCAGGTCGAATGAGTTTGTAAAATTATCACATCGATATTTTCTATGACCTCGGTTATATTAACCAATGGGAAACTATCATATGAGTCATTCCATAGTTATGTAATAACTATAGTATGTAACCTCTTGGTGCCCCCAACAGCCATGAATAATACACTGCCCAACATTTGAAGAGCATTACGTACTTTAGTCTCAGCGGATGTATCGATATCCAGTCTCGATACATCTTGACTAGGGATATTAAAATGGAATGTTTATTTTATTGTGATAAATCACTCATGATTATAACACATTGTAATTATTATTACAAAACGTACCATTTATAGATTTTCTATTAAATATATTTTTAATTTAATTAATTAATTAATTAATATAACATATATTATATCAAGTATATGATATAAAGAAAACACCTTTTATTTCAAATAAAGGTTGGTCATTGAGTTAGATATATGTAAGAATTACATAATTGTTCCTAGGGCATACCCCCAAATTAATCATTAGATGCATGAAGTGAGTACCAAATCTGAATTAAGACCACCAAATGATCGTTTAGAGTGTTCTCGAGTATTTATGAAATACTAGAGAATTGTTTATAGAAACAACAAACTTCCTGTGAAGGAGTGCACGGGCTTAAGTTTCATAAATGATATCGAATATTGTTTGTCAATCCTAAACTCGTGTTCAAACTTAAGTTAAGAACTTACGTTGGGAATGTTCCAGACAATAAATAGTGGCTGATTCAACAATATGCTAAGTACAACGCCTCAAATAGTGCAGCAATATAAGAAGTATAAATAAATGCACAAATTTATAATTGAGCTAGGGGTGATTCCAAATGTTGAGAATCACATGACTTTGTTATATGATAGTATGATGCGATACAATTCATAAAAGAACCTAAAGCTCGCCGGAAGTCGAAAAACATACTCCAAAGGGTTCCATGTGATAAATGCAATTTATTAGCATAAGGGAGAGTTGACTGACAGAATAAATGATTGAAACAAAATAGCATACCTGTTCACTAAGGATCTGGCCTGATTATATCTGAAAAAACTGGTTAGATGAGTTGGAATAAGATTCCATAATTGTCCCCAAGTGCAAATGGTATATTGATAGAGTAACGAGTATTCCCTATGGAAAATTATGTAATTTGTTACGTATATTAAACTAGATAACCAATCTTGTTCAAAATAAAAGGTCGTCTCTTTCTATTATATATTTATTATATTGCAATATAATTAATTAAACATCTAATTTAAAGTATATTAAATATAAAATCCTTAAATGATATGTTATGTGATAGTAATTACAATATATTGTAATCTTGATAAATTTATCACATTAAAAAGACATATAATTTTAAAATTTCTAGTCAAGATGATTCGAAACGAGACTCCGATACATCCATTGAGACTAGAGTATGTAACACTCTTTAAATGTTGGATGGTAATTTACTCATGATTGCTGGGGGCACCAAAGGATTTTCTTCTAATAGTTATTGGATTACTATATAATGAATCACTCGAGAGTTCCCTATTTGTTAATATTACTAAGGTCAAAGATACAATCTTGAAGTAATGATATTACATAGTTTCCTCGACTTGAGAATACTATGGAACTTCAATGTGCAAACTCCACTTTGATTATAATTGAATCGTGGTAGACGTCCATAGAATAGATATAGTTGGGTTGGGTTTAAGCATTGAAAGTGAAACACTATTCAACAGAGAATTCGTCTCCTTAATTAAATAGCACCACGGTCAACTATAGTCAACTCAAAGTCAAAGTCTCTGGCAAGAGCAGTACAGTTAATAATTATTATTATTACTGAACCAAGAATTTTATGTTTCAGCCAATCAAGTTAAATGTGGACAATATTGAAATTTTGATCAAAACCAAAATCCGTTAGCCCAGATATGATATAGTGTTGATGAAGAGAATTAATGTAAATAATTGCTCCTATCGGGTGCTGCTTAAAATAACTAAAATTAGATTTGACCAAAAAGATGTGTATTTATACCTTTGAGTCACATAACCATTGCTTGTGCCGAAATTGGTCACAAACACCCAATTATACGTGAAAGCACCAATATCCGGTCACCGATCACAGATAGTATATGATGTAGAGAATATAATATGAAGAATAATCAAATTAAAATGAAAGCAAGTAAAAGAGACAAGTTTTATAGTGGTTCGGCTAACTCTGGCCTACGTCCACTCCAGAACAATCCTTTTTATTGTACTGAAATTTGAGTACAGTTACAATCCAAAATTTCAGAATAAAAACGGCGGAGTCTCCCTAGGTAGAAGATGAAGCGAAACATAATGAAGATTCTTTTTTCGAAGCCAAGCCTATTGTATTTATAGGTGAAACTTCGGCTACAGGGTCTTCTCACCTACATGGGTCCACCATAACGACCGGCAATCCCGATTCGTCAATAAATAACGATCGGCATAGTCAAACCGATTGTTATTCCTCCATCCAAATCAATGCCGATCGCTTCCGGCGAGTCCTTCATGCTGATACCTTCCTTTCCATGTCGCTACGCCGATCCAACTCCTCTTAATGTCCCATACCGACCCATCCTCCATGAAGTAGCCGATCCATCTCCCCCATGAAGGTATGCCGAACCCTCCCAATCCATGAAAATATGTCGATCCCTCTAAGTCATGCCGATCCTTGGCACTTAGGTTACTTCGCTGATCCCTGAAGCTTTAAGGTATTACGCCGATCCAACTCTTTCCAGTGCATGCCATACCGATCCCTATCACAAAACTCCAATATGCTGACCCCTTAGAGTACTATCAGGGCCGATCCATCCATCGTGTACAATGTTGATCCATGCTTTCCCGACCCCTCATGCTTAGAATTTTATGCCGATCCATAAAGTACCAACCCATATCATGTCAAACCATATTTAGCCGATCCTTCCTCTTATGTCGATCTGTGCTATGCTGAACCTTCCTATACTAATCCTCCCTATGCCGATCCCTCACTATGTCGAACCCTCCTATGTCGATCCATATTATGCTAATCCAACCTATGCCGACTCATATCACGTCGTACCCTCCTATGCCGATCCTTCCATTTTCAAGCCAAAATTCACATTTCAAGCACTCTACATCATTTATCTACCGACTACGTTTAATCCTGGCTTCGTGTTATTATCTGTAGTTGATTATCCATCCATCCATTTGAGCCAAATCCATGCTATCCTAGCCTTGGCAACCGTGAAGTCTATTGGGTTAAATCCACTTGTATACTGCCTTGACAAAAGGCGGGTTAACACTTTGCCCCCAAAACATGCCTTGCGATAGGAAGGCGTGTTTTGAATTGCTTTAAATCGAAAATTCGAAGTCCGTAATCCATTGATTGCCATATTTTCCAATCCAAAATCCAATCCATTGCCAATCCGATTTCTTGATCTCTCCGGTTTATTAGCGAAACCCATGACTGTTTTGAGTCGATATCCAGTTCCAAATCCATCCCAAATCCATGATCTCTCCTAATTGTATTATCCAAATCTGGGACCACTTCGGGTCCAAATACAAATCCTTAGACCTCTCCGGGTCGTTTTATCTAAATCTGGGACCGCTCCGGGTCCATACCCAAATCCATAGACCTCTCTGGGTCATTTAATCCAAATCTAGGACCACTCCGGGTCCATATCCAAATCCTTAGACCTCTTCGGGTAATTTAATCCAAATCCAGGACCGCTCCGGGTCCTTGTCGAGCACAATCTATATTCAATGACCTGACTAGGCCGATCCTGTCACTCTTCAGCGAAGTGGCCTACCCCTTGCCAGGCATAGTCCATACCAGATGATCCGTTGGGTTCTATTCTTCGGCCTCGACTCTTCGGTCGAGGACTTAATCTATGGGGTATCCTACTCCAGCCTTGATCCCCAATCAAGGACTTAATCCATGGGGTATCCTACTCTGGCCTCGATCCCTAGTCGAGGGCTTAATCCGTGCTCGAGTCCATCCCGTCGCTCTCCGGCGAAGGGACTCGTAACTCACGGTTATTGCCCCATCTCTCCGGTCAGGGCCATTACCGTGACACGTATTATTTATTACATTTAATCCAGATTTAATCATTCCAAAGTCCAGTTGGTAAAATATAAAATAAAAGCCCGTACAATCGAAAAAACTAAATAGCCATAGTATCAGAAAAATCAGAGTTCGTAGTAAATGGAAAAAATCAAGTTTCATAAACCCGAGCATCACGGTTCATCGTCATCTCAGAGCATGCCTAGGGACCGTCCTCGATCATGTACATGTGTAAGTGACTTAGCCGTACTACTGCGGGGTTTATTACTTATTCCATTCCATAAATCCAATCAATTAACGATAAGTTGACGATGATGCCTTGATCCATGCCATCTTCATTCGAGGTGGGCGATGGCTGCTCCTGTTCCACTGCTACAGCCTAAGTCCTTATATATTATTGCAACTGACCATTCCTTATATGTTCCTCGATGATATCCTTCAAATGCCTGCAGTCGTATTATGCCCATCCAGCACATGGAATAGGCAATGCTTTCCCGATGCCCGCTCGTATTCGGAGGGTTCCCTTTTCACCAGCCTTCGATCCTGAAGGCGTCCTTGAGTATCCAAATAAATCTTTTCCAGAGGTTCGGTCAAATCCATGTAGGAAAAGAATTTCGGTTCTCTCCATTGCCTTTTCGACATATTAATGCCATCATTCATTTTCTGTTTGCCTTTATCATTCTTGTTCACATCTCTTGATGATCCTCCACTCTGCACAGCATTTACCTCCAATTTGCTTGCTCGTGCATCTTCCTATCGTAGGAACCTTTCTGCTTCATGGTAAAACTCCCCTAGATCCATAGGTGGATCCTATGCTAGTGAATCCTTGAATTTCGTGCCATCAGCAATTTCAGATACAGCCGCCATCAAAACCATGGATGGATCTGGACGATCCACTGATGCCGCTGCAACATTAAATCGTGTTAGAAAACTTCTCTGGGGCTCTCCGGTCCTCTGTTTCAGTGTTGTCAAACTCATCACATTTCTGGGTCTCAAGATGTGAACTCTAAACTGTCTCATAAACCTTTCGATCAATTTTGTCCACGTGCCAATAGAGCCGCTTTCCAACTGTCTGAACCATAGTGCTGCTATATCCGTCAAATACAAAGGGAAGCATCGTGCCATGACCTCCTCTGATGCCCCCCAGTACTTCCATGTGCCTCATGTACCTTGTCAGATGAATGGTGGGATCCGTTCTTCCATCATATGTCTCCAATGTTGGTAGTTTGAATTCTGGTGGATTCCTGGCTTGCCTAATCGTAGGAGTGAAGGGGCTCCTAGTCACATCTTCCAAATCTCTATTTACCAATCCTCCTCTCATGGCCGGTCTGATCATTTCTGCCAACCTATCGTTGTCATCAAGTGGCAGTCTTTGTCTATTGTCTCCAACCTGCCCCCCGAGTCCATGAGTCAACTCTTCTGGACGAGCACCCATATCCCGATCAACGCCAAATTGTATAGCACCACCCGGTATCCTGCCTGGAGTGAAGCCAATATAACATGGGGCATGCCCCCAAGTGTGGATCGATCGATACCGATCATTCTATAACGATCGGCTATGGTATGGCCGGTTGGTCAGGGTCTCTCCCGGTGGCTCCACTCTATCCCACATCATGCTTGCTTCATTTCCTTGGTTCTGATTCTGGACTTCCTCAGCACCTGCTGCTCCAACTCCGTGATCCACATTTCCAGTATTTCCCGCTACTCTATTCCCTTGGTTTTGCACTCCAGCTTGTCCAATCTGTCGGAGTAGGTTTTGTATCATTTCCTCCTGTCTCTTTAGCATCCTTTCCTGCATAGCATCCATCATTGTTTCCATCGCGTCTCTGGTAATGAAGACTAAGGCCTGATTAACTCCTAAGGAAGCCTCCTGACTTCCTTCATGATGGCTCCTATCTGTTCTCTGTCTCCTTGTTGATTTCCTAGCCGTTGCTTCCTAAATCCAAGTTCCCAAGCTTTCAAATCCAAGATCCTAACTTCCAAATCCCTGAGTGCAAGCTTTCTCAGTGAAAGCACCAAAATGTTTACGCCGAAATTGGTCACAAACACCCAATTATACATGAAAGCACCAATATCTAGTCACCGATCACAGATAGTATATGATGTAGAGAATATAATATGAAGAATAATCAAATTAAAATGAAAGCAAGTAAAAGAGACAAGTTTTATAGTGGTTCGGCTAACTCTGGCCTACGTCCACTCCAGAACAATCCTTTTTATTGTACTAAAATTTGAGTACAGTTACAATCCAAAATTTCAGAATAAAAATGGCGAAGTCTCCCTAGGTAGAAGATGAAGCGAAACATAATGAAGATTCTTTTTTCGAAGCCAAGCCTGTTGTATTTATAGGTGAAACTTCGGCTACAGGGTCTTCTCACCTACATGGGCCCACCATAACGACCGGCAAGCCCGATTCGTCAATACATAACGATCGGCATAGTCATACCGATCGTTATTCCTCCATCCAAATAAATGCCGATCGCTTTCGGTGAGTCCTTCATGCCGATCCTTTCCTTTACATGTTGCTACGCCGATCCAACTCCTCTCAATGTCCCATACCGACCCATCCTCCATGAAGTATGTTGATCCATCTCCCCCATGAAGGTATGTCGAACCCCTCTGATCCATGAATGTATGCCGATCCCTCTAAGTCATGCTGATCCTTGGCACTTAGGTTACTTCTTCGATCCCTAAAGCTTTAAGGTATTACGCTGATCCAACTCTTTCCAGTGCATGCCATAGATCCCTATCACAAAACTCCAATATGCCAACCACTTAGAGTACTATCAGGGCTAATCCATCCATCATGTACAATGCCGATCCATGCTTTTCCGACCCATCATACTTAGAATGTTGATCCATAGAGTACCGACCCATATCATGCCGAACCATATTTAGCCGATCCATGCTATGTCGAACCTTCCTATACTAATCCTCCCTATGTCGATCCCTCACTATGTCAAACCCTCCTATGTCGATCCATATTATGCTAATCCAACCTATGCCGACTCATATCACGTCGAACCCTCCTATGCCGATCCTTCCATTTTCAAGCCAAAATTCACATTTCAAGCACCCTACATCGTTTATCTACCGACTACGTTTAATCCTGGCTTCATGTTATTATATGTAGTTGATTATCCATCCATTTGGGCCAAATCCGTGATATGCCAGCCTTGATAACCATAAAGTCTATTGGGTTAAATCCGCATGTATACTGCCTTGACAAAAGGCGGGTTAACAACTGTAATGATGAATATTCCAGAAAAAACTACATGATTTAATTAATTTATAATCATTTAAAGTTAATTAAATTAATTATTTATGAAATATAAATTATTATTTCATTTGTTTAAATACCATTAATATTTAATAAAGCGCGTATATAAAAATTATAAATGCACATATCCATATACGATATTTATGAATATTTAAATTAGATTTAAATGGATTAATTGCTAAGTGGTTTTTGAGAGAAAAATTAGGCCCACATACCTCTTATATGTCTAACCATGCACGATGAAAAGGGAGAGGTTTCAAATATGATTTGAATATCAAAGGAGTAATTAAAGAATCGAAATAAATTTCCATCATTTACTCTTCTTTATGACTCACTTAATTCTCATTTATGAAATGATTTTTTTCATTTACTCTTCGTTATGGCAAATAGATATAAATAATGTAAATGTAGTAGAAATATACGGGTTGATCACAATCGATTTATACTGGTTCGGACCTCCCATCCTAAGTGCAGTCCCTAAGCACCTCTTAGGAATTTCACTATCAATACCCTCACTTCAACCGAATGAATAGGTTTACAAACTCCGCCTGAACAACCAAACAAGACTTCTACACTGACTGCCTAAGGAATACACAACAGGACTTCAATCTTTTCTTTACAAAGAAATAGCTTGACTATATATTGTGTCTTCAATACATTGAGTAGTCGCACTAGAGTACAACTTCTATGACCTTCAAAAATGATGCAGAATTAGTTTGCAGAGGTTAGAAATTGGATTAGGACTAGACTTGAATGTTGTAGAGTAAAAGAGCGCTAGTCTAAATTTACTTTTAGAATGAATATGGAGTTTAGGGCTTTTGGAAGCAAAACAAGAGTAGTTTAGGATTAAATGAATTTTTTTGGGATAGTGGAAGGCTTATATGGGAGTGATAATATGCCATTAAACAAGAGCAATCCTTCAGCAATTCAGTTTGGAAGAGATGCATCCATTGGAATTTTGCAACACTTGAAGAATACGCTTGAATGGACACTTTAACTATTCGTTTTATAATGTTTATATAAAACCTTTAGCAGGCATCTATTTAATAGTAGGCATAGCATAACAGTATGATGCATGTGTTTCTCCTTAATGACTTGGTTTTGAATCCCACCTTTGTTGTTTTTTCAATTCTTTATTTCTTTTACTTTGTCATGTGCAGTTGCTAGCATGTTTCAATATGAAAGGTTATGTGGCGTGATGGATGGAACATGTGCTCTTACATATGCTGCCTAGGTTTGAATCCTGTCGTTGATGAATATTTCTTTTTCTTGAATGTCGCGGACAATAAAGTAAACTACAAACCACATTTCAAACAAAAGTGCTCATAGCATGGTTGGTAAGGGGGTTGGGTCCCTTTATGTTGAGTAGGGTTCGATTCCTGCCTTGTTCCTATTTTTTTGGCATTTAATTTTTCTTTGATTTAGGTTCGAATCCTTCTTTGGCTGTAATTTTTTCATTCACTATATTAGGCTACTAACCAATTTTCTTATCGAATCTTTTCTTGATGTGGTTGGTATGATGGTTGTTGTTTGACTAGATGTCTTATGTTCAAATCCCACCATCATTTTTTCTTCTTTTATTTTTCTCTCCTTTTTTTGTAATGTCCGGTGTAGTTCATATAAAATTTATCATTCTTAGCTAATTGACCTAAAATTACTCAACATACACGTTTAGAGCATTGTCATATAGTTATTATCATCAAAACACTAAAATCGTGTGTTTAACAGCGTATGCATATGAGTTGGCACACACTTTATCGTAATAAAAGGAATCCCCATTGTTACGTGCCTACCAACCCATATTTATACACCACTCTCCAAGTTATTTAGCGATGTGTGACTATTTCAATTCCAAACCATCGTTCCTTCTTGTAACATGCTAGACAACCTTAACAATCTTCCCCCTTGACTCGCATCCCCATGAGGTACTTTGGAGAGCATTGTTTGTCTACATGGTCTAGTTTGCAACCTTCGGCTCTGATACCAATTGTTGTGTAACGACAGTTAGACCAAGTTCTTCATCTCCATAACGTGGTGTATGCATATGAGCTGTCACATACTTTATTGTAACAAAAGAAATCTCCAATGTTACATTCCTACCAACTCATATTTATACACCACTTATCCAAGTTATTTAGCAATGCGAGACTTCCAATTTCAAATTGTCGTTCCTCCTTGCCACATGTGAGACAACCCTAACAAAAAATATCAAGAGTTAGGGGGAGAGGATTTGATATGATTTAATAGTGAATTAAATAGGAAAGGTTTAAAGAAGGAAATTGAATGGTTCAACGTTTCCCTTACAAACTAAATCTTCTTTACTTCATTTCATTATTATTCTTCCTGACAAAAATTTCTTTCTTTTCTCTCCTACTTTCCGTTAATGTCAGAATTTATCACGGCTTCCATGGCTAAAAAGTTTCCCTAAAAAAAGTTCAAATTGAATCAATTTATTAAAGGTGGTTTATACATCTTGTTCTTTGCAAAATCTGGAGGTTAATTCAAGAATCTAGAAGCATCGATTCATCATTAGATTTACGACTTTTGGCAAAATCCTAAGGTACTACTCCAACTTAATTTGTTTAGGTGTTTCTCTTGTTCATATGCTTGGATTCTATATAATTCATCTTGTATTTTAATTACTCATTTTGTAACATGTTATTCAGATCCCTATTTGTCAATCTAAATTAAAAGTATGTTTAGCATGTCAATTTGATTCAAATCTACTTTTGTTTTTATCTTCATTCACTATATTTTCATTATGATCCATTTAATTTTGATCCTTTATTCCTATGATAAGTTATTTTTGCTCTTTGTATTATTTAGTTATGAACTTTCCTATCACGAATTTGCATATGTCTAAGTTGTCCAATTCCTGTAACAACTCACACCGGAACAGGCCTAAACCTCGAGTCTTACCTTTTCAGTACTTGGGCGGTATATTTCAAAATAAGAATATGTCTACGAACATAAAACCATTAAAATCATTATTACTTCTTTATAAGGAAAGGAGGCGGGTCCAACCACTTAGTACCTTCTATTCTAGAAGTAGATCACATATCCCAATCATATGTCATAAATAGCTAATAATGTGAGAGACGGTACCCAAGCCACTTAATACTTCCCAGTGGAAAATAGGTAGACCCCATCATTTAAGGCCTATTTCTAGAAGCGTGCTCCTCTATGGTACTATCTAGTTGACATAATATGGAATCTCATAGACCACTTAATACTTCCAAGTGGAAAATAGGCAGACCATGTTATTTAAGGCCTAATTCCAGAAGTGGACCCTTGTAGAGATACCACCTAACGTAACCCCTTGGACATTTAATACTTCATCTAGGGAAAAAGGAGGGTCCAATCACTTAATACCTCAAGCCTCAAAGCAGGCCCTTCGTCTTATGGCCCATACTGATAATGACGTATCGCATTAGTCCTCTATTCATAGGAACTGGTAGTCATATTAGCTGAACAGATTTTCCCTATAGAATTTGAAACTAACCTCACGCCATTACAAATATTTATCATAAGGATATCTCACGTCAATAAAAGTGTACACAGCTGCTGGTAGCCTCAAAGTGAAGGACAGACTTTCGTCATGTAACACTATTAACCTCGCACCCCTGTGACTTAGCCATAAATTAATAACTAAACACACACACACACATAATATTCTCACCATTTCATAAATAAGGCCTTATAAGAAATCTTCCTTATTAAGCATTAAAATAATAATTAGGATATATAAGAGTTTCCTTTTATTTTTGCCTCAAAATCAATTACCTTCCTAGTGGGGGGAAAATGTAAATAAATGCCTAATTAACTACGCCATATACGCAATAATTATAAGTTAATTATGTAAATAGATATAAATAAATATTCATGCCTGGTAAGTTCTGAACGCACGAATTTTACGCTCTAAACTAGCGTTAAATGTCAATTCTCCAATCAATTATTATTACAAGTTTTTATCTTCAAATTCCCAAGATTTCATGGAATTCAAATGTCAAAAATAGGGAATAAATATTCATAATCAAAACTGTAATAACAGACTAGTAAATAAAATAGAAACTCAATTTATTACACCAATTCAATGGAATACCTTAAACAATAAGAACTGTAATCTAAAACCCATATTTTATTCAACTTCTCTTTTTACAAAGAAATAGACATGAATAAGTGGTGTAAACTACGAATAGAATTCGTAATCTAAACCCCTTATTTTATTGAAGAATCACAATTTAACCCAAAGAAGAAGGAGAAGTGGAATAGACTGTAATTATCAAAAATTACATAAACGAAACAAATTCCATCAAATTAGTGTAAATAATTAAGAATCGCAACATAGAATTGACATTTCAAAACAAAAAGTAATTTTGAGGGATTTTATCTATCATATTTTCAAAATCCCAAAATCTCTAAGGCATATTCAAATCCAAAAGTAATGCATTGAACAATTGCCGAAAAGAAATACTAAGGTCTCCACTCACAGATTAGCCTTAGATTTACTCAAATGGATTTGTAGCCTTCCGATCTTTTCCAGAATCTCTCTCTTTTGATATATATACACACAATAGGGAAGAGGTACATATATTCATTAGATTTGGAACAATTGGAGAAGAGTAGGATAAGAATAGATTGGGGGAAGAAGAAACAAATAGAAAATAGGTTGACTTTTTACTTGAATTCTCTATAAAGTTTCTGAATCTTATTAGAGAGATAGCAATGACATAGTTTCTTCATATTCCCTAAAATACTATAAATAAAAGTGGAAAGGATATGGTTATATTTATAGGAGTTAAATGCACTAGAACCGTAGGATGGAAATGGATATGAAAAGGGTAAATCTGGAGCGCACAACCAAATAGAACATAATGTAAAACCTTAGCCACCGCAGGAAACTGTCGTTGCCAAGCGGTCGACCACCCTTGGATGATCGATCGACCACCACGGTCGACCAGTTGACCTATTCAGGTCGACCGCTCCTTTATTCATGGGCGTTTATTCGGTTTCCACTGCCGTATTATTTTATTCCATAATTAACTTTTTAACATTAAGCGTTAATTAAATGTTTACTTAGCCCCCAAGATAATTTTTGAAATTTATATCCTAAATTTGATTTCTCATTTTAATTTGAATTCAATTAATTTAAATCTGAGAACATTAAATGCTCATAACTTCTTTGTTTGAGCTTCGTTATCAGCATATTATATATGGAAACATATTAGAATTTCGCAACGAATGCAACGGAATAATTTTCATGGCCAAATTCCAATTTTTATAAAATTTCTATATCCAACCCTTATCATATTTAATTTAATTTACTTTATTTATTTATGGTTCATTTTACGGGTTGTTACATTCTTCCCCCTTTAAAATGGATTTCGTCCCAAAATCTTCCATGGGGCAAACAACATAACTTGCAATAACATCCATGTTATACAACCAAGTTTTCTACACAACCATCTACTCAACCAATAGTGCAATGTGTTATGTACTACAGACATGCTAAAATAAGCTCAATCCTAGCGTGAGTGTGTAATCATGTCATGTCAACATGTATGCAAATATCCTAAACATGCATAAAAATTTCTATATGAGTGTAAAGTGATTGTGAAAAAGTGTAACAACCATCTCCAAACATCCAATCTAGCAACCGCAATGTAACCAAAATCCTAATTTTGGAGAGAAAAATTACCGGTGAAAAGCTCTGGGTGAGTGCTCTTTATCTTCTCCTCGAACTCCCATGTGCTTTCCGCCGGATTGTCCCTCCACTGTACTCGAACCAACTTAATTATTTTATTATAGAGTATCCTAGTAACGTGCACCACAATATGTGCGGTGGCACGAGACATTATCAGCTCCATCTCAAAATCCCCTAACTGATCAGGCTCCACTCCACTAGCAGTGTCATGAAGGTATTTCCTAAGGTGAGAAATGTGGAAAACATTATGGACCCCTGCTAACTTGTCAGGAAGCTCCACACGATATGCCAATTTTCTTATTCTTTCCAGAATTTTAAATGGCTCAATAAATCTAGGTTCCAATTTTGTAGACTAGCCAAATTTAACAACTTTTCTAAGAGGGGAGATTTTAACAAATACCATATCTCCGCCCTCAAATTTAAGCTCTTTCCTTCTTTTATCCACATAAGATTTCTGATGGTCTTGCGCTACCTTCATCCTCTGCCTGATCAACTCTGCTTTTTCATGGTATCACGGATCAAATCGGGTCCGAGCAATACTTTGTCGGTGGTTTCTCACCAGCAACTAGGCGATTTGCATGGCCGCCCATAAGTGCTTCAAAAGGGGCCATACCAATGGTAGTTTGATAGCTATTATTATACGTAAACTCAACCAAAGGTAGATGCTGCTCCCAATGTCCTCCGAAATCCAAGAAACAAGCTTTCAACAAGTCTTCCAAAATTCTATTCACCCTCTCTATTTGTCCGTCATTTTGTAGGTGATACGCCGAGCTAAGGTTCAAAGAAGTTCCCAAAGCTGTCTGTAGGCTCCTCCGAAACTCGCTACTGAATAAGAGATCCTTATCATTGACTATGCTTATAGGAATTCCGTGTAGAAGAACCACCTCTTTAAAAAAATCTTGGCAAGAAGAGGCGCTAGTTCTATTTCTTCCAATTGGAACAAAATGAGCATTCTTGGTGAGTTTATCTACAGCAACCCAAATAGCCTTATTACCCTTCTGACTTTTAGGCAATCATTCCACAAAATCCATCGAAATATGCTCTCACTTCCAAGTTGGAACTTCCAAAGGTAATAATAATCCACCGGGCTTCCCTTGCTCAGCCTTTATCTTTTGACATGTCAAACACCTAGCAATAAACACAGCTATAAGAAAATTCTCTTCATGTCCTTATACATCTTATCTCCTTAGGGATGAATGGTCATCCTTGAATGGTGACACTCCATAAGCACATCTCTCATCAAGTCGTCAATCATTGGGATGCAAAGACGTCCATCTCTCCTTAAATATCCCTTCTCATCAACTGAGTACCTCCTAGCATAGGGAAAATGCTCTCATTTTCTTAATTTTTTCAAAATCTCTACTAACTACTCATCTTTTACTTGCTCGTGCCATATCCAATCCATCAAGGCTGGTCTAACCTCCATAACTGATATAAAACCTTGGATGGGTTCTGTTAAAGGTTGGAGGTTAAAATTCGAGAGAAACTCTAACTGCCTCCATTCATATATAGCACCTAGGGTAGCGTGTCTCCTACTAAGGGCATCGGTGACTACGTTCCCTTTTCCAGGGATATATTGAATACCAAAGTCAAAGGATGCTATATACTCCATCCACCTCTGCTGCCTAAGATTCAAATCATTTTGGGAAAATAGATATTTGAGTGATTTATGATTAGTGAATAACTCAAACTTTCCCCTAAGATATAATGCCTCCACATCTTCAAGGCAAAAACAATGGCCGCTAATTCTAAATCATGCATTGGATACCTCTTTTCATGATCTTTTAGTTGTCTACTAGCATAGGCAACTACCGTCCCTTCTTGCATAAGAACTGCTCTTAATCCTGTTCCATATGCATCCGTGAAACTATAAACGGCTTGGTTCCATCTAGAATAGTGAGCATAGGTGCACTAGTCAATGACTCCTTAAGCTTCTTAAAATCCTTGGTGCACTTATCATCCTAAACAAAGACTAGATTCTTCTTAGTCAATCGGGTTAAAGGGGTTGTTATTTGTGCAAAGATCTTGATCAACTTCCTATAGTAGCCTGCCAATCCTAGAAAACTTCTAACCTCTGATGCATTACTAGGAACCTTCCATCCTTGGACAGCTTCCACTTTAGTAGGGTCCACCGCCAATCCTTTCTCCAAAACAATATGCCCAAGGAACCTAACTTCATTTTTCCAAAAGTGGCATTTAGAAAACTTACCTTTGAGTTAGTTTCTTCTCAAGGTTCCCAATACCTTCCTAAGGTGGTCCTCATGCTCCATCTTGACTTTGGAGAAAACCAAGATATCATCAACAAACACCATGACAAATTTATTAAGTTTCCCTCTAAATATTCCACTCATCAAATCCACAAAGTATGCTGGGGCATTCATCAGTCCAAAAGGCATTACTTTCCACTCATAGGGTCCATATGGCAAATGGAATGCGGTCTTCGGCTTGCTTTCCTCTACAATCCTCAACCAATGGAATCTCGTTGCTAAATCTAATTGGGAAAAGACTTTAGCTCCTATAAGTTGGTCGAACAAGTCATCTATTCTAGGTAGAGGGTACCCATTTTTCCTTGTCAACTTGTTCCACTCCCTATAACCGATGCAACATCTTAAAGAACCATCTGCCTTAGTAACAAAAACAACAAGGGCTCCCCACTCAGAAGTACTCCTATGGATGAATCCTTTCTTCAAATAGCTCTAAGATTTTCTTATCCAATTCCCTTCTTTCTTTGAGGGACATATGTCTCAAAGGCAGAGCGATGGACTTGCGTCCTTCTCCAAATCGATTTGGAACTCAATCTCCCTATGGGGTGGGAGACCCGAGACCTCCTCAAAGACATTAAAAAATTCACAAACTACGGGTACATATAATGGCTCTCGATCAGTAGATAGATTTAGTGAGTATAAATGGCTTACACAACTAAAGCTTTAGGTGTACAAAGAACTTCTAGGTCACGACCTCCACGACTCCTTAATCGTACTACCCTTTTATCACAGTCAAGAATGACTCCATAATATGACAACCAATCTGTAGGATCGATTTCACCCTAGAGGGGGATGAATAGGGTGATACTATTAATTATAAAAATTATTGTGGAAGTATATAAAATAATCACAGCACTGATAATAGGAGAATAATAGCAACACAGATAATAGCAGAATATATAAAGCAAAAATAGAACAACACAAAATTTACCCAGCTTCAGGAAAACCCTACCTACGTGCTGCCTCCAAGGTTTCTACTAGAAATTAAGTAGTCAGATGCTTAAACACATAAACTCACGACACCCACTATCGACTAACCTAACTCTATGCTCAAAACCCTGCCACAACTCAGCCACTGAGTTGTGAATTCTCGAACTACACCACCGTAGTTCGTCCCCTAGTTTCACGACCATAATTTACAAATGTTAAAAGGAGAAATACAAAATAAAAAATAATTTAAAACACAAAATCCTAGTTTTAAAAATATAAGCCCAAACATATTAATCAAAGCCGACCCAAATATGTTAAGTGATAAAAAGTTATCCCCTTTATTCTTTTATACTATCGGCCCGCTTTGTTCTGTGAAAATGGTTGCCTTTCTTCGTTCCTCTTCGTTCCTTTTTGTTCTGAAAAGTTAGGGTTTTGTTGGAAATTAAAGTCGCCGCTTTTTGTTGATCGATCGAATAGATGATTCTCGTGATTGCTTTGACGATCAATAGTCTTCTGATTTGCGAACAGCACCTTCAAATTCGTCGAGTTCGGTAAGAATTGGTATGTGATTTTCTGTATTATTTCATTGATATGCTTGAACTCGATTTGATTCGAGCTATTGATTTATTCTTCTCTGTTGTTGCTTGAACTCGAATGATTTTTAGGCCAATGATGACTTTGGGTTTTATAGGGTTCGATTCCCCTAATTATCGTTCGTATAAATTCATTTGAATTCGTCTGTAACTTTAGCTCGGCCATTCGATTATGTTTGAATGCTTGTGATTCCTCTGACTTGTTCGATTCGTATAATTCTTTGCTATGGTTGCTTGGTCACCACGGCTCCATGAGTTTGCTTGATTATCATGGTTTTGATTTCTAATTTGGTCCGTGAATTTCTGGTTTGACTTCGGCCACTTCGACTTGTTAAATTTCTTTTTGCTCTGTGAATTCAGCCATTGATTTTTGATTGCATGCTTATGATGTTTTCTAACTGGTTCATAACAACTGTTCTGTAGTTTGACAATTTATATGTTGTTGTCTCTGGTTTCACTACATACATACATACATACATACATATATATATGTTCACGCATGTATATATTCATGTTTTATATGTTGGTCTGGTCTTGTTTTTTTTGCATTGAGCTGTACTCGGTTTAACTTGAGTCTTGTTGCACTTTGGTCGTTGTTTGACTTGATGTAGTCTGCACCTCTGTTGTCTTCACTGGTTCATTATTGGACTGTGACTTGAATACTATCACTCCATGTTTCATGTGATGTTGTATGTTAGCTTGCATTTTGAACTACTGTTGCATTGCATGTAGCCTATACTGTGCATTCATGTAGTTTGGTCTGGACATATGATGCATTGTGGTTTGATGCACTTGAATATGCCTCAGTTGTACTCCATTGTTCATTGTATTCATATTGTGTAGTATTAATTCACTGGTGGTCTTATGGTCTGTATGCATTAGTGCTTCTAGTCTGTAGCTTGGTTGGATATTGAACTGCTTCATTGAGTTCGTAAGTCTGATATGTTATGCACTACATGTATGTATACATGTGTGTATACATATGTATATGTACGTTTGTTGCACCGTGTAGTTTGCTTGCATATTCACTGAATTTTGTTTGATCATTAGTTTGGTCTGGTGCATATATACCTCGTTATTTGGTCAGAATTGTTGCAGTACACATTGGTTCATCGAGCTAGCTCTGGTATTTGTTTCTTGATGTAGTCTTGTTTTATGTAGCATTTGAGGTTGCTGTTTTGTTCTTGTTTGCTGCCTGGTCGACACTTGCTGTTGGTCTTCACTTCAGTTGATTGTTGACATGTGCATTTTGTTGTTGAACTTGGTAGCCTTGCTGTACATTTGAACTGGACTGGGTTGTGGCCACTGTTGCATGTCACCATGTGTACACATGCATATGCATGTGTGTATGTGTGTGTGTTGAGACTTTTCCATGATCTAGTTGTCTTTGATTTTATTTCAGAGCTTTACTGTTGAGGCTTTGTTCATTCTTGTGTGGTATACAAGTCTGGTCTTCGCCATTTCTGTTGCATTGCTTCGAGTTAGATTCCATTGGAACTTGACTGTCTTGTTGAGTTCATCCTGGTTTGATTGCATATGTATGCACTGTGTATTTTATGCCACAGTGATCATTTGTTGTGTACTGATCTTCATATATTTGCAGTCTTCATGTTGCATTTGTATCCTGTACTCGACAATTTTGTGATGTTTTGTAGTGCACCTGAGTTGAATCCAACTTATAGCTTGGGTTTGACCTTGTGCTCGTATCGTGACTTTATTTGTATTTTACTTGAGTTGAACCCGGCTTTTGATTGGGTTTGACCTTGTGCTCACCTGTCCCTGCAGATTTATCAAGTGTATATCGGTGTGCATGGCCTTGTGGCATGTACAGTGATACACTGTGCATGTCACAAGCTGTTCGTGTATGATGAATTCAAATTTAAATGATGACGAACAACACAAATAACCGAGGCAAATAATATTTTCAAAATATATTTTATTTTACACTGCAAAAATATTTCTTTTTCAATTTTACCGCGTTAGTGTTTTCTTTGCAGATAATTCAGATGCTGGATTCAATCTGGAATAGAGTTGAAGATAAAAACGAGTGAATGAGTGATATGTAGTGAGGTGCAAATGTAAATTGAAAATTTTGATGTAGTCAAATTTGTATTGTAATTGAAAATTGTATAACTATATATAGTGAGAGCTCAAATTTGTACTATTCAAAATTGTAATAAATATTTGTTTGAATCAAATATCTGTTTCAATTTAAATTCTGTGTTATTTATTTTATTCAACAAATATTTATTTAATTATGTGAAAAATAAAATAGTACATTAACAAATACATTTAAATGAATATATATATATATATATATGTATGTTTATTATCATCAAACAAAAATCATATACTTGCATATTCAACAATCTCCCCCTTTTGATGATAACAAACATATATTTAAGATTTTGAATTTTATTTAATGTATTTGATCATTCAATTTGCTCCCTCTATTAGAATGCTCCCTCTCTACAACAAAGCTCCACCTTCATATATGCATGAGAATGTGCAAATGAACCAAGATGCAAGTAGAAAATACAAATTAAAATATTTGACCTTTATTTGCCTTTATTTGACAAAATCTTAACTTTTCTCTCCCCCTTTTGTTATCAGCAAAAGAGTAATAGTGTTAGAAAAATAGAGATAAAGTGATAGACATTAATATAATATTAATACCCAATCGAGTATAGATATTAAATTTCAATAAAAAATCAAACAAAAATCATAAATATTCTGTTAGGCGCATATTCCAATTTAGAATGATTGGGATGATGTCATCATATAAAACCATATAGTCATGTCTATTTGTGGTATATTTACAATAGGAATTTGAATATCTACTAACCATGCATAACCGTTAGGACTATTAAATGAGATTAGTAGTATTCCAAATTTTAAAAAAATGAATTCAAGTATCTTCTAACCATGCATAACCGTGAGGACTTTTAAATGGGATTAGAATCAACTTGTCTATTTAATTAATCAATTTTGATATGTGTACCATACATGCATAACCGTGAGGACTTTTAAATGAGCATGAAAGCACATAATCAAAAATTCCAAGTAATTCACCCATGCATAACCGTGTGGACTTTTAAATGAGAGTGAATACTTTGGATGTTTTTATTGCTAAAAATATAATAAATTGAAAAATGAATGATTTGCCATTTAAAATACCACATATTGACAAACTATAATGAATTTTGATGAGAGATGGTCGTTAGAAATATGATAGAAATAGAGATGGTCGAGGAATTTTTTACCCAACAAAAAGTTTTTATAACTCTTGTTTAAATTTCTAAAGTAATTTACTAATTATACTGTCTCAAGTTATAATATATGATTAATATCAACACTCATCACTTTTTCAATCACTATTATCTTTTTGATAATCGGTAGGGAGTCAAATTAGTTAATGTAGTCATTTAAGATCAAATCCAAAAAATAAATATAAAATCAAATTTTCAAAAATGACTAATCTGAAACAAGGTCAACAAAAATGATTTTTTGGAAGGGGATTTAGAAAAATGTCTGCTATTTGAAAATTATTTCAAGTGAAAAATATGCAGATATTTTCTTTGAAAAACGATGCAGCCATTGAATGTCTCAACATAAATCACGTTCCACTAGTAATTTTTCTATCAACTAGATTACCAGTGTAAACTGCATCCAAATTTTCCTTTGACTCAAGATTATCATTAATTGGATGTTATAGACCAGATTGTGGAGTTGCAATAATTCCTTGAAATCCTTTTTACAACTTTTAAATGAAATTCTTTTGGATTTTAATTGAAGCCGTGCCAATAAACAAAACCGTGAATATAGAGTCAGCAGTAAAATAACCAAATGTATTATCATCAATCAATAAAACACCATCATTATTTCAAACAATTTTATGTGAAATAGTTCAAAGACTCTTATAGTGTTCTCGGCATAAAAATATAATTGGCCAACAATTTTGAGAAAGTCAAAATCAAAATCAACATTCATTTCTTTATAAGGTAACCGGCTGAGTTAAATCAAATTAGGTGCAGATTATCACATTTAATAAATCGTTTAAGATAAATATACCGTTACCTATTTTACCTTTACGATAATTTTTCGTTGTTGCCCATTGTGATTCTGCCACCTTTATACTAGGCTAAGGAACTTTGATTTGTCGCCCGTTGTGTGCCTGGAATAGCCAGAATCCAGATAACACTGTTGTTGTTCCTTAGCCTGCCACCACACCTACACGAAAAAAGATTTTTGTGACCTATTTGTTTTTATAGGTCCATGGTTGTTAGTGGCAAATGATTTTAAAAAATATGTTTGAGTAGACCCAAAACTATTTATATATGTTCCTTTCAGCACCCAGATTTGTTTGACTTTGAGGAATTTTGTATTCATGCCTTTCGAAACCCAAATTGGAATTGTTTTCACATGTTTGGGTATCACACTTTTCCCTTTAATATTGTTATTAGTCGTTTGTTCATATTTTGACACTTTTGTAAATCCAAATCCTTTCCTTTTATTCTCGAAGAGCTGATTTTCTAGGAGCATATTAAGTGATTTATCTCTAGTGTGAAATTTCCGAGTAACCAACTCAAGTTTATTAACTTTGGATTTTAAAAGTTTATTTTCATTTATTAGCTTCGAACAACAACTAATGCTATTATCTCTCTTTTCAAAACTATTCATTTTTAATCGCATATTTTCATTTTGAAGCTCTCTAATTTTATTCTCAATTTCAAGCATCTCAGTTTCAAAGATTCGGAGTTTTTTATATTTAATTTTTTCAAAATCCTTGAATTCTTCGATCTCCTTTTCAAACTCGTGATTTAGTCTAATAATTTCAGAATTTCTCATAATCACGTTTTCTTTTTCAAGAGTTTTGAAATTTCCGTTGATCTTATTTAATTTCTTTTCAAAAGTTGCACTTTTAGAATTTTCTGACTTCTTAAAACTATCCAACTCTTTTTGCAAAATATTATTTTTACAAATCAACTCAGTTTTGTTTTTCTCCAGAATTAAAATTTCGTTTTCTAACTTTTGAAAGTTTTCATGTAAACGGGAAAATTCTTTTTCATGGGCCAGACACTTTTTGCAATTAGAACTTTTATTTTTAAGCTTATTTTCCAAATCATTATTTTTTTGATGAAGTTTAGTTTGTTCCCTTTTCAAATTATTATTTTCCATCTCAAGAGCTTTATTATTTTCAATTAATTTTCAGCACAAGAGAACTAAATCATTGAATGAAAAATCACTTATCCCATCGGCTATTGAATCTTCATCCCTGCTGCCCTTTGCCAATCCTGTTAAGCACGTTTCTTTAACTGAGTCGATTTTTGAGGATTCCTCATCATTGTTGACTTTTGCACCATATACTACATCAAAAGTATTCCAGATTTCCTATGCATTTTCACAATGAGAGATAAAGTTAAAATTATCTTGATTAATATGAGAATATAGTGTATGCATAGCAAGAGCATTAATCGAAGTAATTTTCTCGTCTATTATATCACACCCATTTTCAACAATATCCCAATATTTAACATTAACATATTTTAAATAAAATTCCATTTTTAATTTCCAATTCAAAAAATCTGTTCCATCAAAAACAGGAGGAATAATATTGGATTTCCTCGAGCTCCCGAAAAGGACATTAGATGGACTGGATTAGATTGATTCTTTATTTTCGCAATTTTTTTGAACCGTATGCATCCAAAGATGCACGTACGGTTCAAAAGGGATATAATTTTGTCCGAATGAATCAGTCTTTCCACAGAGGTCAATCTTTGCCTGCTAGGCAAGAGGGCAGCAAGTTACAAATTCTGTCTCGGTGCACCTCCCTATGGTCGCCTTGGTCATGGTCTCAAGAGGTAGCGCTTTAGCGGTGTGGGAGACCCAGTATCGAATACTGGTAATAATATCAACAAAAGAACGCTCTCCCGTGCTTCCAGACATGCTGAACTCCAAAAATTCTTGTACATAAAAAAAAAAAAAAGAATCGATTCGGTGAAAGATGGGATCAGTAAATGGAAAATGATTTTATTGAAAAAGACCGAAGTCGCGGTATTTTTTTCACTCAAGATTGGGTTTCAAAACCTCTTTCGATCGGCTCCCTAAGCAGCTCATTAGGTAGAAACTGGTATGAAGTCTTACTTCTCTAGCTTGGGTTGTCTTCCCGGATCCCTGCTTCTGCTTTTGGTTGTGGATCTGCTTCTCCAGTGACGGGCGGGGAATAGTCGCTTCTAAAGTGAATCCTCCCTAGATACATGAATTTTATTATGATCTACTGATGAAGGATTCCTCGAAAAGTTAAGGATTAGTGGAGGTTCGAGTCCTCTTCAAGGCATAATATTGAGAATGCTCATTGAATGAGCAATTCAATCACCTGGGCAGGCGTCAGCGATAGATATGGGGATCGATACTGCTGACTCTCAGCGTGATGATTACCTCGGGAGGACGGTGAGAGTTTGGGATAGTATAGGATACTTATTCTTTATTCGGCCCAATCCTTTTCCTAAAAAAAAGGATTGAGCCGAGTTTAATTGCAATCAATTAGGAGAACAAACAGCAATTGCTGAATTATGTGCGCTTAGTTCTTATATTTTCTGTTTATCTATGTCTTCTTCGAGTATGAAATAGAAAAGAATTTTTGTTTTCATGAGTATGAAATAGAAAAGGATCTCTTTTTCTCTTTCAGAGAGATAAGGAGCCGAACAGCCGCTCCTTTTAGTCGCACCTCCCCTAGAGAAAGAAGAGAGGATTAGGCTCTTACCTACTCATGGGAGTACCACAATCTGTTCTACGTACAATAATGTGTTGAACTACCCAGGTTCATAAAAAAAAGAATTTTTGTTTTCATGAGTATGAAATAGAAAAGGATCTCTTTTTCTCTTTCAGAGAGATAAGGAGCCGAACAGCCGCTCCTTTTAGTCGCACCTCCCCTAGAGAAAGAAGAGAGGATTAGGCTCTTACCTACTCATGGGAGTACCACAATCTGTTCTACGTACAATAATGTGTTGAACTACTTCAACAAGGCTCAGCAATCAATTCTTTTTTCGGTATCATCTTATATACCAATAGTTCATTATCTAATGGATCTTTCCGTTCTAATACTCCATCCGAGAGTTATCAGTATTTATCAAATCTCTTCCTATCTAACGGAACGCTATTGGAAACAGTCTTTTTATATTCTGATTCTATAGGATTTGAATTTGAATTGAACGTTTTTTTTTCTTCAATTTTAACTCACGCACCCGTTCGCCACTTTGTTCTCAACGATTCCGATTCCAGCAAACTACGGCTGAAAATCAAGTAGCTAGGTAAAAAGGAATCAAATGATTCAAGTGGAATTTATTATCGAAACACGTTTCCGATCCATGTCTCGTGCACCTAACGATTAGGGGGTCGGGAAAGGGATCTCCCGAATATTGGGTATCTGTTGTTAAACCCGGTCGAATACTTTACGAAATGGGCGGAGTCTCAGGGCGAATAGCTCCCTGCGAATCCGTAAATCTTTTGAGCATGCCGAAAAAAGGATGGTCCCTTTCATTCTTTCCGTTCCAGAAAGTTTGTACCCCCCATCATGGCGAACCTCTCCTTGATCGGAAGTTATACCAAGAAATCCTCAGTTTCAACGACGCCCGAAAAAAGAATCGAAAAAGAAATTTTCCTACGAGAGAGGGGCAGGCGCCAGTATATTAATTGATAGTGGGCCCTGTTCGAAAACCTGGCACAGTTTGCTTTGTGCGCCAGTATATTAATTGGCGACCCCGATCAATTGGGGGAGGAGCAAGATGAAAAAGAAAGTAAAACACATCGAAATTGGCTTCGCCTACCTATTTGACCCAGAAAGTACCCTCTTGGCTACCCAGATTGAACTGACCTTTCCCAACACAGAGTATTTATGATCTAATCAAAAATGGTTTTTTGGTATTGATTTTGGAGTCTGTATATTTTGTGGTAATTGTGTCGAGTATTGTCCAACAAACTGTTTATCGATGACTGAAGAATATGAACTTTCAACTTATGATCGTCACGAATTAAATTATAATCAAATTGCATCTTTCAAGATCCACCCTACAATATGGGGTCAAAAAGCCAAAATAAGTGATTCATTTTTAGCCCTTATAAAAAAAAACTTATTTTTGAACCTCTTTCACGCTCATGTCACGTAGAAGTATCCATAGTGAACCTAACATCAATCAAATGCGTTCCTCGTCATTAATATGTTTGCTCGCGTTAATTGTGGTCTATCGGGAGAATCGATGACTGCATCTTTGATGCACTGCTAGTACATCATCTGAGAATTCTTAATTGGCTAGTTATAAATAGACAAACTGGTTCATCAAGAATACGCAAGAAAAGCACTAGTCATTTTCCATTTTAGTTGGAAAATGCAGTCGGATGTTTGGGGTACTAGGTTCACTAAAAACTTGACTGTTGGCAGGTCTCTTTGTATGTGTTGTCCGGAAAGAGGAGGACTTAATGATTATTCGTTCGCCGGAACCCGAAGTGAAAATTGTTGTAGATAGGGATCCTGTAAAAACGTCTTTCGATACCAGGCCGGTTGCCCCTAATATATGGGGTTTATACAAGGCCTTCGCTATCCCGAGGAGTTAGAAAACATAGTACTCTGCTCGCTGTACAAGAACAACTTCCAAGAACAACGCTTACAAGAACCCGAAGTGAAAATTGTTGTAGATAGGGATCATGAGGAACAATTAGTTATTTCTAAAAAAAAAAAAGAGAAAGCGCGTGAAAAATGAGTGACAATCGCCCTATGAAGACTCGCTTTCGCTACGGCTCCGGTGGGTTCCCTTAACCAAGCCACTGCCTATGAGTCGCCGGCTCATTCTTCAACAGGCACGCGGTCAGAGATCACCTTGCTTTTTTTTTTAAGAAAGCGGAGCGGGGCCAATTTCTCGTTTGTGGAACAAAGGACGAAATACAATCGATTCCTCCATTTAAGTGGTTCTCGCTTCTCCTTGTTCCTGTTCCTAACTCCTCCCCGGGTAGTTCCCCATGTTTGGCACTTTCCATTGGAAGAATCTTTTTGGTCTTCCAATATCAATAGATTGATTGTTTCACTCCTGTATCTTCCAAAAGAGAAAAAGATTTCTGAGAGTTGTTTCATGGATCCGCAAGAGAGTCACCCATAACACGGCTCTCCCACAGGAGTTACCCTAGCCCCCGGCCATGATATTGGAAAAATGGCCATTAGTCCGATCCTTTGTAGGAACTACCCGTAATAACGAACTTGCAAAATGGATCTGTTTATCATAAAGAGATTCGTTGTTCCTGACCCTGCTTCACCTTAATTGTTATTTGAACAAAAAGATCATAAAAAACTTTTGGTAAAAGTTATGTCTTGGTCCGAGTGGGGACCGACCCTTAGTAAAAGCATTATTAAAAGAAGTCATTTTAAAAATTCAAATTTGTAAAACAAAAATTGGTTTTTGAAAAATCAAAATTTTAAAATGAAAATGGCTTTTGTTCCTAGCTCTGATACCACTTGTAGGATCGATTTCACCCTAGAGGGGGGTGAATAGGGTGATACTGTTAATTATAAAAATTATTGCGGAAGTATATAAAATAATCACATCACTGATAATAGCAGAATAATAGCAACAAAGGTAATAGCAGACTATATAAAGCAGAAATAGAACAACACAGAATTTACCCATCTTCGGCAAAACCCTGCCTACATGCTGCCCCCAAGGTTTCTACTAGAAATTAAGTAGTCAGACGCTTACATACGTAAACTCGTGACACCCGCTATCGACTAACCTAACTCTACGCTCAAAACCCTACCACAACTCAGCCACTGAGTTGCAAATTCTCGAACTACACCACCGAAGTTCGTCCCCTAGTATCACGACTAGAATTTACAAACGTCAAAAAGAGAAATACAAAATAAAAAACAATTTAAAACACAAAACCCTAGTTTTAAAAATATAAGCCCAAACGTATTTATCAAAGCCGGCCCAAATATGTTAAGTGATAAAAAGTTATCCTCTTTATTCTTTTATACTATCGGCCCGCTTTGCTTTGTGAAAATGGTTGCCTTTCTTCGTTCCTCTTCGTTCCTTTTTGTTCTAAAAAGTTAGGGTTTTGTTGGAAATTAAAGTCGCCGCTTTTTGTTGATCGATCGAATAGATGATTCTCGTGATTGCTTTGACGATCAATCGTCTCTCTGATTTAGGAATAGCTCCTTCAAATTCGTCGAGTTCGGTATGAATTGGTATGTGATTTTCTGTATTATTTCGTTGATATGCTTGAACTCAATTTGATTCGAGTTATTGATTTATTCTTCTTTGTTGTTGATTGAACTCGAATTATTTTTAGGCTAATGATGACTTTGGGTTTTATAGGGTTAGATTCCCCAAATTATCGTTCGTATAAATTCATTTGAATTTTTCTGTAACTTTAGCTCAACCATTCGATTATGTTTGAATGCTTGTGAATCCTCGGACTTGTTCAATTCATATAATTCTTTGCTATGGTTGCTTGGTCACCACGGCTCCATGAGTTTGCTTGATTATCATGGTTTTGATTTCTAATTTGGTCCGTGAATTTCTGGTTTGACTTCGCCCACTTCGACTTGTTAAATTTCTTTTTGCTTTGTGAATTCGGCCATTGATTTTTGATTGCATGCTTATGATGTTTTCTGAATGGTTCATAACAACTGTTCTGTAGTTTGACCATTTATATGCTGTTGTCTCTGGTTTCACTACATACATACATACATACATACATATATATATATATATATGTTCACGCATGTATATATTCATGTTTTATATGTTAGTCTGGTCTTGTTTTTTTGCATTGAGCTGTACTCGGTTTAACTTGAGTCTTGTTGCACTTTGGTCGTTGTTTGACTTGATGTAGTCTACACCTCTGTTGTCTTCACTGGTTCATTATTGGACTGTGACTTGAATACCATCACTCCTTGTTTCATGTGATGTTGTATGTTAGCTTGCATTTTGAACTACTGTTGCATTGCATGTAGCCTGTACTGTGCATTCATGTAGTTTGGTCTGGACATACGATGCATTGTGGTTCGATGCACTTGAATATGCCTCAGTTGTACTCCATTGTTCATTGTTTTAATATTGTGTAGTATTAATTCACTGGTGGTCTTATGGTTTGTATGCATTAGTGCTTCTAGTCTGTAGCTTGGTTGGATATTGAACTGCTTCATTGAGTTCGTAAGTCTGATATGCTATGCACTACATGTATGTATACATGTGTGTATACATATGTATATGTACGTTTGTTGCACCGTGTAGTTTGCTTGCATATTCACTGTATTTTGTTTGATCATTAGTTTGGTCTGGTGCACATATACCTCGTTATTTGGTCAGAGTTGTTGCAGTACACATTGGTTCATCGAGCTAGCTCTGGTATTTGTTTCTTGATGCAGTCTTGTTTTATGTAGCATTTGAGGTTGCTGTTTTGTTCTTGTTTGTTGCCTGGTCGACACTTGCTGTTGGTCTTCACTTAAGTTGATTGTTGACATGTGCATTTTGTTGTTGAACTTGGTAGCCTTGCTGTACATTTGAACTGGATTGGGTTGTGGCCACTGTTGCATGTCACCATGTGTACACATGCATATGCATGTGTGTGTGTGTGTGTTGTTGAGTCTTTTCCATGATCTAGTTGTCTTTAATTTTGTTCCAGAGCTTTACTGTTGAGGCTTTGTTCATTCTTGTGTGGTATACAAGTCTGGTCTTCGCCATTTCTGTTGCATTGCTTCGAGTCAGATTCCATTGGAACTTGACTGTCTTGTTGAGTTCATCCTGGTTTGGTTGCATATTTATGCACTGTGTATTTTGTGTCACAATGATCATTTGTTGTGTACTAATCTTCATATATTTGCAGTCTTTATGTTGCATTTGTATCCTGTACTCGACAATTTTGTGATGTTTTATAGTGCACCTGAGTTGAATCCAGCTTATAGCTCAAGTTTGACCTTGTGCTCGTATCGTGACTTTATTTGTATTTAACTTGAGTTAAACCCGGCTTTTGATTGGGTTTGACCTTGTGCTCACCTGTCCCTGCAGATTTATCAAGTGTATATCGGTGTGCACGGCCTTATGGCATGTACAGTGTTACATTGTGCATGTCACAAGCTGTTCGTGCATGATGAATTCAAATTTAAATGATGACGAACAACACAAATAACTGAGGCAAATAATATTTTCAAAATATATTTTATTTTACACTGCAAAAATATTTCTTTTTCAATTTTACCGCGTCAGTGTTTTCTTTGCAGATAATTCAGATGTTGGATTCAATCTGGAATAGAGTTGAAGATAAAAACGAGTGAATGAGTGATATGTAGTGAGGTGCAAATGTAAATTGAAAATTGTGATGTAGTCAAATTTGTATTGTAATTGAAAATTGTGTGTATATATATACATAGTGAGAGCTCAAATTTGTACTATTCAAAATTGTAATAAATATTTGTTTGAATCAAATACCTGTTTCAATTTAAATTATGTGTTATTTATTTTATTCAGCAAATATTTATTTAATTATGTGAAAAATAAAATAGTACATTAACAAATACATTTAAATGAATATATATGTTTATTATCATCAAACAAAAATCATATACTTGCTTATTCAACACAATCCATATCCAACGTAAGTCCATACCCCTCGAAATTTAGAACGTACGCAGTACATATGAAATCAACGTCGCATATGTCTAATATTAGGTCTTTGCAAATAAGAGAAAGATGGATTGAACCCTTACGGGATTGGAAACCTCTATTGGGTTATTGACCATCTGGATTTTAAGGTTAAGGAATTTACTACATCCCTAGCTATGAAGAAATGTGATGCCTCCGAATCAAATAGGGTACGAATAGTAACCCCAAAAATAAGAGTTATACTTTCTAGAGCTGCTCTTCCATGGTCTCTTTGTGGCTTACTAGCAATAGGGACGTCTTCAATAGCATAGGCATGTCCGCTTGGTCCTTCCTTAGTCATGTTGGGACATCGATTCTTGTGATGCCCTTCCTTGTGGTAGTTAAAGCACTTTGCTATAAAGGCTTCCTTCAACAGACTCACCCTACAATCTTTAGCTTCATGACTCCTCCTTTGGCATCTCTTACACACCTTTAATTCCTTATTAAACTTCCCCTTCGACTTCCTGTTGGCCCAAAAGCTCCCCTTCTTAAACCCTCCTTGCTTTTGGGTCTGTGCAGACTTCTCTTTCTCTCTCTTATCTTCCTCATTGGCCACGTGCAGCATCACTATTTCTACCAACAACTTATACGTGGCCGCCATAGTTACTTGGGCCAACAACATTTCTCTTAATGGGAATTTAAGCCCTTTATGGCTTTTTTCATAGGTGCGTCTATCAGGCTCATCCCGAATTTAGCCAATTCAGTAAAATTCGCTATGTACTCCTTAAGGGTAGAATCTCCTTGCCTTGGCTAAATGAACTTTTCCAATTACAAGCTAACATCTGCTCTAGCCATGAATCTCATCTCGAATCGATCCTTGAATTCATCCTAGGAGAATATCCTACCCGGTGCTCATCAGTCACAAAGTTTCACCAATTTAAAGCTTCTTCTCTGAGGTGCCAAGCTACCATTCTTCTTCTTAGCTGATCATCCCAACCAAGCTCTTTAAATATCTTCTTGTAGTTACCAATCCATGCTTTAGCTTACGAATATCCTTCAGTTCCAGAGTATGTCTTTTCTCCCATATTGAGAAAGTCCTTACATAGCTTAGGAAAGTCGACAGGATGGGATGCTGCATCAGCGGTCGGGGTAGTGGGTGCTACCGGTGCAGCTGGAGGAATAGGAATCTGCCCAATAGTCCTAAGATATTGTTTAAACCATTCGGACATTACATGTATGTCTGGTCTTCTGCGGGTAGGATTCCCTTGTTAGAACAAGATTGATTATCAACCATATCAACTATCTATAGGTTAAACCTTTAGTGACTATTTTCTAAGATAGTATTTACATGTTGAAAGAAAAGAAAAGTTTGCCTAGTGTATGTGTATATGTCCAAGAAGAGAGGGTATAGGGGTGTGTGTGTGTATAGTAAAAATTCTTTTAAAAATTCTTTTTGAAAAACCTTTTTCAAAATAACAAATACGTCTCTCATACGTATAGTTTTTCCCCAGTGAACGGGTAACCTAGAGCTCTGATAACAAATGTAACAACCCACCCCAGAACATGCCTAAATCTCGAGTCTTACCTTTTTAGTACTTGGATAGTATATTTCAAAATAAGAATATGTCTACGAACATAAAACCATTAAAAGCATTTAATACTTCTTTATAAGGAAAGGAGGCAGGTCCAACCACTTAATACTTCTTTAATACCTTCCATTCCAGAAGTAGATCCCATATCTCAATCATACGTCATAAATAGCTAATAATGTGAGCAATGGTAGCCAAGCCACTTAATACTTCCCAGTGGAAAATAGGCAGACCCCGTCGTTTAAGGCCTATTTCCATATGCGTGCTCCTCAATGGTATTATCTAGCTTGCATCATATGGAATCTCATAGGCCACTTAATGCTTCAAAGTGGAAAATAGGCAGACCCCACCATTTAAGGCCTAATTCCAGAAGCATACCCTTATAGAGATACCACCTAACGTAATCCCTTGGCCATTTAATACTTCATTTGGGGAAAAGGCGGGCCCAACCACTTAATACCTTAAGCCCCGAAGCAAGCCCTTCATCTTATAGCCCAGACCCATAATGACGTCTCACATTTGTCCTCTATTCGTAGGAACCGGTAGCCAGATTAGCTGGAAAAAAATTCCCCTACATAATTTGGAACTAACCTCGCATCATTACAAATATTTATCATAAGGATAACTTACATCAATTAAAGTGTACACAACTGTTGGCAGCCTAAAAGTGAAGAGCAGACTTTCGTCATGTACCTTTATTGACCTCGCACCCCTGTGACTTAGCCATAAATTAATTACTATATATATATACACATACTCATCTCACCGTTTCATAAATACGACTTTATAAGGAATCTTCCTTATTACGCTTATAAGGACGCCCTAGAATAATAATTAGGCTATATAAGAGTTTCCTTTTATTTTCACCTCAAAATTAATTACCTTCCCAATGGGGGAAAATAAATGTAAATAAATGTCTAATTAACTATGCCATATACGCAATAATTATACGTTAATTACGTAAATAGAGATAAATAAATATTCATGCCTAATAAGTTCTAAACGCACGGATTTTACACTCTAAACTAGCGTTAAATGTCAATTCTCTAATCAATTATTATTACAAGTCCTTTATCTTCAATTTTCCAAGATTTCATGGAATTCAAATGTCCAAAACAGGGAATACTACAATAACAGACTTGTAAATAAAATAGAAACTCAACTTATTACACTAATTCAATGGAATATCTTAAACAATAAGAATTGCAATCTAAAACGCATATTCTATTCACTCCTCTTTTTACAAAGAAATAGATATGAATAACTTGTGTAAACTACGAATAGAATTCGTAACTAAACCTCTTATTTTATTGAAGAATCACAATTTAACCCAAAGAAGAAGGAGAAGTAGAATAGTCTATGAAATTATCAAAAATTGCATAAACGAAACAAATTTCATCAAATTAATGTAAATAATTAAGAATATCAACATATAATTGACATTTCTAAACAAAAAGGAATTTTGAGGGATTTTATCTATCATATTTTCAAAATCCCAAAATCCTAAGGCATATTCTAATCCAAAAGAAATATACTAAACAATTGTCGAAAAATAATACTAAGGTTTCCACTCATAGATTAGCCTTAGTTTACTCAAATGGATTTGTAGCCTTTTGATCTCTTCTAGAGTCTCTCTCTTTTGATTTATATATATACACACATAACAGGGAAGAAGTATATATATTCATTAGACTCGGAATAATTGGAGAAGAATAGGATAAGAATAGATTGGAGGAAGAAGAATAAATAGGAAATAGGTAGAATCCTTACTTGGATTCTCTTTTTCTGAATCTTATTGGAGAGATAGCAATGACAGAGTTTCATCGTATTCCCCAAAATAATATGAATAAAAGTGGAGAGGATAGGCTTCTATTTATAGGAGTTGAAACGCACCAGAACTGTAGGATAGAAGTAGGTATGAAACGGGTAAATCTGGAGCGCAAACTGAATAGAACATAACGTAAAACCCTAGCCACCATACCAACTATCATTGCCAAGTGGTCGATCGCCCTTAGGCGACAGCGGTCCGCCATGGTCGACCGGTTGACCTATTCAGGGCGACCGCTCTTTTATTCAGGGGTGTTTATTTTATTTCCATTGCCGTATTATTTTATTCCTTAACTTTTTAACATTAAGTGTTAATTAATTGTTTACTTAGCCCCAAGCTAATTTTTCAAAATTTAAATCCCAAATCTGATTTCTCATTTGAATTAGAATTCAAACTAAATTAATTTAAATCTGAGAACTTCAAATGCTCATAACTTCTTTGTTTAAGCTTCGTTTTCAACATATTACATATGGAAACAGATCAGAATTTTGCCACGAACGCAACAGAATAACTTTCGTGGCCAAATTACAATTTTTTAAAAATTTCTGTATTCAACCCTTATCATATTAGTTTAATTTACTTTATTTATTTATGTTTCATTTTACAGGGTGTTACAATTCCTTTTTCTTCTGTTTTTGAAAATTTTATTAAAAATAACTAATCTTAATTAAAAACTATTTTGCAATTTTATACAGTATATGTTGATTACTTAAATTTTCCTTGAAAATCAATTTGTTATGTTATATGGTTGATGTTTTGAATATTGTTTTCATAAGAATAAAAGTTTTCCAACGTAGAATTCATGTGTGGACTATTGTGTAAAATCCAAATTTTTCTTTCCTTTCTAATTTAAAGTTTTATGTAAAAATTTATGCCTTTTGTTTCCTTTCCAAATTAAAGGTTTGATTTAGATTATTCACTTAAAATTCAAATATATCTACACATATATTATAGACTAAAATGTTTATATATATATATATATTTATTTATTTATGTTGTTTTGAAATCTAAAACATTAATTGTTATATTTATAAGTGTGGAAACATATGTGTGTTACCTTAATTAAAACTCATATGATGGATTGTATGTGATCATGTAATCTTTAATCTCAAGCCTTTTCCTGATTGAAAATAAAATTATTGTTAATTTTAGATTTCAAATCATATAAAATTACCAAATATAGTTTCAATACACATACACTATTTTCATCTTTTATTATGTATGTAATTTTAATTCAAAACATTGGACAACAAAGACATATGGAAAGAAGAAATGGGTTCGTTGCGGTGTAAATCCCATCATCTACATAAGTTCACATAAATTACATACACTTTACCTGCACTTCACACAAACAAGTGTATTTGATATACTTGAAAAATAAAAAATAAAAAAAATTAAGAAAAACTTTTCAAACATATTGAATAAAATGAAGATTTTATTTAAAATATTTTAGATTGGATCTAAAATCCATTTAGGCTTCATAGGCTCAACAAAGATCAAAATGAATTTTTTTTAAATTCGCTCATTCAACCTGCTTTTAACCGGTCTGTTTCCTTCATTCACTACTCGTAGTAATGTTATGCTATTTAATTTATAAATGATTGATCATGAAAATACAAAGAAAACTATGGATAGCGTACTAATACATATATCCACACACCATCTTATGTTAGAAGCCTATATGCCATTTTTCACAGTATTCTAAATTCCAATCAAAAAATTCAAATATTTAACTATCAATTGCCCTTTACTTTCTAGGGATAATATATTAATTTTTGTTACCGATGGAGCCGCACACCGATAGGCATACTTCTATCACAAAATATGTGATTGTTGGTAGCCATAGAAATGAGCAAACTTCTATTAAATATGCGTGTGCGCGTGTGTGTGTTGTGAAAGTCGGTAGCTACACTAATGTGAAGACTTTAATTATAGATATTAGTTTAATCCTGCCAGCATCCCTAATTAATACAATTCATATTGAGATATAACGTTCCCTAAACCATATGTTAAAAGTGTTTAAGGATAATATAACAATATATGAAAATTTTAAGGTATTCAATGGGTCGTATAACAAATATGAAGTAAACCCAATGTATGGTTCTTGTACCCATTAATACATAAGGGTTCACTTAAATACAAATATTAAGGGATATATTTAATTTGAGAAGATGTCGAATAGCATTCCCTTAATTAATTAAACACAAGTCTAAACCCTTAATAAACAAAATTTGTTAGGTGCTCAATTAACTTATAATGATCGAAATCTTTATCTTGGAAACAATGTTCCTTTCATTTTCTCACTAAATATATAGTCCAACCCAATCTATAGAATTATCCAAATTTTATATTAACAGTATTTAAGGTTTAGCTTTTCGTAATCCAAACACAATCAGGTCACTAATTTACTTATAATATAAAAGGTTATTAAGATATCGGACTAATGGATTGTTTGCATTTATTGTTCATCGAATTTGTCAAAAATGAATTATATAAAATTTCCTTAATCAATTATAAATTTTTCCACTAACAAAACTTATATATTAACAGTTTCTAAGAATTGTTTTAGTATAATATTAGGGATATAACTATTATCTAAGTTTCCATTATTTAATAACAATTTATATTCATAGCTTAGCAAAATTATTCAAATCACACTTAACCGATATTTAAAGAATATCGATTCATACATAAAGCACTAGTGGATCGTTAATTGTAAATTATATCATCAAAAGGGTCATTAAAATATCATTTGGCGATTTACCTAAATTTTTATATCATATAAAATATGGTAATTTTCAACTTCTTCAAATAGGTAAGTGAATTATACAAAATGTTTGAAATTTTATAATGATTCTATTATTGTGAACCGCGTTGCGAACGGGTTATGCATGAGATATAACATTTTAAATTTAAGGACTCATTTGTAAATTTGTAAAATTCAGATATAAGTAAATGTATACATGCTCTAGGATAATTAATCTCTAAGGGCTTATTTAAAAAATGTCCATCTTCTCTAATTTCCCACTCATAATTCCTGGAGCAGAACCTTATATTTTTCTTCTCACCGTAGATGCCACCTCTAACTAAGATAACATCTACCATAACCACCATTGCAACCAGTGTCGTCACCAGTAGCTCCATCCTACACGAAACTCATCCAAGTCGATGTTGCCTTCTCTTCACCATAGCCACCTCTATAGTCCATCAAACATTGCAAAACCACCGTCTTTCTCTCTACTGTTCGAGGCGAGATAATTGGCACAATTGTCAGTAACTATGGTGCTCGACCTTGTCGATTAACCATCATACCGTCGTCGTTGACCATCAACTGCTCCTACTATGCTATGCTCGCTTCCTATACTATAGTGATGGTGCACTCATTTCCCATCCCAGCGATAGTCTGGAACAACCATTTCTGGTCTAGGTTGTCTGCTTTGGGCCATTTTCTCCGTCTTTTGACCATCCATACCAGAACGAATGATGATCCGTTACCTAGCATGAAAAATTGCACCACACCATACCTCTAGCTCTTCCCCTAATGGTGTTTGTTAATGGCATTAAATAGATGGTCATAGATTAACTCTTCATCCTCCTTCCTCTGCTCCGTCCATCGAACCTCGAAACGACTGACATGAACCTAAAGTTACCTCTATGTTATGAATGTTCTCTTTAAAAGCCAGTAGAAAACTCTTATCATATAAAGTTGTATAGGTGCATGATGTTTTTTAAAAAATTGGTATTTTATTGCCACAAATTCATACTGTTCAATATCCATGCCTCATTAAAGTCTTACAATCCCCTAACTAGATAGGTGCATTGTAAGAAAAATGAGTATGTATTATATATATATATATTAACATACAAATACAAGTTCGATGCTGTAACCAAGAATGGGTGATTTTTGGGCCATAAAATTCACCCATGCCGGTAAAACATAGCAAAAGAACAAAGGAGGAAAAAATGCAAAAACAAACAAGAAAAAAATAGGCGGTAATAAACCACCTTAACTCTACCAAACATGCAAAGCACCAAATTCCAGTTCATTGAATATACTTTGCTTCCAGCTCATGTTTCTATCCAATACTATAACTTTCCCAATTAATAGTCTTCCTTTTAACCATTTGTTCTCTTCCTCTCCTCCACTCCCATGGCAATTCTATAACTGGTACCCCTCAAATTCATGGCCTAAATTTTAATTGCAGTCTTCCATCTCTTCCTCTATAGCAGATCTAACGAGATACCCCCATCTTCATATCAATTTCTAGTTTCCAACTGAACTACCATAAGAAGCTTGTTGGATCTTACTACGAGTATATAATTATTCCAGCTTCAATGCAACATGATCCAGAACATGCTTTGGACAAGATTGCTAAGATCAAAACTGTTCTTTATTCCGCCACTCCACTTATCAGATAAGATCATTTTTTACATAAAATATGATTATTATTACATGCAAATGAAAAATGTTTTGACTTAGCAATTGTTATTCTACAGTCTTGATTAAGTAGATCTAATCTAACACCAATTGGAAGTCTTTGATTTCTTTCGATCCAAATATGCCATACACTTACACTTAGAGCGACATCCATCATGTCTATTTAAAATCCCTTCACTGTTGCTTTATATTCCAAAAACTCCACACTTTATAATGGTGGTTATATTTATGGAACTTATTTAAAGTTCTTGTTTGATATTATCCCATATTTGCTTAAAGCAGTCACACTAGAAAAAACGATAATCATTTGTTTCATCATAGTTGTTACATTACTTGCATTCTACAGATTGAGTATTATTCCAGTTTTTAACTATGTCCATAGTATTCATTCTATTTAGTGGTGCTAAATATAAGCACATCGACATTGAGCGTTTATAGAGTTTCATATATGATGACTATGCTTTTTAATTGATCCCTTAACTTTAATGTCATCCCATGCAAATTTTAATGTAAATTGTCCATCATAGCAAGATTTCCACTGCAAGTGGTCTCTCTTTAAACTACTGTAAATGTTAATTTTTTTTCAATTTTGTTACATAAATTAAGGGGAATATTGGAGCTATCGAGTTACCATTTCTCTTTTGAAATTATTGCTGACATTTCTATATTTGGCCCCCTTATATAGCCCATTTGTTGCCACCCTAATATATTGATCAATGATTCCCCATTTATCCATGGGTCAAACCATAAATTAGTCTCTCTATAATTGCAATTTTCTTTTCAATTATACCATGACACATTTTGCTAGTTTTCACCAGTGATTTCCATGTTTGGGATGCATTAACAACTTCTTGCACTATCCAATTTTTTTTATTACGGCAACGTCTCTGTTTCATCCACTAGGCCCATGTATTTTCTTGCTGTAAGTTTTTCCAAAGTAGTTTGATAGTAAAAGAATTTGCAGTTGTGTCATGTAAAATCCTTAACCCCATGCGTCTTCCTTGTTTGGCTTACAAACCGTATTCCAATTTACTAGGTATTTTCTTCCCTGTCGCAAGAAATTGACATAAATAATTTCTTTTGATTTATAACATTTTTCAACATTAGCATACATGCATCCAGAACACCACGGTAGAGTGAATTACTAATTTGATTAATTCAATTCTACCACTGAGTGTTAATAACTTTCCACTCCACCCACCGCGTTTACTTTTAACTTTATCGATAAGGAGCTTGAAATCATTTCTCATTAAAGTTGAATTACTCAAAGGTATCCCTAGATATGTCATAGGTAGACTTTGCATTTCAATATTCAATGTTTGTGCAATAATTGCTTTCATTTCAATGCCTTTGCTAAAAAAATAGTTTGGATTTTCGCCATTCATGAAAGGACACGTTTATTTTAAATTTCCAGTATGCCTTTAAATGTTGAAGCATTCTCTAAAGTGGACGTAGCAAATACCAATAGTTCATCAGCATATAGAAGATGACTAATGATCTGGCTATTTTTATGAATTAGAGTTAAATTATCATTAATATGCTCTACTTCAAACATTATCGATAAATACTCCATAACCATTGAAAATAGGTATGGAGAAAGGAGATCACCCTGTTTCAGCCCTCCATTACTCTTTATAAACACATAGGGACCCATTGATCAGTATCGAATATGTAAGGGAAGATCTACATTTATATATAAAAGAGATCAACTTATTAGGAAACCCCATTGCTGCAAGCATATGACGTACAAACTCTCTACTAACTTTATTGTAAGCTTTTTGTAAGTCCACCTTTAAATATATATTATTAGGCCATTTCCTATAAAGGTTTTAACCATAGGCTAGTAGAGAGTTTTCACTAATATATCTACATGGGATAAAAGTAATATGGTTATAAGATATCAGTTCATTTAAATAAACCCTACTTATATTCCAAATAATGTTTGATAAAATATTATATATGAAATTGCAACAAAGACAGGTGTATAGTCTAGTATGGATTGAGGGTTGTCCATATTAGAGATTACAGTGATAAACGTATGATTTATTTCATTAATCAATTTACTATTAGAAAAAATACCTTTCATTGCATTCATTAATTCATTCTTCAATAAATCCCAGTGCTGCTTGAAAATTTTAGCTCCAAACCATCAAACCTAGAACTGTTATTTTTGTTAATTGGAATGCGACACTTTTAAGTTCTTTTTCCATAATTTCTGCTACAAAATTTTGTCTTTCCTGCTCTGACAAGATCTTCTTCCATACCACCTTTTGAAAATTGCCCTGATTATAATCTATATTATATAATTCATGTTAACCACTAATTGCATTATTCTTTACATTTCTCTCATCTTTGTTTTTCGCTTAAGACAAATGTGCATAAAAGAATTTAGAGGATTGACCACCTTCTCTCAACCATCTAATCTTGGATTTTTATTGGTTTTCTGTTGCGTGACTGTGCATAAGTCTTTCAAAATTAAACAGGTTGTCTTTATATTTCTGCACAATATCAGTATCCCAAGGATTCATAAGCATACTTGAGCATACCATGTTATTTTCTTTTCTCAAACTATCAATTAGCTCATGAATACTCAATCTGCTATTGTTATATTCTTTTAGTTCCCTTTTAGTGTTTTTAATTTACATAAAAATTTAACAATGAATTATCTTCAACTGATAATGCCTAAGCTGAATTAATGACACTATTATAACCTCCCAAATCAGCCCAGGCATTATTAAACTTAAAAGGTATATTTTTAACTTCTCTATTAATACTCATCATCTTAACCAAAATGGGACAGTGATCATCAGTAGACCGGTTCAATATATTTTCTACTGAATTAAGAAATAATACTTGAAATGCTTCAATGATGAAAACTCAATCAATCTTGCTATGCGTAGAGAGATTGATACCCCCTCTCCAGGTGAACTTGTCACCATTGTAATACATTACTTATAAGCTTGTTGATACAATAGTGTTATAAAACTCCTTATTCGCCTTTATTACTGAACTAGTTGGCCCAACTCTATCTCCATTATAAAGAATGCGGTTAAAACCTCAGTATAAGCCAAGGCGAATTCCATGAACTTCTTATTTGTCCAATGTGTTCCATAAAGACATTCTGTGTGCTTGCGTATATTGACCATATGTGAACATCATACTCATCCCTCCACACTTTTACATTAAGGAAGATACAAACTATTCCTCATTGGCAATAACACTACCTTTATTATGGTCCACATGCACAAAATTCTACACTTATCTCTTGAATTTGTATTACAAACAAATTTCCACTCTGGCCTAAAACCTTTAACAATGATCGATATATTCTCGTTATTGAATATATGTTCTAATAAAGGAAAAAAAAATCTATTTATGTGTTCTATTACATTATACTTTCTAGTAGGGAATTTATTCCCCTAGCGTTCCAAACAAAATACGTCATTTAAGCATTAGTTATTGTTGTACCCCCATTTTCCATGCCACTAGGGGTTAGGCTTACTTTATTTCTTTTACTTCCTCCAGCCTTTGTTTTAATTTGTGTAACTAGGTACCCGCCGTTCGTAGCTCGGTTGGTTTGGGAGCTGGGAGATGGAAACCAAAGGACTGTGTCCGGGCAGGTTCGAATCCCAGCGCCAAATCATCAGTGGGAGTTTCAACGTTAAGCATCCGTGTGCGACGACTAAATAAAAGCAGGGTAGACACACGGCGTGAGGTTTATTTAAGTGAGTATCAATGAATACCATGATCTTTAAGGTTCCCCATGATCTCAAAAAATATATTTGTGTAACCAGGTTTGTCCATGCTGGATTCTCCACCGCATCATCTGTAGCACTAGCTTTAAACTCAAAGGGTAGTTCTTCTCCTCTCGGCTATCTTGAAGCTTTAGTGGGTAAAGTAGTTGTAGCATCATTATTACTGGGTGGTGGAACCCAGTGCACGAGGCTCCCGCACGATAGCGGGTTCTGAGGAGGTCGATGATGTATACAACATTTCCCTCACATTGCGAAGAGGTTGTTTCTAGACTCGAACCTGGACGCCTAAATCACTATACGGGTGACCTAACCATTGCGCCAAGGCTCCACCTCGGCATCATTATTACTAGAATTTTTATAATTTATAGAAGCATTTGCTATGTGGTTAGTTACTGGTTTACTCTATGCATTTTGACTTGTTTCATTTTGATGAAGTCTAACACTACCTACATACATTTTAAAATCTCATCCTTTAGAGTTTAGCAGTGAAGACCGGCCTTCATCTATTGCTGCCGCATTAACCCGAATTGTGTTACTGGCTTCAAATCCTGACTATGTCCTTGAATTTATATCACTTTAATTGTAGGATTTACTTTTTCTTAAAGCATCGTCTTTGTAATTATTGCTTGCCTTATGTATTTGATTAGGCTTAGGCACCTCCTTTGCAGTACTATTATGTATAACTTTGGACTGTACATTGGACTATCCACTATTCTTTGTGTCATTATTACTTTTCTCCACCAATACCGGCATGAATATTGCTGTTATGATTAGTTGCCCACTTTGATTAAAATCAATATGTTTCATGCATATCATTATCATTTGAAATCACATTTTAATTGTTCTTCGGGACTTCTTGTTTAAAAACATTGCAAACTCTATCATTATGTAGGTAATAATGACATATTAAGCATTCTATAGGTCTCCACTCATGTTGAACCTCTTGCTATGTTATGATGATATTGTTTTGGGGCTTTGCACGTGAGGTCCCTATTTCTGATGTTGTTTCAAGAAAAGTCCCTGTAGTAAACAATATGTAAATTAGGTCCCTATTTTCTCAAAATAAGAAAGTGCAAACCAGTTTGCAGTTTTCTGTTAGAAAGCGCAAGTTAACTTGCGCTTTTCGAAAATTTAAAATTTTTAAAATGTTCAAAAAGAATTTCAAAATTAAAAAATGCAAGTTTCCTTGCATTTTCTGTTAGAAAAGTGCAAGGCACCTTGCATTTTCTATTTTTCAAAAATAGGGACCAAATTTACATATTAATTTCTAGAGGGACTTTTCTTATAACAACATTAAAAACAGGGACTTGTAGCTCTTTTCTTGTATTGTTTTCGTCTATGATAGGCACCTCCTTTGGAAAACTATAAGTTGAATCTACCTCAATTAACACGCTTGCGAAGAAATTCGAATAATACCACTCGTGATTTGGTCCAATTTAATAGGCTTACCAAGAATGGAAGCTATTATGCCAATCCCTTCTTCTGTCCAGTATTCAATATTAAGTTATGGAAATCTTACCGGAATAGTTTGCAAGAATTCTTCAATAAGTTTCATTCCAGTGCATCACCTCATGATAATCATCAACTGTTTATCATAGAATAAGGATCGTTGGCTAGCAGTATCACAATATGTTTGATTCTCAAATTTAACCATATAGAAACCATTGTCTTTAGAATAAATTTGAAAGTCACTTGTTAGTTTCCAAACCCTATCAATATAAGATTTGAAATAATGATAATATGATTTAGGTCCTATAGCATAAAGCACAATAGCATGTTTCCATTTGCTTCACTCACGATTTTAGCAGTCATCTCTACACATAGTAGATTATTCACTTCTCGTGGAGGAAAATATGGAATTAGTGTATAAGTTGATGTGTCATTCTTCTCTACCACATTACCCCATGTTTTAGGTCCCTTCCTTTCTGATTGAATTAGAAATTGATTAGCCTTATAAGTGCCTCTAGAATTTCTGCCTAACGTTAATAAGTTAGGGAATTGCTGCTCACTTCTTAAATCGAAACATTCTCTTAATCTTCTTCCTCCTCCAGACCGTGTTCCCATTATTGGGCGATTAACATATGTGGGGCTAAATTAAGACCACCTCCACCTCTTTACTTTATTGGGTAAAGCCATCATGGCACCTTATATCGGGAGGATTTCGACCATCAGGAGTGATTTCGTCTTGATTTTCCTTACCATACGCAAAGGATGAAGTGGCAACTGCCATAGCTTAGAATTCGGGTTTAAAATTATTTCTGTTTTGCAATCAATTTCTAGAATTCGGGTTTAAAATTATTTCTGTTTTGCAATCAATTTCTAGAATTCGGATGCATAGTTGTACAGTGAGATATAAACAAATTTCTAGAAAATGTTACCTTGTCGTTAAATTATATGGGTAGAAGAATGTTCTACAATAAGAAAGAATTTTTCACTAGAGGAGAGTATATAACCTGGATATGAGATGCTAGAAGGTGATCCAAATGAAGAAGAACCTTGATTTTTTAATAGTATTTAATATTTTACACTTTAGTCCTTTTCTTTATTTGTATAAAATATCCATTTTGCCAAACGACAAAAATTTACCAAATGTACTTCCACCATCATGCATAAGAACGCGTATGCTATATTCGTTTTCATGCTTCGTTTGTTAATACAAAATTATACATCTCAATACAGTATCATAACAATATTTCTACATAGTTTATTTCAATTTGTCAACTATTTCATATTGTGTCAAACGCGTCGTGGACATCAAATGGAAATTTTTTAATTATAGTATACATTAGTTGCTTAACAATATTATATATGAAGTACCATTACAATTATAATATATATTAGTTGCTTAACAATGTAAATATGCTTGTATACAGCGTGTTTATAAATATCGGTAACCACATATACACCAATAATTTTATACAATAGTATGTATATATTTTACCTAAGTTATCGAATGCTTATATACACCGTGACATCTTTACCATATATCATATATGAATATATGATATTCATTGTCTAGTATAACACAAGTTTAATTAAATCAAAATTTATTTCAAACAACAAAACATTCATCATCTCATATTAGCATTAAATATGATTTAATATAACCCAATTATTCATTATAACACAAGTTATGTCTACTGCATGATTTGTGTAGTTAAAGTGCTCAATGTTTTTATTGCGACAAAAGTTGAAAAGGTTAGACGAGTATATAACGGAAAATAACAAAGGTGCAAAAGCCTATATTTGAGACAAAATCTAGTTACTAGAATAAATTTAATATTAATCCCACATCATGTAATGAAAAAAGCATTTTTTACTCCAATATAACAAAACCCAAGAATGTATTAACCCATACAATTCAAACTTTGATCGGAATAATAACTTAAATAGGAGGCATGTGTCTTATCTTAGCTTTGTTAATAAAGTTCACAAGAGAAATGGACAAATTATTTTTTTATATATTGAAATCATTAAAGTGGATGCTAAATAACCCTGATTTAGCTGGCATAACAGTAAATAACGTACTTTAAGTGAATATGTTGTTTAACTGTGCAAAATTGTAGAAGCACAGCGGTCGAAGAGCACCAAGTGTTTATTCCAACAGAATTAACTACATAGTGCAAGACATGTGTGTAGATGGAACATAAGCAAGGTAACTAGCGACAACAAGGATGGATAACGGTTTGGTAGCGGTATAAAAGTTGACGTAACAAGATGGATCGACAGATAGAGGAGATAAGATATGGAAAGGGGATGAAGCCACGTAAAGTCACTGAGCAGTCTGTACTGTTTTGTTGATCTTGGTGAGTTTGTTCGATAATTATTGAATACCATGATGTTTCTTTTAATGAATTTGATGCAAATTTATGTATTTGTAATTTTTTCTATATCATTGAAATTCAATTGTTTGTACAAATCGAAAAAACTTATTTATTAATACATCATGTAAATGGTTTCTGTTTTTCCAGTTATTATTCAACGAGAATTTGGATTAATCTCGTAGAGCTCATCGTCATGGTTACTCAAAATAGAAACGGATAAATATTGCATTTGAAGTGTGAATCGATCAAGAGTTCTTATAAGGGGTGTAGGATCTCATTTTGAGTTTTTGAGTTTGAATCCAGATCGAAGTAAAGGACAATATTGAGAAAGACAACATAATGTAGCATGATAAGTTTGATTACTATACTTTAAAAACTCAATTTAGTTTGCATGGGGCTCATCCTTTTATTTTTCTTAAGAAAAGGGTGAAAAACATAAATGGTAATAAATTCTACCAATTACAAATCCTTCGTAAATACATAACTATTCCAACTAAATACAGAAAAATTAAAAAATTATTAGAAGAACAAAAAAGGAACAGAAAAAACCTAGGTTTTCCAGGTTCCCAAATCATAAAATCCTAATTCAAAGCAATGTCAACTGGATCTCTAAATCCAACACCACAATCCATGGACTCGACGCCGCTCCTCTCCGACCGTATTCGCTCCCCTGGACGTCCCAGCCTTCGTGGCGCCGCTCGCTTCCTCCGCCGGGCTAGCAGTCGCCGCATGATGCGTGAACCCTCCATCGCCGTGCGCGAGGCTGCTGCCGAGCAATTGGAAGAGAGGCAAACCGACTGGGCCTATTCGAAACCTGTGGTATTTCTTGATCTGCTGTGGAACCTTGCTTTTGTTGCGGTGGCTATCGGTGTGCTGGCAGCTAGCACCGAGGAGAGGCCAGTAATGCCGCTTAGAGTTTGGGTGCTGGGATATGCAGCACAGTGCGTGGCACATATGGTTTGTGTTTGCGTGGAGTATAGAAGGAGGAGAGGGAGGAGGAGTGGAAGTGGCAGGGAGACTACTGAGATCGCGCCACCAAGGGATTTGGAGGAGGGAAGTGGTGGGTATGATAGTGAGGGTAACCAAGAGGAGGAAAGAACAAGGTAATTGTCTGAAATTGTACGCCATTCTTGCCATCAAATATGCTGCGATCAATGCTCGTAAGGGAAACTAGTCTATAAAAACATAAAAAATAATTTATCATGAAATGAAAATAAATAAATAAATAATTTGAAAATTTGTTCATTAGGTAAAATGCGTTTTCTTTTTCATGAAATATATTGTTGAAGAAAACTATCATTTACAGGAAGTGAATGGAATACTGTGCATTTCGACCCTAAATTTGGTTTGTTCAGTATTTTTGTTTTAACCCAAAATATGTGTACTTGTACTGTTATCTAAAATAATTTTACCAGAGAGATAATGGTACATATATTTAGTAATCCATGTATTAGCAGTAATTTTTTTTACTGAAAATGGAACCAAATTTGTGTAGTAAATTTGAAACTGAGCAAAACACGTCGAATCTTTTCCTAATTTCTATGACAAATATAGATTTTCAAACTTTGCTGCTAATTGTTTCCTTTTGATGTTGGTCCACAATTATATTATGTCTGTGCGTGCATGATTTGCATATATCACTAATTTACACCGATGACAACCATTTCAAGTATTTTTGTTGGCAAACATTTTTTGATCAAATTTTGTGTGACAATTTTAAATATGTATCATGCCTAAAGAATTAGAATGGAATATATATCTTTTTTGATTTTTCTATTGGTAAATAATTGTCTAATTGTGTTTTGGAGCTTTGGAATTTGTCTCCTTGTTTGTACGTCCTGTTATGGATGTTACTATCGTGTTGTTACATCACCTATCCCCGTTTTATAGTAGAACTTATAAAATGGTTAATTTATCAAAATCACAAATTGGAACTTCAAAAGTCAACCAAAGGATTATAATTAACAAATATAAAGAATGTATGAACGATGAAACTTAAATTAGAATAGCCAACAATTGAATGAATGAATGAAATTTACTTCTGATCAACACACAACAATCCATAAATCAATTTGTAGAGAATACAAGTTAATCCAAATGAAAAAAGCTAAAACATAAATTAATTATTAGATTAAAACCATTGCAGTTGAGTTGATAACATATAAAAAAAAGCGTTGTTGACATAGGAAAAAAAACAAATACAATTTTGCTAGGATTGATGGGAATATGATGATGTTGTGCTAATAAAATTATTTATGTATTTCTTTTGTGATCACCAATGAAATGTAGTTGCTAGAAACAATTAATATTACTTTACTAGTTTATAATTTTATGTTTCTAAAAATTACAAACATGGTTAGTATTTTAACCTGGTCTTACTTTTGAATTTGACTATTTTATTACATGAATAAAAATATATGAGTAACATATCATTTCTGTACGTTTATCAATGCACATCTATCATAATAAGTGGAGTTTAATATCAAGATATTTACGCATGTTTCAAAAACAATGTTTATAATACTAGTGGAAACTATACTTACTCTTCAAAGAAGTACAACATAATTGCAAATTTATTGAAGTGCAATGTTTTTTGCACTTCTAAGAGGCGCTAACACGGTTTGCACTTCACGAAAGTACAAAAGTTAATAAGAAAACATTTTTTCTTTGAAATATCAGAAAGCCAAGCATACGCTTATATACTTAAAGGAATACGCTACCCCCATTACATATTTTGGATTAGTCATGCGATAAGTAGTTGCATCTACTACTTGCAAGGCTCAAACCAATGATCTTTGGTCTGCTGACTATGCTACAAATCAACTGGGCAAGCCGTGGATTTAAAACGAAATCATTTTCTTACAAGTTCTAGTTTTGTTTACTTTTTCGCAATGTTCAAAACTCGTAAGTTCAACCGAATTGAAAGCTATGTGAGTTAAATGAAAAATCTATGTGAATAATTATATTCATTCTTAAACACAATAATGCTACAATTTATAATAAACGAAGTATTCATTTACAAAATACGTTGTAAGGTTAAACATTCAACAATTTGTTCCTTAGACGATGAATTTCAACTTTTAATGAGCATGACGTCAACCTTTTTATTTTTTGGATCTTTTAACAAAGGCATGAAGTTTGCAGTAAAGTCAGAAGGTTATACAAAAATAATAACTAAGCAACATTTCATCAATCAATACATACTCATATTTAATAAGGTATTTACGATTTCGATGAAGAAAAATGATGTCAATTACAATTTGCTTGCATATCAGGTGAAAAACGTCGATGATTATAAGCAATACTAAAAGTTGAGATCACAACCATATTAAATGTAAGATTTGAGATTTATTTAATTTTATGAATGTTACAATATTTAAAAATATACTAAGGAATTTAAAAATCAAATTTTATTTGATAAAAAAACTATGAATAAAGCTAAATATGAGAAGAAACATGCCGATGTCATCAAGTTTAAGAATTAAAACACGAGGAATAAAGCTAATGTTTATTGCTATTAAATAATAATTATCAGTGTTAATAAAGACGTGTTCAAAAGAAAATTCATATATTTTATAAACCTTATCATCATATTTGTTTGTTTAAAATTAGCAATACACAATCGCTTAGCTAGGAGCTATGCAGTTAAAACCCCGCTAAAGCCGGGCTACAATGCTTAGTCGTCTTTATTGCCGTGTTTTTACAATTTAGCATTTTAAACCTACTTATCCATTTAAAACTGCTAAATTAAGGTTTACTGGCGTCTGCTTTAAAAATTCTAATGTATACATACATATAAATTAATTTCAATAATCTCCTTTTAAACCCAATTAACAAAACTAGCGTATAAAAGTCCAATTTCAAGGTCCAAGCGTTCAACATAAGTCAACATAAGTTAGAAACTATTTATAGTCTCTAAATCTAAACTGCATGAATCAAATCTTGGGTTTTGTTATACCAGAGTAAAAAATGTTTTTTTACATACGCTAATTACGTGAGACTAATAATGAATCCATTTTGACTATTAGATTTTAGGGAAATTTTGTAAAACAACCTCAGTAAGTTTTAAATACACAGTGGTTCATTATCAAAAACCTTTTATAAAAAATACCAATGATTTTAGTTTTAACCAGACTGCAAATATTTGCACTTTCAGCCAGACCACAAATATTTGCAGTTTCGTGAAAAAATTATATAAATTCGCAACTAAATGTATATTTGATTTTCGAAAAAAGGAAAAAATTCATTGGATAATTTTAGGGGTGTAATTTTAATCATATTTTTTATGATGATTTTTCGTATATCAAATTTGAAAATAAGGGGCAAATCCAAATTTCCATCAGATTTTATCTTCAATTTAATTTTTTGCATAATATCCCTACTTCATTTCCACCATTAATTTTTGCAGCTCTACCACTATGGAATCGTCGAGTGCTTTGGCTACACATGCTAGAAGTAACTTAACTTGAAAATTATTAAAGTATAAGTGTTGAAATTGATTACATTATAAATTTGAACATTTGAGGTGAAATATAGAAGATCCCTCATAGTGGTATTATATTTAGGGTATTATATTTGTATATTCGATACGCTATAAGCAAAGTTTTGAAGTTCCGCTTGAAACTTAAAAATTTTAGCCATCTTGACTCAATTTTGGGAAGAATCGTTTGAAATAGTGAAAAAATTAGGTTAGTCGAAACCGCAACAAAAATTGAACAACTAAAATCTTTTATATAGAAGATCGATGGAGCATCACTAACATTGATTCTAGAAATATATTCATGCAATGAATAGTAAAACCGAATAAGACGATGAAAAAATGAAAAACTGAGCATTACGTGTGATTTGTTGAATGATGATTAATTATTTTCTTTTGAGGTTGAATTTGCTTCATGACATTTTCATGTTTTTGCTGGTTAAATAGCAATGAATGTGAAGAGGAAGATGAAATGACAAAGAGAATAAAATGACACCAGAGAGAATGAGTGGGGTGAGATTGAATGGGATAACTATTAATATAGTTATTTTTCTTTTTTGTTGGACTATTGTAAATATGATAGTATTTAAAAATATTTCTTTTAAGTAAATATGTTAAGAAAAGTACAAAGCATTAAAACATTGTATTTAAAAATAATAATTATATGAATACATACGTACATACACACACATACACACACTAATGCAATATAACATTAATTATGTACTTTTATTAAAATATTTGTTGAAATCCAAAATCAGAACATAAATGGTAATTTTTGAAATTAGCAAAATTGTCTGAAATTTATATTATAAAGATCAAAACCGAGTTATCAAAATTTTGATTATTACGACATAACCACTTTTTACCGTTTGTTTTTTCCACCTTGTATGTTTATTATCTACTATGCTTTTCTATTTTTTTATGAAAGAGTAATCCTCGGATTAACGAGATCACTCAATATTATTTATTATGATATAAAACAAAATGCTACCAACAAGCCTGGTAGCTGACGATACATTGCAATAGCAAAATTACTCAATAAAGAGCATAAAGTGGACCATTAGAACAATAATCGCCAAAAAGAAACACATAAAATTTTTAACCGCCAAAGGGCTAACGTTACTAGTATAAAATACTAACATAAACTCAAGAAAGATATAAAATGACCAAATGAGGATTGTTGATAATCTTGTTGCATAGACCGAATAAGTTGTGTTGCTGGTGCAAGGTGCATAAAATTAACATGGCCTGTTGTATCACTAGCTGAACTGAGTTGAATCGACTAGCAGAAAACATGCATGCGAACTGAGTGGAACTGAGCTAATATTACAAATCTGGATTGCTGCTTGTAAACTGATTGAGTAGGCTGGAACACAATCAAATACGCAGAAGATTATGCTTCTTTATTAGATTCAACTGTTTTGAAAAAGTTAATATTTTTTGTTTGATAACATAAATGCAATGTTAATCAGACTTCATACACACACATGCATATACCATTATATATTTACACACACACACACACTATACTATTAAAGATGAGCATACGTTATCTTCCCTCCTTGCTCCACAAATTCTATTTTCTCCTTATGCCACGTGGCTTCTTAGAATTCCATCAAATTATTATTTCTCCATTTATTTCATTTTAATGGACTTTTCCTCTTCTTCCATGTTAAATTTTCACATAAATCTACTTATGTTAGACTTTTTTATTAAAGATATCAGTTTCTCTTCTAAATGACAAATTAATTTTTCAAATTGATTTCACCCATTTAGAGGTCTTCTCTTTTTTTTACCTTTAAAAAATAAAATTTATTATAAGTAGCTTACGGTATCAACTTAATATGCTACCCTAAACTAATATCATTTTATCCAAAATCAATTTTTGTTCAAGGCTTTCTAATTAATCTCAAATTGGTATTTTAGATAACATTATTGGCGTGTAATTCTGACTACATTTACTACGATTATATTGGACTACAATTAAATATGAGCTGATTGTTAATTTTCATTAATTTTGAATTAATGAAAAAACGTGTCATGTTTTCCTAATTTTACCGTTTGCGGTATTTAAATAATTTTATAAATATGTACATTTTATACACACCCGTCTTTTAATTTTACACAACTTCCAGTAGCAATAATTATCTTATAGGATGAAGTAACATGTCTATAAATCCAGACAGTAACAATTAGTTTATTTGATGAAGCTAGGACTATAATGTTTTCTCCGTTTTTATTGCAAATTGGTCGTGGTTGAATGATAGAGTACAAGCTTGGACTACAAATGATGGTTTGAAATCAGAGTTATATATAGTGGTTAAGTAGTTACAAGTAGCAACCTATTTATTTAGATAGGAAAACAAACTCAATCTTGGTTGAATGTCTCATGTTTACAATAAAACCGCATATGTATTAATGCGATCCAAAACTTCTTGTTCGAGCATTTATATGTTATAACCATTAAACTTCGAAGTAAAAATTTCAACAAGATTAAACCCACAAAACATATATTGGATAGTGAACATTGATGCATTACGCACATGTTTAGTTCAACATTCATTAGAGATTTCTAACGTGTTCTAAATGCCATCTTTTCAAAGGATTACATTTAACCATTAAACTTTGCAGTCAAAATTTAACAAAATCAAACCCACAAAACATATATAGGGCAGTGAACATTGAGGCATTACATACATGTTTAGTTTAGCATTCATTAGAGATTTCTAACATGTTACGAATGCTATCTTTTCAGAGGAGTACACTTAATATTAATTTCAATGGATTTGTATATCATGATAACTAATTATATGCTCAACTGAATGTTATAAGACATGATTGAATTCATTTAAAGTTGTTTGATCCGTGTACGTAACACAGGCTCACTCCAGTATACAAACACATGTGTGTGTGTAAGTGGACATTTTTGTCCTCAAAGTTCTATTGGGATATTAAGTTTTTTTTCCCTTGTTTCGAAGAGGGTTGTCGCTTAGGGTGTAAAATTTGAAAAGAATTCCAACGAGGGCCGTGCGATTTGATGTCCCTATACCAAAAAAAAAGAGTTGTACCTTTTATGTCAGAATTTGAATCTCAATGGTGGTATCCTAACCCTAGAAGCCCAAAGCGGGAGCAGCTACGTGAATGGATGGATATAGTAACAGAAATGGGCAAACACGATCGACGCTGATCAAATTTGGGAACAATATGGAAACGTGCTCTAATAAAATATATCTTTGTTATTATTGTTGTGAATGATATAATTATAAATCTTGCTGTATTCTTTGGTGTTATAAAATAATAAAGAATAATTGTAAATATTTATAAAATAATAATGCGTATTAATATTATCTTGATTTTGTTGAATATTTTTGTTTATTCATGAGAATTCATAGATTGTATTTTCAGTGTTTTCATTAAGAACCATTGAACATATAGATGTTTATACAAATTTTTTTTAAAATTTTAGTTTGCCACAATTGGAAAAATAACAATCATCTTTTGGATTATTTTAATAGAAAAATAATAATCAATGCCATCTTTTTCCTCATTCAATGTTATGTATGTATATCAACTATCTTTTCTAAAGATATCGTTTTCATTTGAAATCTTGGTAATGTTTTTGAAAAATTCTTATATACTTGGAAACGTGTTCCTATCCACTTCGAAACATATCCCTGTTAAGCTCGCAACGTGTTTTCATCAAGTTCCCAACCGTGTTTCTTACTAAGAAATGCCGAACTGTGTTCCTATTTCCTACTTAGAAATATCAGCCTTCTTCAAGGTATTGACTTCTAAAACCCAGCAAAATTTTATAAGAGAACTGTGAACACTTATACTTCTGCATACTATTATAAATTTTACTTGAATCGTAAGAAATAGTTATGATATCAGAATTCTCGATAATGGAATAAAAATAATTGAGAACATGCATGTCATGGTCATCACTTTATCGTGTCGGTTTTACATGGAGATCAGTCTATTTTAATTTGTTAAGAAACATGATCAAGCAAACTCGTCGTGCTTACATCGTTATTTTGGACAATATTTGAACTAGATGCCTTTTAATATGTGTCACTTTTAAAACATGAATTATGAACTGTGGCTATTCCTCATTCTTTTTTGCCTGTATGTGACAGTATTGCCAAGCATCTTGAATCTGCAAATACGATGTTTTCATTCATCTGGTGGATTATTGGATTTTACTGGGTGTCTATAGGTGGACCATCTTTGATCAGTGATGCGCCCCAATTATACTGGTCCTCAAACTTTTTTTCCTTTGTTATTGATAATTTATTGTATTAGCTTTAGTTAGCCCCAATTTTTCTTATTGTTTCAGTTTTCTCTTATTTGCAGGCTTTGCATAGTTTTCTTGGCATTTGATGTCTTTTTTGTTGTTTTCTGTGTTGCTTTGGCATGCATTATTGGTATTGCAGTTTGCTGCTGTCTACCATGTATTATAGCTATCCTCTATGCTGTAGCAGACCAGGTAGTCTTTCTAAATATTATAGTCAATTGCGCACACAGTCAATTTCCAATGTTAATGTGATTTACTTTCATATGTTTTCTGTGAAGTTTACTAAATAAAATGTGGTTAATGCTCACACAAGCATTCCTTCACGCCTTAACAAATTAATTGATAAGATATGATGGAAGTCGAGAGCTTCACATCAGAGCAGTAAATTACATTTGATGACACAATGAAAGGAGGACAGGATGCATGCTGAGATTTTAAGCTCGATAATAAGATTATAGATTAGGGCATTTTCAAAAATTGAATGTGGACCACTGTTAAGATGACCCCATATTCATTCGTATTCCCTTAAAACATCAAGATTTTAAGATATAGGATCGATAACAATGGCTGTTTGATTTTGCAACATTTATTAACCTGAAGAAGCTGATTTCTATTTTCCCTTAAAAAAAAAATATTTCTAAGATATGAGCAGTGTTTAAGCCCCAAATTAGCTTGACATAAATGGTTATTAATAACACAGATTCTGGGTGTTCTGGTCACTCAGATGGTTTTAGCATAAGGATTTTTAAGTTGTATGTTTATTCCTCACCAAAGACCGTCTAAGCTATATGAATTACGCATTTCCATGTTTACTGTGGCTTTCCAAATGTATTTTTTGTGTGCAGACAATTAGAAGAGTTGTATTGGCCATTTTAATTAGATTTTGCACAATATGTTAAACTTAAAACTAGAAATTTGATAATAAATTTATATATACTTATGCTCCAAACTGAACTAACTTCCATATTTTCCATACTTGATTGATTTACCAGGCAATATTTTTATTTGTATCGATAGAATTCAAGATAAACACAGCCCATTGCCTAACAATAAATAACTTTATTAGCTTGTCATAGACTCAGTTTTAATTTCGCTGTTTATTTTGTTTTTTCAAAGCAGGAAGGAGCATCAGATGAAGATATTCACCAGCTTCCAAAATACAAATTTAGAAGAACTGGAGATATCGAGAAACAAACCGATGAGATATCAAGATCAAGTGGTGGGATAATGACCGAGTGTGGAAGTGACCCTCCACATGAGCATGCACTTTCTGCAGAGGACGCGGTACGTAATTACGATCTCAATGCTAATTACAACACACCCACACAGCTAAATGAGCATGTACTTCACTTTATTAGCTGTATAAAAGTACAGGAAATTACAACTTTACCCCACCCAACCCTTGGAATTCCAATTACATCCAACTATATCAATGGCTTTATTGTCCATAAAAACCAAATTAGGAGCACTATACGCACTTCCAGTGTAGATTCATACAGACCAGATTTGAAATTCCAGATAGAATCCTGAAATTCCGGCCATCTCGGTTCAGTTCTGGATGGAGCATTGAAGTGACAAGGAGTAAAATCCTATTTCAGCAATAAAAAGCATGAAAAATAATAAATTTTGTATTTTTATTATTTCAAACCAAGGTTTTCAAAATAAGATTCAAATCGTAAATCGTATAATTCAAAATTGAAATCGAAACGAGATTTAAATCATAAATTGTAGACTCAATAAAGTCCATATTTTAAGGTTGCACACACTTTGGAATTGATTTTGATGTTTGAAATTTTACATCTAAACCTAAAACTTCATGTTCTCTTTTTTTTCCAATTTTTTTTTTGGAAATGATTAGAATTGAAATTGTTGATTGAAATAAGTATAATGCATACATCAATTTGGATTGAATGATTTTTCTCAACTGCAGTATTAGCTAGGTTTGAATCGGAATATAAATCGAATCGTAAAGGGAGAGATTCGATTTGAAACGGGATTCAAATCGTAGGATTTTAAGATTTTTGACAACAATGTTTCAAACCAACATATACTTATGCATGAAAAGCATGAAAAATAATAAATTACGCTGGAATCGTAAAGCATTTTACCATATTGAATTAAAGAAAATAGGAAAAAGAAAAATAGAATTCAAAACTCAAAAACATCAAAATACCAAAAAAAAAAGCAATACTAGTACCCGAAGCTGTGATATTTAATTGTAACAAGAAACACTAATTTTCATCTTTGATTGACATTCTATTTTTGCTTCAATTATAAGTATTCGATCTGTTTAAAGCCTCGATATTATGTTTCTTTCGTTGTAAGGCGGCAGATAAAAAGGTTTAGGATATATAATATTTCAACCTTAGATTTTGACTTTGTTTTGTAAGTTGTGCATTTGGATATGGCCCAAATTTACAATTTTGGATATTTTTAGAACAAAATTTGTAGTTCTTTTGCTTTTGGATATGGTGGGCTTGTTCATTATCATTAAACATTCTTATTTATTTTAGTAGCAAAAAAGTTACCAATCTCTGTTTTTAATTTTGTTATAAGAAAAATCCATGTATTAATGAGTATATAAATTAGGTCTCTATATTTTAAATATATAATCCATGTACTAATGAATTCTTGTTGACTTGCACTTTTCAGATTTTTTTTCTTCTTCAAAATTTAATTAAATTTGGAAATGATGAAAACAAATATAGATATTTAATAAAAATATATTTAAATATCAATTATAACTACTTATGAATAAAGAATTTTTTTTGAAATACTTTTCGAAAAATGCATGTTAACTTGCACTTTCTATCAAAAAAATGTAAGCTAGTTTGCTCCTTCTGTTTTAGAAAAATAGGAACCTGACCTGATTTACAAAATTATCGGTTGACTTTTACTACAACTATTTTAGAAATAAGGATCTGATGTGCAAGCCCCTTTATTTTAATGAAATTTGTCTCCTTTCAAAATTTTTTTAGTTCTGCAAACGGAAATTAAGTTTGCAATTAAAGCATACCTAAAAATATATATATATATATATATATATATATATATATATATATATATATATCAAAGTTTGGACTCAAAATATTAGTAGATATTAACGAGATTAACCATTCATGGAAGAACAAAATCATACCTAAATCAAGTTCTCAAATCTCGAATAATCAAATATCTTAGGCCATGTCATATCGGCCTATACTTACAAGTTTTTAGTGATTGTTCTTCTCGCTAACTTTTGGTAGTTGCCGAATCAAAGAAGTTGGAAGAAAAAAAAAACTTTGACAAGAATCTTTTAGGATATGACATTTCAACCTTAGATTTTGACTTTGTTTTGTTAAGTTGGGCATTTGGATATGGTCCAAATTTACTATTTCCGATATATTTTTAGAACAAACTTTGCAGTCCTTTTGCTTTTGAATATGGTCTTATTCATATCATTAAACGTTCTTATTTATTTTAATGGAAATAGCCTCCTTTCAAAATTATTTTTAGCTCTGCAAACAGAAATTAAGTTGCAATTAATGCATACTAATAAAAGTCAGTCAAAATTTGAAACTGAAATATTTAGCAAACAGAAATTAAGTTTGCAATTAATGCATACTAATAAAAGTCAATCAAAATCTGAAACTGAAATATTTATAGAAACCAAAACAAAGTTTAGTAGTTGTTTGTATCAGAGAACTAGAAAAATAGAATATCTTCAGAACTTGTAACTCTACATAGTTTGCAATGCTGGAAGAATGCAACAAATATTGAAATTTTATGCTATATTGGATGGTATTTTAGTTTGAACTATAAGATTTTTCGCAACATGCACATTACATGAAGTAGTTTGCAAGTCCATTACAAGAATAATTTAAAGGGAAATTTTGTCAAACATCCTTCGATAAATTTCAAAATACACTTCTGCTCAAGCACCTTTGAAATTACTTTCAGAAAAATTTACAATATTTTCCTACAAATATTTATTTGCAGTTTAAATGCAAATGCTCACAGAAAAGTGCAAATATTTGCATCAAAACTGCAAATTTTCAGTGAAGTTTCCATAATAATTATGCAGGAATGCTGCATTTGTTTATCTGCATACGACGATGGTGTAGAACTAAGAGAACTCCCATGCGGGCACCATTTTCACTGCGCATGCGTAGACAAGTGGCTTCACATCAACGCCACATGCCCTCTTTGTAAATACAACATCATTAAAAACAGCAACAGCAGCAGTGAAGAAGCCTAAACAAATGAAAAACTGCTATCCTGTATCTGTATGGACATTCGTCGAAAAGAGCAAATGTGTCTTTGACCTAGCAATGAAGAGTTCCTTTACAATGTGCATGTATGGTGATAATGTAGTTTTTTTTAACGAGTGATAGTGTATAATTTGTGTTATAGTGATTGGTTTGGATTTTTATTTTTATTTTTTAACTTGTGTTTAATGGGATGGCTTGAGCTACAACAGGAGGTTATGATGTATCTTTGTACAAAGGAAGCTGAATAATAATAGCATTACTCATGCTTGATGAGACGATTCATCTGCATATCTGATGCACTTCTTATGTTGTATTGCTTTGCTGTTTTATTTATACATTGTTGAATTCGGTGCATTGTTTTGCTGTTTTATTATACCAACACTCATGCGCGTGTAATGCTTGTGTACATAGAACAAAAGAATCATCTCAATTTTTTTATTCATTCTAAAAAAGCTTTTGATAAAAAAAATGACGTAATTGATAGCAACATGATTTCGTTGTCTTTGGGATTTGAACCCAAGATCTTCGGTCTAAAGTATTCATTTAATATGGGTATTTTTGTAATTTCGAAAGTGTTAAATGAATTAGCGGTTGACTCTGCTTTGACCGTCAAAGGTTCCTTTTAAACTGGTTACTCTCGACTTCTCAACGAACCCTCATTTTCGAATTGGATAGGGGTAAGAGTTAAAGTTTTGTCATAGATCATAAAGTAGGAACCCTCTACTGGGCTGCACATAGCAACCGGCTAGAATGGATACTTGCATCTAGTAGTCATAGCTCCTACGGCATTCTCGTCCAATGTTAAATTTACCACTTTTCAAAACATTTTAGACTTTTCTAAGTCAATTATTCTCAAATGACGTTATATTCCATTTCAAATAGATGTCGTGTACGTGCATTACTATAGCATCTAGCATCAATATATGAGATAGATTTTTATGAAACATGACATGTATGAGATATTCAAAGTTAACACGACTTGTAATCGAATTCAAACGAGCATCCATTTCATACTAAATTACTCTTTTTACATCATTGATCAAGTAGGGTTTAAATTCAATTCCTATTTAAATACCTTTGTATCATTTATTTTTAAAGTAATTCAAATTCAAGTATCAACAAGTATTTGAACATCTAAAGGTTCATTCAGACATTTTAAACAATTGGAAAAGTATGGTCAAATTTTTGGATGATATAATAATAATTTAATTTTAGTTTATTTCTTTTCAAAACAAAGAAGAATGAGGTTTTCTTTTGTTTTATTTTGTATTTTAATTTTTTTATGCTTCCCTCAAATTTTCTCTTCTACAGAAAAATAAATGAAGAAGGAACTTGTACGTTTCCTTGAAACTCCTTGGAAATTTGTTTTGGTTAAAAGAATATGATCGTTTCGGTAGCCCATTTTCTTGTAAACTGCCGTGTTAAGTAGTTTGCAGTTGGGCCCAATTTCTATTTTGGCCCTTCTTGTTTGTTAAACCAATGAAGAACTAAAAAGGTACTATCCATGAACAGAAGGTGAGGATTCTGATCTATGGACCATAGTGCTAGTGAACCCCTTTGAAAATCTTTCTGGGCCTCTGCTTTAGATCAAGCCCATGGCTTTTGCATCCTTTTTTTAGCACACGACTTCGCAAGTAAATTGATTTTTTTTACAAATTATATGTGTTTAGCATATTCAAAAGAAATGATTTTCATAAATATTTAGGTACGTTTTTATGTTGGAATCATGTGTAGTTAATTTGTATTTTTATTTCTAAGTTGGAACTTTTAATTTTTTTGTTAGGTTGAATTTTTGTTTCCGTTATCAATTTATAAAGAGCGAAAATAGATAGGACGTTTAATTTTTAGATCTTATTTTTAAGCGATATTAAGTTTGGTAATACACCTAAGAAAGCGTTTTGAATTTGTAAAAAAATATATTTGCTAGGTTCTATTTTAGATGATATTAAAATTTGGTAATATCTATAGAGAGACATTTGAGGAAGTTTACGCTGATAGCAAAAAGGTATTACACCCCGAGACCCACATTAACAAATAATATTACTGGGTAATACTGTCTGCTAATGCGGAGAATATGGCTGGTTAGGAGCGACCATCCATAGCTTTGTCTTAAACATCTATTAAATACGTCGATTTAGTGCTTTAATTTTTTTTCTTTCTCAAGTGGATCGGCATATTCAATAAATGCTTAATACAAAACTACAGTGGCTAACGGATCTATCATAACAAAATATAACAACAATAAGTACAACATATCACAGAACAGTAGTCAAACATATATATACATATACACAGATACATCCCATAAACCAAACTCCTAACCAAAGCTATTATATTTAAGTCATAAGTGGTACGGCACGCGCTTTGCGTGTGATGATGGCACACACACGAAGTGCGAATTGTTTTTTTACAAATTGTATATGTTTAACTCATTCAAAAAAAATATGATTTGCATAAATATTCAACCGTATTTTTATGTTGAAATGATATGTAGCTAGTTTTATTTTTTACTTTCTAAATTGCAACATATAGTTTTTCGTTAGTTTGAATTTTCATTTCTATTATTAATTAATAAAGAACGAATTTAATTTTTTATTAGATTGAATTTTTGTTTCCGTTATTATTTAATAAAAAATGACTTTGAAAAGAAAAATTATTTGCTAGATCCTATTTTTAAGCAATATTAAGATTATGATAATATCCATAAATAGGCGTTTTGAATTGGTAAATGAATCTTATCTGATCCTAATTTTAAGTGATACTAATATTTATTGATATTTGTGGAGGGGTATTTTTGGTAGTTCACGTTGACACCAAAAAAGTATGACACCAAAGATATTACAACTAGGCCCGTCAATGGTACGTGTTTCGGTCCGAGCCCGGCCCGAACCCGCCCTATTTATGCAGGTATGGATTTTGCCTTTTACTACCCAAGCCCGACTTAGGCCCGATCCGGATGGGGTACGATTTTATCAAAACCCGGCCCGGTTAGGGCCCAGCCCGACTATTAGTTTTTCGTCGTATCAAAACGTGAGTGCGTATGTTATTTATTTACCATTTTGTTTGTTTACATGTAGATGTTTTTGCATACTTCTGTTATGAGCTTGACTACATCACTGTCCAATTTATATGTTAACATTGTTTGTATACAAATTTTACCAAAGTTGCAGTTTTAAAATATGGTTTTAACATAAATATTCTGAATTAGGTATATAGTTATTATCCAGCGGGCTTAAAAAGCCCGACGGGCCGGGCTCGGATATTGGGTTGAAATACCCTATGGGTTCAAGCCGGGCTCGGGTTTTAATTATTGTAATTGGACTCGGGTCTGGGTTTTATAATATCCGGACCGAACCCTGCCCATTGACAGACATAATTACAACTATTATTAAAGATATAATAATAATAATAATTTTTCTAGTAATACCCACTTCCTTTACCCTCGTCTACCCATTATTTTAATCCTTTAAATGCAATAACTTATTATAGAAAAAATCGAATTTAAAAACCTTATCAACGTCGAATCACAATTTTTTTAAAGCTTTATAATGAAATGCTTTATTATTATACAAAAATCGACTTCTTAAAATAATTTTTTTTATTGTAAATTTTACAGCCTTTGAGAAAGACGGTTAAAGTTTTAACTGTTTTATATGCGTTTTAATCGTAGTAGAATGATGTCATACTTTTAAAAGTCATATTTTTGTTTAGAAAAAATATGATCGCGCATCGGTTGTACTTTGTGCTAGTGTTTGGTTTGTTGTTTTCAGTTTTGGGTTTTCGTCCATACAAAAGTGCACTCGACGCATGATATTGTTGAAAACGACCAATTTAGAAAACGAAGTTAACATACAAAATAGAAAACAACTTTTTTTATTTTCCGTATTTTGGGAAATAACACAAGCACGTGAAACAATCCATTCTTCCGTCATCCATCTATTCCCTTCGCCCTCCCATCCACCTTTCTTTCATCCCCTCCGTCGTCCATTCATTATTCTCATATTTGACACATATTGAAAACCGAAAACACAAAATTTGTTTTTAAACCAAACACTACCTAAACTTTTACATCAGTCCAACACTATTATTAGAAATTATAATTTTTTTTATTTAATGGCGAAAACAGGTTTTCAAATGGAGGTTTGTACAGAATGTTACTGCATTTTGAATATTGTGATAAAAACGTGTGAAATAGTAAGATAGGTGTGAGTATAGCGGCTGAGTGTGAAGGAAAGACACTACCAAAAACCTAATATACCAAAAATTATGAAAGAAGCCTTTTTGTTAGGGGTGAACAATATTTGATTCGAATTGAATTAACCGACTGAATCAGTTCATTTCGATCGGTCCGGTTAAGAAACTGAATTGATTTAATTTATTTTTGGTTATCGTTTAGTTGAATTTACCGACTTTCTATTATGTTATCCAAATTTATAGTATTGTAATACTTTAATAATAAGTTTAGTTATACAAAACAAAGATTACCTAAAGACAATAGGTCAATTTTTTTTGTAAATATAAAAAACACTCAATGAAATTCTCTAGTATAAATTTATATTTTTTCTTTAAGTAAATCATTTGAATAATAACATACCATTTTAGTTCGGTTAAACCGGTTACCAATCGAATTAACCGAAATTAATTCAGTTCGGTTCGGTTTGATTTTTTTTGGGTTCCAAATCAACTTGATAATTTTTACCTCAAACCGACCGAATGCTCACCCTTACATTTTGTGTATCAAATTATTAATAATATCTTAACACCCAAAGTTCTTATATAAAATTATATTTTCAAGTTTGATACTAATGGATATTCACTGTAGTGAAAAAGAGACAAGCAAGGAGCTAGATTTGTGCTCACCACTTGCTAAAATAGCCATAATTTCTTTGTTTGTTGGTTATTGCTAATATTTCACTTTCATTTCCAGAGCAAGTATCCTTTCTTTTTTCCACTGACTCATTTTTTGAATTTTATTTAAAGGTGTGATCCAAATCCATATAAGTTAGTGAGTTATGTAGAATATAGTAGTCGATGATTTTTGTTTGATGGTAATACACACACAATATATATATTCTTAAATGTGTTTGTTGAGGTACTATATAGATTACAAGATCATAGAAAGAAAATAAATAAATGAATGTATATTTTGTTTCAATAAAGAATTTCAATAATAATACAATAGTGCGATTTATTACAAGTTCTCCTACAACATTTTTAATACAAAATTTTACACTCTCTCGTATACAACTTTTTAATATAATATACTATCTAATATACTCTCTCATACTCAACATTTTCAATACATTATTTTACACACTCTTTTCCTTACTCACTCGAATACCACATTTATATCTCCTTGTTTCAGCCTTCAACATGCTAGCAGTTTGTTTTACCCGATAAATAACAATGCAGTGGAAAAGAAAAAATGAACAAATTAAAACTGCAAAAAGAAAATATATTTAAACTCGACGTTCTCTTAGTTTATTGGTTCTTGTCTCTTTTCATTTTTCAAACAGGCACCAAGGATAACAAACATGGACGGGTGAAAGAGGTATACACAAGGACCAATACAACATGTTCATGTAAAGCTCAAAGGGGCAGAATTCAAAATCAAGCCAATATGTGCATGAGCAACTTAAGACATGCACAATGTTACATTGTACATGTCTTAAGGTCGAGCAAGTATCAAATCAAGCTTAAAAATCCGTTCACACAAACTAGATATGCAACATAGCTCAGGGATGCAACAATACAATATGATCAAGGTTCACACACCAGAACAGAATAGAAACAAGCACAAAAAAAGGAATGGAGCTTGTACACTGATACAAATTAGGCAGGGCAACATCAAAACATAAACAAGATGATAAGGTCAGAATACAACAGTACTCAGGTACAACAATGTCACAGTGCATAAGATTACACAGTTTAGATCGGGCATATTTGCACCAACATCTCAGGCAAAGTCAAATTCAAGTGCACAACAAATAAAGTGCAAAACAGAACAAGATCATAAATACATGTACTCTAACCAAAAAGTGCACAACAACATACTACAGGAAGGCCAGGCAATGTGCATCAGGTCAGAAAATGTGCACAAAACACTCTCAAACAAAACCACACAAACACTTTCAGGCAATATGCACAAAACCAAGTATATGCAAATACATGCACAAATGCACCAAATTCAACTGCAATAATGCACATCACGTATAAAGAGTATGCCACAAACCAGACAAATCAAGCTCAAGTATAACCATATTAAAGAATAAACAAAAATTGTTAAAGGTGAATGTGCATCCAGAAAAACAACTAAAACTGTTCAAGAGAAGTTCAAAAGAGTAAACCAAGGTTGAAAGTTCAAGTATAACAAGTTCAAGTGCAACATCAAAGTTTCAACTGTAGCAAGAACTAACACAAGTACTCAAATGCAACAATACACAGTTCGAAGAACAGGCCTCAACTAAACTTTAGTGTGATTACAAGATTAAGGTACAAGTATACACACACACACATAAGTTCAGTTGTTATACACACACATAAAAATGCACGAGATACATGCAAAATCAGTTAGGAGTGTAGTCAAGGTTTCAGAAATTAATAAGGATGCACGGCGCAACATAGAATTCAACAAGCTTTCAAATGCATGCTTAAAAGTCTACAATTGAATAATTCAAAGTCAAGCCGTAATTATAGAAAATTAAACCAAATCCAAATCAAATTTGAATTAGAAAATATAGGCTAACAATCAAAATCAAAATTGAATCCAAAGGCCCTAATTTGCAATTTGATTAATTCAAACCTACAATATTGCAAATTTAGGACAATTCAAAGAGAATTATTTCCAGAATCAATCTCTATAAATACCAAATCATCAAAGGCAATTTTGATTAGCAGAGTTTGAAAATAGAATACAAATCAAATCAGAAAATTAAAGAAGTTGTACCAACTAATCTCAAAATTATCACTGCAAGGAACTAGGCCAAAGGAGCAATCACAACCATCTAGCGAAGTAATCAATTGATCAAGATGTGAAGACGTGAATTCATCAACCAATTTTTGAATTGCTAGCTTTCAGATCTGAAGAGGATAACCCTAAGAAGGATAAATGAAGAGAAAATGGGATCGACCTTGTAAAAAATTTGGAAAGTGTTTTTATATTTGGATCGACTCTTTTATATGTATTTAAATATATAGTTTAGGGTTTTCTTTTATTCATTTTTGTATTTGCTTTTAAATTCAAACTCTAGAGTTTTAGATTTGAACTACATTTTTATAGTTTGGGATATTCTCAACTCGAGGATAGAGTTAAGTCAGGATTTCTAGGCATAGGGTTAGAACAGTTATAATGACTGCTCTACAACACCGATACCCAATATACATGTATAGTGCGCTGTAGCGGTTCTCTGCTGATGCAGGGCGATCAATAAGGTTGTAAGTAAATAGAATAACACCGAACATGTTGTATATCTCACGGCGCATCGAATAAAACATAATAATAAATATCTTAGATATAAAACAGTCGAGACAGTAAATTGCTGAATGAATCACATAATCATAGTAACAGATCCATACAGTGCGTGGTGTAATAAATAGAGTTATACATCAAATAATAATTCATAAATAAATGTCTTTAAGTAAATAAGGAACTAGCAAGCTCCATAGTGTTGTGCAGCAAAATAGCAAATGAGTACATATAATAATACGAGAGAATAGCCTCCTGCTTTCCATCTACCAGCTCCACGTGCTCACGAGACCTAATATCCCTAATCTACTCATTTAAGAGTACCCAGAGTAATAGAACGCAGTATAAAACCTCGGATCAGACAACAGTCTGGTATAAGTGGGAATAAATCTCTAAACATTAATAGGCCATTATAATAGGACAAACGGTATGAAGGATCATACCTAACATGTCCCTGCATCCACGGAGTTAGCATATATACAAAATATATGCTACTCTACATCATAGTCATCATGGGTGTATTATGCATCAAAGTACTAAGGGTGTCTGGATATCTAACTATATTAGCATCAGCTGACATCCCTAGGGTGATAAGCAATCAAACAATCATAGCATATATCATCCATCCTCCCATTCACTCACTCAGTGCATTGGATATAATATCACTCGAAGTCTCGAATGACCCACCATAGTAAAGGACTGCTCAACGTCCCGGTTCCTCGGTACTCAAATCCATACCACTCAGTTGGCCAGGAAAATGGCCTCACCACCACGTCAGTCCAGGTATACACATCGCTTATCTAGAATAATGAGCCACCACGCTCTAGGAACCACCATGTCCTTGGGAACCATCACGTTCCGAGTGTATACCCCTCTTTAAGAGTACCATATAAATCTTCGAGTGTCAACGATCCCTTTGCACACATCATATATAGCAGAGCACATCTTAGAACCGATCTCACAACTTCCAACATGAAGTTACCACGGTCAAGACGATTGTCTACTCTTAAAACCACATAGAATACCACCCTATGTCCCATAGCCACCATTTAATAGTTCCCTTTATCCGACCTATAGTCCTCAACTCTGCATCTCAAAGCACAACTATCCATCATAGAAGCCATCACTCCATATCGTAGAATCATCATCATCGGGTCACGAGTTGTCGTCGTCGAAAATCGTTGAAAAAGTCGCCGAAAAACTGAATTTAGAATTTACTAGGTTCTAGCCCAAAGTAGAGCCCGAAAATTTTTAGGTTTGGCCCAAAGCAAACCTTGGCCCGAAGTCATGCCTAGGTAATTTCAGAAAATGCCCAAAGCACACCCAGGGATCGGTACAAATCGCTGAGTTAACTTATTTTTCTCCTTCTGACACCAAGCAATATAGAAATAACTCCAAGCACCATTCGTCACCGATCCATACCCCATGGTTCGGTACCGACCCTAAGAAATATGCAAACAACTCTAAGCACCGTTCGTCACCCACCCAACACTTCAAATTTCTATGACTCTATGCGAATCGTGTGCGACTCCAAGCAAATAACAAATTTCATCAGGTTGGACTCCAAGTAAATGGCAAATTTCCTCAGGTCGGACTCCAAACAAATTACCATCGATCCATCAACACCAATCCATCTTCTTTTGCCCATAACTCGAGCATACAAACTCTAAACAACCTAAAATTTAAAATGTAGCTTTTGGGGGTCCTTCTTGACCTACCCTATAGATCGCATGTCATTTTGACAATGTGACCTTTATGGGTCATCACCAATCCATCTTCAATCGACCATAACTCGAACAAACGAACTCCAAACGACATAAAATTTAAAACATAATCTTATGGGTCCTTCCTTGTCAACCCATATCGATCGCAAGACATTTGAAAAAAAAATCATGGATCGGTACCAATCCCCATATACCAATCCCTAACTTGTTTCTAAAGCTAAATCGTCATTCGATCGGCGTTTTCAATCATTCAATCAATATACATTCAAACAAACATCATAGTCTATCCTAACAAGCATACATCAATACATAAAACTAAATCTAAGGGTAGTATCCATAAGAACACACATAGGACCCATAAGAACACGAATTTACAAAGGTAGTCCAAATTACTTTAGATTTTTATATGTTGTTTAAGAAGGTTTAAAAACGTGTTTTAGAGTTTAAAATCATTTTAAAACATCATTTAACATCTAATAAGGGCTAATTAGAAAGTAGAGGCTTAAAACCACTCACCTATCTCCTAAGAAATCTTCTCCAAGCTCCAAGAATCCGAGTATGAACAGCAACTCCAAGGGATCTTCAACAGCCAATTTTTAGTCCAAAGTGCAAATCTCCCTGATCTCCTTCTAATCACTCCTTTAGGATAATTAAAGTAAGGGTTTAGGTGTTTTTTGGGGTAAAAGATTGTTAATGGGGGATCTCTCTATTTGGGCATAATTGAATGATGGGAGAGAGTCCCATCAGCCCTAACCCCATGCTAATCCTGAAATGGGACTTGAGTCATGCCATTAACTCACTAATTACCCAATAAGCTGTGTAAAATCAAGAGTAACTTAAAACAATCATATCTCCCTCATGATATGTTCGTTTTCCTATTATAACCACTCTATGGAAAGAGAAACCATCATCCCGATCTAATGGAAGTGATTTTAGACCCCAATTCGGCTCTATCAAAAGTTATATGCCATACAGTATTTTCAGGGTCAAAATGGTCACATAGAAGTTAGACAAAAATCATAGATGTGGGAAATGTCCCTAAGAGTCTTTTTCCAAAATTTTAGAATTATACGACCTCATATGAAAATAATATAAATATTCTACGATTCTCTGATACATTGAATACGAGTCATTACATTCTTCCCCCCTTAGGAATTTCACCCCCGAAATTCAAAACAAAATCAATAGGGTCATCTGCATGCCTAAAAATCATATGCAAGCATAAGCAACCATCATACATTAACCATGCATATGTAGCGATCACTTGAGAAAAGAGAAATCCAAACCTATCCTAGCATGTAGGATACTATACTAAGGCATATACTTTATGGTATCATAAGTGAAATTAAAAGCGATAAATAAGAATTCTCGCTAAGTAAAGAGCTCTGGATATGCGGTCGCTCTCCTCGGTCTCCCAACTGCGTCCGCCTTCATTATCACTCCACTGAACCTTCACTAACTTCACCGTCTTCCTCCTAAGCCGCTTCGTATCATGTTCGACGATATGAATTGGCTTACGAGGTATCGAAGGCTTTGGTTTAATCTCGATATCATCTAGCAGATCTGGTGCAATAGGTACGTCTGAGTCATGCACAAATCAAGTGAGAAACGTGGAATACATTGTGCACTCTCGCCATTCATTGAGGTAAGTCGAGTATGTAAGTAAGGTTCCCAATCCTCTCTGGTATCGGAAAAGAACCCATAAATCTCAGGTCCAAATTGCCTTTACCACTGAACCGAATGACATTCTTTAATGGAGAGATTTTGCTAAATACCATACCGCCGATAGAGAACTCTAGATCTTGACGTCTCTTATCAGCATAGCTTTTCTGTCTGTCTTAGGCAGCTTTCATCCATTGCTAGATGATCTCGATCTTATCCAATGTTTCTCTAATCATATCTGGCTCAAGTATCAGTTTCTCGCACGTTTCTCGCACATTTCTCACCAACATGAAGGAGCGTTGCACGGTTGGCCATATAATGCCTCAAATGGTACCATACCGATACTAAACTGATAACTATTGTTGTATGCGAATTCAACAAGATGTAAGTGATCATCCCACAAGCCTCCAATCTCTAATATGCAATCCCAAAGATGTAAGGTACGGGTCACTCACAATGCTCTTCGACACACCGTGCAATCGTACTATCCATTTGACATACAGTTCGGCTAGTTTGGTTGCCATTCTAATTGACTTGATGGTTATAAAGCTAGTGCTCTTGGTCAATCGATCGACTATGAACCAAATGATGTCATATCCTGCTCGAGTCCTCGGCAGTCCATCGATGGAATCCATTGATACTTATTCCCACTTCCACTTGGAATTTTCTATCGGTTGCATCAGACCACTAGGCTTCTTCCGCTCTGCCTTAACCAACTGGAAGTTCATGCATTTTGAGATGAATGTCCCAACGTCTTCATCCCTTCCCAATAGTAGGTCTGCCTCATATCACGGTACGTTTTATTTTCGTCGGGATGAGTAGTCAATCTCGAATGATGGCCCTCAAGGAGCACCTTATCCCTCAACCCATCAACATCAGGAACAAACAATCTCCCATCCTCATGGAGCTAACCGTCTAGGTTGAGTCCGTACCATCTCATCTCTTCAGACTTTACCCCTCCCTTTATTTTCACCATGATCTCTGCTAGTCTAGTGTCTCGCCTCTGACTAGTACCGATCTGCTCAATCAAGGTAGGTCTAATCGTCAGGCTAGCCAATACTTCCGGCTCTAGGTTAGACCAAGTTCTGATGTTGTAACCAATAATAAACTCAAGAAATAAGACTGCTCCCAAATTGGTATGCCTTTCATTCAAAGCATCAACAAATGCATTTCCTTTGCGAGCGTATAGAAAATGTCAAAGTCATAAGAGGCCAAGAGCTCGAACCATCGCTATTGGCGAAGGTTAAGATCCTTCTCGAAGAAGAGATACTTTAATGATGTGATATCAGTGAACAACTTGAACCTCTCTATAAATAGATAGTGCATCCAAATCCCTAAAGTGAATACTATCACTGCCAACTCTAATCATGAGTCGGATACTTCCTTTCGTGCAGTTTCAGTTATCAAATAGCATATGCAACAACCTTACCTTTCTACATCAATACTGCCCCATTCAAGTACCACAAGCATGTGCGTACTATCAACTCCTCATTCCAACTCGAAACGAGTAACACCGGTGCACTCGTCAATCACTCTGTCAGACTCACTAACGCGTGTTCGCACCTCAAGTTCCAAATAAAAAGTCTAATTTTTCTCATCAAATCAGTTAACAGTGTCGCTGCCTTTGAGAAGTCCTTGGTAAAAAATATAACATCTCACCAATCCAAGGAAACTTCTCATCGGTAGCACTCTAGGGTCTACTCAAATCCTGGATTGTCGTGACTCGCAGGATCCATAACAATGTCCTGCTTTGAAACAATGTGACCCAAGCATCTCACTTCCCTCCGCCAGAAGTGATGCTTTGAAAACATCATTATTAATTTGTGTTTTCTCACCACCTCCAATGCAATCCTCAACTACATCTCGTGCTCTTCTTTCATCCTTGGGTAGACGAAAATACCATCAACGAGCGTAAGCACGAACTTACTCAGGCGATCCCTTGAAATTTGGTTCATGAGATCAACAAAGCAAGTCGCCGTGTCGGTTAGCCTAAACAACATAACCAACCAATCAAAAATCAAGTTTGCATACGAAACGATGTGGCCGGTACACTCTCTCTAGCTACTCTCCGTGGTTGAAACCCCATCGCAAAGTCCAACTGAGAGGACACCTTTGCATCATAGGGCTGATCGAACAAGCCATCGACAAGTGGGAGTAGATACTTATTTGTCACGTCATTCAGCTCACGATAATCAACCTACAACGTCAAAGAGCCATCCGCCTTTGTGGCGAACACTATAGGTGCATCCAACTCAACTATGCTCCTATGAATAAACCCTCGCCTCAATAAGTCATCTTCTCGCACCTTTAGTTTCCCTTGTTGTTTGAGCATCATATGCCTCAAAGACATAACTAATGGTTTAACACCTCTGACCGGATCGATATGGAATTCTGTATCCGTATGTGGTGGTAATCCGATCACCTCATCAAATACGTCCTGATACTCCCCAGCAATAGGCACTAATGGCAACTAGTCAGGTGGGGGCATCAAGCGAATATAGAAAACTTACCATCATGTCATCGTCCGATAAGCAGCTTAGCACTACCATTCGCCCATCATCTACCCTCATTGTCACCAATGGCCTCTTATAATCCACTACTATTCTATACCCCTTCATCCAGTCCATTCTCAGACTATAATACTGAACCCAATAAAACCCAAACTAAATCAATAACAAACAAAAATCCATGACTCAATAAAGCTAAGTCTCGACAAACCATGCATATGTTGGTTGAGCCCTTAACAAGGTTCTTCATAATTTAAAGGTTGGTCAACAATTTTGGGTCTGAATCCTAATCTATCTACTAGGTTACTAGATATGAAGGAATGTGAAGCCCTGATATCAAATAAAACTCATATAGGAACATCATAAATGGAAAGCATACCATGAATAACGATGCCTACCCCATTCTCTTTCGCCGATGTGGCATTCGACGAAGTCGGAACGACACTGATAGCATATACTTTCACCACCTGCTTCTGCTTCAATAAACCGTCCTTCTAAAATATGCCCAAGCTTGTTGCAGTTGTAGCAGTTCTTTCCCTCCGCTTTGCAGTCTCTATTACAGTGGCCCTTGTCACGTTCTTTGTAACAAATAAGTGAGGTCTTACTCTTCTTCTGGCTGCCTTTGTTTTGAAACTGCTTCCTCTTATTGTTCCACTTCTTCTTGCCTTCCTTGCCTAATTGCGGCTTTGGCTCGTCTTTGGGAATAATAGCTTTTGGCTTTGGATAAAGTCTCTCATGCCTCAAGGCCTTCTCGATTAACATCTCAGAAGTTTCATCAATGTGGCACACAAGCTTCTCTCCTAAGTAGTCGTCCAAGCCAATAAGGAACTTCTCGTACTTTTTCAATGAACTGCAAATAAAGGACATCCCATATTTCGATAGAGCGTTGAACTCAGCAACATATTAAGAGACTGTCATAACTCCCCACTTTAGATCCGCAAACTTATGGAACAAGACCCACTTCCGAGCAGTCGGGATAAACTTCTCTTCAAAATGAGCATTGAACTGATCCCAAGTAAACTGATCCTCGGGTGTAGCAACTTTCACAGCGTTCCACCAGTTTATCGCCCTTCCTTGAAGCTGACGCAAGGCCAACCTCCGCTTCATAGCATCATTAAGTCCAAGATAATCAAATATCTGATGGAAAGTGTCGATCCAGTCCTGAACTTACATAGCCGACTCCGTTCCCTGGAATGGTCTGCCTCCAAGAATAGTGAAGTTTTTTTCCAACTTGGAAAAATTGACTTTGGGAGCCTACACCGGAGCACCACCACCAAAAACAGCATTTGGAACAGCTACTTGAGTATTCTGCAGCATATCCCGCATCATGGTATTAAACATAGTCTGTAGATTAGGATTAGCAGCTCCCGAGCCTGCTCCTTCTTCGACTCCTGAGACAGAGTTCCTAGTAGCATTCCTTGTTAGACGACTTGTAATGACCTATATTTTTAATGATAATTTATTTAAATTATTGATTTAAATATTGAATTGTTAATATATTTGAAGGTCTAAAAATGTGATTTTTGCACATACGATCACACCAAGAATCGAGCCACTTTCTTTAGGTTCGTATCGACATTATGAATTAAAATGTGTATAAACATCGTTATATTTGGAGGTTGGACGATCCAATGGCCGAAACGATCTCAGAAAGAACGAAATTATCATCCTGGAGCACTGTCTTGGATAGTGATGAAATTTATACCATTGGGATTGAAAAACCGAGATGATGTACGCAGACGAGTTTCGTTGCAATTGGATGCACCATTTGATCATCCATGCTCGAAATGTACGACCATTTATTTGAGAAATCAAAATAATTAGAATAAAATATTAATATAAATAAAACTCTCATCTCTTACAAATCTCGGGTTACTGTTCTATTAGAAAGAATGGCTGCCTCTTCTCTTCAATTTCAAAAATCTAGCGATTCAGGCAACTAAAAATCATAAGGCCGGATTCATTGGAGTCGAGATGAGATGGGCTTTGAATCCGTATAGATGTTGGCATGTGCGACCTTGCTTGGTCGAGTGTGATTATTTGGGGTCAAACTAGGGTTACACTTTAGAGACACTAGAGGAGGAGTTAGGCAATTAGGATGGGACCGTTGAACTTCTCTTCACGATGTGCACCTTTTCAGCAAATCTTATCGACTCCGGTGCACCAATGCAAAACGCGTCAATCATGGTCGTAAAGGGGTAGCCATCAGGTCACGATTCATTACATAGGGCCGAGCTTCATCTCTTTGGATCCGGGGCAAGGAAATTTCATTATGGATTGTGTAGGCGAAAGCGGTTCATGCAATCGTCGAGTATTGAAGGAGAAATCAGAGGATGAAGTTATCAGTTTTGGGTATCATTGTATAGGCATGTACGTACAGTGATATGCATATTTGGGGAAGATAATTAAAGGGGTCATTAAGGTATATTATTAATTTATTTAGATTATTATTTATCTAATTAATCTCCTTTCTTATACTACGCATATCTTTTACATACGAGGTCCGTTTTGGATGCGTTTTTTGCATTGCGCTCGTGATTGAGAGCTCTACGACTTGACGTTGCATTGGTCAACTTTTGTTAAGGTGAGTAATATTGTCTCTCACTATACTATGATTGTCAGTATAGTATTAAAATGATGGTTTGAGATGATTTCTAACTTTAAGACGTGATTTCCAAAATACTTCAATCTATATCTTATTTTATAAAAGAATTAAAAGTGTTTTAAAATGGTTTTGAATTAAATATCACATTTTCCCTATTGACGCATTATTTGGATGATATTGCTAGATTTAGGCTATTTTTGATATTAATCCCACGCTGGTTGCCTTAGATTTATTGTATGCATTGCACTATGCTATTATAGATGCTTGTAGGCTATTATAGATGTTTGTATGATGTTGGCTGCATGTTTGCTAGTTTGGCTGAAAATGTCGATCGAAGGCGACATAGTGTTAGGAAATATTCCATAGGATAGGATTTCATGCACAGAGTTTCATGCATGTCGATTGATTTGAAGACGAAAGATGGATTTGGAGATGTGCTTTGGATCTCAAGATAGATACCAGACATTTTCATTTGGTTTATACTTAACCATTTTGGCTAAGTACATGAACAAAGTGGTCGTTATCGACTACTCTGGACTGTTCGATATCTACCACTATTGATGATGGCCGATTTGGGCCATTTTGAGATGGATGATGGAGAGGCTTCGAAGAGTATGATGTGATGGTTTGTTCATTTGTTCGACATTTGATTTGAGGCCATGGCTCTTCGACGAGCCGTTTTGGCACTGAAGCGAGGACGATGCTTCGACGCGATGATGTGTGATTCGATGATGATTTCATGATGGGAAGTGATGGATTAGATGACTGATAGCTATACTTCGGGAGGTAGAGTAGCTGGATTGAAGGAACTATTGGAGTAAGGTTATGGGACGCATGATGACATTCTATGACTTACGATGGCCGTCTAGAATAGTTCACAACCACGACGGCTTTAGACGAGGGTCGAAAGAATAGTTCCAGGATGAGCTTTGCCGTGGACGACATGTGCAAAGGGATCATTGATATTTGTAGGTTTTGAAGTGTACTCATAAAGTAGGGTATGTGAGGATGCTTACTTGGGTTGTGATGTGTGCCCTGGATCGAACGATGACCCCATCCATTTACCTTAGACTGTTATGATGTGTGCAACCTAGTTCCTAGCCGACTAAGTGGCATGGATTCAAGTACCAAAGAAATCAGGATGTTGAGTAGTCATTGACTATACGATAGGGTCATACGAGTATCATGTATCCAACGCACTAAGTGAGTGAATGTAAGGATGGATGATGGATGCTATGTTTGTTTGATAGTTTTTATCATCTTAGTGATGTCACATGCTGTAGATATTACCGATGTCGATATCTAAACACCCTTAGTACATTGATGTATAGTACACCCGTGATGACTCATAGAGTAGCGTATATCTTTTATATGTGCTACCTCTGTGGATGCAAAAACAGGTCAGGTATGATTTTCCATACCATTTGTCCTAGTTTATTACCTTTATAATACTTGAGATTTCTACCGCTTCCGCCAGGCTATTATTTGACCTGGGGTTTTATGCTTTGCTTCCTATTACTCTGGGTACTCTTAAATGAGTAGATTAGGGGTATCAAGTCAGTTGGGCACATGGAGCTGGACAAGTGGCGAGCAGGAGGCTATTCTCTCGTATTATTATATTTTCTCATTTGCTGTTCCGCAGCACAACACTATGGAGCTTGCTAGTTCCTTCCCATTTAGAGATAGTCTATGAGTTATTATCTGATGTATAACTCTATTACTTATGATGTATACTGTATGGATCTATATACTCTGATGTTGTGGTTCGTTCAGTTATTTACTGTCTCGCCTATTTTATATCCGAGATGTTTACTATTATATTTTATTCGATGCACTATGAGATACACTACAGGTTATATGATTGTTCGATGTTTCTTTCTTTCTCTTCTCTTATATTCTCTTCTCTTCTTTTATATTCCTCTTCTTTACTTCTATTTATTTCCCTTGAAAATTGCCCTATATCGGCCAGATGCTCTAGCAGCACACTATTCAGTTATGTGAGCATCGAAGGTGTAGGGCGATCGTTACATTTGGCATCAAAGCTTAGGTTATGTGATTAACCTGAGTTGATACCGTGATCCATTAAAGATAGGGTAGGTGTTGTCACCTTAGGCTAGATCGAGAGTATACCAATTTACAAGAGGGTGCATATTTGTTATATATTTTGATTTTCAAAACTATATAGTAGTATATATAGTATGTAAACTGTATTGCACACATGAGTACCATTGATGCAGTTTTCCTTTATGAGAGACTGATCATCCTTATTATAAATTAGGAATGATTTGGCATATGCGAAATGCTATTATTAACTCCATCTTTGGAGTTGAGGAGTGGGTAGGATCGGGGACAACTAACACCGACTTATAGAATATGTACACTAAGATGGTGCGAAACATTATCTAGAATGCCCAAATTTCTCCAAATGATTATGGTGCTCAAGTGAAAAATGCTTAGAGTCAACTTTGCCGAGCTGTATAAAGACTACATGAGTCTAAGAGGCAGACTGTTACTTCGAAAGGAGTCAGCTATTGAAATGCAAGACTGGATGTAATATTTGTGAAAGTATTTTCAATGATTTTAAGTTAGATGATGCAATGAGGTAGAAGTTGACTCTAGATAACTCCAAAGACAAACAATGAGCTGGTGCAGTGCCTTATAGCTTCGATTCCCAAGGACCTTTTTACTTGCGATCAGTTCATAGTTCGCATCAGAGAGAAATTTATCTCAACTTTTCAAAAGTCAATGTTGTCTGAGAAGTTCGTCGACTTGAAGTAAAGAGATATGTCTATGTTAGAGTATATGGCCGAATTCGATGTACTGTCAAAGTACGGTCTTTCTTTCATTGATGCTCCACTCAGAAAGAATGAAAAGTTATTGTTAGGTTGAGCGATCATCTTGGGAAGCGATCGATTGGTCATATTGATCGAGGCTTCAAGAAGTTGATCGAAAAGGCTTTATGATGTGAGGGCCTATACACAGTATAGGAGAATTGTCCCGAACCAGTTGAGTAGGGAAAAACCGTGAAAGCATATGCATTAAATACCACTCTGATTTCGTCAAGTTCTCCACCGACGAAAGTGAAGGGAAATGGCATCACCTTAAGGTATGTTTTCTATTTATGGTGTTTCCATACATGTTTTATTTGACATCGAGGTTTCACATTCCTTCATATCTAGTAATTTATAGATAGAATGGGATTGTGGCCTAAAATTATCGACCAACCTTTAATTATGATGAACCTTGTTGGCGGCTCAGCCAGCCTGTACATGATTTGTCTAGACTTAGCCTTATCGAATCATGGATGTTTGTCTATTTGTTTGTTATTGATTTTTTAGGGTTAATTGGGTTTAGTATAATAGTCTAGGAATTGACTGTTTGAAGGGGTATGGAATATTGATGGATTTTGAAAGGCCATTGGTGAAGATAGGGACCGATGATGAACACAATGTAGTGTTAGGCTACCTATTGGATGATGAGATGATGTTTAGCTTTCTATATTCACTCGATATCTCACATGATGAGTTTTCATCTGTACCTATAGCTAAAGAGTGTTCGGACACATTTGATGAGGTGGCCGAATTACCACCATATAAGGATTGAGTTCCATATCGATCTGGTTAGAGGCGCTAGACCAGTAGTTATGCCGTTAAGGCATATGATGCCTAAAGTGTAGAGGAAACTAAAGGTGCAAGCGGATGGTCTATTGAGGTGAGAGTTTAATCGTACGAGCATATTTGAGTGGGATGCACCTATGGTGTTCGCCACTAAGGCGGATGGCTCTTTGAGGTTGTAGGTTGATTACCGTGAGCTGAATGAGATGATGAACAAGTATCCACTTCCACTTATTGATGGCTTGTTCGATCAACACTATGGCATGAAGGTGTTATCTCAATTGGATGCTGCGATGAGGTTTCATCAATTGAGAGTATCTAGAGAGAGTGTGTCGATCACAGCGTTTCGTACGCTGCTTTGAATTTTGATTAGTTGGTTATGCCATTCGAGCTAACTGATGCGTCGATATGCTTTTTTGATTTATTAGACCATGTTTCGAGGGACCACTTAAGTAAGTCCGGGCTTTTACACGTCGATGATACTTTCATCTACTTATGGACGAAAGAGGAGCTCAAGACATGATTGATGATTTTATTGTAGGTGTTGAGAAAACACCAATTGATGATGAAGTCTTCGAAGTATCACTTCTAGAGGAGGGAAATGAAATGCTTGGGTCACGTTATTTTGAAGTAGGACATCGCTATGGATCCTACAAAGGTTAAGGCAGTCCAGGATTTGAGTAGACCCAAGAGTGCTACAAATATAAGGAGTTCCCATGGATTGGCGAGACGTTATATATGCTTTACCAAGGACTTCGCAAAGGTAGCAGCACCGTTAACCGATTTGATGAGGGAGTATTAGACTTTTATTAGAGACATGAGGTGTATACATGCATTAGTGAGTCTGTCAGAGGGGTTGACAAGTGCACCGATGATACTCATTCCGAGTGGAAATGAGGAGTTGATAGTACGCATATGTTTGTGGTACTTAGTTGGGTGCGGTATTGATGTCGAAAGGTAAGGTTGTTGCGTATGTTAGTTGATAACTGAAACTGCACAAAAGGAAGCATCTGACCCATGATTAGGAGTTGGCAACGATAGTGTTTATTTTTGGGATTTGAAGGCACTATCTATTAGGAGAGAGGTTTGGGTTGTTCATTGATCCTACATCATTGAAGTATCTCTTCTCCAAGAAGGATCTTAACCTTCGCCAGCAGCGATGGTTAGAGTTCTTGGCCTCCTACAGATTTGACATTCCCTATATGCGATAAGGGAAATGTAGTCTTTGATTCTTTGAGTGGAAGGCATACCAATTTAGGAGCAATAATTTCTATAGTGGGCATTGCTTGAGTTTATTACTAGTTATGACTTCAGAACTTGATGTGAGCTTCATCGATGGATTTCCAAGGACCAGAAGATGATATGATAGCATTTGGATCAAAGTCGATAAATTGACGAAGAATGCTAGATTTATATTCATTAGGTTCAGTTGAAGGCATCAAAATTAGTCAAGTTATATATGGAATGGATAGTGCGATTCCATTATGAGCCAAGAGCATTGTAAGTGGCTGAAACCTGTTGTTCACTAGTAGGTTTTGGGAGAACTTACAAGATGCATTTGAAAATTTGGCACCAAATTAACCAGATGATATCGAAATCGAACCTAGAACTTCGAGACCTTGTAGGCCTATTGGTATCGATAAATGTGATACAAGATAAGTTAAGAGGAAGGCAGTGGAGTTGTAAAGGTTTAGTTGAGTGAAAGCGAAGGCAACTGCACATGAGTGGTTAAGAAGAGCACGAGGACCGCTTATCTGGAGCTCTTCACTTTGTGAGATTTCATTTTTCACCCTCTTTCATATTGGGTATCATGTTTGATGTCTTATGCTAGATAGTTTAGTATCCTACATGCTAGGATAGGCATGGATATTACTTTTTGATGTTTGATCTTATATATGCTAGTTTGATGTTTGATTATTGGCATATGATATGATAGCTTATGCTTATATGGTTGTTGGGCATGCGGCATAGTTATGGTTTAATATGGCATATTTATTTGAGACGATTGTTATATATGATTTAGAATGGTTATTTACATCATGATGTTGCTATTGTATTTAATCCTCTTTGTTGAGTACTTGATCAGGTACATGGAAGCAAGTGTTGGCTATTTGGATGCTTACCTGCCTTTATTCACATCTAAATAGTATGCTATTGCTATAAAAGAGGTACGTAACATCTGCAGTGTAGATTTGGCTATATTTGCTTGGTTATCCTTGGAAACAAGATGCCTCAAATATGAGATGTATGTATCTATGTTGCATTAGGATTTTTCCTGAACCTAGCCGTGCAAAGAAGGGCCTGCCAAAATTTTCCATGACATTAGCCAAAACTGGGAGAAAAGTCAATGTATAAGATATTAGACATTGTCAATAGTTTAGAGAGTCGGTAATGTACGATATTTAGTTGATTTGCCTTTCGGTTAGTGAGTCGGTGCTTTTGTTTTCCATCATCCGTTTCTTTGGAAATAAGTGTGAAACTTAGATGTTTGATTTAGCCATATTGATTTCGGATTTGATAGTGATTGTACTTAGGGATGAGGATGATGGCTGCAAGCTGATTCCAAGTCTATTCCCTTTGTTGTGATTGCTTTCTGTAATTGTAGTTGTGAGTTGATAAGTGACGATTTTTCTTATGTTGTTGCTTATGTGAGGGTGTTGGGTTGTGTTGCTTCGTCTTGGGGATTTCAAGGATGGAATCCTTTTAAGGAGGGGAGAATGTAATGATCCGTATTTTTAATGATGATATATTTGAATAGTTGATTCAAATATTGAATCGTTAATTTATTTGAAGGTTCAAAAATGTGATTTTTCACATACGATCGAATCAGGACTCGAGACTACTTCCGTTGGATTCGTATCGATGATGCGAATTAAAATGAGTATAAGTATCACTATATTTGGAGATCAGATGATCCAATGGCCGAAAAGATCTTGGAAAGTGCGAGATTATCATCCTGGAGCGCTGTCTTGGATAGCGATCAAATTTATACCATTGGGACTAGAAAAATGAGGTGATGTATGTAGATGGGTTTTTTTTGCGATCAGACACTCTGTTTGATCGTGCGAGCTCAAAACGTACGACCATTGGAGAAATCAAATAAATAGAATAAAATATTAATATAAATAAAACCCTCATTTCTTACAAATCTCAGGTTACCTTTCCATTAAAAAGAATGGCCGCCTCTTCTCTTCAATTTCAAAAAATCTAGCGATTTAGGCGACTAAAAATTATGAGATCGGATTTGGGGCGAGATGGGGTTCGAATCCATATAGATGTTGGCATATGTGATCGTGCTTGTCGAGTGCGATTATTTGGGGCTGAACTAGGGTTTCACATCGGAGGCGCTAGGGGAGGAGTTAGGCGATGGGGATGGGACCATTGAACATCTCTTCACGATGTGCACCTTTTCACCAAATCTCGTCGACCCCGGTATACTAATGCAAAACGCGTCAATCATGGCTATAAAGGGGCAGCCATCACGTCGCGATTCACTACATGCGGCCGAGCTTCGTCTCTTTGGGTCCAGGGCGAAGAGATTTCTTGGTGGAGAGCGTAGTTGAAAGCGGTTCATGGAATCGTTGAGTATTGAAAGAGAAATAAGTGGATGAAGTTATCGGTTTTGGGTATCATTATACAAGCGTGTACGTACAATGATGCGCACACTTGGGGAAGATAATTAAGTGGGTGATTAAGGTATATTATTAATTTATTAAGAATATTAATTATATAATCAATCTTGTTCCTTATACTATGCGTATCTTTTGCATACAAGGTCCGTTTTTTAACGCAGTTTCTTACGTTGCGCTCGTGATGGAGAGCTCTATGACTATCTATTCGCTACCTCCCGCTCACTTCGCTCGCCTTGTTGACGTTGAATTGGTTCGCTTTTGTGAGGTGAGTGATATTGTCTCTCACCATACTATGATTGTTAGTATATTATTAAAATGACGTTTTGAGATGATTTTTAACTTTAAAACGTGATTTCTAAAATAATTAAACTATATATTGAATTAAAATGTTTTAAAATGGTTTTAAATTAAATATCACATTTTCCCCTATTGACGCACTATTTTGACGATATTGCTAGATTTAGACTATTTTTGATATTAATCCCACATCAGTTGCCTTAGATGTTTTGTATGAATTGCTTGTGTCTTATTATAGATGCTTGTAGGCTATTATAGATGTTTGTATGTTGTTGGTTGCATGTTTGCTAGCTTGGTTGAAAATGTCGATCGAAGGTGACATGGTGTTAGGAAATATTCCATAAGATAGGATTTCGTGCACAGAGTTTTGTGCATGTCGATTGATTTGAAGACGAAAGATGGATTTGGAGATGTGCTTCGGATCTTAGGAATGGTTTGTAGTTAGTCATTTTGGCTAAGTACACAACCAAAGTGGTCACTATCGACTACTCTAGAGTGGTCGATATCTTCCACTACCGATGACGGCTGATTTGGCCAATTTTGACATGGACGATGGAGAGGCTTCAAAGACCACGATGTGATGGTTTGTTCATTTGACATTAGATTTGAGGCTATGGCTCTTCAAGAGCAGTTTTGGCGCTGAAGAAAGAATGATGCTTCGACGCGATGATGCGTGACTCAATGATGATGATTCGATAATGGGTAGTGATGGCTTAGATGATGGATAGCTATACTTCTGGAGGAAGAGTATCCGGATTGAAGGAACTATTGGAAGAAGGTTATGGGACGCACGATGACATTCTATGACCGACGATGGCTGTCTAGAATAGTTCCCAACCGAGATGACTTTAGACTAGGGTCGTAAGTACAATTCCAGGGTGAGCTTTGCCGTAGACGACGTGTGCAAAGGGATCGTTGATATTCATAGGTTTCGAAGTGTACTCGTAAAGCAGGGGTATGCGAGGATGCTCACTTGGGCTACGATGTGTGCCCTGGATCGAACGATGACCCGATCTATTTACCCTGGACTGTTAAAATGTGTGTAGCCTAGTTTTCGGCTGACTAAGTGGCATGGATTCGAGTGCCAAGAAACTGGGATGTTGAGTAGTCGTTGACTATACGATGTCGTCACACGAGTATCATATATCCAATGCGCTGAGTGAATGAATGTGAGGATGGATGATGGATACTATGTTTATTTGATTGTTTTTATCACCTAAAGGATGTCACACGATGTAGATATTACCAATGCCGATATCTAGACATCCTTAGTACCTTGATGTATAGTACACCCATGATGACTATCATAGAGTAGCATATATCTTTTACATGTGCTAACTCTATGGATGCAGGATAGGTCATGTATGATTTTCCATACCATTTGTCCTAGTTTATTACCTTTGTAGTATTTGAGATTTCTATTGCTCACACCAGACCGTTGTCTGGCCTAGGGTTTTATGCTTTGCTTCCTATTACTCTGGGCATTCTTAAATGAGTAGATTTGGGATATCAGGTCTAGTGGGCACGTAGAGCTGTACAAGTGGCGAGCAGGAGGCCATTCTCTCATATTATTATATTTACTCATTTACTATTCCGCTGTACAACACTATGGAGCTTGCTAGTGCCTTACTATTTAGAGATAGTTTATGAGTTATTATATGATGTATAACCCTATGACTTATGTTGTTTACTGTATGGATCTATATACTTTGATGCTATGATTCATTCAATTATTTATTCTCTTGCCTGTTTATATCTGAGATGTTTACTTTTAATTTTATTCGATGCACTATAAGATATACGATACGTTATATGATTATGTGATGTTTTCTTTCTTTCTCTTTTCTTATATTCTCCTCTCTTCTTTTCTATTCCTCTTCTTTAATTCTATTTATTTCTCTTGACAATTGTGCTTCATCGGCCAGATGCTCCAGCAGCGTACTATTTGGTTATATGAACATCAAAGGTATAAGGCGGTTGTTACACGACTCATCCTTCAATCTGTAATGGGGACGATCAGTCTCTCTATAAGAAATCCCACTTAAGTAGTACTTATTTGTGTAGTGCGACTTATATATTATATATACCACTATAGCTTTGAAAACCAAAATATATAATAAGACGCGCTCTTGTATATATATATACTCTCTTAATCCAGTCTAGGTGAGAACTCCTATCCTATCTCTACTGGATCACGGTATCCTTTAGTTTAGACAACGCAACCTAAGCTCCGATACCAAACGTGCCAACCGCCCTACACCATTAGCATCCAATATACCTGTATAGTGCGCTGTAGCGATGCTCGGCCGATGCATGACAATCATTAAGGTTGTAAAGTAAATAGAATAACATAGAACATGTCGTATATCTCACGGTGCATCGAATAAAATATAATAACAAATGTCTCAGATATAAAATGGTCGAGATAGTAAATAACTTGATGAATCACAAAATCAGAGTAACAAATCCATACAGTGTGCAGTGTAATAAATAGAGTTATATATGAAGTAATAACTCATAAATAACAGTCTCAAAGTAAATAAGGCACTAGTAAGCTCCATAGTGCAATGCAGCGGAATAACAAATGAGTACATATAATAATACGAGAGAATAACCTCCTGCTCACCATCTGTCCATCTCTATATGCTCACCGGACCTGATATACCTAATCTATTCATTTAAGAGTACGCAGAGTAATTGGAAGCAAAGTATAAAATCCCAAGTTAGGCAACAGTCTGGTTTGAGCGGTAATAAATCTCTACATATTAATATGCCAATATAATAGGACAAATGGTATGAAGGATCATACCTAACCTGTCCCTGCATCAACAGGTTTAGCACATATACAAAATATATGCTACTCTACATCATAGTCATTATGGGTGTACTGTGCATCAAAGTACTAAAGGTGTCTGGATATCTACATCAACTATATCAGCAACATGTGACATCCCTAGGGTGATAAACAATCAAACAAACATAGCATACATCATCCATCCTCACATTCATTCACTCAGTATGTTGGATATAAGATCTCTCGGATGACCCACCATGGTCAAGGACTACTCAACATCCCGGTTCCTCGGTACTCGAATCCATGCCACCCAGTCTGGTAGAAAAATGGACTCACCACCACGTCAGTCCAAGTATACACCACTTATCTAGAATAATGAGCCACCACGCACTAGGAACCACCACGTTTCGTGGAACCATCTCCTTCCTAGTGTATACTCCTCTCTACGAGCACCCTACGAACCTTAGAGTCTCAATAATCCCTTTGCATGTGTCGTCTATAGCAGAGCACATCCTAGAATTGATCTCACGACTCCCATCACGAAGTCAGGGCGGTCAGGATGATTTTCTACAGTCAACATCATGTAGAATACCCCTTAGTGTCCCGTAGCCATCATCTAACAGTTCCCTCTATCCGACCCATAGTCCTCAACTTTGCATCTCAAAGCACAACTATTCATCATCGATGCCATTACTCCACATTACAGAATCATCATCGTCGAGTCATGAGTCGTCATCGTCAAAAACCGTCAAAAAAGTCAACTCATAATTTTCTAGGTTCTGGCCCAAAGCGGAGCACGAGAATTCCTAGGTTTGGCTCGAAGCAAACCTTGGCCCGAAGGCGTGCCTAAGTAATTCTAGAAAATGCCTAAAGCACATTAGGGATTAGTACTGATCCCTAACTTATTTCATTTTTCTCCTTTTGATACCAAGCAAACCCCTTATGACTCCAAGCAACACGAAAATAACTCCAAGCACCATTCGTCACCAAACCATATCCCATGGTTTGGTACCGATCCCAAGAAATATGAAAATAACTCAAAGCACCATTCATCACTGATTCAACACTTCAAATTTCTACGACTCCAAGCGAACCGTATGCTACTCCAAGCAAATGGAAAATTTCCTCAAGTCGGACTCCAAGCAAATTACCACCGATCCATCAACACCGATCCATCTTCTTTTGCCCATAACTCGAGCATACAAAATCCAAATGATTTGAAATTTGAAACGTAGCTTTAAGGGGTCCTTTTTGACATACCTTATGGATCGCATGTCATTTGGACAAAGTGACCTTTATGGGTCATCATCGTTCCATCAACATCGATCTATCTTCAATCGGCGAGAACTTGAGAAAACAAACTCCAAACGACTTGAAATTTGAAATATCATCTTCTGGGGCCTTCCTTGTCACCCCTTATAGATTGCATGACATTTATAATGAAAACCATGGATCGGTACAAATCCTCGTGTATTGATCCCTAACTTATTTCTAAAGCAAAACTGACGTTTGATCGGCATTTTCAACCATTTAATCAACATACATTTAAGCAAACATCACATATAATCTATCCTAACAAGCATACATGCATACATATCGAAACAAAGCCTGAATCTAAGGGCAGTATCCATAAGAACACACATATGACCCATAAGTACACAAATTTACAAAGTTAATCCGAATTACTTCAGATTTTTTTTGTTGATTAAAAATGTTTTAAAACATATTTTGGAGTTTAAAATCATTTAAAAACATTATTTCGCATCTAATTGGGGCTAATTAGTGATTAGAGGCTTAAAACCAGTTACCTATCTCCTAAGCAATCTTCTCCAAGCTCCAAGCTCCAAGAATCCGAGTATGAACAACAGCTCCAAGGGATCTCTAGTAGCCAATCTTCAATCCAAAGTGCAAGTCTCGCTAATCTCCTCCTAATCACTCCTTTAGGCTAATTAAATAAGGGTTTAGGTGACTTTTTGGGTAAAATATTGTTAATGGGGGCTCCCTCTATTTTGGTATGAATGAAATGATGGCAGATAGTCCCATCAACCTTAAACTCATGCTAATCTTGAAATGGGCATTGGGTCATGCCATTAACTCACTAATTACCCAATAATCTATCTAAAATTAAGAGGAACTTCAAATAGCCATATCTCCCTCACAATATGTCCATTTTACTATCATAACCACTCTACGAAAATGGAAACCATCATCTAGATATAGTGGAAGTGGATTCAGACCCCAATTTGGCTTCGATCAAAAGTTGTAGGCCATATAATATTTTCAGGGTCAAAATTGTCACAAAAATTTGACAAAAATCATAGATATGGTAAATGTCCCTAAGAGTAATTTTTCAGAATTTTAGAATCATACGACCTCATATAAAAATAGTATAATTATTCCATAATCCTCCGATACATAGAGTACAATTCGTTACAATAGTCGGGTTTGCGATAGTCATAAGTTTGTAGAAGAATTCGATCCTACAAGTTATAACCTACAAATCCGATAATTTGTTTCATAGCGAAATAGGTGAATACGGTAATATGTTTTCTCTCTCAACATAGGTCCCTTTAGAAAACTCATCGCACAAACCTATTTGTATAATATTTTTAAACATAGACATGTTTTGGCTTGATGCTGGCCAAAACAGGCAAGTACACATTCAAAATGTATTGCCTCCTCCAACCTTATTACATCTTCTACCTTTGGGCATACCTATATTTAGAATGATAAAGCACAATCCTCTCCTCGCACCTTCTGCAAGCCTGACCATTCCATCTTACATTTTAAAATTATCTCCATTTTGTCTGACCTTGCTATATAGTCTTTAGCGCCCACTGTCTCTGACCACAACCCTTTAGTTCTTAAGTAGAACACAAATAAAAGAAAAAGCTTCCCTCATTTTAAAATTTTTAACTTTTGGCTGGAATACACTGACTACTTTTCAATCTTGCAGAATTCTTGGATCCAGAGCACTTTTGGCAACCTAATGTACCTTACAATACAAACTCAAGGGACTCAAACTTGTCCTGATAGAATGGAGCAAAAACACTTTTGGTAGAGGCACTAATAAATCAGAAGATACTAGGAAGAAATTTTGCCTAGATTCACAATAGACTTATCAATGACCCATCCAATCTGTTCTTCTCTAAACAGGAACATGTGCTTAACAAAGAGCTCCATTACTTCCTTAACCTTGAGAGTGAAAGGCTTCCAAACAAAAAACAGGTTACTTAAATGAAACTTTAGTGACTAGAATATGAGCTATTTCCACAAGTGCCTTAAAGCTGAGCAACAAATGAACACTATTTATTGTATTCAAGATTCTGATGGGAACACTCAAAACAATAGTGATGGTATAGCTCATGCATTCATTCATTATTTTAACAATATCTTAGGTAGCACTAACCCTATGTAGACCAACATCCCATTGCTAAATTCTTTGAATATGCCAACACTCTCTCTTGAAGAAATTAAAGACCTTATTAGACAAGTCATAGATTCTGAGATAAAACAACATTATTCAGTCTCAATAAACATAGCTGTAGTGGGCTCGATAGATTCAATGTGTTCTTCTTCACTAAATGCAAGGATACCATCTCCTTTGATTTCCTAAAAGCTTTACATCATTTTTTTCAAAACGAGGGTACTTCTATGTGGCATTAACTCTACCAATATTGCTCTTATTTTGAATAATAAACAACCTACTTCAGCTGTAGTAATGTCACATATAAATGTATTGCTAAAGTCATCTCAACTCATACGAAAAAGGTTCTACATCGTATAATATCCCCCAATTAGGTTGATTTCCTAAGCAATAGAAACATTAGTTATAATGTTTTTCTTACTCAGGAGATCATGAAGGGTTACAATAGGGTCAATATATCTCCTAAATGTTTCGCTAAATCGACATACATAAAGCATTTGACAATGTTCACTAGCCCTTATTAATTATTGTATTATCCAAAATGAATTTTCCCCTTTTCTTTTTGACTTGGATATATGCTTGCATCGAATCCTTGATACTCTATCATTATCAATGGGGAACCAAGATGATACTTTTAAGCCAATAAGGAATTAGACAGGGTGATCCCATGTCTCTATACCTCTCATAACTCTTATGGAAGTCTTGAATCTCCGCCTTAACTAAGCCATTGCTAATAAAGAAATGGAACTACACCCTATGTGCCAGCACCCCTAAATATCTAACTTATTTTTGTAGATGACACCATTTTTTTCACTTAACCCACATTAAAATTCATTACATCCCTCAATAACTGTCTGGAAAGTTTCAATTTTATGACTGGGCTGAATATTAACAAAAGCAAGTCTAGCTTATTGATGGGTGGACTACCTCCTAAATCCAAAGAAGACATTCTGAACTTGTCTTAATTCAATGAAATGGACACCCACTCCTATTACTTAGGAGTACCTTTGATTATTAGTAGAATTACATCTACTATGTGTGTGCCACTATATGAAATAAATTATCTTGAGACACATTCAATGGCCAAACAACAAATTCACTCAAGCGGGCATGTTGACAATCTTATACTCATTTTCCACAACTATGACAACATATTGGTCTTCTCATTTCATCTTGCTAAAGAAAGTACTCAACATGATCAAGAAAGCTCTAAACCATTATCTATAGCATGGGTACCCCTCCCTATTAAATTTTGGAAAATCCAAATTCCTAAACCGTAAAGGGTCTTGGCATAACTGACATTAGCACATGGAATAAGGATGCTATATCCAAAATCACTAAGCAAATCATTATGTTTGAAAACAACTTTCTCACTAACTGGCTTAGTCAACACTGCATTAAGCTTAAGGAATTCTGGGAACCATCCACCCCTTAAAACTATAGTTGGTTGTAAAGGAATGTCTTGAAATATAAAAGCACTTTCCTTCCTTTAACCAGCACCGGTCCCTCCACATTGAATAGAATTAGCTTTTGGCACTCCTTATGGCTAGCACATGACTTAATCGTTGACAAAGCTTTTAATTATAACCAAAAGATGCTCTCTGGGATCCCTAAAAATGCTAAGGCCTTAAGTTATATTCAATCTGACCACATCGCCCTTCCCCACTCTAGTTCCTCCACCAATAGAACCCTATAGAACTCTCATTTCGGCATTACCATCCCTCATGATAACTCTTTTGCCCATAGAAAGATTCCCAACAAGAAACACACTATTTCTGTAGTGTATAAACATTTGATGGAAGATTGTCGAACAACAAGTTTCCTATGGGAAAAGCGTGTGTAATCCAATTTTGATTTTGAAAAGGACAACTTGATGTTTTGAAAGGCAATGTCAAATGCTCTACACACTTTAAACAAGTTAAAACTCATTGGTATTACTAACAATGACACCTGCTTTCTATGTGCAAATGAACATGAATTAAATGCTCATATGTTCTTCGAATGTTGCTATGCACAGTTTAATGCTCCTAAACATATTTCCAACGAGGAATGGCACAAACTATCCAAAGCTACTAGATGGTGATCACTAGCTTCAGTGGTTCTTGAAAGGGAGTGTGGATTAAGGATCTTAAGGCTAATTTAACACTAGAGGGGGGTGAATAGTGTTTAATGGATTCTAAGACTTATATGGACTAAATTAAAATTATGACACAAACAAATGCAGAACTTAATCACATAACAATCACAGAATCAAACACAGATGCAGAAAGTAAATAAAAAGCAGTAAAAGGAAAGAATACACCGGATTTTATACTGGTTCAGAGTTACCCTACATCCAGTCCTGTACCAAGGCAGAACACCTCATACAGATTTTTATTATACCAAAGTCGAGATTACAATTCTCAGTTTCTAAAGGCCTTGAGGTACCCTCCTGTCTCACGAGTCTGGGGCAAACTCTCTTGATTTACGGGCCACAAGATTACCCAGTTGATTTCCAAGCACAACCACACCTTATAGAGAGACTCGATAAACTTTTGATTACAAATTGATCCTATAACTCGGAATAGCACTTTGATCTTCGAGTGAGGGTAGAGAACCAAATAAGAATGAGATTCTAATTGGATTCACTTGAGAATTCGGCAGAATTTCGGCACGATCTTAAAAATATGAAAATTTTAGAATATGGATTTGTGGAGGAGTGAAGAAAATATGAAATTAGTTAGTTAAAAATTTGTTTGTGAAGGCTATTTATAGACCAGTAATGGTCATAACTATTCGTGAAGAGATTTAAACGAATAGACACTTCTTTTGAAAATTGAAACATTTGAATTTAACGGCCACCATGTCGACATGGGGTATCCCATGATGTCGACATCCCTTAGTTAAAAACAATGTAAAATTTGTTATGAAAATGGTATTGAAAGGAAAACAAGATGAAATGACTATGGAGTAAAATAAACTAATTTTCCTATGTTTTAAAGTAAAGAAGAGTAGAAAAATATATTTTTAGAATGTATATATAAATTTGATTTTAAATCTCAAGTATATATATATTATAAAAGAATATTTAAAAATCAGAAGATAGTTTTAAAAACAAACGAGGTTTAAAACAAGAGTTTATTTAAAAACAAAGACAAAGAATATTTTAAGGCTAAAACATTTTGAAAAGCAGTTTTGAAAATCATTTTGAAAAACCATTTTAAAGAATTTTGCAAGCTTCTTCCTGCAGAATATCTCATTACATCCGGACTCGAGAACTTGTACAAAACCAGGATGTTTGTGGGTTTGTAAGCCACTTGTCGTAGGTTTGTAAGCCACTTGTCATGGGTTTGTAAGCCACTAAGAAGATAGAAATGGGTTCCATCCCAATTGAAATTTGGAATGAAGATTTTCGTGCTATTATGAAGTTTTAACAATAAACTAGACACATATCTTGAAATCTTGATCTTGATACTCATGAGTCTTCAAACTTGATTTCTTCATCCTTGATCTTTATATTGTACAGTCTTCAATAATCAGTACCTGCCTTATATATATCCTGCATAATAATATTCATATATATCTAGACAATAGTGTTAGTATATAAGTTATAATAAAATAAGTTACAAAGGTTGTTGTGATCAAAACCACTATCTCCAGTTCCTAACAATCTCCCCCTTTTTGACGATGACAACCTTATAAAATATACTTACCACTTCGATCATACCATAACCCCCCCTTACACCAACAACTCCCCCTTACTCCAAGCCTACTATTTTATATAACTTCTTCCCCTTCGTCATCAACAAAACAATAACCTATAAACCTTGAACTTAATAGAAAATGAGATAAACAAACATATGATATAAGAATAACAACTATGTATGAGTGAAATATAGCATCCAAAGTTAAACGGAATTCAAGATTTTATACACCAAAGATTGTTTTTAGAAGAACATTAATTAAGATAACACTTTATATACAAACTAACAAACCAATATATAATCAAGAAAGAGAAAAACAAAAACGAAAAACACTTAACGAGGACCCTTAACTATTGGTGATTTATGGACCGAACAATTTGGATAATGGAGACAAAAGTTTCCACGTTGTTCGACCAAGTTTCCATTAGCGTCAAAAAGGACCTCTTCAACGCAAATCACGCCATCGTCTTCGTCCATATGAACATCCGGATTCGGTAGAGGATGTTCTTCTTCTTGATCCTCTTGTGGTTCTTCCATAGGCTCTTCTTCTTTAGAATTCATGGCTTGTGATGATTCTTCGATGACAATGGGATTGGCATGGTTATCCATAAGGAATTTTTGCAAATTCCTAAAAATTCTACCTTGCCTATCTTGTTCTCTAGCCATTCGCAGTTGACTCACTTGAATTTCCATCATCATTTGAAGCAAATCTTTAATCTTTTCTTGTAGTTTGATGACTCTTACGTGTGTGGAACGTTGAAAAGGGCCAGAATGAGGAGAAGTGGGTGAAGAAGGTTCATTATTAGAAGAGGAAGCCATTAATTTACTGTTTTAGAAGTTTATTACAGAGAATAGAACAGAGAAAAGGAGTAAAAGTCGAAATGTATAAATATATAACCAAATAACTAATTTTAGAGGGAAATTTAAATTTGAAAATCTCGGCCTGTATGTCGACATAAGGTGATGGGTCATGTCGACATACCCATTTCAATTTTTGAAGAATTTATATTTATATTAATTATTAACTATACTTGTATTATTTATAATTTATATTTCAGTTAATGAACATATACCTAATTCTCTTCTAAATTTAGTAAAGTTTTGTTCATTTAATGGTTTGGTTAATATATCAGCAATTTGTTTTTCAGTATTAATATATTCAAGAGTTATGACTTCTTTACTTATATTATCTCTAAGAAAATGATGTCTAATATCAATATGTTTTGTTCTAGCATGATGAGTTGGATTTTTAGATAAGTTTATTGCACTAGTATTATCACAATAAATTGGTGATTTAGTTATAGTTAATCCAAAATATTTTAAAGTTTGTTGCATATATATAACTTGAGAACAAGCCAAAGCAGCAGATATATATTCTGCTTCAGTTGTTAACAATGATACAGTGTTTTGCTTCTTACTAAACCAGGAAACCAGAGAATGTCTTAGAAAGTGACAAGTTCCACTTGTACTTTTTCGGTCTGATTTACAACCAGCGTAATCGGCATCACAATATGAAATTAAATCAAATACATCATTTTTAGGGTAAAATAAACCATAATCTAAAGTATGTTTTACATATCTTAAAATTCTTTTAACAGCTTTTAAGTGAGGTTCTTTAGGTTGAGATTGGTATCTTGCACAGAGACAGATACTATGCATGATGTCAGGACGACTTGCTGTTATATAAAGCAGCGAACCAATCATTCCCCTATATAATTTTTGATCAACATCTTTTGATTTATCTTCTTTACTTAAGGCTACATTAGTTGTCATTGGAGTTGGTTTTCCACTAGAAGTGGTCAATCCAAATTTATTAATTAAATCCTTAGCATATTTTTCTTGACTAATGAAAATTCCTTTATCTAATTGTTTGATTTGAAGTCCTAAGAAGAAGCTTAGTTCTCCCATATGACTCATTTCAAATTCTTTAGTCATTATATCTGAAAATTCTTTATTCATTATGTTATTAGTTGACCCAAATATTATATCATCTACATATATTTGTACTAATTGAATATCATTTTTGTTTCTTTTAATAAAAAGAGTTGTATCTATTTTACCAATTTCAAAACCAGATTGTAGTAAATAAGATCTTAGTCTTTCATACCAGGCTCTAGGAGCTTGTTGCAGACCATATAAAGTTTTCTTTAATTTATATACATGATTTGGAAATTCATTATTTTCAAAAAGTGGAGGTTGTTCAACATAAACATCTTCTTTTACAAAATCATTTAGAAAAGCACTTTTAACATCCATTTGATATAACTTGAAATTATTGTAATTTGCGAAAGCAAGTAGAATCCCGATAGCTTCTAGTCTTGCTACGGGTGCAAAGGTTTCGTCATAATCAATTCCTTCTTCTTGACAATAACTTTGCGCGACTAAACGAGCTTTATTTCTCACGACCTCACCAAGTTCATTCATTTTATTTTTGTAAACCCATTTTGTTCCAATTATACTTTTATCCTCAGGTCTAGGAACAAGTTCCTAAACATCATTTCTGGTGAACTGATTCAATTCTTCTTGCATAGCAAGAATCCATGAATCATCAGATGATGCTTCCTTTGGATTTTTAGGTTCAATAGTTGATATAAAAGCTACATTACTCATACTATTTAGTTGATTTCTTGTTTAACTATAGATTCAATATTTCCTAGTATATTTTCTACAGGATGATCTTTTAATAGTCTAATTCTTTTATTAGGTTGAATGATTTCACAGTTAGTTTCATTAGGTTCATTATTTAAAGTTAAAAAATCTTCTTTATCTTCTATTTGCACAATATCTTTAAAATTTTCATCAAAAGATACATGCATTGTTTCTTCAATAGTGTTAGTTCTTAAATTATAAACTCTAAATGCTTTACTTCTATTAGAATATCCGATAAAGATACCTTTGTCGGATTTAGGTTCAAATTTATCTAAATTATCTTTTGTATTAAGAATAAAACACTTACTACCAAAAACTTTAAGATAAGCTACCATGGGTTTCTTATTGTAAAGTAATTCATATGGTGTTTTATTAGTTAATGGTCTAATTAAAATCCTATTTAATATATAACAAGCTGTAGTGACTGCTTCAGCTCAAAAGTTTTTAGGTAAGTTACTATCAGAAAGTATTGTTCTAGCACACTCTTGAATCGTTCTATTCTTACGTTCTACCACTCCGTTTTGTTGTGGAGTTCTTGGAAAAGAGAAATTATGAGTGATTCCTTTTTGATTACAGAAATTCTCAAAATTTTCATTTTCAAATTCTCCACCGTGATCACTACAAATAGTTTTTATTTTTAAAGAAAATTGATTATGAATTCTTTTAGCAAAATTCTTAAATAATTCAAAAGCATCACTTTTAAGTTTAAGAAAAATTGTCCAAGTATATCTAGAATAATCATCTACAATTACAAAAACATATTTATTGTGATTAATTCATTGAACTTGAGATGGACCAAATAAATCTAAATGAAATAATTCTAGAGGTTTAGAAGTAGAAATCATATCTTTTAATTTAAATGAACTTTTCTTAAGTTTTCCTTATTGGCAAGCATCACATATATTATCTACTTTAAAGTTTAACTTGGGAAGTCCTTTAACTAAGTCAAGTTTTGATAACCTAGATAACAGTTTGAAATTTAAATGACCAAATCTTTTATGCCAAATCCAAGGGTCACTTGTATTAGCCAAAAGACATAAGTTATCATTTTAAAACTTTCATACTAAGGATGTAAATGTTTTTCTTCCTAATTCCTTCAAAGATAATATTTGACTTATTACCTTTGATGTGACACTTATCTTTTCCAAATTTAATTTTAAATCCTTTATCACATAGTTGACTTATACTAAGCAGATTATGTTTTAAATTCCTAACTAGCAAAATATCAGAAATAAGAGGAGTTTTAGAATTACCGACATTGCCGATGCCAATCACATATCCTTTTGAGTTGTCTCCAAAGTTGACCAATCCACCATCTTGATATATAATGTCATTGAGTATCTCGGGATTTCCAGTCATATGCCTTGAACAGCCACTATCAAGTATCCATTTATCTTTCTCAATTTGCACAGTTTGTCCATTGGTTGTTGATTTTTCAAAAGCCATGTAACATGTCTGTTCCTGCATAACAAACCAATTCGGTAGATAACTTGATTTTTCATAAAAACTATATGCAGACCTATGATACTTTGATGAAATGCATAAATTCAAACTAGTATTAACAAAATTTTCTAAAAATGCCATTTTCAACTTTTCAAGTTTCAGATTATGAAAACTATGAAAACCTATGCTTTGATACCAATTGAAAGGGAGTGCGGATTAAGGATCTTAAGGCTAATTTAACACTAGAGGGGGGTGAATAGTGTTTAATGGATTCTAAGACTTATATGGACTAAATTAAAATTATGACACAAACAAATGCAGAACTTAATCACAGAACAATCACAGAATCAAACACAGATGCAAATAGTAAATAAAAAGCAGTAAAAGGAAAGAACACACTGGATTTTATACTGGTTCGGAGTTACCCTACATCCAGTCCTGTACCAAGGCAGAACACCTCATACAGATTTTTATTATACCAAAGTCGAGATTACAATCCTCAGTTTCTAAAGACGTTGAGGTACCCTCCTGTCTCACGAGTCCGGGGCAAACTCTCTTGATTTACGGCCCACAAGATTACCCAATTGATTTCCAGGCACAACCACACCTTATAGAGAGACTCGATAAACTTTTGATTACAAATTGATCCTATAACTCTGAATAGCACTTTGATCTTCAAGAGAGGGTAGAGAACCAAACAAGAATGAGATTCTAATTTGATTCACTTGAGAATTCGGCAGAATTTCGGCACGATCTTAAAAATATGAAAATTTTAGAATATGGATTAGTGGAGAAGAGGAGTGAAGAAAATATGAAATTAGTTAGTTAAAAATTCGTCCGTGAAGGCTATTTATAGACCAGTAACGGTCATAACTATTCGTGAAGAGATTTAAACGAATAGACGCTTCTTTTGAAAATTGAAACTTTTGAATTTAACGGCCGCCATGTCGACATGGGGTATCCCATGATGTCGACATCCCTTAGTTAAAAACAATGTAAAATTTGTTTTGAAAATGGTATTGAAAGGAAAACAAGATGAAATGACTCTGGAGTAAAATAAACTAATTTTCCTATGTTTTAAAATAAAGAAGAGTAGAAAAATATATTTTTAGAATGTATATATAAATTTGATTTTAAATCTCAAGTATATATATATTATAAAAGAATATTTAAAAATCAGAAGATAGTTTTAAAAACAAACGAGGTTTAAAACAAGAGTTTATTTAAAAATAAAGACAAAGAATATTTTAAGGCTAAAAGATTTTGAAAAGTAGTTTTGAAAATCATTTTGAAAAACCATTTTGAAGTAGTTTTGCAAGCTTCTTCCTACAGAATATCTCATCACATCAGGACTCGAGAACTTGTACAAAACCAGGATGTTCGTGGGTTTGTAAGCCAGTTGTCGTAGGTTTGTAAGCCACTTGTCGTGGGTTTGTAAGCCACTAAGAAGATAAAAATGGGTTCCCTCCCAAATGAAATTTGGAATGAAGATTTCCGTGCTATTATGAAGTTTTAACAATAAACAGACACATATCTTGAAATCTTGATCTTGATACTCATGAGTTTTCAAACTTGATTTCTTCATCCTTGATCTTTATACTGTACAGTCTTCAATAATCAGTACATGCCTTATATATCCTGCATAATAACATTCATATATATCTAGATAATAGTGTTAGTATATAAGTTATAAAAAAATAAGTTACAAAGGTTGTTGTCATCAAAACCGCTATCTCCAGTTTCTAACAGTTCTTTTGTACATGTTGAAGAAAACTATTAGTACCGAACAGATTGAACGAAATAATTGCATCTTTAACCGCAAATAGTTGACCGCATTTGCTCAAGTGTCGCTAATCAGGGAAATTATAAAGGTGAAGCTTAATAATTACAGATAGAATAACACGCTTAATACCCCTTTTTAGGCGACAATAAAGTGTTATTTGGGTTCTTCGGTTTGGGCTTTTTAATTAGGCCGTGTTGTATTATTTCTTGTAGGCCCATTTGTTAGTTTCATTTTCACTTATTTTTGTAAATTAGTTTTTTTTATTTCCTATCATGTATCTTTGTTTGTTTTAGGGTCCAGTCAACCGTGCTTGCCGAGGCAAAAATATACGCCATGCTATTATTATTTTTAGAAATAGTATCATGCATCCCCAAAACTTGCTAGAATAATAATGAAATTTGATTAAATGAACTCTGAGAATGCGGCATATTATTTCCATTTTTTCAAAATAAGGCGAGGCATATTTTGAAAATGTACTTGCATGTGTTGATCAACGACACTGAGCTTGCCAAAACAGACCTATTATATAGTTTTTTGTGCTATAAAAACTCCATCGATGTTCTACCTAAAGGTTGAAGCAGAAAGTCACTAGTAAAAAAGCAGTAGCAAATAATAATAAGTACAAGACACAAAGTTTTTAGTGATTCTGAAAGATGCATGATAGAGTTAAGGTGTGCTTTGGGGAAATTATGTAATTTGATAACGTAACTTAAGTCTCATAGCGAATCTTTTTCAAAATAAAGTAAGCTATTGGTTTTTTTTATATTACATATACTGTTATATTGGGATATAATTAATCTTTGAATACATTAAATATATACAAGTAGAAAATAATTTGAAAAAAAATTATTTAATCAATTATAGTTACGAATGTATTCGTGACCTTGAGTATTAAATTGTGTCAAATAACTACTTATCCTTAGATGTTTCTAGTTAAAATGTGTCGAGAATGAGATAACATTACATCCATTGAGATTAGCGTTTGTAATGCTTTATAAATGATGTATGGTGAATTACTCATGATCGTTGGGGACACCATGGGGTTACAAACATGTAGTTGTTTGAACATTACAAAATGACTCATCGAGAGTTTTCTATAGATTAATTATAAAATCAGATAAAAGATTTCATGTGACGACAAGCAGTAGTTTTTTGACTTGAGAAAATGTAAATATTAAGTGTCTAAATTATACTTTGATTATGTTAACCTCATGACAATTATTATCATGTTAAAACCATAGTTAAGTATATGTTGAACCACTTGAAGTGAAAAACTAATCAAGAAAGGATTCGCCATGTTCGACTAGAAAGTTAGTATAATCGTAATTGATAGTCAAATTAAAGTCAAAGTCTTTAGCTAAAAAATAGGTTAAATGATAAATAATGACTATTATGGCATGGGGAAGGTGTTCTCTTTGTTCTCAAATAGTTGTTAGTATGTCGTTGAAAATTTCGATGACTTACCGACAACATTTTTCTTTTGACTATATATCGACGACTTACCAATGACATCGCCTCATGTTGTGGTGCATCGTCGGTAACACTTCGTAGGTATATTGCTTATTTTCTAGTAGTGAGTACCAAAGAAGTCCCATCTACAAGTCGTATAGGTCACGTATCATATCTAGGTGGGATCCGGATACTGGTCGTGTGCAGGAGGATGAAACAAGTTAACATAACGATTTGCTTGGGAAAATGCAGGAACTGCCATTGTCCAACCAAAATGACTAGTAGTTGATATATGATCTAATGCATGATACCCCTGACCAGGTTAGGTATGATCCTCAATAACCAAAGATACTATCCCATGAAGTATAGCTGCTGGTCTTATACAAATCTAGTGCTATTGCATGAGTAACAGTATCACCAGATGTAGTGTAAAATCTAAGCATGAATCCTAGTATGATGGACCACTAATAACAAATCTGTTTTCTAGCCACCAACCAACATCTCTCGCCGCAGTAAGCTAATCAAAACCATAAATCATACAAAGATGCGTATAAGGGTGTGGATCATCAAAATAAACTCATAGTCATGTAATGGTCTTCAACGCCTCTAGCAAATATACTAGTAAGAACTGGACATTACATGATACGATACTTTTTATCCTTCTTTCGAACAAAGTGATATCTCAATGAGTCATAACTTTTGAATGCTTGTGAAATGAACTAGAGTCAAGAATGCAAATGAAGTGACAAAGTCCAGATGAAGTCCCAAAGGCCGGTACTGATCCTTGTTGACTATAAGAAACTATTTAGCTAATTTTCAGCAAGTAAAGAGAAGCAAAAAAGATGGAGATCCAAGTTACAAAGTACAACCCAATACCAATCCATGATTCATACATTTCGTACTAATCCTTTGTGATATGTGATGAGTCGGCATGACTTAGTCAAAAGATGGAATATAAACCTAAAGTAAAAGCAAATGAGAACAAGGTCATGTAACTCGACAATGATCCATCATCAACCACAATTTTAGCCACGATCTCTTGCCTGAACCTTCGGTCCTGAAGTGGAGAATGTGGGTGAGCTATTTTCTACGATTTTAGTGACAGATTTCATATATAAATAGAGGAGGAGGTGCACTAGAAAATAGATCTTGATCTTCTCTTTCTGATATATGTTATTTGATTTTGCGCCAAATCTCTTTCAACTCCTTCCCCGAGTTGTTGGATATTAAGTTGTAAGATTCTCACTATACAAGCAAAGCATAATCAGTAACAAAGTTTATAGTGGACATAGGCTATTAATTTAAGTCAAACCATCCTAGTTCTTCTGTTTTCTTATCTTTTTTTTTACCCTCTTAACTTTCATAATTTTATTTATTAATTGATTCCTGGCTTAATCCTGCTTAATCCTGAATGCAATGGAGGTAGTGACAAGGGTGTAGTTAGATCAGATAATGTTTTAAATGAATAAAAAGATGTTGGGGAGTCAAAAATTCATCCTAAAGGAGATGGAGAGGAGTTTTACAATGGTGACTCAACCACCTCAGAGGAGGATGAAAACGCATAGAGATTCATCATATTCTATCTGGAAGAAGAAATTTCTTCTTCACCATATAGAAATCGGAGAGATGGTAAGGGAAGATGATAAGGAGGGGTGCTGGGAAATCAAAAATGGGACTTGGAAAAGTTCCTGTTGAAAAGCTATAACTCGATATTGATCCACTACAACTCGCTACCGATCAGTCTAAAAGAGTGATTCTTAGCGAAGAGTGAGTTTCATAAAGAGATTTATATGTGTTGAGAAAGTCCTTAATGGTCAGAATCATGGTGTTTAGACGAATGCCGTAGAACCATCTAAGAAAAAACGACGACAATAAGGGTATGGACGAATGACTCTTCTGGAGAAAAAGCCCAGATTCGCGTAACTAACTGAGAATCTTAACAGAGTCAAACACTTTGGGCTATTTCTGAAGATTGTCATCCAGTCCCAGACCAATCTAGAGCACATAGCTGATATGGTATGAAGGTTGTTGATCAAGAATCATCAAAGAATTAACGATGATTGGGAATTGTCGCCTAGTAGGACGTTATTTACTGAAGATGTATTGTAGGAAAGCATCCCAAGAAATTTGTTATGCGAACGATGCTTCCTTATAACAAAACAACATACTCGAAACAACACATGGAAGGTGCTCATGCTACCGATGCGGTGAGATGTTGGTGCTTCCTTATATTCTTAGAAGGGGTAGCCATAATGTGGTTCACTAGGCTCGCGCCGAGATCCATATCTTCCTTTGACCAAATAGCAAGGAAATTCATGGAGCAATTCAGGCTCCACATTGCTCGACTAAAGGATGCGATGCCCTTATCGAATGGCCATCAAAGTTCTAGGAAGACTATGAAAGATCTTCTAAAACGATTCCATACTACTATAACGGAAATTAGTAATCCAAAGGAAGAAATTGTGCTGATGGCATTGATCCTAGGAGTTCACCATAATATGGAATTTGGTAGATGGATTAAATGAAATCAACCACCTACTCTAGAAGAGTATTTATCATAAGGCGTCCTACTTCCTACGCTTGGAAGAGGCGGATCTGGCCGCATGACCAGTGCATTATAGATTATTAAGTGATTGAAGTGACCCACTTTTCTTTCACCTATATTTTAATGATTTTTAGTTGAGTTTTTTTTAAACAAGGGACCACTTCTTTTCTTGCCTATTTTATTTCTTTTAATAAATTTCCCAAGATCCAGAATTTACTAATATAGAAATATCAGTATTTAAATCAAGTCATATCATTTATATATGTGAAGATATATAAATGTTTCTTTGCCTTTCAGAGTGTTAAAGTAGCAAAGAAATTTAATCACACAATATTTTCCATAATTGAGAGGTTTTGTGTCACATAGCTATTTCTACACTTTAATCTTTTTATTGACTCAAGATTGACTAATACATGATTCAAGTGTTACCACCTTAAAATGACTCAAGATTGACTAATACATTTTCAAGTATTAGCATCTATTATTCTCTTCTTCATTTTCCAGATTATTCTATAAACCAGATTGATTAATTTATGGATTTATAACCCATGTATTTGATCTTTGGGATTCAGGAATTCATACATGTTGTTTAGAATGATAAAACATATTAAAACTTGGTTTGATCTATGGATCACTGGTTAGTCTAGCCTAGATTCAGTATTCAAACACAAACATGCACAAAACATGCACAAACATGCACAAGCAATTCAGGTCAAGCAAAATGCACATATCCAGGTTCATAAAGCATGTAATGATCATGTGAGTAATAGAGTTGTAAACTAATTTAAAGGTCATACAGATTCTGATATTTAGATTGGAAATACTGTTGAATATGATTTTAGAAAGATCTTTGCATATTTCTGGCTAAAAGCATATAAAGTGTGATGTTTTGGTTTTTTAAACACTTAACAAAATTACTCTACATTCTTGTTTGAGTCTATATTGTCTATCCCTATTTCTGGCTTGCTACTTCAGTTTCATATTGAAGTCAGTTCCAGATTTTACCAATTCCAATTCCTAAATCCTTATATACTTATGATTTTCAGGTTTTATGATATCATAATCTTACTCTTGTTCTAGACATATCATAGGATTTAGTTGCATTTCAAATTATCTTACACTATGGTCTTGTTTGCTTCAGGAATCTGAAGACTATGACTTCAAGCTTTTGCATGTACTTGTATCAATTACAAGACATGTACAAGCCTTACTGGTTAGCCAAGACCATGTTCAACCCATCTACTTAATACTTTGGCACATATTTATTCGAAAACAACTTTAACTTTAAAACTGAAATATAACAAACATGCCAAGGAGAATATATCCACATATTAGATTATATGGCATGTTCTCCTTCATTATAATCCACTGGATTATTTCCAAAGTCTGCTACTTAAATCAACAACTCACAAGCACATATAATACTTAAGTTTCTTTTTTTTACATGTTCTTTTCAAGAAAACAAAGCAAGTATCAATCCTAGAAATACACAAGACATAAGAGAGTTTGCCTAGATTATTTATTACAATTAAACTTCTACTTCTCTAAAGCATTTTAAAACCAGCAAGTTCTTTAAACATACATACAAGCATGCCACTCAAGCATCTTTCCCTGCAGCAACACTTTGAACTACCTCAATGAAAATGAGAGACACCAAAGATTGCAAAGGCAACAAATAGGGTCAGAAAATATATTCTGGTGTGAGTGAAATCATAGATTATAAATAACTTGTAATTACTAAATACTGTGCAGAGATTCATATGTTTGATGCTTATTTAAATTCATACTAAAATCTGAGTATATATATACATATATAAGCTCTTACTAACATACATGCACACAAGCATTCATTCATCAACACAATTCAGTTATATGTACATATACTCCTATGGATTAACTCCCTTAATTCCATAGCTCAATTTCTCAATCCCCATTTATCATTTATTTGGCCTTAACTCTTGCCATTGAACACCATGTGTGCATTGAAAAGGGGCTCAATTCTGTTAACCCTTTACACAGAGGCCTACAGGACTTAAACAAGTCATGCACATACCCATCATCCACCTAATGATGAATAGGTCAAGGCACTACTTCTAGATTAGCTTTATAATCTAGAGACCATTCTCATTTTCTTTCAGGAGAATTTTATCAATTCTTGAAATGCTTTATATTCTTTTCTTCCTTTCATAAATCAAAGAGTATTAAACTCACTCAGGGATTTCAGCCAGACATACAAAGCATTCATGCAACACACCACATCCCATTTTAAGGTCATTTTTATTCAATCATATTTTCCAAAACTTGCATATATTTATTTCCAGAAATATTCCCATTTCTTACATAAATCTGGTGAAGTCATATAAAACATTACATTTATTTTACTGTGAACATAGGGTAAGGTTTTTTTTTTTGAGAAAAACCCTTAAAAACATATTAACTTGTGATTTGAACAAATCAACACACACACACACACACACACACACACACACATATATATATATATAAAATATTGCATTGTTCATATCATTTTTAAAATGAACTAGACATAAACATGAATCCCCTTATTCACACTGCCTACTTCATTCTTCATTAATACCCTATTTCTCAGTAAAAATATTTAACTCATCTCCATATAAAAACTGGATTATAAGTTACAGAATCCATTTTTGTGATCAGGGTGTTTGTCTTTTCAAAGCATTAATTAAAACAATCAAAACAGGTCAAAACATCAACCAAAGACTCGGCCAAAACACCAACCATAATCAACATTTATTTATTCAGAGAATAAAATTAAACAAAAACATGATATGGTTTTATAAAAGTAATATGGCTGCCCTTAACTTGGGTCTTAATGCCATAAATCTCATAAGATGATTAATCACTCACCTTCCTTCTTCTTTCCCCGAGAATGCTCTAACTTGAAAACAGTGTGAGTTTGCTCTTCTTTTTTATTTTTTAAAATATCTTTCTGTTTTCAAAAATAAACTGCTGCTTATCCTTTGATTTTTAAAACATTTAGCTAGGGTTTTAGTGGAGTGAAAAACCCATTTTATCCCCACACAAATAAGAGAATTCTGTATATGTGTTTATGGCTAAATATGATATTTTCTTTTTGATTCCATTTCGGGTATTACAGTTTCTTTTCTTCTTTTTCTGTGTACATGCCATTTGCATGTTTCACATACACACTATTTCCATGTGACTTATCTACATTATTTATTTTCTTAAGACAAATATGTAATGTTCACATATATATCTTTTTATCAATTAATTCCTTGCTAATGTTTCAAACCATTTGTTTTCTCTTGATTTTAAAATGTATTTATACATATATAATACTAAACTGGTTTCATATATTTTAATCATCATAAGAGTTTAATTTATCACTCTATACTCCTCTGGCTACTTATATACAATATATATATATATATATATGAGATATGTGAATATAAAACTCATTCATACTTAGTTATTTCTTCTCATTATTATTTACTGAAAACAACTATCCTCTTCCTTATTTATTTCACTCATTCTTGATATTTATTTTCAAACTATTTTATTCTTTGAATATTTTCCATTAACTGATTTTTATAAAATCATTTTCATCTCAATAATTTGGGTCTTCACATACTCTCCTCCTAAAAGGAATTGTGTCCCACAATTATTTTTCTCATACATTTCCATCCAAATGTATACAAATCATAATTTCATTTCAGAAATTTCAGAAACTTATGCATTCAAAACCAATCAAACATACATAAGTAATGTTTAAGTTTATCATAATTTTAGGCATACTTTTAAGTAGAAAATAGATTAGGATATTTATCCTTCATCCTATCTTCAGTCTCCCATGTACAATCATTCTCATCTAAACTCCACTGGATTTTAACCAATTTAATTATTTTATTTCTCAATTTCTTTTCTTCTCTAGCCACAATACCCACTGGTTCCTTCTTATAAACCAGATTTTCTTGAATTTCAACTTGTGTAGGAGATTCCAGAATGGTCTCCTTATCATGCACCCATTTTCTTAATTGAGATACATGAAATAATCATGTATATTACTCAATTCCTCTGGCAATTTCAACTTATAAGCCAAAGTTCCTACTCTTTGAATAATTTCATATGGCCCTATATATCTTGGTGACAATTTTCCTGCCTTGCCAAACCTCAATATTTTTCTTATTGGTGAAACTTTCAGAAATACATAATTTCCCACTTCAAATTCCACAGGCCTTCTCCCTTTATCTGCATAGGATTTTTGTCTCTCTTGTGCTGCTCTCATTCTCTGCCTTATAAGTTCAATCCTTGTAGAGGTCTCTTTCACATGTTCTGGTCCAAGCAACACTCTTTCACCTGCCTCCATCCAGCATGCAGGAGATACACAAGGCTTCCCATTCAAAGCCTCAAATGGAGCCATACCTATAGTGGACTGATAGCTATTGTTATAAGCAAATTCAGCCAAATAGAGATGATCTTCCCAGTTGCCTCCAAAATCAAGTATACATGCTCTAAGCAAATCCTCTAAAATCTTGTTAACAATCTAAGTTTGCCCATCTGTTTGTGGGTGGTAAGCTGTGCTCAAGCTTAATTCTGTCCCCATAGCCTCTTGAAAGCTACCCCATAACCTTGAGGTAAACAAGGTATCTCTATCACTAATGATAGTCTTGGGGATTCCATGTAATCTCACTATCTCCTTCACAAATAATTGAGCTAATTTGTGAGCATTTCTATTTGAATTCACTGGAATGAAGTGAGCTGTTTTTGTGAGTCTATCAACCACAACCCAAATACTATCATTGCCTCTTCTTGTTCTTGGCAAACCATCCACAAAGTCCATTGAAATGCTTTCCTATTTCCAGGTAGGCACTTCCAGAGGTTGTAGTAGGCCTGAAGGTCTTTGATAATCTGCCTTGACTTGTTGACATGTTAAACACTTTGCCACATATCTTGCCACTGCCCCTTTCATTCCTGGCCACCAATAGTTTCTTTTAAGATCATGGTACATTTTTGTACCACCTAGATGTATAGTGTACTTTGTCTTGTGATGCTCATCCATAACCTCTAGCTTCAGTTCTTCTACATTGGGTATGCAGAGTTTCCCTTTCTTTCTTAAGTATCCTCTATCATCAACTTCATAATTTTCCACTGACATGCCTTGTGATATCATGTCCTTCTTTCCTTTTAAATTAGTGTCTTGATTCTGCATATTTCCTATTTTATCAACCAGGGTTGATCTTAAGGAGATGAGACTTAATTTTCCATATTCAATCATGTCACTATGTACATTGTCTGATGCACCAATTTCTTCCTTCATTTCTACTTCACTAAGGATTGTTAAATCCTTGAATTCAGTCATCATTAAGCTTGCCATTCTTGCTTGATGTCTACTCAAAGCATCTGCTACCTTGTTAGCTTTTCCAGGAGTATATAATATATCAAGATCATAGGCAGCTAAAAACTCTACCCACCTATGTTGTCTCATATTCAAGTCTTTTTGAGAAAACAAATACTTAAGTGATTTATGGTCTGTAAACAATTCAAATTTAGTACCTAACAAGTAGTGTCTCCATAGCTTCAATGCATAAACAATGGCAGCAAGCTCTAAATCATGAGTGGCATATCTGGTTTCATTTGGCTTGAGTTGCCTTGATGCATATGCTATGACTCTTCCATGTTGCATGAGTACTGCCCCTAACCCAGACCCTCTAGCATCATTATAAACCACTAATCCTTCATTTCCCTCTGGAACTTGCAAGACTGGAGCTTCCATCTATGCCTTCTTCAATGATTCAAAAGCTTGTTCACATTTTTCTGTCCACACATATGGTTGCTCTTTTCTGGTTAGCTTGGTTAGTGGAATGGCTATCCGTGCAAAGTCTTTTATAAACCTTCTATAGTAGCCTGCCATTCCTAAAAATGACCTCACCTCAGTCACTGATTTGGGTCTACTCCATGATTGCACTGCCATGACTTTATTTGGGTCTACACAAATCCCTTGTGGAGATACAATGTGTCCCAAAAATTTGACTTCATTCTGCCAAAATGTACACTTAGTAAATTTTGTCTTTAAATCATGTGCTCTTAATCTTGACAAAACCAGATGCAAGTGCTTTGCATGCTCCTCTTCTGATTTGAATACACCAATATATCATCAATGAAAACAACTACAAATTTATCTAGAAAATCTCTGAATGTCCTATTCATTAAATCTACAAAATAGGATGGTGCATTTGTCAATCCAAAAGGCATTACTAAAAATTCATATTGCCCATACCTTGTGTTGAACGCAGTGTAATTAATACTCTCCTCCTCAACCTTCATTTGATGGAATCCAGAGGCTATGTCTAGCCTTGAAAAGATTCTTGATCCATTTAATTGATCAAATAAATCATCAATTCTGGGGAGTGGATATTTATTCTTGATGGTAACTTTGTTTAATTCCCTGTAATCAATACACATCCTCAATGTACCATCATGTTTCTTTAAAATACCACTGGAGAACACCAGTTTGAACTACTAGGCCTTATGAAGCCTTTCTGCTCCAATTCTTCCAATGGTTGTTTCAATTCCACTAATTCTTTAGGACCCATTCTGGTAGGCTTCTTGATGATAGGACTTGCTCCTGGGATTAATCTTATCTGAAATTCAACTTGCCTATTTTCTGGAACTCCTATAACCTCTCCAAAGACATCTGGGTATTCATTTATTACTTTTATGTCTTCCAGAATTAATTCTTTTTCAGTCATGCTCCACATTTGATTAAGGCAATTCGTTTTGGCTATTTCACTCATGACTATAATATTTTTACCATTTTCTGTTTTCAAAGAAATAGTAAAAATTTCCAAGTTCAAAATTGCTTTGAATTTACTCAACCAATCTACTCCTAGAATAATTCCTATTCCAGGATATTTTAACACAAAGAAATCAGATTTAAACATATTTCCACCTATGTTTAATTCTACTCCCAAACATTTAATTCCTAGCATGCAAGAACTACCCAGGGGACTCTGAATAAACAAAGGTTTATCAACTAAATTGCATGTGGGAGCCAATTTATGTCTTGTGATATTAAAGAATGTGTAGCCCCAGTGTCATATATAACCGAGATTGGATAATCTTTAATTAGTAGTATACCTTCCAATTGTCCAGAATTTCCCACTGCATTATCATGTTGTTCAAAAGAAAGAGTGAGATCTATGACTTGATCAAATGTTTTGTCTTTGTATGGTAGCATTGCTCTACTTAAACCAACATTAAGTCCTTGAATAAATCTTGAATTCTTTGATTCCTCATTCCCTATGAGCATGGTTCCATACTTAGACAAGCTCTCAAACTTTTGAGTGTATTCAGTCACACTCATTGATCCTTGCCTCAATCTTATGAACTCCTCAAGCAATGTTGCCTTAGCTGTTGCTGGGACAAATCTAGCCTCAAGCATATCCTTGAACTGATCCCATGTTATCTCATTTTCTGGTCTTCCTGTGATGATTACCTCCCACCAATCCAGTGCTGCTCCTTTGAGCCTTCTGGATGCTATTTGCCTCTTCCTTTGGTCATTGATTTGCATGTCTGCAAATATCCTTTCCAAAGTTTTTAGCCATGTTTGCACACCCATGACTCCTTCAGTGCCTTCAAAATCCTTGCCTCCTAAATTTGAGAATGTTTTCAGTAGCTTAGATAACTCCTCATGAGGATTTTCTTCCCTCTGCACTGCTCCTTCCCTAAATGCCCTCACCAAATCTTGCAAATTGACCAATGGTGTTGCATTAGAGGGTCCTGCTCCAGAGTTTGGTGGTCTTCCTACCATGATTCACTATACAATTTACATAGCTAGTTAGTCTTGTTTTTGATTTAATTGTTTCGGTAATTTATTCCTACTGAAAATATATTTATGTGGTTTGTCCCTTACGATTTTATCCATATAAGATATTTAGATTTTTTTTGCTATGTTTTTGGTAACATAGCTCTGATACCAACTGAAGTGACCCACTTTTCTTTCACCTATATTTTAATGATTTTTAGTTGAGTTTTTTTTAAAACAAGGGACCACTTCTGTTCTTGCCTATTTTATTTCTTTTATTTAATTTCCCAAGATCCAGAATTTACTAATATAGAAATATCAGTATTTAAATCAAGTCATATCATTTATATATATGAAGATATATAAATGTTTCTTTGCCTATCAGAGTGTTAAAGTAGCAAAGAAATTTAATCACACAATATTTTCCATAATTGAGAGGTTTTGTGTCACATAGCTATTTCTACACTTTAATCTTTTTATTGACTCAAGATTGACTAATACATGATTCAAGTGTTACCACCTTAAAATGACTCAAGATTGACTAATACATTTTCAAGTATTAGCATCTATTATTCTCTTCTTCATTTTCCAGATTATTCTATAAACCAGATTGATTAATTTGTGGATTTATAACCCATGTATTTGATCTTTGGGATTCAGGAATTCATACATGTTGTTTAGAATGATAAAACATATTAAAACTTGGTTTGATCTATGGATCACTGGTTAGTCAAGCCCAGATTCAGGATTCAAACATAAACATGCACAAAACATGCACAAACATGCACAAGCAATTTAGGTCAAGCAAAATGCACATATCCAGGTTCATAAAGCATGTAATGATCATGTGAGTAATAGAGTTGTAAACTAATTTAAAGGTCATACAGATTCTGATATTTAGATTGGAAATACTGTTGAATATGATTTTAGAAAGATCTTTGCATATTTCTGGCTAAAAGCATATAAAGTGTGATGTTTTGGATTTTTAAATACTTAACAAAATTACTCTGCATTCTTGTTTGAGTCTATATTGTCTATCCCTATTTCTGGCTTGCTACTTCAGTTTCATATTGAAGTCAGTTCCAGATTTTACCAATTCCAATTCCTAAATACTTATATACTTATGATTTTCAGGTTTTATGGTATCATAATCCTACTCTTGTTCTAGACATATCATAGGATTTAGTTGCATTTCAAATTATCTTACACTATGGTCTTGTTTGCTTCAGGAATCTAAAGACTATGACTTCAAGCTTTTGCATGTACTTGTATCAATTACAAGACATGTACAAGCCTTACTGGTTAGCCAAGACCATGTTCAACCCATCTACTTAATACTTTGACACATATTTATTCGAAAACAACTTTAACTTTATAACTGAAATATAACAAACATGCCAAGGAGAATATATACACATACCAGATTATATGGCATGTTCTCCTTCATTATAATCCACTAGATTATTTCCAAAGTCCGCTACTTAAATCAACAACTCACAAACACATATAATACTTAAGTTTTTTTTTTACATGTTCTTTTCAAGAAAACAAAGCAAGTATCAATCCTGGAAATACACAAGACATAAGAGAGTTTGCCTAGATTATTTATTACAATTAAACTTCTACTTCTCTAAAGCATTTTAAAACCAGCAAGTTCTTCAAACATCCATACAAGCAAACTACTCAAGCATCTTTCCCTGCAGCAACACTTTGAACTGCCTCAATGAAAATGAGACACCCCAAAGATTGCAAAGGCAACAAATAGGGTCAGAAAATATATTCTTGTGTGAGTGAAATCATAGATTATAAATAACTTGTAATTACTAAATACTGTGCAGAGATTCATATGTTTGATGCTTATTTAAATTCATACTAAAATCTGAGTATATATATGTACATATATAAGCTCTTACTAACATACATGCACACAAGCATTCATTCATCAACACAATTCAGTTATATGTACATATACTCCTATGGATTAACTCCCTTAATTCCATAGCTCAATTTCTCAATCCCCATTTATCATTTATTTGGTCTTAACTATTGCCATTGAACACCATGTGTGCATTGCAAAGGGGCTCAATTCTGTTAACCCTTTATACAGAGGCCTACAGGACTTAAACATGTCATGTACATACCCATCATCCATCTAACGATGAATAGATCAAGGCACTACTCCTAGATTAGCTTTATAATCTAGAGACCATTCTCATTTTCTTTCAGGAGAATTTTATTAATTCTTGAAATGCTTTATATTCTTTTCTTCCTTTCATAAATCAAAGAGTATTAAACTCACTCAGGGATTTCAGCCAGACATACAAAGCATTCATGCAACACACCACATCCCATTTTAAGGTCATTTTTATTCAATCATATTTTCCAAAACTTGCATATATTTATTTCCAGAAATATTCCCATTTCTTACATAAATCTGGTGAAGTCATATAAAACATTACATTTATTTACTGTGAACATAGGGTAAGGTTTTTTTTTGAGAAAAACCCATAAAAACATATTAACTTGTGATTTGAACAAATCAGCACACACACACACACACACACACACATATATATATAATATTGCATTGTTCATATCATTTTTAAAATGAACTAGACATAAGCATGAATCCTCTTATTCACACTGCCTACTTCATTCTTCATTAATACCCTATTTCTCAGTAAAAATATTTAACTCATCTCCATATAAAAACTGGATTATAAGTTACAGAATCCATTTCTGTGATTAGGGTGTTTGTCTTTTCAAAGCATTAATTAAAACAATCAAAACAGATCAAAACATCAACCAAAGACTCAGCCAAAACACCAACCATAATCAACATTTATTTATTCAGAGAATAAAATTAAACAAAAACATGATATGGTTTTATAAAAGTAATATAGCTGCCCTTAACTTGGGTCTTAATGCCTTAAATCTCATAAGATGATTAATCACTCACCTTCCTTCTTCTTTCCCCGAGAATGCTCTAACTTGAAAACAGTGTGAGTTTGCTCTTCTTTTTATTTTCTAAAATATCTTTCTGTTTTCAAAAATAAACTACTGCTTATCCTTTGATTTTTAAAATATTTAGCTAGGGTTTTAGTGGAGTGAAAAACCCATTTTATCCCCACACAAATAAGAGAATTCTGTATATGTGTTTATGGCTAAATATGTCATTTTCTTTTTGATTCCATTTCGGTTATTACAGTTGCTTTTCTTCTTTTTTTGTGTACATGTCATTTGCATGTTTCACATACACACTATTTTCATGTGACTTATCTACATTATTTATTTTCTTAAGACAAATCTGTAATGTTCACATATATATCTTTTTATCAATTAATTCCTTGCTAATGTTTCAAACCATTTGTTTTCTCTTGATTTTAAAATGTATTTATACATATATAATACTAAATTGGTTTCATACATTTTAATCATCATAAGAGTTTATTTTATCACTCTATACTCCTCTGGCTACTTATATACAATATATATATGAGATATGTGAATATAAAACTCATTCATACTTATTTACTTTCTTCTCATTATTATTTACTGAAAACAACTATCCTCTTCCTTATTTATTTCACTCATTCTTGATATTTATTTTCAAACTATTTTAATCTTTGAATATTTTCCATTAACTGATTTTTATAAAATCATTTTCATCTCAATAATTTGGGTCTTCACATACTCTCCTCCTAAAAGGAATTGTGTCCCATAATTATTTTTCTCATACATTTCCATCCAAATGTATACAAAGCATAATTTCATTTTAGAAATTTCAGAAAGTTATGCATTCAAAACCAATCAAACATACATAAGTAATGTTTAAGTTTATCATAATTTCAGGCATACTTTTAAGCAGATAATAGATTAGGATATTTATCCTTCATCCTATCTTCAGTCTCCCATGTATAATCATTCTCATCTAAACTCCACTGGATTTTAACCAATTTAATTATTTTATTTCTCAATTTCTTTTCTTCTCTAGCCACAATACCCACTGGTTCCTACTTATAAACCAGATTTTCTTGAATTTCAACTTATGTAGGAGATTCCAGAATGGTCTCCTTATCATGCACTCATTTTCTTAATTGAGATACATGAAATACATCATGTATATTACTCAATTCCTTTGGCAATTTCAACTTATAAGCCAAAGTTCCTACTCTTTGAATAATTTCATATGGCCCTATATATCTTGGTGACAATTTTCCTGCCTTGCCAAACCTCAATATTTTTCTCATTGGTGAAACTTTGAGAAATACATAATTTCCCACTTCATATTCCACTGGCCTTCTCCCTTTATCTGCATAGGATTATTGTCTCTCTTGTGCTGCTCTCATTCTCTGCCTTACAAGTTCAATCCTTGCAGAGGTCTCTTTCACATGTTCTGGTCCAAGCAACACTCTTTCACCTGCCTCCATCCAGCATGCAGGAGATACACAAGGCTTCCCATACAAAGCCTCAAATGGAGCCATACCTATAGTGGATTGATAGCTATTGTTATAAGCAAATTCAGCTAAATAGAGATGATCTTCCCAGTTGCCTCCAAAATCAAGTATACATGCTCTAAGCAAATCCTCTAAAATCTTGTTAACAATCTAAGTTTGCCCATCTGTTTGTGGGTGGTAAGCTGTGCTCAAGCTTAATTCTGTCCCCATAGCCTCTTGAAAGCTACCCCAGAACCTTGAGGTAAACAAGGTATCTCTATCAATAATGATAGTCTTGGGGATTCCATGTAATCTCACTATCTCCTTCACAAATAATTGAGCTAATTTGTGAGCATTTCTATTTGAATTCACTGGAATGAAGTGAGCTGTTTTTGTGAGTCTATCAACCACAACCCAAATACTATCATTGCCTCTTCTTGTTCTTGGCAAACCATCCACAAAATCCATTGAAATGCTTTCCCATTTCCAGGTAGGCACTTCCAGAGGTTGTAGTAGGCCTGAAGGTCTTTGATAATCTGCCTTGACTTGTTGACATGTTAAACACTTTGCCACATATCTTGCCACTGCCCCTTTCATTCTTGGCCACCAATAGTTTCTTTTAAGATCATGGTACATTTTTGTACCACCTGGATGTATAGTGTACTTTGTCTTGTGATGCTCATCCATAACCTCTAGCTTCAGTTCTTCTACATTGGGTATGCAGAGTTTCCCTTTCTTTCTTAAGTATCCTCTATCATCAACTTCATAATTTTCCACTGACATGCCTTGTGATATCATGTCCTTCTTTCCTTTTAAATTAGTGTCTTGATTCTGCATATTTCCTATTTTATCAACCAGGGTTGATCTTAAGGAGATGAGACTTAATTTTCCATATTCAATCATGTCACTATGTACATTGTCTGATGCACCAATTTCTTCCTTCATTTCTACTTCACTAAGGATTGTTAAATCCTTGAATTCAGTCATCATTAAGCTTGCCATTCTTGCTTGATGTCTACTCAAAGCATCTGCTACCTTGTTAGCTTTTCCAGGAGTATATAATATATCAAGATCATAGGCAGCTAAAAACTCTACCCACCTATGTTGTCTCATATTCAAGTCTTTTTGAGAAAACAAATACTTAAGTGATTTATGGTCTGTAAACAATTCAAATTTAGTACCTAACAAGTAGTGTCTCCACAGCTTCAATGCATAAACAATGGCAGCAAGCTCTAAATCATGAGTGGCATATCTGGTTTCATTTGGCTTGAGTTGCCTTGATGCATATGCTATGACTCTTCCATGTTGCATGAGTACTACCCCTAACCCAGACCCACTAGCATCAGTATAAACCACTAATCCTTCATTTCCCTCTGGAACTTGCAAGACTGGAGCTTCCATCTATGCCTTCTTCAATGATTCAAAAGCTTGTTCACATTTTTCTGTCCACACATATGGTTGCTCTTTTCTGGTTAGCTTGGTTAGTGGAATGGCTATCCTTCCAAAGTCTTTTATAAACCTTCTATAGTAGCCTGCCATTCCTAAAAATGACCTCACCTCAGTCACTGATTTGGGTCTACTCCATGATTGCACTGCCAGGACTTTATTTGGGTCTACACAAATCCCTTGTGGAGATACAATGTGTCCCAAAAATTTGACTTCATTCTGCCAAAATGTACACTTAGTAAATTTTGCCTTTAAATCATGTGCTCTTAATCTTGACAAAACCAGATGAAAGTGCTTTGCATGCTCCTCTTCTGATTTTGAATACACCAATATATCATTAATGAAAACAACTATAAATTTATCTAGAAAATCTTTGAATGTCCTATTCATTAAATCTACAAAATAGGATGGTGCATTTGTCAATCCAAAAGGCATTACTAAAAATTCATATAGCCCATACCTTGTGTTGAACGCAGTGTATTTAATACTCTCCTCCTCAACCTTCATTTGATGGAATCCAGAGGCTAAGTCTAGTCTTGAAAAGATTCTTGCTCCATTTAATTGATCAAATAAATCATCAATTCTAGGGAGTGGATATTTATTCTTGATGGTAACTTTGTTTAATTCCCTGTAATCAATACACATCCTCATTGTACCATCATTTTTCTTTACAAATACCACTGGAGAACTCCAGTTTGAACTACTAGGCCTTATGAAGTCTTTCTGCTCCAATTCTTCCAATTGTTGTTTCAATTCCACTAATTCTTTAGGACCCATTCTGGTAGGCTTCTTGATGATAGGACTTGATCCTGGGATTAATCTTATCTAAAATTCAACTTGCCTATTTTCTGGAACTCCTATAACCTCTCCAAAGACATCTGGGTATTCATTTATTACTTTTATGTCTTCCAGAATTAATTCTTTTTCAGTCATGCTCCACATTTGATTAAGGCAATTCGTTTTGGCTATTTCACTCATGACTATAATATTTTTACCATTTTCTGTTTTCAAAGAAATAGTAAAATTTTCCAAGTTCAAAATTGCTTTGAATTTACTCAACCAATCTACTCCTAGAATAATTCCTATTCCAAGATATTTGAACACAAAGAAATCATATTTAAACATATTTCCACCTATGCTTAATTCTACTCCTAAACATTTAATTCCTAGCATGCAAGAACTACCTAGGGGACTCTGAATAAACAAAGGTTTATCAACTAAATTGCATGTGAGAGCCAATTTATGTCTTGTGATATTAAAGAATGTGTAGCCCCAGTGTCATATATAACCGAGATTGAATAATCTTTAATTAGGAGTATACCTTCCAATTGTCCAGAATTTCCCACTGCATTATCATGTTGTTCAAAAGAAAGAGTGAGATCTATGACTTGATCAAATGTTTTGTCTTTGTATGGTAACATTGCTCTACTTAAACCAACATTAAGTCCTTGAATAAATCTTGAATTCTTTGATTCCTCATTCCCTATGAGCATGGTTCCATACTTAGACAAGCTCTCAAACTTTTGAGTGTATTCAGTCACACTCATTGGTCCTTGCCTCAATCTTATGAACTCCTCAAGCAATGTTGCCTTAGCTGTTGCTGGGAAAAATCTAGCCTCAAGCATATCCTTGAACTGATCCTATGTTATCTGACGCAGCGGATTAATCAAAACAATGTAGATCGGTGAAAGTAGCAGTCGATGGATTGATGAATGCTGAATTGCCCGAATTCGTTGATCCGAAGATACCGAGCTCTAGCTATCTCGAACTCGTTCATCGCGCACGATACCGGGTTCAGAGATCTTCAATTCTTCAAGCGTTGATCAAGCGCACTTGATTCCGCGAATCGGCTTCTACAATCGTTGAATCGAGCGCACTCGATTATCCGAAAGAGGAGATAGGAGATTATACTCAACTACCAATTTGAATGAAAGCACAAAGCAATCAAAAGAGAATTTTATTTAAGAATCAACAACCTCTTACAAATGAGAAACCCGGCCTATTTATAGGCGTTTTACAACTCTCACAAAAAAACACAAAAATCTCATCAAGTCCTAAGTCGGTTCCGACTTACCACCTTCCGACTTACGACTCATGACATCTTCCGACTTAGCCTATGCACACGTCTTACGAATTACCACACAGAAAGACAACTCTGCGACTTATCTCTTAAGTACAACGACTCACGACTTATACAAAACATACGACTTAAAGAAAATACAACACAGTACCACAGCTCTTAACTCGGCTCCAACTTACGATATCCTCCGACTTAGCATATGGCGACATACGACTTAAAGGCAGAAAAGTACAAACAGAACATTACTTAAGTCGTTGCCGACTTAACAACATATCACGATTCATCAATAGCAGTGACTTCAGAAACAACGGTCCAGATTAACTCGGCAGGAAATCCATGGCTTCAGGGCTTTCGCGACTTAAAATTTCGACCGACTTAAATAAGTCGTAACTCGGTGCCGACCTATCACTTTCCTTAAGTCGTATCCGACTTAACACATGTGCATTCTTCTTGTTGAGTCGTTGACGACTTATCTCCTTGCCTTCGTTAAGTCGTAGACGACTCATGTCTGTTTCCTTAAGTCGGTCACGGCTTATGCCTTCCATCCAGTTAAGTCGTAGACGACTCAAAACGTTTCCCTTAAGTCGTTGATGACTCATCGCACCTTCCTTAAGTCGGTCACGACTTATGCATTCGCCCTTCTTAAGTCGATCACGACTTATGTCCTTTGCTCTGATAAGTCGGCTGCGACTTATGCCTTGGGAGTTTATAGCTTGGTCTACATCATCCTTCCCAGGTTGAAAGAAATTCGTCCTCGAATTTGCACTTTCCTCCCCCTCTATATGCTCATCCCCGTGATATGGTACGAGATGCTTCACATTGAATACGTCGGATGTATACACATCTTCTGGCAGCTTCAATTTATAAGCATTTTCATTAATTCGTTTCACGACTTCCACCGGACCAATTTTCCGTGCTTTCAATTTATTGTAAGCGCCTACTGGAAAACGATCTTTCGTTAAAACTGCATAAACCAAATCACCTTCATGAAATTCAACACTTCGCCGTTTCAAATCTGCAGATCGTTTATATTTTTCATTTGCTTTCTCTAATCGTTCTTGAACGATTTTATGACACTGCGTCAACCCTTCAACAAAATCAGCAGCTTTCTTAACTGTCTTCTTTGATTGTGGCACTACCGTTAAATCCAACGGTCCCTTTGGTAAGCTTGAATAGACAATCTGGAATGGACTGAATCCCGTACTTCGATTCACCGCATGATTATGAGCAAATTCTGCCTGGCATAGCTTCACATCCCAACTTTTCAGATTATCTTGAACAAGACACCTCAACAAGTTTCCCAATGATTTGTTAACCACCTCAGTCTGTCCGTCCGTTTGCGGGTGATAAGCACTACTAAACTTCAGCTTCGTTCCCACCATTTTCCACAAACTTAGCCAAAAATGACTCAGAAAACGAGTATCCCTGTCCGACACAATCGATTCTGGCAATCCATGAAGTCGATAGATCTCTCTGAAAAATAACTGAGCAACATGAACATCATCCGCCGTCTTCTTACAAGCAATAAAATGTGCCATTTTTGAAAATCTGTCAACCACCACATAAATGGAATCATTACCACACTGCGTTCTCGGCAACCCCAACACAAAGTCCATACTCACATCAACCCATGGTTTAGTTGGTACCGGCAACGGCATATATAAACCCGCATTAGTCGCAGTTCCTTTCGAAACTTGACAGATATGACATCTCTCAACAAATCTTTCCACCTCTTTCCTCATTGATGGCCAAAAGTAGGATTGTGAAATTAACTGTAAGGTACGGTCTCTTCCAACATGCCCTTCTTCATGTAACTCCTTGATAATCTTCATTCTCAAACTACCCTCCGGTATGCATAATCGACTTCCTTTAAAAAGAAAACCGTCAACCAACATAAACTCATCAGTCTTCCCTTCATTGTTCCCTTCAACAAATTTCTTAAAATAAGAATCTTCTGCAATTTGCTCCGGCAATAATTCAAAACCAGTCACCTCAATTTTCATTGTTGTCAACAAATGACTCCTTCTACTTAAAGCATCAGCCACTCGATTCGTCACCCCTGACTTGTGTTTAACAACAAAAGTAAACTGTTGTAGATATGCAATCCACGATGCATGTCTTGCTGAAATCTTGTCTTGCCCTTGTAAATGCTTCAACGCTTCATGATCAGTGTAAAGAACAAACTCCTTCTGAAATAGATAGTGTCTCCAGTGTTTAATAGATTGTACAACAGCATAGAATTCCACATCATATGTACTGTAACGCATCTTTGCTCCTGACAATTTCTCACTGAAATATGCAATTGGACGCCCCTTCTGACTCAACACCCCTCCAATCCCAACCTTGGATGCATCAGTATGTAGTTCAAACACCAACTGAAAATCAGGTAGCACTAGAATTGGTGCAGAGGTCAAAAGATCTTTGATTCGTTCAAAAGCAACCCCGGCTTCCTCCGTCCATGCAAACTGTTTACCTTTCATGCAATCTGTAACAGGCGCCATCACACTACTAAAGTGTGGAATAAACCTTCGATAAAATGAAGCCAACCCATGAAAACTACGAACTTCCGTTATCGTCTTGGGCTGCGGCCAATTTCTGATCGCCTCAACTTTACTTTGGTCAACCTGTATTCCTTTCTCTGAAACAACATACCCCAGAAATAAAACACTATGCGTCATGAACACGCATTTCTTCGTTGCAGCATAGAATTGTTCTTGTCGCAATACCATCAGCACTTCTCTAAGATGATTCAAATGTTCCTCTGGACTCCCACTGTAAATAAGAATATCATCGAAATACACCACCACGAATTTCCCAATGAACGGTCGAAAAATCTGATTCATCACCCTCATGAAAGTACTTGGTGCATTGGATAAACCAAATGGCATGACCAACCATTCGTATAGACCCTCCCTGGTTTTAAAAGCAGTCTTCCACTCATCTCCTGGTCTGATACGAATTTGATGATATCCGCTCTTCAAATCTATCTTCGAAAATATATTAGCTCCGCTTATTTGATCTAACAAGTCATCCAACCTTGGCATTGGAAATCTATATCTCACGGTAATCTTATTCAATGCTCGACTGTCAGTGCACATCCTCCACGTCCCATCCTTCTTGGGTACCAATAAAGCTGGTACAGCACAAGGACTCAGACTCTCCTGCACACGCCCCTGTTCAAGCAATTCTTCTACCTGCCTTCGCAACTCTTCATGTTCTTTCGGGCTCATTCGATAATGTGGTCTGTGTGGCAATACAGCACCTGGAACAAGATCTATCTGATGTTGTATGTCCCTTAACGGTGGCAACTCCGTTGGTAATTCCTCTGGAAATACATCGTCAAATTCTTTCAAAACTGGTTTAACTTCTTCAGGAATTTCAACTTCTTCACTGCTCTCACGCCCAATCAACAAGAATACTTCCGGCTCTTCTTCAACTTCTTTAACAAACTCCTTTAAAGTCAATAAAGTTTTCAACTCTTCAATTTCTTCTGACTTACTTTCTTCTTGTGATCTCTTCTTCGGAACTAAGATAATCTTCGTGCCTTTAAACATAAAACTGTAGCTATTGGTCCGACCGTCATGGAGTACTGCTCGATCATATTGCCATGGTCTTCCCAATAATAAGTGGCAAACATCCATCTCTACGACATCACACCATATTTCATCTTTGTATTTCTTCCCAATAGAGAATGGAACACGAACTCGTCTATCCACTTTCACTTCTCCTCCTTTTCTCAACCATGCTAACTTGTATGGACTCGGATGTTTCTCGGTTTTCAATTTCAACTTTGTCACAGCCTCGGTCGAAAGAATATTATCACAGCTTCCTGCGTCAATCACAAACTTACACACCTTCCCCAGAATAGTACATGTTGACTGAAAGATATTACTCCTCAACCAACTATCTTCCTCCTGCTTCGGTGTTAAACATGATCTCCTCAGCATTAGATTACAACCTTCATCTCCTGACGCAATATCCTGCTCGTCCTCCTCAACTGGACTAGAACAATCTCCATCACCATCCTCATCCTCAACTTCTGCAATCATGGTTCTCTTCTTTGGCTTTGGACACTCGTTGCTTTTATGACCCATCTCCTGACAATTGTAACATTTGAAACTGTTGTTAACCTTCGCCTTCTCAACCTCCCTTACCGCTGGTTTACTGATAGGTTTAGAAACATTAGAACTTCCACTAACACCCTTCACTTGATTGTTGGAATTAGTAAACACACCACTTCCTCGTCTCCCTTGCTTTTCCCAAGCCAACGCTTTCTGATTTGCTTCTGCTACAGATCTTGGATCGAACATATTCACCATATCCTGAATCTGCATTCTCAATCCCCCAATGAACCTAGATGTCAGCTGCTCTTCTGTTTCCATAATATCATTCCTTGCAATGAGTTGATAGAATTCATCAGCATAGTCATTAACTGTCTTTGTGCCCTGCCTCAAGTTCTACAAACGTTGATACATCAAAGATTGATAATTGTAAGGTAAGAACGTTGCTTTCATCAATTTCTTCATCTTCTCCCAAGATTCAACTTTTGACTTTCCCATTCGTTCACGTGTAAGCTTGGTTTGCTGCCACCATGCCAAAGCTCTACCCCTCAGCCTCGTAGCAACCAACTTCACTCTACGATGTTCTGGAACTTCTTTGAAGTCAAAAATCTCCTCAACATTAGCTACCCAATCTAGAAACTCCTCCGCTTGCATACCACCTTTGAATTCAGGAATTTCAGTCTTCATCCCCGACTCCCACTTGTGATCATACTCAGAATAGTTTCTTCCTTGACCTCTTCCTTGAATACTACCACCATCATACTCCTCTTCAAAATCAGATGCATAACGATGTCGATTCTGACCACCAACATCTCTACTACCATTACGCCTTCCACCATCATCCCTTCTATCTACATTCCTCCGTTCACGATCATTCACGTTCCTCCCACGCCCTTGATCATTTTCAACACTTCTGTCTCGATTGGAATGTGGCGAGACTCTACTACCCCCATGGTTAGATTCAGGTGAAACCCTTCTCCGATTTTGATTCATCTCCGTCATAAGCTTCTCTAACCGGCCAATTCCTTCGTTAAGCTTTTCACTAAAATTCTCATTGATTCTTTGCTCCATCTCATCAGCCTCTTCTCTTCGATATAAAGCTTCTATGTTTTGGTGGCGATTAGCTCTTCTTGGCGGCATACTCGAAAACTTCACAAGTTCTTCACACTTCAAATTCAAACACTTTCCGGACTTTGATCCAAAATGAAACGGATCGAAAACTTCCACTTTGTAGCAAATCGCGATGAACACAATGGACAAAGTTTCGGCCTCCAAATCAAATCCGATCAAACAATCTTCGAATAATGATGACTCTTCTTCCTCTCGGCCACGGTTTTACACTTCAAGCACTCGGCTTCTCCTCAAACTTCAAATTCTTCAAAATGATTAGGCTCCAAGTCTCGATCTAGCTATGATTGGCTAGAACAAGCTCCGATACCAAAACTGACGCAGCGGATTAATCAAAACAATGTAGATCGGTGAAAGTAGCAGTCGATGGATTGATGAATGCTGAATTGCCCGAATTCGTTGATCCGAAGATACCGAGCTCTAGCTATCTCGAACTCGTTGATCGCGCACGATACCGGGTTCAGAGATCTTCAATTCTTCAAGCGTTGATCAAGCGCACTTGATTCCGCGAATCGGCTTCTACAATCGTTGAATCGAGCGCACTCGATTATCCGAAAGAGGAGATAGGAGATTATACTCAACTACCAATTTGAATGAAAGCACAAAGCAATCAAAAGAGAATTTTATTTAAGAATCAACAACCTCTTACAAATGAGAAACCCGGCCTATTTATAGGCGTTTTACAACTCTCACAAAAAAACACAAAAATTTCATCAAGTCCTAAGTCGGTTCCGACTTACCACCTTCCGACTTACGACTCATGACATCTTCCGACTTAGCCTATGCACACGTCTTACGAATTACCACACAGAAAGACAACTCTGCGACTTATCTCTTAAGTACAACGACTCACGACTTATACAAAACATACGACTTAAAGAAAATACAACACAGTACCACAGCTCTTAACTCGGCTCCGACTTACGATATCCTCCGACTTAGCATATGGCGACATACGACTTAAAGGTAGAAAAGTACAAACAGAACATTACTTAAGTCGTTGCCGACTTAACAACATATCACGATTCATCAATAGCAGTGACTTCAGAAACAACGGTCCAGATTAACTCGGCAGGAAATCCATGGCTTCAGGGCTTTCGCGACTTAAAATTTCGACCGACTTAAATAAATCGTAACTCGGTGCCGACCTATCACTTTCCTTAAGTCGTATCCGACTTAACACATGTGCATTCTTCTTGTTGAGTCGTTGACGACTTATCTCCTTGCCTTCGTTAAGTCGTAGACGACTCATGTCCGTTTCCTTAAGTCGGTCACGGCTTATGCCTTCCATCCAGTTAAGTCGTAGACGACTCAAAACGTTTCCCTTAAGTCGTTGATGACTCATCGCACCTTCCTTAAGTCGGTCACGACTTATGCATTCGCCCTTCTTAAGTCGGTCACGACTTATGTCCTTTGCTCTGATAAGTCGGCTGCGACTTATGCCTTGGGAGTTTATAGCTTGGTCTACATCATTATCTCATTTTCTGGTCTTCCTGTGATGATTACCTCCCACCAATCCAGTGCTGCTCCTTTGAGCCTTCTGGAAGCTATTTGCCTCTTCCTTTGGTCATTGATTTGCATGTCTGCAAATATCCTTTCCAAAGTTCTTAGCCATGTTTGCACACCCATGACTCCTTCAGTGCCTTCAAAATCCTTGCCTCCTAAATTTGAGAATGTTTTCAGTAGCTTAGATAACTCCTCATGAGGATTTTCTTCCCTCTGCACTGCTCCTTCCCTAAATGCCCTCACCAAATCTTGCAAATTGACCAATGGTGTTGCATTAAAGGGTCCTGCTCCAGAGTTTGGTGGTCTTCCTACCATGATTCACTATACAATTTACATAGCTAGTTAGTCTTGTTTTTGATTTAATTGTTTCGGTAATTTATTCCTACTGAAAATATATTTATGTGGTTTGTTCCTTAGGATTTTATCCATATAAGAAAATTAGATTATATATATATTTTTTTGCTATGTTTTTGGTAACATAGCTCTGATACCAACTGAAGTGACCCACTTTTCTTTCACCTATATTTTAATGATTTTTAGTTGAGTTTTTTTTAAACAAGGGACCACTTCTTTTCTTGCCTCTTTTATTTCTTTTAATTAATTTCCCAAGATCCAGAATTTACTAATATAGAAATATCAGTATTTAAATCAAGTCATATCATTTATATATGTGAAGATATATAAATGTTTCTTTGCCTATCAGAGTGTTAAAGTAGCAAAGAAATTTAATCACACAATATTTTCCATAATTGAGAGGTTTTGTGTCACATAGCTATTTCTACACTTTAATCTTTTTATTGACTCAAGATTGACTAATACATGATTCAAGTGTTACCACCTTAAAATGACTCAAGATTGACTAATACATTTTCAAGTATTAGCATCTATTATTCTCTTCTTCATTTTCAAGATTATTCTATAAACCAGATTGATTAATTTGTGGATTTATAACCCATGTATTTGATCTTTGTGATTCAGGAATTCATACATGTTGTTTAGAATGATAAAACATATTAAAACTTGGTTTGATCTATGGATCATTGGTTAGTCTAGCCCAGATTTAGGATTCAAACATAAACATGCACAAAACATGCACAAACATGCACAAGAAATTCAGGTCAAGCAAAATGCACATATCCAAGTTCATAAAGCATGTAATGATCATGTGAGTAATAGAGTTGTAAACTAATTTAAAGGTCATACAGATCTGATATTTAGATTGGAAATAGTGTTGAATATGATTTTAGAAAGATCTTTGCATATTTCTGGCTAAAAGCAAATAAAGTGTGATGTTTTGGATTTTTAAACACTTAACAAAATTACTCTGCATTCTTGTTTGAGTCTATATTGTCTATCCCTATTTCTGGCTTGCTACTTCAGTTTCATATTGAAGTCAGTTCCAGATTTTACCAATTCCAATTCCTAAATCCTTATATACTTATGATTTTCAAGTTTTATGGTATCATAATCCTACTCTTGTTCTAAACGTATCATAGGATTTAGTTGCATTTCAAATTATCTTACACTATGGTCTTGTTTGCTTCAGGAATCTGAAGACTATGACTTCAAGCTTTTGCATGTACTTGTATCAATTACAAGACATGTACAAGCCTTACTGGTTAGCCAATTCCATGTTCAACCCATCTACTTAATACTTTGGCACATATTTATTCGAAAATAACTTTAACTTTATAACTGAAATATAACAAACATGCCAAGGAGAATATATCCACATATCAGATTATATGGCATGTTCTCCTTCATTATAATCCACTGGATTATTTCCAAAGTCCGCTACTTAAATCAACAACTCACAAGCACATATAATACTTAAGTTTCTTTTTTTTACATGTTCTTTTCAAGAAAACAAAGCAAGTATCAATCCTGGAAATACACAAGACATAAGAGAGTTTGCCTAGATTATTTATTACAATTAAACTTCTACTTCTCTAAAGCATTTTAAAACCAGCAAGTTCTTCAAACATCCATACAAGCAAGCTACTCAAGCATCTTTCCCTACAACAACACTTTGAACTGCCTCAATGAAAATGAGACACCCCAAAGATTGCAAAGGCAACAAATAGGGTCAGAAAATATATTCTGGTGTGAGTGAAATCATAGATTATAAATAACTTGTAATTACTAAATACTGTGCAGAGATTCATATGTTTGATGCTTATTTAAATTCATACTAAAATCTGAGTGTATATATATATACATATATAAGCTCTTACTAACATACATGCACACAAGCATTCATTCATCAACACAATTCAGTTATATGTACATATACTCCTATGGATTAACTCCCTTAATTCCATAGCTCAATTTCTCAATCCCCATTTATCATTTATTTGGTATTAACTCTTGCCATTGAACACCATGTGTGCATTGCAAAGGGGCTCAATTCTGTTAACCCTTTACACAGAGGCCTATATGACTTAAACAAGTCGTGCACATACCCATCATCCACCTAATGATGAATAGATCAAGGCACTACTCCTAGATTAGCTTTATAATCTAGAGACCATTCTCATTTTCTTTCAGGAGAATTTTATTAATTCTTGAAATGCTTTATATTCTTTTCTTCCTTTCATAAATCAAAGAGTATTAAACTCACTCAGGGATTTCAGCCAGACATACAAAGCATTCATGCAACACACCACATCCCATTTTAAGGTCATTTTTATTCAATCATATATTCCAAAACTTGCATATATTTATTTCCAGAAATATTCCCATTTCTTACATAAATCTGGTGAAGTCATATAAAATGTTACATTTATTTTACTGTGAACATAGGGTAAAGTTTTTTTTTGAGAAAAACCCATAAAAACATATTAACTTGTGATTTGAACAAATCAACACATATATATAATATTGCATTGTTCATATCATTTTTAAAACGAACTAGACATAAGCATGAATCCCCTTATTCACACTGCCTACTTCATTCTTCATTAATACCCTATTTCTCAGTAAAAATATTTAACTCATCTCCATATAAAAACTTGATTATAAGTTACAGAATCCATTTCTGTGAGCAGGGTGTTTGTCTTTTCAAAGAATTAATTAAAACAATCAAAACAGATCAAAACATCAACCAAAGACTCAGCCAAAACACCAACCATAATCAACATTTATTTATTCAGAGAATAAAATTAAACAAAAACATGATATGGTTTTATAAAAGTAATATGGCTGCCCTTAACTTCGGTCTTAATGCCTTAAATCTCATAAGATGATTAATCACTCACCTTCCTTCTTCTTTCCCCGAGAATGCTCTAACTTGAAAACAGTGTGAGTTTGCTCTTCTTTTTATTTTCTAAAATATATTTCTGTTTTCAAAAATAAACTACTGCTTATCCTTTGATTTTTAAAACATTTAGCTGGGGTTTTAGTGGAGTGAAAAACCCATTTTATCCCCACACAAATAAGAGAATTCTGTATATGTGTTTATGGCTAAATATGCCATTTTCTTTTTGATTCCATTTCGGGTATTACAGTTGCTTTTCTTCTTTTCTGTGTACATGCCATTTGCATGTTTCACATACACACTATTTTCATGTGACTTATCTACATTATTTATTTTCTTAAGACAAATCTGTAATGTTCACATATATATCTTTTTATCAATCGATTCCTTGCTAATGTTTCAAACCATTTGTTTTCTCTTGATTTTAAAATGTATTTATACATATATAATACTAAAATGGTTTCATATATTTTAATCATCATAAGAGTTTATTTTATCACTCTATACTCCTCTGGCTACTTATATACAATATATATATGAGATATGTGAATATAAAACTTATTCATACTTAGTTATTTTCTTCTCATTATTATTTACTGAAAACAACTATCATCTTCCTTATTTATTTCACTCATTCTTGATATTTATTTTCAAACTATTTTATTCTTTGAATATTTTCCATTAACTGATTTTTATAAAATCATTTTCATCTCAATAATTTGGGTCTTCACAGTGATGTGGTACAAAGTAATGTCGCTATCAAGAAAACTGGTGAGACCACTAGATATGTCACTATAAATGTTGGAAATACTAACCCAAAGACGAGAGCTCTGATGGGGAAAAAAAGGACACCAAGAAGCATCTAAGGGATATGAGACTGGGAGAGTACACTACCTTAAATGATACCATTGAAAATATTTACCTTGTTGTGCAAGGAACTGAGAATTACAAGAAACCACCTCGGAAGGAGGCAACTGAAGTAGAACGATGCTTGGGGAAGTATTGTCTCTTTCATGGCACTCATGGTCACAATACCAATGAACATCGTCACTGGAGGAATATAAGGTAAGATTTGATCAGGAAGAAGAAACCGTAGCAGTATATAAGAGACCAGTAGATTGGCAGGCCAATAAACAATAGACCCAAAGGATAGATGGCTCAACGAGACCAGGCTTGGCCTAGTGGATAAGGACTTAGGCAACCTTCTAAAAGAATTGTGATTAAAACCATTTTTGGAGGATCGCTTCCAATGGAGAAAAGCTGGAATGAAATGCAGATGTATGGTAGTTTGCTGAAGCATATGGCTCAAGAGAGTTGTTTCACTGTCAAAGATGGAGCTTCGAAGAAACAACAGAGAATGATCGATAACGATACTGTTTTCCAAAAAAGAGATTTTGGTAGGATCAAAGCACCAATGCTGGATCCCATTGTTATTATGGCCGTTGTTGGGTCAATAATTGTGCATCGAGTTCTGATTGATAGTGGAAGCTCGGTATTCTATTTAAAAGGACCTTTGGTCAGGTAAAGATTAGTCCAAAGGATCTGAATCCTTATAAATCACGTATTTAGGGGTTCACTAAGGAGGTTAAAGAGCCTATTGGATGTATTAACTTGTTTATAGAATTGGACGAGGAAGATCGTAAGGTAGTGCAGGTACAAACTTTTATTGTAATCGATGAATTTTCAGCTTACAATGCTCTCTTCGGCCCATCGGCCCTAGCCCATTTCCGAATAGCGCTTACTCAATGGTGCTTGATGTTGAAATTCCACATTGAAAATGAAGTAGGGGCTATCCAAAGTGACTAGAGTACAGGCCGCGAAAAAGGATAGAAAAGGCTCTCTACATCAAGACAGCCGATGCATGGCAACCACCACCTAAGCCCTGGCTTGGTTTCTATAGTAAGATCTATGAACCTATGGACCCATGAAAAGAACCAAAGGATGCGAGGGAGACACCAGTTGAGTTGTTGATCAACATCCCGTTTGATGAGGATGACCCCACTTGGGTCCTTAAAATTGATCTCAATGCAGCATGAAAATGAAAAGGAGTTGGTAGGGTTTCTTCGGACGAACCTGGATGTGTTTGCATGGATGCATATGGGACCTCATCGAAGGTAGCGTACCATATATTGAGTGTGGAACCACGATACCCTCCTATGAAGCCAAAGAGGCGCAGCTTGGGTCGAAAGCCATCCACTGCGTTGAAAGAGGAAGTGGATAAGCTAAAGGAAAATGACTTTATCTACAAAGTGCTATACCTTGAATGGGTACAAATTCCATGTTGGTCCAAAATCCAAATGAAAATAAGCAGACATGCATCGATCATTCAACTTTGAATAAAGCGTGCCTAATGGACAACATCCCACTACCTAGAATCGAAAAAGTTGTTGATGGGACCGCCATACACGAATTGCTATCCTTCATGGATGCATACTCTGGCTACAATCAAACGATAATACATATTCCAGATTAGGAGTACTCGAGTTTCATCTCTTATTTGGGGTTAACTGTTTTCAAGTGAGGCTATTCGGCTTGAAGAACATTGGGGCTATATACCAACAATCGGTAAATACGATGTTCAGAAATCAAATCGGATGGAATATGGAGGTCTATGTAGATAATACTCTTGTAAAGTCACAACGATCGATGAACCACAAGAGAGACCTCTAGGAGAAGTTCAACATGCTTTGAAATATGGGATGAGACGTAATTCACTGAAATGTTCTTTCAAAGTCGCATCGAGAAATTTCTTAGGGCTTAGTAAATTCATGGGGTATTGAAGCTAATACAGAGCAGATTAAAGCATTAAAAAAGATTACCGCCCCAAAGAAATTGAGGAAAATGCAAAGCTTTTGAATGGGAAGATCGAAGCACTGAGCCACATTATCTCAAAGGCGACAGATAAATGCGTACCATTCTTTTATTCCATCAAGAAGAAAAAGAAAATTTGTATGGACAAAGGAGCATTAGGAAGCTTTCCAGAATTTTCTAGATCATGCGGAGAGAACATCGTTATTGTTAAATCCTTTGGAAGGAGAAGGTTTATTCATTTACTTTGCAGCGTCTGCTCAGGCACTGAGTGCATCTATGGTACATGAGGAGCCTAGAATCCAAAGGCTCGTATATTATATCAGCGAGCGGTTCACTGAAACAGAAGTGAATTATCCAAAGCTGCAGAAGCTGGCATACTACTTGTTGATTGCTTCAAGGAAGTTACGACCATACTTGTAGGATCATCCGATAAAATTATTGACTGATAAACCATTGAGGAGTGCTACATCAATCTGAGACTTTGGGGATATTACCGTAGTGGAATATCAAGCCGAGCCAACATGATATAACATACCACCATAAATGGGCAATACGAGGACATTCATTAACCGATTTCATTGCCAAATTTACTGTTTTGGATGGAGAAGTGGAGGAAGATGTGGTCCGGTTGGCCCGACGGAACTGTACATAGATGGTGCCTCTAATGAACATAGTTCTGATGCGACGCTAGTAACCCTGGAAGAATGGAGGATATGCCATGCTTTGAAGCCAAATTTCCTGATAACAAACAATGAAGCCAAGTATGAAGCATTGATTGTGGAACTCAAGATAGCAACACTGAATACTACACGATATCTTACATCCTTAGGGAAGAGAATACGAAAGCTAATTCATTAGCCAAACTAGCCAGCCTCGAGGATGCGCAGCTCATAGGAATCATCCTAGTAAAAGTTTTATCGACTCCAAGCACCGAACAAATGGACGTTGATTGGGTCATGGAGGCTAAGGTGAAAAGGGAGTCATGGATGACTCTGATAAAGAGCTTTTATTAAAGGGGACTCTCCCTAATGGAAGGAATGTAGGACAGAAACTTCTGTGCAAAATACCCTGATTTATCATGTAAGGAGAGGTACTATACATGAGAGTGTTCTCAGTGATGGAGTTAGGGGTATGACCAAGGGGCAATTCTATAATTTATTTTGAATTATTAACTCTGCAGTCAATTCTCGATCGTAATAAGTGGTGTTTTCTTTCTATTATATATTTATTATAATTTGTTATAAATAATTAAGCGTTTAATTAAAATATATTTAACAGAAAATCTATAAATGGTGTATTTGTGATAGTAATCATGAGTATTATATCACAATATAATAAATACATCATTTTAAATATTCCTAGTCAAGATGTATTGAGTAGGATATCGATGCATCCGTTGAGAATAGAGTATGTAACACTCTTCATATAGTGGGCACTGTATTACTAATGACTACTAGGGGAATCAAGGGGTGATGTACTGATAGTTATTGGATAACTAAATAATGACTCACTTAATAGTATTCTGTTGGTTATATAACTAACAAACAATATCGATGTGACTAATTTACATAGTTCACTTGACTTGAGAATACCGTCGATCTTTAGTAAGAAAGCTCTGCTTTGATTATAGTTGAATCTTGGCAAGATGTCAATCGAAGGACTATAGTTGGGTCTAGTGGAAGTATTGGAAGTGAAACACTATTCAAGAGAGGATTCATCTCCTCAGTTATACGAGGATAGTATCACGGTCAATTGATGTTAACTCAAAGTCAAAATCTCTGGCCAGGGTAGATCGATTAATAATAATTGTTATTATTGAACCAAGGACTGTGTTTGGACATTAGAGTTGAATATGGACGATATTGGAATTTTTACCATTACCAAATTCCATAAGTCTAAAGTGATATAGTATTGACGAAGATAATTGGTGTAAATAATTGTCATTACCAAATAACGCTTAATAAATTAAAATTGGATTTTAATGGTACAAAGTAAGTGATAAATTTGGCCATAATGTCACACCGCCTGCTAAGTGAAGTACGAACATTAATATTCAAATAGTTCAATATTAATTGCTGATCAAATCTATACCTAAGAGTCATACAACCGAAATGTTGAATACTCCTATTACATTCAATTTAACTAAATTATAATTGTTATAGATTAATTAATTTAATTAATATTTTATGAACTATTGACTATAATTTTTTATTTAATATATGTTGAACAATATTAAATAATGTGTTTATAATAGTTATAAATATACAGATCGATGTATGATATCAGTACTAAATTGGATTTAAATATGACGAATATTATTTGGGCTTGAAATGGATTTAAGGCATGTATGTGGCTTGCTAATTCGGCCATTATAGGAGCATGATGAGGTCAGTGTAACGACCCGTATTTTATACATCGAAGGATCATAAAATATTATTATTTAATTTCTATGAGGTCGTATGACTCTAAAACTTTGGAAAACGACTACTAGGGATATTGTCCACCTTCAAAAAATTTATTGGATGGTTCGGACCCATAAATTATTGTAAAGCCTATAACGTTTTATAGGATTTGAATTAGGATGCAAAACCACTTCCATTAGATCGAGCTTGTGTTTTCTCTTTCCGTAGAGTAGTCACGCTAGGAAAATAGACTTACCGTTTCGGTAATATGGTCATTCTAAGTTCTATTTACTGATGGATAGATTAGTGGGCAATTAATCTAATCCCATACTTAGGCCTACTAACTAATTTCAGGAATTGTGCCCAATTAGGAGTGGTGGGACATATCTAAATCATTTCCCACTTTCCTAAAACAATTCCAAACCTTCATTAACCCAAATTTCATCAAGAAGTTCATCGTTTTCTCATTAATCTTAGTCCAATCCATCATTAGAAGGGTAATTAGTGAAAGATGGTGATAGATTCATCATTTGGGTGTTTTGGATTCGGATTTGTTGCTGTTACTTCAGATTTAGGCATCTAAATTAGTATTTTGGCTATTAGGTGAGTGATTATTAATCTCTCACTATTCTATGCTTGTCCATATAGTTAAAAATGATGTTTTTGATATGATTTCCATGTTAAAACGATTTTAAACTTTAATTTAACCCTTATTAATTTTTATGGTTGAATTTAAAAAGATTAGATTTGATTTTAAATGATTTTGCAACCCCTTTTTGGATCATATTGTTATTGTAGTGCAAAACTAGATCTAGGCTAAAACTTGTACGCTTATCATGTTTGAATTAATTGTTTATGTTCAATGAATGTTTATGGATGGTATGCATATTTGTATGTTATGCATTATTAAGGTTTTCTAGTGCTTTTAGATTTACTTAGGAAGCGGTCATTGATTTGGGAAAAAATTCAAAATTTCTCAAAATGGGATGAAACTTGGAGGATGGGCTCTGGAGGAGGAGAGGAGTCTACACTTCAGGTTGCATAAAGTTTGGAGATGATTTGGGTGGTCAAATAGATCTTGGTATCGACTTGATCTCGAGTAGACGAATGTAAGTGTGATTCAAGTTGGTAGAAGGACATGTTTTGGGGAAAAGGCTATAAATCTTCGGGGCAAGCTTCAGGATAAGGAAAGGAAGAGACTTCAGAGGTTAAAGCCCAAAAATTGGCTAAGTATAAAACTCGGTACCAGTCACTTCTGGTCAGTACCTATCTCTTTTTCTGGAAGTAGAAGGGTATGCAGACTTGAGGAGTTGAGATGTGATGAAGGAAAGCTATAGGCAAACGGACGATGGCCAGAGGTCGAAGGAAAAGACTTAGCCAAATTTGGCTAAGCATTGGCTAATGAATTCATACCAATACCGATCACTTTTGATCGATATCATGAATTAAGAAGGCTAATTGTGGCCAAATTTATAGGGGATGCTTTAGGGTTCCTGGAGGCCATACTGAAGGTATTTATTTATTCACTTGACATTTAATAGAGATGTCGTAGCATGATGAAGGTTGACAGTTTCAGGACTTCGATGATGGTAAATCAACGGTGAATGGAGTTACATTTTGATGATGATGGCCCGATGTTGAATGGAGTCGTGAGAATGATTATACATAAAGGGCGGGTTCTAGGAAGGGTGACCCATGTATAGAATGTTGAATTGTTCAATTGTGGAAAGAAAGGAATGTGGAATGGTTCCTTAAGGATGAATGGAAACTTAATGGAGCAAGGAAAGTTCTTGGATATACGTGCTACTCGATGTGTTTTTTACTATACTTAAAAGTAGGGGTATTGTGAGGATGCTTATTGGGTACTTAGAATGGCTACCCCGGATTGTTGGAATGTGTAACGACCCGGAAATTTCGAACCCGAAATTTCCAGATAGTTAGAAGAAAAAGAAAAGAGATAGAAGAAAGAACAGAACAAGGCATAGATTCTCACATTCGCAACGGATCAAAATACAATATCAAATAATAATATCAGTTATACAAAGAAAACTGTATCAGTCAATTACATTTTTATACATCAGAGTTACAACATTTCACAATCACTATACAGTTAAAATAACTCGTCCCAATAATTGACAATATATCACACTCCATACGTTCCTGCCATCCAGCTCGCCTCCTGAGCTCTAGAACGTCCTTACCTGAAATCTGTAATACTCGGTCTGACCCGAGCATTACATCAAAGTAACACCGGGTCAGGCTGGAAACCAGCGTGAGTAAACTCATCTAACATGAAATTTCAATCCATAGATCTTATATAAAATCGGGATAACTCGTATCTTCTACGAGTTCTTACTTATTATATTCAAACAATTTATTTCACAAAATAATATCTAAGTATCGTTACTTAGTTCAAAGGATCCAGATTACTCGATTTATTTCATTCCAGCCTATTCGATTTACAAAACAAATCTATAAAGAATTATAGAAATCGAAGTGGTTTCGGGTATATTTCTGATACCCGACCCCGGTCTCTTCGAATCAAATGTCATCCTTTAAACCAAGATTTTTCAGTTAAACAATTTAATTTAAATTCAGGATATCATATTCATATAACAAATCTACCACAGATAGATAACTTACATTATCACAATTCATCCAAAACATCTCATATCATAATCACATATCAGATATATCAACTAATCCAAGGCATCTAATATCATTCAACCAATCCATAACAAGTCAATTCATTCTTAATTAATTTAATTAATCTCTAATTAAATTATTTACTAACCTTTAATTACTTGGATTACCTTAATCCATCTTACTTAACATTAATTAATTATAAATTAATTAATCATTTCTTAATTATTTATCTTAATTAATCTTCCTTGATTAATTATTCCTTAATTACAATAAGTAATTATTCTTTACTTACCCCTTTTTATTAATCATTCTTGATTAATTTCTTTTTAATTACATTAAGTAATTAGCCTTTAATTAATTATATAAACGAATTAAGCTTAACCATTTAATATAATTAAACTTTAATCAATCCCATTAAGTAATTAATTAATAAATAAATGATCCTTTAATTACCTCCATTAATTAATTATTCTTTAATTAATTACCTCAATTAATCCATATTTAAATAAATTACACTTAAGTAATTAATCCTTAATTACTTCCATTTAATAACTTTCAAAAATTAATTATCTTAATTAACTTCTTATTTATCATTAAAAATCATATTAAATAAACTTTGAATTAAATTATCATTAATCTAAAATTTAACTTTATTCTTAAGTTTAGTTAATGATTAAACACATTAAATCTTCTTAATTTAATCACGTTATTAATTAAGTTTTTTAAACAACTTAAAAAATCAATTTAATTAACTAATATTCAAATAAACACCTTTATCTAAAATATTGATTTAGGTGAATAAATAAAAACTTAATCATGTTATCTTTTAACACTTTAAACATAATCATTTTACGTGAGAAAATCCTAGGGGTTACTCGAACTAAACCCGAGTTTCCTCATCCTTTTCCCGAGCTTCCTCTTCTTCCCTTTTTCCTTAAATTTAGTTTTAAATTTTACTGTGGAAATATACTTAAACCCATTCAACAATTACTCGAGCCATCCACCATTTTCTCGCGAACGAAACCGAGGGAACATACAAAATCTCGAGTCAAACCTTCTTCTTCCCTTCCTCCATTTCCAAGCAGTAAACCCAGACACATTTGTGCACCGTGCACGTGCACACGACACATCGGCCATCGAGCACTTCGCCGACCACCCACGCAAGTCACACCCGATCTCCTCCCCATGCTCCACCGCCTGGAACATCGCCACGAGCCCTAAATCGAAATTCGAATCTCCACATTCTGGAACGAAAACTTCGTTCATCTGATCGACTTGCTTCGCCACTCTTCCCAATGCCGATCATCAATTCACTTCACCCGAGAATGCGCCACCCTTCCCTCTTTCTTTTCCATATCCACCGATAGTCCCCAGTTCAACTACGACGACGCAAAAGCCCAAATCTCAACATCGACCAAGCGAGCACCTAAACCCTACTCTGACCAAATGCCGCCGCCACGGTGGATAATAAATCCACTTGATATTTTTCCATGGATCCCCTGACTTCCAGCTACCTTCAGCCCCAAGCCCGACAACCATCACCCTGCCGATCGCCAGAAAATGCCCAAAGTAGGTTTTCCGTTCAACCCCAAAATTACACCCCAAATCAAAACTAAAAATTATGATTTTGTTATTAAAATTCATGGTATTTACATACGAATCTGATGATGTATATGAGTCCCGAAATCTTAACATTTGAATTTTTGACATGCATTGGGCTTTTACTGTAATTTCTAATTTTCTAGCAAATACTCAAACTAATTATACTTACAGTAATTTTAAAATCAAGATCTTGATAATTTAATCACATTTTGTTTGAACAACAAAGCTTAAAATAAATTAGGTGAAGAGAAATTGGAAATTGAACTTGCTTAAAGCCTGTAAAACTTTAAACAGAGGCATATTTGCTTGTTCACAGACATGCACTCAATTCAACATACATATATACAGACATGCATACTCAAAATTCATATATATAGGCATGAAATCTTATTTTATATCTATACAAACCATTTTCACAATCATACTTTCAAGTATTTATCCAAACATCAAAATATAATATAAGTTCAAGATAGTTTACTCACTGTTCTGTAAAAGCAGAGATCGATACTTTATTCATCTGAAAACTTATTTGATGTTGAAGCTGATATTTGATCTGGTATTAGATGTAAAACTTAATCTTTGTTGAGTTGATCCTACTGCATGCTTTGATTCAGGTGGAAGATGAAATAGATGCTGAAGTTCAGTTGAAAATTTGAACATGCTGAAGCTTTTAAAAACTGATGAAGTTGTTTGATTTACTTTTAAATTTGATTTCAGATTTTTAGAAGAGGAAAGAAAGAATAGAGAGGTTTTGAAATTGAACGACCAGGTTTCTCTAAACATAGTTATTTAGTATAATTTTGTTTTTTAGATTAAATATTGTTTTGCCACTTGTTAAATTGAATTATACAAAGCTTCCACATGTTATTACCATATGTTAAGATATTAACACATGTCCTAAGTGTTTTAAATAAATTTATAAATATAAATAAAGTTTTTATTAATTAATTTCCTAATAACTAAATACCCATTCTAATTTATATAAATGGAAACCTTTTTAAAGAAAATAAAATAAACCAATTAGATTTTAAATAATATCATATATAGTATATGTAATCCATTTTTAAATGATAATAATAACTTTTGTATTTATTTACTATTAAATAAATACTCCCCAAATTTATATAAATAAAATTCTTTTAAGGAAAAATAATATAAAACAAATCTTATTTTAAATAAAAACCTTATCCATATATTTTATATCCAAAATATTTTTAAGATATATATATCCTTTGAATTCAAGTTTAAATCTAAATTCAAATGCAATTTAAAAATCCAATTTAAAATAAATTCAGACATATATAAAATTAAATAAACACATTACTACTTTGAAAATAATAATTCTATTTTAAACCCACTTATATCTATATTTATAAACATCTCTTTACTATTATTTATTATTGTTTGAAAATAACAAACCTTACCAATATTCATTAATTAATTTAAAAGATTATCACTTTTTAAATTCCTTAAAATTCCGGGATATCACATTCCTCCCCTCTTAGAATCTTTTCGTCCTCGAAAAGGAACGAAACCAAAATTTATTCAATACGTAAAATTAGATAAATTACTCTTTGATAAATTTTACTATAACTCTTTTTATTAAGAAATTTTAAAACACTTTAAGAAAAATTCATATAATATTATTAAAATGACTTTATAAAAATACTCTTTATAACTCGATGTCTTCACAAGTCCATCCTCGTTCTCATAGAAATTCGGTCATACGTTGATCAGGCGTAAGACTGAAAATCTATAAGTACTTAGCAGACCCGTTTTCAACACCCAGTGAAAATACTTGAAAAATAATTTATGAAAATATCGAAAACGTTTTTGAAAATAGAGGAAATATCTTTGGTGAGAATGCTCTGGAAATCATCACCCCCATCCATGGTCACAGTTACATCACGGGTTACGTTGCCATCGCAGCAAAAGTCCATGTAACTGATAACAGCATGGAACCCACAACAGATCGCAGTTACATTCCAGGGTTACGTTGCCGTCGCAGCAAAAGTCCATGTAACTGTTGGCTCTCAGCGGCACACACGATTTCGCTGTCAAAATGAAACTCCTCCACATAGGTCGCAGTCTACCGATATAAAATCAAACGCAGACTGTTGGCTCTCAGCGGCTCAAACGACTTTCGCTATGTTACCATAGTGTCACAGTCTACCGATATAAAATCAAAGTAGACAGTTGGCTCTCAGCGGCACACATGACTTCCGCTATGGTCTGTAGTAGATCGCAGTGACATCGAGTTAAATTGTTGTCACAGCATAACTCAAATGCCTCTGTGGGCACCAGCCCCTCGACTTTCGCTACACAAATAATCCTCAGGAACTAGTTTTGTCCGGACTCCTCACAGGATCAACTTTAGAATCCCCCCTTGGGGTTCAAGGCAGTACCACCCAGTGGCACTCCTGAGAAGTTCATTTTAAGGGAGCGCCTTTTTCCCCAGAGCTATTCTCAAAACACTTTATACTATATACTTATAGTGTCTTCAAATCATACCCTTTATGATTTATCAAAATCTCCTTTACACAAAATCGATTACCAAAATCGATAATTCTCAAACTAGGCTTTCCAAAATCCAAAATTGATTTTCCCAAAAATCAAAAGCCCTTTCCAAAATCCATAGGTTCCCAAAACCTTTTCCAAAATCATTCTCATAAGATCCTTTATATATATATATAGATATAGATATATATAACTTTGAAAATCTTTGGATCATTTCAAACTTTGTATAAAACCTCTTTTATACTTCAAATATTTCAAAAACCCTTTTCTTTTAGCAATAGATTCAACAAGGGAAGATTTACCGTATATAACAAGGATATATAACCTTATTTTATTCTAAATCAAATATTCACATTTGATAAATCTTTTATAAAGTTATTAACCATATTTCTTTTCAAAAACCATTTTACAGTTCTTATCCACAAATCTTCAATATCAATTTCATTCAAATCCATACGATGTACACATATCATCCGTACACAATATCAATCTGATCGCTCAATCGATCACACAATTTCACTTCCGAACTAGTATCGTCCACCCGACTTCCTAGTGCGGACTCAGATCTAGTTTCTTGATTAGAAACCGTCATTCTCCTTGCATAGTCACAACTATGATAGAGAATATCCAGAACCAATCAAAAATCCATATCCAGGTTCGCCGTCGAAAATCGAGCGAAAAATCCCAACTCGGATCGATAATATTATCTCAAAATTCTGTGTTCGAATCTGGATCAAATTACTATGCGAATAGAATAATATACGTATATCCTACGTATTTATCTTTATTGGTTATCAGCCAAATCAATTCTCATTTCTATTCACATTTCCTTTAGATTCCTATTCACTTATTCACAATTTCTCCCAATTCCAATTGAGTTATTGCTTCAATTACAAACAGTTTGAACTCTGACCAATTTAAATTTAAAAATAGCTTGAAAAAGTTTAAAATAGATAAGTAGTTGAAAAATAGTTATTAGTTTATAAGACAGTTTCAAAATAGTTAAATAGTTCCAAAATAATTGTAAAATAAGTATAAGATAGTTTGGGGTTAAAGAAGAAGATTGTATAGTAAATAGTTTGGAAAAAAATATATTTGTATTAAAACAATTTGTTTTGAAAATAAACCAGAGCCAAACTGTTTAATCTCCCAAATTAATTTCCCATCCATTCAATTTAAATTCCACTTCCATTTAAATTGACTCAATACTTCAATTTCCATTAAAATTGATTTAATCCCAATTCAAGTTGAATTAATCCTCAATTTCTTTCCTAATTCAAATCAAATTCCATTTGATTTTTAAACTTATTCAACATTAATCACAATTCCAAATTATTTCAATTCAATTTGGATTAATTTCAAATTGAACCAGCTTCAATTTCAAATCATTTCAATTCTAATTCACCATTTGAATTTTTAAACTTATACATCTTTAATTTCACTTTAAATTATATCAATTCAAATTTCCATTTAAACTTATGCTTATCCATCTTCAATTACAGTTTTAATTAATTCAAATCAAATTCAGTTTGAAATAATTCAATTTAAATCTCAATTTTAAACTATCTCGAATTATATAAATTTAAAATTTTTAAATATTGATTTAATTCCTTAAATCACAATTCCTTTACTTTTAAATTAATTCAACCTTTATTTTTAATTTTAACAAATTAAATCTTTAAACCTTTTAATTCTGAATTCAAATTTCAAAATTCCATTTTAAAATTATCTTTACTTAACTTATTACAAAGTTCAAATAAGAATTCAAAAACAATTTAATCTTCAGATTCTAATTTATTATCCATTTTCAATTTCCAAATCTCAAACCCATTTTGAGATCACTCATAACTCCCATTTAAATTAACCATTTAACTACCCAAGTTAAATTTAAATTTCATCTTGAAATTTCCAATTCAAGTTATTTATTCAAACTTATTTAACTTCCTCCAAGTTAAATTTACTTAATCCGGTCGACTTTTCACAATTTGAATTCCCATTCAAATTTTAAACTTCAGATTAATAGTTTTTCCCCTTTTAAGTTTAAAAAAAAACTTACTTTACTTTGGGTTTCACATCACATTCCAATTTAAAACTCAACACTAACACTAAGTGTTTATTTCAAATCATCATTGGTATTATGTATATTCCTCATATATACATTTTCTTTATACACCAAGTTATACTTTAAATTTTTAAACCACCTTTGGTTTTAATTCAAAACAAACTTCTTTAAAACAATTTCAAGTTTTCTGGATTTAGATTTAAAATTTCATAATTTTAAATTATCTTCAATTCTAATTTATAAGTTATACTCACTTAAATGTTTACTTCCCTAAAACATTTTTTTTTCTTAATCATTAACAACATTCATTATTAAACACAACTACCATTTATGATAATAACCAAGGTTATCATATCTGGAAACCAATTTATTATTATCTTTATTTCTACAAATTCAAGATTTTAATTTAAGTTTGGATTCATTTCAAACTTAACTTTATTCAATTTTAATTTGGTTGTACTACTATTACCACTTAATTTAATTCCAATATTTTAACAACCAATTTCTTTATATTTATTAGAAAGAAATATCATTTTATATATCAAAATATATTCTTATATAAAATCATTTAAAATCTTTATATATAAAAATAAAAAGTACGCTCTCATATATATACACTCAACTCGTTCTAGGGTACCATTGACCCTATCCTTAACGAGTAATCCCAACAGAGCCAAGATTCTCGCTTAACCTCGCTCTGATACCAAATGTAACGACCCGGAAATTTCGAACCCGAAATTTCCAGATAGTTAGAAGAAAAAGAAAAGAGATAGAAGAAAGAACAGAACAAGGCATAGATTCTCACATTCGCAGCGGATCAAAATACAATATCAAATAATAATATCAGTTATACAAAGAAAACTGTATCAGTCAATTACATTTTTATACATCAGAGTTACAACATTTCACAATCACTATACAGTTAAAATAACTCGTCCCAATAATTAACAATATATCACACTCCATACGTTCCTGCCATCCAGCTCGCCTCCTGAGCTCCAGAACGTCCTTACCTGAAATCTGTAATACTCGGTCTGACCCGAGCATTACATCAAAGTAACACCCGGGTCAGGCTGGAAACCAGCGTGAGTAAACTCATCTAACATGAAATTTCAATCCATAGATCTTATATAAAATCGGGATAACTCGTATCTTCTACGAGTTCTTACTTATTATATTCAAACAATTTATTTCACAAAATAATATCTAAGTATCGTTACTTAGTTCAAATGATCCAGATTACTCGATTTATTTCATTCCAGCCTATTCGATTTACAAAACAAATCTATAAAGAATTATAGAAATCGAAGTGGTTTCGGGTATATTTCTGATACCCGACCCCGGTCTCTTCGAATCAAATGTCATCCTTTAAACCAAGATTTTTCAGTTAAACAATTTAATTTAAATTCAGGATATCATATTCATATAACAAATCTACCACAGATAGATAACTTACATTATCACAATTCATCCAAAACATCTCATATCACAATCACATATCAGATATATCAACTAATCCAAGGCATCTAATATCATTCAACCAATCCATAACAAGTCAATTCATTCTTAATTAATTTAATTAATCTCTAATTAAATTATTTACTAACCTTTAATTACTTGGATTACCTTAATCCATCTTACTTAACATTAATTAATTATAAATTAATTAATCATTTCTTAATTATTTATCTTAATTAATCTTCCTTGATTAATTATTCCTTAATTACAATAAGTAATTATTCTTTACTTACCCCTTTTTATTAATCATTCTTGATTAATTTCTTTTTAATTACATTAAGTAATTAGCCTTTAATTAATTATATAAACGAATTAAGCTTAACCATTTAATATAATTAAACTTTAATCAATCCCATTAAGTAATTAATTAATAAATAAATGATCCTTTAATTACTTCCATTAATTAATTATTCTTTAATTAATTACCTCAATTAATCCATATTTAAATAAATTACACTTAAGTAATTAATCCTTAATTACTTCCATTTAATAACTTTCAAAAAGTAATTATCTTAATTAACTTCTTATTTATTATTAAAAATCATATTAAAAAAACTTTGAATTAAATTATCATTAATCTAAAATTTAACTTTATTCTTAAGTTTAGTTAATGATTAAACACATTAAATCTTCTTAATTTAATCACGTTATTAGTTAAGTTTTTTAAACAACTTAAAAAATCAATTTAATTAACTAATATTCAAATAAACACCTTTATCTAAAATATTGATTTAGGTGAATAAATAAAAACTTAATCATGTTATCTTTTAACACTTTAAACATAATCATTTTACGTGAGAAAATCCTAGGGGTTACTCGAACTAAACCCGAGTTTCCTCATCCTTTTCCCGAGCTTCCTCTTCTTCCCTTTTTCCTTAAATTTAGTTTTAAATTTTACTGTGGAAATATACTTAAACCCATTCAACAATTACTCGAGCCATCCACCATTTTCTCGCGAACGAAACCGAGGGAACATACAAAATCTCGAGTCAAACCTTCTTCTTCCCTTCCTCCATTTCCAAGCAGTAAACCCAGACACATTTGTGCACCGTGCACGTGCACACGACACATCGGCCATCGAGCACTTCGCCGACCACCCACGCAAGTCACACCCGATCTCCTCCCCATGCTCCACCGCCTGGAACATCGCCACGAGCCCTAAATCGAAATTCGAATCTCCACATTCTAGAAAGAAAACTTCGTTCATCTGATCGACTTGCTTCGCCACTCTTCCCAATGCCGATCATCAATTCACTTCACCCGAGAATGCGCCACCCTTCCCTCTTTCTTTTCCATATCCACCGATAGTCCCCAGTTCAACTACGACGACGCAAAAGCCCAAATCTCGACATCGACCAAGCGAGCACCTAAATCCTACTCTGACCAAATGCCGCCGCCACGGTGGATAATAAATCCACTTGATATTTTTCCATGGATCCCCTGACTTCCAGCTACCTTCAGCCCCAAGCCCGACAACCATCACCCTGCCGATTGCCAGAAAATGCCCAAAGTAGGTTTTCCGTTCAACCCCAAAATTACACCCCAAATCAAAACTAAAAATTATGATTTTGTTATTAAAATTCATGGTATTTACATACGAATCTGATGATGTATATGAGTCCCGAAATCTTAACATTTGAATTTTTGACATGCATTGGGCTTTTACTGTAATTTCTAATTTTCTAGCAAATACTCAAACTAATTATACTTACAGTAATTTTAAAATCAAGATCTTGATAATTTAATCACATTTTGTTTGAACAACAAAGCTTAAAATAAATTAGGTGAAGAGAAATTGGAAATTGAACTTGCTTAAAGCCTGTAAAACTTTAAACAGAGGCATATTTGCTTGTTCACAGACATGCACTCAATTCAACATACATATATACAGACATGCATACTCAAAATTCATATATATAGGCATGAAATCTTATTTTATATCTATACAAACCATTTTCACAATCATACTTTCAAGTATTTATCCAAACATCAAAATATAATATAAGTTCAAGATAGTTTACTCACTGTTCTGTAAAAGCAGAGATCGATACTTTATTCATCTGAAAACTTATTTGATGTTGAAGCTGATATTTGATCTGGTATTAGATGTAAAACTTAATCTTTGTTGAGTTGATCCTACTGCATGCTTTGATTCAGGTGGAAGATGAAATAGATGCTGAAGTTCAGTTGAAAATTTGAACATGCTGAAGCTTTTAAAAACTGATGAAGTTGTTTGATTTACTTTTAAATTTGATTTCAGATTTTTAGAAGAGGAAAGAAAGAATAGAGAGGTTTTGAAATTGAACGACCAGGTTTCTCTAAACATAGTTATTTAGTATAATTTTGTTTTTTAGATTAAATATTGTTTTGTCACTTGTTAAATTGAATTATACAAAGCTTCCACATGTTATTATCATATGTTAAGATATTAACACATGTCCTAAGTGTTTTAAATAAATTTATAAATATAAATAAAGTTTTTATTAATTAATTTCCTAATAACTAAATACCCATTCTAATTTATATAAATGGAAACCTTTTTAAAGAAAATAAAATAAACCAATTAGATTTTAAATAATATCATATATAGTATATGTAATCCATTTTTAAATGATAATAATAACTTTTGTATTTATTTACTATTAAATAAATACTCCCCAAATTTATATAAATTAAATTCTTTTAAGGAAAAATAATATAAAACAAATCTTATTTTAAATAAAAACCTTATCCATATATTTTATATCCAAAATATTTTTAAGATATATATTTCCTTTGAATTCAAGTTTAAATCTAAATTCAAATGCAATTTAAAAATCCAATTTAAAATAAATTCAGACATATATAAAATTAAATAAACACATTACTACTTTGAAAATAATAATTCTATTTTAAACCCACTTATATCTATATTTATAAACATCTCTTTACTATTATTTATTATTGTTTGAAAATAACAAACCTTACCAATATTCATTAATTAATTTAAAAGATTATCACTTTTTAAATTCCTTAAAATTCCGGGATATCACAGAATGAATCCATATACCCTAAACCAGTGGAATGGATATAGTGTCAGCTTTGGGCTATGAATGAGTGCATCGAAAACCAGGATTTTTCCATTAATCCTTAGTATAGGAATGGTCATACGAGTTACCATATATCAAAGGCACATTGAGTGGAAGTGAGGATTTTTTGATGGATGCTATGTTTGCTTTGGTTGCTTTTCTAGTAGACTATCACTCTAGGGATGTCGTACGATGTTGGTATTATGGATGTGGATACTTGGACACCCGATATTGTACTTACGATGTAGTACACCTTTATGATGTTTGTAAGGTATCATATTATCAATGTTATGTGCGAACTCTTTGGTTGCAGGAACAGGTCAGGTATGGTTCATATACCATTATTCCTTGCTATATTGAGTTGTATAGTATTTTAAGATTTCTTATCGCTCACACAAGACTGTTGTCTAAATTGTGGTTTTATCCTTTGCTTCTTATTATCTCGAGCAACCTTAAATGTGTAGAGTAGATATTAGGTCTAGGTGATATGTGGTGGCAGCTTAAAGGACGAGTAGGATGAAGCTTTCTTGTATTATATATGGATACTTATGCTTATTTTGCTATGTGACACTGTGGAACGTAGATAATGTTCTTCTATTATATATATTAGAGATAACTTGAGTTTATTATCAGTTGCATAAATATATTATCATTTTGTATAACTTCATGAACCTATATACTCTGATGTTTGGTTCATTTTAGTTATCATTATCTCGCCTGTTTTATATCTGTGATTGTATAGTATATTTTATTTGATGTGCTATGAAAATATATGACCGCTTTTATGATTGTTTCTATTTTTTTCATCCTAAGAAATTATTCTACATTGGTTGGGCACTACAACAACACATTATACATGTATATTGGGTGCCGAGGGTGTAGGGCGGTCGTCACACCCGGCCATTTGATGGTTTATGGAGATGATTTTGAATGTTTAAAAGGATAGAATATGTAGAATATAAACAAGGATCTTGATCCTACTTTTGATCTCTAGTGTCTCTTTTATATAAGCATCTTAACCATCACTTTAGTTGGAGTCTCAATTTCCTCCTTTGCTAGCTGAACTCGCCTCTCTTCCTCTTCTTATTTTTAAGCCATTAAAACATTAAGTATTATACAATTAGGTTATTGGTGGTAAAGCAATCAGAACCTAGCAAGTCCAAAACTTTGAATTAGATTCAAGGGGTTCCTTTCTTCGTTTCAACGTGTAAGTACTAGGCTTTGGTGAAAGGTATATTTCTAACTTACTAACGTTAAATTTATTTATTATATCATATGTAAATTACTTAGTAATTATCATGAATCCGTATAAACATTTGGATGGTTGGCTATATGTATGTATGTATGTATGTATATGAAATAGATCATATTATTTACGACCAGAAAAATACTATTTTAAAATTAAATATATAAGAACAATTTCTATTTTAATTAAAAATTAACACATGAATATAATACTATATAATATACGTTTTGAAGTAACAATAACTTTTATTAACATACAAAAAACATACAAAAACTTTCAGATTTAAAAAATAAAACAATTTTCTGTTTAATCCATACATTTTTAATTGTTTTATAACATTAATTTATGCAAAAAATATATATAAATATATATTTGTAAGTAATATAAAACATAAAACACAAGTATAATAATTTTTAAAAATATATAATCATATTGTTTTAGAAAATAATTTTTAAATAATTTGAAGTTTATTCCATAAGAAAAAAATTAAAAACGAAATAAATTATTTAATATTTTACAACCAAACCAAATTAAAAAAAAAATTGGGCTGAAACCATTGCATGTATATAATTATTTTTAATATATATTATAATGTTTTACAAGAATTTGTTTATATAATTTTACACTTCATATATGTACGTGTGTGTGTAAATTAAAATTTTAGATTAAAAAAAATAAAACAAAAATCATTACTACTTTCATACTGTATGTGTTATAATTTTATATGTTTATATAAATTATTTTGTATTTTGAAATTGAAAACATTTTATAATATAATTATATTTTGTGTATATATATATATATTGATATAATTATACAAGTGCATTATTATATAAAATTTTATAAGCACTATTTTATAATATATGAGTGTGTGTGTGTATTTATATTATATTATTCATATGCACACATATATACATTTGGACAAGTTATTTGTATATGAGAGAGGCCAAATGTCCGTTGTGGTATAAATCCCAGCATCTATAAACTGGCATGTCAAACCATGTACATATTGCTATGTTGCACACGCACATGCACGTACACATATATGTGTATACGGTACACATATATACAATATAATAAAAATATATACAATAAAACATTGTTTACAATCTTGTAGTTGGACGTGGAGAAAGTTGCTTGGCTTGCGTGACACCTTACTTCCCCTGATTGTTCATAGGATGGCTAGCTCTTCTGAAGTTAAGTTTTGGTTTGATCCGTGGGTAGCCAATGGTGTGATATTGCATAAACTTTTCATCTATCAACAAGTTGATCAGTCTGGAATTCCTAAAATTGCTAAGGCAGTTGATTATATTAGTCAAGGAAAGTTACTGCTACCATACTCATCTAACCAATATATCAGGTCTGTTTGGAATGAAATACAAAGTAAAATCTACCCTACTGTTGAGGTTGATGTTGTTCACTGGAGTGCCAAGCCCCACTATGTCTCTCATGTGTACAATCAACTCAATCATTCTAGTAGTTCTCAGGCTTTTAAATGGAGTAAAATCATATGGTCATCAGATTCTGTGCCAAAAGATAATTTAATGCTTTGGAAGGTTGTTCAAAATGCATTGTTAACTAAAAGTAAGTTGATGGAAATGGGTCTTGATTTTGGTAATTCTTGTGTTTTCTGTTCTAACCTGCCTGAGACCACGCATCACTTGTTTTTTGAATGTAGCTCTAATCTGATTCTTTTTAGAAAAATGATGCAGCTTGCTGGTAGTAAATTACTGTCCAATCTTAGGCCTATTGATTTGGACATGATATACAAAGCTACTAGGTGGAGAACTTTGAAAGCAATATGTCTTTCTATTTGCCTCAAGAAGTACATGATTAATGTATGGATTGAAAGAAATATGATCTGTTTTGAAAAAAAGAGGAGGGATGGGGAAGCTTTATGGAAAATCTTAAAGCATGAAATCTATGTTGCTATGATGAATCTGACTACTTTACCTGCTGCTTTGAGTGAAGCTTGGAGGTAGCTGGTGGTCTGCTTCTTGTTATGTCTGTTTTTCTCCTTTCATTTCTAGCTTTTTTTTCTGAGTGTGCCTGTTTCTCTAGTTCATCCTTATGTGTTTTTCTGTCTTGCTTGTTTTTTGTGAGCAAGCTTTGTATTTTATTGTTTTTGTTGCAATAAAATCAGGTAGGGGCCCTGATAACCCGCTAGCCTTTGCTAAAAAAAACATTGTTTACAAATTCAAATAAAATATTGATTTTATCTAAAAGAATTTAGAAAAGTTCTAAATGAATTAAGACTACATATGCCCAATAAACATACAAAAAGTTAATTATTTTGTGAAATTTGCCCGATTATTCTGCTATAGGCTGGCCTAGTTCCAACAATGGTATTAACCCAATAGCCTTTGCCATATAAATTAGTCATGCTAGGGCTAACTAATTAAGCTCACAACATAGATAGTAGAGTGTCTAGAAAGGTAATGCCGACGGATAGGGTTTGGATAATCAAGTACTCTCTACCCTACCCGGTTGGCCCGAACGGATATGTGAGCCCAAAAGTTGCCTCCAGTATAAAAGTCCCAATTCGAATCGGGCCTAGGGAAAATTTTTAGAATTGTTTTGAAAATTAAAAACATTGATTTTAAATTTAAAAGTTAAATTTAAATAAGACATATATATTATAAAATTTATAATATAATGTAACATCCCTAATTTTTCTTTAACATTATTCAGGAGATTTAATTAGATTAATTAAATAGAATAATGTGTGGCATGAAAAGGAGATGAGATTTGATAATTAATTGGGTTTAATTAATCAACATATAAGATTGTTTTAACTTAAACATAAGTAGGAGGATTTATGAAAGGGGAAAAATAGGAATAAGCCTTATTTCCTAAACATAAACCCTTCCACCCTCATATCCTCATTCATTTTTACATCGATACAAAACACAAACAAAGTAGAGGCCATTGCTAAAGCTTTTTAAGGAAGAAAAGTTAGAGAATCAAGTTAAAGCTAAGGGGAATCAAATCAACAACTCAAATCTCAACTCTTTTTTTCAAAACAAGGTGAATAATAGTATCCATCTCATTCATATGTGTTAAATTTTGGATTTTTGATGTATTCCATATTGTTTGACGATGATATGGTTGATTTTACCATTGTTTGCATGAATGGTGATTTATTGGAATTTTTATGAAATTATTATGATAGGTATCAAGGAAAAAACCTTAATGAATGACCTCCAAATGACTTGATATTTGGATTTGTCGTGTAATACCTAATTTTGGAGATGATTTTTTAATTTCATAATTTTCAGAATAAATAGGAATAATTTATGAATTTCCTAAGTGAAAATGGCATTTATTTCGGGTTTTAATTATTAAAAATAATAAAATAATGAATTTTTCACCAAAATTTTTATGTAGTAAATAAAATGTTATTTAATATTTGTGGTGAATTTTTGGGATTTTTTCTAAGTGTTTTTTTTATTATGAATATTCTAAGGTAGAAAGGCTTAATAATTATATTAAAATATTAATATTTAACGGTTTGAAAATAATTTTGGAAATTATGAAATCTGATTATAGCAGCTTTTCTATAAAGAAACTAATAAAGTATATCTCTATCCAATAGGAATTTGACAAACAATAGGAGTTGGTGAAAAGAATATACTTTATTTAGCAAAATAGTAGTTTTTACGTTAATTATTAATCTACCACTGTACTCCTTCGTCACCTTTGTTTTCGTATTGCTATAATACCCAATTGCTTTCGTATTGCTACAGTAGCTATTTGATTTCGTATTGCTACAGTACCCAATTGCTTTCGTATTGCTACAATAGCAATTTGCTTCCGTATTGCTATAGTACCCAATTGCTTTCATTTTGCTACGATACCCATTTGCTTTCGTATCGCTACAGTACCAATGCTTTATTAGCCATGCTATAGTACATTTTGCTTTTGAAGCCATGCTACAGTACCACTGTTTTCGAAGCCAAGCTACAGTACCAATGCTTTCGTAGCCATGCTACAATACCTTTTGGCTTCGAAGTCATGCTACAATACCATTGCTTTCGAAGCCAAGCTACAGTACCAAAGCTTTCATAGCCATGCTACAGTACCTTTTAGCTTTCGAACCCATGCTACAGTACCAATGCTTACGTTGCCATGCTACAGTGCCTTTAGCTTTCGAAGCCATGCTACAGTACACTACTTTCGAAGCCATGCTATAGTACCAATGCTTTCGTAGCCATGCTACAGTAATGTCAGCTTTCGAAGCCATGCTACAGTGCCAATGCTTTCGAAGCCATGCTACAGTAACTTCAGCTTTCTTAGCCATGCTACAGTAATGCCAACTTTGTTTTTAGAATTTAAAACATGCATAACTTTTTAACTGTAAGTCCATTTCTCTATTATGACCACTCTATGGAAAGAGAAACCATCATTAGAAAGCAATGAAATAAGTTAGAGTCCCTAATTTGACATCTATAAAAAGTTATAGCCTATGAAAACTATGCATTGAGAAATGTTATTGGCAGGGACTAATAGGTTCTTAGTGATTCCATGAAAACTATGTCCAAAATAGGTTATTGATAGAGATCAAAGGTTCATCGTCATCCCATGAAAACTATGACCTTAGAGATGTTATTGGAGAATCCAGTAGGTTCATAGTCAGCCCATGGAAACTATGATTGGATGATGTTATTGGTAGACACCAATAGGTGCTTAGTAATCCCATTGAAACTATGAAACCGGATTGATAGTCCGTAAGCTTGGAACAAGTTATTAGTTAGCCCATGAAAACTAATAGGTTAATAGTGACCCTAGAAACTATAACTTGAGACAGATAGTCCAATGAATGGGGATGGGAAATCCACGATACATTGTATAATTGCATATCATTATATTATGTTATGTTTTAACCATTGTGGATGTAGAGTATATGGTTAATTAGTTTTTGGTTAAGGTACTAGCGAGTGGAAAACCCGTTTCACTCAACGGCGTGGTCTCGCTAGATATTTATTTGGTTCGAGATGGTATATTATTATTTACACCTGTGCAGTTAAAGCGCCCTGCTGATCCATAGCGTTTGAGGTGCGAAAAGTTGTAGCGGAGATATATCGAGGATATAGCAGGATATAGTGGACGACTTTATAAAGAGGAATGATGAACTTTCTATATTAAAAAGAGGAACAAGTATTACTTATTATTTCCCACTAAGCAAAAAAAGTTATAATAAAGTAAAGATAAACAAAGTTGACACTTAAAAAGTTAGAACTAGTTATAATAACCAGCAGCGTATATCATTGTTACATCAACTATAAAGTTACCATAAAACTTAAAGGCAAGACATCAACCAAAATGCTTATATATAGGAAAAGGGGATATAGCGGGGCAACAAAATCGGGGATATAGCGGATTATTGCCGCAATATCGGGGATAATAGTGGATCCGCTATATTGGGCCGCTTTATAGGAATATCGTTGCCCCAAAAGTCCGCTACGGGATATATCGGGGCAATACCGGGGAATTGACTGCACAGATTCACACCATACTTTTTGTCTGACTCGAAATTTATGTTTTTCCCGTTAAACTCTCGGGTGCTCAAAAAATTAAGTTGAGTACGCTGAGGGTAAGGGTTTTTCAGGTTATTAGTTGACGAATAAGCTTCCAGAGATGTGCAGGAGGCAAGCTAGCTATTTAGGATAATCTATCTATTGTCCGTTGTGTTATTTGGATGTAAGGGCAAATTTGTTTAATTATCTAGCTAAGAAAGACATTTTTCTCATGAATGTCGAACTGAAAAAGGGAAGAAGGTTGCAGATAAGAAAGGAGTAAAGTGCTTCAACTATGACCAGATCGGGCATTTCAAGAATCAGTGTCCAGAACCGGTTAGAGCAGACAAGGGAGAAGTTTTTTGAACCACCTTCTTCCAGACCAACAACAGTCGAGAAGGGGAAATCTGTGATGGAAGGTATGCTTTTGATTCATAGTATGCTAGTTAGGATACTATTTGATACAGGTGCATTGCATTCATTTGTATCTCAGTGTTTGGTAGGTAAATTATGTTTAGAACCATCATACCCACTTACTTCCTTAAGGGTTGCGAATCTAATAGGAGGGTATGCAACTTTGGGAATGAGATGTGATTAGTTAGAACTTGACTTGTTAGGTCATAAGTTTGTATGCAGTTTGCATGCTTTTGATTTCCAGGGTGTTGGGATCATATTGGGTATGGGTTGGTTATACAGATATGATGCCAGAATATTTTTTCGGGATGGGGAAATAACGCTGAGACACCCTAACAGCCATAACCGAATTATATACTCGGTGGAGAAGTCAGACTCAAGTGCTTGTGCTTTGCTGAATGCAATGGAAGCGGAAGAAGAATTAGATTGGGTGTTGGTAGCAGAAGAGTTTGTAGATGTTTTTGAGCAAGTGGCAGGGATACTGCCAAAATGAGCTATCGAGTTTCAGATAGATCTTGTGCTAGGGGCATAACCTGTAAGTATATCACCTAGTAGGATGACATCTACTGAGATGAGAGAGCTGAAGGTGTAGCTAGTGGACTTGGATAGGAAGATCTTTATTAGACCAAGTAGTTCTCCTTGGAGAGCAGCTGCGGTATTCGTGAAGAAGCCAGATGTATCTCTAAGGTTGTGTATTAACTACCGCAAGTTGAATGAAAGGACAATCAAGAATAAATATCCTTTGCCGAGAATCGATGATTTGTTCAATCAGTTGAATGGAGCCAGAGTGTTCTCCCAGTTGGATTTGGCAACAAGGTTCCATCAGCTAAGAGTAGTGGATGATAGTATTCCGTTAACAGCGTTCAGGACCAGATATGGGTCATATGAGTGGTTGGTGATGCCATTCGGGTTAACGAATGTGCCAGCTTTCTTCGTGAATTTAATGAATCGGGTTTTCCGAGAGCACTTGGATAGGTTCGTATTGGTATTCATAAATGACATCTTAATATACTCTAAGAATGAAAGAGAGCATGAAGTTCATCTTAGCGTGGTGCTTGAGATGCTGAGGTAGCAAAAACTGAAAGTGAAGTTTTCAAAGTGTCATTTTTGGAAGAAAGAAGTTAAGTTTCTTGGTCACGTGGTTTCAGAGAAGGGTTTGTCAGTTGATCCGGATAAGATCGAAGCTGTTAACAACTAGAAGAGACCAGAAACGGTGACTGGGATCAGAAGTTTCCTTGGACTTGCTGGTTACTACCAGAGGTTTGTTAAGGATTTCTCGCAGATAGCAGCGCCTTTGACTAGGCTGACCAGGAAGGATGTGAAGTTTACTTGGTCTGGCAAATGCGAGGAAGTGTTCCTTAAGTTAAAGCATTTGTTGACCAATGCACCTGTGTTAGTAGTTCCAGACGATAATCAAGGATTAGTAGTGTATACCGATGCATGTGGAACCAGATTAGGAGCCATGTTGATGCAAAAGGGTAAGGTCATGCCTACGCTTCTCGACAGCTTAGACCCCATAAAGTGAGATAACCTACTCAACATTTAGAGTTGGCAACGGTAATCTTCGCGTTGAAAATATAGAGACACTATCTCTTGGGAGAGAGATTCGAGTTATATACCAATCATTAGTCCTTAAGATACCTATTCTCTCAGAAGGAGTTAAATATTAGACAGCAGAGGTGACTGGAGTTTTTAGCAGCTTATGACTTTGGTGTAGAGTACACGCTGGGGAAAGGTAACAAGGTTGCAGATGCACTTAGCAGAAAACATCAAAATGTGGTGTTTGCCATGTTGGCCGAATGGAAGGATCTTGAGATGTTGACTATGTGCAGTGTGCAGTTAATATCTACTGGTAGTTCTAGTCAGAGTATTGCCATGTTGTCCTGCTTGGAAGTTTGACCGAGATTGATCGAAAGAATTGCATCTAAGCTAAAGATGACCTAGTGTTAGTTGAGAAGACTAGAAGGCTAGAGGCCGGAATCGCGATTGATGACCTGAAAGATTAGTTTCTTGACCAGAGGGGGTGGTTGAGAAAGAAGGGACGGTTGTGTGTCCCGAATGTAGAAAACCTAAGGAAGGAGGTCCTTAGAGAATGTCATCAATCAAAATTTACGATTCATCCTGGGGGGACCAAGACGTATCAGGATAAGAAGAGGAGTTTCTACTGGGAAGGTATGAAGATGGATGTTGGCTTGTGGGTAAAGCAGTGTGTTAACTGTCAACAAGTGAAGGCCAAACATCAAAAGCCGAGTGGGTTGCTTTAACCTTTGGAGATCCCAGTTTGGAAATGGGATTCGATATCCATGGATTTTATAGACGGGTTTCCAAGGTCGAACCAGAGAAATGAAGGTATATAGGTCATAGTGGACAGATTGACCAAGAGTGTCCATTTCATTCTAGTCAAATCAACAGGACGACACTTGTCCTGGCTAAATTATTTATAAAGAACATAGTTATGCTACATGGAATTCCTAGTAGCATAGTCAGTGATAGAGATGCCTTGTTCACTTGTGAATTCTGGAAGAGTCTATAAGGAATGTTAGGAACCAGCTTAAGATGAGTACCGCTTGTCACTAACAAACGGAGGGGCAGACAGAGAGATTCAACAAGGTACTCGAGGATCTATTAAGAGCTTTTGTATTAGATTTTGGTGGGTCGTGGGAAGACCATTTGCACTTGGTTGAGTTTTCCTATGATAATAGCCAGCGGGCTAGTATAGGGATGGCACCTTTCGAAGCTTTATATGGAAGGCCATGCAAATCTCCAGCGTGGTTGTTAGAGACCGGAGATAGATTAGTCCTTGGTCCAGATATGGTGAGAGAAGCAATAGAGAAGATAGGTTGATCCGAGATAGGATGAAGGAAGCTCAGTCTAGACAAAAGAGTTACGCAGATAAGAGGCGTAAGGATCTAGAGTTCTCAGTTGGAGATGGGGTTTTCATTAAAGTATCACTGATGAAGGGTGTGATACGATTTGGAAAGTTAGGGAAACTGGCACCGAGATATGTTGGACCGTTCCCAGTGATAGAGAGGATGGGAAAGCTCGCATACAGAGTAGAGTTACCAAGCAGTTTGGCAGGTGTCCTTAATGTGTTTCATGTGTCTCATCTTCGTAAGTATGTACATGATCCAGAGACTACTATCCCTCCGAATGCATTGGAAGACATAATAGTAGAACCGGATCTGACTTTTATTAGGCAACTAGTTCCGGTTGTAGCGAGAGATGAGAAGATTAAGAAACAAGGCAGTCAAGTTGGTAAAAGTACAGTGGAGCGACAACGAGAAGGACTGTACTTGGGAAACAGAAGACGTGATTAGGGATACTTATCCTATGCTGTTATGAGGGTATGTTCTATATTTCTTTATATAGACTTTTCGCTCAATGGATATATTAGCTTTATTGGCATAATTGATATGCTTGTTTGTAGTCCTTACTAAATTTCGAGGATGAAATTCTTTAAAAGGGGAAGCCTGTAACACCCCTAATTTTACTTTAACACTATTTAGGAGATTTAATTAGATTAATTAAATAAAATAATGTGTGGCGTGAAATGGAGATGAGATTTGATAATTAATTGCATTAGGTCTTAACTAAACAACATATAAAATTATTTTAACTTAAACATAAGTAGGAGGATTTATGAGAGGGGCAAAATATGAATAAGCTTCATTTCCTAAACATAAACCCATCCACCCTCATATCCTCATTCATTTTTACATCCATACAAAACACAAACAAAGTAGAGGCCATTGCTAAACTTTTAAAGGAAGAAAAGTTAGAGAATCAAGTTAAAGCTAAGAGGAATCAAAACAACAACTCAAATCTCAACTCTTTTTCTCAAAACAAGGTGAATAATAGTATCCATCTCATTCATATATTTTAAAATTTGGATTTTTGATGTATTCCACATTGTTTGATGATGATATGGTTGATTTTACCATTGTTTGCATTAATGGTGATTTATTTGAATTTTTATGAAATTATTATGATAGGTTTCAAGGGAAAAACCTTAGTGAATGACCTCCAAACGACTTGATTTTTGGATATATTGTGTAATACCTAATTTTGGCAATGGGTTTTTAGTTTCATAATTATCAAAATTAATAGGAATATTTTATGAATTTCCTAAGATGGAAAGGGCATTTATTTTGGGTTTTAATTATTAAAAATAATAAAATAATGAATTTTGCCTCGAAATTTTTATACAGTAAAGAAAATTTTATTTTTGTTTTTAGTGAATTTTTGGCATTTTTCCCAAGTGTTTTTGATTTATTATGAATTTTTTAAGCTAGAAAGGCTTAATAATTATATTAGAATATCAATATAATTTAATGGTTCGTAATGGAATCTCCTAAATAGCTAGCTTGCCTCCTGCACGTCTCCAGAAGCTTATTCGTAATGGAATGTGAAGGCTTTTGGAGCTTTATGAAGGAAAACACACTAAACCCTCTTGAATTTTCTCTTGTAAATGATCTTGTTCTTATTTTTTTGCATGACCTTCGACATTCTATGGCAATAATGTTGTTCGACATTGATAGTATGCAATACTCATGAAATACGTCATTGATTAATGCTTGATGCTTCTTATTATGTGGACAACTTTCAATATGGCAACTATAACAACCTGAAATTTTCAACCATTCGCATCCATACATGTCGGATTTGAATTGCTCAAAATATCATATTGTTAGTTTATATTTGGAAAATCTCAGCATATACAAGAAATAAAGATCACAAAATCACAAACACAGAGTAATATAGCAATAATACAGCGGAAACAGAAGAATAGTAGTTCATGAAGCTACTATATATATAACAGAGTTAAACAAGGTACAACAGAAGTCACTGAAAGGGACGCGGAAGATGATCTTAAGGCTATTTAACACTAGAGGGGGGTGAATAGTGTTTTAAGAATTTCTTTAAAACTTCTTTGATTTAAATTGAATTAACTAACTTAATGCAAATACACAATCACAGATCAAATAATAGAATCACAAATAAATGCAAATATAAATAAAAAGCAAGTAAAGGAAAGAACACACCATGAATTTTATACTGGTTCGGTGTTACCCTACATCCAGTCCCGCACAACCCGTACGGCTTTCTATTCAATAATAATCTAGATTACAATCCCTCGATTCCAAGGCAACGAGGTACACCCTCCAGATTCTCAGGTCTCTGGGTAGAACCACTTGATTCACAGGACACAAGTTCACCCGATCGATTTCCAAGGACACGATCACACCTTTATAACCCTACACAAGTTTCTTTGAGTACAAATGTATCTATAACTCTGATAAGCACTGAGATTCTTTGAAGAGAGTGGCAGAGAATCAAACTAGAGATATTCTGGTTTGATTCACTTAAGATTTCGGCAGAATATGGATAGGATGATTAGAAAATAAGATAAGAGAATAAAGAGGAGAGAAACTAATGAAAGTAGTTACTGGAAAACGTCCATAACAGTCTCTATTTATAGAGAATGAATGGATGTGTCCATTCGAAGAGGTTTAAGCGAATAGACACTTCTTTTGAAAACAACCTTTGCTATAACGGGAAGCATGTCGACATGACAAGTAACTATGATGTCGACATGGTCTAGTAAAAATGATGATTTGCTTTACTTTGAAAATGATGATTTAAAACATATGCAACTTTATTCAAATGGACTCTATGTATTTGTAGAAGGTATTTAGAAGTAGAAATACTTATGAATATATATATGTATATATACTAAAATATATTTAAAATCAAAGTAAATAAACTAAAGTAAATATAATATTAAAATAGATTTTGAGGCTAAAATATCAAAAACAATTTTGAAATCAAAATATAACAAAATGATAAATATGATTTTGAGGCTAAAACATTTTTGGAAATGTGAACGAAGGTTTTTCTTTTGAAAAGGAATATTTGAAAATCATTTTATAAAACAAGAGATAATTTTGAAAATCATTTTGAATCAAAATTAGTGGATAACAAAATAGGGCTACTATCCGTTCCACTAGATATTTCGTGAGTTCCATCTCACTAGGGTTCCATCCCTTTAACAAGAACGAAGTGGATTCCATTCCACGAGTAAATTGGATAAAAAAGAATGATAGTGCTTTCAAGGAGTTTTAACAAATATCTAACCTAACTATATTATTTGTCTTGAACTCTTGAATATCTTGAATCTCATGAGTCTTCAATCTTGAACTCTTGATCTTTGTCTTCATCAATTTTGTTTTCTTTACTGTACAGTCTTCTTTTGTTGATACATGCATATAGATTTCCTGCACATATATATTTTATAACACTTCTATAGTTGTTGTCATCAAAACCACTATCCTATGGACTAACATTCTCCCCCTTTTTGATGATGACAACCTTTGTTTATATAATATTTATATTCTCCTTATAACTCCCCCTAAATCTAATAACTCCCCCTTAATCTATGCCTAACTAACCTATTTTATATTTCTCCCCCTTTGTCATCAACAAAAATTATCCTAAAACCATAGAACTATAAAACTCCCCCTTAAACTAATACTATATAACATGTGATTATAATGATAGTGTTATCATAAATAATCAACACTTAACTCTAAAAACTAGAACTTAATCCTAAATTACTAACTATCCTAACTAAGAATCTATAATAATGCTTATAATAGTTAGAAATCAAATATAAGAACATAAATTATTTATTAAGTATATTTCAACACACTCATCAAAACCAATCATGTCAAACAAGTCAAACAAATCAATCAAGTCAAACAAGACAAACAAGTCAATCAAGTCAAACAAGTCAATCAAGTCAATCAAGTCAAACAAGTCAATCAAAACATCAAAAACTAATAATCCTATATTATAAGACAATACTACGAACTCCTCCTAAATAAAATACACTCGTTATGTATACATGTATGCAATATGTAGTTTGTAATGCAGTATGAAATGTATGACATATGCAATGTAGCATGAGATGATATGCAGAATGAAGTGCAACTTGTGATGCAAATGATTATGATATTTCATGCATTGTAATTTATGATGTAATATGTAATGAAATGTGATATGAAATAGGATGCATAATGATATGTAATATGAAACAAAATAATAATGAAGTAAAAAATAATAATAATATGCAGAATGATATGATGATATATATACTACGGTAAGTGACATTCAGATTATAAGATAAACATGAGTGATAAGTAATATCTAATTGACAATCATATATATATATGTGTGTGTGTGTGTGTGTGTGTCTATGTATGTATACATATATCAAACTATTTATTATAAAACACTTCAACCAAACAAAGGTAAAACATACCAATTACTAGACTTAAGTTAAGGAAACTAATGAATGGGACTGAAAGTGTAACGCCCCACCTCTATACCCACGCTAGCCAAGAACACTACGGTGTGGTGCTGTCAACTAGCACGGAGAATAAGGCTGTTGAGGAGCGACCATCTATGTAATTTCTTTATGCGAGCACCGATATGTCAGATAGAATAACATGCATTTCATCTTTTAGAGGAAATCCGACATACCGTTACAAACTCAAAGCTACTACACAGTGGCTATAATAGTTTAAGACAATAGATATAAAAATAACACAGATAACATAAATGCGGAATACAGATGGAACGAAAAGTCTCATATATACAATAACTGATATCAGTTACAATACATTTGACACAATACAAATGATACAACTACAACTGTCGACTCAAGAAGTTATATATACAAGTACATTATCGACTAATATACATGAATACATTATCATCTTAAAACAGACACACTGACTACTACAACAAGACGAAGACCACTTCAAATGATATAAAAAGTCTTCATAGCTCTAGCAGCAACCCAAAGCTAAAAATCTACAACCTGTAAATACTCGGTCTGACCCGAGTATTACATTCAAAAGAAAATAATACCCGGATCAGTCTAATTCAAACTCAGTTATTAGCGCATAGAAGCAATAATAATCAATCTCAATATAGATGACAGTCACAGAAATCTCGTATATCCAACTCTCGATACGAGAATTGGATAACGGCAGATATAACACTAAACAGTGTTAATCCACAAAACAGAAATCCAAAGCAGTTTAAGCAATTGAAATGTCAATTTAAAAATATCAATGCTAATTGGCTGCAGTACACGCTAACGTGTACTGCCTCGCCAATACAGCCTACGAATTACGCAACAGATCGATGAATCAAGAACAAAAGAAATTCCAATTAAAGTCTATCAATTCTGTGTGGCTGCAGTACACGCTAACGTGTGTACTGCCTCGCCATCAGAACAACTGCACAATAAAACAGTAGTTGAAAACAGGTACAAAGACTAGGCTCAAGAATTCAGTGCCAACAAATGCAATAAGCAAGTGACAGTAGAGAAGAGCTTCAACCAAGTGAATTGAAGTGATTGGCTATCTCAAGCAACGGAAACCAAACAAGTTCGACCAAGGCAGAGAAATGCCAAAATGGTTAAGAGAGGAAGACAACAGTGGTATAATGGACCACATTGAATCCGGAAGTATATAAGTCAATGGAATGCAAAGCACAAAAGACTCAATTACAACTACTGTAAGTATAAATGCAGTGACACTCAACCTATAGGCATATGTTACAGTGCAAAGTAGTAGCCAAGGCCGAAGTGAGGAAGAGACCAAACCAAGAAGATAATAGGGTCGCATCAAAATCAATACCAAATGAACCAGAACATAATTCCAGACCAGGCAATAGAAATAAATACAACTCAAAGTCAAGCCACCTAAAGATCAGACTTCAAGTCAACATATGCATAAGTGACTACTGGACATCAAGATGAACCAGACAAGAAATGACAACAATAGACTAGGCCACAACAATACAGACATGAATATTAATGCATAAACAGGTGTACAACTGCCCCGGGCTCCAAAATAAATGTGTGCATAAATGCATCATGAACTCAACAGTGAAGTAAACTGGTTGAAACAAAGGAGCTCGAGCACAAGACTCATAAACAACAAAATGCCCAAAATATATTTACATATATAGTGATGAACAAATGAGACAACACTAACTTGAGTACATCATGCAAGTGAATTTAACAGCGAATCCAACTAAATCAGGCCAGGGGTTTAAGTCAGAGCACTGGAGTGAATGCAAGACAGTGATCGAGTGAATCAAACTAGTTGTACACATGAATCAACACATATGATTTAAAGTATTGCAACATAAAGAAGAATAAGAGCACTGTACACACCAAACATGAAGCATACAAGCTCAAATAATCAAACTGCACAAAATTTCTGAATGGAGGCAATGAAACAAAGACACAGCAGTGACAAGTGCAACAGGATGATCGGAGATATGCTACAAATTGGTCAACACTATATTGCCAACGTCGAACTCAATGTAACACAGTGAGGTACAATAAGGAAGGATACAACAGACCACAAGCAAATGTCACCAACATAACAAAGCAACCCAGGTTGAAGTCATATATAGCAAGTACAGGTAACAAATACCAGTCAAGTCAATGTGATCAAACAACAAGTAACAACAGTTACAAGTGACTCAGGCAAATGTGCAGAGGCATCAACAACTACAGGGGCGGGCAACATAATGAAGCTGTGGACAGGGACAAGGCTACAGCTCAAACCCCATGTGCAAATTGAAATAGGCAGTGGCTAATAATGATATACAGGTGTAAGATTTTAAACTGGAAGTGGCAGTCATGCCAATGACGATTATTATCACAATAAAAATAAAGTGATATCAGTTTCAAGTGAAGAAGCTCGGACAAGTTTAACAAATCAAAATGACCAAGTCAGAAATCAATGCCGAGAATATCAGGTTACAAAATCAACATCGATAAAAATCAAGTCGAATCCGAGATCACGAAAACAGTAAAAGCAAGCAAGATCGAACGAATTCGAATTAGATGTGAGCAATATAAATCACTCACCTTGTTTGAAGCGGAGGCGAACTCGAGAGAAGGAGTCGCAAGCACCAACATCACATTCGACAGAGCAACGAATGAACGACCAGTAATCGATCAACCTTCAAGCAGCAGCTTCAAAGATTTCAGCCGAAGCCCTGATTAAAGAACGAAGCATCGAGAGGCCATAAACACAAAGCCTTAATTCCAGAATCAAGCGAAGAGAAGCTGAAGTCTCAATTCGCCAGAGTTTCAGAAAGCGAGGCCAAGCCCTAAATTTCTCAGATCGAAGAAAAATAATCACCTCCATTTTCTTTTCAGAGCAAAAGGAACGAGTTAGAGAACAAAAGAAATAGGGCCGGCTGGTCTAGATGATCATCACGGCAACAAAGAGTATGGGCCACAATAGTTCTCTTTAAAGCCCGTTTCCATAATTATGAAATTTTATTAAAAGAATTTCTACTCGGTATAGAAACTCCACCAACCATTTTATAAAAGAATTTCAAATTGATTTTTAATTTCAATAAAAATTTACGAACGATTTAATCACCTAATGGCGATAATTAAATGCTACGAATTTGCGGGTTGTTACAGACTTCCCTCCTTAAAGAAATTGCGTCCTCGCAATCATAAGGAATAAATGGATAAAAGGTAACAACCATAAGAGCATGGCAATGTTGAATGCATAAGCAAAGCAAATTCCACAGGGAAGCATTAGAATTATGGAAGTATCAGATAAAAATCAAAAGGTTCAATTGCTTAAAATCAAAAGAATCAACATCGAGGGGATCAAGGAATCAAAATCAGACGACTATCAAAAGCAAGAATCAATCGAGTTCTAGCAATTGAAAGAAAGGAATCAGAGCAGAAATCATGTACTGCACGAATTGAATGTGAGTAAATCAAATTACTCACCTGAATCGTCAGAGAAAAAGACGAAGCTCGAATCTCAAAATCGCAAATATTCATTCATCTAAAACGATAATCGAATTTCACAAATATCTAATTATCAAAAACGATAATCAGAAACACAAACATTCGATTAATCAAATCGAAAAATATTTAATTATCTCAGACGATAATTAAATTGGAAAATATTTAATTATCACAAATGATAATCAAATTTCACAAATATCTGATTATCAAAAACGATAATCAGAAACACAAATATTCGTTTAATCAAATCGAAAAATATTTAATTATCTCAGACGATAATTAAATTGGAAAATATTTAATTATCACAAATGATAATCAAATTTCACAAATATCTGATTATCAAAAACGATAATCAGAAATCACAAAGATTCGATTATCAAATCGAAAAATATTTAATTATCTCAAACGATAATCAAATTTCACAAATATCTGATTATCAAAAACGATAATAAGAAATCACTAATATTCGATTATCAAATCGAAAAATATTTAATTATCTCAAACGATAATCAAATTTCACAAATATCTGATTATCAAAAACGATAATCAGAAACACAAACATTTGATTATCAAAACGATAATCAGAAGTCATAAATATTCAATTAACGAGTCCGGAATTAACCGAAGTAGTAAAAGTATGGTTTCATACTCCGTACTTTTGCTAAATCGTTTAAATCTCTTTATCGTTTCCTTGAAAGTGCAGAATTGTGTGTTTTAAAAATAACATTTCACATTCTCAAACGGAAAAGTCCGGAATTAAGCGAATCAGTAAAAGAAAGGGGTCATAGTCCTCGATTTTTCTGAAATGTTTAAATCGCTTCCTCGTTCTTTTGAAAATGTAAGCTGTAAAAATTTTGAAAACAATTTTAATTTATATTTTTGAAACAACTTTTAAAAATAAAGAATTTTGAAAACACGTGATTAAATTAGCAATATCAGTATTGCGGGAGAACCGCTTGTAAATCCATTTCAAAATTGACGAGTACTGAAGTTAACACGTCAAAATCTCATCAAAATAACTGGCATCAAAATATAATGCCAAATGAATTTTCATTCATCAAAAATGTCACAAAAATCTTCTCAAAGATAGAAAGGGATATCATACCCTAAACTTGTATTCATAACAAGTCAATAACACATGAATTCACCAATACACAAAAATTGACAAAACTTGTCAATAGAAATCACGAAAATTGGTGAAGCACAAATTCTAGAAATCATCACAAGAAATCCAGAAATCATAAAAAGGGGGGGAAAAAGCCTATCAGAAAACGGGAGTATGAAAACTCCAAAACACCGGTTTCACAAGACGAGATGCTATCTCATGGTGGCTAACCATTAAAGTTTCACACAGGAATGGTCCGAAGACCGTGGGTCGCTATCCCACGCGTGTGAGTCGGAATCACACAGATTGAGGTCTAGGCTAACCTCGCAGAGAAAGAGACATCGCACATTTGCTAGTCTAAACCATAAAAAGGAAAAGGGAAATGCCTATCACAAAATGGGAGCATGAAAACTCCAAAATACCGGTATCACAAGATGAGACGCTATCTCATGGAAGCCATCCATTAAAGTTTCACACAGGAATGGTCCGAAGACCGTGGGTCGCTATCCTACGCGTGTGAGTCGGAATCACACAGATTGAGGTCTAGGCTAACCTCGCAGAGAAAAAGACATGGGTGAGTGGAATCACACAAATTAAGGTCCAGACTAACCAAAAAGCAAAAAGGTATGTGTGAATGGAATCACACAAGTGGTGTCTAGTCTAACCTTGCAAACAAAAAGATATGTGTGAGTCGGAATCACACTAATTAAGGTCCAGACTAACCAAAAAGCAAAAAGGTATGTGTGAATGGAATCACACAAGTGGTGTCTAGTCTAACCTTGCAAACAAAAAGATATGTGTGAGTCGGAATCACACTAATTAAGGTCCAGACTAACCAAAAAGCAAAAAGGTATGTGTGAATGGAATCACACAAGTGGTGTCTAGTCTAACCTTGCAAACAAAAAGATATGTGTGAGTCGGAATCACACTACTGCGGTCTAGACTAACCTTGCGAACAAAGAGTTACGTGTGAGTCGGAATCACACCACTGCGGTCTAGTCTAACCTTGCAAACAAAAAGACATCGCACAATTGCTAGTCTAAATCATAAAATGATCGTCATGATCAACGAGAAGTGTCAATTACACTAAGCTAGTAAATATAAAAGTTTAGCTTCATGTCCCATAACCACTTGCTTAACTTAAATATTTACGAACAAACTGTAAATCTACACTAGAAAATTGTCACAAAAGGTTCAATCGAACAAGTCCAGGAGTTAACCGACGAAGTAAACGCAAGCGTTTCATACCACTTGTTTTACTAGGCCGTTTAATTCAATTTCTCATACGAGTGAAATAAAGGCTTGTATATACTAATAGATTGGAAAACGGTTTAAGAAAAAGAGCTTTGTTGTAAAATAGTTTTGAAATCGTTTGGAGAAAAAGGATTTTAATATTTACTACTAGTATAGAAAACCTTTATATTTTTAAAGTGACAAATCACAAAAATGATTGTAGAAACAATCAATCACAAGAATTCACATACGAAGATGTGAATAGAATCCAAAGAATTCGATTCCAAATTCATCAAAGTAGGAATACCAAAAATTCCAGAAATAGAAGTTATCAAAATCGACAAAGGTGATAACAACTAATTAGAAAAGAAGAATCGATCATCAACTGGAAAAACAAAGCAAATCGAGCGGAAATGCATAAATGACTTCAACAAAAGTAAGAATCAAGTTAATGTCGAAGCCAACAATTAATAGCCGCAGTCGAGTACAAAATGAATCAATCATCATTATCAAAGAAACCAACGGCAAACAAAATCAGAGTCTTGAAAATCAAGAAATTAGCAATTTCTCAAAAACAAAGTGACCGAAGTCGAATGGAATTCAAGATGAGGAAAACACAAAATATCAAGTTCAAAATCGCTGGGATTCAAACTAGATGTGAATGAGAAATCAAAATTACTCAATTTTGCAACTGGTCCAGCTATTTTTTCATCACAGTGTAACAGGTACACAATGACACTCATAGCATAGAACAAAAGTGGAACAAAGTCCAAAAGTCAAAATGGCTTTAATTTGCCAAATTAAAACAAAATCAACATCGGCTAAATCAATTCAAAGCCGAAAACACATGAATAAGCGTTAGGAATTCATACCTAACAGTCAAAAATAATCATATGTAAAGATGAGAGATAAAACATCGACAAATAGTTGTAACACATGCTCCATCTAAGTTATGTTTTATAATTGTCCTAAACCCCAGGCTCTGATACCAAGCTGTAACGCCCCACCTCTATACCCACGCTAGCCAAGAACACTACGGTGTGGTGCTATCAACTAGCACGGAGAATAAGGCTGTTGAGGAGCGACCATCTATGTAATTGCTTTATGCAAGCACCGATATGTCAGATAGAATAACATGCATTTCATCTTTTAGAGGAAATCCGACATACCGTTACAAACTCAAAGCTACTACACAGTGGCTATAATAGTTTAGGACAATAGATATAAAAATAACACAGATAACATAAATGCGGAATACAGATGGAACGAAAAGTCTCATATATACAATAACTGATATCAGTTACAATACATTTGACACAATACAAATGATACAACTACAACTGTCGACTCAAGAAGTTATATATACAAGTACATTATCGACTAATATACATGAATACATTATCATCTTAAAACAGACACACTGACTACTACAACAAGACGAAGACCACTTCAAATGATATAAAAAGTCTTCATAGCTCTAGCAGCAACCCAAAGCTGAAAATCTACAACCTGTAAATACTCGGTCTGACCCGAGTATTACATTCAAAAGAAAATAATACCCGGATCAGTCTAATTCAAACTCAGTTATTAGCGCATAGAAGCAATAATAATCAATCTCAATATAGATGACAGTCACAGAAATCTCGTATATCCAACTCTCGATACGAGAATTGGATAACGGCAGATATAACACTAAACAGTGTTAATCCACAAAACAGAAATCCAAAGCAGTTTAAGCAATTGAAATGTCAATTTAAAAATATCAATGCTAATTGGATGCAGTACACGCTAACGTGTACTGCCTCGCCAATACAGCCTACGAATTACGCAACAGATCGATGAATCAAGAACAAAAGAAATTCCAATTAAAGTCTATCAATTCTGTGTGGCTGCAGTACACGCTAACGTGTGTACTGCCTCGCCATCAGAACAACTGCACAATAAAACAGCAGTTGAAAACAGGTACAAAGACTAGGCTCAAGAATTCAGTGCCAACAAATGCAATAAGCAAGTGACAGTAGAGAAGAGCTTCAACCAAGTGAATTGAAGTGATTGGCTATCTCAAGCAACGGAAACCAAACAAGTTCGACCAAGGCAGAGAAATGCCAAAATGGTTAAGAGAGGAAGACAACAGTGGTATAATGGACCACATTGAATCCGGAAGTATATAAGTCAATGGAATGCAAAGCACAATAGACTCAATTACAACTACTGTAAGTATAAATGCAGTGACACTCAACCTATAGGCATATGTTACAGTGCAAAGTAGTAGCCAAGGCCGAAGTGAGGAAGAGACCAAACCAAGAAGATAATAGGGTCGCATCAAAATCAATACCAAATGAACCAGAACATAATTCCAGACCAGGCAATAGAAATAAATACAACTCAAAGTCAAGCCACCTAAAGATCAGACTTCAAGTCAACATATGCATAAGTGACTACTGGACATCAAGATGAACCAGACAAGAAATGACAACAATAGACTAGGCCACAACAATACAGACATGAATATTAATGCATAAACAGGTGTACAACTGCCCCGGGCTCCAAAATAAATGTGTGCATAAATGCATCATGAACTCAACAGTGAAGTAAACTGGTTGAAACAAAGGAGCTCGAGCACAAGACTCATAAACAACAAAATGCCCAAAATATATTTACATATATAGTGATGAACAAATGAGACAACACTAACTTGAGTACATCATGCAAGTGAATTTAACAGCGAATCCAACTAAATCAGGCCAGGGGTTTAAGTCATAGCACTGGAGTGAATGCAAGACAGTGATCGAGTGAATCAAACTAGTTGTACACATGAATCAACACATATGATTTAAAGTATTGCAACATAAAGAAGAATAAGAGCACTGTACACACCAAACATGAAGCATACAAGCTCAAATAATCAAACTGCACAAAATTTCTGAATGGAGGCAATGGAACAAAGACACAGCAGTGACAAGTGCAACAGGATGATCGGAGATATGCTACAAATTGGTCAACACTATATTGCCAACGTCGAACTCAATGTAACACAGTGAGGTACAATAAGGAAGGATACAACAGACCACAAGCAAATGTCACCAACATAAAAAAGCAACCCAGGTTGAAGTCATATACAGCAAGTACAGGTAACAAATACCAGTCAAGTCAATGTGATCAAACAACAAGTAACAGCAGTTACAAGTGACTCAGGCAAATGTGCAGAGGCATCAACAACTACAGGGGCGGGCAACATAATGAAGCTGTGGACAGGGACAAGGCTACAGCTCAAACCCCATGTGCAAATTGAAATAGGCAGTGGCTAATAATGATAAACAGGTGTAAGATTTTAAACTGGAAGTGGCAGTCATGCCAATGACGATTATTATCACAATAAAAATAAAGTGATATCAGTTTCAAGTGAAGAAGCTCGGACAAGTTTAACAAATCAAAATGACCAAGTCAGAAATCAATGCCGAGAATATCAGGTTACAAAATCAACATCGATAAAAATCAAGTCGAATCCGAGATCACGAAAACAGTAAAAGCAAGCAAGATCGAACGAATTCGAATTAGATGTGAGCAATATAAATCACTCACCTTGTTTGAAGCGGAGGCGAACTCGAGAGAAGGAGTCGCAAGCACCAACATCACATTCGACAGAGAAACGAATGAACGACCAGTAATCGATCAACCTTCAAGCAGCAGCTTCAAAGATTTCAGCCGAAGCCCTGATTAAAGAACGAAGCATCGAGAGGCCATAAACACAAAGCCTTAATTCCAGAATCAAGCGAAGAGAAGCTGAAGTCTCAATTCGCCAGAGTTTCAGAAAGCGAGGCCAAGCCCTAAATTTCTCAGATCGAAGAAAAATAATCACCTCCATTTTCTTTTCAGAGCAAAAGGAACGAGTTAGAGAACAAAAGAAATAGGGCCGGCTGGTCTAGATGATTATCACGGCAACAAAGAGTATGGGCCATAATAGTTCTCTTTAAAGCCCGTTTCCATAATTACGAAATTTTATTAAAAGAATTTCTACTCGATATAGAAACTCCACCAACCATTTTATAAAAGAATTTCAAATTGATTTTTAATTTCAATAAAAATTTACGAACGATTTAATCACCTAATGGCGATAATTAAATGCTACGAATTTGCGGGTTGTTACAGAAAGAGTTGTAAAGAAAAAGTTTAAAGGTAATAAATGGTATTAAAACTATAACATATTCATGAAAGGTAGTAATCACACTTAATATCAAAATCAAATTGATAAGAAATATGGACTTTAAACTGCATATATGATCAAATATGTTTTTTTTTTAAAATTAATACCCTAATTATTTAATTTATTTAAAATGATTTTTTATTAACTTGGTTGATTTTTTTAAGAATCCAAACTTCCATGTTCTTAACTTACTAATTAAAACCTTTATATCAAATTATTATTGATTTAAATATTTAGAAACATGTTTAAACATCTTTTAAATTTAAAAAATATCATAATGAAATATTAAATAAAATAATAAAGATTGAAAAACTAAAATAAACATGTGTTACATTAAGGCTTCTTACATTAAAAAATTTAATTGATTAAAAAAATATTTAAACATGAAATTACTTTTTAAATATTCTAATATAAGTCAGAAAATAACTTTAAAAAGAATAGAGAAAAATACTTAGTTTAAATATCATTTTTTTATAATTTAAAATTTCAAATAGAAAAGACAGCATTTACAGAATGCTATACAAAGTTTTTGCAATAAAATATATTCAAAACATTATAAAATAGAAACTGTAGCTTTTACCAAATGTTGTGTAAAGTTTCTGAAACTCTACAGCGTTTCAAAGCACAGAAAATGCTATAAAAACGAATTTGCAATACTTACTAAACATTACAGAAGAAAAGAAGCATTTTAGAAATGCTATCTAACATTCCGGTCATGTGATGTGGTGCAATCTTATTAATTGAAGAAATATATAAATAGTGCCTTATTCTAACATTTTAAATTCATTCTACTAATTTCTTAAAGATATAAAATTAGTATCTTAAAAGAAATAGAGTATGAGAAGTAAAAATAAAATTAGAAAAGTTGAAATCATGAATGAATGTATGCTTTTCTACTTAGTATAGTTGTAATAAATTAGTTGTAGATTTTATTTGAAAGAAAACACATTTTAAAAGACTTTTAAAAAATTTAGACTTGTATAACGATATTTATACTATGGTGTGTCGATATATGAACCAAAATATCAAAACTTATAAAAGAGATAAATTTCTATACCTAACTAAATGCATAGATATATATTTCTAAATGCAACAATAAAGATGAAATAATAGTAAAGCGTACCAATTTTTGCATTCCATCTTTCTAACTTTGGTGTTCCTCCATTGTTGTGAACCACACATTTATATCTTGCTGAATTTGACGACGAGATATGTTCTATTGCGACGGGCTCGTTTTTCTGATCAGCGTAGTATATTCATTTGCTGAATTTGAAGACCGTATGAGAAAGATACAGATGATTTAGTAAATTGACCAACTTGGCGCCAAAACTTTGAATTCGAATTTTGAATGAATGGACACTTCAACACTATAAATAGGCTCAACGGTCACCACTTTTCATAAAAATTCCTCATCTTCATCTTCTTCCCGTTTTTCTATATACTATCAAACTTCTAGAAGGCATATCTCCTTCATTTCTTAACGGAATTGGATGAAACCAGCGGCAATTCGAAGAGGAAGGCAAGGGCTACGATATAGTAATAGTTTGGTGTCGAATTTGGACGGTATTGTGATGCAACAGGCCGAACAGTAGAAGAAATGTAGAAGATTCCGTACACAATTTTTCAGTTTTGGATAGCCAACCTCAAACTGTCATATCTCACTCAATTTTGATCGGAATTTGATGATCCACCCATCAAAACGACCGCGAGAACAAGAACTACAATCTGAAAAGAAGTGGGAACTAAATACTCAAATCTCTGAATGCATTTTGAAGAATACCGTTGACAATTTTGCCTTCTTTTTCTCTTTGTTCACCAAAACTTCATTTGACCATAACTTGGTCATTTCTTGACGGATTCACACGAAACCAGTGACATTGCGAAGCAGTTGGAGAGAAGTACAGTATCAAATCAAGTTTTAGATGAGAACCCAAAGTTTTGAATTGATTTGGTACCCATTTTTTTGTCGATTTCCATTATATATCCATTTGTTCTTCTTGATCAATGAATGATTATCTGGTATCTTTTAACCAACAGTCATTAGACATAACTCTTCTCCTGCAAAACAAGATAACTTTTTATACCAAATGAAAGGGACGTGGAAGATGATCTTAAGGCTATTTAACACTAGAGGGGGGGGGGTGAATAGTGTTTTAAGAATTTCTTTAAAACTTCTTTGATTTAAATTGAATTAACTAACTTAATGCAAATACACAATCACAGATCAAATCATAGAATCACAAATAAATGCAAATATAAATAAAAAGAAAGTAAAGGAAAGAACACACCAGGAATTTTATACTGGTTCGGTGTTACCCTACATCCAGTCCCGCACAACCCGTACGGATTTCTATTCAATAATAATCTAGATTACAATCCCTCGATTCCAAGGCAACGAGGTACACCCTCCAGATTCTCAGGTCTCTGGGTAGAACCACTTGATTCACAGGACACAAGTTCACCCGATCGATTTCCAAGGACACGATCACACCTTTATAACCCTACACAAGTTTCTTTGAGTACAAATGTATCTATAACTCTGATAAGCACTGAGATTCTTTGAAGAGAGTGGCAGAGAATCAAACTAGAGATATTCTGGTTTGATTCACTTAAGATTTCGGCAGAATATGGATAGGATGATTAGAAAATAAGATAAGAGAATAAAGAGGAGAGAAACTAATGAAAGTAGTTACTGGAAAACGTCCATAACAGTCTCTATTTATAGAGAATGAATGGATGTGTCCATTCGAAGAGGTTTAAGCGAATAGACACTTCTTTTGAAAACAACCTTTGCTATAACGGGAAGCATGTCGACATGACGAGTAACTATGATGTCGACATGGTCTAGTAATGATTTGCTTTACTTTGAAAATGATGATTTAAAACATATGCAACTTTATTCAAATGGACTCTATGTATTTGTAGAAGGTATTTAGAAGTAGAAATACTTATGAATATATATATGTATATATACTAAAATATATTTAAAATCAAAGTAAATAAACTAAAGTAAATATAATATTAAAATAGATTTTGAGGCTAAAATATCAAAAAAAAATTTGAAATCAAAATATAACAAAATGATAAATATGATTTTGAGGCTAAAACATTTTTGGAAATGTGAACGAAGGTTTTTCTTTTGAAAAGGAATATTTGAAAATCATTTTATAAAACAAGAGATAATTTTGAAAATCATTTTGAATCAAAATTAGTGGATAACAAAATAGGGCTACTATCCGTTCCACTAGATATTTCGTGAGTTCCATCTCACTAGGGTTCCATCCCTTTAACAAGAACGAAGTGGATTCCATTCCACGAGTAAATTGGATAAAAAAGAATGATAGTGCTTTCAAGGAGTTTTAACAAATATCTAACCTAACTATATTATTTGTCTTGAACTCTTGAATATCTTGAATCTCATGAGTCTTCAATCTTGAACTCTTGATCTTTGTCTTCATCAATTTTGTTTTCTTTACTGTACAGTCTTCTTTTGTTGATACATGCATATAGATTTCCTGCACATATATATTTTATAACACTTCTATAGTTGTTGTCATCAAAACCACTATCCTATGGACTAACATTCTCCCCCTTTTTGATGATGACAACCTTTGTTTATATAATATTTATATTCTCCTTATAACTCCCCCTAAATCTAATAACTCCCCCTTAATCTATGCCTAACTAACCTATTTTATATTTCTCCCCCTTTGTCATCAACAAAAATTATCCTAAAACCATAGATATAAAACTCCCCCTTAAACTAATACTATATAACATGTGATTATAATGATAGTGTTATCATAAATAATCAACACTTAACTCTAAAAACTAGAACTTAATCCTAAATTACTAACTATCCTAACTAAGAATCTATGATAATGCTTATAATAGTTAGAAATCAAATATAAGAACATAAATTATTTATTAAGTATATTTCAACACACTCATCAAAACCAATCATGTCAAACAAGTCAAACAAATCAATCAAGTCAAACAAGACAAACAAGTCAATCAAGTCAAACAAGTCAATCAAGTCAATCAAGTCAAACAAGTCAATCAAAACATCAAAAACTAATAATCCTATATTATAAGACAATACTACGAACTCCTCCTAAATAAAATACACTCGTTATGTATACATGTATGCAATATGTAGTTTGTAATGCAGTATGAAATGTATGACATATGCAATGTAGCATGAGATGATATGCAGAATGAAGTGCAACTTGTGATGCAAATGATTATGATATTTCATGCATTGTAATTTATGATGTAATATGTAATGAAATGTGATATGAAATAGGATGCATAATGATATGTAATATGAAACAAAATGATAATGAAGTAAAAAATAATAATAATATGCAGAATGATATGATGATATATATACTACGGTAAGTGACATTCAGATTATAAGATAAACATGAGTGATAAGTAATATCTAATTGACAATCATATATATATGTGTGTGTGTGTGTGTCTATGTATGTATACATATATCAAACTATTTATTATAAAACACTTCAACCAAACAAAGGTAAAACACACCAATTACTAGACTTAAGTTAAGGAAACTAATGAATGGGACTGAAAGAGTTGTAAAGAAAAAGTTTAAAGGTAATAAATGGTATTAAAGAGTGAAGGCTAGTTTGGTGCTTTGGCCCGACCATCTTAGGCGGGACCAAAGGCTTACTTCATCCTCCATCTACGAGGCACTCTAGCTAGGCCACATAAGCGGGACAAAAGGCTTGCATATGTTTTGGCCAGGCCATCTTTGGTGGGCCCGAAGGCTTACTCTGACCTCCCTCTAGGAGGTGCTTTGACCAGGCCCTTTTGGCAAGATCAAAGGCTTTATTCACCTCTTACTACCATCTTAGGTAGTAATTTTATTTTTATTTTTAGAAGAGTCTTACTCCTTTTTATGGTTGATCCAGTGGATACTCTTGTTTCAACTTCTTTACCATTGTTAAGAAATATGGCCTCAAACATTCGACGTCTCACCTTTTGTTATCATATTGCTATCATATTGGTGTAGTTGGGAAATTTCTGATGAGACTATTCCATGCATAATTTTTTAAAATACCAAATCTTCTTCTAGAATGGCCATTTTGAATTCCATGGTTATTGTATCTGGATATCCTTTATTGATATTCAGGTGCTTGTTCGGTCACCTCATTACTTAGTTTATTGATAAAACTTAGGGATTCTCCTTTATATTTTAACCCTCCGATGGGATGCTATCCTGATTTCAACTTGAAGCATTGTTTCTTATGCATATGAGATACATCCGATCCTGTCGTGGCTTGATATGCCCAAAGTGCGAGTGGTGGTTCTTCCTTCCGATTTTCTTTTCACAAAGTACTAATCGCTTGGCGTTATCCAATCATTTTCGATATGAACGAAGCTCTTTGGCTTTTACTATTTACCATTTCTTTTTTTGATAGAGACAATATGTGTAACTCTTTAATGACTTCATGGTTCTAGGGGTAATTCTTCTTTCCGACACATTTTGTGGTTCCACTGGTAATCAAAGACCAACTTTCTATAATTAATATACTTAATCTTGTAGATGAAAATTCCATAATTATCCGGGATACTTTGAATTGACCTCATTGTCTTGTCATTATTTGAGATTTTGGTTGCGGGGGGATTTAGGTAACTTTATGCCAACTTGTTAGAAGTGCGCAATTTACATATGGAGTCCATACCAATATCGGAATCATAAGTGCTTTAAAATTCGGTAAAAGCTATGATCGAAGTCATAAGTGTTTTGGTACTCAAAACAAATCATAAGTGCATGGGAATGATATCTAGAGATTTAACATGAATCTTATAGCTTGTGAATTACAACAGCAGGTAATGGTTCGACCCCTGAATTATAGATTTGCTTAAACATTCCCCACGCTTAATCGAAAAGTGGTTTCTCTTGAAATATTCATTTTGTCTCGACGTACTGACCATTTCATCATTACCTGTTTTGGTGCTTGTGATTTCTTCTCCTTTACCTTCTTCCACATGTTTTAAGGTAATCGGTATAGAAATCTTTTCGTTGCTACATTTATTCCTTTTGGCTTTGCTATTACGAGCTCAAAGTTATTTTGGGTATGGGAAGATAAATCCATCATTTCGACTTTCCTTCTGTTCCATGATCTTAGGTCAATGGCTTTGCAGTTTCCATTACTGCTTTATTTTCCAGATATTCACATGCTTTCTCTTGGGTCTTTGAAATAAAGGTAGTTTTTCTAACGTTCTGCGCTGAAATTACAAAGTAATTCACTTGAATTTTCCTTTCTCAGCAAATATCAGTTTGATTAATTCATCACTTCTGGTTGCTTGTAATCATAATTCTTCATGGATGCTTTTCTTTGAAAGTTGTTTAGAGCATTTTTACGGCCTGGATAAGAGATTCTATTTCCAATGTTCGAAGCTTAAAGGAAATTTTTTGTACAACTTATAATCTCAAAATAGAAATGTTCATCTTGAATAAGTGACTAAGCAATCATGATACATGAATCAGTAATCCTTTAATTGAGAATAGACCTTTCTCATCAGAGCTTTTGCAGCACAAATGGGCTGTAGTAGTTCTAAAAACATTTCTAAAATAAATAATTTTCAATAACAAATGCTGTAATGACTTTATAAATTTCTTTTGAAATAGATTCATATGTACTTTCCCTAATCCATGGGATAATTAGCAATGGTTTTTTTGATTTAAAAATATATTCCCCAAAGATTTGTATGGTAAAACTTTTTGAATAAAATCGCTTATTGAAAATAATGTTGGTGTATACTGCTCCACTTTGCCAAACTAATGTATCTTAAAACCCATTTACGTTTGCAAAGCCCACTAATAAATGCAAACAGATGTAAGTGAAATCTTCCGCATACTTGAAACCATATTGTCTCCTTCTTGAAACTTTTATATTTCAGATACCCAATTATATATTTAGAACTTACAATTTCAAATCCACATTTGTACATTCAAAAGTGCTACGTTTAAAATTTGACATATATTTGAAACCCTGGACCATTAAATCTGTTCAAATATACATAACTATGTATATATATTTATATGAAACCTACCTGTTCAAAGCTCACATATGTCCAAAATCGTTATTATCCGAAGCCTATGCATTTATAGCAAAGCCTAAAGCCCTTTATAATCATAAACATCCCAGAGCTGATTCACATTTTGGTCATATTCGTCCAAAATCAAAACATATATAGCAAAACTCGCATATAATAGTCTTTAACTATAAACACTTGAAATCCTAATGAATTAAAAACCTCTGTATACTTTATTCATGACTATATATATTAGAAACTCCATGTACTATGGTCAAGTACATATATGACACTTATATGTTTGCACTTATATTTCTAAAAACCTGTCATATCCAAGAATTTTATGCATTTGACATGCACTAAACTGTAACATTTAAAACCCATATCTGTATCTGTTTATACGAAGTTGTCATACATAAAATCTTTATACTTTGTATTTACAAGAAGAAAAACATATTCTATACTTATATTTGCAGTGCCATCACACATGAATATCTAAAGCTTTAGATTTACTAAATTCATGCTCATATATTTCTAAAACTAATCTATGTATAACTTATGCAGAACTTCTTTGTATTTGAAAGCTTTTGACTTGCTAAATCAAGATACATAAATTTTATAGTCAAAATCAACACCCATTTGAAACTTTTACATTTCAAACCTTTATGTATGAACTTTGAAATCTATATTTTCGAAGGCTGATGTACAAAACCACTTAAGAACTTCAAATTTAAAACTCATGTATATACTTAAAATCTGTTACTTCAAAATCTAATATGTATCTGAAACTTTTATGTACTCAAAGGTTAGTTTATATGAAACTGATACATGTTTGGAAATATACAAAATTGCACATTGTAAAAATTCTCATTTATATATTCAAAATTTCACACATTTGGAACTGCAAGTTTTTGAGACCTAAATATATGAACTTGTACATTTAGAAAATTTTGTATACATATCTGAACCAAATATATAGAAAAACTTATATATTTAAAAACATGATACTTACATGTGTTTAAAGTGTAATACTTTTGAAAAACTGTCATATGTATTTAAAGCTCTATGATTTTGAAACTTAGGTAAACACATACCTACCTACACACGCACGCATATATATATATATATATATATATATATGTGTGTGTGTGTGTGTGTGTGTATAAAACTCTATATACTTGAAACTGATACGTCTTCGAAAACTAATATTCGCTCTAAACCTTTATTTATGAAATCAAGTTAGATGAAACCATCATGGATTCAAAGACATATACACTCAAATTTATACATCTAAAAATCTGCTAAACATGAAGTTTTCGTCCAAAGCTTATACACATATCCAAGATCAATATGGATATATATCTTATATATTTAAAGTATTTATTCCTTTAAAATCAAATGTTTATATGTGATATTGATATAATTAGAACCTAGATGTGTATGCATGGACTGTTGATAAACTCAAAACTAGATATAAGTAAAATACTCCTGACAGATAAGAGATCATATATTTGAAACCATATCTACTCATATTCAAAACTCATATATAATACCTTTTAGAATAAATATATATATTCAAAATTAATATATTTGAAATCTACTAATATAGATCTAACATGAATGTTCAAACTTGATATATCTGATATCCGCATACCAAACCACACATATATGAAAAGCTGCTATGCTCAAAACTATGCATAAATGAATCTTTCATGTATAAGAAACTTTATGTTTAAGAATCCAATGTACTTGAAAACTCATTTATAAGCAGAGTTTGATATTATTGAAAACTCGATGCATAAATAAATTGCATATATTCTGAAACTTCATGTATACAGCTTTCCTGTTTAAAAATCCATGTATATGTATTCAAAATCTTATGTATACAACTTTATAAATTCAAAACCATATACGCATTTGATATTTTCACTTCCAAAATTTGAATTCTTTCAAGATATTCAAATTTGAATCTCTTATATCTGTAAACTTTTAAAATTTGGTAGCCTCTAAAATGAAACCATTAACCTTGGAAGGAAGCCCTGGACTTGGAACCCTCTGCTTTGGAACGAATTCTTTCAGCTTCAGCATCTGAAACCTGCGGCATGCAATGTTATAATAAGCGCTAAGCGAGGTGAGATGATAGAAGTCTCGCTTCGCTTAATGACTCTTAAGTGCCGCTTAAGCATCGCTTAAGCGCTGCTTAAGTTTTTAGCATACTTTATCCGTACCTATATAATTCTATTATAAAAAGATTATATTAAGTGTAGTATATAAGTATAAGTGTACTATATGTGTACGCGCAAATTCAACACAAAGAACTAAGTTTAACTTTGAAGCAATGTTTTCATAACCGGACCGTGAATCAAACCGTGAGGACTCAGGGTTCGAGGTTTCGAGGGTTCGACCGGTCGAGCCGTCAAGAACCGCACATACTCTTTTTTGTAAATTAATACATTTAGATGCAACGTATCAATCTTAAGTACACAATAAACCAACATCTTCAATAAAAATATACGATATTAATTCATAATCCACACATTAATTCTAATATGAAAAATTAAACAAAATTTGCTACACTAGCTGCACTAATTACAAATATAAAACGGGCGGAGATTTGAAAACATATTTTGAAGCGAAGAAATTGCGCATATGGGAGGGTTCAACCGGGTTCAAATGAAAATAAGAGAGAATTACACGACGAGAATATAAGAAAAACAAAAGAACCATGGTTCAACCAGGTAAAATTGACGGTTGAACCGTTGGTTTAAAGGTCCGACCAAGGTTCATCGATAAATGAGGTCTGATTGAGTTCCGGGCCGTGGTGGTCCAAGGTTCAGGATTATTCGAGGTTGGACCGCGGTAGGGTTGGGTCATGAAAACACTGCTTTGAAGTTAACTTTTGAATTCATAGGTTTTAAAAGTTGAATTTGACTTTCTCTATTCATTAAAAGTTAGAATACTCGAGTCGAGTACAAACTATGTGTAACAACCCGCATATTTTACGATTAAATATATAAATGTTTAATTTAAATATAGCATCGTTAGTTGAATTTGAAGCCCGAAATGTGACTTTTTGTAAACGTTGAATCCGGACTCGAGACCACTTCCATTGAGTCCAAAATGACATTTGCGACCTTTTTGAGTATAAATATCGATATGTTTGGAGTTGATTATAATTTTGATGTTTTCATTTAGGGCTTTGGGTTTGGGTTTCAGCCCACTAACCCAACAAGAGAACCCAACTCCTCTATCTAATAACTCCCACTCCACTCCTCTTCATTCATTCATTCATTCTATTTTCCTAACACTCTCAAGCTAAAGGAAAATGGGAGAAAGAAGAGGAAATTAAAATTCCTAAACCCTAGTTTTCTTAGGAGGTTTAAGTTCTTGCTCTAAATCAAAGAGAAACTTAGGTAAGCATCCTCTTCATCTTCTCCATCTCGATCTCTCTTCAATTTTTAAAAATTCCTATAACCTAACTTAGGAATAACTTCACCTTTGATAATAGATTGAAGATTCTAGAGGTCTATTGAAGAGGAATTGATCTTGCCTTGTTTTAGAGCTTCTCATTCGTTGTTTTTGGGTTTAAAGGTGAGTTCTTGAACTCACATCTATGTCTATAGCTTTAATTGTTGTTAGGTATGAATTCCTAACATCTATTCCATGTTCATTTGCTTTTGTTTTGAACTGATTTGGTGAATTTTCCAATTTTAGTATTTTGAAGACCAAATCTTTAAAGATCTTATCTTGGATGTTTGGACATGTTTTTGGTGGTGTATCGAAGAGCCTATAGGGCGGGTTGTCGATTGGCATAAATTCCTAGCATCGATCGCTCGTTCGATCGCATTCGGTTTGGATTTTTGCCCTTTTTGGGCTAGGCTGATTTTTGCCTAATAGGAAAATCCAGACGTCTGGAAGGAAATCCATACGTCTAGTTGAAAAATCCAAACATCTAGAAGGGGTCCCTAGAAAAAGAAAAAAAGGCAGACACAAAATCCAAACGTCTGGAAGGAAATCCAGACGTCTGGTTGAAAAATCCAGACGTTTGGAAGGGGCCCCTGGAAAAAGAAAAATGGCAGAGACAAAATCCAGACGTCTGGAAAAACAACCAGACGTCTGGTTCTGTGTAGTTTTGCCTATTTTGGCTGTTTTTGAGTGGATTTCCAATTTTTATCGATTTTTGTTGATCCGGTTAGTTGTTGTCAATTATTATCGACTTTGATGACTTCATTTATGGATTTTTGGGAATATCAATTTGATTGGGATTTGAAATCGATTTTTATGGTTGGAATTCACATCGTCGAATGTGGATTTTTGGTGATAGATTGTTTTTACAATCATTTATGTGATTTGTCACTTTTAAATACAAAGGTTTCTATACTAGTAGTAAATACTCAAACTCTTTCACAAAACCGATTTCAACGTTACTTTTAATACAAAGTTCGTTTTTAAAACCATTTTCCAATCTATTAGTATATACAAACCTTTACCTCATTCGTATGAGAAATCTAATTAAACAACTTAGCAAAACAAGTGGTATGAAACGCTTGCGTTTACTTCGTCGGTTAATTCTTGGACTTGTTCGATTTTCGAGTGGAAATCTACAATCTGTTCGTAAATATTTAAGTTAAGCCAGTGGTTATGGGACATGAAGTCTAACTCATTTATTTACTAGCTTAGTATAATTTACACTTATTTTCGAGTGGAAGTCTACAATTTGTTCGTAAATATTTAAGTTAATCCAGTGGTTATGGGACATGAAGCCTAACTCATTTATTTACTAGCTTAGTGTAATTTACACTTATCGATCAGTGATGATCATTTTGTGATTTAGACTAGCGATGTGCGATGTCTCTTTGTTTGCGTGGGGGATTAAACCTCGTTTGTGGAGCTTCGGCTCAAATTGGTGGGGTAGCGACCCATGGTCTTCGGGCCGTTTGTGGAGCTTCGGCTCAAATTGGTGGGGTAGCGACCCATGGTATTTGGGCCGTTTATGAAGCTTCGGCTCAAATTTGATGGGTTAGCGACCATGGAATAGCGTTCCGTTTGTGATACACGTGTTGGTGAGTTTTCATGCTCCCGTTTGTGATAGGCCTCCCTCTTTGTGATTTCTGGATTTCTAATCATTGATTTCTGGAATTTGTGTTTCACCAATTTTTGTGATTTGCATTGATATGTTTTGTCAATATATGAGGTTTGGTGAATAAGCTAAAGAATATGATATTCTTTTTGGATATTTGAGGAGATTCAAGATATTGTATGATTTTTGTTGTTATCAATTGTATACTTGTCACAGTATGACATTATTGTTATCATATATTTTTGTCGTATCTCTTATCCTACCTCATCTTGTATGATATTTATAGCTAAACTGATCCGTTTATTATTTTTCTTCTTAAATAATACTCGGGTCAGACCGAGGTGCTTCAGGTGCTTCCACTTGACTTTTTAGCAGGGACTAGCTTCTGACTTTTAGCTAACTACTTTAGCTTAGTAGTTTTTGTTTTTATACATTCGAGATAGAGACTCCTTGATGTATACATATTCTTTTGTCTAGCACTTGTACCTATTCTTTTGTGATTTAGTGGATCTTGCATGACCACTACTTTGATGTATACTTCTATGTGTTATATTCATATATGTTTCCGCCTTAGTGATATGAATATCTGTGACTGATTTGTGTTGTGCTTATTTTATATTTGTTTCCGGAGGCTTCATAGCCACTGTGTAGTAGATTTGAGTTTGGATTGGATATGTCGGATTTCCTCTGATATACTATCTGACATATCGGTTCTCGCTCAAATCAATTATACAGTTGGTCGCTCCTCAACAGCCTTATTCTTTGTACTAATTGACGGCATTACCCAGTAGTGTCCTTGGTTAGTGTGAGTATAGAGGTGGAGCGTCACACTATGCACATTTTTTGAACAAAATAATCATATCTTAATTCAAATGACTTTCTCTATTCATTAAAATTTAGCACACTCGAGTCGAGTACAAACTATGCACATTTTTTAAACAAAATAATCATATCTTAATTCAAATCAATCCATATCATAGAAAATGAGAAATTTTGTTAGGAATGTGGTTTTTTGCTATAATCATAATTATTTTTATTTTAAAAATAATAATTTTCTGTTTAATCATTGCTTAAATTTAAGCAAAGAACATATAAGCACCAACTAAGCGCACGTAAATACTCATTGCTTAATCATTTTGCTTTTTCAAAAAATTAAGCGTTGTACACACGTTTAGCGCTTAAGCGCACTTTTCATAGCATAGGTGACATCAATCTAGTGATCTATGATATGAAGCCTTTAATTTTGATGTGGATATATCCTCGATATCGGATTTTGACATTAGCTTCTCCATTGCGGTATAAAGTGAACGTCGACGTCAGCCTGACTTGTGGCATTACAACATCAATAATCTATGGCATAGCTTATTGACAACATTAAAAACGTTAGTATCAATGTTGCACTTTGGCATTTATCCATAACTCCAATATCAATGCCGCATACTTCGGTATTCAATAATAACTCCAGTATAATGCCGCACACTTTGATATTAAATCTCTTGATTTCGATATTAGATATCACGCGCCGTCGTTTACTTTTACGGCATCACTTACTTGCGACATTAAATTATTCCTTATAAAATATAAAACCAGATCTATTAACTCTGGAATGTATTAACTATAGCATCTGTCAATTCCAAAATCACTTATTGCGACACTAACTCCTAAACTTCAACATAACGCCTAAAGCCCTTGAACTCCGGCATGAATCCAGATAATTTACGACATGAAGCTTTTAGATTTAAGGTGGATCTGAACTATGATATTAATGACGTGGCTCTTATGGCATTGTTTACTCGTGGCATAAATTACTTACGAAGTTGCCTACTTCCGGCATAGATTACTTACGACGTTGCCTACTTGCGGCATAGATTACTTACGACATTGCCTACTTGCACCTTAGATTACTTACGACACCAAGATGTAGTCGGCCTTAATAACTTACGACACCGGTTATTTGCAACATTTGTTACTCAGCTACATCAGCTATATACGACATCAAACACTTATAGCGTTGAGATATAGCCAACATCAATAATTTACGGCATTACTGTAACATCGCCTCCTACGGCATAGCTTACTCGCGGCATCAACTACCCCACGGTATTGCCTGCTTATGACATTATATGCCCTTTGTTATTATAAAGCTCTAAGCTTCGACATGGATTCGAAATTCCCAAACCTCAACATTCAATGCCAATTAGAAATACGAGGCCCTTTGGATCTACCATCTTGAAATCATTTGGATCTATGAATTCGATTTTTAACTAGATCTGAAACTCGACCTATGTTTGGCATCAATTAATGAAATAATTAGGATGCTCAACATTCGATACTTTGAGCAAGAATCGATGATGGATATTAAATACTGATTAAACGAGATGGATGATGGAGAATGGATCAGATAAAATTTGAGGTTGTTTAACTTATGAGCTGGAGCCTGGAGATAGCTTTAGTAAGTGATAAGGATAATGTAACGACCTGCAATTCCACACATTTCAAGCTAACAATAAACCACACATGTCGAACTCGAATTGAATGAAAAGGCGAATAGTTAGGGGAAAGAAAGAAGAAAGAAGAAATAAAAGAAGAGAGAAAGAGAGGAAAAAAACAAAACAATGCAGAATCTCATAACGCGGCAGAACAACATATAATATAATATCAGTGATGTTTACAAAAGAGAAATTGTAATATACATACATCAATCAGATTACAACAACAAATCACTAATCATCAGCCTAGACAGTTATAACAACCTGTCCTCACAAATGCTAATTATTTTGAACAACCAATGCAATGGAAAATAAATATATAAGTGAATACGACTTGAAGACCTCTAGCTCGTCTTTAGAAGCTCCAAAGCATCCAAACTGAATCTGTAAATATACTCTGTAACGACCCGATATTTTCAACCATTCGCATCCATTATAAGTGTATAGGTAGACACTCATGCCGGAGTTGAATTGCTCAAAATACCGCGTTGTAATTAAAATTTGGCAAATCTCAGAATATACAGTAAATAAATATAATCACAGATCACAGACACAGAGTAAAATAATGCAGCGGAAGTAAAAGAAATAGTAGTTCATGAAGCTACTATATAAATATATCAGAGTACATAAGATACAATAGAAGAAATAGAGTACAACGGAAGTATAAATAAGATAACCAAGTACAAGCTGAACAGAGCAACCTAACTGAAGTCGATAGAACAAGACTAGTAGATAATCTCCAGCGATTCAAATCTCCAGAAGGTGGAAATCCAAATCTGTGAATACTCAAGCTGACCCGAGCGTAAAGCAAAACACAAACACTCGAGTCAGGACAATATATACTTATATAATATAAACCAACTCAAGTGAACTGTAATAAGGTACAAGTAACTTAAAGAATGCTTGGGACCGCCCATTCTTTAAGGATCCGTTAAACTATCTACTATGTAGTAATATTCGCTATTATAATAATGTCTAATCAGTAAAGTATAATCATATAGAAAATAGCGTTAAGGGGATGGAGAACCTTAACGCGGTCGGATCTTAAAATCATAATCGTAGTAAAGCTCGATATGGTAGGTGACACGGCACAACTAGGCAATGCCAGGGTAGATATACCAATTACGCATCCGGACTAGTGGTGACGCATAGCAGCCACTACCGCCCACCTCGAACAACACTCCCAATCAAGGGTGGCCACCAAATCAATCACAAGTAATAGAATGGTATCGAAGAAGTGTGTTCGATCAGAGGTGCTACCTCATTGGTCCGTCAATCGCTCCTGTTTTAGCCACCTTATGCCAACTCACGGGAGTTGGGTCCACGTATATACCTTAGGATCGTCGCCACCATCCTACTTCATTCTGGAATCTCCACCGCGTACACGGTTGTCAAAGTGGTTTTCGGTATCGACAGAGAGTATGTCCATATCCGATCCCGGTCTCTTTGCCAACCAATCGTTATTATAACCCGTGGTTATAACTTTTAAAAACAATACTTTACTTCAAAATAAAATATCATTTCAAACCATATCTTTATCAAAATAAAGATTTATCATTTCCAAATCATTTCAATATTCCAAAATATCGTATCCTTTCGAACTTCTTTTCAAATCATTTCAATATATCAAAATATCATATCTTCCAAAACTAAAATTTCAAATCATCTCAATATCAAAATATCATATCTTTGATAGTTATACTTCGAAACCAAAAATCATTTTTATTTCAAAACTATACCCATTTCAAAACAATATCATTTCCATTTCAAACATATATTCACCTTTCAAATAGTCTATACTTTCAAAGTTATAATTCTTTTGAAACTAAAACATTTGAAATCATTATACTTTAAAAATCACAACATTTCGAAAACATATATTTGAAATCATCTTTTAATTCTACAAATTTACAAATTTATTAAATTAAACCCAAATTCCAAATTTTAATTTTTATTTCAAACCATCATTTTCAACTCACATTCAATTTACTAACAAACCATTTCAAATCTTATAAATTTTAAATATAGGTTTAATTCACAAAATACAATATTCAATCTTTAGTATATTTCAAAGCTTAAATATCCCACATTTCATAAATTCAAAATCATATATATACATTTCAAAATATCAAAATATTATTCAAAACATCATTCATTTATATTTCATTTAAATACCATTTGAATCCATTCTTTTTATTAAATTTAAATACCATTTTAAACTCACATAAAAATCAAATACTTCCATTTAAAACCATTTAAATGTCTCTTCATTATCTTTAGCATTTTTAACATTTTATTTCCAAAATTTATCATTTTCCAAAGATTATTTTTCATTAAAATTAATTTAAAACAACAAAATATAGTTTCCGTAGCACTTATAAAATGCTACGTAAAGTTATAGTTTAAAATAGTTAATTAACAAAAGACAGCGTTAAATGCTGTAATAGATTTCTTTTAAGTTTCAATTAACTTACATGTTAAGTTTAACCACTATAGCACTTACAAAGTGCTATAATAGCCTTTATTTCAAATTAACCTTTTAGTTCATTTAAGACACTACAACATTTACAAAATGCTGTAATATCCTTTACATTACATTTCAAAATGCTGTTAAATCATATTCAGAGTTTTATTTACAATTCCACAAATAATTAACTTTTAATATAAATCATTTTAACTTATAAAATCATATATTTCACATTTAACACAATCATTTAAATACCTTTATTTCTATGATTTTATAAAGTCAAATTTCCATACAAAAATCAAATTTAATAACAATTAAATTTTCATTTCTTTAATTAAATTATTAACTTAACAACTAAGTTTAAATTTCCAAAAATATAGCTTATTTCCATTTATTTTACTTAATTAAAATTTCACTTTTAAACAAATTTCACAAAATTCAATTTAAGTTATATTTCCAAATTCAGCTTAAATGTTCATTTATTCCATATTTTAATTTATACAAAATCATTAACACCTTTAAAACATTATTATTACTTAATAAAAATCATTAAATTCATCTTTAAATCAAATTTGTCATATTTTCTTACTTTACAAAAATTCCATTTATAAACAAAATCATAAATTCCAAAATTAACTTATATTTCAAATTCTACTTCACCGTTTACTTAATTCACTTATTTAATTTGTAGAAAATCACAAATACTTTATAGAAATCATTTTAATGAAATTTAAATCAAAATACCATAATATTTACATTAAAAAAAGTATTTTAAAAATTTCAGAAAAATATATAAACCACGGGTCTGTATATAATTTTCTAGCCTAGGTCAAGTGATACGGATATGTATCATTTCAATCCGCAGTTTACAAAGAAAAACCGGGTTTTATCATTTCAAACCCGCAATCCCAAGTAATATAAATAAATAAATAAAAACCGTTCAGGCCTATCATTTCAGCCCATAATGATTTTTCCTTATTCTAAAGTCCGTTCGGGTATGTATCATTTCAACCCATAGTGATTCTAATCTACAGGGAACTTGCAGTGTGATAAACTGATATAAATAAACAGAATAGCATGAGATAACAGTAATAGATGATATAACACATGTAATAATAGGGGTAAACATTATATGATCATAATATAATAGTTACAATAGGATGATATAATTTTACAGATTCAAATGGTGTCAGTTTACTAGTTATATAAGTACACATTGTCTGGTGAGAATTAATCACTTGTTCAAGCTGGAGATGACAACCACAAACGCACAACAAAGATTTCCAGAGGCACGAGAGCACGATAATTATTTGAGTGTGGGGGAGCCAAAGCTAATTGCCTTGTCACATTCAAACCAAACAATTACAAACAACATAAGATTTCAACCCAAAAATTCAATAAACAATGCTAGAAATGGATGCATAAACAAAGTCAATGTGTTTGCACTTGCTTCCTACCACCTATGCTTCAGCTCCAGATCTGAAATGGCACGGCTAAAGGCATGGTCTGGATCAGGTATGGTCTGGAAAAGGTGCGGCTACAAGGTGATGAAGGTGAGTGGAAGTTACAAGGTGTTGAAGGCAATGGAATACCAAAGGGTTTCAAGGCAAAGTGTGGCTTTTGTTGCACCATAGGGTTCGGCCCCTTGCTGATGTGGCTTGGCCATGGTATGTGGTAGTCAGGTGGTGGTTGGAGTGTGTGCCAGAGGTGGTGGAAGGTCAGGTCAGAGGTGGTGGTGGTGGAGGTAGTGGTGGCAAAAGGTGGTAGAAGGAGGAGATGACAATTCTAGGTCATAAGTGATAGTTTGTGATGGTTTTTGGTGGATTTTGTGTAGATCTTGGACTTGGATTGGTTAGGCCTGAGGAGGAGGGTTGCTAGGATAGGTGATGGTCAGAGGAAGGGGGTCGTGGTGGTCGGCCAAAGCCTGGAGGAGGAGGAACCAAACTATGAAGGTAGAGAGCATATGTAGTTTCCATAGAAAAAACATAGAAAACAAGGAAGAAAGAAGGAATTTTTACCCAAAATTTTGAAGCCATGGCCGTGATTTTTTTGGAGGAGAAAGAGAAGTGTTTGCATGAAAAAAATGAAAAGAAGTCTGCTGAAAAGAATAGGGTATGCATGGCCAAAACATTGAAGAGAGGAGTTGAGAAAGTGAAAGGTCGGGAGGTGAAAAGCCATAGGAATTTCAATAGTTTAAAACTTTTCATATTTCCTCTAATTTCTTTTTAAGTTTTATATAACTGAAATATATATATAAACTCAGATAAAAATACGAAAATTTAGTAAATAAACAAAAATAAATAAATTAATTATTAATTATATAAAATTTAATTAAGTAAAACAGCAAAAATTGCAACTAGTCTTGAAAATATGAAAAATAAATGCAATGAACTTTGGAAAAAGTTTATGGACTTGTAAAACATTTATAAACAAAGATAATAACATAAAATAAAAATGCATTCACAAAATGAATAAATAAATTTTAATTAAATATAATTTAATTGAAGAAAATAGCAGAAAAATAGAAACTAGCCTTTAAAAATAGAAAATAAATTCAATACGCTTTGGAAAAATTATAAAATCACTTTAAATTATTTAAAAGACAAAATTATACATAAAATAAAATACTAACACATATTAGAACAAAATATGACAAATAAAATATAATTTAAAATAGACAATATTGCTAAATACATCAGTTTACATACAATATTGAAATATACATAACTTTCACAATTTAACTCCGTTTCCAACGAAACGAAAAGCTGTATCCATGGAATTAAATCTATTTTCATAATAAAAGATAAAATTTAAGAATTTGAAATATTTAAATTTAAAGTTCAAAAGTCAAAGTTTGACCAGTTTCAATAGAAATTCACTTTTCAGTGAAATATCCAATTTATACTAGTTTGAACTATAAATCACTTAATAGTCAACATTTATATTTAAAATGAAATGTTTGAATTAGAACAAGTTTAAAATAATTTAAAATAAAATAAAGTCAAAATTTAAAATATAGGCCAAAATCTAGGGTTGTTACACTCTCCCCCACTCAAAACTTTTCGTCCCCGAAAAGGAATAAAGTACGGGAAAACACAGGAAAGATAAAATTGAAATGAGATTAAGACAAGATGACAAAAGATTGAAATTATACCTGATAACTGTGGTTATAGGTAAGTTTAACAAGGTGGAGATGGTCTTCCCAAGATTCTCCAGAATCAGGAACACAAGTACGAAAAGATCCTCTAGAATCTGATTCACTCTTTCCGCTTGACCGACAGTCTGTGGGTGGAAAGCAGTGCTCAGATTTAAAATGAGTACCAAAGATTATAAAGATTATAGAAAGATTTCTAAGCAAAAAGATTATAGATAGATGCCTATACTAGTCTGTAGCAAGATAAGGAAAAATAAGGACAACTAACAGACAGTTTGAAAAACAAAATTAGGTAATAAGTTTGAAAAACAAAATAAGATAATAGGTTTGAAATTTCCATGGTTTCAGCTTAACTGATAATTAATTTTACACAAGTTAAATAAATCTTAACTATCTCTAATTTCATTATCTATCATCAAATTTTCTTAAACAAACAATCTCTAAAATCATGATTTGATTAAAATTAAGTGTATAACATTCAATAAATTTAATTCTTCTTTATTCCTAATTATAATTAAATTTATCCCTCTCAAATATTTTATCACATATGTTAAATATGCTTACACTTATTATAACTGTTTTAATTTATTCCTAATTCCCTTAACATCATTTGTATTGTAAATTATTCAATTAACCTTTTAGTCTATTTACCTGTGTAAATCTTTTTATAACTAAAATTTAAGTGTATAATATTTATTATAACCACTCAAATTTTGTTTATAAAAATCTTTTTATATTGTATATTATCCAATTACATTGTTAACTTCTAAAAATTAAGGTAAGTTATATTGGAATGCAATTGAGAATTATACAAATAAAACTTTCTAAAATTAATATACACTATAAACATCCTAATTCAATCATTTCAAGCTTGAATCATCTATTCAAAAATTTTGATTTTCTTTTTATACTTGAAGTTATTATTTAAGATAGAATTTAAGAATAAAATCTCTGATTCCTTTCAAACCATTTAGAGATAGATAAATGTATGTACATAATTTGTCAAATCAAATTTAAATCATATATCTATATATTTTATAAATCAATCATATTTTAGAAATTTATATCAATCAAGTTTCCCAAAACAAAGCTGTAGCAAGACTACAGAATGGTTTCTTCACTTCGAAACTCGAAAATGAACGTCGATGATGCTGCAGTCATCACCGAAATTATTTTCCAGCGACAAAGAGAAGAGCACTTAATTTTTAAATTTTAAAATCCTTTAGAGACAAAAAAAAATTTATTCAAAAATACTTTAAATAATATCCTTTTAAAAATTTTAAACACAAGGTTTGAAATCCATCGGAAATTTAACTCTTTAAATTTCTTGTTTTAAATTCATTTCAGTTCCCAAATAAATTTATAAACAACTATTTATAAATTCCTTTGTAGAACAATAAATGATAAATCAAGTATTATCATTTTAAATAATCAACTTAAACTAATTTATTAAGTTCCATAAATTTACTTATATATTAAATTTTATTTAATTAACCAAATTTTAAAATAATATTGTATCGGTTTGTTTTGTCAAAGTGTTTTAGAAATCCTATCGATATCGTTGATCAGACGAATCGATCGGAAACCCAAATCGACATCAACAACTCAAACAACACAATATATAATAAAATATAGATTTAAAAGTACAATTCAAAATGTTGGAGATAGTTTAGAAACAAAGACAAGATGATTAATTAACAAAATATGAAGATGGATAAGCTTAGATAAATCGCGGGCAACCTTAACCGGGTCAACCGTGACTTAATGAATAAGAGCAAATGTGGATTTTCCTGGGGTAAATCTACATCCGCTCTCAAGAGATAGAGTTTGGAATAACAAAAGATATTAGCTTCTAAACCAAGGATAAATATAAATCTCTGGTGAATCGATGCAAATTTGTAAAGGAGTTTTCCCCCTTTTACAAGTCATTAGAATATTGGCGAGACCACCAATTCACTATAAAGCTCATTCGAAGCGGAGTTATGGGATACTCCAGAATCAAAAGAAGATGAATAGTGAGGGACAAGAATGAATTTTAGAACCGCATGGAACGTTCTAAAAATTAAAAGGAAATTCGAATCAAGAGGAAAAGATTCAAACTCGAAAGAAAGCGATTCTGTAAATAAATCTACTCTATATGCTAAGTTTTGCCTCAAAGCCAAAGCTCTGATACCAACTGTAACGACCCGATATTTTCAACCATTCGCATCCATTATAAGTGTATAGGTAGACACTCATGCCAGAGTTGAATTGCTCAAAATACCGCGTTGTAATTAAAATTTGGCAAATCTCAGAATATACAGTAAATAAATATAATCACAGATCACAGACACAGTGTAAAATAATGCAGCGGAAGTAAAAGAAATAGTAGTTCATGAAGCTACTATATAAATATATCAGAGTACATAAGATACAATAGAAGAAATAGAGTACAACGGAAATATAAATAAGATAACCAAGTACAAGCTGAACAAAGCAACCTAACTGAAGTCGATAGAACAAGACTAGTAGATAATCTCCAGCGATTCAAATCTCCAGAAGGTGGAAATCCAAATCTGTGAATACTCAAGCTGACCCGAGCGTAAAGCAAAACACAAACACTCGAGTCAGGACAATATATACTTATATAATATAAACCAACTCAAGTGAACTGTAATAAGGTACAAGTAACTTAAAGAATGCTTGGGACCGCCCATTCTTTAAGGATCCGTTAAACTATCTACTATGTAGTAATATTCGCTATTATAATAATGTCTAATCAGTAAAGTATAATCATATAGAAAATAGCGTTAAGGGGATGGAGAACCTTAACGCGGTCGGATCTTAAAATCATAATCGTAGTAAAGCTCGATATGGTAGGTGACACGGCACAACTAGGCAATGCCAGGGTAGATATACCAATTACGCATCCGGACTAGTGGTGACGCATAGCAGCCACTACCGCCCACCTCGAACAACACTCCCAATCAAGGGTGGCCACCAAATCAATCACAAGTAATAGAATGGTATCGAAGAAGTGTGTTCGATCAGAGGTGCTACCTCATTGGTCCGTCAATCGCTCCTGTTTTAGCCACCTTATGCCAACTCACGGGAGTTGGGTCCACGTATATACCTTAGGATCGTCGCCACCATCCTACTTCATTCTGGAATCTCCACCGCGTACACGGTTGTCAAAGTGGTTTTCGGTATCGACAGAGAGTATGTCCATATCCGATCCCGGTCTCTTTGCCAACCAATCGTTATTATAACCCGTGGTTATAACTTTTAAAAACAATACTTTACTTCAAAATAAAATATCATTTCAAACCATATCTTTATCAAAATAAAGATTTATCATTTCCAAATCATTTCAATATTCCAAAATATCGTATCCTTTCGAACTTCTTTTCAAATCATTTCAATATATCAAAATATCATATCTTCCAAAACTAAAATTTCAAATCATCTCAATATCAAAATATCATATCTTTGATAGTTATACTTCGAAACCAAAAATCATTTTTATTTCAAAACTATACCCATTTCAAAACAATATCATTTCCATTTCAAACATATATTCACCTTTCAAATAGTCTATACTTTCAAAGTTATAATTCTTTTGAAACTAAAACATTTGAAATCATTATACTTTAAAAATCACAACATTTCGAAAACATATATTTGAAATCATCTTTTAATTCTACAAATTTACAAATTTATTAAATTAAACCCAAATTCCAAATTTTAATTTTTATTTCAAACCATCATTTTCAACTCACATTCAATTTACTAACAAACCATTTCAAATCTTATAAATTTTAAATATAGGTTTAATTCACAAAATACAATATTCAATCTTTAGTATATTTCAAAGCTTAAATATCCCACATTTCATAAATTCAAAATCATATATATACATTTCAAAATATCAAAATATTATTCAAAACATCATTCATTTATATTTCATTTAAATACCATTTGAATCCATTCTTTTTATTAAATTTAAATACCATTTTAAACTCACATAAAAATCAAATACTTCCATTTAAAACCATTTAAATGTCTCTTCATTATCTTTAGCATTTTTAACATTTTATTTCCAAAATTTATCATTTTCCAAAGATTATTTTTCATTAAAATTAATTTAAAACAACAAAATATAGTTTCCGTAGCACTTATAAAATGCTACGTAAAGTTATAGTTTAAAATAGTTAATTAACAAAAGACAGCGTTAAATGCTGTAATAGATTTCTTTTAAGTTTCAATTAACTTACATGTTAAGTTTAACCACTATAGCACTTACAAAGTGCTATAATAGCCTTTATTTCAAATTAACCTTTTAGTTCATTTAAGACACTACAACATTTACAAAATGCTGTAATATCCTTTACATTACATTTCAAAATGCTGTTAAATCATATTCAGAGTTTTATTTACAATTCCACAAATAATTAACTTTTAATATAAATCATTTTAACTTATAAAATCATATATTTCACATTTAACACAATCATTTAAATACCTTTATTTCTATGATTTTATAAAGTCAAATTTCCATACAAAAATCAAATTTAATAACAATTAAATTTTCATTTCTTTAATTAAATTATTAACTTAACAACTAAGTTTAAATTTCCAAAAATATAGCTTATTTCCATTTATTTTACTTAATTAAAATTTCACTTTTAAACAAATTTCACAAAATTCAATTTAAGTTATATTTCCAAATTCAGCTTAAATGTTCATTTATTCCATATTTTAATTTATACAAAATCATTAACACCTTTAAAACATTATTATTACTTAATAAAAATCATTAAATTCATCTTTAAATCAAATTTGTCATATTTTCTTACTTTACAAAAATTCCATTTATAAACAAAATCATAAATTCCAAAATTAACTTATATTTCAAATTCTACTTCACCGTTTACTTAATTCACTTATTTAATTTGTAGAAAATCACAAATACTTTATAGAAATCATTTTAATGAAATTTAAATCAAAATACCATAATATTTACATTAAAAAAAGTATTTTAAAAATTTCAGAAAAATATATAAACCATGGGTCTGTATATAATTTTCTAGCCTAGGTCAAGTGATACGGATATGTATCATTTCAATCCGCAGTTTACAAAGAAAAACCGGGTTTTATCATTTCAAACCCGCAATCCCAAGTAATATAAATAAATAAATAAAAACCGTTCAGGCCTATCATTTCAGCCCATAATGATTTTTCCTTATTCTAAAGTCCGTTCGGGTATGTATCATTTCAACCCATAGTGATTCTAATCTACAGGGAACTTGCAGTGTGATAAACTGATATAAATAAACAGAATAGCATGAGATAACAGTAATAGATGATATAAAACATGTAATAATAGGGGTAAACATTATATGATCATAATATAATAGTTACAATAGGATGATATAATTTTACAGATTCAAATGGTGTCAGTTTACTAGTTATATAAGTACACATTGTCTGGTGAGAATTACTCACTTGTTCAAGCTGGAGATGGCAACCACAAACGCACAACAAAGATTTCCAGAGGCACGAGAGCACGATAATTATTTGAGTGTGGGAGAGCCAAAGCTAATTGCCTTGTCACATTCAAACCAAACAATTACAAACAACATAAGATTTCAACCCAAAAATTCAATAAACAATGCTAGAAATGGATGCATAAACAAAGTCAATGTGTTTGCACTTGCTTCCTACCACCTATGCTTCAGCTCCAGATCTGAAATGGCACGGCTAAAGGCATGGTTTGGATCAGGTATGGTCTGGAAAAGGTGCGGCTACAATGTGATGAAGGTGAGTGGAAGTTACAAGGTGTTGAAGGCAATGGAATACCAAAGGGTTTCAAGGCAAAGTGTGGCTTTTGTTGCACCATAGGGTTCGGCCCCTTGCTGATGTGGCTTGGCCATGGTATGTGGTAGTCAGGTGGTGGTTGGAGTGTGTGCCAGAGGTGGTGGAAGGTCAGGTCAGAGGTGGTGGTGGTGGAGGTAGTGGTGGCAAAAGGTGGTAGAAGGAGGAGATGACAATTCTAGGTCATAAGTGATAGTTTGTGATGGTTTTTGGTGGATTTTGTGTAGATCTTGGACTTGGATTGGTTAGGCCTGAGGAGGAGGGTTGCTAGGATAGGTGATGGTCAGAGGAAGGGGGTCGTGGTGGTCGGCCAAAGCCTGGAGGAGGAGGAACCAAACTATGAAGGTAGAGAGCATATGTAGTTTCCATAGAAAAAACATAGAAAACAAGGAAGAAAGAAGGAATTTTTACCCAAAATTTTGAAGCCATGGCCGTGATTTTTTTGGAGGAGAAAGAGAAGTGTTTGCATGAAAAAAATGAAAAGAAGTCTGCTGAAAAGAATAGGGTATGCATGGCCAAAACATTGAAGAGAGGAGTTGAGAAAGTGAAAGGTCGGGAGGTGAAAAGCCATAAGAATTTCAATAGTTTAAAACTTTTCATATTTCCTCTAATTTCTTTTTAAGTTTTATATAACTGAAATATATATATAAACTCAGATAAAAATACGAAAATTTAGTAAATAAACAAAAATAAATAAATTAATTATTAATTATATAAAATTTAATTAAGTAAAACAGCAAAAATTGCAACTAGTCTTGAAAATATGAAAAATAAATGCAATGAACTTTGGAAAAAGTTTATGGACTTGTAAAACATTTATAAACAAAGATAATAACATAAAATAAAAATGCATTCACAAAATGAATAAATAAATTTTAATTAAATATAATTTAATTGAAGAAAATAGCAGAAAAATAGAAACTAGCCTTTAAAAATAGAAAATAAATTCAATACGCTTTGGAAAAATTATAAAATCACTTTAAATTATTTAAAAGACAAAATTATACATAAAATAAAATACTAACACATATTAGAACAAAATATGACAAATAAAATATAATTTAAAATAGACAATATTGCTAAATACATCAGTTTACATACAATATTGAAATATACATAACTTTCACAATTTAACTCCGTTTCCAACGAAACGAAAAGCTGTATCCATGGAATTAAATCTATTTTCATAATAAAAGATAAAATTTAAGAATTTGAAATATTTAAATTTAAAGTTCAAAAGTCAAAGTTTGACCAGTTTCAATAGAAATTCACTTTTCAGTGAAATATCCAATTTATACTAGTTTGAACTATAAATCACTTAATAGTCAACATTTATATTTAAAATGAAATGTTTGAATTAGAACAAGTTTAAAATAATTTAAAATAAAATAAAGTCAAAATTTAAAATATAGGCCAAAATCTAGGGTTGTTACATACTCGGTCTGACCCAAGCATTAAATGGGAAGAATACCTGGATTAGTCTGGTAAATCAGCATGAGAAAGCACGTCTCAATTGGATTTTAAAGTCATAAAAACTTTTCAAAACAAAGGTACCTCGTAAGATCACGCCGCATATAAACACAGATAGGTTTTTACCTTACGATAACCAAAACACTTCATATCAAATCCTCTAATATTATAATAGTGTCTAGGATACAAATACATATTAATCATAGCCGAAATTATTACATTGGTTAAATTCCATCATAATAGGTTTACAACTAAAACCGTAAAGACTCATATTAGAGAATGGATTCCATAAAGTGGCAGGTAAGGACTACCTTCCGTACAGTACATTTCTAGAGGAATGTATTGAGGATCAACAACTTTGAAACCTCTACATCTAGCAAGACTGGCCTACCTGCAGACCCATCTGGTGGCGGGTAGAACCGAATATGACATTAGCTCGGTCGTTCTCGACCTATCCTTGGCCATAGCATACACAACAAAACCCAAAATATAAAGGATAATATAGAATGGTGATGACCATATCCTAATGGGAGTGACCTATTTAGCCTTACAACATACCCTGTTTCAGCCATTTCCTAGTGTGAGGCTTAAGTAACGTATTACCTTTTACAGAACAAATCCACTTTAAATGCCACATTTCTGTTTCCAACAACACTCTAATTGATTTCCACAAAAGTACAACCTCTGAGCTCGTACATATCAGAGAAGGGTGTTAAGTATAAGAGGGGTTACCTCCTACACCACCAACAGATGTACGTTTTTAAAAACCAATGTACGTGGTTCTTAGAAATGCAATGTCAGACATTCATCCATGAAAGTTGTCTAGGAATAGGACAAACCAAAGATACTTTCCTATTATGTCTTGTTGGGAATCAACCCTAGGATTAGTAGTGAGCAGTCCTTGCATCGAAGATTTTCATAACATGGCACTACCGCCACCATATATATATAATATGGAATCGTGGGGCTACTGGCAAAAAGCCCTACATCATGAAGATCTCCATCTTCAAAAATCATCATCTTCAACCAATCTGGACTTTTGAATGCATACTTTGGTCCGAAGTGGTTTTCAGATAAATCCGATCCCGATCTCTCCAGACCAACAATCAATAAGAGGCCCTCAACCTCATAAGGAAACCAAGTCCCGTACACTTATCACGTTTCCAACTCTCAACTTGCTATCCTTTGGCCATAAAGGAAGCTCAGTAGATTGAAGTACCATAGTCACTTTGCACTACTCAAATCAACATTCTTAACATCAAATGATAATCAAGCCTAGTCAATTGACCTCATACTAAATGCATGACTAATCAGTTCCCACATCAAGTGAAGGAACCAAAGATGGCCAAAAATACAATCTAGCACACAAGCAGTCACTAGGCTTGTTTAATTAATCTTTTATTAATTAAATCACTTTCCAAATATTTATCTCAAAATATCTTCAAAAGGATATATTCTCAAAACCATTTTAATCTTTAGATTCTTGGAAAACATTTCCATATACTTATCTCAATGGTATAAGTATATTCACAAACCATTTCGTTTTCAACACTTAGAAAATATCTCTATATACTTAAATTTGTAATAAGTACATTTACAAATCATTTAAGGAAAGCTTCATATTTTCCAAAACATGCTTTATTGGGTCAAAATGAATATTGCGTAAAACATCGTTACAACAACCCAAAATAGTATAGGGATTTGACTGTTTATATTTATGAATCCCATATACTATATAAAACATTTTCTTTTGGAAATCACTTACTATAACAACAAAGCTATAGTATATGCCTTCCTTGCTTTCTCGAAAACAGCTATCATAACAGTAAATGTTGAAATTGATGTCTTCATCTCTTAGTACATTTTAAATCACCTTTTCAAACCACTTAACTCTATTGGGAAAGATCACTTTCAAAATATTCATTTAAAAGATTATTTTTAACTTTCAAAATGCGAATGTACTTTCTTTATAAAAATCCATATTCAAATCTCAACATAGATAATTTCCATATTTATAAAACTATGTTTATAAATCTCCTTTCCATCTTATAAAACTCCTCTTTATAAAATCTCTTTATTTATAACATTCTATTTATAAATCCATTCCTTTATAAATCTCATTTATTTATAAAATCGTATTTATAAATTTATTTACAAAATATCAATAATAAATCCATTTTTAATATCTATAAAACTCCGTTTATAAATCTATTACTTTATTTATAAAATATTACTTTTATAAATCTTTTGTATAAACCATTTCAGAAATATTCGTTTCAAACATTTCTATCTTCTTTAAAACTGTATTTCCACTAAAATAAAAAATGGACTTATTTATTAAGTTTTTAAAACTTTTATAATACAGTTCAAAAATCTTTGTTTGACATATTTTACAAATTATCTGTTTATAATACCAAAATCATACTTTTTATTTTATTTAAAATAAACTACTTCTTTTAATAATTCAAGAATAATTATTAAAACATATGTTATTTCAAAGTCACTTTAAAATCCTTTTAATTCAAAATCACTTTAAAATCTTTTTGAATCAAAATATTCACTTTATAGTATTTCAAAATACTAAAAATAAGGCCAAGTGCTACTATAGCACTATATAAGAAAAATCATATCCATGTCATCAAATATGGCATCCAACAAATCATATATCACAATATATATGAAAAGTAAAATCCATACTGGTAGGGAATCCCGTTAGATTACTCCAACCTATCCTTCTACATCACATACAGTATATAATCATATAATATGGGTCATCCGTAACTACGTGGGTACATATAAAAAGGTCATCCGCTCCAATGGCAGGAATAAATCCAAACCAACTGATAAAATAATAAATCATCTAAACAATCAACAAACAAGCATCAATAAAAATTTCCGCACTTATATAAAGTATAAATGGGCCGGAGAGGTGTGTTTAACTCACATAAATTCTAGTTATCGCCAAAGTGTTTTAGTTTTCAGTTTGAAATAAAATCGAAGGGACATTCGATTTTAACACAAATTCCCACTAGCTCCAAATCCATCTAATCTTTTTCCATAATGTAGCATTCGTCAATACGAACCTAACGCGACTGACCGCATTCGATTTGGACCTCGTATGAAAGAGTTATACAATTTATATGATTTCGAATTATTTAAAATAATAAATTTTCTTAATTACATTCATTAGCGCTTAACCTAATCACATTTTAAACAACCAGGCACACTAATCTCTCGTTGTTCAAACCCATCATTGCGACTTTCAATTTCCTCGCCGCCGCTGCCTCAGTTGATCGCACGCCGCCGCGTCCATGCCGCCAACTCCCCAGGCTAAGCCGCGTAGATCCCTACAGGTTTGACCCCCTCTCGTTCACCTGAAAACGGCAAGGGACATCATGCCGCTCAACTTGAGATCCATGCCTCCATGCTTCTCCATTCGATGATCCAACTTGTCATGGGTTCGTCTTCCCTAACTTTACAACTTTGCAGTTGGGGTCGATGGTCGATACAGCCCGTGGTGGCTCCGATCGAAGACGGTCGTTGGAAGAAGGAGAAAAATAAATGGTGGCTGCGTTATTTCATTTTAGGGTTTTGCAAAATGGAGAGATGGTGGTCCTTTTATGGAAAATTTCAAAGCACTATTCATGCTCTAAAATTTCGAACTCCAAACGAGACGTCCCGCCTAGTGTTCTATACTAAATACCCCTATTCCGAATACAATGGAACTAGTATTGGGGCCTAATTCCATCATATACAGAAGTTAACTTCCAAAATCAAATTATATTAATTTAAATTCCTTTAAATTAATTTCTATGTGTTTCGAGCTCGCTCGACTAAATGATACTCCGATCGCCACGAAATTCATTAACATACAATAATTCACTATTATGGTCCAATGGCACCGATTTCTTTAAAATCCAAGACAGTGCCCCGGAAGGTTATTTTCACACACTAATTAAAACAAATTATTATTAAAACCATTTTAATCACTTTTAATTCAAATTTAAAATTTTACTATCTTCATTCCTATTTAAACAGAATTTAAATCAGCTTTTAAAATCATTTTTTTCACATTAAACCCCTATATTTGAAATTTAAGCTATCTTAACTTATAAAATAAATTTTTCAATATTTCAAATTAGTTAAATATTTCAAATTCAAATGACCAAAATCCTGGGTTGTTACAGATAATGTCGAGAGGATGAAATCAACATTGCTTATTTACCACCCGATTTATGCCGTTTGTTGTTCATTCCTACAAATATTAATAATGATCAGTTTCCAGATTTTGAATTTAAAAGTGATTGGATTTGAAATTTTTCCTAAAATACGAAATTGAAATCCTTTTAGGGTATTTCAGTCATTTTCAAACATTCGGAGGTTCGATCCCTCCTTTTAGTGCCAAAATTTTAAATCGAAATTTAGTTCAACGTTCGAGTTATGTGTACAAGGAGGCATGTTCGAAGAAATTCTTATAGCACCCTTTGGTTTTATGATTATTCATGGAGTTGTTCAAAATATAGTTCATAAGTTCAAAAGGTAAAATAGGTAAGTCCAAAGTCAATAGGAAATATGCTCAAATCATGTCTTTTATTTTCTAACGAACATGTTACAAGGTGTGCAAATATGTGATTTTCTAATTGTTCAAGCTTTATTTGCAAATATATATCATCTCCTCCCTCGTTAGCCTTTTTTCCATTAGAATTGTCCTCGAGCATTCAATGAAGAGTACTTGAAGAAGATCCTAATTGGTAAAAAGTGATGAGATTGAGAAAGAATTTAAGGGCCTCTTTCCATGAAGAGGTGCATCTCTATTTATAGCAGTTGGAAGGAGGTTGGCTTGCTTCCATTGGTGATGTAGGACTTTATGGTGTCATTTGTTACTATCTTGGTGGTGGTCTCAACATGGAGCATGTAATGGATTGTGAAGGCTTTTGAAGTTTATTAAGGAAAATACACTAAATCCTCTTGAATTTGCTCTAGTAAATGATCTTGTTCTTCTTTCTTTGCACAACCTTTGACATGCTATGGCATTGATGTTGTGCGACATCGATAGTATGCAATATTCATGAAATACGACATCGATTAGCACTTGATGCTTATTATCATGTGGGCAACTTTCAATATGGAAACCTCATCATAACCCTTCAATGTTCTTTTTCCTATTGATCATTCATGATTTTCTTCTCATTTGTTCGCGTTTGACATCAATGAAGCGCAACATAGTTGAAGAGAGATATCGATTGAATGTGATACGGAAAAAGTGTGGCATCAATAGAGTGCAGCATCAATGAAGGGCGACATTGATGGAGTGCGGCATTGATATGATGCGTTATGGGTTACTTGCGACATTGATAATATCTGTTATGGATTACATGCGATATTGATAATATGTGGCTTTGATGATGTACGACATGGAATCTATCCAATATTGATTAAGTGCGGCATAGATGTTATATGGCAAGGAAGTAGTGCAGTGTCATTATCAGTTGTAGGCCTTCGATATCAATTATTCCCCAGCCTTAGCATTTTGAGCCTTGAACTTCAAGATAAATCCTTTGTTTCAGCATTGATTCCTTTGCTTGCCATCCTTAGAAAATATGTGGATAATAATATATGTGCATGTATAATATATAGTGCTATATGTTATGTTGTCTTGAAATGTTTAGATAATATAAATATACGTGTATGTGTATAAAATAATTTATGAAATTGATAAAATTTAATTAAATTTTTTTAATTAAATAAATTCATTAAAACTTAATTAATAAATTATAATACATATGTGTGTGTGTGTGTGTGATGTATGTGTATTACTATAAAGGTTATAGAATATAAATATTCAATATAATATGTTAAAATTGAATAATATACAATTAATTTAAGTGTTAATTAATTAAGGTTAACTAAATATGATTTAGTTAATATAACGTTATACATAAGATTATTATATAAGCTAATTAAAATATAAATGTTATATAATAATGAAACTTATATAATATAAATGTATAAACTAAAGGCGGAACATTAAAGAAATCCTAAATAGACTTGAGGATTAAATACATACGTAAATGTACGTACACCATGATTTCTGATGTGTCCAAAACTTGAATCAAGAGGGTAGTTTCATAAGAAATACATCATTTCATAAGTCGATATGACTCAATATTATATATTAAAGATTATGAATCTTTAATATAATGTTGTCCTCCGCTATATATATTAATAAATTACTTGCATACTTCTTAGTTGTTGAGCAAAGTCAAGCTAGGGATGTTAGGTGTAGTATTATTAATATATTAAATAAACAAGGTAAGATAACTATATCTATTTATTGAGTAAACTAAGGTACATATATAATACTTAAGGTCCTTGAGATATGGTTGATACGAGTGAACGATCTCTTTCGATTTGTTGAGCAAACTAAAGGTTGAAGTGAAATTAGGACATGGTACCATTGGTTAGGAGTTGTATATGATACAACCAATAAGGAGTTATCTATTGTTTGTAAAGCTATGAGGCTTTATGAGCAAATTCAAGATCAAAATTCCAAGACAGACGAGTCCTAACAACCACTAGTGAAGTTGAAAGACTTCTATGTTTTGACTTAGGGTTTGGCCAAGCATAAAAGACTAGTGGGAGCTTATTAGTAAAATGAAACATAAAGTTGAACCTTATTAATTTTATGAACATATAATATGATATTTTCTTAATAATCTATCAATTAAAACTTGTATAAATGTCAACTCCTAGGCTGTTTAGTGAAAACGACAAACAAACTAGAGCAAACGACTATGTTGATTGGGTGAGGGCTATAAAGATAGCATTGACACACGAGTGTCTTTGGTTGTTTATTACTTGCACTCCTATGAATATACTTGTTGAAAACTCTGACCCTGAACTGCATGTTGCTTTTAACAAGTGGGTCGCTGACCTGGAAATCGCCTAGGTTTTCGTGCTATCTACATTAGACAAGCATTGCAAAGGCAGCATGAAACCAAGCGTCCATTCAGTAGGAGCAGTGAAAGAGTTGATGAACCATTAGGGTTAGTATATAGTGATGTTTGTGGTCCAATTCCTGTAATCACCAAGGATAATTGTTCTTACTTTGTTACCTTCACTGATAATTCTCTAAACCGGGATATGTGTATCCTATGAATAACAAATCCGATATCTATGATAAATTTATTGAGTATAGGAATGTAGTTGAAAATCAGACAAACCAAAAAAGATAATTGGGTAGGAATTCCAACAACACTTAAAAGATAATTGGAATATCTCTCAAGTTACACCACCGTGTACTCCGCAACATAATGGTGTGTCAGAGCAAAGAAACTGAACCCTATTAGATATCATTCGTTCTATGATGAGTAAGGCTGAGTTACCTTTGTCTAATTAGAGATATGCGTTGGAAACCGCAGCGTATATGTTGAACTTGTTGGCCACTAAATCTATGCTTAAAAGATAATATGAGATATGGTATGGTAAGAAATCCTAACTCATGTATTTGAAGGTGTGGGATTTTCCAGCCTACATTGAAACGTTGGTCCGAATAAGCTAGAGGCAAGATCGGTACTGTATAAATTTATAGGATATCCTAAAACTCAATGGGATATATATTCTACAATATCGAGGAACAAAAGGTTATTATTTCTTGACACATTGTCTTTGTTGGAAAGGAATTTCTATCAAAAGAAATTAATAGCGAGGTCGTAGACTTGGATGGAATCAAAGAAGTTAACACTGAGGTCGAACCAGTGGGAGAACCGAGTTCACCCGTATACAAAAACATGCAACCTATTAGAAGGTCTAATAGGGAATTTCGTGCAATAGAGAGATACTATGGTTTTCTCATGGATGGCGAAAAGGAGGAAGGTGTCTTAGATGAGGACACTTCTCTGTCTTTCCAACAAGCATTATAGAGTAAAAACTACACTCTGGCTTGGAGCAAAGAAATCTGAGATGGATTCCATGTATGAAAACAAAGTATATACTTTGTTTGATGTACCTGAAGGGATAAAAACTATCGGCTGAAAACGGATTTTTAAGAAAAAGCTAAATGCAGATGGGAAAGTAGAGACTTATATGGCTAAGCTAGTTGAAAAAGTTTATGCAATGTCAAGGTGTCGATTATGATGAAACCATTTTGCTCATAGCTATGCTTAAGTCCATTCAGATTATGCTTGCCATTGCTGCTATTTATGAGTACGAAATATGGCAAATGGATGTAAAGTCGGTATTTCTAAATGATGACTTAGAAGAGACCGTCTATATGTCGCATCTTGATGGTTTTTTTATTTAGTGGGAGTAAGGGCAAGGCTAGCAAGTTGTTAAAGTCCATTTATGGACTCAAAAAAGCTTCAAGGAGTTGGAATAAGTGTTTTGATAAGGTAATAAAATGGTTTGGTTTTTATTAGAACTCATAGGAAGCATGCATATACTCTTAGTGCTATATGTTAACAATCTTCTGTTGATTGGCAATGACACTTCGTTATTGCAATCAGTGAAAGCTTGGTTTTCCAAGAACTTCTCCATGAAGAATTTGAAAGAAGTAGCCTATATACCAGGAATAAAGACCTATTAAAATAGATCTAAGAGGCTGCTAGGATTGTCCTAATCCTTGTACATAGATACCATACTGAAGAGGTTCAGTATGGATCATTCCACGTATGGAAATGTTCCAATGCAATTTGAAATTGTCCTTTCTAAGATGGACTGTCCACATACTGATAAGAAGATATAGCATATGAAGAGGACCCCTTATGCTTTAGCCATAGGATCCATAATGTATGCTATCCTATGTGCTACACCGGATGTGGTAAACACATTAGGTGCATAAGCCGATACCAGACTAATCATGGAGAAAAGCATTGGAGGGTTGTAAAATGTATACTGAAGTATTTAAGAAATACTCGGGACTTATTCCTCATATACAAGAATGAAGACCTCTCAATGAAGGAGTATGCTAACTCCATCTTTCTGAGTGACATCGGTGGTAGTACATCGGTGTTTGGTTACATTTTTTTGCTTAACGGCGAGGTCGCCAATTGGAAAAGTTGCAAACAAGAAACATTAGCTAATTCGATGATAGAGGACAAGTATGTTGTCCTCAATGAAGCAGCTAAAGTGCCGGTCTTGATGCATAAGTTTTTCAGTGAGCTCAAGTGAGTCTGGATACCGAGAATCCAATGACATTGTTCATGACAACAATGTAGCGATATAGATTGCAAAAGAGCCCAGAGCACATAAGAACTCATGACATATTCTTTGCATCTTTCACCTTATCAGAGAATTCGTCAAGAAGAAAGAGGTCATGATACAGACGGTATATACCAAGGACAACATAGCAAATCCATTCACTATGGGTCTAAGTCGGTCAGTTTTTGAGAAGCTGATTGAAGGGATGGGATCGTTCCATAATTGTCCCTAAGTGCATGTGGGAATTGATAGAGTTAGCGGTATACCCTAGGGGCAATTCTGTAATTTATTTTAAATTATTAACTCTGTAATCAATTCGCGTTCATAATAAATGGTGTCTTATTTCCGTTAAATATTTGTTATAATGTGTTATAAATAATTAAATGTTTAATTAAATATATCTTACAGAAAATCCATAAAAGGTGTGTTTATAATAGTAGTTATAGATAGTTATAATCGCAGTATTATATCATAATATAATAAGCATATTATGTTAATTATTCCTAGCATGATGTATCGAGACTGGATATGGATGCATCTATTGAGAGTAGAGTATGTAACACTCTCCAAAGGCTGGGCAGTGTATTACTCATGACTGCTGGGGGTACCAAGGGGTTATGTACCGATAATTATTGGATAACCATGGAATGACCCACTCAATAGATTTTTGTTGAATAATATAACTAAGGTCAAACAAAAAATATCGATGTGACTCATTTACGTAGTTTTCTTCACTTGAGAATACCATTGATTTTCTATATGAAAGTTCTGCTTTGATTACAGTTGAATCATGGCACGTTGTCCATTAAACAACTATAGTTAGGTTGAGTGAAAGTATTGGAAGTGAAACATTGTTCAAGAGAAGATTTATCTCCTCAGTTATATGAGGTCAGTATCATGGTCAACTAAAGTCAACTCAGAGTCAAAATCTCTAGCCAGAGTTATTTGGTTAATAATGATTATTATTACTAAACCAAGGACTTTGTATTTGGACAATAGATTGAATATGGACGATAATAGAATTTTGACCGCTACCAAATTCTACAAGTCCAGAGTGATATAGTTTTGATGAAGAGAATTGATGTAAGTAATTATCTCCACTGGGTAAAGCTTAATAAAGTAAAATTAGATTTTACCGATACCAAGTAAGCGATAAATTTGGCCATAATGTCACACCCCTACTAAGTGAAGTGTGAACATTGTATTCAAATTGTTCTATATTAATCGCTAACCAAATTTACACCTAATAGTCACACAACCATTAATATTCATGAAATATTAATTATAATTTTTTTTATTTGATTTATGTTGGACAATATTAAACAGTATGCTTATAATAATTATATCGATATGCATTTAAACCGCATTTACATATGAAGAATATTGTCCAAGCATGAAATGGATTTAAGGCCGATATGGGGCTTGCTAATTTTGATTGTGATAGGAGCATGATGAGGCTGACCATTTGATAGTTCAAAGGAAGGAGTTTGATTGTTTAAATAGAGAGAATGTGTAAGAGATAAACAAGGACCTTAATCCTATATTTGCCCTCTAATCTCTCCTTTATATAAGCATCTTCACCCTTACTTTAGAACCAATTTTTTTGGAGCCACCATTTCTTCCTTTGCTAGCTAAACTCATCGCCATTTCTGTTTTAATTTCAAGCCTTTAAAGCATCAAATATAATAATACAATTTGGTTATTGGTGCTAAACCAGTTTAGAAGCGAGCAACTTAAAAACTTGGAATTGGATTCAAGAAGTTCCTTTCTTCATTCCAATATGTACGTACTAGGCTTTGGTGAGAGGTATATTTCTGATTTACTAATGTTAAATATCACTTCTTAATAAATATCTCAGCTGCCTCTTCAATAATGACCTAAATTGTGAATTCACAATCGCCTCATCTCCCTTCCATTTCGTTCTCTCCCATCTTTCTTCGCATCCTACCTACACCTCTTCTCGTGATTTAGATTTCCTTCCTTGCTATTTTTATCGTGTCCAATAATGAATCAGAATTCTTAAGATCTAAAGACCTATGTCTATCATCCATGTGTTTGGGTAAAATAAGGAAGTCACTCAACCTCAACGTCGATTTTTCGTTGCTAGGTGATTCAAGGAAGAAGTCTGTGCAAGCTAAGAAAGTTTCTGTTGGTTTCTCCTTGAAACGACCCGACTTCCTATGCCCAGGAAGACGCATCATTATTAAGAAAGAAAGGGATAGAAAAGAGAAAAGATAGAGAAGAAAGAAAGAACAACACTAGAATCTCAACAGCGGAACGAATAAATTATATTAATAACATAAGTATTACATAATATACAACGACTATCAGAGTTACACAGCTTATACAACACATACTAGACAGTTATAAACACCTATCTAGTTATTACAACCTCAAATACAATTCAAACAAATGACTCAGAGATCAACATAGCGGAACCACTTATATATCTACAAATGCTGAAGCCTCCTGCTCCATTGCTTCTTCAGAATTCGTCAAAGAAAACCTGAATCCCTTGGCTACTCATAAAAATTTGAGTACCCAAGAGTTTATAAAACAGAAAATAAACACTTGGGTCAGACATGGGTCTGGTGTGAGTAAACGGGTTAAAGTTGTTTAACTTCAAAACCTTTTGAAAACAAAGGTATCACGTAAGACTTCCCACACATAAACATGGAAAAGTTTTTACCTTACGCTAACCAAAACTTTGATAGGAAATCGAGTTATATTATAATAGGGTCTAGGGTTTTCAAGTAAAATATTCACATAGCCGAAATTGTTACATTCATTAAATTCCAGCATACATAGGTATACAATCAAGTCCGATGGCACTTATTGGAAGTTGGATTTCCATACAATGGCAGGGCTACTGGGGTACCGCCCGTCACAGTACGTGGCCTAGATCAACGTACCGAGGAGTACGCCCGCTCCCCTGCAACACAAGGCCGGAACCATCCCTTACTGGATAATTCCCGCATAAGAAACCCCGCGGTTGTAGCTAGCAACCGCCCACAAAGCCGAAATAAAAAGGGACTCTAGACAGAGGAATCTTATACTACTTGGTCGCTACCCACTAACCTTGCTGCACCTCCCCTGTTTTAGCCATTCCTGGTTGATGAGGCTTGAGGCTACGATTACCTTTAATCAGATTACATCACTTAGAATGCTCATCGTCCACCTGACGATGTTCTGAAAGCATTCAATCCATACAAGTTCGTTCCGGGTTCGAACGAAACCGAAGGCATTATCTCGTTACACTCGTTTTGGAATCACCCTCAGAGTTAACGATAATAACCCTTGCACTCTGAATCTTCATCTTCACTTGAGATTCACAACCTAACATTTAACTTGGATCGATGTGGTATTCGGATATCCAAATCTGGAAACCCGATCCCGGTCTCATCGAAATCCAAACGTATCTTAAAGGCCAAGTTGTTTAAAGGTTTAAACAATTTAATTCAATACTTGAATTCATACAGCATTTAACACAGATAAATATCTCACATTTATCATAGATATATCTAATATCATATCATAGAATATCACAGCATATCATCCAATAGATATCATCCAATTCAGATATTCTACATAACAATCATCCATAAGCAACAATTATTAATCCCTATTACAATTAATTTAAATTAAATTAATTACTTAAGAATTAATTCCTAACCTTGCTTAATCAATCATTAATTAATTACAAACCTTTAATTAATTAACTACTCATTAAATATTAATCATCCTTGATTAATTATTCATTAATTGCATAAAGTAATTATTCTTTAATTAATTTTACAAATTAATTATTCTTAACCATTAACAGTAATTAGCCATTTATTACATTCATTAATTACATTAATTAATGATCCTTAATTAATTACTTCCATTAATTAATTAGCTATAATTAATTACATTGACCCTTAATTAATTACATTAATTAATTAAACTTTAATTAATCACTTTTATTAATCCACCTTAATTAATCATAAACAGTAATTATCATCCTGTAATTACTTACCTTAATTAATTAACTTCTTAATTAATTATATTAATCCTTTAATTAATTATACCAAATAATTAATCCTTAATTACTTTTATAAAGTAATTATACTTCAATTACTTTCCATTAAGTAATTCTCTTTAATTAATTACATCCTGTAATTATACATTAATTACTTTACTAAGTAATTACACTTGTCAATCTTATTAAGTATTCATACTTCCTTTATCAAGTGATTATCTTTAATTAATTTACAAATTAAGTATCCTAAATTAATCACATTCATTTATTAATTACAATTGAGTAATTCATCCCTTAATTTCCTTATACCAAATAAATTAACCTTAATTACAGATTAATTATTCTTTAATTATTAATTAATAAACCTTAATTATCAATTAATAAATCTTAATAACAAATTAGTTAATCCTTAATGATTAGTTAATCAATTCTTAATAACAGTTAATTAACCTTTAATTAATCTTTATAGATTAATTATTTCTTATTTATTAATTAATAAAACCTAATTATTAATTAATAAACTTAATTAAGTACTTCTTAATTACAAATTAATCAACCTCTAATTACTTAATTAATTAATTACAAATTAATTAATCTTTAGTTATTAATAAAATCAATCTTAATCATTGAGTTAATTAAATAAATTAATTACTCTTAATTAATTTCTTAACTAATCCTTAATCATTATTAATTAAATTAATTAATTATACCTAATTTTCTTAATTAAATTAATTAATATCAAGACATTAAAACTTTAATTATCTTAAGATAAAACACTATCTTATTAATGCCTTAATTATCATTAAAACATCTTATCTTAATAACTAACTTTTCTTAATTAAATCATTAATTAAGGTTTAAAATAAATAAACATTTAACTTGATAAATTAAAGTTAATAAAACATAACTTCTTTTAAATGTCTTAAACATTAACAAGTAATAGTTTAAACTAGTTTTCAATTTAAACTTTAAAACTTGTTTTTATAAAAACCTTTAAAATTTCATTTTAACTTAAGTTTTAAAATAACTTTAAATTTTACTTAATAAAATTTAAATTAAACAAATTTCAAAACTTCTTAATCAAATGTTAAGGAGAACATTTTATTTTATTAGGAATTTATATAAGGAAACTTAAACTAAATTTATTTCTAAATTCCAAAAACTTAAATTTATTTTATAAAAACTTTTAACATGCTTAACATTCCCTTAATCTTGCTTCGGGTAAAACCTTTACCCTGCTCGAGTCAAACCCGAGTTTCCTCCACCTTCTTCTTTTTTTCTTTTTAAAAAAAACAGTATTTAGTTTAAATTTTAAAACTGTTAAAAACCATAACAGTTAACACTCACGAACACGATACCAGACTCGAGTTTATCTCCCAAAATCCCGAGTCTCCCTTCGAGTCGCCACGAACCCATCCTCCCAGACATCACAACATCGTCGTGCACGTGCACGCTAGCTCGCCAGAGCTCCGACCATCCATACTATCCTCGACAAGTCGTCAATGATCCATCACTTCGATTCCGACCACCCACAGATCACCACAAACACATAATCGAAATCGAGACAACGGATAGAACTGGAACCAGAACCTCAACCACGAATCCTCCTCGTCCTAGCGACTCCGACAACCAGAGATCGCGCCACTACAGTCACACTACCTTTGATCATCCACGAAGCCATTACACTTGTTCCCATCGAACTCGATCACCTTGAGACACTGCCACGATCCCATTTCCAGACTCAACCAAACTAGGTTTAGAACCTAAATTTATCTCGCCGCCGTCACCACGACCATCAGACACCTCACCACCCATTATTTTCCAACACTCCGATCACCAACCTTGCTTCTGATAATACCCCGAGACCTCCTTACCCAAAGATTGCCAGAAATTGGCCCAAACCCAATTTCCAGAAAATTCCAAAATTCATATCCAATTCAAATCTAAAAATCATAATTTTCATTTTAAAAATCATGTTTACCCAGACCAATTCAGGTTATGTATTTGAATCAGAGAATTGTAATAATTGACTTTAACATATTTATAAATTTTTACTGTGAATTTTAATTTCCAGTTACTATATATACATAAACATGTTTTAAACTATTTTTAAATTCAAGTTCAAGTTTAAACAAACTAAATTTGTTTTGGAACTAAGGTCTAACAGAGATCAAAGGAGAAGATTTTGAATTTAGATAAAAATTTAAACCTGAACTAAGAACAGAGATATTCAAGAACAACAGTCATGCATGCTTTCAATCAGATACATATACATATACACACATTCATATACACAGCTAATACATATATATACATACACATGCAAACATAAAACATTTCAGAAATCTAACAAACAATAGCTCATTATTACTTAAGATTTTTAAGTTGATGTTTACTCACCTTTTTAATGAAGTGCAGAGGTTTTTATCTTGATGAATATACTGGAAAATATGCAAAACTGATACGGCAACGCATACAAAGCCTGTGTCATGCCCAGCTGTGCACAAACCCACCAGCTCAAATATTGCCACAACCAAGCCACAAAGGTGCACAAGGATCCCTAGCCGTTACAAGGAGTAATATGCACGTGATGACAGCTCATAAAGTATAACTAATTTCCTATTTTCAATAACTGTTGGTTAGCAAATGCATGGTGAAAAAGCTAAGACAAATGGTAGAGGGACACCTGTCCCAGGTTGTTATGCAAGGATTGCATCGTTTGTTATATATATCAGTAAAGTTGTAATGAAAAGTATGGCTGAATGAAACTTTTCTTCAATTATCTGTCTTCTTCCTCCTCATTTCTCCTCTGAAATTTCTTATTTGCAGTGAATATTGATAGCGTAAGACCTTGAGCACATCAATTTGGTGCTTTCACTCTCCTCCCTCTACCATCCATCATGACCCGTCTGGAAGAATTATTTTCACAACTAACCAATCAACAAGCCACCATTGATTCCATCAACACCACCATTGCTTCCCAACAAACCTCCCTTACCAAGCAGGAAACTGCCCTCGCCGACCTACCCGACATCAGAAATTCAATAGCTGCACAACACCAAGCCATACAACAACTTACCCAAGCTGTTGCAGAATTATCATCCAAATTCGCCTCTACTTCTTCCACATCGACAGCCTCACCCCCTCCAAACCCACCATCATTCTTTGTTCGACAACCAGTCCCTCCCCCTCCTCTGCTTACCACCCCTATCAACAACCAACACAATCCCACACCTATTCACATCCGTTCCTCGAAATGCGAACTCACAAAATTCGATGGTTCCAACCCTTTTGACTGGATATTCCAAGCCGAAAGATTTTTCAAATATCACTCAACCCCCGATGAGTATCGCATAGAGTTAGCTAGTTTTTATATGGCGGGTCAAGCCTTAACCTGGTTCCAATGGATGTATAACAACCAACAACTCTCCTCTTGGCAATCCCTTACCCGAGCCATCGAAGACCGATTCGGACCATCTCCCTTCATCAACCCTCAAGCATCACTTTTCAAACTTCAACAAACAACGTCCATCGACGAATATCAATCAAGCTTTGAAACCCTCTCAAATCGAATAACTAACCTCCCTCCCGATGCCATATTGCATTGTTTCCTTTCCGGGTTAAAACCACAAATACGAAACGAAGTCCAACCCCACAATCCCACCACCATCACCAATGCAATCGCCCTTGCTAAGCTTATTGAACACAAAATCAATGACACCAAGCAATTTTTCAATAAAACCAGCACTAACCGAAACAACCCACCTCTGCTTGCCAATCCTCCCCCTCTTCTTGCCCTTCCACCAATCCCAAATCCTAACCAAAACACCACTGTCAATTACCCAATACGTCGACTTACCCAAACCGAGCTCCAAAATAGAAAGGCACAATGTCTTTGCTATCACTACGATGAGAAATTTCTTTGCTATCACTACGATGAGAAATTTTCTATCGGCCACAAATGCTCAACAAAACAAGCACTGCTACTCCTTCCGGATGACAATGAAGACAACCCAGATGTTGACACTCCGAACAGTTCCCAACCAGCAGAACACGCCATCTCCTTTCATGCCTTGGTCGGCTCGTCACATCCACAATCTATCAGGTTAGCAGCCGTTATCAACAACAAGACCGTTTCCATTCTCGTAGATTCTGGAAGCTCGCATAATTACATTCACCCAAAGGTGGCACGCTTTCTAAACCTCCAGATTGAAAGCACGCCTGAATTTCAGGTGACCGTGGGCAATGGAGAGAAGCTTCGCTGCGTTGGAGCCTGCCATCGCGTGTTGGTACAGATTGGTAATTACGAATTCTACCCTAATTTCTTTTTACTTCCAATCTCTGGAGCTGATGCCGTTTTTGGCATTGAATGGTTACAAAGTCTTGGGCCTATTACTGTTGACCACAAAAAGATGACAATGTAATTTGATTATCAGAATAAACATGTTTTACTAGTGGGCCAAAATGCAAGTGGCAGCCCATCTGAGATCTCGGTCCAGCAATTGAAACGGATCCACTCCACTACTTCTATCAATTGTTTCTTTCAGTTGGAGTTATTAACAGCCCCAGATCACCCCACTGCCTCTACCACTTTACCCATCCACCCTGATATTTCCACATTATTAAATCAGTACCCAGACCTCTTCCTCAAACCAACCACCCTTCCACCGCATCGTGACCACAACCACCATATTAATCTACAACCAAACTCCCAACCCGTCAATGTTAAACCATACCGCTACCCATATTTTCAAAAAAATGAAATCGAAACACAAATCCGTGATATGCTCAACTCCAAAGTAATATAACCATCCACTAGCCCGTTTTCTTTGCCCGTCCTACTTGTCAAAAAAAAAGATGGCTCATGGCGCTTTTGTGTTGACTATAGAGCTTTAAACGCAATTACAATCAAGGACCGATTTCCTATTCCGACCGTGGATGAATTACTCGACGAATTACACGACTCAACATATTTCTCCAAATTGGATTTGCGTAGTGGCTACTTCCAAATCCAACTACATCCGCCCGACATCCCCAAAACAGCCTTCCGGACCCATGTGGGTCATTACGAGTTCCTTGTGATGCCGTTCGGCCTCACCAACGCACCGTCTACATTTCAAGCTGCTATGAATGATATCTTTCGCCCTCACCTTCGGAAATTCATCTTAGTCTTCTTTGACGATATACTTATTTATAGCAGGTCATGGGAAGCACACCTCTCTCACCATAAGACAACTCTGGATATTTTAACTTTACATCAATTTTATGCAAATGCTTCAAAATGTGTATTCGGACACAAGGAATTATTTTATTTGGGCCATATAATTTCACAACAAGGAGTACGCGTCGACCCTACAAAAATTGAAGCAATAATAAACTGTCCTATTCCATCCAGTTTAACGGCTGTCAGAGGGTTTCTTGGTCTCACAGGGTATTATAGACGTTTTATTAAAGGCTATGCTCAACTTGTCACTCCAATCACTGATTTGCTGAAAAAAAATATGGAGTTTCATTGGCCTCAGCAAGCACATGTAGCATTCACCAACCTCAAAACTATCGTCACCTCCACACCTGTCCTTGCCCTTCCAAACTTCGCCAAACCATTCGACATCCATACCGATGCCTCCGCTACAGCCTGCGGGGCTGTCCTCTCCTAGTCCGACCATCCAATAGCCTTCCATAGTCAACGCCTTCCCGCTCGCCTACTCACCGCCTCGGCATACGCACGGGAAATGTTTGCTATCACGGCCTCCGTACAAAAATGGCGCCACTACCTCTTGGGCCGACAGTTTACTATCACAACCGACCATCAGAGCCTTCGTCAACTCCTCACCCAGACAATTCAAACACCAGATCAACACAAATGGCTATCCAAACTTCTCGGCTTCGACTTTGTGATTCGTTTCAAACCAGGAAAAGATAATAGCGTTGCCGATGGATTGTCTAGATGGACTTCGGAAGCAATTATGTCTGCTCTATCTTGCCCGACAATGGACTTCACTTCATGCATACGTGATGCTTTGCACAATGACCCTGCAGCACAAAGCATTATTAATGCAATGCACAATTCCAGTTCAACCTCTCCACGTTATGTGTTTCGTGATGGCCTTCTTTTTCGTGGTACTAGACTCTTTGTGCCTGCAGACTCCGCGCTACAGCATGATATTATAACAACATTCCATTCATCTAAAGTTGGGGGACACTATGGTATTAAGGCAACCACAACAAGAATCTCACGCAATTTCTATTGGCCACATCTCCAGCGCACCATCCAAGAGTTTGTACAGAGTTGTGATGATTGCCTTCGGGCTAAACCAGAAAATACACCCACGAAGGGACTCCTCCAACCCCTTCCAATTCCACATCAAATATGGGAAGACATTTCGATGGACTTCATTACCCATCTTCCCCTTCATCCGGAAAAACGTGCATATGGGTCATCGTGGATCGTCTCTCCAAATATGCTCATTTCTGTGCGCTACCAACCTCGTTCACTGCCATCCAATTGGCTTCATATTTTATACAAGAGTATGTCCGTCTTCACGGCTTTCCGAAATCGATAGTTTCCGATCGGGATCAGATTTTCATGAGTCAATTTTGGCGAGAGATATTCCATCTTCATGGCATGTCACTCAAGATGAGTAGTGCTTATCATCCGCAAAGCGATGGCCAAACGGAGGTGGTAAATCGCTGTTTAGAGACGTATTTGCGGACCGTTTGCGGTGACTTACCCTCTAAATGGTCGAAATGTCTACCTTGGGCCGAATATTGGTATAACACGTGCATTCACTCTTCGACCAGCATGTCACCATACCAAGCTGTGTATGGCCGACCACCACCCACTATCTCCGATTACATACTGACAAAGGCACATTCTCCAGATGTGACAGAGTGGGCACAAGCAAGAGATGAATTACTACAGACCCTCAAACTTAACCTGCAACGTGCTTAAGTGAGGATGAAGAATCAGGCGGATCAACACCGTCTAGACAAAGAATTCTCCGTCGGCTCATGGGTTTATGTCAAACTACAACCGTACCGCCAACTCTCTATTCGCCGCATTCAACACAAACTGTCTAAAAAGTACTTTGGTCCATTTCAAATCATCGAGCGCATCGGCCCAGTGGCTTATAAGCTGCTACTGCCACAGGAGGCTCGTCTTCATCCTGTCTTCAACGTCTCACTGTTCAAGCACTGCCCCAGCCCACAGCATGTTGTTCCAGCCCCGCTACCCCCAGAGATCATCTCAGCTAACAAACATACTGACCTTGAGGACAAGGTCATTCTCCTAGGGGGATAGTGATACGGCAACGCATACAAAGCCTGTGTCATGCCCAGCTGTGCACAAACCCACCAGCTCAAATATTGCCACAACCAAGCCACAAAGGTGCACAAGGATCCCTAGCCGTTACAAGGAGTAATATGCACGTGATGACAGCTCATAAAGTATAACTAATTTCCTATTTTCAATAACTGTTGGTTAGCAAATGCATGGTGAAAAAGCTAAGACAAATGGTAGAGGGACACCTATCCTAGGTTGTTATGCAAGGATTGCATCGTTTGTTATATATATCAGTAAAGTTGTAATGAAAAGTATGGCTGAATGAAACTTTTCTTCAATTATCTGTCTTCTTCCTCCTCATTTCTCCTCTGAAATTTCTTATTTGCAGTGAATATTGATAGCGTAAGACCTTGAGCACATCAAAAACACTTTGAACTTGAAACTGAAGCTTTTGAAAATTGAATTTGCTTCATTTCTTTAAAACTGCAAAGCTTTGAAAACTTTTGCTTTGGCTTCAGATTTACTTGCATGCATACTTGAAGAATGGTTACAGGCTTGATTGTTATAGAGCTTTGGTCTAGCACTTGAAAAATGGTTACAGGAAAACAACATTGCAGATTAGTTTTCTTGAGGAGTGTTACAGGTTTTTGAACTTGAATTTGAGGAGTATTTTGATCTTGTATTACTGGTTTGAGAAGATTACAGACTTGCTTTGGAAATTAGTTTACAGGTTTGCTTAGATTTAGAGGAGATTACAGGCTTTTCTTTGATTTGGTTTTGAGAAATTGTTTTCAGGTTTGAAAAAGATACAGGCTTGAGAAAAATGTTTTGAGTTGATCTGGTGATTGTTTTACAGGTTTCGATTTTGAGTTTCTTTGTTTTAGAAATGAGAATAGGAAAAGAAATGGAAAAGGTAGATGTTTGTTTATATAATGTAAATTAGGATTTATTAAAATTTAAAGAAAATAAAAATAAAAGATGACACTTGTCTTTACCCATTATTAATTAACTTACACATGTTATCAAGAGGATTTATAAGCTAACACATATAACTTTACATGCATAATTAAATTTTTAAATGTTTATAAGACTTTTAAATTAAATTTCCTAAATAGATAAATACATATCTTATTTAATAAATGCTTTTCTCAATTTATAAAAATAAAACCTTTAAAAGAAAATAAAATAAAAACCAATCATATCTTAAATAAAATTATATATAGTGTATTTAATCCATTTTTAAAGGTAAATTTAAAACTTTTGTATTTATTACTATTTAATAATTACTTTCCCAAATTTCTATAAACAAATTTCTTTAAAGAGGATAATATAAAACAAATCTTATTTTTAAATAAAAACTTTTATTCATATATTTTAAATCCAAACTATATTATTATTTTTATTTTAAGATATATATTTCTTTAAATTCAATTCTTAAATCCAAATTCAAAATCAATTTAAAATCTAAATTTAAAGTCAATTCAAATAAATATAGATATCAATTCTAAACAAACACATTATTAATTGTCAATAATTATTCTATTTAAAATCAATTTAAATATACATATATATACATTTAAACAACACTTATTAAATTTGAAATAATAGGTCTATTTAAAATCTATTTATAACTATATTTAAAAACAACTCATTATTAAATTGTTTGAAAATAACAACTTTTACCAATTTTTAATAATTTATAAAGGAGATTATCACAATTTTAAATTCCTTGAAATCCCGGGATATCACACTCCTCTTAGCCGATTAACTATAAGAAATCTGTCTCTGTGCTAATGATCGTGGATGGCTCTGCTTCTATTGTTAGTGATGGTTCTACCGTGCCAGATGAAGGTTCATGCAAAAATAGACCTGTCAACGTTTCTACATTATTTGCTGATGTTATTTCTACTGAATTTCCTGATGCTATTGGCTCTGTCAAAGATAAATTTGATGTGCCAGCAGCTATTGGCCTTTCTATTCCTGGTGGCTCTGTAGATGCTCCTATTCCTGCATATGCTGATCCTGTAGTAGGCTTCTACTCCAATCCCAGCATCTCACATGTTCCTCCATCTGAACCTGTCCCATAGAACACCGAAGTTCCTACAAATCAAAGCTAGGCTTCTTTGTTCTTTTGCAAGCCGAGTAACACAGGCAGGTATATTACTAACAACTATAAAATTGGTGTTGGCCTTATTCCCCCAAGCGAAGTCATTGATGTTGGGAAGTCATTTTTGAAGAACCACCTTATTGGTTTTTTGCTAGAAAAGAATATACCATATCATGTAGTAATAAAACTCCTTCTTCGAGTGCGGAAACTCAAAGGAACTATCAAAATTAATTATGATAAGGCATGTTTTTCTTTGATTTTTCTTCTTTGGATGATAGAGCTAGAATTTTGGAATGAGAACCTTTCATTGTCTTCGACAAAGTTTTCATCATTACAAAGTGGACTCCTACTATTGATAGAGCTAAAGAGCAAGTTGAATCAATTAGAGTTTGGGCCAAAATTTCAAATATCCTATCGCTTTATCAAACATTAGAGGGTCTTGATTAGATTTTTAGCCGTATAGGAAAATTTATTTGTTTTGATGAAGCCATTGAGCATAGAAATAAATTGGCTTATTCTCATGCGTTGATTGAGATCTCTCCTAAGGAAAAGCTTCCTACTATGATTCATGTGTTTTTGTCCGACCACATTATAGGTCATGTTCAGGTTTCCTTCCTCTGAAAACCTCCCATTTGCTCTGGCTATAATTCCTTTGGTCATACTGTTTCCACATGTATTCATTCATTTCCTTCAGTTGAGGTTGTTCCAGAGATACCAATCCCTTCATTATCCCCACTACGGAAATCAAAACCCAGAGAATGGCGTGTCAAGCCCCCTTCTTCAGCCCAACCCGAGATGTTTACTGGTTCGCATTCAGAAGCTGCTCCACAGAAAAACCTAGCTTCGCAAGTCTCTTCCCTTACAGTCAAGCTTTCTGATCCTTTTCGTAGTAAGCCATTCTCTTCTTTTATCTCCTCCTCTGATTCTGACCCTGGTTACTTTGACGATGGCATCGAGTATATCATACACCAGATTGTCCCTTTGACTGCTACTCCATCATGATTGCATGATTATATCTGATTTTGTTTAGATCTCCTTTTCTATTATATTTGATGTATCTGATATTTAGCGAATGATGTTATTTTAGTGAGTTGTATTAGCTGCTGAAGCATATATGCTTCACACCTGTTATCTTTGTGAAGTGATATGGTCATTATAAGACCAGCTTGCCTGTGCAAAATAATAATACTTTATTTTACCTGCAAAAAAACGTTAAATTTATTTATCATATCATATGTATATTAGTTAGTGGTTATCACGAATCCATATATTGATATGTTGTCATATTTGGATGGTTGGATATATTTTTTTGTATGTGTGTATAAATTTTCATATGAAGTACATTATATTGCTCACGACCGAATTAAATATATATAAACAATTTTTATTTTAACTAAAAACTAACACATGAAATATACTATATAATATATGTTTAAAAACAATAATAATTTTTATCAACATACAAATGCTTTCAAACTTAGTTTTTTTATTTAATCTGCATATGTTTAATCATTTTATGAAATTAGTGTATATAGTTAATATATAAATATATTTGTAAATAATATAAAACACAAGTATAATAATTTTTCAAAATATATTATCATTTTATGTTCGAAAATAATTTTTAAATAATTTTAAGTTTTTATACGTACAAAAAAAATGAAAATAAAAAATTATTTAATATTTTAAACCAAAAATAAATTTTAAAATTTTTATTTTCTGGGTCGAAACTAATGTATTTATATAATTGTTTTTAACATATATATTATAACATTTTACAAGTATATGTATATATATATAATTATATGTATCTTATAGTGGAAATTAGCCACAAGGGCCTCTCTAGCAAGTGCAATTAGTTTCTAGGACACAGCTGAAATAATTACTTTTAAGGACAAAATGCAAAATAATTAGTTTCTAAGGCCAAAAAACCTATGAAATTATGTCCTTGAAAGTAATAGGACGGCTGACTTTGTCCTTAAAAGTAACTATTCTACTGATTTTGGCCTTGAAATTAATTTCTATGGATGTGTGTCCTAAAAACTAATTGAACTGTAAAGTTTGTCCTTCTGGTGAAATGCCCCTATCTTATATATATGTACTTTTAATTAAAAAAATATTATTACTTTCTTACTATGAAAGTTATAATTTTATATATTTATATAAATTACTTTGTATTTTGAAATTGAAAACATTCTATAATATAATTATATTTTGTGTGTGTGTGTGTGTATAATTATACAAATGCATTATTAATAATATTTTATAAGTATTATTTTATAGTATAGAATGCATATATATATATATATATATATAATCCATATGTGCACATACATACATTTGGACAACATATTTATATACGAGAGGGGCTAACATGTCCGTTGTGGTGTAAATCCAAACATCTATACATGGGCATGTCAAACCATATACACATTACTGTGTTGCACATGCATGCACACACATATGTGTATATGATACACACACATATATAATATAATATAATATAATACGAAATATATACCGTATAACTTTATTTATAAATTCAAATAAAATATTGATTTTAGTTAATAGAAATTAAGAAAAGTTATAAATGAATTTAATCCACATAGGCCAATAAAGATCCAAAAAGAGAATTTTTTTTGTAATTTATTTAATTACTCCTTTGCAAGCTGGCTCAATTCCAACTCTTAACTCCCCTCCTATGGTGTGTCACCAAAGAAGAAGCTATGGAGACCCTTGCCAATGTGCAAGAAGGCAGTTATGGTGATCACATTAGGGGGCATACCTTGGCAAAGAAAGTTCTTCGCTATGGCTACTTTTGGCCAACAAGCGCTTCAGATGTTGCTGATTACACTAGAAATGGGATAAGTGCCAATGGTTTGCGAAGATACCAAGAACCCTGTCCATAGAGCTTACGCAAATGGTTAGCCTATGGCCATTTGCGGTATGGGAAATTGATATAATCGATGTGCTACCTATGTCGAAAGGCTGATCAAAACTATGTTATTATAACGGTGGATTGTTTCTCAAAGTGGGCTGAAGCAGAACCGCTAGACAAGATCACAACGAAGAAGGTGATCAACTTTATGGTGAAGAATATCTTATGCAGATTTGGAGTTCAATAGAAATTCATTACGGACAATGGAACTCAATTTAAGAGTGTCGGATTCAAAGATTTATGTAATCGATGTCGAATTGAGAAGAGCTTTCGGCAGTAGCACACCCATAGAAGAATGTACATGTAGAGGTGGCAAATAAGATCATTAAATCAATCCTTAATTAATGATTGATGAATGCCATAGGCAATTGGGTAGATGAGTTAGCACTAGCACTGTGGGCTTATCAGACAACCTTCAAGTCCACAACTGGCCATACTCTATTTTCATTGGCTTACAGATTTGAGGCCACGATTCCAATTGAATTGGAAGTCCTTCTCACCAAATAATGCATCATGATTCCAAAGATGAGTGAGGAACTCTTGCTTGAATCCCTCAACTTGGTCGATGAAAGATAAGAAGAAGCCGACCTAAGGGTAGCTGCTCACCAGAAAAGAGTAGCATGACAGTTTAACACTAAGGTCAAATACCGTACCTTCGAGATAGGTGATCTCATTTTGAAATGGACCTTTCCTAGTATGGGGACACTCGATCGGAATTGGAAAGGTCCCTATGTGATTGGACTGAATCTTGGAGATGGAACTTTTAGGCTATCGATTGTTGGTCGGATCTCAATTCCACGAGCAAGAAATAGCGAGCACCTAAGGCACTATTTCACCTATATCTACCCTTGCAAATAGTTCATCCTATTGATTAGGCTATAATGTAATAAAAAAAGTATGCCAATCTTTTGTTTATAAATGTAATTAGCTTTTAGAATCGATGGAATTGTTTTCTTAAAATTCTGACCTACTACCATGTGGATAGTGATAGAATTGAACATTCTATGTTTTGAAAATTTGGATTTTAGGTATTTGGAGATAAGTATTGATGAACTCCTTTATTCCATGATCGGGTCATTGGAATATAATCATACTAGGGTCGATCGAATGGTTTTCCCTTACACATCTAATCTTTGACTAATACTCGAAGATAGGTATTGTCAAAGATTGATGCCCGAAAATAGGAATCTAAGGCACCTGTTCTCGAAGATAGGAGCCAATGCATAATTATAACTTTTGCAGGTACGACCACGCTTATGGCCCAGTAAAACATGCTTGGCAAAGACAAGCAAAGATGATTTATGAACATTTTTGGCCGTGGCCCAGAGATAAGCGAGACCAATGATGGATGCCCAAAGACAGGCACCCAAGGCATCAATTCTAAGAGATAAGAGTCGATGTGATTGATTTTTTTGCAGCTGCAGCCATGTTTACGGCCCACCATGATATGTTCGACTAATGACAATCACGGTTGAGTAACAAAATGTCATTTATTATCACCTAGAGATTGGTGAAATCAAGGAAAGATGTCCAAAACGCCATTTCTTAGAGACAAGAGATGGTGCAAAGCTAGAAGGTTATATGACTACAACCTTATTTAGGATCGAAGAAACCCAACCGAAGCTAAACAAGGTTGGCCATGAAGTTGGCCAAATGAATATAGTTTTGTTTAGCCAAGAAAGAAATACATCGATAATGATAAACAAAACTAAGCAATAAAAAAATCCTGGGCAGTCACTAAAACTTATGTATATGTACAGAGTTACAAAAAATAATGTCATTATATAGACCAATGCATAGATCATATGAACCTAATTAAATCACAAGTAGTTATTTTTGCACATGAACATGTATATAGTCCTATAAATATAGAAAGCAATGAAGTAATAAGATGAAGTTGGAAAGAATAAGTGTGATTAGGGTCGTGCCTTAACTAATGAAATTATAAGTGCGATTTATAAATTAGAAACTTAAGAGAATAAGGCAAGGGAAAAATGGGAATAGCCGTATACCATAACCCCTAAACCCCTTACCTCATTCTAATTCACATATTCATAAACCAAAAATGTAAAGAAAGAGATTTGAAGGCCGGCCATAATCCTAAGAAGAAAAGGAGCAAAAAGTCCATTTAGAGGCTAAGATTCAAGATACAAAGATTAACGCAAGAACAAATCTCAAATTCCTTATCCAAACAAGGTGAATAATGATCTAAACCATCTCATATAAGTCATATTGAATGTTTAAATTTGGGTTTGAAGTTTAAAATCATATGATTGGATAAATGATGATATGTTTTGATTTAAATGCATGTTATAATTTAAACAAGGATTTTATGGAATTATATAGTTCAGTTTTAAGGCTAAAATCATGCAAAATGATTTCCAAATGCCATGATTTTTGAATATATTATGTAAAATATTATTTTGGAGATGGGTTTTAATTTTAATAATATTCCAAGCTATGGATAATTTATTATGAATTTTTGAGTGAAAGAAAGGTATATTTTTGGTTTTAATTAATTTGAGGAATTAATTAATTACTTTTGGGCTGAAAACTTTATACGATAAAGATATTACCATTTTGGAATTTACGTGAATTTCTCAGATTTTTCTCAAGAGATTTGGGTGAGTTTTGGATTTAATTAGAAAGGTTAGTATTTAATGATTAATTAACTACAAGGGGTTAGTTAATAATTTTAATTAAATATTGTAGCATTGAGGATTACATGCGGCAACAAATTCTAAAAAGAACTTTATAAAGGTTTTGTTATTCAATAGAAAATTGACAAAAAAAGGGGTAAGGTAAAAAGAAATTACTTTAAAAAGCATAAGACCAGTTTTATAGCAAATTACAACTTCACCACTTACCATGCTTGTTTTCGCCACCATACTCCCATTTATAACCTTTCGCATCCATTCGAAACCAATGCACATGATATCAAGCATTTGGTACATAGTGTATTGGAGAAAGGCAGAAGGAAAGAATGGTGTTGAAGGCATGCTTGTGAAAGGGTTGAAGCAGCTTTTATTTGCTTTCGAGCCCATTGACCTGCCCTTGTTCTAAAAGTAAGCTTCGAAAGGGTTGCCACTTTTGAACCCCTTCGATACCTATGCTGCCGCACCAATACTTCTACCTTGGTTAGAAGCTGCCTTTATAACTCTATAAATCAATGAGTTCGGAGGGTGGGGTTTCGAATGGATACCCTTCCGCAACAGAAGCTGCTTTTCTTGCAACTTATACTTGCAAAAGGTAGGAGCCGCTCCCATACCTTTCGACATGATTGAAGTCATTTAAACACTTTTAACTTGAGCCTAATGCTTTCGAAAGATATGTTTTGAATGCTTTCGAAATGTGTGTTTTTGAGTGTTTTGAAAGGCATCTTTTTGAGTGTTTCAAAAGGCATGTTTTTAAGTGTTTCGAAAGGCATGTTTTAAGCGTTTCGAAAGGAATGTTTCCAAGTGTTATAAAGATATATTTCATGGTTTCGAAAGAGGATGTATAAAATTTTAAGCAATGAATTCGAAAGGTTTTGTTGCTAGAGTAGAGTGGTGAAAGGGACATAGCCGCTTGCTTCTAACCCATTTGTTAAATTGAAGGGGATGAAGGGCTTGTTTGCTCTATGAAGTCGAAAGGGAGAGTGACGGAGATAAACTTATGGTGTCACAATGATCCAAAGGATATAATCGAAAGCCTTAGTTTCCAAATTTGAGAACCCAATCTCATTTTTAAAGTAAATACATGGCAATGTAAAAGAGTTTTGAAGTGGCATTTAACTTTAAAATTTTAGAGGAAGCTTTCCTTGCTAAAGATAATGGGTTAAGGGTATTAACCATATTCGTTAGAAAATGATTACAAGGAATTAAACCATGGACGTTTATGCTGTTGTGTTATTTGATCAGTTATCATGTATACTTGTGTAACAATATTCACTTTATTATTAACCCATAACTGCATTTTGGGGTGTTAAGGGCAGAATAACTGGCTAGGTTGACCCGGTGGTGAATATACATTAAATTAACTCCTGTGTGAGTAGAATTGCATCCAGGGTGTCAGACAGACCAGAATATAGGATGCCCAAGATGGATCAAAAGATTACTGGTTTAGACAGGTTCTTAGTAAGCCTATAAAAACTATGTTGTGGAAATTGTTATTGGCAGGGGCCAATAGGTTCTTAGTGATCCCATGAAAACTATGTCCCGAATAGGTTGTTGATAGAGATCAATAGATTCATAGTTAGCCCATGAAAACCATGACATAAGAGATGTTATGGAGAATCCAATAGGTTCATAGTGACCCTATGAAAACTATGATTGGATGATGTTATTGGTAGACACCAATAGGTTTTTAGTGATTCCATAAAAACTATGAAACCAGACAGATAGTGCGTAAGCTTGGAATAGGTTATTAGTTAGCCCACGAAAACTAATAGGTTAATAGTGATCCTAGAAACTATAACTTGAGACAAATAGTCAGGTGAGTGGGGATGGGAAATCTAGAGCATATTGCATGTTTGCATATCATCCTGATACATTTTATTATGCTACGTCTTAATCATTATGGATACTTGTGCATAGTATATGGTTATTATAAATTGGGTTAAGATACTAGTGAGGGGAAAACTTGTTCTGCTAAGCGGCATGGTCTCACTAGATATCTACATGGTTCGAGATGGTAGGTTATTATTCACACCAAACTTTTTGTCTGACTCAAAGTTTATGTTTTCCCCTTAAACTCTAGGGTACTCAATTGATTTTGAGTAGTTTGAGAGTTAAGGTTTTCAGGTTCTCCTTTAGACGAATAAGCTTCCAGAGATGTGCAGGAGGCAAGCTAACTATTAGGAGTTCTTTCTATTTGATTCATCCATGCGGTTGGTTCATGTCAGAGGCGCCTAGATTCGCCACGATTGGCGAAATTGAATGGTGGCGGTGGAGGTTATGGCGAGCTCACCGTGGGTGCGGCCTTGGGCGAAGGGAACGACAGCGTGGCTGGATCTGGTCGAAGGTGGCTGAAGCTTGCTTAGCAATGTCGTGATAGTCGGCGGCTGTAGGGTAGGGCTTCGATCGTGTTCGTAGGGGTCTGAGAGTTGGTAACGTATTTACAATTTTACCCTTAGTTTTTATTTTAATTTTAATTTGAATTTTAAAACTTCTAATTAGCATAACCTTTTCATACGAGCTCCGATTGATGCGCGGTTTCATCCATTGGGATTGTATCGAAATTCAGGACAACATGAAACTGGTTTGGTTGAATTGGGAGACTGTTCATGTTTTGGGCTTTTGTTGGATTTTTAAATCGACTATAAATCAAAGGGGTTCGCAACCTTTAGGGGCCATCACCCCTTCGTATTACTATATTGATTTTGGACTTGATCGGTGTAACGACCCAGTATTTTCAACCATTCGCATCCATTATAAGTGTATAGGTAGACACTCATGCCGGAGTTGAATTGCTCAAAATACTGCGTTGTAAATAAAATTTGGCAAAACTTAGCATATACGGTAAATAAAATAAATACAGATCACAGACACAGAGTAATATAACAATACTGCAGCGGAAACAAAGGATAGTAGTTCATGAAGCTACTATATATATATATAACAGAGTTAAACAAGATACAACAGAAGTCTCGAATACCATAGATGTCTCAATACAATAATCAAATACAAGATCTGGATACATCACTGGAATCAACAGAATAACTGAAAGCAGGATCGATAGATAACTGGATCTCCAAGCGAAGCTCCAACTCCAAAGGTGAGTCTCCAATGCTGTATCACTCAGTCTGACCCGAGCGTAAAGCAAAACACAAAACACTCGAGTCAGGATTAACATTCTTATATTAATAAATCCAACTCAAGTGAAATATCAACTGAAATACAAGTAACTTAAAGGATGTTTGGGATAACCATCCTCTAAGGATCCGTTAAACTATTTACTATGTAGTAATATACGCTATATACAGTAGTGTCTAAATAAGTAAAGTATAATCATATTGGAAAATAGCGTTAAGGGGATGGAGAACCTTAACGCGGTCGGATCTTAAAATCATAATCGTAGTAAAGCTCGGTATGGTAGGTGACACGGCACAACTAGGCAATGCCAGGGTAGATATACCAATTACGCACACGGACTGATGGATACGCATAGCAGCCACTACCGTTCCACCTCGAACAACATTCCCAAATCGGAGGATGGCCATCTAGTCAAATCACAAGTAAGAGTAAAATATCGAAGGAATGCGTCCGAGAAGAGGTGCTACCTCACTGGTCCGAGATCGCTCCTGTTTTAGCCACCTTATTGCCAACTCACGGGAGTTGGGTCCATGTAACATACCTTAAGAACGTCGCCACCATCCTACTTCATTCTGGAATCTCCACCGCGTACACGGTTGTCAAAGTGGTTTTCGGTATCGACAGAGAGTATGTCCATATCCGATCCCGGTCTCTTTGCCAACCAATCGTTATTATAACACCGTGGTCGTTTCAAAATAGTTTATACTTTAAACCAAAATCATTATCATTTCCAAAACCCAATTTAATACGATATCATTTCACTTCAAATATCCATTTTCAAAATCATATTACTTTCCAAAGTTATAATGCTTTCGAAATCATAGTCTGGAAATCACAGTATTTTGGCAATCGTAACATTTCCTTTTAACAGTTTAGATATTAGAATTTCGTTATAAAATAAATTAGTTTCCTCAAATTTCACAAATCGATTCAAATTAACTCGAATTCCAAAAATTTAATTAAATCAAATCTCACATTATCAGTTTCAACTCGATTTAGCTTCTAAATAAACCATTTCAATTTATCGATTTCAAATACATATCTGAACCATAAAATAAGTCATTTCAATTTTTATATATTTCAAAGTTTTAAATATTCATCATTTCAAAACTAAATTCGATAAATTTATATACATATCAGATTCCCTTTACAATTATTTAGTTTTGAAATATTAACTTAATCATTTCTATAACATTTAAATTCAATTTCAATTTACAATTTAAATAAACAAAACATCTCATTCAAATATTTATACGTTTGAAATATCCATTTAAGTCACCTTTTCAAATTTCAAGTTGTAAATCACTTCTTTAAATTTCAAATTCAATACATTTCAAATCAAACTTATTTAAGTAAAATTCTTAAATAAATATAATTTCAATCAATTTCAAATCATTATAAATTCTATATTCGAAAATATAGAATTAAATAAATACTTAACATATTATTTATCAACTTTATTAAATCAACTTTAATAAATCTTTAAAAATCAATATTTATCAAAACCATATATTTCTTTTCAAAACCATAGAAATCATTTTCAAAACGTTTATATATAGACCAACGGTGTCTGTATATAATTTTCTACCCTATGGTCAAGTGATACGGATATTTATCATTTCAATCCGCAATTTAAAAATATATATACGGGTATATATCTTTTCAACCCGCAATCCCAAATTCAATTCAATGAAAATCGCTTGGGTTTATCATTTCAACCCATAACGATTTTCTCCTATTCTACAGATCGTTCGGGTATGTATCATTTCAACCCATAGTGATTCTATACTAACAGGGAACTTGCAGAGTGATAACAGGTATGATAATAAAATAACAACAGTAACAGGCATATATCAACAATAATAAATAACAGATAATGGTGTCAGATGTCACAGGTGAACAGATACAGAAAATAACAATGTAAATAACTAACAGCAGCATATTTCAATTTACGTTTCAATTGAAATCAAATTTAATAAATATAAGAATGTTAATCGTGAGTGATTGCTCACCTTCCGAGGCTAGAGAAGTTTGAAACACAACCAGCTACGAATTGGATCACGATCTAGAAAATCGAACAATCCAAACAACAGTCTCAAAGTGAAGTAAGCTGATAGCAGATTTGATGGACAAAGCTGATAGATAAGAATCGATGAGGAACGAATCAGAATCAATTAGCTTGGAAAAATTTAAACAAGATGATATTATATTATTATTTTCCTTAAACCCAATATTCGATTTTTATAATACAACTACACTTTAAAATCAATCTTAAATTTAAACATATATATACATATTTATTTTTTAAAAACAACCCTTACGCTAGTATACACACTCATACACCCATAACAATACCTAAAAATAGAACATAGCCTATACAACCAATGTACATAACCGGGTATACTTACCCAAATATAAAGCAAAACAGAGCATGTCCTAACTAGTAAACAAATGTATAAGCCGCTTTTATAAACTATATATATATATAAATGCATAAACTTCTCTGAACGTACATTTCAAAACCAATATTGACATATATATTTAAAACGTATGCATTATATTAAAATTCAGTACAATAAATTATTTCTTAAAACTGTTATATAATACGTATACTATCCAAATACTTATATGACTTTATACATATACTTTCATACATCATATTATATTATAAAATCAACACTTTTGTGAACAATACAACTGGCCGAAATATATAAATTTATATATATATACATATACATAAAATATAAATAAACTACAGATTTTAGACAACCGTACTATGCTTATATCGAAACTTATATAACACAATATAGCCTGACATCATATTTATACCATAAACAGCCAAATGGCAATACTTAACATAATATAAACTACATATGTAACTAACATTCGCAAGCTGTAAATATGGATATAACATTGCAACTAAGCATTTGACTTTTATAACTTTATAACTTAAAATACGAAACAGCTATTATACAATATGTACACCAACATACATATATCCATGTACAACATAAATACTATGTATAACCTATACATCACTAACAGCAAAAAGGTAAACAACTATATATATGACTTATACACTATTATATATACAACAGTAAAATACTCAGTAAACAAATGCTTTATAAACATATATGAATATATATATATGAACATAAGAAGGGAAATAACTTTATATATATTATGTACTAACTGAACAATACATAAGTATATACTTTATAAAATCTACCAGATCATAGTTATTATACTATATTTACATACTAATATATAAGCTAATGTTTATGAACATATATACAACTGTAAAATATAAACTAACATATAAATGCTTATGTAGACAAAATTTATAGATATGCAGACTCTTAACTATACCTTGTTAAAACTGTTAAAGTCACATATATGAACTAAATCAGATAATATAAATCTAGTATAAACTTATATATACTTATATAATTATATATATATATATATATAAGTCATCTACATAACAAACTAACAGACCAAATATATTCATACATAACTTACTGTAAACAATATATAATACTCACATATATATACCTATCTATGCAGTAGAGACAGGGAATGATCGGCAAAAGGAGGAGATGGGGAGGCCAAGCTCGGTTCACGGTTGGGGAGCAGAGGCCGAGGAGGAGGGAAGCGGGTCTCTGTGTGATCGGGTACGGCGTGGCTATGAAGACAAGTGGGCGATGGAGGAAGGCTTCATGGCAGAGGAGGTTGATGAGTGGGTGGTGCTGACGCGTGCTAGGGCATGGGGAAGTTCAGGAGGAGGAGGTGGGCACTGCTTCGGCAATTGGTGGGAAACAACATGCGGTGGAGAGGCAGATCTGGGTGGATCGCGGGAGGCTACGGGTTGCCGAGGTGGCTCTCGGTTGCCTGACAGAGGCTGGGCGCGTGGAGCAGAGGTGGAGGAGATGTGGTAGTGGTTGGGCGTGATGGATTGGCTGATTGGCGTGGGCTGTCACGTGGTGGTTCTCGGCATGGTGGCCTGGGGACGTGATGGTGGAGACGTGGGATTGCCTGGGTGGTATGCTTCGATCGTGGTGGTCTGGAGGGGTTTGGTGGCTTCGAGGCGAGTGGAAGCGTGGCCGAGCAGTTGTAAGGGAGGCCGAAAGAGAATGAGAGTAGAGGAGAGAGATGTGAGAAAAGTGACAGGCAATACAGGAAGAAGGAAGGAAGGAAATATAAGAGAGGAGATGATTGCGTGGCTTCAGATCTAAAACAACATAAAAATAATTTGGAAATAGGAGGATGAATCGGTCTAAACTGAAGTGGTGGAATTGAAATAGCACTGGACAAAAGCTTTGATTCCGGAGAAAATTTATTAAAGCAATTGATATTTGGTTTGGGTAGCACGCTTTTTTTTTTTGAAACCGAAGGAACGTTAAAAGTCATAGCTAATGGTACCGCTACAACGGACCGTTCTCATCGCTTTCTATCGCTTACAGACCTCAAAATACAGAAATAAATATATTACAACGATCAGCACGACGAGGCGATCAAAACGATACATAGATATTAGTGGCACGATCATCCGGACAGAAGTCGATAATCGGTACCGAAAATGTTGTCAATTTACCAAAATAAGATCGACGGAGCAACAGAAGTCCAAATTTGACGAAACGAAAGATGACGTCTCACTCAGAAGATGATTTACAAATTTTCTATGTAAAAATATTCAGGTTTGGAAAACATTTTATTACCACCAATTTTAACTGATTAAATTGAAGTAAATTTACGCGCGAAATAAATTTTCATATTTTCGGACGAAAATTTACCAGTTGCTATGTTTAATTAGACGTATTCCAAATATTAAATTTATATTTCGAAATTTTACTGTTTAATTTTCACAAAATTCAATTAATTAAATAAATAAAACAATTGAAATTTGCGGGTCGTTACACTCTCCCCCACTCAAAACTTTTCGTCCCCGAAAAGGAAGGAAGTAGGAGAATGGAAACAACCAGAAAGAAAAATAGATTAAAAGACAAGATAAGACAATTAATTTATACCATAAAATTTCAAATTAAACTAATTAATATTTAACAATTTGGTTTAATCCACTTCGTTTCACTTAAGTTAAATCAATCTATCTATTCTAAATCCATTGTCTTATTATTTAGTCATTCTCAACTAACAATTTCTAAACTATCAATTTGTATAATCATTTATTATACTCATATTTTATTCAGCAAATTTAATTCTTTTATTCCAAATCATTATTAAGTTTATTCCACTTAAATTTTTTCTCATATATTTAAACCATACAAATTAATTCAAACCATATATAAATTACAATTTAAATTAATTTATATTTAATAATTGATTTTAAATTCAAGGTATTCCCATAAGTTGATCTAATTTCAATTTATTAGTTCTTGCAAAACAACTTTTTATTTGTTTCATCTATTATTCAATTAAATAATTATTCTATTTCTCTCTACTAACACCTTTATAATAAAATTAGGTGTATAACACTTATTATAACCACTCAAATTTTACTTATAAATTTCTTTATATTGTATATTTTCCAATTACATTTTTAACTTCTGAAAAAAAAAATTTTTTTTAGGTAAGTTATGCTAAGATGTAGTTGAGTATTATACAAATAAGATTTTATAAATTCAGTTATTCCCAGTTAACTATTTATCCAAGAATTTGACTTTAGTTTATAATTGAAATCATTTTTAATCAAAAATTTAAGAATTTAAATCTCCGATTTACTTCAAACAATTTAGAGATATATATAATATTTTTATATCAAATCAAATTAAATTTTAAAATCAGATATCTGTATATATATATATATCAAATTATACTGAAGAAATTCAAATCGAATATTTTTTTTCTCAAAACAAAACCGTAGCAAAGCTACAGAATGGTTTCTCCTCTTCGAAACTCGAAAATGAATGTCGATGATGCGGCCGTCATCACCGAAATTATTTTCCAGCGACAAAGAGAAGAGCATTGATTTAAACATTTAAAATTCTTTGAAAACCATTTTATTCGAAAATACTTTAAATAATATACATTTTAAGACTTTTAAAACAAAGTTTGAAATCACCAGAAATTTAATTCTTAAATTCTCAATTTAAATCCATTTGAATTCCAAATAAATTTATAAACAATAGTTATTTTGCAATAGTCAATGACTTACAAACAATGAAATGATAATCAAATATTATCATTTTCAACAACCAAATTATTTAACTTTTAATTCCAGAAAATTTTTCTTATATTTCAAAAATATAATCATACAAATTTATTTCATTCATCAGATGTTAAAATTTATATTGTGTCAGTTTGCTCTATTCAAGTGTTTTGGAAATTCTATCGATAGCGTTGATCAGACGAATCGATCGAAAATCCAAATCAACATCAACAACTCAAACAACACACTATAAACATAAACTATTTTATATTAATTACAAATACACTCCCTCACACGATGATTCCAGAATCGGATTCCGACAGAAGGATAGAGATCCAAATATAGAGGGACTCTAATCCAAGAGGATTATAATCAAAAATAGATACACTCGAAACGAAGGTTAGATGATTGCATTTCAAACAGGAAGATGGATAAAGTTGTATAAATCGCGGGCAACCTTAACCGGGTCAACCGTGATTTCATAGATAAGATCGATGTAGAATTCTGAAGCGAATCGACATTCGATTACCAGAGGTAAAATTCGGGTATAGCTTAAGACAGCAGCATCGTAAACCGAGGATACAGAAATCTCCGGTGAATCAATACCAATTGTAAAGGAGTTTCACCCCAGTACAAATTATTTAAAGATTGGCGAGACCGCCAATTTATTATAGAGATAATTCGAAGTGGAGTTATGGGATACTCCAGAATCAAAAGACACGAATGGGGAGACACGAATGAACTTTGGAACCGAAGTGAACGTTCCAAAATTCAAAGGAACCAAGTCAAAGAAGAAGGAATTCAATCTCGAACGAAAGTGATTCTGTAATTGAATTTACTACATATGCTGAGTTTTGCCTAAAACCAGAGCTCTGATACCACATGTAACGACCCAGTATTTTCAACCATTCGCATCCATTATAAGTGTATAGGTAGACACTCATGCCGGAGTTGAATTGCTCAAAATACTGCGTTGTAAATAAAATTTGGCAAAACTTAGCATATACGGTAAATAAAATAAATACAGATCACAGACACAGAGTAATATAACAATACTGCAGCGGAAACAAAGGATAGTAGTTCATGAAGCTACTATATATATATAACAGAGTTAAACAAGATACAACAGAAGTCTCGAATACCATAGATGTCTCAATACAATAATCAAATACAAGATCTGGATACATCATTGGAATCAACAGAATAACTGAAAGCAGGATCGATAGATAGCTGGATCTCCAAGCGAAGCTCCAACTCCAAAGGTGAGTCTCCAATGCTGTATCACTCAGTCTGACCCGAGCGTAAAGCAAAACACAAAACACTCGAGTCAGGATTAACATTCTTATATTAATAAATCCAACTCAAGTGAAATATCAACTGAAATACAAGTAACTTAAAGGATGTTTGGGATAACCATCCTCTAAGGATCTGTTAAACTATTTACTATGTAGTAATATACGCTATATACAGTAGTGTCTAAATAAGTAAAGTATAATCATATCGGAAAATAGCGTTAAGGGGATGGAGAACCTTAACGCGGTCGGATCTTAAAATCATAATCGTAGTAAAGCTCGGTATGGTAGGTGACACGGCACAACTAGGCAATGCCAGGGTAGATATACCAATTACGCACACGGACTGATGGATACGCATAGCAGCCACTACCGTTCCACCTCGAACAACATTCCCAAATCGGAGGATGGCAATCTAGTCAAATCACAAGTAAGAGTAAAATATCGAAGGAATGCGTCCGAGAAGAGGTGCTACCTCACTGGTCCGAGATCGCTCCTGTTTTAGCCACCTTATTGCCAACTCACGGGAGTTGGGTCCACGTAACATACCTTAAGAACGTCGCCACCATCCTACTTCATTCTGGAATCTCCACCGTGTGACGACCCGGAATTTCGAGCAATATAAATTTAATAATTTATATTAAATATTAAATTGTTATGATATATCTTTGATTTATAAGACTTGAATTAGTACTTTTCTTTTAATAAATATTGTATTGGTGAGTTTTATCTTTTAAAACTAATAAATTATGTTTTATTTAAAATGGATATATATTGATATATATTGTAGATAGGAAGCTTTGTTTAAATTTAACTAATAAGATATGTTTTCAAACTTCTAATATTTCTTTAGTGATTTGGGAATTATCATTTATTTAAAATAAACTTTTCAAAGCTAATAAATAAATATATGGGTTAAATATATAAGATAAATGTTTAAATAGTTTTAAAACTTGTTTTAGCTTTAGTTTAACTTTAAATTTAATTAACAAAGATAGTTGTTCTATTTTCTTTTAAAGGTATAGCTTGTTGAAATATAGTTTAAAGATATATATAAGTTTTAAATCCAATTTTTGTCAAATAATACTTTGGTATATATATTATAAAATAAGTAGTTTAAATAAAAAGATAATTTCTTTTGTTAAATTATTTTAAATTTGATAAATGAGTTTTAATAATATTAATAAATATAAATACATGTTGAAATACAAGATTTTAGTGGTAAGTTAGGCATAGAGTGAAACAAATATACATAAGTTGAAATTTTATAGTTTGTACATTATAAAATAAATACACTATAAAATAAAATAACATTCACTTACATTCCTTTATCAAACCAGTAGCATATGTTTGTATAGAACTAAGGATGATTAGCCAGCCTTCAAGAATAAATCTGCATAGTCTAATGTACATAGAAAAATATAGTAACTTGTTAGAAAATAAACTTACATAGGTTAAGTATGTAAAACAGATGGTTCGAGTATGATAGCCATGCAGTCTTTAGTACAACAAAAATCAAAATGAAAAGGATTTGTAGGCTGTAAAGAAAACAAAAGCAAAGTAAAATACAATATTGTTTGTAGCTTGTATAGGAAAATATGGAAGCTATAATTCGAATATGGATATGCCTGCAAAATTTAAGAGCAATATGAATCAAACAAAGTCAAAATATAAAATACATGTGACTTGTAGATTAAGCCAGGCAAGTGTATAAAGAAAATGAGATATGTGTAAAATGAAGACATAAAGTACAACAACATTTAATGCTCTCTTATCTTAGCAGCATATCAAAATCTATTCGAGTATATACAAATCCTTCAGCCTCCATTTTGTTAAAAAAATCACTGAAATTGTACAAGTGTGTACACTGCCTTGTATAGGATATTATACCCTGTAACTTGTTTAAACATCACTCTGTAAACTTCTTTCCCTTATCACCTTTTCATTTCCAATTCGAGCTAAGTAAATAAAAAGACTAAGATAAAACTTCATTTGAAACCCAAACAAGTCTTCATCTAAAACATCATCAGCAACTACAACTAAAGCAAAAGCAAGGGACTTGGCAAAAGGATGTAAATGAAAACACTTTCCAGTTTTTCAAAGAATTCAAAACAAGTTCAAATGGCAGGCTGTTCAAAAATAAAGATGATGCTCTGTTCTTTTACAAAATTGGTGAGTAACGTTTTATTTAAAAATTTAATCTAAGTTATTATGGAGCATGCTTTCTCTGTGATGATATATATTTTGTATATGTATGTTTGTGCAAAATCTGGGTATATCTGTTCCCTTTTCACTCTGTTCTCCTCTGTAAATTTGTGAGTAACTTCACCTTTAAGCTTAAAGTAAAACTTTGGTTGTAAGTTATTGTTGAGTTCGATATCGTATTATGAAATAGATTTGTATTCCTATTGTTGAAGTATGATGTATGCAGGTAACCTCTGGTTCTTTTTTTTTAGTTTTTACCCAGATTTGTAAAACAAATTTTTATCTCTTAATCTAGTAACCATTAGAAATTAAAATACAAACAAAGATAGTTTGTTTGTTCAAGAATTAAGCTTTAAAAATTTATGTTTGTTAAAACAACTTGTAAATACCTCTGGGAATTTGATTTTACAGAGAGAATTTAAATCTATGAAAAATTCGAATATCATGAATTATAAATTCATTTATATAACTTGAACCACTATTAGAAAATAGGATTTTTAAGATAGAAATGATGGTTTATATTCAAGTATTTTTAGAGCAGTTTGAATATGAACTAAAAATGGATTTTTATCAAAATACGGTGATGGGTGGAGCGTTAGGAGTTGGGGTTTCGCGTGAGGGTGACGGAGCCTCCGGTGGTGTTGGGAAAAATAGCTGGAGTTGCCCCAGTTCGACGTGGAAGCGGCGGTGGGGTTTTGTTTTATTTTAACCTAGTTTAAAGGCATTGTGAATTATCGATTCGTACGGCGTCTTCTCACGATCGAGTGACTCGTGCCTCTGGGATTTGGTAGAGGGGTAGTAGACGAGGTCGAGGCCGGATTTTCAAAGTCATTGGTGGTCGGGAAGGCGAGGACGAGATGTTTTTCAGGTTGGATGGTGGGGTGGCACTGTTTTTTTCTCAGGTCTGAGGTTGGGTTGTTTTCGAATTTGAAGTGGAAACGTGGAGTTGGCGGTCGGGGAGAGGAGCATGGATCATCGTCGACGTGCTCGACGACACAGCACCTCCTGGAGACGAACGTCGCCGTTGTTCACGTGCACGAGCACGTTCCTGTATCTGGTGGTTAGTGTGGGTGGGTAGGAGGAGAACTCGAGATCTACTCGAGTTAATTCTGTTTTGGCCCGAGAGAATTCATGTTTTACTCGAAGTAGATGGAAGGTGGAATATCCTGAAGTCATCTCTGGTGCGATCTGCGTTTGGGCTCGGGTATTTGAGGGACTGGCTCGAGTGAATTTATATTTTTACTCGAAGTAAAAAAAAATAGGGAACTCGGGTTTAATTGTTTCCCAGTTTTCACCTGTAAACTTGGTACCAGTTTTAAAGGTTTGGGTTTAAAGTTAATTAGTGATTGTTTAAAACTTGGAGTTAAAATGGAAGTTCAAAGGAAAAATGAAATAAATGTTTTAAACATATTTAAGTGGGATTTAATCAATAAATGGAAATTGGGTTTTCTTTAAGTAATTAAGATTTAAGATTTAAACTCATTAACCATTAGAAAATTAGAATGATAATCGATAATTTGTAACCGATTTAATTTGTAATTATGAGTTGAAATGTATTAATTAAAGTTTGAATAATGAATTAAGTAATTAATGTATAATTAAAAAAATTATAGATTTGACTTTAATTAATTAATAAATGGTTAATGGAACTTATAATTAAAAATGAGGAAATTGTAATTTATTATTTAAGATAAAGTAATTAATAAATAATAATGAATGTCATTAACTAGATCATTTTATGATTAATTAATATAATTGATTTTTAAATAGTTAATTAGATTAATTAATTTGATAATCAACCTTGAAAATGTTAAAGTGTAATTACTTAATGGGAATTAAGTAAGGAGTAAATTACTCATTTTAATTAATTGAGTAATTTGATTTATCTGAGTTAATTAATTTAGTTTAATTAATTTGGATTAATCAATTGATAATTGGGAGATATAATTACTTAGGAAAGTAATTGATGAATAATTACAGGATGTAATTAATTGGATAATATTTTGATAATAAAAGTAATTTGGATATAATTACTTGAAATTAATCAAGGGATTAATTAAGTTTTTATTGGGAGTAATTAATCTAGGATAATTAATTACTGTATGATATTAATCAAGGTGATTAATATATGTGATTTGAAGATTAGTTTTCTTAATAAAAATAAATCAATAAAATAACTAATTAAAAGTTAATTACTTGATGTAATTAATTTAAATAGTAAATATAGTTAGAGATCACTAATTATTTAATTAATGATGGAATTTTAAAATGAATTTATATGGAATATAATTAATAAATGAAGGGAATTTATTAATGTAATTAGTTAAGTAATGTAATTAACTTAGTTACTTAATAAATGAAGTAATGTAAGATTTAAATTCTATATTTGGTTAAAGTAATTAATCTGTGGAAATAATTTGAGGATAATTACTTAAATGTAATTAAAGATGGTTAATCGGGAATGATTAATAAAAAGGAAAATGGGATGATGATTGATTAATTGATTGATAATTAATAGTAGTATAAGCAAGTTTAATAATGATGAAGTAATTAATTTAATTAACTCTAAATTAATTAAGGGTAGGGTAATTAATTTAATTCATTTTAAATTAATTATCAATGATGTGATTATTAATCCTTGTTTATATATGATGATATGGATCCCATTGATTGATTGTGATCTCAGATATGAGATGAGTAATATTGTTGTGTTATGAATGCTTTGATTGAAGTGTGATGATATAGATTATCCGTCTATGCTGATATGTGATCATCTATCTGTGATATTGTGATTTATCTATCTGTGTTGATATAGATAATTGAATTGAATTGTTTTAACTTTAAAACAACTTGGCCTTAAAAGATACGGTTTGGATTTCGATGAGACCGGGATCGGGTTTCCGTATACCGGGATTCCAGGTCTGGAGACCCGAATACCACATCGATCCAAAATAACGTTAGGTCGTGAAATTCAATTGGAGCAAGTGAAGACTCGAGGTATAAGAACTATACGTCAGTATAACTCTGTGGGTGATTCCGTAATGAGTTTGACGGGATAGTACTTATAGGTTCGAGATGGTGATTCAGAATGCAAGGGCTATGGTCGTTGACTCTGAGGGTGATTCCAAAATGAGTGCAATGAGATAGTGCCTTCGGTTTCGTTCGAACCCGGAACGAACTTGTATGGATTGAATGCTTTCAGAACATCGTCAGGCGGGCGATGAGCATTCTAAGAGATGTGTTCTCTAAAGGTAATCGTAACCTCAAGCCTCATCAACCGGGAATGGCTAAAACAGGGGAGGTGCAGCAAGGCTAGTGGGTAGCACCCAAGTAGGATGAGATTTCCCCTGTCTAGAGGTCCCTTTTTATTCAGCTTAGTGGCAGTTGGATTGCGCACCAACTGTGGGGTTTCTTATCCGGGAATTATCCAGTAAGGGATGTTCCGGCCTTGTGTTGCAGGGGAGCGGGCGTACTCCTCGGTACGGTGATCTAGGCCACGTACTGTGACGGGCGGTACCCCAGTAGCCCAGCCATTGTATGGAATCCAAAATCCAATAAGTGCCTTCGGTTTTGATTGTATTACCCACGTTGTGGCTAGTATGCTGGAATTTAATAGATGTAACAATTTCAGCTATTTCTTATTTACTTGAAAACCCTAGACACTATTATAATATCACTAGATTTCCTAAAAATGTTTTGGTTAGCGTAAGGTAAAAACTTTTCCATGTTTATGTGTGGGAAGTCTTACGTGATACCTTTGTTTCCAAATGATTTTCAAAGTTAAACAATTTTAACCTGTTACTCATACCAGACCCATGTCTGACCCGAAGTTTATTTCTGTTTTTCATAAACTCTCGGGTACCCAAATTTTTACGGGTAGTCAAGGGATTCAGGTTAGCTTTGACGAATTCTGGAGGAGCAATGGAGCAGGAGGCTTCAGCGTATAGATATATAGTGGTTCCGCTGTGTTAGTGTTATTCTGTATTTTCCACTGTGTTGTATCTCTGTAATGCGTGAGTTGTATTAACTAGACAGGTGTTTATAACTGTCTAGTATGGATGTATTATCTGTGTACTCTGATGTATATAATATTTGTATATTTATGTGATATATTATATTTTATTCGTTCCGCTGTTGAGATTCTGTTGTTGTTTCTTCTTCTTCTCTATCTTTTCTACTTTCTCACCTCTTTCTTTTCTTCAAAACGATACGACTTTCTGGGCATAGAAGGTCGGGTCGTTACAGTTGGTATCAGAGCGCTAGGTTGAGCGGATACCTAGGCTCTTAAGTGATTTCTTTCTTGAGAGAGCGTATTTGTATTTTTGATATATTTATATATATATATTTATATATTCTACCTATTGTTGGGTTACCCGTTCAGGTTTTCCAATATAAGTTATAAAGGTAGATAAGGTAGTGGTGTGTAACATGACTACCAATGGTTGAATTTGTTGAGGTTGGAAGTGTCTGACGAGACTGTAGATCTAATACCGTCTCAAGTGAATTTGTGGTGTAAGGATTTCACCAAGTCTCTGAAGGAAATCTGTTAAGATTTGGAGATCATTTTTGAAGCGTATAGTTTGGATGAGTAGAGTTGGATCTGTCGGTTGGACAGAAGCGAGTTATGATATCTTGATCCCTCAGGATGTTGTAGCTGTGTGATGAGACACAGTGACTATGGATGTCTCCGAAGATGTTTTCTTTGGAACGAGTTAAGGAAGTATGTCTGCTTCGGTGTTGTGGCTGTGACCAGCAGGATGTTTTTGGTTGTTTGAGGTCCGAGTTTCTCGAAGAGCTTTGGATTAGGAATTCTTTGGCATTGGTGTCAGCGGTGCAGCTCGGAGTATTCTGTGTATTGGCAAGAAGCTTTCTAGCTTAGCAGTGGAGTTCAGAAGCAGTGGAGTGGTTTCGTTTCTTCGTTGGAGTGGCCAGTTAAGCGTAAGCTGTTCTGTTTGGTAAAGAGAGAACAGTCTTTCTTTGGAAACAGGCTGGATTAATCGCAAAAGTGACTTGCGATAATTGGAGCGTTCTCTTGTGTTTCATATATTTTTCTGGATGACTTCAGGAAGTCAGAGTTTTGTTAGCATCTGGAGATTGAGTTTGGTATCGACTGGATTTCAGAAGTGGTATCGATGGTTCAGCTTAATAGAAGGATGGTTTTTGAGTTGGTGAGGCAGCTCAGGTTTTGGAGGAACTTCTGAGTTTTATTTTTGATCTGTTGAACCATATTTTTGGAATTTGATGTCCCGTCTTTGCTTGTGTTCGTCATCAGCATTGGCGTCTACTCGGATCAGAGTTGTGCAGCGGAAGCAGTTGGGAGTGCATCTGCTTTTCTTTTCTGGAAAAGAGAAGTTGTTTTCTACGGATGATAGTAAAGGTTGTGTTCTTGATTTTGGTCGGTCTTGAGAAGATCATTCTACTAGGTTGTTTTTGGATTCAGATTGTTCTGAAAGGCATCAGTGGGGATGTAGCTGATCAGTAGGGATGAAGGCAGCTTTGGATCGTCCAAAGAGTTTGGTGGATAAGAGATGGAGGAATTTGGATTTCAGAGTTGGAGATTTGATTTTGGATGGATTTTCTCTAATTCAAAGGAGCTCTATAGTTGGATAAGTCTGGAAAGTTAGCTCCGTGGTGTTCTGGATTTTTCTCTGTGTTCTGGAGAGGTAGGTGTTTGGTCTTCTGAAGTGGATTGCCAGTTTGGATAGCTGAGATTCGTTGTATTTCACGTGTCTCTGAGGGAGTACGTGTAAGATTCTATTTCTGGTTTTGGAACCAGCAGTTCAGGGAGTTTTGGGTGTGAGTCAGACTCGTCTGAAGTCTGATATCCTGCCTTGTTTTGTAGATCTAGATGAGTAGGATTCTGTAGTATAGTTGTATTGATTGTTTGGATTCTATAGAGCGAGTAACCCGGTATTTATACTCGGGGAAACTCGAGAGAATCTTATCCAGGATTTTATCTGGATAAATAGGTTTGTTTGATTAGATGATTTGGTTGATATGGTTGTTAGCTTATGATTGATATATGTTTGTTTTAAAATTAAAATCCTAAATAGACTATTAAATTACCTTTGCTTTTAAATTTCGGGGACGAAATTCTTTTAAGGTGGGAGGAATGTGACGACCCGGAATTTCGAGCAATATAAATTTAATAATTTATATTAAATATTAAATTGTTATGATATATCTTTGATTTATAAGACTTGAATTAGTACTTTTCTTTTAATAAATATTGTATTGGTGAGTTTTATCTTTTAAAACTAATAAATTATGTTTTATTTAAAATGGATATATATTGATATATATTGTAGATAGGAAGCTTTGTTTAAATTTAACTAATAAGATATGTTTTCAAACTTCTAATATTTCTTTAGTGATTTGGGAATTATCATTTATTTAAAATAAACTTTTCAAAGCTAATAAATAAATATATGGGTTAAATATATAAGATAAATGTTTAAATAGTTTTAAAACTTGTTTTAGCTTTAGTTTAACTTTAAATTTAATTAACAAAGATAGTTGTTCTATTTTCTTTTAAAGGTATAGCTTGTTGAAATATAGTTTAAAGATATATATAAGTTTTAAATCCAATTTTTGTCAAATAATACTTTGGTATATATATTATAAAATAAGTAGTTTAAATAAAAAGATAATTTCTTTTGTTAAATTATTTTAAATTTGATAAATGAGTTTTAATAATATTAATAAATATAAATACATGTTGAAATACAAGATTTTAGTGGTAAGTTAGGCATAGAGTGAAACAAATATACATAAGTTGAAATTTTATAGTTTGTACATTATAAAATAAATACACTATAAAATAAAATAACATTCACTTACATTCCTTTATCAAACCAGTAGCATATGTTTGTATAGAACTAAGGATGATTAGCCAGCCTTCAAGAATAAATCTGCATAGTCTAATGTACATAGAAAAATATAGTAACTTGTTAGAAAATAAACTTACATAGGTTAAGTATGTAAAACAGATGGTTCGAGTATGATAGCCATGCAGTCTTTAGTACAACAAAAATCAAAATGAAAAGGATTTGTAGGCTGTAAAGAAAACAAAAGCAAAGTAAAATACAATATTGTTTGTAGCTTGTATAGGAAAATATGGAAGCTATAATTCGAATATGGATATGCCTGCAAAATTTAAGAGCAATATGAATCAAACAAAGTCAAAATATAAAATACATGTGACTTGTAGATTAAGCCAGGAAAGTGTATAAAGAAAATGAGATATGTGTAAAATGAAGACATAAAGTACAACAACATTTAATGCTCTCTTATCTTAGCAGCATATCAAAATCTATTCGAGTATATACAAATCCTTCAGCCTCCATTTTGTTAAAAAAATCACTGAAATTGTACAAGTGTGTACACTGCCTTGTATAGGATATTATACCCTGTAACTTGTTTAAACATCACTCTGTAAACTTCTTTCCCTTATCACCTTTTCATTTCCAATTCGAGCTAAGTAAATAAAAAGACTAAGATAAAACTTCATTTGAAACCCAAACAAGTCTTCATCTAAAACATCATCAGCAACTACAACTAAAGCAAAAGCAAGGGACTTGGCAAAAGGATGTAAATGAAAACACTTTCCAGTTTTTCAAAGAATTCAAAACAAGTTCAAATGGCAGGCTGTTCAAAAATAAAGATGATGCTCTGTTCTTTTACAAAATTGGTGAGTAACGTTTTATTTAAAAATTTAATCTAAGTTATTATGGAGCATGCTTTCTCTGTGATGATATATATTTTGTATATGTATGTTTGTGCAAAATCTGGGTATATCTGTTCCCTTTTCACTCTGTTCTCCTCTGTAAATTTGTGAGTAACTTCACCTTTAAGCTTAAAGTAAAACTTTGGTTGTAAGTTATTGTTGAGTTCGATATCGTATTATGAAATAGATTTGTATTCCTATTGTTGAAGTATGATGTATGCAGGTAACCTCTGGTTCTTTTTTTTTAGTTTTTACCCAGATTTGTAAAACAAATTTTTATCTCTTAATCTAGTAACCATTAGAAATTAAAATACAAACAAAGATAGTTTGTTTGTTCAAGAATTAAGCTTTAAAAATTTATGTTTGTTAAAACAACTTGTAAATACCTCTGGGAATTTGATTTTACAGAGAGAATTTAAATCTATGAAAAATTCGAATATCATGAATTATAAATTCATTTATATAACTTGAACCACTATTAGAAAATAGGATTTTTAAGATAGAAATGATGGTTTATATTCAAGTATTTTTAGAGCAGTTTGAATATGAACTAAAAATGGATTTTTATCAAAATACGGTGATGGGTGGAGCGTTAGGAGTTGGGGTTTCGCGTGAGGGTGACGGAGCCTCCGGTGGTGTTGGGAAAAATAGCTGGAGTTGCCCCAGTTCGACGTGGAAGCGGCGGTGGGGTTTTGTTTTATTTTAACCTAGTTTAAAGGCATTGTGAATTATCGATTCGTACGGCGTCTTCTCACGATCGAGTGACTCGTGCCTCTGGGATTTGGTAGAGGGGTAGTAGACGAGGTCGAGGCCGGATTTTCAAAGTCGTTGGTGGTCGGGAAGGCGAGGACGAGATGTTTTTCAGGTTGGATGGTGGGGTGGCACTGTTTTTTTCTCAGGTCTGAGGTTGGGTTGTTTTCGAATTTGAAGTGGAAACGTGGAGTTGGCGGTCGGGGAGAGGAGCATGGATCATCGTCGACGTGCTCGACGACACAGCACCTCCTGGAGACGAACGTCGCCGTTGTTCACGTGCACGAGCACGTTCCTGTATCTGGTGGTTAGTGTGGGTGGGTAGGAGGAGAACTCGAGATCTACTCGAGTTAATTCTGTTTTGGCCCGAGAGAATTCATGTTTTACTCGAAGTAGATGGAAGGTGGAATATCCTGAAGTCATCTCTGGTGCGATCTGCGTTTGGGCTCGGGTATTTGAGGGACTGGCTCGAGTGAATTTATATTTTTACTCGAAGTAAAAAAATAATAGGGAACTCAGGTTTAATTGTTTCCCAGTTTTCACCTGTAAACTTGGTACCAGTTTTAAAGGTTTGGGTTTAAAGTTAATTAGTGATTGTTTAAAACTTGGAGTTAAAATGGAAGTTCAAAGGAAAAATGAAATAAATGTTTTAAACATATTTAAGTGGGATTTAATCAATAAATGGAAATTGGGTTTTCTTTAAGTAATTAAGATTTAAGATTTAAACTCATTAACCATTAGAAAATTAGAATGATAATCGATAATTTGTAACCGATTTAATTTGTAATTATGAGTTGAAATGTATTAATTAAAGTTTGAATAATGAATTAAGTAATTAATGTATAATTAAAAAAATTATAGATTTGACTTTAATTAATTAATAAATGGTTAATGGAACTTATAATTAAAAATGAGGAAATTGTAATTTATTATTTAAGATAAAGTAATTAATAAATAATAATGAATGTCATTAACTAGATCATTTTATGATTAATTAATATAATTGATTTTTAAATAGTTAATTAGATTAATTAATTTGATAATCAACCTTGAAAATGTTAAAGTGTAATTACTTAATGGGAATTAAGTAAGGAGTAAATTACTCATTTTAATTAATTGAGTAATTTGATTTATCTGAGTTAATTAATTTAGTTTAATTAATTTGGATTAATCAATTGATAATTGGGAGATATAATTACTTAGGAAAGTAATTGATGAATAATTACAGGATGTAATTAATTGGATAATATTTTGATAATAAAAGTAATTTGGATATAATTACTTGAAATTAATCAAGGGATTAATTAAGTTTTTATTGGGAGTAATTAATCTAGGATAATTAATTACTGTATGATATTAATCAAGGTGATTAATATATGTGATTTGAAGATTAGTTTTCTTAATAAAAATAAATCAATAAAATAACTAATTAAAAGTTAATTACTTGATGTAATTAATTTAAATAGTAAATATAGTTAGAGATCACTAATTATTTAATTAATGATGGAATTTTAAAATGAATTTATATGGAATATAATTAATAAATGAAGGGAATTTATTAATGTAATTAGTTAAGTAATGTAATTAACTTAGTTACTTAATAAATGAAGTAATGTAAGATTTAAATTCTATATTTGGTTAAAGTAATTAATCTGTGGAAATAATTTGAGGATAATTACTTAAATGTAATTAAAGATGGTTAATCGGGAATGATTAATAAAAAGGAAAATGGGATGATGATTGATTAATTGATTGATAATTAATAGTAGTATAAGCAAGTTTAATAATGATGAAGTAATTAATTTAATTAACTCTAAATTAATTAAGGGTAGGGTAATTAATTTAATTCATTTTAAATTAATTATCAATGATGTGATTATTAATCCTTGTTTATATATGATGATATGGATCCCATTGATTGATTGTGATCTCAGATATGAGATGAGTAATATTGTTGTGTTATGAATGCTTTGATTGAAGTGTGATGATATAGATTATCCGTCTATGCTGATATGTGATCATCTATCTGTGATATTGTGATTTATCTATCTGTGTTGATATAGATAATTGAATTGAATTGTTTTAACTTTAAAACAACTTGGCCTTAAAAGATACGGTTTGGATTTCGATGAGACCGGGATCGGGTTTCCGTATACCGGGATTCCAGGTCTGGAGACCCGAATACCACATCGATCCAAAATAACGTTAGGTCGTGAAATTCAATTGGAGCAAGTGAAGACTCGAGGTATAAGAACTATACGTCAGTATAACTCTGTGGGTGATTCCGTAATGAGTTTGACGGGATAGTACTTATAGGTTCGAGATGGTGATTCAGAATGCAAGGGCTATGGTCGTTGACTCTGAGGGTGATTCCAAAATGAGTGCAATGAGATAGTGCCTTCGGTTTCGTTCGAACCCGGAACGAACTTGTATGGATTGAATGCTTTCAGAACATCGTCAGGCGGGCGATGAGCATTCTAAGAGATGTGTTCTCTAAAGGTAATCGTAACCTCAAGCCTCATCAACCGGGAATGGCTAAAACAGGGGAGGTGCAGCAAGGCTAGTGGGTAGCACCCAAGTAGGATGAGATTTCCCCTGTCTAGAGGTCCCTTTTTATTCAGCTTAGTGGCAGTTGGATTGCGCACCAACTGTGGGGTTTCTTATCCGGGAATTATCCAGTAAGGGATGTTCCGGCCTTGTGTTGCAGGGGAGCGGGCGTACTCCTCGGTACGGTGATCTAGGCCACGTACTGTGACGGGCGGTACCCCAGTAGCCCAGCCATTGTATGGAATCCAAAATCCAATAAGTGCCTTCGGTTTTGATTGTATTACCCACGTTGTGGCTAGTATGCTGGAATTTAATAGATGTAACAATTTCAGCTATTTCTTATTTACTTGAAAACCCTAGACACTATTATAATATCACTAGATTTCCTAAAAATGTTTTGGTTAGCGTAAGGTAAAAACTTTTCCATGTTTATGTGTGGGAAGTCTTACGTGATACCTTTGTTTCCAAATGATTTTCAAAGTTAAACAATTTTAACCTGTTACTCATACCAGACCCATGTCTGACCCGAAGTTTATTTCTGTTTTTCATAAACTCTCGGGTACCCAAATTTTTACGGGTAGTCAAGGGATTCAGGTTAGCTTTGACGAATTCTGGAGGAGCAATGGAGCAGGAGGCTTCAGCGTATAGATATATAGTGGTTCCGCTGTGTTAGTGTTATTCTGTATTTTCCACTGTGTTGTATCTCTGTAATGCGTGAGTTGTATTAACTAGACAGGTGTTTATAACTGTCTAGTATGGATGTATTATCTGTGTACTCTGATGTATATAATATTTGTATATTTATGTGATATATTATATTTTATTCGTTCCGCTGTTGAGATTCTGTTGTTGTTTCTTCTTCTTCTCTATCTTTTCTACTTTCTCACCTCTTTCTTTTCTTCAAAACGATACGACTTTCTGGGCATAGAAGGTCGGGTCGTTACACACCGCGTACACGGTTGTCAAAGTGGTTTTCGGTATCGACAGAGAGTATGTCCATATCCGATCCCGGTCTCTTTGCCAACCAATCGTTATTATAACACCGTGGTCGTTTCAAAATAGTTTGTACTTTAAACCAAAATCATTATCATTTCCAAAGCCCAATTTAATACGATATCATTTCACTTCAAATATCCATTTTCAAAATCATATTACTTTCCAAAGTTATAATGCTTTCGAAATCATAGTCTGGAAATCACAGTATTTTGGCAATCGTAACATTTCCTTTTAACAGTTTAGATATTAGAATTTCGTTATAAAATAAATTAGTTTCCTCAAATTTCACAAATCGATTCAAATTAACTCGAATTCCAAAAATTTAATTAAATCAAATCTCACATTATCAGTTTCAACTCGATTTAGCTTCTAAATAAACCATTTCAATTTATCGATTTCAAATACATATCTGAACCATAAAATAAGTCATTTCAATTTTTATATATTTCAAAGTTTTAAATATTCATCATTTCAAAACTAAATTCGATAAATTTATATACATATCAGATTCCCTTTACAATTATTTAGTTTTGAAATATTAACTTAATCATTTCCATAACATTTAAATTCAATTTCAATTTACAATTTAAATAAACAAAACATCTCATTCAAATATTTATACGTTTGAAATATCCATTTAAGTCACCTTTTCAAATTTCAAGTTGTAAATCACTTCTTTAAATTTCAAATTCAATACATTTCAAATCAAACTTATTTAAGTATAATTCTTAAATAAATATAATTTCAATCAATTTCAAATCATTATAAATTCTATATTCGAAAATATAGAATTAAATAAATACTTAACATATTATTTATCAACTTTATTAAATCAACTTTAATAAATCTTTAAAAATCAATATTTATCAAAACCATATATTTCTTTTCAAAACCATAGAAATCATTTTCAAAACGTTTATATATAGACCAACGGTGTCTGTATATAATTTTCTACCCTATGGTCAAGTGATACGGATATTTATCATTTCAATCCGCAATTTAAAAATATATATACGGGTATATATCTTTTCAACCCGCAATCCCAAATTCAATTCAATGAAAATCGCTTGGGTTTATCATTTCAACCCATAACGATTTTCTCCTATTCTACAGATCGTTCGGGTATGTATCATTTCAACCCATAGTGATTCTATACTAACAGGGAACTTGCAGAGTGATAACAGGTATGATAATAAAATAACAACAGTAACAGGCATATATCAACAATAATAAATAACAGATAATGGTGTCAGATGTCACAGGTGAACAGATACAGAAAATAACAATGTAAATAACTAACAGCAGCATATTTCAATTTACGTTTCAATTGAAATCAAATTTAATAAATATAAGAATGTTAATCGTGAGTGATTGCTCACCTTCCGAGGCTAGAGAAGTTTGAAACACAACCAGCTACGAATTGGATCACGATCTAGAAAATCGAACAATCCAAACAACAGTCTCAAAGTGAAGTAAGCTGATAGCAGATTTGATGGACAAAGCTGATAGATAAGAATCGATGAGGAACGAATCAGAATCAATTAGCTTGGAAAAATTTAAACAAGATGATATTATATTATTATTTTCCTTAAACCCAATATTCGATTTTTATAATACAACTACACTTTAAAATCAATCTTAAATTTAAACATATATATACATATTTATTTTTTAAAAACAACCCTTACGCTAGTATACACACTCATACACCCATAACAATACCTAAAAATAGAACATAGCCTATACAACCAATGTACATAACCGGGTATACTTACCCAAATATAAAGCAAAACAGAGCATGTCCTAACTAGTAAACAAATGTATAAGCCGCTTTTATAAACTATATATATATAAATGCATAAACTTCTCTGAACGTACATTTCAAAACCAATATTGACATATATATTTAAAACGTATGCATTATATTAAAATTCAGTATAATAAATTATTTCTTAAAACTGTTATATAATACGTATACTATCCAAATACTTATATGACTTTATACATATACTTTCATACATCATATTATATTATAAAATCAACACTTTTGTGAACAATACAACTGGCCGAAATATATAAATTTATATATATATACATATACATAAAATATAAATAAACTACAGATTTTAGACAACCGTACTATGCTTATATCGAAACTTATATAACACAATATAGCCTGACATCATATTTATACCATAAACAGCCAAATGGCAATACTTAACATAATATAAACTACATATGTAACTAACATTCGCAAGCTGTAAATATGGATATAACATTGCAACTAAGCATTTGACTTTTATAACTTTATAACTTAAAATACGAAACAGCTATTATACAATATGTACACCAACATACATATATCCATGTACAACATAAATACTATGTATAACCTATACATCACTAACAGCAAAAAGGTAAACAACTATATATATGACTTATACACTATTATATATACAACAGTAAAATACTCAGTAAACAAATGCTTTATAAACATATATGAATATATATATATATATGAACATAAGAAGGGAAATAACTTTATATATATTATGTACTAACTGAACAATACATAAGTATATACTTTATAAAATCTACCAGATCATAGTTATTATACTATATTTACATACTAATATATAAGCTAATGTTTATGAACATATATACAACTGTAAAATATAAACTAACATATAAATGCTTATGTAGACAAAATTTATAGATATGCAGACTCTTAACTATACCTTGTTAAAACTGTTAAAGTCACATATATGAACTAAATCAGATAATATAAATCTAGTATAAACTTATATATACTTATATAATTATATATATATATAAGTCATCTACATAACAAACTAACAGACCAAATATATTCATACATAACTTACTGTAAACAATATATAATACTCACATATATATACCTATCTATGCAGTAGAGACAGGGAATGATCGGCAAAAGGAGGAGATGGGGAGGCCAAGCTCGGTTCACGGCTGGGGAGCAGAGGCCGAGGAGGAGGGAAGCGGGTCTCTGTGTGATCGGGTACGGCGTGGCTATGAAGACAAGTGGGCGATGGAGGAAGGCTTCATGGCAGAGGAGGTTGATGAGTGGGTGGTGCTGACGCGTGCTAGGGCATGGGGAAGTTCAGGAGGAGGAGGTGGGCACTGCTTCGGCAATTGGTGGGAAACAACATGCGGTGGAGAGGCAGATCTGGGTGGATCGCGGGAGGCTACGGGTTGCCGAGGTGGCTCTCGGTTGCCTGACAGAGGCTGGGCGCGTGGAGCAGAGGTGGAGGAGATGTGGTAGTGGTTGGGCGTGATGGATTGGCTGATTGGCATGGGCTGTCACGTGGTGGTTCTCGGCATGGTGGCCTGGGGACGTGATGGTGGAGACATGGGATTGCCTGGGTGGTATGCTTCGATCGTGGTGGTCTGGAGGGGTTTGGTGGCTTCGAGGCGAGTGGAAGCGTGGCCGAGCAGTTGTAAGGGAGGCCGAAAGAGAATGAGAGTAGAGGAGAGAGATGTGAGAAAAGTGACAGGCAATACAGGAAGAAGGAAGGAAGGAAATATAAGAGAGGAGATGATTGCGTGGCTTCAGATCTAAAACAACATAAAAATAATTTGGAAATAGGAGGATGAATCGGTCTAAACTGAAGTGGTGGAATTGAAATAGCAATGGACAAAAGCTTTGATTCCGGAGAAAATTTATTAAAGCAATTGATATTTGGTTTGGGTAGCACACTTTATTTTTATTTTTTTTGAAACCGAAGGAACGTTAAAAGTCATAGCTAATGGTACCGCTACAACGGACCGTTCTCATCGCTTTCTATCGCTTACAGACCTCAAAATACAGAAATAAATATATTACAACGATCAGCACGACGAGGCGATCAAAACGATACACAGATATTAGTGGCACGATCATCCGGACAGAAGTCGATAATCGGTACCGAAAATGTTGTCAATTTACCAAAATAAGATCGACGGAGCAACAGAAGTCCAAATTTGACGAAACGAAAGATGACGTCTCACTCAGAAGATGATTTACAAATTTTCTATGTAAAAATATTCAGGTTTGGAAAACATTTTATTACCACCAATTTTAACTGATTAAATTGAAGTAAATTTACGCGCGAAATAAATTTTCATATTTTCGGACGAAAATTTACCAGTTGCTATGTTTAATTAGACGCATTCCAAATATTAAATTTATATTTCGAAATTTTACTGTTTAATTTTCACAAAATTCAATTAATTAAATAAATAAAACAACTGAAATTTGTGGGTCGTTACAATCGGTGCACCTTGATTTGATTTGGGGGTTGTGGACTCGTTGGGCGGTCGTAGCTACGATGCGTTACCATCAGCTAGAAAGGGTAAACTGATAGAATCCTACCTTGGGCATTTGCTCACGTGCCTTGTCATACTTTTATCCTTATACGCGCCCCACTACAATTTTGTTTTAGTATGGTACTTATAAGGGACATGTAACGACCCAGAATTTTAGTTATTTGGAATTAGAATATTTAATTAATTTTAAATATTGAAAAGTTAATTTTATAGATTAAATAACTTGAATTTCAAAAATAGTGATTCATTGGATTATTTAATTGTTAAATTTAATAATTGAAATTGGTAAAATAATGGAATCTTGAGTTTTAAGTTAGATAAAAATAATTCAAATCTTATTTAATTTTTATTAATAAGAATGAATGTAATAAAACTTTTAAATTGGATTTAAAAGTGATTTACTCGATTTTGAAATATCTCGTTTTAATTAATGAGTGAAAATAGCCTTCCTGGGCACAGTCTCTGATTTCGATGAAACCAGTTTCATTGGATCCATAATAATAAATTATAATACCCCATCAAATTTCGTAGCAATCAGACGTATCATTTGATCATGCGAAATTGAAATGCGTTGAAATTAATATTGAAATTTTAATATAATAATTAGGTTCAGAATATGGTATAACATATAGAACGCTAGGCGTCACGTCTTGATTGGAGTACGAATTATATAGCTAGATATTTTGAATTTTAAATAATATATTATCTTCGATTTAACTATACACTGCCATGTTCCTTCTTATCAGCTGCACCTACATGTACGAGCCCAAACCCTTCTTCCTGTTATCTCCCATCACCCCTCCTCTATTTAAACACTACCAGGAAAGAAAAAAATAATATCTCACAAAATACTCATTTAAAAATCGTCAAACCAATTTAAAATTCATGTTTCGAGTAAATCTTTCCTTTGGTATGCTTGGTTGAAAGTGCGGTAGACTTTGGATGATCGTCAGTGGATAGTCGCGTGAATGTTGAGAGCTAGGATTTGCTTTTGGGGTTGTTGGAGGCCGAGTTTGGGAAAATGGTGAGCGCAGTTGAGTTCGTCGTTGCTTGAGTCAGACGTGGCCGAATATTGGTGGGTCGCGATCAGGCGTGGGGTGTCGCGACAGTTTGGGTTCACGATCAGGCATGGCTCGGTCGCGATCGATTTGGGATGGTCGAGTGCTGAACTGGTGGGGTGGTCGTGTAGGATGTAACGAGGAGTTTGTAGGCAAGGTCGGCTTGTCGATTAGGGGCTTGGAGGTGTTGTTCTCGTGTGCATGTACAGGGATGGCTCGGTGTCACTGTGCACGATTGGGTTGGGGAAGAAGAAGTTTGAGGGGGTAGGATTGTAATTGTCTTGAAGTTGTTTAAATTTAACTTTAAAATACTGTTAACTTATATAATTCATATCTCTCTCATACAAAGTTCGATCGAGATGAAACCTTTCGCATTGCGATCATATCTACGAGTGCTTCGAAATGGAACTAGTTTGGACAAATTTGGAGATTATCGAAAATTGGGCTAAAATCGAACGTCGTCTGGTTTTAGTTCCAAATTGGAACGCCTCGGCGACGATAGAAAATTTCGGTGAGTTAAACTCACCATTTTGGATAACTAGTATAATATATAGTTGATAAAAATTGTTGAATGATTGTTTGGATGAATTATTATGTTTATTAGTTGGTTTGGATATATTCCTGCCCTTGGAGCAGATGAGACCCTATTACGTTCCCGTGTAAGAGTGGATGACCCTTTGTATACAAATCCCGCCTCGAAGTGGTTGATTTATATTTTATGATTATATAACATTTGTGAGGCAAGGGGAAAACAGGTTGAGGGATCCAACGGGATTCCTCGCTATTATTGAACTATACCGTTTCAATGATATTTCCTTTATATGGATTATTGGATAATAAATATGATTGTAGATGATGTGGTTATAACATCGTTATATGTTTGAAAATAAAAACCAGTAGCGATAAGAAAATCAATATCGATATTGGTTAAGTGTTGGGTGGCTATTAGCCTTAAATTAGTATTTTAAAAATACTATAAATTGTCGTTAAGTCGGAATTGGTTTTAAAAGACAAGAAATGATTTTTAAATCCGAAATCGGGTTTTGGAAATATTTTGTTCTAGGGATTTAATTAATTAATTTTAATAATATTATTTTTAAGTTATTCAATTATATTAATGTTGTTTTATAGTTATTTTATTGTAGTAATATTGTTTTAAAGTGTTTAATTAAATTGATATTGTTTAAAAAGTATTTAATTATATTAATATGGTTTTAAAGTTAATTAATTATACTAGTAAGAATTTAAGGTTATATAATTATATTGGTATTGTTTTAAAGTTAACTGTCTAAAGTAAGATGGATTTAAAGAATTATCAAAAGGTGATAAGGTTAATTATTTAAGAATAATTATGGTTTGGAATTAATATTAAGGATTATTAATAAGGTTTTAAAATAAATTATTATTATTTATGAAAATGGTGAAGGTTAATTATTATTGTTCTTAAACAATATTTTATAGTTATTAATTATCATTTTTAAGATGTTTTAAAATTTATAAATTTTAATATTAATAATCATTATTATATAATGGTGTTTGAAGTAAAATATTTTAAATTATTTGCAATTATTTCTGAGATCCCGGAAATATATATTTGAAAGACTTAGATTTTATAAAGGAGTTATAAAATGGGTTTGAAGAATTAAGGAAAGGTTATTTGAGAAGTGAAGAGTTTATAAATGATTAGATATTTATAAACGAATTTCAGCAACAGGTTTATAGATTTATAAAAGATGTTTTATAAATGGTTTATGGATTCATAAAAGGGTTTATAAGTGATTTTTGAAATGTATAAGAAGCTTATAAGGGATGAAATTTTTATAAAGGGATTATAAATGGTTTTCAGAGGTTTACAAAATGATTTATAAATGGTTTTGGAGAATCGAATAAAAGAAAACTTTCTAAATTTTGTGGATATACTTATGCCGTTGAGATAAGTACATGGATATTTCTAAGTATTGAAATATAGAGACTTGCGAGTATATCTTTGTAATTTATGAAGTGGGTTTTATTTATAAAGGATTTATAAAAAGGAGGCCGGTGGTCGCTATGTGCTTAACCCATGTTGTTTTCACTTATGGAATAAATCTTTGTGTGAATGTTTGTTTATTTGATAGTTCAATAACCGACTATCAAATCTTGGCCTAAATATGTAATCCTTCTTAATTCTGGTGGTAGGGAAATATTCCCTACGTAACACCGAAGGATTTTAACTCTGGAAATATCTAGGGAAAACACGGGAATTATATGGTGCAGTTACCATCGGTGGTGCTATACTGTACGTATAGACTCATTTCGTTCTTCTAAGACAAATGGTAAGGAGATCCGTCCACTTAAACGGTTAGGGGGTGATCCTTGCTCTTATGTATTGTCTGATTATTTCTTAAAGAACAAGTATTGAGCATTCTGAAAATCGGCGTTTGGTTTAGTAGAGCACCCAGGAAACAGAAGAGTGTACTCGTAAGAGTGACTCGAATCTGTAACCACTTCGGAAACCATATACGGTTCTATGGAGGAGTTTCATGATATATTGAGATGTTGGGATCCATGTGTGATTTTGAGACCCATTGGGGTATGGGAATCCGGGTGTGATTCCAAGATCTAATTGAGATGTGGGAATCTATGTGTGATTCTGAGACCCGTTGGGGTATTGGAATCCATGTGGGATTCCATGATCTATTTGGTGGTGGTGCGTAAGTTGGAATGCCAGACATAACCTCATCAGCGGGAATGACTAAAACCAGAGATATGAGGCATGGCCAGTAGGGTTTCAAACCCATAGGGTGTAGTCGGCTCCTCCTAGATGTCACTTACAGTTGATATGCATGCATGGGGTGATGCACTCGGTCTTAGCGAGACCAGCTATATTTTTCCTATGGTACTTCACTAGGGATGTATGCTGCTTCAGAAGGATAGCTCTGATCCTTATGCAGGAGGATCGTTCCTCGAAGTACTGAGGGCACCTCCATGGAAATCCTACACAATTAGTGAACGCGCCTTATCGATTTTCGATTATATGCCTAGTTTTATTGTGATGTACACTCACGAGCATCACAGCTACTTGATTATTATTATTTTCACCCTTAGACATTATCATAATACCAATGGATTTTCTATAGAAAATGTTTTGATTATCGTAAGGTAAAAACCCGTCCGTGTTTATATGCGGCATGGTCTTACGAAATACTTTTGATTTCAAAGATTTTTACATAACTTTTAAATCCAATTGGGTGTGTTTTCTCATGCTGGTTTTCTAGACTGACTCGGGTGTTATTTTATTATAATGCTCAGGTCAGACCGAGTATATTATAGATTAGTTTGGATGCTTGGAGCTTCAAAAGACGGATTGGAGGCCGAAGACGTACTCACGTAGATGGTTATTTTCTGCTGTATGCATGGTTGTGTTGTCAGCAATTGTGAGGACGAACTGTTATAACTATCCAGGCTGAAATAGGTTAGTATACTCTGATTGATGTTTGTATACACACATATTACAATTTTGTTTTTGTGTAAAGATTTATGGTATAGTATAGATTATTCGTTCCGCTGTGAGATTATGTTCTGTTTAGTTTTCTTCTTATCTTCTTCCTTCTTTCTTTCTTTGACTATCGGGTCTTCCGGCATTCGATTGATCGACATGTGATACAATGGACGTATTAGTGTCTATTTTCGAGGGTTGAAAAGACGGGTTCGTTACATTTGGTATCAGAGTTGAAGGTTAAGCGAGAACCTTGGCTTTGGTGGGAATTACTCATTAGAGATAGGTAGGGTTAGTAGCACCCTAGAATGAGTTTGAGTGTTTATAAATATATATATATATGAGCGCGTATTTGTTAGTGATATATAAAATTGTTTTATATTGTGTTGGTTGATCTATTAAGTGGCTTATGAACTCTGGTCAATACGAGTAATTAACATCATTGATAGGGATCCCTAAACATTTGAGTAGAGCAATTTGACATGGTATGTTTTGAAATTGGGTAAATGAAATAATTTTACCCTGATTATAGTTTTATATATAAAGAAATAATTTTTTCAGAAAATTATTATGGTATATATGTTGTGCTTCGTTGTTAGAGAATGATAATATTTGATTATTATCATTTGTTGATTGTTGTTTGTGATCGAATAAAGGTTGATACTATAATGTAAAAGATTAACAGTTAACAAGTGATTTTATATAACCAAAGTGAGATTATATAAATATATGGTTTATAAAAGTGATTATAAATTGAAAGGAAATGAAATTTCTAAAGTATATTATATAAATATATGATTTATAAAAGCGGTTTATAAAATTAAAAAGGATTTAAAACCTCGGAATTTGGGAATTTAAATCCTGTTGGTTTTGAAAATGATTTTTCGAGGTTTTGAAAATAATATTAGTATTATTTGGGAAATATTTTGAGTAGGAATATTTAAATGGATTTTAAAGGAATAGAAAGCACTGAACTCACTTCGGTCATTGGAAAATAATTTCAGTGATGACTGTACCATCATCAAAGTTCATTTTCGAGTTTCCAATGGAGGAATTGCTACCATTGGAGTTTTGTTAAAAGTAGTTTTGATTTTAAAATCCAAAAGAATGATTTGATACACCAAAGGGAATTATATATATATATATATATATGATTTCAAAAATGATTTGAAATAATTAAGAACAAGGTGTTTAAACTTTGGGATTTTCATCTAAATATTTTATTGAGAATGAAAAAATTGAGATGGAACTTAACTTAAGATAAGTGAAATAAAACGAATTTTGAAAAGAAATTCAGTATAAGTTAAGTTAAATGAAATGAGTTTTTGGAAATAAAATTGATTATGATTGAATGAATTAATGATGGAACTAATTGAATTAGTCAGTGATTTGGATATGCTTTGGAATGTTGATTGATTAAAATTGAATGCTGAAATTAGAAATGGAATTGAATTTGGTTAGATACGGATAAGGACTTAATTTATGAAATAGGAATAAACACGAGAAGAGTTGTGTAAAATGTTTATAAACTTAAGTAAACTTTTATGAAATGATTCATAAATGAAATTAATATAGAGTGAAATGTGTTAAACATGAAATTTGATGAAATGGTCCCTAAGAGATATTGGTATTAAAAAAAATACTAAGTAATAAGTGAATGTGGATAATTGAATGTAGATCAACTGAATGTGGGTAAAATGAATGAGAACGGGATAAAGGTGAATAAAAGGAATTTGGTGTAGCTAAGAATCAATTGAAATAAATACGTAAGTTGTATAGATATTACTTTATTCGCATAACGGTTTGATCCAGATTCGGGCATAGGATTTTGAGATAATGTATATCGATCCGAGTTGGAATTTTTCACTCGATTCTCGACGGCGAGCACTGGATATGGATTTTTGATTGATTCTGGGATTCTCTATCATAGTATATGGCTATGCAAGGAGAATAACGGTTTCTGATCAAGGAACCGGATCGGAGTCCGCACTAGAGGGTCGTGTGAACGATACTAGTTCGGAAGTGAAATTGTGTGATTGAGCGAGCAAACAGATTTGATATTGCGTACAGATGATATATGTACATCGTGCAGGCTTAAGTAAAACAAATGTTGAGAATTGGGAAAATACAAAATAAAATAATTATGAACTATATGATTGGATATCATTGGTAAATAAGATGCAGGTATATAAAAGTAAGAGCTAATTTGATGCCCTTGATTTCATAACTAAAATTGGATTGCCCAACAAAAAGGTATATGTTTATATTGTTGATTAATTTGATGGTTTTATGATTGAGCCACTTGGCTTTAGTTTTCTTTTGCTGGTTTGTGCCCTGAGTGGCAATTCGTAGTTGTTTCGATCGAGCCACGCAAAGAAGATGCTGGCGAAATTTTAACAAGTTAGAAATTTTGAGGAAATATTTTGATAACTAAAATTTGATTTTGAGTTATAACTTGAAATGATTGAATGAGATGATAGTAGTTGGAATCTATGGATGGATTTTGAAACTTGGTAAAAGTAATAACAAGGTTTCAACAAATTGGTTTTGGGAAGTTAAAGGTTTAAAAGGATATGGCAAGTTATTTGAACTAATTGGTTCTATAAAAGTAAGGGGTTTGGGCATTTTTCCTACCTTGGCAATTTCGGGGACGAAATTCTTTTAAGAGGGGAAGAATGTAACGACCCAGAATTTTAATTATTTGGAATTAGAATATTTAATTAATTTTAAATATCAAAAATTTAATTTTATAGATTAACAAATTTGAATTTAAAAAATAGTAATTCGTTAGATAATTTAATTGTTAAATTTAATAATTGAAATTGGTAAAATAATGGAATCTTGAGTTTTAAGTTAGATAAAAATAATTTCAAAGCTTATTTAATTTTTATTAATAAGAATGAAGGTAATAAAACTTTTAAATTGGATTTAAAAGTGATTTACTCGATTTTGAAATATCTCGTTTTAATTAACGAGTGAAAATAGCCTTCCGGGGCATAGTCTCGAATTTCGATGAAACCAGTTTCATCGGATTCGTAATAAGAAATTATAATACGCCGTCAAATTTCATAGCAATTAGACGTATCGTTTGGTCGTGCGAAATTGAAATGCGTTGAAATTAATATTGAAAATTTAATATAATAATTGGGTTCAAAAAGCCATCTTCTCCATATGATCGAATTAGGCCTCGAAACTAGTTCCATCGCGTTCGTAATAAGGGTATAACATATAAAACGCCAGGCGGCACGTCTCGATTGGAGTCCGAATTATATAGCTAGATATTTTGAATTTTAAATAATATATTATCTTCGATTTAACTATACACTGCCATGTTCCTTCTTATCAGCCACACTTACCTGTACGAGCCCACACCCTTTGTAACGACCTCGAATTTTAATTTAATTTAAATTAATAATTAAATAAATTTTTGAATAAAAATAGTAAAATTAATTTTAAATGGATTTATTGATTGCGAGTTTCCCCGAATCCAAATATATTCTGTATAAAACATTTAAAATTAAAATATTATATACATGTGTATATATGAGAATATATATATGTATTTGAACACATCGGAGTAAATTTGAAATAATATAATAGATTTGATTTGTGTTTAAATTGTAAATAATAATTTGAGTGTATGAAAATATATATATATATATAGAAATTCAAGACAAATGGTTTTAAAAATAAATAGAAATTGATATATATATATATATATGCATATAATTGGAAGAAACTATGGTTTGAAGTTACAATAAAATAAACTTTATAAATATTTAACTTAAGTATAAATCAAATGTATGAAATAAAATAATTAATAAGTAAATAAATGTAGTAATTAATAGTATAAATTTCAAAATAAAGGAGTAATAAATAAACAGGATATGCAGGTAAGTATAAATGCAAAGCTAAGAAACAAAATAAATAAATAAAATATCTAGTCATGAAGTATAAAACAAAGTATAGAAAGTGTTTGCAGGCTGAAATAATCAAAGCTAAAGTAACACATAAATAAAATTTAACAAAATAGAAGTTATTCATACTACAAAGTAACAAGACAACAAGTACAAAATAAACAAAGCATCTATCAGCCGAGCTAAAAAGTAAAATCAAGTATAGGTATGAGCTGCAGTATTGTAAAAGAAGAAGAACAAAAGTATGCAGGCAAATAAACAAGGGAAGAAAATATATCTTCATGATGCTTGTACAGGAAGTATTAAACAATTGTGTACACTTGGAAAAGAAGAAAACTATTATCTAAGTACATACGAAAGGTAGGGGATGAGTGTTTGTAGACATAAGGACATAAGCATTAAATGTTTGTATCTTTAGTACATTTTATATCTCATTTCAGTCTCCTCTATAGAAAAATATCTCTGACTTGATAATGTTTAAAACAAATAATATCCTGTAAACTTCTTTTTATATGTATCACCTCCTACCTAAATTCGTTCATTCAACTAAAAAAAAAACTGAAGTGAACTACAACTTCACTTTAAACAACAAATACTTCAACTTGAACAAACATAAACAACTGGAAAATGAATTCAATAACTTCAAAGCTTGAGAGAAGAATCAACTTGATTCGAACCTACAAAGCAACAAATTCAACATAATCAAAGTTGCAGTTCAAAAACATCAGCTTCAGGAATCAAAACAAAAGCATTTAAAACCTAGAACCAGAAATAAGAAGACTGTCCCCTGTTCTCTGTTTTTACAGGTGAGCAAACTTCTAAACAAATCCTTTTATCTGTGAGTAAACTAAATTGTTATATTTAGACTTATACCTGAAGTCATGTGTGAAATGTTCCATGGGTATATGAGTATACTTTGCACGTATAGGAACAGGCTACATGAGTATATCTGGGTTTTGAATGTGTATGCTTATATTCAAACTATGGCTCTGTTCTTGTTGTTCAGGTTTCAAACTTGAAAAAAATTTAGATTTTCTACCTGAATCACACTCTAGACTTCATTATATATAAAAAAAAAATTTGTTATATCAAATTATAATTTTTTAAACAGCTTCAAAGTTCAAGCTAAAACCAGTTTGAACAGAAAGGCAAAGAACAGTAAGAATTAAAAACATATCAGAATTTCGATCTTTAAAAGTGAATGATTCAAGTATATATTCTGGTTTGTTATCGAGAATTATGATTTTTAAAATTATAATCATGATTTTTAGATTGGTAGATCGCGAGTTATTGCAAGTTGATCAGTTTTGGGTGATTTGTCGATTTGTGACGATCTAAAGGATTTTAGTTATTGCAAATGGGTGCTGGAGAAGCTTCAGGGGTAGGCGATTGCTAAAAAAATGCTAGATGATTTTTCTATTGAATAGGATGGCTGGTCGATCGTGATTTAGGGTTTGGAAGGCGGTTCTGTTAAGTGTATTGGCGAGGTGATCTCGTCTAAATCGAAGCGTCGAGTTCGATCGCGAGGTGGGGGATAGCGGCCTGGTGACGTAGTGGTGCTCTGGTAGAAGAGCCGGGGTTTCCAGTTGACGAGATCGTCGGCGGTAGGTGAATGTGTCGATCGGTTTCATCTTGACATGTTCCAAATCATTCGATTTTGATGGGTGGGGTTTTTCGCGAATCTGGATGGTCGTGAGGCTCGTGGGTGTGCTGTCGACTTGTCGATGATCACGATGGTGGCCGGAGGTGGTCGGGGTTCGTGTGCACGTACACGCGTGCACATCTGTTATCTGGGTGGTTTTGGAATTGGAGAAGAAGAGATGTAGCTCGGGTTATTTCGAGTTGTGACTCGAAGTGGACGGGGAGTTGGTCTCGAAGCAAGTACAGGGAATCTCGAGTGAAAAAGAATGTTCCAGTTTTTAACCTGGAAACTTGTTTTCTCTGTTTTAAAGATTTTAAACTTAATTTAAATTTTTAAAGCAAATATTAAACTGAGTTTGATCTAAAATGTAAATAAAGGTCCAAGTTTGAATTGGAATAAAGTTTGTAAATAAATAAAGATAAAAATTCAAGTCGTTTAAATGACATAAAAACAATTAAATGATTAAAGAATAATAAATCAAAATGAGTTGTAATTTATTAATGTTAATTAACCAGAATTAGTAATTTATGCACATAATTTACATCTGATTTAAATTAATCCGACAATTAACTGACCTCACTTGTGAATGTTTGGATTTCGTTGAATGACTTGATTGTTTGATATCCCTGATATGTGATGCTTTGTGATATTGTGATCTATAGTTTACTCATCTGTATATTATCTGTGATCTGTGAATGAACGATAAGCGTTGTTCTTATACCGCTTATCAACTATATCCTGTATTTTGATCTGTGATGATTGATGTTGCACTATTGTATGTAAAACCCCTGGACTACACCATACACACACAAATATGGATTTCATGTGGAAATCGGTTGTCACAGATAATTTAAATTTGATGTTTTTGAAATTGAAATTTTAATTTCAATTGATTTTGAAATTTGAAATTTAGGGTTTAAAGTGAAAAGCTTTTGAAATAGAATTTCAAAGATAAAAGTTATTTTAAATAACTTAACCGAGTTTTGAAAATTTAAATAATTTGATTTAAATTTGAATTCAAGTTTGAAATTGAAATCTATGATTTGGAAACTAGGGATAAAAGATGATATAAATGTGTTTGTATGAATTAAACCATTTTAAAGTATTAATTTGGGAATTTGAATTTAAACCAAGGATTTCAACTCGTATGAATGGATCAGATTTTCAAATTGAAAACTGTTGTTTTCAAATGATAAAAGCTTTTAGATAAGAAAAGAAATTCCAGTTTAATTAAAGGAAATTCAAGATCGAATTGAAAAATGGTTTTTCCAAGTTATAAATGAATTCTTTTTTTGAAAACTATGAATTGAATCTGTTTATTTTTAACAGATTTAAAATAATGTTTTGTTAAACCATTCGAAATGAAATTGTTTTGAAAGCTATTTGTTAAATCTTTGATTTAAAGATTCAACGAATTAATTAAATTGAAATGGAAATCGATTTGGAAAATCTGTGAATGAATCTTTGTGAAATTAAGTGAATTTTGTGAATTAAATCTTTTTGTTAAAAAAAGATTAAAATGGGAATTCGTTTAACCATTTGAAAGAGAAAGTTTGGGTTTAAATTGTGACTTAATTGAAATCCCATTATCCATTTGTTTTTGAATATTGCGCTCACTATTCGGGTTAGCCGGGAAAAGACATCTGTGTCATATAACTCATTCCGAATAGTGATACGTCGTATATGGATAGCATTTGAAGATCGGTGTTGAAGACCGGATATTTTCGAAAATGAAAGGACAACCTGTCGAATGTCTCTGCACTGGGTAGCTCCCGGTATAGAGATTTATATCACTCTTTTTGTGATGGGAAGTCTGGACGTGATTTGAAAATTATCCGGATTTGCAAGGGCTTCGTGAGAAGTGCCTTCGGTTCTGTTCGATCCCGGAACAGACTTGTATGGATTGTATGTCTGACATTACACTTTGAGATATAAAGCCGATTTCTTTCAAATACATTTCTGTTGGTGGCGGAGAATTTATTCTCTTAGCTTAACACCCTTCTTTGAGACGTACGAGCTCAGAGGTTATGTAGTTGAAATTTATCAGCGATATATCCCAATTTGGTAATGTGGCATGCTGAGTGTTGCTGTGTGATGATCAATGTTTGATCATTTGTGATATGATCTTTTGTTTGATCATTTATCTTTGTGATCATAGGTTGATCATCTGTTGACCCAAAGCGTGGCTTTTTGAAAAAGCGTAGCTTTGTGCACGAGACTTCGTCGAGCCTCACAACCCGGTAATGGTCGAAACAGGAATTGTGCGGCAAGGTTTTCAGGGGTAGCTCCCCTAGGGTATGACCATTCCTTCTGGAAAAGGGTAGTATCATGGTATGGAGCCCAGATACTTACTCATGTGGATACACTTTCTTTATGATGTGTGATGTTGGTTATCGAGCGCTCGGATAAAGGTCCCAAAGGACCGGGGGTGGCATATCTGAGGTTTCTTTTATCCCTTGGGAAAAGGGGTTGCCGGCCTTGTTTGGCAGAGAACAGTTGGTTCTCGGAACGTCCCGCCAGAGGCGTTTCTTTCGTGGAATAGGAAGTTCCTTAGCTTGACCATTTGTTGGAAATCCAAACAAAACAATACGAGCCCTGTACGGTTTTAGTTGTATTACCTGCCATGGAATGTGGTGGTAACCTGCTATTGAACATGGTAGCTATAGTAGGCATAAGTGCGAAATGTCTATGCTGGCTAAGATTTATATTCTACTTTCGAAATTGTTTTCTACACTATGCACTAGTAATAATATCAAATGATTTGATTTTGCGTAGTAAGCATCTTTGACTATCATAAGAAGAAATCTCCTCCAATTCTGCGTTTGCATTGTGTGTGTGGTGGGAGGTCTTATGGTAGTTTCTGTAACGACCCGGAATTTTGAACGAATTAAATTGAGAATATTTAATTAATTTTAAATATTTGAACGGTAATTTAATTTGAATCCCCGATTTCAATTTGAATTTGACGATTAAATATTAAAATTTAATCTATTGAAAGTTGAACAAAAATTTGAATCTTCAATTTAAAGCTGAAGAAAAATATTTCAAAAGCTTTTAAATTTTATATTGATAATTCTGAAGATAACAGAAGCTTCAGAATCGAAATTTAAATCGATTTGATCAGTTTTGAATAAATCGTTCGAACCGATATTTATAGAATAGTCATTTTTCAAACAGTCTCGGAATTCGACGAAACCAGTTCCGTTGGGTCCGTGACATTGCATTATTGTCGGATTTCCAATTTCGTATTTTTCGGAGTTGTTTCGTGACTGTACGATATGCAAACGCGTTAAGATAAAATGAAATTCAAATTAAATTTAAAATTTATATTAATATACATCACCACGTTCTCTTCCCTTAATTTCAGCCGAGAATCACGAAATGATCGTGCCAACCATCCCCTCCAGTTTCAAAAGCCAAATCGAATTCGAAGAAAATTTATTATCTCGTTCAAAAGATAAAAATCAGAACGAAGCCACTTCATTCTTTTCATCGTTCCCTTTCCCTCTCATCTGCCGAAAAATTGAAAAACCAAAGTGAAGTCGAAATCTAATGGCGGCCCTCCTTCTCCTCGGGGCTGTTCGATTTCGAGAGGGCGGTCGAGCATTTGGCATCAAGGCGAATCGAAGGCTGCAGCATATCGCGAGTCGCGGTCGAGGCCAGAGGGGATGGAGACCATTCGATTGATTCGCGAGTAGTTAGGGTTTGGTTTCGGCGACGTCGCGGTGGCTCGCGTGTGCGTGGGGTTGTCGCAGTTCGATTCGAGGAGTTCACATTTCTGGTGGCAGCTCGAAACTCAGCGGCGCGAGATGGAGTTTAGGGTGGTTCGCGAGTTCGTTGCGACTGGGTGTCGGTGGCAGGGGCGACTGCGAAGTCAGGTGGTCGATGGAGTTCGTCGGCAGATCTGGGGTTGCGTGCAGTTCACTCGAAGTCGCGAGTATGAGTCTCGTTCGATAGTGAGGTATAACCTGCTTTAGTTTAATTCCGTGCACATTTATATATGTATACATGAATTAGGTACATATATATATATATACACAGAGATGATTAGATAGTGTGTGTATATAAATATATATATTTTTGGTTATAAATTATACAGCAGTATTGATTTTTACTGCAAGTTTAAATAGGTGTATAAACAGAAAATAAATGATGATATTTATATAGATATATATATATATTAAGTTTGAGATAAAAAGAAATTTTACTTAAGCAAATTTAATAAAGGAAATTGATTTGAGTTAAAGATATTTTTTTTTAAGTAAAATTTTGGTTGGATAGATTTATTTAAAAGGAATCAGTTCGAATTATAAATTTTTGTTAAATAAATTTATTTAAAAGAAATTAGTTAAAAGTAAAACCATCGGTTAATTAAATTGATCAAACGAAAAATTGTTATTCGATTAATTCGAATTTTTAATAAATTGTATAAACTGTTTATACTAGGGCTGAAATGAAGAAACAGCCGAAAATGGAAATGGATTGCTAATAAAAGCGAAGGTGAGATTTTTCTCACTCGAATAAAATGTGGAATTTTTACAGTTATTGTTTGATTGATATGATTGCTGTTTGTATTAGATATGATAGGATATATCTATATATATAGCAGTATATACATATTGGCATATGTATATATTGGATTGATGATTTCCCGCCTCGTATAGCGGATGAGACCCTATTGCGCCGTTAGTAAGCGGATTTTTATAAAACCTATATACCGCGATAATTCCGTACTAGAGCGGAATTGGTATTGTGCTAACATCTTTGGATGCAGGGAAACAGGTTGGAGGGATCCAACTGGACCCCTCACATTGATTGAATTTATTTCTATCGTGATATGAATCTGTGAATGATTATAGTGATGCTATACATCATATTGATATCTGGAAATTGTTTGAAAGCTAAAATTTAGCTGAATGGATGTTTTGACATCATTGGATTCCAAAAATAAACGAAATTGAATTTTTGAAATCAAAGTAGAAATTTCTAAGTGAATCAATTTTTGAAATTGAATATATTTTGAAAAAAAGAAAATTTTAAAGTATAAAAAGTTAATTTTTATAATCTTATCGAATTAATTCAAGAATCAAGTGAAAATGTTAAATAAATGGATTTCGTAAAATAGTGATTATAAATTGAAGAATTTAATTTAAGAATTTGGATTTTTAAATAGACTGAAAGAAACAATTGAAATATAATTTCTTTGAAAGGAATTTATTTAAAAGGAGATAAGTTGGAAATCCAATTAGAAATTTAATTGGTAAGTTGAAACGATTTGGGAAATCAATGTAAAATGATTTCAATTTAAAGAATCCATTTAAAAACAGGATGTTGAGTAATTTGAGAAAAATAAGGAATTTATTTAGTAGTGATAAATAAAATTAGAAATCAATCTGTAATTGATTTAGTATTTGGAGAAGAACTTTGAGAAATCAGTATGGGATCTTTTATTTAAAGTTGAAAATAAATTTAGAAATCAATATTGAAATTGATTTGGTATTGAAGTTTTAATAAATGGAATTGGAATTTATAAAAGTTGGTTATAAATCCGAAATCACTTATTTTGATAAGTAGAATTTAGAAGTTAATAAAAGGAGAATTTTATAAATCAAAGTTGTTAGAAAATATAAAGGTGAATTTATAAACGTAGTTTTATAAATTCGAAATCAATCAAATTTGATGAATTTAAATATAGAGATTATTAAGGGAATTTTATCCACGATTTTGGACAGTGGATAATTTTAGAAATAAATGTGTAGAAAAGATTGAAATGTGGTTAGTGAAGTATATTCACGATTTTGGACAGTGAATATATCTTTAAGTAAAATGAATATAGTTTTGGAAAAATGATATTTGAAATGAAGTTAATTGTTTTAAAAGATGTTTTAAAACGTGTGAACTATCGAAATCATAGATTTCAACATTTATTGTTGAAATAGACGTTTTCGAGAAATAAGGAAATGGTGGACTATAACACTGTTGTTATAGTAAATGATTTCCGAAAGGAAATGTTTTTAATGTAGTATTGGGATTTATATATCTATCTAAATTTCGAATCCCTATACTAGTGATTTTGAGTCGTCGTAACGATGTTTTACGCAACATTCGTTTTGACTCAAATAGATGTTAAGATGTATGATTTCCTTAAAGAATGAATATATACTTAATATTGATTTAAGTATATCGAATATTTTCAAATGTTGAAAATAAATGATTTGGGAATTACTTATTATTAAATAAGTAGGGAAATGCTTTTCCAAAATGAAATGAAGTGTTTTTGAGAATTTATCTTCTTAAAGATAAATCGAAAGTGAATATTTGAAAACGATTGAAAATCGAATATCTGTAGATATTTTGAAAATATAAATTCAATATGGAATTTATAAAAGAAAAGGGAATTTGTTTAAAAATAAATATTGATTTATTTTTGAAGTGTGGAAATTTTATATCTAGTAAAGATATTTTGGAAGATGGAATAATTTGGAAAAAATTTTTGGAATCTGATGAGGTTGCGCATCTTTATTGATAGTTAAATAACCGACTATCAATAATTACCTTGAATGGTATTTGTTGTGAATTGGATGAATTTGAATGCCACACTTATTTTGAATAATCGCTCACTATTCGGGTTAGCCGGGAAAGGACCATGGGGTCGTATAACCCATTCCGAATATGTGATACATCGTTATGAATTGCATTCGAAGACCGGTGTTGAAGACCGGATATTTTTGAAAACGGAAGGATTACCGTCGAGTTACTCTACATCGACTGATCTTCGATTTAGAGGTTTTATCACCCTTAGTGACGGGAAGTCCGGACGTGATTAGAAAATTATCTGGAAATGCAAGGGCTTCGTGAGAAGTGCCTTCGGTTCTGTTCGATCCCAGAACAGACTTATATGGATTGTATGTCTGACGTTACAATTTGAGATATAAAGCTGATTTCTTTCAAATACATTTCTGTTGGTGGCGGGGAATTTATTCTCTTAGCTTAACACCCTTCTCTGAGACGTACGAGCTCAGAGGTTATGTAGTTGAAATTTATCAGCGATATATCCCAATTTGGTAACGTGGCATACTGAGTGTTGCTGTGAAATGATCAGTGTTTGATCATTTGCGATATGATCATTTGTTTGATCTTATATCTTTGTGATCATAGGTTGATCATTTTGTTTGACCCGAAGCAGGGCTTTTTGTAGAAAGCGTAGCTTTGTGGACGAGACTTCGTCGAGCCTCACACCCCGGAAATGGTCGAAACAGGACGAATGCGGCAAGGTTCTAGGGAGTAGCGCCCCTTAGTGTATGTCATTCCTTCTGGATAAAGGTGGTATCATGGTATGGAGCCCAGATACTTAACCTCTGTGGTTGCTGCAAAATTTATTTCTTTGTGGTTGTTGCGAATCGGGGATCCTCGGGAAGATCGGTGACGATCGGGGGATGGCATACGCGTGTCAGTAGTTACCTATTTTTGCAGAGGTAACCCGGCCTTGTGTTGGCAGAGATCCGGTTAGGTTCTCGGGTCGTCTATTCCAGGGACGTACCCATTGTGGATAGGAAGTTCCTTAGCCTGACCATTTGTTGGAAATCCAAAGAAACAATACGAGCCTTTACGATTTCAATTGTATAACCTGTCTCCTCAGGAGGCAGCTATAGCAGGCATAATATAATGGTACCTATGCTGGCTAAGATTTATATTCTACTTTCGAAATTTTTTCCACTATGCACTAATAATAATATCAAAAAGAATTTGATTTTTGCGTAGTAAGCATCTTTGACTATCATAAGAAGAAATCTCCTCCAAGTCTGCGTTTGCATTGTGTGTGTGGTGGGAGGTCTTATGGTAGTTTCATTTTCCAAAAGCATTGCGCATTGACTTCAAAAATTATTTTGTTGTTTTAAAGATAAAACTGTTTTACGATCTCACACCAGTCACCATGACTGACTCGGAGTTTATTGTTTCCCTTCTAAACTCTGGGTGCCCACAAATTTTCACACGGGCAGTCTAGAGTTAGATTATCAGGATATTCTGGATATTCTGGAGCTTTGGAGATGAGCTGGATGACGAGACGTAGTATTTGTATCTGATAGTATTTATTCCGCTGTGTATTCTGTATGAGGACAAGTTTATATAACTGTCCATTGTTGTATATTGACTCTGATGATTGATGTATATATATAAAATGATATAGTTCTTTGTTTTAAAAGACTAGTGTTTATTTATTATATATTGTTCCGCTGCGATATGTGAGATTCTGATATTGTTCTGTTTCTGTTGCTGTTCTGTTGTTCTTCTTTCTTTCTTCTCTTTTTCTTCTATCTTCTTCTTCTACTTTTCCTTTTTCTTAAAACCATAACTTTTCGGGTTTCCGGCATTTGATGGCTCAGCAGTCGATAAAGTGAGTATCGATGTTGAATTTTCGAAAGTCGAAAATTTTCGGGATGTTACATTTGGTATCAGAGCATATGGTTAAGCGACAACCCTGCTCTGTTGGGTGTTACTCATTAGAGATAGAGTCAGTAGTACTCTAGAATGAGTTGAGTGTAATAATAGATACGAGTGCGTATTTGTTAGTGAATATAAAAATGTTTTATATTGTGTTTGCTTATCCGTTGAGATGTTTGTGAATTTTGGTCGGTATGTGGGACGCCATATTATCGATAGAGATTTCTAAACACTTAAACGAGGCAAGACGACATAGTATTGTTTTAAATGGGGTAAATGAAATAATTTTGCCCAAAACTATTTTTGTATAGAAAAGAAGCGATTTTCTATAAAGTACTATAGTATATGGTTGCATGGATGTTAGGAAGTAATAATAGTGAATTATCATCACTGAAATTGAATAAGAAATTGAAATCGTAACTCCAAAGTTAAGAAATAAATTCACATACAAATGAAATTTGAGAATATAAATTATAAATGTGAATTGTAAATTGAAACGGAATTCCAGAGAAGTTTTTGGAAATGATTTGAAAGGAATTTGTAAATTTTGGAGATTTGAAAAGTTTAAATTCTTTTTGGCTTGGAAATGAATTTCAAAGGTTTGAAAAGTATTTTAGAGAGATGAAAGCTCTAAACTCTTTTCGGTCGCTGGAAAATAACTTCGATGATGACCGCGGCATCACCGGTGTTCATTTTCGGGTTTCTAAAAGAGGAATTGCTGCCAAATTGTTTTAAAAGGAAGTTGTTTGAAAAATTTGGGTTTTGTTTTGGAAATTCAAAGGATAATTTGAATTGTTTTCAAAATGGTTTTGAAAAGGCTGAAAAGACTCTGGAATTGAGTACTGAATTATGAAAATAAATGAAAATTGTGAATGAACGAATAAATTTGCAAGTGAATCAATTAAATAAAATGAGATTGAAAATTGAAATTCGTTTCAAATTTGTAAGAAATGAATTGAATTGAATAATTATAAATGAAAGATGAATAAAAGATAAAATTCATAATGGAATGTAAATAAGTTAATAACTTATAGAATATTTGGTAATTTGATAGAAATGAGATTCAAATTGAAAATGAATGAATTAGTGGATGAATGAATAATTTGCAATTGTAAATGAAATTGAAGACAAATTTGAAATTGTAAGTGAATTGGAATTTGTAATGAGTTAGTAATTGAAACTAAGCTAAAAGAGCAATTATGAATGAAAGTTGTTTGGTTAATAGAATAAACCGAATGAAAATATGAAATGCAAATTAAATGGAATGGAATCAATTGCAAATGAAGTAGAATTAAAATAAATTGAATTTGTATCAATTTGAATTGGGTATAAACTAAAATGGATATGAATTCATTTTGTTTAAAAACGAATGTAACTTCAACCGTAAATATATAAGCATATACTGAAAATTTTGTAAGCGAATTTGCAAAATAGTTTGAATGCTGTAACTAGATATTATGGCTAGTAGATATACAGGTATAAAGGGAATTGAATTTGATTTCACAGATAATTTGAATTGCTCGACAAAAGGTACGTATTTGAATTATAATATGAGTTTTTGATGATTTCTGGGCTAGCCGCTTGGCTTTTTCTTTTTCTTTTTGAAATCTGAGAGTCCGTAGGGACGTTTTGTAGTCGTGCCGTATTAGCCGCGCAAAGGAGACGCTGGCGAAATTTTTCAGAAATTCCGAGCGTTAAAAAATTTTTGAGAAATTTTGACAGTTAAAATTTGAATTTAAACTCAAATTTGAATTTTGAAGTAAACAATGATGTTTGAAAACTATAGAAGGTTTAGAAATTTAGTTGAATGATAACGAATCTTTAGTAGAAAGATTTGTTTTGATAATTTGATAAAACTACTGAATTGTGAAAAATAGTAGACGAGTTGAGGACCACTTTTCCTAACTTGTAATTTCGAGGACGAAATTCTTTTAAGGGGGGAAGTCTGTAACGACCCGGAATTTTGAACGAATTAAATTGAGAATATTTAATTAATTTTAAATATTTGAACGGTAATTTAATTTGAATCCCCGATTTCAATTTGAATTTGACGATTAAATATTAAAATTTAATCTATTGAAAGTTGAACAAAAATTTGAATCTTCAATTTAAAGCTGAAGAAAAATATTTCAAAAGCTTTTAAATTTTATATTGATAATTCTAAAGATAACAGAAGCTTCAGAATCGAAATTTAAATCGATTTGATCAGTTTTGAATAAATCGTTCGAACCGATATTTATAGAATAGTCATTTTTCAAACAGTCTCGGAATTCGACGAAACCAGTTCTGTTGGGTCCGTGACATTGCATTATTGTCGGATTTCCAATTTCGTATTTTTCGGAGTTGTTTCGTGACTGTACGATATGCAAACGCGTTAAGATAAAATGAAATTCAAATTAAATTTAAAATTTATATTAATATACATCACCACGTTCTCTTCCCTTAATTTCAGCCGAGAATCACGAAATGATCGTGCCAACCATCCCCTTCAGTTTCAAAAGCCAAATCGAATTCGAAGAAAATTTATTATCTCGTTCAAAAGATAAAAATCAGAACGAAGCCACTTCATTCTTTTCATCGTTCCCTTTCCCTCTCATCTGTCGAAAAATTGAAAAACCAAAGTGAAGTCGAAATCTAATGGCGGCCCTCCTTCTCCTCGGGGCTGTTCGATTTCGAGAGGGCGGTCGAGCATTTGGCGTCAAGGCGAATCGAAGGCTGCAGCATATCGCGAGTCGCGGTCGAGGCCAGAGGGGATGGAGACCATTCGATTGATTCGCGAGCAGTTAGGGTTTGGTTTCGGCGACGTCGCGGTGGCTCGCGTGTGCGTGGGGTTGTCGCAGTTCGATTCGAGGAGTTCACATTTCTGGTGGCAGCTCGAAACTCGGCGGCGCGAGATGGAGTTTAGGGTGGTTCGCGAGTTCGTTGCGACTGGGTGTCGGTGGCAGGGGCGACTGCGAAGTCAGGTGGTCGATGGAGTTCGTCGGCAGATCTGGGGTTGCGTGCAGTTCACTCGAAGTCGCGAGTATGAGTCTCGTTCGATAGTGAGGTATAACCTGCTTTAGTTTAATTCCGTGCACATTTATATATGTATACATGAATTAGGTACATATATATATATACACAGAGATGATTAGATAGTGTGTGTATATAAATATATATATTTTTGGTTATAAATTATACAGCAGTATTGATTTTTACTGCAAGTTTAAATAGGTGTATAAACAGAAAATAAATGATGATATTTATACAGATATATATATATATATTAAGTTTGAGATAAAAAGAAATTTTACTTAAGCAAATTTAATAAAGGAAATTGATTTGAGTTAAAGATATTTTTTTTAAGTAAAATTTTGGTTGGATAGATTTATTTAAAAGGAATCAGTTCGAATTATAAATTTTTGTTAAATAAATTTATTTAAAAGAAATTAGTTAAAAGTAAAACCATCGGTTAATTAAATTGATCAAACGAATAATTGTTATTCGATTAATTCGAATTTTTAATAAATTGTATAAACTGTTTATACTAGGGCTGAAATGAAGAAACAACCGAAAATGGAAATGGATTGCTAATAAAAGCGAAGGTGAGATTTTTCTCACTCGAATAAAATGTGGAATTTTTACAGTTATTGTTTGATTGATATGATTGCTGTTTGTATTAGATATGATAGGATATATCTATATATATAGCAGTATATACATATTGGCATATGTATATATTGGATTGATGATTTCCCACCTCGTATAGCGGATGAGACCCTATTGCGCCGTTAGTAAGCGGATTTTTATAAAACCTATATACCGCGATAATTCCGTACTGGAGCGGAATTGGTATTGTGCTAACATCTTTGGATGCAGGGAAACAGGTTGGAGGGATCCAACTGGACCCCTCACATTGATTGAATTTATTTCTATCGTGATATGAATCTGTGAATGATTATAGTGATGCTATACATCATATTGATATCTGGAAATTGTTTGAAAGCTAAAATTTAGCTGAATGGATGTTTTGACATCATTGGATTCCAAAAATAAACGAAATTGAATTTTTGAAATCAAAGTAGAAATTTCTAAGTGAATCAATTTTTGAAATTGAATATATTTTGAAAAAAAGAAAATTTTAAAGTATAAAAAGTTAATTTTTATAATCTTATCGAATTAATTCAAGAATCAAGTGAAAATGTTAAATAAATGGATTTCGTAAAATAGTGATTATAAATTGAAGAATTTAATTTAAGAATTTGGATTTTTAAATAGACTGAAAGAAACAATTGAAATATAATTTCTTTGAAAGGAATTTATTTAAAAGGAGATAAGTTGGAAATCCAATTAGAAATTTAATTGGTAAGTTGAAACGATTTGGGAAATCAATGTAAAATGATTTCAATTTAAAGAATCCATTTAAAAACAGGATGTTGAGTAATTTGAGAAAAATAAGGAATTTATTTAGTAGTGATAAATAAAATTAGAAATCAATCTGTAATTGATTTAGTATTTGGAGAAGAACTTTGAGAAATCAGTATGGGATCTTTTATTTAAAGTTGAAAATAAATTTAGAAATCAATATTGAAATTGATTTGGTATTGAAGTTTTAATAAATGGAATTGGAATTTATAAAAGTTGGTTATAAATCCGAAATCACTTATTTTGATAAGTAGAATTTAGAAGTTAATAAAAGGAGAATTTTATAAATCAAAGTTGTTACAAAATATAAAGGTGAATTTATAAACGTAGTTTTATAAATTCGAAATCAATCAAATTTGATGAATTTAAATATAGAGATTATTAAGGGAATTTTATCCACGATTTTGGACAGTGGATAATTTTAGAAATAAATGTGTAGAAAAGATTGAAATGTGGTTAGTGAAGTATATTCACGATTTTGGACAGTGAATATATCTTTAAGTAAAATGAATATAGTTTTGGAAAAATGATATTTGAAATGAAGTTAATTGTTTTAAAAGATGTTTTAAAACGTGTGAACTATCGAAATCATAGATTTCAACATTTATTGTTGAAATAGATGTTTTCGAGAAATAAGGAAATGGTGGACTATAACACTGTTGTTATAGTAAATGATTTCCGAAAGGAAATGTTTTTAATGTAGTATTGGGATTTATATATCTATCTAAATTTCGAATCCCTATACTAGTGATTTTGAGTCGTCGTAACGATGTTTTACGCAACATTCGTTTTGACTCAAATAGATGTTAAGATGTATGATTTCCTTAAAGAATGAATATATACTTAATATTGATTTAAGTATATCGAATATTTTCAAATGTTGAAAATAAATGATTTGGGAATTACTTATTATTAAATAAGTAGGGAAATGCTTTTCCAAAATGAAATGAAGTGTTTTTGAGAATTTATCTTCTTAAAGATAAATCGAAAGTGAATATTTGAAAACGATTGAAAATCGAATATCTGTAGATATTTTGAAAATATAAATTCAATATGGAATTTATAAAAGAAAAGGGAATTTGTTTAAAAATAAATATTGATTTATTTTTGAAGTGTGGAAATTTTATATCTAGTAAAGATATTTTGGAAGATGGAATAATTTGGAAATTTTTTTTGGAATCTGATGAGGTTGCGCATCTTTATTGATAGTTAAATAACCGACTATCAATAATTACCTTGAATGGTATTTGTTGTGAATTGGATGAATTTGAATGCCACACTTATTTTGAATAATCGCTCACTATTCGGGTTAGCCGGGAAAGGACCATGGGGTCGTATAACCCATTCCGAATATGTGATACGTCGTTATGAATTGCATTCGAAGACCGGTGTTGAAGACCGGATATTTTTGAAAACGGAAGGATTACCGTCGAGTTACTCTACATCGACTGATCTTCGATTTAGAGGTTTTATCACCCTTAGTGACGGGCAGTCCGGACGTGATTAGAAAATTATTCGGAAATGCAAGGGCTTCGTGAGAAGTGCCTTCGGTTCTGTTCGATCCCGGAACAGACTTATATGGATTGTATGTCTGACGTTACAATTTGAGATATAAAGCTGATTTCTTTCAAATACATTTCTGTTGGTGGCGGGGAATTTATTCTCTTAGCTTAACACCCTTCTCTGAGACGTACGAGCTCAGAGGTTATGTAGTTGAAATTTATCAGCGATATATCCCAATTTGGTAACGTGGCATACTGAGTGTTGCTGTGAAATGATCAGTGTTTGATCATTTGCGATATGATCATTTGTTTGATCTTATATCTTTGTGATCATAGGTTGATCATTTTGTTTGACCCGAAGCAGGGCTTTTTGTAGAAAGCGTAGCTTTGTGGACGAGACTTCGTCGAGCCTCACACCCCGGAAATGGTCGAAACAGGACGAATGCGGCAAGGTTCTAGGGAGTAGCGCCCCTTAGTGTATGTCATTCCTTCTGGATAAAGGTGGTATCATGGTATGGAGCCCAGATACTTAACCTCTGTGGTTGCTGCAAAATTTATTTCTTTGTGGTTGTTGCGAATCGGGGATCCTCGGGAATATCGGTGACGATCGGGGGATGGCATACGCGTGTCAGTAGTTACCTATTTTTGCAGAGGTAACCCGGCCTTGTGTTGGCAGAGATCCGGTTAGGTTCTCGGGTCGTCTATTCCAGGGACGTACCCATCATGGATAGGAAGTTCCTTAGCCTGACCATTTGTTGGAAATCCAAAGAAACAATACGAGCCTTTACGATTTCAATTGTATAACCTGTCTCCTCAGGAGGCAGCTATAGCAGGCATAATATAATGGTACCTATGCTGGCTAAGATTTATATTCTACTTTCGAAATGTTTTCCACTATGCACTAATAATAATATCAAAAAGAATTTGATTTTTGCGTAGTAAGCATCTTTGACTATCATAAGAAGAAATCTCCTCCAAGTCTGCGTTTGCATTGTGTGTGTGGTGGGAGGTCTTATGGTAGTTTCATTTTCCAAAAGCATTGCGCATTGACTTCAAAAATTATTTTGTTGTTTTAAAGATAAAACTGTTTTACGATCTCACACCAGTCACCATGACTGACTCGGAGTTTATTGTTTCCCTTCTAAACTCTGGGTGCCCACAAATTTTCACACGGGCAGTCTAGAGTTAGATTATCAGGATATTCTGGATATTCTGGAGCTTTGGAGATGAGCTGGATGACGAGACGTAGTATTTGTATCTGATAGTATTTATTCCGCTGTGTATTCTGTATGAGGACAAGTTTATATAACTGTCCATTGTTGTATATTGACTCTGATGATTGATGTATATATATAAAATGATATAGTTCTTTGTTTTAAAAGACTAGTGTTTATTTATTATATATTGTTCCGCTGCGATATGTGAGATTCTGATATTGTTCTGTTTCTGTTGCTGTTCTGTTGTTCTTCTTTCTTTCTTCTCTTTTTCTTCTATCTTCTTCTTCTACTTTTCCTTTTTCTTAAAACCATAACTTTTCGGGTTTCCGGCATTCGATGGCTCAGCAGTCGATAAAGTGAGTATCGATGTTGAATTTTCGAAAGTCGAAAATTTTCGGGATGTTACAGTTTCATTTTCCAAAAGCATTGCGAATTGACTTTAAAATTCTCTGCTATTTGTTTTAAAGATAAACTGTTTTTGTTGCTCACACCAGTCCCATGACTGATCCGGAGTTTATTGTTCCCTTCCTAAACTCTGGGTGCCCACTATTTTCCACACGGGCAGTCTAGAGTTGGGTTTTTCAAATATTCAGGTTTAGTAGACTATCTGGAGCTAGTTCAGTTCTTGGAGTTCATGGACTGATGCTGCTTATCTTGGAGCTTCTATTGGTGACATTCTATCCGCTGCTGATGTTATCTTTTCTTTTCCGCTGCTATTTCTTTTATCATATCTCTGATGTATATTGATATTCATTGTATCATTCTGTTGTATCAGATATTGTATATCAATGTATTATTCATTTCTTCCGCTGTGTTATTTACTTAACTGTGTTATAAGCTCCGGCGACTCGGATTTGAACGCTCGAATCTACGACATTCGAGTACGATGTAAAGTATGGATGTCGATTTTCGAACGCAAAAATCTTGGGACGTTACAAGTGGTATCAGAGCTAAGGTTGAACTTTAGCTCAGGAGTATAACACGTTAAGTAGCTCGTTAGAGATAGAGTGAAGTAAACTCTAGAATGAGTAATCCTTAAGATATCCGTCTGAACGTCTCAATAAATTCTCTTACTATCCACTGATAGTGAGTATGAGTGCAAGAAGAAGACGAGATAGGGGACAGGGAAATACGACTATAAATGGTCAATACTCTGTAACAACAAGGAAGTAATCTTTTCTCTATCAATCTCTTTTGTTCAGCATTTTTTCCTCAATTCTTCGATGATTTCTGGTAGATCCAGGAAGAAGATTCGATATATATTAATATGGGACGTAAACCCCGGATGGACCAAAATTGTTTGTGTGGATGAATTGTTTGCATTGGTTGCTATGGTTGATAGGTATAATTTAGTTTCTGAACTAAAAGTTTTGAATTCGTATCCATATATCTATCTATTCTTTGGGTCCGGATATATTCTACGAATGGTTAGTTATTCTTTCGAACTGACCGATGTCACTGCATATTTCGTAGATCTGGATAACCCGAGTATCTTGTAAAGTGTTAAAACAAATTCGTTCTTGTATCTGTTATTGATATTATGATTTAGTAAGTCAAATGCAGAATAGATATTCAGTTGATTTGATGAAATATTCTTCATCTATCTTTGTGTCTCCTTGGTAATTTCGAGGACGAAATTCTTTTAAGGGGGGAAGTTTGTAACGACCCCGAATTTTAATTTAATTTAAATTAATAATTAAATAAATTTTTGAATAAAAATAGTAAAATTAATTTTAAATGGATTTATTGATTGCGAGTTTCCCCAAATCCAAATATATTCTATATAAAACATTTAAAATTAAAATATTATATACATGTGTATATATGAGAATATATATATGTATTTGAACACATCGGAGTAAATTTGAAATAATATAATAGATTTGATTTGTGTTTAAATTGTAAATAATAATTTGAGTGTATGAAAATATATATATATAGAAATTCAAGACAAATGGTTTTAAAAATAAATAGAAATTGATATATATATATATATGCATATAATTGGAAGAAACTATGGTTTGAAGTTACAATAAAATAAACTTTATAAATATTTAACTTAAGTATAAATCATATGTATGAAATAAAATAATTAATAAGTAAATAAATGTAGTAATTAATAGTATAAATTTCAAAATAAAGGAGTAATAAATAAACAGGATATGCAGGTAAGTATAAATGCAAAGCTAAGGAACAAAATAAATAAATAAAATATCTAGTCATGAAGTATAAAACAAAGTATAGAAAGTGTTTGCAGGCTGAAATAATCAAAGCTAAAGTAACACATAAATAAAATTTAACAAAATAGAAGTTATTCATACTACAAAGTAACAAGACAACAAGTACAAAATAAACAAAGCATCTATCAGCCGAGCTAAAAAGTAAAATCAAGTATAGGTATGAGCTGCAGTATTGTAAAAGAAGAAGAACAAAAGTATGCAGGCAAATAAACAAGGGAAGAAAATATATCTTCATGATGCTTGTACAGGAAGTATTAAACAATTGTGTACACTTGGAAAAGAAGAAAACTATTATCTAAGTACATACGAAAGGTAGGGGATGAGTGTTTGTAGACATAAGGACATAAGCATTAAATGTTTGTATCTTTAGTACATTTTATATCTCATTTCAGCCTCCTCTATAGAAAAATATCTACGACTTGATAATGTTTAAAACAAATAATATCCTGTAAACTTCTTTTTATATGTATCACCTCCTACCTAAATTCGTTCATTCAACTAAAAAAAAAAACTGAAGTGAACTACAACTTCACTTTAAACAACAAATACTTCAACTTGAACAAACATAAACAACTGGAAAATGAATTCAATAACTTCAAAGCTTGAGAGAAGAATCAACTTGATTCGAACCTACAAAGCAACAAATTCAACATAATCAAAGTTGCAGTTCAAAAACATCAGCTTCAGGAATCAAAACCAAAGCATTTAAAACCTGGAACCAGAAATAAGAAGACTGTCCCCTGTTCTCTGTTTTTACAGGTGAGCAAACTTCTAAACAAATCCTTTTATCTGTGAGTAAACTAAATTGTTATATTTAGACTTATACCTGAAGTCATGTGTGAAATGTTCAATGGGTATATGAGTATACTTTGCACGTATAGGAACATGCTACATGAGTATATCTGGGTTTTGAATGTGTATGCTTATATTCAAACTATGGCTCTGTTCTTGTTGTTCAGGTTTCAAACTTGAAAAAAATTTAGATTTTCTACCTGAATCACACTCTAGACTTCATTATATATATAAAAAAAATTTGTTATATCAAATTATAATTTTTTAAACAGCTTCAAAGTTCAAGCTAAAACCAGTTTGAACAGAAAGGCAAAGAACAGTAAGAATTAAAAACATATCAGAATTTCGATCTTTAAAAGTGAATGATTCAAGTATATATTCTGGTTTGTTATCGAGAATTATGATTTTTAAAATTATAATCATGATTTTTAGATTGGTAGATCGCGAGTTATTGCAAGTTGATCAGTTTTGGGTGATTCGTCGATTTGTGACGATCTAAAGGATTTTAGTTATTGCAAATGGGTGCTGGAGAAGCTTCAGGGGTAAGCGATTGCTAGAAAAATGCTAGATGATTTTTCTATTGAATAGGATGGCTGGTCGATCGTGATTTAGGGTTTGGAAGGCGGTTCTGTTAAGTGTATTGGCGAGGTGATCTCGTCTAAATCGAAGCGTCGAGTTCGATCGCGAGGTGGGGGATAGCGGCGTGGTGACGTAGTGGTGCTCTGGGAGAAGAGCCGGTGTTTCCAGTTGACGAGATCGTCGGCGGTAGGTGAATGTGTCGATCGGTTTCATCTTGACATGTTCCAAATCATTCGATTTTGATGGGTGGGGTTTTTCGCGAATCTGGATGGTCGTGAGGCTCGTGGGTGTGCTGTCGACTTGTCGATGATCACGATGGTGGCCGGAGGTGGTCGGGGTTCGTGTGCACGTACACTCGTGCACATCTATTATCTGGGTGGTTTTGGAATTGGAGAAGAAGAGATGTAGCTCGGGTTATTTCGAGTTGTGACTCGAAGTGGAAGGGGAGTTGGTCTCGAAGCAAGTACAGGGAATCTCGAGTGAAAAAGAATGTTCCAGTTTTTAACCTGGAAACTTGTTTTCTCTGTTTTAAAGATTTTAAACTTAATTTAAATTTTTAAAGCAAATATTAAACTGAGTTTGATCTAAAATGTAAATAAAGGTCCAAGTTTGAATTGGAATAAAGTTTGTAAATAAATAAAGATAAAAATTCAAGTCGTTTAAATGACATAAAAACAATTAAATGATTAAAGAATAATAAATCAAAATGAGTTGTAATTTATTAATGTTAATTAACCAGAATTAGTAATTTATGCATATAATTTACATCTGATTTAAATTAATCCGACAATTAACTGACCTCACTTGTGAATGTTTGGATTTCGTTGAATGACTTGATTGTTTGATATCCCTGATATGTGATGCTTTGTGATATTGTGATCTATAGTTTACTCATCTGTATATTATCTGTGATCTGTGAATGAACGATAAGCGTTGTTCTTATACCGCTTATCAACTATATCCTGTATTTTGATCTGTGATGATTGATGTTGCACTATTGTGTGTAAAACCCCTGGACTACACCATACACACACAAATATGGATTTCACGTGGAAATCGGTTAAGTCACAGATAATTTAAATTTGATGTTTTTGAAATTGAAATTTTAATTTCAATTGATTTTGAAATTTGAAATTTAGGGTTTAAAGTGAAAAGCTTTTGAAATAGAATTTCAAAGATAAAAGTTATTTTAAATAACTTAACCGAGTTTTGAAAATTTAAATAATTTGATTTAAATTTGAATTCAAGTTTGAAATTGAAATCTATGATTTGGAAACTAGGGATAAAAGATGATATAAATGTGTTTGTATGAATTAAACCATTTTAAAGTATTAATTTGGGAATTTGAATTTAAACCAAGGATTTCAACTCGTATGAATGAATCAGATTTTCAAATTGAAAACTGTTGTTTTCAAATGATAAAAGCTTTTAGATAAGAAAAGAAATTCCAGTTTAATTAAAGGAAATTCAAGATCGAATTGAAAAATGGTTTTTCCAAGTTATAAATGAATTCTTTTTTTGAAAACTATGAATTGAATCTGTTTATTTTTAACAGATTTAAAATAATGTTTTGTTAAACCATTCGAAATGAAATTGTTTTGAAAGCTATTTGTTAAATCTTTGATTTAAAGATTCAACGAATTAATTAAATTGAAATGGAAATCGATTTGGAAAATCTGTGAATGAATCTTTGTGAAATTAAGTGAATTTTGTGAATTAAATCTTTTTGTTAAAAAAAGATTAAAATAGGAATTCGTTTAACCATTTGAAAGAGAAAGTTTGGGTTTAAATTGTGACTTAATTGAAATCCCATTATCCATTTGTTTTTGAATATTGCGCTCACTATTCGGGTTAGCCGGGAAAAGACATCTGTGTCATACAACTCATTCCGAATAGTGATACGTCGTATATGGATAGCATTTGAAGATCGGTGTTGAAGACCAGATATTTTCGAAAATGAAAGGACAACCTGTCGAATGTCTCTGCACTGGGTAGCTCCCGGTATAGAGATTTATATCACTCTTTTTGTGATGGGAAGTCTGGACGTGATTTGAAAATTATCCAGATTTGCAAGGGCTTCGTGAGAAGTGCCTTCGGTTCTGTTCGATCCCGGAACAGACTTGTATGGATTGTATGTCTGACATTACACTTTGAGATATAAAGCCGATTTCTTTCAAATACATTTCTGTTGGTGGTGGAGAATTTATTCTCTTAGCTTAACACCCTTCTCTAAGACGTACGAGCTCAGAGGTTATGTAGTTGAAATTTATCAGCGATATATCCCAATTTGGTAATGTGGCATGCTGAGTGTTGCTGTGTGATGATCAATGTTTGATCATTTGTGATATGATCTTTTGTTTGATCATTTATCTTTGTGATCATAGGTTGATCATCTGTTGACCCAAAGCGTGGCTTTTTGAAAAAGCGTAGCTTTGTGGATGAGACTTCGTCGAGCCTCACAACCCGGTAATGGTCGAAACAGGAATTGTGCGGCAAGGTTTTCAGGGGTAGCTCCCCTAGGGTATGACCATTCCTTCTGGAAAAGGGTAGTATCATGGTATGGAGCCCAGATACTTACTCATGTGGATACACTTTCTTTATGATGTGTGATGTTGGTTATCGAGCGCTCGGATAAAGGTCCCAAAGGACCGGGGGTGGCATATCTGAGGTTTCTTTTATCCCTTGGGAAAAGGGGTTGCCGGCCTTGTTTGGCAGAGAACAGTTGGTTCTCGGAACGTCCCGCCAGAGGCGTTTCTTTCGTGGAATAGGAAGTTCCTTAGCCTGACCATTTGTTGGAAATCCAAACAAAACAATACGAGCCCTGTACGGTTTTAGTTGTATTACCTGCCATGGAATGTGGTGGTAACCTACTATTGAACATGGTAGCTATAGTAGGCATAAGTGCGAAATGTCTATGCTGGCTAAGATTTATATTCTACTTTCGAAATTGTTTTCTACACTATGCACTAGTAATAATATCAAATGATTTGATTTTGCGTAGTAAGCATCTTTGACTATCATAAGAAGAAATCTCCTCCAATTCTGCGTTTGCATTGTGTGTGTGGTGGGAGGTCTTATGGTAGTTTCATTTTCCAAAAGCATTGCGAATTGACTTTAAAATTCTCTGCTATTTGTTTTAAAGATAAACTGTTTTTGTTGCTCACACCAGTCCCATGACTGATCCGGAGTTTATTGTTGCCTTCCTAAACTCTGGGTGCCCACTATTTTCCACACGGGCAGTCTAGAGTTGGGTTTTTCAAATATTCAGGTTTAGTAGACTATCTGGAGCTAGTTCAGTTCTTGGAGTTCATGGACTGATGCTGCTTATCTTGGAGCTTCTATTGGTGACATTCTATCCGCTGCTGATGTTATCTTTTCTTTTCCGCTGCTATTTCTTTTATCATATCTCTGATGTATATTGATATTCATTGTATCATTCTGTTGTATCAGATATTGTATATCAATGTATTATTCATTTCTTCCGCTGTGTTATTTACTTAACTGTGTTATAAGCTCCGGCGACTCGGATTTGAACGCTCGAATCTACGACATTCGAGTACGATGTAAAGTATGGATGTCGATTTTCGAACGCAAAAATCTTGGGACGTTACAAGTGGTATCAGAGCTAAGGTTGAACTTTAGCTCAGGAGTATAACACGTTAAGTAGCTCGTTAGAGATAGAGTGAAGTAAACTCTAGAATGAGTAATCCTTAAGATATCCGTCTGAACGTCTCAATAAATTCTCTTACTATCCACTGATAGTGAGTATGAGTGCAAGAAGAAGACGAGATAGGGGACAGGGAAATACGACTATAAATGGTCAATACTCTGTAACAACAAGGAAGTAATCTTTTCTCTATCAATCTCTTTTGTTCAGCATTTTTTCCTCAATTCTTCGATGATTTCTGGTAGATCCAGGAAGAAGATTCGATATATATTAATATGGGACGTAAACCCCGGATGGACCAAAATTGTTTGTGTGGATGAATTGTTTGCATTGGTTGCTATGGTTGATAGGTATAATTTAGTTTCTGAACTAAAAGTTTTGAATTCGTATCCATATATCTATCTATTCTTTGGGTCCGGATATATTCTACGAATGGTTAGTTATTCTTTCGAACTGACCGATGTCACTGCATATTTCGTAGATCTGGATAACCCGAGTATCTTGTAAAGTGTTAAAACAAATTCGTTCTTGTATCTGTTATTGATATTATGATTTAGTAAGTCAAATGCAGAATAGATATTCAGTTGATTTGATGAAATATTCTTCATCTATCTTTGTGTCTCCTTGGTAATTTCGAGGACGAAATTCTTTTAAGGGGGGAAGTTTGTAACGACCCCGAATTTTAATTTAATTTAAATTAATAATTAAATAAATTTTTGAATAAAAATAGTAAAATTAATTTTAAATGGATTTATTGATTGCGAGTTTCCCCAAATCCAAATATATTCTATATAAAACATTTAAAATTAAAATATTATATACATGTGTATATATGAGAATATATATATGTATTTGAACACATCGGAGTAAATTTGAAATAATATAATAGATTTGATTTGTGTTTAAATTGTAAATAATAATTTGAGTGTATGAAAATATATATATATAGAAATTCAAGACAAATGGTTTTAAAAATAAATAGAAATTGATATATATATATATATGCATATAATTGGAAGAAACTATGGTTTGAAGTTACAATAAAATAAACTTTATAAATATTTAACTTAAGTATAAATCATATGTATGAAATAAAATAATTAATAAGTAAATAAATGTAGTAATTAATAGTATAAATTTCAAAATAAAGGAGTAATAAATAAACAGGATATGCAGGTAAGTATAAATGCAAAGCTAAGGAACAAAATAAATAAATAAAATATCTAGTCATGAAGTATAAAACAAAGTATAGAAAGTGTTTGCAGGCTGAAATAATCAAAGCTAAAGTAACACATAAATAAAATTTAACAAAATAGAAGTTATTCATACTACAAAGTAACAAGACAACAAGTACAAAATAAACAAAGCATCTATCAGCCGAGCTAAAAAGTAAAATCAAGTATAGGTATGAGCTGCAGTATTGTAAAAGAAGAAGAACAAAAGTATGCAGGCAAATAAACAAGGGAAGAAAATATATCTTCATGATGCTTGTACAGGAAGTATTAAACAATTGTGTACACTTGGAAAAGAAGAAAACTATTATCTAAGTACATACGAAAGGTAGGGGATGAGTGTTTGTAGACATAAGGACATAAGCATTAAATGTTTGTATCTTTAGTACATTTTATATCTCATTTCAGCCTCCTCTATAGAAAAATATCTACGACTTGATAATGTTTAAAACAAATAATATCCTGTAAACTTCTTTTTATATGTATCACCTCCTACCTAAATTCGTTCATTCAACTAAAAAAAAAACTGAAGTGAACTACAACTTCACTTTAAACAACAAATACTTCAACTTGAACAAACATAAACAACTGGAAAATGAATTCAATAACTTCAAAGCTTGAGAGAAGAATCAACTTGATTCGAACCTACAAAGCAACAAATTCAACATAATCAAAGTTGCAGTTCAAAAACATCAGCTTCAGGAATCAAAACCAAAGCATTTAAAACCTGGAACCAGAAATAAGAAGACTGTCCCCTGTTCTCTGTTTTTACAGGTGAGCAAACTTCTAAACAAATCCTTTTATCTGTGAGTAAACTAAATTGTTATATTTAGACTTATACCTGAAGTCATGTGTGAAATGTTCCATGGGTATATGAGTATACTTTGCACGTATAGGAACATGCTACATGAGTATATCTGGGTTTTGAATGTGTATGCTTATATTCAAACTATGGCTCTGTTCTTGTTGTTCAGGTTTCAAACTTGAAAAAAATTTAGATTTTCTACCTGAATCACACTCTAGACTTCATTATATATATAAAAAAAATTTGTTATATCAAATTATAATTTTTTAAACAGCTTCAAAGTTCAAGCTAAAACCAGTTTGAACAGAAAGGCAAAGAACAGTAAGAATTAAAAACATATCAGAATTTCGATCTTTAAAAGTGAATGATTCAAGTATATATTCTGGTTTGTTATCGAGAATTATGATTTTTAAAATTATAATCATGATTTTTAGATTGGTAGATCGCGAGTTATTGCAAGTTGATCAGTTTTGGGTGATTCGTCGATTTGTGACGATCTAAAGGATTTTAGTTATTGCAAATGGGTGCTGGAGAAGCTTCAGGGGTAAGCGATTGCTAGAAAAATGCTAGATGATTTTTCTATTGAATAGGATGGCTGGTCGATCGTGATTTAGGGTTTGGAAGGCGGTTCTGTTAAGTGTATTGGCGAGGTGATCTCGTCTAAATCGAAGCGTCGAGTTCGATCGCGAGGTGGGGGATAGCGGCGTGGTGACGTAGTGGTGCTCTGGGAGAAGAGCCGGTGTTTCCAGTTGACGAGATCGTCGGCGGTAGGTGAATGTGTCGATCGGTTTCATCTTGACATGTTCCAAATCATTCGATTTTGATGGGTGGGGTTTTTCGCGAATCTGGATGGTCGTGAGGCTCGTGGGTGTGCTGTCGACTTGTCGATGATCACGATGGTGGCCGGAGGTGGTCGGGGTTCGTGTGCACGTACACGCGTGCACATCTATTATCTGGGTGGTTTTGGAATTGGAGAAGAAGAGATGTAGCTCGGGTTATTTCGAGTTGTGACTCGAAGTGGAAGGGGAGTTGGTCTCGAAGCAAGTACAGGGAATCTCGAGTGAAAAAGAATGTTCCAGTTTTTAACCTGGAAACTTGTTTTCTCTGTTTTAAAGATTTTAAACTTAATTTAAATTTTTAAAGCAAATATTAAACTGAGTTTGATCTAAAATGTAAATAAAGGTCCAAGTTTGAATTGGAATAAAGTTTGTAAATAAATAAAGATAAAAATTCAAGTCGTTTAAATGACATAAAAACAATTAAATGATTAAAGAATAATAAATCAAAATGAGTTGTAATTTATTAATGTTAATTAACCAGAATTAGTAATTTATGCATATAATTTACATCTGATTTAAATTAATCCGACAATTAACTGACCTCACTTGTGAATGTTTGGATTTCGTTGAATGACTTGATTGTTTGATATCCCTGATATGTGATGCTTTGTGATATTGTGATCTATAGTTTACTCATCTGTATATTATCTGTGATCTGTGAATGAACGATAAGCGTTGTTCTTATACCGCTTATCAACTATATCCTGTATTTTGATCTGTGATGATTGATGTTGCACTATTGTGTGTAAAACCCCTGGACTACACCATACACACACAAATATGGATTTCACGTGGAAATCGGTTAAGTCACAGATAATTTAAATTTGATGTTTTTGAAATTGAAATTTTAATTTCAATTGATTTTGAAATTTGAAATTTAGGGTTTAAAGTGAAAAGCTTTTGAAATAGAATTTCAAAGATAAAAGTTATTTTAAATAACTTAACCGAGTTTTGAAAATTTAAATAATTTGATTTAAATTTGAATTCAAGTTTGAAATTGAAATCTATGATTTGGAAACTAGGGATAAAAGATGATATAAATGTGTTTGTATGAATTAAACCATTTTAAAGTATTAATTTGGGAATTTGAATTTAAACCAAGGATTTCAACTCGTATGAATGAATCAGATTTTCAAATTGAAAACTGTTGTTTTCAAATGATAAAAGCTTTTAGATAAGAAAAGAAATTCCAGTTTAATTAAAGGAAATTCAAGATCGAATTGAAAAATGGTTTTTCCAAGTTATAAATGAATTCTTTTTTTGAAAACTATGAATTGAATCTGTTTATTTTTAACAGATTTAAAATAATGTTTTGTTAAACCATTCGAAATGAAATTGTTTTGAAAGCTATTTGTTAAATCTTTGATTTAAAGATTCAACGAATTAATTAAATTGAAATGGAAATCGATTTGGAAAATCTGTGAATGAATCTTTGTGAAATTAAGTGAATTTTGTGAATTAAATCTTTTTGTTAAAAAAAGATTAAAATAGGAATTCGTTTAACCATTTGAAAGAGAAAGTTTGGGTTTAAATTGTGACTTAATTGAAATCCCATTATCCATTTGTTTTTGAATATTGCGCTCACTATTCGGGTTAGCCGGGAAAAGACATCTGTGTCATACAACTCATTCCGAATAGTGATACGTCGTATATGGATAGCATTTGAAGATCGGTGTTGAAGACCAGATATTTTCGAAAATGAAAGGACAACCTGTCGAATGTCTCTGCACTGGGTAGCTCCCGGTATAGAGATTTATATCACTCTTTTTGTGATGGGAAGTCTGGACGTGATTTGAAAATTATCCAGATTTGCAAGGGCTTCGTGAGAAGTGCCTTCGGTTCTGTTCGATCCCGGAACAGACTTGTATGGATTGTATGTCTGACATTACACTTTGAGATATAAAGCCGATTTCTTTCAAATACATTTCTGTTGGTGGTGGAGAATTTATTCTCTTAGCTTAACACCCTTCTCTAAGACGTACGAGCTCAGAGGTTATGTAGTTGAAATTTATCAGCGATATATCCCAATTTGGTAATGTGGCATGCTGAGTGTTGCTGTGTGATGATCAATGTTTGATCATTTGTGATATGATCTTTTGTTTGATCATTTATCTTTGTGATCATAGGTTGATCATCTGTTGACCCAAAGCGTGGCTTTTTGAAAAAGCGTAGCTTTGTGGATGAGACTTCGTCGAGCCTCACAACCCGGTAATGGTCGAAACAGGAATTGTGCGGCAAGGTTTTCAGGGGTAGCTCCCCTAGGGTATGACCATTCCTTCTGGAAAAGGGTAGTATCATGGTATGGAGCCCAGATACTTACTCATGTGGATACACTTTCTTTATGATGTGTGATGTTGGTTATCGAGCGCTCGGATAAAGGTCCCAAAGGACCGGGGGTGGCATATCTGAGGTTTCTTTTATCCCTTGGGAAAAGGGGTTGCCGGCCTTGTTTGGCAGAGAACAGTTGGTTCTCGGAACGTCCCGCCAGAGGCGTTTCTTTCGTGGAATAGGAAGTTCCTTAGCCTGACCATTTGTTGGAAATCCAAACAAAACAATACGAGCCCTGTACGGTTTTAGTTGTATTACCTGCCATGGAATGTGGTGGTAACCTACTATTGAACATGGTAGCTATAGTAGGCATAAGTGCGAAATGTCTATGCTGGCTAAGATTTATATTCTACTTTCGAAATTGTTTTCTACACTATGCACTAGTAATAATATCAAATGATTTGATTTTGCGTAGTAAGCATCTTTGACTATCATAAGAAGAAATCTCCTCCAATTCTGCGTTTGCATTGTGTGTGTGGTGGGAGGTCTTATGGTAGTTTCATTTTCCAAAAGCATTGCGAATTGACTTTAAAATTCTCTGCTATTTGTTTTAAAGATAAACTGTTTTTGTTGCTCACACCAGTCCCATGACTGATCCGGAGTTTATTGTTGCCTTCCTAAACTCTGGGTGCCCACTATTTTCCACACGGGCAGTCTAGAGTTGGGTTTTTCAAATATTCAGGTTTAGTAGACTATCTGGAGCTAGTTCAGTTCTTGGAGTTCATGGACTGACGCTGCTTATCTTGGAGCTTCTATTGGTGACATTCTATCCGCTGCTGATGTTATCTTTTCTTTTCCGCTGCTATTTCTTGTATCATATCTCTGATGTATATTGATATTCATTGTATCATTCTGTTGTATCAGATATTGTATATCAATGTATTATTCATTTCTTCCGCTGTGTTATTTACTTAACTGTGTTATAAGCTCCGGCGACTCGGATTTGAACGCTCGAATCTACGACATTCGAGTATGATGTAAAGTATGGATGTCGATTTTCGAACGCGAAAATCTTGGGACGTTACACCCTTCTTCCTGTTATCTCCCATCACCCCTCCACTATTTAAACACGACTAGGAAAGAAAAAATATATCTTACAAAATACTCATTTAAAAATCGTCAAACCAATTTTAAAATTCATGTTTCAAGTAGATTTTTATACTTGTATGTTTGGTTGAAGGTGCGGCAGACTTTGGATGATCGTCAGTGGACAGTCGCGTGAAGGTTGAGATCTAGGGCTTGCATTTTGTGTTGCTGGAGGCCGAGTTTGGGAAAATGGTGAGCGCAGTTGAGTTCGTCGTCGCTTCAGTCAGACATGGCCGAAGATTGGTAGGTCGCGATCAGGCATGGGGTGTCGCGATAGTTTGGGTTCACGATCAGGCATGGCTCGGTCGCGATCAATTTGGGGTTGGTCGAGTGCTGAATTGGTGGGGTGGTCGCGTAGTGGATGCAACGAAGAGTTCGTAGGCAAGGTCGGCTTGTCGATTGGTGGATTGGAGGTGTTGTTCTCGTGTGCATGTATAGCAGTGGCTCGGTGTCACTGTGCATGATTGGGTTAGAGAAGAAGAAGTTTGAGGGGTAGGATTGTAATTGTCTTGAAGTTGTTTAAATTTAATTTTAAAATATCGTTAGCTTATATAATTCATATCTCTCTCATACAAGGTCTGATCAAGGCGAAATTTTTTGCGTTGCGATCGTATCGATGAGTCCTTCAAAATGGAACTGGTTTGGACTAATTTGGAGACTATCAAAAATTGGGCTAAAATCGGACGTCATCCGGTTTTAGTTCCAAACTGGAACGCCTCGGCAACGATAGAAAATTTCGGTGAGTTAAACTCAACTTTTTGGATAACTAGTATAATATATAGTTGAAAAAAATTGTTGAATGATTGTTTGGATGAATTATTATATTTATTAGTTGGTTTGGATATATTCCCGCCCTTGGAGCGAATGAGACCCTATTACGTTCCCGTGTAAGAGTGGATGACCCTTTGTATACGAATCCCACCTCGAAGCGGTTGATTTATATTTTATGATAATATAACATTTGTGATGCAAGGGGAAAACAAATTGGAGGGATCCAACGGGTTCCTCGCTATTATTGAACTATATTGTTTCAATGATATTTCCTTTATATGGATTATTGGATAATAAATATCATTGTAGACGCTGTGGTTATAACATCGTTATATGTTTGAAAATAAAACCCAGTAGCGATAAGAAACTACTTGTGGTGGTCGGATTTTGCTTTTTAGGGTTTGGAAACGTGGTGGCGGCGGGAGCGCTTCTAGGCGGCGAAGCTGACGTCAGGGGGTGGCAATGCTGCGCCTTGTCGAGAGGGTGGCAGTGGTTGTTTCGGGTCTGGTCTGAGATGACCGTAGGAGGTACGGTCGTTGGTCAAACTCTGGCAGTGATGAGTTCTAGGTCGAGGTGCGTACGTGGTTGAACATGGTATAGGAAGGTAGCATTATTTAATTTAATGCCATTGTTCAATTTTTATTTAATTTTAAAATTTTAACTTCTAACGTGAATAACTTGTTCATACGGGCTCAGATTCACACGCGGTTTTCTCCGTTGCGATCGTGTCCAAATTTCGAACATTATGGAACTTGTTTGGCTGCATTCTGAGACCATTAGATTTTGGGCTATTTTTGGATTTTAAGATCGTTGATAAATCAAAAGGTGAGTGTTTAACCCACTCACAACTACTAAATTGTATTATGTTAGTTAAATTGAATTTATGATGTGATTAGAAGTTGATTGATTGCTGTTTGATATATTTAAATGTTTGTTCTAGTTAAATCTAACTTTTATTGAATATAATCGCCATTTAATTTAATATTGAATTTTAAATTGCCTGTTAATACCTGTTAATGATAATCAGTTAAATTGTTGTTATTTATTGGATGATTTGGATGATTATTGTGATGGATGTTTAAATTTTGATACTGGATGACTGGATGTTATATTTATATATTGTTATCACACTGCAAGTTCTCTTAGTTTATTATTAGAAAAAATTACTATGGGTTGAAATGATACATACCCGAACGATCTGTAGATTAGGGAAAAATCGTTACGGGTTGAAATGATAGACTCGAGCGATTTTATGGATTTTGAATTTAATTCGTGATTGCGGGTTGAAATGACTTATACCCGTAAAATTTAAATTATTGCTGGTTGAAATGATAGATATCCGTATCACTTGACCATAGGGTAGAAAATTACATACGGACACCGAATTGGTAAAATTAAATGATTTTAAACCTTAAATTTTGGATTCCAGCTAAATGCTATTTTGAAGTAAAATTAGATTTATATAAATTGAATTATTTTAAAATCCAAGCTTTAAACGTTGAATTGAAATCAGTTTAAATGAATTGTTTAAGAATTCAAATTGGAACTTTAAGTTGAATTTTGAAATATAAATGAAATTTATCGAAATTGAGTTGTTGTAAATGTTTGAATACTTTAAACTTTGAACTCTATTGAATCGAAGTAGTTTGAATTTATAGTTCAAACATGGATTTGAAATCGATATAAATTTAAATGGTTTATCGAGAATCTGAATTAAAAGATTTAAAATTGAGTTTGTTAATTTGAAAACTGGATATGGTCTAGGTTTGTTGAAATGAGAGAAATAGTTTAATTTGATATTAATTTCAAATTAATTATTTTAAACCGTTTTAAAGATATATTATTTTAAATTCAGATTTATTTAGATTTTCAAACTATTTACTATATAAACCATTTCCAAAACCATTTTATATTAAACCATTTTAATCTATTTTAAAACTATTTTAAACTATTTTAATCTATTTTAAACTATTTTAATCTATTTTAAACTATGTAATCTATTTTAATCTATTTTAAACTATTTTTAATCTATTTTAATCTATTTTAAACTATTTAAAACTATTTTAATCTATTTTAAACCAATTTAATCTATTTCCACTAATTTTAACCATTTAAACTATTTTAAAGTATTTTAACTATTTTAAACTATTTAAAACTATTTTTGACTATCTAAACTATTTTCAAAAATTCAAACGGTGCAAGGTTAATTGTTTAGTTTTAAATCCTTGATTTAAAAGCGAATATGGTTAAATGATGTTATAACCTAAGTTGGGATTTGAAATAATATTTTCTAGTGAAATGATATATTTTGAGTAAATTTGATGATTTTGAAATGAGGGTTAGCCTATCTTGTGGAAATGATTTAGAAAGTTAATATGACTTCGAATGTAATATGATTTTAAGTGAATATGATATTTTGATATTAATTCTGAATTGGTTTTGGAAATGTAAAATAACCATCCGGTATGAAATAAGCGCTTGGTTGTTAAAGAGACCGGGATCGGATATTGTCATACTCTCTGCCAATACCGAAAACCACTTTAACAACTGTGCACATGGTGGAGATTCCAGAATGAAGTAGGATGGTTTGGCGAACGATTCTGTATAAGGTATTAACGTAGCCCAGACTCCCTCGAGTCAGCTTGATGTGACTAAAACATGAGCTATACCTGGGCCAAGTGAGGTTGCACCTCCGATCGGACATGCTTCTTCGATATCATATCTGTTGCTTTGTGATTGATTTGGTGGCCACCCCTCGATTTGATTATGGGAGTGTGTTCCGATGTAACGACCAAGACTTTCTCTCCATAGAAAGTCGTGTCGCTAATAAGAAAGAAAGGGGTAGAAAAATAGAAAAGAAGAGAAGAAAGAAAGAAACAACAACAACGATCTCACAGCGGAACGAATAAATTATATTAATAACATAAACTATTACATAGTATACAACACTTTACAGAGTTACACAGCATATACATCACTTACTAGACAGTTATAAACATCTATCTAGACATTACAACTCAATACACTACAGAGATACAGACACAGCGGAACTACTATATACATATCTACAACGCTGAAGCCTCCTGCTCCATTGCTCCTCCACAATTCGTCAAAGGTAAACCTGAATCCCTTGGCTACTCGTAAAAATTTGAGTACCCAAGAGTTTATAAAACAGAAATAAACACTTGGGTCAGACATGGGTCTGGTGTGAGTAACAGGTTAAACTTGCTTAACTTCAAAACCTTTGGAAAGAAAAGGTATCACGTAAGACTCCCCACAAATAAACATGGGTAAGTTTTTACCTTACGCTAACCAAAACATTTGATAGGAAATTCGATTGTATTATAATAGGGTCTAGGGTTTTCAAATAAATATGAAATAGCTGAAATTGTTACATTATTAAATTCCAGCATACTAGCCACAAAGTGGGTTATACAATCAAGTCCGTTGGCACTTATTGGATTTTGGATTCCATACAATGGCAGGGCTACCGGGGTACCGCCCATCACAGTACGTGGCCTAGATCACCGTACCGAGGATCACTCCCAATCCCCTGCAACACAAGGCCGGAACATCCCTTACTGGATAATTCCCGCACAAGATACCTCACGGTTGGGATCAGCAACCGCACCACTAAGTCGAAAATAGAAAGGGACATCTAGACAGAGGTAATCTTGTCCTACTTGGGTGCTACCCACTAACCTTGCTGCACCTCCCATGTTTTAGCCATTCCCGGTTTGTGAGGCTTGAGGTCACGATTACCTTAGAAAAGAACACATCACTTAGAATGCTCATCGTCCACCTGACGATGTTCTGAAAGCATTCAGTCCATACAAGTTCGTTCCGGGTTCGAACGAAACCGAAGGCATTATCTCGTTACACTCGTTTTGGAATCACCCTCAGAGTTAACGACCATAACCCTTGCACTCTGAATCTTCATCTTCACTTGATTTACGACCTATCGTTAATTTGGATCGATGTGGTATTCGGGTCTCCAGACCTGGAAATCCGGTATACGGAAACCCGATCCCGGTCTCATCAGATCTAAAACGTATCTTTTAAGGCCAAGTTGTTTTAAAGGTTAAAACAATTTAATTTATTATCTATTTACACACAGATAGATAATTTATAGATTCACAATAGATAATCAACATTATCATTAAAAGCAGATAATCCATATCATCAGCATTATGCAACCAAAGCATCCAAATCATACAATATCTATTATCTCATATCTGAGATCTCAAACCATTCAAGGTAAATCAATATCATTCAATATCCCTAAGCAATGATTTATTAATCACCATATATAGTTAATTTAAAATGAATTAAATTAAATATTTCATCTCTAATTAATTTAAAGTAAATTAAATTAATTACTTCCATCATTAAAATCTTGCTTAAATCATTATTAATTAATTATCAATCAATTAATCAATCATCATCCAATTATTCAATTTAATTAATCATCCTTGATTAATTATTTAATTACATTCAAGTAATTAGTATTAAATTAATTATACAAATTAATTATTCTTAACCACTTATAGTAATTAACCTTTAATTACTTCATTTATTAATTAACTATAATTAATTACATTAATTATTCACTTCATTTATAATTATTACTTAATTAATCAATTCTTAATTACATCATTAATTATATAAATTAATGATCCTTAATTACATTTTATCATTAATTACTTTATTTAAATTAATTACATTGAGTAATTAATCTTTAATTAAACCATAATTATTAATCACTATTGATTAATCACATTCAGTAATTAACTAACCTTAATTACTTCTTAAAATAAATTAATTATTCCTGAATTAATTTCTTAATTAATCCCTTGATTAATTTCCATTAAGTAATTAACTACCCTTAATTACTTTATTAATTACATCAGTAATTATCTATTAATTACTTTCCTAAGTAATTAATCTTCATTAAATTACATTAAGTAATTATACAAATCATTAAGTGATTTTCTTAAATTAATTAAACTTAGTTAATTAACTTAACTAATCAAAAGAAACTTAATTAATTACAATGAGTAATTAATATCTTAATTACTTCCATTAAGTAATTATATTAAATTAAACAATTTCACAAATGATTATCTTAATTAATTAATCTATTTAATTATCACAATTAATCACATTAATTAATTACTTATTTAACCCAAGTTAATGATCTACATTAACTATTAATTAATGTTTAATTATTTTTGGACGGTAGTAGCTACTATGCATTACCACCAGCCCGGTTCTGCAAATGGTAGAATCCTATCGTGGCATTGCCTCGCGTGCCTTGTCACATGCCTTATCGCTCCCATTACGAGTTTGGTTTGTGTCGTACCTATGGAGTCCTCCCTGATAGCCCACCAGTTTACAGTGGAGTTTATAGTATTTGTATAGACTAAGACATTTATATAAAAATGTGTTAAGGGGGATATGGGTAATGCCTTAACGCTACTTTAATACTTTACCGATAGACATATTATAATAGCATATATTACTACATAGTAGATAGTTTAATAGATCCTTAAGAGATGGAATCCCGAACATCTCTTAAGTTATTGCATGCACGTCTGACATTGGCTAGGAGATGTAAAATCCCGTAAACATCTCTGAAGCCGTTACACTCATATTTATTTACTGTCATTTTAACTTACATAAGATCTTTTAGTTCTGACTCGAGTGTTTTGTCTTTTGATTACACTCGGGTCAGTCTGAGCTTTTCAGTGTATTTCTGGAGGACGAAGACGGAGATTTGTATACTATATTATTTCATGTTGTTCTGCTGCATTATCTATTTATTCCTGCTGTATGTATGACTCCGATCTATATTGTAAAAGTGTAATCAAATATTATTTGTAAAACAACTTCATGAACTATTTATTTGATTATTATATTTTGTCATTCCGCTATGAGATTCTGTGTTTTGTTTTTCTTTCTTTTCTCTTTATTTTCTTATTAACCCCATAACAATCCTCCCTTTTGAATGGTTTGAGTCCAACATGTGTGGTTTATTGTTGATTTAAACCGTCCAAAAAGATGGGTCGTTAAATATGGAATATGAAATCAGTTTTGGTAAGTAATTTATAACCCTTGGTTGTAAACAATAAGTTAACAGATATGAATTATTAATGTATAACAATTGTTCTAATTATCATCTTATTATTTAATCCATTTGAAATTAATTTGGAAATCAATGGGAATTTAATGTAATTGAAATGTTGATGTTAATATAAGAAAAGACGTTAACTGTAGAGTATGAGTATAATAAGATGAAACTTATGTTAATAAATTTCATAAGGGAAATGTTGATTTAATAATAAGAATGTAAATCATAATAAAAGAAATTGTTGGAATTTAAATCATAATAAACTAGGATTTATTACTATTGTAATTTGACGTTAAAATTAATGTAATATTTAAATATTGGATTTCACATGGAAAAATTAATTTTAAAAATATTATTAATTTCTGTGTAATCAAGAATGATGAAAACTGTTAACTTTTAAATTTGAATTTAAAAGTGATTAAATTGATTTTTAAAATAATAATTCATTTAATTAACATGAAAATTAACCTTTTTGGGCACTGTCTCGGATTTCGACGGAACAAGTTTCATCGAATCCGTAATAGTGAATTATTATAGGTTTTCAAGTTTCGTAGCGATCAGACTTATCGTTTGATCGTGCGAGCTCGAAACACGTAGAAATCAATTAATGGGATTTAATGAATATAATTTGATTTTAAAAGCTAACTTCTATATACAATAGAATTAGGGTTTGAAACTAGTTCCATTGATTTAAAAATATCGAAAACATATATATCGATATATTGGATGACCTATTTTAGTTTTGGGAACGAAACGGGCTTTTCGGGTTGTTGTTATTGTTTCAACCTAATTCGATCTGTTCCATCTGTTCTAATTCATCTCTGTCTATATATCGGCTGTTATAAACCCTAGCAGCTTCTTGTTTTCATTTTCCGTACGTACAATTTCTATCTATCTGTTCCTTCTCAATGGCAGACATTTCAAAACCCTAATTCCCAATTCCAAATCAAATCGAAAATCCAAACTCCTCAAACCCTATCATATAATATATCATCTTGAAGCTCTCGATGAACGTAATCTGCATCTGCAATTCTTTTTTTGATTGGAGCTTCGGTTTGGTCAGAAATCAATGAAGAAGTCTCGGCCATTCATGTTAGGGTTTAATGATCAACGGTGGATCGTCGACAATCGACGATTGGGAGGCACTGGCGTGTAGAGGAGGCTGAGGCGAGTTCATCCATGCGGTTAGTTCATATCAGAGGCACTTAGATTCGCCGTGATTGGTGAAATTGAACGGCGGCGGCGGACTGCTTCAGGCAGCGGCGGAGGTTACGGTGAGCTAGCCGTTTGTAACGACCCGACTTTCCAGTCCCGGAAAATCGAACCATTTGTGTAAAAGAAAAAGAGGTAGAAGAAGAAGAAACAGAAAATCAACAACAGAATCTCACATCGCAGCGGAATAAAATATAATATATATACAAAACAGATCTTTACTCGAACAGAAAAATATATCTGTTTATACAATATATTTACAGAATACATCATCAGAGTTCATCACATCAATGATATACATCCAAATACACAGCGGAACAATAAACAAGTACGTAAGTACGTATCGCCATCCAGCTCGTCTCCTGAGCTCTACAGCTACAATCCGAACCTGTTTATCTCGGTCTGACCCGAGCATCATATAAAACAATACCCGAGTCAGTCTGGAATACCAGCGTGAGAAAATCACACTCAAATTGATTATTAAAGTTTCAAAATCCTTTGAAAACAAAAGCATCTCGTAAGACCACGCCACAAATAAACATGTCGGGTTTTTACCTTACGATAGCTAAAACACTTTCTATAAAAGTCCTCTGATATTATAATAGTGTCTATTCACAAATACTTATTAAAATAGCCGAAATTGTTACATCTATTAAATTCCGGCATACTAGCCACAACGTGGGTAATACAAACAAAACTCGTACAAGGCACGTAGGGAGAATGGATTTCCAACGAATGACTAGGCACTGGGGTACCACCTGTCACAGTACGTGGCCTAGATCACAGTACCGAGGAGTACGCCCGCTCCCCTGCAACACAAGGCCGGAATCATCCCTTACTGGATAATTCCAAATAAGATCACCCCACGGTTGGGATCAGCAACCGCAACACTAAGCCGAAATAAAAAGGGACATCTAGACAAGGATGACCTTACTCTCAAGTGGGGGCTACCCACGAAGCCTTGCTGCATAACCCCTGATTTTCAGTCATTCCCGGTTGATGAGGCTTGAGGCTAAACGTTACCTTTATAGCACATATCCCTTAGAATGCCCATCGTCCACCTGACGATGTCACGAAAGCATTCGTCCATACAAGTCCGTCCCGGGTCCGAACGGAACCGAAGGCACTATTCCTACTACATCCATTTTGGAAATATCCTCAGGATTAGTAGCGACTAGCCCTTGCACTTCACTGCTCCATCTTCGACTCTGAACACGTTACACGAAACGTACAAACCGGATCGAAGTGGTATTCGAGTCTCCAGACCTAGAATCCTGGTATACGGAAACTCGATCCCGGTCTCTTCGAAACGATCAGCGCATTTGGCCAATATTGATAGTCGGTTATTTAACTATCAATTAACATCCACAAGCAACCATCACACAATAAATAATTTCCCACATTATTATTTTATTTGCCCAAATATCTTCACCACATATTATTTCCCTTTCCAATCCCCATTGGAAACAATTTCAAACTATATTCCCTTCAAGGAATAATTTTCCAAATATTTATTTTTACTGGAATGCCAAGTACAAAACCATTTAGATTTTTAAAATAATTTTAAAACACTTTATTATAAAAATACTTTATAAGAACGCCTTTTTAAACTTCTTTAATATTTAAGTCAAAATATATATTTAAAGATATTTAAATAAAACCATTTTAAAGAATATAAACAAATTTCCTTTTAAAACATATTATCAAATCTCATTTGTATTTTCTACAATAATAGATTGAAAATTACTTACTTTAGAAATTTAACATTTGGAAATATTAGATTTTTAAAACTTGACTTTTAAAAATAACAATAAATCTTTAACAAATATTTAAAATTTCTTTTTAAAACAAAATGTACTTAGCTATCCAGAAAATACTTCTCTTTCACTACCTTTAAAATAAATCTCTGCTTATTTTTAAAACAGATTCACAATCCTTTATAAATTCACACCTTGAATTTATATTAAAATCCGCTTCACTTTATAAACTCAGTTTATAGATCTCAAAATCTCATTCCTCTTTAAAATTTCCCAGTTTCAATATTTAGATCAATTCTACAATTTTATTTCGAATTTGCTTTATCTTGAAATAAAATTCCCTTATTTACCTTATTTATTTCAACTACAATTATTCGGGTTTTTAATTTTTAATTTCTAGTTAAAACCCCTTTAACTGAAAATTCCTATTTTAAATTCCCAACATTCCTTATTAACGCTTTTAATTAAATTTACTCATTGAATTAAAAATAATTTCTTTATTTCTTTAAAAACCATATCACTTGAGTTTTAAATTTTATTACTCCTTCGTAAATCTAAATTCCTTTTTCCCATATTTACTACAATTCCAATTCACTTTATTTTATCTTATTTTTAATTCACTATTAAATTTATTCCAATTTACTTAAATTTCTATTCTTTATTTTCTTCAAAAATTCAATTCCATAGATTTTCAAAATTTATTATACCGGGAATTCAATCAACCACAACATCCAATATCAGATCATCACAGGATATCAATATTCAGATCATAGAATAATAAAATAAATTTTTGAGGAATCCAGTTGGATCCCTCCAACCTGTTTCCCTGCATCCACAGACGTTAGCACAATACCAATTCCACTTCGAGGTGGAATATCGCGGTATATGGGATTTAAATAAATATCATCTGCTATTATGCGGCGCATAGGGTCTCATCCGCTATATAAATGCGGGAATATCAACTCCAATATATACATATGCCAATATATATATATCGGTATATACTACTATATACCATATCATCCATAACAATATCAATCCAATCAATGCAATTATTCAATCAAATATTTAAATTTAACCAATTAAATTTAAATAAAAATTTAACTGAGTGAGATTAACTCACCTTTAAATCCTGTTTTGCAATCCATATCGTCTAGACTTGCTTCTTTTATTTTAACCCTTGTATAACAATTATATAAATTTATTAATATTCGAACCAAATCAAGCAATTAAATTTCTACTTGATAAATTTATTTCCAAAATTAAAACTTTTTCATTTGTTTGTTCTTTCTTAAAATAAATTATCTTTCGGAACCAGAGTAATCGAATAATTAAATTCTCACCTGATAATTTTATTAACTAATGATTTTATTTTAAACCACTCGTCTAATTTTATATAAATTTTATATTTTAAAATCTCTTTAAATTCCAAAATCTTAGACATATACACTTATACATATATGCAAAATTTCTGTTTAAACATTTCATAATATTCTCACACATATATATATACTACCTATTTTAAACAGAATTTTATACTATTAAAACAAAAAATTTACCTTACTGCCTTGTCGATGCCGAAGATGGCAGGACTACCACCAATGCCCGACATGACGAATAGCAGTTAGGTTGAACAACGTCGCCCCTCCCACTGCTTCGCGACGATCGCTCGCGAGCTGAAACCCTAGTGCGAACGCCCTTGCCGAACCCAGTTTGCAATCACGAACTCCAGCGAGCTCGACCCACACATCCACCGCTGACGCTGTATGTGACCTCTATCCAACGCGCACGCGTACGATTCGAGAAACTCGCTCGCCTTCCCGAATCCACTGAACCCTAGAACCCCTCGCTATAGCCTCTTCTGATCGATTTTGAATTCGAACCAATTGGAATCCCTCGCGGGCAATTCCTTCTCAATCCAAGAGCAGTGGCAGTAAAAAGAGACTATAGCCGGACTTCGAATCAGCAGTAGAAATATCGCGTAGGAGGCAAGGATGAGCCGATGACGGCTGATGGAATAGTCGAGTATGTATCGATGATTATTTAGAAGGCGTTGATTCTCGAAACCCTAGTCTCTCTCTCGGTTTCACGTATCGCGGCCATGGAGATTGCTATTAGCCGTAACTTGAAGTAAAGCAGACTTTTATTTTATTTTTATTGAGAACGATTTGATATTAAAAAGAGGGAGGAAGCTCGGTTGTTTTAACTGAGAAGAACGAAAGGAACATTTCTATTTTGAAAAGAATCGTGGCTTCTTGGGTACGAGTGGAGAAATATCTCTGACAGATGTTTACATTGATTTGAAACAAAACGGCTGATGCGAAATATTTGTCTATGCAATAATTATATTAAATTATCAATTCGAATTCCAATGTGTTTACCTACCGTACGATCAAACGATCTCTCCGAAAGCTATGAAAATTGAAATCCAATAACAATACGGTATTACGGACCCAATGGAACTGGTTTCGTCGAATTCCGAGACTGTGCCCCGAAAGGGTATTTTTAAATTCAATTTAAACGTTAAAATTTGAAAACTGAACAAATCACTTTTTATTTGATTTTAAAAGTTCTACTGCCTTCAGTATTATCAATATAGATTTTACAAGCCTTCAAATTATTTTTAACTGGCTTAAAACAGCAGATTCAATAATTCACCGAATTTCGATAATTAAATTCTACAATTAATTATCCAATAAATATTGATATTTTGAAATTCTAGTTAATAATTTACTTTTGAATATTTAAAATAAATTAAATATCCAATTCCAAATGCTCAAAATTTCCGGGTCGTCACATTCCTCCCCCCTTAAAAGAATTTCGTCCCCGAAATTACTAGTTGGAGGAATGTTCCAATTCCCTGTTAATCAATTCCCTTAAAGAAAACAGTTCTATCAATATATCATCCCAAATCTTTTATTAAAGATTATCACTTCAACTAACTGTCCACATTTTTAACCATAGTTCCCAAACAACTTAATTTTACTTCACAATTCAAATTCAAATTTGAATTCAAATTTAAATTATTCAAAATTTCTCGAAATTTTTCTAACTCCCTAATTTCCCGAAAAATTTCGCCAGCGTCTCCTTTGCGCGGCTAGCTCGGTACTACTACAAAATGGCTCTACGGCCTCCCAATCTCAAAAAGAAAACAAAAAGCCAAGTGGCTGGATCAAAAACCCAATCAAATTTCATATAGAAATTCAAATACATACCTTTTGTCGGGCCATTAAATTTTATCTTCTAAAATCAAAAATCCCTATTTATCCATTGCTTTTATACACCTGTATATCCTACTAAGCAATAGTATTCAATTACAGTTTCAAAACCATCTTACACATATCTATACACATTTTCAATATTGGTTTTACTTCAGCTCGTACGATGCACATATATCATCCGTACGCAATATCACATTCGATCGCTCACTCGATCACACAATCTCACTTCCGAACTAGTATCGTCCACCCGACTTCCTAGTGCGGACTCAGATCTGGTTTCTTGATCGAAAACCGTCATTCTCCTTGCATAGTCATAACTACGATAGAGAATTACCAGAATCAACCAACAATCCATATCCAGGTTCGCCGTCGAAAATCGAGCGAAAAATCCTAATTCGGATCGATAAAACTATCTCGAAATTCTGTGTTCGAATCTGGATCAAATAGCTATGCGAACAAATAATATACGTACACCTTACGTATTAATTTCAATTGATTATTAGCTATATCAATTTCTTTTATTCACATTCATTTTGATTTCTATTCACTTATCCAGAATTATCATCTCGTTTCATAACTTTCAGTTTTAAATCTTCATTCAATCATTTACTCAGTATTTTCCTATTACCAACTTACTTAAGAATCTCACCATACTTCTTAAGTTCAATATAAATAGTTTACATACTTCTTACATTTTATTTCCACTTCACTATTGAAGTTCATATTAAATCCAAATCACTTTTGCCCTTTACAATTCCATTTGATTTCAATTTGGCTTCCATTTTGAATATTGAATTAGCTACACTTACTAATTAATGTAAATCTCAATTAAAATTTATTTACAAACTTTACTTTCCTTAGTTCCTTCGATTTCACTTCACCTTACATTCACATTTGAATTAGATTTCAATATCTAGTTTCAATTTCATTTGCTTAACAAATTTAAATCATTTAGTGTTAATGAAAATTTTCAAGAATTCTAAAAATTTTCTAACTCTCAAAATTTCCGGGAAATTTTGACAGAGTCTCCCTTGTACGGAGAGACTTCTGCGATATCGCAGGATGCACAAAAATGTATATACATCGGCCTCATGCCGGAAAACAAAGAAAAACAATTCATATCTCCTATTTTGAATTTTTGGCGTAGGCGTACCTTTATTTAGCATTTTAAAGCAAAGCAGCAATTTATTTTAGCATTTAACGCAGTCAAAATCAGCCAAACGGCCTCCCTGAATCCTGTATTTACTCAATTTAAACAGGTAAGTAACAAATATATGCAATTTGTTAATACTTCACTTACTCTCAACAGCTAAACCATGGATTCTATAAACAATGCGCTTTATACACTTCCAATAGCACATATGGAATACTTCAACACTTATTTTGAATGTTTACAAACAATTTCCGATGCTATCTCATTCAATTCCAATGGTCTATAACCGAATTACTTACATTCAGTTCCTTTAAATTTAACAAACTTATATTTATTATAATTGATTTCCAAAATCAATTTTATTTCCTTTCTATCAATTTATTGAATTTTATTAAATCTCATTTCCGCCTAACGACCAATTTCTTATACAAATTCGACGATATACAAACAAATAATCAACCACTGGGTTTTAAAACTATTCTAAATTGGTTCCAACTCAATTTATACTTAATGCTATTCATTCATTTTTATTACATTTCGGATTTGAATCCATTCATTTACATTTAAATTCATTCTGAATTTTCATTTCCTTATTCATAACTTCCCAAATTCTATTTCGATTCAATTTTTTTTTCTTCTCTTAATTTAAATCCAACCCAGTATCATTAAACTTAATTTAAGTTGAATTAAATTCAACTCCTCTCCATCTATTTAACTTAAGTTAATTTACTTCAATTCATTCAAATTTTATACTTAGGCTCAATTTCATTTTACAAGTAAATTCTCTCTTCTATTCAACTTAACTCCACCACCACAACCAATCTCATTTCAATCTACAATTTCTTTGATTATTTATTATAAAATTAACTTTCCAGATTCAACTCATTACATGGCCATTTCCAAATTATTTCCACTTAGTTGGATTTTATTTTTAATTCAAACCTTTACTATTTTAATCCATTTCCTGGAGTTCTATCCATTTTAAATAATTCAAATTTTGGATATCATTCATTTCTATTACAAACAATTCTATTTGGTTTATGTATTTTACTTCAAATTTTATAAGTCACCTTCTTTTTATATTCACACTTCCTTCTATTAAAAATAAATTTTATTCACATTTTACCTCTTAACTCCGTTTATACATTTTTATTTAGTTAAGTATATATTTTATTCCAATACTGTTTCAATTTTATTATAAGCTGTCAAAACTTATTTATTCCAATTCAATACTTATCTTGTTACATTTATTTGGTCCAGTATATTTTATTATCCCATAAGCCCTTAATTCAGATTCCAGGTTTTTAAACAATTTCCCAACATTTCAAAATCACCCGGTTTTTTTATTCCAAATCATTTTGGAGTCTCCACATTTCCAAATCACATTTCTCAGATTTTTAAACCAATCCTGGCTTTATTTCAAACAAATTTCCTTTGGAAATTTTCAAAAACAACTAGCTTTCTGAATAAATCAATTTGGCAGCAATTCGTCACTCAGAAGTTCGAAAATAAATTCTGAAGATGCGGCCGTCATCCTCCGAACTATTTCCCAACGACTGAAGTGAATTCATTACTATATCCCTTTCAAAAAATTTTTTTTTTGAAACAATTTCCCTTCCAGAAATACTATCCAAAATAATTATGCTTGTGTTTATCTTCAAAACACTTTGAAAACACTTCCAAGTATCCAGGGTTTAAATTTACCGTTTGATTAAATCAAATTTTTAGTTATAATTCATTTGTACAATTCATATTTATACAAATATCCATTGGTTAAGTAAATCATTCTGATTTTACAATCTTACCATATTTTTTCAATTTTAATTTGTCAGAATATTTTCATCCAAACATCCAAATATATAATAATTTAAAGAAATATTTCTTTTATATCAAAATACATTTTTCGGGTAAAATTATTTCATCTACCCGTTTCAAAACAATATTGTGTCGAATTGTTCTATTCGAGCGTTTAGAAACCCCTTCGATACAGTTGCGCAGACTGTGCCGACGAAGGTTCATATACCACTCAATAAATCAACCAACACAATATAAAACCATGTTATATTCACTAACAAGTACGCGCTCATATCTATTAATACTCTCAAAATTCCCACCAGAGCCAAGGTTATCGCCAACCTTCGCTCTGATACCAACTGTAACGACCCGACTTTCCAGTCCCGGAAAATCGAACCATTTGTGTAAAAGAAAAAGAGGTAGAAGAAGAAGAAACAGAAAATCAACAACAGAATCTCACATCGCAGCGGAATAAAATATAATATATATACAAAACAGATCTTTACTCGAACAGAAAAATATATCTGTTTATACAATATATTTACAGAATACATCATCAGAGTTCATCACATCAATGATATACATCCAAATACACAGCGGAACAATAAACAAGTACGTAAGTACGTATCGCCATCCAGCTCGTCTCCTGAGCTCCACAGCTACAATCCGAACCTGTTTATCTCGGTCTGACCCGAGCATCATATAAAACAATACCCGAGTCAGTCTGGAATACCAGCGTGAGAAAATCACACTCAAATTGATTATTAAAGTTTCAAAATCCTTTGAAAACAAAAGCATCTCGTAAGACCACGCCACAAATAAACATGTCGGGTTTTTACCTTACGATAGCTAAAACACTTTCTATAAAAGTCCTCTGATATTATAATAGTGTCTATTCACAAATACTTATTAAAATAGCCGAAATTGTTACATCTATTAAATTCCGGCATACTAGCCACAACGTGGGTAATACAAACAAAACTCGTACAAGGCACGTAGGGAGAATGGATTTCCAACGAATGACTAGGCACTGGGGTACCACCTGTCACAGTACGTGGCCTAGATCACAGTACCGAGGAGTACGCCCGCTCCCCTGCAACACAAGGCCGGAATCATCCCTTACTGGATAATTCCAAATAAGATCACCCCACGGTTGGGATCAGCAACCGCAACACTAAGCCGAAATAAAAAGGGACATCTAGACAGGGATGACCTTACTCTCAAGTGGGGGCTACCCACGAAGCCTTGCTGCATAACCCCTGATTTTCAGTCATTCCCGGTTGATGAGGCTTGAGGCTAAACGTTACCTTTATAGCACATATCCCTTAGAATGCCCATCGTCCACCTGACGATGTCACGAAAGCATTCGTCCATACAAGTCCGTCCCGGGTCCGAACGGAACCGAAGGCACTATTCCTACTACATCCATTTTGGAAATATCCTCAGGATTAGTAGCGACTAGCCCTTGCACTTCACTGCTCCATCTTCGACTCTGAACACGTTACACGAAACGTACAAACCGGATCGAAGTGGTATTCGAGTCTCCAGACCTAGAATCCTGGTATACGGAAACTCGATCCCGGTCTCTTCGAAACGATCAGCGCATTTGGCCAATATTGATAGTCGGTTATTTAACTATCAATTAACATCCACAAGCAACCATCACACAATAAATAATTTCCCACATTATTATTTTATTTGCCCAAATATCTTCACCACATATTATTTCCCTTTCCAATCCCCATTGGAAACAATTTCAAACTATATTCCCTTCAAGGAATAATTTTCCAAATATTTATTTTTACTGGAATGCCAAGTACAAAACCATTTAGATTTTTAAAATAATTTTAAAACACTTTATTATAAAAATACTTTATAAGAACGCCTTTTTAAACTTCTTTAATATTTAAGTCAAAATATATATTTAAAGATATTTAAATAAAACCATTTTAAAGAATATAAACAAATTTCCTTTTAAAACATATTATCAAATCTCATTTGTATTTTCTACAATAATAGATTGAAAATTACTTACTTTAGAAATTTAACATTTGGAAATATTAGATTTTTAAAACTTGACTTTTAAAAATAACAATAAATCTTTAACAAATATTTAAAATTTCTTTTTAAAACAAAATGTACTTAGCTATCCAGAAAATACTTCTCTTTCACTACCTTTAAAATAAATCTCTGCTTATTTTTAAAACAGATTCACAATCCTTTATAAATTCACACCTTGAATTTATATTAAAATCCGCTTCACTTTATAAACTCAGTTTATAGATCTCAAAATCTCATTCCTCTTTAAAATTTCCCAGTTTCAATATTTAGATCAATTCTACAATTTTATTTCGAATTTGCTTTATCTTGAAATAAAATTCCCTTATTTACCTTATTTATTTCAACTACAATTATTCGGGTTTTTAATTTTTAATTTCTAGTTAAAACCCCTTTAACTGAAAATTCCTATTTTAAATTCCCAACATTCCTTATTAACGCTTTTAATTAAATTTACTCATTGAATTAAAAATAATTTCTTTATTTCTTTAAAAACCATATCACTTGAGTTTTAAATTTTATTACTCCTTCGTAAATCTAAATTCCTTTTTCCCATATTTACTACAATTCCAATTCACTTTATTTTATCTTATTTTTAATTCACTATTAAATTTATTCCAATTTACTTAAATTTCTATTCTTTATTTTCTTCAAAAATTCAATTCCATAGATTTTCAAAATTTATTATACCGGGAATTCAATCAACCACAACATCCAATATCAGATCATCACAGGATATCAATATTCAGATCATAGAATAATAAAATAAATTTTTGAGGAATCCAGTTGGATCCCTCCAACCTGTTTCCCTGCATCCACAGACGTTAGCACAATACCAATTCCACTTCGAGGTGGAATATCGCGGTATATGGGATTTAAATAAATATCATCTGCTATTATGCGGCGCATAGGGTCTCATCCGCTATATAAATGCGGGAATATCAACTCCAATATATACATATGCCAATATATATATATCGGTATATACTACTATATACCATATCATCCATAACAATATCAATCCAATCAATGCAATTATTCAATCAAATATTTAAATTTAACCAATTAAATTTAAATAAAAATTTAACTGAGTGAGATTAACTCACCTTTAAATCCTGTTTTGCAATCCATATCGTCTAGACTTGCTTCTTTTATTTTAACCCTTGTATAACAATTATATAAATTTATTAATATTCGAACCAAATCAAGCAATTAAATTTCTACTTGATAAATTTATTTCCAAAATTAAAACTTTTTCATTTGTTTGTTCTTTCTTAAAATAAATTATCTTTCGGAACCAGAGTAATCGAATAATTAAATTCTCACCTGATAATTTTATTAACTAATGATTTTATTTTAAACCACTCGTCTAATTTTATATAAATTTTATATTTTAAAATCTCTTTAAATTCCAAAATCTTAGACATATACACTTATACATATATGCAAAATTTCTGTTTAAACATTTCATAATATTCTCACACATATATATATACTACCTATTTTAAACAGAATTTTATACTATTAAAACAAAAAATTTACCTTACTGCCTTGTCGATGCCGAAGATGGCAGGACTACCACCAATGCCCGACATGACGAACAGCAGTGAGGTTGAACAACGTCGCCCCTCCCACTGCTTCGCGACGATCGCTCGCGAGCTGAAACCCTAGTGCGAACGCCCTTGCCGAACCCAGTTTGCAATCACGAACTCCAGCGAGCTCGACCCACACATCCACCGCTGACGCTGTATGTGACCTCTATCCAACGCGCACGCGTACGATTCGAGAAACTCGCTCGCCTTCCCGAATCCACTGAACCCTAGAACCCCTCGCTATAGCCTCTTCTGATCGATTTTGAATTCGAACCAATTGGAATCCCTCGCGAGCAATTCCTTCTCAATCCAAGAGCAGTGGCAGTAAAAAGAGACTATAGCCGGACTTCGAATCAGCAGTAGAAATATCGCGTAGGAGGCAAGGATGAGCCGATGACGGCTGATGGAATAGTCGAGTATGTATCGATGATTATTTAGAAGGCGTTGATTCTCGAAACCCTAGTCTCTCTCTCGGTTTCACGTATCGCGGCCATGGAGATTGCTATTAGCCGTAACTTGAAGTAAAGCAGACTTTTATTTTATTTTTATTGAGAACGATTTGATATTAAAAAGAGGGAGGAAGCTCGGTTGTTTTAACTGAGAAGAACGAAAGGAACATTTCTATTTTGAAAAGAATCGTGGCTTCTTGGGTACGAGTGGAGAAATATCTCTGACAGATGTTTACATTGATTTGAAACAAAACGGCTGATGCGAAATATTTGTCTATGCAATAATTATATTAAATTATCAATTCGAATTCCAATGTGTTTACCTACCGTACGATCAAACGATCTCTCCGAAAGCTATGAAAATTGAAATCCAATAACAATACGGTATTACGGACCCAATGGAACTGGTTTCGTCGAATTCCGAGACTGTGCCCCGAAAGGGTATTTTTAAATTCAATTTAAACGTTAAAATTTGAAAACTGAACAAATCACTTTTTATTTGATTTTAAAAGTTCTACTGCCTTCAGTATTATCAATATAGATTTTACAAGCCTTCAAATTATTTTTAACTGGCTTAAAACAGCAGATTCAATAATTCACCGAATTTCGATAATTAAATTCTACAATTAATTATCCAATAAATATTGATATTTTGAAATTCTAGTTAATAATTTACTTTTGAATATTTAAAATAAATTAAATATCCAATTCCAAATGCTCAAAATTTCCGGGTCGTCACACCGTTGGTGCGGTCTTGGGCGAATGGAACGACGATGTGGCTGGATCTGGTCAAAGGTGGCCGAAGCTTGCTCGGCAACGTCGTGATAGTCGGCGACTGTAGGGTAGGGCTTCGATCGTGTTCGTAGGGGTCTGAGAGTTGATAACGTATTTACAATTTTACCGTTATTTTTTATTTTAAATTTGAATTTTAAAACTTCTAATTAGCATAACTTTTTTATACGAGCTCTGATTGATGCGCGGTTTCTTCCATTGGGATCATATCGAAATTCAGGACAACATGAAACAGGTTTGGTTGAGACTGTTCAAATTTTGGGCTTTTATTGGATTTTTAAATCGATTATAAATCAAAGGTGAGTGATTTAACTCACTTACGCAATACTAAATCTTCCTATGTTAGTTGAATTAAATTTATGAAGTGATAAGAAATTTATTGATTGTTGTTTGGTAATTTAAATTATCATTTAAATTTAATTTTAATTTATATTGAATTAAATTAACATTTAAATTAATATTTAATTTAATTGTTATACTTGATATTGATAACTAGTTAATTGTTGTCATTTATTGGTTGATGTGGATGTCGATTGTGATGGATGTTTATTTGTTGACATTTTGGACGATTGGATGTTTATTTATTTTTATATATCCCTGTTGCACTCCATATATTAATTGAAAGCATATAAACTGTTATTCAAATTATTCGAATAAATAAAGAAACAGGTTGAAATGATATATAGCTATGACACTTTGAATTGGATTGAAATGATATATATCCATCCCTGAAATTAAAAATTGAAATAACTATTCACTTGGCCATAGGGTCGAAAATCATATACGGACACCAGATTGGTTAAATTAAATTGTTAAAATATTTAATTTGGATTTTGGTTAATGATATTGTTTTAAAGGAAATAAATTGTGGATTTCTATGAATTGAATTATTTCCGAATTAAGCTTTGAAATGTTAAAATTGAAATTGGTTAAAAGAAATTGTTTAAAAAAATTGAATTGGAAATGTGAAGTTATAATTGATACTTGATTTTAATTCAGAAAATTGATTTATTTTAAAGATTCGAACCTTAAAATTGAACAATGATGTTTAAATTGATTTAAGGGTTTTAAATCAGTAAATTGAAATTGGACTTGAAATTGATATAAATTGAAATGGTTTAAAATAAGAATTTAATTGAAATTTAAATCATTGAATTGGATCGTTGAATCGAATTTGAAGTTAAAAATGAACGTTTCAAAAATTGAAGTTAATTCGAATTGAAATTGAAATCAAGTTGATTTGGCATTAAATCTAATTTGAGTCAATTGAATTGAAATTGAAATCAAGTTGATTTGGCATTAAATCTAATTTGAGTCAATTGAATTGAAAGATTGAAATTGAAGTTATTGATTTGAAATTTGGACATGGGTCCAGATTTGCTGAAATGGAAAGAAACAATTTGATTTTATATTATTTTCAAAATAAATTAGTTTAATATAAACTGTTTACAAACTATCTTTTTGTGACGACCCGGAATTTCCGATCCCGAAAATTCTGGATAGTTAGGAAAAGAAGAAGAGATAGAAGAAGAAACAGAAAAACAAAACACAGAATCTCACATTCGCAGCGGACCAAAATATAATATCAAATAGTAACAGTTTACAAAAGAATACTATATCTTGTCAATTTACATTTATGATACATCAGAGTTACTCTCATACACAACACTGAGCATATACAAATCAAATATATCTCATATAACAGAAATAATAGTCATAGCGGAACACTCCATACGTCCTGCCATCCAGCTCATCTCCTAAGCTCCAGAACGTCCTTACCTGAAAATCTGTAATACTCGGTCTGACCCGAGCATTACGTCAAAGTAACACCCGGGTCAGGCTGGAAACCAGCGTGAGTAAACTCATATAATTTGAAATACTAAGTCCAATTTAAAAGAAAACCCGGGTAACTCGTACTTCACTACGAGTTCATTACTTGTTATGCTCAACACTTATTTCACGACTCAAATACTAGGAATTCTAACTTAGTTCAAAGGTTCATATTATTCCATTTCAGCCAATTGACATCACATATCAATCTATATAGAATCGAAGTGGTTTCGGGTATTTGCTAACACCCGACCCCTGTCTCTTCGAATTAAATGTCATCTTTAATCCAAGTTGTCTTTGAGTTTTAAACACTTTAATTAAATTCAAAACAACATACGCACACAGAAATTTTTCACAGATATCAAAATTTAAAAAAAAATGATTCACATTTATTGACAGATAATCCAACTATTTCATATCATAGCACATCAAAAGTTACATGTCAGAGACATCAAACAACCCAAGGCATTCAACTCAGCTTAATCATTCATAAGTAAGATTAATAGTCATACAATTCCTAATTAATTCAATTTAATCTCCAAGTGAATTAAATTATTACTTTTAAATCCTGCTTACCTAACATCAATTAATTACAAACCATTTATCATTTCTTTAATAATTAACCTTTAATTACTCTCATTTCTTAATTATATTAAGTAATTTCCCTTTTAATTAATTACATTTAGTAATTAACTATTATTTACACTAATTAACTTACCCTTAATTTAATTACATTAATTAACCTTTAATTAATTACTTTAAGTAATTAATATTTTAATTACTTCTATCAAGTAATTATTCTTTAATTCTTGATTAATTAATCCCTAATTACTAATAAATTAATCCTTAATTACTTCATTAATTTAATTAATCCTTTAATTACCCAAGAACTTAATTAACTTAAAAATAAACTTAAGAATTAATAATCATACAAATTCTTGAATTAATTATTTAAAAAAAAAACATTTATTATATATAAAGAATTAGATTTAAGTAATAGTTTAAACTAGATTAAATTTAAATTTTAAACTTGCTTTTAAATCTAAAAACTGCTATGGATTTACTTCGAGTGTAACCCGGAACCCATCCCGAGTCACCCCCGAGAAAACTTCCTCTTCCCCTTTTTAAAACTTAGTTGTAGTCTTAAAATTTAAAAAAAATCTGTTAACACAGTATACTCACGAACACGAGACCAACCCGGGCCATCACCCTCATTTTCACGAGTTTTCCCTCGAGGCAACTCTTCCTTCTCTAACCCACTGACACCCGTCCCCTCGTGCACGTGCACGCCTGAATTTCACCACTTCGATCATCGCCGATATCTTCGACATGTGGATGACCATCTCCATCCTCGATACTGATCACCAGACATCTTTACAAACCCAAAAAATCAAAATCGAGCTACATGATCGAACTGGAACATCAAAACCTCGACCAAGATCCTTCTCGCCACGACAACTCCGACTGCCAGCAACCACGAATCTCTGTCCATAGGTTCGCCGACCCATCACGCTTCTTTTCCTCCACCTGCGATCAACACCGGTGGACCCAAGGCATCGCAAAGCCTTCGAGAACAGCGTCGACTAGATCTGGTCGTTAAACCCTATTCCACCATCGTTCCACCTCCATGGCGAACTAGAATTCCATCGACCTTTTTTCCTTCGATCTCCATCACTCCGGCTACCTCCAGCGTCGAGCACGACACCCAACCCTTCGCCGATCGCCAGAACTCGACAGGAAACCAATTCCCGTTCAACTAGAAAATTCATCTCGATCACTTGGGTACTCAAATTTTTACGAGTAGCCAAGGGATTCAGGTTTAGCTTTGACGAGTAATCTGGAGGAGCAATGGAGCAGGAGGCTTCGGCGTTGTAGATATAGATAGTAGTTTTCCGCTGTGTTTATCTTTGTATTAATCTGTATTGTGTTGAGATGTAACAACTAGACAGATGTTCATAACTGTCTAGTATGTGATGTGTAATCTGTGTAACTCTGATAGATGATGTATATGATACTATGTAATATCTATGTGATATATTATATTTCGTTTCGTTTCCGCTGTGAGTATCTGTTGTTGTTTTCTTTTCTCTTCTTCTCTTTTCTATTTCTCACCCCTTTCTTTCTTACTGTCGATGCGATTTTCCGGGAGTGGAAAGTCGGGTCGTCACACGTGGTATCCAAACTTAAAAATCATGAAATTGTTATCAAAAATCATAGTTCTTAATGACGAGTAAGATTATATAATCAAAACTAGGAAATTAAACAATCGATTTTTCTGACTTCAATTGGTTTTCACTGTTCTTCCTTTATTCCAGTAATCTACTTGTTAATTATGCTTAAAAATGTTTTCAAAAATTAAATCTGGTTATTACTAACATTTTTCATATAAAGATCCTAACCTAAAGAGATTTGGGAAAAAGAATTGGATATTTTTTTTTTGAACTTGTTTTTGCCTATTGAACCCAAAAACAGAGGCAAGTTCCTCTATATACAGACATGCACACACACATTACTTCATATTTATATACATGCAGCATATTAATTCATACATGGAAACATTTCACCACCTCACTTCAAATATTTATCACATGCCTCAAGATATAACATAGATTAAATTTTAGAGAAAGATGTTTACTTACTGATCGATAGGAGAAGATACTGGGTTAGGCTACTCACTGAAGAATTTGAGCAGAGGATAGATCTTGCTTCCAGTCTTCACGTTTGATTAGTTGTTGAATTAAAATTTCTCTTTTCCTTTTAACTTATTGAGTGGGTCTTCAGGTTTACTATTTTTATTCCTGGAAAATACTTGAACAAAGATTACTTCTTGGAGATTGAAAACTATCAGCCTGGGTATTTTTTCTTTCTTCTTTGTTGATGTAGTTGTTGGTGATGTAGTGCTGAGATTAGTTTACAGGTTGTAGAATTTACTCTATATTTCTTTTAATACTCAGTTGATGAATCGAAATGGATTAAGAAGATGATATATATAAAAAGGAAATGTGTACAGGCTGAAGTGTATACTGGTACAAGGTGATATATATTTTTTCCTTTTTAGTACAATATAGGATCAGAGATTTTTTTCTTTGTCGACTGAAAATCTTGCCTTGGTGGCTGATAGAATAATATTGTGGCTAGAGATGATCTCGCATTAATTGCTTTGTCATTTCTTTTCTCAGCCTACATACTTATCTGTTTGCTTGTACATATATACTTTACTGTCTTCTTTTGCAAGCTCAAAGATATTTATATCCTTGTTTATCTTCAAGTCTCCATACTTATCATTCACATCTAAAAATTTGTAAGTTCATTTTTGTTTGTATTTTATTTTACTTTATACTTTGCAAATACATGTATTCCAATAGTTTATACATTTCTAAAATTATTGTATATGTTCACTTCATATTTTATTTCCTTTGCTAACATAACTATCACTCTTAAATTTAAAATTATTTATTTCTATACTTATGTCAATATTATAACTTCTTAAGCCTATAATAATTATTTTTATTTTCAAATAATGTAATTGTTTATACTTAAATTTAATATTGATAAGATTTATTTTACTCGAACCATTATTATCCAGATTATATCATATATATATATATATATATTTAAATCACATATTAATAAAGTTAAATAAGATAAACTTCATGTTTAAAATATTTAGAAATTCTTTGTTTTAATTCCAAACCATAGCTTCTCCCAAATACATATATATATATTCCTCTTTTTTTTATAATAATAATAATAAGCTGTATTTTAAACAAATTCAATTAAATATTTATTAAATAATAGTGCCAAAAATCCGGGATGTCACATCCCTCCCCCCTTAAGACTTTTCGTCCTCGAAAAGGAACGAAACAAGAATTTATGGAAATGTTTAAAATTAGATAAATATTCTTTAATCATTTTTAAATCACTTTAAAAAAAATCTATATAATATTACTAAAATAGTTTTTATAAAAATACTTTTATAACTCGATGTTTTGACAAGTCCATCCTTGTTCTTACAGAAATTCGGTCGTACGTTGATCAGGCGTAGGACTGAAAATCTATAAGTACTCGGTAAACTCGTTTCCAACACCTAGTGAAATTTTGGAAAATAATTTTATTAAAAATATTGAAACGGTTTCGAAAATAGAGGAAATATCTTTGGTAAAAATGCTCTGGAAATCATCACCCCCATCCATGGTCGCAGTTAACCCGATGGTTACGTTGCCGTCCCGGCAAAATCCACAGATAACTGTAGGTCTCCGCGCCCCTCGATTACGCCATGGAACCCGCTACAGATCGCAGTTATACCCGGGCTATACGTTGCTATCACAGCAAAGACCCATATAACTGTAGGCATCAGCGCCACCAAATTTCGCTGCCAAAAGAATGAAACTCCTCCACTCGACCATAGATCGCAGTCTACCGATGTTGCGCTGCCATCCCGACAGAATCAAGTGTAGACTGTTGGCACTCATCCTCCACACGATTTTCGCTATGGTCCCCACACAGTAGATCGCAGCGACATCGAGCTACACTGTCGTCACAGCATAACCCAAATGCCCCTGTAGGCATCAACGCCATCGACTTTCGCTACCCAAAAATCCTCAGGAACTAGTTTTGTCCGGACTCCTCACAGGATCAACTTTAGAACCTCCCCTTTAGAGGCTCAAGGCAGTACCACTCAGTGGCACTCCTGAGAAGTTCATTCAAGGGAGCGCCTTTTTCCCCAGAGCCACTTTCAAAACACTTTATACTATACACATATAGTATTTTTCCAAATCATACACCAAGTATGAATCACATATAAAGCTCTTTTTTTCAAAATCGATTCTCAAAATCGATAATTCTCAAATTAGGCTTTCCAAATTCCAGTATTGATTTCCTCAAAATCAAAAGCCTTTCCAAATCCATAGGTTCCCAAAATATTTCCTCAAAAGTCATTTTCACAAATCCCTTTTTACAAATACATATATATAAAAGTTTTGAAAAATCTTTGAATCAATTTGTACTTGTATAAATTCACTTTTATACTTCAAACACTTTCAAAAATCATTTCCTTTTGACAATAGATTCAATAAGGGGATTTTTCCATATATAAAGAAGATATATAACTTTGTTTAGTCCAAATAAATATTCTAATTTTGATTACTCTTTTATAAAGTCATTTACCATATTGCTTACTTCCATAAAGTAAATCTTAATCATAGAAATGTTCAATTCCCATTTTACTTCATTATATATTTCATAAAATATACTTTAAATTTCAAAATCATTTACAGTGCTTATCCAAAAAAAAATTTCAATATCAATTTCATTCAAACTCGTACGATGTCCACATATCATTCGTACGCTATATCAATCTGATCGCTCACTCGATCACACAATTTCCCTTCCGAACTAGTATTTGTCCACCCGACTTCCTAGTGCGGACTCAGATCTGGTTTCTTGATCAGAAACCGTCATTCTCCTTGCATAGTCACAACTATGATAGAGAATACCCAGAATCAATCAAAAATCCATATCCAGGTTCGCCGTCGAAAATCGAGTGAAAAATCCCAACTCGGATCGATAATACTATCTCGAAATTCTGTGCTTGAATCTGGATCAAATCACTATGCGAATAGAATAATATACGTACATCCTACGTATTTCTTCATTGATTATCAGTTAAATCAATTCCCTTTTCTACTCACATTCACCTAAATTTTCATTCACTTATTCACTTTTGCCTTAATCCCTATTTGGATTATCACTTCAATTCTTATCTCAGTTGGGTATTTAAACAATAACAGTTTGAACTCCGACCAGTTTATATTTAGAAAATAGCTTGATTTTTTTTTTTGAAGAATAGATAAGTAGTTGAAAAATAATCATTAGTTGAAAAATAGATGGTAAAATAGTTAAGTAGTTGTAAGATAGTTGAAAGATAGTAAAACAATTTCAAATTAGTTGTAAAATGGTAACTAGTTATAAAGTAGCTAAAAAGATAGTAATTAGTAAATAAGATGGTTGTAAAATAGCTAAATAGTTTTCAAAGTAATTGTAAAACAGGTTTAAGATAGTTTTAGGTTTAAAAGGAAAAGTTGTGTAGTAAATAGTTTGGAAAAATAGGTTTATATTAAACAATTTATTTTGAAAATAGTCCAGAGTCAAACTGTTGAATACCCCATCTCCATTTCCCTAAATTCAATTTAAATTTCCACTTACATTTAAATTGACTCAATCCCAATTTGAATAACTTCAATTTTATTTCAAATTAATCCAATTCAAATTTCTCATTTGAATTTTATACTTATTCATCATAAATCACAATTCCCATTAGTTCAAATCAAATTCAGTTTGAACTAATTCAATTTAAATCTCAATTTCAAACCATCTCGAATTATATAAATTCGAGTTAGATTTCCAAATGTTGGTTTAACTTCTTAAATCAAATAATAATTTTTTTTTAATTTTAACTCAACAATTAAATTCTTTAAATAATTTAATTCTTAGTTCAAATTTTCAAAAATTCCATTTAAAATTATCTTTACCTAACTTATTTCAAAGTTCAAATAATAATTCAAACCCCTTTAAACAATTAAATATTTGAATTTCAATTTATTACCCAAATTCAATCTTGGAACCAATCCTTAATCATTTCAGTTTACATGTTCATTTTAAACATTCAAATCTTAATGTTCAAAGTGATCCTCATTTTCTCAAGTTTTAATTTTTTTTATCTTTAAAATCAAAATTACTTAAGTAATTTCAAATTAAAGTTTAATTCCATTTAATTCCAATATTGGGATAGATATTACCCCAACATTCATCATCCACTACCCATTCCAAATCTCAATCCTATCTGAGACCACATATAGTTCCCTACCAAATCAACCCATTTAACTTTCCTAAGTTAAACCTAAATTTCATCTTGAAATTTCCAATTCAGGTTGTTTATTCCAAACTTATTTAACTTCCCTTAAGTTAAATTCAATTTAATCTTGCCAAACTTACTCAAATTTGAATTCCCACTTCAAATTTTAAACTTCACATTAATAAATCTTATAAGTTCAAAAACTTATTACCTTGGATATCACACCTCATTTCCCAAATTTAAAACTCAACATTTAGAGTTTATTTCAAACCATCTTTGTATCCATATATACATATTTACTCCTTAGCCCACCAGGCTATACTTTAAAATTTAAACCACCTTTGGTTTTAATTTTAAGGCAAATCTCTTTTTAAGTTTTCAAACAACTTCTTATTTTAAAATAAGATCACATTCAAGTATATTCTGAACAATATTATTCATTCTTTTCTTTTAACACTTTGAAACAATTCAAATGTTTCTAAACTTAGGTTTAAACTTCACAATTTAAATCCGTTCTAATTTACAAGTTATACTCCTCTAAGTTTATATCCTTAACACATTTTATTTTGCTTACTCATTAACACACATTCCACTATTAAATACAACAACCACTTATGATAATAACCAAGATTATCATATATGGGAAACCAATTCAATATTATCTTACTCTAAAACCTTTCCCCAAATTCAAGGTTTAATTTCAGTTTAAATCCATTTCAAATTTATCTTTATTCAATTACAATTTGGTTGTATTACTATTAACTCTTAATTCTCATTATTCTATTTGATTCCAATGATTTAACAACCAATTACCTTAATATTTATTAAAAGGAATATTGCTTTATATATCAAATATAATCTTATATAAAAATCATTTGAAATCTTTATATATGAAAATAACAAGTACGCTCTCATATATATATACACTCAACTCATTCTAGGGTACTATTAACCCTATCTATATGAGTAAACCCACCAGAGCCAAGGTTCTCGCTTAACCTATGCTCTGATACCAACTGTGACGACCCGGAATTTCCGATCCCGAAAATTCTGGATAGTTAGGAAAAGAAGAAGAGATAGAAGAAGAAACAGAAAAACAAAACACAGAATCTCACATTCGCAGCGGACCAAAATATAATATCAAATAGTAACAGTTTACAAAAGAATACTATATCTTGTCAATTTACATTTATGATACATCAGAGTTACTCTCATACACAACACTGAGCATATACAAATCAAATATATCTCATATAACAGAAATAATAGTCATAGCGGAACACTCCATACGTCCTGCCATCCAGCTCATCTCCTAAGCTCCAGAACGTCCTTACCTGAAAATCTGTAATACTCGGTCTGACCCGAGCATTACGTCAAAGTAACACCCGGGTCAGGCTGGAAACCAGCGTGAGTAAACTCATATAATTTGAAATACTAAGTCCAATTTAAAAGAAAACCCGGGTAACTCATACTTCACTACGAGTTCATTACTTGTTATGCTCAACACTTATTTCACGACTCAAATACTAGGAATTCTAACTTAGTTCAAAGGTTCATATTATTCCATTTCAGCCAATTGACATCACATATCAATCTATATAGAATCGAAGTGGTTTCGGGTATTTCCTAACACCCGACCCCTGTCTCTTCGAATTAAATGTCATCTTTAATCCAAGTTGTCTTTGAGTTTTAAACACTTTAATTAAATTCAAAACAACATACGCACACAGAAATTTATCACAGATATCAAAATTTAAAAAAAAATGATTCACATTTATTGACAGATAATCCAACTATTTCATATCATAGCACATCAAAAGTTACATGTCAGAGACATCAAACAACCCAAGGCATTCAACTCAGCTTAATCATTCATAAGTAAGATTAATAGTCATACAATTCCTAATTAATTCAATTTAATCTCCAAGTGAATTAAATTATTACTTTTAAATCCTGCTTACCTAACATCAATTAATTACAAACCATTTATCATTTCTTTAATAATTAACCTTTAATTACTCTCATTTCTTAATTATATTAAGTAATTTCCCTTTTAATTAATTACATTTAGTAATTAACTATTATTTACACTAATTAACTTACCCTTAATTTAATTACATTAATTAACCTTTAATTAATTACTTTAAGTAATTAATATTTTAATTACTTCTATCAAGTAATTATTCTTTAATTCTTGATTAATTAATCCCTAATTACTAATAAATTAATCCTTAATTACTTCATTAATTTAATTAATCCTTTAATTACCCAAGAACTTAATTAACTTAAAAATAAACTTAAGAATTAATAATCATACAAATTCTTGAATTAATTATTTAAAAAAAACATTTATTATATATAAAGAATTAGATTTAAGTAATAGTTTAAACTAGATTAAATTTAAATTTTAAACTTGCTTTTAAATCTAAAAACTGCTATGGATTTACTTCGAGTGTAACCCGGAACCCATCCCGAGTCACCCCCGAGAAAACTTCCTCTTCCCCTTTTTAAAACTTAGTTGTAGTCTTAAAATTTAAAAAAATCTGTTAACACAGTATACTCACGAACACGAGACCAACCCGGGCCATCACCCTCATTTTCACGAGTTTTCCCTCGAGGCAACTCTTCCTTCTCTAACCCACTGACACCCGTCCCCTCGTGCACGTGCACGCCTGAATTTCACCACTTCGATCATCGCCGATATCTTCGACATGTGGATGACCATCTCCATCCTCGATACTGATCACCAGACATCTTTACAAACCCAAAAAATCAAAATCGAGCTACATGATCGAACTGGAACATCAAAACCTCGACCAAGATCCTTCTCGCCACGACAACTCCGACTGCCAGCAACCACGAATCTCTGTCCATAGGTTCGCCGACCCATCACGCTTCTTTTCCTCCACCTGCGATCAACACCGGTGGACCCAAGGCATCGCAAAGCCTTCGAGAACAGCGTCGACCAGATCTGGTCGTTAAACCCTATTCCACCATCGTTCCACCTCCATGGCGAACTAGAATTCCATCGACCTTTTTTCCTTCGATCTCCATCACTCCGGCTACCTCCAGCGTCGAGCACGACACCCAACCCTTCGCCGATCGCCAGAACTCGACAGGAAACCAATTCCCGTTCAACTAGAAAATTCATCTCGATCCCAAACTTAAAAATCATGAAATTGTTATCAAAAATCATAGTTCTTAATGACGAGTAAGATTATATAATCAAAACTAGGAAATTAAACAATCGATTTTTCTGACTTCAATTGGTTTTCACTGTTCTTCCTTTATTCCAGTAATCTACTTGTTAATTATGCTTAAAAATGTTTTCAAAAATTAAATCTGGTTATTACTAACATTTTTCATATAAAGATCCTAACCTAAAGAGATTTGGGAAAAAGAATTGGATATATTTTTTTTTGAACTTGTTTTTGCCTATTGAACCCAAAAACAGAGGCAAGTTCCTCTATATACAGACATGCACACACACATTACTACATATTTATATACATGCAGCATATTAATTCATACATGGAAACATTTCACCACCTCACTTCAAATATTTATCACATGCCTCAAGATATAACATAGATTAAATTTTAGAGAAAGATGTTTACTTACTGATCGATAGGAGAAGATACTGGGTTAGGCTACTCACTGAAGAATTTGAGCAGAGGATAGATCTTGCTTCCAGTCTTCACGTTTGATTAGTTGTTGAATTAAAATTTCTCTTTTCCTTTTAACTTATTGAGTGGGTCTTCAGGTTTACTATTTTTATTCCTGGAAAATACTTGAACAAAGATTACTTCTTGGAGATTGAAAACTATCAGCCTGGGTATTTTTTCTTTCTTCTTTGTTGATGTAGTTGTTGGTGATGTAGTGCTGAGATTAGTTTACAGGTTGTAGAATTTACTCTATATTTCTTTTAATACTCAGTTGATGAATCGAAATGGATTAAGAAGATGATATATATAAAAAGGAAATGTGTACAGGCTGAAGTGTATACTGGTACAAGGTGATATATATTTTTTCCTTTTTAGTACAATATAGGATCAGAGATTTTTTTCTTTGTCGACTGAAAATCTTGCCTTGGTGGCTGATAGAATAATATTGTGGCTAGAGATGATCTCGCATTAATTGCTTTGTCATTTCTTTTCTCAGCCTACATACTTATCTGTTTGCTTGTACATATATACTTTACTGTCTTCTTTTGCAAGCTCAAAGATATTTATATCCTTGTTTATCTTCAAGTCTCCATACTTATCATTCACATCTAAAAATTTGTAAGTTCATTTTTGTTTGTATTTTATTTTACTTTATACTTTGCAAATACATGTATTCCAATAGTTTATACATTTCTAAAATTATTGTATATGTTCACTTCATATTTTATTTCCTTTGCTAACATAACTATCACTCTTAAATTTAAAATTATTTATTTCTATACTTATGTCAATATTATAACTTCTTAAGCCTATAATAATTATTTTTATTTTCAAATAATGTAATTGTTTATACTTAAATTTAATATTGATAAGATTTATTTTACTCGAACCATTATTATCCAGATTATATCATATATATATATATATATATATATTTAAATCACATATTAATAAAGTTAAATAAGATAAACTTCATGTTTAAAATATTTAGAAATTCTTTGTTTTAATTCCAAACCATAGCTTCTCCCAAATACATATATATATATATTCCTCTTTTTTTTATAATAATAATAATAAGCTGTATTTTAAACAAATTCAATTAAATATTTATTAAATAATAGTGCCAAAAATCCGGGATGTCACACTTTTCAATATTGATACTTAGATTTTCCAAACTATTTTACTATGTAAACCACTTTCAATACTCAAACCATTTTATATCGACCGTTTCAAACTATTTTAAACTATTTATAACTGTTCAAACTATTTTCCAAAATCTCAAACTGTGTAAAGTTGGAAGGTTTATATTTAAATTGTTGATTTAAATGCGAATGCGGTTAAAAGAAGTTATAACCTAAGTTGGAAATTGAAATGTTATTTTCATGTGAAATTGACATAATTGAGTAAATTTGGTATTTTGAAATGAAGTGATATTTTTGAAGTGAATATGATATTTTGATATCAAATATGAATCGTTTTCGAAATGTAAAAGAACCAACCAGTGTGTAAAACGACGTTTGGTTATTAAAGAGATCGGGGCTTCTTATTGGCATACTCTCTGTCAATATTGGAACTACTTTAAGAACCGTGTACGTGGTGGATGTTATCCAGAATGAAGTGGTTGAATTGGAGGCGTTTGCTGGATTTGAAGAAAGAGAACGATGATGGATGACCTCAACACTTATGTCAATTAGAAATGACTAAAACATGAGCCTATGTTTGGCCAAGGGGTCGCAACCTTTAGGGGCCATTACCCCTTCGTATTACTATATTGATTTTGGACTTGATCGGTGCACCTTGATTTGATTTGGGGGTGGTGGACTTGGTGGGCGGTCGTAGCTACGATGCGTTACCATCAGCCAGAAAGGGTAAACTGGTAGAATCCTACCTTGGGCATTGCCTCATGTGCCTTGTCATACTTTTATCCTTATACGCACCTACTACGATTTTGTTTTAGTATGGTACCTCTAGGGGACTCACTGGCTACCGACGTTACTAGTTGTGTTACAGGACCTGCATAGACAACCTGCTTAAAAATGTGTTAGGGGGGATCAATGTAAAGCCTTAACTCTATTTTAATACTTTACTTTACTGATAGACACTATATATATAGCGTATTTTACTACATATAGATAGTTTAATGGATCCTTAGGAGATGGAAAATCTCATAACATCTCTTAAGTTATTGCACGCACGTTATACACTGGATAGGATATGTAAAATCCCGTAACATCTCTAAAGCCATTACACTCATATTTACTTGTTGATGATTTAACTTACATAAGAAATTTTAGTTCTGACTCGAGCGTTTTGTCTTTTCATTACGCTCGGGTCAGTCTGAGCATTTCAGTGTTTGAAGACATTATTTCTGGACGATGAAGACCGAGTTTGGTATATTATATTATTACCCCGCTGCATCATTATTGGTATGTTATTGTCTGTTCTCTGATTATGTTGTAAAAATTGTGTAATCAAATATATATTGTAAAACAGCTTCATGAACTATTTATTTGATTATTAAATTTTGTCATTCCGCTGCGAGATTCTGTGTTTTGTTTTTCTTCTTTTCTCTTATATTCTTATTTACCCCATTGATAATCTACCCTTTTGAATGGTTTGAGTTAGACATGTGTGGTTTATTATCGATTTAAACCATCCAAAAAGGTGGGTCGTCACATTTCCATCAGCTAAGAGTGGTAGGACAGTATTCCGTTGGCGGCATTTTGGACTAGGTATGGTTCGTACGAGTGGTTAGTGATGCCATTAGGGTTAACGAATGCGCCAGTTTTCTTCAAAGATTTAATGAACCGGGTTTTCCAAGAGCACTTGGATAGGTTCATATTGGTATTCATAAATGACATCTTAATATACTCTAAGGATGAAAGGGATCATGAAGTTCATCTTAGAATGGTGCTTGAGACACTGAGGTAGCATCAACTAAAAGCGAAGTTTTCAAAGTGTCATTTTTGAAAGAAAGAAGTTAAGGTAGCGTTTGGTTTAATATGAGTTTTGTATTTTGAGTTTTTCACATTAATTACAAAATATGAGAGGAGTGGAGGGACGATAGATAAGATGGAAGGAAGATGAAGGGGACACGGAGGGGATGGATGAACGATGGAAGGATGGATTGTTTCTCATGCTTTTCTTATTTCTCAAAACATGAAAAAAAAAGTTGTTTTCTATTTTGTATGTTAATTTTTTTTTCTAAATTGGCTGTTTTCCATAATATGCATGCGTCGTGCGCATTTTTGTATGGAAAAAAACTCAAAACTAAAAAGGATAAACCAAACACTACCTAAGTTTCTTGGTCACATGGTTTTAGAGAAGGATTTGTCAGTCGATCCGGATAAGATCAAAGCTGTTAACAACCGGAAGAGATTAGAGATGGTGACTAAGATCAGAAGTTTTCTTTGGCTTGCTGGTTACTACCGGAGGGTTATTAAGGATTTCTCGCAGATAGCAGCGCCTTTGACTAAGCTAACTAGGAAGGACGTGATGTTTATCTGGTCTGAAAAATGTGAGGTAGCATTCCTTAATTTAAAGCACTTGTTGATCGAAGCGCCTGTATTAGAAGTTCCAGATGGGAATCGGGAATTAGTAGTGTATACAGATGCATGTGGAACTTGATTAAGAGCTATGTTGATGCAAAAGGGTAAGGTCATTACCTACGCATCTCGATAGCTTAGACCTCATGAAGTGAGATACCTTACTCATGATTTAGAGTTAGCAGTGGTCATCTTCGCATTGAAAGTACGGAGACACTATCTCTTAGGGAAGATATTTGAGTTATACACAGATCATAAGTCCTTAAGGTACTTATTCTCTCAGAAGGAGTTAAATATGAGATAGCAGAGGTGGCTGAAGTTTTAGCAACATATGATTTTGGTATAGAGTATATGCCTGGAAAGGAAATAAAGTAGCGGATGCTCTTAGTAGAAAACATCAGAATGTGGTGTTGGCTATGTTAGCAGAGTGGAAGGACCTAGAGGCTTTGACCAGTTGTAGTGTGCAGTTAAGATCTACTGCTAGATCTAGTCAAAGCACCACCATGTTATCCTGCTTGGAAGTCCGACCAATTCTGATCGAAAGGATTACTTCTAAGCAGAAAGAGGATTCGTGGTTGGCTGAGAAGATTAGAAGGCTTGAGGTTGAATCAGAGGTTGATGATCTAAAGGATTTTAGTCTTAATCAGAGGAGATGGTTGAGAAAGAAGGGACGGTTGTGTGTTCTGAATGTCGGGAACCTAAGGAGAGAAGTTCTTAGGGAAAGTCATCGATCATGATATGAAGAGGAGTTTTTACTTGGAAGGTATGAAGAGGGATGTTGGCTTGTGGGTAAAGCAGTGTGTGAACTGTCAATAAGTAAAGGCAGAACATCAAAAGCCGAGTGGGTTGCTTCAACCTTTGGAGATACCAGTTTGGAAATGTGATTCGATATCCATGGATATTATAAACGGGTTGCCAAGGTCGAAGCGAGGAAATGAAAGTATATGGATCATAGTGGACAGGTTGACCAAGAATGCCCATTTCATTCCAGTTAAGTCAACTAGGATGGCACCTGTTTTGGCTAAATTGTTTATGAAGAACATAGTTAGACTACATGGGATTCTTAGTAGTATAGTCAGTGATAGAGATACTTTGTTTACTAGCAAGTTCTAAAAGAGTATACAGGATGTGTTAGGTACCAAGTTTTAGATGAGTACTGCTTATCACCCTTAGACAGATGGGCGGACAGAGAGAGAGTCAACAAGGTACTTAAGGATTTGTTGAGAGCTTGTGTGCTAGATATCGGTGGGTTGTGGGAAGATCACCGACACTTAGTTGAGTTTTCCTATAATAATAGTTATCGGACTAGTATAGGAATGACGCATTTCGAAGCTTTGTATGGAAGGACATCCAAGTCACCAGCATGTTGGTTGGAAACTGGAGACAGATTAGCCTTAGGTCCAGATCTGGTAAGAGAGGAAACAGAGAAGATTGAGGTGATTTGAGGTAGGATAGAGGAAGTTCAATCTAGACAAAAGAGTTACACAGATAAGAGGCGTAAGGATCTAGAGTTCTCAGTTGGAGATAGGGTTTTCATTAAAGTGTCACCCATGAACAATGCGGTATGATTCGGGAAGTCAGGGAAATTGGTACCGAGATATGTTGAACCGTTCCCAATTATAGAGAGGATCGAAAAGTTTGCATATAGAGTAGAATTGCCGAGCAGTTTGGCAGGTGTCTATAATGTGTTTCAAGTGTCTCGTCTTCGTAAGTATGCGCATGATCCAGAGGCTACTATCCCTCTGACTGCATTGGAAGACTTAATAGTAGAACCGAATCTGACAATTGTTAGGCAACCAATTCAGGTTGTAGCGAGAGATGAGAAGAGGTTAAGAAACAAGACAGTCAAGTTGGAGAAAATTTAGTGGAGCGACAACGAGAAGGACTGTACTTGGGAGACAGAAGACAAGATTAGAGATACTTATCCCAATTTATTATAATGGTATGTTCTATATCTGTTATATATATAGACTATTTGCTAGTCAGGTAGGCTAGTATGGTAGTTAGGTGATGTTACAAATGATTACTATGCTTAGCATTTAGTCCTTGCTGAATTTCGAGGATGAAATCCTTTAAAGAGGGGAGCCTGTAACACTCCTAATTTTAAATATCATTATTCAGGAGATTTAACTAGATAAATTAAAAAGAATAATGTAGAGGTTAGAGTGATAAGGGAATTGAGATTTGGAAACTAATTAGGGTCGTGCCATAACTAATGGAATTATAAATGTGATTAATAAATTAGAAACTTAAGAGAATAAGGCAAGGGCAAAATGGGAATAGCCGTATACCATAACCCCTAAACCCCTTACCTCAATCTCATTCACATTTTCATACGACAAAAACATAAACAAAGAGAGTTGAAGGTCGGCCGTAACCCTAAGAAGAAGTGGAGCACAAAGTCCATTTAGAGACTAAGATTCAAGCTAGGAAGATTAAAGCAAGAACAAATCTCAAGTTCCTTATCCAAATAAGGTGAATAATGATCTAAATCATCCCGTATAAGTCATCTTGAATGTTTAAATTTGGGTTTCAGGTTTAAAAACGTATAATTGGATGAATGATGGTAAATTTTGATTTAAATGCCATGTTATAATTTAAACAAGGTTATTGTGGAATAATATAGTTCGGTTTTAAGGCTAAAATCGTGTAAATTGATTTCCAAATGCCATGATTTTTGAAATTTTATGTAAAACATTATTTTGGAGATGATTTTTAATTTTCATAATATTCCAAGTTATGGATAATTTATTATGAATTTTTGAGTGAAAGAACGGTATATTTTGGGTTTTAATTAATTTGAGGAATTAATTAATTACTTTTGGGCTAAAAAATTTATATGATAAAAATACTATCATTTTTGAATTTATGTGAATTTTTGAGATTTTTCTCAAGAGATTTGGGTAAGATTTGGATTTAATTAGAAAGATTAGTATTTGATAATTAATTAACTACAAGAGGTCAGTTAATAATTTTAATTAAATACTTGAGCATTGGGGATTACATGCGGTAGTAAATTCTAAAAGAATTTTATAAAGGTTTTGTTATCCAATAGAAAATTGACAAAATAAGGGGTTAGGTAAAAAGAAATTACTTTAAAAAACATAAGATCGGTTTTACAGCGAATTACAACTTCGCCACTTACCATGCTTGCTTTCGCCACCATACTCCCATTTATAACCGTTCGCATCCATTCGAAACCAATGCATATGGTATCAAGCATTTGGTAGGTAGTGTATTGGAGAAAGGCGGAAGGAAAGAATAGTGTTGAAGACATGCGTGCAAAAGGGTTGAAGCCACTTTTATTTGCTTTCGAACCCATTGACCCGCCCTTGTTCTAAAAGTAAGCTTTCGAAAGAGTTGCTACTTTTGAACCCCTTCGATACCGATGCTGCCGCACCAATACTTCTACCTTGGTTAGAAGCCGCTTTTATAACTCTTTAGATCAATGAGTTCGGAGAGTAGGGTTTCGAATTTATACCCTTCCACAACCATTAAAGCTGCTTTTCTTTCAACTTATACTTGTGAAAGGGTGGGAGCCACTCCCATACCTTTCGACATGATTGACGTCGTTTAAACACTTTTTACTTAAACCTAATGATTTCGAAAGGTATGTTTTTGAGTGTTTCAAAAGGTATATTTTTGAGTGCTTCGAAAGACATGTTTTTGAGTGATTCGAAAGGCATGTTTTTAAGTGTTTTGAAAGGAATGTTTTAAACATTTTGAAAGTAATATTTCCAAGTGTTATAAAGATATTTTTATGGTTTTGAAAGAGGATGTATAAAATTTTAAGCAATGAATTCGAAATCGACCGCCACTAGAGTAGACTGGCAAAAGGGGCATATCCGCTTGCTTCTACCAATTAGTTAAATGGAAGGGGACGGAGGGCTTGTTTGCTCTATGAAGTCGAAAGGGAGAGTGACGTAGGGTAACTCATGATGTCACAATGATCCAAAGAATATAGTCGAAAGCCTTAGTTTTCAAATTTGAGAACCTAATCTCATTTTTAAAGTAAAGACATGGCAATGTAAAAGAGTTTGAAATGGCATTTAACTTTGAGATTTTAGAGGAAGCTTTCCTTGCTAAAGATAATGGGTTAAGGGTATTAACCATATTTCATTAGAAAATGATTACAAGGAATTAAACCATGAATGTTTATGTTGTTGTGTTATTTGATCAGTTATCATGTATACTTGTGTAATCATATTCACTTCATTATTAACCATTACTGCATTTTGGGGTATTAAGGGCAGAATAACAGGTTAGGTTGACCTAGTAGTGAATATACATTGAATTAACTCCTGTGTGAGTAGAATTGCATCTAGGAGGTCAGATAGACCAGAATATTGGATGCCCAAGACTGATCAAAAGAGTATTGATTTAGATAGGTTCTTAGTAAGCCCATAAAAACTATGTTATGGAAATTGTTATTGGCAGGGGCCAATAGGTTCTTAGTGATCGCATGAAAACTTTGTCCCAAATAGGTTGTTGATAGAGATCAATAGGTTCATAGTTAGCCCATGAAAACTATGGCATGAGAGATGTTATTGGAGAATTCAATAGGTTCATAGTGACTCTATGAAAACTATGATTGGATGATGTTATTGGTAAACACCAATAGGTTCTTAGTGATTCAATAAAAACTATGAAACCAGACAGATAGTCCATAAGCTTGGAACAGGTTATTAGTTAGCCCATGAAAACTAATAGGTTAATAGTGATCCTAGAAACTATAATTCGAGACAGATAGTCAGGTGAATGGGGATGGGAAATCCAGAGCATATTGCATCTTTGCATATCATCCTGATACATTTCATTATGCTATGTCTTAATCATTGTGGATGTAGGTGCACAATATATGGTTATTATAAATTAGGTTAAGAAACTAGTGAGGGAAAAATCCGTCCCGCTAAGCGGCGTGGTCTCACTAGATATCTATATGATTCGAGATGGTAGGTTATTATTCACACCAGACTTTGTTGGACTCGAAGTTTATGTTTTCCCCTTAAACTCTCAGGTGCTCAATTGATTTTGCTTAGTTTGAGAGTTAAGGTTTTCAGGTTCTCCTTTAGACGAATAAGCTTTCGGAGATGTGCAAGAGGCAAGCTAGCTATTAGGAGTTCTTTCTGTTTGATTCCACTGTGTAATTGGATGAAATGGCAAAGTTGTTTAAGTGCCTATATTTAGACTCCGATCAACCAAGGGGACATCTTCATATGTCGCTTTTGGCGTAATTTGTAATAACTATATTTCTTTGAACTTGGTTTACGAATTGGGATTATGTAATGAATTTGAAATGCTATTTGTAATGAAATGAGAAATTTGTTTTAAATTGAGTTTAAATTTTTTCATATTCATGTGTTTCTAGTATACAATGTATCTAACATTACCGCATTTGGTAATCGAGTATTAATAACTATGGATGACTGCAGCATCCATAGCAGTTAGTTTTGGGCCTCTAAATGGGGGATGTTGCAGATAAGAGGGCCAGAAATGAGAGGCCCAAATATAAAAGATGTGGCAACATCGGATGTAATGGTCCGCTTTTCTTACTTTGAAAGACAAGCCATTTGGGGTAAAAAGATAAAAGAAAACTAATCAACACAGAATCTCACAACGCAACTGGATAATATTTAATAGATGACATAAGGTCATACAGAGTCATCACCATATTAATATTACATCAGATTCATACTAATACAATCCAATTGGGACAGTTATAACTGCCTGCCCCTGCCTTACTAACACAAAATACATACATAGAGGAATAGATAAATACTAGCTAACGGTGAAGCCACCTACTCCATGCTCCTTCAAAATGCATCCATGAGAAACCTCGTTCACTCGGCTACTCATAAAAATTTGAGTACCCAAGAGTTTTAGGGAAAGAAAATAAAATCGGGTCAGACATGGTCCAGTGAGAGTAAACTCAAATAATTGAATTATTACTTTTAAGACTCTTTTAAAATCAAAGTTATCTCATATGACCACGCCGCACATAAGCACGGATGAGTTTTTACCTTACGATAACCAAAACACCTTTTTATAGAAATCCAATGATATTATAATAACGTCTTAGGTTGTTGAAAATAAATATAGAACTTAGCTGAAATGCTTGCATCCCACATTTTAACGTATTTGGGCACAACTAAGTCTGTAACGTACTTATTGGAAATCGGGTTCCATCAATAACTATGCTACTGGGGTACCGCCCGTCACAGTACATCTCTAGATAAAATGTACCGAGGTCCACAAGAACATCTTGTACCCTTCCAACACTGGACCGGCCTACCCCTTATATTGGATAGTACCGAATATGATCAGCCTTGGGTTATGATCAACAACCCTATTGGGCTCGAAGCATACATGAGTAAAACAAACTCGCTCTAGATTAGGGATGACCATACCTTAATGGGTGCGACCCATATAGCCCTACTGCATCTCTCTTGTTTTATTTTTACCGGGTTGTGAGGCTTGAGGCCATGTTTTACCTTAAAAAATTTGCATCCTTACTTGGAATGCTAACGCAGCTTCCAGGCGACACAAATGTTAGCATTCATCCATACAAGTCATTTAGGAGATGAACGGACGGAAAGCACCAATTCCACTACACTTATTTTGGAATCACCCTCAAGGTTAGTAGCAAGTATCCCTTACACTCCAATGGTCTTTGTCTTTGGATTTTTCCCTTCAGGTGTTACCAATTTGAACGCTTAAGTTGGTTCGAAGTGGTTTTCAGATAACAACTGCTATCTGATCCCGGTCTCTCCGAACCAACATTCGACAAATTATTAAAAGATTAAGTTATCGATAGTGGACAACTCCACTATCTAGGTGTGAAGATTTGCATATGGAAATGTCTTCCATATTCTTAAGTTATCATGTCCCGCTTATCGAAATAACTCCCTTGTGCCCATCACGTTTCCAAAATTCGGCATTTGTGCTAAACACAAGACGATATTCTTTTAATAAAACGTGTCAATGTTTTATTATAACTACTCTTATTTGTTTGACTACTTAATGGCATGGAGAAGAGATCCCTTGGTTCAAAATAAATTTAATTATAAAAGAGGGCTAGTTGAAAATAATTGATTGAGTTTAATATTAGACCTTTATTAAATAATATTTAAATACTAATTTAATTACCTATTAAATCATTATTTAATTTCTAATAAATCTTAATTAAATCTAATTTAAAACTTAATTAATCTTGGTTAAACCGTAATTAAAATCTTAATTGAATCTGGTAAGATTAATTAATTTAACCCTGCCTAATTAGTACTAATTATTAATTAACCCCAATTAAATAATAATTAATTAAATTTAATTAGATAAAAATTAATTCTTAATTAACCCTTAGTAATCATTAATTATAATTCTTTAATTAATTAATCTGTACTATACTATTATTACTGAGTTAGATTTCAAGAGCTCACAAGCCCCTTAAGTATTTTGTGAAATGAACAGTCACATTTTTTATTTTGTTTATTCTTTCTATTTTTACCCAAACCTACTCACGTTTAATTAAAAAACGTAAGTTACTTCTTGCCCATTCCATAAAACCCTAACTCACAAAATAATGAAGATGAATATCGACCGATGTGAAAATCAATGATTGCTCTCTTCTTCTTTGCCAGTGTGAAAACTTCCACCTTAATTTTCCTATTTGCGTATTTCTCCTCCAATCCTCTAATTATTCAGGTAATTTTCAATTGGATCTGTTGTTTTTTATTTTCAAACCTGATTTAACTCCTTGATTTGTTCGATTTGCTTATGTCTTCATTGTTTGCTTTACCTTCTTAATCTTCAGAACAAACGTAGTTGCTTCATCGATTTTCTTCGTCTATATTTCAGGTATCGTTATCCTTCGTTACTATTCTTTTAATTATTATGTTATCCATATTTAGGATTTGATGATAATTTGAATTGATTTAATATTTAGAGCATGATGGTTTGATATTTGGCTGGAACAGACAGATCTGTTAGATGATTTGAGGTTGCTCTAATTAAGGTTACTTCATTGTTTTTTTCTACAAGTAACTATGTAGATTATTAATATTTTATTCCCACGGTTAATTGGAAGACAAAGCGAATGATTTGTGACATGTTCTTTGAATTTATTTTCAATTATAATTTCAACGAAAATGGCAAACCTTTAACAATAAAATGGAAAACCTATAACGAAATGCATTCTGAGCTCAGCCGCTACATAGCAAGTAAGGTTTATTTTAATGTCTTCTTACTGTGAGCATAAGAGATAACTCTATGTAACGAATAAAGAAAAAAGTAGCTATGTAACGTCCCAGATTTTCGCGTTCGAAAATCGACTTCCATACTTTACATCGTACTCGAATGTCGTAGATTCGATCGTTCAAATCCGAGTCGCCGGAGCTTATAACACAGTTAAGTAAATAACACAGCGGAAGAAATGAATAATACATTGATATACAATATCTGATACAACAGAATGATAAAATGAATATCAATATACATCAGAGATATGATACAACAAATAGCAGCGGAAAAGAAAACGATAACATCAGCAGCGGATAATCTCCATCTTCAAAGCACTAATACAGAAATAGCTTGAACTCCCAATAACGATACACCAAGATAAGCAAGTGCAGTCCGATCCAAAGACTGAACTAGCTCCAGATAACCTACTAATCTGACTATCTGAAAAAACCAAACTCTAGACTACTCGTGTAGAAAAATTTTGAGCATCCAGAGTTTAGGAAAGAAACAATAAACTCCGGATCAGTCATGGGACTGGTGTGAGCAACAAAAACAGTTTATCTTTAAAACAAATAGCAGGGAATTTTAAAGTCAATTCGCAATGCTTTTAGAAAATGAAACTACCATAAGACCTCCTACCACACACACAATGCAAACGCAGAATTGGAGGAGATTTCTTCTTATGATAGTCAAAGATGCTTACTACGCAAAATCAAATCATTTTTGATATTATTATTAGTGCATAGTGTAGAAAAAAATTTCGAAAGTAGAATATAAATCTTAGCCAGCATAGACATTTCGCACTTATGCCTACTATAGCTACCATGTTCAATAGTAGGTTACCACCACATTCCATGGCAGGTAATACAACTAAAACCGTACAGGGCTCGTATTGTTTTGTTTGGATTTCCAACAAATGGTCAGGCTAAGGAACTTCCTATTCCACGAAAGAAACGCCTCTGGCGGGACGTTCCGAGAACCAACTGTTCTCTGCCAAACAAGGCCGGCAACCCCTTTTCCCAAGGGATAAAAGAAACCTCAGATATGCCACCCCCGGTCCTTTGGGACCTTTATCCGAGCGCTCGATAACCAACATCACACATCATAAAGAAAGTGTATCCACATGAGTAAGTATCTGGGCTCCATACCATGATACTACCCTTTTCCAGAAGGAATGGTCATACCCTAGGGGAGCTACCCCTGAAAACCTTGCCGCACAATTCCTGTTTCGACCATTACCGGGTTGTGAGGCTCGACGAAGTCTCGTCCACAAAGCTACGCTTTTTCAAAAAGCCACCCTTTGGGTCAACAGATGATCAACCTATGATCACAAAGATAAATGATCAAACAAAAGATCATATCACAAATGATCAAACATTGATCATCACACAGCAACACTCAGCATGCCACATTACCAAATTGGGATATATCGCTGATAAATTTCAACTACATAACCTCTGAGCTCGTACGTCTCAGAGAAGGGTGTTAAGCTAAGAGAATAAATTCTCCGCCACCAAACAGAAATGTATTTGAAAGAAATCGGCTTTATATCTCAAAGTGTAATGTCAGACATGTATCCATACAAGTCTATTCCGGGTTCGAACAGAACCGAAGGCACTTCTTAAGAAGCCCTTGCATTTCCGGGTATTCACGATCCCGTCCGGACTTCCCATCACAAAGGGTGATAAAATCTCTATATCGGGGCCATTCGATGCAGAGACATTCGACGAGTTGTCCTTTCGTTTTCGCAAATATCCGGTCTTCACCACCGGTCTTCAAATGCGATCCATATACGACGTATCACTATTCGGAATGGGTTATATGACACAAAGGTCCTCTCCCGGCTAAACCGAATAACGAGCGCAATCTTTAAAAACATATGGATATTGGGATTTCAATTAAGTCACAACTTATTACCCAAAACTTTTCATCAAATGGTTTAAACAAATTACCATTTCCAAATCTTTAAACAAAAAGATTCATTTTAAACAACCTTAAATGGTTTAACAATTTTCCACATTTTAATCTTTTAAACAAAAGATTCATTCACAGATTTTCCAAATCGATTTCCATTTCAATTTAACTCGTTAAATCTTTAAATCAAAGATTTAACTTATAGCTTTCAAAACTCGTTTCCAAAGATTCATTCATAGCCTTTCAAAACAATTTTATTTCAAGTTAGATTAACTCGTTCGGTCTTTGAATCAAAGACTCATTTCATAGTTTTCAAAACATTTCAATTCTATTTCAAACTTGAAACCGTTCAACACAATTTGGAAATCCTTTCTTATGTGAAAGCTTTTACTATTTGAAAACAAGTAGTTCCGTTTCGGAAAATCCAGTTATATTTACACGAGTCAAAACCCTTGAATTAATTTCAATTTCCCAAACCAATACTTTAAAATAGTTTAACCCATATATAACTTGTACAACATCTTTAATCCCTAGTTTCAAATCATAGAATTCAATTTCAAACTTGAATTCAAATTTAAATCAAATTATTTAAATTTCAAAACTCGATTAAGTTATTCAAAATAACTTTTATCTTTGAAAATTCCATTCCAAAAGCTTTTCACTTTAAACCCAAATTTCAAATTTCAAAATCAATTGAAATTAAAATTTCAATTTCAAAAACATCAAATTTAAATTATCTGTGACTTAACCGATTTCCACGTGAAATCCATATTTGTGTGTGTAAAAGTGTGGTCCAGGGGTTTTACACACAATAGTGCAGCATCAATCATCACAGATATATCGATAAGCGGTATAATCGATAACGCTTATCTTCATTCACAGATTCATAGATAAAATAAATTTATCAGTCACAAGGATTACAATTCGATGTGGGTTTCGGATAACCAATTGGAATCCGACTCCCTGTCGCATCGAAATTCAAGTGTCGTTTACGGGTCAAAGGGTTTTCATATTCACATAGTAATATATCACAGAAATAGAAATTACAGCTAAGTAAATTACAAATCACAGCATAAATCAGGGTATATCACAAAGCATCATATATCAGGGATATCAAACAATCAAGTCATTCAACGAAATCCAAACATTCATAAGTGAAATTAATTAATTGTCTAATTTATTTAAATCAGATATGTCATCAATCATGGTTAATTAACATTAATTAATTTCAAATCATTCGATTAATTGTCCTTTAATCATTTATTAATTAAAGTAGTTATCCTTTAATTATTAAATAATTAACCTTTTATTATATTGATTAATTAACCCTTAATTAATTACCATTTAATTAATTATCCTTTAATTAATGATTAATTATCCATTTATCTCTTGATTAATTAAATCCTAATTATTAATTAATTATTCTTAATTACTTCCATTAAGTAATTATCTTTAAGTAATTAATTACCCTTAGTTACTTACATTAATTTAATCTTAATAAATCACTTACGAAATCACCGTAATCTTCATTAATCAACACCTTACTTTAAGATAAATCCTTTATCTTAATTGACTACCTCATTTCATCATTTAAATCTTATTCAATAACCTTTGAAATAAATCCATCATTAACTTAAAACCTTTAAGTTAAATTAAATGTTTTTCATCCCTTAATAAATTTCAATATTAAGTTTATCTAAAATAAACTTTTCTAAAATAAAGGTTATACAGATTAAACACTTTAAACTTAATTTATAAAAGACTTTAATTTATTCTACATCTAGTATAAAACATTTATTATTAATAATTAAGAAAGGGTTTAAAATTCGATTTATTAAAGTTCCAAAACCTTGAACAGGTTCAGATTTATTTTTTTGAAAAACCTGGAATCACATTTTCTTTTTAAAGTTTAAAAGAAAACTGTTTTAAATGTTTACTTCGGGTACAGCCCGACCCCTGCTTCGAGACATGCCCCGATACACGCGAGTGCCCATAGTTCTTCGAGTCAATATCGCCAACGACTCAAGAATATCTCAAACTTCCCCATAACTTCAATCGTTCCAGAAACGACATGCACGTGTGCACGGTGCACAGCTTCCCGACCACCTCTGGCCAACCTCCTGATCATCGACAGATTGAAGTCGACCTCCTCACCTCAGGCGAACCCCCAGATCGGTGAACTTTCCCAAAAATCAAAATCGAGCTAGTCGATCACCTGCTTCCCAGACCCGATCACCTACAACCACCACTTCTCATCGCCTCAGGCCATTAGCACTGTCAAAACTTCGGCCAGAGCTTCGTTTATGCCTCCTCTACCACCTCCCAAAAACACGCAGCACTCGATCACCTCTAGATGACGCGGCATCCTCATTTCGATCGTGAACAAAAATGGGTTCTCAACCCTAAATCGATCTCGCCCCTACAATATGATGGTTTTAAAATTCGATTCGCATTTTTCTGAGGATCCCAAACCCTCAAGCTAGCCACGACTTCGATCTCGAGATCCACCAACAGTCAGAACATCAGAAATTTGCAAATATATGAAATTTGCATAAACCCAAACTGCTCTTAAATCTTTGATCTAAAAATTAAGACTTTTGCTTTAAAAATCGTATTTTCGTATAAGAATCCAATTTATAACCCTGAATTCAAGAATTTAGAAATTCTAATTTTTAACAAATTCAAAGTAATATTGAGTTTCTTGAGTTCCCGAGCCAGTGATAACTTATTTTGGCTGAAATAAAATCGTGTACTCTAGTATATGCTATAACAAACAATTCTTGTTTTAACACTAACCCCAATCACCAAGTAGATCAGGTGGAAAAAAAGAAATTTAAATCAAAGCCTGGCATCTAAAATTTTCAAAGCAGAGGATGTATACAAGCAAATACACATACTTCCAGTTTTTCTTAGATGTATTCAGAGAATCCATGTGTAACAACCACGACTTTCTCTCCATAGAAAGTCGCATCGTTAATAAGAAAGAAAGGGGTAGAAAATAGAAAAGAAGAGAAGAAAGAAAGAAACAACAACAACGATCTCACAGCGGAACGAATAAATTATATTAATAACATAAACTATTACATAGTATACAACACTTATCAGAGTTTTCACAACTATACAACACATACTAGACAGTTATAAACATCTGTCTAGATATTACAACTCAAATACAATACAAGACTCAAACACAGATATCAACACAGCGGAAAACTATATCTACGAACGCCGAAGCCTCCTGCTCCATTGCTCCTCCATAATTCGTCAAAGCTAAACCTAAATCTCTTGGCTACTCGTAAAAATTTGAGTACCCAAGAGTTTATAAAACAGAAATAAACAACTTGGGTCAGACATGGGTCTGGTGTGAGTAACAGGTTAAACTTGTTTAACTTCAAAATCTTTTGAAAGAAAAAGTATCACGTAAGACTTCCCACAAATAAACATGGGTAAGTTTTTACCTTACGCTAACCAAAACATTTGATAGGAAATCTTATTTTATTATAATAGGGTCTAGGGTTTTCAAGTAAAATATAGAAATAGCTGAAATGCTTACATCTCACATTCCAACATAGTTGGGCACAACTAATACGTACGGCACTTATTGGAGTTTGGATTCCATACAATGGCAGGGCTACTGGGGTACCGCCCGTCACAGTACGTGGCCTAGATCACCGTACCGAGGAGTACGCCCGCTCCCCTACAACACAAAGCCGGAACCATCCCTTACTGGATAATCCCGAACAAGATAATCCCGTAGTTGGCGCGACCAACCACACACTAAGCCGAATAAAAGAAAAGGGACCTCTAGACAGGGATCTATCTTGCTCTCAGTGGGTGCTACCCACGAAACCTTGCTGCACCTCCCCTGTTTTAGCCATTCCTGGTTGATGAGGCTTGAGGTTACGATTACCTTTAATCAGAACATATCACTTAGAATGCTCATCGTCCGCCTGACGATGTGCTGAAAGCATTCAATCCATACAAGTTCGTTCCGGGTTCGAACGAAACCGAAGGCATTATCTCGTTACACTCGTTTTGGAATCACCCTCAGAGTTAACGACAATAACCCTTGCACTCTGAATCTTCATCTTCACTTGAGATTCACGACCTATCGTTAATTTGGATCGATGTGGTATTCGGGTCTCCAGACCTGGAATTCCGGTATACGGAAACCCGATCCCGGTCTCATCGAAATCCAAAACGTATCTTTTAAGGGCCAAGTTGTTTTAAGGTTAAAACAATTCAATTCTTATCTATATACACAAAGATAGATAATTCAATAGATAATCTACATTATCATCCCAAACAGATAATTCACATTATCATTATAATTCAACCAAACATCCATATCATATATCAATCATATCTCATCAGAGATATCAAACAATGAAATACATTCAATCTCATTCATCCATCCTTAAGCAATGATTTATATCATCTAATTAATTTAAAGTGAATTAAACTAATTACTTCATTCTATAAATCCTGCTTACTTAATTATTAATTAAACCAATTAATTAATCATTACTCTAAGTATCCATCTTAATTAATCATTCCTGATTAATAATCCTTTAATTACTTTAAGTAATTAATACTTAATTAATTTCACAAATTAATTATCTTAAACCATTCAGTAATTAATCTTTAATTACTTCATTAATTAATTAACTATATTTAATTACATTAATCCTTAATTAATTACAATTAATTAATTACTTTAATCACTAATTATTTATTAATTAATCTTAATTAATCAATCCTTAATTACATCATTAATTTTATTAATTAATGATCCTTAATTATTCTTAATTAATTTTCTTATTTAAATTAATTATTAATTAATCATATTTATTAATCACCTTTGATTAATCTTGTGACGACCCGGCTTTTTCTCCACAAAAAGTCGTATCATCATGAAGAAAGAAAGGGATAGAAGAAGAAAAGAAAAGAAGAAAGAACAACAACACATCAGAGATCTCACAGCGGAACGAGAAATATATTATATCACATAAGATATTACATAGTATCATATACATCAGAGTATACAATTTATACAACACAGAATAGACAGTTATAAACTTCTGTCTATTATACATCACAAGTACATTAGTACAATACAACATACACAGCGGAAACTCTATATATCTACACGCTGAGCCTCCTGCTCCATTGCTCCTCCACAATTCGTCAAAGCTAAACCTGAATCCCTTGGCTACTCGTAAAAATTTGAGTACCCAAGAGTTTATAAAACAGAAATAAACAACTTGGGTCAGACATGGGTCTGGTGTGAGTAACAGGTTAAACTTGCTTAACTTCAAAACCTTTAGAAAGAAAAGGTATCACGTAAGACTCCCCACAAATAAACATGGGTAAGTTTTTACCTTACGCTAACCAAAACATTTGATAGGAAATCCAGTTATATTATAATAGGGTCTAGGGTTTTCAAATAAATATGAAATAGCTGAAATGCTTACATCTCACATTCCAACATAGTTGGGCACAACTAATACGTACGGCACTTATTGGAGTTTGGATTCCATACAATGGCAGGGCTACTGGGGTACCGCCCGTCACAGTACGTGGCCTAGATCACCGTACCGAGGAGTACGCCCGCTCCCCTGCAACACAAAGCTGGAACCATCCCTTACTGGATAATTCCAAACAAGATAACCCCGTAGTTGGCGCGACCAACCACACACTAAGCCGAATGAAAAGAAAAGGGACCTCTAGACAGGGATCTATCTTGCTCTCAGTGGGTGCTACCCACGAAGCCTTGCTGCACCTCCCCTGTTTTAGCCATTCCCGGTTGATGAGGCTTGAGGTTACGATTACCTTTAATCAGAACATATCACTTAGAATGCTCATCGTCCGCCTGACGATGTGCTGAAAGCATTCAATCCATACAAGTTCGTTCCGGGTTCGAACGAAACCGAAGGCATTATCTCGTTACACTCGTTTTGGAATCACCCTCAGAGTTAACGACAATAACCCTTGCACTCTGAATCTTCATCTTCACTTGAGATTCACGACCTATCGTTAATTTGGATCGATGTGGTATTCGGGTCTCCAGACCTGGAATACCGGTATACGGAAACCCGATCCCGGTCTCATCGAAATCCAAAACGTATCTTTTAAGGCCAAGTTGTTTTAAAGGTTAAAACAATTCAATTCATTATCTTTATACACAAAGAAAGATAATTCACAATAGAAAATCAACATTATCAGATAATCCATATTATCATCACAATTTAACTAACATCCATATCATACAGCATATATCTCATCAGAGATATCAATCAATGCAAAGCATTTAGTATTATCATCCATCCATAAGTAATGATTTATATCATCTCTAATTTAAATTGAATTAAATTAATTACTTCATTTTATAAATCCTTCTTACATAACCATTAATTAATTACAATCAATTAATTAATTATCCTCTAATTACCTTTTTCAATTAATCATCTTTGATTAATTATCTTTTAATTACCTTCAAGTAATTTATCCTTAATTAATTACTCAAATTAATTAACCTTAACCACTTATAATAATTAACCCTTAATTGCTTCATTAATTAATTAACTATAATTAATTAAATTAATCAACTATAATTAATTACATTAATTCTTAATTAATTACATTAATTAATCACTTCATTTATTAATTATTACTTAATAAATCAATCTTAATTACATCATTAATTATATTAATTAATGATCCTTAATTACAAATTAATTATTAATTACTTAATTAAATTAATTACATTAAGTAATTAACCTTTAATTAAACAACATTTATTAATCACCTTGATTAACCTCATTCAGTAATTAACTCCCCTTAATTACTTTCATTAACTAAATTAATTACTTCCTTAATTAATTTCTTAATTAATCCCTTGATTAATTCACAAGTAATTAAACTTAAATTACTTTCCTTAATACATAACCAATCAATTAATTACTTCCAGTAATTATCTTATTATTTACTTCCCTAAATAATCATACCTTAATAATTACATTAAGTAATTATTATCAAATCATCTCTTGATTATTCTAAATTAATTAAACTTAATTAATTAACTTAAACTAAATCAAATTAACTTCAATTAATTACAATAAGTAATTAATTCTTAATTACTTCCATTAAGTAATTCATTTAAAACAAATTCTATAATTGATTATCTTTAAATTAATTAATCTAATTAATTATTAAAATAATCACATTAATTAATTATTTAATAATCCATAGTTAATGACCTTCATTAATTATTAACAATTATTTAATTACTTTTCTTAAGTAATTATCTTAGATTAATTATTATTAATTTCAAATTAATAAATCTTAATAACCAATTAATTAAACCTAAATTATTTAATTGATTAAGTATTAACCCTACTTAATTAATATTTAATTACTCTATTAATTAATTCTTAACCATTAATTAATATCCTAATTCATAATCCTTAATTACAAATTAATTATCCCTAATTAATAAATCTTAATCATAAATAAATTAGTTTAAACCTTTAATTACTTATTTAATTAATCCAAATGATTAATTAATCAAACAAATTAATTATCCATTAAATTTCCTAATTAATTTAATGAACACAAATCTTTAATTACTTTAAGATAAACTTTGTTCTTATTGAAAATCAAGTTATCATTTACAAAGTAATTTAAATTGATTTACTTAAATTTTATCTTCAAAATTTCATTTTAAATTTAAAGATTTAAAATGAAACTAATTATCTTTAACCATGTTTAAACAACATTTATTAATCTCTTTTATTTTACAAGTTAAAGGAATTATTCATCTTATAAATAACTAAAGAATTTGAATCAAATTTACCTTTAAATTCTACCATTTAATATACATTTTAAACAATAAAGTTATTTAAACAATTTAATTTAAAAACTGCTTTTATTTTAAATCTGAGATTCAGATTTAAACTAGATTTCAGATTAAACTTTAGATTTGAAATTTCTGATTAAAAATTTCTTTACAAATTTAAATCCAGTTTAAATTTTAAAACATACAGGCTTTTAAAAACCTGGCAACACAAATGTTCACGGGACCCCTAAAATTTACTTCGAGTCACACGTTCAAAAACCCCGAGTCTCACACGAACAAAACCCGAGAACTCGAGTTGCCTCTCTGTCACTTGAGTCCAACACACCCCAGCTCTAAATACTTCGAGTCGCCTCTCCAATTACTTCGAACATCACTCGAAAAATCTCGAGAAAAACTCGAGCCATACTCCTCTGTAACCCAGATTCACCAGTGCACATCTACGATCTCGTGCACGTGCACCTTTCGACCAGTCCCCTCCGACCATCGCCGAGCATCCCCACAAGTCGTCGATCATCCCTACACCATATCACGATCATCAATTCTTCGATCAAGACACAGAATCAAAATCGAGCACTTGAGCACTAAAAACAGGAACACAGACTACCTCCAAAACCTGGCAACAACTCCTCGTCCTCCCACTTTCGATCACCAGAACGCTAGCAACTTCGGCGACGAGTTCATCTACGTCACGACTATCAATTCCCAGAGTTTCGTCGAACTCGATCCATCCTAGACGAAATGATGCTCGATTTCTCTAGACTGGTAATAAATAGGTTTAAAATTTTAAAACTTAAATCGTTTCTTCCTCACTGCCTTGATTCTATTTCTAATAATTTTCCTTATATCCATGATCATTCCACCATCACTACCGAAGATTACAACATCCCAATTCCACTGAGATCATCAAAATTACCAAAAATTCATTTCTAACTTAAACCAGAACTGCTCCTTTAATACTAAACTAAAAATTATGATATTAATGCTAAAAATCATGTTGTAGTTTATGTATTCCATATATAATCCTGAATTTATAAATTACCCAGTTTGGAATTTCACTTTTTATAATATTGCTCTGTTATTTTTGGTTACAGAGACACTCAGGTTTGAATTTGACTTAATTTAAATTTTAAACTTTAGTTTATGGTAAAACAAACATATTTTGTTTAAATATTAAATCCAAATTAACACTAGATCATGGGATAATGATTTTATATCAAACTGGAGCCTGGAATTTCAAAATAACAGAGACACACTGATACAAACAACATACACACCTATATACATTCATGTACATGCAAAATCATCTATAAACATTCACATCAAAACAATATTTATCACAGAATTAAGCATGCAACACAATTATACTTAAGTTATTTTAACAAAAATTGTTACTCACCAGAAAATGATGAACAGGCTTCCAGATTTATTTGAAAGACTTTTGACACTTTTAAAGCTTTGATTTTAAACTTGAATTGCCTCTTTGCTTTGATTTAAACTGCATGCTAACTTGTTTGTTGAGATGTTGCTTAGCTTCCAGATTTACTTGCTTTTGATTTTGAAAAGAATTTACAGGCTTTATTCCAGACTTTGAAAAATGCAGTCTTGATGATCTTTTGAAAATGATGCAAGCTTTAAATTTTGAAAAATGCATTACAGAGTTGAAGGAGAACTTTTCAGAGGATTGATTACAGGTTATAAAAGTTCCTGGTTTTGAGAGGAGGACCGAGATACATATTTTTGTTTACATGCTGAAGACTTAGATTTGGAAATGAGTTTCAGGGTATTGTTCTGAGATTATGGATTTGAGGAAGATTGATTACTGATTTGTTTTGAGAGGATTTGTTTAAATTTTCAGGCTGAAAGTTTCTTAGTTTCTTTTTGAAAAAGAATAGAAAAGGAATGAAATGAGAGGCATTTGTATATATATAAGAAAAATGTAGTTTATTAAAAATAAAAGAAAACAAAAATCTAAAAACTTGACATTTGTCATTTGAGTTGTTAATTAGTTAACACTTGTTAAAACAAAGCCTTAGGAATTTACACTTGTCTTTTAAGTAATACTTATTTATTTTAAATGTAAATAAAAAAAACCTTTTCTTTATTTATTTAAATGCTTATCTATTTATAAATTACTTTCAAAACTAATTATATTTATAAATAAAAGTTTATACGTATATTTTAAAATCCAAAACTATTTAAAATATTTATCTTTGAATTTCAAAGCTTAAATTCAAGTTCAAATTAAATTAAATCATAAGATTCAATTTAAAAAGTTAAGTTATATATATATACATATATATAACTATTTATTCAATTAAATAACAATTCCATAATCTTTAAAATCCATACATATTAAAAATAATACATTATACTTATTCAAATTTAAATCAAAGAAAATCAATCAACTTATATATATTCAAATAGAAAATATCTTATTAACTTTTAAAAGATAAAATCATCAATTAAATACTAATTTAATCAGATTATTAAATTAAATTCAAATCTTATTATCAAAGATCATCCATATCAATTTAATTATTCAACAGATTATTAAATTGATATTGTCAAAATTTCCGGGATATTACATTCCTCCCCCCTTAAAATAATTTCGTCCCCGAAATTTAAACAAAGGTAATTTAATAATCTTATTAAAGATTTTAAATTTTAAAACACAAGCATATTCTATCATTCATATGCTAGCAACCATAGCAACCAAATCATCCAATCAAACAATTCTAACTATCTAGACTAAATTCTAGATAAAATACCTCGAGTTTCCCCAAGTATATATATATCGGGATACTCGCTCTACAAACAATCTAAACTACTAAGCTATAGATCTCCTACACATCTAGATCTACAGAACTAAACAGACTATCAGACTACAGACGAGTCTGACTCAACAATCAAACCTCCAGAACTGCAGATTCCAAAACCAAAGAGATCAAATACGTATTCCCTTAGAGATACGTAAAACTCAATGAATTCCAGTTATCCAAACTGACCATTCAATTCCGAAGACCAAATACTTATCTAAATCAGAACATAGAAGATATCCAAAACACAATCCTACTTCACAACTATCAGTAGACTCCAAACTTACTTCTCCCATCCAGAGATACACTCCAAACTGCTTTCGCTGCTCAATTCTGATATGAGGTAGAACATAAGCACAGACTGGACAACTCATTCCAGAAATAAGGTTCACTGATCCATAAATAAAACTCAGATATTCCAGCAGAACTTGAGCTGCTTCACCAAACTCTATCTCTAGAAAAACATCCTTCCACTAGACTGTACTACCAGTACTACTCCTGGAATCCAGTCGATAAGAAAACTCAACCTTCAGATGCAGACAAACTTCTGACTTCTCTGAAGACATCCAGAAAAACTCTGACAACCCAAGAGAACACTCAGACAATCGCAAGTCACTTTTGCGATCAACCCATCCTAATTCCAAAGAAAACTGTCTTCTCTACCAATCAGAACAGCTCAACTTAACTATCCAATCCATCGAAGAAATGGATCCACTCTGCTGCTTCTGAACTTCACTTCCAGAAAAACTGCTCATCCAGAAAACTTCCTGCCATCACAGAATACTCCGAGCTGCACTGCTGACACTGATGCTCTTATCCAAAGCTCTTCGAGAAACTCGGACTCCAAACCAAAGCAGAAACTTCATGCTGAACTCAGTCACAACACTGAAACAGACACACTTCCTTAAACTTGTTCCAAAGAAAACATCTTCAGGAATATCCATCGTCACTGTATCTCATCATACAGCTACTATTACCTGAGGTATCAAGGTACCATCACTCGCTTCTGCCTCATCGACAGATCCAACTCTACTCATCCAAACTTCAAAGATAAACTCCGAACCTTTAAAAGATTTCCTTCAGAGATCGATGAAATCCTTCACCACAGCAAAGCTTACTCGAGACGGTATTAGGTCTACAGTCTCGACAGATACACTTCCAACCTCAACATTCAAACTCCAACCATTGGTAGTCGTGTTTCACACACCACTACCCCATCTACCTTTATCTCTTATATTGGAAAACCCGAACAGGTAACCCAACAAATAGGTAGAAATATATATATATATATATTTAAAATGATACTTTTTATATAGAAATTATTTCTGGGTAAAATTATTTCATTTACCTCTTTAAAACAATATTGTGTCCGTTGGCCTGGTTCAAGTGTTTAGAGATCCCTATCAATAACGTTAGCTACTCGTATTGACCAGAATCCATATACCACTCAACCGATCAATTAACACAATATAAAACCATTTTATATAACTAACAAATACGCGCTCTCATATATATATATACACTCGGACTCAAACAGGTTGCTACAGATCCTATTTCTAATGAACAATCCTTCCGAACCTAGGTATTCACTCAACCTAGCGCTCTGATATTCACTTAACCAATAGCTTAGGTATTCGCTCAACCTATGCTCTGATACCACGCTGTGACGACCCGGCTTTTTCTCCACAAAAAGTCGTATCATCATGAAGAAAGAAAGGGATAGAAGAAGAAAAGAAAAGAAGAAAGAACAACAACACATCAGAGATCTCACAGCGGAACGAGAAATATATTATATCACATAAGATATTACATAGTATCATATACATCAGAGTATACAATTTATACAACACAGAATAGACAGTTATAAACTTCTGTCTATTATACATCACAAGTACATCAATACAATACAACATACACAGCGGAAACTCTATATATCTACACGCTGAGCCTCCTGCTCCATTGCTCCTCCACAATTCGTCAAAGCTAAACCTGAATCCCTTGGCTACTCGTAAAAATTTGAGTACCCAAGAGTTTATAAAACAGAAATAAACAACTTAGGTCAGACATGGGTCTGGTGTGAGTAACAGGTTAAACTTGCTTAACTTCAAAACCTTTAGAAAGAAAAGGTATCACGTAAGACTCCCCACAAATAAACATGGGTAAGTTTTTACCTTACGCTAACCAAAACATTTGATAGGAAATCCAGTTATATTATAATAGGGTCTAGGGTTTTCAAATAAATATGAAATAGCTGAAATGCTTACATCTCACATTCCAACATAGTTGGGCACAACTAATACGTACGGCACTTATTGGAGTTTGGATTCCATACAATGGCAGGGCTACTGGGGTACCGCCCGTCACAGTACGTGGCCTAGATCACCGTACCGAGGAGTACGCCCGCTCCACTGCAACACAAAGCCGGAACCATCCCTTACTGGATAATTCCGAACAAGATAACCCCGTAGTTGGCGCGACCAACCACACACTAAGCCGAATGAAAAGAAAAGGGACCTCTAGACAGGGATCTATCTTGCTCTCAGTGGGTGCTACCCACGAAGCCTTGCTGCACCTCCCCTGTTTTAGCCATTCCCGGTTGATGAGGCTTGAGGTTACGATTACCTTTAATCAGAACATATCACTTAGAATGCTCATCGTCCGCCTGACGATGTGCTGAAAGCATTCAATCCATACAAGTTCGTTCCGGGTTCGAACGAAACCGAAGGCATTATCTCGTTACACTCGTTTTGGAATCACCCTCAGAGTTAACGACAATAACCCTTGCACTCTGAATCTTCATCTTCACTTGAGATTCACGACCTATCGTTAATTTGGATCGATGTGGTATTCGGGTCTCCAGACCTGGAATACCGGTATACGGAAACCCGATCCCGGTCTCATCGAAATCCAAAACGTATCTTTTAAGGCCAAGTTGTTTTAAAGGTTAAAACAATTCAATTCATTATCTTTATACACAAAGAAAGATAATTCACAATAGAAAATCAACATTATCAGATAATCCATATTATCATCACAATTTAACTAACATCCATATCATACAGCATATATCTCATCAGAGATATCAATCAATGCAAAGCATTTAGTATTATCATCCATCCATAAGTAATGATTTATATCATCTCTAATTTAAATTGAATTAAATTAATTACTTCATTTTATAAATCCTTCTTACTTAACCATTAATTAATTACAATCAATTAATTAATTATCCTCTAATTACCTTTTTCAATTAATCATCTTTGATTAATTATCTTTTAATTACCTTCAAGTAATTTATCCTTAATTAATTACTCAAATTAATTAACCTTAACCACTTATAATAATTAACCCTTAATTGCTTCATTAATTAATTAACTATAATTAATTAAATTAATCAACTATAATTAATTACATTAATTCTTAATTAATTACATTAATTAATCACTTCATTTATTAATTATTACTTAATAAATCAATCTTAATTACATCATTAATTATATTAATTAATGATCCTTAATTACAAATTAATTATTAATTACTTAATTAAATTAATTACATTAAATAATTAACCTTTAATTAAACAACATTTATTAATCACCTTGATTAACCTCATTCAGTAATTAACTCCCCTTAATTACTTTCATTAACTAAATTAATTACTTCCTTAATTAATTTCTTAATTAATCCCTTGATTAATTCACAAGTAATTAAACTTAAATTACTTTCCTTAATACATAACCAATCAATTAATTACTTCCAGTAATTATCTTATTATTTACTTCCCTAAATAATCATACCTTAATAATTACATTAAGTAATTATTATCAAATCATCTCTTGATTATTCTAAATTAATTAAACTTAATTAATTAACTTAAACTAAATCAAATTAACTTCAATTAATTACAATAAGTAATTAATTCTTAATTACTTCCATTAAGTAATTCATTTAAAACAAATTCTATAATTGATTATCTTTAAATTAATTAATCTAATTAATTATTAAAATAATCACATTAATTAATTATTTAATAATCCATAGTTAATGACCTTCATTAATTATTAACAATTATTTAATTACTTTTCTTAAGTAATTATCTTAGATTAATTATTATTAATTTCAAATTAATAAATCTTAATAACCAATTAATTAAACCTAAATTATTTAATTGATTAAGTATTAACCCTACTTAATTAATATTTAATTACTCTATTAATTAATTCTTAACCATTAATTAATATCCTAATTCATAATCCTTAATTACAAATTAATTATCCCTAATTAATAAATCTTAATCATAAATAAATTAGTTTAAACCTTTAATTACTTATTTAATTAATCCAAATGATTAATTAATCAAACAAATTAATTATCCATTAAATTTCCTAATTAATTTAATGAACACAAATCTTTAATTACTTTAAGATAAACTTTGTTCTTATTGAAAATCAAGTTATCATTTACAAAGTAATTTAAATTGATTTACTTAAATTTTATCTTCAAAATTTCATTTTAAATTTAAAGATTTAAAATGAAACTAATTATCTTTAACCATGTTTAAACAACATTTATTAATCTCTTTTATTTTACAAGTTAAAGGAATTATTCATCTTATAAATAACTAAAGAATTTGAATCAAATTTACCTTTAAATTCTACCATTTAATATACATTTTAAACAATAAAGTTATTTAAACAATTTAATTTAAAAACTGCTTTTATTTTAAATCTGAGATTCAGATTTAATCTAGATTTCAGATTAAACTTTAGATTTAAAATTTCTGATTAAAAATTTCTTTACAAATTTAAATCCAGTTTAAATTTTAAAACATACAGGCTTTTAAAAACCTGGCAACACAAATGTTCACAAGACCCCTAAAATTTACTTCGAGTCACACGTTCAAAAACCCCGAGTCTCACACGAACAAAACCCGAGAACTCGAGTTGCCTCTCTGTCACTTGAGTCCAACACACCCCAGCTCTAAATACTTCGAGTCGCCTCTCCAATTACTTCAAACATCACTCGAAAAATCTCGAGAAAAACTCGAGCCATACTCCTCTGTAACCCAGATTCACCAGTGCACATCTACGATCTCGTGCACGTGCACCTTTCGACCAGTCCCCTCCGACCATCGCCGAGCATCCCCACAAGTCGTCGATCATCCCTACACCATATCACGATCATCAATTCTTCGATCAAGACGCAGAATCAAAATCGAGCACTTGAGCACTAAAAACAGGAACACAGACTACCTCCAAAACCTGGCAACAACTCCTCGTCCTCCCACTTTCGATCACCAGAACGCTAGCGACTTCGGCGACGAGTTCATCTACGTCACGACTATCAATTCCCAGAGTTTCGTCGAACTCGATCCATCCTAGACGAAATGATGCTCGATTTCTCTAGACTGGTAATAACTAGGTTTAAAATTTTAAAACTTAAATCGTTTCTTCCTCACTGCCTTGATTCTATTTCTAATAATTTTCCTTATATCCATGATCATTCCACCATCACTACCGAAGATTACAACATCCCAATTCCACTGAGATCATCAAAATTACCAAAAATTCATTTCTAACTTAAACCAGAACTGCTCCTTTAATACTAAACTAAAAATTATGATATTAATGCTAAAAATCATGTTGTAGTTTATGTATTCCATATATAATCCTGAATTTATAAATTACCCAGTTTGGAATTTCACTTTTTATAATATTGCTCTGTTATTTTTGGTTACAGAGACACTCAGGTTTGAATTTGACTTAATTTAAATTTTAAACTTTAGTTTATGGTAAAACAAACATATTTTGTTTAAATATTAAATCCAAATTAACACTAGATCATGGGATAATGATTTTATATCAAACTAGAGCCTGGAATTTCAAAATAACAGAGACACACTGATACAAACAACATACACACCTATATACATTCATGTACATGCAGAATCATCTATAAACATTCACATCAAAACAATATTTATCACAGAATTAAGCATGCAACACAATTATACTTAAGTTATTTTAACAAAAATTGTTACTCACCAGAAAATGATGAACAGGCTTCCAGATTTATTTGAAAGACTTTTGACACTTTTAAAGCTTTGATTTTAAACTTGAATTGCCTCTTTGCTTTGATTTAAACTGCATGCTAACTTGTTTGTTGAGATGTTGCTTAGCTTCCAGATTTACTTGCTTTTGATTTTGAAAAGAATTTACAGGCTTTATTCCAGACTTTGAAAAATGCAGTCTTGATGATCTTTTGAAAATGATGCAAGCTTTAAATTTTGAAAAATGCATTACAGAGTTGAAGGAGAACTTTTCAGAGGATTGATTACAGGTTATAAAAGTTCCTGGTTTTGAGAGGAGGACCGAGATACATATTTTTGTTTACATGCTGAAGACTTAGATTTGGAAATGAGTTTCAGGGTATTGTTCTGAGATTATGGATTTGAGGAAGATTGATTACTGATTTGTTTTGAGAGGATTTGTTTAAATTTTCAGGCTGAAAGTTTCTTAGTTTCTTTTTGAAAAAGAATAGAAAAGGAATGAAATGAGAGGCATTTGTATATATATAAGAAAAATGTAGTTTATTAAAAATAAAAGAAAACAAAAATCTAAAAACTTGACATTTGTCATTTGAGTTGTTAATTAGTTAACACTTGTTAAAACAAAGCCTTAGGAATTTACACTTGTCTTTTAAGTAATACTTATTTATTTTAAATGTAAATAAAAAAAACCTTTTCTTTATTTATTTAAATGCTTATCTATTTATAAATTACTTTCAAAACTAATTATATTTATAAATAAAAGTTTATACGTATATTTTAAAATCCAAAACTATTTAAAATATTTATCTTTGAATTTCAAAGCTTAAATTCAAGTTCAAATTAAATTAAATCATAAGATTCAATTTAAAAAGTTAAGTTATATATATATACATATATATAACTATTTATTCAATTAAATAACAATTCCATAATCTTTAAAATCCATACATATTAAAAATAATACATTATACTTATTCAAATTTAAATCAAAGAAAATCAATCAACTTATATATATTCAAATAGAAAATATCTTATTAACTTTTAAAAGATAAAATCATCAATTAAATACTAATTTAATCAGATTATTAAATTAAATTCAAATCTTATTATCAAAGATCATCCATATCAATTTAATTATTCAACAGATTATTAAATTGATATTGTCAAAATTTCCGGGATATTACATTCCTCCCCCCTTAAAATAATTTCGTCCCCGAAATTTAAACAAAGGTTATTTAATAATCTTATTAAAGATTTTAAATTTTAAAACACAAGCATATTCTATCATTCATATGCTAGCAACCATAGCAACCAAATCATCCAATCAAACAATTCTAACTATCTAGACTAAATTCTAGATAAAATACCTCGAGTTTCCCCAAGTATATATATATCGGGATACTCGCTCTACAAACAATCTAAACTACTAAGCTATAGATCTCCTACACATCTAGATCTACAGAACTAAACAGACTATCAGACTACAGACGAGTCTGACTCAACAATCAAACCTCCAGAACTGCAGATTCCAAAACCAAAGAGATCAAATACGTATTCCCTTAGAGATACGTAAAACTCAATGAATTCCAGTTATCCAAACTGACCATTCAATTCCGAAGACCAAATACTTATCTAAATCAGAACATAGAAGATATCCAAAACACAATCCTACTTCACAACTATCAGTAGACTCCAAACTTACTTCTCCCATCCAGAGATACACTCCAAACTGCTTTCGCTGCTCAATTCTGATATGAGGTAGAACACAAGCACAGACTGGACAACTCATTCCAGAAATAAGGTTCACTGATCCATAAATAAAACTCAGATATTCCAGCAGAACTTGAGCTGCTTCACCAAACTCTATCTCTAGAAAAACATCCTTCCACTAGACTGTACTACCGGTACTACTCCTGAAATCCAGTCGATAAGAAAACTCTACTTAACTATATATATATACATTATATTTATTTATTATATTTCAACCCAAAGCTAATCTATTTACAATATATATATACTTATATATATACATTATAAATAGAAATCATTTTATTAGTTTTAAAAGATAAATTCCACTAATTAAATATTTATTCAATTAGATTATTAAACTAATTCAAATTTTATTATCAAAAATTATCAAATCAATTTAATTATTTAAACAGATTATTAAATTGATATTGTCCAAAATTCCGGGATATTACATTCCTTCCCCCTTAAAATAATTTCATCCCCGAAATTTAAAACAAAGGTAATTTAATAATCTATTTAAATCACAACCATATATTATCATCCATATGCTAACAATCATAGCAACCAATCATCCAAACAAACAATTCTAACTATCCAGCGAAAAATTCTGAATAGAATTTCCCCGAGTTTCCCCAAATATAAATACCGGGATACTCGCTCTACAGAATCCAAACAATCAATACTACTAAGCTATAGAGCTCCTACTCATCTAGATTTATAAGTCTAAACAGAATATCAGACTACAAACGAGTCTGACTCAACTACCAAACCTCCAGAACTGCAGATTCCTAAACCAGAGATAGATCAAACACGTATTCCTTCAGAGATACGTAAAACACAATGAATTCCAGTTATCCAAACTGACAATTCAATCCAGTAGATCAAACTCTTATCCAAATCAGAAATACAGAAAAGATCCAAAATAACTCGGAGCTAACTTCCCAGACTTACCTAATCTTATAGCTCCCTTTAATCAGAGAAAAACTTCACAACAACGAAGTCTCCAACTTCGAATTTCAAATTCCTTCGTCTCTTATCCACAAAATCTTCAGACGATCTCGGCTTCCTACAAATCCTTTCTGATCAGCTCAACCTTCGCCGATGCTTCTAGAAACAAACTAGACCAAAAATAACTCGACAAAATGATCCTCTCAAAATCTACCCATAATCCAAAACACAAATCTACTCACAACATCAGAAGACCGAACTAACTTCTCTTATCTGGAAAAGACAAACAGATGCACTCGCCAAACTACTTCCGCTGCACCATTCTGATCTGGAGTAGAATGAAAATGCTGATGAAGAACACAAGCACAACTGGACAACACATCCCAGAAAATCTCAGATAACTCAAGAGAATACTCAGACTATCGCAAGTCACTTTTGCGATCAACCCAGCCAACATGCAAAGAAACTGTTCTCTCTTTACCAATAAGAACAGCTTACACTTATCTATCCTATCTATCGAAGAAATGGATCCACTTTGCTGCTTCTGAACTCCACTTCAGAAAAACTGCTCAGTCAGAAAATTTCCTGTCAACACAAAGAATACTCCCGAGCTGCACTGCTGCCACAGATGCCAAAGACTTCTCAATCCAAATCTCTTCGAGAAACTCGGACCCAAACTAAACAGAATCACCATGTTGAACTCAGCCACAACACTGAAATATACACACTTCATTAACTTGTTCCAAAGAAAACATCTTCGGGAACATCCATATTCACTGCGTCTCATCACACAGCTACTATTACCTGAGGTATCAAGATACCATCACTCGCTTCTGTCTAACCGACAGATCCAAATCTACTCATCCAACTTCAAAGATAAACTCCGAACCATAATAGGTTTCCTTCAGAGATTGTGAAATCCTTACACAACTGTAAAGTTCACTCGAGAAAGACTGTAGACCCAACACCGTCCCGGCAAATACACTTCCAACCTCAACACTCAGACTCCTAATCCTAGATGATAAATTATTATCATCTCAACCAATCATTACAAATACCATATACATTTAAAATGATACTTTTTATATATAGAAAATATATCTGGTAAAATTATTTCACCTTCCCCTTTTTAAAACAATATTGTGTCCGTTGGCCTGGTCCAAGTGTTTAGAGATCCCTATCAATAACGTTAGCTACTCGTATTGACCAGAATCCATATACCACTCAACCGATCAATTAACACAATATAAAACCATTTTATATAACTAACAAATACGCGCTCTCGTATATATATATACTCAGACTCAAACAGGTTGCTACAGATCCTATCTCTAATGAACAATCCTTCCGAACCTAGGTATTCACTCAACCTAGCGCTCTGATATTCACTTAACCAAAAGCTTAGGCATTCGCTCAACCTATGCTCTGATACCACTGTAACGACCACGACTTTCTCTCCACAGAAAGTCGCATCGTTAATAAGAAAGAAAGGGGTAGAAAATAGAAAAGAAGAGAAGAAAGAAAGAAACAACAACAACGATCTCACAGCGGAACGAATAAATTATATTAATAACATAAACTATTACATAGTATACAACACTTATCAGAGTTTTCACAACTATACAACACATACTAGACAGTTATAAACATCTGTCTAGATATTACAACTCAAATACAATACAAGACTCAAACACAGATATCAACACAGCGGAAAACTATATCTACGAACGCCGAAGCCTCCTGCTCCATTGCTCCTCCACAATTCGTCAAAGCTAAACCTAAATCTCTTGGCTACTCGTAAAAATTTGAGTACCCAAGAGTTTATAAAACAGAAATAAACAACTTGGGTCAGACATGGGTCTGGTGTGAGTAACAGGTTAAACTTGTTTAACTTCAAAATCTTTTGAAAGAAAAAGTATCACGTAAGACTTCCCACAAATAAACATGGGTAAGTTTTTACCTTATGCTAACCAAAACATTTGATAGGAAATCTGATTTTATTATAATAGGGTCTAGGGTTTTCAAGTAAAATATAGAAATAGCTGAAATGCTTACATCTCACATTGCAACATAGTTGGGCACAACTAATACGTACGACACTTATTGGAGTTTGGATTCCATACAATGGCAGGGCTACTGGGGTACCGCCCGTCACAGTACGTGGCCTAGATCACCGTACCGAGGAGTACGCCCGCTCCCCTGCAACACAAAGCCGGAACCATCCCTTACTGGATAATCCCGAACAAGATAATCCCGTAGTTGGCGCGACCAACCACACACTAAGCCGAATAAAAGAAAAGGGACCTCTAGACAGGGATCTATCTTGCTCTCAGTGGGTGCTACCCACGAAACCTTGCTGCACCTCCCCTGTTTTAGCCATTCCTGGTTGATGAGGCTTGAGGTTACGATTACCTTTAATCAGAACATATCACTTAGAATGCTCATCGTCCGCCTGACGATGTGCTGAAAGCATTCAATCCATACAAGTTCGTTCCGGGTTCGAACGAAACCGAAGGCATTATCTCGTTACACTCGTTTTGGAATCACCCTCAGAGTTAACGACAATAACCCTTGCACTCTGAATCTTCATCTTCACTTGAGATTCACGACCTATCGTTAATTTGGATCGATGTGGTATTCGGGTCTCCAGACCTGGAATTCCGGTATACGGAAACCCGATCCCGGTCTCATCGAAATCCAAAACGTATCTTTTAAGGGCCAAGTTGTTTTAAGGTTAAAACAATTCAATTCTTATCTATATACACAAAGATAGATAATTCAATAGATAATCTACATTATCATCCCAAACAGATAATTCACATTATCATTATAATTCAACCAAACATCCATATCATATATCAATCATATCTCATCAGAGATATCAAACAATGAAATACATTCAATCTCATTCATCCATCCTTAAGCAATGATTTATATCATCTAATTAATTTAAAGTGAATCAAACTAATTACTTCATTCTATAAATCCTGCTTACTTAATTATTAATTAAACCAATTAATTAATCATTACTCTAAGTATCCATCTTAATTAATCATTCCTGATTAATAATCCTTTAATTACTTTAAGTAATTAATACTTAATTAATTTCACAAATTAATTATCTTAAACCATTCAGTAATTAATCTTTAATTACTTCATTAATTAATTAACTATATTTAATTACATTAATCCTTAATTAATTACAATTAATTAATTACTTTAATCACTAATTATTTATTAATTAATCTTAATTAATCAATCCTTAATTACATCATTAATTTTATTAATTAATGATCCTTAATTATTCTTAATTAATTTTCTTATTTAAATTAATTATTAATTAATCATATTTATTAATCACCTTTGATTAATCTCATTTAGTAATTAACTACTCTTAATTACTACACTTCATAAATTAATTACTCCTTAATTAATTATCCTTTAATTAATCCCTTGATTAATTTATTTATAGTAATTAACTCAAATTACTTTTATTAAACCATCTTTAGTTAATTACATCTACTAATTAACTTTAATTACTTTCCTAAGTAATTTATACTTTCACTAATTACATTTAAGTAATTATCAATCACCAAGTGATTATCTTAAATTAATTAAACAAATTAATTTAGACTTATCAAATCTATTTAATTAATTACCTTAAGTAATTAATTTCTTAAATTACTTCCATTAAGCAATTATACTTAACCAATTTCATAAAATGATTATTATTAATTAATTAATCTATTTGATTATCAAAATTAATCCCATTCATTAATTATTTAATAATCCTTAATTAATGATCCCTCATTAATTTTTATCAATTCTTTAATTATTTCTTTAGGTAATTAATCTTTAAATCAATTATTTATTAAAACAACTTGATAAACTCTTACTTACCAATTAATTAATTAAATTATCAATCATTCTTTAATTACCTTATTAATTTAATTACTCCTATATAATTGAATCTTAATTACTTTCTGAACTAAAGTATTAACCTTTAACTACTTTAGTTATTATTAACAAAAGTCTTTAAACATTTTACTTTAAAATCTTTTTCTTTTAATTCATTTTAAATCAAAAGATTTAAAAATAGATTACAATTTAACTTTAACCAATATTTAAATCAAATATACAAAATCTTTTTAAATCAAATGTTAAGAACACTTAACATTTACAAAAGAAATTTTATAAGATTTTTAAACCAATTCTTTTATTCAAATCTTTTTAAATTATACTTTCAACCTTTTATATTTGTTAAAACATTAAAAATAGTTATAACTTATTTAATTAACTAGGATATTAATAAACTGAATCCATACCTTTAAAATCTGATTTAAAACTTTGTTTTAAATCCTACTTAACATTTTAAACTCAATTTAAAATTTAAAAACTCTGTCTGGGTTTAAAACTGCAACCTCACAAATGACCCGTGCCAATCATCAAATTACCCGAGAAAAAGTTGAAAAGCCCCGAGCCTGACTTCGAGTTTCCCTTCCCCTTTTATTTAAAAACTTTGTTATGTTTAGAAATTTAAAAACAGTTTACCCACGCGAGTTCCCTTGAACGACCCCGAGCCAGAACCTTATTTCCTCGATCATGACTTCGAGTCACTCATCAATTTGCTCGAGTACAACTGCATCTTCTTCCTCTAACTCAACTCTTCCAGATGTTCGAAACATTCATGTGCACGTGCACAGGCGAAACGCTCGCCTTCGATCACCGCCGATGATCTCCTCAAGTCAACATTCACCTTCGTATCCAAATTCGATCACCAAAACTTCAACATCAACTCGTATTCGAAAACGAGTATCTCATCACCATGAAGAACAGGAAACCAAAGCCTGGAAATCACTCGAATTCATCTCTCCGATCGCCTGAGCGTCTGAACGTTTGGCCGCGACTTCGACTACGTCCCCACTTCAATCTCCCAGGGTCTGGTGGAACTCGATCCACCAGAGCTTCCTTGACCACCAATTTCTCGACCATGCCAAAATCTAGGGCTACAGCCTAGATCAATCACCAGCCACCACTCCGGTGATTTGAATACCTTTCTGGCATTTTTCCCAACCTCACCCATCAATTAGCTATCTCCAGGGAGAATCACGCCTTCGACAACCAGCTAGATCATCAGAGATCAACCAGAATTCAAATTCTGGTCAAACCCAAACTGCTCGTACCACACCCCTCTAAAAATTGTGATTTTAATTCTATAATTCATGGTTTAGGATATGATTTCAGATTATATGCCTGTACCTTTGAATTAAGATATTTAAATTTTAACAAAAACTAAAGTTTCTTGTTCCACTATGTTTTCCAGAGCAATTTCCTTTTTATTCAAACTTAAATAAAATTTTAAACACAAATCCATGATTAAACAAACAATTATTGTTTTTAACTTAAACCATAATAGTGACAAAGTCAAAAGATACAAGATTTAAATTAAACTTTGAAATTGAAACTGGGAACAGAGATACATATACATATCAGACATGCACACCAATTTACATCCATATATAAAGATATACATACATATCAAACATTTTAAACAACATGCAGGCATATTACATCATAGATTCAAGGATTTATAGCATGCAAACAGATATACTTAAGTTTTTAAAAATGTAAGTTACTCACCAGATTTCAAATGAAGAACAGAGTTTGAAACAGATACTTGAAATCTGGAATGCTACTTTGTTTTGATTTAAAACTTGAAAACTGGAATGCTAGCTTTAGTTTGAAAAGATGCAGTTGCATGCAGAGATGACTTGTTTGGACATGCTTCCAGGCTTTGAAGAAGATGCAGTCTTTTGTTTTCAGATTGAAGAAATGGTTACAGTCTTATGCTTTTAAAATAAATTACAGTTTGAAGAAGAAGCTTTTCAGAGGATTGATGAATCTCTGTTTTATGAGGAAGATTTGATTATAGATTATTGTTTTGAGGATTTTGTTTTGAGATTATGGTTTGAGGAGTTTTTGATTACAGATTTGTTTTCTGGGAATTTTGTTTGAGTATACTTCAGATTTTGATTTTGAGAATTTTGTCTCAGGCTGATGTTTTCTTAAGTTTTTTAAAAGAATAGAAAAGGAAAGTGTAGATGAGAACATATGTTTATATAAGTGAAAATGATTTATTCAAAAAGAAAAACAAAAATACAAAACTTTGACATTTGTCATTCTCATATCTTAACCTTAGAACACATGTTATAATGATGCCATAGGAATTTACACATGTCCTTTTAATTAATTAATATTTATTTTAAATGTAAAAACCTTTTTCTTTATTTATAAATGCTTGTTTATATATATATAAGTTACTTTAAAGAAAATAAACTAATTATACTTATAAATAAAAGCTTATACATATATTTTAAAATCCAAATATTTAAATATCTATCTTTGAATTTCAAAACTAATTTACATTCAAATTCAAATTATATTTAAAATCCAATTTAAAGTCAATTTATATACATACATATATAACTACACATTTAATTTGAAAATAACAATCTTATTTTATTAAAGTCTATTTATATCTATAAATAAAACAATACACTATTAATATTGTATTTTAAACTTACCTATATATATATACTCTTAAATCTTATTTATTAAGCAATATCTCAAAAAGAAAATAACCTTATTATTAATCTTATTTAAAACCATATAGATATTTTGTTTAAATAACTTTGAAAAGCAAATATTAAAATTTCCAAACTATCAATATATATATATTAGAAATTTAAAAACAAGATTTTATTTATTTATTATATTTCAACCCAAAGCTAATCTATTTACAATATATATATACTTATATATATATACATTATAAATAGAAATCATTTTATTAGTTTTAAAAGATAAATTCCACTAATTAAATATTTATTTAATTAGATTATTAAACTAATTCAAATTTTATTATCAAAAATTATCAAATCAATTTAATTATTTAAACAGATTATTAAATTGATATTGTCCAAAATTCCGGGATATTACACCATGCATATCTAAACGAGTTTATTCACAGAGATATGTATATGTGAACAACAGATTTATACCCTTAAAAGTTAAGGAAAATATGTCACTCACCTTGTTTAAAAGATGATCAGAGTTGCTTCTATGTTTTTCTCTTGACACAGATTTGAAATTTTACAGGCTGAACTTCCTCCCCTGATTCTTTGGTTGTATGGATTCATAGCTGAGATGTTAAGTTGGATTTTACTGAAGTTTGTTTAAGTTGAATGGTGATTTAGGTTGAGATGATGCTTGCTCCATACTTTCTCAGTTTGAAATGAACGAACTGATATGAGAAGGATGTTGATATAAAGAAATGAAGTTACCAGGTTGATGTATTATTTTTGTACGAGTTGATTATGGGTTGTACAAAAATATGCACGGATACTCTTTTGCTTGGAGGCTGAAATGATACTTCAAACATTTCGAATGACCTAATTGCTGCTAAGAGATGGAAGCATTAAATGCTTTGAGTACTTATGTCTCCAATTTAGATTATTGTATGTTTCATGTGTCATAGATATTTTTCTTATTATTTTGCTTTACATTTCCTTCCTGACTTTGCTTTATTTTCTTACAGGCTACATAGGAATGTATATTTTCTTTTGCTTTAAGTATGAATGCACTTAACATTTATTTTTATTCTTTTCAAGTGTTCATGCTTATGAATGCATGTTGCTGTTTTGTTTCATATTACAAGTGTGCATACTTATCTTTATATAATTGGTTTTGCTCACATTTATCTTTTACTTGTTGAATACTTGAATATATTTGCTTTGCCTTTGTTCATACTACTTTACAATATAATTACATTTCTATTTTGTTGTTAAATTTCTCTAATGTATTCACTTTATATTTTTACAAATTTTATTATCGTGTAATATAATTGGATTTATCTGTGTATTCATTTTATTTTATTTATCGTCTTATATTTTTAATTTATAAATTCAAATTATTATTAACCATTTATTTACAATTTAAAATTCAAGTCAAATATATATATATATATATATTTATTATTTTCAAATTCACTCATGTATGCCCAATTACATATATACACATATATACAACATTTATTAAATTAAATGATTTATACAAAATATATTTAGATATCGGGGAAACTCGCTTCAATTAAAAGTTGATTTTACAAATTTTTTATTCAAAAATTCATTTAATTATCAATTTAAATAAATTAAAAATCCGGGGTCGTTACAAGCTATCTTCATATAAGTATGTTGAGTAACAATTGTGGAAGTTCTGAAGTTATAACTAATCTATGTATTATAAGAATTGACATAGAGATTTACATTTGCTTAAGAAAAAGAATCTGTAAGACATCAAGTGTTTCTGAGTGCATTCTTTTGTGATTTGATGATTTAACAATAAAAATATAGCAATTTTGTCTGTGCTAATGTGTGATTTATGTTTTGTTTGGTTAGATTACGTTAAACGTCTAAATGAACAAAATTATTTGAATAAGTGCCACCAAGTGATATTATGGATGCGCACTATAACTATAAGACATTATAATACGATGCGTTCAAAAGAATGTACTATAATTTTGTTTTGAGTAGCATTATTTACCTTCAAGTTCTTACTATACCATTTTAAGATAGCTTTAGTTACTCAAAAGTAATATGTATTTATTTATACCCACACAAATAACCTTTTTAGGCACTTATTGTGTGACTGTTGCAATATCAAGTAAGGCGGGTGCAAGTGTAGCTGAAGTAAGAATAGGCTTTTTTATAGTACAAAATGAAATCATTCATTACCAACTCCCTATTTAAACATCATTCGAATAAAATTAAGATCTTTACAACTATGAGCTTATAAATTTGAAATTAAAATGAATATACAGAGTTGTGTAGCGAAATAAAACAACTATAAGAAACATTGATGGAAAGCAGTAACAATTTTTCCATAATTAGAAATTTTAGTGATGTACTTTGAAGTCATAGTTACATGTCAAAGTTAAAGATTTTTTTTATTAAGCCATGCATTATTAAAACTATTAAAGAAAACTTATTTTATATTGCATTTTATTTTAGTATATAATTATGACTAAGAATATTATTAGTTAATTTTTTTTCAGCATCTGACATTTTAAAACTAATATTTGCCTTATGTTTAATAGATGATCGTAATAAAATTGATTTAAATTTTGTGGATATGACATAGTTTTCCAGCATGTTACTATAAATTTCCATGCATTCTTCCTTGCACTATATCATCTGTCATATTTTTATAAATAGAAGTACAGTCCATTTAAATAACCATGAATAACACTTCTTCTAAAACATGCTTCAGCGAGTAGAAATAAATATTACTATATTAGCATTAGTGTCACTTTCAAGCTATTATTTAGTTTGTTTATAGTTTATATAGAGATACCGGGTTCGCCTATTATTAGTTGAGTTCATTGTTATTTTTTTTCATAAAAAGATATTTGGTGTTCAAGAAACAGATAATAATGTTATTTCATTAAGTAACACAATGAAACATTATTTGTTAAATAACATAAATGGACAGTGTCACTAAATGATTTCTGTCTGTTTTAGTATTAGCTATTGACAAATGTATTATTACATTGAATACACAATGGAATACTATTTTATTGTACATAGCTATCGGATCATTTATGTTCAATTTACTTCCCTGCTGTTAACTTGCAATCATCGGTGCGTTCATTAAATGCGCATTTCATTTTTTCTAAACCTAATATTACTAAACAATATAGTTTTCTAAAGGTTATTAGAACAACTTAAAGTTGCAAATGTTTTGGTTGCTCCTGATTCGATAAAACCAGTGGTAGTAACATCTAGACGTAGTATTAAGAAAGACTTGGAGATTTACTGATAATTAATATGAATTATTTCTTCTTTTTTGACTAATTTATATATGTTAAATATGTGTTAGCATGTTAGCTTTGCTATAAACTATTAGAAATATGTTGGTTCTTTCAATAAATATTATTACAAGATGTTTTTCAATAAATAGCCTATTATGAAATTGTATAACAATTATAATTATATAGAAGAATGTTATGGAAACTACATCTTTATAGAAATATGGCTATAATCATGTGAAATATTATTATTCCATACTCATATAACATAGACCACCATCATCTTCAATTAACAATAATTTTTTCAATGATTATGTTATTTTAAAGCTAACCATATATGAAATCAATAATTATAGTGACATTAACTATTAACACTGCATATATTTTGTTAATTTATGGAGTGAAGAATCGTAAATTCTATGCATCACTTTTTCCTAAATTTAAACTAAATTTAATTACTCCATAATAGTGTAAAGGTGACCACCATTATATTCCACTAGCTATAATTATTTTAATTGATTATGTAACTTAATAGATAACCATATGAATATTTCATTATCATATCAGTATAAACTATCAATACTATATTTGTTTCATCAATTTACAAACTCAAAGACCTAATAAAACATTACATCAACTTTAATGATAAATTTGTGCACTATCATGATTTATTAAAAAATGATGAAATTAATTCTTTTACTATTTTAATGCAAAAATTATATTTTTGAATTTTGAATTTTTGATTACTTTGATGTCCTCATGTCATCTAACTGTATTGATATAAAATTTGATCAGATTAGATTAAATCATAATATCATGTATAAACTAAATGCTTTGATTTCTATTATTTTACTGTTGTAAATGAAGTTATAATCCAACAATCACATTCTTTATAGTTTTTTTATCATTTTTTAAGTATTCTTATTTCACGAGGGGTTTCAATTTTCAAATTCTTCATTAAAAAGTATAGATATAACAATAAAAAAATTCCTCCAAAGATATATGCAACTTATTTTATTGTCATAGCATTCAAAACTAATAATGATGTGGTAGTGGACAATGAATGTAAGGTAGTTAATTTGTAGAAATAGATTTCTTTTGCCTATTTTCATGCATTATACTTATATTTAACATGTCCTTAAGCATTGATCATATATGACATCAAATGAGGGTGTTTCTTAAACTACTATAACTTGAATAGTTGAAAACATGTTTGCTCTGATTTATGTGTAGGGTGATTGGAGTAATGAATATCACGAAGGTTTGCTATCGTCCGAGGCAATCATAAATGGAGTAGGTACAATATCTATTGGATATGCACCATCGAATATTATCATGAAAATATGAATGGATTAGACTTTTTGTACTCATTTTATTTAGGATTAAGGTTTTATTTAGTCTATGACCTTCTGGTAATTTTAACTTTATTGGGATATGGTATTTACAATACCTAAACTTACAATTCATTTAATATTAAATTCGTAGTTATATTAGATTCTTGAAACTAATGACATGGCCACTTAGGACTCGAAATCAAGGTTATATTATTTTCAAAAATTGTATATTAGTCTTCAATATAAAATACATTGATATTCATTGTATTTTACAAACTAAATTTACATATGAAATCTCCATTTATATGGCATGTTTTATTTATACCGATATTTTAGTACGCATGCGATGCATCCCATTCATTTTTATATATTTTTGGCAGTGGTTAAAATTTTGGAATTAGGAAATTATTGAATTGCATATGATTCAATGGCATATAACCGGTTGCAAATCAATTGACAAATTATGAACGAAATGGTGTTGTCAATACAGAGTAAAGAATTTGGAGCCCTTTAATTACATAGAGGTACATAAATAATACCTTTTACAATGTGGTTGTTGGTTAAACTTCTTACTACTCCATTTACACCGATTTTGGGAAACTGGATCATTAATCTCTAAATTTATATAATTGTAGGTGATAATATAATTCTTTTGGTTCTCTTAATTGTTAAATATACCTTTTTATTTAGTTATAATAAAAAATTTAGATTAGTTGAAATTAACGTTTAAGGACTCTTAGCAAATTGATTTTACTTTTTGTACTTTATCCAAACTCTTGAATTCAATGGTTTAACATTTACCAACATACCAGGAGAAATAAATTTGTATATTAATATATTAGTGTGAAGTACCGTAACTAAATATTTGGTGAGACCATATGCACTACCTTCTTATGCAAATGGACAAACTAATCTTTACAAAGTGAGCAATTTAATTCTACTTTTTTTACATAGCAAAAGTTGAACCCACAAAAAGTTTAGATGGAGGCTTTGAAACTTTTCCCATGGTTTATGAGCTTAGTATAATAAAATTTGATTTTATTAATACTAATCTTCAACCATTTCTTCAAATGATTACGTTTTCTGTAACGACCGGGAATTTTCCAATCCCGAAAATTCCAAACAGTTAGGAAAAAAGAAAAGAGATAGAAGAAGAAATAGGAAACAATCACAAGATCTCACATTCGCAGCGGATCAAAATATAATAACATTTATACAAAGAAAAGCCGTACTTGTCAAATTACATTTTAATACATCAGAGTTATAATCAATCACAGACAACTGGACAGTAAAACAATATGTCCCAGATACAAAATAATACTCAGCGAGTTACAATCCATACGTTCCTGCCATCCAGCTCGCCAACTGAGCTCCAGAACGTCCATACCTGAAAATCTGTAATACTCGGTCTGACCCGAGCATTACATCAAAGTAACACCCGGGTCAGGCTGGAAACCAGCGTGAGTAAATCCATATAATATGAAATACCAAGCTATATAACTCATGTGAATTACCAGGGTAACTCATACTTTCTACGAGTTCTTACTTATAATAGTCAATCATTTATCACTCACAACCGTTCTCAGGTTAAATGTCCATGTTACTTAACTTATTCCATTCCAACCTGATTAATCTCACATACCCAATTTATAAAAAATTTGATTACAAATCGAAGTGGTTTCGGGTATTACTGATACCCGACCTCAGTCCCTTCGAATTCAATATCATCTCTAATCCAAATTGATAAGTTTTAAACAATACAATTATATTCAGGATATCATACCCCACAACAATTTACCCTGTAATATCATAGTTTAACCAAAGTATCTCATATCACAAAGCATTACAAATCACATATCAGAGATATCAAATAATCTAAGTCATGCAATATATCTTAATCATCCATAAGCAAGTTTTATATAATTCCTAATTAATTTAATTAATCTCCAATTAAATTAATCACCAACTTTAATCACTTAGATTTAATTTTAAATCCTGCTTACTTAACATAATTAATTACAAATAAATTAATTAATCATCCATTAATCATCCATCTTAATTAATCATCCATCTTAATTAATCATCCTTAATTAATTATTCTTTAATTACATTAAGTAATTTCCCTTAATTAATTACATAAATTAATTACTCTTTAATTATTCACTAAAATTATTCTCAGTAATTAATTAATGATCCTCTAATTACTCTCATAAATTACCCTTTAATTAATTACATTTAACAAGTAATTCTTAAATTGCTCACATTCATTAATTACCCTTAATTAATCATATGCAGTAATTAACTATCCCTTAATTACTTACATTAATTCATCCTCAATTAATTCCATAAAGTAATTATCCTCTTTATTAAGTAATTTTCCATTAATTACTTATACTAAGTAATCACTTAATTAATTTCATTAAGTACTTAATCATTTTCACAAGTGATTATCTTTAAACTTACTAAACCAATTAAATTTCTTTAATTAATCTCCATTGATTTATTACTTTTAAATCACTCGTTATTGATCCTTAAATTAATTATGCTCATTTACTATTCATTAATTACTTTTATAAAGTAATTACCCTATATTGATTACATTAAGTGATTAACCTTTAATTAATTCCACTAATTATTGATTAACCCTTTAATCAATACTTTAATTCAATAATTATCCTTAAACCTATTTAATTACATTATCCAGTTTTTTAAAAATAAACTTTTTAAAGGGTTATAAATATTGAAATTCTTAAACTCAAAATAATTCTATTCTCAACCTTAATATATTCCAAACCTTAATTATTTTAAATTGAAATGGTTGATAACTTGTTTATACTTGATCAAATTAGAACTTAAAACTTGTTATTCCTTTTCTCTATTTAAAACTTGTTAACATATCAAGGAACCCGAGTCAATCCATGTTTTACTCGAATAGATACTCGAGTTTCCTCATCTTTTTCCCGGCTTCAGTTTTTTTTTATTTAAAATAAAAATTTTGAAAAAAATTGGAACTGTTAAAACTTCAATCTGTTACATGATTACCCTGCTAACATACTCGAAGTAAAACTCAAGACTAACCATATTTTACCCAAGCTAAAACCCAAGAAGAACACTCACTAGACAAAACCGATATGCTGACATATCGTACACCTGCACCGATCATCGACGATGATCCGACCTCCACGTTCGCCTCCGACAAGTCGCCCATGACTTCCTCAAAACACCTGACCACCCAGAAGAAAGGAATTCAAAGGCAAACAAAAACGAGCAGTTTGAACGAAACCAGGAACAAGGTCGATCACTAAGAACCGCCTCGCGATGCCTTCACCGATCACTAGAAATCTTGGCATCCTATCCAAAGACTCACCGTCGTCCCACACTGCTGTTCCACCCACCCTTACTAATTCCGATTCACCATAGTCGGAGAAATCGACTCGAAACCAACCTCGTCTCAAACCACCACTAAAACCCTAGATCGATCTCGCTGCGCCACCACGGTGCTTCAGAAAATCCTTGACTATTTTTCCCATTATCCTCGTTCCACGAGCCACCTTTGACCAGAACCTTGTGCCTCAGTTCGACATCGTTCGAGGGAAATTGACCATAAACCTAAATTTGATCATCTCCGAATACCTCATCAATCACGCGATTTAAAATCACAAAATTTACATCAAAATTCAAGTTTTTCCATCACGAATTAGCTTACGTAATCAAAGTAAAATTTCCAGTTGATCAAATTTTAGCTTGTTTTTTATTATCTCTAAGATTTACCATTATTGAAGTAATTTCTTAATAAAAATTCTTGGAACAATTTTTATGATAAATACTTCATTGTTACAAACACTTCACCTTTAAAAATCAAAGCTTGAATTAATATGGATTGGGAGATATAAATTTATTTGAATAGTTTGACCCTATGAATATAACAGAGTCAAGAACAGGTATTCACATAGACATGCACATAAGTATATATATTCAATAAGTTCAGCTATTATCCAAACAAAGTACATTCAAGCAACCATTATTTCACACATCAGAACGAGATTGTATCATATGCATCTGATTCATCTTTTTAATAATTGAAATTTACTCACCTCTTGGAAGAACAGAGAAAGCTGTAAAACTTATATCTTTGAACTGGAAATTTGAATTGCCACTTGATTTAGATTTGCTAGCTGACCTTGATTTGAAACCGAATTGAATTCACTTGAATTTTGCTAAGCTTCAGGTTTGAGAATTTGATTTTTGTTTGTTTGATTTTTTTTTTCTTTGGCAGTATTTTTTTATCCTTCTTTTGTTTAACTTACTTCAAATGAAAGAAAATGAACAGAGGATAGGCCCGGTCACATATATATCTGTATATAGGAAATGAAGTGTGTAGAGCAAGCTACCAGCTAAGATTTTCTTCCAGGCTTTTACATTTTATATTTTATTTTATTTCTTTTCTTCCTTTATAACCTTGACTTGATTTTTATTTGACTTGATTTTATGTTTTGCTGCTAACATTGTTTTGAAATGATGCATTGTATGCTTGTCTCACTAGGTCCCTACATATATATTTATATATACATACATTTCATATGTATATTTGTTTTTACCAAATGCATTTGTATTTGTTATCATATATACATACTTATACATAGTTACACTTACCTATTTATACTTAAACATATTTTTGATATACATTGCTTTATTATATATATATATTCACATTCATACAAACTTTCTTATATTTTATTTTGTGTTGGCATAAATATACATATACATACATTTATATACTAATATATTTATTTATTTAAAATCATAAACTTGTATATTCTTAATTTTCATATATATATTATGAGCATACACTCATATACTTGTATATGTATATTCTTGTATATATTTTTTTCAAACGTCGTGAAGTTTGTATATATTTGTCTATATATATATATGTTTATGGGTATTTTATCTTAATTTAAATGTTGGAGTTTACCTATGCAAAAATTTATTTTCCTTTCTATAGGATTTACCCTACCCATAGATTTCAAAATTAAATATCTAATATATACATTTTTTTTAAACCGATCCATATGTGTTATAACTTAAGTTTGTATATAGTGTTTAAACCAATTTATATATATCTAGATACTTTAAATCAGAAATTTATTTGTTTTGACTAATTAATATTTATATTTCAATAATGATCAGTTAATCTCCCAATCACAGCCGTCAGAAAACCCGGGTCGTCACATTACTCCCCCCTTTAGAACTTTTCGTCCTCGAAAAGGAACGAAGCGAGAATTTTAATTTACTGTGTATTTTTGTTAAATTATTATTTAAACATTTTTAACTCTTTTTACTCTTTTATTTTAAAATTTTAAAGCACTTTGAAATCTATATAACATTACCAAAATAGCTTTTATATAAAAATACTTTTTATAACTCAATGTTTCAACAAGTCCATCCTTGTTCTTATAGAAATTCGGTCAAACGTTGATCAGGTGTAGGACTGAAAATCTATAAGTACTTAGCAGACCCATTTCAACACCTAGTGAAAATACTTGAAAGAAAATTTTATTGAAAATATCGAAAACATTTTTGAAATAGAGGAAATATCTTTGGTGAGAATGCTCTGGAAATCATCACCCCCATCCATGGTCGCAGTTAACCCAATGGTTACGTTGCCGTCCCGGCAAAATCCATAGATAACTGTAGGCCTCCGCGCCCCTCGATTACACCATGGAACCCGCTACAGATCGCAGTTATACCCGGGCTTTACGTTGCTATCACAACAAAAACCCATATAACCGTAGGCATCAGCGCCCTCGAATTTCGCTGCCAAAAGAATGAAACTCCTCCACTTGACCATAGATCGCAGTCTACCGATGTTACGTTGCCGTCTCGGCAAAATCAAGTGTAGACTGTTGGCACTCATCCTCCACATGATTTTCGCTATGGTCCATGCAGTAGATCGCAACAACATTGAGTTACACTGTTGTCACAACATAACCCAAATGCCCCTGTAGGCATCAGCGCCCTCGACTTTCGCTACCCAATAATCCTCAGGGAATAGTTTGTTCGGACTCCTCACAGGATCAACTTTAGAACCCCCCCCTTTAGGGCTCAAGGCAGTACCACCCTGTGGCACTCCTGAGAAGTTCATTTAAGGGAGCGCCTTTTTCCCCAGAGCCACTTTCATAACACTTTATACTATACACATATAGTATTTTCCAAATCATACACCAAGTATGAATCTCATATAAATCTCCTTTCTTAAAATCGATTATCCCAAAATCGATAATTCACAAACTAGGCTTTCCAAATTCCAAATTTGATTTTCCTCAAAAATCAACACCCTTTTTAGAAATCCATAGCTTCCAAAAACCTTTTTCCAAAATCATTTTCACAAAATCCTTTATATATATACATATATAATAACCTTGGGAAATTTTTGAATCACTTCATACTTGTATAAATTTCCTTTTTATTCTTCAAATACTTTCAAAACCCTTTTCTTCATGCAATAGATTCAACAAGGGAAGTTTACCATATATAACAAAGATATATAACTTTGTTTATTCCAAATAAAATATTCAAATTTGATTACTCTTTTATAAAGTTATTAACCACATTACCTTTCTTCATAAAGTGAATCTTAAATCATAGAAATTTCCAATTTCCAATTTCCATTTTACCTCATTATATATTCCATAAAATATACTTATTCATTTCAAAGACCATTCTATAATTCTTATCCATAAATTTTCAATATCAATTTCATTCAAACTCGTACGATGTACACATATCATCCGTACGCTATATCAATCTGATCGCTCACTCGATCACACAATTTCACCTCCGAACTAGTATTGTCCACCCGACTTCCTAGTGCGGACTCAGATCTGGTTTCTTGATCAGAAATCGTCATTCTCCTTGCATAGTCACAACTATGATAGGGAATATCCAGAACCAATCAAAAATCCATATCCAGGTTCGCCGTCGAAAATCGAGCGAAAAATCCTAACTCGGATTGATAATACTATCTCAAAATTCTGTGCTCGAATCTGGATCAAATCATTATGCGAATAGAATAATATACGTACATCCTACGTATTTATCTTCATTGATTATCAGTTAAATCAATTTCCTTTCATCCTTACCTTGATTTTATTCACTTATTCACATTTGCCTTAATCCCCATTTGGATTATCACTTCAATTCTTATCTCAATTGGGTATTTAATCCATAACATTTTGAACTCTGACCAGTTTATATTTAGAAAATAGCTTGAAAATTTAAAAATAGATAAATAGTTGAAAAATAATTATTAACTGTAAAATAGCTGTAAAATAGTTAAGTAATTGTAAATAGTTGAAAAATAGTAATTATTTATAAAACAATTGAAAAGCAGTAATTAGATTATATATCAGTTGTAAAATTGTTAAATAGTTCCAAAAGTAATTGTAAAACAAGTTTAAGATAGTTTTAGGTTTAAAAAGAAAGTTGTATAGTAAATAGTTTGGAAAAATAGATTTATATTAAAACAATTTATTTTGAAAATAGTCCAGAGTCAAACTGTTCAATTCCCCATCAATTCAATTTAAATTTCCACTTCCATTCAAATTGACTACCTTCTAATTTGAATAACTTCAATTTCCCTTGAACTTTATTTATCCCCAATTCAAGTTGAATTAACCTCAATTTCTTTCCAAATTCAGATCAAATTCCACTTGATTTTAAACATATTCACTTTAATTACAATTTCAAATTATTCAAACTAATTTCAAATTGAATCCACTCCAATTTCAAATCATTTCAATTTCTATATGAATTAATCCCAATTTCCATTTGAATTTGAACTCATTCAATCTTCAATTTTATTTCAAATTAATCCAATTCAAATTTTTCATTTAATTTTATACTTATCCATCTTCAATTCTAGTTAATTCAAACTATATTCAATTTGAACTAATGAAATCTAAATCTCAACCTTAAACCATCTCGAATTATATAAATTTGAGTTAAATTTTCAAATGTTGATTTAACCCCTTAAATCAAATTAACCTTTATTTTTAAATCAATAATCCAAACCTTTAAATAATTTAATTCTGAGTCCAATTCTCAAAATTCCTTTTTAAATTATCTTTACTTAACTTATTTCAAAGTTCAAATAAGAGTTCAAAACAATTTTAATTTACCAATTCAATTATTCAAATTTTCAGTACAAAGTAAATCCATATCCTTAATTTCAAATTAAAGTTTAATTTCCCTTTTATCTCAATAATGGATATATTACCACACTTCATTCCTCATTCATTTAAACAAATCCAATTCACAATTTAAAGATTATTAATAACAATAGGATAATATTATCCAAATTATTTTAAAACATCCATCCATTTTCAATTTCCAGATCTCATACCCATTTTGAGATCACACAAACTCCAATTCAAATTAACCATTAAACTTCCCAAGTTAGATTCCAATTTCATCTCGAAATTTCCAATTCAGTTGCTTGTTAAATTATTTAACTTTCCCAAAGTTAAATTCAATTTACTTAATCCAGCCAACCTTACCCAATTTGGATTCCCATTTCAAATTTTAAACTTCACATTAATAATCTTATAAGTTCAAAAACTTATCACTTTGGGTATCACGTCTCATTCCAAATTTAAAACTCAACATTTAGAGTTTATTTCAAACCATCTTTGATATTACGTATATCCCTCATATATACATATTATTTTCTTTACACACTAAGTTATCCTTAAATTTTAAACAACTTTTGGTTTTTAATTCAAAACAAATTTTCAAACAACCCTTGTTTGCAACAAGTCCCTTTTATTCAAATAATACTTATTTATTATTTCTTTTAGCACTTTGAAACAAATTCCAAATTTTCTGGCTTAGATTTAAAACTTCACAACCTAGGTCATCTTCAGTTCCAATTTATAAGTCATACTTATCTAAAACATTTCATTTTGCTTACTCATTAATACACATCTTATTATTAAACACAACAATCATTTATGATAACAACCAAGATTATCATATCTGGAAACCAATTCATTATTATCTTATTCTGAAACTTTTTTCCAATTTCTAGATTTAATTTCAGTTTGAATCCATTTCAAACTTACCTTTATTTAATTTCAATTTGGTTGTATTTCTATTACCTCTTAATTTAATTCCAATAATTTAACAACCAATTACCTTAACATTTATTAGTTAAGAAATATTGCTTTATATATATCAAAATATATTCTTATATAAAATCATTTAAAATCTTTATATAAGAAAATAACAAGTACACTCTCATATATTTATATATATACACACACACACACACACACTCAACTCATTCTAGGGTACCGCTGACCCTATCCTTAATGAGTAATCCCCACTAGAGCCAAGGTTTTCGCTTAACCTTCTGCTCTGATACCAAATGTAATGACCCGGAATTTTCCGATCCCGAAAATTCCAAACAGTTGGGAAAAGAAGAAAAGAGATAGAAGAAGAAACAGGAAACAATCACAAGATCTCACATTCGCAGCGGATCAAAATATAATAACATTTATACAAAAAAAAGCCGTACTTGTCAAATTACATTTTAATACATCAGAGTTATAATCAATCACAGACAACTGGACAGTAAAACAATATGTCCCAGATACAAAATAATACTCAGCGAGTTACACTCCATACGTTCCTGCCATCCAGCTCGCCAACTGAGCTCCAGAACGTCCTTACCTGAAAATCTGTAATACTCGGTCTGACCCGAGCATTACATCAAAGTAACACCCGGGTCAGGCTGGAAACCAGCGTGAGTAAATCCATATAATATGAAATACCAAGCTATATAACTCATGTGAATTACCAGGGTAACTCGTACTTTCTACGAGTTCTTACTTATAATAGTCAATCATTTATCACTCACAACCGTTCTCAGGTTAAATGTCCATGTTACTTAACTTATTCCATTCCAACCTGATTAATCTCACATACCCAATTTATAAAAAATTTGATTACAAATCGAAGTGGTTTCGGGTATTACTGATACCCGACCTCAGTCCCTTCGAATTCAATATCATCTCTAATCCAAATTGATAAGTTTTAAACAATACAATTATATTCAGGATATCATACCCCACAACAATTTACCCTGTAATATCATAGTTTAACCAAAGTATCTCATATCACAAAGCATCACAAATCACATATCAGAGATATCAAATAATCTAAGTCATGCAATATATCTTAATCATCCATAAGCAAGTTTTATATAATTCCTAATTAATTTAATTAATCTCCAATTAAATTAATCACCAACTTTAATCACTTAGATTTAATTTTAAATCCTGCTTACTTAACATAATTAATTACAAATTAATTAATTAATCATCCATTAATCATCCATCTTAATTAATCATCCTTAATTAATTATTCTTTAATTACATTAAGTAATTTCCCTTAATTAATTACATAAATTAATTACTCTTTAATTATTCACTTAAATTATTCTCAGTAATTAATTAATGATCCTCTAATTACTCTCATAAATTACCCTTTAATTTATTACATTTAACAAGTAATTCTTAAATTGCTCACATTCATTAATTACCCTTAATTAATCATATGCAGTAATTAACTATCCTTTAATTACTTACATTAATTCATCCTCAATTAATTCCCTAAAGTAATTATCCTCTTTATTAAGTAATTTTCCATTAATTACTTATACTAAGTAATCACTTAATTAATTTCATTAAGTACTTAATCATTTTCACAAGTGATTATCTTTAAACTTACTAAACCAGTTAAATTTCTTTAATTAATCTCCATTGATTTATTACTTTTAAATCACTTGTTAATGATCCTTAAATTAATTATGCTCATTTACTATTCATTAATTACTTTTATAAAGTAATTACCCTATATTGATTACATTAAGTGATTAACCTTTAATTAATTCCACTAATTATTGATTAACCCTTTAATCAATACTTTAATTCAATAATTACCCTTAAACCTATTTAATTACATTATCCAGTTTATTTAAAATAAACTTTTTAAAGGGTTATAAATATTGAAATTCTTAAACTCAAAATAATTCTATTCTCAACCTTAATATATTCCAAACCTTAATTATTTTAAATTGAAATGGTTGATAACTTGTTTATACTTGGTCAAATTTGAACTTAAAACTTGTTATTCCTTTTCTATATTAAAAACTTGTTAACATATCAAGGAACCCGAGTCAATCCATGTTTTACTCGAACAGATACTCGAGTTTCCTCATCTTTTTCTCGGCTTCAGTTTTTTTTTATTTAAAATAAAAATTTTGAAAAAAATTGGAACTGTTAAAACTTCAATCTGTTACACGATTACCCTGCTAACATACTCGAAGTAAAACTCAAGACTAACCAGATTTTACCCGAGCTAAAACCCGAGAAGAACACTCACTAGACAAAACCGATACGCTGACATATCGTACACCTGCACAGACCATCGGCGATGATCCGGCCTCCACGTTCGCCTCCGACAAGTCGCCCATGACTTCCTCAAAACACCTGACCACCCAGAAGAAAGGAATTCAAACTTCAAAGGCAAAAAAAAAATGAGCAGTTCGAACGAAACCAGGAACAAGGTCGATCACCAAGAACCGCCTCGCGACGCCTTCACCGATCACCAGAAATCTCGGCATCCTATCCAGAGACTCGCCGTCGTCCCACGCTACTGTTCCACCTAACCTTACTAATTCCGATTCACCATAGTCGGAGAAATCGACTCGAAACCAACCTCGTCTCAAGCCACCACTAAAATCCTAGATCGATCTCGCTACGCCACCACGGTGCTTCAGTAAATCCTTGACTATTTTTCCCATTATCCTCGTTCCTCGAGCCACCTTTGACCAGAACCTTGAGCCTCAGCTCGACATCGTTCAAGGGAAATTGACTATAAACCTAAATTTGATCATCTCCGAATACCTCATCAATCACAGGATTTAAAATCACAAAATTTACATCAAAATTCAAGTTTTTCCATCACGAATTAGCTTACGTAATCAAAGTAAAATTTCCAGTTGATCAAATTTTAGCCTATTTTTTATTATCTCTGAGATTTACCATTATTGAAGTAATTTCTTAATTAAAATTCTTGGAACAATTTTTATGATAAATACTTCATTGTTACAGACACTTCACCTTTAAAAATCAAAGCTTGAATTAATATGGATTGGGAGATATAAATTTATTTGAGTAGTTTGACCCTGTGAATATAACAGAGTCAAGAACAGGGTTTCACACAGACATGCACATAAGTATATATATTCAATAAGTTCAGCTATTATCCAAACAAAGTACATTCAAGCAACCATTATTTCACACATCAGAACGAGATAGTATCATATGCTTCTGATTCATCTTTTTAATAATTGAAATTTACTCACCTCTTGGAAGAACAGAGAAAGCTGAAAAACTTATGTCTTTGAACTGGAAATTTGAATTGCCACTTGATTTAGATTTGCTAGCTGATCTTGATTGAAACTGAATTGAATTCACTTGAATTTTGCTGAGCTTCAGGTTTGCAAATTTGATTTTTGTTTGATTGTTTTTTTCTTTGGCAGTATTGTTTTATCCTTCTTTTGTTTAACTTACTTCAAATGAAAGAAAATGAATAGAGGATAGGCCCGGTCACATATATCTGTATATAGGAAATGAAGTGTGTAGAGCAAGCTACCAGCTAAGATTTTCTTCCAGGCTTTTACATTTTATATTTTATTTTATTTCTTTTCTTCCTTTATAACCTTGACTTGATTTTATGTTTTGCTACTGACATTGTTTTGAAATGATGCATTGTATGCTTGAGATGAATGTGCATTAAATGCTTCTCTCACTAGGTCCCTACATATAGATTTATATATACATACATTTCATATGTATATTTGTTTTTACCAAATGCATTTGTATTTGTTATCATATATACATACTTATACATAGTTACACTTACCTATTTATACTTAAACATATTTTTGATATACATTGCTTTATTATATATCTATATGTATATATATATATATTCACATTCATACAAACTTTCTTATATTTTATTTTGTGTTGGCATAAATATACATATACATACATTTATATACTTATATATTTATTTAAAATCATAAACTTGTATATTCTTAATTTTCATATATATATTATGAGCATACACTCATATACTTGTATATGTATATTCTTGTATATTTTTTTTTTCAAACGTCGTCAAGTTTGTATATATTTATCTCTATATATATATGTTTATGGGTATTTTATCTTAATTTAAATGTTGGAGTTTACCTATGCAAAAATTTATTTTCCTTTCTATAGGATTTACCCTACCCATAGATTTCAGAATTAAATATCTAATATATATTTTTTTAAACCGATCCGTATGTGTTATAACTTAAGTTTGTATATAGTGTTTAAACCAATTTATATATATATCCACATACTTTAAATCAGAAATTTATTTGTTTTGACTAATTATTATTTATATTTCAATAATGATCAGTTAATCTCCCAATCACAGCCGTCAGAAAAACCGGGTCATCGCATTTTCAATTAGTGAATGTTGTATTAGGTTGCAATAAACATTTGTTTGATCATAAAACTTCTTCAGTGTTACGGGTGGGTTGAGCTGACTGATGAAAAAATGGGTTTGAAAACATTATTCTTAATTTTGACTCCATCAGATTGAAGAAGTCCTAGATGTTTTAATATTGACAAAGTTTATCCTTAGCAGTATATAGGCATACTACAGACATCATCAGAAAGAAGATGGTGCTGCCTCAAAAATTAGTTTATAAGTTTTTTGGTACATGCTCTAAAATGATATTACTTAATCTTATTAATTTATGAGGCTAAGCTAATGATTTGATTGTATTGAATGCAATGTACCTTATGACATGGCAAATAACCGTAATGAATGCCAATAGTGACACTCATGTCAAAAGTTGCATTTATCTCTCTCGGTGTCCTATTTCACAAACACACAACTTCTGGTGTAAGTAATCTCATACAACATTAAAACTTACTTTCCCTTCTTTTATTTTGAACTCTTTATTGTATTACGAAGGAGGGGTTAAACTTATTGTGATGTGCTAATAGAACAATGATTTTATTAAATAATAGCGGTAATGGATGGTGATTAATATTTTGATTGTTTGATCATAGATCTTGGAATTGGAACTCACTAACATCAATTAGTATATGTTCAAAAAAATATAAACATATCTGCATAGAGGATTGTGTCTATTTTTACGAATTTATATTTAACATTGACATATATCTTACATATTGAAAAGTTGTAGCTTTGTTGTAATAATACATCAGACTATATGGGCTTCATTAGATTAATAACGTATAAATTTCTATAAGGATAGATGTTGGTTTACAATGATATGTACTTCGATTATATGATTTTGTAATGAAGAATGAAGCTCAGTAGTTCAGAAAGGTTGCTCATTATGTGTAACATATTATAGTGTAATGCATTACATTGTTGTATGTGACCCAAGTTATTGCATCTTTCATTCCAATTTAGTTAGCAATCATCAATCTAATATTAACCTTTTCTAGAGGTAGATGATGAAATGAGATATTTATATCCACACAACTAAAATAGAATTTTATAAACAAAATAATTTACATTGGATTAAAAAATAGTACCGTAAATAATATTTTCTTCATATGGGACTTAATACTGTAACTTGATTCATTGGTTTATTTACTTGATTTATTTGAAGGATCTTTGTAAATAACATGCATGGTTAAATCTTTGCTTTCATGCCACTTTCATGAGCATAAAAAATTGATACATTTATTTTATTGCATTGATTAGAACATAATTTGACATTTCTACTAAAACAATTGCTAAACAAAATCACCTTTTGGACAATATCTTAAGCATATGTCAAGAAGTGAGAAATAGTCAATTTAATTATCTATAATCCTACAATAACACAAAGGTTCAACAACAATTACAAAAATAAATATAGCTACGGCTTGTGTGCGAAGCACAGGTTCAAACTAGTTATTATTAAATACTTAATTAATTAAATACTGATTACTTAACTTAATTACTTAATAATTATTCTTAATTAAATAATTAATTGATTATTAAACTCATACTTCAAAATGATTAAATTTGGTACTTAATTAGTGTTTTTGCAAAGTTTACAAACATTTTAAAAGAGAAACGTCTTTTAGTTTAGAAATGATAACTTTTCTCGAACTACATCCATGGCGACTATTGCTGTGGATGCAGAACTTAATTTAGCTTCTAAGTTAAACTTTCAAAAACTTAACTACAAATTTGTACTCATTTTAAAACATAAGTAAAAAGTTTTGAAATTTAAAACAGAGTAAGAACTATAAAATTTTTTTTGTGAATCTAAAACTAGTAAACATGATTTGTACTTCGACGGTATCTAAAGTCTCTTAAACATGAATAACTTGCTAATAGACAAGGTATACATTCTACAAATCCATGATTTTAAACTACACTAACATATTTTCACATTAATATAGCCCAAGATCACATTTTAACACTAAAACACGTCATTTTAGATTTCGATTCACAAGTCTAATTCAAAACACAACTATTAACACACATATACATCCAAAACAACATGGATCTAGAACCAAACCACCAATATAATACACAGTAAACATTACAATACATAAAGGTATAATCTTTCCCAAAAAACAAAGTGTTTACTCACCAAAATCAAACAAAATCCTTTCTAATTTTGAAATAGGCCTAGAACTTTGTAAATCCTTTATAAAAATATGATTTATGGACCTAAGCAAAAGAAGTTGGGCTTGGCCTATGGAATATTGGGCATGGCTAAGGGTGGTGGGAGGTGGATATGGGGTTATTTGGCTAAGAAGAGGTAAGGGACGAAGAAGAAAGTATTTTAAAGCTATTTTAAGAGTTTAAAAGGAAAAAAGGAGATGGTGTTGGATTTTAAAATCTTGGAGGAAGCCATTAAAGTGAGTTTACAAGCTTTTAAAAGAAAATAAATTTTGAGAAGTTTTTGAAAAATAAGAATGGAAGGAGAGAGAAAAATGAGATTTGTTTTTATGGAAAAGAATGAAGTGAAATTACCTTTCTACTCCTAAGTACACTTGCCATCCACTAATTTGGTGCCACCTCACCACCTTATCCCTTCCACATGTTCACACACAAGAACCAAGGGATCTCCCCTTTTATTCAACATGTATTAACCAAATGTGTACTTAGGATAAGAAATGAAGTGATGTTTCATAGTTTCCTTTATTTAAATTTGATTTTTAACCTGAAAACGGTCACATCATCTTGCATAAGTACACTTATGATATAAATCTTCATTTTTTTTCTAATCCATGTTTAAGTTATTTAAAATGTGTAAATTTTTTAAATAAAGTATTCACAACATTTAAACAAATGGTGAAAAATTGAAAATTTTGAAAAATCCTTTCGGTCACATTTTCTATTTTCTTTTGAAATACATATTTTTGTAAACAAAATTTAAAAATCTTTTCACCATCGCTAGTTATTTTTTAAAAAGGGTATTTTGAGTTTTAAAAATCAATATATAAATTATTTAATAATTTATTAATTACCTCTATTTAAAGTTATTAAATTTCGGGTCGTTACATTCTCCTCCTTAAAAGAATTTCGTCCCCAAAATTAGCACACAAGAAGATAACTCAAACTAACACAAAAGGGTTTATATATTCATATAATGAACCCATACAAAAGCATACACTATGCAACCATATCAAAACAGTACTTATATATGTCATACAATCAAACAAACAACTATCCTACCAACAACTCTGGATAAGCTTCCCTCATACGCTCCTCTGTCTCCAAAGTACAATCTCTAGGATATTCACTCCACTAGATCTTAATCAATCGCACAACCTTATTACGTAGCCTCTTCTCATCATGATCTACAACATGAACTGGATGACAAATCACCGTCAAGTTCGGTTCTACCTCCAAATCCTCTTGCTCAGACGGCTCCACAATCAATGATGGGTCATGCACATACTTCCCCAGACGTGACACATGGAACACATTATGAACACCCGACAATCTCTCCGGCAACTCAATTCTATAAGAAAGTGGCCCAATCCTCTCAAGAATACGGAATGATCAACATACCTCGGTGCTAGCTTCCCAGCCTTCCTAAATCTAACAGGTCCTCTAATTGGTGAAACCTTGATGAATACAAAATCTCCAACTGTAAACTCCAAATCCCTCCACCTCTATTCTGCATAAATCTTCTGGCGATCTCAGGCTTCCTTCATCCTCCTCTTAATCACCGCAACTTTCTCCATCGCCTCTTGAATCATATTCGGACCCAACACTAGACGATCCCCAATCTCCACCCAGCATGCTGGAGATTTCACGACCGTCCATACAGGGCTTTATAGGGCGGCTTGCCAATGCTTGCTTGGTAACTGTTATTGTAGGAGAACTCCACCAAGTGCATATGGTCCTCTCAAGAACCTCCAAAATCCAAGATACATGCTCTCAACAGGTCCTCCAAAATGCGGTTCACCCTCTCAATTTGATCGTCGGTTTAAGGGTGATAGGTTGTACTCAAACTTAGCTTTGTTCCTAATGCAGCTTGCAACGCTTCCCAGAATTTGGTTGTAAAGATGGGATCTCGATCAATTACTATGCTCACAAGAACTCCATGTAGACAAACGATCTCCCTCATATAAATCTCTATTAATAAAGCTGCAATCCATGTTGGCTTGACTGGAATAAACCGAGCACTCTTAATTAGCCGATCCACAACAATCCATACTCCTTCGTTTCCTTTCCTCGATCGAGGTAATCCGTCGATAAAATCCATAGAAACCCGTTCCCATTTCCAATTTAGGATCTTCAAAGGTTGAAGTAATTCAGTGGTCTTTGGTGGTCACCCTTTACCTGTTGACAATTTGCACACCTGCTCACAAAGATAAAGATATCGTTCTTCATTCCGAGCCACTAAAATACCTTTTTCATATCATTATACATCTAATGAACTCCAGGGTGGATACTCAGCTTAGATTTGTGGCACTCTATCAGAATTTCCTACCTCAGTCCATCCACATCCGGAATGCACAATCTTCCATTCACCCTCAAAACAACTCGATCATCCATCTCAAAATCCTAACACCGATCCTCTTCGACTCCTTGAATCACTTATTCCAAAATACTATCCTTCCTTTGATTGCTCACAATTCTTTCCTACAGAGTTGGAGTAGCCTCAAAGAGAGCTAAAGCTGCATTCCTGCTCAAAGCATCAGCCATCACATTTTCTTTTCCTGACATATAAAGAATATCCAGATCATAGGCTGGCAAAAACTCTAACCACCTATTCTGCCTCAAGTTCAGGTCCTTCTAAGTAAAAAGATATATCAGGGATTTGTTTCTCACCCAGTAAGTAATGCCTCCACATTTTCAATGCAAAACTATTGCTAATAGTTCCAAATCATGCGTTGCATAGTTCTTCTCATGTGGCTTCAATTGCCTACTGGCATACGCAATCACCCTTTCGTGTTGTATTAGAAATTCACCCAACTCCACTCTACAGGCATCAGTAAACACCGTAAACTCTCCACTTCCATCCGAAACAGCTAAAAATTGAGCGTTGGTCAATCTCTTCTTTAATTCCACAAATGCTTCCTCGCATTTGGGAGTCCACACAAATTTCTCACGCTTCTTTGTCAGCTTAATCAAATGAGAAGAAATCTTAGAATAATCTTGGATGAACCTCCTATAGTACCCTGCCAAGCCTAAGAAACTACAAAATTCTATAGGAGTCTGCGGTTGCTTCCATTCTTGAACTGTTGCTACCTTCACTGGATCCATAGAAATACAATCTCCCGACAGAATATGTCCTAAGAATCTTACTTCAGACTGCCATATGTGTCACTTAGAAAAATTTGCCTTCAGAAAATGCTTCTTTAATGTCTCCAACACTGTTGTCCCACCTTTTGGCAAGGCAGTGACACTAAGAAATTGACTTGTAATCAAAGGCAGTTCATCCCGAAGAATGGTTATACAAAGGTTCGCTATGGATGCTGGTAAATTTTTCCCGAGTCCAGATTGAGCTACAATTAACACGACACGAGAAGCGAAACCAAGAAAGCCAACGTTCCAAGTTTCAAGTCAATCGTAGTTTGCATGCTTAAGTTACAATCGATGCAAATCAGGGAATCCCAACCATTCGTATCCATCATTTTGCCTCTGTTCGCATCGGTCCAATTCGTATCGATCGGTAGACAAGCTCCACTTTGTATCCATCGATAGGCAAGCTCCACTTCGTATCCATCGGTAGGCAGTCCCACTTCATATCCATCCAGACTCGACTACTTCACATACATCTGTAGTAAAACATGAGTCCACTTCGTATCGATCCATTGTCGAAGATGTTTCGTATCGATCGGCGATAGATCGATACGAAATCAACACCCCAATCAATGAGCGATACGAAATGGCCTTAGGACTATCGATACGAAGAACATGAGTTCATATCGATATGAAGCAACCTGTAAGAGATCAATGCGAGGTTGGATGTAGGGGATCGATACGATGTTGAACGTTATAAAGCGATACGAAGGGAATGTCCTGGATCGATACGATGAAAGCACAGTCAAGTGAAATACTTGGTCACTCGACATAAAAAGTGGATCGACCCTAAAAGTTAGCGCCACGTCAACTAACATCACGTGCAGAACCATCGATACGAAGCAATCGATACGAACAGTATCGATACGAAGGTAGTAGTGTTTCGCAAATCTGAACTTGCATCGATCATAACTCAAAATCTACAAGTCCAAATGCCACCAAATTTTTACAGGAGCTTGCATACCACCTCGGGAATGTCCATGATCGATCCCGACTCGATTGGACTAAATCTTGATCGATACGAATTGCGTTTGTATCAATTACGGATCGACTCCAAATGATCGGGGATCGATCACGTGGGCCCACCTACGTGAGAGAAAAGGTCTTCCGAGATCTGAGCGAGATATTTCTTGCCTACGCCTATAAATAGTGACCCTGGACCTACAGAAAATAGAGACTTTTGGCTCTCCTACGTCCAGACTCTGCCGAAATCATCATTGCACTCGAATTTTACTACTGTAACTCGTTGTAACCTGCAAGCAAAAATCAATAAAGTTAATCATTTCATAGTGGACGTAGGCCATACGCCGAACCACTCTAAATCCTTGTGTTCTATGCGTTTTTCTTGCTTATTATTCATGTGTTTGTTAGATTCTCCTATTTTTCCATTTATATTCTTCATTTTATCTTTTCAAGCACATCCGAAGAGTGTTGTGCCCAATTTTGGTACAAACAATTTGGTGCTTTCACTGAGAAAACCCAGTTTTTCTCCTGCTCATCGGATCTACTATCAATATCGGATTGCGTAAATCTAAAAAGAAGATCTAGATTTCAAGTTTAAAGTTCTTCCATCCTATTCAATTTGCACCAAGCCTAGGAAAGAGCTTTGCTATCCATCACGGTCAACACTAGGACTACTTCAATAGCTGCAGATCCATAAGGACGGGACAAACAGAACCCCGCGCAACTTCCTCCTGCCGATCAGAATGCTGTCGGACCTTCAGATCCGCAAGGCCCTGTCACTAGGGAAGAAGTCCAACTGTTAATGCAAGAGCTGACACAGAGTCGTCAATAGCTTATTCAGCAACTCTGTGCCAACGCGGAATTGACTAATCAACTAAACCGTCAAAGACGAAGGAGATCAAAAAGGGATCAGGCTTCATATTCATCCACTAAAAGTTCAGCCTCTTCTGACTTTAATCATAGATCCACGCGCCCACGGCTGGACGGAAGTTACACACAAGCCACTGGGCATCCGCACACATTGAATCTTGGGCAACCGAGAGTTGGCCCATCAACCAGCCATCAGACTGGACCCTCCTCCCGAGGAGGTACTGCCCCATATCACATTACTGACAACCGCACTACCACTTCTACTGAATTGGGAGTTGATGCTCGGAACCGAATGGATCCGACCCACCGCCAACGCAATCATACTCCTGAGTCTTATGTCCCTGAAGACATAAAACCAAGGAGGCGGGACATGGACCGTCGACTGCGACCGGCCCCTCCTCGCATTGTGGAACCCGACCACACCTTGGCTCAGCATGCCCAGAACGTCCAAATGCCGGATATTCCGACAATGATCCTTCAAATGATCCGCGAAAGTCAGGGCCTTACTAACGACGACTGGGGAATCTCCCGGAGTCATACCCCTTTCACTGATGATATACTCTATGCTGAACCACATCAACGATTCAGGATGCCAACTCTACCCGTTTATGAAGGGAGCTCTGATCCTAATCAGCATATCCTAAAGTACAAATGGTTAACGAATGCCGCACGGGCTGATGATGCGATCAAGTGTTGAAGTTTCCCGGTTTCCCTAAGGGGCATAGCAACTATGTGGTTTACCCATTTACCACCTTGGTCTATCTAGTGTTTTGATCAGTTGGCCACAAAGTTTGTTGGACAGTTCTTCATGCATGTCACAAGGCCGAAAGATGTTAACACCTTATCTAGCGTCACTCAAGCTTCTGGAGAGACACTTAGATGTTATTTAGAGAGGTTTCATGCTGCATGCGCCGAGATTAGTAATCCCAATGATAACTCGATTCTGATGGCATTGACTAAGGGGATCGATCCCGATTCCAAATTCGGCAGTTGGTTGGCCGGAAAACCCCCTGCATCATTGGACCGTTTCTATTCCAAGGCATCCCAGTTCTTGAGAAGGGAGGATGCGAAACAGTCTAGGAAAAAGGATGACGTAGGGCCCCGTGTGGAAGGAATCTAGAGCAATGTTGCTGTTAAACAAACCAAGGAGAGTTCCGGAAAGGTACAACTGAACATACAGAACAAACAGAACCAACAAAAAGGCAATGTAAATCAAAACAGGAAACGGGATCAGAATCGTGGGCCACGACGTAGGGCTCCTATGTTTGATAACTATACTCCTTTGAATACGTCGTTGGAAAATGTGTACTTGCAGACTTGCAATACCATTCAATATAAGAAGCTTGCTCCGAAGTAATCGTCGGAAAAACAGATTCAAACGGGGAAGTTTTGTAGATTCCACGATAGCTACAGCCATAACACGAATGAGTGCCGTCATTTGCAGGATATCATTGAAAATTTGATACGTGAGAGAAAGTTGGAACAGTTTGTGCGGGAACCGCAGTCAGGAGGTGCAGGCCCATCGAATCAGAACCATATACCAAATCAGGCAAGACAGGAGGAACCCGCTCGTACCGGCGGGAGGTTGGTGATAAATACTATTAATGGTGGCCCTCAACCAGCAAACCGAAGCTGGAAGGAAATGGAGTCGTATGCCAGTTCTATTAGGCATGCGAGCTTTGAATGTTGTAGTAATTTAGAAGACGGGGCTCCGGCCAAACAACAGAAAACGATGACAGATGACATCGTTTTTCGAGATCGAGATGCCGATAGGGTCGAAGCCCCAACCATAGATCCACTTGTTATTTCAGCTCAGGTAGGTCCTGCTTGGATGAAGAGGATCTTAGTAGACAGTGGAAGTTCTTTGAACATACTGTTTAAACGAGCCTATGACCAGATGAAAATGGAAACCAAAGATTTAAATCCTTGTCAGTCTTGTATTCATGGCTTCAATGGAAGCGCGACTATGCCAACTGGAGTGGTGGAACTACAAGTGGAGTTGGGAATCAGAGAACGCCGGAGAGTCCGGATGTTACAATTTGTTGTATTGGACATAGATTTGCCGTACAATGCTTTCTTGGGCCGACCGGCCCTAGCTGAATTTAGGGCTGCCATTGCCCCTTGGTGTCTGACTTTAAAATTTCCTACCGACAATGGAGTTGGAGTCGTTCAGGGAGACTAGGCTGGTGGACGAGCCTGTTATGTTGCTGAGCTGCGCGAGGCGCAGCGAAAGGAAAAAGGAAAGGGCGTAGAGGAATCTCTCTGCGTCCGCTTTGCAGAAAATTGATAGCTAACGCCTGGGCCTAGGCCCGGGCACCCCAACGAATTCCCAAGGGATCTTGACCCGAGAGGTACCAAACGTGAAGACGAAAGTAAAGACAGTCAAGCTTCCCCAGCCGAGTTGACGATCGATGTTCCGATCGACGATCATGACGATTCTAAAATGATAAAGATTGGATCTCAGCTGGGCCAACAGATGCAAGAGGAATTGGTTGAATTTCTCCAGGCAAACCTCGACGTGTTTTCTTGGACACATTCTGACATGTGTGGAATCTCCCCGGACATCGCGAGCCACACATTAAATATTGACCCGCGGCATATCCCGATCAAGCAAAAAAGGCATGGTATGGATCCAGAGAGATCTGTCGCCCTTAAGGAAGAGGTAGAAAAACCCAAATCGAATGGGTTTATCCGAGATGCACCATATCTAGAATGGGTGTCAAATCCTGTACTTGTTCGAAAGCCAAACGGGAAGTGGAGAACATGCGTTGATTACTCAGACTTGAATAAAGCTTGCCCTAAAGATAGTTTTCCACTCCCCTGGATCGATCAGCTCGTAGACTCAACGGTTGAACATGAACTCGTATCCTTCATGGATGCATATTCTGGCTACAACAAGATACCCATGCACTTACCTGACCAGGAGCATACCAGCTTCGTAACCGATATGGGACTTTACTCCTACAAAGTTATGCCTTTCGGACTCAAGAACGTCGGGGCAACTTACCAACGGTTAGTTAATCGAATGTTCGCTAACCAGATCGGAAAAACCATGGAAGTATATGTGGATGACATGCCAGTAAAGTCACGATTCTCCACTGATCATATCGAAGACCTAGAATCAATGTTTAACATCCTTCGAGAATATAGAATGAAGCTTAACTCGTTGAAATGTCACTTTGGGGTCGTATCCGGAAAATTCCTTGGGTTTATCGTCAACGCTCGAGGAATCGAAGCAAATCCTGAAAAGATCCGGGCAATCAGAAATCTTGAGACCCCAAGAACTATAAAGCAAGTCCAGAGCCTCAATGGGAAAGTAGCAGCACTGAGCAGATTCATTTCAAAATCCACTGACAAATGCATTCCCTTCTTCGATCTGATCAGAAAAGGGAAACGAAACTTTGAATGGACTATGGAATGTGAGGGCGCATTCCAAGCACTAGTTCAACATCTCTCCACACCACCCATTCTGTCAAAGCCTATTGATCATAAGAGATTGTACATCTACTTGGCGGTGTCAGAAAACGCAATAAGTGCTGCCCTAATTCGAGAGGAAGACCAGATACAACAGTCAGTATATTACATTAGCAAGCGACTGACCGGGACAGAGAGAAATTATTTGAAGCTGGAAAAGTTGGCTTATTGTCTCACCATTGCCTCAAGGAAGCTCTGTCCGTATTTTCAGGCTCCTATCATCGTTTACACCGACCAGCCGTTACGATAGGTCCTTACGCGGCCTGAGACGTCTGGTAGTTTACTCAAATGGAATATTGAGCTGAGTCAGTTCGACATCACCTACACACCAAGGTGAGCCATTCAAGGACAAGTCATTGCCGATTTCATAGCTAAATTCACTATCACGGAGGACTTGCTAGAAACCAGTGAATCTCCCAAGTATATCTGGAAGCTACATACTGATGGTGCATCAAACGACCGTTGTTCAGGCGCCGGAGTTGTGCTTGAAACTCCTGAAGGCCAATCTATATGCTACGCTTTAAAGTTCAATTTCCGTGCGACCAACAACGATGCCAAATATGAAGCCCTGCTTGCCGGATTGAGACTTGCCGGAGATTTAAGAATAATTGTTGTGGAGATTTATTGTGATTCACAGTTGGTCGTGTGTCAAGTTTGGGGTGAGTACCAGGCCAAATACAAAAGGCTGGATGCTTACCTAGCTTGGGTCCAGGAGATATTGAATCAGTTCGATTATTATTCCATTTATTGCATACTCCGAGAGCACAATCAGAAAGTCGATTCATTTGCAAAGTTATCCAGTACAGGTGAGGCACAACAAATGGGAATCATTCCGGTGGAAACATTATCTTCCTCGAGCATCGATCAGATGGAAAAATATTGGATACTTGAGGTCATTCCCGATAAGGAGTCATGGATGACTCCGTTCAGAAACTATCTCGAGCATTGGACCTTGCCGGAGCATAGGAGTGAAAAGAGACAAGTTCTTCAAAAATCCTCACGGTTCACTATCCAGAATGGAGTCATGTATAGAAGAGGGTACTCTGTTCCTTTACTCTGGTGTATCGCTCATGATGAGATCAAACGAGTATTGCATGATGTACACAAAGGAGAATGTGGCGATCACACAGGGGGGCAAGCTCTTACCAAGAAAGTGCTCCGATATGGATATTGTTGGCCGACTGTAAATCGCGACGCGTCGGACTACGCCAGAAAATGTGACAGATGTCAAAAAAACGCTCGTATTCCAAAAGCCCCACCTATCGAAATAACTCAGATGGTCAGTCCATGGCCGTTGGCAGTATGGGGCATTGAAATTATTGGATCTTTACCTCTAGCCAAAGGTGGTGCGAGGTACGCCATCTTCGCAGTTGATTACTTTACCAAGTGGGCGGAAGCTGAACCCCTTGCTACAATCACGACAAAGAAAGTGATCAACTTTGTAGTGCGCAACATTATTTGCCGATTTGGTCTCCCACACACCATCATTACAGACAATGGAGCCCAATTCAACAGTATTGAATTTAAGAATTTTCGTCAACGGTTTCACATCCAAAAGAAGTTCTCCGCAGTTGCACACCCTCAAACGAATGGACAAGTTGAAGTTGTTAATAAAGTTATAAAGTTTATTCTGAAGAAACGACTGGAAAAGGCTGGGGGAAAATGGGTCGATGAACTTCCCATGGCTTTATGAGCCTACTGGACAACCCATAAATCTATGACCGGCCACACTCCATTCTCTCTTTCTTATGGTTCAGAAGCCGTTATTCCAGTCGAAATGGAAGTACCTTCTCACCGTGTGACTTATTACGATCCGAAAACGAATGCTATATTACTTGCCGAACCTTTGGATTTATTGGTTGAGAAGCGTGAAGAGGCTGATTTGAGGGCAGCCGCATACCGAAGTCGAGTCGCCCGGTTATACAATGCCAAGGTCTGACCCCAAATCTTCGAGCTCGGCGATCTCGTCCTTAAGAGAATTTATCTGGTTCCTTCACATATGAAGCCAACATGGGAAGGGCCGTATGTCATTGAACGAAAGCTCAGAGATGGCACATTCAAATTATCGACCGTTGACGGACTCATTCTGCCGAGAGCCTAGAACAGTGAATGTCGAACTGAAAAAGGGAAGAAGGTTGCAGATAAGAAAGGAGTAAAGTGCTTCAACTATGACCAGATCAGGCATTTCAAGAATCAGTGTCCAGAACCGGTTAGAGCAGACAAGGGAGAAGTTTTTTGAACCATCTTCTTCCAGACCAACAACAGTCGAAAAGGGGAAATCTGTGATTGAAGGTATGCTTTTGATTCATAGTATGCTAGTTAGGATACTATTTGATACAGGTGCATTGCATTCATTTATATCTCAGTGTTTGGTAGGTAAATTATTTTTAGAACCATCATACCCACTTACTTCCTTAAGGGTTGCGAATCTAATAGGAGGGTATGCAACTTTGGGAATGAGATGTGATTAGTTAGAACTTGACTTGTTAAGTCATAAGTTTGTATGCAGTTTGCATGCTTTTGATTTCCAGGGTTTTGGGATCATATTGGGTATGGGTTGGTTATACAGATATGATGCCAGAATATTTTTCCGGGATGGGGAAATAACGCTGAGACACCCTAACAGCCATAACCGAATTATATACTCGGTGGAGAAGTCAGACTCAAGTGCTTATGCTTTGCTGAATGCAATGGAAGCGGAAGAAGAATTAGATTGGGTGTTGGTAGCAGAAGAGTTTGTAGATGTTTTTGAGCAAGTGGCAGGGATACTGCCAAAATGAGCTATCGAGTTTCAGATAGATCTTGTGCTAGGGGCATAACCTGTAAGTAGATCACCTAGTCGGATGACATCTACTGAGATGAGAGAGCTGAAGGTGTAGCTAGTGGACTTGGATAGGAAGATCTTTATTAGACCAAGTAGTTCTCCTTGGAGAGCAGCTGCGGTATTCGTGAAGAAGCCAGATGTATCTCTAAGGTTGTGTATTAACTACCGCAAGTTGAATGAAAGGACGATCAAGAATAAGTATCCTTTGCCGAGAATCGATGATTTGTTCAATCAGTTGAATGGAGCCAGAGTGTTCTCCCAGTTGGATTTGGCAACAAGGTTCCATCAGCTAAGAGTAGCGGATGATAGTATTCCGTTAACAGCGTTCAGGACCAGATATGGGTCATATGAGTGGTTGGTGATGCCATTCGGGTTAACGAATGTGCCAGCTTTCTTCGTGAATTTGATAAATCGGGTTTTCCGAGAGCACTTGGATAGGTTCGTATTGGTATTCATAAATGACATCTTAATATACTCTAAGAATGAAAGAGAGCATGAAGTTCATCTTAGCGTGGTGCTTGAGATGCTGAGGTAGCAAAAACTGAAAGTGAAGTTTTCAAAGTGTCATTTTTGGAAGAAAGAAGTTAAGTTTCTTGGTCACGTGGTTTCAGAGAAGGGTTTGTCAGTTGATCCGGATAAGATCGAAGCTGTTAACAACTGGAAGAGACCAGAAACGGTGACTGGGATCAGAAGTTTCCTTGGACTTGCTGGTTACTACCAGAGGTTTGTTAAGGATTTCTCGCAGATAGCAGCGCCTTTGACTAGGCTGACCAGGAAGGATGTGAAGTTTACTTGGTCTGGCAAATGCGAGGAAGTGTTCCTTAAGTTAAAGCATTTATTGACCAATCCACCTGTGTTAGTAGTTCCAGACGATAATCAAGGATTAGTAGTGTATACCGATGCATGTGGAACCAGATTAGGAGCCATGTTGATGCAAAAGGGTAAGGTCATGCCTACGCTTCTCGACAGCTTAGACCCCATAAAGTGAGATAACCTACTCAACATTTAGAGTTGGCAATGGTAATCTTCGCGTTGAAAATATAGAGACACTATCTCTTGGGAGAGAGATTCGAGTTATATACCGATCATTAGTCCTTAAGATACCTATTCTCTCAGAAGGAGTTAAATATTAGACAGCAGAGGTGACTGGAGTTTTTAGCAGCTTATGACTTTGGTGTAGAGTACACGCCGGGGAAAGGTAACAAGGTTGCAGATGCACTTAGCAGAAAACATCAAAATGTGGTGTTTGCCATGTTGGCCGAATGGAAGGATCTTGAGATGTTGACTATGTGCAGTGTGCAGTTAATATCTACTGGTAGTTCTAGTCAAAGTATTGCCATGTTGTCCTGCTTGGAAGTTTGACCGAGATTGATCGAAAGAATTGCATCTAAGCTAAAGATGACCTAGTGTTAGCTGAGAAGACTAGAAGGCTAGAGGCCGGAATCGCGATTGATGACCTGAAAGATTAGTTTCTTGACCAGAGGGGGTGGTTGAGAAAGAAGGGACAGTTGTGTGTCCCGAATGTAGAAAACCTAAGGAAGGAGGTCCTTAGAGAATGTCATCAATCAAAATTTACGATTCATCCTGGGGGGACCAAGACGTATCAGGATATGAAGAGGAGTTTCTACTAGGAAGGTATGAAGAGGGATGTTGGCTTGTGGGTAAAGCAGTGTGTTAACTGTCAACAAGTGAAGGCCAAACATCAAAAGCCGAGTGGGTTGCTTTAACCTTTGGAGATCCCAGTTTGGAAATGGGATTCGATATCCATGGATTTTATAGACGGGTTTCCAAGGTCGAACCAGAGAAATGAAGGTATATAGGTTATAGTGGACAGATTGACCAAGAGTGTCCATTTCATTCTAGTCAAATCAACAGGACGACACTTGTCCTGGCTAAATTATTTATAAAGAACATAGTTATGCTACATGGAATTCCTAGTAGCATAGTCAGTGATAGAGATGCCTTGTTCACTTGTGAATTCTAGAAGAGTCTATAAGGAATGTTAGGAACCAGCTTAAGATGAGTACCGCTTGTCACTAACAAACGGAGGGGCAGACAGAGAGAGTCAACAAGGTACTCGAGGATCTATTAAGAGCTTTTGTATTAGATTTTGGTGGGTCGTGGGAAGACCATTTGCACTTGGTTGAGTTTTCCTATGATAATAGCTAGCGGGCTAGTATAGGGATGGCACCTTTCGAAGCTTTATATGGAAGGCCATGCAAATCTCCAGCGTGGTTGTTAGAGACCGGAGATAGATTGGTCCTTGGTCCAGATATGGTGAGAGAAGCAACAGAGAAGATAGGTTGATCCGAGATAGGATGAAGGAAGCTCAGTCTAGACAAAAGAGTTACGTAGATAAGAGGCGTAAGGATCTAGAGTTCTCAGTTGGAGATGGGATTTTCATTAAAGTATCACTGATGAAGGGTGTGATACGATTTGGAAAGTTAGGGAAACTGGCACCGAGATATGTTGGACCGTTCCCAGTGATAGAGAGGATGGGAAAGCTCGCATACAGAGTAGAGTTACCAAGCAGTTTGGCAGGTGTCCTTAATGTGTTTCATGTGTCTCATCTTCGTAAGTATGTACATGATCCAGAGACTACTATCCCTCCGACTGCATTGGAAGACATAATAGTAGAACCGGATCTGACTTTTATTAGGTAACTAGTTCCGGTTGTAGCGAGAGATGAGAAGATTAAGAAACAAGGCAGTCAAGTTGGTAAAAGTACAGTGGAGCGACAACGAGAAGGACTGTACTTGGGAAACAGAAGACATGATTAGGGATACTTATCCTATGCTGTTATGAGGGTATGTTCTATATTTCTTTATATAGACTTTTCGCTCAATGGATATATTAGCTTTATTGGCATAATTGATATGCTTGTTTGTAGTCCTTACTAAATTTCGAGGATGAAATTCTTTAAAAGGGGAAGCCTGTAACACCCCTAATTTTACTTTAACACTATTTAGGAGATTTAATTAGATTAATTAAATAAAATAATGTGTGGCGTGAAAAGGAGATGAGATTTGATAATTAATTGCATTAGGTCTTAACTAAACAACATATAAAATTGTTTTAACTTAAACATAAGTAGGAGGATTTATGAGAGGGGCAAAATATGAATAAGCTTCATTTCCTAAACATAAACCCATCCACCCTCATATCCTCATTCATTTTTACATCCATACAAAACACAAACAAAGTAGAGGCCATTGCTAAACTTTTAAAGGGAGAAAAGTTAGAGAATCAAGTTAAAGCTAAGAGGAATCAAAACAACAACTCAAATCTCAACTCTTTTTCTCAAAACAAGGTGAATAATAGTATCCATCTCATTCATATATTTTAAATTTTGGATTTTTGATGTATTCCACATTGTTTGATGATGATATGGTTGATTTTACCATTGTTTGCATTAATGGTGATTTATTTGAATTTTTATGAAATTATTATGATAGGTTTCAAGGGAAAAACCTTAGTGAATGACCTCCAAACGACTTGATTTTTGAATATATTGTGTAATACCTAATTTTGGCAATGGGTTTTTAGTTTCATAATTATCAAAATTAATAGGAATATTTTATGAATTTCCTAAGATGGAAAGGGCATTTATTTTGGGTTTTAATTATTAAAAATAATAAAATAATGATTTTTGCCTCGAAATTTTTATACAGTAAAGAAAATTTTATTTTTGATTTTTAGTGAATTTTTGGCATTTTTCCCAAGTGTTTTTGATATATTATGAATTTTCTAAGCTAGAAAGGCTTAATAATTATATTAGAATATCAATATAATTTAATGGTTCGTAATTGAATCTCCTAAATAGCTAGCTTGCCTCTTGCACGTCTCCAGAAGCTTATTCGTAATGGAATGTGAAGGCTTTTGGAGTTTTATGAAGGAAAACACACTAAACCCTCTTGAATTTGCTCTTGTAAATGATCTTGTTCTTATTTTTTTGCATGACCTTCGACATTCTATGGCAATAATGTTGTTCGACATTGATAGTATGCAATACTCATGAAATACGTCATTGATTAATGCTTGATGCTTCTTATTATGTGGACAACTTTCAATATGGCAACTATAACAACCTGAAATTTTCAACCATTCGCATCCATACATGTCGGATTTGAATTGCTCAAAATATCATATTGTTAGTTTATATTTGGCAAATCTCAGCATATACAATAAATAAAGATCACAGAATCACAAACACAGAGTAATATAACAATAATACAGCGGAAACAGAAGAATAGTAGTTCATGAAGCTACTATATATATAACAGAGTTAAACAAGGTACAACAGAAGTCACAAATACATAGATGTCTCAATACAATAGCCAAATACAGAATCTAAATACATCACTGGAATCAACTGGATAACTGAAAGCAGAATCGATAGATGGATCTCCATGCGAAGCTCCAACACCAAAGGTGAGTCTCGAATACTGGTACACTCAGTCTGACCCGAGCGTAAAGCAAAACACAAATTACAAGAGACTAAACATTTCCTTCAATTTATTTTAAACTTGAAATATTCATTTAAATCACTTTAATCAAGATCAAGTTATAAAATCATATCCTTAAACATCTAAAATTCAATAAGTTTCAAATCTAATAAATTATCTTTCCAACCTGAATCATTATAAACTCTATATTTAAAAATATATATTTTAAATAAATACTTAAACATATTATATATCAACTTTATTAAATCAACTTTAATAAATCTTTAAAATCAATATTTATTAAAACCATATATTTCTTTTCAAAACCATAGAAATCATTTTCAAAATATTTATATATAGACCAACAGTGTCTATATATAATTCTCTACCCTATGGTCAAGGGATACAGATATTTATCATTTCAATCCGTAATTTAAATATATACTAGTATATATCATTTCAACCCGCAATCCCAAATTCAATTCAAATGAAAATCGCTTGGGTTTATCATTTCAACCCATAACGATTTTCTCCTATTCTACAGATCGTTCGGGTATGTATCATTTCAACCCATAGTGAATTCTATACTAACAGGGAACTTGCAGAGTGATAACAGAAATGATAATAACATAACAGGCATATATCATCAATATAAATAATAGATAATGGCGTCAGATGTCACAGGTGAACAGATACAGATAATGGCATATATATAGCAATATAAATAACCAACAACAGCATATTTCAATTGTCGTTTCAATTGAAATCAAATTTAATAAATATAAGAACGTTAATCGTGAGTGATTGCTCACCTTTCGAGGCTAGAGAGGTTTGACAAAGAAATGAGCTACGAATCCAGAGCAAAGCAAGATGGGCACGAATTGGACGAACAAGGCTGATAAGCAAGAATTGATGAACTGAATCAGAATCATTTTGATACAAACATCAAATCTATATATTATTATTATTATTATTATTATTTCCTTGAAATCAATATTTTAAAGTTTACCACTTATAAAATAAAATCTATATATATATATATATAATTGGAAACCAAACTCAAGTAAACTTGTATATATGAACTAATATAAAAACATATATATTTTTAAACTTACATGACTATTATACTTTTTAATCATAAAAATTAAAAGTCTAAATTTATCAAAAACAAAACATATTTACATTAATAAAATCCATATATATAAACCAATATACATGTACTTTGGACCCCAAAGTAAAATAGAAGCTTTAGTGATTATTATATCCAGACTGACATTGATATATATATATATATATATATATATAGACACACACACATTTAACATCAACGGCCAAACAACACAGTATCAACACTAATACATATTCAATTATATATAACTAATATGTAAACTACAGCCAAACAATGCTTATATATATATAACCTATATATATATATAAAATAAATTATACTGTCACTTTTAAGAACAAATATGTATATAATTTATATAACCTAACATATATAACTTCAAACATATATAAACCATTATACCTTTTATATTTTAAGATCAATGCTTATATCGAAATCAATATAACTTTATATATTTTAAAATATATAAACTGTAAAACTTTATAATATGTTACAGCTTGATACATATAAACCGTACAACTAATATATTATATAAACTTTATATAACAGAAAAATATACATCTACTTATATATATTCAATACATTATATATAAATTTAAAACCAACCCAAACTTACAAATATAACTTACTCTATATTTATAACTTACGGTACAACAGCATATGCTTTATATACAACTTTATAAAAAAAATATACAACAACATATTAACAGGTATATATATATATACGGTCTATATGGTAATATATATATAAATTGATACATATTAAAATATATACATAAAGATTAATATATATATAATACGTATATTTAACTGACACTAAACTAATATATAACACATATAGCCGAAACAATATGTATACAACTTACAAACTCATAACAACTAACTTTATTAATTATGTAACAACAGCCTAACCTTATACATATATATATAACAGTAGCATTATATATAAAATATTTATATATTACCTAACCATATATAACTCATATATACAAACATATATTTATTAGTACTGCTTTGTAATAATGGATACTGTACGTATGTATATAATATATACTTTATGCAAATAAAAGGAGACTAACCAGATCGCGTGTGGCCGCATGCAACACGGCAGATGGGGTGAGAACGTGATGGCGAGGAGGGACGGCTGCTTGGTCAAGGCAGTTGTGGAAGGTCGGGCGAGGTGGAGGAACGTCGGGTAGAGTTTGTTCGGCCTTGGGGAGGAGGTGGTGAGACCGTCACGGCGGAGGGGATGTGGAAGGGTTCGCAGGGAAGAAGTGGAAGGCCGTGCGTGAATTGATGAAGGAGGGAGAGGGTGGAGGAAAGGCACGGGAGGGAAAAAGGAGGGAGAGGCCGAGGTGGTTGGAGGAGAAAGCAGTGGTAGGGTCGGCGCGGTTGTGTGCGTGCTCGATGCAAGGTGGAGATGAGTTGGCGATGGAGAGTGGACGTGGATGAAAGGAAAAGAGGCTTCATGTATGGAGAAGTTTGGAAAGAGGGTGTAAGAAAATGATAAGGAAGAGAAGAGAGCCTGCCTCCTTTCGTATCCAATATTCTTTCATTTTCAAAATGGCTGAATGGACTTAAATAATAAATGTAATAGTGAAATTCAAACTTTGATCTGAATTTATTAAACACAAGTGGCTAGTGACTATTGATTTTGCTCGGTAGGAAATGAAAGTTCGGTGCGGATCGTGCAATATGGAATAGTATAAAAGCAGTGCGGAATAAAAGAACAATTAGCCGATAATTGTAAATAATAAACGAGCACACCAGGAATTTTTATACTGGTTCGAACTTCCCGTTCTACGTCCAGTCCCAGACTCCTTCTGGAATTTCACTAACAACAATCCTCACTTAACCCGGAGGAACAGGTTTACAACAACCCTTGAACAGCCGAACAAGGGACCTGAGCAACAGAACAGGATTTTGCCTCAACAGCCGAAGAGGACTTCACACGCCTGAACAGCAGAACAGGACTTCAACTTATACAAAAGGTATTTGACACTGTGTGTTCTCAATAACATGAATTTGTCTCTTGATAGTACAATCTTCCTATAATCTTCTCCTTTAGGATATATAGTGATGTGCTTTGAGAATAGTGGAAGATAGAGTGATCAAACGATCAGAGAATATAATCAGTTTGAGTGCAGTTTGAAAATATAGAATAGATAGGAATTCAAGAATATTAAAATTAGATTCGGTTAATTGTTTGTTGAATTCTGTAATCTATTTATAGTGTATAAAGAGTTGCAACTATAGATGAAAAGTTATATTGAAAAGAACAGTTGCAACCATTGATTTTGAAAGAGTTTCTCTTTGGTGAAGAGATGTGTCTTTTCACAAAAAATAGCAGTTGTAGAAATTCAGCCGTCTGAAAATAAATTTCAGACTTCTGAAATTTGAAGCGTGCAAAACAGAGAGTAAATAGGCTATTTTTATCTATATTCAGACGTCTGAAATAACAGAAACAGACGTCTGAATATTGTTAAAAAATTGAATTTTAACTTCAGATTCAGACGTCTGAATAGGTCATTTCAGACGTCTGAATTTAGCCTAAAATTGAGTTTTATTCTTTGGCACTGGTGTGTATTTATATATATCTGAAGGAGAGATTTTCACAATATTTTAATTCTAAACAATGACCCAAAACAACATATATGAAGCATGAAGATTATGAATCCAGTCTTGTGGCTATTCCTGCAAAAAATATGTTAGTAAATAATGTATATAGTTGTCGTTTGTCAAAATACACAATAGACATCGAAACCGAGGTCTTAACATTCTCCCCCTTTTTGACGATGACAACTATATACTAAAAACTCCCCCTGTCAAAAAGAATTAACACCATTTTATCAACTATATACTAAAACTCCCCCTGTCAAAAAGAATTAACACCATATTCTCCCCCTTTGTCATTGCAAAAAGGTAATCAGTAATTTTACAAGATAGATCAAAGTAGACATAAATTAAAGAGGTTGCAAAAGAGAGTTTAAGACACATAACAAACAACATAAAAGAGCAGAAAAAAAATCAGAATCTAGGACTGGAGTCACTTCCAACTTCATCATCATCATCACCACTAATTCTATTCTCTGAACTTGATGACCATTGAAAAGGAGTGGGGTTGAAAACATCGGTAGATGAAGAAGTTGAACAACCAATACGTTCCCAAATTTTGTTAAGAAAGCCTCGAATGGAATTAAAACGTTTTTCAGATTTTCGTTCTATTGATTTCATTCGGTTTTGAAGTTTTGCTTGATTTTGGGAAAGTGTTACCAAGGCATTCCTTGAGCTAGAGTCGGGAGAAAGAATCACAATATCATTATCATCTTCTTCTTCCGATGGAGGGATAGATGATTGAGTATGAGAATCGTGCCGACGAGGTTGTGGCTGGTTTTGATCACGGTTGGCAACCCATTCTTGGAAAGAGATATATGCTAAACTTTCCGGGCGTTTTGGCAATCCCATAAGACCTAATGTTTTAGACCCAAGTTCTTTGATCGAAGAAAATTCGGACTCAGGAAAAGGAATGTTAAAATTTTGAAGTATTTTCATAATATAAGCACCATAGTGGAAGGTCTTATATCGTCTCCTATGATTGACATCCATGAATTCTTCCAAAATTACTTGAGCCCAATTTATAGGTTGACCGGAGTATACAGCATATAGGGCTTGAAAATTTCTTTTATTAACAATCTCATAACTTCCTGTCCTTGGAATAACAGAACGAATTAATGCTCTATGAAGAATGCGAGCTTGAGGACGAAGTTGAATAGAAGTGAGTCGATTAATATCATCATTCAAGAATTGATGTGAAACTTCATCTCTATTAGTTAAATCTAAAGACACATCAATCTCATCTAAATCAATTCCGGTTGATGGACAACGTAGAATTTCACCAAGCCTTGAAATTGGCAGATAAATTTTAACTCCACAAACCAAAGTCCAAATACAATCATTGCGATTGTGAGGAGTATGATGGTCTAGATTCATGTTTGCAAAAAATAATTTTACTAAAAGATGATTAATTTTGATATTGTTGGCATCAAAAGATACTAGAGACTCTAACCCATTTGCTCTTACAAATTGATGAATACGATAGGCGCTGAATTCTTTGAATTTGATGAAGGCTCCAGGGAAAAAATTAGATCTATTCATTTGAGCAAATCGTTGCCTTGCTTGGTCGTTCCATAGCCACTGATCAATGTTTGGTGTAGATGAAGAGGATGATTGTCTTGACCTTTTTGATTTAGGTGCCATTTGAGTTGTTTGAGAAGGAAGTAATAACAATGGAGAAGTAATAACCGAAAGAAGAAGATGAAGAAGAGCAAAAAGCAAAGGACGGGTGGAATAAAGGGTTTGGTGTCTTGAAATTCGTGTAATATTAATTTGAAAAAAATTTTCCAGTTTTCAGACGTCTGAAAAATACTTTCAGACGGCTGAATATAAGAAAATTGAAACAGAAAGAAAACAGTGCAAAAATGCCTATTTTAAGACGTCTGAAATCATAGTTTTAGACGTCTGAAACTGTTAAAACATTATTCTCTTACAATGTTCAGACGTCTGTAATAAAGAGTTCAGACGTCTGAAATTTTACTTTTTACAAAAAATATAGAGATATACAAAATATAAAAAGAATCTATAAGAAATTATTTATCCGAGTCACTTGGAGATTTACATTCTTCTGGTTCGACCTTGGTTATCTCCGTGTATGGTCGCAAGGGAGACCAATATGGTTGACGTTCCCAAGAATTTTGTGGAACCGAAGGAGTTTGTGGACTCGGCTCCCATGAATTCCATCCAGATGAAGTTATTTGGTGAGATGTTGAAGGTTGAACTACATCTTTCTTAGGAGATGTACCACAGAATTTCAAAGCCACTTGTTCAATAAAACTAAGTCGTTTGGAATTAACTTTTTGTTCGTAATACATCTCTCGTTGTAAATCCAACTGTTCTCTTTGGTAATGATGCATCTCTGATATTTTCTCTTTGGTTGATGGAGAGCCAAAGAAAAGAAACCGTCGAGATTTCTTTTTTTCAGGAGTATAGCTAGAACGTTCACGAGAAGGACAAGGTCTATTTTTCTCATGAGGTGTTGGAGTTACTAAAATTTCAAGAGATGATGTAGAATAAGATGATGGAGAATCATCGGATTCAGAAGCCATGGAGAGAAGTAATATGAACAAGTTGATTTTCATTGTAGAGGGAATTTTCTATTAGAAAACAGAAAATAGAAATGACTTTGATGAAAAAAGAAGATTAGAATTGAACAATTTATAATAAGATAGAAAGTTCAAAAATAGTATAAAAGGAATGGCTGAAACTCATTTGTTAGTAATATCCGTCTATTAAAACAAAAGGTAAAAATAGTAAAAAGGATATTAGCCAAAACAAAAAAAATTTTAAATAGTATAAAAATTTATCAGAGAAAAAAAAAATCATAAATTTTGAAGAGACACAATACCAAGTTCTCGCCTTAGTTTTACAAAAATATTTTCTAAAAGAGGTTTTGTAAAAATATCAGCTAACTGATTTTCAGAAGAAACAAAATCTAAAATAATTGTCCCTTTTTCAACATTATCACGAAGAAAATGATGACGAATGTCAATATGTTTTGTTCGTGAATGATTAATAGGATTTTTAGATAAGTTAATAGCACTAGAGTTGTCACAATATATAGTTGAATTTGATAAATTTATATTTAAATCTTTGAGTGTTTGTTGCATATAGATTACTTGAGTACAAGCCAAAGCAGCAGAAATATATTCTGCTTCACATGTAGAAAGAGAAACACAATTTTGTTTCTTACTAAACCAAGATACAAGTGATTTTCCAATAAAATGGCACGTACCACTTGTACTTTTTCGGTCTGTTCGAGAACCACCGAAATCAGCATCACTATATGAAACTAATTCAAATGGACATTCTTTAGGATAGAATAGACCAAAATCCTTTGTGTTTGTTAGATAACGTAGTATACGTTTCACTGCTCTTAAATGTGATTCTTTTGGATTGGCTTGGAATCTAGCACACAAACAGACACTCATCATTATGTCAGGACGACTTGCAGTTAAATATAGTAATGATCCAATCATACTTCGGTATTGTTTCTGATCAACACTTTTGCCATTTTCATCTTTTTCAAGATGTGTTGTCGTACTCATAGGAGTTGGTTTGGCAGAAGTATTTTCCATTCCGAAGCGTTTGATTAGATTATTACAATATTTTTCTTGATTAAAAAATATACCATTCGGTAATTGCTTAATCTGTAGACCAAGAAAGTATGATAATTCTCCCATATGGGACATTTCAAATTCCTTAGTCATAATATCCGAAAAATCCTGACATAATTTTTCGTTGGTGGAACCAAATATGATATCATCAACGTAGATTTGAACTATTAAAATATCCCTTTTTGAATGTTTAATGAATAATGTTTGATCAACCTTTCCAATTTGAAATCCCGAAGAGATTAGATAGCTCTTAAGTCGTTCGTACCAAGCACGTGGTGCTTGTTTTAAACCATATAGAGCCTTCTTAAGTCTATATACATGATTGGGATATTTTTCATGAGCAAATAAGGGAGGTTGTTCAACATACACATTTTCTTTAATATATCCATTCAGAAAGGCACTTTTAACGTCCATCTGATAAAGTTTAAAATTATGAAAGCACGCATAGGCCAGTAGTATTCGAATTGCTTCTAGTCTTGCTACAGGAGCGAATGTCTCTTCATAGTCGATACCTTCTTCCTGATTGTATCCTTGAGCCACCAATCTTGCTTTATTTCTGGTGATATTTCCTTGTTCGTCCGCCTTGTTTTTGTAAACCCATTTTGTTCCAATAAAAGTTTGATTACTTGGTCTAGGAACTAATTCCCAAACTTCATTGCGCTCAAACTGATTTAGTTCTTCTTGCATTGCAATGATCCAGTATTCGTCGGTAGAAGCTTCCTTTGGGTTCTTTGGCTCGATAGTAGATATGAATGCTACGTGGCCCATTTGATTTAATTGATTCCTAGTTCGAACGTTTGAATTAATTTCTCCAATAATGTTTTGAACAGGATGATCCCGTAAGATATGTGGTGGAGATTTTAATTCATTTTGAATATTATTGTTCTCATTAGGATTATCAATTTCGTTTTCATTTATTTTAACATTTTCAGATTCTGTATTTATGATGTTATCATCATCATCATTATTTATACTTGTTATTTGTTGAAAATTTTCATCAAACGATACATGTAGAGTTTCCTCAACAGTATTTGTTCTTTTATTAAACACTCGATAGGCCTTGCTTCGATCCGAATATCCTAGGAAGAAACCTTCGTCAGATTTCGCATCAAATTTTCCAAGCTGATCTTTAGTGTTTAATATAAAACATTTTGAACCAAAAACTTTGAAATAGGATATGTTTGGTTTTCTGCTATTAAAGAGTTCATACGGAGTATTCTTAGTGAGAGGTCGAATGGAAACCCTGTTTAAAACATAACAGGCAGTTGCTACAGCTTCTGCCCAAAAATGTTTTGGAAGTGTGCTTCCATTTAACAAAGTTCTTGCACATTCCTGTAAAGTTCTATTCTTTCGTTCTACAACTCCATTTTGTTGTGGAGTTCTAGGAAACGAGAAATTATGAGAAATTCCTTTCTTTTTACAGAATTGTTCAAAAGCTTCATTTTCGAACTCTCCTCCATGATCACTCCGAATATTCTTAATTTTTAATTCCTTCAAGTTTTGGATTCTCTTGACGAAAATTTTAAAGTGATCAAAAGTATCACTTTTATTTTTCATAAAAATTGTCCAAGTATATCTAGAAAAATCATCGACAATTACAAACACATATTTGTTATGATTTATGGATTGCACTTGTGTTGGTCCAAATAGATCCATATGAAGTAACTCCAGTGGTTGTAATGTCGAAATGACCTTTTTAGATTTAAATGATGATTTTGTTAATTTACCTAATTGACAGGCATCACAAATATGATCTACTTTAAAGTTCATTTTTGGTAACCCCTTTACTAAGTTATTTTTAGATAACTTATTAATGGATTTGAAGTTAATATGACAGAATCGTTTGTGCCATAACCAAGGATCATTTTCATTAGCTATTAAGCACATATCTGAATTATGATTGACTTTCATATTCAGAACATATATATTTCTGTTTCTATTACCTTCAAATATGAGATTTCCACTGTGATCTAAAATGCTACACTTATCTTCGGAAAAAGAGATTTTGAATCCTTTGTCACACAATTGGCTGATACTCAACAAATTGTGCTTCAGGTTTTTAACAAGTAAAACATTAGAGATAAGAGGAGTATTAGAGTTACCGAAGTTGCTCACATCGCCTTTGCCGATGATATAACCTTTGGAATTATCTCCAAATGTGACTGAGCCTTCATTTGTGTAGGTAATATTTGTCAGCATACTTTTGTCTCCAGTCATATGTTTAGAGCAACCACTATCTAGAATCCACTTTCCTCTCTTTTTAAGTGGGACCTGCAAAAAATAGAATTAAGACCATTGGTACCCACCTTTTTATAGGGTCCTAAGAGTTAGGTCTTAGGAAACCAAACCCATTCGGGTCCGGTATTCCCTTTGTAAATATAATTCTGACTTTTATGAACAGTTTCCAAAAAGGATTTTATATATTTATTCCTAATCAAACTATTGTTTGTTTTAGGAACCCATATTTTTATGGTTTTAGATATCTGTATCCTTTTTGGTTTATGTATAGAAGCTTTCAGTTCTTGATTTCTTTTAGATTGAACCGATGTGGATTTTGATTTAACAAACTGTCTCCAATTATTTTGAGGAGCTATTTGTTTCTTAATATATCCTAGTCCCTTTTTACTGGTAGAAGGCTGAGAGTTTTCAATTATCTTAGATAAATTTTCTCTCCCCTTATTAAAATTAGAGATATTTTTAGAAATATCTTCTAATTTAGCCTTTAATCCAGTATTTTCCAGCTCAATCAGTTTGACTTTAGATTTTAGCTCATGATTTTCAGAAGACAAAGCATCGTTCTTTTCTTTTTGAGTTTCAATTTCTTGACTCAAGAAAGTTAATTGAGAATCATTATTAGAAGATGAAAGTTGAATTTTCTCTAATTCCTCTTCTAATATTTTCTTCTCGTCTTTAAGCATATCTCTTTCGAATTCTGCTTTGTTCTTTTGTTCAACAGCTTCTTTATACTTTTTCTTGAGATTTTTCATAGTACTAATTAATTCAGTATTAATTTCAACCATATCATCGAAGGTAAAATTTGATACCTCATTTTCAGTAGCCATGAAGCATATATTAGCTTGTTCATTTTCGCTTTCACTGCTACTATCAGAAGACGAAGAGTCTGAATCATCCTAAGTGACAGAGAATGCTTTCTTCTTGATCTTGTCCTTCTTAAACTTGTTGTAATTCGATTTCTTCTGGTCTGGACAATCTTTTTGCATGTGTCCTTTCTTGTGACAGTTGAAGCATTCTAGAACTGATGAAGATGGTTTATTAAAGTTCCTTTTTCCATTGTTTCTATTTCCCTTTTTGTGTTTGAGAAACTTTTTGAAATTTTTAGCAATAAATGCTAAATCTTCATCATCTGATTCTGATTCATCTTTTTCAGCATGGAAGGCTATATTCTTCCTGTCTTGAGTTTGAACTCGTTTTGCCTGCAGATTGACTTCATATGACATTAGATTTCCTATTAATTCTTCTGGCTTCATTTCTGAAATATCGTTAGCTTCTTCAATTGCCAAAACTTTTCTTTCCCACTCGTCAGTTAGAGAGTTTAGGATTTTCGAGACAACATCTGCATCTGAATATGTTACACCAAGTCCGATCAAGGCATGATGGATATCTTGAAATCTAGAGTACATATCATTTATGGACTCGTCTTGCTTCATTCTGAAATTTTGGAACTGATTTTTGAGCATAGATATCTTGCTTTGCTTGACTTTGCTTGTTCCTTCATGAGTTGTTTTTAATGTTTGCCATATTTGATATGCAGTGGTGCATATGCTAACACGATTGAATTCATTTCTATCTAGAGCACAAAACAACATGTTCATAGCCTTGGCATTTAGGGTAGCTTCTGCTTTTTGGGCTGTCGACCAAGTAGTATATTCAGTGGTTGGTGCAGTGTATTCGGCTTGTGTGATATTCCAAGCATCAAAACCATTAGCCTGCATATAGATACGCATTCGTGTCGCCCAATAGTTATAATTTAATCCATTGAAGAATGGAGGTCGTCCAGTGGCTTGTCCTTCTACGATGCCAGAGTTAGTGATAGTGACAGGATTTGGAATAGAGTTGTTATCCATGTTGGCCATATAAGCAGATTATCAAATAACTGTGTAACGGTTATTAGATTCTGGCTCTGATACCAAATGAAAGTTCGGTGCGGATCGTGCAATATGGAATAGTATAAAAGCAGTGCGGAATAAAAGAACAATTAGCCGATAATTGTAAATAATAAACGAGCACACCAGGAATTTTTATACTGGTTCGAACTTCCCGTTCTACGTCCAGTCCCAGACTCCTTCTGGAATTTCACTAACAACAATCCTCACTTAACCCGGAGGAACAGGTTTACAACAACCCTTGAACAGCCGAACAAGGGACCTGAGCAACAGAACAGGATTTTGCCTCAACAGCCGAAGAGGACTTCACACGCCTGAACAGCAGAACAGGACTTCAACTTATACAAAAGGTATTTGACACTGTGTGTTCTCAATAACACGAATTTGTCTCTTGATAATACAATCTTCCTATAATCTTCTCCTTTAGGATATATAGTGATGTGCTTTGAGAATAGTGGAAGATAGAGTGATCAAACGATCAGAGAATATAATCAGTTTGAGTGCAGTTTGAAAATATAGAATAGATAGGAATTCAAGAATATTAAAATTAGATTCGGTTAATTGTTTGTTGAATTCTGTAATCTATTTATAGTGTATAAAGAGTTGCAACTATAGATGAAAAGTTATATTGAAAAGAACAGTTGCAACCATTGATTTTGAAAGAGTTTCTCTTTGGTGAAGAGAAGTGTCTTTTCACAAAAAATAGCAGTTGTACAAATTCAGCCGTCTGAAAATAAATTTCAGACTTCTGAAATTTGAAGCGTGCAAAACAGAGAGTAAATAGGCTATTTTTATCTATATTCAGACGTCTGAAATAACAGAAACAGACGTCTGAATATTGTTAAAAAATTGAATTTTAACTTCAGATTCAGACGTCTGAATAGGTCATTTCAGACGTCTGAATTTAGCCTAAAATTGAGTTTTATTCTTTGGCACTGGTGTGTATTTATATATATCTGAAGGAGAGATTTTCACAATATTTTAATTCTAAACAATGACCCAAAACAACATATATGCAGCATGAAGATTATGAATCCAGTCTTGTGGCTATTCCTGCAAAAAATATGTTAGTAAATAATGTATATAGTTGTCGTTTGTCAAAATACACAATAGACATCGAAACCGAGGTCTTAACAGGAAATTGGATACTCACGGAAAACAAATGGACTCGAACGGGTACCGATATGCGTAACCGTTTCACGGATTTTGTCACGTATCGGACACTGAAACACAGAATTGAATATACTACAGAGATTAGCACGACGAGACGATCAAAACGGTATACAAATGTCTGTGGTACGACAATCCTATCAAAAATCGATGTCGGTACCAAAAAATGCTGCTAAAATGCCAGAATTAAGATAAACGGAGCAATAGCAGTCGAAATTTGAAGAAACGAAATATGACGTCTCACTCAGAAGATGATTTACAAATTTATTGTATAAAAATATTCAGGTTTGGAAAACATTTTATTATCATATAATATTAACTGATTTAAATTGAAATAAAATTACACAAGAAATTAAAATTCAATATTATCAGCTGAAAATTTATCATTTGCTATGTTTAAATAGACGTATTCCAAATATTAAATTTTCATTTTCAAATTTTATTATTTAAAATTTCACAAAATTTCAGTTAAATATATATTTTAAACTATTAAAATTTTACGGGTCGTTACAGCAACCTCATCATAACCTTTTAGTATTCTTTTGTCTATTGATCATTCATGATTTCCTTCTCATTTGTTAGCATTTGACATCAATGAAGTGTAATACGGTTGAAGAGCAATATCGATTGAATGCGATACAGAAGAAGTTCGACATCAATGGAGTGCAGCATCAATGAAGGGCGACATTGATGGAGCACGACATTGATATGATGCGTTATGGATTACATGCGACATTAATAACATGTGTTATGGACTACACGCGATATTGATAACATGTGGCTTTGACGACGTGTGGTATGGATCTATGCAGCATTGATTAAGTGCGGCATATATGTTATATGATACAGAAGTAGTGCACTATCATTATCAGTCGTAGGCCTTCGATATCAATTATTCCCTTCCCTTAGCATTCAGAGCCTTGAACTTCGACATAAATCCTTAGTTTCAACATTGATTCCTTTGCTTGCCTCCATTAGAAAATATATGTATAACATTTGCCCCCTTCCTGGTATAAAAGAAACATTTTACACTTTAGTGTAAAACCAAGAATTTTGCCATCTTTTCTCATTCTTTTGTAAGGTTTTCTTTCTAACCTTGTTTTCCTGTAGAACACAAAGCAAATCATGATTTTCATTATTAATTTTTTAAATTTGATTTTGGAGAAATCTTTCAGGATTTTGAAAAGATCATAAAGAATCTTTCGTTTGTAATCCAATGTTACTTTTTTAATCTATAGATTTACTTGTAGAGGCCAAAATTCTATGCAATTTACTTGAATAAAATCCCATAGAATCAGGATTAGAAAACAATCTCGAAATAATGATTTTATGAATAGAAAACTAGAATGTTATTTATTAATTATAATTTCTTGAATAGAAAACAAGAAAACCATTTGGAAATATCATAGGAGAGAGGACCAAAGACTTTCTGGCAATATCGTGAATATAAGACTAGAAATCCGCTTAGAAAATCAACTAGTGATAATAATTTCTAAATAAAAGACTGAAAATTGAATAAAATCCCATAGAATCAGGATTAGAAAACTATTTGGAGATAATTTTTTTATGAATATAAAACTAGAAATTTATTTATTAATTATAATTTCTTGAATAGAAAATCAGAAAACCGTTTGGAAATATCATAGGAGAGAGGATGAAAGACTTTCTGGCAATAATAATTAAGGACTAGAAAATCCCTCTGGCAATAATAATAGAGGATCAGAAAATCCATCTGGCAATAATAATAGAGGACCATAACATCCATCTAACAATAATAATAGAAGACTATAAAATCCATCTGACGATAGTAGAAGACCAGAAAATCCATCTGGCAATAATAATAGAAGACCCAAAAAATCGATCTGGCGATAATAGAAGATCGAAAATCCATCTGGCAATAATAATAGAAGACCAGAAAATCCTTCTAGCAATAATACTTTCTTTTGCGGAGAAATTCCCGCTTTCTTTACTTTCAAGCACAACAACTCATATTTGATAGATATTTCTCTAGAAGATTGCTTGATTTCTGCTTTGGGCACAAATGGCTCATTTTCCGATCGAGTTCTTTTGCCTCTCTTTGGCTTTGGACTTCTTAGTCCCTTTTCTTTTCGCCTCTCTTTAGGCTTTGGACATCTTAATCCCTTTTCTTTTCGCCTCTCTTTGGGCTTTGGACATCTTAGTCCCTTTTCTTTGTCACCATCTTAGGTGATGATCTCAACCTGGATCAAACCCTTATCACCATCTTTGGTGAAAATTTAGGACTTTTGTCTAGTGCATTTAGTAAGCTATTCTCAAGCAGAACCAAAGACTTACCCGACCTCCCTCTAGGAGAAGCTTCAAACAGGCCTCAGAGGCGGGAGTGAAGGCTAGTTTGGTGCTTTGGCCCGACCATCTTAGGCGGGACCAAAGGCTTACTTCATCCTCCATCTACGAGGCACTCTAGCTAGGCCACATAAGCGGGACAAAAGGCTTGCATATGTTTTGGCCAGGCCATCTTTGGTGGGCCCGAAGGCTTACTCTGACCTCCCTCTAGGAGGTGCTTTGACCAGGCCCTTTTGGCAAGATCAAAGGCTTTATTCACCTCTTACTACCATCTTAGGTAGTAATTTTCTTTTTATTTTTAGAAGAGTCTTACTCCTTTTTATGGTTGATCCAGTGGATACTCTTGTTTCAACTTCTTTACCATTGTTAAGAAATATGGCCTCAAACATTCGACGTCTCGCCTTTTGTTATCATATTGCTATCATATTGGTGTAGTTGGGAAATTTCTGATGAGACTATTCCATGCATAATTTTTTAAAATACCAAATCTTCTTCTAGAATGGCCATTTTGAATTCCATGGTTATTGTATCTGGATATCCTTTATTGATATTCAGGTGCTTGTTCGGTCACCTCATTACTTAGTTTATTGATAAAACTTAGGGATTCTCCTTTATATTTTAACCCTCCGATGGGATGCTATCCCGATTTCAACTTGAAGCATTGTTTCTTATGCATATGAGATACATCTGATCCTGTCGTGGCTTGATATGCCCAAAGTGCGAGTGGTGGTTCTTCCTTCCGATTTTCTTTTCACAAAGTACTAATCGCTTGGCGTTATCCAATCACTTTCGATATGAACGAAGCTCTTTGGCTTTTACTATTTACCATTTCTTTTTTTGATAGAGACAATATGTGTAACTCTTTAATGACTTCACGGTTCTAGGGGTAATTCTTCTTTCCGACACATTTTGTGGTTCCACTGGTAATCAAAGACCAACTTTCTATAATTAATATACTTAATCTTGTAGATGAAAATTCCATAATTATCCGGGATACTTTGAATTGACCTCATGCCTTGTTATTATTTGAGATTTTGGTTGCGGGGAGATTTAGGTAACTCTATGCCAACTTGTTAGAAGTGCGCAATTTACATATGGAGTCCATACCAATATCGGAATCATAAGTGCTTTAAAATTCGGTAAAAGCTATGATCGAAGTCATAAGTGTTTTGGTACTCAAAACAAATCATAAGTGCATGGGATGATATCTAGAGATTTAACATGAATCTTATAGCTTGTGAATTACAACAGCGGGTAATGGTTCGACCCCTGAATTATAGATTTGCTTAAACATTCCCCACGCTTAATCGAAAAGTGGTTTCTCTTGAAATATTCATTTTGTCTCAATGTACTGACCATTTCATCATTACCTGTTTTGGTGCTTGTGATTTCTTCTCCTTTACCTTCTTCCACATGTTTTAAGGTAATCAGTATAGAAATCTTTTTGTTGCTACATTTATTCCTTTTGGCTTTGCTATTACGAGCTCAAAGTTATTTTGGGTATGGGAAGATAAATCCATCATTTCGACTTTCCTTGTGTTCCATGATCTTAGGTCAATGGCTTTGCAGTTTCCATTACTGCTTTATTTTCCAGATATTCACATGCTTTCTCTTGGGTCTTTGAAATAAAGGTAGTTTTTCTAACGTTCTGCGCTGAAATTACAAAGTAATTCACTTGAATTTTCCTTTCTCAGCAAATATCAGTTTGATTAATTCATCACTTCTGGTTGCTTGTAATCATAATTCTTCATGGATGCTTTTCTTTGAAAGTTGTTTAGAGCATTTTTACGGCCTGGATAAGAGATTCTATTTCCAATGTTCGAAGCTTAAAGGAAATTTTTTGTACAACTTATAATCTCAAAATAGAAATGTTCATCTTGAATAAGTGACTAAGCAATCATGATACATGAATCAGTAATCCTTTAATTGAGAATAGACCTTTCTCATCAGAGCTTTTGCAGCACAAATGGGCTGTAGTAGTTCTAAAAACATTTCTAAAATAAATAATTTTCAATAAAAAATGCTGTAATGACTTTATAAATTTCTTTTGAAATAGATTCATATGTACTTTCCCTAATCCATGGGATAATTAGCAATGGTTTTTTTGATTTAAAAATATATTCCCCAAAGATTTGTATGGTAAAACTTTTTGAATAAAACCGCTTATTGAAAATAATGTTGGTGTATATTGCTCCACTTTGCCAAACTAATGTATCTTAAAACCCATTTACGTTTGCAAAGCCCACTAATAAATGCAAACAGATGTAAGTGAAATCTTCCGCATACTTGAAACCATATTGTCTCCTTCTTGAAACTTTTATATTTCAGATACCCAATTATATATTTAGAACTTACAATTTCAAATCCACATTTGTACATTCAAAAGTGCTACGTTTAAGATTTGATATATATATTTGAAACCCTGGACCATTAAATCTGTTCAAATATACATAACTATGTATATATATTTATATGAAACCTACCTGTTCAAAGCTCACATATGTCCAAAATCGTTATTATCCGAAGCCTATGCATTTATAGCAAAGCCTAAAGCCCTTTATAATCATAAACATCCCAGAGCTGATTCACATTTTGGTCATATTCGTCCAAAATCAAAACATATATAGCAAAACTCGCATATAATAGTCTTTAACTATAAACACTTGAAGTCCTAATGAATTAAAAACCTCTGTATACTTTATTCATGACTATATATATTAGAAACTCCATGTACTATGGTCAAGTACATATATGACACTTATATGTTTGCACTTATATTTCTAAAAACCTGTCATATCCAAGAATTTTATGCATTTTACATGCACTAAACTGTAACATTTAAAACCCATATCTGTATCTGTTTATACGAAGTTGTCATACATAAAATCTTTATACTTTGTATTTACAAGAAGAAAAACATATTCTATACTTATATTTGCAGTGCCATCACACATGAATATCTAAAGCTTTAGATTTACTAAATTCATGCTCATATATTTCTAAAACTAATCTATGTATAACTTATGCAGAACTTCTTTGTATTTGAAAGCTTTTGACTTGCTAAATCAAGATACATAAATTTTATAGTCAAAATCAACACCCATTTGAAACTTTTACATTTCAAACCTTTATGTATGAACTTTGAAATCTATATTTTCGAAGGCTGATGTACAAAACCACTTAAGAACTTCAAATTTAAAACTCATGTATATACTTAAAATCTGTTACTTCAAAATCTAATATGTATCTGAAACTTTTATGCACTCAAAGGTTAGTTTATATGAAACTGATACATGTTTGGAAATATACAAAATTGCATATTGTAAAAATTTTCATTTATATATTCAAAATTTCACACATTTGGAACTGCAAGTTTTTGAAACCTAAATATATGAACTTGTACATTTAGAAAATTTTGTATACATATCTGAACCAAATATATAGAAAAACTTATATATTTAAAAACATGATACTTACATGTGTTTAAAGTGTAATACTTTTGAAAAACTGTCATATGTATTTAAAGCTCTATGATTTTGAAACTTAGGTAAACACATACCTACATACACACGCACACATATATATATATATATCTATATATATATATATATTAGAACGGGAATCGGTTGAGTGTTCCTGTCAGGGAGTTGGTCTACATCCAACGTTCCTGACTCTCCCTCCCCCCCCTTATTGTTTGATTTGATGTGGTCGCTAGTTTTTCAGGTCCAGGTTTTGTAGGGAGTTTTATATTCTCCTAGGATTGATTCCATTGGTTGCACTTCAGCTTTCCGTTATTCTAGTCGGATGTTGGTATCCAGAGCTCATCTGGTATTGCTGTTTCGCTGGTTGGGTTTGTTTGAGGCCAGCCTTTATGGTTCTCTATGGTTAGCGTGTGTTGGCTTGCGGTTCTATGTGGTTCTTGCACTCTATGTCGGTGGGTGGTTTTCTTTCTGGTGGACTGGCCTACACCTTTAGGTGTAGCAGGATTGTTGGTTGAGCGGCTGTTTATTTAGTCCTTTTAGCTTTGTATTATGTTGCTACTGTCAGCTTAGCTTTTTCTTCTTTGTTTCTGATACTATGTTTATCGGGTATGTGGGTCGCATACTTTGTATGTCTTGCTGTATTTTGTGAGCCGTTGGAGAAAGGCTTGTTTCTCCATTCTATTATAATATTCTGGTTTTTGAAAATATATATATATATATATATATATATATATGTGTGTGTGTGTGTGTATGTATAAAACTCTATATACTTGAAACTGATACGTCTTCGAAAACTAATATTCGCTCTAAACCTTTATTTATGAAATCAAGTTAGATGAAACCATCATGGATTCAAAGACATATACACTCAAATTTATACATCTAAAAATCTGCTAAACATGAAGTTTTCGTCCAAAGCTTATACACATATCCAAGATCAATATGGATATATATCTTATATATTTAAAGTATTTATTCCTTTAAAATCGAATGTTTATATGTGATATTGATATAATTAGAACCTAAATGTGTATGCATGGACTGTTGATAAACTCAAAACTAGATATAAGTAAATACTCCTGACAGATAAGAGATCATATATTTGAAACCATATCTACTCATATTCAAAACTCATATATAATACCTTTTAGAATAAATATATATATTCAAAATTAATATATTTGAAATCTACTAATATAGATCTAACATGAATGTTCAAACTTGATATATCTGATATCCGCATACCAAACCACACATATATGAAAAGCTGCTATGCTCAAAACTGTGCATAAATGAATCTTTCATGTATAAGAAACTTTATGTTTAAGAACCCAATGTACTTGAAAACTCATTTATAAGCAGAGTTTGATATTACTGAAAACTCGATGCATAAATAAATTGCATATATTCTGAAACTTCATGTATACAGCTTTCCTGTTTAAAAATCCATGTATATGTATTCAAAATCTTATGTATACAACTTTATAAATTCAAAACCATATACGCATTTGATATTTTCACTTCCAAAATTTGAATTCTTTCAAGATATTCAAATTTGAATCTCTTATATCTGTAAACTTTTAAAATTTGGTAGCCTCTAAAATGAAACCATTAACCTTGGAAGGAAGCCCTGGACTTGGAACCCTCTGCTTTGGAACGAATTCTTTCAGCTTCAGCATCTGAAACCTGCGGCATGCAATGTTATAATAAGCGCTAAGCGAGGTGAGATGATAGAAGTCTCGCTTCGCTTAATGACTCTTAAGTGCCGCTTAAGCATCGCTTAAGCGCTGCTTAAGTTTTTAGCATACTTTATCCGTACCTATATAATTCTATTATAAAAAGATTATATTAAGTGTAGTATATAAGTATAAGTGTACTATATGTGTATGCGCAAATTCAACACAAAGAACTAAGTTTAACTTTGAAGCAATGTTTTCATAACCGGACCGTGAATCAAACCGTGAGGACTCAGGGTTCGAGGTTTCGAGGGTTCGACCGGTCGAGCCGTCAAGAACCGCACATACTCTTTTTTGTAAATTAATACATTTAGATGCAATGTATCAATCTTAAGTACACAATAAACCAACATCTTCAATAAAAATATACGATATTAATTCATAATCCACACATTAATTCTAATATGAAAAATTAAACAAAATTTGCTACACTAGCTGCACTAATTACAAATATAAAACGGGCGGAGATTTGAAAACATATTTTGAAGCGAAGAAATTGCGCATATGGGAGGGTTCAACCGGGTTCAAATGAAAATAAGAGAGAATTACACGACGAGAATGTAAGAAAAACAAAAGAACCGTGGTTCAACCAGGTAAAATTGACGGTTGAACCGTTGGTTTAAAGGTCCGACCAAGGTTCATCGATAAATGAGGTCTGATTGAGTTCCGGGCCGTGGTGGTCCAAGGTTCAGGATTATTCGAGGTTGGACCGCGGCAGGGTTGGGTCATGAAAACACTGCTTTGAAGTTAACTTTTGAATTCATAGGTTTTAAAAGTTGAATTTGACTTTCTCTATTCATTAAAAGTTAGAATACTCGAGTCGAGTACAAACTATGTGTAACAACCCGCATATTTTACGATTAAATATATAAATGTTTAATTTAAATATAGCATCGTTAGTTGAATTTGAAGCCCGAAATGTGACTTTTTGTAAACGTCGAATCCGGACTCGAGACCACTTCCATTGAGTCTAAAATGACATTTGCGACCTTTTTGAGTATAAATATCGATATGTTTGGAGTTGATTATAATTTTGATGTTTTCATTTAGGGCTTTGGGTTTGGGTTTCAGCCCACTAACCCAACAAGAGAACCCAACTCCTCTATCTAATAACTCCCACTCCACTCCTCTTCATTCATTCATTCATTCTATTTTCCTAACACTCTCAAGCTAAAGGAAAATGGGAGAAAGAAGAGGAAATTAAAATTCCTAAACCCTAGTTTTCTTAGGAGGTTTAAGTTCTTGCTCTAAATCAAAGAGAAACTTAGGTAAGCATCCTCTTCATCTTCTCCATCTCGATCTCTCTTCAATTTTTAAAAATTCCTATAACCTAACTTAGGAAAAACTTCACCTTTGATAATAGATTGAAGATTCTAGAGGTCTATTGAAGAGGAATTGATCTTGCCTTGTTTTAGAGCTTCTCATTCGTTGTTTTTGGGTTTAAAGGTGAGTTCTTGAACTCACATCTATGTCTATAGCTTTAATTGTTGTTAGGTATGAATTCCTAACATCTATTCCATGTTCATTTGCTTTTGTTTTGAACTGATTTGGTGAATTTTCCAATTTTAGTATTTTGAAGACCAAATCTTTAAAGATCTTATCTTGGATGTTTGGACATGTTTTTGGTGGTGTATCGAAGAGCCTATAGGGCGGGTTGTCGATTGGCATAAATCCCTAGCATCCATCGCTCGTTCGATCGCATTCGGTTTGGATTTTTTCCCTTTTTGGGCTAGGCTGATTTTTGCCTAATAGGAAAATCCAGACGTCTGGAAGGAAATCCATACGTCTAGTTGAAAAATTCAAATGTCTGGAAGGGGTCCCTAGAAAAAGAAAAAAGGCAGACACAAAATCCAAACGTCTGGAAGGAAATCCAGATGTCTGGAAGGAAATCCAGACGTCTGGTTGAAAAATCCAGACGTTTGGAAGGGCCCCTGGAAAAAGAAAAATGGCAAAGACAAAATCCAGACGTCTGGAAAAGCAACCAGACGTCTGGTTCTGTGTAGTTTAGCCTATTTGGCTGTTTTTGAGTGGATTTCCAATTTTTATCGATTTTTGTTGATCCGGTTAGTTGTTGTCAATTATTATCGACTTCGATGACTTCGTTTATGGATTTTTGGGAATATCAATTTGATTGGGATTTGAAATCGATTTTTATGGTTGGAATTCACATCGTCGAATGTGGATTTTTGGTGATAGATTGTTTTTACAATCATTTATGTGATTTGTCACTTTTAAATACAAAGGTTTCTATACTAGTAGTAAATACTCAAACTCTTTCACAAAACCGATTTCAACGTTACTTTTAATATAAAGTTCGTTTTTAAAACCATTTTCCAATCTATTAGTATATACAAACCTTTACCTCATTCGTATGAGAAATCTAATTAAACAACTTAGCAAAACAAGTGGTATGAAACGCTTGCGTTTACTTCGTCGGTTAATTCTTAGACTTGTTCGATTTTCGAGTGGAAATCTACAATCTGTTCGTAAATATTTAAGTTAAGCCAGTGGTTATGGGACATGAAGTCTAACTCATTTATTTACTAGCTTAGTATAATTTACACTTATTTTTGAGTGGAAGTCTACAATTTGTTCGTAAATATTTAAGTTAAGCCAGTGGTTATGGGACATGAAGCCTAACTCATTTATTTACTAGCTTAGTGTAATTTACACTTATCGATTAGTGATGATCATTTTGTGATTTAGACTAGCGATGTGCGATGTCTCTTTGTTTGCGTGGGGGATTAAACCTCATTTGTGGAGCTTCGGCTCAAATTGGTGGGGTAGCGACCCATGATCTTCGGGCCGTTTGTGGAGCTTCGGATCAAATTGGTGGGGTAGCGACCCATGGTCTTTGGGCCGTTTATGAAGCTTCGGCTCAAATTTGATGGGTTAGCGACCATGGAATAGCGTTTCGTTTGTGATACACGTGTTGGTGAGTTTTCATGCTCCCGTTTGTGATAGGCCTCCCTCTTTGTGATTTCTGGATTTCTAATCATTGATTTCTGGAATTTGTGTTTCACCAATTTTTGTGATTTGCACTGATATGTTTTATCAATATATGAGGTTTGGTGAATAAGCTAAAGAATATGATATTCTTTTTGGATATTTGAGGAGATTCGAGATATTGTATGATTTTTGTTGTTATCAATTGTATACTTGTCACAGTATGACATTATTGTTATCATATATTTTTGTCGTATCTCTTATCCTACCTCATCTTGTATGATATTTATAGCTAAACTGATCCGTTTATTATTTTTCTTCTTAAATAATACTCGGGTCAGACCGAGGTGCTTCAGGTGCTTCCACTTGACTTTTTAGCAGGGACTAGCTTCTGACTTTTAGCTAACTACTTTAGCTTAGTAGTTTTTGTTTTTATACATTCGAGATAGAAACTCCTTGATGTATACATATTCTTTTGTCTAACACTTGTACCTATTCTTTTGTGATTTAGTGGATCTTGCATGACCACTACTTTGATGTATACTTCTATGTGTTATATTCATATATGTTTCCGCCTTAGTGATATGAATATCTGTGACTGATTTGTGTTGTGCTTATTTTATATTTGTTTCCGGAGGCCTCATAGCCACTGTGTAGTAGATTTGAGTTTGGATTGGATATGTCGGATTTCCTCTGATATACTATCTGACATATCGGTTCTCGCTCAAATCAATTATACAGTTGGTCGCTCCTCAACAGCCTTATTCTTTGTACTAATTGACGGCATTACCCAATAGTGTCCTTGGATAGTGTGAGTATAGAGGTGGAGCGTCACACTATGCACATTTTTTGAACAAAATAATCATATCTTAATTCAAATGACTTTCTCTATTCATTAAAATTTAGCACACTCGAGTCGAGTACAAACTATGCACATTTTTTAAACAAAATAATCATATCTTAATTCAAATCAATCCATATCATAGAAAATGAGAAATTTTGTTAGGAATGTGGTTTTTTGCTATAATCATAATTATTTTTATTTTAAAAATAATAATTTTCTGTTTAATCATTGCTTAAATTTAAGCAAAGAACATATAAGCACCAACTAAGCGCACGTAAATACTCATTGCTTAATCGTTTTGCTTTTTCAAAAAATTAAGCGTTGTACACACGTTTAGCGCTTAAGCGCACTTTTCATAGCATAGGTGACATCAATCTAGTGATCTATGATATGAAGCCTTTAATTTTGATGTGGATATATCCTCGATATCGGATTTTGACATTAGCTTCTCCATTGCGGTATAAAGTGAACGTCGACGTCAGCCTGACTTGTGGCATTACAACATCAATAATCTATGGCATAGCTTATTGACAACATTAAAAACGTTAGTATCAATGTTGCACTTTGGCATTTATCCATAACTCCAATATCAATGCCGCACACTTCGGTATTCAATAATAACTCCAGTATAATGCCGCACACTTTGATATTAAATCTCTTGATTTCGATATTAGATATCACGCGCCATCGTTTACTTTTACGGCATCACTTACTTGCGACATTAAATTATTCCTTATAAAATATAAAACCAGATCTATTAACTCTGGAATGTATTAACTATAGCATCTGTCAATTCCAAAATCGCTTATTGCGACACTAACTCCTAAACTTCAACATAACGCCTAAAGCCCTTGAACTCTGGCATGAATCCAGATAATTTACGACATGAAGCTTTTAGATTTAAGGTGGATCTGAACTATGATAGTAATGACGTGGCTCTTATGGCATTGTTTACTCGTGGCATAAATTACTTACGAAGTTGCCTACTTCCGGCATAGATTACTTACGACGTTGCCTACTTGCGGCATAGATTACTTACGACATTGCCTACTTGCACCTTAGATTACTTACGACACCAAGATGTAGTCGGCCTTAATAACTTACGACACCGGTTATTTGCAACATTTGTTACTCAGCTACATCAGCTATATACGACATCAAACACTTATAGCGTTGAGATATAGCCAACATCAATAATTTACGGCATTACTGTAACATCGCCTCCTACGGCATAGCTTACTCGTGGCATCAACTACCCCACGGTATTGCCTGCTTATGACATTATATGCCCTTTGTTATTATAAAGCTCTAAGCTTCGACATGGATTCGAAATTCCCAAACCTCAACATTCAATGCCAATTAGAAATAAGAGGCCCTTTGGATCTACCATCTTGAAATCATTTGGATCTATGAATTCGATTTTTAACTAGAACTGAAACTCGACCTATGTTTGGCATCAATTAATGAAATAATTAGGATGCTCAACATTCGATACTTTGAGCAAGAATCGATGATGGATATTAAATACTGATTAAACGAGATGGATGATGGAGAATGGATCAGATAAAATTTGAGGTTGTTTAACTTATGAGCTAGAGCCTGGAGATAGCTTTAGTAAGTGATAAGGATAATGTAACGACCTACAATTCCACACATTTCAAGCTAACAATAAACCACACATGTCGAACTCGAATTGAATGAAAAGGCGAATAGTTAGGGGAAAGAAAGAAGAAAGAAGAAATAAAAGAAGAGAGAAAGAGAGGAAAAAAAACAAAACAATGCAGAATCTCATAACGCGGCAGAACAACATATAATATAATATCAGTGATGTTTACAAAAGAGAAATTGTAATATACATACATCAATCAGATTACAACAACAAATCACTAATCATCAGCCTAGACAGTTATAACAACCTGTCCTCACAAATGCTAATTATTTTGAACAACCAATGCAATGGAAAATAAATATATAAGTGAATACGACTTGAAGACCTCTAGCTCGTCTTTAGAAGCTCCAAAGCATCCAAACTGAATCTGTAAATATACTCGGTCTGACCCAAGCATTAAATGGGAAGCATACCTGGATTATTCTGGTAAATCAGCGTGAGAAAGCACGTCTCAATTGGATTTTAAAGTCATAAAAACTTTTCAAAACAAAGGTACCTCGTAAGATCACGCCGCATATAAACACAAATAGGTTTTTACCTTACGATAACCAAAACACTTCATATCAAATCCTCTAATATTATAATAGTGTCTAGGATACAAATACATATTAATCATAGCCGAAATTATTACATTGGTTAAATTCCAGCATAATAGGTTTACAACTAAAACCGTAAAGACTCATATTAGAGAATGGATTCCATAAAGTGGCAGGTAAGGACTACCTTCCGTACAGTACATTTCTAGAGGAATGTATTGAGGATCAACAACTTTGAAACCTCTACATCTAGCAAGACTGGCCTACCTGCAGACCCATCTGGTGGCGGGTAGAACCGAATATGACATTAGCTCGGTCGTTCTCGACCTATCCTTGGCCATAGCATACACAACAAAACCCAAAATATAAAGGATAATATAGAATGGTGATGACCATATCCTAATGGGAGTGACCTATTTAGCCTTACATTAGACATGCCGCCAACTCCCCAGGCTAAGCCGCGTAGATCCCTACAGGTTTGACCCCCTCTCGTTCACCTGAAAACGGCAAGGGACATCATGACGCTCAACTTGAGATCCATGCCTCCATGCTTCTCCATTCGATGATCCAACTTGTCATGGGTTCGTCTTCCCTAACTTTACAACTTTGCAGTTGGGGTCGATGGCCGATACAGCCCGCGGTGGCTCCGATCGAAGACGGTCGTTGGAAGAAGGAGAAAAATAAATGGTGGCTGCGTTATTTCATTTTAGGGTTTTGCAAAATGGAGAGATGGTGGTCCTTTTATGGAAAATTTCAAAGCACTATTCATGCTCTAAAATTTCGAACTCCAAACGAGACGTCCCGCCTAGTGTTCTATACTAAATACCCCTATTCCGAATACAATGGAACTAGTATTGGGGCCTAATTCCATCATATACAGAAGTTAACTTCCAAAATCAAATTATATTAATTTAAATTCCTTTAAATTAATTTCTACGTGTTTCGAGCTCGCTCGACTAAATGATACTCCGATCGCCACGAAATTCATTAACATACAATAATTCACTATTATGGTCCAATGGCACCGATTTCTTTAAAATCCAAGACAGTGCCCCGGAAGGTTATTTTCACACACTAATTAAAACAAATTATTATTAAAACCATTCTAATCACTTTTAATTCAAATTTAAAATTTTACTATCTTCATTCTTATTTAAACAGAATTTAAATCAGCTTTTAAAATCATTTTTTTCACATTAAACCCCTATATTTGAAATTTAAGCTATCTTAACTTATAAAATAAAATTTTCAATATTTCAAATTAATTAAATATTTCAAATTCAAATGACCAAAATCCTGGGTTGTTATAGATAATGTCGAGAGGATGAAATCAACATTGCTTATTTACCACCCGATTTATGCCGTTTGTTGTTCATTCCTACAAATATTAATAATGATCAGTTTCCAGATTTTGAATTTAAAAGTGATTGGATTTGAAATTTTTCCTAAAATACGAAATTGAAATCCTTTTAGGGTATTTCAGTCATTTTCAAACATTCGGAGGTTCGATCCCTCCTTTTAGTGCCAAAATTTTAAATCGAAATTTAGTTCAACGTTCGAGTTATGTGTACAAGGAGGCATGTTCGAAGAAATTCTTATAGCACCCTTTGGTTTTATGATTATTCATGGAGTTGTTCAAAATATAGTTCATAAGTTCAAAAGGTAAAATAGGTAAGTCCAAAGTCAATAGGAAATATGCTCAAATCATGTCTTTTATTTTCTAACGAACATGTTACAAGGTGTGCAAATATGTGATTTTCTAATTGTTCAAGCTTTATTTGCAAATATATATCATCTCCTCCCTCGTTAGCCTTTTTTCCATTAGAATTGTCCTCGAGCATTCAATGAAGAGTACTTGAAGAAGATCCTAATTGGTAAAAAGTGATGAGATTGAGAAAGAATTTAAGGGCCTCTTTCCATGAAGAGGTGCATCTCTATTTATAGCAGTTGGAAGGAGGTTGGCTTGCTTCCATTGGTGATGTAGGACTTTATGGTGTCATTTGTTACTATCTTGGTGGTGGTCTCAACATGGAGCATGTAATGGATTGTGAAGGCTTTTGAAGTTTATGAAGGAAAATACACTAAATCCTCTTGAATTTGCTCTAGTAAATGATCTTGTTCTTCTTTCTTTGCACAACCTTTGACATGCTATGGCATTGATGTTGTGCGACATCGATTGTATGCAATATTCATGAAATACGACATCGATTAGCACTTGATGCTTATTATCATGTGGGCAACTTTCAATATGGAAACCTCATCATAACCCTTCAATGTTCTTTTTCCTATTGATAATTCATGATTTTCTTCTCATTTGTTCGTGTTTGACATCAATGAAGCGCAACACAGTTGAAGAGAGATATCGATTGAATGTGATACGGAAAAAGTGTGGCATCAATAGAGTGCAGCATCAATGAAGGGCGACATTGATGGAGTGCGGCATTGATATGATGCGTTATGGGTTACTTGCGACATTGATAATATCTGTTATGGATTACATGCGATATTGATAATATGTGGCTTTGATGATGTACGACATGGAATCTATCCAATATTGATTAAGTGCGGCATAGATGTTATATGGCAAGGAAGTAGTGCAGTGTCATTATCAGTTGTAGGCCTTCGATATCAATTATTCCCCAGCCTTAGCATTTTGAGCCTTGAACTTCAAGATAATTCCTTTGTTTCAGCATTGATTCCTTTGCTTACCATCCTTAGAAAATATGTGGATAATAATATATTTGCATGTATAATATATAGTGCTATATGTTATGTTGTCTTGAAATGTTTAGATAATATAAGTATACGTGTATGTGTATAAAATAATTTATGAAATTGATAAAATTTAATTAAATTTTTTTAATTAAATAAATTCATTAAAACTTAATTAATAAATTATAATACATATGTGTGTGTGTGTGATGTATGTGTATTACTATAAAGGTTATAGAATATAAATATTCAATATAATATGTTAAAATTGAATAATATACAATTAATTTAAGTGTTAATTAATTAAGGTTAACTAAATATGATTTAGTTAATATAACGTTATACATAAGATTATTATATAAGCTAATTAAAATATAAATGTTATATAATAATGAAACTTATATAATATAAATGTATAAACTAAAGGTGGAACATTAAAGAAATCCTAAATAGACTTGAGGATTAAATACATACGTAAATGTACATACACCATGATTTCTGATGTGTCCAAAACTTGAATCAAGAGGGTAGTTTCATAAGAAATACATCATTTCATAAGTCAATATGACTCAATATTATATATTAAAGATTATGAATCTTTAATATAATGTTGTCCTCCGCTATATATATTAATAAATTACTTGCATACTTCTTTGTTGTTGAGCAAAGTCAAGCTAGGGATGTTAGGTGTAGTATTATTAATATATTAAATAAACAAGGTAAGATAACTATATCTATTTATTGAGTAAACTAAGGTACATATATAATACTTAAGGTCCTTGAGATATGGTTGATACGAGTGAATGATCTCTTTCGATTTGTTGAGCAAACTAAAGGTTGAAGTGAAATTAGGACATGGTACCATTGGTTAGGAGTTGTATATGATACAACCAATAAGGAGTTATCTATTGTTTGTAAAGCTATTAGGCTTTATGAGCAAATTCAAGATCAAAATTCCAAGACAGACGAGTCCTAACAACCACTAGTGAAGTTGAAAGACTTCTATGTTTTGACTTAGGGTTTGGCCAAGCATAAAAGACTAGTGGAAGCTTATTAGTAAAATGAAACATAAAGTTGAACCTTATTAATTTTATGAACATATAATATGATATTTTCTTAATAATCTATCAATTAAAATTTGTATAAATGTCAACTCCTAGGCTGTTTAGTGAAAACGACAAACAAACTAGAGCAAACGACTATGTTGATTGGGTGAGGGCTATAAAGATAGCATTGACACACGAGTGTCTTTGGTTGTTTATTACTTGCACTCCTATGAATATACTTGTTGAAAACCCTGACCCTGAACTGCATGTTGCTTTTAACAAGTGGGTCGCTGACCTGGAAATCGCCTAGGTTTTCGTGCTATCTACATTAGACAAGCATTGCAAAGGCAGCATGAAACCAAGCGTCCATTCAGTAGGAGCAGTGAAAGAGTTGATGAACCATTAGGGTTAGTATATAGTGATGTTTGTGGTCCAATTCCTGTAATCACCAAGGATAATTGTTCTTACTTTGTTACCTTCACTGATAATTCTCTAAACTGGGATATGTGTATCCTATGAATAACAAATCCGATATCTATGATAAATTTATTGAGTATAGGAATGTAGTTGAAAATCAGACAAACCAAAAAAGATAATTGGGTAGGAATTCCAACAACACTTAAAAGATAATTGGAATATCTCTCAAGTTACACCACCGTGTACTCCACAACATAATGGTGTGTTAGAGCAAAGAAACTGAACCCTATTAGATATCATTCGTTCTATGATGAGTAAGGCTGAGTTACCTTTGTCTAATTAGAGATATGCGTTGGAAACCGCAGCGTATATGTTGAACTTGTTGGCCACTAAATCTATGCTTAAAACATAATATGAGATATGGTATGGTAAGAAATCCTAACTCATGTATTTGAAGGTGTGGGATTTTCCAGCCTACATTGAAACGTTGGTCCGAATAAGCTAGAGGCAAGATCAGTACTGTATAAATTTATAGGATATCCTAAAACTCAATGGGATATATATTCTACAATATCGAGGAACAAAAGGTTATTATTTCTTGACACATTGTCTTTGTTGGAAAGGAATTTCTATCAGAAGAAATTAATAGCGAGGTCGTAGACTTGGATGGAATCAAAGAAGTTAACACTGAGGTCGAACCAGTGGGAGAACCGAGTTCACCCGTATACGAAAACATGCAACCTATTAGAAGGTCTAATAGGGAATTTCGTGCAATAGAGAGATACTATGGTTTTCTCATGGATGGCGAAAAGGAGGAAGGTGTCTTAGATGAGGACACTTCTCTGTCTTTCCAACAAGCATTATAGAGTAAAAACTATACTCTGGCTTGGAGCGAAGAAATCTGAGATGGATTCCATGTATGAAAACAAAGTATATACTTTGTTTGATGAAGGGATAAAAACTATCGGCTGCAAACGGATTTTTAAGAAAAAGCTAAATGCAGATGGGAAAGTAGAGACTTATATGGCTAAGCTAGTTGAAAAAGTTTATGCAATGTCAAGGTGTCGATTATGATGAAACCATTTTGCTCATAGTTATGCTTAAGTCCATTCAGATTATGCTTGCCATTGCTGCTATTTATGACTACGAAATATGGCAAATGGATGTAAAGTCGGTATTTCTAAATGATGACTTAGAAGAGACCGTCTATATGTCGCATCTTGATGGTTTTTTTATTTAGTGGGAGTAAGGGCAAGGCTAGCAAGTTGTTAAAGTCCATTTATGGACTCAAAAAAGCTTCAAGGAGTTGGAATAAGTGTTTTGATAAGGTAATAAAATGGTTTGGTTTTTATTAGAACTCATAGGAAGCATGCATATACTCTTAGTGCTATATGTTAACAATCTTCTGTTGATTGGCAATGACACTTCGTTATTGCAATCAGTGAAAGCTTGGTTTTCCAAGAACTTCTCCATGAAGAATTTGAAAGAAGTAGCCTATATACCAGGAATAAAGACCTATTAAAATAGATCTAAGAGGCTGCTAGGATTGTCCTAATCCCTGTACATAGATACCATACTGAAGAGGTTCAATATGGATCATTCCACGTATGGAAATGTTCCAATGCAATTTGAAATTGTCCTTTCTAAGATGGACGGTCCACATACTGATAAGAAGATATAGCATATGAAGAGGACCCCTTATGCTTTAGCCATAGGATCCATAATGTATGCTATCCTATGTGCTACACCGGATGTGGTAAACACATTAGGTGCATAAGCCGATACCAGACTAATCATGGAGAAAAGCATTGGAGGGTTGTAAAATGTATACTGAAGTATTTAAGAAATACTCGGGACTTATTCCTCATATACAAGAATGAAGACCTCTCAATGAAGGAGTATGCTAACTCCAGCTTTCTGAGTGACATCGGTGGTAGTACATCGGTGTTTGGTTACATTTTTTTGCTTAACGGCGAGGTCGCCAATTGGAAAAGTTGCAAACAAGAAACATTAGCTAATTCGATGATAGAGGACAAGTATGTTGTCCTCAATGAAGCAGCTAAAGTGCCGGTCTTGATGCATAAGTTTTTCAGTGAGCTCAAGTGAGTCTGGATACCGAGAATCCAATGACATTGTTCATGACAACAATGTAGCGATATAGATTGCAAAAGAGCCCAGAGCACATAAGAACTCATGACATATTCTTTGCATCTTTCACCTTATCAGAGAATTCGTCAAGAAGAAAGAGGTCATGATACAGACGGTATATACCAAGGACAGCATAGCAAATCCATTCACTATAGGTCTAAGTCGGTCAGTTTTTGAGAAGCTGATTGAAGGGATGGGATCGTTCCATAATTGTCCCTAAGTGCATGTGGGAATTGATAGAGTTAGCAGTATACCCTAGGGGCAATTCTGTAATTTATTTTAAATTATTAACTCTGTAATCAATTCGCGTTCATAATAAATGGTGTCTTATTTCCGTTAAATATTTGTTATAATGTGTTATAAATAATTAAATGTTTAATTAAATATATCTTACAGAAAATCCATAAAAGGTGTGTTTATAATAGTAGTTATAGATAGTTATAATCGCAGTATTGTATCATAATATAATAAGCATATTATGTTAATTATTCCTAGCATGATGTATCGAGACTGGATATGGATGCATCTATTGAGAGTAGAGTATGTAACACTCTCCAAAGGCTGGGCAGTGTATTACTCATGACTGCTGGGGGTACCAAGGGGTTATGTACCGATAATTATTGGATAACCATGGAATGACCCACTCAATAGCTTTTTGTTGAATAATATAACTAAGGTCAAACAAAAAATATCGATGTGACTCATTTACGTAGTTTTCTTCACTTGAGAATACCATTGATTTTCTATATGAAAGTTCTGCTTTGATTACAGTTGAATCATGGCACGTTGTCCATTAAACAACTATAGTTAGGTTGAGTGAAAGTATTGGAAGTGAAACATTGTTCAAGAGAAGATTTATCTCCTCAGTTATATGAGGTCAGTATCATGGTCAACTAAAGTCAACTCAGAGTCAAAATCTCTAGCTAGAGTTATTTGGTTAATAATGATTATTATTACTAAACCAAGGACTTTGTATTTGGACAATAGATTGAATATGGACGATAATAGAATTTTGACCGCTACCAAATTCTACAAGTCCAGAGTGATATAGTTTTGATGAAGAGAATTGATGTAAGTAATTATCTCCACTGGGTAAAGCTTAATAAAGTAAAATTAGATTTTACCGATACCAAGTAAGCGATAAATTTGGCCATAATGTCACACCCCTACTAAGTGAAGTGTGAACATTGTATTCAAATTGTTCGATATTAATCGCTAACCAAATTTACACCTAATAGTCACACAACCATTAATATTCATGAAATATTAATTATAATTTTTTTTATTTGATTTATGTTGGACAATATTAAACAGTATGCTTATAATAATTATATCGATATGCATTTAAACCGCATTTACATATGAAGAATATTGTCCAAGCATGAAATGGATTTAAGGCCGATATGGGGCTTGCTAATTTTGATTGTGATAGGAGCATGATGAGGCTGGCCATTTGATAGTTCAAAGGAAGGAGTTTGATTGTTTAAATAGAGAGAATGTGTAAGAGATAAACAAGGACCTTAATCCTATATTTGCCCTCTAATCTCTCCTTTATATAAGCATCTTCACCCTTACTTTAGAACCAATTTTTTGGAGCCACCATTTCTTCCTTTGCTAGCTAAACTCACCGCCATTTATGTTTTATTTTCAAGCCTTTAAAGCATCAAATATAATAATACAATTTGGTTATTGGTGCTAAACCAGTTTAGAAGCGAGCAACTTAAAAACTTGGAATTGGATTCAAGAAGTTCCTTTCTTCATTCCAATATGTACGTACTAGGCTTTGGTGAGAGGTATATTTCTGATTTACTAATGTTAAATATCACTTCTTAATAAATATCTCAGCTGCCTCTTCAATAATGACCTAAATTGTGAATTCACAATCGCCTCATCTCCCTTCCATTTCGTTCTCTCCCATCTTTCTTCGCATCCTACCTACAGCTCTTCTCGTGATTTAGATTTCCTTCCTTGCTATTTTTATCGTGTCCAATAATGAATCAGAATTCTTAAGATCTAAAGACCTATGTCTATCATCCATGTGTTTGGGTAAAATAAGGAAGTCACTCAACCTCAACGTCGATTTTTCGTTGCTAGGTGATTCAAGGAAGAAGTCTGTAGAAGCTAAGAAAGTTTCTGTTGGTTTCTCCTTGAAACGACCCGACTTCCTATGCCCAGGAAGACGCATCATTATTAAGAAAGAAAGGGATAGAAAAGAGAAAAGATAGAGAAGAAAGAAAGAACAACACTAGAATCTCAACAGCGGAACGAATAAATTATATTAATAACATAAGTATTACATAATATACAACGACTATCAGAGTTACACAGCTTATACAACACATACTAGATAGTTATAAACACCTGTCTAGTTATTACAACCTCAAATACAATTCAAACAAATGACTCAGAGATCAACACAGCGGAACCACTTATATATCTACAAATGCTGAAGCCTCCTGCTCCATTGCTTCTTCAGAATTCGTCAAAGAAAACCTGAATCCCTTGGCTACTCGTAAAAATTTGAGTACCCAAGAGTTTATAAAACAGAAAATAAACACTTGGGTCAGACATGGGTCTGGTGTGAGTAAACGGGTTAAAGTTGTTTAACTTCAAAACCTTTTGAAAACAAAGGTATCACGTAAGACTTCCCACACATAAACATAGAAAAGTTTTTACCTTACGCTAACCAAAACTTTGATAGGAAATCGAGTTATATTATAATAGGGTCTAGGGTTTTCAAGTAAAATATTCACATAGCCGAAATTGTTACATTCATTAAATTCCAGCATACATAGGTATACAATAAAGTCCGATGGCACTTATTGGAAGTTGGATTTCCATACAATGGCAGGGCTACTGGGGTACCGCCCGTCACAGTACATGGCCTAGATCAACGTACCGAGGAGTACGCCCGCTCCCCTGCAACACAAGGCCGGAACCATCCCTTACTGGATAATTCCCGCATAAGAAACCCCGCGGTTGTAGCTAGCAACCACCCACAAAGCCGAAATAAAAAGGGACTCTAGACAGAGGAATCTTATACTACTTGGGCGCTACCCACTAACCTTGCTGCACCTCCCCTGTTTTAGCCATTCCCGGTTGATGAGGCTTGAGGCTACGATTACCTTTAATCAGATTACATCACTTAGAATGCTCATCGTCCACCTGACGATGTTCTGAAAGCATTCAATCCATACAAGTTCGTTCCGGGTTCGAATGAAACCGAAGGCATTATCTCGTTACACTCGTTTTGGAATCACCCTCAGAGTTAACGATAATAACCCTTGCACTCTGAATCTTCATCTTCACTTGAGATTCACAACCTAACGTTTAACTTGGATCGATGTGGTATTCGGATATCCAAATCTGAAAACCCGATCCCGGTCTCATCGAAATCCAAACGTATCTTAAAGGCCAAGTTGTTTAAAGGTTTAAACAATTTAATTCAATACTTGAATTCATACAGCATTTAACATAGATAAATATCACACATTTATCATAGATATATCCAATATCATATCATAGAATATCACAACATATCATCCAATAGATATCATCCAATTTAGATATTCTACATAACAATCATCCATAAGCAACAATTATTAATCCCTATTACAATTAATTTAAATTAAATTAATTACTTAAGAATTAATTCCTAACCTTGCTTAATCAATCATTAATTAATTACAAACCTTTAATTAATTAACTACTTATTAAATATTAATCATCCTTGATTAATTATTCATTAATTACATAAAGTAATTATTCTTTAATTAATTTTACAAATTAATTATTCTTAACCATTAACAGTAATTAGCCATTTATTACATTCATTAATTACATTAATTAATGATCCTTAATTAATTACTTCCATTAATTAGTTAGCTATAATTAATTACATTGACCCTTAATTAATTACATTAATTAATTAAACTTTAATTAATCACTTTTATTAATCCACCTTAATTAATCATAAACAGTAATTATCATCCTGTAATTACTTACCTTAATTAATTAACTTCTTAATTAATTATATTAATCCTTTAATTAATTATACCAAATAATTAATCCTTAATTACTTTTATAAAGTAATTATACTTCAATTACTTTCCATTAAGTAATTCTCTTTAATTAATTACATCCTGTAATTATACATTAATTACTTTACTAAGTAATTACACTTATCAATCTTATTAAGTATTCATACTTAATCCTTTATCAAGTGATTATCTTTAATTAATTTACAAATTAAGTATCCTAAATTAATCACATTCATTTATTAATTACAATTGAGTAATTCATCCCTTAATTTCCTTATACCAAATAAATTAACCTTAATTACAGATTAATTATTCTTTAATTATTAATTAATAAACCTTAATTATCAATTAATAAATCTTAATAACAAATTAATTAATCCTTAATTATTAGTTAATCAATTCTTAATAACAGTTAATTAACCTTTAATTAATCTTTATAGATTAATTATTTCTTATTTATTAATTAATAAAACCTAATTATTAATTAATAAACTTAATTAAGTACTTATTAATTACAAATTAATCAACCTCTAATTACTTAATTAATTAATTACAAATTAATTAATCTTTAGTTATTAATTAAATCAATCTTAATCATTGAGTTAATTAAATAAATTAATTACTCTTAATTAATTTCTTAACTAATCCTTAATCATTATTAATTAAATTAATTAATTATACCTAATTTTCTTAATTAACTTAATTAATATCAAGACATTAAAACTTTAATTATCTTAAGATAAAACACTATCTTATTAATGCCTTAATTATCATTAAAACATCTTATCTTAATAACTAACTTTTCTTAATTAAATCATTAATTAAGGTTTAAAATAAATAAACATTTAACTTGATAAATTAAAGTTAATAAAACATAACTTCTTTTAAATGTCTTAAACATTAACAAGTAATAGTTTAAACTAGTTTTCAATTTAAACTTTAAAACTTGTTTTTATAAAAACCTTTAAAATTTCATTTTAACTTAAGTTTTAAAATAACTTTAAATTTTACTTAATAAAATTTAAATTAAACAAATTTCAAAACTTCTTAATCAAATGTTAAGGAGAACATTTTATTTTATTAGGAATTTATATAAGGAAACTTAAACTAAATTTATTTCTAAATTCCAAAAACTTAAATTTATTTTATAAAAACTTTTAACATGCTTAACATTCCCTTAATCTTGCTTCGGGTAAAACCTTTACCCTGCTCGAGTCAAACCCGAGTTTCGTCCACCTTCTTCTTATTTTCTTTAAAAAAAAACAGTATTTAGTTTAAATTTTAAAACTGTTGAAAACCATAACAGTTAACACTCACGAACACGATACCAGACTCGAGTTTATCTCCCAAAATCCCGAGTCTCCCTTCGAGTCGCCACGAACCCATCCTCCCAGACATCACAACATCGCCGTGCACGTGCATGCTAGCTCTCCAGAGCTCCGACCATCCATACTACCCTCGACAAGTCGTCAATGATCCATCACTTCGATTCCGACCACCCACAGATCACCACAAACACATAATCGAAATCGAGACAACGGATAGAACTGGAACCAGAACCTCAACCACGAATCCTCCTCGTCCTAGCGACTCCGACAACTAGAGATCGCGCCACCACAGTCACACTACCTTCGATCATCCACGAAGCCATTACACTTGTTCCCATCGAACTCGATCACCTTGAGACACTTCCACGATCCCATTTCCAGACTCAACCAAACTAGGTTTAGAACCTAAATTTATCTCGCCGCCGTCACCACGACCATCAGACACCTCACCACCCATTATTTTCCAACACTCCGATCACCAACCTTGCTTCTGATAAAACCCCGAGACCTCTTTACCCAAAGATTGCCAGAAATTGGCCCAAACCCAATTTCCAGAAAATTCCAAAATTCATATCCAATTCAAATCTAAAAATCATAATTTTCATTTTAAAAATCATGTTTACCCAGACCAATTCAAGTTATGTATTTGAATCAGAGAATTGTAATAATTGATTTTAACATATTTATAAATTTTTACTGTAAATTTTAATTTCCAGTTACTATATATACATAAACATGTTTTAAACTATTTTTAAATTCAAGTTCAAGTTTAAACAAACTAAATTTGTTTTGGAACTAAGGTCTAACAGAGATCAAAGGAGAAGATTTTGAATTTAGATAAAAATTTAAACCTGAACTAAGAACAGAGATATTCAAGAACAACAGTCATGCATGCTTTCAATCAGATACATATACATATACACACATTCATATACACAGCTAATACATATATATACATACACATGCAAACATAAAACATTTCAGAAATCTAACAAACAATAGCTCATTATTACTTAAGATTTTTAAGTTGATGTTTACTCACCTTTTTAATGAAGTGCAGAGGTTTTTATCTTGATGATAATACTGGAAAATATGCAAAACTGATACGGCAACGCATACAAAGCCTATGTCATGCCTAGCTGTGCACAAACCCACCAGCTCAAATATTGCCACAACCAAGCCACAAAGGTGCACAAGGATCCCTAGCCGTTACAAGGAGTAATATGCACGTGATGACAGCTCATAAAGTATAACTAATTTCCTATTTTCAATAACTGTTGGTTAGCAAATGCATGGTGAAAAAGCTAAGACAAATGGTAGAGGGACACCTGTCCCAGGTTGTTATGCAAGGATTGCATCGTTTGTTATATATATCAGTAAAGTTGTAATGAAAAGTATGACTGAATGAAACTTTTCTTCAATTATCTGTCTTCTTCCTCCTCATTTCTCCTCTGAAATTTCTTATTTGCAGTGAATATTGATAGCGTAAGACCTTGAGCACATCAATTTGGTGCTTTCACTCTCCTCCCTCTACCATCTATCATGACCCGTCTGGAAGAATTATTTTCACAACTAACCAATCAACAAGCCACCATTGATTCCATCAACACCACCATTGCTGCCCAACAAACCTCCCTTACCAAGCAGGAAACTGCCCTCGCCGACCTACCCGACATCAAAAATTCAATAGCTGCACAACACCAATCCATACAACAACTTACCCAAGCTGTTGCAGAATTATCATCCAAATTCGCCTCTACTTCTTCCACATCGACAGCCTCACCCTCTCCAAACCCACCATCATTCTTTGTTCGACAACCAGTCCCTCCCCCTCCTCTGCTTACCACCCCTATCAACAACCAACACAATCCCACACCTATTCACATCCGTTCCCCGAAATGCGAACTCACAAAATTCGATGGTTCCAACCCTTTTGACTGGATATTCCAAGCCGAAAGATTTTTCAAATATCACTCAACCCCCGATGAGTATCGCATAGAGTTAGCTAGTTTTTATATGGCGGGTCAAGCCTTAACCTGGTTCCAATGGATGTATAACAACCAACAACTCTCCTCTTGGCAATCCCTTACCCAAGCCATCGAAGACCGATTCGGACCATCTCCCTTCATCAACCCTCAAGCATCACTTTTCAAACTTCGACAAACAACGTCCGTCGACGAATATCAATCAAGCTTTGAAACCCTCTCAAATCGAATAACTAACCTCCCTCCCGATGCCATATTGCATTGTTTCCTTTCCGGGTTAAAACCACAAATACGAAACGAAGTCCAACCCCACAATCCCACCACCATCACCAATGCAATCGCCCTTGCTAAGCTTATTGAACACAAAATCAATGACACCAAGCAATTTTTCAATAAAACCAGCACTAACCGAAACAACCCAGCTCTGCTTGCCAATCCTCCCCCTCTTCTTGCCCTTCCACCAATCCCAAATCCTAACCAAAACACCACTGTCAATTACCCAATACGTCGACTTACCCAAACCGAGCTCCAAAATAGAAAGGCACAAGGTCTTTGCTATCACTGCGATGAGAAATTTTCTATCGGCCACAAATGCTCAACAAAACAAGCACTGCTACTCCTTCCGGATGACAATGAAGACAACCCAGATGTTGACACTCCGAATAGTTCCCAACCAGCAGAACACGCCATCTCCTTTCATGCCTTGGTCGGCTCGTCACATCCACAATCTATCAGGTTAGCAGCCGTTATCAACAACAAGACCGTTTCCATTCTCGTAGATTCTGGAAGCTCGCATAATTACATTCACCCAAAGGTGGCATGCTTTCTAAACCTCCAGATTGAAAGCACGCCTGAATTTCAGGTGACCGTGGGCAATGGAGAGAAGCTTCGCTGCGTTGGAGCCTGCCGTCGCGTGTTGGTACAGATTGGTAATTACGAATTCTACCCTAATTTCCTTTTACTTCCAATCTCTGGAGCTGATGCCGTTTTTGGCATTGAATGGTTACAAAGTCTTGGGCCTATTACTGTTGACCACAAAAAGATGACAATGCAATTTGATTATCAGAACAAACATGTTTTACTAGTGGGCCAAAATGCAAGTGGCAGCCCATCTGAGATCTCGGTCCAGCAATTGAAACGGATCCACTCCACTACTTCTATCAATTGTTTCTTTCAGTTGGAGTTATTAACAGCCCCAGATCACCCCACTGCCTCTACCACTTTACCCATCCACCCTGATATTTCAACGTTATTAAATCAGTACCCAGACCTCTTCCTCAAACCAACCACCCTTCCACCGCATCGTGACCACAACCACCATATTAATCTACAACCAAACTCCCAACCCGTCAATGTTAAACCATACCGCTACCCATATTTTCAAAAAAATGAAATCGAAACACAAATTCGTGATATGCTCAACTCCAAAGTAATACAACCATCCACTAGCCCGTTTTCATCGCCCGTCCTACTTGTCAAAAAAAAAAGATGGCTCATGGCGCTTTTGTGTTGACTATAGAGCTTTAAACGCAATTACAATCAAGGACCGATTTCCTATTCCGACCGTGGATGAATTACTCGACGAATTACACGGCTCAACATATTTCTCCAAATTGGATTTGCGTAGTGGCTACTTCCAAATCCGACTACATCCGCCCGACATCCCCAAAACAGCCTTCCAGACCCATGAGGGTCATTACGAGTTCCTTGTGATGCCGTTCGGCCTCACCAACGCACCGTCTACATTTCAAGCTGCTATGAATGATATCTTTCGCCCTCACCTTCGGAAATTCATCTTAGTCTTCTTTGACGATATACTTATTTATAGCAGGTCATGGGAAGCACACCTCTCTCACCTTAAGACAACTCTAGATATTTTAACTTTACATCAATTTTATGCAAATGCTTCAAAATGTGTATTCGGACATAAGGAATTATTTTATTTGGGCCATATAATTTCACAACAAGGAGTACGCGTCGACCATACAAAAATTGAAGCAATAATAAACTGGCCTATTCCATCCAGTTTAACGGTTGTCAGAGGGTTTCTTGGTCTCACAGGGTATTATAGACGTTTTATTAAAGGCTATGCTCAACTTGTCACTCCAATCACTGATTTGCTGAAAAAAAATATGGAGTTTCATTGGCCTCAACAAGCACATGCAGCATTCACCAACCTCAAAACTATCGTCACCTCCACACCTATCCTTGCCCTTCCCGACTTCGCCAAACCATTCGACATCCATACCGATGCCTCCGCTACAGCCTGCGGGGTTGTCCTCTCCCAGTCCGACCATCCAATAGCCTTCCATAGTCAACGCCTTCCCGCTCGCCTACTCACCGCCTCGGCATACGCACGGGAAATGTTTGCTATCACGGACTCCGTACAAAAATGGCGCCACTACCTCTTGGGCCGACAGTTTACTATCACAACCGACCATCAGAGCCTTCGTCAACTCCTCACCCAGACCATTCAAACACCAGATCAACACAAATGGCTATCCAAACTTCTCGGCTTCGACTTTGTGATTCGTTTCAAACCAGGAAAAGATAATAGCGTTGCCGATGGATTATCTAGATGGACTTCGGAAGCAATTATGTCTGCTCTATCTTGCCCGACAATGGACTTCACTTCACGCATACGTGATGCTTTGCACAATGACCCTGCAGCACAAAGCATTATTAATGCAATGCACAATTCCAGTTCAACCTCTCCACGTTATGTGTTTCGTGATGGCCTTCTTTTTCGTGGTACTAGACTCTTTGTGCCTGCAGACTCCGCGCTACAGCATGATATTATAACAACATTCCATTCATCTAAAGTTGGGGGACACTCTATTATTAAGGCAACCACAGCAAGAATCTCACGCAATTTCTATTGGCCACATCTCCAGCGCACCATCCAAGAGTTTGTACAGAGTTGTGATGATTGCCTTCGGGCTAAACCAGAAAATACACCCACGAAGGGACTCCTCCAACCCCTTCCAATTCCACATCAAATATGGGAAGACATTTCGATGGACTTCATTACACATCTTCCCCCTTCATCCGGAAAAACGTGCATATGGGTCATCGTGGATCGTCTCTCCAAATATGCTCATTTCTGTGCGCTACCAACCTCGTTCACTGCCACCCAATTGGCTTCATATTTTATACAAGAGTATGTCCGTCTTCACGGCTTTCCGAAATCGATAGTTTCCGATCGGGATCGGATTTTCATGAGTCAATTTTGGCGAGAGATATTCCATCTTCATGGCACGTCACTCAAGATGAGTAGTGCTTATCATCCGCAAAGCGATGGCCAAACGGAGGTGGTAAATCGCTGTTTGGAGACGTATTTGCGGACCGTTTGCGGTGACTTACCCTCTAAATGGTCGAAATGTCTACCTTGGGCCGAATATTGGTATAACACGTGCATTCACTCTTCGACCAGCATGTCACCATACCAAGCTGTGTATGGCCGACCACCACCCACTATCTCCGATTACATACTGACAAAGGCACATTCTCCAGATGTGACAGAGTGGGCACAAGCAAGAGATGAATTACTACAGACCCTCAAACTTAACCTGCAACGTGCTCAAGTGAGGATGAAGAATCAGGCGAATCAACACCGTCTAGACAAAGAATTATCCGTCGGCTCATGGGTTTATGTCAAACTACAACCGTACCGCCAACTCTCTATTCGCCGCATTCAACACAAACTGTCTAAAAAGTACTTTGGTCCATTTCAAATCATCGAGCGCATCGGCCCAGTGGCTTATAAGCTGCTACTGCCACAGGAGGCTCGTCTTCATCCTGTCTTCCACATCTCACTGCTCAAGCACTGCCCCAGCCCACAGCATGTTGTTCTAGCCCCGCTACCCCCAGAGATCATCTCAGCTAACAAACACACTGACCTTGAGGACAAGGTCATTCTCCTAGGGGGGATAGTGATACGGCAACGCATACAAAGCCTGTGTCATGCCCAGCTGTGCACAAACCCACCAACTCAAATATTGCCACAACCAAGCCACAAAGGTGCACAAGGATCCCTAGCAGTTACAAGGAGTAATATGCACGTGATGACATCTCATAAAGTATAACTAATTTCCTATTTTCAATAACTGTTGGTTAGCAAATGCATGGTGAAAAAGCTAAGACAAATGGTAGAGGGACACCTGTCCCAGGTTGTTATGCAAGGATTGCATCGTTTGTTATATATATCAGTAAAGTTGTAATGAAAAGTATGGCTGAATGAAACTTTTCTTCAATTATCTGTCTTCTTCCTCCTCATTTCTCCTCTAAAATTTCTTATTAGCAGTGAATATTGATAGCGTAAGACCTTGAGCACATCAAAAACACTTTGAACTTGAAACTGAAGCTTTTGAAAATTGAATTTTCTTCATTTCTTTAAAACTGCAAAGCTTTGAAAACTTTTGCTTTGGCTTCAGATTTACTTGCATGCATACTTGAAGAATGGTTACAGGCTTGATTGTTATAGAGCTTTGGTCTAGCACTTGAAAAATGGTTACAGGAAAACAACATTGCAGATTAGTTTTCTTGAGGAGTGTTATAGGTTTTTGAACTTGAATTTGAGGAGTATTTTGATCTTGTATTACTGGTTTGAGAAGATTACAGACTTGCTTTGGAAATTAGTTTACAGGTCTGCTTAGATTTAGAGGAGATTACAGGCTTTTCTTTGATTTGGTTTTGAGAAATTGTTTTCAGGTTTGAAAAAGATACAGGCTTGAGAAAAATGTTTTGAGTTGATCTGGTGATTGTTTTACATGTTTCGATTTTGAGTTTCTTTGTTTTAGAAATGAGAATAGGAAAAGAAATGGAAAAGGTAGATGTTTGTTTATATAATGTAAATTAGGATTTATTAAAATTTAAAGAAAATAAAAATAAAAGATGACACTTGTCTTTACCCATTATTAATTAACTTACACATGTTATCATGAGGATTTATAAGCTAACACATATAACTTTACATGCATAATTAAATTTTTAAATGTTTATAAGACTTTTAAATTAAATTTCCTAAATAGATAAATACATATCTTATTTAATAAATGCTTTTCTCAATTTATAAAAATAAAACCTTTAAAAGAAAATAAAATAAAAACCAATCATATCTTAAATAAAATTATATATAGTGTATTTAATCCATTTTTAAAGGTAAATTTAAAACTTTTGTATTTATTACTATTTAATAATTACTTTCCCAAATTTCTATAAACAAATTTCTTTAAAGAGGATAATATAAAACAAATCTTATTTTTAAATAAAAACTTTTATTCATATATTTTAAATCCAAACTATATTATTATTTTTATTTTAAGATATATATTTCTTTAAATTCAATTCTTAAATCCAAATTCAAAATCAATTTAAAATCTAAATTTAAAATTAATTCAAATAAATATAGATATCAATTCTAAACAAACACATTATTAATTGTCAATAATTATTCTATTTAAAATCAATTTAAATATACATATATATACATTTAAACAACACTTATTAAATTTGAAATAATAGGTCTATTTAAAATCTATTTATAACTATATTTAAAACAACTCATTATTAAATTGTTTGAAAATAACAACTTTTACCAATTTTTAATAATTTATAAAGGAGATTATCACAATTTTAAATTCCTTGAAATCCCGGGATATCACACTCCTCTTAGCCGATTAACTATAAGAAATCTGTCTCTGTGCTAATGATCGTGGATGGCTCTGCTTCTATTGTTAGCGATGGTTCTACCGTGCCAGATGAAGGTTCATGCAAAAATAGACCTGTCAACGTTTCTACATTATTTGCTGATGTTATTTCTACTGGATTTCCTGATGCTATTGGCTCCGTCAAAGATAAATTTGATGTGCCAGCAGCTATTGGCCTTTCTATTCCTGGTGGCTCTGTAGATGGTCCTATTCCTGCATATGCCGATCCTGTAGTAGGCTTCTACTCCAATCCCAGCATCTCACATGTTCCTCCATCTGAACCTGTCCCATAGAACACCCAAGTTCCTACAAATCAAAGCTAGGCTTCTTTGTTCTTTTGCAAGCCGAGTAACACAGGCAGGTATATTACTAACAACTATAAAATTGGTGTTGGCCTTATTCCCCCAAGCGAAGTCATTGATGTTGGGAAGTCATTTTTGAAGAACCACCTTATTGGTTTTTTGCTAGAAAAGAATATACCATATCATGTAGTAATAAAACTCCTTCTTCGAGTGCGGAAACTCAAAGGAACTGTCAAAATTAATTATGATAAGGCATGTTTTTCTTTGATTTTTCTTCTTTGGATGATAGAGCTAGAATTTTGGAATGAGAACCTTTCATTGTCTTCGACAAAGTTTTCATCATTACAAAGTGGACTCCTACTATTGATAGAGCTAAAGAGCAAGTTAAATCAATTAGAGTTTGGGCCAAAATTTCAAATATCCTATCGCTTTATCAAACATTAGAGGGTCTTGATTAGATTTTTAGCCATATAGGAAAATTTATTTGTTTTGATGAAGCCATTGAGCATAGAAATAAATTGGCTTATTCTCATGCGTTGATTGAGATCTCTCCTAAGCAAAAGCTTCCTACTATGATTCATGTGTTTTTGTCCGACCACATTATAGGTCATGTTCAAATTTCCTTCCTCTGAAAACCTCCCATTTGCTCTGGCTATAATTCCTTTGGTCATACTGTTTCCACATGTATTCATTCATTTCCTTCAGTTGAGGTTGTTCCAGAGATACCAATCCCTTCATTATCCCCACTACGGATATCAAAACCCAGAGAATGGCGTGTCAAGCCCCCTTCTTCAGCCCAACCCGAGATGTTTACTGGTTCGCATTCAGAAGCTGCTCCACAGAAAAACCTAGCTTCGCAAGTCTATTCCCTTACAGTCAAGCTTTCCGATCCTTCTCGTAGTAAGCCATTCTCTTCTTTTATCTCCTCCTCTGATTCTGACCCTGGTTACTTTGATGATGGCATCGAGTATATCATACACCAGATTGTCCCTTTGACTGCTACTCCATCATGATTGCATGATTATATCTGATTTTGTTTAGATCTCCTTTTCTATTTATTTGATGTATTTGATATTTAGCGAATGATGTTATTTTAGTGAGTTTTATTAGCTGCTGAAGCATATATGCTTCACACCTGTTATCTTTGTGAAGTGATATGGTCATTATAAGACCAGCTTGCCTGTGCAAAATAATAATACTTTATTTTACCTGCAGAAAACGTTAAATTTATTTATCATATCATATGTATATTAGTTAGTGGTTATCACGAATCCATATATTGATATGTTGTCATATTTGGATGGTTGGATATATATTTTTGTATGTGTGTATAAATTTTCATATGAAGTACATTATATTGCTCACGACCGAATTAAATATATATAAACAAATTTTATTTTAACTAAAAACTAACACATGAAATATACTATATAATATATGTTTAAAAACAATAATAATTTTTATCAACATACAAATGCTTTCAAACTTAGTTTTTTTATTTAATCTGCATATGTTTAATCATTTTATGAAATTAGTGTATATAGTTAATATATAAATATATTTGTAAATAATATAAAACACAAGTATAATAATTTTTCAAAATATATTATCATTTTATGTTCGAAAATAATTTTTAAATAATTTTAAGTTTTTATACGTACAAAAAAAATGAAAATAAAAAATTATTTAATATTTTAAACCAAAAATAAATTTTAAAATTTTTATTTTCTGGGTCGAAACTAATGTATTTATATAATTGTTTTTAACATATATATTATAACATTTTACAAGTATATGTATATATATATAATTATATGTATCTTATAGTGGAAATTAGCCACAAGGGCCTCTCTAGCAAGTGCAATTAGTTTCTAGGACACAGCTGAAATAATTACTTTTAAGGACAAAATGCAAAATAATTAGTTTCTAAGGCCAAAAAACCTATGAAATTATGTCATTGAAAGTAATTGGACGGCTGACTTTGTCCTTAAAAGTAACTATTCTACTGATTTTGGCCTTGAAATTAATTTCTATGGATGTGTGTCCTAAAAACTAATTGAACTGTAAAGTTTGTCCTTTTGGTGAAATGCCCCTATCTTATATATATGTACTTTTAATTAAAAAAAATATTATTACTTTCTTACTATGAAAGTTATAATTTTATATATTTATATAAATTACTTTGTATTTTGAAATTGAAAACATTCTATAATATAATTATATTTTGTGTGTGTGTGTGTGTATAATTATACAAATGCATTATTAATAATATTTTATAAGTATTATTTTATAGTATAGAATGCATATATATATATATATAATCCATATGTGCACATACATACATTTGGACAACATATTTATATACGAGAGGGGCTAACATGTCCGTTGTGGTGTAAATCCAAACATCTATACATGGGCATGTCAAACCATATATACACATTACTGTGTTGCACATGCATGCACACACATATGTGTATATGATACACACACATATATAATATAATATAATATAATACGAAATATATACTGTATAACTTTATTTATAAATTCAAATAAAATATTGATTTTAGTTAATAGAAATTTAGAAAAGTTATAAATGAATTTAATCCACATAGGCCAATAAAGATCCAAAAAGAGAATTTTTTTTGTAATTTATTTAATTACTCCTTTGCAAGCTGGCTCAATTCCAACTCTTAACTCCCCTCCTATGGTGTGTCACCAAAGAAGAAGCTATGGAGACCCTTGCCAATGTGCAAGAAGGCAGCTATGGTGATCACATTAGGGGGCATACCTTGGCAAAGAAAGTTCTTCGCTATGGCTACTTTTGGCCAACAAGCGCTTCAAATGTTGCTGATTACACTAGAAATGGGATAAGTGCCAATGGTTTGCGAAGATACCAAGAACCCTGTCCATAGAGCTTACGCAAATGGTTAGCCTATGGCCATTTGCGGTATGGGAAATTGATATAATCGATGTGCTACCTATGTCGAAAGGCTGATCAAAACTATGTTATTATAACGGTGGATTGTTTCTCAAAGTGGGCTGAAGCAGAACCGCTAGACAAGATCACAACGAAGAAGGTGATCAACTTTATGGTGAAGAATATCTTATGCAGATTTGGAGTTCCATAGAAATTCATTACGGACAATGGAACTCAATTTAAGAGTGTCGGATTCAAAGATTTATGTAATCGATGTCGAATTGAGAAGAGCTTTCGGCAGTAGCACACCCATAGACGAATGTACATGTAGAGGTGGCAAATAAGATCATTAAATCAATCCTTAATTAATGATTGATGAATGCCATAGGCAATTGGGTAGATGAGTTAGCACTAGCACTGTGGGCTTATCAGACAACCTTCAAGTCCACAACTGGCCATACTCTATTTTCATTGGCTTACAGATTTGAGGCCACGATTCCAATTGAATTGGAAGTCCTTCTCACCAAAGAATGCATCATGATTCCAAAGATGAGTGAGGAACTCTTGCTTGAATCCCTCAACTTGGTCGATGAAAGATGAGAAGAAGCTGACCTAAGGGTAGCTGCTCACCAGAAAAGAGTAGCATGACAGTTTAACACTAAGGTCAAATACCGTACCTTCGAGATAGGTGATCTCATTTTGAAATGGACCTTTCCTAGTATGGGGACACTCGATCGGAATTGGAAAGGTCCCTATGTGATTGGACTGAATCTGGGAGATGGAACTTTTAGGCTATCGATTGTTGGTCGGATCTCAATTCCACGAGCAAGAAATAGCGAGCACCTAAGGCACTATTTCACCTATATCTACCCTTGCAAATAGTTCATCCTATTGATTAGGCTATAATGTAATAAAAAAAGTATGCCAATCTTTTGTTTATAAATGTAATTAGCTTTTAGAATCGATGGAATTGTTTTCTTAAAATTCTGACCTACTACCATGTGGATAGTGATAGAATTGAACATTCTATGTTTTGAAAATTTGGATTTTAGGTATCTGGAGATAAGTATTGATGAACTCCTTTAATCCATGATCGGGTCATTGGAATATAATCATACTAGCGTCGATCGAATGGTTTTCCCTTACACATCTAATCTTTGACTAATACTCGAAGATAGGTATTGTCAAAGATTGATGCCCGAAAATAGGAATCTAAGGCACCTGTTCTCGAAGATAGGAGCCAATGCATAATTATAACTTTTGCAGGTACGACCACGCTTATGGCCCAGTAAAACATGCTTGGCAAAGACAAGCAAAGATGATTTATGAAAAAAAAAAGAAAAAAAAAAAGATGATTTATGAACATTTTTGGCCGTGGCCCAGAGATAAGCGAGACCAATGATGGATGCCCAAAGACAGGCACCCAAGGCATCAATTCTAAGAGATAAGAGTCGATGTGATTGATTTTTTTGCAGCTGCAGCCATGTTTACGGCCCACCATGATATGTTCGACTAATGACAATCACGGTTGAGTAACAAAATGTCATTTATTATCACCTAGAGATTGGTGAAATCAAGGGAAGATGTCCAAAACGCCATTTCTTAGAGACAAGAGATGGTGCAAAGCTAGAAGGTTATATGACTACAACCTTATTTAGGATCGAAGAAACCCAACCGAAGCTAAACAAGGTTGGCCACGAAGTTGGCCAAATGAATATAGTTTTGTTTAGCCAAGAAAGAAATACATCGAAAATGATAAACAAAACTAAGCAATAAAAAATACTGGGCAGTCACTAAAACTTATGTATATGTACAGAGTTACAAAAAATAATGTCATTACACAGACCCATGCATAGATCATATGAACCTAATTAAATCACAAGTAGTTATTTTTGCACATGAACATGTATATAGTCCTATAAATATAGAAAGCAATGAAGTAATAAGATGAAGTTGGAAAGAATAAGTGTGATTAGGGTCGTGCCTTAACTAATGAAATTATAGGTGTGATTTATAAATTAGAAACTTAAGAGAATAAGGCAAGGGGAAAATGGGAATAGCCGTATACCATAACCCCTAAACCCCTTACCTCATTCTAATTCACATATTCATAAACCAAAAATGTAAAGAAAGAGATTTGAAGGCCGGCCATAACCCTAAGAAGAAAAGGAGCAAAAAGTCCATTTAGAGGCTAAGATTCAAGATACAAAGATTAACGCAAGAACAAATCTCAAATTCCTTATCCAAACAAGGTGAATAATGATCTAAACCATCTCATATAAGTCATATTGAATGTTTAAATTTGGGTTTGAAGTTTAAAATCATATGATTGGATAAATGATGATATGTTTTGATTTAAATGCATGTTATAATTTAAACAAGGATTTTATGGAATAATATAGTTCGGTTTTAAGGCTAAAATCGTGCAAAATGATTTCCAAATGCCATGATTTTTGAATATATTATGTAAAATATTATTTTGGAGATGGGTTTTAATTTTAATAATATTCCAAGCTATGGATAATTTATTATGAATTTTTGAGTAAAAGAAAGGTATATTTTTGGTTTTAATTAATTTGAGGAATTAATTAATTACTTTTGGGCTAAAAACTTTATACGATAAAGATATTATCATTTTGGAATTTACGTGAATTTCTCTGATTTTTCTCAAGAGATTTGGGTGAGTTTTGGATTTAATTAGAAAGGTTAGTATTTAATGATTAATTAACTACAAGGGGTTAGTTAATAATTTTAATTAAATATTGTAGCATTGAGGATTACATGCGGCAACAAATTCTAAAAAGAACTTTATAAAGGTTTTGTTATTCAATAGAAAATTGACAAAAAAGGGGTAAGGTAAAAAGAAATTACTTTAAAAAGCATAAGACCAGTTTTATAGCAAATTACAACTTCGCCACTTACCATGCTTGCTTTCGCCACCATACTCCCATTTATAACCTTTCGCATCCATTCGAAACCAATGCACATGATATCAAGCATTTGGTACATAGTGTATTGGAGAAAGGCAGAAGGAAAGAATGGTGTTGAAGGCATGCTTGTGAAAGGGTTGAAGCAGCTTTTATTTGCTTTCGAGCCCATTGACCTGCCCTTGTTCTAAAAGTAAGCTTCGAATGGGTTGCCACTTTTGAACCCCTTCGATACCTATGCTGCCGCACCAATACTTCTACCTTGGTTAGAAGCTGCCTTTATAACTCTATAAATCAATGAGTTCGGAGGGTGGGGTTTCGAATGGATACCCTTCCGCAACAGAAGCTGCTTTTCTTGCAACTTATACTTGCAAAAGGTAGGAGCCTCTCCCATACCTTTCGACATGATTGAAGTCGTTTAAACACTTTTTACTTGAGCCTAATGCTTTCGAAAGATATGTTTTTGAATGCTTTCGAAATGTGTGTTTTTGAGTGTTTTGAAAGGCATCTTTTTGAGTGTTTCGAAAGGCATGTTTTTAAGTGTTTCGAAAGGCATGTTTTAAGCGTTTCGAAAGGAATGTTTCCAAGTGTTATAAAGATATATTTCATGGTTTTGAAAGAGGATGTATAAAATTTTAAGCAATGAATTCGAAAGGTTTTGTTGCTAGAGTAGAGTGGTGAAAGGGACATAGCCGCTTGCTTCTAACCCATTTGTTAAATTGAAGGGGATGAAGGGCTTGTTTGCTCTATGAAGTCGAAAGGGAGAGTGACGGAGATAAACTTATGGTGTCACAATGATCCAAAGGATATAATCGAAAGCCTTAGTTTTCAAATTTGAGAACCCAATCTCATTTTTAAAGTAAATACATGGCAATGTAAAAGAGTTTTGAAGTGGCATTTAACTTTAAAATTTTAGAGGAAGCTTTCCTTGCTAAAGATAATGGGTTAAGGGTATTAACCATATTCGTTAGAAAATGATTACAAGGAATTAAACCATGGACGTTTATGCTGTTGTGTTATTTGATCAGTTATCATGTATACTTGTGTAACAATATTCACTTTATTATTAACCCATAACTGCATTTTGGGGTGTTAAGGGCAGAATAACTGGCTAGGTTGACCCGGTGGTGAATATACATTGAATTAACTCCTGTGTGAGTAGAATTGCATCCAGGGTGTCAGACAGACCAGAATATAGGATGCCCAAGATAGATCAAAAGATTACTGGTTTAGACAGGTTCTTAGTAAGCCTATAAAAACTATGTTGTGGAAATTGTTATTGGCAGGGGCAAATAGGTTCTTAGTGATCCCATGAAAACTATGTCCCGAATAGGTTGTTGATAGAGATCAATAGATTCATAGTTAGCCCATGAAAACTATGACATAAGAGATGTTATGGAGAATCCAATAGGTTCATAGTGACCCTATGAAAACTATGATTGGATGATGTTATTGGTAGACACCAATAGGTTCTTAGTGATTCCATAAAAACTATGAAACCAGACAGATAGTGCGTAAGCTTGGAATAGGTTATTAGTTAGCCCACGAAAACTAATAGGTTAATAGTGATCCTAGAAACTATAACTTGAGACAAATAGTCAGGTGAGTGGGGATGGGAAATCTAGAGCATATTGCATGTTTGCATATCATCCTGATACATTTTATTATGCTACGTCTTAATCATTATGGATACTTGTGCATAGTATATGGTTATTATAAATTGGGTTAAGATACTAGTGAGGGGAAAACTTGTTCTGCTAAGCGGCATGGTCTCACTAGATATCTACATGGTTCGAGATGGTAGGTTATTATTCACACCAAACTTTTTGTCTGACTCAAAGTTTATGTTTTCCCCTTAAACTCTAGGGTACTCAATTGATTTTGAGTAGTTTGAGAGTTAAGGTTTTCAGGTTCTCCTTTAGACGAATAAGCTTCCAGAGATGTGCAGGAGGCAAGCTAACTATTAGGAGTTCTTTCTATTTGAATCATCCATGCGGTTGGTTCATGTCAGAGGCGCCTAGATTCGCCACGATTGGCGAAATTGAATGGTGGCGGCGGAGGTTACGGCGAGCTCACCGTGGGTGCGGCCTTGGGCAAAGGGAACGACGGCGTGGCTGGATCTGGTCGAAGGTGGCTGAAGCTTGCTTAGCAATGTCATGATAGTCGGCGGCTGTAGGGTAGGGCTTCGATCGTGTTCGTAGGGGTCTGAGAGTTGGTAACGTATTTACAATTTTACCCTTAGTTTTTATTTTAATTTAAATTTGAATTTTAAAACTTCTAATTAGCATAACCTTTTCATACGAGCTCCGATTGATGCGCGGTTTCATCCGTTGGGATTGTATCGAAATTCAGGACAACATGAAACTGGTTTGGTTGAATTGGGAGACTGTTCATGTTTTGGGCTTTTGTTGGATTTTTAAATCGACTATAAATCAAAGGGGTTCGCAACCTTTAAGGGCCATCACCCCTTCGTATTACTATATTGATTTTGGACTTGATCGGTGCACCTTGATTTGATTTGGGGGTTGTGGACTCGTTGGGCGGTCGTAGCTACGATGCGTTACCATCAGCTAGAAAGGGTAAACTGATAGAATCCTACCTTGGGCATTTGCTCACGTGCCTTGTCATACTTTTATCCTTATACACGCCCCACTACAATTTTGTTTTAGTATGGTACTTATAAGGGACATGTAACGACCCAGAATTTTAGTTATTTGGAATTAGAATATTTAATTAATTTTAAATATTGAAAAGTTAATTTTATAGATTAAATAACTTGAATTTCAAAAATAGTGATTCATTGGATTATTTAATTGTTAAATTTAATAATTGAAATTGGTAAACTAATGGAATCTTGAGTTTTAAGTTAGATAAAAATAATTCAAATCTTATTTAATTTTTATTAATAAGAATGAATGTAATAAAACTTTTAAATTGGATTTAAAAGTGATTTACTCGATTTTGAAATATCTCGTTTTAATTAATGAGTGAAAATAGCCTTCCTGGGCATAGTCTCTGATTTCGATGAAACCAGTTTCATTGGATCCATAATAATAAATTATAATACCCCATCAAATTTCGTAGCAATCAGACGTATCATTTGATCATGCGAAATTGAAATGCGTTGAAATTAATATTGAAATTTTAATATAATAATTAGGTTCAGAATATGGTATAACATATAGAACGCCAGGCGGCACGACTCGATTGGAGTACGAATTATATAGCTAGATATTTTGAATTTTAAATAATATATTATCTTCGATTTAACTATACACTGCCATGTTCCTTCTTATCAGCTGCACCTACATGTACGAGCCCAAACCCTTCTTCCTGTTATCTCCCATCACCCCTCCTCTATTTAAACACTACCAGGAAAGAAAAAAAAATATCTCACAAAATACTCATTTAAAAATCGTCAAACCAATTTAAAATTCATGTTTCGAGTAAATCTTTCCTCTGGTATGCTTGGTTGAAAGTACGGTAGACTTTGGATGATCGTCAATGGATAGTCGCGTGAATGTTGAGAGCTAGGATTTGCTTTTGGGGTTGTTGGAGGCCGAGTTTGGGAAATGGTGAGCGCAGTTGAGTTCGTCGTTGCTTGAGTCAGACGTGGCCGAAGATTGGTGGGTCACGATCAGGCGTGGGGTGTCGCGACAGTTTGGGTTCACGATCAGGCATGGCTCGCTCGCGATCGATTTGGGATGGTCGAGTGCTGAACTGGTGGGGTGGTCGTGTAGGATGTAACGAGGAGTTTGTAGGCAAGGTCGGCTTGTCGATTGGGGGCTTGGAGGTGTTGTTCTCGTGTGCATGTACAGGGATGGCTCGGTGTCACTGTGCACGATTGGGTTGGGGAAGAAGAAGTTTGAGGGGGTAGGATTGTAATTGTCTTGAAGTTGTTTAAATTTAACTTTAAAATACTGTTAACTTATATAATTCATATCTCTCTCATACAAAGTTCGATCGAGATGAAACCTTTCGCATTGCGATCATATCTACGAGTGCTTCGAAATGGAACTAGTTTGGACAGATTTGGAGATTATCGAAAATTGGGCTAAAATCGAACGTCGTCTGGTTTTAGTTCCAAACTGGAATGCCTCGGCGACGATAGAAAATTTCGGTGAGTTAAACTCACCATTTTGGATAACTAGTATAATATATAGTTGATAAAAATTGTTGAATGATTGTTTGGATGAATTATTATATTTATTAGTTGGTTTGGATATATTCCTGCCCTTGGAGCAGATGAGACCCTATTACGTTCCCTTGTAAGAGTGGATGACCCTTTGTATACAAATCCCGCCTCGAAGTGGTTGATTTATATTTTATGATTATATAACATTTGTGAGGCAAGGGGAAAACAAGTTTGAGGGATCCAACGGGATTCCTCGCTATTATTGAACTATACCGTTTCAATGATATTTCTTTTATATGGATTATTGGATAATAAATATGATTGTAGATGATGTGGTTATAACATCGTTATATGTTTGAAAATAAAAACCAGTAGCGATAAGAAAATCAATATCGATATTGGTTAAGTGTTGGGTGGCTATTAGCCTTAAATTAGTATTTTAAAAATACTATAAATTGTCGTTAAGTCGGAATTGGTTTTAAAAGACAAGAAATGATTTTTAAATCCGAAATCGGGTTTTGGAAATATTTTGTTCTAGGGATTTATTTAATTAATTTTAATAATATTATTTTTAAGTTATTCAATTATATTAATGTTATTTTATAGTTATTTTATTGTAGTAATATTGTTTTAAAGTGTTTAATTAAATTGATATTGTTTAAAAAGTATTTAATTATATTAATATGGTTTTAAAGTTAATTAATTATACTAGTAAGAATTTAAGGTTATTTAATTATATTGGTATTGTTTTAAAGTTAACTGTCTAAAGTAAGATGGATTTAAAGAATTATCAAAAGGTGATAAGGTTAATTATTTAAGAATAATTATGGTTTGGAATTAATATTAAGGATTATTAATAAGGTTTTAAAATAAATTATTATTATTTATGAAAATGGTGAAGGTTAATTATTATTGTTCTTAAACAATATTTTATAGTTATTAATTATCATTTTTAAGATGTTTTAAAATTTATAAATTTTAATATTAATAATCATTATTATATAATGGTGTTTGAAGTAAAATATTTTAAATTATTTGCAATTATTTCTGAGATCCCGGAAATATATATTTGAAAGACTTAGATTTTATAAAGGAGTTATAAAATGGGTTTGAAGAATTAAGGAAAGGTTATTTGAGAAGTGAAGAGTTTATAAACGATTAGATATTTATAAACGAATTTCAGCAACAGGTTTATAGATTTATAAAAGAAGTTTTATAAATGGTTTATGGATTCATAAAAGGGTTTATAAGTGGTTTTTGAAATGTATAAGAAGCTTATAAGGGATGGAATTTTTATAAAGGGATTATAAATGGTTTTCAGAGGTTTACAAAATGATTTATAAATGGTTTTGGAGAATCGAATAAAAGAAAACTTTCTAAATTTTGTGGATATACTTATGCCGTTGAGATAAGTACATGGATATTTCTAAGTATTGAAATATAGAGACTTGCGAGTATATCTTTGTAATTTATGAAGTGGGTTTTATTTATAAAGGATTTATAAAAAGGAGGCCAGTGGTCGCTATGTGCTTAACCCATGTTGTTTTCACTTATGGAATAAATCTTTGTGTGAATGTTTGTTTATTTGATAGTTCAATAACCGACTATCAAATCTTGGCCTAAATATGTAATCCTTCTTAATTCTGGTGGTAGGGAAATATTCCCTACGTAACACCGAAGGATTTTAACTCTGGAAATATCTAGGGGAAACACGGGAATTATATGGTGCAGTTACCATCGGTGGTGCTATACTGTACGTATAGACTCATTTCGTTCTTCTAAGACAAATGGTAAGGAGATCCGTCCACTTAAACGGTTAGGGGGTGATCCCTGCTCTTATGTATTGTCTGATTATTTCTTAAAGAACAAGTATTGAGCATTCTGAAAATCGGCGTTTGGTTTAGTAGAGCACCCAGGAAACAGAAGAGTGTACTCGTAAGAGTGACTCGAATCTGTAACCACTTCGGAAACCATATACGGTTCTATGGAGGAGTTTCATGATATATTGAGATGTTGGGATCCATGTGTGATTTTGAGACCCATTGGGGGTATGGGAATCCGGGTGTGATTCCAAGATCTAATTGAGATGTGGGAATCTATGTGTGATTCTGAGACCCGTTGGGGTATTGGAATCCATGTGGGATTCCATGATCTATTTGGTGGTGGTGCGTAAGTTGGAATGCCAGACATAACCTCATCAGCGGGAATGACTAAAACCAGAGATATGAGGCATGGCCAGTAGGGTTGCAAACCCATAGGGTGTAGTCGGCTCCTCCTAGATGTCACTTACAGTTGATATGCATGCATGGGGTGATGCACTCGGTCTTAGCGAGACCAGCTATATTTTTCCTATGGTACTTCACTAGGGATGTATGCTGCTTCAGAAGGATAGCTCTGATCCTTATGCAGGAGGATCGTTCCTCGAAGTACCGAGGGCACCTCCATGGAAATCCTACACAATTAGTGAACGCGCCTTATCGATTTTCGATTATATGCCTAGTTTTATTGTGATGTACACTCACGAGCATCACAACTACTTGATTATTATTATTTTCACCCTTAGACATTATCATAATACCAATGGATTTTCTATAGAAAATGTTTTGATTATCGTAAGGTAAAAACCCGTCCGTGTTTATATGCGGCATGGTCTTACGAAATACTTTTGATTTCAAAGATTTTTACATAACTTTTAAATCCAATTGGGTGTGTTTTCTCATGCTGGTTTTCTAGACTGACTCGGGTGTTATTTTATTATAATGCCCGGGTCAGACCGAGTATATTATAGATTAGTTTGGATGCTTGGAGCTTCAAAAGACGGATTGGAGGCCGAAGACGTACTCACGTAGATGGTTATTTTCTGCTGTATGCATGGTTGTGTTGTCAGCAATTGTGAGGACGAACTGTTATAACTATCCATGCTGAAATAGGTTAGTATACTCTGATTGATGTTTGTATACACACATATTACAATTTTGTTTTTGTGTAAAGATTTATGGTATAGTATAGATTATTCGTTCCGCTGTGAGATTATATTCTGTTTAGTTTTCTTCTTATCTTCTTCCTTCTTTCTTTCTTTGACTATCGGGTCTTCCGACATTCGATTGATCGACATGTGATACAATGGACGTATTAGTGTCGATTTTCGAGGGTTGAAAAGACGGGTTCGTTACATTTGGTATCAGAGTTGAAGGTTAAGCGAGAACCTTGGCTTTGGTGGGAATTACTCATTAGAGATAGGTAGGGTTAGTAGCACCCTAGAATGAGTTTGAGTGTGTGTATATATATATATATGAGCGCGTATTTGTTAGTGATATATAAAATTGTTTTATATTGTGTTGGTTGATCTATTAAGTGGCTTATGAACTCTGGTCAATACGAGTAATTAACATCATTGATAGGGATCCCTAAACATTTGAGTAGAGCAATTTGACATGGTATGTTTTGAAATTGGGTAAATGAAATAATTTTACCCTGATTATAGTTTTATATATAAAGAAATAATTTTTTCAGAAAATTATTATGGTATATATGTTGTGCTTCGTTGTTAGAGAATGATAATATTTGATTATTATCATTTGTTGATTGTTGTTTGTGATCGAATAAAGGTTGATACTATAATGTAAAAGATTAACAGTTAACAAGTGATTTTATATAACCAAAGTGAGATTATATAAATATATGGTTTATAAAAGTGATTATAAATTGAAAGGAAATGAAATTTCTAAAGTATATTATATAAATATATGATTTATAAAAGCGGTTTATAAAATTAAAAAGGATTTAAAACCTCGGAATTTGGGAATTTAAATCCTGTTGGTTTTGAAAATGATTTTTCGAGGTTTTGAAAATAATATTAGTATTATTTGGGAAATATTGAGTAGGAATATTTAAATGGATTTTAAAGGAATAGAAAGCACTGAACTCACTTCGGTCGTTGGAAAATAATTTCAGTGATGACTGTACCATCATCAAAGTTCATTTTCGAGTTTCCAATGGAGGAATTGCTACCATTGGAGTTTTGTTAAAAGTAGTTTTGATTTTAAAATCCAAAAGAATGATTTGATACACCAAAGGGAATTATATATATATATATATGTTTTCAAAAATGATTTGAAATAATTAAGAACAAGGTGTTTAAACTTTGGGATTTTCATCTAAATATTTTATTGAGAATATGAAAAAATTGAGATGGAACTTAACTTAAGATAAGTGAAATAAAACGAATTTTGAAAAGAAATTCAGTATAAGTTAAGTTAAATGAAATGAGTTTTTGGAAATAAAATTGATTATGATTGAATGAATTAATGATGGAACTAATTGAATTAGTCAGTGATTTGGATATGCTTTGGAATGTTGATTGATTAAAATTGAATGCTGAAATTAGAAATGGAATTGAATTTGGTTAGATACGGATAAGGACTTAATTTATGAAATAGGAATAAACACGAGAAGAGTTGTGTAAAATGTTTATAAACTTAAGTAAAAATTTATGAAATGATTCATAATTGAAATTAATATAGAGTGAAATGTGTTAAACATGAAATTTGATGAAATGGTCCCTAAGAGATATTGGTATTAAAAAAAATACTAAGTAATAAGTGAATGTGGATAATTGAATGTAGATCAACTGAATGTGGGTAAAATGAATGAGAACGGGATAAAGGTGAATAAAAGGAATTTGGTGTAGCTAAGAATCAATTGAAATAAATACGTAAGTTGTACAGATATTACTTTATTCGCATAACGGTTTGATCCAGATTCGAGCATAGGATTTTGAGTTAATGTATATCGATCCGAGTTGGAATTTTTCACTCGATTCTCGACGGCGAGCACTGGATATGGATTTTTGATTGATTCTGGGATTCTCTATCATAGTATATGGCTATGCAAGGAGAATAACGGTTTCTGATCAAGGAACCGGATCGGAGTCCGCACTAGAGGGTCGTGTGAACGATACTAGTTCGGAAGTGAAATTGTGTGATTGAGCGAGCAAACAGATTTGATATTGCGTACGGATGATATATGTACATCGTGTAGGCTTAAGTAAAACAAATGTTGAGAATTGGGAAAATACAAAATAAAATAATTATGAACTATATGATTGGATATCATTGGTAAATAAGATGCAGGGAAATATAAAAGTAAGAGCTAATTTGATGCCCTTGATTTCATAACTAAAATTGGATTGCCCAACAAAAAGGTACATGTTTATATTGTCGATTAATTTGATGGTTTTATGATTGAGCCACTTGGCTTTAGTTTTCTTTTGCTGGTTTGTGCCCTGAGTGGCAATTCGTAGTTGTTTCGATCGAGCCACGCAAAGGAGATGCTGGCGAAATTTTAACAAGTTAGAAATTTTGAGGAAATTTTTTGATAAATAAAATTTGATTTTGAGTTATAACTTGAAATGATTGAATGAGATGATAGTAGTTGGAATCTATGGATGGATTTGGAAACTTGGTAAAAGTAATAACAAGGTTTCAACAAATTGGTTTTGGGAAGTTAAAGGTTTAAAAGGATATGGCAAGTTATTTGAACTAATTGGTTCTATAAAAGTAAGGGGTTTGGGCATTTTTCCTACCTTGGCAATTTCGGGGACGAAATTCTTTTAAGAGGGGAAGAATGTAACGACCCAGAATTTTAATTATTTGGAATTAGAATATTTAATTAATTTTAAATATCAAAAATGTAATTTTATAGATTAAATAATTTGAATTTAAAAAATAGTAATTCGTTAGATAATTTAATTGTTAAATTTAATAATTGAAATTGGTAAAATAATGGAATCTTGAGTTTTAAGGTAGATAAAAATAATTTCAAAGCTTATTTAATTTTTATTAATAAGAATGAAGGTAATAAAACTATTAAATTGGATTTAAAAGTGATTTACTCGATTTTGAAATATCTCGTTTTAATTAACGAGTGAAAATAGCCTTCCGGGGCATAGTCTCGAATTTTGATGAAACCAGTTTCATCGGATCCGTAATAAGAAATTATAATACGCCGTCAAATTTCGTAGCAATTAGACGTATCGTTTGGTCGTGCGAAATTTAAATGCGTTGAAATTAATATTGAAAATTTAATATAATAATTGGGTTCAAAAAGCCATCTTCTCCATATGATCGAATTAGGCCTCGAAACTAGTTCCATCGCGTTCGTAATAAGGGTATAACATATAAAACGCCAGGCGGCACGTCTCGATTGGAGTCCGAATTATATAGCTAGATATTTTGAATTTTAAATAATATATTATCTTCGATTTAACTATACACTGCCATGTTCCTTCTTATCAGCCACACCTACCTGTACGAGCCCACACCCTTCTTCCTGTTATCTCCCATCACCCCTCCACTATTTAAACACGACTAGGAAAGAAAAAATATATCTTACAAAATACTCATTTAAAAATCGTCAAACCAATTTTAAAATTCATGTTTCAAGTAGATCTTTCCTATGGTATGCTTGGTTGAAGGTGCGGCAGACTTTGGATGATCGTAAGTGGACAGTCGCGTGAAGGTTGAGAGCTAGGGCTTGCATTTTGTGTTGCTGGAGGCCGAGTTTGGGAAAATGGTGAGCGCAGTTGAGTTCGTCGTCGCTTTAGTCAGACGTGGTCGAAGATTGGTAGGTCGCGATCAGGCGTGGGGTGTCGCGACAGTTTGGGTTCACGATCAGGCATGGCTCGGTCGCGATCGATTTGGGGTTGGTCGAGTGCTGAATTGGTGGGGTGGTCGCGTAGTGGATGCAACGAAGAGTTCGTAGGCAAGGTTGGCTTGTCGATTGGTGGATTGGAGGTGTTGTTCTCGTGTGCATGTATAGCAGTTGCTCGGTGTTACTGTGCATGATTGGGTTAGAGAAGAAGAAGTTTGAGGGGTAGGATTGTAATTGTCTTGAAGTTGTGTAAATTTAATTTTAAAATATCGTTAGCTTATATAATTCATATCTCTCTCATACAAGGTCTGATCAAGGCGAAATTTTTTGCGTTGCGATCGTATCTATGAGTCCTTCAAAATGGAACTGGTTTGGACTAATTTGGAGACTATCAAAAATTGGGCTAAAATCGGACGTCATCCGGTTTTAGTTCCAAACTGGAACGCCTCGGCAACGATAGAAAATTTCGGTGAGTTAAACTCAACTTTTTGGATAACTAGTATAATATATAGTTGAAAAAAATTGTTGAATGATTGTTTGGATGAATTATTATATTTATTAGTTGGTTTGGATATATTCCCGCCCTTGGAGCGAATGAGACCCTATTACGTTCCCGTGTAAGAGTGGATGACCCTTTGTATACGAATCCCACCTCGAAGCGGTTGATTTATATTTTATGATAATATAACACTTGTGATGCAAGGGGAAAACAGATTGGAGGGATCCAACGGGTTCCTCGCTATTATTGAACTATATTGTTTCAATGATATTTCCTTTATATGGATTATTGGATAATAAATATGATTGTAGACGCTGTGGTTATAACATCGTTATATGTTTGAAAATAAAACCCAGTAGCGATAAGAAACTACCTATGGTGGTCGGATTTTGCTTTTTAGGGTTTGGAAACGTGGTGGCGGCGGGAGCGCTTCTAGGCGGCGGAGCTGACGTCAGGGGTGGCAATGCTGCGCCTTGTCGAGAGGGTGGCAGTGGTTGTTTCGGGTCTGGTCTGAGATGACCGTAGGAGGTACAGTCGTTGGTCAAACTCTGGCAGTGATGAGTTTTAGGTCGAGGTGCGTACATGGGTGAACATGGTATAGGAAGGTAGCATTATTTACTTTAATGCCATTGTTCTATTTTTATTTAATTTTAAAATTTTAACTTCTAACGTGAATAACTTGTTCATACGAGCTCAGATTCACACGCGGTTTTCTCCGTTGCGATCGTGTCCAAATTTCGGACATTATGGAACTTGTTTGGCTGCATTCTGAGACCATTAGATTTTGGGCTATTTTTGGATTTTAAAATCGTTGATAAATCAAAAGGTGAGTGTTTAACCCACTCACAACTACTAAATTGTATTATGTTAGTTAAATTGAATTTATGATGTGATTAGAAGTTGATTGATTGCTGTTTGATATATTTAAATGGTTGTTCCAGTTAAATCTAACTTTTATTGAATATAATCGCCATTTAATTTAATATTGAATTTTAAATTGCCTGTTAATACCTGTTAATGATAATCAGTTAAATTGTTGTTATTTATTGGATGATTTGGATGATTATTGTGATGGATGTTTAAATTTTGATACTAGATGACTGGATGTTATATTTATATATTGTTATCACACTGCAATTTCTCTTAGTTTATTATTAGAAAAAATTACTATGGGTTGAAATGATACATACCCGAACGATCTGTAGATTAGGGAAAAATCGTTACGGGTTGAAATGATAGACTCGAGCGATTTTATGGATTTTGAATTTAATTCGTGATTGCGGGTTGAAATGACTTATACCCGTAAAATTTAAATTATTGCTGGTTGAAATGATAGATATCCGTATCACTTGACCATAGGGTAGAAAATTACATACGGACACCGAATTGGTAAAATTAAATGATTTTAAACCTTAAATTTTGGATTCCAGCTAAATGCTATTTTGAAGTAAAATTAGATTTATATAAATTGAATTATTTTAAAATCCAAGCTTTAAACGTTGAATTGAAATCAGTTTAAATGAATTGTTTAAGAATTCAAATTGGAACTTTAAGTTGAATTTTGAAATATAAATGAAATTTATCGAAATTGAGTTGTTGTAAATGTTTGAATACTTTAAACTTTGAACTCTATTGAATCGAAGTAGTTTGAATTTATAGTTCAAACATGGATTTGAAATCGATATAAATTTAAATGGTTTATCGAGAATCTGAATTAAAAGATTTAAAATTGAGTTTGTTAATTTGAAAACTGGATATGGTCTAGGTTTGTTGAAATGAGAGAAATAGTTTAATTTGATATTAATTTCAAATTAATTATTTTAAACCGTTTTAAAGATATATTATTTTAAATTCAGATTTATTTAGATTTTCAAACTATTTACTATATAAACCATTTCCAAAACCATTTTATATTAAACCATTTTAATCTATTTTAAAACTATTTTAAACTATTTTAATCTATTTTAAACTATTTTAATCTATTTTAAACTATGTAATCTATTTTAATCTATTTTAAACTATTTTTAATCTATTTTAATCTATTTTAAACTATTTAAAACTATTTTAATCTATTTTAAACCAATTTAATCTATTTCCACTAATTTTAACCATTTAAACTATTTTAAAGTATTTTAACTATTTTAAACTATTTAAAACTATTTTTGACTATCTAAACTATTTTCAAAAATTCAAACGGTGCAAGGTTAATTGTTTAGTTTTAAATCCTTGATTTAAAAGCGAATATGGTTAAATGATGTTATAACCTAAGTTGGGATTTGAAATAATATTTTCTAGTGAAATGATATATTTTGAGTAAATTTGATGATTTTGAAATGAGGGTTAGCCTATCTTGTGGAAATGATTTAGAAAGTTAATATGACTTCGAATGTAATATGATTTTAAGTGAATATGATATTTTGATATCAATTCTGAATTGGTTTTGGAAATGTAAAATAACCATCCGGTATGAAATAAGCGTTTGGTTGTTAAAGAGACCGGGATCGGATATTGTCATACTCTCTGCCAATACCGAAAACCACTTTAACAACTGTGCACATGGTGGAGATTCCAGAATGAAGTAGGATGGTTTGGCGAACGATTCTGTATGAGGTATTAACGTAGCCCAAACTCCCTCGAGTCAGCTTGATGTGACTAAAACATGAGCTATACCTGGGCCAAGTGAGGTTGCACCTCCGATCGAACATGCTTCTTCGATATCATATCTGTTGCTTTGTGATTGATTTGGTGGCCACCCCTCGATTTGATTATGGGAGTGTGTTCCGAGGTGGACGGTAGTAGCTATTATGCATTACCACCAGCCCGGTTCTGCAAATGGTAGAATCCTATCGTGGCATTGCCTCGCGTGCCTTGTCACATGCCTTATCGCTCCCATTACGAGTTTGGTTTGTGTCGTACCTATGGAGTGCTCCCTGATAGCCCACCAGTTTACAGTGGAGTTTACAGTATTTTTATAGACTAAGACATTTATATAAAAATGTGTTAAGGGGGATATGGGTAATGCCTTAACGCTACTTTAATACTTTACCGATAGACATATTATAATAGCGTATATTACTACATAGTAGATAGTTTAATAGATCCTTAAGAGATGGAACCCCGAACATCTCTTAAGTTATTGCATGCACGTCTGACATTGGCTAGGAGATGTAAAATCCCGTAAACATCTCTGAAGCCGTTACACTCATATTTATTTACTGTCATTTTAACTTACATAAGATCTTTTAGTTCTAACTCGAGTGTTTTGTCTTTTGATTACACTCGGGTCAGTCTGAGCTTTTCAGTGTATTTCTGGAGGACGAAGACGGAGATTTGTATACTATATTATTTCATGTTGTTCTACTGCATTATCTATTTATTCCTGCTGTATGTATGACTCTGATCTATATTGTAAAAGTGTAATCAAATATTATTTGTAAAACAACTTCATGAACTATTTATTTGATTATTATATTTTGTCATTCCGCTATGAGATTCTGTGTTTTGTTTTTCTTTCTTTTCTCTTTATTTTCTTATTAACCCCATAACAATCCTCCCTTTTGAATGGTTTGAGTCCAACATGTGTGGTTTATTGTTGATTTAAACCGTCCAAAAAGGTGGGTCGTTAAATATGGAATATGAAATCAGTTTTGGTAAGTAATTTATAACCCTTGGTTGTAAACAATAAGTTAACAGATATGAATTATTAATGTATAACAATTGTTCTAATTATCATCTTATTATTTAATCCATTTGAAATTAATTTGGAAATCAATGGGAATTTAATGTAATTGAAATGTTGATGTTAATATAAGAAAAGACGTTAACTGTAGAGTATGAGTATAATAAGATGAACTTATGTTAATAAATTTCATAAGGGAAATGTTGATTTAATAATAAGAATGTAAATCATAATAAAAGAAATTGTTGGAATTTAAATCATAATAAACTAGGATTTATTACTATTGTAATTTGACGTTAAAATTAATGTAATATTTAAATATTGGATTTCACATGGAAAAATTAATTTTAAAAATATTATTAATTTCTGTGTAATCAAGAATGATGAAAACTATTAACTTTTAAATTTGAATTTAAAAGTGATTAAATTGATTTTTAAAATAATAATTCATTTAATTAACATGAAAATTAGCCTTTTTGGGCACTGTCTCGGATTTCGACGAAACAAGTTTCATCGAATCCGTAATAGTGAATTATTATAGGTTTTCAAGTTTCGTAGCGATCAGACTTATCGTTTGATCGTGCGAGCTCGAAACACGTAGAAATCAATTAATGGGATTTAATGAATATAATTTGATTTTAAAAGCTAACTTCTATATACAATAGAATTAGGGTTTGAAACTAGTTCCATTGATTTAAAAATATCGAAAACATATATATCGATATATTGGATGACCTATTTTAGTTTTGGGAACGAAACGGGCTTTTCGGGTTGTTGTTATTGTTTCAACCTAATTTGATCCGTTCCATCTGTTCTAATTGATCTCTGTCTATATATCGGCTGTTATAAACCCTAGCAGCTTCTTGTTTTCATTTTCCGTACGTACAATTTCTATCTATCTGTTCCTTCTCAATGGCAGACATTTCAAAACCCTAATTCCCAATTCCAAATCAAATCGAAAATCCAAACTCCTCAAACCCTATCATATAATATATCATCTTGAAGCTCTCGATGAACGTAATCTGCATCTGCAATTCTTTTTTTGATTGGAGCTTCGGTTTGGCCAGAAATCAATGAAGAAGTCTCGGCCGTTCATGTTAGGGTTTAATGATCAACGGCGGATCGTCGACAATCGACGATTGGGAGGCACTGGCGTGTAGAGGAGGCTGAGGCGAGTTCATCCATGCGGTTAGTTCATATCAGAGGCACTTAGATTCGCCGCGATTGGTGAAATTGAACGGCGGCGGCGGACTGCTTCAGGCAGCGGCGGAGGTTACGGTGAGCTAGCCGTGGGTGCGGTCTTGGGCGAAGGGAACGACGATGTGGCTGAATCTGGTCAAAGGTGGCCGAAGCTTGCTCGGCAACGTCGTGATAGTCGGCGACTGTAGGGTAGGGCTTCGATCGTGTTCGTAGGGGTCTGAGAGTTGATAACGTATTTACAATTTTACCGTTATTTTTTATTTTAAATTTGAATTTTAAAACTTCTAATTAGCATAACTTTTTTATACGAGCTCTGATTGATGCGCGGTTTCTTCCATTGGGATCGTATCAAAATTCAGGACAACATGAAACCGGTTTGGTTGAATTTGGAGACTGTTCAAATTTTGGGCTTTTATTGGATTTTTAAATCGATTATAAATCAAAGGTGAGTGATTTAACCCACTCACGCAATACTAAATCTTCCTATGTTAGTTGAATTAAATTTATGAAGTGATAAGAAATTTATTTATTGTTGTTTGGTAATTTAAATTGTCATTTAAATTTAATTTTAATTTATATTGAATTAAATTAACATTTAAATTAATATTGAATTTAATTGTTATACGTGATATTGATAACTAGTTAATTGTTGTCATTTATTGGTTGATGTGGATGTCGATTGTGATGGATGTTTATTTGTTGACATTTTGGACGATTGGATGTTTATTTATTTTTATATATCCCTGTTTCACTCCGTATATTAATTGAAAGCATATATACTGTTATTCAAATTATTCGAATAAATAAAGAAACAGGTTGAAATGATATATAGCTATGACACTTTGATTTGGATTGAAATGATATATATCCATCCCTGAAATTAAAAATTGAAATAACTATTCACTTGGCCATAGGGTCGAAAATCATATACGGACACCGGATTGGTTAAATTAAATTGTTAAAATATTTAATTTGGATTTTGGTTAATGATATTGTTTTAAAGGAAATAAATTATGGATTTCTATGAATTGAATTATTTCCGAATTAAGCTTTGAAATGTTAAAATTGAAATTGGTTAAAAGAAATTGTTTAAAAAAATTGAATTGGAAATGTGAAGTTATAATTGATACTTGATTTTAATTCAGAAAATTGATTTATTTTAAAGATTCGAACCTTAAAATTGAACAATGATGTTTAAATTGGTTTAAGGGTTTTAAATCAGTAAATTGAAATTGGACTTGAAATTGATATAAATTGAAATGGTTTAAAATAAGAATTTAATTGAAATTTAAATCATTGAATTGGATCGTTGAATCGAATTTGAAGTTAAAAATGAACGTTTCAAAAATTGAAGTTAATTCGAATTGAAATTGAAATCAAGTTGATTTGGCATTAAATCTAATTTGAGTCAATTGAATCGAAATTGAAATCAAGTTGATTTGGCATTAAATCTAATTTGAGTCAATTGAATTGAAAGATTGAAATTGAAGTTATTGATTTGAAATTTGGACATGGGTCCAGATTTGTTGAAATGGAAAGAAACAATTTGATTTTATATTATTTTCAAAATAAATTAGTTTAATATAAACTGTTTACAAACTATCTTTTCAATATTGATACTTAGATTTTCCAAACTATTTTACTATGTAAACCACTTTCAATACTCAAACCATTTTATATCGACCGTTTCAAACTATTTTAAACTATTTATAACTGTTCAAACTATTTTCCAAAATCTCAAACTGTGTAAAGTTGGAAGGTTTATATTTAAATTGTTGATTTAAATGCGAATGCGGTTAAAAGAAGTTATAACCTAAGTTGGAAATTGAAATGTTATTTTCATGTGAAATTGACATAATTGAGTAAATTTGGTATTTTGAAATGAAGTGATATTTTTGAAGTGAATATGATAATTTGATATCAAATATGAATCGTTTTCGAAATGTAAAAGAACCAAACAGTGTGTAAAACGACGTTTGGTTATTAAAGAGATCGGGGCTTCTTATTGGCATACTCTCTGTCAATATTGGAACTACTTTAAGAACCGTGTACGTGGTGGATGTTATCCAGAATGAAGTGGTTGAATTGGAGGCGTTTGCTGGATTTGAAGAAAGAGAACGATGATGGATGACCTCAACACTTATGTCAATTAGAAATGACTAAAACATGAGCCTATGTTTGGCCAAGGGGTTCGCAACCTTTAGGGGCCATCACCCCTTCGTATTACTATATTGATTTTGGACTTGATCGGTGCACCTTGATTTGATTTGGGGGTGGTGGACTTGGTGGGCGGTCGTAGCTACGATGCGTTACCATCAGCCAGAAAGGGTAAACTGGTAGAATCCTACCTTGGGCATTGCCTCATGTGCCTTGTCATACTTTTATCCTTATACGCACCTACTACGATTTTGTTTTAGTATGGTACCTCTAGGGGACTCACTGGCTACCGACGTTACTAGTTGTGTTACAGGACCTGCATAGACAACCTGCTTAAAAATGTGTTAGGGGGGATCAATGTAAAGCCTTAACTCTATTTTAATACTTTACTTTACTGATAGACACTATATATATAGCGTATTTTACTACATATAGATAGTTTAATGGATCCTTAGGAGATGGAAAATCTCATAACATCTCTTAAGTTATTGCACGCACGTTATACACTGGATAGGATATGTAAAATCCCGTAACATCTCTAAAGCCATTACACTCATATTTACTTGTTGATGATTTAACTTACATAAGAAATTTTAGTTCTGACTCGAGCGTTTTGTCTTTTCATTACGCTCGGGTCAGCCTGAGCATTTCAGTGTTTGAAGACATTATTTCTGGACGATGAAGACCGAGTTTGGTATATTATATTATTACCCCACTGCATCATTATTGGTATGTTATTGTCTGTTCTCTGATTATGTTGTAAAAATTGTGTAATCAAATGTATATTGTAAAACAGCTTCATGAACTATTTATTTGATTATTAAATTTTGTCATTCCGCTACGAGATTCTGTGTTTTGTTTTTCTTCTTTTCTCTTATATTCTTATTTACCCCATTGATAATCTACCCTTTTGAATGGTTTGAGTTAGACATGAGTGGTTTATTATCGATTTAAACCATCCAAAAAGGTGGGTCGTCAAATTTCCATCAGCTAAGAGTGGTAGGACAGTATTCCGTTGGCGGCATTTTGGACTAGGTATGGTTCGTACGAGTGGTTAGTGATGCCATTAGGGTTAACGAATGCGCCAGTTTTCTTCATAGATTTAATGAACCGGGTTTTCCAAGAGCACTTGGATAGGTTCATATTGCTATTCATAAATGACATCTTAATATACTCTAAGGATGAAAGGGAGCATGAAGTTCATCTTAGAATGGTGCTTGAGACACTGAGGTAGCATCAACTAAAAGCGAAGTTTTCAAAGTGTCATTTTTGAAAGAAAGAAGTTAAGGTAGCGTTTGGTTTAATATGAGTTTTGTATTTTGAGTTTTTCACATTAATTACAAAATATGAGAGGAGTGGAGGGACGAAAGATAAGATGGAAGGAAGATGAAGGGGACACAGAGGGGATGGATGAACGATGGAAGGATGGATTGTTTCTCATGCTTTTCTTATTTCTCAAAACATGAAAAAAAAAAGTTGTTTTCTATTTTGTATGTTAATTTTTTTTTCTAAATTGGCTGTTTTCCATAATATGCATGCGTCGTGCGCATTTTTGTATGGAAAAATCTCAAAATGAAAAAGGATAAACCAAACACTACCTAAGTTTCTTGGTCACATGGTTTTAGAGAAGGATTTGTCAGTCGATCCGGATAAGATCAAAGCTGTTAACAACCGGAAGAGATTAGAGATGGTGACTAAGATCAGAAGTTTTCTTTGGATTGCTGGTTACTACCGGAGGGTTATTAAGGATTTCTCGCAGATAGCAGCGCCTTTGACTAAGCTAACTAGGAAGGACGTGATGTTTATCTGGTCTGACAAATGTGAGGTAGCATTCCTTAATTTAAAGCACTTGTTGATCGAAGCGCCTGTATTAGAAGTTCCAGATGGGAATCGGGAATTAGTAGTGTATACAGATGCATGTGGAACTTGATTAAGAGCTATGTTGATGCAAAAGGGTAAGGTCATTACCTACGCATCTCGATAGCTTAGACCTCATGATGTGAGATACCTTACTCATGATTTAGAGTTAGCAGTGGTCATCTTCGCATTGAAAGTACGGAGACACTATCTCTTAGGGAAGATATTTGAGTTATACACAGATCATAAGTCCTTAAGGTACTTATTCTCTCAGAAGGAGTTAAATATGAGATAGCAGAGGTGGCTGAAGTTTTAGCAACATATGATTTTGGTATAGAGTATATGCCTGGAAAGGAAATAAAGTAGCGGATGCTCTTAGTAGAAAACATCAGAATGTGGTGTTGGCTATGTTAGCAGAGTGGAAGGACCTAGAGGCTTTGACCAGTTGTAGTGTGCAGTTAAGATCTACTGCTAGAACTAGTCAAAGCACCACCATGTTATCCTGCTTGGAAGTCTGACCAATTCTGATCGAAAGGATTACTTCTAAGCAGAAAGAGGATTCGTGGTTGGCTGAGAAGATTAGAAGGCTTGAGGTTGAATCAGAGGTTGATGATCTAAAGGATTTTAGTCTTAATCAGAGGAGATGGTTGAGAAAGAAGGGACGGTTGTGTGTTCTGAATGTCGGGAACCTAAGGAGAGAAGTTCTTAGGGAAAGTCATCGATCAAACTTTACGATTCATCATGGGGAAACCAAGATATATCATGATATGAAGAGGAGTTTTTACTTGGAAGGTATGAAGAGGGATGTTGGCTTGTGGGTAAAGCAGTGTGTGAACTGTCAATAAGTAAAGGCAGAACATCAAAAGCCCAGTGGGTTGCTTCAACCTTTGGAGATACCAGTTTGGAAATGTGATTCGATATCCATGGATATTATAAACGGGTTGCCAAGGTCGAAGCGAGGAAATGAAAGTATATGGATCATAGTGGACAGGTTGACCAAGAATGCCCATTTCATTCACGTTAAGTCAACTAGGATGGCACCTGTTTTGGCAAAATTGTTTATGAAGAACATAGTTAGACTACATGGGATTCTTAGTAGTATAGTCAGTGATAGAGATACTTTGTTTACTAGCGAGTTCTAGAAGAGTCTACAGGATGTGTTAGGTACCAAGTTTTAGATGAGTACTGCTTATCACCCTTAGACAGATGGGCGGACAGAGAGAGTCAACAAGGTACTTAAGGATTTGTTGAGAGCTTGTGTGCTAGATATCGGTGGGTTGTGGGAAGATCACCGACACTTAGTTGAGTTTTCCTATAATAATAGTTATCGGACTAGTATAGGAATGACGCATTTCGAAGCTTTGTATGGAAGGACATCCAAGTCACCAGCATGTTGGTTGGAAACTGGAGACAGATTAGCCTTAGATCCAGATCTGGTAAGAGAGGAAACAGAGAAGATTGAGGTGATTTGAGGTAGGATGAAGGAAGTTCAATCTAGACAAAAGAGTTACGCAGATAAGAGGCATAAGGATCTAGAGTTCTCAGTTGGAGATAGGGTTTTCATTAAAGTGTCACCCATGAACAATGCGGTATGATTCGGGAAGTCAGGGAAATTGGTACCGAGATATGTTGAACCGTTCCCAATTATAGAGAGGATCGAAAAGTTTGCATATAGAGTAGAATTGCCGAGCAGTTTGGCAGGTGTCTATAATGTGTTTCATGTGTCTCATCTTCGTAAGTATGCGCATGATCCAGAGGCTACTATCCCTCTGACTGCATTGGAAGACTTAATAGTAGAACCGAATCTGACAATTGTTAGGCAACCAATTCAGGTTGTAGCAAGAGATGAGAAGAGGTTAAGAAACAAGACAGTCAAGTTGGAGAAAATTTAGTGGAGCGACAACGAGAAGGACTGTACTTGGGAGACAGAAGACAAGATTAGAGATACTTATCCCAATTTATTATAATGGTATGTTCTATATCTGTTATATATATAGACTGTTTGCTAGTCAGGTAGGCTAGTATGGTAGTTAGGTGATGTTACAAATGATTACTATGCTTAGCATTTAGTCCTTGCTGAATTTCGAGGATGAAATCCTTTAAAGAGGGGAGCCTGTAACACTCCTAATTTTAAATATCATTATTCAGGAGATTTAACTAGATAAATTAAAAAGAATAATGTAGAGGTTAGAGTGATAAGGGAATTGAGATTTGGAAACTAATTAGGGTCGTGCCATAACTAATGGAATTATAAATGTGATTAATAAATTAGAAACTTAAGAGAATAAGGCAAGGGCAAAATGGGAATAGCCGTATACCATAACCCCTAAACCCCTTACCTCATTCTCATTCACATTTTCATACGACAAAAACATAAACAAAGAGAGTTGAAGGTCGGCCGTAACCCTAAGAAGAAGTGGAGCACAAAGTCCATTTAGAGACTAAGATTCAAGCTAGGAAGATTAAAGCAAGAACAAATCTCAAGTTCCTTATCCAAATAAGGTGAATAATGATCTAAATCATCCCGTATAAGTCATCTTGAATGTTTAAATTTGGGTTTCAGGTTTAAAAACGTATAATTGGATGAATGATGGTAAATTTTGATTTAAATGCCATGTTATATTTTAAACAAGGTTATTGTGGAATAATATAGTTCGGTTTTAAGGCTAAAATCGTGTAAATTGATTTCCAAATGCCATGATTTTTGAAATTTTATGTAAAACATTATTTTGGAGATGATTTTTAATTTTCATAATATTCCAAGTTATGGATAATTTATTATGAATTTTTGAGTGAAAGAACAGTATATTTTGGGTTTTAATTAATTTGAGGAATTAATTAATTACTTTTGGGCTAAAAATTTTATATGATAAAAATACTATCATTTTTGAATTTATGTGAATTTTTGAGGTTTTTCTCAAGAGATTTGGGTAAGATTTGGATTTAATTAGAAAGATTAGTATTTGATAATTAATTAACTACAAGAGGTCAGTTAATAATTTTAATTAAATACTTGAGCATTGGGGATTACATGCGGCAGTAAATTCTAAAAATAATTTTATAAAGGTTTTGTTATCCAATAGAAAATTGACAAAATAAGGGGTTAGGTAAAAAGAAATTACTTTAAAAAACATAAGATCGGTTTTACAGCGAATTACAACTTCGCCACTTACCATGCTTGCTTTCGCCACCATACTCCCATTTATAACCGTTCGCATCCATTCGAAACCAATGCATATGGCATCAAGCATTTGGTAGGCAGTGTATTGGAGAAAGGCAGAAGGAAAGAATAGTGTTGAAGACATGCGTGCAAAAGGGTTGAAGCCACTTTTATTTGCTTTCGAACCCATTGACCCGCCCTTGTTCTAAAAGTAAGCTTTCGAAAGAGTTGCTACTTTTGAACCCCTTCGATACCCATGCTGCCGCACCAATACTTCTACCTTGGTTAGAAGCCGCTTTTATAACTCTTTAGATCAATGAGTTCGGAGAGTAGGGTTTCGAATTTATACCCTTCCACAACCATTGAAGCTGCTTTTCTTTCAACTTATACTTGTGAAAGGGTGGGAGCCACTCCCATACCTTTCGACATGATTGACGTCGTTTAAACACTTTTTACTTAAACCTAATGCTTTCGAAAGGTATGTTTTTGAGTGTTTCGAAAGGTATGTTTTTGAGTGCTTCGAAAGACATGTTTTTGAGTGATTCGAAAGGCATGTTTTTAAGTGTTTTGAAAGGAATGTTTTAAACATTTTGAAAGTAATATTTCCAAGTGTTATAAAGATATTTTTATGGTTTTGAAAGAGGATGTATAAAATTTTAAGCAATGAATTCGAAATCGACCGCCACTAGAGTAGACTGGCAAAAGGGGCATATCCGCTTGCTTCTACCAATTAGTTAAATGGAAGGGGACGGAGGGCTTGTTTGCTCTATGAAGTCGAAAGGGAGAGTGACGTAGGGTAACTCATGATGTCATAATGATCCAAAGAATATAGTCGAAAGCCTTAGTTTTCAAATTTGAGAACCTAATCTCATTTTTAAAGTAAAGACATGGCAATGTAAAAGAGTTTGAAATGGCATTTAACTTTGAGATTTTAGAGGAAGCTTTCCTTGCTAAAGATAATGGGTTAAGGGTATTAACCATATTTCATTAGAAAATGATTACAAGGAATTAAACCATGAATGTTTATGTTGTTGTGTTATTTGATCAGTTATCATGTATACTTGTGTAATCATATTCACTTCATTATTAACCCATTACTGCATTTTGGGGTATTAAGGGCAGAATAACAGGTTAGGTTGACCTAGTAGTGAATATACATTGAATTAACTCCTGTGTGAGTAGAATTGCATCTAGGAGGTCTGATAGACCAGAATATTGGATGCCCAAGACTGATCAAAAGAGTATTGATTTAGATAGGTTCTTAGTAAGCCCATAAAAACTATGTTATGGAAATTGTTATTGGCAGGGGCCAATAGGTTCTTAGTGATCGCATGAAAACTTTGTCCCAAATAGGTTGTTGATAGAGATCAATAGGTTCATAGTTAGCCTATGAAAACTATGGCATGGGAGATGTTATTGGAGAATTCAATAGGTTCATAGTGACTCTATGAAAACTATGATTGGATGATGTTATTGGTAAACACCAATAGGTTCTTAGTGATTCAATAAAAACTATGAAACCGGACAGATAGTCCATAAGCTTGGAACAGGTTATTAGTTAGCCCATGAAAACTAATAGGTTAATAGTGATCCTAGAAACTATAATTCGAGACAGATAGTCAGGTGAATGGGGATGGGAAATCCAGAGCATATTGCATCTTTGCATATCATCCTGATACATTTCATTATGCTATGTCTTAATCATTGTGGATGCAGGTGCACAATATATGGTTATTATAAATTAGGTTAAGAAACTAGTGAGGGAAAAATTCGTCCCGCTAAGCGGCGTGGTCTCACTAGATATCTATATGATTCGAGATGGTAGGTTATTATTCACACCAGACTTTGTTGGACTCGAAGTTTATGTTTTCCCCTTAAACTCTCAGGTGCTCAATTGATTTTGCTTAGTTTGAGAGTTAAGGTTTTCAGGTTCTCCTTTAGACGAATAAGCTTTCGGAGATGTGCAAGAGGCAAGCTAGCTATTAGGAGTTCTTTCTGTTTGATTCCACTGTGTAATTGGATGAAATGGCAAAGTTGTTTAAGTGCCTATATTTAGACTCCGATCAACCAAGGGGACATCTTCATATGTCGCTTTTGGCGTAATTTGTAATAACTATATTTCTTTGAACTTGGTTTACGAATTGGGATTATGTAAAGAATTTGAAATGCTATTTGTAATGAAATGAGAAATTTGTTTTAAATTGAGTTTAAATTTTTTCATATTCATGTGTTTCTAGTATACAATGTATCTAACATTACCGCATTTGGTAATCGAGTATTAATAACTATGGATGACTGCAGCATCCATAGCAGTTAGTTTTGGGCCTCTAAATGGGGGATGTTGCAGATAAGAGGGCCAGAAATGAGAGGCCCAAATATAAAAGATGTGGCAACACCGGATGTAATGGTCCGCTTTTCTTACTTCGAAAGACGAGCCATTTGGGGTAAAAAGATAGAAGAAAACTAATCAACACAGAATCTCACAACGCAACTGGATAATATTTAATAGATGACATAAGGGCATACAGAGTCATCACCATATTAATATTACATCAGATTCATACTAATACAATCCAATTGGGACAGTTATAACTGCCTGCCCCTGCCTTACTAACACAAAATACATACATAGAGGAATAGATAAATACTAGCTAACGGTGAAGCCACCTACTCCATGCTCCTTCAAAATGCATCCATGAGAAACCTCGTTCACTCGGCTACTCATAAAAATTTGAGTACCCAAGAGTTTTAGGGAAAGAAAATAAAATCGGGTCAGACATGGTCCAGTGAGAGTAAACTCAAACAATTGAATTATTACTTTTAAGACTCTTTTAAAATCAAAGTTATCTCATATGACCACGCCGCACATAAGCACGGATGAGTTTTTACCTTACGATAACCAAAACACCTTTTTATAGAAATCCAATGATATTATAATAACGTCTTAGGTTGTTGAAAATAAATATAGAACTTAGCTGAAATGCTTGCATCCCACATTTTAACGTATTTGGGCACAACTAAGTCTGTAATGCACTTATTGGAAATCGGGTTCCATCAATAACTATGCTACTGGGGTACCGCCCGTCACAGTACATCTCTAGATAAAATGTACCGTGGTCCACAAGAACATCTTGTACCCTTCCAACACTGGACCGGCCTACCCCTTATATTGGATAGTACCGAATATGATCAGCCTTGGGTTATGATCAACAACCCTATTGGGCTCGAAGCATACATGAGTAAAACAGACTCGCTCTAGATTAGGGATGACTATACCTTAATGGGTGCGACCCATATAGCCCTACTGCATCTCTCTTGTTTTATTTTTACCGGGTTGTGAGGCTTGAGGCCACGTTTTACCTTCTAAAAAATTTGCATCCTTACTTGGAATGCTAACGCAGCTTCCAGGTGACACAAATGTTAGCATTCATCCATACAAGTCATTTAGGAGATGAACGGACGAAAAGCACCAATTCCACTACACTTATTTTGGAATCACCCTCAAGGTTAGTAGCAAGTATCCCTTACACTCCAATGGTCTTTGTCTTTGGATTTTTCCCTTCAGGTGTTACCAATTTGAACGCTTAAGTTGGTTCGAAGTGGTTTTCAGATAACAACTGCTATCTGATCCCGGTCTCTCCGAACCAACATTCGACAAATTATTAAAAGATTAAGTTATCGATAGTGGACAACTCCACTATCTAGGTGTGAAGATTTGCATATGGAAATGTCTTCCATATTCTTAAGTTATCATGTCCCGCTTATCGAAATAACTCCCTTGTGCCCATCACGTTTCCAAAATTCGGCATTTGTGCTAAACACAAGACGATATTCTTTTAATAAAACGTGTCGATGTTTTATTATAACTACTCTTATTTGTTTGACTACTTAATGGCATGGAGAAGAGATCCCTTGGTTCAAAATAAATTTAATTATGAAAGAGGGCTAGTTGAAAATAATTGATTGAGTTTTATATTAGACCTTTATTAAATAATATTTAAATACTAATTTAATTACCTATTAAATCATTATTTAATTTCTAATAAATCTTAATTAAATCTAATTTAAAACTTAATTAATCTTGGTTAAACCGTAATTAAAATCTTAATTGAATCTGGTAAGATTAATTAATTTAACCCTGCCTAATTAGTACTAATTATTAATTAACCCCAATTAAATAATAATTAATTAAATTTAATTAGATAAAAATTAATTCTTAATTAACCCTTAGTAATCATTAATTATAATTCTTTAATTAATTAATCTGTACTATACTATTATTACTGAGTTAGATTTCAAGAGCTCACAAGCCCCTTAAGTATTTTGTGAAATGAACAGTCACATTTTTTATTTTGTTTATTCTTTCTATTTTTACCCAAACCTACTCACATTTAATTAAAAAACGTAAGTTACTTCCTGCCCATTCCATAAAACCCTAACTCACAAAATAATGAAGATGAATATCGACCGATGTGGAAATCAATGATTGCTCTCTTCTTCTTTGCCAGTGTGAAAACTTCCACCTTAATTTTCCTATTTGCGTATTTCTCCTCCAATCCTTTAATTATTCAGGTAATTTTCAATTGGATCTGTTGTTTTTTATTTTCAAACCTGATTTAACTCCTTGATTTGTTCGATTTGCTTATGTCTTCATTGTTTGCTTTACCTTCTTAATCTTCAGAACAAACGTAGTTGCTTCATCGATTTTCTTCGTCTATATTTCAGGTATCGTTATCCTTCGTTACTATTCTTTTAATTATTATGTTATCCATATTTAGGATTTGATGATAATTTGAATTGATTTAATATTTAGAGCATGATGGTTTGATATTTGGCTGGAACAGACAGATCTGTTAGATGATTTGAGGTTGCTCTAATTAAGGTTACTTCATTGTTTTTTTCTACAAGTAACTATGTAGATTGTTAATATTTTATTCCCACGGTTAATTGGAAGACAAAGCGAATGATTTGTGACATGTTCTTTGAATTTATTTTCAATTATAATTTCAACGAAAATGGCAAACCTTTAACAATAAAATGGAAAACCTATAACGAAGTGCATTCTGAGCTCAGCCGCTACATAGCAAGTAAGGTTTATTTTAATGTCTTCTTACTGTGAGCATAAGAGATAACTCTATGTAACGAATAAAGAAAAAAGTAGCTATCTTCATATAAGTATGTTGAGTAACAATTGTGGAAGTTCTGAAGTTATAACTAATCTATGTATTATAAGAATTGACATAGAGATTTACATTTGCTTAAGAAAAAGAATCTGTAAGACATCAAGTGTTTCTGAGTGCATTCTTTTGTGATTTGCTGATTTAACAATAAAAATATAGCAATTTTGTCCGTGCTAATGTGTGATTTATGTTTTGTTTGGTTAGATTACGTTAAACGTCTAAATGAACAAAATTATTTGAATAAGTGCCACCAAGTGATATTATGGATGCGCACTATAACTATAAGACATTATAATACGATGCGTTCAAAAGAATGTACTATAATTTTGTTTTGAGTACCATTATTTACCTTCAAGTTCTTACTATACCATTTTAAGATAGCTTTAGTTACTCAAAAGTAATATGTATTTATTTATACCCACACAAATAACCTTTTTAGGCACTTATTGTGTGACTGTTGCAATATCAAGTAAGGCGGGTGCAAGTGTAGCTGAAGTAAGAATAGGCTTTTTTATAGTACAAAATGAAATCATTCATTACCAACTCCCTATTTAAACATCATTCGAATAAAATTAAGATCTTTACAACTATGAGCTTATAAATTTGAAATTAAAATGAATATACAGAGTTGTGTAGCGAAATAAAACAACTATAAGAAACATTGATGGAAAGCAGTAACAATTTTTCCATAATTAGAAATTTTATTGATGTACTTTGAAGTCATAGTTACATGTCAAAGTTAAAGATTTTTTTTATTAAGCCATGCATTATTAAAACTATTAAAGAAAACTTATTTTATATTGCATTTTATTTTAGTATATAATTATGACTAAGAATATTATCAGTTAATTTTATTTCAGCATCTGACATTTTAAAACTAATATTTGCCTTATGTTTAATAGATGATCGTATTAAAATTGATTTAAATTTTGTGGATATGACATAGTTTTCCAGCATGTTACTATAAATTTCCATGCATTCTTCCTTGCACTATATCATCTGTCATATTTTTATAAATAGAAGTACAGTCCATTAGCAATTTCTATAATATTGTTTTTTTGCTTTATACAAAATTATCATTTATGCATTTTTTAACTGTTATAATCCAATGAATGCATTTTCAAAAAAAGAGTGCACACTACCAATATCTTACTTGGGATGTTTTAACAGCTCTATATTTATTTACGCTCTCTATGTTAGTGGGTCAAAAATAAAATGATACACAATATATGACAATGTAATGATATATTTCACTCTGTTTTTATAAATGTACTATTAGACGTCAATCAAAAGCTTGGTTCAACTCAATGTATCGGTAGGAGAATGGGAAGCAGTAATCCATGTTTACTGCTGATACATAATTGATAGAGATTTATATATTCGCTATAATCTATACTCTATATAGATAATAAGAAGAAAATTGATTAATCAAACTTTGTGATTTTTAAAGTATCTACTACCTTCGTAACCATTTATTCATATAAGGATGTTTCTCTTTTTAGTCGAACTGGGATGTGAAATTGAGTAGGTTTCTTCAGCGTTGTTTTATTTCTCATAACATAATTATATTTTTGTATATCTAATTTCGGTATTCATCTTGCAGCTTTGGAATTTAATGTAATTGTTCCATTTTTCGATATTTGCATGCTTTCTGGTATACATACTTACTACAGCCTTTTTCCCTTACTACAACCAATTTTTTCTTGGTTTTCTGTTTTTATTCCAACTTTTTTGGGTGAATATAACAGCCTTCTTCATTTCTGTTGGCTTTGTTTTATTATTTTTTCCACTGTTTTAAAAAGTCACAGGAAGGATGTAAAACTCTTTTGATTTAGAATATCACGATGATGATTTGTTTCAGGTCATTTTGTAATTCTGTATATGCATGGAAGGGATAATAAGTTAATGATAAGATATGGTTTTATATGTAAATATTACGTTTATGATTTATCATAGGCTATTTTTTGATTTTTAGTTTCATGAGTCCTTTATATATCATATAATGTAATTTAGCCGATTAGGAATGTTTGTTTATATAGATTTTTTTACGATGTTAAAATTTAAGCATTACTTTATTAAATTCAATCAACAAGCTATTGTATTGCACGGGAAATAGAAAAGAAAACTGGGACATAATACATGATAACTTAAAACCAAAGCCATCTTTTGTGGAAGCACTTGATTGTCATTCTCATCTCCATTTTGCTGTAAACTCTCATGTTTACCATCAGGAGAATTTGTGTAATTATATTTAGGAAGGAATTCTAGAACAGTTTCAATAGTAATGAGCAGGATTCCGGTCATGTATATACAACTAGAAAAATGCATAATAGACATGTTCTAAAATAACCAGTACTTTATCCTGATATGAGACTCTTAAGTTTTAACATTTTAGCTACGCTCTACAGTAATGTAAATAAAATAACCATGAATAACACTTCTTCTAAAACATGCTTCAGCGAGTAGAAATAAATATTACTATATTAGCATTAGTGTCACTTTCAAGCTATTATTTAGTTTGTTTATAGTTTATATAGAGATACCGGGTTCGCCTATTATTAGTTGAGTTCATTGTTATTTTTTTTCATAAAAAGATATTTGATGTTCAAGAAACAGATAATAATGTTATTTCATTAAGTAACACAATGAAACATTATTTGTTAAATAACATAAATGGACAGTGTCACTAAATGATTTCTGTCTGTTTTAGTATTAGCTATTGACAAATGTATTATTACATTGAATACACAATGGAATACTATTTTATTGTACATAGCTATCGGATCATTTATGTTCAATTTACTTCCCTGCTGTTAACTTGCAATCATCAGTGCGTTCATTAAATGCGCATTTCATTTTTTCTAAACCTAAGATTACTAAACAATATAGTTTTCTAAAGGTTATTAGAACAACTTAAAGTTGCAAATGTTTTGGTTGCTCCTGATTCGATAAAACCAGTGGTAGTAACATCTAGACGTATTATTAAGAAAGACTTGGAGATTTACTGATAATTAATATGAATTATTTCTTCTTTTTTGACTAATTTATATATGTTAAATATGTGTTAGCATGTTAGCTTTGCTATAAACTATTAGAAATATGTTGGTTCTTTCAATAAATATTATTACAAGATGTTTTTCAATAAATAGCCTATTATGAAATTGTATAACAATTATAATTATATAGAAGAATGTTATGGAAACTACATCTTTATAGAAATACGGCTATAATCATGTGAAATATTATTATTCCATACTCATATAACATAGACCACCATCATCTTCAATTAACAATAATTTTTTCAATGATTATGTTATTTTAAAGCTAACCATATATGAAATCAATAATTATAGTGACATTAACTATTAACACTGCATATATTTTGTTAATTTATGGAGTGAAGAATCGTAAATTCTATGCATCACTTTTTCCTAAATTTAAACTAAATTTAATTACTCCATAATAGTGTAAAGGTGACCACCATTATATTCCACTAGCTATAATTATTTTAATTGATTATGTAAATTAATAGATAACCATATGAATATTTCATTATCATATCAGTATAAACTATCAATACTATATTTGTTTCATCAATTTACAAACTCAAAGACCTAATAAAACATTACATCAACTTTAATGATAAATTTGTTGACTATCATGATTTATTAAAAAATGATGAAATTAATTCTTTTACTATTTTAATGCAAAAATTATATTTTTGAATTTTGATTTTTTGATTACTTTGATGTCCTCATGTCATCTAACTGTATTGATATAAAATTTGATCGGACTAGATTAAATCATAATATCATGTATAAACTAAATGCTTTGATTTCTATTATTTTACTGTTGTAAATGAAGTTATAATCCAACAATCACATTCTTTATAGTTTTTTTTATCATTTTTTAAGTATTCTTATTTCACGAGGGGTTTCAATTTTCAAATTCTTCATTAAAAAGTATAGATATAACAATAAAAAAATTCCTCCAAAGATATATGCAACTTATTTTATTGTCATAGCATTCAAAACTAATAATGATGTGGTAGTGGACAATGAATGTAAGGTAGTTAATTTGTAGAAATAGATTTCTTTTGCCTATTTTCATGCATTATACTTATATTTAACATGTCCTTAAGCATTGATCATATATGACATCAAATGAGGGTGTATCTTAAACTACTATAACTTGAATAGTTGAAAACATGTTTGCTCTGATTTATGTGTAGGGTGATTGGAGTAATGAATATCATGAAGGTTTGCTATCGTCCGAGGCAATCATAAATGGAGTAGGTACAATATCTATTGGATATGCACCATCGAATATTATCATGAAAATATGAATGGATTGGACTTTTTGTACTCATTTTATTTAGGATTAAGGTTTTATTTAGTCTATGACCTTCTGGTAATTTTAACTTTATTGGGATATGGTATTTACAATACCTAAACTTACAATTCATTTAATATTAAATTCGTAGTTATATTAGATTTTTGAAACTAATGACATGGCCACTTAGGACTCGAAATCAAGGTTATATTATTTTCAAAAATTGTATATTAGTCTTCAATATAAAATACATTGATATTCATTGTATTTTACAAACTAAATTTACATATGAAATCTCCATTTATATGGCATGTTTTATTTATACCGATATTTTAGTACGCATGCGATGCATCCCATTCATTTTTATATATTTTTGGCAGTGGTTAAAATTTTGGAATTAGGAAATTATTGAATTGCATATGATTCAATGGCATATAACCGGTTGCAAATCAATTGACAAATTATGAACGAAATGGTGTTGTCAACACAGAGTAAAGAATATGGAACCCTTTAATTACATAGAGGTACATAAATAATACCTTTTACAATGTGGTTGTTGGTTAAACTTCTTACTACTCCATTTACATCGATTTTGGGAAACTGGATCATTAATCTCTAAATTTATATAATTGTAGGTGATAATATAATTCTTTTGGTTCTCTTAATTGTTAAATATACCTTTTTATTTAGTTATAATCACAAATTTAGATTAGTTGAAATTAACATTTAAGGACTCTTAGCAAATTGATTTTACTTTTTGTACTTTATCCAAACTCTTGAATTCAATGGTTTAACATTTACCAACATACCAGGAGAAATAAATTTGTATATTAATATATTAGTGTGAAGTACCGTAACTAAATATTTGGTGAGACCATATGCACTACCTTCTTATGCAAATGGACAAACTAATCTTTAGAAAGTGAGCAATTTAATTCTACTTTTTTTTACATAGCAAAAGTTGAACCCATAAAAAGTTTAGATGGAGGCTTTGAAACTTTTCCCATGGTTTATGAGCTTAGTATAATAAAATTTGATTTTATTAATACTAATCTTCAACCATTTCTTCAAATGATTACGTTTTCTGTAACGACCGGGAATTTTCCGATCCCGAAAATTCCAAACAGTTAGGAAAAAAAGAAAAAAGATAGAAGAAGAAATAGGAAACAATCACAAGATCTCACATTCGCAGCGGATCAAAATATAATAACATTTATACAAAGAAAAGCCGTACTTGTCAAATTACATTTTAATACATCAGAGTTATAATCAATCACAGACAACTGGACAGTAAAACAATATGTCCCAGATACAAAATAATACTCAGTGAGTTACAATCCATACGTTCCTGCCATCCAGCTCGCCAACTGAGCTCCAGAACGTCCTTACCTGAAAATCTGTAATACTCGGTCTGACCCGAGCATTACATCAAAGTAACACCCGGGTCAGGCTGGAAACCAACGTGAGTAAATCAATATAATATGAAATACCAAGCTATATAACTCATGTGAATTACCAGGGTAACTCGTACTTTCTACGAGTTCTTACTTATAATAGTCAATCATTTATCACTCACAACCGTTCTCAGGTTAAATGTCCATGTTACTTAACTTATTCCATTCCAACCTGATTAATCTCACATACCCAATTTATAAAAAAATTGATTACAAATCGAAGTGGTTTCGGGTATTACTGATACCCGACCTCAGTCCCTTCGAATTCAATATCATCTCTAATCCAAATTGATAAGTTTTAAACAATACAATTATATTCTCCTTGCATAGTCACAACTATGATAGGGAATATCCAGAACCAATCAAAAATCCATATCCAGGTTCGCCATCGAAAATCAAGCGAAAAATCCCAACTCGGATTGATAATACTATCTCAAAATTCTGTGCTCGAATCTGGATCAAATCATTATGCGAATAGAATAATATACGTACATCCTACGTATTTATCTTCATTGATTATCAGTTAAATCAATTTCATTTCATCCTTACCTTGATTTTATTCACTTATTCACATTTGCCTTAATCCCCATTTGGATTATCACTTCAATTCTTATCTCAGTTGGGTATTTAATCCATAACATTTTGAACTCCGACCAGTTTATATTTAGAAAATAGCTTGAAAATTTAAAAATAGATAAATAGTTGAAAAATAATTATTAACTGTAAAATAGCTGTAAAATAGTTAAGTAATTGTAAATAGTTGAAAAATAGTAATTATTTATAAAACAATTGAAAAACAGTAATTAGTTTATAAATCAGTTGTAAAATTGTTGAATAGTTCCAAAAGTAATTGTAAAACAAGTTTAAGATAGTTTTAGGTTTAAAAAGAAAGTTGTATAGTAAATAGTTTGGAAAAATAGGTTTATATTAAAACAATTTATTTTGAAAATAGTCCAGAGTCAAACTGTTCAATTCCCCATCAATTCAATTTAAATTTCCACTTCCATTCAAATTGACTACCTTCTAATTTGAATAACTTCAATTTCCCTTGAACTTTATTTATCCCTAATTCAAGTTGAATTAACCTCAATTTCTTTCCAAATTCAGATCAAATTCCACTTGATTTTAAACATATTCACTTTAATTACAATTTCAAATTATTCAAACTAATTTCAAATTGAATCCACTCCAATTTCAAATCATTTCAATTTCTATATGAATTAATCCCAATTTCCATTTGAATTTGAACTCATTCAATCTTCAATTTTATTTCAAATTAATCCAATTCAATTTTTTCATTTAATTTTATACTTATCCATCTTCAATTCTAGTTAATTCAAACTATATTCAATTTAAACTAATGAAATCTAAATCTCAACCTTAAACCATCTCGAATTATATAAATTTGAGTTAAATTTTCAAATGTTGATTTAACCCCTTAAATCAAATTAACCTTTATTTTTAAATCAATAATCCAAACCTTTAAATAATTTAATTCTGAGTCCAATTCTCAAAATTCCATTTTAAATTATCTTTACTTAACTTATTTCAAAGTTCAAATAAGAGTTCAAAATAATTTTAATTTACCAATTCAATTATTCAAATTTTCAGTACAAAGTAAATCCATATCCTTAATTTCAAATTAAAGTTTAATTTCCCTTTTATCTCAATAATGGATATATTACCACACTTCATTCCTCATTCATTTAAACAAATCCAATTCACAATTTAATGATTATTAATAACAATAGGATAATATTATCCAAATTATTTTAAAACATCCATCCATTTTCAATTTCCAGATCTCATACCCATTTTGAGATCACACAAACTCCAATTCAAATTAACCATTAAACTTCCCAAGTTAGATTCCAATTTCATCTCGAAATTTCCAATTCAGTTGCTTGTTAAATTATTTAACTTTCCCAAAGTTAAATTCAATTTACTTAATCCAGCCAACCTTACCCAATTTGGATTCCTATTTCAAATTTTAAACTTCACATTAATAATCTTATAAGTTCAAAAACTTATCACTTTGGGTATCACGTTTCATTCCAAATTTAAAACTCAACATTTAGAGTTTATTTCAAACCATCTTTGATATTACGTATATCCCTCATATATACATATTATTTTCTTTACACACTAAGTTATCCTTAAATTTTAAACAACTTTTGGTTTTTAATTTAAAACAAATTTTCAAACAACCCTTGTTTGTAAAACAAGTCCCTTTTATTCAAATAATACTTATTTATTATTTCTTTTAGCACTTTGAAACAAATTCCAAATTTTCTGGCTTAGATTTAAAACTTCACAACCTAGGTCATCTTCAGTTCCAATTTATAAGTCATACTTATCTAAAACATTTCATTTTGCTTACTCATTAATACACATCTTATTATTAAACACAACAATCATTTATGATAACAACCAAGATTATCATATCTGGAAACCAATTCATTATTATCTTATTCTGAAACTTTTCCCCAATTTCTAGATTTAATTTCAGTTTGAATCCATTTCAAACTTACCTTTATTTAATTTCAATTTGGTTGTCTTTCTATTACCTCTTAATTTAATTCCAATAATTTAACAACCAATTACCTTAACATTTATTAGTTAAGAAATATTGCTTTATATATATCAAAATATATTCTTATATAAAATCATTTAAAATCTTTATATAAGAAAATAACAAGTACACTCTCATATATTTATATACACACACACACACACACACACACACTCAACTCATTCTAGGGTACCGCTGACCCTATCCTTAATGAGTAATCCCTACTAGAGCCAAGGTTTTCGCTTAACCTTCTACTCTGATACCAAATGTAATGACCCGGAATTTTTCGATCCCGAAAATTCCAGACAGTTGGGAAAAGAAGAAAAGAGATAGAAGAAGAAACAGGAAACAATCACAAGATCTCACATTCGCAGCGGATCAAAATATAATAACATTTATACAAAAAAAGCCGTACTTGTCAAATTACATTTTAATACATCAGAGTTATAATCAATCACAGACAACTGGACAGTAAAACAATATGTCCCAGATACAAAATAATACTCAGCGAGTTACACTCCATACGTTCCTGCCATCCAGCTCGCCAACTGAGCTCCAGAACGTCCTTACCTGAAAATCTGTAATACTCGGTCTGACCCGAGCATTACATCAAAGTAACACCCGGGTCAGGCTGGAAACCAGCGTGAGTAAATCCATATAATATGAAATACCAAGCTATATAACTCATGTGAATTACCAGGGTAACTCGTACTTTCTACGAGTTCTTACTTATAATAGTCAATCATTTATCACTCACAACCATTCTCAGGTTAAATGTCCATGTTACTTAACTTATTCCATTCCAACCTGATTAATCTCACATACCCAATTTATAAAAAAATTGATTACAAATCGAAGTGGTTTCGGGTATTACTGATACCCGACCTCAGTCCCTTCGAATTCAATATCATCTCTAATCCAAATTGATAAGTTTTAAACAATACAATTATATTCAGGATATCATACCCCACAACAATTTACCCTGTAATATCATAGTTTAACCAAAGTATCTCATATCACAAAGCATCACAAATCACATATCAGAGATATCAAATAATCTAAGTCATGCAATATATCTTAATCATCCATAAGCAAGTTTTATATAATTCCTAATTAATTTAATTAATCTCCAATTAAATTAATCACCAACTTTAATCACTTAGATTTAATTTTAAATCCTGCTTACTTAACATAATTAATTACAAATAAATTAATTAATCATCCATTAATCATCCATCTTAATTAATCATCCTTAATTAATTATTCTTTAATTACATTAAGTAATTTCCCTTAATTAATTACATAAATTAATTACTCTTTAATTATTCTCAGTAATTAATTAATGATCCTCTAATTACTCTCATAAATTACCCTTTAATTAATTACATTTAACAAGTAATTCTTAAATTGCTCACATTCATTAATTACCCTTAATTAATCATATGCAGTAATTAGCTATCCTTTAATTACTTACATTAATTCATCCTCAATTAATTCCATAAAGTAATTATCCTCTTTATTAAGTAATTTTCCATTAATTACTTATACTAAGTAATCACTTAATTAATTTCATTAAGTACTTAATTATTTTCACAAGTGATTATCTTTAAACTTACTAAACCAATTAAATTTCTTTAATTAATCTCCATTGATTTATTACTTTTAAATCACTTGTTAATGATCCTTAAATTAATTATGCTCATTTACTATTCATTAATTACTTTTATAAAGTAATTACCCTATATTGATTACATTAAGTGATTAACCTTTAATTAATTCCACTAATTATTGATTAACCCTTTAATCAATACTTTAATTCAATAATTATCCTTAAACCTATTTAATTACATTATCCAGTTTATTTAAAATAAACTTTTTAAAGGGTTATAAATATTGAAATTCTTAAACTCAAAATAATTCTATTCTCAACCTTAATATATTCCAAACCTTAATTATTTTAAATTGAAATGGTTGATAACTTGTTTATACTTGATCAAATTTGAACTTAAAACTCGTTATTACTTTTCTATATTTAAAACTTGTTAACATATCAAGGAACCCGAGTCAATCCATGTTTTACTCGAACAGATACTCGAGTTTCCTCATCTTTTTCTCGGCTTCAGTTTTTTTTTATTTAAAATAAAAATTTTGAAAAAAATTGGAACTGTTAAAACTTCAATCTGTTACACGATTACCCTGCTAACATACTCGAAGTAAAACTCAAGACTAACCAGATTTTACCCGAGCTAAAACCCTAGAAGAACACTCACTAGACAAAACCGATACGCTGACATATCGTACACCTGCACAGACCATCGGCGATGATCCGGCCTCCACGTTCGCCTCCGACAAGTCGCCCATGACTTCCTCAAAACACCTGACCACCCAGAAGAAAGGAATTCAAACTTCAAAGGCAAAAAAAAAATGAGCAGTTCGAACGAAACCAGGAACAAGGTCGATCACCAAGAACCGCCTCGCGACGCCTTCACCGATCACCAGAAATCTTGGCATCCTATCCAGAGACTCGCCGTCGTCCCACGCTGCTGTTCCACCTACCCTTACTAATTCCGATTCACCATAGTCGGAGAAATCGACTCGAAACCAACCTCGTCTCAAACCACCACTAAAACCCTAGATCGATCTCGCTACGCCACCACGATGCTTCAGAAAATCCTTGACTATTTTTCCCATTATCCTCGTTCCACGAGCCACCTTTGACCAGAACCTTGAGCCTCAGCTCGACATCGTTCAAGGGAAATTGACTATAAACCTAAATTTGATCATCTCCGAATACCTCATCAATCACAGGATTTAAAATCACAAAATTTACATCAAAATTCAAGTTTTTCCATCACGAATTAGCTTACGTAATCAAAGTAAAATTTCCAGTTGATCAAATTTTAGCCTATTTTTTATTATCTCTGAGATTTACCATTATTGAAGTAATTTCTTAATTAAAATTCTTGGAACAATTTTTATGATAAATACTTCATTGTTACAGACACTTCACCTTTAAAAATCAAAGCTTGAATTAATATGGATTGGGAGATATAAATTTATTTGAGTAGTTTGACCCTGTGAATATAACAGAGTCAAGAACAGGGTTTCACACAGACATGCACATAAGTATATATATTCAATAAGTTCAGCTATTATCCAAACAAAGTACATTCAAGCAACAATTATTTCACACATCAGAACGAGATTGTATCATATGCTTCTGATTCATCTTTTTAATAATTTAAATTTACTCACCTCTTGGAAGAATAGAGAAAGCTGAAAAACTTATGTCTTTGAACTGGAAATTTGAATTGCCACTTGATTTAGATTTGCTAGCTGATCTTGATTGAAACTGAATTGAATTCACTTGAATTTTGCTGAGCTTCAGGTTTGCGAATTTGATTTTTGTTTGATTTTTTTTTCTTTGGCAGTATTGTTTTATCCTTCTTTTGTTTAACTTACTTCAAATGAAAGAAAATGAATAGAGGATAGGCCCGGTCACATATATCTGTATATAGGAAATGAAGTGTGTAGAGCAAGCTACCAGCTAAGATTTTCTTCCAGGCTTTTACATTTTATATTTTATTTTATTTCTTTTCTTCCTTTATAACCTTGACTTGATTTTATGTTTTGCTACTGACATTGTTTTGAAATGATGCATTGTATGCTTGAGATGAACGTGCATTAAATGCTTGTCTCACTAGGTCCCTACATATAGATTTATATATACATACATTTCATATGTATATTTGTTTTTACCAAATGCATTTGTATTTGTTATCATATATACATACTTATACATAGTTACACTTACCTATTTATACTTAAACATATTTTTGATATACATTGCTTTATTATATATCTATATGTATATATATATATTCACATTCATACAAACTTTCTTATATTTTATTTTGTGTTGGCATAAATATACATATACATACATTTATATACTTATATATTTATTTAAAATCATAAACTTGTATATTCTTAATTTTCATATATATATTATGAGCATACACTCATATACTTGTATATGTATGTTCTTGTATTATTATTTTTCAAACGTCGTGAAGTTTGTATATATTTATCTCTATATATATATGTTTATGGGTATTTTATCTTAATTTAAATGTTGGAGTTTACCTATGCAAAAATTTATTTTCCTTTCTATAGGATTTACCCTACCCATAGATTTCAGAATTAAATATCTAATTTTTTTTTAAACCGATCCGTATGTGTTATAACTTAAGTTTGTATATAGTGTTTAAACCAATTTATATATATATCCAGATACTTTAAATCATAAATTTATTTGTTTTGACTAATTATTATTTATATTTCAATAATGATCAGTTAATCTCCCAATCACAACCGTCAGAAAACCCGGGTCATCGCATTTTCAATTAGTGAATGTTGTATTAGGTTGCAATAAACATTTGTTTGATCATAAAACTTCTTCAGTGTTACGGGTGGGTTGAGCTAACTGATGAAAAAATGGGTTTGAAAACATTATTCTTAATTTTGACACCATCAGATTGAAGAAGTCCTAGATGTTTTAATATTGACAAAGTTTATCCTTAGCAGTATATAGGCATACTACAGACATCATCAGAAAGAAGATGGTGCTGCCTCAAAAATTAGTTTATAAGTTTTTTGGTACATGCTCTAAAATGATATTACTTAATCTTACTAATTTATGAGGCTAAGCTAATGATTTGATTGTATTGAATGCAATGTACCTTATGACATGGCAAATAACCGTAATGAATGCCAATAGTGACACTCATGTCAAAAGTTGCATTTATCTCTCTCGGTGTCCTATTTCACAAACACACAACTTCTGGTATAAGTAATCTCATACAACATTAAAACTTACTTTCCCTTCTTTTATTTTGAACTCTTTATTGTATTACGAAGAGGGGTTAAACTTATTGTGATGTGCTAATAGAACAATGATTTTATTAAATAATAGCGGTAATGGATGGTGATTAATATTTTGATTGTTTGATCATAGATCTTGGAATTGGAACTCACTAACATCAATTAGTATATGTTCAAAAAAATATAAACATATCTGCATAGAGGATTGTGTCTATTTTTACGAATTTATATTTAACATTGACATATATCTTACATATTGAAAAGTTGTAGCTTTGTTGTAATAATACATCAGACTATATGGGCTTCATTAGATTAATAACGTATAAATTTCTATAAGGATAGATGTTGGTTTACAATGATATGTACTTCGATTATATGATTTTGTAATGAAGAATGAAGCTCAGTAGTTCAGAAAGGTTGCTCATTATGTGTAACATATTATAGTGTAATGCATTACATTGTTGTATGTGACCCAAGTTATTGCATCTTTCATTCCAATTTAGTTAGCAATCATCAATCTAATATTAACCTTTTCTAGAGGTAGATGATGAAATGAGATATTTATATCCACACAACTAAAATAGAATTTTATAAACAAAATAATTTACATTGGATTAAAAAATAGTACCGTAAATAATAATTTTCTTCATATGGGACTTAATACTGTAACTTGATTCATTGGTTTATTTACTTGATTTATTTGAAGGATCTTTGTAAATAACATGCATGGTTAAATCTTTGCTTTCATGCCACTTTCACGAGCATAAAAAATTGATACATTTATTTTATTGCATTGTTTAGAACATAATTTGACATTTCTACTAAAACAATTGCTAAACAAAATCACCTTTTGGACAATATCTTAAGCATATGTCAAGAAGTGAGAAATAGTCAATTTAATTATCGATAATCCTACAATAACACAAAGGTTCAACAACAATTACAAAAATAAATATAGCTACGGCTTGTGTGCGAAGCACAGGTTCGAACTAGTTATTATTAAATACTTAATTAATTAAATACTGATTACTTAACTTAATTACTTAATAATTATTCTTAATTAAATAATTAATTGATTATTAAACTCATACTTCAAAATGATTAACTTTGGTACTTAATTAGTGTTTTTGCAAAGTTTACAAACATTTTAAAAGAGAAACGTCTTTTAGTTTAGAAATGATAACTTTTCTCGAACTACATCCATGGCGACTATTGCTGTGGATGCAGAACTTAATTTAGCTTCTAAGTTAAACTTTCAAAAACTTAACTACAAATTTGTACTCATTTTAAAACATAAGTAAAAAGTTTTGAAATTTAAAACAGAGTTAGAACTATAAAAATATTTTTGTGAATCTAAAACTAGTAAACATGATTTGTACTTCGACGGTATCTAAAGTCTCTTAAACATGAATAACTTGCTAATAGACAAGGTATACATTCTACAAATCCATGATTTTAAACTACACTAACATATTTTCACATTAATATAGCCAAAGATCACATTTTAACACTAAAACAAGTCATTTTAGATTTCGATTCACAAGTCTAATTCAAAACACAACTATTAACACACATATACATCCAAAACAACATGGATCTAGAACCAAACCACCAATATAATACACAGTAAACATTACAATACATAAAGGTATAATCTTTCCCAAAAAACAAAGTGTTTACTCACCAAAATCAAACAAAATCCTTTCTAATTTTGAAATAGGCCTAGAACTTTGTAAATCCTTTATAAAAATATGATTTATGGACCTAAGCAAAAGAAGTTGGGCTTGGCCTACGGAATATTGGGCATAGCTAAGGGTGGTGGGAGGTGGATATGGGCTTATTTGGCTAAGAGGAGGTAAGGGACGAAGAAGAAAGTATTTTAAAGCTATTTTAAGAGTTTAAAAGGAAAAAAGGAGATGGTGTTGGATTTTAAAATCTTGGAGGAAGCCATTAAAGTGAGTTTACAAGCTTTTAAAAGAAAATAAATTTTGAGAAGTTTTTGAAAAATAAGAATGGAAGGAGAGAGAAAAATGAGATTTGTTTTTATGGAAAAGAATGAAGTGAAATTACCTTTCTACTCCTAAGTACACTTGCCCTCCACTAATTTGGTGCCACCTCACTACCTTATCCCTTCCACATGTTCACACACAAGAACCAAGGGATCTCCCCTTTTATTCAACATGTATTAACCAAATGTGTACTTAGGATAAGAAATGAAGTGATGTTTCATAGTTTCCTTTATTTAAATTTGATTTTTAACCTGAAAACGGTCAGATCATCTTGCATAAGTACACTTATGATATAAATCTTCATTTTTTTTCTAATCCATGTTTAAGTTATTTAAAATGTGTAAATTTTTTAAATAAAGTATTCACAACATTTAAACAAATGGTGAAAAATTGAAAATTTTGAAAAATCCTTTCGGTCACATTTTCTATTTTCTTTTGAAATACATATTTTTGTAAACAAAATTTAAAAATCTTTTCACCATCGCTAGTTATTTTTTAAAAAGGGTATTTTGAGTTTTAAAAACAATATATAAATTATTTAATAATTTATTAATTACCTCTATTTAAAGTTATTAAATTTCGGGTCGTTACATTCTCCTCCTTAAAAGAATTTCGTCCCCAAAATTAGCACACAAGAAGATAACTCAAACTAACACAAAAGGGTTTATATATTCATATAATGAACCCATACAAAAGCATACACTATGCAACCATATCACAACAGTACCTATATATGTCATACAATCAAACAAACAACTATCCTACCAACAACTCCGGATAAGCTTCCCTCATACGCTCCTCTGTCTCCAAAGTACAATCTCTAGGATCTTCACTCCACTAGATCTTAACCAATCGCACAACCTTATTATGTAGCCTCTTCTCATCATGATCTACAGCATGAACTGGATGACAAATCACCGTCAAGTTCGGTTCTACCTCCAAATCCTCTTGCTCAGACGGCTCCACAATCAATGATGGGTCATGCACATACTTCCCCAGACGTGACACATGGAACACATTATGAACACCCGACAATCTCTCCGGCAACTCAATTCTATAAGAAAGTGGCCCAATCCTCTCAAGAATACGGAATGATCAACATACCTCGGTGCTAGCTTCCCAGCCTTCCTAAATCTAACAGGTCCTCTAATTGGTGAAACCTTGATGAATACAAAATCTCCAACTGTAAACTCCAAATCCCTCCACCTCTATTCTGCATAAATCTTCTGGCGATCTCAGGCTTCCTTCATCCTCCTCTTAATCACCGCAACTTTCTCCATCGCCTCTTGAATCATATTCGGACCCAACACTAGACGATCCCCAATCTCCACCCAGCATGCTGGAGATTTCACGACCGTCCATACAGGGCTTTATAGGGCGGCTTGCCAATGCTTGCTTGGTAACTGTTATTGTAGGAGAACTCCACCAAGTGCATATGGTCCTCTCAAGAACCTCCAAAATCCAAGATACATGCTCTCAACAGGTCCTCCAAAATGCGGTTCACCCTCTCAATTTGATCGTCGGTTTAAGGGTGATAGGCTGTACTCAAACTTAGCTTTGTTCCTAATGCAGCTTGCAACGCTTCCCAGAATTTGGTTGTAAAGATGGGATCTCGATCAATTACTATGCTCACAAGAACTCCATGTAGACGAACGATCTCCCTCATATAAATCTCTATTAATAAAGCTGCAATCCATGTTGGCTTGACTGGAATAAAGCGAGCACTCTTAATTAGCCGATCCACAACAATCCATACTCCTTCGTTTCCTTTCCTCGATCGAGGTAATCCGTCGATAAAATCCACAGAAACCCGTTCCCATTTCCAATTTAGGATCTTCAAAGGTTGAAGTAATTCAGTGGTCTTTGGTGGTCACCCTTTACCTGTTGACAATTTGCACACCTGCTCACAAAGATAAAGATATCGTTCTTCATTCCGAGCCACTAAAATACCTTTTTCATATCATTATACATCTAATGAACTCCAGGGTGGATACTCAGCTTAGATTTGTGGCACTCTATCAGAATTTCCTACCTCAGTCCATCCACATCCGGAATGCACAATCTTCCATTCACCCTCAAAACACCTCGATCATCCATCTCAAAATCCGAACACCGATCCTCTTCGACTCCTTGAATCACTTATTCCAAAATACTATCCTTCCTTTGATTGCTCACAATTCTTTCCTACAGAGTTGGAGTAGCCTCAAAGAGAGCTAAAGCTGCATTCCTGCTCAAAGCATCAACCATCACATTTTCTTTTCCTGACATATAAAGAATATCCAGATCATAGGCTGGCAAAAACTCTAACCACCTATTCTGCCTCAAGTTCAGGTCCTTCTAAGTAAAAAGATATATCAATGATTTGTTTCTCACCCAGTAAGTAATGCCTCCACATTTTCAATGCAAAACTATTTCTAATAGTTCCAAATCATGCGTTGCATAGTTCTTCTCATGTGGCTTCAATTGCCTACTGGCATACGCAATCACCCTTTCGTGTTGTATTAGAAATGCACCCAACTCCACTCTACAGGCATCAGTAAACACCGTAAACCCTCCACTTCCATCCGAAACAGCTAAAAATTGAGCGTTGGTCAATCTCTTCTTTAATTCCACAAATGCTTCCTCGCATTTGGGAGTCCACACAAATTTCTCACGCTTCTTTGTCAGCTTAATCAAATGAGAAGAAATCTTAGAATAATCTTGGATGAACCTCCTATAGTACCCTGCCAAGCCTAAGAAACTACAAAATTCTATAGGAGTCTGCGGTTGCTTCCATTCTTGAACTGCTGCTACCTTCACTGGATCCATAGAAATACAATCTCCCGACAGAATATGTCCTAAGAATCTTACTTCAGACTGCCATATGTGTCACTTAGAAAAATTTGCCTTCAGAAAATGCTTCTTTAATGTCTCCAACACTGTTGTCCCACCTTTTGGCAAGGCAGTGACACCAAGAAATTGACTTGTAATCAAAGGCAGTTCATCCCGAAGAATGGTTATACAAAGGTTCGCTATGGATGCTGGTAAATTTTTCCCGAGTCCAGATCGAGCTACAATTAACACGACACGAGAAGCGAAACCATGAAAGCCAACGTTCCAAGTTTCAAGTCAATCGTAGTTTGCATGCTTAAGTTACAATCGATGCAAATCAGGGAATCCCAATCATTCGTATCCATCATTTTGCCTCTGTTCGCATCGGTCCAATTCGTATCGATCGGTAGTCAAGCTCCACTTTGTATCCATCGATAGGCAAGCTCCACTTCGTATCCATCGGTAGGCAGTCCCACTTCATATCCATCCAGACTCGACTACTTCACATACATCTGTAGTAAAACATGAGTCCACTTCGTATCGATCCATTGTCGAAGATGTTTCGTATCGATCGGCGATAGATCGATACGAAATCAACACCCCAATCAATGAGCGATACGAAATGGCCTTAGGACTATCGATACGAAGAACATGAGTTCATATCGATATGAAGCAACCTGTAAGAGATCGATAAGAGGTTGGATGTAGGGGATCAATACGATGTTGAACGTTATAAAGCGATACGAAGGGAATGTCCTGGATCGATACGATGAAAGCACAGTCAAGTGAAATACTTGGTCACTCGAAATAAAAAGTGGATCAACCCTAAAAGTTAGCGCCACGTCAACTAACATCACGTGCAGAACCATCGATACGAAGCAATCGATACGAACAGTATCGATACGAAGGTAGTAGTGTTTCGCAAATCTGAACTTGCATCGATCATAACTCAAAATCTACAAGTCCAAATGCCACCAAATTTTTACAGGAGCTTGCATACCACCTCGGGAATGTCCATGATCGATCCCGACTCGATTGGACTAAATCTTGATCGATACGAATTGCGTTTGTATCAATTACGGATCGACTCCAAATGATCGGGGATCGATCACGTGGGCCCACCTACGTGAGAGAAAAGGTCTTCCGAGATCTGAGCGAGATATTTCTTGCCTACGCCTATAAATAGTGACCCTGGACCTACAGAAAATAGAGACTTTTGGCTCTCCTACGTCCAGACTCTGCCGAAATCATCATTGCACTCGAATTTTACAACTGTAACTCGTTGTAACCTGCAAGCAAAAATCAATAAAGTTAATCATTTCATAGTGGACGTAGGCCATACGCCGAACCACTCTAAATCCTTGTGTTCTGTGCGTTTTTCTTGCTTATTATTCATGTGTTTGTTAGATTCTCCTATTTTTCCATTTATATTCTTCATTTTATCTTTTCAAGCACATCCGAAGAGTGTTGTGCCCAATTTTGGTACAAACAATTTGGTGCTTTCACTGAGAAAACCCAATTTTTCTCCTGCTCATCGAATCTACTATCAATATCGGATTGCGTAAATCTAAAAAGAAGATATAGATTTCAAGTTTAAAGTTCTTCCATCCTATTCAATTTGCACCAAGCCTAGGAAAGAGCTTTGCTATCCATCACGGTCAACACTAGGACTACTTCAATAGCTGCAGATCCATAAGGATGGGACAAACAGAACCCCGCGCAACTTCCTCCTGCCGATCAGAATGCTGTCGGACCTTCAGATCCGCAAGGCCCTGTCACCAGGGAAGAAGTCCAACTGTTAATGCAAGAGCTGACACAGAGTCGTCAATAGCTTATTCAGCAACTCTGTGCCAACGCGGAATTGACTAATCAACTAAACCGTCAAAGACGAAGGAGATCAAAAAGGGATCAGGCTTCATATTCATTCACTGAAAGTTCAGCCTCTTCTGACTTTAATCATAGATCCACGCGCCCACAGCTGGATGGAAGTTACACACAAGCCACTGGGCATCCGCACACATTGAATCTTGGGCAACCGAGAGTTGGCCCATCAACCAGCCATCAGACTGGACCCTCCTCCCGAGGAGGTACTGCCCCATATCACATTACTGACAACCGCACTACCACTTCTACTGAATTGGGAGTTGATGCTCGAAACCGAATGGATCCGACCCACCGCCAACGCAATCATACTCCTGAGTCTTATGTCCCTGAAGACATAGAACCAAGGAGGCGGGACATGGACCGTCGACTGCGACCGGCCCCTCCTCGCATTGTGGAACCCGACCACACCTTGGCTCAGCATGCCCAGAACGTCCAGATGCCGGATATTAGGACAATGATCCTTCAAATGATCCGCGAAAGTCAGGGCCTTACTAACGACGACTGGGGAATCTCCCGGAGTCATACCCCTTTCACTGATGATATACTCTATGCTGAACCACGTCAACGATTCAGGATGCCAACTCTACCCGTTTATGAAGGGAGCTCTGATCCTAATCAGCATATCCTAAAGTACGAATGGTTAACGAATGCCGCACGGGCTGATGATGCGATCAAGTGTTGAAGTTTCCCGGTTTCCCTAGGGGGCATAGCAACTATGTGGTTTACCCGTTTACCACCTTGGTCTATCTAGTGTTTTGATCAGTTGGCTACAAAGTTTGTTGAACAGTTCTTCATGCATGTCACAAGGCCGAAAGATGTTAACACCTTATCTAGCGTCACTCAAGCTTCTGGAGAGACACTTAGATGTTATTTGGAGAGGTTTCATGCTGCATGCGCCGAGATTAGTAATCCCAATGATAACTCGATTCTGATGGAATTGACTAAGGGGATCGATCCCGATTCCAAATTCGGCAGTTGGTTGGCCGGAAAACCCCCTGCATCATTGGACCGTTTCTATTCCAAGGCATCCCAGTTCTTGAGAAGGGAGGATGTGAAACAGTCTAGGAAAAAGGATGACGTAGGGCCCCGTGTGGAAGGAATCTAGAGCAATGTTGCTGTTAAACAAACCAAGGAGAGTTCCGGAAAGGTACAACTGAACATACAGAACAAACAGAACCAACAAAAAGGCAATGTAAATCAAAACAGGAAACGGGATCAGAATCGTGGGCCACGACGTAGGGCTCCTATGTTTGATAACTATACTCCTTTGAATACGTCGTTGGAAAATGTGTACTTACAGACTTGCAATACCATTCAATATAAGAAGCTTGCTCCGAAGTAATCGTCGGAAAAACAGATTCAAACGGGGAAGTTTTGTAGATTCCACGATAGCTACAGCCATAACACGAATGAGTGCCGTCATTTGCAGGATATCATTGAAAATTTGATACGTGAGAGAAAGTTGGAACAGTTTGTGCGGGAACCGCAGTCAGGAGGTGCAGGCCCATCGAATCAGAACCATATACCAAATCAGGCAAGACAGGAGGAACTCGCTCGTACCGGCGGGAGGTTGGTGATAAATACTATTAATGGTGGCCCTCAACCAGCAAACCGAAGCTAGAAGGAAATGGAGTCGTATGCCAGTTCTATTAGGCATGCGAGCTTTGAATGTTGTAGTAATTTAGAAGACGGGGCTCCGGCCAAACAACAGAAAACGATGACAGATGACATCGTTTTTCGAGATCGAGATGCCGACAGGGTCGAAGCCCCAACCATCGATCCACTTGTTATTTCAGCTCAGGTAGGTCCTGCTTGGATGAAGAGGATCTTAGTAGACAGTGGAAGTTCTTTGAACATACTGTTTAAACGAGCCTATGACCAGATGAAAATGGAAACCAAAGATTTAAAGCCTTGTCAGTCTTGTATTCATGGCTTCAATGGAAGCGCGACTATGCCAACTGGAGTGGTGGAACTACAAGTGGAGTTGGGAATCAGAGAACACCGGAGAGTCCGGATGTTACAATTTGTTGTATTGGACATAGATTTGCCGTACAATGCTTTCTTGGGCCGACCGGCCCTAGCTGAATTTAGGGCTGCCATTGCCCCTTGGTGTCTGACTTTAAAATTTCCTACCGACAATGGAGTTGGAGTCGTTCAGGGAGACTAGGCTGCTGGACGAGCCTGTTATGTTACTGAGCTGCGCGAGGCGCAGCGAAAGGAAAAAGGAAAGGGCGTAGAGGAATCTCTCTGCGTTCGCTTTGCAGAAAATTAACAGCTAACGCCTGGGCCTAGGCCCGGGCACCCCAACGAATTCCCAAGGGATCTTGACCCGAGAGGTACCATACGTGAAGACGAAAGTAAAGACAATCAAGCTTCCCCGGCCGAGTTGACGATCGATGTTCCGATCGACGATCATGACGATTCTAAAATGATAAAGATTGGATCTCAGCTGGGCCAACAGATGCAAGAGGAATTGGTTGAATTTCTCCAGGCAAACCTCTACGTGTTTTCTTGGACACATTCTGACATGTGTGGAATCTCCCCGGACATCGCGAGCCACACATTAAATATTGACCCGCGGCATATCCCGATCAAGCAAAAAAGGCATGGTATGGATCCAGAGAGATCTGTCGCCCTTAAGGAAGAGGTAGAAAAACCCAAATCGAATGGGTTTATCCGAGATGCACCATATCCAGAATGGGTGTCAAATCCTGTACTTGTCCGAAAGCCAAACGGGAAATGGAGAACATGCGTTGATTACTCAGACTTGAATAAAGCTTGCCCTAAAGATAGTTTTCCACTCCCCCGGATCGATCAGCTCATAGACTCAACGGCTGGACATGAACTCTTATCCTTCATGGATGCGTATTCTGGCTACAACAAGATACCCATGCACTTACCTGACCAGGAGCATACCAGCTTCGTAACCGATATGGGACTTTACTCCTACAAAGTTATGCCTTTCGGACTCAAGAATGCCGGGGCAACTTACCAACGGTTAGTTAATCGAATGTTCGCTAACCAGATCGGAAAAACCATGGAAGTATATGTGGATGACATGCCAATAAAGTCGCGATTCTCCACTGATCATATCGAAGACCTAGAATCAATGTTTAACATCCTCCGAGAATATAGAATGAAGCTTAACTCGTTGAAATGTCACTTTGGGGTCGTATTCGGAAAATTCCTTGGGTTTATCGTCAACGCTCGAGGAATCGAAGCAAATCCTGAAAAGATCCGGGCAATCGGAAATCTTGAGACCCCAAGAACTATAAAGCAAGTCCAGAGCCTCAACGGGAAAGTAGCAGCACTGAGCAGGTTCATTTCAAAATCCACTGACAAATGCATTCCCTTCTTCGATCTGATCAGAAAAGGGAAACGAAACTTTGAATGGACTATGGAATGTGAGGGCGCATTCCGAGCACTAGTTCAACATCTCTCCACACCACCCATTCTGTCAAAGCCTATTGATCACAAGAGATTGTACATCTACTTGGCGGTGTCAGAAAACGCAATAAGTGCTGCCCTAATTCGAGAGGAAGACCGGATACAACAGTCAGTATATTACATTAGCAAGCGACTGACCGGGACAGAGAGAAATTATTTGAAGCTGGAAAAGTTGGCTTATTGTCTCACCATTGCCTCAAGGAAGCTCTGTCCGTATTTTCAGGCTCCTATCACCGTTTACACCGACCAGCCGTTACGACAGGTCCTTACGCGGCCTGAGACGTCTGGTAGTTTACTCAAATGGAATATTCAACTGAGTCAGTTCGACATCACCTACACACCAAGGCGAGCCATTCAAGGACAAGTCATTGCCGATTTCATAGCTAAATTCACTATCACGGAGGACTTGCTAGAAACCAGTGAATCTCCCAAGTATATCTAGAAGCTACATACTGATGGTGCATCAAACGACCGTTGTTCAGGCGCCGGAGTTGTGCTTGAAACTCCTGAAGGCCAATCTATATGCTATGCTTTAATGTTCAATTTCCGTGCGACCAACAACGATGCCAAATATGAAGCCCTGCTTGCTGGATTGAGACTTGCCGGAGATTTAAGAATAATAGTTGTGGAGATTTATTGTGATTCACAGTTGGTCGTGTGTCAAGTTTGGGGTGAGTACCAGGCCAAATACAGAAGGCTGGATGCTTACCTAGCTTGGGTCCAGGAGATATTGAATCAGTTCGATTATTATTCCATTTATTGCATACTCTGAGAGCACAATCAGAAAGTCGATTCATTTGCAAAGTTATCCAGTACAGGTGAGGCACAACAAATGGGAATCATTCCGGTGGAAACATTATCTTCCTCGAGCATCGATCAGATGGAAAAATATTGGGTACTTGAGGTCATTCCCGATAAGGAGTCATGGATGACTCCGTTCAGAAACTATCTCGAGCATGGGACCTTGCCGGAGCATAGGAGTGAAAAGAGACAAGTTCTTCAAAAAGCCTCACGGTTCACTATCCAGAATGGAGTCATGTATAGAAGAGGGTACTCTGTTCCTTTACTCTAGTGTATCGCTCATGATGAGATCAAACGAGTATTGCATGATGTACACAAAGGAGAATGTGGCGATCACACAGGGGGGCAAGCTCTTACCAAGAAAGTGCTCCGATATGGATATTGTTGGCCGACTGTAAATCGCGACGCGTCGGACTACGCCAGAAAATGTGACAGATGTCAAAAAAACGCTCGTATTCCTAGAGCCCCACCTATCGAAATAACTCAGATGGTCAGTCCATGGTCGTTTGCAGTATGGGGCATTGAAATTATTGGATCTTTACCTCTAGCCAAAGGTGGTGCGAGGTACGCCATCGTCGCAGTTGATTACTTTACCAAGTGGGCGGAAGCTGAACCCCTTGCTACAATCACGACAAAGAAAGTGATCAACTTTGTAGTGCGCAACATTATTTGCCGATTTGGTCTCCCACACACCATCATCACAGACAACGGAGCCCAATTCAACAGTATTGAATTTAAGAATTTTCGTCAACGGTTTCACATCCAAAAGAAGTTCTCCGCTGTAACGACCCGTAAATTTCAACTGTTTTAATAACGTAATTAGTTGAAATTTTGTGAAAATTTTAAACGTTAAAATTTTGAAATATAAATTTGATATTTGTAATACGTCTAGTTAAACATAGCGACTGGTAAATTTTCGTCCGAAAATACGAAAGTTTATTTCGCACGTAAATTCACTTCAATTCAATCAGTTAAAAAGCGATGAAAATAAAATGTTTCCGAAACCTAAATATTTTTACATAGAAAAATTCTAAACCATCTTCTGAGCAAAATATCAGTTCGTCATTTTTCCAAATTCGGACATCTATTGCTCCGTCGTTCTTATTTTCTGCAAAATAGCAGCATTCTGGTACCGATATCGATTTTTATCGGATGATCGTACCACTGATATCTGTATACCGTTTTGATCGCCTCGTCGTGTTGATCGCAACGGTGTATTCATTTGTGTATTTCGAAAATTCGGTACGCGATGAAATCTGTGGAAACGATAAATCGTACCGGTACACGTTTAAACTTTTGGTTTCCATCCACCTTTCATATACCTACCCGTTGAATTCAAACAGCCACTTGTTTTTCCATATTCTCAAATATTAATAACAAACATTTAATACTCTCACCGGTTCCTATATTCACTATTTTGGTTTTACATTATCTCTGCCCTTTCTTCGTTTTGATCTGTCACTCTCATTCCAGAAAAATATTGATGTAGCCTTCTCTTTCCTTTCCTTTAGCTCAAAATTTGTTGCTTGAGGCCAACTCTCCTTTGTATATATAAAAAAAAATTGGAAAGCTACATATGTTTGCCTGATTCATAAACACTCCCTTCACTTCTAAATTTTATTTCCATGCCTGTACGCAATACATATATCTTCCCTTACCTACTTGTTTCCAAACCCATAGCACGCCTTGTCTTCAATAACCGCCTGCACCACAAACGCTTCCGCCATTTCTTCCACATTAACCGAGCATAGCCGCGCAGATCTCCACTCACGCCGCCAAACATACAACGCACGCGATAGCCTACCCTCCCTATGCTCGGCTACCCATCCGGAAGTCTCGTCGACCTGAACTCGCCGCAGGTGCCGTGCGCCTTTCCTTGGCGATAGGGGCCACTCTGTTCTTCCTCAATAGTTCGCCATTCCATGGCCACCACCACCGTGAACCCAAGAACCCTCAACCTCCCTCTCCAATGCAACCAGCCACCGCGTACAGCTTTCCTCCCGACGCACGCAACCCCACCAGCCTCGACCCAATCCTCTTCGTTCAGCCACAACCAGTGCTGCCGTGTGCCACCAAGCGCCGAGTTCCTCTCCCATCTCGGTCGCCTGCAGTTTGGTATGTAACATATATATTATTTATGTTAATGTATATATATAGGATAAATAGTGAAGGGCATTTTTTTAAAAACATTGATTTTATATATATACTCTTATTGTTGTGACAGTATTGTAGATTATTCATGACAGTTTTGATAAAGCAGACAAATGTTTGGTATATAATAGTTAATACATTGTTTTGTATTATAACGGTTTATTTTAGTATATAGGTTTCAATGTATATTACCTTATAAAGTATTTTATATATGATATTAGGAAGATGATACGTTTGTTTATTAAATAGTAAATTTCACATAACAATATATATCATTGTATGTTAAAGTTTTGTTAGCCAATATTTATATATGCAGTTTTGTATATATACGAAAGTTATATAAGTCAGTTTATCTATATTCTATTTTGTTCGTATATTTAAATTAAGTAATGATATATTTTGTATTTGCAGTTGTTATATATATATAGATGTAAATTATATAAGTTATGGTCTGCTGTATATATATTGACAGTTTTATAAAAGCTATATTCTTATAACATGAAATATATTTGAAGGTTATATATTTGTATATAGTATATGTGTTGAGTATTTGCATGGCAGAAGTCCATAGGGGCTATGAGTAGCCTGTATATAGGTTACGTATATATATAGTTTAGATTTTTAAGTTGTTTATTTTTCTGTTGGTATATTTATGTGTTTAAGTATATGTATATACGAACTCTGTTTATATATATAGTATTTATGTTCGCCGTAGGATAGGCACGTAACAATTTCTGTGTATATATATTAGCTTTTATATGCGTGATATTGAGCTTTATTTTATAAGCTGTATAAGTTATTGTATATACATATCTGGCATATTTATGTATATTTTGCGTGTGTAATATTATACAATTATTCCATTTTGCTTAGCAGCTGCTATATGATTCTAATAGTACTGGGTTTAAAGAATAAGGGTATATACGTTATAATGATATTTATTTTAAGTGTATATATAGATATATATTAATAAAGTATTTGTTTAATCTTGACACGTACATACATGTTCACAGTTTATATTTTATAAGATAATTGATATAAAGGACTTTATACATATATATCCTATTACTAATAATTAAAGCATATATCTACTTATATATATGCTTGACTTTAATATATGAGTTTAGTTTAAATCAATGATTTTATTTGGGACATTTGGCTTTAAAATACAAATAGGTGTATATAAATTTTAAATATGTATTTTATTGAATATTGGTTTAGGAAATAATAATAATATAAGAATGTATATACTTTCAGTTTATATCAAACTGGTTTTGATTTATTCTCATCAATTTCTACTATCAGCTCTTCCCGTCGAATTCGTGCCAATATAGCTTTACTTTGGAAGTCGTGCTCGCATTTCGTAACCCATCTCAGCCTCGTTCATCTCTAGCCTCGAAAGGTGAGCACTCACTCACGATTAACGTTCTTTTATTTATTAAATTTGATTTCAATTGAAACGACAATTGAAATATGCTGCTATTAGTTAATTACACTGTTATATATGCTATTGCCTGTATCAGTTCACCTGTGACATCTGACACCATTATCTGTTAACTATTTATGCGATGATAATACAGTTTGGCTGATAATTGATTTATTGTTGATGTTTGTATTGGACGTTAAATTGTTAATGTTAAAATGATAAATAGTATGAAATTGAACTTGATATAGGATAATTAAATGTTAAATTTGATTAACTGACATTTGTATAATATGACCCCTTTAACTGTTGAATTTATTGACACGTAGGATTTGTTTAATTACATTTTGAACCACTGAATGTATGTTGTTAAATTGATGATGTATGAAATTGTAAATAGATGACAAGTGAAACTGTAATGTAATAATCTTTAATCTGCATGAAATGATAGTGTAGATTCTAGAAATAATTATATTAATTCGTACAAATAACAATGCGAATTAATACGGTTATTTCGGAATTATTTGAATTGATTATTGGATTGTTATTGTTTGTTGTTATTGCTTGTTTATTTACTTTGACACCATCCCAGTTATCACACTGCAAGTTCCCTTTGTTATGCTTTGATTTTGAATTGAATTGGAATCGGGTTGAAATGATAAATACCCAATTTGAACTTTGACCTAGGATAGAGAATTAAATAAAACCCGATTGGTCAATAATTTGATTTAAAAATAAATGAAGATTTTATTGAATAAATAATACGGTTTGAAATGAAGTTGAAATTCGAATTTTGATGAAAGGAAAGTGTTAATATTTAATAATATGAAACAAAATATTAACAAATTTAATTGATGGAAGAACGATGTTTAAAGTGAGAAATGATTGAATTAAGTTTGAAATTATAATTAAGTTTGAAATTATTAAACTTTGAAATTATTTAATAATTAAGTTTTGAATTATTTAATACTTAAATAAGATTAAATTATTTAATGATTAAATTGAATTGAAGTTCTTTAATAAGAAAAATTAAACTTTTGAATAAGTAAATTTTACTTCGAAAATAAATGAAATTGAGTTCTTTATTAATTAAGTCTTGGAAAATGATTAAGTAAGTTTTTGGAAAATTATTTAAGAAAGTAAATAAGTGAAATGGAATTTCTTTAACAAGAAATGAAATTTTGATATTTTGCAATTAATGTAAGACTTGAAATTTAAAGAATTGATTTAACGAATTTAATTTAATTCAAATTGTAAGTTTTGTTTTAATGAGGTTGAACTTAAGAAATTGATTTAATGAATTGGAAATTTAATAGAAATTACTTTGAATGATAAAGTAACTTAACGAATATTGAATGAAATCGATAAATGAATTCAAATTGATTTGAATGTTGAAATTAAGTTAATTTAAATGATTTCGAATTGAAACTTATATACGAACTTGGATCAATATTTGAATTGTTTTGAATAAAGGTTGGAATTGAACTATAAGATTTGGAAACAGTAAATTGGAAGTTTCGAAACGTAAATTATGGAAATTGGTTTAGAAAGACAAATGAAATGTTGATTTGCGAATTGAAATTTAAATTGAATTTGATTTGGTTTTTGAAATATATAAACGACCAATCGGTAATAATTACGAAAGTTATTAAAGAGACTGGAATTTGGTTATGGGTATACTCTCTATCTAAACCGAAACCACTTTAATAACTATGCGCGGAGTGATGATCCAGAATGAAGTGGTTGGAATGATGTACGTGTTGACTGAAGAAAGAGAACGATAATGGATAGCCTTGACACTTGTGTCAAATTGGAAATGACTAAAACAGGAGCTGTGCCGGGCCAATGGAGGATTGATACCTCAAGTGGACACACTTCTTCGAACTACTTATACTTGTTGTCGATTGGTGCACCCTTGATTTTGGGAGTGTTGTTTCACGATGTTGCGGGCGCTGCGGCGTTGCGTTCTCACCAGTCCGGATCAGGCGAACGGTAGTATCACTACCTTGGGTATTGCCTCATGTGCCTTGTCATACTTGTATTCCATTTATGCGCGACCACTACGATTTTGATTTGTACCTTTAGTATATGGATTGCCCTTTGGTGACTTCCGGTTTTGGGGGAAACTACGGTCTTGTATATGCTTTTGGGAATAAAAATGTGTTAAGGGTGGAATGGGCCATGACTTAACGCTATTTTGATATCTTTATTATTACTGATAGACATTATCTACTTATCGTACATTACTACATAGTAGATAGTTTGACGGATCCTTAAAGGATGGTTATTCCAAACATCCTTTGAGTTACTTGTATTTCAATTGCTATTTCACTTGAGTTGGATTTATTAATATAAGAATGTTAATCCTGACTCGAGTGTCTTGTGTTTTTGCTTTACGCTCGGGTCAGACTGAGTGTACCAGTATTCGAGACTCACCTTTGGAGTTGGAGCTTTGCTTGAAGATCCAGCCATCTATTCTGTTTTCAGCATTCGATGATCCCAGTGATGTATTCTGATTTGTATCTGATGTATCGTATTACTCTTCTGTTGTAAACTCTGATGTATTTTATATATTCATATAGTAGCTTCATGAACTACTATCTCTTTTATTTCCGCTGCATTTATTACTCTGTGTCTGTGATCTGTGATTATATTTATTTACTGTATATGTTCAGTTTTGCCAAATTTAAATTAACAACGCGGTATTTTGAGCAATTCAACTCCGGCATGAGTGTCTACCTATACACTTATAATGGATGCGAATGGTCCAAAATGGCGGGCCGTTATAGTTGGTATCAGAGCTTTGGTAGCTCTAGGCAAAACTTAACATATAGGGTAAATGTATTTACAGAATCACTCTCATTCGAGTTTCAATCTCTTCCTTTGACTCAATTCCTTTGAATTTGGAACGTTCCCCTCGGTTCCGAAATTCATTCGTTTCCTTCACTATTCGTCTTCTTCCAATCATGGAGCACCCCATAACTCCATTCTGAATGTTATCTATAATAAATCGGCGGTCTCGCCAATCTTAGAATGATTCGTAAAGGAGTAAACTCCTTTATAATAGGCATCGATTTATCAGAGATTTCTGTATCCTCGGTTTACGATGTTATCTATTCCCTGCTATACCTGAATTCTATTTCTTGAGATCGAATGTCAATTTACCTCGGAATTCTACACCGATCTTATTTTGAAGTCACGGTCGACCCGGTTAAGGTTGCCCGCGATTTATATAAACTTATCCATCACCTTATTTTGTTATTTAATTATCTCGTCTTTGTTCAAACCTATCTTCGAATCGAAATTCTCTTTGATGTGAGTCTATCAAAAATTTGAATCTCTACATTTATTTTTGAAATCCATCCTTGTATCGTCGAGCGAGGAAGTGTATTTATAAATTAATATTTAAAATGTTTTATATTGTGCTGTTTGAGTTGTTGATGTTGATTTGGGTTTCCGATCGATTCGTCTGATCAACGCTATCGATAGGATTTCCAAAACACTTGAGCAGAGCAAACCGACACAATATCGTTTTCAAATTTGATAAATAAAATAAAGGTTTTTGTATGATTATATTATATATAAATATAAGTTTTTGAAATTAAATTGTTAATGAATTTGTTGTCCAAAAATGATAATATTTGATTTTCATTTATTGTTTTATAAACCACTGACTATTGCATAATATAAACAAATGAATTTATAAACTTGGTTATAAATTGATTGGAATTTGGAATGAATTTAATTCAGAAATTTGAGAATTTAGTTTCCGGTGATTTCGAACTTTGGTTTTTAAAATTTTAAAGTATATATTATTAGAAGTATTTTCGAATAGAAATCGTTTTCAAAGAATTTTAAAATGTTGAAATCAGTGCTCTTCTCTTTGTCGCTGGAAAATAATTTCGGTGATGGCGGCCGCATCATCGACATTCATTTTCGAGTTTCGAAGTGGAGATACTATTCTGTAGTTTTGCTACGGTTTGTTTTGAAAAATATTTTGATTTGAATTTCTTCAGTATAATTTGATTTATATATATATAAGTATCTTATTTTAAAATTTTAAATTTGATTGATAAATATATGATATATATATCTCTAAATTGTTTAAAGTTGATCGAAAAATCTAAATTCTTAAATTTTGTTAAAGGATGACTTTAATTATAAATAAAACCAAAATTCGGAATAAATATTTAAACTTGAATAATTTAATTGAGAAAATTTTATTTGTATATTATTCAACTGCATTCTAATACAACTTACCTAAATCATTCAGAAGTTGAATATGTAATTGGATAATATATAAGATAAATTGAATTTATAAATAAAATTTGAGTGTTTATAATAAATGTTATACACTAAATTTTTGATTATAAAGATGTCAATAGAGTTAGATAGGATAATAGGTAAACTCAGTTAATAATGAAATAAATTTGTTTTGAAAGAAATTAATAAACTGAAATTTGATCAGCTTAGGAAAATACCTTGAATTTAAAAGAAACTAATAGATGTAAATTAATTTAAATCGAAACTTTTATGGTTTAAATTAATTTATAGGGTTTAAATATATGTAATAGGATATATTAAGTGAAACAGACTTAATAATAATTTGGAATAAAGAAGAATTAAATTTGATGAATAAATATGATTTTATTAAATGACTATTCTAATTTGTGGTTTTAGAAATTTGTTAATTAAACATAAGTGGATAAAAAGATAATGAATTTAGAAATAATTAAGATTGATTTCACTTAAGTGAAACCAAATGGATTAAATCAAACTATTGAATATTAATTAATTTAAATTTGAATTTATATGGTTTAAATTAATTGTTATTTTGTATTTCAAATCTGTTTTTCTTTCTGGTTGTTTCTATTCTCCTACCTCGTTCCTTTTCGGGGACGAAAAGTTTTGAGTGGGGGAGAATGTAACGACCCGTAAATTTCAACTGTTTTAATAACGTAATTAGTTGAAATTTTGTGAAAATTTTAAACGTTAAAATTTTGAAATATAAATTTGATATTTGGAATACGTCTAGTTAAACATAGCGACTGGTAAATTTTCGTCCGAAAATACGAAAGTTTATTTCGCACGTAAATTCACTTCAACTCAATCAGTTAAAAAGCGATGAAAATAAAATGTTTCTGAAACCTAAATATTTTTACATAGAAAAATTATAAACCATCTTCTGAGCAAAATATCAGTTCGTCATTTTTCCAAATTCGTACATCTATTGCTCCGTCGTTCTTATTTTCTGCAAAATAGCAGCATTCTGGTACCGATATCGATTTTTATCGGATGATCGTACCACTGATATCTGTATACCGTTTTGATCGCCTCGTCGTGTTGATCGCAACGATGTATTCATTTGTGTATTTCGAAAATTCGGTACGCGATGAAATCTGTGGAAATGATAAATCGTACCGGTACACGTTTAAACTTTTGGTTTCCATCCACCTTTCATATACCTACCCGTTGAATTCAAACAGCCACTTGTTTTTCCATATTCTCAAATATTAATAACAAACATTTAATACTCTCACCGGTTCCTATATTCACTATTTTGGTTTTACATTATCTCTGCCCTTTCTTCGTTTTGATCTGTCACTCTCATTCCAGAAAAATATTGATGTAGCCTTCTCTTTCCTTTCCTTTAGCTCAAAATTTGTTGCTTGAGGCCAACTCTCCTTTGTATATATAAAAAAAAATGGAAAGCTACATATGTTTGCCTGATTCATAAACACTCCCTTCACTTCTAAATTTTATTTCCATGCCTGTACGCAATACATATATCTTCCCTTACCTACTTGTTTCCAAACCCATAGCACGCCTTGTCTTCAATAACCGCCTGCACCACAAACGCTTCCGCCATTTCTTCCACATTAACCGAGCATAGCCGCGCAGATCTCCACTCACGCCGCCAAACATACAACGCACGCGACAGCCTACCCTCCCTATGCTCGGCTACCCATCCGGAAGTCTCGCCGACCTGAACTCGCCGCAGGTGCCGTGCGCCTTTCCTTGGCGACAGGGGCCACTCTGTTCTTCCTCAATAGTTCGCCATTCCATGGCCACCACCACCGTGAACCCAAGAACCCTCCACCTCCCTCTCCAATGCAACCAGCCACCGCGTATAGCTTTCCTCCCGACACACGCAACCCCACCAGCCTCGACCCAATCCTCTTCGTTCAGCCACAACCAGTGCTGTCGTGTGCCACCAAGCGCCGAGTTCCTCTCCCATCTCGGTCGCCTGCAGTTTGGTATGTAACATATATATTATTTATGTTAATGTATATATATAGGATAAATAGTGAAGGGCATTTTTTTAAAAACATTGATTTTATATATATACTCTTATTGTTGTGACAGTATTGTAGATTATTCATGACAGTTTTGATAAAGCAGACAAATGTTTGGTATATAATAGTGAATACAGTGTTTTGTATTATAACGGTTTATTTTAGTATATAGGTTTCAATGTATATTACCTTATAAAGTATTTTATATATGATATTAGGAAGATGATACGTTTGTTTATTAAATAGTAAATTTCACATAACAATATATATCATTGTATGTTAAAGTTTTGTTAGCCAATATTTATATATGCAGTTTTGTATATATACGAAAGTTATATAAGTCAGTTTATCTATATTCTATTTTGTTCGTATATTTAAATTAAGTAATGATATATTTTGTATTTGCAGTTGTTATATATATAGATGTAAATTATATAAGTTATGGTCTGCTGTATATATATTGACAGTTTTATAAAAGCTATATTCTTATAACATGAAATATATTTGAAGGTTATATATTTGTATATAGTATATGTGTTGAGTATTTGCATGGCAGAAGTCCATAGGGGCTATGAGTAGCCTGTATATAGGTTACGTATATATATAGTTTAGATTTTTAAGTTGTTTATTTTTCTGTTGGTATATTTATGTGTTTAAGTATATGTATATACGAACTCTGTTTATATATATAGTATTTATGTTCGTCGTAGGATAGGCACGTAACAATTTATGTGTATATATATTAGCTTTTATATGCGTGATATTGAGCTTTATTTTATAAGCTGTATAAGTTATTGTATATACATATCTGGCATATTTATGTATATTTTGCGTGTGTAATATTATACAATTATTCCATTTTGCTTAGCAGCTGCTATATGATTCTAATAGTACTGGGTTTAAAGAATAAGGGTATATACGTTATAATGATATTTATTTTAAGTGTATATATATATATTAATAAAGTATTTGTTTAATCTTGACACGTACATACATGTTCACAGTTTATATTTTATAAGATAATTGATATAAAGGACTTTATACATATATATCCTATTACTAATAATTAAAGCATATATCTACTTATATATATGCTTGACTTTAATATATGAGTTTAGTTTAAATCAATGATTTTATTTGGGACATTTGGCTTTAAAATACAAATAGGTGTATATAAATTTTAAATATGTATTTTATTGAATATTGGTTTAGGAAATAATAATAATATAAGAATGTATATACGTTCAGTTTATATCAAACTGGTTTTGATTTGTTCTCATCAATTTCTACTATCAGCTCTTCCCGTCGACTTCGTGCCAATATAGCTTTACTTTGGAAGTCGTGCTTGCATTTCGTAACCCATCTCAGCCTCGTTCATCTCTAGCCTCGAAAGGTGAGCACTCACTCACGATTAACGTTCTTTTATTTATTAAATTTGATTTCAATTGAAACGACAATTGAAATATGCTGCTATTAGTTAATTACACTATTATATATGCTATTGCCTGTATCAGTTCACCTGTGACATCTGACACCATTATCTGTTAACTATTTATGCGATGATAATACAGTTTGGCTGATAATTGATTTATTGTTGATGTTTGTTTTGGACGTTAAATTGTTAATGTTAAAATGATAAATAGTATGAAATTGAACTTGATATAGGATAATTAAATGTTAAATTTGATTAACTGACATTTGTATAATATGACCCCTTTAACTGTTGAATTTATTGACACGTAGGATTTGTTTAATTACATTTTGAACCACTGAATGTATGTTGTTAAATTGATGATGTATGAAATTGTAAATAGATGACAAGTGAAACTGTAATGTAATAATCTTTAATCTGCATGAAATGATAGTGTAGATTCTAGAAATAATTATATTAATTCGTAAAAATAACAATGCGAATTAATACGGTTATTTCGGGATTATTTGAATTGATTATTGGATTGTTATTGTTTGTTGTTATTGCTTGTTTATTTACTTTGACACCATCCCAGTTATCACACTGCAAGTTCCCTTTGTTATGCTTTGATTTTGAATTGAATTGGAATCGGGTTGAAATGATAAATACCCAATTTGAACTTTGACCTAGGATAGAGAATTAAATAAAACCCGATTGGTCAATAATTTGATTTAAAAATAAATGAAGATTTTATTGAATAAATAATACGGTTTGAAATGAAGTTGAAATTCGAATTTTGATGAAAGGAAAGTGTTAATATTTAATAATATGAAACAAAATATTAACAAATTTAACTGATGGAAGAACGATGTTTAAAGTGAGAAATGATTGAATTAAGTTTGAAATTATAATTAAGTTTGAAATTATTAAACTTTGAAATTATTTAATAATTAAGTTTTGAATTATTTAATACTTAAATAAGATTAAATTATTTAATGATTAAATTGAATTGAAGTTCTTTAATAAGAAAAATTAAACTTTTGAATAAGTAAATTTTACTTCGAAAATAAATGAAATTGAGTTCTTTATTAATTAAGTCTTGGAAAATGATTAAGTAAGTTTTTGGAAAATTATTTAAGAAAGTAAATAAGTGAAATGGAATTTCTTTAACAAGAAATGAAATTGTGATATTTTGGAATTAATGTAAGACTTGAAATTTAAAGAATTGATTTGACGAATTTAATTTAATTCAAATTGTAAGTTTTGTTTTAATGAGGTTGAACTTAAGAAATTGATTTAATGAATTGGAAATTTAATAGAAATTACTTTGAATGATAAAGTAACTTAACGAATATTGAATGAAATCGATAAATGAATTCAAATTGATTTGAATGTTGAAATTAAGTTAATTTAAATGATTTCGATTTGAAACTTATATACGAACTTGGATCAATATTTGAATTGTTTTGAATAAAGGTTGGAATTGAACTATAAGATTTGGAAACGGTAAATTGGAAGTTTCGAAACGTAAATTATGGAAATTGGTTTAGAAAGACAAATGAAATGTTGATTTGCGAATTGAAATTTAAATTGAATTTGATTTGGTTTTTGAAATATATAAACGACCAATCGGTAATAATTACGAAAGTTATTAAAGAGACCGGAATTTGGTTATGGGTATACTCTCTATCTAAACCGAAACCACTTTAATAACTATGCGCGGAGTGATGATCCAGAATGAAGTGGTTGGAATGATGTACGTCTTGACTGAAGAAAGAGAACGATAATGGATAGCCTTGACACTTGTGTCAAATTGGAAATGACTAAAACAGGAGCTGTGCCGGGCCAATGGAGGATTGATACCTCAAGTGGACACACTTCTTCGAACTACTTATACTTGTTGTCGATTGGTGCACCCTTGATTTTGGGAGTGTTGTTTCACGGTGTTGCGGGCGCTGCGGCGTTGCGTTCTCACCAGTCCGGATCAGGCGAACGGTAGTATCACTACCTTGGGTATTGCCTCATGTGCCTTGTCATACTTGTATTCCATTTATGCGCGACCACTACAATTTTGATTTGTACCTTTAGTACATGGATTGCCCTCTGGTGACTTCCGGTTTTGGGGAAACTACGGTCTTGTATATGCTTTTGGGAATAAAAATGTGTTAAGGGTGGAATGGGCCATGACTTAACGCTATTTTGATATCTTTATTATTACTGATAGACATTATCTACTTATCATACATTACTACATAGTAGATAGTTTGACGGATCCTTAAAGGATGGTTATTCCAAACATCCTTTGAGTTACTTGTATTTCAATTGCTATTTCACTTGAGTTGGATTTATTAATATAAGAATGTTAATCCTGACTCGAGTGTCTTGTGTTTTTGCTTTACGCTCGGGTCAGACTGAGTGTACCAGTATTCGAGACTCACCTTTGGAGTTGGAGCTTTGCTTGAAGATCCAGCCATCTATTCTGTTTTCAGCATTCGATGATCCCAGTGATGTATTCTGATTTGTATCTGATGTATCGTATTACTCTTCTATTGTAAACTCTGATGTATTTTATATATTCATATAGTAGCTTCATGAACTACTATCTCTTTTATTTCCGCTGCATTTATTACTCTGTGTCTGTGATCTGTGATTATATTTATTTATTGTATATGTTCAGTTTTGCCAAATTTAAATTAACAACGCGGTATTTTGAGCAATTCAACTCCGGCATGAGTGTCTACCTATACACTTATAATGGATGCGAATGGTCCAAAATGGTGGGCCGTTACATCCGCAGTTGCACACCCTCAAACGAATGGACAAGTTGAAGTTGTTAATAAAGTTATAAAGTTTATTCTGAAGAAACGACTGAAAAAGGCCGGGGGAAAATGGGTCGATGAACTTCCCATGGCTTTATGAGCCTACTGGACAACCCATAAATCTATGACCGGCCACACTCCATTCTCTCTTTCTTATGGTTCAGAAGCCGTTATTCCAGTCGAAATGGAAGTACCTTCTCACCGTGTGACTTATTACGATCCAAAAACGAATGCTATATTACTTGCCGAATCTTTGGATTTATTGGTTGAGAAGCGTGAAGAGGTTGATTTGAGGGCAGCCGCATACCGAAGTCGAGTCGCCCGGTTATACAATGCCAAGGTCTGACCCCAAATCTTCGAGCTCGGCGATCTCGTCCTTAAGAGAATTTATCTGGTTCATTCACATATGAAGCCAACATGGGAAGGGCCGTATGTCATTGAACGAAAGCTCGGAGATGGCACATTCAAATTATCGACCGTTGACGGTCTCATTCTGCCGAGAGCCTAGAACAGTGAATGTCGAACTGAAAAAGGGAAGAAGGTGGCAGATAAGAAAGGAGTAAAGTGCTTCAACTATGACCAGATCGGGCATTTCAAGAATCAGTGTCCAGAACCGGTTAGAGCAGACAAGGGAGAAGTTTTTTGAACCACCTTCTTCCAGACCAACAACAGTCGAGAAAGGGAAATCTGTGATGGAAGGTATGCTTTTGATTCATAGTATGCTAGTTAGGATACTATTTGATACAGGTGCATTGCATTCATTTATATCTCAGTGTTTGGTAGGTAAATTATGTTTAGAACCATCATACCCACTTACTTCCTTAAGGGTTGCGAATCTAATAGGAGGGTATGCAACTTTGGGAATGAGATGTGATTAGTTAGAACTTGGCTTGTTAGGTCATAAGTTTGTATGCAGTTTGCATGCTTTTGATTTCCAGGGTTTTGGGATCATATTGGGTATGGGTTGGTTATACAGATATGATGCCAGAATATTTTTCCAGGATGGGGAAATAACGCTGAGACACCCTAACAGCCATAACCGAATTATATACTCGGTGGAGAAGTCAGACTCAAGTGCTTGTGCTTTGCTGAATGCAATGGAAGCGGAAGAAGAATTAGATTGGGTGTTGGTAGCAGAAGAGTTTGTAGATGTTTTTGAGCAAGTGGCAGGGATACTGCCAAAATGAGCTATCGAGTTTCAGATAGATCTTGTGCTAGGGGCATAACCTGTAAGTAGATCACCTAGTCGGATGACATCTACTGAGATGAGAGAGCTCAAGGTGCAGCTAGTGGACTTGGATAGGAAGATCTTTATTAGACCAAGTAGTTCTCCTTGGAGAGCAGCTGCGGTATTCGTGAAGAAGCCAGATGTATCTCTAAGGTTGTGTATTAACTACCGCAAGTTGAATGAAAGGACGATCAAGAATAAGTATCCTTTGCCGAGAATCGATGATTTGTTCAATCAGTTGAATGGAGCCAGAGTGTTCTCCCAGTTGGATTTGGCAACAAGGTTCCATCAGCTAAGAGTAGCGGATGATAGTATTCCGTTAACAGCGTTCAGGACCAGATATGGGTCATATGAGTGGTTGGTGATGCCATTCGGGTTAACGAATGTGCCAGCTTTCTTCGTGAATTTGATGAATCGGGTTTTCCGAGAGCACTTGGATAGGTTCGTATTGGTATTCATAAATGACATCTTAATATACTCTAAGAATGAAAGAGAGCATGAAGTTCATCTTAGCATGGTGCTTGAGATGCTGAGGTAGCAAAAACTGAAAGTGAAGTTTTCAAAGTGTCATTTTTGGAAGAAAGAAGTTAAGTTTCTTGGTCACGTGGTTTCAGAGAAGGGTTTGTCAGTTGATCCGGATAAGATCGAAGCTGTTAATAACTGGAAGAGATCAGAAACGGTGACTGGGATCAGAAGTTTCCTTGGACTTGCTGGTTACTACCAGAGGTTTGTTAAGGATTTCTCGCAGATAGCAGCGCCTTTGACTAGGCTGACCAGGAAGGATGTGAAGTTTACTTGGTCTGGCAAATGCAAGGAAGTGTTCCTTAAGTTAAAGCATTTATTGACCAATGCACCTGTGTTAGTAGTTCCAGACGATAATCAAGGATTAGTAGTGTATACCGATGCATGTGGAACCAGATTAGGAGCCATGTTGATGCAAAAGGGTAAGGTCATGCCTACGCTTCTCGACAGCTTAGACCCCATAAAGTGAGATAACCTACTCAACATTTAGAGTTGGCAACGGTAATCTTCGCATTGAAAATATAGAGACACTATCTCTTGGGAGAGAGATTCGAGTTATATACCGATCATTAGTCCTTAAGATACCTATTCTCTCAGAAGGAGTTAAATATTAGACAGCAGAGGTGACTGGAGTTTTTAGCAGCTTATGACTTTGGTGTAGAGTACACGCCGGGGAAAGGTAACAAGGTTGCAGATGCACTTAGCAGAAAACATCAAAATGTGGTGTTTGCCATGTTGACCGAATGGAAGGATCTTGAGATGTTGACTATGTGCTGTGTGCAGTTAATATCTACTGGTAGTTCTAGTCAGAGTATTGCCATGTTGTCCTGCTTGGAAGTTTGACCGAGATTGATCGAAAGAATTGCATCTAAGCTAAAGATGACCTAGTGTTAGCTGAGAAGACTAGAAGGCTAGAGGCCGAAATCGTGATTGATGACCTGAAAGATTAGTTTCTTGACCAGAGGGGGTGGTTGAGAAAGAAGGGACGGTTGTGTGTCCCGAATGTAGAAAACCTAAGGAAGGAGGTCCTTAGAGAATGTCATCAATCAAAATTTACGATTTATCCTGGGGGGACCAAGACATATCAGGATATGAAGAGGAGTTTCTACTAGGAAGGTATGAAGAGGGATGTTGGCTTGTGGGTAAAGCAGTGTGTTAACTGTCAACAAGTGAAGGCCAAACATCAAAAGCCGAGTGGGTTGCTTTAACCTTTGGAGATCCCAGTTTGGAAATGGGATTCGATATCCATGGATTTTATAGACGGGTTTCCAAGGTCGAACCAGAGAAATGAAGGTATATAGGTCATAGTGGACAGATTGACCAAGAGTGTCCATTTCATTCTAGTCAAATCAACAGGACGACACTTGTCCTGGCTAAATTATTTATAAAGAACATAGTTATGCTACATGGAATTCCTAGTAGCATAGTCAGTGATAGAGATGCCTTGTTCACTTGTGAATTCTGGAAGAGTCTATAAGGAATGTTAGGAACCAGCTTAAGATGAGTACCGCTTGTCACTAACAAACGGAGGGGCAGACAGAGAGAGTCAACAAGGTACTCGAGGATCTATTAAGAGCTTTTGTATTAGATTTTGGTGGGTCGTGGGAAGACCATTTGCACTTGGTTGAGTTTTCCTATGATAATAGCTAGCGGGCTAGTATAGGGATGGCACCTTTCGAAGCTTTATATGGAAGGCCATGCAACTCTCCAGCGTGGTTGTTAGAGACCGGAGATAGATTGGTCCTTGGTCCAGATATGGTGAGAGAAGCAACAGAGAAGATAGGTTGATCCGAGATAGGATGAAGGAAGCTCAGTCTAGACAAAAGAGTTACGCAGATAAGAGGCGTAAGGATCTAGAGTTCTCAGTTGGAGATGGGGTTTTCATTAAAGTATCACTGATGAAGGGTGTGATACGATTTGGAAAGTTAGGGAAACTGGCACCGAGATATGTTGGACCGTTCCCAGTGATAGAGAGGATGGGAAAGCTCGCATATAGAGTAGAGTTACCAAGCAGTTTGGCAGGTGTCCTTAATGTGTTTCATGTGTCTCATCTTCGTAATTATGTACATGATCCAGAGACTACTATCCCTCCGACTGCATTGGAAGACATAATAGTAGAACCGGATCTGACTTTTATTAGGCAACTAGTTCCGGTTGTAGCGAGAGATGAGAAGATTAAGAAACAAGGCAGTCAAGTTGGTAAAAGTACAGTGGAGCGACAACGAGAAGGACTATACTTGGGAAACAGAAGACATGATTAGGGATACTTATCCTATGCTGTTATGAGGGTATGTTCTATATTTCTTTATATAGACTTTTCGCTCAATGGATATATTAGCTTTATTGGCATAATTGATATGCTTGTTTGTAGTCCTTACTAAATTTCGAGGATGAAATTCTTTAAAAGGGGAAGCCTGTAACACCCCTAATTTTACTTTAACACTATTTAGGAGATTTAATTAGATTAATTAAATTAAATAATGTGTGGCGTGAAAAGGAGATGAGATTTGATAATTAATTGCATTAGGTCTTAACTAAACAACATATAAAATTGTTTTAACTTAAACATAAGTAGGAGGATTTATGAGAGGGGCAAAATATGAATAAGCTTCATTTCCTAAACATAAACCCATCCACCCTCATATCCTCATTCATTTTTACATCCATACAAAACACAAACAAAGTAGAGGCCATTGCTAAACTTTTAAAGGAAGAAAAGTTAGAGAATCAAGTTAAAGCTAAGAGGAATCAAAACAACAACTCAAATCTCAACTCTTTTTCTCAAAACAAGGTGAATAATAGTATCCATCTCATTCATATATTTTAAATTTTGTATTTTTGATGTATTCCACATTGTTTGATGATGATATGGTTGATTTTACCATTGTTTGCATTAATGGTGATTTATTTGAATTTTTATGAAATTATTATGATAGGTTTCAAGGGAAAAACCTTAGTGAATGACCTCCAAACGACTTGATTTTTGGATATATTGTGTAATACCTAATTTTGGCAATGGGTTTTTAGTTTCATAATTATCAAAATTAATAGGAATATTTTATGAATTTCCTAAGATGGAAAGGGCATTTATTTTGGGTTTTAATTATTAAAAATAATAAAATAATGAATTTTGCCTCGAAATTTTTATACAGTAAAGAAAATTTTATTTTTGATTTTTAGTGAATTTTTGGCATTTTTCCCAAGTGTTTTTGATTTATTATGAATTTTCTAAGCTAGAAAGGCTTAATAATTATATTAGAATATCAATATAATTTAATGGTTCGTAATTGAATCTCCTAAATAGCTAGCTTGCCTCCTGCACATCTCCAGAAGCTTATTCGTAATGGAATGTGAAGGCTTTTGGAGCTTTATGAAGGAAAACACACTAAACCCTCTTGAATTTGCTCTTGTAAATGATCTTGTTCTTATTTTTTTGCATGACCTTCGACATTCTATGGCAATAATGTTGTTCGACATTGATAGTATGCAATACTCATGAAATACGTCATTGATTAATGCTTGATGCTTCTTATTATGTGGACAACTTTCAATATGGCAACTATAACAACCTGAAATTTTCAACCATTCGCATCCATACATGTCGGATTTGAATTGCTCAAAATATCATATTGTTAGTTTATATTTGGCAAATCTCAGCATATACAATAAATAAAGATCACAGAATCACAAACACAGAGTAATATAACAATAATACATCGGAAACAGAAGAATAGTAGTTCATGAAGCTACTATATATATAACAGAGTTAAACAAGGTACAACAGAAGTCACAAATACATAGATGTCTCAATACAATAGCCAAATACAGAATCTGAATACATCACTGGAATCAACTGGATAACTGAAAGCAGAATCGATAGATGGATCTCCATGCGAAGCTCCAACACCAAAGGTGAGTCTCGAATACTGGTACACTCAGTCTGACCTGAGCGTAAAGCAAAACACAAATTACAAGAGACTAAACATTTCCTTCAATTTATTTTAAACTTGAAATATTCATTTAAATCACTTTAATCAAGATCAAGTTATAAAATCATATCCTTAAACATCTAAAATTCAATAAGTTTCAAATCTAATAAATTATCTTTCCAACCTGAATCATTATAAACTCTATATTTAAAAATATATATTTTAAATAAATACTTAAACATATTATATATCAACTTTATTAAATCAACTTTAATAAATCTTTAAAATCAATATTTATTAAAACCATATATTTCTTTTCAAAACCATAGAAATCATTTTCAAAATATTTATATATAGACCAACAGTGTCTGTATATAATTCTCTACCCTATGGTCAAGGGATACAGATATTTATCATTTCAATCCGTAATTTAAATATATACTAGTATATATCATTTCAACCCGCAATCCCAAATTCAATTCAAATGAAAATCGCTTGGGTTTATCATTTCAACCCATAACGATTTTCTCCTATTCTACAGATCGTTCGGGTATGTATCATTTCAACCCATAGTGAATTCTATACTAATAGGGAACTTGCAAAGTGATAACAGATATGATAATAACATAACAGGCATATATCATCAATATAAATAATAGATAATGGCGTCAGATGTCACAGGTGAACAGATACAGATAATGGCATATATATAGCAATATAAATAACCAACAACAGCATATTTCAATTGTCGTTTCAATTGAAATCAAATTTAATAAATATAAGAACGTTAATCGTGAGTGATTGCTCACCTTTCGAGGCTAGAGAGGTTTGACAAAGAAATGAGCTACGAATCCAGAGCAAAGCAAGATGGGCACGAATTGGACGAACAAGGCTGATAAGCAAGAATTGATGAACTAAATCAAAATCATTTTGATACAAACATCAAATCTATATATTATTATTATTATTATTATTATTTCCTTGAAATCAATATTTTAAAGTTTACCACTTATAAAATAAAATCTATATATATATATATATAATTGGAAACCAAACTCAAGTAAACTTGTATATATGAACTAATATAAAAACATATATATTTTTAAACTTACATGACTATTATACTTTTTAATCATAAAAATTAAAAGTCTAAATTTATCAAAAACAAAACATATTTACGTTAATAAAATCCATATATATAAACCAATATACATGTACTTTGGACCCCAAAGTAAAATAGAAGCTTTAGTGATTATTATATCCAGACTGACATTGATATATATATATATATATATAGACACACACACACATTTAACATCAACGGCCAAACAACACAGTATCAACACTAATACATATTCAATTATATATAACTAATATGTAAACTATAGCCAAACAATGCTTATATATATATATATAACCTATATATATAAAATAAATTATACTGTCACTTTTAAGAACAAATATGTATATAATTTATATAACCTAACATATATAACTACAAACATATATAAACCATTATACCTTTTATATTTCAAGATTAATGCTTATATCGAAATCAATATAACTTTATATATTTTAAAATATATAAACTGTAAAACTTTATAATATGTTACAGCTTGATACATATAAACCGTACAACTAATATATTATATAAACTTTATATAACAGAAAAATATACATCTACTTATATATATTCAATACATTATATATAAATTTAAAATCAACCCAAACTTACAAATATAACTTACTCTATATTTATAACTTACGGTACAACAGCATATGCTTTATATACAACTTTATAAAAAAAATATACAACAACATATTAACAGGTATATATATATATACGGTCTATATGGTAATATATATATAAATTGATACATATTAAAATATATACATAAAGATTAATATATATATATATAATACGTATATTTAACTGACACTAAACTAATATATAACACATATAGCCGAAACAATATGTATACAACTTACAAACTCATAACAACTAACTTTATTAATTATGTAACAACAGCCTAACCTTATACATATATATATAACAATAGCATTATATATAAAATATTTATATATTACCTAACCATATATAACTCATATATACAAACATATATTTATTAGTACTGCTTTGTAATAATGGATATTGTACGTATGTATATAATATATACTTTATGCAAATAAAAGGAGACTAACCAGATCGCGTGTGGCCGCATGCAACACGGCAGATGGGGTGAGAACGTGATGGCGAGGAGGGACGGCTGCTTGGTCAAGGCAGTTGTGGAAGGTCGGGCGAGGTGGAGGAACGTCGGGTAGAGTTTGTTCGGCCTTGGGGAGGAGGTGGTGAGACCGTCACGGTGGAGGGGATGTGGAAGGGTTCGCAGGGAAGAAGTGGAAGGCCGTGCGTGAATTGATGAAGGAGGGAGAGGGTGGAGGAAAGGCACGGGAGGGAAAAAGGAGGGAGAGGCCGAGGTGGTTGGAGGAGAAAGCAGTGGTAGGGTCGGTGTGGTTGTGTGCGTGCTCGATGCAAGGTGGAGATGAGTTGGCGATGGAGAGTGGACGTGGATGAAAGGAAAAGAGGCTTCATGTATGGAGAAGTTTGGAAAGAGGGTGGAAGAAAATGATAAGGAAGAGAAGAGAGCCTGCCTCCTTTCGTATCCAATATTCTTTCATTTTCAAAACGGCTGAACGGACTTAAATAATAAATGTAATAGTGAAATTCAAACTTTGATCTGAATTTATTAAACACAAGTGGCTAGTGACTATTGATTTTGCTCGGTAGGAAATTGGATACTCACGGAAAACAAATGGACTCGAACGGGTACCGATATGCGTAACCGTTTCACGGATTTTGTCACGTATCGGACACCGAAACACAGAATTGAATATACTGCAGAGATCAGCATGACGAGACGATCAAAACGGTATACAAATGTCTGTGGTACGACAATCCTATCAAAAATCGATGTCGGTACCGAAAAATGCTGCTAAAATGCCAAAATTAAGATAAACGGAGCAATAGCAATCGAAATTTGAAGAAACGAAATATGACGTCTCACTCAGAAGATGATTTACAAATTTATTGTATAAAAATATTCAGATTTGGAAAACATTTTATTATCATATAATATTAACTGATTTAAATTAAAATAAAATTACACAAGAAATTAAAATTCAATATTATCAGCTGAAAATTTACCATTTGCTATGTTTAAATAGACGTATTCCAAATATTAAATTTTCATTTTCAAATTTTATTATTTAAAATTTCACAAAATTTCAGTTAAATATATATTTTAAACTATTAAAATTTTACGGGTCGTTACAGCAACCTCATCATAACCTTTTAGTATTCTTTTGTCTATTGATCATTCATGATTTCCTTCTCATTTGTTAGCATTTGACATCAATGAAGTGCAATACGGTTGAAGAGCAATATCGATTGAATGCGATACAGAAGAAGTTCGACATCAATGGAGTGCAGCATCAATGAAGGGCGACATTGACGGAGCACGACATTGATATGATGCGTTATGGATTACATGCGACATTAATAACATGTGTTATGGACTACACGCGATATTGATAACATGTGGCTTTGACGACGTGTGGTATGGATCTATGCAGCATTGATTAAGTGCGGCATATATGTTATATGATACAGAAGTAGTGCACTATCATTATCAGTCGTAGGCCTTCGATATCAATTATTCCCTTCCCTTAGCATTCAGAGCTTTGAACTTCGACATAAATCCTTAGTTTCAACATTGATTCCTTTGCTTGCCTCCATTAGAAAATATATGTATAACATTTGCCCCCTTCCTGGTATAAAAGAAACATTTTACACTTTAGTGTAAAACCAAGAATTTTGCCATCTTTTCTCATTCTTTTGTAAGGTTTTCTTTCTAACCTTGTTTTCCTGTAGAACACAAAGCAAATCATGATTTTCATTATTAATTTTTTAAATTTGATTTTGGAGAAATCTTTCAGGATTTTGAAAAGATCATAAAGAATCTTTCGTTTGTAATCCAATGTTACTTTTTTAATCTATAGATTTACTTGTAGAGGCCAAAATTCTATGCAATTTACTTGAATAAAATCCCATAGAATCAGGATTAGAAAACAATCTCGAAATAATGATTTTATGAATAGAAAACTAGAATGTTATTTATTAATTATAATTTCTTGAATAGAAAACAAGAAAACCATTTGGAAATATCATAGGAGAGAGGACCAAAGACTTTCTGGCAATATCGTGAATATAAGACTAGAAATCCGCTTAGAAAATCAACTAGTGATAATAATTTCTAAATAAAAGACTGAAACTTGAATAAAATCCCATAGAATCAGGATTAGAAAACTATTTGGAGATAATTTTTTTATGAATATAAAACTAGAAATTTATTTATTAATTATAATTTCTTGAATAAAAAATCAGAAAACCGTTTGGAAATATCATAGGAGAGAGGATGAAAGACTTTCTGGCAATAATAATTAAGGACTAGAAAATCCCTCTGGTAATAATAATAGAGGATCAGAAAATCCATCTGGCAATAATAATAGAGGACCATAACATCCATCTAACAATAATAATAGAAGACCATAAAATCCATCTGACGATAGTAGAAGACCAGAAAATCCATCTGGCAATAATAATAGAAGACCCAAAAAATCGATCTGGCGATAATAGAAGATCGAAAATCCATCTGGCAATAATAATAGAAGACCAGAAAATCCTTCTAGCAATAATACTTTCTTTTGCGGAGAAATTCCCGCTTTCTTTACTTTCAAGCACAACAACTCATATTTGATAGATATTTCTCTAGAAGATTGCTTGATTTCTGCTTTGGGCACAAATGGCTCATTTTCCGATCGAGTTCTTTTGCCTCTCTTTGGCTTTGGACTTCTTAGTCCCTTTTCTTTTCGCCTCTCTTTAGGCTTTGGACATCTTAATCCCTTTTCTTTTCGCCTCTCTTTGGGCTTTGGACATCTTAGTCCCTTTTCTTTGTCACCATCTTAGGTGATGATCTCAACCTGGATCAAACCCTTATCACCATCTTTGGTGAAAAATTAGGACTTTTGTCTAGTGCATTTAGTAAGCTATTCTCAAGCAGAACCAAAGACTTACCCGACCTCCCTCTAGGAGAAGCTTCAAACAGGCCTCAGAGGCGGGAGTGAAGGCTAGTTTGGTGCTTTGGCCCGACCATCTTAGGCGGGACCAAAGGCTTACTTCATCCTCCATCTACGAGGCACTCTAGCTAGGCCACATAAGCGGGACAAAAGGCTTGCATATGTTTTGGACAGGCCATCTTTGGTGGGCCCGAAGGCTTACTCTGACCTCCCTCTAGGAGGTGCTTTGACCAGGCCCTTTTGGCAAGATCAAAGGCTTTATTCACCTCTTACTACCATCTTAGGTAGTAATTTTCTTTTTATTTTTAGAAGAGTCTTACTCCTTTTTATGGTTGATCCAGTGGATACTCTTGTTTCAACTTCTTTACCATTGTTAAGAAATATGGCCTCAAACATTCGACATCTCGCCTTTTGTTATCATATTGCTATCATATTGGTGTAGTTGGGAAATTTCTGATGAGACTATTCCATGCATAATTTTTTAAAATACCAAATCTTCTTCTAGAATGGCCATTTTGAATTCCATGGTTATTGTATCTGGATATCCTTTATTGATATTCAGGTGCTTGTTCGGTCACCTCATTACTTAGTTTATTGATAAAACTTAGGGATTCTCCTTTATATTTTAACCCTCCGATGGGATGCTATCCCGATTTCAACTTGAAGCATTGTTTCTTATGCATATGAGATACATCCGATCCTGTCGTGGCTTGATATGCCCAAAGTGCGAGTGGTGGTTCTTCCTTCCGATTTTCTTTTCACAAAGTACTAATCGCTTGGCGTTATCCAATCATTTTCGATATGAACGAAGCTCTTTGGCTTTTACTATTTACCATTTCTTTTTTTGATAGAGACAATATGTGTAACTCTTTAATGACTTCACGGTTCTAGGGGTAATTCTTCTTTCCGACACATTTTGTGGTTCCACTGGTAATCAAAGACCAACTTTCTATAATTAATATACTTAATCTTGTAGATGAAAATTCCATAATTATCCGGGATACTTTGAATTGACCTCATTGTCTTGTCATTATTTGAGATTTTGGTTGCGGGGGGATTTAGGTAACTCTATGCCAACTTGTTAGAAGTGCGCAATTTACATATGGAGTCCATACCAATATCGGAATCATAATTGCTTTAAAATTCGGTAAAAGCTATGATCGAAGTCATAAGTGTTTTGGTACTCAAAACAAATCATAAGTGCATGGGAATGATATCTAGAGATTTAACATGAATCTTATAGCTTGTGAATTACAACAGCGGGTAATGGTTCGACCCCTGAATTATAGATTTGCTTAAACATTCCCCACGCTTAATCGAAAAGTGGTTTCTCTTGAAATATTCATTTTGTCTCGATGTACTGACCATTTCATCATTACCTGTTTTGGTGCTTGTGATTTCTTCTCCTTTACCTTCTTCCACATGTTTTAAGGTAATCAGTATAGAAATCTTTTCGTTGCTACATTTATTCCTTTTGGCTTTGCTATTACGAGCTCAAAGTTATTTTGGGTATGGGAAGATAAATCCATCATTTCGACTTTCCTTGTGTTCCATGATCTTAGGTCAATGGCTTTGCAGTTTCCATTACTGCTTTATTTTCCAGATATTCACATGCTTTCTCTTGGGTCTTTGAAATAAAGGTAGTTTTTCTAACGTTCTGCGCTGAAATTACAAAGTAATTCACTTGAATTTTCCTTTCTCAGCAAATATCAGTTTGATTAATTCATCACTTCTGGTTGCTTGTAATCATAATTCTTCATGGATGCTTTTCTTTGAAAGTTGTTTAGAGCATTTTTACGGCCTAGATAAGAGATTCTATTTCCAATGTTCGAAGCTTAAAGGAAATTTTTTGTACAACTTATAATCTCAAAATAGAAATGTTCATCTTGAATAAGTGACTAAGCAATCATGATACATGAATCAGTAATCCTTTAATTGAGAATAGACCTTTCTCATCAGAGCTTTTGCAGCACAAATGGGCTGTAGTAGTTCTAAAAACATTTCTAAAATAAATAATTTTCAATAACAAATGTTGTAACGACTTTATAAATTTCTTTTGAAATAGATTCATATGTACTTTCCCTAATCCATGGGATAATTAGCAATGGTTTATTTGATTTAAAAATATATTCCCCAAAGATTTGTATGGTAAAACTTTTTGAATAAAACCGCTTATTGAAAATAATGTTGGTGTATATTGCTCCACTTTGCCAAACTAATGTATCTTAAAACCCATTTACGTTTGCAAAGCCCACTAATAAATGCAAACAGATGTAAGTGAAATCTTCCGCATACTTGAAACCATATTGTCTCCTTCTTGAAACTTTTATATTTCAGATACCCAATTATATATTTAGAACTTACAATTTCAAATCCACATTTGTACATTCAAAAGTGCTACGTTTAAGATTTGACATATATTTGAAACCCTGGACCATTAAATCTGTTCAAATATACATAACTATGTATATATATTTATATGAAACCTACTTGTTCAAAGCTCACATATGTCCAAAATCGTTATTATCCGAAGCCTATGCATTTATAGCAAAGCCTAAAGCCCTTTATAATCATAAACATCCCAGAGCTGATTCACATTTTGGTCATATTCGTCCAAAATCAAAACATATATAGCAAAACTCGCATATAATAGTCTTTAACTATAAACACTTGAAATCCTAATGAATTAAAAACCTCTGTATACTTTATTCATGACTATATATATTAGAAACTCCATGTACTATGGTCAAGTACATATATGACACTTATATGTTTGCACTTATATTTCTAAAAACCTGTCATATCCAAGAATTTTATGCATTTGACATGCACTAAACTGTAACATTTAAAACCCATATCTGTATCTGTTTATATGAAGTTGTCATACATAAAATCTTTATACTTTGTATTTACAAGAAGAAAAACATATTCTATACTTATATTTGCAGTGCCATCACACATGAATATCTAAAGCTTTAGATTTACTAAATTCATGCTCATATATTTCTAAAACTAATCTATGTATAACTTATGCAGAACTTCTTTGTATTTGAAAGCTTTTGACTTGCTAAATCAAGATACATAAATTTTATAGTCAAAATCAACACCCATTTGAAACTTTTACATTTCAAACCTTTATGTATGAACTTTGAAATCTATATTTTCGAAGGCTGATGTACAAAACCACTTAAGAACTTCAAATTTAAAACTCATGTATATACTTAAAATCTGTTACTTCAAAATCTAATATGTATCTGAAACTTTTATGTACTCAAAGGTTAGTTTATATGAAACTGATACATGTTTGGAAATATACAAAATTGCATATTGTAAAAATTCTCATTTATATATTCAAAATTTCACACATTTGGAATTGCAAGTTTTTGAAACCTAAATATATGAACTTGTACATTTAGAAAATTTTGTATACATATCTGAACCAAATATATAGAAAAACTTATATATTTAAAAACATGATACTTACATGTGTTTAAAGTGTAATACTTTTGAAAAACTGTCATATGTATTTAAAGCTCTATGATTTTGAAACTTAGGTAAACACATACCTACATACACACGCACGCATATATATATATATATATATATATATATATATATATGTGTGTGTGTGTGTGTGTGTATAAAACTCTATATACTTGAAACTGATACGTCTTCGAAAACTAATATTCGCTCTAAACCATTATTTATGAAATCAAGTTAGATGAAACCATCATGGATTCAAAGACATATACACTCAAATTTATACATCTAAAAATCTGCTAAACATGAAGTTTTCGTCCAAAGCTTTTACACATATCCAAGATCAATATGGATATATATCTTATATATTTAAAGTATTTATTCCTTTAAAATCAAATGTTTATATGTGATATTGATATAATTAGAACCTAGATGTGTATGCATGGACTGTTGATAAACTCAAAACTAGATATAAGTAAAATACTCCTGACAGATAAGAGATCATATATTTGAAACCATATCTACTCATATTCAAAACTCATATATAATACCTTTTAGAATAAATATATATATTCAAAATTAATATATTTGAAATCTACTAATATAGATCTAACATGAATGTTCAAACTTGATATATCTGATATCCGCATACCAAACCACACATATATGAAAAGCTGCTATGCTCAAAACTGTGCATAAATGAATCTTTCATGTATAAGTAACTTTATGTTTAAGAACCCAATGTACTTGAAAACTCATTTATAAGCAGAGTTTGATATTAGTGAAAACTCGATGCATAAATAAATTGCATATATTCTGAAACTTCATGTATACAGCTTTCCTGTTTAAAAATCCATGTATATGTATTCAAAATCTTATGTATACAACTTTATAAATTCAAAACCATATACGCATTTGATATTTTCACTTCCAAAATTTGAATTCTTTCAAGATATTCAAATTTGAATCTCTTATATCTGTAAACTTTTAAAATTTGGTAGCCTCTAAAATGAAACCATTAACCTTGGAAGGAAGCCCTGGACTTGGAACCCTCTGCTTTGGAACGAATTCTTTCAGCTTCAGCATCTGAAACCTGCGGCATGCAATGTTATAATAAGCGCTAAGCGAGGTGAGATGATAGAAGTCTCGCTTCGCTTAATGACTCTTAAGTGCCGCTTAAGCATCGCTTAAGCGCTGCTTAAGTTTTTAGCATACTTTATCCGTACCTATATAATTCTATTATAAAAAGGTTATATTAAGTGTAGAATATAAGTATAAGTGTACTATATGTGTACGCGCAAATTCAACACAAAGAACTAAGTTTAACTTTGAAGCAATGTTTTCATAACCGGACCGTGAATCAAACCGTGAGGACTCAGGGTTCGAGGTTTCGAGGGTTCGACCGGTCGAGCCGTCAAGAACCGCACATACTCTTTTTTGTAAATTAATACATTTAGATGCAACGTATCAATCTTAAGTACACAATAAACCAACATCTTCAATAAAAATATACGATATTAATTCATAATCCACACATTAATTCTAATATGAAAAATTAAACAAAATTTGCTACACTAGCTGCACTAATTACAAATATAAAACGGACAGAGATTTGAAAACATATTTTGAAGCGAAGAAATTGCGCATATGGGAGGGTTCAACCGGGTTCAAATGAAAATAAGAGAGAATTACACGACGAGAATGTAAGAAAAATAAAAGAACCGTGGTTCAACCAGGTAAAATTGACGGTTGAACCGTTGGTTTAAAGGTCCGACCAAGGTTCATCGATAAATGAGGTCTGATTGAGTTCCGGGCCGTGGTGGTCCAAGGTTCAGGATTATTCGAGGTTGGACCGCGGCAGGGTTGGGTCATGAAAACACTGCTTTGAAGTTAACTTTTGAATTCATAGGTTTTAAAAGTTGAATTTGACTTTCTCTATTCATTAAAAGTTAGAATACTCGAGTCGAGTACAAACTATGTGTAACAACCCGCATATTTTACGATTAAATATATAAATGTTTAATTTAAATATAGCATCGTTAGTTGAATTTGAAGCCCGAAATGTGACTTTTTGTAAACGTCGAATCCGGACTCGAGACCACTTCCATTGAGTCTAAAATGACATTTGCGACCTTTTTGAGTATAAATATCGATATGTTTGGAGTTGATTATAATTTTGATGTTTTCATTTAGGGCTTTGGGTTTGGGTTTCAGCCCACTAACCCAACAAGAGAACCCAACTCCTCTATCTAATAACTCCCACTCCACTCCTCTTCATTCATTCATTCATTCTATTTTCCTAACACTCTCAAGCTAAAGGAAAATGGGAGAAAGAAGAGGAAATTAAAATTCCTAAACCCTAGTTTTCTTAGGAGGTTTAAGTTCTTGCTCTAAATCAAAGAGAAACTTAGGTAAGCATCCTCTTCATCTTCTCCATCTCGATCTCTCTTCAATTTTTAAAAATTCCTATAACCTAACTTAGGAAAAACTTCACCTTTGATAATAGATTGAAGATTCTAGAGGTCTATTGAAGAGGAATTGATCTTGCCTTGTTTTAGAGCTTCTCATTCGTTGTTTTTGGGTTTAAAGGTGAGTTCTTGAACTCACATCTATGTCTATAGCTTTAATTGTTGTTAGGTATGAATTCCTAACATCTATTCCATGTTCATTTGCTTTTGTTTTGAACTGATTTGGTGAATTTTCCAATTTTAGTATTTTGAAGACCAAATCTTTAAAGATCTTATCTTGGATGTTTGGACATGTTTTTGGTGGTGTATCGAAGAGCCTATAGGACGGGTTTTCGATTGGCATAAATCCCTAGCATCCATCGCTCGTTCGATCGCATTCGGTTTGGATTTTTGCCCTTTTTGGGCTAGGCTGATTTTTGCCTAATAGGAAAATCCAGACGTCTGGAAGGAAATCCATACGTCTAGTTGAAAAATCCAAACGTCTGGAAGGGGTCCCTAGAAAAAGAAAAAAAGGCAGACACAAAATCCAAACGTCTGGAAGGAAATCCAGACGTCTGGTTGAAAAATCCAGACGTTTGGAAGGGGCCCCTGGAAAAAGAAAAATGGCAGAGACAAAATCCAGACGTCTGGAAAAACAACCAGACGTCTGGTTCTGTGTAGTTTTGCCTATTTTGGCTGTTTTTGAGTGGATTTCCAATTTTTATCGATTTTTGTTGATCCGGTTAGTTGTTGTCAATTATTATCGACTTCGATGACTTCATTTATGGATTTTTGGGAATATCAATTTGATTGGGATTTGAAATCGATTTTTATGGTTGGAATTCACATCGTCGAATGTGGATTTTTGGTGATAGATTGTTTTTACAATCATTTATGTGATTTGTCACTTTTAAATACAAAGGTTTCTATACTAGTAGTAAATACTCAAACTCTTTCACAAAACCGATTTCAACGTTACTTTTAATACAAAGTTCGTTTTTAAAACCATTTTCCAATCTATTAGTATATACAAACCTTTCATCATTCGTATGAGAAATCTAATTAAACAACTTAGCAAAACAAGTGGTATGAAACGCTTGCGTTTACTTCGTCGGTTAATTCTTGGACTTGTTCGATTTTCGAGTGGAAATCTACAATCTGTTCGTAAATATTTAAGTTAAGCCAGTGGTTATGGGACATGAAGTCTAACTCATTTATTTACTAGCTTAGTATAATTTACACTTATTTTCGAGTGGAAGTCTACAATTTGTTCGCAAATATTTAAGTTAAGCCAGTGGTTATGGGACATGAAGCCTAACTCATTTATTTACTAGCTTAGTGTAATTTACACTTATCGATCAGTGATGATCATTTTGTGATTTAGACTAGCGATGTGCGATGTCTCTTTGTTTGCGTGGGGGATTAAACCTCGTTTGTGGAGCTTCGGCTCAAATTGGTGGGGTAGCGACCCATGGTCTTCGGGCCGTTTGTGGAGGTTCGGCTCAAATTGGTGGGGTAGCGACCCATGGTCTTTGGGCCGTTTATGAAGCTTCGGCTCAAATTTGATGGGTTAGCGACCATGGAATAGCGTTCCGTTTGTGATACACGTGTTGGTGAGTTTTCATGCTCCCGTTTGTGATAGGCCTCCCTCTTTGTGATTTCTGGATTTCTAATCATTGATTTCTGGAATTTGTGTTTCACCAATTTTTGTGATTTGCATTGATATGTTTTGTCAATATATGAGGTTTGGTGAATAAGCTAAAGAATATGATATTCATTTTGGATATTTGAGGAGATTCGAGATATTGTATGATTTTTGTTGTTATCAATTGTATACTTGTCACAGTATGACATTATTGTTATCATATATTTTTGTCGTATCTCTTATCCTACCTCATCTTGTATGATATTTATAGCTAAACTGATCCGTTTATTATTTTTCTTCTTAAATAATACTCGGGTCAGACCGAGGTGCTTCAGGTGCTTCCACTTGACTTTTTAGCAGGGACTAGCTTCTGACTTTTAGCTAACTACTTTAGCTTAGTAGTTTTTGTTTTTATACATTCGAGATAGAGACTCCTTGATGTATACATATTCTTTTGTCTAGCACTTGTACCTATTCTTTTGTGATTTAGTGGATCTTGCATGACCACTACTTTGATGTATACTTCTATGTGTTATATTCATATATGTTTCCGCCTTAGTGATATGAATATCTGTGACTGATTTGTGTTGTGCTTATTTTATATTTGTTTCCGGAGGCCTCATAGCAACTGTGTAGTAGATTTGAGTTTGGATTGGATATGTCGGATTTCCTCTGATATACTATCTCACATATCGGTTCTCGCTCAAATCAATTATACAGTTGGTCGCTCCTCAACAGCCTTATTCTTTGTACTAATTGACGGCATTACCCAGTAGTGTCCTTGGTTAGTGTGAGTATAGAGGTGGAGCGTCACACTATGCACATTTTTTGAACAAAATAATCATATCTTAATTCAAATGACTTTCTCTATTCATTAAAATTTAGCACACTCGAGTCGAGTACAAACTATGCACATTTTTTAAACAAAATAATCATATCTTAATTCAAATCAATCCATATCATAGAAAATGAGAAATTTTGTTAGGAATGTGGTTTTTTGCTATAATCATAATTATTTTTATTTTAAAAATAATAATTTTCTGTTTAATCATTGCTTAAATTTAAGCAAAGAACATATAAGCACCAACTAAGCGCACGTAAATACTCATTGCTTAATCGTTTTGCTTTTTCAAAAAATTAAGCGTTGTACACACGTTTAGCGCTTAAGCGCACTTTTAATAGCATAGGTGACATCAATCTAGTGATCTATGATATGAAGCCTTTAATTTCGATGTGGATATATCCTCGATATCGGATTTTGACATTAGCTTCTCCATTGCGGTATAAAGTGAACGTCGACGTCAGCCTGACTTGTGGCATTACAACATCAATAATCTATGGCATAGCTTATTGACAACATTAAAAATGTTAGTACCAATGTTGCACTTTGGCATTTATCCATAACTCCAATATCAATGCCGCACACTTCGATATTCAATAATAACTCCAGTATAATGCCGCACACTTTGATATTAAATCTCTTGATTTCGATATTAGATATCACGCGCCATCGTTTACTTTTACGGCATCACTTACTTGCGACATTAAATTATTCCTTATAAAATATAAAACCAGATCTATTAACTCTGGAATGTATTAACTATAGCATCTGTCAATTCCAAAATCACTTATTGCGACACTAACTTGTAACAACCCGGGGTTTTGCACCATTTTATAATCGTCGTTAAACGATTAATCTGATAACTAGTTGCTGTTGGGATTTTTAAATTGGTTGAAATCCTTTTTGAAAAAGGTTAAAAATTTATGTGGGCTTTAAATAAATATACTTTTTACTTTAATTGGCCCATTCCCTTTAAAAAAATGATAATAATAATAATAGAAGAATTCGTCCCGTTCTTCATTTCATTTTTTGGCAACCCTAAATCTAAAAGCGGAAAAACAAAATAATGGCGGCCACGATATCGCCATTCGTTCATTTTTCAAAATTAGGGCTTTGCCTTCTCTGGCGATTCTGGATTGCTGAGCTCCGGCTTCTTGAATCTCGGTTGCTTCGCGTTGGTTGAATTGCTTGTTCGTCGAAAAATTGTGAGTAATTTCTCACATCTAATTTAGCCTCAAATTGTAGAGAATTGTTTCATGTGATTTTCGTTAGTATGTAAACTTTCCCTCTTGGTTCTTGTGATTTGCTTACTGGAACTCGATTGATTTCGAGATATTGGATTTTTGTTATCTGTTTTGCTCGTACTCGAAATTCTTACTCCTTTGCCGATGATGTTAAGATCTTTTATAGGGTTCAAACCCCTGTATATTCGTTCGTATATTATTATTTGAATTCGTCAGTCGATTTGCTCTGGCCGCTTGATAATGCTTAAATGTTTTAGATGATCGCGACTTGTTCAAATGCGTTTAAATTCTGGTAGCTTGGTTGGCACGGCTTTGTTTTTATTGCTCCGTGAATTTCTTTCTTTAACTTGATCAAATCATGACTTTGACTTCGATCATATTTTGACTTTGATCATTTTTGATTTTGTGATTTACTTGCTTCCTGTTGCTCACGACTTCGTCTCTCTGACACTCAGCACGATTCTATTTTGAAACTGCTACTATAAAATGTTCGGCCTAGACTTCATTCATTTTTGATTTATACTATACTCGACTTTACATTCTTACCCATACTGCACATATGTTGTTTCATGTTGTAGCTGATATTTCTAGTCAAGTAATATATGTGCAGCTTCACTGGTGCATCCTTGTTTCACTGGTACATTAGCTTTATGTGCTTGCATACAGTTTACTTGAGTATGGTCATTGTTGGCAACTTGGTTGTATATTTGGTCGTCTGCATTTACTTCTGTCCACTGTATTTCGAGTTACCTTGGGTTGCATCCATTCTTCACTAGGATGTTTGGAGTCTGATACTTCTGTGTACAGTTACATTCGTGATTGCATTGAGACTCACTGCACTCGTGTCTTACCATTCTTAGTCTGCATTGGTAGTTGCATTCCTAGGTATTTGAGTCTGCATTTACATTTGATACATCTTCGAATTTGAATGGTTTCCTTCTCGAGGCTGCTGTACTTGATAACTTTGTTAGACAATTGAGGCTGTTGTTATTGTTTGTCACTTAAACCTGACTTTGACATACTTTCTGTCATCACTATACTTTGATCTTATCTGACTATTGTTTGGTGATGATCACTATTACATGTGCACTAGTGTTTTAACCAGTTGTAGCTGTTCATTTGAACCTGAACTTGAGACTATATTGCATCTGTATATCATCATTGCAGTGTAACTTGACTAGAACTTGTTGTTCATGGGTGTCTTTTTCTTTTTGCCTTCGTATGCTTGCACATGTATCAGGGCATGTAGTCATTTAGCACTTGTTACTTTATGTTGATGGTCTCTGAGGTTCAGTGCTTTGTTGATATTTGAACTTGATGCCTTTAGTGTACATGCAGTTTGACCTTTCCTATATATGTTGTTCATTTGAGTTTCAGGTGACTGTTTTGGAGCATCCAGTTTTCTTTATTATTTTGTTGGTTTCTCTGTTGGCATGTGAAATTTAAAATCTGTGTACATGCACAGTTTCATTAATGCAGTGATACTTTGATATTTTTGTTGATCGTTTATGCTTTTTTTCTGTAGTGGCGAGGCAGTACACGCGTGCGTGTATTGCAGCCCTACTAGATCTGATGTTTTAATTAATGTTTTCTATTGATAAGATGGTTTTATGTTGCCAATTCAATATATCTTGAATCGTATTTGATTTGGTTTAATTTGATGACTTTGTGTTAACTGCCATTTGGGCAATTCTGCTGTTTTCTAAATTATCGTTATTGATATTCTTTTCATTTATCTTTGTTGATTTAAATATGCTGAATTGCTGTTTAACATTGTTTAGTGTTATATCTGCCGTTATCCGATTCTCTTATGGAGAGGTTGGGTATACGAGCTTTCTGTGACGATCATCTATTTGATGTTGATTATTATTGCTTTTATGCACTAATAACTGAGTTTGAATTAGACTGACCCGTGTATTATTTTCTGTTGAATGTAATACTCGGGTCAGACCCAAGTTATTTCAGGTTGTAGATTTTCTTCTTTGAGTTGCTGTTCAGGATATGAAGACTTTTCACATCTTCTGAAGTTGTCAGTGTCATTTTGTAGTAGTCGTGTCATTGTATAGAACGATATGTATTCATGTATATTAGTTGATAATGTACTTGTATATATAACTTCTAGAGTCGACAGTTGTAGTTGTATCATTTGTATCGTGTCAACTATATTGTAACTGACATCGGTTATATATATATGAGATTTTTGTTAATCTGTGTTCCGCATTTATATTATCTGTGTTATTGTTATATCTAATGTCCTAAACTATTATGAACTATCGTAGTTTGTTTTATACTGATAATTGGATATGTCGATGGGAGTAAATAAATAATAGATGAAAAATAAAAAGTATATACCACTCCTATCGAGATAACCAATATTAGTGTAAGGCCAATTACGGATGGTCGCTCCTATCCAGCCTTATTCTTCGTAATAATAGACAGTATTTCTTTTAATACTCTTTGTTATTATGAGTATAGAGGTGGGGCGTCACAGTTGGTATCAGAGCTTGGGGTTTATGGACATAATATAAAACTTAACTCGGATGGAACATATGTTACAACTATTGGTCGATGTTTTATTGTGATTTGAGTCAAAACTAAAGTTTTGAAATTTGGATGAAATTTTTAAATATCTTTATTTGAAAATAATAGTGAAATTGTGTTCTGATGATTTGATTGATTTGTGTTCTGTTTATTAGAGTGCGCAGCGGAAACAGTGAAACTGTCTTCGCTGAGTACAACTGATAATCTTTTTGATTTAAAAATCAAAATACGAAATTGATATGAATTTCATTTGTTGTTCACATAGCTGTAATTATTTTGTTTCTTTGAGAATTTCGAATCCGAATTGAGGATTCGAAGAAATTGCAGATATGTGATTTTTGTTGAAATTTCCGCTGGCTTTCTTTTGTACTAATCATTTATTGATTAGATTTTGCTGTTTTGAATTATCTTCATTGAAGATACCTTCGAATGATTTCTTTGTTCATTCTATAGTACGTGCAAAAATTTGAATTGCACGTTACTGCATTTAATTACGTTGAACCGATGCTTGGTTATGAAACGTATTTTGTTGCCATTATTTTTATAACGAGATTTTTACACCAGTGCTATTTTGAAGCACGGTGTTTTATGGGATTTCTGATGAATGAAAATTCAATGATATTACGTTTTGATATAAATTGTTTTGATGTGATTTTGACGTTTTAAAATTACTGTCGCTTTGGCTTCAGTAACCGTCAAGTTTTAAAAGTGGATTTTCTAGCGGTTATTCCGCAATGCTGTTTTGTGACCGTTTTTACAGTATTTTGAGAAGTACAATTTCCTTATCGAAATTGTTACTGATTTGCTGCTTTAATCACGTGATTGGAAAAATCGTTTTAAAAATGAAAATTGTTTTATAAAATTTTAGCAGTTTGCATTTTCAAAAGAATGAGAAAGCGACTTAAACGATTCAGCAAAATCGAGGATTATGACCCCTTTCTTTTACTGTTTCGCTTAACTCCGGACTTGTCCAGTTGAGGAGGTGAATTGTTATTTTTACAAAATAAATAAAATTGTTTTCAGAAATTTAACAGTTTACGCTTTCAAAAGAACGAGGAAGCGATTTAAACGATTCAGCAAAATCGAGGACTATGACCCCTTTCTTTTACTGATTCGCTTAATTCCGGACTTGTCCGTTTGAGAATGTAAAATGTATTTTTACAAAATACACAATTTTGCACTTTCAAGGAAATGATGAAGTGATTTAAACGATTTAGCAAAAATGCGTAGTATGGAACCACACTTTTACTATTTCGGTTAATTCCGGACTCGTTAATTGAATATCTGTTGTTTTGATGAATTTGATGATTTCACACTTTCAAGGAAACGATGAAGAGAATCAAACGATTTAGTAAAACACATGGTATGGGACATGTGCGTTTGCTATTTCGGTTAATTCCGGACTCGTTAATTGAAACATTTTGATGCTTTCGTGTGCTTTCGAGCCACTATGAGGACCTTCGGGTCATTTGTTGGACCTTCGGGTCATTTGTTGGGCTTTCGGGCCACTCTGCGGACCTTCGGGTCAAATACCAGTACTAGACCTTTGGGTCACTCTGCGGACCTTCGGGTCAATCTGATGGGCGCCAAAATTATGTTGAGTACTTGGTAGGCTTCGGCCATATGTTGTTGCACGTGCGGCGAATTAAAAACTCACCATCTGATGGGATCGATCCAAGCTTTTATGTTGATTTTCTAGTCTTCTTTATTGATTTCTAGATATTTGTTGTTTCCAATTATCTGCAGGTAATTGGATATTTGTTGATATGAGTTCTGATTATCGTTTTTGATAATCGGATATTTGTTGTTTCTAATTATCGCTTTTGATAATTAGATATTTGTTGATATGAGTTCTGATTATCGTTTTTGATAATCAGATATTTGTTGTTTCTAATTATCGCTTGTGATAATTAGATATTTGTTGATATGAGTTCTGATTATCGTTTTTGATAATCAGATATTTGTTGTTTCTAATTATCGCTTTTAATAATTAGATATTTGTTGATATGAGTTCTGATTATCGTTTTTGATAATCAGATATTTGTTGTTTCTAATTATCGCTTTAGATAATTAAATATTTGCTGATTTGAGATTTAATTATCGCTTTAGATAATTAAATATTTGCTGATTTGAGATTTAATTATCGCTTTAGATAATTAAATATTTGCTGATTTGAGATTTAATTATCGCTTTAGATAATTAAATATTTGCTGATTTGAGATTTAATTATCGCTTGAGATAATTAAATATTTGTTGATATTAGATTTAATTATCGCTTTTGATAATTAAATATTTGTTGGTTTGAGAAATTTGATTATCGTTTGTGATAATCGAATGTTTGTTGAATTTGAAATTTGATTATCGTTTATGATAATCGAATATTTGTTGAATTTAAAATTTGATTATCGTTTGTGATAATCGAATATTTGTTGAATTTAAAATTTCATTCGATTATCGTTTGTGATAATCGAATATTTGTTGAATTTAAAATTTTGATTATCGTGAGTGATAATCGAATATTTGTTGAATTTAAAATTTTGATTATCGTTAGTGATAATCGAATATTTGTTGAATTTGAAATTTGATTATCGTTTTGATAATCGAATATTTGTTGATTTGAAATTTGATTATCGTTTTTGATAATCGAATATTTGTGAATTGAAATTTGATTATCGTTTTTGATAATCGAATATTTGTGATTTGAAATTTGATTATCGTTTTTGATAATTGAATATTTGTTGTCGTTTTCGATAAGTAGATAATTGATAATTTGATAATTGTTGATTTGTTTTCTGGATATCGTTTAGATAATTGGATGTTTGCTGATTTTATTGATACGAGATTTTTTAGTCTCTCATTGAATCTAGATATGCTGATTTTTATTGAATTGCTGTTTTCTTTCTATCCCTGTTGATAGTTAGAGTTTGCTGATATGAAGTTTGTGTTTTCTAGTTAATTGTTGAATAACTAGATATTGGCAGTTTTGCGAATTATGATTTGTGTTTCATAATTATCTTTGTTGATAATTAGATTTTGTTGTTTTCTAATTATCGTATTGATAATTAGATATTGCTGTTTTGTGATTTATGTATTATAATTATCTATTGGTGATTGAATATTGCTGATGTTTGCATTTATTCCGTTTGCTGTCTTCTGATTATCTTTTGATAATTGGACTTTGTTGAGATATTGTGAATTTCTTTTATGAAATTAAAAGATTTCTTTAGCATTTGAATACTCGACTTTTATTTTCTAGCTTAACCAGTTTATGTTAGAAAAGTAATTGTCATTGACGACCTTAATTATGAAAATTGCGGGGACGCAATTTTTATAAGGAGGGGAGTCTGTAACAACCCGGGGTTTTGCACCATTTTATAATCGTCGTTAAACGATTAATCTGATAACTAGTTGCTGTTGGGATTTTTAAATTGGTTGAAATCCTTTTTGAAAAAGGTTAAAAATTTATGTGGGCTTTAAATAAATATACTTTTTACTTTAATTGGCCCATTCCCTTTAAAAAAAATGATAATAATAATAATAGAAGAATTCGTCCCGTTCTTCATTTCATTTTTTGGCAACCCTAAATCTAAAAACGGAAAAACAAAATAATGGCGGCCACGATATCGCCATTCGTTCATTTTTCAAAATTAGGGCTTTGCCTTCTCTGGCGATTCTGGATTGCTGAGCTCCGGCTTCTTGAATCTCGGTTGCTTCGCGTTGGTTGAATTGCTTGTTCGTCGAAAAATTGTGAGTAATTTCTCACATCTAATTTAGCCTCAAATTGTAGAGAATTGTTTCATGTGATTTTCGTTAGTATGTAAACTTTCCCTCTTGGTTCTTGTGATTTGCTTACTGAAACTCGATTGATTTCGAGATATTGGATTTTTGTTATCTGTTTTGCTCGTAATCGAAATTCTTACTCCTTTGCCGATGATGTTAAGATCTTTTATAGGGTTCAAACCCCTGTATATTCGTTCGTATATTATTATTTGAATTCGTCAGTCGATTTGCTCTGGCCGCTTGATAATGCTTAAATGTTTTAGATGATCGCGACTTGTTCAAATGCGTTTAAATTCTGGTAGCTTGGTTGGCACGGCTTTGTTTTTATTGCTCCGTGAATTTCTTTCTTTAACTTGATCAAATCATGACTTTGACTTCGATCATATTTTGACTTTGATCATTTTTGATTTTGTGATTTACTTGCTTCCTGTTGCTCACGACTTCGTCTCTCTGACACTCAGCACGATTCTATTTTGAAACTGCTACTATAAAATGTTCGGCCTAGACTTCATTCATTTTTGATTTATACTATACTCGACTTTGCATTCTTACCCATACTGCACATATGTTGTTTCATGTTGTAGCTGATATTTCTAGTCAAGTAATATATATGCAGCTTCACTGGTGCATCCTTGTTTCACTGGTACATTAGCTTTATGTGCTTGCATACAGTTTACTTGAGTATGGTCATTGTTGGCAACTTGGTTGTATATTTGGTCGTCTGCATTTACTTCTGTCCATTGTATTTCGAGTTACCTTGGGTTGCATCCATTCTTCACTAGGATGTTTGGAGTCTGATACTTCTGTGTACAGTTACATTCGTGATTGCATTGAGACTCACTGCACTCGTGTCTTACCATTCCTAGTCTGCATTGGTAGTTGCATTCCTAGGTATTTGAGTCTGCATTTACATTTGATACATCTTCGAATTTGAATGGTTTCCTTCTCGAGGCTGCTGTACTTGATAACTGTAACGACCCGTAAATTTCAACTGTTTTAATAACGTAATTAGTTGAAATTTTGTGAAATTTTAAACGATAAAATTTTAAAATAAAAATTTATTATTTGAAATATGTCTAGTTAAACATAGCAAATGGTAAATTTTCGTCCGAAAATACGAAAGTTTATTTCGCGCATAAATTTACTTCAATTTAATCAGTTAAAAAGCGTTGAAAATAAAATGTTTTCGAAACCAAAATATTTTTACATAGAAAAATTCTAAACCATCTTCTGAGCAAAATATCAGTTCGTCATTTTTCCAAATTCGGACATCTATTGCTCCGTCGTTCTTATTTTCTGCAAAATAGCAGCATTCTGGTACCGATATAGATTTTTATCGGATGATCGTACCACTGATATCCGTATGGCGTTGTGATCGTCTCGTCGTGCTGATCCCCATAGTATACTTATCTTTGCATTTCCGAGTCCGGGACGCGACGAAATCCGTGAAATAAACGGTTAACCATATTGGTTCCGTTTCATGCCTTTTGTGTTGTGTCCTTTCGTTGTATCCGGTTAACCAATAGCCACAAACTTTTTATATTCCTAGAAAATAATAGGAAACTTTTTCTATTCCCTGTAGTCATAATTGTTAGTTGAATTTATTTCGTCTGTTCATGCTACTATCTTCATTTTGGTTCGTTTTAGCTCTCCAATTTTGTTCTGGAAAGAAGAAAAAAAATTCACTTTGTACACCTATTTCCTGTAACCATGTCCACTCCCCACCTGACCCGAGATCACCCATCCCCTACTATTCACGCATATAACGCCTCGCTCTTCCACCCCAGCCGAGAAGCCCCTCCTCCTCCTTATCCATGCAACCCACGCAACCATCATCACGGGAAGCCTCGCCTGTCCCCACCTCCAACCAAAGCAGGCCGAACTCCCACTGCCGTGACCGCCAGTAACCCATACATCTCCACCACCTTTTCATGGCCAATCACCATCACTTCAAAACCCTTCCCATCTCCGACCTTGCCTCCATCATAGCCAACTGCCAACGCCCTTCATTTCCAGACCACACCCGAGCATTCACCTCCGCCTTCTTCTTTCACTTCCATGTCACGCTCCACCTTCACGCATCAGCGAGATCGACCTCACTTGCTAGCTTTATCCAATTCTTGTGTACAGGTATATATATATATTATTTGTATGTTTATTTAGCCTAAGTATAAAAGTATTTCTAGACTGGTTTGTATGTGTGTACATCTCTTTTGAATAGCCTGTACACTTTTCCAGCCTAGGCTACTGTCATATAGGTTATATGAAAGAAGTACGTACAATAAAATATATTTTGATATCTTTTGTTTACCAACGAAATGTGTTAGAAGCTTTTGCTTCTAATTGGATGAAAGTTTATACATCTTGGTTCATGTCAGTTTTACATAATGGTTTTAAGTTGTAGAAGTTTATTTTTATTTGTTTAAAGTATACTAGAATACGTGAATTGGGTTTTAATTTGATATTGATCTTTAAGGTGTATATTACATATATGGTTATAGTTATGATATGTGATTATATATATAAGGGTTTTCAAACTATATATATATACGTTATGTTTTAATATATTATATATTGTTCGGGTTTTGCTTTGCTGTTCTCATAAAATGGTGTTTTATAGTATGATATGTCTATTAGCTATAAGTCATAGCATAGTACTAGTTACATTAGTTTAATAAAGTGAGTTTATAAAGTACAACTTGTATATTGTTATAAAAGTAAGGTATGTACTGCTTTATAAAAGAAATTATATTTATAATATATTTGAAGTTTATGGCTTGTATGTATATTTGTTGGTACGTATGACCGTTTACAATAATGTGATAAGCTATTTTGGTCCCTTTTGTTTACATTACTTACATTCTTTGATATACGTAAGTATTTGATTTTGGCTATACATTTTGATTATAAGTATTGATTTTTAAAAATAATATATATATATATCTTTGATTTGAATAATTGCATTTTAAGAATAATGATTCCGAATTGTATATATATTTTTATTTATCATAGATCAAAATATCAATTTTATAATAATATGTATTTTTCCATTTATATCAAGCTGAATTGATTTGTTCTCATCAATTCTAATTTATCAGCTTGGTTCGTCGTATTCGTGTCCATCGTGCTTTGCTTCGAAATGCGTGCTTGGGTCTGTAACTCATTCCATTGTCTATTCTCTCTGGCTCGAAAGGTGAGCAATCACTCACGATTAACGTTCTTTTATTTATTAAATTTGATTTCAATTGAAACGACAATTGAAATATGCTGCTGTTAGTTAATTACACTGTTATATATGCTATTGCCTGTATAAGTTCACCTGTGACATCTGACACCATTATCTGTTAATTATTTATGCGTTGATAATACAGTTTGGCTGATAATTGATTGATTGTTGATGTTTATATTGGACGTTAAATTGTTAATGTTAAAATGATAAATAGTATGAAATTGAACTTGATATAGGATAATTAAATGTTAAATTTGATTAACTGACATTTGTATAATATGACCCCTTTAACTGTTAAATCCATTGACACGTATGATTTGCTTAATTACATTTTGAATCACTGAATGTATGTTGTTAAATTGATGATGTATGAAATTGTAAATAGATGACAAGTGAAAAACCGTAATGTAATAATCTTTAATCTACATGAAATGATAGTGTAGATTCTAGAAATAATTATATTAATTCGTACAAATAACAATGCGAATTAATACGGTTATTTCGGGATTATTTGAATTGATTATTGGATTGTTATTGATTGTTGTTATTGTTTGTTTATTTACTTTGACACCATCCCAGTTATCACACTGCAAGTTCCCTTTACTATGCTTTGATTTTGAATTGAATTGGAATCGGGTTGAAATGATAAATACCCAAATTGAACTTTGACTTAGGATAGAAAATTAAATAAAAACCCGATTGGTTAATAATTTGATTTAAAAATAAAATGAAGATTTATTTGAATAAATAATATGGTTTTGAAGTGAAGTTGAAATTGAATTTTATTGAAAGGAAATGTTAATATTTAAAAATCTGAAACAGAATATTTACAATGTAATTGATGAAAGAACGATATTTAATAATTAAGTTTTGAATTATTTAATAATTAAATAAGATTGAATTATTTAATGATTAAATTGAATTTAATTCTTTAATAAGTAAAATTGAACTTTTGAATAAGTGAATTTTTCTTCGTAAATAATTGAAATTGGGTTTTCTTTATTGATTAAGTTTTGGAAAATTATTTAAGTAAGTAAATAAGTGAAATGGAATTTCTTTAACAAGAAATGAAAATGTGATATTTTGGAATTAATGTAAGACTTGGAATGTAAAGAATTTGATTTAATGAATTTAGTTTAATTCAAAATTGTAAGTTTTGTTTTAATGAAGTTGAACTTAAGAATTGATTAAATGAATTGGAAATTTAATAGAAATTGTTTTGAATGATAAAGTAACTTAACGAATATTGAATGAAATCGATAAATGAGTTTAAATTGATTTGAATGTTAAATAGAATTTATTTAAATGATTTCGGAATGAAACTTATATACGAACTTGAATCAATATTCGAATTGTTTTAAATAGAAATTGAAATTGAATTATAAGATTTGAAACGGTAAATTGGAAGTTTTGAAACGAAAATTTGGAAATTGTTTTAGAAAGACAAATGAAATGTTGATTTAAGAATTCTATTTGAAATTGAAATTGTTTTGGTTTTGAAATATATAAACGACCAATCGGTGTAATAATTACGAAAGTTATTAAAGAGACCGGGATCGGTAATGGATATACTCTCTATCTGAACCGAAACCACTTTAATAATTATACGCGGAGTGTTGATCCAGAACGAAGTGGATGGTTTTGATGAACGCGTTGACTGAAGAAAGAGAACGATTTTGGATGACCCCTGACATGACTAAAACAGGAGCCGCGCCGGGCCATTGAGGTTCGCCACCTCTAGCGGACACACTTCTTCGTTACCATATCTATAACTTTTGTGATTCGATTTGGGTGCACCCCTCAATTATGGGAGTGTTGTTTCGCGGTGTTGGGGTAGTAGCTGCTATGCCCAACATCAGTCCGGATCACGCAACTACTAGTATCCTAGTTGGTATCGCCTCATGTACCTTGTCATACTGATTATCCTATTCGCGACCACTACGATTTTGATTTGTACCTTTAGTATATGGATTGCCCTCTGGTGACTTCCGGTTTTGGGGAAACTACGGTCTTGTATATGCTTTTGGGAATAAACAGGTTAAGAGGTGTATGGGCCCTGCTTAACCCTATTTTGATATCTTTTTATATTACTGATAGACATTATCTACTTAGCGTACATTACTACATAGTAGATAGTTTAACGGATCCTTAAAGGATGGTTATTCCAAACATCCTTTGAGTTACTTGTATTTCAATTGCTATTTCACTTGAGTTGGATTTATTAATATAAGAATGTTAATCCTGACTCGAGTGTCTTGTGTTTTGCTTTACGCTCGGGTCAGACTGAGTGTACCAGTATTCGAGGCTCACCTTTGGAGTTGGAGCTTTGCTTGAAGATCCAGCCATCTATTCTGCTTTCAGTATTCGATGATTCCAGTGATGTATTCTGATTTGTATCTGATGTATCGTATTACTCTTCTGTTGTAAACTCTGATGTATTTTTATATATTCATATAGTAGCTTCATGAACTACTATCTCTTTTATTTCCGCTGCATTTATTACTCTGTGTCTGTGATCTGTGATTATATCTATTTACTGTATATGTTCAGTTTTGCCAAATTTAAATTAACAACGCGGTATTTTGAGCAATTCAACTCTGGCATTAGTGTCTACCTATACACTTATAATGGACGTGAATGGTCCAAAATGGCGGGTCGTTACAGTTGGTATCAGAGCTTTGGTAGCTCTAGGCAAAACTCAACATATAGGGTAAATGTATTTACAGAATCACTCTCATTTGAGTTTCAATCTCTTCCTTTGACTCAATTCCTTTGAATTTTGGAATGTTCCCCTCGGTTCCGAAATTCATTCGTGTCCACCACTATTCGTCTTCTTTCAATTCTGGAGCACCCATAACTCCATTTTGAATGGTATCTATAATTGGTCGGCGGTCTCGCCAAACTTCGAATGATTTGTAAAGGGGTGAAACTCCTTTACAATTGGCATTGATTTACCGGAGATTTCTGTATCCTCGGTTTACGATGCTATCTATCTCCTGCTATACCTAAATTCTATTTCTTGAGATTGGATGTTGATTTACCTCGAAATTCAGCATCGATCTTATTCTTGAAGTCACGGTCGACCCGGTTATGGTTTCCCGCGATTTATATAAGATTATCTATTTCCTTATTCGGTTAAATAATCATCTTATCTTTCGTTCCAACTTATTCTCAAATCAAAATTTTCTTTGATTGAATTAAAAATTTGAATCTCTATCCTTGCTTAAAAATCCATTATTGTATCGGTAAGTGAGGAAGTGTATTTGTAAATTAATTTTAAAAATGTTTTTTTATATTGTGTTGTTTGAGTTGTTGATGTTGATTTGGGTTTCCGATCGATTCGTCTGATCAGCGCTATCGATAGGATTTCCAAAACACTTGAACACAGCAAACTGACACAATATTATTTTCAAATTTGGAAAATGAAATAAATTTGTTTGATTATATTGTAAAAATATAAGTAAAAATTTTCTGGAATTTAATAGGTTAATTAAAATTGTTTATTTGAGATGATAATATTTGATTATCATTTATTGTTCTAAATAAATTTATAAATACGGTTTATAAATTGATTTGGAATTTGAAATGAATTTAATTCAGAAATTTGAGAATTTATTTGTTTCCGGTGATTTCGAACTTTGGTTTTAAAAATTTTAGAGTATATATTATTGAAGTATTTTCGAATATAAACCGTTTCCAAAGAATTTTAAAATGTTGAAATCAATGCTCTTCTCTTTGTCGCTGGAAAATAATTTCGGTGATGGCGGCCGCATCATCGACATTCATTTTCGAGTTTCAAAGTGGAGATACTATTCTGTAGCTTTGCTACGGTTTTGTTTTAAAAATATATATATATATATATATTCTGATTTGAATTTCTTCAGTATAATTTGATTTATATATATATAGGTATCTTATTTTATTTAATTTGATTTGATATAAATATATTATATATATCTCTAAATTGTTTAAAGTTAATCGGAAATCTAATTCTTAAATTTTGTTAAAGGATGTTTTCAATTATAAATAAAGCTGAATTTTGAATAAATATTTAAACTTGAATAATTGAATTAGGAAATTTTATTTGTATATTGTTCAACTGCATTCTAATACAACTTACCCAAATTATTCAGAAGTTGAATATGTAATTGGATAATATATAAGATAAATTGAATTTATAAATAAAATTTGAGTGGTTATAATAAATGTTATACATTAAATTTTGATTATAAAGATGTTAATAGAGTTAGATAGGATAATAAGTAAATTCAGTTAATAATGAAATAAATTTGTTTTGAAAGAATTAATAAATTTGTTTTGAAAGAATTAATAAATTGAAATTGATCAACTTATAAAAATACCTTGAATTTAAAAGAAATTAATAGATGTAAATTAATTTAAATCGAAACTTTTATGGTTTAAATTAATTTATATGGTTAAATATATGTGATAGGATATTAAGTAGAATAAATTTAACAGTAATTTGGAATAAAGAAGAATTTAAAATTGTTGGAAAAATATGATTATAATGAAAGACAATTCAATTTATGATTTTGAAACTGTTAATTAAAGATGATTGGATAATAAGAAAATCAATCTAGAAATAGTTAAAGCTTGATTTAACTTAAGAAAAATCAAATGGATTAAATCAAATTATTGGATATAAATTAATTTAAAATTTTAAACTGTATGGTTTAAATTAATTATTTTATTTGTTTTCCAATCCATTTTCTTTCTGGTTGTTTCTATTCTCCTACCTCGTTCCTTTTCGGGGACGAAAAGTTTTGAGTGGGGGAGAGTGTAACGACCCGTAAATTTCAACTGTTTTAATAACGTAATTAGTTGAAATTTTGTGAAATTTTAAACGATAAAATTTTAAAATAAAAATTTATTATTTGAAATATGTCTAGTTAAACATAGCAAATGGTAAATTTTCGTCCGAAAATACGAAAGTTTATTTCGCGCGTAAATTTACTTCAATTTAATCAGTTAAAAACCATTGAAAATAAAATGTTTTCGAAACCAAAATATTTTTATATAGAAAAATTCTAAACCATCTTCTGAGCAAAATATCAGTTCGTCATTTTTCCAAATTCGGACATCTATTGCTCCGTCGTTCTTATTTTCTGCAAAATAGCAGCATTCTGGTACCGATATAGATTTTTATCGGATGATCGTACCACTGATATCCGTATGGCGTTGTGATCGTCTCGTCGTGCTGATCCCCACAGTATACTTATCTTTGCATTTCCGAGTCCGGGACGCGACGAAATCCGTGAAATAAACGGTTAACCATATTGGTTCCGTTTTATGCCTTTTGTGTTGTGTCCTTTCGTTGTATCCGGTTAACCAATAGCCACAAACTTTTTATATTCCTAGAAAATAATAGGAAACTTTTTCTATTCCCTGTAGTCATAATTGTTAGTTGAATTTATTTCGTCTGTTCATGCTACTATCTTCATTTTGGTTCGTTTTAGCTCTCCAATTTTGTTCTGGAAAGAAGAAAAAAAATTCACTTTGTACACCTATTTCCTGTAACCATGTCCACTCCCCACCTGACCCGAGATCACCCATCCCTTTCTATTCACGCATATAACGCCTCGCTCTTCCACCCCAGCCGAGAAGACCCTCCTCCTCCTTATCCACGCAACCCACGCAACCATCATCACGGGAAGCCTCGCCTGTCCCCACCTCCAACCAAAGCAGGCCGAACTCCCACTGCCGTGACCGCCAGTAACCCATACATCTCCACCACCTTTTCATGGCCAATCACCATCACTTCAAAACCCTTCCCATCTCCGACCTTGCCTCCATCACAGCCAACTGCCAACGCCCTTCATTTCCAGACCACACCCGAGCATTCACCTCCGCCTTCTTCTTTCACTTCCATGTCACGCTCCACCTTCACGCATCAGCGAGATCGACCTCACTTGCTAGCTTTATCCAATTCTTGTGTACATGTATATATATATTATTTGTATGTTTATTTAGCCTAAGTATAAAAGTATTTCTAGACTGGTTTGTATGTGTGTACGTCTCTTTTGAATAGCCTGTACACTTTTCCAGCCTAGGCTGCTGTCATATAGGTTATATGAAAGAAGTACGTACAATAAAATATATTTTGATATCTTTTGTTTACCAACGAAATGTGTTAGAAGCTTTTGCTTCTAATTGGATGAAAGTTTATACATCTTGGTTCATGTCAGTTTTACATAATGGTTTTAAGTTGTAGAAGTTTATTTTTATTTGTTTAAAGTATACTAGAATACGTGAATTGGGTTTTAATTTAATATTGATCTTTAAGGTGTATATTACATATATGGTTATAGTTATGATATGTGATTATATATATAAGGGTTTTCAAACTATATATATATACGTTATGTTTTAATATATTATATATTGTTCGGGTTTTGCTTTGCTATTCTCATAAAATGGTGTTTTATAGTATGATATGTCTATTAGCTATAAGTCATAGCATAGTACTAGTTACATTAGTTTAATAAAGTGAGTTTATAAAGTACAACTTGTATATTGTTATAAAAGTAAGGTATGTACTGCTTTATAAAAGAAATTATATTTATAATATATTTGAAGTTTATGGCTTGTATATGTATATTTGTTTATAGGTACGTATGACCGTTTACAATAATGTGATAAGCTATTCTGGTCCCTTTTGTTTACATTACTTACATTCTTTGATATACGTAAGTATTTGATTTTGGCTATACATTTTGATTATAAGTATTGATTTTTAAAAATAATATATATATATATCTTTGATTTGAATAATTGCATTTTAAGAATAATGATTCCGAATTGTATATATATTTTTATTTATCATAGATCAAAATATCAATTTTATAATAATATGTATTTTTCCATTTATATCAAGCTGAATTGATTTGTTCTCATCAATTCTAATTTATCAGCTTGGTTCGTCGTATTCGTGTCCATCGTGCTTTGCTTCGAAATGCGTGCTTGGGTTTGTAACTCATTCCATTGTCTATTTTCTCTGGCCTCGAAAGGTGAGCAATCACTCACGATTAACGTTCTTTTATTTATTAAATTTGATTTCAATTGAAACGACAATTGAAATATGCTGCTGTTAGTTAATTACACTGTTATATATGCTATTGCCTGTATAAGTTCACCTGTGACATCTGACACCATTATCTGTTAATTATTTATGCATTGATAATACAGTTTGGCTGATAATTGATTGATTGTTGATGTTTATATTGGACGTTAAATTGTTAATGTTAAAATGATAAATAGTATGAAATTGAACTTGATATAGGATAATTAAATGTTAAATTTGATTAACTGACATTTGTATAATATGACCCCTTTAACTGTTAAATCCATTGACACGTATGATTTGCTTAATTACATTTTGAATCACTGAATGTATGTTGTTAAATTGATGATGTATGAAATTGTAAATAGATGACAAGTGAAAAACCGTAATGTAATAATCTTTAATCTACATGAAATGATAGTGTAGATTCTAGAAATAATTATATTAATTCGTACAAATAACAATGCGAATTAATACGGTTATTTCGGGATTATTTGAATTGATTATTGGATTGTTATTGATTGTTGTTATTGTTTGTTTATTTACTTTGACACCATCCCAGTTATCACACTGCAAGTTCCCTTTACTATGCTTTGATTTTGAATTGAATTGGAATCGGGTTGAAATGATAAATACCCAAATTGAACTTTGACTTAGGATAGAAAATTAAATAAAAACCAGATTGGTCAATAATTTGATTTAAAAATAAAATGAAGATTTATTTGAATAAATAATATGGTTTTGAAGTGAAGTTGAAATTGAATTTTATTGAAAGGAAATGTTAATATTTAAAAATCTGAAACAGAATATTTACAATGTAATTGATGAAAGAACGATGTTTAATTTGAGAAATGATTGAATTAAGTTTGAAAGGATTTAATAATTAAGTTTGAAATTATAATTAAGTTGAAATTATTAAACTTTGAAATTATTTAATAATTAAGTTTTGAATTATTTAATAATTAAATAAGATTGAATTATTTAATGATTAAATTGAATTGAATTCTTTAATAAGTAAAATTGAACTTTTGAATAAGTGAATTTTTCTTCGTAAATAATTGAAATTTGGTTTTGTTTATTGATTAAGTTTTGGAAAATTATTTAAGTAAGTAAATAAGTGAAATGGAATTTCTTTAACAAGAAATGAAAATGTGATATTTTGGAATTAATGTAAGACTTGGAATGCAAAGAATTTGATTTGATGAATTTAGTTTAATTCAAAATTATAAGTTTTGTTTTAATGAAGTTGAACTTAAGAATTGATTAAATGAATTGGAAATTTAATAGAAATTGTTTTGAATGATAAAGTAACTTAACGAATATTGAATGAAATCGATAAATGAGTTTAAATTGATTTGAATGTTAAATAGAATTTATTTAAATGATTTCGGAATGAAACTTATATACGAACTTGAATCAATATTCGAATTGTTTTAAATAGAAATTGAAATTGAATTATAAGATTTGAAACGGAAAATTGGAAGTTTTGAAACGAAAATTTGGAAATTGTTTTAGAAAGACAAATGAAATGTTGATTTAAGAATTCTATTTGAAATTGAAATAGTTTTGGTTTTGAAATATATAAACGACCAATCAGTGTAATAATTATGAAAGTTATTAAAGAGACCGGGATCGGTAATGGATATACTCTCTATTTGAACCGAAACCACTTTAATAATTATACGCGGAGTGTTGATCCAGAACGAAGTGGATGGTTTTGATGAACGCGTTGACTGAAGAAAGAGAACGATTTTGGATGACCCCTGACATGACTAAAACAGGAGCCACGCCGGGCCATTGAGGTTCGCCACCTCTAGCGGACACACTTCTTCGTTACCATATCTATTACTTTTGTGATTCGATTTGGGTGCACCCCTCGATTATGGGAGTGTTGTTTCGCGGTGTTGGGGTAGTAGCTGCTATGCCCAACATCAGTCCGGATCATGCAACTACTAGTATCCTAGTTGGTATCGCCTCATGTACCTTGTCATACTGATTATCCTATTCGCGACCACTACGATTTTGATTTGTACCTTTAGTATATGGATTGCCCTCTGGTGACTTCCGGTTTTGGGGAAACTACGGTCTTGTATATGCTTTTGGGAATAAACAGGTTAAGAGGTGTATGGGCCCTGCTTAACCCTATTTTGATATCTTTTTATATTACTGATAGACATTATCTACTTAGCGTACATTACTACATAGTAGATAGTTTAACGGATCCTTAAAGGATGGTTATTCCAAACATCCTTTGAGTTACTTGTATTTCAATTGCTATTTCACTTGAGTTGGATTTATTAATATAAGAATGTTAATCCTGACTCGAGTGTCTTGTGTTTTGCTTTACGCTCGGGTCAGACTGAGTGTACCAGTATTCGAGACTCACCTTTGGAGTTGGAGCTTTGCTTGAAGATCCAGCCATTTATTCTGCTTTCAGTATTCGATGATTCCAGTGATGTATTCTGATTTGTATCTGATGTATCGTATTACTCTTCTGTTGTAAACTCTGATGTATTTTTATATATTCATATAGTAGCTTCATGAACTACTATCTCTTTTATTTCCGCTGCATTTATTACTCTGTGTCTGTGATTTGTGATTATATCTATTTACTGTATATGTTCAGTTTTGCCAAATTTAAATTAACAACGCGGTATTTTGAGCAATTCAACTCCGGCATTAGTGTCTACCTATACACTTATAATGGACGCGAATGGTCCAAAATGGTGGGTCGTTACAATAACTTTGTTAGACAATTGAGGCTGTTGTTATTGTTTGTCACTTAAACCTGACTTTGACATACTTTCTGTCATCACTATACTTTGATCTTATCTGACTATTGTTTGGTGATGATCACTGTTACATGTGCACTAGTGTTTTAACCAGTTGTAGCTGTTCATTTGAACCTGAACTTGAGACTATATTGCATCTGTATATCATCATTGCAGTGTAACTTGACTAGAACTTGTTGTTCATGGGTGTCTTTTTCTTTTTGCCTTCGTATGCTTGCACATGTATCAGGGCATGTAGTCATTTAGCACTTGTTACTTTATGTTGATGGTCTCTGAGGTTCAGTGCTTTGTTGATATTTGAACTTGATGCCTTCAGTGTACATGCACTTTGACCTTTCCTATATATGTTGTTCATTTGAGTTTCAGGTGACTGTTTTGGAGCATCCAGTTTTCTTTATTATTTTGTTGGTTTCTCTGTTGGCATGTGAAATTTAAAATCTGTGTACATGCACAGTTTCATTAATGCAGTGATACTTTGATATTTTTGTTGATCGTTTATGCAATTTTTTCTGTAGTGGCGAGGCAGTACACGCGTGCGTGTACTGCAGCCCTACTAGATCTGATGTTTTAATTAATGTTTTCTATTGATAAGATGGTTTTATGTTGCCAATTCAATATATCTTGAATCGTATTTGATTTGGTTTAATTTGATGACTTTGTGTTAACTACCATTTGGGCAATTCTGTTGTTTTCTAAATTATCGTTATTGATATTCTTTTCATTTATCTTTGTTGATTTAAATATGCTGAATTGCTGTTTAACATTGTTTAGTGTTATATCTGCCGTTATCCGATTCTCTTATGGAGAGGTTGGGTATACGAGCTTTCTGTGACGGTCATCTATTTGATGTTGATTATTATTGCTTTTATGCACTAATAACTGAGTTTGAATTAGACTGACCCGTGTATTATTTTCTGTTGAATGTAATACTCGGGTCAGACCCGAGTTATTTCAGGTTGTAGATTTTCTTCTTTGAGTTGCTGTTCAGGATATGAAGACTTTTCACATCTTCTGAAGTTGTCAGTGTCATTTTGTAGTAGTCGTGTCATTGTATAGAACGATATGTATTCATGTATATTAGTTGATAATGTACTTGTATATATAACTTCTAGAGTCGACAGTTGTAGTTGTATCATATGTATCGTGTCAACTATATTGTAACTGACATCGGTTATATATATATATATGAGATTTTTGTTAATCTGTGTTCCGCATTTATATTATCTGTGTTATTGTTATATCTAATGTCCTAAACTATTATGAACTATCGTAGTTTGTTTTATACTGATAATTGGATATGTCGATGGGAGTAAATAAATAATAGATGAAAAATAAAAAGTATATACCACTCCTATCGAGATAACCAATATTAGTGTAAGGCCAATTACGGATGGTCGCTCCTATCCAGCCTTATTCTTCGTAATAATAGACAGTATTTCTTTTAATACGCTTTGTTATTATGAGTATAGAGGTGGGGCGTCACAGAATAACTCCTAATCTTCAACATAACGCCTAAAGCCCTTGAACTCCGGCATGAATCCAGATAATTTACGACATGAAGCTTTTAGATTTAAGGTGGATCTGAACTATGATATTAATGACGTGGCTCTTATGGCCTTGTTTACTCGTGGCATAAATTACTTACGAAGTTGCCTACTTCCGGCATAGATTACTTACGACGTTGCCTACTTGCGGCATAGATTACTTACGACATTGCCTACTTGCACCTTAGATTACTTACGACACCAAGATGTAGTTGGCCTTAATAACTTACGACACCGGTTATTTGCAACATTTGTTACTCAGCTACATCAGCTATATACGACATCAAACACTTATAGCGTTGAGATATAGCCAACATCAATAATTTACGGCATTACTGTAACATCGCCTCCTACGGCATAGCTTACTCGTGGCATCAACTACCCCATGGTATTGCCTGCTTATGACATTATATGCCCTTTGTTATTATAAAGCTCTAAGCTTCGACATGGATTCAAAATTCCCAAACCTCAACATTCAATGCCAATTAGAAATACGAGGCCCTTTGGATCTACCATCTTGAAATCATTTGGATCTATGAATTCGATTTTTAACTAGATCTGAAACTCGACCTATGTTTGGCATTAATTAATGAAATAATTAGGATGCTCAACATTCGATACTTTGAGCAAGAATCGATGATGGATATTAAATACTGATTAAACGAGATGGATGATGGAGAATGGATCAGATAAAATTTGAGGTTGTTTAACTTATGAGCTGGAGCCTGGAGATAGCTTTAGTAAGTGATAAGGATAATGTAACGACCTGCAATTCCACACATTTCAAGCTAACAATAAACCACACATGTCGAACTCGAATTGAATGAAAAGGCGAATAGTTAGGGGAAAGAAAGAAGAAAGAAGAAATAAAAGAAGAGAGAAAGAGAGGAAAAAAACAAAACAATGCAGAATCTCATAACGCGGTAGAACAACATATAATATAATATCAGTGATGTTTACAAAAGAGAAATTGTAATATACATACATCAATCAGATTACAACAACAAATCACTAATCATCAGCCTAGATAGTTATAACAACCTGTCCTCACAAATGCTAATTATTTTGAACAACCAATGCAATGGAAAATAAATATATAAGTGAATACGACTTGAAGACCTCTAGCTCGTCTTTAGAAGCTCCAAAGCATCCAAACTGAATCTGTAAATATACTCGGTCTGACCCAAGCATTAAATGGGAAGCATACCTGGATTAGTCTGGTAAATCAGCGTGAGAAAGCACGTCTCAATTGGATTTTAAAGTCATAAAAACTTTTCAAAACAAAGGTACCTCGTAAGATCACGCCGCATATAAACACAGATAGGTTTTTACCTTACGATAACCAAAACACTTCATATCAAATCCTCTAATATTATAATAGTGTCAAGGATACAAATACATATTAATCATAGCCGAAATTATTACATTGGTTAAATTCCAGCATAATAGGTTTACAACTAAAACCGTAAAGACTCATATTAGAGAATGGATTCCATAAAGTGGCAGGTAAGGACTACCTTCCGTACAGTACATTTCTAGAGGAATGTATTGAGGATCAACAACTTTGAAACCTCTACATCTAGCAAGACTGGCCTACCTGCAGACCCATCTAGTGGTGGGTAGAACCGAATATGACATTAGCTCGGTCGTTCTCGACCTATCCTTGGCCATAGCATACACAACAAAACCCAAAATATAAAGGATAATATAGAATGGTGATGACCATATCCTAATGGGAGTGACCTATTTAGCCTTACAACATACCCTGTTTCAGCAATTTCCTAGTGTGAGGCTTAAGTAACGTATTACCTTTTACAGAACAAATCCACTTTAAATGCCACATTTCTGTTTCCAACAACACTCTAATTGATTTCCACAAAAGTACAACCTCTGAGCTCGTACATATCAGAGAAGGGTGTTAAGTATAAGAGGGGTTACCTCCTACACCACCAACAGATGTACGTTTTTAAAAACCAATGTACGTGGTTCTTAGAAATGCAATGTCAGACATTCATCCATGAAAGTTGTCTAGGAATAGGACAAACCAAAGATACTTTCCTACTATGTCTTGTTGGAAATCAACCCTAGGATTAGTAGCGAGCAGTCCTTGCATCGAAGATTTTCATAACATGGCACTACCGCCACCATATATATATAATATGGAATCGCGGGGCTACTGGCAAGAAGCCCTACATCATGAAGATCTCCATCTTCAAAAATCATCATCTTCAACCAATCTGGACTTTTGAATGCATACTTTGGTCCGAAGTGGTTTTCAGATAAATCCGATCCCGATCTCTCCAGACCAACAATCAATAAGAGGCCCTCAACCTCATAAGGAAACCAAGTCCCGTACACCTATCACGTTTCCAACTCTCAACTTGCTATCCTTTGGCCAAGAAGGAAGCTCAGTAGATTGAAGTACCATAGTCACTTTGCACTACTCAAATCAACATTCTTAACATCAAATGATAATCAAGCCTAGTCAATTGACCTCATACTAAATGCATGACTAATCAGTTCCCACATCAAGTGAAGGAACCAAAGATGGCCAAAAATACAATCTTTTATTAGGCTTGTTTAATTAATCTTTTATTAATCTTTTATTAATTAAATCACTTTCCAAATATTTATCTCAAAATATCTTCAAAAGGATATATTCTCAAAACCATTTTAATCTTTAGATTCTTGGAAAACATTTCCATATACTTATCTCAATGGTATAAGTATATTCACAAACCATTTCGTTTTCAACACTTAGAAAATATCTCTATATACTTAAATTTGTAATAAGTACATTTACAAATCATTTAAGGAAAGCTTCATATTTTCCAAAACATGCTTTATTGGGTCAAAATGAATATTGCGTAAAACATCGTTACAACAACCCAAAATAGTATAGGGATTTGACTGTTTATATTTATGAATCCCATATACTATATAAAACATTTTCTTTTGGAAATCACTTACTATAACAACAAAGCTATAGTATATGCCTTCCTTGCTTTCTCGAAAACAGCTATCATAACAGTAAATGTTGAAATTGATGTCTTCATCTCTTAGTACATTTTAAATCACCTTTTCAAACCACTTAACTCTATTGGGAAAGATCACTTTCAAAATATTCATTTAAAAGATTATTTTTAACTTTCAAAATGCGAATGTACTTTCTTTATAAAAATCCATATTCAAATCTCAACATAGATAATTTCCATATTTATAAAACTATGTTTATAAATCTCCTTTCCATCTTATAAAACTTCTCTTTATAAAATCTCTTTATTTATAACATTCTATTTATAAATCCATTCCTTTATAAATCTCATTTATTTATAAAATCCTATTTATAAATTTATTTACAAAATACCAATAATAAATCCATTTTTAATATCTATAAAACTCTGTTTATAAATCTATTACTTTATTTATAAAATATTACTTTTATAAATCTTTTGTATAAACCATTTCGGAAATATTCGTTTCAAACATTTCTATCTTCTTTAAAACTGTATTTCCACTAAAATAAAAAATGGACTTATTTATTAAGTTTTTAAAACTTTTATAATACAGTTCAAAAATCTTTGTTTGACATATTTTACAAATTATCAGTTTATAATACGAAAATCCTACTTTTTATTTTATTTAAAATAAACTACTTCTTTTAATAATTCAAGAATAATTATTAAAACATATGTTATTTCAAAGTCACTTTAAAATCCTTTTAATTCAAAATCACTTTAAAATCTTTTTGAATCAAAATATTCACTTTATAGTATTTCAAAATACTAAAAATAAGGCCAAGTGCTACTATAGCACTATATAAGAAAAATCATATCCATGTCATCAAATATGGCATCCAACAAATCATATATCACAATATATATGAAAAGTAAAATCCATACTGGTAGGGAATCCCGTTAGATTACTCCAACCTATCCTTCTACATCACATACAGTATATAATCATATAATATGGGTCATCCGTAACTACGTGGGTACATATAAAAAGGTCATCCGCTCCAATGGCAGGAATAAATCCAAACCAACTGATAAAATAATAAATCATCCAAACAATCAACAAACAAGCATCAATAAAAATTTCCGCACTTATATAAAGTATAAATGGGCCGGAGAGGTGTGTTTAACTCACATAAATTCTAGTTATCGCCAAAGTGTTTTAGTTTTCAGTTTGAAATAAAATCGAAGGGACATTCGATTTTAACACAAATTCCCACTAGCTCCAAATCCATCTAATCTTTTTCCATAATGTAGCATTCGTCAATACGAACCTAACGCGACTGACCGCATTCGATTTGGACCTCGTATGAAAGAGTTATACAATTTATATGATTCGAATTATTTAAAATAATAAATTTTCTTAATTACATTCATTAGCGCTTAACCTAATCACATTTTAAACAACCAGGCACACTAATCTCTCGTTGTTCAAACCCATCATTGCGACTTTCAATTTCCTCGCCGCCGCTGCCTCAGTTGATCGCACGCCGCCGCGTCCATGCCGCCAACTCCCCAGGCTAAGCCGCGTAAATCCCTACAGGTTTGACCCCCTCTCGTTCACCTGAAAACGGCAAGGGGCATCATGCCGCTCAACTTGAGATCCATGCCTCCATGCTTCTCCATTCGATGATCCAACTTGTCATGGGTTCGTCTTCCCTAACTTTACAACTTTGCAGTTGGGGTCGATGGCCGATACAGCCCGTGGTGGCTCCGATCGAAGACGGTCGTTGGAAGAAGGAGAAAAATAAATGGTGGCTGCGTTATTTCATTTTAGGGTTTTGCAAAATGGAGAGATGGTGGTCCTTTTATGGAAAATTTCAAAGCACTATTCATGCTCTAAAATTTCGAACTCCAAACGAGACGTCCCGCCTAGTGTTCTATACTAAATACCCCTATTCCGAATACAATGGAACTAGTATTGGGGCCTAATTCCATCATATACAGAAGTTAACTTCCAAAATCAAATTATATTAATTTAAATTCCTTTAAATTAATTTCTACGTGTTTCGAGCTCGCTCGACTAAATGATACTCCGATCGCCACGAAATTCATTAACATACAATAATTCATTATTATGGTCCAATGGCACCGATTTCTTTAAAATCCAAGACAGTGCCCCGGAAGGTTATTTTCACACACTAATTAAAACAAATTATTATTAAAACCATTCTAATCACTTTTAATTCAAATTCAAAATTTTACTATCTTCATTCTTATTTAAACATAATTTAAATCAGCTTTTAAAATCATTTTTTTCACATTAAACCCCTATATTTGAAATTTAAGCTATCTTAACTTATAAAATAAAATTTTCAATATTTCAAATTAATTAAATATTTCAAATTCAAATGACCAAAATCCTGGGTTGTTACAGATAATGTCGAGAGGATGAAATCAACATTGCTTATTTACCACCCGATTTATGCTGTTTGTTGTTCATTCCTACAAATATTAATAATGATCAGTTTCCAGATTTTGAATTTAAAAGTGATTGGATTTGAAATTTTTCCTAAAATACGAAATTGAAATCCTTTTAGGGTATTTCAGTCATTTTCAAACATTCGGAGGTTCGATCCCTCCTTTTAGTGCCAAAATTTTAAATCGAAATTTAGTTCAACGTTCGAGTTATGTGTACAAGGAGGCATGTTCGAAGAAATTCTTATAGCACCCTTTGGTTTTATGATTATTCATGGAGTTGTTCAAAATATAGTTCATAAGTTCAAAAGGTAAAATAGGTAAGTCCAAAGTCAATAGGAAATATGCTCAAATCATGTCTTTTATTTTCTAACGAACATGTTACAAGGTGTGCAAATATGTGATTTTCTAATTGTTCAAGCTTTATTTGCAAATATATATCATCTCCTCCCTCGTTAGCCTTTTTTCCATTAGAATTGTCCTCGAGCATTCAATGAAGAGTACTTGAAGAAGATCCTAATTGGTAAAAAGTGATGAGATTGAGAAAGAATTTAAGGGCCTCTTTCCATGAAGAGGTGCATCTCTATTTATAGCAGTTGGAAGGAGGTTGGCTTACTTCCATTGGTGATGTAGGACTTTATGGTGTCATTTGTTACTATCTTGGTGGTGGTCTCAACATGGAGCATGTAATGGATTGTGAAGGCTTTTGAAGTTTATGAAGGAAAATACACTAAATCCTCTTGAATTTGCTCTAGTAAATGATCTTGTTCTTCTTTCTTTGCACAACCTTTGACATGCTATGGCATTGATGTTGTGCGACATCGATAGTATGCAATATTCATGAAATACGACATCGATTAGCACTTGATGCTTATTATCATGTGGGCAACTTTCAATATGGAAACCTCATCATAACCCTTCAATGTTCTTTTTCCTATTGATCATTCATGATTTTCTTCTCATTTGTTCGCGTTTGACATCAATGAAGCGCAACACAGTTGAAGAGAGATATTGATTGAATGTGATACGGAAAAATTGTGGCATCAATAGAGTGCAGCATCAATGAAGGGCGACATTGATGGAGTGCGGCATTGATATGATGCGTTATGGGTTACTTGCGACATTGATAATATCTGCTATGGATTACATGCGATATTGATAATATGTGGCTTTGATGATGTACGACATGGAATCTATCCAATATTGATTAAGTGCGGCATAGATGTTATATGGCAAGGAAGTAGTGCAGTGTCATTATCAGTTGTAGGCCTTCGATATCAATTATTCCCCAGCCTTAGCATTTTGAGCCTTGAACTTCAAGATAAATCCTTTGTTTCAGCATTGATTCCTTTGCTTGCCATCCTTAGAAAATATGTGGATAATAATATATGTGCATGTATAATATATAGTGCTATATGTTATGTTGTCTTGAAATGTTTAGATAATATAAGTATACGTGTATGTGTATAAAATAATTTATGAAATTGATAAAATTTAATTAAATAAATTCATTAAAACTTAATTAATAAATTATAATACATATGTGTGTGTGTGTGATGTATGTGTATTACTATAAAGGTTATAGAATATAAATATTCAATATAATATGTTAAAATTGAATAATATACAATTAATTTAAGTGTTAATTAATTAAGGTTAACTAAATATGATTTAGTTAATATAACGTTATACATAAGATTATTATATAAGCTAATTAATATATAAATGTTATATAATAATGAAACTTATATAATATAAATGTATAAACTAAAGGTGGAACATTAAAGAAATCCTAAATAGACTTGAGGATTAAATACATACGTAAATGTACGTACACCATGATTTCTGATGTGTCCAAAACTTGAATCAAGAGGGTAGTTTCATAAGAAATACATCATTTCATAAGTCGATATGACTCAATATTATATATTAAAGATTATGAATCTTTAATATAATGTTGTCCTCCGCTATATATATTAATAAATTACTTGCATACTTCTTAGTTGTTGAGCAAAGTCAAGCTAGGGATGTTAGGTGTAGTATTATTAATATATTAAATAAACAAGGTAAGATAACTATATCTATTTATTGAGTAAACTAAGGTACATATATAATACTTAAGGTCCTTGAGATATGGTTGATACAAGTGAATGATCTCTTTCGATTTGTTGAGCAAACTAAAGGTTGAAGTGAAATTAGGACATGGTATCATTGGTTAGGAGTTGTATATGATACAACCAATAAGGAGTTATCTATTGTTTGTAAAGCTATGAGGCTTTATGAGCAAATTCAAGATCAAAATTCCAAGACAGACGAGTCCTAACAACCACTAGTGAAGTTGAAAGACTTCTATGTTTTGACTTAGGGTTTGGCCAAGCATAAAAGACTAGTGGGAGCTTATTAGTAAAATGAAACATAAAGTTGAACCTTATTAATTTTATGAACATATAATATGATATTTTCTTAATAATCTATCAATTAAAACTTGTATAAATGTCAACTCCTAGGCTGTTTAGTGAAAACGACAAACAAACTAGAGCAAACGACTATGTTGATTGGGTGAGGGCTATAAAGATAGCATTGACAAACGAGTGTCTTTGGTTGTTTATTACTTGCACTCCTATGAATATACTTGTTGAAAACTCTGACCCTGAACTGCATGTTGCTTTTAACAAGTGGGTCGCTGACCTGGAAATCGCCTAGGTTTTCATGCTATCTACATTAGACAAGCATTGCAAAGGCAGCATGAAACCAAGCGTCCATTCAGTAGGAGTAGTGAAAGAGTTGATGAACCATTAGGGTTAGTATATAGTGATGTTTGTGGTCCAATTCCTGTAATCACCAAGGATAATTGTTCTTACTTTGTTACCTTCACTGATAATTCTCTAAACCGGGATATGTGTATCCTATGAATAACAAATCCGATATCTATGATAAATTTATTGAGTATAGGAATGTAGTTGAAAATCAGACAAACCAAAAAAGATAATTGGGTAGGAATTCCAACAACACTTAAAAGATAATTGGAATATCTCTCAAGTTACACCACCGTGTACTCCGCAACATAATGGTGTGTCAGAGCAAAGAAACTGAACCCTATTAGATATCATTCGTTCTATGATGAGTAAGGCTGAGTTACCTTTGTCTAATTAGAGATATGCGTTGGAAACCGCAGCGTATATGTTGAACTTGTTGGCCACTAAATCTATGCTTAAAACATAATATGAGATATGGTATGGTAAGAAATCCTAACTCATGTATTTGAAGGTGTGGGATTTTCCAGCCTACATTGAAACGTTGGTCCGAATAAGCTAGAGGCAAGATCGGTACTGTATAAATTTATAGGATATCCTAAAACTCAATGGGATATATATTCTACAATATCGAGGAACAAAAGGTTATTATTTCTTGACACATTGTCTTTGTTGGAAAGGAATTTCTATCAAAAGAAATTAATAGCGAGGTCGTAGACTTGGATGGAATCAAAGAAGTTAACACTGAGGTCGAACCAGTGGGAGAACCGAGTTCACCCGTATACGAAAACATGCAACCTATTAGAAGGTCTAATAGGGAATTTCGTGCAATAGAGAGATACTATGGTTTTCTCATGGATGGCGAAAAGGAGGAAGGTGTCTTAGATGAGGACACTTCTCTGTCTTTCCAACAAGCATTATAGAGTAAAAACTACACTCTGGCTTGGAGCGAAGAAATCTGAGATGGATTCCATGTATGAAAACAAAGTATATACTTTGTTTGATGTACCTGAAGGGATAAAAACTATCGGCTGTAAACAGATTTTTAAGAAAAAGCTAAATGCAGATGGGAAAGTAGAGACTTATATGGCTAAGCTAGTTGAAAAAGTTTATGCAATGTCAAGGTGTCGATTATGATGAAACCATTTTGCTCATAGCTATGCTTAAGTCCATTCAGATTATGCTTGCCATTGCTGCTATTTATGACTATGAAATATGGCAAATGGATGTAAAGTCGGTATTTCTAAATGATGACTTAGAAGAGACCGTCTATATGTCGCATCTTGATGGTTTTTTTATTTAGTGGGAGTAAGGGCAAGGCTAGCAAGTTGTTAAAGTCCATTTATGGACTCAAAAAAGCTTCAAGGAGTTGGAATAAGTGTTTTGATAAGGTAATAAAATGGTTTGGTTTTTATTAGAACTCATAGGAAGCATGTATATACTCTTAGTGCTATATGTTAACAATCTTCTGTTGATTGGCAATGACACTTCGTTATTGCAATCAGTGAAAGCTTGGTTTTCCAAGAACTTCTCCATGAAGAATTTGAAAGAAGTAGCCTATATACCAGGAATAAAGACCTATTAAAATAGATCTAAGAGGCTGCTAGGATTGTCCTAATCCCTGTACATAGATACCATACTGAAGAGGTTCAGTATGGATCATTCCACGTATGGAAATGTTCCAATGCAATTTGAAATTATCCTTTCTAAGATGGACGGTCCACATACTGATAAGAAGATATAGCATATGAAGAGGACCCCTTATGCTTTAGACATAGGATCCATAATGTATGCTATCCTATGTGCTACACCGGATGTGGTAAACACATTAGGTGCATCCGTCGATACCAGACTAATCATGGAGAAAAGCATTGGAGGGTTGTAAAATGTATACTGAAGTATTTAAGAAATACTCGGGACTTATTCCTCATATACAAGAATGAAGACCTCTCAATGAAGGAGTATGCTAACTCCAGCTTTCTGAGTGACATCGGTGGTAGTACATCGGTGTTTGGTTACATTTTTTTGCTTAACGGCGAGGTCGCCAATTGGAAAAGTTGCAAACAAGAAACATTAGCTAATTCGATGATAGAGGACAAGTATGTTGTCCTCAATGAAGCAGCTAAAGTGCCGGTCTTGATGCATAAGTTTTTCAGTGAGCTCAAGTGAGTCTGGATACCGAGAATCCAATGACATTGTTCATGACAACAATGTAGCGATATAGATTGCAAAAGAGCCCAGAGCACATAAGAACTCATGACATATTCTTTGCATCTTTCACCTTATCAGAGAATTCGTCAAGAAGAAAGAGGTCATGATACAGACGGTATATACCAAGGACAACATAGCAAATCCATTCACTATGGGTCTAAGTCGGTTAGTTTTTGAGAAGCTGATTGAAGGGATGGGATCGTTCCATAATTGTCCCTAAGTGCATGTGGGAATTGATAGAGTTAGCGGTATACCCTAGGGGCAATTCTGTAATTTATTTTAAATTATTAACTCTGTAATCAATTCGCGTTCATAATAAATGGTGTCTTATTTCCGTTAAATATTTGTTATAATGTGTTATAAATAATTAAATGTTTAATTAAATATATCTTACAGAAAATCCATAAAAGGTGTGTTTATAATAGTAGTTATAGATAGTTATAATCGCAGTATTGTATCATAATATAATAAGCATATTATGTTAATTATTCCTAGCATGATGTATCGAGACTGGATATGGATGCATCTATTGAGAGTAGAGTATGTAACACTCTCCAAAGGCTGGGCAGTGTATTACTCATGACTGCTGGGGGTACCAAGGGGTTATGTACCGATAATTATTGGATAACCATGGAATGACCCACTCAATAGCTTTTTGTTGAATAATATAACTAAGGTCAAACAAAAAATATCGATGTGACTCATTTACGTAGTTTTCTTCACTTGAGAATACCATTGATTTTCTATATGAAAGTTCTGCTTTGATTACAGTTGAATCATGGCACGTTGTCCATTAAACAACTATAGTTAGGTTGAGTGAAAGTATTGGAAGTGAAATATTGTTCAAGAGAAGATTTATCTCCTCAGTTATATGAGGTCAGTATCATGGTCAACTAAAGTCAACTCAGAGTCAAAATCTCTAGCCAGAGTTATTTGGTTAATAATGATTATTATTACTAAACCAAGGACTTTGTATTTGGACAATAGATTGAATATGGACGATAATAGAATTTTGACCGCTACCAAATTCTACAAGTCCAGAGTGATATAGTTTTGATGAAGAGAATTGATGTAAGTAATTATCTCGTAAAGCTTAATAAAGTAAAATTAGATTTTACCGATACCAAGTAAGCGATAAATTTGGCCATAATGTCACACCCCTACTAAGTGAAGTGTGAACATTGTATTCAAATTGTTCGATATTAATCGCTAACCAAATTTACACCCAATAGTCACACAACCATTAATATTCATGAAATATTAATTATAATTTTTTTTTTTTGATTTATGTTGGACAATATTAAACAATATGCTTATAATAATTATATCGATATGCATTTAAACCGCATTTACATATGAAGAATATTGTCCAAGCATGAAATGGATTTAAGGCCGATACGGGGCTTGCTAATTTTGATTGTGATAGGAGCATGATGAGGCTGGCCATTTGATAGTTCAAAGGAAGGAGTTTGATTGTTTAAATAGAGAGAATGTGTAAGAGATAAACAAGGACCTTAATCCTATATTTGCCCTCTAATCTCTCCTTTATATAAGCATCTTCACCCTTACTTTAGAACCAATTTTTTTGGAGCCACCATTTCTTCCTTTGCTAGCTAAACTCACCGCCATTTCTGTTATATTTTCAAGCCTTTAAAGCATCAAATATAATAATACAATTTGGTTATTGGTGCTAAACCAGTTTAGAAGCGAGCAACTTAAAAACTTGGAATTGGATTCAAGAAGTTCCTTTCTTCATTCCAATATGTACGTACTAGGCTTTGGTGAGAGGTATATTTCTGATTTACTAATGTTAAATATCACTTCTTAATAAATATCTCAGCTGCCTCTTCAATAATGACCTAAATTGTGAATTCACAATCGCCTCATCTCCCTTCCATTTCGTTCTCTCCCATCTTTCTTCGCATCCTACCTACACCTCTTCTCGTGATTTAGATTTCCTTCCTTGCTATTTTTATCGTGTCCAATAATGAATCAGAATTCTTAAGATCTAAAGACCTATGTCTATCATCCATGTGTTTGGGTAAAATAAGGAAGTCACTCAACCTCAACGTCGATTTTTCGTTGCTAGGTGATTCAAGGAAGAAGTCTGTGGAAGCTAAGAAAGTTTCTGTTGGTTTCTCCTTGAAACGACCCGACTTCCTATGCCCAGGAAGACGCATCATTATTAAGAAAGAAAGGGATAGAAAAGAGAAAAGATAGAGAAGAAAGGAAGAACAACACTAGAATCTCAACAGCGGAACGAATAAATTATATTAATAACATAAGTATTACATAATATACAACGACTATCAGAGTTACACAGCTTATACAACACATACTAGACAGTTATAAACACCTGTCTAGTTATTACAACCTCAAATACAATTCAAAAAAATGACTCAGAGATCAACACAGCGGAACCACTTATATATCTACAAATGCAGAAGCCTCCTGCTCCATTGCTTCTTCAGAATTCGTCAAAGAAAACCTGAATCCCTTGGCTACTCGTAAAAATTTGAGTACCCAAGAGTTTATAAAACAGAAAATAAACACTTGGGTCAGACATGGGTCTGGTGTGAGTAAATGGGTTAAAGTTGTTTAACTTCAAAACCTTTTGAAAACAAAGGTATCACATAAGACTTCCCACACATAAACATGGAAAAGTTTTTACCTTACGCTAACCAAAACTTTGATAGGAAATCGAGTTATATTATAATAGGGTCTAGGGTTTTCAAGTAAAATATTCACATAGCCGAAATTGTTACATTCATTAAATTCCAGCATACATAGGTATACAATCAAGTCCGATGGCACTTATTGGAAGTTGGATTTCCATACAATGGCAGGGCTACTGGGGTACCGCCCGTCACAGTACGTGGCCTAGATCAACGTACCGAGGAGTACGCCCGCTCCCCTGCAACACAAGGCCGGAACCATCCCTTACTGGATAATTCCCGCATAAGAAACCCCGCGGTTGTAGCTAGCAACCGCCCACAAAGCCGAAATAAAAAGGGACTCTAGACAGAGGAATCTTATACTACTTGGGCGCTACCCACTAACCTTGCTGCACCTCCCCTGTTTTAGCCATTCCCGGTTGATGAGGCTTGAGGCTACGATTACCTTTAATCAGATTACATCACTTAGAATGCTCATCGTCCACCTGACGATGTTCTGAAAGCATTCAATCCATACAAGTTCGTTCCGGGTTCGAACGAAACCGAAGGCATTATCTCATTACACTCGTTTTGGAATCACCCTCAGAGTTAACGATAATAACCCTTGCACTCCGAATCTTCATCTTCACTTGAGATTCACAACCTAACGTTTAACTTGGATCGATGTGGTATTCGGATATCCAAATCTGGAAACCCGATCCCGGTCTCATCGAAATCCAAACGTATCTTAAAGGCCAAGTTGTTTAAAGGTTTAAACAATTTAATTCAATACTTGAATTCATACATCATTTAACACAGATAAATATCACACATTTATCATAGATATATCCAATATTATATCATAGAATATCACAGCATATCATCCAATAGATATCATCCAATTCAGATATTCTACATAACAATCATCCATAAGCAACAATTATTAATCCCTATTACAATTAATTTAAATTAAATTAATTACTTAAGAATTAATTCCTAACCTTGCTTAATCAATCATTAATTAATTACAAACCTTTAATTAATTAACTACTCATTAAATAATTATTCATTAATTACATAAAGTAATTATTCTTTAATTAATTTTACAAATTAATTATTCTTAACCATTAACAGTAATTAGCCATTTATTACATTCATTAATTACATTAATTAATGATCCTTAATTAATTACTTCCATTAATTAATTAGCTATAATTAATTACATTGACCCTTAATTAATTACATTAATTAATTAAACTTTAATTAATCACTTTTATTAATCCACCTTAATTAATCATAAACAGTAATTATCATCCTGTAATTACTTACCTTAATTAATTAACTTCTTAATTAATTATATTAATCCTTTAATTAATTATACCAAATAATTAATCCTTAATTACTTTTATAAAGTAATTATACTTCAATTACTTTCCATTAAGTAATTCTCTTTAATTAATTACATCCTGTAATTATACATTAATTACTTTACTAAGTAATTACACTTATCAATCTTATTAAGTATACTTAATCCTTTATCAAGTGATTATCTTTAATTAATTTACAAATTAAGTATCCTAAATTAATCACATTCATTTATTAATTACAATTGAGTAATTCATCCCTTAATTTCCTTATACCAAATAAATTAACCTTAATTACAGATTAATTATTCTTTAATTATTAATTAATAAACCTTAATTATCAATTAATAAATCTTAATAACAAATTAATTAATCCTTAATTATTAGTTAATCAATTCTTAATAACAGTTAATTAACCTTTAATTAATCTTTATAGATTAATTATTTCTTATTTATTAATTAATAAAACCTAATTATTAATTAATAAACTTAATTAAGTACTTCTTAATTACAAATTAATCAACCTCTAATTACTTAATTAATTAATGACAAATTAATTAATCTTTAGTTATTAATTAAATCAATCTTAATCATTGAGTTAATTAAATAAATTAATTACTCTTAATTAATTTCTTAACTAATCCTTAATCATTATTAATTAAATTAATTAATTATACCTAATTTTCTTAATTAACTTAATTAATATCAAGACATTAAAACTTTAATTATCTTAAGATAAAACACTATCTTATTAATGCCTTAATTATCATTAAAACATCTTATCTTAATAACTAACTTTTCTTAATTAAATCATTAATTAAGGTTTAAAATAAATAAACATTTAACTTGATAAATTAAAGTTAATAAAACATAACTTCTTTTAAATGTCTTAAACATTAACAAGTAATAGTTTAAACTAGTTTTCAATTTAAACTTTAAAACTTGTTTTTATAAAAACCTTTAAAATTTCATTTTAACTTAAGTTTTAAAATAACTTTAAATTTTACTTAATAAAATTTAAATTAAACAAATTTCAAAACTTCTTAATCAAATGTTAAGGAGAACATTTTATTTTATTAGGAATTTATATAAGGAAACTTAAACTAAATTTATTTCTAAATTCCAAAAACTTAAATTTATTTTATAAAAACTTTTAACATGCTTAACATTCCCTTAATCTTGCTTCGGGTAAAACCTTTACCCTGCTCGAGTCAAACCCGAGTTTCCTCCATCTTCTTCTTATTTTCTTTTTAAAAAAAACAGTATTTAGTTTAAATTTTAAAACTGTAAAAACCATAACAGTTAACACTCACGAACACGATACCAGACTCGAGTTTATCTCCCAAAATCCCGAGTCTCCCTTCGAGTCGCCACGAACCCATCCTCCCAGACATCACAACATCGCCGTGCACGTGCACGCTAGCTCGCCAGAGCTCCGACCATTCATACTACCCTCGACAAGTCGTCAATGATCCATCACTTCGATTCCGACCACCCACAGATCACCACAAACACATAATCGAAATCGAGACAACGGATAGAACTGGAACCAGAACCTCAACCACGAATCCTCCTCGTCCTAGCGACTCCGACAACCAGAGATCGCGCCACCACAGTCACACTACCTTCGATCATCCACGAAGCCATTACACTTGTTCCCATCGAACTCGATCACCTTGAGACACTGCCACGATCCCATTTCCAGACTCAACCAAACTAGGTTTAGAACCTAAATTTATCTCACCGCCGTCACCACGACCATCAGACACCTCACCACCCATTATTTTCCAACACTCCGATCACCAACCTTGCTTCTGATAAAACCCCGAGACCTCCTTACCCAAAGATTGCCAGAAATTGGCCCAAACCCAATTTCCAGAAAATTCCAAAATTCATATCCAATTCAAATCTAAAAATCATAATTTTCATTTTAAAAATCATGTTTACCCAGACCAATTCAGGTTATGTATTTGAATCAGAGAATTGTAATAATTGATTTTAACATATTTATAAATTTTTACTGTAAATTTTAATTTCCAGTTACTATATATACATAAACATGTTTTAAACTATTTTTAAATTCAAGTTCAAGTTTAAACAAACTAAATTTGTTTTGGAACTAAGGTCTAACAGAGTTCAAAGGAGAAGATTTTGAATTTAGATAAAAATTTAAACCTGAACTAAGAACAGAGATATTCAAGAACAACAGTCATGCATGCTTTCAATCAGATACATATACATATACACACATTCATATACACAGCTAATACATATATATACATACACATGCAAACATAAAACATTTTAGAAATCTAACAAACAATAGCTCATTATTACTTAAGATTTTTAAGTTGATGTTTACTCACCTTTTTAATGAAGTGCAGAGGTTTTTATCTTGATGATAATACTGGAAAATATGCAAAACTGATACGGCAACGCATACAAAGCCTGTGTCATGCCCAGCTGTGCACAAACCCACCAGCTCAAATATTGCCACAACCAAGCCACAAAGGTGCACAAGGATCCCTAGCCGTTACAAGGAGTAATATGCACGTGATGACAGCTCATAAAGTATAACTAATTTTCTATTTTCAATAACTGTTGGTTAGCAAATGCATGGTGAAAAAGCTAAGACAAATGGTAGAGGGACACCTGTCCCAGGTTGTTATGCAAGGATTGCATCGTTTGTTATATATATAAGTAAAGTTGTAATGAAAAGTATGGCTGAATGAAACTTTTCTTCAATTATCTGTCTTCTTCCTCCTCATTTCTCCTCTGAAATTTCTTATTTGCAGTGAATATTGATAGCGTAAGACCTTGAGCACATCAATTTGGTGCTTTCACTCTCCTCCCTCTATCATCCATCATGACCCGTCTGGAAGAATTATTTTCACAACTAACCAATCAACAAGCCACCATTGATTCCATCAACACCACCATTGCTGCCCAACAAACCTCCCTTACCAAGCAGGAAACTGCCCTCGCCGACCTACCCGACATCAAAAATTCAATAGCTGCACAACACCAAGCCATACAACAACTTACCCAAGCTGTTGCAGAATTATCATTCAAATTCGCCTCTACTTCTTCCACATCGACAGCCTCATCCCCTCCAAACCCACCATCATTCTTTGTTCGACAACCAGTCCCTCCCCCTCCTCTGCTTACCACCCCTATCAACAACCAACACAATCCCACACCTATTCACATCCGTTCCCCGAAATGCGAACTCACAAAATTCGATGGTTCCAACCCTTTTGACTGGATATTCCAAGCCGAAAGATTTTTCAAATATCACTCAACCCCCGATGAGTATCGCATAGAGTTAGCTAGTTTTTATATGGCGGGTCAAGCCTTAACCTGGTTCCAATGGATGTATAACAACCAACAACTCTCCTCTTGGCAATCCCTTACCCGAGCCATCGAAGACCGATTCAGACCATCTCCCTTCATCAACCCTCAAGCATCACTTTTCAAACTTCGACAAACAACGTCCGTCGACGAATATCAATCAAGCTTTGAAACCCTCTCAAATCGAATAACTAACCTCCCTCCCGATGCCATATTACATTGTTTCCTTTCTGGGTTAAAACCACAAATACGAAACGAAGTCCAACCCCACAATCCCACCACCATCACCAATGCAATCGCCCTTGCTAAGCTTATTGAACACAAAATCAATGACACCAAGCAATTTTTCAATAAAACCAGCACTAACCGAAACAACCCACCTCTGCTTGCCAATCCTCCCCCTCTTCTTGCCCTTCCACCAATCCCAAATCCTAACCAAAACACCACTGTCAATTACCCAATACGTCGACTTACCCAAACCGAGCTCCAAAATAGAAAGGCACAAGGTCTTTGCTATCACTGCGATGAGAAATTTTCTATCGGCCACAAATGCTCAACAAAACAAGCACTGCTACTCCTTCCGGATGACAATGAAGACAACCCAGATGTTGACACTCCGAACAATTCCCAACCAGCAGAACACGCCATCTCCTTTCATGCCTTGGTCGGCTCGTCACATCCACAATCTATCAGGTTAGCAGCCGTTATCAACAACAAGACCGTTTCCATTCTGGTAGATTCTGGAAGCTCGCATAATTACATTCACCCAAAGGTGGCACGCTTTCTAAACCTCCAGATTGAAAGCACGCCTGAATTTCAGGTGACCGTGGGCAATGGAGAGAAGCTTCGCTGCGTTGGAGCCTGCCGTCGCGTGTTCGTACAGATTGGTAATTACGAATTCTACCCTAATTTCCTTTTACTTCCAATCTCTGGAGCTGATGCCGTTTTTGGCATTGAATGGTTACAAAGTCTTGGGCCTATTACTGTTGACCACAAAAAGATGACAATGCAATTTGATTATCAGAATAAACATGTTTTACTAGTGGGCCAAAATGCAAGTGGCAGCCCATCTGAGATCTCGGTCCAGCAATTGAAACGGATCCACTCCACTACTTCTATCAATTGTTTCTTTCAGTTGGAGTTATTAACAGCCCCAGATCACCCCACTGCCTCTACCACTTTACCCATCCACACTGATATTTCCACGTTATTAAATCAGTACCCAGACCTCTTCCTCAAACCAACCACCCTTCCACCGCATCGTGACCACAACCACCATATTAATCTACAACCAAACTCCCAACCCATCAATGTTAAACCATACCGCTACCCATATTTTCAAAAAAATGAAATCGAAACACAAATCCATGATATGCTCAACTCCAAAGTAATACAACCATCCACTAGCCCGTTTTCTTCGCCCGTCCTACTTGTCAAAAAAAAAGATGGCTCATGGCGCTTTTGTGTTGACTATAGAGCTTTAAACGCAATTACAATCAAGGACCGATTTCCTATTCCGACCGTGGATGAATTACTCGACGAATTACACGGCTCAACATATTTCTCCAAATTGGATTTGCGTAGTGGCTACTTCCAAATCCGACTACATCCGCCCGACATCCCCAAAACAGCCTTCCGGACCCATAAGGGTCATTACGAGTTCCTTGTGATGCCGTTCGGCCTCACCAACGCACCGTCTACATTTCAAGCTGCTATGAATGATATCTTTTGCCCTCACCTTCGGAAATTCATCTTAGTCTTCTTTGACGATATACTTATTTATAGCAGGTCATGGGAAGCACACCTCTCTCACCTTAAGACAACTCTAGATATTTTAACTTTACATCAATTTTATGCAAATGCTTCAAAATGTGTATTCGGACACAAGGAATTATTTTATTTGGGCCATATAATTTCACAACAAGGAGTACGCGTCGACCCTACAAAAATTGAAGTAATAATAAACTGGCCTATTCCATCCAGTTTAACGGCTGTCAGAGGGTTTCTTGGTCTCACAGGGTATTATAGACGTTTTATTAAAGGCTATGCTCAACTTGTCACTCCAATCACTGATTTGCTGGAAAAAAAATGGAGTTTCATTGGCCTCAGCAAGCACATGCAGCATTCACCAACCTCAAAACTATCGTCACCTCCACACCTGTCCTTGCCCTTCCCGACTTCGCCAAACCATTCGACATTCATACCGATGCCTCCGCTACAGCCTGCGGGGCTGTCCTCTCCCAGTCTGACCATCCAATAGCCTTCCATAGTCAACGCCTTCCCGCTCGCCTACTCACCGCCTCGGCATACGCACGGGAAATGTTTGCTATCACGGCCTCCGTACAAAAATGGCACCACTACCTCTTGGGCCGACAGTTTACTATCACAACCGACCATCAGAGCCTTCGTCAACTCCTCACCCAGACCATTCAAACACCAGATCAACACAAATGGCTATCCAAACTTCTCGGCTTCGACTTTGTGATTTGTTTCAAACCAGGAAAAGATAATAGCGTTGCCGATGGATTGTCTAGATGGACTTCGGAAGCAATTATGTCTGCTCTATCTTGCCCGACAATGGACTTCACTTCACGCATACGTGATGCTTTGCACAATGACCCTGCAGCACAAAGCATTATTAATGCAATGCACAATTCCAGTTCAACCTCTCCGCGTTATGTGTTTCGTGATGGCCTTCTTTTTCGTGGTACTAGACTCTTTGTGCCTGCAGACTCCGCGCTACAGCATGATATTATAACAACATTCCATTCATCTAAAGTTGGGGGACACTCTGGTATTAAGGCAACCACAGCAAGAATCTCACGCAATTTCTATTGGCCACATCTCCAGCGCACCATCCAAGAGTTTGTACAGAGTTGTGATGATTGCCTTCGGGCTAAACCAGAAAATACACCCACGAAGGGACTTCTCCAACCCCTTCCAATTCCACATCAAATATGGGAAGACATTTCGATGGACTTCATTACCCATCTTCCCCCTTCATCCGGAAAAACGTGCATATGGGTCATCGTGGATCGTCTCTCCAAATATGCTCATTTCTGTGCGCTACCAACCTCGTTCACTGCCACCCAATTGGCTTCATATTTTATACAAGAGTATGTCCGTCTTCACGGCTTTCCGAAATCGATAGTTTCCGATCGGGATCGGATTTTCATGAGTCAATTTTGGCGAGAGATATTCCATCTTCATGGTACGTCACTCAAGATGAGTAGTGCTTATCATCCGCAAAGCGATGGCCAAACGGAGGTGGTAAATCGCTGTTTAGAGACGTATTTGCGGACCGTTTGCGGTGACTTATCCTCTAAATGGTCGAAATGTCTACCTTGGGCCGAATATTGGTATAACACGTGCATTCACTCTTCGACCAGCATGTCACCATACCAAGCCGTGTATGGCCGACCACCACCCACTATCTCCGATTACATACTGACAAAGGCACATTCTCCAGATGTGACAGAGTGGGCACAAGCAAGAGATGAATTACTACAGACCCTCAAACTTAACCTGCAACGTGCTCAAGTGAGGATGAAGAATCAGGCAGATCAACACCGTCTAGACAAAGAATTCTCCGTCGGCTTATGGGTTTATGTCAAACTACAACCGTACCGCCAACTCTCTATTCGCCGCATTCAACACAAACGGTCTAAAAAGTACTTTGGTCCATTTCAAATCATCGAGCGCATCGGCCCAGTGGCTTATAAGCTGCTACTGCCACATGAGGCTCGTCTTCATCTTGTCTTCCACGTCTCACTGCTCAAGCACTACCCCAGCCCACAGCATGTTGTTCCAGCCCCGCTACCCCCAGAGATCATCTCAACTAACAAACATACTGACCTTGAGGACAAGGTCATTCTCCTAGGGGGGATAGTGATACGGCAACGCATACAAAGCCTGTGTCATGCCCAGCTGTGCACAAACCCACCAGCTCAAATATTGCCACAACCAAGCCACAAAGGTGCACAAGGATCCCTAGCCGTTACAAGGAGTAATATGCACGTGATGACAGCTCATAAAGTATAACTAATTTCCTATTTTCAATAACTGTTGGTTAGCAAATGCATGGTGAAAAAGCTAAGACAAATGGTAGAGGGACCCCTGTCCTAGGTTGTTATGCAAGGATTGCATCGTTTGTTATATATATCAGTAAAGTTGTAATGAAAAGTATGGCTGAATGAAACTTTTCTTCAATTATCTGTCTTCTTCCTCCTCATTTCTCCTCTGAAATTTCTTATTTGTAGTGAATATTGATAGTGTAAGACCTTGAGCACATCAAAATCACTTTGAACTTGAAACTGAAGCTTTTGAAAATTGAATTTTCTTCATTTCTTTAAAACTGCAAAGCTTTGAAAACTTTTGCTTTGGATTCAGATTTACTTGCATGCATACTTGAAGAATGGTTACAGGCTTGATTGTTATAGAGCTTTGGTCTAGCACTTGAAAAATGGTTACAGGAAAACAACATTGCAGATTAGTTTTCTTGAGGAGTGTTACAGGTTTTTGAACTTGAATTTGAGGAGTATTTTGATCTTGTCTTACTGGTTTGAGAAGATTACAGACTTGCTTTGGAAATTAGTTTACAAGTCTGCTTAGATTTAGAGGAGATTACAGGCTTTTCTTTGATTTGGTTTTGAGAAATTATTTTCAGGTTTGAAAAAGATACAGGCTTGAGAAAAATGTTTTGAGTTGATCTGGTGATTGTTTTACAGTTTTCGATTTTGAGTTTCTTTGTTTTAGAAATGAGAATAGGAAAAGAAATGGAAAAGGTAGATGTTTGTTTATATAATGTAAATTAGGATTTATTATAATTTAAAGAAAATAAAAATAAAAGATGACACTTGTCTTTACCCATTATTAATTAACTTACACATGTTATCAAGAGGATTTATAAGCTAACACATATAACTTTACATGCATAATTAAATTTTTAAATGTTTATAAGACTTTTAAATTAAATTTCCTAAATAGATAAATACATATCTTATTTAATAAATGCTTTTCTCAATTTATAAAAATAAAACCTTTAAAAGAAAATAAAATAATAACCAATCATATCTTAAATAAAATTATATATAGTGTATTTAATCCATTTTTAAAGGTAAATTTAAAACTTTTGTATTTATTACTATTTAATAATTACTTTCCCAAATTTCTATAAACAAATTTCTTTAAAGAGGATAATATAAAACAAATCTTATTTTTAAATAAAAACTTTTATTCATATATTTTAAATCCAAACTATATTATTATTTTTATTTTAAGATATATATTTCTTTAAATTCAATTCTTAAATCCAAATTCAAAATCAATTTAAAATCTAAATTTAAAATCAATTCAAATAAATATAGATATCAATTCTAAACAAACACATTATTAATTGTCAATAATTATTCTATTTAAAATCAATTTAAATATACATATATATACATTTAAACAACACTTATTAAATTTGAAATAATAGGTCTATTTAAAATCTATTTATAACTATATTTAAAAACAACTCATTATTAAATTGTTTGAAAATAACAACTTTTACCAATTTTTAATAATTTATAAAGGAGATTATCACAATTTTAAATTCCTTGAAATCCCGGGATATCACACTCCTCTTAGCCGATTAACTATAAGAAATCTGTCTCTGTGCTAATGATCGTGGATGGCTCTGCTTCTATTGTTAGTGATGGTTCTACCGTGCTAGATGAAGGTTCATGCAAAAATAGACCTGTCAACGTTTCTACATTATTTGCTGATGTTATTTCTACTGAATTTCCTAATGCTATTGGCTCTGTCAAAGATAAATTTGATGTGCCAACAGCTATTGGCCTTTCTATTCCTGGTGGCTCTGTAGATGCTCCTATTCCTGCATATGCCGATCCTGTAGTAGGCTTCTACTCCAATCCCAGCATCTCACATGTTCCTCCATCTGAACCTGTCCCATAGAACACCGAAGTTCCTACAAATCAAAGCTAGGCTTCTTTGTTCTTTTGCAAGCCGAGTAACACAGGCAGGTATATTACTAACAACTATAAAATTGGTGTTGGCCTTATTCCCCCAAGCGAAGTCATTGATGTTGGGAAGTCATTTTTGAAGAACCACCTTATTGGTTTTTTGCTAGAAAAGAATATACCATATCATGTAGTAATAAAACTCCTTCTTCGAGTGCGGAAACTCAAAGGAACTGTCAAAATTAATTATGATAAGGCATGTTTTTCTTTGATTTTTCTTCTTTGGATGATAGAGCTAGAATTTTGGAATGAGAACCTTTCATTGTCTTCGACAAAGTTTTCATCATTACAAAGTGGACTCCTACTATTGATAGAGCTAAAGAGCAAGTTGAATCAATTAGAGTTTGGTCCAAAATTTCAAATATCCTATCGCTTTATCAAACATTAGAGGGTCTTGATTAGATTTTTAGCCATATAGGAAAATTTATTTGTTTTGATGAAGCCATTGAGCATAGAAATAAATTGGCTTATTCTCATGCGTTGATTGAGATCTCTCCTAAGGAAAAGCTTCCTACTATGATTCATGTGTTTTTGTCCGACCACATTATAGGTCATGTTCAGGTTTCCTTCCTCTGAAAACCTCCCATTTGCTCTGGCTATAATTCCTTTGGTCATACTGTTTCCACATGTATTCATTCATTTCCTTCAGTTGAGGTTGTTCCAGAGATACCAATCCCTTCATTATCCCCACTACGGAAATCAAAACCCAGAGAATGGCGTGTCAAGCCCCCTTCTTCAGCCCAACCCGAGATGTTTACTGGTTCGCATTCAGAAGCTGCTCCACAGAAAAACCTATCTTCGCAAGTCTCTTCCCTTACAGTCAAGCTTTCTGATCCTTCTCGTAGTAAGCCATTCTCTTCTTTTATCTCCTCCTCTGATTCTGAACCTGGTTACTTTGATGATGGCATCGACTATATCATACACCAGATTGTCCCTTTGACTGCTACTCCATCATGATTGCATGATTATATCTGATTTTGTATAGATCTCCTTTTCTATTGTATTTGATGTATCTGATATTTAGCGAATGATGTTATTTTAGTGAGTTGTATTAGCTGCTGAAGCATATATGCTTCACACCTGTTATCTTTGTGAAGTGATATGGTCATTATAAGACCAGCTTGCCTGTGCAAAATAATAATACTTTATTTTACCTGCAAAAAAACGTTAAATTTATTTATCATATCATATGTATATTAGTTAGTGGTTATCACGAATCCATATATTGATATGTTGTCATATTTGGATGGTTGGATATATTTTTTTGTATGTGTGTATAAATTTTCATATGAAGTACATTATATTGCTCACGACTGAATTAAATATATATAAACAATTTTTATTTTAACTAAAAACTAACACATGAAATATACTATATAATATATGTTTAAAAACAATAATAATTTTTATCATCATACAAATGCTTTCAAACTTAGTTTTTTTATTTAATCTGCATATGTTTAATCATTTTATGAAATTAGTGTATATAGTTAATATATAAATATATTTGTAAATAATATAAAACACAAGTATAATAATTTTTCAAAATATATTATCATTTTATGTTCGAAAATAATTTTTAAATAATTTTAAGTTTTTATACGTACAAAAAAAAGAAAAAAAAATTATTTAATATTTTAAACCAAAAATAAATTTTAAAATTTTTATTTTCTGGGTCGAAACTAATGTATTTATATAATTGTTTTTAACAAATATATTATAACATTTTACAAGTATATGTATATATATATATAATTATATGTATCTTATAGTGGAAATTAGCCACAAGGGCCTCTCTAGCAAGTGCAATTAGTTTCTAGGACACAGCTGAAATAATTACTTTTAAGGACAAAATGCAAAATAATTAGTTTCTAAGGCCAAAAAACCTATGAAATTATGTCCTTGAAAGTAATTGGACGGCTGACTTTGTCCTTAAAAGTAACTATTCTACTGATTTTGGCCTTGAAATTAATTTCTATGGATGTGTGTCCTAAAAACTAATTGAACTGTAAAGTTTGTCCTTCTGGTGAAATGCCCCTATCTTATATATATGTACTTTTAATTAAAAAAATATTATTACTTTCTTACTATGAAAGTTATAATTTTATATATTTATATAAATTACTTTATATTTTGAAATTGAAAACATTCTATAATATAATTATATTTTGTGTGTGTGTGTGTGTATAATTATACAAATGCATTATTAATAATATTTTATAAGTATTATTTTATAGTATAGAATGCATATATATATATATATATAATCCATATGTGCACATACATACATTTGGACAACATATTTATATACGAGAGGGGCTAACATGTCCGTTGTGGTGTAAATCCAAACATCTATACATGGGCATGTCAAACCATATACACATTACTGTGTTGCACATGCATGCACACACATATGTGTATATGATACACACACATATATAATATAATATAATATAATACGAAATATATACTGTATAACTTTATTTATAAATTCAAATAAAATATTGATTTTAGTTAATAGAAATTTAGAAAAGTTATAAATGAATTTAATCCACATAGGCCAATAAAGATCCAAAAAGAGAATTTTTTTTGTAATTTATTTAATTACTCCTTTGCAAGCTGGCTCAATTCCAACTCTTAACTCCCCTCCTATGGTGTGTCACCAAAGAAGAAGCTATGGAGACCCTTGCCAATGTGCAAGAAGGCAGCTATGGTGATCACATTAGGGGGCATACCTTGGCAAAGAAAGTTCTTCGCTATGGCTACTTTTGGCCAACAAGCGCTTCAGATGTTGCTGATTACACTAGAAATGGGATAAGTGCCAATGGTTTGCGAAGATACCAAGAACCCTGTCCATAGAGCTTACGCAAATGGTTAGCCTATGGCCATTTGCGGTATGGGAAATTGATATAATCGATGTGCTACCTATGTCGAAAGGCTGATCAAAACTATGTTATTATAACGGTGGATTGTTTCTCAAAGTGGGCTGAAGCAGAACCGCTAGACAAGATCACAACGAAGAAGGTGATCAACTTTATGGTGAAGAATATCTTATGCAGATTTGGAGTTCCATAGAAATTCATTACGGATAATGGAACTCAATTTAAGAGTGTCGGATTCAAAGATTTATGTAATCGATGTCGAATTGAGAAGAGCTTTCGGCAGTAGCACACCCATAGACGAATGTACATGTAGAGGTGGCAAATAAGATCATTAAATCAATCCTTAATTAATGATTGATGAATGCCATAGGCAATTGGGTAGATGAGTTAGCACTAGCACTGTGGGCTTATCAGACAACCTTCAAGTCCACAACTGGCCATACTCTATTTTCATTGGCTTACAGATTTGAGGCCACGATTCCAATTGAATTGGAAGTCCTTCTCACCAAAGAATGCATCATGATTCCAAAGATGAGTGAGGAACTCTTGCTTGAATCCCTCAACTTCGTCGATGAAAGATGAGAAGAAGCTGACCTAAGGGTAGCTGCTCACCAGAAAAGTAGCATGACAGTTTAACACTAAGGTCAAATACCGTACCTTCGAGATAGGTGATCTCATTTTGAAATGGACCTTTCCTAGTATGGGGACACTCGATCGGAATTGGAAAGGTCCCTATGTGATTGGACTGAATCTTGGAGATGGAACTTTTAGGCTATCGATTGTTGGTCGGATCTCAATTCCACGAGCAAGAAATAGCGAGCACCTAAGGCACTATTTCACCTATATCTACCCTTGCAAATAGTTCATCCTATTGATTAGGCTATAATGTAATAAAAAAAGTATGCCAATCTTTTGTTTATAAATGTAATTAGCTTTTAGAATCGATGGAATTGTTTTCTTAAAATTCTGACCTACTACCATGTGGATAGTGATAGAATTGAACATTCTATGTTTTGAAAATTTGGATTTTAGGTATCTGGAGATAAGTATTGATGAACTCCTTTAATCCATGATCGGGTCATTGGAATATAATCATACTAGGGTCGATCGAATGGTTTTCCCTTACACATCTAATCTTTGACTAATACTCGAAGATAGGTATTGTCAAAGATTGATGCCCGAAAATAGGAATCTAAGGCACCTGTTCTCGAAGATAGGAGCCAATGCATAATTATAACTTTTGCAGGTACGACCACGCTTATGGCCCAGTAAAACATGCTTGGCAAAGACAAGCAAAGATGATTTATGAACAATTTTGGCCGTGGCCCAAAGATAAGCGAGACCAATGATGGATGCCCAAAGACAGGCACCCAAGGCATCAATTCTAAGAGATAAGAGTCGATGTGATTGATTTTTTTGCAGCTGCAGCCATGTTTACGGCCCACCATGATATGTTCGACTAATGACAATCACGGTTGAGTAACAAAATGTCATTTATTATCACCTAGAGATTGGTGAAATCAAGGGAAGATGTCCAAAACGCCATTTCTTAGAGACAAGAGAAGGTGCAAAGCTAGAAGGTTATATGACTACAACCTTATTTAGGATCGAAGAAACCCAACCGAAGCTAAACAAGGTTGGCCACGAAGTTGGCCAAATGAATATAGTTTTGTTTAGCCAAGAAAGAAATACATCGACAATGATAAACAAAACTAAGCAATAAAAAAATACTGGGCAGTCACTAAAACTTATGTATATGTACAGAGTTACAAAAAATAATGTCATTACACAGACCCATGCATAGATCATATGAACCTAATTAAATCACAAGTAGTTATTTTTGCACATGAACATGTATATAGTCCTATAAATATAGAAAGCAATGAAGTAATAAGATGAAGTTGGAAAGAATAAGTGTGATTAGGGTCGTGCCTTAACTAATGAAATTATAAGTGTGATTTATAAATTAGAAACTTAAGAGAATAAGGCAAGGGAAAAATGGGAATAGCCGTATACCATAACCCCTAAACCCCTTACCTCATTCTAATTCACATATTCATAAACCAAAAATGTAAAGAAAGAGATTTGAAGGCCGGCCATAACCCTAAGAAGAAAAGGAGCAAAAAGTCCATTTAGAGGCTAAGATTCAAGATACAAAGATTAACGCAAGAACAAATCTCAAATTCCTTATCCAAACAAGGTGAATAATGATCTAAACCATCTCATATAAGTCATACTGAATGTTTAAATTTGGGTTTGAAGTTTAAAATCATATGATTGGATAAATGATGATATGTTTTGATTTAAATGCATGTTATAATTTAAACAAGGATTTTATGGAATAATATAGTTCGGTTTTAAGGCTAAAATCGTGAAAAATGAATTCCAAATGCCATGATTTTTGAATATATTATGTAAAATTTTATTTTGGAGATGGGTTTTAATTTTAATAATATTCCAAGCTATGGATAATTTATTATGAATTTTTGAGTGAAAGAAAGGTATATTTTTGGTTTTAATTAATTTGAGGAATTAATTAATTACTTTTGGGCTGAAAACTTTATACGATAAAGATATTATCATTTTGGAATTTACGTGAATTTCTCAGATTTTTCTCAAGAGATTTGGGTGAGTTTTGGATTTAATTAGAAAGGTTAGTATTTAATGATTAATTAACTACAAGGGGTTAGTTAATAATTTTAATTAAATATTGTAGCATTGAGGATTACATGCGGCAACAAATTCTAAAAAGAACTTTATAAAGGTTTTGTTATTCAATAGAAAATTGACAAAAAAAGGGGTAAGGTAAAAAGAAATTACTTTAAAAAGCATAAGACCAGTTTTATAGCAAATTACAACTTCGCCACTTACCATGCTTGCTTTCGCCACCATACTCCCATTTATAACCTTTCGCATCCATTCGAAACCAATGCACATGATATCAAGTATTTGGTACATAGTGTATTGGAGAAAGGCAGAAGGAAAGAATGGTGTTGAAGGCATGCTTGTGAAAGGGTTGAAGCAGCTTTTATTTGCTTTCGAGCCCATTGACCTGCCCTTGTTCTAAAAGTAAGCTTCGAAAGGGTTGCCACTTTTGAACCCCTTTGATACCTATGCTGCCGCACCAATACTTCTACCTTCGTTAGAAGCTGCCATTATAACTCTATAAATCAATGAGTTCGGAGGGTGGGGTTTCGAATGGATACCCTTCCGCAACAGAAGCTGCTTTTCTTGCAACTTATACTTGCAAAAGGTAGGAGCCGCTCCCATACCTTTCGACATGATTGAAGTCGTTTAAACACTTTTTACTTGAGCCTAATGCTTTCAAAAGATATGTTTTTGAATGCTTTCGAAATGTGTGTTTTTGAGTGTTTTGAAAGGCATCTTTTTGAGTGTTTCGAAAGGCATGTTTTAAGCGTTTTGAAAGGAATGTTTCCAAGTGTTATAAAGATATATTTCATGGTTTCGAAAGAGGATGTATAAAATTTTAAGCAATGAATTCGAAAGGTTTTGTTGCTAGAGTAGAGTGGTGAAAGGGACATAGCCGCTTGCTTCTAACCCATTTGTTAAATTGAAGGGGATGAAGGGCTTGTTTGCTCTTTGAAGTCGAAAGGGAGAGTGACGGAGATAAATTTATGGTGTCACAATGATCCAAAGGATATAATCGAAAGCCTTAGTTTTCAAATTTGAGAACCCAATCTCATTTTTAAAGTAAATACATGGCAATGTAAAAGAGTTTTGAAGTGGCATTTAACTTTAAAATTTTAGAGGAAGCTTTCCTTGCTAAAGATAATGGTTTAAGGGTATTAACCATATTCGTTAGAAAATGATTACAAGGAATTAAACCATGGACGTTTATGTTGTTGTGTTATTTGATCAGTTATCATGTATACTTGTGTAACAATATTCACTTTATTATTAACCCATAACTGCATTTTGGGGTGTTAAGGGCAGAATAACTGGCTAGGTTGACCCAGTGGTGAATATACATTGAATTAACTCCTGTGTGAGTAGAATTGCATCCAGGGTGTCAGACAGACCAGAATATAGGATGCCCAAGATGGATCAAAAGATTACTGGTTTAGACAGGTTCTTAGTAAGCCTATAAAAACTATGTTGTGGAAATTGTTATTGGCAGGGGCCAATAGGTTCTTAGTGATCCCATGAAAACTATGTCCCGAATAGGTTGTTGATAGAGATCAATAGATTCATAGTTAGCCCATGAAAACTATGACATAAGAGATGTTATGGAGAATCCAATAGGTTCATAGTGACCCTATGAAAACTATGATTGGATGATGTTATTGGTAGACACCAATAGGTTCTTAGTGATTCCATAAAAACTATGAAACCAGACAGATAGTGCGTAAGCTTGGAATAGGTTATTAGTTAGCCCACGAAAACTAATAGGTTAATAGTGATCCTAGAAACTATAACTTGAGACAAATAGTCAGGTGAGTGGGGATGGGAAATCTAGAGCATATTGCATGTTTGCATATCATCCTGATACATTTTATTATGCTACGTCTTAATCATTATGGATACTTAGGCATAGTATATGGTTATTATAAATTGGGTTAAGATACTAGTGAGGGGAAAACTTGTTCTGCTAAGCGGCATGGTCTCACTAGATATCTACATGGTTCGAGATGGTAGGTTATTATTCACACCAAACTTTTTGTCTGACTCGAAGTTTATGTTTTCCCCTTAAACTCTAGGGTACTCAATTGATTTTGAGTAGTTTGAGAGTTAAGGTTTTCAGGTTCTCCTTTAGACGAATAAGCTTCCAGAGATGTGCAGGAGGCAAGCTAACTATTAGGAGTTCTTTCTATTTGATTCATCCATGCGGTTGGTTCATGTCAGAGGCGCCTAGATTCGCCACGATTGGCGAAATTGAATGGTGGCGGCGGAGGTTACGGCGAGCTCACCGTGGGTGCGGCCTTGGGCGAAGGGAACGATGGCGTGGCTGGATCTGGTCGAAGGTGGCTGAAGCTTGCTTAGCAATGTCGTGATAGTCGGCGGCTGTAGGGTAGGGCTTCGATCGTGTTCATAGGGGTCTGAGAGTTGGTAACGTATTTACAATTTTACCCTTAGTTTTTATTTTAATTTAAATTTGAATTTTAAAACTTCTAATTAGCATAACCTTTTCATACGAGCTCCGATTGATGCGCGGTTTCATCCGTTGGGATTGTATCGAAATTCAGGACAACATGAAACTGGTTTGGTTGAATTGGGAGACTGTTCATGTTTTGGGCTTTTGTTGGATTTTTAAATCGACTATAAATCAAAGGGGTTCGCAACCTTTAGGGGCCATCACCCCTTCGTATTACTATATTGATTTTGGACTTGATCGGTGCACCTTGATTTGATTTGGGGGTTGTGGACTCGTTGGGCGGTCGTAGCTACGATGCGTTACCATCAGCTAGAAAGGGTAAACTGATAGAATCCTACCTTGGGCATTTGCTCACGTGCCTTCTCATACTTTTATCCTTATACGCGCCCCACTACAATTTTGTTTTAGTATGGTACTTATAAGGGACATGTAACGACCCAGAATTTTAGTTATTTGGAATTAGAATATTTAATTAATTTTAAATATTGAAAAGTTAATTTTATAGATTAAATAACTTGAATTTCAAAAATAGTGATTCATTGGATTATTTAATTGTTAAATTTAATAATTGAAATTGGTAAAATAATGGAATCTTGAGTTTTAAGTTAGATAAAAATAATTCAAATCTTATTTAATTTTTATTAATAATAATGAATGTAATAAAACTTTTAAATTGGATTTAAAAGTGATTTACTCGATTTTGAAATATCTCATTTTAATTAATGAGTGAAAATAGCCTTCCTGGGCACAGTCTCTGATTTCGATGAAACCAGTTTCATTGGATCCATAATAATAAATTATAATACCCCATCAAATTTCGTAGCAATCAGACGTATCATTTGATCATGCGAAATTGAAATGCGTTGAAATTAATATTGAAATTTTAATATAATAATTAGGTTCAGAATATGGTATAACATATAGAACGCCAGGCGGCACGTCTCGATTGGAGTACGAATTATATAGCTAGATATTTTGAATTTTAAATAATATATTATCTTCGATTTAACTATACACTGCCATGTTCCTTCTTATCAGCTGCACCTACATGTACGAGCCCAAACCCTTCTTCCTGTTATCTCCCATCACCCCTCCTCTATTTAAACACTACTAGGAAAGAAAAAAAAATATCTCACAAAATACTCATTTAAAAATCGTCAAACCAATTTAAAATTCATGTTTCGAGTAAATCTTTCCTCTGGTATGCTTGGTTGAAAGTGCGGTAGACTTTGGATGATCGTCAGTGGATAGTCGCGTGAATGTTGAGAGCTAGGATTTGCTTTTGGGGTTGTTGGAGGCCGAGTTTGGGAAAATGGTGAGCGCAGTTGAGTTCGTCGTTGCTTGAGTCAGACGTGGCCGAAGATTGGTGGGTCGCGATCAGGCGTGGGGTGTCGCGACAGTTTGGGTTCACGATCAGGCATGGCTCGGTCGCGATCGATTTGGGATGGTCGAGTGCTGAACTGGTGGGGTGGTCGTGTAGGATGTAACGAGGAGTTTGTAGGCAAGGTCGGCTTGTCGATTGGGGGCTTGGAGGTGTTGTTCTCGTGTGCATGTACAGGGATGGCTCGGTGTCACTGTGCACGATTGGGTTGGGGAAGAAGAAGTTTGAGGGGGTAGGATTGTAATTGTCTTGAAGTTGTTTAAATTTAACTTTAAAATACTGTTAACTTATATAATTCATATCTCTCTCATACAAAGTTCAATCGAGATGAAACCTTTCGCATTGCGATCATATCTACGAGTGCTTCGAAATGGAACTAGTTTGGACAGATTTGGAGATTATCGAAAATTGGGCTAAAATCGAACGTCGTCTGGTTTTAGTTCCAAACTGGAACGCCTCGGCGACGATAGAAAATTTCGGTGAGTTAAACTCACCATTTTGGATAACTAGTATAATATATAGTTGATAAAAATTGTTGAATGATTGTTTGGATGAATTATTATATTTATTAGTTGGTTTGGATATATTCCTGCCCTTGGAGCAGATGAGACCCTATTACGTTCCCGTGTAAGAGTGGATGACCCTTTGTATACAAATCCCGCCTCGAAGTGGTTGATTTATATTTTATGATTATATAACATTTGTGAGGCAAGGGGAAAACAGGTTTGAGGGATCCAATGGGATTCCTCGCTATTATTGAACTATACCGTTTCAATGATATTTCCTTTATATGGATTATTGGATAATAAATATGATTGTAGATGATGTGGTTATAACATCGTTATATGTTTGAAAATAAAAACCAGTAGCGATAAGAAAATCAATATCGATATTGGTTAAGTGTTGGGTGGCTATTAGCCTTAAATTAGTATTTTAAAAATACTATAAATTGTCGTTAAGTCGGAATTGGTTTTAAAAGACAAGAAATGATTTTTAAATCCGAAATCGGGTTTTGGAAATATTTTATTCTAGGGATTTATTTAATTAATTTTAATAATATTATTTTTAAGTTATTCAATTATATTAATGTTGTTTTATAGTTATTTTATTGTAGTAATATTGTTTTAAAGTGTTTAATTAAATTGATATTGTTTAAAAAGTATTTAATTATATTAATATGGTTTTAAAGTTAATTAATTATACTAGTAAGAATTTAAGGTTATTTAATTATATTGGTATTGTTTTAAAGTTAACTGTCTAAAGTAAGATGGATTTAAAGAATTATCAAAAGGTGATAAGGTTAATTATTTTAGAATAATTATGGTTTGGAATTAATATTAAGGATTATTAATAAGGTTTTAAAATAAATTATTATTATTTATGAAAATGGTGAAGGTTAATTATTATTGTTCTTAAACAATATTTTATAGTTATTAATTATCATTTTTAAGATGTTTTAAAATTTATAAATTTTAATATTAATAATCATTATTATATAATGGTGTTTGAAGTAAAATATTTTAAATTATTAGCAATTATTTCTGAGATCCAGGAAATATATATTTGAAAGACTTAGATTTTATAAAGGAGTTATAAAATGGGTTTGAAGAATTAAGGAAAGGTTATTTGAGAAGTGAAAATTTATAAATGATTAGATATTTATAAACGAACTTCAGCAACAGGTTTATAGATTTATAAAAGAAGTTTTATAAATGGTTTATAGATTCATAAAAGGGTTTATAAGTGATTTTTGAAATGTATAAGAAGCTTATAAGGGATGGAATTTTTATAAAGGGATTATAAATGGTTTTCAGAGTTTTACAAAATGATTTATAAATGGTTTTGGAGAATCGAATAAAAGAAAACTTTCTAAATTTTGTGGATATACTTATGCCGTTGAGATAAGTACATGGATATTTCTAAGTATTGAAATATAGAGACTTGCGAGTATATCTTTGTAATTTATGAAGTGGGTTTTATTTATAAAGGATTTATAAAAAGGAGGCCGGTGGTCGCTATGTGCTTAACCCATGTTGTTTTCACTTATGTAATAAATCTTTGTGTGAATGTTTGTTTATTTGATAGTTCAATAACCGACTATCAAATCTTGGCCTAAATATGTAATCCTTCTTAATTCTGGTGGTAGGGAAATATTCCCTACGTAACACCGAAGGATTTTAACTCTGGAAATATCTAGGGGAAACACGGGAATTATATGGTGCAGTTACCATCGGTGGTGCTATACTGTACGTATAGACTCATTTCGTTCTTCTAAGACAAATGGTAAGGAGATCCGTCCACTTAAACGGTTAGGGGGTGATCCCTGCTCTTATGTATTGTCTGATTATTTCTTAAAGAACAAGTATTGAGCATTCTGAAAATCGGCGTTTGGTTTAGTAGAGCACCCAGGAAACAGAAGAGTGTACTCGTAAGAGTGACTCGAATCTGTAACCACTTCAGAAATCATATACGGTTCTATAGAGGAGTTTCATGATATATTGAGATGTTGGGATCCATGTGTGATTTTGAGACCCATTGGGGTATGGGAATCCGGGTGTGATTCCAAGATCTAATTGAGATGTGGGAATCTATGTGTGATTCTAAGACCCGTTGGGGTATTGGAATCCATGTGGGATTCCATGATCTATTTGGTGGTGGTGCGTAAGTTGGAATGCCAGACATAACCTCATCAGCGGGAATGACTAAAACCAGAGATATGAGGCATGGCCAGTAGGGTTGCAAACCCATAGGGTGTAGTCGGCTCCTCCTAGATGTCACTTACAGTTGATATGCATGCATGGGGTGATGCACTCTGTCTTAGCGAGACCAGCTATATTTTTCCTATGGTACTTCACTAGGGATGTATGCTGCTTTAGAAGGATAGCTCTGATCCTTATGCAGGAGGATCGTTCTTCGAAGTACCGAGGGCACCTCCATGGAAATCCTACACAATTAGTGAACGCGCCTTATCGATTTTCGATTATATGCCTAGTTTTATTGTGATGTACACTCACGAGCATCACAGCTACTTGATTATTATTATTTTCACCCTTAGACATTATCATAATACCAATGGATTTTCTATAGAAAATGTTTTGATTATCGTAAGGTAAAAACCCGTCCGTGTTTATATGCGGCATGGTCTTACGAAATACTTTTGATTTCAAAGATTTTTACATAACTTTTAAATCCAATTGGGTGTGTTTTCTCATGCTGGTTTTCTAGACTGACTCGGGTGTTATTTTATTATAATGCTCGGGTCAGACCGAGTATATTATAGATTAGTTTGGATGCTTGGAGCTTCAAAAGACGGATTGGAGGCCGAAGACGTACTCACATAGATGGTTATTTTCTGCTGTATGCATGGTTGTGTTGTCAGCAATTGTGAGGACGAACTGTTATAACTATCCAGGCTGAAATAGGTTAGTATACTCTGATTGATGTTTGTATACACACATATTACAATTTTGTTTTTGTGTAAAGATTTATGGTATAGTATAGATTATTCGTTCCGCTGTGAGATTATGTTCTGTTTAGTTTTCTTCTTATCTTCTTCCTTCTTTCTTTCTTTGACTATCGGGTCTTCCGGCATTCGATTGATCGACATGTGATACAATGGACGTATTAGTGTCGATTTTCGAGGGTTGAAAAGACGGGTTCGTTACATTTGGTATCAGAGTTGAAGGTTAAGCGAGAACCTTGGCTTTGGTGGGAATTACTCATTAGAGATAGGTAGGGTTAGTAGCACCCTAGAATGAGTTTGAGTGTGTGTGTATATATATATATATATATATATATATGAGCGCGTATTTGTTAGTGATATATAAAATTGTTTTATATTGTGTTGGTTAATCTATTAAGTGGCTTATGAACTCTGGTCAATACGAGTAATTAACATCATTGATAGGGATCCCTAAACATTTGAGTAGAGCAATTTGACATGGTATGTTTTGAAATTGGGTAAATGAAATAATTTTACCCTGATTATAGTTTTATATATAAAGAAATAATTTTTTCAGAAAATTATTATGGTATATATGTTGTGCTTCGTTGTTAGAGAATGATAATATTTGATTATTATCATTTGTTGATTGTTGTTTGTGATCGAATAAAGGTTGATACTATAATGTAAAAGATTAACAGTTAACAAGTGATTTTATATAACCAAAGTGAGATTATATAAATATATGGTTTATAAAAGTGATTATAAATTGAAAGGAAATGAAATTTCTAAAGTATATTATATAAATATATGATTTATAAAAGCGGTTTATAAAATTAAAAAGGATTTAAAACCTCGGAATTTGTGAATTTAAATCCTATTGGTTTTGAAAATGATTTTTCGAGGTTTTGAAAATAATATTAGTATTATTTGGGAAATATTTTGAGTAGGAATATTTAAATGGATTTTAAAGGAATAGAAAGCACTGAACTCACTTCGGTCATTGGAAAATAATTTCAGTGATGACTGTACCATCATCAAAGTTCATTTTCGAGTTTCCAATGGAGGAATTGCTACCATTGGAGTTTTGTTAAAAGTAGTTTTGATTTTAAAATCCAAAAGAATGATTTGATACACCAAAGGGAATTATATATATATATATGATTTCAAAAATGATTTGAAATAATTAAGAACAAGGTGTTTAAACTTTGGGATTTTCATCTAAATATTTTATTAAGAATATGAAAAAATTGAGATGGAACTTAACTTAAGATAAGTGAAATAAAACGAATTTTGAAAAGAAATTCAGTATAAGTTAAGTTAAATGAAATGAGTTTTTGGAAATAAAATTGATTATGATTGAATGAATTAGTGATGGAACTAATTGAATTAGTCAGTGATTTGGATATGCTTTGGAATGTTGATTGATTAAAATTGAATGCTGAAATTAGAAATGGAATTGAATTTGGTTAGATACGGATAAGGACTTAATTTATGAAATAGGAATAAACACGAGAAGAGTTGTGTAAAATGTTTATAAACTTAAGTAAAATTTTATGAAATGATTCATAAATGAAATTAATATAGAGTGAAATGTGTTAAACATGAAATTTGATAAAATGGTCCCTAAGAGATATTGGTATTAAAAAAATACTAAGTAATAAGTGAATGTGGATAATTGAATGTAGATCAACTGAATGTGGGTAAAATGAATGAGAACGGGATAAAGGTGAATAAAAGGAATTTGGTGTAGTTAAGAATCAATTGAAATAAATACGTAAGTTGTACAGATATTACTATATTCGCATAACGGTTTGATCCAGATTCGGGCATAAGATTTTGAGATAATGTATATCGATCCGAGTTGGAATTTTTCACTCGATTTTCGACGGCGAGCACTGGATATGGATTTTTGATTGATTCTGGGATTCTCTATCATAGTATATGGCTATGCAAGGAGAATAACGGTTTCTGATCAAGGAACCGGATCGAAGTCCGCACTAGAGGGTCGTGTGAACGATACTAGTTCGGAAGTGAAATTGTGTGATTGAGCGAGCAAACAGATTTGATATTGCGTACGGATGATATATGTACATCGTGCAGGCTTAAGTAAAACAAATGTTGAGAATTGGGAAAATACAAAATAAAATAATTATGAACTATATGATTGGATATCATTGGTAAATAAGATGCAGGTATATAAAAGTAAGAACTAATTTGATGCCCTTGATTTCATAACTAAAATTGGATTGCCCAACAAAAAGGTACATGTTTATATTGTTGATTAATTTGATGGTTTTATGATTGAGCCACTTGGCTTTAGTTTTCTTTTGCTGGTTTGTGCCCTGAGTGGCAATTCGTAGTTGTTTCGATCGAGCCACGCAAAGGAGATGCTGGCGAAATTTTAACAAGTTAGAAATTTTGAGGAAATTTTTTGATAACTAAAATTTGATTTTGAGTTATAACTTGAAATGATTGAATGAGATGATAGTAGTTGGAATCTATGGATGGATTTGGAAACTTGGTAAAAGTAATAACAAGGTTTCAACAAATTGGTTTTGGGAAGTTAAAGGTTTAAAAGGATATGGCAAGTTATTTGAACTAATTGGTTCTATAAAAGTAAGGGGTTTGGGCATTTTTCCTACCTTGGCAATTTCGGGGACGAAATTCTTTTAAGAGGGGAAGAATGTAACGACCCAGAATTTTAATTATTTGGAATTAGAATATTTAATTAATTTTAAATATCAAAAATTTAATTTTATAGATTAAATAATTTGAATTTAAAAAATAGTAATTCGTTAGATAATTTAATTGTTAAATTTAATAATTGAAATTGGTAAAATAATGGAATCTTGAGTTTTAAGTTAGATAAAAATAATTTCAAAGCTTATTTAATTTTTATTAATAAGAATGAAGGTAATAAAACTTTTAAATTGGATTTAAAAGTGATTTACTCGATTTTGAAATATCTCGTTTTAATTAACGAGTGAAAATAGCCTTCCGGGGCATAGTCTCGAATTTCGATGAAACCAGTTTCATCGGATCCGTAATAAGAAATTATAATACGTCGTCAAATTTCGTAGCAATTAGACGTATCGTTTGGTCGTGCGAAATTGAAATGCGTTGAAATTAATATTGAAAATTTAATATAATAATTGGGTTCAAAAAGCCATCTTCTCCATATGATCGAATTAGGCCTCGAAACTAGTTCCATCGCGTTCGTAATAAGGGTATAACATATAAAACGCCAGGCGGCACGTCTCGATTGGAGTCCGAATTATATAGCTAGATATTTTGAATTTTAAATAATATATTATCTTCGATTTAACTATACACTGCCATGTTCCTTCTTATCAGCCACACCTACCTGTACGAGCCCACACACTTCTTCCTGTTATCTCCCATCACCCCTCCACTATTTAAACACGACTAGGAAAGAAAAAATATATCTTACAAAATACTCATTTAAAAATCGTCAAACCAATTTTAAAATTCATGTTTCAAGTAGATCTTTCCTCTGGTATGCTTGGTTGAAGGTGTGGCAGACTTTGGATGATCGTCAGTGGACAGTCGCGTGAAGGTTGAGAGCTAGGGCTTGCATTTTGTGTTGCTGGAGGCCGAGTTTGGGAAAATGGTGAGCGCAGTTGAGTTCGTCGTCGCTTCAGTCAGACGTGGCCGAAGATTGGTAGGTCGCGATCAGGCGTGGGGTGTCGTGACAGTTTGGGTTCACGATCAGGCATGGCTCGGTCGCGATCGATTTGGGGTTGGTCGAGTGCTGAATTGGTGGGGTGGCCGCGTAGTGGATGCAACGAAGAGTTCGTAGGCAAGGTCGGCTTGTCGATTGGTGGATTGGAGGTGTTTTTCTCCTGTGCATGTATAACAGTGGCTCGGTGTCACTGTGCATGATTGGGTTAGAGAAGAAGAAGTTTGAGGGGTAGGATTGTAATTGTCTTGAAGTTGTTTAAATTTAATTTTAAAATATCGTTAGCTTATATAATTCATATCTCTCTCATACAAGGTCTGATCAAGGCGAAATTTTTTGCGTTGCGATCGTATCGATGAGTCCTTCAAAATGGAACTGGTTTGGACTAATTTGGAGACTATCAAAAATTGGGCTAAAATTGGACGTCATCCGGTTTTAGTTCCAAACTGGAACGCCTCGGCAACGATAGAAAATTTCGGTGAGTTAAACTCAACTTTTTGGATAACTGGTATAATATATAGTTGAAAAAAATTGTTGAATGTTTGTTTGGATGAATTATTATATTTATTAGTTGGTTTGGATATATTCCCGCCCTTGGAGCGAATGAGATCCTATTACGTTCCCGTGTAAGAGTGGATGACCCTTTGTATACGAATCCCACCTCGAAGCGGTTGATTTATATTTTATGATAATATAACATTTGTGATGCAAGGGGAAAACAGATTGGAGGGATCCAACGGGTTCCTCGCTATTATTGAACTATATTGTTTCAATGATATTTCCTTTATATGGATTATTGGATAATAAATATGATTGTAGACGCTGTGGTTATAACATCGTTATACGTTTGAAAATAAAACCCAGTAGCGATAAGAAAATACCTGTGGTGGTCGGATTTTGCTTTTTAGGGTTTGGAAACGTGGTGGCGGCGGGAGCGCTTCTAGGCGGCGGAGCTGACGTCAGGGGGTGGCAATGCTGCGCCTTGTCGAGAGGGTGGCAGTGGTTGTTTCGGGTCTGGTCTGAGATGACCGTAGGAGGTACGGTCGTTGGTCAAACTCTGGCAGTGATGAGTTCTAGGTCGAGGTGCGTACGTGGGTGAACATGGTATAGGAAGGTAGCATTATTTACTTTAATGCCATTGTTCTATTTTTATTTAATTTTAAAATTTTAACTTCTAACGTGAATAACTTGTTCATACGAGCTCAGATTCACACGCGGTTTTCTCCGTTGCGATCGTGTCCAAATTTCGGACATTATGGAACTTGTTTGGCTGCATTTTGAGACCATTAGATTTTGGGCTATTTTTGGATTTTAAAATCGTTGATAAATCAAAAGGTGAGTGTTTAACCCACTCACAACTACTAAATTGTATTATGTTAGTTAAATTGAATTTATGATGTGATTAGAAGTTGATTGATTGCTGTTTGATATATTTAAATGGTTGTTCCAGTTAAATCTAACTTTTATTGAATATAATCGCCATTTAATTTAATATTGAATTTTAAATTGCCTGTTAATACCTATTAATGATAATCAGTTAAATTGTTGTTATTTATTGGATGATTTGGATGATTATTGTGATGGATGTTTAAATTTTGATACTGGATGACTGGATGTTATATTTATATATTGTTATCACATTGCAAGTTCTCTTAGTTTATTATTAGAAAAAATTACTATGGGTTGAAATGATACATACCCGAACGATCTGTAGATTAGGGAAAAATCGTTACGGGTTGAAATAATAGACTCGAGCGATTTTATGGATTTTGAATTTAATTCGTGATTGCGGGTTGAAATGACTTATACCCGTAAAATTTAAATTATTGCTGGTTGAAATGATAGATATCCGTATCACTTGACCATAGGGTAGAAAATTACATACGGACACCGAATTGGTAAAATTAAATGATTTTAAACCTTAAATTTTGGATTCCAGCTAAATGCTATTTTGAAGTAAAATTAGATTTATATAAATTGAATTATTTTAAAATCCAAGCTTTAAACGTTGAATTGAAATCAGTTTAAATGAATTGTTTAAGAATTCAAATTGGAACTTTAAGTTGAATTTTGAAATATAAATGAAATTTATCGAAATTGAGTTGTTGTAAATGTTTGAATACTTTAAACTTTGAACTCTATTGAATCGAAGTAGTTTGAATTTATAGTTCAAACATGGATTTGAAATCGATATAAATTTAAATGGTTTATCGAGAATCTGAATTAAAAGATTTAAAATTGAGTTTGTTAATTTGAAAACTGGATATGGTCTAGGTTTGTTGAAATGAGAGAAATAGTTTAATTTGATATTAATTTCAAATTAATTATTTTAAACCGTTTTAAAGATATATTATTTTAAATTCAGATTTATTTAGATTTTCAAACTATTTACTATATAAACCATTTCCAAAACCATTTTATATTAAACCATTTTAATCTATTTTAAAACTATTTTAAACTATTTTAATCTATTTTAAACTATTTTAATCTATTTTAAACTATGTAATCTATTTTAATCTATTTTAAACTATTTTTAATCTATTTTAATCTATTTTAAACTATTTAAAACTATTTTAATCTATTTTAAACCAATTTAATCTATTTCCACTAATTTTAACCATTTAAACTATTTTAAAGTATTTTAACTATTTTAAACTATTTAAAACTATTTTTGACTATCTAAACTATTTTCAAAAATTCAAACGGTGCAAGGTTAATTGTTTAGTTTTAAATCCTTGATTTAAAAGCGAATATGGTTAAATGATGTTATAACCTAAGTTGGGATTTGAAATAATATTTTCTAGTGAAATGATATATTTTGAGTAAATTTGATGATTTTGAAATGAGGGTTAGCCAATCTGGTGGAAATGATTTAGAAAGTTAATATGACTTCGAATGTAATATGATTTTAAGTGAATATGATATTTTGATATCAATTCTGAATTGGTTTTGGAAATGTAAAATAACCATCCGGTATGAAATAAGCGTTTAGTTGTTAAAGAGACCGGGATCGGATATTGTCATACTCTCTGCCAATACCGAAAACCACTTTAACAACTGTGCACATGGTGGAGATTCCAGAATGAAGTAGGATGGTTTGGCGAACGATTCTGTATGAGGTATTAACGTAGCCCAGACTCCCTCGAGTCAACTTGATGTGACTAAAACATGAGCTATACCTAGGCCAAGTGAGGTTGCACCTCCGATCGGACATGCTTCTTCGATATCATATCTGTTGCTTTGTGATTGATTTGGTGGCCACCCCTCGATTTGATTATGGGAGTGTGTTCCGAGGTGGACGGTAGTAGCTACTATGCATTTCCACCAGCCCGGTTCTGCAAATGGTAGAATCCTACCGTGGCATTGCCTCGCGTGCCTTGTCATATGCCTTATCGCTCCCATTACGAGTTTGGTTTGTGTCGTAACTATGGAGTGCTCCCTGATAGCCCACCAGTTTACAGTGGAGTTTACAGTATTTGTATAGACTAAGACATTTATATAAAAATGTGTTAAGGGGGATATGGGTAATGCCTTAACGCTACTTTAATACTTTACCGATAGACCTATTATAATAGCGTATATTACTACATAGTAGATAGTTTAATAGATCCTTAAGAGATGGAATCCCGAACATCTCTTAAGTTATTGCATGCACGTCTGACATTGGCTAGGAGATGTAAAATCCCGTAAACATCTCTGAAGCCGTTACACTCATATTTATTTACTGTCATTTTAACTTACATAAGATCTTTTAGTTCTGACTCGAGTGTTTTGTCTTTTGATTACACTCGGGTCAGTCTGAGCTTTTCAGTGTATTTCTGGAGGACGAAGACGGAGATTTGTATACTATATTATTTCATGTTGTTCTGCTGCATTATCTATTTATTCCTGCTGTATGTATGACTCTGATCTATATTGTAAAAGTGTAATCAAATATTATTTGTAAAACAACTTCATGAACTATTTATTTGATTATTATATTTTGTCATTCCTCTATGAGATTCTGTGTTTTGTTTTTCTTTCTTTTCTCTTTATTTTCTTATTAACCCCATAACAATCCTCCCTTTTGAATGGTTTGAGTCCAACATGTGTGGTTTATTGTTGATTTAAACCATCCAAAAAGGTGGGTCGTTAAATATGGAATATGAAATCAGTTTTGGTAAGTAATTTATAACCCTTGGTTGTAAACAATATGTTAACAGATATGAATTATTAATGTATAACAATTGTTCTAATTATCATCTTATTATTTAATCCATTTGAAATTAATTTGGAAATAAATGGGAATTTAATGTAATTGAAATGTTGATGTTAATATAAGAAAAGACGTTAACTGTAGAGTATGAGTATAATAAGATGAAACTTATGTTAATAAATTTCATAAGGGAAATGTTGATTTAATAATAAGAATGTAAATCATAATAAAAGAAATTGTTGGAATTTAAATCATAATAAACTAGGATTTATTACTATTGTAATTTGACGTTAAAATTAATGTAATATTTAAATATTGGATTTCACATGGAAAAATTAATTTTAAAAATATTATTAATTTCTGTGTAATCAAGAATGATGAAAACTGTTAACTTTTAAATTTGAATTTAAAAGTGATTAAATTGATTTTTAAAATAATAATTCATTTAATTAACATGAAAATTAGCCTTTTTGGGCACTGTCTCGGATTTCGACGAAACAAGTTTCATCGAATCCGTAGTAGTGAATTATTATAGGTTTTCAAGTTTCGTAGCGATCAGACTTATCGTTTGATCGTGCGAGCTCGAAACACGTAGAAATCAATTAATGGGATTTAATGAATATAATTTGATTTTAAAAGCTAACTTCTATATACAATAGAATTAGGGTTTGATACTAGTTCCATTGATTTAAAAATATCGGAAACATATATATCGATATATTGGATGACCTATTTTAGTTTTGGGAACGAAACGGGCTTTTCGGGTTGTTGTTATTGTTTCAACCTAATTCGATCCGTTCCATCTGTTCTAATTCATCTCTGTCTATATATCGGCTGTTATAAACCCTAGCAGCTTCTTGTTTTCATTTTCCGTACGTACAATTTCTATCTATCTGTTCCTTCTCAATGGCAGACATTTCAAAACCCTAATTCCCAATTCCAAATCAAATCGAAAATCCAAACTCCTCAAACCCTATCATATAATATATCATCTTGAAGCTCTCGATGAACGTAATCTGCATCTGCAATTCTTTTTTTGATTGGATCTTCGGTTTGGCCAGAAATCAATGAAGAAGTCTCGGTCGTTCATGTTAGGGTTTAATGATCAACGGCGGATCGTCGACAATCGACGATTGGGAGGCACTGGCGTGTAGAGGAGGCTGAGGCGAGTTCATCCATGCGGTTAGTTCATATCAGAGGCACTTAGATTCGCCGTGACTGATGAAATTGAACGGCGGCGGCGGACCGCTTCAGGCAGTGGCGAAGGTTACGGTGAGCTAGCCGTGGGTGCAGTCTTGGGCGAAGGGAACGACGATGTGGCTGGATCTGGTCAAAGGTGGCCGAAGCTTGCTCGGCAACGTCGTGATAGTCGGCGACTGTAGGGTAGGGCTTCGATCGTGTTCGTAGGGGTCTGAGAGTTGATAACGTGTTTACAATTTTACCGTTATTTTTTATTTTAAATTTGAATTTTAAAACTTCTATTTAGAATAACTTTTTTATACGAGCTCTGATTGATGCGCGGTTTCTTCCATTGGGATCGTATCGAAATTCAGGACAACATGAAACAGGTTTGGTTGAATTTGGAGACTGTTCAAATTTTGGGCTTTTATTGGATTTTTAAATCGATTATAAATCAAAGGTGAGTGATTTAACCCACTCACGCAATACTAAATCTTCCTATGTTAGTTGAATTAAATTTATGAAGTGATAAGAAATTTATTGATTATTGTTTGGTAATTTAAATTGTCATTTAAATTTAATTTAAATTTATATTTAATTAAATTAACATTTAAATTAATATTGAATTTAATTGTTATACTGGATATTGATAACTAGTTAATTGTTGTCATTTATTGGTTGATGTGGATGTCGATTGTGATGGATGTTTATTTGTTGACATTTTGGACGATTGGATGTTTATTTATTTTTATATATCCCTGTTTCACTCCGTATATTAATTGAAAGCATATAAACTGTTATTCAAATTATTCGAATAAATAAAGAAACGGGTTGAAATGATATATAGCTATGACACTTTGATTTGGATTGAAATAATATATATACATCCCTGAAATTAAAAATTGAAATAACTATTCACTTGGCCATAGGGTCGAAAATCATATACGAACACCGGATTGGTTAAATTAAATTGTTAAAATATTTATTTTAGATTTTGGTTAATGATATTGTTTTAAAGGAAATAAATTGTGGATTTCTATGAATTGAATTATTTCCGAATTAAGCTTTGAAATGTTAAAATTGAAATTTGTAACAGCCCGAGTTTTTCTAACACGAAAAACCGGACCCTTTGGGTAAAAAGAAAGAAAGAGGTAGAAGAAGAAGAATAGAAAAAAACAACATCAGAATCTAACCATCGCAGCGGAATAAAATATAATATATATTAACAGATCTTTACACAAATCAAAACTATATCTGTTTTATACAATATATCATCAGAGTATACATCATAGTACATCAACAGCCATAACATACAACTGAATACACAGCGGAATATATATATAAACAAGTACGAGAGATACGTCTCGCCATCCAGCTCATCTCCTGAGCTCCACAGCATCATATCCTGTAACCTAAAATACTCGGTCTGACCCGAGCATCATATAAAACAATACCCGAGTCAGTCTGGAATACCAGCGTGAGAAAATCACACTCAATTGATTATTAAAGTTTCAAAAATCCTTTTGAAATCAAAAGCATCTCGTAAGACCACGCCACAAATAAACATGTCGGGTTTTTACCTTACGATAGCTAAAACACTTTTTATCAAATTCCTCTGATATTATAATAGTGTCTATATACAAATACTTATTAAAATAGCTGAAATTGTTACATTATTAAATTCCAGCATACTAGCCACAAAAGTGGGTAATACAAACAAATACCGTACAAGGCACGTAGGAAGAATGGATTTCCAACGAATGACTAGGCACTGGGGTACCACCTATCACAGTACGTGGCCTAGATCACCGTACCGAGGAGTACGCCCGCTCCCCTGCAACACAAGGCCGGAACCATCCCTTACTGGATAATTCCGAATAAAATCACCCCACGGTTGGGATCAGCAACCGCACCACTAAGCCGAAATAAAAAGGGACATCTAGACAGGGATGACCTTACCCTCCAGTGGGAGCTACCCACGAAGCCTTGCTGCATAACCCCTGATTTTCAGTCATTCCCGGTTGATGAGGTTTGAGGCTAAACGATACCTTTTAGAGAACATATCCCTTAGAATGCCCATCGTCCGCTGACGATGTTTCGCAAGCATTCGTCCATACAAGTCCGTCCTGGGTTTGAACGGAACCGAAGGCACTACTCCTACTACATCCATTTTGTAAATATCCTCAGGATTAGTAGCGACTAGCCCTTGCACTTCACTGCTCCATCTTCGACTCCGAAATCGTTACACGAAACGTACAAACCGAATCGAAGTGGTATTCGAGTCTCCAGACCTAGAATCCCGGTATACGGAAACTCGATCCCGGTCTCTTCGAAACGATCAGCGCATTTGGCCAATATTGATAGTCGGTTATTTAACTATCAATTAACATCCACAAGCAACCATCACACAATAAATAATTTCCCACATTATTTATTTGCCCAAATATCTTTTCAAGATATATTTCCAAATTTTCAAAGCTCATTTTAAAACCGTTTCAAACAGTTTCCGCTTACGGAATACATTTCCCAAATAATTATTTCCACTAAATCACCAAGTACAAAATACTTTTAATTTTAAAATAATTTAAAAACACCAAATATATTTTATAACATTGAAATTTTAAAACTACTTTAATACTTTATCAAAATATATATTTTAAGAATATTTAAAATAAAACCACTTTATAAATATAAGTTGACTTCCTCTTTAAAACATAATACCAAATTACTTTTATATAATTACTACAATAATAGATTTTTTTGAAACTACTTACTTTAAAAAGTTAACATTTAAAAATAATCAATTTTCTAAAACATGTTTTTTTAAAACATATTAAAACTTTTAACTTATATTTAAAACTACCTTGAAAACGTACTTGGCTATCCAGAGAAATACACTTCTCATTTCCATCCTTTAAAAATAAACCAACATTTATTTTAAACCAATTCATATCCCTTTATAAATTCCCACCTTGAATTTATATTTTCTAATATCCACTGATATTTTATTTTACTTTATAAACCCAGTTTATAAATTCCAAAATCTCATTTCTCTTCTAAAATTCCAATTTTAAACAACTAAATCAATTCCCAATTGATTTCTCAATTTACTCTACTTACTTTGAAATAAATTTCCTTTGCTACTTCATTTATTCCAAAATACATTAACCTTTAGATTTTTATTCCTTATTACGAGTTAAACCCCTTTTTACCAATATCAATTACAGATTTCCAAAACTCCTCATTTATTCTTTAATTAACTATAATCCTTAATTTCAAAAATAACTTCTTTTATTCTTCAAATAATATCACTTAAAATTTATTATCCCTTGTAGATTCAAAATCCCCTTATTTCATATTTGTTAAAATTCCAAATCACCTTATTTTTATTTCAATTCGTTATAAATTTTATCCCAATTCCTCGAATTATTTTACTTAAACTTTTACTCCTTGATTTCTTTCCAAAAATTCAATTCCATAGATTTTATAATTTATTATACTGGACAATCCAAATCAACCACATCATCTAATATAAAATCATCACATAATATCAAATATTCAGAACATAGAATATTAAATAATCTAATAATTTTGAGGAATCCAGTTGGATCCCTCCAACCTGTTTCCCTGCATCCACAGACGTTAGCACAATATAAAATACCAATTCCACTTCAAGGTGGAATATCGCGGTATATGGGTTTTATAAAATATCATCCGCTATTATGCGGCGCATAGGGTCTCATCCGCTATATAAATGCGGGAATATCAACAACTCAAATATATACATATGCCAATATGTATATATTGCTATATACTACTATATATATAATATAGCATATTCAATCAATGCAATCATCCAATCAATTATTTAAATTTAACCATTTAAATTTAAAATAAAATTCAACTGAGTGAGATTAACTCACCTTTGATTTTGTTTTGCAATCCATCCAACCCGACTTGATTTTCCTTGATTTCAGACCTCTCTGCCCAGATCGAAACAAACATCACAACCCCAGCTCGACCATCCCGCCGTGAATCGAGACCATTGATTGATCGCCTCGAGTTGCCGCCGCTAGCCTCGAATTCCCTCACAGTGACTGCCTTTACGCGAGTCGATGCAGTTCGCCTGCAACCCCACACTGTCGGCATTGAAGTCGACCTCCTCGCAGCCGCCGAGCATCATCCCACTGCGTCGCAGCCTCAGGCAAGCGACTCCGACTTCGAGTCACTTGCGATCAATACCATCGCAAGCCCAAAGTCTCATGCGCCCTTGCTCCATCACCGCCCTCTCGTACAAGCCCTCCACGATAGCGACGAACAACACCACTAAGTCGCAACTTAGCTAATCAAACGCCCAGATCGAGGTCGCGATTTGAAGTCGCGTGAAGATGTCGATTTAACTCTGTGCGTCCAGGCTTCGACCATCTTTGATTTAGCAATCGGTGATGTGAATTGAATTAGGGAACAAAGGCAGCCATTAAAGTTTTCGACTTCTTCGAATTCGATTTCGTTTTTGAAAAGAGGAGTTGATTTCCTTTTTTACCTTTACTGTGAAGTGTTCGGTTGAAAACAAAAAGGTGAGGACGCGTGTTCACGAAATCTGACAAGTGGTAAATTTCTGAGGCGTGTTTCAGAAGCTTGCAATATAATTAATCATCTATTTAATTCTATTTTGAAATCATCCTGATTTACGTAACTTACAGTCTCGATCTCCAATCGAGACGTGCCGCCAGATGTTTTAATATTAAACCCCTATTACGAACGCAAAGGAAAAGGTCTCGAGTCCCGATTCGATCGTAAGTAGAAGATAACCTTTTGGATTCAGTTATTAAATTGAATTTTCGATTTAATTTCAGTGCGTTTACATTCCGTACGACCACACGACAACTCCAAACACTACGAAAATTGAAATCCAATAATAATACAATATTACGGATCCAATGGAACTGGTTTCGTCGCATTCCGAGACTGTGCCTCGGACGGCTATTTTTAAATTCAATTTCAACGATATATTTTTAAAACTGAACAAAACTCTTTAAAATTCCATTTTAATAGTTCTATCATCTTCAGTATTAACAATATAAATTTTCTGAACCTTTGAACTATTTTTAACAGGCTTAAAATCAAGATTCAATATTTTACCCAATCTCGATAATTAAATTTAATAATTAATTATCCAAATAAATACTGTATATTTGAAATTAAAGTTAAAATTTAACCTTCGAATATTTAAAATAAATTAAATATTCCCATTTCAAATATACAAAAATTCCGGGTCGTCACATTCCTCCCCCCTTAAAAGAATTTCGTCCCCGAAATTACTAGTTAAGAGGAATGATTCAATCCCCATTAACTATTTCCTTAACCCCAAATAGTTTTAACCACCTCCCAAAACAAATCCTTTAATAGAGATACATTATCCCTCTTTCTAACCTTTCAAACTTACTCCTAAGTCCCAAACAATATTATCTTTCTTATCAGTTCAAATTTAAATTTGAATTCAAATTTAAATTTGAATTCAAATTTTGAATTATCAAATTTTTCTCAAAATTTTTCTAACTCCCTAAATTTCCGAAAATTTTTGCCAGCGTCTCCTTTGCGCGGCTAGCTCAGTACAACTACAAAATGGCTCTACGGCCTCCCAATCTCAAAAAGAAAACAAAAAGCCAAGTGGCTGGATCAAAAACCCAATCAAATTTCATATAGAAATTCAAATACATACCTTTTGTCGGGCCATTACATTTATCTTCAAAAATCAAAATCCCAATTTATCCATTGTTTTTTATACACCTGTATATCCTACTAAGCAATAATATTCAATCACAATTCCAAAGTCATTTTATACTTTTCTTTACAAATTTTCAATATTTGTTTTACTTAAGCCCGTACGATGCACATATATCATCCGTACGCAATATCACATTCGATCGCTCACTCGATCACACAATTTCACTTCCGAACTAGTATTGTCCACCCGACTTCCTAGTGCGGACTCAGATCTGGTTTCTTGATCAGAAACCGTCATTCTCCTTGCATAGCCACCAACTATGATAGAGAATATTCAGAATCAATCAACAATCCATATCCAGGCTCGCCGTTGAAAATCGAGTGAAAAATCCTGATTCGGATCGATAAAACTATCTCGAAATTCTGTGTTCGACATCTGGACCAAATAGCTATGCGAATAAAATAATATACGTACATCTTACGTATAAATTCCAATTGATTATTAGTTATATCAATTCTCCTTTATTCACATTCCTTTTTGATTGTTATCCCCTTATTCACAACTATCCCATTTCACAACTTCAGTTTTAGTCTTCATTCAACTATTCACTTAGTATATATATTTTTCCATTTCAAAATTACTAAGTATATTCCCAATACAAATTTTCTTAAGAATTTCATTCCTCAATTCTTAAGTTCAATATAAATTTTCTTATATTTATTTACTACTTCACCACTTAAGTGTATATATTCAAATTGAATTCCCATTTCATATGAATTTCAATTTACTTCAATTTACCACTTCATTTCAAATATAAATACTTATTCCACATTTTCAATTCAGATTTCCATTTCCAATTTTTCTTTCTTAAATTCAATTCACCTCCAACTTCCAAAAATTGAATTTTATTTAGCTCAAAAACAATCCAAGTTAATTCATTCAATAACTATTTCTCAACTTATTTAAACCACTCTTCTGTTTGAGTTCAGTTTCCATTCAACATTTACTTAAGTCAATAACTTAAGTTTATTTTCCATTTAACCAACCCTTTAAAGTTTTATCTCCATCTTTCATTTGATTCTTATTTAATCAAATTCCATCCATTTATTTATTAAATATAATTGGTTCATTCACTCAATCATTATGAATTTTATTTTCCATACTCAATTCATCTGGAATTATTTTATTAATAACCAGGTCATTTCCAACTTATTTTCACTTATTTGGATTCCATTCGCAATTCAAACCATCACTATTTTCCAATTTCATTAATTCACAATTCAATTTCATTAACTAATTTATTATCTAATTAGTTCCTCCGCTGGTTAAAATTAAATACTTGCTTTTTAATTCTAAATATCACTTCACTTAATTATCTTAAGTTCAATTTATTTTATAATTCAAGTTTGGATTTATTTAAAAATTAAGATTGCTCATCTTAGTCGTTTCCATTTGATAATTACAATTTCAAATTATAACTCTTAATGGTTCAAAGAAATGAATTCCCATTTATGACTTACAATTTCATTTCTATTCATAAGTTTTAACTTACTTACTTAAGACCTGGGACTATTCATTTAAGTCCATTTTCATCTTTACAATCAAATTTCAAATTATTGCACTTAAGAACTTAAGAATATGAATTTCTTTACACAATTATAAGCATTTTCCATTTAATTCAATTCCAATTCTCAATTTTATTTAACTTATCTTAAGTTAAATTCAAATATATTTTATTCACCTTCATATACTCGAATTAAATTTTAATTCCAGGATACAATTTTATACAAGTTTTACCATTCATTCACCTTCAAGTTCTCTAACTCTTTTATCTACCAACTTATATTACTCATTGAGTTATTTTCATCTCATAATTATAATCCCGGAATTTAACTTTCATTCCCTTCTTATTTCAATCAACTTCATTCTATATTTTATATTGTTGATTCATTTAAATTTCCACATTTATATTTTAAATAGAATTCCCAGAATTCAATTGCCCGGTTTTATTTCAAAACCATTTTGAATCCATAAATAACTCATACACATCGGGTATATCACATCAAATCCCAATTTCCAAAACAATCTGCTTTTACCAAACAATTTTCCCTTTTGAATTTCAAAACCAACCCAGTTCACAATCATTTTCAATTTAAAACAGTTTGGTAGCAATTTCTCTTTGGAAACTCGAAAATAGACATCGATGATGCTGCAGTCATCACCGAAATTATTTTCCAGCGACCAAAAGAGAATTTAATGCTTTTATCACTCTAAACATTTCAAACATTTTTAAATCCCAAATCCCACCAGATTTCAATTCAATTTCAAAAATATTCATGAAATAATATCACTATTATTTCCCCAAAACCTTTAAAAACTATTTTTAAATCCAAAGGAATTTAAATCTTTCCCAAAACTTCAAATTCAAAATCCATCCAATTTTTATATCCAAATATTACTCTGGAATTCTATCACATTTTATTTCAAGTTATAAGTCACTTTTACCATTTACATTTACAAATTTCATTTGTTTATGAATTAATCTCATTTGATTATAAATCACATTTGTAATTCACATTTGTATATAAAGTTTATCTCAATTTATAAATTTCATTTATAGTCTATATTTCAAATTCCATTTTGTTATATAAATTTATTCTTTCATCTTTGGTTATACTTTTTCCAATTTCTGATTCAATTTTTTACACAATGATGATAATAATTTAATATCATCACTTTCTAACAACCAAGCAACCAAATATATAATTTACAAAAGTTATCCTTTTATATATAAAAATAATTTGGCAAAATTATTTCATTCACCCATTTAAAACAATACTGTGTCGAACTGTTCTATTCAAGTGTTTAGAAACCCCTTCGATACAGTTGTACATACTGTGCCGACGAAGGTTCATATACCACTCAATAAATCAACCAACATAATATAAAACCATTTTATATTCACTAACAAATACGCGCTCATATCTATTAATACTCTCAAAATTCCCACCAGAGCCAAGGTTATCGCTAGCCTAAGCTCTGATACCATGGGTAACAGCCCGAGTTTTTCTAACACGAAAAACCGGACCCTTTGGGTAAAAAGAAAGAAAGAGGTAGAAGAAGAAGAATAGAAAAAAACAACATCAGAATCTAACCATCGCAGCGGAATAAAATATAATATATATTAACAGATCTTTACACAAATCAAAACTATATCTGTTTTATACAATATATCATCAGAGTATACATCAGAGTACATCAACAGCCATAACATACAACTGAATACACAGCGGAATATATATATAAACAAGTACGAGAGATACGTCTCGCCATCCAGCTCATCTCCTGAGCTCCACAGCATCATATCCTGTAACCTAAAATACTCGGTCTGACCCGAGCATCATATAAAACAATACCCGAGTCAGTCTGGAATACCAGCATGAGAAAATCACACTCAATTGATTATTAAAGTTTCAAAAATCCTTTTGAAATCAAAAGCATCTCGTAAGACCACGCCACAAATAAACATGTCGGGTTTTTACCTTACGATAACTAAAACACTTTTTATCAAATTCCTCTGATATTATAATAGTGTCTATATACAAATACTTATTAAAATAGCTGAAATTGTTACATTATTAAATTCCAGCATACTAGCCACAAAAGTGGGTAATACAAACAAATACCGTACAAGGCACGTAGGAAGAATGGATTTCCAACGAATGACTAGGCACTGGGGTACCACCTATCACAGTACGTGGCCTAGATCACCGTACCGAGGAGTACGCCCGCTCCCCTGCAACACAAGGCCGGAACCATCCCTTACTGGATAATTCCGAATAAAATCACCCCACGGTTGGGATCAGCAACCGCACCACTAAGCCGAAATAAAAAGGGACATCTAGACAGGGATGACCTTACCCTCCAGTGGGAGCTACCCACGAAGCCTTGCTGCATAACCCTTGATTTTCAGTCATTCCCGGTTGATGAGGTTCGAGGCTAAACGATACCTTTTAGAGAACATATCCCTTAGAATGCCCATCGTCCGCTGACGATGTTTCGCAAGCATTCGTCCATACAAGTCCGTCCTGGGTTTGAACGGAACCGAAGGCACTACTCCTACTACATCCATTTTGTAAATATCCTCAGGATTAGTAGCGACTAGCCCTTGCACTTCACTGCTCCATCTTCGACTCCGAAATCGTTACACGAAACGTACAAACCGAATCGAAGTGGTATTCGAGTCTCCAGACCTAGAATCCCGGTATACGGAAACTCGATCCCGGTCTCTTCGAAACGATCAGCGCATTTGGCCAATATTGATAGTCGGTTATTTAACTATCAATTAACATCCACAAGCAACCATCACACAATAAATAATTTCCCATATTATTTATTTGCCCAAATATCTTTTCAAGATATATTTCCAAATTTTCAAAGCTCATTTTAAAACCGTTTCAAACAGTTTCCGCTTACGGAATACATTTCCCAAATAATTATTTCCACTAAATCACCAAGTACAAAATACTTTTAATTTTAAAATAATTTAAAAACACCAAATATATTTTATAACATTGAAATTTTAAAACTACTTTAATACTTTATCAAAATATATATTTTAAGAATATTTAAAATAAAACCACTTTATAAATATAAGTTGACTTCCTCTTTAAAACATAATACCAAATTACTTTTATATAATTACTACAATAATAGATTTTTTTGAAACTACTTACTTTAAAAAGTTAACATTTAAAAATAATCAATTTTCTAAAACATGTTTTTTTAAAACATATTAAAACTTTTAACTTATATTTAAAACTACCTTGAAAACGTACTTGGCTATCCAGAGAAATACACTTCTCATTTCCATCCTTTAAAAATAAACCAACATTTATTTTAAACCAATTCATATCCCTTTATAAATTCCCACCTTGAATTTATATTTTCTAATATCCACTGATATTTTATTTTACTTTATAAACCCAGTTTATAAATTCCAAAATCTCATTTCTCTTCTAAAATTCCAATTTTAAACAACTAAATCAATTCCCAATTGATTTCTCAATTTACTCTACTTACTTTGAAATAAATTTCCTTTGCTACTTCATTTATTCCAAAATACATTAACCTTTAGATTTTTATTCCTTATTACGAGTTAAACCCCTTTTTACCAATATCAATTACAGATTTCCAAAACTCCTCATTTATTCTTTAATTAACTTTAATCCTTAATTTCAAAAATAACTTCTTTTATTCTTCAAATAATATCACTTAAAATTTATTATCCCTTGTAGATTCAAAATCCCCTTATTTCATATTTGTTAAAATTCCAAATCACCTTATTTTTATTTCAATTCGTTATAAATTTTATCCCAATTCCTCGAATTATTTTACTTAAACTTTTACTCCTTGATTTCTTTCCAAAAATTCAATTCCATAGATTTTATAATTTATTATACTGGACAATCCAAATCAACCACATCATCCAATATAAAATCATCACATAATATCAAATATTCAGAACATAGAATATTAAATAATCTAATAATTTTGAGGAATCCAGTTGGATCCCTCCAACCTGTTTCCCTGCATCCACAGACGTTAGCACAATATAAAATACCAATTCCACTTCAAGGTGGAATATCGCGGTATATGGGTTTTATAAAATATCATCCGCTATTATGCGGCGCATAGGGTCTCATCCGCTATATAAATGCGGGAATATCAACAACTCAAATATATACATATGCCAATATGTATATATTGCTATATACTACTATATATATAATATAGCATATTCAATCAATGCAATCATCCAATCAATTATTTAAATTTAACCATTTAAATTTAAAATAAAATTCAACTGAGTGAGATTAACTCACCTTTGATTTTGTTTTGCAATCCATCCAACCCGACTAGATTTTCCTTGATTTCAGACCTCTCTGCCCAGATCGAAACAAACATCACAACCCCAGCTCGACCATCCCGCCGTGAATCGAGACCATTGATTGATCGCCTCGAGTTGCCGCCGCTAGCCTCGAATTCCCTCATAGTGACTGCCTTTACGCGAGTCGATGCAGTTCGCCTGCAACCCCACACTGTCGGCATTGAAGTCGACCTCCTCGCAGCCGCCGAGCATCATCCCACTGCGTCGCAGCCTCAGGCAAGCGACTCCGACTTCGAGTCACTTGCGATCAATACCATCGCAAGCCCAAAGTCTCATGCGCCCTTGCTCCATCACCGCCCTCTCGTACAAGCCCTCCACGATAGCGACGAACAGCACCACTAAGTCGCAACTTAGCTAATCAAACGCCCAGATCGAGGTCGCGATTTGAAGTCGCGTGAAGATGTCGATTTAACTCTGTGCGTCCAGGCTTCGGCCATCTTTGATTTAGCAATCGGTGATGTGAATTGAATTAGGGAACAAAGGCAGCCATTAAAGTTTTCGACTTCTTCGAATTCGATTTCGTTTTTGAAAAGAGGAGTTGATTTCCTTTTTACCTTTACTGTGAAGTGTTCGGTTGAAAACAAAAAGGTGAGGACGCGTGTTCACGAAATCTGACAAGTGGTAAATTTCTGAGGCGTGTTTCAGAAGCTTGCAATATAATTAATCATCTATTTAATTCTATTTTGAAATCATCCTGATTTACGTAACTTACAGTCTCGATCTCCAATCCAGACGTGCCGCCAGATGTTTTAATATTAAACCCCTATTACGAACGCAAAGGAAAAGGTCTCGAGTCCCGATTCGATCGTAAGTAGAAGATAACCTTTTGGATTCAGTTATTAAATTGAATTTTTGTAATATCCCGAAAATTTGGGGCAATATCAATTTAATAATCTGTTTAAATAATTAAATTGATTGATAATTTTTGATAATAAATATTTGAATTGATTTAATAATCTAATTAAATAAATATTTAATTGGTGAATTTTATCTTTTATAAGTTAATAAAATGATTATTATAGATAAGTATATATTGTAAATAGATTGCCTTTGATTTGAAAGTTAATAAATGAAATCTTGTTTTAAATTTCTAATGTATATTCTTATAGTTTGGAAATTACGATTTATTTAATATTAGCTTTTCAAAGCTATTTAAACAAAATAACTATATGGTTTAAAATAAGAATTATAATAAGATTTATTTTATTTCTTTTTAATTATTGCTTAATAAATATGATTTAAGAATGTATATATGTTTAAAATATAATTTGCATATGATATGTTAATTCAATTAGTAATAGTAATAATTTATAATCTCTTTTATAAATTATTTTAAAATTGATAAATAAGTTATTTTCAAACAATATTAATAGTGTATTGTTTTTATATAAATAGACTTTAATAGAAATATGATTTTTATTTCAAATTGAATGTGTGTTATAAATTGAATTTAAATTGGATTTTAAAATATAATTTGCATTTGAATTTAAATTAAAATTGAAATCCAAAAGGAGGTAATATTCAAATAGTTTTGAATTTTATAAATATATGTATAAGCTTTTATATATATAGGTAAGTAATTTATAAAATAAGTAAAGGCTTTTTATTTACATTTAAAATAAATAAAATTATTTAAAATACAAGTGTTATCATATTAAGGCTTGTTTAAAACATGTGTACACTAATAAAACAATGAGAGTGACAAATGTCAAGTTTTAGATTTTTGTTTTTCTTTTTATTTGAATAAATCATATCTTATATGTTCTCATCTTCTTTCCTTTTTCTATTTCTTTTCAAATCTTAAAAGAAACTTTCAGCCTGCAATAAAATTCTCCAAACAAATCTATAACAAATTCCTCAATCTCAAAACAAAGATCTGTAATACATTCTTCAATTTGTAAACCAAATCTGAACTCATTTCTCTCCTCATAAACAATGTAGAAATCAACTCCTCTAACCAGAGAAAAACCAAAAACCTGCAAATCAATTCTTCAAACTCTAGAAGCAAGTCTGGAATCAAACTCCAATCTGCATTTCTTAAGCCTGGATACTTTCTTCCTCAAACCTGATCTAAGCAACATCTCAACAAGTTATAGCAGCATGCAAGTTTTAAATCAAAAGCAAACTCAAGTTTTTAAATCAAAAACCAGAGGCTAAGGCTATTTCAAAGTATAAAGCTCTGTTCTCTGCTTTTAAAAAAAAAAATAGGTGAGTAACTTTCATATTTTTTTAAACTTAAATATATGATATATGCTTGCATGTGATGATATTGCTTGTATTGAAATTCTTAAATATGAATTTATATGAATTGGTTCAAATATGTTATATGACCATGTCTGTTTACATAAACAAGCCTGTACTCTGTTTACAAGTGAGTAAATCCATTTACCAAGGCTTAAACTGATTTAATCTTGGATTGCATGTGATGTATATTTGAAATAATATTGTGAAATTCGTTGCATGGATGTAAATATGTTTGAATATATATGAATATGAATTTGATTGCATATGAAGGTCTGTATATATATATAATGTAAGGCTCTGTTTAAGTTACAGTTTTTTTTTTAAATGTTCAAAATTCAATCTCTCTTTCTCTACTCTTCTATAGGGTTAGATGTATAAGTGAAATATGCTTGAATTAACAAGTTATTTGTTTTAAAAACGGGTTCCGGTGAAAATATTGGGTAAATATTTCTGGAAGAAGAAAATAGCAGAGATGAAATAATTTAAGTCAAAAATCGATCACTATAGTTTCATGATTTGAATTCATAATCGGATACGTGGTGGAAAATAATGATTTTTGATAATCGTTTCATGATTTTTAAGTTTAAAAATCGTGAGAACTTGCGAGTTGAACGGAAAAGCGTTTTTTGGCAAATTCTGCTGATCGGAGTAAAGATGAAGGTCGTGGTTAAGGCTGGAGGATGGTGGATGGTCGGGGATCATTGGAAAAATGATGAGACATTTTTCAATTCACCGTGGTGATCGAGGAACGATGATGTAGGGTTTAGTCACCAGTTTTTGTCGATGGTTATCTCGAGGCTAATTCATCGCCGTGGAGAAGCTGGAGACGATCGCATGAGGGGGAATCGTATCGTGGTGATGCAAAGTTACTATGGACGTGGCGGCATGATTTCTGGCGATCGGTGGCGTCGAGGCGAGTTGAAACAGGTGATCGAAGTTCTGTTCCAGGTTTTGGTCAGTGCGATGGTTTCTTGTTCCAGGTTGGGTAGAATGTTCGAATTCGAATTCGAGTGAGAATCGATGAAGTTGGGGTTTAGTTCGTCTGAGGTGGTGAACGCCGACTTGTGAGGATTAGTGATGATGGTCGGAACGTCGCAGTGGGTTGGTGCACGTGCACGTGCATGTCTGGGTTGGCTGATGTGTTTTGGGGAAGAAGGGGAGCAACTCGAAACTGTTCTCGTGATTTTTGGTGGAAGACTCGAAGGAACTCTCGAAGTTTTTGGATGTGCGACTCGAAGTAATTTAGGAGGGGCTCGAGTACGTTAGTGTTGCCAGGTTTAAACCTGTCTGTTTAAAATTTGAACTGAATTTAATTTGTAAAGAAATATTAAAACAGAGTTTTAAATCAAAGTTTTAATATATGGATTCAAGTTTGGTTTTGAATCTTAGATTGGAAATAAATAAGTTTTATAAATTTAATGTTTTAAATAAGTTTAAATGTTAGTTATATTTAAATATTTTGAATTTAAAAAGGAATTTGTTTTAAGTTCTTTTGAAAATTCTTTTATAAGAAATAAGAATTCTTTAACATGTAAAGGTTTTTGAATTGGTTTTAAAACTTTGTTAAAGATAAGTTGGTATTCATTTTAAATCCCGAATTTAAAATGAAATTTAAAAGTAAATTTGAAAATGGATATTTTCAAATGTATTTGTGAATGATCATTTAACCATGAATAAGAAAATGTTTTTATCTTAAAGATAAAATCATTAAATTTTTAAGGTAATTAAAATGGTTTAAATAATCTAATTAATTAATGATTGGATTAATTAATTTGTAATTAAGGATTATAAATTAGAATATTAATTAATGGTAAAGAATTAATTAATAGAGTAATTAAATATTAATTAAGTTATGGTTAACACTTAATTAATTAAATAATTAGAGATTAATTAATTGGTTATTAAGATTTATTAATTTGGAATTAATAATAATTAATCTAAGTTAATTACTTAAGAAAAGTAATTAAATAATTGTAAATGAAGGTCATTAACTATGGATTATTAAATAATTAATTAATGTGATTATTTTAATAATTAATTAGATTAATTAATTTAAAGATAATCAATTATAGAATTTGTTTTAAATGAATTACTTAATGGAAGTAATTAAGAATTAATTACTTATTGTAATTAATTGAAGTTAATTTGATTTAGTTTAAGTTAATTAATTAAGTTTAATTAATTTAGAATAATCAAGAGATGATTTGATAATAATTACTTAATGTAATTATTAAGGTATGATTATTTAGGGAAGTAAATAATAAGATAATTACTGAAAGTAATTAATTGATTGGTTATGTATTAAGGAAAGTAATTAAGTTTAATTACTTGTGAATTAATCAGGGGATTAATTAAGAAATTAATTAAGGAAGTAATTAATTTAGTTAATGAAAGTAATTAAGGGGAGTTAATTACTGAATGAGGTTAATCAAAGGTAATTAATAAATGTGTTTTAATTAAAGGTTAATTACTTAATGTAATTAATTTAATTAAGTAATTAATAATTAATTTGTAATTAAGTATCATTAGTTAATATAATTAATGATGTAATTAAGATTGATTTATTAAGTAATAATTAATAAATGAAATGATTAATTAATGTAATTAATTAAGAATTAATGTAATTAATTTTAGTTGATTAATTTAATTAATTATAGTTAATTAATTAATGAAGCAATTAAAGGTTAATTATTATAAGTGGTTAAGGTTAATTAATTTGAGTAATTAATTAAGGATAAATTACTTGAAGGTAATTAAAAGATAATTAATCAAAGATGATTAATTGAAAAAGGTAATTAGAGGATAATTAATTAATTTGTAATGAATTAATGATTAAGTAAGCAGGATTTATAGAATGAAGTAATTAATTTAATTCACTTTAAATTAATTAGAGATGATATAAATCATTACTTATGGATGGATGATAACATGGAATGCTTTGCATTGATTGATATCTCTGATGAGATATATGCTGTGTGATATGGATGTTAGTTGAATTGTGATGATAATATGGATTATCTGTTATATTGATAATGTTGATTATCTATTATGAATTATCTTTCTATGTGTATAAAGATAATGAATTGAATTGTTTTAACCTTAAAACAACTTGGCCCTTAAAAGATACATTTTGGATTTCGATGAGACCGGGATCGGGTTTCCGTATACCGGGATTCCAGGTCTGGAGACCCGAATACCACATCGATCCAAATTTACGATAGGTCGTGAATCTCAAGTGAAGATGAAGATTCAGAGTGCAAGGGTTATTGTCGTTAACTCTGAGGGTGATTCCAAAACGAGTGTAACGAGATAATGCCTTCGGTTTCGTTCGAACCCGGAACGAACTTGTATGGATTGAATGCTTTCAACACATCGTCAGGCGGACGATGAGCATTCTAAGTGATATGTTCTGATTAAAGGTAATCGTAACCTCAAGCCTCATCAACCAGGAATGGCTAAAACAGGGGAGGTGCAGCAAGGCTTCGTGGGTAGCACCCACTGAGAGCAAGATAGATCCCTGTCTAGAGGTCCCTTTTCTTTTTATTCGGCTTAGTGTGTGGTTGGTCGCGCCAACTACGGGGTTATCTTGTTCGGAATTATCCAGTAAGGGATGGTTCCGGCTTTGTGTTGCAGGGGAGCGGGCGTACTCCTCGGTACGGTGATCTAGGCCACGTACTGTGACGGGCGGTACCCCAGTAGCCCTGCCATTGTATGGAAACCCATTCTTCCTACGTGCCCTTACGGTTTTGATTGTATAACCCACTTTGTGGCTAGTATGCTGGAATTTAATAATGTAACAATTTCAGCTATTTCATATTTATTTGAAAACCCTAGACCCTATTATAATATAACTGGATTTCCTATCAAATGTTTTGGTTAGCGTAAGGTAAAAACTTACCCATGTTTATTTGTGGGGAGTCTTACGTGATAACTTTTCTTTCTAAAGGTTTTGAAGTTAAGCAAGTTTAACCTGTTACTCACACCAGACCCATGTCTGACCCAAGTGTTTATTTCTGTTTTATAAACTCTTGGGTACTCAAATTTTTACGAGTAGCCAAGGGATTCAGGTTTAGCTTTGACGAATATTCTGGAGGAGCAATGGAGCAGGAGGCTTCGGCGTTCGTAGATATAGTATTCCGCTGTGTTGATATCTGTGTTAGAGTCTTGTATTGTATTTGAGTTGTAATATCTAGACAGATGTTTATAACTGTCTAGTATGTGTTGTATAGTTGTGTAAACTCTGATAAGTGTTGTATACTATGTAATAGTTTATGTTATTAATATAATTTATTCGTTCCGCTGTGAGATCGTTGTTGTTGTTTCTTTCTTTCTTCTCTTCTTTTCTATTTTCTACCCCTTTCTTTCTTATTAATGAAGCCTCATTCTGTGGAATGAGTGGCGGGTCATTACATTTGGTATCAGAGCATAGGTTGTGCGAATGCCTAAGCTTTTGGTTAAGTGAATATCAGAACACTAGGTTGAGTGAATACCTAGGTTCGGAAGGATTGTTCATTAGAGACAGGATCTGTAGCAACCTGTTTGAGTCTGAGTATATATATATACGAGAGCGCGTATTTGTTAGTTATATAAAATGGTTTTATATTGTGATAATTGATCGGTTGAGTGGTATATGGATTCTGGTCAATACGAGTAGCTAACGTTATTGATAGGGATCTCTAAACACTTGACCAGGCCAACAGACACAATATTGTTTTAAAAAGGTAGATGAAATAATTTTACCCAGATATAATTTCTATATAAAAAAAATATCATTTTAAATGTATATGGTATTTGTAATGATTGGTTGAGATGATAATAATTTATCATCTAAGATTAGGAGTCTGAGTGTTGAGGTTGGAAGTGTATTTGTCGAGACTGTAAACTTAATACCGTCTCGAGTGAACTTTGCAATTGTAAGGATTTCATCGATCTCTGAGGGAAACCTGTTATGGTTCGGAGTTTATCTTTGAAGTTGGATGAGTAGAGTTGGATGTCGGTTAGGCAGAAGCGAGTGATGGTATCTCAAGAAATTGTAGCTGTGTGATGAGATGCAGTAACTATGGATGTTGTGACGCCCCACCTCTATACCCACGCTAACCAAGAACACTACGGTGTAGTGCTGTCAATTAGCACGGAGAATAAGGCTGTTGAGGAGCGACCATCCATGTAACTTCTTTGTGCGAGCACCGATATGTCAGATAGAATAGGATGCATATCTTTTAAGGAGGAAATCCGACATACCGATACAAACACAAAGCTATCACACGGTGGCTATATATAATCTTCGGAAACAAATATAGAAATAATCGTAACATAAATCAGACACAGACAATTCATATCACAAAGACGGAAATAGATATGAATATAACACATGAAAGTGTACATCAGAGTAGTGGTCAAATAAGATCCACAATAACACGAATGAATAGATACAAGTGCAAGATAATGGAATATGTATACATCAAGGAGTCTAATCTCAAATGTATACAAACAAAAACTACTAAACTAGAGTAGTTAGCCAAAAGTCAGAGTAGCAAATCCCGGGAGGAAGTCAAGCAGAAGCACCTGTAACATCTCGGTCTGACCCGAGTATTATTTATAAGAAAATAATAAACGGATCAGTCTAACTATAAATATCAGATGATATGGTATACAGTAAAAGGCATGACATGAACATGTAATAACCATAGCGACATACTACTATAAGTACGTAAATGATAATCAACAAAAGATTTATCAATATCACAAGAATCTTCTCAAAGATAAAATAGGGTATCATACCCTAAACTTGTATTCATAACAAGTCAATAACACATGAATTCACCAATGCACAAAAACTGATATCATATCAATGAAAATCATGAAAATTGGTGAAGCACAAAATTCCAGAAATCATCATCAGAAATCCAGAAAACACATAAAGGGGGGGAGGCCTAACACATGAATGGGAGCATTAAAACTCACCTACGCGTAAACACATGACGAGAAGCTATCTCATGGAAGCTATCCATTAAATTTTTACACAAGAATGGCCCGAAGACCGTAGGGTGCTACCCTAGAAATGTGATGCCGAAACATCACATGATCGGGGTATAGTCTCCCACGTAGACAAAGAGACATCGCTCAATCGCTAGTCTAAATCACAAAAATGATCGTCATGATCATAAGGAAGTGTCAATCACACCAAGTTAGTAAATATATGAGTTTAGCTTCATGTCCCATAACCACTTGCTTAACTTAAATATTTACGAACAAGCTGTAAATCTTCACTAGGAAATTGTCACAAAAAGGGTTCAATCGAACAAGTCCAAGAGCTAACCGACGAAGTGAACGCAAGCGTTTCATACCACTCGTTTTACTAAGTCGTTTAAGTCGATTTCTCATTCGAGTGAAGTAAAGGCTTGTATATACTAGTAGATTGAAAATCGGTTTGAGAAAACGAACTTTTGATATTTAAAATAGTGTTGAAATCGCTTTGATGAAAGAGTTTTGATATTTACTATTAGTATTGAAACCTTCATATATCTTTAAAGTGACAAGTCATAAAACGATTGTAGAAACAAATCAATTCACGTTCGAAGACGTGAGTAAAGTCCAAAGAAGTCAGTCCCAAAATCATCAAAGTAGAAATTCTGATAAATGCTTTTCAGATGAGATTGCCTACGCAGAGTAATACGGGGTTTGACCTGCCCGGTCAGGTCGCGGGGGTCCAGGGGGCAGCGCCCACGGCGGGGTGCGGGGCAGCGCCCACGGCGGGGTGCGGGGCAGCGCCCCGTCACGGTACGACTTAGTGAAGGCAAGCTGGTCCAGCGACCTAAGAAAAAGTAGGTCATACGACCTAAGAGTTCACGCGACCTAACAAGGCTAAGGATAAGGTCGGAGACGACCTACGACTTAACAAAGTCCTGCGACCTAAGGAAAATCGCGACCTAAAAAGACCAAGTGTAAGGTCGGCGACGACCTAACTTGAACGACCTAACTGGGGGATAAGTCGGAGACGACCTACGAGATATACTGGCCGACCTAACTCGAGCGACTTAAAGACTTAGCAGGGTCGAGCAACTTACGAGCTACGACCTAAGGTGATGAGGGCGTTAGGTCGGAGACGACCTAACACTTGACTCGCGAACGACTTATGGAAAAGAAGCTTAGGTCGGAGACGACCTACGAGATAAGCCAGTGCGAGCGACCTAAAGTTTGCCTGGAGATTTTAGGTCGGCAACGACCTAACGTTTTGCTTGGAGATTATAGGTCGGCAACGACCTAACTTCTTGCCTGGGGATTTTAGGTCGGCAACGACCTAAGACTTAACAAAATTCGAGCGACTTAGTGGTTTGCCTTGGAATTTTAGGTTGGCAACGACCTAAGACTTAAAGCTGTTTCGACCTACGACTTATTTCCCTGCGACCTAAGCCAGAACGACCTAAGCACGCAAGCGACCTAAGTCCTAACTCGGGGACGACCTAAGATGTTAACTCGTGGACGACCTATGGCTTTAACTCCTGAACGACTTATCATTTTGCCTGGAGATTATAGGTCGGCAACGACCTAAGACTTAGAGACTTTTCAACACGCGAGCTAGCAGCCTAGACGACCTAAGGAGTTAACTCGTGGACGACCTATGGATGGCCAGAAACGACTTAAGGCCAGAAAAATCACCAAAACGCTGAAAAGTGGAGCTTTTTGCCAATCCAATCCAAACCAAATGCCAATGTGCATGCAAAAGTGATAGGGAATCATTCCCAACAGTCCAATGACAATCATAGGCAAGATGTGAGATCAAAAATCTCACCTTTTCACGGAATTTGATGAAGATGGAGATTGAAAGCAAGGAGAAGCGATCCAAAGCTTGAATCCACTATCTTCTACTTGAATTTGGAGTTGAATCTCGGATTTGCAATAGAATTGGAGTTTGGAGTTTTAATTTCCACTTCCCACCACCATTTTTGATGAAGCTTGAATGTTAAAACAAAGGGTGAATGAAGTGAGGAAGAGGGTTGGGCTGAACTAAGGAAGTGCAGTCCAAACCAAAGTCTCAAGCGGGAAAAGTGTCGAAAATTTCACTATCTCCAAACATATCGAAGTTTACACTCAAAAAGATCGCAAACGTCATTTTGAACTCAATGGGGGTGGTCTCGAGTCCTAATTTGACCGTATGCAAAAAGTAGCTTTTCGGACTAACATCCGACTAACGATAAAATATTTAAATATAGAATCGATAGATATGCGGGTTGTTACAGACTCCCCTCCTTAAAGAAATTGCGTCCTCGCAATATATATGGTGGAAATAAAAAGTAACAACCATAAAAGCATATTAACACAAAAGAAATTTGAATTAAAAAGTTTACCTCAAAGAGCATGAGAAAGTAATTCCGGATGTGTACGCTCGATGAATTCTCTAGTTTCCCAAGAGCAATCCTTAGGATTTGAGGACCATTGAACTTTAACAAGCGGAACATCTTTATTTCGAAGCCGTTTGATCTCCGAAGCAATAATTCGAACAGGATGCTGCTCATAAGTTAAATTAGGTGAAACTTCAATCTCTTCCACAACACCGGGCTCAAGAGTAGAATCGGAATCCCGAAGGCACTTCCGTAATTGAGAAACGTGAAACACGTCATGCATAGCAGAAAACTGAGCCGGTAATGAAAGGCGGTAAGCCATGGAACCAATACGCTCGGTGATAGGAAATGGCCCAATATATCGAGGCGCTAACTTTCCCGATCGACTGAAACGTACCACACCCTTCATTGGTGAAACACGAATAAATACAAGATCACCAACAGAAAATTCTAATTTCCTTCTTCGGTTGTCGGCATAGGATTTTTGTCTACTCTGGGCTTCTTTCATCCCATGTCGAATAAGTTCAATCTTTTCTGTGGAATCTCGAATAAAGTCTGGTCCTAAAACCAGTTTCTCACCGGCCTCAAGCCAACAAGAAGGAGATCGGCATGGCCTTCCGTAGAATGCCTCGAAAGGTGCCATACCAATACAAGGTTGGAAGTTATTATTGGAAGAAAACTAAACAAGAGAAATATAATTTTCCCAACTTCCACCAAAATCAAGGACACATGCACAAAAGAAGATCTTCAAGAGTTTGATTCACACGCTTGGTTGTCCATCGGATTGAGGACGATAAGCGGTGCTAAAATTAAGCTTTGTTCCCAAAGCTTTTGGAAGACCTTACAAAATCCATCAGCAAAATAATGGATCACGATTGCTAACAACAGAAGTAGGAACTCCATGAAATTTAACTAAACACAGGGTTTAGTGAAAAGAGATACGGTCTGATTGGACCGAACGGGAAGAAAACGGGTAGATTTGTAAGTCTATCTACAATTACCCATAAACTGTCATGACCCGAACGAGAACGGAGAAGTCCGTCAACAAAGACCATGGAAATTTGATCCCTCTCCTTAATTGGAATGTCCAAGGTTGCGATAACCCACTGGGCCTTTGATGCTTGGCCTTTATGAGTTGGTAAGCCATGCAACGCTTAATGAAGTTAGCAATATCAAATTTCGTTCCATCCCAATAATAAAGTCGCTACTACTACCGGGATGAAAGGAAAACTTAGAACGACGAGAATCTTCTAAAGTGTTTTTAAGAAGATCTCAAATGCTTGGCACAATAAGTCTACCAAACACTCAAATGCCACCACGAGCATCGACTTCGAAATCTTTCAAACCAACAACCTTATTTTGATCCCTACAACTTTGGCCAAGAAAAGCCAATTTGGGATTTTACTTTAGAGTTTCAAGGATGCGGTCTAAAAGAGAAGATTGAGCCTCAGGGCTACATAAAACAAGAGATGAACATGAATTGAAATTCACGATCTCGAATCTCACAAGAGGAGGAAATCTCGAGATCATTCCATTTGGATATCATCAAAGAAATAACTGCATGTTGCTTAAGACTAAAGACCTCGGCAGCACGATTCTCCCATCCGGGAGTAAACAAAGAATTTCAAGATCATAAGATGCAAGGAACTCGAGCCAACACTTGTTGAAGCAAATTATGTTCCTTATAAGAAAATAAACATTTCAAAGATTTATGGTCGGAGTGGAGAACGAACTTCTTCCCCAAAATAATGATGCCAAACTCTAAAAGAGAAAACAATAGCCGCGAGCACTAGATCATGAGTGGCATACCCAGTCTCGATCGGCTTTAATGATTTAGAAGCACAAGTGATAGCACGTTCTATTTTGCAAGAGAACGGCATCCAAACCAATACGATTAGCATTCGTACAAAGGATAAAGTCTTGGTTCCCTTCGGGAATCACAAGAATAAGAGTATCGGAAAAGAGTTCTTTAAAATAATCTTCTTTTTCCGAAAAGTTAAAACTTACAAAATTACATTTATCTCTATGTAATAATCTTTCTAGAAAAATTTACATTTTTACAAGTCAATATATTGTGTCTGACTGTCTCATCAAAGCGTTTAGGAAATTCCTATCGATAACGTTGATCAAGCGCATCGACCAAAATTCTTAAAGCACTCAGTGGGCAATACAATCACAAAATCACCTTTTATATGATAAACATGTTTTCTAAAAATAAAAAAAAAAAACTTTAAGAATATTCTTTGCTTGTTTAAGAGCAAAGTCAAATTGTACTTATAAATAAATCTTATGAAAAAGATTTGCAAAATTTTAAATTGCAGTTTTCATCCAAAATCAATATATACAAGAATGGAGTCATCGAGATATTCATAGAATACTCGATTCATAAAATGGATGAAATAAGCTAGACAAACTGAATGACATAATAAGTCATTCACAAGAAGCATAACGAGTGCGGAATGCGGTAAGTGGAATGCTAACTTCCGCAACTCGTAGCAAATGAAAATCGGTGGCAAGGTCGAGCTAAACGGACTTTAAATCCACACAAAAGATTGCTTAGGTGATAATCCTAAAACAAACTCAAAAATACCGGAAAATTCTCAAACTACATGAATGAGAGAAATAACACTTCCTCATCATGTGAGCTTAAAGAATAAAATGATGCCATCAAATTGGAATCAAAATCACAAAGGAAAAACAGAAATCTGCTTAACAGATTGAAAATGTCGAAGATGAATAGTCCACACGGGACAAGGGATGTGGCTTCATAATAATTAAGCCAATCCTGACAAAAGTCAATTCCGAGGCACAAGTAAAAATTGGCTCGGAAAGAAAAATCACGTAAAATAATCTTGACATAAAATAAAAAGCAAATTGAGTGTTGCGGATCCACCAACCGGATTCGCAATCCTCAAAGAAGTCAACAAGCCCAAAAATGTTTTAAAGAAAAAGAATCACAAGTTCTTTTGATATAAAAATAATGAGATGAAACCCATATCAAAAAGAACTCGAACAAGATAATCACGAAATAAATATCGTCAAGGGTAAAAGGAGAATTACCTTGACTAAAAGAAGAGCTGCTAGGGGCTTGCACAACATTTAGCTCTCCCTCTCTCCTACTTTGGAGTATGGGACATGTAGATATAAGATGGCCCGAACTTTTGCAGTAGCGGCAATAAAGGGGTTTCGGGCACTTAATTACATAGTGGTCTGTGGAACCACAATTGTAGCATTGCTTACGACTAGCGGTAGGAGTCTCAACTACCGGAATTTCTTGTTCCACCCGACTCTTGCTTAGAAGCATGGGGCAGACAGAAATATGATGACTTGAATTTTTGCAATAACGACAAAAGAGTGGTTCCGGACACTCCTTTGCGTAGTGGTACTTAGATTTACAATTGTAGCATCCTCTACAAAAAGAGTTTGGAGTCTTTGCTACCAAAGTAGATTGCCTCAACTTCTTATCGGGACAAGGGCTTTTGAACTTAATATGCCTCTTCTTAGAAATCCCAATATCACTATCAATTCCTTTACCACCCTTTTCATGTCGAAGAGTGATATCCACAAGCTGGTTGAAAGGAACTTCAAGTTTCAAAGGTAAAACCATTTCGGGGTTCTTACCCAAAGCACAGATAAACCTTTGATTCTGAGCAAGATCCAAAAGTTGTTGGGCAGACATGAATACGCCATCCAGAGAAGGACTACTGGACTGACCAGCGCTAGGACTGCCAGAACTAACCATCTCTTCTTCTTTAAGAAAGAAAGAAAGAAGAAGAAAAAGGTTATTCTCAGAATGAATATCAAGCAATCTTGATAGATAAAACAAGGAATCATAAAAGAAAATAGGATGAATCGGTACGAAGACTCGAATTAATCCTAAGGTACAACTCCTAAGAAGGACTTAGGACGATGATCCTTGTTAAGTTATTCTACGTTGTTCCAAAGTTTGGCTCTGATACCAAGCTGTGACGCCCCACCTCTATACCCACGCTAACCAAGAACACTACGGTGTAGTGCTGTCAATTAGCACGGAGAATAAGGCTGTTGAGGAGCGACCATCCATGTAACTTCTTTGTGCGAGCACCGATATGTCAGATAGAATAGGATGCATATCTTTTAAGGAGGAAATCCGACATACCGATACAAACACAAAGCTATCACACGGTGGCTATATATAATCTTCGGAAACAAATATAGAAATAATCGTAACATAAATCAGACACAGACAATTCATATCACAAAGACGGAAATAGATATGAATATAACACATGAAAGTGTACATCAGAGTAGTGGTCAAATAAGATCCACAATAACACGAATGAATAGATACAAGTGCAAGATAATGGAATATGTATACATCAAGGAGTCTAATCTCAAATGTATACAAACAAAAACTACTGAACTAGAGTAGTTAGCCAAAAGTCAGAGTAGCAAATCCCGGGAGGAAGTCAAGCAGAAGCACCTGTAACATCTCGGTCTGACCCGAGTATTATTTATAAGAAAATAATAAACGGATCAGTCTAACTATAAATATCAGATGATATGGTATACAGTAAAAGGCATGACATGAACATGTAATAACCATAGCGACATACTACTATAAGTACGTAAATGATAATCAACAAAAGATTTATCAATATCACAAGAATCTTCTCAAAGATAAAATAGGGTATCATACCCTAAACTTGTATTCATAACAAGTCAATAACACATGAATTCACCAATGCACAAAAACTGATATCATATCAATGAAAATCATGAAAATTGGTGAAGCACAAAATTCCAGAAATCATCATCAGAAATCCAGAAAACACATAAAGGGGGGGAGGCCTAACACATGAATGGGAGCATTAAAACTCACCTACGCGTAAACACATGACGAGAAGCTATCTCATGGAAGCTATCCATTAAATTTTTACACAAGAATGGCCCGAAGACCGTAGGGTGCTACCCTAGAAATGTGATGCCGAAACATCACATGATCGGGGTATAGTCTCCCACGTAGACAAAGAGACATCGCTCAATCGCTAGTCTAAATCACAAAAATGATCGTCATGATCATAAGGAAGTGTCAATCACACCAAGTTAGTAAATATATGAGTTTAGCTTCATGTCCCATAACCACTTGCTTAACTTAAATATTTACGAACAAGCTGTAAATCTTCACTAGGAAATTGTCACAAAAAGGGTTCAATCGAACAAGTCCAAGAGCTAACCGACGAAGTGAACGCAAGCGTTTCATACCACTCGTTTTACTAAGTCGTTTAAGTCGATTTCTCATTCGAGTGAAGTAAAGGCTTGTATATACTAGTAGATTGAAAATCGGTTTGAGAAAACGAACTTTTGATATTTAAAATAGTGTTGAAATCGCTTTGATGAAAGAGTTTTGATATTTACTATTAGTATTGAAACCTTCATATATCTTTAAAGTGACAAGTCATAAAACGATTGTAGAAACAAATCAATTCACGTTCGAAGACGTGAGTAAAGTCCAAAGAAGTCAGTCCCAAAATCATCAAAGTAGAAATTCTGATAAATGCTTTTCAGATGAGATTGCCTACGCAGAGTAATACGGGGTTCGACCTGCCCGGTCAGGTCGCGGGGGTCCAGGGGGCAGCGCCCACGGCGGGGTGCGGGGCAGCGCCCACGGCGGGGTGCGGGGCAGCGCCCCGTCACGGTACGACTTAGTGAAGGCAAGCTGGTCCAGCGACCTAAGGAAAAGTAGGTCATACGACCTAAGAGTTCACGCGACCTAACAAGGCTAAGGATAAGGTCGGAGACGACCTACGACTTAACAAAGTCCTGCGACCTAAGGAAAATCGCGACCTAAAAAGACCAAGTGTAAGGTCGGCGACGACCTAACTTGAACGACCTAACTGGGGGATAAGTCGGAGACGACCTACGAGATATACTGGCCGACCTAACTCGAGCGACTTAAAGACTTAGCAGGGTCGAGCAACTTACGAGCTACGACCTAAGGTGATGAGGGCGTTAGGTCGGAGACGACCTAACACTTGACTCGCGAACGACTTATGGAAAAGAAGCTTAGGTCGGAGACGACCTACGAGATAAGCCAGTGCGAGCGACCTAAAGTTTGCCTGGAGATTTTAGGTCGGCAACGACCTAACGTTTTGCTTGGAGATTATAGGTCGGCAACGACCTAACTTCTTGCCTGGGGATTTTAGGTCGGCAACGACCTAAGACTTAACAAAATTCGAGCGACTTAGTGGTTTGCCTTGGAATTTTAGGTTGGCAACGACCTAAGACTTAAAGCTGTTTCGACCTACGACTTATTTCCCTGCGACCTAAGCCAGAACGACCTAAGCACGCAAGCGACCTAAGTCCTAACTCGGGGACGACCTAAGATGTTAACTCGTGGACGACCTATGGCTTTAACTCCTGAACGACTTATCATTTTGCCTGGAGATTATAGGTCGGCAACGACCTAAGACTTAGAGACTTTTCAACACGCGAGCTAGCAGCCTAGACGACCTAAGGAGTTAACTCGTGGACGACCTATGGATGGCCAGAAACGACTTAAGGCCAGAAAAATCACCAAAACGCTGAAAAGTGGAGCTTTTTGCCAATCCAATCCAAACCAAATGCCAATGTGCATGCAAAAGTGATAGGGAATCATTCCCAACAGTCCAATGACAATCATAGGCAAGATGTGAGATCAAAAATCTCACCTTTTCACGGAATTTGATGAAGATGGAGATTGAAAGCAAGGAGAAGCGATCCAAAGCTTGAATCCACTATCTTCTACTTGAATTTGGAGTTGAATCTCGGATTTGCAATAGAATTGGAGTTTGGAGTTTTAATTTCCACTTCCCACCACCATTTTTGATGAAGCTTGAATGTTAAAACAAAGGGTGAATGAAGTGAGGAAGAGGGTTGGGCTGAACTAAGGAAGTGCAGTCCAAACCAAAGTCTCAAGCGGGAAAAGTGTCGAAAATTTCACTATCTCCAAACATATCGAAGTTTACACTCAAAAAGATCGCAAACGTCATTTTGAACTCAATGGGGGTGGTCTCGAGTCCTAATTTGACCGTATGCAAAAAGTAGCTTTTCGGACTAACATCCGACTAACGATAAAATATTTAAATATAGAATCGATAGATATGCGGGTTGTTACAGATGTTCCCGAAGATGTTTTCTTTGGAATGAGTATAAGGAAGTGTGTATATTTCGGTATTGTGGCTGAGTTCAACATGGTGTTTTTGTTGTGTTTAAGGTCCGAGTTTCTCGAAGAGCTTTGGATTAAGAAGTCTTTGGCATCTGTGGCAGTAGCGCAGCTCGGAGTATTCTGTGCATTGGCAGGAAGTTTTCTGGCTGAGCAGTTTTTTCTGAAGGTAGAGTTCAGAAGCAGTAGAGTGGATCCATTTCTTCGATAGATTGGATAGTTAAGTATGAGCTGTTCTGATTGGTTAAAGGGAGAACAGTTTCTTTGCAGTTAGGCTGGGTTGATCGCAAAAGTGACTTGCGATTGCTGAGTGTTCTCTTGAGTTATCTGAGATTTTCTGGGATGTGTTGTCCAGTTTGTGCTTGTGTTCTTCATCAGCATTCTACTCCAGATCAGAGTGGTGCAGCAGAAGCAGTTTGGGAGTGCATTTCTGGATAGAAGAAGTAAGTTTGGAATCTACTGATGGAGTAGAGTTGTGTTTTGGATTATGGGTAGATCTTGGAGAGATCATTCTATTGAGTTATCTTTGGTCCAGTTTGTTTCGAGGAGCATCGACGAAGATTGAACTGATCAAGAAGGATTTGGTTGTTGAGTCAGACTCGTCTGTAGTTTGATATTCTGTTTAGTTTTGTAGATCTAGATGAGTAGAAGCTCTATAGCTTAGTAGTATTGGTTGTTTGGATTGTTTGTAGAGCGAGTATCCCGGTATATATATATACTTGGGGAAACTCGAGGAAATTCTATTCAAAAAAAAAATTCGCTGGATAGTTAGAATTGTTTGTTTGAATGATTGGTTGCTATGATTGTTAGCATATGGATGATAATACATCCTTGTGATTTAAAAAGATTATTAAATTACCTTTGTTTTAAAATTTCGGGGACGAAATTATTTTAAGGGGGAAGGAATGTAATATCCCGAAAATTTGGGGCAATATCAATTTAATAATCTATTTAAATAATTAAATTGATTGATAATTTTTGATAATAAATATTTGAATTGATTTAATAATCTAATTAAATAAATATTTAATTGGTGAATTTTATCTTTTATAAGTTAATAAAATGATTATTATAGATAAGTATATATTGTAAATAGATTGCCTTTGATTTGAAAGTTAATAAATGAAATCTTGTTTTAAATTTCTAATGTATATTCTTATAGTTTGGAAATTACGATTTATTTAATATTAGCTTTTCAAAGCTATTTAAACAAAATAACTATATGGTTTAAAATAAGAATTATAATAAGATTTATTTTATTTCTTTTTAATTATTGCTTAATAAATATGATTTAAGAATGTATATATGTTTAAAATATAATTTGCATATGATATGTTAATTCAATTAGTAATAGTAATAATTTATAATCTCTTTTATAAATTATTTTAAAATTGATAAATAAGTTATTTTCAAACAATATTAATAGTGTATTGTTTTTATATAAATAGACTTTAATAGAAATATGATTTTTATTTCAAATTGAATGTGTGTTATAAATTGAATTTAAATTGGATTTTAAAATATAATTTGCATTTGAATTTAAATTAAAATTGAAATCCAAAAGGAGGTAATATTCAAATAGTTTTGAATTTTATAAATATATGTATAAGCTTTTATATATATAGGTAAGTAATTTATAAAATAAGTAAAGGCTTTTTATTTACATTTAAAATAAATAAAATTATTTAAAATACAAGTGTTATCATATTAAGGCTTGTTTAAAACATGTGTACACTAATAAAACAATGAGAGTGACAAATGTCAAGTTTTAGATTTTTGTTTTTCTTTTTATTTGAATAAATCATATCTTATATGTTCTCATCTTCTTTCCTTTTTCTATTTCTTTTCAAATCTTAAAAGAAACTTTCAGCCTGCAATAAAATTCTCTAAACAAATCTATAACAAATTCCTCAATCTCAAAACAAAGATCTGTAATACATTCTTCAATTTGTAAACCAAATCTGAACTCATTTCTCTCCTCATAAACAATGTAGAAATCAACTCCTCTAACCAGAGAAAAACCAAAAACCTGCAAATCAATTCTTCAAACTCTAGAAGCAAGTCTGGAATCAAACTCCAATCTGCATTTCTTAAGCCTGGATACTTTCTTCCTCAAACCTGATCTAAGCAACATCTCAACAAGTTATAGCAACATGCAAGTTTTAAATCAAAAGCAAACTCAAGTTTTTAAATCAAAAACCAGAGGCTAAGGCTATTTCAAAGTATAAAGCTCTGTTCTCTGCTTTTAAAAAAAAAATAGGTGAGTAACTTTCATATTTTTTTAAACTTAAATATATGATATATGCTTGCATGTGATGATATTGCTTGTATTGAAATTCTTAAATATGAATTTATATGAATTGGTTCAAATATGTTATATGACCCTATCTGTTTACATAAACAAGCCTGTACTCTGTTTACAAGTGAGTAAATCCATTTATCAAGGCTTAAACTCATTTAATCTTGGATTGCATGTGATGTATATTTGAAATAATATTGTGAAATTCGTTGCATGGATGTAAATATGTTTGAATATATATGAATATGAATTTGATTGCATATGAAGGTCTGTATATATATATAATGTAAGGCTCTGTTTAAGTTACAGTTTTTTTTAAAATGTTCAAAATTCAATCTCTCTTTCTCTACTCTTCTATAGGGTTAGATGTATAAGTGAAATATGCTTGAATTAACAAGTTATTTGTTTTAAAAACGGGTTCCGGTGAAAATATTGGGTAAATATTTCTGGAAGAAGAAAATAGCAGAGATGAAATAATTTAAGTCAAAAATCGATCACTATAGTTTCATGATTTGAATTCATAATCGGATACGTGGTGGAAAATAATGATTTTTGATAATCGTTTCATGATTTTTAAGTTTAAAAATCGTGAGAACTTGCGAGTTGAACGGAAAAGCGTTTTTTGGCAAATTCTGCTGATCGGAGTAAAGATGAAGGTCGTGGTTAAGGCTGGAGGATGGTGGATGGTCGGGGATCATTGGAAAAATGATGAGACATTTTTCAATTCACCGTGGTGATCGAGGAACGATGATGTAGGGTTTAGTCACCAGTTTTTGTCGATGGTTATCTCGAGGCTAATTCATCGCCGTGGAGAAGCTGGAGACGATCGCATGAGGGGGAATCGTATCGTGGTGATGCAAAGTTACTATGGACGTGGCGGCATGATTTCTGGCGATCGGTGGCGTCGAGGCGAGTTGAAACAGGTGATCGAAGTTCTGTTCCAGGTTTTGGTCAGTGCGATGGTTTCTTGTTCTAGGTTGGGTAGAATGTTCGAATTCGAATTCGAGTGAGAATCGATGAAGTTGGGGTTTAGTTCGTCTGAGGTGGTGAACGCCGACTTGTGAGGATTAGTGATGATGGTCGGAACGTGTAACGACCCGATATTTTCAACCATTCGCATCCATTATAAGTGTATAGGTAGACACTCATGCCGGAGTTGAATTGCTCAAAATACCGCGTTGTAAATAAAATTTGGCAAATCTCAGAATATACAGTAAATAAATATAATCACAGATCACAGACACAGAGTAAAATAATGCAGCGGAAGTAAAAGAAATAGTAGTTCATGAAGCTACTATGAAAATATATCAGAGTTAAATAAGATACAATAGAAGAAACAAAGTACAGCAGAAGTCTCAATACAATAACCAAGTACAAGCTGAGTAGAACAACGGAACAGAAATAGATAGGACCAGACAAGCAGACGATCTCCAGCGATTCAAATCTCCGAGAGAGTGGAAATCCAAATCTGTGAATAACTCAGGCTGACCCGAGCGTAAAGCAAAACACAAAACACTCGAGTCAGGACAATATATACTTATATAATGTAAACCAACTCAAGTGAACTGTAATAAAGGTACAAGTAACTTAAAGAATGCTTGGGACCGCCCATTCTTTAAGGATCCGTTAAACTATCTACTATGTAGTAATATTCGCTATTATAATAATGTCTAATCAGTAAAGTATAATCATATAGAAAATAGCGTTAAGGGGATGGAGAACCTTAACGCGGTCGGATCTTAAAATCATAATCGTAGTAAAGCTCGATATGGTAGGTGACACGGCACAACTAGGCAATGCCAGGGTAGATATACCAATTACGCATCCGGACTAGTGGTGACGCATAGCAGCCACTACCGCCCACCTCGAACAACACTCCCAATCAAGGGTGGCCACCAAATCAATCACAAGTAATAGAATGGTATCGAAGAAGTGTGTCCGATAAGAGGTGCTACCTCATTGGTCCGTCAATCGCTCCTGTTTTAGCCACCTTATGCCAACTCACGGGAGTTGGGTCCACGTAACATACCTTAAGAACGTCGCCACCATCCTACTTCATTCTGAAATCTCCACCGCGTACACGGTTGTCAAAGTGGTTTTCGGTATCGACAGAGAGTATGTCCATATCCGATCCCGGTCTCTTTGCCAACCAATCGTTATTATAACCCGTGGTTATAACTTTTAAAAACAATACTTTACTTCAAAATAAGATATCATTTCAAAATCATGTCTTTATCAAAATAAAGATTTATCATTTCCAAATCATTTCAATATTCTAAAATATCGTATCCTTTCAAACTTCTTTTCAAATCATTTTAATACATCAAAATATTATATCTTTTCAAACTTTATTTCAAATCATTTTTATATATCAAAATATCATACCTTTGATAGTTATACTTCGAAACCAAAATCATTTTATTTCAAAACTATGTTCATTTCAAAACAACATCATTTCCATTTCAAACATATATTCACCTTTCAAATAGTCTATACTTTCAAAGTTATAACTCTTTTGAAACAAAACATTTGAAATCATTATACTTTGAAAATCAAAGCATTTCGAAATCATATATTTAAAATCATCTTTTAATTCTATACATTTACAAACTTATTAAATTCAAACCATCAAATTTCAATTCAATTACAGTTTACCAACAAACCGTTTCAAATCTTATCAATTCCCAATATAGATTAAATCCACAAAATACAATATTCAATCTTTAGTATATTTCAAAACTTTAAATCTCCCACATTTCATAAATCCAATATCATTTAAATAAACTCAATTAATATATACTTCAAATATTCATTTATCAAATAAATTAAATAAGTCAGAAATCAAGTATCATTTCAAACTCATTTCACAATATCAAAATATTATTCAAAACACCATTCATTTTTATTCATTTAAATACCATTTAAATCCATTCATTTTATTAAATTTAAATACCATTTTAAACTCACATTAGAAATCAAATTCTTCCACTTAAATATCTCTTCATTATCTTTAGAAATTTAACATTTAATTTCCCAAAATTATATCATTTTCCAGAGATTATTTTTCATTAAAATTAATTTAAAACAACAAAATATAGTTTCCGTAGCACTTATAAAATGCTACGTAAAGTTATAGTTTAAAACAGTTAATTAACAAAAGACAGCGTTAAATGCTGTAATAGATTTCTTTTAAGTTTCAATTAACTTACATGTTAAGTTTAACCACTATAGCACTTACAAAATGCTATAATAGCCTTTATTTCAAATTAACCTTTTAGTTCATTTAAAACACTACAACATTTACAAAATGCTGTAATATCCTTTACATTACATTTCAAAATGCTGTTAAATCATATTCAGAGTTTTATTTACAATTCCACAAGTAATTAACTTTTAATATAAATCATTTTAACTTATAAAATCATATATTTCACATTTAACACAATCATTTAAATACCTTTATTTCTATGATTTTATAAAGTCAAATTTCCATACAAAAATCAAATTTAATAACAATTAAATTTTCATTTCTTTAATTAAATTATTAACTTAACAACTAAGTTTAAATTTCCAAAAATATAGCTTATTTCCATTTATTTTACTTAATTAAAATTTCACTTTTAAACAAATTTCACAAAATTCAATTTAAGTTATATTTCCAAATTCAGCTTAAATGTTCATTTATTCCATATTTTAATTTATACAAAATCATTAGCACCTTTAAAACATTATTATTACTTAATAAAAATCATTAAATTCATCTTTAAATCAAATTTGTCATATTTTCTTACTTTACAAAAATTCCATTTATAAACAAAATCATAAATTCCAAAATTAACTTATATTTCAAATTCTACTTCACCATTTACTTAATTCACTTATTTAATTTGTAGAAAATCACAAATACTTTATAGAAATCATTTTAATGAAATTTTAAATCAAAATACCATAATATTTACATAAAAAAAGTATTTTAAAAATTTCAAAAAAATATATAAACCACGGGTCTGTATATAATTTTCTAGCCTAGGTCAAGTGATACGGATATGTATCATTTCAATCCGCAGTTTACAAAGAAAAACCGGGTTTTATCATTTCAAACCCGCAATCCCAAGTAATATAAATAAATAAATAAAAACCGTTCAGGCCTATCATTTCAGCCCATAACGATTTTTCCTTATTCTAAAGTCCGTTCGGGTATGTATCATTTCAACCCATAGTGATTCTAATCTACAGGGAGCTTGCAGTGTGATAAACTGATATAAATAAACAGAATAGCATGAGATAACAGTAATAGATGATATAACATATGTAATAACAGGGGTAAACATTATATGATCATAATATAACAGTTACAACAGGATGATATAATTTTACAGATTCAAATGGTGTCAGTTTACTAGTTATATAAGTACACATTGTCTGGTGAGAATTACTCACTTGTTCAAGCTGGAGATGACAACCACAAACACACAACAAAGATTTCCAGAGGCACGAGAGCACGATAATTATTTGAGTGTGGGAGAGCCAAAGCTAATTGCCTTGTCACATTCAAACCAAACAATTACAAACAACATAAGATTTCAACCCAAAAATTCAATAAACAATGCTAGAAATGGATGCATAAACAAAGTCAAAGTGTTTGCACTTGCTTCCTACCACCTATGCTTCAGCTCCAGATCTGAAATGGCACGGCTAAAGGCATGGTTTGGATCAGGTATGGTCTGGAAAAGGTGCGGCTACAAGGTGATGAAGGTGAGTGGAAGTTACAAGGTGTTGAAGGCAATGGAATACCAAAGGGTTTCAAGGCAAAGTGTGGCTTTTGTTGCACCATAGGGTTCGGCCCCTTGCTGATGTGGCTTGGCCATGGTATGTGGTGGTCAGGTGGTGGCTGGAGTGTGGGCCAGAGGTGGTGGAAGGTCAGGTCAGAGGTGGTGGTGGTGGAGGTGGTGGTGGCAAAAGGTGGTAGAAGGAGGAGATGACAATTCTAGGTCATAAGTGATAGTTTGTGATGGTTTTTGGTGGATTTTGTGTAGATCTTGGACTTGGATTGGTTAGGCCTGAGGAGGAGGGTTGCTAGGATGGGTGATGGTCAGAGGAAGGGGGTCGTGGTGGTCGGCCAAAGCCTGGAGGAGGAGGAACCAAACTATGAAGGTAGAGAGCATATGCAGTTTCAATAGAAAAAACATAGAAAACAAGGAAGAAAGAAGGAATTTTTGCCCAAAATTTTGAAGCCATGGCCGTGATTTTTTTGGAGGAGAAAGAGAAGTGTTTGCGTGAAAAAAATGAAAAGAAGTCCGCTGAAAAGAATAGGGTATGCATGGCCAAAAACATTGAAGAGAGGAGTTGAGAAAGTGAAAGGTCGGGAGGTGAAAAGCCATAGGAATTTCAATAGTTTAAAACTTTTCATATTTCCTCTAATTTCTTTTTAAGTTTTATATAACTGAAATATATATATAAACTCAGATAAAATACGAAAATTTAGTAAATAAACAAAAATAAATTAATTAATTATTAATTATATAAAATTTAAATTAAGTAAAACAGCAAAAATTGCAACTAGTCTTGAAAATATGAAAAATAAATGCAATGAACTTTGGAAAAAGTTTATGGACTTGTAAAACATTTATAAACAAAGATAATAACATAAAATAAAAATGCATTCACAAAATGAATAAATAAATTTTAATTAAATATAATTTAATTGAAGAAAATAGCAGAAAAATAGAAACTAGCCTTTAAAAATAGAAAATAAATTCAATATGCTTTGGAAAAATTATAAAATCACTTTAAATTATTTAAAAGACAAAATTATACATAAAATAAAATACTAACACATATTAGAACAAAATATGACAAATAAAATATAATTTAAAATAGACAATATTGCTAAATACATCAGTTTACACCCAATATTGAAATATACATAACTTTCACAATTTAACTCCGTTTCCAACGAAACGAAAAGCTGTATCCATGGAATTAAATCTATTTTCATAATAAAAGATAAAATTTAAGAATTTGAAATATTTAAATTTAAAGTTCAAAAGTCAAAGTTTGACCAGTTTCAATAGAAATTCACTTTTCAGTGAAATATCCAATTTATACTAGTTTGAACTATAAATCACTTAATAGTCAACATTTATATTTAAAATGAAATGTTTGAAATAGAAAAAGTTTAAAATAATTTAAAATAAAATAAAGTCAAAATTTAAAATATAGGCCAAAATCTAGGGTTGTTACACTCTCCCCCACTCAAAACTTTTCGTCCCCGAAAAGGAATGAAGTACGGGAAAACACACGAAAGATAAAATTGAAATGAGATTAAGACAAGATGACAAAAGATTGAAATTATACCTGATAACTGTGGTTATAGGTAAGTTTAACAAGGTGGAGATGGTCTTCCCAAGATTCTCCAGAATCAGGAACACAAGTACGAAAAGATCCTCCAGAATCTGATTCACTCTTTCCGCTTGACCAACAGTCTGTGGGTGGAAAGCAGTGCTCAGATTTAAAATGAGTACCAAAGATTATAAAGATTATAGAAAGATTTCTAAGCAAAAAGATTATAGATAGATGCCTATACCAGTCTGTAGCAAGATAAGGAAAAATAAGGACAACTAACAGACAGTTTGAAAAACAAAATTAGGTAATAAGTTTGAAAAACAAAATAAGATAATAGGTTTGAAATTTCCATGGTTTCAGCTTAACTGATAATTAATTTTACCCAAGTTAAATAAATCTTAACTATCTCTAATTTCATTATCTTATCATCAAATTTTCTTAAACAAACAATCTCTAAAATCATGATTTGATTAAAATTAAGTGTATAACATTCAATAAATTTAATTCTTCTTTATTCCTAATTATAATTAAATTTATCCCTCTCAAATATTTTATCACATATGTTAAATATGCTTACACTTATTATAACTGTTTTAATTTATTCCTAATTCCCTTAACATCATTTGTATTGTAAATTATTCAATTAACCTTTTAGTCTATTTACCTGTGTTAATCTTTTTATAACTAAAATTTAAGTGTATAATATTTATTATAACCACTCAAATTTTATTTATAAAAATCTTTTTATATTGTATATTATCCAATTACATTGTTAACTTCTAAAAATTAAGGTAAGTTATATTGGAATGCAATTGAGAATTATACAAAAAAAACTTTCTAAAATTAATATACACTATAAACATCCTAATTCAATCATTTCAAGCTTGAATCATCTATTCAAAAATTTTGATTTTCTTTTTATACTTGAAGTTATTATTTAAGATAGAATTTAAGAATAAAATCTTCGATTCCTTTCAAACCATTTAGAGATAGATAAATGTATGTACATAATTTGTCAAATCAAATTTAAATCATATATCTATATATTTTATAAATCAATCATATTTTAGAAATTTATATCAATCAAGTTTCCCAAAACAAAGCTGTAGCAAGACTACAGAATGGTTTCTTCACTTCGAAACTCGAAAATGAACGTCGATGATGCTGCAGTCATCACCGAAATTATTTTCCAGCGACAAAGAGAAGAGCACTTAATTTTTAAACTTTAAAATCCTTTAGAGACAATTTTTTTTTTTATTCAAAAATACTTTAAATAATATCCTTTTAAAAATTTTAAACACAAGGTTTGAAACCATCGGAAATTAAGTTCTTTAACTTTCTTGTTTTAAATTCATTTCAGTTTCCAAAATCAATTTATAAACATCTATTTATAAATTCATTTATAGAATGATAAATCAAGTATTATCATTTCAAATAATCAATTTAAATCAATTTATTAAGTTCCATAATATTTACTTATATCAAAATTTATTTCATTAACCAAAATTTAAAATAATATTGTATCGGTTTGTTCTGTCAAAGTGTTTTAGAAATCCTATCGATAGCGTTGATCAGACGAATCGATCGGAAACCCAAATCGACATCAACAACTCATACAACATAATATATAATAAAATATAGATTTAAAAGTACAATTCAAAATGTTGGAGATAGTTTAGAAACAAAGACAAGATGATTAATTAACAAAATATGAAGATGGATAAGCTTAGATAAATCGCGGGCAACCTTAACCGGGTCAACCGTGACTTAATGAATAAGAGAAAATGTGGATTTTCCTGGGGTAAATCTACATCCGATCTCAAGAGATAGAGTTTGGAATAACAAATGATATTAGAATCTAAACCAAGGATAAATATAAATCTCTGGTGAATCGATGCAAATTTGTAAAGGAGTTTTCCCCCTTTTTCAAGTCATTAGAATATTGGCGAGACCACCAATTTACTACAAAGCTCATTCGAAGCGGAGTTATGGGATACTCCAGAATCAAAAGAAGATGAATAGTGAGGGACAAGAATGAATTTTGAAACGCAGGGAACGTTCCAAAAATTAAAAGGAAATTCGAATCAAGAGGAAAAGATTCAAACTCGAACGAAAGTGATTCTGTAAATAAATCTACTCTATATGCTGAGTTTTGCCTCAAAGCCAAAGCTCTGATACCAACTGTAACGACCCGATATTTTCAACCATTCGCATCCATTATAAGTGTATAGGTAGACACTCATGCCGGAGTTGAATTGCTCAAAATACCGCGTTGTAAATAAAATTTGGCAAATCTCAGAATATACAGTAAATAAATATAATCACAGATCACAGACACAGAGTAAAATAATGCAGCGGAAGTAAAAGAAATAGTAGTTCATGAAGCTACTATGAAAATATATCAGAGTTAAATAAGATACAATAGAAGAAACAAAGTACAGCAGAAGTCTCAATACAATAACCAAGTACAAGCTGAGTAGAACAACGGAACAGAAATAGATAGGACCAGACAAGCAGACGATCTCCAGCGATTCAAATCTCCGAGAGAGTGGAAATCCAAATCTGTGAATAACTCAGGCTGACCCGAGCGTAAAGCAAAACACAAAACACTCGAGTCAGGACAATATATACTTATATAATGTAAACCAACTCAAGTGAACTGTAATAAAGGTACAAGTAACTTAAAGAATGCTTGGGACCGCCCATTCTTTAAGGATCCGTTAAACTATCTACTATGTAGTAATATTCGCTATTATAATAATGTCTAATCAGTAAAGTATAATCATATAGAAAATAGCGTTAAGGGGATGGAGAACCTTAACGCGGTCGGATCTTAAAATCATAATCGTAGTAAAGCTCGATATGGTAGGTGACACGGCACAACTAGGCAATGCCAGGGTAGATATACCAATTACGCATCCGGACTAGTGGTGACGCATAGCAGCCACTACCGCCCACCTCGAACAACACTCCCAATCAAGGGTGGCCACCAAATCAATCACAAGTAATAGAATGGTATCGAAGAAGTGTGTCCGATAAGAGGTGCTACCTCATTGGTCCGTCAATCGCTCCTGTTTTAGCCACCTTATGCCAACTCACGGGAGTTGGGTCCACGTAACATACCTTAAGAACGTCGCCACCATCCTACTTCATTCTGAAATCTCCACCGCGTACACGGTTGTCAAAGTGGTTTTCGGTATCGACAGAGAGTATGTCCATATCCGATCCCGGTCTCTTTGCCAACCAATCGTTATTATAACCCGTGGTTATAACTTTTAAAAACAATACTTTACTTCAAAATAAGATATCATTTCAAAATCATGTCTTTATCAAAATAAAGATTTATCATTTCCAAATCATTTCAATATTCTAAAATATCGTATCCTTTCAAACTTCTTTTCAAATCATTTTAATACATCAAAATATTATATCTTTTCAAACTTTATTTCAAATCATTTTTATATATCAAAATATCATACCTTTGATAGTTATACTTCGAAACCAAAATCATTTTATTTCAAAACTATGTTCATTTCAAAACAACATCATTTCCATTTCAAACATATATTCACCTTTCAAATAGTCTATACTTTCAAAGTTATAACTCTTTTGAAACAAAACATTTGAAATCATTATACTTTGAAAATCAAAGCATTTCGAAATCATATATTTAAAATCATCTTTTAATTCTATACATTTACAAACTTATTAAATTCAAACCATCAAATTTCAATTCAATTACAGTTTACCAACAAACCGTTTCAAATCTTATCAATTCCCAATATAGATTAAATCCACAAAATACAATATTCAATCTTTAGTATATTTCAAAACTTTAAATCTCCCACATTTCATAAATCCAATATCATTTAAATAAACTCAATTAATATATACTTCAAATATTCATTTATCAAATAAATTAAATAAGTCAGAAATCAAGTATCATTTCAAACTCATTTCACAATATCAAAATATTATTCAAAACACCATTCATTTTTATTCATTTAAATACCATTTAAATCCATTCATTTTATTAAATTTAAATACCATTTTAAACTCACATTAGAAATCAAATTCTTCCACTTAAATATCTCTTCATTATCTTTAGAAATTTAACATTTAATTTCCCAAAATTATATCATTTTCCAGAGATTATTTTTCATTAAAATTAATTTAAAACAACAAAATATAGTTTCCGTAGCACTTATAAAATGCTACGTAAAGTTATAGTTTAAAACAGTTAATTAACAAAAGACAGCGTTAAATGCTGTAATAGATTTCTTTTAAGTTTCAATTAACTTACATGTTAAGTTTAACCACTATAGCACTTACAAAATGCTATAATAGCCTTTATTTCAAATTAACCTTTTAGTTCATTTAAAACACTACAACATTTACAAAATGCTGTAATATCCTTTACATTACATTTCAAAATGCTGTTAAATCATATTCAGAGTTTTATTTACAATTCCACAAGTAATTAACTTTTAATATAAATCATTTTAACTTATAAAATCATATATTTCACATTTAACACAATCATTTAAATACCTTTATTTCTATGATTTTATAAAGTCAAATTTCCATACAAAAATCAAATTTAATAACAATTAAATTTTCATTTCTTTAATTAAATTATTAACTTAACAACTAAGTTTAAATTTCCAAAAATATAGCTTATTTCCATTTATTTTACTTAATTAAAATTTCACTTTTAAACAAATTTCACAAAATTCAATTTAAGTTATATTTCCAAATTCAGCTTAAATGTTCATTTATTCCATATTTTAATTTATACAAAATCATTAGCACCTTTAAAACATTATTATTACTTAATAAAAATCATTAAATTCATCTTTAAATCAAATTTGTCATATTTTCTTACTTTACAAAAATTCCATTTATAAACAAAATCATAAATTCCAAAATTAACTTATATTTCAAATTCTACTTCACCATTTACTTAATTCACTTATTTAATTTGTAGAAAATCACAAATACTTTATAGAAATCATTTTAATGAAATTTTAAATCAAAATACCATAATATTTACATAAAAAAAGTATTTTAAAAATTTCAAAAAAATATATAAACCACGGGTCTGTATATAATTTTCTAGCCTAGGTCAAGTGATACGGATATGTATCATTTCAATCCGCAGTTTACAAAGAAAAACCGGGTTTTATCATTTCAAACCCGCAATCCCAAGTAATATAAATAAATAAATAAAAACCGTTCAGGCCTATCATTTCAGCCCATAACGATTTTTCCTTATTCTAAAGTCCGTTCGGGTATGTATCATTTCAACCCATAGTGATTCTAATCTACAGGGAGCTTGCAGTGTGATAAACTGATATAAATAAACAGAATAGCATGAGATAACAGTAATAGATGATATAACATATGTAATAACAGGGGTAAACATTATATGATCATAATATAACAGTTACAACAGGATGATATAATTTTACAGATTCAAATGGTGTCAGTTTACTAGTTATATAAGTACACATTGTCTGGTGAGAATTACTCACTTGTTCAAGCTGGAGATGACAACCACAAACACACAACAAAGATTTCCAGAGGCACGAGAGCACGATAATTATTTGAGTGTGGGAGAGCCAAAGCTAATTGCCTTGTCACATTCAAACCAAACAATTACAAACAACATAAGATTTCAACCCAAAAATTCAATAAACAATGCTAGAAATGGATGCATAAACAAAGTCAAAGTGTTTGCACTTGCTTCCTACCACCTATGCTTCAGCTCCAGATCTGAAATGGCACGGCTAAAGGCATGGTTTGGATCAGGTATGGTCTGGAAAAGGTGCGGCTACAAGGTGATGAAGGTGAGTGGAAGTTACAAGGTGTTGAAGGCAATGGAATACCAAAGGGTTTCAAGGCAAAGTGTGGCTTTTGTTGCACCATAGGGTTCGGCCCCTTGCTGATGTGGCTTGGCCATGGTATGTGGTGGTCAGGTGGTGGCTGGAGTGTGGGCCAGAGGTGGTGGAAGGTCAGGTCAGAGGTGGTGGTGGTGGAGGTGGTGGTGGCAAAAGGTGGTAGAAGGAGGAGATGACAATTCTAGGTCATAAGTGATAGTTTGTGATGGTTTTTGGTGGATTTTGTGTAGATCTTGGACTTGGATTGGTTAGGCCTGAGGAGGAGGGTTGCTAGGATGGGTGATGGTCAGAGGAAGGGGGTCGTGGTGGTCGGCCAAAGCCTGGAGGAGGAGGAACCAAACTATGAAGGTAGAGAGCATATGCAGTTTCAATAGAAAAAACATAGAAAACAAGGAAGAAAGAAGGAATTTTTGCCCAAAATTTTGAAGCCATGGCCGTGATTTTTTTGGAGGAGAAAGAGAAGTGTTTGCGTGAAAAAAATGAAAAGAAGTCCGCTGAAAAGAATAGGGTATGCATGGCCAAAAACATTGAAGAGAGGAGTTGAGAAAGTGAAAGGTCGGGAGGTGAAAAGCCATAGGAATTTCAATAGTTTAAAACTTTTCATATTTCCTCTAATTTCTTTTTAAGTTTTATATAACTGAAATATATATATAAACTCAGATAAAATACGAAAATTTAGTAAATAAACAAAAATAAATTAATTAATTATTAATTATATAAAATTTAAATTAAGTAAAACAGCAAAAATTGCAACTAGTCTTGAAAATATGAAAAATAAATGCAATGAACTTTGGAAAAAGTTTATGGACTTGTAAAACATTTATAAACAAAGATAATAACATAAAATAAAAATGCATTCACAAAATGAATAAATAAATTTTAATTAAATATAATTTAATTGAAGAAAATAGCAGAAAAATAGAAACTAGCCTTTAAAAATAGAAAATAAATTCAATATGCTTTGGAAAAATTATAAAATCACTTTAAATTATTTAAAAGACAAAATTATACATAAAATAAAATACTAACACATATTAGAACAAAATATGACAAATAAAATATAATTTAAAATAGACAATATTGCTAAATACATCAGTTTACACCCAATATTGAAATATACATAACTTTCACAATTTAACTCCGTTTCCAACGAAACGAAAAGCTGTATCCATGGAATTAAATCTATTTTCATAATAAAAGATAAAATTTAAGAATTTGAAATATTTAAATTTAAAGTTCAAAAGTCAAAGTTTGACCAGTTTCAATAGAAATTCACTTTTCAGTGAAATATCCAATTTATACTAGTTTGAACTATAAATCACTTAATAGTCAACATTTATATTTAAAATGAAATGTTTGAAATAGAAAAAGTTTAAAATAATTTAAAATAAAATAAAGTCAAAATTTAAAATATAGGCCAAAATCTAGGGTTGTTACAGAACGTCGCAGTGGGTTGGTGCACGTGCACGTGCATGTCTGGGTTGGCTGATGTGTTTTGGGGAAGAAGGGGAGCAACTCGAAACTGTTCTCGTGATTTTTGGTGGAAGACTCGAAGGAACTCTCGAAGTTTTTGGATGTGCGACTCGAAGTAATTTAGGAGGGGCTCGAGTACGTTAGTGTTGCCAGGTTTAAACCTGTCTGTTTAAAATTTGAACTGAATTTAATTTGTAAAGAAATATTAAAACAGAGTTTTAAATCAAAGTTTTAATATATGGATTCAAGTTTGGTTTTGAATCTTAGATTGGAAATAAATAAGTTTTATAAATTTAATGTTTTAAATAAGTTTAAATGTTAGTTATATTTAAATATTTTGAATTTAAAAAGGAATTTGTTTTAAGTTCTTTTGAAAATTCTTTTATAAGAAATAAGAATTCTTTAACATGTAAAGGTTTTTGAATTGGTTTTAAAACTTTGTTAAAGATAAGTTGGTATTCATTTTAAATCCCGAATTTAAAATGAAATTTAAAAGTAAATTTGAAAATGGATATTTTCAAATGTATTTGTGAATGATCATTTAACCATGAATAAGAAAATGTTTTTATCTTAAAGATAAAATCATTAAATTTTTAAGGTAATTAAAATGGTTTAAATAATCTAATTAATTAATGATTGGATTAATTAATTTGTAATTAAGGATTATAAATTAGAATATTAATTAATGGTAAAGAATTAATTAATAGAGTAATTAAATATTAATTAAGTTATGGTTAACACTTAATTAATTAAATAATTAGAGATTAATTAATTGGTTATTAAGATTTATTAATTTGGAATTAATAATAATTAATCTAAGTTAATTACTTAAGAAAAGTAATTAAATAATTGTAAATGAAGGTCATTAACTATGGATTATTAAATAATTAATTAATGTGATTATTTTAATAATTAATTAGATTAATTAATTTAAAGATAATCAATTATAGAATTTGTTTTAAATGAATTACTTAATGGAAGTAATTAAGAATTAATTACTTATTGTAATTAATTGAAGTTAATTTGATTTAGTTTAAGTTAATTAATTAAGTTTAATTAATTTAGAATAATCAAGAGATGATTTGATAATAATTACTTAATGTAATTATTAAGGTATGATTATTTAGGGAAGTAAATAATAAGATAATTACTGAAAGTAATTAATTGATTGGTTATGTATTAAGGAAAGTAATTAAGTTTAATTACTTGTGAATTAATCAGGGGATTAATTAAGAAATTAATTAAGGAAGTAATTAATTTAGTTAATGAAAGTAATTAAGGGGAGTTAATTACTGAATGAGGTTAATCAAAGGTAATTAATAAATGTGTTTTAATTAAAGGTTAATTACTTAATGTAATTAATTTAATTAAGTAATTAATAATTAATTTGTAATTAAGTATCATTAGTTAATATAATTAATGATGTAATTAAGATTGATTTATTAAGTAATAATTAATAAATGAAATGATTAATTAATGTAATTAATTAAGAATTAATGTAATTAATTTTAGTTGATTAATTTAATTAATTATAGTTAATTAATTAATGAAGCAATTAAAGGTTAATTATTATAAGTGGTTAAGGTTAATTAATTTGAGTAATTAATTAAGGATAAATTACTTGAAGGTAATTAAAAGATAATTAATCAAAGATGATTAATTGAAAAAGGTAATTAGAGGATAATTAATTAATTTGTAATGAATTAATGATTAAGTAAGCAGGATTTATAGAATGAAGTAATTAATTTAATTCACTTTAAATTAATTAGAGATGATATAAATCATTACTTATGGATGGATGATAACATGGAATGCTTTGCATTGATTGATATCTCTGATGAGATATATGCTGTGTGATATGGATGTTAGTTGAATTGTGATGATAATATGGATTATCTGTTATATTGATAATGTTGATTATCTATTATGAATTATCTTTCTATGTGTATAAAGATAATGAATTGAATTGTTTTAACCTTAAAACAACTTGGCCCTTAAAAGATACATTTTGGATTTCGATGAGACCGGGATCGGGTTTCCGTATACCGGGATTCCAGGTCTGGAGACCCGAATACCACATCGATCCAAATTTACGATAGGTCGTGAATCTCAAGTGAAGATGAAGATTCAGAGTGCAAGGGTTATTGTCGTTAACTCTGAGGGTGATTCCAAAACGAGTGTAACGAGATAATGCCTTCGGTTTCGTTCGAACCCGGAACGAACTTGTATGGATTGAATGCTTTCAACACATCGTCAGGCGGACGATGAGCATTCTAAGTGATATGTTCTGATTAAAGGTAATCGTAACCTCAAGCCTCATCAACCAGGAATGGCTAAAACAGGGGAGGTGCAGCAAGGCTTCGTGGGTAGCACCCACTGAGAGCAAGATAGATCCCTGTCTAGAGGTCCCTTTTCTTTTTATTCGGCTTAGTGTGTGGTTGGTCGCGCCAACTACGGGGTTATCTTGTTCGGAATTATCCAGTAAGGGATGGTTCCGGCTTTGTGTTGCAGGGGAGCGGGCGTACTCCTCGGTACGGTGATCTAGGCCACGTACTGTGACGGGCGGTACCCCAGTAGCCCTGCCATTGTATGGAAACCCATTCTTCCTACGTGCCCTTACGGTTTTGATTGTATAACCCACTTTGTGGCTAGTATGCTGGAATTTAATAATGTAACAATTTCAGCTATTTCATATTTATTTGAAAACCCTAGACCCTATTATAATATAACTGGATTTCCTATCAAATGTTTTGGTTAGCGTAAGGTAAAAACTTACCCATGTTTATTTGTGGGGAGTCTTACGTGATACCTTTTCTTTCTAAAGGTTTTGAAGTTAAGCAAGTTTAACCTGTTACTCACACCAGACCCATGTCTGACCCAAGTGTTTATTTCTGTTTTATAAACTCTTGGGTACTCAAATTTTTACGAGTAGCCAAGGGATTCAGGTTTAGCTTTGACGAATATTCTGGAGGAGCAATGGAGCAGGAGGCTTCGGCGTTCGTAGATATAGTATTCCGCTGTGTTGATATCTGTGTTAGAGTCTTGTATTGTATTTGAGTTGTAATATCTAGACAGATGTTTATAACTATCTAGTATGTGTTGTATAGTTGTGTAAACTCTGATAAGTGTTGTATACTATGTAATAGTTTATGTTATTAATATAATTTATTCGTTCCGCTGTGAGATCGTTGTTGTTGTTTCTTTCTTTCTTCTCTTCTTTTCTATTTTCTACCCCTTTCTTTCTTATTAATGAAGCGTCATTCTGTGGAATGAGTGGCGGGTCATTACAATTTTCGATTTAATTTCAGTGCGTTTACATTCCGTACGACCACACGACAACTCCAAACACTACGAAAATTGAAATCCAATAATAATACAATATTACGGATCCAATGGAACTGGTTTCGTCGCATTCCGAGACTGTGCCTCGGACGGCTATTTTTAAATTCAATTTCAACGATATATTTTTAAAACTGAACAAAACTCTTTAAAATTCCATTTTAAAAGTTCTATCATCTTCAGTATTAACAATATAAATTTTCTGAACCTTTGAACTATTTTTAACAGGCTTAAAATCAAGATTCAATATTTTACCCAATCCCGATAATTAAATTTAATAATTAATTATCCAAATAAATACTGTATATTTGAAATTAAAGTTAAAATTTAACCTTCGAATATTTAAAATAAATTAAATATTCCCATTTCAAATATACAAAAATTCCGGGTCGTCACAAAATTGGTTAAAAGAAATTGTTTAAAAAAATTGAATTGGAAATGTGAAGTTATAATTGATACTTGATTTTAATTCAGAAAATTGATTTATTTTAAAGATTCGAACCTTAAAATTGAACAATGATGTTTAAATTGATTTAAGGGTTTTAAATCAGTAAATTGAAATTGGACTTGAAATTGATATAAATTGAAATGGTTTAAAATAAGAATTTAATTGAAATTTAAATCATTGAATTGGATTGTTGAATTGAATTTGAAGTTAAAAATGAACGTTTCAAAAATTGAAGTTAATTCGAATTGAAATTGAAATCAAGTTGATTTGGCATTAAATCTAATTTGAGTCAATTGAATTGAAATTGAAATCAAGTTGATTTGGCATTAAATCTAATTTGAGTCAATTGAATTGAAAGATTGAAATTGAAGTTATTGATTTGAAATTTGGACATGGGTCCAGATTTGCTGAAATGGAAAGAAACAATTTGATTTTATATTATTTTCAAAATAAATTAGTTTAATATAAACTGTTTACAAACTATCTTTTCAATATTGATACTTAGATTTTCCAAACTATTTTACTATGTAAACCACTTTCAATACTCAAACCATTTTATATCGACCGTTTCAAACTATTTTAAACTATTTATAACTGTTCAAACTATTTTCCAAAATCTCAAACCGTGTAAAGTTGGAAGGTTTATATTTAAATTGTTGATTTAAATGCGAATGCGGTTAAAAGAAGTTATAACCTAAGTTGGAAATTGAAATGTTATTTTCATGTGAAATTGACATAATTGAGTAAATTTGGTATTTTGAAATGAAGTGATATTTTTGAAGTGAATATGATATTTTGATATCAAATATGAATCATTTTCGAAATGTAAAAGAACCAACCAGTGTGTAAAACGACGTTTGGTTATTAAAGAGATCGGGGCTTCTTATTGGCATACTCTCTGTCAATATTGGAACTACTTTAAGAACCGTGTACGTGGTGGATGTTATCCAGAATGAAGTGGTTGAATTGGAGGCGTTTGTTGGATTTGAAGAAAGAGAACGATGATGGATGACCTCAACACTTATGTCAATTAGAAATGACTAAAACATGAGCCTATGTTTGGCCAAGGGGTTCGCAACCTTTAGGGGCCATCACCCCTTCGTATTACTATATTGATTTTGGACTTGATCGGTGCACCTTGATTTGATTTGGGGGTGGTGGACTTGGTGGGCGGTCGTAGCTACGATGCGTTACCATCAGCCAGAAAGGGTAAACTGGTAGAATCCTACCTTAGGCATTGCCTCATGTGCCTTGTCATACTTTTATCCTTATACGCACCTACTACGATTTTGTTTTAGTATGGTACCTCTAGGGGACTCACTGGCTACCGACGTTACTAGTTGTGTTACAGGACCTACATAAACAACTTGCTTAAAAATGTGTTAGGGGGGATCAATGTAAAGCCTTAACTCTATTTTAATACTTTACTTTACTGATAGACACTATATATATAGCGTATTTTACTACATATAGATAGTTTAATGGATCCTTAGGAGATGGAAAATCTCATAACATCTCTTAAGTTATTGCATGCACGTTATACACTGGATAGGATATGTAAAAGCCCGTAACATCTCTAAAGCCATTACACTCATATTTACTTTTTGATGATTTAACTTACATAAGAAATTTTAGTTCTGACTCGAGTGTTTTGTCTTTTCATTACGCTCGGGTCAGCCTGAGCATTTCAGTGTTTGAAGACATTATTTCTGGACGATGAAGACCGAGTTTGGTATATTATATTATTACCCCGCTGCATCATTATTGGTATGTTATTGTCTTTCTCTGATTATGTTGTAAAAATTGTGTAATCAAATGTATATTGTAAAACAGCTTCATGAACTATTTATTTGATTATTAAATTTTGTCATTCCGCTGCGAGATTCTGTGTGTTGTTTTTCTTCTTTTCTCTTATATTCTTATTTACCCCATTGATAATCTACCCTTTTGAATGGTTTGAGTTAGACATGTATGGTTTATTATCGATTTAAACCATCCAAAAAGGTGGGTCGTCACATTTCCATCAGCTAAGAGTGGTAGGACAGTATTCCATTGGCGGCATTTTGGACTAGGTATGGTTCGTACGAGTGGTTAGTGATGCCATTAGGGTTAACGAATGCGCCAGTTTTCTTCATAGATTTAATGAACCGGGTTTTCCAAGAGCACTTGGATAGGTTCATATTGCTATTCATAAATGACATCTTAATATACTCTAAGGATGAAAGAGAGCATGAAGTTCATCTTAGAATGGTGCTTGAGACACTGAGGTAGCATCAACTAAAAGCGAAGTTTTCAAAGTGTCATTTTTGAAAGAAAGAAGTTAAGGTAGCGTTTGGTTTAATATGAGTTTTTTTATTTTGAGTTTTTCACATTAATTACAAAATATGAGAGGAGTGGAGGGACGACAGATAAGATGGAAGGAAGATGAAGGGGACACGGAGGGGATGGATGAACGATGGAAGGATGGATTGTTTCTCATGCTTTTCTTATTTCTCAAAACATGAAAAAAAAAGTTGTTTTCTATTTTGTATGTTAATTTTTTTTTCTAAATTGGCTATTTTCCATAATATGCATGCGTCGTGCGCATTTTTGTATGGAAAAAAACTCAAAACTAAAAAGGATAAACCAAACACTACCTAAGTTTCTTGGTCACATGGTTTTAGAGAAGGATTTGTCAGTCGATCCGGATAAGATCAAAGCTGTTAACAACCGGAAGAGATTAGAGATGGTGACTAAGATCAGAAGTTTTCTTTGGCTTGTTGGTTACTACCGGAGGGTTATTAAGGATTTCTCGCAGATAGCAGCGCCTTTGACTAAGCTAACTAGGAAGGACGTGATGTTTATCTGGTCTGACAAATGTGAGGTAGCATTCCTTAATTTAAAGCACTTGTTGATCGAAGTGCCTGTATTAGAAGTTCCAGATGGGAATCGGGAATTAGTAGTGTATACAGATGCATGTGGAACTTGATTAAGAGCTATGTTGATGCAAAAGGGTAAGGTCATTACCTACGCATCTCGATAGCTTAGACCTCATGAAGTGAGATACCTTACTCATGATTTAGAGTTAGCAGTGGTCATCTTCGCATTGAAAGTACGGAGACACTATCTCTTAGGGAAGATATTTGAGTTATACACAGATCATAAGTCCTTAAGGTACTTATTCTCTCAGAAGGAGTTAAATATGAGATAGCAGAGGTGGCTGAAGTTTTAGCAACATATGATTTTGGTATAGAGTATATGCCTGGAAAGGAAATAAAGTAGCGGATGCTCTTAGTAGAAAACATCAGAATGTGGTGTTGGCTATGTTAGTAGAGTGGAAGGACCTAGAGGCTTTGACCAGTTGTAGTGTGCAGTTAAGATCTACTGCTAGATCTAGTCAAAGCACCACCATGTTATCCTGCTTGGAAGTCCGACCAATTCTGATCGAAAGGATTACTTCTAAGCAGAAAGAGGATTCGTGGTTGGCTGAGAAGATTAGAAGGCTTGAGGTTGAATCAGAGGTTGATGATCTAAAGGATTTTAGTCTTAATCAAAGGAGATGGTTGAGAAAGAAGGGACGGTTGTGTGTTCTGAATGTCGGGAACCTAAGGAGAGAAGTTCTTAGGGAAAGTCATCGATCAAAGTTTACGATTCATCGTCGGGAAACCAAGATATATCATGATATGAAGAGGAGTTTTTACTTGGAAGGTATGAAGAGGGATGTTGGCTTGTGGGTAAAGCAGTGTGTGAACTGTCAATAAGTAAAGGCAGAACATCAAAAGCCGAGTGGGTTGCTTCAACCTTTGGAGATACCAGTTTGGAAATGTGATTCGATATCCATGGATATTATAAACGGGTTGCCAAGGTCGAAGCGAGGAAATGAAAGTATATGGATCATAGTGGACAGGTTGACCAAGAATGCCCATTTCATTCCAATTAAGTCAACTAGGATGGCACCTGTTTTGGCTAAATTGTTTATGAAGAACATAGTTAGACTACATGGGATTCTTAGAAGTATAGTCAGTGATAGAGATACTTTGTTTACTAGCGAGTTCTAGAAGAGTCTACAGGATGTGTTAGGTACCAAGTTTTAGATGAGTACTGCTTATCACCCTTAGACAGATGGGCGGACAGAGAGAGAGAGTCAACAAGGTACTTAAGGATTTGTTGAGAGCTTGTGTGCTAGATATCGGTGGGTTGTGGGAAGATCACCGACACTTAGTTGAGTTTTCCTATAATAATAGTTATCGGACTAGTATAGGAATGACGCATTTCGAAGCTTTGTATGGAAGGACATCCAAGTCACCAGCATGCTGGTTGGAAACTGGAGACAGATTAGCCTTAGGTCCAGATCTGGTAAGAGAGGAAACAGAGAAGATTGAGGTTATTTGAGGTAGGATGAAGGAAGTTCAATCTAGACAAAAGAGTTACGCAGATAATAGGCGTAAGGATCTAGAGTTCTCGGTTGGAGATAGGGTTTTCATTAAAGTGTCACCCATGAACAATGCGGTATGATTCGGGAAGTCAGGGAAATTGGTACCGAGATATGTTGAACCGTTCCCAATTATAGAGAGGATCAAAAAGTTTGCATATAGAGTAGAATTGCCGAGCAGTTTGGCAGGTGTCTATAATGTGTTTCATGTGTCTCATCTTCGTAAGTATGCGCATGATCCAGAGGCTACTATCCCTCTGACTGCATTTGAAGACTTAATAGTAGAACCGAATCTGACAATTGTTAGGCAACCAATTCAGGTTGTAGCGAGAGATGAGAAGAGGTTAAGAAACAAGACAGTCAAGTTGGAGAAAATTTAGTAGAGCGACAACGAGAAGGACTGTACTTGGGAGACAGAAGACAAGATTAGAGATACTTATCCCAATTTATTATAATGGTATGTTCTATATCTGTTATATATATAGACTGTTTGCTAGTCAGGTAGGCTAGTATGGTAGTTAGGTGATGTTACAAATGATTACTATGCTTAGCATTTAGTCCTTGCTGAATTTCGAGGATGAAATCCTTTAAAGAGGGGAGCCTGTAACACTCCTAATTTTAAATATCATTATTCAGGAGATTTAACTAGATAAATTAAAAAGAATAATGTAGAGGTTAGAGTGATAAGGGAATTGAGATTTGGAAACTAATTAGGGTCGTGCCATAACTAATGGAATTATAAATGTGATTAGTAAATTAGAAATTTAAGAGAATAAGGCAAGGGCAAAATGGGAATAGCCATATACCATAACCCCTAAACCCCTTACCTCATTCTCATTCACATTTTCATACGACAAAAACATAAACAAAGAGAGTTGAAGGTCGGCCGTAACCCTAAGAAGAAGTGGAGCACAAAGTCCATTTAGAGACTAAGATTCAAGCTAGGAAGATTAAAGCAAGAACAAATCTCAAGTTCCTTATCCAAATAAGGTGAATAATGATCTAAATCATCCCGTATAAGTCATCTTGAATGTTTAAATTTGGGTTTCAGGTTTAAAAACGTATAATTGGATGAATGATGGTAAATTTTGATTTAAATGCCATGTTATAATTTAAACAAGGTTATTGTGGAATAATATAGTTCGGTTTTAAGGCTAAAATCGTGTAAATTGATTTCCAAATGCCATGATTTTTGAAATTTTATGTAAAACATTATTTTGGAGATGATTTTTAATTTTCATAATATTCCAAGTTATGGATAATTTATTATGAATTTTTGAGTGAAAGAACGGTATATTTTGGGTTTTAATTAATTTGAGGAATTAATTAATTACTTTTGGGCTAAAAAATTTATATGATAAACATACTATCATTTTTGAATTTATGTGAATTTTTGAGGTTTTTCTCAAGAGATTTGGGTAAGATTTGGATTTAATTAGAAAGATTAGTATTTGATAATTAATTAACTACAAGAGGTCAGTTAATAATTTTAATTAAATACTTGAGCATTGGGGATTACATGCGGCAGTAAATTCTAAAAAGAATTTTATAAAGGTTTTGTTATCCAATAGAAAATTGACAAAATAAGGGGTTAGGTAAAAAGAAATTACTTTAAAAAACATAAGATCGGTTTTACAGCGAATTACAACTTCGCCACTTACCATGCTTGCTTTCGCCACCATACTCCCATTTATAACCGTTCGCATCCATTCGAAACCAATGCATATGGCATCAAGCATTTGGTAGGTAGTGTATTGGAGAAAGGCGGAAGGAAAGAATAGTGTTGAAGACATGCATGCAAAAGGGTTGAAGCCACTTTTATTTGCTTTCGAACCCATTGACCCGCCCTTGTTCTAAAAGTAAGCTTTCGAAAGAGTTGCTACTTTTGAACCCCTTCGATACCCATGCTGCCGCACCAATACTTCTACCTTGGTTAGAAGCCGCTTTTATAACTCTTTAGATCAATGAGTTCGGAGAGTAGGGTTTCGAATTTATACCCTTCCACAACCATTGAAGCTGCTTTTCTTTCAACTTATACTTGTGAAAGGGTGGGAGCCACTCCCATACCTTTCGACATGATTGACGTTGTTTAAACACTTTTTACTTAAACCTAATGCTTTCGAAAGGTATGTTTTTGAGTGTTTCGAAAGGTATGTTTTTGAGTGCTACGAAAGACATGTTTTTGAGTGATTCGAAAGGCATGTTTTTAAGTGTTTTGAAAGGAATGTTTTAAACATTTTGAAAGTAATATTTCCAAGTGTTATAAAGATATTTTTATGGTTTTGAAAGAGGATGTGTAAAATTTTAAGCAATGAATTCGAAATCGACCGCCACTAGAGTAGACTGGCAAAAGGGGCATATCTGCTTGCTTCTACCAATTAGTTAAATGGAAGGAGACGGAGGGCTTGTTTGCTCTATGAAGTCAAAAGGGAGAGTGACGTAGGGTAACTCATGATGTCACAATGATCCAAAGAATATAGTCGAAAGCCTTAGTTTTCAAATTTGAGAACCTAATCTCATTTTTAAAGTAAAGACATGGCAATGTAAAAGAGTTTGAAATGGCATTTAACTTTGAGATTTTAGAGGAAGCTTTCCTTGCTAAAGATAATGGGTTAAGGGTATTAACCATATTTCATTAGAAAATGATTACAAGGAATTAAACCATGAATGTTTATGTTGTTGTGTTATTTGATCAGTTATCATGTATACTTGTGTAATCATATTCACTTCATTATTAACCCATTACTGCATTTTGGGGTATTAAGGGAAGAATAACAGGTTAGGTTGACCTAGTAGTGAATATACATTGAATTAACTCCTGTGTGAGTAGAATTGCATCTAGGAGGTCTGATAGACCAGAATATTGGATGCCCAAGACTGATCAAAAGAGTATTGATTTAGATAGGTTCTTAGTAAGCCCATAAAAACTATGTTATGGAAATTGTTATTGGCAGGGGCCAATAGGTTCTTAGTGATCGCATGAAAACTTTGTCCCAAATAGGTTGTTGATAGAGATCAATAGGTTCATAGTTAGCCCATGAAAACTATGGCATGGGAGATGTTATTGGAGAATTCAATAGGTTCATAGTGACTCTATGAAAACTATGATTGGATGATGTTATTGGTAAACACCAATAGGTTCTTAGTGATTCAATAAAAACTATGAAACCGGACAGATAGTCCATAAGCTTGGAACAGGTTATTAGTTAGCCCATGAAAACTAATAGGTTAATAGTGATCCTAGAAACTATAATTCGAGACAGATAGTCAGGTGAATGGGGATGGGAAATCCAGAGCATATTGCATCTTTGCATATCATCCTGATACATTTCATTATGCTATGTCTTAATCATTGTGGATGCAGGTGCATAATATATGGTTATTATAAATTAGGTTAAGAAACTAGTGAGGGAAAAATCCGTCCCGCTAAGCGGCGTGGTCTCACTAGATATCTATATGATTCGAGATGGTAGGTTATTATTCACACCAGACTTTGTTGGACTCGAAGTTTATGTTTTCCCCTTAAACTCTCAGGTGCTCAATTGATTTTGCTTAGTTTGAGAGTTAAGGTTTTCAGGTTCTCCTTTAGACGAATAAGCTTTCGGAGATGTGCAAGAGGCAAGCTAGCTATTAGGAGTTCTTTCTGTTTGATTCCACTGTGTAATTGGATGAAATGGCAAAGTTGTTTAAGTGCCTATATTTAGACTCCGATCAACCAAGGGGACATCTTCATATGTCACTTTTGGCGTAATTTGTAATAACTATATTTCTTTGAACTTGGTTTACGAATTGGGATTATGTAATGAATTTGAAATGCTATTTGTAATGAAATGAGAAATTTGTTTTAAATTGAGTTTAAATTTTTTCATATTCATGTGTTTCTAGTATACAATGTATCTAACATTACCGCATTTGGTAATCGAGTATTAATAACTATGGATGACTGCAGCATCCATAGCAGTTAGTTTTAGGCCTATAAATGGGGGATGTTGCAGATAAGAGGGCCAGAAATGAGAGGCCCAAATATAAAAGATGTGGCAACATCGGATGTAATGGTCCGCTTTTCTTACTTCGAAAGACGAGCCATTTGGGGTAAAAAGATAGAAGAAAACTAATCAATACAGAATCTCACAACGCAACTGGATAATATTTAATAGATGACATAAGGTCATACAGAGTCATCACCATATTAATATTACATCAGATTCATACTAATACAATCCAATTGGGACAGTTATAACTGCCTGCCCCTGCCTTACTAACACAAAATACATACATAGAGGAATAGATAAATACTAGCTAACGGTGAAGCCACCTACTCCATGCTCCTTCAAAATGAATCCATGAGAAACCTCGTTCACTCGGCTACTCATAAAAATTTGAGTACCCAAGAGTTTTAGGGAAAGAAAATAAAATCGGGTCAGACATGGTCCAGTGAGAGTAAACTCAAACAATTGAATTATTACTTTTAAGACTCTTTTAAAATCAAAGTTATCTCATATGACCACGCCGCACATAAGCACGGATGAGTTTTTAACTTACGATAACCAAAACACCTTTTTATAGAAATCCAATGATATTATAATAACGTCTTAGGTTGTTGAAAATAAATATAGAACTTAGCTGAAATGCTTGCATCCCACATTTTAACGTATTTGGGCACAACTAAGTCTGTAACGCACTTATTGGAAATCGGGTTCCATCAATAACTATGCTACTGGGGTACCGCCCGTCACAGTACATCTCTAGATAAAATGTACCGAGGTCCACAAGAACATCTTATACCCTTCCAACACTGGACCGGCCTACCCCTTATATTTGATAGTACCGAATATGATCAGCCTTGGGTTATGATCAACAACCCTATTGGGCTCGAAGCATACATGAGTAAAACAGACTCGCTCTAGATTAGGGATGACCATACCTTAATGGGTGCGACCCATATAGCCCTACTGCATCTCTCTTGTTTTATTTTTACCGGGTTGTGAGGCTTGAGGCCACGTTTTACCTTCTAAAAAATTTGCATCCTTACTTGGAATGCTAACGCAGCTTCCAGGCGACACAAATGTTAGCATTCATCCATACAAGTCATTTAGGAGATGAACAGACGGAAAGCACCAATTCCACTACACTTATTTTGGAATCACCCTCAAGGTTAGTAGCAAGTATCCCTTACAGTCCAATGGTCTTTGTCTTTGGATTTTTCCCTTCAGGTGTTACCAATTTGAACGCTTAAGTTGGTTCGAAGTGGTTTTCAGATAACAACTGCTATCTGATCCCGGTCTCTCCGAACCAACATTCGACAAATTATTTAAAGATTAAGTTATCGATAGTGGACAACTCCACTATCTAGGTGTGAAGATTTGCATATGGAAATGTCTTCCATATTCTTAAGTTATCATGTCCCGCTTATCGAAATAACTCCCTTGTGCCCATCACGTTTCCAAAATTCGGCATTTGTGCTAAACGCAAGACGATATTCTTTTAATAAAACGTGTCAATGTTTTATTATAACTACTCTTATTTGTTTGACTACTTAATGGCATGGAGAAGAGATCCCTTGGTTCAAAATAAATTTGATTATAAAAGAGGGCTAGTTGAAAATAATTGATTGAGTTTAATATTAGACCTTTATTAAATAATATTTAAATACTAATTTAATTACCTATTAAATCATTATTTCATTTCTAATAAATCTTAATTAAATCTAATTTAAAACTTAATTAATCTTGGTTAAACCGTAATTAAAATCTTAATTGAATCTGGTAAGATTAATTAATTTAACCCTGCCTAATTAGTACTAATTATTAATTAACCCCAATTAAATAATAATTAATTAAATTTAATTAGATAAAAATTAATTCTTAATTAACCCTTAGTAATCATTAATTATAATCCTTTAATTAATTAATCTGTACTATACTATTATTACTGAGTTAGATTTCAAGAGCTCACAAGCCCCTTAAGTATTTTGTGAAATGAACAGTCACATTTTTTATTTTGTTTATTCTTTCTATTTTTACCCAAACCTACTCACGTTTAATTAAAAAACGTAAGTTACTTCCTGCCCATTCCTTAAAACCCTAACTCACAAAATAATGAAGATGAATATCGACCGATGTGGAAATCAATGATTGCTCTCTTCTTCTTTGCCAGTGTGAAAACTTCCACCTTAATTTTCCTATTTGCGTATTTCTCCTCCAATCCTCTAATTATTCAGGTAATTTTCAATTGGATCTGTTGTTTTTTATTTTCAAACCTGATTTAACTCCTTGATTTGTTCGATTTTCTTATGTCTTCATTGTTTGCTTTACCTTCTTAATCTTCAGAACAAACGTAGTTGCTTCATTGATTTTCTTCGTCTATATTTCAGGTATCGTTATCCTTCGTTACTATTCTTTTAATTATTATGTTATCCATATTTAGGATTTGATGATAATTTGAATTGATTTAATATTTAGAGCATGATGGTTTGATATTTGGCTGGAACAGACAGATCTGTTAGATGATTTGAGGTTGCTCTAATTAAGGTTACTTCATTGTTTTTTTCTACAAGTAACTATGTAGATTATTAATATTTTATTCCCACGGTTAATTGGAAGACAAAGCGAATGATTTGTGACATGTTCTTTGAATTTATTTTCAATTATAATTTCAACGAAAATGGCAAACCTTTAACAATAAAATGGAAAACCTATAACGAAGTGCATTCTGAGCTCAGCCACTACATAGCAAGTAAGGTTTATTTTAATGTCTTCTTACTGTGAGCATAAGAGATAACTCTATGTAACGAATAAAGAAAAAAGTAGATATCTTCATATAAGTATGTTGAGTAACAATTGTGGAAGTTCTGAAGTTATAACTAATCTATGTATTATAAGAATTGACATAGAGATTTTCATTTGCTTAAGAAAAAGAATCTGTAAGACATCAAGTGTTTCTGAGTGCATTCTTTTGTGATTTGCTGATTTAACAATAAAAATATAGCAATTTTGTCTGTGCTAATGTGTGATTTATGTTTTGTTTGGTTAGATTACGTTAAACGTCTAAATGAACAAAATTATTTGAATAAGTGCCACCAAGTGATATTATGGATGCGCACTATAACTATAAGACATTATAATACGATGCGTTCAAAAGAATGTACTATAATTTTGTTTTGAGTAGCATTATTTACCTTCAAGTTCTTACTATACCATTTTAAGATAGCTTTAGTTACTCAAAAGTAATATGTATTTATTTATACCCACACAAATAACCTTTTTAGGCACTTATTGTGTGACTGTTGCAATATCAAGTAAGGCGGGTGCAAGTGTAGCTGAAGTAAGAATAGGCTTTTTTATAGTACAAAATGAAATCATTCATTACCAACTCCCTATTTAAACATCATTCGAATAAAATTAAGATCTTTACAACTATGAGCTTATAAATTTGAAATTAAAATGAATATATAGAGTTGTGTAGCGAAATAAAACAACTATAAGAAACATTGATGGAAAGCAGTAACATTTTTTCCATAATTAGAAATTTTATTGATGTACTTTGAAGTCATAGTTACATGTCAAAGTTAAAGATTTTTTTTATTAAGCCATGCATTATTAAAACTATTAAAGAAAACTTATTTTATATTGCATTTTATTTTAGTATATAATTATGACTAAGAATATTATCAGTTAATTTTATTTCAGCATCTGACATTTTAAAACTAATATTTGCCTTATGTTTAATAGATGATCGTATTAAAATTGATTTAAATTTTGTGGATATGACATAGTTTTCCAACATGTTACTATAAATTTCCATGCATTCTTCCTTGCACTATATCATCTGTCATATTTTTATAAATAGAAGTATAGTCCATTAGCAATTTCTATAATATTGTTTTTTTGCTTTATACAAAATTATCATTTATGAATTTTTTAACTGTTATAATCCAATGAATGCATTTTCAAAAAAAGAGTGCACACTACCAATATCTTACTTGGGATGTTTTAACAGCTCTATATTTATTTACGCTCTCTATGTTAGTGGGTCAAAAATAAAATGATGCACAATATATGACAATGTAATGATATATTTCACTCTGTTTTTATAAATGTACTATTAGACGTCAATCAAAAGCTTGGTTCAACTCAATGTATCGGTAGGAGAATGGGAAGCAGTAATCCATGTTTACTGTTGATACATAATTGATAGAGATTTATATATTCGCTATAATCTATACTCTATATAGATAATAAGAAGAAAATTGATTAATCAAACTTTGTGATTTTTAAAGTATCTACTACCTTCGTAACCATTTATTCATATAAGGATGTTTCTCTTTTTAGTCGAACTGGGATGTGAAATTGAGTAGGTTTCTTCAGCGTTGTTTTATTTCTCATAACATAATTATATTTTTGTATATCTAATTTCGGTATTCATCTTGCAGCTTTGGAATTTAATGTAATTGTTCCATTTTTCGATATCTGCATGCTTTCTGGTATACATACTTACTACAGCCTTTTTCCCTTACTACAACCAATTGTTTCTTGGTTTTCTGTTTTTATTCCAACTTTTTTGGGTGAATATAACAGCCTTCTTCATTTCTGTTGGCTTTGTTTTATTACTTTTTCCACTGTTTTAAAAAGTCACAGGAAGGATGTAAAACTCTTTTGATTTAGAATATCACGATGATGATTTGTTTCAGGTCATTTTGTAATTCTGTATATGCATGGAAGGGATAATAAGTTAATGATAAGATATGGTTTTATATGTAAATACTACGTTTATGATTTATCATAGGCTATTTTTTGATTTTTAGTTTCATGAGTCCTTTATATATCATATAATGTAATTTATCCGATTAGGAATGTTTGTTTATATAGATTTTTTTACGATGTTAAAATTTAAGCATTACTTTATTAAATTCAATCAACAAGCTATTGTATTGCACGGGAAATAGAAAAGAAAACTGGGACATAATACATGATAACTTAAAACCAAAGCCATCTTTTGTGGAAGCACTTGATTGTCATTCTCATCTCCATTTTGTTGTAAACTCTCATGTTTACCATCAGGAGAATTTGTGTAATTATATTTAGGAAGGAATTCTAGAACAGTTTCCATAGTAATGAGCAGGATTCCGGTCATGTATATACAACTAGAAAAATGCATAATAGACATGTTCTAAAATAACCAGTACTTTATCCTGATATGAGACTCTTAAGTTTTAACATTTTAGCTACGCTCTACAGTAATGTAAATAAAATAACCATGAATAACACTTCTTCTAAAACATGCTTCAGCGAGTAGAAATAAATATTACTATATTAGCATTAGTGTCACTTTCAAGCTATTATTTAGTTTGTTTATAGTTTATATAGAGATACCAGGTTCGCCTATTATTAGTTGAGTTCATTGTTATTTTTTTTCATAAAAGATATTTGGTGTTCAAGAAACAGATAATAATGTTATTTCATTAAGTAACACAATGAAACATTATTTGTTAAATAACATAAATGGACAGTGTCACTAAATGATTTCTGTCTGTTTTAGTATTAGCTATTGACAAATGTATTATTACATTGAATACACAATGGAATACTATTTTATTGTACATAGCTATCGGATCATTTATGTTCAATTTACTTCCCTGCTGTTAACTTGCAATCATCGGTGCGTTCATTAAATGCGCATTTCATTTTTTCTAAACCTAAGATTACTAAACAATATAGTTTTCTAAAGGTTATTAGAACAACTTAAAGTTGCAAATGTTTTGGTTGCTCCTGATTCGATAAAACCAGTGGTAGTAACATCTAGACGTATTATTAAGAAAGACTTGGAGATTTACTGATAATTAATATGAATTATTTCTTCTTTTTTGACTAATTTATATATGTTAAATATGTGTTAGCATGTTAGCTTTGCTATAAACTATTAGAAATATGTTGGTTCTTTCAATAAATATTATTACAAGATGTTTTTCAATAAATAGCCTATTATGAAATTGTATAACAATTATAATTATATAGAAGAATGTTATGGAAACTACATCTTTATAGAAATATGGCTATAATCATGTGAAATATTATTATTCCATACTCATATAACATAGACCACCATCATCTTCAATTAACAATAATTTTTTTCAATGATTATGTTATTTTAAAGCTAACCATATGTGAAATCAATAATTATAGTGACATTAACTATTAACACTGCGTATATTTTGTTAATTTATGGAGTGAAGAATCGTAAATTCTATGCATCACTTTTTCCTAAATTTAAACTAAATTTAATTACTCCATAATAGTGTAAAGGTGACCACCATTATATTCCACTAGCTATAATTATTTTAATTGATTATGTAAATTAATAGATAACCATATGAATATTTCATTATCATATCAGTATAAACTATCAATACTATATTTGTTTCATCAATTTACAAACTCAAAGACCTAATAAAACATTACATCAACTTTAATGATAAATTTGTGCACTATCATGATTTATTAAAAAATGATGAAATTAATTCTTTTACTATTTTAATGCAAAAATTATATTTTTGAATTTTGATTTTTTGATTACTTTGATGTCCTCATGTCATCTAACTGTATTGATATAAAATTTGATCGGACTAGATTAAATCATAATATCATGTATAAACTAAATGCTTTGATTTCTTTTATTTTACTGTTGTAAATGAAGTTATAATCCAACAATCACATTCTTTATAGTTTTTTTTTATCATTTTTTAAGTATTCTTATTTCACGAGGGGTTTCAATTTTCAAATTCTTCATTAAAAAGTATAGATATAACAATAAAAAAATTCCTCCAAAGATATATGCAACTTATTTTATTGTCATAGCATTCAAAACTAATAATGATGTGGTAGTGGACAATGAATGTAAGGTAGTTAATTTGTAGAAATAGATTTCTTTTGCCTATTTTCATGCATTATACTTATATTTAACATGTCCTTAAGCATTGATCATATATGACATCAAATGAGGGTGTATCTTAAACTACTATAACTTGAATAGTTGAAAACATGTTTGCTCTGATTTATGTGTAGGGTGATTGGAGTAATGAATATCACGAAGGTTTGCTATCGTCCAAGGCAATCATAAATGGAGTAGGTACAATATCTATTGGATATGCACCATCGAATATTATCATGAAAATATGAATGGATTGGACTTTTTGTACTCATTTTATTTAGGATTAAGGTTTTATTTAGTCTATGACCTTCTGGTAATTTTAACTTTATTGGGATATGGTATTTACAATACCTAAACTTACAATTCATTTAATATTAAATTCGTAGTTATATTAGATTCTTGAAACTAATGACATGGCCACTTAGGACTCAAAATCAAGGTTATATTATTTTCAAAAATTGTATATTAGTCTTTAATATAAAATACATTGATATTCATTGTATTTTACAAACTAAATTTACATATGAAATCTCCATTTATATGGCATGTTTTATTTATACCGATATTTTAGTACGCATGCGATGCATCCCATTCATTTTTATATATTTTTGGCAGTGGTTAAAATTTTGGAATTAGGAAATTATTGAATTGCATATGATTCAATGGCATATAACCGGTTGCAAATCAATTGACAAATTATGAACGAAATGGTGTTGTCTACACAGAGTAAAGAATTTGGAACCCTTTAATTACATAGAGGTACATAAATAATACCTTTTACAATGTGGTTGTTGGTTAAACTTCTTACTACTCCATTTACACCGATTTTGGGAAACTGGATCATTAATCTCTAAATTTATATAATTGTAGGTGATAATATAATTCTTTTGGTTCTCTTAATTGTTAAATATACCTTTTTATTTAGTTATAATCACAAATTTAGATTAGTTGAAATTAACGTTTAAGGACTCTTAGCAAACTGATTTTACTTATTGTACTTTATCCAAACTCTTGAATTCAATGGTTTAACATTTACCAACATACCAGGAGAAATAAATTTGTATATTAATATATTAGTGTGAAGTACTGTAACTAAATATTTGGTGAGACCATATGCACTACCTTCTTATGCAAATGGACAAACTAATCTTTAGAAAGTGAGCAATTTAATTCTACTTTTTTTACATAGCAAAAGTTGAACCCACAAAAAGTTTAGATGGAGGCTTTGAAACTTTTCCCATGGTTTATGAGCTTAGTATAATAAAATTTGATTTTATTAATACTAATCTTCAACCATTTCTTCAAATGATTACGTTTTCTGTAACGACCGGGAATTTTCCGATCCCGAAAATTCCAAACAGTTAGGAAAAAAAGAAAAGAGATAGAAGAAGAAATAGGAAATAATCACAAGATCTCACATTCGCAGTGGATCAAAATATAATAACATTTATACAAAGAAAAGCCGTACTTGTCAAATTACATTTTAATACATCAGAGTTATAATCAATCACAGACAACTGGACTGTAAAACAATATGTCCCAGATACAAAATAATACTCAGCGAGTTACAATCCATACGTTCCTGCCATCCAGCTCGCCAACTGAGCTCCAGAACGTCCTTACCTGAAAATCTGTAATACTCGGTCTGACCCGAGCATTACATCAAAGTAACACCCGGGTCAGGCTGGAAACCAGCGTGAGTAAATCCATATAATATGAAATACCAAGCTATATAACTCATGTGAATTACCAGGGTAACTCGTACTTTCTACGAGTTCTTACTTATAATAGTCAATCATTTATCACTCACAACCATTCTCAGGTTAAATGTCCATGTTACTTAACTTATTCCATTCCAACCTGATTAATCTCACATACCCAATTTATAAAAAAATTGATTACAAATCGAAGTGGTTTCGGGTATTACTGATACCCGACCTCAGTCCCTTCGAATTCAATATCATCTCTAATCCAAATTGATAAGTTTTAAACAATACAATTATATTCAGGATATCATACCCCACAACAATTTACCCTGTAATATCATAGTTTAACCAAAGTATCTCATATCACAAAGCATCACAAATCACATATCAGAGATATCAAATAATCTAAGTCATGCAATATATCTTAATCATCCATAAGCAAGTTTTATATAATTCCTAATTAATTTAATTAATCTCCAATTAAATTAATCACCAACTTTAATCACTTAGATTTAATTTTAAATCCTGCTTACTTAACATAATTAATTACAAATAAATTAATTAATCATCCATCTTAATTAATCATCCTTAATTAATTATTCTTTAATTACATTAAGTAATTTCCCTTAATTAATTACATAAATTAATTACTCTTTAATTATTCACTAAAATTATTCTCAGTAATTAATTAATGATCCTCTAATTACTCTCATAAATTACCCTTTAATTAATTACATTTAACAAGTAATTCTTAAATTGCTCACATTCATTAATTACCCTTAATTAATCATATGCAGTAATTAACTATCCCTTAATTACTTACATTAATTCATCCTCAATTAATTCCATAAAGTAATTATCCTCTTTATTAAGTAATTTTCCATTAATTACTTATACTAAGTAATCACTTAATTAATTTCATTAAGTACTTAATCATTTTCACAAGTGATTATCTTTAAACTTACTAAACCAATTAAATTTCTTTAATTAATCTCCCTTGATTTATTACTTTTAAATCACTCGTTGATGATCCTTAAATTAATTATGCTCATTTACTATTCATTAATTACTTTTATAAAGTAATTACCCTATATTGATTACATTAAGTGATTAACCTTTAATTAATTCCACTAATTATTGATTAACCCTTTAATCAATACTTTAATTCAATAATTATCCTTAAACCTATTTAATTACATTATCCAGTTTTTTAAAAATAAACTTTTTAAAGGGTTATAAATATTGAAATTCTTAAACTCAAAATAATTCTATTCTCAACCTTAATATATTCCAAACCTTAATTATTTTAAATTGAAATGGTTGATAACTTGTTTATACTTGATCAAATTTGAACTTAAAACTTGTTATTCCTTTTCTATATTTAAAACTTGTTAACATATCAAGGAACCCGAGTCAATCCATGTTTTACTCGAACAGATACTCGAGTTTCCTCATCTTTTTCTCGGCTTCAGTTTTTTTTATTTAAAATAAAAATTTTGAAAAAAATTGGAACTGTTAAAACTTCAATCTGTTACACAATTACCCTGCTAACATACTCGAAGTAAAACTCAAGACTAACCAGATTTTACCCGAGCTAAAACACGAGAAGAACACTCACTAGACAAAACCGATACGCTGACATATCGTACACCTGCACAGACCATCGGCGATGATCCGGCCTCCACGTTCGCCTCCGACAAGTCGCCCATGACTTCCTCAAAACACCTGACCACCCAGAAGAAAGGAATTCAAACTTCAAAGGCAAAAAAAAGAGCAGTTCGAACGAAACCAGGAACAAGTTCGATCACCAAGAACCGCCTCGCGACGCCTTCACCGATAACCAGAAATCTCGGCATCCTATCCAGAGACTCGCCGTCGTCCCACGCTGCTGTTCCACCTACCCTTACTAATTCCGATTCACCATAGTCGGAGAAATCGACTCGAAACCAACCTCGTCTCAAACCACCACTAAAACCCTAGATCGATCTCGCTACGCCACCACAGTGCTTCAGAAAATCCTTGACTATTTTTCCCATTATCCTCATTCCACGAGCCACCTTTGACCAGAACCTTGAGCCTCAGCTCGACATCGTTCAAGGGAAATTGACTATAAACCTAAATTTGATCATCTCCGAATACCTCATCAATCACAGGATTTAAAATCACAAAATTTATATCAAAATTCAAGTTTTTCCATCACGAATTAGCTTACGTAATCAAAGTAAAATTTCCAGTTGATCAAATTTTAGCCTATTTTTTATTATCTCTAAGATTTACCATTATTGAAGTAATTTCTTAATTAAAATTCTTGGAACAATTTTTATGATAAATACTTCATTGTTACAGACACTTCACCTTTAAAAATCAAAGCTTGAATTAATATGGATTGGGAGATATAAATTTATTTGAGTAGTTTGACCCTGTGAATATAACAGAGTCAAGAATAGGGTTTCACACAGACATGCACATAAGTATATATATTCAATAAGTTCAGCTATTATCCAAACAAAGTACATTCAAGCAACCATTATTTCACACATCAGAACGAGATTGTATCATATGCTTCTGATTCATCTTTTTAATAATTGAAATTTACTCACCTCTTGGAAGAACAGAGAAAGCTGAAAAACTTATGTCTTTGAACTGGAAATTTGAATTGCCACTTGATTTAGATTTGCTAGCTGATCTTGATTGAAACTGAATTGAATTCACTTGAATTTTGCTGAGCTTCAGGTTTGCGAATTTGATTTTTGTTTGATTGTTTTTTTTTCTTTGGCAGTATTGTTTTATCCTTCTTTTGTTTAACTTACTTCAAATGAAAGAAAATGAATAGAGGATAGGTCCGGTCACATATATTTGTATATAGGAAATGAAGTGTGTAGAGCAAGCTACCAGCTAAGATTTTCTTCCAGGCTTTTACATTTTATATTTTATTTTATTTCTTTTCTTCCTTTATAACCTTGACTTGATTTTAGGTTTTGCTACTGACATTGTTTTGAAATGATGCATTGTATGCTTGAGATGAACGTGCATTAAATGCTTGTCTCACTAGGTCCCTACATATAGATTTATATATACATACATTTCATATGTATATTTGTTTTTACCAAATGCATTTGTATTTGTTATCATATATACATACTTATACATAGTTACACTTACCTATTTATACTTAAACATATTTTTGATATACATTGCTTTATTATATATCTATATGTATATATATATATATTCACATTCATACAAACTTTCTTATATTTTATTTTGTGTTGGCATAAATATACATATACATACATTTATATACTTATATATTTATTTAAAATCATAAACTTGTATATTCTTAATTTTCATATATATATTATGAGCATACACTCATATACTTGTATACGTATATTCTTGTATATATTTTTTTCAAACGTCGTGAAGTTTGTATATATTTATCTCTATATATATTTATGTTTATGGGTATTTTATCTTAATTTAAATGTTGGAGTTTACCTATGCAAAAATTTATTTTCCTTTTTATAGGATTTACCCTACCCATAGATTTAAGAATTAAATATCTAATATATTTTTTTAAACCGATCCGTATGTGTTATAACTTAAGTTTGTATATAGTGTTTAAACCAATTTATATATATATCCAGATACTTTAAATCAGAAATTTATTTGTTTTGACTAATTATTATTTATATTTCAATAATGATCAGTTAATCTCCCAATCACAGCCGTCAGAAAACCCGGGTCATCGCATTTTCAATTAGTGAATGTTGTATTAGGTTGCAGTAAACATTTGTTTGATCATAAAACTTCTTCAGTGTTACGGGTGGGTTGAGCTGACTGATGAAAAAATGGGTTTGAAAACATTATTCTTAATTTTGACACCATCAGATTGAAGAAGTCCTAGATGTTTTAATACTGACAAAGTTTATCCTTAGCAGTATATAGGCATACTACAGACATCATCAGAAAGAAGATGGTGCTGCCTCAAAAATTAGTTTATAAGTTTTTTGGTACATGCTCTAAAATGATATTACTTAATCTTATTAATTTATGAGGCTAAGCTAATGATTTGATTGTATTGAATGCAATGTACCTTATGACATGGCAAATAACCATAATGAATGCCAATAGTGACACTCATGTCAAAAGTTGCATTTATCTCTCTCGGTGTCCTATTTCACAAACAAACAACTTCTGGTATAAGTAATCTCATACAACATTAAAACTTACTTTCCCTTCTTTTATTTTGAACTCTTTATTGTATTACGAAGGAGGGGTTAAACTTATTGTGATGTGCTAATAGAACAATGATTTTATTAAATAATAGCGGTAATGGATGGTGATTAATATTTTGATTGTTTGATCATAGATCTTGGAATTGGAACTCACTAACATCAATTAGTATATGTTCAAAAAAATATAAACATATCTGCATAGAGGATTGTGTCTATTTTTACGAATTTATATTTAACATTGACATATATCTTACATATTGAAAAGTTGTAGCTTTGTTGTAATAATACATCAGACTATATGGGCTTCATTAGATTAATAACGTATAAATTTCTATAAGGATAGATGTTGGTTTACAATGATATGTACTTCGATTATATGATTTTGTAATGAAGAATGAAGCTCAGTAGTTCAGAAAGGTTGCTCATTATGTGTAACATGTTATAGTGTAATGCATTACATTGTTGTATGTGACCCAAGTTATTGCATCTTTCATTCCAATTTAGTTAGCAATCATCAATCTAATATTAACCTTTTCTAGAGGTAGATGATGAAATGAGATATTTATATCCACACAACTAAAATAGAATTTTATAAACAAAATAATTTACATTGGAATAAAAAATAGTACCGTAAATAATAATTTTCTTCATATGGGACTTAATACTGTAACTTGATTCATTGGTTTATTTACTTGATTTATTTGAAGGATCTTTGTAAATAACATGCATGGTTAAATCTTTGCTTTCATGCCACTTTCATGAGCATAAAAAATTGATACATTTATTTTATTGCATTGATTAGAACATAATTTGACATTTCTACTAAACAATTGCTAAACAAAATCACCTTTTGGACAATATCTTAAGCATATGTCAAGAAGTGAGAAATAGTCAATTTAATTATCTATAATCCTACAATAACACAAAGGTTCAACAACAATTACAAAAATAAATATAGCTACGGCTTGTGTGCGAAGCACAGGTTCAAACTAGTTATTATTAAATACTTAATTAATTAAATACTGATTACTTAACTTAATTACTTAATAATTATTCTTAATTAAATAATTAATTGATTATTAAACTCATACTTCAAAATGATTAACTTTGGTACTTAATTAGTGTTTTTGCAAAGTTTACAAACATTTTAAAAGAGAAACGTCTTTTAGTTTAGAAATGATAACTTTTCTCGAACTACATCCATGGCGACTATTGCTGTGGATGCAGAACTTAATTTAGCTTCTAAGTTAAACTTTCAAAAACTTAACTACAAATTTGTACTCATTTTAAAACATAAGTAAAAAGTTTTGAAATTTAAAACAGAGTTAGAACTATAAAAATATTTTTGTGAATCTAAAACTAGTAAACATGATTTGTACTTCGACGGTATCTAAAGTCTCTTAAACATGAATAACTTGCTAATAGACAAGGTATACATTCTACAAATCCATGATTTTAAACTACACTAACATATTTTCACATTAATATAGCCAAAGATCACATTTTAACACTAAAACACGTCATTTTAGATTTCGATTCACAAGTCTAATTCAAAACACAACTATTAACACACATATACATCCAAAACAACATGGATCTAGAACCAAACCACCAATATAATACACAGTAAACATTACAATACATAAAGGTATAATCTTTCCCAAAAAACAAAGTGTTTACTCACCAAAATCAAACAAAATCCTTTCTAATTTTGAAATAGGCCTAGAACTTTGTAAATCCTTTATAAAAATATGATTTATGGACCTAAGCAAAAGAAGTTGGGCTTGGCCTACGGAATATTGGGCATGGCTAAGGGTGGTGGGAAGTGGATATGGGCTTATTTGGCTAAGAGGAGGTAAGGGACGAAGAAGAAAGTATTTTAAAGCTATTTTAAGAGTTTAAAAGGAAAAAAGGAGATGGTGTTGGATTTTAAAATCTTGGAGGAAGCCATGAAAGTGAGTTTACAAGCTTTTAAAAGAAAATAAATTTTGAGAAGTTTTTGAAAAATAAGAATGGAAGGAGAGAGAAAAATGAGATTTGTTTTTATGGAAAAGAATGAAGTGAAATTACCTTTCTACTCCTAAGTACACTTGCCCTCCACTAATTTGGTGCCACCTCACCACCTTATCCCTTCCACATGTTCACACACAAGAACCAAGGGATCTCCCATTTTATTCAACATGTATCAACCAAATGTGTACTTAGGATAAGAAATGAAGTGATGTTTCATAGTTTCCTTTATTTAAATTTGATTTTTAACCTGAAAACGGTCACATCATCTTGCATAAGTACACTTATGATATAAATCTTCATTTTTTTTCTAATCCATGTTTAAGTTATTTAAAATGTGTAAATTTTTTAAATAAAGTATTCACAACATTTAAACAAATGGTGAAAAATTGAAAATTTTGAAAAATCCTTTCGGTCACATTTTCTATTTTCTTTTGAAATACATATTTTTGTAAACAAAATTTAAAAATCTTTTCACCATCGCTAGTTATTTTTTAAAAAGGGTATTTTGAGTTTTAAAAATCAATATATAAATTATTTAATAATTTATTAATTAACTCTATTTAAAGTTATTAAATTTCGGGTCGTTACATTCTCCTCCTTAAAAGAATTTCGTCCCCAAAATTAGCACACAAGAAGATAACTCAAACTAACACAAAAGGGTTTATATATTCATATAATGAACCCATACAAAAGCATACACTATGCAACCATATCACAACAGTACCTATATATGTCGTACAATCAAACAAACAACTATCCTACCAACAACTCCGGATAAGCTTCCCTCATACGCTCCTCTGTCTCCAAAGTACAATCTCTAGGATCTTCACTCCACTAGATCTTAACCAATCGCACAACCTTATTATGTAGCCTCTTCTCATCATGATCTACAGCATGAACTGGATGACAAATCACCGTCAAGTTCGGTTCTACCTCCAAATCCTCTTGCTCAGACGGCTCCACAATCAATGATGGGTCATGCACATACTTCCCCAGACGTGACACATGGAACACATTATGAACACCCGACAATCTCTCCGGCAACTCAATTCTATAAGAAAGTGGCCCAATCCTCTCAAGAATACGGAATGATCAACATACCTCGGTGCTAGCTTCCCAGCCTTCCTAAATCTAACAGGTCCTCTAATTGGTGAAACCTTGATGAATACTAAATCTCCAACTGTAAACTCCAAATCCCTCCACCTCTATTCTGCATAAATCTTCTGGCAATCTCAGGCTTCCTTCATCCTCCTCTTAATCACCGCAACTTTCTCCATCGCCTCTTGAATCATATTCGGACCCAACACTAGACGATCCCCAATCTCCACCCAGCATGCTGGAGATTTCACGGCCGTCCATACAGGGCTTTATAGGGCGGCTTGCCAATGCTTGCTTGGTAACTGTTATTGTAGGAGAACTCCACCAAGTGCATATGGTCCTCTCAAGAACCTCCAAAATCCAAGATACATGCTCTCAACAGGTCCTCCAAAATGCGGTTCACCCTCTCAATTTGATCGTCGGTTTAAGGGTGATAGGCTGTACTCAAACTTAGCTTTGTTCCTAATGCAGCTTGCAACGCTTCCCAGAATTTGGTTGTAAAGATGGGATCTCGATCAATTACTATGCTTACAAGAACTCCATGTAGACGAACGATCTCCCTCATATAAATCTCTATTAATAAAGCTGCAATCCATGTTGGCTTGACTGGAATAAAGCGAGCACTCTTAATTAGCCGATCCACAACAATCCATACTCCTTCGTTTCCTTTCCTCGATCGAGGTAATCCGTCGATAAAATCCACAGAAACCCGTTCCCATTTCCAATTTAGGATCTTCAAAGGTTGAAGTAATTCAGTGGTCTTTGGTGGTCACCCTTTACCTGTTGACAATTTGCACACCTGCTCACAAAGATAAAGATATCGTTCTTCATTCCGAGCCACTAAAATACCTTTTTCATATCATTATACATCTAATGAACTCCAGGGTGGATACTCAGCTTAGATTTGTGGCACTCTATCAGAATTTCCTACCTCAGTCCATCCACATTCGGAATGCACAATCTTCCATTCACCCTCAAAACACCTCGATCATCCATCTCAAAATTCGAACACCGATCCTCTTCGACTCCTTGAATCACTTATTCCAAAATACTATCTTTCCTTTGATTGCTCACAATTCTTTCCTACAGAGTTGGAGTAGCCTCAAAGAGAGCTAAAGCTGCATTCCTGCTCAAAGCATCAGCCATCACATTTTCTTTTCCTGACATATAAAGAATATCCAGATCATAGGCTGGCAAAAACTCTAACCACCTATTCTGCCTCAAGTTCAGGTCCTTCTAAGTAAAAAGATATATCAGGGATTTGTTTCTCACCCAATAAGTAATGCCTCCACATTTTCAATGCAAAACTATTGCTAATAGTTCCAAATCATGCGTTGCATAGTTTTTCTCATGTGGCTTCAATTGCCTACTGGCATACGCAATCACCCTTTCGTGTTGTATTAGAAATGCACCCAACTCCACTCTACAGGCATCAGTAAACACCGTAAACCCTCCACTTCCATCCGAAACAGCTAAAAATTGAGCGTTGGTCAATCTCTTCTTTAATTCCACAAATGCTTCCTCGCATTTGGGAGTCCACACAAATTTCTCACGCTTCTTTGTCAGCTTAATCAAATGAGAAGAAATCTTAGAATAATCTTGGATGAACCTCCTATAGTACCCTGCCAAGCCTAAGAAACTACAAAATTCTATAGGAGTCTGCGGTTGCTTCCATTCTTGAACTGCTGCTACCTTCACTGGATCCATAGAAATACAATCTCCCGACAGAATATGTCCTAAGAATCTTACTTCAGACTGCCATATGTGTCACTTAGAAAAATTTGCCTTTAGAAAATGCTTCATTAATGTCTCCAACACTGTTGTCCCACCTTTTGGCAAGGCAGTGACACCAAGAAATTGACTTGTAATCAAAGGCAGTTCATCCCGAAGAATGGTTATACAAAGGTTCGCTATGGATGCTGGTAAATTTTTCCCGAGTCCAGATCGAGCTACAATTAACACGACACGAGAAGCGAAACCATGAAAGCCAACGTTCCAAGTTTCAAGTCAATCGTAGTTTGCATGCTTAAGTTACAATCGATGCAAATCAGGGAATGCCAATCATTCGTATCCATCATTTTGCCTCTATTCGCATCGGTCCAATTCGTATCGATCGGTAGACAAGCTCCACTTTGTATCGATCGATAGGCAAGCTCCACTTCGTATCCATCGGTAGGCAATCCCACTTCATATCCATCCAGACTCGACTACTTCACATAACATGAGTCCACTTCGTATCGATCCATTGTCGAAGATGTTTCGTATCGATCGGCGATAGATCGATACGAAATCAACACCCCAATCAATGAGCGATACGAAATGGCCTTAGGACTATCGATACGAAGAACATGAGTTCATATCGATATGAAGCAACCTTTAAGAGATCGATGCGAGGTTGGATGTAGGGGATCGATACGATGTTGAACGTTATAAAGCGATACGAAGGGAATGTCCTGGATCGATACGATGAAAGCACAGTCAAGTGAAATACTTGGTCACTCGACATAAAAAGTGGATCGACCCTAAAAGTTAGCGCCACGTCAACTAACATCACGTGCAGAACCATCGATACGAAGCAATCGATACGAACAGTATCGATACAAAGGTAGTAGTGTTTCGCAAATCTGAACTTGCATCGATCATAACTCAAAATCTACAAGTCCAAATGCCACCAAATTTTTACAGGAGCTTGCATACCACCTCGGGAATGTCCATGATCGATCCCGACTCGATTGGACTAAATCTTGATCGATACGAATTGCGTTTGTATCAATTACGGATCGACTCCAAATGATCGGGGATCGATCACGTGGGCCCACCTACGTGAGAGAAAAGGTCTTCCGAGATCTGAGCGAGATATTTCTTGCCTACGCCTATAAATAGTGACCCTGGACCTACAGAAAATAGAGACTTTTGGCTCTCCTACGTCCAGACTCTGCCGAAATCATCATTGCACTCTAATTTTACTACTGTAACTCGTTGTAACCTGCAAGCAAAAATCAATAAAGTTAATCATTTCATAGTGGACGTAGGCCATACGCCGAACCACTCTAAATCCTTGTGTTTTGTGCGTTTTTCTTGCTTATTATTCATGTGTTTGTTAGATTCTCCTATTTTTCCATTTATATTCTTCATTTTATCTTTTCAAGCACATCCAAAGAGTGTTGTGCCCAATTTTGGTACAAACAATTTGGTGCTTTCATTGAGAAAACCCAGTTTTTCTCCTGCTCATCGGATCTACTATCAATATCGGATTGCGTAAATCTAAAAAGAAGATCTAGATTTCAAGTTTAAAGTTCTTCCATCCTATTCAATTTGCACCAAGCCTAGGAAAGAGCTTTGCTATCCATCACGGTCAACACTAGGACTACTTCAATAGCTGCAGATCCATAAGGACGGGACAAACAGAACCCCGCGCAACTTCCTCCTGCCGATCAGAATGCTGTCGGAACTTCAGATCCGCAAGGCCCTGTCACCAGGGAAGAAGTCCAACTGTTAATGCAAGAGCTGACACAGAGTCGTCAATAGCTTATTCAGCAACTCTGTGCCAATGCGGAATTGACTAATCAACTAAACCGTCAAAGACGAAGGAGATCAAAAAGGGATCATGCTTCATATTCATCCACTGAAAGTTCAGCCTCTTCTGACTTTAATCATAGATCCACGCGCCCACGGCTGGACGGAAGTTGCACACAAGCCACTGGGCATCCGCACACATTGAATCTTGGGCAACCGAGAGTTGGCCCATCAACCAACCATCAGACTGGACCCTCCTCCCGAGGAGGTACTGCCCCATATCACATTACTGACAACCGCACTACCACTTCTACTGAATTGGGAGTTGATGCTCGGAACCGAATGGATCCGACCCACCGCCAACGCAATCATACTCCTGAGTCTTATGTCCCTGAAGACATAGAACCAAGGAGGCGGGACATGGACCGTCGACTGCGACCGGCCCCTCCTCGCATTGTGGAACCCGACCACACCTTGGCTCAGCATGCCCAGAACGTCCAGATGCCGGATATTCCGACAATGATCCTTCAAATGATCCGCGAAAGTCAGGGCCTTACTAACGACGACTGGGGAATCTCCCGGAGTCATACCCCTTTCACTGATGATATACTCTATGCTGAACCACATCAACGATTCAGGATGCCAACTCTACCCGTTTATGAAGGGAGCTCTGATCCTAATCGGCATATCCTAAAGTACGAATGGTTAACGAATGCCGCATGGGCTGATGATGCGATCAAGTGTTGAAGTTTCCCGGTTTCCCGGTTTCCCTAGGGGGCATAGCAACTATGTGGTTTACCCGTTTACCACCTTGGTCTATCTAGTGTTTTGATCAGTTGGCCACAAAGTTTGTTGAACAGTTCTGCATGCATGTCACAAGGCCGAAAGATGTTAACACCTTATCTAGCGTCACTCAAGCTTCTGGAGAGACACTTAGATGTTATTTGGAGAGGTTTCATGCTGCATGCGCTGAGATTAGTAATCCCAATGATAACTCGATTCTGATGGCATTGACTAAGGGGATCGATCCCGATTCCAAATTCGACAGTTAGTTGGCCGGAAAACCCCCTGCATCATTGGACCGTTTCTATTCCAAGGCAGCCCAGTTCTTGAGAAGGGAGGATGCGAAACAGTCTAGGAAAAAGGATGACGTAGGGCCCCGTGTGGAAGGAATCTAGAGCAATGTTGCTGTTAAACAAACCAGGGAGAGTTCCGGAAAGGTACAACTGAACAAACAGAACCAACAAAAAGGCAATGTAAATCAAAACAGGAAACGGGATCAGAATCGTGGGCCACGACGTAGGGCTCCTATGTTTGATAACTATACTCCTTTGAATACGTCGTTGGAAAATGTGTACTTGCAGACTTGCAATACCATTCAATATAAGAAGCTTGCTCCGAAGTAATCGTCGGAAAAACAGATGCAAACGGGGAAGTTTTGTAGATTCCACGATAGCTACAGCCATAACACGAATAAGTGCCGTCATTTGCAGGATATTATTGAAAATTTGATACGTGAGAGAAAGTTGGAATAGTTTGTGCGAGAACTGTAGTCAGGAGGTGCAGGCCCATCGAATCAGAACCATATACCAAATCAGGCAAGACAGGAGGAACCCGCTCGTACCGGCGGGAGGTTGGTGATAAATACTATTAATGGTGGCCCTCAACCAGCAAACCGAAGCTGGAAGGAAATGGAGTCGTATGCCAGTTCTATTAGGCATGCGAGCTTTGAATGTTGTAGTAATTTAGGAGACGGGGCTCCGGCCAAACAACAGAAAACGATGACAGATGACATCGTTTTTCGAGATCGAGATGCCGACAGGGTCGAAGCCCCAACCATCGATCCACTTGTTATTTCAGCTCAGGTAGGTCCTGCTTGGATGAAGAGGATCTTAGTAGACAGTGGAAGTTCTTTGAACATACTGTTTAAACGAGCCTATGACCAGATGAAAATGGAAACCAAAGATTTAAAGCCTTGTCAGTCTTGTATTCATGGCTTCAATGGAAGCGCGACTATGCCAACTGGAGTGGTGGAACTACAAGTGGAGTTGGGAATCAAAGAACGCCGGAGAGTCCGGATGTTACAATTTGTTGTATTGGACATAGATTTGCCGTACAATGCTTTCTTGGGCCGACCGGCCCTAGTTGAATTTAGGGCTGCCATTGCCCCATGGTGTCTGACTTTAAAATTTCCTACCGATAATGGAGTTGGAGTCGTTCAAGGAGACTAGGCTGCTGGACGAGCCTGTTATGTTGCTGAGCTGCGCGAGGCGCAACGAAAGGAAAGGGCGTAGAGGAATCTCTCTACGTCCGCTTTGTAGAAAATTGACAGCTAACCCCTGGGCCTAGGCCCGGGCATCCCAACGAATTCCCAAGGGATCTTGACCCGAGAGGTACCAAACGTGAAGACGAAAGTAAAGACAGTCAAGCTTCCCCGGCCGAGTTGACGATCGATGTTCCGATCGACGATCATGACGATTCTAAAATGATAAAGATTGGATCTCAGCTGGGCCAACAGATGCAAGAGGAATTGGTTGAATTTCTCCAGGCAAACCTCGACGTGTTTTCTTGGACACATTCTGACATGTGTGGAATCTCCCCGGACATCGCGAGCCACACATTAAATATTGACCCGCGGCATATCCCGATCAAGCAAAAAAGGCATGGTATGGATCTAGAGAGATCTGTCGCCCTTAAGAAAGAGGTAGAAAAACCCAAATCGAATGGGTTTATCCGAGATGCACCATATCCAGAATGGGTGTCAAATCCTGTACTTGTCCAAAAGCCAAACGGGAAATGGAGAACATGCGTTGATTACTCAGACTTGAATAAAGCTTGCCCTAAAGATAGTTTTCCACTCCCCCGGATCGATCAGCTCGTAGACTCAACGGCTGGACATGAACTCTTATCCTTCATGGATGCGTATTCTGGCTACAACAAGATACCCATGCACTTACCTGACCAGGAGCATACCAGCTTCGTAACCGATATGGGACTTTACTCCTATAAAGTTATGCCTTTCGGACTCAAGAACGTCGGGGCAACTTACCAACGGTTAGTTAATCGAATGTTCGCTAACCAGATCGGAAAAACCATGGAAGTATATGTGGATGACATGCCAGTAAAGTCGCGATTCTCCACTGATCATATCGAAGACCTAGAATCAATGTTTAACATCCTCCGAGAATATAGAATGAAGGTTAACTCGTTGAAATGTCACTTTGGGGTTGTATCCGGAAAATTCCTTGGATTTATCGTCAATGCTCGAGGAATCGAAGCAAATCCTGAAAAGATCCGGGCAATCAGAAATCTTGAGACCCCAAGAACTATAAAGCAAGTCCAGAGCCTCAACGGGAAAGTAGCGGCACTGAGCAGGTTCATTTCAAAATCCACTGACAAATGCATTCCCTTCTTCGATCTGATCAGAAAAGGGAAACGGAACTTTGAATGGACTATGGAATGTGAGGGCGCATTTCGAGCACTAGTTCAACATCTCTCCACACCACCCATTCTGTCAAAGCCTATTGATCACAAGAGATTGTACATCTACTTGGCGGTGTCAGAAAACGCAATAAGTGCTGCCCTAATTCGAGAGGAAGACCGGATACAACAGTCAGTATATTACATTAGCAAGCGACTGACCGGGACAGAGAGAAATTATTTGAAGCTGGAAAATTTGGCTTATTGTCTCACCATTGCCTCAAGGAAGCTCTGTCCGTATTTTCAGGCTCCTATCACCGTTTACACCGACCAGCCGTTACGACAGGTCCTTACGCGGCCTGAGACGTCTGGTAGTTTACTCAAATGGAATATTGAGCTGAGTTAGTTCGACATCACCTACACACCAAGGCGAGCCATTCAAGGACAAGTCATTGCCGATTTCATAGCTAAATTCACTATCACGGAGGACTTGCTAGAAACCAGTGAATCTCCCAAGTATATCTGGAAGCTACATACTGATGGTGCATCAAACGACCGTTGTTCAGGCGCCGGAGTTGTGCTTGAAACTCCTGAAGGCCAATCTATATGCTATGCTTTAAAGTTCAATTTCCGTGCGACCAACAACGATGCCAAATATGAAGCCCTGCTTGCCGGATTGAGACTTGCCGGAGATTTAAGAATAATTGTTGTGGAGATTTATTGTGATTCACAGTTGGTCGTGTGTCAAGTTTGGCGTGAGTACCAGGCCAAATACAAAAGGCTGGATGCTTACCTAGCTTGGGTCCAGGAGATATTGAATCAGTTTGATTATTATTCCATTTATTGCATACTCCGAGAGCACAATCAGAAAGTCGATTCATTTGCAAAGTTATCCAGTACAGGTGAGGCACAACAAATGGGAATCATTCCGGTGGAAACATTATCTTCCTCGAGCATCGATCAGAAGGAAAAATATTGGGTACTTGAGGTCATTCCCGATAAGGAGTCATGGATGACTCCGTTCAGAAACTATCTCAAGCATGAGACCTTGCCGGAGCACAGGAGTGAAAAGAGACAAGTTCTTCAAAAAGCCTCGCGGTTCACTATCCAGAATGGAGTCATGTATAGAAGAGGGTACTCTGTTCCTTTACTTTGGTGTATCGCTCATGATGAGATTAAACGAGTATTGCATGATGTACACAAAGGAGAATGTGGCGATCACACAGGGGGGCAAGCTCTTACCAAGAAAGTGCTCCGATATGGATATTGTTGGCCAACTGTAAATCGCGACGCGTCGGACTACGCCAGAAAATGTGACAGATGTCAGAAAAACGCTCGTATTCCTAGAGCCCCACCTATCGAAATAACTCAGATGGTCAGTCCATGGCCGTTTGCAGTATGGGGCATTGAAATTATTGGATCTTTACCTCTAGCCAAAGGTGGTGCGAGGTACGCCATCGTCGCAGTTGATTACTTTACCAAGTGGGCGGAAGCTGAACCCCTTGCTACAATCACGACAAAGAAAGTGATCAACTTTGTAGTGCGCAACATTATTTGCCGATTTGGTCTCCCACACACCATCATCACAGACAACGGAGCCCAATTCAACAGTATTGAATTTAAGAATTTTCGTCAACGGTTTCACATCCAAAAGAAGTTCTCCGCAGTTGCACACCCTCAAACGAATGGACAAGTTGAAGTTGTTAATAAAGTTATAAAGTTTATTCTGAAGAAACGACTAGAAAAGGCCGGGGAAAAATGGGTCGATGAACTTCCCATGGCTTTATGAGCCTACTGGACAACCCATAAATCTATGACCGGCCACACTCCATTCTCTCTTTCTTATGGTTCAGAAGTCGTTATTCCAGTCGAAATGGAAGTACCTTCTCACCGTGTGACTTATTACGATCCGAAAACAAATTCTATATTACTTGCCGAATCTTTGGATTTATTGGTTGAGAAGCGTGAAGAGGCTGATTTGAGGGCAGCCGCATACCAAAGTCGAGTCGCCCGGTTATACAATGCCAAGGTCTGACCCCAAATCTTCGAGCTCGGCGATCTCGTCCTTAAGAGAATTTATCTGGTTCCTTCACATATGAAGCCAACATGGGAAGGGCCGTATGTCATTGAACGAAAGCTCGGAGATGGCATATTCAAATTATCGACCGTTGACGGTCTCATTCTGCCGAGAGCCTAGAACAGTGAATGTCGAACTGAAAAAGGGAAGAAGGTTGCAGATAAGAAAGGAGTAAAGTGCTTCAACTATGATCAGATCGGGCATTTCAAGAATCAGTGTCCAGAACCGGTTAGAGCAGACAAGGGAGAAGTTTTTTGAACCACCTTCTTCCAGACCAACAACAGTCGAGAAGGGGAAATCTGTGATGGAAGGTATGCTTTTGATTCATAGTATGCTAGTTAGGATACTATTTGATACAGGTGCATTGCATTCATTTATATCTCAGTGTTTGGTAGGTAAATTATGTTTAGAACCATCATACCCACTTACTTCCTTAAGGGTTGCGAATCTAATAGGAGGGTATGCAACTTTGGGAATGAGATGTGATTAGTTAGAACTTGACTTGTTAGGTCATAAGTTTGTATGCAGTTTGCATGCTTTTGATTTCCAGGGTTTTGGGATCATATTGGGTATGGGTTGGTTATACAGATATGATGCCAGAATATTTTTCCGGGATGGGGAAATAACACTGAGACACCCTAACAGCCATAACCGAATTATATACTCGGTGGAGAAGTCAGACTCAAGTGCTTGTGCTTTGCTGAATGCAATGGAAGCGGAAGAAGAATTAGATTGGGTGTTGGTAGCAGAAGAGTTTGTAGATGTTTTTGAGCAAGTGGCAGGGATACTGCCAAAATGAGCTATCGAGTTTCAGATAGATCTTGTGCTAGGGGCATAACCTGTAAGTAGATCACCTAGTCGGATGACATCGACTGAGATGAGAGAGCTGAAGGTGCAGCTAGTGGACTTGGATAGGAAGATCTTTATTAGACCAAGTAGTTCTCCTTGGAGAGCAGCTGCGGTATTCGTGAAGAAGCCAGATGTATCTCTAAGGTTGTTTATTAACTACCGCAAGTTGAATGAAAGGACGATCAAGAATAAGTATCCTTTGCCGAGAATCGATGATTTGTTCAATCAGTTGAATGGAGCCAGAGTGTTCTCCCAGTTGGATTTGGCAACAAGGTTCCATCAGCTAAGAGTAGCGGATGATAGTATTCCGTTAACAGCGTTCAGGACCAGATATGGGTCATATGAGTGGTTGGTGATGCCATTCGGGTTAACGAATGTGCCAGCTTTCTTCGTGAATTTGATGAATCGGGTTTTCCGAGAGCACTTGGATAGGTTCGTATTGGTATTCATAAATGACATCTTAATATACTCTAAGAATGAAAGAGAGCATGAAGTTCATCTTAGCGTGGTGCTTGAGATGCTGAGGTAGCAAAAACTGAAAGTGAAGTTTTCAAAGTGTCATTTTTGGAAGAAAGAAGTTAAGTTTCTTGGTCACGTGGTTTCAGAGAAGGGTTTGTCAGTTGATCCAGATAAGATCGAAGCTGTTAACAACTGGAAGAGACCAGAAACGGTGACTGGGATCAGAAGTTTCCTTGGACTTGCTGGTTACTACCAGAGGTTTGTTAAGGATTTCTCGCAGATAGCAGCGCCTTTGACTAGGCTGACCAGGAAGGATGTGAAGTTTACTTGGTCTGGCAAATGCGAGGAAGTGTTCCTTAAATTAAAGCATTTATTGACCAATGCACCTGTGTTAGTAGTTCCAGACGATAATCAAGGATTAGTAGTGTATACCGATGCATGTGGAACCAGATTAGGAGCCATGTTGATGCAAAAGGGTAAGGTCATACCTACGCTTCTCGACAGCTTAGACCCTATAAAGTGAGATAACCTACTCAACATTTAGAGTTGGCAACGGTAATCTTCGCGTTGAAAATATAGAGACACTATCTCTTGGGAGAGAGATTCGAGTTATATACCGATCATTAGTCCTTAAGATACCTATTCTCTCAGAAGGAGTTAAATATTAGACAGCAGAGGTGACTAGAGTTTTTAGCAGCTTATGACTTTGGTGTAGAGTACACGCCGGGGAAAGGTAACAAGGTTGCAGATGCACTTAGCAGAAAACATCAAAATGTGGTGTTTGCCATGTTGGTCGAATGGAAGGATCTTGAGATGTTGACTATGTGCAGTGTGCAGTTAATATCTACTGGTAGTTCTAGTCAGAGTATTGCCATGTTGTCCTGCTTGGAAGTTTGACCGAGATTGATCGAAAGAATTGCATCTAAGCTAAAGATGACCTAGTGTTAGCTGAGAAGACTAGAAGGCTAGAGGCCGGAATCGCGATTGATGACCTGAAAGATTAGTTTCTTGACCAGAGGGGGTGGTTGAGAAAGAAGGGACGGTTGTGTGTCCCGAATGTAGAAAACCTAAGGAAGGAGGTCCTTAGAGAATGTCATCAATCAAAATTTACGATTCATCTTGGGGGGACCAAGACGTATCAGGATATGAAGAGGAGTTTCTACTGGGAAGGTATGAAGAGGGATGTTGGCTTGTGGGTAAAGCAGTGTGTTAACTGTCAACAAGTGAAGGCCAAACATCAAAAGCCGAGTGGGTTGCTTTAACCTTTGGAGATCCCAGTATGGAAATGGGATTCGATATCCATGGATTTTATAGACGGGTTTCCAAGGTCGAACCAGAGAAATGAAGGTATATAGGTCATAGTGGACAGATTGACCAAGAGTGTCCATTTCATTCTAGTCAAATCAACAGGACGACACTTGTCCTGGCTAAATTATTTATAAAGAACATAGTTATGCTACATGGAATTCCTAGTAGCATAGTCAGTGATAGAGATGCCTTGTTCACTTGTGAATTCTGGAAGAGTCTATAAGGAATGTTAGGAACCAGCTTAAGATGAGTACCGCTTGTCACTAACAAACGGAGGGGCTGACAGAGAGAGTCAACAAGGTACTCGAGGATCTATTAAGAGCTTTTGTATTAGATTTTGGTGGGTCGTGGGAAGACCATTTGCACTTGGTTGAGTTTTCCTATGATAATAGCTAGCGGGCTAGTATAGGGATGGCACCTTTCGAAGCTTTATATGGAAGGCCATGCAAATCTCCAGCGTGGTTGTTAGAGACCGGAGATAGATTGGTCCTTGGTCCAGATATGGTGAGAGAAGCAACAGAGAAGATAGGTTGATCCAAGATAGGATGAAGGAAGCTCAGTCTAGACAAAAGAGTTACGCAGATAAGAGGCGTAAGGATCTAGAGTTCTCAGTTGGAGATGGGGTTTTCATTAAAGTATCACTGATGAAGGGTGTGATACGATTTGGAAAGTTAGGGAAACTGGCACCGAGATATGTTGGACCGTTCCCAGTGATAGGAAAGCTCGCATACAGAGTAGAGTTACCAAGCAGTTTGGCAGGTGTCCGTAATGTGTTTCATGTGTCTCATCTTCGTAAGTATGTACATGATCCAGAGACTACTATCCCTCCGACTGCATTGGAAGACATAATAGTAGAACCGGATCTGACTTTTATTAGGCAACTAGTTCCGGTTGTAGCGAGAGATGAGAAGATTAAGAAACAAGGCAGTCAAGTTGGTAAAAGTACAGTGGAGCGACAACGAGAAGGACTGTACTTGGGAAACAGAAGACATGATTAGGGATACTTATCCCATGCTGTTATGAGGGTATGTTCTATATTTCTTTATATAGACTTTTCGCTCAATGGATATATTAGCTTTATTGGCATAATTGATATGCTTGTTTGTAGTCCTTACTAAATTTCGAGGATGAAATTCTTTAAAAGGGGAAGCCTGTAACACCCCTAATTTTACTTTAACACTATTTAGGAGATTTAATTAGATTAATAAAATAAAATAATGTGTGGCGTGAAAAGGAGATGAGATTTGATAATTAATTGCATTAGGTCTTAACTAAACAACATATAAAATTGTTTTAACTTAAACATAAGTAGGAGGATTTATGAGAGGGGCAAAATATGAATAAGCTTCATTTCCTAAACATAAACCCATCCACCCTCATATCCTCATTCATTTTTACATCCATACAAAACACAAACAAAGTAGAGGCCATTGCTAAACTTTTAAAGGAAGAAAAGTTAGAGAATCAAGTTAAAGCTAAGAGGAATCAAAACAACAACTCAAATCTCAACTCTTTTTCTCAAAACAAGGTGAATAATAGTATCCATCTCATTCATATATTTTAAATTTTGGATTTTTGATGTATTCCACATTGTTTGATGATGATATGGTTGATTTTACCATTGTTTGCATTAATGGTGATTTATTTGAATTTTTATGAAATTATTATGATAGGTTTCAAGGGAAAAACCTTAGTGAATGACCTCCAAACGACTTGATTTTTGGATATATTGTGTAATACCTAATTTTGGCAATGGGTTTTTAGTTTCATAATTATCAAAATTAATAGGAATATTTTATGAATCTCCTAAGATGGAAAGGGCATTTATTTTGGGTTTTAATTATTAAAAATAATAAAATAATGAATTTTGCCTCGAAATTTTTATACAGTAAAGAAAATTTTATTTTTTATTTTTAGTGAACTTTTGGCATTTTTCCCAAGTGTTTTTGATTTATTATGAATTTTCTAAGCTAGAAAGGCTTATTAATTATATTAGAATATCAATATAATTTAATGGTTCGTAATGGAATCTCCTAAATAGCTAGCTTGCCTCCTGCACGTCTCCAGAAGCTTATTCGTAATGGAATGTGAAGGCTTTTGGAGCTTTATGAAGGAAAACACACTAAACCCTCTTGAATTTGCTCTTGTAAATGATCTTGTTCTTATTTTTTTGCATGACCTTCGACATTCTATGGCAATAATGTTGTTCGACATTGATAGTATGCAATACTCATGAAATACGTCATTGATTAATGCTTGATGCTTCTTATTATGTGGACAACTTTCAATATGGCAACTATAACAACCTGAAATTTTCAACCATTCACATCCATACATGTCGGATTTGAATTGCTCAAAATATCATATTGTTAGTTTATATTTGGCAAATCTCAGCATATACAATAAATAAAGATCACAGAATCACAAACACAGAGTAATATAACAATAACAGCGGAAACAAAAGAATAGTAGTTCATGAAGCTACTATATATATAACAGAGTTAAACAAGGTACAACAGAAGTCACAAATACATAGATGTCTCAATACAATATCCAAATACAGAATCTGAATACATCACTGGAATCAACTAGATAACTGAAAGCAGAATCGATAGATGGATCTCCATGCGAAGCTCCAACACCAAAGGTGAGTCTCGAATACTGGTACACTCAGTCTGACCCGAGCGTAAAGCAAAACACAAATTACAAGAGACTAAACATTTCCTTCAATTTATTTTAAACTTGAAATATTCATTTAAATCACTTTAATCAAGATCAAGTTATAAAATCATATCCTTAAACATCTAAAATTCAATAAGTTTCAAATCTAATAAATTATCTTTCCAACCTGAATCATTATAAACTCTATATTTAAAAATATATATTTTAAATAAATACTTAAACATATTATATATCAACTTTATTAAATCAACTTTAATAAATCTTTAAAATCAATATTTATTAAAACCATATATTTCTTTTCAAAACCATAGAAATCATTTTCAAAATATTTATATATAGACCAACATTGTCTGTATATAATTCTCTACCCTATGGTCAAGGGATACAGATATTTATCATTTCAATCCGTAATTTAAATATATACTAGTATATATCATTTCAACCCGCAATCCCAAATTCAATTCAAATGAAAATCGCTTGGGTTTATCATTTCAACCCATAACGATTTTCTCCTATTCTACAGATCGTTCGGGTATGTATCATTTCAACCCATAGTGAATTATATACTAACAGGGAACTTGCAGAGTGATAACAGATATGATAATAACATAACAGGCATATATCATCAATATAAATAATAGATAATGGCGTCAGATGTCATAGGTGAACTGATACAGATAATGGCATATATATAGCAATATAAATAACCAACAACAGCATATTTCAATTGTCGTTTCAATTGAAATCAAATTTAATAAATATAAGAACGTTAATCGTGAGTGATTGCTCACCTTTCAAGGCTAGAGAGGTTTGACAAAGAAATGAGCTACGAATCCAGAGCAAAGCAAGATGGGCACGAATTGGACGAACAAGGCTGATAAGCAAGAATTGATGAACTGAATCAGAATCATTTTGATACAAACATCAAATCTATATATTATTATTATTATTATTTCCTTGAAATCAATATTTTAAAGTTTACCACTTATAAAATAAAATCTATATATATATATATATATATAATTGGAAACCAAACTCAAGTAAACTTGTATATATGAACTAATATAAAAACATATATATTTTTAAACTTACATGACTATTATACTTTTTAATCATAAAAATTAAAAGTCTAAATTTATCAAAAACAAAACATATTTACATTAATAAAATCTATATATATAAACCAATATACATGTACTTTGGACCCCAAAGTAAAATAGAAGCTTTAGTGATTATTATATCCAGACTGACATTGATATATATATATATATATATATATATATAGACACACACACACATTTAACATCAACGGCCAAACAACACAGTATCAACACTAATACATATTCAATTATATATAACTAATATGTAAACTACAGCCAAACAATGCTTATATATATATAACCTATATATATATAAAATAAATTATACTGTCACTTTTAAGAACAAATATGTACATAATTTATATAACCTAACATATATAACTACAAACATATATAAACCATTATACCTTTTATATTTTAAGATCAATGCTTATATCGAAATCAATATAACTTTATATATTTTAAAATATATAAACTGTAAAACTTTATAATATGTTACAGCTTGATACATATAAACTGTACAACTAATATATTATATAAACTTTATATAACGGAAAAATATACATCTACTTATATATATTCAATACATTATATATAAATTTAAAACCAACCCAAACTTACAAATATAACTTACTCTATATTTATAACTTACGGTACAACAGCATATGCTTTATATACAACTTTATAAAAAAAATATACAACAACATATTAACAGGTATATATATATACGGTCTATATGGTAATATATATAAATTGACACATATTAAAATATATACATAAAGATTAATGTATATATAATATGTATATTTAACTGACACTAAACTAATATATAACACATATAGCCGAAACAATATGTATACAACTTACAAACTCATAACAACTAACTTTATTAATTATGTAACAACTGCCTAACCTTATACATATATATATAGCAGTAGCATTATATATAAAATATTTATATATTACCTAACCATATATAACTCATATATACAAACATATATTTATTAGTACTGCTTTGTAATAATGGATACTGTACGTATGTATATAATATATACTTTATGCAAATAAAAGGAGACTAACCAGATCGCGTGTGGCCGCATGCAACACGGTAGATGGGGTGAGAACGTGATGGCGAGGAGGGAAGGCTGCTTGGTCAAGGCAGTTGTGGAAGGTCGGGCGAGGTGGAGGAACGTCGGGTAGAGTTTGTTCGGCCTTGGGGAGGAGGTGGTGAGACCGTCACGGCGGAGGGGATGTGGAAGGGTTCGCAGGGAAGAAGTGGAAGGCCATGCGTGAATTGATGAAGGAGGGAGAGGGTGGAGGAAAGGCACGGGAGGGAAAAAGGAGGGAGAGGCCGAGGTGGTTGGAGGAGAAAGCAGTGGTAGGGTCGGTGCGGTTGTGTGCGTGCTCGATGCAAGGTGTAGATGAGTTGGCGATGGAGAGTGGACGTGGATGAAAGGAAAAGAGGCTTCATGTATGGAGAAGTTTGGAAAGAGGGTGGAAGAAAATGATAAGGAAGAGAAGACAGCCTGCCTCCTTTCGTATCCAATATTCTTTCATTTTCAAAACGGCTGAACGGACTTAAATAATAAATGTAATAGTGAAATTCAAACTTTGATCTGAATTTATTAAACACAAGTGGCTAGTGACTATTGATTTTGCTCGGTAGGAAATTGGATACTCACGGAAAACAAATGGACTCGAATGGGTACCGATATGCGTAACCGTTTCACGGATTTTGTCACGTATCGGACACCGAAACACAGAATTGAATATACTACAGAGATCAGCACGACGAGACGATCAAAACGGTATACAAATGTCTGTGGTACGACAATCCTATCAAAAATCGATGTCGGTACCGAAAATGCTGCTAAAATGCCAGAATTAAGATAAACGGAGCAATAGCAGTCGAAATTTGAAGAAACGAAATATGACGTCTCACTCAGAAGATGATTTACAAATTTATTGTATAAAAATATTTAGGTTTGGAAAACATTTTATTATCATATAATATTAACTGATTTAAATTGAAATAAAATTACACAAGAAATTAAAATTCAATATTATCAGCTGAAAAAGTACCATTTGCTATGTTTAAATAGACGTATTCCAAATATTAAATTTTCATTTTCAAATTTTATTATTTAAAATTTCACAAAATTTCAGTTAAATATATATTTTAAACTATTAAAATTTTACGGGTCGTTACAGCAACCTCATCATAACCTTTTAGTATTCTTTTGTCTATTGATCATTCATGATTTCCTTCTCATTTGTTAGCATTTGACATCAATGAAGTGCAATACGGTTGAAGAGCAATATCGATTGAATGCGATACAGAAGAAGTTCGACATCAATGGAGTGCAGCATCAATGAAGGGCGACATTGACGGAGCACGACATTGATATGATGCGTTATGGATTACATGCGACATTAATAACATGTGTTATGGACTACACGCGATATTGATAACATGTGGCTTTGACGACGTGTGGTATGGATCTATGCAGCATTGATTAAGTGCGGCATATATGTTATATGATACAGAAGTAGTGCACTATCATTATCAGTCGTAGGCCTTCGATATCAATTATTCCCTTCCCTTAGCATTCAGAGCCTTGAACTTCGACATAAATCCTTAGTTTCAACATTGATTCCTTTGCTTGCCTCCATTAGAAAATATATGTATAACATTTGCCCCCTTCCTGGTATAAAAGAAACATTTTACACTTTAGTGTAAAACCAAGAATTTTGCCATCTTTTCTCATTCTTTTGTAAGGTTTTCTTTCTAACCTTGTTTTCCTGTAGAACACAAAGCAAATCATGATTTTCATTATTAATTTTTTAAATTTGATTTTGGAGAAATCTTTCAGGATTTTGAAAAGATCATAAAGAATCTTTCGTTTGTAATCCAATGTTACTTTTTTAATCTATAGATTTACTTGTAGAGGCCAAAATTCTATGCAATTTACTTGAATAAAATCCCATAGAATCAGGATTAGAAAACAATCTCGAAATAATGATTTTATGAATAGAAAACTAGAATGTTATTTATTAATTATAATTTCTTGAATAGAAAACAAGAAAACCATTTGGAAATATCATAGGAGAGAGGACCAAAGACTTTCTGGCAATATCGTGAATATAAGACTAGAAATCCGCTTAGAAAATCAACTAGTGATAATAATTTCTAAATAAAAGACTGAAACTTGAATAAAATCCCATAGAATCAGGATTAGAAAACTATTTGGAGATAATTTTTTTATGAATATAAAACTAGAAATTTATTTATTAATTATAATTTCTTGAATAGAAAATCAGAAAACCGTTTGGAAATATCATAGGAGAGAGGATGAAAGACTTTCTGGCAATAATAATTAAGGACTAGAAAATCCCTCTGGCAATAATAATAGAGGATCAGAAAATCCATCTGGCAATAATAATAGAGGACCATAACATCCATCTAACAATAATAATAGAAGACCATAAAATCCATCTGACGATAGTAGAAGACCAGAAAATCCATCTGGCAATAATAATAGAAGACCCAAAAAATCGATCTGGCGATAATAGAAGATCGAAAATCCATCTGGCAATAATAATAGAAGACCAGAAAATCCTTCTAGCAATAATACTTTCTTTTGCGGAGAAATTCCCGCTTTCTTTACTTTCAAGCACAACAACTCATATTTGATAGATATTTCTCTAGAAGATTGCTTGATTTCTGCTTTGGGCACAAATGGCTCATTTTCCGATCGAGTTCTTTTGCCTCTCTTTGGCTTTGGACTTCTTAGTCCCTTTTCTTTTCGCCTCTCTTTAGGCTTTGGACATCTTAATCCCTTTTCTTTTCGCCTCTCTTTGGGCTTTGGACATCTTAGTCCCTTTTCTTTGTCACCATCTTAGGTGATGATCTCAACCTGGATCAAACCCTTATCACCATCTTTGGTGAAAATTTAGGACTTTTGTCTAGTGCATTTAGTAAGCTATTCTCAAGCAGAACCAAAGACTTACCCGACCTCCCTCTAGGAGAAGCTTCAAACAGGCCTCAGAGGCGGGAGTGAAGGCTAGTTTGGTGCTTTGGCCCGACCATCTTAGGCGGGACCAAAGGCTTACTTCATCCTCCATCTACGAGGCACTCTAGCTAGGCCACATAAGCGGGACAAAAGGCTTGCATATGTTTTGGCCAGGCCATCTTTGGTGGGCCCGAAGGCTTACTCTGACCTCCCTCTAGGAGGTGCTTTGACCAAGCCCTTTTGGCAAGATCAAAGGCTTTATTCACCTCTTACTACCATCTTAGGTAGTAATTTTCTTTTTATTTTTAGAAGAGTCTTACTCCTTTTTATGGTTGATCCAGTGGATACTCTTGTTTCAACTTCTTTACCAATTTTAAGAAATATGGCCTCAAACATTCGACGTCTCGCCTTTTGTTATCATATTGCTATCATATTGGTGTAGTTGGGAAATTTCTGATGAGACTATTCCATGCATAATTTTTTAAAATACCAAATCTTCTTCTAGAATGGCCATTTTGAATTCCATGGTTATTGTATCTGGATATCCTTTATTGATATTCAGGTGCTTGTTCGGTCACCTCATTACTTAGTTTATTGATAAAACTTAGGGATTCTCCTTTATATTTTAACCCTTCGATGGGATGCTATCCCGATTTCAACTTGAAGCATTGTTTCTTATGCATATGAGATACATCCGATCCTATCGTGGCTTGATATGCCCAAAGTGCGAGTGGTGGTTCTTCCTTTCGATTTTCTTTTCACAAAGTACTAATCGCTTGGCGTTATCCAATCATTTTCGATATGAACGAAGCTCTTTGGCTTTTACTATTTACCATTTCTTTTTTTGATAGAGACAATATGTGTAACTCTTTAATGACTTCACGGTTCTAGGGGTAATTCTTCTTTCCGACACATTTTGTGGTTCCACTGGTAATCAAAGACCAACTTTCTATAATTAATATACTTAATCTTGTAGATGAAAATTCCATAATTATCCAGGATACTTTGAATTGACCTCATTGTCTTGTCATTATTTGAGATTTTGGTTGCGGGGGGATTTAGGTAACTCTATGCCAACTTGTTAGAAGTGCGCAATTTACATATGGAGTCCATACCAATATCGGAATCATAAGTGCTTTAAAATTCGGTAAAATCTATGATCGAAGTCATAAGTGTTTTGGTACTCAAAACAAATCATAAGTGCATGGGAATGATATCTAGAGATTTAACATGAATCTTATAGCTTGTGAATTACAACAGCGGGTAATGGTTCGACCCCCGAATTATAGATTTGCTTAAACATTCCCCACGCTTAATCGAAAAGTGGTTTCTCTTGAAATATTCATTTTGTCTCGATGTACTGACCATTTCATCATTACCTGTTTTGGTGCTTGTGATTTCTTCTCCTTTACCTTCTTCCACATGTTTTAAGGTAATCAGTATAGAAATCTTTTCGTTGCTACATTTATTCCTTTTGGCTTTGCTATTACGAGCTCAAAGTTATTTTGGGTATGGGAAGATAAATCCATCATTTCGACTTTCCTTGTGTTCCATGATCTTAGGTCAATGGCTTTGCAGTTTCCATTACTGCTTTATTTTCCAGATATTCACATGCTTTCTCTTGGGTCTTTGAAATAAAGGTAGTTTTTCTAACGTTCTGCGCTGAAATTACAAAGTAATTCACTTGAATTTTCCTTTCTCAGCAAATATCAGTTTGATTAATTCATCACTTCTGGTTGCTTGTAATCATAATTCTTCATGGATGCTTTTCTTTGAAAGTTGTTTAGAGCATTTTTACGGCCTGGATAAGAGATTCTATTTCCAATGTTCGAAGCTTAAAGGAAATTTTTTGTACAACTTATAATCTCAAAATAGAAATGTTCATCTTGAATAAGTGACTAAGCAATCATGATACATGAATCAGTAATCCTTGAATTGAGAATAGACCTTTCTCATCAGAGCTTTTGCAGCACAAATGGGCTGTAGTAGTTCTAAAAACATTTCTAAAATAAATAATTTTCAATAACAAATGCTGTAATGACTTTATAAATTTCTTTTGAAATAGATTCATATGTACTTTCCCTAATCCATGGGATAATTAGCAATGGTTTTTTTGATTTAAAAATATATTCCCCAAAGATTTGTATGGTAAAACTTTTTGAATAAAACCGCTTATTGAAAATAATGTTGGTGTATATTGCTCCACTTTGCCAAACTAATGTATCTTAAAACCCATTTACGTTTGCAAAGCCCACTAATAAATGCAAACAGATGTAAGTGAAATCTTCCGCATACTTGAAACCATATTGTCTCCTTCTTGAAACTTTTATATTTCAGATACCCAATTATATATTTAGAACTTACAATTTCAAATCCACATTTGTACATTCAAAAGTGCTACGTTTAAGATTTGACATATATTTGAAACCCTGGACCATTAAATCTGTTCAAATATACATAACTATGTATATATATTTATATGAAACCTACCTGTTCAAAGCTCACATATGTCCAAAATCGTTATTATCCGAAGCCTATGCATTTATAGCAAAGCCTAAAGCCCTTTATAATCATAAACATCCCAGAGCTGATTCACATTTTGGTCATATTCGTCCAAAATCAAAACATATATAGCAAAACTCGCATATAATAGTCTTTAACTATAAACACTTGAAATCCTAATGAATTAAAAACCTCTGTATACTTTATTCATGACTATATATATTAGAAACTCCATGTACTATGGTCAAGTACATATATGACACTTATATGTTTGCACTTATATTTCTAAAAACCTGTCATATCCAAGAATTTTATGCATTTGACATGCACTAAACTGTAACATTTAAAACCCATATCTGTATCTGTTTATACGAAGTTGTCATACATAAAATCTTTATACTTTGTATTTACAAGAAGAAAAACATATTCTATACTTATATTTGCAGTGCCATCACACATGAATATCTAAAGCTTTAGATTTACTAAATTCATGCTCATATATTTCTAAAACTAATCTATGTATAACTTATGCAGAACTTCTTTGTATTTGAAAGCTTTTGACTTGCTAAATCAAGATACATAAATTTTATAGTCAAAATCAACACCCATTTGAAACTTTTACATTTCAAACCTTTATGTATGAACTTTGAAATCTATATTTTCGAAGGCTGATGTACAAAACCACTTAAGAACTTCAAATTTAAAACTCATGTATATACTTAAAATCTGTTACTTCAAAATCTAATATGTATCTGAAACTTTTATGTACTCAAAGGTTAGTTTATATGAAACTGATACATGTTTGGAAATATACAAAATTGCATATTGTAAAAATTCTCATTTATATATTCAAAATTTCACACATTTGGAACTGCAAGTTTTTGAAACCTAAATATATGAACTTGTACATTTAGAAAATTTGGTATACATATCTGAACCAAATATATAGAAAAACTTATATATTTAAAAACATGATACTTACATGTGTTTAAAGTGTAATACTTTTGAAAAACTGTCATATGTATTTAAAGCTCTATGATTTTGAAACTTAGGTAAACACATACCTACATACACACGCGCGCATATATATATATATATATATGTGTGTGTGTGTGTGTGTGTGTGTGTGTGTGTATGTATAAAACTCTATATACTTGAAACTGATACGTCTTCGAAAACTAATATTCGCTCTAAACCTTTATTTATGAAATCAAGTTAGATGAAACCATCATGGATTCAAAGACATATACACTCAAATTTATACATCTAAAAATCTGCTAAACATGAAGTTTTCGTCCAAAGCTTATACACATATCCAAGATCAATATGGATATATATCTTATATATTTAAAGTATTTATTCCTTTAAAATCAAATGTTTATATGTGATATTGATATAATTAGAACCTAGATGTGTATGCATGGACTGTTGATAAACTCAAAACTAGATATAAGTAAAATACTCCTGACAGATAAGAGATCATATATTTGAAACCATATCTACTCATATTCAAAACTCATATATAATACCTTTTAGAATAAATATATATATATTCAAAATTATTATATTTGAAATCTACTAATATAGATCTAACATGAATGTTCAAACTTGATATATCTGATATCCGCATACCAAACCACACATATATGAAAAGCTGCTATGCTCAAAACTGTGCATAAATGAATCTTTCATGTATAAGAAACTTTATGTTTAAGAACCCAATGTACTTGAAAACTCATTTATAAGCAGAGTTTGATATTACTGAAAACTCGATGCATAAATAAATTGCATATATTCTGAAACTTCATGTATACAGCTTTCCTGTTTAAAAATCCATGTATATGTATTCAAAATCTTATGTATACAACTTTATAAATTCAAAACCATATACGCATTTGATATTTTCACTTCCAAAATTTGAATTCTTTCAAGATATTCAAATTTGAATCTCTTATATCTGTAAACTTTTAAAATTTGGTAGCCTCTAAAATGAAACCATTAACCTTGGAAGGAAGCCCTGGACTTGGAACCCTCTGCTTTGGAACGAATTCTTTCAGCTTCAGCATCTGAAACCTGCGGCATGCAATGTTATAATAAGCGCTAAGCGAGGTGAGATGATAGAAGTCTCGCTTCGCTTAATGACTCTTAAGTGTCGCTTAAGCATCGCTTAAGCGCTGCTTAAGTTTTTAGCATACTTTATCCGTACCTATATAATTCTATTATAAAAAGATTATATTAAGTGTAGTATATAAGTATAAGTGTACTATATGTGTACGCGCAAATTCAACACAAAAAACTAAGTTTAACTTTGAAGCAATGTTTTCATAACCGGACCGTGAATCAAACCGTGAGGACTTAGGGTTCGAGGTTTCGAGGGTTCGACCGGTCGAGCCGTCAAGAACCGCACATACTCTTTTTTGTAAATTAATACATTTAGATGCAATGTATCAATCTTAAGTACACAATAAACCAACATCTTCAATAAAAATATACGATATTAATTCATAATCCACACATTAATTCTAATATGAAAAATTAAACAAAATTTGCTACACTAGATGCACTAATTACAAATATAAAACGGGCGGAGATTTGAAAACATATTTTGAAGCGAAGAAATTGTGCATATGGGAGGGTTCAATCGGGTTCAAATGAAAATAAGAGAGAATTACACGATGAGAATGTAAGAAAAACAAAAGAACCGTGGTTCAACCAGGTAAAATTGACGGTTGAACCGTTGGTTTAAAGGTCCGACCAAGGTTCATCGATAAATGAGGTCTGATTGAGTTCCGGGCCGTGGTGGTCCAAGGTTCAGGATTATTCGAGGTTGGACCGCGGCAGGGTTGGGTCATGAAAACACTGCTTTGAAGTTAACTTTTGAATTCATAGGTTTTAAAAGTTGAATTTGACTTTCTCTATTCATTAAAAGTTAGAATACTCGAGTCGAGTACAAACTATGTGCAACAACCCGCATATTTTACGATTAAATATATAAATGTTTAATTTAAATATAGCATCGTTAGTTGAATTTGAAGCCCGAAATGTGACTTTTTGTAAACGTCGAATCCGGACTCGAGACCACTTCCATTGAGTCCAAAATGGCATTTGTGACCTTTTTGAGTATAAATATCGATATGTTTGGAGTTGATTATAATTTTGATGTTTTCATTTAGGGCTTTGGGTTTGGGTTTCAGCCCACTAACCCAACAAGAGAACCCAACTCCTCTATCTAATAACTCCCACTCCACTCCTCTTCATTCATTCATTCATTCTATTTTCCTAACACTCTCAAGCTAAAGGAAAATGGGAGAAAGAAGAGGAAATTAAAATTCCTAAACCCTAGTTTTCTTAGGAAGTTTAAGTTCTTGCTCTAAATCAAAGAGAAACTTAGGTAAGCATCCTCTTCATCTTCTCCATCTCGATCTCTCTTCAATTTTTAAAAATTCCTATAACCTAACTTAGGAAAAACTTCACCTTTGATAACAGATTGAAGATTCTAGAGGTCTATTGAAGAGGAATTGATCTTGCCTTGTTTTAGAGCTTCTCATTCGTTGTTTTTGGGTTTAAAGGTGAGTTCTTGAACTCACATCTATGTCTATAGCTTTAATTGTTGTTAGGTATAAATTCCTAACATCTATTCCATGTTCATTTGCTTTTGTTTTAAACTGATTTGGTGAATTTTCCAATTTTAGTATTTTGAAGACCAAATCTTTAAAGATCTTATCTTGGATGTTTGGACATGTTTTTGGTGGTGTATCGAAGAGCCTATAGGGCGGGTTGTCGATTGGCATAAATCCCTAGCATCCATTGCTCGTTCGATCGCATTCGGTTTGGATTTTTGCCCTTTTTGGGCTAGGCTGATTTTTGCCTAATAGGAAAATCCAGACGTCTGGAAGGAAATCCATACGTCTAGTTGAAAAATCCAAACGTCTGGAAGGGGTCCCTAGAAAAAGAAAAAAAGGCAGACACAAAATCCAAACGTCTGGAAGGAAATCCAGATGTTTGGAAGGAAATCCAGACGTCTGGTTGAAAAATCCAGACGTTTGGAAGGGGCCCCTGGAAAAAGAAAAATGGCAGAGACAAAATCAAGACGTCTGGAAAAACAACCAGACGTCTGGTTCTGTGTAGTTTTGCCTATTTTGGCTGTTTTTGAGTGGATTTCCAATTTTTATCGATTTTTGTTGATCCGGTTAGTTGTTGTCAATTATTATCGACTTTGATGACTTCATTTATGGATTTTTGGGAATATCAATTTGATTGGGATTTGAAATCGATTTTTATGGTTGGAATTCACATCGTCGAATGTCGATTTTTGGTGATAGATTGTTTTTACAATCATTTATGTGATTTGTCACTTTTAAATACAAATGTTTCTATACTAGTAGTAACTCAAACTCTTTCACAAAACCGATTTCAACGTTACTTTTAATACAAAGTTCGTTTTTAAAACCATTTTCCAATCTATTAGTATATACAAACCTTTACCTCATTCGTATGAGAAATCTAATTAAACAACTTAGCAAAACAAGTGGTATGAAACGCTTGCGTTTACTTCGTCGGTTAATTCTTGGACTTGTTCGATTTTCGAGTGGAAATCTACATTCTGTTCGTAAATATTTAAGTTAAGCCAGTGGTTATGGGACATGAAGTCTAACTCATTTATTTACTAGCTTAGTATAATTTACACTTATTTTCGAGTGGAAGTCTACAATTTGTTCGTAAATATTTAAGTTAAGCCAGTGGTTATGGGACATGAAGCCAAACTCATTTATTTACTAGCTTAGTGTAATTTACACTTATCGATCAGTGATGATCATTTTGTGATTTAGACTAGTGATGTGCGATGTCTCTTTGTTTGCGTGGGGGATTAAACCTCGTTTGTGGAGCATCGGCTCAAATTGGTGGGGTAGCGACCCATGGTCTTCGGGCCGTTTGTGGAGCTTCGGCTCAAATTGGTGGGATAGCGACCCATGGTCTTTGGGCCGTTTATGAAGCTTCGGCTCAAATTTGATGGGTTAGCGACCATGGAATAGCGTTCCGTTTGTGATACACGTGTTGGTGAGTTTTCATGCTCCCGTTTGTGATAGGCCTCCCTCTTTGTGATTTCTGGATTTCTAATCATTGATTTCTGGAATTTGTGTTTCACAATTTTTGTGATTTGCATTGATATGTTTTGTCAATATATGAGGTTTGGTGAATAAGCTAAAGAATATGATATTCTTTTTGGATATTTGAGGAGATTCGAGATATTGTATGATTTTTGTTGTTATCAATTGTATACTTGTCACAGTATGACATTATTGTTATCATATATTTTTGTCGTATCTCTTATCCTACCTCATCTTGTATGATATTTATAGCTAAACTGATCCGTTTATTATTTTTCTTCTTAAATAATACTCGGGTCAGACCGAGGTGCTTCAGGTGCTTCAGGTGCTTCCACTTGACTTTTTAGCAGGGACTAGCTTCTGACTTTTAGCTAACTACTTTAGCTTAGTAGTTTTTGTTTTTATACATTCGAGATAGAGACTCCATGATGTATACATATTCTTTTGTCTAGCACTTTACCTATTCTTTTGTGATTTAGTGGATCTTGCATGACCACTACTTTGATGTATACTTCTATGTGTTATATTCATATATGTTTCCGCCTTAGTGATATGAATATCTGTGACTGATTTGTGTTGTGCTTATTTTATATTTGTTTCCGGAGGCCTCATAGCCACTGTGTAGTAGATTTGAGTTTGGATTGGATATGTCGGATTTCCTCTGATATACTATCTGACATATCGGTTCTCGCTCAAATCAATTATATAGTTGGTCGCTCCTCAACAGCCTTATTCTTTGTACTAATTGACGGCATTACCCAGTAGTGTCCTTGGTTAGTGTGAGTATAGAGGTGGAGCATCACACTATGCACATTTTTTGAACAAAATAATCATATCTTAATTCAAATGACTTTCTCTATTCATTAAAATTTAGCACACTCGAGTCGAGTACAAACTATGTACATTTTTTAAACAAAATAATCATATCTTAATTCAAATCAATCCATATCATAGAAAATGAGAAATTTTGTTAGGAATGTGGTTTTTTGCTATAATCATAATTATTTTTATTTTAAAAATAATAATTTTTTGTTTAATCATTGCTTAAATTTAAGCAAAGAACATATAAGCACCAACTAAGCGCACGTAAATACTCATTGCTTAATCGTTTTGCTTTTTCAAAAAATTAAGCGTTGTACACACGTTTAGCACTTAAGTGCACTTTTCATAGCATAGGTGACATCAATCTAGTGATCTATGATATGAAGCCTTTAATTTTGATGTGGATATATCCTCGATATCGGATTTTGACATTAGCTTCTCCATTGCGGTATAAAGTGAACGTCGACGTCAGCCTGACTTGTGGCATTACAACATCAATAATCTATGGCATAGCTTATTGACAACATTAAAAACGTTAGTATCAATGTTGCACTTTGGCATTTATCCATAACTCCAATATCAATGCCGCACACTTCGGTATTCAATAATAACTCCAGTATAATACCGCACACTTTGATATTAAATCTCTTGATTTCGATATTAGATATCACGCGCCATCGTTTACTTTTACGGCATCACTTACTTGCGACATTAAATTATTCCTTATAAAATATAAAACCAGATCTATTAACTCTGGAATGTATTAACTATAGCATCTGTCAATTCCAAAATCACTTATTGCGACACTAACTCCTAAACTTCAACATAACGCCTAAAGCCCTTGAACTCCGGCATGAATCCAGATAATTTACGACATGAAGCTTTTAGATTTAAGGTGGATCTGAACTATGATATTAATGACGTGGCTCTTATGGCATTGTTTACTCGTGGCATAAATTACTTACGAAGTTGCCTACTTCCGGCATAGATTACTTACGACGTTGCCTACTTGCGGCATAGATTACTTACGACATTGCCTACTTGCACCTTAGATTACTTACGACACCAAGATGTAGTCGGCCTTAATAACTTACGACACTGGTTATTTGCAACATTTGTTACTCAGCTACATCAGCTATATACGACATCAAACACTTATAGCGTTGAGATATAGCCAACATCAATAATTTACGGCATTACTATAACATCGCCTCCTACGGCATAGCTTACTCGCGGCATCAACTACCCCACGGCATTGCCTACTTATGACATTATATGCCCTTTGTTATTATAAAGCTCTAAGCTTCGACATGGATTCGAAATTCCCAAACCTCAACATTCAATGCCAATTAGAAATACGAGGCCCTTTGGATCTACCATCTTGAAATCATTTGGATCTATGAATTCGATTTTTAACTAGATCTGAAACTCGACCTATGTTTGGCATCAATTAATGAAATAATTAGGATGCTCAACATTCGATACTTTGAGCAAGAATCGATGATGGATATTAAATACTGATTAAACGAGATGGATGATGGAGAATGGATCAGATAAAATTTGAGGTTGTTTAACTTATGAGCTGGAGCCTGGAGATAGCTTTAGTAAGTGATAAGGATAATGTAACGACCTGCAATTCCACACATTTCCAGCTAACAATAAACCACACATGTCGAACTCGAATTGAATGAAAAGGCGAATAGTTAGGGGAAAGAAAGAAGAAAGAAGAAATAAAAGAAGAGAGAAAGAGAGGAAAAAAATAAAACAATGCAGAATCTCATAACGCGGCAGAACAACATATAATATAATATCAGTGATGTTTACAAAAGAGAAATTGTAATATACATACATCAATCAGATTACAACAACAAATCACTAATCATCAGCCTAGACAGTTATAACAACCTGTCCTCACAAATGCTAATTATTTTGAACAACCAATGCAATGGAAAATAAATATATAAGTGAATACGACTTGAAGACCTCTAGCTCGTCTTTAGAAGCTCCAAAGCATCCAAACTGAATCTGTAAATATACTCGGTCTGAGCCTAGCATTAAATGGGAAGCATACCTGGATTAGTCTGGTAAATCAGCGTGAGAAAGCACGTCTCAATTGGATTTAAAATCATAAAAACTTTTCAAAACAAAGGTACCTCGTAAGATCACGCCGCATATAAACACAGATTGGTTTTTACCTTACGATAACCAAAACACTTCATATCAAATCCTCTAATATTATAATAGTGTCTAGGATACAAATACATATTAATCATAGCCGAAATTATTACATTGGTTAAATTCCAGCATAATAGGTTTACAACTAAAACCGTAAAGACTCATATTAGAGAATGGATTCCATAAAGTGGCAGGTAAGGACTACCTTCCGTACAGTACATTTCTAGAGGAATGTATTGAGGATCAACAACTTTGAAACCTCTACATCTAGCAAGACTGGCCTACCTGCAGACCCATCTGGTGGCGGGTAGAACCGAATATGACATTAGCTCGGTCGTTCTCGACCTATCCTTGGCCATAGCATACACAACAAAACCCAAAATATAAAGGATAATATAGAATGGTGATGACCATATCCTAATGGGAGTGACCTATTTAGCCTTACAACATACCCTGTTTCAGCCATTTCCTAGTGTGAGGCTTAAGTAACATATTACCTTTTACAGAACAAATCCACTTTAAATGCCACATTTCTGTTTCCAACAACACTCTAATTGATTTCCACAAAAGTACAACCTCTGAGCTCGTACATATCAGAGAAGGGTGTTAAGTATAAGAGGGGTTACCTCCTACACCACCAACAGATGTACGTTTTTAAAAACCAATGTACGTGGTTCTTAGAAATGCAATGTCAGACATTCATCCATGAAAGTTGTCTAGGAATAGGACAAACCAAAGATACTTTCCTACTATGTCTTGTTGGGAATCAACCCTAGGATTAGTAGCGAGCAGTCCTTGCATCGAAGATTTTCATAACATGGCACTACCGCCACCATATATATATAATATGGAATCGCGGGGCTACTGGCAAGAAGCCCTACATCATGAAGATCTCCATCTTCAAAAATCATCATCTTCAACCAATCTGGACTTTTGAATGCATACTTTGGTCCGAAGTGGTTTTCAGATAAATCCGATCCCGATCTCTCCAGACCAACAATCAATAAGAGGCCCTCAACCTCATAAGGAAACCAAGTCCCGTACACTTATCACGTTTCCAACTCTCAACTTGCTATCCTTTGGCCAAGATGGAAGCTCAGTAGATTGAAGTACCATAGTCACTTTGCACTACTCAAATCAACATTCTTAACATCAAATGATAATCAAGCCTAGTCAATTGACCTCATACTAAATGCATGACTAATCAGTTCCCACATCAAGTGAAGGAACCAAAGATGGCCAAAAATACAATCTAGCACACAAGCAGTCACTAGGCTTGTTTAATTAATCTTTTATTAATCAAATCACTTTCCAAATATTTATCTCAAAATATCTTCAAAAGGATATATTCTCAAAACCATTTTAATCTTTAGATTCTTGGAAAACATTTCCATATACTTATCTCAATGGTATAGGTATATTCACAAACCATTTCGTTTTCAACACTTAGAAAATATCTCTATATACTTAAATTTGTAATAAGTACATTTACAAATCATTTAAGGAAAGCTTCATATTTTCTAAAACATGCTTTATTGGGTCAAAATGAATATTGCGTAAAACATCGTTACAACAACCCAAAATAGTATGGGGATTTGACTGTTTATATTTATGAATCCCATATACTATATAAAACATTTTCTTTTGGAAATCACTTACTATAACAACAAAGCTATAGTATATGCCTTCCTTGCTTTCTCGAAAACAGCTATCATAACAGTAAATGTTGAAATTGATGTCTTCATCTCTTAGTACATTTTAAATCACCTTTTCAAACCACTTAACTCTATTGGGAAAGATCACTTTCAAAATATTGATTTAAAAGATTATTTGTAACTTTCAAAATGCAAATGTACTTTCTTTATAAACATCCATATTCAAATCTCAACATAGATAATTTCCATATTTATAAAACTATGTTTATAAATCTCCTTTCCATCTTATAAAACTTCTCTTTATAAAATCTCTTTATTTATAACATTCTATTTATAAATCCATTCCTTTATAAATCTCATTTATTTATAAAATCCTATTTATAAATTTATTTACAAAATATCAATAATAAATCCATTTTTAATATCTATAAAACTCCGTTTATAAATCTATTACTTTATTTATAAAATATTACTTTTATAAATCTTTTGTATAAACCATTTCAGAAATATTCGTTTCAAACATTTCTATCTTCTTTAAAACTGTATTTCCACTAAAATAAAAAATGGACTTATTTATTAAGTTTTTAAAACTTTTATAATACAGTTCAAAAATCTTTGTTTGACATATTTTACAAATTATCTGTTGGGCGTGTTCTCACCCAGAAGGCCTCGAGACTAAGAAGCTTGATTCATTCGGCATTCTCGTTTTCCAGGACCTCATTCGGCATACCCCATTCGGTAGACCTCATTCGAACTCATTCGGCAGACCAACCTCTCCTAACTCCATAACCGGACCAACCTTCCTATCTCCCACCGAACCACCTCCTGCCGAACCAACCGGACCAACCCTCCTGCCAAACCAATCGGACCAGCCCATGCCGAACCATCTCCACACCGGATCAACCTCACTATCCCACCACTGGTCCAAGCAACTGCCGGTCCATTCTACACTCCAACCACCTCCGAACCAAGCAATGACGAACCAAGACGTACCAGGCCAGATCACATCAGCCCAGGCCCGTCAGCAACTATACACATCCTAGACCCCTACCCCCAACCTCACTCTATAAATAGAGGGGCAGGGGTACAACAATGGGGGACAAGTTTGAGAGCTCAAGCACGGAAGGAACTTTCAAACAACTTTCTTTTACTTGTATCTAAGCTTTGTACTTGTAATCAGAATAAGAGAAGAGAAATAACATATAAAGTGGACGTAGGCACATTCTGGCTGAACCACTATAAATTTGTGTGTCTTTTTACAGTTTAGCCCCTGTTTTTCATATATTTGCATAAATCGCTCAAATCACTAAGAATAACATAAGATCTACTAAATCATACAACTTTGAGGTGTTTGTCCATTTTTTGTGCAAACATTTTTGGTGCTTTCATTGAGAACTAGAAGCTCGAAGCTTCAGCTTCATCCGCTTAACAAGTTTTCCTAACAGCATTGTCCGTCACTTGGAAAACATGCCTCCCAAATAGAGAAAAGATGTTAGCAAAGGAAAAAACATCGCATCCAGCAGTCTTCCAGATCCAGCTGTCACGAATCAAGTAAATCGTCCTCCTCCAGCAACAGTAACAAATGAAGAACGGGCTAACCCAACTACTCCTGCCACAGAACAGCCTGCAGCAATTACTAGAGCAGATCTGGACAGAGTTGTGGTTGAAGTAACTAACCGCTTCACGTCCCAGCAGGAAGCCTTGGTGGACCATCTCATGTCACGCTTAAGGGACGCTGAAGAATCCAACCGCAACACTGAATCATGGGGCGAGTCCCAGTCTGGAGGATCTCAGAGACAACAAAGATCTTCCTTCTTCGAAGGAGCTAACGGCAGAAGTAGCCGTGGTAGGAGCCGAGACCGAGCACAGCCCGAAGTTAGGCCTGAGGAAGCGTTTGGTACCGAACCCAACGGGGAAGGTACCGGACGAAGGTCAACTGTAGCTGAGCCTGTCATGCTGCCTAACCACAGAAACGCCAGTGAACGGGGCCGAGCTAGAGTCCAGCCCGAAGTTGGACCCGAGGAAATGCTTAGATCAGAACCCAACAGGGGGAGATCAAGGCAAGGGCCAACTGTAGCTGACCCAAGCATGCTCCCAGAAGATCAAAGGCAGCCACTGGAAAATATGAGGAATGATAGACGATACCATCCCTACAGGTCATCTGGACGGAATCAATCCCACAGAACAGAACCAAACTCATTTCTATCTGCTCCAAGTTCTGATGAAAGGATGGCACGCTTATTCAGAGAGTGTGTCCAACGGGAGCAAAGAGATCGAGGGATAGGCGCTAGGGTAACCAGCCCTTTCGCCCGCAATATCGAAATTGCTATCACCCCCCGAGAATGGAAGATGCCAACAATGGAACCCTACAAAGGAACCTCCGATCCCGTTGTACACTTACAGAGGTACACGCAGCATATGCTCATGAGTGGAGCAACAGAGGGAGTACTATGCAAATGCTTTCCGCTCTTCTTAGCTAATCTTGCTACCTCCTGGTTCTGTCATCTACCCCAAGGATCCATCAGCTCGTGGGAAATGTTGAAAGAAAAATTTATCAGTCAGTTCCGCATTCATGTGGAGCAACCTAAGGACGCTTATTCCTTATCCAGCGTCAAACAGAAACCTGGAGAAAAGCTGCAGCAATACCTAACCAGATTCAACGCCGCAGCAGCCGCAGTTCAAGATGCCGATGAGAAGCTTATCCTAATGGCCCTCTGTAGTGGTGTGCATCCGGACACTAAATTTGCTAGAAGATTGACAAAAGAAAAACCAGCTACTTTACCCGATTTCTTCCATGAAGCCGGAAAATACATGAGGCTTGAGGATGCTGCCGTTGAGGGGCAGTCCGGACAGCAAAATAAGATGACCCATGGCAATGCCCCTGCTGCGGCAAGGGACGTTCGAAGAAATGATTCCAGAGACAATGCTGGGGGCAAGAAGGGAGAAAAGCGCCTATATCGGCCAGGACCAAGGTTCGACACTTACACCCCTTTGAACGAGGCCGTCGAAAATATCTTCCTTGCCACCCAAGGCGAAGTTAGATACAAACGCCCACCATACAAGAAAGAATCAGATAACGCACAGAGGTATGGAAAATTCTGCCGCTTCCACGAATCTCACGGACATGATACCAACGAATGCCATCATCTCCGAGATCTGATTGAGGAACACATCAGAAGGAAGAAACTGGAACGTTATGTGAAAAGTCAAGACAGGACTCCAGCTCCTGCCAATGAAAACCCAAGGCTACCCTCACCAGGGACCGACAGAGGAAACCGCAACGCTAGCAGCTCTAGTCAAGAGAAGATAGTGGTCCATACCTTCTCAGGAGGTCCGCACATCGCAGACAGAAGTTGGAGAGAGATGGAAAGATATTGGAAGTCGCTTAGAGACAATAAAGACTGTGTCAATACGGTTATAGAAGAGCGCCACCCAAAGCGGAAAGAAAGTGATGACATCACATTCAGTAAGCGTGACCTAGAAGGAAGACAGTACCCTCACATGGATCCCATGGTTATCTCTGCCCGACTCGGTCCCGCCGAAGTTTACCGAATCCTGGTAGACACTGGAAGCTCTGTAAATATCCTGTTCAAACACGCATTCGAAAAAATGAAGCTATCAATGAAGGATGTATCTCCCTGCGATAAACCACTACACGGTTTCACTGGAGATGCGAAGATGCCCCTTGGGCAGCTGGACCTCTTTGTTGAGATTGGAAGCCATCCCCGCTCCGTTGTAAGGAAACAGACGTTTGTGCTGATAGAAAACCATTCGGCCTACAACGCCTTCTTAGGAAGACCAGCCTTGTCTGACTTCCAAATTGTCCTAGCCCCATGGTGCCTGAAAATGAGATTTCCAACAGACAATGGGGTACGGGAAGTGGAAGGAGACCAGGATATTGCACGAGACTGCTATGTAACCGAACTTCGCAACAACCACAGGAAGGATAAAGGGAAAGGTGTAGAGATTGCCCTTTGCACAAAAAGCCTTGAAGCATAGCAACTAAAGAAAGCCCCTCCTCTTCGATACACCAGCGACCCTTTCAATGAATTAGACCCTAGGGACAAAGAGGAGGAGGCCACCGCCGAGCCTGCAGAGGCTATGGAGTTTATATCTATAGACAAGCACGACTCAAGTAGGCTACTGAAAATTGGGTCCCAGCTGAAAGCTGAATTGAAGGAACAACTCATTGATTTTCTCCGCCACAACTTGGATGTATTCGCTTGGTCACACGCTGACATGACCGAAATCTCCCCCGACATAGCATGCCACGTATTAAACATTGATCCTACCAAGGCGCCTGTAAAGCAAAGAAAGAGAAGTATGGGGTAGAGCGATCAGCAGCCCTCGATGAAGAAGTAAAGAATCTACTCGCCAATGACCTCATACGAGAAGCTATCTACCCGGAATGGGTCGCAAACCCGGTGCTGGTAAAAAAGGCTAATGGGAAGTGGCGCACCTGCATTGACTTTTCCAACCTAAACGATGCCTGCCCAAAGGATTGCTTCCCACTTCCCAGAATCGACCAACTTGTAGACAGCACAGCCGGGCACGAACTCCTATCCTTTATGGATGCATACTCAGGATATAACAAAATTCCTATGCATGCTCCCGACCAAGACCACACTAGTTTTATCACCGACCGGGGCTTGTACTGCTATAAGGTAATGCCTTTCGGACTCAAAAATGCAGGAGCCACCTACCAGCGCCTCGTCAACAAGATATTTGCAGGGTTGATAGGAAAAACTATGGAAGTATATGTGGATGACATGCTAGTAAAGTCAAGGAAAGACATAGATCACGTGAGCCACCTAGGCAAGATGTTTCAAGTACTTCGACAATTTGGAATGAAGTTGAATCCGCTAAAATGCTCCTTCGGAGTGTCATTTGGAAAGTTCTTAGGATTCATCGTTCATGCCAGAGGGATAGAAACAAACCCTGAACAAGTCCGAGCGCTAAGGGATATCAAGATACCTTCCACTCGGAAGGAAATGCAAAGTTTGAACGGAAAAGTGGCCGCTCTAAGCCGATTCATCTCCAAGGCGACGGACAAGTGCGTCCCCTTTTTTGAAGCTCTAAAGAAAGACAAGGGAAAGTTTGAATGGACTGACGAATGCCTGACCGCTTTCCTCCACTTAATCGAACACCTCCAGAAACCACCGGTGCTCTCAACTCCAAGCGAAGGAGAAGAATTATACCTATACCTCGCTGTGTCATCCCACGCCCTAAGCGCCGCCTTGGTAAGGGAAGATAACCGCACGCAGCGGCCAGTTTACTTCGTCAGCAAAAGTTTTACTGGGGCAGAAGTCAGATATCGTAAACTTGAAAAGCTAGCATACTGTTTACTTATCACATCACGGAAGCTGCGTCACTACTTCCAGTCCTATTCCATCAAAGTTCTGACCGATCAACCACTGAGGCAGGTACTCCATCGCCCCGACACTTCTGGGCGACTACTTAAATGGTGCATTGAACTAAGTCAGTATGATATCACCTATCACCCTCGCACCGCCATCAAGGGACAGGCCATGGCTGACTTCATTGCAGAATTCACTACCAACGAAGATAAGGAGCAATTGGAAATAACAGGAGACATCAAATGGAATCTCTTTGTGGATGGCGCGTCGAACGAACAGGGCTCGGGGGCAGGTGTTGTAATAATCACTCCCAGGGGAAATAAACTGCACTATGCTATAAGGTTGGAGTTCGCTGCCACCAACAACGATGCAGAATATGAAGCCGTGATAGCCGGACTAGAAATTGCCATCGAGATCGGAGCCAATTCTTTGTGTCTTCACAGCGATTCTCAACTTATTGTTAATCAAATACTAGGAGAATTCCAAGCTCGAGAGGAACGACTCATAGCATATCTAAAGAAGACCAAGTTGCTTCTCAGCCGATTGGACCACTACTTTGTCAAACACATCCCTCGGGAAGAGAACCAAGAGGCCGGCGAATTGGCAAAGCAAGCAAGTATGAAAGACATCGCCATTTTCGAGGCAGTAACCATCTCAAAGCAAACGGTTCCAAGTTTTGAGCAAGTGAATCTGATAGCTGCAACCGAAGAAGCAACTTGGATGACTCCCATCCGAGACTACCTACAAAATGGCACACTACCCAACGGGCGTAGCAAAGTCAAGAAAATCTTGAGGAAAGCGTCCCGCTACACAATACAAGAAGACATCCTCTATCAGCGTGGGTTCTCTAACCCATTATTAAGGTGTGTCGCCGGAAGGTAAGCCAAGGAAATCTTATCCAACATTCACCAAGGAAGCTGCGGAGATCACACCGGAGGGCAAACATTAGCAAAAAAGATACTCCGATACGGATATTTCTGGCCCACCTTAAGCAAGGACGCCTTAGATTTCGTCAAGAAGTGTGACAGATGCCAAAGATTTGCTAAGATTCCACGACTACCGACAACTGAGATTACTCAAATGACCAGCCCTTGGCCCTTCGCAATATGGGGAATTGACTTAATCGGCGAGCTACCGATGGGCCGAGGCGGGGCCAAATATGCTATAGTGGCAGTTGATTATTTCACCAAATGGGTGGAAGCGGAACCTCTGAATAAAGTATCTTCAGCAAAAGTTATTAACTTCTTAATCAAAAATGTTCTATGCATGTACGGAGTCCCACTCAAAATCATATCAGACAATGGACTTCAGTTTGACAGCGAGGAATTCGCCAACTGGTGCCAGGAACACGGAATTCATAAAAGCTTCTCATCCGTAGCATATCCCCAGGCGAACGGACAAGTCGAAGCAGTCAACAAAATTCTGAAAACTCTGATCAAAAAGAAGCTCGAAAAGTCAAAGGGCGCTTGGGTGTATGAACTCCCTACGGCACTGTGGGCCTACCGCACATCTTTCAGAACATCAACGGGGCACACTCCTTTCTCTTTGGCATACGGATCGGAGGCTTTGCTCCCAGTTGAAACTATTGTGCCTTCCCACCGTAGGATCCACTATAACCCGGAAGAGAATGAAGAGCTCCTCCACATGTCTTTGGATCTAGTTGAGGAGAGAAGAAATGATGCAGTCCTTAAAACAGCAGCCCACAAGCAGAAAGTGGCAGCGCAATACAACTCCAAAGTCAAGCATCGTACCTTACAGGAAGGGGATCTTGTCCTCAAGCGAATCTTCCCTCGCCCCGGAACACTAGACCCAATCTGGGATGGACCATATGTAATTCATAAAGATCTCCACAACGGAGCCTATATTTTGTCAACAGTGGACGGAGAGGTGTTCCAGAGGGCATGGAACATCCAACACCTCCGTCGATACTTTTCTTAACTTGTATTGCCCATATGAAGTGAATTAACAAAGAGAATCAGTGGACGTAGGCATTTTCGTGCCGAACCACTTTAAAAAACCTTGTCTCTTTTTTAACTTGTTCCTTTGTGTCTGGGCTGCTTGTTAACTTTATCCTTTTCTGTTGAAAAAAATCCTGAGTATATAGCATTTCTATTCGAAGCACTCCACAATGCAACTTCACCTGGACAAGACCCAACAGGTACTATGCGAATCTATGCCCTCGCCAATGAGACACTTTTGCTCCAGCATCCCTCTGCTGCGGGTTAACTCATTGCTCGTGACGGCCCTTAAAGCCAACTGTAATGAGCCGATTATAAGCCACCAAGAAGGCTGACTATAGCCGAGGCAGCTCATTACGGCGTTAGGCTCGCCGGCAACTGTGAACCGACTATAAGCCCCAACATAAGGTGTGGCCAGCCAGGGGCAGTTCACAGTTGACGATCGGCACCCACGCTAGCCGGCCACAGTAAATCGAATAATACCCACGATTACGGGCCATAATGGCCCGGGTAGTTACTGTGCGCGATCTTGGCTCCGATGTGTCTTAAGTGCGGCTGTGGTAAAAAAGAATTAACTCCCCGCGGAGGCGTAAGATGGGTGACGAATGTCTCCAAGACCCACAGCTAGGGAAAGTGACTACAAAACCCGTTTGCCACGAACTTAAGCACATCGAAGGCCTTCCGTGATTGGAAGTTTTACTATTTCACATATTTCAATTTTACTTAAAAAGCTTTCCTCCTATCCTCTATAACAATCCATAAAGTACAGGATACAGAGTAGGAGATACTCGCCAATGGATGTAGAGATTCACAATCGGATGGCAGGGCATTCAACTGCTTTCCATGCTCGGTCATACAAGATATTCGAAACTGCCATCTACAAACAGAACATGAAAGGCGGTATTTTCTTCCTTTATGTACAAATACATGACTATAATTTGTTCACACCACACACTAACATTGCAAGTCATGAAATTATGTCTTAAACCAGAACCCGACGTCAAATACAATTTAATTACAAGAATATACATAGCTATATTTCTCATACGACATGCCAAAATAACAGCAAACATTCAAAAGACGACGAAATCAGCTTAAGTTAAAGAATTACACGTCAAAAATAAGACTATTTATTACAAGTGGCAAAATATTACAACCCAAAGGCTACGTTACTATTTTTCGATTAACATATACAACACTGTCAAATCCACAAAAGGAGTTTTTCCAGGTATAATCAAGGGGCCGGCTGCAGTGGAGCTTTATCCTTGCCCTGTTGACCCCCTGTCCAGTCAGAAAAAGGACTCATTAGCAATAAGCAACCAAGTTGATGGAGAAACTACAAAGGGAGACTTACCAGCGCCTGCTTCCTGACTATCCTGATCGTCATCCTCTACCTGCACACCTACCTCCTCAGCGGCAAGCAACCGCATACCTTCCTTCACCGCCACCTTCTCCTCCTTGGCAAACTGGGCAGTGACCGCATCCATGCTGAAGGCCACGCCACCATCTTTATCCGCATCGGCCCTAGCCTCCTCCAGAGCCCGAAGATAGATCTTAGCCATGATCCTGGGATAATCATCCATCCAGGATAGGTTGCCCTGCTTCCAGGTTCGGAAGTACATGTCCTGAAGCATTTCGTCCATCATCCCCTCATTCTCCTCAAACTCCCTCATCCGGGCCTTGGAAGCCGACAACCTCCCAACGGCAGCATCTCTCTCCGATCGGTATCTTGAGCAGTCTGCTAGAAGGGATCCCCGCATTGCCTCCATCTCCTCCCTCAACTTGGCTTGAGCAAGCTCTGCAGCCTCAAGTTTCCCGGACAATTCCTCCACCTGCTCAAGATCCGCTTTCCGAACCTCGTCCACCGTGGCAATAGCCATGTCAATCCGTTCTTTGTAAGTAGCTTCCATTGTCCGCAATTCGGCCCGACTGGCCTCTTCCATGGTTTTCCTTAGTCGTCCAGTAGCAGCCTCATGCTGAGAAATCTGAATAGCCTGATCCGCAAGCTGTTTGGCCTGATCCGAAACCACCAATCGAAGTCGGATATTGGCGCTCCCAATCTCCTCTCCGGCCTTAACCAGCCGGGCATGATGCCCCATCAGCTTCTTAGTCTCCTCCGCCACCCGGTCAATATTAGCCTTGGCCTCGTCTCCCATAGTGATTATACGAGTGGTGAGTAAATCGAGATCTAAGGACTTAGCTTCATCAAGTACTCGTACCATGGGGTTGCGGGGGAGAAGGTGTTTACCGGTGACTTCGTCAAAGGTAATATCATGAGAGCTTGGATCCAGATCAGGATGACCCGCAAATGGATTACGAGCCAAGTCAGGACGGTCGATATGAGTAACAGAAGGGTTTCCGGACGGGTGCGGAGAAGGTACAAACTCGCTATCCTCCTCCGTGATATCATGAAGAGGCTGAGCCGGGAACTGAGGACCAGGCGAAGGTTCGGATAAAGGACGACTCCTCTTTCTCTGCTGAATACCCTCTTCGATAACCCCGAGAAGAGGACGGTAGCCGACTACATCCCCGGAGCGGTGGGTCGAAGGCTTCGGCTTGACAGAAGTTTTGGAAAGCTTGTACTGTTCAAGCCTGTGCCGAAAATCTGAGGCTTTGACCGTCTTACCTGCTCCTGATATGAAGAAAAAGTGTCACAAGCTTATATTGTTCTATATTTCGAGAAAACACGGCAAATTAAAAGGAGAGAAACACATTTGTGGTTGTACAAACCCTGGGGAGGAGTAGGATACTGCAATAGGCCCTGGATTTCATTCCAGGACGGGAGCGGGTCATAAAATATTCCTAAGTCCCTATCATTAGTGAAGCATGCAGGAGTCAAGAGTTCACCTTGAGTCGTCGGAGCCACCCTGGCTGGAATGGTCTGGGAAGACTCGCTTGCACTGGTCCCGGCCTTGTCCGCTTTCCCGGTTTTCTCTACCAAAGCCGGATCTTCGTCCAGCCTCTCGAAAGCCTGGTGGAACGCATCGTCCGTCCACTCCTGAATCTCGCCCGCTTGCCCAGGAAGCAAGGCCCCGATGCCATCGCCACCTTTATCACCTTCCCGACCATCTCCACCCTCGCCTCTTTCCTCCTCTATGTCTTCCTCCTCCCGGGTAAGTGGACAATTGCTGGGGGAGGGACCGTACGACTTCTTGAGTTTCTTACCTCCGACAGCTGGAGGTTTTGTGAAAGGTTTCCTCTTGCTACTCTCTACCGTAACACCTTCCTTGGTCTGAGCAGCCGCCCTCTCCTCCGCCGTTTCCCTCAGCTTGACTACTGACTGCTGTGGAAGGATTAAGTTATACTCCAGAAGGATCGCATTTCTGATCAGGAAGGCAGATGATCTATATTTCCCGAGAATAGCTTCTATCTCAGCCGCCGTCTGAACCAGGCGGTCAGTCTCCACAACCGCAAAGCCACCTGTCGCTAGCAAAAATGAGGAAGTATGAGAAGAAGCATCGCAATCGAAATGGAAATTATGAGTAAAAGCATCAACTTACATCCTGAAGTAAAGCGCCGAATTGATACAGAGTCGTCCCTAACAAAGAACCATTCCTTCTTGAACATGCTGAATTTGGAATACAGATCCAAGACCGGCTTGAAGGTCACAGCTGATTCCAAGCTAATGTATGGGGACCCCTTCTTATAGCCCCTCAGGTTATATAGATACCGGATCTCTCGGTTGGAAGGAGCACGACCATACTTCCTCCGGAAAATGACGAAGATGCTCACCAGTATAGCATAGGAGTTGGGTTGAAGCTGGAACGGGGCCACCTTAAGATATGTAAGGAAGCTGGCTATCCAAGCGTTCAGAGGAGGGATGGCACCACACATGCAGTGGTATCTGCTGTAGGCGAAGTACCCTTCAGGAGGATCATACGGCATAACGTCTCTCCCAGGCAATAGCAAGCGCGCCCTATCGATTCCAAAGGATCGGGAAATGACATCGAGCTGCTCCTCCTTGAGGGAACTAGGAAAGCAATCGGGCGGGGAGTTCAGAAGCTCCTGAGGGCCGTACCCGTCCACTAGTGATCTCGGGGCAGATCCGTGACGTTCTGGATTCGGCTGAGCTGGGGGCACGGCAGAGGAACCTCCTTCACCCCCGGATTTCTTTTTATCTGATCGAGTTTCCACTTTACGAGACATTATCTACAACACCGGAAAAACATGTTGTTAGAACAAAGGATGTAACAAAGTAAGTATATAATATGGAATTTCACTCATAAAATCAGAATGTTCAAACTCCCGTTGTCATTCGGTAAAGTAAATGCAAAATTCTCAAGGCCGTTCGGTAGTTCCCATATCCATTCGGCATTTCCAACGTCATCCGGATATGACCACATCCGGCATCTCCATGCTATAACCCACTCGGCATTCCCAACTCCATCCGTTTATACAGATATACAACTACCTTCGATAAACCATTTGTCCAACATAGAAAGGATCTCACCTGATTCAGTGAAAATAGGGAAATTGATTCGTGCACCACGTTGATTCGGCTATCACTTTGATTCGGCTACCAAATTGATTCGGGTATCACTTTGATTCGGCTACCAGGTTGGTTCGGCTACCACGTTGATTCGGCTACCACGTTCGACTCAGCTACGAAGTTTGATCCGGCAAGAGCAAATGTTTAGTTCGGCAGGTAGGAAATAGCAAAGGCGTACGGTCCCTACTTATAAACAAAAGGACACGACCGAACCATCTCATTCGGCATCCAAGGGCCAATTGAAAATGTCAAACAAAGCGCGCCATATTGAAGAATATGCCCCACTTTGGGGGGCAAATGTTGGTCGTGTTCTCACCCAGAAGACCTCGAGACTAAGAAGCTTGATTCATTCGGCATTCTCGTTTTCCAGGACCTCATTCGGCATACCCCATCCGGCAGACCTCATTCGAACTCATTCGGCAGACCAACCTCTCCTAACTCCATAACCGGACCAACCTTCCTATCTCCCACCGAACCACCTCCTGCCGAACCAACCGGACCAACCCTCCTGCCAAACCAACCGGACCAGCCCATGCCGAACCATCTCCACACCGGATCAACCTCACTATCCCACCACCGGTCCAAGCAACTGCCGGTCCATTCTACACTCCAACCACCTCCGAACCAAGCAATGACGAACCAAGACATACCAGGCCAGATCACATCAGCCCAGGCCCGTCAGCAACTATACACATCCTAGACCCCTACCCCCAACCTCACTCTATAAATAGAGGGGCAGGGGTACAACAATGGGGGACAAGTTTGAGAGCTCAAGCACGGAAGGAATTTTCAAACAACTTTCTTTTACTTGTATCAAAGCTTTGTACTTGTAATCAGAATAAGAGAAGAGAAATAACATATAAAGTGGACGTAGGCACATTCTGGTTGAACCACTATAAATTTGTGTGTCTTTTTACAGTTTAGCCCCTGTTTTTCATATATTTGCATAAATCGCTCAAATCACTAAGAATAACATAAGATCTACTAAATCATACAACTTTGAGGTGTTTGTCCATTTTTTGTGCAAACATTATCAGTTTATAATACCAAAATCATACTTTTTATTTTATTTAAAATAAACTACTTCTTTTAATAATTCAAGAATAATTATTAAAACATATGTTATTTCAAAGTCACTTTAAAATCCTTTTAATTCAAAATCACTTTAAAATCTTTTTGAATCAAAATATTCACTTTATAGTATTTCAAAATACTAAAAATAAGGCCAAGTGCTACTATAGCACTATATAAGAAAAATCATATCCATGTCATCAAATATGGCATCCAACAAATCATATATCACAATATATATGAAAAGTAAAATCCATACTGGTAGGGAATCCCGTTAGATTACTCCAACCTATCGTTCTACATCACATACAGTATATAATCATATAATATGGGTCATCCGTAACTACGTGGGTACATATAAAAAGGTCATCCGCTCCAATGGCAGGAATAAATCCAAACCAACTGATAAAATAATAAATCATCCAAACAATCAACAAACAAGCATCAATAAAAATTTCCGCACTTATATAAAGTATAAATGGGCCGGAGAGGTGTGTTTAACTCGCATAAATTCTAGTTATCGCCAAAGTGTTTTAGTTTTCAGTTTGAAATAAAATCGAAGGGACATTCGATTTTAACACAAATTCCCACTAGCTCCAAATCCATCTAATCTTATTCCATAATGTAGCATTTGTCAATACGAACCTAACGCGACTGACCGCATTCGATTTGGACCTCGTATGAAAGAGTTATACAATTTATATGATTTCGAATTATTTAAAATAATAAATTTTCTTAATTACATTCATTAGCGCTTAACCTAATCACATTTTAAACAACCAGGCACACTAATCTCTCGTTGTTCAAACCCATCATTGCGACTTTCAATTTCCTCGCCGCCGCTGCCTCAGTTGATCGCACGCCGCCGCGTCCATGCCGCCAACTCCCCAGGCTAAGCCGCGTAGATCCCTACAGGTTTGACCCCCTCTCGTTCACCTGAAAACAGCAAGGGACATCATGCCGCTCAACTTGAGATCCATGCCTCCATGCTTCTCCATTCAATGATCCAACTTGTCATGGGTTCGTCTTCCCTAACTTTACAACTTTGCAGTTGGGGTCGATGGCCGATACAGCCCGTGGTGGCTCCGATCGAAGACGGTCGTTGGAAGAAGGAGAAAAATAAATGGTGGCTGTGTTATTTCATTTTAGGGTTTTGCAAAATGGAGAGATGGTGGTCCTTTTATGGAAAATTTCAAAGCACTATTCATGCTCTAAAATTTCGAACTCCAAACGAGACGTCCCGCCTAGTGTTCTATACTAAATACCCCTATTCCGAATACAATGGAACTAGTATTGTGGCCTAATTCCATCATATACAGAAGTTAACTTTCAAAATCAAATTATATTAATTTAAATTCCTTTAAATTAATTTCTACGTGTTTCGAGCTCGCTCGACTAAATGATACTCCGATCGCCACGAAATTCATTAACATACAATAATTCACTATTATGGTCCAATGGCACCGATTTCTTTAAAATCCAAGACAGTGCCCCGGAAGGTTATTTTCACACACTAATTAAAACAAATTATTATTAAAACCATTCTAATCACTTTTAATTCAAATTTAAAATTTTACTATCTTCATTCTTATTTAAACAGAATTTAAATCAGCTTTTAAAATCATTTTTTTCACATTAAACCCCTATATTTGAAATTTAAGCTATCTTAACTTATAAAATAAAATTTTCAATATTTCAAATTAATTAAATATTTCAAATTCAAATGACCAAAATCCTGGGTTGTTACAGATAATGTCGAGAGGATGAAATCAACATTGCTTATTTACCACCAAATTTATGTCGTTTGTTGTTCATTCCTACAAATATTAATAATGATCAGTTTCCAGATTTTGAATTTAAAAGTGATTGGATTTGAAATTTTTCCTAAAATACGAAATTGAAATCCTTTTAGGGTATTTCAATCATTTTCAAACATTCGGAGGTTCGATCCCTCCTTTTAGTGCCAAAATTTTAAATCGAAATTTAGTTCAACGTTCGAGTTATGTGTACAAGGAGGCATGTTCGAAGAAATTCTTATAGCACCCTTTGGTTTTATGATTATTCATGGAGTTGTTCAAAATATAGTTCATAAGTTCAAAAGGTAAAATAGGTAAGTCCAAAGTCAATAGGAAATATGCTCAAATCATGTCTTTTATTTTCTAACGAACATGTTACAAGGTGTGCAAATATGTGATTTTCTAATTGTTCAAGCTTTATTTGCAAATATATATCATCTCCTCCCTCGTTAGCCTTTTTTCATTAGAATTGTCCTCGAGCATTCAATGAAGAGTACTTGAAGAAGATCCTAATTGGTAAAAAGTGATAAGATTGAGAAAGAATTTAAGGGCCTCTTTCCATGAAGAGGTGCATCTCTATTTATAGCAGTTGGAAGGAGGTTGGCTTGCTTCCATTGGTGATGTAGGACTTTATGGTGTCATTTGTTACTATCTTGGTGGTGGTCTCAACATGGAGCATGTAATGGATTGTGAAGGCTTTTGAAGTTTATGAAGGAAAATACACTAAATCCTCTTGAATTTGCTCTAGTAAATGATCTTGTTCTTCTTTCTTTGCACAACCTTTGACATGCTATGGCATTGATGTTGTGCGACATCGATAGTATGCAATATTCATGAAATACGACATCGATTAGCACTTGATGCTTATTATCATGTGGGCAACTTTCAATATGGAAACCTCATCATAACCCTTCAATGTTCTTTTTCCTATTGATCATTCATGATTTTCTTCTCATTTGTTCGCGTTTGACATCAATGAAGCACAACACAGTTGAAGAGAGATATCGATTGAATGTGATACGGAAAAAGTGTGGCATCAATAGAATGCAGCATCAATGAAGGGCGACATTGATGGAGTGCGGCATTGATATGATGCGTTATGGGTTACTTGCGACATTGATAATATCTGTTATGGATTACATGCGATATTGATAATATGTGGCTTTAATGATGTACGACATGGAATCTATCCAATATTGATTAAGTGCGGCATAGATGTTATATGGCAAGGAAGTAGTGCAGTGTCATTATCAGTTGTAGGCCTTCGATATCAATTATTCCCCAGCCTTAGCATTTTGAGCCTTAAACTTCAAGATAAATCCTTTGTTTCAGCATTGATTCCTTTGCTTGCCATCCTTAGAAAATATATGGATAATAATATATGTGCATGTATAATATATAGTGCTATATGTTATGTTGTCTTGAAATGTTTAGATAATATAAGTATACGTGTATGTGTATAAAATAATTTATGAAATTGATAAAATTTAATTAAATTTTTTTAATTAAATAAATTCATTAAAACTTAATTAATAAATTATAATACATATGTGTGTGTGTGTGTGATGTATGTGTATTACTATAAAGGTTATAGAATACAAATATTCAATATAATATGTTAAAATTGAATAATATACAATTAATTTAAGTGTTAATTAATTAAGGTTAACTAAATATGATTTAGTTAATATAACGTTATACATAAGATTATTATATAAGCTAATTAAAATATAAATGTTATATAATAATGAAACTTATATAATATAAATGTATAAACTAAAGGTGGAACATTAAAGAAATCCTAAATAGACTTGAGGATTAAATACATACGTAAATGTACGTACACCATGATTTCTGATGTGTCCAAAACTTGAATCAAGAGGGTAGTTTCATAAGAAATACATCATTTCATAAGTCGATATGACTCAATATTATATATTAAAGATTATGAATCTTTAATATAATGTTGTCCTCCGCTATATATATTAATAAATTACTTGCATACTTCTTAGTTGTTGAGCAAAGTTAAGCTAGGGATGTTAGGTGTAGTATTATTAATATATTAAATAAACAAGGTAAGATAACTATATCTATTTATTGAGTAAACTAAGGTACATATATAATACTTAAGGTCCTTGAGATATGGTTGATACGAGTGAATGATCTCTTTCGATTTGTTGAGCAAACTAAAGGTTGAAGTGAAATTAGGACATGGTACCATTGGTTAGGAGTTGTATATGATACAACCAATAAGGAGTTATCTATTGTTTGTAAAGCTATGAGGCTTTATGAGCAAATTAAAGATCAAAAATCCAAGACAGACGAGTCCTAACAACCACTAGTGAAGTTGAAAGACTTCTATGTTTTGACTTAGGGTTTGGCCAAGCATAAAAGACTAGTGGGAGCTTATTAGTAAAATGAAACATAAAGTTGAACCTTATTAATTTTATGAACATATAATATGATATTTTCTTAATAATCTATCAATTTAAACTTGTATAAATGTCAACTCCTAGGCTGTTTAGTGAAAACGACAAACAAACTAGAGCAAATGACTATGTTGATTGGGTGAGGGCTATAAAGATAGCATTGACACACGAGTGTCTTTGGTTGTTTATTACTTGCACTCCTATGAATATACTTGTTGAAAACTCTGACCCTGAACTGCATGTTGCTTTTAACAAGTGGGTCGCTGACCTGGAAATCGCCTAGGTTTTCGTGCTATCTACATTAGACAAGCATTGCAAAGGCAGCATGAAACCAAGCGTCCATTCAGTAGGAGCAGTGAAAGAGTTGATGAACCATTAGGGTTAGTATATAGTGATGTTTGTGGTCCAATTCCTGTAATCACCAAGGATAATTGTTCTTACTTTGTTACCTTCACTGATAATTCTCTAAACCGGGATATGTGTATCCTATGAATAACAAATCCAATATCTATGATAAATTTATTGAGTATAGGAATGTAGTTGAAAATCAGACAAACCAAAAAAGATAATTGGGTAGGAATTCCAACAACACTTAAAAGATAATTGGAATATCTCTCAAGTTACACCACCGTATACTCCGCAACATATGGTGTGTCAGAGCAAAGAAACTGAACCCTATTAGATATCATTCGTTCTATGATGAGTAAGGCTGAGTTACCTTTGTCTAATTAGAGATATGCGTTGGAAACCGCAGTGTATATGTTGAACTTGTTGGCCACTAAATCTATGCTTAAAATATAATATGAGATATGGTATGGTAAGAAATCCTAACTCATGTATTTGAAGGTGTGGGATTTTCCAGCCTACATTGAAACGTTGGTCCGAATAAGCTAGAGGCAAGATCGGTACTGTATAAATTTATAGGATATCCTAAAACTCAATGGGATATATATTCTACAATATCGAGGAACAAAAGGTTATTATTTCTTGACACATTGTCTTTGTTGGAAAGGAATTTCTATCAAATGAAATTAATAGCAAGGTCGTAGACTTGGATGGAATCAAAGAAGTTAACACTGAGGTCGAACCAGTGGGAGAACCGAGTTCACCCGTATACGAAAACATGCAACCTATTAGAAGGTCTAATAGGGAATTTCGTGCAATAGAGAGATACTATGGTTTTCTCATGGATGGCGAAAAGGAGGAAGGTGTCTTAGATGAGGACACTTCTCTGTCTTTCCAATAAGCATTATAGAGTAAAAACTACAATCTGGCTTGGAGCGAAGAAATCTGAGATGGATTCCATGTATGAAAACAAAGTATATACTTTGTTTGATGTACCTGAAGGGATAAAAACTATCGGCTGCAAACGGATTTTTAAGAAAAAGCTAAATGCAGATGGGAAAGTAGAGACTTATATGGCTAAGCTAGTTGAAAAAGTTTATGCAATGTCAAGGTGTCGATTATGATGAAACCATTTTGCTCATAGCTATGCTTAAGTCCATTCAGATTATGCTTGCCATTGCTGCTATTTATGACTACGAAATATGGCAAATGGATGTAAAGTCGGTATTTCTAAATGATGACTTAGAAGAGACCGTCTATATGTCGCATCTTGATGGTTTTTTTATTTAGTGGGAGTAAGGGCAAGGCTAGCAAGTTGTTAAAGTCCATTTATGGACTCAAAAAAGCTTCAAGGAGTTGGAATAAGTGTTTTGATAAGGTAATAAAATGGTTTGGTTTTTATTAGAACTCATAGGAAGCATGCATATACTCTTAGTGCTATATGTTAACAATCTTCTGTTGATTGGCAATGACACTTCGTTATTGCAATCAGTGAAAGCTTGGTTTTCCAAGAACTTCTCCATGAAGAATTTGAAAGAAGTAGCCTATATACCAGGAATAAAGACCTATTAAAATAGATTTAAGAGGCTGCTAGGATTGTCCTAATCCCTGTACATAGATACCATACTGAAGAGGTTCAGTATGGATCATTCCACGTATGGAAATGTTCCAATGCAATTTGAAATTGTCCTTTCTAAGATGGACGGTCCACATACTGATAAGAAGATATAGCATATGAAGAGGACCCCTTATGCTTTAGCCATAGGATCCATAATGTATGCTATCCTATGTGCTACACCGGATGTGGTAAACACATTAGGTGCATAAGCCGATACCAGACTAATCATGGAGAAAAGCATTGGAGGGTTGTAAAATGTATACTGAAGTATTTAAGAAATACTCGGGACTTATTCCTCATATACAAGAATGAAGACCTCTCAATGAAGGAGTATGCTAACTCCAGCTTTCTGAGTGACATCGGTGGTAGTACATCGGTGTTTGGTTACATTTTTTTGCTTAACGGCGAGGTCGCCAATTGGAAAAGTTGCAAACAAGAAAAATTAGCTAATTCGATGATAGAGGACAAGTATGTTGTCCTCAATGAAGCAGCTAAAGTGCCGGTCTTGATGCATAAGTTTTTCAGTGAGCTCAAGTGAGTCTGGATACCGAGAATCCAATGACATTGTTCATGACAACAATGTAGCGATATAGATTGCAAAAGAGCCTAGAGCACATAAGAACTCATGACATATTCTTTGCATCATTCACCTTATCAGAGAATTCATCAAGAAGAAAGAGGTCATGATACAGACAGTATATACCAAGGACAACATAGCAAATCCATTCACTATGGGTCTAAGTCGGTCAGTTTTTGAGAAGCTGATTGAAGGGATGGGATCACTCCATAATTGTCCCTAAGTGCATGTGGGAATTGATAGAGTTAGCGGTATACCCTAGGGGCAATTCTGTAATTTATTTTAAATTATTAACTCTGTAATCAATTCACGTTCATAATAAATGGTGTCTTATTTCCGTTAAATATTTGTTATAATGTGTTATAAATAATTAAATGTTTAATTAAATATATCTTACAGAAAATCCATAAAAGGTGTGTTTATAATAGTAGTTATAGATAGTTATAATCGCAGTATTGTATCATAATATAATAAGCATATTATGTTAATTATTCCTAGCATGATGTATCGAGACTGGATATGGATGCATCTATTGAGAGTAGAGTATGTAACACTCTCCAAAGGCTGGGCAGTGTATTACTCATGACTGCTGGGGGTACCAAGGGGTTATGAACCGATAATTATTGGATAACCATGGAATGACCCACTCAATAGCTTTTTGTTGAATAATATAACTAAGGTCAAACAAAAAATATCGATGTGACTCATTTACGTAGTTTTCTTCACTTGAGAATACCATTGATTTTCTATATGAAAGTTCTGCTTTGATTACAGTTGAATCATGGCACGTTGTCCATTAAACAACTATAGTTAGGTTGAGTGAAAGTATTGGAAGTGAAACATTGTTCAAGAGAAGATTTATCTCCTCAGTTATATGAGGTCAGTATCATGGTCAACTAAAGTCAACTCAGAGTCAAAATCTCTAGCCAGAGTTATTTGGTTAATAATGATTATTATTACTAAACCAAGGACTTTGTATTTGGACAATAGATTGAATATGGACGATAATAGAATTTTGACCGCTACCAAATTCTACAAGTCCAGAGTGATATAGTTTTGATGAAGAGAATTGATGTAAGTAATTATCTCCACTGGGTAAAGCTTAATAAAGTAAAATTAGATTTTACCGATACCAAGTAAGCGATAAATTTGGCCATAATGTCACACCCCTACTAAGTGAAGTGTGAACATTGTATTCAAATTGTTCGATATTAATCGCTAACCAAATTTACACCTAATAGTCACACAACCATTAATATTCATGAAATATTAATTATAATTTTTTTTATTTGATTTATGTTGGACAATATTAAACAGTATGCTTATAATAATTATATCGATATGCATTTAAACCGCATTTACATATGAAGAATATTGTCCAAGCATGAAATGGATTTAAGGCCGATATGGGGCTTGCTAATTTTGATTGTGATAGGAGCATGATGAGGCTGGCCATTTGATAGTTCAAAGGAAGGAGTTTGATTGTTTAAATAGAGAGAATGTGTAAGAGATAAACAAGGACCTTAATCCTATATTTGCCCTCTAATCTCTCCTTTATATAAGCATCTTCACCCTTACTTTTGAACCAATTTTTTTGGAGCCACCATTTCTTCCTTTGCTAGCTAAACTCACCGCCATTTCTGTTTTATTTTCAAGCCTTTAAAGCATCAAATATAATAATACAATTTGGTTATTGGTGCTAAACCAGTTTAGAAGCGAGCAACTTAAAAACTTGGAATTGGATTCAAGAAGTTCCTTTCTTCATTCCAATATGTACGTACTAGGCTTTGGTGAGAGGTATATTTCTGATTTACTAATGTTAAATATCACTTCTTAATAAATATCTCAGCTGCCTCTTCAATAATGACCTAAATTGTGAATTCACAATCGCCTCATCTCCCTTCCATTTCGTTCTCTCCCATCTTTCTTCGCATCCTACCTACACCTCTTCTCGTGATTTAGATTTCCTTCCTTGCTATTTTTATCGTGTCCAATAATGAATCAGAATTCTTAAGATCTAAAGACCTATGTCTATCATCCATGTGTTTGGGTAAAATAAGGAAGTCACTCAACCTCAACGTCGATTTTTCGTTGCTAGGTGATTCAAGGAAGAAGTCTGTGGAAGCTAAGAAAGTTTCTGTTGGTTTCTCCTTGAAACGACCCGACTTCCTATGCCCAGGAAGACGCATCATTATTAAGAAAGAAAGGGATAGAAAAGAGAAAAGATAGAGAATAAAGAAAGAACAACACTAGAATCTCAACAGCGGAACGAATAAATTATATTAATAACATAAGTATTACATAATATACAACGACTATCAGAGTTACACAGCTTATACAACACATACTAGACAGTTATAAACACCTGTCTAGTTATTACAACCTCAAATACAATTCAAACAAATGACTCAGAGATCAACACAGCGGAACCACTTATATATCTACAAATGCTGAAGCCTCCTGCTCCATTGCTTCTTCAGAATTCGTCAAAGAAAACCTGAGTCCCTTGGCTACTCGTAAAAATTTGAGTACCCAAGAGTTTATAAAACAGAAAATAAACACTTGGGTCAGACATGGGTCTGGTGTGAGTAAACGGGTTAAAGTTGTTTAACTTCAAAACCTTTTGAAAACAAAGGTATCACGTAAGACTTCCCACACATAAACATGAAAAAGTTTTTACCTTACGCTAACCAAAACTTTGATAGGAAATCGAGTTATATTATAATAGGGTCTAGGGTTTTCAAGTAAAATATTCACATAGCCGAAATTGTTACATTCATTAAATTCCAGCATACATAGGTATACAATCAAGTCCGATGGCACTTATTGGAAGTTGGATTTCCATACAATGGCAGGGCTACTGGGGTACCGCCCGTCACAGTACGTGGCCTAGATCAACGTACCGAGGAGTACGCCCGCTCCCCTGCAACACAAGGCCGGAACCATCCCTTACTAGATAATTCCCGCATAAGAAACCCCGCGGTTGTAGCTAGCAACCGCCCACAAAGCCAAAATAAAAAGGGACTCTAGACAGAGGAATCTTATACTACTTGGGCGCTACCCACTAACCTTGCTGCACCTCCCCTGTTTTAGCCATTCCCGGTTGATGAGGCTTGAGGCTACGATTACCTTTAATCAGATTACATCACTTAGAATGCTCATCGTCCACCTGACGATGTTCTGAAAGCATTCAATCCATACAAGTTCGTTCCGGGTTCGAACGAAACCGAAGGCATTATCTCGTTACACTCGTTTTGGAATCACCCTCAGAGTTAACGATAATAACCCTTGCACTCTGAATCTTCATCTTCACTTGAGATTCACAACCTAACGTTTAACTTGGATCGATGTGGTATTCGGATAAATCTGGAAACCCGATCCCGGTCTCATCGAAATCCAAACGTATCTTAAAGGCCAAGTTGTTTAAAGGTTTAAACAATTTAATTCAATACTTGAATTCATACAGCATTTAACACAGGTAAATATCACACATTTATCATAGATATATCCAATATCATATCATAGAATATCACAGCATATCATCCAATAGATATCATCCAATTCAGATATTCTACATAACAATCATCCATAAGCAACAATTATTAATCCCTATTACAATTAATTTAAATTAAATTAATTACTTAAGAATTAATTCCTAACCTTGCTTAATCAATCATTAATTAATTACAAACCTTTAATTAATTAACTACTCATTAAATATTAATCATCCTTGATTAATTATTCATTAATTACATAAATAATTATTCTTTAATTAATTTTACAAATTAATTATTCTTAACCATTAACAGTAATTAGCCATTTATTACATTCATTAATTACATTAATTAATGATCCTTAATTAATTACTTCCATTAATTAATTAGCTATAATTAATTACATTGACCCTTAATTAATTACATTAATTAATTAAACTTTAATTAATCACTTTTATTAATCCACCTTAATTAATCATAAACAGTAATTATCATCCTGTAATTACTTACCTTAATTAATTAACTTCTTAATTAATTATATTAATCCTTTAATTAATTATACCAAATAATTAATCCTTAATTACTTTTATAAAGTAATTATACTTCAATTACTTTCCATTAAGTAATTCTCTTTAATTAATTACATCCTGTAATTATACATTAATTACTTTACTAAGTAATTACACTTATCAATCTTATTAAGTATTCATACTTAATCCTTTATCAAGTGAATATCTTTAATTAATTTACAAATTAAGTATCCTAAATTAATCACATTCATTTATTAATTACAATTGAGTAATTCATCCCTTAATTTCCTTATACCAAATAAATTAACCTTAATTACAGATTAATTATTCTTTAATTATTAATTAATAAACCTTAATTATCAATTAATAAATCTTAATAACAAATTAATTAATCCTTAATTATTAGTTAATCAATTCTTAATAACAGTTAATTAACCTTTAATTAATCTTTATAGATTAATTATTTCTTATTTATTAATTAATAAAACATAATTATTAATTAATAAACTTAATTAAGTACTTCTTAATTACAAATTAATCAACCTCTAATTACTTAATTAATTAATTACAAATTAATTAATCTTTAGTTATTAATTAAATCAATCTTAATCATTGAGTTAATTAAATAAATTAATTACTCTTAATTAATTTCTTAACTAATCCTTAATCATTATTAATTAAATTAATTAATTATACCTAATTTTCTTAATTAACTTAATTAATATCAAGACATTAAAACTTTAATTATCTTAAGATAAAACACTATCTTATTAATGCCTTAATTATCATTAAAACATCTTATCTTAATAACTAACTTTTCTTAATTAAATCATTAATTAAGGTTTAAAATAAATAAACATTTAACTTGATAAATTAAAGTTAATAAAACATAACTTCTTTTAAATGTCATAACATTAACAAGTAATAGTTTAAACTAGTTTTCAATTTAAACTTTAAAACTTGTTTTTATAAAAACCTTTAAAATTTCATTTTAACTTAAGTTTTAAAATAACTTTAAATTTTACTTAATAAAATTTAAATTAAACAAATTTCAAAACTTCTTAATCAAATGTTAAGGAGAACATTTTATTTTATTAGGAATTTATATAAGGAAACTTAAACTAAATTTATTTCTAAATTCCAAAAACTTAAATTTATTTTATAAAAACTTTTAACATGCTTAACATTCCCTTAATCTTGCTTCGGGTAAAACCTTTACCCTGCTCGAGTCAAACCCGAGTTTCCTCCACCTTCTTCTTATTTTCTTTTTAAAAAAAACAGTATTTAGTTTAAATTTTAAAACTGTTAAAAACCATAACAGTTAACATTCACGAACACGATACCAGACTCGAGTTTATCTCCCAAAATCCCGAGTCTCCCTTCGAGTCGCCACGAACCCATCCTCCCAGACATCACAACATCGTCGTGCACGTGCACGCTAGCTCGCCAGAGCTCCGACCATCCATACTACCCTCGACAAGTCGTCAATGATCCATCACTTCGATTCCGACCACCCACAGATCACCACAAACACATAATCGAAATCGAGACAACGGATAGAACTGGAACCAGAACCTCAACCACGAATCCTCCTCGTCCTAGCGACTCCGACAACCAGAGATCGCGCCACCACAGTCACACTACCTTCGATCATCCACGAAGCCATTACACTTGTTCCCATCGAACTCGATCACCTTGAGACACTGCCACGATCCCATTTCCAGACTCAACCAAACTAGGTTTAGAACCTAAATTTATCTCGCCGCCGTCACCACGACCATCAGACACCTCCCCACCCATTATTTTCCAACACTCCGATCACCAACCTTGCTTCTAATAAAACCCCGAGACCTCCTTACCCAAAGATTGCCAGAAATTGGCCCAAACCCAATTTCCAGAAAATTCCAAAATTCATATCCAATTCAAATCTAAAAATCATAATTTTCATTTTAAAAATCATGTTTACCCAGACCAATTCAGGTTATGTATTTAAATCAGAGAATTGTAATAATTGATTTTAACATATTTATAAATTTTTATTGTAAATTTTAATTTCCAGTTACTATATATTCATAAACATGTTTTGAACTATTTTTAAATTCAAGTTCAAGTTTAAACAAACTAAATTTGTTTTGGAACTAAGGTCTAACAGAGATCAAAGGAGAAGATTTTGAATTTAGATAAAAATTTAAACCTGAACTAAGAACAGAGATATTCAAGAACAATAGTCATGCATGCTTTCAATCAGATACATATACATATACACACATTCATATACACAGCTAATACATATATATACATACACATGCAAACATAAAACATTTTAGAAATCTAACAAACAATAGCTCATTATTACTTAAGATTTTTAAGTTGATGTTTACTCACCTTTTTAATGAAGTGCAGAGGTTTTTATCTTGATGATAATACTGGAAAATATGCAAAACTGATACGGCAACGCATACAAAGCCTGTGTCATGCCCAGCTGTGCACAAACCCACCAGCTCAAATATTGCCACAACCAAGCCACAAAGGTGCACAAGGATCCCTAGCCGTTACAAGGAGTAATATGCACGTGATGACAGCTCATAAAGTATAACTAATTTCCTATTTTCAATAACTGTTGGTTAGCAAATGCATGGTGAAAAAGCTAAGACAAATGGTAGAGGGACACCTGTCCCAGGTTGTTATGCAAGGATTGCATCGTTTGTTATATATATCAGTAAAGTTGTAATGAAAAGTATGACTGAATGAAACTTTTCTTCAATTATCTGTCTTCTTCCTCCTCATTTCTCCTCTGAAATTTCTTATTTGCAGTGAATATTGATAGCGTAAGACCTTGAGCACATCAATTTGGTGCTTTCACTCTCCTCCCTCTACCATCCATCATGACCCGTCTGGAAGAATTATTTTCACAACTAACCAATCAACAAGCCACCATTGATTCCATCAACACCACCATTGCTGCCCAACAAACCTCCCTTACCAAGCAGGAAACTGCCCTCGCCGACCTACCCGACATCAAAAATTCAATAGCTGCACAACACCAAGCCATACAACAACTTACCCAAGCTGTTGCAGAATTATCATCCAAATTCGCCTCTACTTCTTCCACATCGACAGCCTCACCCCCTCCAAACCCACCATCATTCTTTGTTCGACAACCAGTCCCTCCCCCTCCTCTGCTTACCACCCCTATCAACAACCAACACAATCCCACACCTATTCACATCCGTTCCCCGAAATGCGAACTCACAAAATTCGATGGTTCCAACCCTTTTGACTGGATATTCCAAGCCGAAAGATTTTTCAAATATCACTCAACCCCTAATGAGTATCGCATAGAGTTAGCTAGTTTTTATATGGCGGGTCAAGCCTTAACCTGGTTCCAATGGATGTATAACAACCAACAACTCTCCTCTTGGCAATCCCTTACCCGAGCCATCGAAGACCGATTCGGACCATCTCCCTTCATCAACCCTCAAGCATCACTTTTCAAACTTCGACAAACAACGTCCGTCGACGAATATCAATCAAGCTTTGAAACCCTCTCAAATCGAATAACTAACCTCCCTCCCGATGCCATATTGCATTGTTTCCTTTCCGGGTTAAAACCACAAATACTAAACGAAGTCCAACCCCACAATCCCACCACCATCACCAATGCAATCGCCCTTGCTAAGCTTATTGAACACAAAATCAATGACACCAAGCAATTTTTCAATAAAACCAGCACTAACCGAAACAACCCACCTCTGCTTGCCAATCCTCCCCCTCTTCTTGCCCTTCCACCAATCCCAAATCCTAACCAAAACACCACTGTCAATTACCCAATACGTCGACTTACCCAAACCGAGCTCCAAAATAGAAAGGCACAAGGTCTTTGCTATCACTGCGATGAGAAATTTTCTATCGGCCACAAATGCTCAACAAAACAAGCACTGCTACTCCTTTCGGATGACAATGAAGACAACCCAGATGTTGACACTCCGAACAGTTCCCAACCAGCAGAACACGCCATCTCCTTTCATGCCTTTGTCGGCTCATCACATCCACAATCTATCAGGTTAGCAGCCGTTATCAACAACAAGACCGTTTCCATTCTTGTAGATTCTGGAAGCTCGCATAATTACATTCACCCAAAGGTGGCACGCTTTCTAAACCTCCAGATTGAAAGCACGCCTGAATTTCAGGTGACCGTGGGCAATGGAGAGAAGCTTCGCTGCGTTGGAGCCTGCCGTCGCGTGTTGGTACAGATTGGTAATTACGAATTCTACCCTAATTTCCTTTTACTTCCAATCTCTGGAGCTGATGCCGTTTTTGGCATTGAATGGTTACAAAGTCTTGGGCCTATTACTGTTGACCACAAAAAGATGACAATGCAATTTGATTATCAGAATAAACATGTTTTACTAGTGGGCCAAAATGCAAGTGGCAGCCCATCTGAGATCTCGGTCCAGCAATTGAAACGGATCCACTCCACTACTTCTATCAATTGTTTCTTTCAGTTGGAGTTATTAACAGCCCCAGATCACCCCACTGCCTCTACCACTTTACCCATCCACCCTGATATTTCCACGTTATTAAATCAGTACCCAGACCTCTTCCTCAAACCAACCACCCTTCCACCGCATCGTGACCACAACCACCATATCAATCTACAACCAAACTCCCAACCCGTCAATGTTAAACCATACCGCTATCCATATTTTCAAAAAAATGAAATCGAAACACAAATCCGTGATATGCTCAACTCCAAAGTAATACAACCATCCACTAGCCCGTTTTCTTCGCCCGTCCTACTTGTCAAAAAAAAAAGATGGCTCATGGCGCTTTTGTGTTGACTATAGAGCTTTAAACGCAATTACAATCAAGGACCGATTTCCTATTCCGACCGTGGATGAATTACTCGACGAATTACACGGCTCAACATATTTCTCCAAATTGGATTTGCGTAGTGGCTACTTCCAAATCCGACCACATCCGCCCGACATCCCCAAAACAGCCTTCCGGACCCATGAGGGTCATTACGAGTTCCTTGTGATGCCGTTCGGCCTCACCAACGCACCGTCTACATTTCAAGCTGCTATGAATGATATCTTTCGCCCTCACCTTCGGAAATTCATCTTAGTCTTCTTTGACGATATACTTATTTATAGCAGGTCATGGGAAGCACACCTCTCTCACCTTAAGACAACTCTGGATATTTTAACTTTACATCAATTTTATGCAAATGCTTCAAAATGTGTATTCGGACACAAGGAATTATTTTATTTGGGCCATATAATTTCACAACAAGGAGTACGCGTCGACCCTACAAAAATTGAAGCAATAATAAACTGGCCTATTCCATCCAGTTTAACGGCTGTCAGAGGGTTTCTTGGTCTCACAGGGTATTATAGACGTTTTATTAAAGGCTATGCTCAACTTGTCACTCCAATCACTGATTTGCTGAAAAAAAAATATGGAGTTTCATTGGCCTCGGCAAGCACATGCAGCATTCACCAACCTCAAAACTATCGTCACCTCCACACCTGTCCTTGCCCTTCCCGACTTCGCCAAACCATTCGACATCCATACCGATGCCTCCGCTACAGCCTACGGGGCTGTCCTCTCCCAGTCCGACCATCCAATAGCCTTCCATAGTCAACGCCTTCCCGCTCGCCTACTCACCGCCTCGGCATACGCACGGGAAATGTTTGCTATCACGGCCTCCGTACAAAAATGGCGCCACTACCTCTTGGGCCGACAGTTTACTATCACAACCGACCATCAGAGCCTTCGTCAACTCCTCACCCAGACCATTCAAACACCAGATCAACACAAATGGCTATCCAAACTTCTCGGATTCGACTTTGTGATTCGTTTCAAACCAGGAAAAGATAATAGTGTTGTCGATGGATTGTCTAGATGGACTTCGGAAGCAATTATGTCTGCTCTATCTTGCCCGACAATGGACTTCACTTCACGCATACGTGATGCTTTGCACAATGACCCTGCAGCACAAAGCATTATTAATGCAATGCACAATTCCAGTTCAACCTCTCCACGTTATGTGTTTCGTGATGGCCTTCTTTTTCGTGGTACTAGACTCTTTGTGCCTGCAGACTCCGCGCTACAGCATGATATTATAACAACATTCCATTCATCTAAAGTTGGGGGACACTCTGGTATTAAGGCAACCACAGCAAGAATCTCACACAATTTCTATTGGCCACATCTCCAGCGCACTATCCAAGAGTTTGTACAGAGTTGTGATGATTGCCTTCGGGCTAAACCAGAAAATACACCCACGAAGGGACTCCTCCAACCCCTTCCAATTCCACATCAAATATGGGAAGACATTTCGATGGACTTCATTACCCATCTTCCCCCTTCATCCGGAAAAACGTGCATATGGGTCATCGTGGATCGTCTCTCCAAATATGCTCATTTCTGTGCGCTACCAACCTCGTTCACTGCCACCCAATTGGCTTCATATTTTATACAAGAGTATGTCCGTCTTCATGGCTTTCCGAAATCGATAGTTTCCGATCGGGATCGGATTTTCATTAGTCAATTTTGGCGAGAGATATTCCATCTTCATGGCACGTCACTCAAGATGAGTAGTGCTTATCATCCGCAAAGCGATGACCAAACGGAGGTGGTAAATCGCTGTTTAGAGACGTATTTGCGGACCGTTTGCGGTGACTTACCCTCTAAATGGTCGAAATGTCTACCTTGGGCCGAATATTGGTATAACACGTGCATTCACTCTTCGACCAGCATGTCACCATACCAAGCTGTGTATGGCCGACCACCACCCACTATCTCCGATTACATACTGACAAAGGCACATTCTCCAGATGTGACAGAGTGGGCACAAGCAAGAGATGAATTACTACAGACCCTCAAACTTAACCTGCAACGTGCTCAAGTGAGGATGAAGAATCAGGCGGATCAACACCGTCTAGACAAAGAATTCTCCGTCGGCTCATGGGTTTATGTCAAACTACAACCGTACCGCCAACTCTCTATTCGCCGCATTCAACACAAACTGTCTAAAAAGTACTTTGGTCCATTTCAAATCATCGAGCGCATCGGCCCAGTGGCTTATAAGCTGCTACTGCCACAGGAGGCTCGTCTTCATCCTGTCTTCCACGTCTCACTGCTCAAGCACTGCCCCAGCCCACAGCATGTTGTTCCAGCCCCGCTACCCCCAGAGATCATCTCAGCTAACAAACATACTGACCTTGAGGACAAGGTCATTCTCCTAGGGGGGATAGTGATACGGCAACGCATACAAAGCCTGTGTCATGCCCAGCTGTGCACAAACCCACCAGCTCAAATATTGCCACAACCAAGCCACAAAGGTGCACAAGGATCCCTAGCCGTTACAAGGAGTAATATGCACGTGATGACAGCTCATAAAGTATAACTAATTTCCTATTTTCAATAACTGTTGGTTAGCAAATGCATGGTGAAAAAGCTAAGACAAATGGTAGAGGGACACCTATCCTAGGTTGTTATGCAAGGATTGCATCGTTTGTTATATATATCGGTAAAGTTGTAATGAAAAGTATGGCTGAATGAAACTTTTCTTCAATTATCTGTCTTCTTCCTCCTCATTTCTCCTCTGAAATTTCTTATTTGCAGTGAATATTGATAGCGTAAGACCTTGAGCACATCAAAAACACTTTGAACTTGAAACTGAAGCTTTTGAAAATTGAATTTGCTTCATTTCTTTAAAACTGCAAAGCTTTGAAAACTTTTGCTTTGGCTTCAGATTTACTTGCATGCATACTTGAAGAATGGTTACAGGCTTGATTGTTATAGAGATTTGGTCTAGCACTTGAAAAATGGTTACAGGAAAACAACATTGCAGATTAGTTTTCTTGAGGAGTGTTACAGGTTTTTGAACTTGAATTTGAGGAGTATTTTGATCTTGTATTACTGGTTTGAGAAGATTACAGACTTGCTTTGGAAATTAGTTTACAGGTCTGCTTAGATTTAGAGGAGATTACAGGCTTTTCTTTGATTTAGTTTTGAGAAATTGTTTTCAGGTTTGAAAAAGATACATGCTTGAGAAAAATGTTTTGAGTTGATCTGGTGATTGTTTTACAGGTTTCGATTTTAAGTTTCTTTGTTTTAGAAATGAGAATAGGAAAAGAAATGGAAAAGGTAGATGTTTGTTTATATAATGTAAATTAGGATTTATTAAAATTTAAAGAAAATAAAAATAAAAGATGACACTTGTCTTTACCCATTATTAATTAACTTACACATGTTATCAAGAGGATTTATAAGCTAACACATATAACTTTACATGCATAATTAAATTTTTAAATGTTTATAAGACTTTTAAATTAAATTTCCTAAATAGATAAATACATATCTTATTTAATAAATGCTTTTCTCAATTTATAAAAATAAAACCTTTAAAAGAAAATAAAATAAAAACCAATCATATCTTAAATAAAATTATATATAGTGTATTTAATCCATTTTTAAAGGTAAATTTAAAACTTTTGTATTTATTACTATTTAATAATTACTTTCCCAAATTTCTATAAACAAATTTCTTTAAAGAGGATAATATAAAACAAATCTTATTTTTAAATAAAAACTTTTATTCATATATTTTAAATCCAAACTATATTATTATTTTTATTTTAAGATATATATTTCTTTAAATTCAATTCTTAAATCCAAATTCAAAATCAATTTAAAATCTAAATTTAAAATCAATTCAAATAAATATAGATATCAATTCTAAACAAACACATTATTAGTTGTCAATAATTATTCTATTTAAAATCAATTTAAATATACATATATATACATTTAAACAACACTTATTAAATTTGAAATAATAGGTCTATTTAAAATCTATTTATAACTATATTTAAAAACAACTCATTATTAAATTGTTTGAAAATAACAACTTTTACCAATTTTTAATAATTTATAAAGGAGATTATCACAATTTTAAATTCCTTGAAATCCCGGGATATCACACTCCTCTTAGCCGATTAACTATAAGAAATCTGTCTCTGTGCTAATGATCGTGGATGGCTCTGCTTCTATTGTTAGTGATGGTTCTACCGTGCCAGATGAAGGTTCATGCAAAAATAGACCTGTCAACGTTTCTACATTATTTGCTGATGTTATTTCTACTGAATTTCCTGATGCTATTGGCTCTGTCAAAGATAAATTTGATGTGCTAGCAGCTATTGGCCTTTCTATTCCTGGTGGCTCTGTAGATGCTCCTATTCCTGCATATGCCGATCCTGTAGTAGGCTTCTACTCCAATCCCAGCATCTCACATGTTCCTCCATCTGAACCTGTCCCATAGAACACCCAAGTTCCTACAAATCAAAGCTAGGCTTCTTTGTTCTTTTGCAAGCCGAGTAACACAGGAAGGTATATTACTAACAACTATAAAATTGGTGTTGGCCTTATTCCCCCAAGCGAAGTCATTGATGTTGGGAAGTCATTTTTGAAGAACCACCTTATTGGTTTTTTGCTAGAAAAGAATATACCATATCATGTAGTAATAAAACTCCTTCTTCGAGTGCGGAAACTCAAAGGAACTGTCAAAATTAATTATGATAAGGCATGTTTTTCTTTGATTTTTCTTCTTTGGATGATAGAGCTAGAATTTTGGAATGAGAACCTTTCATTGTCTTCGACAAAGTTTTCATCATTACAAAGTGGACTCCTACTATTGATAGAGCTAAAGAGCAAGTTGAATCAATTAGAGTTTGGGCCAAAATTTCAAATATCCTATCGCTTTATCAAACATTAGAGGGTCTTGATTAGATTTTTAGCCATATAGGAAAATTTATTTGTTTTGATGAAGCCATTGAGCATAGAAATAAATTGGCTTATTCTCATGCGTTGATTGAGATCTCTCCTAAGGAAAAGCTTCCTACTATGATTCATGTGTTTTTGTCCGACCACATTATAGGTCATGTTCAGGTTTCCTTCCTCTGAAAACCTCCCATTTGCTCTGGCTATAATTCCTTTGGTCATACTGTTTCCACATGTATTCATTCATTTCCTTCAGTTGAGGTTGTTCCAAAGATACCAATCCCTTCATTATCCCCACTACGGAAATCAAAACCCAGAGAATGGCGTGTCAAGCCCCCTTCTTCAGCCCAACCCGAGATGTTTACTGGTTCGCATTTAGAAGCTGCTCCACAGAAAAACCTAGCTTCGCAAGTCTCTTCCCTTACAGTCAAGCTTTCTGATCCTTCTCGTAGTAAGCCATTCTCTTCTTTTATCTCCTCCTCTGATTCTGACCCTGGTTACTTTGATGATGGCATCGAGTATATCATACACCAGATTGTCCCTTTGACTGCTACTCCATCATGATTGCATGATTATATCTGATTTTGTTTAGATCTCCTTTTCTATTGTATTTGATGTATCTGATATTTAGCGAATGATGTTATTTTAGTGAGTTGTATTAGCTGCTGAAGCATATATGCTTCACACCTGTTATCTTTGTGAAGTGATATGGTCATTATAAGACCAGCTTGCCTGTGCAAAATAATAATACTTTATTTTACCTGCAAAAAAACGTTAAATTTATTTATCATATCATATGTATATTAGTTAGTGGTTATCACGAATCCATATATTGATATGTTGTCATATTTGGATGGTTGGATATATTTTTTTGTATGTGTGTATAAATTTTCATATGAAGTACATTATATTGCTCACGACCGAATTAAATATATATAAACAATTTTTATTTTAACTAAAAACTAACACATGAAATATACTATATAATATATGTTTAAAAACAATAATAATTTTTATCAACATACAAATGCTTTCAAACTTAGTTTTTTTATTTAATCTGCATATGTTTAATCATTTTATGAAATTAGTGTATATAGTTAATATATAAATATATTTGTAAATAATATAAAACACAAGTATAATAATTTTTCAAAATATATTATCATTTTATGTTCGAAAATAATTTTTAAATAATTTTAAGTTTTTATACGTACAAAAAAAATGAAAATAAAAAATTATTTAATATTTTAAACCAAAAATAAATTTTAAAATTTTTATTTTCTGGGTCGAAACTAATGTATTTATATAATTGTTTTTAACATATATATTATAACATTTTACAAGTATATGTATATATATATAATTATATGTATCTTATAGTGGAAATTAGCCACAAGGGCCTCTCTAGCAAGTGCAATTAGTTTCTAGGACACAGCTGAAATAATTACTTTTAAGGACAAAATGCAAAATAATTAGTTTCTAAGGCCAAAAAACCTATGAAGTTATGTCCTTGAAAGTAATTGGACGGCTGACTTTGTCCTTAAAAGTAACTATTCTACTGATTTTGGCCTTGAAATTAATTTCTATGGATGTGTGTCCTAAAAACTAATTGAACTGTAAAGTTTGTCCTTCTGGTGAAATGCCCCTATCTTATATATATGTACTTTTAATTAAAAAAAATATTATTACTTTCTTACTATGAAAGTTATAATTTTATATATTTATATAAATTACTTTGTATTTTGAAATTGAAAACATTCTATAATATAATTATATTTTGTGTGTGTGTGTATAATTATACAAATGCATTATTAATAATATTTTATAAGTATTATTTTATAGTATAGAATGCATATATATATATATATATATAATCCATATGTGCACATACATACATTTGGACAACATATTTATATACGAGAGGGGCTAACATGTCCGTTGTGGTGTAAATCCAAACATCTATACATGGGCATGTCAAACCATATACACATTACTGTGTTGCACATGCATGCACACACATATGTGTATATGATACACACACATATATAATATAATATAATATAATATAATACGAAATATATACTGTATAACTTTATTTATAAATTCAAATAAAATATTGATTTTAGTTAATAGAAATTTAGAAAAGTTATAAATGAATTTAATCCACATAGGCCAATAAAGATCCAAAAAGAGAATTTTTTTTGTAATTTATTTAATTACTCCTTTGCAAGTTAGCTCAATTCCAACTCTTAACTCCCCTCCTATGGTGTGTCACCAAAGAAGAAGCTATGGAGACCCTTGCCAATGTGCAAGAAGGCAGCTATGGTGATCACATTAGGGGGCATACCTTGGCAAAGAAAGTTCTTCGCTATGGCTACTTTTGGCCAACAAGCGCTTCAGATGTTGCTGATTACACTAGAAATGGGATAAGTGCCAATGGTTTGCGAAGATACCAAGAACCCTGTCCATAGAGCTTACGCAAATGGTTAGCCTATGGCCATTTGCGGTATGGGAAATTGATATAATCGATGTGCTACCTATGTCGAAAGGCTGATCAAAACTATGTTATTATAACGGTGGATTGTTTCTCAAAGTGGGCTGAAGCAGAACCGCTAGACAAGATCACAACGAAGAAGGTGATCAACTTTATGGTGAAGAATATCTTATGCAGATTTGGAGTTCCATAGAAATTCATTACGGACAATGGAACTCAATTTAAGAGTTTCGGATTCAAAGATTTATGTAATCGATGTCGAATTGAGAAGAGCTTTCGGCAGTAGCACACCCATAGACGAATGTACATGTAGAGGTGGAAAATAAGATCATTAAATCAATCCTTAATTAATGATTGATGAATGCCATAGGCAATTGGGTAGATGAGTTAGCACTAGCACCGTGGGCTTATCAGACAACCTTCAAGTCCACAACTGGCCATACTCTATTTTCATTGGCTTACAGATTTGAGGCCACGATTCCAATTGAATTGGAAGTCCTTCTCACCAAAGAATGCATCATGATTCCAAAGATGAGTGAGGAACTCTTGCTTGAATCCCTCAACTTGGTCGATGAAAGATGAGAAGAAGCTGACCTAAGGGTAGCTGCTCACAAGAAAAGAGTAGCATGACAGTTTAACACTAAGGTCAAATACCGTACCTTCGAGATAGGTGATCTCATTTTGAAATGGACCTTTCCTAGTATGGGGACACTCGATCGGAATTGGAAAGGTCCCTATGTGATTGGACTGAATCTTGGAGATGGAACTTTTAGGCTATCGATTGTTGGTCGGATCTCAATTCCACGAGCAAGAAATAGCGAGCACCTAAGGCACTATTTCACCTATATCTACCCTTGCAAATAGTTCATCCTATTGATTAGGTTATAATGTAATAAAAAAAGTATGCCAATCTTTTGTTTATAAATGTAATTAGCTTTTAGAATCGATGGAATTGTTTTCTTAAAATTCTGACCTACTACCATGTGGATAGTGATAGAATTGAACATTCTATGTTTTGAAAATTTGGATTTTAGGTATCTGGAGATAAGTATTGATGAACTCCTTTAATCCATGATCGGGTCATTGGAATATAATCATACTAGGGTCGATCGAATGGTTTTCCCTTACACATCTAATCTTTGACTAATACTCGAAGATAGGTATTGTCAAAGATTGATGCCCGAAAATAGGAATCTAAGGCACCTGTTCTCGAAGATAGGAGCAAATGCATAATTATAACTTTTGCAGGTACGACCACGCTTATGGCCCAGTAAAACATGCTTGGCAAAGACAAGCAAAGATGATTTATGAACATTTTTGGCCGTGGCCCAGAGATAAGCGAGACCAATGATGGATGCCCAAAGACAGGCACCGAAGGCATCAATTCTAAGAGATAAGAGTAGATGTGATTGATTTTTTTGCAGCTGCAGCCATGTTTACGGCCCACCATGATATGTTCGACTAATGACAATCACGGTTGAGTAACAAAATGTCATTTATTATCACCTAGAGATTGGTGAAATCAAGGGAAGATGTCCAAAACGCCATTTCTTAGAGACAAGAGATGGTGCAAAGCTAGAAGGTTATATGACTACAACCTTATTTAGGATCGAAGAAACCCAACCGAAGCTAAACAAGGTTGGCCACAAAGTTGGCCAAATGAATATAGTTTTGTTTAGCCAAGAAAGAAATACATCGACAATGATAAACAAAACTAAGCAATAAAAAAATACTGGGCAGTCACTAAAACTTATGTATATGTACAGAGTTACAAAAAATAATGTCATTACACAGACCCATGCATAGATCATATGAACCTAATTAAATCACAAGTAGTTATTTTTGCACATGAACATGTATATAGTCCTATAAATATAGAAAGCAATGAAGTAATAAGATGAAGTTGGAAAGAATAAGTGTGATTAGGGTCGTGCCTTAACTAATGAAATTATAAGTGTGATTTATAAATTAGAAACTTAAGAGAATAAGGCAAGGGAAAAATGGGAATAGCCGTATACCATAACCCCTAAACCCCTTACCTCATTCTAATTCACATATTCATAAACCAAAAATGTAAAGAAAGAGATTTGAAGGCCGGCCATAACCCTAAGAAGAAAAGGAGAAAAAAGTCCATTTAGAGGCTAAGATTCAAGATACAAAGATTAACGCAAGAACAAATCTCAAATTCCTTATCCAAACAAGGTGAATAATGATCTAAACCATCTCATATAAGTCATATTGAATGTTTAAATTTGGGTTTGAAGTTTAAAATCATATGATTGGATAAATGATGATATGTTTTGATTTAAATGCATGTTATAATTTAAACAAGGATTTTATGGAATAATATAGTTCGGTTTTAAGGCTAAAATCGTGCAAAATGATTTCCAAATGCCATGATTTTTGAATATATTATGTAAAATATTATTTTGGAGATGGGTTTTAATTTTAATAATATTCCAAGCTATGGATAATTTATTATGAATTTTTGAGTGAAAGAAAGGTATATTTTTGGTTTTAATTAATTTGAGGAATTAATTAATTACTTTTGGGCTGAAAACTTTATACGATAAAGATATTATCATTTTGGAATTTACGTGAATTTCTCAGATTTTTCTCAAGAGATTTGGGTGAGTTTTGGATTTAATTAGAAAGGTTAGTATTTAATGATTAATTAACTACAAGGGGTTAGTTAATAATTTTAATTAAATATTGTAGCATTGAGGATTACATGCGGTAACAAATTCTAAAAAGAACTTTATAAAGGTTTTGTTATTCAATAGAAAATTGACAAAAAAAGGGGTAAGGTAAAAAGAAATTACTTTAAAAAGCATAAGACCAGTTTTATAGCAAATTACAACTTCGCCACTTACCATGCTTGCTTTCGCCACCATACTCCCATTTATAACCTTTCGCATCCATTCGAAACCAATGCACATGATATCAAGCATTTGGTACATAGTGTATTAGAGAAAGGCAGAAGGAAAGAATGGTGTTGAAGGCATGCTTGTGAAAGGGTTGAAGCAGCTTTTATTTGCTTTCGAGCCCATTGACCTGCCCTTGTTCTAAAAGTAAGCTTCGAAAGGGTTGCCACTTTTGAACCCCTTCGATACCTATGCTGCCGCACCAATACTTCTACCTTGGTTAGAAGCTGCCTTTATAACTCTATAAATCAATGAGTTCGGAGGGTGGGGTTTCGAATGGATACCCTTCCGCAACAGAAGCTGCTTTTCTTGCAACTTATACTTGCAAAAGGTAGGAGCCGCTCCCATACCTTTCGACATGATTGAAGTCGTTTAAACACTTTTTACTTGAGCCTAACGCTTTCGAAAGATATGTTTTTGAATGCTTTCGAAATGTGTGTTTTTGAGTGTTTTGAAAGGCATCTTTTTGAGTGTTTCGAAAGGCATGTTTTTAAGTGTTTCGAAAGGCATGTTTTAAGCGTTTCGAAAGGAATGTTTTCAAGTGTTATAAAGATATATTTCATGGTTTCGAAAGAGGATGTATAAAATTTTAAGCAATGAATTCAAAAGGTTTTGTTGCTAGAGTAGAGTGGTGAAAGGGACATAGCCGCTTGCTTCTAACCCATTTGTTAAATTGAAGGGGATGAAGGGCTTGTTTGCTCTATGTAGTCGAAAGGGAGAGTGACGGAGATAAACTTATGGTGTCACAATGATCCAAAGGATATAATCGAAAGCCTTAGTTTTCAAATTTGAGAACCCAATCTCATTTTTAAAGTAAATACATGGCAATGTAAAAGAGTTTTGAAGTGGCATTTAACTTCAAAATTTTAGAGGAAGCTTTCCTAGCTAAAGATAATGGGTTAAGGGTATTAACCATATTCGTTAGAAAATGATTACAAGGAATTAAACCATGGACGTTTATGCTGTTGTGTTATTTGATCAGTTATCATGTATACTTGTGTAACAATATTCACTTTATTATTAACCCATAACTGCATTTTGGGGTGTTAAGGGTAGAATAACTGGCTAGGTTGACCCGGTGGTGAATATACATTGAATTAACTCCTGTGTGAGTAGAATTGCATCCAGGGTGTCAGACAGACCAGAATATAGGATGCCTAAGATGGATCAAAAGATTACTGGTTTAGACAGGTTCTTAGTAAGCCTATAAAAACTATGTTGTGGAAATTGTTATTGGCAGGGGCCAATAGGTTCTTAGTGATCCCATGAAAACTATGTCCCGAATAGGTTGTTGATAGAGATCAATAGATTCATAGTTAGCCCATGAAAACTATGACATAAGAGATGTTATGGAGAATCCAATAGGTTCATACTGACCCTATGAAAACTATGATTGGATGATGTTATTGGTAGACACCAATAGGTTCTTAGTGATTCCATAAAAACTATGAAATCAGACAGATAGTGCGTAAGCTTGGAATAGGTTATTAGTTAGCCCACGAAAACTAATAGGTTAATAGTGATCCTAGAAACTATAACTTGAGACAAATAGTCAGGTGAGTGGGGATGGGAAATCTAGAGCATATTGCATGTTTGCATATCATCCTGATACATTTTATTATGCTACGTCTTAATCATTATGGATACTTGTGCATAGTATATGGTTATTATAAATTGGGTTAAGATACTAGTGAGGGGAAAACTTGTTCTGCTAAGCGGCATGGTCTCACTAGATATCTACATGGTTCGAGATGGTAGGTTATTATTCACACCAAACTTTTTGTCTGACTCGAAGTTTATGTTTTCCCCTTAAACTCTAGGGTACTCAATTGATTTTGAGTAGTTTGAGAGTTAAGGTTTTCAGGTTCTCCTTTAGACGAATAAACTTCCAGAGATGTGCAGGAGGCAAGCTAACTATTAGGAGTTCTTTCTATTTGATTCATCCATGCGGTTGGTTCATGTCAGAGGCGCCTAGATTCGCCACGATTGGCGAAATTGAATGGTGGCGGCGGAGGTTACGGCGAGCTCACCGTGGGTGCGGCCTTGGGCGAAGGGAACGACGGCGTGGCTGGATCTGGTCGAAGGTGGCTGAAGCTTGCTTAGCAATGTCGTGATAGTCGGCGGCTGTAGGGTAGGGCTTCGATCGTGTTCGTAGGGGTCTGAGAGTTGGTAACGTATTTACAATTTTACCCTTAGTTTTTATTTTAATTTAAATTTGAATTTTAAAACTTCTAATTAGCATAACCTTTTCATACGAGCTCCGATTGATGCGCGGTTTCATCCGTTGGGATTGTATCGAAATTCAGGACAACATGAAACTGGTTTGGTTGAATTGGGAGACTGTTCATGTTTTGGGCTTTTGTTGGATTTTTAAATCGACTATAAATCAAAGGGGTTCGCAACCTTTAGGGACCATCACCCCTTCGTATTACTATATTGATTTTGGACTTGATCGGTGCACCTTGATTTGATTTGGGGGTTGTGGACTCGTTGGGCGGTCGTAGCTACGATGCGTTACCATCAGCTAGAAAGGGTAAACTGATAGAATCCTACCTTGGGCATTTGCTCACGTGCCTTGTCATACTTTTATCCTTATACGCGCCCCACTACAATTTTGTTTTAGTATGGTACTTATAAGGGACATGTAACGACCCAGAATTTTAGTTATTTGGAATTAGAATATTTAATTAATTTTAAATATTGAAAAGTTAATTTTATAGATTAAATAACTTGAATTTCAAAAATAGTGATTCATTGGATTATTTAATTGTTAAATTTAATAATTGAAATTGGTAAAATAATGGAATTTTGAGTTTTAAGTTAGATAAAAATAATTCAAATCTTATTTAATTTTTATTAATAAGAATGAATGTAATAAAACTTTTAAATTGGATTTAAAAGTGATTTACTCGATTCTGAAATATCTCGTTTTAATTAATGAGTGAAAATAGCCTTCCTGGGCACAGTCTCTGATTTCGATGAAACCAGTTTCATTAGATCCATAATAATAAATTATAATACCCCATCAAATTTCGTAGCAACCAGACGTATCATTTGATCATGCGAAATTGAAATGCGTTGAAATTAATATTGAAATTTTAATATAATAATTAGGTTCAGAATATAGTATAACATATAGAACGCCAGGTGGCACGTCTCTATTGGAGTACGAATTATATAGCTAGATATTTTGAATTTTAAATAATATATTATCTTCGATTTAACTATACACTGCCATGTTCCTTCTTATCAGCTGCACCTACATGTACGAGCCCAAACCCTTCTTCCTGTTATCTCCCATCACCCCTCCTCTATTTAAACACTACCAGGAAAGAAAAAAAATATCTCACAAAATACTCATTTAAAAATCGTCAAACCAATTTAAAATTCATGTTTCGAGTAAATCTTTCCTCTGGTATGCTTGGTTGAAAGTGCGGTTGACTTTGGATGATCGTCAGTGGATAGTCGCGTGAATGTTGGAGCTAGGATTTGCTTTTGGGGTTGTTGGAGGCCGAGTTTGGGAAAATGGTGAGCGCAGTTGAGTTCATCGTTGCTTGAGTCAGACGTGGCCGAAGATTGGTGGGTCGCGATCAGGCGTGGGGTGTCGCGATAGTTTGGGTTCACGATCAGGCATGGCTCGGTCGCGATCGATTTGGGATGGTCGAGTGCTGAACTGGTGGGGTGGTCGTGTAGGATGTAACGAGGAGTTTGTAGGCAAGGTCGGCTTGTCGGTTGGGGGCTTGGAGGTGTTGTTATCGTATGCATGTACAGGGATGGCTCGGTGTCACTGTGCACGATTGGGTTGGGGAAGAAGAAGTTTGAGGGGGTAGGATTGTAATTGTCTTGAAGTTGTTTAAATTTAACTTTAAAATACTGTTAACTTATATAATTCATATCTCTCTCATACAAAGTTCGATCGAGATGAAACCTTTCGCATTGCGATCATATCTACGAGTGCTTCGAAATGGAACTAGTTTGGACAGATTTGGAGATTATCGAAAATTGGGCTAAAATCGAACGTCGTCTGGTTTTAGTTCCAAACTGGAACGCCTCGGCGACGATAGAAAATTTCGGTGAGTTAAACTCACCATTTTGGATAACTAGTATAATATATAGTTGATAAAAATTGTTGAATGATTGTTTGGATGAATTATTATGTTTATTAGTTGGTTTGGATATATTCCTGCCCTTGGAGCAGATGAGACCCTATTACGTTCTCGTGTAAGAGTGGATGACCCTTTGTATACAAATCCCGCCTCAAAGTGGTTGATTTATATTTTATGATTATATAACATTTGTGAGGCAAGGGGAAAACAGGTTGAGGGATCCAACGGGATTCCTCACTATTATTGAACTATACCGTTTCAATGATATTTCCTTTATATGGATTATTGGATAATAAATATGATTGTAGATGATGTGGTTATAACATCATTATATGTTTGAAAATAAAAACCAGTAGCGATAAGAAAATCAATATCGATATTGGTTAAGTGTTGGGTGGCTATTAGCCTTAAATTAGTATTTTAAAATACTATAAATTGTCGTTAAGTCGGAATTGGTTTTAAAAGACAAGAAATGATTTTTAAATCCGAAATCGGGTTTTGGAAATATTTTGTTCTAGGGATTTATTTAATTAATTTTAATAATATTATTTTTAAGTTATTCAATTATATTAATGTTGTTTTATAGTTATTTTATTGTAGTAATATTGTTTTAAAGTGTTTAATTAAATTGATATTGTTTAAAAAGTATTTAATTATATTAATATTGTAACGACCCTGAAATTTTAAATTTATTTAAATTAATAATTAAATGAAAATTTTGAATTAAATTGAGTAATAAATAAATTTTTGAATAAAAATTGTAAAATTAATAATAATTGATTGCGAGTTTCCCCGATATCCAAATATATTGTGTATAAATCATTTAAATATATTGTATATATGTGTATATATGTATTTGGGCATATATGAGTGAGTTTGAAAAATATAAATATATATATAGATATATATTTGACTTGAATTTAAATTGTAAATAAATGGCTAATAATAATGATAATGATTTCAATTTATAAATTTAATAAAAGACATTAAATATTAAAGTAAGTTAAATAATTGAGTTTATAAAATAATACAAGGCAATAAATGTAAGTTAAACAAATAAATACCAAGTAATAAAACAAACAATATATAGTGAAGCTTGCAAAACAAGGAACAAGATAAATATAGGAATGTGCAAATAAACTAAGTACAACTAGGCAACTCAACCCAAAACAATTATCTTCAGCCGAAATGAAACAAAAGATATGTATGAACATATAGTACATGTATGTATGCAGGCAAGATGTGAAAATATAACACAAGACAAAATAAAGCAAATAAAATACAAGTGGTACAAAGCAATTAATACAAGATACTCTCAGCCGAACTAAAGAAGGAGGAAAAAAATATGACCTGGTACAAGCTAATAAATGCAAGTGTATCATCTTGTACAACATTTCATCTCAGCCTCCAATTTGAGATAAAAATCTCTGGCATAGGGTATAAACCCATATTATCCTCTGGTACAAACCAATAAAATTATACATTACTTTGTACAATATCATCATCAACCTGCAAAAGTAAACTCTTTTCTTTATAACAGCTCCTCATTTCAATTCGTTCCTTCAAACTAAACAAAAAAAAACTGAAGCAAGTATCATTTTAAAACTTAAACCAAACTTTCCTTTATAGATATGCATCTTTTTAGTTCTTGTTCGTTCAAACCCGACATAGCAAAGCTCAGAGATCTGTAGAAACAAACAGCAATTAGATTCATGAAGTAAAACAAATCATTGTAGGCCAAAAGCATTTCCAGATTTTGGTTCCAAGCTCCTCTGTTTCAAAATTTCAGTTTTTCAAGCCTGTACAAGTTGAGTTCTCTGATTTTGCTTTTACAAGGTGAGCAACTCCTTGTTTTTAGAAGCTTAACTTGTTTTGTTTTCTTGATGCTTGTGAGTAAACATTTACATAGAGTCTAAGTAAATGAAGTTGTTGCATATGAATTTCTGTGTTGAAAGTGCTTTGCCTTTGTTTATATATAAATAAGTCTCTGAACATTTGTGTTGATTTAAGTGTGCATGCTGTTGCCAGAGCATTCCTCTGTTCATAAGTTTAGAGTTTAAAGTTTATTTAACATTCAAAAATAGTATTATCTGATCTCTGTTCTTCTTCTGGAAAACAACAGTGACCAAACTCATTTAAACCCATCTATATATTTTGATACTTGAGTAGTTGTGTGTGCCTGTCTACATAAGATGGTCATCTTTGTTCATTGGTTACAGGTATTAAACCTGTTCAAGCAAAAAAATCAACTTCAATCCCTCTGATTCATTTCAGGCCTTATGAACTAAATGAAATATGTTTGTGCTAACTTGTTTCAAGTTTTAAAATTAAAATTGAGTAAATTTAATCAAATATTTTTCTGGGAATATGAAAAATACAGGAAAAACTCAATATATGTCGAAAATGTTACCCTCATGTTTGCTGGTTTAAATTATATCATCAAAAACGTTTTTGAAATTTACGATTTTTAAAGGTAGAATCATAATTTTTAGTTCAGTAATCCAAGAGCAGTTCGCATTTGAATAAAAATTGAACTTTTACCAATTTCTCGTAATTGGATCAATAGTAAATGTTGAAATTTGGTTTGAAGCTTGTATGAACTTCGGTGATGATAAGAAAAATGCTAAAAAAAATTATTAAACGCAAGGATTTTGAGAACGAATCAAAACTAGGGTTTTAGAGTGAGTTTTAGTTAAGGTCGGTTTCGAATTTAATTCGTTGACGAGGAAACTTCGTATTCGATCGGACCTGGGGGAAACTCGGCGTGGGTTGAAGACGAAGCCCTGGGTGGAATGGCGTAGTTGGCGGTGGCGTATATCGTCGGCACGTGGTGGTTTTTCAGATGGGGGTGGTTCCAGATTTTGGGTTGGGTTACTCGATTTCATTCTCGAGTTCAATTCAGGTCTCTGAGTGTTTGGGGTAGCTCGTGGTATCGTTGATGACTCGCAGATGGCCAGAGTGACGGTCAGAAGCGGCGAGCCGAGGCGTGCACGTGCACGGGATGTCAGTTGGTATCGGTGATGGTTGTTGAGTTTGGGAAGATGAAGGTGGCTCGGGTCATAGCTCGAAGTCAGGACGTTTTCTTCTCGAAGGAGTTGGAAAAAAATGAGTAACACGAAGTGGAGCTCGAGTAAGTGAGTGTTTGACTCGGAGCAATTTGGTTTGTCTCGAGACAGTAGTTGTTACAGGTTTTAGACAACCTGGAAGCAATTTGAATTTTCAAAACAAATTCGAATGAAACCTTAAATTTGTAAACTAAACTGAACAAAGCTTAAAACCAGGTTGAAGCTTGAATTAAAGTTTATTTCTAAATTCAAATTTGAAATGAAATAAAAGGTTTAAAATAATTAAAGGTTGATTACTCAAGTGATTTTGTTTGTTAATAACATATTAATTTCAAGCATTTCAATTAAATAAGAATTTATTTGTCAATTAAGTAATTAATTAAGATTTATGGTTTATCTTTAAATTAATGAGGGCCTTAATTAACTAAAGATAATTACTTAATGAAATTAATTAAAGGGTTAATTTATTAATGTGATTAATTAGTTATAATTACACAATTAATTCATCTTAATTGTAGATGATTGATTATTATCGAATGCTTTGTGATGTAATGCTTTGTGATATGATGCTTTGTGATCTAAATTGCTTTGTATTGAGCTGTTATATCTGTGATGAATATACTGTTATATGAATATGAAAACCCTTGACCCGTAAACGACACTTGAATTTCGATGCGACAGGGAGTCGGATTCCAGTTGGTTATCCGAAACCCACATCGAATTGTAATGATGAATCTTTGTGACTGATAAATTTATTTTATCTATGAATCTGTGAATGAAGATAAGCGTTATGAGTTATACCGCTTATCGATATATCTGTGATGATTGATGTTGTGCACTATTGTGTGAAACCCCTGGACCACACTGTTACACACACAAATATGGATTTCACGTGGAAATCGGTTAAGTCACAGATAATTTAAATTTGATGTTTTTGAAATTGAAATTTTAATTTCAATTGATTTTGAAATTAGAAATTTGGGGTTTAAAGTGAAAAGCTTTTGAAATGGAATTTCAAATATAAAAGTTATTTTGAATAACTTAACCGAGTTTTTGAAAATTTAAATAATTAGATTTTAATTTGAATTCAAGTTTGAAATTAAATCTATGATTTGGAAACTAGGGATAAAAGATGATATAAATGTGTTTGTATGAATTAAACCATTTTAAAGTATTAATTTGGGAATTTGAATTTAAACCAAGGATTTCAACTCGTATGAATGAATCAGATTTCCAAATTGAAAACTGTTGTTTTCAAATGATAAAAGCTTTTAGATAAGAAAAGAAATTCCAGTTTAAATTAAAGGAAAGTGAATTGAAAAATGGATTTTCCAAGTTATGAATGAATTCTTTTTGAAAGCTATGAATTAAATCTGTCTATTTTTAACAGATTTAAAGTGATGATTTGTTTAACCCATTCGAAATGAAATTGTTTTGAAAACTATGAGTTAAATCTTTGATTTAAAGATTTAACGAATTAATCAAATTGAAAGGGAAATTGATTTGGAAAATCTATGAATGAATCTTTGTGAAATTAAGTGAACTTTGTGAATTGAATCTTTTTGTTTAAAAGATTAAAATGGTAATTTGTTAAACCATTTGAAAAGAAAGTTTGGGTAATAAGTTGTGACTTAATTGAAATCCCATTATCCATTTGTTTTTGAATATTGCGCTCACTATTCAGGTTAGCCGGGAAAAGACAATTGTGTCATATAACCCATTCCGAATAGTGATACGTCGTATATGGATCGCATTTGAAGACCGGTGTTGAAGACCGGATATTTTTCGAAAAATGAAAGGACAACCTGTCGAATGTCTCTGCACTGAGTCGCGCCGGTATAGAGATTTATATCACTCTTTTGTGACGGGACGTCCGGACGTGATTGAAAGTTATCCGGAATTGCAAGGGCTTCGTGAGAAGTGCCTTCGGTTCTGTTCGAACCCGGAATAGACTTATATGGATACATGTCTGACATTACACTTTGAGATATAAAGCCGATTTCTTTCAAATACATTTTTGTTTGGTGGCGGAGAATTTATTCTCTTAGCTTAACACCCTTCTCTGAGACGTACGAGCTCAGAGGTTATGTAGTTGAAATTTATCAGCGATATATCCCAATTTGGTAATGTGGCATGCTGAGTGTTGCTGTGTGATGATCAATGTTTGATCATTTGTGATATGATCTTTTGTTTGATCATTTATCTTTGTGATCATAGGTTGATCATCTGTTGACCCAAAGCGTGGCTTTTTGAAAAAGCGTAGCTTTGTGGACGAGACTTCGTCGAGCCTCACAACCCGGTAATGGTCGAAACAGGAATTGTGCGGCAAGGTTTTCAGGGGTAGCTCCCCTAGGGTATGTCCATTCCTTCTGGAAAAGGGTAGTATCATGGTATGGAGCCCAGATACTTACTCATGTGGATACACTTTCTTTATGATGTGTGATGTTGGTTATCGAGCGCTCGGATAAAGGTCCCAAAGGACCGGGGGTGGCATATCTGAGGTTTCTTTTATCCCTTGGGAAAAGGGGTTGCCGGCCTTGTTTGGCAGAGAACAGTTGGTTCTCGGAACGTCCCGCCAGAGGCGTTTCTTTCGTGGAATAGGAAGTTCCTTAGCCTGACCATTTGTTGGAAATCCAAACAAAACAATACGAGCCCTGTACGGTTTTAGTTGTATTACCTGCCATGGAATGTGGTGGTAACCTGCTATTGAACATGGTAGCTATAGTAGGCATAAGTGCGAAATGTCTATGCTGGCTAAGATTTATATTCTACTTTCGAAATTGTTTTCTACACTATGCACTAGTAATAATATCAAATGATTTGATTTTGCGTAGTAAGCATCTTTGACTATCATAAGAAGAAATCTCCTCCAATTCTGCGTTTGCATTGTGTGTGTGGTGGGAGGTCTTATGGTAGTTTCATTTTCCAAAAGCATTGCGAATTGACTTTAAAATTCTCTGCTATTTGTTTTAAAGATAAACTATTTTTGTTGCTCACACCAGTCCCATGACTGATCCGGAGTTTATTGTTTCTTTCCTAAACTCTGGATGCTCAAAATTTTTCTACACGAGCAGTCTAGAGTTTGGTTTTTCAGATATTCAGATTTAGTAGATTATCTGGAGCTAGTTCAGTCTTTGGATCAGACTGCACTTGCTTATCTTTGTGCCTCGTTATTGGGAGTTCAAGCTATTTCTGGATTAGTGATTTGAAGATGGAGATTATTCGCTGCTGATGTTATCGTTTTCTTTTCCGCTGCTATTTGTTGTATCATATCTCTGATGTATATTGATATTCATTGTATCATTCTGTTGTATCAGATATTGTATATCAATGTATTATTCATTTCTTCCGCTGTGTTATTTACTTAACTGTGTTATAAGCTCCGGCGACTCGGATTTGAACGCTCGAATCTACGACATTCGAGTACGATGTAAAGTATGGATGTCGATTTTCGAATGCGAAAATTTGGGACGTTACAAATATGGTTTTAAAGTTAATTAATTATACTAGTAAGAATTTAAGGTTATTTAATTATATTGGTATTATTTTAAAGTTAACTGTCTAAAGTAAGATGGATTTAAAGAATTATCAAAAGGTGATAAGGTTAATTATTTAAGAATAATTATGGTTTGGAATTAATATTAAGGATTATTAATAAGGTTTTAAAATAAATTATTATTATTTATGAAAATGGTGAAGGTTAATTATTATTGTTCTTAAACAATATTTTATAGTTATTAATTATCATTTTTAAGATGTTTTAAAATTTATAAATTTTAATATTAATAATCATTATTATATAATGGTGTTTGAAGTAAAATATTTTAAATTATTTGCAATTATTTATGAGATCCCGGAAATATATATTTGAAAGACTTAGATTTTATAAAGGAGTTATAAAATGGGTTTGAAGAATTAAGGAAAGGTTATTTGAGAAGTGAAGAGTTTATAAATGATTAGATATTTATAAACGAATTTCAGCAACAGGTTTATAGATTTATAAAAGAAGTTTTATAAATGGTTTATGGATTCATAAAAGGGTTTATAAGTGATTTTTGAAATGTATAAGAAGCTTATAAGGGATGGAATTTTTATAAAGGGATTATAAATGGTTTTCATAGGTTTACAAAATGATTTATAAATGGTTTTGGAGAATCGAATAAAAGAAAACTTTCTAAATTTTGTGGATATACTTATGCCGTTGAGATAAGTACATGGATATTTCTAAGTATTGAAATATAGAGACTTGCGAGTATATCTTTGTAATTTATGAAGTGGGTTTTATTTATAAAGGATTTATAAAAAGGAGGCCGGTGGTCGCTATGTGCTTAACCCATGTTGTTTTCACTTATGGAATAAATCTTTGTGTGAATGTTTGTTTATTTGATAGTTCAATAACCGACTATCAAATCTTGGCCTAAATATGTAATCCTTCTTAATTCTGGTGGTAGGGAAATATTCCCTACGTAACACCGAAGGATTTTAACTCTGGAAATATCTAGGGGAAACACGGGAATTATATGGTGCAGTTACCATCGGTGGTGCTATACTGTACGTATAGACTCATTTCGTTCTTCTAAGACAAATGGTAAGGAGATCCGTCCACTTAAACGGTTAGGGGGTGATCCCTGCTCTTATGTATTGTCTGATTATTTCTTAAAGAACAAGTATTGAGCATTCTGAAAATCGGCGTTTGGTTTAGTAGAGCACCCAGGAAACAGAAGAGTGTACTCGTAAGAGTGACTCGAATCTGTAACCACTTCGGAAACCATATACGGTTCTATGGAGGAGTTTCATGATATATTGAGATGTTGGGATCCATGTGTGATTTTGAGACCTATTGGGGTATGGGAATCCGGGTGTGATTCCAAGATCTAATTGAGATGTGGGAATCTATGTGTGATTCTGAGACCCGTTGGGGTATTGGAATCCATGTGGGATTCCATGATCTATTTGGTGGTGGTGCGTAAGTTGGAATGCCAGACATAACCTCATCAGCGGGAATGACTAAAACCAGAGATATGAGGCATGGCCAGTAGGGTTGCAAACCCATAGGGTGTAGTCGGCTCCTCCTAGATGTCACTTACAGTTGATATGCATGCATGGGGTGATGCACTCGGTCTTAGCGAGACCAGCTATATTTTTCCTATGGTACTTCACTAGGGATGTATGCTGCTTCAGAAGGATAGCTCTGATCCTTATGCAGGAGGATCGTTCCTCGAAGTACTGAGGGCACCTCCATGGAAATCCTACACAATTAGTGAACGCGCCTTATCGATTTTCGATTATATGCCTAGTTTTATTGTGATGTACACTCACGAGCATCACAGTTACTTGATTATTATTATTTTCACCCTTAGACATTATCATAATACCAATGGATTTTCTATAGAAAATGTTTTGATTATCGTAAGGTAAAAACCCGTCCGTGTTTATATGCGGCATGGTCTTACGAAATACTTTTGATTTCAAAGATTTTTACATAACTTTTAAATCCAAATGGGTGTGTTTTCTCATGCTGGTTTTCTAGACTGACTCGGGTGTTATTTTATTATAATGCTCGGGTCAGACCGAGTATATTATAGATTAGTTTGGATGCTTGGAGCTTCAAAAGACGGATTGGAGGCCGAAGACGTACTCACGTAGATGGTTATTTTCTGCTGTATGCATGGTTGTGTTGTCAGCAATTGTGAGGACGAACTGTTATAACTATCCAGGCTGAAATAGGTTAGTATACTCTGATTGATGTTTGTATACACACATATTAAAATTTTGTTTTTGTGTAAAGATTTATGGTATAGTATAGATTATTCGTTCCGCTGTGAGATTATGTTCTATTTAGTTTTCTTCTTATCTTCTTCCTTCTTTCTTTCTTTGACTATCGGGTCTTCCGGCATTCGATTGATCGACATGTGATACAATGGACATATTAGTGTCGATTTTCGAGGGTTGAAAAGACGGGTTCGTTACATTTGGTATCAGAGTTGAAGGTTAAGCGAGAACCTTGGCTTTGGTGGGAATTACTCATTAGAGATAGGTAGGGTTAGTAGCACCCTAGAATGAGTTTGAGTGTATATATATATATATATATGAGCGCGTATTTGTTAGTGATATATAAAATTGTTTTATATTGTGTTGGTTGATCTATTAAGTGGCTTATGAACTCTGGTCAATACGAGTAATTAACATCATTGATAGGGATCCCTAAACATTTGAGTAGAGCAATTTGACATGGTATGTTTTGAAATTGGGTAAATGAAATAATTTTACCCTGATTATAGTTTTATATATAAAGAAATAATTTTATCATAAAATTATTATGGTATATATCTTGTGCTTCGTTGTTAGAGAATGATAATATTTGATTATTATCATTTGTTGATTGTTGTTTGTGATCGAATAAAGGTTGATACTATATAGTAAAAGATTAACAGTTAACAAGTGATTTTATATAACCAAAGTGAGATTATATAAATATATGGTTTATAAAAGTGATTATAAATTGAAAGGAAATGAAATTTCTAAAGTATATTATATAAATATATGATTTATAAAAGCGGTTTATAAAATTAAAAAGGATTTAAAACCTCGGAATTTGGGAATTTAAATCCTGTTGGTTTTGAAAATGATTTTTCGAGGTTTTAAAAATAATATTAGTATTATTTGGGAAATATTTTGAGTAGGAATATTTAAATGGATTTTAAAGGAATAGAAAGCACTGAACTCACTTCGGTCGTTGGAAAATAATTTCAGTGATGACTGTACCATCATCAAAGTTCATTTTCGAGTTTCCAATGGAGGAATTGCTACCATTGGAGTTTTGTTAAAAGTAGTTTTGATTTTAAAATCCAAAAGAATGATTTGATACACCAATGGGAATTATATATATATATATATATATATATATATATATATGATTTCAAAAATGATTTGAAATAATTAAGAACAAGGTGTTTAAACTTTGGGATTTTCATCTAAATATTTTATTGAGAATATGAAAAAATTGAGATGGAACTTAACTTAAGATAAGTGAAATAAAACGAATTTTGAAAAGAAATTCAGTATAAGTTAAGTTAAATGAAATGAGTTTTTGGAAATAAAATTGATTATGATTGAATGAATTAATGATGGAACTAATTGAATTAGTCAGTGATTTGGATATGCTTTGGAATGTTGATTGATTAAAATTGAATGCTGAAATTAGAAATGGAATTGAATTTGGTTAGATACGGATAAGGACTTAATTTATGAAATAGGAATAAACATGAGAAGAGTTGTGTAAAATGTTTATAAACTTAAGTAAAATTTTATGAAATGATTCATAAATGAAATTAATATAGAGTGAAATGTGTTAAACATGAAATTTGATGAAATGGTCCCTAAGAGATATTGGTATTAAAAAAAATACTAAGTAATAAGTGAATATGGATAATTGAATGTAGATCAACTGAATGTGGGTAAAATGAATGAGAACGGGATAAAGGTGAATAAAAGGAATTTGGTGTAGCTAAGAATCAATTGAAATAAATACGTAAGTTGTACAAATATTACTTTATTCGCATAACGGTTTGATCCAGATTCGGGCATAGGATTTTGAGATAATGTATATCGATCCGAGTTGGAATTTTTCACTCGATTCTCGACGGCGAGCACTGGATATGGATTTTTGATTGATTCTGGGATTCTCTATCATAGTATATGGCTATGCAAGGAGAATAACAGTTTCTGATCAAGGAACCGGATCGGAGTCCGCACTAGAGGGTCGTGTGAACGATACTAGTTCGGAAGTGAAATTGTGTGATTGAGCGAGCAAACAGATTTGATATTGCGTACGGATGATATATGTACATCGTGCAGGCTTAAGTAAAACAAATGTTGAGAATTGGGAAAATACAAAATAAAATAATTATGAACTATATGATTGGATATCATTGGTAAATAAGATGCAGGTATATAAAAGTAAGAGCTAATTTGATGCCCTTGATTTCATAACTAAAATTGGATTGCCCAACAAAAAGGTACATGTTTATATTGTTGATTAATTTGATGGTTTTATGATTGAGCCACTTGGCTTTAGTTTTCTTTTGTTGGTTTGTTCCCTGAGTGGCAATTCGTAGTTGTTTCGATCGAGCCACGCAAAGGAGATGCTGGGGAAATTTTAACAAGTTAGAAATTTTGAGGAAATTTTTTGATAACTAAAATTTGATTTTGAGTTATAACTTGAAATGATTGAATGAGATGATAGTAGTTGGAATCTATGGATGGATTTGGAAACTTGGTAAAAGTAATAACAAGATTTCAACAAATTGGTTTTGGTAAGTTAAAGGTTTAAAAGTATATGGCAAGTTATTTGAACTAATTGGTTCTATAAAAGTAAGGGGTTTGGGCATTTTTCCTACCTTGGCAATTTCGAGGACGAAATTCTTTTAAGAGGGGAAGAATGTAACGACCCAGAATTTTAATTATTTGGAATTAGAATATTTAATTAATTTTAAATATCAAAAATTTAATTTTATAGATTAAATAATTTGAATTTAAAAAATAGTAATTCGTTAGATAATTTAATTGTTAAATTTAATAATTGAAATTGGTAAAATAATGGAATCTTGAGTTTTAAGTTAGATAAAAATAATTTCAAAGCTTATTTAATTTTTATTAATAAGAATGAAGGTAATAAAACTTTTAAATTGGATTTAAAAGTGATTTACTCGATTTTGAAATATCTCGTTTTAATTAACGAGTGAAAATAGCCTTCCGGGGCATAGTCTCGAATTTCAATGAAACCAGTTTCATCGGATCCGTAATAAGAAATTATAATACGCCGTCAAATTTCGTAGCAATTAGACGTATCGTTTGGTCGTGCGAAATTGAAATGCGTTGAAATTAATATTGAAAATTTAATATAATAATTGGGTTCAAAAAGCCATCTTCTCCATATGATCGAATTAGGCCTCGAAACTAGTTCCATCGCGTTCGTAATAAGGGTATAACATATAAAATGCCAAGCGGCACGTCTCGATTGGAGTCCGAATTATATAGCTAGATATTTTGAATTTTAAATAATATATTATCTTCGATTTAACTATACACTGCCATGTTCCTTCTTATCAGCCACACCTACCTGTACGAGCCCACACCCTTCTTCCTGTTATCTCCCATCACCCCTCCACTATTTAAACACGACTAGGAAAGAAAAAATATATCTTACAAAATACTCATTTAAAAATCGTCAAACCAATTTTAAAATTCATGTTTCAAGTAGATCTTTCCTCTGGTATGCTTGGTTGAAGGTGCGGCAGACTTTGGATGATCGTCAGTGGACAGTCGCGTGAAGGTTGAGAGCTAGGGCTTGCATTTGGTGTTGCTGGAGGCCGAGTTAGGGAAAATGGTGAGCGCAGTTGAGTTCGTCGTCGCTTCAGTCAGACGTGGCCGAAGATTGGTAGGTCGCGATCAGGCGTGGGGTGTCGCGACAGTTTGGGTACACGATCAGGCATGGCTCGGTCGCGATCGATTTGGGGTTGGTCGGGTGCTGAATTGGTGGGGTGGTCGCGTAGTGAATGCAACGAAGAGTTCGTAGGCAAGGTCGGCTTGTCGATTGGTGGATTGGAGGTGTTGTTCTCGTGTGCATGTATAGCAGTGGCTCGGTGTCACTGTGCATGATTGGGTTCGAGAAGAAGAAGTTTGAGGGGTAGGATTGTAATTGTCTTGAAGTTGTTTAAATTTAATTTTAAAATATCGTTAGCTTATATAATTCATATCTCTCTCATACAAGGTCTGATCAAGGCGAAATTTTTTGCGTTGCGATCGTATCGATGAGTCCTTCAAAATGGAACTGGTTTGGACTAATTTGGAGACTATCAAAAATTGGGCTAAAATCGAACGTCATCCGGTTTTAGTTCCAAACTGGAACGCCTCGGCAACGATAGAAAATTTCGGTGAGTTAAACTCAACTTTTTGGATAACTAGTATAATATATAGTTGAAAAAAATTGTTGAATGATTGTTTGGATGAATTATTATATTTATTAGTTGGTTTGGATATATTCCCGCCCTTGGAGCGAATGAGACCCTATTACGTTCCCGTGTAAGAGTGGATGACCCTTTGTATACGAATCCCACCTCGAAGCGGTTGATTTATATTTTATGATAATATAACATTTGTGATGCAAGGGGAAAACAGATTGGAGGGATCCAACGGGTTCCTCGCTATTATTGAACTATATTGTTTCAATGATATTTCCTTTATATGGATTATTGGATAATAAATATGATTGTAGACGCTGTGGTTATAACATCGTTATATGTTTGAAAATAAAACCCAGTAGCGATAAGAAACTACCTGTGGTGGTCGGATTTTGCTTTTTAGGGTTTGGAAACGTGGTGGGGGCGGGAGCGCTTCTAGGCGGCGGAGCTGACGTCAGGGGGTGGCAATGCTGCGCCTTGTCGAGAGGGTGGCAGTGGTTGTTTCGGGTCTGGTCTAAGATGACCGTAGGAGGTACGGTCGTTGGTCAAACTCTGGCAGTGATGAGTTCTAGGTCGAGGTGCGTACGTGGGTGAACATGGTATAGGAAGGTAGCATTATTTACTTTAATGCCATTGTTCTATTTTTATTTAATTTTAAAATTTTAACTTCTAACGTGAATAACTTGTTCATACGAGCTCAGATTCACACGCGGTTTTCTCCGTTGCGATCGTGTCCAAATTTCGGACATTATGGAACTTGTTCGGCTGCATTCTGAGACCATTAGATTTTGGGCTATTTTTGGATTTTAAAATCGTTGATAAATTAAAAGGTGAGTGTTTAACCCACTCACAACTACTAAATTGTATTATGTTAGTTAAATTGAATTTATGATGTGATTAGAAGTTGATTGATTGCTGTTTGATATATTTAAATGGTTGTTCCAGTTAAATCTAACTTTTATTGAATATAATCGCCATTTAATTTAATATTGAATTTTAAATTGCCTGTTAATACCTGTTAATGATAATCAGTTAAATTGTTGTTATTTATTGGATGATTTGGATGATTATTGTGATGGATGTTTAAATTTTGAAACTGAATGACTGGATGTTATATTTATATATTGTTATCACACTGCAAGTTCTCTTAGTTTATTATTAGAAAAAATTACTATGGGTTGAAATGATACATACCCGAACGATCTGTAGATTAGGGAAAAATCGTTACGGGTTGAAATGATAGACTCGAGCGATTTTATGGATTTTGAATTTAATTCGTGATTGCGGGTTGAAATGACTTATACCCGTAAAATTTAAATTATTGCTGGTTGAAATGATAGATATCCGTATCACTTGACCATAGGGTAGAAAATTACATACGGACACCGAATTGGTAAAATTAAATGATTTTAAACCTTAAATTTTGGATTCCAGCTAAATGCTATTTTGAAGTAAAATTAGATTTATATAAATTGAATTATTTTAAAATCCAAGCTTTAAACGTTGAATTGAAATCAGTTTAAATGAATTGTTTAAGAATTCAAATTGGAACTTTAAGTTGAATTTTGAAATATAAATGAAATTTATCGAAATTGAGTTGTTGTAAATGTTTGAATACTTTAAACTTTGAACTCTATTGAATCGAAGTAGTTTGAATTTATAGTTCAAACATGGATTTGAAATCGATATAAATTTAAATGGTTTATCGAGAATCTGAATTAAAAGATTTAAAATTGAGTTTGTTAATTTGAAAACTGGATATGGTCTAGGTTTGTTGAAATGAGAGAAATAGTTTAATTTGATATTAATTTCAAATTAATTATTTTAAACCGTTTTAAAGATATATTATTTTAAATTCAGATTTATTTAGATTTTCAAACTATTTACTATATAAACCATTTCCAAAACCATTTTATATTAAACCATTTTAATCTATTTTAAAACTATTTTAAACTATTTTAATATATTTTAAACTATTTTAATCTATTTTAAACTATGTAATCTATTTTAATCTATTTTAAACTATTTTTAATCTATTTTAATCTATTTTAAACTATTTAAAACTATTTTAATCTATTTTAAACCAATTTAATCTATTTCCACTAATTTTAACCATTTAAACTATTTTAAAGTATTTTAACTATTTTAAACTATTTAAAACTATTTTTGACTATCTAAACTATTTTCAAAAATTCAAACGGTGCAAGGTTAATTGTTTAGTTTTAAATCCTTGATTTAAAAGCGAATATGGTTAAATGATGTTATAACCTAAGTTGGGATTTGAAATAATATTTTCTAGTGAAATGATATATTTTGAGTAAATTTGATGATTTTGAAATGAGGGTTAGCCTATCTTGTGGAAATGATTTAGAAAGTTAATATGACTTCGAATGTAATATGATTTTAAGTGAATATGATATTTTGATATCAATTCTGAATTGGTTTTGGAAATGTAAAATAACCATCCGGTATGAAATAAGCGTTTGGTTGTTAAAGAGACCGGGATCGGATATTGTCATACTCTCTGCCAATACCGAAAACCACTTTAACAACTGTGCACATGGTGGAGATTCCAGAATGAAGTAGGATGGTTTGGCGAACGATTCTATATGAGGTATTAACGTAGCCCAGACTCCCTCGAGTCAGCTTGATGTGACTAAAACATGAGCTATACCTGGGCTAAGTAGGTTGCACCTCCGATCGGACATGCTTCTTCGATATCATATCTGTTGCTTTGTGATTGATTTGGTGGCCACCCCTCGATTTGATTATGGGAGTGTGTTCCGAGGTGGACGGTAGTAGCTACTATGCATTACCACCAGCCCGGTTCTGCAAATGGTAGAATCCTATCGTGGCATTGCCTCGCGTGCCTTGTCACATGCCTTATCGCTCCCATTACGAGTTTGGTTTATGTCGTACCTATGGAGTGCTCCCGGATAGCCCACCAGTTTACAGTGGAGTTTACAGTATTTGTATAGACTAAGACATTTATATAAAAATGTGTTAAGGGGGATATGGGTAATGCCTTAACGCTACTTTAATACTTTACCGATAGACATATTATAATAGCGTATATTACTACATAGTAGATAGTTTAATAGATCCTTAAGAGATGGAATCCCGAACATCTCTTAAGTTATTGCATGCACGTCTGACATTGGCTAGGAGATGTAAAATCCCGTAAACATCTCTGAAGCCGTTACACTCATATTTATTTACTGTCATTTTAACTTACATAAGATCTTTTAGTTCTGACTCGAGTGTTTTGTCTTTTGATTACACTCGGGTCAGTCTGAGCTTTTCAGTGTATTTCTGGAGGACGAAGACGGAGATTTGTATACTATATTATTTCATGTTGTTCTGCTGCATTATCTATTTATTCCTGCTGTATGTATGACTCTGATCTATATTGTAAAAGTGTAATCAAATATTATTTGTAAAACAACTTCATGAACTATTTATTTGATTACTATATTTTGTCATTCCGCTATGAGATTCTGTGTTTTGTTTTTCTTTCTTTTCTCTTTGTTTTCTTATTAACCCCATAACAATCCTCCCTTTTGAATGGTTTGAGTCCAACATGTGTGGTTTATTGTTGATTTAAACCGTCCAAAAAGGTGGGTCGTTAAATATGGAATATGAAATCAGTTTTGGTAAGTAATTTATAACTCTTGGTTGTAAACAATAAGTTAACAGATATGAATTATTAATGTATAACAATTGTTCTAATTATCATCTTATTATTTAATCCATTTGAAATTAATTTGGAAATCAATGGGAATTTAATGTAATTGAAATGTTGATGTTAATATAAGAAAAGACGTTAACTGTAGAGTATGAGTATAATAAGATGAAACTTATGTTAATAAATTTCATAAGGGAAATGTTGATTTAATAATAAGAATGTAAATCATAATAAAAGAAATTGTTGGAATTTAAATCAGAATAAACTAGGATTTATTACTATTGTAATTTGACGTTAAAATTAATGTAATATTTAAATATTGGATTTCACATGGAAAAATTAATTTTAAAAATATTATTAATTTCTGTGTAATCAAGAATGATGAAAACTGTTAACTTTTAAATTTGAATTTAAAAGTGATTAAATTGATTTTTAAAATAATAATTCATTTAATTAACATGAAAATTAGCCTTTTTGGGCACTGTCTCGGATTTCGACGAAACAAGTTTCATCGAATCCGTAATAGTGAATTATTATAGGTTTTCAAGTTTCGTAGCGATCAGACTTATCGTTTGATCGTGCGAGCTCGAAACACGTAGAAATCAATTAATGGGATTTAATGAATATAATTTGATTTTAAAAGCTAACTTCTATATACAATAGAATTAGGGTTTGAAACTAGTTCCATTGATTTTAAAATATCGAAAACATATATATCGATATATTGGATGACCTATTTTAGTTTTGGGAACGAAACGGGCTTTTCGGGTTGTTGTTATTGTTTCAACCTAATTCGATCCGTTCCATCTATTCTAATTCATCTCTGTCTATATATCGGCTGTTATAAACCCTACCAGCTTCTTGTTTTCATTTTCCGTACGTACAATTTCTATCTATCTGTTCCTTCTCAATGGCAGACATTTCAAAACCCTAATTCCCAATTCCAAATCAAATCGAAAATCCAAACTCCTCAAACCCTATCATATAATATATCATCTTGAAGCTCTCGATGAACGTAATCTGCATCTGCAATTCTTTTTTTGATTGGAGCTTCGGTTTGGCCAGAAATCAATGAAGAAGTCTCGGCCGTTCATGTTAGGGTTTAATGATCAACGGCGGATCGTCGACAATCGACGATTGGGAGGCACTGGCGTGTAGAGGAGGCTGAGGCGAGTTCATCCATGCGGTTAGTTCATATCAGAGGCACTTAGATTCGCCGCGTTTGGTGAAATTGAACGGCGGCGGCGGACCGCTTCAGGCAGCGGCGGAGGTTACGGTGAGCTAGCCGTGGGTGCGGTCTTGGGCGAAGGGAACGACGATGTGGCTGGATCTGGTCAAAGGTGGCCGAAGCTTGCTCGGCAACGTCGTGATAGTCGGCGACTGTAGGGTAGGGCTTCGATTGTGTTCGTAGGGGTCAGAGAGTTGATAAAGTATTTACAATTTTACCGTTATTTTTTATTTTAAATTTGAATTTTAAAACTTCTAATTAGCATAACTTTTTTATACGAGCTCTGATTGATGCGCGGTTTCTTCCATTGGGATCGTATCGAAATTCAGGACAACATGAAACAGGTTTGGTTGAATTTGGAGACTGTTCAAATTTTGGGCTTTTATTGGATTTTTAAATCGATTATAAATCAAAGGTGAGTGATTTAACCCACTCACGCAATACTAAATCTTCCTATGTTAGTTGAATTAAATTTATGAAGTGATAAGAAATTTATTGATTGTTGTTTGGTAATTTAAATTGTCATTTAAATTTAATTTTAATTTATATTGAATTAAATTAACATTTAAATTAATATTGAATTTAATTGTTATACTTGATATTGATAACTAGTTAATTGTTGTCATTTATTGGTTGATGTGGATATCGATTGTGATGGATGTTTATTTATTGACATTTTGGACGATTGGATGTTTATTTATTTTTATATATCCCTGTTTCACTCCGTATATTAATTGAAAGCATATAAACTGTTATTCAAATTATTCGAATAAATAAAGAAACAGGTTGAAATGATATATAGCTATGACACTTTGATTTGGATTGAAATGATATATATCCATCCCTGAAATTAAAAATTGAAATAACTATTCACTTGGCCATAGGGTTGAAAATCATATACGGACACCGGATTGGTTAAATTAAATTGTTAAAATATTTAATTTGGATTTTGGTTAATGATATTGTTTTAAAGGAAATAAATTGTGGATTTCTATGAATTGAATTATTTCCGAATTAAGCTTTGAAATGTTAAAATTGAAATTGGTTAAAAGAAATTGTTTAAAAAAATTGAATTGGAAATGTGAAGTTATAATTGATACTTGATTTTAATTCAGAAAATTGATTTATTTTAAAGATTCGAACCTTAAAATTGAACAATGATGTTTAAATTGATTTAAGGGTTTTAAATCAGTAAATTGAAATTGGACTTGAAATTGATATAAATTGAAATGGTTTAAAATAAGAATTTAATTGAAATTTAAATCATTGAATTGGATCGTTGAATCGAATTTGAAGTTAAAAATGAACGTTTCAAAAATTGAAGTTAATTCGAATTGAAATTGAAATCAAGTTGATTTGGCATTAAATCTAATTTGAGTCAATTGAATTGAAATTGAAATCAAGTTGATTTGGCATTAAATCTAATTTGAGTCAATTGAATTGAAAGATTGAAATTGAAGTTATTGATTTGAAATTTGGACATGGGTCCAGATTTGCTGAAATGGAAAGAAACAATTTGATTTTATATTATTTTCAACATAAATTAGTTTAATATAAATTGTTTACAAACTATCTTTTCAATATTGATACTTAGATTTTCCAAACTATTTTACTATGTAAACCACTTTCAATACTCAAACCATTTTATATCGACCGTTTCAAACTATTTTAAACTATTTATAACTGTTCAAACTATTTTCCAAAATCTCAAACTGTGTAAAGTTGGAAGGTTTATATTTAAATTATTGATTTAAATGCGAATGCGGTTAAAAGAAGTTATAACCTAAGTTGGAAATTGAAATGTTATTTTCATGTGAAATTGACATAATTGAGTAAATTTGGTATTTTGAAATGAAGTGATATTTTTGAAGTGAATATGATATTTTGATATCAAATATGTATCGTTTTCGAAATGTAAAAGAACCAACCAGTGTGTAAAACGACGTTTGGTTATTAAAGAGATCGGGGCTTCTTATTGGCATACTCTCTGTCAATATTGGAACTACTTTAAGAACCGTGTATGTAACGACTCGCAAAATTTAATGGTTTTAAAAGTATATTTAACTGGAAATTTGTGAAATTTTAAACAATAAAATTTGAAATTAAAAATTTATTATTTGGAATACGTCTATTTTAATATAGTAACTGGAAAATTTTCATCTGATAATATTGAAGTTTATTTTCCTGTGAAATTTCATTTCAAATCAAACCGGTTAATAACAGTGAATTTAAAAGTTTTCCGAAACCAAAATATGTCAACAGGAGAAAATTTATTCAGATCATTCTGAATCAGACCACGAAATTCGTTTTTCCAAATTTGGATTTCTATTGCTCCGTTTATCTTAATTCATGCAAAATAGCAGCATTTCTGGTACCGATTATCGACTTTCGATCGGATGATCGTACCACTAGTATCTGTATACCGTTTTAATCGTCTCGTCGCGCTGATCACCACGGTATATTTATTTTTGTATTTTGAGGTCCGGTATGCGACCGAAACAATGATAACGGTCCGTTGTAACGGTACCGAATTTGTGGCTTTTCACTTTCCTTTGCTTTTAAATTAAAACGTGCAGTTCAAACAATATAATAAATTGCTCAAATAACTTTTGCTGAATCAATGGTCATTCAATTTATTATTTGTCGGTACGTTTATTTTGGCTCTCTTCATTTCTTTGTTGTTCTTGCGTTATTAAAGAAATTTTATTATAACGTTATAATACAGTAACTTGTATTTATTTCCTGAAAACGGGTACGTTTCCTCTCTTTGCTAATAATATATTACTGCGGTTGTCTTTTCATTTCTCTCCCTTTTGAATTATTAAACTATGGAATATATAAAGTTATTGCCTGCTCATGTTACAGGTCCTTTTAAATCATTCCCCTGCTTATATTTGTTTTCCTTTCACACTTGCTCTTCCATTCAAACACTCCATCCTCTTTCTTTGTAAATATATGTTTGGTATAATGTTACTGTGCATCTTCTTACCTTTATAAATGGGCAAGGCTATATTTGTTTTCATGAAACATGCTCTTCTCCCCTCCCCTGACGTGAACTCCATGCAAGCCAATCATCCCTCAACCCCAAAACATCATCATTTCACCTCCACCTTCCACGCAACCCCAAGCGTGACAACCGCCTCGGACCCGAGCCCGGCCACTTCACTGTAGTTTCTCAACGCACCCAGCTCACGACGATAGCCACGTTCCCATCCACCTAGAGCCCGCTCTCTCTCTCTCCTCCGATGTCCCTTCAATTGCCGAAACCCTCTCTTCCCTGACCTTTAGCCGCCACCACAACGCTGTCCTTCTTCCGCCCTGCGCCCTCCACCGAACGACCTGACTTCGGCCACCACACGAATCGAAGCCTCCCCGATAACCACCGCCACCTCTGGCCTCGGCAAACCACTAGTACACGCTTCTCCACATCACCACTTCCCTTCCATTTTCCCTTTGAATGCCACGAGCATCTCCTCCCGGCAGTCGTTCGTCCGTTCTTCCTCCGCTCCTCAGCCTTGGCGTCTTCCGCGCTTCATTTCGGTTGTATGGGTATGTTATATATTGGCTGAGATATATTAATTATATATATATGTACTGTTGGTTTATGTTTTAAGTACAATTATATATTTCAATTTTGTTTATAACCATAGCCTAATATTATAAACATGGTTTACATCATACATATGTACAGTTTATATATATGTTATGCCCTCGATTATATAAATATAGATTTTATGATTATATATATATATTTTTCGTTAAGCTTTCTCCTTGTTCTAAAAAAAACAAATTTTATATATGTTAAGATGTAGATGTTATAGTACAAATGGGTTCTTGCTTGCAGTGTCATATATTAGAGACAAAACTTTATAACTACAGATAGTTTTTTTTAAAGAAAATTTATTATTTAATATTAATTGTAAAGGGTTATATGAGTATATGCGTTGGTTACATATATTTGGACCGGAGTGTTTACCCCTATAGATTCAGTGTTTGACAGTAGCATATATACTCTTATATATAATATCTTAGTTCTAGAGATGAGATCTTGTACGGTAATTATAATATAAATATATATATTTTATTTATTCTTATTTGTGAACATGCACCTGAGTTCTGTATATGTCAGTATATGCAGGATATTTGAAATATGCGTATGGAGTTCTGGATATAAATATGTTAGCTATATACTATTTTGGATTTAAGTTGATTTTATAAATACTAATTTTATAATCAATATTGTTTTAAATATAACATACGCTGTTTACATTTTATTAGTCTTAAACTTTTGGGTTGTTGGTTGCTTCCATAGGTTATACAAAGATATGTTTGAATTTAGAATTTGATTTATATATATGTATATATATTCACCTATACCAATTTCATTCACCGATCTTGTTCTAATTTGATCCGTTCTCATCAATTTCTATTTATCAGTTGTCCGTCGAATTCGTGCCAATCCTGCTTTGCATTGAAATTCGTGCTTGGATTCGTAACTCATTTCAGTGTCAAATTCCTCTAGCCTTGAAAGGTGAGCAATCACTCACGATTAACGTTCTTGTATTTATTAAATTTGATTTCAATTGAAATGACAATTGAAATATGATGCTATAGTTATTTAAATTGTTATATATGCTATTATCTGTATATGTCCACCTATGACATCTGACACCAGTATCTAGTATTTATATGCATGTTATTACCATTATCTGTATATGTTCACCTATGACATCTGACACCAATATCTGTTATTTATTTTGATGATATATGCCTGTTGTTATATTTTTTTATTATCTGTTATCACTCTGCAAGTTCCCTGTTAGTATAGAATTCACTATGGGTTGAAATGATACATACCCGAACGGACTTTAGAATAGGAGAATTTCGTTATGGGTTGAAATGATAAACCCAAGCGATTTTCATTTGAATTGAAATTGGGATTACGGGTCGAAATGATATCTACCCGTATATATTTAAATTTCGGATTGAAATGATAAATATCTGTATCACTTAACCATATGATAAATATATATACAGACACCGTTGGTCCATATATATAAATATTTTAAAAATGAATTCTATGGTTTTGGAAAGAAATATATGGTTTTAATAAATGTTGAGCCTTAAATTATTATATATAAATGGGAATGATTGATTTAAATACATATAATATGTTGAGTGTTTAAAATATATTTCAAAATAGATTTTGGTAATAATTTGAATAAGTTAAGGTTAGAAAGATAATTTGAATTTAGTTGAAATTGTATTCAATAAAGAATTTTATTTAATTAAACCGATTTGAAACTTATTGAAACTGAGATGTAAGATATGATTTATAACTTGAGTTTGATTTATAAGTAATCTAATGAATTTTTTTTGTTTAACTAAAGTTTAAGGAAATATTTAGTAAAAATGTAATTTAAGGCTAGTTAAATGATATTGAATTTATTAAGTGAATATTCCTTGATTAAATAATAATGAAGTTAAATCAAGAGCTATATGAAACTGTTAAATTTAACTTTGAAAATGTTGAATATTAAAGCTTTGAAATATATTGAAAATTTAAATGATCTGTTTAGAAATGAATTAAATTGATGAATTGAGCTTTGAATAAATTTGAATTTGGAATTTGAAGTTGATTTGAATCGATTTGCTAGACTTGAGGAAATTAAATACTTTACTTTTTAAATCATTTAATATATATATATATACTATTTTGGAAAATGGATATATTTGAAATGAAATGATATTTGGGTTTTGAAGTATAAATTTAATTGAAATGACCACGGTGTTAAAATGTATATTTCCACCTTGTAGATAGTTCTGAAGATCCTTAGAGGATGGTTATCCCAACATCCTTTAAGTTACTCGTATTTCAATTGATATTTCACTTGAGTTGGATTTATTTATATAAGAATGTTAATCCTGACTCGAGTGTTTTGTGTTTTGCTTTACGCTCGGGTCAGACCGAGTGATACAGCATTTGAGACTCACCCTTGGAGTTTGGAGCTTCCTTTGGAGATCCAACTATCGCCTCAGCTTTCAGCTCTTCTAGTTGATTTGTTCCGAGAAGTCATCTGTTGTACTGGAGACTTCATTGCATTTGAGATATTCTGTTGTATTTTATTTCTAACTCTGATGTTTATATAGTAGCTTCATGAACTACTATTTTATCTATTCCGCTGCGTATTATTGTATTACTCTGTGTCTGTGATTATGTGATTGATTTATTTACTGCATATGCTGAGTTTTGCCAAATTTTTATTACAATCTGTTATTTTGAATTATTCAAGTCAGACATGTGTGGATTTGTTGTCGATTTGAATGGTCCAAAATAGCGGGTCGTTACAGTTGGTATCAGAGCTTTGGCTCTAGGCAAAACTTAGCATATATAGTAAATTTATTTACAGAATCACTTTCGTTCGAGTTTAATCTCTTCCTTTTGACTCGATTTCTTTGAACTTTGGAACGTTCCCTATGGTTCCAAAATTCATTCTTGTCTCTCCCTATTTATATTCTTTTGATTTTGGAGTATCCCATGACTCCACTTCGAATGATCTCTATAAGAATAGGCGATCCCGCAAATCTTTGAATGATTTGTAAAGGGTGAAACTCCTTTACAATTGGCATTGATTCACCGGAGATTTATATATCCCTCGGTTAAGATGCTGCTATCTCTTGTTATGCTGAAGTCTATCTTTGGCGTTCGAATGTCGATTTGCCTTAGATTTCCGCATCGATTATATTCTTGAAATCACGGTTGACCCGGTCAAGGTCACCTGCGATTTATATAAGTGTATCCATCTACTGTTTTGAAATTAATTATCTCATTTTCGTTCGAACTTATCTTCGAATCAGAATTTTATTTGATTAGAGTCTCCCTAATCTGAATCTCTATCTTTGTTTTGAAATCCATTCTTAAATCATCCTTTGAAAATCGGGTTTATTGGTATTTTAGAAATTGTTTTCTAAACCGAAATTATTATTTCGATAAGTATGATTTTATTCTATATATAAAAGAGAAATGTTTTCGATAAAGATTTAGTACCCTTTTTAAAATGAGAATTTGAGGTTTCGAAAGGATTTGTAATTTTGAAAAAAAAAAACTATATAAGAAATTTGATTTATCTAAAAATGATTTATAACTGAAGGATTTTAAAAAAAATTGAAATTCGAGAATTGAACTCCGGTATTTTGAAACTGGTTTTAAGATTTTGAAATATATTATAATAATAATATGATTTAAAAGTATTTTTCCGAACAAGAAACGTTTCAAATGATTTTAATGAGTTTCGAAGAAATTTCAAAAGAATTTTGAGAAAATAGAAGTCCAGAACTCACTTATGTCGCTGGAAAATAATTTCGGTGATGAGTGCACGCATCATCGACATTGATTTTCGAGTTTCAGAGTGAGGGATAGGCCACTTCAGTAGCTTTGCTATGCGAGTGATTTTGTGAAACCATTTTTGATGTCAAATTCCGAAGTAAGATTTGATATTCGAAAGATATATGTATATATATATTTTTGAAATGATTTGAAGTAAGCCGGTGTTCAGTCCTCGAGTTTCGGATTTGATATAACCTATCTTTTGAAATTGATTTACTTATTGTTGATTTCCAACTCTTGAATTTGAAAATGATTTCTTCAACTATTTCGAAGGTTCGAGCACTTCCAAATCAAGGTTAACTTTTCAAAGCTAATTTTTTTTTGAAAAGTATGAATTATTTGATAAAGTATATAAATTTGTTTTGAATGTTTAAGTATGAAGTAATATGATTTAAATAAGTTGAAATTGTTTTGTTAAGTATATGAATAAGGCAAATTCTAAATTTTTCTAATATGAAATTTAGATTTGAAATGTTTTGAAAAGAATTTGGTCTTCAAAATATTTTGAATAAAATTTAGTTTAAATGTTTTAACTTAGTAACATCTTTATGAAACTATATTTAACAAGTTGGAATAAATATATAAGTTGTACGTATATTGTTTTATTCGCATAATTAATTTGATCCAAGTTTGAGTACACAAGTTCGAGGTGAATTACACCATTTCGTGTTAGGATTTTTCATTCGATTCTTAATGACGAATATTTGATATGGATTTTTGGGCTTGATTCTAGAATTCTCTATCATAGTATATGGCTATGCAAGGAGACTGATGGCTTCTAGTCGAGAAACCATATCGAAGTCCGCATTAGGGAAGTCGAATGGACAATACTAGTTCGAAAGCGAACTTGTGTGATCGAGCGAGCGATCAAATGTGATTCTGCGAAAGGATGACGTATGTACATCTTATATTCTAATATCATTGATATATTTTGACGCTGAAATTGAAAGCTGTCATGTTTGAATATCTTTGCTTACTAAAAGAAAATTTCCAATTTAAATTACAAAGATATATAATCCATAAAAGCAAAGATATTCAATCCCATATGGCTCTTCATACAGCGAAATTTATTTTGTAAAATTTTGATCCTGATATAAGATGGACCTTATGTAAATATAAGATGATTTTGAAAACCATTGATTTTGGAAATGAATTGTTTGACTTAATTATATTGATTTGGAAATTTGGATTTATTTCCTAAATTTATTATTTTGGAAACTTTGGAACTAAAGATATTTAAATTTGAGAAGAAATAATTTGGTGAAATTGTATATGATTTTGAAATTGAACTGATAATTGAAACAAATTGAAATTTGAGAACTTTATGTTACTAAACACTTGATTTGGGAGTTGTCGAACTTATATAAAATTGATTTGTATGAGTATGAAATTGATTCGAGAACTACAGATTTAAAAAGGTACTCAATTTGAAAGCGAAATCTTATATAATTGAAGTCTATATAAGTATGATTTGATATACTATTGATTTTGGAAAGTAATTGGTTTGAAAATTTAATCTTATATATAATGGATTTTATATAAGTATGATATTTGAAAGTGATTTGAAAGGTACTATATGATACATATTTTCGAAGTAAAGATATGGAAAGTGCCTTCTGCTTGATATCCGATTTGTGGCCACATCTTGGATTCATTCTAACGATATTATTCTCTCTGATTTTGGTTTTCCGGATATGATACTCGAGTGTCCTTCGAATTCCATGGTGTTACCCATGGTCTTATGTTTCTCTCGTGACTGCATAGCGCAACTGTGACAACCCGGATTTCTGGACGTCTGGTAATTGGGTAATTAATTGATTTTATTTATTGAAATATTAAATTATAAGTCGAACAAACAAATTCTAACAATTAGAGTATCTGAATATATATAGAAGTGAGTTGAAAATTTAAATAAATATTGAATTATAAAACCTCTGACTATTGATAGGTTTTATAGAGAAAATAGGAAGCTCCATTAATTTAAAAACGCCCGTGAACATATATATATATTTACACACACACTTGGAAAAGAAACTATGGATTGGAAATTTGAAGACAAACCTCTCAAGATTATTTAGAATAAAACTCTACTGTTATAATACTAAAGGAAATTATATGTATACATATTAGATAGAGGAAATGCAAGCATATATATATATATATATGAAATAACAACAAATATGGGTAAAATACATAACTATGTTTATATACATACTTGTAAAAGAATATAGTCGTACATAGGCCATAAGGAGTAGTGAGTATACAAATTGATATAATAAAGTAAAAAGTACATATATATCTACATACATATCAAATGAGATAAGGCTGTAAACAGATAGGGAAACATTGCATTAAATGATATCATCTCAAGTGTACAATGCATCGTTTCAAGCAAATTTAAAAAAAAAATCAATCAAAGGAAGATACTTGGGGTGGAAGGCACCATCTGATTTATATCTACACCTTGTCTTCCTTTATTTCATTTTTTTTTCGTAACTAAGCAATTCAAACCCAAGATCATTCAGCAACTCAACAATATCAGATTCAAGCTAGGATTCAAATCTTAGTAGCTGTTCAAGAAAAAGAAAATTTTCCAGTTCAAAGACAGTTTCTCCAGCTTGCTCTGTTCATCTTTTCTTGTGAGTAAACAATTTTATTTAAAAGTTTAAATCTGTTTAAAAATAGATGCATGCAGCAATTACATAAAGTAAAATATGAGAAGTGCTTGCATGGTTGTTCAAACACGAATGCATATATATATATATATATATGTGTATGTGGATGTTTGTGTGCATATCTGGAACGATATGTTTGATAGTTCTCAGGTCCTAAAAGAGAAATAAAATCGACTGTCCTTCCCTTGATCTGTTATAAGTTATGATAAATGTTAGAAATGTCAAGATTTTTGATCTAAAAATATTTCCAGACGAAAGCAGGTTTACAGACTTTCTTTGTTCATACATAAAGTGAATAAACCTATGTTTGTTCAAACTTTTATGTGCCTTGAATTCCTGCATGAATGCAATAGCTTTGAATTGAATGAATGGGATGATTGTGTTTTGATTTCCTTAGAAACATGGTTTTCCTGTCTCTGTCTTCCTGTAACACTTTAGTTACAGTGAAGTTTAAAATTTCCTCTTCCCCATTTCTTTGGAAAATTGAATTGGGAAACAAATGAGTAGACTTTTATTTGTGAAGGCTTAAACAACAAATATAGGAAGCACATGAATCACTTCTGTTGTTAGTTTTAAACCTCAGATCTAGTTCAACCCCTCTGTTTTGTTTTTTTGGAAACAGAGTTACATTTAAGTATCAGGTTTACAAGAGTAAACCATATCAAGATCCAACACAAATCTTTTTTCCCCATTTCTTCTGTAAATGAATTAAAAAAAAAAGTTGAAGTTTTTGTTTTAGAACCTGTACTATGTTCCAGAAATAGAATAAAGCAAGAATATATAGTTTTCTCCCTGGAAATTATGAAACACAGTCAGAATTCAAAATTTGCAGAACTTCAAACCCTACAGATTGTAACTTTAGTAATATCATTCGAATTCCCTTTAAAAATGAGGATTTTAGAAACAAAAATCTAAATTTTTTATTAACTTTTCACTGAGATATTAAGGTTGATCAGAAAAATGCATTTTTGTCAAAATCAGATGATTGGAACAATAGTGGACCTCGAGTGTGACGACCCGCCACTCATTCCACAGAATGACGCATCGCTAATAAGAAAGAAAGGGATAGAAAGAGAAAAGAAGAGAAGAAAGAAAGAAACAACAACAGAATCTAAACAGCGGAATGAATAAATTATATTAATAACATAAACTATTACATAGTTTCATATACAACAACTATCAGAGTTACACAATATATACAACACATACTAGACAGTTATAAACACCTGTCTAGTTTTTACAATACAAGATACAACACAGATAATAATGACTCAGAGATCAACACAGCGGAACTACTATATCTCTACAGCGCTGAAGCCTCCTGCTCCATTGCTCCTCCAGATAACTCGTCAAAGCAAACCTGACTCTCTTGGCTACTCGTAAAAATTTGAGTACCCAAGAGTTTATATAAAACAGAAATAAACACTTGGGTCAGACATGGGTCTGGTGTGAGTAAACGGTTTAAATTTGCTTAACTTCAAACCTTTGAAAACAAAGGTATCACGTAAGACTTCCCACACATAAACATGGGTAAGTTTTTACCTTACGCTAACCAAAACATTTGATAGGAAATTCGATTGTATTATAATAGGTCTAGGGTTTTCAAATAAATATGAAATAGCCGAAATGCTTACATCTCACATTCCAACATAGTTGGGCACAACTAATACGTACGGCACTTATTGGAAGTTGGATTTCCATACAATGGCAGGGCTACTAGGGTACCGCCCGTCACAGTACGTGGCCTAGATCACCGTACCGAGGAGTACGCCCGCTCCCCTGCAACACAAAGCCGGAACCATCCCTTACTGGATAATTCCGAATAAAATCACCCCACGGTTGTGTACTGCAACCGTACCACTAAGTCGAAATAGAAAGGGACATCTAGACAGGGATGACCTTACTCTCAGTGGGCGCTACCCACGAAGCCTTGCTGCACCTCCCCTGTTTTAGCCATTCCCGGTTGATGAGGCTTGAGGTCAAGATTACCTTTAATCAGAACACATCACTTAGAATGCTCATCGCCCACCTGACGATGTTCTGAAAGCATTCAATCCATACAAGTTCGTTCCGGGTTCGAACGAAACCGAAGGCATTATCTCGTTACACTCGTTTTGGAATCACCCTCAGAGTTAACGACAATAACCCTTGCACTTTGAATCTTCATCTTCATTTGAGATTCACGACCTATCGTTAATTTGGATCGATGTGGTATTCGGGTCTCCAGACCTGGAAATCCGGTATACGGAAACCCGATCCCGGTCTCATCGAAATCCAAAACGTATCTTTTAAGGCCAAGTTGTTTAAAGGTTTAAACAATTCAATTCAATTTAATACTTGAATTCACATAGCATTAACATAGATAAATATCACACATTTATCACAGATATATCCAATATCATATCACAGAATATCATAGTATATCATCCAATAGATATCAACCAAATCAGACATTCTACTCAACCATCATTCATAAGCAACCATTTATTAATCTCTATTATAATTAATTTAATCAACTTAAATTAAATTAATTACTTAAGAATTAATTCCTAACCTTGCTTAATCAATCATTAATTAATTACTTATCCATTTAATTAATTAATCATTAAATATTAATCACTCTTGATTAATTTTTCATTAATTACATAAAGTAATTATCCTTTAATTAATTTAACAAATTAATTATCCTTAATCATTTATAGTAATTAACCTTTAATTACTCTCATTAATTATAATAATTAATGATCCTTAATTAATTACATTAATTAATTAATTAACTATAATTAACTACATTATTCTTTAATTAATTACATTAATTAATCATGCATTAATTAATTACTTCCATTAATCAACCTTAAATAATCATTAACAGTAATTAACTATTCTTAATTACTTTAATTTCTTTTATAAATCCTTTTTGATTAAATTCACCAATTACATATAGTAATTCATTTATTAATTACTTACACTAAGTAATTATACTTAACCAATCTTAATAAGTAACTACACTTAATCAATTACCAAGTGACTATCCTTAATTAATTAACAAATTAATTAACTTAAATAAATCACATTCATTTCTTAAATCATAACCGAGTAACTCATCCTTAATTACCCTTTAAACAAATTAATTAATCCTTGATTAATTATTCTTTAATTATTAATTAATAAACTTTAATTATTAATCAATATTCTTTAATACAAAGTAATCAATCCTTAATTACTTTTATAATTAATTAATTAAACTTAATTAACTAATTAATTACTTCTTAATTTTTAATTAATAAAACTTAATTATTGATTAACAACCTTAATTACAAATTAATTAATCCATAATTACCTATTAATCAATCTTTAATGACAATTAATTAATCCCTTAATAATAGTTAATTAATCCTTAATTAACTTTAATTATAATTTAATAATTTCTTAATTATCAATTAAGAAAACTTAATTATTACTTAATAAAACTTTATTAAGTACTTCTTAATTACCATTTTAATTTACTCTTAATCATTTAATTAATCCTTATCAAAAATTAATTAAATGATTAATTAAACTTAAATTCTTAATTAACTTAGTTAATTTCAACTCTTTAAAATCTTAATTAATCTTGAGATAAAACATTATCATTAAACATTTGATCTTAGTAATTAACTTACTTAATTAAATTATTAATTAAGTTAAAATAAATAATCATTAATTACTTACCTTTATATAAATTAACAATCCTTAATTACAAGTTAATAAAACACTTGAAAACTTAATAGTTAATTCACTTATCCTTAATCATTCACTAATTTAATTTAATAAATCATTCTTTATTCATTCCATTATTATTAAACTTAAATTAAGTTTTAAGACAAACCATTTCCTTATTAATTACCTTATTTTCAAATTTAGTTTGAAAATAACTTAAGATTTTACTTAATAAAATTAAGTAAATCAATTCATACAATTTAATTTATTCAAATCATTCATTTCAAAGAAATGAATTTCAAGACAATTGATTTAACTCGATTTTCAAAAATTTAAAACTTACTTTTGTTTTAAATTTTAAAAACTGATTAACATTATCTTTGGGTTTAACTCATATATACTTGAACAAAACAAATACATCTTCCTTTTTCCAGAGTTTGATTTATAAAAAATTTAAACTGTTTAAAACTGGTTTCACTTAACTTACAACCAACCCGAAGGCAATCCCGAGCCAAAGCTCTTCTTCCCCGAGGTCCTCTCCGATAAATTTTTAAAAACTTGTTTGTTTAAAAATTTAAACTGTTAAAACTTAACAGTTTCGTTCAACACTCGCGTACGACCCAGATATCACTCGAGCCAAAACATCATCCACGCGAGTTCTACTTCGAGTCTCTTTCGTCATCCCCAGTTCCATAATTTCACAATGCACACAACATACACGGTGCACGTACCCCATCACCTCCGGCCGCCGTAGAACGTCGCGACCTTTGCCGACGATCACACAAACTCATGCGAGCATGCATATATACCCAGATCGAACAATTCAAGCTCAAAACGAAATTCGACCAATCACTCGAAAAACTACAGCAGCAACTGGACACAAAATTCCCCAACGCCGACCATCTCGTCGCCGATAAACTTCGCCGACCCCTTCTAATCCATCTTCATTCATCCACGAACCTTCCTTCAAAACCTCATCGAACTCGATCGCTCAGAGAAGTGGTGGTGATCTCATTTTCCAGGCCAACCAGAATTAGGTTTAAAACCCAAATCCACCTGCCGCCGTTGCCACGACCATCAGACAATTCACCACCCATTTTTCCCGTACCACCAGATTCTTCCTCTACCTCCTTCCAAAATCCCGATCCCCATAGATCTCGTGATCATCAAATATCACCCAAAATCCCAATTTCAGAAAAGTCCTAATTTCTCATTCCTTACTTCTTTTAAAATCATGACTTTGATTCTAAAATTCCTAATTTTACAAATGGATTCAAGACATGAACTTGAATCACTCAAATTCATCATTTGATTTTACATATTTTAAAAGATCTTCACTGTTGTTTTACAAATGCAAGCATATCTCAAAACATATATACTTGTTTATATTTTTATTACCTAGATTATGCTATAACTAAACTATTTTGTCTTTAATTGAAATCCTAACAGTGAATAAATAAAAAGATATGGAATTTTGCTAAACTTGTTATCTCTAAAACTGGGAAACAGAGATATATCAACATGCACAGTCAAATTTCTCATATACATACAGAAGACATACAAAAAAAATAAACATGTAAAGATAATTCATTCAACAATCATTCGAAAACAAATTTATATCTATTTTAACTTTTGAAAATAATTTGTTTACTCACTTATTTCAAAAAGCCAGAGCTTTGAAACTGAATTTCCTTTGAAATCTGGAATGCTTGTTTTTGAAAACTGGAAGCTTTTGAACTGCACTTGCTTTCAATTTCTTCCTTGATTCCTTTTAAATTTTGAAAAGCTCTTGCATGCACTTGGAATGGTGACAGACTTGATTTTGAAACAAGCAAATGGTTACAGGTCTTTTGATAAGTGTTGATTATAGACTTTGTTTACAGGCTTGAAGGAATATGTGGTTTCAGGCATTTGAGAAGGGTTACAGGTTTAAAAGATTACATGTTTACAGGTTTGTTTTTTAGGAAGGCTACAGGGTTTTTGAACTGGAAATGATTTCAGTTTTGATTTTGAGAATATTTCAGTTTGGTTTGAAGATGATTTCGGTTTGAATAATTATCTGGTTTTGGCTTTGTCTTTGTTTAGAAATGAGATTAGAAAAGAAAAAAGGAAATAGAGATGTAGGCTTTTATAAACTTAATTTTATGGTTTATTAAAGATAAAAGAAAATGATAATAAAATGACACTTGTCTCATACCTTAGCTAATTATCTCACACATGTATTTTTGATGCATATAAAACTAACACTTGTAATTTTCCATTTTTATATTATTTTTAAAAAGAGTTTTAAAAGCTTTTATATAAATTTCTTAATTAATAAACACATTTCTTAATTATAAATGCTTTTCTATATTATACATAAATGAAACCTTTGAAAGAAAAATAAAATAAAAACCCATTTATATCCTAAAAATCATATACAATGTATTTCATTCATTTTTAAGTGTAAAAATATCTTTTGTATTTATTTACTATTAAATAAACACTTTCTAAATATATATACAAAATCTCTTTAAGGAAGACAAAAATAAAATAAAAGCCTTATTTTAAATAAAAGTCTTGTTCGTATATTCTTATACCCAAATATATTAAAACAATACTTATTAATTTTAGAAATGATAAATCTATTAAAAATCAAATTTATAAAATAACATAATTTAAACAATTATTCTTATTACAAATCAATCTATACCATAATTAAAACATCTTATTATTATATTATTTGGTTATTTATATTAATATTATCAATTTAAATAATTTAAATTTAGAGATTACCACATTTTAAATTCCTCGAAATCCCGGGATATTACATTCCTTCCCCCTTAAAAGAATTTCGTCCTCGAAATTTAAAACAAAAGATAATCCAAATTTTTATTTTATTTCAATCCATTTTAAAATAATTCAAGCATACTTATCAGCCATACACTATCAAACAAACAACCATTCATCCAAACAAACAATTTCATCCAAGCAACAATTCATACAAACAACAATTCTAGTTATCCGAACATAGATTCGGATAAACTACCTAAAATTATCCCGAGTTTCCCCGATACAGATACTGGGTTACTCGCTCTACTAAATCCAAACTGGTAATTCAATACCGAAGCCAAAACACTTATCCTCACAAAAACTCAGAAAGATCTAATATACTCGGAGCTATCTTCCTAGTCTTACCCAATCTTATTTGCTCCCTTTTACTGGAGAAATAACAATGAAGTCTCCAACTTCGAATTCCAAATTCTTCATCTCTAATCCACAGAACTCTTCTGACGATTCTGGACTGCCTTCACCTTTCCTGATCAGCTCAACCATTGCTGATGCTTCTCAAAACAAACAGGACCAAAAACAATCCAATAACGGATCCTCTCAAGATCTACGGAAATCCAGAACTCAAACTCTACTCCACAATCATCGGTAGATTCCAAATACTTCTTCTATCCAGAAAAGACAAAACAGATGCACCTGCCAATCTGGCCTCAGATCTTGAAAACTTCATGTAGGAACCCTCTAATCCAAACACTGCAATTTCCGGTTGCTTCCACTCTAGAACAACTACTTCCAAGCTTTCGTTGCTCAACTCTGATTTGGATGCCATCGATGAACTTGAACACAAACGTGACCAACACATTCCAGAAAATCTCTGACAACTCTATAATTCCAATATCTACTAGAGATGCCTCAAATCCAAGCAAAAGATTTCCTAAGAGAACACTCAAACTATCGCAAGTCACTTTTGCGATCCTATCCATCCAATATCCAAAAATATTGTTCTTTCTTTACCCATCAGAACAATTTATACTTGACCAATCCATTTGGAAAAATGAATCTACTCTGCAGCTTCTGAACTCCACTCTAAGAAAACTACTAAGCCAAAAGATCTTCCAACAAGAACACATAACACTCGAGCTGCACTGCTGCCACAGATGCCAAAGACTCCTTATCCAAAGCTTCTAGAGAAACTCGGACCTCAAACCGAACACAAACATCATGCTGAACTCAGCCACAACACCGAAGCAGACACACTTCCTCAAACTTGCTCCAAAAGAAAATATCTTCGGGAACATCCATAGTCACTGCGTCTCATCACACAGCTACAATTTCCTGAGGTATCAAGATACCATCACTCGCTTCTGTTCAACCAACAGATCCAAACTCTCAAAAATCCGCCCACACGAGCGCGATTCAACTTATACTTCAATAATGGACTCCGAATCTTAACAGATTTCCTTCAGAGATTAATGAACACCAAATCAAAGTTCACTCGAGACGGTATTCGGTCTACAGTCTCGATAGATACTTCCAATCTCAAACATTCAAACTCCAACTATTGGTAGTCGTGTTACACACATCACTACCCTATCTACCTTTAGAATTCATATTGGAAAACCCGAACAGGTAACCCAACAAATAGGTAGAATATATATATATATATAGTTATATAAAAATTACAAATACGCTCTCTCAAGATAGACACCACTCCAGAGCCTAGGTATTCACTCAACCTATAGCTCTGATACCAAATGTGACGACCCGCCACTCATTCCACAGAATGACGCATCGCTAATAAGAAAGAAAGGGATAGAAAGAGAAAAGAAGAGAAGAAAGAAAGAAACAACAACAGAATCTAAACAGCGGAATGAATAAATTATATTAATAACATAAACTATTACATAGTTTCATATACAACAACTATCAGAGTTACACAATATATACAACACATACTAGACAGTTATAAACACCTGTCTAGTTTTTACAATACAAGATACAACACAGATAATAATGACTCAGAGATCAACACAGCGGAACTACTATATCTCTACAGCGCTGAAGCCTCCTGCTCCATTGCTCCTCCAGATAACTCGTCAAAGCAAACCTGACTCTCTTGGCTACTCGTAAAAAATTGAGTACCCAAGAGTTTATATAAAACAGAAATAAACACTTGGGTCAGACATGGGTCTGGTGTGAGTAAACGGTTTAAATTTGCTTAACTTCAAACCTTTGAAAACAAAGGTATCACGTAAGACTTCCCACACATAAACATGGGTAAGTTTTTACCTTACGCTAACCAAAACATTTGATAGGAAATTCGATTGTATTATAATAGGTCTAGGGTTTTCAAATAAATATGAAATAGCCGAAATGCTTACATCTCACATTCCAACATAGTTGGGCACAACTAATACGTACGGCACTTATTGGAAGTTGGATTTCCATACAATGGCAGGGCTACTGGGGTACCGCCCGTCACAGTACGTGGCCTAGATCACCGTACCGAGGAGTACGCCCGCTCCCCTGCAACACAAAGCCGGAACCATCCCTTACTGGATAATTCCGAATAAAATCACCCCACGGTTGTGTACTGCAACCGTACCACTAAGTCGAAATAGAAAGGGACATCTAGATAGGGATGACCTTACTCTCAGTGGGCGCTACCCACGAAGCCTTGCTGCACCTCCCCTGTTTTAGCCATTCCCGGTTGATGAGGCTTGAGGTCACGATTACCTTTAATCAGAACACATCACTTAGAATGCTCATCGTCCACCTGACGATGTTCTGAAAGCATTCAATCCATACAAGTTCGTTCCGGGTTCGAACGAAACCGAAGGCATTATCTCGTTACACTCGTTTTGGAATCACCCTCAGAGTTAACGACAATAACCCTTGCACTCTGAATCTTCATCTTCACTTGAGATTCATGACCTATCGTTAATTTGGATCGATGTGGTATTCGGGTCTCCAGACCTGGAAATCCGGTATACGGAAACCCGATCCCGGTCTCATCGAAATCCAAAACGTATCTTTTAAGGCCAAGTTGTTTAAAGGTTTAAACAATTCAATTCAATTTAATACTTGAATTCACATAGCATTAACATAGATAAATATCACACATTTATCACAGATATATCCAATATCATATCACAGAATATCATAGTATATCATCCAATAGATATCAACCAAATCAGACATTCTACTCAACCATCATTCATAAGCAACCATTTATTAATCTCTATTATAATTAATTTAATCAACTTAAATTAAATTAATTACTTAAGAATTAATTCCTAACCTTGCTTAATCAATCATTAATTAATTACTTATCCATTTAATTAATTAATCATTAAATATTAATCACTCTTGATTAATTATTCATTAATTACATAAAGTAATTATCCTTTAATTAATTTAACAAATTAATTATCCTTAATCATTTATAGTAATTAACCTTTAATTACTCTCATTAATTATAATAATTAATGATCCTTAATTAATTACATTAATTAATTAATTAACTATAATTAACTACATTATTCTTTAATTAATTACATTAATTAATCATGCATTAATTAATTACTTCCATTAATCAACCTTAAATAATCATTAACAGTAATTAACTATTCTTAATTACTTTAATTTCTTTTATAAATCCTTTTTGATTAAATTCACCAATTACATATAGTAATTCATTTATTAATTACTTACACTAAGTAATTATACTTAACCAATCTTATTAAGTAACTACACTTAATCAATTACCAAGTGACTATCCTTAATTAATTAACAAATTAATTAACTTAAATAAATCACATTCATTTCTTAAATCATAACCGAGTAACTCATCCTTAATTACCCTTTAAACAAATTAATTAATCCTTGATTAATTATTCTTTAATTATTAATTAATAAACTTTAATTATTAATCAATATTCTTTAATACAAAGTAATCAATCCTTAATTACTTTTATAATTAATTAATTAAACTTAATTAACTAATTAATTACTTCTTAATTTTTAATTAATAAAACTTAATTATTGATTAACAACCTTAATTACAAATTAATTAATCCATAATTACCTATTAATCAATCTTTAATGACAATTAATTAATCCCTTAATAATAGTTAATTAATCCTTAATTAACTTTAATTATAATTTAATAATTTCTTAATTTTTAATTAAGAAAACTTAATTATTACTTAATAAAACTTTATTAAGTACTTCTTAATTACCATTTTAATTTACTCTTAATCATTTAATTAATCCTTATCAAAAATTAATTAAATGATTAATTAAACTTAAATTCTTAATTAACTTAGTTAATTTCAACTCTTTAAAATCTTAATTAATCTTGAGATAAAACATTATCATTAAACATTTGATCTTAGTAATTAACTTACTTAATTAAATTATTAATTAAGTTAAAATAAATAATCATTAATTACTTACCTTTATATAAATTAACAATCCTTAATTACAAGTTAATAAAACACTTGAAAACTTAATAGTTAATTCACTTATCCTTAATCATTCACTAATTTAATTTAATAAATCATTCTTTATTCATTCCATTATTATTAAACTTAAATTAAGTTTTAAGACAAACCATTTCCTTATTAATTACCTTATTTTCAAATTTAGTTTGAAAATAACTTAAGATTTTACTTAATAAAATTAAGTAAATCAATTCATACAATTTAATTTATTCAAATCATTCATTTCAAAGAAATGAATTTCAAGACAATTGATTTAACTCGATTTTCCAAAATTTAAAACTTACTTTTGTTTTAAATTTTAAAAACTGATTAACATTATCTTTGGGTTTAACTCATATATACTTGAACAAAACAAATACATCTTCCTTTTTCCAGAGTTTGATTTATAAAAATTTTAAACTGTTTAAAACTGGTTTCACTTAACTTACAACCAACCCGAAGGCAATCCCGAGCCAAAGCTCTTCTTCCCCGAGGTCCTCTCCGATAAATTTTTAAAAACTTGTTTGTTTAAAAATTTAAACTGTTAAAACTTAACAGTTTCGTTCAACACTCGCGTACGACCCAGATATCACTCAAGCCAAAACATCATCCACGCGAGTTCTACTTCGAGTCTCTTTCGTCATCCCTAGTTCCATAATTTCCCAATGCACACAACATACACGGTGCACGTACCCCATCACCTCCGGCCGCCGTAGAACGTCGCGACCTTTGCCGACGATCACACAAACTCATGCGAGCATGCATATATACCCAGATCGAACAATTCAAGCTCAAAACGAAATTCGACCAATCACTCGAAAAACTGCAGCAGCAACTGGACACAAAATTCCCCAACGCCGACCATCTCGTCGCCGATAAACTTCGCCGACCCCTTCTAATCCATCTTCATTCATCCACGAACCTTCCTTCAAAACCTCATCGAACTCGATCGCTCAGAGAAGTGGTGGTGATCTCATTTTCCAGGCCAACCAGAATTAGGTTTAAAACCCAAATCCACCTGCCGCCGTTGTCACGACCATCAGACAATTCACCACCCATTTTTCCCGTACCACCAGATTCTTCCTCTACCTCCTTCCAAAATCCCGATCCCCATAGATCTCGTGATCATCAAATATCACCCAAAATCCCAATTTCAGAAAAGTCCTAATTTCTCATTCCTTACTTCTTTTAAAATCATGACTTTGATTCTAAAATTCCTAATTTTACAAATGGATTCAAGACATGAACTTGAATCACTCAAATTCATCATTTGATTTTACATATTTTAAAAGATCTTCACTGTTGTTTTACAAATGCAAGCATATCTCAAAACATATATACTTGTTTATATTTTTATTACCTAGATTATGCTATAACTAAACTATTTTGTCTTTAATTGAAATCCTAACAGTGAATAAATAAAAAGATATGGAATTTTGCTAAACTAGTTATCTCTAAAACTGGGAAACAGAGATATATCAACATGCACAGTCAAATTTCTCATATACATACAGAAGACATACAAAAAAAATAAACATGTAAAGATAATTCATTCAACAATCATTCGAAAACAAATTTATATCTATTTTAACTTTTGAAAATAATTTGTTTACTCACTTATTTCAAAAAGCCAGAGCTTTGAAACTGAATTTCCTTTGAAATCTGGAATGCTTGTTTTTGAAAACTGGAAGCTTTTGAACTGCACTTGCTTTCAATTTCTTCCTTGATTCCTTTTAAATTTTGAAAAGCTCTTGCATGCACTTGGAATGGTGACAGACTTGATTTTGAAACAAGCAAATGGTTACAGGTCTTTTGATAAGTGTTGATTATAGACTTTGTTTACAGGCTTGAAGGAATATGTGGTTTCAGGCATTTGAGAAGGGTTACAGGTTTAAAAGATTACATGTTTACAGGTTTGTTTTTGAGGAAGGCTACAGGGTTTTTGAACTGGAAATGATTTCAGTTTTGATTTTGAGAATATTTCAGTTTGGTTTGAAGATGATTTCGGTTTGAATAATTATCTGGTTTTGGCTTTGTCTTTGTTTAGAAATGAGATTAGAAAAGAAAAAAGGAAATAGAGATGTAGGCTTTTATAAACTTAATTTTATGGTTTATTAAAGATCAAAGAAAATGATAATAAAATGACACTTGTCTCATACCTTAGCTAATTATCTCACACATGTATTTTTGATGCATATAAAACTAACACTTGTAATTTTCCATTTTTATATTATTTTTAAAAAGAGTTTTAAAAGCTTTTATATAAATTTCTTAATTAATAAACACATTTCTTAATTATAAATGCTTTTCTATATTATACATAAATGAAACCTTTGAAAGAAAAATAAAATAAAAACCCATTTATATCCTAAAAATCATATACAATGTATTTCATTCATTTTTAAGTGTAAAAATATCTTTTGTATTTATTTACTATTAAATAAACACTTTCTAAATATATATACAAAATCTCTTTAAGGAAGACAAAAATAAAATAAAAGCCTTATTTTAAATAAAAGTCTTGTTCGTATATTCTTATACCCAAATATATTAAAACAATACTTATTAATTTTAGAAATGATAAATCTATTAAAAATCAAATTTATAAAATAACATAATTTAAACAATTATTCTTATTACAAATCAATCTATACCATAATTAAAACATCTTATTATTATATTATTTGGTTATTTATATTAATATTATCAATTTAAATAATTTAAATTTAGAGATTACCACATTTTAAATTCCTCGAAATCCCGGGATATTACATCGAGTTCGTCGTCATAGCTAGCGTTGGATGTCGTGATCTCTAGAAAAATACAAGTTTAATTTATAAATCCTTAAATTTTGATTCGAGATCAAACTAGGGTTTAAGAACCCAGTTTTGTTCACGTTAGAAACTACGGTGCCGCACCACCTAGGAATGATCGGAATAGTGCGCGATGGGGGAATCAGCGCTGGAGATCGAAGGGGTACTTGGGTAGGGATGACGTGGGTGTTCGAGGTCTAGGTCGATGGCCAGAGAAGATTTTCCGATCGCGTCCATGTTCCAGTTTCGATCGAGACTGCGATTTTGGGATCGCCATCGATATCAGATTTTCTGCTTTGTAGGGGCGTTGTCGAGGTAGATTGTGAGTTGGAGATTTGCCGGAGAGTTGAACGGCGACGAGTTTCCTGGTCGTGCACGTGTACGAGTATGGTGCGTGCCTCTGGGTAATTATAAGATTGGGGAAGATGAAGATTTCACGAGTTGAACTCGGGGGCATTTGCATGCTGACTCGAAGAAAAGGGTTGTGGGAGGTTTGCTCGAGATATTTGTAAGATGACTCGGGGAAGTTGTGTGTTAGGCTCAGTTTTGGATTGTATTCAATAACCAGGGTTAATTTAATTATGATTAAAGGATCGCTAATTGATTTATGTAGTCAAATAAAAATATATATATTTTTATGATAATTAATTAAGGTTAATTAAATTGAGAAATCAATTTAATGAATTAATGGATTTATGTGATTAAATTGGGATTAATCACCTAATTAAAATAATTGGAGATGAAAATGAAAATAATTAAAGAACAATTATTGAATGTCATTAATTAAGGAAAGAAATTAGCGGATAATTGATCAATGTAGTGATTGTGAGATAATTAATTTGAATGATTAATTAAGGGTCAATATTATTATTATGAATGGGTAAAGGATAATAAATTTGTGTAATTCATTGAGAATTAGTTACTTATTGTAATTAAAGAATAATTAATCAAAAATGATTAATTAAGATAATAATTAGAAGATGAATTATTAGTTGATGTGTAATTAATTTAATGTTGAGTACGCAGGATTTAAAGATGGTGGAAGTAATTAATTTAAATATATTTAAATTAATGAATGGTATGACTAATCAACCTTGTGTATGGATGATAGAATGATATTGGAAGCCTTGGATTAATTGTTATCCCTAATATGTGATTTGTGATGCTATGTGATATGTTTGGTTTAAACTGTGTTGACGTGGTTATCTATTGAAGATGAATTACTGTAACACCCTGAATTTAAAATTGAATTGTATTTCATTTTAATAGCTTGGGTTAAGATAGCATTGGATTCGAAGAGACCGGGGTCGGGTATTGGAAAATACCCGAAACCACTTCGAATATTTATAGATTGATATGTGGAATCAATAGGCTGGAATGAAATGATTTAAGTGAAATGAACTATTTAATCTAAGTTTGGGTACTTAGAAAATTGATATGTGAAATAAGTGTTGTCTATAACAAATTGTGAATTGTAAATTTATACGAGTTACCCGGGTTTTATACAATTATATGCTTGTATTTCTTTTTAAATGGGTTTACTCACGCTGGTTTCCAGCCTGACCCGGGTGTTACTTTGATGTAATGCTCGGGTGAGACCGAGTATTACAGATTTTCAGGTAAGGACGTTCTGGAGCTTAGGAGATGAGCTGGATGGTAGGATGTATGGAGTGTTTCCGCTGTGACTATTATTTCTGTTTATTTGAGATATATTTGATTTATACATACTCAGTGTTGTGTATGAGAGTAACTCTGATGTATTATAAATGCAAATTGACTGATATAGTATTCTTTGTAAACTGCTATTATTTGATATTATATTTTGATCCGCTGCGAATGTGAGGTTCTGTGTTTTATTTTCTGTTTCTTCTTCTATCTCTTTCTTCTTTTCCTAACTATCTGGAATTTTCGGGATCGAAATTTCTGGGTCGTTACATTTGGTATCAGAGCGAGGTTGAGCGAGAACCTTGGCTCTGGTGGGTATACTCATAAGGATAGGGTCAATAGTACCCTAAATGAGTTGAGTGTGTAAATATATATGAGAGCGTATTTGTTATTTTCTTATATAAAGATTTTAAATGATTTTAAGTAAGAATATATTTCGATATATATATAAAGCAATATTTCTTACTAATAAATGTTAAAGTAACTGATTGTTAAAAATTATTGGAATTAAATAAAATAATGAGAATTAAGTGTTAATAGTGGTACAACCAAATTGTAATTGAATGAAGATAAATTTAAAATGGATCCAAACTAAAATTAAAATCCTGAATTGGTAGAAATGTTTTCAGAATAAAGATGTTAATGAATTGATTTCCAGATATGATAATCTTGGTTATTATCATAAATGGCTGTTGTATTTAATAATGGAATGTGTGTTAATGAGTAAGCAAAATAAAATGTGTTAAGGGTATAAACTTAGATGAGTATAACTTGTACAGATTTAAATTGTGAAGTTTAAACCTAAGTTTAGAAACATTTGAATTGTTTTAAAGTGTTAAAGGAAAAGAATAAATAATATTGTTCAGAATATACTTGAATGTGATCTTATTTTAAAATAAGAAGTTGTATGAAACTTAAAAGGAGATTTGTCTTGAATTAAAACCAAAGGTGGTTTAAATTGTTAAGTATACCCTGGTGGGCTAAGACATAAACATGTATATATGGATACAAAGATGGTTTGAAATAAACTCTAAATGTTGAGTTTCAAATTTGGGAAATGAGATATGAAATTCCAAAGTGGTAAGTTTTTGAACTTATAAAAAAAATTTAATGTTGAGTTTGAATTTTGAAATAGGAATTCAAAATTGGGTACGGTTGACTAGATTAAGTAAATTGAATTTAACTTTGGAAAAGTTAAATAAGTTGGAATAAACAACCTGAATTGAGAATTTCAAGATGGAATTGAAATTTAACTTGGGAAGTTAAATAGTTGATTTTAAATGGGAGTTATGAGTGATCTCAAAATGGGGTTGCGATCTGGAAATTGAAAATGGATGCTGTTAATTGGTGTTTGGATAAATTTGGATGATTACTTATCCTGATATCACTCTATTGTTATAAATAATCTATGAAACTGAGAATTGATAATAAATTAGAATCTGAAGATTAAATTGTTTTTGAACTCTTATTTGAACTTTGTAATAAGTTAAGTAAAGATAATTTTAAAATGGGATTTTGGAATTAGGATTCAGAATTAAATGGTTTAAAGATTTAATTTGTTAAATAAAAAAAAATTTAATTAGGGTTGATTTGATTTAAAAAGGCAAAAGTTAATTTGACTTAAGGGATTAAATCAACATTTAAAATGTTTAACTCAAATTTATATAATTCGAGATAGTTTTAAATTGAGATTTGAATAGAATTAGTTCAAATTGAATTTGATTTGAATTAATTGGAATTGTGATTGAAGATGGATAAGCATAAGTTTAAATGGAAAATTTAAATTGAAATAATTTGAAATAAAATTGAAGTTGAAGGAGTTCAAATTCAAATGGTAAATTAGATTTGAGATGATTTGGAATTGAAGCTGGTTCAATTTGAAATTAATCCAAATTGATTTGGAATAATTTGGAATTGTGATTAAAGTTGAATAAGTTTAAAAATCAAATGGAATTTGATTTGACTTGTGGATAATTCCACTTGAATTGGGGCTGGATCAATTTAATGGGAAATTGATTGAAATGGAGATTGGGTAGTTAAACAGTTTGACTCTGGACTATTTTCAAAATAAATTGTTTTAATATAAACCTATTTTTCCAAACTATTTACCATCCAGCTTTTCTTTTAAACCTAAAACTATCTTAAGCTTGTTTTACAATTACTTTTGGAACTATTTAACTATTTTACAACTATTTTGCAATTATTTTACTATTTTTCAACTATCTTACAATTACTTAACTATTTTACAGCTATTTTACAAACTAATAATTATTTTTCAACTACTTATCTATTTGTCAAAATTTTCAAGCTATTTTCTAAATAATAAACTGGTCGGAGTTCAAACTGTTATTGATTAAATACCCAACTGAGATAAGAAGTGAAGTGGTAATCCAAATTGGGATTAAGGCAAATGTGGATAAGTGAATAAAATCAAAGTGAGGATGAATAGAAAGGAAATTGATTTAACATATAATCAATAAAGATAAATACATAGGATGTACGTATATTATTCTATTCGCATAGTGATTTGACCCAGATTCGAGCACAGAATTTCGAGATAGTATTATCGATTCGAGTTGGGATTTTTCGCTCGATTTTCGACGGCGAACCTGGATATGAATTTTTGATTGGTTCTGGATATTCTCTATCATAGTTATGACTATGCAAGGAGAATGACGGTTTCTGATCAGGAAACCAGCTCTGAGTCCGCACTAGATAGTCGGGTGGACGATACTAGTTCGGAAGTGAAATTGTGTGATCGAGTGAGCGATCAGATTGATATTGCGTACGAATGATATGTGGACATCGTACGAGTTTTGAATAAAAGTGATATTGAAATTTTTAGATAAGAACTGTAAATTATTTTTGAAATTGAAAGTATATTTTGAGAAATTGACAATGAATAAAGGTGGAAATTTGATTTTGAAGTTGTAGATAAAAGGTTATAAGATGATTTTTGAAATGGAAAATATATTTGTGAATATATGAGGAACTAAAATAAAATAAATTTAAAATTTATATTTCTATGGTAGAAATTAACTTTAGGGAAATAAAGTGGGAATTGGGTATCTTACTAATTAAAATTTTACTTTATAATAAAAGTAAGTAATTTGGCAAGTGACATTATATGCAGATTTAAAATTTAAATTTAATATTTGTTTTGGAAAGAAAAAAAATTTAAAATGGTGTATCTTTGATAATAAAATAAAAACCACCTTGTTGAAACTATTGCCAGAAGAAAATGATTTTTGAAAGTATTTGAAGTATAAAAGTGAATTTATACAAGTGCAAATTGATTCAAAGATTTTTCAAAACTTTTATATATATGTATTTATAAAAAGGATTTTGAGGAAAAAAATTTTGGAACCTTTGAATTTTGGGAAAGGCTTGATTTTTGGAAAAAAAAAATCAAATCAATATTTGAATTTGGAAAAACCTATTCGGAGAATTATCGATTTTGGGAATCGATTTTGTGTAAAGGCACTTATATGTGATTCATACTCGGTGTATGATTTGGGAAATACTATATGTGTATAGTATAAAGTGTTTTGAAAGTAGCTCTGGGGAAAAAGGCGCTCCCTTGAATGAACTTCTCAGGAGTGCCGCCGAGTGGTACTGCCTTGAACCTCTAAGAGGGAGGTTCTAAAGTTGATCCTATGAGGAGTCCGGACAAACTAGTTCCTGAGGATTATTTGGTAGCGAAAGTCGATGGCGCTGATGCCTACAGGGGCATTTGGGTTATGCTGTGACGATAGTGTAACTCGATGTCGCTGCGACCTACTGTGTGTGGACCATAGCGAAAATCGTGTGGAGGATGAGTGCCAACAGTCTACACTTGATTCTGTCGGGATGGCAGCGCAACATCGGTAGACTGCGGTCTATGGTCAAGTGGAGGAGTTTCATTCTTTTGGCAGCGAAATTCGGTGGCGCTGATGCCTACAGTTATATGGGTTTGTGCTGTGATAGCAACGTAAGGCCTGGGTATAACTGCGATCTGTAGCGGGTTCCATGGCGTAATCGAGGGGCGCGGTGGCCTACAGTTATCTGTGGATTTTGCCGGGACGGCAACGTAACCATCGGGTTAACTGCGACCATGGATGGGGGTGATGATTTCCAGAGCATTTTTACTAAAGATATTTCCTCTATTTTCGAAAATGTTTTCTATATTTTTAATAAAATTATTTTTCTAAAGTATTTTCACTGGGTGTTGAAAACGAGTTTACCGAGTACTCATAGATTTTCAGTCTTACGCCTGATCAACGTATGACCGAATTTCTATGAGAACAAGTATGGACTTGTTGAGACATCGAGTTATAAAAGTATTTTTGTATAAAACTATTTCCATAATATTATGTAGATTTTAGAGTGTTTTAAATTAATAAAATAAAAAGGAGTAAAAAAGTTAAAAATGTTTTAAAAAAAAATTTAACTAAAATATAAATTAAATTCTCGCTTCGTTCCTTTTCGAGGACGAAAAGTTCTTAAGGGGGGAGGAATGTGACAACCCGGATTTCTGGACGTCTGGTAATTGGGTAATTAATTGATTTTATTTATTGAAATATTAAATTATAAGTCGAACAAACAAATTCTAACAATTAGAGTATCTGAATATATATAGAAGTGAGTTGAAAATTTAAATAAATATTGAATTATAAAACCTCTGACTATTGATAGGTTTTATAGAGAAAATAGGAAGCTCCATTAATTTAAAAACGCCCGTGAACATATATATATTTTTACACACACACTTGGAAAAGAAACTATGGATTGGAAATTTGAAGACAAACCTCTCAAGATTATTTAGAATAAAACTCTACTGTTATAATACTAAAGGAAATTATATGTATACATATTAGATAGGGGAAATGCAAGCATATATATATATATATATATATATATATGAAATAACAACAAATATGGGTAAAATACATAACTATGTTTATATACATACTTGTAAAAGAATATAGTCGTACATAGGCCATAAGGAGTAGTGAGTATACAAATTGATATAATAAAGTAAAAAGTACATATATATCTACATACATATCAAATGAGATAAGGCTGTAAACAGATAGGGAAACATTGCATTAAATGATATCATCTCAAGTGTACAATGCATCGTTTCAAGCAAATTTAAAAAAAAAAAATCAATCAAAGGAAGATACTTGGGGTGGAAGGCACCATCTGATTTATATCTACACCTTGTCTTCCTTTATTTCATTTTTTTTTCGTAACTAAGCAATTCAAACCCAAGATCATTCAGCAACTCAACAATATAAGATTCAAGCTAGGATTCAAATCTTAGTAGCTGTTCAAGAAAAAGAAAATTTTCCAGTTCAAAGACAGTTTCTCCAGCTTGCTCTGTTCATCTTTTCTTGTGAGTAAACAATTTTATTTAAAAGTTTAAATCTGTTTAAAAATAGATGCATGCAGCAATTACATAAAGTAAAATATGAGAAGTGCTTGCATGGTTGTTCAAACACGAATGCATATATATATATATATATATATATATATATGTATGTGGATGTTTGTGTGCATATCTGGAACGATATGTTTGATAGTTCTCAGGTCCTAAAAGAGAAATAAAATCGACTGTCCTTCCCTTGATCTGTTATAAGTTATGATAAATGTTAGAAATGTCAAGATTTTTGATCTAAAAATATTTCCAGACGAAAGCAGGTTTACAGACTTTTTTTGTTCATACATAAAGTGAATAAACCTATGTTTGTTCAAACTTTTTTGTGCCTTGAATTCCTGCATGAATGTAATAGCTTTGAATTGAATGAATGGGATGATTGTGTTTTGATTTCCTTAGAAACATGGTTTTCCTGTCTCTGTCTTCCTGTAACACTTTAGTTACAGTGAAGTTTAAAATTTCCTCTTCCCCATTTCTTTGGAAAATTGAATTGGGAAACAAATGAGTAGACTTTTATTTGTGAAGGCTTAAACAACAAATATAGGAAGCACATGAATCACTTCTGTTGTTAGTTTTAAACCTCAGATCTAGTTCAACCCCTCTGTTTTGTTTTTCTGGAAACAGAGTTACATTTAAGTATCAGGTTTACAAGAGTAAACCATATCAAGATCCAACACAAATCTTTTTTCCCCATTTCTTCTGTAAATGAATTAAAAAAAAAGTTGAAGTTTTTGTTTTAGAACCTGTACTATGTTCCAGAAATAGAATAAAGCAAGAATATAGTTTTCTCCCTGGAAATTATGAAACACAGTCAGAATTCAAAATTTGCAGAACTTCAAACCCTACAGATTGTAACTTTAGTAATATCATTCGAATTCCCTTTAAAAATGAGGATTTTAGAAACAAAAATCTAAATTTTTTATTAACTTTTCACTGAGATATTAAGGTTGATCAGAAAAATGCATTTTTGTCAAAATCAGATGATTGGAACAATAGTGGACCTCGAGTTCGTCGTCATAGCTAGCGTTGGATGTCGTGATCTCTAGAAAAATACAAGTTTAATTTATAAATCCTTAAATTTTGATTCGAGATCAAACTAGGGTTTAAGAACCCAGTTTTGTTCACGTTAGAAACTACGGTGCCGCGCCACCTAGGAATGATCGGAATAGTGCGCGATGGGGGAATCAGCGCTGGAGATCGAAGGGGTACTTGGGTAGGGATGACGTGGGTGTTTGAGGTCTAGGTCGATGGCCAGAGAAGATTTTCCGATCGCGTCCATGTTCCAGTTTCGATCGAGACTGCGATTTTGGGATCGCCATCGATATCAGATTTTCTGCTTTGTAGGGGCGTTGTCGAGGTAGATTGTGAGTTGGAGATTTGCCGGAGAGTTGAACGGCGACGAGTTTCCTGGTCGTGCACGTGTACGAGTATGGTGCGTGCCTCTGGGTAATTATAAGATTGGGGAAGATGAAGATTTCACGAGTTGAACTCGGGGGCATTTGCATGCTGACTCGAAGAAAAGGGTTGTGGGAGGTTTGCTCGAGATATTTGTAAGATGACTCGGGGAAGTTGTGTGTTAGGCTCAGTTTTGGATTGTATTCAATAACCAGGGTTAATTTAATTATGATTAAAGGATCGCTAATTGATTTATGTAGTCAAATAAAAAAAAATATTTTTATGATAATTAATTAAGGTTAATTAAATTGAGAAATCAATTTAATGAATTAACGGATTTATGTGATTAAATTGGGATTAATCACCTAATTAAAATAATTGGAGATGAAAATGATAATAATTAAAGAACAATTATTGAATGTCATTAATTAAGGAAAGAAATTAGCGGATAATTGATCAATGTAGTGATTGTGAGATAATTAATTTGAATGATTAATTAAGGGTCAATATTATTATTATGAATGGGTAAAGGATAATAAATTTGTGTAATTCATTGAGAATTAGTTACTTATTGTAATTAAAGAATAATTAATCAAAAATGATTAATTAAGATAATAATTAGAAGATGAATTATTAGTTGATGTGTAATTAATTTAATGTTGAGTACGCAGGATTTAAAGATGGTGGAAGTAATTAATTTAAATATATTTAAATTAATGAATGGTATGACTAATCAACCTTGTGTATGGATGATAGAATGATATTGGAAGCCTTGGATTAATTGTTATCCCTAATATGTGATTTGTGATGCTATGTGATATGTTTGGTTTAAACTGTGTTGACGTGGTTATCTATTGAAGATGAATTACTGTAACACCCTGAATTTAAAATTGAATTGTATTTCATTTTAATAGCTTGGGTTAAGATAGCATTGGATTCGAAGAGACCGGGGTCGGGTATTGGAAAATACCCGAAACCACTTCGAATATTTATAGATTGATATGTGGAATCAATAGGCTGGAATGAAATGATTTAAGTGAAATGAACTATTTAATCTAAGTTTGGGTACTTAGAAAATTGATATGTGAAATAAGTGTTGTCTATAACAAATTATGAATTGTAAATTTATACGAGTTACCCGGGTTTTATACAATTATATGCTTGTATTTCTTTTTAAATGGGTTTACTCACGCTGGTTTCCAGCCTGACCCGGGTGTTACTTTGATGTAATGCTCGGGTCAGACCGAGTATTACAGATTTTCAGGTAAGGACGTTCTGGAGCTTAGGAGATGAGCTGGATGGTAGGATGTATGGAGTGTTTCCGCTGTGACTATTATTTCTGTTTATTTGAGATATATTTGATTTATACATACTCAGTGTTGTGTATGAGAGTAACTCTGATGTATTATAAATGCAAATTGACTGATATAGTATTCTTTGTAAACTGCTATTATTTGATATTATATTTTGATCCGCTGCGAATGTGAGGTTCTGTGTTTTATTTTCTGTTTCTTCTTCTATCTCTTTCTTCTTTTCCTAACTATCTGGAATTTTCGGGATCGAAATTTCCGGGTCGTTACAGCAACTGCCTGGCTGAGTCTTGCCTAGGGGTACAGATTGTTTCCTGGGGGATCCAGGCGTAACCATTGTGTATCCTGCAATCTGTGTAGGTCGCGAATAGTAGCGCAAATGCTTGGTTGAGTCTTGCCTGGGGGTACGGATTGTTTCCTGGGGGATCCAGGCGTAACCATTGTGTATCCTGCATTCTACTAGTCATCATGGCGTAACTCACAGGGCTGAGAAAGCTTACGGATATGGATTATTTCCTGGGGGATCCAGGCGTAATCATTGTGTATCTGCGAACCATGGTTGGACAAAGGTTTTGTTCGTTTTGTTTGGATTGTACTTTCCATATCTGTTTTTAAAAGTTTTTCCAGTATTTTCACTGGGTGTTGAAACAGGTCTACTAAGTACCTGGAGAATTCTAGTTTTGCGCCTGATCAACGCACTACCAGAGTCTATAGGAACAAGGATAAACTTGTTGAAACATCGAGTTATAAAAGTATTTTCGAAAGAAAATTTGTTTCGCTATAAAGGTATTTTATAATAAAAGTATTACCAACAAAGAAAATTTTGTATCAATATTTGGAATCAAAACCCTTATGGTTCTAAATTAACTATTCATGCCCGATACTATTCCTTGAATCTACCTTATCTGCTCAGCTTTATTTATTCACCTATATTCTACTTTTCCAAATCCTCCTTCTTCTCCTTGTTGACTATATCCTTTTAAATATTGTTTATTTATATACTATATGGTTTAATAGAAAAAAAAAATTTAGTGTTATGAATATTTTAGAAGTTATTAATTAAATAAAACATATTTAAAGAAAATGATTATTGATTTATTAATAATATTTGAAAGGTATCTTGAATTGAAATTCATAAACTTATGAATTATGGATTTAAATGTTTTCAATATCTTCTTTGAAAAAATTAGTAATAATGTAAATAATTGTTTTCGAATAGCTTACATATATTTATAAAGGTGTTATTTAAACCTATAAATGATACGTATAAAGGAAATAAGAAATTTTACAAATGGGATTGAAAAATATTAAGGTATTAAAGATAATTGAATTGTAAATGAAGTTTTCAAATGAATATTTCAAGTAAAATTTATATAGTTTCAAATTAATTGTTTAATCTTGACTTTCAATCTATCTTTTCTGTCTGGTTGTTTCTACTCTTCTACCTCCTTCCTTTTCGGGGACGAAAAGTTTTGAGTGGGGGAGAGTGTAACGACTCGCAAAATTTAATGGTTTTAAAAGTATATTTAACTGGAAATTTGTGAAATTTTAAACAATAAAATTTGAAATTAAAAATTTATTATTTGGAATACGTCTATTTTAATATAGTAACTGGAAAATTTTCATCTGATAATATTGAAGTTTATTTTCCTGTGAAATTTCATTTCAAATCAAACCGGTTAATAACAGTGAATTTAAAAGTTTTCCGAAACCAAAATATGTCAACAGGAGAAAATTTATTCAGATCATTCTGAATCAGACCACGAAATTCGTTTTTCCAAATTTGGATTTCTATTGCTCCATTTATCTTAATTCATGCAAAATAGCAGCATTTCTGGTACCGATTATCGACTTTCGATCGGATGATCGTACCACTAGTATCTGTATACCGTTTTAATCGTCTCGTCGCGCTGTTCACCATGGTATATTTATTTTTGTATTTTGAGGTCCGGTATGCGACCGAAACAATGATAACGGTCCGTTGTAACGGTACCGAATTTGTGGCTTTTCACTTTCCTTTGCTTTTAAATCAAAACGTGCAGTTCAAACAATATAATAAATTGCTCAAATAACTTTTGCTGAATCAATGGTCATTCAATTTATTATTTGTCGGTACGTTTATTTTGGCTCTCTTCATTTCTTTGTTGTTCTTGCGTTATTAAAGAAATTTTATTATAACGTTATAATACAGTAACTTGTATTTATTTCCTGAAAACGGGTATGTTTCCTCTCTTTGCTAATAATATATTACTGCGGTTGTCTTTTCATTTCTCTCCCTTTTGAATTATTAAACTATGGAATATATAAAGTTATTGCCTGCTCATGTTACAGGTCCTTTTAAATCATTCCCCTGCTTATATTTGTTTTCCTTTCACACTTGCTCTTCCATTCAAACACTCCATCCTCTTTCTTTGTAAATATATGTTTGGTATAATGTTACTGTGCATCTTCTTACCTTTATAAATGGGCAAGGCTATATTTGTTTTCATGAAACATGCTCTTCTCCCCTCCGTTGACGTGAACTCCATGCAAGCCAATCATCCCTCAACCCCAAAACATCATCATTTCACCTCCACCTTCCACGCAACCTCAAGCGTGACAACCGCCTCGGACCCGAGCCCGACCACTTCACTGTAGTTTCTCAACGCACCCATCTCACGACGATAGCCACGTTCCCATCCACCTAGAGCCCGCTCTCTCTCTCTCCTCCGCTGTCCCTTCAATTGCCGAAACCCTCTCTTCCCTGACCTTTAGCCGCCACCACAACGCTGTCCTTCTTCCGCCCTGCGCCCTCCACCGAACGACCTGACTTCGGCCACCACACGAATCGAAGCCTCCCCGATAACCACCGCCACCTTTGGCCTCGGCAAACCACTAGTACACGCTTCTCCACATCACCACTACCCTTCCATTTTCCCTTCGAAAGCCACGAGCATCTCCTCCCGGCAGTCGTTCGTCCGTTCTTCCTCCGCTCCTCAGCCTTGGCGTCTTCCGCGCTTCATTTCGGTTGTATGGGTATGTTATATATTGGCTGAGATATATTAATTATATATATATGTACTGTTGGTTTATGTTTTAAGTACAATTATATATTTCAATTTTGTTTATAACCATAGCCTAATATTATAAACATGGTTTACATCATACATATGTACAGTTTATATATATGTTATGCCCTCGATTATATAAATATAGATTTTATGATTATATATATATATTTTTCGTTAAGCTTTCTCCTTGTTCTAAAAAAAACAAATTTTATATATGTTAAGATGTAGATGTTATAGTACAAATGGGTTCTTGCTTGCAGTGTCATATATTAGAGACAAAACTTTATAACTACAGATAGTTTTTTTTTAAAGAAAATTTATTATTTAATATTAATTGTAAAGGGTTATATGAGTATATGTGTTGGTTACATATATTTGGGCCGGAGTGTTTACCCCTATAGATTCAGTGTTTGACAGTAGCATATATACTCTTATATATAATATCTTAGTTCTAGAGATGAGATCTTGTACGGTAATTATAATATAAATATATATATTTTATTTATTCTTATTTGTGAACATGCACCTGAGTTCTGTATATGTCAGTATATGCAGGATATTTGAAATATGCGTATGGAGTTCTGGATATAAATATGTTAGCTATATACTATTTTGGATTTAAGTTGATTTTATAAATACTAATTTTATAATCAATATTGTTTTAAATATAACATACGCTGTTTACATTTTATTAGTCTTAAACTTTTGGGTTGTTGGTTGCTTCCATAGGTTATACAAAGATATGTTTGAATTTAGAATTTGATTTATATATATGTATATATATTCACCTATACCAATTTCATTCACCGATCTTGTTCTAATTTGATCCGTTCTCATCAATTTCTATGTATCAGTTGTCCGTCGAATTCGTGCCAATCCTGCTTTGCATTGAAATTCGTGCTTGGATTCGTAACTCATTTCAGTGTCAAATTCCTCTAGCCTTGAAAGGTGAGCAATCACTCACGATTAACGTTCTTGTATTTATTAAATTTGATTTCAATTGAAACGACAATTGAAATATGATGCTGTAGTTATTTAAATTGTTATATATGCTATTATCTGTATATGTCCACCTATGACATCTGACACCAGTATCTAGTATTTATATGCCTGTTATTACCATTATCTGTATATGTTCACCTATGACATCTGACACCAATATCTGTTATTTATTTTGATGATATATGCCTGTTATATTTTTTTATTATCTGTTATCACTCTGCAAGTTCCCTGTTAGTATAGAATTCACTATGGGTTGAAATGATACATACCCGAACGGACTTTAGAATAGGAGAATTTCGTTATGGGTTGAAATGATAAACCCAAGCGATTTTCATTTGAATTGAAATTGGGATTACGGGTCGAAATGATATCTACCCGTATATATTTAAATTTCGGATTGAAATGATAAATATCTGTATCACTTAACCATATGATAAATATATATACAGACACCGTTGGTCCATATATATAAATATTTTAAAAATGAATTATATGGTTTTGGAAAGAAATATATGGTTTTAATAAATGTTGAGCCTTAAATTATTATATATAAATGGGAATGATTGATTTAAATACATATAATATGTTGAGTGTTTAAAATATATTTCAAAATAGATTTTGGTAATAATTTGAATAAGTTAAGGTTAGAAAGATAATTTGAATTTAGTTGAAATTGTATTCAATAAAGAATTTTATTTAATTAAACCGATTTGAAACTTATTGAAACTGAGATGTAAGATATGATTTATAACTTGAGTTTGATTTATAAGTAATCTAATGAATTTTTTTTTGTTTAACTAAAGTTTAAGGAAATATTTAGTAAAAATGTAATTTAAGGCTAGTTAAATGATATTGAATTTATTAAGTGAATATTCCCTGATTAAATAATAATGAAGTTAAATCAAGAGCTATATGAAACTGTTAAATTTAACTTTGAAAATGTTGAATATTAAAGCTTTGAAATATATTGAAAATTTAAATGATCTGTTTAGAAATGAATTAAATTGATGAATTGAGCTTTGAATAAATTTGAATTTGGAATTTGAAGTTGATTTGAATCGATTTGCTAGACTTGAGGAAATTAAATACTTTACTTTTTAAATCATTTAATATATATATATATACTATTTTGGAAAATGGATATATTTGAAATGAAATGATATTTGGGTTTTGAAGTATAAATTTAATTGAAATGACCACGGTGTTAAAATGTATATTTCCACCTTGTAGATAGTTCTGAAGATCCTTAGAGGATGGTTATCCCAACATCCTTTAAGTTACTCGTATTTCAATTGATATTTCACTTGAGTTGGATTTATTTATATAAGAATGTTAATCCTGACTCGAGTGTTTTGTGTTTTGCTTTACGCTCGGGTCAAACCGAGTGATACAGCATTTGAGACTCACCCTTGGAGTTTGGAGCTTCCTTTGGAGATCCAACTATCGCCTCAGCTTTCAGCTCTTCTAGTTGATTTGTTCAGAGAAGTCATCTGTTGTACTGGAGACTTCACTGCATTTGAGACATTCTGTTGTATTTTATTTCTAACTCTGATGTTTATATAGTAGCTTCATGAACTACTATTTTATCTATTCCGCTGCGTATTATTGTATTACTCTGTGTCTGTGATTATGTGATTGATTTATTTACTACATATGCTGAGTTTTGCCAAATTTTTATTACAATCTGTTATTTTGAATTATTCAAGTCAGACATGTGTGGATTTGTTGTCGATTTGAATGGTCCAAAATAGCGGGTCGTTACAGTGTACGTGGTGGATGTTATCCAGAATGAAGTGGTTGAATTGGAGGCGTTTGCTGGATTTGAAGAAAGAGAACGATGATGGATGACCTCAACACTTATGTCAATTAGAAATGACTAAAACATGAGCCTATGTTTGGCCAAGGGGTTCGCAACCTTTAGGGGCCATCACCCCTTCGTATTACTATATTGATTTTGGACTTGATCGGTGCACCTTGATTTGATTTGGGGGTGGTGGACTTGGTTGGCGGTCGTAGCTACGATGCGTTACCATCAGCCAGAAAGGGTAAACTGGTAGAATCCTACCTTGGGCATTGCCTCATGTGCCTTGTCATACTTTTATCCTTATACGCACCTACTACGATTTTGTTTTAGTATGGTACCTCTAGGGGACTCACTGGCTACCGACGTTACTAGTTGTGTTACAGGACCTGCATAGACAACCTGCTTAAAAATGTGTTAGGGGGGATCAATGTAAAGCCTTAACTCTATTTTAATACTTTACTTTACTGATAGACACTATATATATAGCGTATTTTACTACATATAGATAGTTTAATGGATCCTTAGGAGATGGAAAATCTCATAACATCTCTTAAGTTATTGCACGCATGTTATACACTGGATAGGATATGTAAAATCCCGTAACATCTCTAAAGCCATTACACTCATATTTACTTGTTGATGATTTAACTTACATAAGAAATTTTAGTTCTGACTTGAGCGTTTTGTCTTTTCATTACGCTCGGGTCAGCCTGAGCATTTCAGTGTTTGAAGACATTATTTCTAGACGATGAAGACCGAGTTTGGTATATTATATTATTACCCCGCTGCATCATTATTGGTATGTTATTGTCTGTTCTTTGATTATGTTGTAAAAATTGTGTAATCAAATGTATATTGTAAAACAGCTTCATGAACTATTTATTTGATTATTAAATTTTGTCATTCCACTGCGAGATTCTGTGTTTTGTTTTTCTTCTTTTCTCTTATATTCTTATTTACCCCATTGATAATCTACCCTTTTGAATGGTTTGAGTTAGACATGTGTGGTTTATTATCGATTTAAACCATCCAAAAAGGTGGGTCGTCACATTTCCATCAGCTAAGAGTGGTAGGACAGTATTCCGTTGGCGGCATTTTGGACTAGGTATGGTTCGTACGAGTGGTTAGTGATGCCATTAGGGTTAACGAATGCGCCAGTTTTCTTCATAGATTTAATGAACCGGGTTTTCCAAGAGCACTTGGATAGGTTCATATTGGTATTCATAAATGACATCTTAATATACTCTAAGGATGAAAGGGAGCATGAAGTTCATCTTAGAATGGTGCTTGAGACACTGAGGTAGCATCAACTAAAAGCGAAGTTTTCAAAGTGTCATTTTTGAAAGAAAGAAGTTAAGGTAGCGTTTGGTTTAATATGAGTTTTGTATTTTTAGTTTTTCACATTAATTACAAAATATGAGAGGAGTGGAGGGACGACAGATAAGATGGAAGGAAGATGAAGGGGACACAGAGGGGATGGATGAACGATGGAAGGATGGATTGTTTCTCATGCTTTTCGAATTTCTCAAAACATGAAAAAAAAAGTTGTTTTCTATTTTGTATGTTAATTTTTTTTCTAAATTGGCTGTTTTCCATAATATGCATGCGTCGTGCGCATTTTTGTATGGAAAAAAACTCAAAACTAAAAAGGATAAACCAAACACTACCTAAGTTTCTTGGTCACATGGTTTTAGAGAAGGATTTGTCAGTCGATCCGGATAAGATCAAAGTTGTTAACAACCGAAAGAGATTAGAGATGGTGACTAAGATCAGAAGTTTTCTTTGGCTTGCTGGTTACTACCGGAGGGTTATTAAGGATTTCTCGCAGATAGCAGCGCCTTTGACTAAGCTAACTAGGAAGGACGTGATGTTTATCTGGTCTGACAAATGTGAGGTAGCATTCCTTAATTTAAAGCACTTGTTGATCGAAGCGCCTGTATTAGAAGTTCCAGATGGGAATCGGGAATTAGTAGTGTATACAGATGCATGTGGAACTTGGTTAAGAGCTATGTTGATACAAAAGGGTAAGGTCATTACCTACGCATCTCGATAGCTTAGACCTCATGAAGTGAGATACCTTACTCATGATTTAGAGTTAGCAGTGGTCATCTTCGCATTGAAAGTACGGAGACACTATCTCTTAGGGAAGATATTTGAGTTATACACAGATCATAAGTCCTTAAGGTACTTATTCTCTCAGAAGGAGTTAAATATGAGATAGCAGAGGTAGCTGAAGTTTTAGCAACATATGATTTTGGTATAGAGTATATGCCTGGAAAGGAAATAAAGTAGCGGATGCTCTTAGTAGAAAACATCAGAATGTGGTGTTGGCTATGTTAGCAGAGTGGAAGGACCTAGAGGCTTTGACCAGTTGTAGTGTGCAGTTAAGATCTACTGCTAGATCTAGTCAAAGCACCACCATGTTATCCTGCTTGGAAGTCTGACCAATTCTGATCGAAAGGATTACTTCTAAGCAGAAAGAGGATTCGTGGTTGGCTGAGAAGATTAGAAGGCTTGAGGTTGAATCAGAGGTTGATGATCTAAAGGATTTTAGTCTTAATCAGAGGAGATGGTTGAGAAAGAAGGGACGGTTGTGTGTTCTGAATGTTGGGAACCTAAGGAGAGAAGTTCTTAGGGAAAGTCATCGATCAAAGTTTACGATTCATCGTGGGGAAACCAAGATATATCATGATATGAAGAGGAGTTTTTACTTGGAAGGTTTGAAGAGGGATGTTGGCTTGTGGGTAAAGCAGTGTGTGAACTGTCAATAAGTAAAGGCAGAACATCAAAAGCCGAGTGGGTTGCTTCAACCTTTGGAGATACTAGTTTGGAAATGTGATTCGATATCCATGGATATTATAAACGGGTTGCCAAGGTCGAAGCGAGGAAATGAAAGTATATGGATCATAGTGGACAGGTTGACCAAGAATGCCCATTTCATTCCAGTTAAGTCAACTAGGATGGAACCTGTTTTGGCTAAATTGTTTATGAAGAACATAGTTAGACTACATGGGATTCTTAGTAGTATAGTCAGTGATAGAGATACTTTGTTTACTAGCGTGTTCTAGAATAGTCTACAGGATGTGTTAGGTACCAAGTTTTAGATGAGTACTGCTTATCACCCTTAGACAGATGGGCGGACAAAGAGAGAGTCAACAAGGTACTTAAGGATTTGTTGAGAGCTTGTGTGCTAGATATCGGTGGGTTGTGGGAAGATCACCGACACTTAGTTGAGTTTTCCTATAATAATAGTTATCGGACTAGTATAGGAATGACGCATTTTGAAGCTTTGTATGGAAGGACATCCAAGTCACCAGCATGTTGGTTGGAAACTGGAGACAGATTAGCCTTAGTTCCAGATCTGGTAAGAGAGGAAACAGAGAAGATTGAGGTGATTTGAGGTAGGATGAAGGAAGTTCAATCTAGACAAAAGAGTTACGCAGATAAGAGGCGTAAGGATCTAGAGTTCTCAGTTGGAGATAGGGTTTTCATTAAAGTGTCACCCATGAACAATGCGGTATGATTCGGGAAGTCAGGGAAATTGGTACCGAGATATGTTGAACCGTTCCCAATTATAGAGAGGATCGAAAAGTTTGCATATAGAGTAGAATTGTCGAGCAGTTTGGCAGGTGTTTCATGTGTCTCATCTTCGTAAGTATGCGCATGATCCAGAGGCTACTATCCCTCTGACTGCATTGGAAGACTTAATAGTAGAACCGAATCTGACAATTGTTAGGCAACCAATTCAGGTTGTAGCGAGAGATGAGAAGAGGTTAAGAAACAAGACAGTCAAGTTGGAGAAAATTTAGTGGAGCGACAACGAGAAGGACTGTACTTGGGAGACAGAAGACAAGATTAGAGATACTTATCCCAATTTATTATAATGGTATGTTCTATATCTGTTATATATATAGACTGTTTGCTAGTCAGGTAGGCTAGTATGGTAGTTAGGTGATGTTACAAATGATTACTATGCTTAGCATTTAGTCCTTGCTGAATTTCGAGGATGAAATCCTTTAAAGAGGGGAGCCTGTAACACTCCTAATTTTAAATATCATTATTCAGGAGATTTAACTAGATAAATTAAAAAGAATAATGTAGAGGTTAGAGTGATAAGGGAATTGAGATTTGGAAACTAATTAGGGTCGTTCCATAACTAATGGAATTATAAATGTGATTAATAAATTAGAAACTTAAGAGAATAAGGCAAGGGCAAAATGGGAATAGCCGTATACCATAACCCCTAAACCCCTTACCTCATTCTCATTCACATTTTCATACGACAAAAACATAAACAAAGAGAGTTGAAGGTCGGCCGTAACCCTAAGAAGAAGTGGAGCACAAAGTCCATTTAGAGACTAAGATTCAAGCTAGGAAGATTAAAGCAAGAACAAATCTCAAGTTCCTTATCCAAATAAGGTGAATAATGATCTAAATCATCCCGTATAAGTCATCTTGAATGTTTAAATTTGGGTTTCAGGTTTAAAAACGTATAATTGGATGAATGATGGTAAATTTTGATTTAAATGCCATGTTATAATTTAAACAAGGTTATTGTGGAATAATATAGTTCGGTTTTAAGGCTAAAATCGTGTAAATTGATTTCCAAATGCCATGATTTTTGAAATTTTATGTAAAACATTATTTTGGAGATGATTTTTAATTTTCATAATATTCCAAGTTATGGATAATTTATTATGAATTTTTGAGTGAAAGAACGGTATATTTTGGGTTTTAATTAATTTGAGGAACTAATTAATTACTTTTGGGCTAAAAAATTTATATGATAAAAATACTATCATTTTTGAATTTATGTGAATTTTTGAGGTATTTCTCAAGAGATTTAGGTAAGATTTGGATTTAATTAGAAAGATTAGTATTTGATAATTAATTAACTACAAGAGGTCAGTTAATAATTTTAATTAAATACTTGAGCATTGGGGATTACATGCGGCAGTAAATTCTAAAAAGAATTTTATAAAGGTTTTGTTATCCAATAGAAAATTGACAAAATAAGGGGTTAGGTAAAAAGAAATTACTTTAAAAAACATAAGATCGGTTTTACAGCGAATTACAACTTCGCCACTTACCATGCTTTCTTTCGCCACCATACTCCCATTTATAACCGTTCGCATCCATTCGAAACCAATGCATATGGCATCAAGCATTTGGTAGGTAGTGTATTGGAGAAAGGCGGAAGGAAAGAATAGTGTTGAAGACATGCGTGCAAAAGGGTTGAAGCCACTTTTATTTGCTTTCGAACCCATTGACCCGCCCTTGTTCTAAAAGTAAGCTTTCGAAAGAGTTGCTACTTTTGAACCCCTTCGATACCCATGCTGCCGCACCAATACTTCTACCTTGGTTAGAAGCCGCTTTTATAACTCTTTAGATCAATGAGTTCGGAGAGTAGGGTTTCGAATTTATACCCTTCCACAACCATTGAAGCTGCTTTTCTTTCAACTTATACTTGTGAAAGGGTGGGAGCCACTCCCATACCTTTCGACATGATTGACGTCGTTTAAACACTTTTTACTTAAACCTAATGCTTTCGAAAGGTATGTTTTTGAGTGTTTCGAAAGGTATGTTTCTGAGTGCTTCGAAAGACATGTTTTTGAGTGATTCGAAAGGCATGTTTTTAAGTGTTTTGAAAGGAATGTTTTAAACATTTTGAAAGTAATATTTCCAAGTGTTATAAAGATATTTTTATGGTTTTGAAAGAGGATGTATAAAATTTTAAGCAATGAATTCGAAATCGACCGCCACTAGAGTAGACTGGCAAAAGGGGCATATCCGCTTGCTTCTACCAATTAGTTAAATGGAAGGGGACGGAGGGCTTGTTTGCTCTATGAAGTCGAAAGGGAGAGTGACGTAGGGTAACTCATGATGTCACAATGATCCAAAGAATATAGTCGAAAGCCTTAGTTTTCAAATTTGAGAACCTAATCACATTTTTAAAGTAAAGACATGGCAATGTAAAAGAGTTTGAAATGGCATTTAACTTTGAGATTTTAGAGGAAGCTTTCCTTGCTAAAGATAATGGGTTAAGGGTATTAACCATATTTCATTAGAAAATGATTACAAGGAATTAAACCATGAATGTTTATGTTGTTGTGTTATTTGATCAGTTATCATGTATACTTGTGTAATCATATTCACTTCATTATTAACCCATTACTGCATTTTGGGGTATTAAGGGCAAAATAACAGGTTAGGTTGACCTAGTAGTGAATATACATTGAATTAACTCCTGTGTGAGTAGAATTGCATCTAGGAGGTCAGATAGACCAGAATATTGGATGCCCAAGACTGATCAAAAGAGTATTGATTTAGATAGGTTCTTAGTAAGCCCATAAAAACTATGTTATGGAAATTGTTATTGGCAGGGGCCAATAGGTTCTTAGTGATCGCATGAAAACTTTGTCCCAAATAGGTTGTTGATAGAGATCAATAGGTTCATAGTTAGCCCATGAAAACTATGGCATGAGAGATGTTATTGGAGAATTCAATAGGTTCATAGTGACTCTATGAAAACTATGATTGGATGATGTTATTGGTAAACACCAATAGGTTCTTAGTGATTCAATAAAAACTATGAAACCAGACAGATAGTCCATAAGCTTGGAACAGGTTATTAGTTAGCCCATGAAAACTAATAGGTTAATAGTGATCCTAGAAACTATAATTCGAGATAGATAGTCAGGTGAATGGGGATGGGAAATCCAGAGCATATTGCATCTTTGCATATCATCCTGATACATTTCATTATGCTATGTCTTAATCATTGTGGATGCAGGTGCACAATATATGGTTATTATAAATTAGGTTAAGAAACTAGTGAGGGAAAAATCCGTCCCGCTAAGCGGCGTGGTCTCACTAGATATCTATATGATTCGAGATGGTAGGTTATTATTCACACCAGACTTTGTTGGACTCGAAGTTTATGTTTTCCCCTTAAACTCTCAGGTGCTCAATTGATTTTGCTTAGTTTGAGAGTTAAGGTTTTCAGGTTCTCCTTTAGACGAATAAGCTTTCGGAGATGTGCAAGAGGCAAGCTAGCTATTAGGAGTTCTTTCTGTTTGATTCCACTATGTAATTGGATGAAATGGCAAAGTTGTTTAAGTGCCTATATTTAGACTCCGATCAACCAAGGGGACATCTTCATATGTCGCTTTTGGCGTAATTTGTAATAACTATATTTCTTTGAACTTGGTTTACGAATTGGGATTATGTAATGAATTTGAAATGCTATTTGTAATGAAATGAGAAATTTGTTTTAAATTGAGTTTAAATTTTTTCATATTCATGTGTTTCTAGTATACAATGTATCTAACATTACCGCATTTGGTAATCGAGTATTAATAACTATGGATGACTGCAGCATCCATAGCAGTTAGTTTTGGGCCTCTAAATGGGGGATGTTGCAGATAAGAGGGCCAGAAATGAGAGGCCCAAATATAAAAGATGTGGCAACATCGGATGTAATGGTCCACTTTTCTTACTTCGAAAGACGAGCCATTTGGGGTAAAAAGATAGAAGAAAACTAATCAACACAGAATCTCACAACGCAACTGGATAATATTTAATAGATGACATAAGGTCATACAGAGTCATCACCATATTAATATTACATCAGATTCATACTAATACAATCCAATTGGGACAGTTATAACTGCCTGCCCCTGCCTTACTAACACAAAATACATACATAGAGGAATAGATAAATACTAGCTAACGGTGAAGCCACCTACTCCATGCTCCTTCAAAATGCATCCATGAGAAACCTCGTTCACTCGGCTACTCATAAAAATTTGAGTACCCAAGAGTTTTAGGGAAAGAAAATAAAATCGGGTCAGACATGGTCCAGTGAGAGTAAACTCAAACAATTGAATTATTACTTTTAAGACTCTTTTAAAATCAAAGTTATCTCATATGACCACGCCGCACATAAGCACGGATGAGTTTTTACCTTACGATAACCAAAACACCTTTTTATAGAAATCCAATGATATTATAATAACGTCTTAGGTTGTTGAAAATAAATATAGAACTTAGCTGAAATGCTTGCATCCCACATTTTAACGTATTTGGGCACAACTAAGTCTGTAACGCACTTATTGGAAATCGGGTTCCATCAATAACTATGCTACTGGGGTACCGCCCGTCATAGTACATCTCTAGATAAAATGTACCGAGGTCCACAAGAACATCTTGTACCCTTCCAACACTGGACCGGCCTACCCCTTATATTGGATAGTACCGAATATGATCAGCCTTGGGTTATGATCAACAACCCTATTGGGCTCGAAGCATACATGAGTAAAACAGACTCGCTCTAGATTAGGGATGACCATACCTTAATGGGTGCGACCCATATAGCCCTACTGCATCTCTCTTGTTTTATTTTTACCGGGTTGTGAGGCTTGAGGCCACGTTTTACCTTCTAAAAAATTTGCATCCTTACTTGGAATGCTAACGCAGCTTCCAGGCGACACAAATGTTAGCATTCATCCATACAAGTCATTTAGGAGATGAACGGATGGAAAGCACCAATTCCACTACACTTATTTTGGAATCACCCTCAAGGTTAGTAGCAAGTATCCCTTACACTCCAATGGTCTTTGTCTTTGGATTTTTCCCTTCAGGTGTTACCAATTTGAACGCTTAAGTTGGTTCGAAGTGGTTTTCAGATAACAACTGCTATCTGATCCCGGTCTCTCCGAACCAACATTCGACAAATTATTAAAAGATTAAGTTATCGATAGTGGACAACTCCACTATCTAGGTGTGAAGATTTGCATATGGAAATGTCTTCCATATTCTTAAGTTATCATGTCCCGCTTATCGAAATAACTCCCTTGTTCCCATCACGTTTCCAAAATTCGGCATTTGTGCTAAACACAAGACGATATTCTTTTAATAAAACGTGTCAATGTTTTATTATAACTACTCTTATTTGTTTGACTACTTAATGGCATGGAGAAGAGATCCCTTGGTTCAAAATAAATTTAATTATAAAAGAGGGCTAGTTGAAAATAATTGATTGAGTTTAATATTAGACCTTTATTAAATAATATTTAAATACTAATTTAATTATCTATTAAATCATTATTTAATTTCTAATAAATCTTAATTAAATCTAATTTAAAACTTAATTAATCTTGGTTAAACCGTAATTAAAATCTTAATTGAATCTGGTAAGATTAATTAATTTAACCCTGCCTAATTAGTACTAATTATTAATTAACCCCAATTAAATAATAACTAATTAAATTTAATTAGATAAAAATTAATTCTTAATTAACCCTTAGTAATCATTAATTATAATTCTTTAATTAATTAATCTGTACTATACTATTATTACTGAGTTAGATTTCAAGAGCTCACAAGCCCCTTAAGTATTTTGTGAAATGAACAGTCACATTTTTTATTTTGTTTATTCTTTCTATTTTTACCCAAACCTACTCACGTTTAATTAAAAAACGTAAGTTACTTCCTGCCCATTCCATAAAACCCTAACTCACAAAATAATGAAGATGAATATCGACCGATGTGGAAATCAATGATTGCTCTCTTCTTCTTTGCCAGTGTGAAAACTTCCACCTTAATTTTCCTATTTGCGTATTTCTCCTCCAATCCTCTAATTATTCAGGTAATTTTCAATTGGATCTGTTGTTTTTTATTTTCAAACCTGATTTAACTCCTTGATTTGTTTGATTTGCTTATGTCTTCATTGTTTGCTTTACCTTCTTAATCTTCAGAACAAACGTAGTTGTTTCATCGATTTTCTTCGTCTATATTTCAGGTATCGTTATCCTTCGTTACTATTCTTTTAATTATTATGTTATCCATATTTAGGATTTGATGATAATTTGAATTGATTTAATATTTAGAGCATGATGGTTTGATATTTGGCTGGAACAGATAGATCTGTTAGATGATTTGAGGTTGCTCTAATTAAGGTTACTTCATTGTTTTTTTCTACAAGTAACTATGTAGATTATTAATATTTTATTCCCACAGTTAATTGGAAGACAAAGCGAATGATTTGTGACATGTTTGAATTTATTTTCAATTATAATTTCAACGAAAATGGCAAACCTTTAACAATAAAATGGAAAACCTATAACGAAGTGCATTCTGAGCTCAGCCGCTACATAGCAAGTAAGGTTTATTTTAATGTCTTCTTATTGTGAGCATAAGAGATAACTCTATGTAACGAATAAAGAAAAAAGTAGCTATCTTCATATAAGTATGTTGAGTAACAATTGTGGAAGTTCTGAAGTTATAACTAATCTATGTATTATAAGAATTGACATAGAGATTTACATTTGCTTAAGAAAAAGAATCTGTAAGACATCAAGTGTTTCTGAGTGCATTCTTTTGTGATTTGCTGATTTAACAATAAAAATATAGCAATTTTGTCTGTGCTAATGTGTGATTTATGTTTTGTTTGGTTAGATTACGTTAAACGTCTAAATGAACAAAATTATTTGAATAAGTGCCACCAAGTGATATTATGGATGCGCACTATAACTATAAGACATTATAATACGATGCGTTCAAAAGAATGTACTATAATTTTGTTTTGAGTAGCATTATTTACCTTCAAGTTCTTACTATACCATTTTAAGATAGCTTTAGTTACTCAAAAGTAATATGTATTTATTTATACCCACACAAATAACCTTTTTAGGCACTTATTGTGTGACTGTTGCAATATCAAGTAAGGCGGGTGCAAGTGTAGCTGAAGTAAGAATAGGCTTTTTTATAGTACAAAATAAAATCATTCATTACCAACTCCCTATTTAAACATCATTCGAATAAAATTAAGATCTTTACAACTATGAGCTTATAAATTTGAAATTAAAATGAATATACAGAGTTGTGTAGCGAAATAAAACAACTATAAGAAACATTGATGGAAAGCAGTAACAATTTTTCCATAATTAGAAATTTTATTGATGTACTTTGAAGTCATAGTTACATGTCAAAGTTAAAGATCTTTTTTATTAAGCCATGCATTATTAAAACTATTAAAGAAAACTTATTTTATATTGCATTTTATTTTAGTATATAATTATGACTAAGAATATTATCAGTTAATTTTATTTCAGCATCTGACATTTTAAAACTAATATTTGCCTTATGTTTAATAGATGATCGTATTAAAATTGATTTAAATTTTGTGGATATGACATAGTTTTCCAGCATGTTACTATAAATTTCCATGCATTCTTCCTTGCACTATATCATCTGTCATATTTTTGTAAATAGAAGTACAGTCCATTAGCAATTTCTATAATATTGTTTTTTTGCTTTATACAAAATTATCATTTATGCATTTTTTAACTGTTATAATCCAATGAATGCATTTTCAAAAAAAGAGTGCACACTACCAATATCTTACTTGGGATGTTTTAACAGCTCTATATTTATTTACGCTCTCTATGTTAGTGGGTCAAAAATAAAATGATGCACATATGACAATGTAATGATATATTTCACTCTGTTTTTATAAATGTACTATTAGACGTCAATCAAAAGCTTAGTTCAACTCAATGTATCGGTAGGAGAATGGGAAGCAGTAATCCATGTTTACTGCTGATACATAATTGATAGAGATTTATATATTCGCTATAATTTATACTCTATATAGATAATAAGAAGAAAATTGATTAATCAAACTTTGTGATTTTTAAAGTATCTACTACCTTCGTAACCATTTATTCATATAAGGATGTTTCTCTTTTTAGTCGAACTGGGATGTGAAATTGAGTAGGTTTCTTCAGCGTTGTTTTATTTCTCATAACATAATTATATTATTGTATATCTAATTTCGGTATTCATCTTGCAGCTTTGGAATTTAATGTAATTGTTCCATTTTTCGATATTTGCATGCTTTCTGGTATACATACTTACTACAGCCTTTTTCCCTTACTACAACCAATTTTTTCTTGGTTTTCTGTTTTTATTCCAACTTTTTTGGGTGAATATAACAGCCTTCTTCATTTCTGTTGGCTTTGTTTTATTATTTTTTCCACTGTTTTAAAAAGTCACAGGAAGGATGTAAAACTCTTTTGATTTAGAATATCACGATGATGATTTGTTTCAGGTCATTTTGTAATTCTGTATATGCATGGAAGGGATAATAAGTTAATGATAAGATATGGTTTTATATGTAAATACTACGTTTATGATTTATCATAGGCTATTTTTTGATTTTTAGTTTCATGAGTCCTTTATATATCATATAATGTAATTTAGCCGATTAGGAATGTTTGTTTATATAGATTTTTTTACGATGTTAAAATTTAAGCATTACTTTATTAAATTCAATCAACAAGCTATTGTATTGCACGGGAAATAGAAAAGAAAACTGGGACATAATACATGATAACTTAAAACCAAAGCCATCTTTTGTGGAAGCACTTGATTGTCATTCTCATCTCCATTTTGCTGTAAACTCTCATGTTTACCATCAGGAGAATATGTGTAATTATATTTAGGAAGGAATTCTAGAACAGTTTCCATAGTAATGAGCAGGATTACGGTCATGTATATACAACTAGAAAAATGCATAATAGACATGTTCTAAAATAACCAGTACTTTATCCTGATATGAGACTCTTAAGTTTTAACATTTTAGCTACGCTCTACAGTAATGTAAATAAAATAACCATGAATAACACTTCTTCTAAAACATGCTTCAGCGAGTAGAAATAAATATTACTATATTAGCATTAGTGTCACTTTCAAGCTATTATTTAGTTTGTTTATAGTTTATATAGAGATACCGGGTTCGCCTATTATTAGTTGAGTTCATTGTTATTTTTTTTCATAAAAAGATATTTGGTGTTCAAGAAACAGATAATAATGTTATTTCATTAAGTAACACAATGAAACATTATTTGTTAAATAACATAAATGGACAGTGTCACTAAATGATTTCTGTCTGTTTTAGTATTAGCTATTGACAAATGTATTATTACATTGAATACACAATGGAATACTATTTTATTGTACATAGCTATCGGATCATTTATGTTCAATTTACTTCCCTGATGTTAACTTGCAATCATCGGTGCATTCATTAAATGCGCATTTCATTTTTTCTAAACCTAAGATTACTAAACAATATAGTTTTCTAAAGGTTATTAGAACAACTTAAAGTTGCAAATGTTTTGGTTGCTCCTGATTCGATAAAACCAGTGGTAGTAACATCTAGACGTATTATTAAGAAAGACTTGGAGATTTACTGATAATTAATATGAATTATTTCTTCTTTTTTGACTAATTTATATATGTTAAATATGTGTTAGCATGTTAGCTTTGCTATAAACTATTAGAAATATGTTGGTTCTTTCAATAAATATTATTACAAGATGTTTTTCAATAAATAGCCTATTATGAAATTGTATAACAATTATAATTATATAGAAGAATGTTATGGAAACTACATCTTTATAGAAATATGGCTATAATCATGTGAAATATTATTATTCCATACTCATATAACATAGACCACCATCATCTTCAATTAACAATAATTTTTTCAATGATTATGTTATTTTAAAGCTAACCATATATGAAATCAATAATTATAGTGACATTAACTATTAACACTGCATATATTTTGTTAATTTATGGAGTGAAGAATCGTAAATTCTATGCATCACTTTTTCCTAAATTTAAACTAAATTTAATTACTCCATAATAGTGTAAAGGTGACCACCATTATATTCCACTAGCTATAATTATTTTAATTGATTATGTAAATTAATAGATAACCATATGAATATTTCATTATCATATCAGTATAAACTATCAATACTATATTTGTTTCATCAATTTACAAACTCAAAGACCTAATAAAACATTACATCAACTTTAATGATAAATTTGTGCACTATCATGATTTATTAAAAAATGATGAAATTAATTCTTTTACTATTTTAATGCAAAAATTATATTTTTGAATTTTGATTTTTTGATTACTTTGATGTCCTCATGTCATCTAACTGTATTGATATAAAATTTGATCAGACTAGATTAAATCATAATATCATGTATAAACTAAATGCTTTGATTTCTATTATTTTACTGTTGTAAATGAAGTTATAATCCAACAATCACATTCTTTATAGTTTTTTTATCATTTTTTAAGTATTCTTATTTCACGAGGGGTTTCAATTTTCAAATTCTTCATTAAAAAGTATAGATATAACAATAAAAAAATTCCTCCAAAGATATATGCAACTTATTTTATTGTCATAGCATTCAAAACTAATAATGATGTGGTAATGGACAATGAATGTAAGGTAGTTAATTTGTAGAAATAGATTTCTTTTGCCTATTTTCATGCATTATACTTATATTTAACATGTCCTTAAGCATTGATCATATATGACATCAAATGAGGGTGTATCTTAAACTACTTTAACTTGAATAGTTGAAAACATGTTTGCTCTGATTTATGTGTAGGGTGATTGGAGTAATGAATATCACGAAGGTTTGCTATCGTCCGAGGCAATCATAAATGGAGTAGGTACAATATCTATTGGATATGCACCATCGAATATTATCATGAAAATATGAATGGATTGGACTTTTTGTACTCATTTTATTTAGGATTAAGGTTTTATTTAGTCTATGACCTTCTGGTAATTTTAACTTTATTGGGATATGGTATTTACAATACCTAAACTTACAATTCATTTAATATTAAATTCGTAGTTATATTAGATTCTTGAAACTAATGACATGGCCACTTAGGACTCGAAATCAAGGTTATATTATTTTCAAAAATTGTATATTAGTCTTCAATATAAAATACATTGATATTCATTGTATTTTACAAACTAAATTTAGATATGAAATCTCCATTTATATGGCATGTTTTATTTATACCGATATTTTAGTACGCATGCGATGCATCCCATTCATTTTTATATATTTTTGGCAGTGGTTAAAATTTTGGAATTAGGAAATTATTGAATTGCATATGATTCAATGGCATATAACCGGTTGCAAATCAATTGACAAATTATGAACGAAATGGTGTTGTCAACACAGAGTAAAGAATTTGGAACCCTTTAATTACATAGAGGTACATAAATAATACCTTTTACAATGTGGTTGTTGGTTAAACTTCTTACTACTCCATTTACACCGATTTTGGGAAACTGGATCATTAATCTCTAAATTTATATAATTGTAGGTGATAATATAATACTTTTGGTTCTCCTAATTGTTAAATATACCTTTTTATTTTGTTATAATCACAAATTTAGATTAGTTGAAATTAACGTTTAAGGACTCTTAGCAAATTGATTTTACTTTTTGTACTTTATCCAAACTCTTGAATTCAATGGTTTAACATTTACCAACATACCAGGAGAAATAAATTTGTATATTAATATATTAGTGTGAAGTACCGTAACTAAATATTTGGTGAGACCATATGCACTACCTTCTTATGCAAATGGACAAACTAATTGTTTGCACCAAAAATGGTCACAAACCCCAAGTGTTGTGAAAGCACCAGTGTATGAATACAAATCAGTAATATTCAAACACAAATATCAGATCTAAGCAAGCAACAAACAACAATCCAGAAATAGTGAACAGTGACACGCAATTTATAGTGGTTCGGCTATCTCCGGCCTACGTCCACTTCAAGGATTTTTATCTTTTATTGATGTTCTTCGCTGATTACAAATGATTACAGCAAACACAATGAATGAATCTGAATATGACAGCAATGGAAAGGAGTAGAGTTGAATCCGGCAGAGTCTGGACGTTGAATGGCCAAAAAGATCCCTTTTCTGTAGGCTTCAGGGGGCTATTTATAGGCGTAGGAGGCTGAGATCGCGCCCAAACTTCGGGAGATTCTTTCAGGCACGTGAGTGGGTCCACGCGCCTGGTCCCACCAAGTTTCAACTCCATCTGGGATCGATTCGAAACAATTTCGTATCGATCAGAAATTGCTCCAATCGAGCTGAAACTTGGCAGGATTGCTCTTTACCTTGTGTGGAAGCTACTGTGAAAATTTCGTTGCATTTGGATCAGGGATTTGTGAGATATGATCGATACGAGATCAAGGCTCCATATGCGCTGCCCGGTTCGAATCCATGAATTCGTATCGATGACTTCGCATCGATACAGCACGTGGTTTTGCACTGGCGTAGCGCGCATCCCTCGGGTAGATCCACCATTTACTCCGAGTCGACCGCGTCTCCCCTTAAACTTCGCCTTACTCGTATCAGAGACGTTGCCCGAATCCATCGATGCCAGCTGGATATGAAGACTAATGGATACGAAATCAAGGCTTCCCGATGGATTCGATCAAGCCTCCTTTCTTTCGATACGAACTAAGACTTATGGGTACGAAACCGACCAATTCGAAGCAAGGTGCACCAATGGATGCGAAGCAGCGCGGATTGATCGAGTCGAACGTCATGGATTCGAACATGCGGACACGAGAACACCTGATGGATTCGATCTACGCAAACATAATGGATACAAAATCTGATCGATTCGAACGGGTCTTTGATGGATACGAACAGCGCACTTTATCTAACTTGTATCGATCATATCTCGTTCATATGAACTCCGATTTACCTTAAACTTGGAGCACTGGCTTTCATGGCTTTGCTTGTCTTGTCAATTACGGTCCGATCCGGACTCGAGCAAAATTCATCGATATCCATGATCATCCTGCAATGCATATTTAATATTCATGGCTGATTATTATTGACTTCAGTTAATTTTTGGGTATCCCAGCTTTGCCAAAAAGTGGGATAACACTTTGCCCCCCAAAACATGCCTTTTGGTAAAAGGTGTGTTTTGATTAGTCTCAATTCGAATGTAGTAAGCTCAGGTTTTATTCGAATCTTATGATATTTTCAATCGAGTTCATGGCCGTTCGAAGCCGAAGCGTTATCAATTTCTACCAGTGGAAGTTAAGAATGAAATTCTAGAGTCTCTTCGGACTGTTGACGATCGCTCCGGACCCTTGCGAAGCCCATTCTAGACTTAGCGGTTGAATAGAAAGATCCTATTGCACTCCGGCGTTGCTTTCTATTCCTTGCACTCTGGCCCCAGTTAGGACGTGAAGCGATGTCTTGGCCGTTCTAGGCCGATCGTAGCCTCTCCGGGCTCCTGCTGGATCCCATCCTGTCACTCTCCGGTGAAGGGGAAACAACGTTAAGTGGGTCGATCCTGTCGCTCTCCGGCGAAGCGACCCACTTCTTGCACTCCGGTTCAGTGTATCTGAACATTAAGCGATGTCTTGACCTGAATCGTCGGCCGATCATAGCCTATCCGGGCTCTTATCGAATCCTAATCGAATCACTCTCCGGTGAATAGGAAACGATGCTTAAGTGAGTCGATCCTGTCACTCTTTGGCGAAGCAACTCACTTCTTGCACTCCGGACCCCGCCTCTCTAGGTAGGATCATAAAGCGATCATTTTTATATTGATATTTAATGTTTATCCTTTAACTCTCCGGTCAAAGGTTTATTTCAAGAAATTCAAATTTATTTATTAAATTCAGGTCCCAGATGTTCAATCTCAAACACCAGGAAATCTAGACATTGCCTCTCCGGGCAGATCGGTCTATCTCCATCTCAGAGCATGCCTAGGGATCTCTTCGGTTCCCGTACATGAGTAAGTGGGATAGCCGTTTATTCTAAAAGCAAATCTAATGAAATTATTTGGCCGAAGTCCAAATCTCGAACTTGGCCCTTGCCATCTTAATCAGTTGATGATGAGTCGTGATCCCGATCCAGGATCGTTTCTGTTAGGGGGAGGCGGTAGTTGTTCAGGCCTTACCGCCGTTGCTCGTTCTCTGACATATTGTGGCAGTTTACCACTCCTGGCATATTCTTCCACCTCATCCTTCAGGTGGCGACATTCGTCGGTTGCGTGCCCATCCAGCTCATGGAAGAGGCAATATTTTCCGGTTCTACGCTCCCGCTCTGTGGGATCTCTCCTGGGTGGTTTTCGATAGGGGAGTTGCCCCCGAGTTTCAGTGTAAATCCTCTCTAGGATTGCCGTCAAATCTGTGTATTGCCTGAATCTAGGCTCTCGGAATTTCTTCCGTTTATCAGGACCATCATGTGCGTCATCCTGCTTTCTCTTTCCTTTGTCTGTCCTGGACTGTTCCGTGGCGGTTCCTTCGCCTTGTGCAGCATTTACTTCCTGCCTCTCGGCTCGTGATTCTTCTAATCGAATGAATTTATCAGCTTCGTGGTAAAATTCTCCAAGATCTTGTGGTGGATCTCTTGTCAACGAATCTTTGAATTAGGTGCCTTCTCCAACTCCTGCCACCGCCGCCATCAAAATCATCGATGGATCCGGGCGATCTACCGAAGCCACCGTTGCATTGAATCACAACAGAAAATCTTTTATGGACTCTCCGGTCCTTTGCTTTATCGAAGCTAAAGTCATCACACTCTTGGGTCTTGTAACATGGACCCTAAATTGTTCCATGAAGCAATCTACAAGCTCGCCCCATGTCCTGATCGATCCAGTCTTTAATTGCCTGAACCAAAGTGCAGCCAAGTCTGACAAAAATAAAGGGAAACATCGTGCCATCACTTCCTCGGATGCTCCCAGTATTTCCATGTGTCTAATGTATCTGGTAATGTGCATGGTCGGATCCGACTTCCCGTCATACGGATTCAGCGTCGGCAGTTTGAACTTTGGAGGGTTCCTAGCATTCCTGATATTTGGAGTGAACGGACTCCGACTGACTTCCTCCAATCCTCCGCTAGACAATTCTCCTCTCATGAGTCGTCGCACTAATCCAGCCATCTTTTCATCTCCATCCTGGGGTTGCACTCTTGGTCTTGAAGGGTATTCTGGTACGTATTCTTCGTGTGGCCCGTTAGCATCAGCATTGGCCCTAGCTTGTTGAGCTCCGTCTGTCGGCCTTCCAGCATCGGATCCCGAGGGTCTGCCCCCGAGTCCTTGTCGATTGTCCTCTGGATCTGCATTCTGTCCTTCATCAGGTTCCGCAATCCTAGCTCCTTGTTCCACATTCATAGCCGCTGTAGTTGGTCCTAGGCTCTGCATCCCTGCAGCTCTCATCTATTCAAAGAAATTCTGCAGCATCTCTTGTTGACTTTTCATCATTCTTTCATGCATCAGGTTGGTCATGGTCTCCATTTCGTCTCTAGTGATGTAGATCGAAGCTGGTTCTTCTCTAGCACCAGAGGATGCCTCTTGACTTCCTCCTTGATGGCTTCTCTCGGCTCTTTGTCTTCTACTTGTTTGTCGAGTCATTGTCTTCAAATCTTCGAGTCTTCAAATCTGAACTTCGAATCTGGTGTAGCGGGTGCTAGTTCTTCTCAGTGAAAGCACCCAAGTGTTTGCACCAAAAATGGTCACAAACCCCAAGTGTTGTGAAAGCACCAGTGTATGAATACAAATCAGTAATATTCAAACACAAATATCAGATCTAAGCAAGCAACAAACAACAATCCAGAAATAATGAACAGTGACACGCAATTTATAGTGGTTCGGCTATCTCCGGCCTACGTCCACTTCAAGGATTTTTATCTTTTATTGATGTTCTTCGCTGATTACAAATGATTACAGCAAACACAATGAATGAATCTGAATATGACAGCAATGGAAAGGAGTAGAGTTGAATCCGGCAGAGTCTGGACGTTGAATGGCCAAAAAGATCCCTTTTCTGTAGGCTTCAGGGGGCTATTTATAGGCGTAGGAGGCTGAGATCGCGCCCAAACTTCGGGAGATTCTTTCAGGCACGTGAGTGGGTCCACGCGCCTGGTCCCACCAAGTTTCAACTCCATCTGGGATCGATTCGAAACAATTTCGTATCGATCAGAAATTGCTCCAATCGAGCTGAAACTTGGCAGGATTGCTCTTTAGCTTGTGTGGAAGCTACTGTGAAAATTTCGTTGCATTTGGATCAGGGATTTGTGAGATATGATCGATACGAGATCAAGGCTCCATATGCGCTGCCTGGTTCGAATCCATGAATTCGTATCGATGACTTCGCATCGATACAGCACGTGGTTTTGCAGTGGCGTAGCGCGCATCCCTCGGGTAGATCCACCATTTACTCCGAGTCGACCGCGTCTCCCCTTAAACTTCGCCTTACTCGTATCAGAGACGTTGCCTGAATCCATCGATGCCAGTTGGATACGAAGACTAATGGATACGAAATCAAGGCTTCCCGATGGATTCGATCAAGCCTCCTTTCTTTCGATACGAACTAAGACTTATGGGTACGAAACCGACCAATTCGAAGCAAGGTGCACCAATGGATGCGAAGCAGCGCGGATTGATCGAGTCGAACGTCATGGATTCGAACATGCGGACACGAGAACACCTGATGGATTCGATCTACGCAAACATAATGGATACGAAATCTGATCGATTCGAACGGGTCTTTGATGGATACGAACAGCGCACTTTATCTAACTTGTATCGATCATATCTCGTTCATATGAACTCCGATTTACCTGAAACTTGGAGCACTGGCTTTCATGGCTTTGCTTGTCATGTCTTGTCAATTACGGTCCGATCCGGACTCGGGCAAAATTCATCGATATCCATGATCATCCTGCAATGCATATTTAATATTCATGGCTGATTATTATTGACTTCAGTTAATTTTTGGGTATCCCAGCTTTGCCAAAAAGTGGGATAACACTAATCTTTAGAAAGTGAGCAATTTAATTCTACTTTTTTTACATAGCAAAAGTTGAACCCACAAAAAGTTTAGATGGAGGCTTTGAAACTTTTCCCATGGTTTATGAGCTTAGTATAATAAAATTTGATTTTATTAATACTAATCTTCAACCATTTCTTCAAATGATTACGTTTTCTGTAACGACCGGGAATTTTCCGATCCCGAAAATTCCAAACAGTTAGGAAAAAAAGAAAAGAGATAGAAGAAGAAATAGGAAACAATCACAAGATCTCACATTCGCAGCGGATCAAAATATAATAACATTTATACAAAGAAAAGCCGTACTTGTCAAATTAAATTTTAATACATCAGAGTTATAATCAATCACAAACAACTGGACAGTAAAACAATATGTCCCAGATACAAAATAATACTCAGCGAGTTACAATCCATACGTTCCTGCCATCCCACTCGCCAACTGAGCTCCAGAATGTCCTTACCTGAAAATCTGTAATACTCGGTCTGACCCGAGCATTACATCAAAGTAACACCCGGGTCAGGCTGGAAACCAGCGTGAGTAAATCCATATAATATGAAATACCAAGCTATATAACTCATGTGAATTACCAGGGTAACTCGTACTTTCTACAAGTTCTTACTTATAATAGTCAATCATTTATCACTCACAACCGTTCTCAGGTTAAATGTCCATGTTACTTAACTTATTCCATTCCAACCTGATTAATCTCACATACCCAATTTATAAAAAATTTGATTACAAATCGAAGTGGTTTCGGGTATTACTGATACCCGACCTCAGTCCCTTCGAATTCAATATCATCTCTAATCCAAATTGATAAGTTTTAAACAATACAATTATATTCAGGATATCATACCCCACAACAATTTACCCTGTAATATCATAGTTTAACCAAAGTATCTCATATCACAAAGCATCACAAATCACATATCAGAGATATCAAATAATCTAAGTCATGCAATATATCTTAATCATCCATAAGCAAGTTTTATATAATTCCTAATTAATTTAATTAATCTCCAATTAAATTAATCACCAACTTTAATCACTTAGATTTAATTTTAAATCCTGCTTACTTAACATAATTAATTACAAATAAATTAATTAATCATCCATCTTAATTAATCATCCATCTTAATTAATCATCCTTAATTAATTATTCTTTAATTACATTAAGTAATTTCCCTTAATTAATTACATAAATTAATTACTCTTTAATTATTCACTAAAATTATTCTCACTAATTAATTAATGATCCTCTAATTACTCTCATAAATTACCCTTTAATTAATTACATTTAACAAGTAATTCTTAAATTGCTCACATTCATTAATTACCCTTAATTAATCATATGCAGTAATTAACTATCCCTTAATTACTTACATTAATTCATCCTCAATTAATTCCATAAAGTAATTATCCTCTTTATTAAGTAATTTTCCATTAATTACTTATACTAAGTAATCACTTAATTAATTTCATTAAGTACTTAATCATTTTCACAAGTGATTATCTTTAAACTTACTAAACCAATTAAATTTCTTTAATTAATCTCCATTGATTTATTACTTTTAAATCACTCGTTAATGATCCTTAAATTAATTATGCTCATTTACTATTCATTAATTACTTTTATAAAGTAATTACCCTATATTGATTACATTAAGTGATTAACCTTTAATTAATTCCACTAATTATTGATTAACCCTTTAATCAATACTTTAATTCAATAATTATCCTTAAACCTATTTAATTACATTATCCAGTTTTTTAAAAATAAACTTTTTAAAGGGTTATAAATATTGAAATTCTTAAACTCAAAATAATTCTATTCTCAACCTTAATATATTCCAAACCTTAATTATTTTAAATTGAAATGGTTGATAACTTGTTTATACTTGATCAAATTTGAACTTAAAACTTGCTATTCCTTTTCTATATTTAAAACTTGTTAACATATCAAGGAACCCGAGTCAATCCATGTTTTACTCGAATAGATACTCGAGTTTCCTCATCTTTTTCCCGGCTTTAGTTTTTTTTTTATTTAAAATAAAAATTTTGAAAAAAATTGGAACTGTTAAAACTTCAATCTGTTACATGATTACCCTGCTAACATACTCGAAGTAAAACTCAAGACTAACCATATTTTACCCAAGCTAAAACCCAAGAAGAACACTCACTAGACAAAACCGATATGCTGACATATCGTACACCTGCACCGATCATCGACGATGATCCGACCTCCATGTTCGCCTCCGACAAGTCGCCCATGACTTCCTCAAAACACCTGACCACCCAGAAGAAAGGAATTCAAAGGCAAACAAAAACGAGCAGTTCGAACGAAACCAGGAACAAGGTCGATCACTAAGAACCGCCTCGCGATGCCTTCACCGATCACTAGAAATCTTGGTATCCTATCCAAAGACTCACCGTCGTCCCACGCTGCTGTTCCACCCACCCTTACTAATTCCGATTCACCATAGTCGGAGAAATCGACTCGAAACCAACCTCGTCTCAAACCACCACTAAAACCCTAGATCGATCTCGCTGCGCCACCACGGTGCTTCAGAAAATCCTTGACTATTTTTCCCATTATCCTCGTTCCACGAGCCACCTTTGACCAGAACCTTGTGCCTCAGTTCGACATCGTTCGAGGGAAATTGACCATAAACCTAAATTTGATCATCTCCGAATACCTCATCAATCACGCGATTTAAAATCACAAAATTTACATCAAAATTCAAGTTTTTCCATCACGAATTAGCTTACGTAATCAAAGTAAAATTTCCAGTTGATCAAATTTTAGCTTGTTTTTTATTATCTCTAAGATTTACCATTATTGAAGTAATTTCTTAATAAAAATTCTTGGAACAATTTTTATGATAAATACTTCATTGTTACAGACACTTCACCTTTAAAAATCAAAGCTTGAATTAATATGGATTGGGAGATATAAATTTATTTGAGTAGTTTGACCCTGTTAATATAACAGAGTCAAGAACAGGGTTTCACACAGACATGCACATAAGTATATATATTCAATAAGTTCAGCTATTATCCAAACAAAGTACATTCAAGCAACCATTATTTCACACATTAGAACGAGATTGTATCATATGTTTCTGATTCATCTTTTTAATAATTGAAATTTACTCACCTCTTGGAAGAACAGAGAAAGCTGAAAAACTTATATCTTTGAACTGGAAATTTGAATTGCCACTTGATTTAGATTTGCTAGCTGATCTTGATTTGAAACCGAATTGAATTCACTTGAATTTTGCTAAGCTTCAGGTTTGAGAATTTGATTTTTGTTTGATTGATTTTTTTTTCTTTGGCAGTATTTTTTGATCCTTCTTTTGTTTAACTTACTTCAAATGAAAGAAAATGAACAGAGGATAGGCCCGGTCACATATATATCTGTATATAGGAAATGAAGTGTATAGAGCAAGCTACCAGCTAAGATTTTCTTCTAGGCTTTTACATTTTATATTTTATTTTATTTCTTTTCTTCCTTTATAACCTTGACTTGATTTTTATTTGACTTGATTTTATGTTTTGCTGCTGACATTGTTTTGAAATGATGCATTGTATGCTTGTCTCACTAGGTCCCTACATATATATTTATATATACAGACATTTCATATGTATATTTGTTTTTACCAAATGCATTTGTATTTGTTATCATATATACATACTTATACATAGTTACACTTACCTATTTATACTTAAACATATTTTTGATATACATTGCTTTATTATATATATATATTCACATTCATACAAACTTTCTTATATTTTATTTTGTGTTGGCATAAATATACATATACATACATTTATATACTAATATATTTATTTATTTAAAATCATAAACTTGTATATTCTTAATTTTCATATATATATTATGAGCATACACTCATATACTTGTATATGTATATTCTTTTATATTTTTTTTCAAACGTCGTGAAGTTTGTATATATTTGTCTATATATATATATATATATGTTTATGGGTATTTTATCTTAATTTAAATGTTGGAGTTTACCTATGCAAAAATTTATTTTCCTTTCTATAGGATTTACCCTACCCATAGGTTTCAAAATTAAATATCTAATATATACATTTTTTTTAAACCGATCCATATGTGTTATAACTTAAGTTTGTATATAGTGTTTAAACCAATTTATATATATCCAGATACTTTAAATCAGAAATTTATTTGTTTTGACTAATTAATATTTATATTTCAATAATGATCAGTTAATCTCCCAATCACAGCCGTCAGAAAACCCGGGTCGTCACATTACTCCCCCCTTTAGAACTTTTCGTCCTCGAAAAGGAACGAAGCGAGAATTTTAATTTACTGTGTATTTTTGTTAAATTATTATTTAAACATTTTTAACTCTTTTTACTCTTTTATTTTAAAATTTTAAAGCACTTTGAAATCTATATAACATTACCAAAATAGCTTTTATATAAAAATACTTTTTATAACTCGATGTTTCAACAAGTCCATCCTTGTTCTTATAGAAATTCGGTCAAACGTTGATCAGGCGTAGGACTGAAAATCTATAAGTACTTAGCAGACCCATTTCAACACCTAGTGAAAATACTTGAAAGAAAATTTTATTGAAAATATCGAAAACATTTTTGAAATAGAGGAAATATTTTTGGTGAGAATGCTCTGGAAATCATCACCCCCATCCATGGTCGCAGTTAACCCAATGGTTACGTTGCCGTCCCGGCAAAATCCATAGATAACTGTAGGCCTCCGCGCCCCTCGATTACACCATGGAACCCGCTACAGATCGTAGTTATACCCGGGCTTTACGTTGCTATCACAACAAAAACCCATATAACCGTAGGCATCAGCGCCCTCGAATTTCGCTGCCAAAAGAATGAAACTCCTCCACTTGACCATAGATCGCAGTCTACCGATGTTACGTTGCCGTCTCGGCAAAATCAAGTGTAGACTGTTGGCACTCATCCTCCACACGATTTTCGCTATGGTCCACGTAGTAGATCGCAGCAACATCGAGTTACATTGTTGTCACAACATAACCCAAATGCCCCTGTAGGCATCAGCGCCCTCGACTTTCGCTACCCAATAATCCTCAGGGAATAGTTTGTCCGGACTCCTCACAGGATCAACTTTAGAACCCCCCCTTTAGGGCTCAAGGAAGTACCACCCTGTGGCACTCCTGAGAAGTTCATTCAAGGGAGCGCCTTTTTCCCCAGAGCCACTTTCATAACACTTTATACTATACACATATAGTATTTTCCAAATCATACACCAAGTATGAATCTCATATAAATCTCCATTCTTAAAATCGATTATCCCAAAATCGATAATTCACAAACTAGGCTTTCCAAATTCCAAATTTGATTTTCCTCAAAAATCAACACCCTTTTTAGAAATCCATAGGTTCCCAAAACCTTTTTCCAAAATCATTTTCACAAAATCTTTTATATATATACATATATACATATATAATAACCTTGGGAAATTTTTGAATCACTTCATACTTGTATAAATTTCCTTTTTATTCTTCAAATACTTTCAAAACCCTTTTCTTCATGCAATAGATTCAACAAGGGAAGTTTACCATATATAACAAAGATATATAACTTTGTTTATTCCAAATAAAATATTCAAACTTGATTACTCTTTTATAAAGTTATTAACCACATTACCTTTCTTCATAAAGTGAATCTTAAATCATAGAAATTTCCAATTTCCAATTTCCATTTTACCTCATTATATATTCCACAAAATATACTTTTCATTTCAAAGACCATTCTATAATTCTTATCCATAAATTTTCAATATCAATTTCATTCAAACTCGTACGATGTACACATATCATCCGTACGCTATATCAATCTGATCGCTCACTCGATCACACAATTTCACCTCCGAACTAGTATTGTCCACCCGACTTCCTAGTGCGGACTCAGATCTGGTTTCTTGATCAGAAATCGTCATTCTCCTTGCATAGTCACAACTATGATAGGGAATATCCAGAACCAATCAAAAATCCATATCCAGGTTCGCCGTCGAAAATCGAGCGAAAAATCCCAACTCGGATTGATAATACTATCTCAAAATTCAGTGCTCGAATCTGGATCAAATCATTATGCGAATAGAATAATATACGTACATCCTACGTATTTATCTTCATTGATTATCAGTTAAATCAATTTCCTTTCATCCTTACCTTGATTTTATTCACTTATTCACATTTGCCTTAATCCCCATTTGGATTATCACTTCAATTCTTATCTCAGTTGGGTATTTAATCCATAACATTTTGAACTCCGACCAGTTTATATTTAGAAAATAGCTTGAAAATTTAAAAATAGATAAATAGTTGAAAAATAATTATTAACTGTAAAATAGTTAAGTAATTGTAAATAGTTGAAAAATAGTAATTATTTATAAAACAATTGAAAAACAGTAATTAGTTTATAAATCAGTTGTAAAATTGTTAAATAGTTCCAAAAGTAATTGTAAAACAAGTTTAAGATAGTTTTAGGTTTAAAAAGAAAGTTGTATAGTAAATAGTTTGGAAAAATAGATTTATATTAAAACAATTTATTTTGAAAATAGTCCAGAGTCAAACTGTTCAATTCCCCATCAATTCAATTTAAATTTCCACTTCCATTCAAATTGACTACCTTCTAATTTGAATAACTTCAATTTCCCTTAAACTTGATTTATCCCCAATTCAAGTTGAATTAACCTCAATTTCTTTCCAAATTCAGATCAAATTCCACTTGATTTTAAACATATTCACTTTAATTACAATTTCAAATTATTAAAACTAATTTCAAATTGAATCCACTCCAATTTCAAATCATTTCAATTTCTATATGAATTAATCCCAATTTCCATTTGAATTTGAACTCATTCAATCTTCAATTTTATTTCAAATTAATCCAATTCAAATTTTTCATTTAATTTTATACTTATCCATCTTCAATTCTAGTTAATTCAAACTATATTCAATTTGAACTAATGAAATCTAAATCTCAACCTTAAACCATCTCGAATTATATAAATTTGAGTTAAATTTTCAAATGTTGATTTAACCCCTTAAATCAAATTAACCTTTATTTTTAAATCAATAATCCAAACCTTTAAATAATTTAATTCTGAGTCCAATTCTCAAAATTCCATTTTAAATTATCTTTACTTAACTTATTTCAAAGTTCAAATAAGAGTTCAAAACAATTTTAATTTACCAATTCAATTATTCAAATTTTTAGTACAAAGTAAATCCATATCCTTAATTTCAAATTAAAGTTTAATTTCCCTTTTATCTCAATAATGGATATATTACCACACTTCATTCCTCATTCATTTAAACAAATCCAATTCACAATTTAAAGATTATTAATAACAATAGGATAATATTATCCAAATTATTTTAAAACATCCATCCATTTTCAATTTCCAGATCTCATACCTATTTTGAGATCACACAAACTCCAATTCAAATTAACCATTAAACTTCCCAAGTTAGATTCCAATTTCATCTCGAAATTTCCAATTCAGTTGCTTGTTAAATTATTTAACTTTCCCAAAGTTAAATTCAATTTACTTAATCCAGCCAACCTTACCCAATTTGGATTCCCATTTCAAATTTTAAACTTCACATTAATAATCTTATAAGTTCAAAAACTTATCACTTTGGGTATCACGTCTCATTCCAAATTTAAAACTCAACATTTAGAGTTTATTTCAAACCATCTTTGATATTACGTATATCCCTCATATATACATATTATTTTATTTACACACTAAGTTATCCTTAAATTTTAAACAACTTTTGGTTTTTAATTCAAAACAAATTTTCAAACAACCCTTGTTTGCAACAAGTCCCTTTTATTCAAATAATACTTATTTATTATTTCTTTTAGCACTTTGAAACAAATTCCAAATTTTCTGGCTTAGATTTAAAACTTCACAACCTAGGTCATCTTCAGTTCCAATTTATAAGTCATACTTATCTAAAACATTTCATTTTGCTTACTCATTAATACACATCTTATTATTAAACACAACAATCATTTATGATAACAACCAAGATTATCATATCTGGAAACCAATTCATTATTATCTTATTCTGAAACTTTTCCCCAATTTCTAGATTTAATTTCAGTTTGAATCCATTTCAAACTTACCTTTATTTAATTTCAATTTGGTTGTATTTCTATTACCTCTTAATTTAATTCCAATAATTTAACAACCAATTACCTTAACATTTATTAGTTAAGAAATATTGCTTTATATATATCAAAATATATTCTTATATAAAATCATTAAAAATCTTTATATAAGAAAATAACAAGTACACTCTCATATATTTATATATATACACACACACACACACTCAACTCATTCTAGGGTACCGCTGACCCTATCCTTAATGAGTAATCCCCACTAGAGCCAAGGTTTTCGCTTAACCTTCTGCTCTGATACCAAATGTAATGACCCGGAATTTTCCGATCCCGAAAATTCCAGACAGTTGGGAAAAGAAGAAAAGAGATAGAAGAAGAAACAGGAAACAATAACAAGATCTCACATTCGCAGCGGATCAAAATATAATAACATTTATACAAAAAAAAGTCGTACTTGTCAAATTACATTTTAATACATCAGAGTTATAATCAATCACAAACAACTGGACAGTAAAACAATATGTCCCAGATACAAAATAATACTCAGCGAGTTACACTCCATACGTTCCTGCCATCCAGCTCGACAACTGAGCTCCAGAACGTCCTTACCTGAAAATCTGTAATACTCGGTCTGACCCGAGCATTACATCAAAGTAACACCCAGGTCAGGCTGGAAACCAGCGTGAGTAAATCCATATAATATGAAATACCAAGCTATATAACTCATGTGAATTACCAGGGTAACTCGTACTTTCTACGAGTTCTTACTTATAATAGTCAATCATTTATCACTCACAACCATTCTCAGGTTAAATGTCCATGTTACTTAACTTATTCCATTCCAACCTGATTAATCTCACATATCCAATTTATAAAAAAATTGATTACAAATCGAAGTGGTTTCGGGTATTACTGATACCCGACCTCAGTCCCTTCGAATTCAATATCATCTCTAATCCAAATTGATAAGTTTTAAACAATACAATTATATTCAGGATATCATACCCCACAACAATTTACCCTGTAATATCATAGTTTAACCAAAGTATCTCATATCACAAAGCATCACAAATCACATATCAGAGATATCAAATAATCTAAGTCATGCAATATATCTTAATCATCCATAAGCAAGTTTTATATAATTCCTAATTAATTTAATTAATCTCCAATTAAATTAATCACCAACTTTAATCACTTAGATTTAATTTTAAATCCTACTTACTTAACATAATTAATTACAAATAAATTAATTAATCATCCATTAATCATCCATCTTAATTAATCATCCTTAATTAATTATTCTTTAATTACATTAAGTAATTTCGCCTAATTAATTACATAAATTAATTACTCTTTAATTATTCACTTAAATTATTCTCAGTAATTAATTAATGATCCTCTAATTACTCTCATAAATTACCCTTTAATTAATTACATTTAACAAGTAATTCTTAAATTGCTCACATTCATTAATTACCCTTAATTAATCATATGCAGTAATTAACTATCCTTTAATTACTTACATTAATTCATCCTCAATTAATTCCATAAAGTAATTATCCTCTTTATTAAGTAATTTTCCATTAATTACTTATACTAAGTAATCACTTAATTAATTTCATTAAGTACTTAATCATTTTCACAAGTGATTATCTTTAAACTTACTAAACCAATTAAATTTCTTTAATTAATCTCCATTGATTTATTACTTTTAAATCACTTGTTAATGATCCTTAAATTAATTATGCTCATTTACTATTCATTAATTACTTTTATAAAGTAATTACCCTATATTGATTACATTAAGTGATTAACCTTTAATTAATTCCACTAATTATTGATTAACCCTTTAATCAATACTTTAATTCAATAATTATCCTTAAACCTATTTAATTACATTATCCAGTTTATTTAAAATAAACATTTTAAAGGGTTATAAATATTGAAATTCTTAAACTCAAAATAATTCTATTCTCAACCTTAATATATTCCAAACCTTAATTATTTTAAATTGAAATGGTTGATAACTTGTTTATACTTGATCAAATTTGAACTTAAAACTTGTTATTCCTTTTCTATATTTAAAACTTGTTAACATATCAAGGAACCCGAGTCAATCCATGTTTTACTCGAACAGATACTCGAGTTTCCTCATATTTTTCTCGGCTTCAGTTTTTTTTTATTTAAAAAAAAATTTTGAAAAAAATTGGAACTGTTAAAACTTCAATCTGTTACACGATTACCCTGCTAACATACTCGAAGTAAAACTCAATACTAACCAGATTTTACCCGAGCTAAAACCCGAGAAGAACACTCACTAGACAAAACCGATACGCTGACATATCGTACACCTGCACAGACCATCGGCGATGATCCGGCCTCCACGTTAGCCTTCGACAAGTCGCCCATGACTTCCTCAAAACACCTGACCACCCAGAAGAAAGGAATTCAAACTTCAAAGGCAAAAAAAAATGAGCAGTTCGAACGAAACCAGGAACAAGGTCGATCACCAAGAACCGCCTCGCGACGCCTTCACCGATCACCAGAAATCTCGGCATCCTATCCAGAGACTCGCCGTCGTCCCACGCTGCTGTTCCACCTACCCTTACTAATTCTGATTCACCATAGTCGGAGAAATCGACTCGAAACCAACCTCGTCTCAAACCACCACTAAAACCCTAGATCGATCTCGCTACGCCACCACGGTACTTCAGAAAATCCTTGACTATTTTTCCCATTATCCTCGTTCCACGAGCCACCTTTGACCAGAACCTTGAGCCTCAGCTCGACATCGTTCAAGGGAAATTGACTATAAACCTAAATTTGATCATCTCCGAATACCTCATCAATCACAGGATTTAAAATCACAAAATTTACATCAAAATTCAAGTTTTTCCATCACGAATTAGCTTACGTTATCAAAGTAAAATTTCCAGTTGATCAAATTTTAGCCTATTTTTTATTTTCTCTGAGATTTACCATTATTGAAGTAATTTCTTAATTAAAATTCTTGGAACAATTTTTATGATAAATACTTCATTGTTACAGACACTTCACCTTTAAAAATCAAAGCTTGAATTAATATGGATTGGGAGATATAAATTTATTTGAGTAGTTTGACCCTGTGAATATAACAGAGTCGAGAACAGGGTTTCACACAGACATGCACATAAGTATATATATTCAATAAGTTCAGCTATTATCCAAACAAAGTACATTCAAGCAACCATTATTTCACACATCAGAACGAGATTGTATCATATGCTTCTGATTCATCTTTTTAATAATTGAAATTTACTCACCTCTTGGAAGAACAGAGAAAGCTGAAAAACTTATGTCTTTGAACTGGAAATTTGAATTGCCACTTGATTTAGATTTGCTAGCTGATCTTGATTGAAACTGAATTGAATTCACTTGAATTTTGCTGAGCTTCAGGTTTGCGAATTTGATTTTTGTTTGATTGTTTTTTTTATTTGGCAGTATTGTTTTATCCTTCTTTTGTTTAACTTACTTCAAATGAAAGAAAATGAATAGAGGATAGGCCCGGTCACATATATCTATATATAGGAAATGAAGTGTGTAGAGCAAGCTACCAGCTATGATTTTCTTCCAGGCTTTTACATTTTATATTTTATTTTATTTCTTTTCTTCCTTTATAACCTTGACTTGATTTTATGTTTTGCTACTGACATTGTTTTGAAATGATGCATTGTATGCTTGAGATGAACGTGCATTAAATGCTTGTCTCACTAGGTCCCTACATATAGATTTATATATACATACATTTCATATGTATATTTGTTTTTACCAAATGCATTTGTATTTGTTATCATATATACATATTTATACATAGTTACACTTACCTATTTATACTTAAACATATTTTTGATATACATTGCTTTATTATATATCTATATGTATATATATATATATTCACATTCATACAAACTTTCTTATATTTTATTTTGTGTTGGCATAAATATACATATACATACATTTATATACTTATATATTTATTTAAAATCATAAACTTGTATATTCTTAATTTTCATATATATATTATGAGCATACACTCATATACTTGTATATGTATATTCTTGTATTATTTTTTTTCAAACGTCGTGAAGTTTGTATATATTTATCTCTCTATATATATATATATATGTTTATGGGTATTTTATCTTAATTTAAATGTTGGAGTTTACCTATGCAAAAATTTATTTTCCTTTCTATAGGATTTACCCTACCCATAGATTTCAGAATTAAATATCTAATATATTTTTTTTTAAACCGATCCGTATGTGTTATAACTTAAGTTTGTATATAGTGTTTAAACCAATTTATATATATATCCAGATACTTTAAATCAGAAATTTATTTGTTTTGACTAATTATTATTTATATTTCAATAATGATCAGTTAATCTCCCAATCACAGCCGTCAGAAAACCCAGGTCATCGCATTTTCAATTAGTGAATGTTGTATTAGGTTGCAATAAACATTTGTTTTATCATAAAACTTCTTCAGTGTTACGGGTGGGTTGAGCTGACTGATGAAAAAATGGGTTTGAAAACATTATTCTTAATTTTGACACCATCAGATTGAAGAAGTCCTAGATGTTTTAATATTGACAAAGTTTATCCTTAGCAGTATATAGGCATACTACAGACATCATCAGAAAGAAGATGGTGCTGCCTCAAAAATTAGTTTATAAGTTTTTTGGTACATGCTCTAAAATGATATTACTTAATCTTATTAATTTATGAGGCTAAGCTAATGATTTGATTGTATTGAATGCAATGTACCTTATGACATGGCAAATAACCGTAATGAATGCCAATAGTGACACTCATGTCAAAAGTTGCATTTATCTCTCTCGGTGTCCTATTTCACAAACACACAACTTCTGGTATAAGTAATCTCATACAACATTAAAACTTACTTTCCCTTCTTTTATTTTGAACTCTTTATTGTATTACGAAGGAGGGGTTAAACTTATTGTGATGTGCTAATAGAACAATGATTTTATTAAATAATAGCGGTAATGGATGGTGATTAATATTTTGATTGTTTGATCATAGATCTTGGAATTGGAACTCACTAACATCAATTAGTATATGTTCAAAAAAATATAAACATATCTTCATAGAGGATTGTGTCTATTTTTACGAATTTATATTTAACATTGACATATATCTTACATATTAAAAAGTTGTAGCTTTGTTGTAATAATACATCAGACTATATGGGCTTCATTAGATTAATAACGTATAAATTTCTATAAGGATAGATGTTGGTTTACAATGATATGTACTTCGATTATATGATTTTGTAATGAAGAATGAAGCTCAGTAGTTCAGAAAGGTTGCTCATTATGTGTAACATATTATAGTGTAATGCATTACATTGTTGTATGTGACCCAAGTTATTGCGTCTTTCATTCCAATTTAGTTAGCAATCATCAATCTAATATTAACCTTTTCTAGAGGTAGATGATGAAATGAGATATTTATATCCACACAACTAAAATAGAATTTTATAAACAAAATAATTTAAATTGGATTAAAAAATAGTACCGTAAATAATAATTTTCTTCATATGGGACTTAATACTGTAACTTGATTCATTGGTTTATTTACTTGATTTATTTGAAGGATCTTTGTAAATAACATGCATGGTTAAATCTTTGCTTTCATGCCACTTTCATGAGCATAAAAAATTGATACATTTATTTTATTGCATTGATTAGAACATAATTTGACATTTCTACTAAAACAATTGCTAAACAAAATCACCTTTTGGACAATATCTTAAGCATATGTCAAGAAGTGAGAAATAGTCAATTTAATTATCGATAATCCTACAATAACACAAAGGTTCAACAACAATTACAAAAATAAATATAGCTACGGCTTGTGTGCGAAGCACAGGTTCGAACTAGTTATTATTAAATACTTAATTAATTAAATACTGATTACTTAACTTAATTACTTAATAATTATTCTTAATTAAATAATTAATTGATTATTAAACTCATACTTCAAAATGATTAACTTTGGTACTTAATTAGTGTTTTTGCAAAGTTTACAAACATTTTAAAAGAGAAACGTCTTTTAGTTTAGAAATGATAACTTTTCTCGAACTACATCCATGGAGACTATTGCTGTGGATGCAGAACTTAATTTAGCTTCTAAGTTAAACTTTCAAAAACTTAACTACAAATATGTACTCATTTTAAAACATAAGTAAAAAGTTTTGAAATTTAAAACAGAGTTAGAATTATAAAAATATTTTTGTGAATCTAAAACTAGTAAACATGATTTGTACTTCGACGGTATCTAAAGTCTCTTAAACATGAATAACTTGCTAATAGACAAGGTATACATTCTACAAATCCATGATTTTAAACTACACTAACATATTTTCACATTAATATAGCCAAAGATCACATTTTAACACTAAAACACGTCATTTTAGATTTCGATTCACAAGTCTAATTCAAAACACAACTATTAACACACATATACATCCAAAACAACATGGATCTAGAACCAAACCACCAATATAATACACAGTAAACATTACAATACATAAAGGTATAATCTTTCCCAAAAAACAAAGTGTTTACTCACCAAAATCAAACAAAATCCTTTCTAATTTTGAAATAGGCCTAGAACTTTGTAAATCCTTTATAAAAATATGATTTATGGACCTAAGCAAAAGAAGTTGGGCTTGGCCTACGGAATATTGGGCATGGCTAAGGGTGGTGGGAGGTGGATATGGGCTTATTTGGCTAAGAGGAGGTAAGGGACGAAGAAGAAAGTATTTTAAAGCTATATTAAGAGTTTAAAAGGAAAAAAGGAGATGGTGTTGGATTTTAAAATCTTGGAGGAAGCCATTAAAGTGAGTTTACAAGCTTTTAAAAGAAAATAAATTTTGAGAAGTTTTTGAAAAATAAGAATGGAAGGAGAGAGAAAAATGAGATTTGTTTTTATGGAAAAGAATGAAGTGAAATTACCTTTCTACTCCTAAGTACACTTGCCCTCCACTAATTTGGTGCCACCTCACCACCTTATCCCTTCCACATGTTCACACACAAGAACCAAGGGATCTCCCCTTTTATTCAACATGTATTAACCAAATGTGTACTTAGGATAAGAAATGAAGTGATGTTTCATAGTTTCCTTTATTTAAATTTGATTTTTAACCTGAAAACGGTCACATCATCTTGCATAAGTACACTTATGATATAAATCTTCATTTTTTTTCTAATCCATGTTTAAGTTATTTAAAATGTGTAAATTTTTTAAATAAAGTATTCACAACATTTAAACAAATGGTGAAAAATTGAAAATTTTGAAAAATCCTTTCGGTCACATTTTCTATTTTCTTTTGAAATACATATTTTTGTAAACAAAATTTAAAAATCTTTTCACCATCGCTAGTTATTTTTTAAAAAGGGTATTTTGAGTTTTAAAAATCAATATATAAATTATTTAATAATTTATTAATTACCTCTATAAAGTTATTAAATTTCGGGTCGTTACATTCTCCTCCTTAAAAGAATTTCGTCCCCAAAATTAGCACACAAGAAGATAACTCAAACTAACACAAAAGGGTTTATATATTCATATAATGAACCCATACAAAAGCATACACTATGCAACCATATCACAACAGTACCTATATATGTCATACAATCAAACAAACAACTACCCTACCAACAACTCCGGATAAGCTTCCCTCATACGATCCTCTGTCTCCAAAGTACAATCTCTAGGATCTTCACTCCACTAGATCTTAACCAATCGCACAACCTTATTATGTAGCCTCTTCTCATCATGATCTACAGCATGAACTGGATGACAAATCACCGTCAAGTTCGGTTCTACCTCCAAATCCTCTTGCTCAGACGGCTCCACAATCAATGATGGGTCATGCACATACTTCCCCAGACGTGACACATGGAACACATTATGAACACCCGACAATCTCTCCGGCAACTCAATTCTATAAGAAAGTGGCCCAATCCTCTCAAGAATACGAAATGATCAACATACCTCGGTGCTAGCTTCCCAGCCTTCCTAAATCTAACAGGTCCTCTAATTGGTGAAACCTTGATGAATACAAAATCTCCAACTGTAAACTCCAAATCCCTCCACCTCTATTCTGCATAAATCTTCTGGCGATCTCAGGCTTCCTTCATCCTCCTCTTAATCACCGCAACTTTCTCCATCGCCACTTGAATCATATTCGAACCCAACACTAGACGATCCCCAATCTCCACCCAGCATGTTGGAGATTTCACGGCCGTCCATACAGGGCTTTATAGGGCGGCTTGCCAATGCTTGCTTGGTAACTGTTATTGTAGGAGAACTCCACCAAGTGCATATGGTCCTCTCAAGAACCTCCAAAATCCAAGATACATGCTCTCAACAGGTCCTCCAAAATGTGGTTCACCCTCTCAATTTGATCGTCGGTTTAAGGGTGATAGGCTGTACTCAAACTTAGCTTTGTTCCTAATGCAGCTTGCAACGCTTCCCAGAATTTGGTTGTAAAGATGGGATCTCGATCAATTACTATGCTCACAAGAACTCCATGTAGACGAACGATCTCCCTTATATAAATCTCTATTAATAAAGCTGCAATCCATGTTGGCTTGACTGGAATAAAGCGAGCACTCTTAATTAGCCGATCCACAACAATCCATACTCCTTCGTTTCCTTTCCTCGATCGAGGTAATCCGTCGATAAAATCGACAGAAACCCGTTCCCATTTCCAATTTAGGATCTTCAAAGGTTGAAGTAATTCAGTGGTCTTTGGTGGTCACCCTTTACCTGTTGACAATTTGCACACCTGCTCACAAAGATAAAGATATCGTTCTTCATTCCGAGCCACTAAAATACCTTTTTCATATCATTATACATCTAATGAACTCCAGGGTGGATACTCAGCTTAGATTTGTGGCACTCTATTAGAATTTCCTACCTCAGTCCATCCACATCCGGAATGCACAATCTTCCATTCACCCTCAAAACACCTCGATCATCCATCTCAAAATCCGAACACCGATCCTCTTCGACTCCTTGAATAACTTATTCCAAAATACTATGCTTCCTTTGATTGCTCACAATTCTTTCCTACAGAGTTGGAGTACCCTCAAAGAGAGCTAAAGCTGCATTCCTGCTCAAAGCATCAGCCATCACATTTTCTTTTCCTGACATATAAAGAATATCCAGATCATAGGCTGGCAAAAACTCTAACCACCTATTCTGCCTCAAGTTCAGGTCCTTCTAAGAAAAAAGATATATCAGGGATTTGTTTCTCACCCAGTAAGTAATGCCTCCACATTTTCAATGCAAAACTATTGCTAATAGTTCCAAATCATGTGTTGCATAGTTCTTCTCATGTGGCTTCAATTGCCTACTGGCATACGCAATCACCCTTTCGTGTTGTATTAGAAATGCACCCAACTCCACTCTACAGGCATCAGTAAACACCGTAAACCCTCCACTTCCATCCGAAACAGCTAAAAATTGAGCGTTGGTCAATCTCTTCTTTAATTCCACAAATGCTTCCTCGCATTTGGGAGTCCACACAAATTTCTCACGCTTCTTTGTCAGCTTAATCAAATGAGAAGAAATCTTAGAATAATCTTGGATGAACCTCCTATAGTACCCTGCCAAGCCTAAGAAACTATAAAATTCTATAGGAGTCTGCGGTTGCTTCCATTCTTGAACTGCTGCTACCTTCACTGGATCCATAGAAATACAATCTCCCGATAGAATATGTCCTAAGAATCTTACTTCAGATTGCCATATGTGTCACTTAGAAAAATTTGCCTTCAGAAAATGCTTCTTTAATGTCTCCAACACTGTTGTCCCACCTTTTGGCAAGGCAGTGACACCAAGAAATTGACTTGTAATCAAAGGCAGTTCATCCCGAAGAATGGTTATACAAAGGTTCGCTATGGATGCTGGTAAATTTTTCCCGAGTCCAGATCGAGCTACAATTAACACGACACGAGAAGCGAAACCATGAAAGCCAACGTTCCAAGTTTCAAGTCAATCGTATCGATCCAGACTCGACTACTTCACATACATCTGTAGTAAAACATGAGTCCACTTCGTATCGATCCATTGTCGAAGATGTTTCGTATCGATCGGCGATAGATCGATACGAAATCAACACCCCAATCAATGAGCGATACGAAATGGCCTTAGGACTATCGATACGAAGAACATGAGTTCATATCGATATGAAGCAACCTGTAAGAGATCGATGTGAGGTTGGATGTAGGGGATCGATACGATGTTGAACGTTATAAAGCGATACGAAGGGAATGTCCTGGATCGATACGATGAATGCACATTCAAGTGAAATACTTGGTCACTCGACATAAAAAGTGGATCGACCCTAAAAGTTAGCGCCATGTCAACTAACATCACGTGCAGAACCATCGATACGAAGCAATCGATACGAACAGTATCGATACGAAGGTAGTAGTGTTTCGCAAATCTGAACTTGCATCGATCATAACTCAAAATCTACAAGTCCAAATGCCACCAAATTTTTACAGGAGCTTGCATACCACCTCGGGAATGTCCATGATCGATCCCGACTCGATTGGACTAAATCTTGATCGATACGAATTGCGTTTGTATCAATTACGGATCGACTCCAAATGATCGGGGATCGATCACGTGGGCCCACCTACGTGAGAGAAAAGGTCTTCCGAGATCTGAGCGAGATATTTCTTGCCTACGCCTATAAATAGTGACCCTGGACCTACAGAAAATAGAGACTTTTGGCTCTCCTACGTCCAGACTCTGCCGAAATCATCATTGCACTCGAATTTTACTACTGTAACTCGTTGTAACCTGCAAGCAAAAATCAATAAAGTTAATCATTTCATAGTGGACGTAGGCAATACGCCGAACCACTCTAAATCCTTGTGTTCTGTGCGTTTTTCTTGCTTATTATTCATGTGTTTGTTAGATTCTCCTATTTTTCCATTTATATTCTTCATTTTATCTTTTCAAGCACATCCGAAGAGTGTTGTGCCCAATTTTGGTACAAACAATTTGGTGCTTTCACTGAGAAAACCCAGTTTTTCTCCTGCTCATCGGATCTACTATCAATATCGGATTGTGTAAATCTAAAAAGAAGATCTAGATTTCAAGTTTAAAGTTCTTCCATCCTATTCAATTTGCACCAAGCCTAGGAAAGAGCTTTGCTATCCATCACGGTCAACACTAGGACTACTTCAATAGCTGCAGATCCATAAGGACGGGACAAACAGAACCCCGCTCAACTTCCTCCTGCCGATCAGAATGCTGTCGGACCTTCAGATCCGCAAGGCCCTGTCACCAGGGAAGAAGTCCAACTGTTAATGCAAGAGCTGATATAGAGTCGTCAATAGCTTATTCAGCAACTCTGTGCCAACGCGGAATTGACTAATCAACTAAACCGTCAAAGACGAAGGAGATCAAAAAGGGATCAGGCTTCATATTCATCCACTGAAAGTTCAGCCTCTTCTGACTTTAATCATAGATCCACGCGCCCACGGCTAGACGGAAGTTACACCCAAGCCACTGGGCATCCGCACACATTGAATCTTGGGCAACCGAGAGTTGGCCCATCAACCAGCCATCAGACTGGACCCTCCTCCCGAGGAGGTACTGCCCCATATCACATTACTGACAACCGCACTACCACTTCTACTGAATTGGGAGTTGATGCTCGGAACCGAGTGGATCCGACCCACCGCCAACGCAATCATACTCCTGAGTCTTATGTCCCTGAAGACATAGAACCAAGGAGGCGGGACATGGACCGTCGACTGCGACCGGCCCCTCCTCGCATTGTAGAACCCGACCACACCTTGGCTCAGCATGCCCAGAACGTCCAGATGCCGGATATTCCGACAATGATCCTTCAAATGATCCGCGAAAGTCAGGGCCTTACTAACGACGACTGGGGAATCTCCCAGAGTCATACCCCTTTCACTGATGATATACTCTATGCTGAACCACATCAACGATTCAGGATGCCAACTCTACCCGTTTATGAAGGGAGCTCTGATCCTAATCAGCATATCCTAAAGTACGAATGGTTAACGAATGCCGCACGGGCTGATGATGCGATCAAGTGTTGAAGTTTCCCGGTTTCCCTAGGGGGCATAGCAACTATGTGGTTTACCCGTTTACCACCTTGGTCTATCTAGTGTTTTGATCAGTTGGCCACAAAGTTTGTTGAACAGTTCTGCATGCATGTCACAAGGCCGAAAGATGTTAACACCTTATCTAGCGTCACTCAAGCTTCTGGAGAGAAACTTAGATGTTATTTGAAGAGGTTTCATGCTGCATGCGCTGAGATTAGTAATCCCAATGATAACTCGATTCTGATGGCATTGACTAAGGGGATCGATCCCGATTCCAAATTCGGCAGTTGGTTGGCCGGAAAACCCCCTGCATCATCGGACCGTTTCTATTCCAAGGCAGCCCAGTTCTTGAGAAGGGAGGATGCGAAACAGTCTAGGAAAAAGGATGACGTAGGGCCCCGTATGGAAGGAATCTAGAGCAATGTTGCTGTTAAACAAACCAGGGAGAGTTCCGGAAAGGTACAATTGAACATACAGAACAAACAGAACCAACAAAAAGGCAATGTAAATCAAAACAGGAAACGGGATCAGAATCGTGGGCCACGACGTAGGGCTCCTATGTTTGATAACTATACTCCTTTGAATACGTCGTTGGAAAATGTGTACTTGCAGACTTGCAATACCATTCAATATAAGAAGCTTGCTCTGAAGTAATCGTCGGAAAAACAGATTCAAACGGGGAAGTTTTGTAGATTCCACGATAGCTACAGCCATAACACGAATGAGTGCCGTCATTTGCAGGATATCATTGAAAATTTGATACGTGAGAGAAAGTTGGAATAGTTTGTGCAGGAACCGCAGTCAGGAGGTGCAGGCCCATCGAATCAGAACCATATACCAAATCAGGCAAGACAGGAGGAACCCGCTCGTACCGGCGGGAGGTTGGTGATAAATACTATTAATGGTGGCCCTCAACCAGCAAACCGAAGCTGGAAGGAAATGGAGTCGTATGCCAGTTCTATTAGGCATGCGAGCTTTGAATGTTGTAGTAATTTAGAAGATGGGGCTCCGGCCAAACAACAGAAAACAATGACAGATGACATCGTTTTTCGAGATCGAGATGCCGACAGGGTCGAAGCCCCAACCATCGATCCACTTGTTATTTCAGCTCAGGTAGGTCCTGCTTGGATGAAGAGGATCTTAGTAGACAGTGGAAGTTCTTTGAACATACTTTTTAAACGAGCCTATGACCAGATGAAAATGGAAACCAAAGATTTAAAGCCTTGTCAGTCTTGTATTCATGGCTTCAATGGAAGCGCGACTATGCCAACTGGAGTGGTGGAACTACAAGTGGAGTTGGGAATCAGAGAACGCCGGAGAGTCCGGATGTTACAATTTGTTGTATTGGACATAGATTTGCCGTACAATGCTTTCTTGGGCCGACCGTCCCTAGCTGAATTTAGGGCTGCCATTGCCCCTTGGTGTCTGACTTTAAAATTTCCTACCGACAATGGAGTTGGAGTCGTTCAGGGAGATTAGGCTGTTGGACGAGCCTGTTATGTTGCTGAGCTGCGCGAGGCGCAGCGAAAGGAAAAAAGAAAGGGCGTAGAGGAATCTCTCTGCGTCCGCTTTGTAGAAAATTGACAGCTAACGCCTGGGCCTAGGCCCGGGCACCCCAACGAATTCCTAAGGGATCTTGACCCGAGAGGTACCAAACGTGAAGACGAAAGTAAAGACAGTCAAGCTTCCCCGGCCGAGTTGACGATCGATGTTCCGTTCGACGATCATGACGATTCTAAAATGATAAAGATTGGATCTCAGCTGGGCCAACAGATGCAAGAGGAATTGGTTGAATTTCTCCAGGCAAACCTCGATGTGTTTTCTTGGACACATTCTGACATGTGTGGAATCTCCCCGGACATCGCGAGCCACACATTAAATATTGACCCGCGGCATATCCCGATCAAGCAAAAAAGGCATGGTATGGATCCAGAGAGATCTGTCGCCCTTAAGGAAGAGGTAGAAAAACCCAAATCGAATGGGTTTATCCGAGATGCACCATATCCAGAATGGGTGTCAAATCCTGTACTTGTCCGAAAGCCAAACGGGAAATGGAGAACATGTGTTGATTACTCAGACTTGAATAAAGCTTGCCCTAAAAATAGTTTTCCACTCCCCCGGATCGATCAGCTCGTAGACTCAACGGCTGGACATGAACTCTTATCCTTCATGGATGCGTATTCTGGCTACAACAAGATACCCATGCACTTACCTGACCAGGAGCATACCAGCTTCGTAACCGATATGGGACTTTACTCCTACAAAGTTATGCCTTTCGGACTCAAGAACGCCGGGGCAACTTACCAACGGTTAGTTAATAGAATGTTCGCTAACCAGATCGGAAAAACCATGGAAGTATATGTGGATGACATGCCAGTAAAGTCGCGATTCTCCACTGATCATATCGAAGACCTAGAATCAATGTTTAACATCCTCCGAGAATATAAAATGAAGCTTAACTCGTTGAAATGTCACTTTGGGGTCGTATCCGGAAAATTCCTTGGGTTTATCATCAACGCTCGAGGAATCGAAGCAAATCCTGAAAAGATCCGGGCAATCAGAAATCTTGAGACCCCAAGAACTATAAAGCAATTCCAGAGCCTCAACGGGAAAGTAGCAGCACTGAGCAGGTTCATTTCAAAATCCATTGACAAATGCATTCCCTTTTTCGATCTGATCAGAAAAGGGAAACGGAACTTTGAATGGACTATGGAATGTGAGGGCGCATTCCGAGCACTAGTTCAACATCTCTCCACACCACCCATTCTGTCAAAGCCTATTGATCACAAGAGATTGTACATCTACTTGGCGGTGTCAGAAAACGCAATAAGTGCTGCCCTAATTCGAGAGGAAGACCGGATACAACAGTCAGTATATTACATTAGCAAGCGACTGACCGGGATAGAGAGAAATTATTTGAAGCTGGAAAAGTTGGCTTATTGTCTCACCATTTCCTCAAGAAAGCTCTGTCCATATTTTCAGGCTCCTATCATCGTTTACACCGACCAGCCGTTACGACAGGTCCTTACGCGGCCTGAGACGTCTGGTAGTTTACTCAAATGGAATATTGAGCTGAGTCAGTTCGACATCACCTACACACCAAGGCGAGCCATTCAAGGACAAGTCATTGCCGATTTCATAGCTAAATTCACTATCACGGAGGACTTGCTAGAAACCAGTGAATCTCCCAAGTATATCTGGAAGCTACATACTGATGGTGCATCAAACGACCGTTGTTCAGGTGCCGGAGTTGTGCTTGAAACTCCTGAAGGCCAATCTATATGCTATGCTTTAAAGTTCAATTTCCGTGCGACCAACAACGATGCCAAATATGAAGCCCTGCTTGCCGGATTGAGACTTGCCGGAGATTTAAGAATAATTGTTGTGGAGATTTATTGTGATTCACAGTTGGTCGTGTGTCAAGTTTGGGGTGAGTACCAGGCCAAATACAAATGGCTGGATGCTTACCTAGCTTGGGTCCAGGAGATATTGAATCAGTTCGATTATTATTCCATTTATTGCATACTCTGAGAGCACAATCAGAAAGTCGATTCATTTGCAAAGTTATCCAGTACAGGTGAGGCACAACAAATGGGAATCATTCCGGTGGAAACATTATCTTCCTCGAGCATCGATCAGATGGAAAAATATTGGGTACTTGAGGTTATTCCCGATAAGGAGTCATGGATGACTCCGTTCAGAAACTATCTCGAGCATGGGACCTTGCCGGAGCACAGGAGTGAAAAGAGACAAGTTCTTCAAAAAGCCTCGCGGTTCACTATCCAGAATGGAGTCATGTATAGAAGAGGGTACTCTGTTCCTTTACTCTGGTGTATCGCTCATGATGAGATCAAACGAGTATTGCATGATGTACACAAAGGAGAATGTGGCGATCACACAGGGGGGCAAGCTCTTACCATGAAAGTGCTCCGATATGGATATTGTTGGCCGACTGTAAATCGCGACGCGTCGGACTACGCCAGAAAATGTGACAGATGTCAAAAAAACGCTCGTATTCCTAGAGCCCCTCCTATCGAAATAACTCAGATGGTCAGTCCATGGCCGTTTGCAGTATGGGGCATTGAAATTATTGGATCTTTACCTCTAGCCAAAGGTGGTGCGAGGTACGCCATCGTCGCAGTTGATTACTTTACCAAGTGGGCGGAAGCTGAACCCCTTGCTACAATCACGACAAAGAAAGTGGTCAACTTTGTAGTGCGCAACATTATTTGCCGATTTGGTCTCCCACACACCATCATCACAGACAACGGAGCCCAATTCAACAGTATTGAATTTAAGAATTTTCGTCAACGGTTTCACATCCAAAAGAAGTTCTCCGCAGTTGCACACCCTCAAACGAATGGACAAGTTGAAGTTGTTAATAAAGTTATAAAGTTTATTCTGAAGAAACGACTGGAAAAGGCCGGGGGGAAATGGGTCGATGAACTTCTCATGGCTTTATGAGCCTACTGGACAACCCATAAATCTATGACCGACCACACTCCATTCTCTCTTTCTTATGGTTCAGAAGCCGTTATTCCAGTCGAAATGGAAGTACCTTCTCACCGTGTGACTTATTACGATCCGAAAACGAATGCTATATTACTTGCCGAATCTTTGGATTTATTGGTTGAGAAGCGTGAAGAGGCTGATTTGAGGGCAGCCGCATACCGAAGTCGAGTCGCCCGGTTATACAATGCCAAGGTCTGACCCCAAATCTTCGAGCTCGGCGATCTCGTCCTTAAGAGAATTTATCTGGTTCCTTCACATATGAAGCCAACATAGGAAGGGCCGTATGTCATTGAACGAAAGCTCGGAGATGGCACATTCAAATTATCGACCGTTGACGGTCTCATTCTGCCGAGAACCTAGAACAGTGAAAGTCTACGTCGTTACTACACATAGCAGGCTCTGTTTATTTATTCAGTTTATTTTTCATTTGCAATTTATTTATGCATTTCGAAATTTGAATTTGTAATAAGGCAACTGACTTTGCCGTATTTTCTTATTTCAGCAATAAAATGCAATCTCTTCGAGCCAGAGCTGTGATTTTTTTAAATGCATCATACGACCATCACTATGCATGGAGATCTAAGTTCCACCATACGGTGGGATTTATTCAAATAGGGAGTGATTGTGATACAACTGGTCACTCACTAAGTGAAACCCGAGCTTGGGGACAAGTCATCACACCGAAGCCAAAAGAGGATTGATACACGACAATCCTCTAACTAACTCCAGATTTCCAGAGTGTGAACTGGAGTATCAATCTCTAAATGCGGTTTCGAAGAGGGTGGATCCATCCACCTAACGGCTTCGCCCGTATTTAACCAAGTTTGAGGAGGACGGATCCGTCCATCTAATGACCTCGCTTGTTAACTCAGGGTGGATGTGAGCCGATCATCCATGATCCTAATAGATACATCATTCCTGGAGTGCGAACGAAATCCTAAAGCCTAAACAGATGTGACTGACCATCTGTGGTGACCCTCACTCTATAACACATAGATTTTGTTTTTTTAAACTTTCAAGAGGAATTCACCACTAAACCCCAATTCTTTTTATATTTGAATATTTATATAATTTCCAAATATTTTTCCCAAGACCCTGGTTTTACCAATATAATCATATCAGTGTACAAACGAATTAAGTCAATTGTATATTTGATGATATACAATTGTTTCTTTATTATATTTTTTTTATCAGAGGGAATTTAAATCAAATAGAAATCAAAATACCATACAAGCTATTGACATAGTCACCTGTCTCTTTTCTAAGTCTTATTCTACTACCAGAGGTATACTTTGGCAAATTATAACACTTATATATATTTATCTGCCTAGATAATTCTATTATCAATAAAATAGCATTTACTTAATCTCATGATAGTTATCAAAGTCAATAATAATTAATAATAATAAGTCGGATCGACAAAAATCGATAAATCTTGGAAATTTACTCGAAAATAGGCAAACTAGGCAAAATCAGCAATTCAGATGTCTAAGTTTTTATGACAGACGTCTAAATTTGATCTCAGACGTCTAAATTTTTATGACAGACGTCTCAGAGGTTTAAAATTGAAACAGAGAGTAAAAAACATTTTGAACTAAATTCAGACATCTCAATTTTTTGTAACGGACGTCTAAATTCGATCTCAGACGTCTAAATTTTTATGACAGACGTCTAAATTTGATCTCAGACGTCTAAATTTTTATGACAGACGGCTCAGAGATCTAAAATTGAAACAGAGAGTAAAAAACATTTTAAACTAAATTCAGACATCTCAAATTTTAGTAACAGACGTCTAAATTCGATCTCAGATGTCTAAATTTTTATGACAAACGTCTCAAAGGTTTAAAAATTGAAATTTAAATACTCAATTACATACAAACTTCTAGAATTCATGCACATGCTAGTATCATCTACCTGCCATGCACAAATTCATTTCACTTGAATATTCTACTAAAATCTTAAGAGTTTATTTCAAAAAAAAATTTAATCCCCTTAGCTGTTTAATTTCCATAAGGCAAAATATAGGCAATAAAAATCAGTGATCAAATATATATATGCACATATCATATGTATATGATATGTCTATCTCCTTATTTTCTTCAAACCAACATTTCATAAAATAAATTAGTAGTTAACCAAACATCATCAATGATCACTCACAACAGGTTTTGCTTAAGTACATATTTTCAACCCCAAATACTTAGAAAGTTTCCTACAAGTAACTTCAATTACAGAAAATAGAATTTGTCTAGTAATTTCATTACAATGCAACTGCAAATTTTAAAACAAGTCTCTCTTATTTATACTAGCAGCCAATGCCTTCTTTACTCATCAAGCCAACTTCAATTTCCTGCAAGCAAATCATTTAGCTGCCCCAAAGAATTTTGAGACACCCAGATGATTGCAAGGGCAACCAAAAGGGTCAGTTTACACTGGTATGAGCATTTATCAATTTTGTATACATATTCATAATTTTAGTAATCTTGCAATGCCTTCTTAGTTTAACAGGTTTTATACTTAGCATGTTTTGGTTCATACAAAGAGATACAAAATCACTTTCAACAAATTAAACAATACACAGCAAACAGTTAAAATAATCATGTGTACAATTCTTAAATCATCCTCACCCAATCTTGGATAAGAAAATTTAGGTTTTATACTCCAGATTTCACCCAGCAATTAATCAATGAACAATGTTTATCTTGATTAAATCTAACACCATATCTGAATATTTATAACCCAGATTTTTAAACCCCTGTCCCCATTTATTTTATGGTCTTTAACTCCTTGTCAAATGAACACTATGTATGCATTATGAAGGAAACTCCCAGGTTACTTAATTTATTCCAACACACAAAGGCCTCAGGGTGCAGTTGCACCATGCATATACTTGCTCCCACCTGAAGTAAGCAGATCATTGACTAACTCCCAAGTGACCAATTTAGTTTTTCTTTCATTCATATTTCAGAAAGATATAACTACTTGTATATTTTCTGGTTCAACCCCATGTTCCCCTATTTAATCTATATCCATGTTTAATGATGATAAGATAGAACAAGAATGCTCAAAACATGTTAACTCTAAAAGCCCACTTACAGATTAATGCTCCAATCAAAAATGCACAAACAAACATTCATATCACCCATAACAAATCATTTCAGAGATTTAAATGACTCATAATATTTTAGGCTGCCTGCAATAGGACTTAATGCCATTGCATACAAAGGATAAATACTCACCTTAGGTTTTTCCTTTCACTGCCTTAATTTCTTAGAACAGTAAATCCCCCAAAGCCTCAAGCTAGTGTTTCTCCTTGCTTATTTTATTTTTGTTTTGATCTCGAGAGAGTGATGGTTTTGGCTATGTGCAGTTATTTATAATTCCATTCTAGGGTTTAAGAAAATGGGTAATTCCCCTGATACCCTTAGATGTTTATTTACACATCACATTCCTGTGTGGTCCTAAGTTGGAAATGCACACATTAGGTTGCTTTAATTAGTTATTTCAGGGATCATGCATTTTTAACACTGCATGCTATTTTCATGTCTCCATTTTATTCATGCCATATGCATGTGATCCTTTATTCATTTCTTTTTATAAGTTTAAGGAATCTGAAAATCTCCTTTGTATTTTCTACCTATCTATTATCTCCATTCAATCATGCATACTATCATACTTTATTATGTAATGTAAAAATCATTCACCCATATTATTTTCTTGAAATAAATATAAGATAATCAAATTTTTATTTGATTCTGTATGTATATATATATTTCTGCCTCTTTGTAAAAATCAGTAACTCCTTCTATTTTTAAATAAAGATCACACATATTATATTAATTATTTCCAGCATAATTATAAGACATTTACCACAATTTTTTGTTAAACTTCATTTTATTCTATCTTTGTATAAAACAGCAAATACCCCATATATATTAAATGTATATATATTTACATAATTCTTTGAAAATAAAGCTATATTTATTTTGAGTTCCAATTTTTCTTCTAATCACCTTAATTCCTTGCATTTTATCAAACAGAAACTCCCATGCAAATTTTATTTATTGCCAAATTTTTTTCTGTTTTAATGCAATATATATATTTATATATCTCCGAATTTCCTAATATAAATATATATTATTTTATTTTATTTTATTTTATTTTAGGGTCATTACATACCCTCCCCCTTAAAGGAATTATGTCCCCATAATTTCACCTAATTTCTCCAATTAAAGCACTAATCCATAGCCTGTTTTAACTCCATAACCCCATACCCATATTTTATGAAAACAAACAATATATAAATATATTTAGAAAAATCATTTTAGGCTGCTTAAACATACCTCTCCATCAGTAAACAAATTGGGGTATTTAGCCCTCATTTTATCTTCAACCTCCCATGTACAATCATTAGTGTCCAAGCTCCATTGGATCTTCACCAGTTTGATCACCTTGTTCCTCAACTTTTTCTCTTCCTTGGCAACTATCCCTACTGGTTCATTTGTATAAACCAAGTTCTTCTGGACCTGAACTTGAGTAGGTGACTCCAGATTGCTCCTTCATCATGCACCCATTTTCTCAATTGAGAAACATGAAATACAGGATGCACACCACTCAACTCCTCAGGTAACTTAAGTCTGTAGGCCATAACACCAATTCTCTGCATAATTTCATATGGTCCTACAAATCTTGGTGATAGTTTACCAGATTTTCCAAACCTGAACACTTTCTTCATTGGTGATACTTTCAGAAAAACATGCTCTCCTACTTCAAACTCCATTGGCTTTCTCTTTCTATCTGCATAAGACTTTTGTCTTGATTGTGCTACCTTCATTCTGTGTCTAACCAATTCAATCATGTTGGTGGTTTCTTTAACATGATCTGGCCCCGATAGTACACCTTCTCCTGCTTCCAACCAACAGGCAGGAGACATGCATGGTCTCCCATACAAGGCTTCAAAGGGAGCCATTCCTATGGTTGATTGATAGCTATTGTTGTAAGTGAATTCTGCCAAATGAATATGATCCTCCCAATTACCCCCAAAATCAAGCACACATGCTCTAAGTAAATCTTCCAATATTTTATTCACTATCTCTATTTGCCCATCACTTTGAGGATGGTAGGCAGTGCTTAAACAAAGTTGTGTTCCCATTGCTTCTTGGAAGCTTTCCCAAAATCTTGAGGTGAACAAAGTGTCTCTATCACTTACAATGGTCTTGGGTATACCATGTAGCCTCACCACTTCCTTAATAAACAATTGTGCAAGCTTAAATGCATTCCTATCTGACCTGACAGGGACAAAGTGAGCTGATTTGGTTAGTCTATCAACAATTACCCATATACTATCATTGCCTTTTTTAGTTCTAGGCAAACCATCCACAAAATCCATGGAAATACTTTCCCATTTCCACTGAGGTACCTCCAAAGGTTGTAACATGCCAGAAGGCTTTTGGTAGTCTGCTTTAATTTGTTGACATGTGGAACACTTTGCCACATATCTTGCCACTGCTTGCTTCATTCTTGGCCACCAGTAGCTTCTTTTTAAATCATGATACATTTTAGTACCACCAGGGTGTATGGTGTACCTGGTCTTGTGATGCTCATTCATGATTTCTTCCTTCAACTCTGCAATGTTTGGTACACAAAGCTTATCATTTTTCCTCAAATAACCTTGGGAATCTATTTTAAAATTCTCTGACTCAATGTTATTTAATAACATTTCTTTCTTCTCCTTTAGACTTTGATCTTGATATTGCATGCTACCAACTTTCTCCACCAGATTAGACTTCACTGTGATTATTCCCAGTGTACCATACTCCACCATATCACCATGTTCTTTAAAATTCACTGCATCCTTGCTGTATATATCTGCCTCCCCAAGCACTGCAAGATTTTTAAACTCATCAATCATCAGACTGGCTAATCTAACATGATTTCTGCTCAAAGCATCTGCCACTCTATTAGCTTTTACAGGAGTGTACAAAATATCTAAATCATATGCAGCTAGAAACTCCAACCACCTTGCTTGCCTCATATTTAAATCTTTTTGAGAAAATAAATATTTCAATGCTTGATGATCTGTGAATAATTCAAATTTTGCCCCAAGCAAATAATGCCTCCATAGTTTTAGTGCAAACACTATTGCAGCTAATTCTAGATCATGAGTTGCATATTTGGTTTCATTGGGTTTAAGCTGTCTTGATGCATATGCCACTACCTTGCCATGTTGCATGAGTACTGCACCTAACCCAGACCCACTAGCATCAGTGTATACAACCATTCCTTCATTTTCTTCTGGGATTTGTAGGACAGGAGCTTCCACCAATGCTTGCTTCAATTTCTCAAAAGCTTGTTCACACTGCTCGGTCCACACATATGGTTGGTTCTTCTTGGTTAGTTTGGTCATTGGTGCAGCTATTCTTGAAAAATCCTTGATGAACCTCCTATAATACCCTGCCAAACCTAAGAATGACCTCACCTCAGTCACTGTCTTGGGTCTACTCCATGTTTGAACTGCAATGACCTTGCTTGGATCTACACTTACTCCCTGCTGTGACACTATGTGTCCTAAGAATTTTACTTCATGTTGCCAAAATATACACTTTGAATACTTGGCTTTTAATTCATGTTCTCTAAGTCTGGATAATACTAAATGTAGGTGCATGGCATGATCATTTTCTGTCTTTGAATAAATTAATATGTCATCTATAAATACCAAGACAAACTTATCCAAAAAGTCTCTAAAAATTCTATTCATCAAGTCTACAAAATAGGAGGGAGCATTGGTCAAGCCAAATGGCATTACTAGAAATTCATAAAGGCCATACCTTGTATTGAAGGCTGTGTACTCAATGCTTTCCTCTGCAACTTTCATTTGATGAAATCCAGAGGCTAAGTCTAGCCTTGAAAATATTTTAGCTCCATGTAATTGATCATATAGATCATCTATTCTAGGCAGTGGGTACTTATTTTTGATAGTTACCTTGTTTAAATCCCTGTAGTCTACACACAACCTCATTGTTCCATCATGTTTCTTAACAAAAAGCACTGGGGAACCCCAACTAGAACTACTTGATCTTATAAATCCTTTCTCTTCTAATTCTTCTAGTTGATGTTTTAACTCTACCAACTCTTTTGGACCCATTCTATAAGGCTTCTTAATGATTGGATTTGTTCCAGGAATTAATTTTATTTTAAATTCAACTGGTCTGTTTTGAGGAATTCCCTTCACTTCTCCAAACACATCTATATATCCATTGACTACCGGGATTTCCTCTATTTTTAATTCCTTTTGAACTTCATTAATACTCCAGATTTTATTAAAACATGTATTCTTTGCTATTTCACTTAAGATGGTAATTCTTTTGCCTTCATTTGTTTCCAAAGAAATAGTGAGGTTTTCTAAATTTAAAATTGCTTTATTTCTCATTAACCAATCTACCCCCAAAATAATCCCAATACCAGGATAATTTAAGGTATATAAGTCTGAATTAAATTCATAACCCCCTATAATTAATTTCAGACCCATACACTTCATCCCCAACATACAATGACTCCCTATGGGACTGTGTACTACCAAGGGCTGATCAATGGAAACACATGCAAGTGTTAACTTCTTTACAATTTCCAAAGATATTAGTGAATGTGAGGCACCATTGTCATATATTACTAATATTGGTTGGGTATGAATAAAAATTATACCTTCAAGTTGCCCAACATTCCCAGTGTTACCTGTTGCCAAAGCTCCTACCCTTGCTGTTCCTCTATTGGTTTCTGGGCAATCCTTCTTGAGATGACCCATCTTTCCACAATTATAGCAGCCTCCTCTGGGTATCTTGGGGTCAGGGCATTGGTTACTATAATGTCCAGCTTTTCCACAATTAAAACAATGAGTGAATTTCTTGTTTTCAAGTGTTGTTGCTCCTTCCCCTTTCTTAACTCCTTTACTTGCATTTCTCTTGTCATAAGGTTGCACTTTGTTCTGACCACCCTTCTTCTTATTGAGCTTCATATTCCTGAATTTCTCTCTTGCAGTGTCATGTTGCTCAAATGAGAGAGTTAGATCAATTACTTGATCAAAGGTTTTGTCCTTGTATGGCAACATCGCCCTTGACAAACTAGGGTTCAAGCCTTGAATGTACCTTGCATTATTTGCTTCTGCATTCCCTATTAACACCAGTCCATACTTGGATAATGCTTCAAACTTCTGAGTGTATTCATTCACACTCATGCTTCCTTGCCTTAATCTGATAAAGTCTTCAAGCAGTGTGGCCTTGGCAGATGCTGGGACAAATCTGGCCTCAAGCATGTCCTTGAAATCATTCCAAGTGATAGTATCCTCTTGTCTTCCTGCTGTCACAACTTCCCACCAATCCAGTGCAACCCCCTTCAATTTCCTTGAAGCTATCTGTCTCTTCCTCTGGTCATTGATTTGCATATCTTTGAAGACCCTCTCCATAGTTCTTATCCAAGTTTGAACACCTATAGCTCCTTCAGTACCTTCAAAATCCTTTCCTCCCAAAGTGGTACACGTCTTTAGCAGTTTGGAGAGTTCTTCATGAGGATTGTCTTGCCTTGGTGCCATTCCATCCCTTAAAGCTCTCACAAAATCCTCCATGCTCATCACAGGTGGCTCTCGTGATGATCCTGCACCTGTATGGTGCCTTGGTCCTACCATAATGCTATAAATATGATTTTTACATTAGTTTATTTACCCCTATCATTTTTGGTGTCTTTCTTGGTTCATTTTTATTTCTGTGCACACTGTGCATGTATCACATGTACACATGTATATATATATATTTTTTTATTCAGTCATAAAACAAAAGCATTCAACATCAATAATTCAAACAATGCATTCAAACATCCATATGCATACAATAATATTTACTATGTTATTTAAAACATAGCTCTGATACCAACTGTGGTGACCCTCACTCTATAACACATAGATTGTGTTTTTTTAAACTTTCAAGAGGAATTCACCACTAAACCCCAATTCTTTTTATATTTGAATATTTATATAATTTCCAAATATTTTTCCCAAGACCCTGGTTTTACCAATATAATCATATCAGTGTACAAACGAATTAAGTCAATTGTATATTTGATGATATACAATTGTTTCTTTATTATATTTTTTTTTATCAGAGGGAATTTAAATCAAAATACCATACAAGCTATTGACATAGTCATCTGTCTCTTTTCTAAGTCTTATTCTACTACCAGAGGTATACTTTGGCAAATTATAACACTTATATATATTTATCTGCCTAGATAATTCTATTATCAATAAAATAGCATTTACTTAATCTCATGATAGTTATCAAAGTCAATAATAATTAATAACAATAAGTCGGATCGACAAAAATCGATAAATCTTGGAAATTTACTCGAAAATAGGCAAACTAGGCAAAATCAGCAATTCAGACTTCTAAGTTTTTATGACAGACGTCTAAATTTGATCTCAGACGTCTAAATTTTTATGACAGTCAGAGGTTTAAAATTGAAACAGAGAGTAAAAAACATTTTGAACTAAATTCAGACATCTCAATTTTTTGTAACGGACGTCTAAATTCGATCTCAGACGTCTAAATTTTTATGACAGACGTCTAAATTTGATCTCAGACGTCTAAATTTTTATGACAGACGGCTCAGAGATCTAAAATTGAAACAGAGAGTAAAAAAACATTTTAAACTAAATTCAGACATCTCAAATTTTAGTAATAGACGTCTAATTTCGATCTCAGACGTCTAAATTTTTATGACAGACGTCTCAAAGGTTTAAAAATTGAAATTTAAATACTCAATTACATACAAACTTCCAGAATTCATGCACATGCCAGTATCATCTACCTGCCATGCACAAATTCATTTCACTTGAATATTCTACTAAAATCTTAAGAGTTTATTTCAAAAAAAAAATCCCCTTAGCTGTTTAATTTCCATAAGGCAAAATATAGGCAATAAAAATCAGTGATCAAATATATATATGCACATATCATATGTATATGATATGTCTATCTCCTTATTTTCTTCAAACCAACATTTCATAAAATAAATTAGTAGTTAACCAAACATCATCAATGATCACTCACAACAGGTTTTGCTTAAGTACATATTTTCAACCCCAAATACTTAGAAAGTTTCCTACAAGTAACTTCAATTACAGAAAATAGAATTTGTCTAGTAATTTCATTACAATGCAACTGCAAATTTTAAAACAAGTCTCTCTTATTTATACTAGCAGCCAATGCCTTCTTTACTCATCAAGCCAACTTCAATTTCCTGCAAGCAAATCATTTAGCTGCCCCAAAGAATTTTGAGACACCCAGATGATTGCAAGGGCAACCAAAAGGGTCAGTTTACACTGGTATGAGCATTTATCAATTTTGTATACATATTCATAATTTTAGTAATCTTGCAATGCCTTCTTAGTTTAACAGGTTTTATACTTAGCATGTTTTGGTTCATACAAAGAGATACAAAATCACTTTCAACAAATTAAACAATACACAGCAAACAGTTAAAATAATCATGTGTACAATTCTTAAATCATCCTCACCCAATCTTGGATAAGAAAATTCAGGTTTTATACTCCAGATTTCACCCAGCAATTAATTAATGAACAATGTTTATCTTGATTAAATCTAACACCATATCTGAATATTTATAACCCAGATTTTTAAACCCCTGTCCCCATTTATTTTATGGTCTTTAACTTCTTGTCAAATGAACACTATGTATGCATTGTGAAGGAAACTCCCAGGTTACTTAATTTATTCCAACACACAAAGGCCTCAGGGTGCAGTTGCACCATGCATATACTTGCTCCCACCTGAAGTAAGCAGATCATTGACTAACTCCCAAGTGACCAATTTAGTTTTTCTTTCATTCATATTTCAGAAAGATATAACTACTTGTATATTTTCTGGTTCAACCCCATGTTCCCCTATTTAATCTATATCCATGTTTAATGATGATAAGATAGAACAAGAATGCTCAAAACATGTTAACTCTAAAAGCCCACTTACAGATTAATGCTCCAATCAAAAATGCACAAACAAACATTCATATCACCCATAACAAATCATTTCAGAGATTTAAATGACTCATAATATTTTAGGCTGCCTGCAATAGGACTTAATGCCATTGCATACAAAGGATAAATACTCACCTTAGGTTTTTCCTTTCACTGCCTTAATTTATTAGAACAGTAAATCCCCCAAAGCCTCACGCTAGTGTTTCTCCTTGCTTATTTTATTTTTGTTTTGATCTCGAGAGAGTGATGGTTTTGGCTATGTGCAGTTATTTATAATTCCATTCTAGGGTTTAAGAAAATGGGTAATTCCCCTGATACCCTTAGATGTTTATTTACACATCACATTCCTGTGTGGTCCTAAGTTGGAAATGCACACATTAGGTTGCTTTAATTAGTTATTTCAGGGATCATGCATTTTTAACACTACATGCTATTTTCATGTCTCCATTTTATTCATGCCATATGCATGTGATCCTTTATTCATTTCTTTTTATAAGTTTAAGGAATCTGAAAATCTCCTTTGTATTTTCTACCTATCTATTATCTCCATTCAATCATGCATACTATCATACTTTATTATGTAATGTAAAAATCATTCACCCATATTATTTTCTTGAAATAAATATAAGATAATCAAATTTTTATTTGATTCTTTATGTATATATATATTTCTGCCTCTTTGTAAAAATCAGTAACTCCTTCTATTTTTAAATAAAGATCACACATATTATATTAATTATTTCCAGCATAATTATAAGACATTTACCACAATTTTTTGTTAAACTTCATTTTATTCTATCTTTGTATAAAACAGCAAATACCCCATATATATTAAATGTATATATATTTACATAATTCTTTGAAAATAAAGCTATATTTATTTTGAGTTCCAATTTTTCTTCTAATCACCTTAATTCCTTGCATTTTATCAAACAGAAACTCCCATGCAAATTTTATTTATTGCCAAATTTTTTTCTGTTTTAATGCAATATATATATTTATATATCTCAGAATTTCCTAATATAAATATATATTATTTTATTTTAGGGTCATTACACCATCTGTCGGCCAACTCCAGATTCCCGGAGTGTGAACTGGAGTATAAACATAAATACCAAGCGGGTGTAATTGACCACCCATCAACTAACTCTGGATTCCCAAAGTGCGAACTGGAGTATAAACATCAACTAACTCCGAATTCCCAGAGTGCGAACCGGAGTATAAACATCAACTAACCCCGGATTCCCAGAGTGCGAACCGAAATATAAACATGAATCAGGTGTGACTGATCACCCACGAGTCAATCTAAGTCCTTAGAGCATGGATAGAGTTCTAAACATCAAACGAGCGTGACTGATCGCTCATAAAATAACTCTAGTCCCCGGAGCGTGGACGTATCTCTAAATCTCAAGCGGGCATAATAGACTGCCGATCTACAAGTACAATCCCCAAAGCGTGGATGCAATCACCAATAGATGAGCAAGTGTGATTTGACCACCTGAACTCGTCTTGTTTCAGTCCTGCTTCAGCGAAGTTAAGTTCGACGTATTAAAGGCAAATAACAATTGTTAACCAATCTTTTCAACTTATCCCCGGAACTAGGGGCAGAACTTAAGTACCAGCCACTGATTGAAATAGTGCAATATTGAGATTCGACTTAACGCTCGATCGTGACCCGAAGCCGTAGCCCCAGAACTTAGCAACTAAACTCGGGTCAGATTTAATGACTAAAACTCCACAAGTGTATTGAATGAAAGTTTGAACGCTAAAATACTTTAACAGATGGACACAAACTAAGCTGAAGACAAAATAAAGTTTTATTTCAACTATTCTTTGGAAGAGAAGAATAAGCACAAAATTATACCAAAAATCCAACTAGTGGGGGCCGAACCTACATCTATACATGTCCTTAAGAAACCAAAAAGTAGATTCCTATATATCTACCAAAAATGAGCCGAAAAGACATATCTATTCTCTCTTTTTTCTCGGCTTCTTCTTCGGCGTTGACCCGCTGGATTCGCTGCTTGGCTTTCTTTTCGAGCCCTTGCCTTTTGGCGGCTGATCTCCAGTCGGGGTCATTATGTTAACTTCCTCCTCCGAACTCACATGGATTGGAATGCTTCCTAAAGGCGGAGTCGGGGGAGTAGGATCGATGTTGGCAGGAGCAGGAGGCACACCGGTATCGACAATGGTACCACCGAGAGAATTCATTCGCAAAAGGGCTGGGCCAGGTCCCCCTTCCACCTCCAAAGCTACTAGCCCACGCAGCTGCTTCCATCTCGACGTTAATTTCGGCTATTATCTCCTCCTCGTGAATTGTTTGAGCATCGCCAGGGACGTTGGCAGTTGGACCTAAAAAGTTGGTCACTGGTGCGCCTCCACCCATAACAAATGGCAAGTCAGCAAAACGGTCACTGTGATGACCAAGCAGTTCCTCCATCATCTGTTCATCAAAGCTAAGTGTGCTCCCCTATGCTTCATTGGTTGGCACAGTAGTCGTTGTAGTGGTCGCTTTTGTTATGATGGCCTTTTGCTCGTGGTACGGCTCTGGGGTTGCAGGAAGCGCAACAGATGTAGCTCCTATCACTGAATAGAGACAAAGAAAAAATTATTAGTGATTGCTTCAAGTAATGCTTCCCACTTTGATTAAGCACAAGATATGTTCAGAATACCTTCCTTGGAATGACTTGTAAGCGGAACTGGAGCAGCTTTAGTGACATGCTCGTTAACTGGAGATAACCGCGGTTGATTTGGATTATATGCAGAAACGGACTAAGGATCAACAACAGATGTGGATTCAGGCTGAGTTGGCACAAGAATTTCAGAACCTTCATCGTGGTGCTCAACACCAGAACCCTCTCCAGCTTTCGAATGCTGAGTGCCAAGTTTCTCCTTTTCGTATGTGATCGTGATATCATGGAGAACTTTCTTTAATCCTCACTCAGCACCCGGATCTCCAGTTCGAATTCATCAATTGCTTCAACTTGGTGTTCTGCCTTCTCGTCATCCACCAATCGGCCCCAAGCGTTATATAAGTGAGAAGGATAGCTGTCGAGCCAAGTCATGTTTCAGTGTTTCAGGACGTTAGCATTATATGTGACAAGAAGATCTTCGATATCGGCTTCCAACCTGGACTCTGCCATCTTCAATTCATTTTCAATCCTGGCCTCGGCCTTCTGAATCTTAAGTGTTGTCGCATCTCTCTCATCCCGGAGCGCTACAGCTTGTTCACACGCCTCCTGGGCGGCTTTGTCCGCGTCATCTTTTTCCTTGACGAATTTGGCGAATTTGGCCTTAAGATCCTCGAGCTCCTCCAGCGCGGCATCCCTTTCGACCGTAACAGTTGTGTTTCGATGGCCCATCTCCTTAACTAAAGCAAAGTGCGTCTGTTGCATCCTTCTCATGGACTGATTTGCCTCATCGGCTTTCTTAGTGGCCTCTATTTCCGACTCCCTCGAAGATTCGGCCTCATTGTTAAGCACTTGTATTATACGGTCCTTTTGAGCGATATCGGTTTCTAACTTCTTGATTGTTTTTGCCCGCTCAAAGGCCACTACTGATGCCTTATCCACAGTCTTCATCCACTCCCTATATTGGTTGTAAACATCATGGATATAATCATGTGTAGTTTGTTCCGCCTCAACTGGGATTCTCTTTAAATGCGGAGGGAAGATGAAGCCGTCAAAACAGATGTTTGGGAAGTCTTTTTTCAATTGGGCGATCCTGATCGCTCCTTCCCCAGTAGGCTCGGTGACAGCTTGTTCAGTGATAATGGGAGTTTCAGCCTCGGTCCTATGGCGTTGTGAATCAGACCTTAGAACTTGAGAAGACAGTTTTGGGCGTGGAGGCTCTAAGGGTTGTTTCCCATGACCGGAGGGTAGTGTTGGAGCTCGAGGAGGTGGAGAATGTGATCGGGATCGATGTATGTATTTTCTATCTCTATCCCTCTCCCTCCCATAATGTTCCTGGCTAGAATAACCGCGATCGCGGTCTCTATCGGCTTCCCTTCTGCGGGACTCATAGTATGAACTGGATGACTGGCGTGCCGAGCGAAGGCTTCCTAGCATAGATTCTCGCCTAGTCATTGTATCTGTAAAATAGAAAGAAAAGCAGAATCAGTAATCTCTAGAAATGAATAACTTATGATTGGAAATCGTGTAGTGCTATGAAGTGTATGTATGCATGTGTTAAACCCCCCGACCAACCGGATATGTCGGTCACACTTGTAGGAAGTGACTCGCTTAAATCTAAGGCACTTTGAAGCCCTTCCAATGTGGTGTCGTGTTGGAGCGACACATAGTCCGGAATTGGAATGTCAGCAAGCCCTTCAAAAGGATTCTCTATTTGCGAGGGAGGAGCCTCCGAAATTCTAACACCGGAGGCTAGCAGGGACACAACCATGGATTTCCATCTCAAAGACTTATGATGCTTATGTGTTGCGGCCTTGCCTTTCCTCCTTCCCTCTAAATCCTGAAAACTGTCAGGAGGCCCGGCTACGGGTTCATCGTCAGTGGGCGTATTTTATTCATCACCCTCCTCAGCTATTACGACCTCGGGCGCTCTATGTTTAGCCCATCTCGCCAGGGCTGCCCTAAGCGGTCCCTCAAGTCTTATGCTCTGGTTTTGATCGATTAGCCCAACAATTCTCAAGTTTCTATCGATAAGCACCGAGTCAATTTCTCTCATCTCGCCTTGCACTTCCTGAAGAATCCGTACTATTTCTTTAAAGCGAGCACCTTCGGGACACGGAATTGCGGCTGTAAAGGAAGAAGATATTAGTTTCAATGTCAGTTATGACTATCTCGTTAGCTACTGGGAAAATTGCAGCACTTACGTCTAACTAACCACCGACTGGCAAACCCGGGATAGCATCGGACATAGAACCACTCTGTCTTAAAGTAGCTAAGCCTGGTCCAAGATCCCGTCACCACTTGGCAATTCCTAACTGCCTCTAGAAACGTGAATGAAGGATTGTCTCCCCGACTCTTGACATTAAACAAGTATCTGACTTCCTCCGGAGTCGAGGGTCGAAAGAGATGTTCCATGAAAACAATGAATAGACTGTTCACCAGTGCATATCCATTCAGATGTAATTGCTACAGAGCGATTCTAAAGAAAGCCAACACTTCTCGAATATACTGGCTGAATGGAGGAAGTGTTCCCACTGTGCACGAATGTCGATTAAAGGCTGTGAATCCTTCTGGGGGAGCGTGTGGCCTGTCATTTAGTCCAGGAAGTAGAACATCGTCTAATGGTAGACCGTGTCTTAGGCATATTCGCCCCAACATATCTTCAGAGATATTGGATGGCATAGAATCTTGGGGATTCGCGATAAAAGTTGCTCCATGCAACTCGTCCGGAGCTGGACCTATTACTTCGGCTGCAATGGCCGGCATCTCTATTATCGGAGAAGATGAACTTTGAGTTTCCTGCTGCTGAGAACTCCCGGGTTCCATAACTAATCAACTCAGTAAAAACCATCATTAGATGATAATAAGCCCATGTGTTCCCCAATGTGAAGTGCATGAGTGTGTTGTGCAATGCAATATTATATAGTTCTTAAGAAAGTTCTACAAAGGTTAACAAGATGTTCGGACAATGAGACTTTGAAATTCAACCGGAATGATTGCCATCGCTGACCGTCACCACCGCACCAATCGGACTTCAGAGATCGATCCTGGTTAATGTTCGACAATTTTTTGTCAAGTTACAGTTCAATCGACGAGCTTCGAAGGGCAATCAAATATGCAGTTTAACAGTCAAGTCCAATTATACAAGGCTGAAGCTCGTCGGAGTCAAGTGTTCAATTAGGCAAGGTTTCGTATCCGTCAAGGTTCAGGCTTGGATCGATCGCCAGAAGCCTACTTCGTATCGATCGAGAAGGATCTAGTTTCGCATCGATCAGGAAGGAGCCAATTATACAGCTTGGTCATGAGCTCATGTTCATGTTGGACACGGTCTCGTATCAGTCATCCAATTCCTTTTCGTATCGATCGTTTTGCCAGTACTTCGTATCGATAGCTTTGGATCGATATGAAGTCCCATAACTCCGTACCGATACGAATTCACCCCTTCCAACCATCGGTTGTTGGTCAACACGAACTTTTCCTCCCAGATCGATCTGAACATGTTCTTTCCTTCCTTCTCCCATCGATGCGAAGTCGAGGCCAAGGTTTTCTTCCAAGAGTCTTACGCATCCATCTACACTTCATCTTCTCCGGCCCCCACTTCGCCAAACTCGGCCGTGTATACAAATGGAATGGTGTTGAATCTCGAGTCTCCTCATTTTCAACCTGAATTTATTGACTAATTACCTAATTTAAAGATGTGGTTCAAGAGATTAATGGTTTGATCGGTTTTAAGGCAAGGATAGTTTTCTTTCTCTTCGTTCTGGTCGATATGAAAGCAAAGTATGGAATGAAAGAAAGTGAATTTTTTCTAAGTCCTAAAAGTATTTATATGGGTACGAACCCAAGGAAACGATTCGCCTCTCGGTTATGTTAGCCGGTGAAGAGCAATATCCCATGCCATCGATACGAATGGTGCTTCATATCCATCTACCACCGAACTACAGCTGCAACTGTTCGTAACCATCGAATAAAATCGTTTCAAAGCAGGCTTTTCGTATCCATCGATGTGAAGCCCATCGATACGAAAGTCACAACAAGATCATATTTGGACCACTACACTCCATCGATATGAAACACAATTTTCATATCCATCAATTCAAGAACACACATGTTATATCGGTCGGTATGCAAAATGCCGTACTTGATCTATTTCGTATCAATAGCCATCAGTAAGAAATCCACATCCAGACATCTTAGATCGATCCAGGAGAGGATCGATGTGAAGGAATGGATTAAAACAACCATCAAGCGTTGTTAAACCTCGAATTTCACATTGATTCAGGAGAGGATCGATACGAAATTCGACACACAAAAAACCGACGACGACTCGTAAACGTACGAACGTTAACGAGAGTCAGGTTTGAAAGGTATGTGGAAGATGATCTTAAGGCTATTTAACACTAGAGGGGGGTGAATAGTGTTTTAAGAATTTCTTTAAAACTTCTTTGATTTAAATTGAATTAACTAACTTAATGCAAATACACAATCACAGATCAAATCACAGAATCACAAACAAATGCAAATGTAAATAAAAAGCAAGTAAAGGAAAGAACACACCAGGAATTTTATACTGGTTCGATGTTACCCTACATCCAGTCCCGCACAACCCGTACGGCTTTCTATTCAATAATAATCTAGATTACAATCCCTCGATTCCAAGGCAACGAGGTACACCCTCCAGATTCTCAGGTCTCTTGGTAGAACCACTTGATTCACAGGACACAAGTTCACCCGATCGATTTCCAAGGACACGATCACACCTTTATAACCCCACACAAGTTTCTTTGAGTACAAATGTATCTATAACTCTGATAAGCACTGAGATTCTTTGAAGAGAGTGGCAGAGAATCAAACTAGAGATATTCTGGTTTGATTCACTTAAGATTTCGGTAGAATATGGATAGGATAATTAGAAAATAAGATAAGAGAGTAAAGAGGAGAGAAAATAAAGAAAGTAGTTACTGGAAAACGTCCATAACAGTCTCTATTTATAGGGAATGAATGGATGTGTCCATTCGAAGAGGTTTAAACGAATAGACACTTCTTTTGAAAACAACCTTTGCTGTAACGGAAAGCATGTCGACATGACAGGTAAATAGGATGTCGACATGGTCTAGTAAAAAGTGATGATTTGCTTTACTTTGAAAATGATGATTTAAAACATATGCAACTTTATTCAAATGGACTTTATGTATATGTAGAAGGTATTTAGAAGTAGAAATACTTATGAATGTATATATGTATATATACTAAAATATATTTAAAATCAAAGTAAATAAACTAAAGTAAATATAATATTAAAATAGATTTTGAGGCTAAAATATCAAGGACAATTTTGAAATCAAAATATAACAAAATGATAAATATGATTTTGAGGCTAAAACATTTTTGGAAATGTGAACGAAGGTTTTTCTTTTGAAAAGGAATATTTGAAAATCATTTTATAAAACAAGAGATAATTTTGAAAATCATTTTGAATCAAAATTAGTGGATAACAAAATAGGGCTACTATCCGTTCCACTAGATATTTCGTGAGTTCCATCTCACTAGGGTTCCATCCCTTTAACAAGAACGAAGTGGATTCCATTCCACGAGTAAATTGGATAAAAAAGAATGATAGTGCTTTCAAGGAGTTTTAACAAATATCTAACCTAACTATATTATTTGTCTTGAACTTTTGAATATCTTGAATCTCATGAGTCTTCAATCTTGAACTCTTGATCTTTGTCTTCATCAATTTTGTTTTCTTTACTGTACAGTCTTCTTCTGTTGATACCTGCATATAGATTTCATGCACATATATATTTTATAACACTTCTATAGTTGTTGTCATCAAAACCACTATCCTATGGACTAACAAGGTTAACATACATGCATGTATGCCAGACTAATATTCAATTTTCAAAATTCACAGAAGTTGAATGCTCACCTGGTGACAATGGACAACAATTTGCTATCATTCAATACTCAGTTACAATAGTGCATAGTACAACAATTAGCAGTTAACAATTCATTATTTATATTATTGAAGATCAATCAAAGGTTACATCATTCAACGAGAAGACGGCAACCGTTCAAACAAGTCAGATAAAACTGTTCAGAATGAAGATTACAGCTTTTCAAAGCACGTCATGTTCTCACAAGACGTACTTTGGGGGGCAAATGTTATCCCGCCTTTGGGTAAGGCAGTGACACCAAGAAATTGACTGGGAATCAAAGGCAGTTCATCCCGAAGAACGGTTATACAAAGGTTCGCTATGGATGCTGGTAAATTTTGCCCGAGTCCGGATCGAGCTACAATTAACATGACACGACAAGTGAAGCCATGAAAGCCAGCGTTCCAAGTTTCAAGTCAATCGGAGTATTTATGCTCAAGTTACGATCGATGCAAATCAGGGAAACCTACTCATTCGTATCCATCGTTCCGCCTTTGTTCGCATCGGTCCAATTCGTATTGATCGGTAGACAAGCTCCACTTCATATCCATCGGTAGGCAAGCTCCGCTTCGTATCCATCGGTATGCAGTCCCACTTCGTATCCATCTAAACTCGATTACTTCGCATCCATCTGTAGTAACACATGAGTCCACTTCGTATCGATCCACTATCGAAGATGCTTCATATCGATCGGCCACAGATCGATATGAAATCAACACCCCGATCAATGAGCGATACGAAATGGCCTCTGGACTATCGATACGAAGAACGTGAGTTCGTATCGATACGAAGCAAGCTGTAAGAGATCGATGCGAAGTTGGGTGTAGGGGATCGATACGATTGTGACGACCCGGAATTTGGATATTTGAAATTGGAATATTTAATTAATTTTAAATATTTAAAAGTTAATTTCTAACTTGAATTTCAAATATCACCATTTACTGGATAATTAAATTATTGAATTTAACAATTGGAAACTGGGTTAAATATTGAAACTGGAGTTTCGAGCTCGTTAAAAATATTTTAAAGGCTTATAAAATTTATATTTATAATAATTGAGATAATAGAAGTTTTAAATTTGAATTTGAAAGTGTTTTGTTCAGTTTTAAATTATATTGTTTAAATTGAACTTAAAAATAGCCTTCCGAGGCACAGTCTCGGAATTCGACGGAACTAGTTCCATTGGATCCATAATAGTGTATTATTATCAGATTTCAATTTTCGTAGTGTTTGGGACTGTCGTGTGGTCGTACGAGAGGGAAACGCGCTGAAAATTATATCGAATTCGGTATAATAACTGGGTCCAAAAAGCTATCTTCTCCATACGATCGAATTAGGACTCGAAACCTTTTCCATTGCGTTCGGAATAGGGGTATAACATTATGAACGCCTAGCAGCACGCCTCAATAGGAGATCGAGATTTTGAGCTACGATTTCGAGACGATTTAAATTTAAATTTAAATACAATATATCCTTTGTTTAATTAGTCAAGTGCAGCTGAATTCCTTCACATCAGCACTTTTTCATTTCTCCATCAAAACACTGTAGCTAGTTAACTTGAACAGGCTTCCTCTCCACTTGTTCAAACCCTTGCATCCCTGTTTTCTTTTATAACTGGAAATAAATCGAGCAGAGAAAAATAAAAATAAAAATATAGATAAGAAAATTGAATTCATTTTTCCCGTTGGCTTTCCCTTTCTCTGTTCTCATTTGTTTTCTCAAATCATTTCGTGCAGTAAAATATATATCGAATAAGTCACCCTCTTCAATTCTAGAAGCCCTAGGCAATCGATTCAGTGAATCGAGTATCAATCTGAGCCATCGCGAGTAACTCGCGATGCCGAACGAAGCAAGAGATGAGTAAATTTTTGGCCGCGTACGATTTCGTGAAGCTGGGTGGCACGGAAAATCATTCGAGTCGAGAGTGGTGAGCTCGAGCTCGTGTTCAAGAGTCTTGGCCGAAGTCGATACTGGGAAGTGCAGCCTTCGATGCGAGTAGGGTTTCGCGGTGGAGCGGTCGTTATTCAGTTAGGCCACGGAGCGGGAACGAAGGACTGGAAAATACTGCCTATTCCATGAGCTAGATGGTCACACTACCGATGAATGCCGCCACCTGAAGGATGAGGTGGAAGAACATGCCAGGAGTGGTAGATTGCCACAGTATGTCAGAGAACGTGCAACGGCGGTTAGGCCCGAACAACTACCACCTCAACCTAACAGGGCTGATCCTGGATCGGGATCACGACTCGTCATCAACTGATCACGATGGCAAGGACCAAGTTCAGGATATGAGCTTTGGTCACTTAGTTTCCTTAGATTTGATTTCAAAATAAAACGGCTATTCCACTTACTCATGTACGGGAACCGGAGAGATCCCTAGGCATGCTCTGAGATGGTAATAGACCGCTCCGCCCGGAGAGGCATTATCTAGTTTTTTTTTTCCCATTGTTTGAGATTGAACACTGGAATTTGAATTCAGTAAATAAACATGAATTTCCCTTTGACCAGAGAGTTGAAGGACAAATAATGAAACTTGATATGATATTGATCGCTTTATGTCCCTTACCCGGAGGGACGGGGTCCGGAGTGCAAGAAATGAGTCGCTTCGCCGGAGAGCGACAGGATCGACTCACTTAAACGCTGTTTCCCCTTCACCAGAGAGCGACAGGATGGGATCCATTAAGAGCCCAGAGAGGCTGTGATCGGCCCAAGATTTAGGTCATGACATCGCTTAATGTTCAGAAACACTGAACCGGAGTGCAGGGGATGTAGCCGCTTCGCCGGAGAGCGACAGGATCGGCTCACTCATCGTTGTTTCCCCTTCACCGGAGAGTGATAGGATGGGATCCAGCAAGAGCCCGGAGAGGCTGTGATCGACCGACGATTCAGGTCATGACATCGCTTAATGTTCAGATACACTGAACCGGAGTGCAAGAAGTGAGTCGCTTCGCCAGAGAGCGACAGGATTGACTCACTTGACGCTGTTTCCCCTTCACCGGAAAGTGACAGGATGAGATCCAGCAGGAGCCCGGAGAGGCTACGATCGGCCCAGTACAACCAAGACATCGCTTTACGCCCTAACTGGGGCCAGAGTGCAAGGAATAGAAAGCAACGCCGGAGTGCAATAGGATCTTTCTATTCGATCGCTAAGCCTGGAATGGGCTTGGCAAGGGTCCGGAGTGACCATCGATAATACAAAGAGACTGTAGAATCTCATTCTTAACTTCCACTGAAAGAAATTGATAACGATTCGGCTTCGAACAGCCACGGACTTGATTGAAAATACTATAAGCTCTGAGTAAAACACGGACTCACTACATTCAATTTGAGACTTATCAAAACACACCTTTTTACCAAAAGCCATGTTTTGGGGGGCAAAGTGTTATCCCACTTTTTGGCAAAGCTGAGATACCCAAAGATTAACTGAAAATCAATGATCACTAGTCATAAATATCAATTGTGCATCGCAGGTTCACCATGGATATCGATGAATTACGCCCGAGTCCGGATCGGGCTACAACTGATAAGACATGTCAAGCAAGGCCACAAGAGCCAGCATTCCAAATCTCAAGTCAATCCGAGTTCATACGCTCAAGATATCATCGATGCAAGTTAGAGGAAATAGCCCTATGTTCGAATCCATAAGCCCAGCGTTGGGTTCGAATCCCGCGAGAATAGCACAGGCTCGAATCGATCAGAAGAAAGCCATGCTCCGAATCCATCAACCACACACTGGTTCGAATCCATCCTCGAGGCCTCGCTTCGAATCCATCAGCACCGAGCTCCAGTTCGAATCCATCGAAGGAAGGATCCTTCGAATCCATAAAAGCAGAGGAGCTCCGACTCCATTCCAAAGCACCGACATCATCAATTCGAAGGAAGCTAACCTTCGACTCCAGTACTTTCGAAACCCATGATAAGACGACTTCGAATCGATCCACGATAGCGCATCTAGATCGATTCGAACAAGCGCTGTAACAACCCGACTTTTTCTCCACAGAAAGTCGTATTATTAATAAGAAAGAAAGGGGTAGAAAATAGAAAAGAAGAGAAGAAAGAAAGAAACAACAACAACGATCTCACAGCGGAACGAATAAATTATATTAATAACATAAACTATTACATAGTTTACAACAATTTACAGAGTTACACAGCATATACATCACTTACTAGACAGTTATAAACATCTGTCTAGACATTACAACACAAATACAAGACAAAACACTATCACAGATATCAACACAGCGGAATACTATATCTACGAACGCCGAAGCCTCCTGCTCCATTGCTCCTCCACAATTCGTCAAAGCTAAACCTGAATCCCTTGGCTACTCGTAAAAATTTGAGTACCCAAGAGTTTATAAAACAGAAATAAACACTTGGGTCAGACATGGATCTGGTGTGAGTAAACGGGTTAAAATTATTTAACTTCAAAACCTTTTGAAAACAAAGGTATCACGTAAGACTTCCCACACATAAACATGGAAAAGTTTTTACCTTACGCTAACCAAAACATTTGATAGGAAATCTGATTGTATTATAATAGGGTCTAGGGTTTTCAAGTAAAATACAGAAATAGCTGAAATGCTTACATCTCACATTCCAACATAGTTGGGCACAACTAATACGTACGGCACTTATTGGAGTTTGGATTCCATACAATGGCAGGGCTACTGGGGTACCGCCCGTCACAGTACGTGGCCTAGATCACCGTACCGAGGAGTACGCCCGCTCCTCTGCAACACAAAGCCGGAACCATCCCTTACTGGATAATCCCGAACAAGATAATCCCGTAGTTGGCGCGACCAACCACACACTAAGCCGAATAAAAGAAAAGGGACCTCTAGACAGGGATCTATCTTGCTCTCAGTGGGTGCTACCCACGAAGCCTTGCTGCACCTCCCCTGTTTTAGCCATTCCTGGTTGATGAGGCTTGAGGTTACGATTACCTTAAATCAGAACATATCACTTAGAATGCTCATCGTCCGCCTGACGATGTGCTGAAAGCATTCAATCCATACAAGTTCGTTCCGGGTTCGAACGAAACCGAAGGCATTATCTCGTTACACTCGTTTTGGAATCACCCTCAGAGTTAACGACAATAACCCTTGCACTCTGAATCTTCATCTTCAATTGAGATTCACGACCTATCGTTAATTTGGATCGATGTGGTATTCGGGTCTCCAGACCTGGAATTCCGGTATACGGAAACCCGATCCCGGTCTCATTGAAATCCAAAACGTATCTTTTAAAGGCCAAGTTGTTTTAAGGTTAAACAATTCAATTCTTATCTATATACACAAAGATAGATAATTCAATAGATAATCTACATTATCATTCCAAACAGATAATTCACATTATCATTATAATTCAACCAAACATCCATATCATATATCAATCATATCTCATCAGAGATATCAACCAATGAAATACATTCAATCTCATTCATCTATCCTTAAGCAATGATTTATAACATCTAATTAATTTAAAGTGAATTAAATTAATTACTTTATTCAAATTAATTTAAAATAAATTAAATTAATTACTTCATCATAAATCTTACTTATATAATCATTAATTAATTACCAATAAATTAATTAATCTTTCTCTAATTATCCACTTTAATTAATTACCTTGATTAATCATTCTTTAATTACATTTAAGTAATTATCTTTAATTAATTTCACAAATTAATTATTCTTAATCAAATACAGTAATTAACCTTTAATTACTTCATTAATTAATTAATTATAATCAATTACTTTAATCCTTAATTAATTACAATTAATCACTTATCATTTGATTAATAAATCTTAATATCAACTCTTAATTACATCATTAATTAATTATAAACTAATGATTTCTAATTACATCTTTAATTATTTATTTATTTAAATTAATTACATTTAAGTAATTAATCTTAATTAAACCACAATTATTAATCACCTTTGATTAATCTTAATTAGTAATTAACTTCCCTTAATTACTTTCATTAATTAATTACTTTTTAATTAATTATCTTAACCAACAATTAATTTACCTTAACCAACAATTAATTACCTTAATCCATTAATTAACTTTATTAACTAAATTATTTAATTAATAACACTAGGTAATTAACTCTTAATCATTTCCATTTAATTACTTTCATAAAATAATTATCCTTTAATCACTTTATTAAATAATTTGCCTTACTTAATTACATCTAGTAATTATTCCTTAATTACTTCATCAAGTAATTATACTTAAATAATTTATAAGTGATTATCTCTAACTAATCATTAATTAATTACTTAGTTAATTATTTATCTAATTATTTAAATTTAATTAAATAATTTCTTAACTATTTATACTTAAATATCTTAATTAAGAAAAATCATTATCTTAATTAAATTATTATCTATTCTTAAATCATTTTCAGTAAATGAATTATCCTTATTAATTTCACATATTAATTTCCTTTAATAAATCAAAATCTTAATTACTTAAGATAAAATCTTTATTATAATTAAATAATTACAACATTTAGTTTTTACCTTTAAAATCTTGAAGCTTTTCAAAGTTATTTAAATAATTTTTAATACAAAGATCATTTTTGAAAATCCACTTTCTATTATTTAAAAACTTACTTATTTAAATTATTTAAAACTTGTTAAAACAATTTTTCTAGAAATCAATTTAGTTTAAATGGTTAAAATCTTGTTTACCTTTGCTTAACAACTCAGAAACATTACAAAACAAATTTTCTTTTGTTTAAAACTTAAAACATTTCTGAACCAAACATCTTAGAAAATGTTTCTACCAAAACCCGAGTAAAACACTCAGGAACTCGAAGCAACTTCCGCGTCAAAACCCACTACCCTGCTTCGAGTAAAACTCGAATATACTCGAACGAAACCCGAGACAAGCTTTCTTCCCCAAAAACAAAATCTCAGATGCACACGAACGTGCTCGTGTACATGCACGCTACGGTTGGACGTCGATGATCTCCGTTCTGATCTCCGGCAAGTCGCCTTTCATCACTACATCGCGATCGACCATCCAAACTCCCACGATTCGATCGAGAATCGAATTCGACCATTTAACCCATCAGCTCGAAGAACACCATCACCAGAAAACCATCCTCCACGGCAACCCAAGCTTCGAAACTCCTCGCCGTCTTAACCCCAGCTCCGCCTCACTGCCCCGAGCCTCCAGAACCATATGCGATCAACTCCGATCACCTCTCGACATCACGAAACCCATTAGAACAATCAACATAAAAACAGCGTCTAAAACCCTACTCCAATCGAATTCGAACAATTCGTCCATAAGAAAAATTCAATTGTATTTTTCCCATGATCACAATCAATCAACCCTCCTCCATACCAAAAATCGTTCAACTCTAACATGCGGATCACCACTAATCGCCTATCAACCCAAATTCGAACAAACCCAAATTACGTTCGAATTTCCAAACTAAAATTTTTGATATGCATGCCTAAATTCATGATTTTTCAGTACGATTTCATATATATAATTCAACTTAGAATTTAGAGCAATTGATTTTTAACTTATATTTTAATTTCACTGTATTTTCTTCAATTCGAGGGAAATTCCAAATTATAAAATCCTAGAATTATTTTTAGATGATAATTTACATGATTACAAACAACTTCTATTTACAAATCAAAGGCCAATTCGAATTAAAAATCTAGTTATTGAATTTACTATGGCAATTGAAACTGTTATAAATATACAGAGCATATACAGGCATCTCAATATCATCATTCACTCAATCACCAACATACATCAATTAAATCTAAGAATTCAGACACATCATCATGATTTCATCACAAGAATAACGTATAAATCCAGGATTAAAACTGTTTTTTTAAAATTTCATTTACTCACCTTTAAAATAAGAACAGAGAGCCTGTCTTTCCCAGGTTTTTTTTCAATTTGAATTCTTTGCATGCTTGATCTCTGATTTTAAATGCTTAGAACTGATGAAGTTGAATTTGTTGCAGGTTGAAATTGAATCTAATTTAGTTGCTTGATCTTCTACTAGTTTGTAGATTTGTATTCCAGGTTGAAGATTGGAAAGCACTTTGATTTTATTTCTTTTCAGTTTTTAGTTTAGGAAGAAAAGAATAGAGACAGTAAAATGTTTTGAACGATTTGAACTGAAATCAAATGCCAGGTTTCTTCATCTTTTGTTACAAAATTTTATTAAAATAAAAGAAAAAGAAAAATGCCACTTGTATTTTTATTAGTATTACAAATGTCCCAACTTGGTCTATGTGTTTACAAGTGTTATTATCATGTGTTAAGATACTAACACATGTCCTAAGTAATTTTAAATAAATTTTTATTTAATTTAAATGTTAATATAAAACTTACTTTTTTAGTTACTTAATTAATAAATATTAGTTTACCTTTAAAAGAAAATATGTTAAAACTAATTATAAATATAAATAAATTCCTTATTCATGTATTTTAAAGTCTAGAACATTATATAACCATTTAAAATTTAACACTTTAAAGAATACTAAAATAAAACTTTGATTAAACCCCTTTTTAAACTATCACATTTAAAATAAACAATTGTCTTATATTTTGAAAATAATTGAATTAAATCTAAATTAATCTTTTGAAAAATGTTAAATTATAAAACAAAGCTTTTAAAATCACAATTCATACATATATATTTATCAATAGATTTAATTAAATTTCAAACAATCCCAATTATAACATATATATACATATATATTACAAATTTGAAAATTCATTTTTAATTTAAAACAAAAGATATCCTATTCACAATATATAACAATATATATATTATAAATAGATTAAAACTTTATTAGTTTTGAAAATAAATCTTATCAATATTGCCAGATTGAATATTGATTAACTTTTAAAAGATTAAATTATCAATACAGATTATTAAATTTAAATTGCCCAAAAACCCGGGATATCACATTCCCCCCCCCTTAAAATAATTTCGTCCCCGAAATTTAAAAGCAAAGTTAATTTAATAATCCAACAAATATTTTAATTTCAAACACAAACCTATCATCCAATTTCTAACAACCAAAGCAACCAATCAAACAATCTAATCTAACTAACTATTCTGATATAAATCAGAATAGACTTCATAATACTATCTCGATTTTTCCCGAGTAAAAATCACCGGGAGACTCGCTCTACAGAAGCTAAATAAACTACACACCATAATCCAGAGCTCCTCTCTTCTTTAGATTCACCAATCTGAACAAAATATCAGATCATACCCAAGTCCAACTCAACTTCCAAATCCATCTGAACTGCAGATTCTACAATCAGTAATAGATCATACACGTACTCCCTCAGAGATACGTGAAATAGAATGGATTCCAGATATCCAAACTGGTCATTCTTAACCAGAGAAATCTTAACAACAATGAAGTCTCCAACTTCAAATTCCAATTCCTTATCTCATATCTTCATAACTCAACAGATAAATCTAAACTACAAACTTCTTCCTGATCAGCTCAATCTATGCTGATGCTTCCAGAAACAATCAAGACCAAAATAATAAGTTCCTGGGTCTACTCATTCAAGGTGGTTTCCCAAAACCCGTCAAAATCCAGAACACAAACTCTACTCCACAAGCAATAGAAGACTGAACTTCCTTCTTTCAGATTCCAGAAACTTCTATACACACTCAGAATGTTCACATAAACTTCCTGTAGAAATCTGAGGTTATTTCCTTTCTCGCACAGCTACTACTTTTTGCTTCCGCTGCACAACTCCGATCTTGAAATAAATGAGAATGTTGATGAACTCGAGCACAAACTAGATCCACAAACAAGCGGAACATTGGTTATCTTAAAGACATAACCAACTTCTCAAAGAATAGACGAGTCCTCGGTCAAGGGTACTGTCTTCAGCTATCCTTGGCTAGAGGAAACTCGAAACTAGAAACAGAAGAGAAAACATAGATACTCCATAAAATTCTAAGATGCTTCACCAATCCTTCTCTAGGAACAAATCGATGTAACTAAACCTTTGACCTCTTCGATAGCTTTTACTTTCTCTTGAGATGTCTCAACTTCATACAAAAGATTACTCAAGATGAACTCTCAATCTAATCGCAAGTCACTTTTGCGATCCTACCTAGTTCGGATTCCAAAGATACTGTTCTCTCTTTACCAATTAAAACAGCCTTAAACTTTTCCAAACAAGGTTAACCCTTCAAGAAAAACTTCACCACCTACTCGGACTGCTGATAGAAGAACCGCAAAGATTCCGGGACCATCGAAGAAACGGACCACACTGCTGCTTCCAAATTCTATCTCTGGGACACTGCTAAGCCAGAAAATCTTCTCGACAGCACACCGAACACTTCGAGCTGTACTGCTACCACAGCTAACCAAAAACTTCTAATCCAAAGGCTTCTCAAAACTAAAACCATCAACAAACCTCTCAACGAATTTCCGAGATGGCAGACATCCAAAAGAAACTCGGGCTCCAAACCAATCGCCAATATCTTACTCTTCTTAAGGGAACAATGAGACCATGTCCGAAGAACAACTAATCGACCTTAGTCCCATACTTCCAAACAGATAAAACTCTCTTACTCGATATCAAAGAATTCCTATACAGCCGAGTCTTTCCTGCGGTAGACATCAACTGTTCCTCCAATACCTTCTTAATCTCGTTCCAAAAGAAAATCTCCTTCGGGAACATCCATAGATACTGCGTCTTATCACACAACTGCTCCTTCCTGAAGTCGCCAAGCTACCATCACTCGCTTCTGTTCTCCGACAGATCCAACTTTACTCATCCAACTCCTAAGATGAACTCCGAACTTTAACAGGTTTCCTTCAGAGATTGTGAAATCCTTACACAATTGTAAAGTTCACTCGAGACGGTATTAGGTCTACAGTCTCGACAAATACACTTCCAACCTCAACACTCAGACTCCTAATCCTAGATGATAAATTATTATCATCCCAACCAATCATTATAAATACCATATACATTTAAAATGATATATTTTTTTATAGAAATTATATCTGGGTAAAATTATTTCATCTACCTTTTTAAAACAATATTGTGTCCGTTGGCCTGGTCAAGTGTTTAGAGATCCCTATCAATAACGTTAGCTACTCGTATTGACCAGAATCCATATACCACTCAACCGATCAATTAACACAATATAAAACCATTTTTATATAACTAACAATTACGCGCTCTCAAAATAGACACCACTCCAGAGCCTAGGTATTCACTCAACCTACTGCTCTGATACCAACTGTAACAACCCGACTTTTTCTCCACAGAAAGTCGTATTATTAATAAGAAAGAAAGGGGTAGAAAATAGAAAAGAAGAGAAGAAAGAAAGAAACAACAACAACGATCTCACAGCGGAACGAATAAATTATATTAATAACATAAACTATTACATAGTTTACAACAATTTACAGAGTTACACAGCATATACATCACTTACTAGACAGTTATAAACATCTGTCTAGACATTACAACACAAATACAAGACAAAACACTATCACAGATATCAACACAGCGGAATACTATATCTACGAACGCCGAAGCCTCCTGCTCCATTGCTCCTCCACAATTCGTCAAAGCTAAACCTGAATCCCTTGGCTACTCGTAAAAATTTGAGTACCCAAGAGTTTATAAAACAGAAATAAACACTTGGGTCAGACATGGGTCTGGTGTGAGTAAACGGGTTAAAATTATTTAACTTCAAAACCTTTTGAAAACAAAGGTATCACGTAAGACTTCCCACACATAAACATGGAAAAGTTTTTACCTTACGCTAACCAAAACATTTGATAGGAAATCTGATTGTATTATAATAGGGTCTAGGGTTTTCAAGTAAAATACAGAAATAGCTGAAATGCTTACATCTCACATTCCAACATAGTTGGGCACAACTAATACGTACGGCACTTATTGGAGTTTGGATTCCATACAATGGCAGGGCTACTGGGGTACCGCCCGTCACAGTACGTGGCCTAGATCACCGTACCGAGGAGTACGCCCGCTCCTCTGCAACACAAAGCCGGAACCATCCCTTACTGGATAATCCCGAACAAGATAATCCCGTAGTTGGCGCGACCAACCACACACTAAGCCGAATAAAAGAAAAGGGACCTCTAGACAGGGATCTATCTTGCTCTCAGTGGGTGCTACCCACGAAGCCTTGCTGCACCTCCCCTGTTTTAGCCATTCCTGGTTGATGAGGCTTGAGGTTACGATTACCTTAAATCAGAACATATCACTTAGAATGCTCATCGTCCGCCTGACGATGTGCTGAAAGCATTCAATCCATACAAGTTCGTTCCGGGTTCGAACGAAACCGAAGGCATTATCTCGTTACACTCGTTTTGGAATCACCCTCAGAGTTAACGACAATAACCCTTGCACTCTGAATCTTCATCTTCAATTGAGATTCACGACCTATCGTTAATTTGGATCGATGTGGTATTCGGGTCTCCAGACCTGGAATTCCGGTATACGGAAACCCGATCCCGGTCTCATTGAAATCCAAAACGTATCTTTTAAAGGCCAAGTTGTTTTAAGGTTAAACAATTCAATTCTTATCTATATACACAAAGATAGATAATTCAATAGATAATCTACATTATCATTCCAAACAGATAATTCACATTATCATTATAATTCAACCAAACATCCATATCATATATCAATCATATCTCATCAGAGATATCAACCAATGAAATACATTCAATCTCATTCATCTATCCTTAAGCAATGATTTATAACATCTAATTAATTTAAAGTGAATTAAATTAATTACTTTATTCAAATTAATTTAAAATAAATTAAATTAATTACTTCATCATAAATCTTACTTATATAATCATTAATTAATTACCAATAAATTAATTAATCTTTCTCTAATTATCCACTTTAATTAATTACCTTGATTAATCATTCTTTAATTACATTTAAGTAATTATCTTTAATTAATTTCACAAATTAATTATTCTTAATCAAATACAGTAATTAACCTTTAATTACTTCATTAATTAATTAATTATAATCAATTACTTTAATCCTTAATTAATTACAATTAATCACTTATCATTTGATTAATAAATCTTAATATCAACTCTTAATTACATCATTAATTAATTATAAACTAATGATTTCTAATTACATCTTTAATTATTTATTTATTTAAATTAATTACATTTAAGTAATTAATCTTAATTAAACCACAATTATTAATCACCTTTGATTAATCTTAATTAGTAATTAACTTCCCTTAATTACTTTCATTAATTAATTACTTTTTAATTAATTATCTTAACCAACAATTAATTTACCTTAACCAACAATTAATTACCTTAATCCATTAATTAACTTTATTAACTAAATTATTTAATTAATAACACTAGGTAATTAACTCTTAATCATTTCCATTTAATTACTTTCATAAAATAATTATCCTTTAATCACTTTATTAAATAATTTGCCTTACTTAATTACATCTAGTAATTATTCCTTAATTACTTCATCAAGTAATTATACTTAAATAATTTATAAGTGATTATCTCTAACTAATCATTAATTAATTACTTAGTTAATTATTTATCTAATTATTTAAATTTAATTAAATAATTTCTTAACTATTTATACTTAAATATCTTAATTAAGAAAAATCATTATCTTAATTAAATTATTATCTATTCTTAAATCATTTTCAGTAAATGAATTATCCTTATTAATTTCACATATTAATTTCCTTTAATAAATCAAAATCTTAATTACTTAAGATAAAATCTTTATTATAATTAAATAATTACAACATTTAGTTTTTACCTTTAAAATCTTGAAGCTTTTCAAAGTTATTTAAATAATTTTTAATACAAAGATCATTTTTGAAAATCCACTTTCTATTATTTAAAAACTTACTTATTTAAATTATTTAAAACTTGTTAAAACAATTTTTCTAGAAATCAATTTAGTTTAAATGGTTAAAATCTTGTTTACCTTTGCTTAACAACTCAGAAACATTACAAAACAAATTTTCTTTTGTTTAAAACTTAAAACATTTCTGAACCAAACATCTTAGAAAATGTTTCTACCAAAACCCGAGTAAAACACTCAGGAACTCGAAGCAACTTCCGCGTCAAAACCCACTACCCTGCTTCGAGTAAAACTCGAATATACTCGAACGAAACCCGAGACAAGCTTTCTTCCCCAAAAACAAAATCTCAGATGCACACGAACGTGCTCGTGTACATGCACGCTACGGTTGGACGTCGATGATCTCCGTTCTGATCTCCGGCAAGTCGCCTTTCATCACTACATCGCGATCGACCATCCAAACTCCCACGATTCGATCGAGAATCGAATTCGACCATTTAACCCATCAGCTCGAAGAACACCATCACCAGAAAACCATCCTCCACGGCAACCCAAGCTTCGAAACTCCTCGCCGTCTTAACCCCAGCTCCGCCTCACTGCCCCGAGCCTCCAGAACCATATGCGATCAACTCCGATCACCTCTCGACATCACGAAACCCATTAGAACAATCAACATAAAAACAGCGTCTAAAACCCTACTCCAATCGAATTCGAACAATTCGTCCATAAGAAAAATTCAATTGTATTTTTCCCATGATCACAATCAATCAACCCTCCTCCATACCAAAAATCGTTCAACTCTAACATGCGGATCACCACTAATCGCCTATCAACCCAAATTCGAACAAACCCAAATTACGTTCGAATTTCCAAACTAAAATTTTTGATATGCATGCCTAAATTCATGATTTTTCAGTACGATTTCATATATATAATTCAACTTAGAATTTAGAGCAATTGATTTTTAACTTATATTTTAATTTCACTGTATTTTCTTCAATTCGAGGGAAATTCCAAATTATAAAATCCTAGAATTATTTTTAGATGATAATTTACATGATTACAAACAACTTCTATTTACAAATCAAAGGCCAATTCGAATTAAAAATCTAGTTATTGAATTTACTATGGCAATTGAAACTGTTATAAATATACAGAGCATATACAGGCATCTCAATATCATCATTCACTCAATCACCAACATACATCAATTAAATCTAAGAATTCAGACACATCATCATGATTTCATCACAAGAATAACGTATAAATCCAGGATTAAAACTGTTTTTTTAAAATTTCATTTACTCACCTTTAAAATAAGAACAGAGAGCCTGTCTTTCCCAGGTTTGTTTTCAATTTGAATTCTTTGCATGCTTGATCTCTGATTTTAAATGCTTAGAACTGATGAAGTTGAATTTGTTGCAGGTTGAAATTGAATCTAATTTAGTTGCTTGATCTTCTACTAGTTTGTAGATTTGTATTCCAGGTTGAAGATTGGAAAGCACTTTGATTTTATTTCTTTTCAGTTTTTAGTTTAGGAAGAAAAGAATAGAGACAGTAAAATGTTTTGAACGATTTGAACTGAAATCAAATGCCAGGTTTCTTCATCTTTTGTTACAAAATTTTATTAAAATAAAAGAAAAAGAAAAATGCCACTTGTATTTTTATTAGTATTACAAATGTCCCAACTTGGTCTATGTGTTTACAAGTGTTATTATCATGTGTTAAGATACTAACACATGTCCTAAGTAATTTTAAATAAATTTTTATTTAATTTAAATGTTAATATAAAACTTACTTTTTTAGTTACTTAATTAATAAATATTAGTTTACCTTTAAAAGAAAATATGTTAAAACTAATTATAAATATAAATAAATTCCTTATTCATGTATTTTAAAGTCTAGAACATTATATAACCATTTAAAATTTAACACTTTAAAGAATACTAAAATAAAACTTTGATTAAACCCCTTTTTAAACTATCACATTTAAAATAAACAATTGTCTTATATTTTGAAAATAATTGAATTAAATCTAAATTAATCTTTTGAAAAATGTTAAATTATAAAACAAAGCTTTTAAAATCACAATTCATACATATATATTTATCAATAGATTTAATTAAATTTCAAACAATCCCAATTATAACATATATATACATATATATTACAAATTTGAAAATTCATTTTTAATTTAAAACAAAAGATATCCTATTCACAATATATAACAATATATATATTATAAATAGATTAAAACTTTATTAGTTTTGAAAATAAATCTTATCAATATTGCCAGATTGAATATTGATTAACTTTTAAAAGATTAAATTATCAATACAGATTATTAAATTTAAATTGCCCAAAAACCCGGGATATCACAAGCGCAGTTTCCATCGATTCGAAGGAAGTAAACCTTCGAATCCAGCGTCTCGTGTCCACCAGATAAACACGGCTAAGGACAAGGATTCGACCCAGTCAACTCGGCAAAGAAGTCGGATCGATATGAAGGAGGCGCTCCAAGTCATCTCAGAAGCGCATGCTTGGATCGATTCGAAGCAATCGATTCGAACGCAATCGATTCGAACAGAGCACTGCCACCAGAAATGCAACCTTGAATCGATCATAACTCAAGTTCTACAAGTCCAAATGCCATGAAATTTTCACAGAAGCTTAAACACATGATAAAGAATGTCCACACTAAATTTTAGCTCGATTGGACTCTTTCTTGATCGATTCGAACCGAGGGTCGAATCGATCCCAAAGTGGGCCCAGACCTCCAGATTTCGGCCATGTGGGCCCCTTGACGTACCAGAACTAGTCTCCCTTTAGTTTAGGCAAAATATCAGCCTCCTACACCTATAAATAGAGCCCCTGTCATTCAGAAAAGGGGTCGGACAATTTTGAGAGCTAAAGAGCGCCCAGATTCTGCCAGATTTACTCCAGATCACCATTGCTGCCTTAGATTCAGACTTAGTTCAGCAAATCAGTTGTAATACAACACACGAAATTGTAATCTTCAAGCATCGAGCAATAAAATCATAAAAACCTTGAAGTGGACGTAGGCCAGAGATAGCCGAACCACTATAAATTGTGTGTCACTGTTCATTATTTCTTGATTGCTGCTTGTTACTTGCTTAGATCTGCGATTTGTGTGTGAATACTGTTGATTTGTATTCATACGCTGGTGCTTTCACTACACTTGGGGTTTGTGACCATTTTTGGTTCAAACACATACCTTCCAAAATTTGTTCCTCTGTGATATTTTAAATTAAACACCACCGTAAGAAAAAAATTGTGCAGTCAATTTTTTGATGGTAAAATAAAAATAAAAGCTTACGATTTAGTAGTTTATAGAACTTCCATTCATTGCAGCTATAAATTCTGCTACTGCAATAGCAATATTTTCTGCTGATCTTGGTTTTGGACCCGCACCGAAAAGCTGGTATCTTAATTATGCCAAAAGGAACCAAGATTTAGCAAATATGTATTGTGTTTATTAATAGAAACAAATTTGTTTATTTGACATAAAAACGTTAATTTTCTCAATAGGAACTTACTGAAATGTCTAATTCTCGGTCCATGATGCAGGTTTGTTAGGAGAATTTGGGCATTTAAAAGTTTCTCCACATATTAACCCTTTGCATGTATTGATCTGTGTTATCAAAAACATAGAAATATTAATCATCATTCTCAAACAAAAGCATGCCATTGTAGATAAACCAAACTGGTATAGCGTCTTAAGTAAAAAACATTATACAGAAATATCAGTACCTCATAAATCTAATAATAAACTTCTTATGATATGAACTTCAGGATATACATCATCCTATACATCATTTTCTTCATTGTTCTTCAATTCTCTGTCTTGATATATCAGTACTTTGTTTTCTCCAATGCCGTTGCTTAAGAGTGAATCTGAAAGACAAAAGGAATGGATATGATATAATTTGCATACAACACAAAGGAGGAAGTAACAAAGCATGTGACTAATAAAATTCATGGTAAGGGATTAAGTTACAAAAATGAATATGAGATTAAGATAGTTTGAGCATCGAAGAGGTAGGAAAACAAAATTTAAAATTGTTATATTTATCATGGAATGTTATTTGTCATTTTTAGTTTTAACATACCGAGAAATTTTCTATGCTATTTGTATGTGCTAGTAAAATAGAGGAGCAAAAAATATTATGAAGTGAGATGTGCATAATAAAAGTGAGTTGAACTGTAGGAAATCTACTTGATCTTTAACATCATTACGCATGTTTAGGACACCATTTGTGTAAATGATGTCATTTTGTAGGTGGGGTTAAAAGTCTGGAAATGATTCCTATTTTAATAAAGATCATCTTTCTAAAACCTATGACATATCTACCTAAATCAACTTTTTTCCCCATAAATTTTCTTCTCAATAAATAAGAAGAGGGATCTAAAAACTCATATTGATGTATATATGTTCCTAAACAACTACAGACTCGCCCCATTTCCTTACTCCTTTGGGAGATATGTACATGTTTTAATACTTCATTTTCATGTAGTTGTCTACCAAAACACTAACAACAAACCCAAGAACTTACTTAGTTTCATATTTCTGATAAATTGAAAGCAGTTAAAGCAACATACTGAAATAACTTAAGTAATTTTGAACTCAATTCAAACAATAATATGAGAAAATATCGGCCTTATTCAATTCAAACTTCAGACGAAAAAAACTGATTATTGAATTACCATTCATAGCTAGAGATGGAAGGAATAGGACAGAGTCATCGTTTGAGGCAGAGTTGATTTTCTAAGGTTTTGGAGAAAAATTGAATCGATCTTCAAGTTCGACAGGGAGGCTGAGGTCAGCGACAAAAAGAAGAAGTTCAACAGGCTTGAGGCAAGCTGGGGTCAGTGGTAGGAAGTGGGTATGAGAAGTTATGGGCAGAGGCGGTGATAGAGGAGGGGATTGTATGTTTGAGGATTTGGGAAATAATTCGAGGAGGTGGGAAATAATTTGGGAAGAGGCAGGCATGAAATTTTTTGGAGCAGCTCAAAGTTCGACAGGCTTGAGGAAATTGTTTTTATTACCATTTATTTAAGAGAGATTGCATTCAAACGTTCTTCCTTCAGTAACCTAAAAGGTAGACCTTTAGATTTTCCAATATGTTCTAGTCTTTCGAATGTGAACGTAGAATTGAAAGCAAGATCCTCTAATTTTTTGCTTTTTGATAACGCAACAAACATTAAACTAAGACTTTCTCGATCGCCAATACTAATGATTGCTTGATCAAGTGTTAGTCCTTGACTTATATGTATTGTTATCGTCCAACATAGAACTAAAGGTAATTGAGTTCGCATACATGTTGTACCAAAAGAAGTTTTCCAATTAACTGTTCGTGGAGTTATTGGAATAATGTTTGTTCCATGAAGAAAATGCATACCATGATATTTATTGAAATTGACCATCACTGTAAGTGGTAGATCATTAGGAGAGCTTGATGATTGGGAATACACAATATCAACAACAGTACCCATTGCACCATTAACCAACCCACTTTGCACTGAAAGATTAGATCGCAACATCACTCGAGAACCTATAGAAAGATACATACATTTTTCTAAACTTTTGCATCATCAGAAGAAGCATCAGATGCTATTTCACAATTATTGAAAGAAGGAATGCGTGCAATGGGTTTTCCAAGTTGAACCAAACGATTTTTGTTATGTTCATTAGCTATCATCCTTGTTGGAAAAAGATAAAGAGCATTTTTAAAATTTTCCTTCGCTTCGTTCGATAATGTAAGCCAATCTCTAGTTTTGAAAAGTTTCCAATCACCGAAAGTAGATGCACCTCTACACAATCTTTCTAAAGCCTATCGTAAAAGCGCTTGCTCATCTCCGGCTTGGCGGAATATATATGACAGTCGTACACACTTATCGAAACTTATGTAAGCAAGTCCTCCACATTATTGTAATAGATTTCCACCTTTCATGTATAATCAACTATCACCCACACGAGGTAGTTGTCGCATATTGCCAACTAGGACAACTGAAACACCACCGAACAAGTCATTACCTGAAAAAATATCGCGATAGAGTAAATCAATATTTGCAATAATTGATTAATTGTTCTACCAAGCATGTTGTATTCATCAATTATAATCAACTTAGTATCTTTAAAATCATCTTGCATGCGACGACATTGCTCTCTTGAAATTTCTTTATAGGAAGTCTTCCTTTCTGTAGAGATTGAAAGTTCATGATGTATAGTGCTACCACCAATATCAAATGCAGCAACTCCAGTCGGAGCCATAATGCAAACTGCTTACTAGTTCTAAAATGAGTAACAATCGTTTGAACAATGGCATTTTATAAGTGTTGATTTCCCTATACCAGCTCCACCGCATGTAATCATTCGAATTGATTTTCCCGCTAATAGGGATTTATATATCATATCATGTGCAATTCGTTGAGTGTTAGTGTTAATCGACGGAAATTCTATCGGATTAGAAAACCGTCGAAAATTTTCAAATTAAAATATAATCGCAAGCGCACGGCGTACACTTGTAGTACGTGGCGAATACGGGTCGATCCGTAGGGAATTGATGATTTTAAAATTTTATTCAATCAAATTAACCAAAGTTGAAAGTGTGATTACCTAAAAATGTAAGAAACTAACAAAAACTAGCAAAAGAAAAATAGATAAAAATATAAGAGTTAAATGCCAATTTAGAGATAAATCCACTCTCTTGATCATATAATTCAACAATTTATGAAATTATGATCTCTTTTTTGGTTATAAGTGAGTTTAAATGATGTGTTTATCATACGTATGGCTTATTTGTGATATTAATTAGCTCAACATAAGCCATCAAACTATAACACACCCCTTAAACCACTTACTAACTCTCATGAAAACAACAACAAAGTTGAAAATGAAATCTATTTTAAGCATGACCTATTAACTAATGTTTAGAAATATAGGCCATCAAATTTTAATTTCACATTCACTTCATTACCATCATCATATGTAGATGAAGAGGTAATTATTGCTTGTGATTGTTTAAGTATAGCCTATTTGTTATGAACAACATAGACTATCAAATTCAACATGAAACAATAAATCACATCAACATTCCTTTAAGCACAAAAGAGGTCAAAATTATCAAAATGTTGAAGCTACATAATTAGAGGTTTCATTATCCCTAAAATTGAAGGGGTTAAGCTTTCATTTTTGTTATCATATGAACAAATGTAGCTAGAAACATGAAAGCAAAAAGAAAGGAAAATGAAAGTTAATGGAGCTAATTAACAAGAATTAAAACTAATCTACTTTGCATGAATGTAAACTACACTACTAACATAAGAAGAGAAGAAGCATGTAAATAAAAGAGAATTAACATTGCATAAAAGAAAGAAAAATTACATGAAATAAAATGGCTAAGTAGCCATGGAAAAAGAAGAGAGAAAAGCTTTGATTTATTTCCTAAGCTAAAAACTAAGTAAGAGAGACTTAGAAGAAGAGGGTTACATGAAACATAAGGGGTCTTTATACATGTATGAAACCCTAATTCATATTTTTGGAGAATGCCCAAAATACCCTTGAGAAAGTATGGAGGCCAAGTAATCATTAGCTTCTACTAATCATCATTTAAGTGTACATGAAGCCATTAATTCCATAAGCATGTGCATTAGCCTCTAATTTGTACATTAAGTTAGGTGGGTAGGTGGGGTCCTCCATTATCATGCCTTTGAATTATTTCCATCTTCATTTCTTTATCTTCACTCTTGTGCATGCATACATCTTCATGAACCCACTTGTATATGAAGCCAAATTCCTATAAAATAATAAAGAAATTTCTAATTAAATTTTCTCAAATTAATATATGCACAAAAATGACCATTTTGCCCTTGGATGAAGATGAATATGTGACGATTTGAATATAATATGAATTTTGGTTTAAACAAGTTAAAATACCCGATATGATCATTTATTTAATTTAAATAGATTAAATATGGTGGTAAAAATATGTACATTTACATGCACATCAGTTAGACAATCTTTCTAAAGGAACAACAATGGAATCGTTTATGCATGCATTTGCAGATTCAATGGCAGAACATAAATTGGTATGTATTAAAATTACATTCAATATCTATATTAGGATATCGCTGAAGTGATTCATTCCAACTATGCGAAGTTTCAAAATCTCGTAGACCCATTTCTACCTCCTCTCTTGGAGTAAATAGAGGTCATATTGCTGCCGCCATCATCCATTCCTCCTGTTGATTATCTTCAATGTCGTTTATATCATTATCTATTTCAAATTCATCTTCAATAGCATCTGGGAGTGATTCATGTTGAATTAAACCATAGTCAATATATCTCTTAGACCAAGCATCAAAGTTTCCTTTTGCTTCGTTTAGATTTCGATAACGATGATGTAGTAGTACCTATATTAATAAATATAATTAATAATACGAAATGCAAAATTTATAACCGTTATTATAGAAATATTTAAAAGCAACCAACTTTACTATATTTGTAATAAATGAAGTTGACAATTTTTAGAAAAAGTGTACTATTTCAGGTTAATAAAAAGCAATACAATTAAAGTAGAATTAAGAAGGACATATTGTTTTGTTCACATATACAATCATATGAGATTTTTTATGCCATCAAAAATATTTAGAAAAGTTATAATAATTATAAATATTGAAGTTGTATTACTTGTTCGCAAAAAAGCTCCCAATTTTCACTAAATGGTCGAATATTGTTGTTTAGATCCGATATTATTCGTACCACTGCCTCTGTTCATAACTTATGCCAACCTTTATTATAATAACAGAAGTTTTTTGCCATATCAAGTGGTGAGAGATTTTCATGTTCCATTGGTCGATCCATATACCTTACATTAAAATTGGGGTCTGATTCGACTATATCTTCATCCGTTGTAGTATTTCAATGTTTAATTATTGTCGACAACATGTTTTTCTAAATTACAGTAAGTTGCACTATTGTTCTGGATAAACGTACTAAAGGGTATGACATCAGAAGATACGTACTTCTTGTGCAGAAATGTTTCGTTCATATACACTCTTAATAAGAAGTTTCTTGATTGCGGATGTAGATGTTTGGCATGGTTTATGAACGTTTTCAACTATTGCTCTGAATGTATCTGTGAACATCTTTAATACTGGTTTAGATTTGGCTGCGTATTTTCCAATATAATTTACCACATCAAGCGCATATAGCACGGGAGATCAATCAATACTACCATGCCAAGCCTGAAGTACTTTCCTATTATGTGAGCATACCAAAGGATCATTACGTTTTGAGATAAAGCAAAAGATTTTACTATTTGGAGGATATTCTATAATTTTAGATTCTAGAATGACATCAAATGGATATTTAAACCAACATGTCATTTGTTTGGTTGTTCTATGTAATCGCTAACAATAACTTCCATACCTAGAATTACGCATAACCCAAGTTATCAAGTTTGCATAATCATCATCATTAATATCTAAATTTGCATCAATCGGGATAACTTGTGCACAAGGATGTTCTTGTCCATTTAATGATTCACCTATCTTTGGATTTTTTGTACGAACTAGACGATCAAAATATTCGATAACTGTAGAATTTTCAGATAAATTTTCACTAACATAAGATAAGTTCGGTGCATCCTGGAGCCACAGAAAGCCATGAATATGTCCACTTCCACGATTTTTCCATTCAAATCGATACCAAAACTCAATCATAGAAAACTACGGTGTTAAGAAATCTTTTATAAACATATGAACCCTTGCTTGGAAAAACTATGCAGCGATAAGTGGATTTTCATTTAGTAATTGAGCTTTTCTTTTTCTTTTTCTTTTCTCATTGAGATTCCAATTTTGTAATTCATTTGTCGAGTCGAGAAGTTTACAAAGTTCCGGAAATTGCATATCTGCTGAACTTAAAGTAAAAAATATTGTTGGGGCCTCTAATTGATTTACCAAGGCAATTAGCTCTTTTAATCTTGCTTACCAATAAGAACGACTTCTACGAATGCCTTTAGCAAAGTAAGAAATGCATTGAGACAACCGTCTATCTCTTGATCTTAACATTTTCACAAATATCTTGAATTGATAGGTTTCCATCCTCTGGATTTTTCGGTACGTAAATATTACCAATATCTAGTGCACGCCACCTACTAGTTAAATTATAAGAGAAATATCGGGTCTTTTGCAAATCTTTGATCATGGTATTTCATCAGATACTGAAAATACTGTAAGTGTCTAATTTTTCTTGGTCGTGCTTGTCTCAAATCGGTATTTCCTGATGGAAACAATGATGGAAATGCCATCGAGATATATCCATGAGCATTAAACTCATCAATAGTAGTTGATGAGATCGACATTTGAACAACTGTTACATACTTTATTAATTTTTTAAAAGAGATAAAATGTAGGCTTGCTGATTTGGTTGTACTGAAGGTGTTACAACACCTGATGTCTCAAATTCATCAATGCCGGTTACTTCACTTTAAAACTCCGGAGGTCCTCGGGCATCATCATCATAATTTTGTGTTGAATTTTTTAGTGAATTATCTAGAATATAAGGAAGGTTAAAGGGTACACCATCATCTGGTAGCTCATGAAGCGATATTTCATTAATGTGCACATCAGAATAATAAATATTATGTGTTTTAAGCCAAAGCAGTCCTTGTCTTAATGTTCACGTCTTACTCGAAACTTCTTACTTTCATGTGTTCCACTTCTGTTGACAACCAATATTGTCGATAAATTTTCTAGCTTGAATGGAAGGGAAGATGCTATTGCATTGATATCTTGAGGAAAATTAATAATATTTCCACTATATTTATATTGTTTCCTTTTAAAGCGATAAACAGACATAACTGGATGGATACGTACGATCAGTATTTGTTCTAAGCTTGTAAGGCAAGATAATTCAAGCAGAACAGATCCGGGTTCCATTAGATTTTCAGAACTAAACATATAAGGAAGATCATGTTGTGGTTTATCAGTACAGCAATCAGAGCATGAAGTTGATGAAATTGTTAGATCTGGAAAAAATTGACTACAAGCTTGACAATTTTTCCAATGGATATTTCGGCACGAGTTTGTAAATTTTTGGGGATTGGTAAATTTTGCAATGGTAAATGGACTGTTAATCATGTCCACGTTTTTACGAGTAGCTCTAAATTCTCTATGTTGTGCAGCATCAATTGCTTTTCTACATTGTTGTTGTTGACTAGTTTCACTGGAACGTCTAGCTCATTGAGTAGATGTACGATTTCTTTTGTATTTATCCATGGTTTCATCATACTTTCTAAACATTGGTAAGTCTCTATTGTATAAAAATTTATTATATTAGAAAATTCAATCAACGAATAGTTTGGACTTGGTATACTAGGAATCAAAGGTTATATTCTTAATTAATTATTATGACATTTTACGTAAATATAACTTTATATACCTCTTCGAAGCACATGAAAAATCAATAGGACCAAATGCGTTGAAAGGATCATCAAAAAGACCAAATACATTGGAACTGGAAGGAGTAGGTGCATTTAATGTTTTACACACATCAAAAGGTTCTTTAAAAGAATTGGAAGCAACATATAAAGCATTCGAATGTGACAATGACTCTTCTGTAGCCATAGGTTTGCTTATTACATCCTGTGATATGTGTATATATTTTTAATGAAGCATATTTTATAAATTAATAATATTTGAAATAAAATACCAAATCAACATTAAGTATTTATGCTACAACTTGGTAGCATATTTCAATAATAAGAAATTTAAATAACGAAAACATGTATTTGTAAATTATTTCCCGCATGAACGTGTTGCATATAGTCGACCCAATCATCAAATGCTTATTCATCATTGTTTATCAGGGACAATGCATTTAGGTCAATATAAGGCATAACGCCTACACATGTAAAATTAATTTATAAATATCACAATCGATAAACAATTAACTATTGATCTCGATAATTTGAATATGCAACACAAAATATTTAATGATAAATAATGTTGAAAGACTCACTATGATCTTTAAGCTGTGTCTTTTTCAAAGCGACTTGGCAATATGAAGTATTATCTAATGGTTGGTCATCATCATCGTTGGGTGAAGGCAAAACATTCAAATCAATATAATTCGAGTTATGCCTTACACTTCCCTGAAAATGTGAAAAAACCAAGTATCAGAATTGACTCCAACTATCATTTATACCAACATAATGAAAATATTAAACCAAAACAACATGGTAAAAATGCATTGCAAAAGTTGGTAAAAGTGGAAAATTTTACCATCTCAAAGACTGACTGTGATGTTGACACTCTTTTGATATGATTGACACTCTTCTTATGTAAGTTTATTTACAGTTAGTTTTTAAGTAAATTTCAGAAGTTCTTTTCAGTCTATTTTTATTCAGCAATTTTATTCAGTTATTTGCAGTTATTTATAGTTATTTACATCTATTTTAAGTTAGAATTTAGCCTATAAATGTTAGTTTCTTTTTATAGAGATTTAATCTTTTTTGACGCGAATAAAATATTAAAAAGAGAAGAATTCGCAAATATGGATTAAAATAGAAAAACACTAAATTTACAGAAATCAGATGTAAAGTGCAAAAAAACTGAAATAAAATGGAGATGGACTGAAATAGGCAAATTTGAGATATTTGTAAGCATGATTATAACAAGTGGTTATAACTAAAAAGAGAAAATAGAAGAGTAACAGTTGCAAGAACAATTATAACACGTAGGTTATAATTAGAAAGAAAGAAATGACAGAATGGGCTTATTTTAAAACTTAGATGTTGGATTAAGTTAATAAGCAAATATAACAGTAGTGGCCCATACTGGCAGCATTCCCTTTCAGGTCTAGGACTGATGGTCTCACATGTGGGTGAGGCTGGGCACGCTTATGCCGATTAGGGTAAATAAGTGGCCAATAGATAGAGGATCAAATTTGGGGATTTGGGCAAGGGACGCAAAGTTAGAAGATTTGTTTGTTAGGACCAGTACCGTTAGCATTCCCTTTCAGGTTAAGGACTAATGGTCTCGCACGTCGGTGAGGCTGGACACGCTTATGCTTATTAGGGTAAATAAAGGGTCAAGTAGGGGGCGACAGTTAGTGTGTACCGGCGATGACCGAGCGTGCGACATCGATTAGGGCAAACAATTCGCTACTGCGTCCTAAGCGCTAAGATGTGTTTTTTGCTGTGGGACCAACATGATTGGTTCACAGTGGCACAACAGAGATAGGAAAGGCCTATCAATGGGTAGAATTAGGATTTCAGCCTAATCAAGTTAGCAGTTGAGATAGGATTAGGGTTTCAGCCTAATCAGCAGTTTAAGACAAGTGCAAACAGTCAAACAGAATCAGAAATAGTATTTTATGCAAGTTTTATCTCTTATGTATCTTCCTTTCATGCTAGAACTATTGCTTAGTCTAGTATCTGTATCTTGCTTAGAAATGCTAGTAATTACTTTCACTCACCAGACTTATTATCCGACCCACTCCTCTATCTTTCGTTTTCCCCCAGTAGGTCAGCAGAGTTGAGGATAGTTGATTCGGGTTGCTTGGAGATTCATTTTTGGAGTTTTCTCATTTCAGATGTATTCTTCTGCTTTTCATCCTTTTCATTTGGCTTATGATGGATTTGAACTTGTAAGAGGGATTATTATTGTTATTTTTACTCTGATTATGTGAGACTGGGATGTATTTTCATAAGACATGAGAGATTTTGAGTTTTTGAGACATGTTATGTTTTTATGACTTATTTTGAGATGAAGTTTAATTCTAAATGATAAGTTATTATTTAAATGTTTTCCGTCACTTTTGCTTATTTGTCTTGTGAATCTTAGTCTCTATGATGCTTTTGCTATACTTATAACGCACCACATCCTTTGGTGTGCCCTTTTTGGGAACACTAAGGGGTGTGGGTGTTTCATTTGGTATCAGAGCCTAAGGTTACAGGATTCCTAAAAACTTGTTTTAAAAGTAAAGTATTTTTCAAAGGTAATATATCTTCAAACTAAAAGTATTTTTCAGAAAGAAACTCTTATTATAGAAATAGTTTTCAAGTATAAGAGAGTTTTTATAAAAAATCCCCTCAAAATCCAGTTCAACCTTCTTTCGATTCTTTCGAGCCTAAATTTTCTTTTCTTTGCATAGAATGGCGGATGCCCCAAATTTTCCAGAGGGGGTCCAAGTCCCTGGCTGGTTCTATAGATACCTCCAAGCTACGACACCAGAGGTGCAAGGGCAAGCACCCAATGCAGCACCGGCGGGTGGAGGTCCTGTTAATCCACCTGCAGCAGCCAATTTTTCTAAGCTATGCAAGGACTTCGCTAATCTAGGAGGCAAGATGTTTTCTGGCACGGAGGATTTCGTAGAGGCACGAACTTGGTTGAGGAATACAGAGCGGATATTTGGGCTGTTAGGATTGGAGAACCGACAGAGAGTTCAGCTTGCATCTTGGCAGCTGAAGGGAGAGGCTTATTACTGGTGGGAGATTGTAGAGATGGAGGGTAGAGACATTGGTTGGGTTGAATTTCAGGAAAGGTTTGAGAGACAATTCTTGTTGCAAGCCGAGGAATGATACCAAGCTGTGATGCCCCACCCCGGGACCCATATTAACAAAGAGTATTACTGGGTAATACCGTCCACTAATGCGGAGAATAGGGCTGGTTAAGAGCGACCATCTATAGTCTTGTCTTAAATTTCTATCGAATACGTTGATAAATACTATATATATATATATATTCCCAACTCAAGTGGATCGACATATCCAATAAATACTTAATACAAAGCCATAGGTGGCTAGAGGAATAACGGACTAGGTATTTAAAAAGAAGGTTGGAATTGTAAAATTTTCCATCTAAATTCCTTTTCCGGCATAGGAGTAGAGATTTAGAAATCTAACGTTTTAAAATTTTGAATGTCAGAAATTGTATGTTAGGTTCTGTATGGTAGGGATTCGATGCAAAAGTGATTGAACCATATTCCTTCTTGTAGGAGTGAGGAAATTACTATGTGAAAAATGACTTTTGATTTTTGAAAAATTGCATGCTTATAGAACTGCCAGTATATATAGGTTGTTTGCATCGTATTTTTAAAATGTCTTTAAAAGAATGCATTCATATAAGAGGCGCTGATGTAGAATCATTCTACATGCATGTCTTATATATTGTGATACATCATGTATTGTAAATGTTTGACTGCAAAATTGGTTGTACACTAATTGGTTGGATAACTTAGATTAGTTATGCGCTATGTTACACGATTCAACCCTTAGGGAATTTCGAGGAACAAAATTCTTTAAGGGGAAGAATGTAACAACCCGTAAAAATTAACGTAATTAATAAATAATTAATAAGACTCCGAAAATAGAATTTGAGAAAATGATGGAATTTGACCATAAAACATGGACCATTGTGTTCATTGTGATTTTTTAAGCAACTTTCATATTTGGAGTTTCGTGATCGGAGCACAAACGACTGAGTTATTAGCGTTTGAAGTTTCCAAAATGAAAATAATTAAAAACAAGAAAAATGAAGTAAATAATAATAAATGTGTGACCCTATGGTCGACCCTTTTACTTCGGTCGGTCGACCATTAGTGGTCGATCGCGTTTGGGATGTGGTTGACTAGTCCGGGGATTATACCTTGGGTTTGAATCTTAGCTAAATGCTTTGAATTTAATTACTTTAATCTAACAGTTAAGATTGATTCGAGCGCCTATAAATACAAACGTAACTCCTCACTTCTCTTCTCATATTTTCTGATCAAAGCAGCGAAGCTCTGCCATTTTCCCATCTCCACTATTTCTATTAATTATAAAATATTATATTATATGTATTCATAATTGGAGAAGGGGGGAAAGTAAAAAAAGAAGAAGAGAATGAGCGAATCAATATTGCAGAAAAAGTAAATTTCATTATTATAAATTTATATTTCTCTTAACCCAAAATCTCTTCGCAGATCTGTAATTTCAATTGTATATATATACACCTTGTTATACATATTCTTTTGGATTAGAATGGAAAACGTGTCAAGTACAGGAATGGATTCAGATTTGGCGGATTTGGAAAGCTAGAATGGTGAATGGAAAATTATATAATCTATTAATAACATTGAAATTTATATCATTCAATTTAATTTAAATGTTATGCCTACGCAAGATCTATGAAGTTGTAGGTTAGAAGATGAAATATCGCCTACATATTCTGTAAATAGGTAATTGAAATAGAAATGTTATTTTACATCATAATTTGGAAATTTGAATATCAGTCCTTAAATTTGTTAAAGTTGAATGTTGACGAAGATGTAAAGTTTATCCTAGATTTATATTTGGGTTGTAAAATGTTAGTTATAGTTTGGATTGCCATAATTTTACTTGGAATGTGAATTTCTATGTTTTAACTTATTAGGAGTGAACTATAATTTAATTATATTTATTTGTAATTTTCATGAATTATTCATTTCCAAAAATATGTATAAAAAGTGCTCTGTTTGAATTAACAAGGAATATACCAAAAATGAAAGAGATATATGAAATATGGATATTCTTCTCTGTAGTTTGCACTGTCTATTTCAATAAAAGAAAAGAGAAAATTCCTTATAATTTCAAATGGAGCAAAAGTCTCATTTTTTTGTAATTTATGAAAGTTATAAAGCTAATCCTTTTAAGGATGATAGCTCTAATAAATTAAAACATGGAAAGAAATGTTCTAGTTTAGGAATTAATAGTTAGAAATAGGAATATACATACATACATATACACATATAACCATGCTTATCAATTCAAAATAAAAAACTATATAAATAGCGTAATTTACGACGATATTTGTATTAGTTATTAATAGTGTATTAAACTATAAGATTAGGAGGTGTAGATGGAAAAGATATAATATTTCCAAAATTAATATGACAATAAATGTGTAGTTAATAGGGAGTTACGAGAATTAAATGAGGACATAAATACGGTTAATGAGACTATTTAAAGGCTTTAATATGATATTTATGGGGAAACGTAATAGGCGTAAGAGGTTGAATTAGAACGAATAAATAAATGTTGTTAGAAATTGTCCAATTAGAATAATAATGACCAATTATTACATAGAATTGATGTTTATAGAATATAGTAAATAAGCATATAAGGTAGGAATTAAATGCTAGAATGCAATATAATTTTCATAGTGGAAAATTATACAACCTTAATTATGCGATTAGAACGAGCTATTGGTGGGCTTAGCCCAACAGTTAAGCCTAAGATAGTTGGTGTTTAATCGGTTGAGATGCGAGGTTAGTAGAGTTATAAAATAGAAGTCTGCCCTTCACCTACTACCAGAGTTATATATACTTACTACTGATGTGGGACATTCCAATCGTAGAACCCATGGAGAAGGGATATGCATTGCGGATAGGTAGGAAAAAATATACTAAGGGTTCGCCTCAGATTTAAAGTATTAAATGGCCTGGTACTTTTAAAGAAATGAAGTCTGCTTCATTTCTAACAAGAGATATTAAGTAACTGAAAGAAGCATTTTCCTTAACTTACATTAAGTTAGTCTAAATGGGATGTCAGCTGAGGAAGGTCGATGAGCTAAGTTACTATTTTTGTTGGATCGGTATTTTGCAGTAGGGTTGGCATATAGGCTATTACCACCAGCGGTCCTGAGCGGTCGGTAGCCAGAGCTCGGGTTATGCCCTGATGGGTTTCGCTCCCTACTAGTGTAGAATTCGTATGTGATACACACAAACCTCAAAGTTAGTAGGTTAGATGTTTGTTTGTCGAACGTAGGCTAGTTAGCTCTTAGACGAGTCTTTGAGATGTGTTGTAGTACGATAATTAAATTATATATTGTAGAGCCATATATAGGTGTCATCGGTCTTTATGGATAGGACCAGCTGACTAGCATTTACGTTGCGGAGAGCCCGCTATAGGGATTGAGGTATTAAATGGCTGTTGGGTCTGCCTCCTTCCTATTTAAGAAGTTTAAGTAGCTAAGGTTTTTGGGTAGTATATGTTTAGACATATATTTATAAACACATATATAGTTATACCATGAAGGAGGTTAGGCATATCGTATGTGCACATAGGATTAAACGGATTTGCCATAAATAATAGACACAACATTTAAATGGAAATCAATCGGCATAAATTAATGTTATAGGTAAAACATTTAATTTTCTAGTCAGCAGCATTGTTCTGACCCTTCTCACTACAACCCATATGATAGATTTAGACGAACATGCTTCTATTGCAAGACTGGAACGGCAGATGGTGAATTTTTCTTATTCATGCTAGGTGCTGATAAGGCAATTAGATATCCAAGGAGTACTATTGAGTCAAAGGTGGTAGCCTCAATCAGTATTTATGTTTTATTATATTTTTGTATTCCACTGTGAGATTACGAAGATAGTGCTCTGATACATTTATGTTTATTGCAGGTACCAAAACAAATGATCCATACTAGAATGGACTTAGGTTTTGGTTTATTTGAAATTCGGGCATGTTTAGGTGTGGGTTGTTACAGCAAACTTGCACCATTGCACAATGGAACTTTATGTCTAACCTTACCAGTTATCGCAGAATGTTCGGTAATGGAACCGTTGTCTGAAGTGACACAGAGTTCCCTTGTAGGGACACATGGGTAAAACATTCCATTCAGTGTACTGGTGTAAGAGTCCATCGGTAGCTGAAACACTCTCGATGCGACCGTTCCTTGAATTTGTCCCAATGAAATCAAACCATCGGCCAATAGTTGACCATGAACCGATAGAAATCGAACATTCCTCCCAGTCAAAAAGGCTTGTCAAAAGTAGATGAGTCCATGATCATGCTGAAAACTCAAAATTGACCCCTGAAAAACCCATGGCTTTAAGCACTTAAAGATGGAAAGAACTTGATGTTGCACCCATGGGAACTTGGTGTCCAACCCGTGGCAATTTTGTGTTAGCCCTAGGAAAAACAAAGGTTCTCAAGTTAAGTCTTAAGGTCAACCATAGCTAAGTGTGAAATGGGAAAGAAGGAGAATGTAAATTGGTCAAGCATGAGGCGACTGACATGGCTAGGCATCGATAACCACAGAGTAGCAACAACCCATCTCAGGCGGCGATTGGAATGAGACGGTGGCGTTGAATTAGGTTGAAACCCAAATGGGTCGGCAAGTTTCGACTTTGGTAAGTTACTGCATATCAACTCCGACGAATGGTTGAAGATGGTTGGTGGTGGAACTAAGAACTGGCGGCGACATCGAGATGGTGTAGAAGAAGACAAATCGCAAGATCTAAATTCGCAATTGCAAAGTTGGCCACAAAGTAAAAGTGAAGAGTAAAAATTTAGCTAAGTGTTACTATAATAATACCACCTGAAAAATGATCGGTACTCATCCATAAGGATCAGTATCGACTTAAGTGATTCAAAGAAAGAAGGAAAGAGAATGGAAATATAAATAAAAAGCGAAAGAAGAAGAAAGATGAAATCCTACACGACCAAACGAAAGAAGAAACTTTTAGAATTTCCAGAACTAGGTAAAGAATCTAAGTGGGATATTTTAGCTCCTATATCGTTCAGGGGATGTGAATCTACAATTGTTTAAAGCACATATTGGTCCAGAAAGGATGCACCACTTTATGAAGACATTTATGAGGATGAAGACAACCATTAAAATCTGAGTTCGAAGTCAATAGCTTATTCTGATCCAAACATGCTTTGTTGACACAAATGATACTCTAGGGCAAGTGTTATCTTCCTTTTGAACCAAACGATTTCTCAATGAATCAAAACCGTTGAATGCTTGTGAAATGAACTAGAAGTCCAGAATGCAAATGAAGTGGCAAAGTCTAGATGAAGTCTAATGGTCATTTTGATCCTTGTTGACTAGAAGAAAGTACTTAGCCGCTTTTTAGACAGGTCAAGTAATGAAAAGCAAAAAAGTTGATGACCCAAGTTACGAAACACAACTCGATACCGATCCATGTTTCACAACTCAATACCAATCCTTTATTACATGCAATGAATTAGCATAACCTCGTTAAAAGATGGAAGATAAAGCTAAAGTAAAGAAAACGAGGACAATGTCACGTAACTCGGTACCGAACCATCATCAACCATGATTTTGGCCACGATATTTTACCTAAAGCTTCGGGCTTGAAGTGGAGAACGTATGTGAGTTATTTTTGACGATTATAGTAATGGATTTCATCTATAAATAGAGAAGGAGGTGCATTGAAAAATGGGTTTTGATCTTCTCTTTCTGATCTCTATTATTTGATTTTACACAATGTGATAACCCGGATTTCTGGACATCTGTAATTGATATAATAATTGGGTAAATTAATAGAAATACTGAATTATAGATTGAACAAACGAATCTGATCAAATAAATATTTATATTTATAAGTTGAGCAAATTAAATATGTGTTATTATGAGCTGATTCTAAATTGAGTTTGAATTTGAATTTGAAATTCAAATTGATAAATATCTTAAAAATAAATTGGATTTTAAAAACTCTATATTTTAAAGTTAATAAGAATAATTTTCTAATATAATAATATATAGGTTTATATATATTGTATTGAAAGTTATGTTTTAAAATTTATATATGTAATGTAAGGTTGGTTTGTAAATATAAAATTATATAAACATAAAACATAAGAAGATATTTAAATATAGATTAGGACATTTGTAGCTTGTGCATGCCATGCAAAATACAAGTGGCATTTTTTCTTTTAAATTGAAATATAATTAAGTGTTTAGAGAAACCAGGCTGTATATCTTATCTTTCTCAATCCCTCTTCTTTCCTTCTTTCAAAAACTAAAACAAATTCAACAACTTCGATTGCTCAAATATTCAACCTGAAGCTAAGCAAAGATTCAACTCAAGACACATCAAAGTATAGATTAATTCAAGATTCAATTCAAGTTCAAATTCAAGCAAAGATACAAGTTTATCTCAACTAAAAACAAAGTAGATCGGATCAAAGAAATCTGTTTCCAGTTTTCAAATCCTGGTTCCTTTGTTAAAAAAAAAAAAATTGTGAGTAAACATTTGAATTTAAAAACAGTTTTAAACTTATGTTTATGCTTAAATGTTATGATGAATCTCTGTTAAAATAATGTTTGCATGTTTATTTTAAGTAGAATTGAATGTAAATGATGTGTGCATGTCTGGGTTCAGGAACATATATCTCTGTTCCAGGTTTACAGGGTTTAAACCAAATTCAAAATTCCAAATCTCTTAATCTAGTTCATATTTGATGATGATGTAAACTAAGAAAATATTTGTTTGCAAGCATAGTTTAGGTTAAAATTAGTTTGTGAATTTATTATGCTGTGTAGCCAATTATTGATAAGTTTTACAGTAAATAACATACTTTGGTAAAAATTTATTATTTTTAAATTTAGAATTCAAGCATGCAATTAGGATTCTTGTATAGAATATGAATTTTAGTAGTAAAATTAGAATTTTTAGTGTTCTATATCACAAGAAATTGAAGGATGACCTAAATTCATTCGAAAATTATTTTCTATCGGCTTCGTCGTTGAGAGGTGGTGTGGCTGGGTCTGAAAGGGGCTGGTGGACCTAAGGAAGATGTCGACCATGGCGGAATCTTGGATTTGGATTGGGATTGGATAGTCGAGGGGGTTTTAGGGTTTAAGAAGGGATGTGGCCATGGTGAAGTCGAGGAATTTTTGAAGGGAAAGGGTGCGACCGGAGTATGTGATTTTTGGTAGGAATGTTGAGTAGTGGAAGAGTTTGCGATCGGTGGAGGAATCGAGAAAATCAGAAGGGAATGGCGAGTGCAGTTCGTCAATTGGTGGAGATAGGTGGGTTTTGGGTGTTTGGAGGTTTGGGAAATTTATCGATTTCGATCGGAAGGATGGCAGGCTTCGGCGATGTGGCGAGTGGAATATGGTGATGATGTGCGACTCGGCCGTAGTGTCGCGTCGATGAGTTGGTCGGAGGTGGGATTGTGCACGTGCACAGCGTGTACGTGGGAGCTTCCTCGGCTGGCGATCGAACGAAGAGGATAGGGGTTCGATTCCAGGTCGTATCGTGTTGCGTGATGTTCGCATGGGATGTTGAGTTGATCAGAGGTGATCTTCCGGTTCGAGGCATCAGGATTCAAGTGTTTTGGATGGTGTTCCTGGAATTGAACTGGAAGCAGAGAGGTTTGGAGAGGGAAGAAGGTGGGAAGGTCTTCGTTGTTTTCTTCGATTGGGTTTGGGCTTCGGCCCATGATGTTGTAATTAGTAAAATAGGATATGGAATGGAGAATTTAAAGATAAACATTTGTTAATTTAATTTGAAAAGGGTTTTCAAAGATATAAGTATATAAAAATTTAAATGTTTGAATTGTTCTTGATTAAAGTAGAATCATAATTCAAATTGATTTTTTTATTGATTTCTAAATTGATTTTAATGAAGTAAATGGTTTGAGTAAGTATTTAATATAAATGCAAAGTTATTCTTAATTAGTTAAGTTGAGGTTAATTTAGGATAATTAATTAAAATAAATTTAAGGTTAATTACATATTTGTAATTAAGAATAATTACTTAATAAAGTAATTAGAGGATGGTTAATTAAAGATTAAGTGATGATTAATTAGTCAATTAATTAATGTAATAAATTTTAGGTTAATTAATAAGTCTAATTAATTAAATATAATCACTTATGATTAATTAAGAGAAATTACTTAGTAAAGTAATAAATGGGTAATTTCTGAATGTAATTAATGAAAGAATAATTAGTTAATGAAAGAAATTAGAAGTTAATTAATTAAAAAGGATAATTACTTTTTGGAAGGAATTAATGAAAGGTAATTAAGGATTAATTACTTAGATAATTAATTAAGGATAATTAATATGATTAATTAAGGATAATTAATGTGATAAATTAAGGTTAATTAATTAATAAATGTGATTAATTAAGGTTAAATTAATTAATGTGATTAATTAATAGAGGTGATAAAAAAAGGATAATTACTTAATTTAAAAGTAATTAGTGGATAATTAATGAAAGTAAATTGTGGATAATTACTTAATGGAAATGATTTAAGGTTAATTAATGGGAGTAATTAAGGAATAATTACTTAGTATGATTAATTAAGGTTTAATTAATTTAAGGTAAGTGATTAATAGTTAATTGATTTATGTAATTAATTAAAGGATAATTACTTGATGTAATTAAATTAAATAGGATAATTAATAAATCTAGAATTAAAGGTTAATTATTAATTAATTTATCCTTTAACTATTAATTAATAAATTGATTAAGTAGGATCAAGTGATTAGTTCTTAAGTAATTAATTTAATTTAAGTTAATTAAATTAATTAGAATTGTTTTAAACTTAAACAGCTTTGCTTAAGATGATTCGAAGAGACCGGAGTCGGGTATTAGTAAATGCCCGAAACCACTTCGATTCTTTATAGATTGATATGAGAAATCAATAGACTGAAATGGAATAATTTAAATGATTGGACCATTTAAAACTAAGTAAAGGTACTTAGGGATTGATTAAGTGTTGACTATAACAAGTTGTGAACTTGTAGTGATGAACGAGTTACCCCGGGTTTTAAATAAAGTTCTATGCATTAGAATTTCTTGTTAGATGAGTTTACTCACGCTGGTTTCCAGCCTGACCCGGGTGTTACTTTATTGTAATGCTCGGGTCAGACCGAGTATTACAGATTTTCAGGTTAGGACGTTCTGGAGCTCAGGAGGCGAGCTGGATGGCAGGAACGTATGGAGTATGATCCGTTGAGTATTATTGATTTGTATCTGAACATGTTATTTTAATTGTTCAGTGTTTGGGAAAAAGTTGTAACTCTGATGTATTGATGAAAATTAACAAATACAGTTTTCTTTGTATAAATGATATTATTATTTGATATTGTATTTTGATCCGCTGCGAATGTGAGAATCTGTGTCTTGTTTTGTTTCTTCTTCTATCTCTTTTCTTTTTCTCCTAACTATCCAGAATTTTCGAGTTCGAAAATTCCGGGTTGTTACAGTTGGTATCAGAGCGAAGGTTAAGCGAGAACCTTGGCTCTGGTGGGATTACTCATTAAGGATAGGGTCAATGGTACCCTAAAAATGAGTTGAGTATATATATATGATAGAACGTACTTGTTATTTTTCTATATAAAGATTTTAAATGGTTTTAAGGGTAAATGATTTTATATAAAATTATATTTTGATATATAAAATGATATTTCTTTCTAATAAATATTAAGGTAATTGGTTGTTGAATCATTGGAATTAAATTAAATAATAAGAATTAAGTGATAATAGTAATACAACCAAATTGGAATTAAATGAAGATAAGTTTGAAATGGATTCAAACTGAAATTAAAATCTTGAATTTGTAGAAGTGTTATCGGAATAAAGATAATAATAAATTGGTTTCCAAATATGATAATCTTGATTATTAGCATAAATGATGTAAATGATTAAGTAAAATGAAATGTTTAGGGAAGTAAACTTTTAAAGTGAGTATGACTTATAAATTGGAATTGAAGATAATTTAAAATTATGAAATTTTAAATCTAAATCCAGAAAACTTGAAATTGTTTTAAAGAAGTTTGTTTTGAATTAAAACCAAAGGTGGTTTAAAAATTTAAAGTATAACTTGGTGTATAAAGAAAATGTATATATGAGGATATACATAATATCAAAGATGATTTGAAATAAACTCTAAGTGTTGAGTTTTAAATTTTTCCTTGGAATGTGATATGAAAACCCAAAGTGATAAGTTTTTGAACTTATAAGTGGAAAGATTATTAATATAAAAGTTTAAAATTTGAAATGGGAATTCAAATTGGGTAAAGTTGGTTGGATTAAATTGAATTTAACTGAAGGAAAGTTAAATGAGTTTAGAATGAACAACTTGAATTAGAAATTTCAAGATGAAATTAAAATTTAACTTGGGAAGTTAAATGGTTGATTTGAAATGGGAGTTATGAGTGATCTCAAAAATGGGTTTGAGATCTGGAAATTGAAATAGATAATAAATTAGAATCTGAAGATTAAATTGTTTTTGAATTCAGAATTAAATGGTTTAAAGATTTAATTTGTTAAAATTAAAAATAAAGGTTGAATTAATTTAAAAGTATAGGAATTATGATTTAAGGAATTAAATCAATTTTAACTCGAATTTATATAATTCGAGATAGTTTAAAATTGAGATTTAAATTGAATTAGTTCAAACTGAATTTGATTTGAATAAATGGGAATTGTGATTTAAGATAAATAAGTTTAAAATTCAAATGGAAAATTTGAAATGGATTAATTTAAAATAAAAATTGAAGATTGAATGAGTTCAAAATTCAAATGGGAATTGGGATTAATTCAAACTGGAATTGAAATAAATAAAATTGGTTCAATTTGAAATTTATATGAATTAATTGAAATTGTGATTAAAGTTGAATAAGATTAAAAATCAAATGGAATTTGATTTGAATTTGGAAAGGAATTAAGATTAATTCAACTTGAATTGGGATTGAATTAAATTCAATGGAAATTGAAGTATTGAGTCAATTTAAATGGAAGTAGAATTTAAATTGAATTGATGGGAAATTAATTGGAAATGGAGATTGGGAAATTAAACAGTTTGGCTCTGAATTATTTTCAAAATAAATTGTTTTAATACAAATATATTTTTCCAAACTATTTACTATATAATTTTTCTTCTTAAACCCCAAACTATCTTATACTTATTTTACAATTATTTTAGAACTATTTAACTATTTTGAAACTGTCTTATAAACTAATTACTATTTTTCAGTTACTTATATCTAATCACTATTTTAAAAACTATTTTGCAATTATCTAACTATTTTATACCTACTTAACTATTTTACAACTATTTTACAAACTAACAACTATTTTTCAACTACTTATCTATTTTAAACTTTTCCAAGCTATTTTTAAATTTAAATAGGTCAGAATTCAAACTGTTTGTAATTAAAGTAATAACTCAATTGGAAATGGAAGCAATTGAGAATAAGTGAATGGAATTAAAGGAAATGTGAATAGAGAAGAGAATTGATCTAGCTAATAACCAATAAAGATAAATACGTAGGATATACGTAAATTATTCTATTCGCATAATGATTTGATCCAGATTCGAACACAGAATTTCGAGATAGTATTATCGATCCGAGTTAGGATTTTTCGCTCGATTTTCAACGGCGAACCTGGATATGGATTTTGATTGGTTCTGGATATTCTCTATCATAGTTGTGACTATGCAAGGAGAATGACGGTTTCTGATCAGGAAACCAAATCTGAGTCCGCACTAGGAAGTCGGGTGGACAATACTAGTTCGGAAGAGAAATTGTGTGATCGAAGAGCGATCAGATTGATATTGCGTAAGGATGATATGTGTACATCGTACGAGTTTGAATGAAATTGATATTGAAGTTTATGAATAAGGAATTTGAAATGGTTTTGAAATGAAAAGTATATTTGTGAAATATAATGGAATTGGATATTTCTTTGGTTGAAATTTACTTTATGGAGGTAAGTAAATGGTAAGTAACTTTATAAAGAAATCAAACTTAAATATTTGATTTGGCAATAAATAAAGTTATATTTTGTAATATGATAAACTCCCCTTATTGAATCTAGCCAGAATAAAAAGGGTTTTGAAATATTTGAAGTATAAAAAGAGATTTTATACCAGTTTGAAATAATCCAAAGATTTTTCAAAAGTTATATATATATATATATAAAGGATCTTATGAGAATGATTTTGGAAAAGGTTTTGGAACCTATGAATTTGGAAAAGGCTTTTGATTTTTGGGAAAATCAATTTTGGATTTTGGAAAGCTTAGTTTGAGAATTATCGATTTTGGTAATCGATTTTGTGTAAAGGAGATTTTGATAAATCATAAAGGGTATGATTTGAAGATACTATAAGTATATAGTACAAAGTATTTTGAGAATAGCTCTGGGGAAAAAGGCGCTTCCTTGAAATGAACTTCTCAGGAGTACCACTGGGTGGTACTGCCTTGAACCCCAAGGGGGGATTCTAAAGTTGATCCTGTGAGGAGTCCGGACAAAACTAGTTCCTGAGGATTATTTGTAGCGAAAGTCGAGGGGCTGGTGCCCACAGAGGCATTTGAGTTATGCTGTGACAACAATTTAACTCAATGTCACTACGATCTACTGCAGACCATAGCGAAAGTCATGTGTGCCGCTGAGAGCCAACTGTCTACGTTTGATTTTATATCGGTAGACTGTGACACTATGGTAACATAGCGAAAGTCGTTTGTGCCGCTGAGAGCCAACTGTCTGCGTTTGATTTTATATCGGTAGACTGCGACCTATGTGGGAGAAGTTTCATTTTGACAGCGAAATCGTGTGTGCCGCTGAGAGCCAACAGTTACATGGACTTTTGCTGCGACGGCAACGTAACCCTGGGATGTAACTGCGATCTGTTGTGGGTTCCATGCTGTCATCAGTTACATGGACTTTTGCTGCGATGGCAACGTAACCCGTGATGTAACTGTGACCATGGATGGGGGTGATGATTTCCAGAGCATTCTCACCAAAGATATTTCCTCTATTTTCAAAAACGTTTTCGATATTTTCAAATAAAGTATTTTCCAAATATTTTCACTGGGTGTTGAAAATGGGTCTGCTAAGTACTTATAGATTTTCAGTCTTACGCCTGATCAACGTATGACCGAATTTCTGTGAGAACGAGAATGGACTTGTTGAAACATCGAGTTATAAAAGTATTTTTATAAAAACTATTTTTGTAATATTATATAGATTTTGAAAGTGTTTTAAAAAAAAAAATGATCTAAGAATAATTTATCTGATTTTAAATTATTGAATAAAATTATGTCTTCGTTCCTTTTCGAGGACGAAAAGATTTTAAGGGGGGAGGAATGTGATAACCCGGATTTCTGGACATCTGTAATTGATATAATAATTGGGTAAATTAATAGAAATACTGAATTATAGATTGAACAAACGAATCTGATCAAATAAATATTTATATTTATAAGTTGAGCAAATTAAATATGTGTTATTATGAGCTGATTCTAAATTGAGTTTGAATTTGAATTTGAAATTCAAATTGATAAATATCTTAAAAATAAATTGGATTTTAAAAACTCTATATTTTAAAGTTAATAAGAATAATTTTCTAATATAATAATATATAGGTTTATATATATTGTATTGAAAGTTATGTTTTAAAATTTATATATGTAATGTAAGGTTGGTTTGTAAATATAAAATTATATAAACATAAAACATAAGAAGATATTTAAATATAGATTAGGACATTTGTAGCTTGTGCATGCCATGCAAAATACAAGTGGCATTTTTTCTTTTAAATTGAAATATAATTAAGTGTTTAGAGAAACCAGGCTGTATATCTTATCTTTCTCAATCCCTCTTCTTTCCTTCTTTCAAAAACTAAAACAAATTCAACAACTTCGATTGCTCAAATATTCAACCTGAAGCTAAGCAAAGATTCAACTCAAGACACATCAAAGTATAGATTAATTCAAGATTCAATTCAAGTTCAAATTCAAGCAAAGATACAAGTTTATCTCAACTAAAAAAAAAGTAGATCGGATCAAAGAAATCTGTTTCCAGTTTTCAAATCCTGGTTCCTCTGTTAAAAAAAAAAAAAAATTGTGAGTAAACATTTGAATTTAAAAACAGTTTTAAACTTATGTTTATGCTTAAATGTTATGATGAATCTCTGTTAAAATAATGTTTGCATGTTTATTTTAAGTAGAATTGAATGTAAATGATGTGTGCATGTCTGGGTTCAGGAACATATATCTCTGTTCCAGGTTTACAGGGTTTAAACCAAATTCAAAATTCCAAATCTCTTAATCTAGTTCATATTTGATGATGATGTAAACTAAGAAAATATTTGTTTGCAAGCATAGTTTAGGTTAAAATTAGTTTGTGAATTTATTATGCTGTGTAGCCAATTATTGATAAGTTTTACAGTAAATAACATACTTTGGTAAAAATTTATTATTTTTAAATTTAGAATTCAAGCATGCAATTAGGATTCTTGTATAGAATATGAATTTTAGTAGTAAAATTAGAATTTTTAGTGTTCTATATCACAAGAAATTGAAGGATGACCTAAATTCATTCGAAAATTATTTTCTATCGGCTTCGTCGTTGAGAGGTGGTGTGGCTGGGTCTGAAAGGGGCTGGTGGACCTAAGGAAGATGTCGACCATGGCGGAATCTTGGATTTGGATTGGGATTGGATAGTCGAGGGGGTTTTAGGGTTTAAGAAGGGATGTGGCCATGGTGAAGTCGAGGAATTTTTGAAGGGAAAGGGTGCGACCGGAGTATGTGATTTTTGGTAGGAATGTTGAGTAGTGGAAGAGTTTGCGATCGGTGGAGGAATCGAGAAAATCAGAAGGGAATGGCGAGTGCAGTTCGTCAATTGGTGGAGATAGGTGGGTTTTGGGTGTTTGGAGGTTTGGGAAATTTATCGATTTCGATCGGAAGGATGGCAGGCTTCGGCGATGTGGCGAGTGGAATATGGTGATGATGTGCGACTCGGCCGTAGTGTCGCGTCGATGAGTTGGTCGGAGGTGGGATTGTGCACGTGCACAGCGTGTACGTGGGAGCTTCCTCGGCTGGCGATCGAACGAAGAGGATAGGGGTTCGATTCCAGGTCGTATCGTGTTGCGTGATGTTCGCATGGGATGTTGAGTTGATCAGAGGTGATCTTCCGGTTCGAGGCATCAGGATTCAAGTGTTTTGGATGGTGTTCCTGGAATTGAACTGGAAGCAGAGAGGTTTGGAGAGGGAAGAAGGTGGGAAGGTCTTCGTTGTTTTCTTCGATTGGGTTTGGGCTTCGGCCCATGATGTTGTAATTAGTAAAATAGGATATGGAATGGAGAATTTAAAGATAAACATTTGTTAATTTAATTTGAAAAGGGTTTTCAAAGATATAAGTATATAAAAATTTAAATGTTTGAATTGTTCTTGATTAAAGTAGAATCATAATTCAAATTGATTTTTTTATTGATTTCTAAATTGATTTTAATGAAGTAAATGGTTTGAGTAAGTATTTAATATAAATGCAAAGTTATTCTTAATTAGTTAAGTTGAGGTTAATTTAGGATAATTAATTAAAATAAATTTAAGGTTAATTACATATTTGTAATTAAGAATAATTACTTAATAAAGTAATTAGAGGATGGTTAATTAAAGATTAAGTGATGATTAATTAGTCAATTAATTAATGTAATAAATTTTAGGTTAATTAATAAGTCTAATTAATTAAATATAATCACTTATGATTAATTAAGAGAAATTACTTAGTAAAGTAATAAATGGGTAATTTCTGAATGTAATTAATGAAAGAATAATTAGTTAATGAAAGAAATTAGAAGTTAATTAATTAAAAAGGATAATTACTTTTTGGAAGGAATTAATGAAAGGTAATTAAGGATTAATTACTTAGATAATTAATTAAGGATAATTAATATGATTAATTAAGGATAATTAATGTGATAAATTAAGGTTAATTAATTAATAAATGTGATTAATTAAGGTTAAATTAATTAATGTGATTAATTAATAGAGGTGATAAAAAAAGGATAATTACTTAATTTAAAAGTAATTAGTGGATAATTAATGAAAGTAAATTGTGGATAATTACTTAATGGAAATGATTTAAGGTTAATTAATGGGAGTAATTAAGGAATAATTACTTAGTATAATTAATTAAGGTTTAATTAATTTAAGGTAAGTGATTAATAGTTAATTGATTTATGTAATTAATTAAAGGATAATTACTTGATGTAATTAAATTAAATAGGATAATTAATAAATCTAGAATTAAAGGTTAATTATTAATTAATTTATCCTTTAACTATTAATTAATAAATTGATTAAGTAGGATCAAGTGATTAGTTCTTAAGTAATTAATTTAATTTAAGTTAATTAAATTAATTAGAATTGTTTTAAACTTAAACAGCTTTGCTTAAGATGATTCGAAGAGACCGGAGTCGGGTATTAGTAAATGCCCGAAACCACTTCGATTCTTTATAGATTGATATGAGAAATCAATAGACTGAAATGGAATAATTTAAATGATTGGACCATTTAAAACTAAGTAAAGGTACTTAGGGATTGATTAAGTGTTGACTATAACAAGTTGTGAACTTGTAGTGATGAACGAGTTACCCCGGGTTTTAAATAAAGTTCTATGCATTAGAATTTCTTGTTAGATGAGTTTACTCATGCTGGTTTCCAGCCTGACCCGGGTGTTACTTTATTGTAATGCTCGGGTCAGACCGAGTATTACAGATTTTCAGGTTAGGACGTTCTGGAGCTCAGGAGGCGAGCTGGATGGCAGGAACGTATGGAGTATGATCCGTTGAGTATTATTGATTTGTATCTGAACATGTTATTTTAATTGTTCAGTGTTTGGGAAAAAGTTGTAACTCTGATGTATTGATGAAAATTAACAAATACAGTTTTCTTTGTATAAATGATATTATTATTTGATATTGTATTTTGATCCGCTGCGAATGTGAGAATCTGTGTCTTGTTTTGTTTCTTCTTCTATCTCTTTTCTTTTTCTCCTAACTATCCAGAATTTTCGAGTTCGAAAATTCCGGGTTGTTACACACAAAAACTTTGTCAAATCCTTACCTGAGTTATTGGATGCTAGGTTGTAAGATTCTCATTATAAAAGAAAAGTATAATAAGCAACAAAGTTGATAGTAGATGTAGGCTATTGGTTTAGGCCGAATCACTCTGATTCTTGTGTGTTCTTATCTCTTTTATTCTCTTAAGTTTCATAATTTTCATTTATTATTTGTTGGGTGTTTGTCCCACTTTTAGAGCAAACTATACCAGAGGAAATATCTACATACTGAGCATTCTAGCTAACTGAAAAACTCAAGGTCTATCGAGTTACTACTATCAAATGAGTGCCATATTAACTGCCCTCTATGTATCCTCAAGTCAACCTGGTTATGGGCAACTGAATATACATGAAGAGATTTGTTATCCCTACTCCACCTATTATCCTCGCACAAAATAATTAATGATGAAAGAAAGCAAAATGATTTGAAGTCACTGTGATGAAATGAAAGTTTCTTGAGTACTCAAAATACCGATACTATAAAAACTCCCAAAAACCAAACAATGAAATCTGTGAATCGAAAATAACAAAATGTGCGTCCAAAAATCTGTATAGGTAGGCAAGTATGGGACTACCCCAATTGCACATGATAATGCAGTCAAAGTCCAAATCTACCACGGTCTCAATATATGCAACCTGAATCACCACTACTGGTACTGAAAAACACGTTACCAACAAGATATGGTACAAACAACCGAGCAAGTTCCAAATCACGCCTAGTGTATTCTATCAGTAGGATACTCTGTCCGTATGATGTCCATGACAGTTGTAGTCGCACTAACTCTTATAGCAGTGGTGCTTTGATAAATGCTGGAGAAGTGTATAAATGTCATAAAAGATCTCGAATAAGCATAGGATCACCCCACCTATCATTATATAAAATTGATGGAAAAACAACTACTCATATGCTAATATCGATAAGCATAGTAAAGTCTAATGGTGTAATTCCTAGCTCTCCACAAGTAAAATAAAATGTATGGATGATTTTATACTACCGAAAAGCAATAGCAGCACACAATCGAACATTGCCTTTGATAACATTACAGATGCCTAAATGTTAAATTACATAATAAGTTAACCTAACTAAACTACAATGAATTGGGGAAATAATTTTCAAATTAAACGAATGATTAATTACCTAAAAAATGATGAAATCCAAGCTCATGCAAAAACCCTACAACTCTAGGAATATTTGCCAAATGCTTGTGAAAATATTTTAATGTGGTAGCTAACGAACGCCGGGAACGAATATTTTATGGCTGTTATAGTTAAACGAAACCTTAATAAACGTAATAATAAGATATAACTGCTAAAAAAAGATACTTACATCCAAGCTGATCTGCGTGCTAACATGTGCTTCACTTTTCGCAAGTACCCGAAAATCAGCAAGAATTTTCTGCACAGTTAGGTTTAGATCCTCACAACTGCTCGGCTCAATAACTCTAATAGAAGCCTATGTCACTCCCCTATAACTACTGCTCACGTGACAACCTCGACGGCCTCCTTGACCCCTTTGATCTTCACGACCGCCTATGCTCTCCTTGCCAGCCTCTTCGGCTGAAGCAGCTTCAAATATTTCTTCTATCCTGTGCTCATGTCAAAACACAACAATCACATTCTCTGTGCCACGGCCACCACCGCCACCACTGTTACTTTTCCCATACATGAACTTTTTTGCAACTTTTTTTAACAATATAGATATTTTAGAACGTATAGATCACAAAAACAAGGTCTAATTTGTCTAATATTGATTGGATTTGGGGGATTAGGGTGAAATTTATTGTGTAAAATGGGATTTTGAGATCTGGTTTTCGAAAGCGAAATAAAAATGAGAGGAAGGAGGAAGAAAACTGAATTGGCTGTTGTTTTGGGAAAGAAAATTAAAACGACGAAGTCTTCACCGTTGTAAAATCTAAACGGCGAAGTCTTCGCTGTTTTAATTTTAAAACTGCGAAGCTTTTGTCATTTCAATAACATGGAAAAAGCTTGGTGGTTTTATTTCCATTCCACTTATTTATTGAACTGATTTGATGGTTGGTTTTCGTTTCTTTGGATGTAGAACTCGCCCATTGGGTATAAAAATAAATGAGAAGGCACAAGTGAATGGTTTGGTTGTTGGTAATTGTCTAAATGCAATCAATAATATTCACTTGCTTTTTTGTCTATTCAAAGCAGTAAAGCAATAAAAATGTATAAACACGAGGGCCATAATATATATCTTCTTCCTTTTTGACGCAGCGGATATTACAAAACAAGATAGATCGATGAACGTAGCAATCGGTGGATTGAGAAATACTGAAATGCCCAAATTCGTTGATCCGAAGATGCCGAATTCTAGCTATCTCTGACACGTTGATTGCGCACGATACCGTGAAGAGAGATCTACAATTCTTCGAGCGTTGATCAAGCGCACTTGATTCCGCGAATTGACTTCAACGATCGAAGATTCGAGCGCACTCGAATGTCGAAGGTGGAGATAGGAGATACACTCAACTACCGATTTTAATTGAAAGCACAAAGCTAACAAACAAGAATTTTATTCAAAATCAACAACCATTTACAATGACATTACATCCCTATTTATAGGGTTTACAACACAACACAAATGACTTAAGAAAATTACAACACTCAACAACACGAGTTACAAAACGAATTACAAACGACCTAACAGTATTTTAACGACCTAAGGCATCAACGACTTAAACAAACTCGTTCACGCGACTTAACATCTTCACACGACTTATCAAATTATCTTGCGACTTATCAAAATCCTCTCGCGACTTATCGGAATCATCTTGCGAGCTACGAATCTTCACACGAGCTAAGACAATTGCAGCAGCGACCTAGTAAATGAATTTCGCGACATACTTAGGTCGTCCACGAACTACTGAGCTTTCCAGCGACTCAAGGTATCGCGACTTGGAGGGATGGAGTTAGGTCGTGGAGAGGGGTTTAGGTCGCCGGAGTTAGGTTGTGACGAGGGTTTTAGGTCGCTGGAGTTAGGTCGTGGAAGGAAAGGAGTTAAGTCGTGAGATTTTGGGTCGCGCTTTTGGGATAAGGCCGGGATCGTTAGGTCGTGGGTGTTGCTAAGTCGTAGGTCGCGGTGAGGTGTTAAGTCGTGGGCCTGGGATTGTGGTGGAGTTAGGTCGCTGGAGCGATTTAGGGTAGTGGAGGTAGGTCGTGAGAATGATTTTAAGTCGTTGGCTTTCGATAGGTCGTGGCGATGTTAGGTCGCGGAAATTAGGTCGTGGGAATGGTTTTAGGTCGCTGGCCTTCGGTAAGTCGTGGAGCTTAGGTCGTGGTGATGTTAGGTCGCGGAATTGGGTTTTGCGACTTATCCTGGTGAGTGTTGCATCATCCTCCCCTTGTTGGAAAGAATTCGTCCTCGAATTTAAAATTTCTTCCCCATTGGGTTGTTCATCTTTATAATAAGGTATAAGATGTTTAACATTAAACACGTCAGAAGTGTAAACATCCTCTGGTAGCTTCAACTTATAAGCATTTTCATTGATCCGTTTTATAATTTTTACTAGACCAATCTTTCGGGCTTTCAACTTGTTATAAGCACCCACTGGAAATCGATCCTTCGTTAACACGGCATACACCCAATCACCCTCGTTGAACTCCACACTTCTTCTCTTCTTATCTGCAGCTCGTTTATACTTCTCATTTGTCTTCTCCAATCGTTCCTGAACGATTCTATGGAAACCTTTCAACTCATTAACAAAATCAGCAGCTCGCTTAACTGTCCCCTTCGGTTGTGGTACTATCGCTAAATCCAACGGCCCCTTTGGCAAGATCGAATATACAATCTGAAATGGACTGTAACCAGTGCTTCGGTTAACAGCATGATTATGAGCAAATTCTGCCTGACACAACTTTAAGTCACAACTCTTCAAATTGTCTTGTACAAGACATCGCAACAAGTTTCCCATCGATCTATTCACCACTTCTATCTGCCCATCCGTTTGAGGATGATATGCACTACTAAAATTCAGCTTCGTTTCCACCATCTTCCACAAACTCAGCCAAAAGTGACTCAGAAATCGAGTATCCCGGTCGGAAACAATAGATTCAGGTAATCCATGTAAACGATATATTTCTTTAAAGAATATCTGAGCAACATGAACAGCATTCGCCGTCTTCTTACAAGCAATAAAATGTGCCATTTTTGAAAATCGATCAACCACCACATAAATGGAATCGTTTCCCCATTGAGTTCGAGGCAAACCCAAAACAAAATCCATACTCACATCAACCCAAGGCTTAGTTGGTACAGGTAACGGCATATATAATCCAGCATTGGTCGCAGTTCCTTTCGAAACCTGACAGATATGACATCGCTCCACAAACCTTTCCACTTCTTTCCTCATTGATGGCCAAAAATAAGATTGAGAAATCAGCTGTAATGTACGGTCTCTACCCACATGACCTTCCTCATGCAATTCCTTCACAATCTTCAACCGTAAACTGCAATCCGGTATACATAATCGATTTCCCTTGAACAGAAAACCATCTACCATCACAAACTCATCCGTCTCTCCTTTCTTCACTTTATCTACAAACTTCATAAAGTAAGGATCTTCAACAAATAATTCTGGTAGCACATCAAACCCTGTCACATCGACCTTCATTGTAGTCAACACATGATTTCTTCTACTCAATGCATCCGCAACACGATTCGTCACTCCCGATTTGTGTTTCACAACAAACGTAAACTGTTGCAGATATGCAATCCATGATGCCTGTCTTGCTGAAATCTTGTCTTGCCCTTGTAAATGTTTCAACGACTCATGGTCAGTGTAAAGAACAAACTCTTTCTGAAATAGATAGTGTCTCCAGTGTTTAATAGCTTTCACAACAGCATAAAATTCCACATCATAGGTACTATATCTCATCTTCGCTCCTGATAACTTCTCACTGAAATATGCAATCGGACGTCCCCTCTGACTCAACACTCCTCCAATTCCAACCTTCGACGCATCAGTGTGTAGCTCAAACAACAACTGAAAATCGGGTAATACTAGAATTGGTGCGGACGTCAGCAACTCCTTGATCTTCCCAAAAGCATCTCTTGCTTCCTCTGACCATGAAAACTATTTACCCTTCATACAATCTGTAACAGGCGCCATCACACTACTAAAGTGTGGAATAAATCTTCTATAAAATGAAGCCAACCCATGAAAACTCCGAACCTCTGTTATCGTCTTGGGCTGTGGCCAATCTCTAATCGCCTCTACTTTACTCTGATCCACCTGTATTCCTTCCTCTGATACAACATACCCCAAAAATAAAACACTATGCATCATGAACACGCATTTCTTCGTTGTAGCATAAAATTGTTCTTGTCGCAGTACCATCAGCACTTCTCTCAGATGATTCAAATGTTCCTTTGGACTTCCACTATATATCAGAATATCATCGAAATACACCACCACAAACTTCCCAATGAATGGTCTAAAAATCTGATTCATCACCCGCATAAATGTACTCGGCGCATTTGATAAGCCAAATGGCATTACCAACCATTCGTATAGACCCTCCCTGGTTTTAAAAGCAGTCTTCCACTCATCACCTGGCCTGATACGAATTTGATGATATCCGCTCTTCAAATCAATCTTCGAAAAGATTACAGACCCACTGATTTGATCTAACAAATCATCAAGTCTCGGCATCGGAAATCTGTATCTGACTGTGATCTTATTCAATGCTCTACTATCTGTGCACATCCTCCACGTTCCATCCTTTTTGGGTACCAATAAAGCTGGTACAGCACAAGGACTTAAACTCTCCTGCACATGCCCCTGTTCAAGCAATTCTTCCACCTGCCTTCGCAATTCTTCATGTTCCTTCGGACTCATTCGATAATGTGGTCTATGTGGCAACATTGCTCTCGGAACAAGATCAATTTGATGTTGAATGTCTCTCAGCGGCGGTAACTCCTTTGGTAACTCCTCTGGAAATACATCCTCAAATTCTTTTAATACTGGTTTCACTTCTTCTGGAATTTCAACCTCTTCACTGCTCTCACGCCCAATTAACAAGAATACTTCCGGCTCTTCCTCAACCTCCTTAACAAAACCCTTCAAAGATAATAAAGTTTTCAGCTCTTCAATCTCCTCCAGTTTCTTTCCTCTTGTTGACGCTTCTTTGGAACTAGAGTGATTTTAGTACCTTCAAACATGAAACTATGACTGTTGTTTCGCCCATCATGTTGCACCGCCCTATCATATTGCCACGGTCTCCCCAGCAACAAATGACAGACATCCATATCTACATCATCGCACCAAATTTCATCTTTGTATTTCTTTCCAATCGAAAATTTAACACAAGCCCTTCGTCCAACTTTCACCTCACCAACCTTCCTCAACCATGCTAACTTGTACGGTTTAGGATGCTTCTCAGTTTTTAACTCTAACTTCTTCACCGCTTCTGTAGAGATAATATTGTCACAACTTCCAGCATCAATAACAAACTTGCAAACTCTTCCTAGAATAGTGCATGTAGACTGAAAAATGTTATTCCTCAACCAACTACTTTCCTCCTCTTGCTTTGGGGTCAAACAACTTCTCCTCATCATCAATGAGTACCCTTCATCTCCCGAAAACAAGTCTTCCTCCTCCACTGGTAATGAATTAGAACATTCAGCTTCTTCCTCCTCATCCTCAGCTTCCGCAACCATCACTCGTTTCTTAGGCTTTGGACACTAATTGCTTTTATGACCCATCTCCTGGCAATTGTAGCATTTGAAACCATTGTTAACCTTCGCCTTCTCAACCTCCTTCACCACTGGTTTACTGATAGGTTTAGAAACATTAGAACCTCCATTAACGCCCTTCACTTGATTGTTGGAATTTGTAAACACACCACCACCTCGTCGTCCCTGTTTCTCCCAAGCCAACGCTTTCTGGTGTGCTTCCGCTACAGATCTGGGATCAAACATATTTACCATGTCTTGAATCTGCATACGCAATCCTCCAACAAATCTAGCTGTTAATTGTTCCTCTGTCTCCATAATATCGTTCCTTGCAATCAGTTGATAAAATTTGTCAGCATAGTCATTTACAGATTTCGTTCCTTGCCTCAAGTTTTGTAGCCTCTGATACATAAGCGATTGATAATTATAAGGTAAGAACGTTGCTTTCATCAATTTCTTCATATTCTCCCAAGATTCAACCTTTGACTTCCCCATTCGTTCACGTGTAAGTTTGGTTTGCTGCCACCGTGCCAAAGCTCTACCCCTCAACCTTGTAGCAACCAACTTCACTCTACGATGTTCTGGAACTTCCTTGAAGTCAAAAATCTCCTCCACATTAGACACCCAATCTAGAAACTCCTCTGCTTGCATACCACCTTTGAATTCAGGAATTTCAGTCTTCATCCCCGACTCCCACTTGTGATCATACTCAGAGTAATTTCTTCCTTGTCCACGTCCTCGTCCATGAACACTACCACCATCATACTCTTCTTCACAATCCGATGTATATCGATGTCGATCCTGACCACCAACATCTCTACCACCACCATTTCTTCCACCAACATTCCTACGATCTACATTCCTCCGATCTCGATCAGTCACATTTCTATCACGACTTCGATCATCAACATTTCTATCACAATCTCGATCCACGCTTCTATGATCACTATCAACACTTCTCTCTCGATTTGAATGTGGTGAAACTCTACTTCTCCCATGGCTCGATTCAGGTGATACCCTTCTCTGATTTTGACTCATCTCCAACATCATTCTCTCTAATCGACCAATCCTTTCATTAATCTTCTCATTAAAGTTTTCGTTAATTCTTTGCTCCATCTCATCGGCTTCTTCTCTCCCATATAAAGCATCAATGTTGCGATAACGGTTAGCTCTTCTCGGAGGCATGATCACTCTTCAACAAATTCCAATAAAAACTTCACTTCGATCTAAAATTCTTCAAATCAAAACTACCCACTTGTTGAAAACTTCAAAAATCTCCAAACGAACAAATCTCTTCAAAATCTCGATAACCCACTTCTCCAAATGATGTAAATATCGCACAACTCCAAAAATCTACGCAAACTCCTTGCGCTCTAGCTCTGATACCAAATGACGCAGCGGATATTACAAAACAAGATAGATCGATGAACGTAGCAATCGGTGGATTGAGAAATACTGAAATGCCCAAATTCGTTGATCCGAAGATGCCGAATTTTAGCTATCTCTGACACGTTGATCGCGCACGATACCGTGAAGAGTGATCTACAATTCTTCGAGCGTTGATCAAGCGCACTTGATTCCGCGAATTGGCTTCAACGATCGAAGATTCGAGCGCACTCGAATGTCGAAGGTGGAGATAGGAGATACACTCAACTACCGATTTTAATTGAAAGCACAAAGCTAACAAACAAGAATTTTATTCAAAATCAACAACCATTTACAATGACATTACATCCCTATTTATAGGGTTTACAACACAACACAAATGACTTAAGAAAATTACAACACTCAACAACACGAGTTACAAAACGAATTACAAACGACCTAACAGTATTTTAACGACCTAAGGCATCAACGACTTAAACAAACTCGTTCACGCGACTTAACATCTTCACACGACTTATCAAATTATCTTGCGACTTATCAAAATCCTCTCGCGACTTATCGGAATCATCTTGCGAGCTACGAATCTTCACACGAGCTAAGACAATTGCAGCAGCGACCTAGTAAATGAATTTCGCGACATACTTAGGTCGTCCACGAACTACTGAGCTTTCCAGCGACTCAAGGTATCGCGACTTGGAGGGATGGAGTTAGGTCGTGGAGAGGGGTTTAGGTCGCCGGAGTTAGGTTGTGACGAGGGTTTTAGGTCGCTGGAGTTAGGTCGTGGAAGGAAAGGAGTTAAGTCGTGAGATTTTGGGTCGCGCTTTTGGGATAAGGCCGGGATCGTTAGGTCGTGGGTGTTGCTAAGTCGTAGGTCGTGGTGGGGTGTTAAGTCGTGGGCCTAGGATTGTGATGGAGTTAGGTCGCTGGAGCGATTTAGGGTAGTGAAGGTAGGTCGTGAGAATGATTTTTAAGTCGTTGGCTTTCGGTAGGTCGTGGAGCTTAGGTCGTGGCGATGTTAGGTCGCGGAAATTAGGTCGTGGGAATGGTTTTAGGTCGCTGGCCTTTGGTAAGTCGTGGAGCTTAGGTCGTGGTGATGTTAGGTCGCGGAATTGGGTTTCGCGACTTATCCTGGTGAGTGCTGCATCATTTTTATTAGGAAAACAAAACGTTTGCGGTAAAACCAAAGAGTGTTACAGGCTTGAACCACTAATATTTCTTTACTATTGCGTTATCTTGTATTTGCCCGTACCATCTAAGCTTACTTTCTCTAAAAAAAAAATATTTATCGGTGCCACTACTCGTTTCTCTTTAACCTTCTTGCTCCCATCTCTTACCATTCTCATTCTCCCTACGTTAAACTTATTTACAGTTTCTTTGCAGGAACCAACATTATCCTCCGTACAATATAACATGTTTAATCATTGCTCGATAAAATTTCATTTTAGTTTATCTAGTACTCTACTGTAACATAACATGACACCCATATATATGCTAATTCGACTTGACATGTCAGTTTCTATTTCTCCATCATCTTGTGTTTATTCAACCTAGGCATTTAAACCTATCTTTTTTGTTCAGCGTTTGATCTTAGTATTCTCATCGTATATATTACTTTCTCTTGTTTCTTTACTAACATTGCATTGTACCCCTTTGCTACGGTTTTCACACGTATCTTGAATTAAGTTTATCAGGTGTTTTTAATTTTGTTTGTTACTTAAAGTCCACTAAATTATGTGTTTTGGTACTTATCATGAGTTTTTCTGCTTCCTAGAGCTATAAATAGCATAATCCAACTATAAATATGTGTCAAAAACAAATAATAAAAACATATAAAATTTCCTCGGTTTTGCAACGAATCTTTTATATGCTTATAAATGAATAGTAACAATAAACTAAAATAATATTTAGAAATAATAAAAATGTTAACATCCGTAAAAGGCAAGCAAATTACTTCCTCTTTGCTATAGTTTTCTTTTCATAAAAAATGTGAATCTGTCCATGGAAAGCTTTAGAAATTTACTACGAATTATCCACGATTTTCTGCTTGTCATCAAAGGCACAATGAAATTTGCCCAGGAATTTTTTCAAAGCTATTTTCCCCTATGATGACCATTCTTTGGTAGTGTGACTCAACTTTAGTACTGATTGAAAACCAGCCCATACCAATTATTGTTGAAGATTCGAACCTTGGTAACTAATAAGTTTAAACTTGTTTGAATGATCATTGAGTTATATTCTAGTATTACTTTTCCAAAACTGAAGGAAAAACAATATTCTTTGCCTGAAAATTACTTCTAGTAATCTAGCAAAATGATCTTGTTAAATCTAATCATTTCCTTGCTTCTGAATGCATATAATACAACATATTATGTGATATTCATGTATTATAAGTGGACTGATAAATTACCGCTATCTCTTATTTTGAGAAAAGTAGAAAATGGTAGATTTATTGTCACAATACGGTAAGGGGAAGTTTACCGTCATCATCACAGCCTGACTGGTAGAGATCAACCGTCTACACTAGCAAGGATTTCCTATTCTGATTATAAGTGAGTTACTGTTTTTAACCCGCCTAAAAATTAAAAATTAAAATATATAAATAATCCAATGAAGTTTGACAATGGTATGTATATTCAAACTGCCTACAATAACAAATATTGACAATGGTGTCTTTCTATTTATTATTAATTTTTTACTTTATAACTGTTACCTTTATTCATTCCCCTTAATTTATTTGCATCTCGTTATCATGTTCCCTCAATATTCATATTCTACTGCTAAAGGAAAGCAGAAATTCTTCAAGTTCATAATTGTCGGTTCAAATAAACACTGAGTCTGACCTACTGCTATAAAATATACGTACACGGTACATTATTTACAGCCACTTTTTAATTAAGAATGCTGAAAGGTACGGTTAGTGAGATTTGATATTGACTTAGACTTCATAATTCAGACTTTTACCTCCAAAAATATAATATATAACTAGCCAGAATCGAATAAAACACATATGTGCTTTGATTTGCATGCGAAACAGATATGCTTTCTGTGTACAGTATGTTCACACTCGTTGTAAACGCAACAAGTGTGTCTCTCTCTGTGTGTGTATCTCACTAGGGATTTGATGACAACAAATTATAAAAGCAAAACGAATCAACATTATAGCATTGAGTTTGTCTCTTTTCTCTGTCTTTTATTTCAGGCAGTTGCAGTTATGAGTTGTTTCCAGAGTCCTACAGTTAGTTTGTTGGATTGTCAGAAATACAGTGATATGATACATGGTATTATTACTCATTGAAGTTTTATGTTTCCATAAATTATACTGTAGTAGTGAAAGTAATCAACTTTACAATCGCAAATTTTGTCTGTTTTCTTTGTTCTTTTTTCATTTCATGCAGCAGGGTTGAAGTGATAGTTGGACTATAAGAATTTTTTCAGTCTTATGCTAATTAGTTAGTTTTAACTGTATTAGATAGAAAATACGAAGGAGTATTGTTTTATTGTAATTGTTTCAATCAAAACAGATAACAATACTGTGAACTGTACAAGCCTTTATATATAGGCCAAAATAGAAAATATTTGAAATGGGCCGTGGGTTGGCCCAATATAATACAACCCGCATTTGTTATTGTAAAGATTATTGAACAAAGATGAAAATGATTTTACTTTATTAATCAGCAAATGAAATGATACTGAATTGAAATACAATCTCTGTACAAAGACATTCTATTTATATAGAGTGATATCTGATATTTGGGCTTTAACAACATAGCCCAGACCCGTATCTAATATGCTACTAGTTACTGAACGGTTGAGTTATGTACTCGATCTCTTTTCATTTCCAGTATTCCCCCCTCAAACCCTATTACGGCTAGGGTTTGCTGCGACTAGTTTCAAATTCTTCTTCTTGCTTGCGAATCTGATGAAATTTTGTTGTGAGAAACATGAAGTAAGATGAGATCATTGAGAGCAGCGAGCCAAAGATAAAACTTTGGTTGATTGTTGTTCCAAATGACAATCAATCAGAGAATATAGAGCCGCCGCTTGCTTCAACACTTCAAATCATTCTGAATTGAGATTTTGATACCATCTTGAAGTCGACAACATGGTTGTTCATATGCTTTCAAGTTTGTGAACAGTCATCCAGACTTTTGATTTTGGGTTGTAGACATGGATCTAAGCTCCTTTGAAGAGAATCCGAGGCTTTTGAAAGAGCTATAGAGTTTGTCGCTGCTGCTTTCTCACCATACTTGTTTCCAGAATCTTCAACTTTTAGATCTTGCTTTAGTCGAAGAAATTTTTTCTTCGACAAGGGTTTTGTGAGAATATCTGCCCTTTGGTAAGCTGCAGGTACGTGATTAACATTAAGATTCCCTTTAATAACTTGTTCTCTGACAAAGTATAAATCTAGCTCCATATGCTTTATTCTTGAATGCAATACTGGATTTGCAGTGAGTGCTATTGTGCTCATGTTATCACATCAGACCGTAGCTTTATTGTGAGTTTTGATCTTTAATTCGTGTAGCAATGATTCTATCCACATGATTTCAGCTGTAACACTTGCTACACTCCTGAATTCAGCTTCAGTGCTGGATCTAGATACAATTGTTTGTTTTTTTGAACACCATGATACTGGATTATCACCCAAAAATACACAATAGCCTGTAGTAGACTTTCTGTCATCAATATCTGTTGCCCAGTCTGCATCTGCATATGCTATAATATTAATTGCATTGCTTGATTGTAAAGTTAAACCATGATCCAGAGTGCCATTTAGATATCTCAAAATTCTTTTAACAGCTTTCCAATGCTCATCTAAAGGATTTTGCATGAATTGACTGGCCTTGTTGACACTAGAGGAAATTTCTAGCCTAGTGATGGTAGCATATTGTAGAGCTCCTACTATACTTCTGTATTGTCTAACATTTGGTATAGGTTCTCCTTTAATCTTTGATAAATGTAAATTGCTCATCATAGGAGTTGGTAGGGCTTTGGCATTTTCCATATTGGCTTTCATAAGAATTTCAGTAATATATTTCTTTTGGCTCAACTGAATTTTTGTAGCTGAGATTTTGTTGACTTCTATTCCCAAGAAATATCTGACATTGCCAAAATCTTTAATGGAGAACTCTTTGTTCAGCTGATTTGTAACATAATTGATCTCATGTTCACTGTTTCCTATAATTAAAACATCATCAACATATATTAGAATATAAGTAACATCATTATTATAAAATTTAGTAAATAAAGAATTGTCTGATTTTGTGGGATTATATCCCAGTCTGGCCAAGGTTGACTTTAATTTGTCAAACCAAACCCTTGGTGCTTGCTTCAAACCATAAATAGCTTTGTTCAGTTTGCACACAAGTTTTTCTGTTCCTTCCTTTTTGAATCCAATTGGTTGCTCCATGTAAACTTCTTCCTGCAATTCACCATTCAGAAAAGCATTATTTACATCAAGTTGCTTTATGGTCCAGTTTCTATGTAAGGAAATTGTAAATATGATTATGATTGATGTAGGTTTCACAACAGGTGAAAATGTTTAATTAAAATCAAAACCATTCTATTGTGAATACCCTTTTGCCACCAATCTTGCCTTGTACTTAGAAATTGAACCATCAGAATTTTTCTTTAATCTATATATCCATTTGCATCCAATAATATTTTTGTCACATGGTAATGGGACAAGATCCCAAGTTCTGTTTCTTTGTAATTGTAACGACCCAATATTTTCAACCATTCGCATCCATTATAAGTGTATAGGTAGACACTCATGCCGGAGTTGAATTGCTCAAAATACCGCGTTGTAATTAAAATTTGGCAAATCTCAGAATATACAGTAAATAAATATAATTACAGATCACAGACATAGAGTAAAATAATGCAGCGGAAGTAAAAGAAATAGTAGTTCATGAAGCTACTATCTAAATATGTCAGAGTTACATAAGATACAACAGAAGAAATAGAGTACAACAAAAGTCTCAATAAAATAACCAAGTACAAGCTGAGTAGGACAACGGAACTAAAATAGATAGGACAAGACAAGCAGATAATCTCCAGCGATTCAAATCTCCAAGCGAGTGGAAATCCAAATCTGTGAATAACTCAGGCTGACCCGAGCGTAAAGCAAAACACAAAACACTCGAGTCAGGACAATATATACTTATATAATGTAAACCAACTCAAGTGAACTGTAATAAAGGTACAAGTAACTTAGAAGATGCTTGGGACCGCCCATCCTCTAAGGATCCGTTAAAATATTTACTATATAGTAATATACGCTATATACAGTAGTGTCTAATCAGTAAAGTATAATCATATAGAAAATAGCGTTAAGGGGATGGAGAACCTTAACGCGGTCGGATCTTAAAATCATAATCGTAGTAAAGCTCGATATGGTAGGTGACACGGCACAACTAGGCAATGCCAGGGTAGATATACCAATTACGCACATGGACTGATGGATACGCATAGCAGCCACTACCGTTCCACCTCGAACAACACTCCCAAATCGGAGGATGGCCATCTAATCAATCACAAGTAAGAGTATAATATCGAAGAAATGTGTTCGAGAAGAGGTGCTACCTCACTGGTCCGAGATCGCTCCTGTTTTAGCCACCTTATGCCAACTCACGGGAGTTGGGTCCACGTAACATACCTTAAGAACGTCGCCACCATCCTACTTCATTCTGGAATCTCCACCGCGTACACAGTTGCCAAAGTGGTTTTCGGTAAGAAAGAGAGTATGTCTATATCCGATCCCGGTCTCTTTAACAACCCAACGTTATTATAACCCATGGTTATAAGTTTAAAAACAGTTTATACTTCAAAATAGAATATCATTTCAAATCCAAATCTTTATCAAAATAAAGATTAAATCAATTCCAAACCATTTCCATATTTTTAAAATATCATATCATTTCAAAACTTCATTTCAAATCATTTTAATATTCCAAATATCATTTGAGTTCAAATCTAAATATTCAACTTTAAACACCTTTTAAATTTAAAGGTATACTTCATTTATTATCATTTCAAATCACCTTTAAATAGTTTATATTCCAATCAAAATAATTCATTTAAACCTTTTAAAAGTGTAATTATTATATTTTCAAATGAAGTATTCAGTTTCCAAAGTTTCAAACCATTCTGAGTTCGTTTACTAAGTCAAAAACCCTAATTATTAAAATTTCAGCATTTCACAGCATTTAAAAACAACTGCTATAGGTTATATTTGAAAACATTTTTAATTCAGCAAAGACAGCACTTAAAACTGCTGTTAAAACTCAGTTTTAGTAGAATTATAGTTCAAAACAGAAAAGACAGCATTTTAGAAGTGCTGCGGTAGTTCAAATTTCAAAACAAGGGTTAAATTTGATTTCAACATAGACTGCAGACCATTGTAGCATTTCCAGAGAATGCTATAATATGCCTGAGTTCAATATTAGCCTATAAGTTCAATTACAGCAACTACAGCTTTTCAGAAATGCTGTAATAGCTCTTTTTACACAATTTTAGTTTAAAACAGAATCTATAGCATTTCTGAATGCTATTAAAAGTAGATTTCAGGGGTTAGTGTATTTCCATCAATTGAATATTTTAATTTAAAACACATAAACATTTTAAAAATCATATTTTAACATTTAAAATGTTCATTTACATATCATTTAACATATATCTTTTTCACAATAAATTTCTTATAATTAAATCCAATTTTCAACAATTTACTTAATAAGTTTAAGTGTAAAAGTTCCAATTCTTCACATTTCAACAAATAGACTTAACACTTCAAATTTAAATTACCATTTCACAATTTAACAAAATTTCCAATTTTATTTAATTAACTTAAACCTTTAATTAAAACCAAATTTCACATTTCCTAGTCAAGTTATATTTTAAAAGATCACTTTTAAACATTCATTTATTTAACCACTTAAATTCATAGAAAAATCAATAATACTTTAATAAATCACTTAAATTCAAATTTAATCAAATTATCATATTTACCATTTCCAAATAAAATTTAATATCCATTTTATTTATACTAGTTTGGTATTCACGCATTAATAATTTTTCCTTCATTATTTTCAACTCTTCAACAATAGAGTATTCTGAATTCATCTCCAACTATAGCTGCATTTGGCTACAAGTCTTTTATCATTGCCAGGTTCATTTTATGGTGGAAGGTGTTGACAATTAAATTCAATAATCTAATAAGTTTAATAATATACGCTGATGGTGATACTCCCAAAGGCCTTAGTTTGGAGCTCGTACAAAATGTGCAAGGGACAGTTAAGTTACCATGAAAATTGATAAAATGTTCATAATATATCAGAACTATTCACTGATTTATACATGTTGAATACCTTAGACAAGATATATAAATGTTTCATATCTAAGATCTGTCTATAACAATGCCACTTAAATATTTCTTCGTTGTATTATCTTAATAATGTTAATCCTTATCTTGGTAATTTGCATATACCATTTACCATTTTATTTTTAGGTTTCAGATAATCTTGCAATGGCAATGGTCTATATACTAGTTAGGCCTGCTCAAGAATGGCTGAGTGAAATGTATAAGCACATGGTGGTAGTTGAGGATTCAAAGGAAAATGATAATGCTAAAGAAGATGTACGTCTTCTCTTTTCTTATCTTTTTGTTGATTGAGATGTCCTGCCAAACTCTTGTTCTTGACTTTTGCTATACTAAATGCCTTAGATTTTCATATATATTAGTATATATGTAGAATTTTTGAATATATGCAGTTTTATATAGGTATTAAGTTTATGAGGTGCATGTGTCGTTTTTAGACATATTAGAATTTTTGAATGAACAAGTTTCACAGGAATACAGTTCGAATGTTTAAGTTTGGGGGTATATACTGTTATTCACAAACTTTTTCATAACAGATAGACCTTTGATTAGAGTTCAATTCTAGAAATTGAATACCTGCGGGTTTGATTTTGTGTTAATTATCTCTGTTTCTTTAGCACAACACGTGTAGCAACTGAATATGCTTCCAAATTCCGAATTCAAACTTGAAGTGTATTTTGTTTTTGCTGTGCTCTGTTTTCTTTGGTATATATCTTTTCACATGTTGTTTACATGCCATGTTTTCTTCGTCAGCTGCTCTTGCTGCTGCTTCGAATATCATGTGTGTGTCTTTGTCCATTTTCGTGCCCTGTTTATTTCATTTTTGTTAGCACCTAGATATATTTATGCCTTCTAACTTCACTTGTACCTTTTCACCCTTCTATATATTTGTATATATGTACGTGAATATTGTTTACAAAGCAAAGTAAAAAAAAGAAAAAGAAATTTACACTCACTTAACCTATGTTTTAATCATTTAGGTCTTGGATGCTAAATGATACCGCACTTGGAACATGTTGAATGCATGTTTTATATCATTCCAAAGGCAGTGTTTCAGAGATACACACTTCTGAGCAAAGAGAGATAAATGGAACATTTTTTTCCAAATGGGCGCATTGGATGACCAAAATGACGAAATGGAACCATTTCATAGACTTTTGGACAATGGTTTGATTATTTGCACTGATGTTGAGTTCGGGACTGACAATGAGGTGATTTTGGCCGCTACGGATTGGAATAGGAAGTCCTACTTTGCCTTAAAAATTGTAATGGAACAGTTGATGGAGGAGGTTGCAGTAGTTGGGAGGAAGTGATATTGGGCTGTTACGTAATTATAAATGAAGTAATTATGCAGTATTGGGTTGTTACGTAACTAGTTGTCATGTGTATATTAGAATTATGTCGATGTAAACTTATCTAACTTTTTGGAATGTGATTTTGGTTGTTTTATGATAATATTTATTATTCGTTAAGTTATTCATTATTGGTATGGATGTAGTGTATGGATGCTGCTGTAATTTTTTTAAAAATTTTCATTTATTTTGCAACGGTCAGAAATCATTGTAATATCATGTATTACAACGGGCTATGCCAGTTGTATTATAGTCTTTTACAACGGGCTTTAATTGTTGTCATAGAGCCTATTGCAATGGTCGATGACCGTTGTAAAAATGTGTATTACAACGTTCATTGCCCGTTGTAAAATACGGTAGACTTATTACAACGAGGCCTATTACAACGGGCGCATGCCCGTTGCGAAGCCCATATTACAACGGGCATTGCCCGTTGTAAAATGGCTGTTTTGTTGTAGTGATTCAACTTTAAATACCTTTTAAATTCAAAGATATCGTTCATTTACTATCATTTCAAATCACCTTTAAATAGTTTATATTCCAATCAAAATAATTCATTTAAATCTTTTAAAAGTGTAATTATTATATTTTCAAATCAAGTATTCAATTTCCAAAGTTTCAAACCATTCTGAGTTCGTTTACTAAGTCAAAAAACCCTAATTATTAAAATTTCAGCATTTCACAGCATTTAAAAACAACTGCTATAAGTTATATTTGAAAACATTTTTAATTCAGCAAAGACAGCACTTAAAACTGCTGTTAAAACTCAGTTTTAGTTGAATTGTAGTTCAAAACAGAAAAGACAGCATTTCAGAAGTGCTGCGGTAGTTCAGATTTCAAAACAAGGGTTAAATTTGGTTTCAGCAAAGACTGCAGACCATTATAGCATTTCCAGAGAATGCTATAATAGGCCTGAGCTCAATATTAGCCTATAAGTTCCACTACGGCAACTACAGCATTTCAGAAAGGCTGTAATAGCTCTTTTTACACAATTTTTGTTCAAAACAGAATCTATAGCATTTCTGAAAGCTATTAAAAGTAGATTTCAGGTGTTAGTGTATTTCCAGCAATTAAATAACTTCAATTTAAAACACATAAATATTTTAAAAATAATATTTTAACGTTTAAAATGTTCATTTACATATCATTTAACATATATCTTTTTCACAATAAATTTCTTATAATTAAATCCAATTTTCAACAATTTACTTAATAAGTTTAAGTGTAAAAGTTCCAATTCTTCACATTTCAACAAATAGACTTAACACTTCAAATTTAAATTACCATTTCACAATTTAACAAAATTTCCAATTTTATTTAATTAACTTAAACCTTTAATTAAAACCAAATTTCACATTTCCTAGTCAAGTTATATTTTAAAAGATCACTTTTAAACATTCATTAATTTAACCACTTAAATTCATAGAAAAATCAATAATACTTTAATAAATCACTTAAATTCAAATTTAATCAAATTATCATATTTACCATTTCCAAATAAAATTTAATATCCATTTTATTTATATAACTTAAATATCATTTTTAACCAAATTTCCAACTTAAGTTATATTTCAAAAATCTAGTTAAACCATTCATTAATTACATTTTTAACACATAGAAAAAAAATCATAATTTCTTTATTTTAAAACATTTCAAAATCTATTTAAATCAAATTTCATAAATTTATAATTTTTAAAATACTTAAAAATATCCAAAACACTTTATAAAATAACCACGGGCCTGTATATAGTTTTCTAGCCTAGGTCAAGTGATACGGATATGTATCATTTCAATCCGCAGTTTAAAAAGAAAAATTCGGGTTCTATCATTTCAAACCCGCAATCCCAAGTTAAAATAAATTAAATAAAAACCATTCAGGCCTATCATTTCAGCCCATAACGATTTTTCCCTATTCTAAAGTCCGTTCGGGTATGTATCATTTCAACCCATAGTGATTCTAGTCTACAGGGAACTTGCAATGGTGATAACTGATATAAATAACATAATAACATTAAATAACAGTAACATATGATATAACAGGTGTAATAACAGGTGTGAACATCATATGATAATAATATAAGCATATATAACATGATAATATATTTCTACAGATTCGCAGGGTGTCAATTTACTAGTTATATAGGTACATATTGTCTGGTGAGAATAACTCACCTCTTTGTGCTGGAGATTGCTATCAATTTCACAAACTGAGATCTTCGAAGGCACGAAAGCACGAATAAGATTGGATATTGAGAGAGCCAAAGATAAATCTCCTTGAAAACATTCAAACAAAACAAGACAATATACACATAAATATTCAACGCAAAACAATGTTGAAACAATGCAGATAAGAAGCAACAACGGAATAGATTACTTGACCATGCTTTAACCATTCAAAAGCTCGAACAAGGGGTTCATTTCTCAGCCATGATGATGATGAGTGTGAGAGAGACAAGGTTAACTCCTCGGAATACATAAGACAAAACAATCCAAACAATATAAGTTTTCAACCCAAATTTTAATAGAACAATGTTAGAAATGACTGCACGGAATCAAATAGAAATGCTTGCACTTGCTTTCAACCTTTACTAAGCTCAGCCATGAGGGAAACTACAGGTCTAAGGCAATGGTTTTGGGTCTGGTTTGGACCAAGGGATACACGGCTACAAGCTAGAGATGATGGGGAAGTTATAACATAGGTATGTGAAGAGTTTTAGGCACACTAGCATGGTTTTTGGTCAACAAAAGGGCTCGGCCATAGGAGTTTGGGCTTGGCCATTCAAGTTCAGATCTGGACAGAGGTGGGGAGGGGTGTGTTGTGGTCAGGTCAGGGAGGTGGTGGTGGCTATGGTGGTGGTTTGGGTGGTGGTTGAGGTGGGCGAGCATGTAGAGGTCAATAAACATGGTTTTTAGGCATCTAGGTTGAAATTTGGGGGGTTTTACCATCAAAATGGTTCGGCTATGGTCAGATCTGGTGGAGTGGGGGCTGGTGGTGGTCGGGAAGAGATGGAAGGAGGTGGTGGCAGAGGAATAGGGGTAGAGGCCGATCTCAATCAGGGAAGAAGGCAAGCAAAATAGCATAGAAAAAGAAGAAAAGTAGGAAGAAAGAGATGGAGGCCATTACCTAATTTTCTCTAGCCGTGAGAAACTATTGAAGATGGGATATTTTTTCACGTGAATGCCAAATGAGATGATGGCTACACTAGGGTTTTACATGGCTAGGCAATTAATTTTGAGGAGTTAAAGGAATTAAAGGATTTGGTAAATAAAAGGGCTTCCGTTTCAAAGCGTTACACAACCCTTCACATTTCTTTCCTTATAAATCTTTATATAAACAAAATATTTCAGAAAAATACTATACAAACCGAAACTAGGTAAAGATATAAGAAAATAAATAATAAAATTTAAAGAAATTAGAAAAAATAATAAAAGAAATTGCTTAAAATACAAAACAGTGTCCAGAAATTACAAATAAATCACCATTGACTTTGGAAAATTATTAACTTTAATTTAAAAATATTCTAAAACAAAATTTGAAATAAAAATTAATTTTAAAACATTTTCAAAGTGAAATAAATAATTAAATTCAGAGAAAATAGCAAAAGAATTGAAGAAATTGTTTAAAAATAGCAGACAGGACATGAAAATTTCACATAAATTACCATTGACTCTAGAAAAATGTCTACTTCACTTTAAAAATAATAAAAGACAAAAATATACATAAAATAACATATTAACACATATTAAAATAAAATATGACAAAGAAAATAAAATATGACAAAGAAAATACAATATATAAAATTTAAAATAGGCAAAAATGCACAATAAAACAAATTATACTAAAAAATGAAATGTACATAACTTTTACATTTTAACTCCATTTTCAACGAAACGAAAAGTAGTGTTCAAGTTATTAAATCTATTTTCATAATAAAAGATAAAATTTATAATTTCAAACTATTTAAAATTTAAACTTAAAAGTCAAAGTTTGACTATTGACCAAAATTCACATTTTCAGGAAATATTAAATTTAGTCATATTTGGAATTCTAATCCACATCAAAGTCAAATTTTATATTTAAAATAACAAAATTTATTCTTTTTCATAAATAAAGCTTTTGAATCTGGAAAAAATCAATTTAAGAATATTTGTAAAATACAGGGTTGTTACAGTAATGCTTCAAACTCTTCATTCATGGAAATTTTCCATTTGTCACATTGAATTGTTTGATGATAAGTGCATGGTTCTTCATTTTCAATTGTTGCATTGTATATTTTTGGCTTGAATATTCCCTTCTTTGCTCTTGTGATCATATGATGACCAGTATTTTCGGGAATTATTTGTTGAACAAATTCTGTAGCACTTTGTTGATCAGTATTGTGACTTGGAGGATCTTGTTGACCAATAGGTGATTCTAAATTGACTATTGGTTGACAATGATCAGACTGTCTGCTAGTGTGACTGCTACTCTGATGTAGGTCTTCAGAACTGCTTCTCTGATCATCATCTGCTCTTGAGTTGGATAAGAGTTGTTGATGACTTACATCTTGATTACTTTCTGTTGCAACTTGCTCCACTAAGTCAGGTAATAAAGATACAACATTTTTTGTGTTGTATATTTTATGAGAAGTTTTCATATGTGTTTGACTAAAAGGAAAAGTTTTTTCATTAAATACAACATGTCTAGACACAAACACCTTACCATTGCTATCTATACATTTGTAACCCTTCATATTAGTAGCATAACCTAGGAAAGTACATGGAGAGGACCTGAAATTCAACTTATGTGAATTATATGGTCTTAAATAAGGAAAACATAGACATCCAAATACTTTAAGATCATGATAATTTGGTTTAACACCAGAAAGTACCTCTATAGGACTTTTATACTGCAGAGTTTTTGTTGGCAGTCTATTTATTAGATATACACTAGTAGCAAAAGCATCAGGCCAAAATTTCTGTGGTAAAGAAGCCTGAGCAAGAAGTGTTAAACCAGTTTCAACAATATGTCTATGTTTTCTTTCTATTAAGCCATTTTGTTCAGAAGTATAAGGACAAGTAATTCTATGATTGATTCCCTTTTTGTGAAAAAATTGCTTTAAAGGATAAAATTCTGTTCCACCATCAGTTTGAAAATTCTTAACCTGACAGTTGGTTTGATTTTCTACTAAATTAATAAATTGAACTACAACATTGTAAGTTTCAGATTTAGATTTTAAGAAGTATATCCATACATGTCTAGAGAATGCATCTATAAAAGAGATATAATATTTGAAACCATAATCTGAGTTTATAGATGTAGGGCCCCATAAATCAGTTGCAATCAACTCTAATGGTTTAGTGTAAACAGTCTCAGAATCAGAAAAAACAAGTTTGTGACTCTTACCCATTTGACAGTGTGTACATATATAAGGCATAGAAATGTTAGAAAATGAAATATTATTATTCTTCAACACTTTCTTTACAATATTTGCATTGGCATGCCCCAGTCTGCTATGCCACATATCAAAAGTCTTACAATTACTTGCTTGAGTTATTTCTGAACTGTTACACCATTTATCTCTACATGCTTGACTTTCAGAATTGTCAATACTAAATTTGTATAGTCCTCTACACTCTTTACCCTGCAAAAGAATTTCATTAGACTTAATGTCTTTGATTAGACAGTAAGTAGGAAAGAATTCAAAATATACTTGATTATCTTTAGCAAATTGTGACACACTAAGCAAGTTTTTTGTAATTAAAGGTACTCTCAAAAGATTGTTAAGATATAATTTTCTAGCACCTTTAATACATGTACTGCCAGTGTGAGTAATGCTTAAGGGCTTACCATTTCCCATGTTAATACATTGTTTACCTTTATACTCTTGGTTTCCGAGATTCAGATTCCCAAGATTGTTTGTTACATGATTAGTTGCCCCAGAATCAGGAAACCAGCTTTGATCTTGTGAATCATCTGTGCTGACAGTATTTTCTTTCTGACTATTTGAGTCATGTTGAATGTTGATCATGTTTGCACTTTGATAATTCTTTTGATTAATGTTTCCTTGCTGAGATGGTACATAGTTTGCATCAAATCTAAAATAGCATTTGTTAGCACCGTGTCCAAACTTTTCACATATCTGGCATCTCGGTCTATTATTATTGTTATTGTGAAATCTGCCACCTCTGCCTCTTGATCTGTTAGATGAACTACCTCTATTAGATGACCCACCTCTTTGATTTTTGCTGCTGTATGTCTTCTCTTGATTTTTTGAAACATTGTTAACAGAAAACTCTTGAACAGATTTCTTATGTTCTATTCTTCCTTCATGAGACAGTAGAATAGAACTAACATGTACAATTGATGGTGTTTTTTCTTGAGATGAAATTATTGCTACAACTGCTTCATATTCATCATCTAGACCACTTAAAATAGACAGTACCTGTTCTGCATCGGATATTTTATGACCTGCTGCAGCTAATTGATTGCACAGATTCTTGATCTTGGTCAGATACTCTCCCATATTTAACCCATCTTTTCTCAAGTTCTGTAGTTGTCTTTTATAATAGAGAACTCTTGTTGCAGACTGAGTGTTGAATGTATGTTCTATTGAATGCCATATTTCATGAGATGTTTTACAACCTATAAGTTGAGGTAGAATTGTAGGACCAATAGAAGATAATAGCCAAGAACTGATAAGACTGTCTTGCTTTTGATAATTTGAGTAATCTTTGTTGATTACAAGCTTTCCCTCACTATTTGTGATATATTTTGCTGGTGTAATGAGTGTTCCAAAGAAGCCAAACACATATTCTTCAACATCATATCCCCTTATTGCTGTTTCAATTTGAAATTTCCACAACATATAATTTGATTCATCAAGAATAGTTGATACTAACTGACTTTTTGGTTTGATTATTGACTTCAGCAGATCTTGTGAATCGGAATGATGAGAAGTAGCAGTTCTTGTAGTATGGAGAGATTCTTGAACATCATTAACATTGTCTCCTGCCATGTTAAAGATCTGTACATAGAAAAGAACTGATGATCAGATGAAGAATCTTGATATTCTGAGATCAACAAATGGTCCAGCCAGAGAATTCTGATGATGAGATAGTCTCTGAAGATGACCTCTAGGCGAGGCACTGCTGCTAATCAAACAGAAATACTGATCAGATATCAGAAAGGTTTACAGTTCTTGATCAAGAACTGTAAAAGGGTTTGCTGATGGTTAAACAACAACTTCCTCGATGAAGACACTGATCTGAGAGGAGTACTGCTTCCTCTATGATGACACTGATCTGAGAGGAGCACTGGTGCAACCACCGTTAGGTGATGAAAATTTTCTGATAATGGTTAGGCAAGGCACTTTTAGATGATAACAACCGTTAGGTTGATTTCTTGCTTTGATACCATGTAAAGATTATTGAACAAAGATGAAAATGATTTTACTTTATTAATCAGCAAATGAAATGATACTGAATTGAAATACAATCTTTGTACAAAGACATTCTATTTATATAGAGTGATATCTGATATTTGGGCTTTAACAACATAGCCCAGACCCGCATCTAATATACTACTAGTTACTGAACGGTTGAGATATGTACTCGATCTCTTTTCATTTCCAATAGTTATACTCTCAGTTATTACCGTATAACCTTTCCTTAGTTATTACATGTTTCACTTACTCACCCCCCTCAAACCCAAATTTGGTTTAGGGTTTGCAAGCGATTCTTAGATCCTGCCGCTGACTTGAAGATTTGAGGAAATTAAGTTAGGCGATTAGCTTCAGTTGTCTTCAGTCAGCATCATGAACTCAGGTAGCAACAATTTTCAGAGGGTTAAGTTGTGTTGCCTTTTTGTCGAATGTTTCAGTACTCTTGTCGAATGCTTCAATTGTCACTTATGGAGCTTTGGGAATATAGATCTGAGTCTTAGACCTCAGATTGCTATCAACTTCATCAACGTTGAGCTCATGTCTGAAGCGAATGAAACTCTGCCTCGACAGAGGTTTGGTTAGTATGTCAGCCTTCTAGTAAGTGGAAGGTACATAGTTAACTCTCAATTCTCCTTTGATAACTTGCTCTCGTACGAAGTATAGATCCAGTTCTATATGTTTCATACGAGAATGTAGGACTGGATTAGCAGTGAGAGAGATAGCACTTTGATTATCGCACCATATAGTAGCTCTGCTATTAAATTTGATATGTAATTCACTTAGAAGAGACTTTATCCACATAATCTCAGTAGTAGTGCTAGCTATACTTCGGTATTCGGCTTCAGTGCTAGATCTTGACACTGTTTGCTATTTTTTTGCGCACCAGGATATAAGATTATTGCCTAAGAACACACAGTAACCAGTGGTTGATTTTCTATCATCATAATCTATTGCCCAATCTGAATCTGAATAGCCAGTAATGTATAGAGATGGGCATGATTGCAGAATTAGTCCTTGATTAATAGACCCTTTAAGATATCTCAAAATTCTCTTTACTGCCTTCCAGTGCTCATCCAATGGTCTTTGCATGAATTGGCTGACTTTATTAACACTATAGGAGATATCTAGTCTGGTTATAGTAACATACTGTAATGCCCCCACTATGCTCCTGTATTGTTTGTCATTTAGTATTGGATCACCTTTATTTTTTGAAAGATGTGGATTGCTTGTCATTGGAGTGGGAAGTGAATTTGCCTTGTCCATCTTGGCTTTCACTAGAATTTCATTGATATATTTTTTCTGGTTTAGATGAATCTCTGAATTTGACACTCTTTTAACTTCAATGCCTAGGAAGTAGCTCAGTTCTCCCAGATCCTTAATGGAGAATTCTTTCTTTAAACATTGTGTAAGGTTATCAATCTCAGACTTGCTATTTCCTGTAATGATAAAATCATCCACATAAATTAGTACATATGTAACTGTATGATTAAGAAATTTGATAAACAAGGAGTTGTCAGATTTTGTTTGATTGTAGCCATGTCTGGATAATGTAGCTTTTAGTTTTTCAAACCAGACTCTAGGTGCTTGTTTGAGACCATAGAGTGCTTTGTTAAGTTTGCACATGAGTTGTTCACTGCCATTCTTTGTGAATCCATATGGTTGGTCCATGTATACTTCTTCTTGCAATTCACCATTAAGAAAAGCATTATTCACATCTAATTGTTGAATGACCCAATTCTTATGCAAATCAATTGTTAGAATTATTCTTATTGATGTGGGTTTCACAACAGGGAAAAAGGTTTCATTAAAATCAAACCCATTTTGTTGTGAAAACCCTTTTGCCACCAATCTTGCTTTGTGCCTAAGGATTGAGCCATCAGGATTTTTCTTTAACTTGTATGTCCACTTGCACACTATGATATTCTTGTTCATAGGTCGTGGCACAAGATCCCAAGTGTTATTTTTGATTAATGCATTGTATTCTTCTTTCATGGCAACTTTCCAATTGTCATCTGCAACTGCCTGTTGATACGTGTTAGGCTCACTTATATCTGATTCAACACCGTATACTTTTGGTTTAAATATGCCACTTTTTGCCCTAGTTATCATATGGTGACGAGTACTTGCAGGAACAGTGAAATGATTTCCTTCAGCATTAGTGGTCCTTTGTTGAGTATTGGGTGACTGTTGATCATTCAATACTCGACAAGGATCACATGGGTTGTTGCTGTCTGATTCAGTAACTCTTGGTGATGCTTCATTATGCTCATGACCTGGTTCACTCGTGAGCATGGTGTGTTGTGGGCTGATATCTCTCCTGCCATGACCTGGTTCACTCGTGAGCATGGTGTGTTGTGGGCTGATATCTCTCCTGCCATGGCTATCTTCACTTTGAAATGGTATGATTATCTCTGGTGAAGATACTATAGGAGGTACAAAATATTTTGTATTGTATACTTTCTGAGATGTTTTGATGTCTGCATTGCTAAAGGGAAATTCATGTTCATTAAATATCACATGCCTGGATATATACACCCTGCCATTACTATCAAGACACTTGTAGCCTTTTTGATTTGTAGGGTAACCCAAAAATGTGCATGGTGTAGATCTGTAGTCAAGTTTATGTGAGTTGTATGGTCTTAGATAGGGAAAACACTGACATCCAAACATTTTTAAGTTTTGATAGTCTGGTCCAAATTTGGTTAGCACTTCCATAGGACTCTTGTATTTGAGTACTTTTGTAGGCAGTCTATTGATCAAATAGACTGCTGTAGAGAAGGCATCTGGCCAGAATTTAAGTGGCATAGATGCTTGTGCTAATAAAGTTAGACCAGTTTCAACGATGTGTCTGTGTTTTCACTCAATAAGACCATTTTGCTCAGGTGTGTAAGGACATGTGATCCTATGTGTGATTCCTTTGTTTTGAAAATACCTTTTTAGTGGTAGAAACTCCTTACCTCCATCTGTCTACATGATTTTTACCTGATTATTTGTCTGTCTTTCAACATTTGTAATGAATTGTATCACTGCATTGTTAGTCTCAGATTTTGATTTTAAGAAATAAATCCATACAAATCTGGAGTGAGCACCAATAAATGACATATAATATTTATAACCATAATCAGTACTAATTGGAGCAGGCCCCCAGAGATCTGCAGCAATTAGTTCTAGTGTATTGTTATATACAGTCTCAGAGTGTGGAAATGCAAGCTTGTGACTTTTGCCTAATTGACAGTATGTGCATATATAGGAATTGGGAATTTTATCACATTCACTCAATACATGTTTAACAACAGTTATACTGGGATGTCCCAGTCTACGATGCCATACATCAAATTTTTCACTGTATTTTTCAGCATTTCTTGTTTCAGTTACATGACACCATTTTCTTTTGCATTCAGATTTTCTTGAGCTTATGACATCAAATTTGTATAACCCATTATGTTCTCTACCCTGCAAAAGAACTTCATTAGTTAGATTATCCTTTACAACACAGTATTTTGAGTGAAATTCAAAATAGACATTATTGTCTTTAGCAAATTGTGAAACATTCATCAAATTTTTTCTAATTAATGGTACTCTTAGTAGATTTTTAAGATAGATTTGCCTAGTACCATTAATACTTGCATTTCCAGTATGAGATATATGTACAGACTTGCCATTACCCATATACAATAATTGTTTACCTTTATATTCCCTGTTGCCAAGATTTAGTTGACTCAAATTGTTTGTCACATGGTTGGTTGCACTAGAATCCGAAAACCAACTGTCATCATGAATGTCTTCAATCTTTGCTATGCTGTTGTCCGAACTTTCTAACTTGGTTTATTGCTGCATATTTACCAAATTGACACTAAGGTTTTGTGATCTTGCATTGTTGTTGCTTTGTTGTGCTGGAGTAAAGTTTGCATCAAATCTGAAATAGCACTTGTTTGCAGTGTGACCATACTTCTCGCATATTTGACATCTTGGTTTATTGTTGTTATTATAATTCGATCTACCACTCCTTCCTCTGCCTCTGTTGGGTTGGCCACCTCTGTAATTACTAGATTGATTTCTGATGTTTTGATTCTTTTCTTGATTTCTATTTCTGCTCACAAATGCATAATTGACATTATACTGCGAATTTATTGGTTTCTTTTTCTCTAATCTGCCCTCATGAGTAATTAGCATTGACTGAACAGACTGAAGTGAAGGCAGTTTTTCATTAGATGATATTATAGCTACCACAACTTCATACTCATCATCCAGACCACTTATTATACACGATATCTGTTCAGTGTCTACTACTTTGTGTCCATCACAAGCCAATTGATCACATATAGTTTTTGCTTTTGACAGATAATCTCTCATACTAGCATTATCCTTTCTTAAGTTCTGCAACTGTCTTTTATATTGCATTATTCTTACTGCAGATTGAGAACTGAATATTTGCTGAATTGTGTGCCAAATCTCATATGCTGTTTTGCACCCAACTAATTGTGGCATTAGATTTGCACCTACAGAGGATAGAAGCCAAGAACTAATCAGGCTATTTTGTCTTTCATGAGTGATATAGTCTTTATTGCTGACTAGTTTTCCTTCATTGTCTGTAGTGAATCTTGGTGGAGTAATTGATGTGCCATGAACATATTCCTGCAACCCATAGCCCCTTATAGCCATTTCAATCTGAAACATCCATAACAGATAATTGGATTCATCTAACTGAATGGTGATGATCTGACTCTGGGGCTTGATGATGGATTTGATCAAATCTTGAGTGTCATTTAACTGATCTTGAGTAGTTCTTGAAACTGAACTGGATGATGCAGCAAAATTGCTGTTTTCTTCAGTCATTTTGGAAGCAGAGATTTTAAGATGATTGATAATCAGATAAAAGAAGACTGGAAGAGTCAAGAAATGCAACCAGAATCAGGTGAGTGATGAGAATTCTCTGATACCTGTTTCTTGGCACGGCATAAAAGGTAAGATGATCAGAATCTTGAAACTTCTGATGAATCAAGTGTAGCTGATGGGGTGTTCGATGATGAGATTTCTCTGAGACACCTTCTTCTTGGCACGACACCTGATTCAAATGATGAAACACTCTCAAATGATGATTATCCTCTGATGAGAGCAATTTACTGTTAAGCCAGAGCTCTGATACCAAGATAGAAAATATGAAGGAGTATTGTTTTATTGTAATTGTTTCAATCAAAACAGATAACAATATTGTGAACTGTACAAGCCTTTATATATAAACCAAAATAGAAAATATTTGTAATGGGCTGTGGGTTGGCCCAATATAATACAACCCGCATTTGTTATACTCTTAGTTATTACCGTATAACCTTTCCTCAGTTATTACATGTTTCACTTACTGTATTTACTCACTTTAAAATTATGGTAAAATCGTATTAAGATGGTAGAAACTAAGAGAAACAAGCACATACAAATTATTTTAAATTTTGGAGCATTTTGATTTGTATTTGATTCACAAGATTTCGATTTATTATTGTTTGAACTTCGTTTTTCTTTTTCATGGGTGAGTGATTCTATCCACTACTTTTCCTCATCCTTTATTATGATTTTATAGTTTTAAATCTTTAAATATGGTATAAAATCAGATCAAATCTTCTGTCCTTTATTTCCTGTTCTCTAGTGCCATAAAAAATCTTAGTTATTCATCACAATCATTTCCATAAATTAGCGGGGTCCACCATATTTGGTTAACAACCGATAATACCGGATGAATGACTGGAATCATTGTGTCATATAGGGACAGACAAGAGGAGGACAGAGGAATTGAACCCATATAAAATATGTAATAATTTTTAGTAGGCCGAAAACAATACAGGGCAAAGAAAAATTATTCATATAAGGTATAGGCATCCCATTCTCCTCCTTCCAATATTAGATCCACACTTCCTTAGCCTTCTGATTTCAAGCTCTCTAGCATCATGTTTTTCCTATTTTGTGATTCTGGATGTAATAGTAAGATTTGATGATGTTTTGAGTTTATTTAATTGTTAGACGACTATATTTGACTTAACAAACTTCTAGATATTTTGGATGGAATCGGGAGATTTTTGGCTGTTTTTGGACAATTTTGGGCTTGGAGTTCTAATTTGGAAACTTGGAGTTGCTGAATGGAGAAGACAAGATGGATAATGTAGAAAAAAGTTGATGCAGCGCAACCTTTATTTGGCCAAGGTATGAGTCGTCTACGACTCAAGGAAGCGGTGATGAGTCGTCCAAGACTCATAGAGACAGGCATGAGTCGTCTACGACTTATGGAGGCGGTGATGAGTCGTCCACGACTCAACTGGAAACCAGGGGAAAGAGCTAACTCGAACCTACGACCTAACAGTTCTGATGAAATGGAGTTACGACTTAAGGAGAGCATGAGTCGTTCGGTGTTGATGAGTCGTATACGAGTTAACGGTGCAGCTATAAGTCGTCCACGACTCAACTGGATGGAAGATATATGTCGTCTCCGACTTAAGGTAACAGGTATGAGTCGTCCACGACTCAACGGAGATGAGGAGGTAAGTCAACCACGAGTTAAAGACAGAGCTATAAGTCGTCTACGACTTAAGAAGAAGGATCCAGGAAGGGCAACACGAGTTGAAAACAAACAAGGGATAAGTCGTCTACGACTTAAGAGAAGGGATGAGTCGCTGAAGACTGAAGCGTGGGATCTTCCTCCGAGTTAATCTCTACCGTTGGGATGAGTCGCTGAAGACTGAAGCGTGGTATCTTCTGCGAGTTAATCTACACCGTGGATTCTTAAGTCGAAGGAAGTGACTGTTGTGTTGGTTGTTAAGTCGCATCTGTTATAAGTCGTTTGTAATTTTGTTTTTAAGTCGTATGACTGTGTTGTAATCTGATAAGTCGTAAACGACTTAAGATGAGTCGTCTGTTATGAGTCGTTTTACTTTTGAGTCGTGTTGTAGGTTGATAAGTCGTTAAAGGCTAGTATTGTAACTGTTTGTCTTAAGTCTTGAGTCGTGAGCTATGAGTCGGAAACGACTTAGGAGTTAGTGAAATTCTGTTGTTTTTTTTGTGTGAGTTGTAAAACGCCTATAAATAGGCCGGGCTTCTCATTTGTAAAGGGTTGTTGATTTTTGAATAAAATTCTCTTTTGATTGCTTTGTGCTTTCATTCAAATTGGTAGTTGAGTGTAATCTCCTATCTCCTCTTTCGGATAATCGAGTGCGCTCGATTCAACGATTGTAGAAGCCGATTCGCGGAATCAAGTGCGCTTGATCAACGCTTGAAGAATTGAAGATCTTTGAACCCGGTATCGTGCGCGATCAACGAGTTCGAGATAGCTAGAGTTCGGTATCTTCGGATCAACGAATTCGGGCAATTCAGCATCCATCAATCCATCGACTGCTACTTTCACCGATCTACATTTGTTTTGAATTATCCGCTGCGTCAGTTTTGGTATCAGAGCTTGTTCTAGCCAATCATAGCTAGATCGAGACTTGGAGCCTTAGTCAATTTGAAGTTGAAGAGAAGCCGAGTTGGAAGTGTTGAGACACGGCCGAGAGGAAGAAGTTGTTCGCATTGATTTGAAGATTGAAGTTCGGATTTGCATTGGAGGCCGAAACTTTGTCCATCGTGTTCATCGCGATTTGCTACAAAGTGGAAGTTTTCGATCCGTTTCATTTTGGATCAAAATCCGGAAAGTGTTGAAGAATTTGTGAAGTTTTCAAGTATGCCGCCAAGAAGAGCTAATCGCCACCAAAACGTAGAAGCTTTGTATCGAAGAGAAGAGGCTGATGAGATGGAGCAAAGAATCAATGAGAATTTTAGTGAAAAGCTTAACGAAGGAATTGGCCGGTTAGAGAGGCTTATGACGGAGATGAATCAAAATCGGAGAAGGGTTTCACCAGAATCGAATCATGGAGGTAGTAGAATCTCGCCACATTCTAATCGAGACCGAAGTATTGAAAATGATCAAGGGCGTGGGAGGAACGTGAATGATCGTGAACGGAGGAATGTCGATAGAAGGGATGATGGTGGAAGGCGTAATGGTAGTAGAGATGTTGGTGGTCAGAATCGACATCGTTATGCATCTGATTTTGAAGAGGAGTATGATGGTGGTAGTATTCAAGGAAGAGGTCAAGGAAGAAACTATTCTGAGTATGATCACAAGTGGGAATCGGGGATGAAGACAGAAATTCCTGAATTCAAGGGTGGTATGCAAGCAGAGGAGTTTTTAGATTGGATGGCTAATGTTGAGGAGATTTTTGACTTCAAAGAAGTACCAGAACATCGTAGAGTGAAGTTGGTTGCTACGAGGCTGAGGGGTAGAGCTTTGGCATGGTGGCAGCAAACCAAGCTTACACGTGAACGTATGGGGAAGTCAAAGATTGAATCTTGGGAAAAGATGAAGAAATTGATGAAAGCGACATTCTTACCTTATAATTATCAATCGCTTATGTATCAGAGGTTGCAGAACTTGAGACAAGGAACGAAGTCTGTGAATGACTATGCTGATGAATTTTATCAACTCATTGCAAGGAATGATATTATGGAAACAGAAGAGCAGCTGACATCTAGGTTCATTGGAGGATTGAGAATGCAGATTCAGGATATGGTCAATATGTTCGATCCAAGATCTGTGGCAGAAGCACATCAGAAAGCGTTGGCTTGGGAAAAACAAGGGAGACGAGGAAGTGGTGTGTTTACTAATTCTAACAATCAAGCGAAGGGTGTTGGAGGAAGTTCTAATGTTTCTAAACCTATCAGTAGACCAGTGGTGAAGGAGGTTGAGAAGACGAAAGTTAACAATGGGTTTAAATGTTACAATTGTCAAGAATTGGGTCATAAAAGCAGTGAGTGTCCAAAGCCAAAGAAGAGAACCATGATTGCAGAAGTTGACGATGAGGATGTTGATGAAGATTGTTCTAATCCAATTGAGGAGGATGAGCAGGATATTGCGTCAGGAGACGAAGGTTGTAACCTAATGCTGAGGAGATCGTGTTTAACCCCAAAGCAGGAGGAAGCTAGTTGGTTGAGGAGTAATATCTTTCAGTCAACATGTACTATTCTGGGGAAGGTGTGTAAGTTTGTGATCGACGCAGGAAGCTGTGATAATATTATTTCAACCGAAGCTGTGACGAAGTTGAAATTGAAGACAGAGAAACATCCGAGTCCATACAAGTTAGCATGGTTGAGAAAAGGAGGAGAAGTGAAAGTGGATAGACGAGTTCGTGTACCATTCTCTATTGGGAAGAAATACAAAGATGAAATATGGTGTGATGTCGTAGAGATGGATGTATGCCACTTATTATTGGGAAGACCATGGCAATATGATCGAGCAGTACTACATGACGGTCGGACCAATAGCTACAGTTTTATGTTTAAAGGCACGAAGATTATCTTAGTCCCGAAGAAGAGATCACAAGAAGAAAGTAAGTCAGAAGAAATTGAAGAACTGAAAACTTTATTGACTTTAAAGGAGTTTGTTAAGGAGGTTGAGGAAGAACCGGAAGTATTCTTGTTGATTGGGCGTGAGAGCAGTGAAGAAGTTGAAATTCCTGAAGAAGTTAAACCAATCTTGAAAGAATTTGACGATGTATTTCCAGAGGAGTTACCAACGGAGTTACCGCCGTTGAGGGACATACAACATCAGATAGATCTTGTTCCAGGTGCTGTATTGCCACACAGACCACATTATCGAATGAGTCCGAAGGAACATGAAGAGTTGCGGAGGCAGGTAGAGGAATTGCTTGAACAGGGGCGTGTGCAGGAGAGTCTGAGTCCTTGTGCTGTACCAGCTTTATTGGTACCCAAGAAGGATGGGACGTGGAGGATGTGCACTGACAGTCGAGCATTGAATAAGATCACTGTGAGATATAGATTTCCAATGCCGAGGTTGGATGACTTGTTAGATCAAATAAGCGGAGCTACTATATTTTCGAAAATTGATTTGAAGAGTGGATATCATCAAATTCGTATCAGACCAGGAGATGAGTGGAAGACTGCTTTTAAAACCAGGGAGGGACTATACGAGTGGTTGGTCATGCCGTTTGGTTTATCAAATGCACCAAGTACTTTCATGAGGGTGATGAATCAGATTTTTAGACCGTTCATTGGGAAATTTGTGGTGGTGTATTTCGATGATATTCTTATTTACAGTGGGAGTCCAGAGGAACATTTGAATCATCTTAGAGAAGTGCTGATGGTATTGCGACAAGAACAATTCTATGCTGCAACGAAGAAATGCGTGTTCATGACGCATAGTGTTTTATTTCTGGGGTATGTTGTTTCAGAGAAAGGAATACAGGTTGACCAAAGCAAAGTTGAGGCGATCAGAAATTGGCCGCAACCCAAGACGATAACGGAAGTACGTAGTTTCCATGGGTTGGCTTCATTTTATCGAAGATTTATTCCACACTTTAGTAGTGTGATGGCACCTGTTACAGATTGCATGAAAGGTAAACAGTTTACATGGACAGAGGAGGCAGGGAGTGCTTTTGGGAAGATCAAGGAATTGCTGACGTCTGCACCAATTCTAGTGCTACCTGATTTTCAGTTGGTGTTTGAACTACATACTGATGCATCCAAGGTTGGGATTGGAGGGGTGTTGAGTCAGAAGGGACGTCCAATTGCCTATTTCAGTGAGAAGTTGTCAGGAGCGAAGATGCGATACAGTACATATGATGTGGAGTTTTATGCTGTTGTACAATCTATTAAACACTGGAGACACTATCTATTTCAGAAAGAGTTTGTTCTGTATACTGATCATGAAGCATTGAAGCATTTGCAAGGGCAGGATAAGATTTCAGCGAGACATGCATCGTGGATTGCATATCTGCAACAGTTTACTTTTGTTGTGAAACACAAGTCAGGGGTGACAAATCGTGTGGCTGATGCTTTGAGTAGGAGGAGTCATTTGTTGACTACACTAAAGGTTGAAGTGACGGGGTTTGAAATATTGCCAGACTTATTTACTGATGATCCTTACTTTGCAAAGTTTGTTGATAAAGTCAAGGAAGGAGAGACGAATGAATTCGTGATGGTAGATGGTTTTCTATTCAAAGGAAGTCAATTGTGCATACCAGAGGGTAGTTTGAGAATGAAGATTATCAAGGAATTACATGAAGAAGGGCATGTTGGAAGAGACCGTACCTTACAATTAATTTCACAATCCTACTTTTGGCCATCGATGAGGAAAGAAGTGGAGAGGTTTGTGGAGCGTTGTCATATTTGTCAGGTTTCGAAAGGAACTGCGACTAATGCTGGTTTATATATGCCATTACCTGTACCAAGTAAACCATGGGTTGATGTGAGTATGGACTTTGTGTTAGGTTTGCCGAGAACGCAGCGTGGAAATGATTCCATTTATGTGGTGGTTGACAGATTTTCAAAAATGGCGCATTTTATTGCTTGTAAGAAGACGGCGGATGTTGTTCATGTTGCTCAATTGTTTTTCAGGGAGATCTATCGACTTCATGGATTGCCAGAATCTATTGTGTCGGATAGAGATACTCGATTTCTGAGTCACTTTTGGTTAAGTTTGTGGAAAATGGTGGGAACAAAACTGAAGTTTAGTAGTGCTTATCATCCGCAAACGGATGGACAGACTGAGGTGGTTAACAGATCATTGGGAAACTTGTTGAGATGTCTTGTGCAAGATAATCTGAAGAGTTGGGACGTGAAGTTATGCCAGGCAGAATTTGCCCATAATCATGCTGTGAATCGAAGTACTGGGTTCAGTCCATTCCAGATTGTTTATTCAAGTTTACCGAAGGGACCGTTAGATTTAACGATGATACCACACTCGAAGGGGACAATTAAGAAAGCTGCTGATTTTGTTGAAGGGCTGACGGAGTGTCATAAAATCGTTCAAGAACGATTAGAGAAAGCAAATGAGAAGTATAAACAATCTGCAGATTTGAAACGACGAAATGTTGAGTTTAATGAAGGAGATTTGGTTTATGCGGTATTAACAAAAGATCGTTTTCCAGTGGGCGCATATAACAAGTTGAAAGCCAGAAAAATTGGTCCGGTGGAAGTTGTGAAACGAATCAATGAAAATGCTTATAAACTGAAGCTGCCAGATGATGTGTATACATCTGACGTATTCAATGTTAAACATCTTGTACCATATCATGAGGATGAGTTTGTTGGGGATGAAGAGTGTGCAAATTCGAGGTCGAATTTCTCTCAACCTGGGGAGGATGATGCAGCGCAACCTTTATTTGGCCAAGGTATGAGTCGTCTACGACTCAAGGAAGCGGTGATGAGTCGTCCAAGACTCATAGAGACAGGCATGAGTCGTCTACGACTTATGGAGGCGGTGATGAGTCGTCCACGACTCAACTGGAAACCAGGGGAAAGAGCTAACTCGAACCTACGACCTAACAGTTCTGATGAAATGGAGTTACGACTTAAGGAGAGCATGAGTCGTTCGGTGTTGATGAGTCGTATACGAGTTAACGGTGCAGCTATAAGTCGTCCACGACTCAACTGGATGGAAGATATATGTCGTCTCCGACTTAAGGTAACAGGTATGAGTCGTCCACGACTCAACGGAGATGAGGAGGTAAGTCAACCACGAGTTAAAGACAGAGCTATAAGTCGTCTACGACTTAAGAAGAAGGATCCAGGAAGGGCAACACGAGTTGAAAACAAACAAGGGATAAGTCGTCTACGACTTAAGAGAAGGGATGAGTCGCTGAAGACTGAAGCGTGGGATCTTCCTCCGAGTTAATCTCTACCGTTGGGATGAGTCGCTGAAGACTGAAGCGTGGTATCTTCTGCGAGTTAATCTACACCGTGGATTCTTAAGTCGAAGGAAGTGACTGTTGTGTTGGTTGTTAAGTCGCATCTGTTATAAGTCGTTTGTAATTTTGTTTTTAAGTCGTATGACTGTGTTGTAATCTGATAAGTCGTAAACGACTTAAGATGAGTCGTCTGTTATGAGTCGTTTTACTTTTGAGTCGTGTTGTAGGTTGATAAGTCGTTAAAGGCTAGTATTGTAACTGTTTGTCTTAAGTCTTGAGTCGTGAGCTATGAGTCGGAAACGACTTAGGAGTTAGTGAAATTCTGTTGTTTTTTTTGTGTGAGTTGTAAAACGCCTATAAATAGGCCGGGCTTCTCATTTGTAAAGGGTTGTTGATTTTTGAATAAAATTCTCTTTTGATTGCTTTGTGCTTTCATTCAAATTGGTAGTTGAGTGTAATCTCCTATCTCCTCTTTCGGATAATCGAGTGCGCTCGATTCAACGATTGTAGAAGCCGATTCGCGGAATCAAGTGCGCTTGATCAACGCTTGAAGAATTGAAGATCTTTGAACCCGGTATCGTGCGCGATCAACGAGTTCGAGATAGCTAGAGTTCGGTATCTTCGGATCAACGAATTCGGGCAATTCAGCATCCATCAATCCATCAACTGCTACTTTCACCGATCTACATTTGTTTTGAATTATCCGCTGCGTCAAAAGTGGATCCATAACTTTTGATCCTTAACTTTGATAAAAAAAATTCGATATGTGATTTTTGATCGATTAATCTTCGATCCATATATTTTCTACCAATGGACTTCCCGCCAATGTTTCTCTCAATGGATGGAATTTTCGACCAATAGGTTCTTATGATCCAATATTTTTAATCGGTCAAATTTGATGTGATTCCTGATGTTTCAATGCTTAAATGTAAGTTCAAAGGCAAAAACAATAGACTTAAATTTAGAGATAAACCCGAGATGAAGGAGTTGAGAGTTGACTAAATTAAGAAGCGATAAATAAAGATCAAAAGTAAATGTAGCAGACACAAGAGATTTATAGTTGTTTGAGAATTTAAAATCAGTATTCAAAATAGCAAAATTTTGTTGCTTCAATGCGCCAATTCTCTTCTTGATGGAGTTGGCCCTCTATTCATAGTTGTTTTGTAGTCCGTCATTGGTGTAGAGCTGTGGCTATAGTTGCTTAACAACTTGGAGGTGCTGATTGAGACATTTGTCATAATTTGGTAGCAAGCTGAACAATGCGTATTATTAACATGTTATTTGCTGGAGGAGCATACAACTTAACTTTGCTTGAGGCATTGCCAGCCCATTGAACGCTGACGTGACACACTTGTTTGAGGCTGTTAAGTCACGATGTTATTGGGCTAAAATTAATTGATTGAGGCACATATGACTTGTATTTGTTCCCAGTTTTTGAAGTTGAGTGGATACATGCCCATCTCGTTGGTCGATTCACGTGACAAACTACTAGTGACTACAGTCGCTAGTTCTAGTTATATGCCCTTACATTCGTGTTGAACTTGTAACTTCGAGCTTTGGTATTTGTTTACGTACTCTCAGGTTTTGGTTGAGGTAGTCATTAAGGAACAGTAAAAGCTAAAATCATAAGTTAATGTCACTTATGATACATTATATTAAGCCGCATATGATATGGTTAATGTTGGACCGCTTAGATTTTAAGTATTAGTACTTAAATTTATGATAAAATCATTCATAAACCGATGGCTTCAAATACAAGTGGGCTAGTATGAGCCTACACAATTTAGGAGATTAGCTATCTCGGAGTTTACCTTGTTAATGCAGAAAGCATATTTTCTCCATGTATAACACTTGCGCCCTTAAGTTTACTTATAGGAATGGTTGGTGGAATGACCGCAAACTGAACTTTGATTGATAAACTATTTCAATAACTTAACATAATAATATCCTTTACTTCATATCTATTAATAATTTTAACTTAACTTTAAAGTGCATATTACTCGTATATGTTCGTAATGCTATTTTTCATGGTTGACTTTCAAATGAAGTTCCATTTGTGGTGACCTCAAATGATTATTTAAGTGTGGGAAATATATCAATTACACTACAATGATAGATTTAGTAATAAACATGCAATGCAGTTTACAATAGCTTCGCTATAGAAGTGTGCGACGATCCAAGTTGCCCTGACCTAGGGAGATTATTCCTATGACTACTTGTGTGCATCCTAAGGGTATTACATGGATATACCATGACTTTCTAAGCTTTGAAAAATGGAAAATGTAGGTTTAGCCCACTTGAGAGTTATAATTATCTCTATTACCCATCTAAGGATGTTACCCATCCAATACTAACCCTAATAAAATACTTATTTTGGTTTGCAGAATATATTATAATAAAGAATATCCACTTTACGCTAGTATTAATAAAAAGAAAATACTCACTCACTATATATTACGATTTGTTCTTGTGGTTTTATGCAAGTCTCTAAGTAGACCGTATGGTTTCGACATGGATACCAAGAGCCAAATGCATTTATCCATAAAATTAAGATAAAAGGTTATGAATTTTAGACGAAGTCTAAACGGTTTTTGATCGTAAAATCCAATATCATATATAAGTTTGTAAGCCAATATTTAAGTGGTCGATGCTTCATTACAACTATAATGATTGAAAAACACTTCATTTTGGATTTTGGCATCAAAACATGCAGAAGACCATAAATGTTTTGTACTTATAAAATACAAGATATCTGAATAACTTTGGAATTATATACTCTATGTAGATATTCTAAAATCTTTTTTTTGTCAAAAAATCATTTCTCTGAATCTCGTGAGACCTTTGTTGAGCAGCTATGTGATATCATATGGTATTTGAGCATAGTAAGTCATGAGATGTGTAACACCCCGAATAACAGAAATTTAATAAGAAAAATTAAATTAAATAAAACAAGAACTAAAAAGAAAATTTACACGGACTTTCGAATTTGGCTACGAAACTTGTACCATTGTGTTCTTAGCAATTTTCATATATAACACATCAAAATCGAAGTTAATACGGAGAAGTTATGGGCGTTGGAAGAATTGGAAGTATAATAAGAATAAAAAAAATACACAAATTAACACGGTGACCGGTCGACCCAAGGGGGTAGAAAGTCGACCGGAAGCGGTCGACCTAGAAGTGCAAGCGATTGACCATAGCCTGTCTAAAATCAAGAGTAATTATCTACCGTGTGATGTGTTCGAATGGTCATGATCACTTACTTTGTTTCCAAGTATCAAATGAGCATGCACGACCAGTGAGAAGATTCTCTGACCCAAATCCAACGGCCTAGACAAATTGCTAAACCCTATAAATTCAAGCCTGATGTAACCTAAAATTCACATAACCATTTACTGTAATAAAACTCTGTCAAATTCCAATCTCTCCTTTAACTCTAAAATTCTTCAAAAAAACCAAAATAAAAGAACACAGGCAATTGGATCTTGGCGTAGCAAACGGAGGTAGCATTCGAAGGGGCTATTCTCAGGCAAAGAAAATAGGACGAGCTTAGACTTGAGGTGAGTGGTAAAAAATTTGATTAGATGATTATTACAGTTAGTTTTAAACTATTCTAATTTATTTATGGTGTTAGTAAATTATAATTTAAATTGTAGAACTCTAACTTGAAACCTATAATCTAGGGAATTGAAATCACTGTAAATGGTGAAATCTGACACCAATGCTAGTACACTCTTTTTATTAATTAAACTATAAAACCCTAAAATAATATACCCTAAATCTGTAAACTCTAAATTAAAATTAACATTGAAATCCAAAGCGTGGCCCGGTTGAATTCGTAATTAGGGTGCACTGGAAACTGCTTATGACATGAATTAAATAAAAATTTACGATCGATAGTTAAAATTAAACGAATAGTAAAATTTAGCCTACAGCCGATTGACCCCTGATCCCCAACGATCGATCGGTAGTGGTCGACCAGTTAGGATTGTCGATCAACCGGTTAATGAATAAACTGCAGAATTTGAACCTCGGCCTAAGGCCAAGGTTAGCAATAAAAATTATATAAATTAGATAAAAAATATATAAACGTTAATCCTTTGTTTGAGCCTACTTTGGGGTTAAATGTGTATATTAGAGATAGTAGGGCAGCTGTTCCCTATCAGAGGATGCTAGGTCATTGCGGTGTTAGGTAAATGTTGTTTACCCAACTTTGGTGTCGATCATTCGACAAGGGATGATTTTTATTGCAAATGACACTCATAGGAGGTTCCACGATGGACCTGCAACACCAACGAGGATGCCTGATGAAGTGCGGTCTGGCATAATGGAAATCCTAGTATGCACAATTTCTGACACCACGTGATACAGTTTCGATGGAGGATTCCAGTGTGTGCAATAAGAGGCAAACATTATGATCGAGCGGTGGATGATGAGACACTTCGACAAGTCGACATTTGGTATCCCCCCTTGATGTGTAGATAGGATTACGTGTAGTAGTCAGGGGAAAATCGGTTCCTCAGTAGCCTTGGGGTTGTGATACTAGTGGAGAGTAGTCTTCACAGTAGCATTATGCGGCGATATAGGTGGAAATTTATATCCACAGTAGCCTAAGGGCAGCGTTTCCTTATTGGATAGCTCTAGGAGCGTTGGACGATCGTTAGTTATGAGGTTTGATATGTAGCTCGTTCCTTGTATTAACCTATACAAGTTGTAGTGTAGGTATGTATTGAACAAGAACCCGTAAGTAATGGACCTTAGGAATTCACGGACACTTGTAGCATACCCCATGTCATCTAGAGTTGTATTAAAGTTAGATGCACATGATTACATGTTAAACTTGTACTCATTCACCAAACTTTTATCTGACCCACTGAAGTGGAAAGAGCAGCAGGTGATTGGCCCATTCTTGATACTTGGAAAGTCGAGGTTATCTTTAGAGACTGCTTTTTATCATATTTTCTCTCCATGTATTTATTTATCTTATCACTACATTTTATCTCTTTTATCAGACTTAGAGCGATATTTTCTATGCACTGTATATTAAACCAAGTACTGGTTTCAGAGACTGTAATTTGGGTATTTTCGAAGATAGACATTTTTTCATGTTATATGTTTTATTTCTTCCACTGTGAGTTCTGAAAGTCTAGTATATCTTAGTGTATATTTGCTTATATTAGTCTCTGCAACGTTATAAAAACCTGACGATCCGTATTTCTCGACATGACACAAGTCCGAAAGTCACCCTAAGTTTTGGATCGATGTGTCGGGAGGTGTGGGTTGTCACAAGATGCTTGGCATTCCACTCCCAAGGAATGATATTTCCGTTATGTCTCTTTGATTTTTAAGTGCCGACAGGAATGACTTCGTGAATATAAGCAGTTCAACATAAATTTCTTAAGGATGATCACCTTCTCGAAGATTTGTTGTTGGACTATTTGGTTATATTACTTTAGACATCTTTTGTACACAACGTTTCTGAAGGAAGCCCGATCCCTTAACTTCAAAAGAAAGTTCACCGACTCCTATCTTAATTCTTTGTTTTGCTGAGAATTATAATAATGTTCGGTGACTAGGAAATTTATGTTCTACTAGAAGTGTATCTTTATGTCTATATGCCAGAGAATAAGAGGTATGCCTCATGGACGTTCTAGTGCTTCTCCGACTTGTCTAAAGAATGAAGGAAAGCTCTTTAGTCTTATTTCCTTTTACATTACCCAATCCTTTCTTAAGACAATTTTAAATAGTTTTGCTAGAAACTTCGATGGTGTTGTTTTCTTGAGGATGTGCTCATGAGTGAAGGAATTAGACTAATTAGAAGCGGGTTAAATAGGTGAGCTTTAAAATAATTTCCATTTTTGATATTTGTTGGACTTATAATGTCTATATTGATTTTACATCCAATCTAAACTATTTTAAATAAAATGTTTATTTTATTTAATTTTTTATAAAAGAGTTTTATTTAATTTATATGAGTTTTAATTTATAAGTGTATCTAATACACTTATATGTGTATAGTGCGCATGCAACATATATGAAGTGTACATGGAGAATGTGACCGTACATAGGTGTTGGGATTTACACTGGAACAGACATATTTCTCTATTTGTATATTCCTTTGTTGTCCTTTTTCCATTATATAAAATAACAATTATAAATATTATTAGAACTGCAGGTACTAGTTTTACTGATAAAAACCAAATAAATATTGGTACTGATGATTTTCCAAGTTTATGTATGATATAGTACAAGAAATACATTAACACTATCAAGAAATATTGCAAGATAATTGAGTAGAGGTGTAGTATACATATCAAGGCAGTTCAATACAAAATTCAAGTACAAGCCCAGGTAGATCAAGAGGAATCAAGCATATTAAGGAGGTCAAAAGGAAACAAGCAAATCAAGAGTAATCAAGAAATAATCAAGGAAATCAAGAGGAACAAAGGAGATTCAAAAGCAAGGCTAGGAGAACACATGAGACTCAATGAACAAAGGCTGAAAGAGTACAAGACAACAATAAGTCAATTTTTAAGTATATTGAGTCATAGATTTAATTGTTAAAGATTCCATAGCAATTCTTTGAATTTTCTTTATTAAAACTCTTTATTTTATTCTCGATAATGAATTTTTTAAGAAATCTATCTCATTTTTTTTACTCTTTACATTCTTACATTTTGCAAATAAGTCCATTTATTCACATACACTTATACTAGACGAATCCACTACTTTTCTATTTATTTCTTCATTGATTTGCAATCTACTAAAAGGTCATGGAGTGTACATACAGTTCTATATCTTTTACTCTTTGTTCTTATCATATTCCTCAAACAAATCAAAGATAGTTTTCTAAAGGAGGTCTGTGGGAACTTGTGTTTAAGACTATTTGAAATTGTGATCGAAATGTTAAATTTCTTATAGATGTTACTTTACTACTTGTTGTAAAAGTGCATTTTACCACATGTAGAAAGTTAGGATTATATAGTTGTGTCCTGCCACTCATGGAAAGTCAAGATAATTTTTCTTGCCACATGGTTAAAAGTCAAGAAGGTCTAGGTGTGTCCTGCCACCCGTGGAAATTTAGGATAAGTGTTGCTTGCCACCTGAGTCAAAGTCAAATTATAAAGGTTTTCTTGGCAGCCGTGAAAGTGCAAAAGGTTATAGTGAAATTGCATACGGTTACAAGACTAGATGTAGGATTGAGAATCTGAACTAGCATAAAATTCTTAGTGTCTTCTCTTTATTATTGCATTTCTTTACTTTATTTGTTATATTACTACAAGTGAATCTGATTCTATATTGATAATTTTAATAATCACAAAGTAAATTGATAATAATATTTAAAATACTATTCATTGTCATCTAGTGTTACGGCTAGCCATATGATCCATTCCGCACAATATTTACGGTAGCACATCATAACCCCATATTTCGTATTAGAGCTTTTTGGTTTTCAAAATTTCGTAATCTAAGTTTTGAAAAGTTTAATTGGCTAGTAACACAAATACTCTGCTTAACACTTTTATAGAAAGACAATCTACTGCTAGAGCACTACTCTTTAATGGTAGTAATTATTATTATTGGTCATGTAGGATGAAAATTTACTTAAAATTAATGGTTTAGATATATGGAATATCATGTGAACTATGTACACCAAGCCCCGGGCTAATTATGCACAACGGTCTAATGAGAAAAGGAAAAAGCACTCAAAATTCAAATGAAATGAATATTTTATTCTGTGCCCTAGATAAAAATAAGTTCAATAGAATGTCTATTTGCAAAAGTGCATGTGAAATTTGAAGGAAATTACAAGTCACTTACGAAGGCACGAGTAATGTTAAACAATCAAAGATCTCATTGTTAACTAATTAGTTTCAGTTATTTAAAATGAAACCCACTGAGTCTATTTTTTGAGATGTACTCTAGATTTCAAAATATATTACATGCTTTAATTTTTTTAGGAAATTTTTTTCATTGAGGAAGATCAAGTCTAAAAGATTTTAAATTCACTATTAAGTGAATGAGATTAAAAACTTTGGTAATAGAAGAGACTAATGATATAAGTATTATGAAAGTAGAAGAGTTAATAGGAAATTTACTGTCATATGAAGTTCGGTTGTAAGGAAGAAAGAAAATCAAGGAAAATGAAAAGAAGTAACTCGCTTTTATTACTACAACCGAAGAACAAGAATTAGATGATGGCATTGAAGAGATAACATTTGTGGAAAGGAATTTCGTAATATTTTTGAAATATAGATAGAGGAACAAATTCCGACTCTGGAAGTTCAGTAAAATGCTTAAAATGCGACAAGACTGGACATCTAAAAAGAGATTACCAATACTGAAGAAATCAAAGAACACTCCAAAAACCGATTCAATTAAAAAGAGGGAATGAGCATTCATAACAACTTGGGAAGACTATGACACCACATCAAGTAGCACCGGTTTGGAAAATAAAGATAATGAAGTTTTTTTTATGGCTAATAATGAACAGGTACCTAAAATCAAGAAGGATAAGTGGATAATGGACAATGGATATTCAAAACACATGACTGGAAACTCGGAACTCTCGACGAACATCATTTACAAGGATGGCGGAGAAGTAAACTTTGGACATAAATCGAAAGGATATGTTATTGGCACCGTCGGTAAATCTGAAACCTCTTTTATTTTAAATGGTTTATTAATTAAGAATTTGAAACATAATATCCTCAGTATGAGTCAATTTTGTGATAAAGGTTTTAAGACAAATTTTGAAAAGGACACATGTCACATCTTAGATCAAAATACTAAAACTATATTCAAAAGAATTGGAAAAGGAAATATTTATTTTTTAAGCATGAAAGTTTCAAATGATAACTAATGTTTTATGATCGAATCAAATGACCTTTGGTTTTGGCATAAAAGCCTTGGTCACATAATGTAACTCCTTGAAAATTTAAGCGGAGAAATTTAATAAAGAATTAAATTTAAGTATAACAAGGGAAAAAACTTAATTTTTGCTAATGTTTGAATTTGGCTATGAAACTTTCACCGTTGCGTTCGTAGCGATTTTCTAGACAGTTTTTATATTAACGCTTTGAAATTGAAGCTAGTATGGAGAAGATATGAATGTTTTAACATTTGAAAACAAATTAAATTAAATTAATAAACTTTCTATAATTAAACAACTCCACCGATCGACATCATAGGATTCGCCGATCGACTGGTAATGGTCGATCGATCCCCCATAGCGGTCAATCGATTGTCGTTAAGAGTCGAATGTTCTGAAGCAATGAACGATTTGGATTGAATGAAATATTTTTGCTTGGTCGTGAAGAAATTGGTTGACGCTTTAGATGAAACCTAATATTACCTATGGTTAATCTAATGGTTAGGACTAATCTAAAACCACTATAAATACAGACTAACCTAAACCCTAATTCATTAGAAATTATCAGTAAACCAAAATTCTATCAAAATCTTTTCTCCTCCACTTATAAAATTCTCCAAAATAAAATAAAAAGAACTCAAGAACATCAGACCGAGGAATGGGTTAGAAAACGTGGGTAGAATTCAAAGCGGAGATTAGGAGCAAAGATTGGATTCAAGGTGAGTGGGAACATTTTTAATAAGATGATTGTTTGTAGTTAATTTTAATTTACATTATATCTAGGTTGTTAGAAATTAAATTGTAAACATTATCCAATTAAATTTGAAATTTAATTGTTAGTATATGAACAATTTTCCTCTTTTCTAACCTAGATCTGTAAACCTAATATGTAAACTCATAAAAATTGGGATAACCTGGGATGTTAATAGTAACCATAGGTTAAACTAATCAATTGTAAACTTGTGTAAATCCATGAATTTAATTTGAATAAGAAGTTTGGATAAATTGTTTGGGTTCACTATCAACAACCTGAGAACGGTGATAATTAATATAATATACAGTTAATGATAATTAAACAATCATAAAATTTATATCGCAACCGGTCGACCGCGTTACTTGGAGCAGCCGACAGCAAGTGGTCGACCGCCTGGTATATAGCGGTCGATTGGTAGGCGTTCCAGATGAATAGGTGTATCCTTAGCCTATGGCCCAGGTTACAAATAACAAGTAATTGCTTATATATATATATATATGGATATTAGGAATAGTAGGGAAGCTAGGTCACTATGAGATGACGTTAGCACGTTGCAGACTTGGTAAATGCTATTTATACAATATGGGTCGATTATTCAACTGAGGACGATTCAAATGGCAGGAGGTTCTAGGGTAGATGCATAGCACTGACTGGTGCCTGATGAATTATGTGAGCCCAGCACAACGGGAGTTCCTTGGCATTCACGGATACCTGATACGAAGTGATGTTGTGTTATTGATGGATCTCGACACATGAAATAAGACGCATAAACTACTATTGAGAGGTGGACATGGATGTAGACAATGAGACTCTTCAGTGTGTCGGCATTGCGGGCTTCTCCTTAATGTGTAGTTGAGGTACGTAGTTGTAGTTGTAGGAAATTTTTTCTCATATGAAAATTGTAGGGAAAACCTATGTGAGGTAGTTACGCGTAGTTGTACTGTATGAGATGTAGTCCCATATGGGAGAGTTGTAGGATGGTCCTATGTTGGAGGAGCTCTAGTAACTATTAGCCAATCGTTAGTTACTGAGGTTCGATCCTTGTGGGAGCCTGCACAAGTTGTTAATGTAGGTGTGTATGAAGAAAAACCTTTAAGTGAAGAACCTTTGAAATACACGAACACATGTAAGAACACCCTAGGTCACATAGAGTAGAATTAAAGTCAACTTCATATGATCACTATATATTAATAGTGTACTCATTCACCAGACTTTTGTCTGACCCACCATTTTCTTTTATTTTTTTCTCACCACAGGATGATAGGGCAGTAAGTGATATGCGCGATTTTAGTACTTGGAAAGATGAGCTCATCCCTGGAGTTACTTACTGTAACAACCCGCATATTTTACGATTGTATATTTAAATACAGCATCGTTAGTCGGATTAAAGTCCGAAAAGCTACTTTTTTTGCAAACAGTCGAATTAGGACTCGAGACCACTTCCATTGAGTCCAAAATGGCGTTTGCGACCTTTTTGAGTATAAAAATCGATATGTTTGGAGTTGAGTAGAATTTTGATATTTTCACTTAGGGCTTTGGGCTTGGGTTTGGGTTTCAGCCCACTAACCCAACTTATCTTATATCCTAACTCCACCCCCTCTCCTCTTCATTCATTCTATTATTTTCCTAACACTTCAAGCTTTAGTAAAAATGGGGGAAGAGATTGGAAACTAAAATCCTAAGCCCTAGTTTCCTTTGCAAATGCAAGTTCTAGCTCCAAAATCAAAGAGAAGCTTAGATAAGCATCCTCTTCTTCTTCTTCTCCATCTCAATCCCTCTCCAATTTCAGAAATTTCCTATGACCTAACTTAGGAAATATTCGTTGTAATCTTAGATTGGAGCTTCTAGAGTTGAAGTTGAAGTGTGGTTGATCTTTCTTTTGATTTCAAAGCTTCTCATTTGTGTTTGGGTTGAAAAGGTGAGTTTTTGAACTCACATCTACGTCTATAGCTTTCATTGTTGTTAGGTATGAATTCCTAACATCTATTTATGTTCATTTGTTTTTGATTTGGATTGATTTGGTGAATTTTCCAAATTTTGGTTTTGAAGTCCAATTTTGTGAAAATCCTTTTATGGATGTTTGAACATGTTTACCGGGGTGTATCGAAGAGCCTATAAGGCTGGGTTGTCGCTTGGCATAAATCCCTAGTCACCGTTGCTCGATCGATCGTTTCCGGTGGAATTTTGCCCCACTTAGGGGCTAGGCTGATTCTGCTCTGGAAGCAGGTTCAGTCGACTGAACCAGTAGGTCAGTCGACTGAACCAGGGGCAGAAAACATTCTGTCCCTGTATCAGTCGACTGACCATGCAGGTCGGTCGACTGAGCCTGGAAACCGAAAGTTACCAGGCATTGTGTCATTCGACTGACCTTCTTGTATCAGTCCATCTTGCCTACTTTTCGTGGGTTTCCAATTTTGATCGATTCGTGTTGATTCGATTTGTCGTTATCATTTATTATCGACTTTGATGACTTCTTTTCGGGATTTTTGAGAATATCCATTTTGATGGATTCGGTATCAATTTTTATGGATTTGATTCACGTCTTCATATGTGAATTTTTGGTGATTGATTGTTTCTACAATCATTTCTATGACTTGTCACTTTAAAATACAAAGGTATCTATACTAGTAGTAAATATTCAAACACTTTCACAAAGATGATTTTAACTCTATTTTTAATACAAAGCTCGTTTATAAAACCGTTTTCCAACCTATTAGTATATACAAACCTTTACCTCATTCGTATGAGAAATCTAATTAAATGGCTTAGTAAAACAAGTGGTATGAAACGCTTGCGTTTACTTCTTCGGTTAATATTTGGACTTGTTCGATTGAAAATCTTATGACAACTTTTGAGTGGAAATCTACAATTTGTTCGTAAATATTTAAGTTAAGCCAGTGGTTATGGGACATGAAGCTAAACTCATTTATTTACTAGCTTAGTGTAATCGACACTTCTTGATGATCGATGATGATCGTTTTATGGTTTAGACTAGCGATGTGCGATGTCTCTTTGTCCGCGTGGGGGACTGTACCCAGTTCTATTGAGCTTCGTCTCATTTTTATATGCTAGCGACCTACGAGCTTTATTGAGTTTCGGGTTCATCGGGCGTACCGTTATTGCACTACGTCGTTGTCCCGAATTATTTAAGTTTCAGGATCATCGGGCGTACCGTTATTGCACTACGTCGTTGTTCTGAATTATTTGAGTTCCGGGTTCATCGGGCGTACCATTATTGCACTACGTCGTTGTTCCGAAATATTTGAGTTTCTGGTTCCTCGGGCGTACCGTTATTGCACTACACCATTGCACCGGCTTTATGGTTAGCGACCATGGGATAGCATTCCGTTTGTGATACACATGTTGGTGAGTTTACATGCTCTCGTTTGTGATAGGCCTTCTCTTTTGTGATTTCTGGATTTCTAGTTGATGATTTGTAGAATTTGTGTTTCACCAATTTTTGCGATTGACATTGATATGTTTTGTCAATATTTGTGTTTGGGTGAATAATTTAAAGAATATGACATTCTTTTTGGTGCTTAGAGATTCTTGAGATATTGTATGTCTTTTGTTATTTGATGTATACTTGTCATAGTATGGCATTATTGTTATCATATGTTTTCGTGATATCTCTTATCCTATCTCATTTTATCTGATATTTATAGCTAGAATGATCCGTTTATTATTTTCTTCTTAAATAATACTCGGGTCAGACCGAGATATTTTAGGTGCTTCTGCTTGACTTCTTACCAGGGATCATCACCTGACTTTTGGCTAGCTACTTTAGATTAGTAGTTTTTGTTAGTATATATTTGAGATAGAGAATTCTTGATGTATACTTATTCTTTTGTCTAGCACTTGTATCTATTCTTTTGTGTTGTAGTGGAACTAGTTTGACCACTACTTTGATGTACACTTTTATGTGTAATATTCATATCTATTTCCGCCTTTGTGATATGAATATCTGTGACTGATTTGTGTTATGTTTATTTCTATATTTGTTTCCGAAATCCACATAGCCACTGTGTGGTAGCTTTGAGTTTGTATTTGATATGTTGGATTTCCTCTTGAAATGAAATGTAAGTTATATTATCTGACATATCAGTACTCGCACAAAGCAATTACACAAATGGTCGCTCCTCAACAGCCTTATTCTTCGTGCTAGTTGATGACATTACCCGTAGTGTCCTTGACTAGCGTGAGTATAGAGGTGGGGCATCACACTTACTATTTTATTTACTCTCCATGTAACTGCCTATTTTATCCAGTACTTAGTATTATCAAACTTTGAGTTGTGTTTCTATATACTTTGTACTTGACTATGTACTTTTTTATGAAAATATGTTCTGAGATGGTTATTTTCTGTACTTATATTTTGTTTCCTTCTGTTGTAAGTTCTGAAAGTGTAGTATATGTTAGATTATATATGTATATCTTTTGTCTCTGAACTGTTTTAAAAACCATGACAGCTCGTATTTCTTAGCACTAACATGGGTCCGAAAGTCACCCTAGGCTTAGAATCGATGTGTCGGGAGGTGCAGGTTGTCACATTTGCTATTTGAGCTTAGATTCAAAATTCTTTAGGGGTAGGGGCGTATAAAGCTGTGCAGTTAATGCCCCGCTATTACCCCGCTATAACCTTGCTATATCTTGTAGCGGATTTCTACCGCTACGATTTTTCAATATAGCCCCAAATATAGCCTTTCCGCTTTAAGCCCCGCTATTTCCGCTATATCCCATTATTCCCGCTATATTTTGCTATTTCCACTATATCTTCTTTAAAACCAATGAATTAAAAATGAAATTTATATATTATAAAAATTATGAAATTAATTTATTTGATTGAATTTTTAATATGTTATCAGAAATGAAAATACTCTAGTATTCTACTAAATTCAATTATGTTATATAACAGTTTTAGGTTTATTTACAGTATATTCACACATATTTTTATTTAAAATTATTTAGGTATTAATTATAATTCAATTTAATGTTAATTTTTCATTTAACTACCATTTATATATTTGTAAAAACATTAAGTACGAGTTTTATATGCTATTTTAGAGTCATCCGCTATATCCTACTATATCCTCGCTATATCCCCGCTGTGACTTTTTGCACCTCCACCGCATTGAATCTGCCGAGCGCTTTAACTGCACAGGTATAAAGAGTACATACTTGAAAAGTTTTTGAATAAAAAATGTTTTTCAAATTGGGTTTTCAAAGTGTGTATATATTTGATAGAAGTTTTCTAAAGGTTTTATACAAGCATAACTTCTATTTTGTTCTTGCCTATAATATCTATGGAAAGCTACTAACAAATTCATAAATCACAGATAGAAGATGAGCGGTCACGTAGGTTCAGGCTCAGGCGACGCAACCGAGATTCCAGGCATGAATGTCCCGATTTAGTTCCACCGGTATCTTCAGGCAAGGGGACAAGCGTAGCTTAATCCCAATAAAGGACCTATGGGAAGAGCGACATGTGTAGTTCCTGCCCACATACCTATTGGAGATTTTTCTAAGCCGCGTAAGGATTTTTCGAGCCTTGGAGGAAAGCCAAATGTGAGGACTGAGTCATATATAGATTCGAGGACATGGATCCATACTTCTGAGAGGATTTTTGGGTTAATGGGCCTTGCTGATGAGGCGAGGAGACAAATGGCTACTTGTCATTACAAGGGAGGCCCTGATTTGGTGGGAGGTAGTTGAGGCTGAGACTAATGGAGGAGAGATCAATTGGTGGAGTTTCAAAGATGGTTTGAGTTGAAGTTTCTTTCGAAAGCAGAGGAAGGAGAGCAGTTAGAGAAGTTGATTAATCTGAAGTAAGAATACATGTCATAAAGGAGTATGTTAATCAATTCAACGGGTTGGCTAGGCTCGGGATGGAGTTGATCAATACCCCACATAAAATGGCTTTGAAATTTGCTAAAGGGCTGAACCAACCCTTTCAAGGTTTATCTCTAAGTCATATTCCCATAGGTGCTACATATGAGAGTTTTGTAGAGATGACCTGGCTGAATGCTGTTGCCAAGGAGCAAGTAAAAGAAGATCCCAAGAAGACTGAAGGAAAGGCGCCGTAGCAAAATCAAGGCATGAGAGGCTTTAGACTTAAGGGAAAGATCAAGATGTAGGATATGCATTGTAGAAAGTGTGGCAAGAAGGTACATTTGGTGAAGGAGTGCAAGATGGATGGTTCGAAGGCAAGTATTACAATTGCAATCAATTTGGGCACATGAGACACGAGTGTCCACCACCTCAGAAGACCTGTAACCAGGTGGTCCCAACTCATGCACCAGACGCAGTACCTAGCTCGAATACGCCACCAGTTGTAGATAAGGGGAAGAAGGTCATGATTGAAGGTGTGTGAACTCTATCCGTTTATCTAATCGCATTTTATTTGACATGTAGACATCATAATTTTCATTTCTAGTAGACTTGTGGATGAGTTACACTTAGACACTAACATAGTTACGGACCCTATAGTTGTGTTAAAACCTGTAGAAGGATTAACTTATTTGTTTATGGTATGTAAGGGTCTGAAAGTATTCATTTCGGGGGTCGAGTTTGATTGCGATGCTTTTATCTTTGGATTTTTTAGGGTTGGTTTGATATTGGGCATGGATTGGATGACGATGTATGGGGTTACCCTAGATTGTGGTAGGAAAGTTGTTAGGTTGAGTACGTTTAGTGATGTAGCTTAGAGGTTTATTGCGATCCCTATGGATTAGTCATGTTGAGCTATTTATATTCATTAGACCGTTCACATGATGAGCTAGATTCAGTGCCTGTAGTTAGAGATTACCCAAATGTCTTTTCTAAGGTTATCGGTCTTCTACCCCAAAGAGAGATCGATTTCCGAATTTATCTTATAGAGAACGCTAGACCAGTTGCCTTACCCTTAAGGCATATGGCTCCAAAGGAGAGACGAAAGTTGAACAAGCAGGTGAATGAGCTGTTGGAGAAGGGCTTTATTATAAGGAGCATTTCTAAGTGGGGAGCACCTGTCATCTTTACCACTAAGGAGGATGGTTCTCTGAGGCTTTGTGTCTATTATAAGGAGCTAAATAAGCTGACAAAGAAGAATTGGTATCCACTGCCCCATATAAACTATCTCTCTAATTAATTGGTTGGAGCGAAGGTGTTCTCATAGCTTGATTTCGCTACCGGACTGCATTAGTTGCATGTAGATGAGGATAGTATCAAGAAGATTGCTTTTTGTACACTCGATAGACTTTATGAGTGGTTAGTCATGCCCTTCGAAGTAACCAGTGCACCCGCCTACTTTGTTAATCTGATGAGCCAAGTTTTTAGAGGATTCCTTAACAAGTCCATTGTAGTATTTGTGGATGACATTTTGGTATATTCGAAGAGTGAGGAGGAGCACATGTTACGTTTAGAAAAAGTGCTCAATACACTCCGTGAGCATAAGTTGAAGGCGAAGCTTTCTAAGTGTCACTTTCCTTGTGAAGAGGTACGCTTTTTAGGACACAGTCTTGGAACGTGGATTGTGGTCGATTGAAGTAAAGTTGCTGCAATTCAAGATTGGCATGTGCCAAAAAATGCCATAAAAGTGAGGAATTTCCTTAGTTTGGCAGGCTACTATAGGAAGTTCATTAAGGACTTCGTGAAGATCTCTTCCCCTCCAACCCGCCTCACCAAGAAGAATTTAGTTTTCTCATGGGTTGCGGAGTGTGAGGATGCTTTTATTAAGCTAAAGGAGGCATTGGTGTAGTGCACGTGTTTTGGTATTACCTGATGGTACGAAGGCATTCACAGTATATACCGACAATTGTGGTATGGGGTTGGGCGCGGTCTTGATGCAGGAAGGGAGAGTGGCGAGCTACGCTAGGCGGCAGTTGAAGATCCATAAGAGAAACTACCTATTCGTGATCTTGAGTTAGCAACCATTGTCTTTGTGTTTAAGTCATGGTGGCATTATCTATTAGGCGAGCGGTTTGAGCCGTTTACGGATCATAAGTCTCTGAAGTATTTGTTCTCCCAAAAAGATTTGAATCTAAGGCAACAAAGGTGGATGGAGTTTTTAGCCCTGCACGATTTCGACATCTTATGTACTCCAGGAAAGGGCAATATAGTGGCCAACGCCTTGAGTAGACAACATGTAGTATTGAGTCCTTTGTTCATGGAGTGGAAGCATTTGGAGCTCATTTCTACATTTGATTTTCGACCATCATCAGATATTACTCCGGGATTGTTAGCAACTTTAGATGTGTAGCCTACACTTATGAAACGTATTGGATCTAGTTAGAAGCAAGATAAGGAGCTAGTTAATATTTTTGAGAAGTTTGGTAAGGGAGAGCAGTCAAGTCATTTGAGGCATTATACCATTGACTCGAAGGGATAGTTGTAAGATTGTGGAATAGGGATCTTAAGGCTAAATAACACAAGAGGGTGGTGAATAGTGTTTTCTAATATATATGAATCATGTTTGAAATCTTTTGAAATTATACTTAGAATAATGAGATTAACAATCATAGAATCAAAACACAGGTAAACAGCAAATGTAGTAAGGATAAAAGGAAAGAACACCCTTTTATACTGGTTTGGAGTTACCCTACATCCAGTCCCGTACAATTCCTTGTACGGATTTCTTTTCAACTAGTAAATGAAAATACAATCTCAATTTCAAGGCTACGAGACACACCCTCCAGAATACCAGCCTCTGGTAGAGACGCTTGATTTTCGAGCTACAAGAACACCCCATAAATTTACGGGCTATTGAGCACATCCAATTGATTAATTCACGGGCTACAATCACACCCATAAGTATATCAGTTTGATTTTATAGAGATTTACAAACTCAGAACTTCAATCTTGATTACAAATGATCCTATAATCCTTGAATAGCACTTAGATTTTGATTAGAGTGAGAAAGATGATAGAAATCAGAGAGCAAATGATAGAGAATCAAACTAATCAAAATGGAGTTTGCTTCTGGTTGAAATTAAGCAGAGTATGGTTATAATTTGTTTTAGAAAATGAGAGAGAAGAAGGAGGAGAGAAGAAGAATGAAAAGTGATTAAAAAATTCTTTGGAAACGTATGTATTTATAGTGGAATAACAGTCATGTCTATTCGTGAAGAGATACGACAAAGAGGCACTTCTTTTTGAAAATTGAATTTTGAAATTCATAGCTAGTATGTCGACATATAGGGTTAAAATATGTTGACATACTCTTTGAATTGTTTTGCGAAATAATTTTATACTTTGTAACTATGTTTAAATATAATATATACACATTATAATCATAATAAAACTTAAGTAAAACTATATGATAAGAATTTTGAATAATAAACTAATATAAATGAAAATCTAATAAAATCAATAACTTGGTAAAATGTTAAAACCTAAAATATTAAGTATAAGAATTTTAAAAACTATTAAAAGCTATTTTGAAAAGAATATTTAAAAACCAAAATATTTTAAAACTATTTTAAAACTGAAATATAGAGAGAGAGAGAGATCAAGTGCTATCAGAATTTTAACAAACTTTATAGACACTATAACTATCTGGAAGATCTTGGAATCTTGAACTCTTGAATACTCATGAATCTTCATTCTTGAGTCTCTATATTAACATCTTTAACTCTTCAAACTTCACTTGATACTATATAGTTTTCTTATACCAACACCTATCTAATATCCTGCACTATATACTATATACCTTGATAAAACATTAGTATTTATATTTTATATGATTTCCTAAAGTTTTTGTCATAAAAACCAAATCCTTAGGTACTAACAATCTCCCCTTTTTAATGATGAAAATTTTGTATATAAAATATAATATAACTCCCCCTTAATCTATGCCATATAAAATTCCCCCTTAATATATGCCTAGTATTTTATATATTTCTCCCCCTTGGCATCAATAAAAAATAACTAACAATAACTATAATTCTAACCCTAACTCTTAATACTAATTCTAACGATAAATGATATGATCATGAAATAAAAAATGACAAGAATGATATATAAGAAATGATAAGTGAATCACAAATCATTAATAGTAACTAAACTATACTATATATTCATTCAATTAACATATTTACAAACCAATCAATCCATACAAACAATAAAGTCAAATTAAAGTTAAAATACACAATATTATTAAATTAAACAAAGAAGAAGTCCTATTCCGATCAGAATTCTTAATGATAGGAGACTTATGATTGGGATAATGAGGATAAAGAAGGTAAAAGTTTCCCTTCTGTTCGATGAGATTTCCATCTTGGTCGTAACAAACTTCTCCAACGCATTGAACCTCTTTATCGTCCTCCATATACTGTCCTCTTCTTCTTCCTCTTCCTTTTTTTCTTCTTCTTCCGCTTCCTTTTCTCCTTCTTCTTCCTCTTTTTCTTCGCTGCTTTGAAGAGGATTATGAATGTCTAAATTCGTCGAATCATTTTCAGCAATTATTGGATTTGTAGGGTTATCAGATAGATATTTCTGAAGATTATGCAGAATCCTACTTTGTTTCTCTTGTTCCTTCGATATATGAAGTTGTACGACTTGAATTTCGGTCAACATCTCCAGAACATTCTTCATATCTTCCTCCAATTTGATAACTTTTTCCATATGTTAGCGCCAAAATTGGTCACTAACCCCAAAATCCAGATGAAAGCACCAAATACCAACCACAGCTCAGAGATAGAATGTATGTAGAGAGTAAAAATGTGAAGAACAGTTAAAACTGAAATGAAAGCAGTAAAGAACAACAGATTTTATAGTGGTTCGGCTAACTTCGGCCTACGTCCACTCCAGAAGTTTGCTTTTTATTGCTGTAATAATCGATTACAGTTATAAAATGGCAGAGTTGCCTTAGCCTTAGAAAAGAGAAAGTAAGAGAGCGGAAAGACGATCCCATTTACTGTGCCCCTGCCTCTCTATTTATAGACAAAGATGGGTTGGACTTCCCTGGTGGGCCTGGTAGCCGAGTACCTCAGCCCAAATGGTGTGGTCTCCATATGCCGAACCATAGATGCCGAACAAGGTGTGAATGCCGAACGATCTCCTCATGTCGAACGTTGGGAGGTACGAGGTACCGAGGTACGGAGGTGCGAGGTATGGAGGTGCGAGATATGGAGGTGCGAGATATGGAGGTGCGAGGTGCAATGTCGAGCGAGGTGAGGTACGCCAAACGACCCATCCAATGCCGAACGCTCCTTGATGCCGAACGATCCATCCAATGCCGAACGCTCCTTGATGCCGAACGATCCATCCAATGCCGAACGTCTCCTTGATGCCGAACGATCCATCCAATGCCGAACGTCTCCAGATGCCGAACGTTGGTTAATGCCGAGCGCTCCATCCAATGTCGAACGTCTCCAGATGCCGAACGTTGGTTAATGCCGAACGATCCATCCAATGCCGAACGTCTCCAGATGCTGAACGTTGGTTAATGCCGAGCGCTCCATCCAATGTCGAACGTCTCCAGTTGCCGAACAAGATTCATGCCGAACACTCCTTCTAATGTCGAGCACTCGTTCAGTGCCGAACGATCCCTCTATGTCAAACGACGATCTCTCTATGCCGAACAGCCTTCAATGCCGAACCATCCCAATGCCAAACGTCATCTGCCAAACTGCCTATCATCATTTTAAACCGAACCCATCATACTTTATTCTCGATAGTTGTGAAGTTGTTTAAGTTAAATCCGTCTGTCCGCGGCCTTGCCAAAAGGCGGGTTAACACTTGCCCCCCAAAACATGCCTTGCTTTGAAAGGTGTGTTTTGAATAGCCTCAAGTCCAGTATCCAAAGTCCATGTTTCATCCATATCCAATAACCAATAGGAGACTTTAGGACCTCTTCGGGTCGATATCCAAATCCATAACCTTTGCGGGCTCTTGCCAAGCGCAAGCCACACCTGATGACCGTGGTCCAGTGTCCCTGGATGTTAAGATAACCTCTCCGGGTTCTTGCCAAGCGCAATCCACACCTGACGACCGTGGCCCAGTGTCCCTGGGCGTTGAGCTAACCTCTCCGGGTTCTTGCCAAGCGCAATCCACACTTGACGACCGTGGCCCAGTGTCCCTGGACGCAAGTAATGCCGTGGCTTAAGTCCTAAGCCGAATCCTGGTCGCTCCGGACCCTTGTCGAGCATAGTCCATACTCGACGACCTTTAAGCCAAAATCCAGAGAAAATCCAACCAAAATCCAATTCGAAAAACAAACATTCAAACCAGAATCCAAACCAGAAAAACGAGAAAAACAGGGAGTTCAAACCAAACTCCAAAACCAAACCAGAAAAAGCAAATGTCCAAGTCAAAGGAAAAAACAGATTTCACAAACCCGGGCGTTTCGGTAAGCCATCATCTCAGAGCATGCCTGAGGGTTATCTCCGACCCCGTACATGAGTAAGTGATTTAACCGTTTGCCCGGAGTTTGTTACTTATTCCAAACCATCAAGATTAGTTGATGACCAATCGGTCACCATTCCTGGGCCTCGCGCCCTCGTCGTTCAAGGTAGGCGGAGGCTGTTCATGTTCCACCGTCGCATTCCGAGTTCCGACATACTGTCGCAACTGACCATTCCGTATATGCTCCTCGATTATATCCTTTAGATGTCGGCAGCTGTTAGTATCATGCCCGTCCAGGTCATGAAAGAGACAGTGCCTTCCTGATGCCCTTTCACGTTCTGTGGGTTCCCTCCTTGATGGCCTTCGATAGGGAAGACGATCTCGAGTATCTAAGAAAATCCGCTCCAACGTTGCGTTCAATCCTGTGTAAGTGGAGAACTTTGGTTCTCCCCAGCGCTTCCTTTTTCCTTTATCCCTGTCCCCACCCGAGCTTTCGCCGAGTAATCTTCCATCCTTGGTCATGTTTATTTCCTGTGACCTCATGTCCAAAAATGCATCCTCTTGTCGAAGAAATCTTTCAGCTTCATGAAAGAATTCCCCAATATCCAACGGTGGGTCTCGTACCAATGATACTTTGAACTCCGAATTATCTCTGACTCCTGATACCGCAGCCATCAGAACCATTGATGGATCTGGCCGATCCACCGAAGCAACTGCCGCATTAAATCGAGTTAAGAATGTCCTGAGCGATTCATCTGCCCCCTGTTTGACTGATGTTAGTGTCATCACGTTCTTTGGCCTTTTTATGTGAACTCGAAATTGGCTTAAGAACTTGTCCACCAGTTCTGTCCATGTTCCAATGGATCCATCCTCCAGCTGTCTGAACCACATATCAGCAATTTCAGTCAAGTACAGGGGGAAACATCGGGCCATAACCTCCTCCGTTGCCCCCAGCACTTCCATATGCCTAGTGTATCTCATCAAGTGGTCGGTGGGATCCGTCTTCCCGTTGTATACTTCCAGAGTGGGTAGTTTGAAATCGGACGGATTCCTAGCTGTCCTGATGTTCCGGGTAAACGGACTTTTGTTAACTCCCTCTAAATCCCTATTTGTCAGACCTCCGCGAATAGTCCGCCTGATAATGTCAGCCAATCTAGTGTTTCCAACTAATCCAGACTGCCCCCCAAGTCCTCGAGGAAATTCTGGCACATATTCTTCATCACGTACTCCCGGTGGCGTGCCTCCGAGTCTAGGTCCATCTAGATTGTTAACTGTTTGTTGATTGGGAGCTGCCCCCTGCTGATTCACTCCATCTGTCCGTTGGTTGAGTTCCTCTGGTCCAGCTCCATGATCTTGAGCACCTGTAGTTCCTGGTTGTCCAAATTGCCTAAGAAGAGCCTGCATCATCTCCTCTTGCCGTTTCATCATCTGCTCTTGCATAGAATTCATCATCACTTGCATCTCGTCCCGAGTTATGTAGATGGATGCATGACCCTCTCCAGCTCCAGAAGATGCCGCTTGACTTCCTTCCTGATTGCTCCTTTCCACTGCTTGCCTCTTCGTTGGTGGTCTTGCCATTGCTTTCTAAGATCCAAGTTCCTAACTCAAAAATTCCTGATTGTTTCAATTTCTCGGTGAAAGCACCAAAGTGTTAGCGCCAAAATTGGTCACTAACCCCAAAATCCAGATGAAAGCACAAAATACCAACCACAGCTCAGAGATAGAATGTATGTAGAGAGTAATAATGTGAAGAACAGTTAAAACTGAAATGAAAGCAGTAAAGAACAACAGATTTTATAGTGGTTCGGCTAACTCCGGCCTACGTCCACTCCAGAAGTTTGCTTTTTATTGCTGTAATAATCGATTACAGTTACAAAATGGCAGAGTTGCCTTAGCCTTAGAAAAGAGAAAGTAAGAGAGCGGAAAGACGATCCCATTTACTGTGCCCCTGCCTCTCTATTTATAGACAAAGATGGGTTGGACTTCCCTGGTGGGCCTGGTAGCCGAGTACCTCAGCCCAAATGGTGTGGTCTCCATATGCCGAACCATAGATGCCGAACAAGGTGTGAATGCCGAACGATCTCCTCATGTCGAACGTTGGGAGGTACGAGGTACCGAGGTACGGAGGTGCGAGGTATGGAGGTGCGAGATATGGAGGTGCGAGATATGGAGGTGCGAGGTGCAATGTCGAGCGAGGTGAGGTACGCCGAACAACCCATCCAATGTCGAACGCTCCTTGATGCCGAACGATCCATCCAATGCCGAACGCTCCTTGATGCCGAACGATCCATCCAATGCCGAACGTCTCCTTGATGCCGAACGATCCATCCAATGCCGAACGTCTCCAGATGCCGAACGTTGGTTAATGCCGAGCGCTCCATCCAATGTCGAACGTCTCCAGATGCCGAACGTTGGTTAATGCCGAACGATCCATCCAATGCCGAACGTCTCCAGATGTTGAACGTTGGTTAATGCCGAGCGCTCCATCCAATGTCGAACGTCTCCAGTTGCCGAACAAGATTCATGCCGAACACTCCTTCTAATGCCGAGCACTCGTTCAGTGCCGAACGATCCCTCTATGTCAAACGACGATCTCTCTATGCCGAACAGCCTTCAACGCCGAACCATCCCAATGCCGAACGTCATCTGCCAAACTGCCTATCATCATTTTAAACCGAACCCATCATACTTTAGTCTCGATAGTTGTGAATTTGTTTAAGTTAAATCCGTCTGTCCACGGCCTTGCCAAAAGGCGGGTTAACACCATAGTAGTGTTTGGAAAGGGCCCGAGGGTAGGAGAATGGTAGGAAAATGTTGAATTATGGTTTTGATTTGAAGAGGATGCCATGATTTATTTATTTCAGAAGTTAAAGGCAGAAAATGAAGAAGAAAGTCGAATTTGGTGTTTATATAACTACCAAATTAAATTTTAGAGGGAAAATTCAAAAAAAACGAATTTCGCCGTGATATTGTCGACATATAGTGTTCGTGTATGTCGACATACATTGGAAAATTTTGTTATTTTATTTTTCTTATTAATTATATAAATTTATGTTATACTTTTTTAAATTTCGATAGAGAACAAATTCCTAATTCTCTTCTTAACTTAGTAAATGGTGTTTGATTCAATGGTTTTGTCAAAATATCAGCTACTTGATTTTTAGTGTTTACAAATTCAAGTGATATAACTTCTTTATTTACATTATCTCTTAGAAAATGATGTCTTACATCAATATGTTTAGTTCTAGCATGATGAGTTGGATTTTTAGACAAATTAATCGCACTCATATTATTGCAGTATATTAATGATTTAGTAAAATTTAAACCAAAATTTCTTAGAGTTTGTTGCATATAAATAACTTGTGAACAGGCTAATGTTGCTGAAATATATTTTGCTTCTATAGTAGACAGAGAGACAATATTTTTCTTTTTACCAAACCAGGAAACTAGAGAGTGTCCCAAAAAGTGTCACGTTCTACTTGTACTTTTTCGGTCTGATTTACAACTGACATAATGAGCATCACTATATGAAATTAATTCAAATGAATCATCTTTTGGATAAAAGAGTCCATAGTCTAATGTGTTATTAACATATCTTAAAATTCATTTTACATATTTTAAATGAGTTTCTTTAGGTTGAGATTGATATCTTGCACAGAGACAAACATTATGCATTATATCGGGTCTACTAGTAGTTATATAGAGTAGTGATCCAATCATTCCTCTGTATAGTTTTTGATTTTTGTCTTTTGAATTTTCTTCTTTGATTAATTTTTCATTAGTTGCCATAGGAGTTGGTTTACCGCTAGTATTTTCCATACCAAAATTCTTAACTAAGTCTTTAGCGTATTTTTCTTGACTAATAAAAATTCCATTACATAGTTGTTTAATTTGTAATCCTAAAAAATAATTTTGTTCTCCCATATGACTCATTTCAAATTCCTTAGTCATTAATTAGGAAAATTCTTTATTTAGATTTTCGTTAGTAGATCTAAAAATAATATCATCTACATATATTTGTATTAATTGGATATCATTTTTATCGCTTTTAATAAAGAGTGTACTATCTACTTTGCCTACCTCAAAATTTGTTTGTAATAAATAGAATTTAAGTTTATCATACCAAGCTCTGGGAGCTTGTTTTAGATTATATAAAGCTTTCTTCAAGTTGTAAACATGATTACGTAATTTTTCATCTTCAAAAGGTGGGGGTTGTTCTACATATACATCTTCTTTAATGAATCCATTTAAAAATGCTTTTTTAACATCCATTAGATATAATTTGAAATATTATGGTTAGTGAAAGCAAGTAAGATTCTTATAGCCTATAATCTTGCTACAGGTGCAAAGGTTTCATCAAAGTTCATACCCTCCTCTTGACAATAACATTGTGCAACTAATCGAGCTTTATTTCTTACGACCTCTCCTTGTTCATTCATTTTATTCCTATATACCCATTTAGTGCATATAATAGACTTATCCATAGGTCTTGGGACTAATTCCCATACATCATTTCTAGTGAATTGATTTAATTCTTCTTGCATAGCGAGAATCCATGAATTATCAGTTGATGCTTCCTTTGGATTTTTAGGTTCAATAGTTGATATAAAAACTACATTACTCATTTTGTTTAATTGATTTCTAGTTTTAACAATAGATCCAATATTACCAAGTATATTTATATAGGATGATCTCTTAAGTATCTAGTTCTTTTATTTGGATATAAATTTTCATTATTATTATAAGTTTCAGTATTCTTATTACTTTCAATTTCATTATCAATGTTTTCTTCTTCATTAATATTTTGATTATGAAATTTGAAATTTTCATCAAATCAGACATGTAGTGTCTCTTCATAGTATTAGTTCTAGTATTAAAAACTCTATAAGCTTTACTTCTATTTGAATATTCAACAAAAATTCCTTTATTCTATTTAGCATAAAATTTATCTAAATTATCTTTAGTATTTAAAATAAAACATTTACTACCAAAAACTCTAAAATATGATACTATAGGCTTTTTTTATTATAAAATAGTTCATAAGGAGTTTTCTTAGTTAATGGTCTTATTAAAATTCTATTTTGTATATAACATGCAGTACCAACTGCCTCAACCCAAAAAATCTTAGGTAAATTACTATCAATTAGCATAGTTTTAGCACACACTTGATCATTCTATTTTTACGTTCTACTACTCTATTTTATTTTCCTGTTCTTGGAAATGATAAATTATGAGTTGTACCTTTCTTATTATAGAAATTCTCAAAATTTTCATTTTCAAATTCTCCACCATGATCACTTCGAATAGTTTTAATTTTTCTGGACATTTGATTTTGCGTTCGTTTAACAAAGATTTTAAACATTTCAAAAGCATCACTTTTATGTTTTAAGAAAATCATCCACATAAACCTAGAATAGTCATCTACGATTATAAATACATATCTACTATGATTTATGGATTGTATTTGAGAGGGACCAAAAAGATCTAAGTGAAGAAGTTCAAGGGGATGAGAAGTAGAAATCATATCTATTGATTTAAATGAACCTTTTTTAAGTTTACCTAATTGACATGCATCGCTTATTAACTTTGAAGTTCATTTTGGGAATAACTCTAGCTAAATCATTTTTAGCAATTTTAGAAATAAGTTTGAAATTCAAATTCCCATTCTTTTATGCCAAATCCAAGGGTCACTTGTTAAAACCAAATGACATAAATTATAATTTAAGACTTTCATACTTCATATATAAATGTTTCGTTTCCTAATACCTTCAAAGATAATGTTTGATTTATTATCTTCAATGCGACATTTATCTTTTACGAATTTAATTTGAAAACCTTTATCACACAATTGACTAATACTTAATAAATTATGTTCTAAATTCCTAACTAACAAAACATTGGAAATAGTAGGAGTTTTAGAATTACCGACATTGCCGATGTTAATCACATATCCTGTAGAATTATCACCAAAATTGACCAATCCTCCATCTTTGTAAACCATATCTTTCAAAACCTTTGGATTTCTAGTCATGCATGTGTCTTGAATAACTACTATCCCAAATCCATTTATCCTTTTTTGATCTGTAGTGTCTGATTATCAGATGTTTGTTCATCAAAAGCCATGTAACACATTTGTTCCTGCAATTTATTTCGTTTCAATAGATTACGTGACTTTTCATAATGAATAGATGCAAATCTACGAAACATTGTAATGACGGTTTTACAAATTATTCTTTCGAAAATAGCGTTAAAAATATCATTAAAGAATGCCATTAAAACTTTCAAAAATCAGTTTGTGAATACTTTAAAAACCAAGGCACTGATGACAAATGTAAGATTGCGGAATATGGATCTTAAGGCTAATCTAACACTAGAGGGGGATGAATAGTGTTTTCTAATTTATATGTATCTTTTTTGAAATCTTTTGAAATTATACTTAGAATAATGAGATCAATAATCATAGAAACAATCATAGAATCAAAACACAGATAAACAGTAAATGCAGTAAAAGTAAAAGGAAAGAACACACCAGGATTTTATGCTGGTTCGGAGTTACCCTACATCTAGTCCCATGCAATTCCTTGTACAGATTTCTTTTCAACTAGTAAATGCAAATACTTCTCGATTTCAAAGCTATGGGACACACTCTCCAGAATCCCAGCCTCTGGGTAGAGCCATTTGATTTCTGGGCTACAAGCATTCCCACTAGATTTACAGGCTACTAAGCACACCCACAAGTATAGCGGTTTGATTTTATAGAGATTTACAAAATCCGAACTTCAGTCTTGATTACAAATGATACTATAATACTTGAATAGCACTTAGATCTTGATTGGAGTGAGAGAGACGATAGAAATTAGAGAGCAAATGAAAGAGAATCAAACTAATCACAATAGAGTCGGATTTCAGTTGAAATTTGACAGAGTATGGTTATAATTTGTTTTAGAAAATGATAGCAAAGAAGGAGGAGAGAAGAACAATGAAAAGTGATTAATAATTTCGTTGGAAACACAGGTAATTATAAAGGAATAACGGTCATGTCTATTCGTAAAGGGATACGATGAATAGACACTTCTTTTTGAAAATTGAATTTTGAAATTCACGGCCAGTATGTCGACATATAGGGTTAAAGTATGTCGACATACGCTTTGTAATTTTGAAAAACACTTTAAAATATTATTTTGAAAATGTATTGTTTTGTGAAATAATTTTATACTTTGTAAGTATCTTCAAATATAATATATAAACATAATAATCATAATAAAACTTAAGTAAAACTATATGATAAGAATTTTGAAAAATAAACCAATATAAATCAAAATCTAATAAAAAATGACTTGGTAAAATATTAAAAACTAAAATAATAAGTATAAGAATTTTAAAAACTATTAAAAGCTATATTGAAAAGAATATTTAAAAACCAAAATATTTTAAATCTATTTTAAAATTTAAAATAAAAAGGGAGAGAGAGAGAGAGATCAAGTGCTTTCAGAATTTAACAAACATTCTAGACTCTATAACTTATCTGGAATATCTTGGAATCTTGAACTCTTGAATACTCATGAGTCTTTATTCTTGAGTCTCTATATCAACAGCTTTAACTATTCAGTCTTTACTTGATACCGTACAGTCTTCTTATATCAACAACTGTCTAATATCTTTCACTATATACTATATACCTTGATAAAACATTAGTATCTAGATGTTATATGATTTCCTAAAGTTGTTGTCATCAAAACCAAATCCTTAGGTACTAACAATAGTTACCGAGAGATGGAAGATTGTGTGTTCCTCTCATTATGGATTTGATCGTCATGGTACTAGCTGAGTCTCATCATTCTAGGATGACCATTCATCGCGGTAGAGACAAAAATGTACCATGACATGAAGAGAGTCTTCTATTGGCTAGGAATGAAGAGGCATGTAGTGGAGTATGCAGCTCGATGTACGACTTGTCAAAGGTTATAAGCGAAGCAGAAGAAGCCGTGAGGATTGCTGCAGCTGTTAGATATTCCACAGTGGAAGTGGGAGAGTATTTCTATGGACCCTATCGATGGTTTACTGAGGAGTAGGAGAGGGAATGAGAGTATTTGGTTCATAGTCAATCGGCTAACAAAATGTGCTCATTTTATTATGGTAAGGAGTACGAGGACTGCGGCTTCATTGGTGTTATTATACATGAGAGATATCGTTAGGTTACACGGAGTTCCTTCTAGCATCGTTAGCAATCGATATCCGCTTTTCACCAAAGAGTTTTCGAGGAGTCTATAGGAGGCTTTAGGCACCGAGATGAACTTAATTACCAGTGATCACCCATAAACAGATGGACGAAAGGACAGAGAGAGTGAATTGGGTATTGGAGGACTTATAGATCACAGTCATGTTGGTGGGACACTACAGATAGGATTATTTTTTGGCCAGACATGGTGAGGAAGACATCTGAGAAAGTAGACTTGATAAGTAAGAGAATGAAAACCGCACATAATATGAAGAATTCTTATGTTGATAGGAGATGTACGGAGTTAGAGTTCGCAGTGGGTGACATGATGTTTTCCACGTGACACACTTGTGAAAGTGCTTACATGATTCAGCTACTGTAGTCGAGCCGAGTCAACTAGAGGAGGTGGAAGTAGAGAGGGAGTCACTTGTTCGTCGTACACCCACTTGTATTCTTGAGCATGGTAAAAAACAACTCCGTAACAAGGTTATTAGGCTTTTTATGGTTTAGTGGGGAGACGATCTAGCGAAGAGTACATGAGAGCCTGATAAGAAGATCCGAGCTACCCACCCACAACTCTTTTCTATTACATTTCCAATTTAATTAAATAAGTATAGGCTACTTATATGTTAGGACTTAGCTTAATAGTATACCCTTTAGGTACAGACCATTGGATGGTAGGAGTGGTTGCGAACGCGTCAGTAATAAATATTATGGATGATGGATGCTAGTGGATGTATTGATTGGATTGGTTTTTGCACACTTAGGTAAGTGTTTCCTCTAGATAGTACACACACTCACACTACCACTTGCTTTATTTGTTTTATTTCATTTAGTTATGTGCATATGGTCGCTGCATATGGTCGCTGCATATGGATTAAATGGTTGTGCATGCATGTAGAATTGCAAGTATAATTACTTAGGATGTTACATACAACTTGGATACATGGCATAAGCACTTGCAGTATAGGAGGTCAATTAGATATGGAGACAGCCTACTCTTTGCATTAGTACAGGTTTATGTGCATTCCACAACTTGCATATACATACTGCATTAGAAAATTTACTAAGGGCAATAACTGCCACCGGATGATGGATGAGTAGATGGTTGTGGTTACTGATTGTTGTACGCACGAGTTTCATTTTTCCGTTCTTTAAAATTTCGAGGATAAAATTCTTTTAAGGAGGGAGAATGTAACACCCCAAAAAATTTAAGTGGAGAAATCCAATAAAGAATTTATTATAAATATAACAAGGGCAAAAACATATTTTTATAAATTTTCGAATTTTGCTATGAAATTTGCATCGCTGCGTTTGGAGCGATTTTCTAGATAATTTTCATATATACCACTTTGAAACCAGAGCCAGTATGGAGAAGATATGAACGTTTTAAAATTTGAAAACAAAATAAATTAAATTAATAAACTTTCCTTAATTAAACAACTCCACGGCACCATAGGGTTCGTCAGTAGACATGTAGCTGTCGATCGGTCCTCCATAGCGGTCAACCAGTTGTCGTTAAAAGTTGGAGGTTATAAAGAAACGAACGATCTAGATTGAATGAAATACTTTTGCTTGGCCGTGAAGAAATTGGTTGACGCTCTAGACGAAACCTAATATTCTCTAGGGTTAATCTAACAGTTAAGACTAATCTAAAACCTCTATAAATACAAAGCTAATCTATGCCCTATTTCATTAGAAATTATCAGTATACCAAAACTCTATCTAAATCTCTTCCCCTCCACTTATAAAATTCTCCAAAATAAAATAAAAAGAACTCAAGAACATCAGATCGAGGAAGAGGCAAGCAAACAAGGGTAGATTTCGGAGTGAAGATTTGGACCAATGCTTAGATTCAAGGCGAGTGGGAACACTTTTAATAAGATGATTATTTTTGCTAAATTTATTTTACACTATTTGATCTAGGTTGTTAGAAATTAAATTATAAACATTGTCTAATTAAATTTGAAATTTAATTGTTAGTATATGAATATAATTCCTCTTTTTTAACCTAAATTTTAAAACCTAATATGTTAACTTATAAAAATTGGGATAACTTGAGATGTTAATAGTAACCTTCGGTTAAACTAATCTATTGGAAAATTGTGTAAATCTATGAATTTAATTTAAATAAGAAGGTTGGATAAATTGCAAAGATTGGGTTACTGTAAATTAACAGTTAAGGTTCGATGTAAGAAACCTGAGAATAACGATAATTAATATAATATATAGTTAAAGATAATTGAACAATCCTAAATTTCATACCGCAATAGGTCAAAAGCATTACTTGGAGCGGTTGACAGCAAGCGGTTGATCGCATAGTATATAGCGGTCGATCGGTAGGCGTTCCAAACGCGTATGTTGAACCTTGGCCTAAGGCCTAGGTTACAAATAACAAGTAATTGTTTATATATGTATGTATGTATATAAATGGATATTAGAAATAGTAGGGAAGTTAGTTCCCTATGAGATGACGATAGGACATTGCAGATTGGGTAAATGCTATTTATCCAGCGGGTCGATTATTCGACTTAGGGCGATTCTATTGCAAACGGCACTCATAGGAGTTCTATGGTGAATGTGCAACACTGACTGATGCTTGAGGAAGTGTGTAAGCCTGACACAATGGGAGTTCCTTGGCATTTACGAATGCCTACGTGATGTGATGCTATGTTGTTGATGGATCCTGGCGTATGCAATAAGATGCGTAAACTACTATTGAGAGGTAGACATGGATGTAGACGATGAGACACTTCGGTGTGTCTGCATTGTGGGCTCCCCCTCAATGCGTAATTGGGGCACGTGTAGTCATGGCTGTGGGAAATTTATTACCATGTGGAAATTGTTGGGAAAACCTATGCGAGATAGTTAGGCGTAGTCGTAATGTGTGAGATGTGGTCCCATATGGGAGAGTTGTAGGATGATCCTATGTTGGAGGAGCTCTAGTAGCTATTAGCCGATCATTAGTTACTGAGGTTCGATTCGTATTTTGATCATTATAGGAGCCTACACAAGTTTTTAGTGTTGGTGTTTATCAAGTAAAAACCCTTAAGTGAAGAAGCTTAAAAATACACGGACACATGTCCCCAATTTTAATTCAAAGTTTCCCATCTTCACCATTACTTCTTCCACGTTTTAATACTTAAACTGTACACTTCTATCCCAAAAAAGTGTTCTATTTTATTTCCTCCACTTCCACTAACTCCTTCGCCCACCGCAGATCAAATGTTCAACAACCATCTAAGAAAGTCCAGTAGGCCTTTCCACGGACAAAATAAAACGAAAATGCACCCGTGCGTCAAAGCTTCTACGATCACTTCCCGCTGAAATAGTTGATGCTTCTGATGTTATACCACCGCCTCCTGCTATAAAGGATGAGTCAGACAGCAGTACCAATGCGAACCGCCTGCTACACCTTTCCTCCTCCATAACAGCACCAAATATTGTGCATCAAAACTTCAAACATTGCGTAACAGCACCAAATATTGCGCAGCAAAACTTCAACTTACAACAACCGTCTACATTTCCAGAACAACCGCAAATCCGTAACGAGCATCAACACCCTACACCCTATCAACCACACGATAATTTGGATGCTTTCTTCACACCGGAAGTGGTATGCTACACATACCTCCATATACTTTAATACATACTCATATTAGTCAACATATATATGCTTCTTCAGATTTCCAACCCCTTTTACCTTCTCTTACTGATCAAAGAGTGCGATAGAGCTATTGAGCGTTTTCTTGCAGAGCATTCACATAATTAATCATGCTGCGCGGTACTAAAACATTTGCTCATCTTTCTATTTTACCTCATATTTTCCCAATGTGCAATTGGCAATAAAGTAGCTGTCATAACTGCTACGCCTTATAAAATTTATTAATCTGTAGAATCTACTTTCCGTCTACCCAACCCTTTAATGTAACGCTTGCTTATTTTCTTTCATAACTGTAACAACCGGTTATCTGCTCTACCGACTTAGGTAAACTATCAAGTCCATGCTTCGTCTCTAATTATTTGGTTCTATTTACCATTACATTTCAAATTTTCTTTTACTAGAATTCATACCCCTTACATCATCAATATCTGTTCACCATGCAACGCATTGTACCTTTTAGTTGTATTAAACAGAACAATTTGTTTGTTCCCTATGATACACAGTCAGTACTCACTTTCTTTGCCTGTACCTTCATTCCTTCTATGAAAATACGTATACGTAGTATTAAAAAATTTACAACCTAAATTTACCGGCGGTGATACCTAAATATTTGTTAATTCGTATGGAAAGGAATGTGAGAAGGCCACCGAGCAAATCTGAAACAACTTTTCAAAAGTGCACAGTACCTCAGCCAATCAACAAACTTTTATACCAATCACCAACAATTTACGAGCCTTCATATGTCATCAAATTTATTACTATGCACACAAATGGAAGTGAAAAATTAAGAGTAAGTTGACATTAAATTTTCAGCATTAATTTAATACATACAAGCAAATATGAAATTATGCTGAACTTGCAACAATTACTACAACGACCTAAACAGCCTCTAATACTGTTATATACAATGAAACGTCAACAAATTCACACTAGCCTTCGATCTGCCTATTTCTATTCCAAAGCAATTCTGTTGTTTTTGTTCATTATAGATGGGTGATTTAGGTTCTTATTCATATGTTTACAGTTTTAACCTAGATTGTTTGCTACGTTAGTAAATGACATAGTGATTCTTTTTTTCGTTCTACAAAGCATGTTGGTTTCTAACTCATGATTTCACTTCATGCATAACTCCCCTTTAACTACTGAGATTTTTTATTTTGCCATCAGTTTATTTACAGTCCCATATAATCTTCCCACTTTGCCCAATTTTTGTTGACTCACAAATATAATTTAGTTGGAAAAAAATTAAATACTTATTACTTTTCTACTGCACTTACATTTGAAATCCCTCTTCTAAACACAACATTTAAGTAACAAATTGCTTAACCATGTGTTTTCCTTATCGGAAGAAGAATTTTAGTACTGCTTTATGTTAGCACTAATATGGGTTGATTAACTTCTTATAAACTAAACTTGAAATATCATAGAAAATTCATAGGTTGATGTAACTTACACGGCCTTATCAACATCAGTTCTACCCTTACTCTTTCTTACAATACCTTATTTTTGTTTGGTTGCCATATCGTTTCCCATTTTTTTCCCACAACTACCCGAACACTTTACCATAATCTCTGACAATACTATAATTGTAACAAAGAGAAAATTTGCTCACTTCCTTTTATGCACATGTCCAATGGACGTGCCACCATACTCATATATATATATATATATGTATGTATGTATGTATGTATGTATATAAATGGATGTTAGAAATAGCAGGGAAGCTAGTTCCCTATGAGATGACATTAGGACATTGCAAATTGGGTAAATGCTATTTATCCAACGGGGGTCGATTATTCGACTGAGGGCGATTCTATCGCAAACAACACTCATATGAGGTTCTATGGTGAACGTGCAGCACTGACTGATGCCTGAGGAAGTGTGTAGGTCCGACATAATAGGAGTTTCTTGGCATTTACGGATGCCTATGTGATGTGATGCTTTGTTGTTGATGGATCCTGGTGTATGCAATAAGATGCGTAAACTACTATTGAGAGGTCTCATGGATGTAGACGATGAGACACTTCGGTGTGTCTGCATTGCGGGCTCCCCCTCAATGCGTAATTGGGGCACGTGTAGTCATGTCTATGGGAAATTTATTACCGTATGGAAATTGTTGGGAAAACCTATGCGAGATAGTTAGGCGTAGTCGTAATGTGTGAAATGTAGTCCCATATGAGAGAGTTGTAGGATGATCCTATGTTGGAGGAGCTCTAGTAGCTATTAGCCAATCATTAGTTACTGAGGTTCGATTCGTAGTTTGATCATTGTAGGAGCCTACACAAGTTGTTAGTGTAGGTGTGTGTCAAGTAAAAACCCTTAAGTGAAGAAGCTTAAAAATACACGGACACATGTAAGAACACCTTAGGTCACATAGCGTAGAATTAAAGTCAACTGCACATGATCACCATATATTAATAGTGTACTCATTCATCAGACTTTTGTCCGATCCTCCATTTTCCTTTCTTTTACCTACCAAAGGGGATAAGGCTGTAGGTGATAGGGCCGATTTCAGTACATTGAGAAACGAGCTCATCATTGGAGTTGCTTACCATTTTATTTACTCTCCATGTAATTGTCTATTTTATCCAATACGTAGTATTTTATCAAACTATAAGATATGTTTCTGTGCACTTTGTATTTGACTACGTATTGTTTTCGGAGACTATGTTTTGAGATATTTTCCGAGATGGTTATTTTCTGTATTTATATTTTGTATCCTTTCGCTATGAGTTCTAAAAGTGTAGTATATCTTAGATCTTTAGTCTTCAAACTATTTTTAAAATGCCAACAGCTCATATTTCTTGGCACTGACGCGAGTTCGAAAGTCACCTTAGGCTTAGGATCGGTGTGTCGAAAGGTGCTGGTTGTCCGACTTGAACTTCAAACACTTGACAAAAATTTTAAAAAATGAATTAGTAAGAGGATTACCAAAGATGAATCTAAAAGAAGATTTCTTATGCCTACCAATTGAGTAAATTTGACAAGAAATTTTTTTAATCAAAAGATATAATATCTACTTCTTAACCACCGTAACTTCTTCTTCTTGATCTCTTTGGACCATCTGAAATGCAATCAATTAACCATAATAAATATATTTTCATAATAAGAAAGGGATAACTCACAATTTTTCTTTTCCATGAACGTTGTAACAAAATTGAGTAGTAGATTGTAAAAATAGAACAGTTCAAGACTGTGCTAGAACAATGTTAAATGATAGTAATCTATCCAAATACTTTTGAGCAAAAGCAGTAGCACTGACCTGTTATATTTTGAATAGAAGTTTTATATGACCTATAATAAAGAAAAAAAAATCAAATGAGTTAGTTTTCGAAAAAAGGCCAATAGTATCATACTTTGAAGTTTTTAAAAGTAAATGTTTTATACTAAACAAAAAAGATAATTTAGAAAAATTCAATGCTAAAGCTGATAAAGGAATATCTATTGGATATTCCAATAGAAATAAGACATATAGAATTTATAATACTAGAACCAACACTATTGAAGAAACTTTATATGTTTCTTTTGACAAAATTTTCAAAGAAACTAATATAGAAAAAGAGGAAGATGAAATTTCTCAACTAACTGAAAATAATGAAAATACTAACGAAGTTAATAACCGTAATAATATAATTGAAAATAGGCTACCTAAAACTCGCATTTTAAAGATCACACTAAAGAACATATTTGAGGAAATATAGAATCATCTTAAGAACAATGAATCAACTAAATAAAATGAGTTATGAAGAATATATATCAACAAAACGAACCCAAAAATTATAAGGAAGCATCTTCTAATGATTCATGGATTCTTGTCATGCAAGAAGAATTAAATCAATGTATAAGAATGATGTTTGGGAACTTGTATTACAACCCAAAGATAAGTTAAGTAATTCTAAATAAATGGGTTTATAAGAATGAATTAAATGAACTCGGAGAGGTAGTAATAAATAAAGCACGATTAGTAGCTTAAGGATATAATCAAGAAGAATGAATAAATTATGTTGAAACTTTTGCCCCCGCGGCATGTCTAGTAGCCATACATATATTATCAGCTTTCATAAATTATAACAATTTTAAATTACATCGAATGGGTTAAAAGTGCATTTTTAAATGGTATAATAAAAGATGATGTATATATTGAGCAATCCTAAAGGACGAAAAATTTCCTAATCATGAGTATAAGTTAAAAAGAACTTTATATTGTTTAAAACAAGCACCTCGTGCTTGGTATAAAAAACTAAAATCCTTTTTAATCCAATATGGCTTTGAAAAAGGTAAAGTGGATACAACACTATTTATAAAAAATTAATAATGATATCCAATTAATTTAGATTTATGTACATGATATTATTTTCAGTTCAAGCAATGAACAACTAAACCTAGAACTTTAAAAAATAATGACAAGAGAATTCAAAATGAGCCATATAGGAGAACTAATGTTCCTTTTAGGACTTTAAATTAAACAATTAAATAACGGGATATTTATAAGTTAAGAAAAATATGCCTAAGAACTAGTAAAATAATTTAGAATCTTAAATAAAATTGGAAACCCAATGCACTAGCATCAGGAGTAAATTTAAGTAAAGAATAAAAATCTAAGATGTAGATCAAAAACTATAATGTGGAATAATTGAATCTTTACTCTACATCACTAATAGGAGACCTGATATAATGCATAGTGTATGTCTCTATGTGAGATATCAGTCAAATCTAAAAGAAACCCACTTTAAAGCTATTTAAAGAATCATATAATATGTAAATAATACTCTAAACTATGGTTTTTTCCTACAGGAGATACATTTGACTTAATACCTATAGATGCTAACTATGCTGAATGCAAATCTGATCGAAAACGTACAAGTGGGACTAGTCATTTCTTAGGACACTCACTTGTGTTTTGTTTAGTAAAAAGTAGAATTCGGCTTCTCTATCCACAATAGAAGCAGAATATATATATGCAAAATTAGCATTTTCACAATTCCTATATGTGCAAAAAACTTTGAAAAATTTTGGCCTAAATATTAATCAATCACCTATATACCGTGATAATATAAGTGCAATAAATTTATCAAAAAATTCATCAAATCATGCTATAACAATGCACATGAACATAAGACATCATTTTCGAAGACATTATACAAAGTAAAGGTGATATAACATTAGAATTTATAAATACTGAAAATCAAATAGCAAATATTTTAAGAAAACCTCTCATTCTAAATACTAAATTAATGAGATAATTAGGAATTTGTTCATTCTTTGAAATATAAAATAAAAGCACTATATATATAAAAAAATATAAAAAATTAGAAAATAAAATTTTAAGACATATGTCGACATACACATGCATATGTTGACATATACGCTGTTTCAGCCATAACCAACTTTTATTCCTGATTTCAAAATTTAAAACTGCTTATTTAACCACTTAATATCATGGTTTTCTCCATTTCTTCTTCATCTATCTTCTGAAAACTCTCTTCAAAACTAATTTTAATAGATCCTACCAATTCCAAAATTCAGACAAAGAATACACCACCATTTAGGGACTTTACATACTCTAAACATGGTAAAATAGAAGAGCAAATGAAGCATGTCCAAAACATGCTTACCAAAATCAAAGTCCTTTAGATCTAATTGAAAACAAGCAAGAAATGCATGGAAGAATGATTAGGAACATCCACAATTATCAACCCAACAATATGGCTATTCCAATAATCATTGAAGAACCAGATGCCAAAGCAAATACAGTTATCTACAACCCTATAGTGGATAATGAGGAAGAGAAAGAAGTTGAATTGACAATGATGATGTTCAATGTGTAGTAGAGATCATGTTTGTTGCTTAAGGGAATCTTGTCAAACAGAAGGGAAATTTCTGTAGTTCTTACTCTAATTGTCATGGTCACAAATGCTTAGTAGTTAAGGACCATCGACATTATGTGTTCTGCGTTTTTGTTGATTTTTTTATGTTTTTTTTTATCATTTTTATGAAATCGTATTTATGTTCATATCACACTGTGAGCAAAAATAGAAATATAAATTTTATAGAAAATAAATATGCAGGAAGTTAAAGTGTATTTTTGTTGACATACGCTATAATACATGTCGACATATATACAATAACTAATTCTATGTCGACATACATAGACCTACATGTTGACATATAATCAAATTTTATAATTTTTCACCTCTACAATGTTAACTAATGAACTGATATGTTTACGATTATTATAAGAAATTTTAACATCTCATTACCCTTATAAACAAAATAAATTATTTTATTCCATTTTTGTTGAAGATAAAGGGGAAGAGAAAAGGTATATAATGTAAATAGCTAAAATGATAGGGGAGCATTAACATAAGGGGAGTTAATGGATTTAGTGGGAGTTAGATTTAAATTAACCTTATATTTTATCAAAAAATATTTAGATGGTTGTCATAATAAAAAAGGGAGATATTTTTAGAACCATATGTACTGGTTTTGTTAATAACAACTAGACGATAATTGGTGCTAATGATTTTCCAAGATTATGTATGATATAGTATAGAAAATACATGAATACCAACGAGACACATTACAGGATAATCAAGTAGAGATGCAATATATATATATATCAAGGTAAATCAATATATGAACTCAAGTACAAAACCAGGTAAATCAAGATGAATCAAGTAAATCAAGAAGATCAAGAGGAATAAAGGAGATCAAGAGGAATCAAGAGGTCAAGTTTATCAAGAGGAACAAAGGAGATTTAAAAGCAAGGATAGGAGAATGCATAAGACGCAAGGAAAAAAGCTAGAAGACAACAAGACAATAGTTAAATATAACTTATCATATATTTAATTGTTAAAGATCCTATAGCAATTCTTTGAATTTTCTCTTTTAAAACTCTTTATTTTATTCTATATAACCATTTGATAAATTCTACTTTGGTTTTACAAACTAGAAGAGTGAAAACAATTTTTTTAAAGAAAATGCCATGTTACACTAGGAGATGTGGACATATCCCAAATGTAAGTCGACGTTCCAACCATTGGTTGCAACTTTTGATTTTAAATGAAGAGGTACTTCCTTTCACATTTCGCAAAAAGTCGCTTCCTTTATCTTTTATATAAAGTTTTTGGGCAACGATTTTTTTAAGAAATCCTCACTCATTTCTTCAACTTTCTACATTCTTACATTTTGCAAATAAGTTCATTTTCTTCGAATACATTTATACTTTGCGAATCCACTCTTTTTCTCTTTTTGTTTCATCATGGATTTGCAATCTACTAATAAGTAAGAGATTAACTGACGCAGCGGATTAATCAAAACGATCTTCAATCGATGAAAGTAGCAATCTGTGGATTGATGGATGCTGAAATGCCCGAACTCGTTGATCCGAAGATGCCGAATTCTAGCTATCTCTGTCTCGTTGATCCGAAGATGCCGGGAAAGAGATCTACGATTCTTCGACGTTGATCTTGCGCACAAGATACCGTGAATCGGCTTCAACAAACGATGATTCGAGCGCACTCGAATGACGTAAGTGGAGATAGGAGATACACTCGACTACCAATTGAAATTGAAAGCACAAAGCTAACAAAAGAGAATTTTATTCAATATTCAACCACCTTACAAAATGACACAACTTGCCTATTTATAGGCTACAACACATATCCAGAAAAATTTCTAAGTCATAAGTCGTCTTCGACTCATCACCTTCGACTCATCATAAGTCGTCTTCGACTCATCACCTTCGACTCATCATAAGTCATATATGACTCATCACCTACGACTCATCATAAGTCTTAAGTCGACTCATCACCTACGACTCATCATAAGTCTTAAGTCGTTTTCGACTCATCACCTACGACTCATCATAAGTCATATACGACTCATCACCTACGATTCATCATAAGTCATATACGACTCATAACCTACGACTCATCATAAGTCTTAAGTCGTTTTCGACTCATCACCTACGACTCATCATAAGTCATATACGACTCATCACCTACGACTCATCATAAGTCTTAAGTCGTTTTCGACTCATCACCTACGACTCATCATAAGTCTTAAGTCGTTTTCGACTCATCACCTACGACTCATCATGAGTCATATACGACTCATGCCTTGGCCAAAATAAGGGTTGCGCTTCATCATCCTCCCCAGGTTGAGAGAAATTCGACCTCGAATTTGCACACTCTTCATCCCCAACAAACTCATCCCCATGATATGGTACGAGATGCTTAACATTGAATACGTCAGATGTATACACATCATCTGGCAGCTTCAGTTTATAAGCATTTTCATTGATTCGTTTCACAACTTCCACCGGACCAATTTTCATGGCTTTCAACTTGTTATAAGCGCCCACTGGAAAACGATCTTTTGTTAATACTGCATAAACCAAATCTCCTTCGTTAAACTCAACATTTCGTCGTTTCAAATCTGCAGCTCGTTTATATTTCTCATTTGCTTTCTCCAATCGTTCCTGAACGACTTTATGACATTCCGTCAACCCTTCAACAAAATCAGCAGCTTTCTTAACTGTCTTCTTTGATGGTGGCACTACCGTCAAATCCAACGGCCCCTTTGGTAAACTCGAATAAACAATTTGAAATGGACTGTAACTAGTGCTTCGGTTAACAACATGATTATGAGCAAACTCTGCCTGACACAACTTTAAGTCCCAACTCTTCAAATTGTCCTGCACAAGACATCGCAACAAATTTCCCAACGATCTATTCACAACTTCAGTTTGTCCATCCGTCTGAGGATGATATGCACTACTAAATTTCAACTTCGTTCCCACCATCTTCCATAGACTCAACCAAAAGTGACTCAGAAATCGAGTATCTCGGTCAGAAACAATAGATTCGGGTAAACCATGTAAACGATATATCTCTTTAAAGAATAACTGTGCCACTCGAACTGCATCCGCTGTCTTCTTACAGGCTATAAAATGTGCCATCTTCGAAAACCTGTCCACCACAAAAAATATAGAATCATTTCCCCTCTGAGTTCTCGGCAATCCCAACACGAAATCCATGCTGATATCAACCCATGGTTTGGTAGGCACAGGTAACGGCATATATAACCCCGCATTCGTCGCTGTTCCTTTCGAAACTTGACAGATATGACACCTTTCCACAAATCTCTCTATCTCTTTCCTCATTGACGGCCAAAAATAAGATTGTGAAATTAACTGTAGCGTACGATCTCTACCCACATGGCCTTCTTCATGTAATTCTTTAACAATCTTCATTCTCAAGCTACAGTCTGGGATGCACAATCGATTTCCTTTAAACAGAAAACCATCCACCACCACAAATTCATCAGTGCTTCCTTCCTTTACCTTTTCAACAAATTTCACAAAGTAAGGATCTTCTTCAATCAATTCTGGCAATAATTCAAAACCTGTCACTTCAACTTTCATTGTCGTCAACAAATGACTCCTCCTGCTCAAAGCATCAGCCACACGATTGGTTACCCCTGACTTGTGCTTAACGACAAAAGTAAACTGCTGCAAATAAGCAATCCACGATGCATGTCTTGCTGAAATCTTGTCTTGTCCTTGTAAATGTTTCAACGCCTCGTGATCAGTGTATAAAACAAATTCTTTCTGGAATAAGTAATGTCGCCAGTGCTTCACAGCTTGAACAACATCATAAAATTCCACATCATAGGTACTGTATCTCATCTTTGCTCCTGACAACTTCTCGCTGAAATATGCAATAGGACGCCCATTCTGACTCAACACCCCTCCAATTCCAATCTTTGACGCATCGGTATGCAGTTCAAACAATAACTGAAAATCTGGTAATACAAGAATTGGTGCAGATGTCAGCAACTTCTTGATCTTCCCAAAAGCAATCCCAGCTTCCTCCGTCCAAGAAAATTGTTTCCCCTTCATGCAATCAGTCACCGGTGCCATCACGCTACTGAAGTGTGGAATGAATCTTCGGTAGAATGACGCTAGCCCATGAAAACTTCTCACTTCTGTAATTGTCTTCGGCTGTGGCCAATTCCTGACTGCTTCAACTTTATTCTGATCTACCTGGATGCCCTTCTCCGAAACAATATACCCCAAGAACAAAACACTATGCGTCATGAACACGCATTTCTTTGTCGCAGCATAAAATTGTTCCTCTCGTAAAATAATTAACACTTCCTTCAGATGTTGAACATGCTCTTCCAGACTCCTACTATAAATCAAAATGTCGTCAAAGTACACCACCACAAATTTCCCAATGAAAGGTCTAAAAATTTGATTCATCACTCGCATGAACGTACTCGGTGCATTCGAAAGACCGAACGGCATCACCAGCCATTCATACAACCCCTCTCTCGTCTTGAAGGCTGTCTTCCATTCGTCTCCAGGTCTAATCCGAATTTGATGATATCCGCTTTTCAAATCAATTTTCGAAAAGATAGTAGCCCCACTCAACTGATCCAGCAAGTCATCCAACCTTGGCATTGGAAACCTGTATCGTACAGTGATTTTATTCAATGCTCGACTGTCCGTGCACATCCTCCACGTCCCATCTTTCTTCGGTACCAACAAAGCTGGCACAGCACATGGACTCAAACTTTCCTGTACACGTCCCTGCTCAAGCAATTCTTCCACCTGCCTCCTTAATTCTTCATGCTCCTTCGGACTCATTCGGTAATGCGGTCTATGTGGCAATACTGCTCCCGGAACAAGATCAATTTGATGTTGAATGTCTCTCAGCGGCGGTAACTCTTTAGGCAACTCGTCTGGAAATACATCCTCAAATTCTTTCAATACTGACTTCGCTTCTTCTGGAATTTCAACCTCTTCACTGCTCTCACGCCCAATCAACAAGAACACTTCCGGTTCTTCCTCGACCTCCTTAACAAACTCCTTCAAAGATAACAACGTTTTCAGTTCTTCAATCTCCTCCAGTTTGTTTTCTTCCTGCTGGCGTTTCTTCGGAACCAGAGTAATCTTTGTACCTTCGAACATGAAACTGTAACTGTTGGTCCGTCCGTCATGCTGCACAGCTCGATCATACTGCCACGGTCTCCCCAGCAACAAATGACAAATGTCCATATCTACGACATCACACCAGATTTCATCTTTGTATTTCTTCCCAATTGAAAAATTCACACGAGCCCTTCGTCCAACCTTCACTTCACCACCCTTCCTCAACCAAGCTAACTTGTACGGTTTAGGATGTTTCTCGGTTTTCAACTCCAATTTCTTCACTGCCTCTGTAGAGATAATATTATCACAACTCCCAGCATCAATAACAAATTTACAAACTCTTCCCAGAATAGTGCATGTAGATTGAAAGATATTGTTCCTCAACCAACAACTTTCCTCCTCTTGCTTCGGTGTTAAACAACTTCTTTTCATCATCAATGTGTACCCGTCATCTCCCGACAGTAAGTCTTCCTCCTCAACTGGTAAAGAATTAGAGCATTCAGCTTCTTCCTCATCTTCCTCCTCAACTTCTGTCACCATGGTTCTCTTCTTCGGCTTCGGACATTCGTTGCTTTTATGACCCATCTCCTGACAATTGTAACATTTGAAACTGTTGTTAACCTTCGCCTTCTTAACCTCCTTTACCGCTGGTTTACTGATAGGTTTAGAAACATTAGAACTTCCACTAACACCCTTCACTTGATTGTTGGAATTAGTAAACACACCACCTCCTCGTCGTCCATGCTTCTCCCAAGCCAACGCTTTCTGATGTGCCTCTGCTACAGATCTTGGATCGAACATATTAACCATATCCTGAATCTGCATTCTCAATCCCCCAATGAATCTAGATGTCAGCTGCTCTTCCGTTTCCATAATATCATTCCTCGCAATAAGCTGGTAAAACTCATCCGCATAATCATTAACAGTCTTTGTGCCTTGCCTCAAGTTCTGCAAACGTTGATACATCAAAGATTGATAATTGTAAGGTAGGAACGTTGCTTTCATCAATTTCTTCATCTTCTCCCAAGATTCAACTTTTGACTTCCCCATTCGTTCACGTGTAAGTTTGGTTTGCTGCCACCATGCCAAAGCTCTACCCCTCAACCTTGTAGCAACCAACTTCACTCTACGACGTTCTGGAACTTCTTTGAAATCAAAAATTTCTTCAACATTAGCCACCCAATCCAAAAACTCCTCAGCCTGCATACCACCTTTGAATTCTGGAATTTCTGTCTTCATCCCAGATTCCCACTTGTGATCGTACTCCAACTGATTCCTTCCTCGTCCACGTCCTCGTCCATGAACACTACCACCATCATACTCTTCTTCACCATCCGATGTATATCGATGTCGATCCTGACCACCAACATCTCTACCACCACCATTTCTTCCACCAACATTCCTACGATCTACATTCCTCCGTTCTCGATCAGTCACATTTCTATCACGACCTCGATCATCAACATTTCTATCACAATCTCGATCCACGCTTCTATGATCACTATCAACACTTCTCTCCCGATTAGAATGTGGTGAAACTCTACTTCTTCCATGGCTCGATTCAGGTGAAACCCTTCTCTGATTTTGACTCATTTCAAGCATCATTCTCTCTAATCGACCAATCCCTTCAGTAAGCTTCTCATTGAAATTCTCGTTGATTCGTTGCTCTATTTCATCGGCCTCTTCTCTTCCGTACAAAGCATTAATATTGCGATGACGTTGAACTCGTCTTGGCGGCATGATTGAATACTTCCCAAACACTTCAACAAATTCACACTTCAAGTTTCAAACACCTTTCGAACTTTGATCCAAAATGAAATGGATCGAAAACTCCAACTTTGTTGCAAAATATGATGAACACGATGAACACAACCTCAACACTTCAAATTCTCGGCTCCAAGACTCGATTTAGCTATGATTGGATAAAACAAGCTCTGATACCAAACTGACGCAGCGGATTAATCAAAACGATCTTCAATCGATGAAAGTAGCAATCTGTGGATTGATGGATGCTGAAATGCCCGAACTCGTTGATCCGAAGATGCCGAATTCTAGCTATCTCTGTCTCGTTGATCCGAAGATGCCGGGAAAGAGATCTACGATTCTTCGACGTTGATCTTGCGCACAAGATACCATGAATCGGCTTCAACAAACGATGATTCGAGCGCACTCGAATGACGTAAGTGGAGATAGGAGATACACTCGACTACCAATTGAAATTGAAAGCACAAAGCTAACAAAAGAGAATTTTATTCAATATTCAACCACCTTACAAAATGACACAACTTGCCTATTTATAGGCTACAACACATATCCAGAAAAATTTCTAAGTCATAAGTCGTCTTCGACTCATCACCTTCGACTCATCATAAGTCGTCTTCGACTCATCACCTTCGACTCATCATAAGTCATATATGACTCATCACCTACGACTCATCATAAGTCTTAAGTCGACTCATCACCTACGACTCATCATAAGTCTTAAGTCGTTTTCGACTCATCACCTACGACTCATCATAAGTCATATACGACTCATCACCTACGATTCATCATAAGTCATATACGACTCATAACCTACGACTCATCATAAGTCTTAAGTCGTTTTCGACTCATCACCTACGACTCATCATAAGTCATATACGACTCATCACCTACGACTCATCATAAGTCTTAAGTCGTTTTCGACTCATCACCTACGACTCATCATAAGTCTTAAGTCGTTTTCGACTCATCACCTACGACTCATCATGAGTCATATACGACTCATGCCTTGGCCAAAATAAGGGTTGCGCTGCATCATCAACATACAATTCTCTATTACTTACTCTCAGTTCTTATCATATTCCTTAAAGAAATCAAAAATATATCGTTACTGGAGGTCTATAGGAATATGTATTAACGAGTACTTGAAATTGTGATCGACAGGTTAAATTTCTTATAGATATCGCTCTATTACTCGCTGCCACCCATGGAAAGTCAGGATCGTATAGGTGTGTCATGCCACATGTGGAAAGTTAGGATAAGTGTTGCTTGCCACCTTGCTACCCTTAGAAGTGCAAGAGGTTATAGTAAAAATCTATATAGGGTACATGACTGGATGTAGGATTGAGTATCTGAACCAATATAATTTTTTTAGTATCTTCTCTTTAATTTTATTGCTTTTTTTTTACTGCATTTATATATTACTGCCTTTGAATCCGATTCTCTATTATTAATTTTGATATCACAAAGTAAATTGGTAATAAGTTTTAAAAACACTATTAATCCCTACTCTAGTGTTACATTAGCCTTACGATCCATTTCGCACAGTATTAGGGTAGTACTTAATAACTCATAATAACAATTAAATACACACACACATTTGTAAAGATTAATTTTTGACTATTTTATATATTGTGAATTCTAGAACTAACTATTTTAAACCTAATTTTAACTTAGGAAGGATTTAAAATTAAATTTATGATTTTATACAAAATTCCCTTTTATAAACATTAAGTATAAATAACGTACATATGTATATACATGGATATATAATTGTAAAAAATGTTTTAGATTTAAAATAACATACATACATACATATGTATATTTATATTATTTGTATTTTTATATGTTTTAAAATTTAAATTTAACAAATTGAAATCTAGCTTTTGCTTAGGAAGAATCAAAAGTATGTTTATGATTTTGCATAAAAATCCACTGATGACAATTTTAATTGGTATAAATTTTAAACATACGAAAACAACAACCCGATGGATTTAAAAACCAACAAACATTACAAAACATGTTTTAAAATGTTTTCAAGTAATCAACATATGTAGCTTCTTAGGTTTAGGTTTATAATAAGCTACAAAATTATATCAACCAATTAAAAATTAGTTTGCAAATAAAAATGGTTTTTTGAACACTAACATCCAATCAATCACAAAATTAAATCGGACAACCCGGGCACATACAAATTTTTTGTATAGTAATTGGGGTATATAACGTATATAAAAGTTGACTAAACAAACAAAAGAGATGAAAAATATGGAGATGTGAACTGTATTAGCATAATGCATTACATAATAAAATACGATTATAACATTACCTTGAGATGAAACCAAAAATCACACCTTGAATGAAGAATAAAACTCCTAGAATTGATTAAATCGGCCTTTGGATTTTGCAAGGATCTAGAGACAAATACCACTATGAATATGTTTTATTGTATTTGAATTTTTTTTTGGAATTTTATGCCATGAAGGTCATGGAATTTTGGCAGAAATAAAAGGAATAGAGAGAGAGGAGAGTAGGGGAAAATTTGTTTTAATGGAATCATTGAAACCTTTCCAATTTCTCCCTTAAAACGTTCCTCTTTAATTCCTCATTAAAACCCAATCAAATCCCCACCTCCATCATGCATTTCCGACCAAGTATGTGCCATGATAAGCCTTTTAAAATTTCCAAATCCACTAAGTAATTAATTGATTTAAATAAAAATTAAATATTTATTGATATCGTATATTGACATCTGCATATATAACTACGCACTTTATAAAATACAAATGGTATCAAACAAACCAAATAAAATTTAATAATAAATATTTCATAAATATTTACTAATTTACAACAATATATAAATTAGTTAAATCATGTGGTTTTTTGGAGTATTCGTTATTATGGTTGTGCAACTCAAAGGTGTAAATTCAGTCCGTGATTAATATCAAAATATTCGAATATTAACATTCACATGTCACCTTAGCCATGGTATGACATTTTGGCTTAATTTATAGGTTACACATCATCTCGGTAAAAATCCAATTTGATTATTAAGAAGTACCTGTTAATAATGATTATTTACACCAAGTCTCTTCGTCAAAACTACATCACTTCAGGACTTATGAAATTTGGTTTTGGTCAAAATTCCAATATCTTCCACATTCAACTTGCCCAAACACAAAATCATTAGTTTAGTAACAACTATTATTAACCATAATTCTTTGGCTAGATACTTTGACTTTAAGTTAATTATAGTTGACTGTGATACTAACATCTTATGACTAAGGAGATGAATTCTATATTGGATAGAGTTCCACTTTCAGTGCTTTAACTCAGACCCAACTATATTTGCTCTATAACAACCCCCTCCAAAATGGACCTAATTTTTGACCCAATAAAAACCAATCTAACCTTAGGCTCATTCCAAAGCTGGTTGTTGGTTAGTAACATTGATACAATGAATAATATGCAAAGCTATCTATCTATGCTTTCAGAATCTCACGGCAGAAGGGATAAAATATAATAACAGAAACAAGTATCCATTACATAAAAATCAAATCTTAGAAACATAACAGCCCCAAATATCCATAATACAATATCTCAAAATAACATAAATATGCCTGAAATTGGATACATCATAATATATCAAAAACATAGATAAATAGATAAACTGCCATAAGTCTTTCACCCTCACCTTCGTCTTCTCCATCTGCAACTTTTCCCCTAACCTGTAGGTTGTAAAGAGGAGGGAGTTAGAACAAAAATATCTAGTGAATAAAAATCTCAAGTCTTACCATAATAATATTTGGGTAGTATCATTTAGATAAGTAATATGTCTTACATGTTCTATTCTACATCCTATCAAGTATACCTCCAACTGTAAGCCCAAAGGCACTTCCAATCCATCTTAATAACTCTATCATGGGTACAACGCAACTACCATCAATCATGCCCCTAACGATGTGAGAGAACGCACATGAGCCACTTAATACGTCTTTAGTGGGAATTAGGCAGACTCTGACAATTTAATACCTATACCCTAGGCAGATCCCCGTTATTTAATACCTAACCCAAGGCGGAGCCCTCTCAGGTACTTCTTAACTAGCATCATAAGAAATCCCATACAACCACTTAATACTTCATTTACTAGAAGAGCAGACCGTACAATAGCCACTTAATCCCTCAACCCTGAAGCGGACCCCTTCCGAGATTTACCACTACCGCACCTAATAGATGATTGTATTATGACCCATACCCAAACTGTGACGTCTCACGTTAGTCCTCCTATTCGTAGGTACTGGTAGCCAGATTAATTGGGCAAATTTACCCTACAAAATTGAGAATAACCTCATCCGCATTTACACACTAAGGCCATATAAGAAAAATACCTTATTTCACCTTTAATTACAGACTAATTTCCATAATTATCCTTAACCTCCTTCCTATGGGTTTAATACTATTTACTTACATATTTATTCTATATGATTAATATGTTATTAATTATATGCTAATAATATACTTATATTTACACAATAATTAAGCTAACTAATATATATTCATAAACGTGCATAAAATACTCCTATTCTAAAATTCTCACGTTCTATGCCAATCATTAAAATGTCAAAACTTCCAAATTCATACAAGTCTAATTCCATAAAATAACTTACAAAATAACTAATATCCTTAACCAAACAATTAGACTTGCATTAATAGGATAGAATCAAATACCAAACTTATTTTATATTAATATCGTAAAATCAACGCATCTATTTTAAGGAAATAAACGCAATTTAAACCTTTCATTTTCTATTCAGCTTTTACATATACGAAATGGAAATTGAAAAGTGCTTCATATTTAAATTACGAAAATATGCAGTGCAAACTACGAATTGGAGAATTCATACTTTACACATCATTTTCTAATTTATTTTCTTTTTAGAATATTTTTACACAACAATAAAGAAAAGTTGGAAGTGGAATAGAATATAAAATGTTCAAATTGTAGTAACAAAATTAATTCTAGTATTTTAATATAAAACAATTGATATTCCAATAAACCCAAGAATTGACATTTTGTTTGAGGGAATTTTGAAGTTTTAGTTTTAGGGTTTTCATGTACAAACTTTCCCTAGGCATAAAACATATCCTAACTTCTACTATACAAATACTAAAATGTGAAAAAACTATGATTTCCACTCACATATAGTTTTCTTGCCTTTCTTTGCATCTGATTCATGCCTCCTTCTAATTTATCCTTCAGATTTCTTCTTTTTGGAATGTACAATAATTCAATTGTATATGGAATAGTTTAGAAGCAAAGATTAGGGAAGAGTAGAAAGAGAAAATGTATATATAAATATCTAAAATCCCTTACCTTAAAATCCGATTGATTCTGAATCGTAGGGTTGAAGAAGAATACTAATAGAGTTTCGTTAGTGTTCCAAATATTTTTTGAATAAAAGTGAGGGGGCTAGCCTCTTATTTATAGTGGTTAGAACATACTAGAACCGTTGAATTTAGGATGGTTTAATATAATAAAATTCGGGCCATTCGTGCTTAACTTAACCCTAACTGCCACACACTCACCGTTTGACCGCTCACCCATAAGCGGTCGACCGATCAAGGGGAGTGGGTCGACCGATCCCTATATTTGGCCATGAATTTTTACTTGTCGTTTCTTGGTTTATTTTTTTCCTATAGTAAAACCAACGTTAACGTTTTTCTTAAATGTTATGTTTCCCTTAACGTTAAAAATACTTATTAACCTATTTAATTTTTACGCTAACATTATTTAAATTCAAAATTTGAATTCGTTTGAATAGTTTTAAATTCAAAAACTTCAAATGTCGATAATTTTTCCGTGTGAACTTTGATTACAAAACTTTATATAGGAAAGTTGATCAGAAAATTGCCCAAACGCAATGGTGTAACTTTCATGGCCAAATTCGGACATTTACAAAATTTCAGTTTTAGCATTATTTTTATTAATTATTTCTTATTAATTTTTATGCGGTGTTACATTCTTGCCCTCTTAAGAAGGATTTTGTCCTCAAAATCCCTTAGGGATAGATAGTGTATTGTACACTCTATATCCATGTTATACAACTAAGTTATTTAGACAAACATCTACTCCGCTAAAAGTGCAATGTTATTATGTTGCAACATACTATAAGTGAGCTCAATCCTAACGTGTATACAAGATCATGACATATAGGCATGTATGCAAGCATCCTAAGTATGCATAAGATTGTACATGGGCACAAAAATAATAGTAAAAAATGTGGCAACAATCCTCTACCATCCAATCTAGCAACTACGATGCAACCAAAAACATAAATTTTAAAGAGAGAAAGTTTTCCAGAGAAATGCTCAAGGTAAAAAGCCTTCGTCTTCTCCTTGGTTTTCCACATGCTTTTTGCTGGATTATCTCCCCATTGTTCTCAGAACAGCCTATTTTTTTGTTACGAAGCTTCCTAGTTCCATGCTCCACTATGCGTGCGGTGGAACAGAGAGCTATCGGTTCTATCTCAATATCTACTCAATGATCAGGTTCTACTGTAGTAGCTGCGTTGTATAGGAATTTTGTTAAGTGCAAAACATGAAAGACATCATGTACTCTTGCTGGCTTGGCCGGAAGCTCCACCCAATATGCAAGTTTCCTAATCCCTTCCAAGATCGAGAAAGTCCCAACAAATCTTAGAGCCAATTTCTCCGACGTACCAAACCTCATAACCTTCCTCAGAGGGGAAACCTTAAAAAATACCATGTCGGCGACTGAAAAATCTAATTCCTTTCTTCGCTTATCAGCATAGAACTTCTGATGGTCCTATGCATCCTTTATTCGCAACCTAATCATCTCTATCTTTTCTGAGGTCTTGCGAATAAAATCTTGTCCAATTAGAATTTTGTCAGTGGTTTCCCACCAACAATTAGGCGATCTACATGGCCTCTCATATAACGCTTCAAAGGTTGCCATGCCAATTGTCACTTGGTAACTATTATTGGATGCGAACTCTACTAAGGGTAAGTGCTGCTCCTAATGTCCTCTAAAATCCATAATGCAAGCTCTCAGGAAATTTTCTAAAATCCCGTTTAAGCTTTCAGTCTGACCATCTATTTGTGGGTGGTAAGCGGTACTAAAATTCAACGTCATCCCTAGGGTCGACTACAAATACCTCCAGAACTAACTAGTGAACAATGGGTCTCTATCACTAACAATGATGACTGGAACTCCATGCAATCATACTACCTCCATAATCTAAATTTGCACTAGGGATGCTGCAGCCCAATGACTTCTTATAGGAATAAAGTGGGCGCTTTTAGTAACCCTATCCACTATGATCCTAATAGCCTCATTTCTTTTTGACTCCTAGGCACCCATCTACGAAGTCCATCAATGTATAGTCCCATTTCCATGTTGGCACCTCTAGCAGCAATAATAGTCCTTCAGGCTTTCATTGTTCCGCCTTTATCTTTTGGCATGTCAAAAACCTAGAAACATACTCGGCTACCCTTTTCTTCATCCCTGGCCAATAGAAAATCCATTTCATATCCCTATACATTTTATCTTCAATGGGGTGAATGGTCATCCTAGAATAGTGACACTCTACTAGCACTTCCTTCAAAACCTCCTCCACCAATTGAATGTATAGGTGTCCATCTCTCCTTAGCCATCCCATTTTGTCCATCGCATGTCTACCGACATGCGAAAAATATTCTCCTCTTCTAAGCTTGCCCAAAATATCTACTATTGTCGCATCTTTCTTCTTCACTTGTCTGATGCGTTCCATCAATGTTGTCCTAACATCCATTACTGCCAAATAGCCTAGAGTGGGTTCTGTTGGCGGTTGGAAATTGAAATTCGATAGGAACTCCAACTGTCTCCACTCATATATTGCACCAAGATGGCATGCCTCTGGCTAAGGGCATCGGCAACAACATTCCCTTTTTCGGGGGTATACTGTATCTCAAATTCAATGATGCTATGAACTCCTTCCACATCTACTGCCTAAGATTCAAATCTTTTTGGAGAAATAGGGATTTAAGAGATTTATGGTTGGTGAATAACTCAAACTTTACTCCAAAAATATAATGCCTCCACATCTTCAAAGCGAAAACGATAGCTGCTAACTCCAAGTCGTGAGTTAGATACCTCTTCTCATGGTTCTTCAACTACCTACTTACATGGGCTATCACTCTACCTTCTTACATAAGGACAACTCCTAACCCCATACCACACGCGTTAATGTAATACTGAAAGGCTTCATCCCATCTGAAATCGTAAGTACCGACACACTAGTCAAAAGTTCCTTTAGCTTCTCAAATGTTTCCGTGCATTTCTCATTCCATGCAAAAACTAAATTTTTGTTGGTTAAATGAGTCAGCGGGGCAGCTGTTTTTGCAAAGTCCTTGTTTAACTTCCTATAGTAACCCACCAGCCCAAGAAAACTCCTAACTTCCATGCATTCTTAGGAGGTTCCAGTCTTGAATAGCTTCCACCTTTGTAGGATCCATAGACAATCCCTTCTCGGAAATAATATGATCGAGAAATCCCACCTCCTTATTCCAAAAATGACACTTTGAGAATTTGGCTTTTAGTTAGTGCCTTCTCAAGGTCTCTAGTACCTCCATTATGTGATTATCATGCTCACCCTCACTTTTAAAGAATACTAGAATATTGTCTACGAACACTATGACGAACTTGTTTAGCTGCCCCCTAAAGATTCTACTCATCAAATCTATAACGTACGCAAGGGCATTTGTCAACCCGAATGGCATCACTTCCCATTAATATAGTCTATCTGGAGTGCGAAAAGCATTCAATGCTTGCTATCCTCTGTTATTCTCAATTAGTGAAATCTAGTGGCTAAATCCAACAAAGAAAAGATTTTTGCTCCAACAAGCTGGTCGAATAAGTCATTAATCTAGGTAAGGATACTTATTTTTCTTAGTCAGCTTGTTAAGCTCATGATAGTCAACACATAACCTTAAAGAGTCATCTACCTTAGTTGTAAAGATATGGTGGTCTCCATTCTAAAATACTACGACGAATAAATCCCTTCTACAATGCTCCAAAATCCGCTTGTCCAACTCTCACCTTTCTTTGGGGGCCATATGTCTTAATGGCAGTGTGACAATCTAGCATCCTTCTCCAAATCAATCCTAATCTCAATCTACTTTCAAATTGGGAGACCAGAGACTTCTTCAAAAACATCTAGAAAGTCTTGGACTATAGGCACATATGAGATCTCATTTTGTGATAGGCTAAGAGAATATAAATGACTTAACTTGACTAAGTTTTGGGGTATACAACGAACATCAATATCTCGCCCCTTACAACATTTTAACCAAACGACTTTCTTTATCACAATCTAAGATAGCCCCATAGTAAGATAACCCATTCATTACTATGATAAGTCCATAGCCTTCGAAATCAAGAACATATGCATTACATGTAAAATCGACTTTACATATATCCACAACTAGGTCTTTGCAAATTAAAGACAGATGTGTCGACCCCCCTAATAGGATTTGACATGGTTGATGAGAACTTGGGTTTTTAGACTCTAGGATTTGACTACATTTCAAGCAATGAACGAAGGTGATGCTCCTAAGTCAAATAAGGTACTAAAAGTATTTCTGGAGATAGGTTCATCCTCAATGGTATAAGCTTGCCTACTTTGTCCCTCCTTTGCTAGCTTCGGACATCGATTCTTGTAGTAACCCTCCTCATGGTAGTGATAGCATCTTCCTTTGAACTCCTCCTTCATCAAGCTCACCTTGCAATCGTTAGCAACATGTCCCTTCTTCTGACATCTACAACTTATCACACCTTCTTTCTTGATCTTTCCGTTGACCTTCTTGTCTGTCCAAAATTCTCATTTCTTAGTTCCACCTTGATTTTGCGTTGGTCCCACCATCTCCTTCACCTTAATACCAATAGTCTATAGCAATGTCATTTCAACTATCATCTCATAAGCGGCGCCTACGGGTACTTGGGCCAAAAGTAGCTCCCTAAGTGAAGAATTTAGGCTTTTAATAAACTTCATAGCGTTCTTCATGGGGTTGTCAATCAAACTCAATCCAAACTTAGCCAATTCCATGAACTTACTGATATACTCCTTCAATGTGGAGTCTTCTTGCCTTAGTTGTATAAACTTTTCTAATTGCAAATTTACTTCAGCTCTGGATGTGAATCGCGACTCAAAGTGAGTTCTGAAATCAGCCTAAGTAATTCTTTCCTCGACATTCCCTCAACTGCTATGGTCCACCAGTCCAGTGCCACCCCTTTTAGATGCCACATAGCCATCCTCCTCTTAATTCGGTCTTCGCATCCCAACTCCTGGAATATACGCTCACAATCATTAATCCAAGCCTTTATTTTAACAAAATCTTCAGCCCTCGTATACACACATCCACCTATATTCTGGAAGTCTTTGCAAATTTTGGGGAAGTTAATTGAGCAGGGTGCTACTTCAGCGGTTGGAGCAATGGGTGCCGCTGATGAAGCTTGTTAGGGAATAGGAACTTTCCTTACATGCCTTAGGTATTGCTTGAACAATTCTAGCATCCCTCGGATAGTGGGTATCTCTTAGGTGTAAGGGTTCCCAGCTTTTAAGCTGTTGTTTTCATCAACAATCTACTATATGTAGTTTTGAGCTTTTAGTTACAACTTCCTAAGATAGTAGTATGTGCTGAAATAAAGATTTTCCTAGTGTGTCTGCGCATGCTCATAAAACTGTGTATATATAGTAGGGTTTTGGAAAAATACTTTCAAAAATAACAAATACGCACTCTTACGTATGCATATCCAATTGATCAGGTAACCCAAGCTCTGATACCAAACGTAACACCCTCTCTGAAATGGGTCAAATTTTCGACCCTAGAAAAACCGATCGAACCTTAGGCACATTCCAAAGCTGGTTGTTGGTTGGTAAAATTGATACAATAAACAGTATACAAAGCTATCTATCTATGCTTTCAGAATCTCATAGTGGAAAGGATAAAATATAATAACAGAAATAAGTAGCCATTTCATAAAAATCAAATCTCAGAAACATAACATCCCCAAATATCCATAATACAATATCTCAAAATAACATTAATATGTCTAAAACTGGGTATATCATAATATATCAAAAACATAGATAATTAGATAAACTGCCATGGATCTTTCACCGCCACTTACGTCTTTTCCATCAGCATCTTTCCCCCTAACATGTGGGTTGTAACAAGGAGGGAGTCAGAACAACAATGTCCGGTGAATAAAAATCGCAAGTCATACCATAAAAGTATTTGGGCTGTATCATTTAGATAAGTAACATGTCTTGTGCATCCTATATTATATCCTACCAAGTATACCTCCAACTATAAGCCCAAAATCTTTTCCAGTCCATTTCTATAACTCTATCATGGGTATAATGCAACTACCATCAATCATGCCCATAACGATGCGAGAGAAAGCGCTCGAGCCTCTTAATATATAACTCTTTAATGGGAATTAGGCTGACTCTGACCATTTAATACCTATACCATAGGAAGATCCCCGTGATTTAATACCTAGCCTAAGACGGACCCTTCTCTGATACTTCCTAACTAACATCGTAAGAAATCATATACAGTTATTTAAAACTTCATTTAGCGAAAGAGATGGACCCTACAATAGCTACTTAATACTTCAACCCTGAAGCGAGCCCCATTCGAGATTTCCCACTACCGCATGTAATAGATAATCCGTATTATGACTCATATCCATACTATGACGTCTCACATTAGTTCGCATATTCGTACGTACTGGTAGCCAGATTAATTGGGTAGATTTACCCTACAGAATTAGGACTAACCTCATGTTTACCGTGGATACTTATTATAGGCGATGTCTCACATCAGTCCCAAAGTCACCCTGCTGGTAGCCAGATAAGCTGGGTAGACTTTTGTGTGCTTTTGGCTAACCTCGCATCCCTATAACTTAACCATTTTATCGCTCTCCTAACATACTTGCATAAATATGTACTACGTATGTAGTATGCTTCATCCGCATTTATGCACTAAGGCCATATAAGGAAAACTCCTTATTTCACCTTTAATTATGGATTAATTTCCATAATTATCCTTAACCTCCTTCCTATTAATTTAATATTATTTACTAACTTATTTATCCTATATGATTAATACGTTATTAATTATACATTAATAATATATTTACATTTACACAACAATTAAGGCAACTAATATATATATTCCTAAGCGTGCATAAAATACTCTTATTCTAAAATTCTCACGTCCTATACTAATCGTTAAAATGTCAAAAATTCCATATTCATACAAGTCTGACTCCATTAATAACTTACAAAATAGCTAATATTCTTAGCCAAACAAATATACTTGCATTAATAAGTTAGAATCAAATATTAAACTTATTTTATATTAATATTATAGAATCAGCGCCTCTATTTCAGGGGGCAAAAACTAACAATTTAAACCCTTCATATTCTATTCAACTTTTATGTATATGAATTTGAAGAGGAAAAGGGATACATATTTAAATTATGAAAATAGGTAATGCAAATTATGAATAGGAGAATTCATACTTTACACATCATTTCCTAACTTATTTTCCTTTTCGAACATTTTTACACAATAATAGGGAAAACTTGGGAGTGGAATAGAATATGAAATGTTCAAATTGCAATAACAAACAAATTCTAATATTTTAATATAAAACAATTGAGATTCTAATAAACCGAAGAATTGACATTTCGTTTGAGGGAATTTTGGGGTTTTAGTTTTAGGGTTTTCGTGTACAAAATTTCCCCATGCATAAAACAAATCCAAACTTCTACTATACAAATACTAAAATGTGACAAAATTAAGATTTCCATTCACATATAGTTTGCCTACCTTTCTTTGGATCTGATTCATTCCTCCTTATAATTTCTCCTTCTGATTTCTTCTTTTTGGGATATACAATAATTCAGAGATTAGGGAAGAATAGAAATCGAAAACATATATAAATATACATATATATATATGTATATATATATATAAAATCCCTTACTTTAAGTCCAATTGATTTTGAATCAAAGGGTTGAAGCAGAAGACTCATAGAGTTTCGTTAGCGTTCCAAATATTTTTTGAATAAAAGTGAGGGGGCTAGCCTCTTATTTATAGTGGTTAGAAAGCACTAGAACCACTAATTTTAAGTCGGTTTAATATAATAAAATCCAGGCAGTTTATGCATAACTAACTTTAACCGCCACAGACTCATCGTTTGACCACTCACCCTTAAAAGATCGACCGCTAGCGGTCGATCTGTGAAGGGGAGGTGGTCGACCGATCCCCTATATTTGGCCGTGAATTTTTACATGCCGTTTCTTGGTTTATTTATTTCCTATATTAAAACTAATACTAATGTTTTGCTTAAACGTTATGTATCCCTTAACATTAAAAATATTTATTAGCATATTTAATTTTTATGTTAACATTATTTAAATTCAAAATTTGAATTCGTTTGAATTATTTTAAATTTGAAAATTTCAAACGTCGATAACTTTTCTGTTTAAACTCCGATTACAAAACTTTATATATGAAAGTTAAATAGAAAATCGCCATGAATGCAATGGTGTTACTTTCATGGCCAAATTCCAATGTTTAACATTAGTTAACTATAAAAAAAGTAGAGTACTCATATTGACGTTCCACGGTATTCTCAAGTTGAGGGAATTCTGTAACATTGTCACTTCAAAATTCTCCATTTAACCTTAGTTATATTAACACAAAACTCTTGATTGAGTCATTCCATAGTTATCTAATAACTATCAGCATGTAACTCCTTGGTGCCTCTAACAACCATAAGTAATACACTGTCTAACATTTGAAGGGTGTTACGTTCTATAGTCTCGATAGATGGATCCATATCCTTTCTCGAAAATCTTGACTGGAAGGATGTAAAATAATATGTTAGTTTATTCGTGATAAATTTCTCATGATTAGAACACATTGTAATTACTATCACATAATGTACGATTTAAGAAATTTTTATTAAATGTACTATAAATTAATTACTTAATTGATTATATCATAATATAACAAAGTATATTACAGAAATCAAACACCTTTATAATGAACACGATTGGTTATTGAGTTAGATATATGTAACAAATTACATAATTATCCCTATGACATACCTCGAACTCTATCAATCTCTCACTTACACTTGTGGTTAATTATGGAATCTTATTTCAAATCCTTTGTTTAGTTTTCTCAAAAACTTATCGTGCCAGTCCTTAGCGAATAAGTATACAATTCTTTTTTAATTACCTACTCCGTCAATTAACTCTTTTTGGAGCTGATATACCGCCTTTATCATGTGGAAATCTCCGGAGTATGTTTTCAATATTTAACGAGCTTTAGGTTCTTTTATGAATTGTATCACAACATTATTATCATATAACAGTATCATGCAATTCTCAGTATTTGGACTCACCTTTAGCACAATTATAAACTTTAGCATTTATTTATATTTCTTTTATTGCAGTGCTATTCAAGGCAATGTACTTCACCTTTGGTTGAATCATCCATTTCTTATCGTTTGGAATATTTTAACTTAAGGTTCTTAACTTAAGATTGAACATGGATTTTTGGATTAAAATACTATATTCGATATCACTTATGAAGTTCGAGACCGCACACTCCTTCATAAGTAGTTTGTAGTTTTATAAACAATTCTCTAGTATTTCATAAATACTTAAAAACACTCTAAACTATCATTTAGTGATCTAAATTCAGATTTGATACTTTCTTTATGTATCAAATACATAAGCGAAATGCAATATTGTAGATAACACAACATATATATGATAATTTCTACTGCCAATGCATAAGAAATCCATCTTACATGCCCCACTTTAAACATTTTAATATGGTGTCTAAGTATATCATCTGGAATATTTCCAGCATTCTTTTATACTAAATGTAAAAGATTCCTTTCAAATCCAACATCGAGAGTTAGACAGCCAAACTAAAATGATTTTAACATGAGTACATCTTCAACAATCATAAGTTTGTTGTTTACTTATAGTTTAAAATATTTTAGTACCTTCATATTTTTTTCTTACGGATGCATGCTTTCTCTGCATTTGACTGAAAGTCAAACTGATTAATTTATCTGTCAAAATATTTGATCAAATCTAATGCTTGTTGAATGATACTTTCACATTAGTTTTTCGAATTATGTCCAATAACCCACAAAATCAGAATTTGCACCTACTTACTTCGAGACATTCTAGTTGTTTAGCGCAAACGGCATATTCTAAATCATTATTTAGAATTTCTGTTTCAACATACATATAACAAAACACAAAATCATATCGAGCATAATTTTGCTAGTAATATCCTAATTAACTACAGTACATTGAATGTTGAGTCTATTACGATAATTTCAACAATTGAAATTTATGATGTTGTTATATCAATGTAGCTTACTAAATTCTAGCTGCGTTGGACTTCTTCTCGAAGGCACTTTTGAGATCGATTTCATTTCATCCGTTACAATCAGTTTTTTCTATGGATTATATCAAAATCTATTTTACTACGAATAATTTCTAAAAGAAATTCCTTCATCATGAAATTTATGTTTCTTGAAACAACAATCGTTTCTCAATGCAACGGAATATGTATTCATAAACATTTCATGAGCCTATATATATGTATAAAATTGATTTGGTTTTTAAGTTTTATGAAACTTATATTTCTAATATAAATTGGTCAATCAATATTAATTGATCTCAAACTCATTTGGAACGGTCCATAAAAGATCCCTCATGAACAAGTATTACATTCTTTTGAATCACACAACTTATCAACTCCTTGACCTATGATATGCAGGGGTTGTTTTATTAACTCTTATTTTGTATGATTTTGTAGAGTATGTTGTCATGTCAAATTAAATTTGACCTTATGCACATACTCTTAAGTACATGTTCTTATAGAAAGAAGTTAACTCAACCACACTAATCATCACTCATACATTGTCCAATAAAAGTCTATTTACTCCTTATTGATAGATCATTATGTATCATGGGGACGAGTGGCTTTTGAGATTGAATCTTATTCATTTTTGGTACATTTGGAACTTCTTTCCAATATACTCACATATTCCATCAGAACGAATTGTTTTATTTTCTTTTGCATGGTATGTTATTTACTTCGGTTTTGTATTCTACTAACTTATCACAGACGCACTCCATGTATATCAAATACACATGTTCATGTTTGTGATAATTCATCAGTGAATTTAATGAAGTAAGTGGATACATGTCATAGTACATAATTCCAAAATAATTATAAATTTTCAGATACTTCTGTATTTTTAATGCATCATTTTATTATGAAATCAAATACCATTATTATAGTTTTTTCTTGTAACGAATATTCACAATATTCATTGAAATAAAAATGTCTATTTCCAGTCAATACCGAAGAATAATTGTTGTTTCATAAATTATATTTAATATATTAACAAAAATAGTTTCTCGTAACTTAATATGTCCATTGAGAAGAGTCATATGGTATGCTCCCACTATTTTTTCCATTACTATAATAGCAAATGTAATACGAAGCTCCATTCAACCGATTATTATGAAATTTTATTTCACACACTATAACTAGTTTACAGTTATGAGTTTCGAATCAAATGTCTTAAACTCGAAGAAATAACTTTCATAGAAAGCAATTCCTATATGAAAATACACTTGGAATAGAAACCACATTTCTCATTCCATATTCTGTACGCTTTTAGATTTTAAACAATTGTCATTCCCAATATCCTTTGTGAATGAGAAGTGATAATTCACTCTCTTCATCCCAATCGTGCTTATTTTACATCCGCTCTCAAACATTCTCTTTTCTTTCAAATAGTCAAAACATTTAAAAGAAAACTTTGCAACATGACTGTAACACCTCTCAAAATGGGAATAATAGTTCCACATTGTGGAAAAACACTATGAAGTGGTGCTTATATACCAAAGCCTTCACCTTATAACAACGTCGAGGCCTTTTGAGGAACAAAACCCCACACATTGGCTTGGCCCATGAGGCAAAGGGGACTAAGTTGGGGACAATATCTGCGTTAAGTGAGGTGCGGGCTGTTGCAATCGGTATCAGAGCCACACCCAGCCAGAATTGTGGACTGTACGTGTTACATCCACAATGCCTAGGTGGAGTTGTGTTCGTGAGCCAACGAGGGCGTTGGATTCTAAAGAGGAGGAGATTGTAACACCCCTCAAAATGGGAATAATAGTCCCACATCGTGGAAAAACACTATGAAGTGGGTGCTTATATACCAATGCCTTTACCTTATAACAACGTCGAGTCCTTTTGAGGAACAAAACCCCATATGTGACGACCCACCACCTTGACCCTCGAAAATCAAAAATAATACATCCTTGGTATTCACATGCTGTAAATCCAAGTGCCGGAGATGTAGATTATCATGGATTAAAAGAAAATAAAGACAGAACAGAATCTCACATGAATGGAATAACATATATTATTTCACCATATAATCTTTACAGTGGAAAATTTCAAATCATTTATCAGAGTTAAACATGGACAGTTATAAATATATTTTCTTACAAATGTGGAATACAATAGTACACAAGTGTGGTGAAAAAGAGGTTGCGGTGTGAAAAAGAGGTAATAGTCTACACAAAAATCTTCTAACTCCATGCTCCGAGCTCTTCCAGATTACTCTAAACAAAACCTGACTACTAGGCTGCCCGGAAACACCTAGAGTTTAAGAGGAATAGAAAATATACTCTAGGTCAGTCATGAGACTGGTGTGAGAAACTCATAATACAGATATTTGAAAACAAATGGTATCTCATAAGACCACGTCGCACATAAACATAAAATGGGGTTTTACCTTATGATAACCAAAACATTTGCTATGCAAAATATGTTAATATTAATTTTAATAACATTCGTTAAAAACATTTTTAAAATAAACATATTAAAATAGCCGAAATTGTTACATTGGTTAGATTTGATGGCATAATGGATTTACAACTAAGTCCAAAGGCACTTATCGGAGAATGAATACCATATAATGACAAGGTAAGGGACTACCTTCCGTACAGTACATCTCTAGGAAAATGCACCTGAGTCTCTAAAGTCTACCAACACAGAACCGGCCTACCTTTACCATAGATAGGACCGAATATCCCATCGTCTCGGTTATTCCCGACTATTCGTGGCCACAACATACACAACAAACCCAAAATATAGAGGGTAATCTAGAAAGGTGATGACCATATCCTAATGGGAACGACCCACTTAGCCCTGCTGCATCTACCATGTTTTTGTCATTTCCGAGTGGTGAGGATCAAGGTAACGATTGCCTTTCCCATAGCACACATTTTACTTTGAATGCCACACTGCCATTCCATGATCACACAACTGATTTCTACAAACGTATAACTCTCGAGCTCGTATGTCTCAGGAAAGGGTGTTAAGCTAGGAGAAATTGCCTTCTCCGCCACCAAACAGATGATACGTTTATAGAGATCAATCAATGTGATTAGAAATGCAATGCCAGATATTCGTCCATACAAGTTGTCTAGGAATATGAAAAAAATGAAGGAATTCTCCTACCACATCCTATCGGGAATCACCCCTAGGATTAGTAGCGAGCAACCCTTGCATCGAAGATACTACTGCCACATATATATCATATAGGAAATTTCCCCCGAGGGTGAGTGACAAGCAACCCTTCATTCTTTTATTATCATTCTATGTCTTCACTTCGAATACGTAAATTGGTTCGAAGTGGTTTTGGATAAGAATCACTCAAATCCCACACCGGTTCCTTCAAACCAATCATTGATAAAAGATATTAAGTAAATTGGTGCTTATCATTTGATTAATTACTTCCTTTTTATCAAAAATATCTTCTAAAGATATATATATCCTTAATGCATTTTTTCTTCGTATATACAGAATTATTAAACCCCTCTTTAATTTTGGAAATACCAAATCAAAATCATTTCTCATAAATCATATTGCAAAACCTTATTGAATAAAAAGGGTCAATAGAAATTATACTAATTCTACTCAACATCTTTCCCTATCCAACCTTCACTATTCATCGAATAACGGTGAAATCACCTTTTAAATTCAAACGAAATGTACGGGTCCTCCTCGGAATTTAATACCAAGTATAAAAATATTATATCTGTACAATCCAAGTTGTATTAAATTTGGAAAAATTAAATCTTTTATACTTGTCACGTTTTCGACATTTCGACCTTATCTGTTCCTCGCCCAGGAAGGAGGCCAGGCGAGCCAGGGCATTGGTTGCTTCTGAACATCTCCTTAATTTAAGCACTTCATATCTGAATCCCACGAATAGAATAATCCAGTCTACTCATCAGCTTTTAAAGCCAAGATTAAATCTCTTGATTTTAACAGCTTTTCTTCAAATCATTTATTTAAACCTTTTTTAAAGTAAATTATAAAACTATCAAATCATCTTTAAAATACTATATTATTCATTTGAAAACATTTATATGAGATTTGAAAACGAATCGTTAGGTTTAGATCCATATTTCAAAAGTTATTAAAAGTGCTTCGAATAGTGCTGCAAATAGTGTTTTTAAGGCTTATATGATCAAAACAACTTTTCGATCATTTTGAAATTCATTTTTATAACCCAAATATATTTTAAAACATTTTAAAAGATTTACAAAATTTATTCCATATTTTTAGAGAATTAAAAAAAATCATTTATAAAGAATTTGTCGCTTTGGTTTTCGAACAGCCAAACCGCGACTATTTTGAGAACTTGTTTTGCTCATATTTCAAAATCTTATGTACAAAATCTCGATGTTCTTTCTTTTTTTGAAAACTATATATATAAGAGTTTGGAAAATTCTTATTACAAAGAATTCCGACTCTAAATCAATCGTATAAATGGATTTAACTTTCTATGGTGCGAAATCGCAAACTACCTTACGTGACGCGCCTATATTTGACTAAATTTTCATAACTTGTCAAAAATTCATCAAATTGGATTTAAGTATTTATAAAATATTTATAAACCATTTTAAAGTGGTTTAACAATCTCATATATACAATTTCATTTATTAAAAGAAATTGATTTCCTTTGTGATATTTCGACGTTTATTTAAACGTGACTTGTTTTTAAATATCCAAACAACAATATTTCACAACCAAACATGATGATCAAATCATAGAAACCAAACAACATATCATATCATCAAAGTGTGCGTGTGTATCTGTGCAGTTAATGCCCTGCTATTATCCCGCTATAACCCTGCTATATCTCATAGCGGATTTCAACCGCTATGATTTTTCCATATAGCCTCAAATATAGCCTTTCCGCTTTAATCCCCGCTATTTTCGCTATATCCTGTTATTCCCGCTATATTCCGCTATATCTTCTTTAAAAGAAATGAATTGAAAAATGACATTTATAGATTATAAAAATTATGAAATTGATTTATTTAATTGAATTTTTAATATATTTTCAGAAATGAAAGTACTCTAATATTATACTAAATTCAATTATGTTATATAACAGTTTTAGTATATTCGCACATGTTTTTATTTAAAATTATTTATGTATTAATCATAATTCAATTGGATGTTAATTTTTCATTTAATTACCATTTATATATTTGTAAAAAAATTAAGTATGAGTTTTATATGCTATTTTAGAGTCATCCGCTATATCCCGCTATATCCTCGCTGTATCCCCGCTATGACTTTTCGCACCTTCGCCGCATTGAATCTGCCGAGCGCTTTAACTGCACAGGTATATATATATATATACATATATAAGTGGAGTTTTCTCACCTCGGATTAAATTATTAATTTTAAAATGGCTATAGCTGCGCTAACTCAAACTTTAAGCTCACGAGCCCTTGCACTAATGCCTCTAGATGGTTCGGCCCTTGCTTGGGATGGTGGGAAGTGCTCACGGCTTAGGCTAGGAGATTAGGAGTTTGCTTTGACTTTTGAAGTGCTTTGATATACATATATAATATAATGTAGTTTATATTTGAACTATATTTTGCCATTATTAGCTTTTCAAAATATTAAAATATTTATAAACAACTTAAAACAATATTAATATAAATAAACAACTTTTAAAACATAAATATATTTCCTTTATACAATTCCATATTTAAATTTCAACATAATCATTCCCATGTTTATAAAACTATATTTTATAAATCTCCATCTATTTTATAAAACTTCCTTTTATAAAATCTCTTTATTTATAAAAAACCATTTATAACTCTATCCTCTTGTAAATCTCACTTATTCATAAAATCCCATTTAAAACATTAATTACAATCCGTTTTGAATGTTGCTTCAATATTTATGAATTTCTTTCATAAATTCCTTTCTATTTATAAAATATCATTTAACATCCCCTAATTTATCCTCACTTTCAACTTCCAAAATAGAATCAACTATTTTTCTAAAGCAACATTCCACATCTCATTATAAATCCATAATTGTGATTTATCTCCTAATTTATCCAATGATATAGTTTTCCTTTATTTATAAACACCGTTTATAAATCAGTTGTTTATTAATAAAATATGATTTTACAAATCTTCACTTTATTCATAAAATGCCACATTTATACATTATCACATTTATAAATTCAACGTTTTTAAATAAATTTTAACATGTGTGTATATATATGTCACTTTATATAAAATGGTTAAAAAATATTTATACCAAAATATTTCTATCTTCGTTTTAAAACTGTGTCACTCATTTATAAAAGATGGACTATATTTTTAAGATTTTAAAAAAAATTCTTTATAATTCAAAAATCTCTATCTAAAATATTTTATAGAATTATTAATTTATAATATCCAAAAATCATAACTTTTATTTTAATATAAATTTCTACTTTAATTAATTCAAGGAAAATTATTAAAACATATATAATTTCACAAAATAACTTTGAAATCCCTTTTTAAATCAAATCATTATTTTATAGCATTTTAAAATACCAAAAATAAGGCCCAGTGCTACTAAGGCACTAAATGAGCAAAATCATATCCATGTCATCAAATATGGCATCCAAAAGTCATATATCATAATATATATGCAAAAAAAAAATCAACAGTGTGAGGAATCATGTTGGATCTCTCCAACCTACCCCCTACATCACATACAATATATAATCATAAAATATAAATCAACCGCTTCGATTCGGGATCGTATACAAAGGGTAATCCGCTCTTACATGGGAACGTAATAGGGTCTCATCCTCTCCAAGGGCAAGAATATATCCAAACCAATAAATAAAATAGTAAATCATCCAAATATTCAATAACTATCAATAATAAAATATCCACACATCCAATAAATAATTTTATCGACTATAATATTTTTGGTTAACCAAAAAGATGAGTCACATTGATTTCAGTTTCGCCAAAGCTCTCCAATTTGGATTAAAATTGAACAAACGTTCAATTTTAACCCAAATTCCTTCTTACTCCAAATCCATCCAATCCAACTCTATAGCATAGTACTAGTTGATATAATCGCAACGCAACTTGTCGCGTTCAATTTGGACCTCATACGGAAAAGTTACGAATTAATGAACGTACGAGATTATTTAATTTTAATTAACATAAAATTAAATTAAATTTAAACCTTTAATTCATCTTCCCTCTCACACGTTCGTTCTCCAGGTTGCGTTTTTCCCTTTATTTTCTCTCTTCGATCGTGATAAATCGACGCCGCCGTTTCCATCGCCGCCTCGCCGCCATCACCATCTCCGCCTCACCATCGCCACCTCGCCATCGTCGCCGCCGCCGTTGCCAAAATCGACCCAAATGCCACTACGAACGTGGCCAAAATCCGATCACCACGGCGCAAATTTCGATGATTCCACCATTTATTTGCTAAGTTTCATGAAGCTCTACGTTTTCCTAGTTATGGTCGAAGGCTGATTTGGCTTGAGGTGGCGTTGATGGAGGAAGGACGTTGGATGAAGGAAGGGGATTTTGAAAATTTTGGCCAATTGCTTTCTGTTTGCACGCTAATTATAAGGGGAGGGGTACGGGGTAAACGTAGGCAAGGGTATGGGTTGAATAATGGTAGGGTATGGGTTATTATATATATTTATTTAATTTCATTTACAAAAATTAAGCTTTAACGTTCGAAAATCTCGAACTCCAAACGAGGCATGCCGCCTGTCGTTTTATATGTAATATCCCTATTCCTAACATAATGGAACTAGTCTCGAGACCTAATTCAATCATATGCAGAAGATAGCTTTTTTAAACCAAGTTATTATATTAATTTTTGAAATTAATTTATACACATTTCGACCTCGCATGACTAAACGATACGTCCGATCACCTCAAAATTGTCAGCATAGAATAATTCACTATTACAAATCCAATGGAACTGGTTTCGTCCAATTCCGAGATTGTGCCCCACAAAGCTATTTTCACCGGTTAATTAAAATGAATTATTATAAAACTAGTTTAATCACTTTTATTTCAAATTTAAAAGTTTACTATCTTCATTCTTATTTAAATAGAATTTAAATCAACTTTCGAAATCATTTTCATTCACATCAAATTCAAGATTTAATAATTTTAAACAATTCCAAATATTCAATTTAACAATTCAATTACCAAATAAATCGCTTAATTTGAAATATAAGTTGTTTAACTTACAAAATTTACTTTTCAATATTTAAAATCAATTAAATATTCCAAATTCGAATGATAGAAATTTTGGATCGTTACAAATTTCATCGACATTTCGTACATTACGAACGTGGTCGTTCTCCATACAACTTTTATACGTGATCTAATATGGATCAAACATCCATATTCTTATATTTTTTTGCAGTCCAAAACTCATAGAAGCCAATGTACTATCTTGGGCAAGTAAATACTTACATGACCAGGGCACGATTGGTTTTAGTAGTTGCATGAATTCGGCACTTGCATGGGTCTTAACATGCTTAAAGAATTATTGGTAATATATGTTATATTCTTTAACAATTTAAATTTAGTTCATTTGTATATTTAATCTTATAAACGTTTTATCAGTTATAATGGTTGTGCAAAATTTTCTAAGTAGATTATTATGACTTTTAATAGCATATGTTCTTACAGTATTATGATTTTGAAGAGAGCTCAACAAATCATATGCATGTATGCGATGGATAACACCTTATCGGTTACATGATATACAACTCCTAACCCCTATCCTTGGTCTTAATCTGATCTTGAACTTGAGGAAGGCTCAATAATTCGAAAGAGATTATTCACTCACACCCACCATTTCATGATGGCTAAGTAGAGTGCGCATACCTTGAGGAAAGCTCAGTAACTAAAGAGTATTCAAGTAATCTATTAATATGTAAATGGTTGATGAAAACTTATATTAACGATTCATAATTTTTAGTGTGTGTATATATATATCGAGTGATAACGATTTTGGGAATAATGTATCTCTTATGAAATACCCTCATTGTTCAAGTGTCAAACATATCTGAAATCGCGGTATACCTACAATACCTATTTACTTATTCGTTAAACAGAAATTGAGTTTCTTACAGTTCTACTTAAGATTATACATTCATATTCTATATGTTTAATTAATTTATAACTGTTTAACTACCTTATATAATATTCTTATGTATATTGCAATTAAATCTTTATATCATATTTAATTAATTTCAATTCTTATTAATTTTATTAAAAAATTAATCAAATTATTTTAAAACTCAAAATTTTAGTTTGTTCACCTTAAACAATTTGAAATGAATACTAACTATAACACTTATAACTTTATGTAACGACCCGCTTTTCCGTACAATTCAAGTTGACAATAAACCACACATGTCCAACCTAAATCAAATGGAAAGACGGATAGTTAAGGAAAAGAATGAAAGAAGAAGAAGAGAAAAGAAACTAAAAACAACACAGAATCTCACAATCGCAGCGGAACAACATATAATATAATATCAATCATCTTTAAAAAAGAGAAACTATTATATACATACATCCATCAGAGTACAACAACAATCACGATTATCAGCATGGACAGTTGTAACATCCTGTCCTCACAATTGCTGAAATTTCAATAACAAAGCAGCAGAAAACAAACATATACGTGAATACAACTTGAAGACCTCCAACTCATCTCCTGAGCTCCAATACATCCAAAGCATTCTGTAAATATGCTCGGTCTGACCCGAGCATTATAATAAAATAACACCCGATTCAATCTGGAAAACCAGCGTGAGAAAACACACCCAATTGGACTTTTAGAGTTATAGAAACCTTTCAAAAATAAAAAAGTATCTTGTAAGACCACGTCGCACATAAACACTGACAGGTTTTTACCTTACGATAACCAAAACATTTCATATGAAATCCTCTGATATTATAATAATGTCTAATATACAAATACTTAATAATCATAGCTAAAATTGTACATTAATTAAATTCCAACATACTAGGTTCTACAACCAAAAACAAAGGCTCGTATTGGAGAATGGATTTTAGCAATGAAAGGGTAAGGGTCTACTAACCAAATCCGTACACCTCTAGATAAAATGTACGGGAGGCTACAACACGTTGCACCTCTGCTACTCAGGACCGGCACTGCCCCCTTCTCCAGTAGCACCGAATATGATCACCCCACGTTTGAAATCAACAACCACACAATGAGATCCTGAAGCATACATGAATATTGCTCTAGATTTGGGATGATCATACCCTACTTGGGTGCGACCATCTTAGCCCTGCCGCATATCCCTGCTCTATTCATTTCCCGGGTGAGGTTCAAAGAGGCCATGCTCTTACCATTTCCTCATAGCAAACCATCTTGGAATGCTAATATTGCCCTCCAGGAAACCAATGCAATACCAGCATTCATCCCTACAAGTTCGTTCTGGGACTGAACGAAACACTTGAGAACTCCATCTCCAATTCCATTATCTTTAAGATGTCTTTACTTCGAACGCTTGAGTTGGATCGAAGTGGTTTTCAGATAACATATCTGATTTCGGTATCTACGAAACAACATACGACAGTTTCCGGTAAACTCAATCCCAGTTCTTTAGGAAATAAACAGTCAAAGATAAGATCTGTAAAGACCCAAAAATTTTAAACGATTTAAATAACATAATTAATTAAAAAATTTCATGAAAATAAATAATTAAAATTTAGCAATGAAAATTTGGTATTTGGTATGCGTGTAACAACCCAATATTTTTGCAAATATTTTTAAATTATTTTAAATTAAAAATTTATTTTAATATTTTATTTTTAAAACATTTTTAAAGTATAGTTATAATTTTCCAAAGTTAATTATATTTTGTTTGTAATTTTTAATCCTAGTTTCAATATAATAAACTATTTTCTTTATTTACTTTTTATTTTTCCTAAGACTAATTGTTTATTTTCATTTTTACTTTATTTTGTTTGTCTTTTATTTTTATTTACTGATTTTATTTTGTATAAATATAAAGTGGAAATTCTAAGAGACAAAAAGCTTTAAAAACTTGTGACTTTTCAATGCCTTGTCCTTTCACATGCTTTGGCCGTTCAAAGCATCTATTGTAGCCGTGAGTATTATTTGTATTTCACATAAAAACTTTCTCATTACCATCATCATTTTTCGGCCAATTCATTTCTGAAATTTTTTGGTAATGGCTTCTTCCATTTTCTACTTTTTCTCTTCATTTTTCTATTGATTTTCCATTGTTTTTCTTGATCTCTTCTATATGATTGCTCGGCCTAACCCCTTCACCACCTTCACCGACCACCACATCAATTCCTCCTCATCACCATCCACGGCCTGACCTCCTCCTCCTCTGAACAATAGTGGCCGTGACCTCCACATGAACAAAACACCACAAAAACTTTGCTAAACCCAGAAACAATGCATAGCCGAGCCCATAGTTCACCACCCCTTCATTGTAGCCACGGCCACCACCCTAGAACCACCACCACATGATGACATCACCTCTGGCCATCACCCTACCCTCTGACCTGACCTGTAGCAGCCCCTGGCCGAGCCACTTGACCCATAGGCCGAGCCTAAATGGTGACCAAACTCCACTTGTTAGCCTTGTCTCTTTGCCTTCCTTGCTTGCAAACTCCTACCCCTTCACATTCTTTCCTAACCATGCCTATATGAGTCCAAACCAGATCCATTTCAACCTGTAAACCCACCATGGCTGTACTAATATAGCATTGTGGCCGAGCAAATGTTGAGTTAGGGTCAAGCAAATTTGATTTAAAAGCTTGGTTGAGTCATTTGTCTAATTCTATTTCCATTTGTTTCAATTTAATCTTTGTATTATAAATATATATTTATATTGCTTTGTTTTATTTTGAATACAAGATTAACATCTTGGCTATCTCTCTCCACTCGAATCAAGTCGTGCTATCGTGCTGGATTTTTTTTTGTGTGTTTTATTTGCTAACTCCAGCGTAAAGAGGTTAGTATTCACACATGACATTTATACTTATATAATTTGTGAAGTGACAACAAGTGAATGTGTAGAAACTATTATTTCATGTTATACCTGCCTGTGATGTAAATTATATGATGTTAAACCCTGTTATAAACTTGTCACATCATCTGCTATGTTATATTCTGTTATATCGTTTATTTTATTCTATTTCTCACACTTCAAGTTCCCTGTAGAATAGAATCACTATGGGTTGAAATGATACATACCCGAACAGACTTTAGAATAGGGAAAAATCGTTATGAGCTGAAATGATAAGTCTGAGCGATTTTTATTTATTTTTATTAACTTGGGATTGCGGGTTTGAAATGATAGAACCTGGATTTTTTCTTTGTAAATTTCAGATTGAAATGATATATTATCCGTATCACTTGACTTAGGCTAGAAAATATTATACAGACCCGTGGTTATTTTATATATTTTTCTGGAAAATTTTAAGTATTTTTAAAATGTAAAAATATGATAATTTGATTTAAATTGAATTTAAAATGATTTAATAAAGTGATAATGATTTTTCTATGTAATAAAAATGTTAAATAAATGAATGGAAAAATTGTGATTTGAAACATAACTTAAATTGGAAATTTGTGATTTGATTTTTTTATGGAAGTTTAAGTTAATTAAATAAAAATGGAAATTAAGTTTGTTTATGAAATGGAAATTTAAATTTAAGTGTTAAAGTAAATGGTTAAAAAGGCAAGGAATAGGAAAATTATACACTTGAATTTAATAAGTGAATTATTGAAAAATTTGATAATTATTGTAAAATTTCCCTTTATAAAATTTTAAGTTAAAGGGTATTTAAATGAACATTTTTGATGTGGAAAAATATGATTTTTATAAGTTAAAATGGTTAAAATTGGAGTTTAATTGTTTTTGGAATTTTTGTATAAATTTGGAAATTCATTTAGCAGCACTTCAGAAATGCTATCATTTCTGAATTTAACTAAAAATCTGAAGTAAAGGATACTGCATCACTTTGTAAGTGCTATGGTTGATGCAGATGAACTAAAGGAAATTAACTAAGGGCTACTACAGCACTTGGTAAGTGTTGAGGTTGCTGAATTAAAACTAAAACCTAAAACTAATAAAAGAGCTACAGTAGCACTTGATAAGTGCTGCAGTTTGCTGAAATGAGATTTTCAAATGCAAGTGAACCCTGAACTACTACAGCAGTTTTGAAATGCTGTCTTTTCTGAACTGAACTAGTTTTCAAATGTAACTGAATTACTACAGCAGTTTTAAATGCTGTCTTTGCTGAAATGAATTATTTTCAAATGTAACTTACCACAGCATTTTCTAAGTGCTGTGAAAGCTGAAATTTCAATGTTTTAAAGTATTTAAGTGAATAAATGAACCCATGAAAGGCTAAATTTTTGGGAATTGAGTATTTGATTTAAAGGTATAATGACTTCACTTTTAAATGGTTTAAATGAAGTATTTGATTTGAAATATAAACTATTATGAAATTTATAACCACGAGTTATAATAACGATTGGTTGTTGAAGAGACCGGAATCGGATATGGACATACTCTATGTCGATACCGAAAACCACTTTAACAACTGTGTATGCAGTGGAGTTTCCAGAATGAAGTAGGATGGTGGCGACGATCCTATTTAGGTATGAACGTGGACCCGACTCCCATGAGTTGGCATAAGGTGGCTAAAACAGGATCGATCGACGGGCCAATGAGGTAGCACCTCGGATCGGACACACTTCTTCGATACCATTCTATTACTTTTGTGATTGATTGGGTGCACCCCTAGATTTTTGGAGTGTGGCTCGAGGTGGCCGGTAGTGGCTTCTATGCGTTTCCACCAGCCCGGATGCGTAATTGGTATATCTACCCTGGCACTGCCTAGTTGTGCCATGTCACCTACCATATCGAACTTTACTACGAGTTTGGATTTCTCCCGTAGCCTGTGGAGTATTGAGGGTAGCCCCCGATCTGGGAGTATGCTAATACTGGATAGACTACTGGGTCTATTATGTGTTAAGGGGAATATTGGGTCGCTCCTTAATGCTATTTTAAAGTAAGATTATTTTATATTTAGACATTATTATAATAGCGAATATTACTACATAGTAGATAGTTTAATGGATCCTTAAAGAATGGGCGATCCTAAGCATTCTTTAAGTTACTTGTACCTTTTATTACAGTTCACTTGAGTTGGTTTACATTGTATAAGTATGTATGTCCTGACTCGAGTGTTTGTGTTTTATTTACGCTCGGGTCAGCCTGAGTATCAGCTTTGGATCTCACCTTCTGGAGCTAGGACTGCTGGAGATCGTCTTTTATTTAGTTGCTATCTATTTCCATTCAGTATTTCTATGTCAGCTTTGTATTAGAGACATATGTATTTGGGATTTATACTAAGCTTATGTATTCAGACTTCTGCTGTATTTGTTTTCAGACTATGTATTTTGAATCTGTTTTGAGACTTTGTATTGTAGTGGCTTCATGAACCACTATTTATTTTATTTTCCGCTGCGAGTTATTCTGATATTCTATGTCTGTGATTCTGTGATTCCGTGATTGGTTTTATTTGCTCCAAATTTTATTAAAATCTGTTATTTTGCATTATTCAAGTCTGACATGTGTGGATTATTGTTGATTTGAATGGTCCAAAATAGTGGGTCGTTACATTTGGTATCAGAGCCAGGTTTTAGGCAAACCTTAGCCTAAGGAGCAAAAAGACTCATTAGAGATAGGTAGAAATACCCTAGAATGAGTGAAATCAACCTCAGAATCATTTCTTTGTGAGAGAACGTAATTTCAAGTACAAAATGATTTTAAAATGATTTTTTTAAAGGATTTTTCAAAGATTATTTTGATATAAATTTTTCTTGTTTTAAAAAGTAATTTTCTAAACTTCCTTCTTTTCGTATCTACCTTGTTAGAAATTTCTTTAATTAGGATATTCATCAAAGTGATTTTATCTTGTCTTATCTTATCTTATCTTTGTCTTCTCTGTACCTTTGTCCTAAAATTCATTCTTGATATTTTTCAGGATGAATCGTGGAAATACCATAGGTAGGGGTCGTGGTATCGCCCCAGCTCCTCAACCTGATGCACCTGTTAGGTTTACTGTTCTCCGTAAGGAATTCTCTCAACTTGGTGGTACCAAGTTTACCGGTTCAGAGAGCATTATCGAAGCCCAGCAATGGTTACGGAGTTTAGAGAGGATGTTTACTGGTCTCGAGATTTCTGATGCCCAGAAGCGTCAATTAGCAGCTTGGCAGCTGCAAGAGTCAGCCTTTGATTGGTGGGAGTCTGTTACAGCTCACACTAATGAGGGTGATATTTCCTGGGAGCAGTTTAGGTATCCTTTGTGTTATCTTGAATTTTGTTCCCATTTCCTTTCTTTTGAATCTATCTTAAGTTTGTTTCTGTATCTTCTTTCCAGGGAGGCTTTTGTGGAAAAATGGATGCCCGAAGTTTGGAAATCTCAGCTTTATCGTTAATTCATGGATCTCAAGCAGGGTACTATGTCCTTTTCTGAGTATGAGCGGAAGTTAAATGAACTTTCCAAGTTTGGTCCTGGCCTTATTGACACCCAGCTTAAGAAGAATGAAAAGTTCATAGGTGGAGCTCGCCCAGAGTTCTATGATCGTCTCATTTCTCATGTTCATGGCACTTTCACCGAGCTTATGGATATGGCTATTCGTTATGAGAACCCTACTTCCAAGGGTCCTGCTGTTGCTAGTACTCCTGCATCTCAGTCTTCCTCTGCTAACTCTAAGAAGAGAAAGCCCAATTTCCACCAACAGAAGAAGAATTGGCTCAAGAATCCGGGTTTGGGATCTTCATCTTCTCCTTCTTAGAGGCACCCTATCGACCTATCTACCATTACCTGCTTCAAGTGTGATCAAAAGGGACACTATGCTAATAGTTGCCCTACTTCAGTTGGTGCTGCTGTTCCTCCACCTTAGGGTACCAGGAACAATCTCTGTCATGTCTGTCTTCAGCCCGGTCATTTCAAGAATGATTGTCCGTTGTATTAGAAGGGCAAGCCATCTGGTATTTTTGCTGTTACCTCTACTTCTTCACATGCACCTGCTTTTAGTGATGATCAAGGTACTCTTCAGGGCACCTTTACTTTATTTCATCATCCTGTTCATGTTTTATTTGATACTGGAGCTTCACATAGTTTTATTTCTGTTGATTTGTGTGATAAGTTTGAGCATCTCCTTTCTCCTTAGTATGCTTCTGTTCCTTTATGTGTTTCAAATCCTATTGGGGGTCTCGCAAATCTTAATAGGATTTGTAAGCATGTTAAACTCTTTCATTCTGGTTATCGGTTTTCTGGAGATTTCTATGTTCTGGGTTTCGATGCTTTTGATTTATTGCTTGGAGATGATTGGTTAATGAATCATGATGCCCGTATCTCTTGCAAATCCCGAATTGTGTCTCTTGTGGGAGATAAGGATGATCCTTTGATTATTCAGTGCCGCATGCCTCAGGATTTTGCTGGCAATTTTATTTATTCTCTGGATTCTTCTCCTGGTGATCTTCAGTCGACTCGTGTGGTCAAACTTTATCCCGATGTATTTGGTGAAGTCACTGCTTTACCCCCTAAGCGGGAAATCGATTTCCGTATTGATCTTATTCCTGGAGCTCGACCTGTAGTTCTTCCTCCTAGAAGAATGGCACCCCGCGAGAAGGTTGAGTTAAGGAAGCAAATTGAGGACTTGTCCTCAAAGGGTCTGATAAGACCTAGCTATTCGGAATGGGGAGCAGCGGTGGTTTTCGTCACTAAGTCCGTTGGTTCTCTCCGGATGTGTGTTGATTATAGGGAGCTGAACAAGCTCAGTATGAAAAACAGATATCCAATGCCTCACATCAATGATATGTTTGATCAGCTTTATGGTGCCACTGTTTTCTCTCATCTTGACCTTGCCTCAGGTTTCCACCAGCTCAGAGTTGCTGAGGAAAGTATTCCCAAGACTGCTTTCCGTACTGAGAATGGGTTCTTTGAATGGTTAGTCATGCCTTTTGGTTTGACTAATGCTTCTGCTTTCTTTGTTGATTTGATGAATCGTGTTTTTCGTGATGTGCTTAATAAATTTGTTCTAGTCTTTGTTGATGATATTCTCATTTTCTCTAAGTCTGAGGAAGAACATGAGTCACATTTGAAATCTGTTCTTGAGACTCTTAGAAATCATCAGTTGAAGGATAAATTTTCTAAATGCCATTTCTGGAAGGATGAAGTCCGATTCCTCGGGCATAGGCATATTATTTCTGGTAATGGAGTTTCTGTTGATCCAGTCAAGATCGCTGCGATCAATGTAAGTCTTTCTTTCCTTCTCTTTCCTTGATTCATTCAATTTATTCTATCTTTCCAGTTGTCCTTATTTATCCCTATTCTGTGCAGGATTGGGAAACTCCAAGGACTCCAATTGATATTCGTAGTTTTATGGGCCTTGCCGGTTATTATCGGAGATTCATCGAGAATTTTGCTCGGATTGCTGCACCTCTCACCGCTTTGACTCGTAAGAATGCTAAGTTTATTTGGAGTGATGAGTGTAAAGCCGCATTCAGTGAGTTAAAGCACAAGCTTACTTCCGCACCAGTTCTTACCGTTCCAATTGGAAATGACGGATTAACGGTATACACTGATGCTTATCGTGAAGGTTTGGGAGCTGTTCTGATGCAGGATGGGAAGGTCATTGCTTATGCTAGTCGTCAGTTGAAGAACCATGAAGCCAATTATGCTGCTCATGATTTGGAATTGCTTGCTGTGGTTTTTGCTTTGAAGCTTTGGAGGCATCATCTTTTGGGTACTAAGTTTGAGCTTTTCACAGATCATCAGTCTTTGAGGTATATTTTCACTCAGAAGGATTTGAATCAGAGACAAGTTAGGTGGTTAGAGTTCCTTGCTTCTTATGACCTCGACATCAACTATACCCCTGGGAAAGCTAATGTTGTGGCAGATGCTTTGAGTCGGAAGAAGGCTATGTTGTGTCGTTATTTCTTCTTCTCTTTTGGATCATATCATGGCTAAGCAGGATGAGATGCATAGATTGATGAAGGAGAATGTTCGTAGCAGAGTTGGTAGTAGTAGTCTTGATGGTAGTGGAGCTCAGATCGATGATATAGGTATTTTGAGGATTAATAATCGGATTTGTGTCCCAAATGTTGATGGATTGAGACAGCAGTTACTTCGGGAGAATCATCGATCCAGACTTTCTATTCATCCGGGAGTGACCAAGATGTATCAGGATATGAAGAAGTTGTATTGGTGGAGAGGTATGAGGCGTGATATCTCCATTTTTGTTAGTAGTGCGACTTGTCAGCAAGTTAAGGCCGATCATCAGAAGACCCCTGGGTTGTTGCAGCCTCTTGAGATTCCCAATTGGAAGTGGGAACATGTTTCTATGGATTTCATTGATGGATTACCGAGGGCTAGGAGGGGTAATGAGAGTATTTGGATTATTGTGGATAGATTGACCAAATCAGCTAATTTCATTCCGGTCAAGTCTACCCGTTCTGCTTCTAGCTTGTCTGAGATCTACATGAGGGAGATATTTCATCTCCATGGTGTTCCTCTCAGTATTATTTGTGATCGTGATCCTATATTTACTAGTCAGTTTTGGAAAGCTTTTAAGGTATCTTTGGGTACTCATTTGAATCTGAGCACTGCTTACCATCCACAGACCGACGGTCAAACGTAAAGGGTGAATCAGACTCTCGAAGATCTTCTTCGTGCTTGTGTGCTTGATTATGGAGGATCTTCGGAAGATCATCTCCATCTTGTCGAATTTACCTATAACAATAGTTATTAGGTATAATTTCTATCTTCTGTTTTAATCTTATCCTAATCTTTTATCTATCTCATTTCTATCTTCGAATTCAGGCTAGCATTAAAATGTCTCCGTTTGCTGCTCTTTACGGACGACCTTGTAGATTCCCATCTTGCTGGATTGAATCCGGTAATTGTTTAGTTCTTGGTCCTGAGATGATTTTAGAGGCTTCTGAGAGAGTTGAAGAGATTAGGAGGAAGATGAGGATTGCTCAGGATAGGCAAAAGAAGTATGCTGATAGGCATAGACGGAGTTTGGAGTTTGCTGTTGGTGATTTGGTTTTCCTTAAGGTCTCTCCCTTAAGGAATGTTATTCAATTTGGTCGTAGAGGGAAGCTTTCTCCTAGGTTCATTGGTCCTTTCCGCATTGTGGAAGGAGTTGGTTCTTTATCTTATCGTCTGGATTTGCCTGAGAAGTTCTCTGGAGTGCATAATGTATTCCACGTTTTTCATCTTCGTCGCTATCTCCATGATCCATCTCTTATTGTTCAGCCTTCTGCTCTCGATAGTTGGGATATTAAGCCTAATCTGACTGTCGAGAGGAAGCCACTTCATATTGTCGACAGAGGTACGAAGTAGCCAAGAAGGAAATCTGTTAATCTGGTCAAAGTACAGTGGAGTACTAATGATCGAGATTGTACCTGGGAGACGGAGGAGAGCATTCGTGCTTCGAATCCGGAATTGTTTGTTTCAGGTACTAATTGCTTTTCTATCTTGCTTTTTCCTTGTTTCGTTCTTTTCGAGTACGAAAAGATTTGAGTGGGGGAGAGTGTAACAACCCAATATTTTTGCAAATATTTTTAAATTATTTTAAATTTTAAATTTATTTTAATATTTTATTTTTAAAACATTTTTAAAGTATAGTTATAATTTTCCAAAGTTAATTGTATTTTGTTTGCAATTTTTAATCCTAGTTTCAATATAATAAACTATTTTCTTTATTTATTTTTTATTTTTCCTAAGAATAATTGTTTATTTTCATTTTTACTTTATTTTCTTTGTCTTTTATTTTTATTTACTGATTTTATTTTGTTTATTTTGTATAAATATAAAGTGGAAATTCTAAGAGACAAAAAGCTTTAAAAACTTGTGACTTTTCAATGCCTTGTCCTTTCACATGCTTTGGCCGTTCAAAGCATCTATTGTAGCCGTGAGTTTTATTTGTATTTCACGTAAAAACTTTCTCATTTCCATCATCAATTTTCAGCCAATTCATTTTTGAATTTTTTTGGTAATGGCTTCTTCCATTTTCTACCTTTTCTCTTCATTTTTCTATTGATTTTCCATTATTTTGCTTGATCTCTTCTATATGATTGCTCGGCCTAACCCCTTCACCACCTTCACCGACCACCACATCACTTCCTCCTCATCACCATCCACGGCCTGACCTCCTCCTCCTCTGACCAGTAGTGGCCGTGACCTCCACATGAACAAAACACCACAAAAACTTTCCTAAACCCAAAAACAATGCATAGCCGAGCCCATAGTTCACCACCCCTTCATTGTAGCCACAGCCACCACCCTAGAACCACCACCACCTAATGACATCACCTTTGGCCATCACCCTACCCTCTGACCTGACCTGTAGCAGCCCCTGGCCGAGCCACTTGACCCATAGGCCGAGCCTAAATGGTGACCAAACTCCACTTGTTAGCCTTGTCTCTTTGCCTTCCTTGCTTGCAAACTCCTACCCCTTCACATTCTTGCCTAACCATGCCTATATGAGTCCAAACCAGATCCATTTCAACCTATAAACCCACCATGGCCGAACCAATATAGCATTGTGGCCGAGCAAATGTTGAGTTAGGGTCAAGCAAATTTGATTTAAAAGCTTGGTTGAGTCATTTGTCTAATTCTATTTCCATTTGTTTCAATTTAATCTTTGTATTATAAATATATATTTATATTGCTTAGTTTTATTTTGAATACAAGATTAACATCTTGGCTATCTCTCTCCACTCGAATCAAGTCGTGCTATCATGCTTTCTGGATTTTTGTTTGTGTGTTTTATTTGCTAACTCCAGCATAAAGAGGTGAGTATTCACACATGACATTTATACTTATATAATTTGTGAAGTGACAACAAGTGAATGTGTAGAAACTATTATATCATGTTATACCTGCCTGCGATGTAAATTATATGATGTTAAACCCTGTTATAAACTTGTCACATCATCTGCTATGTTATATTCTGTTATATCGTTTATTTTATTTTGTTTCTCACACTGCAAGTTCCCTGTAGAATAGAACCACTATGGGTTGAAATGATACATACCCGAACGGACTTTAGAATAGGGAAAAATCGTTATGGGCTGAAATGATAAGCCTGAGTGATTTTTATTTATTTTTATTAACTTGGGATTGCGGGTTTGAAATGATAGAACCCGGATTTTTTCTTTGTAAATTTCGGATTGAAATGATATATTATCCGTATCACTTGACCTAGGCTAGAAAATATTATACAGACCCGTGGTTATTTTATATATTTTTCTGGAAAATTTTAAGTATTTTTAAAATGTAAAAATATGATAATTTGATTTAAATTGAATTTAAAATGATTTAATAACGTGATAATGATTTTTCTATGTATTAAAAATGTTAAATAAATGAATGGAAAAATTGTGATTTGAAACATAACTTAAATTGGAAATTTGTGATTTGATTTTTTTTATGGAAGTTTAAGTTAATTAAATAAAAATGGAAATTAAGTTTGTTTATGAAATGGAAATTTAAATTTAAGTGTTAAAGTAAATGGTTAAAATGCAAGGAATAGGAAAATTATACACTTGAATTTAATAAGTGAATTATTGAAAAATTTGATAATTATTGTAAAATTTCCGTTTATAAAATTCTAAGTTAAAGGGTATTTAAATGAACATTTTTGATGTGGAAAAATATGATTTTCATAAGTTAAAATGGTTAAAATTGGAGTTTAATTGTTTCTGGAATTTTTGTATAAATCTGGAAATTCTTTTAGTAGCACTTTAGAAATGCTATCATTTCTGAATTTAACTTAAAATTTGAAGTAAAGGATACTGCAGCACTTTGTAAGTGTTATGGTTGATGCAAAAGAACTAAAGGAAATTAACTAAGGGCTACTGCAGCACCTGGTAAGTGCTGTGGTTGCTGAATTAAAACTAAAACTTGAAACTAATAAAAGAGCTACAATAGCACTTGATAAGTGCCGCAGTTTGCTGAAATGAGATTTTCAAATGTAATTGAACCCTGAACTACTATAGTAGTTTTGAAATGCTGTCTTTTCTGAACTAAACTAGTTTTCAAATGTAACTGAATTACTACAGCAGTTTTAAATGCTGTCTTTGCTGAAATGAATTGTTTTCAAATGTAACTTACCACAGCATTTTCTAAGTGCTGTGAAAGCTGAAATTTCAATGTTTTAAAGTATTTAAGTGAATAAATGAACTCAAGAAAGGCTAAATTTTTGGGAATTGAGTATTTGATTTAAAGGTATAATGACTTCACTTTTAAATGGTTTAAATGAAGTATTTGATTTGAAATATAAACTATTTTGAAATTTATAATCACGGGTTATAATAACGATTGGTTGTTAAAGAGACCGGGATCGGATACGGACATACTCTCTGTTGATACCGAAAACCACTTTAACAACTATGTACGCGGTGGAGTTTCCAGAATGAAGTAGGATGGTGGCGACGATCCTATTTAGGTATGAACGTGGACCTGACTCCCGTGAGTTGGCATAAGGTGGCTAAAACAGGAGCGATCGACGGGCCAATGAGGTAGCACCTCTGATCGGACACACTTCTTCGATACCATTCTATTACTTTTTTGATTGATTGGGTGCACCCTTTGATTTTTGGAGTGTGGCTCGAGGTGGGCGGTAGTGGCTGCTATGCGTTTCCACCAGCCCAGATGCGTAATTGGTATATCTACCCTGGCATTGCCTAGTTGTGCCGTGTCACCTACCATATCAAACTTTACTACGAGTTTGGATTTCTCCCGTAGCCTGTGGAGTATTGAGGGTAGCCCCCAATCTGGGAGTATGCTAATACTGGATAGACTACTGAGACTATTACGTGTTAAGGGGAATATTGGGTCGCTCCTTAATGCTATTTTAAAGTAAGATTATTTTATATTTAGACATTATTATAATAGTGAATATTACTACATAGTAGATAGTTTAACGGATCCTTAAAGAATGGGCGATCCCAAGCATTCTTTAAGTTACTTGTACCTTTTATTACAGTTCACTTGAGTTGGTTTACATTGTATAAGTATGTATGTCCTGACTTGAGTGTTTGTGTTTTATTTACGCTCGGGTCAGCCTGAGTATCAGCTTTGGATTTCACCTTCTGGAGCTAGGACTGCTGGCGATCATCTTTTATTTAGTTGCTATCTATTTCCATTCAGTATTTATATGTCAGCTTTGTATTAGAGACATATGTATTTTGGATTTCTACTATGCTTATGTATTCAGATTTCTGCTGTATTTGTTTTCAGACTATGTATTTTGAATCTGTTTTGAGACTTTGTATTGTAGTGGCTTCATGAACCACTATTTATTTTGTTTTCCACTACGAGTTATTCTGATATTCTGTGTTTGTGATTCTGTGATTGGTTTTATTTGCTCCAAATTTTATTACAATATGTTATTTTGCATTATTCAAGTCTGACATGTGTGGATTATTGTCGATTTGAATGGTCTAAAATAGTGGGTCATTACAATGCGTCTATTTTAGCATTGCAAATGACAGATTTTCATTGGAAAATATGCAAGTTACTTTTGTTGTGTAATTTTCAATTTCAATTTAAATCGGTTAAATTTGGTGGAAATTAAATATTTTCGAAACCTGAATATTTTCATATAATAAAATTTTAAATCATTTTCTGAGTGATAGTCACAATTCGTATCTTCAAAATTGGACTTCTCTAGCTCCTTTTTATCTTATTTTCGGCATATTAGCAGCAGTTTTGGAATCGAAATTCGACTTTTGATAGGATGATCATATCGCTGATATATGTGTACCATTCTATTCACCTCTTCGTGCTAATCTCCGTAGTATATTTATTTGTCAATTTCGGCGTCCGATATATGGCAGAATCTGCGAAACGGTTAGCCGTATCGATACCCGTTTAAGCTGTTGGTTTTTCCTCATGCCCATTCAGTTATTCATCGGCTGTAAATAAAGAGCCATTTGCTTTTAATATTCCTTGAACTCAACACATGACTTTTTCTGTCCCATTATCCAATATAATTTCTGGTTAATACTCCTTCTCTCTTCTCTTCCCATTGGGGTTCTGTCTTCTATATTCGAAAAAAGCTATATATATATAAATAAATAAAACTTTGTTCTTGGTTGTGATCTGTTCGTCCTCGTCCTCTATTTTTCACCGCTGATTCCTACCTCTACCAAGCAAAAACCGAATCCTTCCTTCCGACGCCTCACTTCCGCCCACCATCTCTGCCTAGTCATCAATCCACCACCCTTAACCAATGCCACCTCTTCCTCCTTGCTGTACCGTGTCCACTTCTCCAAGCAACCGACCAAACCCCAGTAACCCATCCACCACCTCAGCCTTGGCAGCAGCTAGACCTTGCCGGCCTTCTATATACCCACCTCACGTGCCACCGCAGCCACGTTCGCATGAACAGCTCCAACCCAACATCCCACTCGCCATGTCCATTCCACTCAGGCACCGTAGCCCACACCTAACTGGCCAAAGCCAACCACCGTTTACCCATCACCCACGTCAGCGAGCTCCTCCGCCCTGCCATTTTAACAGCCCCTCTCCCAATCTCCACGTGAATGGCCTTTTATCTTCTGCCGCTTCACAAACTGCCATAGCTCCATGCGACCTACAGCCTGCCATGCAACTGCCACAAGCATCTAGCTGTGTGCAGCACCCTGGCCACGTAAGCAGCTAACTTTTCCCTTTTTTAAAATAAAAAATAAAAAATTATAAAGCATATATATATATATATATATATATATTTGCTTGGGAATATTTTTGCGCGTCCTCTTCATAAATGCAAACCTATCTTAGCTTCTCTGGCCGAACCACTGTTAGCAACTCCATCTGTTCTATTGAATATAAATAAAAAAGAGCAAAGGTGTATATATATATATATATGTATGTATGTATTTCTTTTATTTGTAGTTCTATATATATTCAAGAATACGCAATTTTTGTTATACATACATATATATAAGAAGTATATTTATAATACGTTTAATGTGTTATAATATATAATGTTTGAATATGTATATTATATATATATATGATATATTGGGTTTTAATGTATAAGTTTATAATAGTTTACATATATATAATCTGCTATTCATATGTAAGTTGTATACAACCTGTCACTTATATATATGCAAGTTTACGAAAGTGTATAAAATCTGTTTGTTGTATATATATAAGTTTATAAAGTTTATATATATGTATGTCTTTCCTAAATTTTTTTCACATAGTGGCTGTTTTTTTATATATATGTTCATAATAATATCAAGACGGAGTTTTGAATTGCTTTGATTCCTTTGTTTATTCTAAAGTATATACGTATATATTTATATAATACTATTAATTTAATTGTATATATATATATTGATTTTATTTTTAAATATGCGTTTCAAATTGAATATTGGTTTTAAGAAAAGAATAATAATAATATAATATACGTTTCGTTTCAGTGATATCAAGATGATTTTTGATTTGTTTTCATCGATTCCTAATTATCAGCTTTGTTCGTCGAATCTGTGTTCACTTTGCTTTGCTTTGAGAGTTGTCGTTTGGATTGGTTGATTGTCGAATTCATGGTTCAAAATCGTAGCTTGTTGTTGTCTAATATCTCTAGCATTGAAAGGTAAGCAATCACTCACAATTAGCATTCTTATATTTAGTAAATTTAATTCACATGAACTGACAATTGAAATATGCTGTTAAATTTGAATTGTTAAGTTATTTAATTGTTTAATATGATATGCCATTATCTGCAATTGTTCACCTATGAGATATGACACCATAACCCTATTGTATATATTATATTTAAATTTGTTGCCGATGATATATGCTTGTTGTTGATTTGTTATATTATTATCATATTTGTTTTTACTCTGCAAGTTCCCTGTTAGTTTAGAAATTCCCTATGGGTTGAAATGATACATACCCAAATGATTTTATAGATTAAGGGAAAATTGTTATGGGTTGAAATGATAAACCCAAGCGATTTTCATTGAATTTAAAATTTTGGGATTGCGGGTTGAAATGATATATACCTGTAAATATTAAATTTAAATTGCGGATTGAAATGATAAATATCCGTATCACTTAAACATAGATTAGAAAACTATATACGGACACCGTTGGTCTATTTTGAGAAATTATTTCCGGAATTTTTGAAAGGAAATTATGTGAGTATCGATTTTAAAATATAATAAATAGTTTATTTTAATATGTGTAAATTTAGAATTTTAAAATTTTATGTTTTGGAAATTTTAAATTATAAGTTTAGTTTAAAATGTAAATTACAAAATTTTACTTATAATTTTTTTTTAAATATATATATAATAAGATTTAAAATAGATTTAAATAAAAGGTTTAATTTAAATTTAATTTTATAATAAAATATTTTTAATTAATATATATATAATGTTTATAAAATGTTTATTTAAAATTTATATTAATATTTAAAATAGATTTTTATAACTTTAATCGGTTAAAAGTGGGAAGGTAGATTGAAGTTGATTTGTAATTTAAACTGGTTAATAATTGAATTTCAATAAGGATTTATTTGGAACTTAATAATTTTAGAAATTTAAAATATGATATATAACTTGATCTGATTAAAGGTGATTAAGTGAATATTCCAAATTTAAATTTGTAATTTGAGATTCATTTAAATGTTATAAAAGTGATTAAGTGAATATTCCAGGTTTAAATAAAATCAAAGTTGAATTATGAAATATAAATGAAATTTATCAAACTGGGTTAGTATTAATGTTTGAATATTTAAACCTTGAAACCTATTGAAATTGAGATGGTTTAATTTGTAGTTCAAATCTGTGTTAGCACCAAAATTGGTCACTAACCTCGTTGAGAAAGATTGTGTAGAGAGATAACTGATGAAAGTAAATTTAAATAGAGAACAATATGCTAAATTGAATGCAAAGACGAGAACACCGGATTTATAGTGGTTCGGCGTAACTGCCTACATCCACTTTGAGGTTAATCTTTATTGCTTTACTTGATAATTGATTACAGATACAATCCATACACCAACTACTTGAATACAATTGCTAAGTAAAGAGAATGAGTCTTGAAAGCGGTAGAGTCTCCCCAGTGTTCTCAAAAAAAGGTCCCTTTCACTGTGCCCCTGCCTCTCTATTTATAGACGAAGATGGGTTGGACTTCCCTGGTGGGCCTAGTGGCAAGAGACCTCGGCCCAAAGCAAGTAACTCCTGTGTGCCGATCCATGAATGCCGAATGGCAAATACCGAGCGAGGCTGCCGCCGAGCGAGGCTCCATGTCAGTCGAGACTTCTGCCAAACGATACTTCTGATGCCGGACGGCCTCAGAATGCCGGTCGAGGCTGAATGCCGGTCGAGGTTGGAATGCCGGTCGAGGCTGGAATGCCGGTCGAGGCTGGAATGCCGAGCAAGGATGGAATGCCGGTCAGGGCTGGAATGCCAAACAAAGCTGAATGCCGAACGACCTTTGAATGACGGACGACCACTGAATGCCGGGCGACCTCTGGGATGTCGAACGACCAATGAATGCCAGACGAGTTCTGAGATGTCGAACAACCAAATTGCCTGGTCAAACCCCCAGGTAACACTTGCCCCCCAAAGTGCGTCATGTGATCGAACGTGATGCGCTTTGAACCATAAGCTTTTTCTTTGAGCTTTGGCATAGTCTTCTCGATAGTATTTTTTCTTGAACACCGATTGAGGCATTTTATGCCGAACGGCATGCCGAGGCCGAATGACCATTGAATGTCGGACGACATATTCGATGCCGAACGATATCTAAATGCCGAATGGCATAGCTAATGCCGAACTCATAATGCGCTTTGACCGGTTCTACTGGTTGAAGCCTGTTCAGCTTCCTTCCTCTATAAAAGCTGATACTTCTTCTCCTTCTCCCTTTTACTCTTATTTCTACATCACCGTACTTACAAACTCGAGCCTTTCCAATCCCTCGCCAACACCTTTCCAACTCCTTTAATCCCCGAGTATCCTTCGTTATGTCCCGATTGCCTTCCACAGCGACCCCGAACAGATCTCCACTCCAATTCAAGTATCTCGCCAGATTCCTTTTCCTCCTTTTAGGTATGGAAACTTCGCATACCCGAGTCTCTTCGATTAGATACTTTGGATGAGACTTGAATTATAACTTTCCCTCAATCTATAAGTTACTGCAGTCTCGTAGATTAGGAAGTTGGGTTTGAAGTTTAAATAGGCCCTAGGATTAAACGTAGCGGAAGTCGGAAGAAGGTGCTAGCCCGGTGAGATCCGATTAGGTTTGAGATGTCCGGACGCTAGTGGCGTGTGAATTAAAGTGTGGGAGTAAAGGTGTGAGGTCGAGGTTTGACTTAGAAGCCGAGTGATGCGGCTCGGTATGATCACGGCTCGGCATGACTCGTTCATGCCGAACGATGAAGAGGAAATACCGGAGTGAAGTCAGGGAGGTTGGTAGTAAGCGATTCGGTGTATCTGGCTCATATGTTGGCCCAGAGAATGCAGAACTGTGGACTTAGGCCGGACGACATTTCGGCCGAGCGAGGGTGATGCCGAGCAATATTTAAGCCGAACGACATTTTAGGCTGAGCGAGATCGATGCCGAGCGGCATTTAGGCCGAACGAGGTCGATGCCGAACGGCATTTAGGCCGAGCGAGTTCGATGCCGAGCGGCATTTAGGCCGAGCGAGGTCGATACCGAGCGGCATTTAGGCCGAACGATGTCGATGCCTAATGACATTTAGGCCGTGTGTTTCAAGTGTCGCTCGGTCCTGGCCTTTGATGAATAGACAATGACAGTCGAAATCATTCCAACTTGAACATAACCCTTGTTGAACTCACTTACTCCCCATGCCTATTCATATGACAAAGGACAAGGACAGGGACTTAAACAAACCAGCATATCGAACTAATCCGGACTGATGACTCCCCAGTTTCAACAATTATAAGCCTGAATTCAAATCGATTAAAATAGATAATCGCCTTTAACATATAGTGCAATGTCCGAGTCCAAAATTGAAAAACATGATAGGGTAGATTTTCGGAGACGGTCGGCGATGATGGACTTTGAAGATGATAGTTCAAAGCTCAACTTTGTATCATCAACTCTGCGACTTTTAATTTCTCTGCACTTATATTTGGATGATCACACTAGTTCACACACCACACGGGGGGAATACTTACGTTGTTAAGTCTAATGTTGATTGTTTTTCAAGTATAGTTCAAACAGGTGCTTTGTTGGATTTAATCTTCACTAGAGATGTCTAGAAAATCTAGCTCTGCTACGATCTCAGACAGGCCTAGGCCATCCTCTCGACGAGAAGTTGTAGATACTTCGAATCCATCAACTACCCCTGCTCAAAACTTACCGAGCGCCGCGATAGCATCCGTCGACTTAGCTCCTGACGCTCTAGAGGCAGCTATTTTCTTATACGACCTAGCCGATTCACAGGCTTCATGGATTAACGAGACTACACTCCGTCGGATATGCTCTGTCCACGGAATCCCTTTCGACAACGTGTTAGTTCCTTCGGGGAGTGATCGTCCGCATTTTCCCCTAGCCGGGTACACAGCTTGCAATAAGTTTATGTGTTGGGTCGGCAGCGTTCCACCCTTCAACTCCTTCCTTCACGACTTATTGCAATACATCGAGATCGCTCCTTCACAACTGCCTTCGAACGGTCATGCTTTCTTATATGGGACTTGCATCCTCTTTATGAGTGTCTTTTCCAGGCTTCCGACTCTAGGCGATATCCGTTATATTTATCGCTTCAAGAGACGGTCGGATAGCCCGTCTTTCATATTTCTAGAGCCATATAGTAAATGCCAAATCCTGACTGGGGCATGGAGAAAATTCGCCCAGTACAAGCAAGAGTGGTTCTATGTCCGTTGTCCTTCCGGTTTCGATAGGAGATGGGTGGAAGGAAGTAAGTTTGTTTCTTAAATCAACACTTGAATTTGGCGGAATCTGCGTCTTTTCTGACTCTTTATCCACCTTTTCAGGTATCACTCCACGTCCCGAAGGCTCCGGATACTCTGAAGTAGTGGCAACTATCCGAGTTCTCCCCGCAGAAGATCGGGACATCAAATCCCTCATTTCAAATGAGTCACTTGCGAGATTCGGGCTGCTGGCAGAAGGTCGCCGAATAAGCCTTTCCCCAGGCATCACTCTATCCAGACCTACTGCAGGCAAGGGAAAAAGGCAGGCTGGGCCTTCAACACGCAATGCCCCTGACACACCAGAGGAGGGGGAGATTAAAGAGCAGAAATGCCCAAAGTACAGGGCGAGAATATTAGCCCGTCCCGGGGACCGATAGTTGAAGTTCATGACATTGAAAAGTCGTCTTCCCCTTCGAAGAGGAAGAAGAAACTGACGTACAAACCGACGTACAAACTGACGAAGAAAACAGTGGGCGGAACTTCTAAAGTCAATATTATTCCAACGGAAAAAGAAACTTCCTCGCAGCACTTAGAAAGTTCTCTGAAGGGCCTGCCGAACCTTACCATTCCTGACGATTTACTCAACTACGGTTTCGACGATGCAGAGGCCATCAAGCTTCATTCGCCCGCTAGGGGCGATACGGGAGTTCAAGCCCAAGTCCAGGGAGATAAAACTCCAATTAGTAAAGAAACTGGTCCGTCGGGGGGAAACACCAGGACACACATGGACACGCGCACTTCACCCTGCACTTCAATCTTAGCCATCACCCTGATCTTTTCTAACTTGTCGTCATTCTCATTCAATGCAGGTGACATGGGACGCTCCCACGGATTCGATCGTCTTCACGGCTCATCCATCTTTCACCATTCTGGCCGGGATTCGGGCTCCAGCAAGCGCCGGGACAGATACGACTCCGGAGACCGAGACAACCGTCCTCGAGAGTCGACTTATCAAAAGAAATCACACAGCCAGTCTTCATACTCTCGCGATCCTCCTCCTCAAACAAAGCAAGTCAGAGAAAAATCTTCGCAGAAGGGGTCTCAACCCGATGTTTCCCGAGATCAACATTCTGGTTCATCAAGCACACGGTAATCTCGGGAACATCGTAAGAGAACAGAACTTTCAAAACCTCCTCCCCCTGTTCCTGCGGCAGACCCGACGATATCGGAAAAACTGGCCGAGCTTAAAGTCAAATTTCCCAAAATCTATTTTGACGGTCTGAAGTTCCTTCCAGCAATTCATCACATTCCGGGGCACGTCAAGCAGAGTGCCATCGCTTGCAACAACGACGTCTATGTCCAACATGACGCGTTTTTTCATTTAGTCGAAAAAGTCTCGGAAATCTCCGTTGAGCGTCAACAAGAGATCGACCGCTTGAAGCTTGAAGCTATCTTCGATAAAGACATTATCAAGAATCAGGATGAAGAGCTCGCTTCGTACAAGTCCAAGCTCGAGGCTGCAGAACAAAGTGCTAAAGACACTACCGAGGCCGTCACTCGTCTAGAGATGACTCTTAAAAAGGAGATTGACAAAGCTGTCCAACGCAGTGGGGCCCTGGCTTTAGAAAAAGATTCTATTCAGAAAGAAAGGGATGTACTCGCCCTGCAAGTCAAAGAGCTGAGAGAGTTATTCTCTAAGGAGAAGGAAGAGAAGATAGCTGCTCAAGAGGAGTCTCAACGATATTGTAACGAGATTGTTGCTACACGACTCTCGAAGGCAAAGCTTGACGACGAGCTTTCTAAGGTCGAGATGATGAAGGACGAAGCCCGTGAGGAGGGCAAGAGAATAGCTTCCGCGGAGATCGACTCCCGCCTTGAGGCGGCTGTAGAGGCCGGAAGAGAGGAGATCAAGTGTATGTTTGACCCACTGATAGCCGAATACAACGCCCGTGTCCTCATGCACCGGGACTTGACTTTCTTAGGCGAGGGCTACCTTGAATCTTTAGCCGAGGCTTGGGAGACTTTAATAAAGATTAGAAAGATGGAGTCGGGCACCGAGGAGGTCGGTGAGGAGGCTTTAGTGAAAGAGTTTCTCAGGGGGAATGAGCCATCAGACTTGTCTGCAGCTATGGCTCTCTTTGGTAAAGGCTCTCCTCCATCAAAGGAGAAAGATGACAAAGCTGGTCCATCTGGAACCGAGGCTGTGGCTCCTCCTACTCAATCGGCCGATCGGCCAGCACTTGATCCATTCGAGCAGCACGCCGGCTATGATCCAGAAGACCCCGGTCTCGGCATTCACGTGCTATCTCCCATTTTAGAGGGCGAGACCCCTCGGACGGCCGAAAGTCAGCAAGAAACCGGTACTTAACTCTTTTTCTTACAGTTCGACGAACCGTTACTGTCGGCGAGAGGTTATTGTATTCTAACGTTCGTCCTTTGTGTTTTTACGCAGGCCACCTTGATCCTGAACTGACTCCAAGGAGCGATGACGCCAATGAGGAGATGGGGAAAGCGAGCGACGCTACTCACGCGGGAGTAACTCCCGGTCCTGATGCTTAAGTGATCGGGGCGCTAGATGATGATAAGTCTGAAACTTCATCCCTTGTTGAAGGGAGTTATGAAATTGAAATCACGGGCGCCTCAGAACACACTTCGAAGGTGAGTATGAAGGAGCAACTCGTGGAAGAGAAGAGGAAGAAAGTTGAGATCAAGGTCGAGTCTCAAGTAATAGAACTTAACGACCCGCTGAACAAGCCTCTGAAAGTCATTCTTTCCAGGAAATCCAAACCACTGGATGTTCCTCCTCCCACTCCTGACTCTGCTTCTTTGGCGAGCAAAACGTCCAAGAGAAAGCGTGAGGGAGAGGAGTCATCCGAGAAAGCAAAGGAGGAAAAGAAACTAAAGAAGTCGAAGAAGTAGCCACTGTACTCGTTCAACGAGGTTTAGCTTAGGTCACGTAACTACTTTTTATTTATTTTTGTAGTCAACGTAGATAGACTTTTGACTCCGAGTTTTGGAGGAGTAGCTGTATAACCCCATTTTGAACTAGTGAATAAAGTTTAGTTTCTTTGTCTTTCCAATGATTTCTGCTTTTTAGCTTTCTATATAACTGTGGACGGAACTCAAGTTCTCGTGATTTACATAAATTCCCAATCCACCTTCACATTACTCGGATATTCTTAGAAATTAGACATTTCTTGTTTCACACTTTTTAATCCGCATTCTAGGGGCTTAATGTACTCCAATCCGCGTTGAGGGGACTTGGAGATTTAAGTCATTTATATTCTAGTCCGCGCTCCGGGGACTTAGAGTGCTCTGGTCCACATTCAGGGGACTCAGAGATTCAAGTCGTTTATACTCTAGTCCGCGCTCTGGGGACTTCGAGTACTCTGGTCCGCATTTGAGGGACTTGGAGATTTAACTCGTTTATACTCTAGCCCGCGCTCCGGGGACTTAGAGTACTCCGGTACGCATTCAGGGGACTTGGAGATTCAAGTCGTTTATACTCTAGTCCGCGCTCTGGGGACTTAGAGTACTCCGGTCCGCATTCGGGGGACTCGGAGATTCAAGTCGTTTATACTCTAGTCCCCGCTCTGGGGACTTAGAGTACTCCGGTCCGCATTCGGGGGACTCAGAGATTCAAGTCATTTATACTCTAGTCCGCGCTCTGGGGACTTAGAGTACTTCGGTCCGCATTCGGGGGACTCGGAGATTCAAGTCATTTATACTCTAGTCCGCGCTCTGGGGACTTCGAGTACTCCGTTCCGCATTTAGGGGACTCGGAAATTCAAGTCGTTTATACAATAGTCCGCGCTCTGGGGACTTAGAGTACTCCGGTCCGCATTTAGGGGGACTCGGAGATTCAAGTTGTTTATACTCTAGTCCGCGCTCTGGGGACTTAGAGTACTCCGGTCCGCATTCGGGGGACTCGGAGATTGAAGTCGTTTATACTCTAGTCCGCACTCTGGGGACTTCGAGTACTCCGGTCCGCATTCGGGGGACTCGGAGATTCAGGTTGTTTATACTCTAGTCCGCGCTCTGGGGACTTAGAGTACTCCGGTCTGCATTCGAGGGACTCGAAGATTCAAGTCGTTTATACTCTAGTCCGCGCTCTGGGGACTTTAAGTACTCCGGTCCGCATTCAAGGGACTTAGAGATTTAAGTCGTTTATGCGAGTTCGTATGTCAGGTAGAATAATGCAACACTAGTCGTTTGTCACCAGACTATAAGGTTCGGAAACATCAATAATTCATAGAAAGGATGGCTTCAAGCCTTTATTAATAAACTAAATCATCTGATTACATGCTTAAAAGGAAACTAAGAATCAATGGAATAAAAACATACGGTAAACAATTGCACCTAAAACAGGAAAGAAACAGGCTAAATATAATAACGTCGCAAATGTTCACTGTTCCACGCTCGGGGGAGTGTCACGCCATCAACGGTCGCTAGCTTGAAAGTTCCCTCTCCAAGTTTCTGTTCAACGACATATGGACCTTCCCAGTTGGGATTCATACGTGATGGTACCAGGAAAACTCGTTTCAAAATGAGATCACCCACATCAAAGATTCTTGGGTGGACTTTCTCGTCGTAATATCGCTTGACTCGGTGCCTATATGCTGCCGCCCTTAATTCCGCTTCTTCACGTTTTTCATCAACGCAGTCCAGTGATTCCAACAAGAGGTCCTGATTCGTCTTAGGATCATAATGTGTCACCCAGTGTGATGGAACTTCAAGTTCCACGGGTATAACAGCTTTCGAGCCATATGCCAACGCGAATGGAGTGTGGCCAGTTGCAGACTTGTGGGTAGTTCTATAAGCCCATAGCGTTGTTGGGTTTTCATCTACCCACTTGCCTCCAGCCTTTTCCAAATGCTTCTTCAATATGGACTTGATTATTTTGTTCACGGCTTCAACTTGTCCATTAGCCTTCGGATGAGCAATGGCGGCGAACGTTTTCTCAATGCCGTACTTTAAACAGAAATCTTTGAATTCTCTACTTTCAAATTGAGTTCCGTTGTCCGTAATGATGGTTCGCGGGAGGCCAAAGCGGCATATAATGTTTCGTACAATGAAATTAATGACCTTCTTGGAGGTGATTGTGGCCAGAGGCTCTACCTCGGCCCATTTCATGAAGTAGTCGACTGCAACTATGGCGTATTTCGCACCACCTTTGGATATACGCAAGGAACCGATTATGTCGATTCCCCAGATTGCAAACGGCCATGGACTAACCATTTGCATGAGCTCCGTTGGTGGAGCTCTCGGGATTTTTGCGTATCTTTGACACTTGTCACATTTTCTTACATAGTCTACAGCATCCCGATTCACAATTGGCCAATAGTATCCGTAGCGGAGGATCTTTTTTGCTAGTGTCTGCCCCCCAGTATGGTCGCCACATTCTCCTTCATGAACCTCCTCCAAGACTTGCTTTGCTTCATCACGGGCGATGCACCATAGTAAGGGAACCGAGAACCCCCTCCGATACATTACTCCTCCCTGCATCACATATCGCGCGGCTTTGCGAATGACCTGTCGCCTTTCGCTTCTTTTCTCGGGCAAAGTCTCGTTTAGCAGGTATTGTTTGAACGGAGTTATCCACGACTCCTTCTCGATTTCCATTTCCAACACAAAATCAACTTCCATCACATCTATTCTCGGAGCATGTAAGGTTTTGACAGGAACTAACCCCATTTGTTGTGCATCGCCAATGCTTGCGAATTTGGCCAACGAGTCGGCTTCCTTGTTCTGTTCACGCGGGACATGCGAAATGTCATAATGTTCGAAGTTCGCCAATAGTTCCTGAACCAGGGAAAGGTACGGAGCAAGCTTTTGTCCCCTTGCTTGGTAATCTCCTCGCACTTGGTACACCACCAACTGCGAGTCACAAAAGATTTCAATTGATTTTACCCCGAGTTCTCCAAAAAGCTTTAAACCAGCAATTAATGCTTCATATTCTGCTTCATTATTCATAGCCGGGAAATTGAGCTTCAAATCATAACAAATCGATCGATTTTCTGGAGTCACAAGGACTACACCAGCCCCGGAGCAACGGTCGTTTGATGCCCCATCGGTGTACAATTTCCATTGAATGGGAGGAATGACATTGTGACCATCCGGTTCGTTTGTTACAGTAAATTCAGCGATGAAATCTGCTAATGCTTGCCCTTGTATGTCTCTTCGTGGCAGGTAGGTAATATCGAACTGACTCAATTCGATATTCCATTTTAACATCCTTCCAGAAGTTTCTGGTCGTTGGAGTACCTATCGCAAGGGCTGATCGGTATAAATACTGACTGAGTGTGCTTGAAAGTATGGACGCAGCTTACGTGATGCAATCACCAAGCAATAGGCCAATTTCTCAATTTTAGGATAATTTCCTTCAGCCCCCGTTAAATGTTTACTAACGTAATACACCGACTTTTAAACTCGGTCCTCCTCGCGGACCAAAGCCGCACTTATAACATGCGGGGATACGGCCAAGTATACGTACAACATTTCATGGTCTACTGGTTTCGACAGCACTGGAGGACTCTCCAAATGCCTCACCAGATCCCGGAACGCTTCCTCACAGTTGGATGTCAATTCGAAATTCCTCTTTCCTTTCTTTATTATATCGAAGAAGGGAATGCACTTGTGTGTGGCTTTGGATATAAATCGACTCAGCGCAGCCACCTTTCCATTCAAGCTTTGCACCTGTTTTATAGTTCTGGGCACTTGTACGTCTCGAATAGCTTGAATCTTTTCCGGGTTAGCTTCAATCCCCCGGGCATTAACAATGAATCCCAAAAAATTTCCCGACGCAACGCCGAAGTAACACTTCAGAGGGTTGATCTTCATCCCATAATATCTGAGTATGTTAAACATATCTGCTAAGTCTCGAATGTGGTCGTTTGACTGTCGTGACTTCACGAGCATGTCATCCACATAGACTTCTTTCGTTCTACCAATCTGATCCTTGAACATTCGATTCACCAAACGCTGATAGGTCGCTCCCGCATTTTTCAATCCAAAGGGCATGACTACGTAGCAATACAGCCCAACGTTAGTGACAAAACTAGTGTGTTCCTGGTCCGGAATGTGCATCGGGATTTGATTGTACCCCGAGTATGCATCCATGAATGACAACAACTCGTGTCCTGCTGTGGAGTCAACCAACTGATCAATTCTAGGTAATGGGAAACTGTCCTTGGGGCATGCTTTGTTCCAATCGGAATAATCTACGCAGGTTCTCTATTTCCCATTCGCCTTTTTCACCAACACAGGGTTTGATACCCATTCAGGGTAGAGGGCATCACGGACGAACCCATTGGCTTTGAGTTTGTCCACCTCCTCTCTAAGAGTAGCGGACCTCTCCAGGTCCATTCCTCTCCTCTTTTGCTTAACTGGGACGTACTTCGGGTCTATGTTCAACATATGACTCGCAATAGCGGGAGAAATCCTGCACATGTCGGAATGTGTCCAAGCGAAAACATCGAGATTTGCTCGGATGAAATCACTGAGGTCTTCAGTCATTGAGGGGCTGAGTTGTGATCCAATCTTCAATACTCGCGATGGATCGTCTCGGCTGACCGAAATGTCGATCGTCAGTTCAGCCGGTGCTGCTTTTTCTTCCTTGGGTTCCTCATCATCGTCTCTCGGACCTATGTCTCTGTAGATCCGAGAATTTTGCCCGAGCCAGGGCTCGGGCATTACTTGTCAATTGTCAGTATTCTGAATGCGGACGGAATTGTCCGCAACCTTTCCTTTCTCTCTTCGCTGGGCCTCTCGGAGCTCAGCCACATAACATGCACGACCGGTCGCCTGGTCGCCATGAACAACACCTACTCCTTTGTCAGTTGGAAATTTTAAAGTCAAACACCACAGAGCCAATGCTGCCCTAAACTCAGTCAGGGCCGGTCGGCCCAAAAACACATTGTACGGAGAATCCACATCCAAAACTACGAAAGGTAGGATTCACACCCTCCTATGCTCACCTTGTCCCAGTTCAACTGGTAACTCAACATATCCCACTGCATCGGTCGCTACGCCATTAAAGCCGTGTATACAAGCTTTAGATGGCTTCAAATACTTCGTCTCCATCTTCATCTGGTCATAATCCTTTTTGAAGATGATATTGATAGAACTTCCACAATCAATCAAAATTCTTTTCACAAAAGCCGGCCCGATTGTCGCAGATATGACCATCGGGTCAATGGTAGGAGCCTCCACCTGGTCAGCATCTCTACTCCTGAATACAATATCGTCTGTCATCATGCACAGCTGTTTAGCAGGGGCCCCATCCTCTACGTTGGAACAACACTCGAAGTCTGCATGCCTCAAGGAATTAGCATACCGCTCCATTTCTTGCCAGTTCTTATCTGCAGGGTGAGGTCCGCCGATGATCGTGTTTATGACTAGTCTGCCCACGGTCCGAGCAGGCTCCTCGGGGTGACTTGGAGTGGGTGCACGACCGGGATTGGACGTTCCCTGTACACCTTCTTGCGGATTCTTTACAAACTCCTGTAGCTTTTTCTGCCTAATCAACTTCTTTATAGCATCGTGTAGGTGTCTGCACTCTTCAGTATTGTGCCCATAAGTCTCATGAAAGCGACAATACTTGCCGGTCCGCTTTTGCTCTTCGGTTGACTCCTTTGGGCGTGGCTTTCTGTACTGAAAGGTATTACAAGTTGATAGGTAAATATTTTCAAGAGATGCATTCAGTGGGGTGTACTCGTTGTAGGTTGGAATTCTCGGCTTCCATTTCCCCGCTTCTCTCTTCTTCCCCTGATCTCTTCCTTCGGATTCCTTAGATTGCCCGGGCTTATTTTGGACATTGACCTGAACTTTCCCCGAGTTGTCTCCGGATTGCTTCACAGCAACGTTGCTTTTCACGGATTCCTGAGCAGGCCCCGGCGCCTTATCTCGCCTTATCCACCTGGCTTCCTCTCTTTTTATGAACTGATGTGACTTTAAGTAAAAACGCTCTAGCGTGGTTGGAGGTTTTCCTGCCAGCCAATCCCCAAACTCTGAATCCGGATCCACACCTCGCATCACAGCCATAAGAATTGCATGATCACTGGGATTACTGACTTCAGTAGCTGCAACATGGAATCTCTGCAAATACTCCTTCAATGATTCCCCAGGAGGTTGGATTACGCTTGATAGAGACATCACGTCCTTCGGACGAGTAGTATGTATTCTGAACTGTTCTATGAATTTCTTCGCCAACTCCTCAAAACTGGATACGGACCGCGGAGGAAGTCGGGTGAACCACATAGTAGCGATCCCAGATAGAGTTATTGGAAAGTACCTACACTTGGTTGCATCATTTGCTCTAGCTGAGTCCATCATCCATTCGTACCTCATCACATGCTGCCTGGGATCAGTCTTTCTTTCATAAGCCGGGATAGTTGGCATGCTAAACTTCCTGGGGTACTCAGCCCGTAGGACAGTGTCTGTGAATGGAGTATGACTCCTGGATACCCCCCAATCATCATTCGACAAGCCTTGATTCTCTTTCATCAACTGTCTGATCATAGCTGTTAGGTCTGGGGTTTGTATAGAAGATGGAAGGTTGGAGTCTGTTCTACGGGATTGATCAGGGTGATGCCTCCTCTGCTAGCGATCTGCCAAGCGCGCATCTTGAGGTTCGGCATCATCCGCGTCTTGGTGAGCCGAGCGTCCAGCCTCCACCTGCACTCCAGCTCTTAAGTTTCCAGTTCCTGCTCGGTCGCGGTCTCCGAGGTGCAAATGGTCCCTAGTTGTTCGAACAGCAGCACCTGCTTGCGTAGTTTCAGTCTTGCGGCGTCTATGCTTGGGAGGTTCATCGGATGAAGTCGAGCTGTCAGATGAAGAGTAAGGAGTTGGACTGCCCCCAACATTTTGATGCTGTTGTTGAGTGAGCTGTGCCATAAGGTTGGCGTTAGCTTGCATCTGCTCTCCAAGTTGTCTCCTGCTTTCTCTGAGCTCTCTCATCAAGTCGTTGAACTCTATTCTGGTAACAACTTGCATTTGGTCCGGGGCGGTAGTCCCTGCACCTAGATTTTCTTGCTGATTGCAAGGCCCTGCTTGTTGTACGCTAGCAGTCTCATGGGCGTCCGCATTATGAGAGGCTGATCTGGTACGTGGCCTTCCCATTGTAGAGTTATTGGTAAGAACTCTAAGTAGAATCAACGGATGTCTTATGAATGACTCGGATCTCCGTCGGGGGATTTATTCAATCCAGTAGCTTCAAAGCAGATCCTTATGGCCTGAGAATTCGGCTCTCAGTGAAAGCACCAAAGTGTTAGCACCAAAATTGGTCACTAACCTCGTTGAGAAAGATTGTGTAGAGAGATAAATGATGAAAGTAAATTTAAATAGAGAACAATATGCTAAATTGAATGCAAAGACGAGAACACCGGATTTATAGTGGTTCGGCGTAACTGCCTACATCCACTTTGAGGTTAATCTTTATTGCTTTACTTGATAATTGATTACAGGTACAAGCCGTACACCAACTACTTGAATACAATTGCTAAGTAAAGAGAATGAGTCTTGAAAGCGGCAGAGTCTCCCCAGTGTTCTCGAAAAAAGGTCCCTTTCACTGTGCCCCTGCCTCTCTATTTATAGATGAAGATGGGTTGGACTTCCCCGTTGGGCCTAGTGGCAAGATACCTTGGCCCAAAGCAAGTAACTCCTGTGTGCCGATCCATGAATGTCAAACGGCAAATGCCGAGCGAGGCTCCATGCCGGTCGAGACTTCTGCCAAACGATACTTCTGATACCGGACGGCCTCCGAATGCCGAACGAGGCTGAATGTCGGTCGAGTCTGGAATGCCGGTCGAGGCTGGAATGCCGAACGAGGTTGAATGCCGGTCGAGGCTGGAATGCCGGTCGAGGCTGGAATGCCGAGCGAGGCTGGAATGCCGGTCGAGGCTGGAATGTCGAGCGAGGCTGGAATGCCGGTCGAGGCTGGAATGCCGAACGAAGCTGAATGCCGAACGACCTTTGAATGCCGGACGACCACTGAATGCCGGACGACCTCTGAGATACCGAACGACCAATGAATGCCGGATGAGTTCTGAGATGCCGAACAACCAAATTGCCTAGTCAAACTCCCAGGTAACAATCTGTATATGTGGTTTTATTAAGAATTTGCACTGAATTGGAATTGATGAACCGAGATTTATTTAAATTGAATTTTTGAACTAAAGTGGATTTGAATAGATTTTTTGAATTGGACGAAACAATTCTAATTTGAAACTATTTTGATATAAAACCTTTTAATATATATATATATATATATATATATATATATATATATTTATAATAATATCAAGGTGGAGTTTTGAATTGCTTTGATTCCTTTGTTTATTCTAAAGTATATACGTATATATGTCTATAATACTATTGATTTTTAATTATATATATATATATATTATTTTTAAATATGCATTTCAAAATTGAATATTGGTTTTAAGAGAAGAATAATAATAATATAATATACATTTCGTTTCAGTTATATTAAGATGATTTTTGATTTGTTTTCATCGATTCCTAATTATCAGCTTTGTTCGTCGAATCTGTGTTCACTTTGCTTTGATTTGAGAGTTGTCGTTTGGATTGGTCAATTGTCGAATTCGTGATTCAAAACCGTAGCTTGTTGTTGTCTTATATCTCTAGCCTCGAAAGGTGAGCAATCACTCACAATTAGCATTCTTATATTTAGTAAATTTAATTCACATGAAATGAAAATTGAAATATTATATTAAATTTGAATTGTTAAGTTATTTAATAGTTTAATATGATATGCCGTTATCTGCAATTGTTCACCTATGAGATATGACACCATAACCCTGCTGTATATATTATATTTAAATTTGTTGCCGATGATATATGCTTGTTGTTGATCTGTTATATTATTATCATATTTGTTTAAAATGTAAATTATAAAATTTTACTTATAATTTTATTAGTATCATATTTGTTTAAAATGTAAATTATAAGTTTAGTTTAAAATGTAAATTATAAAATTTTACTTATAATTTTATTTTTTAAATATATTTATAATAAGATTTAAAATAGATTTAAATAAAAGGTTTAATTTAAATTTAATTTTATAAATAAATAATATTTTTAATTAATATATATATATATATTATTTTTAAAATGTTTATTTAAAATTTATATTAATATTTAAAATAGATTTTATAACTTTTATCGGTTAAAAGTGGGAAGGTAGATTGAAGTTGATTTGTAATTTAGACTAGTTAATAATTAAATTTGAATAAGGATTTATTTGGAACTTAATAATTTTTGAAATTTAAAATATGATTTATAACTTGATCTGATTAAAGGTGATTAAGTGAATATTCCAAATTTAAATTTATAATTTGAGTTTCATTTAAGTGTTATAAAAGTGATTAAGTAAATATTCCAGGTTTAAATAAAATCAAAGTTGAATAATGAAATATAAATGAAATTTATCAAACTGTATTAGTATTAATGTTTGAATATTTAAACCATGAAACCTATTGATATTGAGATGGTTTAATTTGTTGTTCAAATCTGTATCTGTGGTTTTATTGAGAATTTTCATTGAACTGGAATTGATGAACCGAGATTTATTTAAATTGAATTTTTGAACTAAAGTGGATTTGAATCGATTTGTGGAATTGGACGAAGCAATTCTAATATGAAACTATTTTGATATAAACTATTTTAATATAAACTATTTTTAATATATAAACTATTTTAATCTATAAACTATTTTAAATATAAACTATATTTTTATTTATAACTATTTCAATATATATAAACTATTTTCAATATTTAAACTGTTTAAGTTGGAACTGTTATGATTTAGATTTAATGGATTTAAATGCAAATATTTTGATATGATGGTTTACACTATTTTGTGGTTATGATTTTTTTTGAAAGTGAATAATGATTTCAAAAGTAAATATGATTTCAAACGTGATATGATTTTGAAATGAATATGATATTTTGATATGAAGTATGAACTATTTGAAATGGTTTTATAAAATAACCACGGTGTGAAATAAGTGTTTGGTTGTTAAGAAGACTGGGATCAAATATTGTCATACTCTCTACCAATACCGAAAACCACTTTAACAACTGTGTACGTGGTGGAGATTCCAAAAATGAAGTAGGATGGTTTGGCGAACGATTCTGTATGATGTATTTACGTGACCCTGACTTCCGTGAGTCAGCTTAGATGTGACTAAAACAGGAGCTATACCGGGCTAAGTGAGGTCATTCCTCGTATCGGGCACATTTCTTCGATACCATTCTATTACTTTGTGATTTGATTGGGTGCACCTTTGATTTGGGAGTGTGTGTCGAGGTGGGCGGTAGTAGCTGCTATGCATTACCACCAGTCCGGGAGTGCAAACGGTATTTCTACTCTGGCATTGCCTCGCGTGCCGTGATCACATGCCCTATCGCGCCTTCTACGAGTTTGTTTTGTACCGTACCTATGGGGTGTCCTTTGGGTAAACCACCGGTTTGGTGGAGCTTACGGCATTGTATAGACTGCGGGAATATATAAAATGTGTTAAGGGGGATATGGGTAATGCCTTAACGCAATTTTAATACTTTACTTTACTGATAGACATATTATAATAGCATATATTACTACATAGTAGATAGTTCCATGGATCCTTAGAGGATGGGAATCCCAAACATCCTTTAAGTTACTTGTATTTCAGTTGACATTTCACTTGAGTTCAATTTACTGATATAAGAATGTTAATCCTGACTCGAGTGTTTTGTGTTTTGCTTTATGCTCGGGTCAGACTGAGTGTTATAGAATTTATGACTCACCTTTGGAGCTTGGAGTTTTGCTTGAAGATCTATCCCTATCTATCCAGATTATCAGTTTGTTCCAGTTATTTTATTCAGACTTATCACTGACTTTTGTATTGACACTACATTGTATTTGAGATATTATGTTGTATTTCATTTCAAACTCTGATGTTTATATAGTAACTTCATGGACTACTATTTATCTATTCCGTTGCTTATTGTTATATTACTCCGTGTGTGATTTATTTATTTACTGTATATGCTGAGTTTTGCCAAATATAAATTAACAATCTGTTGTTTTGAGCAATTCAAGTTTGATATAATTAAGTGGATGATTGTCGATTTGAACGGTTCGAAATACTAGGTCGTTACAAGATCCAAGATCACCTCCTTACCGTTAGTGGACGGATTTCCTTAGCATTTGTCCTAGAAGAACGAAACGAGATTTACACGCATAGTACAACATCCACTACACCAAACAGGCCATTTTGTCACACTTTTTTCATTTCATTTTGTCACAGTTATTATTGTTGGAAATTTATAATGGTTATTATTGTTATATTGTATTATCACGGTTATTTTCGTGATAAAATTTGGTCTTTTCGTAAATAACTCAAAGCACGATGGATAGAGTCGTTATTTATGTTTCAATTGTTACTTCAGTTGTTTGTCATGCTTCTAGCTTCTATTATTCTTCCTTAAATCAAATTAGGTTTAAGCCGCCCCACCAGCCTTCCTTCGATCCAACGTGTCGCCCTTCTCTTTCGCCTACCGCCCTTCTATTTCAAAGCCTCCATCCATTTATTTTGCCAAATCCGTCCATCTCTTTGGCCGCCTCCGCCCTTCTCCAAAGTCAGGCAATAATTTTCGTGCTTCTAATTTTCGTGCGACTAATTTTCCACGCTTCTAATTTTCGCCAAATCCGCCAATCAGGTATACTTATTAAATTAGATGGCTTTTGTATGTATTATATGGTGTAGTTTAAATGTTTTGTTTTGTGTTGTTCATTACGCTTAGATCGTGCAATGGAAAGTACATCAGGCTGTTTTGATCCACTATGGTATGCATCAATTATCGCCTTAACGCATTTGTCTGTACATCAGGCTGTTTTGTTCCATTGTTGTGCTTGTGTTCTACCCTCAGCCTATGTTTGTTGGTTCTTGGATTCTCACTCCCTCTTGTGCTGCTCTAGTTCGTTGATAATTCTTTATCCTCTATTACCTTGATAATGCTTTAACCTCTATTGATTTTTTGTAAATTTCAATTATATGAATACTTTGTTGTAATTTTTATGGTTTTTTTGCAAATATTTAAATAGAAAATTGACGTGATAACAATATCATAAACATTTTGTTTAACAAAAACATTGTACTACATTCAGTCGAACCTAAAGGCACATGAAAATTCCATTGAATAATAGTTGAGATAGTAACATATATCAAAACAGTCATTGTCAGAAGCTTGAAATATAACAGAGACATATTGAATTCTGAGAGTGCAAAAGTATGAATTTAGAATTGGCCACTGTAAACCTCATATTAGTGGTCATGAGTCAAGAAAGTATTGAATTGTTAATCGACAAAGACTTTAGCTCAGATTATATAATTCCAGTATGATGCTACTATTTTTTTTATAGGTAGTCATCCTTAGTTGTTCCACATTGATTTTTTTTACAGCCTTTATAATATTTTGTATAGACTACATTGACTTGTAACTCTCTTTATTTTTTTATAAGATTACCTGCAGAAATTTTGCTTCAATAATCATAAATTGCAATTTTACATGTATTGGTATTTTCACTGCTATGTTGTAAAGTAAGGTCGAAAATATGCATCTAAAAAAACACTGGTTTCGAAGAGAAGGAAGTTGCTTAATATTTTCTTTCAACAGACGTACCTCATGCATATGGAGTGATTATATCACATTAAACTAATTACACTGAAATACATTTGACCTAAGAAATACATTATCTTTAAGTATCTTATTCGAAGGAACTCATGTCGAAATCTTGCATTTTATTATGTACATAATATTTTGTTAAACAAAATTTTAGATTCTTCCAAAATACAAGTTTATGGTTTTTTAGAAGTAATTTAAAGATCAGTTCCCAAATTTTTTGTTTGAGTTTCTATAGTCTGATAGCAAAGTATTGCGCTTGATGTCGATAGATGCTCAAAAGAAGAAGTTGGAAAGGTGTGAAAATTCATTATGTTCAGATCAATTTGAACTTCGTTTAGGATCAATTCTAGTGTACTGAGCAACGTTTCGCAACTACATTTATATATCTGGTGAAACCATCTTAATTATTTATCATTGTTTATATGTTTGTTAACAAGCATCCTTTTTATAAAATATAGAGGAAAAATAAGTTGCTTAGAAGTTAATAAGTCATAAACTACAAATAATTGGTTATGACTCTTTCAACTTTTACTACTATGGTTTGCATTCTTTATGGTGAATGTTGAATGGTAAAAATCTGGATGTTGAATGCTGAAATCTGGCTGAGTATGAAAATAGTTCCTTTGTTTTCATTTTTTTTAACCAGAAGACATAAATTTCGTTTTCAAATCATATACAAAACTTGTAACAACCATGAAAGTGTATATAGAAATGTCTCAAAGATCAATAACCCTACGTAACAGAAGTGTTATATTTTAAAAAAATATGTGTATTATAAATTTGTTTAAAATTCATATTTTATAGTCCAATGATAAATTAGTTTACGTGTTCATAGTTACTTGAGAAAACTAAAGAGATAGCGAGATACCATTGAAATTGGTTCTAATTATCATATATAAATGCAATCTCAAATCAATTCAATCAAAGTAGTATAAAAACACAAACAACAACACCAATACATGTTTACATGGGTAAACTATTTTAACTTGAGGGTGCATAGTAGTAACATGGCACATGAAATTAGGAGTTATACAATGCTATGTTTGGACATTACAACTCTGACATACACTTGTATTTTATATGAAACATCATTACATCCTTGAATATCATTGCTCTATGAAGATATAAATTTTCCAAAACTAAAAAGTAATTTCATCATTAAATCATTCCATATTAACATGCTCTGGTAGACTTTACCTTTATCATACTATATAGAGTTTTAACTTTCTAAGGTGAACTATTGTCATGCAGATTGCAAATTAATTTGAGTACCGAGCTCAATAGCGGTAATTTTTTTCATAGAGTAAATTAAATTTCAAAACACAATAATCTGTTTAATTTTGAAAAACCTTAACATAAAAAGGGAAAAGAATGAAATGATCTATTAGAGAAGAAGATGCTTTTTGAACAACAAAACCATGATGATGTGAAATATGTATGTTATGGGTGATAAATTTTTAAAAAGTGGTAAAATTGTGGATCAAAAAAATATCAATTACTGCTGCTGTCTTGTAGATCCTGAATGATGAACAAATACAAAACGGAAAAAGAAAACTGAAAAAAGAGTTTTTGATCGATGAATTAAATTCATTCCGTGAACACTTAAAAAAAACAAACACACCCAAGATTTTATTATAGTTTTAGCTGATTGTTCTTGATATTTGTGAGAGTTCATAGAAAGAAGTCGAAAAGGTGCACACAATTATCTATCTTTTACATCGATTTGTGAACTTCCATTTGAGATCAATATTAGTACGTAGAGCATTTTTGATAACTACTTATGTTTAGCAGAAATAGCTTAGTTCTATGTTGTTATTCATACGTTAGCCACTACTATACAAAGAAGCCAAATAGATTTACTTAAAGTTGTTAAGTCATAAGAAAAAATAATTGTTGGACTTATTTCAATTTTTCCACTAAATTTTGTTACAATTTTAACTCTGTAAAGTAGTTATAAACATGTTGGTATAAAGTGGGCTCTTGGATACATAGAATAGGAATGCATATGGAGTACCTCATGCATATGGAGTGGTTATATCAGATTAAACTAATTACACTGAAATACAGTTAATCGAAGAAATACATAATCTTTAAGTATCTTATTTGAAGGAACTCATGTTGAAATCTTGCATTCACTTTATGTTTACATAATGTTTTGTTAAACAAAATTTTAGATTCTTCAAAAACACAAGTTTATGGTTTTTTAGAAGGAATTTAAAGATCAGTTTCTAAATTTGTTATTTGAGTTTCTATAGTTTGATAGCAAAGTTTATAATAGTATTTTGGCATGTTCAAAACTTTTTTCTAAAATACATGCAAGGACATCCTAATTATGAGAATATAATAAACGTAAATAACTCAGCAAAATATAAAGAAAGACAACACCAATTCAAGCATTTAGTCACACTTTTTTATTTGCTTTTAGGATCAAAAAGTCGGTCATATATTTCTTCATTTATATTAGCATGTTGGTTTAATTCTTCATTTATGTATTACGTTTTGTACTAATGTTGTATTTGCATAAAATAATAGGAACAGATAAAATTTCTTACTAATGTCGAAGCCTACATCGAGAGAGTGGATTAAAATTTGGCATAGGAATACCAATGAATATATACAAGGAGTTCGACATTTTATGGAATTCTTGAGGAGTCATTCACCACCCGACTTTGGGCTATGCAGCTATCCTTGTATAAAGTGTAGAAATTCAAAAAAGTTTGCTTTTAAAATAGTAGAAAAACACTTGATCATTCACAATATGGATCCAACATACGACGAATGGTTTTTTCATGGTGAGAGAAGCGACAATGGCGTGGTGGTCAATCCTACGCGACATGTTACCAATGAGGCTTACAACTCTAATCAATTTCGAGAACAAAACCATGTAGGAGATGCTCTTGAAGACCTTGTTGATGATGCATGTGGAGTATATGGTAGCTTGAAGGCATCAGTGATGGTAACCATTGGAGAAAGTACCAGGAGTACAAAAAAAAGAAAATGAAAAATTATACCCTTCTTGTGAAGATGGTCTTACAACATTAAGTGTCATTATAGAGCTTCACAACTTAAAAAAAGATTTTAATTGGTCAGGAAACAGTATGACCGAGTTGTTGATACGATTGAAGCGGTGGCTTCCAAAGGAAAATACAATACCGGAGAAGTACTCGATAATGAAACAAATGTTAAAGGATTTGGGAATGAAAGTAGAGCATATACATGCTTGTGAAAATGATTGTTTATTGTTTTGGAAGGAATACAATGATTTATTGGAATGTCCTCGTGGTCATACTTCGAAATTTAAAGCGAAAAATCAAGGAGAAGTAGTAAAAATGACAAAACAACCTCGAAAAGTTTTGAAATATTTCCCAATAACTCCAAGATTAACAAGGTTGTACACTATACCATGGATAGCTTGAAAAATGTTATGGCATAGTGAAGCAAAACCTTGCTGGAATTCCATGCGTTATCCTATTGACTAAGCCAAATGAAGATCGTTCAAGAACAAGTGGCCAGAGTTCGGTAGAAATGGGCGAAATGTTTGGCTTGGTATTGCTACTGACGGGTTTAACCTAGTACAACCCAATCAAGTAATTATAGTTACTGGCCTGCGTATACGGTTCCTTATAACTTACCCCCTTCATTATGCGTGAAGCTGGAGTTTCAAATGTTATGCTTGTTAGTTCTTGGACTAAGAGCGCAAAGTCAAGGTATTGATGTGTATTTGGAACCTCTTATGGATGAATTGAAGCAGCTATGGACAGAGGGAGTTCCTGCATTTCACATGGATAAGAAAGAGCATTTCACTTTGAGAGCAATGTTATTATGGGGAATTCATAATCTACCTGCATTTGGGAATTTATCTTGTTGTGTAACACATAGTTACAAAGCATGTCCTATTTGTGCTATGGAGACTGAATCAGAACACATTGCAAATAAGATTGTTTATACGAAGTATAGATAATTTTTAAAGAATGGTCATCCATATAGGGCATTGAAACATGGATGGTATAAGAATATAGAGGATAAGGAACCTCCAACAGGATTGACGGGATCAGCACTTTTAGAAAAGCTTGGTCATATCAAATATGTACCCGGTAAAATAACAAAAAACAAAAAACGCATAGCAGATGATATTAACCGTGACGATGAACATTTTGTAAACGAGAATGGTGATGACGAAAGACCAGCATGGTATAAGAAGTCGATTCTTTTTGGCTTAGAGTATTGGAGTAGTCATAAAGTGCGCCATACTATTGACATGATGCACAATAAGACGAATGTATCAGAGCATTTCATTAATTTGTTGTTTGATAGATACAAACAATCTTCCAAATTTTCATTTGATAAATCTTACAGAATGCAATGTTGTCAAGTTCTAAAAGATGTAAAACTTCCCACTACAACAAAAATAGCCTATTACAACGTCATTTTTACAACGGGCATATTCTGCCCGTTGTAATAGACAGCTATTACAACGGTCATTTTAGGACCGTTGTAATAGATGCTCTGTCCAACGCCCCTCTTACAACTTGCATTATTTTCCCATTGTAATAGAGAGATATTACAACGGTCAGCTTCTGCCCGTTGTAATAGAAGTATATTTTACAACATTCAGCAAATGCCCGTTGTAATAGATCGACTACAAAATTTTGGCTCCAATAGTGAAATTTTTCCCCTCTACGTGCCCGTTGTAATAACTCTTCTCCAACACATCCAGATCCAAATATATCCCACCGTAACATCTTCCTTCACAAGCCTCCAAATCCAGATCAAAATCAAAACTCAATAAAAGTTCATTTCCAAAAATAATGTCTTCACCCACTCTCTTTATATTTTATGCTCACTCATGGCCGTTGATCTGGAGATGCTCGAGCTTTCATTCGTGTCGAATATGGAGATAGTGCCATGCTTGGATACTGTGCCTAACGCCAAATTATTTCTCTCCCATGGACCGGGCGTTTGTATTTCAACAATTCGGAGGATCTTCTGTATCCTTCCTTTTATGTCAAGCCTGAAATCGCTTACAATCCAAATATTATGCCGATGCAGATCGAGATTTAGAGAAATGAGAGATGCATCAATGGCGAAATCGCTTCTCCAATTTCCAACATCTTATGCCGATTCATCTCCATCAATCGACTAAGGGATCTGGTAAGCAACTGAGTTTAAACTTCCAAAATCATGTACTGATTGTTCCTGCTATCGGTTTAGTGATTATTTGCATGTTGATCCAAAGACTCCTGTAATCGACTTTTGACTTGGATCTGTCATCGTGTGTATTAGAGGCGATTCTGAATTTATTTCAATGAAATCATATGTTGATTCTGTTTTAATCTAGCATACGAATTTGACCCATAAAGATTCAATGTCTATACTTCGAACGTGTTTTGATTAAGGTAGGCACAAAAACTTTCGAATTTTATTGCCTAATGATTTTTTGCAATTCATGGGATATGCAAGTTAATGTCTGTTTATTAGTATCTCTGTGTTCATATTTTCAAGGCGAAATGGTGTTTCTCGTAACCTATTCTTATGCCTCCCTATTCAAGATTCGTAAAGTAAACAAATTAGAGAAAACCGAGATCTGGTAATCATGACCCACCTTAAGATTGATGAGCATTCGCTTGGTAGCTTGAATCCTAAAATTAGAATTGCTAATTTCATAAAATCGCATTTGCCATTACAAAAGCAGGAGTTATTTGTTAGTGGCGATTTTACAGATTAAATTGTGATTTTATTGAGTGTAATGGGTTTGGCATTATCAATTCAGGGCGAATCATAGACTAGGCAGGGTAAGATAAGTGTTTACATACCCATTTAAATGTCGATCAGGTTAGGGAGGAGCAATCGAGCACTGAGGGGGTTGTCGGATTCGCGGTATACACATGGTAGGTAGTTATGATGACAGTTTGAGGAACAGTTATAATAACTGACCTATAGCATGTGAGACAGTTTCATTCTTTCTAACCAATTTGATCGACCAGAAGACTATCTCAGAAGGCCCACAAAACCTGGCCATACACACAATCTTAAGGGTGCGTTCACAATCTTTGCACGTATATTAACACTAATTATGTAGCAAGCACTAATAACATTGTTAAAAAATGCCATATCTTGATATTTTAAACTGACCTGGTGATTTAGTATTGATTATTTTTCGTATTATGCAGGCAGGACAAGAATCCTTTAGATCCATCACTAGATCCTACTACGGAGGGGCAGCTGGTGCTCTTTTAGTCTATGATATCACCAGGTTTGATTTTGCTTATAAACAACCACTATATGTTTCTTTTACTAAGGAAGCTCTGGTTCATATGGTATATAGCCTTCTCATGCAAATTTCTAACTAGTATCAGGAGAGAAACATTTAATCATCTTGTTGGGTGGTTAGAAGATGCAAGGCAGCATGCTAATGCCAATATGACAATCATGCTTATCGGAAACAAGAGCGACTTAGCTCACAGAAAAGCTGTTAGCTATGAAGAAGGAGAGAAATTTGCTAAAGAGAATGGGTTAATATTTATGGAAGCATCAGCCAAAACTGCTCAGAACATCGAAGAGGTAAATTTACTTTGTTACACTGTTTATAACTTGGTTGAACATGTAAGTTAAATTGGTTAACTTTGAATTCACTATTTTTGTATGTTTATTGTATGTTTCAGGCGTTCATTAGCACAGCATCAACAATTTACAAGAAGATTCATGATGGAGTTTTTGATGTTTCAAATGAGGTTTGTCATTACTTACTGCAATATTGGAAACATTAACTTGAACTCTTTCCAAACAAAAAGTTTACTTAATCATATGTATACATGTTTGTGGAATCTGAGGTAAATAATCTTCTTTATGGTTGTTTGAAGAAGTAACTTAGGAACACAAGTAGATAAACTAACTTTAAAACAGTTTCTGAACATGCATATCCAATGGTTAATTGGTCGAAGTTTTTCCAAGGATTTTAATTGAGTATAGATGTTTGTATAATTTACAGTCATATGGAATAAAAGTTGGATATGGTGGGATGCAAGGCGGATCGACTGGTCAAGCTGGTGCAACATCTCAATCTGGTGGATGCTGCTCTTGATGTGATTATCGACATTTATTAATCTGTTATGCTTTTATCCCAAAATTGTGATATATTCATTGACTTTGTTGTTGTTGGTGCCTTCATGAAGTTCCAGTTTGTAATTTGTTAAATGTTTTATTGTACTTTCAAAATTTAATTGTAGCAGACATTCTTAAACAATGGTTTATGGTGTGACTACTTTTATGCTACAAATTGTTTAGTGTTGTGTGCTGTGTCAGCATTGCCTTCTTAAATTATATAAATTACTCTTCTAATTCAGATTGTATTTGGTAGAATAATGTGTTGTTGCTCTTTTATCATATGCTTGCTGTTAAAAATTTATAATGTATTACAACGGGCATTGCCCGTTGTAAAAAGATGAATTACAACGGGCATTGCCCGTTGTAAAATATGGTCGACCTATTACAACGAGGCCTAATACAACGGGCTCATGCCCGTTGCGAAATTCATATTACAACGGGCATTGCCCGTTGTAAAATGGATGTTTTGTTGTAGTGTCCATCATGCTTTGGGACTATGTTAAGCAACTTAGTAAATATTCAACCACCTAGTTTGAATATTAGAAAGTCATATGACTATCATGTTATTATCCAATATTTTTTTCCTATCGTAGTTCAACATGCTTATCCAAAGTATCGTGACTTAAGGCATGCGATATTACATGTATGCTTGTACTTCAACATTATTGTTCAAAGGTTTTAATTTGAGAGAATGTCCAAGCTGCCAAAGATATGATTGCCGAGGCATTATGCGTGTTGGTGCATTATTTTCCCTCTCAATTTTTTGACATAAGCATACACCTAATGGTGCATTTAGTTGAGAAAGCACTACTATGTAGACTAGTTAGTTATACATGGATGTATCCAATTGAAAGGTGCGACATCTTTTTAATATAATTATCACATGATCCTTTTTCAGTAGTAATGTAAAATGATGTATTTTTCTCTTGGAGCTATGAAGGAATGCAAAGACATACCAAGCAATAAACGCTACGTGGAGGGATCAATTTCTGAAGCATATATATCTTATTTCAAAATCTGTTAAATATGCCATGGAATATATGCCAAATCCACATACTGTTAACCATAGCTATAAAAAAGCACCATTTTTAGATGAGAATGGGGATGACACTTATGAATGTTCCATCATTGTGGGTAAAACTATCAAGTTATCTAGCGTACAACGTACTCAAATTCGAAGGTGGATATTTTTTAGGATGGAAATTTCAGACCGAGATGATTGTTATAGGTTTGCATTTTTTTCTACACGCTATAAGATGTAACTTTATTATTTACTTAAGCCACCATATATTGGTTTGTAGCGAATACCGATCATTGTTAGAAGATGCTCAATGAAGTAGAAAGAAGCTCCATGCATGGACGGAAGTAGTAGTGCAAACTGAATTCATTGATTGGTTGCACAAGAAGGTTTGTTAAATTCCACAAAGATCATTGTTCGATAATCATATTAACATTATTTAACTTATTTAAATGATTTTAACAGTTAATGGAAGAAAAATGCATGGATTCACTATTATGGAATTATGTTAGTGGACCAGCGTGGGAAGCCAAAACTCACCTTAAGTATATAATAAATGGTTATGTATTTTCTCCTCAGTGCTATGATGACACCCTTTCAACGCAAGATAGCGGTGTTTGTATGGATGCAATTACAACATTTATCACAAGTGCGAAAGATTTGACTCCTACAGACGATGACACCATTTGGTATGGTATTATCAAGGAAATCATTGAAGTTGATTATTATGAATTTTCACTGTAATGTTCTATTGTGAGTGGGTCAATATTGCTGACAAAATGCATGGTTGTAAGATTTGTCCGGATTCTAATTTGTTGATGGTGAATCTAGAAAAACTTAAAAGCAGCGATGGAGAGTATGATGAGCCTGTCATTCTTGCATCAGAAGCAAGTCAAGTTTTTTACATAGCAGACATACAAAATCCTGATTGGTCCATTGTACGACGTTCACCTAAATGCTTGACTGATAGCGTGGATGATTACGAGATGCCAACAAGCTTCCAATCAATTTTAAAGAAGCAATCTAACGTAACAACGTTGTTGAAATGTATTGAATCCAAATATATGAGCTTGATTGAAGTAGTTGTTGCTTTTTTGTAACTTTATTAGTATGCGCAGTCATTATTTGTTCTGTACTTTCTCAATGCTTTATAAATTGTTTCAATTTTCTTATTTAGTCTTATAGGTTTATTGTTGAAGTTAAGCAAGATTTTGAAGGCCAGGTGCATTGGAGGTTTGATGTTATGGACTGCATTTTTGTTAAGATTTATTGTTAGCATTAGTTAATGGTTCAAGTTCTGAAGTTTTGAACAGTATGTTTCAGGCTTGTGTTTCCATAAGCATGAGGAAGCAGCCGTGCTTGGTACTTTGCATAAATAGAAACACTAATTTAAATTGCACTAATATTAGTCTTTTAATTGCGGTATTTTTTTAGATTCGGTATCAACACTTGAAATTGCTTTATAAGTTTTATTTAGCTTTGAAAGGGTTGGACACATTAATATACTGTTTACATCACCATTTAAAACTTATTTTTTAATTTTACTTTTTGTTGAAATGGAAGTAAAAACAACTTATTATTTACTAAATATAATTTTTTTAGCATGCTACTAGTTTGTCCTAACAATGGAAATGTCAGCTGACACTTCTTCAACAGTTTGGTACCTGTTAAATATAATTACTTAGGATTCCCAGTTAAGCCTTTTTAATTTTTAATTTTATTATTATTATTTTTTGATTAGAAACCAATAGTAGTTGAGAATGTTAGGAGCCCAGAATGCATATATTGAAATTTGGGTTTGTACTCCAAAGGCAATTCTCCCGTTCGTCATTCATTAGAAACGCCACACTAATTTTCCTCGATATTTTTGAGAAAGATACTCTTTTTCTTCTCTCACTCATTCTTATCACTTCCAATCTTCAGTTACTTCATCAACTTTTTAGTCTTTGATATGATTTTACACTTTTTATCATGTTCTGTAAAAAATGAGATGAGTGAGATGTTTATGTTAGTTATATTTCCTAGTTCAGTTTTCACATATTTTCGTTTTTATGTATGAACGGTCCTTGAGACTGATTATCTTTAACAATGATTGACGTAATATGTTCATCTGGTTCTTTTTTTTTGCATAAGATTTAAGAGATATGCTAAAATGCATGGGTGAAATATTTTGTTGATTTGTCAGCCATTTGAGCTTGCCGCTATAAATTTTCTATGCCTTTGTGATGTAATAGGTTTCTTATTTTACCATTTCTCTCTTCACATTGATTGATGAGCTGATAATTTGGGCCTTGCACTAATTTTTGTATGCCATGTTATTCTCTTGCCTGATACGATCATATAGATTATTGAAATTAGTTATGCTTTTGTGTTACCTTTTAAGAGAATTTTTTATCATCTTCAATTTCTACATAAATTTAAACATGGGATTGCCATAGAATCGTAACTAAAAATCATTTTTCATAATTCCTTCTAACCACTTTGCAGTTGCCATGTATGATTGTATCTAAAAATACCTTTTTAATTAACGGTTTTTGTGTTTGAAGTGAAAAATCCATCGGTGTGTGGTCACTGGTACAATGATCGGTAAAATGACATTAAATATGGGAAGTTATCATTACATTTATAGTTGATAAATAAATAAATAAATGATCAGTTCTTTTACAAATTTGTGTTTGAAGAGAATTTTAATGACATGCTTTCTGTTATAGCACATTTGCGATCACAACTTAATACTTAAATTCATCCTAATTTTAAAACCAAGTAGATGACCTTTATAGCTTGATGTATGCATATATGCATCTTCACTTGTTATGGAACTAACATTTATTCTATTCTGGCTCTTTTATTCTATTTTCTTTTGTAGTATGCATTAGAAGTTAAGACCTAAGACACATTATTTACTGTGACTTTGCCTTCCAGATGCTTGTTAAATTGTAGGAATTTCCTTATATATAGCACTCTTCCTTCTCAATTTTGTTCAAGAGCTCAACTCTATTTTGACATATCCTTCCAGTCAATTTTACCTTTTTGGTCATTACTCTTGCATTTAAGTCTCTGTCCGTTGGAAATATTTTAATTTTATCTATGCATATATCCAATAGAACTATCTTCTTTTTCCTTACCAACACACACACATATGCTTTATCATTCCATTTTTTGCTAAATCTCATGCATTATATTTTGGCAGAATATCGGCTAGTTGAAGTAGACATATAGAAAGCACGGAAGAAGAAGTTCCTCCTCCCCCACCAAATAAAAAATACTCGATAATCGTTGAGATGGATGTGCTAAAAGTGACGATGCAACAAAGTGGCGTTCCCATTGTGGCACTCTAATTCGAAGGCACATTCCCATTAGCTACGATGATCGGAGGAAAGTTGATGGGTTTTTCAAGGATAATTTATTGAAAGCACTCATGTTATTTGACTTTACCATTTTTACAAGAATGATTTTTTTTTGCATATTTGAAGTACAAAATCATAATTAGAACATTTATTTTACCTTTCTATATAAGGAGTTTGATTTGATTATAAACCCTGATTTAGCTCGACCTATTTTAGAGAAGGCGTTTTCATAATACTTCAGAACAACAAAAGCGAAATTGAGAAAGCTATATCTTAAAACAAAAGAAGGAGAGTTATCGTCTAGACGTGCGATTGACACTACTAGAAAAGGCTTGAATTCCGACAGCGAAGACCGACGGCTAATTTCCGACGAGCCGTCGGCGGCCGTCGGAAGCCGTCGGAAAACTGCGATTATAGGACTTAGCCGAGCCATCTTCTTCTTCCTCATTTCATACGAAAATTATATCAAAAAATCCCCAAATTCGTTCTCCAAGCTTCCAATCCCTAATTTCGAGCTTCCGGATCCTCCACGGCTGCCTAATCAACCTCCATTACTCTTAATCTCAGGTATAATCTCTTATTTTTGTTAAAAATTCAGTTTTTACCATAATTTTAGATTTGCATAAATTGATAAAGTAAGGCGAATTAGTGATTGCAATTATTTCCAATAGTGTAATAACGGTTTATAGCATCACATGGTATACGTATTTCATCTTTTATCGTGAAATTATGAAAAACATGTATTTGTGGTTGTTTTTTTTTTATAAAAGAGATATATAATATATAAATAGGAGAAAAAACGCCTTTCTCCGAGGGCTCACAAGATAGAAACAAGATGGGAAGAAAACCATCAAAAGGAAATACCGCAAAACAACAGCGGAAAAAAAAAAACCAATACACTGAAGACAGCAACAACTCCACACCAAGAAAGTGGAAGAGAACGAGGAAACGATCCACCAACAAGCACAAACCCGCCTTTACCCAAAAGAAAAGGCCAGACCTCCAAGCCGAACCAAAAGATAGCCAACTAGAAAGCGCTAATCCAACAAATAAGAGGAACGCACGGAAGATGGCAATCAGAGAAAAGCAGACGCCATCAACGCCAAACCAGTGGCAAAATAGTAGATCAAGACCAGTCGCAGCCGCCGAAAAACCACAGAGAACCACCAAAAACTAGCGATCAAATGGAGTCCGGATCCCGAAACCAACAGCCAAAATGTAAACCAAGACAATCCGAAGCAGCCTAGCTACCACAGTAACCACCAAGGAACCAGAGAAGAAAAGGCCGGACATCACAAACAAGATAACCAAACCCTGGATACAGCTCCTGGAAAACTAACAACCACATTAAACAGAAAAAAGGGGGGGAGGGGCAATGAGCGATGGGTGAAGGCCAACGCTCGCACACGATGATCAACCTACTCCCAGTCTAGCGTGAGACGAAGCACACGAAATAGAGAGGAGTCTGACCAGATGCTCCGCACGGAAGTTTAAGCGACCCCTGAAAGGTCGTCCACAGAAAGCAATGAAGACGTCTTTCCGAACACACCGAATGATAGAAGGAGGATCCATACGAGCACCTTCGAATGTTGCCTTGTTTCGCGCGCACCAAAGGTGCCAGCAGATGAGACAAGGAATCAAGCGGAAAATGATAGCACGAAGAGACTTACCAGCATTCCCAGACCACCAGGAGTTCCGGAGATCAGAAGGAGAACACGCCATCCGGCGCATACCAATAAGGTTACCGAAGTAATTCCAGCACGATCTGGCTGAATAGCCACCAAAGAACAAATGATTAAGGGATTTGGTATCCCCATTACCACAGCATCTACAACGAGAAGCGAGAGGGATGCCGATTCTTTGGAGGTTCTCGTCTAGTGGAAAACCATCATGGATAATTCGCCACATCAGAGTAGAGACCTTAGGAGGAATACGAGAGTCCCAGATAAAAGAAAACACCAGATGAATGGGGCTTGGCACCCTAATCGAAGACCAAGCTCTCAGAATGGAAAAGGAAGATCCATCCCATCCTGAAGAACCACCGTGACTGTCGGAACAAGCTTTTACCGACTGCATGTGCTTCCAGGTTTCACTAGCAAATGACGGGGAACCTGAGAAGTTAGAGCCCTCAAGACTACGGTATTTCGCGTGGAGGAACGTAGCCCATAAGGAGTTGTTAGCGCCAAATCTATGCCATAATTTACAAGCAAAAGCGGCGCAAAGGTCCTCAGGTCTTCGCAGACCCAGACCGCCTTCATTCTTGGGTCGACACACCACATCCCATGACACCCAATGGTGACGACGGGCGCTATCTTTGTTGCCCCAAAAGAAAGATGAAGCCAAAGAACGGTAAGACCGAAAGAAGGAAGAAGTAGGGGTCATAGCCGCGAAAACAAGAGTACCCATCGAGTTTAAAACAGATTTGATAAGGACAAGACGACCAGCCTGAGAAATAAGAGAAGCATTCCAGCGTAAAATCTTACCCCTCACTTTATCAGTTATGGGGTCGAAAAGAGCATTGACCTTTCTACCACGGTACAGGACAACTCCCAAATAAGGAAGGGGAAGGGTGGCTTCCTTGAAGCCCGAGACCGACTCGATCCATAAAGCACGGGAGGGAGGCATGTCCTTTGCGTGGACGAAACAGCTCTTGGCAGCGTTAACAAGTTGGCCCGATGAACGCTCATATTGATGAAGAAAATTGAGAAGCCGACGGACAGAGGGGATGCTGCCATTAGAGAAAATGACTACGTCATCAGCGAAGGACAAGGAAGACACTAGGGGGCAACCCCTCGGAATCCCGAAACGCTGAATCTGACCGTAGATAGTTAAGGATTGGAGACCGCGAATGAAAGCCTCTGCTGCGATCACAAAGAGAGTAGGCGATAGAGGGTCTCCCTGACGCAAGCCCCTACCGGCCTTAAAATAACCATAAGCCGATCCATTAATAAGCACAGAGAACCAGCAGTTGGAGATGAGCCTCCACACCAAGTCAATAAGGTATTCCGGGAACCCGAAAGCCCTTAAAACCTTAATGATGAAAAACCAGGACATACGATCGTAGGCCTTAGCCATGTCCAGTTTGAAGACAACAGTAGATCCCCTGATCTTCCGATCGATCTGGGAAATTAGTTCTTGAGCGAGCAGAACGTTATCAGTAATCAAACGCCCCTTTACAAATCCCGCTTGAGAAGGAGAGATAATGCGCTCAAGGAAGGGCGCTAAACGAGTGGATATGATTTTAGAAATCACTTTGTTCGAAAAGTTGCAGAGACTGATAGGCCGGAAATCCACACACGACCTAGGGTTCTCGCACTTTGGAATAAGGACAAGGTTGGTGGATGTCCATCCAGAAGGAAGGGAACCCCCAGAAAAGAAGGATTGAACAACAAGACAGAAATCCTCCTGGATTAAAGACCAGGAACTCCTGAAGAAATTACCGTTGAAACCATCCGGACCACTGGCGCTGTCCTTGCTAAGTGCAAAGACAGAAGCACGTATCTCCTCCGAAGAAGGGAGATTCGTGATGATGTCGCATTCCGGAGAAAGAACAACACGCGGAATGAAGGCCAGCAGAGCTGGGTCCGATTTCGATACCGACGGAGAGCCCAAAAAGATTGAAAATGGGACAGGATGGTCTCTTTAACATCTTCAGGCGAAGAGGCCGTAGATAGATCCGGACGCAAGATCTCACGGATCGATAGGATGTTATTCTTCTTACGAATAGAGGAATGAAAGAATTTAGAGTTTGTATCACCGACAACTACCCACTTGATCCTAGCCTTTTGACTAAGGTAGTCATTCTCGATACGAAGTTCCGAGGAGAAAGTGGTTTGAGCAAGATCCCAAGCCTCCTTGTTAGCCACGGTAGGATCCTCATCTAACAAGGATTCGGCTGCAATAAGAGACTCTTCGGCCAGACGAACGCGGTCGAAAATGTTCTTAAAGACCTGAGAGTTTCAAACCTTAAGGCAATCTTTAAGACGCTTAAGCTTACGACTGAACGTCTTACAAGGAGAGTCAAAAATAGGAACACACCAAGAATCAGCAACAACTTGTTGAAAGGAATGGTGAGATATCCACATGCTTTGGAAACGAAAGGAAGAGGGCCCCGTTAAAGAGCAGGGAGAGCATCGAACAACCATGAGAGCATGGTCAGAGGAAGACCGATGGAGATGCGCGATCGAGAAGGAAAAAGGAAGACGAAACCACTCCTCCGATCCGAAAACACGGTCAAGCCGGGAGAGGATTCGGTTCGGTCCTTCTTGGTTGTTGGACCAGGTGAAAGCAGAACCTACAAAAGGAAGCTCAGACAAACCAGAGCTGACAATGAACGAGTTGAAATCCGCCATCGCTACACGATTGATTGCGGCTCCTCCCCGTTTTTCCGCTTGGCAAGCGACGATGTTAAAGTCGCCGCCTAAAACAGAGGAAGCGAAGCCCAGCGATTCGAGACCTAAAATGTCAGACCAGAGTGACAATCTCTCCACACGATCACATTTGGCATAAACCGCCGAGAAAAGGAAGGGAGAGCTAAACGAGGGAGACGTACAGACCAAAGAAAAAAGCTGAAAGGAGTCAAAAGCAGCCCGTACCGAAAAAGATTTGGACCATAGGATCCAAATCTTCCCCGAGACGTTGGCGGAGCCCCCGCCAAAACCTAAGGATAAGACAATGCTGGAAATGTCTTCAGGACCCAGGAAGGGTTCCAGGAGAGCGACCAAACCAACAGAGTGTTTCTTGACAATGCGTTTAAGCCTAGCCAAGGACGCATCATTGCCAATGCCACGGATATTCCAGAAAAGAAGATTCGCCATTGAAACCAAGAACCGGGAACCAAAGAGGAAAAAGGAGAACTCAGACCAGGTAGAGGGAATACCGAGCAGATCAATCAATCTGCTCGGACGCCGCTATAGAGCGTGTGTGAATGGTGCACGGGGTAGTCTGGACCCTACGCGAACGGCGCCGAGTCGCCCTTGGGGTAGAGTCGGAAATCTGGGTAGGAGTCATCGAAGAAACTTCGAGACCCGGATCCGAAACAGAAGGCAACGAGGCTCCAAGCAGAGAAGACGAACGCGACGAGTTCCTAGCTAGACAGTCGAGACGCTCATTAAGGAGCGCAATCTCTGCCTTGCTCATAAGGGGAATGGATAAGGACAAAGAACAAGAAGAAGAGGGAAGGGAGCAGTCCGATGAGCAAAAGGAGGAAGAGGGACTCACCAATTCCGAAGGAATCAAAAGCTTCTGGGGAAGCTGACAGAAAGAGGGAAGGCGAAGCAGACGTATACCACTCTTCTGAAGAAACCAATCAGATAACAGAGAAGTAGAATAACTGAGAGAATCGAATTGGCAAGAGGAAACCGAAACCGACAAGGAAGACTCGACAGGAGGGGGGGAATAAGATGAAGGTGAAGCGACGACTAAGAATGAAGACGGAAGAACAGAGACAGAGCGGATCAGTGTAGGGTCGCTAATAGAAAGCGGCTCATATTGCTGTGGAAGTCTTACCAATGCCGGACTGTCACTAATAAAACAGCCCCGCGGAGCCGGTAAGAGTCGCAAGTCGGACCAATCAGAGGGGAAAGAAGAACATAACGGCTGGCAAAATCTCAGTCTGTCCGTATAGTGGTCAAGACTGGCCACTATACGACCAGGATGAAAATAACGCCCGAACCAACAGTTCCAGTCCCTCAAAGTCCACAGAATAGACCAACCGAAATCAGTCAAAGGAACTCGAAACCCGGAAGAGAAAGTCGCTGACGACATTGGAATTGCCTCGTCAAGACTCAAAAGAGAAAGCCAACAACGAACAGCCAACATGTCAACCCAGACAAAGATCCTGGGATGAACATCACCTAAACGGCAGACGAAAGCCCACAAGACCATCTGAGGCCGAGAATGCAGAAACAGTAATAAGGACAACATGGACCAAAAGGTCCAATAAAGTTCAACAGGCAAAAAATGACCCGACATCATCCCAGTCTCAGGGGAGACGACAATGTCAGGGAGCTCACAAGTTAATGTGACATGGCTCAGGCAATTGAAGCAAGCTAAAAAATCCGACAACCAACAACCAGCAGTTAACCCACAATCAACAACAGCAAATAAGCAAGCAAAAGGGGAGTGTACCTGCCTACAACGAGCACAACAAACCTGCAGTTGCGGAAACGAAGGCAATAACAGCGACGAACAAAACTCAGAGGGAAGAGCCAATGGAAGATCCAATACGTCAATCGCCAAAGGATGAGACAATAAACGCGGGTCCAAAGCGACTGACATGGCCAGAACAGAGCCATAGCCTTCCATATCAACCATAGGTCGTATTGCGCTAGGAGGTAAGGCGGTCAAATCCAATACCTCTGTCGCAGCGACACACCCATCAGCGAGAACAGTCCCAAAAGCAAAAGAAGCCACAAGAGGGACACAACCAGCAGCAAGGCCAACAAAAGCTAATTGAGGCACAAAACGAGTGATTAAAACTCGTTTGTCTCTCGATAAAGGGCCACAGTCAACCAAAGAACCCTCACGCAAATCATCACCAAGCGAACCAAAACTTAAATCAGGCTTACAAGAAACCACACCAACAAACTTCTCAGCAAAAGATAAACGCGGCACAAATCTGGAGGACAGATTCGAAACATTGCAAGACCCAGCAGATGTCACCATCTCTGCCTTCGACTCGTAGAATGGAATCGAAGGGAGAGATCGGTAAAGAGGGTCCAAAAGCAAGAAACTACCAGCAACGTCGACAAATCTGAATCGAGCAAGCGACGAAAAGGCCTCAGCAGAGTACACACAAACTTCAATCGCGCATGAGCTAGTGAAACAGACCGAAAGAGGCGGAGACACTATCGCTAACAAAGCCTGAGCAATAGATTCGAAGGAAGGGCAGCACCGCACAAAAGTGCCACGAAAACAAAAAAACCCCAAATCCATCACCGAAGCCCTAGAATCGGCACCCGTAACAGAGAAAAGAGAGACGCGAAACCAGATAGAGGAGTGAAATAATCGCTAAAGAAGGAGAAAGGAGAAAGCCTAAGAAAAGGAACAGAGCAGAAATCGCTATTCAGAGAAACCGGAGGAAGCCATGGATTTTTTTTGACCGTTAGAATTGCTATCTATGTGTATTTGTGGTTGTTCATGTATATGTAAATTGTTGTGTATGCCTTTATTGTACGATTGTATACGTTAGTTGGAATAAGATAAAATGAATGAATGAACTCGGAGTATTATATTGTGCACGTATTTACTTATGAAACAAAAAAAATGCATTACTCTAAATTATAATTGTGTGTATTAAAAAATGACAAAAATGTTAAACCAGCCTTAAGTTGATGTAATACGTCGAATAAATGTGTTAAATTAATTAATATATATTTTTGTAAATGTGAACAGTGAGTAAAACTGTATTTTTTGTCAAATGTGCGCATGTAATTGACAAATGTCCCTTAGAGAGTTTTAGGCCCCGTCTGACGAGTGTTGTACATGATCGTTGTATAAATAGTCGTTTTTTCCGAAAAACGACCATTTATATTCATCTGGTACAATCTTTGTCGGATTTGTCCCTGTATTGGACAAGTTATGAACAAAGTAAGCATTTACATTTTGTATACTACTTCGTCTCAAGCGGTTCATAAAATTTTGGCCTAACTTTTCTTTTTTGTTTCCTGCGTACACGCATTTCTGTACAATGCAGGGAACAAAAGGGAAATGCTGCCGAAATTTTATAGAATCGTTTGAGACGAAGTAATATACGAAATGTAAATGCTTACTGTGTTTGTAATGGGAAGTAGGATGCCTGACCAATGAAAAAAAAATTATACAATTTTTTACATCGATACGTTAAAAAATAAAATGTGACAGATTTGAAAATATTTTTAAAATTTTGAAGTTGTTCTTTAAATTCAAATATTATACGACCATGAAAATAATCTTTTTCGAATTTGTATTCTTCAAAATAAATATTAAATTTTGAACTTCTCATTTTGTCAAATAGGAAAAATGATTGATTATTTTGTTGATCGGAGGAGATGGATGTATCAAAGAAAAGGACTGAGGGGCTCAATAAAAGAAGATTTTTATAATGATATAAACGTGTTTGTTGAATTCGCTTTAAGTAATAACGGAAACGATTTAGAAATTCGTTGTTCGTGTAGTAGGTGTAGACATTTGAAGTATTTGTTACCAGATATTGTGAAAGTTCATTTGTGCCAACACGGTTTCACACCCGAGTATTATGTTTGGGATCGGCATGGAGAAGTTGTAGCAAATACTTCTGTAAAGTCTGAAAGTGTCGTTAACGAAATAGTTTCGACGACTCGTATAGAAAATATGGTCGAAGATGCAGCACGATCAATATTTCCTATGGTTGAAGTTGACGAAGATGATGGAAATATTGAAGAACAAAATATTGAAGCAAAAAAAAATTATGATTTACTAGATGCTGCTAAGAAACCTATTTGGGATGGTTGTAAAAGCGGCACTCAACTGTCAGTAATCGCAGAATACATTGCGATGAAGTCAAAATACAACATCACTGAAGCTGGGTTTACGGCTGTTGTACAAGCTACAAAAAGACATATGCCGCCCGATAATCTAATGTGTGAAAATCACTACGAAGTTAAAAAACTTATGTCGGCTTTTGGTTTACCTTATCAGAAAATAGATACATGTTTAAAAGGCTGCATGTTGTTTTGGAAAGAAGACGCAAACCTTAGAAATTGTAAAGTTTGTAACCAGGAGAGATACAAACAAAGAAAAAAGAAGGGGAAGGAAGTTCTGTACAAGCGTATGCATTACTTACCCATAACTCCAAGACTTCAAAGATTATATGCATCTTCTGTAACTGCATCTAATATGAGATAGCATAGCGTGAGAACGGAGGAAGAGGGTACATTGACACATCCGACCGATGGAGAAGCATGGAAGCATTTCGATAAAACGTATCCAAATTTTGCAGCGGACAGTCGAAATGTTAGATTAGGATTATGTACGGACGGTTTTTCTCCATTTTCTCAGTTTGGTTCTAAATATTCATCCTGGCCCATTATCGTCACACCGTATAATTTTAGCTAATATAGTAGAAACCAGACAACCACCGACGATATGGTCAAGCGAAGACATATATGAACTTGTTAAGGACTATCCAAAGATATATGAAACTGGCGAGCAAACAGAAATTGAAGGCAAATCAGTTGTTCATAACTGGTGCAAACAAAGTATTTTTTGGGAGTTGCCGTATTGGAAACATCTTCTGCTTCGCCATAACATAGATGTGATGCACAATGAGAAAAATGTATTTGATAATGTTTTTAACACAATTTTGAATGTGAAAGGGAAGACGAAGGATGATTTGAAATCAAGATGTGATATAGAAGAATTATGCAAACGTCCTGAGCTTCATATGAAACCAAATGACAGTAAAAAAACCCAAAGCATGTTACGAATTAGATAATAATCAAGTTAAAGCTGTGTTAAAATGGGTGGAAGGGTTAAGATTTCCTGATGGGATATCATCAAATCTTCGTAGATCTGTTGACTTTAAAAATGATAGATTGAGCGGAATGAAAAGTCATGACTATCACATAATGATGGAAAATTTATTTCCCGTAATGTTCAAAGAACTACTGCCGTTAAAAGTTTGGAAGGTAGTAACGGAGCTTAGTATGTTTTACAAAGAGCTTTGTTCGACTACTTTAAAAGTGCAACGTTTATGTAAACTTGAAGTGGACATTCCTATATTGCTTTGCAAATTAGAGAAAATATTTCCGCCAAGTTTTTTTTAATGTAATGGAACATTTACCTGTTCATCTTCCATCTGAAGCACGACTTCGAGGTCCTGTCCAATATGGATGGATGTATCCATTAGAGAGGTATGTAATATGTTATAACGTAATTTAATTGCATTTGAAAGATTAAGTTAATATAAATTAATTTTGCATAGATATTTGAATCATCTGAAGAAAAAAGTGAGGCAAAAAGCACGAGTTGAAGGTTCGATATGTAAATCTTACATCGAAGAAGAAGCTTCGTTCTTTTTCTCCCACTATTTCAGTGACCATGTGAATATTTCATTTCAAAGTGTTCCTCGTAATGACGAAGGCGACGAACAAGAGTCCTCTCAAGCAATGTTATCTATTTTTAGACAACATGGTCGGCCTTCTGGAAAATGTGTAGAAATATGGTTAGACGATAGAGATCTTCATGTAGCACACACTTATATTCTTCTAAATTGTGCCGAGGTTGCACCATTTGTTAGGTAATCTGAAATAATAATTTGTGTTTTATTCTTTTCTATAATGCATGTGCGTGTATAACCTAATGTAATAATTTGTTTATATGAACAATGTTTATGAACGTGAACATCCCAACGGAGATCTCAGTAAAGAATTTTCCGATTGGTTTTCAAATTACGTTTATGAGTCGAGAAATTGTGTTGTTGACGAAGGGTTGAAACATCTTGCGATGAGACCAAAAAGAAAGGTCAAGACATATCCAATATATTTTGTCAATGGATATAAATTTAACACCAAAGAATACGGTGCAGAAAAATTAACAAATAATACTGGTGTATTTGTTAAAGGTAGTGACGATCCAGAAAATCAATTAAATGATTTTTATGGTGTTCTAACACAAATTTTGCAACTGACATATTTCTCAGGACCCGCGGAGGAGGTGTTTCTATTTAGATGCAATTGGTTTAGCAATATTCCAGGTTCTGGAATTAATGTGCACAAGGATTATAATCTAATCGAAATAAAGCATACGTCGCACTATCACAAGTATGATCCTTTTGTACTAGCCAAACAAGCATTGCAAGTTTATTACGCTCCTTATCCGTCTCTAAAAAGAGATAAAGCAGATTGGTCTGCAGTTTTTAAAACAAAGGCCAGATTCACATTCGATGGGAAGAATATTCCGGACGAACAAGCTTATCAGGCAGATCTTGAGAAAAATAACGATATAATAATTACAGACGATCATACAGATTTTGGTCCTTTGATCGATGAATCAAATGTTTTGGTAGAAGCGTTTGACAATGTAGAGGAAAATATCGTCGAAAACGAAACCGAATCTGAATCAGAAGACGATGATGACTGATATAAATCTGAATCTGTTTTTTTGCAATTGATATAACTATATTGAATTCTTGATGTATTATGAAATTGATGTAACTATGAAACCAAACCCGATTACTATTGTTTACATGTTTTATGTTATTTCCAATTGTCATTTATTTAGCAATTTTTATTAAAAATGCAATTAACTCTGCTTATCGTTGGAAGAGTACACCCATTATTCAGGTATAACACACTTTCATTTCTATTTCCATTTCAGTCATTAATTAAGCAATTTATACCGTTTTGATTTCATTTTCATATGAAATATATTTCATTATCATGTTATTATTGTCTTATATAATGATGTGTATATGTCACAGGTTTAGCATTATGTCATATAGAGGTAGGAGCTTTTCACGATCGTCAGGAGGCGATGGTAGTGGCCCATCGCAAGAGCCACAACGTCCAGTAGTATCGTTAGTTCCTAGAGCAGATGGGTAAGAATTAAATTTTATTCAGCATCTTTTTTTATGATATACGTACTTATCTATATCGTACTTAAAAAACAGGGGGTTCGACCTACTTCCCTCTAAGGTTGTGTTGGACGTCTCTAGAGCTGCTTATCGCAGTAGGATCAGTGCTTGCTGGCCGAAGTGGGATAGCATCCCTCCTCACATCATAGAGTGCATATGGCAGGATGTCTTAGTATGTGTATTTTTCTGTTTTCCATTTTTAATTCGTTTTTGTCGTTTTCCTACTGTTTATCGTTTAAAGTGTAATTTTTTTAACACAGGCTGAAATAGACATCCAGACAGACGATATGATGCAGGCACAAGGATACTGGATGAAGAAGATGCGCAAGAACTACAGGGACACGATATCGGAGATTAAGAAATCTGGTAAGAAACCACGGTGGATGGGAGAGAGCGTGTGGCAAGCTTGGTTGAGATACTGGGAGACGGACGAGGCGAAGGCAAGTATACTAATTTTTTTTGAATTATTAATTTAACGTGATCGAAAAATAATGTATCAAATTTTGAATGTACAGGCAGAGTCGGATAGAAACTCCGCAACTAGAAATAAGAATCCCGTCACTCATCGCGGAGGATCGAAGTCGTTTCAGCAGTATCGGCAGGAGTTGATAAATTTACTGAATAATAAATGTAAATAGTTTATGCTATATGATATTAAATGTATAATAATTGTATGTAACGATCAACTTTAGGAAGCCGAGGCACATGGTCCTGTCAGCTATATGGACGTGTTCACCCGTACGCATGCTGTCGAGCATGTTAATCCAGACGGGACTGTTTCGTATACATGGCAGGACGATAAATCCAGCAAAATCCATGTAATCATATTTCATTTTATTCAGTATTAGTAATTGTTTTAACTGTTAAACTATAATGATATAAGATATGATATTATTAATTTGTTAATGCAGGAGAAGTTTATGGAGCAGCGGCAGAAACTCCTTGTTGATACGGGTCGAGATCAGCTGACGACCGATGAGGAGGACGTTATTTTTGAGTCCGTTATGGATCCAGCAGAGCATGGTCGACGATACGGATTTGGAAATCTAGCGGTAAATAATTTACTTTTTCTTAAAATACTTCAAATTTGATATTTTGACCTTTTCAAAACAATAAACTTGAATTTTATTCATTTTTCCATTGTTGCAGTCCAGTAGCCAGAGTAGGGGACGGCGGAGTAGAACTCAGAGCGATCTAACTGATATTGAAGAATTACGGACTAGAGTGTCCCAACTAGAGGAGCAGAACCGCCAACATGCCATGCAGACCACACAGTTGCTAGAGTACATACAGCAGTTTGGTGGCCGCTTCCCTTCCTCGGCTGGCTCTGGATCTGGCGGAGATTGATTCATTGCTTACTTGCTTGCTCGTTTAGGTATGTTTTGTTTTAGTTTTGAATTATTTGGTAGATGGGTGATTTAACTGTTGATTTATGTATAAATACGTTTGATACACTTGCTTTTATGGTTGTATGGCGATGTGGATGAGGATGTTGATGATTTTGTGTATTCATAACATGATAGAACACTTACTGTTATGATTATTGTCAATGTTGGGATGATTATGTATATTATGTATTTTTTTGATTTAATTTTATTTATTTGTGTGTTTATTGAATATTGTGTAGTTTGGGTTTTGATATTTGGTTGGTATATTGTATACTGCATTGATATAATAGTGTTTGGAAGAGAAATGTGGTTGGAAGGCTATATTTGCAACGAAAATTAAAAAAAAACACAGCAGATTTCCGACGGCTTCCGACGGCTCTCGACGACTTACAGGTCAATATTTCTGACGGCTACCGACGGCTGCCGGCGGCCTGTAGCTCATTATTTCCGACGGTTTCCGACGGATCCCGACACATGTCGGCATCCGTCGGAAACCGCCGGAAACCGTCGGAACCCGTCGGAAATATGTTCGACAGGCACCGTCGGAAGCTGTCGGAAATACTGCTCTCCGACGCAATAAATTCCGACGGCGGCCGACGGCTTTCGACGGCCGCCGACGGTTTTTGGCCGTCGGAAATCGCGTTTCCCCTTGTAGTGTGATAACCGACCTGAAGACATTGATAAAGTTTAGTGGGAGGGGTTGGTCGACATTGAGTATACTGATAAGAGGAAAAAACAATGCAAGACGAATTGGTACATAGTAAGCCTTTCACAACTAATCGCGATTATATTTTATAAGAATATATTTATATTTATTCATGTAGGAAACGGATAATCTTGAATGTAAAATTACACGAGCAAAGGCATGGAAAGTGGCGCACACAAGTAAACAAACCAGAGAGGTGCTTCCTTGCGCTGCTGAAAAATATGTAAGTCATTTATGGTACATTATCCTGTTTTCCAAAACTTTGATGTGCTTAAGATCTGTGCATACATAAGAAATTTCATGTTCCTAAGAAATGACATGTTCGACATTTGTATATATGAAACTGCACATGCAACAGATTTTGGCAACTTTTGAAATATGGATGTGTAAAAAATCTGGACATTGGATTGGCTTGTTGAACGGTACCATTTTTCTTTTTATTTTGGTAACAAAATAATTGCTTCTTCGGTTTTGACTTCAAAACTACTGTTAAACAAAATTAAGCTATTTTATTTATAAGTAGTTTTGGCAATCCGTAGGGAGTTGACAATAAGTAGTTTGCATTTAATCCCACCTCAATCGATAAGCTTCAGGTAGATTTAGTTTGCTTTTAGTTCAGGACTGATTAAGTTTCACATAATATATTTTGCATAGGCTATCATACCATATTATCTACCTTGATACACATATTTGACTATGTTAATTAATTATCGTCTCCCTATGTTTTAGAACTTAAGTTTGCCAAATGCGTAGAGCATTCTTTGATACTTCAACTCTGGTATGTTCAATTGTTTAGAAAAATATTCATTGTCATCACACTAATTATCTTTGGAGATTAAAAAATAGTTCATAAGTGGGTAAAAGCAGAAGTACAGTTGTCCATTTACAATTCAAATGCATGATATATTTAACCTCCTGGCCAATATTTAGGGATATAGTTTTCCTCAACTGTACAACTGTGTTATTCACAAGTTGGTAAACTATTTATAAGTTGGTCTTTTAAAACTGGAAAGCTATTTAAGGATATGGTTTTTCTCAACCGTCTATCCTGTAAATGTTATTCTCTAAATGTATAACATGATTTTACATTCGTTGGTCTATTTTATCAGATACCAAAATTAATTATTATTTTGGTTTTGACCAACCGTTTGACATATCCATGTGTAAATTGAGAGCAGCCTGCTTCTGTAGGTTTTATAACGTCGGGAAGTATGTTTTCATGTTGTGTTCAAGTCGGGTTGTGTTCTCGTGTGTATAGGTGATTCTGTACAAGTGTGAATACAGATATACATTTGAAGTATATTTGCATGCTTGAACTTGTCAGGGCGGATGGTTATTAAAGTTGCTAACTAGGCTCTTGCCTAAACATGTTGTGCCTTCAAATGATAATTTACATGTAGATATTATTTTATTTTTACTTACATATAGTGCTGCTACGTTCTATTATGCAATTTGACATTTTGCAAAATTATAAACTATGTAGGCATTGATAGAAGCAACCGAAGAAAGACAAAAATCAGAAGTTAGTGTTAATGGAGAAGATGGAATAAGAAGTTTAGAAGATTTTGAAAAAATCCCGTTGCCGAAGTTTTTTGGGATGATAAAAAGAGAAGCTAGGTATTAGCTCTACGTCTAATGTAAAGCAAGTAAGACTCTATCAAGCTTCAAAAGCCATTATCAATTACAAAGAGAATGCAAATCAACAATGGAAAACAGAGATGCGTGAAGAGATGAAAACGATGAGTTTAGCTATAAATGGCATGAGATGATGTATAAAGATGCTTCTAATTCATATTGGAGGAAATGTGACATGAAACACCCCACACCCTTTAGTATATCCAAAAAGGACACACTAAAGGATATGGTGCGTTATAGGTATAGCTAAAACTTACAGAGACTAATAATCACAAGACAAAATAAATAAAATAGCAAAACATTTAAAATTAAACTTCATTACTCCATAAAATAAGTCATAAAACTAAATACATAATATGTCTTAAAAACCGAATGCATATGTCTCATGAAAAATACCATCTCAGTCACATCATAAGAGTACATAAATAATAAAAATCATCCCCCTCATAAGTTACCATTACATCCAAAGTCATATGAAAAGAAAACTGAAAAGAAAAAGAATACATGAGAAAGCTCTGCAAATGAGTCTCCAAGAAATCCAAATCTACTGTCCTTGCCTCTGCTGGCCTATGGAGGGGGGAAAGGGGAAATAGAGGAGTGGGTCAGACTACAAGTCTGGTGAGTGAAAGTAACTACTAGTATTTTAAGCAAGATAAAGATAATAGACTTAGCAACCGTTCTAGTATAAAAGGAAAGAAAGGAAAGAAATAACTAGATTAAAGTAAAGTTTAACTATTTGCTTTGCTTAGATAGTTTTGTTTGGATTGTTTGCACTTTTCTAAAACTGCTTTGATTAGGCTGAAATCCCAATCCTAGTTTAATTAGGCTGAAATCATAATTCTACCATTCGATCAGCCTTCTACCTCTGTTGTGCCACTGTGAGCTAGTCCCATCATGTGGGTCCCGTAGCAAAAGACACCTGTAGCACTTTGGAACTCAATAGCTACTTATCTCCCTACTTCGAGACCGCACGCTCGGTCACCGTCGGTTCGCACTATCTGTTGCTCCCTCTTTTGACCTCTTATCTACCTGCTTCAGCATAAGCGTGTCCAGGCTCACCTGATCTATTGTGAGACCATCACTTCTAGTCTGATAAGGTCCTGCCCAGTCTCATCTAAGTGTTTTGTGAGACCATCAGTCCTAGTCTGAAAGGGAAATGCTGCCAGATACGGGTCTTAACAAACAAAATCTAGTTGCGCCCCTTGCCCAAATCCCTTAATTTGAGCTTATATCTTTTCGACCCTTAATTACTCTAGTTAGCATAAGCGTGTCCCAGCCTCACCTAATCTGTTGTGAGACCATCAGTTCCTGACTGAAAGGGAATGCTATTGGTATAGGCCCTATTTCTGTTCTTTCTTATTAACTTAGTGTAAGTTCTTTTAAAATAAGTCTCTTCTGTTATTTCTGCTATATTTGCTTATTAACTTTATCTAAGTCTTAAAATAAGCCTCTTTTGTTATCTTTGCTATATTTGCTTATTAACTTTATCTAAGTCTTAAAATAAGCCTCTTTTGTTATCTTTGCTATATTTGCTTATTAACTTTATCTAAGTCTTAAAATAAGCCTCTTCTGTTATTTCTGCTATATTTGCTTATTAATTTATTCTAAGCTTTAAAATAAGCCTTTATTGTTCTTTCTGCTTAATTATAACCTATATAATTGTTATTCTTCTTTTCTATCTTTTTAGTTATAACTACTAGTTATAAACTTGCTTGCAAATGTCTCAAATTTGCCTATTTCAGTCTATCTTCTTTTTATTACAGTCTTTCTTATTTTACATCTAATTTCTGTAAATTTAGTGTTATTCTATTTTAATCCATATTAGCGAATTATTCTCTTTTTAATAATCTATTCGTGTAAAAAGGAATAAAAAGGAACTAACATTTACAGACTAAATTTTAACGTAAAATAAATGTAAATAAATGCAAATAACAGTAAATAACTGTAAATAACTGAATAAAATAGCTGAATAAAAATAACTGAATAAAATAGACTTAAAAGAACTTTAGAAATTAGCTGTAAACAACTTATACAAAAATTGTCTCAAAATTGCAGAAAAATTACAACTATTGAGAACCCTATTATTTTAAATTACTTAAAAATCTAAAATAATTACTAAACACTCACCCATGGTCCTCTGCTCTAGTCCTTGGTCTTCCTTGATCCACTTCTAGAGCGTAGAATATTTTTAACAAAAAGATCTTCTCCTAAGAAAAAATTTCTTTTTAGAGTCCAGCCTCAGGCAATGACCCGGATAGGAGAAAATCTAAATGAGAAAATTAGCTAGGCCTAGGGTCTTATTTATAGTGTCACTTGGGGATCTCAGACCGTTGGATTTGAAGATTAAATCTGGTGCAACCATGTCGTAGGCTCGCTGGGAACCGTCGGATGGAAGCATGAACGCACGGGGATCGAATAGAAATAGCAAAATGACGTGTTCAAATCGAACTGGACGAAGTTACGTAAAAGAATGCAAGGCGGGTCGACCAACCTGTCGACCAACACATGCTAGGGTCGACCTAGCGATGGTGAGGGTCGACCTAGCCTGTATTTTTTTCTTTCTGTTTTGTTAATTCCTTATTTGTTTCGTAACTTCTCATTTTACCTCAGATTTTTACAAACTATATATGAAATTTGACCAGAAAATTACCACGGATAGAATGGTGCAACTCCCGTGGTGCAATTCTGATAATTTCTCAAAGTTATTTTATTATTTAATTAATTCGTTAATTAATTACTATTGCTTAAATTTCGGGTTGTTACATTCTCCATGGATAGAAGAATGAAATAAATATTTTCATCCAAATTCTACAACCAACTACTCAACCATCGTCCATTACACCCATTTTCCTTAAGTTTTTCTAATGTAATTATGATATATATGCAAATAGTGTGGTGTCAATGTTCCTAACTAATGCAAAAGATTAGGCGGTATACTGATTCAGTCGACCTCATTTTTATGCAATCATGTTCCTGCTATGTATACAAATGAATGCAAATTTCCTAATGATAACTAATAGTTTTATATGCGTGCTACAATCATCATCCAAATGCAACAATCATATGATAATCATCCATTTATAGCAACCGTTAAATAAAATAAAATGCAAATGCGCACACATCCATATGCATATGCTCTAATGACCTAGTTAGGCCAATCCCAAAGATATAATAGTGCCTAGTGTATGTATATGCGTCCACTAGCAAACACTTGCAACCACTAGCATCTCTCATACATAACATGTTCTAATAACATGTTTACATCAAATCCTACCATCCATAGGTTAAATCCTAAGATCTACCCTCCCAAAGGATAATAAAGGAAAGAACCTATTCAAAACTAAAGATGAAAACATGAAATTCAAAATTTATTATCAAAGAGATGTAGATAAGAGGTACGTATTTTCTCCTAATCAAATCAATCTTCTCCGAAGAATTTCTAACCATGTCGGGACCAAGTAGCAATCTCTTTGTAGACTCTAACCAACAGGAAAGCGACTTGCACGGTCTTCCATGAAGAGCTTCGAAAGGTGCCATTCCAATGCCAGCTTGAAAACTATTATAATACGCGAATTCCACTAAAGGAAGATGCTCCCTCCAAGCTCCTCCAAAATCAAAAATACACATCCTCAACGACATGTGTCTTACTATATTACTAATATCACCTTACTATATAGTCTACACACATGAAGCAACAGTCCTAGTGTAACGACCCGTAATTTCGCTACTTCAAAAATATGAGATTTCGTTCGTTTTAAATTTAAAAGGAATTTAAATCTTAAATAAATATGTTATATATAATAAATAATTATTTATTCTTATAGTTAATAAATTTGGATTTTAGAACAAATCAACAAAAGTTAAGCTTTGTTAAAAATAAATAAAGGCTTAAATAAATGGGTTTAAATATTTATTTGATAAGTTAAATTTTATTTAAAACATCTAAAAAATATAATGAAAGTATATTATATATTTAAAAATAATGTTAATAACCGTTTTACAAAAATAACCAAAATTTGTCGTATTTTGTCAGTTTTTTACATACACTATAAAATTAAAGATTTTGATATTATTCAAATACGATTTTAAAATATGAATAGACATGTTTTAATTTATTTAAAGAATGGAAAGTTTCATTTTAAAATTTGGTTTACATCAATATATAGCTTAACAAAAACGTCAAATTTTGACTGTAAAATTTGTCGACAAAAACACCGTTTTCAACCGAAACAAGTTGTTGCAACTTAATACATTTTCTAACATACACATATGCATAAATACAACTTTACAAACTTTTAAAACATTTAAACATTTAACACTAAAAGACAAAAGAGGTTTACTTTTGAAAAGTTAAAATAAATGTATAAAAGTGAAAAGACATGATTTGACTAATTAAATTTTATTTTAAATCTTTATAAACAACATCATTACACTCATTTCCATCAACATTAATGCTTAAGTCATATCACTTATGGAAAAGGAGCAAAATGTTATTTTAACATTTTAAAATTAAGAAAATAATGCAAACATCATTTCTTAAGTACAAATTCAAATCAAACCATTTATTCTCCATTAAGCAAAAGTCAAATCAAGGGTAAAAAAGTAAATGAAAAATCAAAAAGTAGTGGAGGGTATTTTAGTCATTTGCCATTCAATATCTCAATTATAAATAAACATGCACACCTTTCATTTTTCTCACATTTCATTCTTTCCTTCTTCTTCACTTTCTCCATCTTCTTCACCTCCATTTCCATGGCTTCCCACCTCCATTTTCCTTCTACCTTAAAGTCATTCACCTTACCCCTCTCCAAAATCACCTACCCACCCTCAAACACCACACGGTCGAGCCCTACCCACCTAAACCCGAGCCCAAACTCCCCCTAGACCACCAATCCTCCTCCACACTCAAGGTCGTACACCTCTTCTCCTTCAAAAAGCTCACGGCCAAACAAAAAAAAGAAAAAGAAAGGAAAACAAAAGCGGTTCGGAAAGAAAATAAGTTAAGGCAAGAATTCAAGACGTTCGGGAAAAGCGCATTTGTTCGAAAAGCACGTTAGCCTACAAAAAAAGTTTGACGGAGTGAATATGAAGGTGAGAAATTCTTATCGCTTTAGAATTTATATTTTGGTTATGTTAAAACAATTATATTTATATCCTTATGACATATGAATGCTTATTTGATTGTTAATATGGATGATTTGATAGTTGGTTAAATAATTGAATTGTGATAATATATCCCGTTATGGTATTAATAGTGAATGTTGGATTTGAAGTCATATGTTATGTGATTTGTAGAATGGATGTTATGTTAGTGATGAATAAGGACATTGGTTATGTTCATTTTGATTAAGTGATCCTTTGTTAATAAGACCATATTTTAGTAATATGAGATATTTTGCAAAAATAAGACTCTTTTTTATTAGAAGTGAAATTAAAGTAAAAATAAAAGAGGATTTGAAATTTGAAGTGAATCGAATTTAAAAAGGATAGTTAAATTGAAATTGAAATTGAGATGAATAGTGAAATTGAAATTGAAATCAATTTTGAAAATTTAAGTTTAGTTTGAGATTTAATTGAAGTTTAAATTGAAATTAGATTTGAAATCTAAGTTTTAAATATGTTTAATTTGAAGTTAGAATAGAAATTGAATTGAAATTAGAATTTAAAATTTTAATATTAAAATAATGTGAATATAATAATATTATAATATGGTGATAGTGAAAATATATTTTAAATACTTTAAAAAGTGAAAATATTGATTTATAATGATTTTATAAGTTATAGAATTCAATTTGAATAAATTATTTCAAATATTGAAAAATAAGTTAAAACAATGTGCATCGCGCAACGGTAGTTCGCGATTTCGCGCCGAAAAGTTCAAATGAGTTTATAGAGTGGAATATAGCTCGGAATTCTTCGAGATAAGAAAATTCCAGACTATTATATCCATATCTTCTAAACGAAGAAATAAAATCAAAATTTTGTTGAGTAGATTTTGAATTAAGTCCAAATCAATTTTCTAGAAAAATCGCGTTTGTGCAATTAAGTGACCATAATTGGAAATCTGTTTAAATGAACGTTTTTAATATTGGAAAAATATGAAATAAATTTGATAAATCTATTTAAATGGTTTAAAAGATATTTGGAGTGGAAAATATGAATTATCGAATGTTTAAAAGTTGATTTAAACAAATAAGCTTATATAGCACTTTCCGTAGCACTTTTATGCTGCAAATGGTATAACTTTTTTGAAAATAAGTTTAAATGTAACAATTTTTCCCAAAATCAATTATGAATATTTTTAAAAAGAAAATTAAGCGTTTTAAAAGATAATTTGGAATCTTTATAATCAAATCCAAAATTAAGTTGATAACGGAGTATGCGGAAACGACTAGTACATTTGTCCTACCTGTGAGATCTGGGAAGATAAAACAAGGTGTTTAACTAAGGTTAGGGATGGAGCAACCAGTGCCCTGAACTTACCTGGCCTATGTTTTCTTTTCTTAGGCGAGGGGTGGAACAGATCGAAAGGAAAGCCCGGATGCTCTTAAAAAAAAGATTGTATTAAGTTTTTCAAAATAAAAGAAGATTAGTATTATCAAATTTAAGCAATCTCCAAAATGAACAAACTACGACTTGGATTGCATAGAGATAATCTTCATATACTAGATATTAAAATCCGAAGAGGGAACTCGTCCTATTCATGGAATTTAAAAGGTGATTTCACCGTTATTCCGCACATAGCACTTGTTGAATATAGAAATTGATGTTGAGTAAAATTACAATGATTTCTATGATCCTTTTTACTCAAAAATGTTTGCTAAGATTTATTTTAGGGTTTATCGTAAACGATGTCTTAAATAACATTGTTTTTAACCTGCCTTAAAGTTAAAGGATTTAATTGAAAGTTAAGTAAATTTGAGATATTATCCAAAGCAAAAGAATGAATTTCTTAGAATTATTCTAAGTCGAAAGAAAGAGATTTCGAAATCATCCGAAAAGAGTTAAAGTGAAAAGAGACTTAATAAATCATGTATACTCATATTCACTTTTTATCGATAATTGGATTTCGAAGGAATCAGGGTCGGATTTGGGTGATTCCTATCCGAAAACCACTTTGAACCAATGTATACGTTCGAATGTGAAGACATATTGAATATGATGATTATTGAAGACCGTTGATCTTCATAGCGTGGAAACTGCTTGTTGAACATGCTCTGGTTGGCCCCCATTATAGAGTTATATATAAAGCAATGGTCTCCTCGTAGTGGAGATTTTTCGGATTGCAAGGACTACTCGCTACTAGTGGTAGTAGGAGAGCGCCTTCGGTTTGTCCTATTCCTGGACAATTTGTATGGACGTTTGTCTGACATTGCATTTCTAAAGATTACGGACATTGGTTTTTACAAACGTACATCTGTTTGGTGGCGGAGAACGCAACTTCTCTTAACTTAACACCCTTCCTTGAGACGTACGAGCTCAATGGTTGTATTTTTGTGGAAGGCAATTAGTAGTCAATGGAAATGGCAATGTGGCATTCAGAGATGTGATATGTGCTATGTGAAAAGGTAATCGGTGCCTCAAGCCTCATCAAACTGGAAATAACCGAAACATGATTAGATGCGGCAAGGCTAAGTGGGCCATTCCCAAGTAGGGTATGATCATCCCCTTCTAGATATATTTCTTTCCACTATGATGTTCAGGATGTAAATTTATGTGGTGTATGGAAACGAGCGCTCGGTTAAAGGTTGGTAACGACCGGGGGATGACATATTCGGTACTACCTAGTTAAAGAGGTAGGTCGGTCTTGTGTTGGTAGAGAGCAGATGTTTTGTGCCTCGGGACATCCATCTAGAGGTGTACCCATTCGGAAGGTAGATCCTTCACCTGGTCATTTGTATGGAAATCCATTCTCCAATAAGAACCTACAGACTTGATTGTAAACCTATTATGTTGGAATTTAATCAATGTAACAATTTCGGCTAAGATTAATAAGTTTATTTGCAAATGTTTTCAAAGAGATGTCATTAGAAATAATATCAAATGTTTTGATATAAAAATGCTTTAGTTATCATAAGGTAAAAACCCGTCCGGGTTTATATGTGGGCATGGTCTTATGAGATACTCTTTATTTTCAAAGGATTTTATTTAAAGGCTGATATATGACACTGTCATTCATTATTGAATTTTTCTCACGCTGGTTTATCAAGCCTGATCCAGGTATTTTCAATGCTCGGGTCAGATCCGAGTAGTTTCAGGTTTAGTCAAATACGATTGGATTTTTCTAGAGGAGAGCTAGAGATATTCATCTACGTATGGAAATATTCTATTATCCACTGTACTTAGTTTGTTTCAGTTGATGTTTTTCAACAATTGTAAGGACGGATGTTTATAACTATCCAGGATGAATTTAGGTTAGACTCTGATATATGTATTTAAATGTTTTCCACTGTAAAGATATTTATTCAATATTATATGCACTTCCATTCGTGTGAGATTTTGTTCTGTCTTTTCTTTATTATCCTTCATGTTCCGTATTTTCGTGCAATTTGAGTTGGACATGTGTGGTTTATTATCGATTCAAAGGGTATGGAAAAACGGGTCGTGACATTTGGTATCAGAGCTGAAGGTTAAGCGAGAACCTTGGCTTTGTTATGGGTAAAGTCTCATCAGAGATAGGATTAGTAATATCCTAGGATGAGTAACTCATTAGAGATAGGGTTAGTAACATCCTAGAATGAGTTATGAGAGTATTATATATATGAGCGCGTATTTATTAATTTTATAAAAATAATTTTGTTTTAAAAAAAAAAATTGGTAAATGAAATAGTTTTACCTTAGGCTTATATTTCAAATATACAAAGAGGATATTATTATATTTTGGGTTAGAAATTAAGGATTGATTGTAATTTAGCTTAGTAAAACTAAAATATGAATATCTTGTGATTAGAATCGCACAATTTGACTATAAGATATTCCATATAGAATCAATTAGTTGAAAACTAGAATTTAGAACATTAATCATATACCCTTTGGTATTTAGTATTAATAAATAATAATGATTAAGTGATTTTCATAATGGATGGATTTAAAAGCTAAGTACAAGTATCGTGTGAAGTAAAATTCACGATTTGATTATAAGATATTTGATGATAATATTGAAGCTAGAAGTTGTAACTAGAGAAAGTAAAGAGAAAATGCATGCTTAGAAAAAAAAATTCTTATCAATAAGATAGAAAAAGATAAGTCGGAATTGAGACTTTGTGTAACAACCCGCATATTTTACGATTATATATTTAAATGTTTTATTTAAATATAGCATAGTTAATCGGATTAAAGTCCGAAATGTTACTTTCTGTAAACAGTCGAATTGGGACTCGAGGCCACTTCCATTGAGTCCAAAATGGCGTTTACAATTGTTTTGAGTATAAACATCGATATGTTTGGAGTTGAGTAGAATTTTGTTATTTTTTTATTTGGGCTTTGGGTTTGGGTTTCAGTCCACTAACCCAACATAATACCCTAACTCCTCTACTCTTCATCCATTCACTCATTCTATTTCCTAACACTCAAGCTAAAGTAAAAATGGGGGAAAAGAATGGGAAATAGAAATTCCTAAACCCTAGTTTTGATTAGGAAACTCAAATTCAAGTCCAAAATCAAGGAGAAGCTTAGGTAAGCATCCTCTTCATCTTCTCCATCTCTATCTCTCTTCAATTTACAGAAATTCCTATAACCTAACTTAGGAAAAACTTCACCTTTGATAATAGATTGAAGATTCTAGAGGAATATTGAAGAGGAATTGGTCTTGCTTTGTTTTAAAGCTTCTCATTCGTGTCTTTGAGTTTTAAAGGTAAGTTCTTTAACTCACATCTACGTCTATAACTTTCATTGTTGTTAGGTATGAATTCCTAACATCTATTCAGGTTCATTTGCTTTTGATTTGAATTGATTTGGTGAATTTTTCAATTTTTGTTTTTTTAAGTCCAATTCTATGAAAATCCTACTATGGATGTTTGGACATGATATTTTGGGTGTATCAAAGAGCCTATAAGGCTGGGTTGTCGCTTGGCATAAATCTCTAGTCTTCGTTGCTCATCCGATTGCTCCCGAATCGTTTGGCCATCCTGGCCTAGGCAAAATGTTGCCCAGACCAGGTGACCAGACGTCTGGTTGCTCAAGTCCAGACATCTGGTTATAGACCTGGACAAGAAAAAAAATAAGCACGTAGAAAATAAAATGGCAGAAACCAATTCCAGACGTTTGATTTATAGGTTCAGACGTCTGGTTAGGGCTCAGACGTCTGTTTTGAAATTTCAAACGTCTGGGGTTTTCTGAATTATTTCCAGAACCTAAATCCAGACGTTTGGATTCTAAACCAGACGTCTGAAACTGTGCATTTTGCCTATTTGCCTTTTTTGAGTGGATTTCCAATTTTAATCGATTTTGTTGATCCGGTTAGTTGTTATCACTTATTATCGACTTTAATGACTTCTTTCTTTGGATTTTTTTGGGAATACCCATTTGATGGATTTGATATTGATTTTTATGGTTTTGATTCACGTCGTCGAATGTGAATTTTTGGTTGATCGATTGTTTATACAATCGTTTTTTGTGATTTGTCACTTTTAAAAATAAAAAGGTTTCTATACTAGTAGTAAATATTCAAACGCTTCCGTAAAGATGATTTCAATACCATTTTTAGTACAAAACTCGTTTTTAAATCCGTTTTCCAATCTATTAGTATATACGAACCTTTACCTCATTCGTACGAGAAATCCAATTAAACGACTTAGCAAAACAAGTGGTATGAAACGCTTGCGTTTACTTTGTCGGTTAATTCTTAGACTTGTTCGATTGAAATCTTGTGACAATTTTCGAATGGAAATCTACAATTTGTTCGTAAATATTTAAGTTAAGCCAGTGGTTATGGGACATGAAGCTAAACTCATTTATTTACTAGCTTAGTGTAATCTACACTTTTCTTTGATCAATGGTGATCGTTTTATGGTTTAGACTAGCGATATGCGATGTCTCTTTGTCCACCTGGGAGACTGTACCTTGTTTTATGGAGCTTCGTCTCAATTTTTATAGACTAGCAACCTATGGTTTTATGGTGTGTGGTTCATCGGGCGTACCATTATCGTACTACGTCATTGTTCCAGCTTATTAGGTTCATCGGGCGTACCGTTATTTTACTACGTCATTGTTCCGAATTACTTGAGTATGAGGTTCCTCGGGCGTACCGTTACTGTACTACGTCGTTGCACCAGCTCTATGGTTAGCGACCATGGGATAGCGACCCGTTTGTGATACACGTGTTGGTGAGTTTTCATGCTCTCATTTGTGATAGGCCTCCCCCTTTATGTTTTTTCTGGATTTCTAATTGTTGATTTCTGCAATTTGTGTTTCACCAATTTTTGTGATTGGCATTATTGTGTTTTGTCAATATTTGGGGTTTGGTGAATAAGCTAAAGAATGTGCTATTCTTTTTGGTGTTTGAGTAGATTTGAGATATGGTATGATTTTTATTGTTATTGAATGTATACTTGTCATGGTATGGCATTATTGTTATCATACGTTTTTGTCATATCTCTTATCCTATCTCATTTTATATGATATTTATAGCTAGACTGATCCGTTTATTATTTTCTTCTTAGATAATACTCGGGTCAGACCGAGGTATTCCAAGTGCTTCTACTTGACTTCTTATCTGGGACCATCATCTGATTTTTGGCTAACTACTTTAAATTAGTAGTTTTTGCTTTTATACATTCGAGATAGAGACTCCTTGATGTATAATTATTCTTTTGTCTAGCATTTGTACCTATTTTCTTTTGTGATGTAGTGGACCTTTTATGACCACTACTTTGATGTACACTTTTATGTGCTATATTCATATCTGTTTCCACCTTTGTGATATCAATATATGTGACTGATTTGTGTTATGTTTATTTCTATATTTGTTTTCGAAGCACACATAGCCACTGTGTGGTAACTTTGAGTTAGTACCTGATATGTCGGATTTCGTTATATTATCTAACATATCGCTACTCGCACAAAGCAATTACACAGATGGTCGCTCCTCAATAGCCTTATTCTTCGTGCTAGTCGACGACATTACCCCGTAGTGTCCATGGCTAGTGTGAGTATAGAGGTGGGGCGAGACAGCTTGGTATCAGAGCCAAACTTCGGAATGATGTAGAATAATCTAGCAAGGATCATTGTCCTAAGTCTTTCTTAAGAATCGTGCCTTAGGATTTAATTCGAGTCATTGGACCCGTACTATCCTATTTTCTTTTGTGATGCCTTGTTTTATCAATCAAGTTTGTTTGATATTCATTCTGAGAATAACCTTTTTTCCTCTTCTTTCTTTCTTTCTTAAAGAAGAGAAATGGTTAGACCTGACCGTCCCAGTGCCGGTCAATCTAGTGCTACTCCTCAGGATGGAGTATTTATGTCTTCCCAGCAGCTCTTAGATGTTGTAAGAATGCTCAAGCTGTCGGAGCCATTCCAGAGCCTACTCATCCTAAATCCGGGTTTGCACGTTTATGCAGTGATTATACCAATTTGGGTGGAAGGCCATTCAAGGGTTCTGAAAGCGTTATAGAAGTCCAAGCTTGGCTTAGATCGTGCGACCGCATCTTTTCTCGCATGAATCTTATTGATCTTCATCGAATCCAAGTGGCTTCTAGCATGCTCCAAGAAAGAGCATTAGATTGGTATGAGCTTCTGATTTCGTAAATTATCAAAGCGGATCTTACTTGGGAGCAATTCCGGGAAAGGTTCGAGTTAAAATTTGTGCCAGAAGCTGAAAAAGTATCTTTAGCTCGACGCTTTATCCACCTTGTTCAAGGTGAATCTTCTGTGACTGACTATGTCGCATCTTTTGAATCTCTTTCTAAATATGGGGTCGAGTATATTAATATCCCATTGAAGAAAAATCAGAGGTTTGTCTATGGGTTGAATAAGAACCTCAAAAAGCCTTTACTCCTAAAACTAGAAGTTTCTTTTGATCAGCTTGTTGATATCGCTCTTCGACTTGAAGAGGCCGATAAAGAAAGTGATGTTGAAGTTGTGGGTGCCAAACAGAACTTCAACAACAACAAAAAGAGGCCTATTAAGTTCAAGCCTAATCCCAACAAGAAAGGGAAGCAAGCAACTTCAGCAGCAAAGACTTCTACCTCTAGTCGTGGGCAATGCTACAATTGTGGTTCTAAGGACCATTATGCAAATAGGTGCCCAAAACCTCTTTTTTGTCGTTATTTCAAAAGTTCGGTTCATCTTTTATCTTCATGCCCCAAACTTCCAACCAAGAAAGAGGGAAAGCTAAATGTTGTGCAAGCTCCTAGTAACACTACTCTTGGCCAAGGTATTTCTCATTCTATCCTTGATGGCATTATTATATTTCGTGATCTTCCTATTCGAGTTCTTTTTGATACGGGTGCATCTCACTCTTTTATATCAAAAGAACTTGTTGATGCTTTGTCTTTGAATATTATTAGCTTGATGACTTCATTGAGAATTGCGAATTCGGTAGGTGGATCCGCAACACTCATTTACTTTGTAAAGATGTCGAAATTATTTTATGTGATTATGCTTTCCGAGCCGATTTGCATGTTATGCGTTACCTAGGTTTCGGAATGATTTTGGGGATGGATTGGCTTAACCGTTACAAAGCCCATATCCTATGTCCCGAGAGGACTATTTATCTTCGACATTCTCAATCTGTTAAGCAGATTTCTATTGTTCTTAAAGATTCAGATTCCAATTTGGTAGCATCCTTATATTCTCTAAACCCGCGTGATGACGATAATGATGACGAGGAAGATGTCATTTCCCTTATTCACGTTGTTCGTGAATTTCCCGACATATTTGAGCCCGTTTTAGGATACCACCTAAGCGAGCAATTGAGTTCAGAATTAATCTAGTTCCTGGAGCTCAACCTATTACTCGTCCTCCTTATCGTATGTCCAATAAGAAAAATGAGGAGATGCGTAAACAATTATCCGAATTGGAAGCAAAACAGTTTATTCGTTCTAGTTCCTCTCCATGGGGAGCTTCGGCTATTTTTGTGAAGAAATCTGATGGTACACTTAGGCTTTGCGTTGACTACCGCAAGCTTAATGATCTCACCATCAAGAATAAATATCCCTTACCTCGGATTGATGATTTATTCGATCAACTTAGTGGTGCTAGAGTCTTTTCACAGTTAGACTTAGCAACCGGTTTTCATCAGCTCCGTATTGCAGAGGATAGCATTCCTTTGACTTCATTCCGTACTCGTTATGGATCTTATGAATGGCTTGTTATGCCATTTGGTTTGACGAATGCTCTAGCTTATTTCATAGACCTTATGAATCAAGTTTTCAAAGACTTCCTCGATCGATTTGGTCTCATCTTTATCGATGATATTCTTGTTTATTCTAAAACCGAGGAAGAGCATGAAAAACATCTTCGGATTGTGTTGGAAACTCTTAGGAGCAACCAGTTGAAAGCAAAATTTTCTAAATTCCACTTTTGGCAATCTCGTGTGAAATTTTGGGGCATATTATTTCTGAATCCGGAATTTCCGTGGATCCTTCAAAGATTGAAGCGATTTAAAATTGGAAGAGACCGGAGAGTGTGACAGAAGTCCGTAGTTTTCTTGGATTGGCGGGCTATTACCATCGTTTCATAAAAGACTTTTCTAAAATTTCCGTTCCTCTTACTAGTTTGACAAAGAAGGGAGTTAAATACATTTGGTCAGACAAATGTGAAGCTGCTTTTCAAAAATTAAAAGAACTCCTTTCCGATGCTCCTATTCTTGTGATTCCCGAAGGGAACCAAGATTTTATTGTTTATACCGATGCTAGTCGTGTTGGTTTGGGAGCCGTTCTCATGCAAAGGGAACGTGTTATCGCTTATGCTTCTAGGCAATTAAAGTCTGCCGAGACTACATATGCCACTCATGATTTAGAGCTCGCAGCTATTGTTTTCGCCCTTAGAATTTGGCTTTATTATCTTTTGGGAGAGAAATTTGTACTCCACACCGATCATAAATCTTTGAGGTATTTATTTTCTCAAAAGGAACTTAATCTGCGTCAACAACGTTGGCCCGAGTTCCTTGCATCTTATGATCTTGATATTCTTTATACTCCCGGAAAGGGAAGTTGTGTTGTCGATGCCCTTAGTCGTAAGCAACAAGCGGTTGTTTCCATGATGATATTTGAGTGGAATGATCTCGAGACTTTATCCACTTGTGAGATTCGAGATCGTGAATCCAATTCATGTTCATCTCTTGTTTTATGTAGCCTTGAGGCTCATCCTTCTCTTTTAGACCGCATTCTTGAGGCTCAAAAGCATGATCCCGAATTGGTTCTTCTTAGCCAAAGTGTAGGGATCAAAATAAGGTTGATGGTTTGAAAGATTTTGAAATCGATCCTCGTGGTGGCATTTGAAAGTTTGGTAGACTTATTGTGCCAAACATTTGTGATCTTCGTAAAGACATTTTAGAAGATTCTCATCGTTCTAAATTTACCATTCATCCCGGTAGTAGTAAAATGTACGCGGACATGAAACGACTTTATTATTGGGATGGAATGAAATATGATATTGCTAATTTTATTAAGCATTGCATGACTTGCCAACTCATAAAGGCCGAGCATCAAAGGCCCGGTGGGTTATTGCAACCTTTGTACATTCCCGTTTGGAAGTGGGATCAAGTCTCCATGGACTTTATTGACGGTCTTCCCCATTCTCGTTCACGTCATGACAGTTTATGGGTGATTGTCGATAGACTTACAAAATCCGCCCATTTTATTCCCGTTCGGTCCAATCGGACCGTACCTCTTTTGGCTAAAATCTATGTTAAAGAAATCGTTAGATTGCATGGAGTCCCTACTTCTATTATTAGCGATCATGATCCATTGTTTACTAGTGGATTTTGGAAGGGTCTTCAAAAAGCTATGGGAACAAAGCTTAATTTTAACACCGCTTATCATCCTCAGTCCGATGGACAAACCGAGCGTGTAAATCAAACTCTTGAAGATCTCCTTCGTGCATGTGTTCTTGATTTTGGTGGAAGTTGGGAAAATCATATTTCCCTTGTTGAGTTTTCCTATAATAATAGCTTCCAATCTAGTATTGGTATGGCTCCTTTCGAGGCACTATACGGAAGGCCATGCCGATCTCCTTCGTGTTGGCTTGAAGTCGGTGAGAAGCTGGTTTTAGGTCCAGATTTAATTTGTGATTCCACAGAAAAGATTGACCTTATTCGTCATAGGGTAAAAGAAGCTCAAAGTAGACAAAAATCCTAGGCCGATATCCGAAGAAGGAAACTAGAATTTTCTGTGAGAGATTTGGTGTTCATTCGTGTTTCACCTATGAAGGGTGTTGTGCGTTTCAGTCGATCGGGAAAATTAGCACCTCGATATATTGGTCCATTTCCCATCACCGAACACATTGGCTCCGTGGCTTATCGCCTTTTATTACCAGCTCATTTTTCTGCTATTCATGACGCGTTCCACGTTTCTCAACTACGGAAATGCCTTAGGGATTCCGATTCTATTCTTGAGCCCGGTGTTATTGAAGAAATTAAAGTTTCACCTAATTTGACTTATGAGCAACATCCTATTCGAATCATTGCTTCGGAGGTTAAACGTCTTCGAAATAAAGATGTTCCACTGGTGAAAGTCCAATGGTCCTCAAATCCTAAGGATTGCTTTTGGGAATTCAGAGAATTCATCGAGCGAACACATCCGGACTTACTCTCTCATGCTCCCTAAGGTGAACTTCTCATTTCAAAATTTCTTCTTTTGTGTTGTTATGCCTTAGTATGGTTGTTACTTTTTATTTTCCTCTTAATTATTGCGAGGACGCAATTTCTTTAAGGAGGGGAGTTTGTACAACTCGCATATTTTACGATTATCTATTTAAATGTTTTATTTAAATATAGCATCATTAATCGGATTAAAGTCCGAAATGTTACTTTCTGTAAATTGTCGAATTGGGACATGAGACCACTTCCATTGAGTCCAAAATGGCGTTTATAACTTTATTGAGTATAAACATCGATATGTTTGGAGTTGAGTAGAATTTTGTTATTTTTCTATTTGGGCTTTGGGTTTGGGTTTCAGCCCACTAACCCAACATAATACCCTAACTCCTCTACTCTTCATCCATTCACTCAATCTATTTCCTAACACTCAAGCTAAAGTAAAAATGGGGGAAAAGAATGGGAAATAGAACTTCCTAAACCCTAGTTTTGATTAGGAAACTCAAATTCAAGTCCAAAATCAAGGAGAAGCTTAGGTAAGCATCCTCTTCATCTTCTCCATCTCTATCTCTCTTCAATTTACAGAAATTCCTATAACCTAACTTAGAAAAAACTTCACCTTTGATAATAGATTGAAGATTCTAGAGGAATATTGAAGTGGAATTGGTCTTGCTTTGTTTTAAAGCTTCTCATTCGTGTCTTTGAGATTTAAAGGTGAGTTATTTAACTCACACCTACGTCTATAACTTTCATTGTTTTAGGTATGAATTCCTAACATCTATTCATGTTCATTTGCTTTTGCTTTGAATTGATTTGGTGAATTTTCCAATTTTTGGTTTTTAAGTCCAATTCTATGAAAATCCTACTATGGATGTTTGGACATGATATTTGGGGTGTATCGAAGAGCCTATAAGGCTGGGTTGTCGCTTGGCATAAATCTCTAGTCTTCGTTTCTCATTCGATCGCTCCCGAATCGTTTTGGCCATCCTGGCCTAGGCAAAATGTTGCCCAGACTAGGTGACCAGACGTGTGGTTGCTCAAGTCCAAACGTCTGGTTATAGACCTGGACAAGAAAAAAAGTAAGCACGTAGAAAATAAAATGGCAGAAACCAATTCCAGACGTTTGATTTATAGGTTCAGACGTCTGGTTAGGGCTCAGACGTCTGTTTTGAAATTTCAAACGTCTGGGGGTTTTCTTAATTATTTCCAGAACCTAAATCCAGACCTTTGGATTCTAAACCAGACGTCTGGAACTGTGCATTTTGCCTATTTGCCTTTTTTTGAGTGGATTTCCAATTTTAATCGATTTTGTTGATCCGGTTAGTTGTTATCACTTATTATCGACTTTGATGACTTCTTTCTTTGGATTTTTTTAGGAATATCCATTTGATGGATTTGATATCGATTTTTATGGTTTTGATTCACGTCGTCGAATGTGAATTTTTGGTTGATCGATTGTTTCTACAATCGTTTTGTGTGATTTGTCACTTTTAAAATACAAAGGTTTCTATACTAGTAGTAAATATTCAAACGCTTCCACAAAGATGATTTCCATACCATTTTTAATACAAAACTCGTTTTTAAATCCGTTTTCCAATCTATTTGTATATAAGAACCTTTACCTCATTCGTACGAGAAATCCAATTAAACGACTTAGCAAAACAAGTGGTATGAAACACTTGTGTTTACTTTGTCGGTTAATTCTTAGACTTGTTCGATTGAAATCTTATGACAATTTTCGAGTGGAAATCTACAATTTTTTCGTAAATATTTAAGTTAAGCCAGTGGTTACGGGACATGAAGCTAAACTCATTTATTTACTAGCTTAGTGTAATCTACACTTTTCATTGATAAATGGTGATCGTTTTATGATTTAGACTAGCGATATGCGATGTCTCTTTGTCCACGTGGGGGACTGTACCTCGTTTTATGGAGCTTCGTCTCAATTTTTATAGACTAGCGACCCATGGTTTTATGGTGTGTGGTTCATCGGGCGTACCATTGTTGTACTACGTCGTTGTTCCAGCTTATCAGGTTCATCGGGCGTACCGTTATTGTACTACGTTGTTGTTTCGAATTACTTGAGTATCAGGTTCCTCGGGCATACCTTTACTGTACTACGTCGTTGCACCGGCTCTATGGTTATCGACCATGGGATGTCGACCCATTTGTGATACATGTGTTGGTGAGTTTTCATGCTCCCGTTTGTGATAGGCCTCCCCCTTTATGTTTTTTCTGGATTTCTAATTGTTGATTTCTGGAATTTGTGTTTCACCAATTTTTGTGATTGGCATTATTGTGTTTTGTCAATATTTGGGGTTTGGTGAATAAGCTAAAGAATGTGATATTCTTTTTGGTGTTTGAGTAGATTTGAGATATGTTATGATTTTTATTGTTATTGAATGTATACTTTTCACGGTATGGCATTATTGTTATCATACGTTTTTGTCATATCTCTTATCCTATCTCATTTTATATGATATTTATAGCTAGACTGATCCGTTTATTATTTTCTTCTTAAATAATACTCGGGTCAGACCGAGGTATTCCAGGTGCTTCTACTTGACTTCTTATCTGGGACCATCATTTGATTTTTGGCTAACTACTTTAGATTAGTAGTTTTTGCTTTTATACATTCGAGATAGAGACTCCTTGATGTATAATTATTCTTTTGTCTAGCACTTGTACCTATTTTCTTTTGTGATGTAGTGGACCTTGTATGACCACTACTTTGATGTACACTTCTATGTGTTATATTCATATTTGTTTCCGCCTTTGTGATATGAATATCTATGACTGATTTGTGTTATGTTTATTTCTATATTTGTTTCCAAAGCCTACATAGCCATTGTGTGGTAGCTTTGAGTTTGTATTTGATATGTCGGATTTCGTTATATTATCTTACATATCGGTACTCACACAAAGCAACTACACAGATGGTCGCTCCTCAACAGCCTTATTCTTCGTGTTAGTCGACGACATTACCCCGTAGTGTCCTTGGCTAGTGTGAGTATAGAGGTGGGGCATGACACTTTGAGTAAATATAATATGAAAGTGTAAGTTCTATAACTCATAAGGGAGATAAGGTAATTTGAAATTTAGACACTTTGATTAGGTTAAAAATCAAAGTTAAATTTAGGAATAAGTGATAAGGAATATCATCCTAATATAAAACTTTGAATTAGTGATACATTTTGGGTAACATTTGTAATTCATGATAAAGTATGATTAGAAGTGGATAGTTTTGAATAATATGGTTAGTAGGTTAATTGTTGGATGAAAATATTTAAGTAACAAATACCATGTGAACTAAGTTTCACAGTTTGACCATAAGGTATTTAATGGATTTAAGGTCAAGAAATTTGATTAAAAATGGATAGGTAAATAAGTTAAGTAGTTAATCATAGAATTAGTAAGAAAAGATGTACACTTAGTAAAGTTGTCTTATTAATATATGGATAAGATAAATAATGTCAGTTAAATTAAGACCTTAGATAAATAAAAATAAGTGGAAATTAGCCACAAGGGCCTCTTTAGCAAGTGGAATTAGTTTCTAGGACACACAACTGAAATAATTACTTTCAAGGACAAAACGTAAAATAATTAGTTTCTAGGGCCTAAAAACCTATGATATTAAATCCTTGAAAGTAATTGGACTGCTGACTTTGTCCTTGAAAGTAATTATTCTGCTGACTTTGGTCTTGAAAGTAATTTCTTTGAATGTGTGTCCTAGAAACTAATTGGACTGCAAAGTTTGTCCTTCTGGTGAAATGCCCCTAAAAATAAGGATTAAGTCTTTTAACTTATTATTTGAGATAATAGTAGAATTCCATAATAGTTAAACCCATAATTGAAGTAATAACAGTTTGAAGTTTGGGGATATGTATACATACTCTTAGGAAGTAAAGGTATATTATGCAGGTTTAAGTCATATTTGTATGCTTAAGTAATAATGTATTTAGAAGAAAGTAAATGGTTGTGAAATAAACTTGGATTAATTGAAATTTTGAAAAATGTATTAGGTAAAAAATGAATGTGAATAAGTACATAAGTTAAACATAGATCATTTCGGTACATAAATTTTGATCTAAGATTTGAGTACAGAACTTTGAGGTGTTTACACCAATCCAAAAAAGGATTTACCACTCGATTCTTGATGGCGAGCATTGATGAGAGTTTATGATTATGTACACGAGTTTTCTATCATAGTTGAGAGCTATTTAAGGAAAGCAAAGGTTTGTGATCAGGAAGTTTGATAAAAGTCCGCACTAGAAAATCAGAGGATTGATACTAGTTCGGAGGTAAAGTTGTGGATTCGAATAATAGATTGAATCAATTATCACATATAGTATGATGTTTTGTGTCTATCTACATAGTAGTTGGATAATTATCTTAAATAGTACGCGCTAAGATTTGGGGTTTAGTCCTTTAGTATGATATTTTGGTTGACTAATATAGATAGTTGACTTATGACTATGTATTTACCTCAAGTGTGTAGTATGCACTCAGGTTGGGACTAGGATCAATGATTGTATTTCATGATCAGTATTTAGTAGTAGTATTTCCTTTGACATATATTGTTGACCTTTATAGTTCTGTATCTTTGATTTCATTTCGTGGATGAAATGCTTTTAAGTAGGGGAGAATGTAACGAACCGTAATTTCGCTACTTCAAAAATAAGAGATTTCGTTTGTTTTAAATTCAAAAGGAATTTAAATCTTAAATAAATATGTAATATATAATAAATAAATAATTATTCTTATAGTTAATAAATATGGTTTTTAGAACAAATCAACAAAAGTTAAGTTTTGTTAAAAATAAATAAAGGCTTAAATAAATGGGTTTAAATATTTATTTGATAAGTTAAATTTTATTTAAAACATTTTAAAAAGATAATGAAAGTATATTAATATATTTAAAAATAATGTTGATAATCGTTTTACAAAAATAACCAAAATTTGTCGTATTTTGTCAGTTTTACATACACTATAAAATTAAAGATTTTGATATTATTCAAATACGATTTTAAAATATGAATAGACATGTTTTAATTTATTTAAAGAAGGGAAAATTTCATTTTAAAATTTGAATTACATCAATATATAACTTAACAAAATGTCAAATTTTGATTGTAAAATTTGTCGACAAAAACACCGTTTTTAACCGAAACAAGTTGTCAACAAGTTGTTGAACTTGATACATTTTCTAACATACACATATGCATAAATACAACTTTACAAACTTTTAAAACATTTAAACATTTATCACTAAAAGACAAAAGAGGTTTACTTTTGAAAAGTTAAAATAAATGTATAAAAGTGAAAAGACATGATTTAACTAATTAAATTTTATTTTAAATCTTTATAAACAATATCATTACACTCATTTCCATCATCATTAATGCTTAAGTCATATCACTTATGGAAAAGGAGCAAACTGTTATTTTAACATTTTAAAATTAAAGAAAATAATGCAAACATCATTTCTTAAGTACAAATTCAAATCAAACCATTTCTTCTCCATTAAGCAAAGGTCAAATCAAGGGTAAAACAGTAAATGAAAAGTCAAAAAGTAGTGGAGGGTATTTTAGTCATTTGCCATTCCAAACTCAATTATAAATAAACAAGCACACCTTTCATTTTTTTCACATTTCATTCTTTCCTTCTTCTTCACTTTCTCCATCTTCTTCACCTCCATTTCCATGGCTTCCCACCTCCTTTTTCCTTCTACCTCAAAGTCATTCACCTTACCCCTCTCCAAAATCACCTACCCACCCTCAAACACCCCATGGCCGAGCCCTCCCCACTAAAACCCGAGCCCAAACACCCCCTAGACCACCAACCCTCCTCCACACTCAAGGCAGTACACCTCTTCTCCTCCAAAAAGCTCACGGCCAAACAAACAAAAAAAAAAGAAAAAGAAAGGAAAACAAAAGCGGTTCGGAAAGAAAATAAGTTAAGGCAAGAATTCAAGACGTTCGACAAAAGCGCATTTGTTCGAAAAGCACGTTAGCCTACAAATTTTTTTTGACGGAGTGGATATGAAGGTGAGAAATTCTCATCGCTTTTGAATTTATATTTTGGTTATGTTAAAACAATCATATTTATATCCTTATGACTTATGAATGTTTATTTGATTGTTAATATGGATGATTTGATGGTTGGTTAGATATTGGAATTGTGATAATATATCCCGTTATGGTATTAATAGTGAATGTTGGATTTGAAATCATATGTTATGTGATTTGTTGAATGGATGTTATGTTAGTGATGAATATGGATATTAATGTGACGACCGCCCATGACCCCTGCATCGAAACTAGAGGAAGTGCGCTGTAAAGTGTGCCAGGCGACCATGGACGATTGTCAAGATAGATAAAAACAACAAACAGAATCTATCGTATTACTCACAATGCATGGACAAAATACAATAGAACATATGTATAGTGAAGCTTTACAGAATAAAATGCCATCATATAAAACTCCATAATAGTTGAATACAAGCAGCCAAATAGTCAATACATCAAGCCTCACTACATAACACTCAGAGAATACAAAGCAGCGGAACATCCAGTACATATAATAAGAAGTAATATGCAATACTCCAGCTCGTCTTCGTCATCTGCATCGTGGAAAGCAAGAACAGCACCTGTCACCTGCTACCTAGTCTGCCCGTCCCAAAATGGACGAACAGCCCAAGGCAATAAGAGTTAAAACATAAAGCCTTGAGTCAGACAACAGTCTTAGTGAGCAGTAAACTAACTAACAACAAACCAAAAGAGCATAAAGGAAAAAGGAATAGGAATACAACCCTCCCACTCCAACCTCTTTCTACAGTGATAGCCCCCAAACACACACTAAGCAGAAGCAAACATAGCAGAGCATACAATTTAAAGTAAAGCAATTATCACTCGAATCAAGGGCGATGTTTTCCAAGCACAAACCCCCAAGGCCTAAACCAAGATCAGATAAGCACCCAGAAAATACCGCTCTTGAGACCGAATGACGTTACAACCAAACATCCATGACTCTGGCTATCACTGTTATCATTGCTTCGATATCACCGTTAATTGAATGACCGGCACATTCTTTCAGCCGTCCGTCAAGGGCTAATGGAAACCCCGGTTCTAGACATAACTCCCGCGCGTCATCGTGACCCGTGCCTAGGACTATCGAATCTGCCCAGAGTACTTGACTACCCAATCAGTAGCCTTCAGGGACTATCGAATCTGCCCAACGTACTCTTGCTTTGAGCATGCTAGAACCTTCAACAACGATGAGATCTCAGCCTTCTAGTCATCCTCCTCGACGACTATTTCCATACTAGCTCAAGCGCCTCTCGAGCATCCATTATCCTCAACCCGCTTGGAATGATCCCGTCTGGATTAGACCAAGACTATCTCATATCATACTTCGCTTCATCACATCCTCGCAAAGTCTCATCTCAACATCATCATCAAATCTATGCATAAGAGCTTAAGCAGCTTTTCCCATTCAAGAGCCCTTCTCTTCGCTTTTGAATCATCTTCGGTCTAAATCAAATCATCAATCATCTAATTCATAGCAATCAATCAAGTCAAACATTAATCCAAGCAATCAAGCATTCAAATATGATCTAAGTAGACAATTATAACAATAATGGCAATTTCGTAATTAAAGAGTTGAAAGTCAAATAAGCATGAAAACATGAACAATATCTCTATAATCTTGATGAATGAACTTGCATAGGTTAACATGTAGTAAAATGGATGTAACATCAACATGAACAATGGATCTATATGAATCTACACTTAGGATGAAGAAAATGTATGGAAATCACTATTTTAACACCAAATCGAGCCAACAATCCGATACACTCCTTTGGATCCATGTGAGAGATAATCACCACTCAGCAAATCACCTAAACAACCCCAAATCAAAACGCTTCAGATCTGGACAGCGAAGGATCTAGCTTGATCTATCGCGAATCCGCTTCAAACGAAGAAATCTCACTTCAAAGGATGAAGATCTTCAATCCAAGCTCTTGAATCTTCAATTTGATCTTCAACTTGGATGGATGGAATCACTAGATTAGAGTGGAGAAAAGAAGTGAAGAAGTGTAGAAGTCGAGCTCTCAAAATGGCAGCACTTCGTCGCTTCAAAATCCGGATCCCAAAAATGAAGAAATGGACGAGTATTTATAGGCTGATTTCTCCTTAACTCGGCCATCTCCATAAGTCGTCTCCGACTTATAACCTTCCGACCTAAGCCTCTTCCGACCTAGCAACCTCCGACTCAACACACGCGCCTATACGACTTACCGGACCCCCTGTCTACGACTTAATGCGCACGCGCCTTAACTGGTTAGACGACTTAGCGAGATAACCCATCCTACGACTTAACAGCTCAACCGAGTTACGACCTAACCTTAAGCCAACACGCGATCTAAGACTTAGCCAACAATTCCGACTTAACAGACTACGACTTAGAGATCCTGCGACTTATAACTTAGCAGTTAACCCCTAAGTCGGTTACGACCTAACTGAGTATACAACTTACGACCTAACTACAAGGCTACAACCCAGCGACTTAAAGTCCACACGACCTAATACTTAGGTACGACTTAAGACAATGCGACCTATTACTTAGCATTATCTCCTTACACGGCCACGACTCAACTAGGCTACGACCTAACTTCCCTAACCACTAGGTCGCTAACCTGCTATCTACTATAAGTCGTCAACCCTTAGGTCACTTGACCGACCTATCTCACCATTCGACCTAAAATCCTTAAGTCGCTAACTCATCCAACCGACCTAATCCCTAACTCGGTCAGTTTTCTTAAGTTGTCTAACCGACCTAACTTCTCCACGATCTAACTCCTAAGGTCGTCTACAACCATAAGTCGGTCAGACCCTATAGGTCGTTCCAAACTGTCATACGACCTAAACCACAACCCTTAACTTGCCATAACCCTGGGTCGCTCCTATTCCCTAAGTCGTATACGTCTTAACTCTCACACGACCTAACTACTTAGGTCGTTCTAACACTCCCAGCTTCCTTAAGTCACTGCCGACCTACCCCTTAGGTCGCCAATCCTATAAGTCGGTCATGACTTAAGACTTAACCAAATTCTACCCAAAATCTGAAATGACTTAACAACGCAAAAAATTCCAGATTTGAACGAACTTTTCGATCCGTAAAAATACGGGTCGTTACATTCTCTCCCCCTTAGGAATTTCGCCCCCAAAATTCCAAACAAACAAAGCAATCAAAAACTATTCTGCACGCCTACCATCCATAGCAATCAACAAACCATGCATCCAATTCTAACTTAGCATGCAGAATTCTAAAACTAGAACAAGTTACAATTTCGTGAGATGACACGACACCTTAGGGCCATACCTTGAAGAGTTCAGGATGAGCTGCCTTCATCCTCTCTTCCACCTCCCACGTGCAGTCGTTATCATCATCACTCCATTGTATCTTGAGCAACTTAACTACCTTCCTCCTAAGCTGTTTCGTGTCGGTTTCCACAACACGAAGCGGCTTACGAGGTCTCTTATCGACTGGATCAACTTCGAAATCTTCACAGCTATCAGCAGAAACCACTGTATTCGAGTCGTGCACATACTTCCGTAGATATGATACATGAAAAACATTGTGCACACTCGACATCTTCTCAGGTAACTCCAATCTATAGGCGAGCTTTCCAATTCGCTCGATGATCGGGAATGGTCCAACAAATCTCGGAGTCAATTTTCCTTTCTTCCCGAATCGAATAACATTCTTCAGTGGAGAAATATTCACAAAAACCATATCACCTACGTCGAATTCCAAATCCTTACGACGCTTATCGGCATAACTCTTCTGACGGTCTTGGGCTGCCTTCATTCGTTGCGAAATGATCTTTATGCAAATCCGAAGTCTGTCGAATCATCTCTGGCCCAAGTATCAACTTTTCGCCAGTTTCTAACCAACATGTCGGAGAGTTACACGGTCTCCCATACAATGCTTCATACGGTGCCATACCAATGCTTGACTGATAACTGTTGTTGTATGAAAACTCCACCAAATGAAGATGATCTTCCCATGATCCTCCGAAATCCAAAACACAAGCTCTAAGAAGATCTTCCAAAACCCGGTTGACTCTCTCGGTCTGACCATCTGTTTGAGGGTGATAAGCTGTACTCAAACACAACTCGGTTACCAAAACTTCCTGGAAGCTCTTCCAAAATTCACTAGTGAACAATGGGTCTCGATCGCTCACTATACTCTTCGGAATACCATGGAATCGAACTATCCACTTAACATACAACTCAGCCAACTTTGATGCAGTTCTAGTCGATCGAACAGGAATGAATCTGGCACTCTTAGTCAAACGATCTACAATGACCCAAATCCCTTCATTTCCCGTTCTGGTTCTAGGGAGTCCATCAATAAAGTCCATCGATACTTGCTCCCATTTCCATGTAGGAACCTCTAATGGCTGAAGCAATCCACTTGGCTTCTTCTGTTCGGCTTTTACCAACTGGCAGTTCATACACTTGGAAATAAAATTTCCAACATCCTTCTTCATACCTTCCCAATAGTAGGTTCTCTTCATATCCCGATACATCTTATTTCCTCCTGGATGAATTGTCAACTTCGAGTGATGACTTTCCTTCAGAACTTCACTCCTCAATTCATCTATATCGGGAACAACTAGTCGTCCTTGCTTCCGAAGCCAACCCTCTCGATCGACCTCGAATCCTTTATCCTTTTCTGGATCCAATCCAGATTCCAAATCACGGATAATCTTGACAAGCTTATCGTCTCGCTTTTGGCTCTCGCCAATCCTTTCCACTAGAGAAGGTCTTATCGATAAGTTTGCCAACATCTCAGGTTCCAATTCGCATCTAGGCCTGAAGTCGAATCTAGCTAAATACTCGAGATTCTTCCATTCTGAAAACATGGCTCCCAATCCTGCATGTCTTCGACTTAACGCATCTGCCACCGCGTTACCTTTTCCCGGAGTATAAGCTATACCAAAATCATATGATGCTAAAAACTCTAGCCAACGTTGGTGCCAAAGATTCAAATCCTTTTGGGAGAAAAGATACTTCAACGACTTATGATCTGTAAATAGCTCGAATCGAACTCCCAATAGATAATGTCTCCACATCTTCAGAGCAAAAACAATCGCCGCTAACTCCAAATCATGAGTCGGGTAATTCCTTTCATGCGGCTTTAGTTGTCGACTGGCATATGCAACAACTTTATCCTTCTGCATCAGCACTGCTCCAAGTCCAGTACCACATGCGTCGGTGTAAACCACCATCTCATCATTCCCACTTGGAATAGTCAAAACAGGAGCACTCGTCAATCGCTCTTTCAGGATTCCGAAAGCTTGCTCACACTTAGCATCCCATCTGAACACTTGGTTCTTCTTCGTCAATCCTGTTAACGGTGTAGCTATCTTGGAGAAGTTTTTGATAAACCGTCGATAATATCCTGCTAATCCAAGAAAACTCCTCACATCTGATGCATTCTTAGGTCTGACCCAATCCTGGATTGCTGCCACCTTCGCGGGATCAACCGCTATTCCATTTCCAGAGATAACATGGCCTAAGAACCTCACTTCACTCTTCCAGAAGTGACACTTCGAAAACTTAGCCTTTAGCTGATGTTTCCGTAAGATTTCCAAAACAATATGCAAGTGTGTCTTGTGCTCTTCTTCAGTTCTGGAATAAATCAGAATATCATCCACGAACACAAGTACAAACTTGTTCAACTGATCTCTGAACACTCTATTCATAAGATCCACAAAATATGCTGGCGCGTTAGTCAATCCAAACGGCATTACCAGCCACTCAAAGAAACCGGATGGTGTCCTAAAAGCAGTCTTCGGCACACTATCCTTAGCCACTCTCAACTGGTGAAATCCCGTTGCCAAATCCATCTGAGAAAACACCTTAGCTTCGTGAAGCTGATCAAACAAGTCATCTATTCTAGGCAATGGATACTTGTTCTTCTTAGTCACCTTATTCAGCTCACGATAATCCACACACAACCTCGACGATCCATCTGCTTTGGTTACAAACACAACTGGTGCACCCCATTCGGACACACTCCGCCAAATGAATCCTTTCTGAAAAAGATCATCAACCTTCACCCTCAACTCTTGCTGTTCTCTAGGCGCAATCCGCCTAAGAGGCATCACAACAGGTCTGGCTCCTTCAACTAGATCTATACAAAACTCGATCTCTCTATGCGGCGGTAACCCTTTGACTTCGTCAAAGACATCCTCGAATCCATTAGCGATTGGCACCGATGACAGTCCATCCCGTGGAACAACCAGCGAATACATGAAGCTCATGAAGACGCCTTCTTCATGCTTACATCGTATCACAATCTTTCGCCCCTCCACATTCTCGACTGTCACTTCCAGCCTCTCACAATCAACCTTTGCCGCATACCTCCTAAGCCAGTCCATACCCAAAATAATTCCGAACCCCGCAAAGTTCAGAACAAAACAATCACAAACAAAAGAGCAACCATGACTCGACACAATCAGACCACGGCATAACATACACAAACAAGACGAACCCCCAACTGGATTAGTCACAACCAATGGCCTATCAACAATATCCGGTTCCAAACCTAACCGGCCTACGAGTTCACTACATACAAACGAATGCGATGCCCCAGTATCAAACAACACTCTAACTGGAACACCACGTAAGAAAAGAGTACCTTGAACCACCACACTCTTTCCTTTCTCTTCAGCGGTAGGAGCTTTCGAAGACGATGGAACAGCCCCCAAAGAATAAGATTGCACAATCTGCTTGTCCCTCCTCGGTTCTGGACAATTCTTCCTGAAATGCCCCGGCTTGTCACAGTTGTGACACTTCATCGGTGCCTTCGGATTCTTACAATCCTTCGAGAAATGGCCCTTTTGCTGACAATTGTAGCAAGTCACCTCGCCTTTCGGCTTCTTCTGGCCATCCTTACCCTTCTGCTGTTGCTGCTTCCTCTTCTTGTTTCCACCTTGCTGAGGTTTAGACTCTTCCCTGGTCACAGCAACAACAGATCCTTCCTTAGGAAACAGACTCTCATGCCTGAGAGCTTTCTCCACAAGCTTTTCAAATGAATCGTCCAAATGATCCACCAACTGCCTCCCAAGATAACTATCCAAGCCTATCACAAACTTCTCATTCTTCTGATATGCAGATTCGATATACGACCGGGCATACTTCGACAAAGCTTCGAACTTAGAAACATACTCAAGAACTGGTCTTCCACCTTGCTTGAGCTCCACAAACTTCTTGAACAGAACAGACTTCTGAGCTATAGAAATGAACTTAGCCTCAAATCTGACTTGGAATTGCTCCCAAGTAATCTCTTCTTCCGGGGTATTGATGGTAATAGAGTTCCACCAATCAGAGGCTCTCCCTTGAAGCTGTCTCGATGCCAACTTCCTCTTAGTTGCATCATCGATTCCCAAATCACCAAAGATCCTTCTACAAGCATCTATCCACCTCTGGACTTCAATGGTTGATTCGGTTCCCAAGAAAACCTTTCCTCCAAGAGCAGTGTAGTCCTTACACAGCTTAGCAAAATCCACCGGCTTTGGAGTTTGGACTTGAACCCCAACATCTACTGTTGCCCCCGGAACTGGTATCCTTCTCATGATCGAAGTCATCATAGCTTCGAACATAGCTGCATAATCAGCAGCCCCCTCAGTAGCACGGCCTTCCCTAGCAGCTGGTCTCCCTCTTCGACTCATTCTCAATATCTATAAAAAGGAATGATCAGAACATCTAGAGAAACAACTGCATAAAGGACTCAAACTCTACTAAGCTACTATATTATATATAGTATTCATCCATCAAAATACAATTACGTCTCTCATACGTAGTTACGTCAGCGAGCGTTGGGTAAAATCGATTAACCAATGCTCTGATACCAAATGTGACGACCGCCCATGACCCCTGCATCGAAACTAGAGGAAGTGCGCTGTAAAGTGTGCCAGGCGACCATGGACAATTGTCAAGGTGGATAAAAACAACAAACAGAATCTATCGTATTACTCACAGCGCATGGACAAAATACAATAGAACATATGTATAGTGAAGCTTTACAGAATAAAATGCCATCATATAAAACTCCATAATAGTTGAATACAAGCATCCAAATAATCAATACATCAAGCCTCACTACATAACACTCAGAGAATACAAAGCAGCGGAACATCCAGTACATATAATAAGAAGTAATATGCAATACTCCAGCTCGTCTTCGTCATCTGCATCATGGAAAGCAAGAACAACACCTGTCACCTGCTACCTAGTCTGCCCGTCGCAAAATGGACGAACAACCCAAGGCAATAAGAGTTAAAACATAAAGCCTTGAGTCAGACAACAGTCTTAGTGAGCAGTAAACTAACTAACAACAAACCAAAAGAGCATAAAGGAAAAAGGAATAGGAATACAACCCTCCCACTCCAACCTCTTCCTACAGTGATAGCCCCCAGACACACACTAAGCAGAAGCAAACATAGCAGAGCATACAATTTAAAGTAAAGCAATTATCACTCGAATCAAGGGCGATGTTTTCCAAGCACAAACCCCCAAGGCCTAAACCAAGATCAGATAAGCACCCAGAAAATACCGCTCTTGAGACCGAATGACGTTACAACCAAACATCCATGACTCTAGCTATCACTGTTATCATTGCTTCGATATCACCGTTAATTGAATGACCGGCACATTCTTTCAGCCGTCCGTCAAGGGCTAATGGAAACCCCGGTTCTAGACATAACTCCCGCGCGTCATCGTGACCCGTGCCTAGGACTATCGAATCTGCCCAGAGTACTTGACTACCCAATCAGTAGCCTTCAGGGACTATCGAATCTGCCCAACGTACTCTTGCTTTGAGCATGCTAGAACCTTCAACAACGATGAGATCTCAGCCTTCTAGTCATCCTCCTCGACGACTATTTCCATACTAGCTCAAGCGCCTCTCGAGCATCCATTATCCTCAACCCGCTTGGAATGATCCCGTCTGGATTAGACCAAGACTATCTCATATCATACTTCGCTTCATCACATCCTCGCAAAGTCTCATCTCAACATCATCATCAAATCTATGCATAAGAGCTTAAGCAGCTTTTCCCATTCAAGAGCCCTTCTCTTCGCTTTTGAATCATCTTCGGTCTAAATCAAATCATCAATCATCTAATTCATAGCAATCAATCAAGTCAAACATTAATCCAAGCAATCAAGCATTCAAATATGATCTAAGTAGACAATTATAACAATAATGGCAATTTCGTAATTAAAGAGTTGAAAGTCAAATAAGCATGAAAACATGAACAATATCTCTATAATCTTGATGAATGAACTTGCATAGGTTAACATGTAGTAAAATGGATGTAACATCAACATGAACAATGGATCTATATGGATCTACACTTAGGATGAAGAAAATGTATGGAAATCACTATTTTAACACCAAATCGAGCCAACAATCCGATACACTCCTTTGGATCCGTGTGAGAGATAATCACCACTCAGCAAATCACCTAAACAACCCCAAATCAAAACGCTTCAGATCTGGACAGCGAAGGATCTAGCTTGATCTATCGCGAATCCGCTTCAAACGAAGAAATCTCACTTCAAAGGATGAAGATCTTCAATCCAAGCTCTTGAATCTTCAATTTGATCTTCAACTTGGATGGATGGAATCACTAGATTAGAGTGGAGAAAAGAAGTGAAGAAGTGTAGAAGTCGAGCTCTCAAAATGGCAGCACTTCGTCGCTTCAAAATCCGGATCCCAAAAATGAAGAAATGGACGAGTATTTATAGGCTGATTTCTCCTTAACTCGGCCATCTCCATAAGTCGTCTCCGACTTATAACCTTTCGACCTAAGCCTCTTCCGACCTAGCAACCTCCGACTCAACACACGCGCCTATACGACTTACCGGACCCCCTGTCTACGACTTAATGCGCACGCGCCTTAACTAGTTAGACGACTTAGTGAGATAACCCATCCTACGACTTAACAGCTCAACCGAGTTACGACCTAACCTTAAGCCAACACGCGATCTAAGACTTAGCCAACAATTCCGACTTAATAGACTATGACTTAGAGATCCTGCGACTTATAACTTAGCAGTTAACCCCTAAGTCGGTTACGACCTAACTGAGTATACAACTTACGACCTAACTACAAGGCCACAACCCAGCGACTTAAAGTCCACACGACCTAATACTTAGGTACGACTTAAGACAATGCGACCTAACACTTAGCATTATCTCCTTACACGGCCATGACTCAACTAGGCTACGACCTAACTTCGCTAACCACTAGGTCGCTAACCTGCTATCTACTATAAGTCGTCAACCCTTAGGTCACTTGACCGACCTATCTCACCATTCGACCTAAAATCCTTAAGTCGCTAACTCATCCAACCGACCTAATCCCTAACTCGGTCAGTTTTCTTAAGTTGTCTAACCGACCTAACTTCTCCACGATCTAACTCCTAAGGTCGTCTACAACCATAAGTCGGTCAGACCCTATAGGTCGTTCCAAACTGTCATACGACCTAAACCACAACCCTTAACTTGCCATAACCCTGGGTCGCTCCTATTCCCTAAGTCGTATACGTCTTAACTCTCACACGACCTAACTACTTAGGTCGTTCTAACACTCCCAGCTTCCTTAAGTCACTGCCGACCTACCCCTTAGGTCGCCAATCCTATAAGTCGGTCACGACTTAAGACTTAACCAAATTCTACCCAAAATCTGAAATGACTTAACAACGCTAAAAATTCCAGATTTGAACGAACTTTTCGATCCGTAAAAATACGGGTCGTTACATTAGTTATGCTCATTTTGATTAAGTGATCCTTTGTTAATAAGACCATATTTTAGTGATATGAGATATTTTGGAAAAATAAGTCTCTTTACGATTAGAAGTGAAATTAAAGTAAAAATAAAAGAGGATTTGAAATTTGAAGTGAATCAGATTTAAAAAGAATAGTTAAATTGAAATTGAAATTGAGATGAATAGTGAAATTGAAATTAAAATCGATTTTGAAAATTTAAGTTTAGTTTGAGATTGAATTGAAGTTTAAATTGAAATTAGATTTGGAATCTAAGTTTTAAATATGTTTAATTTGAAGTTAGAATTGAAATTGAATTGAAATTGGAATTTAAAAATTTAATATTAAAATAATGTGAATATAATAATATTATAATATGGTAATAGTGAAAATATATTTTAAATACTTTAAAAAGTGAAAATATTGATTTATAATGATTTTATAAGTGATAGAATTCAATTTGAATAAATTATTTCAAATATTGAAAAATAAGTTAAAACAAGGTGCGTCGCGCAATGGTAGTTCGCGATTTCGTGTCGAAAAGTTCAAATGAGTGTATAGAGTGGAATATAGCTCGAAATTCTTCGAGATAAGAAAATTCCGGACTATTATATCCATATCTTCTAAACGAAGAAAGAAAATCAAAATTTTGTTGAGTAGATTTTGAATTAAGTCCAAATAATTTTCTAGAAAAATCGCGCTAGTGCAGTTAAGTGACTATAATAGGAAATCTGTTTAAATGAACGTTTATAATATTGGAAAAATATGAAATAAATTTTATAAATCTATTTAAATGGTTTAAAAGAGATTTGGATTGGAAAATATGAATTATCAAATGTTTAAAAGTTGATTTAAACAAATAAGCTTATATAGCACTTTCCGCGGCACTTTTACGCTGCAACTGGTATAACTTTTTTGAAAATAAGTTTAAATGTAACAATTTTCCCAGAATCAATTGTGAATATTTTTAAAAAGAAAATTAAGCATTTTAAAAGATAATTTGGAATCTTTATAATCAAATCCAAAATTAAGTTGATAACTGAGTATGCGGAAACGACTAGTACATTTGTCCCACCTGTGAGATCTGGGAAGATAAAACAAGGTGTTTAACTAAGGTCAGGGATGGAGCAACCAGTACCCTGAACTTACCTGGCCTATGTTTTCTTTTCTTAGGCGAGGGGTGGAACAGATCGAAAGGAAAGCCCGGATGCTCTTAAAAAAAGATTGTATTAAGTTTTCCAAAATAAAAGAAGATTAGTATTATCAAATTTAAGCAATCTCCAAAATGAACAAACTACGACTTGGATTGCATAGAGATAATCTTCTTATACTTGGTATTAAAATTCGGAGAGGGAACTCGTCCTATTCGTGGAATTTAAAAGGTGATTTCACCGTTATTCCGCCCATAGCACTTGTTGAATACGAAAATTGATGTTGAGTAAAATTAGAATGATTTCTATGATCCTTTTAACTCAAAAATGTTTGCTAAGATTTATTTTAGGGTTTATCGTAAACGATGTCTTAAATAACATTGATTTTGACTTGCCTAAAAGTTAAAGGATTTGATTGAAAGTTAAGTAAATTTGAGATATTATCTAAAGCAAAAGAATGAATTTCTTAGAATTATTCTAGGTCGAAAGAAAGAGATTTCGAAATCATCCGAAAAGAGTTAAAGTGAAAAGAGACTTAATAAATCCTATATACTCATATTCACTTTTTATCGATAATTGGATTTCGAAGGAACTGGGGTCGAATTTGGGTGATTCCTATCCGAAAACCACTTCGAACCAATGTATACGTTTGAATGTGAAGACATATTGAAGATGATGATTATTGAAGATCATGGATCTTCATAGCGTGGAAACTGCTTGTTGAACATGCTCTGGTTGGCCCTCATTATAGAGTTGTATATATAGCAGTGGTCTCCTCATGGTGGAGATTTTTCGGATTGCAAGGACTACTCACTACTAGTGGTAGTAGGATAGTGCCTTCGGTTTGTCCTGTTCCTGGACAATTTGTATAAACATTTGTCTGAGATTGCATTTCTAAAGATTACGAACATTCCTTTTTACAAACGTATATCTGTTTGGTGGCGGAGAAGGCAACTTCTCTTAGCTTAACACCCTTCATTGAGACGTACGAGCTCAAGGGTTGTATTTTTGTGGAAGGCAATTAGTAGTCAACAGAAATGGCAATGTGGCATTCAGAGATGTGATATGTGCTATGTGAAAAGGTAATCGTTGCCTCAAGCCTCATCAAACCGTAAATGACTGAAACAGGATTAGATGCGGCAAGGCTAAGTGGATCATTCCCAAGTAGGGTATGATCATCCCCTTCTAGATATATTTCTTTCCGCTATGACGTTCGGGATGTAAATTAATGTGGTGTATGGAAACGAGCGCTCGGTTAAAGGTCGGTAACGACCGGGGGATGACATATTCGGTACTACCTAGTTAAAGAGGTAGGCCGGTCTTATGTTGGTAGAGGGCAGATGTTCTGTGCCTCGGGACATCCATTAGAGGTGTACCCATTCGGAAGGTAGATCCTTCACCTGGTCATTTGTATGGAAATCCATTCTCCAATAAGAACCTACGGACTTGATTGTAAACCTATTATGCAGGAATTTAATCAATGTAACAATTTCGGCTAAGATTAATAAGTTTATTTGCAAATGTTTTCAAAGAGATGTCATTAGAAATAATATCAAATGTTTTGATATAAAAATGCTTTAGTTATCATAAGGTAAAAACCCGTCCGTGTTTATGTGTGGGCGTGGTCTTATGAGATACTCTTTATTTTCAAAGGATTTTATTTAAAGGATGATATATGACACTGTCATTCATTATTGAGTTTTTCTCACGTTGGTTTATCAAGCCTGATCCTGGTATTTTCAATACTCGGGTCAGATCCGAGTAGTTTCAGGTTTAGTCGAAAATGATTGGAGTTTTCCAGAGGAGAGCTGGAGATATTCATCAACGTATGGACATATTCTATTATCTGCTATACTTAGTTTTTTTAGTTGATGTTTGTCAGCAATTGTAAGGACAGATGTTTATAACCGTCTAGGTTGAATTTAGGTTAGACTCTGATATATGTATTTAAATGTTTTCCGCTATAAAGATATTTATTCAATATTATATGTTATTCCATTCGTGTGAGATTCTGTTCTGTCTTATTTTCTTTATTACCCTTCATGTTCCGTATTTTCTAGCAATTTGAGTTGGACATGTGTGGTTTATTGTCGATTCAAATGGTACGAAAAAACGGGTCGTGACACCTAGGTTCCCACAAGTGTCATATACACTTTACGAAAACTTCTATTATTACTTCTAAAAGTAATCACTGCTATCTCCTATATAGCCTTACACTTTTTCCGTCACACATAGGAAATGATTCCTACCTACTCCACATTTAAAAGTTTGGTCTGGTATTTATTATTTCATTTCAAATTCTAAAGCTTCTAAATTTTTAAAACATCAAATCCCAAATTTTTTGACTTTAAAAGTGTTATTTTCAAGTTTATATTAACTTCAAAGGTACTAGGTTAGTTAACATTTTATCTTTCTAGAATTGCATCCTTACATCCTTTTGAATTTACATTATTCCCCAAACCTAGAGGGGAAAACTTACAAATTCTAAGTTCAAAACTTACTCCTCCTTTTCTTTTAAAGACCTTTACAGCTTTGCATAAAAATTTGGATTTTTAAATTTAACTGTTACTAAGATTTTTGCTTCCAAAAACTTATTTACTTTTTCACCAAACCATTTTTCTTTAAGATATCTTTAAAATGTCCTCACATGTTTTCAAAACATCTTCTTTTCATAGATTTTAAATTTTGCAAAAACTGGAGTAGATAAGAACAATTATTTTATTAAAAACCCTTAACTTTCCAATTACCTAACCTTGGAGGATTTTCTAACTTACTACAAATTGGGACTTTCTACAAAGGCCCTCTATAATATCTCTCCTTACTAAAACTGTCTCTAATTATTACACTTCTTATTACACCTAATGGTTTTATACCTTAATGTATTGGAACTACTTTCTCTTATGAGAAACTATTAACGCTAAAACCTTCTATGAATCCTTTAAAAGAGGGCTTCATGTTTATATGAAATTACAAGGAACTTATTTTATAATTTTTCCAAATAGGCTATACAAAATATGGTGCTTCCCATACCTTGTACATCTCTTTCACGTATTCCTTATAACTTGCACAAAACATCTTTATTTGTGATTTGGTTTCATAGAAAATTATATCATTATTCATTTCATTCCAATAGATTAAAGTATGTTTAATCTATATTCTCTTACGATAGACAATTTCTATGAAATTTATTAATTTCCTAATATTGAACTTACACCCCCTTTTTTCCAGAAGAACTCATTTCAATACTGTTTTAATATTTTCATAACTAGAAATCGTTTCCTTATACTTATTTAAATAATAAGTGTACTTACAAACCACTTTATTTCTATACTTAGAAATTATCTTCAAAACAAATTTTTATTTGGGTCAAAACAGATGTTGCGTAAAACACCGTTACTACAGTCCAAAAATACTAGTGTATGGGTTCAATAAATACTAATAAATCTCATATACTATGTAAAAACATTTCCTTTGGGAGTCACCTACTATAACAAAAGTTTTATAGTCTATGCTCCCTTTATTTTTCATGAAAACATCTATTACAACAATAAATGTTGTAACCTAGGTTTCTGATACTTAATACACTATAGGTTTTTATTTTAAAAATCTTTGTTTTCCTAAAAAGAAACTAGTGAGCTATATATGCTCTATAATTTTTCAAAAAGAATTTCACTTTTAACAAAATTTACATCATATAAAAACTAATTTAAATTCCGTACCACTTTATTTTTTTCAAAAAAACCCCAATATTTTCTTCCTTAAAAATGTTAACAATTATATTTTCAACTTTTCAATTCTAACAATTTCATTTTATTGGGCTAGACATAAAGTGAATTTTCTTCTTACTACCCTAGGAGTACCCTTCCTAAACCTTGGAAATCTCATTTCCTTACTAAAGTCTATTATTCCTGTTGCTCTTTTATGCTTATGTTTATTCCAAGGCACTACCGTTAAATCCACTTGTCCGAAACAATTATAGTTTTGGTAATTATTTACACATGGGCTTTGCTCTTTTATTTCAACTGAATCTATTGTACATCTCCGATCTTTGCCTACAACTCTTTGGATTTCCACAATCCAAACCTAAACGTAAAAAACCGTTTCTCAAACTCTTTCCATGTGTTGACCTTCTCTATGCCCTAAGAAACGTACTTCCTTATGCAAAAAAGTGACACTTCTAGAATTTTGCCTTCAACTGATGAACGCGAAGTGTACGAAGAACCTCCTTTAGATGAATAGCATGATCTTCCATACTCTTGGAAAATACCAAAATGTCTTCCACGAATACTACTACGAACTCATTTAGGACATTTCCAAAAACACGGCTCATCAAATCTACAAAATAGGCTGGGGCGTCATAACCAACCACTCAAAGAATCTGTCTGATGAAGCCTTTCTCCAATAGCTCACCAATCTGCTTACATAACTCCTTCCTTTCATGTGTCTCACGGCCAATGCTACCGGCTTAGCATTGTCATTCATTTAGATCCTAAAATCGATCTCTCTCTTAGGGGGTAGTCCCCTAACCTCCTCAAAAATGTCTTGGAAATTTCTAACGACTGGAACGGAATTTAGCTCTCCTAGTGATGAATTAAGGGAATAAAGGAAGCTCAACATGACTGATCCCTGTGGGTCGCAAGAAACCTCGAGTGTCCTACTGATGCATGTCTCTAGTCTAATTACTCTCCTCTCGCAGTCCAATATCGTTCCATAAGTAGATACCTAGTCCATCCCCAAAATCATCACATACCCCGAATATCCCAATACATAGGCATTACAGTCAAAGTCTATGCCTAGGATAAAAATTTTAAACCCCTACAAATCATGGATAAATGTACCGATCCTCCTATGGGGTTTGAAACTACTATAGGGTTTACTACACGAGAAATATCTAAGTGCAAACAATCAACCAAGGAACTAGAAATTAAAGAGTGCGATGCTCCGAAGTCAAAAAGAGTCCGAATGGGAAAATCCGAAATAGAGATCAAACCTTCTATAGAGACTTTCCTACCTTGATCCGGCCCACTACTAGAAGGTGCCGCATCCAAACCCTGTACTTGCGCTGTAGGTGCGCCTACTCTCTGTCCCGCCCTGTGAGGACAAGCTCTACTAAGGTGACCAGGCTGCCCACAGTTGAAACACCTCCCCTTCATCATTTTCTTCTTACAGTCCTTTGCGTAATGACCAACCAATCCATAGCTATGGCATTTCCCGCTTTTCTTGATCCGCTTCTGAGGTCCTCCTTCTTTCCTCTTGTCCTTATCCTTCTTGTTCTTCCACCACGACTTCCTAGAGCTTCCTGACTTAGGAACCTCTTTAAGCTCTCCCTTCAGCGGTCAAGATGTAGGCGGAACCCTCTGTTGGTCCTCCAATCCTAACAGCCTAAAAATTCGCTCCGTATCCTTCAACCTAGCTTGTGCCTCCTCGAAATCCTCTATGGCAGAAAACGTCTTGCCTCCTAGACAAGCGAAGTCCTTGCATTGCTTAGAAAAATTGGCTGCTGTAGATGGATTAATGGGATCTCCATTTGCTTGTGCTATATTGGGCGCTTGCCCTTGCACTTCTGGTACCATAGCTCTACGGAACCGGTCAGCCATACTATGCAAAGAAAAGAAAATTTAGGCCCGAAAGAAGGTTGAAATGGACTTTGAGGGGATTTTTATAAAAACTCTCTTTTATACTTGAAAAACTATTTCTATAATAAGAGTTTCTTTCTGAAAAATACTTCTAGTTTGAAGATATGCTACTTTTAAAAATATGTTACTTTTGGAAAAATACTTTATTTTTTAAACAAGTTTTTAGGAATCCTGTAACCTTAGGCTCTGGTACCAAGTGAAACACCCCACACCCCTTAGTATACCCAAAAAGGACACACTAAAGGATATGGTGCGTTATAGGTATAGCTAAAACTTTATAGAGACTAAGAATCACAAAACAAAATAAATAAAACAGCGGAAACATTTAAAATTAAACTTCATTACTTCATAAAATAAGTCATAAAACTAAATACATAATATGTCTTAAAAACCGAATACATATGTCTCGTGAAAAACACCATCTCAGTCACATCATCAGAGTACATAAATAATAAAAATCATCCCTCTCATAAGTTACCAGTACGTCCAAAGTCATATGAAAAGAAAACTGAAAAGAAGAAGAATAAATGAGAAAGCTCTGCAAATGAGTCTCCAAGAAATCCAAATCTACTGTCCTTGCCTCTACTGGCCTATGGGGGGGAAGGGGAAATAGAGGAGTGGGTCAGACTATAAGTTTGGTGAGTGAAGTAACTACTAGTATTTTAAGCAAGGTAAAGATAATAGACATGGCAACAGTTGTAGTATAAAAGGAAATAAAGGAAAGATAGAACTAGAATAAAATACAGCTTAACTGTTTGCTTTGCTTAGATAGTTTTGATTGGATTGTTTGCACTTTTCTAAAACTGCTTTGATTTTGCTAAAATCCTAATCCTAGTTTAATTAGGCTGAAATCCTAATTCTGCTCTTCGATCGGCCTTCCATCTCTGTTGTACCGTTGTGAGCTAGTCCCATCTTGTGTGTCCCACAGAAAAAGACAGCTGTAGTGCTTTGGGACTCAATAGCGACTTATCTCCCTACTTCGAGACCGCACGCTCGGCCACCGCCGGTTCGCACTATTTGTTGCTCCCTCTTTTGACCTTTTATCTACCTGCTTCAGCATAAGCGTGTCCAGCTGTAACGACCCAGAATTTATGTTATTTGAAATTCATATATTTAATTGATTTTAAATATTAACAAGTGAAATTTGTAAGCTGAATGAATTAAAATTCGAATATAGTGATTTAATTAGATAATTAAATCGATAATTTAATATTTGAAATTCCAAAAATAATTGGAAATTGGGTTTAATGTAATTAAAAATGATTTATAAAGTTATATTAAATCATATTGGAGTTAGAATAATGTTTGTAAATTTTTAAAATTTAATTAAAAGTTAATTTGTAAAAAAATGAATATTTTAATATTTAATCGACGACTAAAAATAGTCATTTTTCAAACAGTCTCGGATTTCGACAGAACTACTTTCATCGAATCCGTAATGTTAAATTATTGTAAAGTTTCAAATTTCGTGTCAATCGGATTTACGGCTTGTCCGGGGCAAGCCAAAACGCATAGAAAGTTAGTTTAACCGATTTAATTTAAATTTGATCGTTTAATTCCGTAACTCGCACATATGATCAAATTAGCTCCCGAAACACGTTCCATTGTGTCCAGAATGCGGGTTAAACCCTAGAAACGTCAGCCAGCATGCTTCGTTTGGAGTTCGGAAAATCTCGGATGAATAGTGTTTCGTCAAATTTTCTATATAAGGACGTTTTATTTTCCATTTGCATACAAACTAGGGTTTCAAGCTTCAGCCAGCCCTAGCTATTTTCAATGGCCGAAATGCTATGAACTTCATCCCCTCCGATCTCTTCATCCATCGACTTTCATCCAAATCTTCCAACTAGCAAAACGTAGAGCACGCCGAGTACTTCACATCCAACGGTGGAGATCGTTTAAAGTGAAGCCGATCGACGGCAATTGGAGCTGGAAGGCAGGGCGTTCGTAGGCGTTTTTCCACGCGAGATGGAGGCCGAGCTTTCCGTTCTCGTCGGCAGGGGTAGATCTCGTGACGCAAGTTCTAGTGGAAGTCTCCGATCGTCGTTAAAGTCGACGAGGTGCGTGCGAAAATTCCCCGTATGGTGGCGGCTATGGGTTCTCTTTGAACCTGCTATTGAACGTGAATGAAGAAGAAACAATACGCGTGGCCCAGATCTGCTATTTCGAAAATCAACGGCCAGATGATAGCTAGGTTAAATAATAAAAGAAAAATTGTAAATTTATATTATATTAAATTATATTAACTTTTAAATATCATAACTTTGTCATACGAGGTCGAAAATTGACGAAACAACTTGCATTGGGTTCATTTCGACGAGCACTACGCAATGGAGCTAGTTTGGATTTGATTGGAGCTAGTGTGAATTTTGGGTAAAATTAACGCTTGTTTGATTTTATTTGAAAATAAAACACCGCAACTATTATTGGAAGCAAGGTGAGAACTCCTCACTCAATCGAATTGTGTTTCGATTTAAATTTTAAATAGTTAAATTTTAAATTGGTTGATTGTGTGTTTGGACTGATGGTTGTCATTTGTTACATTGAAATAGACCCTATACACCGCATATTAAGCGGAGGTTATTATATTAAAAAATATACCGCGATATTCCACCTTGAAGTGGAATTGGTATTATATATGTATTTGGAGTTGATTTCCCGCATTATATCGCGGATGAGACCCTATTGCGCCGCATAATAGCGGATAGTATTTTATAAATCCCATATACCATGATATTCCACCTCGAAGTGGAATTGGTATTGTGCTAACATATGTGGATGCAGGGAAACAGGTTGGAGGGATCCAACTGGATTCCTTAAACATTTGAAGTTATTTCATATGTTGTGTGTTGATTATTTATAATCTCCGTGTGATTGAAATTGTTGATGGCTATAGGTTAGCCGAATATATTTTTGGTATCCTTGGATACCGAAAATAAATAAAAATTGGATTTTTAAAATTCAAGTTGAAAGTTTATTTTAAAACTTATTTTTGAGGATTGGATAAATTAAAAAGGAGTTTTAAAAAGATAAAGTTATTTTTGAACCATATTGAATAAAATTTCAAATTTCGGGAAAAAGGGCTTAATAAATGGATTTCAAAAATATTATTTATAAGTTGAAGAATTTATTTAAATTTTGGATTTTTAAATAGATTTGAAGAGATAAAGAAATTTATTTTAAAAAGGAAATAACTTTGGAAATTTATAAGGAAATTTTATCGGTTTTGGTAATTAATTAAGGATAATTAATTAAGTATTAGTTATTAATTAAGGGTTAATTTATGATCAATTAAAGGATAATTTAATAAATGTTTTTGTAATTAATTGATTATTAATTTACCATAACTAGTAAAATTTAGCCATAGAAATTTACCTGATTTAAATTAGTCAGATAATTAAAGTAATCCTACTTATGGATGTTTGAATCGTATTGGATGTTGAATTATTGGATATCCCAAATATGTGATGCTTTGTGATATATCTTGTTCTGTGTTGTGATTTGTGATCTATTTATCTATGATTTGAATATCTGTGATCTGTGAATTAAAGATAAGCGTTATAGTTTATACCGCTTATCAACTATATTTCTATGTTCTGATCTGTGATGGTTTGATGTTGTTGCACTATTGTGTTAAACCCCTGGACTACACCATACACACACCAATGTGGATTTCACGTGGAAATCGGTTAAGTCATAGATTTTTGACAATTCTAAAGATTGAATTTTTGAATCCAAATTAGTTTTGGAAATTGGAATCGAAAGTTTTTTTATTTTGAAAATGAGTTTCAAAAATAAGAGTTATTTTAAATAACTTAATAAAATTGGAATTTGAATAATTTGATTTAAAATTTGAATTCAATACCTTGAAATTGAATTCAATAATTTGGGAATTTTGGTTTAAAAGATTTTACAAGTGTAAAAGGTGTTTATATGGGTTTTTAACCATTTAAAATATGGTTTTGGAAATTTAAATTTATATTCAAGTTTTATACTTGGACGGCTTTAACCTGTGTTATTGTAACCAGTTTTTCCCAAAACGAAAACTATTTGTTTTCAAATAATAATAACTTTCATAAAAAAGAAAGGATTTCCAATTTGTATCGAAACATTTCAAGTTGAAATGAAATTGTAAATAGTTTGGAAAAACTATGAATTGACCTTTGTGAAGATGATTAAGCTTTATTTTGAAATCAAAGAAGATTTTAAAAGGTGTATCTTTTATATTATAAAAGACTTGAATTGTGAATAGTTTTGAAAGCTATAAGTTAAAAATCTTGATTTAAAGATTTAATGAGTTAGTCCAATTGAAATGGAAATTGATTTGGAATTCTGTGAATGAATCTTTGTGAAACTGGGTAAACTTTGTGAAGCGAATCTTTTTGTTTAAAGATTTGGAATGGTAATTTGTTTAAACCATTTGGAATAAAAGTTTTGGGTAATAAGTTGTGACTTAATTGAAATCCCAATATTCATATGTTTTAAAATATTGTGCTCACTATTCGGATTAGCCGGGAGAGGACCTTTGTGTCATATAACCCATTCCGAATTAGTGATACGACGATATATATCGCACTGAAGACCAATGGTGAAGTCCGGGTATTTGTGAAAATGATAGGATGACCTATCGATTGTCTCTGCACCGTTAGCTACGGTATAGAGATTTCCTTTGTGATGGGAAGTTCGGTCGGGATTGTGAATACCCGGATTGCAAGGGCTTCTTTGGAAGTGCCTTCGGTTCTGTTCGAACCCGGAACAGACTTGTATGGTTACATGTCTAACATTACATTTTGAGATATAAAGCCCTTTCTTTCAAATACATTTCTGTTGGTGGCGGAGAATTTATTCTCTTAGCTTAACACCCTTCTCTGAGACGTACGAGCTCAGAGGTTATGTAGTTGAAGGTTATCAGTGATATACTCCCAATTTGGTAATGTGACATGCTGAGTGCTGCTGTGTGATGATCATTGGTTGATCATTTGTGATCAAAGCATGACTTTGTCCCAAAGCGTAGCTTTGTGGATGAGACTTCCTCAGACCTCACACCCCGGAAATGGTCAAAACAGGAATGATGCGGCAAGGTTATGAGGGTCGCTCCCTTTAGGGTATGTCTTTTCCTTTTGGAAAAGGGTGGTATCAGGTATGGAGCCCTGGTATTTAACCTATGTGGTTACTCCAATCTCATTTACTATGTGATTGTTGTTTTGTTGAGGCGCCTCGGATAAAGGTCCCAAAGGACCGGGGGGTGGCATATTCGTGTAGTAGTTACCTAGTGTAAGAGGTAACCCGGTCTTGTGTTGGTAGAGAGCTAGTTAGTTCTCGGGACGTCCATCCAGAGGCGTACCCATGTGGCAGTAGGAAGTTCCTTAGCCTGACCATTTGTTGGAAATCCAATTAAACAATACGAGCCCTTTACGATTGCAATTTGTATAACCTGTCTCCTCAGGCGGCAGCTATAGCAGGCATAATATAATGGTACCTATGCTGGCTAATATTAATATTGTATTTTCGAAATGATTTTGTACACTATGCACTAATAATAATATCAAAAGGATTTTGCGTAGTAAGCATGTTTGACTATCATAAGAAGAAATCTCCTCCAAGTCTGCGATTGCATTGTGTGTGTGGTGGGAGGTCTTATGGTAGTTTCATTTTCCAAAAAAAGCATTGCGGATGTCTTTTACTTCCTTTGTGTTGTTTTAAAGATAATAACTGTTTTAAGTTCTCACACCAGTCCCATGACTGACCTGGAGGTTATTGTTCCTTTCCTAAACTCTGGGTGCCCATAATTTTCCACACGGGCAGCCTAGAGTCAGGTTATCAGGTCATTCTGGATTTCAGGAGGCTTTGGAGCTCAAGTGGCGACCTGGATGGCGAGACATAGCATTTGTATATGATATTATCTTTTCCGCTGTAAAAATTCATTTGTAAGGACAAGTTCATATAATTGTCCAGTTGTGTTGTATATTGTTGTTGTAAACTCTGATGATAATGTAACGTATAAACTGATATAGTTCTTTGATTTAAAGATTATTCATTTATCTATTATATGTTGTTCCGCTACGATATGTGAGATTATGATATTGTTTCTGTTCTTTCTTCTTTCTTTCTTTCTTTCTGTCTTCTTCTACCTCTTCTTTTTAACCATAACAATTCGGTTTTTCGGCATTCGATTGCTCGGCAGTTGATACAGTGGACGTATTAATGTCGATTTTTGGAAGTCGAAAATCCGGAAGCGTTACATGTGGTATCAGAGCATTTGGTTAAGCGACAACCTTGGCTCTGTTGGGTGTTACTCATTAGAGATAGAGTCAGTAGTACTCTAGAATGAGTGTGAGTGTAATAATATATATGAGCGCGTATTTGTTAGTGGATATGAAATTGTTTTGTATTGTGTTGACTTATCGGTTGATTGTTTATAGATTCTGGTCGGTGCAGTCTAACTAACTGTAATCGATAGGGGTTTCTAAACTCTTAAACGAGATAAACCGACATAGTATCATTTTAAATTGGGTAAATGAAATAATTTTACCTCGATTATATTTTGTATATAAAGGAAATAATTTTTCAGAAATTGTTAAGGTGTATATAAATTAATTGTTTGGTTGTTGAAAATGTAAGAATATATATATATAAGTTAATAAAAGTTGTTTGAATGATCTAAATAAAAACAACAATTATGAAAGAATAAATTATATAAGAGCAACAATTGTATAAGTATAGAATTATAATTAAAATGATTTACAATTGTGAAATAATCTTGTATAAGTAAAGTAAAATAGTGAAATTATATGAGAAAAAGATTTATAATGTGATTTGTAAATAAAAGGAAATTTTAAAAGAATATTAAGCACTGAATTCACTACTGTTACTGGGAAATAATAAGGGTGATGACTGTAGCATCATCAGTATCATTTTCGAGTTTCTGTGTGATGGATTTGCGACCATAATAAATTGAAAAATTGAAGTTTTGTTGTGATAAACAAATTTTAAATTAAAATCCAAATTGAAAATTGATGAATATAAGTGAAACGAGTTTTAGACTTATAATATGAAATAAAGATTTTAGCTTTGGTAAAGTTAAAGAATTTGAGTTAGCATAGTAAATATATGATGTGAATTTAACTAAAGGAAGGTTGAATAATTTGAATTGGATTAGATAAGTGATTATAATATGAATTTGGAAGATTAAATAACTAAGTTGTATAACTTATAAAATGAGTGAATGTAAGCAAAACCAATTGTAAAAGAAATGGTTAAACAAGTTTTGTTAAGCAAAATAAAATTTGATTTTGATTAAGTAATGAATTTGACTTTAAGGAAAAGTTAAATGAAATTGAATTTAAAATAAATTAGAAATGGGCTTAAGTTGTATAAGTGAAGTGAGTTGAAATGGAATATAACTTAGGTAACGTTGAATGAAGTTGATTTTGGTATCGAAATAAAATAATAAAGTAAATTAAATGGATTTGAACTTGAGTTATATAAAGGAGATTCAACTTTATTTGTAAAATGAATTAGCAATTGAATTGAACTAATGGATTGAATGTTAATCAATCGAATGTAAGTAAATTGATATGGAATAATGGATATAAGTGTTAATTCATTAAAAGCTAATAAATTGGGAATTCAATGAAAGCCAATTTAATATTAAACCAATTGGAATTAAAAATGTTGAACCAAATTGAATGTGAAGTAAAGTAAATTGAATGAATTTGGTTATGTTGATTATGATTTGGTTGTTAGATGATTGTTAGTTGATTGTGTAGAAATTCATATGTAATTGAATTAATCAAATGGAAAGCTAACGTATGAAAGTTATGTAATTGAATCCAAATTGAAAGTGAACCAACTTGAATTTAAATTAGTGAATGTAAACTAATTGAAAATGAAGAAATGAATGTCGTTGTATATGAATTGGTTGTAAACAATTACAAGTAATGTCGAAATCATATAAGTTGCTTATAAACCTTGTTTAGTATGCATTTCTTTTAATATGCATATGTTGTAGTTGTTTAAAAGAGTAAAATGTTAATAACTTCATATACGTGGCACTTACATATTTAAATTGAGTAAGTACAGGTATCGGGGCTACCGTTCGGCTGGTTGGGTTGCGCTAAAATGCTTAATAAATAACTGCTTTGCTTAAAAATGCTAAAAAGGTACGCCTACGCAATAAAAAATAAGAAATATGAACTGTTTTTCTGTTTTCCGACCGTGTGGGTCGATGTATATATATTTATATCTATTGTGAAATTGCGAAAGCTCCTCCGTACAAAGGAGACTCTGCCAAAATTTTCCCTAAATTTTGGGAGTTAGAAAATTTTTGAACTTTTGGAAAATTTTTGTTAACGGAAAGTCGTTTTCCCAAATTGTAATAAAACGTAGGAATTGAACTAGAAAATGGAAACCATTGTTTTGGTTGAAGTTAAAGGTTTTGGAAAAGGTGAATATTAAATTTTCACTAAGTGGATTTTTGAAAAGTTAATGGATTTGGGGTATTTTTCTTACTTTGGAATTTCGAGGACGAAATTCTTTTAAGGGGGGAAGATTGTAACGACCCAGAATTTCTGTCATTTGAAATTCGTATATTTAATTGATTTTAAATATTAACAAGTGAAATTTGTAAGCTGAATGAATTAAAATTCGAATATAGTGATTTAATTGGATAATTAAATCGATAATTTAATATTTGAAATTCTAGAAATAATTGGAAATTGGGTTTAATGTAATTAAAAATGATTTATAAAGTTATATTAAATCATATTGGAGTTAGAATAATGTTTGTAAATTTTTAAAATTTAATTAAAAGTTAATTTGTAAAAAATTGAATATTTTAATATTTAATCGACGACTAAAAATAGTCATTTTTCAAACAGTCTCGGATTTCGACGAAACTAGTTTCATCGGATCCGTTATGTTAAATTATTGTAAGGTTTCAAATTTCGTGTCAATCGGATTTACGGTTTGTCCGGGCAAGCCAAAACACATAGAAAGTTAGTTTAACTGATTTAATTTAAATTTGATTGTTTAATTCCGTAACTCGCACATATGATCAAATTAGATCCTGAAACACATTCCATTGTGTCCGGAACGTGGGTTAAACCTTAGAAATGTCAGCCGGCACGCTTCGTTTGGAATTTGGAAAATCTTGGATGAATAGTGTTTCGTCAAATTTTCTATATAAGGACGTTTTATTTTCCATTTGCAAACAAACTAGGGTTTCAAGCTTCAACCGGCCCTAGCCATTTTCAATGGCCGAAATGCTATGAACTTCATCCCCTCCGATCTCCTCATCCATCGACTTTCATCCAAATCTTCCAACTAGCAAAACGTAGAGCACGCCGAGTACTTCACATCCAACGGTGGAGATCGTTTAAAGTGAAGCCGATCGACGGCAATTGGAGCTGGAAGGCAGCGTGTTCGCATGCGTTTTTCCACGCGAGATGGAGGCCGAGCTTGCCATTCTTGTCGGTGGGGGTAGGGCTCGTGACGCACGTTCTAGAGGAAGTCTCCGATCGTCGTTAAAGTCGACGAGGTGCATGCGAAAATTCCGTGTATGGTGGCGGCTATTAGTTCTCTTTGAACCTGCTGTTGAACGTGAATGAAGAAGAAACAATACGCGTGGCCCAGATCTGCTATTTTGAAAATCAACGGCCAGATGATAGCTAGGTTCAATAATAAAAGAAAAATTGTAAATTTATATTATATTAAATTGTATTAACTTCTACATATCATAACTTTGTCATACGAGGTTGAAAACTGCCAAAACGACTTGCGTTGGGTTCGTTTCGACCAACACTACGCAATGAAGCTGGTTTAGAGTTGATTGGAGCTAGTGTGAATTTCGGGTAAAATTAAATGCTTGTTTGATTTTATTCGAAAATAAAACACCGCAACTATTATTGGAAGCAAGGTGAGAACTCCTCACTCAATCGAATTGTGTTTCGATTTAAATTTTAAATAGTTAAATTTAAAATTGGTTGATTGTGTGTTTGGATTGATGGTTGTCATTTGTTGCATTGAAATAGACCCTATACGCCGCATATTAAGCGGAGGTTATTATATTAAAAACATATACCGCGATATTCCACCTTGAAGTGGAATTGGTATTATATATGTATTTGGAGTTGATTTCCCGCATTATATAGCGGATGAGACCCTATTGCGCCGCATAATAGCGGATAGTATTTTATAAATCCCATATACCGCGATATTCCACCTCGAAGTGGAATTGGTATTGTGCTAACATCTGTGGATGCAGGGAAATAGGTTGGAGGGATCCAACTGGATTCCTCAAACATTTGAAGTTATTTCATATGTTGTGTGTTGATTATTTATAATCTCCGTGTGATTGAAATTGTTGATGGCTATAGGTTAGCCGAATATATTTTTGGTATCCTTGGATACCGAAAATAAATAAATATTGGATTTTTAAAATTCAAGTTGAAAGTTTATTTTAAAACTTATTTTTGAGGATTGGATAAATTAAAAAGGAGTTTTAAAAAGATAAAGTTATTTTTTGAACCATATTGAATAAAATTTCAAATTTCAAGAAAAGGGCTTAATAAATGGATTTCAAAAATATTATTTATAAGTTGGAGAATTTATTTAAATTTTGGATTTTTAAATAGATTTGAAGAGATAAAGAAATTTATTTTAAAAAGGAAATAACTTTGGAAATTTATAAGGAAATTTTATCGGTTTTGGTAATTAATTAAGGATAATTAATTAAGTATTAGTTATTAATTAAGGGTTAATTTATGATGAATTAAAGGATAATTTAATATATGTTTTTGTAATTAATTGATTATTAATTTACCATAACTAGCAAAATTTATTCATAGAAATTTACCTGATTTAAATTAGTCAGATAATTAAAGTAATCCTACTTATGGATGTTTGAATCGTATTGGATGTTGAATTATTGGATATCCCAAATATGTGATGCATTGTGATATATCCTGTTCTGTGTTGTGATTTGTGATCTATTTATCTATGATATGAATATCTGTGATCTGTGAATTAAAGATAAGCGTTATAGTTTATACCGCTTATCAACTATATTTCTGTGTTCTGATCTGTGATGGTTGGATGTTGTTGCACTATTGTGTTAAACCCCAGAACTACACCATACACGCACCAATGTGGATTTCACGTGGAAATCGGTTAAGTCACAGATTTTTGACAATTCTAAAGATTGAATTTTTGAATCCAAATTAGTTTTGGAAATTTGGAATTGAAAGTTTTTTTTTGAAAATGAGTTTCAAAAATAAGAGTTATTTTAAATAACTTAATAAAATTGGAATTTGAATAATTTGATTTAAAATTTGAATTCAATATCTTGAAATTGAATTCAATAATTTGGGAATTTTGGTTTAAAAGATTTTACAAGTGTAAAAGGTGTTTATATGGGTTTTTAACCATTTAAAATATGGTTTTGGAAATTTAAATTTATATTCAAATTTTATACTTGGACGGCTTTAACCTGTGTTATTGTAACCAGTTTTTCCCAAAACGAAAACTATTTGTTTTCAAATAATAATAACTTTCATAAAAAAGAAAGGATTTCCAATTTGTATCGAAACATTTCAAGTTGAAATGAAATTGTAAATAGTTTGGAAAAACTATGAATTGACCTTTGTGAAGATGATTAAGCTTTATTTTGAAATCAAAGAAGATTTTAAAAGGTGTATCTTTTATATTATAAAAGACTTGAATTGTGAATAGTTTTGAAAGCTATAAGTTAAAAATCTTGATTTAAAGATTTAATGAGTTAGTCCAATTGAAATGGAAATTGATTTGGAAATCTGTGAATGAATCTTTGTGAAACTGGGTAAACTTTGTGAAGTGAATCTTTTTGTTTAAAGATTTGGAATGGTAATTTGTTTAAACCATTTGGAAGAAAAGTTTTGGGTAATAAGTTGTGACTTAATTGAAATCCCAATATTCATATGTTTTAAAATATTGTGCTCACTATTCAGATTAGCCGGGAGAGGACCTTTGTGTCATATAACCCATTCCGAATTAGTGATATGACGATATGGATTGCATTGGAGACCGGTGGTGAAGACCGGGTATTTGTGAAAACGATAGGATGACCTATCGATTGTCTCTGCACCGTTAGCTACGGTATAGAGATTTCCTTTGTGATGGGAAGTTCGATCGGGATTGTGAATACCCGGATTGCAAGGGCTTCTTTGGAAGTGCCTTCGGTTCTGTTCGAACCCGGAACAGACTTGTATGGTTACATGTCTGACATTACATTTTGAGATATAAAGCCGATTTCTTTCAAATACATTTCTGTTGGTGGCGGAGAATTTATTCTCTTAGCTTAACACCCTTCTCTGAGACGTACGAGCTCAGAGGTTATGTAGTTGAAGGTTATCAGTGATATACTCCCAATTTGGTAATGTGACATGCTGAGTGCTGCTGTGTGATGATCATTGGTTGATCATTTGTGATCAAAGCATGGCTTTGTGCCAAAGCGTAGCTTTGTGGACGAGACTTCATCAGACCTCACACCCTGGAAATGGTCAAAACAGGAATGATGCGGCAAGGTTATGAGGGTCGCTCCCTTTAGGGTATGTCATTTCCTTTTGGAAAAGGGTGGTATCAGGTATGGAGCCCTGGTATTTAACCTATGTGGTTACTACAATCTCATTTACTGTATGATTGTTGTTTTGTTGAGGCACCTTGGATAAAGGTCCCAAAGGACCGGGGGGTGGCATATTCGTGTAGTAGTTACCTAGTGTAAGAGGTAACCCGGCCTTTTATTGGCAGAGAGCTAGTTAGTTCTCGAGACATCCATCGAGAGGCGTACCCATGTGGCAGTAGGAAGTTCCTTAGCCTGACCATTTGTTGTAAATCCAATCAAACAATACGAGCTTTTTACGATTGCAATTTGTATAACCTGTCTCCTTAGGAGGCAGCTATAGCAGGCATAATATAATGGTACCTATGCTGGCTAAGATTAATATTGTATTTTCGAAATGATTTTGTGCACTAATAATAATATCAAAAGGATTTTGCGCAGTAAGCATGTTTGACTATCATAAGAAGAAATCTCCTCCAAGTCTGCGATTGCATTGTGTGTGTGGTGGGAGGTCTTATGGTAGTTTCATTTTCCAAAAAAGCATTGCAGATGTCTTTTACTTCCTTTGTGTTGTTTTAAAGATAATAACTGTTTTAAGTTCTCACACCAGTCCCATGACTGACCTGGAGTTTATTGTTCCTTTCCTAAACTCGAGGTGCCCATAATTTTCCACATGGGCAGCCTAGAGTCAGGTTATCAGGTCATTCTAGATTTCAGGAGGCTTTGGAGCTCAAGTGGCGAGCTGGATGGTGAGACGTAGCATTTGTATATGATATTATCTTTTCCGTTGTAAAAATTCATTTGTAAGGACAAGTTCATATAATTGTCCAGTTATGTTGTATATTGTTGTTGTAAACTCTGATGATGATGTAATGTATAAACTGATATAGTTCTTTGATTTAAAGATTATTCATTTATCTATTATATGTTGTTCCGCTTCGATATGTGAGATTCTGATATTGTTTCTGTTGTTTCTTCTTTCTTTCTTTCTGTCTTCTTCTACCTCTTCTTTTTAACCATAACAATTAGGTTTTCTGGCATTCGATTGCTCGGCAGTTGATACAGTGGAAGTATTAATGTCGATTTTCGAAAGTCAAAAATCCAGAAGCCTTTCAAGAGCCTCACCTGATCTATTATGAGACCATCAGTTCTAGTCTGATAAGGTCCTGCCCAGTCTCACCTAAGTGTTTTGTGAGACCATCAGTCCAAGTTTGAAAGGGAAATGCTGCCGGATACGGGTCCTAACAAACAAAATCTAGTTGTGAGGCTTGCCCAAATCCCCTAATTTGAGCTTCTATCTATTGGCCCTTTAATTACCCTAGTTAGCATAAGCGTGTCCTAGCCTTACCTAATTTGTTGTGAGACCATCAGTTCCTGACTGAAAGGGAATGCTATTGGTATATGCCTTATTTTTGTTCTTAGTTATTAACTTAGTGTAAGTTCTTTTACAATAAGCCTCTTCTATTATTTCTACTATATTTTCTTATTAACTTTATCTAAGTCTTAAAATAAGCCTCTTCTGTTATCTTTACTATATTTGCTTATTTACTTTATCTAAGTCTTAAAATAAGTCTCTTTTGTTATTTCTGCTATATTTGCTTATTAATTTATTCTAAGCTTTAAAATAAGCCTTTACTGTTCTTTCTGCTTAATTATAACCTACGTTATAATTGTTATTCTTCTTTTCTATTTTTTTTTAGCAAAGCTAGCCGGCTTTATAGTGGGCCGTGCCATTGTTTATAAAATGAACGAACAGGTGCTCTGCACATGCACAGAAACAACTAAAACGGCAAGAAGGCCAGAAAAAAAAACAGAATAAAACACAGGAGATAGACAAAGATGTCTATACTACTAATACAGCATAACTATGCTTCCTCAGGAGAGGGAGAACACTCACAATCATCTGCCAAAGAAGGTCCATCAACATGAGAAAATCCCGAAAAAAGAGCAGCCAGATGCGGAACATAACCAACAGAATCAGGAGAGTAAATAAATTTCCTAGCCCAAGTAACATCATAGAACTTACTTTTATTCTCCTCACCAATCGCACCAACCCTAGTAAGGCACAAACCATCTCCCTCAATATGGTAGATAAGATACCGACTCTCACCCTCAGTCTCACTAATAAAAGCATAAAAGATGTCCTTCTCAGGGGAATATCTCATATCAGAAGGAGCATGAATCCAAGCACGTTCGTCTAAATTCCAGGAAATAATATCAGACGAGGGAGGGGACTCCTCCAAGGCCAATGGAGGAGAAACAAAAGATGGAGCTTTTTCTGGCGAAGGAGCTTTTTCTGGCGAAGGAGAGGAAGGGGCAACACTAACCCTAGCAACAGACGGAGGTATAATATCGGGAGCAACAGAAACAGGAGGCACCACTGCAACAACAGCAGGGACAACAGGAGTGACCTTCGGAACCCACATCCGAAGAGGGGGACGAGGTAGAGGAGACCGAACAATAAGAGGAACAACCGATGAAGAACAAGAATCAGCTAGGTGGCCAAAAGACCGACAAGATGAACAAATCTCAGGTTTCCAACTATAGCAAACTCTGACTTCAGCAACATGGCTCTCGTCTAATCTGACCAATAAAACACTAGGCAGCGGCTTGTCAGGGGTAATCTCAATTAGAGCCTTGGCATAGACTAGCTTCTTCCTGGCAACAGTGTTTGCATCATAACATATCACCTTGCCCACTAGACCAGCTAGCCAGTCAATACCAATTAGAGGCTGGAGAACAGAGGGAATATGAGAAAAGTGGGCCCAAACAGGGATTGAAAGCACCTGCTCCTTTGCACGATCCACAGAAGGTCTCCAAGTAGTAATAATAAATGGCTTCCCATCAATAAGAATGGGGTCAGCCTCAAGATTTCGCTGTCTTTCATCGCTACGCGAAAACTTAAAAAAGAACATTTTGTTATCAAAGTGGACACTCAGACCACCTCTAGGCTTCCACACAGAGCTGCACCTCGCCTTAACAAGTTGAAAAGGAGGATTGGTGTCAAGAAAAAAACCCACCAAGTGGTTTTTCCAAAAATCCACACCAGCATCAATAACAACCGAAGGCGGGATCATCACATCCTCAGACTCCACTTTATCAAAGAGGCGAGGAGTATACATACGAGCATTATTAGGTAGTTTGGAAAACAAGGAAGTCCACTTCGGGATAGGCCGAGAAGGAGGAGCATCGATCAATATAGCATTGGATACTGTAGATTGAAAATTTTTGTCTGAAGTATTACCACAAACACCTGGTGCGCAACCAACCGGAACCCCAACAGAAGCATTGGAGAGACCTCGAGCATCAGACATGCTAACACAATGAACTGCATCCTCATCATTACCAGTTGGTAATTCACTGCCAGACCGCACTACACAATTTTCCAACCCAATCTCAGAAACTGACCAAGCAGACTTACCACAATTTAAGAGCATGGGCGAAATAGGAGAAGGAACAAGCGGGCAGACAGGGTCAAGATGGCGAGGTGGAGGCACCGAATAGGCTAATACATCCAATAGATTAGCAATCGGGTTATCTCCGGAAGAAACAACAGAGGCGCACCCATCACCCAACGTCATTGTACTCGGAACAGAAGAGTCAACATCACCAAGACCAGACGATGAAGGGGAAGACATAGAGAGCAACCACGGCGACAAAGCACAGGAGAGATGTCGAAGACGGGAATTACAGGAAGCCAAATCGCAGGACGCAAGAAGGAACGGCGGCCATTTCTTTCAATTCCAAATCGCGGGACGCAAGAAGGAATTGAAAACTTTGGGGCCATGGATACTTTGTATTCCATAGCCTTCGGTTAGCCGGTTTTATAAGTGGCCGTGCACTATGTCTCATTATTGTGGCCGCTGGGTATCGAACCGGTGCCACTACAACACAATGTAGCAACTCCACTATGTCTTTTCTATCTTTTTAGTTATAACTACTAGTTATAAACTTGCTTGCAAATGTCTCAAATTTCCTATTTCAGTCTATCTTCTTTTTATTACAGTCTTTCTTATTTTACATCTAATTTCTGTAAATTTAGTGTTATTCTATTTTAATCCATATTAGCGAATTATTCTCTTTTTAATATTCTATTTGCGTAAAACGGAATACAAAGGAACTAACATTTACAGACTAAATTTTAACATAAAACAGATGTAAATAAATGCAAATAACTGTAAATAACTGAATAAAATAGACTTGAAAGAACTTTAGAAACTAGCTGTAAACAACTTATACAAAAATTGTCTCAAAATTGCAGAAAAACCTCAACTATTCAAAACTCTATTATTTTAAATTACTTAAAAATCTAAAATAATTACTAAACACTCACATGTGGTCCTCTGCTCTAGTCATTGGTCTTCCTTGATTCACTTCTAGAGCGTAGAATATTTTTAACAAAAAGATCTTCTCCTAAGAAATTTTTTCTTTTTAAGGTCTAGCCTTAGGCAATGAACCAAGATAGGAGAAAATCTGAATGAGAAAAATAGCTAGGCTTAAGGTTTTATTTATAGTGTCACTTGGGGATCTCAGACCGTTGGATTTGAAGATTAAATCTGGTGCAACCACGTCATAGGCTCGCTGGGAACCGTCAGATGGAAGCACGAACACATAGGATCGAATAGAAATAGCAAAATGACATGTTCAAATCGAACTGGACGAAGTTACATAAAAGAATACAAGGCGGGTCGACCTACCTGTCGACGAACACATGCTAGGGTTGACCTATAGGTCGACCTAGCCATGGCGAGGGTCGACCCTAGGGTCGACCTAGCCTATATTTTTTTTTCTTTTTTGTTCATTTCTTATTTATTTCGTAACTTCTTCGTTTCAACTTGGATTTTTACAAACTATATATGAAAATTGACCAAAAAATTACCACGGACACAATGGTGCAACTCCCGTGACTCAATTCTGATAATTTTTCAAAGTTATTTTATTATTTAATTAATTCGTTAATTAATTACTATAGCTTAAATTTTGGGTTTTTACATGACGACACCAAGAGCGGAAGCTGCTTCTAATACAGAGCAAAATCCCAACAGTCCTGGAGGTAGCTTAGGTGCTCCACTAAATGGAATAATGGGATCTTTTACGAGAGAGAAACAACCATTAAAGCTACTGTCAGCAGATTTGACAGAGGTAGCAAAAGGACACATTGGGATGCAAAAGATATGTCATGGTAGAAAGGTGGTTGAAGGAGAACAAGTTGTTTGGGCAGAGGATGTTCTCGATCCAGAAGCTTCAATCTAGAAGCTTCAATCTAGAAGCAACGCAAAATGGCCATTACACACTATCCGAACTAGTTGAAGGGGGTTTTGTGATTTGGCCAGAGTATCATTTGCGTTATTAGTAAGTTACTAAACACTATGTAGTTATATTTTGTAGCCGTGTTTCAAAGTTTGTTATATATGTTGTGCTTGCATGCTATACTTTGTGGTGTTTGGTATGAAGTATCCTTTATGGTGTTTGTATGAAACATAAATGCTTGATGTTGTTCTAATTATTGACTGTAGTGTTTTCTTAATATTAATACTATATATTTGTTATTGTATAGATTGTTTGTGGCTATAATAAAATATTGTTACTGTATAGATTGTTTAATGGTGTTCCAATTCTCACGGTTATAAGTATTAGAAACATTCTTTCATAATGGTTACAAGTGTTATATAATTTGCGTTTATAATAGTTTTAAGTGTTAGAATATTTGCTTTTGTCACTCTTATAAATATTGGAAAATATTGTTTTGTCACACTTATAAGTGTTATAATATTCGATTTTGTCACTGTTATAAATGTTAGAAAATATTGTTTTATCATGCTTATAAGTGTTATATCATTTACATTTATCACAATTATAAGCGTTAGAATATATGCTTTTATCATAGTTATAACCGTGAGCAAAAGTGTGATTGAATTTTCCCATGGCACCTGTTTTAACGGGTATAACCGTGCCAAATTGGTTTTGTCACGCTTATAACCGTGAGGAAATTGCCTTTCTGGTGTTGTGATCATCGAAGATGACTGTGCCACATAACTCACGTGTTTCTTCTAGATGTAACGACCCGCAAATTTCAGTGGTTTTATTTATTTAATTAATTGAATTTGTGTGAAATTTTAAACAATAAAATTTTGAAATATAAATTTGATATTTGGAACATGTCTAATTAAACATAACAACTGGTAAATTTTCGTCCGAAAATATGAAAATTTATTTCGCGCGTAAATTTACTTCAATTTAATCAGTTAAAAATAGGTGATAATAAAATGTTTCCAAATCTAAATATGTTTACATAGAAAATTTGTAAATCATCTTCTGAGTGAAACGTCATCTTTCGTTTCGTCAAATTTGGACTTCTGTTGCTCCGTTTATCTTATTTCTGTTAAAATAGCAGCATTTCTGGTACCGGTTATCGACTTTTGATCGGATGACCGTACCACTAATATCTGTGTACCGTTTTGATCGTCTCGTTGCGCTGACCTCTACGGTATATTCAACTCTGTATTTTTGTGACCGTTAGCTTTCGTTTGCCTTTTTCAAGTTTGAACGTGCAGGCCAAGCAATATAATAAATTGCTTTGATAATTTTTGCTGATTCAATGGTCATCGGTTACATCTCCATTATTTCAAATTATGTTGAATCGCTCTCTCCTAGACCGAAGCGCTAGCCCATTTATTTCTCCTTTTCATTATTCTCGGATCTGTCTCTTCGAATCTAAATTTGTATTAGATTAGCCTGCCACCTCATTCATTTTCAATTGCTCTTCCTCTTTCCCCACGTTTCCACCCGAGACCTCATCACTCACCACTCCTCTCCCGAGCCCTACCCCTGTCAGTCACCAGCCTCACCTCCACTTCGTGCCTCACAACCCACAACCGCCACCAGCCCACGTGTAACAACCCTGTATTTTACAATTATTTTTAAATTAATTTCCAGATTTAAAAGCTTTATTTAGGAAAAAGAATAAATTTTGTTATTTTAAGTATAAACTTTGATTTTGATGTAGATTTGAATTCCAAATATGACTAAATTTAATATTTCTAGAAAATGTGAATTTTGGTCAAATAGTCAAACTTTGACTTTTAAATTTAAATTTTAAATAGTTTAAAATTATAATTTTTATCTTTTATTATGACAATAGATTTAATAACATGAATACTGCTTTTCGTTTCGTTGAAAACGGAGTTAAAATGTAAAAGATATGTACATTTCAATTTTGAGTATAAATTGTTTATTTTGCAATTTTGTTATTTAAATTTTATAAATTTTATTTTATTTGTCATATTTTGTTCTAATATGTGTTGATATTTTATTTTGTGTATATCTTGACTTTTAAATATTTTTAAAACGATGATAGAATTTTTCCAAAATTTACTGTATTTATTTCTTATTTTTAAAGGCTGTTTCTATTTTTCTGCTATTTTCTTCATCTAAACTATATTTAAATTAAAATTTATTTATTTATTTTTGTGAATTCATTTTATTTTGTGTTCTTATCTTTATTTATAAATATTTTTAAGTACATAAAAAGTTTCCATAGTTCATTGCATTTATTTTCCATATTTTCAAGACTAGTTGCAAATTTTGCTGTTTTATTTAATTAAATTTTATATATTTAATATTTAGTTATTTTTTTTTGTTATTTACTAAATTTTCGTATTTTTATCTGATTTTATATTTATATTTCAGTTATATAAAATTAAAATAAAATAAGTGGAAATTTGAAAGGACTTAAGTTGTAAATTGTGTGACTTTTCATTTAACCAAACCCTTCATTTTTCCATAACGGCTCATTTATTCTTTTGTAACCGTGTATGCCTTATTGTTTCACGTGAAAGACTTCCCTTTCATTCACAATTCATGGCCAAAAACATTTCTGAAGTTGTTTGGGTAATGGCTTCATCTTCTCTACCTTTCTCTTCTTCATTTCCTATTAAATTTTCTATTGTTTTGCTTGATTCTTCCATAGCTTTGCTCGGCTAAACCCTCCACCATCTCCACCATAGCCTCGACCACCATCCCCTACCACTCTTCCTTGGCATCATCTCCAGCCATCATTTCAGATCCATCCATGGCCGTGACCTCTCCTTGAAGCTAGCACCACAAAACAATGTCAAAAACTCCAAAACAATGCACTAGTCACCACTATTACTTCACCACCTTCATCCACCACCTTGGCCACCACCATAGCCGCCACCACCACATTGTTTTGACCACTTACCATCACCCCTTACCTCTGTCCAGATCTGGAGCAAGCATGGCCAAGCCCAAACAATGACTAGACCGAGCCTAGTGTGCACCAAAACCACTCCTTTTGGCCTTGACTCTTTGTCTTCTTCATGTGTAACTCCTACCATCATCATTCCATTGTTTTGCCTTCTTTTTGCTGACCATTGAATCAGTATTTCAGGTCTAGACCTGATCATAGCCGAGCCAAATGATGTCATGGCCAAGCACTTGAATGGTTGAGGCAAGGTCAAGTCATCTATTTCTTTGTTGCTCCTTATTTAAAATTGTTTCAATATTGTTTGTGTTGAATATTTATGTATACATTGTCTTGTTTTGTTTATATGTATACAAGGCAATTATATTTGGCTCTCCACTCTCAAATCATATTCATGTTTTCGTGCCTTCAAAGATTCTGTGTTAGGTGTTTGGTCGTCATCTCCAGCTTAAACAAGTGAGTTATTCTCACCAGACAATATGTACCTATATAACTAGTAAATTGACACCCTACGAATCTGTAGAAATATATTATCATGTTATATATGCTTGTATTATTATCATATGATGTTCACACCTGTTATTACACCTGTTATATCATATGTTACTGTTATTTAATGTTATTCTGTTATTTATATCTGTTATCACCATTGCAAGTTCCCTGTAGATTAGAATCACTATGGGTTGAAATGATACATACCCGAACGGACTTTAGAATAGGAAAAAATCGTTATGGGCTGAAATGATAAGCCTGAACGATTTTTATTTAAATTATTTTAACTTGGGATTGCGGGTTTGAAATGATAGAACCCGGAGTTTTCTTTTTTTTAAACTGCGGATTGAAATGATACATATCCGTATCACTTGACCTAGGCTAGAAAACTATATACAGGCCCGTGGTTATTTTTATAAAGTGTTTTGGATATTTTTAAGTATTTTAAAAATTATAAATTTATGAAATTTGATTTAAATAGATTTTGAAATGTTTAAAATAAAGAAATTATGATTTTTCTATGTGTTAAAAATGTAATTAATGAATTGTTTAACTGGATTTTTGAAATATAACTTAAGTTGGAAATTTGGAATTTGGTTAAAAATGATATTTAAGTTATATAAATAAAATGGATATTAAATTTTATTTGGAAATGGTAAATATGATAATTTGATTAAATGTGAATTTAAGTGATTTATTAAAGTATTATTGATTTTTTCTATGAATTTAAAGTGGTTAAATAAATGAATGTTTAAAAGTGATCTTTTAAAATATAACTTGACTTGGAAATGTGAAATTTGGTTTTAATTAAAGGTTTTAGTTAATTAAATAAAATTGGAAATTTAGTTAAATTTGTGAAATGGTAATTTAATTTTGAAGTGTTAAGTTATTTGTTGAAATGTGAAGAATTGGAAACTTTTACACTTAAATTTATTAAGTAAATTGTTGAAAATTGGATTTAATTATAAGAAATTTATTGTGAAAAAGATACATGTTAAATGATATGTAAATGAACATTTTAAATGTTAAATTATGATTTTTAAAATGTTTAAAGAGTTTATAATGAAGTTATTTAATTGCTGGAAATACACTAAAAAGCTGGAAATCACTTTTAATAGCATTCAGAAATGCTATGGTTCTGAATTACACTAAAAATTGAATAAAAGGGCTACTACAGCATTTCTGAAATGCTACAGTTGCTGTAGTTGAACTTATAGGCTAATATTGAACCCAGGTCTATTATAGCATTCTCTAGAAATGCTATAATGGTCTGCAGTCTTTGCTGAAACCAAATTTAACCCTTGTTTTGAAATCTGAACTACCGCAGCACGTCTGAAATGCTGTCTTTTCTGTTTTGAACTATAATTTAACTAAAACTGAGTTTTAACAGCAGTTTTAAGTGCTGTCTTTGCTGAATTAAAAATGTTTTCAAATATAACTTATAGCAGTTGTTTTTAAATGCTGTGAAATGCTGAAATTTTAATAATTAGGGTTTTTGACTTAGTAAACGAACTCAGAATGGTTTGAAATTTTGGAAATTGAATACTTGATTTGAAAATATAATAATTACACTTTTAAAAGGTTTTAATGAATTACTTTGATTGGAATAAACTATTTAAAGGTGATTTGAAATGATAGTAAATGAACGATATCTTTGAATTTAAAAGGTATTTAAAGTTGAATATTTGGATTTGAACTGATAGGATATTTTATTTTAATAAAATGGTTTGAAATGAAGTTTTGTAAGGATATGATATTTTATGATATTAAAATGATTTGAAATGAAGTTTTGAAATGATATGATATTTTAAAAATATGGAAATGGTTTGGAATTGATTTAATCTTTATTTTGATAAAGATTTGGATTTGAAATGATATTCTATTTTGAAGTATAAACTGTTTTTAAACTTATAACCACGGGTTATAATAACGTTGGGTTGTTAAAGAGACCGGGATCGGATATGGACATACTCTCTGTCTTACCGAAAACCACTTTGGCAACTGTGTACGCGGTGGAGATTCCAGAATGAAGTAGGATGGTGGCGACGTTCTTAAGGTATGTTACGTGGACCCAACTCCCGTGAGTTGGCATAAGGTGGCTAAAACAGGAGCGATCTCGGACCAGTGAGGTAGCACCTCTTCTCGGACACATTTCTTCGATATTATACTCTTACTTGTGATTTGACTAGATGGCCATCCTCCGATTTGGGAATGTTGTTCGAGGTGGAACGGTAGTGGCTGCTATGCGTATCCATCAGTCCGTGTGCGTAATTGGTATATCTACCCTGGCATTGCCTAGTTGTGCCGTGTCACCTACCATATCGAGCTTTACTACGATTATGATTTTAAGATCCGACCGCGTTAAGGTTCTCCATCCCCTTAACGCTATTTTCCGATATGATTATACTTTACTTATTTAGACACTATTATAATAGCGAATATTACTACATAGTAGATATTTTAACGGATCCTTAGAGGATGGGCGGTCCCAAGCATCTTCTAAGTTACTTGTACCTTTATTACAGTTCACTTGAGTTGGTTTACATTATATAAGTATATATTGTCCTGACTCGAGTGTTTTGTGTTTTGCTTTACGCTCGGGTCAGCCTGAGTTATTCACAGATTTGGATTTCCACCTTCTGGAGATTTGAATCGCTGGAGATTATCTGCTAGTCTTCTTCTATCTACTTCAGTTATGTTGCTCTGTTCAGCTTGTACTTGGTTATCTTATTGATACTTCTATTGTACTCTATTCCTTCTGTTGTATCTTATGTAACTCTGATATATTTACATGGTAGCTTCATGAACTACTATTTCTTTTACTTCCGCTGCATTATTTTACTCTGTGTCTGTGATCTGTGATTATATTTATTTACTGTATATTCTGAGATTTGCCAAATTTTAATTACAACGCGGTATTTTGAGCAATTCAACTCCGGCATGAGTGTCTACCTATACACTTATAATGGATGCGAATGGTTGAAAATATCGGGTCGTTACAGTTGGTATCAGAGCTTTGGCTTTGAGGCAAAACTCAGCATATGGAGTAGATTTAGTTATTGAATCACTTTCGTTCGAGTTTGAATCTTTTCCTCTTGATTCGAATTTCCTTTGAATTTTTGGAACGTTCCCTGCGGTTCCAAAATTCATTCTTGTCCCTCACTATTCATCTTCTTTTGATTTTGGAGTATCACATAACCCCACTTCGAATGATCTTTATAGTAAATTGGCGGTCTCGCCAATATTCTAATTTTCTTGTAAAGGGGTGAAAATCCTTTACAATCAGCATCGATTAACCAGAGATTTATATTTATCCTTGGTTTAGATTCTAATATCTTTTGTTATTCCAAACTCTATCTCTTGAGATCGAAGGTAGATTTACCCCAGAAAATCCACATTTGATCTTATCCATTAAGTCACGGTTGACCCGGTTAAGGTTGTCCGCGATTTATCTAAGCTTACCCATCTCTCTACTCTGTTTAATCATCTTGTCTTTTGTTCCAATCTATCTTCCAAACATTTTGAACTGTACTTGTAAATTAATGTTTTGTTTTATATTGTGTTGTTTGAGTTGTTGATGTTGATTTGGGTTTCCGATCGATTCGTCTGATCAACGCTATCGATAGGATTTCTAAAACACTTTGACAGAACAAACTGACACAATATTATTTTAAAATTTGGTTTATGAAATAAATTTGGATATATAATTTTATGGAACTTAATAAATTGATTTAAATTGAAAATTTGAAATGATAATACTTGATTTATCATTTATTGTTCTACAAATGAATTTATAAATAGTTGTTTATAAATTTATTTGGGAACTGAAATGAATTTAAAACAAGAAATTTAAGAATTTAATTTCTGATGGATTTCAAACCTTGTGTTTAAAGTTTTAAAAGGATATATTATTTAAAGTATTTCCAAGTAGAAATTTGTTTCTAAAGGATTTTTAAATTTAAAAATTTAGTGCTCTTCTCTTTGTCGCTGGAAAATAATTTCGGTGATGACTGCAGCATCATCGACGTTCATTTTCGAGTTTCGAAGTGAAGAGACCGTTCTGTAGTCTTGCTACAGCTTTGTTTTGGAAAATCTAATTGATTTGAATTTCTAAATATGACTGGATTATAATATATATAGATATATGATTTAAATTTGATTTGACATATTATGTATATATAATTACTTATCTCTAAATGGTTTGAAAGGAATCAGAAGTTTAATTCTTAAATTTTATTTTAAAGAATAATTTCAATTATAAAAAGAAAAATTTGAATAAATGATTCAAACTTGAGATAATTGAATTGGAAAGTTTTACTTGTATAACACACAATTTCATTCCAATATAACTTACCTAACTTACACAGAAGTTGAATATGCAATTGGATAATATACAGTACATAAATGATTTTATAAATAGAATTTGAGTGGTTATAATAAATGTTATACACTTAAATTTTAGTTATAAAAGATTAACAGAGGCAAATAGTGAAAAAGGAATTTAAAGAGATTTTATTTAAATAACTTAATAATCAAATTTGATTTAATATGGAACCTTAAGTGTAACATAGGAATTTTAATAAAAGTTATTTCCTGAAATGAATATGTTGTATAATAAATAATGTATCTTTGAATAGATAAAATAAATTACATTGGAATTAGACATTTTGTAATAAAGCTTATTTAACTTGAATTCATAGTTTAATTGATGTCTAAATGAATAAATATGTAAAGAAATTTGATTGTTATATTTGCTATATAAATATTTTATTTATGAAATAGATATGTCTTGAAAAATGAATAATTATGATTTAAATAGTTAAAATGTATTTTTACATCACTAAAAATTGATAATTGAGAATTTGGTTTTCAAATGGAATTTTAAGTGTAACTTATTAAAGGAATATTTATTTATGAAATGGGTATTTTAAATGAAGTGATAGGTTATGTGTTAAATTAAGAGCTAAGTAAAATAATGAACTTTTGACTTAATAAATGTAGTATAGTTTATTTGGATATTCCATTCATAAAAGTTTGTTTTAATAAGTCATAAGTTAAATGATATCCAAATGAATATTTCTGGAATTAAACTGATTTGAAGTACTAATATACCTACTGTAGCATTTTATAAGTGATGCTGTTTTGAAAATACAGTGTTTTGGAAATTTTTAAAATTGAATGAACTTAGAAATGTTACAACTTTAAAATGAATATTGTTTGATCTTGGATTAAAATGGTTTAAATGAAGATTATATTTAAAAGGTGTTATGATTTTCTAAGTATTATGTTCTTTTTTAAGAATAACATTTCCAAAGTGTTATGATTTTTAGTAGTATGATTTTCAAATGATAAACATCCCTAAATTGTTATGATTTCAAAGCATTATTGTTTCAAATTTATTATCTTATTTTGTTTTTTTTGTTTTTTTTTTCAAACTATCTTTTGGTTGTCCTTATTTCTCTTATCTTGTTACAAAATGGGAAGGCTATTGCTTATACCAATCTGTTTAGAAATCTTTTTATAATCTTTGAAATCTTTGTTACACATCTGGATCTGAACACTGTTTTTCCATTCATAGACCGTCGGTCAAGTGAAAAGGGAGATTCAGACTCTAGAGGATCTTTTTCGTGCTTATATTCTTGATTTGATCACCTCCATCTTGTTAAACTTACCTATAACAATAGTTATCAGGTGTAATTCCAATCTTCTTATCATCTTGTCTTAATTCTATTTCATTCTATCTTTTTCTGTGCTTTCCCGTACCTCGTTCCTTTTCGGGGACGAAAAGTTTTGAGTGGGAGAGAGTGTAACAACCCTGTATTTTACAATTATTTTTAAATTAATTTCCAGATTTAAAAGCTTTATTTATGAAAAAGAATAAATTTGGTTATTTTAAGTATAAACTTTGATTTTGATGTAGATTTGAATTCCAAATATGACTAAATTTAATATTTCTAGAAAATGTGAATTTTGGTCAAATAGTCAAACTTTGACTTTTAAATTTAAATTTTAAATAGTTTAAAATTATAATTTTTATCTTTTATTATGACAATAGATTTAATAACATGAATACTGCTTTTCGTTTCGTTGAAAACGGAGTTAAAATGTAAAAGATATGTACATTTCAATTTTGAGTATAAATTGTTTATTTTGCAATTTTGTTATTTTAAATTTTATAAATTTTATTTTATTTGTCATATTTTGTTCTAATATGTGTTGATATTTTATTTTGTGTATATCTTGACTTTTAAATATTTTTAAAACGATGATAGAATTTTTCCAAAATTTACTGTATTTATTTCTTATTTTTAAAGGCTGTTTCTATTTTTCTGCTATTTTCTTCATCTAAACTATATTTAAATTAAAATTTATTTATTTATTTTTGTGAATTAATTTTATTTTGTGTTCTTATCTTTATTTATAAATATTTTTAAGTACATAAAAAGTTTCCATAGTTCATTGCATTTATTTTCCATATTTTCAAGACTAGTTGCAAATTTTGCTGTTTTATTTAATTAAATTTTATATATTTAATATTTAGTTTTTTTTTTTGTTATTTACTAAATTTTCGTATTTTTATCTGATTTTATATTTATATTTCAGTTATATAAAATTAAAATAAAATAAGTGGAAATTTGAAAGGACTTAAGTTGTAAATTGTGTGACTTTTCATTTAACCAAACCCTTCATTTTTCCATAACGGCTCATTTATTCTTTTGTAACCGTGTATGCCTTATTGTTTCACGTGAAAGACTTCCCTTTCATTCACAATTCATGGCCAAAAACATTTCTGAAGTTGTTTGGGTAATGGCTTCATCTTCTCTACCTTTCTCTTCTTCATTTCCTATTAAATTTTCTATTGTTTTGCTTGATTCTTCCATAGCTTTGCTCGGCTAAACCCTCCACCATCTCCACCATAGCCTCGACCACCATCCCCTACCACTCTTCCTTGGCATCATCTCCAGCCATCATTTCAGATCCATCCATGGCCGTGACCTCTCCTTGAAGCTAGCACCACAAAACAATGTCAAAAACTCCAAAACAATGCACTAGTCACCACTATTACTTCACCACCTTCATCCACCACCTTGGCCACCACCATAGCCGCCACCACCACATTGTTTTGACCACTTACCATCACCCCTTACCTCTGTCCAGATCTGGAGCAAGCATGGCCAAGCCCAAACAATGACTAGACCAAGCCTAGTGTGCACCAAAACCACTCCTTTTGGCCTTGACTCTTTGTCTTCTTCATGTGTAACTCCTACCATCATCATTCCATTGTTTTGCCTTCTTTTTACTGACCATTGAATGAGTATTTCAGGTCTAGACCTGATCATAGCTGAGCCAAATGATGTCATGGCCAAGCACTTGAATGGTTGAGGCAAGGTCAAGTCATCTATTTCTTTGTTGCTCCTTATTTAAAATTGTTTCAATATTGTTTGTGTTGAATATTTATGTATACATTGTCTTGTTTTGTTTATATGTATACAAGGCAATTATATTTGGCTCTCCACTCTCAAATCATATTCATGTTTTCGTGCCTTCAAAGATTCTGTGTTAGGTGTTTGGTCGTCATCTCCAGCTTAAACAAGTGAGTTATTCTCACCAGACAATATGTACCTATATAACTAGTAAATTGACACCCTACGAATCTGTAGAAATATATTATCATGTTATATATGCTTGTATTATTATCATATGATGTTCACACCTGTTATTACACCTGTTATATCATATGTTACTGTTATTTAATGTTATTCTGTTATTTATATCTGTTATCACCATTGCAAGTTCCCTGTAGATTAGAATCACTATGGGTTGAAATGATACATACCCGAACGGACTTTAGAATAGGAAAAAATCGTTATGGGCTGAAATGATAAGCCTGAACGATTTTTATTTAAATTATTTTAACTTGGGATTGCGGGTTTGAAATGATAGAACCCGGAGTTTTCTTTTTTTTAAACTGCGGATTGAAATGATACATATCCGTATCACTTGACCTAGGCTAGAAAACTATATACAGGCCCGTGGTTATTTTTATAAAGTGTTTTGGATATTTTTAAGTACTTTAAAAATTATAAATTTATGAAATTTGATTTAAATAGATTTTGAAATGTTTAAAATAAAGAAATTATGATTTTTCTATGTGTTAAAAATGTAATTAATGAATTGTTTAACTGGATTTTTGAAATATAACTTAAGTTGGAAATTTGGAATTTGGTTAAAAATGATATTTAAGTTATATAAATAAAATGGATATTAAATTTTATTTGGAAATGGTAAATATGATAATTTGATTAAATGTGAATTTAAGTGATTTATTAAAGTATTATTGATTTTTTCTATGAATTTAAAGTGGTTAAATAAATGAATGTTTAAAAGTGATCTTTTAAAATATAACTTGACTTGGAAATGTGAAATTTGGTTTTAATTAAAGGTTTTAGTTAATTAAATAAAATTGGAAATTTAGTTAAATTTGTGAAATGGTAATTTAATTTTGAAGTGTTAAGTTATTTGTTGAAATGTGAAGAATTGGAAACTTTTACACTTAAATTTATTAAGTAAATTGTTGAAAATTGGATTTAATTATAAGAAATTTATTGTGAAAAAGATACATGTTAAATGATATGTAAAAGAACATTTTAAATGTTAAATTATGATTTTTAAAATGTTTAAAGAGTTTAAAATGAAGTTATTTAATTGCTGGAAATACACTAAAAAGCTGGAAATCACTTTTAATAGCATTCAGAAATGCTATGGTTCTGAATTACACTAAAAATTGAATAAAAGGGCTACTACAGCATTTCTGAAATGCTACAGTTGCTGTAGTTGAACTTATAGGCTAATATTGAACCCAGGTCTATTATAGCATTCTCTGGAAATGCTATAATGGTCTGCAGTCTTTGCTGAAACCAAATTTAACCCTTGTTTTGAAATCTGAACTACCGCAGCACTTCTGAAATGCTGTCTTTTCTGTTTTGAACTATAATTTAACTAAAACTGAGTTTTAACAGCAGTTTTAAGTGCTGTCTTTGCTGAATTAAAAATGTTTTCAAATATAACTTATAGCAGTTGTTTTTAAATGCTGTGAAATGCTGAAATTTTAATAATTAGGGTTTTTGACTTAGTAAACGAACTCAGAATGGTTTGAAATTTTGGAAATTGAATACTTGATTTGAAAATATAATAATTACACTTTTAAAAGGTTTTAATGAATTACTTTGATTGGAATAAACTATTTAAAGGTGATTTGAAATGATAGTAAATGAACGATATCTTTGAATTTAAAAGGTATTTAAAGTTGAATATTTGGATTTGAACTGATAGGATATTTTATTTTAATAAAATGGTTTGAAATGAAGTTTTGTAAGGATATGATATTTTATGATATTAAAATGATTTGAAATGAAGTTTTGAAATGATATGATATTTTAAAAATATGGAAATGGTTTGGAATTGATTTAATCTTTATTTTGATAAAGATTTGGATTTGAAATGATATTCTATTTTGAAGTATAAACTGTTTTTAAACTTATAACCACGGGTTATAATAACGTTGGGTTGTTAAAGAGACCGGGATCGGATATGGACATACTCTCTGTCTTACCGAAAACCACTTTGGCAACTGTGTACGCGGTGGAGATTCCAGAATGAAGTAGGATGGTGGCGACGTTCTTAAGGTATGTTACGTGGACCCAACTCCCGTGAGTTGGCATAAGGTGGCTAAAACAGGAGCGATCTCGGACCAGTGAGGTAGCACCTCTTCTCGGACACATTTCTTCGATATTATACTCTTACTTGTGATTTGACTAGATGGCCATCCTCCGATTTGGGAATGTTGTTCGAGGTGGAACGGTAGTGGCTGCTATGCGTATCCATCAGTCCGTGTGCGTAATTGGTATATCTACCCTGGCATTGCCTAGTTGTGCCGTGTCACCTACCATATCGAGCTTTACTACGATTATGATTTTAAGATCTGACCGCGTTAAGGTTCTCCATCCCCTTAACGCTATTTTCCGATATGATTATACTTTACTTATTTAGACACTATTATAATAGCGAATATTACTACATAGTAGATATTTTAACGGATCCTTAGAGGATGGGCGGTCCCAAGCATCTTCTAAGTTACTTGTACCTTTATTACAGTTCACTTGAGTTGGTTTACATTATATAAGTATATATTGTCCTGACTCGAGTGTTTTGTGTTTTGCTTTACGCTCGGGTCAGCCTGAGTTATTCACAGATTTGGATTTCCACCTTCTGGAGATTTGAATCGCTGGAGATTATCTGCTAGTCTTCTTCTATCTACTTCAGTTATGTTGCTCTGTTCAGCTTGTACTTGGTTATCTTATTGATACTTCTATTGTACTCTATTCCTTCTGTTGTATCTTATGTAACTCTGATATATTTACATGGTAGCTTCATGAACTACTATTTCTTTTACTTCCGCTGCATTATTTTACTCTGTGTCTGTGATCTGTGATTATATTTATTTACTGTATATTCTGAGATTTGCCAAATTTTAATTACAACGCGGTATTTTGAGCAATTCAACTCCGGCATGAGTGTCTACCTATACACTTATAATGGATGCGAATGGTTGAAAATATCGGGTCGTTACACCACGCCTCCCTTCATCCGTGCCCAAACCCCCTCAACAATAGACAACCCTCCCACCATTTCAACCCCTCACATGAACTCGCAGCCTTCTGCCTCGCCACCTCTGCAAACCCGACCCTGCCTCGGCATCACCTCCGCCTCCACGTCACCCACACAGCAGCCACCCCTGTCGCCTTCAACCCACGTCCGTAGCAGCCCGGCTCGTCGCTTTCACTCCCTCGCCTGTCCCAGCGTTTTCCACATACCCAAAGCCTTGTCAGCACCTCCTCCCAGATCTATGCCGAAGCCTTACTCGACCGCTGCTCCTCTTTGTTTTCGGCAGCGTACTCATTGTACTAGCCGAGCATTTCTTTCGGTGAGGTATATATGTTTATACTTTTTTCAATTCGAATAAATATGTAAAGGTTATATAAGATATATAATATATGTTTTACTGTATAATATAAGTTTACTGTATAGTGGTTTTACTAGTAGTTTTATCTGTTTTATTTACCGTATAATATAAGTTTAGAGGTATAACTGTTTATAACTGTATATATATATACATTATAATATATTTATTTTAATATATGAGTTAGTGCATTTATATCTGTTAGTTATAAAATTTTAGTTATGAGTTATATTTGTATAAAGATGATACGTGTAAGTATGCTGTAATTATATATATAATGTTTGAGTTTTTTTTGTATACAAGTTGTAAAATGATCAGCTCACTAATCAATATGTATAATCCTGGTTACGCAAGTTTTATTAGTGGTGTTTATATATATTAAGTTTTACTTAGGCTTATACCTATGTTATATATTGGTATGACAGTATGTTAGATATATATAGTTACGAAAGTTATAAAGTTATGACCTGTTCACTATATAAATATTTTATAATATATTCTGTAATAGATATTAAAGTATATATGTTATACTAGCCTACTTATGTATATTGTATATGTATGTTTATATACTAGCCTATATATCTATCCGTTAGTTAAGGATTGATTTTTTTATACAATGTATGCATTTATTCTACTGTGTTATAAGATGTGTAATATTTTGGGTCTGCATGCATTAGTTCATAATGGTTACAGTTAGATTTGCTGCTGAAAGTTTCCTATTTTGATATGTAAGCATATGTATATATGCTTATATACCAGTCAGATATATATAAGGTAGTTTAAAATGTTTAAACAATATAGTTGTAAAAGTTATAAGTTATACGGTATTATACCTATGGTATTATAAAGCTTCTAAACTGGTCTTAACAAGTTACAATATGTTGTTTTATTAATATATATAAGTTACAAATATTTATATATATTGGTGGTTGAAATTTTTCATGACTGCATATCTTGGTTTGTACCCATATAGTTTACTTTGGTTTGTTTATAAAGAGAATATGTGCATAACTACTTACAATCTGATTTATATATATGTGTAAGCACAATTTGCATATAAAATTTGGTCAGAGTTGGATTTCATATATTTGATTATAACCATAGTTGCATTGTTTAATATCTATCTAGATATATGTTCGAAAAGTATCTTTGATTAAAGCTTATACGAGTTTTATTTCATATGTGTTTTAAGTGTAACCAATGATTTTAATTATATATATATTTTATATTCGCCTCAAATTTGATATTGATTTCATGGAAGAATAATAGTATATTCTGTCTCTATCTAGATGATTCTGATTCGCTCTCGTCAATTCAAACCATCTGCTTTGTCGTCAATTCGTGCCAATATAGCTTTGCTTTGGAAGTCGTGCTTGCATTTCATAACTCGATTTTATTGTCTAGCCTCTCTAGCCTCGAAAGGTGAGCAATCACTCACGATTAATGTTCTTATATTTATTAAATTTGATTTCAATTGAAACGTAAATTGAAATATGCTGCTGTTAGTTATTTACATTGTTATTTTCTGTATCTGTTCACCTGTGACATCTGACACCATTATCTGTTATTTATTATTGTTGATATATGCCTGTTACTGTTGTTATTTTATTATCATACCTGTTATCACTCTGCAAGTTCCCTGTTAGTATAGAATCACTATGGGTTGAAATGATACATACCCGAACGATCTGTAGAATAGGAGAAAATCGTTATGGGTTGAAATGATAAACCCAAGCGATTTTCATTGAATTGAATTTGGGATTGCGGGTTGAAAAGATATATACCCGTATATATATTTTTAAATTGCGGATTGAAATGATAAATATCCGTATCACTTGACCATAGGGTAGAAAATTATATACAGACACCGTTGGTCTATATATAAACGTTTTGAAAATGATTTCTATGGTTTTGAAAAGAAATATATGGTTTTGATAAATATTGATTTTTAAAGATTTATTAAAGTTGATTTAATAAAGTTGATAAATAATATGTTAAGTATTTATTTAATTCTATATTTTCGAATATAGAATTTATAATGATTTGAAATTGATTGAAATTATATTTATTTAAGAATTATACTTAAATAAGTTTGATTTGAAATGTATTGAATTTGAAATTTAAAGAAGTGATTTACAACTTGAAATTTGAAAAGGTGACTTAAATGGATATTTCAAACGTATAAATATTTTAATGAGATGTTTTGTTTATTTAAATTGTAAATTGAAATTGAATTTAAATGTTATGGAAATGATTAAGTTAATATTTCAAAACTAAATAATTGTAAAGGGAATCTGATATGTATATAAATTTATCGAATTTAGTTTTGAAATGATGAATATTTAAAACTTTGAAATATATAAAAATTGAAATGACTTATTTTATGGTTCAGATATGTATTTGAAATCGATAAATTGAAATGGTTTATTTAGAAGCTAAATCGAGTTGAAACTGATGATGTGAGATTTGATTTAATTAAATTTTTGGAATTCGAGTTAATTTGAATCGATTTGTGAAATTTGAGGAAACTAATTTATTTTATAACGAAATTCTAATATCTAAACTGTTAAAAGGAAATGTTACGATTGCCAAAATATTATGATTTCCAGACTATGATTTCGAAAGCATTATAACTTTGGAAAGTAATATGATTTTGAAAATGGATATTTGAAGTGAAATGATATCGTATTAAATTGGGTTTTGGAAATGATAATGATTTTGGTTTAAAGTATAAACTATTTTGAAACGACCACGGTGTTATAATAACGATTGGTTGGCAAAGAGACCGAGATCGGATATGGACATACTCTCTGTCGATACCGAAAACCACTTTGACAACCGTGTACGCGGTGGAGATTCCAGAATGAAGTAGGATGGTGGCGACGTTCTTAAGGTATGTTACGTGGACCCAACTCCCATGAGTTGGCAATAAGGTGGCTAAAACAGGAGCGATCTCGGACCAGTGAGGTAGCACCTCTTCTCGGACGCATTTCTTCGATATTATACTCTTACTTGTGATTTGACTAGATGGCCATCCTCCGATTTGGGAATGTTGTTCGAGGTGGAACGGTAGTGGCTGCTATGCGTATCCATCAGTCCGTGTGCGTAATTGGTATATCTACCCTGGCATTGCCTAGTTGTGCCGTGTCACCTACCATACCGAGCTTTACTACGATTATGATTTTAAGATCCGACCGCGTTAAGGTTCTCCATCCCCTTAACGCTATTTTTCGATTTGATTATACTTTACTTATTTAGACACTACTGTATATAGCGTATATTACTACATAGTAAATAGTTTAACGGATCCTTAGGGATGGTTATCCCAAACATCCTTTAAGTTACTTGTATTTCAGTTGATATTTCACTTGAGTTGGATTTATTAATATAAGAATGTTAATCCTGACTCGAGTGTTTTGTGTTTTGCTTTATGCTCGGGTCAGACTGAGTGATACAACATTTGAGACTTACCTTTGGAGTTGGAGCTTCGCTTGGAGATCCAGCTATCTATCGATCCTGCTTTCAGTTATTCTGTTGATTCCAGTGATGTATTCAGATCTTGTATTTGATTATTGTATTGAGACATCTATGGTATTCGAGACTTCTGTTGTATCTTGTTTAACTCTGTTATATATATATAGTAGCTTCATGAACTACTATCCTTTGTTTCCGCTGCAGTATTGTTATATTACTCTGTGTCTGTGATCTGTAATTACTTTATTTACTGTATATGCTGAGTTTGCCAAATTTTATTTACAACGCAGTATTTTGAGCAATTCAACTCCGGCATGAGTGTTTACCTATACACTTATAATGGATGCGAATGGTTGAAAATACTGGGTCGTTACATGTGGTATCAGAGCTCTGGTTTTAGGCAAACTCAGCATATGTAGTAAATTCAATTACTGAATCACTTTCGTTCGAGCTTGAATTCCTTCTTCTTTGAATCGGTTCCTTTGAATTTTGGAACGTTCACTTCGGTTCCAAGTCCATTCGTGTCTCCCCATTCGTGTCTTTTGATTCTGGAGTATCCCATAACTCCACTTCAAATGATCTCTATAATAAATCGGCGGTCTCACCAATCTTCGAGTAATTTGTACTGGGGTGAAACTCCTTTACAATCGGTATTGATTCACCGGAGATTTCTGTATCCTCGGTTTACGATGCTGCTGTCTTAAGCTATACCCGAATTCTACCTCTAGTAATCGAATGTCGATTGGCTTCAGAATTCTACATCGATCTTATCTATGAAGTCACGGCTGACCCGGTTAAGGTTGTCCGCGATTTATACAACTTTATCCATCTTCCTGTTTGAAATACAATCATCTAACCTTCGTTTTGAGCCTATCTATTTTTAGATTAGAATTCTCTTTGATTAGAGCCCTTCTATGTTTGGATCTCTATCCATGTGTTGGAATCCAATTCTGAAATCATCGTGTGAGGGAGTGTATTTGTAATTAATATAAAATAGTTTATGTTTATAGTGTGTTGTTTGAGTTGTTGACGTTGATTTGGATTTTCGATCGATTCGTCTGATCAACGCTATCGATAGAATTTCCAAAACACTTGAATAGAGCAAACTGACACAATATAAATTTTAACATCTGATGAATGAAATAAATTTGTATGATTATATTTTTGAGATATAAGAAAAATTTTCTGGAATTAAAAGTTAAATAATTTGGTTGTTGAAAATGATAATATTTGATTATCATTTCATTGTTTGTAAGTCATTGACTATTGCAAAATAACTATTGTTTATAAATTTATTTGGAATTGAAATGGATTTAAATTGAGAATTTAAGAATTAAATTTCTGGTGATTTCAAACTTTGTTTTAAAAGTCTTAAAATGTATATTATTTAAAGTATTTTCGAATAAAATGGTTTTCAAAGAATTTTAAATGTTTAAATCAGTGCTCTTCTCTTTGTCGCTGGAAAATAATTTCGGTGATGACGGCCGCATCATCGACATTCATTTTCGAGTTTCGAAGAGGAGAAACCATTCTGTAGCTTTGCTACGGTTTTGTTTTGGAAAAAAAAAATATTTCGATTTGAATTTCTTCAGTATAATTTGATTTATATATATACTGGTATCTGATTTTAAAATTTAATTTAATTTGATATAAATATATTATATATATCTCTAAATTGTTTGAAGTAAATCGGAGATTTAAATTCTTAAATTTTAGATTAAAGATGATTTCAATTATAAACTGAAGCCAAAATCCTTGGATAAATATATAATTGAGAATAACTGAATTGTAAAATATTATTTGTATAATACCCGATTTCATCTCAACATAACTTACCTAAAATTTTCAGAAGTTAAAAATGTAATTGGATAATATACAATATAAAATGACTTTATAAGGAAAGATTTGAGTGTTATAATAAAGGTTATACACCTAATTTTATTATAAAGATGTTAATAGAGATAAATAGAAGTATAAGTTAAGTGGATAATAAGATGAGACAAATAAATTTGTTTTGAAGGAATTAATAAATTGAAATTTGATTAAAGTATGGAAATACCTTGAATTAAAAATCAATTACTGAATATAAGTTAATTTAAATTGAAATCTATATGGTTTAAATTAATTTATATAGTTTAAATATATGTAATAAGATATATATTAAGTGAAATAAACTTAACAATAATTTGGAATAAAAGAATTTAATTTGTCGAATAAAACATGAGTATAATAAATGATTATACAAATTGATGGCTTAGAAATTGTTAATTGAGAATGACTAGACATAAGGTAATGAATTCAGAAATAGATGAATTGATCTAACTTAAGTGAACTCAGTGGATTAAATCAAATTTGTTAAATATTAATTAGTTTAATTTGAAATTATATGGTTCAAATTAATAGTCTTATCTTGTCTTTTAATCTATTTTTCTTTCTGGTTGTATCCATTCTCCTACTTCCTTCCTTTTCGGGGACGAAAAGTTTTGAGTGGGGGAGAGTGTAACGACCCGCAAATTTCAGTGGTTTTATTTATTTAATTAATTGAATTTGTGTGAAATTTTAAACAATAAAGTTTTGAAATATAAATTTGATATTTGGAACGCGTCTAATTAAACATAACAACTGGTAAATTTTCGTCCGAAAATATGAAAATTTATTTCGCGCGTAAATTTACTTCAATTTAATCAGTTAAAAATAGGTGATAATAAAATGTTTCCAAATCTAAATATGTTTACATAGAAAATTTGTAAATCATCTTCTGAGTGAAACGTCATCTTTCGTTTCGTCAAATTTGGACTTCTGTTGCTCCGTTTATCTTATTTCTGTTAAAATAGCAGCATTTCTGGTACCGGTTATCGACTTTTGATCGGATGACCGTACCACTAATATCTGTGTACCGTTTTGATCGTCTCGTTGCGCTGACCTCTACGGTATATTCAACTCTGTATTTTGAGGTCCGGTACGCGACAGAAACAATAAAACAGTGCGTCGTACCGGTACCCTGAATTGTGACCGTTAGCTTTCGTTTGCCTTTTTCAAGTTTGAACGTGCAGGCCAAGCAATATAATAAATTGCTTTGATAATTTTTGCTGATTCAATGGTCATCGGTTACATCTCCATTATTTCAAATTCTGTTGAATCGCTCTCTCCTAGACCGAAGCGCTAGCCCATTTATTTCTCCTTTTCATTATTCTCGGATCTGTCTCTTCGAATCTAAATTTGTATTAGATTAGCCTGCCACCTCATTCATTTTCAATTGCTCTTCCTCTTTCCCCACGTTTCCACCCGAGACCTCATCACTCACCACTCCTCTCCCGAGCCCTACCCCTGTCAGTCACCAGCCTCACCTCCACTTCGTGCCTCACAACCCACAACCGCCACCAGCCCACGCCTCCCTTCATCCGTGCCCAAACCCCCTCAACAATAGACAACCCTCCCACCATTTCAACCCCTCACATGAACTCGCAGCCTTCTGCCTCGCCACCTCTGCAAACCCGACCCTGCCTCGGCATCACCTCCGCCTCCACGTCACCCACACAGCAGCCACCCCTGTCGCCTTCAACCCACGTCCGTAGCAGCCCGGCTCGTCGCTTTCACTCCCTCGCCTGTCCCAGCGTTTTCCACATACCCAAAGCCTTGTCAGCACCTCCTCCCAGATCTATGCCGAAGCCTTACTCGACCGCTGCTCCTCTTTGTTTTCGGCAGCGTACTCATTGTACTAGCCGAGCATTTCTTTCGGTGAGGTATATATGTTTATACTTTTTCAGTTCGAATAAATATGTAAAGGTTATATAAGATATATAATATATGTTTTACTGTATAATATAAGTTTACTGTATAGTGGTTTTACTAGTAGTTTTATCTGTTTTATTTACCGTATAATATAAGTTTAGAGGTATAACTGTTTATAACTGTATATATATACATTATAATATATTTATTTTAATATATGAGTTAGTGCATTTATATCTGTTAGTTATAAAATTTTAGTTATGAGTTATATTTGTATAAAGATGATACGTGTAAGTATGCTGTAATTATATATATAATGTTTGAGTTTTTTTTGTATACAAGTTGTAAAATGATCAGCTCACTAATCAATATGTATAATCCTGGTTACGCAAGTTTTATTAGTGGTGTTTATATATATTAAGTTTTACTTAGGCTTATACCTATGTTATATATTGGTATGACAGTATGTTAGACATATATAGTTACGAAAGTTATAAAGTTATGACCTGTTCACTATATAAATATTTTATAATATATTCTGTAATAGATATTAAAGTATATATGTTATACTAGCCTACTTATGTATATTGTATATGTATGTTTATATACTAGCCTATATATCTATCCGTTAGTTAAGGATTGATTTTTTTATACAATGTATGTATTTATTCTACTGTGTTATAAGATGTGTAATATTTTGGGTCTGCATGCATTAGTTCATAATGGTTACAGTTAGATTTGCTACTGAAAGTTTCCTATTTTGATATGTAAGCATATGTATATATGCTTATATACCAGTCAGATATATATAAGGTAGTTTAAAATGTTTAAACAATATAGTTGTAAAAGTTATAAGTTATACGGTATTATACCTATGGTATTATAAAGCTTCTAAACTGGTCTTAACAAGTTACAGTATGTTGTTTTATTAATATATATAAGTTACAAATATTTATATATATTGGTGGTTGAAATTTTTCATGACTGCATATCTTGGTTTGTACCCATATAGTTTACTTTGGTTTGTTTATAAAGAGAATATGTGCATAACTACTTACAATCTGATTTATATATATGTGTAAGCACAATTTGCATATAAAATTTGGTCAGAGTTGGATTTCATATATTTGATTATAACCATAGTTGCATTGTTTAATATCTATCTAGATATATGTTCGAAAAGTATCTTTGATTAAAGCTTATACGAGTTTTATTTCATATGTGTTTTAAGTGTAACCAATGATTTTAATTATATATATATTTTATATTCGCCTCAAATTTGATATTGATTTCATGGAAGAATAATAGTATATTCTGTCTCTATCTAGATGATTCTGATTCGCTCTCGTCAATTCAAACCATCAGCTTTGTCGTCAATTCGTGCCAATATAGCTTTGCTTTGGAAGTCGTGCTTGCATTTCATAACTCGATTTTATTGTCTAGCCTCTCTAGCCTCGAAAGGTGAGCAATCACTCACGATTAATGTTCTTATATTTATTAAATTTGATTTCAATTGAAACGTAAATTGAAATATGCTGCTGTTAGTTATTTACATTGTTATTTTCTGTATCTGTTCACCTGTGACATCTGACACCATTATCTGTTATTTATTATTGTTGATATATGCCTGTTACTGTTGTTATTTTATTATCATACCTGTTATCACTCTGCAAGTTCCCTGTTAGTATAGAATCACTATGGGTTGAAATGATACATACCCGAACGATCTGTAGAATAGGAGAAAATCGTTATGGGTTGAAATGATAAACCCAAGCGATTTTCATTGAATTGAATTTGGGATTGCGGGTTGAAAAGATATATACCCGTATATATATTTTTAAATTGCGGATTGAAATGATAAATATCCGTATCACTTGACCATAGGGTAGAAAATTATATACAGACACCGTTGGTCTATATATAAACGTTTTGAAAATGATTTCTATGGTTTTGAAAAGAAATATATGGTTTTGATAAATATTGATTTTTAAAGATTTATTAAAGTTGATTTAATAAAGTTGATAAATAATATGTTAAGTATTTATTTAATTCTATATTTTCGAATATAGAATTTATAATGATTTGAAATTGATTGAAATTATATTTATTTAAGAATTATACTTAAATAAGTTTGATTTGAAATGTATTGAATTTGAAATTTAAAGAAGTGATTTACAACTTGAAATTTGAAAAGGTGACTTAAATGGATATTTCAAACGTATAAATATTTGAATGAGATGTTTTGTTTATTTAAATTGTAAATTGAAATTGAATTTAAATGTTATGGAAATGATTAAGTTAATATTTCAAAACTAAATAATTGTAAAGGGAATCTGATATGTATATAAATTTATCGAATTTAGTTTTGAAATGATGAATATTTAAAACTTTGAAATATATAAAAATTGAAATGACTTATTTTATGGTTTAGATATGTATTTGAAATCGATAAATTGAAATGGTTTATTTAGAAGCTAAATCGAGTTGAAACTGATAATGTGAGATTTGATTTAATTAAATTTTTGGAATTCGAGTTAATTTGAATCGATTTGTGAAATTTGAGGAAACTAATTTATTTTATAACGAAATTCTAATATCTAAACTGTTAAAAGGAAATGTTACGATTGCCAAAATACTGTGATTTCCAGACTATGATTTCGAAAGCATTATAACTTTGGAAAGTAATATGATTTTGAAAATGGATATTTGAAGTGAAATGATATCGTATTAAATTGGGTTTTGGAAATGATAATGATTTTGGTTTAAAGTATAAACTATTTTGAAACGACCACGGTGTTATAATAACGATTGGTTGGCAAAGAGACCGGGATCGGATATGGACATACTCTCTATCGATACCGAAAACCACTTTGACAACCGTGTACGCGGTGGAGATTCCAGAATGAAGTAGGATGGTGGCGACGTTCTTAAGGTATGTTACGTGGGCCCAACTCCCGTGAGTTGGCAATAAGGTGGCTAAAACAGGAGCGATCTCGGACCAGTGAGGTAGCACCTCTTCTCGGACGCATTTCTTCGATATTATACTCTTACTTGTGATTTGACTAGATGGCCATCCTCCGATTTGGGAATGTTGTTCGAGGTGGAACGGTAGTGGCTGCTATGCGTATCCATCAGTCCATGTGCGTAATTGGTATATCTACCCTGGCATTGCCTAGTTGTGCCGTGTCACCTACCATACCGAGCTTTACTACGATTATGATTTTAAGATCCGACCGCATTAAGGTTCTCCATCCCCTTAACGCTATTTTCCGATATGATTATACTTTACTTATTTAGACACTACTGTATATAGCGTATATTACTACATAGTAAATAGTTTAACGGATCCTTAGGGATGGTTATCCCAAACATCCTTTAAGTTACTTGTATTTCAGTTGATATTTCACTTGAGTTGGATTTATTAATATAAGAATGTTAATCCTGACTCGAGTGTTTTGTGTTTTGCTTTATGCTCGGGTCAGACTGAGTGATACAGCATTTGAGACTCACCTTTGGAGTTGGAGCTTCGCTTGGAGATCCAGCTATCTATCGATCCTGCTTTCAGTTATTCTGTTGATTCCAGTGATGTATTCAGATCTTGTATTTGATTATTGTATTGAGACATCTATGGTATTCGAGACTTCTGTTGTATCTTGTTTAACTCTGTTATATATATATAGTAGCTTCATGAACTACTATCCTTTGTTTCCGCTGCAGTATTGTTATATTACTCTGTGTCTGTGATCTGTAATTACTTTATTTACTGTATATGCTGAGTTTGCCAAATTTTATTTACAACGCAGTATTTTGAGCAATTCAACTCCGGCATGAGTGTTTACCTATACACTTATAATGGATGCGAATGGTTGAAAATACTGGGTCGTTACACTAGATATATCCAAAGTTACTTTTGGGTCCAAATTCCAACAGTCGGTTATTTAACTATCGATAACAACATTCAATCAGGGATTTAATTCCATAAGAAAAACTAACATTTGGTTAAGCACCAAGCAACACTAAGCCTCCTTAATTAATCTTTTCATTAATTAAAACTATCTTTTAAATGCTTGTATCAAAATACTTTTACAAAGATATATTCACAAACCCTTCTATTTTCAATACTTAGAAAATATCTATATACTTACCTCAATGGTATAAGTATATTTATCAAACACTGAGGAATATCTCCCTTTTACCAAATTCTAAATCATTTATAAATTCCATTATAAATTTCTAAAACCATTTATAAACCATTTATAAATTACTCCTCAAGTCATTTCTAAACCCATATAAAACCATGCAATTATTTATAAATTATATTTATAAATCTATAGACCTATTTCTAAAATTCGTTTATAAATATTCATCTACTTATAAACCTCTTTACCTTGTAAATAATCTTTCTTTAAATCTTTAGACCATTTTATAAGTTCCTCTTATAAAAATCAAAGTCTGTTTACAAAACTCTATTCATGAATCTCGAGAACATCATAAATAAATAATTATTATTAACTTTTAACCACTTAAAAATAATAATTAATAATTCAACCCACTATGGATAAAACAATCGTTAATCTTTACCATATAAATAATAATAATAAATTACCAAAATATCATTAATAATCATTATTATTAATTTCAAAACCATATTAATAATTTAAATAATTAACCTTTTAAAATTATTTAAATATTTATAAACAACTTTAAGCAATATTAACATGAATAACCAACTTTAAAACAATATATATATATATATATATATTTACTTGGTAAAAATCCATTCTTAAATCTTCAACCTAGTCATTCCCATATTTAAAAAACTATATTTAAGAATCCATTTCCATTTTATAAAAACTTCCTTTCTTAAAACCCATTTATTTATGAATTCCATTTATAACATTATTTTCTTTATGAATCTCACTTATTCATGGATCTCATTCAAAACATCAATCACCATCCGTTTTAACGTTACTTCCATATGGATAAAGTCCTTTTATAAATCCCTTTTTATTTATAAAATATCGTTTAACATTCCAAATTTACCCTCGCCTTCAATTTCCAAAATAGAGTCAACTATTTCTAAAATATCTTTCCGTATCCTATAATAAACCCACCATTTGATTTATTCTCCAATTATTAAACGATAAAAGTTTCCTTTAATTTATAAACCCCATTTACAATTCGTAATTTTATTAACAATATACGATTTTACAAATCTTCACTTCCTTTGTAAAAATACCACTCTTGTAAATTATCCCATTTATAAATTTCACATTCATAAATAAATCATAGTATATGTAGCTATATACATATATCACTTATACAAAGATGATTAATAAATATTATATCAAAATATTTCTATTTCTCTTTTAAAACCATATCCTATCATTATAAAAGGCTGACTTATTCTCCAAGATTTTAAAAATCTTTATCCACGGTTCAAAATCCATTTTTAAAATATTTCATAAAACTATTGAATTATAATATCCAAAAATCTTACCTTTGATTTTAAAATAAATTGCTCCTTTAAATTATTTAGGACTAATTATTTAAAACATATATAATTTTTCCAAATCGCTTAGAAATCCCCTTTTAAATAAATAACTGTTATAGGGTATCTTAAAATACCAAAATATAAGGCCCAATGCTACAAAAGCACTAATAAGCAAAATCATGTTCATGTCTCCAATATAACATCCAACATATCATATATAATAGTATATATGAAATATAAAACCAATAGTGTAAGGAATCCTGTTGGATCCCTCTAACATGTCCTCCTACATCACATACAGTATAGAACCATAAAAATATAAATCAACAGCTTCGAGGCGGGATTCGTATACAAAGGGTCTCTGCTCTTACATAGGAACGTAATAGGGTCTCATCCGCCCCAGGGGCGGTAATATATCCGAACCAAGTAATAAATATAGTAATTCATCCAAACAATCATTCAACAGTTTTTATCAACTATATATCATACTAGTTAACCAAAAAGGTGAGTTTAACTCATCAAGTTTTATGTTGTCACCGAGGCGTTCCGGTTTGGAACTAAAATCAAACGACATCCGATTTTGGCCCAAATTTCAACTATCTCTAAATTCGTCCAAACCAGCTCCATCGCAAAGCTTTCGCCGTTACGAGCGCAATGCAAAAATCCGCATCTCGATTGGACCTCGTATGAGATAGTTATGCAATTTTTAATTTAACATGATTTAAATATAATTTAATTTCACTAATTTATTTTATTATCAACTAATTACATTATAAACCTTCTCTTACCTCCTAATTTCCCCCCTCCATCTTTCTCGATTTAAAACTGAAACCCAAGCGCCTTTTCATTTGATCGCTGTCGCTACCAGACCCCATCGGAGCCCACCACCACCACTCCCTAGAACCACATTGCCAAAGCGAACCCACTACCACTGTGGCTATCACCGGAACACCGCCATTCGCCTGAACAAACCCGAAAGAATTTATGTTCAACTCACGATTGCCGCCGCCACACACTGCTGTTGGCCCCCAAGCTTCGGCCATGCCTAGCTCTCATCGCGCCGCTCCTTTCACCCTAACAACCCATCGCCCAACACCCAGCACCCAACAAATTCGTCGAAATTGGTGAATTAAGAAAACGCCGTTCATCTGAAAATCGACGCTAACACTCCACACTATAGTGCAATCTAACCATTGATCTTCTTCGTCCTGATGTTGTAAACAACTTCAAGTTGAGAGCCTTGCCTGAAAATGCGTGGATTGGTTTCGATGGTTCTTGGCCATTGGATGAGGTAATGTTTAAAGTTTTAAATTTCCAAAAGGAAATTCTCTGATTTGGCCAAGCATATAAGAGGGGAAGGGTATGGGCTTCCATGTGGTGGTATGGTTGAGAGCATGGGTAGCTATGGCGAGAAGTATAGTTAATATGTATATATGTATATATATATATATGTATATATATATATATTTATTTTCGAAAATATCTAGTTACTATACCCCCGAAAATATCTAACCCCTATCGAGACATGCTGTCTGGCGTTCTATATGTAATACCCCTATTTCAAACACAATGGAACTTGTTTCGAGACGTAATTCAATCATATGTAGAAAATAGCTTTTCAAATCCAATTATAATAAATTTTCTAAAATTAATTTATACACGTTTAGATCTCGCACGACCAAACGATACATCTGATCGCCATGATAATCGTCGGCATACAACAACTCACTATTACGGACCCAATAACACTGGTTTCGGTGAAATCCGAGATAGTGCCCCAAAAGGCTATTTTTATACGTTAATTAAAACGAATTATTTCAAAAACCGAATTAATCACTTTTAATTATAAATTAAAGGTTTACTATCTTCATTCTTATTTAAATAGAATTTTAATCAACTTTCGAAAACATTTTTACTCGCATTAAATTTAGGATTTAATTATTTAAACAATTCTGAATATTAAATTCAACAATTTAATTATCAAATAAATTGCTATATTTGAAATTCAAGTTATTTAACTTATAAAATTAACTTTTCAATAATCAAAATCAATTAAATATTTCAAATTCAAATGACCAAAATTCTAGGTCGTTACATTCTCCCCCCTTTAAAAAGAACTTCGTCCTTGAAATTACCTAGGTAAGAAAAATGCTCCAAACCCATTACTTTTTAAAACCAATTAGTTGAAATAGATTACCAAATTCTTTTAAGCCTTTAACTTTCCCAAAAATCAACTCGTTGAAACTTTGTTGTTACTTTTACTAAGTTTCCAAATTCATTCAAAAATTCCAACTAATATCATCCCATTCAATCATTTCAAGTTATAACTCAAAATCAAATTTTAGTTATTAAAATTTTCTTCAAAATTTCTCAAAAATTTTCTAACGCCTTAAATTCTTGGAAAATTTCGCCAGCGTCTCCTTTGCATGGCTAGATTGAAACAACTACAAATGCCAATACGGGCCCAATTCAACAAAAGAAAAATAAAGCCAAGTGGCTCCATTATAAAACCATCAAACCAAACAACAATATAAACATGTACCTTTTAGTCGGGCAACCAATTTTTTTTCTTATGAAACCAAAGGCATCAAACTAGCTTTTGCTTCTATATACCTGCATCTTATTTACAAATGACATCCAATCATAAATTTCATAATCATATTATTTTGCACTTCAACTGTCAACAATTAATTTATTTAAGCCCGTAAGATGTACATATACTATCCATACACAAAACCAAATCTGATCACTCGCTCGAGCACATAATTTCACTTTCGAACTAGTATCATTCACATGACCACTCTGCAAACTCAGATCCTGTTCCTTGATTGGAAACCACCATTCTCCTTGCATAGCCATATATTATGACTGAGAATTCCAGAATCAATCAAAAATCCATATCCATTGTTCGTCGTTAAGAAATCGAGTGAAAATTCCAAACTCGGATCGGTGTAGATCACCTCGAAATCGTATATTCGAATCTGGATCAAACAGTTATGCGAATAAAATAATATATGTACAACTTACGTATTTATTTCAAATTACTTCCATTCAATTGATTTACTATAACGACCTGCCTTTTTGGATGGTTTAAATCGACGATAAACCACACACGTCAGACTCAAACCATTCAGAAGGGCAGATTGCTATGGGGTGAATAAGAAAAAGCAGAGAAAGAAAGAAGAACAAACACAGAATCTCATAGTGGAATGAGAAAATATAATAATCAAATAAACAGTTCATGAAGCTGTTTTACAAATAACATTGATTATACTTTTAAAATACAAAAATCATAGTACAAACAACAGTAATAATTAAATAATGCAGCGGAATAACATAGTGTAGTGGTATGAATATAATAAATAGTAATAATACTAAATCTTCGTCTTCATCCTCCAAAAGCAATCTTTTATACACTTAAAAGCTAAGACTGACCCGTGCGAATTGAAAAGACAAAACATTCGAGTCAGAACTAAAAGATCATATGTAAGTTAAATCAACAGTAAATAAATATGAGTGTAATGGCATCGGAGACGTTTACGGGTTTTGACATTTCCTATCCAGTGTCTAACGTGAGTGCAGAAAGTTAAGAGATGTTCGGGATTCCATCTCCTAAGGATTCGTTAAACTATCTACTATGTAGTACAATACGCTATTATAATATGTCTACAGTAAAGTAAAGTATTAAAATAGCATTAAGGCATTACCCTTATCCCCCTTAACACATTTTTATATATTCTCATAGTCTATACAATACCATATGCTCCTCTGGAAACTGGAGGTTTACCCAAAGGGCACTCCATAGGTATGATACAAAACAAACTCGTAGAAGGTGCGATAGGGCATGTGAACACGGCACGCGAGGCAATGCCAGGGTAGATATACAGTTTGCGGATCCGGACTAGTGGTAACGCATAACAGCTATGACCGTCCACCTCGAAACACAATCCCATAATCAAAATCAAGGGGTGGCCACCAAATCAATCACAAAGTCATAAATGGTATCGAAGAAATGTGTCCGATCGGAGGTGCGATCTCACTTGGCTCGACATGGATCCTGTTTTATTCAAATCTAAGCTAATTCATGAGAGTTAGGTTTACGTAAATACCTCATACAGAATCATACACCAAACCATCCTACTTCATTTCTGGAATCTCCACCACGTACACAGTTGTTAAAGTGGTTTACGGTATTGGAAGAGAGTATAACAATATCTGATCCCGGTCTCTTTAACAACCAAACACTTATTTCACAACGGATGGTTCTTTTACATTTCAAAACCATTTCATATTGATATCAAAATATCATATTCAATTCAAACCATATCACTTTCGAAATTATAATTTCAAATAGGTTAAACCCTCATTCCAAATCATCATATTTACTCAAAATATGTTATTTAAATCCCAACTTAGGTTATTACATCATTAAACCTTATTCACTTTAAAAACCAAGGCTTTAATTATAAACATTTCCACTTTACACCATCTGAAATTTAGAAAATAATTTAGATAGTTATAAATAGCTTAATTAGTTCAACGTAGTTTTAAATAGATATAAATTAGGTTAAACAGGTTTAAAATCGATTAAATAAATTTAAATTAAATTAAATTGAATTAAATTAAAATACTTTAAATAGATTTAAAATAGTTTAAATGGTTTAAAATAGATTAAATAGGTTTATTATGGATTAATTAGATTTAAAATAGATTAAATGAATTTAAATTAGATTAAATATAATTAAAATTGATTAAATAGAATTAAAATAGATTAAATAGAATTAAAATAGATTAAATAGTTTAAAATAACTTAAAATAGTTTAAAATAAATTAAAATAGTTTAATAAAGTTTAAATGATTTAAAATAGATTAAAATATAGTAAAATAATTTAAAATAAATTAAAATAGATTAAGACAGATTAAAAAGGTTGATTAGTTTAAAATAGGTTAAATTAGATTAAAATAAATTAAAATAGTTTAAATTGGTTAAGTTGTTTCAAAATAGATTAACTTATTTTAATAGTTGAAAATCTAAAAATTAGGATTTTAAAGAACATTTACAGTTTATATTGAGATAATAAATTTGAAATTAACATCAAATTTAACTATTTCAATTTTAATAGATTTTCAAAGTTACAGTTCCAACATTTCAATAACTCAATTTCGATAATTTCGTTTATACTTCAAATTCAACTTTAGAATTCCAATTTAAATCATTTAAATAATTGCTTAAAGCAATTCAATTCATATTAGTCAAATTCTATTTCAAATATCGTTTAACTGGATTCGAAGTTTTAAATATTTAAAATCATTAAATTTAACCAATCTGGTGCCCGTATATAATTCTCTACCCTATGGTCAAGTGATACGGACATTTATTATTTCAACCCGCAAATATTTTAAATTTTTACGGGTATCTTTCATGTCAACCCAAAATCCCAAAATTTGTTTCAATGAAAATCACTTGGTTTTATCATTTCAACCCATAACGTTCCTCTATTCTATATGATTGTTCGGGTATGTATCATTCAACCCATAGGGAACTTGTAGTGTTATAACAATAGAAAATATGACACCCAGTCAACCAATATCAACAATCAAACATCCATCACAATCATCATCCAATTCAACCAATAAACATCAATAGATAACTGATTATCATTAACAGATATTAAATTGACAATTAAATTCAATATTAAATTAAAGATGATTAAATGCAATAAAAGTCAAATTTATCTAGAATGTCAATTTAAACATACCAAACATCAATCAATTAATTTCTAACCACATCATAAATTTTTTTTTGGCAAAGCCGACGGGGTTAAATGGACCCCTACTATTTTATTGCTGCACCCAGAGGGGGGAGGAGAAACAAGCCATCAGCTTGCAAGAAATACATAGAAACACAGTGCAACAAAAGCAGGAAACAGAGAAAACACAAAAACAACAAAATTTAAAAGGAGAACCAAGTTAACTGAGGATGCTAGGGTCAAACGTAAATGAAACCAGACTCAAGTCACGCTTAATTTCCTGCTTCATATGCTTCTCGAATTGATCATCAGTCTTCCCTTTATCTGGCTGAAATATTCGCCTATTTCTTTCATTCCAAACTACTGTTAAGAATCTCTTGGTGATAAATAAGAACAGTCTGTTCGCACCCGATTTTCCTCCAGTGTTGTCATAGATGTACTTCCACTGGACCACGTTGTTTGATCCTTTCCATCGTCTACCGATTATCCTAATCCACTTCTTCCATAATGCATTCAGTAATGTACATTCAAAAAACAAGTGTTCAACCATCTCAGGACTTTGATTGCAGAAGACGCAATTAACGGTAACTGGAACCCCTCTGGTAAACAACTTCATTTTGTTATTCAGTGCCCTATTCCTAACTTTCCAGAGGAAGAGATTATCCTTTTGAGAGTTATCCTTACACCATATTCTTCTCCACCACCTACATTTCACGCCATCATCACCAGCCAGGAAGGAATAAGTGCCTTTTATGCTGAAACTCTCATTTTTGCTTCCCCACTGAACCTCGCTAGGACCCATAGTTTGAATTATGCACTCCCCCGCTTTGGTCCAAAGTTGCTGAATTCGCGTGTTAGATGTCCTCGGTAACCTTAAAGTAGATTCGCGGATGAAACTCTGAACAACTGCATCCTGTCGCACTCCCGATTGCACTAGATCAGCATAAGAGAGAACCCGCCTCAAGATCAAACCTCTTTCAATCCAGGGATCATCCCAAAAACTAACCACATTATTTTGGCCCACTGGGTAACGAACTAGGGGAAGTAAAACTTCCTTAAGTTGAAAATAGCTCGCCATGTCCAGCTGACCTTGTTTGGAGTTGACATTTTCCAGAAGTTGCAACCACGAAGCACATGATTGTTGGACCATCTAACCCACGTGCTGTTCTTGGCATTAATACAGTCGTAGATAAGCCTTACCATAGCTGACCAATTCCAATGGTACATGTTAATGATTCCCATCCCACCATTTGCTAAAGGCTTTTCTAATCTGTTGAAGCTAATAGGGGCAAGGCATCGACCCAATGTTTTGCCTGTCCATATAAATCTCATAATAGCAGAGCGTATCATGTTGATGAGCTTTTGAGGTAAGATGTAAGTTCTAGCCCAATAAAATTGAATGGAGAAGATCACCGCCTTACATAAAGTGACTCTTCCCGCTTGGCTCAACATTTTACTCGTCCAGCATTCTAGTCTAGTGGTGATCTTATCATACAAAGGAAGGCATTGGTTTACTGTTATTCTTGAGAAGGCGAGCGGGAGACCAAGATAAGAGATGGAGGTATCAGTGATAGATAGACCAGTAATGGCCTTAATAACATTGTTTTGGGTAGGACTGAGACCAGAGGTTTTCATTTATGATTTCTCCAGATTGATAGATAATCCAGTGATAGCATGAAATGTTTGCATAGTTTCCATGACCGAAAGCATCATAGTACTGTCAGGGGAGCAGAAAATGACCAGGTCATCAGCGAACATCAAAGTAATAATAACCTCAGGGTTAGAGCATTTGGGATGGAGCTTGATATACCCAACATCCTTTTTTTTAAAGAGTTGCGTGAGAAGTTCCATGATGAGGATGAAAATATACGACGATATTGGATCGCCTTGATGTATGCCTTGCTTACTACCAAAGAACCCCACACTATTGCCATTAACATTGACAGAGAACCTAACCGTAGAGATACACTCCACAATCCAAGCAATGAAAAGAACAGGGAAGTTCAAGCACTGCAGTACTTTAACAATTGTTTTCCACTGGACCATGTCGAAGGCCTTCATGATATCCAATTTTAGCATTACTTTAGGAGAAGAATTCTTTTTATTGTAACCATTTAGCAGTTCATGAGCAAGTAAAACATTGTCTAAGATATTTCTTCCATGTAAAAAAGCAGCTTGGTTAGAAGAGAAAATATTGGGCAAGATATTTTTCATTCTGGACGCTATGATTTTGGAAAAATTCTTAACAGCTCTCAGCACTTCCAATTTGATAATGTCTCAACAAACAAAATAGAATTGTGCATTAAAACCATCCGGTCCACTAGCCAAATTCCTATCAATGGAAAACATAGCCGACTTGATCTCATCATCCGTGACATCAGAACTCAAAGCAGAATGGTCTTCGGTTGACAGAGCCGGAAGGTTTAGATGGTCGATGAGGTTGAGTTTGGGCTCAAAGTTAGACGAGTTGCTGAAGAGTTTTGAGAAATGAGTAATGAAAGCCTCGTTCACATCGTTAGAAGATGTATGCTCATAACCCTCATCATCAAGGATGGAAATGATATTTTCTCTGGATTGTTTCGCCTTTAAGTTAGCATGAAAGAAGGCACTATTTCTATCACCTTCAACTTTCCACCGTAACCTCGCTTTTTGGTTCATCATAAAAATCTCACTCTTAAGAGCTTCAGGAAATTGTCTCGATATGTACGACTCCATGGCGCTTATGGTAGTGTTGAGGGGATCATCTTGCATGTTCATTTGAATCTCTTCCAGTTTACTCTTCCAGTAAGAACTTTGTTTACTTCCATTTCCAAATTTGTTCTTTGACCATTGCTTGAGAGCCATTTTAGTGTTTTTATGTTTGACCTGCAAAATAGACATAGGATTACCGTAGATTGGTTTCGCCCAAACTTCTTTAACAATGTCAAAGAACTCAGGTTCATTAACCCAATTATTAAAAAAATTGAAACTTGATTTGACCTTAATGCCATCTTCTCTTAGGTGAATTAGTTGAGGAGAGTGGTCTGATAGTAGAGGGGGAGGAAGGTGGTTATAAATGGTAGACCACTTGGAGAGGGCAAGGTGGTTTCCGAAGGCATGGTCAATTTTAGAGTAGGTCCTACTTCCATGTCTACTTTTGTTGTTCCATGAGAATTTCATACCGGTAGACTTAATTTCTACCAGATTCGAATCAACAACTGCAGAACATAGCGGTTCAATTTCGTTGAGCGACAGAGGATTGCCGCCAAGCCTATCATCAAGTTTATTACAGCAATTGAAATCCCAAAATACGATCCATGGGTGAGAATCTTGCCTCGGCATTGGAAGGTCGTGGAGAAATGAAGTTCTAGCAGCTTTGTTATTAGCCGCGTATACCAGCGTTATATAAAAGGAGCACAGGTTACTTATACCTTTAGCATGACAGTGAATGATTTGAGAAGTTGAGTGGACTTTGGAGAGGAGGATCACTTTGGGGTCATAAACTATGAGGATTCTGCCATAAGGGGCTTCTTTGAGGTTGTGAATGACTGCCCACCCCGGGTTTATATATTTAGCTGCTTTGTACGAGAGGTCAATATTTAACTTAGTTTCAAGAATAGCTAACATACAGAGGTTGTGCTGAGCTATCAAATTTTTGCATTGTGAAAGTTTTGTTTCATGGTGTGCCCCTCTTACATTCCATTCTCCAATGGTTTGCATCATTGGGAACACGAATTTTCAGTTTGTGTAAAAGATTTCTTGCTTCGAAGGACCATCATCGAAGCATGAGTGAGATTTGGTGATCCTGTAAGATTTTTGGATAATCTGGATTTTTGATGTAGGGTGGGAGAATTAGGAGACAAAGGGGGAAAGTCCAATTCTATCATTTTGTTTTTTGAGGAAGTGATTGATATAGAATGGTCGGAGATGTTCTGAGAACTGTTTAACGTTGGAGAGGAGTAGTGAGGAAGGAAGGCGGAGAGAGAGTTAACAGTCGGTTGGTTTTGGAAGTTTCTGTCGTGCACATGCACACTGTGCACACTGTGCACCTCCGGATCTTTACTGGGTGATAGTAGTTTAGATGAGTTTTCTTCGAGAATTAATGTTGGAACTTCAGAGGCATTTGTGATTGACGATTTGGAGGACAAAGAGTGCCCTCCCCCATTTAACTGCACTTGATTTGATGCTTTGAAGACATCTTTAATGTTGTCACTGCTCATCCTTTTTTCCAGTGTTGTATTAAATAGATCTAATGCTCTTTCTGAAACAGCTGCTTCTTTCCACTATTTTTAACTTGCATTGATTCATTTCGTTTTGTCATTGTGATAGCACAGTTATCCACAACATGTTTTTCACCTTCCTTCAAACCATTGCCCATTTGAGATTGCTCCTTTTCTATTTTATCAATTTCCTGTTCTTGCAGCTTATCATTTTCAGTTTCCTCTTCCAAGATTTGTAAAATGCCAAACCTATTACTGTCAGTTGTGTTGAATACTGAATTTGATGCTGAAGGAATCTGGACCATTTTCGCCAGGACAATTTCCATTTCCTCATTATCAGTTAAATTGTGCAGTTCCTACCTTATCACACTCTTTACTTTGATCTAAGTTTTCTTTTATCTTAACTTCTTCTTTTCCACTTGGTCCATTAGTTCCTTTTTCACTTTCCTGTCTACTTTCCCTGCCAATAACCCCTCCAAATCTCCTGTTCAATGCCATCTTGTTTTTGTTTCTCCCCACTTTTTGCCATATTTGGACTTGTTTGTTTACCTTTTCTTTTTTTTTCGAAGGCTTATCATTTAAATTATTTCCTGATGGCTTGCCACTCAAAGCAGTAGTTGGTTCAACTTTCTTATCACATGTCTCCTTTAAGTGACCAAAGGATTTGCAAGTAATACAGATGTGAGGCTGCCATAAATACTCAACATAAATACGCTGAACTCCACCATCAGCTAGACATAAGAAATTTTTGTAGTTGTGAGTGGGTTAAAACACTCACTTTTGATTTCAAATCGATTTGAATTCCAAATTAAGGCCCAAAATTGAACAGTCTCAGAATTTGTCCAAGCTAGTTCCAAAATGTCCAGAATTTCGATACGATCGCAGTGGAGAAAACCGTGCGTGAATCCGAGTTCGTATGAAAAAGTTATTAAGATTTGAAGTTAGGATTTAAATTATAAAACAAATAAAATTAATAATAAAAAAGAAGAAACACGCTCACCTCAGCCACGCGCACGAAACATAGATAGCAAATCGCGACTACGGCCGCTAGTTTTAGGCCATGATCGCCGCCGCTCCGATGATCTTTAGCACGATCCACGGCCATCGGCCCCTTCCCCACGTCCAGGCGACCCTCCACCGTGGTCACGACCACCTCCAGCATCCCCAAACACAACCGCCGTCGCCGATGGTACATGGCTATTTTTGGTGATCCCCTCAACTTTTATCATGAACGAACACCACCATAAGGACCTGCATGACACCACCTTCCCAATGCCACCTCCCGATCGTCGATCGGGTGAAGGTCCACCGTTGGATCGCGAAAACCTAATTTCGACGGCCGAGGTTCATCCTTGATTTCTAGAAAAATGGTGATTCGATGGAAAAAACAAATTGCAGATATGGATTGTGCTCGTCGAGAGCTTCGAAACAGTATATAATATGACATAGTTTTGAGGAGTTTTGATTTCGATTTGAATTCGAAATTGAGTTAGGGTTCGAGATTGAATTTGTTTCTGCCATTGAAAAGGAGATAGACAGAAGTTGATGTACGTACAGAATAAGAAAATGACTGCTAGGGTTTGGGAAACAAGACTATTTATATTAACAAAGCCCGATAACAAAATAAACTCATATCGAATCGGTACGAATGACAACAACAACCCGAAAAGCCCGTTTCGCTTCCGAAACGAATGTGGGTCATCCCATATATCAAAATAGATGTTTTCGATATTTTTAAACTCAATGGAACAGGTTTCAAGTCCTAATTCCATCGTATGAAGAAGTTAGCTTTAAAATCATCTTATTTCAAATTGATTTCAATTTAATTGATTTCTGCACGTTTCGAGTCCGTACGATCAAACGACGAGTCCGATCACTACGAAACTTGAAATCCTACAATAATTCACTATTACGGATCCGATGAAACTGGTTTTGTCGAAATCCGAGTCAGTGGCCAAAATGGCTATTTTCACGTTATTATTAAATTGATTAAATCACTTTTTTAATTCAACTTTTATAAACTAGCAATTTTCAAAATTTTTGATTACTTAGACATTTACAATAATTTAAAACAAATATACATATCAATTCAGTGTTAATTATTACACCAGTTAAAATGTTCAATTTCAACTGAAATTAAATCCAATTAATTAAAATTTAATTTCAATAAATTGATTTAATTTGATTTCAATCTTTTTATACAGTCAATTATTACTCCATGGGCATAGTTAACATTGGTTTATAGATTATTACATTAATATTCTCCAATTTCATCTAATTTCTGTTAACGTAATATTTAATTACATTTAATTGCAATTAATTTCCAATTTAATTTAACAGACTCAATAAATAGGTAACATATAGTAATTGTCACCATTAACTTTTAATCACATTTATAAGTTTATTATTTACAAACAAATATTATAACAACTTACACAAAACTAATTCTATCCAATTACAATTTATTACACATTATTTCATTAATTAATACAACTTTTAAATTATCAATTACCCTTTTAATCCAATTATCAATTAATACACACATTATTACAATTTATTTACAATCTATAACCAATCATAACTTTTTAATCATTTCAGTTAATTGGAATTACATTTAAAGCAGTCATCAATTACCTTAAATTAATACTATTACATTTCATTCCAGTTATATTCTTATTATCAAATCACAAATTTTTATTTCTTCCATTATTAAATCACAAAACCTTATTAAATCAACTATTTTTAATTATCGAAAATTATGGGTCGTTACACTCTCCCCCACTCAAAACTTTTGGTCCTCGAAAAGGAAAAAGAAGGAATAAGGAATTAATATATCTTATTCAAAATATTAAATTTATAAACAATCAATTTTTGTAATTAAATAATTTAAATAAAACATATCAATATATAAATACTTAATTTACTTTCATATTCAAGTTAATAAAAGTTTGAAAACAATTTTTTTTTCACAAAATTTTCTAAGTCCAAAATTCATGAAAAATTCGGACAGAGTCTCCTTTGTACAGAGAGGTATAGGAGAAATAATAATATCAATAATAACTATATATATCATATTTCAAAATAATATATCCCAATGCACGGGAAAACAATATAATATCGCTAGAAAATCGTAATCCGAGAACGTACCTATTTGTCGGGCAAACAAAGCTTAATTTATGAAACCAAAAGCAGTAGCTATTGCTTCCATAATCTGTATTTCATTTATATAATCCAAAGAAGTTAATAATTATATAAAAGAAAAATATTTAAGTTGTTTCAATAAATAACAAACATAACATCACAACATAACAATAATCATTTGCAAACAAACAGTACAAACATCATTTCAACCAAGAAATCAATCATCCATCCATAGCAACCAAAACAAATGGTTTGTTCGGGTTTAGAACTTCTAATCATATAAAATGATAAATAAACTATGAAGTAAACCATACACTCAACAGTCGTAGATAAAACTTAATAGATTATTTATGCATCTCTATACAAAATAGAAGTATCCTTTCCCAACCAACCTACAAGCCAAACAAACAATAATTTCAATGTTATTTAAGTTTGTTCCCTTTTATTTTCATTTCACATCATTTACTGTTCTTTTCTCATTCTTATAATGCTTATTTTCATTAATTTACATTCATTATTACTTACAAAATTTCATTTCTCATTTATTCATACAATGCCATTTTCTTTCATTTTATTACTTTACATTCATTGCTTGAATAAGTTATTTCTATTTCAATTATTGGATTATACATTAATAGGCAAGTTTCTTTACAATTTAATTCACCATTAATAGATTATTTCTTTTTCACATCTATTCTTCCATATATAGTGTTATTGAATATTAAATTCATTTTTAAATCGTTTCAATGTTTTTTGAAGTTATAATCATTCAATTAATATAGTACTCACTTTAATTATAAATGGCTTCAACATTAACTTAAGTTTATAATCATTTACTTACTGTATTCATTCTTTCTGTAAATTTAGTTAGTAACATTTCAAAATATTAACCTAAGTTTATAACAATTTATAACATCAGAATTCTTATTTATAGAAGTAATTCCAATGAACACCCTCATTACTAAAGTTTTACTTCTATAATATTCTATTAATTATTCTTATTAACATTTCACTTATAATATTTTAGTAAGTTATAAATGTTATTTTGATAATGCAATTGAATGTCACAAAATTCATCTTGTTCATTTTTTTATCAAAGTTCAATAATTCATCTTCTAAATTTTCATTATTCTTAATTTTACAAGTTTCCAATTTCTCATATATACCATAATTCACTTAGCATCTAATTACTTGTACTTTTCTTCATTTCAGAAACTTCCAATTATTAAAATAATTAGGATTTCATTCATTACCATACTTAAAAACTACTAATTATCAGAAAAATTCAAGAACTAAACTCCGGGTTCATTTTAGCCACTTTGAAAATAATATATATATATATATATATATATATATCCTTTATAGATCAAATCATATTTAGAAATTAAAAATTAAGGTTTATTCATCAAAAAAATGTGTAGTAAAACTACTATAGCAGTCTTCCCACTTGAAACTCGAAAATGAACGTCGATGATGCGTGCACTCATCACCGAAATTATTTTCTAGCGACAGAGAGGGGAGTACATAACTTATTTCCTTCCAAAATCTCTTTAAACATTTCTTTCAAATCATATTGAAATATTTATATCAGAAAATACATCCAAATAATACTAATATTATATTCCAAAATCTTTTGAAAGAAATTTCAAAATCCCGTAACTTAAGTTCTCAAATTTCAATTTATATTCATTTTATTTGTAAATCTTATTTCGCAACCAACAATTCATGGAATTTCACTTCCTAACAAACAATTATATCACATCCAATTATATTGCTTTTAAAATTGTTCTTTTATATACAAAATATAATACTAGGAAAAATTATTTCATTTACCCATATTTCAAAACAATATTGTGTTAGTCTGCCCTATTAAGTGTTTAGAAATCCCTATCGATGCCATAGCGTGCTATGTACCGACCAGAATTTATAAATACTAAACTAAACAAATTAACACAATACAAAAACTTATTATAACACTAATAAATATGCTCTCTCATATATACACTCAATGACTCATTCTAGGGTATTACTACCCTATTTATATGAGTTGGACCCCACAAAGCTAAGATTATCACTAAACCTAAGCTCTGATACCCTTGTAACGACCTGCCTTTTTGGACGGTTTAAATCGACGATAAACCACACACGTTAGACTCAAACCATTCAGAAAGGCAGATTGCTATAGGGTAAATAAGAAAAAGCAGAGAAAGAAAGAAGAACAAACACAGAATCTCACAGCGGAATGACAAAATATAATAATCAAATAAACGGTTCATGAAGCTGTTTTACAAATAACATTGATTATACTTTTAAACAAAAATCAGAGTACATACAACAGTAATAATTAAATAATGCAGCGGAACAACATGGTGCGGTGGTATGAATATAATAAATAGCAAAAATACTAAATCTTAATCTTCGTCCTCCAAAAGCAGTCTTCTGTACACTGAAAAGCTCAGACTGACCCGAGCGAATTGAAAAGACAAAACACTCGAACCAAAACTAAAAGATCTTATGTAAGTTAAATCAACAGTAAATAAATATGCGTGTAACGGCGTCAGAGACGTTTACAGGTTTTGACATCTCCTATCCAGCGTCTAACATGAGTGCAATAACTTAAGAGATGTTCGGGATTCCATCTCCTAAGGATCCGTTAAACTATCTACTATGTTGTACAATACGCTATTATAATATGTCTATAGTAAAGTAAAATATTAAAATAGCGTTAAGGCATTACCCATATCCCCCTTAACACATTTTTATATATTCCCATAGTCTATACAGTACCGTACGCTCCTCCGTAAACTGGAGGTTACCCAGAGGGCACTCCATAGGTATGGTATAAAACAAACTCGTAGAAGGCGCGATAGGGAATGTGAACACGGCACGCGAAGCAATGCTAGGGTAGATATACCGTTTGCTGATCCGGACTGGTGGTAACGCATAGCAGCTACTATCGCCCACCTCGGAACACACTCCCATAATCAAAATCAAGGGGTGGCCACCAAATCAATCACAAAGTCATAATATGGTATCAAAGAAATGTATCCGATCGGAGGTGCGACCTCACTTGGCCCGGCATGGCTCCTTTTTTAGTCACATCTAAACCAACTCACGGGAGTCAGGGTTACGTAAATACCTCATACATAATCGTACACCAAACCATCCTACTTTATTTCTGGAATCTCCACCACATACACGGTTGTTAAAGTGGTTTTCGGTATTGGCAGAGAGTATGACGATATCCGATCCCGGTCTCTTTAACAACCAAACACTTATTTCACACCGGATGGTTCTTTTACATTTCAAAACATTTTCATATTGATATCAAAATATCATATTCAATTCAAACCATATCACTTTCGAAATTATAATTTCAAATAGGTTAAACCCTCATCCAAATCATCATATTTACTCAAAATATGTTATTTAAATCCCAACTTAGGTTATTACATCATTAAACCTTATTCCCTTTAAAAATCAAGGCTTTAATTATAAACATTTCCACTTTACACCATCTGAAATTTAGAAAATAATTTAGATAGTTATAAATAGATTAATTAGTTTAACATAGTTTTAAATAGATATAAATTAGGTTAAATAGGTTTAAAATCGATTAAATAAATTTAAATTAAATTAAAATAGATTAAAATACTTTAAATGGATTTAAAATAGTTTAAATGGTTTAAAATAGATTAAATAGGTTTATTGTGGACTAATTAGATTTAAATAGGTTAAATGAATTTAAAATAGATTAAATAGAATTAAAATAGACTAAATAGAATTAAAATAGATTAAATAGTTTAAAATAAATTAAAATAGTTTAAAATAAATTAAAATAGTTTAATATAGTTTAATAAAGTTTAAATGATTTAAAATAGATTAAAATATAATAAAATAGTTTAAAATAAATTAAAATAGATTAAGATAGATTAAATAGGTTAATTAGTTTAAAATAGGTTAAATTAAATTTAAATAGTTTAAATTGATTAAGTTGGTTTAACATAGATTAACTTATTTTAATAGTTGAAATCTAAAAATTAGAATTTAAAACAACATTTACAGTTTATATAGAGATAATAAATTTGAAATTAACATCAAATTTAACTATTTCAATTTTAATAGATTTTCAAAGTTACAGTTCTAACGTTTCAATAACTCAATTTTGATAATTTCGTTTATACTTCAAATTGAACTTTAGAATTCCAATTTAAATCCTTTAAATAATTGCTTACAACAATTCAATTCATATCAGTCAAATTCTATTTCAAATATCGTTTAACTGGATTTGAAGTTTTAATGATTTAAAATCATTAAATTTAACCAATCCGGTGTTCGTATATAATTCTCTACCCTATGGTCTAGTGATATGGATATTTATCATTTCAACCCTCAAATATTTTAAATTTTTACGGGTATCAATCATGTCAACCCGAAATCGCAAAATTTATTTTAATGAAAATCGCTTGGATTTATCATTTCAACCTATAACGATTTTCCCCTATTCTATATGATCGTTTGGGTATGTATCATTCCAACCCATAGGGAACTTGCAGTGTTATAATAATAAAAAATATGACACCCAGTCAACCAATATCAACAATCAAACATCCATCACATTCATCATCCAAATCAACCAATAAACATCAAACTGATTATCATTAACTGATATTAAATTGACAATTAAATTCAATATTAAATTTATGATGATTAAATGCAATAAAAGTCAAATTTAACTAGAATGTAAATTTAAACATACCAAACATCAATCAATTAATTTCTAACCACATCATAAATTTAATTTAATTAACATAAGAAAATTTTGTAGTTGTGACTGGGTTAAAACACTCACTTTTGATTTCAAATCGATTTGAATTCCAAATTAAGGTCCAAAATTGAACAGTCTCAGAATTCATCCAAAGTTGTTCCAAAATGTCCAGAATTTCGATACGATCGCAGTGGAGCAAACCGTGCGTGAATCCGAGTTCGTATGCAAAAGTTATTAAGATTTGAAGTTATGATTTAAATTATAAAACAAATAAAAATAATAATAAAAAAGAAGAAACACGCTCACCTCAGCCACGTATCATCCACGCGCACGAAACCTACATAGCAAATCTTGACTATAGCCGCCAGTTTTAGGCCACGATCACCGCCGCTCTGCTGATTTTTAGCACGATCCACGGCCACCGTCCCTTTCCCTACGTCCAGGCGACCCTCCACCGTGGTCGCGACCACCTCCAACATCCCCAAACGTAACCGCCACCGCCGATGATCCATGGCTATTTCTGGCGATCCCCTCGACTTTTAGCAAGAACGAACACCACCATAAGGACCTGCACGACACCACCTTCCCAACGCCACCTCCCGATCGTCGATCGGGTGAAGATCCACAGTTGGATCGCGAAAACCTAATTTCGACGGCCGAGGTTTATCCTTGATTTCTGGACAAACGGTGCTTCGATGGAAAAAACGAATTGCACATCTGGGTTGCGCTCGTCGAGAGCTTCGAAACAGTATATAATATGACATAGTTTTGAGGAGTTTTGGTTTCGATTTGAATTTGAAATTGAGTTAGGGTTCGAGATTGAATTTGTTTCTGCCATTGAAAAGAAGGAGATAGACAGAAGTTGATGTACATACAGAATAAGAAAATGACTGCTAGGATTTAGGAAACAAGACTATTTATATTAATAAAGCCCGATAAGAAAATAAACTCATATCGAATCGGTACGAATGACAATAACAACCCGAAAGCCCCGTTTCGCTTCCGAAACGAAAGTGGGTCATCTCATATATTTTTGATATTTTTAAACTCAATGGAATAGGTTTCAAGTCCTAATTCCATCGTATGAAGAAGTTAGCTTTAAAATCAGCTTATTTCAAATTGATTTCAATTTAACTGATTTATGCGCGTTTCAAGTCCGTACGATCAAACGACAAGTCCGATCGCTACGAAACTTGAAATCCTACAATAATTCACCGTTACGGATCTGATGAAATTGGTTTCGTCGAAATCCGAGTAAGTGGCCAAAATGGCTATTTTCACGTTAATTAAATAAATTATTATTAAATTGGTTAAATCACTTTTTAATTCAACTTTTATAAACTAATAATTTTCAACATTTTTGATTACTTAGACATTTACAATAATTTAAAACAAATTTACATATCAATTCAGTGTTAATTATTACACCAGTTACAATGTTCAATTTCAACTAAAATTAAATCCAATTAATTAAAATTTAATTTCAATAAATTGATTTAATTTGATTTCAATCTTTTTATTCAATCAATTATTACTCAATGGGAATAGTTAACATTGGTTTATAGCTTATTACATTAATATTCTCCAATTTCATCAAAATTTCTATTAATGTAATATTTAATTAAATTTAATTGTAATTAATTTTCAATTTAATTTAACAGACTCAATAAATAAGTAACATATAATAATTATCACCATTAACTTTTAATCACATTTATAAGTTTATTATTTACAAACAAATGTTATAACAACTTACGCAATACTAATTCTATCCAATTACAATTTATTACATATTATTTCATTAATTAGTACAACATTTAAATTATCCATTACCCTTTTAATCCAATTATCAATTAATACACACATTATTACAATTTATTTACAATCTATAACCAATCATAACTTTTTAATCATTTCAGTTAATTGGAATTACATTTAAAGCAATCATCAATTACCTTAAATTAATAATATTACATTTCATTCCAGTTATATTCTTATTATTTAATCACAAATTTTTATTTCTTCCATCATTAAATCACAAAACCTTATTAAATCAACTATTTTTAATTATCGAAAATTACGGGTCTTTACATTTATGTTCAATCATTTACATTCACTTCATTCTCATTCATTTTATTTCCATTCAATTGTTCACATTGCTTTATTACTTAGTATATGTCTTTCAATACTAATGTCACTTATAAATCATTTCATAAAACCATTACTTAAGTTTATTATAAACATTTTATACAACCACTAATGTTTATTTTTACTTCACAACTTAAGTTCATATTCAATTCTATTAAACAACATTTTAAACCATATTCTATTCACTAATTTATTCCATTAGCTCAATTCAATTCATTCATTACATTAATTCATTTTACTAGTTCTCTTCACTAATTTATTTCATTACTATAATTAATTTTATTTATTTCTAGCAACAACATTCCAAAACATATTCAATGTATTTACAACTTAAGTTGAATTTCATTTTATAGCACAAATTCATTTCCATTTCACTAATTTATTTTATTAGTTCATTTCATTAATTCTTTACAAATCGAATTCAATTTCAATTTCATTTAACTTTGCTTTAGTTAAGCTTCATTTCAAAATTCGTTTTATTTAACTTAACTTAAGTTAAATTTCATTACATATTTCAATTTTCAAATTTACTTTATGTTCAACAAATTTAAAATTTGTTTTAACTTACTAATTTTCAAAATCTACAAGTTATAAAACTTATTTTCTTATGTTTTCACAAAATACTTAAATAACAACTTTCAGAATTTAAACATCCAATTTTTATTCTATTTTCAAATCATTTTGAAATCATATATTTAGATAACCCCTTTGTATATCAAATCATACTTTTGAATTTTTGAAACCAAAACTCGTTTTATCACAACAAACCCCAATGGTAAATTACTCAGGTAGCAATCCCTCACTTAGAAACTCGAAAATGAATGCCGATGATGCTGCAGTCATTACCAGAATTATTTTCCAATGACTATATTGAGTTCAGTGCTTTCTATTTCTTTAAATTCCATTTCAAAATATTTCTAACCAAAATATTTAAAAATAATACTATTATTATTTTTCTTAAACCTCTCGAAAAACAATTTCCAAAATCAATAAGATTTAAATTCTCAAACTTCTTGTTTTAAGTCCAATTTTATTAACAAATCATATTTATAAATATACTTAGACAATTCCATTTCCTTTCCATTTATAAATCATGTTTATAAATCATATTTGTAAAATATTTCTTCTTATGTGGTTCATTTCACAAATGTTAATTATTTTAGTAATAATCAATACTCTATAATTCATACTTATAAATTCACTTTCATATATAACTCAATTTATAGATGTTTATCTTTGTTTAGATTACAATAAAGACAACTTTTATTAAAACATCAAACAACAAATGATAATAATCAAATATTATCATTCTATAACAACCAAACTCTCTATATATAACTATTATAATTTTTGAAAAATTATTTCTTTATATATAAAATATAATTTAGGTAAAATTATTTCATTTACCAATTCTCAAAACAATACTATGTCGGTTTGCCTTGTTTAAGCATTTAGAAACACCTATCGATATTATGGCGTCCCATGTACCGACCAGAATTCATAAGCCACTCAACAGATAAATTAACACAATATAAAATATTTTTATAATCACTAACAAATATGTATACACTCAAACTCATCCTAGGGTCTTGCTTACCCTATATCAATTGAGTAAATTCACACCAAAGCCTAGGTGTTCGCTCAACCTAAGCTTTGATACCACATTGTAACGACCCGCTTTTCCGTACAATTCAAGCTGATAATAAACAACACATGTCCAACCCAAATCAAACGAAAAGATGGATAGTTAAGGGAAAGAAAGAATAAGAAGAAGAGAAGAGAAGAAGAAGAGAAAAGAAACTAAAAAAAACATTGAATCTCACAATCGCACCGGAACAACATATAATATAATATCAATGATCTTTACAAAAGAGAAACTGTTATATACATACATCCATCAGAGTATAACAACAATCACAATTATTAGCCTGGACAGGTATAACATCCTGTCCTCACAATTGCTGATAATTTCAATAACAAAGTAATGGAAAAAAACATATACGTGAATATGACTTGAAGACCTCCAACTCATCCCCTGAGCTCCAATGCTTCCAAAGCAATCTGATAATATTCTCGGTCTGACCCGAGCATTATAATAAAATAACACCAGAGTCAGTCTGGAAAACCAGCATGAGATAACACACCCAATTGGACTTTTAAAGTTATAGAAACCTTTCAAAAATCAAAAGTATCTTCGAAGACCACGCCGCACATAAACAGGATGGGTTTTTACCTTACGATAACCAAACATTTCATATGAAATCCTCTGATATTATAATAATGTCTAATATACAAATACTTATTAATCATAGCCGAAATTGTTACATTAATTAAATTCCAGCATACTAGGTTCTACAACCAAAACCGAAGGCTCATATTGGAGAATGGATTCCAGCTATGAAAGAGAAAGGGTCTACCCACCGAATCTGTACACCTCTACATAAAATGTATGGGAGACTACAACACGTTGCACCTCTGCTACTTAGGAATGGCACTACGCCATTCTCAAGTAGCAAGAATATGATCACCCCATGGTTGAAATCAACAACCACACAATGGGATCCCCAAGCATACATGAATATCACTCTAGATTTGGGATGATCATACCCTACTTGGGTGCAACCCACTTAGCCCTGCCGCATATCCCTCCTTTATTCATTTCCCGGGTGTGAGGCTCGAAGAGGCCACGCTCTTACCATTTCCTCGTAGCAAACCATCTTGGAATGCTAATATTGCCCTCTAGACAATCGATGCAATACCAGCATTCACCCATACAAGTTTGTTCTGGGACCGAACGAAACACTTGAGAACTCCGTCTCCAATTCCATCATCTTCAAGATGTCTTTACTTTGAATGCTTGAGTTGGATCGCAGTGGTATTCGGATAACATATCCGATCCCGGTCTCTTTGAAACAACATTCGATAGTTTTCGGTAAACTCAACCCCGGTTCTTTAGAAAATAAATATTCAAAGATAAGATCGAAGGTCACCTCCTAACCGTTAATGGACGGATTTCCTTATCATTTGTCCTAGAAGAACGAAACGAGATTTACATGCACAGTAGAACATCAACGGAGATGACTATGCCACATAACTCACGTGTTTCTTCTAGATATTTCCAAAGTTACTTTTAGGTCCAAATTCCGATAGTCTGTTATTTAACTAATGAATAACAACACTCAATGAAGGATTTATTTCCATAAGAAAAATGAACATTTGGTTAAGCATCAAGAAACACTAAGCCTCCTTAATTAATCATTTCATTAATTAAAACCATCTTGTAAATGCTTGTATTAAAATACTTTTACAAAGATATATTCACGAACCCTTCTATTTTCAATACTTAGAAAATATCCATATACTTATCTCAACGGTTTAAGTATATTTATTAAACACCGAGGAAGATCTCCCTTTTACCAAATTCTAAAATCATTTATAAACTCCATTATAAATTTCTAAACCCATTTATAAACCATTTATAAATTATTCCTCAAGTCATTTCTAAATCCTTATAAAACCATGAAATTATTTATAAATTCTTTTTATAAATCTATAAACCTATTTCTAAAATTCGTTTATAAATATCCATATATTTATAAACCTCTTTACCTTGTAAATAATCTTCCTCTAAATCTTCAAACAATTTTATAAGTTCCTCTTAATAAAATCCAAGTCCGTTTACAAAACTCTATTCATGAATCTCGAAAACATCATAAATAAATAATTATTATTAACTTTTAACCTCTTAAAAATAATAATTATAGTTCAACCAATTATGGACAAAACAATCGTTTATCTTTACCATATAATAATAAATTACCAAAATATTATTAATAATTATTATTATTAATTTCAAACCATATTAATAATTTAAATAATTAACCTTTCAAAATTATTTAAATATTTATAAATAACTTTAACCAATATTAACATGAATAACCAATTTTAAAACAATATATATTTCCTTTGTAAAAATCCATTCTTAAATCTTCAACCCAGTCATTCCCATATTTATAAAACTATATTTAAGAATTTCTTTTCATTTTATAAAAACTTCCTTTCATAAAACCCATTTATTTATGAATTCCATTTATAACTTTATTTTCTTTATGAATCTCTCTTATTCATGAATCTCATTCAAAACATCAATAACCATCCGTTTTAACGTTACTTCCATATGGATAAATTCCGATTATAAAAACCTTTCTACTTATAAAATATCATTTAACATTCCTGTAATGACCCGAGAATTTAAATGATTTTTATAACATAATTAACTAAATTTTTCTTGAAATTAAACTTAAATTTTAGAAGTGAAAATTTGATATTTGGTATGCGTCTATTTAAACATAGCAAATGACAGATTTTCATTGAAAATATAAAAGTTTATTTTGTTGTGTAATTTTATTTGATTTTAAAATCAGTTAAATTGAAGAAAATAAAACATTTTTGAAATCTGAATATTTTATATAATAAAAATGTAGATCATTTTCTGAGAGAGACATCATAATTTGTTTCGCCAAATTTGGACTACTATAGCCCCTTTTATCTTATTTTCGGAGAATTAACAGCACTTTGGCAGCAAAAAAATCGAGTTTTGATAGGATGATTGTATCGCTGATATCTGTGTACCATTATGTTCGTCTCATTGTGTTGATTTATGCAGTATATTCATTTGAGTATTTCAGGGTCTGGTACGTGGCGAAAGCTACGAAACGGTTAGCCGTATCGGTACCTTTTTTTTTACTTTTTGGGTTTCCTGTGTCTATTCAGTTGCCCAACGGCTGAAACAAACAGCCATTAGCTTTTATTATTTACTGAATAGTCACTTGGCTTTTGCTATTCCTCTAGTTTTAATTTATAAACTGGTTCATTTTTTTCATTTTTGGTTCGTTCCTATTTATTTTCTCTTTCTTGTGTTCCCTGGCAATTCTTTCTCTTTCTCGTTCCTATTATAGTTTGTATATATTTTGCTAATCTTGCCCGGAATCGCCACGTACCATCATCCTCTTCGCCGACCAAAGCAGCTCCCTTCCCATTACCGAACAACCCACTCCCCTCTGGCCTTCCACCCTACCCAGCATGCCACGTCACAGTACAACTTTCCTCCCGCGTCAAACCCTGCCTGGCACAACTCCCTCGCGCAGCTGCACTGTACCTTTCTATTTATTGAAACCGCAACCCCTCTCCACTTTGGCCATGCAACTGCCTAACCCTACAGCCTGTGTCCACCCGCCTGCCTTAAGCAACTCCGGCGCCTAGCCCTCCTTCTCCACACCGAGCCGCTCTTACAAACTCCCTTCCTCGAAGCCTACACCAACACGCGACCATTGCAGCCCAGCCCTATAACCGATCACCTGCATCCCTACAACACACAAGCAGGCTCTCTCCCGACCACACAGCCTCGCGAACAACCACCAAAACCAAGGCCTGCCTCCGTTCTACACCCAGCAGCAGATCACCCTTGTCCTCTTCTGCCTTGTCACCGCCACCGACCCAGATCTCCAAGCCTTCGCAACTAACCGCTTGGACAACGGCTAAGACTCCGATCGACTTCCCCTCAGCTAGCAGCCTACATATATATGCGTACGTGTGTGTGTATGAAAATTGTTGAAAGGTAATGCAACAACCCAAATTCCAGTGGGACCTGATTTTTAAAATAAAATGCTAAAATTCAAGCCCACTGGAACTCGAGTTGGGAATCTGGTATCCTGCAAATAGGCAAAGACAAATATATCGAAGCTCAATTAAATATATCACAGCGGAATTGACTAAAATATAATAGTAAGTAAATTCTCACCGATATAATAACACTTTTTAAACAAGTTTTTTAAAGCTGGGAAGTCTTTGCCATCTACCTAACCTGTAGGATGTTATGAGGAGGGGGTCAGAACTAAAGTTCTGGTGAATGTATAAATTAGACACTTTTAAGCTTAATTATACATATACCGTTTTATTTCCATTTATTGTTATATTAGGTTCACTAGGTTTATCATACACTCGCCTTTGTGCATGAATCATACCCATCTATCCCTTAGTAGATTAAAACCTATTAACTGATATATATATATATATATATGTAGCTATATGCCCAATGACCATATTGGTCCTAGGTACTACCCATAGTACCTTCCGTATCCTCCTCGAAAAGGGCTCCATCGTCTTGCTTCGAGAGCATTCCGTAACTATATCTGTAAAGGACTGCTTCGTAAGGCTTACAATACAGATGCTCCATCATCTTGCTCATTAGCTATATCTGTAAAGGACTACTTCGTAAGGCCTACAATACAGATACTCCATCGTCTTGCTCAACGAGCGTTCCGTAGTTACATATGTAAAGGACTGCTTCGTAAGGCCTACAATACAGATGCTCCACTACTTACTATGAAAACGTAAATCGCGTCCGCACTAGTCTATGCCAGTGCTCGGACATCCATAATGTACCACTCAGTGTGTACATTGAGGACTACGTAATCGTTCGGTCTACTATCTAAATCCCACCAACAAGGTCTATCCTGTACGGAATTCGGTCGGGGATTTTCTATATCTATAAAAGACTGCTTTGTTAGGCCCTCAATACTGATATTCTAGTTGGTCTGTCTCATTTTCATCGTGGCTATGGCTCTACGCAGCCACCCCTCAACTAACCGAAAGACTTCTAAAGAGTTAAGTGGTCGTGCCCTACTGCAAACAATCTAACATCCAAATGGCGGTGCCCCTCATCCAATGTCTCGATAGTGAAAGAATCATTGGCATGTTGGTTTAACTCTTGTCTTTCCCGAAATCGCTCTTGGTCTTGATGCTGGCCGATATCCGCATGCGACTATCCTTAAACTTACTTGCAAGTACTGGACATACGAATACCCTACTCCGAACACCAAGCCCTTTTGACTGCCTACAAAGGTCTGCTTCGTTAGGCCTATAATGCAAATGCAATCAAGGCATACTCTCTTGATGGAACACCTACAGACCTGCCTCCGGGGGTGCAGCTTCGTTAGGCCTACCCAGAGGGCCATCCTAAAGTATCCTCACGTCTCGTTGAAGTCTCGTACTTCCTTGAAGCCCAAAAATACTAAGTTGGACGTGCTTCTCCATTTCTGAAATCCATGATGAACTGCTTCATTAGACGCTTCATCCTTTGGGCTACTCCAAACGCATCTCACTCTTTTATTAGACCCTAAGTCTAATCTTTTAATTTGCATTTAGTTTACTTTTCTTATTATGTTGGCTACTTATTTACCCTAATTAACATATTCTTACCCTCGTCTCACCTCTATCTATTGTGAGACTTCCATTTATTTAATAGGGAATGCTGTTGGTATGAGCCACATTCATTATCTTGCTTATTTAACTTAATATAAATCTTAAGTTCATTAAAATAAGCCTCTTTTATCATTCCTGATTTATTTGCTTATTGACTTAATATAAATTATTTAAATAAGCTTCTACCATTATTATTGCTCATTAATATATTCAAAGTCTCAAAATAAGCTTTTCCGTTCTTATTACTTAATTATAACCTATGTTATAATTCTACCTGTAATTGTCATTTTCTCTTCTTTTACAGTCCGTACATAATTCCAGCATTTCTTTTCTATTCTAATCTGCCTTCTTTTATTATGATATAGAATATTCTTTTATTCTCTTATATTATATAATTCACTTATCATAATAACTATCTTCTTAAATAGTCCGCGCAGTTAATGCAGACCTAAGTTCATTATCATTTATAGCTTCAAGTTCTTATCTAATAATTTACTTGATTCATGTCATACTTTGCTTTATTATCTTCTATTCTAGGAAGTAATTCTATTTTATTTGGTTGGTTCTGAAAACTATATTTAAAAATCCATTTCCATATTTTAATCAAAAATAATACTATAAACAATAATCTGTAACTGCTAGATATTTCTTTTACTATTTTAGAATAGTGTAAAATACAGTGGTTTTTTTATTTTACACTAATTCTCTTTTTCTTTCTTTTATTCTAGCAATTACGTTCATTGTTGTCTTTTAAATATTAAATTGCAGAAATGTATCCTATTTTCTAAACCAACCAATTAACCTTTTAGTTACTCCCAAATCCAGTTATTAGATTAATTAACTTTTCTCATTTTAACGTAATTTATTACAGTAATTCCATTCCTCTAACTTTTATTACTTTACATCTTATTTCCTTCATTTCAATATTTTTAATTATTTAATCCATATTCACGTTTAATCTGTTCTAATCCATATGCGAAGAAAGAGGAGAAAATAGAAGAAGAATGACGCTTGCATAGAAATCCAAAACGTAGAAATGGATGTAAATAAACACTAACACTATAAATAAACTGTAAAATTCCTTATAGTTCAGCATAACTTAATTAATAGGATTAGTTATTGAATAAAATTATCTAAATGGGAATTTAACGATAATATATCTTAAACTTAAAAGATATATAAATAAATCCACTCACATTGCTAGCTTTCCAAGTCTCCCTGTTTTTATTTCAAATCTGTCCCTAACATCTATATTCACCTCCCTTGTAATCCCTATTTGGAATTACAAATGATATATTTACAGATCTATAATATTTGAAAGAGAAAAAGAAGAGATTTGGATTAGAAATAGCAATTAAAACTCAGATCCGGGGTTTTACCTTTGACATATCCTTCTGGTATGAACCAATTCATGATTCCCTAATTAATTCTATTCTCTTTCTATTTAGATCTAAATTAGTGTGAATTAGATCTAAAATTTTGTTATTAAGAAAGTGTAGAAGGGATAGAAAAATGGAAGAGCTTCTATGGGAAAGAGAAAAATAATGAGAATAAAAATGAGGCTCTGCACCTATATTTATAGTGGTTCAAATCAGTACTAACAATTAGATATAAAACTCTAAAATCTAAAGCATACACTCAGTCTATGGACATTAAATTAATATGTTTTCTTCTGCGTTTGTTTTTATTTCAAATTGATTCTCCAACAATCTTTTCATTAATTACATTCCCCTTCTCTCTCGCAATCTATGGAAACATATATTTTTAAATGTGACGTTTCTTTTAAATAAGATTCCCCTATTAATCACCCAATTAATAGATTTCATATATACCTAGAATTAATTTACTATCCAATTAATCCCTGTCTGCACTGTGATTTCTTACCAAATTAATATGCCAATCAACACCATATTAATTTGTCACATATATGCATATTAATTTAAGTTATTCCTATAATTATTGCATGCATATATTCTACAATTGAATTTTGAATCACAATATTAATTATATATGTTACCATAAGTCTCCATGTTTATTAATTGACAATTGATTGCTTGCATAAATTACTCTTTCTCCATTTTATTCTCTTGCACTAACAGATATGTTTCTAATCATATCAATTAGTTGGTACAATATATGTTCATTTTCTTGTCAGTTCCTGTCAATTAATCACCTCTACTAATTAATTGAATATTAATTTCCCTTTTAAACAAACACAGTCAATTAATCTTCCCTATTAGTTGATTTTATACTATTTCTCTCTCTAATTTATTCGTTACACAACTATATATGTATTCCAAATAATATTAATTAGTTGTCCCATTTACAAACATTTCTTTGTTTTAAAATTTCAAACTTATATAACTTAATGAAATTATTTGCATATATAATTGTAATTTAACGCGGGGTGTTATAGGTAATATATTTGTCTATTAAATATTGATTTTTAAATTGTATATATATATAAATATATAAAGTTGTTTATAATGTATAAGTTTATATATCTGATCTGTTGGTTATAATGTATAAGTTTATATAAGTTATATATAATCTTTTTTTATATATATATAGGTTTATATATGTGACGGCCCGCCTTTCTCACGTCGAAAGACGAGTTGTAATATAGAAAGAAATAGGTAGAAAAGAGAATAGATGGAAAGAAAGAACTAAACAAATCACAACATCTCACAGCGGAACGGATAATATATATTACAAACATGTATCACATAGTCACTAATACAATTCAATAGAGTCATAATTATACATACATCATATTCAGACAGTCGTAACGACCTTTCCATTCATTACAAGCCAAAATACAGACATAGATACCAATACAGCGGAATATAGATATAGCTAGATACGTTGAAGCCACCTGCTCCAACTCCTCCTCTAAAATACTTCGAGAGCAAACCTGGAATCACTTGGCTACTCATAAAAATTTGAGTACCCAAGAGTAGGAAAAAACAGAAAAATAAACTCTGGGTCAGACATGGGTCTGGTGTGAGTAAACGGTTAAATCATTTCAAATTGAAAACCATTTGAATAACAAGGGTATCTCATAAGACCTCGCCACACATAAAAACGGACGGGTTTTTCCCTTACGATAACCAAAACACTTGATAGGAAAATCCAATGATATTATAATAATGTCTAGGGTTTTTCAAATAAATTATTCACATAGCTGAAATTATTACATTAATTAAATTCCAGCATAATAGGTATACAACCAAGACCGAAGGCGCTTATTGGAAAATGGGTTCCTTACAATGACTGGGCCATTGGGCTACCGCTCGTCACGGTGCATCTCTAGAAAAATAACATCGAGGACCACGCCGAGATCCCCTGATACACAAGACCGGACTACCCCTAACCTAGATAGTCCGAATAAGATTACCCCACGGTTAGGATCAGCAATCGCACCAAACATACCGAATAAAAAGGGACTATAGATAGGGGTAACCTTACCCTACTTGGGTGCGACCCACTTAGCCTTGTTGCATCTCCCCTGTTTTAGTCATTCCCGGTTGATGAGGCTTGAGGCTACGATTACTTTTTAAAAACTCATTCACTTGGAATGCTCAGTGTCCTCCAATGACAATGTTCTGATAGCATTCGTCCATACAAGTCTGTTCGGGTATTAATGGAACTGAAGGCACCATTTCAACCACACTCATATTGGAATCACACTCAGAGTTTGCAACAAATAGCCCTTTACTCTGAAATCTTCATTCCGGATCTCCCCTTGGAATCTTTCCTATTTAATCCTTTATTTTGGATCGATGTGGTTTTCAAATAATACTGATATCCGATCCCGGTCTCATCGAATCCAAACGACATATTTTTACAAAGGCCAAGTTGTTTTTAACAACAATTCAAATTCGGAATTCCACAATTACAAATGGAAATTTAATCGCATATGTATATTTCAAATAAAACGTCTCAACGTTTCATTTTAACCGTTCAATTCATTAGGGTACTTTATGTCATAGGCACAGAACAACTGAAATGAATACTCAAGAGAAATCAAGCCCAATCACATATCATGAACTATTTTAACGATTTATAGCCAATATTATCCAATCATAATCATTATCTAGTTAATTTAAATAAACCAACATTAATTACATTTCTAACCCTGCTTACTTATAATTAAAGTAAATTACAAGCTATTTATTCTTGATTTAATTAAATTTGGAAATCCATCAATAACCATCTTATATAAATTAACTTAGGATTTTATCAATTTAAAGTTTAAATTTTTTATTAACTTTAATTATTAAAAAATTTTAAATTCTATATTACGAAAACTTAACAAAGTCAATTAGGCATGAATGTTTGGTGATGGGATAAAATACAAAGTTCCCATGTTGATTTGAATTTAGATGAAAGAAAATAGATGTTAAAAAAGGTTAATAGGTTTTTAAATGTAGTCACTTGACAATACTTTTATTCTCTCTCTCTTTCTTTTTTAAAAGAACAAAGCCCATGACCGTTCGGCCAAACAACTCACAACCCAGACTTCTCCTTCTTCCCCGTTCTTTTCCTTTTCCACCCTGAAACAAATTTGCGTGCACGAGAAAAAGATCGACGTGTGCACATGCACACGCCCTCCAGCCGATGTCTCTCGTCCCCGACCATCCCTTCAGGTCACCTCCGACCTACGCAACCCACTGGCCCACACAAAAACCACAGTAAACCCTAGTTCGAAATTCTCGAACTCAACCACGAGTCCTGGAACGAACTCGACCTCTTCCTCCACCTCGTTCGGTCACCAGACACCACCGGACTTCACCAAACTTCACCGCCAGCTACGTCATGCCTCCCTCTACCTTTTCCCCACATACCGCACACCTGAAAACTATCCACGTCGCCACCATTCATCGGAAACTGACCACGACCAGAACCTACTCTCTAACCCTACATCGCCTCCGACTGACCACCACACCGATCAATAAAATACCACACAATTTTTCGCGAGTCCCCCATCCTTCCAGCCTCCTTCTGACCCAAGCTCGACCCACGAAATCGAGTAGTTCACCGGCAATCGACCAAAAGCCCTAAAACGTTCAACTCCAAATTCCTCACCATACACCCCACTAAAAATTACCTAATCACTTTCAAAAATCAGCATTTTTGAAGACAAACAGAATCATACAAACCAAAGATTAAATTAAGATATTTGGATTTTTGTCATTTTTAAGTTGTTTATTGTAAAATATTCCTTACTTCCTCCATGCTTCATAATATCAATCAAAAATAATTTTAAAATAAACTACATTCATAAACACACGACTTTGCTTTTGGAATCATCATCTAAAACTGACCGGATTATGAGAAAGTGAATTTTTAAGTTGCAAAGTCAATAACTTTTCAAAGAACAGAGACTGTACATGCTTTTTTTTGAGTTTTACAGGGTATTCTTCCATAATTAACACATATATAAAAGCATAAGAACTGATTTAAAACATAAATACTTGACAAATAAAGAATCTATCCAAGTTCTACAAACATATAATTGTATATAAGATTTACAGTAAAAGTTTTAAATGTTTTTACTCACTGTTTTCTTTGAACAATGAAAGCCTACTTCTTTGTTTTTGTTTGATCCTTCCTGTAGCTTGAGCTCCTAGTTTCTTTAAGTTTTTAATGGTAGCTTTGTATTCTTTTTTTTCTTTTGCCTTGTAAGTTAGAATGTTTTTCACGTGAAGCATCAGTGTTATTTATAGAGAAAAGGAAGGAGGTAAGTTTGAACAGGTCGAAGCCCATCTCCTTGTACAGTGTTATTTTTTCTTTTTTTCTTCTTTTTTTCTTTGATTTTTAAACAATGACCTGATTTGAAATAAGTGATTTGAATTTTCCTAGTTGATTTGAATTTTGAGTGAAGGATTTGATTTGTTATATGCTTGAGTTGATATGTATTTATTACTATGTCCCCTTATATATATACATATATACATCATAGAAATATACATATATACTTCATATATATAAACATAGCTTTGTCTTATTTTACTTTTATAAATTTGTACATATACCCTATAACTAATATACAAATAAAATTTTGCCACTAACATGTATTTATCCTTATATATATATATTATCTTAAATTTTATATCAAAGTTATGTATATACCCACTCTCTCTCTCTCACACACACACACACACACATATATATATATGTATAATCATAGCCTATAATAGAGAGGTGGTATTTTTATTCAAATGTTTTTCAGAGATTAAAAATTTAGACTTTTAAATCATAGCTTCCCGAATATATATGTATATATATATATATATATACACACACATACATACATACATACATATATATTGACACACACACACACATAGATATCTATAAAAATCAGAATTTATTATTTGACTGGTAAAAATAATATTCCAATATTTAAAATCAGTAAATTCTTCAAATAACAAGTGTCAAAAACCTGGGTCGTTACATTCCTCCCCCCTTAAAAGAATTTCTTCTTCGAAATTTGAATGCAAGATATAATTCAACTTGTAACAAAAGTTTTATATTCACATAGCAAAGCACATACATCAGTCATATCCTAACAACCATAACAAACAGTTATTCATAGAACAAAACAACCCTAACTACCCTGACAACAATTCCAGATAGGCTTCCTTCACATTATCCAGAGTTTCCCAGGTACAATCTCTGGGATCCTCACTCCATTGGATCTTAACCAACTTCACCACCTTATTCCAGAGCTTGTTCTCATCTTGATCAATAATCTGAACTGGATGCCTGACTATGGTCAAGTTGGGTTCAACCTTCAAATCTTCTTGGACTAATGGTTCTACAACCAGTGATTGATCATGCACGTATTTCCTTAGATGAGATACGTGAAATACATTATGAATTCCTGCCATCCTTTATAGTAATTCAATTCTATACACCAGAGTACCAACCCTTTCGAGCATACGAAAAGGTCCGATATATCTTGGAGCCAATTTCCCAGTCTTTCCAAATCTAATTGCTCCTCTTATTGGGGAAATCTTAACAAATACCAGGTCTCCAACTACAAATTCCATATCTCTTCGCCTTTTATCGACATAGCTCTTTTGACGATCCTGGGCTGCCATCATTCTCTTCTTTATCAACTCGACTTTCTCAGATGCTTCCCATATCATATCCAGGCCAAGGATTAAACAATCTCCTAACTCCACCCAACAAGCTGGTGATCTGCATGGCCTTACGTAGATATCTTTGTAGGGTGCCATCTCTATGCTTGCCTGGAAACTGTTGTTGTAAGAAAATTCTACCAGATGTAGATGATCTTCCCAAGACCCACCGAAATCCAAAATGCAGGCCCTCAACATATCTTCCAGAATACGGTTCAGCCTCTCAGCTTGCCCGTCCGTTTGAGGATGATAAGCAGTGCTTAAACTTAATTTCGTACCAAAGGCTGTTTGCAGAGCTTCCCAAAATTTACTGGTAAAAATCAGGTCACGATCACTTACTATGCTTATGGGAACTCCGTGCAATCTCACGATTTCCCTAATGAAAATCTCTGCCAAGGAAGCTGTAGTTCTAGTTGATTTAACCGGGATAAAGTGAGCGCTCTTGGTTAGCCTGTCTACAATATCCCACACTCCCTCATTCCCTTTCCTAGTTCTGGGAAACCCATCAATATCATCTCCCACTTCCATTTCGGAATCTCTAGAGGTTGCAACAGCCCTGTTGTCTTCTTCTGATCGCCTTTTATCTGTTGACAGCTCGCACACTTATTAACAAAGATAGAGATGTCTTTCTTCATTCCCTTCCACCAAAACATCTGCTTTATATCCCTATACATCTTCGAGATACCTGGATGGATACTTAACCTTGAGCGATGGCATTCTGACAGAACCTCCTGTCTAAGATTCTTGACACTTGGAACACAGATTCTTCCATTGATCCTCAAAACTCCTCAGTCATCAACCTTGAAACTGGTGCACTGCCCGTCCTTAACCTTTCTAATGATTGCTCTTAAGCTTTTATCCGCTTTTTGCTCGCTTGCTATTCTTTCTAGGAGAGTCGGGGTAATATCCAAAAGAGCCAAGAATTCCTACTCAAAGCGTCTGCCACCACATTCGCCTTTCCCGGTGTATAGAGAATATCCAAATCATAGGATGCTAGAAATTACAACCACCTTTGTTGTCTCAGGTTCAGATCCTTCTGGGTGAAAGGATACTTCAAGGGTTTATGATCCGTGAAGAGATCAAACTTTTCACCTAATATAAGAAAGAAGTTCACTCCTAAATCTCTAATGGTTAACAAGAACTAAACAAGAAATAGAAGGATCCTTACCCAACAGGTAGTGCCTCCACATTTTTAGTGCAAAGACATCAGCCAACAACTTCAGGTCATGCGTAGCATAGTTTTTCTCATGAGGCTTCAACTGCCTGCTCGCATACGCAGTCACCCTACCGCGCTGCATCAAAATAGCTCATAGCCCCACTCCACAAGCATCTGTGTACACTGCGAATTCACTGTTCCCAATTGGAACAGCCAAAACGGGTGCATTGGTTAATCTCACCTTTAATTCTTGAAACGCTTCTTCACACTTTGGAGTCCATTCAAATTTCTCTCCCTTCTTAGTCAGCTTGGTCAAATGGGAGGAAATCTTAGAATAATCCCGAATAAATCTCCCGTAGTATCCTGCCAAACCAAGGAAACTGCAAACCTCCTTAGGAGTCCGTGGTTGCTTCCACTCCTGAACAGCCGTCACTTTTTCTGGGTCCACTAAAATACCATCTCCCGATACAATGTGCCCTAAAATGTTTACTTCCGATCGCCAAAAATGGCACTTTGAAAACTTCGCCTTTAGGACATCCCTTCTCAGGGTTTCCAATACCACCTCCAGATGATGTCTATGCTCCTCCTCTGACTTAGAGTAGATAAGAATGTCGTCGATGAACACTAGCACGAACTTGTTCAGAACATCATGGAAATCATGGTTCATTAGGTCAACAAAATAAGCCTATGCGTTTGTTAGCCCAAAAGGCATAACCAGCCACTCAAAGAAAAGTAGGGCCCTCTAAATGCAGTTAAGGGTATATTGTCTTTAGCAACCCTTAGTTTTTGAAATCCTGAAGCTAAATCCATTTGCGAGAATACAGTAGCCCCATGAAGCTAGTCAAAAAGATCATCGATGCGAGGTAAAAGATACTTATTCCTAATGGTCAGATTATTCAACTCCCTATAGTCTATACATAATCTTAATGATCCATCCGACTTGGCTGCAAACACTATAGCAGACCCCCAGCTCGAACGACTGGGTCTAATCAATCCTCTCCTCAACAAATCCTGTGTTTGACTCACCAACTCTTCCCTCTCCTTCGGAGCCATTCTCCTTTTTGGTTGGACTACATGTCTTGCCCATGGAACTAAATCGATACGAAATTCGATCTCTCGATGCATGGGTAAACCCTTAACTTCTTCAAAAACGTCAAGGAAGTTTTTAACTTTAATGGATCCTAATCCTTCTTGGGCTGCTTCGAGAACATGCAAGAGACTACACATATGAATTTCAAGGCTATCACATTTTACCCTTGCAGCCCTCCCCAACTTCGTTTCTAAGGATATGGTTCTCTCCTCACAGTCGAGAACAGATTTATACTTTGTTTACCAATCCATTCCAAGTATAAGGTCAAATCCTTTAAAATCTAATATATAGGGGTCACACGAAAAGCTATGAGAAAGATAAGTAATCCGTAGGCCTTCACAAAACATATTCAGTTGGGTCACTCCCTCTATGGGATTGGAGACCCAAATAGAATTGTCTATGGTACTAGGGATAAGGTGAAATTTGACTACTGTTTCTAAAGAGATAAAGCTAAGAGAAGCACCGGAATCAAATATACTCTAACATAAACACCATTTAAAAGAAAAGTACCTTGGAGGATGTGTTTAACCTTCATATCTGTAAAAGCTGATGGTTCATTCTGGATGGCAAACACCTTGTTTAACTGCGCCTTTTGTATGAGTGGGCAGGCCTTCACCATGTGCCCGGGTTGATGGCAATTGAAACACATAGTCTTTTGAACCATTTGGGAAATAGGCCCGCTTTGCTACTTCGGGGCTTCGCGTCTCGGACAAAATCTGGCAATATGATCTTTCTGTTTGCAATCATAACACTCCCTGTTCGCATGTTTGCCTCCTTGTTTTCCTTTCCCTTGTTTCTTCTAGTTCGGGTTAAACTTTCTCTTATTCGGATTTGTAGCACGCCACTTTGTGTTGCAGCTGCTGCTGAGGGTTTCTTCTGCAAAAGTTCTTCATACCTCAAAGCCATATCCACAAGCTCCACAAACGATCCCTTAAGATGAGTGGTCATCTTCTCATGGAATTCTGCCCTCATACCTAATACAAACATTTCATTTTTCTTAAGAGGGGTGTCTATGAGTCCAGGGCCATAATGGGATAACTCATTGAACTTCGTTTCATACTCAGCCACAGACATGTCTTCTTGCTTGAGATCAAGGAAACTCCTATACAAATGGGTCCTACCCGTAGTCGGCATGAACTGCTCCTCGAACACCTCTTTGAATTTACTCCATGAAAATTCATCCTTGAGGACATTCGCTGTGACTGAGTCCCACCATGCGGCCGTCCCTTCCTGTAACTGCCATGATGCCAGGACTCGTTTCTGTTCATCAGAAAGACCCAAACCCTTGAAAATTCTCTCATAATAGCGTAACCATGCTTGCACCTCGATAATAGATTCAATACCCTTAAAGGGTCTTCCTCCAACATTCACAAGTCCTTGCACAGAGTTGCGAAGTTTACTCGAGGCTGTACTGGAGCTACGGCCTCAACAGCTACTCCGCCACCTCCAACATTAGGGGTTCTTCCATTAGTGGTTGTTTTGCTACTGGTTCCTCTCCCTCGCCTTCCCCTTGTGCTCATTGTTGACTACCTGGACATAGTAAGAGGATAATTAGCACTGGGACGAAATACATTCCAAAGATCGCACTAATAATATTTTATCAAATCAGATCTAACTATCAGGGAGGTATACATACATATACATACATACATATATATATAGAAATATGCTCTCTCTAGATTGATATTAACCCAAAAGCCTAGGTGTTCACTGAACCTAGTGCTCTGATACCAAATGTGACGGCCCGCCCTTCTCACTTCGAAAGGCGAGTCGTAATATAGAAAGAAATAGGTAGAAAAGAGAATAGATAGAAAGAAATAACTAAACAAATCACAGCATCTCACAGTGGAACGGATAATATATATTACAAACATGTATCACATAGTCACTAATACAATTCAACATAGTCATAATTATATATACATCATATTCAGACAGTCGTAACGACCTGTCCATTCATTACAAGCCAAAATACAGACATAGATACCAATACAACGGAATATAGATATAGCTAGATACGTTGAAGCCACTTGCTCCAACTCCTCCTCCAAAATACTTCAAGAGCAAACCTAGTATCACTTGGCTACTCGTAAAAATTTGAGTACCCAAGAGTTTAGGAAAAAAATAGAAAAATAAACTCTGGGTCAGACATGGGTCTGGTGTGAGTAAATGGTTAAATCATTTTAAATTGAAAACCATTGAAAAACAAGTGTATCTCGTAAGACCTCACCGCATATAAAAACGAACGGGTTTTTCCCTTACGATAACCAAAACACTTGATAGGAAAATGTAGTGATATTATAATAATGTCTAGGGTTTTTCAAACAAATTATTCCTATAGCTGAAATTGTTGGATTAAGTAAATTCCAGCATAATAGGTATACAACCAAGACTGAAGGCGCTTATTGGAAAATGGGTTCTATACAATGACCGGGCCACTGGGTACCGCCCGTCACGGTGCATCTCTAGAAAAATAACACCAAGGACCACGCCGGGATCCCTTGCTACACAAGACTGGACTACCCCTAACCTGGATAGTCCGAATAAGATTACCCCACGGTTGGGATCAGCAACCGCACCAAACATACCGAGTAAAAAGGGACTCTAGATAGGGGTAACCTTACCCTACTTGGGTGCGACCCACTTAGCCTTGCTGCATCTCCCTTGTTTTAGTCAGTCCTGGTTGATGAGGCTTGAGGTTACGATTACCTTTTAAGAACTCATTCACTTGGAATGCTTAGTGTCCTCTAATGATGATGTTCTGATAGCATTCATCCATACAAGTCCATTCGGGTATTAATGGAACTGAAGGCACCATTTCCACCACACTCATATTGGAATCACACTCAGAGTTAGCGACAAATAGTCCTTTACTCTAAAATCTTCATTCCGGATCTCCCTTGGAATCTTTCCGACTTAATCATTTATTTTGGATCGATGTGGTTTTCGAATAATACTGATATCCGATCCCGGCTCACCGAATCCAAACGACAGATTTTTACAAAGGCCAAGTTGTTTTTAACAACAATTTAAATTCGAAATGCCACAATTACAAATGGAAATTTAATCATATATGTCTATTTCAAATAAAACGTCTCAACGTTTCATTTTAACCGTTCAATTCATTATGGTACTTTATGTAACAGGCACAGAACAACTAAAATGAATACTCAAGAGAAATCAAGCACAATCACATATCATGAACTATTTTAACGATTTATAGCCAATATTAACCGATCACAATCATTATCTAGTTAATTTAAATAAACCGACATTAATTATATTCTAACCCTGCTTACTTATAATTAAAGTAAATTACAAGCTATTTATTCTTGATTTAATTAAATTTGGAATCAATAACCATCTTATATAAATTAACTTAGGATTTTATCAATTTGAAGTTTAAATTGTTTATTAACTTTAATTATTAAAATTTTTTAAATTCTATATTACTAAAGCTTAACAAAGTCAATTAGGCATGAATGTTTGGTGATGGGATAAAATACGAAGTTCCCATGTTGATTTGAATTAAGATGAAAGAAAATAGATGTTTAAAAAGGTTAATAGGTTTTTAAATGTAATCACTTGATAATACTTTTATTCTCTTTTTTTTATAAAAAAGAACAGAGCCCATGACCGTTCGGCTCAACAACACACAACCCAGACTTCTCCTTCTTCCCTGTTCTTTTCCCTTTCCACTATGAAACAAATTTGCATGCACGAGAAAAAGATTGACATGTGCACATGCACACGCTCTCCGGCCGACGTCTCTCGTCGCCGACGATCCCTTCAGGTCACTTCCGACTTACGCAACGCACTGGCCCACACAAAAGCCACAGCAAACCCTAGTTTGAAATTCACAAAATCAACCTTGAGTCATGGAACGAACTCGACCTCTTCCTCCACCTCGTCCGATCACCAGACACCATCGGCCTTCACCAAACTTCACCGCCAGCTACGTCATGCCTCCCTCTACCTTTTCCCCCCATACTGCACACCTGAAAACTCTCCACGTCGCCACCATTCATCGAAAACCGACCACGACCAAAACCTACTCTCTAACCCTACATCGCCTCTGATCGACCACCACACCGATCAATAGAATACCACACCATTTTTCCCGAGTCCCCCATCCTTCTACCTCCTTCTGACCCAAGCTCAACCCTCGAAATCGAGTAGTTCACCAGCAATCGACCAAAAACCCTAAAAAGTTCAACTCCAAATTCCTCACCATATACCTCACTAAAAATTACCTAACCACTTTCAAAAATCAGTATTTTCGAAGACAAACACAATCATACAAACCAAAGATTAAATTAGGATATTTGGATTTTTTTCATTTTAAGTTGTTTACCGTAAAATGTTCCTTACTTCCTCCATGCTTCATAATATCAAACGAAACTAATTTTAAAATAAACTACACTCATAAACACACGACTTTGCTTTTGGAATCATCTTCTAAAATTTACCAAATTGTGAGAAAATGAATTTTTAAGTTGCAAAGTCAATAACTTTTTCAAAGAACAGAGACTGTACATGCTTTTTTTTTTAGTTTTACAGGGTATTCTTCCATAATTAACACATATATAAAAGCATAGGAACTGATTTAAAACATAAATACTTGACAAATAAAGAATCTATCCAAGTTCTACAAACATATAATTGTGTATAAGATTTACTGTAAAAGTTTTAAAAGTTTTTACTCACTATTTTATTTGAACAATGAAAGCCTACTTCTTTGTTTTTGTTTGATCCTTCCTGTAGCTTGAGCTCCTAGTTTCTTTAAGTTTTTAATGGCAGCTTTGTATTCTTTTTTTTCTATTGCCTTGTAAGTTAGAATGTTTTTCACGCGAAGCATCAGTGTTATTTATAGAGAAAAGGAATGAGGTAAGTTTGAACAGGCTGAAGCCCATCTCCTTGTACAGTGTTATTTCTTTTTCTTTTTTCTTCTTCTTATTTTCTTTGATTTTTAAACAATGACCTGATTTTATTTTTCCTAGTTGATTTAAATTTTGAGTGAAGGATTTGATTTGTTATTTGCTTGAGTTGATATGTATTTATTACTATGTCCACTTATATACATACATATATATACATCATAGAAATATACATATATACTTCATATATATAAACATAGCTTTGTCTTATTTTACTTTTATAAATTTGTACGTATACCCTATAACTAATATACAAATAAAATTTTGCCACTAACATGTACTTATCCTTATATATATATAATCATACCCTATAATAGAGAGGTGGGATTTTTATTCAAATGTTTTTCAAAGATTAGAAATTCAGACTTTTAAATCATAGCTTCCCGAATATATATATATATATATATATATATATATATAGACACACACACACACACATAGATATCTATAAAAATCAGAATTTATTATTTAACTGATAAAAATAATATTCCAATATTTATAATCAGTAAATTATTCAAATAATAAGTGTCAAAAACCCGGGTCGTTACAATATAAGTTATATATGATCTATTAGTTTATATATCTAAGTATATACATGAGTTTTGGTTTTCAAGTATAATGTAAGGGTTTTATGTTAAATTTTAATATGTGTTAAGTTGTAATGATTTGAAAAAAAAATATATAGAGAGATTTTATTCTATATGTGTTTAAATTAAATCTTGATTTGAATATACATATAATGATTTTATTTTTAATATGTGTCTTTAAATTGAATATTGATTTTAGAAAAATAACATAATATATATATATATATTATGTTTAAATATTCCTTTGAATTTTTTTGAAGTAATATATATAGCTTATATATATAAGTTCACCTATATAATTGATTGTCATCGAATCCAGTTCACCGTGCTTTGCTTTTGTCTCGCCGTTGTCCAAAATTGGGCGCAGCAGCTTTTTGCTTTCCTTCATGTCCGTGTCCATATCCATGTAGGCATCGTGCTCATTTTCCATTGTTCTCTAGCCTCGAAAGGTGAGCGATCACTCACGGTTAACATTCTTATATTTAGTAAATTTAATGCACATGAATGACGATTGAAATATGTTGTTAAATTTGAATTGTTAGTTATTTAATTGTTAAATATGATATTCCATTACCTGCAATTGTTTACCTATGACATATGACACCATAACATGTTGTATATACTGTTTTAAATTGTTAATTATGATATATGCTCATCATTGATATGTTATGCTATTTTATATTATTATTATATTGTTCTCATACTTCAAGTTCCCTGTTAGTTTAGGAAATCCCTATGAGTTGAAATGATGCATACCCGAACGATCTTATAGATTATAGAAAATTGTTATCGGTTGAAATGATAAACCCAAGTGATTTTATTGATTTTGAATTTTGGGATTGCAGGTTGAAATGATATATACCCGTAACTATTAAATTTTATGGATTGAAATGATAAATATCCATATCACTTGACCATATGATAGAAAATTATATACGGACACCGTTGGTCCATTTTTGAAAAATGATTTCCAAAGTTTTAAAGAAAAATATATGGGTTTTAATAAATATTGATTTTTAAATATAATATAAGATATTTTATTTTTAAAAATTTTGATTTTAAAAATTATATATTTGGAAATTTTAAATGTAACGACCCAAAATTCAACCACTTCAAAATATAACATTTAAAGTGATTTTAAATATAAAATAAAAAAGGATTTATGATTCAAACAATATTAGATAGGATTTGGAAATAGAAATATACATAAAAATAGTAACATTTGCTTATATCGACAAAAGTGACAAAATCCTGATTTCAGAAAAGTAAGTTTAAATGGTTTAATAACCTATTTAATTTATTTATGAGTTTTTATATTTTTAAATAAGATTATACAAATTTATTTTCAAATTTGGTTTACATAAATAAATAGTTTAACTAAAACATCAAAATATGACCGTAGAACATTTTGTCAAAAATCAATGTTTTGTCGCTTTAAAGTTGTCACAACATTGTTGCACCTTTATTTTAATATTCATGTACACTTATATAAAAGTAGGAAGTATTAATTAAGTTTCTAATTAGGTTTACTTTTATTAAAACATAACTAGGAAATTCTAGAATATAATTAGAAAAAGTAAACTAATAAAAACAAAACATGTCAAATCAAAAGGAACATCATTATTACTTTAAGTTTTCTTACTCCTTAAGTGATAAGGACATAAAGTTATATTTGAAATGTGATGTTAAGTGTTGAAAAGTAAGATTACTTTAAAAGTAAGTAAAGGGTATTTTGGTCTTTTGCAAATATAATATTTTAATCCAAAGTTTTTTCTATAAATACACATCCACTTTCTCACTTCCTTCCACTTCTTCTTCTCACTCTTTTAATGGCTTCCAACCTTAATAAAATAATGCCAAAATTTATTCCAAAAATATTCTAAAGAAAGTAATCATCAAATCACCTTAAATATTCACCAAAACTCCTTCTCCTTCCTTCACAACCCACGACCCACTCCTTCACCATCAAGCCGAGCCCAATCTCCCCTTGAAACTCATGGCCCAAAGCTCCAAAGGCCTCCACAAGCAAAGTTGAGCCACCTAGAAGTCTTAAAACAAGTGTTCGTGAGCTTTTGAGTTGAGTTAGAAAAGCTATTTCAATTTAAAGTTAGTTCAATTCCAAAAAGGTGATAACTCCTAATTTATATGTATATATTTGGTTGTGATGTTGTGATATGTTTGTTTGGGTGTTTGGTTATGATATTGATTTCCATATGTTGTTTATTGCATGAAAATATTGAAACAAGTCACGATATACACGACTTTGATTCACATGGAAAAGACTTTCCAAAATAAAATGAAATGTGATATGGGATCATTTATACCTCTGCAAAAATGTTTGAATATGTTTTAGAAATGATTCCTAAGTGTTTAAACTTATCTCAACAAAGTTTGGATATGAATCTCAAAATACGCCTAAAAATTAACGCGTCACGTAACGGTAGTTAGTGTTTTGGCGTCAAAACTTCAAATGAACATATGAAGTGGAATATAGTACGCAATTCTTCGAAGTAAGAATTTACGAATCCTTATATCCATATCTTTCAAATGAAACAAGAAAATCAAGATTTCGTCTTGTATATTTTGAAATATGGCAAAATCAATTTTCAAGAAAAATCAAGTTTGTGCACTAAATGACCAAAGTTGGAAATTGTTAAAATAATTATTTTAAAAATATGAAATAAATTCTAAAAATCTTTTAAAATGCTTTAAAAGTGATGTAAGTTGAAAAGATGGTTTTCTAAATGACATAAAAGTCGTTTTGAAGAATATAGCTTTTAAACCACTTTTTACAACACTTTTTTGCAACGCTTTTCAATAACTTTTGAAATAAAGGTTGGAACTAAACAATTCTATCCCAAGTCTTATGTAAATATTTTAAAGTAAATAATAAAGTATTTAAAAAGAGATTTGAACAATTCAAAATTATTTCAAAGGTGGTTAAACAAATAGTTAAGTGATTTAAAAAGGGAAAATGAGTATGCGGAAACGACTAGTACATTTGTCCCGCCAGTGAGATCTATAAGTGAAAACAAGGTGTGTAACTAAGGTTAGGGATGGAGCAACCATTGCCCTGAACTTACCTGGCCTTAGTTTTCCCTTTTAGGCGAGGGGTGGAACATATCGAAGGGAAAGCCCGGATACTCAACTTTGATTTTATAGAAATAATATTCTTATACTCATTATTAAAATTGGAAGAGGGAACTTGTCCTATTCATGGAATTTAAAAGGTGATCTCACCGTTATTCCGCCTATAGCACTTGTTGAATATGGAAGTTGATATTGAATAAAAGTAGAATGATTTCCATAATCCTATTTTCTCAAAAGATACTCTTTAAAAATGATTTGAGAAATATTCAAAAAAAAGAGGTTTAAATGATTCCGTATTCACTAAAAGAATATTTTGAAAATATATATCTCTCGAAGATATTTTGGTAATGAAAAATGAATGAATCGAAAAACAATCATCTAATTAAATCATTTTTATCGATGATTTTATTTCGAAGGAACCGGGGTCGGATTTGGGTGATTCATGTCCGAAAACCACTTCGAACCAATTTACGTGTTCGAAGATTGAAGATATTTGAAGAAGGAGATATTGAGACGAATATTAACGAGGGACTACTTTTTGATTAATTGGGGATAAACTCCCGATTCACTATATTTTAGCAGTAGTCTCTATGTTACGAAAAATCTCAAAACCACAAGACTTCTCGCCTAGTAATGGTCGAGGAAAGTACCTTCGGTTTCGTTCAGTCCCAAAACAAACTTGTATGGATGAATGTCTGACATTGCATTCCAAATCACAATGAGTGATCTCTATAAGAGTATATCAATCGATGGCGGAGAAGACGCCTTCTCTTAGCTTAACACCCTTTCTTGAGACATACGAGCTGAAGAAGTTATACATTTGTAGAAATCAGTCCTGTGAATGTGGAATGGCAATGTGGCATTCAAAGTGAAAGAAGATGTGCTATGTCAAAAGGTAATCGTTGCCTCGAGCCTCATCAACCGGAATTGACCGAAACGGGTTTAGATGTGGTAAGGCTAAGTGGGTCATTCCCAAATAGGGTATGATCATTCCCTTCTAGATATATTTCTTCCCGCTATGACATTTGGGATGTAAATTAATATGGATGTATGCAAAGAGAGCTCTCGGATAAAGGTCGCTAACGACCAGGGGATGATATATTCGGTACTATCTCGTTACAGAGATAGACCGGTCTTGTGTTGGTAGAGCATCCTTTATGATGGTCCTTGGTACATTCCTCTAGAGATGTACTATCGGAAGGTAATCCCTTCACTTGGTCATTTGTATGGAAATCCATTCTCCAATAAGAACCTATGGATTTGTTTGTAAAACCTAATATGCTGGAATTTAATCAATGTAACAATTTCGGCTACGATTAATAAGTTTATTTGCAAATGTTTTCAAAGAATGTCATTAAAAATAATATCCCTAAATTTTACGTAATAAAGAGTTTTGGTTATCATAAGGTAAAAACCTGTTCCATGTTTATGTGCGACGTGGTCTTATGACATACCTTTTTGTTTTCAAAACATCGTACTTTGAGTTCTCACACCAGTCCCATGACTGACCCGGAGTTTGTTTTTCCCTTTACACTCTGGGTGCCCTATTTTTCGGGCAGCCGTGTAGTCAGGATACCTTAGGACCATTTTGGATCATGTTGGGGAGCATTTTGGAGAAGTCTTTTAGAGCTATAAAGATGAAGTACACTATGTAGATATATACCTATATTCCGTTGTGTTATGCAGTATGTATTTTCCAGCATATGTACGGATAGAGAGTTATAACTATCCCGCTGGATTTGTATTTGACTCTGATCATTATGTATAATTAAAATGTTGAATGCAATGTGAGATTATATTATTGTGTTATCTTCTATCTTCATTTTCTTTTACATCTCTGATAATCTGCCTCCCCGGCACTTGGATTTACGGCACGTGAATACTGTGGATGTATTAGTGTCGATTTCTAAGGGTCGAGGAGATGGGTCGTCACACTTGGTATCAGAGCTGAAGGTTAAGTGAGAACCTTGGCTTTGTTGGGGTATGAATCATTATAGATAGGGTTAGTAACGCCCTATAATGAGTTTAGTCTGAGAGTGCGCATAATTAAACTTTTAACTTAAATAAGTATATTCATACTGTATAGCATTCCCTAAGATATCTCGTTTATATATCCTAAAGATATTTTTCTTACTATATTATACATATAGTAGAAAATGAGTGGAAGAAGAGGATGAGGCAGGGGAGGAAGTAATACCACAAATGGTCAAACTCCCGCAGCAACAGTAGTCGAGGAAGTAGTAGTTCCGGTACAGCTCCAAATTAACTTTGCAACTTTATGCAAGAACTATACCCGCCTTGGTGGTAAACTTTTCAAAGGAACGGAAATAATCATTAAAGTACAAGCTTGGATCCGCTCTTGTGAAAGAATTTTCAAAGGACTGAATATTGGAGATGAGCAGAAGAGATTCTTAGCTTCTTGGCAACTACAAGATGGAGCTCTAGTTTGGTGGGAATCTATTACTCAGAATGAGTCAGAAGATAATTTCTCATGGGAACGATTCAAAGAAGTTCTGTTGGACCAGTATATGCCAAAAGCAGGAAAATCCCGTCTTTACTGAAATTTTATGGATTTTAAACAAGAGGAGGATATGTCATTTGAAGAATATGCTTACAAGTTTAACGAATTATCTCGTTTTTGTCCTGGATTGATAGATACGCCCCTAAAAAAGAATGAAAAGTTTATCTCGGGAATGAAGAAGAAATACCATGTCAGAATGATTGGGCATGTGAAAGAACCATTTGTAGACTTAATAGACATGGGATATAGATATGAAGCTTTGGATAAGATAGATCCACCTGTAGTACAAGAAAGCAACAACAATAACTGGAAGAAGAGGAAGTTCAATGGCAAGAAGCCATTACAGGGAAAACCCAAAGGAGGATTTTAGGATAACCGCTTTAAAGTTGTCATTTGCTACAATTTCCAACAAAAGGTCCACCTGTCAACTCATTGTAGAAAACCCAGAACTCAAGGATCAGCACCAAAAAGCCGCTATAATTGTCATCAATCAGGACACATGATAAAGGATTTTCCCCTAATGAAGAAAGGAGAACAAGCCAAAGTTTATGCTATCAAGGATGATCCTTCAACCTCCCAAGATGTGAAGGGCAAAGGAGTGTTGGAAGGTAATATTTTTATCAAAGATGTTTTAGTTAGAGTATTATTTGATACGGGAGCTTCTTATAGTTTTATTTCTAAAAAGACTATAGAAGAATTGAAACTTAAACCTAAAATTGTTGATGACCCTATCTACGTGACGAATCCTATAGGAGGTTTCACAAATCTTTGTATGCACTGTGAAAAAGTCCCAATTTCCTATCCTCCCCATCACTTTCCTTTTGATATTTTTGTCTTAGATTTTATTGGATTTGAAATTTTACTCGGTATGGATTGGTTGGCTAAGTACAAAGCTGTGCTCGATTGCAAAAAAAGAACGATATCTTTATAGACATTCTTTGGGAAAATCATAGAAATATCTTGTGAAGGTCCTAGTCTAAGAAGGGATAGTTTTCTTTATGCTTTAGATACATCCCAGACAGGATTAGAAACAATACCCGTTGTTAAAGAATTTATATATGTCTTTGAGGAAGTAAAAAGTTTGCCCCCACATCGAGAAATCGAATTTTGTATCGATTTAGTTCATGGTGCGATGCCAATTAAACAACAAGATAGAAGGATGGCTCTGAAAGAAAGGGATGAGTTGAATAACCTAACCTAAGAGCTATTAAAGAAGGGATTAATAAGACCTAGTCATTCAAGTTGGGGATCGACAGTAGTTTTTGTTGCTAGTCAGATGGATCTTTGAGATTGTGGGTAGACTATCGATATCTAAATAAGCAAACCATTAAGAACAAGTATCCTCTACCCCGAGTAGATGACTTGTTTGACCAGTTACACGGAGCTCGAGTTTTCTCTAAAATGGACCTAGCTACAAGATTCCATCTGTTAAGGATCGCAGAAGATTGCATCCATCTAACTGCATTCAATGGTCCGAATACTTTCTATGAGTGGTTGGTTATGCCTTTTGGGCTGACTAATGCACCCGCTTATTTTTTTGACCTTATGAATAGAGTGTTTAGAGATGTGCTAAAAAAATTTGTGTTAGTCTTTATCGATGATATCCTCATTTACTCAAAGACAGAAGAAGAACACGCAAGGCATCTAGAAGCTATGTTGGATATATTAAGGAATAATGTGCTTAAAGCCAAATTCTCAAAGTGCCATTTTCGGGAGAAGGTGGTAAGATTCCTTGGACATATAATATCAAGGGATGGAATTTCAGTAGATCCAGGGAAAGTTGCAGCTATTCAAGATTGGAAGCAGCCACAAACTCTTAAAGAGATTCGTAGCTTCTTAGGTTTGGCAGGATATTATAGAAGATTCATTCAAGACTTCTCTAAGATTTCCTATCACCTAACGAAGTTGACAATAAAGGATGCTAAACTTGTTCGAACTCCAAAATGTGAAGAAGCATTCCAAGAACTAAAGAAGAGGTTAACAACTGCTCTAGTTTTAGCAATTATAAATGGAAATAATGGGTTGACCATTTATACAGATGCTTGTGGAGAAGGAGTTGGTGCAGTTTTAACGCAAGATGGGAAGGTGCTTGCTTACGCAAGTAGGCAGTTGAAGACGCATGAGAAGAATTACGCAACACACGACTTAGAATTATTAGCCGTTGTGTTCGCTCTAAAGGTATGGAGACATTATTTGCTGGGTAAGAATTTTTTCATAGTTTATTTCGATAAAACTTTGAATTGACCTTAGTAAATAATATTCCATCTTTTAGGTGAAAAATTCGAACTCTTCACGGACCACAAATCTTTGAAGTATCTTTTCACCAGAAGGATTTAAACATGAAACAGCAACGCTGGCTAGAATTTCTCACGTCATATGATCTAGATATTTTATATACACCCGGGAAAGCCAACGTAGTAGTTGATGCATTGAGTAGGAAGTTAGATACTATTTCTTATTTGGTAGTAACTCCAACTCTTCAGGAGAAAATAATAGCAAGCAAAAAGAAGATCGATTCCTAATGGAGATTATTGAAGATATACACAAAGGAAGGAGTTCAAGCTTTGAAATAGATAACCATGGAGTGTTGCGGTTAAATGTAAGAATTTGTGCTCCGGATGTTGGATATCTTAAGCAAGAAGTATTAACTGAATGCCATACAGCCAAACTTAGCATTCATCTGGGAATTTATAAGATGTACAAGGACATGAAGCGTACATTTTGGTGGAGAAGCATGAAGAGGGATATATCTCTCTATGCCAGCCATTGTGAAAATTGCCAAAGAATCAAAAGTGAGCAACAGAAGACTGTAGGATTACTTCAACCTTTGGAGATTCTAGCTTGGAAGTGGGATCAAATATCCATGGATTTCATTGATGGCTTATCCCGAACAAGGAAAGGAAATAAAGGCATTTGGGTTATCATAGATCAATTAACCAAAAGTGCACACTTTATTCCAGTTAATCCAAAAAGAACGGCAGCAAGCCTTGCAGATATATAAATGAAGGAGATTGTCCGATTGCATGGAGTTCCGAGTAGTATAGTAAGCGATCGTGATCCAATCTTCACTAGTCAGTTTTGGGAAGCACTACAGACAGCTTTGGGAACCAAGCTGAGTATAAGCACTGCATATCACCACCAAACTGATGGACAGACGGAAAGAGTCAACCGTGTTTTGGAAGGTCTTTTGAGAGCATGTATTCTAGACTTTGGAGGCTCGTGGGAGAATCATTTACATTTAGTAGAGTTCTCATATAATAACAGCTATCAAGCTAGTATCGGCATGGCACCGTATGAAGCTTTGTATGGTCGTCAATGTAAATCACCAACATGTTGGATAGAAACCGGAGATTAGTTAGTGCTTGGCCCAGATATGATACGAGAAGCTTCAGAGAAAGTTGATATGATTAGAAAGAAGCTAAAAGAAGCCCAAGTAGACAAAAGAGTTATGCCGACCGAAGGCGTAGAAATCTGGAATTCTCAATTGGAGATTCAGTCTTTTTGAAAGTCTCTCCAATGAGAGGAGTAGCAAGATTTGGAAGAGCTGGGAAGTTAGCACCTCGATATATTGGACCTTTTCCCATTCTCGAACGAATTGGCTCACTAGCTTATCGAGTACAATTTCCTGAGAGATTTTCTGGTGTACACAATGTTTTTCATGTATCACATTTAAGGAAGCATGTATATGACCCAGAAAAAATCATAGAAACGGCTACTCAGGATGACTTAGAGATAGAACCAAACATAGCGGTTATTAGAAGGCCCGTTCAAATCGTGGATCAAGATGAAAAACGATTAAGAAGGAAGGTTGTAAGGTTGGTAAAAGTTCAATGGAGCGGGGATGCTGATGACTACACATGGGAAACAGAAGATAGAATGAGAAAATCATAAACGATTAAGAAGGAAGGTTGTAAGGTTGGTAAAAGTTCAATGGAGCGGGGATGCTGATGATTGCACATAGGAAATAGAAGGTAGAATGAGAAAAGCATATCCCGAGTTTAGGATCGATGTATAGACTTTATCTTTCATTTGAGTGTACTCACCGCATGTAGTGTAGTCACTTATTGTAGATATTCCATCTTATTGAATATATATTTCCTTTTGAGCTATTTTCTTCTTATCTAATTTCGAGGACGAAATTCTTTTAAGTAGTGGAGAATGTAACGACCCAAAATTCAACCACTTGAAAATATATCATTTAAAGTGATTTTAAATATAAAATATAAAACGTTTTATGATTCAAACAATATTAGATAGGATTTGGAAATAGAAATATACATAAAAATAGTAACATTTGCTTATATCGACAAAAGTGACAAAACCATGATTTTAGAAAAGTAAGTTTAAATGGTTTAATAAATTATTTTAATTTATTTATGTGTGTTTATATTTTTAAATAACATTATAAAAATTTATTTTTAAATTTGGTTTACATAAATAAATAGTTTAACTAAAACGTCAAAATATGACCGTAGAATATTTTGTCAAAAATCAACGTTTTGTCGATTTAAAGTTGTCACAACGCTGTTGCACCTTTATTTTAATATACATGTACACTTATATAAAAGTAGTAATTATTAATTAAATTGCTAATTAGGTTTACTTTTATTAAAACACAATTAAGAAATTCTAGAATATAATTAGGAAAAGTAAACTAATAAAAACAAAACATGTCAAATCAAAAGGAACATCATTATTACTTTAAGTTTTCTTACTCCTTAAGTGATAAGGACATAAAGTAAAGATTTGTAATGTGATGTTAAGTGTTGAAAAGTAAACTTTAAAAGTAAGTAAAGGGTATTTCGGTCTTTTGCAAATATAATATTTTAATCCAAAGTTTTTTCTATAAATACACATCCACTTTCTCACTTCCTTCCATACTTCTTCTTCTCAAAATTTCAAGCTTCTTCTCACTCTTTTAATGGATTCCAACCTTAATAAAATAATGCCAAAATATATTCCAAAAATATACTAAAGAAAGTAATCATCAAATCACCTTAAATATTCACCAAAACTCATATTCCTTCCTTCACAACCCACGACCCACTCCTTCACCATCAAGCCGAGCCCAATCCCCCCTTGAAACTCATGGCCCAAAGCTTCAAAGGCCTCCACAAGCAAAGTCGAGCCACCCAAAAGTCTTAAAACAAATGTTCGTGAGCTTTTGAGTTGAGTTAGAAAAGCTATTTCAGTTTAAAGTTAGTTCAATTCCAAAAAAAGTGAGAACTCCTAATTTATATGTATATATTTGATTATGATATTGTGATATGATTGTTTGGATGTTTGGTTATGATATTGATTTCCATATATTGTTTATTGCATGAAAATATTGAAACAAGTCATGATATACACGACAGTGATTCACACGGAAAACACTTTCCAAAATAATATGAAATGTTATATGGAATCATTTATACCTTTGAAAAAATGTTTGAATATGCTTTAGAAATGATTCCTAAGTGTTTAAACTTATCTTGACAAAGTTTGGATATGAATCTCAAAATACGCCTAAAAATTGACGCATCACGTAACGGTAGTTCATGTTTTCGCGTCAAAAGTTAAAATAAACATACGAAGTGGAATATAGTTCGGAATTCTTCGAAGTAAGAATTTTCCAAATCCTTATGTTCGAATATTTCAAGTGAAACAAGAAAATCAAGATTTCGTCTTGCATATTTTGAAATATGGAAAAATCAATTTTCAAGAAAAATCTAATTTGTGCACTAAATAACCAAAGTTGGAAATTGATAAAATAATCATTTTAGAAATATGAACTAAATTCTAAAAATCTTTTAAAATGTTTTAAAAGTAATTTAAGTTGAAAATATGGTTTTCTAAATGATATAAAAGTCGTTTTGAAGAATATAGCTTTTAAAGCACTTTTTGTAACTTTTTTTGCAACACATTTTCGCGACTCTTTTCAATAACTTTTGAAATAAGGTTGGAACTAAACAATTCTTTCCCAAGTCTTATGTAAACATTTTAAAGTACATAATAAAGTATTTAAAAAGAGATTTGAACAATTCAAAATATTTCAAAGGTGGTTAAACAAATAGTTAAGTGATTTAAAAAGGGTAAATGAGTATGCGGAAACGACTAGTACATTTGTCCCGCCTATGAGATCTACAAGTGAAAACAAGGTGTGTAACTAAGGTTAGGGATAGAGCAACCAGTGCCCTGAACTTACCTGGCCTTAGTTTTCTCTTTTAGGCGAGGGGTGGAACATATCGAAGGGAAAGCCCGGATACTCAACTTGGATTTTATAGAAATAATCTTCTTATACTGTAATAACCCAAATACTCGACCTTCGAAAATCGACACCCGTACTTCACTTGTACTCAAAATGCCGCAGATTAAAACGCCGAATCTGGTTCACCGGAGTTTATAACACCATTAAGTATAACAACACAGCGGAATAAACGAAACAATGATATCATATACAACTCCAATGAATACAATATCCAGAATGATATACAAAGGATATACAACAATGATATCAATATGATACAACAATATCAGAGATATGATACAATGCTACAGTGGAAAGATAATGTCTTCAATGCCAAACTCCAAATAGTCCATCTCTAATCTAGAACTAGCTCGAACAACCATCAAGTTGCTATAAGCAAACAAGATAACTCCAGAATGAAGCGAATGTGATCGCCAAGATCCAAAGGCTTCAAAGATATCGAATCTACTACTACTATCTGACTATCTGAAAAACCCAACTCTGAACTGCCCGTGTGGAAAATTGTGGGCACCCAGAGTTTAGGAAAGGAACAATAAACTCCAGGTCAGTCATGGGACTGGTATGAGCAAACAAAAACAGTTTATCTTTAAACAAACAACAAAGGAATTTTAAACATTGAAATCCGCAATGCTTTTAGAAAATGAAACTACCATAAGACCTCACACCACACACACAATGCAAACGTAGAATTGGAGGAAATTTCTTCTTATGATAGTCAAACATGCTTACTACATAATAAAACTCTTTTGATATTATTATTAGTGCATAGTGGAAAACATTTCGAAAGTATAATATTAATCTTAGCCAGCATAGACATTTCGAACTATGCCTACTATAGCTACCATCTAAATAGTGGGGCGCCACCATAAGTAAATGGCAGGTTCTACAACTAAAACCGTACAGGGTTCATATTGGAAATTGGATTTCAAACAAATGGTTAGGCTAAGGAACTTCCTACTGTCAATGGGATCGCCTCTGGATGGACGTCCCGAGAACCTACCCGGCTCTCTGCCAACACAAGGCCGGGTTACCTATGTAACTAGGTAACTACTTCTCGAGTACGCCACCCCCGGTCCTTTGGGACCTTTATCCGAGCGCTCGATAACCAACATCACACAGTAATAAATAAAGTGTGTCCACATAAGTATCTGGGCTCCATACCATGATACCACCCTTTTCCAGAAGGAAATGACATACCCTAAAGGGCACGACCCTCATAACCTTGCCGCATCATTCCAGTTTCGACCATTTTCGGGTTGTGAGGTCCGAAGAGGTCTCGTCCACAAAGCTATGCTTTTTCACAAAGCCACGCTTTGATCACAAATGATCAATAAATGATCATCACACAGCAACACTCAGCATGCCACACTACCAAATTGGGAGTATATCACTGATAAATTTCAACTACATAACCTCTGAGCTCGTACGTCTCAGAGAAGGGTGTTAAGCTAAGAGAATAAATCTCCGCCACCAAACAGAAATGTATTTGAAAGAAATCAGCTTTATATCACAAAGTGTAATGTCAGACATGTAACCATACAAGTCTGTTCCGGGTTCGAACAGAACCGAAGGCACTTCCAAAGAAGCCCTTGCAATCCGGGTATTCACAATCCCGATCGGACTTCCCATCACTTAGGGAATCTCTATACCGGGGCCACTCGGTGCAGAGACAATCGATAGGTTATCCTATCGTTCTCGCAAATACCCGGTCTTTAACACTGGTCTTCAAATGCGATCCATATATGACGTATCATTATTCGGAATGGGTTATATGACACAAAGGTCCTCTCCCGGCTGAACCGAATAATGAGCGTAATATTTAAAAATATATGAATATTGGGAGTTCAATTAAGTCACAACTTATTACCCAAAACTTCTCTTTTCGAATGGTTTAAACACATTACCATTTAATCTTTTACATAAAAAGATCCATCTCACAAATTTCACTCAGTTTCACAAGGATTCATTCATAGATTTTCCAAATCAATTTCCATTTCAATTGAATTAACTCGTTAAATCTTTAAATCAAGATTTAATTCATAGCTTTCAAAACAATCTCATTTCGAATGGTTTAAACAAATCACCATTTTAAATCTGTTAAAACAAACAGATTCAATTCATAGCTTTCAAAAAGAATTCACTCATAACTTGGAAAACCATTTTTCAATTCAAACTTCAAATTCCTTTAATTCAAATTGGAAATTCATTTCTTATATGAAAGCTTTTATCATTTGAAAACAAACAGTTTTCATTTCGGAAAATCTGATTCATTTATACGAATTAAAATCCTTGGGTTAAATTCAAATTCTCAAAACCATACTTTTAAAATTCGTATAAACATATTTATAACATCTTTAACCGTAATTTCCAAACATAGAATTCAATTCCAAATTTTGAATTCAAATTCAAATTAAATTATTTAAATTTGAAGCTTTACCAAGTTATTCAAAATAACTTTTATCTTTAAAACTCCTTTTCTAAAGCTTTAACATTTGACCCAAATCCATTTCCAAAATCAATTGAAATTAAAATTTCAATTTCAAAAATATTAAATTCAAATCATCTGTTACTTAACCGATTTCCTCGTGAAATCCATATTTGTGTCTGTCAAGGTGTGGTCCAGGGATTTAACACAGTAGTGCAACATCATTCAATCATCACAGATTCAAATTTAACAATATATTTGATAAGTGGTATAAACTATAATGCTTATCTTTCATACACAGATCACAGATAGATATATGTCACAGATAATAAGTTACAGTCATCAAAGCTTGAATTAAAACAATTCATATCATACAGCATCACATAGAAATCAGGATATATCACAAAGCATTACAGATCAGAGATATCAAGCAATTCACAATATTTCAAACATCTATAAGTAAGATTAATTAATTATCTGATTAATTCAAATCAGATTAGTTACCTATGAACAAACACTAATCCTGGTTAATTAGTTATTAATTGCAAACCATTTCTATTAATTAACCTTAAATTAAAAAATAATCCTTTGATTAATTATCCTTAATTAATTACAATAATTAATTAATTAATCCTCAATTAATAATCATCCCTTAATCACTTTCATTTATAAATTAACCTTTACTTAACTAATTATTCTCAAATTAATTTATCACATTAATTAATTACCTTTAATTAATTACAATAAGTGATTATTCTCAATTATCTTCATTAATATCAAAATCTTCAATTAATAACCTTACAATTTATCACATTATCCTTAAATCAATTATTGCTTAATCACTTGATTAATCAACCTTAATCATTAATTAATTACTTTTAATTAAGTAATTATCTTTAAGTAATTAATTTCCTTTAATTACTTACATAAATTAATCTTACTTAATTAATTATCCTTTAATTAATCACTTAATTAAATTGATCACCTCGATAATTAATCTTTAAGTAATTACATAATTAATTCTTTTAATTACATTGGGTAATTATCTTTTTAAATTACTTTCATTAAGCAGTTATCATTTAATTACTTTCATTAAGTAATAAACCTTTAATTAATAAAAAAACATTTTATCTTTTAAATGACTTCTTAATTAAGCTATTCAATTTTTATTTAAAATGAGCTTAAGGATTAAAAAGTGAAAGCCTATATACTAAAATACTTTAGAACTTTGATTAAGTAAAATCACTTATTTTAAAATCTTTAATTAAACCCAAACTTTAAATAAACACTTATTGTATAAAAGAATTGTTTTAAGAAAATTTGTTAAAACTTGATTTAAAGCTTACTTTAAAAACCTGTGATAATTTTCTTTTATTTTAAACTTGGATTTTCTTTGCTTTTAAAAACCTGTTAACTAAATTTACTTTTATTTTTAAAAACCCTGTTATCATTACAAACAACCCGATACCAAGACTAATTTCCCCGATCAAACACTCGAGCAAACCATTCATTTTCCCGTGCACGAACCCGAGCTTTCGTTTTCTCCTCAAATTCAACAGCAACCAAACCAAAACCCACTGATACCCAGACACTCGTTCACGTGCACTGTAACGACCCACTATTTTGGACCATTCAAATCGACAATAATCCACACATGTCTGACTTGAATAATTCAAAATAATAGATTGTAATAAAATTTGGAGCAAATAAAATGAAATACAGAATCACAGACAAGAATAACTCGCAACGGAAATAAAATACCATAGTAGTTCATGAAGCTACTATATACGAACTCTCAAAACATATACAAAATCTCATAGTCAAAATAGATACAATAGAAGTTAGGATACATAAATCAATAATACAGAGACAATACCGAATAGTAAATAATTGGATTAGAAGATAAGAAATAACATATGGACAGATAAACTCCAGCAAATCTCTAGCTCCAGAAGATAAATTTTAAAGGTGTGATTCTCAGGCTGACTCGAGCGTAAAGTAAAAAAAACAAAACACTCGAGTCAGGACAATATATACTTATATAATGTAAACCAACTCAAGTGAACTGTAACAGTAATACACAATAACTTAAAGGATGCTTGGGACCGCCCATCCTCTAAGGATCAGTTAAACCATAAGTTTAAATACATCCATGGTTAAAATTTCAAAATAGTAATTTATGTTTGAAATCAAATATCATTTCAAAATTCAATATCATTCAAAAAAATCCATTTCAAAATGTCACAATATCATATCTTTTCAAAACTACATTCATTTTATTTAAAATACCATTTCAACACACATTTCAAAATAGTTTATATTTCAAACAAATTACTTCATTTTAAATCATTAAAATGAAGTTATTATATTTTAAATTTTTAAATCTTTCAAAGTCCATTTATTTACTTAAACTTATCAAAACAATGAAAATTCACCTTTTGCAGCATTTGGAAAATGCTATAGAAAGTTACTTTCAAAACAGTTCAATTTTACAAAAGGCAGCGTTAAAATACTGTAATAGAGTTACATTAGTTCAAATAAAACCTTAGTTAAATTCCACAATTATAGCACTTACAAAGTGATATAATATTCCTTTATTAAAATTTAGCCATTTGATTCATTTATATCAACTATAGCATCTATAATTGTTGTAATATCCTTTACCTTAGAAATAATAGCATTTTAGAAATGCTGTTAATTAAAATTCAGGGTTTTCAATACAGTGTCACAAGCAATTATATTTTTATATAAATCATTTTCAACTTATAAAATCATAATTTCTCACTTTTAAAACAATCATTTAAATGCTCTTATATTCATGATTTTATAAAGTTAAATTTCCATTCAAAAGTCAATAATTTATAATAATTCACATATTAAATTCACACATTAAATTTCAATTCTTTATAATTAAATTTTAACTTAACATTTAAGTTTAAATCTCCCATATAACTTATTTTCATTTTATTTACTTACCTTCAAAAATTCACTTTTAAACAAAATTCATAAATTCCAATTTAAGCTATATTTCAAAAAAAAAATTCAACTTAATATTCATTCATTTCACATTTTTAACTTTATTCAAAATCATTAATATATATTATAAAATCATTTTAAATTCATTTTAATTCCAAATATCATAAATTTATCATATTTCATATGAAATTTAAATTCCATTTCATCACCAAATTAGAATTTCCAAAATAACTTACATTTCAAATTTCCAACTTTACCATTTATTTATTTCACTTATAAATTCTCAGAAAATCAAAATACTTTACTAAAATCATTTTTAATTAAGTTGAAATCAAATTATTATATTATTTACATTTCTAAAATAATTTAAAAATTTTAGAAAACATATTTTAACCAAGGGTCTGTAAATCATTTTCTAGCCTAGGTAAAGTAATACGGATACTATATCTTTTCAATCAGTAATTACAAAGAAAAATCCGGGTTTGATCATTTCAAACCAGCAATCCCAAGTAAGAATGAAATGAAAACCGCCCAGGCCTATCATTTCAGCCTATAACGATTTTCCCCTATTCTAAAGTTCGTTCGGGTATGTATCATTTCAACCCATAGTGATCCTAGTCTACAGGGAACTTGTAATGGTGATAACAGATATAAATAACAGAATAGCATGAAATAACAGTGACATATGATATAACAAGTGTAATAACAGTATGAATATTATGTGATAATAATATAGCAGTTATAACAGGATGATATAAGTTACAGATTCAAGTGATGTCAGTTTATCAACTATATAAGTACATATTAGTCTAGTGAGATTTACTCACTTGTTAAAAGCTGGAGATTGACACCAAAGCACACGATACTGACGCAACGAAGGCACGACAACACTACCACGATTTGAGAGTATGGAGCCAAAGCTATATGATTTGATAACAACACAAAATAAGACAAGTATAAATATGATTTCAATACAAATTATCAAAAGAAACAATTTAGAAATGAATGCAAATATGAATCAAATGCTTTTACCATTGCCTCAACCATCATGTGCTCAGCCAAAGGGTGGATATGGTCAGGTTTTGAGCATGGTTTGGATCAGGTATGGTCTGGAAAAGGTGCGGCTACAAGGTGATGAAGGTGAGTGGAAGTTACAAGGTGTTGAAGGCAATGGAATACCAAAGGGTTTCAAGGCAAAATGTGGCTTTTGTTGCACCATAGGGTTCGGCCCCTTGCTGATGTGGCTCGGCCATGGTAAGTGGTGGTCAGGTGGTGGCTGGAGTTTGGGCCAGAGGTGGTGGAAGGTCAGGTTGTGGCGGCTGAAGGTGGTGGCCGTGGTTGAACATGAAGGTGATGGTGCAAATGGTGATTGGCTAGCATTGTTTCAAGATGTTTTACAATAGTTTTTGTGGGGTTTTGGTCCATGGAAGGCCATGGCCTGATCATGGCAGAGGGGGAGGAGGCTGAAGAGGCTGAGGAAGGTGGTGGAACAGGTCGGTGAGGGTGGTGGTGGAGTGTGGTCGAACAAATGCAAGATGAAGGCAAAGCAAAGTCACTTGAAAATCAATGGAAGAGGTGGAAAAAAAAATGGAAAGGAAGACATTACCCAAAGTTTTCTTTCAGATCTGAAAGTATGGATGAGAAGGTGTTAGAATACGTGAAAAATGTGGAAATGCAGCTGAGAAAAGAAAAGATATACGGCCAAAAAAAATAAAAGATGTATTGATTAAAATGAAACGGTGGAATACAAAAGGACTAGGAATAACAAAAGTCACAAACTCTACATATTTCCATATTTTCTTTTTGTAAGTTTAAATATCTGAAAATACATATAATTTTAGTTCAAATTCGAAAATATAACAAATATACAAAATATAAATAAATAAATATTAATTATATATGATTAAAATAAGAAAATAGTACAAAATGAAAACTAGTCTAGAAAATTTGAAAATAAACAGAATAAACTTTGGAAAATTTATATGGACTTAAAAAATTTTATAAATAAATATAATAACATAAAATAAAAATGCATTCACAAAAATAAATAAATAAATTTTAATTAAATATAATTTAAATGAAGAAAATAGCAGAAAAATAGAAACTAGCCTTTTAAAAATAGGAAATAAATGCAATAAATTTTGGAAATTTTTTATTATCACTTTAAAAATATTAAAAGATAGTAATATACATAAAATAACATATTAACACATATTAAAATAAAATATGACAAAGAAAATGTAATTTATATAATTTAAAATAGACAAAATTGTTAAATAAATCAAATTGCACTCAAAATTGAAATGTACATAACTTTTACAATTCAAATCCGTTTTCAACGAAACGAAAAGCAGTATTCAAGTTATTAAATCTATTTTCATAATAAAAGATAAAATTTAAGAATTTAAATAATTAAAATTTGAAGTTTAAAAGCCAAAGATTGAACAGTTTGAACAGAAATTCACTTTTCAGTAAAATATCCAATTTATACTAGTTTGAAATTATAGTTCACATAATAATTAACATTTATTTTAAAAAATGAAATGTTTGAAATCAAACAAGTTTAAAATAGTTTCAAAATAAAATAAAGTCAAAATTTTAAAATATAGGCCAAAATCTAGGGTTGTTACACTCTCCCCCACTCAAATCTTTTCGTCCTCGAAAAGGAAGGAAGCTGGGAACAACTAGAAAGAACAATAGGTTGGAAGACATCCCAAAAGAAGGTAGGGAAAAAGGAGCTAGGAGGGAAGGTAGGTTGAAAGACAAGGATGAACCATTATTTAAAACATTTTAAAATCTGTAGATGGGAAAATAAATGATCAGAATATCCTTTATATAGTACTTTATCAAAATACTTTTATAACTCGATGTCTTAACAAGTTTACTTTCGTTCCTGCAGACTCTGGCCATGCGTTGATCAGGCGCAAAGCTGGAATTCTCTAGGTACTTAGTAGACTTGTTTCAACACCCAGTGAAAATACTAGAAAACTTTTAAAAACAGATATGGAAAGTACAATCCAAACAAAAAAAACAAACAAAACCTTTCTCTAACCATGGATCGCAGATACACAAAGGTTACGCCCGGATCCCCCAGGAAACATCCGTATCCGTAAGCTTTCTCAGCCCTGCGAATTGCGCCATGATGACTAGTAGACCGCAGATACATAATGGTTACGCCTGAATCCCCAAGGAAACATCCGTATCTGTAAGCTTTCTCAGCCCTGCGGATTTCACTACTAATACGACCTACATAGATCACAGGATACACAATGGTTACGCCTGAATCCCCCAGGAAACATCCGTACCCCTGGGCCATCCAGCCAGGTGAATTATGCTATGCAGTCGCGCTCGTAAAACCATGGGTAATGCCATGGAATTCGATGGACACTCGACTATCATATCCGAAAAACAAAAAATCAAAGAAATATCGATAGAATGAATCCACAATGTGGCCACAAAGCGGATATCAAGCAGAAGGCACTTTCCATATCTTTTCTTCGAAAATATGTATCATATAGTACCTTTTCAAATCACTTTCAAATATCGTACTTATATAAAGTCCATTATATATAAGATTTCATTTTCAAATCAAATACTTTCCAAAATCAATAGTATATCAAATCACACTTATATAGACTTCAATTATATAAGATTTCACTTTTCAAATTGAGTACCTTTTCAAATCCATAGTTTTCAAATCAACATCATACTTATACAAACCAAATTTTTTTATATAAGTTCGATAACTCCCAAATCAAGTATTTAGTAACACAAGGTTCTCAAATTTCAATTTGTTTCAATATCAGTTCAGTTTCAAAATCATATACAATTCCACCAAATTATTTCTTCTCAAATTAAATATCTTCAGTTCCAAAGTTTCCAAAATAATAAATTTAGAAAATAAATCCAAATTTCCAAATCAATATAATTTAAGTCAAACAATTTATTTCCAACATCAATGGTTTTCAACATCATCTTATATTTACATAAAGTCCATCTTATATAAGGATCAAAAATTTTCAAAAATCAATTTCACTGCATGAAGAGTCATATGGGATTGAACAACTTTGCTTTATAAAAGATTTTAATTTAGAATAGTTTTGTATATAAAATAGTTTGTAAAATAGTGTGCATATAAAATAGTTTTGAAGAAAAAAAAATAGTTTTGTATATAAAATAGAATAAAATAGTTTGTTTAAGAATAATAAAAGGAAAAATGGTTTTGCAAAATGGTTTTAAATTGATAGTAGTTTTTCATAAAAGAATTCCAATTAAATTACAAAGATATCCAACCCAACAACTTCCAATTTCAGCGTCAAGTATATCAATGATATTAGAATATAAGGTGTACATATGTCATCATTTCGCAAAATCACATTCGATCGCTCGCTCAATCACACAAGTTCGCTTTCGAACTAGTATTGTCCATTCGACTTCCCTAATGCGGATTTCGATATGGTTTCTCGACTAGAAACCATCAGTCTCCTGGCATAGCCGTATACTATGATAGAGAATTCTAGAATCAAGCCCAAAATCCACATCAAATATTCGCCATCAAGAATCAAATGAAAAATCCTAACACGGAATGGTGTAATTCACCTCGAACTTGTGTACTCAAACTTGGATCAATTAAATTATGCGAATAAAACAGCATACGCACAACTTATGTATCTATTCCAACTTGTTCAATATATAGTTTTATAAAGATATTACCCAGTTAAAACATTTAAACTAAATTTTATTCAAAATATTTTGAAGACCAAATTCTTCTCAAAACATTTCAAATCTAAATTTCATATTAGAAAAATTCAAAATAGCCTTATTCATTTACTTAACGAAATAGTTTCAACTTATTTAAATCATATTACTACATAATTTAAACATACATACCAAACTTATATACTTTATACTTTTCAAAATTACTTAGCTTTGAAAAGTTAACCTTGATTTGGAAGTGCTCGAACCTTCAAAATAGTCGAAGAAATCATATTTCATTCCAAGAGTTGGAAATCACCAACAAATCAGTAAATCAATTCCAAAAGATAGGGTTATATCAAATCAGATCCAAAACTCAAGGACTGAACACCGGCTCATTTCAAATTGTTCAAATATATATACATATATCTTCCGAATATCACATCACACTTCGGAATTTGAAATCAAAAATTGTTTCACAAATCAATCGCATAGAAAAGTTACCGAAGTGGCCTCTCCTCCACTCAGAAACTCGAAAATCAATGTCGATGATGCATGCATTCATCACCGAAATTATTTTCCAGCGACATAAGTGGGTTCTGGACTTCTATTTTCTTGAAAACTTCTTTTGAAATTTCTTCGAAATCATTTGAAACTCATTAAAATCATTTGAAACATTTCTTTTTCGGAAAATACTTTCAAATCGTATTATTTTTATTTCAAATCTTAAAACCAGTTTCAAAAATGCCGGAGTTCAATCACTCAAATTAAGATTCAAAACCTTCAGTTATAAATTATTTTATATGAAACCATTTCTTATAAAATTTTCACAATTTCAAATCCTTTCAAAACCTCAAATTCTCGTTTTAAAAGGGTATATAATCTTTATCGAAAACATTTCACTTATATATATAAAATATGGTCACCCTTATCAAAATAACAATTTCGATGTATACACAAATTCCAAAATACAATCAACCTCAAATTTTTCAAGGGATGATTCAAGGATGGATTTCAAAGAAAAACAGAGATTCAAATTTAGAGGAACTCTAATCAAATAGAATTCTGATTCAAAGATAAGCTCAAACGAAGATAAGATAATTAAATTACCAAATAGAAGATGGAAAACATCGTAAACCGAGGATACAAAAATCTTCGGTGAATCAATGCCAATTATAACGGAGTTTCACCCTTTTACAAATCATTCAAAGATTGGCGGAATCGCCACCCTATAAAGGTCATTCAAAGTGGAGTTATGGAATGCTTCAAAATCAAAGTAATATAAATAGGGAAGACAAGAATGGATTTCAGAACAAGTGGGAGCGTTCCAAAATTCAAAGGAATCTTATTCGATAAGAATCCAAACCAACATTAGAGATATATAACCTATATCGATACAAAAGAATTCCCCTTCAAAATTTGGACAGACTCGAATTCATAACATACGAAAACAGAAGCATAAATATCTTTAGTTGGACAACTTCAGCTAAGCAAAAGATACAACAGAGTTTACTCAAAGCAACCTAACAAACTACTGATTTTGTCATACCCAAAATAGATTCCTATCAACAATGGATCTAGATCAATCAAGAGAGAAGTTCAGAATTTTAGAGGATCCTAATCAAAGAAATTACTAACAAGGTAGATACGAAAGGAATGAAGCTTAAGAAATATTTTACTTTCAAAGCAAGAAAATTTATATCAAATAATCATTGAAAATTCTTTGAAAATCATTTGAAAATCATTTTATACTTAGAAAATACGTTCTCTCACAAAGAAATGATTCTGAGATTGATTTCACTCATTCTAGGGTGTTTCTACCCTATCTCTAATGAGTTTTTGCTCCGTAGGCTAAGGTTTGCCTAAAACCAAAGCTCTGATACCAAATGTAACGACCCACTATTTTGGACCATTCAAATCGACAATAATCCACACATGTCTGACTTGAATAATTCAAAATAACAGATTGTAATAAAATTTGGAGCAAATAAAATCAAATACAGAATCACAGACACAGAATATCAGAATAACTCTGAAACGACCCAACTTTCTACCACCAGAAAGTCGCATCATCTTTAAGAAAGAAAGGGGTGAGAAAATTAAAAAGATAGAGAAGAAGAAGAAACAACATCAGATTCTCAACAGCGGAACGAATAAAATATAATAAATCACATAAGAGAATACATAGTATCATATACATCAGAGTTACACAGATAATACAACACATGCTAGACATTTATAAACACCTGTCTAGTTAATACAACTCGATACAACTCAAATACAACACAGAGATACCAACACAGTGGAAAACTATATATCTATAACGCTGAAGCCTCCTGTTCCATTGCTCCTCCACAATTCGTCAAAGCTAACCCGAATCTCTTGGCTACTCGTAAAAATTTGAGTACCCGAGAGTTTAAGAAAAACAGAAATAAACTCCGGGTCAGACATGGGTCTGGTATGAGTAACAGGTTAAAGTTGCTTAACTTTGAAAATCTTTTGAAAACAAAATGTATCACGTAAGACTCCCAACAAATAAACATGGGTAAGTTTTTACCTTACGCTAACCAAATCATTTTTAGGAAATCCAGTGATATTATGATAGTGTCTAGGGTTTTCAAGTAAATAGAAAATAGCCGAAATTGGTACATTCATTAAATTCCAGCATACTAGCCACAACGTGGGTAATACAATCAAAACCGAGGGCACTTATTGGAGATTGGATTCCATACAATGGCAGGGCTACTGGGGTACCGCCCGTCACAGTACTTGGCCTAGATCAGCGTACCGAGGATTACTCCCAATCCCCTGCAACACAAGGTCGAAACCATCCCTTACTGGACAGTCCCAAACGAAACAACCCCAGCAGTTTTTGCGACCAACTGCCCACTAAGCCGAATATAAAGGGACATCTAGACAGGGGTATATCTCGCTCTCAAGTGGGTGCTACCCACGAAGCCTTGCTGCACCTCCCCTGTTTTAGCCATTCCCGGTTGATGAGGCTTGAGGTCACGATTACCTTAACAGAACTCATCACTTAGAATGCTCATCGTCCACCTGACGATGTTCTGAAAGCATTCAATCCATACAAGTTCGTTCCGGGTTCGAACGAAACCGAAGGCATTATCTCGTTACACTCATTTTGGAATCACCCTCAGAGTTAACGACAATAACCCTTGCATTCTGAATCTTCATCTTCACTTGAGATTCACGACCTATCGTTAATTTGGATCGATGTGGTTTTCGGATATCCAAATTTGGAAACCAGATCCCGGTCTCATCGAAACCCAAACCGTATCTTTTAAGGCCAAGTTGTTTTAAAGTTAAAACAATTCATTTCAATTCAATTCAATACTTTGAATTCACATAGCATTTAACACAGATAAATATCACACATTTATCACAGATATATCCAATATCACATCACAGAATATCACAACATATCATCCAATTGATATTATCCAATTCAGATATAAACAAGGATTAATAATCACACCATTTATAATTAATTTAAAATGAATTAAATTAATTACTTATCTCTAATTAATATAAAGTAAATTAAATTAATTACTTCATCATTATAAATCCTGCTTACATATCCATTAATTAATTACAAATCAATTAATTAGTCATTCTCAAATTACTTCTTAATTAATCATCTTTGATTAATTATCCTTTAATTACATTCAAGTAATTATTCTTTAATTAATTTCACAAATTAATTATCCTTACCCAAATACAGTAATTAATCTTTAATTACTCTATTAATTAATTAACTATAATTAATTACATCAATCCTTAATTAATTACTCAAATCACTTATTATTGATTAATTAGTTTTAATGAATCAATCCTTAATTACATCATTAATTATATAAATTAATGATCCCTAATTACATTTTTGATTTAATTATTCCATTTAAATTAATTACATTAAGTAATTTATCTTAATTAAACCACAATTATTAATCAATCTTGATTAATCCCATTCAGTAATTAACTACCCTTAATTACTTCATTAAATAAATTAATTACTCCTTAAATAATTATCTTAATTAATCCTTTGATTAATTTCACAAAGTAATTTAATCCAAATTACTATCATACTTAAAACATCTTAAATCAATTACATATAGTAATTACCATTAAATACTTCATTAAGTAATTACACTTCATTAATTACATTTAAGTAATTATACTTATCAAATCACCCAATGATTAATTTAAATTAATTAAACTTAATTAATTAACTTAAACAAATCATATTAAACTCAATTAATTACATTAAGTAATTAATTCCTTAATTCCTTCCATTTAGTAATTACACTTAAACATTCTCATAAATGTTTATCTTTAATTAATTTATCTAATTAATTATTTAAAATTTATCACATTTATTAATTATTAAATAATCTTAAGTTAATGACCTTCATTAACTATTTACAATACTTAATTTCTTTTCTTAAGAGATTAAACTTAATTAATCTATATTAATTACAATTTAATTTATCCTTAATAACCAATTAATTAACCACTAATTATTTAATTAATTTAAGTTTAAACTGTAACTCAATTAACCTTTAATTACTTGATTAATTAACATTTAATCATTAATTTAAAATATAATCTTATCAAATTAATGATCTTAACTCCCAATTAATTATTCCTAATTAATTAACTTAAAACTTAATTAACTAATTTAAAACTCATAATTACTAGTTTAATCATCCATATCATTAATTAATTAAATTAATTAATTAAATTAATTAATTATCCATTTTAATTATCTTAATAATTTAATGAATCCAGATCATTAAATCCTAATTTACTTTAAGATGAACATTATTCTTATTAATGATCAAATTATCATTATCAAAGCATTTAAAACAATTTACTTTCAATTTATTTCAAATTTCATTTTTAAATTTAAATCAATTTAAAAATACACTTAATCATTCAAATTAACTATATAAATTTTAATTTAAAAAAAAAACTTCTTTTATTTAAAAACTAAGATTCAAATTTATATTTAAATTCAGATTTAAACCTTTGATTTCAAACTACACTTACAATTGAAACTTCACTTTAAAATTCCAACTACTTAAACATTTTAAAGTAGTCAATCACAATTTGAATAAAAACTTTATTTATTTTTTAACTAAGATTCAATCTAACTTGAATCAGATTTAAACTTAAATTTAAAACTCTGCTATTCATTTAAACTGAGCTTTTATACTTTAATTTAAAATTCAAAATAGAACAGGTTTTGTTTCTTTTTAAACCCTGTAACAAAAGCAACTACCCGAGCCCCTACTCTTTTCTTCGAGCCCAGATAAAAAATTCTTCGAGACAAAACCCCAAACGCTTCGGGTAACTCACGCATGTAACTCGAGGAAAAAAAACCATCACCATCCCAGACACAAAACCAAGCTGTGCATGTACACCATCAACTTCGCCTACTCTGATCATCAACGATGATCTACACACATCTGCAATCACCCTCACACCCTCTCGCAATCATCAGATCAACCTTCCAGACTCAAAGTCAAAATCGAGCTTCACATCCCAAACCTGGAAACAAGACACAACCTGGAATCACCATCGTTCTCGAGTCTCTGATCATCAGGGTGGCAATGCCTCCGGCCACTCCTTCGTCCACGTCCAAGCTACCATCACCCACGGATTCGTTGCACTCGATCAACTCTAAGTGGCGTGGTTGATCGAACTACCTAACCTAGTAAAACTAGGGTTCTAGAAATGAATCCACTGCCACGACTTCCTTGATGAATTCCATCACCATCGGCCATTTCTCCCATCAACTACGATCACTCCTCCCTCATCAGGAAGAACCCCGACCACCACCATCCAGTAGATCGCCAGAAATCATCTCATTACCAAATTCTGTTCAAACTAGAACTGCACTCAATTCCTATTGCTAAAAATTATGCTCTTAGTTTTAAAAATCAAGTTTTTATATATGGTTTCAGATCACAAGCCTAAAATTATAAATTTGAATGTTTGAAATTTTGACAAAGTTTAAGTATTTCTGTTCTTATAGTTTTCCAGAGCCATTCCCAAACTGTTTTTACTTAAATAAATTTTTAAACTCTAATTCATAACTAAACAAACAATTTTTGTTTGAAAACAATACCCTAACTTAGATTAGAAAATGAGATAATGGAATTTTGACTTAGAACTAAAGCCTGGAAACTAAAAACAGTAAGCACAGATATACATATCAGATATGCATACTTACATATATTCATAAACACTGAGTTATCACTTATATATGCATAAACAAAGCATCATCCATCTTATGGCTTCACAAACAAGCAAACATCTTTTACTTAGTTTTTAAATTTAAAATGTTACTCACCAGATTTTGAAAGTTGAAGAACATAGCACATTTTTGAAACAAGCTTTTAAAACTGGAAAATTGCTTGAAAGTTGCTAGCTTGATTCTCTTGTAAATCTTCTTGTTTTTGTTTAAATGAAGGATGCTTCAATTTGAAATAAAACTTCTGGTATGCTAAGTTTTTCTTTGTAACCGAAATGAAATGAGATACAGAAGGTTGATAAAGAAAAGAGTTTACAGGCTATTTTACTTCACTGGTACAAGATTTTATTAATATTGGTCTGAGATTTGTATCTCCTTTGGAGGCAGATAAGATTTTTCTTGGTGTACTAGAGATGTTAGTATTAATGAATGTTGTCCTTATGTCTACAAACTTACCTTATATTTTAAATTCGTATGTACTTATCTTTGAATATATTTTTTTCTTTATTCTTTCAAGTGTACATAATTGTTTTACTTCCTGTACAAACATCATGAAGATATCTTTTCTTTTATACTATTCTTCTTTGCCTTATGTCTACAGCCCTGCAAACATGTATTTTCTAGAACTTCAAGTGTTCATTTTTTTTCTTGCCTGCTTTAGTCTTAAGCTTTGAAAGATACTAAGTTTCTATATTAACCAGATGTTAGAATTTATGTCATGCTTACATATATTTTCATGTTCCATTTCTAGCTTAAATACTTATTTCTAACATATGTGTTTATTTTTATTAATTTCTTTTTAGAAAAAATAAAAGAAAGCTATGTATATATATATATATACAAATAAAAGCTTATACAAATATCTTTAAAATCCAAACATTTTAAATATTTACTCTTTTTAATTTCAAAGCTTTTAAATTCAAAATAAATTCTAAAATCCAATTTTTAAAATCAAGTTATATATATACATATAACAACATATTTACTTTGAAGGTAACACTTCTATTTTAAAATCTATTTATATTTATATATATAACAATACATTAATCATGTTATTTGAAAATAATGATTTGTCAAATTTAAATAATTTATAAAAGAGAATATAAATTCCTATTACCATTAAATGAATTAATTATCATATTTATTAAACAATATTTTAAAATAATCCTTTCAATAAATTCTTGGACTTAAGCTAAGATAAAATCTAAATCAATTAAACATTTATCTTAAACATTTTAAAACTATATATTTTAAATTAAATCCTAATTTCCAAATTACCACAAATATTAAAATTAGAAAATAAGATTTACTTATTTCTTAAATTTTAAACAAAGCTTATCTATTTACAATATATACAAATATATATATATTATAAATAGAAAATAATTTATTAGCTTTTAAAAGATAAATTATCAGTTAAATATTTATTTAAAAGAAGTTTATTAAATCAATTCAAATCTTATTAACAAAAATGAACAAATCAATTTAATTTTTAATACAGATTATTAAATTGATATTGTCCAAAATTCTGGGATGTCACATTCCTCCCCCCTTAAAATAATTTCGTCCCCGAAATTTAAAACAAAGGTAATTTAATAATCTCATTAAAGATTTAATTTTAAAAATACAAGCATATATTAATCATATGCTAACAACCATAGCAACCAACTCATCCAATCAAACAAATCTAACTATCCAGACAAAATTCTGGATAGAGTCCTCTCGAGTTTCCCAAGTATAAACACCGGGATACTCGCTCTACAGAACCCAAACAAAACTGTACTAATAAGCTATAGAGCTCCTACTCACCTAGATCTACAAAACTAGACAGGATATCAGACTACAGACAAGTCTGACTCAACAACCAAACCCTCAAGAACTGCTGGTTCCAAAACCAGTGATGGATCATACACGTACTCCCTTAGAGATACGTGAAACACATCGAATCCCAGTTATCCAAACTAACCATTCACTCTAGAAGATCAAACACTTATCCTCACCAGAACATGGAGAAAATCCAAAATATCTCGGAGCTAGCTTCCCAATCTTACCAAACTTAAAGCTCATTCGATCGGAGAAAACTTACTCAAAACCAAATTCCCGACTTCGAAATCCAAATTCCTCTGTCTCTTATCCACAAAACTCTTCTGACAATCCTGGGCTGTCTTCATCCCTACTGATCAGCTCAATCTTCGCTGATGCCTCAGAAACAACTCATCAAAATGATCCACTCACAATCAATCCAAGAACACAGCCTCTACTATCATCAGTAGAAAACAACTTCTTCTATCCGGAAAAGAAAAACAGATGCACTCCCAACTGCTTCCGCTGCACAACTCTGATCTGAGTAGATGAAAATGCTGATGATACACACGAGCGCAAACTGGACAACACATCTCAGAAATATGGTTCAAAGGATCCATAAAGAGAAAACTCGGAAATTCCAAAAGATCTCTGACAAACCAAGTGAACACTCAACTATCGCAAGTCACTTTTGCGGTCAACCCAATCAAATGTCCAAAGAAAACTGTTCTCTCTTTACCAATCAGAACAGCTTAAGCCTATCTAGCCAATCCATCGAAGAAATGGATCTACTCTGATGCTTCTGAACTTCACTTCTAGAAACTGCTGACCAATGACCTCCTTGCCTGGACACAGAACAATCTGAACTGCGACGCTGCCACTGATGCTAAAGACTTCCTAATCCAAACTCCTCGAGAAACTCAGGCCTCAAAGCCAAACAAAAACATCCTGCTGAACACAGCCTCAACACCGAAGCATACACACTTCCTTATACTTGTTCCAAAGAAACATCTTCGGAGACATCCATAGTCACTGTATCTCATCACACAGCTACTAATTCCTGAGGTATCAAGATACCATCCCTATCTTCTGCTCATTGTCAGAATCCAACCCCTACTCATCCAAACTTGCACTTCAAAAATGGATTCCAAATCCTAACAAATTCCTACAGAGATTGGTGAAATCCTTACACCACAAACAAAAATTCACTCGAGATGGTATTGGGTTTACAGTCTCGGCAGATACATTTCCAACCTCAACAAACTCTAACCATTGGTAGTCGTGCTACACACACCACTACCCTATCTACCTTTATATCTTATATTGGAAAACCCAAACAGGTAACCCAACAGATAGGTAGAAATAAATAAATATATATATATATATATATATATATCAAATTACAAATACGCTCTCTCAAGATAGACACCACTCCAGAGCTTAGGTATTCGCTCAACCTAGACTCTGATACCAAGTGAAACGACCAAACTTTCTACCACCAGAAAGTCGCATCATCTTTAAGAAAGAAAGGGGTGAGAAAATAGAAAAGATAGAGAAGAAGAAGAAACAACATCAGAATCTCAACAGCGGAACGAATAAAATATAATATATCACATAAGAGAATACATAGTATCATATACATCAGAGTTACACAGATAATACAAGACATACTAGACAGTTATAAACACCTGTCTAGTTAATACAACTCAAATACAACACAGAGATACCAACACAGCGGAAAACTATATATCTATAACGCTGAAGCCTCCTGCTCCATTGCTCCTCCACAATTCGTCAAAGCTAACCTGAATCTCTTGGCTACTCGTAAAAATTTGAGTACCCGAGAGTTTAAGAAAAACAGAAATAAACTCCGGGTCAGACATGGGTCTGGTATGAGTAACAAGTTAAAGTTGCTTAACTTTGAAAATCTTTTGAAAACAAAGGTATCACGTAAGACTCCCCACAAATAAACATGGGTAAGTTTTTACCTTACGCTAACCAAATCATTTTTAGGAAATCCAGTGATATTATGATAGTGTCTAGGGTTTTCAAGTAAATAGAAAATAGCCGAAATTGTTACATTCATTAAATTCCAGCATACTAGCTACAACGTGGGTAATACAATCAAAACCGAGGGCACTTATTGGAGATTGGATTCCATACAATGGCAGGGCTACTGTAACGACCCGAGATTCCAGACCCGGAAAATCGAACCATTATAGTTAAGAAGAAGAGGTAGAAGAAGAAAAATAGAAAACAAAATCAGAATCTAACCATCGCAGCGGAATAAAATATAATATAAATATTAACAGATCTTTACACAAATCAAAACTATATCAGTTTTATATAATATAGCATCAGAGTATACACCAGAGAACACATAACATACAACTGGACAATAACCATATCATGTCCTCAATACAACAGAGTACAACAATCAACACAGCGGAATATATATATAAACAAGTACGGGAGATACGTCTCGCCATCCAGCTCATCTCCTGAGCTCCACAGCAATAACCTGAACCTGTTTATCTCGGTCTGACCCGAGCATCATATAAAACAATACCCGATTCAGTCTGGAAAACCAGCGTGAGAAAATCACACTCAAATTGATTATTAAAGTTTCAAAATCCTTTGAAAACAAAAGCATCTCGTAAGACCACGCCACAAATAAACATGTCGGGTTTTTACCTTACGATAGCTAAAACACTTTATATCAAAATCCTCTGATATTATAATAGTGTCTACAGAAAGTAAATTAGAATCTAGCTGAAATGCTTGCATCTCACATTTCAACAATAGTTGGGCACAATCAAAACCGTACAGGCACGTAGGGAGAATGGATTTCCAACGAATGACTAGGCACTGGGGTACCACCTGTCACAGTACGTGGCCTAGATCACAGTACCGAGGAGTACGCCCGCTCCCCTGCCACACAAAGCCGGAATCATCCCTTACTGGATAATTCCAAGTAAAATCACCCCACGGTTAGGATCAGCAACCGCAACACTAAGCCGAAATATAAGGGACATCTAGACAGGGATGACCTTACTCTCAAGTGGGGGCTACCCACGAAGCCTTGCTGCATAACCCCTGATTTTCAGTCATTCCCGGTTGATGAGGTTCGAGGCTAAACGATACCTTTATAGCACATACCCCTTAGAATGCCCATCGTCCACCTGACGATGTCACGAAAGCATTCGTCCATACAAGTCCGTCCCGGGTTCGAACGGAACCGAAGGCACTATTCCTACTACATCCATTTTGGAAATATCCTCAGGATTAGTAGCGACTAGCCCTTGCACTTCACTGCTCCATCTTCGACTCCGAACACGTTACACGAAACGTACAAACCGAATCGAAGTGGTATTCGAGTCTCCAGACCTAGAATCCTGGTATACGGAAACTCGATCCCGGTCTCTTCGAAACGATCAGCGCATTTGGCCAATATTGATAGTCGGTTATTTAACTATCAATTAACATCCACAAGCAACCATCACACAATAAATAATTTCCCACATTATTTATTTGCCCAAATATCTTTCCAAGATATATTTCTATTTTCAAACTCCTTTTGAAAACAACTTCAAACAGTTTCCGCTTACGGAATACATTTCCCCAAATATTTATTTCTCTGTAACACCAAGTACAAAATACTTTAGATTTAAAAATAATTTAAAAGCACTTTACTATAAATATACTTTATAATATTGAAATTTAAAAACTACTTTAATACTTTAACAAAATATATACTTAAGGAATATTTAAAATGAAACCACTTTTCAAATATAAACTAAATTTCTCTTTTTAAAACATAATACCAAATCACTTTTATATAATTACTACAATAGTAGATTTTTGAAAATACTACTTTAGGCTTTAACATTTAGAAATAATAGATTTCTAAAATATGCTTTTAAAAACACAATTAGAACTTTTAACTTATATTAAAAATTTCTTTGAAAACGTACTTGGCTATCCAGAGAAATACACTTCTCATTTCCTTTTTTTTTAAAATAAATCAACATTTATTTTTAAACCAATTCATATCCCTTTATAAATTCCCACCTTGAATTTATATTCTCAAATATTCCCTGATATTTCATTTCACTTTATAAACCCAGTTTATATCTCCAAAATCTCATTTCTCTTTTAAAAATCCAAGTTTTTAACCACTTAAATCAATTTCCAATTGATTTCCATTTTACTTTACTTTGAAATAAATTTCCCTATTTACTTCAATTATTTCAAATACATTAACTTTCATATTTTATTTCTTTATTATGAGTTAAAACCCTTTTAACTAAAATACCAATTTCGAATTTCCAAACTTCTTCAATTAATATTTTAATTAAATTAAATCTTTAAATTTCAATAAAATCAATTCTTTTATATTTTTAAATAATGTCACTTTAGTTAAAGATTTATTTCTTCACTATTAAATTCAAAATTCTCTTTTCCCATATTTGTTTGAATTAAGAAATTTCTTTATTTCTTTTACAATTCCTTATTTAATTTATTCGAATTCACTAGAATTATTTAACTTAAATTTTACTCTTTTATTTCTTTCCAAAATTCAATTCAATTGCTTTTGATAACTCATTATACTGGGAAATTCAATCCAACCAGATTATCCAATATAAATCATCACAGGATATCAAAAATCATATCACAGAATATTTAAACAAAATTAAATATTTTGAGGAATCCAGTTGGATCCCTCCAACCTGTTTCCCTGCATCCACAGACGTTAGCACAATACCAATTTCACTTCAAGGTGGAATATCGCGGTATATGGGTTTTATAAAATATCATCCGCTATTATACGGCGCATAGGGTCTCATCCACTATATACTGTGGGAATATCAACAACTCCAATATACACATATGCCAATATGTGTATATTGCTATATACTACTATATATAGCACATCAATCAATGCAATCATCCAACCAATTACTTAAATTTTACCATTTAAATTTAAATTAAAAATTCAGCTGAGTGAGATTAACTCACCTTTGATTCCTGTTTTGCAACCCACTTCACTCTCGATTTGATTTTCCTTGATTTTAACCCTTGTAAAAATAATAAATTTTACGATTTATTAACATCGAACTAATCAAACCATTTATTATCCATTTTATAAATTTAATTAACTAATGGTTTAATATATTTATTTTTTTCTTAGAATCTGCTCTCAGATTTTATTTCAAAATAACTGTCTATACAATTAGAGAACAATTTCTCCCTAAATATCATAAATTTTATAACAGTTAATATATCTCTTTTATTAATCTAAAATATCAAACTTTCAATAAAATCTTCATAAATCTTTTTCCCTCAAAATCTTATAAAATTTTCTCTGTAAATTATTGTTATTCTTAACTGCAAAATAAAAACAGTATTTAACTGGAAAATTTTAAAACTGCTTTAACTATAGTTTTCTCCTTGCTGCATATATATGTATTCAAGTTTTAAATCGGAATAGGAAAATTCGAGAATACCTCGTAGTCGACCAAGCTTAGACTATGACCAGAAAATAACGAACCCCTCTTCAACTCGAACAACAGCTGCCGACCCTCTACGATCACAAACCCTCGCAGTCCAGACACCATCACCCTCTCTCGTCCTCATCCTGACCACGCGACCCAAGACTTCGTCACTATAGCCTCACTTCTACCCTCGCGAACTGCGACATCACCACCGAAGCCTTAAATCGCCACCCCTTCCAGATCGAGCTACCTTGACATCATCGCGACATCGAGTCGCCTCAACAAATTAGCAGTGACAGTATAAAGAGACTGTAGCCGGCTTTAGATCAGCAGTAGAAAATATCGCGTAGGGCAAGGATGAGTCGACAATGGCTGATGGAATAGCCGAGTTCGCAGCGATGATTATTATAAAAGCGTTGATTTGTGAAACCCTAGTTTCCCCGGGTTCAAGCATCGCGACATGGAGATTGCTACAGAGTTGTGACTTTGAAGCGAACAAATTTTTCTTTCTTTTCTTTTTGGGTTTCAGGCATCGCAACATGGAGATTGCTATTGAACTATAACTCCGAAGTAACAGATGTTTAAAAAGGGGAAAGGGATGTTGGCTTCCTATGTACGCTTGTTTTATAAATATCTCTGACTTGTTGATTTAATTTTTTAATTTTTTTTTTATAACATAAAACTTCCAAAATGCCTCGTTACATATCGCGAAGTCCCACTGCCCGAATCAGACGAAACGACAAACGTTGATAAGGTTTACCCGTATCCGAACGAAATGGAACGGTTATCGGAAGCTAATTCGATCATAACAACAAGTTACAGAAGTAAACGATCAATTTTAAATGAAATCGATTCTAATAAATTCGAAGCGTTTTAAGTTGCCAGGGTCAAATGACAATCCCAATTGCTATGAAAATTGAAATCCGGTAATAATACAATATTACGGATCCAATGGAACTGGTTTCGTCGAATTCCGAGATTGTTCCCCGGAAGGCTATTTTTAAATTCAATTTAAACGATATAAAATTTCAAAACATAACGAACCATTTTTAAAGCTGATTTCAACACTTCTATCCACTTCAGTATTATCTATATAAATTTTATAAGCCTTCAAATTATTTTCAACAGGCTTAAAACCCCAGATTCAACATTTTACCCAACTTCAAATAAATTTAATTTAATTATTAAATTACTCAATAACAGCGATATTTGAAATTTAAGTTTATAATTAACCTCTGAATATTTTAAATTAATTAAATATTCCAATTTCAAATATACAAAAATTCCGGGTCGTCACATTCCTCCCCCTTAAAAGAATTTCGTCCCCGAAATTACCAGTTAAGAGGAATGATTCAATCCCCGTTAACTATTTCCCAAATTCAAACAGTTTTAACAATACCCAAACAATCTTTTATTAAGGATACACTAATCATCTTTTAACTCCTCAAACTTATTCATAAATTCAACCCATACCACCTACTTATCCATTCAAATTTAAATTTGAATTCAATTTTGAATTATCAAAATTTTCCAAAATTTTTCTAACTCCCTAAATTTCCGAAAAATTTCGCCAGCGTCTCCTTTGCGCGGCTAGCTCGGTACTACTACAAAATGGCTCTACGGCCTCCCAATCTCAAAAGAAAACAAAAAGCCAAGTGGCTGGATCAAAAACCCAATCAAATTTCATATAGAAATTCAAATACATACCTTTTTGTCGGGCCATTAAATTTTTATCTTCTAAAATCAAAAATCCCAATTTATCCATTGCTTTTATACACCTGTATATCCTATTAAGCAATAATATTCAATCATAGGACTCAAAATTATTTTATCAACTCCTTTACAAATTTTAAATATTTGCTTTACTTATGCCCGTACGATGCACATATATCATTCGTACGCAATATCATATTCGATCGCTCACTCGATCACACAATTTCACTTCCGAACTAGTATTGTCCACCCGACTTCCTAGTGCGGATTCAAATCTGGTTTCTTGATCAGAAACCGTCATTCTCCTTGCATAGCCACCAACTATGATAGAGAATATCCAGAATCAATCAACAATCCATATCCAGGCTCGCCGTCGAAAATCGAGTGAAAAATTCCAACTTGGATCGATATATCTATCTTGAAATTCTGTGTTCGACACCTGGACCAAATAGCTATGCGAATAAAATAATATACGTACATCTTACGTATAAATTCCAATTGATTATCAATTATATCAATTCTCTTTTATTCACATTCCTTTTAATTGTTATCCCCTTATTCACAACTACCCCATTTCACAACTTCAGTTTTAGTCTTCATTCAACTATTCACTTAGTATATCTTTTTCCATTCCAAAATTACTAAGTATATTTCCAATACCAATTTTCTTAAGAATTTCATTCTTCAATTCTTAAGTTCAATATAAATTTTTCTTATATTCATTTACTACTTCACCACTGAAGTGTATATATTCAAATTGAACTCCCATTTCATATGAATTCCAACTTACTTCAATTTACTACTTCATTTCAAATATAAATACTTATTCCACATTTTCAATTCAGATTTTCATTTCCAATTTTTCTTTCTTAAATTCAATTCATCTCCAACTTCTGAATATTGAATTTTATTTAGCTCGAAAACAATCCAAGTTAATTCATTCAATAACTATTTCTCAACTTATTTAAACCACTCTTCTGTTTGAGTTCAGTTTCCATTTAATATTTACTTAAGTCAATAACTTAAGTTTATTTTCCAATCAACCAACCCTTTAAAGTTTTATTTCCATCTTTCATTTGATTCTTATTTAATCAAATTCCATCCATTTATTTATTTAATTAGTTCATTCACTCAATCATTATGAATTTTATTTTCCATACTCAATTCATATGGAATTATTTTATTAATAACCAGGTCATTTCCAATTTATTTTCACTTATTTGGATTTTATTCGCAATCCAAACCATCACTATTTTAATCCAATTCCATTAACTCACAATTCAATTTCATTAACTAATTTATTATCAAATTAGTTCCTCCGCTGGTTAAAATTAAATACTTGCTTTTTAATTCCAAATATCACTTCACTTAATCATCTTAAGTTCAATTTATTTTATAATTCAAGTTTGGATTTATTTTAAAAATTAAGATTGCTCATCTTAGTCGTTTCCATTTGATAATTACAATTTCAAATTATAACTCTTAATGGTTCAAAGTAATGGATTCCCATTTATGACTTACAATTTCATTTCTATTCATAAGTTTTAACTTACTTGCTGAAGACCTGGGACTATTCATTTAAGTCCATTTTCATCTTTACAATCAAATCTCAAATTATTACACTTAAGAACTTAAGAATATGATTTTCTTTACACAATTATAAGCATTTTACATTACCTTTATACCCAATTCAATTCGACTTCAACTTATTCACATTTAACTCAATTCCAATTCTCAATTCTTATTTAACTTATCTTAAGTTAAATTCAAATATATTTTATTCACCTTCAAGTTCTCTAACTCTTTTATCTACCAACTTATATTACTCATTTAGTTATTTCCATCTCATAATTATAATCCAAGAATTAAACTTTCATTCCCTTCTTATTTCAATCAACTTCATTCTATACTTTATATTGTTGATTCAATTAAATTTCCCCATTTATATTTTAAATAGAATTCCCAGAATCCAATTTCCCGTTTTATTTCAAAACCATTTTGAATCCATAAATAACTCATACACATCTGGTATATCACATCAAATCCCAATTTCCAAAACAATCTGCTTTTACCAAACAATTTTCCCTTTGAATTTCAAAACCAACCCAGTTCACAATCGTTTCCAATTTAAAACAGTTTGGTAGCAATTTCTCTTTGGAAACTCGAAAATAGACATCGATGATGCTGCAGTCATCACCGAAATTATTTTCCAGCGACTGAAAGAGAATTTAATGCTTTTATCACTCTAAAACATTTCAAACATTTTTAATTCCCAAATCCCACCAGATTTCAATTCAATTTCAAAAATATTCATGAAATAATATCACCATTATTTCCCCAAAACCTTTAAAACTATTTTTAAATCCAAAGGAATTTAAACCTTTTCCAAAACTTCAAATTCAAAATCCCTTCAATTTTATATCCAAACATTACTCTGAAATTCTCACATTTTACTTCAAGTTATAAGTCACATTTACAATTTGCATTTACAAATTTCATTTGTTTATGAATTTATCTCATTGATTATAAATCACATTTGTAATTCACATTTGTATATAAAGTTTATCTCAATTCATAAATTTCATTTAGTCTATATTTCAAATTCCATTATGTTATATAAATTTATTCTTCAACTTAGGTTATAAGTTTCAGTTTCTACTCAATAATGAGACTAACTCATTATGGTCATTTTCTAACAACCAAGCATCCAAATATAACTATAATAAATTTCGAACAATTATTTCTTTTATATACAAAATAATTTGGGCAAAATTATTTCATTCACCCTATTTAAAACAATATTGTGTCGAACTGTTCTATTCAAGTGTTTAGAAACCCCTTCGATACAGTTGTCCAGACTGTGCCGACGAAGGTTCATATGCCACTCAATAAACCAACCAACACAATATAAAACCATTTTATATTCACTAACAAATACGTGCTCATATCTATTAATACTCTCAAAATTTCCCACCAGAGCCAAGGTTATCGCCAACCTCGCTATGATACCACTGTAACGACCCGAGATTCCAGACCCGGAAAATCGAACCATTATTGTTAAGAAGAAGAGGTAGAAGAAGAAAAATAGAAAACAAAATCAGAATCTAACCATCGCAGCGGAATAAAATATAATATAAATATTAACAGATCTTTACACAAATCAAAACTATATCAGTTTTATATAATATAGCATCAGAGTATACACCAGAGAACACATAACATACAACTGGACAATAACCATATCATGTCCTCAATACAACAGAGTACAACAATCAACACAGCGGAATATATATATAAACAAGTACGGGAGATACGTCTCGCCATCCAGCTCATCTCCTGAGCTCCACAGCAATAACCTGAACCTGTTTATCTCGGTCTGACCCGAGCATCATATAAAACAATACCCGAGTCAGTCTGGAAAACCAGCGTGAGAAAATCACACTCAAATTGATTATTAAAGTTTCAAAATCCTTTGAAAACAAAAGCATCTCGTAAGACCACGCCACAAATAAACATGTCGGGTTTTTACCTTACGATAGCTAAAACACTTTATATCAAAATCCTCTGATATTATAATAGTGTCTACAGAAAGTAAATTAGAATCTAGCTGAAATGCTTGCATCTCACATTTCAACAATAGTTGGGCACAATCAAAACCGTACAGGCACGTAGGGAGAATGGATTTCCAACGAATGACTAGGCACTGGGGTACCACCTGTCACAGTACGTGGCCTAGATCACAGTACCGAGGAGTACGCCCGCTCCCCTGCAACACAAAGCCGGAATCATCCCTTACTGGATAATTCCAAGTAAAATCACCCCACGGTTGGGATCAGCAACCGCAACACTAAGCCGAAATAAAAGGGACATCTAGACAGGGATGACCTTACTCTCAAGTGGGGGCTACCCACGAAGCCTTGCTGCATAACCCCTGATTTTCAGTCATTCCCGGTTGATGAGGTTCGAGGCTAAACGATACCTTTATAGCACATACCCCTTAGAATGCCCATCGTCCACCTGACGATGTCACGAAAGCATTCGTCCATACAAGTCCGTCCCGGGTTCGAACGGAACCGAAGGCACTATTCCTACTACATCCATTTTGGAAATATCCTCAGGATTAGTAGCGACTAGCCCTTGCACTTCACTGCTCCATCTTCGACTCCGAACACGTTACACGAAACGTACAAACCGAATCGAAGTGGTATTCGAGTCTCCAGACCTAGAATCCTGGTATACGGAAACTCGATCCCGGTCTCTTCGAAACGATCAGCGCATTTGGCCAATATTGATAGTCGGTTATTTAACTATCAATTAACATCCACAAGCAACCATCACACAATAAATAATTTCCCACATTATTTATTTGCCCAAATATCTTTCCAAGATATATTTCTATTTTCAAACTCCTTTTGAAAACAACTTCAAACAGTTTCCGCTTACGGAATACATTTCCCCAAATATTTATTTCTCTGAAACACCAAATACAAAATACTTTAGATTTAAAAATAATTTAAAAGCACTTTACTATAAATATACTTTATAATATTGAAATTTAAAAACTACTTTAATACTTTAACAAAATATATACTTAAGGAATATTTAAAATGAAACCACTTTTCAAATATAAACTAAATTTCTCTTTTTAAAACATAATACCAAATCACTTTTATATAATTACTACAATAGTAGATTTTTGAAAATACTACTTTAGGCTTTAACATTTAGAAATAATAGATTTTCTAAAATATGCTTTTAAAAACACAATTAGAACTTTTAACTTATATTAAAAATTTCTTTGAAAACGTACTTGGCTATCCAGAGAAATACACTTCTCATTTCCTTTTTTTTAAAATAAATCAACATTTATTTTTAAACCAATTCATATCCCTTTATAAATTCCCACCTTGAATTTATATTCTCAAATATTCCCTGATATTTCATTTCACTTTATAAACCCAGTTTATATCTCCAAAATCTCATTTCTCTTTTAAAAATCCAAGTTTTTAACCACTTAAATCAATTTCCAATTGATTTCCATTTTACTTTACTTTGAAATAAATTTCCCTATTTACTTCAATTATTTCAAATACATTAACTTTCATATTTTATTTCTTTATTATGAGTTAAAACCCTTTTAACTAAAATACCAATTTCGAATTTCCAAACTTCTTCAATTAATATTTTAATTAAATTAAATCTTTAAATTTCAATAAAATCAATTCTTTTATATTTTTAAATAATGTCACTTTAGTTAAAGATTTATTTCTTCACTATTAAATTCAAAATTCTCTTTTCCCATATTTGTTCGAATTAAGAAATTTCTTTATTTCTTTTACAATTCCTTATTTAATTTATTCGAATTCACTAGAATTATTTAACTTAAATTTTACTCTTTTATTTCTTTCCAAAATTCAATTCAATTGCTTTTGATAACTCATTATACTGGGAAATTCAATCCAACCAGATTATCCAATATAAATCATCACAGGATATCAAAAATCATATCACAGAATATTTAAACAAAATTAAATATTTTGAGGAATCCAGTTGGATCCCTCCAACCTGTTTCCCTGCATCCACAGACGTTAGCACAATACCAATTTCAGTTCAAGGTGGAATGTCGCGGTATATGGGTTTTATAAAATATCATCCGCTATTATACGGCGCATAGGGTCTCATCCACTATATACTGTGGGAATATCAACAACTCTAATATACACATATGCCAATATGTGTATATTGCTATATACTACTATATATAGCACATCAATCAATGCAATCATCCAACCAATTACTTAAATTTTACCATTTAAATTTAAATTAAAAATTCAGCTGAGTGAGATTAACTCACCTTTGATTCCTGTTTTGCAACCCACTTCACTCTCGATTTGATTTTCCTTGATTTTAACCCTTGTAAAAATAATAAATTTTACGATTTATTAACATCGAACTAATCAAACCATTTATTATCCATTTTATAAATTTAATTAACTAATGGTTTAATATATTTATTTTTTTCTTAGAATCTGCTCTCAGATTTTATTTCAAAATAACTGTCTATACAATTAGAGAACAATTTCTCCCTAAATATCATAAATTTTATAACAGTTAATATATCTCTTTTATTAATCTAAAATATCAAACTTTCAATAAAATCTTCATAAATCTTTTTCCCTCAAAATCTTATAAAATTTTCTCTGTAAATTATTGTTATTCTTAACTGCAAAATAAAAACAGTATTTAATTGGAAAATTTTAAAACTGCTTTAACTATAGTTTTCTCCTTGCTGCATATATATGTATTCAAGTTTTAAATCGGAATAGGAAAATTCGAGAATACCTCGTAGTCGACCAAGCTTAGACTATGACCAGAAAATAACGAACCCCTCTTCAACTCGAACAACAGCTGCCGACCCTCTACGATCACAAACCCTCGCAGTCCAGACACCATCACCCTCTCTCGTCCTCATCCTGACCACGCGACCCAAGACTTCGTCACTACAGCCTCACTTCTACCCTCGCGAACTGCGACATCACCACCGAAGCCTTAAATCGCCACCCCTTCCAAATCGAGCTGCCTTGACATCATCGCGACATCGAGTCGCCTCAACAAATTAGCAGTGACAGTATAAAGAGACTGTAGCCGGCTTTAGATCAGCAGTAGAAAATATCGCGTAGGGCAAGGATGAGTCGACAATGGCTGATGGAATAGCCGAGTTCGCAGCGATGATTATTATAAAAGCGTTGATTTGTGAAACCCTAGTTTCCCCGGGTTCAAGCATCGCGACATGGAGATTGCTACAGAGCTGTGACTTTGAAGCGAACAAATTTTTCTTTCTTTTCTTTTTGGGTTTCAGGCATCGCAACATGGAGATTGCTATTGAACTATAACTCCGAAGTAACAGATGTTTAAAAAGGGGAAAGGGATGTTGGCTTCCTATGTACGCTTGTTTTATAAATATCTCTGACTTGTTGATTTAATTTTTTAATTTTTTTTTTATAACATAAAACTTCCAAAATGCCTCGTTACATATCTCGAAGTCCCACTGCCCGAATCAGACGAAACGACAAACGTTGATAAGGTTTACCCGTATCCGAACAAAATGGAACGGTTATCGGAAGCTAATTCGATCATAACAACAAGTTACAGAAGTAAACGATCAATTTTAAATGAAATCGATTCTAATAAATTCGAAGCGTTTTAAGTTGCCAGGGTCAAATGACAATCCCAATTGCTACGAAAATTGAAATCCGGTAATAATACAATATTACGGATCCAATGGAACTGGTTTCGTCGAATTCCGAGACTGTTCCCCGGAAGGCTATTTTTAAATTCAATTTAAACGATATAAAATTTCAAAACATAACGAACCATTTTTAAAGCTGATTTCAACACTTCTATCCACTTCAGTATTATCTATATAAATTTTATAAGCCTTCAAATTATTTTCAACGGGCTTAAAACCCCAGATTCAACATTTTACCCAACTTCAAATAAATTTAATTTAATTATTAAATTACTCAATAACAGCGATATTTGAAATTTAAGTTTATAATTAACCTCTGAATATTTTAAATTACTTAAATATTCCAATTTCAAATATACAAAAATTCCGGGTCTTCACAGCTACTGGGGTACCGCCCGTCACAGTACCTGGCTTAGATCAGCGTACCGAGGATTACTCCCAATCCCCTGCAACACAAGGCCGAAACCATCCCTTACTGGACAGTCCTAAACGAAACAACCCCAGCAGTTGTCGCGACCAACTGCGCCCACTAAGCCGAATATAAAAGGACATCTAAACAGGGGTATATCTCGCTCTCAAGTGGGTGCTACCCACGAAGCCTTGCTGCACCTCCCCTATTTTAGCCATTCCCGGTTGATGAGGCTTGAGGTCACGATTACCATAACAGAACTCATCACTTAGAATGCTCATCGTCCACCTGACGATGTTCTGAAAGCATTCAATCCATACAAGTTCGTTCCGGGTTCGAACGAAACCGAAGGCATTATCTCGTTACACTCATTTTGGAATCACCCTCAGAGTTAACGACAATAACCCTTGCATTCTGAATCTTCATCTTCACTTGAGATTCACGACCTATCGTTAATTTGGATCGATGTGGTTTTCGGATATCCAAATTTGGAAACCAGATCCCGGTCTCATCGAAACCCAAACCATATATTTTAAGGCCAAGTTGTTTTAAAGTTAAAACAATTCAATTCAATTCAATACTTTGAATTCACATAGCATTTAACACAGATAAATATCACACATTTATCACAGATATATCCAATATCACATCACAGAATATCACAACATATCATCCAATCGATATTATCCAATTCAGATATAAACAAGGATTAATAATCACACCATTTATAATTAATTTAAAATGAATTAAATTAATTACTTATCTCTAATTAATATAAAGTAAATTAAATTAATTAATTCACCATTATAAATCCTGCTTACATATCCATTAATTAATTACAAATCAATTAATTAGTCATTCTCAAATTCCTTCTTAATTAATCATCTTTGATTAATTATCCTTTAATTACATTTAAGTAATTATTCTTTAATTAATTTCACAAATTAATTATCCTTACCCAAATACAGTAATTAATCTTTAATTACTCTATTAATTAATTAACTATAATTAATTACATCAATCCTTAATTAATTACTCAAATAACTTATTATTGATTAATTAGTTTTAATGAATCAATCCTTAATTACATCATTAATTATATAAATTAATGATCCCTAATTACATTTTTGATTTAATTATTCCATTTAAATTAATTACATTAAGTAATTTATCTTAATTAAACCACAATTATTAATCAATCTTGATTAATCCCATTTAGTAATTAACTACCCTTAATTACTTCATTAAATAAATTAATTACTCCTTAATTAATTATCTTAATTAATCCCTTGATTAATTTCACAAAGTAATTTAATCCAAATTACTATCATACTTAAAACATCTTAAATCAATTACATATAGTAATTACCATTAATTACTTCATTAAGTAATTACACTTCATTAATTACATTTAAGTAATTATACTTATCAAATCATCCAATGATTAATTTAAATTAATTAAACTTAATTAATTAACTTAAACAAATCATATTAAACTCAATTAATTACATTAAGTAATTAATTCCTTAATTACTTCCATTTAGTAATTACACTTAAACATTCTCACAAATGTTTATCTTTAATTAATTTATCTAATTAATTATTTAAAATTTATCACATTTATTAATTCTTAAATAATCTTAAGTTAATGACCTTCATTAACTATTACAATGCTTAATTTCTTTTCTTAAGAGATTAAACTTAATTAATCTATATTAATTACAATTTAATTTATCCTTAATAACCAATTAATTAACCACTAATTATTTAATTAATTTAAGTTTAAACTGTAACTCAATTAACCTTTAATTACTTGATTAATTAACATTTAATCATTAATTTAAAATCTAATCTTATCAAATTAATGATCTTAACTCCCAATTAATTATTCCTAATTAATTAACTTAAAACTTAATTAATTAATTTAAAACTCATAATTACTAGTTTAATCATCCATATCATTAATGAATTAAATTAATTAAATTAATTAATTATCCATTTTAATTATCTTAATAATTTAATGAATCCAGATCATTAAATCCTAATTTACTTTAAGATGAACATTATTCTTATTAATGATCAAATTATCATTATCAAAGCATTTAAAACAATTTACTTTCAATTTATTTCAAATTTCATTTTTAAATTTAAATCAATTTAAAAATACACTTAATCATTCAAATTAACTATAACAATTTTAATTTAAAAAAAACTTCTTTTATTTAAAAACTAAGATTCAAATTTATATTTAAATTCAGATTTAAACCTTTGATTTCAAACTTCACTTACAATTGAAACTTCACTTTAAAATTCCAACTACTTAAACATTTTAAAGTAGTCAATCACAATTTGAATAAAAACTTTATTTATTTTTTAACTGAGATTCAATCTAACTTGAATCAGATTTAAACTTAAATTTTAAACTCTGCTATTCATTTAAACTGAGCTTTTATACTTTAATTTAAAATTCAAAACAGAACAGGTTTTGTTTCTTTTCAAACCCTGTAACAAAAGCAACTACCCGAGCCCCTACTCTTTTCTTCGAGCCCAGATAAAAAATTCTTCGAGACAAAACCCCAAACGCTTCGGGTAACTCACGCATGTAACTCGAGGAAAAAAAACCCTCACCATCCCAGACACAAAACCAAGCTGTGCACGTACACCATCAACTTCGCCTACTCTGATCATCAACGATGATCTACACACATCGGCAATCACCCTCACACCCTCTCGCAATCATAAGATCAACCTTCCAGACTCAAAGTCAAAATCGAGCTTCACATCCCAAACTTGGAAACAAGACACAACCTGGAATCACCATCGTTCTCGAGTCTCCGATCATCAGGGTGGCAATGCCTCCGGCCACTCCTTCGTCCACGTCCAAGCTACCATCACCCACGGATTCGTTGCACTCGATCAACTCTAAGTGGCGTGGTTGATCGAACTACCTAACCTAGTAAAACTAGGGTTCTAGAAATGAATCCACTGCCACGACTTCCTTGATGAATTCCATCACCATCGGCCATTTTTCCCATCAACTACGATCACTCCTCCCTCATCAGGAAGAACCCCGACCACCACCATCCAGTAGATTGCCAGAAATCATCTCATTACCAAATTCTGTTCAAACTAGAACTGCACTCAATTCCTATTACTAAAAATTATGATTTTAGTTTTAAAAATCAAGTTTTTATATATGGTTTCATATCACAAGCCTAAAATTATAAATTTGAATGTTTGAAATTTTGACAAAGTTTAAGTATTTCTGTTCTTATAGTTTTCCAGAGCCATTCCCAAACTATTTTTACTTAAATAAATTTTTAAACTCTAATTCATAACTAAACAAACAATTTTTGTTTGAAAACAATACCCTAACTTAGATTAGAAAATGAGATAATGGAATTTTGACTTAGAACTAAAGCTTGGAAACTAAAAACAGTAAGCACGGATATACATATCAGATATGCATACTTACTTATATTCATAAACACAGAGTTATCACTTATATATGCATAAACAAAGCATCATCCATCTCAGGGCTTCACAAACAAGCAGACATCTTTTACTTAGTTTTTAAATTTAAAATGTTACTCACTAGATTTTGAAAGTTGAAGAACAGAGCACATTTTTGAAACAAGCTTTTAAAACTGTAAAATTTCTTGAAAGTTGCTAGCTTGATTCTCTTGTAAATCTTCTTGTTTTTGTTTAAATGAAGGATGCTTCAGTTTGAAATAAAACTTCTGGTATGCTAAGTTTTTCTTTGTAACCGAAATGAAATGAGATACAGAAGGTTGATAAAGAAAAGAGTTTACAGGCTATTTTACTTCACTGGTACAAGATTTTATTAATATTGGTCAGAGATTTTTATCTCCTTTGGAGGCTGATAAGATTTTTCTTGGTGTACTAGAGATGTTAGTATTAATGAATGTTGTCCTTATGTCTACAAACTTACCTTATATTTTAAATTTGTATGTACTTATCTTTGTATATATTTTTTTCTTTATTCTTTCAAGTGTACATAATTGTTTTACTTCCTGTACAAACATCATGAAGATATCTTTTCTTTTATACTATTCTTATTTACCTTATGTCTACAGCCTTGCAAACATGTATTTTCCAGAACTTCAAGTGTTCATTTTTTTCTTGGCTGCTTTAGTCTTAAGCTTTGTAAGATACTAAGTTTCTATATTAACCAGATGTTAGAATTTATGTCATGCTTACTTATATTTTCATGTTCCATTTCTAGCTTAAATACTTATTTCTAACATATGTGTTTATTTTTATTAATTTCTTTTTAGAAAAATAAAACAAAGCTATGTATATATATATATACAAATAAAAGCTTATACAAATATCTTTAAAATCCAAACATTTTAAATATTTACTCTTTTTAATTTCAAAGCTTTTAAATTCAAAATAAATTCTAAAATCCAATTTTTAAAATCAAGTTATATATATATATATATATATACATATAACAACATATTTACATTGAAGATAAAACTTCTATTTTAAAATCTATTTATATTTATATATATAACAATACATTAATCATGTTATTTGAAAATAATGATTTGTCAAATTTAAATAATTTATAAAAGAGATTATAAATTCCTATTACCATTAAATGAATTAATTATCATATTTATTAAACAATATTTTAAAACAATCCTTTCAATAAATTCTTGGACTTAAGCTAAGATAAAATGTAAATCAATTAAACATTTATCTTAAACATTTTAAAACTATATATTTTAAATTAAATCCTAATTTCCAAATTACCATAAATATTAAAATTAGAAAACAAGATTTACTTATTTCTTAAATTTTAAACAAAGCTTATCTATTTACAATATATACAAATATATATACATTATAAATAGAAAATAATTTATTAGCTTTTAAAAGATAAATTATCAGTTAAATATTTATTTAAAAGAAGATTATTAAATCAATTCAAATCTTATTAACAAAAATGAACAAATCAATTTAATTTTTAATACAGATTATTAAATTGATATTGTCCAAAATTCCCGGATGTCACAAACTCGCAGCGGAAATAAAATACCATAGTAGTTCATGAAGCTACTATATACAAACTCTCAAAACATATACAAAATCTCATAGTCAAAATAGATACAATAGAAGTTAGGATACATAAATCAATAATACAGAGACAATACCGAATAGTAAATAATTGGATTAGAAGATACGAAATAACAGATGGACAGATAAACTCCAGCAAATCTCTAGCTCCGGAAGATAAATTCCAAAGCTGTGATTCTCAGGCTGACCCGAGCGTAAAGTAAAAAAAAACAAAACACTCGAGTCAGGACAATATATACTTATATAATGTAAACCAACTCAAGTGAACTGTAACAGTAATACACAATAACTTAAAGGATGCTTGGGACCGCCCATCCTCTAAGGATCAGTTAAACCATAAGTTTAAATACATCCGTGGTTAAAATTTCAAAATAGTAATTTATGTTCGAAATCAAATATCATTTCAAAATTCAATATCATTCAAAAAAAATCCATTTCAAAATGTCACAATATCATATATTTTCAAAACTACATTCATTTTATTTAAAATACCATTTCAACACACATTTCAAAATAGTTTATTTTCAAACAAATTACTTCATTTTAAATCATTAAAATGAAGTTATTATATTTTAAAATTTTAAATCTTTCAAAGTCCATTTATTTACTTAAACTTATCAAAACAATGAAAATTCACCTTTCGCGGCATTTGGAAAATGCTATAGAAAGTTACTTTCAAAACAGTTCAATTTTACAAAAGGCAGCATTAAAATACTGTAATAGGGTTACATTAGTTCAAATAAAACCTTAGTTAAATTCCAAAATTATAGCACTTACAAAGTGCTATAATATTCCTTTATTAAAATTTAGCCATTTGATTCATTTATATCAACTACAGCATTTATAATTGTTGTAATATCCTTTACCTTAGAAATAATAGCATTTTAGAAATGCTGTTAATTAAAATTCAGGGTTTTCAATACAGTGTCACAAGCAATTATATTTTTATATAAATCATTTTCAACTTATAAAATCATAATTTCTCACTTTTAAAAAAATCATTTAAATGCCCATATATTCATGATTTTATAAAGTTAAATTTCCATTCAAAAGTCAATAATTTATAATAATTCACATATTAAATTCACACATTAAATTTCAATTCTTTATAATTAAATTTTAACTTAACACTTAAGTTTAAATCTCCCATATAAATTATTTTCATTTTATTTACTTACCTTCAAAAATTCACTTTTAAACAAAATTCATAAATTCCAATTTAAGCTATATTTCGAAAAAAAATTCAACTTAATATTCATTCATTTCACATTTTTAACTTTATTCAGAATCATTAATATATATTATAAAATCATTTTAAATTCATTTTAATTCCAAATATCATAAATTTATCATATTTCATATGAAATTTAAATTCCATTTCATCACTAAATTAGAATTTCCAAAATAACTTACATTTCAAATTTCCAACTTTACCATTTATTTATTTCACTTATAAATTCTCAGAAAATCAAAATACTTTACAAAAATCATTTTTAATTAAGTTGAAATCAAAATATTATAATATTTACATTTCTAAAATAATTTAAAAATTTTATAAAACATATTTTAACCATGGGTCTGTAAATCATTTTCTAGCCTAGGTAAAGTAATACGGATACTATATCTTTTCAATCAGTAATTACAAAGAAAAATCCGGGTTGGATCATTTCAAACCCGCAATCCCAAGTAAGAATGAAATGAAAACCACCCATGCCTATCATTTCAGCCTATAACGATTTTCTCCTATTCTAAAGTCCGTTCGGGTATGTATCATTTCAACCCATAGCGATCCTAGTCTACAAGGAACTTGCAATGGTGATAACAGATATAAATAACAGAATAGCATGAAATAACAGTGACATATGATATAACAAGTGTAATAACAGTATGAATATCATGTGATAATAATATACCAGTTTTAACAGGATGATATAAGTTACAGATTCAAGTGATGTCAGTTTATCAACTATATAAGTACATATTAGTCTGGTGAGATTTACTCACTTGTTAAAAGCTGGAGATTGACACCAAATCACATGATACTGACACAACGAAGGCACGACAACACTACCACGATTTGAGAGTGGGGAGCCAAAGCTATATGACTTGGTAACAACACAAAACAAGACAAGTATAAATATGATTTAAATACAAATTATCAAAAGAAACAATTTAGAAATGAATGCAAATACGAATCAAATTCTTTTACCATTGCCTCAACCATCATGTGCTCAGCCAAAGGGTGGATATGGTCTGGAAAAGGTGCGACTACAAGGTGATGAAGGTGAGTGGAAGTTACAAGGTGTTGAAGGCAATGGAATACCAAAGGGTTTCAAGGCAAAATGTGGCTTTTGTTGCACCATATGGTTCGGCCCCTTGCTGATGTGGCTCGGCCATGGTATGTGGTGGTCAGGTGGTGGCTGGAGTGTGGGCCAAAGGTGGTGGAAGATCAGGTTGTGGCGGCTGAAGGTGGTGGTCGTGGTTGAACATGAAGGTGATGGTACAAATGGTGATTGGCTAGCATTGTTTCAAGATGTTTTACAATAGTTTTTGTGGGGTTTTGGTCCATGGAAGGCCACGGCCTGATCTTGGCAGAGGGGGAGGAGGCTGAGGAAGGTGGTGGAACAGGTCGGAGAGGGTAGTGGTGGAGTGTGGCCGAACAAATGCAAGATGAAGGCAAGGCAAAGTCACTTGAAAATCAATGGAAGAGGTGGAAAAAAAATGGAAAGGAAGACATTACCCAAAGTTTTCTTTCAGATCTGAAAGTATGGATGAGAAGGTGTTAGAATACATGAAAAATGAGGAAATGCAGCTGAGAAAAGAAAAAATATACGGCCAAAAAAAATAAAAGATGTATTGATTAAAATGAAATGGTGGAATACAAAAGGACTAGGAATAACAAAAGTCACAAACTCTACATATTTCCATATTTTCTTTTTGTAAGTTTAAATATCTGAAAATACATATAATTTCAGTTATAATTCGAAAATATAACAAATATACAAAATATAAATAAATATTAATTATATATGATTAAAATAAGAAAATAGTACAAAATGAAAACTAGTCTAGAAAAATTTAAAATAAACAGAATAAACTATGGAAGATTTATATGGACTTAGAAAATATTTATAAATAAAGATAATAACATAAAATAAAAATGCATTCACAAAAATAAATAAATAAATTTTAATTAAATATAATTTAAATGAAGAAAATAGCAGAAAAATAGAAACTAGCCTTTTAAAAATAGGAAATAAATGCAATAAATTTTGGAAATTTTTTATTATCACTTTAAAAATATTAAAAGATAGAAATATACATAAAATAACATATTAACACATATTAAAATAAAATATGACAAAGAAAATGTAATTTATATAATTTAAAATAGACAAAATTGTTAAATAAATCAAATTGCACTCAAAATTGAAATGTACATAACTTTTACAATTTAAATCCGTTTTCAACGAAACGAAAAGCAGTATTCAAGTTATTAAATCTATTTTCATAATAAAAGATAAAATTTAAGAATTTAAATAATTAAAATTTGAAGTTTAAAAGCCAAAGATTGAACAGTTTGAACAGAAATTCACTTTTCAGTAAAATAACCAATTTATACTAGTTTGAAATTATAGTTCACATAATAATTAACATTTATTTTTAAAAATGAAATGTTTGAAATCAAACAAGTTTAAAATAGTTTCAAAATAAAATAAAGTCAAAATTTTAAAATATAGGCCAAAATCTAGGGTTGTTACACGCACAGGCGAATCGATCACCTTCGACCATCGATGCCAACGCCGACATGTCGTCGAACCTCCCCAGATTCGATTCCGATCACCCAAAAACAGCGCAAGGCCAAAAATCGAAAAACGAGCAATGGCATCCTCACCTGGAACACTCCGATCAACCAAACTCACCACGCTCTAACGCTGCCGACCACCAGGCGACTCGAAACTCCGACCACTTGATCGCCAACGTTCAAGCTTCCATCACCCAAAATCTTGTCGCACTCGATCAATTGTAGAACCCGTGTTGATCGAATTTCCTAGCCTAGTGAAAACTAGGGTTCCAGAAAAGAATCAACCACCGCTGCCTCCTCGATGAAATGCAGCACCATCAAGCATTTTTCCTAGGATCTCTAATCACTCCTCCATCATTACTCAAAATCCCAACTTCTCCTAATATTTGGATCACCATAAATTGACTATAACCCATTTTCTGTTCAAACAAGAACTGCAGCCTCAATTCCAAACTAAAAACTATGATTTTAGTTTTAAAAATCATGTTTTTGTTTAAGTTTTCAATTTATAATACTGAATTTATAAATTATTATATTTGAGTTTTTTACCTTTATTTAACATGCTCTGATGTTTTAAATTTACAAAGACAACACCAATTTTTTTTTACCTAAACAAGTTCTTAAACTAAAAACTATGGTATAACCAACATATTTTGTTAAAAATTAGAGCCTATAAGAGAATGGGTAAAAAGATTTTGGGGTTTGAATTTGTTTTAACCACTGTAACCTGGAACAGAACTAATGTTAATGTTTCCAAACATGCATACCTCATTTCATATATATACATATACATATACATATATACTTGTAGATATATACACATTCATACAATATTTCCAAATCATTATCATCATAAGCATAAGTATTAAGAGAAAATGGGTTTTAAAAAATAAAGTTTGCTCATAGGATATTGAAACAGAGAAACCTGTTAACATGCAAACCTATATATAAACAGATTAAGTTTAAAGATGGAAGTTTGCTCACCTATTTTCCAGAAGAAGAGAGAGTTCTTTGACACTGGTTTTTGAAAATGCAAGCTGAAGTCTTCTTTGATCTTTAATCCTCTGATTCAAATTGAATTGCTTGATTTGTTTTGTTGTTAAAGTTTGAAGTTTGTTTTAAGTTTTAGATGGTGTCCATTTTCATTTTTCATAGGTTGAAGAAACGAACTGAGATGAAGAAGATATGTATATGAAAAATGAAGTTACAGGGTGATAAGTTTATTTGTTTAAGCTGATATGAAGTGTTGTGATGGCTTCATTAATGGCCATGTACAAATGAATATTTTTTCTTCATTTCGGTGGCTGATGGATATATGTATGGTGTACTAATGCTTCATGCATTAATTACCTTGTACAATCTACACTTATCTAATTTTGCTAGTACATAGATATTTTTATTTTCCTTTTACTTGTTCTTGCCTGGTTGCTTTCTTTTCTTTACTTTGTCTATGTTCTTGCACTTGCCTGCATATCTACTTTACAGTCTACATTATATCTTACCTGCCTTTGTCTGGTTTCATACTGGTGAATATATATTTGTTTGACTAACAGATTTGTTACTTCAATGTATATGTCTCTTGTTTCATAGATATGAATGTATTTGTTTACTTTAGCCATTTATTTTATTTCTTGTTTCATTTTGTTCTTGCATAACTACTTACAGGCTACCTTCTTATTTTTACTTATCTGGCAGCATTCACTTTATGTACATATTATAAAGTTGTTTTAGTCCTTTGTTATAAAATTTTAACTTAAGTATAAATATATACTTTTATACTTAAACAATTTGCACTTTTATCTTTCTTTTATTTTCAAATTTAAACTATAAAACACTTAATTTACTTATTATTTTATTTTCATACTTATGTTAATATCATATATTTGATTTATACTTAAGTTTAATATTTGTAAGGTTTATTTTATTTTAACATTTTTTTTGAAAGGTTTCATTTTAAATTTCAAACCATAATTTTTCCAAAACACACACACACATACACACACACATATATATATATATAAATTTAAAATAATAATTTCTATTTATATAACAAATCCATTTGTAAAGATATTACATTATTAATATTGTTTAAAAATAACTCATTATTAAATTAAAATAATTTATAAAAGAAACTATCTCTTTATTAATAAATAACATATATTTATTTGAATTTAAAGAAACTCAAATCAATATATCAATAAATTTCACAATTTTTATTCAAAAATTCATTTAATTATCAAATTAAATGTAATTAGAATTCGGGGTCGTTACAGACTTCCCCCCTTAAAAGAATTTCGTCCTCGAAATTGCACAGGGAGACACAAAGATAGATGAAAAATATTTCATCAACTCAAACTGAATATCTATTCTGCATTTGGCTTACCAAATCAGAATATCAATAATAGATACGAGAATGAATCTATTTAACAATCAACAAAATACTCGGGTTATCCAGATCTACGAAATATGCAGTGATATCGGTTAGTTTGAAGGGATAACCAACCATTCGTAGAACATATCCGAACCCAAAGAATAGATAGATATATGGATACAATTTCAAAACTTTCAGTTTAGAAACTAAAGTATACCTATCAACCATAGCAACCAAAGCAACCAATTCATCCAAACAAACAATTTTGGTCCATCCGGAGTTTATGTCCCATATTAATATATCGAATCTCCTTCCTGGATCTACCAGAAACTATCGAAGAATTGAGAAAAGATGTTGAACAAAAGAGATTGATAGATAAAAGATTGTTCCTTGTTGTTACAGAGTATTGACCATTTATAGTCGTATTCCCCTGTCCCCTATCTCATCCTCTTCTTGCACTCATACTCACTATCAGTGGATAGCAAGAGAATTTACTAAGGCATTTGAATGGATATCTGAGGAATACTCATTCTAGGGTATACTTTACCCTATCTCTAATGAGCTACTTAATGTGTTATACTCCTGAGCTAAAGTTTTACCCTCAGCTCTGATACCACTTGTAATAACCCAAAAACTCAGCCTTCGAAAATCGGCACCCGTACTTCACTTGTACTCAAAATGCCGTAGATTCAAATGCCGAATCTGGTTCATTGGAGCTTATAACACCATTAAGTATAACAACACAGCGGAATAAACGAAACAATGATATCATATACAACTCCAATGAATACAATATCCAGAATGATATACAAAGGATATACAACAATGATATCAATATGATACAACAATATCAGAGATATGATACAATGCTACAGTGGAAAGATAATGTCTTCAATGCCAAACTCCAAATAGTCCATCTCTAATCCAGAACTAGCTCGAACAACCATCAAGTTGCTATAAGCAAACAAGATAACTCCAGAATGAAGCGAATGTGATCGCCAAGATCCAAAGGCTTCAAAGATATCGAATCTACTACTACTATCTGACTATCTGGAAAACCCAACTCGGAACTGCCCGTGTGGAAAATTGTGGGCACCCAGAGTTTAGGAAAGGAACAATAAACTCCAGGTCAGTCATGGGACTGGTATGAGAAAGAAAAACAGTTTATCTTTAAACAAACAACAAAGTAATTTTAAACATTGAAATCCGCAATGCTTTTAGAAAATGAAACTACCATAAGACCTCCCGCCACACACACAATGCAAATGCAGAATTGGAGGATATTTCTTCTTATGATAGTCAAACATGCTTACTACGCAATAAAAATCTTTTGATATTATTATTAGTGCATAGTGGAAAACATTTCATAAGTATAATATTATTCTTAGCCAGCATAGACATTTCGAACTATGCCTACTATAGCTACCATCTAAATAGTAGGGCGCCACCATAAGTGAACGGCAGGTTCTACAACTAAAACCGTACATGGTTCCTATTGGAAATTGGATTTCCAACAAATGGTCAGGCTAAGGAACTTCCTACTGTCAATGGGATCGCCTCTGGATGGACGTCCCGAGAACCTACCCGGCTCTCTGCCAACACAAGGCCGGGTTACCTCTATAACTAGGTAACTACTTCTCGAGTATGCCACCCCCTGGTCCTTTGGGACCATAATCCGAGCGCTCGATAACTAACATCACACAGTAATAAATAAAGTGTGTCCATATAAGTATCTGGGCTCCATACCATGATACCACCCTTTTCCAGAAGGAAATGACATACCCTAAAGGGCGCGACCCTCATAACCTTACCGCATCATTCCTGTTTCGACCATTTCCGGGTTGTGAGGTCCGAAGAGGTCTCGTCCATAAAGCTACGCTTTTTCACAAAGCCACGCTTTGATCACAAATGATCAATAAATGATCATCACACAGCCACACTCAGCATGCCATACTACCAAATTGGGAGTATATCACTGATAAATTTCAACTACATAACCTCTGAGCTCGTACGTCTCAGAGAAGGGTGTTAAGCTAAGAGAATAAATCTCCACCACCAAACAGAAATGTATTTGAAAGAAATTAGCTTTATATCTCAAAGTGTAATGTCAGACATGTAACCATACAAGTCTGTTCTGGGTTCGAACAGAACCGAAGGCACTTCCAAAGAAGCCCTTGCAATCCGGGTATTCACAATCCCGATCGGACTTCCCATCACTTAGGGAATCTCTATACCGGGGCCACTCGGTGCAGAGACAATCGATAGGTTATCCTATTGTTCCCGCAAATACCCGGTCTTCAACACCGGTCTTCAAATGCGATCCATATACGACGTATCATTATTCGGAATGGGTTATATGACACAAAGGTCCTCTCCCGGCTAAACCGAATAATGAGCGCAATATTTAAAAATATATGAATATTGGGATTTCAATTAAGTCACAACTTATTACCCAAAACTTCTCTTTTCGAATGGTTTAAAAACATTACCATTTAATCTTTTACATAAAAAGATTAATCTCACAAATTTCACTTAGTTTCACAAGGATTCATTCATAGATTTTCCAAATCAATTTCCATTTCAATTGAATTAACTCGTTAAATCTTTAAATCAAGATTTAATTCATAGCTTTCAAAACACTCATTTTGAATGGTTTAAACAAATCACCATTTTAAATCTGTTAAAACAAATAGATTCAATTCATAACTTGGAAAACCATTTTTCAATTCAAACTTGAAATTCCTTTAATTCAAATTGGAAATTCATTTCTTATATGAAAGCTTTTATCATTTGAAAACAAACAGTTTTCATTCCGGAAAATATGATTCATTTATATGAATTAAAATCCTTGGGTTAAATTCAAATTCTCAAAACCATACTTTTAAAATTCATATAAACATATTTATAACATCTTTAACCGTAATTTCCAAACATAGAATTCAATTCCAAATTTTGAATTCAAATTCAAATTAAATTATTTAAATTTGAAGCTTTACCAAGTTATTCAAAATAACTTTTATCTTAAAAACTCCTTTTCAAAAGCTTTAACATTTGACCCAAATCCATTTCCAAAATCAATTGAAATTAAAATTTCAATTTCAAAAATATTAAATTCAAATCATCTGTGACTTAACCGATTTCCTCATGAAATCCATATTTGTGTGTGTCAAGGTGCGGTCCAAGGGTTTAACACAGTAGTGCAACATCATTCAATCATCACAGATTCAAATATAACAATATATTTGATAAGCGGTATAAACTATAACGTTTATCTTTCATACACAGATCACAGATAGATATATGTCACAGATAATAAGTTACAGTCATCACAGCTTGAATTAAAACAGTTCATATCATACAGCATCACATAGAAATCAGGATATATCACAAATCATTACAGATCAGTGATATCAACCAATTCACAATATTTCAAACATCCATAAGTAAGATTAATTAATTATCTGATTAATTCAAATCAGATTAGTTACCTATGAACAAACACTGATCCTGGTTAATTAGTTATTAATTGCAATCCATTTCTATTAATTAACCTTAAATTAAAAATTAATTCTTTGATTAATTATCCTTAATTAATTACAATAATTAATTAATTAATCCTCAATTAATAATCATCCCTTAATCACTTTCATTTATAAATTAACCTTTACTTAACTAATTATTCTCAAATTAATTTATCACATTAATTAATTACCTTTAATTAATTACAATAAGTGATTATTCTCAATTATCTTCATTAATATCAAAATCTTCAATTAATAACCTTACAATTTATCACATTATCCTTAAATCAATTATTGCTTAATCACTTGATTAATCAACCTTAATCATTAATTAATTACTTTTAATTAAGTAATTATCTTTAAGTAATTAATTTCCTTTAATTACTTACATAAATTAATCTTACTTAATTAATTATCCTTTAATTAATCACTTAATTAAATTGATCACCTCGATAATTAATCTTTAAGTAATTACATAATTAATTCTTTTAATTACATTGGGTAATTATCTTTTTAAATTACTTTCATTAAGTAGTTATCATTTAATTACTTTCATTAAGTAATAAACCTTTAATTAATAAAAAAACATTTTATCTTTTAAATGACTTCTTAATTAAGCTATTCAATTTTTATTTAAAATGAGCTTAAGGATTAATAAGTGAAAGCCTATATACTAAAATACTTTAAAACTTTGATTAAGTAAAATCACTTATTTTAAAATCTTTAATTAAACCCAAACTTTAAATAAATACTTATTGTATAAAAGAATTGTTTTAACAAAATTTGTTAAAACTTTATTTAAAGCTTACTTTAAAAACCTGTGATAATTTTCTTTTATTTTAAACTTGGATTTTCTTTGCTCTTAAAAACCTGTTAACTAAATTTACTTTTATTTTTAAAAACCCTGTTATCATTACAAACAACCCGAGACCAAGACTAATTTCCCCGATCAAACACTCGAGCAAACCATTCATTTTCTCGTGCACGAACCCGAGCTTTCGTTTTCTCCTCAAATTCAACAGCAACCAAACCAAAACCCGCTGATACACAGACACTCGTTCATGTGCACAGGCGAATCGATCACCTTCGACCATCGATGCCAATGCCGGCATGTCATCGAACCTCCCCAGATTTGATTCCGATCACCCAAAAACAGCGCAAGGCCAAAAATCGAAAAACGAGCAATGACATCCTCACCTGGAACACTCCGATCAACCAAACTCACCACGCTCTGACACTGCCGACCACCAGGAGACTCGAAACTCCGGCCACACGATCGCCAACGTTCAAGCTTCCATCACCCAAAATCTTGTCGCACTCGATCAATTGTAGAACTCGTGTTGATCGAATTTCCTGGCCTAGTGAAAACTAGGGTTCCAGAAAAGAATCAACCACCGCTGCCTCCTCGATGAAATGCAGCACCATCAAGCATTTTTCCTAGAATCTCTAATCACTCCTCCATCATTACTCAAAATCCCGACTTCTCCTAGTACTTGGATCACCAACAATTGACTATAACCCATTTTCTGTTCAAACAAGAACTGCAGCCTCAATTCCAAACTAAAAACTATGATTTTAGTTTTAAAAATCATGTTTTTGTTTAAGTTTTCAATTTATAATACTGAATTTATAAATTGTTATATTTGAGTTTTTTACCTTTATTTAACATGCTCTGATGGTTTAAATTTACAAAGACAACACCAATTTGTTTTTACCTAAACAAGTTCTTAAACTAAAAACTATGGTATAACCAACATATTTTGTTTAAAAATTAGAGCCTATAAGAGAATGGGTAAAAAGATTTTGGGGTTTGAATTTGTTTTAACCAATGTAACCTGGAACAGAACTAATGTTCATGTTTCCAAACATGCATACCTCATTTCATATATATACATATACATATATACTTGCAGATATATACACATTCATACAATATTTCCAAATCATTATCATCATAGGCATAAGTATTAAGAGAAAATGGGTTTTAAAAAATAAAGTTTGCTCACAGGATATTGAAACAGAGAAGCCTGTTAACATGCAAACCTATATATAAACAGATTAAGTTTAAAGATGGAAGTTTGCTCACCTATTTTCCAGAAGAAGACATAGTTCTTTGACACTGGTTTTTGAAAATGCAAGCTGAAGTCTTCTTTGATCTTTAATCCTCTGGTTCAAATTGAATTGCTTGATTTGTTTTGTTGTTAAAGTTTGAAGTTTGTTTTAAGTTTTAGATGGTGCTCATTTTCATTTTTCATAGCTTGAAGAAACGAACTGAGATGAAGAAGATATGTATATGAAAAATGAAGTTACAGGGTGATAAGTTTATTTGTTTAAGCTGATATGAAGTGTTGTGATGGCTTCATTAATGGCCATGTACAAATGAATATTTTTTCTTCATTTCGGTGGCTGATGGATATATGTATGGTGTACTAATGCTTCATGCATTAATTACCTTGTACAATCTACACTTATCTAATTTTGCTAGTACATAGATATTTTTATTTTCCTTTTACTTGTTCTTGCCTGGTTGCTTTCTTTTCTTTACTTTGTCTATGTTCTTGCACTTGCCTGCATATCTACTTTACAGTCTACATTATATCTTACCTGCCTTTGTCTGGTTTCATACTGGTGAATATATATTTGTTTGACTAACAGATTTGTTACTTCAATGTATATGTCTCTTGTTTCATAGATATGAATGTATTTGTTTACTTTAGCCATTTATTTTATTTCTTGTTTCATTTTGTTCTTGCATAACTACTTACAGGCTACCTTCTTATTTTTACTTATCTGGCAGCATTCACTTTATGTACATATTATAAAGTTGTTTTAGTCCTTTGTTATAAAATTTTAACTTAAGTATAAATATATACTTTTATACTTAAACAATTTGCACTTTTATCTTTCTTTTATTTTCAAATTTAAACTATAAAACACTTAATTTACTTATTATTTTATTTTCATACTTATGTTACTATCATATATTTGATTTATACTTAAGTTTAATATTTGTAAGGTTTATTTTATTTTAACATTTTTTTTGAAAGGTTTCATTTTAAATTTCAAACCATAATTTTTCCAAAACACACACACACACATATATATATATATATATAAATTTAAAATAATAATTTCTATTTATATAACAAATCCAATTGTAAAGATATTACATTATTAATATTGTTTAAAAATAACTCATTACTAAATTAAAATAATTTATAAAAGAAACTATCTCTTTATTAATAAATAACATATATTTATTTGAATTTAAAGAAACTCAAATCAATCTATCAATAAATTTCACAATTTTTATTCAAAAATTCATTTAATTATCAAATTAAATGTAATTAGAATTCGAGGTCGTTACATATACTCATTATTAAAATCCGAAGAGGGAACTTGTCCTATTCATGGAATTTAAAAGGTGATCTCACCATTATCCCGCCCATAGCACTTGTTGAATACGGAAGTTGATATTGAATAAAAGTAGAGTGATTTCCATAATCCTATTTTCTCAAAAGATAATCTTTAAAAATGATTTGAGAAATATTCAAAAAAAGAGGTTTAAATGATTCCGTATAAAAGAATATTTTGAAAATATATATATCTCGAAGATATTTTGGTAAAGAAAAATGAATGAATCAAAAAACAATCATCTAATTAAATCATTTTTATCGATGATTGGATTTTGAAGGAACCGGGGTCGGGTTTGGGTGATTCCTATCCAAAAACCACTTCGAACCAATTTACGTGTTCGAAGATTGAAGATATTTGAAGACAGAGATATTGAGACGAATAATAACGAGGGACTACTTATTGATTAATTGGGGATAAACTCACGATTCACTATATTGTAGTAGTGGTCTCTTTGTTATGAAAAATCTCAGAACCACAAGGACTTCTCGCATAGTAATGGCCAAGGAAAGTACCTTCGGTTTCGTTCAGTCCCAGAACGAACTTGTATGGATGAATGTCTGACATTGTATTCCAAATCACAATGAGTGATCTCTATAAGAGTATATCAATCGATGGCGGAGAAGATACCTTCTCTTAGCTTAACACCCTTTCTAGAGACATACGAGCTCAGGAAGTTATACGTTTGTAGAAATAAGTCGTGTGAATGTGGAATGGCAATATGGCATTCAAAAGTGAAAGAAGATGTGCTATATGAAAAGGTAATCGTTACCTCGAGCCTCATCAACCGAAAATGACCGAAAAAGGGTTAGTTGCAGCTAGGCTAAGTGGGTCATTCCCAATTAGGGTATGATCATTCCCTTCTTGATATATTTCTTCCCGCTATGACGTTAAGGATGTAAATTAATGTGGATGTATGCGAAGAGAGCTCTTGGATAAAGGTTGGTAACGACCAGGGGATGATATATTCGGTACTATCTAGTTACAGAGATAGGTCAGTCATGTGTTGGTAGAGGATCCTTTGTGATGGTCCTCGGTACATTCCTCTAGAGATGTACTATCGGAAGGTAGTCCCTTCACCTGGTCATTTGTATGGAAATCCATTCTCCAATAAGAACCTACGGATTTGTTTGTAAAACCTAGTATGCTGGAATTTAATAAATGTTACAATTTCAGCTAAGATTAATAAGTTTATTTGCAAATGTTTATAAAGAATGTCATTAAAAATAATATCCCCAAATTTTACGTAATAAAGAGTTTTGGTTATTATAAGATAAAAACCCGTTCTGTGTTTATGTCCGGTGTGGTCTTATGAGATACCTTTTTGTTTTCAAAACATCGTACTTTGAGTTCTCACACCAGTCCCATGACTGACCCGAAGTTTGTTTTTCCCTTTAAACTCAGGGTGCCCTATTTTTCGAGCAGCCGTGTAGTCAGGATACCTTAGGAGCATTTTGGAGCATGTTGGGGAACATTTTGGAGAAGTCTTTTAGAGCTATGAAGATGAAATACCCTATGTGCAGTGTGGTCTTATGAGATACCTATCTATATTCCGCTGTGTTATGTAGTATGTATTTTCCAGCATATGTACGGATACACAGTTATAACTATCCCGCTGGATTTGTATTTGACTTTGATCATTTATGTATAATTAAAATGTTGAATGCGATGTGAGATTCTATTATTGTGTTATCTTTTATCTTCAATTTCTTTTACACCCCTGATAATCTGCCTCCCCGACACTTGGATTTACGGCACATGAATACCGTAGATGTATTAGTATCGATTTCTGAGGGTCGAGGAGATGGGTCGTCACATTAAATTTATAAGTTAGTTTTGAAGATATAAAATTTAAGATTTTACTTATAATTTTATTATTTTTAAATACATAAATAAGATTTAATTTAATAATATTTAATAAAAATTTAGTTTAATTAATATTTATATAATAAGTTTTAAACTATTTATTTAAATTTATGTTAATATTTTGGAAATAGATTTTTTATAATAACTTTAATATATATATATATATATAATATGTTGAAAATATTTATTTAAATTTATGATAATATTTTGAAAATAGATTTTGTGATAAATTTAAATAAACAAAAGTTGGAAGATAAATTAAAGTTGGTTTGGAATTTAATCTATTTGAGAATTAACTATAAATAAGAACTTATTTGAAACTTATTGATTTTGAGATGTTAAAGGTATGATTTTTATAACTTGATAACTTAATTTTGATTAAAGGTGACTAAATGAATATTTTCGATTTTAAATAAATTGAAATTGAATAATTAATTTTGATTTAAACTTGTAATTTGAGATTTTATTTAAATGCCTATAAAAGTGATTAGGTGAACATTTTAGAATTTAATATAATTGAAGTTAGATATTTAATTATTGATTTTATTTAAATTTGTAAATTGAGATTTTATTTAAATATTATTAAAAATGATTAAGTGAATATTTTCAAATTTAAATATAAATTAAAGTTGAATTTTAAAATATAAATGAAATTTATCAAATTGAATTATTGAAAATTGTGTGTATATTTAACATTGAAACCTATTGAATTGGAAGTGGTTTAAAATTATAGTTCGAACTTAGATTTGAAATCGAGATAAATTAAAATGGTTTTAATGAGAATTTGAATTTAAACTTTTGACCTTTTTAATCGAAATTGTTGAACTGAGATTGATTTAAATTGAATTTTGGAATTAAAGTTGATTTGAATTGATTTATGAAAATTGGAAGAAACAGTTCTAACTTGGATCTATTTTTGGTATATACATTGTTATATATAAATAATTTTATATATAGACTATTTTAATATATAAACTATTTCTATAACCTATTTTAAATATAAACTATTTTAATTTATAACTATTTTAATATATATACTATTTTCAATATTTAAACTGTTTAAGTTGGAAAGTAATATGATTTCAAAGGTGAATATGATTTCGAAAGTGATATGATTTCGGAAGTGAATATGATTTCGAAAGAGATATGATTTTTAAAATGAATATGATATTTTGATATGAAGTATGAACTGTTTGAAATGAAAGTGACCACGGTGTGAAATAAGCGTTTGGTTGTTAAAGAGACCGGGATCGGATATTGTCATACTCTCTACCAATACCGAATACTACTTTAACAACTGTGCACGTGGTGGAGATTCCAGAATGAAGTAGGATGGTTTGGCGACGATTCTGTATGAGGTATTAACGCAGCCCTGACTCCCGCGAGTCAGCTTGATGTGGCTAAAACAGGAACCATGTTGAGCCAAGTAAGGTCGCTCCTCCGATCGGGCACATTTCTTTGATACCATTCTATTACTTTGTGATTTGATGGGGTGCACCTTTGATTTGGGAGTGTGTCTCGAGGTGGGTAGTAGTAGCTGATAGATGTTACCACCAGTACGGATCCTCAAAACGATAGTATCCTACCCTGGGCATTGCCTCGCGTGCCTTGTCACATGCCTTATCGTGCCCTCTACGAGTTTGTTTTGTACCGTACCTATAGAGTGCTCCCTGAGTATCCCATCAGTTTGGTGGGGCTTACAGTATCTGTATAGACTACGAGAATAGACAAAAATGTGTTAAGGGGGATATGGGTAATGCCTTAACGCTATTATAATAGTTTACTTTACTATGGACATTATCTATGTAATGTATTATACTATGTATGTAAATAGTTTAATGGATCCTTAGAGGATGGGTATCCCAACTATCCTTTGAGTTACTTTGTATTTCACTTGAGTTGATTTACTAGTATAAGAATGTTAATCCTGACTCGAGTGTTTTGTGTTTTGCTTTATGCTCGGGTCAGACTGAGTGACACAGCATTTGAGACTCACGTTTGGAGCTTGGAGTTTTGCTTGAAGATCTGTCTTATATCTATCCAGGTTTCAGTTATTCCAGTTATCTTCAGTTGTTTATATTCAGACTTGTTATTTGCTTATGTATTAGAGATTCCATTGTAATTGAGATATCCATTGTATTTGTTTTAGACTTTGATGTTTATATAGTAGCTTCATGAACTACTATTTATCTATTCCACTGCTGATTGTTTTATTACTTTGTGTCTATGATTCTGTGATTAATTTATTTACTGTATATGCTAAGCTTTGCCAAATATAAATTAAAAATATGTTGTTTTAAGCAATTCAAGTCCGACATGAGTGGATGATTGTCGATTTGAATGGTTCGAAATAGCAGGTCGTTACACTTCCAAATTTACCCTCGCCTTCAATTTCCAAAATAGAGTCAACTATTTCTAAAATATCATTCTATATCTTATAATAAATCCACCGTTTGATTTATCCTCCAATTATTAAACGATAATAATTTATTTTAATTTCTAAACCCCGTTTATAATTCGTACTTTTATTAACAATATACGATTTTACAAATCTTCACTTCCTTTGTAAAAATAACACTCTTGTAAATTATCCAATTTATAAATTTCACATTCATAAAAAAATCATAGTATATGCATCTATATACATATATATCACTTATACAAAGTTGGTTAATAAATATTATGTCAAAATATTTCTATTTCCCTTTTAAAACCATATCCCTTCATTAGAAAAGAATGACATATTCTCTAGGATTTTAAAAATCTTTATTCATGGTACAAAAACTCTTTTTAAAATATTTCATAAAACTAATTAATTATAATATCTAAAAAATCTTACCTTTGATTTTAAAATAAATTGCTCCTTCAAATAATTAGGACTAATTATTTAAACATATATAATTTTTCCAAATCGCTTGGAAATCCCCTTTTAAATAAATCACTATTTTATGGTATCTTTAAATACCAAAATATAAGGCCCAGTGCTACTTAAGCACTAATAAACAAAATCATGTTCATGTCATCCAATATAACATCCACCATATCATATATCATAATATATATGAAAACTAAATTCTAAAGTGTGAGAAATCATGTTGGATCCCTCCAACCTGTCCCACTGCATCACATACAGTATATAATCATAAAAATATAAATCAACCACTTCGAGGCAAGATTCGTATACAAAGGGTCATCCGCTCTTACACGGGAATGTAATAGGGTCATATCCGCCCCATGGGCGGGAATATATCCAAACCAACTAATAAATATAGTAATTCATCCAAATAAACATTCAATAATTTTTATCAACAATATATCATACTAGTTAACCAAAAAGGTGTGTTTAACTCACCGAAGTTTTCTGTTATTGCCGAGGCGTTCCACTTTGGATCTAAAATCAAACGATGTCCGATTTTGGCCCAAATTTCAACTATCTCTAAATTCGTCCATGCGAAGCTTTCATCGTTACGAGCGCAATGCAAAAATCTTCGCCTCGATTGGACCTCGTATGAGAGAGTTATGCAATTTTTAAGTTAACAGGATTCAAATATAATTTAGTTTCACTAATTTCTTTAATTATCAACTAATTACGTTATAAACCTTCTCTTCCCTCCTAATTCCCCCCTTCTTCCTCGATTTAAAACTGAATCCGAGGCGCCTTTTCATTTGATCGCCATCGCTACCGGAGCCCACCGCCACCACACCCCAGAAGCACCTCGCCAAGGCGAACCCACTGCCACCATCGCCATCGTGAAACGCCGCTGTTCGCCTAAACGAACCCACCAAGAATTTACGTTCAACTCCCGATTACCACTTCCACGCACTCCCGTTGGACCCAAGCTTTGGTCGCGCCTAGCTCTCATTCCCACGGTCCTTTCACCTTCACAACCCATCGCCCAAAGCCCAACGAATTCGCCAAACTCGGCAAATTAAGAAAACGCCGTTCATTTGAAAGTCGACGCCACCACGCCACGCTATAGCCTAATCCAACAGTTGATCTTCTTCATCTTGATGTCGCGTACAACTTCCAAGTTGAGAGCCTTACCTGAAAATGTGTGGATTGGTTCCGATGGTTCTCGGCCATTGGATGAGGTGATGTTGAAAGTTTTAAATTTCCAAAAGGAAATTCTCTGATTTGGCCAAGCATATAAAGGTAGAAGGTTATGAAATTCCATGTGGTGGTATGGTTGAGAGCATGGGTAGTTATAATGAGAAGCATGGTTAATATATATATATATATATATATATATATATATATATATATATATATATATATATTCGAAAATATCAAGTTACTATACGCTCGAAAATATCGAACCCCTATCGAGACGTGACGCCTAGCGTTCTATATGTAATACCCCTATTTCAAATACAATGGAACTTTTTTCGAGATGTAATTCGATAATATGCAGTAGATAACTTTTCAAATCCAATTATAATAAAATTTTCTGAAATTAATTTATACGCGTTTCGATCTCGCACGATCAAACTATACGTCCAATCGCCACGATAATCGTCGGTATACAACAACTCACTATTACGGACCCAATGCCACTAGTTTCATCGAAATCCGAGACATTGCCCGGAAGGCAATTTTTACACGTTAATTAAAACGAATTATTTCAAAAACCGAACTAATTACTTTAATTCTAAATTAAAGGTTTACTATCTTTATTCTTATTTAAACAGAATTTTAATCAATTTTCGAAATCATTTTTATTCACATTAAATTCTGGATTTAATTATTTAAATAATTCCGAATATTAAATTCAACAATTTAATTATCAAATAAATCTCTAATATTTGTAATTCAAGTTATTTAACTTATAAAATTAGCTTTTTAATATTTAAAATCAATTAGATACGAATATCTGGGTCGTTACACTTTATGTATATACATATATCACTATATGTGTATATCTTATTTTATTAATCAACATTTAATTAATTTATTAATTAATTTAAACAATTTTTAATTAATATAAAATTTATTAATTTTGAATTTTTATCATTACTTACCTTAACATTTTAAGATAAATGCATATATATCATTACATATATTGATTTAATTAATCAGTTAACTAAATAAATAAGATAAAAGATTCGAAATTAATTTATTAATTTTTAGAACAATTTTGGAATATATTTTATAACATTTATAAAGTTTATTTCATATTTTAAATTTAACTTTTAAATTCAAAATATCTTTTAAATTTTCAAGCAGATTATGAAAATTAGCCCAAGACCCAAAATCAATTCGGGCCTTTATATTAGGAATAACCTTTTGGCTTAATTCGTCCTTTGAACTAGTCCAATAGCAAGGTAAGGCAGCGTACTTACTCTAACCTAACCTTAAACACTACCCGTAATGACCCAAAATTTCGAACACTTTGTATTTAAATATATGAATTATTTAAATATTGGAATATTGGATTTAATGTAAATAAATTGATGAAATAACCTTGTCAACCCCGTTTATAGTAATAACTAATGATAAGAAATTTATTTTTCAAATTTGTTTACAAAATAAATAGTTTGAATAAATATCGATAATGAGACCGGAAATTGTTTAATCAATAAACAGTCTCGAAATGCGTGAAGTTACCCTTCCAGGGCACTGTCTAGGATTTTGATGAAACAAGTGCCATCGAAACCGGAATAATGAGATGACATATGCCGACAAGTTTCCTAGTGATCGGATGTACTATGTGATCGTACGAGCTTGTAACGTGTGTCGATTAATTAAAAAAACTAAATATAATATATATTATTATATATACCCCTTCACCCACACTTCTTTGTCTCATCACTTTTCACTTTCCCTCTTTCTTTCATTTAATTTTCCTATAACAAAGAAAATACACTAGTCGCTATTTAAAATGAATTAGATCCAAAGCCAGGAACGACATGAGAAGCCGTTGTTGGATTCTTTGAACTCATATGGATGAGGGTTTCCAATCTGTGGTGTCAAAGTTGGTTGGAATTGTGGTTGGTGATGGTCTATTGTTGTTGCCGAAGCTAAGGTTTGTCCTTGGAGAAGCTAGGGGTTGAGATTGGCCAAGGCAAGGGTAGCGTTGACTTTCTCATGTGAAGGCGAGTTTATGATGGTATTTTGGGGTGGTGTAGTAGCTCATGGCAAAATAAGACATTTCCCTTGTCGTTTGTGGAGTGTCGGGTTGGAATTAGGAGGACGGGATCGAGCTTCCCTTTTTGGTGTGTATAGCGAAGCCTGCACAAAAAGGAGATGAATAGAAGTGGCGGTGCGACGTTTCATGGAGTGTAGCTTGAGCTCGAGGAGGGGGGTTGCATGCGTGGTGTGGTTCTGTGCGTGTACATGAGATTTTGATTTGGGGAAGAAGGGGCTTAAAATTAACGAGGTAATTAGTTTGTTAATTAAGTTATTTTTTTAAAGATTAAGAGGGTTGAATGGTCTTCTACCAATTTATTAAAAAACAAAGAAATTACAAAGGCAAGAAAAACATAAGAAAGCAAAGAAAATAAAAGAATGCTAACCAAATAAGGAAGTCCTAAATATTCCAATAGGAATTACTCAAAGTTTCACATTCGGCTAAGGCACGGTTCCTCATTAATAAGATGAAAAGCGTATTCCTTGTTTTCACTTCCCCTTTGAAAGTCTTGCGTTCATTTCCCCCAAATAGCGTAAAAAACCTCTTTAAGGTTGTGAGCAGAAGCCTAGCTTTGCTAGTTCTCCATCTCGTCCCCTTAAAGATGGTGTACCATTCAGTTCTAGAATCCAGTGAAGGCCTTTGAAGATCAAGGTATCATAGCAGCCTGTCCCAAATGTAGAAGGAGAAAGGACATAAGAAAAAAGGCAATTGGTAGTTTTAGGGGAACCATTACAAAATATACATTGAGAATTCTGTAGCAAACCCTATGCATAAGATTGTCTCTGGTGTGTAGTGCATTTTCGCTAACTTTCCATAGGAAAAATTCTAAAGCTTAGAACCTGAGTTCCAGATATAACTATGCCATGGAAAGAGTTGCATATAACTGAAGCCCAAGATAGATTTATACATTTTGGAGATTTCATGAGGTTTATCACACCATAGTGTAGAATAAGGAGCAGATAGATAATTCTTTCTTTCAACAATGGACCAAAGAGCTCTAACCTGGACAGAACTGGAGTATGGGAGAGAGACACTACCACCATCAGTGTAGGATTCAACTTTGGCAGCATTAAGAATGCCATTGAGGTTTCTGATGTTGCAGCTAATAAAATTAGAGAACATGAGGACTTTACAGCCTAGGGGTCATGCCAGAAGTATATGTGTTGGCTAGCTTCCATAGAGTACTGAAACTAAGGGAGGCAAGAAGATCTCAAATTGAGAAGGCTTTTCCAAGTCTAGCAACATTCAAGGGGCATGGACATAGTCCAGAAATGGTTATTTTTTGTAAGGTTTGATTTAGTCCATTGAGCCCAGAGATTATGACCATTAGAAGTAATTTATTGATAAGGGCAGATAAGGAATCCTTATTCCATATCTTGATGTTCATTATGCCTAAGCCACCTTACACATAGGGAATACATATTCTTTTTGAAGAAATAGGGACTAATTTAGAGGAATGCGGGTTTTCATGCCATAAAAAATGGTTTAAGGCTGAGTTTATCATGTAGATCAGTTTACATGAAGAATGTAAATGCGAGCACATTATAAGCACATAGAAGTGGCTATGAATTTTGCAAAAATTACTCTACCAGCAGCGGAGAACTTAGAGGCGGGCCATATGGATAGTTTAGAGATGATTTTTTTCATATAGTGGTAGACATTGGGTGGTTGAGATTTTAAATGAAAGGTTAGGGGCACCAAGATAGAGCTCAGTAGGTGAAATAAGAGAGAGGAAGGTCAGGGTGAGGAGGTTGATTCTAACAAGATTATTTATACCAACAAACAACATTTTGGACTTAGATTTGTTTACTACTAGTCCAGTACGGTAATGGAATTGATTCTGGGTAGCAAAGCAATTGGAGATGGATTTGATATTTGGTTTGTTAAATAAGATCAGGTCATCAGCAAACATCAAGGAGGTTATCTTTGGGGACTTACACATAGGGTGGAGATCAATTAGCTTCAAAACAACCGCCTTCTTAATCATACATGAGAGAAGTTCCATGATTGCAATAAACAGGTAGGGGGAGATGGGGTCACCCCACCTTATGCCACAAGTGTCCTTGAAATATGTGACCATTGATGTTTAGGGAGCAGTGGATAGTTGAGATGCAGGTGTAAATCCATGCTAAGAATGGAGTAGGAAACTTCATTGCATAGAGGATGTTAATTATGGAGTTCCATTGAATCGAGTCGAAAGCTTTTCGAATATCGAGCTTGAGCAAGCATATAGGAGATATGGTTTTCCTTGTATAACCTCTCATCAGTTCCTATGTTAGAAGAATATTGTCCATAATGTTCTTAGAAGGGAGGAAAGCATTCTAGTTGAGGGAGATAATGTAAGACAATGCCAGCTTCAACCTGCAAGCCAGGATCCTAGCAATACATTTATAAATTACACCGCAGCAAGCGATGGGACAAAAATCAGCAATAGATGAAGGGTAAGGGATTTTAGGGATTAAAGCCAGCTTAGTAGCAGTGATGCCAGATATCATTTTGTTGCTTTAAAGAAACTCTTGATAGCTTTGATGACATCATTACCAGTAACGTCTCAAACTTCTTTGGAATAATAGGCATGGAAACCATATGGACCAGGGAAGCTGTAGGACGTCATGGAAAAAATTGATTGTTTAATTTTAGTAGAGGAAACCTCGGTAATAATAGAGAGCCTGGATTCCTCAGAAATAAAAGGTAAGTTGTATGATGGAAGTGAAGAGAAATAAGGAGTAGATGGGATGGAGTTGGCAAGGATATCTTGAAAGTAGTCGAGGAAGGATTGACTGATACTATCTGGACCGGAGCAAAAGACATTACTCTTGTCCAGAATGGAGTTGATCTTCTTTGTGGCATTCTTGGGTTTAAGGAGTTGTGGAAGTTATTAGGTTTTTTATCTCTATGGGTATTCCATTGAATTTTAAGCTTCTATCTTGCCATCATTCCTTCATCATAGATAACATGTTGGAGTGAATCTCTAAGTCTATGTCCTTTCATGGAAACTGAAAGATCAATGGGGATGACTATCATTAGGCCATGAATAGCAAGGAGATCTCTTTTGATGTTTGGGGATGATATGGTGCCATCACCAAAGGTGTTGAGAGCCTAAACTTTCAAAATAGTTTTCATGTTCTTGAGTTTAGCTTGTAAAATATACATAGGATTGCCAAAGTGGTTAGTATTTCAATTATCACAAATAATTTTTTAAAAGTTAGGATGCTTAGTCCAAGCATTAAAAAATGAAACTGAGGAGTGGCCTTTGGAGTCAGCATTGCCTCAGTCAAGAATGATTGGAGAATGGTTGGATAAAGAAGGAGGAGGATAGTGAGCAATAAGGTGAGGCCAAGATGATAAATCATTCAGGTTGAAGTAGGATCGGTCTAATCTACTGATGTGCACGTAAATGTGCATATTTTTACTTCCATATTTAATCCAATTTAATTAAATAAATGAGCATATAGGGTATTTTAAGACATTTAAACCAAAATTTCAAATGTCATCAAATCATCATTTATTCATCTTCATATGAGGCAAAATGGTCATTTTTATGCATATATTAATTTTGAGAATATTTACTTGGCATTTTATTTTTATTTGTAGGAAAATTGGATGGAAAGTAGAAGAAGTCTTCATGTATTCATGCATGCACAAAAGAAGGAAACAAATGAAGATGGAAATAATTCATTTCATGCATCATGGAGGTCCTCACCTACCCACTTACCTTGATCTACAATTAGGAGCTAATGCACAAGTTAATGGAGGTTAAAGTTACATGCGCACTTAATGGAGGATTAATTCATGCTAATGATAACTTGGTGGTCACACTTCCTAGAGGGGTATTTTGGGTAGTCCTCTAAAATATGCATTAGGGTTTCAAAATTGTATAAATACCCCTTATGTTTCATGTAATGAGCTCTTAGCCTCCTCTTTAGTTAGTTTAATTTTAGGCTCAAAAATAAACAAAAACTCTCTTTTCTTTTTCATGGCTTCTTATCCTTCTTCTTTTATGTAATTTATTCTTATGCAATGTTAATTCATGCTCTTTTCTATTTACATGCTCTCTTTCTTTTCATGTTAGTAGTGTAGATCTTCTTATTTATGCAAGTAGAATAGTTTTTAGTTATTTTAATTAGCTCTCTTCTTCCTTAGCTTGCATTTTTCCCTTGTTTATGTTTCATGTTGCAATCTACATTGGTTGAAATGATAACAAATATGAGAAGCTAAACCCCTTCAATTTAGGGGTAATGAAGCTCTCTTAATCATACAGATTCAACATAATTTGCTCATTTATGTTCTCTTTTTGTGCTTAAGGGAAATTTGCATGTTGATTTATGTTTATTCATGAATTTAATAGTCTATGATGTTAACCACATATAGGCTATTCTTACTCAAATAAACACAATTTACATCATCATCTAACTAATTGATTTTTGTAATGGAAGTGGATTTAGAATCAAAATTTGATGGTTTATGTTACTAATTCAATAGTAAATAAGCAATGCTTAAAATAGATTTTATTTTTAATTTCATTGTCATTTTCATAAGAGTTGATAAGTGGGTTTGGAGGGTGTGTTATAGTTTGATGGTTTATGATCGGCTAATTAATAGCACAAATATTCCATACTTATGATAAACACATCAATTAAATTCACTAATAACCAAAAAGAGAGATCATAATTTCATGTTGTGTTGATTTATGTGATCATGAGAGTGGATTTATCTCTAAATTGTCTTTTAATCACGTAGTTCTCATTCACTTTTATAGTAGTTAGTTTTTGCAATTTTTTGTAGTTAACAACACTCTCAAATTCTTGGTTTAATTTGATTGAGTAGAAATTTTAAAATCAATACAATTCCCTACGGATCGACCCGTACTCACCACGTACTAGAATTGTACGCCGTGCGCTTGCAGTTATTTTTAATATAAATTTGATCAGCTATTTTCTAACCGATATAAAGTTAGTCGTCAAACAAGTTTTTGGCGTCGTTGTCGGGGAATTAATTTGATTTTATTTCTATTCTTCGAATTATTATTATTTAATTTTAGTGTTTTTTCATTTTGTGTGTTAATGGGCATTTTAAAAAAAAAATTTGTAATGTGTGTTTGTGCGATTTTTGTTTTCAATTGATTTGTGCTTGTTGTTTTTCTATTAGCATTTGCAATTATAAAAATAACACTTCAAGAAATTGTGCAAATCTCAATTTCATTTGTACAAACTTTCATATTTATGTTTACATTGCAATTTCTGCTATCAACATTTGCATTGCATTTTCAGTGATTTACATTTACAATTTGCAATCTACATTCTCTTTTACAAACTGTCCCTTACCGTTCATTGTGCACTATCCCTTACTGTTCATCTGTGCATACAGACCATCCCCAACTCCTTGACCACATCATACATCAACTCCCTGACCGACAGTTCTTCTCTCTACCCATAACTCAGTCATACAACTCCTCCTTTACATTTCGACCACCTTCACTTACTTACTTACTTGCTGCCATCACTTACTTACTGCCATCCATCTCCACTGCTACCACTACATATCCTAAAACAATCACCTCATTCCCTTTGATGTGCATGTGCACAGTCCAATAACCATTGTTGCATATCCCTGTGAACCTTCTATCAACTTCATCCACCATAGCCAATATACACCATACTACCCTCTACCATCTCCTCCTTAAAATTGCTACTTCCATCTGCAGACATAAAACAACTCCATTACCACCATACTTGACACTCCATTCAACAATCCTATACCCTTACATACTTCATTACCCATTGCCAACATCCCCCCTTCATTACTTCAACTAATTGCTGCCTGTCATCATACCTAACCGCTCACACATTTCTGTGCATATCCATTCCCACAACTGTGCTGTCAATTCACCTGCATGTGCACATCCATATCACTGTCATTGGACCATTTCACTACCAAACGACTTCATTAACACACCCACAATCCTAAACTTCATCCTAAACTGCCTCTGTCAATTTCACATCTTCAAACTTTCCCTGCCTTCATGTTGACTTTACTGCAACTCACCACTTGATCACGTGATCACCTAATATCCTCTGTCAGTACTTCATCATCCCCCTTACAGACCACTCATATCCAACTACAACTTCATCTTGCATTGCCTCTACAACCTTCATACCACATCAAAACACCCTGCTAGACACCCTCTTTCACAACATCAATCACTACCCCTAGCCACTGCAATTCCTCAAAATACCCCCACGAGTGCACAAACTGACACACCACAAACATACCAGAGCACTACCGCCTTCCTCCATTCCCCTACCATACATCACTGACTATCAACCCCACAATTCTCACCCCTACCAAAACTGCCTATTGCACTGCATACTTCACTCATCATCATCCATCCAACTACAACAATAACCACTGTCTTCAATTTCCTCCTACATCTTCCTTGTTCCTTCATACTTAGATCCTCTAATTTCTGCCTGCACCACTTACATCCTGCTACATTGCCTCGGCATCATTCATCACAACTCATCAATACCACTTCAACATCACAGTGCACTACAATCATTAACCATCACTTCTCCAATCCCTCTGCTACAACACAAACCTCATCACCCAAAACACATCCTCCCCTATCAACTGCTACAATTCCTACTGCCATTCCTTCCACCAGTGTAACGACCCAGAATTTTTGATAAAAAAAATTCGAATATTTAATTGATTTTAAATATTAATAAATGGAATTCAGAAGTCGAATGATTTATTTTTCGAATATTGGGTTTTATTTGAGAATTAAGTCGATAAATTAAATAGTGAAATTCCAGAGATAATTGAAAATCGAGTTTAAAATGATTGAAATTGATTTGGAAAACTTTATTTAATCATACTGGAGTTATAGAAAGGTTATAGAACTTTTAAAATTGAATTGAAGTTAATTTGTGAAAATGGAATATTTTAATATTTAATTATCGACTGAAAATTAGCCATTTTTCGAACAGTCTCAGAATTGAACGAAACCAGTTCCATTGGATCCGTAATAGTTAGTTATTATCGGATTTCAATTTTCATAGCAATCGAAGTTATCGTTTGACCGTGGCAGCTCGAAACGCATCGATATCGTTTTAATTTTAAATCGTCAAGTTAAAAATAGTCATTTTTCAAAAGGTCTCGGATTTCGACGAAACCAGTTTCATCGGATCCGTAATGTGATATTATTGTAAGATTTCAAATTTCGTAATTTTTGGATTTACCGTTTGTCTGGTACGAATCAAAACGCCTCGAAATCGATTTAAATCGGTTTAATTTAAATTGATCGTTTATTGTCATATCTCACACAGACGATCGAATTAGCTTCCGAAACCTGTTCCATTGTGTCCGGAACGCGGGATAAACCCTAGAAACGCCGGTCACCGCGCGTAAATCGGAGTTTGGAAATTCCGGATGAATAGTGTTCGTAAAATCTCTATAAATATCCCCTTTATTTTCATTTTTAGAAGAAAAATAATAACCTAACCCTAATTTCAACCGGCCTCCACTCTTCAATATCAATGGCCGATAATCTCATTCCTTCTCCTTCTCTTTTCTTCAAATCCAAGCATCGATTCAGAGAACTTTCAACTGCAAGTATGTAGAGCTAATTGAGTACGACGAATCAAACGGCTATGATTGGATTTAGTGTTGTGGATTGACGGTAAATGAAGCTCGAAGGCAGCGGTTTCTCTCACGATTTTCGACACCAAGGTGGCACCGAGCTTGCCGGGGTCTAGGGCGAAGGTGGAGTTGGGGTACGCGCGTCGACTGGCGGTGTTTGATCGTCTAATCGATCAACGTAGGGGGGCGTGAAAATTTCTTGAACGAGGCGGCCGTGGGTTTTAAATCGCGCACGCGATTTTCACCTGGGGAAGAAGGCACGGGCCGATCTGGAGCAAGCAAAGGAAACGAACGGCAGAGATAATTTTGGGGTTTGAAATAATAATGAAATTTGTAAATAAATTTTAATAATTCAAATTGTGTAATTTCTTAAATACCGTATCTTGTTCTTACATTATCAGAAAATTACGAAACAAGATGCATTGGAATCGTATGGTCGAGCACTACGTGATGGAGCTTGATTGGAAAATTTTGGAGCTAGCGAAAATTTCGGGTAAAATTAAACACACGTTTAATTTTATTCGAAATAAAACGCTATAGATTGCGATCAGAAAATCAAGGTGAGATTTTTCTCACTCAAATTGAATGTGGAATTTTTGCAGTTGACTGATATGATTGCTATTTGGACGTGATATTAGATATAGTAGGATATATATCTATATATAGCAATATATACATATTGGCATATGTATATATTGGATTGATTGATTTCCCGCCTCGTATAGCGGATGAGACCCTATTGCGCCGTTAGTAAGCGGATTATTTTTATAAAACCCATATACCCCGATAATTCCGTACTGGAGTGGAATTGGTATTGTGCTAACATCTTTGGATGCAGGGAAACAGGTTGGAGGGATCCAACTGGATTCCTCAACTGTATTTACTTATTTACAGATATTGATGTATATTCTGTTATCATATTGATATATGATATTGACTGTTGTGATGGACTAATTGATGCTGTTGCATCATCGGATTTAGTTTTGAAATGTAAAAAAATACGACTTTTACTTTAAAAGGGTTTTTAAAGTGATTTTTGAAAATATACGTTTTATGGAATTTTTGAATCGATGTATAAACGTAAAATTTTAAAGTTATAAAAGTTATAATTTTTAGTGAAATATAACCGAAGTGTCGTTTTTGAAATAAAAGTCGATTTATTTATAAAATGGTTTAAATAGAGATTTTTGAATTTATTATGAAAGCTCTATATATAAGATTTATAAAATTTGATTTTTATAAATCAAAGTGATGAAATTATAAAGGAGTTTTAAAGACGTTTTAAATGATGTTAAAATGGGTTTTATAAAGGATAGAATAAATGATTTGTGAAGTCCTAAAAGAACGATTTTTGTAAATAAACGAATTATAAGTGTTTAACTTATAGAATGGACTTTTGGTAGAAAATTAAGTTATAAATTGAAGGGGATAAGCCTTTAAATAAAATGTGTAGAAAATATTGGAATGTGGTTAGTGAAGTATATTCACGATTTTGGACAGTGAATATATTGTTAAGTAAAATGGTTATGTTTGGGAAAGCGATATTATAAAATGAAGTTAATTGTTTTAAAAGATGTTTTAAAACGTGTTAAGTATCGAATACATAGATTTCAACATTCATTGTTGAAATAGACGTTTTCGAGAAATTTAAGGAAATGGTGGACTATAACACTGTTGTTATAGTAAATGATTTCCGGAAGGAAATGTTTTATATAGTATTGGGATTTATATATCTATCTAAATTTCGAATCCCTATACTAGTGATTTTGAGTCGTCGTAACGATGTTTTACGTAACATTCGTTTTGACTCAAATAAAGGTGTTAAAAGAATGTTTTCCTTAAAGAATGAATATATACTTAATTTGATTTAAGTATATCGAATATTTTCAAATGTTGAAAATAAATGATTTGTGAATTACTTATTATTAAATAAGTATGGAAATGTTTTCCAAAATGAAATGAAACGTTTTGAGATTTTATCTCTTAAAGATAAAATGAAGTTGAATATTTGAAATCGATTTGAGAATCGTATATCAGTAGATATTTTGAAATTATAAATTCACTATGGAATTTATAAAAGGAAGGGAAACTGTTTAGAAAAATAAATATTGATTTATTTTTAAAGTGTGGAAATTTTATATCTAGTGAAGATATTTTTGAAGATAAAATAATTTGGAAAAATTTTTGGAATCTGATGATGTTGCGCATCTTTATTGATAGTTAAATAACCGACTATCGATAATTACCTTTAGATAGGTATTTGTTGTGAATTGGATGAATTTGAATGCCACACTTGTTTTTAAATAAACGCTCACTATTCGGGTTAGCCGGGAAAGGACCATGGGGTCGTATAACCCATTCCGAATATGTGATACGTCGTTATGAATTGCATTTGAAGACCGGTGTTGAAGACCGGATATTTTTGAAAACGGAAGGATTACCGTCGAGTTACTCTACATCGACTGATCTCCGATTTAGAGGTTTTATCACCCTTAGTGACGGGAAGTCCGGACGTGATTAGAAATTTATCCGGATATGCAAGGGCTTCGTGAGAAGTGCCCTCGGTTCTGTTCGATCCCGTAACAGACTTGTATGGATTGTGTGTCTGACGTTACAATTTGAGATATAAAGCTGATTTCTTTCAAATACATATCTGTTGGTGGCGGAGAATTTATTCTCTTAGCTTAACACCCTTCTCTGAGACGTACGAGCTCAGAGGTTATGTAGTTGAAATTCATCAGCGATATATCCCAATTTGGTAACGTGGCATACTGAGTGTTGCTGTGAAATGATCAGTGTTTGATCATTTGTGATATGATCATTTGTTTGATCTTATATCTTTGTGATCATAGGTTGATCATTTTTGTTTGACCCGAAGCAGGGCTTTGTAGAAAGCGTAGCTTTGTGGACGAGACTTCGTCGAGCCTCACACCCCGGAAATGGTCGAAACAGGAAGGATGCGGCAAGGTTCTAGGGAGTAGCGCCCCTTAGTGTATGTCATTCCTTCTGGATAGAGGTGGTATAGTGGTATGGAGCCCAGATACTTAACCTATGTGGTTGCTGCATTATTATCTATGTGGTTTGTTGGAAATCGGGGATCCTCGGGAAGATCGGTTACGATCGGGGGATGGCATACGCGTGTCAGTAGTTACCTATTTTTGCAGAGGTAACCCGGCCTTGTGTTGGCAGAGATCCGGTTAGGTTCTCGGGTCGTCTATTCCAGGGACGTACCCATCGTGGATAGGAAGTTCCTTAGCCTGACCATTTGTTGGAAATCCAAAGAAACAATACGTGACGTGTACGGTTTTAGTTGTATTACCTGCTATGGAATGTGGCGGTAACCTGCTATTGAACATAGTAGCTATAGTAGGCATAAGTGCGGAATGCCTATGCTGGCTAAGATTAATATTATACTTTCGAAATGTTTCTACACTATGCACTAATAATAATATCAAAAATGATTTGATTTTGCGTAGTAAGCATCCTTGACTATCATAAGAAGAAATCTCCTCCAATTCTGCGTTTGCATTGTGTGTGTGGTGGGAGGTCTTATGGTAGTTTCATTTTCCAAAAAGCACTGCGAATTGACTTTAAAAATTATTTTGTTGTTATAAAGAATAACTGTTTTACGATCTCACACCAGTCACCATGACTGACTCGGAGTTTATTGTTTCCCTTCTAAACTCTGGGTGCCCACCAATTTCCACACGGGCAGCATAGAGTTATGTTATCAGGATATTCTGGATATTCTGGAGCTTTGGAGATAAGCTGGACGACGAGACGTAGTATTTGTATCTTATAGTATTTATTCCGCTGTGTATTCTGTATGAAGACAAGTTTATATAACTGTCCATTGTTGTATATTGACTCTGATTGATGTATGTATAAAAACTGATATAATTCTTTGTTTTAAAAAGGCTAGTAATTATTTAATATATATTGTTCCGCTGCGATGTGTAAGATTCTGATATTGTTTCCTGTTCTGATGTTGTTCTGTGTTGTTCTTCTTTCTTCTTCTTCTCTTCTTCTGCCTTTTCTTTCTTTCTAAAACCCTCACTATTGGAGTTTTCGGCACTCGATTGCTCGGCAGTCGATAAAGTGAGTATCGATGTCGAATTTTCGAAGGTCGAAAATCCGGTACGTGACAGCGTGGTATCAGAGCATATGGTTAAGCGACAACCCTACTCTGTTGGGTGTTACTCATTAGAGATAGAGTCAGTAGTACTCTAGAATGAGTTGAGTGTAATAATAGATACGAGTGCGTATTTGTTAGTGAATAAAAAAAATTGTTTTATATTGTGATGATTGGTTTGTTGAGTGGTATATGGATTCTGGTCGGTATTGTCCGTACAACTCTATCGATAGGGATCTCTAAACACTTGAATAGAACAATTCGGCACAATATTGTTTTAAAATAGGGTGAATGAGATAATTTTGCCCAAAACTATTTTTGTATAGAAAATAAATGTTTTTCTATAAAGTACTATAGTATATGGTTGCATGGATGTTAGGAAGTAATAATAGTGAATTATCATCACTAAAATTGAATAAGAAATTGGAATCATAACTCCAAAGTTAAGAAATAAATTCACATGCAAATGAAATTTGAGAATGTAAATTATAAATGTGAATTGTAATTTGAAACGGAATTCCAGAGAAGTTTTTGGAAATGTTTTGAAAAGAATTTGAGAATTTTGGAGATTTGAAAAGTTTAAATCTTTTTGATTTGAAAATGGATTTCAAAGGATTTTGGAAAAATGTTTTGACGGAATGAAAAGCTCTAAACTCTTTTCGGTCGCTGGAAAATAACTTCGGTAATGACTGCAGCATCATCGATGTTCATTTTCGGGTTTCCAAAAGAGGAAATTGCTGCCAAATTGTTTTAAATGGAAGTTGTTTGAAAAATTTGGGTTTTGTTTTGGAAATTCAAAGGATAATTTGAATTGTTTTCAAAATGGCTTTGAAATGACGGTAAGACTCTGGAATGCTATGTAAAGATATAACTTATACAATTTAAATTTTGATAGAATAAATTTAACTTAAAAGATAGAGTTAAATTAAAGAAGTATAAGTGAATAAATTTGAAGTTGTAAGCAATGAATTGAAATTGAAAAATGAAATGAGACTTGAATCAAGTGGAATAAAATCCAAACCTGAGAAAAATGAATAAGGATTGAATCTGAATAAACTACTTTGATAATTAATTAATTCATAAAATGGAAGTTGAATTAGTTAAATTGAAACTTGAATTGTGAGCTAAATGAAAAGAGATGGTTCGAATTTAAAGATAAATTCAAGTAAGTAGAAATAAATTTCAAATGAAGGGAATTTACAATTGTAAGTGAATAAAATTGAAACTGAATGTTGAAACCGAATTTGAATAAGTAAATTAGAATTTGTGATGAATTTGTAAATGAAAGCTAATCGATAAAAAATTCAATGTTCAGAATAGAAGATAAAAATTGAATTAAAATTGAATTGAAATTATGAATAGAATTCAAATGGAATTTGAAATGTAAAATTGAACGAGAATAGATATATAACTTCAACAGTGAAGTAAAAATGTAAAAGCAGTTTATATTGAAAATTTTGTAATTGAATTTGCAAAATGATTTGAATGTGTAACTAGATATTATGGCTAGTAAGATATACAGGTATAAAGGAATTGGAATTTAATTTCGAAGATAAATTTGAATTGCTCGACGAAAGGTAAGTATTTGAATTTCTATATGAGATTTGTTGATTTCTTCTCTAGCCGCTTGGCTTTTTCTTTTTCTTTTTGAAATCTGAGAGTCCGTAGGGACGTTTTGTAGTCGTACCGTATTAGCCGCGCAAAGGAGACGCTGGCAAAATTTTTCGGAAATTTCGAGTGTTAGAAAATTTTGACAAAATTTTGGAAGTTTAAAATTTGAATTTAAACTCGAATTCGAATTTTGAAGTAAACAATGTTGTTTAAAATTTATAATTGAAATTGGAAAATTAGTTGAATGATAACGAATCTTTAGTAGAAAGATTTGTTATGATAAATTGATAAAACTATTAGATATTGAAAAATAGTAGACGAGTTAAGGACCACTTTTCCTAACTTGTAATTTCGAGGACGAAATTCTTTTAAGGGGGGAAGTTTGTAACGACCCAGAATTTTTGATAATAAAAATTCGAATATTTAATTGATTTTAATTATTAATAAATGGAATTTAGAAGTTGAATGATTTATTTTTCGAATATTGGGTTTTATTTGAGAATTAAGTCGATAAATTAAATAGTGAAATTCCAGAGATAATTGAAAATCGAGTTTAAAATGATTGAAATTGATTTGGAAAATTTTATTTAATCATACTGGAGTTATAGAAAGGTTATAGAACTTTTAAAATTGAATTGAAGTTAATTTGTGAAAATGGAATATTTTAATATTTAATTATCGACTGAAAATTAGCCATTTTTCGAACAGTCTCAGAATTGAACGAAACCAGTTCCATTGGATCCGTAATAGTTAGTTATTATCGAATTTCAATTATCGTAGCAATCGAAGTTATCGTTTGACCGTGGCAGCTCGAAACGCATCGATATCGTTTTAATTTTAAATCGTCAAGTTAAAAATAGTCATTTTCAAAAGGTCTCGGATTTTGACGAAACCGGTTTCATCGGATCCGTAATGTGATATTATTGTAAGATTTCAAATTTCGTAATTTTTGGATTTACCGTTTGTCCGGTACGAATCAAAACGCCTCGAAATCGATTTAAATCGGTTTAATTTAAATTGATCGTTTATTGTCATATCTCACACAGACGATCGAATTAGCTTCCGAAACCTTTTCCATTGTGTCCGGAACGCGGGATAAACCCCAGAAACGCCGGTCACCGTGCGTAAATCGGAGTTTGGAAATTCCGGATGAATAGTGTTCGTAAAATCTCTATAAATATCCCCTTTATTTTCATTTTTAGAAGAAAACTAATAACCTAACCCTAATTTCAACCGGCCGCCACTCTTCAATATCAATGGCCGATAATCTCATTCCTTCTCCTTCTCTTTTCTTCAAATCCAAGCATCGATTCAGAGAACTTTCAACTGCAAGTATGTAGAGCTAATTGAGTACGACGAATCCAACGGCTATGATTGGATTTAGTGTTGTGGATTGACGGTAAATGAAGCTCGAAGGCAGCGGTTTCTCTCACGATTTTCGACACCAAGGTGGCACCGAGCTTGCCGGGGTCTAGGGCGAAGGTGGAGTTGGGGTACGCGCGTCGACTGGCGGTGTTTGATCGTCTAATCGATCAACGTAGGGGGGCGTGAAAATTTCTTGAACGAGGCGGCCGTGGGTTTTAAATCGCGTACGCGATTTTCACCTGGGGAAGAAGGCACGGGCCGATCTGGAACAAGCAAAGGAAACGAACGGTAGAGATAATTTTGGGGTTTGAAATAATAAAGAAATTTGTAAATAAATTTTAATAATTCAAATTGTGTAATTTCTTAAATACCGTATCTTGTTCTTACATTATCAGAAAATTACGAAACAAGATGCATTGGAATCGTATGGTCGAGCACTACGTGATGGAGCTTGATTGGAAAATTTTGGAGCTAGCGAAAATTTCGTGTAAAATTAAACACATGTTTAATTTTATTCGAAATAAAACGCTATAGATTGCGATCAGAAAATCAAGGTGAGATTTTTCTCACTCAAATTGAATGTGGAATTTTTGCAGTTGACTGATATGATTGCTATTTGGATGTGATATTAGATATAGTAGGATATATATCTATATATAGCAATATATACATATTGGCATATGTATATATTGGATTGATTGATTTCCCGCCTCGTATAGCGGATGAGACCCTATTGCGCCGTTAGTAAGCGGATTATTTTTATAAAACCCATATACCGCTATAATTCCGTACTGGAGCGGAATTGGTATTGTGCTAACATCTTTGGATGCAGGGAAACAGGTTGGAGGGATCCAACTGGATTCCTCAACTGTATTTACTTATTTACAGATATTGATGTATATTCTGTTATCATATTGATATATGATATTGACTGTTGTGATGGACTAATTGATGCTGTTGCATCATCGGATTCAGTTTTGAAATGTAAAAAAATACGACTTTTACTTTAAAAGGGTTTTTATAGTGATTTTTGAAAATATACGTTTTATGGAATTTTTGAATCGATGTATAAACGTAAAATTTTAAAGTTATAAAAGTTATAATTTTTAGTGAAATATAACCGAAGTGTCGTTTTTGAAATAAAAGTCGATTTATTTATAAAATGGTTTAAATAGAGATTTTTGAATTTATTATGAAAGCTCTATATATAAGATTTATAAAATTTGATTTTTATAAATCAAAGTGATGAAATTATAAAGGAGTTTTAAAGACGTTTTAAATGATGTTAAAATGGGTTTTATAAAGGACAGAATAAATGATTTGTGAAGTCCTAAAAGAACGATTTTTGTAAATAAACGAATTATAAGTGTTTAACTTATAGAATGGACTTTTGGTAGAAAATTAAGTTATAAATTGAAGGGGATAAGCCTTTAAATAAAATGTGTAGAAAATATTGGAATGTGGTTAGTGAAGTATATTCACGATTTTGGACAGTGAATATATTGTTAAGTAAAATGGTTATGTTTGGGAAAGCGATATTATAAAATGAAGTTAATTGTTTTAAAAGATGTTTTAAAACGTGTTAAGTATCGAATACATAGATTTCAACATTCATTGTTGAAATAAACGTTTTCGAGAAATTTAAGGAAATGGTGGACTATAACACTGTTGTTATAGTAAATGATTTCCGGAAGGAAATGTTTTATATAGTATTGGGATTTATATATCTATCTAAATTTCGAATCCCTATACTAGTGATTTTGAGTCGTCGTAGCGATGTTTTACGTAACATTCGTTTTGACTCAAATAAAGGTGTTAAAAGAATGTTTTCCTTAAAGAATGAATATATACTTAATTTGATTTAAGTATATCGAATATTTTCAAATGTTGAAAATAAATGATTTGTGAATTACTTATTATTAAATAAGTATGGAAATGTTTTCCAAAATGAAATGAAACGTTTTGAGATTTTATCTCTTAAAGATAAAATGAAGTTGAATATTTGAAATCGATTTGAGAATCGTATATCAGTAGATATTTTGAAATTATTAATTCACTATGGAATTTATAAAAGGAAGGGAAACTGTTTAGAAAAATAAATATTGATTTATTTTTAAAGTGTGGAAATTTTATATCTAGTGAAGATATTTTTGAAGATAAAATAATTTGGAAAATTTTTTGGAATCTGATGATGTTGCGCATCTTTATTGATAGTTAAATAACCGACTATCGATAATTACCTTTAGATAGGTATTTGTTGTGAATTGGATGAATTTGAATGCCACACTTGTTTTTAAATAAACGCTCACTATTCGGGTTAGCCGGGAAAGGACCATGGGGTCGTATAACCCATTCCGAATATGTGATACGTCGTTATGAATTGCATTTGAAGACCGGTGTTGAAGACCGGATATTTTTGAAAACGGAAGGATTACCGTCGAGTTACTCTACATCGGCTGATCTCCGATTTAGAGGTTTTATCACCCTTAGTGACGGGAAGTCCGGACGTGATTAGAAATTTATCCGGATATGCAAGGGCTTCGTGAGAAGTGCCTTCGGTTCTGTTCGATCCCGGAACAGACTTGTATGGATTGTGTGTCTGACGTTACAATTTGAGATATAAAGCTGATTTCTTTCAAATACATATCTGTTGGTGGCGGAGATTTTATTCTCTTAGCTTAACACCCTTCTCTGAGACGTACGAGCTCAGAGGTTATGTAGTTGAAATTCATCAGCGATATATCCCAATTTGGTAACGTGGCATACTGAGTGTTGCTGTGAAATGATCAGTGTTTGATCATTTGTGATATGATCATTTGTTTGATCTTATATCTTTGTGATCATAGGTTGATCATTTTTGTTTGACCCGAAGCAGGGCTTTGTAGAAAGCGTAGCTTTGTGGACGAGACTTCGTCGAGCCTCACACCCCGGAAATGGTCGAAACAGGAAGGATGCGGCAAGGTTCTAGGGAGTAGCGCCCCTTAGTGTATGTCATTCCTTCTGGATAGAGGTGGTATCATGGTATGGAGCCCAGATACTTAACCTATGTGGTTGCTGCATTATTATCTATGTGGTTTGTTGGAAATCGGGGATCCTCGGGAAGATCGGTTACGATCGGGGGATGGCATACGCGTGTCAGTAGTTACCTATTTTTGCAGAGGTAACCCGGCCTTGTGTTGGCAGAGATCCGGTTAGGTTCTCGGGTCGTCTATTCCAGGGACGTACCCATCGTGGATAGGAAGTTCCTTAGCCTGACCATTTGTTGGAAATCCAAAGAAACAATATGTGACGTGTACGGTTTTAGTTGTATTACCTGCTATGGAATGTGGCGGTAACCTGCTATTGAACATAGTAGCTATAGTAGGCATAAGTGCGGAATGCCTATGCTGGCTAAGATTAATATTATACTTTCGAAATGTTTCTACACTATGCACTAATAATAATATCAAAAATGATTTGATTTTGCTTAGTAAGCATCCTTGACTATCATAAGAAGAAATCTCCTCCAATTCTGCGTTTGCATTGTGTGTGTGGTGGGAGGTCTTATGGTAGTTTCATTTTCCAAAAAGCATTGCGAATTGACTTTAAAAATTATTTTGTTGTTATAAAGAATAACTGTTTTACGATCTCACACCAGTCACCATGACTGACTCGGAGTTTATTGTTTCCCTTCTAAACTCTGGGTGCCCACCAATTTCCACACGGGCAGCCTAGAGTTATGTTATCAGGATATTCTGGATATTCTGGAGCTTTGGAGATAAGCTGGACGACGAGACGTAGTATTTGTATCTGATAGTATTTATTCCGCTGTGTATTCTGTATGAGGACAAGTTTATATAACTGTCCATTGTTGTATATTGACTCTGATTGATGTATGTATAAAAACTGATATAATTCTTTGTTTTAAAAAGGCTAGTAATTATTTAATATATATTGTTCCGCTGCGATGTGTAAGATTCTGATATTTCCTGTTCTGATGTTGTTCTGTGTTGTTCTTCTTTCTTCTTCTTCTCTTCTTCTGCCTTTTCTTTCTTTCTAAAACCCTCACTATTGGAGTTTCCGGCACTCGATTGCTCGGCAGTCGATAAAGTGAGTATCGATGTCGAATTTTCGAAGGTCGAAAATCCGGTACGTGACAACCAGCCTCTACAAACTACACCCGACAGTCATTCTCCCACCAGAACACAACAATACCTCTTCAAAACTGCTCTACCACTTCATCTCTGACTACATAACACCTCTGACAACTCTCCACATCAAACCACTTTCAATTGCGACCTCACCAACAACTCGAAGCCCAAACTCGAACACCTCAGAATCATCACCATCGATTGTCGTCGAACCTACTTTTATTCCTCCACCAGCAATCGCATCACGAAATCACTGCAACTCCCATCACGAAGACCCTCAATTTAATTGCGATTTTGTGAAAATGTGAATTACCGATTTAATTGCAATTTTGAGTTGGAAGTGGAATTGGAATTTTTTATCGTTCATTTGATTGCTGAAGTGTGGTGCTTGTTTGAGAATATAGCATTGGGTGGTATTTGTTTTGGACTGGGTTGAAAGTTTTGAGATTGTTTTTTTATTTTGTCTTTTGTTTAGTTTTTTTACCAATTTTTTACCAATTGTTTAGTTTTTTTACCAATTTTTTAGTTTGAGAGTATAGTTTTTTTTACCAATTTTTTAGTTCAGGGTGGTACAAAAAAAAACTTTGCAAATAGTTTACAAAAAAATATATTTTGCTTTCATTTTCGTTTGGGTAAACGATAAATAAATTCCTTGCTTCGTTCGATCTTTAAAAAAAATTTGTATATATCTTGTTCGACTCCTTTTTCAGGTTGCAAAAGTAGAAATTTACAAGGAATTGCTTGTCAAATAATTGCTCAACTCTGCTTTCTTTTATATATAAAAAAATCGCCGCTTAAAAATAATTTGCTAATGATTCTGCATGCTCTGGTATCGTGCTCTCATCTCTTGTTTTTAATTTTTCTTTGCATTATTGGTTGCTTGCATTTTCTTAAGAAAAAAAACAAATAAAAGAAAATTGTAACAACCCGAATCCCAGTGGGTCTAGATTTTTCGCAAAAATGCTAAAATCCAAGCCCAGTAAAGCCCGAGTTGGGTTTCTGGTATCCTGCAAATAGGCAAAGACAAATATATCAGAGCTCAGATAAATATCTCACAACGGAGCTGACTAAAATATAATAGAAAATAAATACTCACCAATATATTAACACTTTCTAAACAAGCGTCTCAAAGCTGGAAAGTCTCTGCCATCTACCTAACCTGTAGGATGTTATGAGGAGGGGTTCAGAACTAAAGTTCTGGTGAATGGACAAATTATACACTTCTAAGCTTAATTCTACATATACCATTTTATTTCCAATTACTGTTTTATTAGGTTCATTGGGTTCATAATACTCTCGCCTCTGTACGTGAATCGTGCCCATCTACTCCCTAGTAGATCAAAACCTAATAACTGAAATATATGTAGCTATAAGCCCAATGACCGCATCGATCCTAGGTACTACCCATAGTACTTTCTGTATCCTCCTCGCAAAGGACTCCATTGTCTTGCTTCTATGGCGTTCTGTGACTATATCTGTAAAGGACTGCGTCATAAGGCCTACAATACAGATGTTCTGTCATCTACTATGAAAACGTAAAACTGCATCCGCACTAGTCTATACTAATGCTCGGACATCCACAATGTACCACCCAATGCGTACCTAGAGGACTATACGTAATCGTTCTGTCTACTCCCTGAATCCCGCTGAATAAGGTCTACCTTGTATGGAACTCAGTCAGGAATTTTCTATTTCTATAAAGGACTGCCTCGTTAGACCTACAATACAGATATTCTACTTAGTCTGTCCCTTTTCTTATCGTGGCTATGGCCCTATGCAGCCACCCCTCAACTAATCGAAAGACCTCTAAAGAGCTAAGTGGCTGTGCCCTACTACAAACAATCTAAACATCCAATTGGCTGCGCCCCTCATCCAATGTCTCGATAGTGAAAGAATCATTGGACCGTAGGTTTAACTCTAGTCTTTCCCGAACTCAGTTCTTGATTTTGATGCTGGCCCGATATCCGCATGCGACTATCCTTTTGGGTCCTGCCCACTAAAACATACTTGCAAGTACTGGGACATACGAATATCCTACTCCAAACATCAACCCCTTTTCACTGCCCACAATGGTCCTGCCATGCAAAAAGCAGTCAAGGCATACTCTTTTGATGGAACACCTACAGGCCTGCCTCCAGAGGACTGCTTCGTTATGCCTACCCCAAAGGGCCATCCTAGAATACCCTCACGTCCCGTTGAAGTCTTGTACTTCCTTCTAGCCCAAAATAACTAAGTTGGACATGCTTCTTCTACGCTGATATCTGTGATGAACTGTTTCGTTAGGCTCTTCATTATTTGGGCTGCTCCAAACGCATCTCACTCTTTTATTAGACCCTAAGTCTAATCTTTTATTTTGCGTTTAGTTTACTTTTATTATTATGTTGGCTTTTTATTTACCCTAATTAGCATAATCTTGTCCCAGCCTTACCTAACTATTGTGAGACCATTAGTTCCTGACTAAAAGGGAATGTTGTTGGTATGGCCCACTTCTATTATCTTGCTTATTAACTTAATCCAAGATCTAAGTTTATTAAAATAAGCTTCTTCTGTTATTTCTGCTCCATTTGCTTATTAACTTAATTTAGGTCTTAAAATAAGCCTTTTCTGTTCTTTTTACTTAATTATAACCTATGTTATAATTTTACTTGCAATTGTCACTACTGTATTCTTTTATAATCTATATATTATAAATATAATTACATGCGTCTCTTTTCTATTCTAGTCTGTCTTCTTTCATTATAATATTGAATTCTCTTTAATCCTCTTATATTATATGATAATCTTGACTTGGGACTACGTCCAACTGTCATGAATTTACTTATCATAATAACTGCTTTACTTTTATTCTATTATCTACGCAGTAAATGTAGATCTAGTTACATTTCTGTCTATAGCTTTTATTCTTGTCTAATAATTAACTTGATTCCTTCTTTAATTCCTTTAATTCTTCACTTCATTTTCTTATATTCTAGAAAGTAGTTCTATTCTATTTGGTTAGTTACAAAAAGCTGTGCTAAAAATCGATTTCCATGTTTTAATACTAAATAATGCTATAAAAAATAATCTGAAACTGCAAGATATTTCTTTTATTATTTCTTTACTTATTGGATAGTGCAAAATATAGTAATTTCTTTATTTTACACCAATTCCTTTTTTCTTTCTTTTTACTCTTGCAATTACGTTTATCGTTATCTTTTAAATATTAAACTATAGAAATGTATTCTCTTTTCTAAACTAACCAATTAATCTATCACTTACTTCCAAATCAAGTTATTAGGTTTTCCCTTTTTATTTGTTTTTCACCGTTTTAGCATAATTTACTGCAAATTTCTATTTTTCTCTTTTTTTCAGCTTTTCTTATTTTACATCTAATTTCTGTAAATCTAGTGTTCTTCTATTATGGTTCGTATTTGTGAATTCTTCTCTTTAACTAATTTATTCGCGTAAAAAAGAATAAAAAGAAGTTAACATTTACAGGCTAAATTTCAACTTTAAAATAGATGTAAATAAATGTAAATTTCTTACTTTTAGGCTTATGCCTTTTTTTAACAGTCAAGCCTAATATTAATTAAATATAAGATCCCTTATACAATTTACAGTCTCAGCATAACTAATTAACAGAATTAATTACTGAAATAAATACTGAATAAAATCATTTAACGGGAATCTAACGATAATATATCATAAACGTAAAAGATATATAATTAAATCCACTCACCTATCGTCCTTAGCTTTAAAAAATAAAGTAGATGTTTGGAGGAAGTTTAGTGATTAACATCTAATAGTAGGTAACTGCAATAGTGTAGTTGTAAAGACCCGCAAATCCGTCTTCCGAAAACCCGACACTGCTACGTCCACTGTAGCAATTGCCGAACAATCGGATGGCGAAAACGCGAAACTTTAATATTTAAAAGAAGAGGAGGAAGAGAAGATAGAAGAAAAAGAGAAGAAGAACAACAAAACAACAACAGATACAGAACAGAGACAATATCAGAATCTCACATATCGCAGCGGAACAATATATAATAGATAAATGAATAATCTTTAAAACAAAGAATTTTATCAGTTTATACATACATCAGTCATCAGAGTCAATATACAACAATGGACAGTTATATAACTTGTCCTCATACAGAATACACAGCGGAATAAATACTATCAAATACAAATACTACGTCTCGTCATCCAGCTTGCTTCCAAAGCTCCAGAATATCCAGGATATCCTGATAATATAACTCTAGGCTGCCCGTGTGGAAATTAGTGGGCACCCAGAGTTTAGAAGGGAAACAATAAACTCCGAGTCAGTCATGGTGACTGGTGTGAGATCGTAAAACAGTTATTCTTTAAAATAAACAACAGTATAATTTTAAAGTCAATTCGAAATGCTTTTGGAAAATGAAACTACCATAAGACCTCCCACCACACACACAATGCAAACGCAGAATTGGAGGAGATTTCTTCTTATGATAGTCAAAGATGCTTACTACGCAAAATCAAATTCTTTTTGATATTATTATTAGTGCATAATGTAGAAAACATTTCGAAAGTATAATATTAATCTTAGCCAACATACGACCAGTATCGTATGCCTACTATAGCTACCATCTAAACAGTGGTGACCACCGTACGTAAATGGCAGGTTCTACAACTAATACCGTACAAAGTTCGTATTGGAGTTTGGATTTCCAACAAATGGTCAGGCTAAGGAACTTCCTATCCACGATGGGTACGTCCCTGGAATAGACGACCCGAGAACCTAACCGGATCTCTGCCAACACAAGGCCGGGTTACCTCTGCAAAAATAGGTAACTACTGACACGCGTATGCCATCCCCCGATCGTCACCGATCTTCCCGAGGATCCCCGATTCGCAACAAACCACATAGATAATAATAATGCAGTAACCACAGAGGTTAAGTATCTGGGCTCCATACCATGATACCACCTTTATCCAGAAGGAATGACATACACTAAGGGGCGCTACTCCCTAGAACCTTGCTGCATTCTTCCTGTTTCGACCATTTCCGGGGTGTGAGGCTCGACGAAGTCTCGTCCACAAAGCTACGCTTTCTCAAAAAGCCCTGCTTCGGGTCCAACAAAATGATCAACCTATGATCACAAAGATATAAGATCAAACAATTGATCATATCACAAATGATCAAACACTGATCATTTCACAGCAACACTCAGTATGCCACGTTACCAAATTGGGATATATCGCTGATAAATTTCAACTACATAACCTCTGAGCTCGTACGTCTCAGAGAAGGGTGTTAAGCTAAGAGAATAAATTCTCCGCCACCAACAGAAATGTATTTGAAAGAAATCAGCTTTATATCTCAAATTGTAACGTCAGACACACAATCCATACAAGTCTGTTCCGGGATCGAACAGAACCGAAGGCACTTCTCACGAAGCCCTTGCACATCCGGATAATTTTCAATCACGTCAGGACTTCCCGTCACTAAGGGTGATAAAACCTCTAAACCGGAGATCAGCCGATGTAGAGTAACTCGACGGTAATCCTTCCGTTTTCAAAAATATCCGGTCTTCAACACCGGTCTTCGAATGCGATTCATAACGACGTATCACATATTCGGAATGGGTTATACGACCCCATGGTCCTTTCCCGGTTAACCCGAATAGTGAGCGATTATTTAAAATAAGTGTGGCATTCAATTCATCCAATTCACAACAAATACCTATCTAAAGGTAATTATTGATAGTCGGTTATTTAACTATCAATAAAGATGCGCAACATCATCAGATTCCAAATAATTTTCCAAATTATTTCATCTTCAAAAATATCCTTTACTAGATATATAATTTCCACACTTTAAAATAAATCAATATTTATTTTTCTAAACAGTTTCCCTTTCCTTTATAAATTTCATAGTGAATTTACATTTTTTCGAATATCTACTAATATTCGATTTTCAAATCGTTTTCAATATTCATTTTTGATTTATCTTTAAGAAGATAAAATCTCAAAACGTTTCATTTCATTTTGGAAAACATTCCATACTTATTTAATAATAAGTGTTTCACAAATCTATTCATTTTCAACACGTGAAAATATTCGATATACTTAAATCAAATTAAGTATATATTCATCCTTTAAGGAAAATATTCTTTTAACACATTTATTTGAGTCAAAACGAATGTTGCGTAAAACATCGTTACGACGACTCGAAATCACTAGTATAGGGATTCGGAATTTAGGTAGATATATAAATCCCAATACTATATAAAACATTTCCTTTCGGAAATCATTTACTATAACAACAGTGTTATAGTCCATCATCTCCTTATTTTCTCGAAAACGTCTATTTCAACAATAAATGTTGAAATCTATGATTTCGATATTTAACACGTTTTAAAACATCTTTTAAAACAATTTCTTCATTTTATAATATCGTTTCTCCAGAACATATCCATTTTCCTTAAGAGTATATTCATTGTCCAAAATCGTGAACATAATTCACTTAACTAAATTTCAGCCATCTCTACACGTTTTATTTCAATAAAGATTCGCTATCCAAAATCGCGAATATATCTTCTTTAAAAATCTTCTATATTTAATTTATCAAACTCCATCGATTTTGAATTTATAAAACAACGTTTATAAATCCTATTTCTATATTTTTTTAACAACTTTGATTTATAAATCTTCTTTATTAACGATCCGATCAATATTCCATTTACAAGCAGAAATCCAATTTATAAGTAAATTTTCTTATAATCATTCATTCTACAACTTCATTCTTTACAAATCTATAAATTTCATATCTTTACAATTTATAATTCTATACATTTCATATCTTCACATTTTATAATTATAAATTTCATATCTTCACATTTTATAATTATAAATTCCATATCTCTTATAAACTTATTTTAAAATTCCAATAACTTAAATTGATAAATATCAATTTGATACATCTTTTTATATACATTGGTTTAAGAATTCAAAAATCTCAACTTAAACCATTTCATAAATTTCTTAACTCTTTATTTCAAAAGAAATTATTTTTTTGTTAAAATTCACAAAATCTCAACTTTTATAACTTAAAAGTTTTAACGTTTATCTTTTTAAAGTAAATCAATTCAACAATTTAAATAAACGTATATTTTCAAAGATCACTTTTAGAATTTCACTTTTAAAATCAACATCGTTATTTTTAAATTTCAAAATTTGAATCCGATGATGCAACGCATCAATTAGTCAATCACAACAGTCAATATCATATCTCAACATATGACAACAGAATATATATCAACATCTGTAAATAAATAAATACAGTTGAGGAATCCAGTTGGATCCCTCCAACCTGTTTCCCTGCATCCAAAGATGTTAGCACAATACCAATTCCGCTCCAGTACGGAATTATCGCGGTATATAGGTTTTTATAAATCCGCTTACTAACGGCGCAATAGGGTCTCATCCGCTATACGAGGCGGGAAATCATCAATCCAATATATACATATGCCAATATGTATATATTGCTATATATATAGATATATCCTAAAATATCTAATAGCACATTCAAACAGAAATCCAACAGTCAATAACTGCAATCAATTTATAAATCTGAGTGAGAAGATCTCACCTTTGCCCTTTTATTTGAAATCCAATTTCAACTCCAGTTGGTTTTCTCGATTAGACCTTGTATAAAACAATTTTATACAGTTTATTAATATTTGAATCAATCGAATAACCAGTTGTCGTTTAATAGTTTGATTAACTGATAGTTTCGTCTAAACCAATTTTGTCTTTAATACATTGATTCAACTAAAATTTAAATTTAAACTAAAATCCCATTAATAATTTATTTCTAGTAACTAACCGAACCCAATAAACTTATTAAACAATTTATCATTATTTATTTATTTACTTTTACTAATAAATTTGGGTTTAAACTAATTTCCTTTAAATAAATTATTATTTTCATTGACAAAAAATCAATTTCTTTCCACTGGGCATACCAATATAGATTAAAAATCTATTTACTATACATATTTTTTTCTTTCTTTTCTTTTTTTTTTTCAAAATATCATACATATATAGGTATTAGATTAAAACAGAGATGTTTTACACTTTACTGTTAATTTAAAACAATCTAAAACAATTCAAAACAATATTACGTTATCAGTTTAATTTCAAGAACTAAAAATGTTGTACCTCGCTGGAAACGAACCAGGCTTTTCCCACCCCTTTCCCATCATCGCAGAATCGCTCGCGGTGCCACGCTTCACTCTCCCGCGACGAACATGCCGCAATTTATCTCAAAACCCCCAAGCCCTAGCTCGCCATCAAACTGCTGTCGTTGACCTCTGATCGCGATTCCTGATGCCACCCACCATCAATGTGAACGACACGACCTCCCATCACCTTCGAACAAAACGCGAGCCCAATACGAATCGAACTCGCGTGCCATCCATCCCAATCGGCTCGCAACACCCCCCCCCCTAACACCTGCCTCCGCTCGACGAACTCGCGCCCCAGTAGAACGACGCCGCGGAAATTGCTCGCGAAACCCCCCCCCAAGTCGCACTCCACTTCGCCGCGAATTCCTCGACCAGCCTCCCTCTGAACGGCGTGGTCCCAGTCGCGACTGCGATTCGAACGATGGTAGAGGCGATTGATGGTGATTTCAGTCGACCCTTATTTGGATTCTCAAACGAAAAATGATTTAGGTTTTCGAATTTCTGTCCACCATTGATGGACGAGATGAAGGATTCGAGATAATAAGGAGATTGCAGCCATTTTTTTATATTTGTGAACGAGAGTTTAAATTTGATCGAAATGATTTCGTTCGATTTTTTTATGAAGAGGGAGGGGACGAGTATACGTGATGGGGTGCACGACTTTTGTATCGTGATTGCAGGCGAAAATTTAGGCGTGATTAGAGGGAAATGAACGTGTGATATTTATGAATTTAAATTTTAAATTTAAATTGAATATCGTTAAAGCTTTAACGCGTATATATATCGTGTGCTCACGTATCCACTCAGAAAATTATGAAAATTGAAATCCGGCAATAATACAACATTCCGGACCCAATGGAACTGGTTTCGTTCAATTCTGAGACTGTTTGAAAAATGACTGTTTTTAAATATCGGTTAAACGATATAAATTTCAAAACTGATCAAAACAGTTCGAAATTAACTTCTGAAGCTTCTATCATCTTCAGTATTATCAATACGAATTTTAAAAGCTTTCGAAATATTTTTCTTCAGCTTAAAATTGTAGAATCAAAAATTTTTTATTTAGCTTCAATCGATTAAATTTTATAATCAAATCACGAATTTAAACTCATATCGGGAATTCAAATTAAATCGTCGTTCAAATATTTAAAATAAATTAAATATTTTCAATTTAATTCGTTCAAAATTCTGGGTCGTTACAAACTTCCCCCCTTAAAAGAATTTCGTCCTCGAAATTACAAGTCAGGAAGAAAAAGTCCTTAACTCGTCTACTATCTTTCACAATCTAAATAGTTTTATCAATTTATCCAAACAAATCTTTCTACTAAAGATTCGTTATCATTCCAACTAAATTTCAACTTCAACTGTAAGTTCAAACAACATTGTTTAACTTCAAAATTCAAATTCGAGTTTACATTCAAATTTTAACTTTCAAAATTTCTCAAAAATTTTCTAACGCCCTAAATTTTCGAAAAATTTCGCCAGCGTCTCCTTTGCGCGGCTAATACGGTACGACTACAAAACGTCCCTACGGACTCTCAGATTTCAAAAAGAAAAAGAAAAAGCCAAGCGGCTAGACCAGAAATCATCAAAAACTCATATTATAATTCAAATACATACCTTTTTCGAGCAATTCGAATTATCTGTGAAATAACTTTTCCAATCCCTTTATACACCTGTATATCTACTAGCCATTATATCTAGTTACAGCATTCAAATCATTTTGCAAATTCTATTACAAAATTTCAAATATAAACTGTTTACACATTTTTAACTTACTATTGAAGTTACATATATATTCTCATTCAATTTTACATTTCAATTCTCATTCGAATTCAATTCACAATTCCAATCTAATTTGGATTTAGTTTACTTCTGGATATTGAATTTTATCAATTAACTTTAGTTCACTTCAAACTAATCTCAAAACTTCATTTAATTTCACACAATTCAACTTCATTTTCAATATTCAGTTTTAACTCCAGCTTTATCCTTTTACTCATTTCCAAAATTTATTTTCAGTTTGCTATTTTGGTTTGTAACCACTCACATTTAACTGGATTTCCAATTCGAATTCAATTTATCTTTCTTTTACAATTATTGAATTTAATTCGTTCCAAACCTTATTCATTTGGTTAATATTCAATTAGCTTCACTTACTAATTTTAGTTTAATAGTTCACTTCGTTTTCCACAAATCAAATTCAATTGCAGTTTTATTTACTTACAAGTTCAAAATGAATCTCAACTTTCAATTTCACTTTCATTTATTCAAATTCATTCACTTATACTTTCTTAAATTTAACTCCATTCTTTTAAGTTAAACTTATTCTATCAAGATTCAATTTGTATAAGTTATCAACTCATTTCTTATTCCATAAATATTTTAAATAGGATTCCAGAGTCTTTTCAACTTTTTTTTTTTCAAAACCATTTGAAAACAATTCAAATTCCATTTGAATTTCCAAAACAAAAACCCAAATTTTCAAACAACTCCTATTTAAAACAATTTAACAGCAATTTCTCTTTTGGAAACCCGAAAATGAATTCTAATGATGTGGCCACCATCATCAGGATTATTTTCCAGCGACCGAAAAGAGTTTAGAGCTTCTCATTCCTCCCAAAATACTTTTCAAAACCCTTGAAATCCATTTTCAAATCCAAAAATGATTTAAACTTTTCAAATCTCCAAAATTTTCAAATTCTTTTCAAAACATTTCCAAAACTTCTCTGGAATCCCGTTTTAAATTACAATTCACATTTATAATTTACATTCTCAATTTCATTGGTATATGAATTTTATTTTAACCTTGGAGTTATAATTCCACTTTCTCATTCAATTTTAATGATAATAGATTAATATTATCACCTCTAACAACCATGCAACCATATACTGTAATAATTTACAGAAAATCATTTCTTTTCTATACAAAAATAGATTTGGGTAAAATTATTTCATTTACCCTATTTTAAAACAATACTGTGCCGAACTGTTCTATTCGAGTGTTTAGAAACCCCTTCGATACAGTTTTGCAAGACTGTGCCGACGAAGGTTCATATACCACTCAATAAACCAATCATCACAATATAAATCAATTTTTATATTCAATAACAAATACGCGCTCATATCTATTATTACACTCAACTCATTCTAGAGTACTACTGACTCTATCTCTAATGAGTAACACCCAACAGAGCAGGGTTGTCGCTTAACCATATGCTCTGATACCAACTGTAAAGACCCGCAAATCCGTCTTCCGAAAACCCGACACTGCTACGTCCACTGTAGCAATTGCCGAACAATCGGATGGCGAAAACGCGAAACTTTAATATTTAAAAGAAGAGGAGGAAGAGAAGATAGAAGAAAAAGAGAAGAAGAACAACAAAACAACAACAGATACAGAACAGAGACAATATCAGAATCTCACATATCGCAGCGGAACAATATATAATAGATAAATGAATAATCTTTAAAACAAAGAATTTTATCAGTTTATACATACATCAGTCATCAGAGTCAATATACAACAATGGACAGTTATATAACTTGTCCTCATACAGAATACACAGCGGAATAAATACTATCAAATACAAATACTACGTCTCGTCATCCAGCTTGCTTCCAAAGCTCCAGAATATCCAGGATATCCTGATAATATAACTCTAGGCTGCCCGTGTGGAAATTAGTGGGCACCCAGAGTTTAGAAGGGAAACAATAAACTCCGAGTCAGTCATGGTGACTGGTGTGAGATCGTAAAACAGTTATTCTTTAAAATAAACAACAGTATAATTTTAAAGTCAATTCGAAATGCTTTTGGAAAATGAAACTACCATAAGACCTCCCACCACACACACAATGCAAACGCAGAATTGGAGGAGATTTCTTCTTATGATAGTCAAAGATGCTTACTACGCAAAATCAAATTCTTTTTGATATTATTATTAGTGCATAGTGTAGAAAACATTTCGAAAGTATAATATTAATCTTAGCCAACATACGACCAGTATCGTATGCCTACTATAGCTACCATCTAAACAGTGGTGACCACCGTACGTAAATGGCAGGTTCTACAACTAATACCGTACAAAGTTCGTATTGGAGTTTGGATTTCCAACAAATGGTCAGGCTAAGGAACTTCCTATCCACGATGGGTACGTCCCTGGAATAGACGACCCGAGAACCTAACCGGATCTCTGCCAACACAAGGCCGGGTTACCTCTGCAAAAATAGGTAACTACTGACACGCGTATGCCATCCCCCGATCGTCACCGATCTTCCCGAGGATCCCCGATTCGCAACAAACCACATAGATAATAATAATGCAGTAACCACAGAGGTTAAGTATCTGGGCTCCATACCATGATACCACCTTTATCCAGAAGGAATGACATACACTAAGGGGCGCTACTCCCTAGAACCTTGCTGCATTCTTCCTGTTTCGACCATTTCCGGGGTGTGAGGCTCGACGAAGTCTCGTCCACAAAGCTACGCTTTCTCAAAAAGCCCTGCTTCGGGTCCAACAAAATGATCAACCTATGATCACAAAGATATAAGATCAAACAATTGATCATATCACAAATGATCAAACACTGATCATTTCACAGCAACACTCAGTATGCCACGTTACCAAATTGGGATATATCGCTGATAAATTTCAACTACATAACCTCTGAGCTCGTACGTCTCAGAGAAGGGTGTTAAGCTAAGAGAATAAATTCTCCGCCACCAACAGAAATGTATTTGAAAGAAATCAGCTTTATATCTCAAATTGTAACGTCAGACACACAATCCATACAAGTCTGTTCCGGGATCGAACAGAACCGAAGGCACTTCTCACGAAGCCCTTGCACATCCGGATAATTTTCAATCACGTCAGGACTTCCCGTCACTAAGGGTGATAAAACCTCTAAACCGGAGATCAGCCGATGTAGAGTAACTCGACGGTAATCCTTCCGTTTTCAAAAATATCCGGTCTTCAACACCGGTCTTCGAATGCGATTCATAACGACGTATCACATATTCGGAATGGGTTATACGACCCCATGGTCCTTTCCCGGTTAACCCGAATAGTGAGCGATTATTTAAAATAAGTGTGGCATTCAATTCATCCAATTCACAACAAATACCTATCTAAAGGTAATTATTGATAGTCGGTTATTTAACTATCAATAAAGATGCGCAACATCATCAGATTCCAAATAATTTTCCAAATTATTTCATCTTCAAAAATATCCTTTACTAGATATATAATTTCCACACTTTAAAATAAATCAATATTTATTTTTCTAAACAGTTTCCCTTTCCTTTATAAATTTCATAGTGAATTTACATTTTTTCGAATATCTACTAATATTCGATTTTCAAATCGTTTTCAATATTCATTTTCGATTTATCTTTAAGAAGATAAAATCTCAAAACGTTTCATTTCATTTTGGAAAACATTCCATACTTATTTAATAATAAGTGTTTCACAAATCTATTCATTTTCAACACGTGAAAATATTCGATATACTTAAATCAAATTAAGTATATATTCATCCTTTAAGGAAAATATTCTTTTAACACATTTATTTGAGTCAAAACGAATGTTGCGTAAAACATCGTTACGACGACTCGAAATCACTAGTATAGGGATTCGGAATTTAGGTAGATATATAAATCCCAATACTATATAAAACATTTCCTTTCGGAAATCATTTACTATAACAACAGTGTTATAGTCCATCATCTCCTTATTTTCTCGAAAACGTCTATTTCAACAATAAATGTTGAAATCTATGATTTCGATATTTAACACGTTTTAAAACATCTTTTAAAACAATTTCTTCATTTTATAATATCGTTTCTCCAGAACATATCCATTTTCCTTAAGAGTATATTCATTGTCCAAAATCGTGAACATAATTCACTTAACTAAATTTCAGCCATCTCTACACGTTTTATTTCAATAAAGATTCGCTATCCAAAATCGCGAATATATCTTCTTTAAAAATCTTCTATATTTAATTTATCAAACTCCATCGATTTTGAATTTATAAAACAACGTTTATAAATCCTATTTCTATATTTTTTTAACAACTTTGATTTATAAATCTTCTTTATTAACGATCCGATCAATATTCCATTTACAAGCAGAAATCCAATTTATAAGTAAATTTTCTTATAATCATTCATTCTACAACTTCATTCTTTACAAATCTATAAATTTCATATCTTTACAATTTATAATTCTATACATTTCATATCTTCACATTTTATAATTATAAATTTCATATCTTCACATTTTATAATTATAAATTCCATATCTCTTATAAACTTATTTTAAAATTCCAATAACTTAAATTGATAAATATCAATTTGATACATCTTTTTATATACATTGGTTTAAGAATTCAAAAAATCTCAACTTAAACCATTTCATAAATTTCTTAACTCTTTATTTCAAAAGAAATTATTTTTTTGTTAAAATTCACAAAATCTCAACTTTTATAACTTAAAAGTTTTAACGTTTATCTTTTTAAAGTAAATCAATTCAACAATTTAAATAAACGTATATTTTCAAAGATCACTTTTAGAATTTCACTTTTAAAATCAACATCGTTATTTTTAAATTTCAAAATTTGAATCCGATGATGCAACGCATCAATTAGTCAATCACAACAGTCAATATCATATCTCAACATATGACAACAGAATATATATCAACATCTGTAAATAAATAAATACAGTTGAGGAATCCAGTTGGATCCCTCCAACCTGTTTCCCTGCATCCAAAGATGTTAGCACAATACCAATTCCGCTCCAGTACGGAATTATCGCGGTATATAGGTTTTTATAAATCCGCTTACTAACGGCGCAATAGGGTCTCATCCGCTATACGAGGCGGGAAATCATCAATCCAATATATACATATGCCAATATGTATATATTGCTATATATATAGATATATCCTAAAATATCTAATAGCACATTCAAACAGAAATCCAACAGTCAATAACTGCAATCAATTTATAAATCTGAGTGAGAAGATCTCACCTTTGCCCTTTTATTTGAAATCCAATTTCAACTCCAGTTGGTTTTCTCGATTAGACCTTGTATAAAACAATTTTATACAGTTTATTAATATTTGAATCAATCAAATAACCAGTTGTCGTTTAATAGTTTGATTAACTGATAGTTTCGTCTAAACCAATTTTGTCTTTAATACATTGATTCAACTAAAATTTAAATTTAAACTAAAATCCCATTAATAATTTATTTCTAGTAACTAACCGAACCCAATAAACTTATTAAACAATTTATCATTATTTATTTATTTACTTTTACTAATAAATTTGGGTTTAAACTAATTTCCTTTAAATAAATTATTATTTTCATTGACAAAAAATCAATTTCTTTCCACTGGGCATACCAATATAGATTAAAAATCTATTTACTATACATATTTTTTTCTTTCTTTTCTTTTTTTTTTTCAAAATATCATACATATATAGGTATTAGATTAAAACAGAGATGTTTTACACTTTACTGTTAATTTAAAACAATCTAAAACAATTCAAAACAATATTACGTTATCAGTTTAATTTCAAGAACTAAAAATGTTGTACCTCGCTGGAAACGAACCAGGCTTTTCCCACCCCTTTCCCATCATCGCAGAATCGCTCGCGGTGCCACGCTTCACTCTCCCGCGACGAACATGCCGCAATTTATCTCAAAACCCCCAAGCCCTAGCTCGCCATCAAACTGCTGTCGTTGACCTCTGATCGCGATTCCTGATGCCACCCACCATCAATGCGAACGACACGACCTCCCATCACCTTCGAACAAAACGCGAGCCCAATACGAATCGAACTCGCGTGCCATCCATCCCAATCGGCTCGCAACACCCCCCCCCAACACCTGCCTCCGCTCGACGAACTCGCGCCCCAGTAGAACGACGCCGCGGAAATTGCTCGCGAAACCCCCCCCCAAGTCGCACTCCACTTCGCCGCGAATTCCTCGACCAGCCTCCCTCTGAACGGCGTGGTCCCAGTCGCGACTGCGATTCGAACGATGGTAGAGGCGATTGATGGTGATTTCAGTCGACCCTTATTTGGATTCTCAAACGAAAAATGATTTAGGTTTTCGAATTTCTGTCCACCATTGATGGACGAGATGAAGGATTCGAGATAATAAGGAGATTGCGGCCATTTTTTTATATTTGTGAACGAGAGTTTAAATTTGATCGAAATGATTTCGTTCGATTTTTTTATGAAGAGGGAGGGGACGAGTATACGTGATGGGGTGCACGACTTTTGTATCGTGATTGCAGGCGAAAATTTAGGCGTGATTAGAGGGAAATGAACGTGTGATATTTATGAATTTAAATTTTAAATTTAAATTGAATATCGTTAAAGCTTTAACGCGTATATATATCGTGTGCTCACGTATCCACTCAGAAAATTATGAAAATTGAAATCCGGCAATAATACAACATTCCGGACCCAATGGAACTGGTTTCGTTCAATTCTGAGACTGTTTGAAAAATGACTGTTTTTAAATATCGGTTAAACGATATAAATTTCAAAACTGATCAAAACAGTTCGAAATTAACTTCTGAAGCTTCTATCATCTTCAGTATTATCAATACGAATTTTAAAAGCTTTCGAAATATTTTTCTTCAGCTTAAAATTGTAGAATCAAAAATTTTTTATTTAGCTTCAATCGATTAAATTTTATAATCAAATCACGAATTTAAACTCATATCGGGAATTCAAATTAAATCGTCATTCAAATATTTAAAATAAATTAAATATTTTCAATTTAATTCGTTCAAAATTCTGGGTCGTTACAGTAGTAAGAACTCAAATAAATTAAATACAGATAAGAATCATTATAGATAAAATATAAATTTAACATGCTTTAATTCATTAGAATGAAGGAGTAATGGTATTGGTTTCTACGAATCAGCCACATTATAAATGAAGACATTTTGTTGAAATAATAAGGAAAGTTAACATAGCGAAAGAGATGTACAAAATATGGAAAACACTATATTTTGTACCGTCTATTTCAACATAGAAATAAAACAAAAATTTATTGTTATTTCACACAAAACGCACATCCTCTTTTATATTATTCATGGAAAATTTCAGCGTTGACAACTTCTCTTAGGAGAAATAGTTCCAATGCATTAAAGTGTGAAATCACTTGGTAGAAAGTGCAGTAATAAGAGAACGTATTGTTAGGTAATAATAGTTATACTATAGAGAATATAATTAAAGAGGCTAAGCAAGGGAAAATAAATGTTTTCACTTGTTATACGCAATTAATTGTGTGTCTTTAGAAAACCCACCTTGAACGAAGAGTATGAGCTATTATGAAGATAATCGAGGAATAGTTGTTCTTATGTACTCCAGTTTTTATTATTTTAAATTATGAAAAAAAAAATTTGAAATAATGAAGTGACATTTTTTAGAAATGGTTTGGTGAAAAACAAGTTTTAATGGGGTAGGTTTGGACGTAAAATTTGTTGAACTATGCCCCTATTCAGTAGGAGTGTTGGAAAAATTGGATGAAAAATGTTTTGAGTTTTCAAAAGATTGCATTCATATAGATATTGCAAGTATATTTAGGATGTGTGCATCATGTTTTAAAAGGAATTTCTAAAAGAAAAATCATTCATATAGGAGGTATCGTTTAGAATTCTTGTACATGCATATATTTTATGATGTATTGCACTTTGCATTGTGCACGGATTGTTGCAAAATTGGTTGTACACTAAATGGTTGTTAGTGTAGAATGGATGCACGAAGGTTTGCATGATTGAACCGTTATCAAATTTCGAGGATGAAATCTCCTAAGGGGGGGGAGAATGTAACACCCCGCGCTTTAATGACAAATAAAATCAATTGAATTAACATAATTGCAAAACAGTGAAAAATATAAATCTCAAATATATGCATTTAAAAAAAAATTAAGAGGTTACATAGATATATGCAACCAATGAGTGTGTGATTAATTGACGCATCAATCAATCACAAGAGTAATTAATTAAGAGACATAGAGGCGTCAATTAGTCAGAGAATATGTCACTTTTATATCATTAATTAATTAAGGGATCTTCTAATAAAAGGAAATGTATGTGCGGAATAAATTAAATGATAACATATATAACAAACCGCGCTTTAATGACAAATAAAATCAATTGAATTAACATAATTGCAAAATAGTGAAAAATATAAATGTCAAATATACGCATTTATAAATTAAGAGGTTACATAGGTATATGCAACCAATGAGTGTATGATTAATTGACGCATCAATCAATTAAAAGATGAATTAATTAAGAGACGTAGAGGCATCAATTAGTCATAGAATATGTCACTTTTATAACATTAATTAATTAAGGGATCTTCTAATAAAGGGAAATGTATGTAGAGAATAAATTAAATGATAACATACATATATTAATTTATAGTTGACACAATCAATTAATTGATAAATTAATTAAAGACATTAAGTAAGCGTCAATTAATAAAAGAGGGAAACTTATATGTAAATTAATTGGGTAATGAATTGGCGGTTTAAATATGTACAACTAATAAATGTGTGATTGAGTGACACATAGGAATTAATTTGGATATCGATTAAAATGGGAAAACGTGTCAATTAATTAATTGGCAATTAGTTGAGCGATTTAAAAAGGGTGTCAATTAATTAAAGATTATGCCGTCTTTACAATAGCTAATAATGTAAATTAATTAGCTAGAAGAAAATACCAGTTATAGGATTATTTGTTTCCAAGTTAAAAAAAATTGGAACGCGTACAAAAATCAAACAAAGTAATTAGGTTTATGATGTAGGTAAATTAATAAGAATAAATTAAAAATTATAACTTTTATATGCATTCAATTAGTAGAGGTATTAATTGACTTTTTCAAATGGGTAAGAAATTATAACGTATAAGAATCAATTAATATTGGATATATATACATAAGATCTAATTAACTGGATAATTAATGGGAGAATCTTATTTAGAAGGAAACATGAATTAATATGGTCTTATAACAAAGGAACAAATGAATAACGTTGGAGAGTTATACTTTATAAGCTAACGTAAACAAATCAAATTTTGATGGTGATGATTGTTTTTAGGGATAATTGGATGGTTCCTTGTTGTTCACTACACCTACAAATTGAACATAACTCAACCCTAGCCCACACAATTTTCTCTGAATCAGCACCGTCGTTTACGGCAAACTCCTCTTCTCTTCTCCCTCTTCCTTTCTCCTATGTTAATCAAATCTTTCCCCAAACAAAAAATAAAATTAAGCAAGGAAATACATACAAAAAAAATCAGAGAATTGGCAAACAAATCAAAGAATTTACAAGAAATCAAAAAGGGGAAAAAGCAGAGAAAAGCATAACAATTTAAAAGGGATAGAGATTGAAGTTAAGGATGAGATGTGAGTGGATTTAATTATATATCTGTTACGTTTATGATATATTATTGTTAGATTCCCGTTAAATAATTTTATTTAATATTTATTTTAGAAATTAATTATGTTAATTAGTTATGCTAAGACTGTAAATTATATAAGAGAGATTATATTTAATTAATATTAGGCTTGATACATAGAGAAAGATGTAAGCCTAAAAGTAATAAGTTTATAGTTAATTACATCTATTTTAAAATAGAAATTTAGCCTGTAAATGTTAGCTTCTTTTTATTCCTTTTTTACGCCAATTAAATAGTAAAGAGAAGAATTCGAAAATATGGACTAAAATAGAAGAATACTAGATTTAAATAATTCGACGTAAAATAAGAAAAGCTGAAATAAAAAGAGAAAGATAGAAATTTACAGTAATTATGCTAAAACGAGAGTAATAACTTAAAGAAAAATCTAACTTGATTTGGAAGTAGGTGACAGATTAATTGGTTGGTTTAGAAAATAGAATACATTCTATAGTTTAATATTTAAAAAGATAATGATAAACATAATTGAAAGAATAAAAGAAAGAAAAAGGGAATTAGTGTAAAATAGAGAAACCACTGTATTTTGCACTATCCAAAAAGTAAAGAGATAATAAAAGAAATATCTTGCAGTTACGGATTATTGCTTATAGCATTATTTAGTATTAAAATATGGAAATGAATTTTTTGCACAGTTTTCGTAACAAATCAAATAGAATAGAACTACTTCCTATAATATAAAAAGATAAAGCAAAGAATTGAATGAATCAAGTTAATTATTAGATAAGACGAGAAGCTATAAACAAAAATGTACCTAGATCTGCATTTACTGCGCAGATAATAGAATAAAAATAAAGTAGTTATTATGATAAGTAAATTTGTGACAAGCGGACGTAGTCCAAAGCTAAGCTTGTCATATAATATAAGAGAATTAAAGTGAATTCAGCATCATAATAAAAGAAGACAGACTAGAATAGAAAAGAGACGCTAGTAATTATATTTATAATGTACAGATTATAAAAGAAAATAAAAGCGATAATTACAAGTGAAATTATAACATAGGTTGTAAATAAGTAGAAAGAACATAAGAGGCTTATTTTAATAAACTTAAGACTTAAATTAAGTTAATAACCAAGATAATAGAAGTGGCCCATACCAATAGCATTCCCTTTCAATCAGAAACTGATAGTCTTACAACAATTAGGTGAGGCTGGGACAAGGTTATGCTATTAAAATAAGTAGCCAACAGAATAAAAAAAAGTAAACTAAATGCAAATTAAAAGATTAGACTTAGGGACTAATGAAAGAGTGAGATGCGTTTGGAGCAGCCCAAAGGATGAAAAGCCTAACGAAGCAGTTCACCATAGGTTTCAGCACAAAAGAAGCACATCCAATTTAGTTATTTTGGGCTAGAAGGAAGTACGATACTTCAACGGGACGTGAGGGTACTCTAGGATGGCACTCTGGGGTAGGCGTAGTGAAGCAGTCGTCTAGAGGCAGGTTTGTAGGTGTTGCATCAAAAGAGTATGCCTTGACTGCTTTTTGCATGGCAGGACCATTGTAGGCAGTCAAAAGGGGTTGATGTTTGGAGTAGGATATTCGTATGTCCTAGTACTTGAAAGTAAGTTTAGTGGACAGGACCCAAAGGATAGTCGCATGCGGATATCGGGCCAGCATCAAAACCAAGAGCGAGTTCGGGAAAGACTATACTTAAACCAACAGTCTAACGATACTTTTACTATCGAGACATTGGATGAGGGGCACAGCCAATTGGATGTTTAGATTGTTTGTACTAGGGCACAACTACTTAGCTCTTTAGAAGTCTTTCGATTAGTTGAGGGGTGGCTGCGTGGGCCATAGCCACGATATGAAAAGAGACAGACCAAATAGAATATCTGTATTGTAGGCCTAATGAGGAAGTCCTATACAGAAATAGAATATCTGTATTGTAGGCCTAACGAGGCAATCCTTTACAGAAATAGAAAATCCTCGCCTTAATTCTGTACAAGGTAGACCTTGTTAAGTGGGATTCAGGGAGTAGACAGAACGATTACGTATAGTCCTCAGGGTACGCACTAGGTGGTACATTGAGGATGTCCGAGTATTATTATAGACTAGTGTCGACGCCGTTTTATGTTTTCATAGTAGAACACGGAACATCTATATTGTAGGCCTTATGCGGCAGTCCTTTATAGATGTAGTCACAGAACGCCATGGAAGCAAGACGATGGAGTCCTTTGCGAGGAGGATACGTACGGTACTCTGGGTAGTACCTAGGACCAATGTGGTCATTGGGCATATAGCTACATATATATATATATATCAGTTATTAGGTTTTAATCTACTAGGGAGTAGATGGGCAGGATTCACACACAGAGGCGAGAGTATTATAAACCCAATGAACCTAACATAACGGTAAATGGAAATAGAACGGTATATGTAGAATTAATCTTAGAAGTGTATAATTTGTCCATTTGTTAGAACTTTAGTTCTGACCCCCTCCTCATAACATCCTACAGGTTAGGTAGATGACAGAGATTTCCCAGCTTTGAGACACTTGTTTAGAAAGTGTTATTTTATTAGTGTGTGTTTAATTACTATTATATTTTAGTCAGTTCCACTGTGAGATATTTATCTGAGCTCTGATATATTCGTCTTTTCCTATTTGCAGGATACTAGATACCCAACTCGGGCTTCAGTGGGCTTGGGTTTTAGCATTTTTTGCAAAAATTCCGAACCCATTGGAACTTGGGTTGTTACATTTGGTATTAGAGCCTAGGTTTAGGATTCCTAGGCAGATAGTGAGTGAACGTATTTTTATTTTTGAATAAAATATAAATATATTATGTACTAAAATCCAAATAGTGCCCAATTATAGATTTTAACATATGGAAAGTTTTTAGAAGTATATTTGTGCTTAGTTTGCTTAGTGGGTTTGGGATGACCCAAGTATGTTGAGCCCTATGTTATTACCGATTTATAGCATGCAAATAATCCATGTTTTGAGAGGAAATTTGTATCCATATGTTATAGAAATTAGGGAAGTCCCCTAGGAATAGCGGGAAGAGTGTTTTTATTTTGGAAGGAATAAGAGGTTTTAGTAAAAATAAAATCCACTTTATGTCTAACCCAATAAAATGAAACTTTTGAATTGAAAAGTTGAAAAATATAATTGTTAATATATTTGTGGAAGTAAATATTGGGTTTTTGAAAAAAATAAGTGATATGAAATTTAAATTGATTTTTATCTGTGTAAATTTTGTTAAAAGTGAAATGCTTTTTGAAGAATTATAGAGCATGTATAGCTTGCCAGTTTCTTTGTAGGTAAACAAAGATTTTAAATATAAAAACCTAGAGTGTGTTGAGTATTGAAAACGTAGGTTACAATATTTATTGTTGTAATAAACGTTTTCAGTAAAAATAAAGGAAGCATAGACTATGACACTATTGTTATAGTAGGTGACTCCCAAAGTAAATGTTTTTACATAGCATACAGGATTTATTAATATTTATTTTAATTGACTCCATATATTAGTATTTTTGGGTTGTAGTAACGGTGTTTTACGCAACATCTGTTTTGACCCAAATGAAATTTGGAGATAATCTCTAAAGTGGTCTGTATGTACACTTATTATTTAAATAATTATATAAAAATATTTTCTAGTTATAAAGAAGTTTTAAAAATGAGTTCTTTTGAAAAATAATGTACGATAAATTAATGAATTTAGTAGGAAATATCTAATGTAAGTAAATATAGAGTAAACATACCTTAATCAATTGGAATGAAATGAATAATGATAAAATTTTCTATGAATCACAAATAAAGATGTTTTGTGCAAGTTATAAGGATTACATGAAAGAGATGTACAAGGTATGGAAAGCACCATATTTTGTATAGCCTATTTCGATAAAATATAAAATAAATTCCTTATAATTTCACATAAACATGAAATCCTCCTATAAAGGATTCATAGAAGGTTTTAGCGTTAATGGTTTCTCATAAGAGAAAGTAATTCCAATACATTAAGGTATAAAACCATTAAGTGTAGTAAGTTAGTAACTCCTTCAAGGTTAAGTAATTGGAAGAGTAGGAAAGTTAAGAGATTTTGATAAAATAATTGTTCTTATTTACTCTAGTTTTAGTAAATTTGAAAATCTTAAAAAAAGAAGGATATTTTGAAAACACGTGAGGACATTTTTTTTAAAGTCAAGAAAAAAAAATGTTTTAAGAACAAGCAAGACATGTTTAAAAAAAATGGTTTGGTGGAAAAGTAAATAAGTTTTTGAAACGATAAAATTTAGAAGCTTTAATGTAACAGCCCGATATTTTCAACCATTCGCATCCACACGTATTGAATTGCTCAAAATATCAGATTGTTAATTTAAATTTGGCAAAACTCAGCATATACAGTAAATAAATAATCACAGATCACAGACACAGAGTAATATAAAACCTTGCAGCGGAAACAAAAAAATAGCGGTTCATGAAGCTACTATATATATATATAACAGAGTTAAACAAGATACAACATAAGTCATGAATACATAGATATCTCAATACAATAGTCAAATACAAAATCTGAATACATCACTGGAACCAACTGAATAACTAAAAGCTGGATAGATAGCTGGATCTCCAAGCCAAGCTCCAACTCCAAAGGTGAGTCTCGAACACTGAACCACTCAGTCTGAACCGAGCGTAAAGCAAAACACAAAACACTCGAGTCAGGATTAACATTCTTATATCAATAAATCCAACTCAAGTGAAATATCAACTGAAATACAAGTAACTCAAATGATGTTTGGGATAACCATCCTTTAAGGATCCATTAAACAATCTACTATGTAGTAATATACGCTATTATAATACGTCTAAAGTAAAGTAAATTATTAAAATAGCGTTAAGGCATTACCCATATCCCCCTTAACACATTTTATAGTGCCAATAGTCTATACAGTACCGTAATACCCTATAAACTGGGGCTACCAGAGGATACTCCATAGGTACGACACAAATCAAACTCGTAGTAAAGCACACTAGGGTAGGTGACACGGCACAACTAGGCAATGCCAGGGTAGATATACCAATTACACTTCTAGGCCGGTGGTAACGCAGAGCCACAGCAATCACCCACCTCTAGCCACACTCCCGAAAATCCGAAGGTGCGCACCAAATCAATCACAAAGTAATAGAATGGCATACGATGGAGTGTGTCCGATCAGAGGTGCTACCTCATTAGCCCGTCAATTGCTCATGTTTTAGCCACCTTATGCCAACTCACGGGAGTTGGGTCCACGTATATACCTCATATAGGATCTTCGCCACCATCCTACTTCATTTTGGAATCTCCACCGCGTACACAGTTGTTAAAGTGGTTTTCGGTATCGACAGAGAGTATGCCCATATCTAATCCCTGTCTCTTTAACAACCAATCGTTATTATAACACCGCGGTCATTTCAAAACAGTTTATACTTCAAAACCAAAATATCATTTCCATTTCAAAAACCAAATCAATACGATATCATTTTCACTCCAATATATCATTTCTAAAATCATATCACTTTCCAAAGTTATAATGCTTTCGAAATAATAAGTCTTTTAAAATCAAAACACTTTGGAAATCAAAACCTTGAAATTCATAACACTTTGAAAATCATAACACTTCCCTTTAAACAGTTTAGATATTAATAATAGTATATAATAAAATAGTTTTAAAAAAATAGAAATAGTTTATGTAAAATAGTTATAAGTTAAAATAGTTTATAATAAAATAATTTGTATTGAAAATGATTTATATTAAAATAGTTTATATTAAAATAATTTATAAAGTAAAATATAAATAGTTTAGATATAGTTTTAAAAATACTTTATATAAAATATAGCTTCCTCAAATTTCACAAATCGATTCAAAATCAACTCGAATTCCAAAATTCAAATTTAATCAAACCTCAAATTATCAATTTCGATTCAATTCAGTTTCTCAATAAACCATTTCAAATTATCGATTTCAAATACATATTTGAACCATAAAATAAGCCATTTCAATTTCAATATATTTCAAAGCTTTAAATATTCAACATTTTCAAAACTAAATTCGATAATTTCATATATATATCAAATTCACTTTACTATTATTTAGTTTTGAAATATCTACTGAATCATTTCAATAACATTTAAATACAAGTTCAAATTCCAAATTTAAATAAAACTAAATATACCATTTCAATTTAAGTAAATTTGAAAATATTCATTTAAATCACTTTTAATCCAAATCAAGTTATAAAATCGTAGCTTTAAAGTCTCAAATTCAATAATTTCCAATCAAAATTATTTAAATAAAATTCTTTAATAAATAAAATTTCAAATCAATTTCAAATTTATCTTTCCAACCTGAATCATTATAAACTCTATATTTAAGATATAAATAATAAATAAATACTTAAGCATATAATATATCAACTTTATTAAATCGACTTTAATAATCTTTAAAATCAATATTTATTAAAACCATATATTTCTTTTCAAAACCATAGAAATCATTTTCAATATATATATAGACCAACGGTGTTCGTATATAATTTTCTATCCTATGGTCAAGTGGTACGAATATTTATCATTTCAATCCGCAATTTAAATATATACGGATATATATCTTTTCAACCCGTAATCCCAAATTCAAAACAAATGAAAATCGCTTGGGTATATCATTTCAACCCATAATGATTTTCTCATATTCTAGTGATCGTTCGGGTATGTATCATTTCAACCCATAGTGAATTCTATACTAACAGGGAACTTGTAGAGTGATAACAGTAATGATAATAATATAACAATCAGTAACAGGCATATATCATCAATGATAAATAATAGATAATGGTATCAGATGTCATAGGTGAACATGTATAGATAATGGCATATATATATATATATCAATGTAAATGACTAACAACAGCATATTTCAATTGTCGTTTCAATTGAAATCAAATCTAATAAATATAAGAACGTTAATCATGAGTGATTGCTCACCTTTCGAGGCTAGAGAGAACAGGAGATGACACATATACGCACAGAGAAACGGCCACTGAAATTTAGTTACGAATCCAAGCACGAATTCGATGATCAAAGCTGATAACTAGGAATAGACGAAATCAAATCAGAATTGGGTCGATGAAGATAAATGGGTATAAGTGAACGTATATAGATATATAACTATATATATATTCTAATTCCAAGCATATATTAAATTAAATATATATTTTTCAAAATCACTTATATACAATATATAATATATACCTCTTATTATTTGTATAGTCTTAAAACTGAAATTACATAATACCACTTATATATATACTTTGAAAGCAATAATGTATATGTATCACTAATATATAAGCTATATATCATACAACATATAACTAATATATATATATAAACTGTAACCAATTATATATATATATATATAAACTACAGACCTTATATAAACCTATATATAAACATCTATGCTTATACACATATCGAATATAAGACAACACATATATCAAATAAGCACTGATAAAATCAAGTATGCAGTATACATAATATATAAAAACTGACATAAATGTACAATATAAATATATTAAAACCAAATTTTTCTTTGATTCAAAACCCACATTTGTTTTCAACAATCAACTTTCAAAAATAAATTCTTATAGTCTCAATAAACTTATTTTATAAGCTACATATATATAACATATACTTACAATCTTATAGGTATCGGACTTATAAAATATAATATAACCTATATATACATACCTACTTCAAAACAAATACTCCAAAACACAGATCGACATTGGAAAATACTTTAAATATATTACACGTACATATATATAAAGCTGTATACCATTTTTCCCAATGATAAACCCATACTTCTTAAATCATAGTGTATATATATATATATATATATAAACAGAAGTTGAATCAGCACAAAGCAATGAAAAAGAAAAACGGTATAAGGCAACAAAATCGAGTATGAAATCAATATACATATATATACGGCTATGACCGGTTACTGCTAATATATACTTTTATAAACATTATATATATATATATGTTGTATATATATATATATATGACAAGCAGCTTTATATATATATATAACAAATTCATATAACAGACTTTATATAAACTAAAATATATATCGTTTTTAAACTAAAATTAGTATATATATACAACAATAGATTATAAACAACCTTTATATATATAGATATAACCGAACATATTATAAAGTAACAGTTTACTTAGATATACTAATATATTATACCCTTTTAGAATAGATCACAAAACAACCCAGATCCACATATTATTTTATACATATAAGTACTCCTCTGTATGTAAACATGCACACAAGTGTATAAATTATATATATAAGTTGTACATATTATAAACAACCCTTATAACTATATATATATGAACAACCAATCTAATAACTTAAGTACACTATATATATATTTTACAAAACTCTTCAGAAAATTCATCTTCACCAATACGTACTAACAAATAATATATTACCTATATATATGGAAGAGAGGAGATACCCGCGGCAGTAGGCTGGTGGGTCGAACAGGGAAGGTGGGAGGCTCGGCTCGAGTGGCAGGCTGCTAGGGTGCTTGCGGCGTTGGTGCCCAGGCGAGGTCAGGCTGACGCGAGCAGGGGTGGTCGGGTTGCTGAGGTTCGACGACACAAGGTGGCGTTGAAAGTGGGCTGCACGTTGTGGGTGTGGGGAGGTTGGTGGTCGGGTTCAAAGCAGAGGGCAGCGGGTTGTCGGAAAGGAGTTTGTTCGGCCTTGGGGGGAAAAGACGGCATGCAGTAGGTTTGAGGTGGGGTAGATGTTGGCTTCAGCCGGGGTGTGTGATAGGCCGCGGAGGTGATAGTCGGCTGTCCGGGAGAGATGCTAAGGCCGAGACTTGTCGACCACTGCGGCTGTTACGTGCATGCTAAGGGGCAGCTTGGGTTAAGGGTGGAGTTAGGCGATAGGGTGGTGGATGGGTGATGTGGGGAAAACAACAGGCAGGGTAAATGTTTGCAAAGCAGAGGATAGGCTAGGGAGAACAATGCAAGCAAAAATAAAAATGGAGATTGGGAGAAGAAAGATGAGCTGGCTACCAATAGCTTTGAATTTATTTTTTTATAAACGCACGAAACCAGATGAAAACAATTAAAATTTTGAACCCTAGGGAAGGGTAAGAGTCCACGTTTAATTCTGGAATTATAAAGGGTAGAATTTGAATGGTTGAGAGTATTAAAAGTTATGGCTTTTGAATTCTCACGGGGAATAGTTGAATAGACACAGGGACCCAAAAGCCGAATGCGAAACCGATACGGAACACGTTTCGCAGGTTTCAGTGCGTATCGGACGCCAAAACACAGAATTGAATATACCGTAGAGATCAGCACGATGAGACGATCAAAATGGTATATAGATATCAGCAGTATGATCGTCCAATCAAAAGTCGATACTGGTACCGAAAATGTTGCTAATTTGCCGAAAATAAGGTAAACGGGGCTAGAGAGGTCCAAATTTAAAGAAACGAATTATGACGTCTCACTCAGAGATTGATTTACAAATTTTCTACAGAAAAATATTCAGGTTTGGAAACCATTTCATTATCATCAAATATTAACTGATTTAAATTGAAATTGAATTACACAAGAAAATAAAATTCCATATTATCTAATGAAAATTTACCAATTGTTATGTTAAAATAAACGTATTCCAAATATCAAATTTTTATTCCAAAACTTTATTGTTTAAAATTTCACAAAATTTCAATTTAATATATTAATAAAACAAATAAAATTATTAAAAATTTACGGGTCGTTACATTTAATTTTTGAAGTAAAATGATAAATACCAAACCAAACTAGACTTTTAAATATGGAGTAGATATGAATCATTTCATAGGTGTAACGGGAAAAGTATAAGGCTATAGCTATAATTACTCCTAGTAGTAATAATGAAAGTTCCGGTAAGGTGTATAGGACACTAGTGAAAACCTAGAAATGTTGCTTCATGTGTGTAGACTATAGAAGAATAGTGAAATGATATTAGTAAGATGATAAGAAATATGTGGTTGGGATAGGTAGACCTTAGGTGGGGAAAGATGAAAGCTAAAGAGAGAATTTCCCCAAGCTTAGTTGCCTTTTTAGATAGAGACTGCATAGATTGAAATCCTTATCCATTGCAGTAAATTAGACTTAATTATTCCTTTTTGAGCGTGGAATAGAAGAGATGAATAGATCTTATTCATCATGAGTAATACATCGTATGTTGGTAACAAGTAATAGACGGCAGGAGGAGCATATGAGTTACTTGGATTCCTAGAGTAGGACCTTTCTAGGTCAGAGTGGATGGTCCTAGACCTCCTTGCTTTGGATGATAGCTGTGTTTAGTTGCTATATTAAAAGAAGAGTAAAAGTAGATATAAGGTAACTAAAAGAAAAACAGTAAGATCTCAAGAAAGCAACATAAACGTCAATAGAAATAATTGAGAATTGCAAAAGAAAAATACATCTTTCCCATAAATTAAGCTTGGGAAAAAGTTTGAAAAGAAAATTCTTTCTTATGAAAATCATGCTTGGGAAAGAAAATAGAGATTTTATAGAATAGCGGCATAAGTTCCAAGTATGGAGAGAGAGATACGCAAAAGTAAAATGGAGAAATGTGAGTTATTCCATTTTCTACCTTCTTTCTGACACAAGAAATCGAATTTGGAAAATTAAAATTTTATAAAATTCGAAAATTAAAAGTTGTGTGGTAGGTTTGGACGTAAAATTTGTTGAACTATGCTCCTATTCAGTAGGAGTGTGGGAAAAATTGGATGAAAAATGTTTTGAGTTTTCAAAAGATTGCATTCATATAGAAATTGCAAGTATATTTACGATGTGTGCATCATGTTTTAAAAGGAATTTCTAAAAGAAAAAGCATTCATCTAGGAGGTACCGCTTAGAAATTCTTGTACATGCATGTATTTTATGATGTATTGCACTTTGCACTATGCACGGATTGTTGCAAAATTGGTTGTACACTAAATGGTTGCTAGTGTAGAATGGATGCACGAAGGTTTGCATGATTGAACCCTTATCAAATTTCGGCGATGAAATTTCCTAAGGGGGGTGAATGTAACACCCTGCGCTTTAATGACAAATAAAATCAATTTAATTAACATAATTGTAAAACAGTGAAAACTATAAATGTTAAAAATACGCATTTAAAAATTAAGAGGTTACATAGGTATATGCAACCAATGAGTGTGATTAATTGACGCATCAATCAGTTAAAAGTGGAATTAATTAAGAGACGTAGATGCATCAATTAGTCAGAGAATATGTCATTTTAATAACATTAATTAATTAAGGGATCTTCTAATAAAGAGAAGTGTATGCGGGGAATAAATTAAATGATAACATACATATATTAATTTATAATTGACACAATCAATTAATTGAGAAATTAATTAAAGACATTAAGTAAGTGTCAATTAATAAAAGAGGGAAACTTATATGTCAATTAATTGGGTAATGAATTGGCGGTTTAAATATGTACAACTAATAAATGTGTGATTGAGTGACGCGTATGAATTAATTTGGATATCGATTAAAATGGGAAAACGTGTCAATTAATTAATTGGCAATTAGTTGAGCGATTTAAAAAGGGTGTCAATTAATCAAAGAATATGCCATCTTTACAATAACTAATAACGTAAATTAATTAGTTAGAAGAAAACGCCAGTTATAGGATTATTTGTTTCCAAGTTAACAAAAATTGGAACGTGTACAAAAATCAAACAAAGTAATTAGGTTTATGATGTAGGTAAATTAATAAGAATAAATTAAAAAGTATAACTTTTATATGCATTCAATTAATAGAAGTATTAATTGACGTGTTCAAATAGGTAAGAAATTATAACGTATAAGAATCAATCAATATTGGATATATACACACACACACACACACACACATGATCTAATTAATTGGATAATTAATGGGAGAATCTTATTTAGAAGGAAATGTGAATTAATAGAATCATATAACAAAGGAACAAATGAATAACGTTGGAGAGTTATACGTTATAAGCTAACGTAAACAAATCAACTTCTGATGGTGAGGATTGTTTTTAGGGTTAATCGGTTTGTTCACTGCACCTATAAATTGAACGTAACTTAACTCTAGCCCACACTATTTTCTCTGAATCAGCTGTCGTCGTTTACATCAAACTCCTCTTCTCTTTTCCCTCTTCCTTTCTCCTCTGTTAATCAAATCTTTCCCCAAACCAAAAATAAAATTGAGCAAGGAAATACATACAAACAAATTAGAGAATTGCGCAAACAAACCAAAGAATTTACAGCAAATCAAAAGGGAGAAAAAGCGGAGAAAAGCGTAGCAAATTAAAAGGGATAGAGATTGAAGCTAAGGATGACATGTGAGTGGATTTAATTATATATCTTTTACGTTTATGATATATTATCATTGAATTCCAATTAAATAATATTATTTAGTATTTATTTCAGTAATTAATTCAGTTAATTAGTTACGCTGAAACTGTAAATTGTTTAAGAGAGCTTATATTTAATTAATATTAGGCTTAATAGTTAGAGAAAGACGTAAGCCTAAAAGTAAGAAGTTTATAGTTGATTACATCTATTTTAAAGTAGAAATTTAACTTGTAAATGTTAGCTTCTTTTTATTCCTTTTTTACGCGAATAAAATAGTAAAGAGAAGAATTCACAAATACAAACTAAAATAGAAGAAAACTAGATTTACATAAATTAGATGTAAAATAAGAAAAGCTAAAATAAAATGAGAAAGATAGAAATTTACAATAATTATGCTAAAATGGGAGTAAAAACTTAAAGAAAAATCTAATAACTTGATTTGGAAGTACATGACAGATTAATTGATTGGTTTAGAAAATAGAATAAATTTCTATAGTTTAATATTTAAAAAGATAACGATAAACGTAATTGCAAGAATAAAAGAAAGAAAAAGGGAATTAGTGTAAAATAGAGAAACCAATGTACTTTGCACTATCCAAAAATTAAAGAGATAATAAAAGAAATATCTTGCAGTTACGGATTATTGTTTATAGCATTATTTAGTATTAAAATATGGAAATGAACATTTAGCTTAGTTTTCATAACCAACCAAATAGAATAGAGCTACTTCCTATAATATAAGAAGATAAAGCAAAGAATTGAAGGAATTAAGTTAATTATTAGATAAGACTAGAAGCTATAAACAGAAATGTACCTAGATCTGCATTTACTGTGCGGATAATAGAATAAAAGTAAAGTAGTTATTATGATAAGAAAATTTGTGACAAGCGGACGTAGTCCAAAGCTAAGCATGTCATATAATATAAGAGAATTAAAGAGAATTCAGCATCATAATAAAAGAAGACGGACTAGAATAGAAAAGAGACGCTTGTAATTATATTTATAATGTACAGATTATAAAAGAAAATAAAAGTGACAATTACAAGTGAAATTATAACATAGGTTATAATTAAGTAGAAAGAACAGAAGAGGCTTATTTTAATAAATAAAGACTTTAATTAAGTTAATAAGCAAGATAATAGAAGTGGCCCATACCAACAGCATCCCCTTTCAGTTAGGAACTGATAGTCTCACAACAGTTAGGTGAGGCTGGCACAAGATTCTGCTCATTAAAATAAGTAGCCAATAGAATATGGAAAGTAAACTAAACGCAAATTAAAATATTAGAATTAGGGTCTAATGAAAGAGTGAGATGCGTTTGGAGTAGCCCAAAGGATGAAGAGCCTAATGAAGCAGTTCATCATAGATTTCAGCACAGAAGAAGCACGCCCAATTTAGTTATTTTTGGCTAGAAGGAAGTACGAGACTTCAACGGGACGTGAGGGTACTCTAGTATGGCCCTCTAAGGTAGGCGTAGTGAAGCAGTCCTCTAGAGGCAGGTCTGTAGGTGTTGCATCAAAAGAGTATGCCTTGACTGCTTTTTGCATGGCAGAACCATTGTAGGCAGTCAAAAGGGGTTGATTTTTGGAGTAGGATATTCGTATGTCCCAGTACTTGCAAGTAAGTTAGTGGGCATGACCCAAAATGATAGTCGCATGTGGATATCGAGCCAGCATCAAAACCAAGAGCAAGTTCGGGAAAGACTAGAGTTAAACCAAAAGTCCAATGATACTTTCACTATCGAGACATTGGATGAGGGGTGCAGCCAATTGGATGTTTAGATTGTTTGTAGTAGGGCACTGTAACGACCCGTATTTTTACGGATCGAAACATCGTAAAACAGTTGACATTTGGTCGCATGGTTGATAAGTTGTCCAGAGTTAAGTCTTAGGTCGTATGGTGGTTAGGTCGTAGTAGGCGACCTAAGAGGTGGAGCGACTTAAGAGGTTCGAACGACCTAAGCAAATAGGTCGTATGATAGATAAGTCATAGGTTGAGGCTTAGGTCGTAGACGACTTAAGGAAATAGGCGACTAGAGTTATCCATTGTTTATGATGATTCGACAACCATTTTACTAAGTGTTAACCTATGCAAGTTCATTCATCAAGATTATAGAGACATTGCTCATGATTTCATGCTTGTTAGACTTTTAACTCTTTAATTACGAAATTGCCATTATTGTTATAATTGTCTATTTAGATCATATTTGAATGCTTGTTTACTTGGATTAATGTTTGATTTGATTGATTGCTATGAATTAGACGATTGATGATTTGATTTAGACCGAAGATGATTCAAAAGCTAAGAGAATGGCTCTTGAATCGAGAAAGCTGCTTGTGGCATATGTAGCAGAAGATGAAGCTCTTATGCATAGATTTGATGATGATGTTGAGATGAGGCTTTGGGAGGATGTGATGAAGCGAAGCATGATATGAGATAGCCTTGGTCTAATCCAGACGGGATCATTCCAAGCATGTTGATAACTCGGTGAAATGGTTCGAGTTAGAGGATAATGGTTTGCTCGAGAGGCGCTTGAGCTAGTATGGAAATAGTCGTCGAGGAAGATGACTAGAAGGCTGAGATCTCATAGTTGTTGAAGGTTCTAGCATGCTCAAAGCAAGAGTACGTTGGGCAGATTCGATAGTCCCTAAAGGCTACTGATTGGTAGTCAAGTACTTTGGGCAGATTCGATAGTCCTAGGCACGGGTCACGATGACGTGCGGGAGTTATGTCTAGAACCGGGGTTTCCATTAGCCCTTGACGGACGGATGAAAGAATGAGCCGGTCATTCAATTAACGATGATATCGAAGCAATGATAACAGTGATAGCCAGAGTCATGGATGTTTGGTTGTATCGTCATTCGGTCTCAAGAGCAGTGTTTTCTGGGTGCTTATCTGATCTTGGTTTAGGCCTTGGGGGTTTGTGCTTGGAAAACATCGCCCTTGACTCGAGTGACAATTGCTTTACTTTAAATTGTATGCTATGCTATGTTTGCTTCTGCTTAGTGTGTGTCTGGGGGCTATCACTGTAGAAAGAGGTGGAGTGGGAGGGTTGTATTCCTATTCCTTTTTCCTTTATGCTCTTTTGGTATGTTGTTAGTTAATTTACCGCTCACTAAGACTGTTGTCTGACTCAAGGCTTTATGTTTTAACTCTTATTGCCTTGGGCTGTCCGTCCATTTTTGGGACGGGCAGACTAGGTAGCAGGTGACAGGTGCTGTTCTTGCTTTCCACGGTGTTGATATCGAAGATGAGCTGGAGGGTTGCATATTATCTTCTTATTATATGTACTGGGTGTTCCGCTGTTTGTATTTTCTCTGAGTGTTATGTTGTGAGGCTTGTTGTATTGATTATTCTGATGTTTGTATTCAACTATTATGAAGTTTTATTGATGAAATTCTATTCTGTGAAGCTTCACTATATATATGTTCTATTGTATTTTGTCCATGCGCTGTGAGTAATACGATAGATTCTGTTGTTTTAATTTACCCTGACAATCGTCCATGGTCGCCTGGCACACTTTACAGTGCACTATCTCTAGGTTCAGTGCAGGGGTCATGGGCGGTCGTCACATTTGGTATCAAAGCTTTGGTTAATCGATTTTACCCAACGCTCGTTGACGTAACTACGTATGAGAGACGTAATTGTATTTTGATGGATGATTACTATATATAATATAGTAGCTTAGTAGAGTTTGAGTCCTTTATGCAGTTGTTTCTCTAGATGTGCTAATCATTCCTTTTTATAGATATTGAGAATGAGTCGAAGAGGGAGACCAGCTGCTAGGGAAGGCCGTGCTACTGAGGGGGCTGCTGATTTTGCTGCTATGTTCGAAGCTATGATGACTTCGATCATGAGAAGGATGCCAGCTCCGGGGCCATCGGTGGATGTTGGAGTTCAAGTTCAAACTCCAAGACCGGTTGATTTTGCTAAGCTGTGTAAGGACTATACTGCTCTTGGAGGAAAGGTTTTCTTGGGAACAGAATCAACCATTGAAGTTCAGAGGTGGATAGATGCTTGTAGAAGGATCTTTGGTGACTTGGGAATTGAGGATGCAACTAAGACGAAGTTAGCATCAAGACAGCTTCAAGGAAGAGCTTCTGATTGGTGGAATTCTATCACTATTGATACTCCGGAGGAAGAGATTACTTGGGTGCAATTCCAAGCCAGATTTGAAGCTAAGTTCATTTCTACAGCTCAGAAGTCTGTTCTGTTCAAGAAGTCTGTGGAGCTCAAGCAAGGTGGAAGACCAGTTCTTGAGTATGTTTCTGAGTTTGAAGCTTTGTCCAAGTATGCCCGGTCGTATATTGAATCTGCATATCAGAAGAATGAGAAGTTTGTGACAGGCTTGGACAGTTATCTTGGGAGACAGTTGGTGGATCATTTGGACGATTCATTTGAGAAGCTCGTGGAGAAAGCTCTCAGGCATGAGAATCTGTTTCCTAAGGAAGGATCTGTTGTTGCTGTAACCAGGGAAGAGTCTAAACCCCAGTAGGGTGGAAACAAGAAGAGGAAGCAGCAGCAGCAAAATGGTTAGGATGGCCAGAAGAAGCCGAAAGGCGAGGTGACCTGCTACAATTGTCAGCAGAAGGGCCATTTCTCTAGGGATTGCAAGAATCTGAAGGTACCGATGAAGTGTCACAACTGTGACAAGCCGGGGCATATCAGGAAGAATTGTCCAGAACCGCGAAAGGACAAGCAGATTGTGCAAGCTTATGCTTTGGGAGCTGTTCCATCATCTTCGAAAGCTCCAACCGCTGAAGAGAAGGGAAAGAGTGTGGTGGTTCAGGGTACTCTTTTCCTATGTGGTGTTCCAGTTAGAGTTCTGTTTGATACTGGGGCGTCGCATTCGTTTGTTTGTAATGAACTTGTAGGCCGGTTGGGTTTAGAACCGGATATTGTTGATAGGCCATTGGTTGTGACTAATCCAGTTGGGGGTTCGTCTTGTTTGTGTGTGTTATGACGTGGTCTGATTGTATCGAGTCATGATTGCTCTTTTGTTTGTGATTGCTTTGTTCTGAACTTTGCGGGGTTCGGAATTATTTTGGGTATGGACTGGCTTAGGAAGTATGCGGCAAAGGTTGACTGTGAGAGGTTGGAGGTGACAGTCGAGAATGTGGAGGGGCGAAGGATTGTGATACGATGTAAGCATGAAGAAGGCGTCTTCATGAGCTTCATGTATTCGCTGGTTGTTCCACGGGATGGACTGTCATCTGTGCCAATTGCTAATGGATTTGAGAATGTCTTTGACGAGGTCAAAGGATTACCGCCGCATAGAGAGATCGAGTTTCGTATAGATCTAGTTGAAGGAGCCAGACCTGTTGTGATGCATCTTAGGCGGATGGCGCCTAGGGAACATCAGGAGTTGAGGGTGCAGGTTGATGACCTTTTGCAGAAAGGATTCATTCGGCGTAGTGTGTCCGAATGGGGTGCACCAGTTGTGTTCGCAACCAAAGCGGATGGATCGCTGAGGTTATGTGTGGATTATCGTGAGCTGAATAAAGTGACTAAGAAGAACAAGTATCCATTGCCGAGGATAGATGACTTGTTTGATCATCTTCACGAAGCTAAGGTGTTTTCTCAGATGGATTTGGCAACGGGATTTCACCAGTTGAGAGTGGCTAAGGATAGTGTGCCGAAGACGGCTTTTCGAACACCATCCGGTTTCTTTGAGTGGCTGGTAATGCCGTTTGGATTGACTAACGCGCCAGCATATTTTGTGGATCTTATGAATAGAGTGTTCAGAGATTAGTTGAACAAGTTCATACTTGTGTTCGTGGATGATATTCTGATTTATTCCAGAACTGAAGAAGAGCACAAGATGCACTTGCGTATTGTTTTGGAAATCTTGCGGAAACATCAGCTGAAGGCTAAGTTTTCGAAGTGTCACTTCTGGAAGAGTGAAGTGAGGTTCTTAGGCCATGTTATCTCTAGAAATGGAATAGCGGTTGATCCCGCTAAGGTGGCAGCAATCCAGGATTGGGTTAGACCTAAGAATGCATCTGATGTAAGAAGTTTTCTTGGATTAGCAGGATATTATCGACGGTTTATCAAAGACTTCTCCAAGGTAGCCGCACCGTTAACAGGATTGACAAAGAAGAACCTAGTGTTCAGATGGGATGATAAGTGTGAGCAAGCTTTTAGAATCCTGAAAGAGCGATTGACAAGTGCTCCTGTTTTAACTATTCTAAGTGGGAATGACGAGATGGTGGTTTACACCGACGCATGTGGTACTGGACTTGGAGCAGTGCTGATGTAGAGGGATAAAGTTGTTGCGTATGCAAGTCGACAACTAAAGCCACATGAAAGGAATTACCCGACTCATGATTTGGAGTTAGCGGCGATTGTTTTTGCTCTGAAGATGTGGAGACATTATCTATTGGGAGTTCGATTTGAGTTGTTTACAGATCATAAGTCGTTGAAGTATCTTTTCTCCCAAAAGGATTTGAATCTTCGGCAGCAACGGTGGCTAGAGTTTTTGGCATCATATGATTTTAGTATAGCTTATACTCCGGGAAGAGGTAACGCAGTAGCAGATGCGTTAAGTCGAAGACATGCAGGATTGGAAGCCATGTTTTCTGAATGGAAGAGTCTCGAGTATTTAGCTGGATTTGACTTCAGGCCCAGATGTGGATTGGAACCTGAGATGTTGGCAAACTTATCGATAAGACCCACTTTTGTGGAAAGGATTGACGAGAGCCAAAAGCGAGACGATAAGCTTGTCAAGATTATCCATGATTTGGAATCTGGAATGGACCCAGAAAAGGATAAAGGGTTCGAGGTCGATCGAGAAGGTTGGCTTCGGAAACAAGGACGACTAGTTGTTCCCGATATAGATGAATTGAGGAGTGAAGTTCTGAAGGAAAGTCATCACTCAAAGTTGACAATTCATCCAGGTGGAAATAAGATGTATCGGGATATGAAGAGAACCTATTACTGGGAGGGTATGAAGAAGGATGTTGGAAATTTTATTTCCAAGTGCATGAACTGCCAGTTGGTAAAAGCCGAACAGAAGAAGCCAAGTGGATTGCTTCAGCCATTAGAAGTTCCTACATGGAAGTGGGAGCAAATATCGATGGACTTTATCGATGGGTTACCTAGAACCAGAGCGGGAAATGAAGGGATTTGGGTCATCATAGATCGTTTGACTAAGAGTGCAAGATTCATTCCTGTTCGATCGACTAGGACTGCATCAAAGTTGGCTGAGTTGTATGTTAAGTGGATTGTTCGATTCCATGGTATTCCGAAGAGTATAGTGAGCGATCGAGACCCATTGTTCACTAGTGGATTTTGGAAGAGCTTCCAGGAAGTTTTGGGAACTGAGTTGTGTTTGAGTACAGCTTATCACCCCCAAACAGATGGTTAGAGTGAGAGAGTCAACCGAGTTTTGGAAGATCTCCTTAGAGCTTGTGTTTTGCATTTCGGAGGATCATGGAAAGATCAACTTCATCTGGTGGAATTTTCATATAACAACAGTTACCAGTCAAGCATTGGTATGGCACCGTATGAAGCATTGTATGGAAGACCGTGTACTCTCCGACATGTTGGTTAGAGACCGGAGAAAAGCTATTACTTGGGCCAGAAATGATTCGACAGACTTTGGATTGTATAGAGATCATTCGGCAGCGAATGAAGGTAGCCCAAGACCGTCAGAAAAGCTATGCCGATAAGCGTCGTAAGGATTTGGAATTCGACGTTGGTGATATGATTTTTGTGAAGATTTCTCCACTAAAGAATGTTATTCGATTCGGGAAGAAAGGAAAATTGACTCCGAGATTTGCTGGACCATTCCCGATCATCGAGCGAATTGGAAAGCTCGCCTACAGATTGGAGTTACCAGAGAAGATGTCGAGTGTGCACAATGTTTTTCATGTATCCTATCTACGGAAGTATGTGCACGACTCGAATACAGTGGTTTCTGATGATAGCTGTGAAGATTTTGAAGTTGATCCAGTCGATAAGAGACCTCGTAAGCCGCTTCGTGTTGTGGAAACCGACACGAAACAGCTTAGGAGGAAGGTAGTTAAGTTGCTCAAGATACAATGGAGTGATGATGATAACGACTGTACGTGGGAGGTGGAAGAGAGGATGAAGGCACCTCATCCTGAACTCTTCAAGGTATGGCCCTAACGTGTCGTGTCATCTCACGATATTGTAACTTGTTCTAGTTTTAGAATTCTGCATGCTAAGCTAGAAATGGATGCATGGTTTGTTGATTGCTATGGATGGTAGGCGTGCAGAATAGTCTTTGATTGCTCTTGTTTGTTTGGAATTTCGGGGGCGAAATTCCTAAGGGAGAGAGAATGTAACGACCCATATTTTTACGAATCGAAACATCGTAAAACGGTTGACATTTGGTCGCATGGTTGATAAGTTGTCCAGAGTTAAGTCTTAGGTCGTTTGGTGGTTAGGTCGTAGTAGGCGACCTAAGAGGTGGAGCGACTTAAGAGGTTGGAACGACCTAAGCAATTAGGTCGTATGATAGATAAGTCGTGGGTTGAGGCTTAGGTCGTAGACGACTTAAGGAAATAGGCGACTCATAGAAACTGGCGACCTAAGGTAGTGGACGACTTATGGGGTAGATGACCTAAGGAGTTTAGGATAGGTCGTATGGGAGATAGGTCATGTGATAGCCTAGGTTGTGGGATAGGTTAGGTCGAGTGGACGACCTAAGTATTGGAGCGACCTATAGAATTAGACGACCTAAGGATTTCCGACCTAAGAGTTAGAGACTTATAGGAGGTAGCGAGTTAACGACCTAGGAGATAGGCAGGTTAGCAACCTAAGGAAGTTAGGTCGGCAACGACCTAAGGAGCTGGTGGTAGTAGTGAGCGACCTATAGGAATTAGCGACCTAAGGGTTAGCTGGTTAGCGTAGTTAGGTCGTGAGCGACCTAAGTCCAGTAGTAGAGTAGTTAGGTCGTTAGACGACCTAAGGTGTTAGGTCGCGTGAGTGTTAGGTCGTGTATGTGTTAGGTCGCAGGAGCGTTAGGTCGCGAAGAGGCAGTCTGTTTAGGTCGCAGATTTGTTAGGTCGGAGCTGTTGCTAGGTCGCGTCTCAGTTAAGTCGTAGGTCGTAACTCTGTTGAGTTGTTAGGTCGCGAGGAAGTGTGTCTGCGTTAGGTCGCTGGGTTTTGGCTGAGTGTTAGGTCGTGAGCGACCTAGGAGTTGTTAAGTCGCGAGCGACTTAGGAGTTAAGCCGATAAGTCGTAAGTCGTAGACAGGTGGGTCTGGTAGGTCGTGAGTGCGCATGGTCTTAGGTCGTAGGTCGCGGGATCTCTTTAGGTCGTGGACGACCTAATTCCGAGTAACGACTTAAGGAGGATTTCAGCTATAAATACTCGTCCATTTCTTCATTTTTGGGATCCGGATTTCGAAGCGACGAAGTGCTGCCATTTTGAGAGCTCGACTTCTACACTTCTTCACTTCTTTTCTCCACTCTAATCTAGTGATTCCATCCATCCAAGTTGAAGATCAAATTGAAGATTCAAGAGCTTAGGTTGAAGATCTACATCCATTGAAGTGAGATTTCTTCGTTTGAAGCGGATTGGTGATAGATCAAGTTAGATCCTTCGCTGTCCAGATCTGAAGTGGGTTTCTTTTGAGGTGTTTAGGTGATTTGGTGAGTGGTGATTATCTCTCACACGGATCCAAAGGAGTATATCGGATCGTTGGCTTGATTTGGAGTTAAAGTAGTGATTTTCATGCATCTTTGTAAACTTAAGTATAGATCCATATAGATCCATTGTTTATGATGATTCGACAACCATTTTACTAAGTGTTAACCTATGCAAGTTCATTCATCAAGATTATAGATACATTGCTCATGATTTCATGCTTGTTAGACTTTTGACTCTTTAATTACGAAATTGCCATTATTGTTATAATTGTCTATTTAGATCATATTTGAATGCTTGTTTACTTGGATTAATGTTTGATTTGATTGATTGCTATGAATTAGATGATTGATGATTTGATTTAGACCGAAGATGATTCAAAAGCTAAGAGAAAGGCTCTTGAATCGAGAAAGCTGCTTGTGGCATATGTAGTAGATGATGAATCTCTTATGCATAGATTTGATGATGATGTTGAGATGAGGCTTTGCGAGGATGTGATGAAGCGAAGCATGATATGAGATAGCCTTGGTCTAATCCAGACGGGATCATTCCAAGCATGTTGATAACTCGGTGAAATGGTTCGAGTTAGAGGATAATGGTTTGCTCGAGAGGCGCTTGAGCTAGTATGGAAATAGTCGTCGAGGAGGATGACTAGAAGGCTGAGATCTCATCGTTGTTGAAGGTTCTAGCATGCTCAAAGCAAGAGTACGTTGGGCAGATTCGATAGTCCCTGAAGGCTACTGATTGGTAGTCAAGTACTCTGGGCAGATTCGATAGTCCTAGGCACGGGTCACGATGACGTGCGGGAGTTATGTCTAGAACCGGGGTTTCCATTAGCCCTTGACGGACGGATGAAAGAATGAGCCGGTCATTCAATTAACGATGATATCGAAGCAATGATAACAGTGATAGCCAGAGTCATGGATGTTTGGTTGTATCGTCATTCGGTCTCAAGAGCAGTGTTTTCTAGGTGCTTATCTGATCTTGGTTTAGGCCTTGGGGGTTTGTGCTTGGAAAACATCGCCCTTGACTCGAGTGACAATTGCTTTACTTTAAATTGTATGCTCTGCTATGTTTGCTTCTGCTTAGTGTGTGTCTGGGGGCTATCACTGTAGAAAGAGGTGGAGTGGGAGGGTTGTATTCCTATTCCTTTTTCCTTTATGCTCTTTTGGTATGTTGTTAGTTAATTTACCGCTCACTAAGACTTATGTCTGACTCAAGGCTTTATGTTTTAACTCTTATTGCCTTGGGCTGTTCGTCCATTTTTGGGACGGGCAGACTAGGTAGCAGGTGACAGGTGCTGTTCTTGCTTTCCACGGTGTTGATATCGAAGACGAGCTGGAGGGTTGCATATTAACTTCTTATTATATGTACTGGGTGTTCCGCTGTTTGTATTTTCTCTGAGTGTTATGTAGTGAGGCTTGTTGTGTTGATTATTCTGATGTCTGTATTAAACTATTATGAAGTTTTATTGATGAAATTCTATTCTGTGAAGCTTCACTATATATATGTTCTATTGTATTTTGTCCATGCGCTGTGAGTAATACGATAGATTCTGTTGTTTTAATTTACCCTGACAATCGTCCATGGTCGCCTGGCACACTTTACAGCGCACTATCTCTAGGTTCAATGTAGGGGTCATGGGCGGTCGTCACATTTGGTATCAAAGCTTTGGTTAATCGATTTTACCCAACGCTCGCTGACGTAACTTCGTATGAGAGACGTAATTGTATTTTGATGGATGATTACTATATATAATATAGTAGCTTAGTAGAGTTTGAGTCCTTTATGCAGTTGTTTCTCTAGATGTGCTAATCATTCCTTTTTATAGATATTGAGAATGAGTCGAAGAGGGAGACCAGCTGCTAGGGAAGGCCGTGCTACTGTATTTTTCACTACCCAAAAAGTAAATAAATAATAAAAGAAATATCTTGCAGTTACGGATTATTGTTTATAGCATTATTTAGTATTAAAACATGGAAATGGATTTTTAGCACAGTTTTTGTAACCAACCAAATAAAATACAACAACTTTCTAGAATAAAAGAGAATAGCTTGAAGGATTAAAGAAATTAAAGAAGAAGTAACCAAGTTAATTATTTGACAATACTAGAAACGATAAATAGAAATGTGCATAGATCTGCATTTACTGCACATATAATAGAATAAAAGAAAAGTGGTTATTATGATAAGTAAATTTGAGACAGTCGGACGTAGTCTCAAGCCAAGATTGTCATATAATATAAGAGAACTAAAGAGAATTCAATATCATAATAAGAGAAGACATACTAAAATAGAAAAGAGATACTTGCAATTACATTTAATAAATGTAAATTATAAAAGAATATAGAAGCAACAACTGCAAGTATAATTATAACATAAGTTATAATTAAAGATAACAAAAGGGGCTTATTTTAAAACTTACACTAAGTTAATAAGCAAACATAGAAACATGGCCCATACCAACAACTTTCCCTTTCAATCAGGAACTGATGGTCACACAATAGTTAGGTAAGGCTGGGACCAACTTATGCTGATTAGTGTAAATAAGTAGCCAATAGAATTAGAAAAGTAAGCTAAACACAAAATAAAATATTAGACTTAGGGTCTGACAAAATAGTAAGATGCGTTTGAAGCAACCCAAAGGATAAAGAGCCTAACGAAGCAGTTCATCACAGAATTTTTGCACAAAAGAAGCACGTCCAACTTAGATATTTTAGGCTAAAGGAAGTACGAGATTTCAACGGGATGTGAGGGTACTCTAGGATGGCCCTCTGGGGTAGGCCTAATGAAGCAGTCCCTCGGAGGCATTTTTGTAGGTGTTCCATCAAAAGAGCATGCCTTGATTGCTTTTGCATGGCAGGACCATTGTAGGCAGTAAAAAGGGTTGATGTTTGGAGTACGATATTCGTATGACACCGTACTCTAACTTGCGAGTTGGTTTTATTGGACAGGACTGTTCGTTGACGGGAATTCTATCGAGTTAGAAATCCATCGAACGAATTTATAATAAAATACCGCAAGCGCACGGCGTACGATTTTAGTACGTGGTGAGTATAGGTCGATCCTCAGGGAATTGTTAGATTTCGAATTCTCTATTCAATCAAATTAACCAAAGTTGAAAGTTGTTTAAGCTAAAATGTAAGAAAACTAACAAAAGAAAATTGATAAAAATATCAGAGTGTGGAGGCAATTACACTCTCTAGATCACATAAATCAACAAAATGAAGTTATGATCTCTCCTTTTGTCATTAGTGAAATTAGTTGATGTGCTTATCATAAGTATGGCATATTTGTGTTATTAATTAGCCCAATATAAACCATCAAACTATAACACAACCACTAATACACTTTTAACTCTCATGAAAAATGACAACAAGTTGAAAATGAAATCTATTTTAAGCATGGCCTATTAACTATTGTTTAGAAATATAGGCCAACAAATTTTAGTTTCAACGTTCACTTCTTTGCCATAATCATATTTAGATGAAGAGGCAATTTGTGTTTGTTGTAAGTTTAAGTATAGCCTATATGAGTCAACAATATAGGCTATCAAATTCAAAGCTAAAACAACAATTTAAACCACTTTAAATCTTTCCATTAAGCACAAAAAGAGAACATAAATGATTAAATGTTTAATCTACTTACTAGAGAGCTTCATTACCCCTACATTGACGGGGTTTAGCCTCTCATATTTGTTATCATGTCAACAAATGTAGAAAGCAACATGAAACAAACAAGAGGAAAAAGAGAGCAAAATGAAAAGAAAAACTAATCTACTTGCATAAATAAATAAATCTACACTACTAATATGAAAGGAAATAAACAAGAAAAGGAAAAGAACATGTATTAAATTGCATAAAAGAAAATAAAAGTTACATGAAAAGAAATGGCTAAGTAGCCATGAAAAGAAAGAATAGAGAGCTTTTATTCTGATTCAAACCTAAACTAAGGAGAAGAGAGCCTGAAAGAAGATATGAGGGTTACATGAAGATAAGGGGTATTTATACATGTTTGGAAACCCTAATTCATTTTTTGGGAACTACCCGAACTACCCTCTTAGGAAGTGTGGTGGCCAAGTAATCATTAGCATCAAATAATCATCATTTAAGTGTGCATGAAGCTTTAATGGCCATTAGCATGTGTATTAGCTTCTAATTTGTACATGAAGGTAGGTGGGTAGGTGGGGTCCTCCATGATCATGGCTTTGAATTATTTCCATCTTTATTCCTTTATTTCTTCTTTGTGCATGCATATATCTTCATGAAACCACTTTTATTTGAAGCCAAATTCCTACGATATAATATAGAATTTTCCAATTAAATTTTCTCAAATTAATATATGCTCAAAAATGACTATTTGCCCTTATATGAAGATGAATATGTGACGTTTTGAGAATAAATTGAATTTTTATTTAAACATGTTAAAACACCCAATATGTAACAACCCTTTATTTTGTAATTATTTTAAATTGAATTGCCTAATTTTAAAAACTTTATTTTATTTATTAAAATGGATAAATTTTTTTATTTTAAATATAGATTTTGATTTTTATGTGAATTATAATCCCAAACATGAATAGATAGGGTATTTTTCCAAAAATGTGAATTTTGGTCAATATGATCAAACTTTAACTTTTAATTTAAAAATTTAAAATGATGAAATTTTGAATTTTATCTTTTATTATGAAAGTAAATAAAATTTCAAGAATACTGCTTTTCGTTTCGTTGAAATCTGATTTATAATGTGAAAGTTATGCCCTTTTAAATATTGTGTGTAATTTGCTGTATTTAACAAAATTGTTTATTTTAAATTATATAAATAATATTTTATTTGGTCATGTAATGTTCTAATTTATATTTATATGGGTAAAATAACATGTCATGTATATATTTTGGTTTTTAAAACATTTTTAAAAGTTTTATTGAAATTTTCCAATGTCAGTTGTAATCTGTTTATAATTTTTAATTTCCAGTTTCAATTAATTAAAGAAATTCTTTATTTATTTCTCTATTTCTTAAGAACTTATTTTATTCTCATCTCCACTTTATTTTTGTTCATCATTTATTTTATTTATTTGACTTTTATTTGCTTAGAAGTGTTGTTATAATTTTTCTAATGTTAATTGTATTTTATTTGTAATTTTTGAGCCCTATTTCCAATTTTAAGCTATTTCTTTAATTCTTTTTCTATTTTCTTTAAATTTAATTATTTATTTTCATTTTGTTACTTTGTTTCAGTTTTAAATTTTATTTACTGATTTTATTTTGTTTTTATTTGATTTATAGAAATGAAATATGAAAGGTTTAAAAGCTCTAGAAACTTAAGTCTTTTCATCTCCAAAACTCTTCATTTGCCATAACCTCCTCATTACTTCTTTTGGCCGTACATTTTTCTTATGATAGCCGTGAGTTTCTCAACTCATATTCACGTGAAAACTTCATCTCAACTTCATTTTTCACGGCTAATAAAAATAATGGCAATGGCCTCTGTTCTTCCCCTCTTTTCTTCTTCTTTTCACCTTGTTTTGCCTTGTTTTTCCCTTGCTTCTTCATATATTTGCTCGGCCTAAACCCCACATCTCCTCCACCACTTCCTTCCCCTCATAATCCATGGCCTAACCATCATTCTCCTCTGACCTGAAAGTGCCATGACCATCCCATGATGCAAACTCCACAAAACATTGAAGATCACTTCCAAAAAAATTGCCTAGTCTACCACTAGTTGCAACATACCTTCATGCATCACCTTAGCCGCCACTATTTTCTCCACCACCACCTTGACACACCCCTAACCACAACCTCTTACCTCTGTCCAGACCTGTATATGCAATGGCCGAACCTAGATGGGATATAGACCGAGCCAAACGTTGAACAAAAACTCATATATTTGCCTTAACCACTTGTATTCCTCACTTGTAACCCCTCTACACTTCCTATTCCTTGTAGCCATGCCTTTTTAGGTCCAAACCAGACCCATTACCACCTGAAATAATGATGTGGATGAACCAATATAGCTTTGTGGCCGAGCATATGTGAGATAGGGTCAAGCAAAAATGGTTTGAAAGCTAGGTGATGTTATTTGTTTAGCCTAGTTTCCATTTGTTTCAATTATAACTTTGGTATTGTAATTATATTTATATATGGCTTTGTTTTGTTGTTGTATACAAGATTTATATCTTGGTTCTCTCCACTCAAATCAAAGGTCGTGCCATATCGTGCTTTCTGGAATTCGTTGTGTCATTTGATTTGCAAACTTCAGCTTAAAAAGGTGAATAAATCTCACACGACATTTTATACTTATACAAATGTGAAGCGACAACAATTGAATGTGTAAAATATTATATTATGTTATATCTGCCAGTGATTGTATATTATATGATGTTAACCCTGTTTATTAACCTGTCATATTATCTGTTACTGTTATTTATTGTTAAACTGTTCATTTTATATCTGTTTATCACACTGCAAGTTCCCTGTAGATTAGATTCACTATGGGTTGAAATGATACATACTCAAACGGACTTTAGAATAGGGAAAAATCATTATGGGCTGAAATGATAGGCCCGAACGATTTTTATTTATTTTATTTTAACTTGGGATTGCGGGTTTGAAATGATAGAACCCGGATTTTTGCTTTTTAAACTACGGATTGAAATGATACATATCTGTATCACTTGACCTAGGTTAGAAAACTATATACTGGCCCGTGGTTATTTTTATAAAGTATTTTGAATATTTTAAATATTTTTAAAAAGTGTAAAATTATGAAATTTGATTTAAATTGGATTTTTAATGTTTAAATAAAGAAATTTGGATTTTTTTTCTAGAAGTTAAAAATGTAATTTAAATGAATGGTAAAAGTGAATTTTTGAAATATAACTTAAGTTTGGAAATTTGGAATTTTGGTTTTAAAATGATATTTAAGTTATATAAATAAAATGGAAATTTAATTATATTTGGAAAATGGTAAATATGATAATTTGATTTGAATTTTAATTTAAATGATTTAATAAAGTGTTATTGAGTTTTCTATGTATTAAAATGGTTAAATAAATGAATGCTTAAAAGTGTAATTTTAAAATATAACTTGACTTGGAAATGTGGATTTGGGTTTTTATTAAAGGTTTAAGTTAATTAAATAAAATTGAAAATTTAGTTTAATTTGTTAAATGGAAATAAAATATAAGTGTTGAGTTTATTTGTTAAAAACGTGAAGAAAAGAAAATTGTACATTTGAATTTGTTAAGTAAAATTATTGGAAATTTGGATTTTACTGTAAATGTTTCTTATGAAAATCATAAATTAAAAAGAGTAATTTAATTGAACATTTTTGAATGTCAAAATATGATTTTTTATAATGTTTAAAAGGTTTAATATTGAAGGTTATTATTTGCTGGAAATACACTAAAATCTAGAAATTTCTTTTTATAGCATTCAGAAATGTTATGATTTCTGTAAATGAACTAAAACTTAAATAAGAGGCTATTACAGCAGTTTTGAAATGTTGTAGTTGCTGAAGTAAATTAAAAGGCTAAAACCTTGATAAAGGCCTATTACAGCAGTTCTGTAATTGCTGTAGTGGTCTATTGTCTTTGCTAAATTTAATGAAACCCTTTAATTTGAAACCTGAGCTATTACAGCATTTTTGGAAATGCTGTCTTTGCTGTTTTAAACTAAATTTCAACTAAAACTGAGATTTAACAGCATTTTTAAATGCTATCTTTGCTGAATTAAAATGTTTTCAAGTATAACTTATAACAGCTTTTTTTGAATGCTGTGAAAGGCTGAAATTTTCAATGTTTATGGTTTTTAACTTAGTAAATGAACTCAGAATAGTTTAAAACTTTGGTAATTGAATACTTGATTTGAAAGTATAATAATTACACTTTTAAATGGTTTAAATGAATTTTTTGATTGAAATATAAAGTATTTAAAAGGTGACTTGAAATGATAATAAATGAATGATATCTTTAAATTTAAAAAGTATTTAAAGTTAAATATTTAGATTTGAACTCAAATGATATTTTGATATATTAAAATGATTTGAAATGATGTTTTGAAAGGATATGATATTCTGATATATTAAAATGATTTGAAATGAAGTTTTGGAAAGATATGATATTTTGATATATTAAAATGATTTGAAATGAAGTTTTGGAAAGATATGATATTTTGAAATATTGAAATGATTTGAAATGAAGTTTTGAAATGATATGATATTTTAAATATATTAAAATGGTTTGGAATTGATTTAATCTTTATTTTGATAAAGATTTGGATTTGAAATGATATTCTATTTTGAAGTATAAAATATTATTTTAAAATTATAACCACAGGTTATAATAACGATTGGTTGTTAAAGAGACCGGGATCGGATATGGACATACTCTGTGTCGATACCGAAAACCACTTTGACAACTATGTACGCGGTGGAGTTTCCAGAATGAAGTAGGATGGTGGCGACGATCCTAAGGTATATACGTGGACCCAACTCCCGTGAGTTGGCATAAGGTGGCTAAAACAGGAGCGATCTCGGGCCAATGAGGTAGCACCTCTTATCGGACGCACTTCTTCGATACCATTCTATTACTTTGTGATTGTTTGGGTGCACCCCTTGATTTGGGAGTGTTGTCCGAGGTGGAGCGGTAGTGGCTGCTATGCGTTTCCATCAGTCCGTGTGCGTAATTGGTATATCTACCCTGGCATTGCCTTGTGTGTTGTGTCACCTACCATATCGAGCTTTGCTACGAGTTGTGATTTCTCCCGTAGCCTGTGGAGTATCGAGGGTAGCCCCCATTTTGGGAGTATGCTAATACTGGATAGACTACTGGGACTATTACGTGTTAAGGGGAATATTGGGTCACTCCTTAATGCTATTTAAAAGTACGTTTATTTTATATTAGACATTATTATAATAGCGAATATTACAACATAATAGATAGTTTAACGGATCCTTAAAGAATGGGCGATCCCAAGCATTCTTTAAGTTACTTGTTCCTTTATTACAGTTCACTTGAGTTGGTTTACATTGTATAAGTATGTATGTCCTGACTCGAGTATTTTGTGTTTGCTTTACGCTCGGGTCAGACTGAGTGATACAGCATTCGAGACTTACCTTTGGAGCTGGAGTTTTGCTTTGAAGAACTATATATCTATTCATTTTGTTATCCAGTTGTATTCTGAGTTGTACCTGATTATCATGCTGTTACTCCTGTTGTATCTTGGTATTCCTATTGTATCTTACTTAACTCTGATGTATTTATATAGTAGCTTCATGAACTACTATTTCTTTGTTTCTGCTGCATTATATTACTCTATGTTTGTGATCTGTGATTATTTATTTACTGTATATGATGAGTTTGCCAAATTTTATTTACAACGCGGTATTTTGAGCAATTCAAGTCCGACATGTGCGGATGCGAATGGTTGAAAATATCGGATCGTTACATGTGTTATCAGAGCTCTGGTTTTAGGCAAACTCAGCATATAGAGTAAATTTAATTACAGAATCACTTTCGTTCGAACTTGAATTCTTTCTTCTTCGATTCGGTTTCCTTTGAATTTTGGAACGTTCCCTTCGGTTCCAAGTCCATTCCTGTCCTCCCCTATTCGTGTTTTCTTGATTTTGAAGTATCCCATAACTCCACTTCGGATGATCTTTATAATGAATTGGCGGTCCCGCCAATATTCTAATGATTTGTAAAATGGTGAAACTCCTTTACAATGGCATTGATTCACCGAAGATTTTATATATCCTCGGTTTAGATGCTAGTATCTCTTACTATTCTGAATTTTATCTCTTGAGATCAAATGTAGATTTACCCTAGAAAATACACATCGATCTTATTCTTTAAGTCACGGTTGACCCGGTTAAGGTTGCCCGCGATTTATATAAGTTTATCCATCTCCCTATTCTGTTGTTTAATCATCTTATCTTTGGTCTCCAACTTATCTTCAAATCAGAATCCTCTTTAATTTGAGTCCATCAATTTGAATCCCTGTCCTTATTTTGAAACATTAATTTTGTATTTGAAAATCTTATATTTAAAAATGTTTTATATATTGTGTTGTTTGAGTTGTTGATGTTGATTTGGGTTTCCGATCGATTTGTCTGATCAACGCTATTGATAGGACCTCCAAAACACTTGAACAGAACAAACTGACACAATATGGTTTTTAAATTTAGTAAATGGATAAATTTTGTATAATTATAGTATGTATAAGGTTAATTTTCCGAATTTTGATAACTAGTGGAATTGGGTGTTAAGAAATAATATTTAACTTTATATGTATTTTATAATCATTGGCTTTAGTTTCATATCTAAATAATTTTTTTTGAGAAAAATGTGTGATCCTCTACAAATAGAGGAGAGCACACATGCGAATATATATATAACTCGAATATAAAGTGCTGCCAACATGCCTGGCAGGTAACAAAAAACAAATACAAATATATCAAATCTCAAGTACTCCTAAGATGAGTTCCGGCAAGGCCACCACCCATCACACCCCAATATCGAGCTCCGGCATGGCCACCGCCCGATATTAAGGTGTTAGAAGTACCTAAATAACTATAGGAAAAAGAAAGAAAAAAAAACACAAACTACAGAATGATGTCCCAGACTAATGAGGAAGCTCCAACCAACTGAATCAGGAGAGGTGAATAAGCATCTGCTCTGAAGTGGAACTGCTGAAAAGAGGAACCGCTCTAAAGCCTCTGATCAAGGGAATGGGGTACCAAACTGAAGAAAACATCCTCCTGAAAAAAGTACTCCATAATTAAGATAGCAGAATCCTAAATCTGAGGAGAAACTGCTAGTAGTCCTGAATGAAGATACTCTGCACTGCTGATCTATCTACCATCTGGTGTCCAGCAATATGAAGATATGGAAACCTGCAAAATGAATCTGATATCCTATCCCCCATACCTGTAACTGAAAAATGACTAAAGAAAATATTAGAATGATACATATATATGTATATTTATTTAATAAATATACATATATATGTATTAATAAGGAAGGAAATAAAAACCTAATTAAGACTAACTGGACAATAACAGAATAAAAATAAAAAACTTAAAAACCAAAACCAAACAGAGACTAGTACAAATATAGAGACGGATCAAATTTATGAACCTTTAATCCTAAGTAAGTTATGATTAGGAGAGAAATCATCATCTAAACTAGAGTAAATATTAATAATACTATTATTAATGTTAAAAAAATTATTGTTGTGTTTAAAAAAATTAATATTATGATTAACCTTGTTAAGATACCTTTTGAAAAGGATATTTTTGGCTAATTTATATTTGGGGTTAGAGATCCAATTAAAACAAAATGAAGAAATTGTAAAAATCAATTTGTTAAAATGACAATTATTATTATTGAAAATTCTTTGATTTCTTTCAAACCAAATAAACCAACTAATAATAATGAATAAAGTGTCTAGTAAAAATCTAATATTCTTTCTGAACTTGAATCTATAATTATTCCAGTAAAATTCACAATCCGAAATTTTAGTTGTTATATTAAAGTTAAAAATTTTAAGAGTATTGATTAGAATGTAATTAGAATCCATGCAATTATAGTATAAATGATTAATGTCCTCAAGATACAGATTACAAAAATAACATTTATTATCGTTTTGAATATTTTTTCTTTTTAAAAATTCAATTGTATTAAGTTTTCCATGAAGAATTAACCACATGTGAATTTTGGATTTGGGAGGAGCATTAGATTTCCACATAAATTTAAATGAATTATTTATTGTACCCGAAAAATTAATGAATCTATAGAAAGAATTAGAAGTATATTTCTTACTTTTATCCCAATCCCAACTAATAAAATCATTATCACTATCGATATTATAAAGATTTAATCTAGCATAAAGCAAAGAAAGTTGTCTAAAAGTTGAATCAACTAAAATTCTGCTAAAACTGAAATTCCAAGGAGGATCATTTTCTGGAGAATAAACATCGTTGATTAAAGCAAACTTAAAGTTACAAATTTCATACAGATCCTTAAATTCTATCTTAAGAGGCAAGACCGAAATCCAACGGTCATGCCAAAATGAAGTACGATTACCAGAGTGGACAATAGTATTTATTCCTAAATTAAATATTTCATTACATTTTAAAATGTTTTTCCAAAAGTTAGATATATTATGAGTGACTGGAGAAGCAATTTGATATAAATTGCTATTTCCATTATAGTAATATTTAGAAATGATCTCTTTCCAAATAGCGTTATCATTTGTATCTTTGAACTTCCAAAGCCATTTACCAAACAGAGACAAATTCATATTACGCAAATTAATAACACCTAAACCACCTTCTTTTTTAGCTTTACAAACGGTTTCCCAATTTACTAGACATTTAATATTATTATTAGAGTTTTCACCACTCCATAAGAAATCTCTTCTAATCTTATCAATTTTATCAATAACCCAATCTGGGAACAAATACAAGGACATCCAATAGATCGGAAGAGCTGATAAAATCGAATTTATTAAAACTAGTCTACCAGCTCTAGAAAGAAATCTCCCATTCCAATTAGAAATCTTATTTTTAATTTTATCAATGATAATATTCCAGTCGTCATGTTTGAGTTTGGTGGGTATAATCACAAAACCAAGGTAGTCAAAAGGAAAGCTCATAGTTTTGCAATTGAGAGTATTTGCAACTAAGTTTTCAACTTTATCAAAATCGTTTAAAACTAACATGGAACTTTTATCAAAATCTATTCTTAAACCAGATAAAAGTTCAAAACTGTAAAGGATAAACTTAAGGGTAATGATGTGTCTTGGAAGGTGGGAAGAAAAAAGTAAGGTATCATCGGTAAATTGAAGAACCAATAAACCATTACGTGAAATTTCATTGCCTACACGTCCAAGAGATCAATTATCCACTGTTCTTTTGATAATTTTAGCAAAAACATCAGCAGCTAGGTTAAATAATAAAGGCGATAAGGGATCTCCTTGCCTTAAACCTCTCTTAGATTGAATTATATTACCTAATATACCGTTAACCATAATACTAGAGTTTCCAGTTCTAAGCAAGGTCAAAATCCAATAGATCCATCTATGACTAAAACCTCTAGCATGAAAAATATCTACAAGAAAATCCCAGTCAACTGAATCAAAGGCTTTAGCAAAATCATGTTTTAAAATTGCACAAGTTATGTCATTCTTACAACAGTAATTAATATATTCTTGAACAACTGCCACCCCATCAGTGATATTTCTCCATTTAATAAAAGCCGATTGTGAACAATCAATTAATTCATTCCTTCTTTTACTAAGTCTATTAGCTAGAACTTTAGAAATGATTTTAACTGAACATTTAATCAAAGAAATAGGTCTAAAATCTTTTAAATTTTTAGCTCCTACTTTTTTGTGTAACAAAATAACATTTGCGAAGTTAAACCTCCCTAATTGCAAATTACCATTGTAAAAATCATTAAACATATTAACTAAGTCAAATTTTAAAACGTCCCAGAAAGTAATATAAAATAAAATAGGAAACCCGTCAGGGCCCGGGGATTTATCACTTGGCATGTCATTAATTGCTTTTCTAATTTCCTCTTCAATAAAAGGATTATCTAATTCTGATAAATCAACAATAGAATCAGATGGATACAAATCTATCCATCTCACATTGATTCTATGTTTGATTTTAGAACCAAAAATATCCTTATAATAGTCTATAAAAGCCTTGTTAAAATCTCTTTGATCCACTAACTCTATATTATTAACAAATATAGAGTTAATTGTATTACTACAATTTCTACCATTAGCTATATTATGAAAAAATTTGGTATTATTATCACCTTCGTTGATCCATTGAATTCTGGATCGTTGTTTCCACATAACCTCCTCCTTTTCTAAAATAGAATTTAATTCATCTTTTAAATTAGCTAGAACATTCCGTTCACCTATATTTAGAGGTCTAGATTCTTCTATCTTATTAATTTTAAGCATTTCATTATGAATATTATCTTTTTTGATTTTTAGGTTGCCAAAAACATTTTTGTTCCAGTTTTTAAGAAAAATCCTAAGCTCCCTAAGTTTAGAAACAAATGCTTTTGCAGAATTATCCTTATTTCTGAAATTATGAAAACTAAAAGAATTCCATTTACAAATAACTAAGTTTACAAAGTTAGATTCTAAAAGCCACATCTTTTCAAATTTAAAATTGTTAATAAAAACTCTATTGAATTCACAAGAAAGGATAATAGGACAATGGTCAGAGAAGGTATACGGTAAGCCATTAACTCTACAGATAGGAAATTTGTCCCCAATCTCGTCACTAACAAAAAATCTATCGAGAAGAGCCATGGAAGGAGACTCTCTAGAGTTACTCCAAGTAAACTCTCTATTAGATAGAGGAATTTCAATCAAACTAGAGTTAACAATAAATTGATTGAATTCCTCCATAGCAGAGTAATCTCCTTCTCTAGGAAAACGCTCACCAATGAAATGCGTAACATTAAAACTACCCCCCAAAATCCAAGAACCCGGGGCTAGGGATCTAAAATCAAGACATTCATTCCATAAGATTCTCCTATTAATTTTAGAATTAGGCCCATAAACATTTGAAATATTTAATAAAGAGTTATCAGAAAGATTAATAAGAATATCATGAAGAGAATGATGCTTAACAATACATTGAAGCAGTTTAAAACAACTATCACGCCAACCTATCATTAAACCACCAGAAGAGCTAACGGAAGGTAAAAAAACCAGTTTCTAAAGTAATACCCACCTAATCTTCTAAAGAAACGAACATCGGGACAGTTAATTTTAGTTTCTTGGAGTAATGCAATATCAATGGAGTAGTCTTTTAAAAATACTCTAACCTTATCACATTTGCTCAAATCGTTCAAACCCCTAATGTTCCAACTAATGATCCTCATAAATGAACTGAACTAGCCCTCTCTAATTCCCTACATCTAATATACTCCCTATCTAGCTCAATATCAGTAAAAATAAAAGAAGTGTCATGGGCTAACTGACTAAACTCGGCAGAAGAAAGGTTACCTAAAGCATAAGAAGAAAAAATACTACCCAAAAAAGAACCCGAACCTGAGCCTGGATGCGTCGCACCACTCATGGCATTCGATCCAGGTATCTCACCTATAGAAGAAGACCGACTGCTACGGATTCTGGCACTACGCCGCACTGAACCACAAGAAATAACAGATCGCTTGCGCTTACCTCTCTTCAACGAAGCAGAGCTAGGAGCAGAGCAAAACATATCTGCCAATCCATCAGATTTCAAAACATCTGGAACAAAAACTACAAGCTCATCTGAAGAACTTCCCAAAGGCAACACATGAGACTTGGTATGTAAAGCAACATCAACTGCAACCTCTTCCGGATGTTCTTCTGAATTAACAGGAAAACCACCAGCATCAAAAGAATCACCAAAACCTAATGGGGCCACTACCAGATTTACATTCCCACCCAAAAGAATCGCCGCATCTTGATTGAACACACTCTGAGAAGAAATTGAAGAACTATTTACATCAATAGTAGCCTGAATCCATGCTTCATGCACAACAGAAACAGTGTGCATAACATCAAAATTCTCAGGATCAACAGGATTCACACCCTCTATATGATGCTCCAATGAAAGAAAAACATCACGAAAATCAACTAGCCCAAAATTAACAGAAGAAGCAGAAACATCAGGCTCAACTGAAACCTCCAGTTCATCCAACAACTCACTGATGCTAAGACAGGATTCCAACTGGGTGATCTGATCGAAATTATCAAATTCAAGAGGCAAATTAACAATAGGAATCGAAGACCACAAGTCATTATCCAGAGAAGAAACCTGATCAATTTCCAATTGAATATCCTTTTTAACGATATTAACATGAAGATCCTGGACTTGATCAAACAAGAAATCACTAACAAAAAAGAAATTCTCAAGACTGTCACTACTATCAACATTATCAACCGAAACTATGTTACCATCATTCTTCGAATTAGCAGGAACAAGATGCTCAGTGATAAACGGCAAGTTACTATCCTGATTAACTACTTCTGGATTCGAAGATAGACAATCAAATTTGTTGAACAGAGGAAGTTCGAAGTTGTCCAGAAGCTTAGTAGAACGTTTGTTTCTTCGAACAGAACAAAACGGATGACCCAGAACTTCAACAAATTCGCAATCTTTCAAAGGGGAATTATACTTATCCAAACATAAAGTGACAGCAGGATCCAGTAAAATGAGGTCAAAGCCCAGATTGAATTCATTAGCATCATCAATTGGTTTGAACGAAACAACAGAAAAAACATCAGGCATAACAAGCTTAGAAATCAAGATCTCAGGTTGACCAATAAATTCTAGAGAGCTACAGGAATTATCAAAACCATTATCATAATTCGGCTCGTTGATGATGTCGAAATGATAGAAAAGCTCATCAAGGTAGCTTAAGCCTAAATCTTTATTAGTCCAGATAAAATCGATCAAAACACCCCTTAACAACAAAAAATTAAGAACGAATTGAAAACCATGGTTGAAAGGCGAAGAACCATGCTTCTTACTGTACATATATTCAAAGGAATTATCATCTCCAACATCATACTTGCCAAAGAATAATTCTGGATCTCCAAATCTTTCCCAATATCCCTTACCAATATTCAGTTCATTAATGATGTTAAAATGTAGTAGCAATTCGTCAAGATATCTAATACCCAAATCTTTCTTATCCCAGAGATGATCGAGAAGAACACCTCTCAGCTTCAAGAAGTTCAGAGCAAAAAGGAAACCGTGATTAGTCTCGTTTGAATTAGGCTTCGGTTTAATCACACATTCTTTACTCTTATGCCCAAAATTGCCACAAGAAAAACATCGAACCGGGTCTCTACAAATAGAAGAAAAATGGTTAAAGTCACCACATCTGTAACATAATTTCCTTCCCTTTCCGGAGTCAATCCATTTCGTATTAGAATTGGGGGAAGATCCTTGAAAATAAGATGATGCTCGATTCTTTACGGCTTGGGCATATGAAAAAGGAAATGAACAACGATTGGGAAATACAGATGGAAGATACGAAGATGAAGACGCTCGAAAATCTTGAGAAAAAGAAGAAAGAGAAGACGAAGAAAGCTCCGGCCAATTTTCTTGAAAAGTCGCCATGTGAAAAGTTTCATATCTAAATAATTAAACATGGTTATAAATTAATTTGGGAACTTAAATGGATTTAAATTAAGAATGTGAGAATTTAATTTCCATGATTTCGAACTTTGTTTTGAAAGTTTTAAAAGGATTTATTATTTAAAGGTATTTATAGTAGAAATTGTTTCAAAGGATTTTTAATTTGTAAATCAGTGCTCTTTTCTTTATCGCTGGAAAATAATTTTGGTGATGACTGCAGCATCATCGACATTCATTTTCAGGTTTCGAAGTGAAGAGACTATTATGTAGCCTTGCTATAGTTTTTCTTTGAAATTTAATTGATTTGAATTTCTAAATACGACTTGACTTATATTATATAGATATATGATTTAAATTTGATTTGATATATATTGTGTATGTGTATATATATATTTATTTCTAAATAGTTTGAAGTTAATCGGAAATTTAATTCTTAAATTTTATCTTAAAAGATAATTTCAATTATAAAAGGAAATCAAGGTTTGAATAAATATGTAAACTTGAATAATTGAAATTGGAGAATTTATTTGTATAATATTCTATTACATTCCAATATAACTTACCTAAATTATTCAGAAGTTGAATATGTAATTGGATAATATACAGAATAAAGAGAATTTTATAAATAAAACTTAAGTGGTTATAATAAATGTTATACACTTAAATTTTATTTATAAAGGATCAATAGAGGTAAATAGAGAAAAAGGGTTAATTGAATAATTTACAATAAATGATATTTAAAGGAAATTGTAAATAAATTGAAATAGTTATAATAAGTGAAATAAACTTAATATATATAGGATTTTGATATATTAAGTGGAATAAATTTAAAAATGAAGTGGAATAGAGAAGAATGAAATTTAATAAATAAAGATGGATATAATAAATGATTGTTCAAATTCATGACTTTATAAATTGTTGATTTGATGATGAGATAATGAGATTTAAAAATAATTAAGATTTATTTAACTCAAGTGAAATCAAATGGATGAAATTAATTATTAATGTAAGTTGAAATTTTCATGGTTTTAGATTTATTATCTTATTATGTTTTCCAATCTATTTTCTTTCTGGTTGTTTCCATTTTCCTACCTTCTAAGTAGGAAATCAAATTCGAATTGGTTAGCCTTGGAGCTACTGTTCTCTTTCAGCTTGATCTTACCACTGATTTTCACCAACTCGGTGTTGCTGAGGAAAGTATTCCCGAGACTGCTTTCCGTATTGAGAATGGTTTCTTCTATGAATAGTTAGTCATGCCTTTTGGTTTGACTAATGCTCCTGCTCTCTTTGTTGATTTGATGAATCGTGTTTCTCGTATTGCGCTTAATAAGTTTGTTCTAGTCTTTCCTTCTTTCTCTTTTTCCTTCATCATTTAACTTTTCTATCTCTTCTATGGTTCTTACTTCTCCCTATTCTAAATCTGAGCACTGCTTACCATCCACAGACCGACGGTCAAACGGAAAGGGTGAATCCGATTCTCGATGATCTTTTTCGTGCTTGTGTTCTTGATTCTGGAGGATCTTGGGAAGGTCATCTCCACCTTGTTAAACTTACCTATAACAACAGTTATCAGGTATAATTTCAATCTCCTTGTCATCTTGTCTTAATCCTATTTCATTCTATCTTTTTCTGTGCTTTTCCGTACCTCATTCCTTTTCGAGGACGAAAAGTTTTGAGTGGGGGAGAGTGTAACAACCCTGTATTTTGTAATTATTTTAAATTGAATTGCTTGATTTTAAAAACTTTATTTTATTTATTAAAATGGATAAATTTTGTTATTTTAAATATAAATTTTGATTTTTATGTGAATTATAATCCCAAACATGAATAGATAGGGTATTTTTCCAAAAATGTAAATTTTGGTCAATATGGTCAAACTTTGCCTTTTAATTTAAAATTTTAAAATGATGAAATTTTGAATTTTATCTTTTATTATGAAAGTAAATAAAATTTCAAGAATACTGCTTTCGTTTCGTTGAAATCTGATTTATAATGTGAAAGTTATGCCCTTTTAAATATTGTTTGTAATTTGCTGTATTTAACAAAATTGTTTATTTTAAATTATATAAATAATATTTTATTTAGTCATGTAATGTTCTAATTTATATTTATATGGGTAAAATAACATGTTACGTATATATTTTGGTTTTTAAAACATTTTTAATAGTTTTATTGAAATTTTCCAATGTCAGTTGTATTCTGTTTATAATTTTTAATTTCCAGTTTCAATTAATTAAAGAAATTATTTATTTATTTCTCTATTTCTTAAGAACTTATTTTATTCTCATCTCCACTTTATTTTTTTAGCGTTGTTTCCAATTTTTAAGCTATTTCTTTAATTCTTTTTCTATTTTCTTTAAATTTAATTATTTATTTTCATTTTTTTACTTTGTTTCAGTTTTAAATTTTATTTACTGATTTTATTTTGTTTTTATTTGATTTATAGAAATGAAATATGAAAGGTTTAAAAGCTCTAGAAACTTAAGTCTTTTCATCTCCAAAACTCTTCATTTGCCATAACCTCCTCATTACTTCTTTTGGCCGTACATTTTTCTTATGATAGCCGTGAGTTTCTCAACTCATGTTCACGTGAAAACTTCATCTCAACTTCATTTTTCACGGCTAATAAAAATAATGGCAATGGCCTCTCTTCTTCCCCTCTTTTCTTCTTCTTTTCACCTTGTTTTGCCTTGTTTTTACCTTGCTTCTTCATATATTTGCTCGGCCAAAACCCCACATCTCCTCCACCACTTCCTTCCCCTCATAATCCACTGCCTAACCATCATTCTCCTCTGACCTGAAAGTGCCATGACCATCCCATGATGCAAACTCCACAAAACATTGAAGATCACTTCCAAAAAATTGCCTAGTCTACCACTAGTTGCAACATACCTTCATGCATCACCTTAGCCACCACTATTTGCTCCACCACCATAATGACACACCCCTAACCACAACCTCTTACCTTTGTCCAGACCTATACATGCAATGGCCGAACCTAGATGGGACATAGACCAAGCCAAAAGTTGAACAAAAACTCATATATTTGCCTTAACCACTTGTATTCTTCACCTATAACCCCTTTACACTTCCTATTCCTTGTAGCCATGCCTTTTTAGGTCCAAACCAGACCCATTACCACCTGAAATAATGATGTGGCTGAACCAATATAGCTTTGTGGCCGAACATATGTGAGATAGGGTCAAGCAAAAATGGTTTGAAAGCTAGGTGATGTTATTTGTCTAGCCTAGTTTTCATTTGTTTCAATTATAACTTTGGTATTGCAATTATATTTATATATGGCTTTGTTTAGTTGTTGTATACAAGATTTATATCTTGGTTCTCTCCACTCAAATCAAAGGTCGTGCCATATCGTGCTTTCTGGAATTCGTTGTGTCGTTTGATTTGCAAACTTCAGCTTAAAAAGGTGAGTAAATCTCACACGACATTTTATACTTATACAAATGTGAAGCGACAACAATTGAATGTGTAGAATATTATATTATGTTATATCTGCATGTGATTGTATATTATATGATGTTAACCCTGTTTATTAACCTGTCATATTATCTGTTACTGTTATTTATTGTTAAACTGTTCATTTTATATCTGTTTATCACACTGCAAGTTCCCTGTAGATTAGATTCACTATGGGTTGAAATGATACATATACCCGAACGAACTTTAGAATAGGGAAAAATTGTTATGGGCTGAAATGATAGGCCTGAATGGTTTTTATTTATTTTATTTTAACTTGGGATTGCAGGTTTGAAATGATAGAACCCGGATTTTTTCTTTTTAAACTGCGGATTGAAATGATACATATCTGTATCACTTGACCTAGGTTAGAAAACTATATACAGGCCCGTGGTTATTTTTATAAAGTATTTTGAATATTTTAAATATTTTTAAAAAGTGTAAAATTATGAAATTTGATTTAAATTGGATTTTTAATGTTTAAATAAAGAAATTTGGATTTTTTTCTAGAAGTTAAAAATTTAATTTAAATGAATGGTAAAAGTGAATTTTTGAAATATAACTTAAGTTTGGAAATTTGGAATTTTGGTTTTAAAATGATATTTAAGTTATATAAATAAAATGGAAATTTAATTATATTTGGAAAATGGTAAATATGAAAATTTGATTTGAATTTAAATGATTTAATAAAGTGTTATTGAGTTTTTTATGTATTAAAATGGTTAAATAAATGAATGCTTAAAAGTGTAATTTTAAAATATAACTTGACTTGGAAATGTGAATTTGGGTTCTTATTAAAGGTTTAAGTTAATTAAATAAAATTGAAAATTTAGTTTAATTTGTGAAATGGAAAGAAAATATAAGTGTTGAGTTTATTTGTTAAAAATGTGAAGAAAAGAAAATTATACATTTGGATTTGTTAAGTAAAATTATTGGAAATTTCGATTTTACTGTAAATTTTTCTTATAAAAATCATAAATTAAAAAGAGTAATTTTAATGAACATTTTTGAATGTCAAAATATGATTTTTATAATGTTTAAAAGGTTTAATATTGAAGGTTATTATTTGCTGGAAATACACTAAAATCTGGAAATTTCTTTTTATAGCAATCAGAAATGTGATGATTTCTGTAAATGAACTAAAACTTAAATAAGAGGCTATTACAGCAGTTCTGAAATGCTGTAGTTGCTGAAGTAAATTAAAAGGCTAAAAACATGATAAAGGCCTATTATAGTAGTTCTGTAATTGCTGTAGTCGTCTGTTGTCTTTGCTGAATTTAATGAAACCCTTTAATTTGAAACCTCGGCTATTACAACATTTCTGGAAATGCTGTCTTTGCTGTTTTAAACTAAATTTCAACTAAAACTGAGAATTAACAGCATTTTTAAATGCTGTCTTTGCTGAATTAAAATGTTTTCAAGTATAACTTATAACAGCTTTTTCTAAATGCTGTGAAAGGCTGAAATTTTCAATGTTTATGGTTTTTAACTTAGTAAATGAACTCAGAATAGTTTAAAACTTTGGTAATTGAATACTTGATTTGAAAGTATAATAATTACACTTTTAAATGGTTTAAATGAATTTTTTTGATTGAAATATAAAGTATTTAAAAGGTGACTTGAAATGATAATAAATGAATGATATCTTTAAATTTAAAAAGTATTTAAAGTTGAATATTTATATTTGAACTCAAATGATATTTTGATATATTAAAATGATTTGAAATGAAGTTTTGAAAGGATATGATATTTTGATATATTAAAATGATTTGAAATGAAGTTTTGGAAAGATATGATATTTTGATATATTGAAATGATTTGAAATGAAGTTTTGAAATGATATGATATTTTAAATATATTAAAATGGTTTGGAATTGATTTAATCTTTATTTTGATAAAGATTTGGATTTGAAATGATATTCTATTTTGAAGTATAAAATATTATTTTAAAATTATAACCACGGGTTATAATAACGATTGGTTGTTAAAGAGACCGGGATCAGATATGGACATACTCTCTGTCGATACCGAAAACCACTTTGACAACTGTGTACGCGGTGGAGTTTCCAGAATGAAGTAGGATGGTGGCGACGATCCTAAGGTATATACGTGGACCCAACTCTCGTGAGTTGGCATAAGGTGGCTAAAATAGGAGCGATCTCGGGCCAATGAGGTAGCACCTCTTATCGGACGCACTTCTTCGATACCATTCTATTACTTTGTGATTGTTTGGGTGCACCCCTTGATTTGGGAGTGTTGTCCGAGGTGGAGCGGTAGTGGCTGCTATGTGTTTCCATCAGTCCGTGTGCGTAATTGGTATATCTACCCTGGCATTGCCTTGTGTGCCGTGTCACCTACCATATCGAGCTTTACTACGAGTTGTTATTTCTCCCGTAGCCTGTGGAGTATCGAGGGTAGCCCCCATTTTGGGAGTATGCTAATACTGGATAGACTACTGGGACTATTACGTGTTAAGGGGAATATTGGGTCACTCCTTAATGCTATTTAAAAGTATATTTATTTTATATTAGACATTATTATAATAGTGAATATTACTACATAGTAGATAGTTTAACGGATCCTTAAAGAATGGGCGATCCCAAGCATTCTTTAAGTTACTTGTACCTTTATTACAGTTCACTTGAGTTGGTTTACATTGTATAAGTATGTATGTCCTGACTCGAGTGTTTTGTGTTTTCTTTACGCTCGGGTCAGACTAAGTGATACAGCATTCGAGACTCACCTTTGGAGCTGGAGTTTTGCTTTGAAGAACCATATATCTATTCATTTTGTTATCCAGTTGATTCCAGTTGTATTTTGAGTTGTACCTGATTATCATACTGTTACTCCTGTTATATCTTGGTATTCCTATTGTATCTTACTTAACTCTGATGTATTTATATAGTAGCTTCATGAACTACTATTTCTTTGTTTCCACTGCATTATATTACTCTGTGTCTGTGATCTGTGATTATTTATTTACTGTATATGATGAGTTTGCCAAATTTTATTTACAACGCGGTATTTTGAGCAATTCAAGTCCGACATGTGCGGATGCGAATGGTTGAAATATCGGGTCGTTACACGATATGATCATTTATTGAATTTAATTAGATTAAATATGGTGGTAAAAATATGCATATTCACGTGCACATCAAATACCCCCACACTTATCTTTTTATTCGTCCTTGAATAAACTAAAAACTAAAGTAAATTCGTTTTCGTAGGAAGCACGATTGCATTGAGTGTATGCAACAAGCTGTTAAACCTCTGGGTGTCCCCAGTAGGACGAGTGTTGTCTCATGATGGTTTTTAGTGGATACTACCCACAAAATCCAAATGCAAAGTGAAAATATTTACAAAATCCAAGATTTATTTACAAAGATATGAATGCGAGTTTTTGAAAATATTTACAATGAAGGATTCACTTTTAAATCGACACAAATAACTTAAATATAGGTTTTGGTCATTATCTTGAAAATTTAAGCCATTTACTCGTCAAAATTTTCAACAAAAATCAAATTATCATAACAAATAGGCTATAGTTTAACTCGTTATTTAGGTTGATAACAAAGTGTAATTATGAAATGGATCCTTTAGTTGATTATCAAAATGGTATTTTCATTTCTTTTCAATAACAAGTCAAATCATATAAGTTAAAATAGTGCTTGGATTTCATTTGCTTACTCTCTCTATTTTTCTTTTGAAAATTTTATTGATATTAACAATATTTACATATGCCTAACTTAGAAAACTGAGGCCAGATATATTACCCATGCACTACCTTGTGGACTTATGTGAGGGGAATACAGAGCATGGCGAGTGAACACACAAGTGTAAACACTTGTCGACTGTAGGCGTTATTAGTAAAAGAATTTTTATATACACACACCTAACTCGGGTAAACTAAGGCCAGATATACCGATCGTGCACTGCCTTTCGGGCTTACGTGAGAAGGGTATAGAGCATGGTGAGTGAACACACGAGTGTGAATACATGACTCTAGGTGTTTATTAATAATATATACATATATACAAGAAATATTTTTTTGTTTGTTTTTTTTGGAGAGAGAGTTTCGCAAAATCATCTTAGCAATATTTAACTTAGAAGACAAAAAGAATGTTATATCCTTTACTTTAAATTCAGCACTTTTTAAAACAAAGATTTTCAATTAGGATTTACTTCATAATTATCACCATGAAATTTCCTTTATAATAGTTAAACCATTGTTATTTGTAATCAAACTTTATTTTTTTTTGTTAAGACAAATAAATTTTCAAAATTTTTAATGTAATTAACCAAAACCATATATTTACTCTATAGTGTTTCTTTAAAAATAAATCAAAAAATTGTTTTTTTTTGTTTTTTTCTTTTGAGATTTTTTTAAAAATTTTGGAAAGAAAAAGTAAAAATAAACCATGAAAAATAAAAAATGATGATAAGTCTTCCTCACACTTGCTTTTGACTGTAACCCAAGTGGAAGGAGAAAAATAAAAACATGACCTTTATTTAAATGAAAATGAAAAGATGATTATTTACAAGACATCAGAAAATATGTTGTTGAAGAGTAAATAAACCGGTCTTCCAAAGACCGATTCATTTGTCTTGTCAAGGATGAAAGACACAACTTAAGCACGAAAAACCAAACCATAAAAGATTTGGAAGTTGAATGTTGATTTGGAAAAACAAATGTTGTTTTATTGAAAATCGTATGAGTTGTTTTATTTTCGATGATTTTCGAGGTTGATCAAACAATTGGTTGAAATTCAAGTTTATTTTCACCATTTTGAAATTCAAGCTTATCATTGAAAACTTCTTCCAAATTATCGATTTCAAAATCAAAATGGTGATCGAAATCTTCCCCTTCGGAAATAGACAACTCGCTTTCGAAAAGTCCAAAGAAATCATGTTCATTAAATTTGTCTTCCTTTGTTGGATTATCAACAACTTCATTGCATATATCATTTTCAAAATCTAAAGTTGCTGTATTCAAATTTTCAAAATTGGGAAAAGGAATATCGAATTTTGAATCAAGTTTCACACCCTCAAAAGAATTGAAATCCAACTCAATTAACGTATTTTCAACAACTTCATTAAGATCGTCATTTTCAATTTCAAAAGTTGTTGTTTGAAAATTATCAAATTGGGTAAAAGATGGATTATCACTCGACTCTTCACACGTTTGGATTTGATTTTGTTGTTCACGTAATTTTTTGTATGTTTCAATCTACAAATTCGTGTGATCATCGTAAATTTCATTCATTTGTTCAACAAAATCCAATTTATAATTATTAACTTGAGGATTTTCGATTTGGACTTGTTGAGAACAAGAATCATCAATTTCTATAAACGATGGATTATCATTTGATTTTCACACGTTGGGATTTGATTTTGTTTCTCACGAATTTTTTTGTAGGTTTCACGCAACAAATCCTTGTAATCTATTTCCATTTTCTCAACTAAATCAAATTCATGATTATTAAACTGGGAATTTTCAATTTGAATTTGTTGAGAATAAAAATTTTCACTCGCATTGTAGTCGAGATTATTCCCATTGCCAAAATTATTTGAAAAGTTGTTCACATTTTCATTTTGATTTTGAAATTCACTTTGGAATTCGAAATTGAATTGGCATGGGTTATACTCGAAATTGTTTGAATTTGAAGTGAATTCAAATCTTGATTATTTTGAAAACTTTGACTTGAGTTATCGCACAAATCGTTTATCCTTTGATATAGTGTAGTGAGTTCAAGTAAAGATGAAATGCTATTTTCAAGAGTTAAGGGTTGTTCATCATTTTGAAATTTTGTTGTTCAAAATTTCAATTATTTATAAAAAAGTCGTCGTTAAAATATCCATACAAATTTGATGTGAAATTATATGGATTATATTGATTTTCACAACTATTGTAAAATTCTTGTGAATATGGAAATTCAGACATTTTCAAGAATGTTTTTGGGTTTTTTTTTATAAAAGAAAAATATTTACAAATATAATTTACTTTTCAAAATGGAAAATTGATTTTTGTTTTTGAAAATATTATATATATATTTTTTTGGATTTTTGTTTTTCTAAAAAATAAAACTAAGTACAATTTTTTTGGATTTTTGATTTTGATTAAAAAAATAATTCAAAGAAAAAGGATTTAAAAACTTCAAAGGAAAAGGAATATTTACAAATTTTTTTATTTTGGATTTTGACATTTTTTTTAAAATATGCATGAACTAATGCAACTAAATGAATGCAAAGATTTAATTACAAATTTTCTACCCTAATTAGCTCCTAACCCAAAATTGTATAATCACACTTTGTCTTAAATCAATAAGATAGTTCTTAGCCAGGTAGTGGGCAGGATTTATCGGTGCACCACGAATCATCGTAGCTGTAACACCCCACACCCCTTAGTATACCCAAAAGGACACACTAAAGACATGGTGCGTTGTAGGTATAACTAAAGCTAGCAGAGACCAAGATTCACAAGACAAAATTGATAGATAATAACACAGCGGAAGTAATTAAAAACAATAAGTGACTTTAAAAATTAATACTTCATAAATACTTCAACCAACCACATTGTTCAAAATACCAAATATAATTGTCTTAAGAAAATAAAATCTAAGTCTCATCAGAAAAACTAGAGTACAAACACAAACTTTCCATCAATACAGTGCCAATACAATAAAAGAACAAAACACTGGAAATGAAAAGAAGGAATGCATGATAGAATCTCCAACAAGTCTCTAAGAAGCTGCGGTTTACATCCCCAATCTTTGCCTACCACTCTTTGTATTTTCACAATCCGAGCCTAAATGTAAAAAACTGTTTATCAAACTCTTTCCATGTGTGGACCTTCTCTATGCCCCAAGAAACACACTTCCTTATGCCACAAGTGATACTTCAAGAACTTTGCTTTCAACTGAAGAATGCGAAGTGTACGAAGAAACTCCTCTAGATGAATAGCATGCTCCTCCTTACTCTTAGAAAACACCAAAATGTCGTCCACGAATACAACCACAAACTTATTTAGGACTTCTCTAAAGACGTGGCTCATCAAATCTACGAAGCAGGCTAGCGCATTGGTTAACCCAAAAGGAATAACCAACCACTCATAAAATCTGTCTGGAGTCCTAAATGTGGTCTTATCAATGCTGTCATCAGTGACCCTAAGCTGATGGAATCTCGTGGCTAAATCAAGCTGAGAGAATACTGAAGAGCCAACTAGCTGGTCAAAACGATCATCTATTCTAGGGAGCGGATAACGGTTCTTCTTTGTGAGCTTATTTAATTCCCTATAGTCCACGCAAAGTCGAAGAGAACCATCTGCCTTAGTAGCAAAGACAACCGACACTCCCCACTCCGATATGCTCCTTCTTATGAAACCCTCCTCCAAAAGTTCACGGATTTGCTTACTTAATTCCATCCCCTCCTTAGGTGCCATGTGCCTAACGGGTAATGCCACTGGTCTAACATTATCAGTCAAATAAATCCTGAAGTCAATCTCTCTCTTAGCGGGTAGTCCCCTAACCTCCTCAAAGACATCTGGAAAATCTCTGACGATAGGAACCGAATCTAACTCTAATGATGATGAATCGAGGGAATAAAGGAAGCTCAACATAACTGACCCTTGCGGGTCCCAAGAAACCTCGAGAGTCCTACCGTTGCATGTCTCTAGTCTAACGACACTCCTCTCGCAATCTAATATAGCTCCATATGTGGATAGCCAATCCATTCCCAAAATCATCCCATACCCTGAAAATCACAAAACATAGGCGTCGCAGTCAAAATCTATGCCTAGGATAAAAATTTTCAAACCCCTACAAACCATAGACAAGTGTGCCGTCCTCCAATGGGGTTTGAAACAACAATGGGGTATACTATTAAAGATGTCTAAGTGTAAACAATCTACTAGAGAACTAGAGATGAAAGAATATGATGCTCCAGAATCGAAAAGAGTCCGAATGGGAAAATCAGAAAGAGAGATCAATCCTTCTAAAGAGATTTTCCTACCTTTATCCGGTCTACTGCTGTATCCAAAGCTTGTATTTGCGCTGTAGGTGCGCCTGCTCTCTGCTTTGTTTTCTGAGGTCAAGTTCTACTAAGGTGACCGGGCAGCCCATAGTTATAACACCTTTTATTCTTACAGTCCTTTTCATAATGCCCAACATGTCCATAGTTATTGCATTTTCCCGCTTTTCTTGATCCATTTCTGAGGTCCTCCAAATCTAAAATCCTAAACCTTTGCTCCATAACCTCCAACTTAGCTCGTGCCTCCTCGAAATCCTCTATGCCAGAAAACGTTCTACCTCCTGGACTAGCGAAGTTTTTGCATAGCTTAGAAAAATTGGCTACTGTAGGTGGATTAAAGGGATCTCCACCTACCGGTGCTATATTGGGTGCATGCCCCTACACCTCTGGTACCATAGCTCTACGGAACCAATCATCCATACTATGCAAAGAAAAGGAAACTTAAGCTCGAAAGAATCGAAAGAAGGTTCAACTGGACCTTTGAGGGGATTTTTATAAAAACTCTTTTATACTTGAAAACTATTTCTAAGAGTTCTTTTTCTGAAAAATATTTTTAAAACAAGTTTTTTTGGAAAAATACTTTACTTTTAAAATAAATTTTTAGGAATCTTGTAACCTTAGGCTCTTATACATAGTGTAACACCCCATACCCCTTAGTATACCCAAAAGGACACACTAAAAGGCATGGTGCGTTTTAGGTATAACTAAAGCTAGTAGAGACCAAGATTCACAAGAGAAAATAGATAGATAATAACACATCGGAAGTAATTAAAAACAATAAGTGACTTTAAAAATTAATACTTCATAAATACTTCAGACCAACCACATATGTTCCAAATACCAAATACAATTGTCTTATGAAATAAAATCTCAGTCTCATCAGAAAAACCAGAGTACAAACAAAAACTTTCCCTTTATACAGTGCCGGTACAATTAAAGAACAAAAAGCTGAAAATAAAAGGAAGGAATGCATGATAGAATCTCCAACAAGTCTCCAAGAAGTTGCGGTCTACTTTCCTTGCCCCCGATTGCCTATGGGAGGGGGGAAAGGGGAAAATAGAGCAGTGGGTCAAACTAAAAGTCTGGTGAATGATAGTAATTACTACAATCTTTAAGCAAAGTAAAAGTAATAGACCTTACAACAGTTCTAGTATATAAAAGGAAACAAAGGAAACATGAAGAAGGAATAAGATGGAAATAAATACGATTTAACTAAATTAACACAATTGATTAACTTTGATTGTTTGCACTTGTCTTTGATAGCTGCTTTGATTAGGCTGAATTCCTAATCCTATAATTGGCTGAAATCCTAATTCTACCCTTTGATCGGCTTGCTACTCTATAGACCTTACTGCGGACTAGACGCTATATAGCTCCCTACACAGAAATGGTGTCTACGAATGACACGCAAAGTGTCTACTGTGGACTAGACGTTATATAGCTCCCTACAAAGAAGGAAAATGTGTCTACGAATAACACACATACTAAGCCCTTGGAACTCAATAACGATTTATCTCCCTTAATCGATGTTGCACACTCGGTCACCACTGGTTCGCACTATCTATTGGTCCCTCTTTTGACCTTTACCCTAGACAGCATAAGCGTGCCCTCGTCTCACTTCAGGCTATTATGAGACACCGTGTCCATAGAAAATATGGAATGTTGTTGGTACTGATCCCTATTAAATAAAATCTAGTTGCGTCCCTTGTCCAAATCCCCATGATTTAGTCTTTTAATTATTAACCTCTTATATACCCTAAACAGCATAAGCGTGCCCCAAGGGAAATGCTGCCGGTACGGATCTTTTCTTTTAACTATTGACCACTTATCTACCCTAAACAACATAAGGGAAATGCTGCTAGTACGGATCATTTCTTTTAACTATTGACCACTTATCTACCCTAAACAGCATAAGGGAAATGCTGTCGGTACGAGTCCTACTTTAATCTTTGCTTATTAACTTAGATAAATTATTTTAAATAAGCCTTTGTTATTATTCTTACTATCTGTGCTTACTAATTTATCCTAAGTCTTAAAATAAGCATCATTCTGTTCTGTTTTCTTATTATAACCTACGTTATAATCATGCTTATTACTTAACCCAAGGTCTACGTGTGAAAATAAGTTTCTTTCATCTTTTACTCTTTTTAGTTATAATTCTAAGTTATAACTAGGCCAATCTCTTTAATTTAGTCTAATTCTAATATTTACATCACAATTTCAGTCCAATTCCATTTTTATTACAGTCCTTACAATTTACATCTTATCTTCCATTGTTTCAGTATTCTTGTAATTTAATCCAAATTCACGTTTAATCTATTCTAATCTATACACGAAGAAGAAGAAAAAATAAAAGAAAATAGAAGAAAATCCAAAGCATAGGAAAAAGATGTAAATAACGCATAAATAATAGTAAATAAATTAAAATACTGTAAATAAATGGAAAAGCTATAATTAACAGAAATAAACTGAAATTAACTGAAAAGAATAGCTAAATGAAATAGACTGAAAATAATTCTAAAAACTATAAATAAACTACTTAAAAAGGTTATTCCAAAAATCATAGTGAATCTACAACTATTGGAAACCCTATTATTTTAAATTACTTAAAGAAATCTAAAATAATTACACTCACTCACATGTGGTCCTAAGCTCTTCCCTTTAGGTCTTCTCCGATCCACTTGAGGGTATTAAAATATTTTTATCAAAAAGATTTTCTCCTTGAAAAATTATTCCTTTTAGGGTCCTTCCTGAAAAGGTGAACCCAAGCGGAGAAAATCTAGAATGAAAAAAAGTGTTAGGCCTAGGGTCTTATTTATAGGGGTAGAAGTGGATCTCAAACTGTTAGATTTAGGGGTTGAATAGTAAGCAACCATGTCATAGGCTAAATAGGAGCCGTCGGATGGAAGCACGAAGGGACTAGATGAGCTAAAAGAATGTAAATGACGTGTTAAAATCGCCTGTACTCGAAGAATTTAATTCTTCGCTCAATAACGTAGGCGGGTCGACCTATAGGTTGACCACCCCTCCCCTAGGTCGACTGGCCGGTCGACCTAGGTGATGGTTAGGTCGACCTGGTGGTCGACCTAGCCCATTTAATTTTTTTTCTTATTCTTTTTTAATTCGTATCTGGTTCATTTTAGCTCGGATTCTGACGTTCTATATATGGAAATTGACCAGAAAATTACCACGGACACAATGGTGCAACTCTCGTGGCTTAATTCTAAAAATTTTACAAAGTTATTTTATCATTTAATTAATTCGTTAATTAATTATTATGCGTTAAATTTTGGGTTGTTAAAGTAGCAATGCAGCCGAAGTTTTAAGTACCTTCAGAGAAACAACAACTATAATATTTATGAATCACCGTAATATTTATAAATGGTTATTGCTCTGCCATAGCCTAGACACCAAGAAATTAAATTGACGAAAAAGGACAAATTGTCAATATACAATTAAGTGTCATCGATTTCTAACGATTATTATTAATCAAAACTCTAGGATGAAATGGAAAGCAGAAGTTAAACATGTATTAACAATGCAACTACGAATAGATTTTTGTTTTTGTTTTTGTGTTTGATTAATTTTTTAAAGAAATATGCAAGCAAACAACAATGCAAGGCAAATAAAAACAGTAGACAAGGGTTAAAAGAAGAAAAAAAATTATGAGCAAGCAAGTATATATTTTTGGCAAGCTAAGTGAAGCAAGCAACTCTTTCTATCTGCTTTGGCAACCTGAAAATAAAAACAAGATATATATATACAGTTTTTTTTAAGAGAACAAAACCCTAAACAAAAAAAGAAATTTTTTTAAGAGACGAAAGGAAGAACTAAAAAAATTAAAATAAAACAAACAAAAGAAAAGCAAACTTTTTTTTAAGTGAGACAAGAAAATTAAAAGAAATTATTTACTACTCAAAGAAAAAAAACACACAAGAAATCTCAAAGCAATACTCAAAGCAACATACAAGAAAACCCCAAAGCAAGAATTTCTTTTTCTTTTTGGTTTTGTTTTTTTTGGGTTTTTTAAGAGAAGGGAGAATGAAAGTTAAAAAAAGTATAGAAATGAAAGCCCAAAAAATAAGTAAGAGAGAACAAAACAAAACAAACTTGTGTTTATTCTAAAAAAAAGAGAATAAAAAAGAAAACTTAAAAACTAAAAAAAAAGGAAAAAAAATTAGAAAGACAAATTTTTTAAAAAAAGAATGCAATATCACTTAACACATATCCACAAACCCAACTCAATACGTAAAATAAAAGCTTTCACCACTTTGCAACTTTCTTCACAAATTCTAATTCCTCACAACTCCAAAAATCAAAATTCCCTAAATCCCTTTGCAATTTCAAAAATAAATTTACTGAATTCGCAACTTTCCTCGCTGCCCCTTAAGGCAATTGTCGTATCGATTTCTTATGTGGGGGCAGCCGAATAATTTAGATAAGATTTGGGGTAATGGAGGGTTGGAGGTCGTGGAAGTGAAGTTGGTATTGTCGATGGTTGCTTGATTTTGGTTGTGGTGATCTTGTATCTGAGAGGTTGCTTCTGGAGTTCAAGTTAGATGGGTCTGAAGGTAGCTGGTTTTCTGGATTGAAATCGATTGGATGTTTTGAAGTTCGAATAGTGAAATAGATTGTTGTTCGCGGCTGGTAGTTAAGTCGTGAATTGATGAGGATGTGGTTCAGAGTTGTGATTCGATGGTCGAGGCTAGTTTTGATGTCGATGGTTGTGATAGTGGAAAATGTGTCAATGCTGTGGAGGTTGAGGGTGTATGAGTTCTACTACTATGCTGTGCTGATGTGTATGGCAATGCAAGTGGCTTTTGGATGAAGGCGATGGCAGCAGGGAAGAGATAGGCTTGTATGGTTGATGTTGGCAGCAGCAAGATGGTGGTTTGGGGTTGAAGTTGGCAGTGTTATGTAATTGGTGTTTATGGTATGATATGCTTGTAGAAATGAATGTTGATGAGCAGGTCAGTGAGGTAGAAGGTAAGCAGAGGTAGAAATTGAAGCACTAATTGTGGTTTGTAATGTAGTGAATATGAAGTGTTTCACTGCTGCAGTTTTAGTGAATATGAAGTGAGTATGAAGAGGAAGTTTTCACTGTTACAGTAGTGTAGTCGTGCAGCACTTTATGGAAATTTGTTGGATGTGAAGTATGGAAGAGCAGCACAGTATAGAGGGGAAGAGTAGTTTGTTCAGTACTGGTAAACTACAAGAAGGGGGAAGTTCAGTGCAGTGGCAAATGCACAGTTGTATTTGATTAGAGAGGTGATTTGGAGATGTGTTGTGACTGGTTAGGCAGAATAGTAAGAAGAGGAGAGGGGTATGTTTGTGGAGTAGTAGTGGATGGTTCAGGTATGGACATATGAAGGCTATGGGTTGAATTGTGGATATGATATGTGAATTGCTGCCGTTGGTCGAAGGAAGCAATGGCAGTATTTGTTTGTTAGTTTGGGGTGGATGTGCTTTGTTAATGGGAGGGTGGTTGTGCAGACTAGTGGTGTGCGCAAGTATGGTCAGGGGTTGAATGTGTCTGCATATGACGGGGGGGGGGGGGTTTGTTGAAGGAAAATGGTGATAGAATGTGAAATGTGGTAGTAGGAAGAAGTACATACTTAAGTAAAGTGGCAATGTAAATTGTAAAAGAAATTGTAAATGCAATTGAAAGTGTAATGGAAAAATTCTTTTATATGAAATTGTGTAATTTTTTTTAGAAATGCAAATGGAGATGAAACTAGAAAACAAGAAATGCACACAATCACAATGCAAACAAAAATCACACACAAACACACAATATTTTTTTAAAAATGCAAACACTCGCAAAATAAAAACACACAAAAAATCAAAAGAAAATAATTCGAAGAATATAAAATAAAATCAAAGAAATTCTCCGGCAATGCCTCCAAAAACTTGTTCGTTGATGGGAATTCTATCGAGTTAGAAATCTGTCTAACGAATTTATAATAAAAATACCTTAAGCGCACGGCGTACAATTTTAGTACGTGGTGAGTACGGGTCGATCCTTAGGGAATTGTTAGATTTTGAGTTCTCTATTCAATCAAATTAACCAAAGTTGAAAGTTGATTAAGCTAAAATGTAAGAAAACTAACAAAAGAAAATTGATAAAAATATGAGAGTGTGGAGGCAATTTAGAAGTAATTTCCACTCTCTAGATCGCATAAATCAATAAAATGAAGTTATGATCTCTCTTTTTGTCATTAGTGAAATTAGTTGATGTGCTTATCATAAGTATGGCATATTTGTGTTATTAATTAGCCCAATATAAACCATCAAACTATAACACAACCACTAATACACTTTTAACTCTTATGAAAAATGACAACAAGTTGAAAATGAAATCTATTTTAAGCATGACCTATTAACTAATGTTTAGAAATATAGGCCATCAAATTTTAATTTCAACATTCACTTCTTTGCCATAATCATATTTAGATGAAGAGGCAATTTGTGTTTGTTGTAATTTTAAGCATAGCCTATTTGGTGTCAATAATAGGCTATCAAATTCAAAGTTAAAACAACAATTTAAACTACTTCAAATCTTTCCGTTAAGCACAAAAAGAGAACATAAATGATCAAATGTTGAATATACATACTTGTGCAGTTAATGTCCCGATATTACCCCACTATAAACCTGCTATATCTCATAGCGGATTTCTACCGCTACAATTTTTCCATATAGCCCCAAATATAGCCTTTCCGCTTTAAGCCCTGCTATTTCTTCTATATCCCGTTATTCCCGCTATATTCCGCTATTTCCGCTATATCTTCTTTAAAAGAAATGAATTGAAAAATGACATTTATACATTATAAAAATTAATAAATTAATTTATTTGATTGAATTTTTAATTTATTTTTAGAAATGAACATACTCTAATATTCTACTAAATTCAATTATGTTATATAAGAGTTTTACGTTTATTTACAGTATATTCGCACATGTTTTTATTTAAAATTATTTATGTATTAATTATAATTCAATTGAATGTTAATTCTTCATTTAATTACCATTTATATATTTGTAAAAACATTAAGTACTAGTTTTATATGCTATTTTAGAGTCATCCGCTATATCCCGCTATATCCTCACTGTATCTCTGCTATGACTTTTTCCACATCCACCGCATTGAATTTGTCGAGCGCTTTAATTGCAATACTAGAGAGCTTCATTACCTTTAAATTGAAGGAGTTCAGCCTCTCATATTTGTTATCATATCAACAAATGTAGAAAGCAACATGAAACAAACAAGAGGAAAAAGAGAGCAAAATGAAAAGAAAAACTAATCTACTTACATAAATAAATAAATCTACACTACTAACATGAAATGAAATAAACAAGAAAAGGAAAAGAACATGTATTAAATTGCATAAAAGAAAAGAAAAGTTACATGAAAAGAAATGGCTAAGTAGCCATGAAAAGAAAGAATATAGAGCTTTTATTTTGATCCTAACCTAAACTAAAGAGAAGAGAGTCTAAAAGAAGAGAGGAGGGTTACATGAAGATTAGGGGTATTTATACATGTTTGGAAACCCTAATTCATTTTTTGGGAACTACCCGAACTACCCTCTTAGAAAGTGTGGTGGCCAAGTAATCATTAGCATCAAATAATCATCATTTAAGTGTGTATGAAGCTTTAATGGCCATTAGCATGTGTATTAGCTTCTAATTTGTACATGAAGGTAGGTGGGTAGGTGGGGTCCTCCATGATCATGGCTTTGAATTATTTCCATCTTCATTCCTTTATATCTTCTTTGTGCATGCATATATCTTCATGAAACCACTTGTATTTGAAGCCAAATTCCTACAAAATAATATAGAATTTTCCAATTAAATTTCTCAAATTAATATATGCACAAAAATGTCCATTTTGCCCTTATATGAAGATGAATATGTGACGATTTGAGAATAAATTGAATTTTGATTTAAACATGTTAAAACACCCAATATGATCATTTTTTAAATTTAATTAGATTAAATATGGTGGTAAAAATATGCACATTTACGTGCACATCAAGGAACCAAAAGGATAGTTGCATGCGGATATTAGACCAGTATCAAACCAAGAAGCGAGTTCGGGAAAGACTAGAGTTAAACCAAAAGGCCAGTGATTCTTTCACCATCGAGACATTGGATGAGGGGCACAACCAATTGGATGTTTAGCTTGTTTGTAGTATGGCATAGCCACTTAGCTCTTTAAAGGTCTTTCGATTAGTTGAGGGCTCGCGGTGTGGGGCCATAGCCACGATGAGAAAAGAGACAGACCAAGTAGAATATCTGTATTGTAGGCCTAACGAAGCAGTCCTTTACAAATATAGAAAATTCCCGACTGGGTTCCGTACAAGTTAGACCTTGTTAAGCGGGATTCAAGGAGTAGACAGAACAATTACATATAGTCCTCAAGGTACGCACTAGGTGGTACATTGTAGTGTCTGAGCATTAGTATAGGCTAGTGCGGACGCAGTTTTATGTTTTCATAGCAGACGACAGAACATCTATAATATAGGCCTCACGAAGCTGCCCTTTACAGATGTAGTCACAGAACACTGTAGGAGCAAGACGATGGAGTTCTTTTCGAGGAGGATACGGAAGGTACTATGGGTAGTACTAGGACCGATGCGGTCATTGGGCATATAGCTACATATATATTAGTTATTTGGTTCTAATCTACTACGGAGTAGATGGGTACGATTCATGCACAGAGGCGAGAGTATTATGAACCCAATAAACCTAATATAACAATAAATGGAAATAAAATGGTATATGTAGAATTAAACTTAGAAGTGTATAATTTGTCCATTCACCAGAACTTTAGTTCTGACCCCCTCCTCATAACGTCCTACATGTTAGGTAGATGGAAGAGACTTTCTAGCTTTGAGACACTTGTTTAGAAAGTGTTATTATATTGGTGAGTATTTACTTACTATTATATTTTAGTCAGTTCCCCTGTAAGATATTTATCTAAGCTCTGATATATTTGTCTTTGTCTATTTGCAGGATACCAGAAACCCAACTCGGGCTTCAGTGGGCTTGAATTTTAGCATTTTTGCGAAAAATCCGGACCCATTGGAATTCGGGTTGTTACAGTATAAGAATATAACCTATTCTTATTTTGACCTTATCCTATTACCCTTATCTATTTCAATTTATTTCAATTTATTTCCCTTTAGTTCATTAGTTAATTAAGCACGGCTACCCTCTAATTATACAAATCTCAATCCCTTAACCATTTACATTATTTCATTTAATTTATCGAATTAAATGTCCTAAATAATGTTAGTCAAAATTAGGGTCGTTACCGACTCCCCTCCTTAAAGAATTTCGTCCTTGAAATTACAGTAAGGTACTCATAAAAATCAACCATAAAGGTAAAACAAACCATGAAACAAGTCAGGATAAGTATCTCGAATCTCGCTCTTAGTTTCCCAAGTACAGTCTCTCTCGTCGTCACTCTACTAGACTTTAACTAATCTGACTGTCTTGTTCCTTAGCCTCTTCTCATCTCTCGCGACTATACGAACTGGTTTTCTAACTATAGACATATCTGGTTCCACTATTAAATCATCTAGCACAGTGGGTACATTAGTAGTTTCTGGATCTCAAATATACTTCCTTAGATGAGAAACATGAAAAACGTCATGGATTCCTACCAAACTATTAGGTAGCTCTACCCTATATGCGAGTTTCCCGATCCTTTCTACAATAGGAAATGGTCCAACGAATCTCGGTGCCAATTTTTTGGACTTTCCGAATCTGATTACACCTTTCATCGGTGATAACTTGATGAAAACATGATCTTCAATTGAGAGCTCCAAGTCTTTACGTCTCTTATCAGCATAACTCTTCTGCCTAGACTGAGCTTCCTTCATTCTAGCTCTAATTAATTCAATCTTTTCTACAGTTTCCCTGACCAGATCCGGATCAAGAACTAACCTATCATTGGTCTCTAACCAACAAATGGGAGATTTGCATGGCCTTCCATACAAAGCTTCAAACGGTGCCATCCTTATACTAGTCTGATAATCGTTGTTATACGAAAACTCGACTAAGTGTAGATGGTCTTCCCATGATCCTCCAAAATCTAGCACACAAGCTCGTAACAAATCTTCTAAGACTTTGTTAATGCTTTACATTTATCCATCTATCTATGGATGGTAAGCGGTACTCATGTTGAGCTTGGTACCTAAAGTCTCTTATAGACTCTTCATGAACTCGGTAGTTGTAACGACCCGATATTTTCAACTATTCGCATCCATTATAAGTGTATAGGTAGACACTCATGCCGGAGTTGAATTGCTCAAAATACCGCGTTGTAATTAAAATTTTGCAAATCTCAGAATATACAGTAAATAAATATAATCATAGTCACAGACACAGAGTAAAATAATGCAGCGGAAGTAAAAGAAATAGTAGTTCATGAAGCTACTATCTAAATATGTCAGAGTTACATAAGATACAACAGAAGAAATAGAGTACAACAAAAGTCTCAATAAAATAACCAAGTACAAGCTGAGTAGAACAACGGAACTGAAATAGATAGGACAAGACAAGCAGATAATCTCCAGCGATTCAAATCTCCAAGCGAGTGGAAATCCAAATCTGTGAATAACTCAGGCTGACCCGAGCGTAAAGCAAAACACAAAACACTCGAGTCAAGACAATATATACATATATAATGTAAACCAACTCAAGCGAACTGTAATAAGGGTACAAGTAACTTAGAAGATGCTTGGGACCGCCCATCCTCTAAGGATCCGTTAAAATATCTACTATGTAGTAATATTCGCTATTATAATAGTGTCTAAATAAGTAAAGTATAATCATATAGAAAATAGCGTTAAGGGGATGGAGAACCTTAACGCGGTCGGATCTTAAAATCATAATCGTAGTAAAGCTCGATATGGTAGGTGACACGGCACAACTAGGCAATGCCAGGGTAGATATACCAATTACGCACACGGACTGATGGATACGCCTAGCAGCCACTACCGTTCCACCTCGAACAACACTCCCAAATCGGAGGATGGCCATCTAATCAATCACAAGTAAGAGTATAATATCGAAGAAATGTGTCCGAGAAGAGGTGCTACCTCACTGGTCCGAGATCGCTCCTGTTTTAGCCACCTTATGCCAACTCACGGGAGTTGGGTCCACGTAACATACCTTAAGAACGTCGCCACCATCCTACTTCATTCTGGAATCTCCACCGCGTACACGGTTGTCAAAGTGGTTTTCGGTATCGACAGAGAGTATGTCCATATCCGATCCCGGTCTCTTTGCCAACCAATCGTTATTATAACCCATGGTTATAACTTTTAAAAAAAATACTTTACTTCAAAATAAATTATCATTTCAAACCATATCTTTATCAAAATAAAGATTAAATCAATTCCAAACCATTTCCATATATTTAATTTTTCATATCATTTCAAATCATTTTAATAAAATATCATATCCTTACAAAACTTCATTTCAAATCATTTTAATAAAATAAAATATCCTATCAGTTCAAATCCAAATATTCAACTTTAAATACCTTTTAAATTCAAAGATATCGTTCATTTACTATCATTTCAAATCACCTTTAAATAGTTTATATTCCAATCAAAATAATTCATTTAAACCTTTTAAAAGTGTAATTATTATATTTTCAAATCAAGTATTCGATTTCCAAAGTTTCAAACCATTCTGAGTTCGTTTACTAAGTCAAAAACCCTAATTATTAAAATTTCAGCATTTCACAGCATTTAAAAACAACTGCTATAAGTTATATTTGAAAACATTTTGAATTCAGAAAAGACAGCACTTAAAACTACTGTTAAAACTCAGTTTTAGTTGAATTATAGTTCAAAACAGAAAAGACAGCATTTCAGAAGTGCTGCGGTAGTTCAGATTTCAAAACAAGGGTAAAAGTTGGTTTCAGCAAAGACTGCAGACCATTATAGCATTTCCAGAGAATGCTATAATAGGCCTGATTTCAATATTAGCCTATAAGTTCCACTACAGCAACTACAGCATTTCAGAAATGCTGTAATAGCTCTTTTTACACAATTTTAGTTCAAAACAGAATCTATAGCATTTCTGAATGCTATTAAAAGTAGATTTCAGGTGTTAGAGTATTTCCAGCAATTAAATAACTTCAATTTAAAACACATAAACATTTTAAAAATCATATTTTAACGTTTAAAATGTTCATTTACATATCATTTAACATATATCTTTTTCACAATAAATTTCTTATAATTTAATCCAATTTTCAACAATTTACTTAATAAGTTTAAGTGTAAAAGTTCCAATTCTTCACATTTCAACAAATAGACTTAACACTTCAAATTTAAGTTACCATTTCACAATTTAACAAAATTTCCAATTTTATTTAATTAACTTAAACCTTTAATTAAAACCAAATTTCACATTTCCTAGTCAAGTTATATTTTAAAAGATCACTTTTAAACATTCATTTATTTAACCACTTAAATTCATAGAAAAGTCAATAATACTTAATAAATCACTTAAATTCAAATTTAATCAAATTATCATATTTACCATTTCCAAATAAAATTTAATATCCATTTTATTTATATAACTTAAATATCATTTTTAACCAAAATTCCAATTTCCAACTTAAGTTATATTTCAAAAATCCAGTTAAACCATTCATTAATTACATTTTAAACACATAGAAAAAAAAAATTTCTTTATTTTAAAACATTTCAAAATCTATTAAAATCAAATTTCATAAATTTATAATTTTTAAAATACTTAAAAATATCCAAAATACTTTATAAAATAACCACGGGCCTGTATATAATTTTCTAACCTAGGTCAAGTGATATGGATATGTATCATTTCAATCCGCAGTTAAAAAAGAAACATCCGGGTTCTATCATTTCAAACCCGCAATCCCAAGTTAAAATAAATTAAATAAAAATCGTTCAGGCCTTTCATTTCAGCCCATAACGATGTTTCCCTATTCTAAAGTCCGTTCGGGTATGTATCATTTCAACCCATAGTGATTCTAGTCTACAGGGAACTTGCAATGGTGATAACAAATATAAATAACAGAATAACATTAAATAACAGTAACATATGATATAACAGGTGTAATAACAGGTGTGAACATCATATGATAATAATATAAGCATATATAACATGATAATATATTTCTACAGATTCGCAGGGTGTCAATTTACTAGTTATATAGGTACATATTGTCTGGTGAGAATAACTCACCTGTTTGTGCTGGAGATATCAAAACCAATGACACAATGGAAACAAAAGCACGATGAAAAGACTATGGACTTGAGTGGAGAGCGAATCCAATCTACAACTCTTGTGTACAACCCAAAACAAACAATCAAAACAGCAAAATTCAATACGACTTTAAAATGCAATAACATTGAAATAAAAGGAGATACGACTACACAGTCTTTTGCTTTGCCTTCTCTATTGTTTGGTATGGCTTTGGGCTCTGATGTGGTTCAGATGTGGTCAAGTTTTGGGTCAGGTTTGGGCCAACATAGCTCGGGTTCAAGGCAAGACAAGGTGGGGTTTGTACATGAGGAGGTGATGTGATTTTTGAAGGCAATTAGGTGATTTTTGTGCCAAAACAAGGTTTGGCCTTGGGAATTGTGCTCGGCCTGGGGTGAGTTATGACTGGACAGAGGTGGGGAGGGGTGTGTTGTGGTCAGTTCAGGGAGGTGGTGGTGGCTATGGTGGTGGTTGAGGTGGGTGAGCATGTAGAGGTCAAAAACATGGTTTTTAGGCATCTAGGTTGAAATTTGGGGGGTTTTACCATCAAAATGGTTTGGCTATGGTCAGATCTATTGGAGTGGGGGCTGGTGGTGGTCGGGAAGAGATGGAAGGAGGTGGTGGCAGTGGAATAGGGGTAGAGGCCGATCTCAATCAGGGAAGAAGGCAAGCAAAATAGATAGAAAAAGAAGAAAAGTAGGAAGAAAGAGATGGAGGCCATTACCTAATTTTCTATAGCCGTGAGAAACAATTGAAGATGGGATATTTTTTCACGTGAATGCCAAATGAGATGACGGCTACACTAGGGTTTTACATGGCTAGGCAATAAATTTTGAGGAGTTAAAGGAATTAAAGGATTTGGTAAATAAAAGGGCTTCCGTTTCAAAGCGTTACGCAACCTTTCACATTTCTTTCCTTATAAATCTTTATATAAACAAAATATTTTAGAAAAATACTATACAAACCGAAACTAAGTAAAGATATAAGAAAATAAATAATAAAATTTAAAGAAATTAGAAAAATAATAAAAGAAATTGCTTAAAATACAAAACAGTGTCCAGAAATTATAAATAAATCACCATTGACTTTGGAAAATTATTAACTTTATTTTAAAAATATTCTAAAACAAAATTTGAAATAAAAATGACCTTTAAAACATTTTCAAAGTGAAATAAATAATTAAATTTTAATTAAATATAATTTTAAAATAAGAAAATAACTTAAAAATGCAAACTAGGCTTTAAAAATTAGAAATAAATTCAATACACTTTGGAAAAATCTTATTATCACTTTAAAAATATTTAAAAGACAAAATATATATAATATGACATATGTATACAAATTAGAATAAGATATGACCAATAAAATATTATCTATATAGGTTAAAATAAACAATATTGCTAAATAAATCAATATACACACAATATTGTAAAAAGTATAACTTTCACAATTTAAATCCAATTTCAACGAAATGAAAAGCAGTATTCATGATATTTAATCTATTTTCATAATAAAAGATAAAATTTAAATTTTCAAATATTTAAAATTTAAATTTAAAAGTCAAGGTTTGACTATATTGACAAAATTCATATTTTCTGGAAATAATCAATTTAGTTATGTTTGGAATTCTAATTGACATCAAAATTCAAATTTATATTTAAAATAACAAAATTTATTCTTTTTCATAAATAAAGCTTTTAAATCTGGAAATATCAATTTAAAAATAATTGTAAAATACAGGGTTGTTATAGTAGTGAGTAGGGAATCTCTATCACTTGTCGTTCTGGTTGGCTTAACTAGAATGAAATAAGCACTCTTGGTCAACCTATTCACGATGACCCATATACTTTCATTTCAACGATTTGACCTAGACAACCCGTCAATAAAATCCATTGAGATAGAATCTCATTTCCAAACTGGAACATCTAAAAGCTGAAGTAACCCACTTGGTTTCTGATGTTCAGCTTTTACCAATTGACAGTTCAAACATTGTTTCACCTATAAGCCTACATCCCTCTTCATACCTTCCCAGAAGAAACTCCTCTTCATGTCCTAATACATCTTAGTTCCTCCCAGTGAACTTTGAATGATGGCATTCTCCGAGAACTTCCTTCCTAATGTTTCCCACATTTGGAACACATAATCTTCCTTTCTTTCTCAACCACCCATTCTGGTCAAGACTGAAATCTTTTAGGTCATCGCTTTCTGTTCCATCCCTTAACTTCTGGTCCGTTCAGCTAATAATGGATCCTTTTCTTTTTTAGAAGCAATCTTTTCAATCATCACTGGTAGAACTTCTAAACATAACAACATAGCAGTTTCCTTACTAGAACCACTCTTAGATCTCCATTGTATTCTGCACGTAGTCAATGCTTTCAAATCTTTCCACTCAGCTATCATTGCCAATACTGCATTTTGATTTTTTATGCTAAGTGCATCAGCAACCTTGTTGCCTTTTCTTGGTGGGTGTGTACTCTATACCAAAGTCATAAGCGGCTAAAAACCCTAACCACATCTATTGCCTCATATTCAACTCCTTCTGAGAGCCTAAGTACTTCCGCGACTTATGATCCGTATATAGCTCAAATCTCTTTCCCATAAGGTAATATCTCCACACCTTCAACACGAAAATTACCTCAGCTAATTCCAAATTGTGTGTTGGATACCTAACCTCATGCGGTCTGAGCTATCGAGAAGCATATGCAATCACTTTACCTCTTTGCATCAACATAGCTCCTAATCCTGTTCTACATGCATCCGTGTACACTACTAAATCCTGATTCCCTTCTGGAACAACTAAACAAGTGCATTTGTCAATAAGTGTTTCATCTTCTGGAATGCTTCCTCACACTTAACAATTCAAACGAACTTCACATCTTTCTGAGTTAGCTTAGTCATCGATGCCGCTATCCATGAAAAGTCCTTTATAAATCTGCGATAGTAACCAGCTAATCCAAGAAAACTTCTTATCTCTGTCACTGTCTCGGGTTTCTTCCAACTGTTCACTACTTCGATCTTAGTCGGATTTACAGATAACCCTTTTTCTGAGACTACATGACCAAGAAACTTCACTTCCTTCTTCAAAAAATGACACTTTGAAAATTTTGCCTTCAGTTGATGCTGCCTCAACGTCTCAAGCACCACTCTAAGATGAACTTCATCCTCTCTTTCATCCTTAGAGTATATCAAAATATCATCTATGAATATCAATACGAACCTATCCAAGTGCTCTTGGAAAACTCTGTTCATCAAATCTACAAAGAATGCTAGCGCATTAGTAAGTCTGAACGGCATTACTAACCATTTGTACGATCCATATCTAGTTCTAAACACCGTCAAAGGAAATTATCTCTGCCACTCTATGCTAATGGAACCCTGTGGCTAAATCCATCTGGGAGAATATTCTGGTTCATAACTCAACTGGTCGAACAGATCATCAATTCTAGGTAACGAATAGCGATTCTTTATCGTCTTCTCATTCAACTTACGGTAATCAATACATAACCTTAACGATCTGTTCGGTTTCTTAGCAAGCACTACGGCTGCTCCCTAAGGCGAACTGGTTGGTCAAATAAAATTCATACCTTCCAAATCCACCAACTACACCTTTAGCTCCCTCATCTCGGTAGGTGTCATTCTACTTCAAGGTCTACTCGCAGATTTTGCCCCTGGTACTAAATCTATCTGAAATTCGATAGCTCGTTACGGCGGCAACCCTACTACGAGTTCAAGACATCTGCGAATTCTGTGTGACCCACATTTCAGAAGGGTTAAATCGACAATAATCCACACATGTCCAACTCAAACAATCTGAAACATAGATAATCAATGAGTTTAATTAAGAAAAATAAGAAAAGAAGAAAATCAATACAGAATCTCGCAGCGGAATGACAAAATATAATAATCAAATAAACAGTTCATGAAGCTGTTTATACTATACAATTGATTATAATTTATACAACATTTATCAGAGTTATATATACAACAGAACAAAATAATAATGAATTGGAATAAATAATGTGGTGAAATGATATTAGTAATAATAATATACCAATTCTTCGTCTTCGTCCTCCATCAAATAATCTTCGGTGCGCTGAAAAGTCAGGGCTGATCTGAGCGTAGTGAAAAGACAAAACACTTGAGTCGGGACTAAAATATCCTTATGTGAGTCAAATCAATATCACATATAACAGGAGTGTAATAGCTCAGAGATGTTTATGGGGTTTTACATCTCCTATCCAGTGTATAACATGCGTGCAATAACTCAAGAGATGTTACGGGATTTTCCATCTCTTAAGGATCCGTCAAAATATTTATATATAGTAGAATACGCTATTTATGTAATGTCTAATTGGTAAAATAAATATTTTTCTTAGCGCTAAGGCTTTACATTAATCCCCCTTAACGCTTTTTTAAGCATTGTCGTACAAGTTGTATATAACGCCCCAGTAGCATGTCAGGGGATAGGGATGTACCAAGATACGACAACACTAAACCAAAATCGTAGTGGTCTCGTATAAAAATAAAACTATGACAAGGCACGTGAGGCAATGCCCAAGGTAGGATACTACAAGTTCGGGTCGTAGGGCTGGTGGTAACGCATCGTAGCCACGACCGCCCACCACGTCCATCCATCCCATATCGAGTAAAAGGAAGGTCATCCCAAATCAAGGTGCACCAATCGAAACCAACATTAAAAGTAATAGTATGGACCAAGTCCAAGAAGAAAATCGAAGAACGGATGTCCGCTAGGGTAGCTAGCCCACTTTGCCTTGTCAAACCGTCCTGGTTTAGTCATTTCAAATTGGCACAAGTGCCGGGGTCTATCCATCCTCGTTTTCTTTCTTCAAATCTAGCAAATGTACAACAAATCCAACCACTTCGTTCTGGAGTCTCCTCTGCGCACATAGTTGTTAAAGTGGTTCCAATAAGAGGCCCCGATCTCTTTAACAACCAAACGTCATTTTACTTACCGGTTTGTACTTTTACATTTCAAAACCGATTCATACTTGATATCAAAATATCATATTCACTTCAAAATCAATTTCATTTCAAAATATCAAATTTACTCAAGATATGACAAATTCACTTGATAATCATTTTTTCCTTAATATCTCGATTTCACTTCCAAAATTGTTTCGAATTCTATTTAGGTTATAACTTCATTTTAACCCAATTCGCATTTAAATCCATGATTGAAATATAACATTCCACTTTGACCAGTTTGAAATTTTAGAAAATAGTTTGAATAGTTTAAAATAGTTTAAAAGAAGTTAAAATAGTTTAAATGGTTAAAATAGTTTGATATAAAATAGTTTAAGTATTGAAAATGATTTATATAGTAAAATAGTTTAGAAAACCAAAATAATTTAAATATTTAGAAAGATAAATTCTTATACAGTTTATATCAAAATAATTTATTTTGAAAATAGTTTCAAATCATACCGTCTCTTTCCATTTCAACAAATCTGGACCCAAGTCCGAATTCCAATCAAACTGATTCAATTTCAATTATTCCAATTCAAATCATTTTCAATCTCAATTCAATTCAAATCTACTCAATTTTGATTTCAATTCAAATCAATTTCACTTTAAATTCCAAATTAATTTCGATTTCAATTTCAATTTCAATTCAACTATTCAATTTAAGGGTTTAAGTTTCAATTCAATTCTCAATTTTAAACCATTTCAATTTTTATAAAGTCAAGTTCAATTTCAGAATATCGATTTAAATCATTTAAGTAAAATTAAACTTCAATGTTCGAATTAAGATTCAAATCTTCAAAATAATTCAATTCCGAGCTCAAATTTTAAATATCCATTTAAATTACTTTTACTTGGATTTATTTCTAAGTTGGAATAAAAGTTCAAATCTTTTAAACAAATTAATTTCCATAATTTAAATCATATTCCAATTATAATTTTTACTTTCAAATTCAATTCTTTAAACCATTTTGTTTAACTAATTTTAATTTCAACATTTCAAAACTCGAATTCGAAATTAATTCAATTTCCATATTTCAATTCAATTTTATTTTTATAAAACGAGATCATTTGAATAAATTCAAATCCAAGAATTTAAAACCATTTAATTTAACCAATCTAGTGTCCGTATATAATTTTCTATCCTTTGGCTAAGTGATCAGTTATTTTTATTTTAATTTCACGGATGGATATATATCATTTCAGTCTAAAAAATAAATGTCATATGTATATATCATTTCAACCTATTTCTTAATTTATTCGAAATAATTCAAATAACCGTTTATATACTGTCAAATAATATACAGGGTGGTCACAGGGATATATATATATATATATATATATATATATATAAAATAAATAAACACCCAAAGCATCCAAAAAATCAACCAATAGCATCCATCACAATCAACATTCCAAAACAGTCAATATATCACAAAAGTTAACCAGTTATCAATAATTAGGAATTTAACTGGCAGTTTAATTCCAATTTCAATTTAATTGTCAATTTTAGTTTCTATCCGTTCAAATCATATGTCAATTTTAAATGTCAGTAAAACTACCAAACAACAGTCAATATATAAGTCACTTCATATTTCAATTTAACTAACATAAAAATATTTTAGTACTTCGTGAGAATTTAAAACACTCACCTTTATTTGAAACTGAAAATTTTGCAGCTTCAAATAAATTCCAATTCGATTCCATGACGTAAACGACGTCGGTACAAATCTAGTACAACTAGTTTCACTTGAATCGGACCTCGCATGGAAAAGATACAGATTTTTAAACTTTTGACTATAATTAATTCAAAATTAACAAACTAATTAACACAATTAAACTAAACTCACTGTAACGACCCACTATTTTGGACCATTCAAATCGACAATAAATCCAAACATGTCAGACTCGAATACTTCAAAATAGGGATTGTTAATTTAAATTTGGCAAAACTCAGCATATACAGTAAATAAATCAACCACAAAATCAAAGACACAGAGTAATACAATAATACGCAGCGGAAAAGATAAAATAGTAGTTCATGAAGCTACTATATAAACATCAGAGTTAAAAGTAAAATACAATAGAATATCTCAAATACAGTGAAGTCTTCAGTACGAATGGATGACCTCTCTGAACAAATCAACTGGAAAAGCTGAAAGCTGAATCGATAGTTGGATCTCCAAATGAAGCTCCAAACTCCAAAGGTGTGTCTCAGATGCTGTATCACTCGGTCTGACCCGAGCGTAAAGCAAAACACAAAACACTCGAGTCAGGATTAACATTCTTATATCAATAAATCCAACTCAAGTGAAATATCAACTGAAATACAAGTAACTTAACTTATTCAAATTATTACCAAAATCTATTTTTGAATTATAAATTTTATACTTAAACATATTATATGTATTGAATCCATCTTAATTAAATTGAATATCATTATTAAATCTATATATATCATTACCATTTATATAATAATTTAAGAATCAACTTTTATTAAAACCATATATTTCTTTCCATAGAATTTATTTCAGAATATTTATATATGGACCAACGGTGTCTGTATATAATTTCCTATTTATGGTCAAGTGATACAGATATTTATCATTTCAATCCATAAATTTTAAATACATACGGGTAGATATCATTTCGACCCGTAATCCCAAATTCAAATCAATTGAAAATCACTTGGGTTTATCATTTCAACCCATAACGATTTTCTCCTATTCTAAAGTCCATTCGGGTATGTATCATTTCAACCCATAGTGAATTCTACACTAACAAGGAACTTGCAGAGTGATAACATATAATATAAAATACAACAACATGCATATATCATCAATAACAATATAATATAAACAACAGGATATGGTGTCATATCCCACAGGTGAACAGTTACCGATAATAGCATATATAACAATTTAAATAACTACAGCAGCATATTTCAATTGTCGTTTCAATTGAAATCAAATTTAATAATAAGAACGTTAATCGTGAGTGATTGCTCACCTTTCGAGGTTAGATAGATAGACAACAGAACAAGCTATGAATTCCAAAGCAGAACAAGATTGGCACGAATTTGACGATCAAAGCAAGGCTGGAATTGATGAGAACAATTTGATTTCAATTATATGAAATTAAAAGTCTAATATAAGCTCGTACAAAATAAAATAAGATAAAGTCTTAATAATATATTTCAAAAATCAAAATATGTTTACAAAGATCAATTTAAAAACCCATATAAAAGTAAAATCTATGGATATTTTAAAATCTCTATTTAACTTATGCTTATGGCACAAAATTTCTATATATATAAATATATTTTAGAAACTAACCAATGTATACTCATTTATATAAATTAATATATGTATAGACATATAGTTCTCATTATAACCTTAGAATATATGTTATAAAAATTATATCAAAACTGCTGTAATTAAACATATGGTCAACTTTAAGAGAACCAATACTATATTATTATATATAACTCCTATAAACCATGACTTATATCCATTAACAGGTTATATATAACTTACAAAATCATATATATATAAATAATCCACAGATCAATGTAAACTTACAGAAGCCTATATATACAACTATATAACTTTCCGTATAACATATCTTATATAAACTGTATATACACTTTTCCAAAAATGTTAATATAAACGTGAATATAACAATATATATTAATATATATTCAATAGCATGGGAAACCACTTTTATAACAGTATATATAATAATCACCTTATTATATATTATAGTTATTAAACAGATCAAGACATATCACATTATAAGACCGTAATAACTGCATATATAAATCATACCACACGTGTTTAAAATATTAACAGACTTTGGAAACCAGATTTATAACTTATATAGTGAAATTATACAAACAGATACTAATAATATACTTCCCCCATAATAATATCATAGACAGTTAATAAAACTTGCATTATAAAAATTTATATACAACACAACATATCATATATGAGTTTATATAACAACATATATACAACACTATTATAACCTTTATATGATCACAATTATATATAAAATAAAACACGTATTTTAAAACCACCTTTATAAAATATATATATTTAACACCAAACTCATGTACATCTATCTATATAAACTTGATATAGTAACGTGTTTAAACAGTAGGCATCAACACCCTTTTTTTCAACCAAGGTATATATATACAAAATTCTTTAAACAAGGATTTGGAGAGGCTTAAAGGCTTCCAGATTTAAAATAAAAACAAAACTAAAATATAAGTGTATAACCGCAAAACATATATATATATATATATATATATATAACTTACAGGGAAGCCTCGACCGAAAACTCTGGGAGGAAAGTGGAACTCGGGTGAGCCTAGGCGGGTTGGATGAAATCGGAGAGGGGCTCGGGACTGCTGTGGCCGATGGAAGGCAAGGTGGTTGAGGTGGACGAGGCGAAGAGTGGGACTGCAGGTGAATCTCAACGGTGAGCAATGGAGGGTAGGGCTGCTAGGGTGCTAAACAGAGGAGCAACTATCGGTTGCTGGCCAAGAGGAAGGTGGCTGGAGGAGTTTCTTTCGGTGAGTGGGGAGGGACGAGATCAAGGGGATACCCGGTTTCAAGAGCCAGATGAAAAGAAAAAAAAATGAAATTATAAAGGTAGAGATCCCAGTAATATTCTTAGCAGAGAGAAACGTACCAGTTTTTTTCAAAATAAATAAATACAAGTTATTGTATCATACCGTTACAATATTTTCCCAAATGAAATCGAGGCCAAGCAATTATAATAGAGAGTGCAGAAATGAACAGTCAAAATAAATGTGACCGCTAGTGTACCGGGAAGCGTCAGATGAGAATTTTGAACGAATATATACAATTAAAAGAAATTGTAACTGTCTCAAGCATTGATTCTGGAAAATTATTAAAGCAATTTATTTAGTTGTTTGGATAGCACGTTTCAAAACTTGAAACGCAAAAGAAATAAAAGATCATGGATTCGTGCCAATACGGTTACTGGTTTTTTGTAACGACCCGATATTTTCAGCCATTCGCATCCATTATAAGTGCATAGACAGACACACATGCCGGAGTTGAATTGCTCAAAATACCGCGTTGTAAATAAAATTTGGCAAATCTCAGAATATACAGTAAATAAATATAATCACAGATCACAGACACAGAGTAAAATAATGCAGCGGAAGTAAAAGAAATAGTAGTTCATGAAGCTACTATATAAATATATCAGAGTTACATAAGATACAACAGAAGAAATAGAGTACAACAAAAGTCTCAATAAAATAACCAAGTACAAGCTGAGTAGAACAACGGAACTGGAATAGATAGGACATGACAAGCAGATAATCTCCAGCGATTCAAATCTCCAAGAGAGTGGAAATCCAAATCTGTGAATAACTCAGGCTGACCCGAGCGTAAAGCAAAACACAAAACACTCGAGTCAGGACAATATATACTTATATAATGTAAACCAACTCAAGCGAACTGTAATAAGGGTACAAGTAACTTAGAAGATGCTTGGGACCGCCCATCCTCTAAGGATCCGTTAAACTATCTACTATGTAGTAATATACGCTATATACAGTAGTGTCTAATCAGTAAAGTATAATCATATAGAAAATAGCGTTAAGGGGATGGAGAACCTTAACGCGGTCGGATCTTAAAATCATAATCGTAGTAAAGCTCGATATGGTAGGTGACACGGCACAACTAGGCAATGCCAGGGTAGATATACCAATTACGCATCCGGACTGGTGGTGACGCATAGCAGCCACTACCGCCCACCTCGAACAACACTCCCAAATCAAGGGTGCGCACCAAATCAATCACAAGTAATAGAATGGTATCGAAGAAGTGTGTCCGATCAGAGGTGCTACCTCATTGGTCCGTCAATCGCTCCTGTTTTAGCCACCTTATGCCAACTCACGGGAGTTGGGTCCACGTATATACCTTAGGATCGTCGCCACCATCCTACTTCATTCTGGAATCTCCACCGCGTACACGGTTGCCAAAGTGGTTTTCGGTAAGACAGAGAGTATGTCCATATCCGATCCCGGTCTCTTTAACAACCCAACGTTATTATAACCCGTGGTTATAACTTTTAAAAACAATACTTTACTTCAAAATAAAATATCATTTCAAACCATATCTTTATCAAAATAAAGATTAAATCAATTCCAAACCATTTCCATATATTTAAATTTTCATATAATTTCAAAACTTCATTTCAAATCATTTTAATAAAATAAAATATCATATCCTTACAAAACTTCATTTCAAATCATTTTAATAAAATAAAATATCCTATCAGTTCAAATCCAATATTCAACTTTAAATACCTTTTAAATTCAAAGATATCGTTCATTTACTATCATTTCAAATCACCTTTAAATAGTTTATATTCCAATCAAAATAATTCATTTAAACCTTTTAAAAGTGTAATTATTATATTTTCAAATCAAGTGTTCAATTTCCAAAGTTTCAAACCATTTTGAGTTCGTTTACTAAGTCAAAAACCCTAATTTTTAAAATTTCAGCATTTCACAGCATTTAAAAACAACTGCTATAAGTTATATTTGAAAACATTTTTAATTCAGCAAAGACAGCACTTAAAACTGCTGTTAAAACTCAGTTTTAGTTGAATTATAGTTCAAAACAGAAAAGACAGCAATTCAGAAGTGCTGCGGTAGTTCAGATTTCAAAACAAGGGTTAAATTTGGTTTCAGCAAAGACTGCAGACCATTATAGCATTTCCAGAGAATGCTATAATAGACCTGGGTTCAATATTAGCCTATAAGTTCAACTGCAGCAACTGCAGCATTTCAGAAATGCTGTAGTAGCCCTTTTATTCAAATTTTAGTGTAATTCAGAACCATAGCATTTCTGAATGCTATTAAAAGTGATTTCCAGCTTTTTAGTGTATTTCCAGCAATTAAATAACTTCATTTTAAACTCTTTAAACATTTTAAAAATCATAATTTAACATTTAAAATGTTTATTTACATATCATTTAACATGTATCTTTTTCACAATAAATTTCTTGTAATTAAATCCAATTTTCAACAATTTACTTAATAAATTTAAGTGTAAAAGTTTCCAATTCTTCACATTTCAACAAATAACTTAACACTTCAAATTTAAATTACCATTTCACAAATTTAACTAAATTTCCAATTTTATTTAATTAACTAAAACCTTTAATTAAAATCAAATTTCACATTTCCAAGACAAGTTATATTTTAAAAGATCACTTTTAAACATTCATTTATTTACCCACTTAAATTCATAGAAAAAATCAATAATACTTTAATAAATCACTTAAATTCACATTTAATCAAATTATCATATTTACCATTTCCAAATAAAATTTAATATCCATTTTATTTATATAACTTAAATATCATTTTTAACCAAATTCCAAATTTCCAACTTAAGTTATATTTCAAAAATCCAGTTAAACCATTCATTAATTACATTTTTAACACATAGAAAAATCATAATTTCTTTATTTTAAACATTTCAAAATCTATTTAAATCAAATTTCATAAATTTATATTTTTAAAATACTTAAAAATATTCAAAACACTTTATAAAATAACCACGGGCCTGTATATAATTTTCTAACCTAGGTCAAGTGATACGGATATGTATCATTTCAATCCGCAGTTAAAAAAGAAAAATCCGGGTTCTATCATTTCAAACCCGCAATCCCAAGTTAAAATAATTTAAATAAAAATCATTCAGGCCTATCATTTCAGCCCATAACGATTTTTCCCTATTCTAAAGTCCGTTCGGGTATGTATCATTTCAACCCATAGTGATTCTAATCTACAGGGAACTTGCAATGGTGATAACAGATATAAATAACAGAATAACATTAAATAATAGTAACATATGATATAATAAGTGTAATAACAGGTGTGAACATCATATGATAATAATATAAACATATATAACATGATGATATACATTACAGATTCAAATGGTGTCGGTTTATCAGTTATATAGGTACATATTGTCTGGTGAGAATAACTCACCTGTTCAGAGCTGGAGATATCCACCAAACACACAACACAAACATAATGAAGGCATGATGACATGGATATGACTTGAGAGTGGAGAGCCAAAGCAATTGGACTTGTTCAAATATTTACACAAAACAATACAAGCATATGTAAGTTTCAACTCGAATTAAACATCAAATAACATTAGAATTCAAAGCCCAAAACAATGCCAATTTCTTTGCACTTGTTCTCAACCTCATATGCTTCAGTTAGACATGTGTTAAGCTCAGCCAAGGCAGGTGATTGGGTCTGGTTTGGGTCACAAAAGGGTCGGCCATCATGGGTTATCAAGGTGAATAGGTATAGGTGCAACACTTTACAAAACAAGGCAAATATCATCACATCTTGGCTCTTATTGGGCTCGGCCTCAAGCTCTATGTTCATGGCCTGATGTCCAGATGGTGGTGGCTGATGTGGCAGAGGTTGGAGGTTAGGTCAGAGGTGGTGGTGGTGGAGGAAGTGGTGGCTAGAGGTTGATTGAAGGTGGTGGAGCAAAACTAGGTCATCTAGTGTACATAGGAATGGTTTTGGTGCAATTTTGTGATGATCTCATGCCATGGTGTGGTCGACCTGGTGGGGTGATGGTCTGGAGGTGGTGATGGTCAGCAATGAAGGTGGTGAGGTGATATGTGCTCGGGTAGGCAATGTTTTGGAGTAAAGCAATGTTTTTTTGTGGTGTTTGCAACATGAGATGGTCAAGGTAACTTCAGGTCAGAGGAGGGGGATGATTTGGCCGTGGATGAAGTGGGAAAGAAGGGATGGTGGTGGTTGGTGAAGATGTGGAGGTGTATGGCCGAACCAAGCAAGAAGAAACAAGGCAAAAATCAAGGCAAAGTCAAAAGGAAAAATGAAGAGAAAAGTGAAAAAGAGAGGGGAGGCCATTACAAATCTTTGTAGCCATGAATGAAATGAGGAATGGTGCCTTTCTCACGTGAAAATGAGTTAAAACTCACGGCTATCAAATGAAAATGCACGGCCAACTCAAGGCAAATGAAAAGACTTAGGAAATTGAAGAGACGGGAAAACAAAGGGACAAAAGCAACTAAAAAGACACAAACCTTTTCAAATTTCCATTATATATTTATATATATTTATAAATATGAAAATAGCTGAAATTAAAGATAAATAAACTCAGAAATAAAGTAAATAAGAAAAATAAATAAATAAATTTTATATTAATTAAATTAAATGAAGAAAAATAACACTATATACAAACTAGGTTAAATAAACTGAAACAAATTCAAATAATCTTTGGAAAAATCTATTCTAATCTAAATACATGTAAAGTGAATATTAATAAAGTAAAACAAAGAAAATAAAGTGAATGTATAAAATAAATAAATAAATTTTAATTATATATAGTTAAATTAAGAAAATAGCAAAGAAAATAGAAATTAGGCTTTTAAAATTACAAAATAAATTCAACAAGCTTTGGAAAAATTTTATAATCACTTTAAAATTATTAAAATACAAAATTATACATAAAATAAAATATTAACATATATTAGAACAAAATATGACAAATAAAATATAATTTATATGTTTTAAAATAAATAATATTGCAAAATAAACAGTTTATACACAAAATTGAAAATTACATAACTTCTACAATATAAGTCCGTTTTCAACGAAACGAAAAGCAGTATTCATGGAATTAAATCTATTTTCATAATAAAAGATAAAATTTAAGAATTTTAAATATTTAAATTTAAAGTTTAAAAGTCAAAGTTTGACCAGTTTGAACAGAAATTCACTTTACAGTAAAATATCCAATTTTTACCAGTTTGAAATTATGATTTACATAATAATCAAAATATATATTTAGAAATGAAATATTTGAAACAAAACAAGTTTTAAAATAATTTCAAATTAAAATAAAGTTTTTCAATCAGGAAATTCAATTTAACAGAAATAAAATATAAAATAAAATAAGCCTAAAATGTAGGGTTGTTACATTTTTCGTAGATTCCGCTGTGAACCGAACTTAAAATGCAGAATTGAATATACCATAGAGGTCTACACGACGAGACGATCAAAACGGTATATAGATGTAAATGATATGATTATCCGACCAAAAGCCGATATCGGACACTGATATACGTTGTCATTCCGTACGGAAAATCCAAACGGAGCTAGAAACATCCGAAATTTTCAAAATGAATTTCGCAGTCTGATTCAGAGTGTTTTAAATAAATTTTCTCTTGTTGACACTTTTATGTTTCGGAACCCTTTTAAATTCAACTGTTTATAACCGATTTAAAGTGAATTTTTAGCAACCGGTAAAACATCAAAATTATTCAATGAAAATTTGCCATTTGCTATGTTTAGACAGACGTATTCCAAATAATAAATTTTTATTTTCAAATTTTATTGTTTAAAATTTCACAAAATTTCAATTAATTATCTTATTAAAACCATCAAAATTTTCGGGTCGTTACACTCTCCCCCACTCAAAACTTTTCGTCCCCGAAAAGGAAGGAGGTAGGAGAATAAAAACAACCAGAAAGAAAAAAAAAATTGAAATACAAGGATAAACAATTAATTTAAAACTATATAAATTTTACTTGAAATATTCATTTGAAAACTTCATTTGCAATTATATTATCTTTAATACTTTAATTCCATCCAAAACCTATTTGTAAAATTTCTTGCTTCCTTTATAAATACCATTTATATGTTTAAATAACACCTTTATAAATATATCAAACTATTTGAAAATAATTATTTACATGATTACTTATATTTACAAAGAAGCTATTTGAAAACATTAAATCCATAATTCATGAATTTATTAAATTTTTTTTCAAGATACTTTTCAAATATTATTAATTGATCAATAATCATTTACTGTAAATATGTTTTATTTAATTAATAACTTCTAAAATATTAATAACACTAAAATTTTCTATTAAACCATGTAGTCTATAAATAAACAATATTTTAAAAGAATATAGTCAACAAGGAAAAGAAGGAGGATTTGGAAACGGAATATAGGTGAATAAATAAAGCTGAGCAGATAAGGTAGATTCAAAAGAATAGTATCGGGCATGAATAATTAATTCAAACCATTAGAATTTCAATTTCAAATATTGATACAAATTTTCTTTGCTGGAAATACTTTATAATAAAATACCTTTATAATAAAATACTTTTTATAACTCGATGTTTAACAAGTTTATCCTCGTTCCTGTAGACTCTGGTAGTGCGTTGATTAGGCGCAAAACTTGAATTCTCCAGGTACTTAGTAGACCTGTTTCAACACCCAGTGAAAATACTGGAAAACTTTTTTAAAAACAGATATGGAAAGTACAATCCAAACAAAAAAAACAAACAAATCATGGATCACAGATACACAATGGTTACGCCGGGGTCCCCCAGGAAACATCCATACCTTTTAAGCATTCACTGCCTTGCGAATTTCGCCATGATAACAAAACGGTGGACCGCAGGATACATAACAATGGTTACGCCTGGATCCCCCAGGAAACATCCATACCCCTTAAGCAATCTCTGCCTTGCGGATTACGCCACTAACACGACCATAGATCGCAGATACACAATGGTTACGCCTGGATCCCCCAGGAAACATCTGTACCTTTTAAGCAATCACTGCCTTGCGAATTACGCTATGCAGTCGAGTTCGTAAGACCATGGGTAACGCCATGGAATTCGAAGGACACTCGAGTATCATATCCGGAAAACCAAAAATCAAAGAGAATAAATATCGATAGAATGAATCCAAGATGTGGCCACAAATCGGATATCAAGGAGAAGGCACTTTCCATATCTTTACTTCGAAAATATGTATCATATAGTACCTTTCAAATTAATTTCAAATATCATACTTATATAAAGTCCATTATATATAAGATTTCATTTTCAAATCAAATACTTTCCAAAATCAATAGTATATCAAATCACACTTATATAGACTTCAATTATATAAGATTTCACTTTTCAAATTGAGTACCTTTTCAAATCCATAGTTTTCGAATCAACATCATACTTATACAGACCAATTTTTTTTTATATAAGTTCGATAACTCTCCCAAACCAGGTATTTAGTAAAAAAATAAGGATCTCAAATTTCAATTTTGTTTCAGTATCAGTTCAGTTTCAAAATCATATACAATCCCACCAAATTATTTCTTCTCAATTTAAATATCTTTAGTTTTAAAGTTTCCAACATAATAAATTTAGAAAATAAATCCAAATTTCAAAATCAATATAATTTAAGTCAACCAATTCATTTCCAAAATCAAATGTTTTCAAAATCATCTTATACTTACATAAGGTCCATCTTGTATAAGGATCAAATTTTACAAAATAAATTTCGCTGTATGAAGAGCCATATGGGATTTGAATGTCTTGGCTTTTATGGGTTATATATCTTTGTAATTTAAATTGGAAATTTTCTTTTAGTAAGCAAAGATATTCTAACCCGACAGCTTTCAATTTTAGCATCAAAATATATCAATGATATTAGAGTATAAGATGTACATACGTCATCATTTCGCAAAATCACATTTGATCGCTCGCTCGATCACACAAGTTCGCTTTCGAACTAGTATTGTCCATTCGACTTCCTTAATGCGGATTTCGATATGGTTTCTCGACTAGAAGCCATCAGTCTCCTTGCATAGCCATATACTATGATAGAGAATTCTAGAATCGAGCCCAAAATCCATATCCAATATTCGCCATCAAGAATCGAATGAAATATCCTAACACGAAATGGTGTAATTCACCTCGAACTTGTGTACTCAAACCTGGATCAAATTAATTATGCGAATAAAACAACATACGTACAACTTACGTATCTATTCCAACTTGTTAAATATATAGTTTCATGAAGATGTTACTAAGTTAAAACATTTAAACTAAATTTTTATTCAAAATATTTTGAAGACCAAATTCCTTTCAAAACACTTCAAATCTAAATTTCATATCAGAAAAAATTCAAAATAGTCTTATTCATTTACTTAACAAAACAGTTTCAACTTATTTAAATCATATTACTACATACTTTAACATACCTACCAAACTTATATACTTTATACTTTTCAAAATTTTCTTAGCTTTGAAAAGTTAACCTTGATTTGGAAGTGCTCGAACCTTCAAAATAGTTGAAAAAATCATTTTCAAATTCAAGAGTTGGTAACCAACAACAAATCAGTAAATCAATTTCAAAAGATAGGTTTCAAATCCGAAACTCAAGGACTGAACACCGGCTCATTTCAAATCATTTCAAATATATATACATATATCTTTCGAAAATCAAATCATACTTCGAAATTTTAAATCAAAATTTGGTTTCACAAAATCACTCGCATAGCAAAGCTATTAGAGTGGCCTCACCCTCACTCTGAAACTCGAAAATCAATGTCGATGATGCATGCACTCATCATAGAAATTATTTTCCAGCGACATAAGCGAGTTCTGGACTTTTATTTTCTCAAACTTCTTTTGAAATTTCTTCGAAATCATTCGAAACTCATTAAAAATCATTTGAACATTTCTTATTCGGAATAATACTTTTAAATCATATTATTATTATATATTTCTAAATCTTAAAACCAATTTCAAAATACCGGAGTTCAATTCTCGAATTTCAAATTTAAAAATCCTTCAATTATAAATCATTTTTAGATAAATCAAATTTCTCATATAATTTTTCAAATTTACAAATCCTTTTGAAACCTCAAATTTTTGTTTTTAAAAGGTATATAATCCTTATCGAAAACATTCTCACCTTTATATAGAATATAATCATTCTTATCAAAATAATAATTTTGATATATAACAATTTCTAAAATACAAACAAACACGATTTTCAAAGGATGCTTCTAGAATGGATCTCGGAACGAGATAAAGGTCGAAGTCAAATTCAAAAAGAGATCCTACTGAATAAGAATCCTAACCAAGATTTCGAGGTACATTAACCTATATCAATTCAAGGGAATTTCTTCCATTAGTGAAAGAAAAAAAACAACAAATTCTCATCAAACAAAATGGTAAAGCATCATTATAAATCTTAAGTTCGACACATCGACTTTTACTAGGTAAAGGATATAATAGAGTTTACTTAATACAACTTAACATATACCACTGATGACAAACAGATTTCACTGATCCATACTTCTACAAGAATAATGCATCGGTATTAATCCTGCCGGGTGGTGCTTCAACGGGTCCAGTACACTCCACATCAAGGTGACCCCAACTATGACATTTCTTGCATGAGTACACTATTCTCCCATCTTCCCTAATGAACTTTGGGAAGGCAGCAGCTCGAGCAGGACGTAACATAGCTTGCCTTCCGCGCTGTCTCTCAGAACAATCTCTGGCTATATGTCCAGTCTGCCTACAATGGTAGCAAATGGTTGACTGGTCGGTTGATACAGTGAGTGCCGATTTCACTTTCTTCACTTCCAGACAGTGACTTGGGAAGTGTCCCTTCTCACGACACTTAAAACAGAAAATCTAGGATCGAAAGCGCTTGCCCTCCTTCTTTTTTCCTTTCCATCTCTTTCCGCACATGGCTGCATAATGCCCCTTTTCCCGACACCGATAAAAAATGACATGGTCATAAGGACCCGGTTCTGCCCTTTCTCTCCACAGCCTCTCTTATTCCTCGATTGCTTCCTCCCGTTCCTTACGGGCCAGTGCTCTTCGTGCCCGACGGGCTGCTTTCTGCTCTTCTGATTTTGCCATTTACAAAATAGTTTCCTATCATTCAATGAGTACAAAATCAACAAGATAGAAGTTCAAAATTTAAGGGGAAATTAAATCAAAGGGAGTTTCAAAACAAAAGGGAAAGGACTCGAACGAAGATGAGATAATTAAAATTCAAAAAGAGAAGATGGATATACTCATATAAGAATATAAATAGGGAGAGGACAGAATGAATTTCAGAACAAAGATAGCGATTCAAATTAGAGGAACTCTAATCAATTAGAATTCTGATTCGAAGATAGGCTCGAACGAAAGTGATTCCGCAAATCAATTTACCATATATGTTAAGTTTTGCCTAGAACCTGGTTCTGATACCAACTGTAACGACCCACTATTTTGGACCATTCAAATCGACAATAAATCCAAACATGTCAGACTCGAATACTTCAAAATAGGGATTGTTAATTTAAATTTGGCAAAACTCAGCATATACAGTAAATAAATCAACCACAAAATCAAAGACACAGAGTAATACAATAATACGCAGCGGAAAAGATAAAATAGTAGTTCATGAAGCTACTATATAAACATCAGAGTTAAAAGTAAAATACAATAGAATATCTCAAATACAGTGAAGTCTTCAGTACGAATGGATGACCTCTCTGAACAAATCAACTGGAAAAGCTGAAAGCTGAATCGATAGTTGGATTTCCAAATGAAGCTCCAAACTCCAAAGGTGTGTCTCAGATGCTGTATCACTCGGTCTGACCCGAGCGTAAAGCAAAACACAAAACACTCGAGTCAGGATTAACATTCTTATATCAACAAATCCAACTCAAGTGAAATATCAACTGAAATACAAGTAACTTAACTTATTTAAATTATTACCAAAATCTATTTTTGAATTATAAATTTTATACTTAAACATATTATATGTATTAAATCCATCTTAATTAAATTGAATATCATTATTAAATCTATATATATCATTACCATTTATATATAATAATTTAAGAATCAACTTTTATTAAAACCATATATTTCTTTCCATAGAATTTATTTCAAAATATTTATATATGGACCAACAGTGTCTGTATATAATTTCCTATTTATGGTCAAGTGATACAGATATTTATCATTTCAATCCGTAAATTTTAAATACATACGGGTAGATATCATTTCGACCCGTAATCCCAAATTCAAATCAATTGAAAATCGCTTGGGTTTATCATTTCAACCCATAACGATTTTCTCCTATTCTAAAGTCCGTTCGGGTATGTATCATTTCAACCCATAGTGAATTCTATACTAACAGGGAAATTGCAGAGTGATAACATATAATATAAAATACAACAACAGGCATATATCATCAATAACAATATAATATAAACAACAGGATATGGTGTCATATCCCACAGGTGAACAGTTACCGATAATAGCATATATAACAATTTAAAAAACTACAGCAGCATATTTCAATTGTCGTTTCAATTGAAATCAAATTTAATAATAAGAACGTTAATCGTGAGTGATTGCTCACCTTTCGAGGGTAAATAGATAGACAACATAACAAGCTATGAATTCCAAAGCAGAACAAGATTGGCACGAATTTGACGATCAAAGCAAGGCTGGAATTGATGAGAACAATTTGATTTCAATTATATGAAATTAAAAGTCTAATATAAGCTCGTACAAAATAAAATAAGATAAAGTCTTAATAATATATTTCAAAAATAAAAATATGTTTACAAAGATCAATTTAAAAACCCATATAAAAGTAAAATCTATGGATATTTTAAAATCACTATTTAACTTATGCTTATGGCACAAAATTTATTTATATATAAATATATTTTAGAAAATAACCAATGTATACTCATTTATATAAATTAATATATGTATAGACATATAGATCCCATTATAACCTTAGAATATATGTTATAAAAATTATATCAAAACTGCTGTAATTAAACATATGGTCAACTTTAAGAGAACCAATACTATATTATTATATATACCTCCTATAAACCATGACTTATATCCACTAACAGGTTATATATAACTTACAAAATCATATATATATAAATAATCCACAGATCAATGTAAACTTACAGAAGCCTATATACACAACTATATAACTTTCCATATAACATATCTTATATAAACTGTATATACACTTTTCCAAAAATGTTAATATAAATGTGAATATAAAAATATATATTAATATATATTCAACAGCATGGGAAACCACTTTTATAACAGTATATATAATAATCACCTTATTATATATTATAGTTATTAAACAGATCAAGACATATCACATTATAAGACCGTAATAACTGCATATATAAATCATACCACACGTGTTTAAATATTAACAGACTTTGGAAACCAGATTTCTAACTTATATAGTGAAATTATACAAACAGATACTAATAATATACTTCCCCCATAATAATATCATAGACAGTTAATAAAACTTGCATTATAAAAATTTATATACAACACAACATATCATATATGAGTTTATATAACAACATATATACAACACTATTATTTATATGATCATAATTATATATAAAATAAAACACGTATTTTAAAACCACCTTTATAAAATATATATATTTAACACCAAACTCATGTACATCTATCTATATAAACTTGATATAGTAACGTGTTTAAACAGTAGGCATCAACACCCTTTTTTTCAACCAAGGTATATATATACAAAATTCTTTAAACAAGGATTTGGAGAGGCTTAAAGGCTTCCAGATTTAAAATAAAAACAAAACTAAAATATAAGTGTATAACCGCAAAACATACATATATAACTTACAAGGAAGCCTCGGCCGAAAACTCTGGGAGGAAAGTGGAACTCGGGTGAGCCTAGGCGGGTTGGATGAGATCGGAGAGGGGCTCGGGACTGCTGTGGCCGATGGAAGGCAAGGTGGCTGAGATGTTGAGGTGGATGAGGCGAAGAGTGGGACTGTAGGTGAATCTCAGCGGTGAGCGATGGAGGGTAGGGCTGCTAGGGTGCTAAGCGGAGGAGCAACTATCGGTTGCTGGCCAAGAGGAAGGTGGCTGGAGGAGTTTCTTTCGGTGAGTGGAGAGGGACGAGATCAAGGGGATACCCGGTTTCAAGAGCCAGATGAAAAGAAAAAAAAATGAAATTATAAAGGTAGAGATACCAGTAATATTCTTAGCAGAGAGAAACGTACCAGTTTTTTTCAAAATAAATAAATACAAGTTATTGTATCATACCGTTACAATATTTTCCCAAATGAAATCGAGGCCAAGCAATTATAATAGAGAGTGCATAAATGAACAGTCAAAATAAATGGGACCGCTAGTGTACCGGGAAGCATCAGATGAGAATTTTGAACGAATATATACAATTAAAAGAAATTGTGATGCAGGCCAAGTACTAAGTCGTGACCGACCTAGCAAACTCATAGGTCATAACATGTTGATAAGTCGAATCCGACCTAAAGCTAAGGAGTTAAAATTTTGTGAAGACCGGGGGAAAGCTAAAGTCTTGAGTCGTCTACGACCTAAGAAATTGATAGGTCGCAAACGACCTAACTTTGCAGTGCAACATGGTGAACGACCTAACATAGCACCAGGGAATGAGCTACGACCTAACGGGGTTGAGGAGGGCGAGCTAAAACTAAGAGATAGGTCGCTGGTACGACTTAACATGCTTTTAGGACGCGTACGACCTAGCGAGATAGGAAAGAGGGTGCTACGACCTAACAAGTCACGACCTATGATAGGTCGCAGGAAGACGTAACGACCTAAGTTAGGTCGCAAGGAGTTAGGTTGCAGAGTTTTGATTCGACTTATACTAGGTCGCAAGAAAAGGTCATGACCTATGGTAGGTCGCTGGGTAATCTGGGAAGATAAGTCGCGAAATCTTAAGTCGCAAGGCTTAGGTCGCGATGTTTCTGACGCGTATGTTCTTAAGTCGCTGAAGCTTGTGACCGTAGATTGTTATGCGCTTTATCCTATGCCGTTGATTTAAGTCGCGAGAAACTGTAAGTCGTGAAGATTTTCTGAAGCGCTTCTGATAGGTCGCTAATGAAGGGATGCCGTTCATTCTTAGGTCGCGGAGCTCCATATGCCGTTCATTTGTTAAGTCGTAGGTCATCTGTCTTTGAGTGTGTACTTAGGTCGTGTACGACCTATGTAAGATGTTGTAAGGTGATGTATTTTCTATGTTGTAATATTTTAGGTCGCTGCCGACCTATACTAAGTCGTGTCTGTTAAGCCGCATGTTGTAATGGGTTTGTGTTGTAACTATGTTAAGTCGCGTAAGTCTTTAGGTCGCGTGAGCTTAGGTCGTAGGTCGCTCACGACCTAAGAGTTGTCATTTTTTCTGCTGAAATTGTTGTAGCCTATAAATAGGCAAGTTGAGTCATTTTGTAGGTGGTTGATTTTTGAATAAAATTCTCTTTTGATTGCTTTGTGCTTTCATTCCAATTGGTAGTTGAGTATAATCTCCTATCTCCACTTACGTCATTCGAGTGCGCTCGAATCATCGTTTGTTGAAGCCGATTCACGGTATCTTGTGCGCAAGATCAACGTCGAAGAATCGTAGATCTCTTTCCCGGTATCTTCGGATCAACGAGTCAGAGATAACTAAGAATTCGGTATCTTCGGGTCAACGAATTCGAGCATTTCAGTATCCATCAATCCATCGATTGCTACTTTCACCGATTGAAGATCGTTTTGATTAATCCGCTGCGTCAGTTTTGGTATCAGAGCTTGTTCTAGCCAATCATAGCTGGATCGAGACTTGGAGCCTATTCATTTAGAAGTTGAAGTAGTTTGGCCGAGAAGTTTGAAGTTTGAGCCGTGGCCGAGAGGAAGAAGTGTTCATCATTGTTCGAAGTTGTTTGATCGGATTTGAATTGGAGGCCGAAACTTTGTCCATCGTGTTCATCGCGATTTGCTACAAAGTGGAAGTTTTCGATCCATTTCATTTTGGATCAAAGTCCGAAAAGTGTTTGATTTTGAAGTGTTAAAGAGTTTGTGAAGTTTCAAGTATTCCACCAAGGAGAGTTAATCGTCACCAAAACGTAGAAGCTTTGTATCAAAGAGAAGAAGCTGATGAGATGGAGCAAAGAATCAATGAGAACTTTAGTGAAAAGCTTAACGAAGGAATTGGCCGGTTAGAGAAGCTTATGACAGAGATGAATCAAAATCGGAGAAGGGTTTCACCTGAATCTAACCATGGGGGAAGTAGAGTCTCGCCACATTCCAATCGAGACAGAAGTGTTGAAAATGATCAAGGGCGTGGGAGGAACGTGAATGATCGTGAACGAAGGAATGTAGATAGAAGGGATGATGGTGGAAGACGTAATGGTAGTAGAGATGTGGGTGGACGAGATAGACAACGATATACATCTGATTTTGAAGAGGAGTATGATGGTGGTAGTGTTCAAGGACAAGGACGAGGCCAAGGAAGAAATTACTCTGAGTATGATCACAAGTGGGAGTCGGGGATGAAGACTGAAATTCCTGAATTCAAAGGTGGTATGCAAGCAGAGGAGTTTCTAGATTGGGTAGCTAATGTTGAAGAGATTTTTGACTTCAAAGAAGTTCCAGAACATCGTAGAGTGAAGTTGGTTGCTACAAGGTTGAGGGGTAGAGCTTTGGCATGGTGGCAGCAAACCAAGCTTACACGCGAACGTATGGGGAAGTCAAAAGTTGAATCTTGGGAGAAGATGAAGAAATTGATGAAAGCAACGTTCTTACCTTATAATTATCAATCTTTGATGTATCAACGTTTGCAGAACTTGAGGCAGGGCACGAAGACAGTGAATGACTATGCTGATGAATTCTATCAACTTATTGCAAGGAATGATATTATGGAAACGGAAGAGCAGCTAACATCTAGATTCATTGGAGGATTGCGAATGCAGATTCAGGATATGGTTAATATGTTCGATCCAAGATCTGTAGCGGAAGCACATCAGAAAGCGTTGGCTTGGGAGAAACAGGGACGACGAGGAAGTGGTGTGTTTACTAATTCTAACAATCAAGTGAAGGGTGTTGGTGGAAGTTCTCATGTTACTAAACCTATCAGTAGACCAGTAGTGAAGGAGGCTAAGAAGACAAAGGTTAACAATGGTTTCAAATGTTACAATTGTCAGGAATTTGGTCACAAAAGTAGCGAATGTCCAAAGCCGAAGAAGAGAGCTATGATAGCAGAGGTTGAGGATGAGAATGAAGAAGCTGAATGTTCCAATTCACCACCTAATGAGGAGGAAGAAGAAGTGTCGGGAGACGAAGGTTATAATCTCATGATGAAGAGGTCCTGTTTAACACCAAAGCAAGAGGAGGATTGTAGTTGGTTGAGGAGCAATATTTTTCAGTCAACGTGTACCATTCTCGGGAAAGTTTGCAAATTTGTTATTGATGCTGGAAGCTGTGATAATATAATTTCGTCAGAAGCCGTGAGGAAGTTGGCATTGAAAACTGAGAAACATCCGAAACCATACAAGCTAGCTTGGTTAAGGAAAGGCGGGGAGGTGAAGGTTGGACGAAGGGCTCGTGTGAAGTTTTCTATTGGGAAGAAATATAAAGACGAAATCTGGTGTGATGTTGTGGACATGGACGTTTGTCATTTGTTGCTGGGGAGACCGTGGCAGTATGATAGGGCGGTGCAACATGATGGGCGTACCAACAGTTACAGTTTCATGTTTGAAGGCACAAAGATTACTCTAGTTCCAAAGAAGCGACAACAGGAGGAAAACAAGTTGGAGGAGATTGAAGAGCTCAAAACTTTGTTATCGTTGAAGGAGTTTGTGAAGGAAGTAGAGGAGGAGCCTGAAGTATTTTTATTGATTGGACGAGAGAGCCGTGAAGAAGTTGAAATTCTAGAAGAAGTTGAACCAGTTTTGAAAGAATTTGACGATGTATTTCCAGAGGAGTTACCAACTGAGTTGCCACCGTTGAGGGATATTCAACATCAAATAGATCTTGTTCCAGGAGCAGTGTTGCCACACAGACCACATTATCGAATGAGTCCGAAGGAACATGAAGAGTTGCAGAGGCAAGTGGAAGAATTGCTTGAACAGGGGCGTGTGCAGGAAAGTCTGAGTCCTTGTGCTGTACCAGCTTTATTGGTACCCAAAAAGGATGGAACGTGGAGGATGTGCACTGACAGTCGAGCATTGAATAAGATTACTGTGAGATATAGATTTCCAATGCCGAGGTTGGATGACTTGTTAGATCAAATAAGCGGAGCTACTATATTTTCGAAGATTGATTTGAAGAGCGGATATCATCAAATTCGTATCAGACCAAGAGATGAGTGGAAGACTGCTTTTAAAACCAGGGAGGGTCTATACGAGTGGTTGGTCATGCCGTTTGGCTTATCAAATGCACCAAGTACTTTCATGAGGGTGATGAATCAGATTTTTAGACCATTCATTGGGAAGTTTGTGGTGGTGTATTTCGATGATATACTGATTTACAGTGGGAGTCCAGAGGAACATTTGAATCATCTGAGGGAAGTGTTGCTGATATTGCGACAAGAACAATTCTATGCTGCAACGAAGAAATGCGTGTTCATGACGCATAGTGTTTTATTTCTGGGATATGTTGTATCGGAAGAAGGAATACAGGTTGACCAAAGTAAAGTCGAAGCAATTAGAGATTGGCCGCAGCCCAAGACGATAATGGAAGTTCGTAGTTTTCACGGGTTGGCTTCATTTTATCGAAGGTTTATTCCACACTTTAGTAGTGTGATGGCGCTTGTGAATGATTGTATGAAGGGTAAACAGTTTGCATGGACAGAGGAAGCAGGGGTTTCTTTTGAGCGAATCAAAGAACTTTTGACGTCTGCACCAATTCTAATATTACCAGATTTTCAGTTAGTGTTTGAACCACATACTGATGCATCCAAGGTTGGAATTGGATGAGTGTTGAGTCAGAAGGGACGTCCAATTGCATATTTCAGTGAGAAGTTGTCAGGAGCGAAGATGAGATACAGTACATACGATGTGGAATTCTATGCTGTTGTACAATCTATTAAACACTGGAGACATTATCTATTTCAGAAAGAGTTTGTTCTGTATACTGATCATGAAGCATTGAAGCATTTGCAAGGGCAAGACAAGATTTCAGCAAGACATGCATCGTGGATTGCATATCTGCAACAATTTACATTTGTTGTGAAACACAAGTTGGGAGTGACGAATCGTGTTTCGGATGCGTTGAGTAGAAGAAATCACTTGTTAACTACATTGAAGGTTGAAGTGACGGGGTTTGAAATATTGCCAGAATTATTTACCGATGATCCTTACTTTGCAAAGTTTGTTGATAAAGTCAAGGAGGGAGTGACGGATGAGTTCGTGATGGTAGATGGTTTTCTTTTTAAAGGAAATCGATTGTGCATACCGGAGGGTAGTCTGAGAATGAAGATTATCAAGGAGTTACACGAAGAGGGACATGTTGGGAGAGACCGTACATTACAGTTGATTTCACACTCCTACTTTTGGCCATCAATGAGGAAAGAGGTGGAAAGGTTTGTGGAGCGTTGTCATATTTGTCAGGTTTCGAAAGGAACTGCGACTAATGCTGGTTTATATATGCCATTACCTGTACCAATTAAACCATGGGTTGATGTGAGTATGGACTTCGTGTTGGGATTACCGAGGACACAGCGTGGTAACGATTCCATATATGTGGTGGTGGACAGATTTTCGAAGATGGCACATTTTATTGTTTGTAAGAAGACGGCGGATGCTGTTCATGTTGCTCAATTGTTTTTCAAGGAGATCTATCGACTCCATGGATTGCCATAATCTATTGTGTCGGATAGAGATACTCGATTTCTAAGTCACTTTTGGTTGAGTTTGTGGAAAATGGTGGGAACGAAGCTGAAATTTAGTAGTGCTTATCACCCGCAAACGGATGGACAGACCGAGGTTGTGAACAGATCGTTGGGAAACTTGTTGCGGTGTCTTGTTCAAGATAATCTGAAGAGTTGGGACATGAAGTTATGTCAAGCAGAATTTTCTCATAATCATGCTGTAAATCGAAGTACTGGGTTCAGTCCATTTCAGATAATATATTCAAGTTTACCGAAGGGGCCGTTGGATCTAACGGTAGTACCACAATCAAAGAAGACAGTTAAAAAAGCTGCTGATTTTGTTGAGGGGTTAGAGGAATGTCATAAAATCGTTCAAGAACGATTGGAGAAAGCAAATGAGAAATATAAACGATCTGCAGACTTGAAGCGAAGAAATGTTGAGTTTAACGAAGGAGATATGGTTTATGCAGTGTTAACAAAAGATCGTTTTCCAGTAGGTGCGTACAATAAATTGAAAGCACGAAAGATTGGTCCAGTGGAAATTTTAAAGAGAATCAATGAAAATGCTTATAAATTGAAGCTGCCAAATGATGTGTATACGTCTGACGTATTCAATGTTAAACATCTCGTACCATATCACGAAAATGAACGAGCTGAGGTGGTAGAATTTACAAATTCGAGGACGAATTTCTCTCAACCAGGGGAGGATGATGCAGGCCAAGTACTAGGTCGTGACCGACCTAGCAAACTCGTAGGTCATAACATGTTGATAAGTCGAATCCGACCTAAAGCTAAGGAGTTAACATTTTGTGAAGACCGGGGGAAAGCTAAAGTCTTGAGTCGTCTACGACCTAAGAAATTGATAGGTCGCAAACGACCTAACTTTGCAGTGCAACATGGTGAACGACCTAACATAGCACCAGGGAATGAGCTACGACCTAACGGGGTTGAGGAGGGCGAGCTAAAACTAAGAGATAGGTCGCGGGTACGACCTAACATGCTTTTAGGACGCGTACGACCTAGCGAGATAGGAAAGAGGGTGCTACGACCTAACAAGTCACGACCTATGATAGGTCGCAGGAAGACGTTACGACCTAAGTTAGGTCGCAAGGAGTTAGGTTGCGGAGTTTTGATTCGACTTATACTAGGTCGCAAGAAAAGGTCACGACCTATGATAGGTCGCTGGGTAATCTGGGAAGATAAGTCGCGAAATCTTAAGTCGCAAGGCTTAGGTCGCGAAGTTTCTGACGCGTATGTTCTTAAGTCGCTAAAGCTTGTGACCGTAGATTGTTATGCCGCTTTATCCTATGCCGTTGATTTAAGTCGCGAGAAACTGTAAGTCGTGAAGATTTTCTGAAGCGCTTCTGATAGGTCGCTAATGAAGGGATGCCGTTCATTCTTAGGTCGCGGAGCTCCATATGCCGTTCATTTGTTAAGTCGTAGGTCGTCTGTCTTTGAGTGTGTACTTAGGTCGTGTACGACCTATGTAAGATGTTGTAAGGTGTTGTATTTTCTATGTTGTAATATTTTAGGTCGCTGCCGACCTATACTAAGTCGTGTCTGTTAAGCCGCATGTTGTAATGGGTTTGTGTTGTAACTATGTTAAGTCGCGTAAGTCTTTAGGTCGTGTGAGCTTAGGTCGTAGGTCGCTCACGACCTAAGAGTTGTCATTTTTTTCTACTGAAATTGTTGTAGCCTATAAATAGGCAAGTTGAGTCATTTTGTAGGTGGTTGATTTTTGAATAAAATTCTCTTTTGATTGCTTTGTGCTTTCATTCCAATTGGTAGTTGAGTATAATCTCCTATCTCCACTTACGTCATTCGAGTGCGCTCGAATCATCGTTTGTTGAAGCCGATTCACGGTATCTTGTGCGCAAGATCAACGTCGAAGAATCGTAGATCTCTTTCCCGGTATCTTCGGATCAACAAGTCAGAGATAGCTAAGAATTCGGTATCTTCGGGTCAACGAATTCAGGCATTTCAGTATCCATCAATCCATCGATTGCTACTTTCACCGATTGAAGATCGTTCTGATTAATCCGCTGCGTCAAATTGTAACGGTCTCAAGCATTGATTCTGGCAAATTATTAAAGCAATTTATTTAGTTGTTTAGACAGCACGTTTCAAAACTTGAAACGCAAAAGAAATAAAAGATCACGGATCCGTGCCAATACGGTTACCGGTTTTTCACGGATTCCGCTGTAAACCAAACTTAAAATGAAGAATTGAATATACCATAGAGGTCTACACGACGAGACGATCAAAACGGTATACATATGTCAGTGATATGATTATCCGACCAAAAGCCGATATCTGACACTGATATACGTTGTCATTCCATACGGAAAAATCCAAATGGAGCTAGAAACATCCGAAATTTGCAAAATGAATTTCGCAGTCTGATTCAGAGTGTTTTAAATAAATTTTCTCTTGTTGACACTTTTATGTTTCGGAACCCTTTTAAATTCAACTGTTTATAACCGATTGAAAGTGAATTTTTAGCAACCGGTAAAACATCAAAATTATTCGATGAAAATTTGCCATTTGCTATGTTTAGACAGACGTATTCCAAATAATAAATTTTTATTTTCAAATTTTATTGTTTAAAATTTCACAAAATTTCAATTAATTATCTTATTAAAACCATCAAAATTTTCGGGTCGTTACACTCACCGCCTAATTTCCCTCCTCTGCTCGCTGCTACCGGTTCGTGCCCGCAATTCTTCCTACATGCGACCATCATTCTTATTATTTTTTTTATCATCGAACGATGATTGCTGATCTTACCTGCCCCCTTGACCGGCCACCGCTCTGCCTGCCCCGCCACCAAGCCCTGCCGTGCGCACGCTCAAATGAGAAAACCCCAAAACCCACTGCTCGAACCCAAGCAAATCTCGCCCTCCACGCCACGAAACTAGACGATCTGACCGTCCATCTTGTAGAGGGGATCGAGCTCTACAAATTGCCTTTTGGTGGAAATCGATTTCGCTGAGTGGATTGATAGAAATCAAGGAGAGAAGACATGGAAATATCGGCCATTAAAATCATATACGAGCGGCTGCGCGATTGTTAGGGTTTGAGCAATTGAGATCCTTATATAGTTTTGCAAAACACTATTCACGTCCGAAAATTCCGAACTCCAAACGAAGCATGCCGCTTGGCGTTCTATATGTTATACTCCCATTCCGAACACAATGGAATAGGTATCGGAAGCCAATTCCATCATATTTAGAAGATAGCTTTTCAAAATCAAATAATTTTAATTATATTCCTTTAATTAATTTCTACACGTTTCAAGCTCGCACGGCCAAACGATAAGTCCGATCGCAACGAAACTTAAAATCCTATAATAATTCACTATTACGGATCCGATGAAACTGGTTTCGTTGAAATCCAGGACAGTGGCCAAAATGGCTATTTTTACACGTTAATTAAGACAATTAATTTCCAGTTTCAGTTTATTCACTTTTAAATCCAATTTTAAAAATTAACAATTTCCAATCTTATTTAAATAAAATTTAAATCAACTTTTGAAATCATTTCCATTTACATTAAATTCCAGATTTAATTATTAAACAATTTCCAATATTAAATTTAAACAATTTAATTATCCAGTAAATTACACTAATAATCATTAAATTTCAAATGAACTTTAGTTATCAACAACTATTTTATTTTCATATAAATAATTCAATTTTTATTATTCAATTCCAACTATCGATTATAAACACATTCCGTACATAAAATTTCACTTCAATACTTGTTATTGCCAAAATCTTCGAAATTGGTTATTTCAAAATTTTATTCAAGTTCATATTAAACAAATTACATAAATAAAATATTAAATTTTTATTTCTAACCATTTTTATTTAATAATCATATTAAAGTTAATAATTTAAAATAGTTAAAAATGCGGGTTGTTACAATCTCCCCCACTCAAAACTTTCGTCCTCGAAAAGGGGTTAAGTAAGGAATTTAACATTTGATATATTTACTCAAATAATAAACATATAAACATTAAAATCTCATTAGAAAACAATTACCACGCTTCCACTACGCCACTCCGATATCGATTTTATGGAAATTACAACTTACATATAAAAATCAGTTATAAAATTTTAAAATCTCAAAAAAAATTCTAACATTAGGATGTATGGAAAATTTCGGTTGTGTCTCCTTTGCGTGGCTCGATCGTAAAAATTTTACAATACAATATATATACACAATATACCAAATATACATCTCATCTCAATGATGAGGCATCCCGTAGAAAAAAAATATAAGTGCGGCATGTAATCCGAGATATGTACTACTATTATTAATACGAGCGGGTTCGCTCATATTAAGCAAGCAAAACCAAATCAAATCTGCATATACGTCCAAACGGTCTTCGTATGTACCTATCTCAACTCAGTTTAGAATATTATTTGCGTATAAAGGTTATAGAAAGCATGTACGAGTTTAATAGAACTATATGACAAGAATTCTGAATCCAAACCATAAACACGAGCATGACTATACAACATAACAATCATAAGCAGCCAAAAAAATAATAACAATGATTTACGACAAAAGAAACCATTCAAAAATTAATATTCATCCAATTAATTCATAACGATATGAATTTACATTATCAAATGTTTATAGTTAATTTATACACTTCATTTCTTATTAACATCCAATTTTTTTATTAACCTTTGATTGGTTTGCTTCAAATTTATTTACATCTATTTCATTTACATTTAATTTATTCAAATCTCAATCATTTCACTTTTTGTTTAACACACTTCATATAAATTCATTTCTGGGCCATTTTATAAATCATTTCATTTAATCGTATTTAAGTTAAATTTCATTTCATTACCACTTAGTATATTCTCTTTAATTCCAATATCATTGATAAACCATTTCATAAAACCATTTAAGTTTATTATAAACATTTTATAAACGCAACTCATGTTTATTATTACTCCATAACTTAAGTTCATATTAATTCATTGATTCACTTCATTAGTTCATTTCATTAATTCATATCATTAATTTTACTGAAGTAAATTTTATTTTATAACTCAAATTCATGTTAATAAAAATTTTCTTTTCATCACAATCAATTACCATTCAACTTTTCTTAAGTTAGCTTTCATCTTATAATTCATTCCATTAACTTATTTCATATTCAATTAGTTACAATTTATTAAAACTCAATCCATTTGTATTCAATTTATTTACATCCAAATTAAATCAAATTCAATTACTCATATAGATTTTACTTACACCCAATTATTCTCATTCAATTTCTTTCACACCCAAATTGCATTTCAGTTTTGATTGAAGTTCGTATTCATTCTATTAATTCATTTTATAGCTTAAGTGGAATTAATTCACTTTACTAATTCATCTAGTTCCATTCAAATCCAATTCAATTCCTTTAATCTTTATTAAGTTAAACTTTATTTCATTTAATCCATTACTCGGTTTATTTAAGTTAAAATTTTTTTCTTTTCTTATCGTTCACATTCAACAAATTCAAAATTTGTTTTTAGCTTAATATTTCTCAAATCTATAAGTTATACAAACTTATTCACTTAAATTTCATTTCATTATTTTATCTAATTCATTTTAAATAAAATTCACTTTCATTTATGCTTTCTTGAGTTAAACTTCATTTTGTTTACTTCATTTCACTAACTCAATTTATTTACATTTCTTAGGTTAATTCTTTTATTTCATGTTTCAAATTCAAATTTTCTTTTGTTTGCTTGACTAAAATGTTCAACCATTTTTAAAATTTCGGTCTTACTTTCCTTTTCAAATTTATAAGTTATAAACTTATTTCTTATCTATACTATCTTCAATTTATAAGTCCAAAACTATTTTCATATATTTATCAAATCATACTTGGAATATTTTTTTCATAATCAAACTTGTTTTACCTGGAAATAAATTTCTTTTCGTAGCAATTCTCACTCAGAAACTCGAAAAAGAATATGGCAATGCTGCAGTCACCCTCAGAATTATTTCCCAGCGACTAAAGCGAGTTCAATGATTTTATTTCTTTTAAAAATATTTTCAAAATATATTTCTAGTCAAAACACGTTGAAATAAAATTATTATTAATTTTGAAGGCTTTGAAAACAATTTTGAAACTAATGGGATTTAAATTCTAAAATTCTCAGTTTTTAAATCCTTTCTATTTATAAGCTATATTATAAATATACTTATACAATTCCATTACCTTATTATGAAAACTTTTCGTTAATTTACACCTTTGTTATTGTAAACAATTCTTATTGTAATTAGATTTCAATTCAATTTAATTAACAAATGCTTCGTGAAATAGACTTCACAAAGTATTCATTTTAGTTTAATTTAAACAATAATCAATGTAACTAAATATTATCATCTCCTAACAACTAACATTCATTGATAATCATACAGGTTTATGAAAATTATCATTATATATATGTAATATAATTCAGGTAAAATTATTTCATGTATCCTATTTTAGAACAATATTATGTCGACTTGCCTCGTTTAAGTGTTTAGAAACACCTATCGATAACATGGCGTCCCATGCACCGACCAGAATTCATAAACAACTAAACAGATAAGAAAACACAATATAAAACATTTTATAACAAAAACAAGTACATGGTACATGCTCTCATATATATATACACTCAAACAACTCATTCTAGGGTATTTCTACCTTATCTCTAATGAGTCAAACCCCACAAAGCTAAGGTTATCGCTAAACCAAAGCTCCGATACCAACTATGATGACCCACATTTTGGATCGAAAATAATCCACACATGTCCAACTCAAACAATCCAAAACACAGATAATCAATAGAGTTAATTAAGAAATATAAGAAAAGAAGAAAATAAATATAGAATCTCGCAGCAGAATGACAAAAGATAATAATCAAATAAACAGTTCATGAAGCTATTTATACTATACATTTGATTATAATTTATACAACATTTATCAGAGTCATATATACAACAGAACAAAATTATTAATGCAGCGGAATAAACAATGTGGTGAAATAATTCTGGTAATAATAATATACCAATTCTTCGTCTTCGTCCTCCAGCAAATAACCTTGGATGCTCTGAAAACTCAAGGTTGTCCCAAGTGTAATGAAAAGAAAAAACACTCGAGTTAGGACTAAAATATCCTTCTGAGAGTCAAATCAATATCACATATAAAAGGAGTGTAATAGCCTTAGAGATGTTTTCGGGATTCTACATCTCCTATCCAGTGTATAACATGAATGCAATAACTTAAGAGATGTTAGGGGATTATCCATCTCTTAAGGATCCATCAAAATATTTATATATAGTAGAATACGATATATATGTAATGTCTAATTAGTAAAATAAATATTTTTCTTAGCGTTAAGGCTTTACATTAATCCCCCTTAATGTGTTTTTAAGTGTTGTCGTACAGTTTGCATATAACGCCCTAGTAGCACGTCGGGGGATAGGGATGTATCGTAATACGACAACACTAAACCAAAATCGTAGTGGTCTCGTATAAGGGTAAAAGTATGACAAGGCACGTGAGGCAATGCCCAAGGTAGGATACTACCAGTTCGGGTCGTAGGGCTGTGAGTAACGCATCGTAGCCATGACCACCCACCACGTCCATCCATCCCATATCGAGTCAATGAGAGGTCATCCCAAATAAATGTGCACCAAATAAAACCAACATCAAAAGTAATAGTATGGACCAAGTCCAAGAAGAAAATCGAAGAACGGATGTCCGCTAGGGGTAGCTAGCCCACTTGGCCCTGTCTAGTCGTCCTGTTTTAGTCATTTCAAATTGGCATAAGTTCCGGGGTCTATCCATCAACGTTCTCTTTCTTCAAATCCAGCAAACGTACACCAAATCCAACCACTTCATTCTGGAGTCTCCTCCGCATACATAGTTGTTAAAGTGGTTCCAATATTGGCAGAGAGTATGCCAATAAGAGGCCCCAATCTCTTTAACAACCAAACGTCGTTTTACCTACCGGTTGTACTTTTACATTTCGAAAACGATTCATACTTGATATCAAAATATCATATCAAATAAATTTCATTTCAAAATACCATATTTACTCAAGATATGACAAATTCACTTGATAATCATTTTCGCCTCAATATCTCGATTTCACTTCAAAAATCGTTTCGAATTTCCATTTAGGTTATAACTTCATTTTAACCCAATTTGCATTTAAATCCACGATTTAAATATAACATTCTACTTTAACTAGTTTGAAATTTTAGAAAATAGTTTGAATAGTTTAAAAAAGGTTAAAATAGTTTAAATAATTAAAATAGTTTGATATAAAATAGTTTGAGTATTGAAAATGATTTATATAGTAAAATAGTTTAGAAAATCAAAAAAAATTAAATATTTAAAAAGATAAAATTTTAAACAGTTTATATCAAAATAATTTATTTTGAAAATAGTTTCAAATCAAACTGTCTCTTTCCATTTCAACAAATCTGGACCCAAGTCCAAATACCAATCAAACCGATTCAATTTCAATTATTCCAATTCAAATCATTTTCAATCTCAATTCAATTCAAATCGACTCAATTTCGACTTTAATTCAAATCGAGTTCAATTTCAATTCCAAATTAATTTCAATTTCAATTTCAAATTCGATTCAACTATTCGATTCAATGGTTTAAATTTCAATTCAATTCTCAATTTTAAACCATTTCAGTTTATATGAAGTCGAGTTCAATTTCAGAGTATCGATTTAAATCATTTAATTCAAATTAAACTTCAATTGTTCGAATTTATATTCTCTTCAAAATAATTCAATTCCGAGCTCAAATTTGAAATATCCATTTGAATTACTTTTACTTGGATTTATTTCAAAGTTCGAATAAAAGTTCAAATCTTGTAAACTAATCCATTTCCATAATTTAAATCATATTCCAATTATAATTTTAACTTTCAAATTCAATTCTTTAAACCATTTCGTTTAACTAATTTTAATTTGAACATTTCAAAACTCGAATTCGAAATTAATTCAATTTCCATATTTCAATTCAATTTTATTTTTATCAAACGAGATCATTTGAATAAATTCAATTCCAAGAATTTTAAACCATTTAATTTAACAAATCCGGTATCACGTGGGTGGGCCCACATGATCGATCCTTGGTCGTTTCGACTCGATCCATGATCGATATGAATGAGATTCGTATCGATCCAAATCTTGCCCAATCGAGCCGAGATCGATCATGAACATTCATGAGGTCGTACGCAAGCTCTTATGAAAATTTGGTAGCATTTGGACTTGTAGATTTTGAGTTATGACCGATGCAAGTTTGAATTTGTTGAAGGCTGTCGAGTTCGCATCGCTTCTAGGCACGTGACGACTGATGACGTGGCGCCAACTTTTAGGATCGATCCACTTTTCATGTCGAGCGACCGAGTCTTTCACTTGAACGTGCTCCCTTCGTATCGATATAGGCAACGCTTTTCGTATCGATGTTCCGTGCTCTACTTCGTATCGATGTTATTGGTTTCATTTCATACCGATATTTGGTATAGCCTGACTCTCTTCGTATCCGTCATCGAGTAGTTATGTTTTTAGGTGTTGTTTCGTATCGAAGCGACACGAAACATCTTTAGATGATGGATACGAAACAGAGCGGACGTGATGGATACGAAGTGGAACTAGTATGATGGATATGAAGTGGGGAAGACATGATGGATACGAAATGGTGCTTGTGGGATGGATACGAACGAGATGTGAATGGATACAAACCAATGTATACCTGATGAATTCGAATGAAACCGATACGAGGGAGGTGGAATGATGGATACGAATGAGAGCATTGCTAGATTTGCATCGATCATATCTTGAGCATACGAACTCCGATTGACTTGAAATTTGGAACGTTGGCTTTCATAGCATTGATTGTCGTGTCATGTTAATTGTAGCTCAATCCGGACTCAGACAAAATTTACCAGCATCCATAGTGAACTTTGTAGGTAATCGGTCGTCGGGACTGATTATCTTCCGTTTTCAGTCAATTCTTTGGTGTCACGGCCTTGCCAAAAGGCGGGATAACATATATCATTTCAACCAATTTCTTAATTTATTAAAAATAATTCAAATAAACATTTATATACTATCAAATAATATACAGGGTGATAACATGGATATATATAAAATAAATCAACATCTAAAATATCCAAAATATCAACCAATAACATCCATCACAATCAACATTCCAAAATAGTCAATATATCACAACAGTTAACCAATTATCAATAATTAGGAATTTAACTGGCAGTTTAATTCCAATTTCAATTTAACTATCAATTTTAGTTTCTATCAGTTCAAATCAAATGTCAATTTTAAATGTCAGTTAAACTACCAAACAACAGTCAATAAAATAAATCACTTCATATTTCAATTTAACTAACACAAAAATATTTTAGTACTTCGTGAGCGTTTAAAACACTCACCTTTATTTGAAACGGAAAATTTTTCAGCTTCAAATAAATTCCAATTAGATTCCATGAAGTAGACGACGTCGATACAAATCCAGTGCAACTCGTTTTACTCGAATTAGACCTCGCATGGAAAAGATAAAGATTTTTAAGCATTTGACTATAATTAATTTCAAATTAATAAACTAATTAACACAATTAAACTAAACTCACTGCCTAATTTCCCTCCCTCTACTCGCTGCTATCGGTTGTGCCCGTGCTTCTTCTTACACGCAACCATCGTTTTTTTATCATCGAACGATGATCGCTGCTCGTGTCTGCCGCCGTGACCCGCGGCCGCTCTTCCTACCACGCCACCAAGCCCAACCGAGCGTACGCTCAGACGAGAAAACCCCAAAACCCACTGCTCGAACGCGAGCAAATCTCGCCCTCCATGCCATGAAACTAGATGATCCGACCATCCATCTTGTAGAGGAGATCGAGCTCTACAACTTTTCTTTTGGTGGCCATCGATTCCGCCGAGTGGATTGAGAGAAATTGAGGAGAGATGTCAGACCCACTTTTCCGTACAGTTCGAACGGACACTTTACCATGCTTGTCCAGTCCAAATTGAACAGAAAGGCGGATAGTAAGAAAAAGAAAGTAGAAAGAAGATATAAAGAAGATGGAAAGAAAATAAAACAACACAGAATCTCATAGCGGAAACGAATAATCTATAATATAGAACAAATATTTACATAAAACAAAACTGTAATATTTACATAAAAAATAACAATCAGAGTACACCAACCTATACAACATGGACAGTTATATCATCCTGTCCTTACAATTGCTGATAGACACAACTAAAACACAATGGAAAATAATCATCTACGAGAATACGACTCTGGGCCTCCAGTTCCTCTCCTAAAGCTCCACTCTTTCCAACTAAACATGGAAATATGCTCGGTCTGACCCGAGCATATAGGAAAAACCACGCCCGGGTCAGTCTGGTAAAACCAGCGTGAGAATTTAAATCACAAGGAATTTTATTCGTTATAACTTTCAAAATCCTTTTTAAAATCAAAAGTATCCCGTAAGACCATGCCACACATATACACGACGGGTTTTTCCCTTACGGTAACCAAAACACATTTTATAGAAAATCCAGTGATATTATAATAGTGTCTAAGTAAAATACTTATTCAAATAGCTGAAATTGTTACATTAATTAAATTGCAGCATACTAGGCTCTACAACCAAAACCGTAAAGGCACGCATTGGAGAATGGATTCCATATGAATGACTAGGCACTAGGGTACCACCTACCATAGTACACGTCTAGAAAAATGTACTGAGGACCACGCCGGGATCCCCTGCAACATAAGACCGGACTACCCTTAGCCTGGATAGACCGAATATGCTATCACCCCGGGTGTTTCCACCCTTTCCGAGCTCCTTCCATGTATCGTAGTAATAATATCCGAGGGTATCCAGAAAGGTGATAAGCATACCCTAATTGGGTGCGACCCACTTAGCCTTGTTGCATCTCCCCTGCTTTTCAGTCATTCACAGTTGATGAGGCTAGAGGCTACGGTTACCTTTTCAGGAAATTTCTATTAGAATGCTCATTGTCCTCCAATGACAATGTACTGATAGCATTCGTCCATACAAGTCCGTTCTGGTTCCGAACGGAACCGAAGGCACTATTCCTACTACATCCATTTTGGAATCACCCTCAGGATTAGTAGCGATTTTCCCTTGCACTTCACTGCTCCATCTTTGACTCCATGCTCTTGTTTTCACATAGAAAACGTACTCTTTGAATCGAAGTTGTTTTCGGATAACTTATCCGATCCCGATCTCTTCAAAACAACTTTTTGATATTTCCGATAAACTCAACTCCGGTTCTTTAGGAAATAAACATATGAAAATAAGATCGGAGATCACCTCCTAATCGTTAAAGGACGGATTTCCTTATAGACGTCCTAGAAGAAAGAAACGAGTTTATACGTACAGTATAGCACCTCGAACAGTAACTGTACCATATAATTCCCGTGTTACCCCTAGATATTCCCAAAGTTAAATTTTGGGTCCAGATTTGATAGTCAGTTATTTAACTATATCATTTAACCAAATATCTCATTTTCCACTAAAAAACACTAAGCCTCATTTAATTTAATTTTAACAAATTAAATCTCTTTATAAAAAGGTATGTACTTATTCCATCAGAGTAAGTATGTTCTCTAACCATTCTTTTAGAAATATTTGAAAACCCTTTTAAAATAAATATAGAAAGCACCACTGCGGTATCAAGCATGAATTCACAGCTCAATGGTTATGTCTCTATCCCAGAAAAATCCAAACTTAACTATAGGCACTCTCTGCCTCCGATTTTTCCATAAAAGTATACCATTACTTTTTGAAAACTTTATTTAATAATTTTCAAAATAATACTTATAAAGTTTCAATATAAACTTTCCAAGTTCTATTTAAGTAAAATACTCTTTTATAAAAGTTTACTATATAATATATTATTTTTAAAACATTATTAATATTTAATAAATTTATCTTTGGAATAAATATACTTTAATACTAATTAACCCTTAAGTAATAATTAACTCTAAACAATCACTATAAAATAACTTTAATTAATAATTAATTTACTTTAAACAATTTAAATAATTAAATAGCTTTGAAACAATAATTAATACAATTTTAAATACTTTTTAAGAATAATAAAATAATTACTTTAAATCATTATCAAAATATTTACCAATTAACTTTAAAATATCATTTATAAATAATAATCATCCTTAAACTATTTTGGTTCAACAGTCAACCTCCAAATCGGAAAACACTTATTATTTCAATGATACTAAATCAAATTACCATCCGTTCCATAACAATCCATAATAACAGACACAGATATTCATATAAATCTGGTTTTAACAATCACCTCAACATCATATTGGCCAATATAATTTATCAGAGAAATAGATGTCCGTACAAATATTATAGCAGAACAGGGTTTTATTTCTGTTGGTAAACGTCCAAAAACAGATATACTCAGTAATAATGGCAAAACAACGATTTATTCTACCAATAGTGGTCCATTTCAATACAATTAGCGGAAGAGTGTTTTATTACGCTAGACATATGTCAAAACATCGCAATTAACATGAACTAACTCGTCATTATTTTTAACTGGGGAAAATTACTTCAATAGACGGGTCATATAATTTTAAACGACATTATTTGTTTTAAACCGGTGATAAAAAAACTATCTGTTTTAAATTGCCTAAATTTTCCACTTATTCAGACTTGATAATAGCTTTCACGACGATGTAGTGTTCGTCGACACGAACCCATCGCAGTGAATTTCGCTTCGATCGGAATTCGTATGCATTAGTTATGATATTTTTTAAAATTCAAAATATAAATATTTATAATTGAACACTTTATATTTAAAAACCTGACAGTTTTAAAATACCATAAATTATTATTAAACCAAATCAGACGATAGACTTTATAAAAACGAAGTGCTTGACGATACGATCCCGTCGCAAAAAGAATCGTGTTAATCGGTATTCGTATCAACAAGTTATGATATTCCAAAGATTTATTTTTTCCTTTTTATATTTATATATAACTAACATATCTTTTTTTATTTATTTAAAATGGGATGAAGCCCAAATCGATTACAAAGAAAATAAAACCCCGCTCCCTCTTTTATTCTTCTTCCTCCCTGTCTTTTTTTTCTAGTTCAAATCTTCCAAACTACAACTCCATAACCCAACCCGATTCCAACTCCATCGATCAACCGACTGCTTCTTCACCGATAGGATCACGCACTCACACACGCATCTTGACCCAAACTAAAAACTTTCAGCAGCACCCTCTCCACGTTCGATCATCCTCCCATCCAAATCCCGCCTACAAACATGTACATGCACGAACGAATCCTGCCATCGTTCGACCAACTAAGACCACCCAGCAACGCCCCTTCCTCAGCTCGACCATCTCCACACCCACGCTTCACCTCCCACCACCATTGGGGAAATTCAGACCCAGACCCAACCTAGCTTTTCGACCACCAATCCCAAATCAACCTCGCCCCGCCTTCCTACACCTCGCTCATCTTAGCCACCTTCGCCAGAAGGAAGCCCATTCCATCCAGCTTCTCCAGTCGAAGACCGAATGCATCTCGTCGCCCCCCTCGCCACGGTTATGTCACGTTCCAACTTCGAAAATCTACCATTTCCAACCCTAAATTCTCTCGCCCATGCCAACCAAAGCCGAAGTCAAGAATCGGCCGAGGTGAACCCCTCGGCCTCGTCACCGTGATTCCCCTCGACCAACCCGTACCTTCCCTCGACGAAGCTATAGCCGGAATTTAATTTTTTATTGAATTCTGATCTTCTCTCCATCTCTCGCAAACCAAGCCACTAAAAACTACAATTTCTTCGCTAAAAATCCTATCTTCCTATGACGATCACGCTTACGTAACTGATTCGATGATTTAAGCATGTTGAATTTTGTCAAAAACTTGGTTTGCCTACTGTATTTTGAAATTACACACAACATATAAACTAAACAAGCTTCAAACTATTTTTAACATGATCTATACTTAAAAACAACCAACTCACTAGTTTTCATCATCCACAAACTCGAATTGAAATGGGAGATATTGATTTTTAAAAACCAGGGTATACTTGATTTTTAACTTTGTTAGCATTGAAAGTATAATATAAACATCTCAGGCATTCCAGATATAAATACTCACCTTAATCATGCTTGAATCTTTTGAAATCTTCTAATTAAATCTTAGTTTTTAATCTGAACAATTGAAATCTTGTAAAGGACTTGTTTTGCTTTGGTTTTGATTTGAACAGAGGATGTTTTCTTTTATTTAACAGTTTTGTTCTCAGAGTATTTTACAGTGCTTTTTTTTATTTTGTTCACATGCTTTGCAGCTGAAGCTTATATGCATATATTTATACAGGTATGTGATGAGGTATACGTTCAGTCTTTTGGCTGAAGAAAACTTTTGATCTGTACCATGATTTTAGTGATGGATTGAAGAGGAATTTTGGTGGCTGATATGAAGTAGTGGTGGCTTTGAGTTGATATTTGGTTTGAGCTTTGAAAAGAAGTTAGAACAAATGTTTTATTCTTTACTTCTTTTGACCAGGCCACATTTTATGTATGCATGTTCTTATGTTTTCCATTTTTACTTGTTTTTACCTTTTACTTATGTTATTTATCTTTTATTTTCATTAGCTAATTTTCCTTTTCGTTTCAAAACATGCTTCCCTTATTTTTAAACAACAAGTAAAGTGGTTTTTAAATAAAATATTAGTCTTCATATATATATATATAACTCAAGGCGTTACAAGCATTATCACTCCATTTTTAAATAAAATAACGTTTATGCTTTACATTTCTTTTTATATAAAAAAATGTATATTTCAAAGCAAAGAAAATTTTTCTATACAATCTTAATAAAATAACATATTTACTAAAACATGATTTTGTAAGAGATTTCTTATCAAAATGATTTAAAAATGATTTTTATTTAATTTCCTCATTTCTATCATATATAAAATTTCATATATATCTCTTCTTATATATTTACTTCTTCTAACATACTATTTATATTGTTTTTAGCATATAATATTTATTTCTTTATAAATACTATAATTTTCCTTTTTGAACTTATATATATATACACACATTCTCCTTACCTAATATGTATATATGTATATAGGAAAATCCAATTTTAAACTTTCTATATTTATAATACATTGTATTTTCTATAAATCGTATCATTTCTATTTATAATATATCCTTCTTATTCACTTACATTTATTTGCTATGAGTTTCTTTCCAAATTATATATATATATATAAATTTTGTTGTCCTAAATATATATATATATATATATATATAAGAAATTCCAATTAAATAAATTTCCTATTTTATAAATAAAAATCTGGAAATTCAAAATATTATCTTTGCTTGAAAAACTGTATATTATTACCAATTGTTATTTAACGGGGATTTTTATTTGATTAAAATACTGTATTATTGAATATTCAAAATTAATATTCAAAACTCAAGACAACAAAAATTATAGGTCGTTACATTCCTCCTCCCTTAAAAGAATTTCGTCCTCGAAATTTCCATAACCAGGCTAGTAAACATAACTAACCGAATTTTTATTTATTAACGAATTAATAAACACCCATATCACACAAGTCAACATATAAATATTTATATATATTCCAAAATATCAGTTAAGCCGAGTATCACTAGAATACTTTCACAATTACTGTCATCATATACACATACACATGTATATAGTCATACTAACATATCTACCAAGATACTTTACTGGACTACAATCCAGCAAACATGACGTCTACAGGTAACTAATACATACTAATAGGGTATACACTACCAAGAGACCACTCAACCAAAACCAACTCTCATAGTGGACTCTCTCCATCAGAGTCCTCCACTTTGGGTCCTTTCATTTCCCTAGATTCAACATCGTTATCTGAAACCCATGCAAACACCAGACTTGGTTCCCTTTGACGGTTATCCCCATCTACAAGCGGCTCATTTTCAACCTCGCCCATTTCCCAGATGACAGCGTCATCATTTTCCGATTCGGGCTCTTCCTCTACTTCAAATTCCTCTTCATCCTCGAATTCTTCATCTTCATCCTCTTTCTAGGGCTCCTCTTCTTGACGCGATGGCTGCTCGACAGGATCTATTTCCTCCTCTAACTCCTCCTCATATATCGATGGCTCATTAAGATCCTTTAGAATCCTTCTAACTAAGTCATGATCGCCATCTCTCCTAGCCTTCTAAAGTGCTCCTCCTCGGACGACACTACGGGTTCTCTACAATCAATTAACAAAACTAAGAATGAAATCGTAAGGTTTCAGGAATTCATATGTGCTAAAGAGTACATATATAGGTACACACTTCAAATAACTCTTCCTTTTTAAATTGCTACCATTTAAAAACTTTAGTAAAGCAATACCAAAATCATTTTCCTTCAAAAATTTGTTTAAAACAATTTTTTCGAAATCACTGGAGTTTTTAAGATCTCAAACATCTCTTTTATAAATCAACTATTACAAATTAGTCTTTATATATGAAAATTTTCCCTAAAACATTTTTCTTAAAATATTCCAAATTTCTCTAGTTAAACAAAATTTACCTGAAATTCCAAATTTCCCAAAGTTCCTATCTTACAAGACTTGGGTCTCTAAGGAATATCTCGGTCAAAAGGGCAAGCAATAGAGGATACTCAAAGCTAACGGTTATGACCACTCAATTTCTAGATGATAAATTATTATCATCACTTATCAAACAATACCTCAAAATACTATATATTTTGGAAATCATGCCTTTAATATATAAAATATATTCCGGGTAAAATTATTTCATTTACCCACTTAAAACAATATTGTGTCCGTTGACCTTGTTCAAGTGTTTAGAGATCCCTATCAATAACGTTAGCTACTCGTATTGACCGGAATCCATAAGCCACTCAACAGATTAATTAACACAATATAAAACATTTTATATCACTAACACATACGCGCTCTCGTGTATATATACACTCGGACTCATTCTAGGGTACTACTAACCCTATCTCTAATGAGTAACCCCACCAAAGCCTAGATATATGCTCAACCTAAGCTCTGATACCACAATGTAATGACCCACTTTTTCGTACAGTTCGAACAGATACTTTACCATGCTTGTCCAGTCCAAATTAAACAGAAAGGCTGATAAGGAGAAAAAGAAAGTAGAAAGAAGATGGGAAGAAAATAGGACAACTGTAATATTTACATAATAGATAACAATCAGAGTACACCAACCTATACAGCACGGACAGTTATATTACAGCACGGACAGTTCGAACAGATACTTTACCATGCTTGTCCAGTCCAAATTAAACAGAAAGGCTGATAAGGAGAAAAAGAAAGTAGAAAGAAGATGGAAAGAAAATAGGACAACTGTAATATTTACATAATAGATAACAATCAGAGTACACCAACCTATACAGCACGGACAGTTATATCACCAGATCCTTACAATTGCTAATAGACACAACTAAAATGCAACGGAAAATAATCATCTACGAGAATACGACTCTAGGCCTCCAGCTCCTCTCCCGAAGCTCCACTCCTTCTAGCTAAACCTAGAAATATGTTCGGTCTGACCCAAGCATATAGGTAAAACCACGCCCGGGTCAGTCAGGTAAAACCAGTGTAAGAATTTAAATCACAAGGAATTTTATTCGTTATAACTTTCAAATCCTTTGTAAAATCAAAAGTATCTCATAAGACCACACCACACATAAACACGATGGGTTTTTCCCTTACGGTAACCAAAACACTTTTTATAGAAAATCCAGTGATATTATAATAGTGTCTAAGTACAAATACTTATTCAAATAACTGAAATTGTTACATTAATTAAATTCAATCATACAAGGCTCTACAACCAAAACCGTAAAGGCACGCAATGGAGAATGGATTCCAAACGAATGACTAGGCACTGGGTGACCACATACCATAGTACACGTCTAGAAAAATGTACCGAGGACTATGCCGGGATCCCCTGCAACACAAGACCGGACTACCCCTAACCTGGATAGACTGAATATGCTATCACTTCGGGTGTTCCCACCCTTTCCGAGCTCCTTCCATGTATTGTAGTAATAATATCCGAGGGTATCTAGAAAGGTGATAAACATACCCTAATTGGATGCGACCCATTTAGCCATACGGCATCTCTCCTGCTTTTTAGTCATTCCCGTTTGATGAGGCTAGAGGCTATGATTACCTTTTTAGGAATTTTCACTTAGAATGCTCATTGTCCTCCAATGACAATATACTGATAGGATTCGTCAATACAAGTCCGTTCTGGTTCTGAACGGAACCGAAGGCACTATTCCTACTACATCCATTTTGGAATCACCTTCAGGATCAGTAGTGATTAGCCCTTGCACTTCACTGCTCCATCTTCGACTTCATGCTCTTTTTTTCACGTCGAAAACGTACTCGTTGGATCGAAGTTGTTTTCGGATAACTTATCCGATCCCGGTCTCTTCGAAACAACTTTTCGATATTTCCGGTAAACTCAACCCCGGTTCTTTAGGAAATAAACAGATGAAAATAAGATCGGAGATCACCTCCTAACCGTTAGTGGATGGATTTCTTTATAGACGTCCTAGAAGAACGAAACGAGTTTATACGTACAGTATAGCACCTTGAACGGTAACTGTACCATATAATTCCCGTGTTTCCCCTAGATATTCCCAAAATTAAATTTTGGGTCCAGATTTTGTAGTCGGTTATTTAGCTATCAAATAAACAATCATTCAACCAAATATCTCATTTTCCACTAAAAAACACTAAGCCTCATTTAATTTAATTTTAACAAATTAAATCTCTTTATAAAAAGGTATGTACTTATTCCATCGGAGTAAGTATGTTCTCTAACCATTATTTCAGAAATATTTAAAAACCCTTTTAAAATAAATATGGAAAGCACCACTGCGGTATCAACCATGGATTCACAGCTCAATGGTTACGTCTCTATCCCAGAGAAATCCAAACTTAACTGCTGGCACTCTCTGCCTCCGATTTCACAATGAAAGTATACCATTACTTTCCGAAAACTTTTTTAATAATTTTCAAAATAATACTTATAAAGTTTCAATATAAATTTTCCAAGTTCTAATTAAGTAAAATACTCTTTTATAAATGTATACTATATAATATAATATTTTTAAAACATTATTAATATTTAATAATTTTATCTTTGGAATAAATATACTTTAATACTAATTAACCCTTAAGTAATAATTAACTTTCAACAATCACTATAAAATAACTTTAATTAATAATTAATATACTTTAAACAATTTAAATAATTAAATAGCTTTGAAACAATAATTAATACTTTTTAAATACTTTTTAAGAATAATAAAATAATTACTTTAAATCATTATCAAAATATTTACCAATTAACTTTGAAATATCATTTATAAATAATAATCATCCTTAGACAATTTTGGTTTAACAATCAACCTCCAAATTGAAAAAGACTTATTATTTCAATGATACTAAATCAAATTACCATCCGTTCCATAACAGCCCAGAATAACAGATACAGATATTCATATCAATCTGTTTTTAACAATCACTTCAACATCTTATTGGCCAATATAATTTATCAGGGAAATAGATGTCCGTACAAATATAATAGCTGAACAGGGTTTTATTTCTGCTGGTAAACGTCCAAAAACAGATATATTCAGTAATAATGGAAGAACAGTGATTTATTCTGCCAACAAGGGTCCATTTCAATACAATTAGCGGAACGGTGTTTTATTCTGCTAATAGATGTCAAAACATCACAATTAACATGAATTAACTCGTTGTTATTTTTAACTGGGGAAAATTACTTCAATAGACGAGTCATATAATTTTAAACGACGTTATTTGTTTTAAACCAGAGATAAAAAACTATCCATTTTAAATTGCCTAAATTTTCCACTTATTCGGACTTGACAATAGATTTCACGACGATGTAGTATTCGTCGATACGAACCCATCGCAAGGAATTTCACTTCGATCGTAATTCGTATGAATTAGTTGTGATATTTTTTTAAAAATTGAAAATATATATATTTATAATTTAACACTTTATATTTAAAAACCTGACCGTATTAAAATACCATAAATTTTTACTGAACCAAATCAGATGACATACTTCATAAAATGAAGTGCTCGACGATACGATCCCGTTACAAAAAGAATCGTGTTAATCGGGATTCGTATCAACAAGTTATGATTTTCCAAATTTTTTTCCTTTTTATATTTATATATAACTAACATATCTTTTTATTTTGTTAAAACTGGGCCGGAGCCCAAATCGAATACAAAGAAGAAAAAACTCCGCTCCCTCTTCTATTCTTCTTCCTCCCTGTTTTTTTTCCAGTTCAAATCTTTCAAACGACAACCCCATAACCTAACCCGATTCCAACTCCATCGATTAACCCACTGCTTCTTCACCGATAGTATCACCCACTCACACACGCCTCTCGACCCAAACCAAAAAATTTCAGCAACACCCTCTCCACTTTCGCTCATCCTCCCACCTAAATCCTACCTGCACACGCGTGCTCGTGTACGTGCACGAACGAATCCCGCCGCCGTTCGACCAACCAAGAACATCCACCAACGCCCCTTCCTCGGCTCGACCATCTCCATACCCACGCCTCATCTCCCACCCCCTCTGGCGAAATTCAGATCCAAGACCAACCCAGCTTTTCAATCGCCAATCCCAAATCGACCTTGCCCCGCCTTCCTACACCTCGCTCACCCTAGCCACCTTCGCCATAAGGAAGCCCATTCCCTCCAGCTTCTCCAATCGAAGACCGAATGCTTCTCGTCGCCACCCCTCGCTGCGGTTATGTCGCATTCTAGCTTCAAAAATCCACCATTTCCAACCCTAAATTCCCTCACCCACGCCAACCAAAGCCGAAGTCAAGAATCGGCTGCGGTGAACCCCTCGGTCTCGTCACCGTGGTTCCCCTCGACGAAGCTATAGCTGGAATTTAACTTTTTATTGAATTCCGATCATCTCTCCATCTCTCGCAAACCAAGCCACTAAAAACTACAATTTCTTCGCTAAAAATCCTATATTCCTATGACGATCACACTTACGTAACTGATTCGATGATTTAAGCATGTCGAATTTTATAAAAACTTGGTTTGTCTACTGTATTTTGAAATTACACACAACATATAAACTAAACAAGCTTCAAACTATTTTTAACATGATCTATACTTAAAAACAACCAACTCACTAGTTTACATCATCCACAAACTTGAATTGAAATGGGAGATATTGATTTTTAAAAACCAGGGTATACTTGGTTTTTAACTTTGTTAGCATTGACAGTATAATATAAACATCTCAGCCAGATATAAGTACTCACCTTAATCATGCTTGAATCTTTTGAAACCTTCTAATTGAACCTTAGTTTTTGATCTGAACACTTGAAATCTTGGAAAGGATTTGTTTTGCTTTGGTTTTGATTTTAACAGAGGATGTTTTCTTTTCTTTTATTTAACAGTTTTGTTCTCAAAGTATTTTACAGTGCTTTTGTTTATTTTGTTTACAGGCTTTGCAACCGAAGCCTATATGCATATATTTATACATTCAGTCTTTTGCTGAAGAAAAGTTTTGTTTGTACCATGATTTTAGTGATGGATTGAAGAGGAATTTTGGTGGCTGATATGAAGTCGTGGTGGCTTTGAGTTGATATTTGGTTTGAGCTTTGAAAAGAAGTTAGAACAAATGTTTTATTCTTTACTTCTTTTGACCAGGCCACGTTTTATGTATGCATGTACTTATGTTTTCCATTTTTACTTGTTTTTACCTTTTTACTTATGTTATTTACTTTTTATTTTCCTTAGCTAATTTTCCTTTTTGTTTTAAAACATGCTTCCCTTATTTTTAAACAACAAGTAAAGTGGTTTATAAATAAAATTTTGGTCTTCATATATAACTCCAGGCATTACAAGCCTTGTCACTCCATTTTTAAATAAAATAACATTTATGTTTTACATTTCTTTTTATATAAAAAATGTATATCTCAAAGAAAATGAAAATTTTGCTATACTATCTTAATAAAATAACATTTTAACTAAAACATGATTTTGTAAGAGATTTCTTATCAAAATGATTTAAAAATTATTTTTATTCAATTTCCTCATTTCTATCATATATAAAATTTCATATATATCTCTTCTTATATATTTACTTCTTTTAACATACTATTTATATTGTTTTTAGCATACAATATTTATTTGTTTATAAATACTATAATTTTCCTTTTTGAACTTATACACACACACACACATTCTCCTTAACTAATATGTATATATGTATATAGGAAAATCCAATTTTAAACTTTCTCTATTTCTAATACATTGTATTTTCCATAAATCATATCGTTTCTATTTATAATATATCCTTCTTATTCACTTACATTTATTTGCTATGAATTTCTTTCCAAATTATATATATATATTATTGTCTTGAATATATATATATATGTATATATATATGAAAGAAATTCAAATTAAATCAATTTCCTATTTTATAAATAAAAATCTGGAAATTCAAAATATTATCTTGGCTTGAAAAACTGTATATTATTACGAATTGTTATTTAACGGGGATTTTTATTTGATTAAAATACCGTATTATTGAATTTTCGAAACTCAAGATGACAAAAATTCCGGGTCGTTACAAGAGAAGGCAGAGAAATATCGGCCATCAAAATCGTATACGAGGGGCTGCGCGATTGTTTGGGTTTGAGCAATTGAGGTCCTTATATAGAAGTTTTGCAAAACACGATTCACGTCCGAAAATTTCGAACTCCACACGAAGCGTGTCGCCTGTTGTCCTATATGTTATACCCTCATTCTGAACATAATGGAATAGGTATCGAAAGCCAATTCCATCATATTCAGAAGATAGCTTTTCAAAATAAAATTATTTTAATTAAATTCCTTTAATTAATTTCTACGCGTTTCAAGCTCGCACGGCCAAACGATAAGTCTGATCGCTGCGAAACTTGAAATCCTATAATAATTCACTATTACGGATCTGATGTAACTAGTTTCGTCGAAATCCGAGAGAGTGGCCAAAATGACTATTTTTACACGTTAATTAGGACAAGTAATTTCCAATTTTAGTTTATTCACTTTTAAATCCTATTTTAAAAGTTAACAATTTTTAATCTTGTTTAAATAAAATTAAAATCAACTTTTGAAATCATTTCCATTTACATTAAATTCCAGATTCAATTATTTAAACAATTTCCAATATTAAATTTAATTAATTTAATTATCCAATAAATTACATTAATAATTGTTAAATTTCAAATGAATTTTAGTTATCAACGACTATTTTATTTTCATCTAAATAATTCAAAATTTATTATTCAATTCCAGATATCGATTATAAACACATTCCATACATAAAATTTCACTTCAATACTTGTTATTGGCAAAATCTTCGAAATTGGTTATTTCAAAATTTTATTCAAGTTCATTTTAAATAAAGTACATAAATAAAACATTAAATTTTTATTTCTAACCATTTTTATTTAATAGTCATATTAAATTTAATAATTTAGAATAGTTAAAAATACGGGTCGTTACAAATTCTCTAACAACGAAAACTCGATTCAACTCATCTTCTACCTCTACAACACCCAACAAAGCATTAACCTCAAAACTAGGGTTTTCTACGGTATATACAATCCGATCACTACAGTCAGGGTGTCTAAGCGATAATTTCCTATCATGGCAAAATATCCTAGCATCGTATTTACTTAACCAATCCATACCCAAAATAATTCCGAATCCTACAAAATCAAACACATGCAAACTGCAAACGAATGTATGACCTAACAATTCAAACTCTAACTGGTCACACTTCATCCCAAGAGTCACATACACTTCAATTGGATTTGCAATCCTTATGGAAGTAACTAGGTATGAGGTTCTAGGTTAAGCTTATCTACCAAACAATGAGATATAAAAGAATGCGATGCACCGGTATCAAATAGAAATCTAACTGATACACCATGAATCAAAAGCGTACCTCCCAACGTAGCTTTTTACTTCTCCTCCAATGTTGGTCTCGAGGTAGCTGGTTCCAGTGCAAACACCTTTCCTTTTCCATCCTTGGCTGGCTCCTTGCACTAGTTCTTATAGTGTCCAATCTGATCGCAGTTGAAACATCTCACTCCTTTCTTCTCAGCAGTTTTCTTTCCTTTGCCTGTCCGGCATTCATGAGCATAGTGTCCTTTCTTATAACACTTATAACAGACAAATTCTGCCTTTCCTTTCTTAGAAGCTCCACCCTTCTGAGCTCCATTCTTATGGAAGAACTTCCGCTTCTGGTTCTACCCTCCTTGAGCTTCCTTTTCCTTGTTTCCTTCAAGAAAAGCAAGCATCTCTTCCTGCCTCAAAGCCATCTCCATAACTACATCGCACAGATCTCTAATATGTGATAACGTGGTCTTAGGAAGCTCAGACTTCAACCCATGAATGAACTTCTCATTCCTTTTGATAATAGTATCAACCGTAGCGTATCAGTTATTTATTAGCTCCCTAAAGTTGGTTGCATACTCAAACACTGTCATATCTCCTTGCTCCAATTCAGCAAACTTCCTAAGAAGACTAGACTTAGCAATTTTCGACATGAACCTTTCTTCAAACCTCCTCCTGAACTCAGCCCAAGTCATAGCCTCCTTATTGACTCCAACTGTAACATTGTTCCACCAGTAAAGTGTTGCTCCCTACAATTGCTAGAAGCGAGTCTCCTTTTCTGCTTATCGTTGAGCCCTAAATCAGCAAAAATTCTCTCGTAATGAAGTAACCAATTCTCCACTTCGATTGTGTCCTCAATCTAGATGAACGGCTTTCCTCCCAGCCTAGCATAATCCCTACTCAATACAGCATAGTTATTAACCACCAGAGCTCCTTGATTTCCTCCTTCAGCATTTCCTCCGACTAACCCCATAGCAACTCCTGCTTACATCATGTTAACAAATAACTGATACATAGCTCCCATATCGACTTGCGGTATTCCAGCATCCACATTAGTAGCTTGTGCCTGACCTGGATTCCTTCTAGTATTCGGTCTGGTTTTCCCATTGGTTATGGTGCTTCCTCCACCAATGTTAACTCTTCCACTCCTATCATCCATATCTTACGTCCGTAAAATTTGCATTCGAGTCTTCGTAAGATAAAGAAGAATATCCCAAAAGAGATGGGAGAATAGAGATAAAGCGTATACTTATATATAGCAAATACAAGTACGTTACTATAGCGTTATCCCACGCCCCGATCCTTTTCTCTAATTCCTTAGGATTATGTTTTCAAAATCGGTTTAAGTTTGAAATTTCTTTTAAGATTTTCATAAACCTTTGCTCTGATACCAAGTTGTAACATCCCCTGTCTTGAGGCCTGAAGCTAAACGCTACAGATGCTACAATCATCTATAGTATTAATTTTCGGTAAAAAAATACGGTAATGTTAATGGTATCCATAATATCTGAAGTACATGAATATGAAATAAAAATCAACACAGATTAAAATAACTTTTCTGGTTACATTTCCAATCAATATTTCATATTCAGATACATAATCCTGAAATGATTCCTATGTTTTGATCAAATATAATTATTACAAATTACGCCAAGAGTGACATATAAAGATGCCTCCTTGGATATCAGAGTACTAAATAGACATATCGATCTTAATACATTGCAGCGGAAATAAAACCAAATAACTCCTAAATATAGCTAACTTTGCCTCCTGCGCGTCTTCAGAAGCTTTTATTCGGCCACCTACTAAACCTGTAAAACCCTGACTTGCAATCAACTCAAATTAATTTTAAGCACCCGAGAGTTTAAAGGGAAAAACATAAACTTCGAGTTAGACATAAAGCCTGGTGTATTATTACATCTCAGTTTACAGATATTATGTGAGACCACGCCGCTTAGCGGAACCGGTTTCCCCTCACGAATATCCCTTTAAAACATATCTTTTTTCAATCAGAATCCTACAATCAAACTGATTAAAATAATAATAGCAATATCATATATGCTCATAAATCAGGTAATAAATGGACTATCTGTCCGAACAATATACTTTTGTTTGGCTAACTACTAACCATTGGCTGACTCGGGCCTACCAGACAAATTAAATAATCTAACATATGTTAGATACACTTTTGGACGGTTTGTCCTTAACTTACTTCTCCCAGGGTCAACTGATCCTAATGGTTTTGTGGGCTCACCAATAACCTATCCTCCTTTTCTGTATATTCCTTTCTGTGTGTAACATCATTTAAGTCTTACCTGTAACTAAGCCCTATACATTGGAATTTTGGACTAAATTAGCTAGGGGCTATAGCTAATGTATAAAGCGTGACTCTATACCTATCCCATCTGGTATTCAAATATCTGAGTCATTTACTTAGGGTTAACTACCAATCAAATTTTCCTTGAAAACATTTCTTTCAAATTGATTTAACCTTTTAAATCATACTTAAACAAGGAAAATATACTTTTGCTCTACTCAAATGTCTTTGCCATGATATATGATTCACACAAAACATTGTTGATGAAAACCTTCGAAACCCTTGTTTACAAGCTTTAAACAATTTCTTTCGAAACCATTTAAAGTACCCCTTTCGAAACAAGTTAACTATTTAACATTGAAACACTAGGCCGAAAGGCCAAAACACACCTTTCGAAACCACTGAAAGTGTCCTTTTGAAAGCTTTACAAAACCTTAGACATCCTCTTTTCAAAACACTTTAAACTTGCCTTTCGAAAGCATTGGAAATCTTCCATTCAAATACTCATAGTACCTTTTAAAAACATTGGGGAACCTTCCCTCGAAACCTTCATTATAAACCTTTCGAAAGCATTAAAGTCCTTTACCCAAAACAAACCTTGCGAATGCATTGGGTTCAAGTAATAGTTTGTGGAATATAGCTTCGAAAACTTTTGGGTTTTCTTTCAATTGAACAAAGGGTCTTAAAAGAACTGGGATGAAAGCATCTCTTTCGAAAGCATTTTCCCTAAATAAAAGAAAGTGGATGTGTCGAAACAAACCCCTTTGAAAGGATGGAGAAGTGGCTTCATAGTTTTAAAAAAAGAACCCTTTCGAAGGCATTGTGTCGAAAGGTTGAATGCAGCAACAAGGGTTTCGACCGCCTTCGAAAGCTTCTTTTTAAAACAAAGGTGACAACCTCTTTCGATTGCCTTTTTTATAAAACATTTGACCAAGTCAAAAGCTAGTTCCTTCGAAAGCTTCATTTGTAACCAAAATAGTTCTAAGTTTACTAAAGCTACTTCAACCCCTTCGAAAGCCTGTTTCGACTCCATACCTTCTGCCTAACTCCAATCCACTATGTACCAAAACATTGATATCATGTGTATTGGTTTCGACTAGGTCGAAGGCGGCAGTATGAGGTCAAAAGGTGGCTGCCATAAGTGATGAAGCAGTAAAATTTATAAAACTGATTTTTAACATTTTAAAGCAATTTCTTTCCAACTAGCTTGCCTTGTTTGTCAACGTATGATTGGTTGCCAATTCTTTTCCAAAATCTTTTCTAAAAGTGCTGCCGAATTTTAGAAATTAACATTTAAAACATTTACAAATTGCCCCTTCTTTATTTATAAACATATAAAACATTTAAGTCCCATACCTTAAATAATTTTATATACTTAATAAAACACTTAAAAAAATTCTCCAAAAATTCCCATAAATCACTTTTAATATGTTTTCTAACATATTTAAATTTCTGAACCAAAGATAATATGTATAATAGCCTTAATTAATTTAAACCCAATTTAACCATTTTCTTCACTAGAAAATTCATAATAAATCCACATTAATTCAGAAAATTATGAAACTTGAAACTCATCTCTAAAATATTATTTCTGACCTCTTGTAAAAAACGTAAGGCATTTGGATGTTATTGATAGGTTTTTCAAATCAAATCTTATCATAAAATCTATATGAAACAACCAAAAATCATTAACAAGCATATATATCCATTTAACATTCAAAACATGGCATAATACTTTGAAAATATATTTAAATCTGACCTAGAAACCAAAAATAATAAATATGAGATGTATTCTATTATTCACCTTAGCTTGTTGTTAAGAATTTTGAGATTTGCTCTTGAATTAATTTGATTAAGCTTCTTCCTTTAATTCTTGCTTATCATCCCCTTACTTTCTCGTAATGGTGGCCGGCCAAACTCTTGTTTAATTTTGTTTATGAACATGGAAAATGAAAGTGGCGTGAGGGTTTAGGGTATAAGAATATAACCTATTCCTATTTTGCCCTTATCTTATTACCCTTATCTGTTTCATTTTATTTCCCTTTAGTTCATTAGTTAATTAAGCACGGCTACCCTCTAATTATACAAATCTCAATCCCTTAACTATTTAAATTATTTCATTTAATTTATCTAATTAAATGTCCTAAATAGTGTTAGTCAAAATCAGGGTCGTTACAGTTTTAAGGGTAAAACCTAAGTTTTTAATCTCCAAATGTTTTGATTTTCCGGTATGTTGTGTAAAACATTAATTTGGGGATGTGATTTAATTTCATAATTTTCTGAGTTGAAATAAATATTTTATGAATTTCCGAGTGTGGAAATTATATTTAATTCGGGTTTTAATTATTTAAAACTAAATATAGTTTTGTACCTCGTAATTTTATGTGATAAAGAATATGATATTTCTAAAATCCTGGCATTTTTGGGGAATTTTTCCAAATGATTTCGAATTATTATAATGAACCTATTTTGCTAGATAAGCATTTAAATTAATAATTAGTTAAGTTATTAATTAAGTTGACGAATGATTTTAGGGACTTTAAAAACTCAATGCGACATATTTCTAAAAAGTATTGGGCAAAGCATTTCATTGTCCAATAGGGTTTTGACAAAGAATAAGATTTGGTGAAAAGTATTTTCTTTTATTGGTAATAAATCGGTTTTCGTAACATTTACGATAATGCGATGCCGCTCCTATTCATGCTGACGCTAAGATAATGGCAGGGCTAAAAAGATCGGCATTATATGGTGGGAAGCATATGATAACTACTTGGGTAGTTATGGAATGTTTCCTAAGTGTCGAAGTCGACTTCGTCGGCAACCTATTATCGACTGCCTCGTATTCTCGTGATTCATTTAAGTGTTTAAAGCTTAACATCGAAATCATTGACGCCATATGTTTTCAGCCTTATTCTAAATGACGTCGCCTCACTTATGTCACCATCATTGACGCCACCCATCACTCTTTTAATTATTTTCGGTATCAACTATATGAAGGCATTGGTGCCGCCTGTTTTAACTGCGACCTTATAGGCTTGGCGACATAGTAGCCGATGTCTACTAAGTATAAAGTTTTTAAATAACGGCTTAATTTTGATGCCACTATTCGAGCTATTCATCAATGTCGATAAGGTTTTATATTGCATGGTTTTGGCACGATTCCGCACCACATTGATGCCATATTTCTTCCTTTTAAAGCTGGCGAGGCTTAGGTTTATGTACATTAAAACTGTGTTTTAAAGAGGCGATATAGTCAATGTTCAAGTGGGTCGACAACCCTATGATGTTGGTAGTTAGCCATGTGATTTATAAAAATATAAAGTTTTGTTTCAAAAGGTGGATAGCTTATATCATAAGTATGTCGACAACCTTGTTTTTGACAAAGAGTTTTATACTTAAAAGGATTTAAGATTTATTTTTCGACATTGGAAAGAGGTTGACATTGTTATTAACGTCGAAACTTTTCTCCACCGAACTAATAAACAGCAGCGAGCCATATATAGTATAATTTCGACTTTGATTGTTGGGAATACCAATGTTTTACATTGCTATATGCTATAAGTATACGAAGTTGACATTATTTATTAGGGTTACAAAGATCGAATAAACTCGACCCTAATCATTGGGGATACCAATATATATTTTTAATGAGACTGATATAGATCATTGGGGATACCAATGTATATTATTTTGAGATGTTATAAGTTTAAGGGGTATACAACCTAATTAGGGACACCAATAGATATAAGTTGAACATGTGGGTTAAACATGAATTAAATTGATAGGTAATGGATTTATAGTTATCCTAGGAAAACTATGGGATGTGAGATGGACAGTCCATATCATGCTGTGTAACGACCCGTAACCTTCGATAATTAAATTTATTAAATTAAATAAGTTTTGGAGTTCGATGTTGTGAAAAATTAAAAATTTAAGATTTAATAATAAGAAAATAACTAGAATGAAATCTGATGGTATTAATTTAAGGTAATTGATAACTACTTTAAATGTAATTCCTATTTTATTTAAATGATTAAAAAGTTATAATTAGTTATAGATTGTAAATTAATTGTAATAATGTGTGTATTAATTGATGATTGGACTAAAAGAATAATTGATAATTTAAATGTTGTATTAATTAATGAATATAGTAGGTAATAAATTGTAATTGAATAAAATTAGTGTTGTGTAAATAATTATAACATTTGTGTAGACAATCAATTTATAAATGTGATTAAATTAAGTTAAAGTGACAATTGTTATATGTTACCTATTTATTTAAATTGTTGAATTCAAATTGGAAATAAATTGTAATAAATGTAATTAAATATTGCAGTTAATATAAGTAGAAGATGGTAATTGTGGAATACTAACGTAATAAGATATAAACCAATGTTAAATATATATATATAGAGAGTAATGAATGATGGAATAAATAGGATTGAGATCAAGTTTAATCAATTTATTGGAATTTAGATTTTAATTAATGGATTTATTGCAATTGAAACTGAATGCTGTGATTTGTGAAATAATTAATGTTGAATTTGACATGGGAAGTAGGTTTTAGAATGATTGTTAATTTCTGTGTAATTAGAAATGATAAAATTTGTTAATTATAAAATTTGAATTGAAAAAAAAGTGATTTAATTAATTTAATTTAATTTGAAAATAGCCATATTGGTCACTGTCCCGGATTTTGATGAAACTATTTTTATCGGATCCGTAACGGTGAATTATTGTAGGATTTCAAGTTTCGTAGCGATCGAACTTGTCGTTTGATCGTATGGACTCGAAACGCGTAGAAATCAATTTAATTGAAATCAATTTGGAATAAGCTGATTTTAAAAGCTAACTTCTTCATACGATGGAATTAGGACTTGAAACATGTTCCATTGAGTTTAAAAATATCGAGAACATCTATTTTGATATATGGGATTACCCACTTTCGTTTCGGAGGCAGAACGGGCTTTTTCGGATCGTTTATTGTTTCAATCCAAATCGATATGGCCCATTCCTTCTATTTTCAGCTTTGCCTATATATAGGGTCTAACGACCCAGAATTTCTGTCATTTGAAATTTAGGTATTTAATTGATTTGAAATATTCACAAGTTGATTTTATGAGTTGAATAACTAATATTTTGAATATAAGGATTTAATTGGATAATTAATGGTTAATTTAATTATTTGAAATTGTGTAGATAATTGAAAATTGAAATTAATGTGAATAAAAATGATTTGTAAAGTTGTAATAAATCATATTTGAATTAGAATGATGTTAGAGAACTTTTAAAATTGATTTAAAAGTTAAATTACAGAAATTGAATATTTTAATATTTAATTGACGAGTGAAAATAGCCAATTTTCAAACAGTCTTAGATTTCGACGAAACTAGTTTCATTGGATCCATAATGTTATATTATTGTAAGATTTAAAAATTCGTGTCAATCGGATATACAGTTTGTCCGGGGCAAGCTAAAACGCGTAAAAATCTGTTTAAGTTAATTTTAAATTTAAATAATTCGATTCGAAAACCTATCTTCCAAATACGATCAAATTGGCTCTCGATATATATTCCATTGTGTTCGGAATAAGGGTAAAACATTATAAACGCCAGGCGGCACGCTTCGTTTCGAGTCCGAAAAATTTTCGGGTGAATAGTGTCGTAGAATTTTATATAAAAGCACCTCAACACTTTCATTTTGCCAAAACCCTATTCCAACTAGGGCTAGCCGCCGGCTTCAATTCAATGGCCAAAAATCATTCATTTTCTTCCCTCGATCTCTTCAAATCTATGCAATTATACAAAAAACTTTCTAAACGAAAATTGTAGAGGGCGATGAGATCTACATTCTCAACGGCTATGATCGAGAACGGAGCCATGAAATGACGACAAATTGGTCGCGTTCATCATGAAGTCACGCACGATTTTCGAAGTCTATAGGAGGCTGAGTTGGACCGGTCTCTGGTCGACGATGGAGCTCGTCATGGCGGTTCGAACGGTGGGTGTTGATCAACGTGAAGACGATCGTTTGATGCGCGAAAATTCAAGATATAATGGCGGCTATGGGTTCGGTTTTCGTACGTGAGTTCGGGGGGAAGAAGATGAAAGTAGCGGCTGAGATCTAGGATTTGGAAATCAACGGCCCAGATCAAGTAAAGGTTTAAAAAAATAAAAATAAAAATAAAATTATATATATTAACTCGTATAAACTTCTAAAATGCATAACTTTGTCATACGAGGTCCGTTTTTGATGAAACAAATTGCTTTGGGTCTGTATTGACGAGCACTACATTTTAGAGCTAGTTTGGAGTTGATTGGAGCTAGTGTAAATTTTGGGTAAAATTAAATGGTTGTTTAATTTTATTCGGAATAAAACACTACAACTGCTACTGGAAGCAATGTGAGTACAACTCACTCTTTCTGACTCACTGATATTTTTATATAAGTGAGAATAAATATTATTTATGATGATTGATGATTGTTTGGATGATATATGATATATTTATTTGTATTGATTGGTATTTGGATATATACCTGCCTATTGGAGCAGATGAGACCCTATACGTTCCCGTGTATGAGTGGATGGCCCTTTGTACGTGCGTCTTCCTCGAAGCGGACACTGTACACATATTCTCATATGTATATTTGTTGCAGGTGACAGGTTGGAGGGATCCAACTGGATTCCTCACAAGTATTGGTTTATTTACAGATATTGTGATATATGCTGTTATCATGTGATATATGATGTTTGGATGCCGTGATTGATGTATTTAGTGCTGTTGCAGCATTGGGCCTATTTTGGAAATTTAAAAATGTTAAAGTGATGTTTTCAAACTAAAAAGGATTTTCAAGTGATTTTGAAAATAGATGTTTTATTGATTTTTGAATTGTAAAGGAATTGAATTTATTTTGAATAAACAAAAGTTATAATTTTTATGATTTTTGTGAAATGTACCAAAATGTGATTTTTCGAATATTGTTATCCCAACTTTTGAAAAAGTCGAGATACCCAAAGATTAACTAAAAATCAATGATTATTAGTCATGAACATCGATTGTGCATCGTAGGTTCACCACGGATATCGATGAATTTTGTTTGAGTCCGGATCGGGCTACAATTGATAAGACACGACAAGCGAAGTAGTGGAAACCAGCGTTCCAAATTTTGGGGCAATCCGAGTTCATATGCTCGAGTTATCGCCAATGGAAGATGGATGAAATAGGCTAGGGTCGAATCCATGAGGAAAGGCTGATTCGAATCGGTCAGAGGAGCATTGCGTCGAATCCATGAAGAGCACACTTGCTTCGACTCCAACTATCGGGCATTGGTTCGTATCCATCAGGAGCAACCATGCTTCGAATCCATCTGCGCATGCCTTAAGCTTTGAATCCATTGGAGCATTCCCCACCTTCGACTCCATCGAACAAGTCCTCATATGCCTAAGTTCGAATCCATCCTCACATACTCCAGTTTGAATCCATGTACTTCGAATCCACACTGTTTGAGGCAACTTCGAATCGATCAACTTTGTACCCAGATCGATTCGAACAGACCTTCGCTCATTCGATTCGAAGAGGGATGTCTTCGAATCCACTACCACGAAACCCCAGTCAAAACGGCAGCTAGAAACGTGGAGTCGACCCGGGCAACTCGGAGCACAAGACGGATCGACACGAAGGAAGCACTCCACATCATCACAGAAGCACGCGCTAGATCGATTCGAACGAATCGATTCGAACTAGATCGATTCGAACCAGGCTAGTCAACCAGAAATGCAACCTTGAATCGATCATAACTTGTGATCTACACATCCAAATGCTATGAAATTTTCACAGAAGCTTAAGCACATGTTGAAGAATGTTCACACCAAATTTCAGCTCGATTGGACACTTTCTTGATCGATTCGAACCAAGGGTCGAATCGATCCCAAAGTGGGCCCGGATTTCCATAAAGCGGGCATGTGGGCCCCCTGACGTACCAGAACTGGTCTCCATTCATTTTAGGCGAAATATCAGCCTCCTACACCTATAAATAGAGCCCCTGGTCATTCAGAAAAGGGGTCGGACAATTTTGAGAGCTAAGGAGCGCCCAGACTCTGCCAGATTTACTCCAGATCACCATTGCTACCTTAGATTCAGATTATAATCATAAAATCCGTTGTACTACGCGATAGGAAATTGTAATCTTCAAGCATCGAGCAATAAAAAGATAAAAACTTTGAAGTGGACGTAGGCCGGAGATAGCCGAACCACTATAAATTGCGTGTCACTATTCATTATTTCTAAATTGTTGCTTGTTATTTGCTTAGATCTGTGATTTGTGTGTGAATACTGTTGATTTGTATTCATATGCTGGTGCTTTCACTACACTTGGGGTTTGTGACCATTTTTGGCACAAACACTTTGGTGCTTTCACTGAGAACAACTAGCACCCGCTACACCAAATTCAAAATTTAAATTTGGAATTTTAAGGATTTAGATCTGACTCTACAATGACTCGACAAACTAGACAAAGAACTGAGAGGAGCCAATAGGCAGGAAGTCAAGAGGCGTCCTCTGGCGCTGGAGAAGGACAAGCTTCGATCTACATTACTAGAGATGAGATGGAGGCTATGAATAACCTAATGCAAGAAAGAATGATGAAAAGCCAACAGGAGATGCTGCAGAATTTCTTCGAACAGATGAGAGCTGCAGGAACACAGAACCTTGGACCAGCTACAGCAGCTGTGAGTGTGGAACAAGTAGCTAGGGCTATGGAACCCAATGGAGGACAGAATACAGAACCAGAAGGCAATCAACAAGGGCTTGGGGGCAGGCCCGCAAGATCCGACGCAGAAGGACCTTTGGAAGGAGCTCAACCGGCTAGGGCCAACACAAATGCTAACGAGCCACCCGAAGAGTACGTACCAGAATTCCCTACAAGACTCGGAGGGCAAGACAGAGACATGACAAGGGGGCAACCCCTAGATGGAGATGAAAGAATGATTGGCCTAGTGAGGCGACTCATGAGAGGAGGGTTGTCAGGAGGAGGATTGGAAGAAGTTAGTCGGAGTCTGTTCGCTCCGAATATCAGGAATGCAAGGAACCCTCCGAAGTTCAAACTACCAACGCTGAATCCTTATGACGGAAAGTCAGACCCGACCATGCATATCACCAGATATACCAGACACATGGAAGTGCTGGGAGCATCCGAAGAAGTGATGGCACGATGTTTCCCCTTATTCTTATCAGATTTGGCTGTGCTTTGGTTTAGGCAGCTAGAAACCGGATCAATCAGGACATGGGGCGAGCTTGTGGATTGCTTCATGAAGCAGTTTAGGGTTCACGTGATGCGACCTAAGAGCGTGATGACTTTGGCATCAATAAAACAAAGGACCGGAGAGTCCATAAAAGATTTTTTGTTACGATTTAATGCGACAGTGACTTCTGTAGATCGCCCGAACCCATCGATGATTTTGATGGCGGCAGTGGCAGGAGTTGGAGAAGGCACCGAATTCAAAGACTCTTTGACTAAAGATCCACCGCAAGATCTTGGAGAGTTTTTCCATGAAGCTGAAAAATTCATTCGATTAGAGGAATCACGAGCCGAGAGGCAGGAAATAAATGTTGCACAAGGCGAAGGAACCGCCAGGGAACAGTCCAGGGCAGACAAAGGAAAGAGAAAGCAGGATGACGCACATGATGGTCCTGATAAACGGAAGAAATTCCGAGAGCCCAGATTCAGGCAATACACAGACTTGGTGGCAGGACTGGAACGAATTTACACCGAAACTCGGGGCAACTCCCCTATCGAAAACCACCAAGGAAAGATCCCACAGAGCGGGAACGCAAAACCGGAAAATACTGCCTATTCCATGAGCTGGATGGGCACACTACCGATGAATGCCGCCACCTGAAGGATGAGGTGGAAGAACATGCCAGGAGTGGTAGATTGCCGCAGTATGTCAGAGAACGTACAACGGCGGTTAGGCCCGAACACCTACCGCCTCAACCAAACAGGAACGATCCTGGATCGGGATCATGACTCGTCATCAACTGATTGTGATGGCAAGGGCCAAGTTCAAGATTTGGACTCTGGTCGATTAGTTTTCTTAGATTTGATTTCCAAAATAAAACGGCTATCCCACTTACTCATGTACGGGAACCGGAGAGATCCCTAGGCATGCTCTGAGATGGAAATAGACCGCTTCGCCCGGAGAGGCATTATCTTGTTTTTCCTGATGTTTGAGATTGAACATTTAGGATTTGAATTTAATAAAGAAACACTTATTAAAATAAACCTTTGACCGGAGAGTTAAAGGATAAGCATTAAATATCAATATAAACATGATCGCTTTATGACCTTACCCGGAGAGGCGGGGTTCGGAGTGCAAGAAGTGAGTTGCTTCGCCGGAGAGCGACAGGATCGACTCACTTAAGCATCGTTTCCCATTCACCGAAGAGTGATTGGATCGGGATTCGATAAGAGCCCGGAGAGGCTATGATCGGCCCACGATTTAGGCCATGACATCGCTTAATGTTCAGATACACTGAACCAGAGTGCAGGAGGTGAGTCACTTCGCCGGAGAGCGACAGGATTGACTCGCTTAACGTTGTTTCCCCTTCACCGGAGAGTGACAGGATGGGATCCAGCATGAGCCCGGAGAGGCTGTGATCGACCGACGATTCAGGTCATGACATCGCTTAATGTTCAGATACACTGAACCGGAGTGCAGGAGGTGAGTCGCTTCGCTGGAGAGCGGCAGGATTGACTCACTTAACGTTGTTTCCCCTTCACCGGAAAGTGACAGGATGGGATCCAGCATGAGCCCGGTGAGGCTATAATCGGCCGAGAACGACCAAGACATCGCTATACGCCCTAGCTGGGGCCAGAGTGCAAAGGATAGAAAGCAACGCTGGAGTGCAATAGAATCTTTATATTCAATCGCTAAATCTAGAATGGGTTTGACAAGGGTCCGGAGTGACCATCAATAGTACGGAGAGACCGTAGAATTTCATTCTTAACTTCCACTGGAAAAAATTGATAACAATTCGGCTTCGAACAGCCATGGACTTGATTGAAAATGCTATAAGCTATGAGTAAAACATGAACTCACTGCATCCAATTTAAGACTGATCAAAACACGCCTTTTACCAAAAAGGCATGTTTTGGGGGGCAAAATGTTATCCTAACTTTTGGCAAAGTCGAGATACCCAAAGATTAACTGAAAATCAATGATTATTAGTCATGAACATCGATTGTGCATCGCAGGTTCACCACGGATATCGATGAATTTTGTCTGAGTCCGGATCGGGCTACAATTGATAAGATACGACAAGCGAAGTAGTGGAAACCAGCGTTCCAAATTTCGGGGCAATCCGAGTTCATATGCTCGAGTTATCGCCAATGGAAGATGGATGAAATAGGCTAGGGTCGAATCCATGAGGAAAGGCTGATTCGAATCGGTCAGAGGAGCATTGCGTCGAATCCATGAAGAGCACACTTGCTTTGACTCCAACTATCGGGCATTGGTTCGTATCCATCAGGAGCAACCATGCTTTGAATCCATCTGCGCATGCCTTAAGCTTCGAATCCATTGGAGCATTCCCCACCTTCGACTCCATCGAACAAGTCCTCATATGCCTAAGTTCGAATCTATCCTCACATACTCCAGTTCGAATCCATGTACTTCGAATCCACACTGTTTGAGGCAACTTCGAATCAATCAACTTTGTACCCAGATCGATTCGAACAGACCTTCGCTCATTCGATTCGAAGAGGGATGTCTTCGAATCCACTACCACGAAACCCCAGTCAAAACGGCAGCTAGAAACATGGAGTCGACCCGGGCAACTCGGAGCACAAGACGGATCGACACGAAGGAAGCACTCCACGTCGTCACAGAAGCACGCGCTGGATCGATTCGAACGAATCGATTCGAACTAGATCGATTCGAACCAGGCTAGTCAACCAGAAGTGCAACCTTGAATCGATCATAACTTGAGATCTACACATCCAAATGCTATGAAATTTTCACAGAAGCTTGAGCACATGTTGAAGAATGTTCACACCAAATTTCAGCTCGGTTGGACACTTTCTTGATCGATTCGAACCAAGGGACGAATCGATCCCAAAGTGGGCTCGGATTTCCATAAAGCGGGCATGTGGGCCCTCTGACATACCAGAACTGGTCTCCCTTCATTTTAGGCGAAATATCAGCCTCCTACACCTATAAATAGAGCCCCTGGTCATTCAGAAAAGGGGTCGGACAATTTTGAGAGCTAAGGAGCGCCCAGACTTTGCCAGATTTACTCCAGATCACCATTGCTACCTTAGATTCAGATTATAATCATAAAATCCGTTGTACTACGCGATAGGAAATTGTAATCTTCAAGCATCGAGCAATAAAAAGATAAAAACTTTGAAGTGGACGTAGGCCGGAGATAGCCGAACGACTATAAATTGCGTGTCACTATTCATTATTTCTAAATTGTTGCTTGTTATTTGCTTAGATCTGTGATTTGTGTGTGAATACTGTTGATTTGTATTCATATGCTGGTGCTTTCACTACACTTGGGGTTTGTGACCATTTTTGGCGCAAACACTTTGGTGCTTTCACTGAGAACAACTAGCACCCGCTACACCAAATTCAAAATTTAAATTTGGAATTTTAAGGATTTAGATCTGACTCTACAATGACTCGACAAACTAGACAAAGAACTGAGAGGAGCCAACAGGCAGGAAGTCAAGAGGCATCCTCTGGCGCTGGAGAAGGACAAGCTTCGATCTACATTACTAGAGATGAGATGGAGGCTATGAATAACCTAATGCAGGAAAGAATGATGAAAAGCCAACAAGAGATGCTGCAGAATTTCTTCGAACAGATGAGAGCTGCAGGAACACAGAACCTTGGACCAGCTACTGCGGCTGTGAATGTGGAACAAGGAGCTAGGGCTATGGAACCCAATGGAGGACAGAATACAGAACCAGAAGGCAATCAACAAGGGCTTGGGGGCAGGCCCGCAAGATCCGACGCAGAAGGACCTTTGGAAGGAGCTCAACCGGCTAGGGCCAACACAAATCCTAACGAGCCACCCGAAGAGTACGTACCAGAATTCCCTACAAGACTCGGAAGGCAAGACAGAGACATGACAAGGGGGCAACCCCTAGATGGAGATGAAAGAATGATTGGCCTAGTGAGGTGACTCATGAGAGGAGGGTTGTCAGGAGGAGGATTGGAAGAAGTTAGTCGGAGTCCGTTCGCTCCGAATATCAGGAATGCAAGGAACCCTCCGAAGTTCAAACTACCAACGCTGAATCCTTATGACGGAAAGTCAGACCTGATCATGCATATCACCAGATATATCAGACACATGGAAGTGCTGGGAGCATCCGAAGAAGTGATGGTACGATGTTTCCCCTTATTCTTATCAGATTTGGCTGCGCTTTGGTTTAGGCAGCTAGAAACCGGATCAATCAGGACATGGGGCGAGCTTGTGGATTGCTTCATGAAGCAGTTTAGGGTTCACGTGACGCGACCTAAGAGCGTGATGACTTTGGCATCAATAAAACAAAGGACCGGAGAGTCCATAAAAGATTTTTTGTTACGATTTAATGCGACAGTGACTTCTGTAGATCGCCCGAACCCATCGATGATTTCGATGGCGGCAGTGGCAGGAGTTGGAGAAAGCACTGAATTCAAAGACTCTTTGACTAAAGATCCACCGCAAGATCTTGGAGAGTTTTTCCATGAAGCTGAAAAATTCATTCGATTAGAGGAATCACGAGCCGAGAGGCAGGAAATAAATGTTGCACAAGGCGAAGGAACCGCCAGGGAACAGTCCAGGGAAGACAAAGGAAAGAGAAAGCAGGATGACGCACATGATGGTCTTGATAAACGGAAGAAATTCCGAGAGCCCAGATTCAGGCAATACACAGACTTGGTGGCAGGACTGGAACGAATTTACACCGAAACTCGGAGGCAACTCCCCTATCGAAAACCACCAAGGAAAGATCCCACAGAGCGGGAACGCAGAACCGGAAAATACTGCCTATTCCATGAGCTGGATGGGCACACTACCGATGAATGCCGCCACCTGAAGGATGAGGTGGAAGAACATGCCAGGAGTGGTAGATTGCCGCAGTATGTCAGAGAACGTACGACGGCGGTTAGGCCCGAACACCTACCGCCTCAACCAAACAGGAACGATCCTGGATCGGGATCACGACTCGTCATCAACTGATTGTGATGGCAAGGGCCAAGTTCAAGATTTGGACTCTGGTCGATTAGTTTTCTTAGATTTGATTTCCGAAATAAAACGGCTATCCCACTTACTCATGTACGGGAACCGGAGAGATCCCTAGGCATGCTCTGAGATGGAAATAGACCGCTCCGCCCGGAGAGGCATTATCTTGTTTTTCCTGATGTTTGAGATTGAACATTTAGGATTTGAATTTAATAAAGAAACACTTATTAAAATAAACCTTTGACCGGAGAGTTAAAGGATAAGCATTAAATATCAATATAAACATGATCGCTTTATGACCTTACCCGGAGAGGTAGGGTCCGGAGTGCAAGAAGTGAGTTGCTTCGCCGGAGAGCGACAGGATCGACTCACTTAAGCATCGTTTCCCATTCACCGGAGAGTGATTGGATCGGGATTCGATAAGAGCCCGGAGAGGCTATGATCGGCCCACGATTTAGGCCATGACATCGCTTAATGTTCAGATACACTGAACCGGAGTGCAGGAGGTGAGTCACTTCGCCGGAGAGCGACAGGATTGACTCGCTTAACGTTGTTTCCCCTTCACCGGAGAGTGACAGGATGGGATCCAGCATGAGCCCGGAGAGGCTGTGATCGACCGACGATTCAGGTCATGACATCGCTTAATGTTCAGATACACTGAACCGGAGTGCAGGAGGTGAGTCGCTTCGCCGGAGAGCGACAGGATTGACTCACTTAACGTTGTTTCCCCTTCACCGGAAAGTGACAGGATGGGATCCAGCATGAGCCCGGAGAGGCTATAATCGGCCGAGAACGACCAAGACATCGCTATACGCCATAGCTGGGGCCAGAGTGCAAAGGATAGAAAGCAACGCCAGAGTGCAATAGGATCTTTCTATTCAATCGCTAAATCTAGAATGGGTTTGACAAGGGTCCGGAGTGACCATCAATAGTACGGAGAGACCGTAGAATTTCATTCTTAACTTCCACTGGAAAAAACTAATAACAATTCGGCTTCGAACAGCCATGGACTTGATTGAAAATGCTATAAGCTATGAGTAAAACATGAACTCACTGCATCCAATTTAAGACTGATCAAAACACGCCTTTTACCAAAAAGGCATGTTTTGGGGGGCAAAATGTTATCCCAACTTTTGGCAAAGTCGAGATACCCAAAGATTAACTGAAAATCAATGATTATTAGTCATGAACATCGATTGTGCATCGCAGGTTCACCACGGATATCGATGAATTTTGTCTGAGTCCGGATCGGGCTACAATTGATAAGACACGACAAGCGAAGTAGTGGAAACCAGCGTTCCAAATTTCGGGGCAATCCGAGTTCATATGCTCGAGTTATCGCCAATGGAAGATGGATGAAATAGGCTAGGGTCGAATCCATGAGGAAAGGCTGATTCGAATCGGTCAAAGGAGCATTGCGTCGAATCCATGAAGAGCACACTTGCTTCGACTCCAACTATCGGGCATTGGTTCGTATCCATCAGGAGCAACCATGCTTCGAATCCATCTGCGCATGCCTTAAGCTTCGAATCCATTGGAGCATTCCCCACCTTCGACTCCATCGAACAAGTCCTCATATGCCTAAGTTCGAATCCATCCTCACATACTCCAGTTCGAATCCATGTACTTCGAATCCACACTGTTTGAGGCAACTTCGAATCGATCAACTTTGTACCCAGATCGATTCGAACAGACCTTCGCTCATTCGATTCGAAGAGGGATGTCTTCGAATCCACTACCACGAAACCCCAGTCAAAACGGCAGCTAGAAACGTGGAGTCGACCCGGGCAACTCGGAGCACAAGACGGATCGACACGAAGGAAGCACTCCACGTCATCACAGAAGCACGCGCTGGATCGATTCGAACGAATCGATTCGAACTAGATCGATTCGAACCAGGCTAGTCAACCAGAAATGCAACCTTGAATCGATCATAACTTGAGATCTACACATCCAAATGCTATGAAATTTTCACAGAAGCTTGAGCACATGTTGAAGAATGTTCACACCAAATTTCAGCTTGATTGGACACTTTCTTGATCGATTCGAACCAAGGGTCGAATCGATCCCAAAGTGGGCCCGGATTTCCATAAAGCGGGCATGTGGGCCCCCTGACGTACCAGAACTGGTCTCCCTTCATTTTAGGCGAAATATCAGCCTCCTACACCTATAAATAGAGCCCCTGGTCATTCAGAAAAGGGGTCGGACAATTTTGAGAGCTAAGGAGCGCCCAGACTCTGCCAGATTTACTCCAGATCACCATTGCTACCTTAGATTCAGATTATAATCATAAAATCCGTTGTACTACGCGATAGGAAATTGTAATCTTCAAGCATCGAGCAATAAAAAGATAAAAACTTTGAAGTGGACGTAGGCCGGAGATAGCCGAACCACTATAAATTGTGTGTCACTGTTCATTATTTCTAAATTGTTGCTTGTTATTTGCTTAGATCTGTGATTTGTGTGTGAATACTGTTGATTTGTATTCATACGCTGGTGCTTTCACTACACTTGGGGTTTGTGACCGTTTTTGGCGCAAACAAATATGAAATGAACTATTTTGTAAATATAGTTTAAATTGAGATTTTGGACTTATTATAAATGGTTTATAGAGAAAATTTATAAAATTGACTTTTTATAAATCAAAGTAAAGGAATTATTAAGAAATTTTGTAAATGATAAAATGGAGTTATAAATGGATTTTATAAGTGAATATTTGGCAAGTGATTTAAATAAATAAAAGATTAATTAAAAGGGCCTAGTGATTATATATGGTGCTAAATATTTGTCTGTTTCTTTTATAGTTAAATAACCGTCTATCAAATTTGGCCATTTTAATTCCTCGACTTGATGTGGGAATTATTTAGTCGTACACTTAGTACGTAGCCTTCTGTGTAGGCTTGATTATCGTTTGTGTTGAGGATGTTGATTCGTGTAGTGCGGAGTATTACTCCAATCTATCGAGCTTCCTTCTTGGCCCGAAGGATAGCAAGTTGAAAGTTGGAGACGTGATAAGTCTATGAGACTTAGTTTCTGTGTGAGGTTGAGAAACGCTTTTGCGTTGTTGGTGCGAAGAGACCAGGATCAGATTTATCTGAAAACCACTTCGAACCAACGTATATGCGACGATTGTGCAGGTAGGTTATTGATGATATTGATATTCCGGATTTTCATAGTGGAGGACTGCTTGTTGATCGTTTGGGGTTAAAATCCCAATATACATCCAATAGCAGTGGTCTCTTCATTATGAAATATCCAATGAAAGGACTATTCGCCACTAATCCTAGGGATTTCCCGATAGGATGTGGTAGGAAAGTGCCTTCGGTTTGTCCTGTTCTTGGACAACTTGAATGAATGTTTGTCTAACATTGCATTTCTAAAGATTACGTACATTGGTTTTTACAAACGTACATCTGTTTGGTGGCAGAGAAGGCAACTTTTCTTAGCTTAACACCCTTCCTTGAGACGTACGAGCCCATGGGTTGTATTTTTGTGGAAGGCAGTTAGTAGTCAACGGAAATGGTCATTTGGCATTCATAGTGATGTGATTGTGATTTGTGAAAGGTAATCGTTACCTTAGGCCTCATCAACCGGAAATGACCAAAACAGGGTTAGATGCGACAAGGCTAAGTGGGTCGCTCCCAAGTAGGATATGATCATCCTCTTCTAGATATATCTTTATATGCTATGACGTCGTGTATCTGATTATTGTGGTTTGTATGCTAGAGGGCCCTCGGTAAAGGTCGGTAATGACCGGAGGATGACATATTCGGTACCATCTAGTTATAGAGGTGGGCCGGTCTTGTGTTGGTAGAGGGCATATGTTCTGTGCCTCGGGACATCCATCTAGAGGTGTACCCTTTCGGAAGGTAGTCCCTTGACCTGGTCATTTGTATGGAAATCCAAACTCCACTACGTACTTGCCATTTTGATTGTATTACCCATTTTGGGCTATATGCTGGAATTTAATCAATGTAATAATTTCGGCTATGATTAATATTATTTGTATATAGACACTAGTATAATATAAGATGATTCGATATGAAATGTTTTAGTTATCGTAAGGTAAAAACATGTCTGTGTTTATGTGTGGACTTGTCTTACGAGATACTTTTGTTTTGATAAAGGAAAAATTTGGTAGTCTAATAAATTCAGTTGAGTGTGTTTCTCACGCTGGTTTATCGGACTGATATGGGCGTTCTTCCCTTTCAATGCTCGGGTCAGACCGAGTATATTTACAGGTTCAGATTGGTGCTATTGGAGCTTCAGCAGGAGAGCTGGAGATCTTCATTTTCGTATACACGTATCTGTTTTGATTATCCGCTGCTTAGTTGTTGTGTATTATCGGCAATTGTAAGGACAGGTTATTGTAACTGTTCAAGTTGATAACTATTGTTTGATTGTCGAACTCTGATTGGTGTATGTATATACAGTTTCTATTTTGTAAACATCATTGATATGATATTATATGTTTCCCGCTGCAATGTTAGATTCTGTATTGTTCTGTTTGGTTCTATCTTCTCTCTTTCTTCTCTTCTCTTCTTCTCTCTTCTTTTCTTTCTCATGACTTTCCGTCAGTCTGTGCTTTTTGGGTCGGACATGTGTGGATTATTGTCGATTCAAAGGGTACGGAGTTGCGGGTCGTCACATAGGACATTATGAACCCTAATTGTTTCTCATATTCTCGTCTCAGTACGTACAATTCTATTTGACTACCTTCTCTCTTCCTCAATGGTAGAAACCCAATTTACATTCAAACCCTAAATTCAATCTCCAAATCAATTTCAAATTACAAACTCCTCAAAACTATGACATATTATATATCGGTAGAAAGCTCTCGATGAGCACAATCCACTACTACTATTCATTTTTCGATTCGAATCGTCATTTTTTTCAGAAATAGTTGATTTAATCTTGGCCATCCATCGCGTCTTGATCAACTTCGACCGATCGTCGAATCAATGGTACAGGGTTGTGGAGAGTCGCGAAGGGATCACATCAACATCGGTTGTTCGGGGAGTTGATGGTCGGATTCGCGTCAAATATTCATCTAGGGTTTCTTATATATGGCGGTGGCTGGACTTGGGCCTCTGGTCGAGGCGAACGCGAGGGGTCGCGATGATGTGTCATGGGCGGCGTGTTGTCTGGATGATGAGCGGAGGTCGCGACTGACTCAGGTGGCGGAGCAGTGAACTGTGGCGGCGGCGTGCTCTGCTTCTCGTGTGTGATAGGGTCGATCACACCTAGAGTTCTAGAAGGAGTAGCATAGGTGACGTGTACTAGTTAGTTATTATTTTATTTATTTTAATTTTAAATCACTTATCTTCTAATGTTAATAACTTTCACATACGAGGTCGAATTCACGCGCAGTTTTTTCCGCTGGGATCGTATCGAAATTCCGGACATTTTGGCATTTGTTTGAATGAATTCTGAGACTGTTCAAATTTGGGCCTTATTTTAGATTTCAAATCGATTTGAAATCAAAGGTGGGTGTTTTAACCCACTCACAGCTACTAAATTATCTTATGTTAGTTAAATTGAATTTATGATGTGATTTGGAATTGATTGGTTGACATTTGGTATATTTAAATTGTCATTCTAGATTTAATTTAACTATTATTGCATTTAATCATCGTTTAAGTTAATATTGTATTTAATAGTCAATTTAATACCTGTTAATGATAATCAGTAACCTATTGATGTCTATTTGGTTATTTGGATGATGATTGTGATGTATGTTTGATTGTTGATATTGGGTGACTGGATGTTATATTTATATTGTTATAACACCGCAAGTTCCCTATGGGTTGAAATGATACATACCCGAACGGTCATATAGAATAGGGGAAAATCATTATGGGTTGAAATGATAAACTCAAGTGATTTTCATTGAATTGAAATTTTGGGGATGCGGGTTGAAATAATATATACCCATAAAATTTAAAATATTTGCGGACTGAAATGATAAATGTCCGTATAACTTTACCATAGGGTAGAAAATTATATACGGACACTGGATTGGTTAAATTAAATGATTTTAAATCTTTAAATTTTGAATTCAGCTAAATGATATTTTGAAATAGAATTTGATTTATATAAACTGAATTGTTTAAAAGATTAAATTTGAAATTTTGGAATTGTATTAAGTAAATTGCTTAGAGAGTTTAAATTGGAATTCTAAAATTGAATCTGAAGTATAAATGAAATTTATTGAAATTGAGTTATTGAAAACATTTGAAATTGTAACTTTGAAATCTATTGAAATTGGAATAGCTTAAATTGACACTTCAAGATTTGAAATTGGGTTTTGATTCGAAATCTGGATATGGTCCAGATTTGTTGAAATGGAAGAAATAGTTAAATTTGATGTTAATTTCAAATTTATTATTTTAATATAAACTGTTAAAAATGTTATTTTAAATTCTAATTTGTAAAATTTTCAAACTATTAAACTAAGTTAGTCTATTTTAAAATACTTTAAACCATTTAATCAATTTAAACTATTTTAATTTATTTTAATCAATTTTAATTTATTTTAATCAATTTTAATTTATTTAATCCAATTTAATCTATTTTATCATATTTTAAACCAATTAACCCATTTTAATCTATTTTAAAATTTATTTAATCTATTTTAAATCTATTTAATCTATTTTAAATCCAATTAATCTATTTTAAATCTATTTAATCTATTTTAAATCCAATTAATCTATTTTGAATCTATTTAATCTATTTTAAATCTAATTAATCTATTTAATCTATTTTAATTCTACTAAAACTATTTTAAATCTATTTAAACTATTTTAATCCACTTTTTAAATTATTTTAAAGTATTTCAAACCATTTAAATTATATTTTCAAACCATACTAAACTATTTAAACTATTTGTAACTATCTATACTATTTTCTAAATTCTAAAGTGGAAGTGGTTATATTTAAATCCTTGATTAACAGCAAATATGATTAAATGATGTAATAACCTAAGTTGAGATTTAAATAACATATTTTGAGTAAATATGATGATTTTGAAATGAGGTTTAACCTATTTTGAAATTATGATTTTGAAAGAGATACGGTTTGAATTAAATATGATATTTTGATATCAATTGTGAAACGGTTTTGGAAATATAAAAGAACCATCCGGTGTGAAATAAGCGTTTGGTTGTTAAAGAGACCGGGATCGGATATTGTCATACTCTCTGCTAGTACCGAAAACCACTTTAACAACTGTGCACGTGGTGGAGATTCCAAAAATGAAGTAGGATGGTTTGGCGAACGATTCTATATGAGGTATTTACATGACCTGACTCCCGTGAGTCAGCTTAGATGTGACTAAAACAGGAGCTATACCTGGGCCAAGTGAGGTCATTCCTCCTATCGAAGATGCTTCTACGATACCATATTATGACTTTGTGATTGATTTGGTGGCCACCCCTCGATTTTGATTATGGGAGTGTGTTTCGAGGTGGGCGGTAGTAGCTGCTTTGCATTACCAACAACCCGGTTCTGGAAATCAGTAGAGTCCTACCCTGGCATTGCCTCGAGTGCCGTGTTCACATGCCCTATCGCGCCTTCTACGAGTTTGGTTTGTACCATACCTATGAAGTGCCCTCTGATAGCCCTCTAGTTTACGGAGGAATTACGGTACTTTATAAACTATGGGAATATATAAAAATGTGTTAAGGGGATATGGGTAATGCCTTAACGCTATTTTAATACTTTACTTTATTGTAGACACTATTATAATAGCGTATTGTACTATGTATGTAGATAGTTTAATGGATCCTTAGGAGATGGAAATCCCGAACATCTCTTAAGTTATTGCACTCACGTTAGACACTGGATAGGAGATGTCAAACCCCGTAAACATCTCTGACATTGTTCCACTCATATTTATTTACTGTTGATTTAACTTACATAAGATCTTTTAGTTCTGACTCGACTGTTTTATCTTTTCAATTCACTTGGGTCAGTCTGAGCTTTTCAGTGTATCGAAGACTGCTTTTCTGAAGGATGAAGACGAAGATTTAGTACTATTAATATTTATTATATTCCCACTACTGCATCATGTTATTTTGCTACATTGTTATTTATTTATGTTGTATGTAACTCCGATTTTGTAATGAAAAAGTTTAAATCAAATGTTAATTGTAAAACAGCTTCATGAACTGTTTATTTGATTATTATATTTGTCATTCCACTATGAGATTTTGTGTTTGTTTTTCTTTCTTTCTCTGTTTTCCTTATTTACCCCATAACAATCCTCCATTTTGAATGGTTTGAGTCTAATGTGTGTAGTTTATCGTCGATTTTAAACCGTCCAAAAAGGCTGGTCGTTGCATGCCGGAGATGGATAGTCTCTAAATAGTTAATGAAGGGTTCATAGTCATTCTAGGAAAACTATGGGATGTGTGATGGATAGTCCACATAATTTTAAATAGATGAAACCATATGTGATAGGTAGTCCATATGGGTGGGGATAAATAATCCATAGAATGTTTATATATGAGATGGATAGTCCACATAAATTTGAAAATGAAACTATGTGGGATGGGTAGTCCATATGGTAGGGGATTGGTAATCCAAATAATTACATGTGAGATGCGTAGTTCACATAAATCTAAGATGGATAGTCAATTGTAATTAAGACAAATAATCGGATGAAAACTAAGACAAATAGTCTACTTGATTGGGATGGGTATTCCAATATATGTTGCATGATTGCAAATACTTATTTTCTATGTTCTAACCATTGTGGATGCAGGGGCACAGTATATGGTTAATATGTTTTGGTTATGATCCTAGTGAGGGGAAAACCCGTTATGCTCAGCGGCGTGGTCTCACTGTATATTTATTGGTTCGAGATGGTATGTTATTATTCACACCACATTGTTGTCTGACCTAAAGTTTTTGTTTTTCCCCTTAAACTCTCGGGTATTTAGTTGAGTAGGTCAGGAGTAAGGGATTTCAGGTTTCCAGTTAGACGAATAAGCTTTTGGAGACGTGCTGAGGCAATCTAGCTATTTAGGAGTTATTATCTAATCTGCTGTGTTGTTTGATTTTGTATGTATGGATGTAATGGTAAGTTATATAATTGCCAAGTGTTAGACTATAATCGACCAAGGATGTGACGCCCCACCTCTATACCCACGCTAGCCAAGAACACTACGGTGTAGTGCTGTCAACTAGCACGGAGAATAAGGCTGTTGAGGAGCGACCTTCTATGTAATTGCCTTGTGCGAGCACCGATATGTCAGATAATAAAACATTGCATTTCATTTTTAGAGGAAACCCGACATTCCGATACAAACTCAAAGCTACTACACAGTGGCTATAATAGTTTAGGACAATAGATATAAAAATAACACAGATAACATAAATGCGGAATAAAGATGGAACGAAAAGTCTCATATATACAATAACTGATATCAGTTACAATACATTTGACACAATACAAATGATACAACTACAATTGTCGACTCAAGAAGTTATATATATACAAGTACATTATCGACTAATATACATGAATACATTATCATCTTAAACAGACACACTGACTACTACAACAAAACGAAGACCACTTCAAATGATATAAAAAGTCTTCATAGCTCTAGCAGCAACCCAAAGCTAAAAATCTACAACCTGTAAATACTCGGTCTGACCCGAGTATTACATTCAAAAGAAAATAATACCCGGGTCAGTCTAATTCAAAATCAGTTATTAGAGCATAGAAGCAATAATAATCAATCTCAATATAGATGACAGTTACAGAAATATCGTATATCCAACTTCTCGATAAAAGAACCGGATAACGACAGATATAACACTAAACAGTGTTAATCCACAAAAACAGAAATCCAACGCAGTTTAAGCAATTGAAATGTCAATTTAAAAATATCAATGCTAATTGGCTGCAGTACACGCTAACGTGTACTGCCTCGCCAATACAGCCTACGAATTACGCAATAGATCGATGAATTAAGAACAAAAGAGATATCGATTAAAATCTGTCAATTCGGTGTGGCTGCAGTGCACGCACGCGTGCACTGCCTCGCCACAACCGAGTATAAGGTCCCCACAAGGGACAAGGGTAAAACTGCTACGAAAATGCAGCAGGTCAGCAAGTGCTCAGGGATGAACAGATGCAAGCGAAAATGACACATGGATAAGCAGTGTATACCCTAGTACAACCAAAATTGAAATAAGTCAAGCATATATAGATATGCAGTGCCAAAGTGAACCAACTCACAATGTCACAGCGAGATCAAGTGACAGTGGCAATCACAGGACAGACAAGTCAAAGCAGTGAAACCAGGGTGGGCAATAATGAATGCAGAGGAATGCATGCAACTGATGACAACTAAAACCAGATCACAAGCAACTATAAAAGCTCACCACCACACATCGATGAAGAACATGGATGCAGATTCAAGGCTGTCACAAACGAGTATGGACAGTGACACAGTGAAGTGCAAACATCATAAACAAAGGCGAAGTCAAATAGATCGAACAACAAGCAACAGCAAATACAAGTGACTCAGGCAAAGTACGGAGACGCCAACAACTACAGGGGCACCATAATGAAACAGTAGACAGGGGCAATGAATGCCACGCAATATCAATATGACAGAAACGACAGTGACGATAAGGCTCTGAAATTACAAGGCAGTGACTGTAAGAAATTACATGAACCAGAACACTAACCCAATTACCACATTAAGTTCGACAGTATCAAGTGCAGATATACACAATGAAATCTAATGCTCAACATCATGCAAATGAACTCAGAAGCAAATCAGATAAGAAGCTCAAATCAGTGCACAACAACAATTTCCCTAAAATCGAGTTCAGGCCAGACCAACTCAATGTAACAGGTCAGAATGGTACAGACCAATAATGCAACTCAAATGAATCTCCAGGGTGCAGACCACTAGACATAAATGGAGCCTGACTCAATTTAACCAGATGAACAAGACACAACAGAATCAAAGTGAACAAACAGTGGCAAATGCATATACATCAGAGTGAACCGTGTAAAACACAAGGCTAGCAACAAAATGCTCCAAGTTAGACTCAAGTAAAATGCAAACCCAAACCCAAGCCAACATGAAACAGTTCAAATCCAAGCAGGAACTATTCACAAATATATGCGAACTAAAACTAGTCCAGTAAACAAAATCAGAGTCGACACAAACTGCAAGTCCCAACCAATGTATGAACATACGTATATGGAACAAAGCTGCAGATCAAAAATGATCGGGGATGAATACAAAAACAGACCAGAGGTCAGTGGCCAACAGCAGAGGAGAGCTGAGTTCGACAATGTGAATAAGTGCAGGTCATCACAAAATATTGTAGCCAAGAAAACCAGTACAAGGACCAAGTCAAAGTCGAAGCCGTGGTCGTCACGAAAAGAAATCAAATTCTGTTTTGACCAAATAATATCGCATTTTCAAAATCAAAGCCAATGTCTACAGAGATACACTAAGAATGGTCAGGGTCGAACAGGAAAAAATGGAACGAAGTCCAATATATAAATTAACTTCAAATGGCCCCAACTCGATCAAAGTCAGTCTCAACAACGAAAAATCCAAACTACGTTCGAATAGCAAGCGGAGGCCGAAGCCTAAATACATTCCCATACTTCGAATTCAAACTCGTAATAGTGATTATCACGAGAACAAACATCAAAGAAAAGTCGAACAACATAACCCACTAATAAGGGAGAATTAGATGTGAGAAATTACTCACAATCTTCGATGAGGCAGCCACGAGCAGCTCGGCGGAGTCGACGTCCTTGTATCACGGAGGCGAACGAAACGAGCCACCATTTTTCTTTGCGATGCGAGTATAATGGGGCGGAGGGACGAACGAGAAAAGAGGCTGCCACCATTTTTATTTTCTCTCGTATGCTTTTAGGGTTCGAATGAGAATGGAAGGAAATTAAAAAGGGGGAACGGGTAATACCCTTATCACGGTATCAAAAGAAAAAGGTATGGGCCTAAAGTTTAAAGCCCACCAACAATTTCTCAACCATTTTTCAAAAGAATTTCAACTCGATAAAATTCCAATAAGAATTGGCGAACGATTTAATCACCTAGTGTCGATAATTAATTGCTACGAATTTGCGGGTTGTTACAGACTCCCCTCCTTAAAGAAATTGCGTCCTCGCAATCATAAGGAATAAATGGACAAAAGGTAACAACCATAAGAACAAGGCAATGTCGAATGCATAAGCAAAGCAAAGGTCAATAGGGAAGTATCAGAATTATGGAAGTATCGGATATAGAATCAAAAGGTTCGACTGATTCAAATCAAAAGAATCAACATCGTGGGGATCAAGGAATCAAAATCAGACGACTATCAAAAGCAAGAATCAATCGAGTTCCGGCATTTAAAAGAAAAGGGAAGACAGGGCAGAATTCACACACTGCACGAATCGAATGTGAGTAAATCAAATTACTCACCTGAATCGTCAGAGAAAAAGACGAAGCTCGAATCTCAAAATCGCAAATATTCAATCATCCAAAACGATAATCGAATTTTCACAAATATCTGATTATCAAAAACGATAATCAGAAATCACAAAGATTCGATTATCAAATCGAAAAATATTTAATTATCTCAAACGATAATCAAATTTCACAAATATCTGATTATCAAAAACGATAATCAGAAACACAAAGATTCGATTATCAAATCGAAAAATATTTAATTATCTCAAACGATAATCAAATTTCACAAATATCTGATTATCAAAAACGATAATCAGAAACACAAAGATTCGATTATCAAATCGAAAAATATTTAATTATCTCAAACGATAATCAAATTTCACAAATATCTGATTATCAAAAACGATAATCAGAAACACAAAGATTCGATTATCAAATCGAAAAATATTTAATTATCTCAGACGATAATCAAATTTCACAAATATCTGATTATCAAAAACGATAATCAGAAACACAAAGATTCGATTATCAAATCGAAAAATATTTAATTATCTCAGACGATAATCAAATTTCACAAATATCTGATTATCAAAAACGATAATCAGAAATCACAAAGATTCGATTATCAAATCGAAAAATATTTAATTATCTCAAACGATAATTAAATTTCACAAATATCTGATTATCAATAACGACAATCAGAAACACAAACATCTAATTATCAAAAACGATAATCAGAAGTCATAAATATTCAATTAACGAGTCCGGAATTAACCGAAGTAGTAAAAGTATGGTTCCATACTCCTTACTTTTGCTAAATCGTTTAAATCTCTTTATCGTTTTCTTGAAAGTGCAGAATTGTGTGTTTTAAAAATAACATTTCACATTTTCAAACGGACAAGTCCGGAATTAAGCGAATCAGTAAAAGAAAGGGGTCATAGTCCTCGATTTTTCTGAAAGGTTTAAATCGCTTCCTCGTTCTTTTGAAAATGTAAGCTGTAAAAATTTGAAAACAATTTTAATTTATATTTTTGAAACAACTTTTAAAATAAAGAATTTTGAAAACACGTGATTAAATTAGCAATATCAGTATTGCGGGAGAACCGCTTGTAAATCCATTTCAAAATTGACGAGTATTGAAGTTAACATGTCAAAATCTCATCAAAATAACTGGCATCAAAATATAATGCCAAATGAATTTTCATTCATCAAAATGTCACAAGAATCTTCTCAAAGATAGAAAGGGATATCATACCCTAAACTTGTATTCATAACAAGTTAATAACACATGAATTCACCAATACACAAAAATTGACAAAACTTGTCAATAGAGATCACGAAAATTGGTGAAGCACAAATTCTAGAAATCATCACAAGAAATCCAGAAATCACAAAGAGGGGGAAAAAGCCTATCAGAAAACGGGAGTATGAAAACTCCAAAACACCGGTTTCACAAGACGAGACGCTATCTCATGGTGGCTAACCATTAAAGTTTCACGGAGGAATGGTCCGAAGACCGTGGGTCGCTATCCCACGCGTGTGAGTCGGAATCACACAGATTGAGGTCTAGGCTAACCTCGCAGAGAAAGAGACATCGCACATTTGCTAGTCTAAACCATAAAAAGGAAAATGGAAATGCCTATCACAAAATGGGAGCATGAAAACTCCAAAATACCGGTATCACAAGATGAGACGCTATCTCATGGAAGCCATCCATTAAAGTTTCACACAGGAATGGTCCGAAGACCGTGGGTCGCTATCCCACGCGTGTGAGTCGGAATCACACAGATTGAGGTCTAGGCTAACCTCGCAGAGAAAAAGACATGGGTGAGTGGAATCACACAAATTAAGGTCCAGACTAACCAAAAAGCAAAAAGGTATGTGTGAATGGAATCACACAAGTGGTGTCTAGTCTAACCTTGCAAACAAAAAGATATGTGTGAGTCGGAATCACACTAATTAAGGTTCAGACTAACCAAAAAGCAAAAAGGTATGTGTGAATGGAATCACACAAGTGGTGTCTAGTCTAACCTCGCAAACAAAAAGATATGTGTGAGTCGGAATCACACTAATTAAGGTTCAGACTAACCAAAAAGCAAAAAGGTATGTGTGAATGGAATCACACAAGTGGTGTCTAGTCTAACCTCGCAAACAAAAAGATATGTGTGAGTCGGAATCACACTAATTAAGGTTCAGACTAACCAAAAAGCAAAAAGGTATGTGTGAATGGAATCACACAAGTGGTGTCTAGTCTAACCTCGCAAACAAAAAGATATGTGTGAGTCGGAATCACACTAATTAAGGTTCAGACTAACCAAAAAGCAAAAAGGTATGTGTGAATGGAATCACACAAGTGGTGTCTAGTCTAACCTCGCAAACAAAAAGATATGTGTGAGTCGGAATCACACTAATTAAGGTTCAGACTAACCAAAAAGCAAAAAGGTATGTGTGAATGGAATCACACAAGTGGTGTCTAGTCTAACCTCGCAAACAAAAAGATATGTGTGAGTCGGAATCACACTAATTAAGGTTCAGACTAACCAAAAAGCAAAAAGGTATGTGTGAATGGAATCACACAAGTGGTGTCTAGTCTAACCTTAAAATGATCGTCATGATCAACGAGAAGTGTCAATTACACTAGAAAATTGTCACAAAAAGTTCAATCGAACAAGTCCAGGAGTTAACCGACGAAGTAAACGCAAGCGTTTCATACCACTTGTTTTACTAAGCCGTTTAATTCAATTTCTCATACGAGTGAAATAAAGGCTTGTATATACTAATAGATTGGAAAACGGTTTAGGAAAAAGAGCTTTGTAGTAAAATAGTTTTGAAATAGTTTGGAAAAAGGATTTTAATATTTACTACTAGTATAGAAAACCTTTATATTTTTAAAGTGACAAATCACAAAAATGATTGTAGAAACAATCAATCACAAGAATTCACATACGAAGATGTGAATAGAATCCAAAGAATTCGATTCCAAATTTATCAAAGTAGGAATACCAAAAATTCCAGAAATAGAAGTTATCAAAATAGACAAAGGTGATAACAACTAATTAGAAAAGAAGAATCGATCATCAACTGGAAAAACAAAGCAAATCGGGCGGAAATGCATAAATGACTTCAACAAAAGTAAGAATCAAGTTAATGTCGAAGCCAACAATTAATAGCCGCAGTCGAGTACAAAATGAATCAATCATCATTATCCAAGAAACCAACGGCAAACAAAATCAGAGTCTTGAAAATCAAGAAATTAGCAATTTCTCAAAAACAAAGTGACCGAAGTCGAATGGAATTCAAGATAAGGAAAACACAAAATATCAAGTTCAAAATCGCTGGGATTCAAACTAGATGTGAATGAGAAATCAAAATTACTCAATTTTGCAACTGGTCCAGCTATTCTTTTCATCACAGTGTAACAGGTACACAATGACACTCATAGCATAGAACAAAAGTGGAACAAAGTCCAAAAGTCAAAATGGCTTTAATTTGTCAAATTAAAACAAAATCAACATCGGCTAAATCAATTCAAAGCCGAAAACACAAGAATAAGCGTTAGGAATTCATACCTAACAGTCAAAAATAGTCATATGTAAAGATGAGAGATAAAACATCGACAAATAGTTGTAACACATGTTCCATCTAAGTTATGTTTTATAATTGTCCTAAACCCCAGGCTCTGATACCAAGCTGTGACGCCCCACCTCTATACCCACGCTAGCCAAGAACACTACGGTGTAGTGCTGTCAACTAGCACGGAGAATAAGGCTGTTGAGGAGCGACCTTCTATGTAATTGCCTTGTGCGAGCACCGATATGTCAGATAATAAAACATTGCATTTCATTTTTAGAGGAAACCCGACATTCCGATACAAACTCAAAGCTACTACACAGTGGCTATAATAGTTTAGGACAATAGATATAAAAATAACACAGATAACATAAATGCGGAATAAAGATGGAACGAAAAGTCTCATATATACAATAACTGATATCAGTTACAATACATTTGACACAATACAAATGATACAACTACAATTGTCGACTCAAGAAGTTATATATATACAAGTACATTATCGACTAATATACATGAATACATTATCATCTTAAACAGACACACTGACTACTACAACAAAACGAAGACCACTTCAAATGATATAAAAAGTCTTCATAGCTCTAGCAGCAACCCAAAGCTAAAAATCTACAACCTGTAAATACTCGGTCTGACCCGAGTATTACATTCAAAAGAAAATAATACCCGGGTCAGTCTAATTCAAAATCAGTTATTAGAGCATAGAAGCAATAATAATCAATCTCAATATAGATGACAGTTACAGAAATATCGTATATCCAACTTCTCGATAAAAGAACCGGATAACGACAGATATAACACTAAACAGTGTTAATCCACAAAAACAGAAATCCAACGCAGTTTAAGCAATTGAAATGTCAATTTAAAAATATCAATGCTAATTGGCTGCAGTACACGCTAACGTGTACTGCCTCGCCAATACAGCCTACGAATTACGCAATAGATCGATGAATTAAGAACAAAAGAGATATCGATTAAAATCTGTCAATTCGGTGTGGCTGCAGTGCACGCACGCGTGCACTGCCTCGCCACAACCGAGTATAAGGTCCCCACAAGGGACAAGGGTAAAACTGCTACGAAAATGCAGCATGTCAGCAAGTGCTCAGGGATGAACAGATGCAAGCGAAAATGACACATGGATAAGCAGTGTATACCCTAGTACAACCAAAATTGAAATAAGTCAAGCATATATAGATATGCAGTGCCAAAGTGAACCAACTCACAATGTCACAGCGAGATCAAGTGACAGTGGCAATCACAGGACAGACAAGTCAAAGCAGTGAAACCAGGGTGGGCAATAATGAATGCAGAGGAATGCATGCAACTGATGACAACTAAAACCAGATCACAAGCAACTACAAAAGCTCACCACCACACATCGATGAAGAACATGGATGCAGATTCAAGGCTGTCACAAACGAGTATGGACAGTGACACAGTGAAGTGCAAACATCATAAACAAAGGCGAAGTCAAATAGATCGAACAACAAGCAACAGCAAATACAAGTGACTCAGGCAAAGTACGGAGACGCCAACAACTACAGGGGCACCATAATGAAACAGTAGACAGGGGCAATGAATGCCACGCAATATCAATATGACAGAAACGACAGTGACGATAAGGCTCTGAAATTACAAGGCAGTGACTGTAAGAAATTACATGAACCAGAACACTAACCCAATTACCACATTAAGTTCGACAGTATCAAGTGCAGATATACACAATGAAATCTAATGCTCAACATCATGCAAATGAACTCAGAAGCAAATCAGATAAGAAGCTCAAATCAGTGCACAACAACAATTACCCTAAAATCGAGTTCAGGCCAGACCAACTCAATGTAACAGGTCAGAATGGTACAGACCAATAATGCAACTCAAATGAATCTCCAGGGTGCAGACCACTAGACATAAATGGAGCCTGACTCAATTTAACCAGATGAACAAGACACAACAGAATCAAAGTGAACAAACAGTGGCAAATGCATATACATCAGAGTGAACCGTGTAAAACACAAGGCTAGCAACAAAATGCTCCAAGTTAGACTCAAGTAAAATGCAAACCCAAACCCAAGCCAACATGAAACAGTTCAAATCCAAGCAGGAACTATTCACAAATATATGCGAACTAAAACTAGTCCAGTAAACAAAATCAGAGTCGACACAAACTGCAAGTCCCAACCAATGTATGAACATACGTATATGGAACAAAGCTGCAGATCAAAAATGATCGGGGATGAATACAAAAACAGACCAGAGGTCAGTGGCCAACAGCAGAGGAGAGCTGAGTTCGACAATGTGAATAAGTGCAGGTCATCACAAAATATTGTAGCCAAGAAAACCAGTACAAGGACCAAGTCAAAGTCGAAGCCGTGGTCGTCACGAAAAGAAATCAAATTCTGTTTTGACCAAATAATATCGCATTTTCAAAATCAAAGCCAATGTCTACAGAGATACACTAAGAATGGTCAGGGTCGAACAGGAAAAAATGGAACGAAGTCCAATATATAAATTAACTTCAAATGGCCCCAACTCGATCAAAGTCAGTCTCAACAACGAAAACTCCAAACTACGTTCGAATAGCAAGCGGAGGCCGAAGCCTAAATACATTCCCATACTTCGAATTCAAACTCGTAATAGTGATTATCAAGAGAACAAACATCAAAGAAAAGTCGAACAACATAACCCACTAATAAGGGAGAATTAGATGTGAGAAATTACTCACAATCTTCGATGAGGCAGCCACGAGCAGCTCGGCGGAGTCGACGTCCTTGTATCACGGAGGCGAACGAAACGAGCCACCATTTTTCTTTGCGATGCGAGTATAATGGGGCGGAGGGACGAACGAGAAAAGAGGCTGCCACCATTTTTATTTTCTCTCGTATGCTTTTAGGGTTCGAATGAGAATGGAAGGAAATTAAAAAGGGGGAACGGGTAATACCCTTATCACGGTATCAAAAGAAAAAGGTATGGGCCTAAAGTTTAAAGCCCACCAACAATTTCTCAACCATTTTTCAAAAGAATTTCAACTCGATAAAATTCCAATAAGAATTGGCGAACGATTTAATCACCTAGTGTCGATAATTAATTGCTACGAATTTGCGGGTTGTTACAAAGGAGGTATCTTCATATGTGGCTTTTGGAGTATTTTGTAATAGTTATATTTTCTCTGAATGTGGGATAGCGAATGAGATTATGTAATAAATATGAAATGTTATTTATAAAAGGAAATGTGAAAGTTTGCAATTAAATTATGTTTAATATTTTCATATTCATGTGCTTCTGATTATTGAGATGGTTAACATAACCGTATTTTGCCATTGGAAATTAATACTATGGATGACTACCACATCTGTGGCACTTACTTTCGGGCCTCAAAATGGGGGATGTTACATATTTAAAACTATACCATACAAATAGCTTTAACTTTAAGCCCAAAGGCCTTTCAAGTCCAATTCCATAACTCCAATGCAACTAATCATCAATGGTACTAGAGAAAGCACCCAAACAAAAAAATACCCTTTATTGGGGATTAGGTAGACTCTAACCATTTAATACCTATAAAATATGTAGGTCTCTATCATTTAATACCTAACTCATTCGTAAGTTCTAACGCAACCATCGTTGATGCGAGAGAGAACCTCCAAACCACTTAATATCTTTTTATTAGGGATTAAGAAGACTCTAACCTTTTAAGACCTATAAAATAGGAATGTCCCCGTCATTTAAGACCTAACCCAAGGAAGGTCTCTACATGGTTCTCATTAGCTTACATCGTAAAAATCCTACTAGGTCACTTAATACTTTTCCTAAGAAAGAGGCAGACCCTACCATAGCTACTTAATATCCTAACTCAAAGCGGACCACTCCTAAAGATTTCTCCTATCGTATCAATAGCGTAACTTATGACCCATATCCCAATTGTGACATCTCATATTAATCTGACTATACATAGGTACTGGTAGCCAGATTAGCTGGGTAGATTTACCCTATAGAATTGGACTAACCTCGCGTCTATGTTGCAAAGCCCTGCTAAATCCGCGAAAAATCTCGGTATAGCGCATAGCGCTCACCCGCCACTATGCTATTTCAATTCGGTACTATTAAACAGAGCTCTGCTTTAAGCCCTGTTATTTTTCACTACACTCGCTAAATCGAGGCATTTTAGCAACCGCTATAGCAACATTAACATACCAAGGTTTATTTGAGTGGTTTTCTATTAAATTAAATCAAAAGGTAAGGTTAAAGACCTAATTTTAAGGCATAAGTGCTCAATATAAGTTGGAAATCTATTGTAGTCACCATGTCTAGTCTGCATAAATCATAATACTCATCAATTTTGTTATATAAGATTAAAAAATATTTCTTTTTCCTACAAAAATGGTGTGAAAGCAAGATAATGAAGATTTTTTCACATCCGTTATTTTTCGGTATATCCCCACTAAAACTTTTTTGCACATCCACCGCTATAGAACCGTTGAGCGCTTTAACTACACAGCCTCACATCCACTGGGGTTATTTATTATAGGTAATGTCCTACATCAATTCGCAAAGACACAATGCTTGTAGCAAGATTTAACTAGGCAGACTTCAATGTAACTTTGGACTGACCTTGCATCCCTATAACTTAGTCATACTTCATATGTATAATCATTGTATACATATACCATCATACAAAATTAATAATTAAGGTCATATAAGGTATCCCCTTATTATGCCATTAATTATGGATTAATTCTCATAATTATCATTAATTACCTTCCTAAGAAATTAATGTTATTTACAACCCTGTTAATTCTAATCAATACATTCAATATGCTATAATTATTACGTTATTATTAATTTTAATAATCAATACATTATATATATATTCATATGATTTGAATAAAATATTTCCAATCACACGCAAAGAAAACGCTAATTAAATCAATTACCAAAACTCATCCAAGTCCCAAACTCCAAACAAAAGAACATCTAATATCCTTAGCCAATAACTTGACTCCTAAACAAAAAGAAATAATACCAAACTTACTCACATTAACATAGTAGAATCAACTCCTCTGTTCGAGGAACAAAATTTACAATTTAAACCTTTTATATTATATCGAACTTTTGCCATTTTCACCTTGGAGTGAAAAGGGATTCGTACTTATTTTAATTACAGAAATAGGCAGTGAAAACTACAAATAATCAAAAATCATACTTCGCACACCATTTCTAATTTTATTTATTTTTAAAATCCTTTAAACTACAAGAGGAAAAAAAGAGATGAAGTGTGATAAATTATAAATTGCTTAAATCTTAATATAGATTTGATTCTACCAAATTAATACAAAACAATTGAAATTCCAACATATTTAAAGATTTGACATTTATTTAGCGAAATTCTAGAGATTTTAGATGTTATGTTTTCGTTTAACAAAATTTCGCAAGGCATACATCAAATCCAAATAAATACTATTCAACTGCAAAAATGTGAAAAACTTGATATTTCCACTCACATAGAATTGTTTACTTCCTAAATGGATTTGATTCCACCTCCCGTAATTCCAATTTAGATCTCCCTCTGAAAATCCTAACTGCTTTTAGAATCTAAAGAAGAAGAAGAAGAAGATGGGATCAGATTTATACTGCTCCTTATTCTTTGTTAGATCTTCCCCTTTCTGAATATACAACAAATAGATCATATACGTACATATTAGATTTCAAAAATGAGAAGATAGAGAGGAGAAGGATTAATTTAAATTAGAGATTAGAGATTAGAATTACTTACCAAAAAGTTTACTGTTTCTGAAAACCTAAAGGAAAAGAATTTGATAGAACTTCATCACCGCCATGGAATTTTTAGGAGGAAAAGTAGGGCCTATTTATAGATATAAGAAGCAACCAAAATCATCGGATTTAAATAATAAAATATGGTCCATTTAAAATAAATAAAACCCTAGTCGCCACCTTCAGAACCGGTCAACCGCTGACTACAAGGGGCCAATGGTCTACAAATTTGGACCGTTTATTCATTTCCATTTAATTTTTATTAATTACCGTATTTAATTTATTAGTTACTAAATTAATTCTTATGTTAACCAGGTTAGCTCAAATGTTAAGTATCCCTTAACGTTGTAGAATTTCAAATTATAATATTTAAATTTAAAAGTTAAACTCATTTGAATTGTTTTAAATTTGAAAACTTCAAACATGAATAACTTCTTCGTTTTAACTCTGATTTCAACATATTATATATAGAAATTGGTCAAAAAATCGCTACAGACACAATGGTTTAACTTTCGTTGTTAAATTCCAATATTTATAAAATTTTCATTTTTGACCTTACTTTAATTATCTAATTTCTTATTAAAATTTATGGGATTTTATAGGATGTTAAAGTGTGCGTGCTCGAGGATAGGAAGTGGGCGACCATTGAAATAAAGTTAGTGGTGGCAGAGGTAGTGGGTTAGACATTTGGTAAGAGGATAAAGAGATGGCGAAGAAAGTGTTGGACTAGGAGATCTCCCATAGTCAAGGGTTAGTGTAGGAGGTGTAACGGTTGAAGACCTAGATGGAGTAGAAAATGATAGAGGTTGGAAATATCTAGAATTCCCTCCTCCAACACCAAGGCTACATAACCGTTGAAGCTAGCAAGGTGATGGTAAATAGGATGAAGAAGAAGTGGAATGTTCAACTGACCATTATGTTGTAGCGGATTGTGGCCGCTAACTTCCAACTACCACTAGTTGATGATTCCCTCACAGCCAAGGAGCTTGGTGAGGTCTGCCAAGAGATGGTGATGAACATGATAAATAGTGACTGCACCCTTTTATGCATCATTGGGTCCAAATAGATAGCTTTATTGATGGTGACATATAACACATTATAGCGACCCGTCCTTTCGACCCTCAAAAATTGACACTAATGCAACCATGGTATTCATGTGTCGAGCATCCAAGTGCTGAAAATCTAGATTGTTAGGGAAAAAAGAGGAGACAGAACAGAATCTCACTCGTGATGAGTAATATATAATATACAACCGATCTTTATAAAAGAAAACTGCAATATACATACATCAAATTGGAGTATGCTAATCTATCACCAGCCTGGACAGTTATAACAATATATCCTCACAAATACTGATAAATATAAACAACCAATACAGCATAAAATATAATATACGCAAGTATGTCTTAGACGCCTTCAGCTCATCCCCTAAAGCTTCAAAGCATCTGTAAACTCCCATATTTTTAGTAACATTATTTAGAATATTTAATTAGCTAAATTAAATGAAATAATGTAAGATGATTAATTGATTAGGATTTGGTTTAACCAAGAGTAGCCGTGCCATGTTAAATGTAAATCAAAACAAGATAACATGAATAAAAGTGTTAGGAAATAAGGGAGGGAAAAGTAGGAAAATGGTAGAACTTATACCCTAAACCCTTAGGATTCAAACACACGTTCATTTCATTTTTCTCAAGCAAAAATATTCTAAGGCCGGCCACCATTGAACCTCAAGGAAAGATAATGCTAGGATTTCAAGACGAAGAAGTAAATCAACTTGTTCAACATCAAATCTCATATCTTTAATCACAAAGCTAAGGTGAATGATTACTACATCCCATTCTTCTTATAGTTTTCAGATTTAAGGGTAAACCGAAATGATTTTGCATGATAATGCCATATTCTGGATGATTGGAAGTTTATATATACGTGTTGATGATTTATGCATGTTCATATTCGTTTTTATGATATGTTTGATATGAAAACCCTATTAAATGACGTCCAAATGCCTTGCAAATTTTAATGTAGATTGAAAATGATATTTTAGAGATGGGTTTCAATTTTCATAATTTTTTGAATTATGGCGGATTTTATATTAATTTTCTAGTGAAGAAAATGATTTATTGGGTTATAAATTATTTACGGCAAAATAAATAATTATTTGGGTCCGAAATTTATATATGTTAGAAAACATAATGAAAAGGATTTTCCGAAATTTTTATAGAATTTTCCTAAGTGTTTTGATGAATATATAAAATTATTTAAGGTATGGGACTTAAATGTTTTATATATTTAATTAAGGAGAAGGGGTGTTTTGCAAATGATTTAAATTAATTATTTGGCTTTGAAATGTGCAGCACTTTTTAGTGGTAAAGAAAAGAGGTAACCAATCAAAATTTTACACGTAAAGCAGGTTAGGTGAAAAGAACTGTTTATTTCAGGCTTTTTAACTGTTTTATTGCTTTCGGCACTTGCTTCCGCCTTGGTTGGCTTTCGACCAAGTCCCTCCGCCCTCAACTCCATCGAAACCAATGTGCCTAGTATCAAGAAATTGGTACGTAGCGAATTGGATAGAAGGCGAAAGGTATGAGGTCGAAACCATAGGTTCCGAAGGGGTCGAAGCGTCATTTTGCATTTAAATAAAAAATGTGCCGCTTGCTTTCAACTAAATGGCTTTCGACTATGTTAGCTTTCTATTGGGTAAACGGATTTAAAAGAGAAGGTTTCAAATGGGTTGCACTTTAGTTTTAAATGTTTGCTTTCGACTAAGCCGAAATCTTTTTAGCTGCCGCTTTCAACCTTTCGACTACCATGGTTTCAAAAGGAATACTTTGCTTTTAAAACTTGGCCACTTCTCCAATGCTTTCGAAGGGATGGTTTCGGCACCATCACTTCGTTACTTAGGAAATGGTTTCAAAACAGATGCTTTCGACTTAAATGTTATAAATACCTTTTTTCTATAATTGAAGTATAACCCAAATGGTTTCGAAATAAATAGTTTTTAATGGTTTCGAAAGAAGTGCTTTCGACTTTAATGGGCTTCGTATCCTTTTGCTCTACTTGAAGGCATAATTCAAAAGGTTACGACCGAGATGGTTTTTAAAGGTTTCGAAGAAGTAAACTTTGAATGATTTTGAAAAGTTTCCATATGTTTTAAATTGAGCCCAAAGGCTTTTGAAAGGTTTAGTATTTTAATGCTTTTGAAAGAGTTTTAATGAATGGTTTTGAAGGTGTGGTTCCCTAGGGTTTCGAAGGGGTTGAAAGGGAAGGTTTTCCTTTTTTTGAAGCTTTCAATGGAAAGAAAGGAAGGGTTATTTCGATGTTTTTAAAAAGCAATGTCCAAAGGTTTTAAAGTGGGATGTCTATTATTTTGAAACTTTCGGAGAAGAGAAAGGAAAGGATTTTCCAATGTTTTCGAAAGACAAGATTTAATGGTTTCGAAAGGGGTAAATGTTTTCATCAACAAAGGATTGAGTAATATATATATATATATATAACTTGGCAAGGTGATTTTGAGTAAAGCATACAAAATATGTATTTTCCTTATGTAAATAAGATTTAAAGATTTAAATCAATTTGAAAGAGTTTTTCAAGGAAAATTTAAGGGAAATTATCCCTAAGTGAAAATGGCTTAGATATTAGAAAACCAAATGGAACTGGTATAGGGTCGCGCCCTATAAATTAGCTATTTGCCCCAGCTAATTTAGTCCAAAATTCCAGTATGTAGGGCTTTGTCACAGGTAAGACTAAAATTATGATTACAATTAGAAGGGAATATATGTTTTTATACATATAGGTTATTGGTGAGCCCACAAAACCATTAGGATAAAGTGACCCTGGGAAGATGTTAAGTTAGGGATAGACCGTCCAAAAGAGAACTATTTAACAAATAGTTAAGGACAGACCGTGCAGAAGAGGCATGTCTAACAAATGTTAGATAGATTTTGTTATTTTGTCTGGTATGCTCGAGTCAGCCAAAGGTTAATATTAAGCCAAACAAAACTAAAATGTTCGGACAAATAGTCCATTGTTACCTAATATGTATGTTTATATAATAATGCTTTATAGTTTTAACCAGTTTTGTTTGTAGGATAAAGGTTTGCAAAAGATATGTTTTAAAAGAATGTTAGTGAGGGGAAACCCGTTCCGCTAAGCGACGTGATCTAACTTAACATTAATAACCGGGATGTATAGTATTATTCACACCAGGCTTTATGTCTGACTCAAAGTTTATGTTTTCCCCTTAAACTCTCGAGTGCTCAAAAATTAATTTGAGTAGGCTGAGGGTTGAGGTTCTTTCAGGTATTAGTAGGATGACGAATAAAGCTACCAGAGGAGAGCAGGAGGCTAACGGATAGCTATTTAGGAGTTGCAGTTCTTTGTTTTGTGTTATTTCCGCTGTGTATGTATTAAGTCAGTTATGACTATATGACCCTGATCATCCAAGGGGACATCTTCATATGTCGCTCTTGGCGTATTTTGTAATGAGTATATTTTATCATTTCTTGGGAAATGTTTGGGATTATGTAATCTGAATATGGAACACCTGTTTTGAAATGTAATGGAAAATTCTGTTTTGAAATTTGTGATTTGTTTCATATTCAAGTGCTTCTGATATTATAGATACCATTAACATAGCTGTATTTAGTCGTCAGAAGTTAATACTATAGATGACTACAACATCTATAGCGCTTAGCTTTGGGCCTCTAGATAAGGGATGTTACAACTTGGTATCAGAGCATAGGTTTATGAAATACTTTAACTAAAAATGATATTTTGAAAACATAATCCTTAGGAATTAGATATAGGATTAGGGTAGGGGATAGCGCTATAGTAACATACTTGTATTTTAATGGACGGAATACACATATGGATTGAAGAAGAGGCAGAGTTAACCTTGAAGGAGAGACCACCACCACAAATGGAAATGCCCAACCAAATGCAAGAGAGGTCAGGGTCAAGCTGAGAATGTTGGTGCTGGGGTTCCCCAAGTAGATATTGGAGCCATGTATCAGTTTTTCGTAAACATGATGTAAGCCGGAATCGCAGTTGGAGTTGTTGGAGGTAATGCTGCTGAAGGAGGAGTTCAGAAAGCTCCTATGTTCAATTAGTATGCTAACTTGAGCAGAGATTATACTAGGCTTGGAGGAAAACCGTTTATCAGAACGGAGGATGCTATCGAAGTAGAAAATTGGCTACTACATTGCAAGAGGATTTTTGCTGACCTAGGGCTCAATGATGAGCAGAAAAGGAGACTTGCTTCAAGACAGCTTCAAGGAGCTACTTTGTTTTGGTGGAATACTGTAACTGCTGGCATGGATGAAGAGACTATGACATGGGTGGAGTTCAGGAGGAGGTTTCAAGAAAGGTTCATGTCAGTAATGGCGCAGACTGTCTTGGTCAAGAAGTTTGCTGAGCTAGAACAAGGTGAAATGTCATTTTTGGAATATGCTAGTAGATTCGAGGAGCTAGCCCGGTATGGTATGCCACTATTGACACAGCGTTGAAAAGGAACAAAAAGTTAATTAGAGGTCTGAAGCCAGAGTTGGATAGGGCTACTTTACCGCACATCGGAGATCCGTGTGATGTGGTAGTGGAATGGCGTTGAGACATGAAGAGATGTTAGCTTGCTTGGAGAAGAAGAAGGAGAAAGAGGTCCAGGTTGGACAGGGCCAAAAGAGAAAGTTTTTCCACAAAAAGAATGCTCAAAAAGGAGGTGCGGCAAAGAAAGGAAAGTCTGAGGTGGTCTGCTACAAGTGTGATAAGAAAGGCCATTATGCTCATGAGTGCCGAAGAGGAAAAGGAAATAAGGCTGCCAAGAAGAAAGGGATTAGATGTTTTAACTGTGATCAAATTGGCCACTACAAGAACCAATGCAAAGAGCCAGCAAAAGATGATAAAGGCCAAGTGTTTGCATTGGAGCCTGCTACGTCAAAGCCGGCAGCATTGGGGAAAGGAAAGGATGTGTTAGGAGGTACGCTCCAGATCCATGATACATCTGTTAGCGTTTTATTTGATACTGGTGCATCTCATTCTTTTATATCTAGATGTTTGGTAGATAAACTTAACCTAGTTACTTCTTTAAATGTTGCAAATCCGATATGAGGGTATGCGACGCTAGGTATGAAGTGTGACCTCTTAGAGTTTGACCTGCTAGGTTACACCTTTGTTTGCAGTTTGCATGCATTTGATTTTGTTAGGTTCGGAATTATATTGGGTATGCATTGGTTAAGTAATTATGATGCTAGGATATTTTGCCTAGATAGGAAAATATCCCTTAGACACCCAGACTATAAGGATCGGATGGTTTATACCCTAGGAAACCCCAGTTGTGGGGTGAATGCCTTGTTGGGTGTTATAGAGTTGGAAGATGAATTGAATCGCGTTTTCATAGTTAGAGAATTGGCGGATGTGTTTGAACCTGTAGTTGGATTGCCACCGAAATGAGTCATTGAGTTTCGGATTGATTTAGTGCCTAGTGAAAAAACAGTGAGTAGGCCGCCAAGCAGGATAACACCAACAGAGATGAGGGAGTTGAAAGCTCAGTTGGTAGATTTGGACGGAAAGAGTTTTATTAGGCCGAGTAGTTCACCTTGGGGTGCTGTAACGACCCACCTTTTGGACGGTTTAAATCGACAATAAACCACACATGTCAACTCAAACCATTCAAAAGGGAGGATTGTTAATGGGGTAAATAAGAAAATAATAGAAAAGAAGGAAAAATAAAACACAAAATCTCGCAGCGGAATGATAAAATATAGTAATCAAATAAATAGTTCATGAAGCTATTTTACAAATGACATTTGATTACACTTTTACAATACAAATCAGAGTTATACATACAGCAGAAATAAATAAATAATGCAGCGGAACATATGATGTAGTGGAATAATTAATAATAAATAGTAGACTCATCTCCGTCTTCATCCTCCAAAATAAAATGGTCTTCAATACACTGAAAAGCTCAGACCGACCCGAGCATTATGAAAAGACAAAACATTGAGTCAGGACTAAAAGATCTTATGTAAGTCAAATTAAAATAAGTAGAATAGAAATATTACTGTAATAGCTTCAGAGATGTTATGGGATTTTCATCTCCTACCAAGTGTACAACGTGGATATAATTATTTAAAAGATTTCAAATAATTCAAAATACCAATTTTAATCATTTTAATTAAAATAAATATGAAGTTTAAATTTAAAACTTAAACCTTTCAAATAATTCAATTCCAATAAATAATCCAAATTCAAAAATTTATATAGGTATATGTTGTTTCAACTAGTATCCAAAATCAAAATTTCCAAATCAATAGAAACCGCTCGGGTTATCATTTCAATCCATAGTGATAACAGAGATATATACATAAATAAACATCCAATCATCCAAAATGTCAACCAATAACATCCATCACAATCCAACATCCAAATCAGCCAATAAATCACAAAAATCAATTGATTATCATTATCAGGTGTTTAACTAGCAATTTCTATTCAATATTAATTAAATGGCATGCCATTCAATATAAATTCAAATTTAACTTAAATGACAATCTAAAAAAAAGTAAACAACAATCAATAAATTTCTAATCACATCATAAATTTAATTTAACTAACATAAGATAATTTAGTATTCGTGAGTGGGTCAAAACACTCACCTTTGATATTTAGAATTCAAAAAACCAAATAAAGATGCCTTTCCCAACAGTCTCCAAACTCAGCCAAACCTATTTCATGTCGTCAGGAATTCCAATACGAGTCCAATGGAAGAAACTACGCATGTATCAGAGCTCGTTTGTGGAAGATATTCATGTTATAAGGATATATTAAAAAATACGTACACATTTAATTATTAAAATAAGAAACTTTAATAACTCGCGTTTTCAAATTTGATGTACCCAAAACAAAGGCCAGAAGTAGAAAGCCAAAACCATGAAAGCTAATTCTCATTGTTTATTTTTTTTGAAGGCTTCTTGCAAAAGAAGGCAAGGTGATGAGGAAAGGTGCGGATGTGGTTGAGGAAGAAATAGATGCTCACACTTTTTTCTTTTTTTTCTTGAACATAGCTTATGTAAAAATGAATTAGCAGTAACTAAGTGGAGGTATAAAACTATGTTGACATTGAGACTTTGCGGGAAAGAAAAAAAATAGAGGCCATGATGTTTGAAAAATAATGAAGTTTTAGGGGAAAGAATGAGATATGATATGAAACAACAAAAGAAAGGGAAGTAACAAACGAAGTAGGTATGGAAGGGACAAATATAATGAAGCTATATGATCTAAGTAAATGCTTTGGGTAATAAATTAAACAAAACGGAAGAATAAGAAAGGATGTGAATTCACGTTTCATCTACATCGGAGAATTGCAATAAAACCAAATGTGGAAATAACCGGTGTATTGAATAATAAGGAAATGAAGGGACCACTTAGGATCTAATTAATTGCATGTTCCACTCAATTAAATATATTAACACCAAATATACTTTTTTTTACACCCGTTTAAACATAATTAACATACAATAAATAAATTTGAATACAACAACCAACGTAACGTTACACAAAATAAAAGATGATCCGAAACTCAAATTCAAGTTTTTTTCAAAATATATTTTTTCTCATAGCGCAATCACGAAACCTAAAAAGTTAATTTAAATTAAATTTCAAGATTAGTATTAAAATTACTCATATACAGCCTCAAATTGATATTTAATGACTATAAATATTGTCTTAAAATTCATTTTTTTCTTCTTTTTATAAAATTATTTTTACCTTTAAAATGAAAATGTTTGTTTTATTTTCATTAAAAAATTCTTTTTATTTTTAACAATAATGCATGTTTCTTTCATTAAATCCATTAATTAAAATTAATGTTTCTGTTTTTTTACTCTTTGAAATTGAAAGATTCGAAATTGACAAAATTGTAATTAATTTCAAAATTACACCTTAAAACGGATCCTAACAAACGTACATTTCTTTCATTAAACGCCATTAATTTCAAATAAATTCTCTTTCCCTTTTATTGAAAGATTACAAGTAAAATTAACGGTAATAAATTCATTAATTAATTTAAATTCCAATATATATTTATTTTTATTTTCATCTTAGTATTCAATCAATTATCATCTTATAGATATACTTAACGTTGGTTTACCATTTCATTACCTCAATCTTCTATAGTTATCACTTTAATTCATATTAACTGCGATAAGTAATTAGATTAATAGCAATTGATTTTCAATTTAATTTCAATGGATTAAATAAATATGTGATAAATGACAAATGCTACCTTTTACTTACTTAATCACATTTATAAGTTTATTATCAACAACAAATGTTATGACTACTTACATAATCCTGATGTTAATTCCTTTATTTCGGCAACCTAAAACCCTATGACCTAACAGCTCTTAACGACCTAAAAGAGTTCACGACTTAAGAGAGCTCACGACCTAAGGATGTTACGACCTAAGGATGTTACGACTTAAGGATATCGCGACCTAAGGATGTCACGACCTAAGGATGTTACGACTTAAGGATATCGCGACCTAACAGACTGCACGACCTAACTCTTGAAGCAACTCAGCGACATGCCGACCTAAGAGCTTAACGAGCTAAAGAGTTCATGACCTAAAAAGCCTGCCGACTTAACAAGCTGCGACATAAGGAAGTGGACGATCTACAACTTACGAAGCCTCACGACCCAACAACTGGAAGTGGTTAACGACTTAACGGGTTACGAGTTAAAAAGGTCTCCGACTTAACAGGCTACGACTCACCGGTTTAAGAAAGATCTACGACTCAAGGGATCAGCGACTTAAGAGATGCCGCATTCAGTTGAGTCGAACACGGGTTAAGGACTTACCACGACTCAAGACTTAGCTTAAGTCGTCCACGACTCAAGACTCAGCTTAAGGACTTACCACGACTCAAGACTTAGCTTAAGTCGTCCACGACTCAAGACTCAGCTTAAGTCGTCCACGACTCAAGACTTGGCTTAAGTCGTCTACGACTCAAGACTCAGCTTAAGTCGTCCACGACTCAAGACTTGGCTTAAGTCGTCTACGACTCAAGACTGAGCTTAAGTCGTCCACGACTCAAGACTTGGCTTAAGTCGTCTATGACTCAAGACTGAGCTTAAGTCGTCCACGACTCAAGACTTAGCTTAAGTCGTCTACGACTCAAGACTGAGCTTAAGTCGTCTACGACTCAAGACTGAGCTTAAGTCGTCCACGATCTAAAGCTACGAAGCTAAAATCCAATGCCTGGACACCTATGCCGCTTGGCTTACACTGTTAACTGCTAAGTCGGCCGCGACTCATGGCTTGCTATAAGTCGGCTGCGACTTAGGACTTGGAGAAACTCAGATTCGACTCCTATAAATAGACCACCACTTCCAACATGAAGGGGACTTTTGGCCATTCTTTTCTTCAAGCACTGTTACTCTGTCGAACTGTCCACTCATTCAGCAATCAAAGATCTTCAAACATTCGAGACGCTACAACAAGCTTCGAGAGGAATTCCTTACATCCAACACGGATTCATCGAGTTTCATCGTCGAAGATTGAGCTAGTAGTCAAGATTGTTTCTTGTGATCAAATTGTACTGTTTACATAAGAGATTTGTATCAATTTGTAACCGGATCCAGTAATAAAGAGGTTCAAAGTGGACGTAGGCTTAATCTCAAGCCGAACCACTATAAACTACTGTCTTTTACTGCTTTTCTGCTATTTTACTGCTTAAATTCTGTTCCCGTCACGCGGGTGGTGCTTTCACAATTCAACCACACACACCGGGTGTTAGCGTTCACTTTTTAGCGTTAACATTTTGGTGCTTTCACTGAGAATTGAACTCAGGAAGATTGTCATCATTGCTCCAAAGCAAATGGTAGAGAAAATCTCCTTCAAAACCAGAAGCTTATCTGAAAACATGACTCCTGGAAGAAGAGGTAGACCTATCAGATCCAGAAATGCTCATGAAGGGACTTCCACTTCCCCAACAGCAGACCAAGCAACTCCGACCGTTGGAGTCACCCGGGCTGAATTGGATGATGCAGTTTCTGGATTATACCAGCAAATTGAAACCCAAAATGCTTTAATGATGGATAGATTAACTGCTCTGCTCGGGGCAAATCGTCAACCAGAAAACCATCAAACAACCTTTCCAGAAATGCCACCTTTCCAAGCTGAGGGTTCTATGCCGCAGCCAACTTATCGTGAACATGTGCCCGGGAAAGCTTCCGAGAGAGGGACTGATGCCTGTCCGGAAATGTCTCTGAATAATAAAGGGTACCTGTCCGGAATGGTTAGCCGCATCATGAAAGAGAGCATGCAAAGGGAAGAGAATGAGAACGACTGGGGATTTGCACCGAGCAGAACTCCGTTTACGGAAAGGATCCTGAAAGCGGAATTTCCAAGGAAATTTGCACCTCCTACTATCCAAGCCTATAGGGGAACGAGTGACCCTAACCATTTCCTATACAAGTACGATTGGCATATGACTGGTGCAAGGGGGTCAGATGAGATTAAGTGTTGATACTTTCCAGTGTACTTGGAAGGTGTGGCCTTACTTTGGTTCACAAAGCTTCCAATTCGGTCAATAGATCAATTCTCCGACTTGACGAAAAAGTTTAAAGAACAGTTCAGACTATATGCTTCAAAAGCCAAGGATATAATGTCACTGTCTAGTCTTGAACAAGCTCCCGGAGAATCAATCAAATCTTTCTTAAGCCGTTTCAATATAGCTGTAGCCGAAGTGGATAATGTAGAACCGTGTATGATCTTGACCTACTTGGTGCGAGCCATCAATAAGTCGAGTGAATTTGGAAAATGGCTAAGGATGAAGGAACCAAATTCCCTTGAGAAGTTTTATAAAAAAGCCGATGAATTCATGCGCCTGGAAAACATTTCCGCCTCAGCAAAAGTATTAGTTGCCAAGGACAACAATAATGATCTTGCTTCAAACAAAAGAAATTCTGAGAATCAGAAAAGGGAAAACGACAGAGGAAAAAATCAGGGGAATGAGAAGAAACTCCGCCGCTTCGATCTTTCAGATTTTACTCCTTTAACTGATACACCAGGAAATATCTTTTTTGCAACAAAGGACGTTGTCAGGTATCCTAAGCCACCTGAGATGAAGAGAGGTGCAAAGCGTAATGGAAAATTCTGCCAATTTCACAATCATCCTGGCCATGACACTGACCAATGTCGCCAATTAAAGAGTGTGATTGAAGAATTGCTGGAGCAGGGTAAACTCCAACAATACGTTAAAAGAGGTGGAGTCGATCCAACCTCATCCACTCAGGGTCAACAATGTCCTACCCATCAATCCGATTCTCGCAACAGCACTGCAGTGCAAGATTCAAAAAAGCTTGTCATTAATGTTGTCACAGGAGGTCCACACCCAGCAGGCAGAAGTTGGGACGACTGCTAATTGTCCACAAAACTGCAACTGGGGCATCTTTCACTTTCTCTGGCATATAAATCCGAAGCTGTGAATCTAGTGCAAATGGAAAATCAGTCCAGAGATTCTGAAACAATAATCACTAGCATCCATTTTTTACTTAACAGCGTTGCTTAAATTTGTAAAAATGATGATGGATGTGTAACTTCTGCATTGTAAACCGCTGAGAAATCAGTGTGACTGAATAATGAAAAACTATGAACTCTGTGTTTTCTGTTACAAAATGCCTATTATATTTCGATATATAGATACTCCAAAATGTATTGCTAAAATGTCGATCTAATATTGCAGGTCATTAAAGCAAAGCTCACCCATCGCAAAGCCAAGCGAGCCCTACAAATCATTTATTAAAGCAAATACCAAGCAACAAAAAATTCCATATTCAAATCCTATACAAGAAGGACTTCAACAGTGAAGTCCATTTCTTCGGATAAGGCAATTTACTTGCAAAAGGAAAGAAGATACGCTTGGAAATGATAATAAAAGATCGCTAATGAGCAGATGATGGGAGAACATGGCCCACCAAACATAGAAGCAGCCAAAAGGAGGTATGCCACTCAATAAAAGGGCCGGTAGAACCACCGAAGGGACACCTTCCCAAGCAGAAGGAACAGGGCCCTTGCTAACTGATCGTGATGCATCCGATCGGGCAGCTTGCGTCCGTTCCATGGATCTATTCGCCCCTGAGACGCAACCTTCCTGGCACACCAACCAACCGATGCTCCTTCCCAAAGGTCAACAAAGCCCTTTAACGAGGCACGCCAATAAATGAAAGTGCTTCTCTCAATAACAAGATTGGTGGAACCACCGGAGGGGCACCTTCCCAAGCTGAAGGAACAGGGCCCTTGTTAATTGATTGCGATCGTTTGTGCAAACGAGCATCCAATCAAGCAACTTGCGTCCGCCCTGTGGATCCACTCAACCATGAGAAAGTAACTTCCAGGCAATTACAAGACCTCTTCGGAGGCAAAAGCCCTCTTCGGAGGCACATTTCACTCGTGTAGAAGTGCAAAATGCTCCTCTTCAGAGGCCCACTTCACCAGAGCTAAAATGATAAAAAGCCCTCTTTGGAGGCACATTTCACCAGAGTCGAAGTGCAAAATGCTCCTCTTCAGAGGCCCACTTCACCAGAGCTGAAATGATAAAAAGCCCTCTTCGGAGGCACACTTCACCAGAGTCGAAGTGCAAAATGCTCCTCTTCAGAGGCCCACTTCACCAGAGCTGAAATGATAAAAAGCCCTCTTCGGAGGCACATTTCACCAGAGTCGAAGTGCAAAATGCTTCTCTTCGGAGACCCACTTCACCAGAGCTGGAATGCCAAAATTGCTTCTCTTCGGAGACCAAAATCGCTTCTCCTCAGAGACCAAAAGACCTCTTCAGAGGCGCACTTCACCTTGCTTGAAGTACCAAAAATAAGCCCTTTATGAGGGCACAAAATCAAAACCTTCTTCAGAAGTTCACTTCACTGCGTAGGAAAATTCACCTTTTAACAAATAAAAGTGATCATCCCCAGAAGTTGAAGTGTTCTTTAGAAAGAAAGAGAAAGTAAAAACTTCTCTGAAGACGAGATATACTCTATTAGAAGCAGAATGATTCTTCCCTTAAAAAGTGGAGTAGTTATTCTCTGAAATAAGAGTATCAGTCTTGGAAAAGCTAGAAATGATGCAATGCACTTGCGGTATGGGCGCAACACTATACAATTCAGTTACATTAATAAAAGTAATATGCAAGTAACATACCGCGAGTTCATTGCAATATCATGAAAAATAGATGTGGAATAAATGCATTCTCAAAAAACAGACAAAAGTTTGTACAAACAAAAAAGAGTCATTTATTCTACACTAAAAAAGAGAAACAGATACATTCTCACATACACAAGAATTTACACAAGTAAAATAGCTATTTTATTCAATACTATGAAATTTTTTACATTGTGCAGATCACAAAAAGAAGCGAAGACCGGTATCCGCACAACTTCCGGTCAATACATGCAAAAAGCAGAAAAGGCAAAATTAAGCTCATTTCTCCTTCTTCCCGCATTTAGAGCTTTTACCCAGCCTGATAATTAGCTTCGGAGGCCGTTGTGATTGAGTCGGAGAAGAAGGAGAAAGAGGCGCAACCGGATCAACTTCTGTTTCCTCTCCAGCGGCAGAAGAGCTTTTCTTTCCTTTCTTCGAAATTGCGCGTTTCCCCTTCCTTTTCGAGGAAGACTCACTACCGGGAGTAAAAAACTCTGAAAGCTTCGAGTCGTCGTCATAAGACTGCTCTGGAGTCTACTCGCCTTCTTCAAGTTCCCCTGATTTTGGCTCTTGTGAAACAACCGGATCGTCCAAGTCTTTGAGAGCTTCAATTTTCTCTTCTTGCGATCCTGGTTGAGAAGCTGGAAGAGGAGTAACTTGAGAAGGAGGAGGAACGGCAGCTGAAGAAGGAGAAGCTAGCGCAGCTTTCGGTGCTTCCGCTACAGAAGAAAAGAAGTTAAAATCAGTATTCTCCAAGTAAAGAGAAGATATTGGTTCGTTCAGGCTTAAGTAATAAGTGAGAAGTTCATCAAGCTCAGTCAAATCTAATAAGTAGTTCACTGGAGATGGGTCGACGTCAAAGTTACCTGGAGAAGTCGGTTTGACGAAATCAATCTCAAATTTCTGAGCTTTAAAGTCTTCCATAGCCTCTTCCTCTGTGGGAGTGGTCACAGTTTCTTGGTTAACTTTAGCCGGAGGCGAAGAGTGAGAGCTAGAGCTAGCAACATCCACATGAGCTGAAGTCAAAATATGAACAAGGGGAACAGGAAGTATTTCTTTCTCAGGAGGCTTCTCTCCCGTCGCTTCGGCTCGCATTCGGGTACGTTGCTCTTTTCCTTTGGCAAGGGCAGCGCGGGCGCTCTCATCTAAGTAGGTAGCTTGAAGATCTGCTTCAGCATAACCGGCATCGCCGAACATGTCAATGATCGCCTCCCATACTTCAGCTAAAGTGACTTCAAAATCCGGTCCCAAGAATGAAAGGCTCCCACGCCCCAAGACGCAATGGATATAAAAGTCAAATAAAGTCGTGTCAATAGTGGCTCTGGTTGCCTCATGGGATTCTTCAGCTGCATCTTTACCAGTGAGAGCTTCATCACGCTCTCTTTCAGCCTTCAATAACTGAGACTGCAGTCTTGTAATCTCCAAGTCTTGGGAGCTGACTTTCTCCCGAAGTTGAGCCGCATCATCACGATATTTTCTGGAAACCTGCTGCTCTGCTTCCAGATTCACTTCAGCATCCCGCTGAGCAGCATGAGCATTTCAAACCTGCCGTTGGAGCATTTCTTCCTTCTGTGAATAAGAAGCGGAAGAAGTGGCAAGCTCATTTTTAAGTCTTTCAACTTCAGACTCAAGCTTCTCATAACCGTCGGAGATGCTCTTCATTTCGGCATTGTGCTGTTTGCAAATTTTATCCCATTCTGATTTATCGTTCTCCATGGTCATCATCGCCTCAAGATTCATGTGGTTGACCCTTTGAAGTTCATCGACCAGCTTTTGCCATCCAGACATTCTTTCAATGTCAAGCTTGACAGCATCATGATTTCTCAGCATGGCTTGTTTGTCGATTGGTACCAAATCCAAATCAAAACGCACTCCTTTCAGACACCAATTCGGAAATCGGCTCTGGAGTGTGGGAGGACCATCTCCAGCTTGGTACTGAGGCCTATTAATGATTGCCTGGATGTCAGACTTCTTAAATGCAGGAGAACCGGAAGAAGTATCAGGAGGAATAGAAGCGTCAGTCTTTTCCAAAATTGCAGATGCGTCCTTTTCGCCAAGTTTGGTCCACTTGCTAGAATCATCAGCCATACGACTCTTCCCCTTGTCGTCATAAGATTTCCTTTTATGAGAATCGTCACTTCTACGGGAAGAGTCGTATCGCTCGTCTCTATTTCCATAATGCTGCTCATCTTCTATTCTATGGCGCTCCTCATAATCCCGTCTCTCTCGAGCTTTTCGAGAGGCCCTTTCTTCATCGGTCTCTTGACGAGAAGGAAGATAACTCCTAAAATCATAAGCATCGCGACTTCCATGACGCTGAAATTTGTCGTAATACGATCCACTTCGCCCCATCAGAGAACCTGAAATTGAAGAAGAAACAAGTCTTAGAAATCCTCGAATTGAAGAAGCTAAGTGCATATAAGTGCCAAAAAATCCTAAGTGTATGTGATGTGCAAACTACGCACGTCAGACTACAAACCACTTTTGGGTGTAGAAATGGCAATTACTTGTGTGGGGAGTGTTGTAGTTTGTTGCAAAAAAGAGGTTGCTTCAACAACAGGGGATATCGCTTTTGAGGTATCGTCTTTAAAGAGCTCTTAAGAAGTTATCATTATATCGCTCAAGTTATCGAAGGTGTCATCGCCGCGATACCCAGCGGAACTCTCTTTTTCAACTTCCACATCGATTGACTTTTCAAAAATTCGAGGATTCTCTTCCTCTTCAATAATGGGTGCAAGTGCCGGCTTGATGGATGATCCCGCAACATCGATAGAGGTAGAACACTTTACTAATGCAATGTCTACAGTTGGCTCCTTTGGAACCGTCTCTTCCGTTGAAGCTGGGGCATCTGCTGTCTGTGCTGAAGAATTAGAAACTTCACGGGGTTGAATAGAGCGGGAAGAGTCTAAAAGCCCGAAGTGATGTAGAAATTCGTCTGTCAATAAAAATTGAATAGTCCTCTCCTCAATTGGCACTGCCATAAGCCTCTCGAAAGTCGGTTTATGACCGGGATCTCTAGAAGGAGGAGGAAGTGCTGAAAAGAAAATGGGCAAAGTTAACATTTGTCAACTCGAACTTTGGAAAGTTTGAAAGAACATAAGAAACAGAGACGAGTGATCTTACTTCCTACTCTCCAGATAGTGTAAAATCCCGGAGGGCAGCGAACATAGAAAAACTGGCTTAGAAAACTGTGAACACTGTCGGGGAGACCAATGATCAACTTACGGTTCTTGGCACTTCTCATAAGTATGATAGAGGGATGGTCTTTGTTCTTTGCAAATGCGCACAGAAAGCGAATTTCTGCAAAACTGGGAAAACGGTCCAGCATTCTCCTAAAAAGCACACACAATCCCAGCAGAATGGCGTAGCCATTAGGGTGTAGTTGAAAAGGGGAGATAGATAGTCGGAGGAGAAGTTCTCGAAGACAGTCATTAAATGGGGGGATAGCTCCACTCAAACACATTTGGCGGTTAACTGCGACAAAGCCATGAGGCGGCCTATCAGCAGTATCATTTATTCCAGGGAACAAAGCATCAGCTTCGGCAATGCCAAACTGGATGCATAATTGACGAAAAACTTTACGGCTCAGAGTGGTAGGAGTCCTTTCCGGAGGATCGTTCAATGGAGTAGCAATTGGAAAAACTTCTCCAGCTGGTTCCACGTCTTCTTGCTGAGATGCCATTCTACACAAGGAACTGGATGATCAAATATTAAGGTGCATGTTTCCTAAAAGAGTGAAGTGTTGTGCAAAACTAATACAATAACAAGCAAATATAATTGAAACTAAGTTAATTGATATTTGTCGATTATAAAGTTTCAAGGCTTGATATTTTAAGTCCAAGTACAGAGTTGTGTCGATGCAAATAAATCAGCTTTAGTTGATCATTTCAATTTTGCTTTAATACTTCACTTAGACTTGTTAGTTCGCAGCATTTCATTCACGAAATCCATTTAAGTTAGTTATTCTTTGTCGACTAATCTGTTATTCGATGTGGGCAATCAATGGCAGTATATTCGTCCCATTTTCCTGCAAACATTGTTTTTAAGCAGGTTATTAGCATTAAAGTCAAGACAATCTGAAAGGAAGTACAACAAAGTCCAAAACAGTTCAAACAATTCAAAGTTCAGTCATGTTCTGCTGAAATTCCCAAGTGTTAGGTCGCTCGCGACTTAGCATATCTCGGAGCCTTTTTTAGGTCGTACAGTGCAGGTTGGAAGGTTTAAGGCGGTTTAAATTGATCAAGTCTTAACTCGGCCGCGACTTAAAGCTTATGTCGCAATAATTAGGTCGTACAATTGTTAAGTCGTCATGTTCAAAGTACAGTTGTCCAAAGGTTCAAGTCTTAGGTCGCTCACGACCTAGCATAGGTCGGTCAAATGTCTTAGGTCGTAAGTCATATGTCGTGAAAGGCTCGGCGCAAAATTCTTAAGTCGTACAAATCTGCTAAGTCGCCAAACTTCCCCTCCACAAAATCTCTTAATGGACCCGGTAACCCGATACTACCATTACAAAGAAAACGATAATCCTTTTCTTGAATTTGATTCATCTCCGCGTACCACCAGATCGCCCAGCAAATCAATTGCAAATCCCTCCGATCCATTATGAACATTACCATACATTCACAAATCATATAAACATATCAAACCACGATCGGAAGTCGATTGTAGTAATCATTCAAAAAATAAAACACGAATGCATGGAATTGAATTTGGGTCGGAAAACATGAACTCATGGTTGGGCGGCGATTATGGTAGGACAGAGATTGAACTCACTTACGTAGTCTGTTGGAAAGGATGAATCGTCGATTAAACAAGTTGAATTCGCCTTCGAAATATTGAGAATTCGTTAATGGTAGTGAAAATTCAGAACATTAAGGTGGGGAGGAAGGAGCGACTTAACAGTTTATATGGGGCTGAGAGAGGAAGGCGAATAGGCAAGTTTTAGGTCGCCTGCGAGCTAACGAAAGTAAGTCGAAGCACACGACCTATGGCATAGGCGTGTACTTCGAGGGGCAAATGTTAATTTCTTTATTTCGGCAACCTAAAACCCTATGACCTAACAGCTCTTAACGACCTAAAAGAGTTCACGACTTAAGAGAGCTCACGACCTAAGGATGTTACGACCTAAGGATGTTACGACTTAAGGATATCGCGACCTAAGGATGTCACGACCTAAGGATGTTACGACTTAAGGATATTGCGACCTAACAGACTGCACGACCTAACTCTTGAAGCAACTTAGCGACCTGCCGACCTAAGAGCTTAACGAGCTAAAGAGTTCATGACCTAAAAAGCCTGCCGACTTAACAAGCTACGACATAAGGAAGTGGACGATCTACAACTTACGAAGCCTCACGACCCAACAACTGGAATTGGTTAACGACTTAACGGGTTACGAGTTAAAAAGGTTTCCGACTTAACAGGCTACGACTCACCGGTTTAAGAAAGATCTACAAATCAAGGGATCTGCGACTTAAGAGATGCCGCATTCAGTTGAGTCGAACACGGGTTAAGGATTTACCACGACTCAAGACTTAGCTTAAGTCGTCCACAACTCACAACTCAGCTTAAGTCGTCCACGACTCAAGACTTGGCTTAAGTCGTCTACGACTCAAGACTTAGCTTAAGTCGTCCATGACTCAAGACTTGGCTTAAGTCGTCTACGACTCAAGACTGAGCTTAAGTCGTCTACGACTCAGGACTGAGCTTAAGTCGTCCACGATCTAAAGCTACGAAGCTAAAATCCAATGCTTGGACACCTATGCCGCTTGGCTTACACTGTTACCTGCTAAGTCGGCCGCGACTCATGGCTTGCTATAAGTCTGCTGCGACTTAGGACTTGGAGAAACTCAGATTCGACCTCCTATAAATAGACCACCACTTCCAACATGAAGGGGACTTTTGGCCATTCATTTCTTCAAGCACTGTTACTCTGTCGAACTGTCCACTCATTCAGCAATCAAAGATCTTCAAACATTCAAGACGCTACAATAAGCTTCGAGAGGAATTCCTTACATCCAACACGGATTCATCGAGTTTCATCGTCGAAGATTGAGCTAGTAGTCAAGATTGTTTCTTGTGATCAAATTGTACTGTTTACATAAGAGATTTGTATCAATTTGTAACTGGATCCAGTAATAAAGAGGTTCAAAGTGGACGTAGGCTTAATCTCAAGCCGAACCACTATAAACTACTGTCTTTTACTGCTTTTCTGCTATTTTACTGCTTAAATTCTGTTCCCGTCACGCGGGTGGTGCTTTCACAATTCAACCACACACACCGGGTGTTAGCGTTCACTTTTTAGCGTTAACACCTGATTATACTAAATTTTCCATTAATTTCGTATAATTTTCCCCCTTTTATATAACATTTAATTCATTTCCTTATTTCAACTTATCACCTAATAACTTTACAATTACTTCAATTATTGACATACAATTCCAACATTAAACCCAACATTCAATTGCTTAATTCCATTAATTACCCATTCAATATTCAAATGGATAAATTAATGAGAAAATAGTCAATACAATCGTTTATAACAATAATTCATACCCATTATCTTATTCTTTACTACTAAAGGTTATAATTTGCTTTCCCAAAAAGGTTTTGTATTCAATATTAACCTATTTCAATTAATTACATACAAGTTCACCATTAACTACATCATTTAATTTATTTCATTATTTACAATTATAACCAAGTCAACCTACAATTTATTTCAATTAATTTGAAATTACATTAAATAGTTATCAACAGCATTCAAACAACATCACTGATTTCATATTCAATATTAGCCAATTCTAATTGATTACATATAATTTCAACATTCAATGTATTTCCTTATTTATAGTTATAACCAATTATAACTTACAGTCATTTCAATTAATTGGAATTACATTAAAATAGTTAGCAATTTCCTTATATTAACATTACTAACATTACATTCTAATTATTACTCTCATTATAACATCATAAATTTTAGTTTTCTTTCAATATAAAATTCTAAAATCTTATTTAATTAATATTTTAATTATCGAAAAATACGGGTCGTTACACTCCCACTCACGAATACTAAATTATCTTATGTTAGTTAAATTAAATTTATGACGTGATTAGAAATTTATTGATTGTTGTTTGGTATTTTTTAGATTGTCATTTAAGTTAAATTTGAATTTATATTGAATTGAATTGTCATTTAATTAATATTGAATATAAATTGTTAGTTAAACACCTGATAATGATAATCAATTGATTTTTGTGATTTATTGGCTAATTCAGATGTTGGATTATGATGGATGTTATTGGTTGACATTTGGATGATTGGATGTTTATTTATGTATATATCTCTGTTATCACTATGGATTGAAATGATAACCCGAGCGGTTTCTATTGATTTGGAAATTTTGGATACTGGTTGAAATGACATATACCCATATAAATTTTTGAATTTGGATTATTTATTGGAATTGAATTAATTGAAAGGTTTAAGTTTTAAATTTAACCTTTATATTTATTTTAATTAAAATGATTAAGGTTGGTATTTCGAATTATTTGAAATCTTTTAAATAATTTTATCCACGTTGTACACTTGATAGGAGATGAAAATCCCATAACATCTCTGAAGCCATTATAGTAATATTTTTATTTTACTTATTTTAATTTGACTCACATAAGATCTTTTAGTCCTGACTTGAGTGTTTTGTCTTTTCATTACGCTCGGGTCAGTCTGAGCTTTTCAGTGTATTGAAGACCATTTTATTTTGGAGGATGAAGACAGAGATGAGTCTACTTTTTATTATTAATTATTCCACTACATCATGTGTTTCACTGCATTATTTATTTATTTCTGCTATATGTATAACTCTGATTTGTATTGTAAAAGTGCAATCAAATGTCATTTGTAAAACAGCTTCATGAACTGTTTATTTGATTACTATATTTTGTCATTCTGCTGCGAGATTTTGTGTTTTGTTTTTCCTTCTTTTCTATTATTTTCTTATTTACCCCATTAACAATCCTCCTTTTTGAATGGTTTGAGTTGACATGTGTGGTTTATTGTCGATTTAAACCATCCAAAAAGGTGGGTCATTACAGGTGCAGCTGCTGTATTTGCTAAGAAGCCGAAAGGATCGCTATGTATCGATTATCGTAAGTTGAATGAGAGGATGATAAAGAACTGATATCCACTGCCAAGGATTGACGATTTGTTCGATCAGTTGAGTGGAGCCAAGATATTCTCTCAGTTAGATTTGGTGACAGGGTTTGATCAGCTTAGGGTGGCAGAAGATAGTATACTTTAACGGTGTTCAAGACAAGATATGGGTCATACAAATGGTTAGTTATACCGTTCGGACTCACTAATGCGCCGGCATTCTTTGTAGATCTGATGAATCGAATTTTCTGAGAGCACTTGGATAGATTCGTGTTGGTTTTTATAGATGATATTCTGATATACTCTAAGGATAAGAAGGAGCATGAAGTTCATCTTAGGGTTGTGCTTGAAACGCTGAGGCAACATCAGCTAAAAGAAAAGTTCTCGAAGTGCCATTTTTGGAGGAAAGAAGTGAAGTTTCTTGGTCACGTAGTTTTGGAGAAAGGATTGTCAGTTGATCCAGAAAAAATCGAAGATGTTAATAATTGGAAGAGGCCAAAAACGGTAACTGAGATAAGAAGCTTCCTTGGAATAGCAGGATATTATCGGAGGTTTATAAAGGATTTCTAGTGGATTGCAGCGCCGATGACTAAGCTAACACGAAAGGATGTAAAGTTGGTATGGACCGATAAGTATGAGGAAGCGTTTCAGAGCTTGAAGCACTTGTTGACCCATGCACCTGTGTTAGTGGTTCCGGAGGGGAATCAAGATTTAGTTGTTTATACTGATGCGCGTGGAACAGGATTGGGAGGTGTACTAATGTAGAGGGATAAAGTGATTGCCTAGGCTTCTAGACAGCTTAGACCGCATGAGGTTAGGTATCCAACGCATGACTTGGAGTTTGCTGCAGTTATATTTGCACCGGAGGTGTGGAGGCATTACCTTTCGGGAGAGAGGTTTGAGCTTTATACAGATCATAAGTCGTTGAAGTACTTGTTCTCTCAGAAGGAGATGAACATGAGACAGCAAAGATGGTTGGAGTTTTTAACCGCTTATGATTTTGGAATATAGTACACACTTTGAAAAGGAAATAAGGTTGCAGATGCGCTTAGTACAAAGCATCAGAATGCAGTGTTAGCTACGATAGCAGAATGGAAAGACTTAGAATCATTGTCAGCTTGTAGAATACTGTGGAGATCCGAAGCTGAGTCTGGTGGAGAGTCTGCTCGGTTATCTTGTTTAGAAGTCCGACCGGTAATGATTGAGAAGATAGCTTCTAAATAGGAGGAGGATCCAGTTTTGGCTGAATGGATCGGAAAGTTAATGGAAGGAATAGAGAGCGATGACTTAAAGGATTTCCGTCTTGACCAAAACGGATGGTTGAGAAAGAAGGGTAGATTATGTGTTCCAAATATGGGAGACATAAGGAAAGCGATTTTGGAGGAATGCCATCGTTCAAAGTTCACTATCCATCCAGATGGAATGAAGATGTATCAAGATATGAAGAGAAGTTTCTTCTAGGAAGGCATGAAAAGGGATGTTGGCTTATGGGTGAAACAGTGTTTGAACTATCAGCAAGTAAAAGCCGAACATCAAAAGCCGAGTGGATTGCTTCAGCTATTGGACATTCGAATATCGAAGTGGAATTCCATCTCTATGGATTTTATTAATGGATTGCCGGGATCTAATAGAGGGAATGGAAGTATATGGGTCATAGTAGATAGATTGACCAAGAGCGCACGGTTTATTCCGGTTAAGGCAAACAGGACGGCACTTGTATTGGCTAAGTTATTCATGAAGAATGTGGTTAGACTGTACAGAATTCCTAGTAGTATTGTTAGTGATAGAGATTCTTTCTTTACTAGCGAGTTCTAGAAAAGTCTTCAGGAGAGCTTAGGAACCAAGCTCAATATGAGTACCGCTTACCATCCACAAATAGATGGGCAGACGGAAAGACTTCACAAGATCTATGAGGACATCTTACGAGCTTGTTTGCTAGACTACGAAGGATCATGGGAAGACCACCTTCACCTAGTCGACTTTTCGTATAACAACAATTATCAGGCTAGAATAGGAATGGCACCGTTTGAGGCTTTGTATGGAAGACTATGCAAATCCCCGCATGTTGGTTAGAGCCGGGGATAGATTGATTCTTGGTCCTAATTTGGTAAAAGAAGCAGCAGAAATGATTGAGCTGATAAGGGAAAGAATGAAGGAAGCTCAGTCCAAGCAAAAAAGCTATGCAAATAGAAGACGAAAAGATTTGGAGTTCTCTGTTGGAGATCAAGTTTTCATCAAAGTATCGCCGATGAAAGGTGTTATCAGGTTCGAAAAGATAGGAAAGTTAGCACCACGGTTCATAGGACCGTTTCCTATTTTAGAAAGGATCGGGAAACTCGCGTATAGAGTAGAGTTACCGAGTAGTTAACAGGAGTCCGCGATGTTTTTCATGTATCTCATCTGAGGAAATGTGTTAGGGATCCAGACACTACTCTAACACCGACTGTGTTAGAGGATGTAATGACCCGCCTTTTTGGATGGTTTGAATTGACAATAAACCACACATGTCGATTCCATACCATTCAAAAGGGAGGATTGTTATGGGGTAAATAAGGAAAAAAGAGAAAAGAAAGAAAAAAAACACAGAATCTCATGGCGGAATGACAAAATATAATAATCAAATAAACGGTTCATAAAGCTGTTTTACAATTAGATTTGATTACACTTACAATACAATCAGAGTTACACATACAGTAGGAATAAATAAATAATGCAGCGGAACAACAAGATGCAATGGAATAAATATAATAGATAGAATAATATACTAAATCTTCGTCTTCGTTGTAACGCCCCACCCTAAGACCCACATTAACAAAGAGAATTACTGGGTGATTATGTCTGCTAATGCGGAGAATAGGGCTGGTTGGGAGCGACCATCTATAATCTTGTCTTAAACATTACTGAGTACGTCGGTGAATGCTCTATAATTTTTTTCTATCTCTCGTGGATCGACATATCCAATAAATGCTTAATACAAAACTATAAGTGGCTAATGGATCTATCAGAACATAATACAATAACAAAATGCATATCACATCATAGAACAGTAAATCATATATATAAATACATATACACTAATTCATCCCGGTACAATACAAAATGATACACAAAAGTGGTTCGCAGACCACACTATATACATCTAATCAAAATTACATATCAGAGTCAAGCGGAAGGAAATATAAACTACAAAAAAGTGCTAGGCTGATATCCAAGCAGATGCATCAAAGCTAAGTCCCATAATTGAAAGCTAATCTAAAACGACTCGGTTTGACTCGAGTATAAAATACATGGGTCAGTTTAGCTAAAATGATCAGTTAATAAGAATAGACGATAATACGAAGCATATAGTACAAGGTGATAATTCTTCTCGAATGAGAAGAAGCAATAGAAAGAACACACACCCTTGACTTAAGAGGACCAATGTCACTTAAGTATAAAAAGACCTCAAAAGAGGCAACTCAACAATAACACTCAAATATAGAAATAAATGCCTCATATCATTGGCGACATCCCAAAACATCTATAATGGTTTCAATGAACCATATTCCCTAAAAAGGAGAAGTCTCAAATTCAAAAATCAAGAAACTCCATAGATGGAAAACACAAATATAACTCAAAATAGAGAGATCTCAAAACTCAAAATACGCCAAATGGCAACTCATCAATACATACATACATACATACATATATATATATATATATATCTGCAAGAAGGAGATTATAAATCTCATATAAAACACAGAAGACGGCAACTCAAATCTTAAGTATGGACCCAATAGCCCAATGAAGGAATGGACCCAACAGCCCAATAAAAGGATGGACCCAACAACCCAATAATAACCCAACAACTCAAATCTCAAAATATGCATGTGCAAAATTCTTGTCCAGTACTATATAAATTATAGGTACCTATCCCAGACGACCGAAGTCGTAAATCCCTGATGGCCGAAGTCACACAAACTCGTGATGAGCCCAACAGCTCGATAAAGATTGGACCAAACAGCCCAATATGAGCCCAACAGCTCTAGTACTGGCATAACCCAGAATGTGTCACAAACTCTCCGCTAGGAACCCGAAAAGTGGTAATGTGCGTCCCATACCACACGTTCTTGCTAAACGGTTTACTAACAGCTAGCCAATGCCACATTAGAAACTCATGACTTTTCTCATCTCATCGACACGTATAAATAAACCTTGTGATGGTTCCTAGTGAACCATAAATCTCAAAATAGGAAATCACATAGTCAAAACTTGCCTCATATCATTGGCAGGTATAAAAACGTTGTAATGGTTCTCATCGACCATAACTCCTAAAATAGGAGATCTCAAACCATAGTAACTCACCAAATATTGGCCATCTCAGATATTTCCTGTAAATAGGAATTATAAAACCCATAATACGCCATAAAATAGCAAAACAACTCAGAATCGATAACTTCGAATAGCTTTGATCGTACAAGTCTGGAATTTACCAAAACAGTAAACGCACGTGTCTCATACTATGTGTTTTACTAGATCGTTTAATTCTCTTTCTCATACATTCAAATAGTGCAAAAATGTGTATTTAATATTTAAAATAATTTACTTTAGAAAATAAGCTTTTAATACCAATTTACGAAATCAGTTTTGAAAACTGTATTTAGAAATTCCCTTATTATAGAGAATAAATAGATTTTATATTTGGAAATACTTTTAAAGTGCTATATAATAATTATTTGAATTGCCCCTTTTTATTTCAAAATCGTTTGGAGAAACCCGTGCTCGAAATCAATGAAAAACCAATAAAATACTCAAAACCGATAACTCCAATTCAATTCAAATTCAATTCGAATTCAACTCAAAATTCAATTCAAATTCAATTCAAATTTGAATTAAAAATACTCAAAATTTAGCTAGCCTATTGATAGGCATCATGACCATCAATCTCAATCCAAAAACATCACATAAATAAGCAAAAGAAGATAGCAAAAGCCGACTAAAAGAATGGCAAAACAACACAAGCAAAGAGGCAGAAAAGAGGGGCCATAGGTCGACCTGATGGTCGACCTATAGGTCGACCTCTCAACCCCATAGGTTGACCACATGGTTGACCTATGTAGTTGGGGTGTCGATCCCTAGGTCGATAGGTCGGTCGACCTAGGCTACGAACTTTTCCTGTTCGTTTCCAGCAGTTGTGATCTGATTTTTGAGGTGATACTTCAAATAGCAAAAAAACTCTACAGTCGATGAAATTTTGCATTAATTAAATACAACATATGAACTACCATATGAAAGAAATCAGGCAGCATTTCGTTGCTGGAATCAAAAGATATAAACATTCAAAGATGCAACCCAGAAATGATTTTCAAAGAGAAATAAAAACTACATAAAACAATTACAAACAAAAACTTTTGCATAGATTCAAGCGATTTGCACTTTGAATTAGCTAGAATTTATGAGTTATTCAACTCACCTTGCTATATCAAAACAACAACTCGGACTATTCACTGAATGGAAGAAGCTTGGGTTGAATTTGAGCTTCTACAACCTGTAAAACTATGAAACAGGTGCATGCAAGAAAGAAGAAAGCAGTTAACAAACAATCATTCACAAATTTGAATTTTTGATGAAATATTAGGTTTTAGATTTTGATTACCAATATATTTAGCTTCAAATTGATTTAAAACACTAAATTTGAGTTTAATTTGATGATTTTTGGCTAGGGTTTGTAAGAGGAAATGGGTTTCTTAAGTTTTGAAGCTTCAGGAAATTTGACGGAGAATGAAGGTACGTACTTAATTTCTTTCTCTTTTCTGGTTTACTAACAGGTTGGATAAGATACTAATGGGCTAAGACCCATTAATCAAAAGAAAATAAAAAGGCTAAGGTTATTTATTCAACACATAAATCAAATGGCTTCATATTTACATTATATAAAAGAACAAAGCCATTTTCTTTCAATTTTCACACAAATAAAAATTTGTAAACTTCCAAACATAAGAAATAAAATATTTTCCATCATATAAAAAGATTTATTTTTATTTTTCAAAATATTTTTATTATGAAAACCCTTAATTTCCAAAAATACACTAATTTCACCAATAAATGCAAAAGTTCACATTTTGAACTTCTAAAATTCTACAAAAATTGTTTTCTTACTTGGAAAAATATAACAAACCACTTTAAACTTAAATTCATAATCAAAACATAGTTTTAAACCCAATTTCACCTTTTTATTAAATATAACACACTTTTAAAAATTAATTAATTCTTTTAAAAATTATTAAAAGAAGCAAATGGCAATAATTAATAAAATTATTGCACTATCACCAAATAAAAATCATCTTCCACTTATTATTAACTCAAACCATTATAATAAAGTTCCCAAAACTTTATTTTCTCATTTATTCCCAAAATTTATTGTTTATTCCAAATAAACAATATAAATTTCCAATTTATTATTAATTTTCAATATTAAATTATAACTACCGTTATAATTTAATATTTACAGGTAATCACTAAAACCAGGGTTGTTACAGACTCCCCCTTATAAAAATTGCATCCCCGTACTTTTCTAGAAACAGCTGTAAACAACACAATTATATCATTAAACAAAAGATAGATAAACAAGCTCGAATTTAAAAGAAATTCTTACACTTTCAAAATAGGATGGCAGAAAACCAAGATAAGATTCGCTCAATTAATTCTATGGTTTCCAAAGCGCTAATATTGGGATTAGCGAACTATGGAATTTTCTTAGCAACGCCCAATACTTCGAAGGTGTTTCACCTTCGAGTGAGAACACAACAAGATGCTACACACAAAAGATTACTCGAATGGAATTGATTTCTCAAGAGCTCCGTGAGTAGAGTTGGGATTTAACACAACTCCAACCTTAACCCTAATCAACAAGATGATTATCGATATTATCTTTTCGTATGACACCGCGGAAGGAACCACACCGATGCTAGATAGACACAATAGAGGAAGGATAGATCAACCAAAAGGTGGTTTCTTGAAAAGCCACCACACTCAAGCGACCGCATAAATGCACATCGTTAGAAAATAGCATAAGATTAAGATAAACACAAGGACTAAAATATATGTATTAACTCTTAACCAAAAATTCTTAGAATTCCAAAATTCAATATTTTTAGTATTTTAAAACGAAAATTTTCAATACTTGAAAATTTTTCAAAACTTCTTTATTATATTACTTAATAAGTATTACAAAGACCAAAATTTAAATTCATATTCCTCTTGTTACAAATAAAATTTCCAAAAGAATTTTATAAATTCCTACCAACATATTCTTAAAGAAAAATTTAAATCTCAACACTCTTTGTTTTTCAAACCACCAAAAGTTTTGAAAACTAGCTTCAAATTTATTACATATAACTTTTATATTACATTAAAATATCCAATGGACATTTTAAATTTTGAAAAAAACATAGTTTATCTAGCAAACATTATTTTAACAATAATCATTTTTATATTTAATTCTATATATTCAAAACAATATAATGACTTTGCCTCGCCATCGGTTTATAGTAAACGACTCTATCCATTGGCTGTAGAGTTGACCAAATAATCAAAATTGCCTCGCCACTTAATTAACCATCACTATGGTTCAATGGCTGCATATATACCACTCAAAATAAAAATTTAATACTTAATTCCCAAAATAATTTATTTCCAAACTCAACCTCATAAAAACTCAATTATCGTGTTTGATTGCCTCATCATAGCATTTAAGAAATTCCTATCGATAATGTTGATCAGGCGCATCAACCAGAATTCTTAAAGTACTCGATGGATAACCCAACATATAAATCATTTCTATAAAAATAAATCTCTCATATATTATACACAAAATTATTCTTTGATTTCATAATAACTAAAATTCCAATTTCTCTTAAAACACATATCATGTAGCTGCATAAACATGAAATCAAAAAACACAAAGAGATCTCATCGAGATATTCCCAGAATACTCGATTTAAAAGATTGATAGAATAAAATGGAGCGTTCGTCAATCCAAACGATATAACGAGCCACTCACAAGAATCATACGAGTGCGGGATGCAAAGAAAAGAATGCTATCTCCCGCGACTCGTAGCTGTAGGAAATTAGTGCAAGGTCAAGCTAAGGAAAGACTCGAGCACCGCATAATAGATCAAATAAAAGATCAACGAGATATGGAGAAGGGTAAGATATTCTTCTCAAATGAGAAGATGCGCAGTGTCAACATATCATTACTTCAAGTGAAGTAATGCCACAAAATATAACACCAAATGAGTATCCAAAAGGATATCTCAAAAGAAACAAGGATGATAATATCAATTGAACTCAATTAATTGCCTCATTCCTTAATGGATATCCTCGTGGAAGGATAACCGAAAGGCTAAGAGCCATAAATGAGATCAACACAATACTCGATTGCCCGATTAGGTAACAATCCCAAAACGGACACACAGAAATTACAGAGTCACAATAAATAAAATTCAAGATACATCATCATCATCTTGAAATTCAAGAACAGATAAAGTTACTTCGGAATTATCATCAACATTATGAAGGACATGAAGCAACACATCGACCAAATCGGGATACCTAATATATATAGGATCCCTCCAAAGTATAGGATTGGTCCTGAAAACAATCAAGCCAATCCATTCCGAAATATACAAATCTTAAGATGGTGAATAATATGCAAACTCACACAAAAAGGAAAATACTCAAAATAAGCTCAGCACCCCATACTCAAAATACTAAGATTGCGGGTCCCCCAATAGGATTCGCAATCCTTAAGAAGTGACAAAACATGAAACAATCAAAAGCAAAACACCATCAAGCTTCTTCGATATAAGTGACCGTAAAGCACTCGAATCGAAGAGAACACAAATAAAATGATCATAAAATAACATAGATCTCTTGAGAAAAGATGAAGGAGTACCTCTACGTTGAGAGGAACCACCAGAAGCATCCATCACGGTAAGCTTTCCCAAATAAGGACCTTTAGATGAAATAGGGCACAGGGAAGACCAATGTCCCTCTTGTTTGCAAGTGCGGCAAACGATAGGCTTAGAACATTCTCAAATAAAGTGATCATGAGAACCATAGTTGAAACTAGTCTTGTGAGAACGATGACTTGCACCAGAATGAGAACTAGAGGCAAGATACTTCTTCTTCTTCTGAGAAAAAGATTAGGATGCTTGGAAGGGAAGTTTTCTCTTGTCTGGGCTCTTGCGAACCTCAGTCACATCACTACTATCCCTTTCCTTCTTGACGACTTCAAGGTGAAGCGCCGTATCAACAAGCTCTTCAAAGGATAACTTAAGCTGGAGCATAAGAGATTTCTTTAAGTATTTCTTCAATCCATAAACACATCTAAGGTTCTTTCTATATGGAGTGCTGATAAATTCGAGCCCATACTTGGATAGGGACTCGAAAGAAGAAACATACTCTGAAACAGATGATTCCCTTTGCTTCAACTCAAGGAAGCGATGGGCAAGGGAAGCTTTCTCAGACTTGGTCACAAACTAAAGCTCGAACCGAATTCTAAATTGTTGCCAAGTGAGGGTGGACTCATCAATCTCGGCAATAAGAAGCTCATAACAATCAAGCGCACGTTCTTGCATCATACTCGATGCTACAAGAACTCGATGATGATCAGATAATTCCATGCGAGAGAAGATACGCTCGCATGTTCGAAGCCAAGCCTGGACCTCAAGAACGGTCTCAGAACCTTTGAAAGGCTTGCCTTCCAAATGAGAATAGTCACTGCACATACGCGCAAATGCGGATTTGCATGGAGGAGAAGAATTGGATGGAGCAGGAGGCTGGATGCTTCGAACAAGCTCTAAGATTTGATCAGTTGACATATACACACCCTCAGGACGTGAGCCACTCGGCTGCTCAGAATCCGAGGTGCGACTTCTTTCTCTTCCAACCATGAGCTAAAAGTTAAGATAGAATGAATTATCCAAAGGGATATATATTATTAACAAGGTTCATCAATTAAGGAATACTATGGAATTATAAAATCACATTCCTAGACGTATTCCCATTCATCTACCCCTAAGGACTCGAAAAGGTCAAGACACGATTCGAAACAAGTTTGATTAGGAATGATGATTTCACTCATATTGTACTTTGATGTATCGTAGTATATGTTATGTTCTGTGTTTATCCTATTTTGTTCTGAACTCAGCTCTGATACCAAGCTGTAACGCACCACCCCAAGACCAACATTAACAAAGAGAATTACTAGGTGATTCTATCTGCTAATGCGGAGAATAGGGATGGTTAGGAGCGACCATCTATAATCTTGTCTGAAACATCTACTGAATACGTCGATGAATGCTCTATATTTTTTTCTATCTCTCATGGATCAACATATCCAATAAATGCTTAATACAAAACTATAAGTGGCTAACAGATCTATTAGAACAAAATAAAATAACATAATGCAAATCACATCACAGAACAGTAAACATCATATATATAAATACATATACACTGATTCATCCAAGTACAATACAAAATGATACACAAAAGTGGTCCAGAGACCACACTATATACATCTAATCAAAATTACATATCAGAGTCAAGCGGAAGGAAATATAAACTACAAAAAAGTGCTAGGCTGATATCCAAGCAGATGCAACAAAGCTAAGTCCCATAACTGAAAGCTAACCTGAAACGACTCGGTCTGACCCGAGTATAAAATACACGGGTAATTCTTGCTAATGCAATCAGTTAATAAGAATAGACAATAATATGAAGCATATAATACAAGGTGATAATTCTTCTCGAATGGGAAGAAGCAATAGAAAGAACACACACCCTTGACTTAAGTGGACCAATGTCACTTAAGTATAAAAAGACCTCAAAAGAGGTAATTCAACAATAACACTCAAATATAGAAATAAATGCCTCATATCATCGGCAACATCCCAAAACATCTATAATTGTTTCAATGAACCATGTTCCCTAAAAAGGAGAAGTCTCAAATTCAAAACTCAAGAAACGCCATAGATGGCAAACACAAATATAACTCAAAATAGAGAGATCTCAAAACTCAAAGTACGCCAAATGGCAACTCATCAATACATACATACATACATACACACACACACACACACACACATATATATATATATATATATATATATATCTGCAAGAAGGAGATTATAAATCTCATATAAAAAGCCAAAGACGGCAACTCAAATCTCAAGTATAGACCCAACAGCCCAAAGAAGGGACGGACCCAACAACCCAATAAAAGAATGGACCCAACAGCCCAATAAGAACCTAACAACTCAAATCTCAAAATATTCACGTGCAAAATTCTTGTCCAATACTATATAAATTATAGGTACCTATCCCAGACGACAAAAGTCGTAAATCCCGGATGACCGAAGTCACACAAACTCGTGATGAGCCCAACAGCTCGATAAAGATTGGGCCCAATAGCCCAATATGAGCCCAATAGCACTAGTACTGGCATAACCCAGAATGTGTCACAAACTCTCCGCAAAGAACCCAAAAAGTGGTAACATGCGTCCCATACCACATGTTCTCACTAAACGGTTTACTAACCGCTAACCAATGCCACATTAGAAACTCATGACTTGTCTCATCTCATCGACAAGTATAAATAAACCTCGTGATAGTTCCTCATGAACCATAAATCTCAAAATAGGAAATTACAAAGTCAAAACTTGCCTCATATCATCGGCAGGTATAAAAACGTCGTAATGGTTCTCATCAACCATAACTCCTAAAATAGGAGACCTCAAACCATAATAACTCGCCAAATATTGGCAATCTTAGATAATTCCTGTAAATAGGAATTATAAAACTCATAATACGCCATAAAATGGCAAAACAACTCAGAATCGATAACTTCAAATAGCTTCGATCGTACAAGTCCGAAATTTACCAAAATAGTAAACGCAGGTGTTCCATACCACGTGTTTTACTAGATCATTTAATTCTCTTTCTCATACATTCGAATAGTGCAAAACTGTGTATTTAATATTTAAAATAATTTACTTTAGAAATAAACTTTTAAAACAAATTTACGAAATCAGTTTTGAAAACCGTATTTAGAAATTCCCTTATTATAGAGAATAAATAGATTTTATATTTGGAAATACTTTTAAAATGCTATTTAATAATTATTTGAATTGCCCCTTTTATTTCAAAATCGTTTGGAGAAACCCGTGCTCGAAATCAATGAAAAACCAATAAAATACTCAAAACTGATAACTCCAATTCAATTCGAATTCAATTCGAATTCAACTCAAAAATCAATTCAAATTCAATTCAAATTTGAATTTCAAATGCTCAAAATTTAGCTAGCCTATTGATAGGCATCATGAACATCAATCTCAATCTAAAAACATCACTTAAATAAGCAAAAGAAGATAGCAAAAACCGACTAAAAGAATGGCAAAACAACACAAGCAAAGAGGCAAAAAAGAGGGGCCATAGGTCGACCTCTCAACACCATAGGTCTACCGCATGGTCGACCTATGTAGTTGGGGTGTCGACCCCTATGTCGACAGGTCGGTCGACCTAGGCTACGAACTTTTCTAGTTCATTTCCAGCAGTTGCGATCTGATTTTTGAGGTGATACTTCACACAGCAAACAAACTATACAGTCGATGGAATTTTGCAGTAATCAAATACAACATATGAACTATCATCTGAAAGAAATCCAATAGCATTTCGTTGCCGGAATCAAAAGATATAAACATTCAAAGATGCAACCAAGAACAGATTTTCACAGAGAAATAAAAACTACAGAAAACACTTACAGACAGAAACTTTTACATAGATTCAAGTGATTGGCACTTTGAATTACCTAGAATTTGTGAGTTATTCAACTCACCTTGCTATATCAAAACAAAAACCCGGATTATTCTCTGAAAGGAAGAAGCTTGGGTTGAATTTGAGCTTCCACAACCTGTAAAACTATGAAACAGGTGCATGCAAGAAAGAAGAAAGCAGTTAACAAACAATCGTTCACAAATTTGGATTTTTGATGAAATATTAGGTTTTAGATTTTGATTACCTGTAGATTTAGCTTCAAATTGATTTTTAAAACACTAAATTTGAGTTTAATTTGATGATTTTTGGCTAGGGTTTGTAAGAGGAAATGGGTTTCTTAAGTTTTGAAGCTTCAGGAAATTTGAAGGAGAATGAAGGTACATACTTCATTTCTTTCTCTTTTCTGGTTTACTAATAGGTTGGGAAAGATACTAATGGGTTGAGACCCATTAATCAAACAAAAATAAAATGGCTAAGGTTATTTATTCAACACATAAATCAAAAGGCTTCATATTTACATTATATAAAAGAACAAAGCCATTTTCTTCCAATTTTCACACAAATAAAAATTTGTAAACTTACAAACATAAGCAATAAAATATATTCCATCATATGAAAAGATTTACTTTTATTTTTTAATTATGAAAACCCTTAATTTCCAAAAATACACTAATTTCACCAATAAATGCAAAAGTTCACATTTTTAACTTCTAAAATTCAACAAAAATTGTTTTCTTACTTGGAAAAATATAACAAACCACTTTAAACTCAAATTCATAATCAATACATATTTTTAAACCCAATTTCACCTTTTTATTAAATATAACACACTTTTAAAAATTAATTAATTCTTTTAAAAATTATTAAAAGAAGCAAATGGCAATAATTAATAAAATTATTGCACTATCACCAAATAAAAATCATCTTCCACTTATTATTAACTCAAACTATTATAATAAAGTTCCCAAAACTTTATTTTCTCATTTATTCCCAAAATTTATTGTTTATTCCAAATAAACAATATAAATTTCCAATTTATTATTAATTCTCAATATTATATTATAACTACCGTTATAATTTAATATTTACAGGTAATCACTAAAACCAGGGTTGTTACATTCGTCTGCCAGAAAAGTAATTTTCAGCACTGAAATGCTCAGAGCGTAATGAAAAGACAAAACACATGAGTCGAAACTAAAAGGTCTTATATAAGTTAAATCAACAGTAAATAAATATGAGTGTAATGGCTTTAGAGATGTTTACGGGGTTTTACATCTACTATCCAATGTGTAACGTGCATGCAATAACTTAAGAGATGTTCGGGATTGTCATCTCCTAAGGATCTGTTAAACTATTTACTATGTAGTAATATACGCTATTATAATATGTCTATCAGTAAAGTAAAGTATTAAAATAGCGTTAAGGCGTTACCTATATCCCCTTTGACACATTTTATATATTCTCGTAGTCTATACAGTAATGTAATTCCTCCATAAACTAGAGGGTTATCATAGGGCACTCCATAGGTATGGTACAAACCAAACTTGTAATGGGCGTGATAAGGCATGTGGCAAGGCACGCGAAGCAATGCCCAGGGTAGGATACTACCGTTTTGCAGATCCGGACTGGTGGTAACGCATAGCAGCTACTACCGCCTACCTAGGAACACAGTCCCAAAATCAAATTGAGGGGTGGCCACCAAATCAATTACAAAGCAATAAATATGGTCTCGAAGAAATGTGTCCGATCGGAGGTGCAACCTCACTTGGCCCGACATGGCTCCTGTTTTAGCCACATCAAGCTGACCCGAGGGGTCAGGGCTACATTAATACCTCATACAGAATCGTTCGTCAAATCATCCTACTACATTCTGGAATCTCCACCACGTGCATAGTTGTTAAAGTGGTTTTCGGTATTGGCACAGAGTATGACAATATCCGATCCCGGTCACTTTAACAACCAAACGCTTATTACACACTGGATGGTTCTTTTTTATTTCCAAAACCATTTCATATTGATATCACTTTCGAAATCATATTCACTTTCGAAATCATATTTTCAAAATAGGTTAAACCCTCATTTCAAAATCATCATATTTACTCAAAATATCTCATTTCACTAGAAAATATCTTTTCAAATCCCAACTTAAGTTATAACATCATTTAACCATATTCACTTTTAAATCCAGAATTTAGATATAAACAATTCAGCCTTGCACTGTTTGAATTTTTGAAAATAGTTTGGATAGTCATAAATAGTTTAAATAGTTTTAAAATAATTTAAAATACTTTAAAATAGATTAAATTGTTTAAAATAGGTTAAAAATATATTAAAATAGATTAAAATAGATTAAATAGATTAAAATAGATTAAAATAGTTTAAAATAGTTTTAAAAATAGGTTAAAATGGTTTAAAATAGTTTAAAAATAGATTAAATATAGTTTTAAAGTTTAATATAAAATGGTTTGATTATTAAAATGGTTTACATAGTAAACATTTTGAAAATCTAAATAAATCTGAATTTAAAAATAATATATCTTTAAACAGTTTATATAAAAAAAAATTGAAATTAATATCGAATTAAACTATTTCTTCCATTTCAACAAATCTGGACCATATCCAACTTTCAAATCAACAAAACTCAATTTTAAACTTTCAATTCAAATTCTCAACAAAACCATTTAAATCTATATCGATTTCAAATCCATGTTTGAACTACAAATTTAAACTACTTCAAATTCAGTGGATTTCGAAGTTCAAATATTCAAACATTTTCAATAGCTCAATTTCGATAAATTTCATTTATATTTCAAATTCAACTTAGAAATTTCAATTTAAATTCTTTTAAACAATTCATTTGAACCAATTTCAATTTCAACATTTAAAGCTTGGATTTTCGAAAGTAATTCAATTTATATAAATAAAAATTTATTTTGTCAAGCTATCCATAATTTCCTTAACAAGTGTAAAATTCTGAGAAAGGTTAATTCCACTAACATTGCATTAATTCCTAAGGTTACTCCTCCTTCCAAATTTTCTTCTTTCAGGCCTATCTCGTGTTGTAACGTTCTATACAAATGCATTTCAAAAATTCTAGCATCTAGATTAGTATGTGTTCTGCCTACTATAGTGTCTCTCAACCAAGCAGCATTTATCCCATCTAGGAATATTCTTGATAATGTTCTTCTTGCCTAAGAATTGTTGAAAGGATATGGCAAATGCAATGTCTCTCCAGCTGCTGCTCTTAAAATTGATATATCTAAAGCTTATGACTCTATTCATTGGGTTTCTATTGTGAGGATTATGGCTATGATGGGATTCCCTAAAACCTTTGTTTCTTGGGTATATACTTGCATATCTACCCCGTCCTTCTCTGTGATTGTTAATGGTAGAACTGTTGGCTATTTTGGTAGTCAAAAAGGAATAAGGCAGAGAGACCCAATATCTTATTATTTATTTCTTTTGGTTATGGAAGTCCTCAATGTTACTCTCAAGAACAAATTCTCGCAAAAGCTCATTAAGTTCCACCTTAAGTGCTCTCTCCATCAAATTTCATCTATTATGTTTGCTGATGATGTGATGATATTTTCTAAACCTGAAGCTTCCTCTTTAAGTGAAATATTGAATGCTCTGCAGTCCTTTTACCTTATGACAGGTCTATCCATTAACCAGTCCAAATCTTCCTTTCTTATTGCTAGTGTCTCTGATGATCATACAGCTAGTTTGTATCATCTCAGTGGGTTCTCTAGTATGCTCTCTGATATGAGGTATCTAGGTCTTCCCATTATTACTAAAAGAATTTCAATTGCTGATTGTCTTCCCCTATATAATAAGATTACTTCTGTCATGAATGCATGGGAAAATAGGAGTATGTCTCAAAGTGGTAGGCTTGTTCTCATAAAATCTGTTGTGTTCCCTTCCTTGGTCTATTGGGCTCGTTCAGTTATCCTACCTGGTAGGCTCCTACACCTTGTTCGGTCTGCCATGTTTCGATTCTTCTGGACTGGCAGTATTCAAAATAAGATACTTTTGCCTTGTTCGTTTTCTAAGTTTGAGACGACTTTAAAGTTGGGTGGTCTGGGTATTTTAAATGCAAAAATGTGGAACATAGCTGCTATCAGTAAACATTTTCATGATGTCATAAATAAGAAAGACAGTCTTTGGGTCAATTAGACATGGAAGTATAACATCAAGCAAGGGAAGTTTTGGATAATGGACATAGCGCAAGACAGTAGTTGGTCCTGGAGGAATATTCTTAAACTCCGAGATGTCTTTCTTCCTATGATTCAGTATCATGTCCACCATAACTCTGATATTAGTTTTTGGGATGAACCTTGGGTTAGTTCTGGTATGATTCTATCTAGATTATTTGATCATGCTATGATTGTACAGTCTGGTGTTAATCGAGAAGCTAAAGTTAGTGATTACTTCAATGACGACAGAATTCAACTACCTTAGAATAGTAGTCATGTGGTTAGGCAACTTTGGTGTTTAATTCAGAGCAGCAGTTACTGTTATGAGCCCTCTTTATTTGTGTCTTGGAACAAGAAGCCACATTGTATTAAGTTGGTTTATAATCACCTAGTTGGTAACATTGTCTTGCCAGCTGCAAAGTGGTACTCTGTATTATGGACTTCTGACTCTACCCCGAGAGAAAACCTTATGTTTTTGAAGGTTGTTAGCAGTGCTCTGCTCACCAGAACTGTGTTAAATAATTATGGGTTTAGTTGTTACCCTGAATGTGTTTTTTGTGAGCAGTATGTGGAAACAGTTGGACATCTTTTCTTTGACTGCCCTAAACTGTATGAACTGGTTGATAGAATTGCTTGTAAAATACAAAGCTCTGTTGCCTCTGCCTTTTCAGTTATCAACTGGAACATTATATTAAAGGCAACTAGGTGGAAGACCAACAAATTCAGAGTTTTGGTGATTTGCATTAAAATTTATATGGATGTGATATGGAAGGAGAGAAATTCTATCGTGTTTGATAATAAGAGAAAGAGCATTGGAACACTTTGGTCTGAAGTAAGGGAAAGAATATACTTGCAACTGAGAAGGAGAGAGTGCCTTTTCCTTGAAATTATGATCAGCAGTTGGTGTCATTGATTATTTGTTCCTTGTTGTCTTTTTTCTTCTTTGTTTTCCCTGTTTCTTTTTGATTCAAAGCTTGTTTTGAATCATTTTTATTGTGCTTGCAATAAACTGGTAGGGGCCCAGTTAACCCCGCTGGCTTTGCCAAAAAAAATATTATATTTCAACATATCATTTAACTGGATTCAGAAATTAAGGATTTAAAATCATTTAATTTAGCTAATCCAGTGTCCGTATATAATTTTCCACCCTATGGTCAAGTGATACGGATATCTATCATTTCAACCCGCAAAAATTTAAATTTACGGGTATATATCATTTCAACCCGCAATCTCGAGTTAAAATTTAAATCCATAAAATTGCTCGAGTCTATCATTTCAACCCATAACGATTTTTCCCTAATCTATAGATCGCTCGGGTATGTATCATTTCAACCCATAGTGATTTACTAACAATAAACTAAGGGAACTTGCAGTGTGATAACAACATATAAATAAACATACATCCAATCATCCAAATATCAACAATTAAACATCCAGCACAATTATCATTCAAATCAACCAATAAATAACAACAATTAACTGGTTATCATTAACAGGTATTTAACTGGCAATTCAAAATTCAATATTGAATTAAATGCCGATTAAATACAATAAAAGTCAGATTTAACTAGAATAACAATTTAAATATACCAAACAGCAATCAATCAATTTCTAATCACATTATAAATTTAATTTAACTGACATAAGATAGTTTAGTAGTCATGAGTGGATTAATATGCTCACCTTTGATTTTCAATCGATTTAAAATCCAAAAGGCCCAAATTTGAACAGTCTCAGAATCCAGCCCTACCGAATGTTTAGTAGTCATGAGTGGAGAAAACCGCGCGTGAATCCGAGCTCGTATGAGAAAGTTACGCCCGTGAGAAAATTTAATTTTTAGAAATTAAATTAAAATGAATAAAGCAAACAAAATTTACCACGTCACCACCGAAGCCCTACCGAAACTATAAAAATCCGCAAATTTTGAAAATATTTTAAGTGAAAATTTATTTGAAACTTTGAATTTGACTATTTTAAATTTGAGAAACTTGGAAAATTTAAAGGATATTTTTGAGTTTTGATGTGAAATATTTTTCCAAATTTAATAAAATAAAGATTTTTCTTAAAATGCAAATTTTGGTCAACTTTGGTCAAAGTTTGACTTTCTATGAAAATTTTTAAATTTTGAATTTTTAAGTTTTATTTTTTTTGTGAAGATGAATTTAATTTTTACATTTTCCCAGTTTTTCGTTTTGTTAAATTTTGATGTTTACTTCTCATATTTTGCAACTTTTGGCGTATTACACGTAGTTATTTTCCCTACAACTTCTATTTTATTTTTGTTGTGATTTGTTTGGGCTTAGACCATTTGGGCTAGAAAACCTTTAGTTACATGAGTAGCCTATATATAATCTCCTAGGGTTTTGGCTAGCTTCCACATCCATTCATTTGTGCCTCCACAGAAAAGTGTAAGTCTTCTTCTCCTTCATCTTCCTTCTCCAAAACCCAAGACTTCTTCCCCTCTTCCTCTCCAATTTTCCTCCTCCTCCTCTTCATGAATTTCGGCCACACCTATCTCCACCTTCCCCGATCACCAAACTCCAACCAAAACCCCTTTCTCCTCTTCCTTTTCCCTTCTTCTTCTTCACAATTTTCGGCCTCTACCTCTTCTCCTCCAACCAAAAACACCATGGTCGAAGCTCCACAACCCCTTCCCCTTGCCTTGCCTTGGCCGTGACCATCTCCTCCATCACAAAAACCCTTAGGCCGAGCCTCCATCACCAAACCCTAGCCTAAGGCCAAACACACCAAACCAAAACCCTAGCCTAACCCTAAACCTAGCTATGGCCGAACCCATCTCCACCAAAACCTAGCTATGGCCGAACCCACCTAATCCAAACCTAGCCTAGACCAAACCAATACTACCTCTAGACCAAGCCTATGCAATCCCTAGACAAGCCCTCTTATGTATTTTGCAAATATATATTTTTCTATTTTATTTTTCTATGTAAAATTATTTGTTTACGTATGGAATTTTTTTTTATTTTTCAAGCGTCAGATTTGGATTCTCCTCTCACTCAAACTGGTCCGTAGTTTGTTGATTTTTGTATTGCGCTTTGAATCACTTTTCCAACTAAAGAAAGGTGAGTAATCAATCTTGACATACGTACTTGTTTATTTGATGAATTGATGACAATTGAATTGTTAGGATATGTATATGCAAGTTTGACATTTCACATATGATTTTATTTTGTTATTTCATATGTTTATATCATGTTATTTCATATCCTTATATTATGTCATTCATGTGATTTTTATTTTGTTATTTCATATCGTATTATACCTGTTTGATCATATGCCATGATATGCTGAATATTGTTTTGATTATTTCATATTCTGAAATCATACTGCAAGTTCCATCACTATGGGTTGAAACGATACATACCTGAACGATCTTTAGATTAAGGAAAATTGTTATGGGCTGAAATGATAGGCCTGAGCAATTTTATTTGACTTGGGATTACGGGTTTGGAATGATATAAAACCCGAAAAATTAATAAATTACGGATTGAAATGATATATGTCTGTATTTACTTGACCCTAGGGTAGAGAATTTTATACAGACTTCGTGGTTGAGTTAAAATGATTTTTCTAAAAATTATTAAGTATTTTGGATTTTTATATATGAATCTCAACTAAAATTTATTGTAATAATTTCTATGAATTTGTTTACATGTGTTAAAATTTTATAAGAAATAAATAGTTGGAAATGTAAATTTTGGAATCTAATTTACAGTATGAAGGTTAATTGAAATTTTATAAGCATATTTGACTTAATAATAGTATTTTATTCTAACCTATAAATTGTATGTTTTAATTCATGTAATAGTGATTAAAATAAATGTTTGGTGAAAAGAAATGTAAGTTAAAACGTACATTTGACATGTAAGTTTTAACAAATGAAAATGGTATGATTTGGGAAATAAAAATGATAAATGTCATTTACTGAAAAGAAATAAAAAGGTAAGTAAAAATACTTTTAACTTGGTATAAAGATTTATGCTTTAAAATTTGATGTTTTAGTGACAAAGTTATTAAATCAAAGGTGTGATTTCTTTAAATGGCTAAATAGCTTAAATTTGAGTAATATAATAGGAAGAATAGGATGACTATGATAAAAACAGTAAATATATATATATATATATATATATATATATATATACTATTTGATCATATAAACTATTGTAGTAGGAAGTATTACAGTAACAATTCAAAACTGCTGCAATTTCTTACGGCAATTCAAAACTGCTATAGTTTCTTACTGTAACAATTCTGCACTGCTGCGGATTCTTACAGTAACACTTCTGCACTGCTACGAATTCTTACCGTAACAGTTCTGCACTACTGCGAATTCTTACAGTAGCACTTCTGTACTGCTGCGTTTTCTTAAAGGTGACAATTTTTGAATGCTACAATTTTCTTAAAGGTTACATGTATGGTTCTAAAAGTTACATTCTTAAAGTGCTATGATCTCTAAACTTTTATGTTTAAAAAGGGTTATAATTAAATGAATTTGGAAGTATTACTACTTTGGAAAAATGAATATTATTTTAAAAGAATAATGATATGGAATTTATATGGTTTAAAAGGAATATGTTTGATATGAAATATAAACCATTTGAAATTTATATAACCACGGGTTATAATAACGATTGGTTGTTAAAGAGACCGGGATCGGATATGGGCATACTCTCTGTCGATACCGAAAACCAATTTAACAACTGCGTACGCGGTGGAGATTCCAGAATGGAGTAGGATGGTGGCGACGATCCTAGAGGTATATTTACGTGGACCTAACTCCCATGATTTAGCATAAGGTGGCTAAAACATGAGCGATTCTCGGGCAAGGAGGTAGCTCCTCTAATCGTATACACTTCATCATTAGCCATTCTATTACTTTGTGATTGATTTGGTGCGCACCTTTGATTCGGGAGTGTGGATCGAGTTGGGCGGTAGTTGCGGCTATGCGTTACCAATAGTCGGGATACGTAATTGGTATATCTACCCTGGCATTGCCTAGTCGTGCCGTGTCACCTACCCTAGCGTGCCTTCTACGAGATTGTTTTATACCATACCTATGGAGTGCCATCTGACGACGCCCAGTACGGGGGAGATTACGGTACTGTATAGACTACGGGAATATATAAAATGTGTTAAGGAGTATATGGGTAACGCCTTAACGCTATTTTAATAGGTTACTTTACTTTAGACATTATTATAATAGCGTATATTACTATATAGTAGATAGTTTAACAGATCCTTAGAGGATGGGTGATCCCAAGCATCCTTTAAGTAACTGATGCATTCCTTTACAGTTCACTTGAGTTGATTTACATTTTATAAGTATGTATGTCATGACTTGAGTGTTTTGTGTATTGCTTCACGCTCGGGTCAGCCTGAGTTCCACAACTTTGGTTTCATCCTCTTTCGAAGCTAGAAATCCACTGAAGATTCAGTCATCTACTTGATATTTTATTCCAGTTATTTCCACGCCACTTTTGCTTTTGTAGTAGCAACTTATGTATCTAACTTTACAAGTATATTTGTTTCCAGACTTGGTATTATGTATTAGTTTTGAAACTTTGTATCTAAGAGCTTCATGAACTACTATGTTTATTTATTCCCCTGTGAAGTTATTCTGATATTCTGTGTCTGTGATTCTGTGATTGATTTTATTTGCCCCAAATTTTATTAACAATATATTATTTTGAATTATTCAAGTCTAACATGTGTGGTTTTATTGTCTATTTGAACGGTCCAAAATGGCGGGATGTTACAGTTGGTATTAAAGTTTTGGTTTTAGGCAAACCTTAGCCTAAGGGGCAAAAACTCATTAGAGATAGGGTAGAAATACCCTAGAATGAGTAAAATCAATCTTAGAATCATTCTTTGTGAGAGAACCTATTTTCAAGTATAAAATGATTTAAATTGATTTTAAATGATTTTTAAAAGATTATTTTGGATATAAAAATTTTCTTGTTTTAAAATTCCTTTTCTTAGAATTTTTCCTTCCTTTCGAATCCACCTTGTTTTATAGAATTCTTTGATTAGGATTTCCAGTCTAGTTGGATCTTTTTGTCTATCTTTTCCTTTATCTTTGTCCTAAAATACATTCTTGAATTTCCAAGATGAATCGTAGGAATGCCAGAGGTCGTGGTGTTGCCCCAGTTCTAGCACCAGTTGCACCCGTTAGGTTCACTACTCTCTGTAAGGAGTTCACCCAGTTAGGTGGTACTAAGTTTTCAGGATCAGAGACGATCATTGAGGCTCAGCAGTGGCTGAGAGGTTTGGAAAGGATTTTTGTTGGTTTGGAGATCACTGACGCTCAGAAGCGCCAGTTAGCAGCATGGCAGTTAAAGGAAGCATCACTAGATTGGTAGGAGTCTGTTATAGCCAATACCGTTGAGGAAGATATTTCTTGGGATCGGTTTAGGTATTGTCTTAAGTTAGTCCTTTTGAATTTGGTTTAGGTTATCCCTTTTGAATCTTTCTTAAGTTTAGATATCTTGTTTAGGGAGGCTTTTGTGACGAAGTGGATGCCAGAGGCTGGGAAGTCTCAGCTATACAGGGAGTATATGGACCTTAAGTAGGGGGATATGTCATTTGCTGAGTATGAGAGGAAGTTTGATGAGCTTTCCAATTTTGGTCCTAGTTTGATTGATACCCCTCTTAAGAAGAATGAGAAGTTTATAGCTGGAGCTCACCCGGAGTTTTATGATCGACTGATTTCTCATATGCACAGCCATTTACGGCATTGATGGATATGGCCATTAGATATGAGAACGCCACTTCTAAGGAATCATCTGTTGCTCGTGCACCTTCATCTCAGCCGTCTTCTAGCAACTCTAAGAAGAGAAAGTCAAATTTCCAGCGTTAGAAGCAGAATTGGCTCAAGAATCAAGGTTTAGGACTTCTTCTTCCCAGAAGCAGCCTATTGATCTCCATCACTTGCTTTAGGTGTAACGACCCGTAAAATTTTCAATAACTAAATTTTTTAAGTTATAAATTTTAACATAAAAATGTTGTATTAAGTTTAAGACATTATTTACAGTGATTTGTATATACATATTTGTGTGCGTTAATTTGACTTAAGATGTGACGCCCCACCTCTATACCCAAGCTAACCAAGAACACTACGATGTAGTGCTGTCAATTAGCGCGGAGAATAAGGCTGTGGAGGAGCGACCATCCATGTAACTTCTTTGTGCGAGCACCGATACGTCAGATAGAATAGAATGCATATCTTTTAAGGAGGAAATCCGACATACCGATACAAACACAAAGCTATCACACGGTGGCTATATATAATCTTCGGAAACAAACATAGAAATAATCATAACATAAATCAGTCACAGACATCCATATCACAAAGGCGGAAGAAGATATGAATAAATATATAACACATGAAAGTGTACATCAGAGTAGTGGTCAGAAAGATCCACGATAATACAAAAGAATAGCATCACGTGCTATACAAAAGAATAAGTACACAACATAGAGTCTATATCTCAAAGGTGTACATCCAAAAACTACAAATCTATGTAGTTAGCCAAAAGTCAGAAATATCCTGAAGAGAAGTCAAGCAGAAGCACCTGTAACATCTCGGTCTGACCCGAGTATTATTTATAAGAAAATAATAAACGGATCAGTCTAACTATAAATATCAGATGATATGGTATACAGTAAGAGGCATGACATGAACATGTAATAACCATAGCGACATACTACTATAAGTACGTAAATGATAATCAACAAAAGATTTATCAATATCACAAGAATCTTCTCAAAGATAAAATAGGGTATCATACCCTAAACTTGTATTCATAACAAGTCAATAACACATGAATTCACCAATGCACAAAAACTGATATCATATCAATGAAAATCATGAAAATTGGTGAAGCACAAAATTCCAGAAATCATCATCAGAAATCCAGAAAACACATAAAGGGGGGAGGCCTAACACATGAATGGGAGCATGAAAACTCACCTACGCGTAAACACATGACGAGAAGTTATCTCATGGAAGCTATCCATTAAATTTTTACACATGAATGGCCCGAAGACCATAGGAAATGTGATGGCGAAACATCACATAATCGGGGTATAGTCTCCCACGTAGACAAAGAGACATCGCTCAATCGCTAGTCTAAATCACAAAAATGATCGTCATGATCATAAGGAAGTGTCAATCACACCAAGCCAGTAAATATATGAGTTTAGCTTCATGTCCCATAACCACTTGCTTAACTTAAATATTTACGAACAAGCTGTAAATCTTCACTAGGAAATTGTCACAAAAAGGGTTCAATCGAACAAGTCCAAGAGCTAACCGACGAAGTGAACGCAAGCGTTTCATACCACTCGTTTTACTAAGTCGTTTAAGTCGATTTCTCATTCGAGTGAAGTAAAGGCTTGTATATACTAGTAGATTGAAAATCGGTTTGAGAAAACGAACTTTTGATACTTAAAATAGTGTTGAAATCGCTTTGATGAAAGAGTTTTGATATTTACTATTAGTATTGAAACCTTCATATATCTTTAAAGTGACAAGTCATAAAACGATGGTAGAACAAATCAATTCACGTTCGAAGACGTGAGTAAAGTCCAAAGAAGTCAATCCAAAACCATCAAAGTAGAAATTCTGATCAATGTTTTTCAGACGAGATTGCCTACGCAGAGTAATACGGGGTTCGACCTAAATGAATGAATAAAAACCCAGTGTAAACAAAACATATCTTAATAAGTAATAAATTTCAAGATTCATAGTGTGTAAAGAAACTGTTGAAGTATGCATTTAAAGGGCACGTTATCTGATGGAGTAAATAATGTATATAAGAAAACGTATAAGAATTCAGGCGTCATTTTGAGCGTAAAATTTTGAGTTAGTTATTGCGTCTATAGTGCGCATTCCAAATGTGTATACCGTAACTTAAAATGGTTAAATAAATCAGTAAACGTACATTTTTGAGTAAGAATGAAGCATATCCATTTCAATTTTCCTTTAACCATGACTGGCCATTTACCTTTTAGGGACATCCCATTTTCTCTTTTGCTTCAAACATTTTATTTGGTATGAAATCTTTGATTTTTCTAACATTCATATCCTTAATTAGTTCTTTCCTTATTTTATCTATCAGTAAAACTTTCATCTTTTAAACTAAATCATCAATGCAAGTTTCTTGTCACGTAAGCAGTATATTTGTTTTCCTATCAGTTTGCCTTTTTGTTCCCATTTGATTTGCACACGTTACTTTTCCTTGCGTGCAAAGCTTCTGCCTATAAATAAAAACCTCATATCACATTTCCTCACCTTAAAATTTTTCTACATCTCCATTTGCTTCTTTTTTTCCATGAGCAGGGAAATCAGGTAATGGTTTTATTCATTTTTTTTCCTTCTTCTTTTGTTTGTTATATTTTTGTTGTCCACTTCATGCTCATCTACACCCTACCTTCCTCTCTCCATCTAGTGAAGTGGTCAAGTCAAAATTTGATTCCATTCGTTCAGTTTATTTCGAAATTTTTGTGTTAAATTTTACTTAGTTTTGATGTTGAATTTATTCGTTCCTTTTCAAGAATAAAAAAAATCTGGTCGCAGCCTTCGCAACTATTTGATCGTGCTTCTGTGCATTCTCTTTTCAAAGTGTTACCATCATTCTTGAATCAAAATCTTCAACGGCAATAAGGTGAGTAATTCTCACCAGACAATGTGTACTTATATAACTAGTAAACTGACACCATTTGAATCTGTAAAATTTTATCATCTTGTTATAACTGTTATATTCTGATCATATAATGTTTACTCCTGTTATTACATATGCTATATCATCTATTACTGTTATATGATGTTATTCTGTTCATTTTATCAGTTTATCACACTGCAAGTTCCCTGTAGATTAGGTTCATTATGGGTTGAAATGATACATACCCGAACGGACCTTAGAATAGGGAAAGATCGTTATGGGCTGAAATGATAAGCCTGAGCGACTTTTTATTTATTTTATTTAACTTGGGATTGCGGGTTTGAAATGATAGAACCCGGTTTTTCTTTGTAAACTGCGGATTGAAATGATACATATCTGTATCACTTGACCTAGGCTAGAAAATTATATACAGACTCGTGGTTTATATATTTTTCTGAAAATTTTAAAATATTTTAAAAATGTAAATATTATGATATTTTGATTTAAATTGTATTAAAATGATTTCTATAAAATATTAATGATTTCTATGAATTAAATAAGTGAATTAAGTAAATGGTGAAGTAGAATTTGAAATATAAGTTAATTTTGGAATTTATGATTTTGTGTTTAAATGGAATTTATGTAAAGTAAGAAAATATGACAAATTTGATTTAAAAGATGAATTTAATGATTCTCATTAAGTAATAATAATTTTTAAAAAGTGTTAATGATTTTGTATAAACTAAAATATGAAATAAATGAATATTTAAGCTGAATTTGGAAATACAACTTAAATTGAATTTTGTGGAATTTGTTTGAAAGTGAAATTTTAATTTAGTAAAATAAATGGAAATAAGTTATATTTTGGAAACTTAAACTTAGTTGTTAAGTTAAGAATTTAATTAAAGAAATGAAAATTTAATTGTTATTTAATTTGATTTTTTTTTGAAATTTGACTTTATAAAATAATAGAAATAAGGGTATTTAAATGATTGTTTTTAAATGTTAAATTATATGATTTATAAGTTAAATGATTTATATTAAAAGTTAAATATGTCTAGAATTGTAAATAAAACTCTGTCTTTTGTTAATGGACTAGTTTAAAACATAACATTTCGTAGCATTTTCTAAGTGCTGCGAAAGTTGATTTTTCTTTGTTTAATAAATTCAAATGAATAAATGATCTTTGAAAAATATTAAATTTTGGAAATTAAATATTTAATGAATTGACATTAAATGATTTAAATGGAATATTTGATTTGGGAAATACAACTATTTTGAAATGTGATTAAATGGTATTTAAATTTAAATTAAATAAATGATGCTTTGAAAAGATATTGAAATGAATCAGAAATGATATTAAATCATGGAATGAATAATTGAAGTTTATATTAGTATGGAAAATATTTGGTTTAATTGTAATTTGAATTTATTTAAAAGATATTGGACTTATGAAATATAGGATATTAAAGCTTTGGAATTTATTTTATAATTTGAATAGTTATTTTGTGAATTAAATCTATATTTGAAATTTATAAGATTTGAAATGGTCTATGGAAATTTAATTGAAACAAATGATTGAATTTAATTGAAACTTTGGAAATTTTAATACTTGATTTGAAAGTATAATAATTACACTTTTAAATGGTTTTAATGAATTAATTTGTTGGAATATAAACTATTTAAAAGGCAACTTGAAATCATAGTAAATGAATGATATCTTTAAATTTAAAAGTATTTAAAGTTTAATATTTAGATTTGAACTCAAATGATAATTTGATATATTAAAATGATTTGAAATGAAGTTTTGGAAAGTTATGATATTTTGATATATTGAAATGATTTGAAATGATATGATATTTTAAATATATTGAAATGGTTTGGAAATTATTTAAACTTTATTTTGATAAAGATTTGGATTTGAAATGATATTCTATTTTGAAGTATAAACTGTTTTTAAATTATAACCACGGGTTATAATAACGATTGGTTGTTAAAGAGACCGGGATTAGATATGGACATACTCTCTGTCGATACCAAAAACCACTTTGACAACTGTGTACGCGGTGGAGATTCCAGAATGATGTAGGATGGTGGCGACGATCCTAAGGTAAATACGTGGACCCAACTCCCGTGAGTTGGCATAAGGTGGCTAAAACAGGAGCGATCTCGGACCAGTGAGGTAGCACCTCTTATCGGACACACTTCTTCGATTCCATTCTATTACTTGTGATTGATTTGGTGCGCACCCTTGATTTGGGAGTGTTGTTCGAGGTGGAGCGGTAGTGGCTGCTATGCGTTTCCATTAGTCCGTGTGCGTAATTGGTATATCTACCCTGGCATTGCCTTGTGTGCCGTGTCACCTACCATATCGAGCCCACTACGATTTTGGTTTAAAGATCCGACCGCGTTAAGGTTCACCATCCCCTTAACGCTATTTTCTATATGATTATACTTTACTAATTAGACACTACTGTATATAGCGTATATTACTACATAGTAAATAGTTTAACGGATCCTTAAAGAATGGGCGATCCCAAGCATTCTTTGAGTTACTTGTACCTTTATTATAGTTCACTTGAGTTGGTTTACATTATATAAGTATATATTGTCCTGACTCGAGTGTTTTGTGTTTTGCTTTACGCTCGGGTCAGCCTGAGTTATTCACAGATTTGGATTTCCACTCTCTTGGAGATTTGAATCGCTGGAGATTATCTGCTTGTCTTGTCCTATCTACTTCAGTTCCGTTGTCCTACTTAGGTTGTACTTGGTTATTTTATTGAGACTTCTGTTGTTCTCTATTTCTTTTGTTATATCTTATGTAACTCTGATATATTTATATAGTAGCTTCATGAACTACTATTTCTTTTACTTCCGCTGCATTATTTTACTCTGTGTCTGTGATCTGTGATTATATTTATTTACTGTATATTCTGAGATTTGCCAAATTTTATTTACAACGCGGTATTTTGAGCAATTCAAGTCCGACATGTGCGGATGCGAATGGTTGAAAATATCGGGTCGTTACAATTGGTATCAAAGCTTTGGCTTTGAGGCAAAACTCAGCATATGGAGTAGATTTATTTACAGAATCACTTTCGTTCGAGTTTGAATCTTTTCCTCTTGATTCGAATTTCCTTTGAAATTTTTGGAACGCTCCCTGCGGTTCCAAAATTCATTCTTGTCCCCCACTATGCATCTTCTTTTGATTCTGGAGTATCGCATAACTCCACTTTGAATGAGCTTTATAGTGAATTGGCGGTCTCGCCATTATTCTAATGACTTGTAAAAGGGTGAAAACTCCTTTACAATTAACATCGATTCACCAAAGATTTATATCTATCCTTGGTTTAGATGCTAATATCTTTTGTTATTCCAAACTCTATCTCTTGAGATCAAATGTAGATTTACCCTAGAAAATCCATATTGAACTTATTCTTTAAGTCACGGTTGACCCGGTTAAGGTTGCCCGCGATTTATCTAAGCTTATCCATCTTCATATTTTGATAATTAATCATCTTGTCTTTGTTTCCAAAATATCTCCAAACAATTTGAATTATACTTGTAAATCTATGTTTGTTTTATATATTGTGTTGTTTGAGTTGTTGATGTTGATTTGGGCTTCCGATCGATTCGTCTGATCAACGCTATCGATAGGATTTCTAAAACACTTTGACAGAACAAACTGACACAATATTATTTTAAAAATTTGGTTAATGAAATAAATTTTGATAAGTAAATATTATGGAACTTAATAAATTGATTTAAATTGATTATTTGAAATGATAATACTTGATTTATCATTCTATAAATGAATTTATAAATAGTTGTTTATAAATTTGATTTGGGAACTGAAATGAATTTAAATCAAGAAATTTGAGAATTTAATTTCCGATGATTTCAAACCTTGTGTTTAAAGTTTTAAAGGATATATTATTTAAAGTATTTTTGAATAGAAATTTGTTTCCAAAGAATTTTAAAGTTTTTTTTAAAAAAAAAATCAGTGCTCTTCTCTATGTCGCTGGAAAATAATTTCGGTGATGACTGCAGCATCATCGACATTCATTTTCGAGTTTCAAAGTGAAGAAACCATTCTGTAGTCTTGCTACAGCTTTGTTTTGGGAAATTTGATTGATTTGAATTTCTAAAGTATGATTTGATTTATAATATATATAGATATATGATTTAAATTTGATTTGACAAATTATGTACATACATTTATTTATCTATAAATTGTTTGAAAGGAATCGGAAATTTTATTCTTAAATTCTATCTTAAATAATAACTTCAAGTATAAAAAGAAAATCAAAGTTTTGAATAAATATTCAAGCTTGAAATGATTGAATTAGAATGTTTATAGTGTATATTAATTTTAGAAAGTTTATTTGTATAATTCTCAATTGCATTCCAATATAACTTACCTTAAAATTTTAGAAGTTAACAATGTAATTGGATAATATACAATATAAAAAGATTTTTATAAATAAAATTTGAGTGGTTATAATAAATATTATACACTTAAATTTTAGTTATAAAAATATTAACAGAGGTAAATAGACTAAAAGGTTAATTGGATAATATACAATATAAAAAGATTTTTATAAATAAAATTTGAGTGGTTATAACAAATATTATACACTTAAATTTTAGTTATAAAAAGATTAACAGAGATAAATAGACTAAAAGGTTAATCGAATAATTTACAATATAAATGATGTTAAGGGAATTAAAAATAAATTAAAACAGTTATAATAAATGTAATCTACTTAATATGTGTGATAAGATATATTAAGTAGAATATATTTAATAATAATCTGGAATAAAGAAGAATTAAATTTGTTGAATAAAAGATGATTATTATAAATGATTATACAAATTTATGATTTTAGAAATTGTTAATTTCAAAATAATTGGATAATAAGATAATCAATTTGGAAATCGTTAAGATTGATTTAACTTCGGTAAAAATCAAATGGATTAAATCGATTATTGAATATTAATTAATTTAAATTGAATTTTTAATGGTTTAAATCAATGATTCTATTTTGAGTTTCAATTTAGTTTTCTTTCAGGGTGTTTCTATTCTCCTACCTTCTTCCTTCTCGAAAACGAAAAGTTTTGAGTGGAGGAGAGTGTAACGACCCGTAAAATTTTCAATTATTAAATTTTTTAAGTTATAAATTTTAACATAAAAATGTTGTATTAAGTTTAAGACATTATTTACAGTGATTTGTATATACATATTTGTGTGCGTTAATTTGACTTAAGATTTATAAGATGGACTTGTATGCAAAGTTATAACTTTTTAATCTTAAACCCTTTTAATCTGGAGATTAGGTTCAAAATTGTTGTCTTTAATTTTAGGCTCATAAAATAGTGAAACTTAATTTTAACACATTTATATGTATAAGTCTAGTATATATACATATATATATATATATACGTATACGTATATGTTTTTAATAATAATACTATGACCAATAAAGATATATATGAAGGAAGCATCATCTTTGTACACAATCTAGTATATTGCACTTACATAATTTACTGTAGAATACATTTAGACATAGTTACATTCCATGCCATGAATAAATAGCTTGTTAATGACATTTAATTAATCAATCAATTTGATTAGAGAAAGAATGAAAGGTTTCTCTCTCCATATACATAATTAAGCTCTAAATTAATTACCTGTTTTTAGGGAAAGAAAAGAAAGGTTGCCTTAATTCTTACCTTTTTGTTTTCCTAACATTTATTCCTTTTCTAGGCATTCATTCCTTTAGTAGCCGTATACTTTGCCTTTCAATTCACATACAAGTTTCTCTTTTTCTCATCTTCTTTATTTTCTCATTTCCTAAGAGAGAGAAAAGTATTACAAGCTCTAATTTTTCATCGCTCCCCTTCTTCTTCTTTTTCCTTTTTTCTTTTTTTTGCCCTTTTCTAAATTTTGCTCGCCCAAGATTTTTATTTATAAGAAAACTCTAAAATGCATATTTTGGTTATAAATTAACGTTCATCGGAATTTAAATCTTTTTCTAGTTTTCAAATCTGTTAGTTTAATTGAATAAATTCACAACAACCTTTATTTCACTTTTGTTCTTTAAAATAGATTTTATACCTTTTCAAAATAAAATAATTTATACCGTTACTTATATACACTTTTGTAATAGATTTTGGGTAAATGATAAATGAATGAATAAAAACCCAGTGTAAACAAAACATATCTTAATAAGTAATAAATTTCAAGATTCATAGTGTGTAAAGAAACTGTTTAAGTATGCATTTAAAGGGCACGTTATCTGGTGGAGTAAATAATGTATATAAGAAAACATATAAGAATTTAGGCGTCATTTTGAGCGTAAAATTTTGAGTTAGTTATTGCGTCTATAGTGCACATTCCAAATGTGTATACCGTAACTTAAAATGGTTAAATAAATCAGTAAACGTACATTTTTGAGTAAGAATGAAGCATATCCATTTCAATTTTCCTTTAACCGTGACTGGCCATTTACCTTTTAGGGACATCCCATTTTCTCTTTTGCTGCAAACATTTTATTTGGTATGAAATCTTTGATTTTTCTAACATTCATATCCTTAATTTGTGCGTTCCTTATTTTATCTATTAGTAAAACTTTCATCTTTTAAACTAAATCATCAATGCAAGTTTCTTGTCACGTAAGCAGTATACTTTTTTTCCTATCAGCTTGCCTTTTTGTTCCCATTTGATTTGCACACGTTACTTTTCCTTGCGTGCAAAGCTTCTTCCTATAACTACAAACCTCATATCACATTTCCTCACCTCAAAATTTTTCTGCATCTCCATTTGCTTCTTTTTTTCCGTGAGCAGGGAAATCAGGTAATGGTTTTATTCATTTTTTTCCTTCCTTCTTCTTTTGTTTGTTATATTTTTGTCGTCCACTTCATGCTCATCTACACCCTACCTTCCTCTCTCCATCTAGTGAAGTGGTCAAGTCAAAATTTGATTCCATTCGTTCAGTTTATTTCGAAATTTTTGTATTAAATTTTACTTAGTTTTGATGTTGAATTTATTCGTTCCTTTTCAAGAATAAAAAAAATCTGGTCGCAGCCTTCGCAACTATTTGATCGTGCTTCTGTGCATTCTCTTTTCAAAGTGTTACCATCATTCTTGAATCAAAATCTTCAACGGCAATAAGGTGAGTAATTCTCACCAGACAATGTGTACTTATATAACTAGTAAACTAACACCATTTGAATCTATAAAATTTTATCATCCTGTTATAACTGTTATATTCTGATCATATAATGTTTACTCCTGTTATTACATATGCTATATCATCTATTACTGTTATATGATGTTATTCTGTTCATTTTATCAGTTTATCACACTGCAAGTTCCCTGTAGATTAGGTTCATTATGGGTTGAAATGATACATACCCGAACGGACTTTAGAATAGGGAAAGATCGTTATGGGCTGAAATGATAAGCCTGAGCGACTTTTTATTTATTTTATTTAACTTGGGATTGCGGGTTTGAAATGATAGAACCCGGTTTTTCTTTGTAAACTGCGGATTGAAGTGATACATATCCGTATCACTTGACCTAGGCTAGAAAATTATATACAGACCCGTGGTTTATATATTTTTCTTAAATTTTTAAAATATTTTAAAAATGTAAATATTATGATATTTTGATTTAAATTGTATTAAAATGATTTCTATAAAATATTGATGATTTCTATGAATTAAATAAGTGAATTAAGTAAATGGTGAAGTAGAATTTGAAATATAAGTTAATTTTGGAATTTATGATTTTGTGTTTAAATGGAATTTATGTAAAGTAAGAAAATATGACAAATTTGATTTAAAAGATGAATTTAATGATTCTCATTAAGTAATAATAATTTTTAAAAAGTGTTAATGATTTTGTATAAACGAAAATATGAAATAAATGAATATTTTAGCTGAATTTGGAAATACAACTTAAATTAAATTTTGTGGAATTTGTTTGAAAGTGAAATTTTAATTTAGTAAAATAAATGGAAATAAGTTATATTTTCAAAACTTAAACTTAGTTGTTAAGTTAAGAATTTAATTAAAGAAATGAAAATTTAATTGTTATTTAATTTGATTTTTTTTGGAAATTTGACTTTATAAAATCCTAGAAATATGGGTATTTAAATGATTGGTTTTAAATGTGAAATTATATGATTTTATAAGTTAAATGATTTATATTAAAAGTTAAATATGTGTAGAATTGTAAATAAAACTCTGTCTTTTGTTAATGGACTAGTTTAAAACATAACATTTCGTGCATTTTCTAAGTGCTGCGAAAGTTGATTTTTCTTTGTTTAATAAATTCAAATGAATAAATGATCTTTGAAAAGGATTAAATTTTGGAAATTAAATATTTAATGAATTGACTTTAAATGATTTAAATGGAATAGTTGATTTGGGAAATACAACTATTTTGAAATGTGATTAAATGGTATTTAAATTTAAATTAAATAAATGATGCTTTGAAATGATATTTTGAAATGAATTTTAAATGATATTAAATCTTAGAATGAATAATTGAAGTTTATATTAGTATGGAAAATATTTGGTTTACTTGTAATTTGAATCTATTTAAAAGATATTGGACTTATGAAATATAGGATATTAAAGCTTTGGAATTTATTTTATAATTTGAATAGTTATTTTATGAATTAAATCTATATTTGAAATTTATAAGATTTGAAATGGTCTATGGAAATTTAATTGAAATAGATGATTGAATTGAATTGAAACTTTGGAAATTTTAATACTTGATTTGAAAGTATAATAATTACACTTTTAAATGGTTTAAATGAATTAATTTGTTGGAATATAAACTATTTAAAAGGCAACTTGAAATGATAGTAAATGAATGTTATCTTTAAATTTAAAAGTATTTAAAGTTTAATATTTAGATTTGAACTCAAATGATAATTTGATATATTAAAATGATTTGAAATGAAGTTTTGGAAAGTTATGATATTTTGATATATTGAAATGATTTGAAATGAAGTTTTGAAATGATATGATATTTTAAATATATTGAAATGGTTTGGAATTGATTTAATCTTTATTTTGATAAAGATGAGGATTTGAAATGATATTCTATTTTGAAGTATAAACTGTTTTTAAATTATAACCACGGGTTATAATAACGATTGGTTGTTAAAGAGACCGGGATCAGATATGGACATACTCTCTGTCGATACCAAAAACCACTTTGACAACTGTGTACGCGGTGGAGTTTCTTGAATGATGTAGGATGGTGGCGACAATCCTAAGGTAAATACGTGGACCCAACTCCCGTGAGTTGGCATAAGGTGGCTAAAACAGGAGCGATCTCGGACCAGTGAGGTAGCACCTCTTATCGGACACACTTCTTCGATTCCATTCTATTACTTGTGATTGATTTGGTGTGCACCCTTGATTTGGGAGTGTTGTTCGAGGTGGAGCGGTAGTGGCTGCTATGCGTTTCCATCAGTTCATGTGCGTAATTGGTATATCTACCCTGGCATTGCCTTGTGTGCCGTGTCACCTACCATATCGAGCCCACTACGATTTTGGTTTAAAGATCCGACCGCGTTAAGGTTCACCATCCCCTTAATGCTATTTTCTATATGATTATACTTTACTAATTAGACACTACTGTATATAGCGTATATTACTACATAGTAAATAGTTTAACGGATCCTTAAAGAATGGGCGATCCCAAGCATTCTTTGAGTTACTTGTACCTTTATTACAGTTCACTTGAGTTGGTTTACATTATATAAGTATATATTGTCCTGACTCGAGTGTTTTGTGTTTTGCTTTACGCTCGGGTCAGCCTGAGTTATTCACAGATTTGGATTTCCACTCTGTTGGAGATTTGAATCGCTGGAGATTATATGCTTGTCTTGTCCTATCTACTTCAGTTCCGTTGTCCTACTCAGCTTGTACTTGGTTATTTTATTGAGACTTCTATTGTTCTCTATTTCTTTTGTTATATCTTATGTAACTCTGATATATTTATATAGTAGCTTCATGAACTGCTATTTCTTTTACTTCTGCTGCATTATTTTACTCTGTGTCTGTGATCTGTGATTATATTTATTTACTGTATATTCTGAGATTTGCCAAATTTTATTTACAACGTGGTATTTTGAGCAATTCAAGTCCGACATGTGCGGATGCGAATGGTTGAAAATATCGGGTCGTTACATTAGGTGTGATCAAAAAGGGCACTATGCCAATAGTTGTCCTACTTTAGCCGGAGCTGTTGTTCCTCCAGCTCAGATGACTAGGCATGATCTTTGCCATGTCTGTTTGCAGCCTGGCCACTTAAAGCAGGTTTGTCCCTTGTATCAGAAAGGCAAGACATCTGGAGTCTTTTCCATGACTTCTTCCACTCATGCTCCGCCTACTCCACCTGCTCCTAGTGATACCCAAGGTACTCTTCAGAGCACCTTTACCTTGTTCAAACTTCCTGTTCGCGTTTTATTTGACACTGGAGCTTCGCATAGTTTCATTTTTGTGGTTCTTTGTGATAAGTTTGAGCATATCCTTTCACCTAAGTTTGCATCCGAACCTTATGTGTTACTAATCCTACTGGTGGCCCCGCAAACCTTAGTAGGATTTGTAACAATGTGAAACTCTTCCATTCTGACCATCGCTTTTCTGGAAATTTCTATGTCCTTGGTTTCGATGCTTTTGATATATTGCTTGGAGGAGATTAGCTGAAGACGCATGAAGTTGTTATCTCTTGCAAGACCTGGACTGTTTCTCTTGTTGATGATTTTGGAAACCCTTTGGTGATTCAGTGCCGAAAGCCTCAAGATCTTACAGGTAGTTTTATCTATTCTCTTGATTCCTCTCCTAGTGACTTTGATTCAACTCCTGTAGTCAAACTCTATCCCGACGTATTTGGTGAAGTCACTTCTTTACCCCCAAAACGGGAAATCGAATTCCGTATTGATCTCATTCCTGGAGCTCGACCTGTAGTTCTTCCTCCTAGAATAATTGCACCCCGTGAGAAGGTTGAGTTGAGGAAGCAAATCAAAGACTTGTTCTCCAAAGGTTTGATTAGACCCAGTCATTCCGAATGGGGAGCAGCAGTGGTTTTTGTCACTAAGTTCTATGGTTCTTTGAGGATGTGTGTTGATTATAGGGAGCTGAACAATCTCACTATGAAAAACAGATATCCAATGCCTCGCATTAATGATATGTTTGATCAGCTGTACGGTGCTACTGTATTCTCTCAGCTTGATCTTGCCACCGGTTTCCACCAGCTCAGAATTGCTGAGGAAAGTATTCCCAAAACTACTTTCCGTTCTGAGGATGGTTTCTTTGAATGGCTAGTTATGCATTTTGGTTTGACTAATGCCTCAGCTTTCTTTGTCGACCTTATGAATCGTGTCTTCCGTGATGTTCTCAATAAGTTTGTTCTAGTTTTCATCGACGATATCCTTGTTTTCTCTAAGATAGAGGAGGAGCATGAATCTCATTTGAGCTTTGTTCTGGGGACTCTCAGAAATCATCAGTTGAAAGCCAAATCTCGAAGTGCCATTTCTGGAAAGATGAAGTCTGATTTCTTGGACATATTGTTTCTGGTGATGGAGTTTCTGTTGATCCAGTTAAGATCGCTGCAATCAATGTAAGTCTATCTTCTCTTCTTTCCTTTGTACGTTAATTATTCTATTTCTTTATCGGTTATTATTCTCCCTATTCTATTTTAGAATTGGGAAATTCCTAGGACTCCATATGATATCCGTAGTTTTCTAGGCTTTGCCGGTTATTATCGGAGATTTATTGAGAAGTTTGTTCGGATTGCTGCACATCTCACCACTCTAACTTGTAAGAATGCTAAGTTCAGATGGAATGATATGTGTGAAGCTGCATTCAATGAGTTGAAGCACAAGCTTACTTCTGCACCAGTTCTTACCGTTACAAATGGAAATGAGGGATTAACGGTATACATGAATGCTAGTCGTGAAGGTTTGGGAGCCATTCTGATGTAGGGTGGGAAGGTTATCGCTTATGCCAGACGTCAGTTGAAGACTCATGAAGCCAATTATGCAGCCCATGATTTGGAATTGCTTGCCGTAGTTTTTGCTTTGAAGCTTTGGAAACATCATCTATTGGGAATTAAGTCTGAGCTCTTTACGGATCATAAGTCTTTGAAATATATTGTAATACCCCAAAATTTTGTGAAAAATCATTTTTATGAAATGATTTAATTTTTGAAATATTTAGATTTAAATATGGTGAAATTTTTGGGAATAAATAGTGTGCAAGGATATGTGGGCACATGCACACTGGAAATGGCACAAGGAAAAGATTCAAAAATTTCTGGAAAAAAAATTGATGATAATAAAATAAATAAACTGAGCAAGGAAGCATTTCAAATGTGATTTTGAAATATAGATTATTAATCAAATTAAAGATTTTTTTTATGCATGAAAAATTAAATATTCCCAGTAAAAAAAAGATCAAATAAAAATATGTACACTTATGCACCTGTATATTTTCTGTGAGCAGAAAGTGTTAAAGCAAAACAATAAAAAGGAAACATTAAAAATGAAATGAAATGTAATACAAGTCAATATGCTTGTGTAGGCAAAAATAGCAAAGGGGATTCTCAGAAATAATTAAAATATAAAATATGGTAGTCACACTTTTAACATGACTAGGTGAGTGGCCATTTTCTGAAAAAGTAAAGGGAAGAAAATACTGCCTTCAACTAATTATTATGGCCGGGGTATTAAGGAGGAAAATGAATGAAAAATGCATGAAGATGGTTAGGTCAGAAATGGAATTTTGTTTAACAAAACGCTAGTGGAAAAATGCATATAAATAGGCAGTTTTAGCCAGTAAAATTATCTTTACCCCGAGCTGCACAAAAATAAGAAAGGAAGAAAAATATTGGAAGGAAGGAGAAAACACACATACAAGGGTTTTCAGGATCAATAAGAAGAAATATTTAGGTGAGTAATCTCACTAGATTCATGGCATTAAGACCTGATATGAGGCAGCCAAGTACTGATGTTGCTATTGATATTTTCTGATTTTTGTTAATCACTGTTATATTAATGTTGTTGAATGGATTTTATTTTCTTGAGCTGGTATAATGTGTATTATGGATGCTCTTTGGATGAATTCCTTTGATCTGTTTGAATGGTTGCTATGGATGTACATACTACTATTTGTTTACATTTTGAAAAAAAAAGAAGCTAAGGCAACAAACCTCAAAATCAAGGAAGGAATACACACTACTGATGGGGATCTATGGCAGGAAATTATTCTTATAAAAAATATATATTATGAGCTGCATTATATTTTATATAAGTGCTGAGGCTTAAGAAAAGAAAGTGTAAGGGATGCAATAGAAATTTCTATGTGCTGATTCCCTCATGAAATATCAAAATTCACAAGATAAAAATTGTGATTCAGCTAGATCTTGAATCTAGTTCAATCACAGTTACTTGTAAGTCATAATAACATAGCATGCCATGGTTCCACCCTCAGTTGTAGATGTACTTTTATATGATTTAAAGTTAAGACCTCTTATAGCAATATTTATGAAATGATTATCTGTTTGTTTTTGAACAAATACTTGCAAGATAAAGGGAGATGTCTTTTTTTATATACACTGTGACATGTCCACATAGCTATCTGATGATAGGATTTTTAACCAACACTACTAGTAAATATACTAGGGTTATGAGCCAAGAAGGCTGCTGGAATGCTTGTCATATTTGAAGTATGCAAGTTGGCACATGGTTTGTTTAAGCCCTGAGATCTTTGTGCAATGATGTGAATTAGTTCATTGCAATGTGTCCCTGTGATTCCTTACTAGCAGATGAGGCTAGGGATTTAAATTAATGAAAACAACCTGTAAATGAAGAAATAGGAAAATGAGTATTTCCTAGGTTGGTTGGAATGGAACCCTGGTTATTCCATTGAATATACACACTGCAGATTGATATTCATGATTGAATAAATAAATTTGTGTGAATAAATGATAGGTAAAGATATCATTCTTATATCAAAGTGTATGTAACATATAAAGCAGTGGATTACATGCATACAAAATAAGTATTAAGGCTCATCACCCAGAGCTTAATGTTTTGAATATTTTGATGTTGCTCATACCAGATCTTAGATCTGACCCTTGTTTGCTCATGGCATATGGGGGTGTCTCATTTTAAAATGAGGCAGCCACTCATGCTCTTTCAGGGATCGCAGGAACTAAGTAGAAAATGAAGTTATGGCTATTATGGAGGAGTGAATGAACATGCTAGCTAGTTTCAATAAGAGCTTAAAATGATTATATCTGCATGTATTCAGAAAAAATCATGTTTCTAAGATTTCCAGTCATGTAATGAATATTCTATGGTTAGTGATCAAGTTGCTCTTATGTTTTGTAAAGTGTTAGATTAAATTAGTTGTTCTGTCGAAATCGTTGTGTGTTAAGGTTTGATTTGTTTTTGAAGTAGAGCCTGGAACATAAACAAGAAAAATATGCTCAAGTATTAGCTATGGAAACCTGGTAAAGAAATATACAATTATGTGAGCAATTGCTTTGCAATTATATTATGTATTAGACAATCTTAAGTCATTTTAAAACACTGAGTTTTGGAGTAAATTCAGAATTTACCTTGAAGTATACCTTTAAGTATCTAATTGTTTTTCCTCTGAAATATGTCTACAAATGGTTCAAGTCTACTTTCTAAATTGTTTTGAGAAAAGTAATTGTATGGGAAGGCTACAGGTATGATGCAAATGACTGGCATTTCAATTGCCATGATCAGGTACCTGGCATGACACTAGGCACATGAGTTAACCAGCTTCAAATAAGTGAAGTTTTGGTTGATTATGTTTGGTTGTGTTTTGACAGTAAAATGCCTTTCAAAAAGCTTTAGGTCATTTAGCAAATGTTTTACCATAACCAATTTTCAAAGTCATAACAGATATACAATCTGGACAGGCTTGCACAAGCAAACCTGGAATTATTCTTATGAATATTTTTAAGTTCAAATTCTTGACATAGAAAATCTTACGCAAATACACAACTCACTATGTGTCATGTGGGCTAAGATTAAGGCAAACAAGTCACATAGATTGAATCTTAAATAAGAAAGTTTTTAGAAAATACATAAGTGGAAAATGATAAGTGAATATATCATTTCTGGCCTTAGCCAAATATCAATACCTTTGATCCATGATCTGAAATAAAAATCTCAAGAATCTTGAGATTTAACTGTCATGGTAAATTGATATTAAAGACTATCAATCAGAAGGAGCAAGTTCATATAAGTTAAATACGCATAGGATTTACTGACTTATTACAAATATTCAAAAGTATATAGTAATTAACTTTAGGCAGAATTTGCCCAAATCCAAATCAAACAAAATACTCTTGTTTAACAAAAAAAAATATACTCTGAATTTAAACAAGAGAAACACATACATCTTCATATGTATGTGTATATTATTAGGGATACACTGATATATTTATATTGGTAATGAATTTTGAATCCTGGTTGAATTGTTTGAAAAAAAAATGACTCTGATAATTCAAAGGAAGTTTAAATCAAACTTAAAAGTGCAAATGAATATAGGTGGACATCCAGATACACATAAATTAAATGTGCATTTGCATGAACACATATTTATATATATATATATAAATCCTTATGAAATTAAGGTAGAAATAGGAGGGTCATTTCATATATTTTCACCCAGAAGGACTTGAATTTGAGGCAAGTTAGGTGGCTTGAGTTTCTAGCTTCTTATGACCTCGACATCAATTATACCTCCGGGAAAGCTAATGTTGTAGCCGATGCTTTGAGTAGGAAGAAGGCGATGTTATGTCAGCTTGTTGTTTCTTCTCCTCTTATGGACCGTATTATTGCTAAGCAAGATGAGGATGAGATGCTTAGGCTTATTAATGAAAATGTTTTTAACGACCCCGAATTTTAATTACATTTAAATTGATAATTAAATTAATTTTTGAATTAAAAATTGTATAGTTAATTGATAAATGGATGCGAGTTTCCCCGAGATCAAATAAAAATGTGTTAAATCATTTAAAGTTAAATATTGTATATATGTGTGAATATATGTGAATATAGAGAAATATAAAACATTAATTGTTAAAGTAAAATTAATAATAAATATTTAAACTAACAATAGAAGTAAAATAAATATTTGAGTTATAAATAGAGATAAATAAATAAAAGATAAACTATAAAAATATAAAGTAAACGAATTAGCAAAATTTTAACAACTAATAAAATATAGAAATATATATATATATATATATAAGATCACTTATATAGTTATGTGATAATAATAAAGTAAATACATTGGCTACAATTCTAACAACATATTAACTATGGAAATAAATAAAAATAAATTACATACATATACGATAAATTAACACTTAGATAAAATCGAAAGCAAAATTAAAATGGAAATTTATTTTATTTTGAAGTGATATTACAAAAGAAAACAAAATACATATGCAAGTACAAACAAAATATGGCCAGGTATGTATATTTGTCAAAAGAAAATGAAGAAACAAAGTTATAAATAGTATGAACAAAATAAGGAAATAAAAATACATTAAGTTCAAAAATAAAAATGAATATTTCAAATAAATGGTTGTGTAAAATATGAAATGAACATAAGATAATTTTAAAAATATATCAACTTTAAAATTGACCATTAGGATAAATTTTGGAAATACATGTAGGAAGTAAGTCAGGCAAGTAATATATATACTATAATAAAATGTAGATATGCAAGAATATAAAGAGGAATACATATATTTGCAGGCAAGAAGAAATATGTCAAAACAAGAAATCATATTAGTGCATACGAATTGATATGGGGATAAGTATGCAATGTGTAAGGACATAAGCATTTAATGCTATTATCTCTAGTACACAACCAAAATCATATCAGCCTGCCTATAATTGCACTAGAGAAGAAAAAATAAATATATCAACTTGTACAAAACCATATTATCCTCTAGTACAAACATCATCTCCACCCTGTAAAACTCATTTTATATCAGCCACCATATGAAGAGGAAAAAAATCTCTGATCAAAACATTAACAAACCATTTCTAGTACAAAAGAAATAATCACCTGTACAACAAAATTTTATACCCTGTACAAAACCCATCTTTGTATATTTCCTTTATTACTTTCTCATTTCAGTTCGATCATTTTAAAACCGAGATAATATCATCTTATATTCAAACAAACACCCACTTGAAAACATTAAGCAACAAAACAAATTTATACAAATCAGAGATCAGTGAAGCTTCAGCTTGCAAATTTTAAAAGCCTGCATCAAGCAAACTCTGTTTCTTCTGGGGAAAACAAAGCGAGTAACATTTTGTTTAAAACTTTAAAAATATGATTTTGTGAGCAAACTTTTAATTTAAACCTTTAATCTATTTATATGTGTTGACTGTGAGTAACTCCACAATCTAAATGGTTTAAATATACTGCTTATCTCTGAAACTTAGTATGTTTGTGAGAAATTCAACCCAGTTTTCCTTGATATTTGAAATGTTTGTGAGCAAACCTTTAAACCTTTATTTTTAATTCTGTTTGCATGATTTTGATCTATGTTGTTAAATATGTTGTATGGATGAAATTTGTCTGCACGTGTATATATGGATATGATTGTGAATATATATATATATATATATATATATATATCTGTTAAGGTTACAGGTTTTGAAAACAAATTCAAAAAAATTCATATCACCTAAACCAATCAATACTAAGCTTTAATCCCAAAATGAAAAGTGATTGTAATGTCATAATACCAATTTTAAAAATAATCACAAGTATAATTATTAAATAAATATTCTGAAAATTTGAAATTACAGTGATGAGTGTTTTAAATTAGAAAATTCAGGTATTGAAATTTCATGTTTTGTTTATATTATCGGATTCGAATAGAAAAACTATGATTTTTGAGATTAATATCATGATTTTTAACTATGTAAATCGCAAGATATGATAAGATGATCGGATTTTGGGTTTCGTTCAATTCCTGGCGATCGGCAAAACCGGGTTGGTCGAAATTTGTTGTGAAGATAGCTGGGGGAACGAAGGTGATAGGAAAAATGATCGGAATTTTTTTTGTTCACCATGGAAGCCAATCGATGAACTTTTAGGGTTTAAATGGTAGCTTTGATCTTCAGAGATGATTGAGTTCGTACGTTATCCACAGTCGATCGTTAGCGATCGGACCAAGGGGAATTGTTGCGTAAGGTTGTGTGGTAGCTCGGGGTGGACTGACGTGGTTGATGGTTATAACGACCCGCTATTTTGGACCATTCGCATCCATTATAAGTGTATAGGTAGACACTCATGCCGGAATTGAATTGCTCAAAATACCGCGTTGTTAATTTAAATTTGGCAAAACTGAACATATACAGTAAATAAATAATCACAGATCACAGACACAGAGTAATAAATGCAGCGGAAATAAAAGAGATAGTAGTTCATGAAGCTACTATATAAATGTATAAGTTACATCAGAGTTAAACCAGATACAACGGAAGAGTAATACGATACATCAGATCCAAATCAGAATACATCACTGGAATCATCGAATACTGAAAGCAGAATAGATGGCTGGATCTTCAAGCAAAGCTCCAACTTCAAAGGTGAGTCTTGAATACTGGTACACTCAGTCTGACCCGAGCGTAAAGAAAAAACACAAGACACTCGAGTCAGGATTAACATTCTTATATTAATAAATCCAACTCAAGTGAAATAGCAATTGAAATATAAGTAGCTCAAAGGATGTTTGGAATAACCATCCTTTAAGGATCCGTTAAACTATCTACTATGTAATATTATACGCTAAGTAGATAATGTCTATCAGTAATATAAGGTATCAAAATAGTGTTAAGGCGTTACCATTATCCCCCTTAACACATTTTATATAAGCGTTATAGTCTATACAGCACTGTAAACTCCACCGTAAACTAGTGGGCTATCAGAGAGTACTCCATAGGTATAACACAAAACAAATTCGTAGTGGTCGCGAATATGGGAATACAAGTATGACAAGGCATATGAGGCAATACCCAAGGTAGTGATACTACCGTTTGCCTGATCCGGACTGGTGAGAACGCATCGCCGCAGCGACCGCAACACCGTGAAACAACACTCCCAAAATCAAGGGTGCACCAATCGACAACAAGTAATGAGTAGTTCGAAGAAGTGTGTTCACTTGAGGTAGCTGACCTCCATTGGCCCGGCACGGCTCCTGTTTTAGTCATTTCCAATTTGACACAAGTGTCAAGGCTATCCATTATCGTTCTCTTTCTTCAGTCATCACGTACATCATTCCAACCACTTCATTCTGGATCACCACTCCGCGTATAGTTATTAAACTTGTTTTTGGTTTAGATAGAGAGTATATCCATAACCGATTCCGGTCTCTTTAATAACTTCGTAATTATTACACCGATTGGTCGTTTAATATATTTCAAAACCAAATCAAATTCAATTTCAAATATAATTCGTAAATCAACATTTCATTGTGTTTCTAAATCAATTTCCAATATTTACGTTCAAAACTTCATAATTACCATTTCAAAATCTTATAATTCAAGTTCAATATCTATTTAAACCCATTCAAATATTGATTCAAGTTCGTATATAAGTTTCATTCCGAAATCATTTAAATTAATTTGATTTAACATTCAAATCAATTTAACTTCATTTATCGATTTCATTTAATATTCATTAAGTAAATTTGCCATTCAAAACCATTTCTATTAAATTTCCAATTCATTAAATCCATTATTTAAATTCAACTTTCTTATATCAAAACTTACAAATTGAATTAAATTAAATTCATCAAATCAAATCCTTTAATTTTCAAGTCTTACATTAATTTCAATAAATCACATTTTATTTCTTGTTAAAGAAATTCAATTTCACTTATTTACTTAATTAAATAATTTTCCAAAACTTAATTAATAAAGAAAACTCAATTTCAATTATTCAAGAAGTTCAATTCCACTTATTAAAGAATTCAATTTATTTAATTATTAAATAATTCAATCTTATTTAATTACTAAATAATTTCAAAACTTAATTCAATCATTTCTTAAATTAAACAACATTCTTTCATCAATTTCTTTATTAATATTTCATTTCAGATTATTAAATATTCACATTTAAATTTCATTAATATTCAATTTCCAACTTCATTTCAAAACCATATTATTTATTCAAATAAAATCTTCATTTTATTTTTAAATCAAATTATTGACCAATCGGGTTTTATATAATTCTCTATCCTAAGTCAAAGTTTAATTTGGGTATTTATCATTTCAACCCGATTCCAATTCAATTCAAAAATCAAAGCATAGCAAAGGGAACTTGCAGTGTGATAAATGAGATGGTGTCAAAGTAAATAAATAAGCAAAAACAACAACCAATATCAATCCAATAATCAAATCAAATAACCCCGAAATAATCGTATTAATTTACATTGTTGTTTGTGCAAATTAATATAATTATTTCTAGAATCTACACTATCATTTCATGTAGATTAAAGATTATTACGGTTCTTCACTTGTCATCTATTTACAATTTCATACATCATCAATTTAACAACATACATTCAGTGGTTCAAGGTGTAATTAAACAAATCCTACGTGTCAATAAATTTAACAGTTAAAGGGGTCATATTATACAAATTTAACTAATCAATTTTAAACATTTAACTATTCTATATCGAGTTCAATTGCATACTATTTATCATTTTACATTAACAGTTTAACGTCCAATATAAATATCAACAATCAATCAATTATCAGCCAAACAGAATTATCATTGCATAAATAATTAACAGATAATTGTGTCAGATGTCATAGGTGAACTGATACAGGTAATAGCATATATAACAGTGTAATTAACAAACAGCAGCATATTTCAATTGTCGTTTCAATTGAAATCAAATTTAATAAATAAAAGAACGTTAATCGTGAGTGATTGCTCACCTTTCGAGGCTAGAGATTCAACGATGGAACGAGTTACAAATCCAAGCGTAAATTCCAAAGCAAAGCTAGATTGGCATGGTTCGACGATCAAAGTTGATAGATAAGAATAGACGGAGTCAAATCAAGACTGGGTCGATGACGATGATTGGTATCAGAGAAATTCTTTTTATTTATAAATAACCATATATATTAAATCATATATTTCATTAAATACATATATAGCTCGAAATCATTATTTTAAAATAAATTCATGTATTAAAGTCAAATATATATAAAAATATAAACACACACATAATTACACTTCCACCATTATTATATACAACTAATACCCATATATCTATAGATGCAGACTCATCACTACAACTAGCCTATATTATTCACATCTGTACGCCACTAAAATTTAGAACTGACGTATATGCACCTTAAAAAATGTTCATATAACGCAAATATAACATATTTTATAATCATAAACTTACCAAGATGCCAACGACACTGTTGAACTAATGTAGTCTAACATGTAACCAACATCTCTTTATATATGTACACGTTTCTTTTATAAACCCTTCATAAACACATAAAACAAAATAATTCACATAAATTTAAAACACACAATATAAATGCTCGCATGCTATAATCTATATATTTTACAGTGTATGCACTATAGTTCTTCACTGCTATATTACGACATATATATAGCAAATATAAATATATACGCAGACCTATATTATACGCAAACGATATTACATGTATAATATTCCTTGAAAATGTTATGTATATACGATACATTCATAATATAATATACTGCAATATACATACATAACTATTTATTTATATAACTGCAATATACTCAACAACTCATATAACTATCCTTTCAGCAAATATAAATGCACAAATAAACAGCACCTATATATAGTACAGTCAAAACATGTTTTCAAGCTTTGGTACAATATATATTATAACTTAATATTTACTATGCTTATAATCTGACACGTTTTCCTTTTGTTTAGAACTTTGCAAATGAATTTATGTTAGTAAGATATAGCTTGTATATATGTGTAACTTACAATTTCAAATGAAGGAGAGTAAGCTGGGCGAAAAAGAAAAAGCACGGCAGAGGATAAAACATGCATTACACTAACATTTTCACACCTAAAACATTTTATACTCAAATATACTTATACATATATATATATAAAGTAATACTCTAAACATGACTGTCATTTCGAAGCTAACGTACATACCGCAGGTTATATAATTGTATACAAGCCCATATAAATATATACATATAGAATAGGATGCAAAGATGAGAAAAATAAAATGATGCTCACTTGGATCGGCTGGCTACTCGGAGCTGCGTAGTGCGAAGGGAGAGCGAGCTCGGCGAAACGTGGCACGACTTGCTAGATCGGCTGGTACCGCTCGGCGTCGACATAGATGGGTGCAAGTTGATGCGTGCGGCGAAGGGTTGTCAGGTGGAAAAGGGTCGGGTGGTGGGAAGGAAAGTCGGAGACGAAAGTGGGGTGCCCGTTTGGGTGGTCGGTGAGCATGGCAGCTGCGTGAACTCAGGTGGGAAAAGCACCAGGAAGAATGCTCATGAACAAAAAGGCGACAGGAGGAAGATCAAGTGCACAGGCAACTACTTTCATTTTTGTCTTCAATTTGCAATGAACGATATTGTGTGAAGTGGTTGAGAAAAATACAGGAAATGATCGAACCTTTCATTTCTAAGTAGATGATGAAGATGCTGCCTCGAAACCACATATGTTATTATGTAAGTTTCAAAGTACAGAAACCGGTAACCAAAGCAATGAACCATCAGTTATAAATTAAACCTTGGGTAGAGCAAAAGTCAGAGTATTGAATTATGGTAATAAATAGAGTAGATGGCTGTTTGTTTCACACTAATCAATGGAATGGTTATAAAGAACCCAAAACCTCGGACGAATACCGATACAGTTGACTGTTTTGTTGATTTTATCGTGCATCCGAACTCAAAACACGGAAATAAATATACCGCAGAGGTCAGCGCGATGCGACGATCAAAATGGTACATAGATATCAGTGATACGATTTAATTTATAAAATTCGAATTTTCTAATAGCGGAAAATGCAAGAAAAACGTTGAAAAATAAGATCGACGGAGCCAAAGATGTCCGAATTTGGAAAAACGACAAACTGACATTTTGCTCAGAAGATGGTTTAGAATTTTTCTATGTAAAAATATTTAGGTTTCGGAAACATTTATTTTCATCGCTTTTTAACTGATTAAATTGAAGTAAATTTACGCGCGAAATAAACTTTCATATTTTCGGACGAAAATTTACCAGTTGCTATGTTTAACTAAACGCATTCCAAATATCAAATTTATATTTCAAAATTTTATCATTTAAAATTTCACGAAATTTCAACTAATTACGTTATTAAAACAGTTGAAATTTACGGGTCGTTACACTCTCCCCCACTCAAACTTTTCGTCCCCGAAAAGGAACGAGGTAGGAGAGTAGAAACAACCAGAAAGAAAAACAGATTTGAAACACAAAATAACAATTAATACATTCAAATTTAAATTAATTGATATTCAATAATTGATTTGATCCATTTGATTTCACTAAAATCAATTTCAACTATTTCTAAATTCATTATCTTATTATCCCATTTCTTCACTTTACAATTTTTAAAACCATAAATTTGAATAGTCTTTTATTATAATCATATTTTCTTCAACAATTTTAAATTCTTCTTTATTCCAAATTACTGTTAAATTTATTCTACTTAATATATCTACTCACATATTAAACCCATATAAATTAATTTAAAACATAAAAGTTTCGATTTAAATTAATTTATATCTATTAATTTCTTTTAAATTCAAGGTATTTTCATATGTTGATCAAATTTCAATTTATTAATTCTTTCAAAACAAATTTATTTCATTATTAACTGAGTTTTACTTATTATCCTATCTAACTCTATTAACATCTTTATAATCAAAATTTAGTGTATAACATTTATCATAAACACTCAAATTTTATTTATAAAGACTTTTTATCTTATATATTATCCAATTACATATTCAACTTCTGAATGATTTAGGTAAGTTGTATTAGAATGCAGTTGAACAATATACAAACAAAATTTTCCCAATTCAATTATTCAAGTTTAAATATTTATTCCAAATTTTGGATTTATTTATAATTAAAATCATCTTTTAACAAAATTTAAGAATTAGATTTCCGATTAACTTTAACAATTTAGAGATATATACAATATATTTTTCAAATCAAATTAAATTTTAAAATAAGATACCTATATATATGTAAATCAAAATATACTGAAGAAATTCAAAAAAAAAAATTCTCAAAACAAAACCGTAGCAAAGCTACAAAATAGTATCTCCACTTCGAAACTCGAAAATGAATGTCGATGATGCGGCCGCCATCTCCGAAATTATTTTCCAGCGACAAAGAGAAGAGCACTGATTTCAACATTTTAAAAATTCTTTGAAAAGATTTCTATTCGAAAATACTTTCAATACTATATACTTTAAAATTTTAAAAACCAAAGTTCGAAACCACCGGAAACTAATAAATTCTCAAATTTCTGAATTAGATTCATTTCAAATTCCAATCAATTTATAACCAAGTTTATAAATTCATTTATTTATATTATGCAATAGTCAATGGTTTACAAAACAATAAATGAAAATCAAATATTATTATTTTCAGACAACAAATTCATTAACAATTTAATTTCAGAAAACTTATATTTATATATAAGATAATCATACAAAACTTCTATTTTATTTATCAAATTGAAAACGATATAGTGTCAGTTTGCTCTGCTCAAGTGTTTTGGAAATCCTATCGATAGCGTTGATTAGACGAATCGATCGAAAACCCAAATCAACATCAACAACTCAAACAACACAATGTATAAAACATTTAAATATAGATTTACAAATACTCTATACAAGAATAAATTTTCAAAGCAAGGACAGAGATTCAGATTTTGATTAATTCAATCAAAGAAAATTTTGATTTTAGAATAAGTTGGAACGGAAGATAAGATGATTATTTAACCGAATAAGGAAATAGATAATTTTATATAAATCACGGGCAACCATAACCGGGGCGACCGTGACTTCAAGAATAAGATCGATATGGAATTCCGAGGTAAATCGACATTCGATCTCAAGAAATAGAATTCAGGTATAGTAGGAGATAGATAAAACCGTACACCGAGGATACAGAAATCTTCGGTAAATCGATTTCTATTGTAAAGGAGTTTCACCCCATTACAAATCATTCGGAGATTGGCGAGACCGCCGATCTATTATAAATATCATTCAAAATGGAGTTATGGGGTGCTCCAGTATTGAAAGAAGATGAATAGTGAGGGACACGAATGAATTTTTTTGGAATCGCAGGGAACGTTCCAAAATTCAAAGGAATCGAGTCAAAAGGAAGAGATTGAAACTCGAATGAGAGTGATTTTGTAAATACATTTACCCTATATGTTAAGTTTTGCCTAGAGCTACCAAAGCTCTGATACCAACTATAACGACCCGCTATTTTGGACCATTCGCATCCATTATAAGTGTATAGGTAGACACTCATGCCGGAATTGAATTGCTCAAAATACCACGTTGTTAATTTAAATTTGGCAAAACTGAACATATACAGTAAATAAATAATCACAGATCACAGACACAGAGTAATAAATGCAGCGGAAATAAAAGAGATAGTAGTTCATGAAGCTACTATATAAATGTATAAGTTACATCAGAGTTAAAGTAGATACAACGGAAGAGTAATACGATACATCCGATCCAAATCAGAATACATCACTGGAATCATCGAATACTGAAAGCAGAATAGATGGCTGGATCTTCAAGCAAAGCTCCAACTTCAAAGGTGAGTCTCGAATACTGGTACACTCAGTCTGACCCGAGCGTAAAGCAAAAACACAAGACACTCGAGTCAAGATTAACATTCTTATATTAATAAATCCAACTCAAGTGAAATAGCAATTGAAATATAAGTAACTCAAAGGATGTTTGGAATAACCATCCTTTAAGGATCCGTTAAACTATCTACTATGTAGTAATATACGCTAAGTAGATAATGTCTATCAGTAATATAAGGTATCAAAATAGTGTTAAGGCGTTACCATTATCCCCCTTAACACATTTTATATAAGCGTTATAGTCTATACAGCACTGTAAACTCCACCGTAAACTAGTGGGCTATCAAGGAGTACTCCATAGGTATAACACAAAACAAATTCGTAGTGGTCGCGAATATGGGAATACAAGTATGACAAGGCACATGAGGCAATACCCAAGGTAGTGATACTACCGTTTGCCTGATCCGGACTGGTGAGAACGCATCGCCGCAGCGACCGCAACACCGTGAAACAACACTCCCAAAATCAAGGGTGCACCAATCGACAACAAGTAATGAGTAGTTCGAAGAAGTGTGTTCACTTGAGGTAGCTGACCTCCATTGGCCCGGCACGGCTCCTGTTTTAGTCATTTCCAATTTGACACAAGTGTCAAGGCTATCCATTATCGTTCTCTTTCTACAGTCATCACGTACATCATTCCAACCACTTCATTCTGGATCACCACTCCGCGTATAGTTATTAAAGTGGTTTTCGGTTTAGATAGAGAGTATATCCATAACCGATTCCGGTCTCTTTAATAACTTCGTAATTATTACACCGATTGGTCGTTTAATATATTTCAAAACCAAATCAAATTCAATTTCAAATATAATTCGTAAATCAACATTTCATTGTCTTTCTAAATCAATTTCCAATATTTACGTTCAAAACTTCATAATTACCATTTCAAAATCTTATAATTCAATTTCAATATCTATTTAAACCCATTCAAATATTGATTCAAGTTCGTATATAAGTTTCATTCCAAAATCATTTAAATTAATTTGATTTAACATTCAAATCAATTTAACTTCATTTATCGATTTCATTTAATATTCATTAAGTAAATTTGCCATTCAAAACCATTTCTATTAAATTTCCAATTCATTAAATCCATTATTTAAATTCAACTTCCTTATATCAAAACTTACAAATTGAATTAAATTAAATTCATCAAATCAAATCCTTTAATTTTCAAGTCTTACATTAATTTCAATAAATCACATTTTATTTCTTGTTAAAGAAATTCAATTTCACTTATTTACTTACTTAAATAATTTTCCAAAACTTAATTAATAAAGAAAACTCAATTTCAATTATTCAAGAAGTTCAATTCCACTTATTAAAGAATTCAATTTATTTAATTATTAAATAATTCAATCTTATTTAATTACTAAATAATTTCAAAACTTAATTCAATCATTTCTTAAATTAAACAACATTCTTTCATCAATTTCTTTATTAATATTTCATTTCAGATTATTAAATATTCACATTCAAATTTCATTAAAATTCAATTTCCAACTTCGTTTCAAAACCATATTATTTATTCAAATAAAATCTTCATTTTATTTTTAAATCAAATTATTGACCAATCGGGTTTTATATAATTCTCTATCCTAAGTCAAAGTTTAATTTGGGTATTTATCATTTCAACCCGATTCCAATTCAATTCAAAAATCAAAGCATAGCAAAGGGAACTTGCAGTGTGATAACTGGGATGGTGTCAAAGTAAATAAATAAGCAAAAACAACAACCAATATCAATCCAATAATCAAATCAAATAACCCCGAAATAATCGTATTAATTTACATTGTTGTTTGTGCAAATTAATATAATTATTTCTAGAATCTACACTATCATTTCATGTAGATTAAAGATTATTACGGTTCTTCACTTGTCATCTATTTACAATTTCATACATCATAAATTTAACAACATACATTCAGTGGTTCAAGGTGTAATTAAACAAATCCTACGTGTCAATAAATTTAACAGTTAAAGGGGTCATATTATACAAATTTAACTAATCAATTTTAAACATTTAACTATTCTATATCGAGTTCAATTGCATACTATTTATCATTTTACATTAACAGTTTAACGTCCAATATAAATATCAACAATTAATCAATTATCAGCCAAACAGAATTATCATTGCATAAATAATTAACAGATAATTGTGTTAGATGTCATAGGTGAACTGATATAGGTAATAGCATATATAACAGTGTAATTAACAAACAGCAGCATATTTCAATTGTCGTTTCAATTGAAATCAAATTTAATAAATAAAAGAACGTTAATCGTGAGTGATTGCTCACCTTTCGAGGCTAGAGATTCAACGATGGAACGAGTTACAAATCCAAGTGTAAATTCCAAAGCAAAGCTAGATTGGCATGGTTCGACGATCTAAGCTGATAGATAAGAATAGACAGAGTCAAATCAAGACTGGGTCGATGACGATGATTGGTATCAGGGAAATTCTTTTTTTTTATAAATAACCATATATATTAAATCATATATTTCATTAAATACATATATAGCTCGAAATCATTATTTTAAAAAAAATTCATGTATTAAAGTCAAATATATATATAAATATATATACACACACACACAATTACACTTCCACCATTATTATATACAACTAATACCCATATATCTATAGATGCAGACTCATCACTATAACTAGCCTATATTATTCACATCTGTACACCACTAAAATTTAGAACTGACGTATATGCACCTTCAAAAATGTTCATATAACGCAAATATAACATATTTTATAATCATAAACTTACCAAGATGCCAACGACACTGCTGAACTAATGTAGTCTAACATGTAACCAACATCTCTTTATATATGTACACGTTTCTTTTATAAACCCATCATAAACACATAAAACAAAATAATTCACATAAATTTAAAACACACAATATAAATGCTCGCATGCTATAATCTATATATTTTACAGTGTATGCACTATAGTTCTTCACTGCTATATTACGACATATATATATAGCAAATATAAATATATATGCAGACCTATATTATACGCAAACGATATTACATGTATAATATTCCTTGAAAATGTTATGTATATACGATACATTCATAATATAATATACTACAATATACATACATAACTATTTATTTATATAACTGCAATATACTCAACAACTCATATAACTATCCTTTCAGCAAATATAAATGCACAAATAAACAGCACCTATATATAGTACAGTCAAAACATGTTTTCAAGCTTTGGTACAATATATATTATAACTTAATATTTACTATGCTTATAATCTGACACGTTTTCCTTTTGTTTAGAACTTTGCAAATGAATTTATGTTAGTAAGATATAGCTTGTATATATGTGTAACTTACAATTTCAAATGAAGGAGAGTAAGCTGGGCGAAAAAGAAAAAGCACGGCAGAGGATAAAACATGCATTACACTAACATTTTCACACCTAAAACATTTTATACTCAAATATACTTATACATATATATAAAGTAATACTCTAAACATGACTGTCATTTCGAAGCTAACGTACATACCGCAGGTTATATAATTGTATACAAGCCCATATAAATATATACATATAGAATAGGATGCAAAGATGAGAAAAATAAAATGATGCTCACTTGGATCGGCTGGCTACTCGGAGCTGCGTAGTGCGAAGGGAGAGCGAGCTCGGCGAAACGTGGCACGACTTGCTAGATCGGCTGGTACCGCTCGGCATCGACATAGATGGGTGCAAGTTGATGCGTGCGGCGAAGGGTTGTCAGGTGGAAAAATGTGACGACCGCCCATGACCCATGCACCGAATCTAGAGATAGTGCGCTGTAAAGTGTGCCAGGCGACCATGGACGATTGTCAGGGTAGATTGAAACAACAGAATCTATCGTATTACTCACAGCGCATGGACAAAATACAATAGAACATATGTATAGTGAAGCTTTACAGAATAAACTACCATCATATAAAACTTCATAATAGTTGAATACAAGCATCCAAATAGCCAATACATCAAGCCTCACTACATAACACTTAGAAAATACAAAATAGCGGAACATCCAGTACATATAATAAGAAGATAATATGCAACCCTCCAGCTCGTCTTCGATATCAGCATCGTGAGAAGAGAACAGCACCTGTCACCTGCTACCTAGTCTGCCCATCCCAAAATGGACGAACAGCCCAAGGCAATAAGAATTAAAAACATAAAGCCTTGAGTCAGACAACAGTCTTAGTGAGCAGTAAACTAACTAACAACATACCAAAAGAGTACAAAGGAAAAAGGAATAGGAATACAACCCCCCCACTCCAACCTCTTTCTACAGTGATAGCCCCCAGACACACACTAAATAGAAGCAAACATAGCAGAGCATACAATTTAAAGTAGAGTAATAATCATTCGAGTCAAGGGCGATGTTTTCCAAGTACCAAGGCCTAAATCAGATAAGCACCCAGAAAATACCGCTCTTAAGTCCGAATGACGATACAACCAAACATCCATGACTCTGGCTATCACTGTTATCGTTGCCTTGATATCACCGTTAATTGAATGACCGGCACATTCTTTCAGCCGTCCGTCAAGGGCTAATGGAAACCCCGGTTCTAGACATAACTCCCGCACGTCATCATGACCCGTGCCTAGGACTATCTAATCTGCCCAGAGTACTTGACTGTCAAACATTAGCCTTCAGGGACTATCTAATCTGCCCAACGTACTCTTGCTTTGAGCATACTAGAACCTTCAACAACGATGAGGTCTCAGCCTCCTAGTCATCCTCCTCGATGACTATTTCCATACTAGCTCAAGCGCCTCTCGAGCAACCATTATCCTTAACTCGAATCATATCACCGAGTTACCAACGTGCTTGGAATGATCCCATCTGGATTAGACCAAGTCTTCATCACATGATGCCTCGCTTCATTACATCCTCGCAAAGCCTCATCTCAACATCACATCATCAAATCTATGCATAAGAGCTTCATCATCCCGCTACATATGCCACGAGCAGCTTTCCCAATTCAAGAGCCTTTCCCTTAGCTTTTGAATCATCTTCGACCACCTTGTCTAAAACCAATCAACAATCATCTAATTCATAGCAATCAATCATGTCAAACATCAATCCAATTAACCAAGCATTCAAATATAAGCAAAATGGACAATTATAACAATAATGGCAATTTCGTAATTAAGGAATTGAAAGTCTAACAAGCATGAAAACATGTACAATGTCTCTACAAACTTGATGAATGAACTTGCATAGGTTAACATATGATAAAATGGATGTAACATCATCATGAACAATGGATCTATATGGATCGACACATAGGATGAAGAAAATGCATGGAAATCACTATTTTAACACCAAATCGAGCCAACAATCCGATCTACTCCTTTGGATCCGTGTGAGAGATAATCACCACTCACCAAATCACCAAAACAAACCCTAATCAACACGCTTCAGATCGGACAGCGAGGGATCAAGCTTGATCTATCACGAATCCGCTTCAAACGAAGAAATCTCACTTCAATGGATGAAGATCTTCAACTTTAGCTCTTGGATCTTCGATCTTGATCTTCGATTTGGATGAAAGGAAGCACTAGATTAGAGTGGAGAAAAGAAGTGAAGAAGTGTAGAAGTCGAGCTCTTAAAATGGCAGCACTTCGTCGCATCAAAATCCGGATCCCAAAAAGTGAGAACAACCCCCTCTATTTATAGCAGAAATCTTCCCTAGGTCGCTCGGAGTTAGGTCGTCCACGACCTACGACCTAAAACCAACCGACCTAAAGACTTGCCCAAACCTTACGACTTAACACATGGCCAAACCCAGCGACCTAACAATGCGCACGACCTAACAGACAACTGAAGCTTAGCGCACATACGACTCAACTTCTAGGTCGCTTTCAACTTAACACCCAGCGACTTATCGCACGCGCGACCTAACAACTTACGCGCTTAGCGACCTAACAGAGCTCTCCATCCTACGACCTAATGAGGTTACGACCTAACACTTAACAAAACCCAGCGACTTAACAACTCATGCGACCTACCAACCCAGGGACTTCCCAGTGTTACGACCTAACACTTAGACCCACGCGACCTAACACTTAAACTATCCTAGCGACCTAACAACTCACGCGACCTACCAACCCATGCGACCTAACAACTTATGCGACCTAACTCCTTAGGTCGCCTAACGACCTAACTATGCTAACAAGCTATCCACTAGGTCGCAACATACTGGGTTGTTAACTCGCTAACCCTTAGGTCGCGTACTACTATAGGTCGCTCCCTGCTTATCCCCTAGCTTACTTAGGTCGCTGCCCCTATAAGTCGTCTACGACCTACCACTTAACTTCCCTAAGTCGTATACTCCTTAAGTCGCTAACCTATAGGTCATACCAAGATACTAGGTCGCAACACATCTATCTCCAAACTTCTTAGGTGCGACTCAAGACAGTGCGACCTACCACTTAATCTGGCTACGACCTAACTCTTAACTCGCCTATCCCCTAAGGTCGCAGACCTTCTCTAAATCGCTCACGACTTATCTCCTAAGTCGCCAACAACATTTAACTAACCTCTAGGTCGCGTACGACCTAGGACTTAGGCAAATTTCAACCAAAATCTGAAACAACTAGAAAATGCTGAAAATCCCATATTTTGACAAACTTTTCGATCCGTAAAATACGGGTCGTTACATTCTCTCCCCCTTAGGAATTTCGCCCCCGAAATTCCACACAATCAAAGCAATCAAAGACTATTCTGTACGCCTGTCATCCATAACAATCAACAAACCATGCATCCAATTCTAGCTTAGCGTACAGAATTCTAAGACTTAGAACAAGTTACAATATCGTGAGATGAGACGACACCTTAGGGCCATACCTCGAAGAGTTCAGGATGAGCTGCTTTCATCCTCTCTTCCACCTCCCACGTACAGTCGTTATCATCGTCACTCCATTGTATCTTGAGCAACTTAACTACCTTCCTCCTAAGCTGTTTCGTGTCGGTTTCCACAACACGAAGCGGCTTACGAGGTCTTCTATCGACTGGATCAACTTCGAAATCTTCACAGCTATCAACAGAAACCACCGTATTCGAGTCATGCACGTACTTTCGTAGATATGATACATGAAAAACATTGTGCACACTCGACATCTTTTCTGGTAATTTCAGTCTATAAGCGAGCTTTCCAATTCGCTCGATAATCGGGAATGGTCCAACAAATCTCGGAGTCAATTTCCCTTTCTTTCCGAATCGGATAACATTATTCAGTGGAGAAATCTTCACAAAAACCATATCTCCTATGTCGAATTCCAAATCCTTTCGACGCTTATCGGCATAACTCTTCTGACGGTCTTGGGCTGCCTTCATTCGTTGCCGAATGATCTCTATGCAATCCGAAGTCTGTCGAATCATCTCTGGCCCAAGTATCAACTTTTCTCCAGTCTCTAACCAACATGTCGGAGAGTTACACGGTCTTCCATACAATGCCTCATACGGTGCCATACCAATGCTTGACTGGTAACTGTTGTTGTATGCAAACTCCACCAAATGAAGGTGATCTTCCCATGATCCTCCGAAATCCAAAACACAAGCTCTAAGAAGATCTTCCAAAACTCGGTTGACTCTCTCGGTTTGACCATCTGTTTGGGGATGATAAGCTGTACTCAAACACAACTCGGTTCCCAAGACTTCCTGGAAGCTCTTCCAAAATCCACTAGTGAACAATGGGTCTCGATCGCTCACTATACTCTTCGGAATACCATGGAAACGAACTATCCACTTAACATACAACTCAGCCAACTTTGATGCAGTCCTAGTCGATCAAACAGGAATGAACCTCGCACTCTTAGTCAGACGATCCACAATGACCCAAATTCCTTCATTTCCTGTTCTGGTTCTAGGTAATCCATCAATAAAATCCATCGATATCTGCTCCCACTTCCATGTAGGAACTTCTAAAGGCTGAAGCAATCCACTAGGCTTCTTCTGTTCGGCTTTTACCAACTGGCAGTTCATACATTTGGAAATAAAATTTCCAACATCCTTCTTCATGCCTTCCCAGTAGTAGGTTCTCTTCATGTCCCGATACATCTTATTTCCACCAGGATGAATTGTCAACTTCGAGTGATGACTTTCCTTCAAAACTTCACTCCTCAATTCATCTATATCGGGAACAACTAGTCGTCCTTGCTTCCGAAGCCAACCCTCTCGATCGACCTCAAACCCTTTACCCTTTTCTGGATCCCATCCAGATTCCAAATCACGGATAATCTTGACAATCTTATCGTCTCGCTTTTGGCTCTCGCCAATCCTTTCCACAAGAGAAGGTCTTATCGATAAGTTTGCCAACATCTCAGGTTCCAATTCGCATCTAGGCCTGAAGTCAAATCCAGCTAAATACTCGAGACTCTTCCATTCTGAAAACATGGCTCCCAATCCTGCATGTCTTCGACTTAACGCATCTGCCACTGCGTTACCTTTTCCTGGAGTATAAGCTATACCAAAATCATATGATGCTAAAAACTCTAGCCAACGTTGCTGCCGAAGATTCAAATCCTTTTGGGAGAAAAGATACTTCAACGACTTATGATCCGTAAACAACTCGAATTGAACTCCCAATAGATAATGTCTCCACATCTTCAGAGCAAATACAATCGCCGCTAACTCCAAATCATGAGTCGGGTAATTCCTTTCATGCGGCTTCAATTGTCGACTTGCATACGCAACAACTTTATCCCTCTACATCAGCACTGCTCCAAGTCCAGTACCAAATGCATCGGTGTAAACCACCATCTCATCATTCCCACTAGGAATAGTCAAAACAGGAGCACTCGTCAATCTCTCTTTCAGGATTCCGAAAGCTTGCTCACACCTAGCATCCCAACCGAACACTTGGTTCTTCTTCGTCAATCCTGTTAACGGTGCAGCTACCTTGGAGAAGTCTTTGATAAACCGTCGATAATATCCTGCTAATCCAAGAAAACTTCTCACATCAGATGCATTCTTAGGTCTAACCCAATCCTGGATTGCTGCCACCTTAGCGGGATCAACCGCTATTCCACTTCCAGAAATAACATGGCCTAAGAACCTCACTTCACTCTTCCAGAAGTGACACTTCGAAAACTTAGCCTTCAGCTGATGCTTCCGTAAGATTTCCAAAATAATTCGCAAGTGCGTCTTGTGCTCTTCTTCCGTTCTGGAATAAATCAGAATATCATCCACGAACACAAGTACGAACTTGTTCAACTGATCTCTGAACACTCTATTCATAAGATCCACAAAATATGCTGGCGCGTTAGTCAATCCAAACGGCATTACCAGCCACTCAAAGAAACCGGATGGTGTCCTAAAAGCAGTCTTCGGCACACTATCCTTAGCCACTCTCAACTGGTGAAATCCCGTTGCTAAATCCATCTGAGAAAACACCTTGGCTTCGTGAAGCTGATCAAACAAGTCATCTATTCTCGGCAATGGATACTTGTTCTTCTTAGTCACCTTATTCAGCTCACGATAATCGACACACAACCTCAGCGATCCATCTGCTTTGGTTGCGAATACAACTGGTGCACCCCATTCGGACACACTACGCCGAATGAATCCTTTCTTCAAAAGATCATCAACTTGCACCTTCAACTCTTGCTGTTCCCTAGGCGCCATCCGCCTAAGAGGCATCACAACAGGTCTGGCTCCTTCAACTAGATCTATCCAAAACTCGATCTCTCTATGCGGCGGCAACCCTTTGACTTCGTCAAAGACATCCTCGAATCCATTTGCGATCGGCACTAAAGACAGTCCATCCCGTGGAACAACTAGCGAATACATGAAACTCATGAAGACGCCTTCTTCATGCTTACATCGTATCACAACCTTTCGCCCCTCCACATTCTCGACTGTCACTTCCAACCTTTCGCAATCAACCTTAGCCGCATACTTCCTAAGCCAGTCCATACCCAAAATAATTCCGAACCCCGCAAAGTTCAGAACAAAACAATCACAAACAAAAGAGCAACCATGACTCGACACAATCAGACCACGTCATAACATACACAAACAAGACGAACCCCCAACTGGATTAGTCACAACCAATGGCCTATCAACAATATCCAGTTCCAAACCTAACCGGCCTACGAGTTCACTACAAACAAACGAATGCGACGCTCCAGTATCAAACAGAACTCTAACTGGAACACCACATAGGAAAAGAGTACCTTGAACCACCACACTCTTTCCCTTCTCTTCAGCGGTAGGAGCTTTTGAAGACGAAGGAACAGCTTTCAAAGCATAAGCTTGCACAATCTGCTTGTCCTTCCTCGGTTCTGGACAATTCTTCCTGATGTGCCCTGGCTTGTCACAGTTGTGACACTTCATCGGTGCCTTCGGATTCTTACAATCCTTAAAGAAATGGCCCTTCTGCTGACAGTTGTAGCAAATCACCTCGCCTTTCGGCTTCTTCTGGCCATCCTTACCCTTCTGCTGCTGCTGCTTCCTCTTCTTGTTTCCACCTTGCTGTGGTTTAGACTCTTCTCTGGTAACAGCAACAACAGATCCTTCCTTAGGAAACAGACTTTCATGCCTAAGAGCTTTCTCCACAAGCTTCTCAAATGAATCGTCCAAATGATCCACCAACTGTCTCCCAAGATAACTGTCCAAGCCTGTCACGAACTTCTCATTCTTCTGATATACAGATTCGATATATGACCGGGCATACTTGGACAAAGCCTCAAACTCAGAAACATACTCAAGAACTGGTCTTCCACCCTGCTTGAGCTCCACAAACCTCTTGAACAGAACTGACTTCTGAGCTGTAGAAATGAACTTAGCTTCAAATCTAACTTGGAATTGCTCCCAAGTAATCTCTTCCTCCGGAGTATTGATGGTAATAGAGTTCCACCAATCAGAAGCTCTCCCATGAAGCTGTCTCGATGCCAACTTCCTCTTAGTTGCATCCTCGATTCCCAAATCACCAAAGATCCTTCTACAAGCATCTATCCATCTCTGGACCTCAATGGTAGATTCTGTTCCCAAGAAAACCTTCCCTCCAAGAGCAGTATAATCCTTGCACAACTTAGCAAAATCCACTGGTTTTGGAGTTTGGGCTTGAACTCCAACATCTACTGCTGCCCCCGGAACTGGTATCCTTCTCATGATCGAAGTCATCATAGCTTCGAACATAGCTGCATAATCAGCAGTCCCCTCAGTAGCACGGCCTTCCCTAGCAGCTGGTCTCCATCTTCGACTCATTCTCAATATCTATAAAAAGGAATGATTAGAACATCTAGAGAAACAACTGCATAAAGGACTCAAACTCTACTAAGCTACTATATTATATATAATATTCATCCATCAAAATACAATTACGTCTCTCATACGTAGTTAAGTCAGCGAGCGTTGGGTAAAATCGATTAACCAATGCTCTGATACCAAATGTGACGACCGCCCATGACCCCTACACCTAATCTAGAGATAGTGCGCTGTAAAGTGTGCCAGGCGACCATGGACGATTGTCAGGGTAGATTAAAACAACAGAATCTATCGTATTACTCACAGCGCATGGACAAAATACAATAGAACATATGTATAGTGAAGCTTTATAGAATAAAATGACATCATATAAAACTTCATAATAGTTAAATACAAGCATCCAAATAGCCAATACATCAAGCCTCACTACATAACACTCAGAAAATACAAAACAGCGGAACATCCAGTACATATAATAAGAAGATAATATGCAACCCTCCAGCTCGTCTTCGATATCAGCATCGTGAGAAGAGAACAGCACCTGTCACCTGCTACCTAGTCTGCCCGTCCCAAAATGGACGAACAGCCCAAGGCAATAAGAATTAAAAACATAAAGCCTTGAGTCAGACAACAGTCTTAGTGAGCAGTAAACTAACTAACAACATACCAAAAGAGTACAAAGGAAAAAGGAATAGGAATACAACCCTCCCACTCCAACCTCTTTCTACAGTGATAGCCCCCAAACACACACTAAATAGAAGCAAACATAGCAGAGCATACAATTTAAAGTAGAGTAATAATCATTCGAGTCAAGGGCGATGTTTTCCAAGTACCAAGGCCTAAATCAGATAAGCACCCAGAAAATACCGCTCTTGAGTCCGAATGACGATACAACCAAACATCCATGACTCTGGCTATCACTGTTATCGTTGCCTTGATATCACCGTTAATTGAATGACCGGCACATTCTTTCAGCCGTCCGTCAAGGGCTAATAGAAACCCCGGTTCTAGACAAAACTCCCGCACGTCATCTTGACCCGTGCCTAGGACTATCTAATCTGCCCAGAGTACTTGACTGTCAAACATTAGCCTTCAGGGACTATCTAATCTGCCCAACGTACTCTTGCTTTGAGCATACTAGAACCTTCAACAACGATGAGGTCTCAGCCTCCTAGTCATCCTCCTCGACGACTATTTCCATACTAGCTCAAGCGCCTCACGAGCAACCATTATCCTTAACTCGAATCATATCACCGAGTTACCAACGTGCTTGGAATGATCCCGTCTGGATTAGACCAAGTCTTCATCACATGATGCCTCGCTTCATTACATCCTCACAAAGCCTCATCTCAACATCACATCATCAAATCTATGCATAAGAGCTTCATCATCCCGCTACATATGCCACGAGCAGCTTTGCCAATTCAAGAGCCTTTCCCTTAGCTTTTGAATCATCTTCGACCACCTTGTCTAAAACCAATCAACAATCATCTAATTCATAGCAATCAATCATGTCAAACATCAATCCAATTAACCAAGCATTCAAATATAAGCAAAATGGACAATTATAACAATAATGGCAATTTCGTAATTAAGGAATTGAAAGTCTAACAAGCATGAAAACATGAACAATGTCTCTACAAACTTGATGAATGAACTTGCATAGGTTAACATATGATAAAATGGATGTAACATCATCATGAACAATGGATCTATATGGATCTACACATAGGATGAAGAAAATGCATGGAAATCACTATTTTAACACCAAATCGAGCCAACAATCCGATCTACTCCTTTGGATCCGTGTGAGAGATAATCACCACTCACCAAATCACCAAAACAAACCCTAATCAACATGCTTCAGATCTGGACAGCGAGGGATCAAGCTTGATCTATCACGAATCCGCTTCAAACGAAGAAATCTCACTTCAATGGATGAAGATCTTCAACTTTAGCTCTTGGATCTTCGATCTTGATCTTCGATTTGGATGAAAGGAAGCACTAGATTAGAGTGGAGAAAAGAAGTGAAGAAGTGTAGAAGTCGAGCTCTCAAAATGGCAGCACTTCGTCGCTTCAAAATCCGGATCCCAAAAAGTGAGAACAACCCCCTCTATTTATAGTAGAAATCTTCCCTAGGTCGCTCGGAGTTAGGTCGTCCAAGACCTACGACCTAAAACCAACCGACCTAAAGACTTGCCCAAACCTTACGACTTAACACATGGCCAAACCCAACGACCTAACAATGCGCACGACCTAACAGACAACTGAAGCTTAGCGCACATACGACTCAACTTCTAGGTCGCTTTCAACCTAACACCCAGCGACTTATCGCACGCGCGACCTAACAACTTACGCGCTTAGTGACCTAACAGAGCTCTCCATCCTACGACCTAACGAGGTTACGACCTAACACTTAACAAAACCCAGCGACTTAACAACTCACGCGACCTACCAACCCAGGGACTTCCCAGTGTTACGACCTAACACTTAGACCCACGCGACCTAACACTTAAACTATCCTAGCGACCTAACAACTCACGCGACCTACCAACCCATGCGACCTAACAACTTATGCGACCTAACTCCTTAGGTCGCCTAACGACCTAACTATGCTAACAAGCTATCCACTAGGTCGCAACATACTGGGTTGTTAACTCGCTAACCCTTAGGTCGCGTACTACTATAGGTCGCTCCCTGCTTATCCCCTAGCTTACTTAGGTCGCTGCCCCTATAAGTCGTCTACGACCTACCACTTAACTTCCCTAAGTCGTATACTCCTTAAGTCGCTAACCTATAGGTCATACCAAGATACTAGGTCGCAACACATCTATCTCCAAACTTCTTAGGTGCGACTCAAGACAGTGCGACCTACCACTTAATCTGGCTACGACCTAACTCTTAACTCGCCTATCCCCTTAGGTCGCAGACCTTCTCTAAGTCGCTCACGACTTATCTCCTAAGTCGCCAACAACATTTAACTAACCTCTAGGTCGCGTACGACCTAGGACTTAGGCAAATTTCAACCAAAATCTGAAACAACTAGAAAATGCTGAAAATCCCAGATTTTGACAAAGTTTTCGATCCGTAAAATACGGGTCGTTACAAAAAGGGTCGGGTGGTGGGAAGGAAAGTCGGAGACGAAAGTGGGGTGCCCATTTGGGTGGTCGGTGAGCATGGCAGCTGCGTGAACTCAGGTGGGAAAAGCACCAGGAAGAATGCTCATGAACAAAAAGGCGGCAGGAGGAAGATCAAGTGCACAGGCAACTACTTTCATTTTTGTCTTCAATTTGCAATGAACGATATTGTGTGAAGTGGTTGAGAAAAATACAGGAAATGATCGAACCTTTCATTTCTAAGTAGATGATGAAGATGCTGCCTCGAAACCACATATGTTATTATGTAAGTTTCAAAGTACAGAAACCGGTAACCAAAGCAATGAACCATCAGTTATAAATTAAACCTTGGGTAGAGCAAAAGTCAGAATATTGAATTATGGTAATAAATAGAGTAGATGGCTGTTTGTTTCGCACTAATCAATGGAATGGTTATAAAGAACCCAAAACCTCGGACGAATACCGATACAGTTGACTGTTTTGTTGATTTTGTCGTGCATCCGAACTCAAAACACGGAAATAAATATACCGCAGAGGTCAGCGCGATGCGACGATCAAAACAGTACATAGATATCAGTGATACAATTTAATTTATAAAATTCGAATTTTCTAATAGTGGAAAATGCAAGAAAAACGCTGAAAAATAAGATCGACGGAGCCAAAGATGTCCGAATTTGGAAAAACGACAAACTGACATTTTGCTCAGAAGATGGTTTAGAATTTTTCAATGTAAAAATATTTAGGTTTCGGAAACATTTATTTTCATCGCTTTTTAACTGATTAAATTGAAGTAAATTTACGCATGAAATAAACTTTCATATTTTCGGACGAAAATTTACCAGTTGCTATGTTTAACTAAATGCATTCCAAATATCAAATTTATATTTCAAAATTTTATCTTTTAAAATTTCACAAAATTTCAACTAATTACGTTATTAAAACAGTTGAAATTTACGGGTCGTTACACTCTCCCCCACTCAAAACTTTTCGTCCCCGAAAAGGAACGAGGTAGGAGAGTAGAAACAACCAGAAAGAAAAACAGATTTGAAATACAAAATAACAATTAATACATTCAAATTTAAATTAATTGATATTCAATAATTGATTTGATCCATTTGATTTCACTAAAATCAATCTCAAATATTTCTAAATTCATTATCTTATTATCCCATTTCTTCACTTTACAATTTTTAAAACCATAAATTTGAATAGTCTTTTATTATAATCATATTTTCTTCAACAATTTTAAATTCTTCTTTATTCCAAATTACTGTTAAATTTATTCTACTTAATACGCCACAGATTCCACCCCCAAAAACCATATTTTGACTGTGACTCAACTATATCAACTGTACTTGAACTGTTAGATAATCATAGTCGATAATAACATTACTGTTCATATCGCTATTTCAAAACCGTACATGAGACCTCAGCTTCATACGGCTCCTCTATGGTCACAAATAAATGTAAGTACATACTCACATATATCAAACCCATATAAATTAATTTAAAACATAAAAGTTTCGATTTAAATTAATTTATATCTATTAATTTCTTTTAAATTCAAGGTATTTTCATATGTTGATCAAATTTCAATTTATTAATTCTTTCAAAACAAATTTATTTCATTATTAACTGAGTTTTACTTATTATCCTATCTAACTCTATTAACATCTTTATAATCAAAATTTAGTGTATAACATTTATCATAAACACTCAAATTTTATTTATAAAGACTTTTTATCTTATATATTATCCAATTACATATTCAACTTCTGAATGATTTAGGTAAGTTGTATTAGAATGCAGTTGAACAATATACAAACAAAATTTTCCCAATTCAATTATTCAAGTTTAAATATTTATTCCAAATTTTGGATTTATTTATAATTAAAATCATCTTTTAACAAAATTTAAGAATTAGATATCCGATTAACTTTAACAATTTAGAGATATATACAATATATTTTTCAAATCAAATTAAATTTTAAAATAAGATACCTATATATATGTAAATCAAAATTAAATTTAATTCACAATTATTATTTACTTTGATTTCCTTTTTAACATCAATAATCATTTGTGAAGCAACTCATACTTAAATTTTTCACATTCATTTCTTTCATATATAGTATTATTGAATATTAAATCTATTTCTGTATCATTTCACATTTTCAGAAGTTATAATCATTTAATTAATATAGTTTTCACTTTTACTACTCATTTTAATTATAAATAACTTTAAACATTAATTTAACTTTATAATACTCTTATACGTCTTAATTCTTCATTTATAAACATAATTCCATTGAACACTTTCATTACTTAAGTTTTACTTGTATAATATTCTATTACATATTCTTATTTAACATTACAACTTTTTAACAAATTCTGGTAAGTTATATATATGTTTAAGAATGTAATCGAATGTTACACAAGTTTATCTTATTCATTTAGTTAACAAAATGTTCAATATTTCATTTCTTCTGATTTACAAGTTACAAATTTCTAATTCCTTGTATACTTCATTAATCACTTTGCATCTAATTCCTTATTTTCCCTTTTTAGAAGTTTCCAACTATTAAAATAGTTAAAATTTCATTTCATTATAATAATTGAAATCCCTAATTTATAGAAACTTAAGAACCAAATGTCGGGTTCATTTTAAATCATTTAAAATTATACACACACACACACACACTCATAGCTCTTATATATCCAATCATATTTAGAAATTAAAATTAAGGTTTGTTTGTCAAAATAAATGTGTAGTAAAACTACTACAACGGTCTTCCCAGTTTGAAACTCGAAAATGAACGTCGATGATGCGTGCACTCATCACCGAAATTATTTTCCAACAACAAAAGAGGGGAGTACAGAACTTATTTCCTTTTAAAATTCTTTTAAAACATTTCTTTCAAATCACATTGAAAATATTTATATCCGAAAATACTTCCAAATAATACTAATATTATATTCCAAAATCATTGGAAACCAAATTTTAAACCCCGGAACCTAAGTTCTCAAATTTTTAGTTCTTATTTACTTTATTTGTAAATCTTATTTTGCAACCAATATTTACAAAATTTCACTTCCTAACAAACAAATATATCACATACAACTATATCCACTTATAAAATTTAATCTTTTATATATAAAATATAATACTAGGTAAAATTATTTCATTTACCTATATTTCAAAAATAATATTATGTCGGTCTGCCATATTAAGTGTTTAGAAATCCCTATCGATGTCATAGTGTAACGACCCTGAATTTTGAACGAATTAAATTGAAAATATTTAATTTATTTTAAATATTTGAACGGTGATTTAATTTGAATCCCGATTATAACTTTGAATTTGACGATTAAATTATGAAATTTAATCGATTGAAGTTGAATAAAAATTTGAATCTTCAATTTTAAGCTGAAGAAAAATATTTCGAAAGTTTCTAAAATTCGTATTTATAATACTGAAGATAACAGAAGCTTCAGAATTGAATTTTAAAGTGTTTTGTTCAGTTTTGAAATTTAATTGTTTGAACCGATATTTAAAAATAGTCATTTTTCAAACAGTCTCGGAATTCGATGAAACCAGTTCCATTGGGTTCGTAATATTTAATTATTGCCGGATTTCAAATTTCGTATTTTTTGGAACTGATATGAGAGCACACGGCGTATAAACGCGTCGAAATCAAATTGAGTTTAATTTGAAAATTAAAAATTTAAATTTATATTAATTAACATCCACACGTTCTTCCTTTTTCCACGCCCTTTGTTCAGCCGAGAATCACGAAATTTAATCGTGTACACCATGCCTCCTCTGATTTTAAGCATCCCTCTCCCACTCAGAAATCAACTCGAGAAAAAAAAATTAAAAATGGCCGAAGCCCTCAGATTCAAACAAATTTTTTTATCACAATCGAAATCAATCGCGATTTCTAGTAGGCGCGATTGTCTGGCGTTCGAAGAGGCGAGTGGCGCGCGCACGCGTACGAGAGGCGAGCGACTCGACTAGGGGTTCGTCTGGGATGTCGATGGGGTGGAGGCACTCATTCACGCGATGGAGGTCTAGGGCACGACAGCGCGACTAGGGTTTGTCGCTCGACTCGGGGTCGCGACTGGGAGGCGAGGGGGGGTGAAGCATTCCTGGGCGATGTCAAATCAATGGCGAAGGAGGATAAGGCTTGGGCCTGCGATGGTGCTCGAGGCAGTGGCATTGGTTTTCGTTCGCGTGGGCAGGCGATGGCGAGGCCGCGATTTCGACCTGGGTTCGTTCGAGTTGTCAGTGAGGTAATCGATATTTGTCTTCCTCAATTTTTTTCTTGCTGGTACATCATATTCAAATTTAAATTTAAATTTATTTTAGGACAGTTTAATTTAATAAATGAGAGATGTTTGGTATGTATAGGCAGTTTGGGATAAAATAAATAAGTATATAATATTTTGAAAACTACCGAAGTTTATAATTTTTACAGAGAAATTTATATAAGCAAAATGTTCGATAAGTTTATTTAAATTCGTTTAGTTGTTAAGAAAATGATAATAATTTAATTTGTTGTTATAGTAAAATAATTTACTAAAGAATATATATATAGGAAATTTAGGTTTAAAAATAAACCTTTGAGTTAAAATGAATTTAGTTTTAGTTTTAAAATTTTATTAAATAAATTATAAAAAGGATTAAGTTAAAATCAATTGTATTTAATTTGTTAAAAGAAGATTTGTTTAATTTAATTGTTTTAGAAATGGTTAGAGGATATTAGGTTGAAACTGGAATGTTGGTTAAATAAATCTATTTATAAAGAAATTGGTTTAGAATAAATTATTCGATTGATTCGAATATTTACAAATTGTGTAAAATATTTATACCAGGTTAAAAATCGAGAAAACAAAACTGAAATGGAAACGGATTGCAATTAAAAGCTAAGGTGAGATCTTCTCACTCAGATTTATAATTGAATTGCACCTATTGATTGATTTGTTTGAATGTGATATTAGATATAGTAGGATATCTATATATATATAGCAGTATATACATATTGGCATATGTATATATTGGATTGATTGATTTCCCGCCTCGTATAGCGGATGAGACCCTATTGCGCCGTTAGTAAGCGGATTTATAAAAACCTATATACCGCGATAATTCCGTACTGGAGCGGAATTGGTATTGTGCTGACGTCTTTGGATGCAGGGAAACAGGTTGGAGGGATCCAACTGGATTCCTCACCAGTAGTTATTTATTTACAGATATTTTGATATATTCTGTTATCATATGATGATATATGATATTTGACTGTTGTGATGGACTGATTGGTGTTGTTACATCATCAGATTCAGTTTTGAAATGTAAAAATAACGACTTTTACGTTAAAAGGGTTTTTAAAGTGATTTTTGAAAATATACGTTTTATGGAATTTTTGAATCGATTTATAAACGTAAAAATTTAAAGTTATAAAAGTTATAATTTTTAGTGAAATATAACCGAAGTGTCGTTTTTGAAATAAAAGTCGATTTATTTATAAAATGGTTTAAGTTGGGATTTTTGAATAACTATAAAGGATTTGTATAAAAAGGTTTATAAATTTGATAATTTATAAATCAAAAATATTGGACTTATAAAACATTTTTTTTATAAGTGTTAAAAAGAAGTATAAGTGAATGAAATAAATAGATTTATAACGTGAAGTTATAAAGTGAATAGATACTGTAGAATAAAGGATTTATAAGAAATTTACTTATAAATTTGACTTTTACACTTAGATGAGATATGAATAGAAATTGCTAAATGAAATGATTTTATAAGTGGAAATTGTTATAAAGTATAAATGCGATTTATAAACGTTGTTTATGAATCCGGAATCACTTATTCTTATAAGTGAATTTTTGAAGTTAATAAAATGAGATTTATTAACCGGAGTTGTTATAGAAAATAGAAAATGGAATTTATAAACGTTGTTTTATGAATTCGGAAACCAATCGATTGAATTTGATAAATTAAATATAGAAGATTATCATAGGAGATATATTCGCGATTTTGGATAGCGAATTATTATTGAGATAAAACGTGTAGAAAATAGTGAAATGTAAATAGTAAAGTATATTCACGATTTTGGATAGTGAATATATTGTTAAGTAAAATGGATAGTTTTGGAAAAGCGATATTGTAAAATGAAGTTAATTGTTTTAAAAGAGGTTTTAAAACGTGTGAATTACCGAAATCATAGATTTCAACAATTATTGTTGAAATAGACGTTTCGAGAAATAAGGAAATGATGGACTATAACACTGTTGTTATAGTAAATGATTTTCGAAAGAAAATATTTTATGTAGTATTGGGATTTATATATCTATCTAAATTTCGAATCCCTATACTAGTGATTTTGAGTCGTCGTAACGATGTTTTACGTAACATTCGTTTTGACTCAAATAAAATTTGTGAAAGAGAATGATTTCCTTAAAGAATGAAATATATACTTATTTTTGATTTAAGTATATCGAATATTTTCTAAGTGTTGAAAATAAATGATTTGTGAAATACTTATTTTTAAATAAGTATGGAAATGCTTTTCCAATATGAAATGAACGTTTTGAGATTTTATCTTCTTAAAGATAAAATGAAATTGAATATTTGAAAACGATTTGAAAATCGTATATCGGAAGATATTTTGAAATATAAATTCACTATGGAATTTATAAAAGAAAGGGAAGATGTTTAAAATAAATGTTGATTTATTTTTGGAAGTGTGGAAATTTTATATCTAGTAAAGATATTTTGGAAGATGAAAAAATTTGGAAAATTATTTGGAATCTGATGATGTTGCGCATCTTTATTGATAGTTAAATAACCGACTATCAATATTTACCTTTAGATAGGTATTTGTTGTGATTGGATGAATTTGAATGCCACACTTGTTTTTTTGAATAATCGCTCACTATTCGGGTTAGCCGGGAAAGGACCATGGGGTCGTATAACCCATTCCGAATATGTGATACGTCGTATGAATTGCATTCGAAGACCGGTGTTGAAGACCGGATATTTTTGAAAACGGAAGGATTACCGTCGAGTTACTCTACATCGGCTGATCTCCGATTTAGAGGTTTTATCACCCTTAGTGACGGGAAGTCCTGACGTGATTGGAAATTATCCGGAAGTGCAAGGGCTTCGTGAGAAGTGCCTTCGGTTCTGTTCGATCCCGGAACAGACTTGTACGGATTGTGTGTCTGACGTTACAATTTGAGATATAAAGCTGATTTCTTTCAAATACATTTCTGTTGGTGGCGGAGAATTTATTCTCTTAGCTTAACACCCTTCTCTGAGACGTACGAGCTCAGAGGTTATGTAGTTGAAATTTATCAGCGATATATCCCAATTTGGTAACGTGGCATACTGAGTGTTGCTGTGAAATGATCAGTGTTTGATCATTTGTGATATGATCATTTGTTTGATCTTATATCTTTGTGATCATAGGTTGATCATTTTTGTTTGACCCGAAGCAGGGCTTTGTAGAAAGCGTAGCTTTGTGGACGAGACTTCATCGAGCCTCACACCCCGGAAATGGTCGAAACAGGAAGGATGCGGCAAGGTTCTAGGGAGTAGCGCCCCTTAGTGTATGTCATTCCTTCTGGATAAAGGTAGTATCATGGTATGGAGCCCAAATACTTAACCTCTGTGGTTGCTGCAAAATTTATTTCTTTGTGGTTGTTGGAAATCGGGGATCCTCGGGAAGATCGGTGACGATCGGGGGATGGCATACGCGTGTCAGTAGTTACCTATTTTTGCAGAGGTAACCCGGCCTTGTGTTGGCAGAGATCCGGTTAGGTTCTCGGGTCGTCTATTCCAGGGACGTACCCATCGTGGATAGGAAGTTCCTTAGCCTGACCATTTGTTGGAAATCCAAAGAAACAATACGAGCCTTTACGATTTCAATTGTATAACCTGTCTCCTCAGGAGGCAGCTATAGCAGGCATAATATAATGGTACCTATGCTGGCTAAGATTTATATTATACTTTCGAAATGTTTTCCACTATGCACTAATAATAATATCAAAAAGGTTTTGATTTTTGCGTAGTAAGCATCTTTGACTAACATAAGAAGAAATCTCCTCCAAGTCTGCGTTTGCATTGTGTGTGTGGTGGGAGGTCTTATGGTAGTTTCATTTTCCAAAAGCATTGCGAATTGACATTAAAGTTTTCCTGTTGTTTATTTTAAAGAATAACTGTTTTACGATCTCACACCAGTCACCATGACTGACTCGGAGTTTATTGTTTCCCTTCTAAACTCTGGGTGCCCACAAATTTCCACACGGGCAGTCTAGAGTTATATTATCAGGATATTCTGGATATTCTGGAGCTTTGGAGATAAGCTGGATGACGAGACGTAGTATTTGTATCTAATAATATTTATTCCGCTTTGTATTCTGTATGAGGACAAGTTATATAACTGTCCATTGTTGTATATGACTCTGATTGATGTATGTATAAAATGATATAGTTCTTTGTTTTAAAGATTACTGTTTTATCTAATATATATTGTTCCGCTGCGATGTGTAAGATTCTGATATTGTTTTCTGTTCTGCTCTTGTTCTGTTGTGTTCTTCTTTCTTCTCTTTTTCTTCTACCTTTTCTTCTATTCCTTTTTCTTAAAACCCTCACTATTGGAGTTTCCGGCAGTCGATTGCTCGGCAGTCGATAAAGTGAGTATCGATGTCGAATTTTCGAAAGTCGAAAATTCCGGTATGTGACAAAGTGGTATCAGAGCATATGGTTAAGCGACAACCCTGCTCTGTTGGGTGTTACTCATTAGAGATAGAGTCAGTAGTACTCTAGAATGAGTTGAGTGTAATAATAGATACGAGTGCGTATTTGTTAGTGAATATAAAATTGTTTTATATTGTGTTTGCTTATCCGTTGAGATGTTTATGAATTTTGGTCGGTATGTGGGACGCCATATTATCGATAGGGATTTCTAAACACTTAAACGAGGCAAGACGACACAGTATTGTTTTAAATAGGGTGAATGAAATAATTTTGCCCAAAACTATTTTTGTATAGAAAAGAAATGATTTTCTATGAATTATCATAATATTTGGATGTTTGGTTGTTAGGAAATAATAATATTAAACTATTATATGAAATTGGATAAGAAATTGAAATTGTAACTCCAAAGTTAAGAAATAAATTCTCATACAAATGAAATTTGAGATTATAAATTATAAATGTGACTTATAATTTAAAACGGAATTCCAGAGGAGTTTTTGGAAATGTTTTGAAAAGAATTTGAAAATTTTGGAGATTTGGAAAGTTTAAATCATTTTTGATTTGAAAATGAATTTCAAAGGTTTTGAAAGGTATTCTGGAGAGATGAAAGCTCTAAACTCTTTTAGGTCACTGGAAAATAATCCTGATGATGGTGGCCACATCATTAGAATTCATTTTCGGGTTTCCAAAAGAGGAATTGCTGCTAAGTTGTTTTAAATGAAAGTTGTTTGGAAAATTGAGTTTTGTTTTGGAAATTCAAAGGATAATTTGAATTGTTTTCAAAATGATTTTTTTTGAAAAGTTGAAAAGACTCTGGAATCCTATTTAAAATATTTATGGAATAAGAAATGAGTTGATAACTTATACCAATTGAATCTTGGTAGAATGAATTTAACTTAAAAAGATGAAGTTAAATCAAAGCAAGTATAAGTGAATCAATTAAATGAAAATGAAATTGAAAGTTGAAATTCATTTCGAATTCGTAAGCAAATGAATTGAATTGAATAATTGTAAATAAAAGACGAATTAAAATTCGTATGGAAATTGGAAATCCAGTTTAAAGATAAGTAGATTTAACCGAAGCAGAATTAAAATAAATTGAATTGATATCAATTTGAATTAGTAATTGGAACTAATTTAAGATAGTGCAGTTGTAAATGACAGATAATTGATAAATTCAATATTCAGGAGATAAACTAAATCCAAATTAAATTGGAATTGTAAATCGAATTCAAATGAAACTTGAAATGTGAAAATTGAATGAAATAGATATGTAACTTCAACAGTGAAGTAAAAATGATATAAGTAGTATATATTGGAAATTTGTAATCAAATTTGCAAAATGATTTGAATGCTGTAACTAGATATAATGGCTAGTAGGATATACAGGTGTATAAAGGGATTGGAAAATTTATTTCACAGATAATTCGAATTTCTCGAAAAAGGTATGTATTTGAATTATAATATGAGTTTTTGATGATTTCTTGTCTAGCCGCTTGGCTGTTTCTTTTTCTTTTTGAAATCTGAGAGTCCATAGGGACGTTTTGTAGTCGTACCGTATTAGCCGCGCAAAGGAGACGCTGGCGAAATTTTTCGAAAATTTAAGGCGTTAGAAAATTTTTGAGAAAATTTGAAAGTTTAAATTTGAATTTAAACTTAAAATTTGAATTGTTAAGTAAACAATGTTGTCTGAAACTTATAATTGAAGTTGGAAAGCGAGTTGAATAATAACGAATCTTTAGTAGGAAGATTTGTTTTGATAAATTGATAAAACTAGTGGATTGTTGGGAAATGATAGACGAGTTAAGGACCACTTTACCTAACTTGTAATTTCGAGGACGAAATTCTTTTAAGGGGGAAGTCTGTAACGACCCTGAATTTTGAACGAATTAAATTGAAAATATTTAATTTATTTTAAATATTTGAACGGTGATTTAATTTGAATCCCGATTATAACTTTGAATTTGACGATTAAATTATGAAATTTAATCGATTGAAGTTGAATAAAAATTTGAATCTTCAATTTTAAGCTGAAGAAAAATATTTCGAAAGTTTCTAAAATTCGTATTTATAATACTGAAGATAACAGAAGCTTCAGAATTGAATTTTAAAGTGTTTTGTTCAGTTTTGAAATTTAATTGTTTGAACCGATATTTAAAAATAGTCATTTTTCAAACAGTCTCGGAATTCGACGAAACCAGTTCCATTGGGTCCGTAATATTTAATTATTGCCGGATTTCAAATTTCGTATTTTTTGGAACTGATATGAGAGCACACGGCGTATAAACGCGTCGAAATCAAACTGAGTTTAATTTGAAAATTAAAAATTTAAATTTATATTAATTAACATCCACACGTTCTTCCTTTTTCCACGCCCTTTGTTCAGCCGAGAATCACGAAATTTAATCGTGTACACCATGCCTCCTCTGATTTTAAGCATCCCTCTCCCACTCAGAAATCAACTCGAGAAAAAAAAATTAAAAATGGCCGAAGCCCTCAGATTCAAACAAATTTTTTTATCACAATCGAAATCAATCGCGATTTCTAGTAGGCGCGATTGTCTGGCGTTCGAAGAGGCGAGTGGCGCGCGCACGCGTACGAGAGGCGAGCGACTCGACTAGGGGTTCGTCTGGGATGTCGATGGGGTGGAGGCACTCATTCACATGATGGAAGTCTAGGGCACGACAGCGCGACTAGGGTTTGTCGCTCGACTCGGGGTCGCGACTGGGAGGCGAGGGGGGTGAAGCATTCCTGGGCGATGTCAAATCAATGGCGAAGGAGGATAAGGCTTGGGCCTGCGATGGTGCTCGAGGCAGTGGCATTGGTTTTCGTTCGCGTGGGCAGGCGTTGGCGAGGCCGCGATTTCGACCTGGGTTCGTTCGAGTTGTCAGTGAGGTAATCAATATTTGTCTTCCTCAATTTTTTTCTTGCTGGTACATCATATTCAAATTTAAATTTAAATTTATTTTAGGACAGTTTAATTTAATAAATGAGAGATGTTTGGTATGTATAGGCAGTTTGGGATAAAATAAATAAGTATATAATATTTTGAAAACTACCGAAGTTTATAATTTTTACAGAGAAATTTATATAAGCAAAATGTTCGATAAGTTTATTTAAATTCGTTTAGTTGTTAAGAAAATGATAATAATTTAATTTGTTGTTATAGTAAAATAATTTACTAAAGAATATATATATAGGAAATTTAGGTTTAAAAATAAACCTTTGAGTTAAAATGAATTTAGTTTTAGTTTTAAAATTTTATTAAATAAATTATAAAAAGGATTAAGTTAAAATCAATTGTATTTAATTTGTTAAAAGAAGATTTGTTTAATTTAATTGTTTTAGAAAAGGTTAGAGGATATTAGGTTGAAACTGGAATGTTGGTTAAATAAATCTATTTATAAAGAAATTGGTTTAGAATAAATTATTCGATTGATTCGAATATTTACAAATTGTGTAAAATATTTATACCAGGTTAAAAATCGAGAAAACAAAACTGAAATGGAAACGGATTGCAATTAAAAGCTAAGGTGAGATCTTCTCACTCAGATTTATAATTGAATTGCAGCTATTGATTGATTTGTTTGAATGTGATATTAGATATAGTAGGATATCTATATATATATATAGCAGTATATACATATTGGCATATGTATATATTGGATTGATTGATTTCCCGCCTCGTATAGCGGATGAGACCCTATTGCGCCGTTAGTAAGCGGATTTATAAAAACCTATATACCGCGATAATTCCGTACTGGAGCGGAATTGGTATTGTGCTGACGTCTTTGGATGCAGGGAAACAGGTTGGAGGGATCCAACTGGATTCCTCACCAGTAGTTATTTATTTACAGATATTTTGATATATTCTGTTATCATATGATGATATATGATATTTGACTGTTGTGATGGACTGATTGGTGTTGTTACATCATCAGATTCAGTTTTGAAATGTAAAAATAACGACTTTTACTTTAAAAGGGTTTTTAAAGTGATTTTTGAAAATATACGTTTTATGGAATTTTTGAATCGATTTATAAACGTAAAAATTTAAAGTTATAAAAGTTATAATTTTTAGTGAAATATAACCGAAGTGTCGTTTTTGAAATAAAAGTCGATTTATTTATAAAATGGTTTAAGTTGGGATTTTTGAATAACTATAAAGGATTTGTATAAAAAGGTTTATAAATTTGATAATTTATAAATCAAAAATATTGGACTTATAAAACATTTTTTTTATAAGTGTTAAAAAGAAGTATAAGTGAATGAAATAAATAGATTTATAACGTGAAGTTATAAAGTGAATAGATACTGTAGAATAAAGGATTTATAAGAAATTTACTTATAAATTTGATTTTTACACTTAGATGAGATATGAATAGAAATTGCTAAATGAAATGATTTTATAAGTGGAAATTGTTATAAAGTATAAATGCGATTTATAAACGTTGTTTATGAATCCGGAATCACTTATTCTTATAAGTGAATTTTTGAAGTTAATAAAATGAGATTTATTAACCGGAGTTGTTATAGAAAATAGAAAATGGAATTTATAAACGTTGTTTTATGAATTCGGAAACCAATCGATTGAATTTGATAAATTAAATATAGAAGATTATCAAAGGAGATATATTCGCGATTTTGGATAGCGAATTATTATTGAGATAAAACGTGTAGAAAATAGTGAAATGTAAATAGTAAAGTATATTCACGAGTTTGGATAGTGAATATATTGTTAAGTAAAATGGATAGTTTTGGAAAAGCGATATTGTAAAATGAAGTTAATTGTTTTAAAAGAGGTTTTAAAACGTGTGAATTACCGAAATCATAGATTTCAACAATTATTGTTGAAATAGACGTTTCGAGAAATAAGGAAATGATGGACTATAACACTGTTGTTATAGTAAATGATTTTCGAAAGAAAATGTTTTATGTAGTATTGGGATTTATATATCTATCTAAATTTCGAATCCCTATACTAGTGATTTTGAGTCGTCGTAACGATGTTTTACGTAACATTCGTTTTGACTCAAATAAAATTTGTGAAAGAGAATGATTTCCTTAAAGAATGAAATATATACTTATTTTTGATTTAAGTATATCGAATATTTTCTAAGTGTTGAAAATAAATGATTTGTGAAATACTTATTTTTAAATAAGTATGGAAATGCTTTTCCAATATGAAATGAACGTTTTGAGATTTTATCTTCTTAAAGATAAAATGAAATTGAATATTTGAAAACGATTTGAAAATCGTATATCGGAAGATATTTTGAAATATAAATTCACTATGGAATTTATAAAAGAAAGGGAAGATGTTTAAAATAAATGTTGATTTATTTTTGGAAGTGTGGAAATTTTATATCTAGTAAAGATATTTTGGAAGATGAAAAAATTTGGAAAATTATTTGGAATCTGATGATGTTGCGCATCTTTATTGATAGTTAAATAACCGACTATCAATATTTACCTTTAGATAGGTATTTGTTGTGATTGGATGAATTTGAATGCCACACTTGTTTTTTTGAATAATCGCTCACTATTCGGGTTAGCCGGGAAAGGACCATGGGGTCGTATAACCCATTCCGAATATGTGATACGTCGTATGAATTGCATTCGAAGACCGGTGTTGAAGACCGGATATTTTTGAAAACGGAAGGATTACCGTCGAGTTACTCTACATCGGCTGATCTCCGATTTAGAGGTTTTATCACCCTTAGTGACGGGAAGTCCTGACGTGATTGGAAATTATCCGGAAGTGCAAGGGCTTCGTGAGAAGTGCCTTCAGTTCTGTTCGATCACGGAACAGACTTGTATGGATTGTGTGTCTGACGTTACAATTTGAGATATAAAGCTGATTTCTTTCAAATACATTTCTGTTGGTGGCGGAGAATTTATTCTCTTAGCTTAACACCCTTCTCTGAGACGTACGAGCTCAGAGGTTATGTAGTTGAAATTTATCAGCGATATATCCCAATTTGGTAACGTGGCATACTGAGTGTTGCTGTGAAATGATCAGTGTTTGATCATTTGTGATATGATCATTTGTTTGATCTTATATCTTTGTGATCATAGGTTGATCATTTTTGTTTGACCCGAAGCAGGGCTTTGTAGAAAGCGTAGCTTTGTGGACGAGACTTCATCGAGCCTCACACCCCGGAAATGGTCGAAACAGGAAGGATGCGGCAAGGTTCTAGGGAGTAGCGCCCCTTAGTGTATGTCATTCCTTCTGGATAAAGGTAGTATCATGGTATGGAGCCCAAATACTTAACCTCTGTGGTTGCTGCAAAATTTATTTCTTTGTGGTTGTTGGAAATCGGGGATCCTCGGGAAGATCGATGACGATCGGGGGATGGCATACGCGTGTCAGTAGTTACCTATTTTTGCAGAGGTAACCCGGCCTTGTGTTGGCAGAGATCCGGTTAGGTTCTCGGGTCGTCTATTCCAGGGACGTACCCATCGTGGATAGGAAGTCCCTTAGCCTGACCATTTGTTGGAAATCCAAAGAAACAATACGAGCCTTTACGATTTCAATTGTATAACCTGTCTCCTCAGGAGGCAGCTATAGCAGGCATAATATAATGGTACCTATGCTGGCTAAGATTTATATTATACTTTCGAAATGTTTTCCACTATGCACTAATAATAATATCAAAAAGGTTTTGATTTTTGCGTAGTAAGCATCTTTGACTAACATAAGAAGAAATCTCCTCCAAGTCTGCATTTGCATTGTGTGTGTGGTGGGAGGTCTTATGGTAGTTTCATTTTCCAAAAGCATTGCGAATTGACATTAAAGTTTTCCTGTTGTTTATTTTAAAGAATAACTGTTTTACGATCTCACACCAGTCACCATGACTGACTCGGAGTTTATTGTTTCCCTTCTAAACTCTGGGTGCCCACAAATTTCCACACGGGCAGTCTAGAGTTATATTATCAGGATATTCTGGATATTCTGGAGCTTTGGAGATAAGCTGGATGACGAGACGTAGTATTTGTATCTAATAATATTTATTCCGCTGTGTATTCTGTATGAAGACAAGTTATATAACTGTCCATTGTTGTATATGACTCTGATTGATGTATGTATCAAATGATATAGTTCTTTGTTTTAAAGATTACTGTTTTATCTAATATATATTGTTCCGCTGCGATGTGTAAGATTCTGATATTGTTTTCTGTTCTGCTCTTGTTCTGTTGTGTTCTTCTTTCTTCTCTTTTTCTTCTACCTTTTCTTCTATTCCTTTTTCTTAAAACCCTCACTATTGGAGTTTCCGGCAGTCGATTGCTCGACAGTCGATAAAGTGAGTATCGATGTCGAATTTTAGAAAGTCGAAAATTCCGGTATGTGACACATAGTGTCCTAAGTACCAACCAGAATTTTTAAATACTAAACAGAACAAATTAACATAATATAAATCAATTTTATAACACTAACAGGTACACTCTCTCATATATATACGCTCAAAATAACTCATTCTAGGATATTACTACCCTATCTTTAATGATTCAAACCCCACAAAACTAAGATTATCGCTAAACCTAAGCTCTGATACCAAATGTAATGACCCGCCTTTTTGGACGGTTTGAATTGACAATAAACCACATATGTCGATTCCAAACCATTCAAAAGGGAGGATTGTTATGGGGTATAAGAAAAAGAAGAGAAAAGAAAGAAAAAAAACACAGGATCTCGCAGCGAAATGATAAAATATAATAATAAAATAAACAGTTCATGAAGCTGTTTTACAATTACATTCGATTACACTTTACAATACAATCAGAGCTACACATACAGTAGGAATAAATAAATAAAGCAGCGGAACAACATGATGTAGTGGAATAAATATAATATGTAGAATAATATACTAAATCTTCGTCTTCGTCCTCTAGAAAAGTAGTCTTCAACACTAAAATGATCGGGCTGACCCGAGAGAATGAAAAGACAAAACACTTGAGTCGAAACTAAAAGATCTTATGTAAGTTAAATCAACAGTAAATAAATATGAGTGTAATGGCTTCAGAGATGTTTACGGGGTTTTACATCTCCTATCCACTGTCTAACGTGCGTGCAATAACTTAAGAGATGTTCGAGATTGCCAACTCTTAAGGATCCGTTAAACTATTTACTATGTAGTAATATACGCTATTATAATATGTCTATCAGTAAAGTAAAGTATTAAAATAGCGTTAAGGCGTTACCTATATCCCCCCTTAACACATTTTATATATTCCCGTAGTCTATACAGTACCGTAATTCCTCCATAAACTAGAGGGCTATCAAAGGGCACTCCATAGGTACGGTACAAACCAAACTCATAATGGGCGCGATAAGGCATGTGACAAGGCACGCGAGGCAATGCCCAGGGTAGGATACTACCATTTTGCCGATCTGGACTGGTGGTAACGCATAGCAGCTACTACCGCCCACCCCGAAACACACTCCCAAAATCAAATCGTGGGTGGCCACCAAATCAATCACAAAGCAATAAATATGTTTTCGAAGAAATCTGTCCGATCGGAGGTGCGACCTCACTTGGCCCGGCATGGCTCCTGTTTTAGTCACATCAAGCTGACCCGAGGGGGTCAGTGATACGTTAATACCTCATACATAATCGTTCGCCAAACCATCTTACTTCATTCTTGAATCTCCACCATGTGCATAGTTATTAAAGTGGTTTTCGGTATTGGCATAGAGTATGATAATATCTGATCCCGGTCTCTTTAACAACCAAACGCTTATTACACACCGGATGGTTCTTTTATATTTCCAAAACTATTTCATATTGGTATCACTTTCGAAATCATATTTTCAAAATAGGTTAAACCCTCATTTCAAAATCATCATATTTACTCAAAATATGTCATTTCACTAGAAAATATCATTTCAAATCCCAACTTAGGTTATAACATCATTTAACCATATTCACTTTTAAATCCAGAATTTAAATATAAATAATTCAGCTTTGCACGGTTTGAATTTTTGAAAATAGTTTGGATAGTCATAAATAGTTTAAATAGCTTAAAAATAGTTTAAAATAGTTTTTAAATAGTTTAAAATACTTTAAAATAGTTTAAAATAGATTAAAATAGTTTATAATAGTTAAAAATAGATTAAAATAGATTAAATAGGTTAAAATAGATTAAATTGGTTAAAATAGATTAAAATAGATTAAATAGATTAAACAGATTAAAATAGATTAAAATAGTTTTTAAAATATATTAAAATGGTTTAAAATAGTTTTAAAATAGATTAAATATAGTTTTAATAGTTTAATATAAAATGGTTTGATTATTGAAATGGTTACATAGTAAACATTTTGAAAGTCTAAATATATTTGAATTTAAAAATAATATAACTTTAAACAGTTTATATAAAAGAAAATTTGAAATTAATATCGAATTAAACTATTTTTTCCATTTCAACAAATCCGGACCATATCCAGCTTATAAATCAACAAAAATCAATTTTAAACTTTCACTTCAGATTCTCAACAAAACCATTAAAATCTATATCGATTTCAAATCCATGTTTGAACTATAACTTTAAACTACTTCAAATTCAGTGGATTTTAAAGTTTAAATATTCAAACATTTTCAATAACTTAATTTTGATAAATTTCATTTATATTTCAAATTCAACTTTGAAATTTCAATTTAAATTCTTTTAAACAATTCATTTTAACCAATTTCAATTTTAACATTTACAGCTTGGATTTTCGAAAGTAATTCAGTTTATATAAATCAAATTTTATTTCCACATATCATTTAACTAGATTAAGAAATTAAGGATTTAAAATCATTTAATTTAACCAATCCGGTGTCTGTATATAATTTTCTACCCTATGGTCAAGTGATACGAATATCTATCGTTACAACCCACAATAATTTACGGGTATATATCACTTCAACCAGCAATCCCGAGTTAAAAATTTAAAATCCATAAAATCGCTCGAGTCTATCATTTCAACCCATAACGATTTTTCTCTAATCTTTATATTATTCGGGTATGTATCATTTCAACACATACTGATTTACTAACAATAAACTAAGGGAACTTGTAGTGTGATAACAACATATAAATAAACATACATCTAATCATCCAAATATCAACAATTGAACATCCAGCACAATCATAATTCAAATCAACCAATAAATAACAATAATTAACTGGTTATCATTACCATGTATTTAACTGGCAATTCAAAATTCAATATTGAATTAAATGGCGATTAAATAAAATAAAAGTCAAATTTAACTGGAATAACAATTTAAATATACCAAACAACAATCAATCAATTTCTAATCACATTATAAATTTAATTTAACTGACATAAGATAGTTTAGTAGTCATGAGTGGGTTAATACACTCACCTTTGGTTTTCAATCGATTTAAAATCCAAATAAAGGTCCAAATTTGAACAGTCTCAGAATCCAGCCAATTCAGGCCCAAATTTGAACAGTCTCAGAATCCAGCTAAATCCAAATAAAGGCCCAAACAGTTCCATGTTGTCTGAAATTTCGATATGATCACAATGGAGAAAACCGCACGTGAATCCAAGCTCATATGAGAAACTTACGCTTGTTAGAACATTTAATTTTTAAAAATTAAATTAAAATGAATAAAGCAGAGAAAATTTACCACGTCACCACCGAAGCCCTACCAAAACCCTTGACCTCGATTACGCTAGTTCAACCGCCACTCTTGCTCGCATGCCACCGAACATGTAACAACCCAGTATTTTACAATTATTTTTAATTGATATTTCCAGATTTAAAAGCTTTATTTATGAAAATGAATAAATTTTGTTATTTTAAGTATAAACTTTGATTTTGATGTGGATTAGAATTCCAAATATGACTAAATTTAATATTTCCTGAAAATGTGAATTTTGGTCAATAGTCAAACTTTGACTTTTAAATTTAAATTTTAAATATTTGAAATTATAAATTTTATCTTTTATTATGAAAAAAGATTTAATAACATGAATATTGCTTTTCTTTTCGTTGAAAACGGAGTTAAAATGTAAAAGTTATGTACATTTCAATTTTTAGTATAATTTGTTTATTTGTGCAATTTTGCCTATTTTAAATTTTATAAATCATATTTTCTTTCTTATATTTTGTTTTAATATGTGTTAATATGTTATTTTATGTATATTTTTGTCTTTTTATATTTTTAAAATGATAATAGAATTTTTTCCAAAATTTACTATATTTATTTTTCATTTTTAAAGGCTGTTTTCCTATTTTCTGCTATTTTCTTCATTAAAAATTATATGTAAATTAAATTTTAAATATTTATTTTGTGAATATATTTTTACTTTATGTTATTATTTATGTTTAAAAATATATTACAAGCTCATATGAATTTTCTAAAGTTTATACCATTTATTTTCAAAATTTCTAGTCTAGATGACAATTTTTGCTATTTTCTTGATTTAATTATTTATATTTAATATTTATTTATTTATATTTTTTTTGTTATATTTTCGTATTTTAACTGAATTTATATATGTTTTTCAGTTATATAAAAATTTAAAAAGAAATAGATATATGAAGAGTTTAAATTGCTTTAGAAACTTAAGTCCTTTCGTTGCCAAAACCTTTCATTTGCCTTGACCCTTCATTAGCTTTGTTTGGCCGTACACTTCAAGGCTTCAGCTGTGAGTTTTCCATTTTGTTTTCATGTGAAAACATCTTCCTTATTCCATCAACTCACGACAAAAAAATTATTTTAGGCAATGGCTTCCAATTCTTCTTCCATTTTTCCACTTTTCTTCTTCATCCTTCCATTTGTTTTGCCTGCCTCTTCATATATTCGCTCGGCCTAAACCCCAAGATCTCCTCCACCACTTCCTTCCCCTTATCATCCACGGCTGCATTTCCATCCCCTCTGACCAGATCAGGCCTTGACCATCTAGTTGAGCCTACACCACAAAAACTTACACAAAACTCCTTAAAACATTGCCTAGACCACACATATCATCACCTACCCTCCATATCTAGCTTTGGCCACCCCCTTAGCCACCACCACCACTTGCTACATGACCTTTGGCTGCTGCTGCACCATCACCCTCCACTGTCCAGACCTGTACCATGCATGGCCGAGCCAAGCAATGACCAAGTCGAGCCTTGTTGTGACCAAAACTTCACCTATTTGCCTTGTCCATTGATATTCTTCATGTTGCATCTCCTACCCTTCACATCACTTCATGTTGCCATGCTTTGGTGTGCTAAACCTGACCTATATGATGCTAACCTGAGCCCGAACACATCCTGGCTGAGCACTTGATCCCCTATGGTCAAGCATTTGAATGGTAAAGGCAAAGTCTTGTCTTTATTGCTTTGTATTTCAATTTGTTCGATATTGTTTTGGTTAATATTCACATGTGTATATTGTCTTGTTTTGGGGTTGTTTACAAGATGATATCTTGGCTATTTCTCTCCACTCAAATCAAAGGTCATGCCTTCTGGATCCGTTGTGTCATTCTAATTGATATCTCCAGCATAAAAAGGTGGGTTATTCTCACCAGACAATATGTACCTATATAACTAGTAAATTGACACCCTGCGAATCTGTAGAAATATATTATCATGTTATACTTGACTATGTTATGATCATATGATGTTTATACACCTGTTATATCATATGTTACTGTTATTTAATGTTATTCTGTTATTTATATCAGTTATCACCATTGCAAGTTCTCTATAGACTAGAATCACTATGTGTTGAAATGATACATACTCGAACGGACTTTAGAATAGGGAAAAATCGTTATGGGCTGAAATGATAGGCCTGAATGGTTTTTATTTAATTTATTTTAACTTGGGATTGCAGGTTTGAAATGATAAAACCAAGATTTTTCTTTTTAAACTGTGGATTGAAATGATACATATCCGTATCACTTAACCTAGGCTAGAAAACTATATACAGGCCCGTGGTTATTTTATAAAGTGTTTTGGATATTTTTAAGTATTTTAAAAATATAAATTTATGAAATTTGATTTAAACAGATTTTGAAATATTTTGAATTAAAGAAATTATGGTTTTTTCTATGTGTAAAAAAATGTAATTAATGAATGGTTTAACTAGATTTTTGAAATATAACTTAAGTTGGAAATTTGGAATTTTTGGTTAAAAATGATATTTAAGTTGTATAAATAAAATGGATGTTAAATTTTATTTGGAAATGGTAAATATGATTATTTGATAAAATTTGAATTTAAGTAATTTATTAAAGTATTATTGATTTTTCTATGAATTTAAGTGGTTAAATAAATGAATGTTTAAAAGTGATCTTTTAAAATATAACTTGACTAGGAAATGTGAAATTTGGTTTTTAATTAAAGGTTTAAGTTAATTAAATAAAATTGGAAATTTAGATAAATTGTGAAATGGTAATTTAAATTTGAAGTGTTAAGTTTATTTGTTGAAATGTGAAGAATTGGACACTTTTACACTTAAATTTATTAAGTAAATTGTTGAAAATCGGATTTGATTATAAGAAATTTATTGTGAAAAGATATATGTTAAATGATATGTAAATGAACATTTTAAATGTTAAAATATGATTTTTAAAATGTTTATGTGTTTTAAATTAAAGTTATTTAATTGCTGGAAATACACTAACACCTGAAATTAACTTTTAATAGCATTCAGAAATGCTATAGATTCTGTTTTGAACTAAAATTGTGTAAAAAGAGCTATTACAGCATTTCTGAAATGCTGTAGTTGCTGTAGTTGAACTTATAGGCTAATATTGAACTCAGGCCTATTATAGCATTCTCTGGAAATGCTATAATGATCTGCAGTCTATGTTGAAATCAAATTTAACCCTTGTTTTGAAATTTGAACTACCGCAGCACTTCCGAAATGCTGTCTTTTCTGTTTTGAACTATAATTCAACTAAAACCGAGTTTTAACAGCAGTTTTAAGTGCTGTCTTTGCTGAATTAAAAATGTTTTCAAATATAACTTATAGCAGTTGTTTTTAAATGTTGTGAAATGCTGAAATTTTAATAATTAGGGTTTTTGACTTAGTAAACGAACTCAGAATGACTTGAAACTTTGGAAATTGAATACTTAACTTGTAAGAATAATAATTTCACTTTTAAAAGGTTTAAAAGGAATAAATTTAATTGGAAATATAAACCAATTAAAGGTGATTTGAAATGACAATAAATGAGTGATATCTTTGAATTTAAAAGGATTTAAAGTTGAATATTTGGATTTTGTAAAGATATGATATTTTGATATATTAAAATGATTTGAAATGAAGTTTGGAAAGATATGATATTTTGATATATTGAAATGAATTGAAATGAAGTTTTGGAAAGATATGATATGTTAATATATTGAAATGGTTTGGAATTGATTTAATCTTTATTTTGATAAAGATTTGGATTTGAAATGATATTCTATTTTGAAGTATAAAATATTATTTTAAAATTATAACCACGGGTTATAATAACGATTGGTTGTTAAAGAGACCGGGATCGAATATGGACATACTCTCTGTCGATATCGAAAACCACTTTGACAACTGTGTACGCGGTGGAGTTTCCAGAATGAAGTAGGATGGTGGCGACGATCCTAAGGTATATACGTGGACCCAACTCCCGTGAGTTGGCATAAGGTGGCTAAAACAGGAGCGATCTCGGACCAGTGAGGTAGCACCTCTTCTCGGACACATTTCTTCGATACCATTCTATTACTTTGTGATTTTTGGTGGCCACCCTTGATTTGGGAGTGTTATTCGAGGTGGACGGTAGTGGCTGCTGTGCGCTCCATCAGTCCGTGTGCGTAATTGGTATATCTACCCTGGCATTGCCTAGTTGTGCCGTGTCACCTACCATATCGAGCTTTACTACGATTATGATTTTAAGATCCGACCGCATTAAGGTTCTCCATCCCCTTAACGCTATTTTATATATGATTATACTTTATTGATTAGACACTACTGTATATAGCGTATATTACTACATAGTAAATAATTTAACGGATCCTTAGAGGATGGGCGGTCCCAGGCATCCTTTAAGTTACTTGTACCTTATTACAGTTCACTTGAGTTGGTTTATATTATATAAGTATATATTGTCCTGACTCGAGTGTTTTGTGTTTTGCGTTACGCTCGGGTCAGCCTGAGTATTCACAGATTTGGATTTCCACCTTCTAGAGATTTGAATCGCTGGAGATTATCTGCTAGTCTTGTTCTATCAACTTCGGTTCCGTTGTTCTATTCAGCCTGCACTTGGTTATTGTATTGAGACTTCTGTTGTACTTTATTTCTTATGTTGTATCTTATGTAACTCTGATATATTTACATAGTAGCTTCATGAACTACTATTTCTTTTACTTCCGCTGCATTATTTTACTCTGTGTCTGTGATCTGTGATTATATTTATTTACTGCATATTCTGAGATTTGCCAAATTTTATTTACAACGCGGTATTTTGAGCAATTCAATTCCGGCATGAGTGTTTACCTATACACTTATAATGGACGCAAATGGTTGAAAATACCGGGTCGTTACAGTTGGTATCAGAGCTTTGGTTTTAGGCAAAACTCAGTATATAGAGTAAATTTAATTTCAGAATCACTTTCGTTCGAGCTTGAATTCATTCTTCTTCAATTCGGTTTCCTCTTGATTCGAATTTCCTTTGAATTTTTGGAACGTTCCGTGCGGTTCCAAAATTCATTCTTGTCCCTCACTATCCATCTTCTTTTGATTCTGGAGTATCACATAACTCCACTTCGAATGAGCTTTATAGCGAATTGGCGGTCCCGCCAATCTCAAAATTTGAATTGTAAAAGGGTGAAACTCCCTTACAATCAGCATCGATTCACCAGAGATTTATATCTATCCTTGGTTTAGATGTTAATATCTTTTGTTATTCCAAACTCTAACTCTTGAGATCGAATGTAGATTTACCCCAGAAAAATCCACATTGATCTTATTCTTTAAGTCACGGTTGACCCGGTTAAGGTTGCACGTGATATATATAAGCTTATCCATCTTCCTCTTCTGTTATTTAATCATGTCATCCTTGTTTCCAACTTATTTCCAAATCAGAATTTCCTTTGATTTGAGTTAATCATATTTGAATCTCTATCTTTCTTTGAAAATCTATTCATGTATAGTGTATTTGTAAACTAATATTTAAAAATTAAAATGTTTTGTATATTGTGTTGTTTGAGTTGTTGATGTTGATTTGGGTTTCCGATCGATTCGTCTGATCAACGCTATCGATAAGATTTCCAAAACACTTTGACAGAACAAACTGACACAATATTATTTTAAAATTTGGTTAATGAAATAAAATTTGGATATATATATTTATGGAACTTAATAAAATGATTTAAATTGATAGTTTGAAATGGTAATACTTGATTTATCATTTATTGTTCTACAATGAATCTATAAATAGTTGTTTATAAATTGATTTGGGAACTCAAATGAATTTAAAACGAGAATTTGAGAATTTAAATTCTGATTATTTTGAACTTTGGTTTAAGTTTTAAAAAAAAGGGATATATTATTTAAAGTATTTTCAAATAGAATTTGTTTTCAAAGAATTTTAAAGTGCTCTTCTCTTTATCGCTGGAAAATAACTTCGGTGATGATCGCAACATCATCGACGTTCATTTTCGAGTTTTGAAGTTAAGAGACAGTTCTGTAGTCTTGCAACAGTTTTGTTATGGGGAATTTAATTGATTTGAATTTCTAAAATATGACTTGATTTATAATATATATAGATATATGATTTAAATTTGATTTGATAAGTTATGTACATACATTTATTTATCTCTAAATGGTTTGAAGAAATCGGAAATTTAATTCTTAAATTCAATTATAAAAAGAAAATTAGAAATTTGGATAAATGATTCAAACTTGAGATAATTGAATTGGAAAGTTTTATTTGTATAACATACAATTTCATTCCAATATAACTTACCTAAATTACACAGAAGTTGAATATGAAATTGGATAATATACAATATAGAAAGGATTTTATAAATAAAATTTGAGTGGTTATAATAAATGTTATACACTTAAATTTTAGTTATAAAAGATTAACAGAGGTAAATAGTGAAAAAGGAATTTAAAGAGATTTTATTTAAATAACTTAATAATCAAATTTGATTTAATATGGAACCTTAAGTCTAACCTAGGAATTTTAATAAAGGTTATTTCCTAAAATGAATATGTTGTATAATAAATAATGTATCTTTGAATAGATAAAAGAAAATACATTTGAATTGGACTTTTGGTAATAAAGTTAATTTAACTTGAATTCATAGTTTAATTGATGTCTAAATGAATAAATGTGTAAAGAAATTTGATTGTTATATTTGCTATGATAAATATTTTATTTATGAAATAGATAGATCTTAAAAAATGAATAATTATGATTTAAATAGTTAAAATGTATTTTAACATCACTAAAATTTGATAATTGAGAATTTGGTTTTCAAATGGAATTTTAAGTGTAACTTATTAAAGGAATATCTATTTATGAAATGGGTATTTTAAATAAAGTGTTAGGGTATGTGTTAAATTTAGAGCTAAGTAAAATAGTGAGCTTTTGACTTAATAAACGAAGTATAGTTTAATTTGGATATTCCATTCATAAAAGTTTATTTTAATAAGTCATAAGTTAAATGATATCCAAATGAATATTCTAGAATAAAACTGATTTGAAATATTAATATATCTACTGTAGCATTTTATAAGTGCTGCTGTTTTGAAAATACAATGTTTTGGAAATTTTTAAAATTGAATGAACTAAAAATGTTACAACTTTAAAATGAATATTGTTTGATCTTGGATTAAAATGGTTTAAATGAAGATTATTTTTAAAAAGGGTGTTATGATTTTCTAAGTATTATGTTTTTTAGAATAACATGTCCAAAGTGTTATAATTTTAGTAGTGTGCTTTCCAAATGATAACATCTCTAAATTGTTATGATTTCAAAACATTATGGTTACAAATCTATTACCTTATTTTGTTTTTCAAACTATCTTTTGGTTGTCCTTATTTCTCTTATCTTGTTATAGAATGGAAAGGCTATTGCTTACCAGTCTATTTAGAAATCTTTCTGTAATCTTGATAATCTTTGTTACTCATCTGGATCTGAACACTGTTTTTCCATTCATAGACCGTCGGTAAAGTGAAAGGGAGATTCGGACTTTAGAGGATTTTTTTTCTTTTCGTGCTTGTACTCTTGATTTAATTACCTCCATCTTGTTAAACTTACCTATAACAATAGTTATCAGGTGTAATTCCAATCTTCTTATCATCTTGTCTTAATTCTATTCATTGTATCTTTTTATGTGCTTTCCCGTACCTCGTTCCTTTTCGGGGACGAAAAGTTTTGAGTAGGGGAGAGTGTAACAATCCTGTATTTTACAATTATTTTTAAATTGATATTTCCAGATTTAAAAGCTTTATTTATGAAAAAGAATAAATTTTGTTATTTTAAGTATAAACTTTGATTTTGATGTGGATTAGAATTCCAAATATGACTAAATTTAATATTTCCTGAAAATGTGAATTTTGGTCAATAGTCAAACTTTGACTTTTAAATTTAAATTTTAAATATTTGAAATTATAAATTTTATCTTTTATTATGAAAATAGATTTAATAACATGAATATTGCTTTTTGTTTCGTTGAAAACGGAGTTAAAATGTAAAAGTTATGTACATTTCAATTTTTAGTATAATTTGTTTATTTGTGCAATTTTGCCTATTTTAAATTTTATAAATCATATTTTCTTTCTTATATTTTTTTTTAATATGTGTTAATATGTTATTTTATGTATATTTTTGTCTTTTTATATTTTTAAAATGATAATAGAATTTTTTCCAAAATTTACTGTATTTATTTTTCATTTTTAAAGGCTGTTTTCCTATTTTCTGCTGTTTTCTTCATTAAAAATTATATGTAAATTAAATTTTAAATATTTATTTTGTGAATATATTTTTACTTTATGTTATTATTTATGTTTAAAAATATATTACAAGCTCATATGAATTTCCTAAAGTTTATACCATTTATTTTCAAAATTTCTAGCCTAGATGACAATTTTTGCTATTTTCTTGATTTAATTATTTATATTTAATATTTATTTATTTATATATATATTTTTTATTTTTTATATTTTCGTATTTTAACTGAATTTATATATGTTTTTCAGTTATATAAAAATTTATAAAGAAATAGATATATGAAGAGTTTAAATTGCTTTAGAAACTTAAGTCCTTTCGTTGCCAAAACCTTTCATTTGCCTTGACCCTTCATTAGCTTTGTTTGGCCGTACACTTCAAGGCTTCAGCTGTGAGTTTTCCATTTTGTTGTCACGTGAAAACATCTTCCTTATTCCATCAACTCACGACAAAAAAATTATTTTAGGCAATGGCTTCCAATTCTTCTTCCATTTTTCCACTTTTCTTTTTCATCCTTCCATTTGTTTTGCCTGCCTCTTCATATATTCGCTCGACCTAAACCCCACCATCTCCTCCACCACTTCCTTCCCCTTATCATCCACGGCTGCATTTCCATCCCCTCTGACCAGATCAGGCCTTGACCATCTAGTTGAGCCTACACCACAAAAACTTACACAAAACTCCTTAAAACATTGCCTAGACCACACATATCATCACCTACCCTCCATATCTTGCTTTGGCCACCCCCTAAGCCACCACCACAACTTGCTACATGACCTTTGGCTGCTGCTGCACCATCACCCTCCACTGTCCAGACCTGTACCATGCATGGCGGAGCCAAGCTATGACCAAGTCGAGCCTTGTTGTGACCAAAACTTCACCTATTTGCCTTGTCCATTGATATTCTTCATGTTGCATCTCCTACCCTTCACATCACTTCATGTTGCCATGCTTAGGTGTGCTAAACCTGACCTAAATGATGCTAACCTGAGCCCAAACACATTATGGTTGAGCACTTGATCCCCTATGGTCAAGCATTTGAATGGTAAAGGCAAAGTCTTGTCTTTATTGCTTTGTATTTCAATTTGTTCGATATTGTTTTGGTTAATATTCACATGTGTATATTGTCTTGTTTTGGGGTTGTTTACAAGATGATATCTTGGCTATTTCTCTCCACTCAAATCAAAGGTCGTGCCTTCTGGATCCGTTGTGTCATTCTAATTGATATCTCCAGCATAAAAAGGTGAGTTATTCTCACCAGACAATATGTACCTATATAACTAGTAAATTGACACCCTGCGAATCTGTAGAAATATATTATCATGTTATACTTGACTATGTTATGATCATATGATGTTTATACACCTGTTATATCATATGTTACTGTTATTTAATGTTATTCTGTTATTTATATCAGTTATCACCATTGCAAGTTTCCTGTAGACTAGAATCACTATGGGTTGAAATGATACATACCCGAACGGACTTTAGAATAGGGAAAAATTGTTATGGGCTGAAATGATAGGCCTGAATGGTTTTTATTTAATTTATTTTAACTTGGGATTGCGGGTTTGAAATGATAAAACCCAGATTTTTCTTTTTAAACTGCGGATTGAAATGATACATATCTGTATCACTTAACCTAGGCTAGAAAACTATATACAGGCCCGTGGTTATTTTATAAAGTGTTTTGGATATTTTTAAGTATTTTAAAAATATAAATTTATGAAATTTGATTTAAACAGATTTTGAAATATTTTGAATTAAAGAAATTATGATTTTTTCTACGTGTAAAAAAATGTAATTAATGAATGGTTTAACTGGATTTTTGAAATATAACTTAAGTTGGAAATTTGGAATTTTGGTTAAAAATGATATTTAAGTTATATAAATAAAATGGATGTTAAATTTTATTTGGAAATGGTAAATATGATAATTTGATAAAATTTGAATTTAAGTGATTTATTAAAGTATTATTGATTTTTCTATGAATTTAAGTGGTTAAATAAATGAATGTTTAAAAGTGATCTTTTAAAATATAACTTGACTAGGAAATATGAAATTTGGTTTTAATTAAAGGTTTAAGTTAATTAAATAAAATTGGAAATTTAGTTAAATTGTGAAATGGTAATTTAAATTTGAAGTGTTAAGTTTATTTGTTGAAATGTGAAGAATTGGACACTTTTACACTTAAATTTATTAAGTAAATTGTTGAAAATTGGATTTGATTATAAGAAATTTATTGTGAAAAGATATATGTTAAATGATATGTAAATGAACATTTTAAATGTTAAAATATGATTTTTAAAATGTTTATATGTTTTAAATTAAATTTATTTAATTGCTGGAAATACACTAACACCTGAAATTAACTTTTAATAGCATTCAGAATGCTATAGATTCTGTTTTGAACTAAAATTGTGTAAAAAGAGCTATTACAGCATTTCTGAAATGCTGTAGTTGCTGTAGTTGAACTTATAGGCTAATATTGAACTCAGGCCTATTATAGCATTCTCTGGAAATGCTATAATGATCTGCAGTCTATGTTGAAATCAAATTTAACCCTTGTTTTGAAATCTGAACTACCGCAGCACTTCTGAAATGCTGTCTTTTCTGTTTTGAACTATAATTCAACTAAAACTGAGTTTTAACAGCAGTTTTAAGTGCTGTCTTTGCTGAATTAAAAATGTTTTCAAATATAACTTATAGCAGTTGTTTTTAAATGCTGTGAGCTGAAATTTTAATAATTAGGGTTTTTGACTTAGTAAACGAACTCAGAATGACTTGAAACTTTGGAAATTGAATACTTAACTTGTAAGAATAATAATTCCACTTTTAAAAGGTTTAAAAGGAATAAATTTAATTGGAAATATAAACCATTTAAAGGTGATTTGAAATGACAATAAATGAGTGATATCTTTGAATTTAAAAGGATTTAAAGTTGAATATTTGGATTTTGTAAAGATATGATATTTTGATATATTAAAATGATTTGAAATGAAGTTTGGAAAGATATGATATTTTGATATATTGAACTGAATTGAAATGAAGTTTTGGAAAGATATGATATGTTAATATATTGAAATGGTTTGGAATTGATTTAATCTTTATTTTGATAAAGATTTGGATTTGAAATGATATCCTATTTTGAAGTATAAAATATTATTTTAAAATTATAACCACGGGTTATAATAACGATTGGTTGTTAAAGAGACCGGGATCGAATATGGACATACTCTCTGTCGATACCGAAAACCACTTTGACAACTATGTACGCGGTGGAGTTTCCAGAATGAAGTAGGATGGTGGAGACGATCCTAAGGTATATACGTGGACCCAACTCCCATGAGTTGGCATAAGGTGGCTAAAACAGGAGCGATCTCGGACCAGTGAGGTAGCACCTCTTCTCGGACACATTTCTTCGATACCATTCTATTACTTTGTGATTTTTGGTGGCCACCCTTGATTTGGGAGTGTTGTTCGAGGTGGACGGTAGTGGCTGCTGTGCGCTCCATCAGTCCATGTGCGTAATTGGTATATCTACCCTGGCATTGCCTAGTTGTGCCGTGTCACCTACCATATCGAGCTTTACTACGATTATGATTTTAAGATCCGACCGCGTTAAGGTTCTCCATCCCCTTAACGCTATTTTCTATATGATTATACTTTACTGATTAGACACTACTGTATATAGCGTATATTACTACATAGTAAATAGTTTAACGGATCCTTAGAGGATGGGCGGTCCCAGGCATCCTTTAAGTTACTTGTACCTTATTACAGTTCACTTGAGTTGGTTTATATTATATAAGTATATATTGTCCTGACTCGAGTGTTTTGTGTTTTGCGTTACGCTCGGGTCAGCCTGAGTATTCACAGATTTGGATTTCCACCTTCTGGAGATTTGAATCGCTGGAGATTATCTGCTAGTCTTGTTCTATCAACTTCGGTTCCGTTGTTCTATTCAGCCTGCACTTGGTTATTGTATTGAGACTTCTGTTGTACTTTATTTCTTATGTTGTATCTTATGTAACTCTGATATATTTACATAGTAGCTTCATGAACTACTATTTCTTTTACTTCCGCTGCATTATTTTACTTTGTGTCTGTGATCTGTGATTATATTTATTTACTGCATATTCTGAGATTTGCCAAATTTTATTTACAACGCGGTATTTTGAGCAATTCAATTCCGGCATGAGTGTCTACCTATACACTTATAATGGATGCGAATGGTTGAAAATACCGGGTCGTTACAGAACATTGACGCCCTTCCAGTCAGATCTGGGACCACCATCGTCCCAGCCATGTCACGCTGCCCCTATGGCCAAGTCGCGGCCACCCAAGGCGCCTCCGCCTGGCCAGCGCCGCCGCCGCCTTCTCAGGCTTTTTATGGCGAACCCCTCGACCTCCAGTACGAATGAACATCATCCCCGAGACCTGCTCGACTTCCCCATCCCAATGCCACCTCCCGATCGTCAAACGGTCGACGGTCCACCGTTGGATCGTAAACCCTAGGTATGGACGACCGAGGTTCATCCTCGATTTCTGATCAAACAATGCACCAAATCTAAAAACGAATTGCAGCAGTGGATTGCGCTCGTCGAGGGCTTTCCAATGATATATGATTTGCTAAAGTTTGGAGAGTTTGAATTTTGAAATTGGTTTTTGAAATTAAATTTAGGGTTTGAAATTGGAATTTGGTTTCTGCAATTGAAAGAAAGGAGATAGGAACAGATAGAAAAAATTGTACATACAGGAATAAGAAATAAAAGGCTGCTAGGGTTAGGAAAACTATTTATATAGACAAGGCCCGATAAAAATGAATGAACGTATCAAATTGGTTCGAAACGACAATAACGACCCGAAAAGCCCGTTCCGTTTCCGAACCGAAAGTAGGTCATCCCATATATCAAAATAGATGTTTTCGATATTTTTAAACTCAATGGAATAGGTTTCAAACCCAAATTCCATTGAATACAGAAGTTAGCTTTTAAAATCAGCTTATTTTAAATTGAATTCATTAAATTGATTTCTACGCGTTTCGAGCTCGCACGATCAAATGGCAAGTCGGATCGTTACGAAACTTGAAATCTTACAATAATTCACCGTTACGGATCTAATGAAACTAGTTTCATCAAAATCCCAGATAGTGGCCAAAATGGCTATTTTCACGTTAATTAAATAAATTATTATTAAATTAATTAAGTCACTTTTAAATTTAAATTTTATAACTAACAATTCTTATCATTTCTAATCACACAAAAATTAAATAATCTTTTAAAACAAATTTCCCATGTCAAATTCAATATTAAATATTTCACAAATTACAACGTTCAATTTCAAATGCAGTAAATTCATTAATTATAATTTAAATTCCAATAAATTCATTTATTTTGATTTACATCTTATTATTCAATCAACTATCATCTTATGGATATAATTAACACTGGTTTAAGTTTTATTACATCAACAGTCTACAGTTATAATCTTTCACCATATTAATTTCAATATTTAATTAGATTAATTTCATTTGATTTACAATTTAATTCCAACAGATTAAATAATGAGATGATAATTTGTAACGACCCGTAAATTTAACTGGTTTTAATAACGTTATTAATTGAAATTTTGCGAAATTTTAAACAATAAAATTTTGAAATATAAATTTGATATTTGGAATGCGTCTAGTTAAACATAGCAACTGGTAAATTTTCGTTCGAAAATATGAAAGTTTATTACGCGCGTAAATTTACTTTAATTTAATCAGTTAAAAAGTGATGAAAATAAAATGTTTTCGGAACCTAAATATTTTTACATAGAAAAATTCTAAATCGTCTTCTGAGCAAGACGTCATTTTTCGTTTTTCCAAATTCGGACTTCTATAGCTCCGTCGATCTTATTTTTCTACGTTTTTGCTGCATTTTCCGCTAGTAGAAAATTTGAAATTTTTATAATTCAATCGTACCACTGATATCTGTATACCATTTTGATCGTCTCATCGTGCTGATCTCCGTGGTATATTTAATTCTGTGTTTTGAACTCCGGTGCACGGTGGAATCTGTGAAACAAATAACCATATTGGTTCTGTATTTTGTCTTTTGAGTTTTGTGACCTTTCAAATTGTCAGCCGTATGAGGAATTGGATAGCCATTTGCCTTTTTTCTATTCCCAAAATTCAAGCTGTGATTTATCTATTCCCTATGCCCATTTATTCGTTGATTCAATTCCTGATTTACACCTTTGCTCAGTTCATAGGCTAAAAAAAATATGTACTGAAAGGCTACTTCCTTTCTTCCCATCCTTTCATGATTTCACCGAGACCACATCTCTTCTTTCTGTCCATGGGAATGATAAGTTTTGTTTTGTTTTGTTCGATAATTTACATGTTCGTCATTTCGCTTTGCCCACACATCAAACAACCTCAACAACCTCCACCGTGACCAGCCTCCTCACCACCAAAGCTTTCACTCCCCAGATCTATGGCTTCCTACCCATCACCGAACTCCTCCTGCAAGTGCCGAATTCCAACCCATCTCACCACTGCTAACCCCTTCGAACCCCGAGCTGGCCTCTCCCGCTGTCGCCACTTTCCCTCCTCCGCGGCCAACATCAGCCGAGCTTCCCTTCGCCTCAACTTCGCCTGCCGACCCACCTTAGACCCGACCATGTCGATCTCCTCCTCCTCATGCTTCTCGCGTCCGCCTTATGTTTTTTTTCTTTCTGTCTCTCTCCAGTTGCATATGAAGAGATGTATCATACTGTACGTGCCTTCTTTTCTCTGTTACACTTTGTTTCCGCATATACAACGTATTTGATTTTATTAATATAAGAGTCGAGGTGTATATAACATATGTGATAAATAAAGGAAGAACATTTTGTTCTTTTGTTCGTATATTTTATAAATATATATGTCTCAGTATACGAGTATATGGTCTGCATATAGTTGAGTAACACGCATACATTATATTTTGGGTGTTTATGACTTCAAAATCAGGTAGTTTACATGTTTGTTGGTTTAGGATATTGTTTTGGTACATGTAAATGGATGTTGTCTATTCAGCTGTGTTAAGTTTGTTTTAGACGTTGTGTACTTTTAACAAATTTGTGGTCTGAAATGATTTGGATGTTGTTACTATAAATTATGTATTTGCAGCTGGTAAAAGAAAAAAAAGAGTAACACGCATATGTTTGGATATAGTCTCCATATATTTACTGGAATAGTCTGCATATAGTTTGAGTAGCCATATATATTTGGTTGCGTAAGTGATGTATCATTTAAAGGAAAAGGTATATATGGGTCTACGAGTAAATTCATAGCTGTGCCTACTTCATATATTATATTATTTGTTTTAAATGTTTATGCTATATGTTATATATTATACGTTTTAAGAATGTTGACGTTTTGGAATGTATAAACATATAATATGTGATGTTAATATATTAAAATGAATATATATATATATATATTATGGGTTTTGATTTTAAAAAAAAATTTGATTTCGAAACATATATAAGAGAATTTATTTTGATACGTGATTCAAATTGAATATTTGTGTATATAAAGATTTTATTTTATATAAAAAATAAAATAAAATTTTAGTCTTAAAATATATGTAGATCTTATTGTAATACGAGCTTTAAATTGAATATTGAGTTTTAGGAGAAGGATATAACATGTACTCTGTTTCCCTTTTTATCACGTAAATTTTGACTTGGTTCATCAATTTCAAATTTTCAGCTTGTTTCATCAATCTCTGGTCCATCTCGACTTTCATTCTCAATATCAAATTTGTCGCAGCAGTTCTCTAGCCTTATCGCTCATCCGTGTGCGTGTCTATGTCACGGTTTCCATTCTTATCGTTCTCTAGCCTCGAAAGGTGAGCAATCACTCACGATTAATGGTCTTTTATTTATTAAATTTGATTTCAATTGAAACGACAATTGAAATATGCTGCTGTTAGTTAATTACACTGTTGTATGTGCTATTACCTGTATCAGTTCCCCTGTGACATCTGACACCATTATCTGTTACTTATGCGATGATTATACAAGTTTGGTCGATAAATGATTATTGTATGATGTTGAAATTGGATGTTAATTGGAAATGTTAAAGTGATAAATAGTATGCAATTGAATTTATTATAAGATAGTTAACAATTAAAATGGATTTATATGTTGAATTTGATTAGTTAAATTTGACCCCTTTTAAATGTTAAATAAATTGACACGTAGAATGGTGTTAACTACACTTTGAACCGTTGAATGTATGTTGAAAAATTTATGTAGTATGAAATTGAATAATTGATATCAAATGAGGAACCGTATTAATATTATTGTAATAATCTTTAATCTACATGAAATGATAGTGTAGATTCTAGAAATAATTATATTAATTTGCACAAACAACAATGTGAATTAATAAGATTATTTTGGGATTATTTGAATTGATTATTGGATTGATATTGGTTGTTGTTATTGCTTGTTTATTTACTTTGACACCATCCCATTTATCACACTGCAAGTTCCCTTTGCTATGCTTTGATTTTTGAATTGAATTGGAATCGGGTTGAAATGATAAATACCCAAATTAAACTTTGACCTAGGATAGAGAATTAAATAAAACCCGATTGGTCAATAATTTGATTTAAAAATAAAATAAAGATTTTATTTGAATAAATAATAAGATTTCAAAATGAAGTTAGAATTTGAATTTTTATGAAAGGAAAATGTTAATATTTAATAATATGAAACAAAATATTAACAATGTAATTGATGAAAGAACGTTGTTTAATTTGAGAAACGATTGAATTAAGTTTTGAAATTAGTTAATAATTAAGTTTTGAAATTATTTAATAATTAAATAAGATTGAATTATTTAATAATTAAATAAAATTGAATTCTGTATTAGGTAAAAATTGAACTTCTTGAATAAGTGAAATTAAGTTTCTTTATTAATTGTGTTTTGAAATTGTAACTAGGTAAATTAATAAGTGAAATTGAATTTCTCTAATAAGAAATAAAATGTGTTTTATTGAAATTAATGTAAGACTTGAAATGTAAGGAATTTGATTTGATGAATTTAATCTAATGCAATTTGTAAGTTTTGATATAATAGAGTTGAACTTAAATAATTGATTTAATAAATTGGAAGTTAAATAGAAATTGTTTGAAGGATAATTTACTTAACAAATATTGAATGAAATCGATTAATGGATTTAAATGGTTTTGAATGTAGATTAAATCATTTTAAATGATTTCGAAATGAAACTTATATACGAATTTAAATGAATATTGGAATGGTTCAAATATAAATTGAAATTGAATTATAAGATTTTGAAATGGTAAGTTGGAAGTTTTGAAACGTAAATTTTTGGAAATTGGTTTTGAAAGACAAATGAAATGTTGGTTTATAAATTCTAATTGAGATTGAAATTGATTTGGTTTTGTAATATATTAAACGACCAATCGGTGTAACAATTACGAAAGTTATTAAAGAGACCGGAATCGGTTAGGGACATACTCACTGTCTAAACCGAAAACCACTTTAATAACTATACGCGGAGTGTGATCCAGAATGAAGTGGTTGGAATGGTGAACGTTGATGACTGAAGAAAGAAAACGATAATGGACAGCCTTGACACTTGTGTCAAATTGGAAATGACTAAAACAGAAGCCGTGCCGGTCCAAATGGGGTTAGCTGCCTCGAGCGAACACACTTCTTCGAAAACTATTCATTACTTGTTGTCGATTGGTGCACCCTTGATTTGGGAGTGTTGTTTCACGGTGTTGCGATCGCTGCGGCGATGCGTTCTCACCAGTCCGGATCAAGCAAATGGTAGTTTCACTACCTTGGGTATTGCCTCATGTGCCTTGTCATACTTGGATCCCTATGTACGCGACCACTACGATTTGTTTTGTGTTATACCTATGGAGTACTCCCTGATATCCCAATAGTTTACGGTGGAGTTTACAGTGCTGTATAGACTATAATGCTTATATAAAATGTGTTAAGGGGGATAATGGGAACGCCTTAACACTATTTTGATACTTTATATTACTGATAGGCATTATCTATTTACCGTATACTACTACATAGTAGATAGTTTAACGGATCCTTAAAGGATGGTTATTCCAAACATCCTTTGAGTTACTTGTATTTCAGTTGCTATTTCACTTGAGTTGGATTTATTGATATAAGAATGTTAATCCTGACTCGAGTGTTTTGTGTTTTGCTTTACGCTCGGGTCAGACTAAGTGTACCAGTATTTGAGACTCGCCTTTGGAGTTGGAGATTCGCTTGGAGATCCAGCTATCTATCTAGCTTTCAGATATCCAGTTGATTCCAGTGATTGTATTCTGATTCTTGTATTTGACTATTGTATTCGAGACATCTGTTGTACCTTATTTAACTCTGATATGTATATAGTAGCTTCATGAACTACTATCTTTTGTTTCCGCTGCATTTATTACTCTGTGTCTGTGATCTGTGATTATTTATTTACTGTATATGCTCAGTTTTGCCAAATGTAAATTAACAATTCGGTATTTTGAATTATTCAAGTCTGACATGTGCGGATGCGAATGGTCCAAAATAGCGGGTCGTTACAGTTGGTATAAGAGCTTTGGTAGCTCTAGGCAAAACTTAATATATATGGTAAATGTATTACAGAATCACTTTCATCCAAGTTTGAACCTCGTCCTTTTGACTCGATTCCTTTGAATTTTTGGAACGTTCCCTTCGGTTCCAAAGTCCATTCGTGTCTCCCCTATTCGTGTCTTTTTAATTCTGGAGTATCCCATAACTCCACTTCGAATGATCTTTATGATAAATCGGCGGTCTCGCCAATATCTGAATAATTTGTAAAAGAGTGAAACTCCTTTACAATAGGCATTGATTTACCGGAGATTTCTGTATCCTCGGTTTACGATGCTATCTATCTCCTGCTATGCCTGAATTCTATTTCTTGAAATCAAATGTCGATTTACCTCAGAATTCTACATCAGTCTTATTCGTGAAGTCAAGGTCAATCCGGTTAAGGTTGCCCGTAAATTAAATAAGCTTACCCATCTTCCGATTCTGTTATTAAATCATCTTATCTTTTCTTTCGAACTTGTATTCGAATCAGAATTCTCTTTAATTTGAGTCCATCAAATTTGAATCTTTGTCGTTGCTTTGAAAATCCATTCATGTATTGTCGAGCGAATAATAGTATTTGTAAATTAATATTAAAATGTTTTATATATTGTGTTGTTTGAGTTGTTGATGTTGATTTGGGTTTTCGATCGATTCGTTTGATCAACGCTATCGATAGGATTTCCGAAACACTTGAACAGAGCAAACTGACACAATGTTGTTTTCAAATTTTGAAATTGAAATAAAATTTTGTGTGATTATATATAAGAAAATTTTCTAAAGATAATTGTTAAGTGAATTAGTTTACAAAATGATAATATTTGATTTTTACTTATTGTTTTGTAAACCATTGACTATTGCATAATATAAATAAATTAATTTTATGAAACTTGGTTATAATTTGATTTGGAATTTGAAAGGAATTTAAATAAAGAATTTGAGAATTTAATTTCTGGTGATTTCAAACTTTGATTTGAAAGTTTTAAAGTGTATAGTTTTTAAAATATTTTTGAATATAAATCGTTTTCAAAGAATTTTAAAATGTTGAAACCAGTGCTCTTCTCTTTGTCGCTGGAAAATAATTTCGGTGATAGCGGCCGCATCATCGACATTCATTTTCGAGTTTCGAAGTGGAGAGACTATTATGTAGCTTTGCTACGGTTTCGTTTTGAAAAAATATTTTAATTTGAATTTCTTCAGTATAATTTGATTTATATATATATATAGGTATCTTATTTTAAAAATTTAATTTGATTTGATATAAATATATAGATATATCTCTAAATTGTTTGAAGTAAATCAGAGATTTAAATTCTTAAATTTTAGGTTAAAGATGATTTCAATTATAAACTGAAGTCAAAAATTTTGGATAAGTATTTAACTTGAAATAACTGGAAAAAAAAAATTATTTGTATAATACTCAATTTCATTTCAATATAACTTACCTATATTATTCAGAAGTTAAAATGTAATTGGATAATGTACAATAAAAAAATGTCTTTATAAATAAAATTTGAGTGTTATAATAAATGTTATACACTAAATTTTGATTATAAAGATGTTAATAGAGTTAGATAGGATAATAAGTAAAACTCAGTTAATAATGAAATAAATTTGTTTTGAAAGAATTAATAAATTTGTTTTGAAAGAATTAATAAATTGAAATTTGATCAACTTATGAAATACCTTGAATTTAAAAGCAATTAGTAAATATAAATTAATTTAAATCGAAACTTTTATGGTTTATATTAATTTATATGTGTTAAATATATGTGATTAGATATATTAAGTAGAATAAATTTAACAATAATTTGGAATAAAGAAGAATTTAAATTGCTAAAAAAATATGATTATAATAAAAGACTATTCAAATTTATGGTTTTAGAAATTGTAAATTGAAGATAATTTGATAGTAAGATAATGAATTTAGAAATAGTTGAGATTGATTTTAGTGAAATCAAATGGATTAAATCAATTATTGAATATCAATTAATTTAAATTTGAATTTATATGGTTTAAATTAATTGTTATTTTGTATTTCAAATCTGGTTTTTCTTTCTGGTTGTTTCTATTCTCCTACCTCGTTCCTTTTTGGGGACAAAAAGTTTTGAGTGGGGGAGAGTGTAACAACCTGTAAATTTAACTGGTTTTAATAACGTTATTAATTGAAATTTTGCGAAATTTTAAACGATAAAATTTTGAAATATAAATTTGATATTTGGAATGCGTCTAGTTAAACATAGCAACTGGTAAATTTTCGTCCGAAAATATGAAAGTTTATTACGCGCGTAAATTTACTTCAATTTAATCAGTTAAAAAGCGATGAAAATAAAATGTTTTCGGAACCTAAATATTTTTACATAGAAAAATTCTAAATCATCTTCTGAGCAAGACGTCATTTTTCGTTTTTCCAAATTCGGACTTCTGTAGCTCCGTCGATCTTATTTTTCTACGTTTTTGCTGCATTTTCCGAAGTAGAAAATTTGAAATTTTTATAATTCAATCGTACCACTGATATCTGTATACCGTTTTGATCGTCTCGTCGTGCTGATCTCCGCGGTATATTTAATTCTGTGTTTTGAACTCCGGTGCACGGTGGAATCTGTGAAACAAATAACCATATCGGTTCTGTATTTTGTCTTTTGAGTTTTGTGACCTTTCAAATTGTCAGCCGTATGAGGAATTGGATAACCACTTGCCTTTTTTCTATTCCCAAAATTCAAGCTGTGATTTATCTATTCCCTATGCCCATTTATTCGTTGATTCAATTCCTGATTTACACCTTTGCTCAGTTCATAGGCTAAAAAAAAATATGTACTGAAAGGCTACTTCCTTTCTTCCCCTCCTTTCATGATTTCACCGAGACCACATCTCTTCTTTCTGTCCATGGGAATGATAAGTTTTGTTTTGTTTTGTTCGATAATTTACATGTTCGTCATTTCGCTTTGCCCACTCATCAAACAACCTCACCAACCTCCACCGTGACCGGCCTCCTCACCACCAAAGCTTTCACTCCCCAGATCTATGGCTGCCTACCCATCACCGAACTCCTCCTGCAAGTGCTGAATTCCAACCCATCTCACCACTGCTAACCCCTTCGAACCCCGAGCTGGCCTCTCCCGCTGTCGCCACTTTCCCTCCTCCGCGGCCAACATCAACCGAGTTTCCCTTCGCCTCAACTTCGCCTGCCGACCCACCTTAGCAAACCCGGCCACGTCGATCTCCTCCTCCTCATGCTTCTCGCATCCGCCTTATGTTTTTCTTTTCTTTCTGTCTCTCTCCAGTTGCATATGAAGAGATGTAACGACCCGTAAATTTTCAATAATTAAAGTTGTCAATTTAATAAGATTTTGATAAATAAATTTGGAAGAAATAAAAACTTTGTAATTTAATGATGAAATGAATGCCAAAATGAAATGTAACAATGTATTAAAATCTAATTATTAACAATTGAAATGAAATTACAATTTATTGAAGTAATGTAAATTGTTATACTTGGCTATAAATTTATGTAAGATAACAAATGCAAACATTAAAATTTATAAATGATTTAGTATGAAATAAATGACCACTGGATAAAGATTAGATATATAAGAATGGTAACATATGTTTGTGAACAATGAATTCAAAAAGGGTGATTAAAAGTTAAAGTAACGGTTGTAAGTTACTATTTAATTGGTCTATTAATTAAATTGTAAATGTTAGATTTGGGGTATAAAACTGAATATAAGTGAATAAATGTAAGTGTGGTATGAATAAATGAATTTGTATATAGTTTATGGTAATTGGATGAATTAAACATTTTGTAAGCAATTATGATAATTAGTGGACATAATAAACTTGAATGTAATATAAAGATAATGATAACATTTATTGCAAGTTACATTCTATTTAGGCTATAAAATGAATTGGAAATTTATTGCATTTAAATGTAAGTAAATGTTCATTAACTTGGGAAAGGATAGTAAATTGTAAAATGTGATTGTAATGAAATAAATTGAAATGCATATTTTATTCATAAGGTAATATAAAAGAATGAAACCTATCTGAATGAATTAATGAAGTATTCAATCATAATAAATGTATACATTTAACAAATTCAATATAATTGAGAAAAACTGTTAATCCAAAGGAAGGATGGATATTTGTATATATATTAAATGTAATGAAATTTGTAGAGTGGTATAGACTTAATAAATGGATTAGAATTGAATCAAATCAGTTTATTTGAAATTTATTTATAACTTATGGGAATTCAATTTCATAACAAATAGATTTATGGTAAGAGAATGAAATTAATTACTATGTAAACTGAAATTTGAATGAATTGGGAAGTTATTAATGTATTAGTATCTAAACCAATGTTAATATGGATTTTTTTGGGAATTTAAACTCATACTTTTAATTTAGATAAAAATACAGTGTTTACACGCAATGACTTTCTATATTTATTTTCTATTTCCCTATGTTTGTTCTCTAATTTTTATTTTCTATTTTTGTTTGTATAAACTTTGAACATATTTATTTGATTTTGATTGATTTTACTTTTAATAATAGCTTAGGAATTTCAAGAGATACAGGTTACCTGTTTATGTATTTATTGCCTTTTTATTGCGTGCAATCAAAGAAAAAAAAGGCAAGATTCTTTCCCTTAAAGTGTGCCATTTAATTTTCTAGACCTCTTCTCATAGCCGTTCATTCTTCCACATTCTAGCTGTGTATTCATCCCACAAATCACGTACAAATAATTCCATAACATTTCATTCCTCTTTTGCCTCTTTATTTTCTAACATTTCCATTTAATTCTCCTTTCTGTAGCCGTTCAAATCCTTTGGGAAACCCTACCCGCTACTTTGATTTGTCATTCACGTAAAAATTAGCATCTCAACTTCTCATTTCCTTTTGCGTGAAAAGAAAAAAAGAAAAAAATCTATTCAAAGCTAGATCCATGGCTCCTTTCTTCCTCTTTCTCATTTTCTTTTCTCTTTTGTTTTGCTTTTCTCTTTAGGCTAGGCTCGGTTATGCACCTCCTAACCGACCTCACCACCTATCCACCTCCACCATGCTGACCATATCCACCTCCTCCATCACCCCAAGCCATGGCCGTGACCACCATGAAGAGTACACCACCAAAACCATCACCAAATTGATTTAACCCTAGCCTAATGTGACCATGGCCGAGCCCAAATGGCATAGGTGAAGCCACTATCGCATCTTTGATTCATATTCTTCCATTGTTTAATTTATAAATTATTGTGCTAAAGTTTATACTTATGTTTCTGATATTCATTTGTATACAAGATGCGGATATTGACCCTCCATCACTCAAGTTTGCAGCTTGCTTTGTTTTATCAAAAGGTTATGCCCCTTTGATCCATATGGTTCATTGTTTGATTTCATAATCTTGGATGTTGAATTATACACTTATTGTTTGTGTAATTTTTGTATACAAGATCAATATCTTGGCTCTCCATCCATTCAAATCAAAATTGTGTCTAGTCGTGCTTTCGTGCTTTCCGAATTTTTGTTTGTGTGTTTGCTTTGCAAACTTCAGCGTAAAAAGGTGAGTAATCACACTTGACATTCGTACTTATATTATTGTGAATTGATAGCAAGTGAAAGTGTAGAAATTATTTTATTATGTTATACCTGCCTATGATGTAAATTATATGATGTTAAACCGTGTTATTAACTTGTCACATCATCTGTTATATTTTATTTTATTTTACTATTTATTTATATTCTGTTCTCACACTGCAAGTTCCCTGTAGAATAGAATCACTATGGGTTGAAATGATACATACCCGAACGGACTTTAGAATAGGGAAAGATCGTTATGGGCTGAAATGATAAGCCTAAGCGATTTTTATTTATTTTATTTAACTTGGGATTGCGGGTTTGAAATGATAGAACTCGGATTTTTCTTTTTAAACTACGGATTGAAATGATACATATCTGTATCACTTGACCTAGGCCCGTGGTTATTTTATAAAGTGTTTTGGATATTTTTAAGTATTTTAAAAATATAAATTTATGAAATTTGATTTAATAGATTTTGAAATGTTTTAAAATAAAGAAATTATGATTTTTCTATGTGTTAAAAATGTAATTAATGAATGGTTTAACTGGATTTTTGAAATATAACTTAAGTTTGGAAATTTGGAATTTTGATTTAAAATGATATTTAAGTTATATGAATAAAATGGAAATTTAATTATATTGGAAATTGGTAAATATGATAATTTGATTAAATTTGAATTTAAGCAATTTATTAAAGCATTATTGATTTTTCTATGAATTTAATTGGTTAAATAAATGAAAATTTAAAAGTGATCTTTTAAAATATAACTTGACTTGGAAATGTGAAATTTGGTTTTAATTAAAGGTTTAAGTTAATTAAATAAAATTGGAAATTTAGTTAAATTTGTGAAATGGAAATTTAAATTTGAAGTGTTGAGTTTATTTGTTGAAATGTGAAAATTGGAAGCTTTTACACTTAAATTTATTAAGTAAATTGTTGAAAATTGGATTTAATTATAAGAAATTTATTGTGAAAAAATATATATGTTAATGAACATTTTTAATGTTAAAAATATGATTTTGAAATGTTTAAATGATTTAAAATAAAGTTTATTATTTGCTGGAAATACCCTAAAATCTGGAATTAACTTTTAATAGCATTCAGAAATGCTATAGTTTCTGAATTGAACTAAAATTGTGTAAAAAGAGCTATTACAGCATTTCTGAAATGCTGTAGTTGCTTTGGTTGAACTTATAGGCTAATATTGAACTCAGGTCTATCATAGCATTCTCTGGAAAAGCTATAGTGGTCTGCAGTCTTTGCTGAAATCAAATAAAACCTTTGTTTTGAAATTTGAGTTACCGCAGCACTTCTGAAATGCTGTCTTTTCTGTTTTGAACTATAATTTAACTAAAAACTGAGTTTTAACAGCAGTTTTAAATTGATGTCTTTGCTGAATAAAAATGTTTTCAAGTATAACTTATAACAGTTTTTTTTATGCTGTGAAAGGCTGAAATTTTAATAATTATGGTTTTTAACTTAGTAAACGAACTCAGAATGGTTTGAAATTTTGGAAATTGAATACTTGAATTGAAGAATATTAATTACACTTTTAAAGGGTTTAAATGAAGTAATTTAATTGGAATATGAAATTTAAAGGGTGGTTTGAATTGAAAATGAATGAATGTTATCTTTGAATTTAAAGGGGTATTTAAGATAAGATATTTTGATATATTAAAATGATTTGAAATGAAGTTTTGAAAAGATATGATATTTTGATATATTGAAATGATTTGAAATGAAGTTTTGGAAAGATATGATATTTTGATATATTAAATGGTTTGGAAATGATTTGATCTTTATTTTGATAAAGATTTTGATTTGAAATGATATTCTATTTTGAAGTATAAACTGTTTTTAAATTTATAACCACGGGTTATAATAACGATTGGTTGTTAAAGAGACCGGGATCAGATATGGACATACTCTCTGTCGATACCAAAAACCACTTTGACAACTGTGTACGCGGTGGAGTTCCAGAATGAAGTAGGATGGTGGCGACGATCCTAAAGGTATATACGTGGACCCAACTCCCGTGAGTTGGCATAAGGTGGCTAAAACAGGAGCGATTGACGGACCAAGGAGGTAGCACCTCTGATCGGACACACTTCTTCGATACCATTCTATTACTTGTGATTGATTTGGTGCGCACCCTTGATTTGGGAGTGTTGTTCGAGGTGGGCGGTAGTGGCTGCTATGCGTCACCACCAGTCCGGATGCGTAATTGGTATATCTACCCTGGCATTGCCTTGTGTGCCGTGTCACCTACCATATCGAGCCCATTACGATTTTGGTTTAAAGATCCGACCGCGTTAAGGTTCACCATCCCCTTAACGCTATTTTCTATATAATTATACTTTACTGATTAGACACTACTGTATATAGCGTATATTACTATATAGTAAATAGTTTAACGGATCCTTAGAGGATGGGCGGTCCCAAGCATCTTCTAAGTTACTTGTACTTTTATTACAGTTCACTTAAGTTGGTTTACATTGTATAAGTATGTATGTCCTGACTCGAGTGTTTTGTGTTTTGCTTTACGCTCGGGTCAGACCGAGTGATACAGCATTAGAGACTCACCTTTGGAGTTGGAGTTTTGCTTTGAAGATCCTGATACCTATTCATTTTGTTATCCAGTTGATTCCAGTTGTATTCTGAGTTGTACCTGATTATCATATTGTTACTCTTGTTGTATCTTGGTATTCCTATTGTATCTTACTTAACTCTGATGTATTTTTATAGTAGCTTCATGAACTACTATTTCTTCACTTCCGCTGCATTATATTACTCTGTGTCTGTGATCTGTGATTATTTATTTACTATATATTCTAAGATTTGCCAAATTTTTGTTTACAACGTGGTATTTTGAGCAATTCAATTCCGGCATGAGTGTCTACCTATACACTTACAATGGATGCGAATGGCTGAAAATATCGGGTCGTTATAAGAGATGTATCATACTGTACGTGCCTTCTTTTCTTTGTTACACTTTGTTTCCGCATATACAACGTATTTGATTTTATTAATATAAGAGTCGAGGTGTATATAACATATGTGTTAAATAAAGGAAGAACATTTTGTTCTTTTGTTCGTATATTTTATAAATATATATGTCTCAGTATACGAGTATATGGTCTGCATATAGTTGAGTAACACGCATACATTATATTTTAGGTGTTTATGACTTCAAAATTAGGTAGTTTACATGTTTGTTGGTTTAGGATATTGTTTTGGTACATGTAAATGGATGTTGTCTATTCAGCTGTGTTAAGTTTGTTTTTGACGTGGTGTACTTTTAACAAATTTGTGGTCTGAAATGATTTGGATGTTGTTACTATAAATTATGTATTTGCAGCTGGTAAAAGGAAAAAAAAGAGTAACACGCATATGTTTGGATACAGTCTCCATATATTTACTGGAATAGTCTGCATATAGTTTGAGTAGCCATATATATTTGGTTGCATAAGTGATGTATCATTTACAGGAAAAGGTATATATGGGTCTACGAGTAAATTCATAGCTGTGCCTACTTCATATATTATATTATTTGTTTTAAATGTTTATGCTATATGTTATATATTATACGTTTTAAGAATGTTGATGTTTTGGAATGTATAAACATATAATATGTGATGTTAATATATTAAAATGAATATATATATATTATGGGTTTTGATTTTTAAAAAAAAATATTTTTTGATTTCGAAACATATATAAGAGAATTTATTTTGATACGTGATTCAAATTGAATATTTGTATATAAAAAGATTTTATTTTATATAAAAAATAAAATAAAATTTTAGTCTTAAAATATATGTAGATCTTATTGTAATACGAGCTTTAAATTGAATATTGAGTTTTAGGAGAAGGATATAATATGTACTCTGTTTCCCTTTTTATCACGTAAATTTTGAATTGGTTCATCAATTTCAAATTTTCAGCTTGTTTCATCAATCTCTGGTCCATCTCGACTTTCATTCTCAATATCAAATTTGTCGCAGCAGTTCTCTAGCCTTATCGCTCATCCGTGTGCGTGTCTATGTCACGGTTTCCATTCTTATCGTTCTCTAGCCTCGAAAGGTGAGCAATCACTCACGATTAATATTCTTTTATTTATTAAATTTGATTTCAATTGAAACGACAATTGAAATATGCTGCTGTTAGTTAATTACACTGTTATATATGCTATTACCTGTATTAGTTCCCCTGTGACATCTGACACCATTATCTGTTACTTATGCGATGATTATACAAGTTTGGTTGATAAATGATTGTTGTATGATGTTGAAATTGGATGTTAATTGGAAATGTTAAAGTGATAAATAGTATGCAATTGAATTTATTATAAGCTAGTTAACAATTAAAATGGATTTATATGTTGAATTTGATTAGTTAAATTTGACCCCTTTTAAATGTTAAATAAATTGACACGTAGAATGGTGTTAACTACACTTTGAACCGTTGAATGTATGTTGAAAAATTTATGTAGTATGAAATTGAATAATTGATATCAAATGAGGAACCGTATTAATATTATTGTAATAATCTTTAATCTACATGAAATGATAGTGTAGATTCTAGAAATAATTATATTAATTTGCAAAAACAACAATGTGAATTAATAAGATTATTTCGGGATTATTTGAATTGATTATTGGATTGATATTAGTTGTTGTTATTGCTTGTTTATTTACTTTGACACCATCCAATTTATCACACTGCAAGTTCCCTTTGCTATGCTTTGATTTTTGAATTGAATTGGAATAGGGTTGAAATGATAAATACCCAAATTAAACTTTGACCTAGGATAGAGAATTAAATAAAACCCGATTGGTCAATAATTTGATTTAAAAATAAAATAAATATTTTATTTGAATAAATAATAAGATTTCAAAATGAAGTTAGAATTTGAATTTTTATGAAAGGAAAATGTTAATATTTAATAATATGAAACAAAATATTAACAATGTAATTGATGAAAGAATGTTATTTAATTTGAGAAACGATTGAATTAAGTTTTGAAATTAGTTAATAATTAAGTTTTGAAATTATTTAATAATTAAATAAGATTGAATTATTTAATAATTAAATAAGATTAAATTATTTAATAATTAAATAAAATTGAATTCTGTATTAAGTAAAAATTGAACTTCTTGAATAAGTGAAATTAAGTTCCATTATTAATTGAGTTTTGAAATTGTAACTAGGTAAATTAATAAGTGAAATTGAATTTCTCTAATAAGAAATAAAATGTGTTTTATTGAAATTAATGTAAGACTTGAAATGTAAGGAATTTGATTTGATGAATTTAATCAAATGCAATTTGTAAGTTTTTATATAATAGAGTTGAACTTAAATAATTGATTTAATAAATTGGAAGTTAAATAGAAATTGTTTGAAGGATAATTTACTTAACGCATATTGAATGAAATCGATTAATGGATTTAAATGGTTTTGAATGTAGATTAAATCATTTTAAATGATTTCGAAATGAAACTTATATACGAATTTAAATGAATATTGGAATGGTTCAAATATAAATTGAAATTGAATTATAAGATTTTGAAATGGTAAGTTGGAAGTTTTGAAACGCAAATTTTTGGAAATTGGTTTTGAAAGACAAATGAAATGTTGGTTTATAAATTCTAATTGAGATTGAAATTGATTTGGTTTTGAAATATATTAAACGACCAATCGGTGTAACAATTACGAAAGTTATTAAAGAGACCGGAATCGGTTAGGGACATACTCACTGTCTAAACCGAAAACCACTTTAATAACTATACGCGGAGTGTGATCCAGAATGAAGTGGTTGGAATGGTGAACGTTGATGACTGAAGAAAGAGAACGATAATGGATAGCCTTGACACTTGTGTCAAATTGAAAATGACTAAAACAGGAGCCGTGTCAGGCCAAATGGGGTTAGCTGCCTCGAGCGAACACACTTCTTCGAAAACTATTCATTACTTGTTGTCGATTGGTGCACCCTTGATTTGGGAGTGTTGTTTCGCGGTGTTGCGATCGCTGAGGCGATGCATTCTCACCAGTCCGGATCAGGCAAACGGTAGTTTCACTACCTTGGGTATTGCCTCATGTGCCTTGTCATACTTGGATCCCTATACACGCGACCACTATGATTTGTTTTGTGTTATATCTATGGAGTACTCCCTGATATCCCACTAGTTTACGGTGTAGTTTACAGTGCTGTATAGACTATAATGCTTATATAAAATGTGTTAAGGGGGATAATGGTAACGCCTTAACACTATTTTGATACTTTATATTACTGATAGGCATTATCTATTTACCGTACACTACTACATAGTAGATAGTTTAACGGATCATTAAAGGATGGTTATTCCAAACATCCTTTGAGTTACTTGTATTTCAGTTGCTATTTCACTTGAGTTGGATTTATTGATATAAGAATGTTAATCCTGACTCGAGTGTTTTGTGTTTTGCTTTACGCTCGGGTCAGACTGAGTGTACCAGTATTCGAGACTCACGTTTGGAGTTGGAGCTTCGCTTGGAGATCCAGCTATCTATCCAGCTTTCAGATATCCAGTTGATTCCAGTGATTGTATTCTGATTCTTGTATTTGACTATTGTATTCGAGACATCTGTTGTACCTTATTTAACTCTGATATGTATATAGTAGCTTCATGAACTACTATCTTTTGTTTCCGCTGCATTTATTACTCTGTGTCTGTGATCTGTGATTATTTATTTACTGTATATGCTCAGTTTTGCCAAATTTAAATTAACAATTCGGTATTTTGAATTATTCAAGTCTGACATGTGCGGATGCGAATGGTCCAAAATAGCGGGTCGTTACATAATTAAACAATTACTACCACTAATAATTCAAACACGTTTCTATGTTTATTGTTAACAAACAAGGCTAATAAATTCACATACTGATTAGTTATTCTATATTAACTAGATTTCAATTAATTACGTATACTTTCACCATTAAATACAACATTTGGTTTACTTCCTTATTTACAAATTATAACCAAATTTAACTTTACATCATTTCAATTTATTGAAATTACATTAAAATAGTTATTAATTACCTTAAATTAACCTTATTAAATTTCATTCTAGTTATTTTTATCATTAATAAATCACAAATTTTAATTTCTTCCGATATTGAATTTCAAAATCTTATCTAATTTAATAATTTAACCATCGAAAAATACGGGTCGTTATAGAGGACTTAGTAGTGGAACCAGATATGACTATAATCAGGAAGCCTATCCGGATAGTCACAAGAGACGAGAAAAAGTTGAGGAACAAGACAGTCAAATAAGTAAAAGTCCAGTGGAGTGACGATGCTAGAGACTGTACTTGGGAAACTGAGAGCAGGATTTGAGACGCTTATCCTGATTTATTTTGATGGTGTGTTTTACCTTTGATTGTTTGATGTGTTCCTTATCGTAATTTCGAGGACGAAATTCCTTAAGGAGGGGAGATTGTAACACCCCATATTTTTAGTAACATTATTTAGGATATTTAATTAGCTAAATAAAATAAAATAATGTAAGATGATTAATAGATTGGGATTTGGTTTAACCATGGGTAGCCGTGTCATGTTAAATGTAAATCAAAACAAGATAACATGAATAAAAGTGTTAGGAAATAAGGGAGGGCAAAATAGGAAAATGGTTGAACTTATACCCTAAACCCTTAGGAATTCAAACATACGTTCATTTCATTTTTCTTAAGAAAAAGTATTCTAAGGCCGGCCACTACTATCAATCTCAAGAGAAGATAAAGCTAGGATTTCAAGAAGAAGAAGTAAATCATCTTGTTCAACATCAAATCTCATATCTTTAATCACAAAGCTAAGGTGAATAATTACTACATCTCATTCTTCTTATAGTTTTATGATTTAAGGGTAAATCGAAATAATTTTGCATGATAATGCCATGTTCTGGATGATTGGAAGTTTATATAAACTTGTTGATGGTTTATGAATGTTCACATTAGCTTTTATGATATGTTTGATATGAAAACCCTATTAAATGACATTCAAATGCCTTGCAAATTTTAATGTAGATCAAAAATAATATTTTAGAGATGGGTTTCAATTTTCATAATTTTCTGAATTATGGTGGATTTTATATTAATTTTCTAGTGAAGAAAATGATTTATTGGGTTATAAATTATTTACGGAAAAAATAATTATTTGGGTCCGAAATTTATATATGTTAGAAAACATAATGAAAAGGATTTTCTGGAATTTTTATAGAATTTTCCTAAGTGTTTTGATGAATATATAAAATTATTTAAGGTATGGGACTTAAATGTTTTATATATTTAATTAAGGAGAAGGGGTGATTTGCAAATGATTTAAATTAATTGTTTGGCTCTGAAATGTGTAGCGCTTTTTAGTGGTAAAGAAAAGAGGCCACCAATCAAAATTTTACACGTAAAGTAGGTTAGGTGAAAGGAACTGTATATTTCAGGCTTTTTAACTGTTTTATTGCTTTCGGCACCTGCTTCCGCCTTGGTTGACCTTCAACCAAGTCCCTCTGCCCTCAACTACATCAAAACCAATGCGCCTAGTATCAAGAAATTTGTACGTAGCGAATTGGATAGAAGGCAAAAGGTATGAGGTCGAAACCTGTAACAACCCAAAATTTAATCCATAATAAATAATTCGTTAATTAATTAGATAATAAAATAACTTTGTGAAATTATCAGAATTAAGCAATGGAAGTAGCACCATTGTGTCCGTGGTAATTTTCTGGTCAATTTCCATATATAGAACGTCAAAATCTAAGCTAATATGACCAAGTTATAAAATAAACAAAATAAGCAGAAAACGAATATATATATATATATATATATATATATATATATATATATATATATATATATATATATATATATATATATATATAGGCAGGTCGACCAGCAGGTCGACCATCCGGTCGACCTGGGCACCAAGGCGATCGACCGCCTGGTCGACCCACCTCTGCTATTTGCGAACTAACGAACGTTCGTTCGAACGTTCCAGAGCCTCAAACTGACGTGTTTTGCATTCTTCTGACCAATCTGGTCCATCTATTTTTGCATCTGATGGCTCTTATTCAGCCTATGACGTGGTTGCATGCTATTCAATCCCCAAATCCAACGGTCCGAGATCCACTTCTACCACTATAAATAGACGCCTAGACCTAACACTTTTTCTCGTTCTAGGTTTTCTCCAATTGGGTTCACCATTCTAGGAAGGACCCTAAACAGAATAATTTTTCCAAAGGAGAAAATCGTTATAATTTAAATTATTTACAACTCCAAGTGGATATGGGAAGACCAAAGGAAGAGCTTAGGACCAGCGGTGAGTGATTGTAATTATTTTAAGATTTATTTAAGTAATTTAAAATAATAGGGTTTCCAATAGTTGCAGTTTTACTACGATTTTCGAATAGCCTTTTTATCAGTTTTAGATCTATTTTCAGTCTATTCCCTTTTAGTTATTATTTTTCAGTTAATTATAATTTATTACTGTTAAGCATAGCTTTTTATTTATTTACAGTTTATTTACGGTATTTAAGTTTATTTACTGTTATTTATTTCTTATTTACATCTTTTTCGACGTTTTGGATTTTCTACAAGCGTCTATTCTCTTCTTCCTCCTTTTCTTCGCGTATGGATTAGAATAAATTAAACGCAAATATGGATTATATAAGTAAGAATATTGAATGAAGAAAATAAGATGTAAATTATGAATACTGTAATAAATAATGGAATTGGACTGTAATATAAATGGAATTGGACTGAAATTATGCCTAATTATGATTAGAATTGGACTAATTAATTGGCTTAGTTATAACTTAGAATTATTACTAAAAAGAGTATAAGATGAAAGAAGCTTATTTTCACACTTAGACCTTGGGTTAAGTAATAAGCATGATTATAACGTAGGTTATAATAAGAAATAGAGCATAATGAGGCTTATTTTAAGACTTAGAATAAATTAATAAGCAAAGATAGTATGGATAAATTATAAAGGCTTATTTAAATAATTTACCTAATTTAATAAGCAAAGATGAAAGTAAAACCTGTATCGTATAGCATTCCCTATTATACAAAACGGTGTCTCACACTAGCTTGAAGTGAGATGAGGGCACGCTTGTGCTAAGAATGGTAGTAATTGGTCAAATAAAAGTCCAAATCACGGGAGATTTGGATAAGGGGCTCAACTAGATATTGTTTGGATAAAAGGCCAGGACTAACAACATTTCCCCTATCGATTCTATGGACACACAGTGATCTCACGTTATCCTAAAGTGGGATGAGGGGCACGCTTATGCTGGAGTTTGAGGTAATAAGAAGACCTAATAGGTGGAGCAGAAGGTAGCATAGGCATGGTGGCAGTTACTCGTGCAACTTCCATTCTGGTGCTCAGTAATCGCTATGAGTTCCAAGCGCTTAGTATGGGTGTCTTTCATAGACACCATTGCCTTCTGTGTAGGGAGCTATATATGTCAGCTTGATCCATAATGGGTGCTTTGTGCATCTTTCGTATATACCATTGGCTGCTGTGTAGGGAGTTATATAGCGTCTGGTCCATAGTAAGGTCTATGGAGTAGCAGGCCGATCAAAAAGGGTAGAATTAGGATTACATCCTAATTACAAGATTAGGAATTCAGCCTAATCAAAGCAGAAATCAAGGACAAGTGCAAGCAATCAAATTTAACCTATCTTATAGTTAATCGTACTTATTTCCAGTTTATCCCTTTCCTATTTCATGTTGTTTGCGCCAAAATTGGTCACAAACCCCAAATGTTGTGAAAGCACCAGTGTATGAATATAAATCAACAATATTCACACACAAATCTCAAATATAAGCAAATAGAGTATCACAATTCAGAAATAATGAATAGAAACACGAGATTTATAGTGGTTCGGCGATCTTGCCTACGTCCACTCTGAAGTTGATGATTTTATTGATATTCGCTTGATGATTACAATTTCTTCTGATGTAATACAACTGATTATAAGATTATAATCTGAATCTAGGGAAGCAGTGGTGATTCTGAGTAAATCTAGCAAAGTCTGGGCGCTCTTTAGCTCTTAGAATTGTCCGACCCCTTTTCTGAATGACCAGGGGCTCTATTTATAGGTGTAGGAGGCTGATATTTCGCCTAGATTGAAGGGAGACCAGTTCTGGCACGTGAGGGGGCCCACATGCCCGCTTTCTGGAAATCCGGGCCCACTTTGAGATCGATTCGAAGCTATGTTCGAATCGATCAAGAAATTGTCCAATCGAGCTGAAATTTGGCGTGAACATTCTTCAACATGTGCCCAAGCTACTGTGAAAATTTCATAGCATTTGGACTTGTAGATATCAAGTTATGATCGATTCAATGTTGTGTTCTTCGTCCTATGGATTCGATCGAATCGGTAGGGTCGAATCCATATGTTTGGCCTATGGATTCGAACTGAGGCTTGTCCTATGGATTCGAACTAAGGCTTGTTCTATGGATTCGAACTAAGGCTTGTTCTATGGATTCGAACTAAGGCTCGTTCTATGGATTCAAACTAAGGCTCGTTCTATGGATTCGAACTGAGGCTCGTTCTATGGATTCGAACTAAGGCTCGGCCTATGGATTCGAACTGAGGCTCGGCCTATGGATTCGAACTAAGGCTCGGCCTATGGATTCGAAGCAAGGTCATAGGATGGATTAATAGGATGGATTCGAAGTAAGGTCATAGGATGGATTCGAAGCAAGGTCATAGGATGGATTCGAAGTAAGGTCATAGGATGGATTCATAGGATGGATTCGAAGTAAGGTCATAGGATGGATTCGAAGTAAGGTCATTTTCTCTATCTTGAATCGATTATATCTTGAGCATACGAACTCGGATTGACTTGAAACTTGGAACGTTGGTTTGCATGGCTTTACTTGACATGTCTTATCAATTGTAGCCTGATCCGGACTTGGACAAAATTCATCGATATCCATGGTGAACTTGTGATGTAACCGTCCTACAGGATGGACTGTCATTGATTTCTAGTCGACTTTTTGGTGTCACGGCCTTGCCAAAAGGCGGGATAACATTTGCCCCCCAAAACATGCCTTGCGATAGTGAGGTGTGTTTTGTAGTTCCATAAGTTGGATGTTCATATCCTGTTGATGACCTGTGGTACAACCTGCGAAGAGTTTGACAGTTTTATATGACCTTAAATGACGACCGTTCGCGATCTAGCCATTTGAGGTGGAATGCGACCGTTTGCGATCTAGCATTTTCTGTATAACCTTAAATGACGACCGTTCGTGATCTAGCCATTTGAGGTGGAATGCGACCGTTCGCGATCTAGCATTTCTATATGGCCCCAAATGACGATCGTTCGTGATCAAGCCATTTGAGGTGAGGGGTGCCGTTCGAGGCGAGTTGTGACCGTTCGAGGTCGGGTGCCATTCGAGGCTAATGAGTGTGCCCGGGGGGACTTAGTATCATCGATACTAGGTTCACGTTCGAGTGGGTTCCTGGATCGTTTGTCAGGGCGGTTCATCACCATCTCAGAGCATGTCTGAGGACCGTTCGCGATCCCTTACATGTGTAAGTGGCTTAGCCGTTGTGGAATCATAGGTAGTGGATTTTCGTTCAAAATGAGTTTTTCAACAGAGATGTTGAACAAAATCAGGTTCAACCATTAGAAATGGAAAATAAAGGTAAAATAGGGACGTCAAAGTGCAAACACCTACACCGTTGCGATTAGTAATCGTATCAGAGCATGCCTGAGGATCGTTCGCGGTCCTGTACATGTGTAAATGAATAAATCGTGTTGGTGTGGAGTTTGCTACTTATTCGTCATTATCCCAATCAATTGATGGTAATTTCTCTTTTATTAGTAGACCCTAGAGTCCGGTACTTATCTGAGTGAGGGGCTTTGCATGCCTATTATTTCCGATTCTTGGAGGTTTCCCCCAGCTATTTGCTTCATGGTAGGAGGAAAGTTTGAATGAGAGGACGCCTCTTGGCTGCCCCCTTGCTGAGTTCCTTCCATAGCATTTTTTCTTGTATGAGGCTTCTTCGTCTTCTAAAAGCTAGATCTAAGAACTTGTTTTCTGGATCTAAATTTTGTCTTTCAGATCTTGGAGTTGGATCTTCTTTCTAATATAGAATAAACTTCAGATCTGAGATTTCCTTGTCCTTCTCAGTGAAAGCACCAAAGTGTTTGCGCCAAAATTGGTCACAAACCCCAAATGTTGTGAAAGCACCAGTGTATGAATATAAATCAACAATATTCACACACAAATCTCAAATATAAGCAAACAGAGTATCACAATTCAGAAATAATGAACAGAAACACGAGATTTATAGTGGTTCGGCGATCTTGCCTACGTCCACTCTGAAGTTGATGATTTTATTGATATTCGCTTGATGATTACAATTTCTTCTGATGTAATACAACTGATTTTAAGATTATAATCTGAATCTAGGGAAGCAGTGGTGATTCTGAGTAAATCTGGCAAAGTCCGGGCCCTCTTTAGCTCTTAGAAATGTCCGACCCCTTTTCTGAATGACCAGGGGCTCTATTTATAGGTGTAGGAGGCTGATATTTCGCCTAGATTGAAGGGAGACCAGTTCTGGCACGTGAGGGGGCCCACATGCCCGCTTTCTGGAAATCCGGGCCCACTTTGGGATCGATTCGAAGCTATGTTCGAATCGATCAAGAAATTGTCCAATCGAGCTAAAATTTGGCATGAACATTCTTCAACATGTGCCCAAGCTACTGTGAAAATTTCATAGCATTTGGACTTGTAGATCTCAAGTTATGATCGATTCAATGTTGTGTTCTTCGTCCTATGGATTCGATCGAATCGGTAGGGTCGAATCCATATGTTTGGCCTATGGATTCGAACTGAGGCTTGTCCTATGGATTCGAACTAAGGCTTGTTCTATGGATTCGAACTAAGGCTTGTTCTATGGATTCGAACTAAGGCTCATTCTATGGATTCGAACTAAGGCTCGTTCTATGGATTCGAACTAAGGCTCGTTCTATGGATTCGAACTGAGGCTCGTTCTATGGATTCGAACTAAGGCTCGGCCTATGGATTCGAACTGAGGCTCGACCTATGGATTCGAACTAAGGCTCGGCCTATGGATTCGAAGCAAGGTCATAGGATGGATTCATAGGATGGATTCGAAGTAAGGTCATAGGATGGATTCGAAGCAAGGTCATGGGATGGATTCATAGGATGGATTCGAAGTAAGGTCATAGGATGGATTCGAAGTAAGGTCATTTTCTCTATCTTGAATCGATTATATCTTGAGCATACGAACTCGGATTGACTTGAAACTTGGAACGTTGGTTTGCATGGCTTTACTTGTCATGTCTTATCAATTGTAGCCTGATCCGGACTTGGACAAAATTCATCGATATCCATGGTGAACTTGTGATGTAACCGTCCTACAGGATGGACTGTCATTGATGTCTAGTTGACTTTTTGGTGTCACGGCCTTCCCAAAAGGCGGGATAACACATGTGTTTCCTCTTGATATACTAGAACTGTTGTAGAGTCTATTACTTTTAATTTGCTTAAAATCTCTAGTAATTACTATCATTCACCAGACTTTTTGTTTGACCCACTCCTCTATTTTCCCCCTTCCCCCCCATAGGCAATCAAGGGAGAGGGAAGTAGATTGCAGTTGCTTGGCTGTTTCTTGGAGGAGTTCTCTACTATGTATTTCTTTCATTTCAGCTTTAGTTCTTTCTATGTACTGGCTTATTATGAGGGATATTATGTACTCTAATTTTTAAGACTATGAGTTTTTGTCTCATGAGACATATTTGATTTTTAGACATGTATGTGGTATTTGGTATTTGACTTATTTATGAAGTTTTTTTTAATTAAGTTATTATTTTATGTTTCCGGTGTTTTTATCTATTTTTGTCCTGTGAATCTTAGTCTCTATTAGCTTTGGTTATACCTACAATGCACCACACCTTTTAATGTGTCCTTTTGGGTATATTAAGAGGTGTAGGGTGTTTCACTTGGTATCAGAGCCTAAGGTTACAGGATTCCTAAAAAATTTTTTAAAGTAAATAATTTTTCAAAATAACTCGTTTTAAAATTATTTTTCAGAAAAGAACTTTTAGAAAGGATTTTAAGTATAAAAGAGTTTTTATAAAAGTCCCCTCATAAGTCCAGTTCAATCTCCCTTTGACTCTTTCCTAAACTATCTTTTTCCTTTCGTAGAATGGCTGATGCCCCCAACCTTCCCAAGGGCATTCCAATCCCAGCCTGGTTTCATAGGTACTTACAAGCCACGACTCCAGAGGTGCACGGGCCTACGCCCCATCCTGCACCAGCGGGTGCGAATCCCATCAACCCACCTACCGCCATCAATTTCTCTAAGCTTTGTAAAGATTTTGCGAGTTTGGACGGGAAGACTTTTTCTGGCAAGGAGACTTATGTGGAGGTGAGAGCATGGCTTGGGAACACAGAGAGGATTTTTGGTCTTTTAGGATTGGATGGTTAGTAGCGAGTTCAACTAGCCGCTTGGCAGCTGAAGGAGGATGCATCTTATTGGTAGGAGGTGATCGAGTTGGAGGGAAGGAATATTACTTAGGATGGATTTCAGGAGCGATTCGATAGGAAGTTTCTGTCTCAGGCGGAAGAGAGTGTTCAACTGGAGAGGTTTATCAATTTGAAGCAAGGGAGTTTGTCTGTTAAGGAATACACCAATCAATTCAATGAGCTATCACGGTTTGGTATGGATTTGGTGAACACGTAGCATAAGAAAGCTATGAAGTTTGCGAAGGGATTGAATCAACCCTTTCAGGGATTATTGCTGACTCATGTACCGATGTGAGCTACTTATGAGTCTTTGGTCGAGATGGCACTTATGTCGGATATAGTCAAGGAAGGAGAGTCTAAAGAGGAGGTTAAGTAAGAAGGTTAAAAGAAGAAGTGGTGGGGAAAGAATAAGAAGAAGAAAGGTGATGGTCCTCAGAAGCAGATTAAGAAGGGAGTAAAGTGCCATAGTTGTGGGAATGTTGAACATATGGCCAAGGATTACAGGAAGGATAAGATGAAGGGTAAGTGCTATGGTTGCGGGCTGCCCGGTCATAAAAGTAGGAGTTGTGCCGAAAGAGCTGGTCAGGGAGCGAGTGCGCCGGTTATACAAATTCAGGCGTTAGATGCAGCACCTTCTAGTAGCAATCCAGATAGAGGTAGGAAAGTCACAGTTGATGGTTTGATTTCTATATCTGATTTTCCCATTCGGACTTTATTTGATTCTGGAGCATCACATTCTTTTATCTCTAGTACTCTAGTATATTGTTTGCACTTGGACATATCATTAGTAGTAGACCCCATTATTGTTTCAAACCCCATAGGAGGACCGTCACACTTATCTATGGTTTGTAGGGGTTGGAAAAACTTTATCCTAGGCGTAGAATTTGACTGCAACGCCTATGTTTTGGGATTCTCGGGGTATGGGATGATCTTAGGGATGGATTGGCTATCCACATACGGAGCTATCTTAGATTGTGAGAGGAGAGTTGTTAGACTTGAGACTTGTAGTGGTAGGACTCTAGAGGTATCTTGCGACCCGCAAGGGTCAGTCATGTTGAGTTTTCTCTATTCCCTTGATTCATCTTCATCAGAGTTGCATTCGGTTCTCGTCGTCAAAGATTTTGCAGACGTCTTTGAGGAGATTAGGGGACTGCCCCCTAAGAGAGAGATTGACTTCAGGATTTATTTGATCGAGAATGCCAAGCCAGTAGCATTATATGTGAGGCACATGGCACCTAGGGAGAGGAAAGAATTGAGCAAGTAGATCCGTGAGCTTTTGGAGAAGGGGTTCATAAGAAGGAGCATATCAGAGTGGGGAGCACCAGTCGTCTTCGCCACTAAGGCGGATGGTTCTCTCCAACTCTGCGTGGATTATAGAGAATTAAATAAACTCACCAAGAAGAACCAGTATCCACTCCCTATGATTGATGATCTTTTTGACCAGTTAGTAGGCTCTTCTATTTTCTCTCAGCTTGATCTAGCCATGGGATTCCATCAGCTTAGAGTCGCTGATGAAAGCATAGATAAGACTGCCTTTAGGACACCGAACGGATTCTTCGAGTGGTTGGTTATGCCTTTTGGACTAACCAATGCTCCAGCCTATTTCGTAGATTTGATGAGCCGCATCTTTAGGGATGTCCTAAATAAGTTTGTGGTGGTATTCGTGTATGACATCTTGGTATTTTCCAAGAATATGGAGGAGCATGCTGTTTATTTGGAAGAAGTTCTTCGCATACTTCGTAGTCATCATTTGAGAACTAAGTTTTCGAAGTGTCATTTTTGGAGAGAGGAGGTACGTTTCTTAGGGCACGTAGTTTCGAAGGAAGGTTTGGCTTTGGATCCCACCAAGGTTATTGCAGTGCAAGATTGGAAGGCCCCCAAGAACGTTACCGAGGTTAGGAGCTTCCTAGGATTGGCTGGCTACTACAGGAAGTTCATTAGAGACTTTGCCAAGATTTCGGCACCACTCATGCGTCTTACTAGGAAGAATAAAGCTTTCTTGTGGGATGTGGATTGTGAGGATTCATTCAGGAAGCTTAAGAGAGCCCTTACTAGTGCACGAGTGTTATTTTTACTCGACCGAGCTAAGCCTTTCACTATATACACTTATGCATGCGGAACGAGTCTAGGAGCGGTGTTGATGCAAGAAGGGAGGGTAGTGTGTTATGGTATTAGGCAGTTGAGGACGCATGAGAAAAACTACCCTACCCACGATTTGGAGTTGGCTGCCATAGTTTTTGAACTTAAGTCTTGGAGGCACTATTTGCTTGGAGAGAGGTTTGAGCTTTATACCGACCACAAGTCATTAAAGTATCTATTCTCGCAGAAGGACTTGAACTTGAGGCAACAGAGGTGGATGGAGTTTTTAGCCTCATATGATTTTGAGATAGCTTATACCCCTGGCAAGGGTAATGTGGTTGCGGATGCATTGAGTAGAAAGAAAGCAACCCTTAGTCCTTTGTTCGTAGATTAGAGGAGCTTGGAGTTTATTTCTACTTTTGATTTTAAGCCCTCTACGGACATTACTCCTGGACTATTGGCGACATTAGAGGTGAGGCCTACCCTTATGGATTAGATTAGCTCGAGGCAACAAGAGGATTCAAAGCTCATGGACATTATGGATAGGATTAGCAGAAGAGAGGTCTCTAGGCATCTCCATCGTTATTCCATAGATAGCAGGGGGTGGCTTAGGAGAGATGGGAGGCTTTGTGTTCCACGGGCCAGTGACTTGTTGAGAGCAGTTTTGGAGGAGGCACGCCATTCCTATTTGACTATTCATCCGGGGGGTGACAAAATGTATCGGGATATGAAGAGGATGTTCTATTGGGGTGGCATGAAGAAGGACGTGGCGGAATTCATAGCTAAGTGTCTCATATGCAAAAGGGTAAAAGTAGAGCAGTAGAAGCCCGATGGATTACATCAGCCCTTAGATGTGTCGGAGTGGAAATGGGATAGTATTTCTATGGATTTCATTGATGGTTTACCCCATTCTAGGAAGGGGAACACTAGCATTTGGGTGATTGTTGATAGATTGACCAAGGGTGCCCACTTCATCCCAGTTAAGAGTAAGCGTACGGCATCATATTTGGCATCCTTGTATATTCAAGAGACAGATCGTCTACATGGAGTTCCTTCTAGTGTTGTTAGTGATAAAGATCCCATTGTCACTAGTGAGTTTTAGAGAAGCTTACAGGAGGCGCTAGGGACGCAACTTAGGTTGAGTACGACCTATCACCCTCAGACAGATGACCAAACAGAGAGGATTAATAGGGTGCTTGAGGATTTGCTGCGGATGTGCATTTTGGACTTTGGAGGAACTTGGGAGGAGCATTGTGAAGACCCAAATTATTGAGGTAAGAATAATTTTAATAAAATGATAAAGATAGACTTTTTTTATAGTAATTAAAAATAAATAATAAGAAGGAAATGGTATTTCAGAGGGAAGAGGAAATATAACTAAGTGTATATATGGGTTATACATTACCATATGTTATATTTTTATACCCAGAAAGAATAAACATAAAGTAATAAGGAAAGAACACCATGGTAATTAAATATATGAATACATTTATATATCAAGAGAAAACAAATAGTTTGAGATATTAACAAGGGGTTAATTGATAAAAGGATATACATGTATACATTACAATTTAGCATAAAGAAAATAAAATAATTCAGTAAAGAGAAAATTGTTTCCAACAATTAAGTGATAAGGAGAAAATGATATATTCCTTGGTAAATTAAAATGCCTAAAAACCAGTTTAATATTAGTTGTGCATAAGTACAATTTTGAAATAAATCAAGAGTAAACAAATAGGCTGAGATAATAGCTAGGAATGGGAAATAACTCAGGCATAATGAAAGGTATTGTAAAAAAAAATAAGCCACATGAAAATAATATACAAGTGAATCATGCAAATTGCATGCACACAGGAAAAGCAGTGGATAACTGCTTTTACCAGAAATAGAAACCAAGGGAAAATGGCACATTTAGCCATAACAACACACACATAATTCTCTGAGTAATGTGAGGATAAAATGGGTTTTTCCTTTAGTAAAACCCTAGTAAAATGATTTAAATCAAGAGAGAAAGCAGAGGTTTTCTCTGAGGTGAAAAAACAGTAACACATTAAAAAAAAAGAACTCACACTGTTTGCAAGCTTAGGCAATCTCGGGGAAAAGAAGGGAAAGGTGAGTGATTAATCAAACTCATGAGGCTAAGGCATTAAGACCCAAGTTAAGGGCAGCCAATTTATTTTTGTGCTTAATCAAATTTGTTTTTCTCTGAATAGATGAATGCTGAGAATGGTTGGTGTATTGATAAATCTTTGGTTGATGCTTTGATTTGTTTTGTTTGATTGTTTGATAAGAATAATGCCATGATCTCTGATATGGATCCAGTACCTTAAACCATCAGTTTGTAAATATGTTTAGTAAGATAAATACATTTTATTATGAAGTAGGGTAATACTGGAAAATAAGCTAGGCAGTGTGAACAAAGGAGGTTCATGCTTATGTCTAGATTGTTTTAAATTTGAGATGAACAATGCAATAAATTATTTATGTGCTGATTTGTTCAGATCTAAAGATAAAATGTTTTATGGGTTTTTCTCTAAAACCTTATCCTATGTTCACAATAGAATTAAGTACAAGAATTTTTATATGATTCTACTGGATTTGTTTAAGAGATCATAACATTCTTGAATATAGGAGATATGCAAGTGATAAAACAAATTTTGAATAAAACAACTGGAAAAAATGAAATAAAGCATTATTTTCATGAATGAAAGTATGGTTAGTTGAAATCCCTGAGTGAGTCTAACTCTCTCTGATTTATGGAAAAAGAAAGAAATAATGTAAAAGCATTTCAAGAGTTAATAAATCTTTCTGAAATAAGAAATGAGACTGGTCACTAGATTATAAAATTAATCTAGGAGAAAAGCCTTGATCTATTCATCATAAGGAGTATGATGGGTATGTGCATGACTTGTTTAAGTCCTATAGGCCTCTGTGCAGGGGTTAACAGAATTGAGTCCCTTGCAATGCACACATGGTGTTCAATGGCAAAGAGATATGACCAAATTAAATTGATAAATCAAGATTTAGAGCTGAACTATTGTATTAAAATGAGTTAATTCCATAAGAGTATGTGTACATGTATACTGTATTGAATGAATGAATGATTGCTTGTGTGCATGAGTGTAGTAGGAGCTTAGATATATATATATACCTAGTTTACATTATAAATCCAAATTGCATCTAGCATATGAATACTCTGCACAATAATTTTAAAAATGACAAGTTATTATATTTTGATTTCACTCATACCAGAATTTTATTTCTGACCCTATTTGTTGCTTTGTAACATTTGGGGTGTCTCATTTTTATTGAGGCAGCTCTAGATGTTGCTGCAGGAAAGGAAGCATAAGAAACTTGTAGGCATGGACAATTGAAGATTTACTTGCATTTAGAATGTTTAAGGAATTTGGCAGAAATGTTGTAATAATTAGGCCAGGCAAAAATTTCATTATGTTTTAAGTATTTTCTGGATTGATATGTGTTAGTTTTTCTAAGAAGAGAACATGTAAGAATTTTAGTATTATATATATATGCATATGTGGGTTTCTGTTTTAAGTAACTGATCTGGATAGTCTCTGGTGAAGTATGATATAGGAGATCATGCCATATAATTTGATATGTGATCATATCTCCCTTGGCAATGTCTGATGAACTCTTAAAATGGTAAAGTAGAAATAATCATAGGAAGAAAGGAATATAGAACAATCAATGAATCTTGTAAAGGTCGAGTTGAACCAAAACTGGGCTAACCAGAAATACATGAATATGACTTATAATTGATATAAGTACATATCTAACCTGAAAATGAAATTTATAACTTTAGTCTAGGCATTTAAATTACAGTAGAAGTTTGCATTTGCTCTGTGAAGTAGATCCATATACATTTTGGTAAAAACTTGTAGGTCTCACTGCACCATGCTTCACACATTTTATTACCTAAATACAAGACTCAAGTCTGAGTGCATTTGATCATGATCAACCTGAGGCTATTAAAAATGACTTGCAGTCCTGTTTGTAATAGACAAGACCATCACCACATAACTCTTTAGACACTACCACATATTGTTTAGAATACTTCAGTTATCTACTTGATAAGTCACTTGAGAATTTTGTATTAATTTGGTCTGTAACATGGCTTTAATTATCTTGTCTTCAATCATATGCTAAGTCCTAAATTAGTATATGTGTTTGCATATGTACTCTGCCTAAATACATTGTTTCCTCTGCTTGAACTTCAATCCAGTTTAACATCTGATTATTCATATGATCCTTGTATAACATATAAATCAAAATATGAATACCCTTACCAGACACAAAATTGTTTGAATATGAATTGTGAACCCCGGGCTAATCTGCAATGAATGAGTTATCTTAAACACCCTAATATTTAGCATAGAATCAAATAGTGGTAAATTACAAAATCCCAGAATCTAAGTATATGGCTTGTAAAATTCAGGGATCAAATAATCTGAGAAGTAAAACAAGAAAATAAGAAAAATGGTATTATTGGAGTATATAATCAAGCTTGAGATTAAAAAAAGAATGAACAGAAAAGGCTATGTGACACCATATCTCTGGAATATGAGAGATTAGGTGTGATTGAATTTCTTTGTCAATTTAAATTACTCTGATAGACAAAGAATCATATATATATCTTCATATATATATATGAATTAAGTTAATTTTATATACTTGTATTTTTATATTGGTAAAATAAGGAATCCTGGAAAAATTAAATTAAGAGAAGTGGTCCATTGAAGTATGTATATATATATATACATACATGTAAATAAACTTAACAGAAAATTCTCTAAAATACTTGAATATAAGAAGTGGGCCATTTCAAGGATCTTTCGTTGGTTGAGTTTGCGTACAATAATAGTTACCAAACAAGTATAGGAATGGCACTGTTTGAGGCTTTATATGGGAGACCTTGCAAGTCCCCATCATGTTGGGTCGAGTCTACGGAGAAGTTATTACTTAGGCTCGATATGGTCAGAGAGACATCTGAGAGGGTGGATTTGATTCGGCAGAAGATGAAGACAACTCAAGAAAGGCAGAAGTCTTACGTAGACAGGCGGAGGAGAGACTTAGAGTTTGAGGTTGGAGACTTAGTTTTTATCAAAGTATCCCCGCTTAGGAAGGTGGTAAGGTTCGGATCAAATGGAAAGTTAGCCCCTAGATTTGTTGGACCATTTCCTATGACAGAGAGAGTTGGGAAGATGGCTTACCAAGTAAGGCTACCTGATAGGCTCACAGGAGTACACGACGTTTTCCATGTTTTGCACTTATGAAAGTGCTTACATGACTCTGCGGAGGTTGTAGAGCCTAGTCAGTTGGAGGGGGTGGAGGTATACAGGGAAGCTTCTGTTCGGCGTATCCCCACGAAGATTGTTAGAAGAGATATCAAGCGAATAAGGAATAAGGAGGTTCCACTGGTGAAGGTGCAATGGGGGGATGATGTTGTAGACGCCACTTGGGAAGCAAGAGAGAAGATTCGTACTTCCTATTCTCATCTTTTTGATAGTAAGTTTTAGAATTTCTTTTTCCATCTTTAGATTTGAATAGGTTCTTTCCTTTATTATCCTTTGGGAGGGTAGAACTTAGGATTTAACCTATGGATGGTTGGATTTGATGTAAACATGTTAATAGAACATGTTATGAATGATGTATGCTAGTGTTTGCTAGTGGATGCTAATGGATGCATATAGGTACACTAGGCACTATTATTCCTTAGGGATCGACCTAATTAGGACACTAGAGCATATGCATATTGTTGTGTGTGCATTTTTACTTTATTTCCATGGTTGCCATAAATGGATGTTTATCATATGATTGTTGCATTTGGATGATGGTTGTAGCACGCATATAGAACTATCAGTTATCATTAGGAATTTTTGCATTCATTTGGATACATGGCACATACATGATTGCATAAAAGGGGGTTAACTGAATCAGTGGACCACCTAATCTTTTGCATTAGTTAGGGTCATTTACACTACACTAATTGCATAAGTATCATAAACTTCATTAGAAAAACTTAAGGACAATGGGTGAATGGTTGATGATTGAGTATGTAACGTCCCATTATTTTGGACCATTCAAATCAACAATAAATCCACACATGTCGGACTCGAATACTTCAAAACAGTGGATTGTTGAGAAAATTTGGAGCAAATAAAATCAAACACAGAATCACAGACATAGAATATCAGAATAACTCGCAGTGGAAATAAAATAACATAGTAGTTCATGAAGCTACTACATAAATAATCTCAAAACAAATACAAAATATCATAGTCTGAAAAGTAAATACAATAGAAGTCTGAATACATAAGTCACTAATACATAAACACAGCTGAATAGGAAATAACTGAAATGGAAATGGATGACAGATAGATAAAGAAGCTCCAGCAAATCTCTAGCTCCAGAAGGTGAATCAGTGCTGCGATACTCAGGCTGACCCGAGCGTAAAGCAAAATACAAAACACTCGAGTCAGGACATACATACTTATACAATGTAAACCAACTCAAGTGAACTGTATAGAAATGCACAAGTAACTTAAAGGATGCCTGGGATCGCCCATCCTTTAAGGATCCGCTAAACCATCTACTATGTAGTAATGAACGCTATCATAGTAATGTCTAAAGTAAAGTAAACTATACAAAATAATAATGTTAATGTGACTGGGTAGCGCAAGTTGCAGCAATTGCCCACCTCTAGCCACACTTTCTAACATTCAACCGTTATTATAATCCGTGGTTATAAATTTCAAAATGGTTATATTTCAAATCCAAATAATTCATTTAAAACATTTAAAGGTGAAATCATTATACCTTCAAATCAAAATATTCAATTCCCAAAATTTTACCAATTTCTAAGTTCATTCAATCAATTCTAACAATTTCAAAACATTGTATTTTAGCATTCGCAGCACTTAGAAAATGCTGCTGTAAGTATAGTGATACATTTGAAAAACAGTTCATCTTAGAATTGGCAGCACTTATAAACTGCTGCTGTAAGTATAGTGGAAATTTGGAAAAACAACATATTCAGAAACAGCAGCACTTACAGAATGCTACTGTAGCTACAGTGTTAATTGGAAAACCAATATATTTCAAAATCTGCAGCACTTATGAACTCCTGCTGTAGAGACAGTAGTAGTTTGAAAACAATACACTGAAACCACAACATTTCTGGAATGCTACAATTTCTGTTATAAGTTGTACTATAACATTTTATACAATATATCTTCAATTTTTATCATTTTTAACTTACCAAACTTATTCCACTTTTCAAAATTATTTATCAGGATATCATTTTACTTAAAAATTTAATAAAATATAATTTTATTAATAAATATTCAATTAAATTATAATTCATTTACATTAAGTCAAAATTCACTATAAGTTGCTTAACCTTTATTTTTAACAAATAACTTGATATTTCTTTTACTTTAAAAATATCCATTTCATAAATAAATATTTTAATTACTAAGTTAAGCTTAAAATTTCCATTTTAACTCAAATTTCAATTATTAAGTTAAATCAAATTTTAGATTACAAATTAAACCATTTATCAACTTATAAAATTTTAACTTATAGAGAATCACTATTTAAATCATTTATATCCAATTTAAGTCAAAATTTCATATTTTTACATCTAAAATACTTAATAATTTCTAAAATCCCATTTTTAATCAAATTTCAATTATTAAGTTAAATCAAAATTTTAAATTACAATTTAAACCATTTATTAACATATACAATTTTAACTTTTAGGAAATCACTGTTTAAATCATTTAAATCCAATTTAAGTCAAAATTTCATATTTTTACAATTAAAATACATAATGATTTCTAAAAATCATATTTTATAACCACGGGTCTGTACAATATTTTCTAACCTAGGTCAAGTGATACGGATAATATATCATTTCAATCCGTAATTAGTTAAAGTTCCGGGTTTTATCATTTCAAACCCGCAATCCCAAGTCAAATACAAATGAAAATCGCTTGAGCCTATCATTTCAGCTCATAACGATCATCCCTTATTCTAAAATCCGCTCGGGTATGTATCATTTCAACCCATAGTGATTTTATACTAACAAGGAACTTGCAGTGTGAGAAACAGAAAATAAGTAAACAGTAAAACATATCATATAATGTCAGGTGATGTAACAGGTATATAAACAGGTAATTATCATCATATAATGTCAGATAACAGGTAGATGTGATCATATAACATAGCATATCAACTACTACAATTCAACTGACATTGTTTCACATTTATATAAGTACGGTTTGTCGAGAGTGATAAACTCACCTCTAAAAATAGAGATAAATTTCAAAACACAAACCCAAACTCCGCAAAGCACGAAAAAGCACGACTAGATTCGAGGAGAAGATGATGAGCCAAGATGTAGATCTTGCAACAACAAGTAAAACAAACAAATATAAGTAAATAATTCGACACAAGAAATAAATTAAAGATGAAACAAAGTGCAGTAAAATTGGTTTAACCAACAAGTGGGCTCGGCCACTATGCAAATGGGCTCAACCATCATCTCAACATGGCTCGGCCACATCAATACATGGCTCGGCCATGATGTTTTGAGGCATGCTAGGCTCGGTTATGTGGTCACAAGGCATGGATATGGTTTGTGGAATGTGAAGAGGTAGGGGTTGTGAAGGCAAAGAGGCAAGGAAATGAAAGGTCTTGGGGTTCAAGTGTGTTCGGCCATAACAACATGGTTCGGCCTGGGTGCTTGGGCTTGGTCAGGTCAGGTTATCATCACCAGGTGGTGCAGCTAAGGTCAGTGGTGATGTCATGGGCTGGAGGAGATGGCAGTGGTGGTGGTGGCCGAGGCTACAAGGAGATGGTGGATGATGTATAGTGGAGTTTGGTTAGGGTTTTCAAGGCAATGGTGATGTTGTTTGGATCTAGGGTCATGGCAAGGCTTGGTGATGATGGTGAGGAGACGGAGGCCGATCATGGTGGTGGTGAAGTGGTGAGATGATCAGCTAGGAGCATGATGGCCGAGCATAGCTTTGAGACAAAAGAGGAAAAGAAAATGAAAAAGAGGAAGAAAGAGGAAGCCATGAAAAGAAAACTTACTGTAAAATTCTTTGTTCAGGAAATGCAAATGAGAAGAGACGAGAAACAAAAAGTTTTATACGGCTATGAGAAGGAATGAACGGCTATGGGAATGGAAAAGGCACAAATTCACATTAAAGAAAAAGAAACATAAGGCTCATGGAATTTCCAAGCCCAAAATCAAAATAAAAGAAAAATAGGAAGTAGAGAAATGAAAAATATAGAAAATAGAAATGAAATAGAAATAAACCAAAATACTGAAAATAATTACGTGTGAAACACTGAATTTTATCAAATCTAAAAAGTATAAAACATAATTTGACGAAACGAAAAACAGGATGAATATCAGAAACAAATACTACTTAAAAGAAAATATTAGAAATTAAAATTCAAATTTAACATTTCACTGAAATCAAAGTTTGACTAAAGTTGAACAAAATATAAAATTTCCAGAAAATCATTATTTTATTATATTTGGGAAAATAAATTATCGATAAATCCCAAAATACATTAGAAAATTCCAATATTTCAATTTTTAATGATTTAAAAATCACAGTTTCCAATAAATTAATTTAAAAATATTTGTTAAAATTATGGGTTGTTATACTCTCCCCCACTCAAAACTTTTCGTCCTCGAAAAGGAAGAAGGTCGGAGAATAGAAACAACTAGAAAGAAAAAATAGGTTGAAAGGCAAGGATAAACAATTAATATAAAACTTTATAAATTTCAATTATAATTATTTAATATTTAATAATTTGGTTAAACCCATTTGTAAAATTTCTTGCTTCCTTTATAAATACCATTTATATGTTTAAATTCAAACTGCTGCTCGAGTTTAAATAGCACCTTTATAAATATATGAAAACTTATTTGAAGACAAGTATTTATATCATTACTTATATTTACAAAGAAGCTATTAAAAACATTAAATCCATAATTCATAAATTTATTAATTTATCTCAAGATACTTTTCAATATTATTAATAAATCAATAATCATTTTCTTTAAATATATTGTATTTAATTAATAACTTCTAAAATATTTACAACACTAATAATTTACTATTAAACCATGTAGTATATAAATAAACAATATTTTAAACATTTTAAATTATTTAGAAAGAGAATGGATCAAAATATCCTTTATATAATACTTCATCAAAATACTTATATAAAACAATTCTTTTATAACTCGATGTCTCAACAAGTTTATCCTCATTCTTGCGGATGCGTTGATCAGGCGCAAAGCTAGATTTCTCCAAGTATTTAGTAGACTTGTTTCAACACCTAGTGAAAATACTGGAAAAACTTTCAAAACTAATATGGAAAGTACAATCCAAACAAATCAACCATATCAAATCGAATCATGGATCGCAGATACACAATGGTTACGCCTGGATCCCCCAGGAAACATCTGTACCCGTACGCCGTCACAGCCCCTGCAAATTACGCCTTGATAACAGCTGTAGACCGCAGATACACAATGGTTACGCCTGGATCCCCCAGGAAACATCCGTACCCGTAGGCAGTCACAGCCCCTGCGGATTACGCTACAAACGAACCATAGAATCGCAGATACTCAATGGTTACGCCTGGATCCCCCAGGAAACATCTGTACCCGTAGGCCATCACAGTCCCTGCGAATTACGCTATGCAGTCGAGTTCATAAGACATGGGTAACGCCATGGAATTCGATGGACACTCGAGTATCATATCCGGAAAACCCAAATCAGAGAGAATAATATCGAAAGAATGAATCCACAATGAGGCCACAAAGCGGATATCAAGCAGAAGGCACTTTCCATATCTTTACTTCAAAAATATGTATCATATAGTACCTTTTCAAATCAATTTCAAATATCATACTTATATAAAATCCATTATATATAAGATTTCATTTCAAATCAAATACTTTCCAAAATCAATAGTATATCAAATCACACTTATATAGACTTCGATTATATAAGATTTCGCTTTTCAGATTGAGTACCATTCCAAATTAATATTTTTCGAATCAACTTCATACTTATACAAATCAATTTTTATATAAGTTTGATAACTCCCAAATCAAGTATTTAGTAAAATAAGGTTCTCAATTTCAATTCGTTTCAATATCAGTTCAGTTTCAAAATCATATATGATTTCACTAAATTATTTCTTCCAAACTAAATATCTTCAGTTTCAAAGTTTCCAAGGTAATAGGTTTAGAAAATAATCCAAGTTTGTTTCCAAATCAACATATTTTATGTCAAATAAATTCATTTCCAAAATCATAGTACTTTCATGGATATAATACTTTCGAACCCAAAAAAATTTGAAATAATAATACTTTGGAAATCATAATACTTTGAAATTCAAACTTTGGAAATCATAACTCTTGAAATCATAACACTTTCCTTCAAACATTTTAGATATTAATAATAGTATATAAAATAAAATAGTTTGTAAAATAAAATAGTAATAAGTTAAAACAATTTATATTAAAATAATTAGTATTTTTAAAATAGTCTATATTAGAAATAGTTATATTAAAAATAGTTTATATAAAAAAATAGTTATATTAAAATAGTTCATATTGAAAATAGTTATACTAAAAATAGTTTATATTAAAAATAGTTTATATTAAAAATAGTTATATAAAAAATAGTTTATATTAAAAATAGTTTATAAAATAATATAAAATAGTTTTAAAATACTTTATATAATACAATAGTTTCTTCAAATTCCACAGATCGATTCAACTCAACTCAGATTCCAAAATTCAAATTTAATCCAATCTCAGATCCTCAAATTTCAATTCAATTCAGTTCCTCAATAAACTATTTCAAATTTTATCGATTTCAAATACAGACTTGAACCACAAAATAAACCATTTCAATTTCAATATATTTCAAAGTTTTATATATTCAATATTTCAAAACTAAATTCGATAATTTTATATATATGTCAAATTCACTTTACTATTAATAGTTTTGAAATATTTACTTAATCATTTCAATAATATCTAAATACAGCTTCAATTTACAAATTTAAATAAACAAAATATCCCATTTACATTTACATAAATTTGAAATATTCATTTAAGTCCCTTTTAACCAAATTCAAGTTATAAAACATATCTTTAAAATTTCAAATCAAACTTATTTAAGTAAAATTCTTAAATAAAATTTCAAATCAATTTCAAATTTATCCTTCCACCCTAAATCATTATAAACTCTATATTTGAATATATATATATATATCAAATAAATACTGGGTTTTAAATCCCAATCTATTTTCGAAATCAAATCTATTTCTCAAAATCAATTATACCCCAAAATGATTACCAAGTTTATAACCATCCCTTTAAATCCTTTAAAATATTTATTTTTTTATTTGAAAGATCCACTTTACCCTTTGAAAATTATTATTATTATATATATATATATATATAGTTTATAAAAGATGCTACTAAGTTAAAACATTTAAACTAAATTTTATTCAAAATATTTTAAAACTAAATTTCATATTAGTATAATTCAAAATAGTCTTATTTATTTACTTAACAAAACAGTTTCAAACTTATTTAAATTATATTACTACATACTTAAACATACAAAACTAAACTTATATACTTTATCAAATAATTTATACCTTTCGAAACTTCTTAGCTTTGAAAATTAACCTTGATTTGGAAGTGTTCGAACATTCAAGATGGTCGGAGGAATCAAATTTCCAATCCAAGAGTTGGAAATCAGCAACCAATCAATAAATCAACTTCAAAAATAGGGTTATACCAAATCAATTCGAAACTCGAGGACTGAACACCGGGCTCATTCAAACTGTTTCAAATATATATACATATATCTTTCGAATATCAAATCATACTTCGGAATTCGAAATCAAAATTGGTTTCACAAAATCAATCGCATAGCAAAGCTACTAAAGTGGCCTCTCCCCCACTCTGAAACTCGAAAATCAATGTCGATGATGCGTGCACTCATCACCGAAATCATTCTCCAACGACATAAGTGGGTTATGGACTTCTATTTTCTTGAGAACTTCTTTGAAATCATTGGAACTCATTTAAAGTCATTTGAAACATTCTTATTTGGAAAATACTTTCAAATCGTATTATTATATTTTCAAAATCTTAAAACCAGTTTCAAAATGCCGGAGTTCAATCTCTCAAATATCAAATTCAAAACTCTTCAGTTATAATTCATTTTTATATAAATCAATTTCTTATATAACTTCCAAAATTTCAAATCCTTTTGAAACTTCAAATTCTCATTTTTTTTAAAAGGTATATAACCCTTATCTGAAACATTTCACTTTTATATATAAAATATAATCATTCTTATCAAAATAATAATTTTGATATATAAACAATCTCAAAATACAATCAAAACAAATTTTTCAAGGGATGATTCAAGAATGGATTTCAAAACAAAGATAGAGATTCAAATTAGAGGAACTCTAATCAAATAGAATTCTGATTCGAAGATAGACTCGAACGAAGATGAGATAATTAATGACAAAATAGTAGATGGACATACTTTATAAATCGCGGGCGACCTTAATCGGGTCAACCGTGACTTCAGGAATATGATCGATGTAGGATTCTAAGGCAAATCGACATTTTATCGCCAGAGATAGAATTCGGCATTGAAAAAGATAGAAGCATCTAAACCGAGGGTATAGAAATCTCCGGTGAATCAATGCCAATTGTAAGGGAGTTTCACCCATTTACAAATCATTCAAAGATTGGCGGGATCGCCGAGTTTTATAGAGGTCATTCGAAGTGGAGTTATGGAATGCTCCAGAATCAAAAGAACACAAATAGGGGGAGACAAGAATGGATTTCAGAGCAAGTGGGAGCGTTCCAAAATTCAAAGGAATCCTAATCGATGAGAACCCTAATCAAGAAATTACCAACAAGGTGGACAAGGAAAGGAATAAGGTCTAGAAAATTTTTGCTTTTGAAACAAGAAAATTTATATCAAAATAATCTTTGAAAACAAATCCTTTGAAAATCATATGAAAATTATTTTATACTTTGAAATACGTTCTCTCACAAAGAAATGATTCTGAGATTGATTTCACTCATTCTAGGTTATTTCTACCCAATCTCTAATGAGTTTTTGCTCCGCAGGCTAAGATTTGCCTAAAACCAAAGCTCTGATACCAAATGTAACGTCCCACTATTTTGGACCATTCAAATCGACAATAAATCCACACATGTCAGACTCGAATACTTCAAAACAGTGGATTGTTAAAAAAATTTAGAGCAAATAAAATCAAACACAGAATCACAGACATAGAGTCACAGACACAGAATATATGAATAACTCGTAGCGAAAATAAAATACCAAAGTAGTTCATGAAGCTACTACATAAATAATCTCAAAACAAATACAAAATATCATAGTCTGAAAAGCAAATACAACAGAAGTCTAAATACATAAATCACTAATACATAAACACAACTGAATAGGAAAATAACCGAAATGGAAATGGATGACAGATAGATAAATAAGCTCTAGCAAATCTCTAGCTCCAGAAGGTGAATCAGAGCTGTGATACTCAGGCTGACCCGAGCGTAAAGCAAAATACAAAACACTCGAGTCAGGACATACATACTTATACAATGTAAACCAACTCAAGTGAACTGTAATAGAAATGCACAAGTAACTTAAAGGATGCCTGGGATCGCCCATCCTTTAAGGATTCGTTAAACCATCTACTATGTAGTAATGAACGCTATCATAGTAATGTCTAAAGTAAAGTAAACTATACAAAATAATAGTGTTAATGTGATTGGGTAGTGCAAGCTGCAGCAATTGCCCACCTCTAGCCACACTTTCTAACATCCAACTGTTATTATAACCCGTGGTTATAAATTTTAGAATGGTTATATTTCAAATCCAAATAATTCATTTAAAACATTTAAGGGTGAAGTCATTATACTTTCAAATCAAAATATTCAATTCCCAAAATTTTACCAATTTCTAAGTTCATTCAATCAATTCTAACAATTTCAAAACATTGTATTTTAGCATTCGCAGCACTTAGAAAACGCTGCTGTAAGTATAGTGATACATTTGAAAACAGTTCATCTTAGAATTGGCAGCACTTATAAACTACAGATGTAAGTATATTGGAAATTTGGAAAAACAACATATTCAGAAACAGCAGCACTTACATAATGCTACTGTAGCTATAGTGTTAATTGGAAATCCAATATATTTCAAAATCTCCAGCACTTATGATCTGCTGCTATAGAGACAGTAGTAGTTTGAAAACAATACACTGAAACCACAGTATTTCTGGAATGCTACAATTTCTGTTATAAGTTGTACTATAACATTTTATACAATATATCTTCAATTTTATCATTTTTAACTTATCAAACTTATTCCACTTTTCAAAATTATTTATCAGGATATCATTTTACTTATAAATTTAATAAAATAACATTTTATTAATAAATATTCAATTAAATTATAATTCATTTACATTAAGTCAAAATTCACTATAAGTTGCTTAACCTTTATTTTTAACAAATAACTTGATATTTCTTTTAGTGTAAAAATATCCATTTCATAAATAAACATTTTAATTACTAAGTTAAGCTTAAAATTTCCATTTTAACTCAAATTTCAATTATCAAGTTAAATCAAATTTTAGATTACAAATTAAACCATTTATCAACTTATAAAATTTTAACTTATAGAGAATCACTATTTAAATCATTTATATCCAATTTAAGTCAAAATTTCATATTTTTACATCTAAAATACTTAATAATTTCTAAAATCCCATTTTTAATCAAATTTCAATTATTAAGTTAAATCCAATTTTTAAATTACAATTTAAACCATTTATTAACTTATACAATTTTAACTTTTAGGAAATCACTGTTTAAATCATTTAAATCCAATTTAAGTCAAAATTTCATATTTTTACATTTAAAATACTTAATGATTTCTAAAAATCATATTTTAAAATTAACCACGGGTCGGTACAATATTTTCTAACCTAGGTCAAGCGATACGGATAATATATCATTTCAATCCGTAATTAGTTAAAGTTCCAGGTTTTATCATTTCAAACCCGCAATCCCAAGTCAAATACAAATGAAAATTGGTTGAGCCTATCATTTCATCTCATAACGATCTTCCCTTACTCTAAAATCCATTCGGGTATGTATCATTTCAACCGATAGTGATTTTATACTAACAGGGAACTTGCAGTGTGAGAAACAGAAAATAAGTAAACAGTAAAACATATCATATAATGTCAGGTGATGTAACAGGTATTTAAACAGGTAATTATCATCATATAATGTCAGATAACAGGTAGATGTGATCATATAATATAGCATATGAACTACTACAATTCAAGTGACATTGTTTCACATTTATATAAGTACAGTTTGTCGAGAGTGATAAACTCACCTCTAAAGCTAGAGATAAATTTCAAAACACAAATCCAAACTCCGCAAAGCACGAAAAAGCACGACTAGATTCGAGGAGAAGATGATGAGCCAAGTTGTAGATCTTACAACAACAAGTAAAACAAACAAATATAAGTAAATAATTCAACACAAGAAATAAGTTAAAGATGAAACAAAGTGAAGTAAAATTGGTTTAACCAACAAGTGGGCTCGGCCACTATGCAAATGGGCTCAACCATCATCTCAACATGGCTCGGCCACATCAATACATGGCTCGGCCATGATGTTTTGAGGCATGCTAGGCTCGGTTATGTGGTCACAAGGCACGGCTATGGTTTGTGGAATGTGAAGAGGTAGGGGTTGTGAAGGCAAAGAGGCAAGGAAATGAAATGTCTTGGGGTTCAAGTGGGTTCGGCCATAGCAAACATGGTTCGGCCTAGGTGCTTAGGCTTGGTCAAGTCAGGTCATCATCACCAGGTGGTGCGGCTAAGGTCAGTGTTGATGTCATGGGCTGGAGGAGATGGCAGTGGTGGTGGTGGCCGAGGCTACAAGGAGATGGTGGATGATGTATAGTGGAGTTTAGTTAGGGTTTTCAAGGCAATGGTGATGTTGTTTGGATCTAGGGTCATGGCAAGGCTTGGTGATGATGGTGAGGAGATGGAGGTCGATCATGGTGGTGGTGAAGTGGTGAGATGGTCGGCTAGGAGCATAATGGCTGAGCATAGCTTTGAGACAAAAGAGGAAAAGGAAATGAAAAAGAGGAAGAAAGAGAAAGCCATGAAAAGAAAACTTACTGTAAGATTCTTTGTTCAGGAAATGCAAATGAGAAGAGATGAGAAACAAAAAGTTTTGTACGGCTATGAGAAGGAATGAATGGCTATGGGAATGGAAAAGGCACAAATTCACATTAAAGAAAAAGAAACATGAGCCTCTTGGAATTTCCAAGCCCAAAATCAAAATAAAAGAAAAATAGAAAGTAGAGAAATGAAAAATAATAAAATGAAAAATATAGAAAATAGAAATGAAATAGAAATAAACCAAAATACTGAAAATAATTGCGTGTGAAACGCTGAATTTTATCGAATTTAAAAAGTATAAAACAGAATTTGACGAAACGAAAAACAGGACGAATACCAAAAACAAATACTGCTTCAAAGAAAAGATTAGAAATTAAAAATTCAAATTTAACATTTCATTGAAATCAAAGTTTGACTAAAGTTGAATAAAATATAAAATTTCCAGAAAATCATTATTTTATTATATTTGGGAAAATAAATTATCGATAAATCCCAAAATACATTAGAAAATTCCAATATTTCAATTTTTAATGATTTAAAAATCACAGTTTCCAATAAATTAATTTAAAAATATTTGTTAAAATTATGGGTTATTACAGAGTAGTTGGTTATAGAACTTGGATGAAAACATTTAGTCATTCTTTTATCCTTAGAGATTTTGGGGACGAAATCCTTTAAGGAGGGGAGAATGTAACAACCCAAAATTTAATCCATAATAATTAATTTGTTAATTCATTAGATGATAAAATAACTTTGTGAAATTATCAGAATTAAGCAACGGAAGTTGCACCATTGTGTCCGTGGTAATATTTTGGTCAATTTCCATATATAGAACGTCAAAATCTAAGCTAATATGACCAAGTTATAAAATAAACAAAATAAGCAGAAAATGAACACACACACACACACACTATATATATATATATATATATATATATATATATATATATGCAGACCGACCTGGACACCAAGGCAGCCGACCCGCCTCTTCTATTTACGAACGAACGAACGTTCGTTCGTTCGAATGTTCCAGAGCCTCAAACTGACGTGTTTTGAATTCTTCTGACCAATCCGGTCCAACTATTTTTGCATCCGATGGCTCTTATTCAGCATATGACGTGGTTGCATCCTATTCAATCCCCAAATCCAATGGTCCGAGATCCACTTCTACCCCTATAAATAGACCCCTAGACCTAACACTTTTTCTTGTTCTAGGTTTTCTCCAATTGGGTTCACCTTTCTAGGAAGGACCCTAAACGGAATAATTTTTCCAAAGGAGAAAATCGTTATAAATTAAATTATTTTACAACTCCAAGTGGATCCGAGAATACCAAAGGAAGTGCTTAGGATAGAAGGTGGGTGATTGTAATTATTTTAAGATTTCTTTAAGTAATTTAAAATAATAGGGTTTCCAATAGTTGTAGTTTTACTATGATTTTGGAATAGCCTTTTTATCAGTTTTAGATCTATTTTTCAGTCTATTCCCTTTTAGTTATTCTTTTTCAGTTAATTATAATTTATTACTGTTAAGCATAGCTTTTTATTTATTTACAGTTTATTTACGGTATTTAAGTTTATTTACTGTTATTTATTTCTTATTTACATCTTTTTCGAAGTTTTGGATTTTATGCAAGCGTCTATTCTCTTATTCCTCGTTTTCTTCGCGTATGGATTAGAATAAATTAAACACGAATATGGATTATATAAATAAGAATATTGAACGAAGAAAATAAAATGTAAATTATGAAGACTGTAATAAATAATCGAATTGGACTGTAATATAAATGGAATTGGACTGAAGTTATGCCTAATTATGATTAGAATTGGACTAATTAATTGGCTTAGTTATAACTTAGAATTATAACTAAAAAGAGTATAAGATGAAAGAAGCTTGTTTTCACACTTAGACCTTGGGTTAAGTAATAATCATGATTATAACATAGGTTATACTAAGAAATAGGGCATAATGAGGCTTATTTTAAGACTTAGGATAAATTAATAAGCAAAGATAGTAGGGATAAATTGTAAAGGCTTATTTAAATAATTTACCTAAGTTAATAAGTAAAGATGAAAGTAGAACCTGTACCGTATAGCATTCCCTATTAGACAAAACGGTGTCTCACACTATCCTGAAGTGAGATAAAGGCACGCTTATGCTAAGAATGGTAGTAATTGGTCAAATAGAAGTCCAAATCATGTGGGATTTGGATAAGGGGCGCAACTAGATATTATTTGGATGACGGGCTAGTACCAATAGCATTTCCCCTATCGATTCTATGGACGCACGGTGATCTCACATTAGCCTAAAGTGGGATGAGCGGCACGCTTATGCTGGAGTTTGAGGTAATAAGAAGACCCAATAGGTGGAGCAAAAGGTAGCATGGGCATGGTGGCAGTTACGCGTGCGACTTCCGTTCTGGTGCTCAATAATCGCTATGAGTTCCAAGCGCTTAGTATGGGTGTCTTTCGTAGGCACCATTGCCTTCTGTGTAGGGAGCTATATATGTCGTCCGGATCTACAGTGGGTGCTTAGTGCATCTTTCGTAGATACCATTGGCTGCTGTGTTAGGATTTATATAGCGTCTGGTCCGCAGTAAGGTCTATGGAGTAGTAAGCCGATCAAAAAAGGTAGAATTAGTATTACATTTTAATTACAAGATTAGGAGTTCAACATAATCAAAGCAGAAATCAAGGACAAGTGCAAGCAATCGAAATTAACCTATCTTACAGTTAATCGTATTTATTTCCAATTTATCCTTTCATATTTCCTTTGTTTCCTCTTTATATACTAGAACTGTTGTAGAGTCTATTACTTTTACTTTGCTTAAAGACTCTAGTAATTACTATCATTCACCAAACTTTTTTTCTGACCCACTCCTCTATTTTTCCATCTTCCCTCCCATATGCAATCAAGGGAAAGGGCAGCAGATTGAAGTTGCTTGGCGGTTTCTTGGAGGAGTTCTCTACTATGTATTTCTTTCATTTTAGCTTTAGTTCTTTCTATGTACTGGCTTATTATGAGGGGTAGTATGTACTCTGATTTTTGAGACTATGAGTTTTTATTTCATGAGACATATTGGATTTTTAGACATGTATGTGGTATTTGGTATTTGACTTATTTATGAAGCAATTATGAAGTTTTTTTAATTAAGTTATTATTTTAAGTTTCCGCTGTTTTTGTCTTGTGAATCTTAGTCTCTATTAGCTTTAGTTATACCTACAATGCACCACGCCTTTTAATGTGTCCATTTGGGTATATTAAGGGGTGTAGGGTGTTTCAAAAGCATAGGTGCCAAAGGGGTCGAAGCGTCATTTTGTTTTTTAAGTAAAAATGCGCCTGCTTGCATTCAACTAAATGGCTTTCGACTCAGTTAGCTTTCGACTGGGTCAATGGATTCAAAAGAGAAGGTTTCAAATGGATTACACTTTAGTTTTAAATGTTTTCTTTCGACTAAGCCGAAATCTTTTTAGCTGCCACTTTCAACCTTTCGACTACCATGGTTTCGAAAGGAATACTATGCCTTTAAAACATGGCCTCTTCTCCAATGCTTTCGAAGGGATGATTTCGAAACCATCACTTCTTTACTTAGGAAATGGTTTCGAAATAGATGCTTTCGACTTAAATGTTATAAAGACCCTTTTTCTATAATTGAAGTATAACCCCAATGGTTTCGAAAGAAATAGGTTTTAATGGTTTTGAAAGAAGTACTTTCGACTTCAATGGGCTTCTTATCCTTTTGCTTTACTTGAAGGCATGATTCAAAAGGTTTCGACCGACATAGTTTTTAAAGGTTTCGAAGAAGTAAACTTTGAATGATTTCGAAAAGTTTTCACATGTTTTAAACTGAACCCAAAGGCTTTCGAAAGGTTTAGTATTTCAATGCTTTCGAAAGAGTTTTAATGAATGGTTTTGAAGGGGTGCTTCCCCAGGGTTTCGAAGGGATCGAAAGGGAAGGTTTTCCTTTGTTTTCAAAGCTTTCGATGGAAAGAAAGGAAGGGTTATTCCAATGTTTTCGAAAGGCAATGTTTAAAGGTTTTTAAGAGGGATGTCTATTATTTTGAAGCTTTCGTAAGAAAAGAAAGGAAAGGATTTTCCAATGTTTTCGAAAGACAAGATTTAATGGTTTCGAAAGGGGTAAATGTTTTCATCAACCAAGGGTTGAGTAAAAAATATATATGTAACATGGCATGGTGATTATGAGTAAAGCATAGAGAATATGTATTTTCCTTGTGTAAGTATGATTTAAAGATTTAAATCAATTTGAAAGAGTTTTTCAAGGAAAATTTAAGGGAAGTTATCCCTAAGTGAAAATGACTTAGATATTAGAATACCAGATGGGACTGGTATAGGGTCGCACCTTATACATTAGCATTGGCCCCAGCTAATTTAGTCCAAAATTCCAGTGTGTAGGGCTATGTCACAGGTAAGACTAAAATTTTGATTACATATAGAAGGGAATATATGTTTGTATACGGATAGGTTATTGGTGAACCCGCAAAACCATTAGGATCAGGTGACCCTGTGAAGATGTTAAGTTAGGAACAGACCGTCCAGAAGAGAAGTATTTAACAGATAGTTAAGGACAGAAAGTCCAGAAGAGAAGTATTTAACAGATAGTTAAGGACAGACCATCCAGAAGAGGTGTGTCTAATAGATGTTAGATAGATTTTGTTATTTTGTCTGGTAGGCCTGAGTCAGCCAAAGGTTAATAGTAAGCTAAACAAAACTATAATGTTCGGATAGATAGTCCATTTGTTACCTGATATGTATGTTTATATAATAATGCTTTATTGTTTTAACTAGTTTTGGTTGTAGGATAAAAGTTTGCAAAAGATATGTTTTAAAAGAATGTTAGTGAGGGGAAACTCGTTCCGCTAAGCGGCGTGGTCTCACTTAACATTAATAACCAGGATGTATAGTATTATTCACACCAGGCTTTATGTCTGACTCGAAGTTTATGTTTTCCCCTTAAACTCTCGGGTGCTCAAAAATCAATTTGAGTAGGCTGAGGGTTGAGGTTCTTTCAGGTTTTAGTAGGTTGACGAATAAAGCAACCGGAGGAAGCAGGAGGCTAATGGATAGCTATTTAGGAGTTGCAGTTCTTTGTTTTATGTTATTTCCCCTGTGTATGTATTAAGTCGGTTATGACTATAAGACTCTGATCATCCAAGGGGTCATCTTCATATGTCGCTCTTGGCGTATTTTGTAATAAGTATATTTTATCATTGCCTGGGAAACGTTTAGGATTATGTAATCTGAATATGGAACACCTGTTTTGAAATGTAATGGAAAATTCTGTTTTGAAATCTGTGATTTGTTTCATATTCAAGTGCTTCTGATATTACAGATACCATTAACATAGCCGTATTTAGTCATCGGAAGTTAATACTATAGATGACTGCATCATCTGTAGTGCTTAGCTTTAGGCCTCTAGATAGGGGATGTTACAGCATCTAAAACTAGATCTGAAAAATATGCTCGATCTAACCCAAGCATTATAAGAAAAACAACGCCCGGATCAGTCTGGTAAACCAACATGAGAAACACACCTCAAATAGATTTTAATGTTATAAAATCTTTCAAAATAAAAGTCTCGTAAGACCACGTTGCACTTAAACACGTATGGGTTTTTACCTTACAATAACCAAATCATTTATAAGAAATCTTCTAATATCATAATAATGTCTAGGGTTTAAAATAAATATTGAATCTTAGTCAAAACTATTACATTAATTAAATTCCATCACAATAGTTAACTAAGTACGAAGACACTTATTGGAGAATGGATTCCATACATTACAAGATAAGGGTCTACCTTCCGTACAGTACACCTCTAGAGAAAATGTACCGAGGTTGCCTTAATTGCATCTCTACTACATAGGATAGGCATACCCCTTCTTGGATAGCACTGAATATTATCACGCCCAGTTGTCCCTAACAAACCATTTCTATGGCCATAAACATACATAATCCATAAATAAATGTCGATCTAGATACTAGTGATTATCATACCCTAATGGGAGCGACCCACATAGCTCTACGCACGTCCCTACTTTAGTCATTACCGGTTGTGAGGCCTTAGGTTACGTTTTACCTTTTAGAAAATCCCACTTGGAATGCTAACACTACCCTCTATGCAACAATGCATTACCAACATTCATCCATACAAGTTTGTTCTAGGACTGAACAAAACCGAAGGCACTCCTTCTACTACATCCTTTTTGGAATCACCCTCAGGATTAGTAGCAGTAGTCCTTGCACTTCAAAGAATTCCATCTTCGATTCCATCATCTTTGGGATGTCTCCATTTTGAATGCTTATGCCAGTTTGAAGTAGTTTTTTGACAATATATCTTATCCTGGTCTCTTCGAACCGATAACGATAGTTTTAAAAACTGGCTAACATTTGATAGTTGGTCATTTAACTATCAAATAAACAACCAATTCAATCAAAGATTTAACCAAGCATGGTTAAGCACAAACTAATTACTAAGCCTCTTTAATTAATTCTTCTGTTAGTTAAAACCATCTTGTAAATCCTCGAATTAAAATACATTTACAAAGACATATTCATAAGTCTCCTCTACTAATTCAAATACGTAGAAAAATATTCATGTAGTTATCTCGACGGTATAAGTATATTCACAAATCATTTCACCCTTTAATACTTAGAAAACTTTTCCATATACTTATATAAACAATATAAGTATATTCACCAAACACTACATTTCCAATACTTGGGAAATGTACCCATATACTTATCTCAACGGTATAATTATATCCACAAATTTTAAGAAAGATTTTATTTTCGAAACCATTTTTAATTGGTTTAAAACACATGTCATTTAAAAATATTGATAACAATAAACCCAAAACACCTTTGGTGCAAGTAAACGGATTGTGTGGAAATTAGACCAAATATAATTACCACTGCTTTCTGATTCAAACAGTACCATCTCCCGATTAACAATGAAATCGGACAAGTTAGAAAACTATCCTTGCCTCGACACACATTCTTGATTCTGAAGATAGAGATGAGTTTTCATACCTCGGAATTTGGTGTTAAGTATAAAAAGAACATTTTCCATACCACCGTAATTTAAAACAATCATTTATGGAAATCGGGTCTCGGTCTTTTTATAAATCCTTTCTTTAAAATGCCTTTATAAACCTCCTTATATTTACAAACTCCTTTTATAAAATATTATTTATCAAATTAGAAACAAATCTAAATATTTTAATAAATTAAATATTCTCATTCGAAACATTAAAAAATTTCGAGTTGATCAATTCTCTACCCTTAAAAGGATTTCGTCCCTGAAATTCCCATAGGATGAAAAATGTCCTCATGCCCTTAGGCTTATAAAATCTCTTACTTAAAACGAGAAAACCCGACCACCCAGAGAGCAGAGATCACCCATAGTTCCCAAAATTCCATTTTCAGTTCATATGCGAACTGCTCTTAACCCCTATTACTAAAATTCTTGATTTTAGTTTTAAAAATCAAGTTTTTGTTTAAGTATTTGATTCATATCCCTAAATTCGTGAATCATGACAATTAGATTTTGACTTGTTCTAAGATTGCTCTGTTGTTTCTTTGTTTCCAGGTCTACTCAAGTTTATATTTAACTTTCCTATAAATTTTAAACATCCATCTATGCTAATCCAACAGCTTTTGTTTGAGTCCTAAATCCAACAGCAAGTAAGTAGAAAGATGATGATTTTTAAATCAAACTGATACTTGAAGCAAGAACAAAATGTTACAGGAACAGCTATGCACATACATATAGAGATATAACAAACAAATATATATCCAACCATACATATTACAGGCATCCACCAACAACCATATCTTAAATTTAAACTTTTCAAAAGTGATGTTACTCACCTAAAGATAAACAGAGAGCAACTTTGAAACTGTAAATGGCATTTGGATGTTTTTGTTTTGATCCCAGAAAACTTGAAAACTTTGTCTTGCTTTGATTCCTTTAAACTGGAAAGCTTTGATCTTCCTAATCAGCTTGCCTTTGTTTGATGAAGTTATTTAAGTTTGTAAAAAGAAAAGCTTGCTATTTTTCCTGGTTTACATTTGTGAACAAACAGGGATGGGAAGATATATAGAACAAAGTTTTACAGGGGATAAATGTTAGCTGGTACACTATCTTTTATTTTATTACATAGGTCAGAGATTTTTAAGTGTTGGAGGCTGAAATGATTTTTCAAAACTTTCGAATGACCTAAAATGTTGCTTGCATTTAATGTTGGAGTACCTTGTGTCTCCTACTTAGCTTATTACATCTTTTCATGTGTCATAGATATTTTATTACTTTGCTTTGCATTTCCTTTACTTGCCTTACAGGCTACATACCTTATCCTTTATTTTATTTTTCGTATGTACTTGAGATTGTTTCTTTCCTCACACATCCATACTTCCTATACTTTACTTGTACACATGAATACATATTTTCTTGCCTAGCATACTTATGCTTTACAGCCTTGCAAACATGTAGATCTATAGTTTATTCTTGCCTTGGTATGTTATATCTTATTTTATGCACATATGGTTATTTATTTGATATTAACATTAAATCAAATCAATTTGTAATTACCAAAAATAATAGAATTTGAAAACATCTCTTTATTTATTAACTTTTAAAACAGATCTTGTCTATTTACAATATATACAAATATATATATATACATTATAAATAGAAAATAATTTATTAGCTTTTAGAAGATAAATTATAAGTCAAATATTTATTCAGAAGAAGATTATTAATCAAATTCAAATCTTATTAACAATTATTATCAAATCAATTTAATTTAATCATAGATTATTAAATTGATATTGCTTAAAATTTTCGGGATATCACAATAACAGGCTACCACATCCCCATATTTGAACTCCGCTTAGTGCAGAAGCCGCTATTTTTTTTGTTCAAACTGCAATAACTTCTTTATACTAATTCAGAATCCGGTGAGACTTCGACCAATTAACTCCCACCTAAATTACGGACAATATGGAACACTCGGATACTTCATCTTGTGAATGCACACTGTAGTTCTCCATGGGCACTGATAGTTGTACTTAGAAAATAACAAGATACCACATCCCCATATTTGAACTCCGCCTAGTGCAGAAACCGCTATTTTTTTGTTCATACTGCAATATTTTCTTCATACTAACTCGGAATCCGGCGAGACTTCGACCGATTAACTCCCACCTAAATTACGGACAATATGAAACACTCGGATACTTCATCTTGTGAACGTACACTGTAGTTCTCCATGGGGACTGACAGTTGTACTTAGAAAATAACAGGCTATATTCCCATATTTGAATACTATTTCTCTATAAGATATAAGATAAGATGTAAAAGGGTATATTTGGAATTTCAAAAAGACACTGAGTAAATCTATTCAATGAATTCTCTTTATTAGTAGTAAAGATAAGTTATTATACTTCTAAAATCTCATATGTTATGGAAAATTCAACAGCACCTCCTTTGCGCGGCTCGATCGAAAAAAATAGAATTCGAAACAACGGGCCCAAATCAATAAAAAAACAAAAGCCCAAAAGTGGTCTCCCATATCTGGGGCATAAAATCATCAACAACAATATAATTGTGTACCTATTAGTCGAGCAAACCAAATCTACTCATGAAACCAAAAGCAGCAGGCTAGCCTTTGCTTCCATGAACCTATATCTCGCTTACAAATGATATCAAATTATATAACTTGCATTTTCTAATGTCAAAAGCATACAATTTATTATAGCCCGTACGATGTATATATACCATCTATACGCAATACCAAATCCAATCATTCGCTCGATCACACAAATTTCACTTCCTAACTAGCATCGACCACTCGACTTCCCTAGTGCGTACTCTGATCAAGTTCCTTGATTAGAAACCTCTGTTCTCCTTACATAGCCATATAATATGATATAAAACTTCGAAATCAAATCAAAAATATGTATCAAGTGTTCGTTGTCAAGAATCGAGTGAAAAATCCTTGTTTGGACGGGTGTAAATCACCCCAAAATCATGTACTCGAATCTGGATCAAAATCAGTTATGCGAATAAAATAATCCACATACAACTTACGTATTTATTAAATTGGTTTTTTAACTATACTAAATTCTTTTTATTCACATTCATTTTTACTTATAGTATATTTACTTTTATACTAAAACTACTTATGAACCATTTCATAAATTCATTACTTAAGTTTATAAACATTTTCTGAAAACACAACTTCTGTTTATCAACACTTGTTGAAACTTAAGTTTATATTCCTATAGCACTCCTATACATCATAAGAGTACATATACGATATTATATTTTCTTTACTTAACTAGGATTTCAACAAATTTTAAAACTTGTTTTAACTTACTTTCTTCTCAAATTTATAAGTTATGCAAACTTATTTTCTTGTATTTCCACAAAACCACATAGCTACTATTTCTCAAGTAACTCGGAGTTTTCGACTGTCCAAAATTGCCAAAAGTTCCATTTCATTTCAATAAATGAAAATTACCAAACAACATCTCAAATGAGATGCGTAAACCAAACTTGTCCTAATGGATGGGATACATGAGACTATTATATTACTTAATTGAAAATTTAAGAACTAAATACCTGGTTTTATTTCAAATCATTTTGAAATAAATATATACATATACCCTTATTATATCAAATCATACTTTTGGAATTTAAAAAAAAATTACCAAACGACTCTGAAGAAAAACTACTATGGTAGCAATCTCTCACTTAGAAACTCGAAAATGAATGTCGATGATGCTGCAGTCATCACCAGAACTATTTTCCAGTGACAAAAGTAAGTTTAGTGCTTTCTATCTCTTTTCAAAATTCATTTAAAATATCTCTATTCATAAATACTTTCAAATAATACTATTATTATTTTCCCCAAAATAGTGGAAAACAATTTCCAAAAACATCGGGATTTGAACTCTCAAATTATCAGTTTACATCCTTTTTATTTATAAACCATATTTGTAAACTATATTTATATAATTTCACTTTCTTATATAAAAACATTTCACAATGTTCATCATTGTTTAGATTATATTAAACAACCTTAATTAAAATTAATTTTAACCCAATATTATCACCAAACGCCTTCAAACTGCGAAACTTTATTGACTAGTGTTCGTATTTAATTCAATCAAACAAATAAATGCTCATAAACTATTTGAGCACAAACAATTAATCAACCACTAATTGTCAATGTTCCTGAACTAGACGAGCATGACTAATCAAACAATAAATGATAATAATTGAATATTATCATTTCTTAACAAACAAACACATCATAGATTACTATATTAATTTCTAAAAATTATTCTTTTATAAATGAAATACAACCTTGGTAAAATTATTTCATTTACCTATTTCCAAAACAACACTATGTCGGTTTTCCTTGTTCAAGTGTTTAGAAACCCTTATTGACATAGTTGTTCCTTTTGTATCGACCAAAATTCATAAACCGCTAAACTGATAGATCAACACAATATAAAACATTTTTATAGCACTAACAAATGCGCGCTTATACACACAAACACACACACACACAAACTCATTCTAGGGTGTTACTAAACCTATCTCTTAATGAGTCTACACTGCCAAAGCCTAGATGTTCGCTCAACCTAGGCTCTGATGCCACGTGTAGCAACCCGCCTTTTTGACCCTCAAAAGTCGATATTAATACATCCACGTATGCATGTGCCGAGCATCTAAGTGCTGGAAAGACAAATAATTAGGGGAAAAAGAAAGAAAAGAGTGAATAGAATCTCATATCGTGACGAATAAGATATAATATGCAACAGATCTTTACTAAAGAAAACTATAATATACATAAATCAAATCAAAGTACACTGATCTATCACCGCCTGGACAGTTATAATAACCTGTCCTCACTAATGTTGATAAATATAAACAACCAATGCAGCGGAAAATAAAATATATGCAAGTACATCTTGGAGGCCTCCGGCTCATCTCCTGAAGCTCCAAAGCATCCAAAACTAGATTTGAAAAATATGGTCGGTCTGACTCGAACATTATAAGAAAAATAACGCCTAAATCAGTCTGTTAAACCAGCGTGAGAAACACACCTCAAATGGATTTTAATGTTATAAAACCTTTCAAAATAAAGGTATCTCGTAAGACCACGCCGCACATAAACACGGAAAGGGTTTTATCTTACGATAACGAAATCATTTATAGGAAATCTTCCGATAATATACTAATGTCCAGGGTTCAAAATAAATATTGAATCTTAGACGGAGTTGTAACATTACAAAATTCCGTCATAATAGGTATACAACTAAGTCCGAAGGCACTTACTTGAGAATGGATTCCATAAATGACAAAGCAAGGGTCTACCTTCCATACAGTGCATCTCTAGAGAAAATGTACCGAGGCTACCTAAATTGCACATTTGCTACTCAGGACCGACCTGTTCCTTCCAAGATAGTACTGAATATGATCACCCTACCACCCTCTCCCCTCCCCCCTCCCCCCCCCCCCCCCCGTTTGTCCCTGATAAACCATTTTCGCGGCCACAAACATACGTAATCCATAATAAATGTCGATCTAGATACAAGTGATGATCATACCCTAAAGGGAGCGATCCACATAGCCCTGCGTCACGTCTCTACTTTAGTCATTACCGGTTGTGAGGCCCTTAGGCTACGTTTTACCTTTTAGTGAACCCCACTTGGAATGCTAATACTTCCATCTATGCAACAATGCAATGCCAGAATTCGTCCATACAATTTTATTCTATGTAATGACGTGCAATTCCTTATAGTTTAAGTTGACAATAAACCACACATGTCCAACTCAGATTGAACGAAAAGACAGATAATTAAGGGAAGGATAGAAGGCAGAAGATAAGAGAAGAAGAAACTAAACAATCACAGAATCTCACTACGCAACAAAACAATATATAATATAACAATGATCTTTACAAAAGGAAAAACTATAATATGCAAACATCCATTAGAGTACAACAACAGATCAATAATCATTAGCCTGGACAGTTATAACAACCTGTCCTCATAAATGCTAAAAATTTTAAACAACCAATGCAGCGGAAATAAGATCATAACTAGCTACCAATGAAGCCTCCTGCTCCGAGCTCATCCAAAATGCATTCAGACCTAGTTTGTAAGTATACTCGGTCTGACCCGAGCATTAAAAGAGAAGAACGCCCGGATCAGTTTGCCAATCCAGCATGAGAAAACACATCTCAATTGGATTTTTAAAATTATGAAAACCTTTCAAAACAAAGGTATCTCATAAGACCGCGCTGCACATAAACATGGACAGATTTTTACCTTACGATAACCAAAACACTTCATATCAAATCTTCTAATATTATAATAGTGTCTAGGACACAAATACCTATTAATCATAGCCGAAATTGCTACATCAATTAAATTCCAGCATATTAGGCTCTACAATCAAAACCGTAAAGGCACATATTGGAGAATGGATTTCCAACAATGACAAGGTAAGGGACTAACTTTCGACAGTACATCTCTAGAAGGATGCACCTGATGCTCCAACCTCTACCAACACAGAACCGGCCAACCTCTACCATAGACAGTACTGAATATGTCATCACCCCGAGCATTCCCGACCTATCCGTGGCCACAGTATACACAACAAACCCAAAATATATAAGGTAATTTAGAAAGTTGGTGACTATATCCTAATGGGGGCGACCCATATAGCCCTGCCGCATTTATCCTGCTTTTGTCATTCCCGATGTGCGAGGCTTAAGGTAATGTTTTACCTTTCACTTGATAAATCCCACTTTGAATGCCACATTGCCATTTCCAGCAACACACTAATTGACTATCACAAAAGTACAACCCTCAAGTTCATACGCCTCATAGAAGGGTGTTAAGTGCAAGAGGGGTTACCTCCTACACAACCAAATAGATGTACGTTTTTAAAAACCAATGTACGTGGTTCTTAGAAATGCAATGTCAGACATTCGTCCATACAAGTTGTCCAAGAACAGGACAAACTGAAGGCACTCTCTTACTACATCCTATCGGAAATCAACCGTAGGATTAGTAGCGAGCAGTCCTTGCATCGAAGATTTTCAAAATGAAGCACTATTGCCAACATACATATATATATATAATATGGAATCGCAGGGCTAGTGGAAAGCATCCCTACATCATGAAGATCTCTGTCTTCAAAAATCATCATCTTTAGCAAATCTACACTTTCGAACGCATATGTCGATCCGAAGTGGTTTTCGGATAAATCCAATCCCGGTCTCTCCGGACCAACAATTGATAAGAGGCCTTTAACCTCATATGGAAACCAAGTCTCATAGACTTATCATGTTTCTAACTCTCAACTTGCTATCGATAATCATAGTCACTCTACAGTACTCGAATTATTATTCTAAACACCCAATGATAATCAAGCCTGCTCGGTTGGCCTCGTACTAATCACATGACCAATATGTACCCATTTTAAGTCAAGGGACCAAAAATGGCCAAAAACACAATCTAGCACACAAGCAGTCACTAGGCCTGTTTAATTAATCTTTTATTAATTAAATCACTTTCCAAATATTTATCTCAAAATATCATTAAAGGATATATTCTCAAAACCATTTTAATCTTTCGATATTTGAAAAACATCCCCATATACTTATTTCAACGGTATAAGTATATTTACTAATACTATCATTTTCGAGACACACTAAATTAATTTCTATAATAGAATGCAAAAACACATTTTATTGGGTCAAAATGAATGTTGCATAAAACATTATCACGACAACCCAAAACAATAGTATAGGGATTTGACTATTTATATTTATATAAATCCCATATACTATATAAAACACTTCCTTTCGGAAGTCAATTACTATAACAAAAGTGTTATAGTTTGCGCCGTCCTCACTTTCTCGAAAACATATATCACAACATTAAATGTTGAAATCTATGTCTTCGTCACTTAATACATTTTAAATCACTTTTTAAAACCATTTAACTCCATCTGAAAATATCACTTTCCAAACATTCCTTTAAAAGACTATTTTAACTTTTAAAATGTGATGTATTTCCTCTATTAAAAATCCATGTTCAAATCTCAATATAAATCATTTCCATATTCATAGAACTATGTTTATAGATCTCCTTTCTATTTTATAAAACTTCTCTTTATAAAATCTCTTTATTTATAAATTCTATTTATAAATCCATTCCTTTATGAATCTCATTTATTTATAAAATCCAATTTATAAATCCATTTACGAAATATCAAATACAATCCATTTCTAATATTTATAAAACAACATTTATAAATCTATTACTTTATTTATAACATATTACTTACATAAGTCTTTTATACAAACCATTTCAGAAATATTTGTATCGAACTATTTCTATCTTCTTTAGAACTGTATTTCCTTTATAATAAAAGATGGACTTATCTATTAAGTTTTAAAAGCTTTATAATACAGTTTGAAAATCACTATTTAAAAATACTTCACAAAACAGTTAAATTAATATTCCAAAATTCATGTTTTTATTTCATTTCACTAAACTCCTTTTAATAATTTATAAATAATTATTAAAACACATATTATTTCAAATATCACCTAAAACTCATTTCAATTCAAAATCGTTATTTTATAGTATTTCAAAATACTAATAATAAGACCAAGTGCTACTACAGCACTAAATATGTAAAATCATGTCCATGTCATCAAATATGGCATTCGACAAATCATATATCATAATATATGAAAAGTAAAATCAATAGTGGTGAGGAATCTTATTGGATCCCTTCAACCTTTCCCCTACATCACAGATAGTATATAATCATATAATATGGATCATCCGGTATTAGGCGGGTACATATAAAAGGTCATCTGCTCCAAAGGAGGGAATAAATCCAAACCAACTGATAAAGCAGTAAATCATCCAAACTAGCAACAAACAAGCATAAAAAATTTATCCGCACTTATATAAATTATAAGTGGGTCCAAAGAGGTAAGTTAACTCACTTTATAACCGGACAACGCTGACACGCTTCTGCTCAATGCAGTAATTGAATAACGTTTGATTTTCCTGAAATTCCTACAAGCTCCACTTTAAGCCAGTCCAACTCGACAATATAGATATTGTCGCTATGAGTCCAACGCAACTAACTACGTCCAAATCAGATCTCGTAGGGACAAGATATGGACGTTAGAATATTTGAGATTAATTAAAAATAAATTAACTTAAATTAATTATGGTTTAAACGTTAATTACCTTTCTAACTACCTTTAAGCCTTACTCGCAATCGAAGAAACCAGGCCATCATCTTCAACCGATCGCCGCCATCTCCTCATAGCTTCTCCCGCCACCGTGCTCTTTCCCTAGGATCGCCTGCCTCTGACGTACCTTTAGCCACCGATCACATCGTCTAAAATGGCCCTACTATTGAGAAAACCACTAAATAAAGAATGTCGTTCATCTAGAGATTGTCGCCGCCACACCATGCTGATAGCCAATCCAATCGTCCATCGTCTACCCCTCCCCATGCCGAAACATTCTCCAGTTGAGGTCGAAGGTCAACACGACCTCTGGTGGTCGCGATGGTTTTGGACAGTTGGATGATAAGACATCTAAACTGGCGGCTGGGGTTTAGGGATCTGGTTTAAGAAAACAGAATGGGCTTGGGTCCTTATATAGATAATTTTTCAAACACTATTCACGGCAAAATATTTCGAACTCCAATCGAGGTGTCCTCATTGGCATTCTATACTAAATACCCCTACTCCGAATACGGTGGAACTGATATCAGGGCCTAATTTCATCATATACAGAATTTAGCTTTCAAAATGAAATTATATTATATTAAATTACTGTAATTAATTTCTATGCATTTCTAGCTCGCACGACCACACAATACATTCGATCATCACGAAACTCGCCGATATATAACAATTTGCTATTCCGGATTTAATGGCACTAGTTTCGTCAAATCTGAGACAATGCCCCGGAATGATAATTTCATTTGTTAATTAAACGAATTATTATTAAAACAATCTTAATCACTTTTAATTCTAAATTAAAAGTTTACCCTAACAATTTATTAATTAAATTGAATTTAAATAATATATTGAATTCCATTTATTCAAATTAAATTCAAGATTCAATCATTTAAATAATTTCGATGTTTAAATCACTATTCCAATATTCAAATAACCCTTGTACTTGAAATTTAAGCTGTTTGACTTATAAAACTCATGTTTCAATATTTGAAATTAACTAAATATTCCAAATTCAAGTGTCTAAAATTCTAGGTCGTTGAATTCTTCCCCACTGAAAATAATTTCGTCCTCGAAATTACAAAGGTAAGAAAAATGTCTCTAAACCCATTAGCTTTCCAAAATCAATTAGTTGAATTGGAATGTAAATTTTCCAAGTCTTTAAAGTCACGAAAAATTTAGACAGTGTCTCCTTTGCGCGGCTCAATCGGAACAATGGCAAATCGCCACCATGGACCCGAACCAACAAAAGAAAACAAAAAGCCAAGCGGCCAGTCATTAAATCATCAAATCTAAACAACAACATAAATGTGTACCTATTTGTCGGGCAACCAACTCTGCTTATGAAACCGAAGGCGTAAACTAGCCTTTGCTTCCATAAACCTGCTTCTTACATACAAATAATATCCATCCAAACTTGCATTTCATAACATTAATCAACATATAATCTAATAAAGGCCGTACGATTTACATATACCATTCATGTGAAATTTGAAATCCGATCTCTCGCATGATCATACAATTTCACTTCCAAACTAGTATCGCTCACTTGAACACTCCAGTGCGAACTCCAATCTGGTTCCTTGATTAGAAACTATCATTCTCCTTACATAACCATCAACTAAGACAGAGAACTTCGGACTCACATCAAAAATCCATATCCATTGTTCGCCGTCAAGAATCGAATGAAAAATCCTAACTCGGACTGGTGTAAATCACCTCGAAATCATATACTTGAAACTAGATCCAACAATTATGCGAATAAAATGATCTACGTACAACTTATGTATTGATTCAATTGGTTTCTTATTCTACCAAATTCCTTTTTATTCATATTCTTTTTATCCACATCCAGTTTTACTTTGTATATTTCCTTCAATACTTATAACACTTAGGACATTCTATAAAACCATTACTTAAGTTTATTACATCTTATAACACAACTTATGTTTATTATCACTTCAAAAATTAAGTTCATATCCATTTTAAATCACAATCAATTTCATTTAACTTTACTTAAGTTAAATTTCATTTCATAGTTAAATTTCAGATTTTCTTTTCTTAACATGCATATCCAACAAATTTAAAATTTTGTTCTAAATGGCTATTCTCAAATGATGCTACAGTCACAAAACACATAACTTAAATTTCCAATTTAACTCAGAAGTTTTCTACAGTCCAAAATCATCGAAAATCCCATTTTATTTCAATAAATAAAAATTTCCAAATAACATCTCAAAACGAGATGCACAACCCCAGCTGATCCTAAGGGATAGGATGCACGAGTCTATACAACATCACTTGACTGAAAATTTAAGAATTAAACACCTGATTTTTATTACAAATAATTTTGAAATAATAATAATATACATAACTCCTTTGTATATCAAATCATACTTTTGGAATCTAAATCAATCTTTGTTTGTGAAAAAAAAACTTTTATAACCAATCACTATGGTAGCAATCCGTCACTTAGAAATTCAAAAATGAACACCAATGATGCTGCAGTCATCAACGGAATTATCCAGCGACCGATGTGAGTTTAGTGCTTTTAACTCCTTCAAATCCTTTTAAAATATTTCTAGACAAAAATACTTCCAAAATAATACTATTTTTTTTTCCAAAAACTTTTTAAAAACAATTTCCAAAACTCTGATAATCCATTTCCACAAACACTAGGGGTTTAAGTTCTCAAATTCTCAGCTTAATTATTTTTAATGATAATCAATACTTTATAACTCACATTTATAAATTCACTTTCTTATATAACTCATTTCGCAATTATTTACCTTTTTTTAGATTATAATAACAGTCAACCTTTATTAAAGCACAAACAATAAACAATAAATGATAATAATCGAATATTATCATTCTCTAACACCCAAACCCCATATATAACTATAATAATTTCTGAAAAATTATTCTTTATATATAAAATATAATCAAGGTAAAATTATTTCACTTACCCAATTTCAAAATAATACTATGTTGAATTACTATATTCAAGAGTTTAGAGATCCCTATCAATAACGTTAATTACTCATATTGACCAGAATCCATAAACCACTCAATAGATCAATCAATATAATATAAAATATTTTTATATCACTAACAATTACGTGCTCATACACACACACACACTCAAACTCATTCTAGGGTGTTGCTGACCTTATCTCTAATGGGTCGCTCATTCTAGGGTATTACTAACCCTATCTATAATGGGTTACCACACCAAAGCCTAGATGTTTTCTAAACATGAGCTTTGACACCAACTACAATGACCCGCAATCCCGTACAGTTTAAGTTGACAATAAACCAAACATGTCCAACTCAAATTGAATGAAAAGCCGAATAATTAAGGGAAAGAAAGAAGAAAGAAGACAAGAGAAGAAGAAACTAAACAATCATATAATTTCAGTATGCAACGGAACAATATATAATATAACAATGACCTCTACAGACGGAAAAACTGTAATATACATACATCCATCAGAGTACAACAACAAATCACTAATCATCAGCCTCGAAAGTTATAACAACTTGTCCTCACAACTGCTGATAATTTTAAACAACCAATGTAGCGGAAATAAGATAATAACTAGCTATCGATGAAGTCTCCTGCTCCAAGCTCCTCCAAAATGCATCTGAATCTAATTTGTAAATATACTTGGTCTGACCTGAGCATTAAAAGGGAACAACGCCCGGATCAGTCTGCTGGACCAGCGTGAGAAAACACATCGCAATTGGATTTTTAAATTTATAAAAACCTTTCAAAAAAAAGGTATCTCGTAAGACCACGCCACACATAAACGGATGGATTTTTACCTTATAATGACCAAACACTTCATTTCAAATCTTCTGATATTATAATAGTGTCTAGGATACAAATACATATTAATCATAGCTAAAATTATTACATTAATTAAATAACAACATACTATGCTCTACAATCAAAACAGTATAGGCGCTTATTGGAGAATGGATTTCCAATAATGACAAGGTAAGGGACCACCTTCCGACAGTAAATCTCTAGAAGGTTGCACCTGAAGCTCCAACCTCTACCAACACAGAACCGGCTTACCTCTACCATAAATAGTACTGAATATGTCATCACCCCAGTCTTTCCTGACCTATCTATAACCACAATATACACAACAAACCAAAATATAGAGGGTAATCTAGAAAGGTGATGACTATATCCTAATTGGAGCAATCCACCAAGCCCTGCCGCATCTACCCTGTTTTTGTCATTCTCAATATGCGAGGCTTAAGGTAATGTTTTACCTTTCACATGATAAATCCCACTTTGCATTCCACATTGCAATTTTCAATAACAAACTAATATATTTTCACAAATGTTCAACCCCCGAGTTCATACGCCTCAGCAAAGGTTGTTAAGTGCAAGAGGGTTTACCTCCTACACCACCAAATAGATGTGCGTTTGCAAAAACCAATGTACATGGTTCTTAGAAATGCAATGTCAGACATTCATCCTTACAAATCGTCCAGGAACAAAACAAACCGAAGGCACTCTTCTACTACATCCTGTCATGAATCAACCATAGGATTAGTAGTAAGTAGTCCTTGCATCGAAGTTTTTTAGAATGAAGCACTATTGCTACCATATATATAATATGGAATCATGGGACTAGTGGCAAGCAACCCTAGATCATGAAGATCTCCATCTTCAAAAATTATCATCTTCAACAAATCTGCACTTTTGAATGCATACATTGGTCCGAAGTGGTTTTTGATAAATCTTATCCCAGTCTCTCTAGACCAACACTCGATAAGGGCCCTCAACCTCATAACCAAGTCTCATAGACTTATCATGTTTCTAACTCTCAACCTGCTATCTTTCGGCCAAGAAGGAAGCTTGGTAGATTGGAGTACCATAGTCACTCCACCCTACTCAAATCATCATTCTTAAAACCGAATGATAATCAAGCCTACTCAATTGGCCTCATACTAAGTGCATGACTAATCATTTCCCACCTCAAGTTAAGGAACCAAAAATGGCCTAAAATAAAATCAAGCACAAAAGAAGTCATTAGGCCTTTTTAATTAATCTTTTATTAATTAAATCACTCTCCAAATATTTATCTCAAAATATCTTTAAAAAGATATATTCTCAAAACCATTTTAATCTTTCGATATTTGGAAAATATTTCCACATACTTATTTCAACAGTATAAATATATTTACTAACTCTACCATTTTAGAGACACACTAAATTAATTTCTATAATGGAATGCCAAAACACATTTTATTGGGTTACAACAAATGTTGCATAAAACATCGTCACGACAACCCAAAACAATAGTACAGGGATTCGACTGTTAATATTTATATAAATCCCGTAAACTATGTAAAACACTTCCTTTCGGAAATCACATACTATAAAACAGTGTTATAGTCTATGCCTTCCTCACTTTCTCGAAAACATCTATCACAATAATAAATGTTGAAATCTATGTCTTCGTCACTTAGTACGTTTTAAATCACTTTTTAAAACCATTTAACTCCATCTGAATATATGACTTTCAAAACATTCCTTTAAAAGATTATTTTAACTTTTAAAACGTAAATGTATTTCCTCTATGAAAATCCATATTCAAATTTCAACATAAAGCATTTCCATATTTATAAAACTATGTTTAGAGATCTCCTTTCTATTTTATAAAACTTCTCTTTATTTATAAATTCATTCCTTTATATATCTCATTTATTTATAAAATCCATTTCTAATATTTACAAAACACTGTTTATAAATCTATTAATTTATTTATAAAATATTACTTCCATAAATCTTTTATATAAACAATGCAGAAATATTTATTTCAAACTATTTCTATCTTCTTTAAAACTGTATTTCCTTTATAATAAAAGATGGACTTATATACTAAAATTTAAATCCTTTATAATAAAGTTTGAAAATCTCTATTTAAAATACATCGCAAAACAGTTAAATTAATATTCCAAAATTCGTGTTTTTATTTCATTTCAGTAAGCTCATTCTTTTAATAATTTATAAATAATTATTAAAAAATGTATTATTTCAAGTATTACCTTAAAAATTATTTCAATTCAAAATCATTATTTTATAGTATTTCAAAATACTAAAAATAAGGCCAAGCGCTGCTATAGCACTAAATAAGTAAAATCATGTCCATGTATCATCAAATATGGCATCCAACAAAATATATATGACAATATATAAAAAGTAAAATCAATAGTCGTGAGGAATCCTATTAGATCCCTCCAACCTGTCCCCTTACATCACATACAATATATAATCATATAATATGGGTCGTCCGCTACTAGGAGGGTACATATAAAAGGCCATCTGCTCCAAGGGCGGGAATAAATCCAAACCAACTGATAAGAAGTAAATCATTCAAATAAGCAACAAACAGGCATCAGTAAAAATATCCACACTTATATAAAATATATGTGGATCAAGAGAGGTGAGTTATCTCAATTTATAACTCGATAACTCTGACGTGCTTCTGCTCAACGCAGTAATCGAACAACGTTCGATTTTTCCTGAAATTCTTAAAAGCTCCACTCTAAGCCAATCCAACTCGACGATGTAGATATTATCACTATGAGTTCATCACAACTAACCACCTCCAAATCCGATCTCGCATAGACAAGATACGGATGTTAGAATATTTGAGATTAATTAAAAATTAACTAAATTAAATTAATTATGGTTTAAACATTAATTACCTTTCTAACCACCCTCAAGCCTTACTCGTGATCGAAAAACCAGGCCGCCATCTTCAACCGATCGCCGCTGCCACCTCGTCACTTCTCCAGCCACCGCGCTCCTGCCTTAGGATCGCCTACCCCTAACGTACCTTTAGCCACCGGCCACGTCGTATAAAATGGACCCACCACCGAGAAAACCACCAAATAATGAACACCATTCATCTATGGATTACCATCGTCATGCCACGCCGATCGCCAATCCAATCATCGATCGTCTACCCCTCCCCACGCCGAACAATTCTCCAGTTGAGGTCGAAGGCTGATATAGCCTCTGGCGGTCATGGTGGTTGTGGACCATTAGATGAGAAGATATCTAAACTGGTGGCTAGGGTATAGGGATCTGGTTTAAGCAAAAAGAATGGGCTTGGGTCATTTATATAGATAATTTTCAAACACTATTCGTGTTAAAATATTTTGAACTCCAATCGAGGTGTGCTCACTGGCGTTCTATACCGAATACCCCTATTATGAACACAATGGAACCAGTATCGGGGCCTAATTCCATCATATACAGAAGTTAGCTTTCAAAATCAAATTATATTATATTAAATTCCTGTAATTAATTTCTACACGTTTCGAGCTTGCACGACCACACAACACGTCTGATCGTCACGAAACTCGCCGACATATAACAATCTACTTTTTCAAATCCAATGGCACTGGTTTCATCAAAATCCGAGACAGTGCCTCGGAATGATAATTTCACTCGTTAATTAAATGAATTATTATTTAAACAATTTTAATCACTTTTAATTCTAAATTAAAAGTTTACACTAACCGTTTGTTATTTAAATTGAATTTAAATTAGCTATTGAAATCCATTTATTTAAATTAAATTCAAGATTCAATCATTTAAATAATTTCGATGCATAAATCACTATTCCAATATTTAAATAACCCTTATACTTGTTAAGTTGTTTGACTTATAAAACTAATATTTCAATATTTAAAATTAATTAAATATTTCAAATTCAAATGTCTAAAATTCTGGGTCGTTACATTCTAGGACTGAACAAAACTAAAGGCAATACTTCTCCTACATCCTTTTTGGAATCACCCTTTGGATTAGTAGCAAGTAGACTTTGCACTTCAATGAATTTCATCTTCGATTCCATCATTTTCTAGATGTCTCCAATTCGAATGCTCATGCCGGTTCGAAGTCGTTTTTAGATAATATATTTGGTCCCGGTCTTTTCGAGCCGACAATAATAGTTTTAAAAACTGGCCAATATTTGATATTCGGTTATTTAAATATCAATTAAACAACCAATTCAATTAGATATTTAACCAAGCATGGTTAAGCACAAAGAAACCATTAAGCCTCTTTAATTAATCCTTTCGTTATTTAAAACCATCTTGATACTTGTATCAAAATACATTTACAAAGATATATTCACAGGTCTCCTCTATTCCTTCAAATATGTAGAAAAATATTCATACACTTATCTCGACAGTATAAGTATATTCACAAACCATTACACCCTTTAATACTTAGAAAATTTTTCTATATACTTATATCAACGGTATAAGTATATTCACAAAACAATACATTTCCAATACTTAGGAAATGTACCAATATACTTAACTCAACGGTATAAATATATTCACAAATCTTAAGAAAGATTTTATTTCTGAAACCATACTTAATTGTCTTAAAACAAATGTCACTTAAAAATATTGACAACAATAAACCCAAAACACCTTCGGTGTAAGTAAATGGATCGTATGGAAATTAGACCAAATATACTTACCACCACTTTCTGATTTCAAACAGCACTACCTCTCCATTTACAATGAAATCAGGCAAGTTAGAAAACTATCCATGCCTTGACACACATTCTTAATTCTCAAGAAAGAGATCAGTTTCTATACCACAGAATTTGTTGTTAAGTATGAAAAGAACATTTTCCATACCACCGTAACTTAAAATGAGCATTTATGGAAATCGGGTCTCAGACTTTTTATAAACCCCTTCTTTATAAAATGCCTTTATAAAACTCCTTATATTTACAAACTCCTTTTATAAAATATTATTATAAATTTCACTTTTAAAATTATCCAAACATAGTTATAAACCTCCATATTTATTTAATAAACTCTTTTATAAATATCCTTTATGCTTTTTTATAAAATTCTTTATAAAATTTATTTTATAAAATAATCGTTTATAAAAATCATTCTATAAATCCTCAAATTTATTTGCAACTCTTGTTATAAAAACTCCAAATTCATTTATAAAACTCCTTTTACAAATTTCTAAATATGATTACAAAACTCCTTTAATAATATAAAATTCCAAATATATTACCAGACTCCAAATATAAAACGAACTCCAAATATAGTTATAATACTCTTATACTTTCCATAGCACGATCATTCCATATATTACAATAAATTTACAACTGTGATTTATTTCTTCAATTTATTAAAATAATAAGACTATTTATAAACCTATTCTTTTATATATAAATACCGTTTATAAATCTCCCTTCAATTTATAAATACCATTTATAAATATGTTCTTTTATTACAATATTGATATAAAATGTTTCACAGATATTTATCTCCAAAATATTATTATCTTCTTTTAAAAACAAAATCACTTTAAAATAAAAGATAAACTCCTTTTATTTCTTTTAAAATAATAATTCATTATTATAATAATTTTTCTATGAAAATAGGTACTTTCCAAATAATCCTAAAACATTTCCATATTTTTAGAAAGAACAAATAAAAATGTTGAAGTGAAATAGAGTAGTCCAAAAACTATTTTAAATAAACTATCATGGAAATTACCAAAATTTTATTAAAATTTTATTCTCTAAATCAAAAATCATATTCAAGCCAAAACAACAAATAATAGTATTTCAAAATGCAATATCGAGGGCAATAGCTACTATAGCACTTAACCAATTCCATTACTACCTTTATCACTAAAAAGGTTCAACTTTTAACATATGTCATTGTCAATCCAATATGGCCAAACAATCAAATTTTAGCATTTAACAATCTATATAACAGCTATATAACTCAAATTAAAATCAACAGGTATATAACCAGAATTTAAAGTCACAATGTCGAGAATTCTGGATTTCTCTCTATAAAATTCCCTGTATTTCAAGTTAAATGACATTCACTTTTCAAAACGGATATTTTTCCCAAATCAACCAATAATTCATCCAAAACACAAAAAGAAAATTTATCTACTATATATATCATACTGATTACCCAAAAAGGTGAGTTTAACTCATTGAAATTCCAGCGGATGCTTAAGCATTCTAGTTTGAACTGAAATCAAATTACGTTCGATTTTAGCCTAAATTTTCACTTTCTCCAAATTCGACAAACCCATTCCATCGTGTAGCTATTGCCTTACGAGCACAATGCAAACACCATGTCTCGATTGGACCTCATATGAGAGAGTTATTGATTTAATTGGCTATCGATTTAATTAAATAATTAAATTAAACTGATATCTTTATTAAAAATTAATTACCCTATTTAAACATAAACCCTTCTTCTCAATAACCAAATCCCACCCATGACAAAAGCCATTGCCGCCACTTCCTTTCAAGAGTACTGCCTCCACGCTTCACAAAATCTCACCATGTCAACTCTGATCACCTCCTCTTCCCAAGAACAACCACCTCGACCCCACAAAGCTACACTAGATCCCCTCCCAAAAATCGCAACTTGGAAGCACGCGTTTCCTATTTTAGAATGTCACCCCATTCATCTCTGTGCCGCTGTACTCCAAACTCAGCCCACAAGCGCTATTTTCCATGACGAACCCAAAACTAACCTCCGCTTAGCCCAACGTTGATCACAACTTCCACAATCCTAAACCTTAGTCTAACCAAGCACCGCCCAAAACCGTCAAACACTCAAATGGAGGACGCACATACCAATACTTGTATAGATTCATAGATCTCGTTCATACGAATCTAAAGATCCCAACTTTACAAATTTTCGTTAAGTACTTCTCTTGTTTTAGATATTTGAAGATGGGTTCTCATATTTTTTCTTTGTTTTTGAAGTTACTGTAAAAGTTAAAAAAGTGGAAAAGTTAAAAAGTGAGAATGAGCTGGTGTTGAAAGTTAGTGTTTAGTTATGCTTATCTAGGGATTTCTAGCGCGTCACTGCATAGGTTTTCGTTCACGTACGAACTGCAAATGACAAAACAAAAATACCATCATGTATAAAAATGCGATATGATCCCGAAGCAATAATAATATACACTAGTTAACTGATTCTGTAAAATCATAAAAAATCCATCTTCGCCGAAAAATTATCAAATGATAATTTAGATATTTTTCTAATTAAAAATTATGGGAAAATCAAATAAATTAAAATAAAAATATGTCATTAAAAATCGAGTCGTATTATCAGAAATTAAATTTTCTAGTATTTATCAAATTAAAATCAAATCTAAATATTTAAACATATTAAATATTCCCATTTGAAACGTTAAAAAGTTTCGGGTCGTTGCATACATAATCTATAAACCCTAAGATCTCTAAGGAGATGACATGTGATGATGATTGTCATATAGTAGGGATTTCATAGTTTTTTGCTTTTCTTTATATAATTTTTTTGTATTGGGCGTGACCCCTTTTATGTAAAAATATTGATTACAAACGAAAATATCCTTCTTTTCAATTTTCGTGCATATTGTAATGACATTTTATCGAAATATATATATATATATATATATATATATATGTATGTATATGTCGATGTTTTATTGCTAAGTGTTTTCTATCATTATTTATTCTACGACAACATGTATTGTACTCAGAGTTCAATAATGTTAGGGTAGTGTATTTGTATGACTAATTTTTTTGTACTTATAGAAACTTAGATTTATAAAGTAGGATCAGAGTTTTGAACTTAGCTTTATAGTTCATTATTTTCTTTGGTAGGAGAGGAGTGGCATCCATTGCTCGTGTGTATGCTCCCAAGTGGTTAGGAAACTTGTTATCGAAATTGCACTTGTACATAAAAATATTTTAGAACTTTTTATGTTGAATTGTTTACCTATATAGGATGTTTGTCATTTGGTGCCGAGCACCATCGTGGTGGGGCTGCTCCAGAAGAGGGAGCGCACAAGTTCTTCTACGTTGAGCTCCATCATGGTGGGCCACTTCAACTTGGTAGTGGGCAGCACAATGGATGAAAGAATCAAGACTACCACATGGGTTACACGCCCATATTTGCATCAATGCCCCATTCTACTCTTAAGGGAATAGGCTACATCACGTAAGAAGGAATTGGTACCGCTACATGTATGGTCTAGCCAGCTATGTAGTAGTGCCATGGCTTGAACAAGAGCTTTGTCTTGGCTCTCGCATCCTTACAAAGTGATCTCATACCTCTTCAGTACGAATGGGAGCTTTTTGGAGCTCTCGCATCCTCACAGAGTGATCTTGTACCTATCTAACATGAATGGGAGCTTCTTGGAGCTCTCGAACTCTCACGGAGGCCTTTGTCTTGGCTCACCCCTGGCATGGGTAGAGGTGTTGCATGCTCGTACCCCCTTGGGATAGCCGCTTGTTTTTTAACCACGGGCCTTGGGCTCATAAGGGATCAATGAATGAAGTACCTTGGTTTACTTGGAATACGAATTTTCAATGTCTTATATTTTCAGTTTACAAGGAGTGTTTAAATAATTGGCCTTGAGGTTCTCTACATACTAAGTCCATGGGATGTTGTTTTTGTCGGGATAAGTGAGGTGGTATAATCCATTGGAGAGCATGATGTTGATTACATACGACCCCTACCTGCTAGGTTTTCCATGTTTGCAAAGACTCGTTGTAGAACAAGGTTACCAATGACAAAGCCCTTTTGTTTATCTCTAGAATTCTCTAGAATTATAATGCTTTATGACCATTCTTTTGTAGGCTTATGTTTGGAGTTTGGCTTTTATTCCTCACTCATCTAGTGCGTTAAGTCCTAGCCACATCAACTCTTCATTTTTCTCAACAGTTTAAGTGAGGCGCTATAGAGGGGACATCCAATTCTATGGGAAACATTGTGTCATAAGCATATGCTAAGGAAAAAGGCAAGTGTCTTGTTGATGTCCAAACAAAGGTTCTATATGAACGAAGAGCAAGCGAGAGACCTTCGGCCCAGTTCACTTTGGTGTTTATCAACCACTTCTTAAAAGTTGATTTTTTTTACCCCTTCCATCTATCCATTCGTTTAAGTGTAGGCGATGAAGGAGAAGGACTTCTTGATTCCATTCCTTTCATAGATTTCGAGGAGCTGGCCACTTTCAAATCTGGTGTCATTGTCAGTATTGATCTTCTTTGGTAGATTAAAGCGACAGACGATGTTCTTGATAGCAAAGCTGAAGGTTTTGGGTGCGATGATTCCAATAAAGGGCTTCGCTTTGACCTATTTGGTGAAGTATTCGATGGCGACTATAGCATGGTTATTTCCTCCCTTCTCATTTTTGAGCATCTCGATTAAGTCGATCATCCATGTGTTGAACGGCTATGAGGAGGCCATAGGAGATAATAATTCGAGGAAAGCGTGGGGTATTTTCGTGAACCATTGGCATCAATCACACTTCTTGACATAATTCAATTAGTCTTTGATCATGGTCGATAATAATAACCCTGCTAGGTAGCTTTGTTAGTGAGAATTTGCCTCTCGGCATGATCTCCATGGAAGCCTTCATGCAATTCTTTAAGAAATCGACCAGCTTCCGCTTTAGTGATGCAACATTGGAATGGGGTATAGTAACCTCTTCGATAAAGCTTGCCATTCATGACCATGTAGATGGGGCCATTAGAGATATTTCTACGTTCTTTGCAATCTTCGGCAACTCCTCAATCACCAAATATTTCAAGAGTGGGGATATCCAACCATCTTTCTACTAGTCGCTAATTTCCATGGTGGTTACCCCTTGCTTAAAGCATGAGCACTCCAGATTTCCAATTAGGCCCAATGGTTGGTCTTCTCCGGATTACTTACCACCTTAGCCAATTAATCGACCATTGCATTCTTCTCTCTAGATATTTGTTCTATCTTGAAAATAGAGAAGCTTCTGATGAGTTTTGTGGTTTCAATGACATGTATGACTAATGTTATTCTCATCACTTTGATTGCACGCTAATTTGATTTACGACAAGTAAGGTATCATTGTATACTCAGATTATTTCAGTTTTGAGTACTTTTGCCATGCAAAGGCGGGCAAGGATGGTCTTATACCTAGCCTCATTGTTGGTTAATTTGAAGTCCAATCGCACAACAAAATAAATATCTTTCCCATCCGGGGTGACGTGGACCATGTCATCCCCACTCCTTTTCATTAGATGCCACATCAACATAAAATTTCCAAGAGCATCGGTTGGCATGTACCTCTTTGTTATTGCTGTATGGGCTAGAGCACTCCATAATGAAATCAGCCAAGGCCCGATCCTTGATAGAAGTATGGGGGTGGAAGGTGATGTGATATTAGCTAAGTTCCACTGCCCACTTAAGGAGGCGTCCTTCAATATTTTGTTGACTCGGTACTTGCTTGTGAGGTTGATTGGTTAGGACTTCGGTGGGATGGGCCTGAAAATAGGGACTTTGTCGGTATCCATGAGAAGGTAGAATTCCATCTTCTCTAACGTGGAGTATCCTGGTTTTGGGCTCAAAAATCTTTTTCTAACTTGATAGAATGGCCACTGGATGTGCTCTTTGTCTCGTGCCAGGGGAGCACTAATCACTTGGTAAGTAACTACAAGGTTGAGATAGAGATCTTCCCCGTCTATGAGCTTAAATAGGAAGGGGTGTTGCTTGGTGATTCTTCGATTCTTCCGATGCCTTAGAACTTTCATCGGTCCATGTAAATTATTTTCTCTTTTTACTGTCAAATAGGGCAATTCATCAATCTGTAGCCTGAGATATGAAGTGGATGATTTTGGCAATCATCCTATTAAGAATTTATACTTGTTTGATGGTGCTTGGGGACTTATATGTCTTATAGAGCTTGAATTTTATAAGGTTTGCCTCAAATCATTTGGCACTCAATACGTACCCCAAAATTTTGCTAAACCAAGCATAAAAAGTGTATTTCTTAGGATTTAACTTCATGCTATACCCATGGAGGATGTCATTGGTCTCGGCAAGATTCTGCACATGCCCCCCTACATCATAAGATTTTACTAACAGGTCGTCGATAAACACCTCCATCGACCTTCCAATATGCTCAGCGAGCATATTGTTGACAAGTTGTTGATAGGTTCCCTTGTATTTTAAGGCCAATGGGGATTACTTTGAAACAATATATTCTCGTATTAATTATGAATGAAGTATGCTCTTGATCGGGTCCATGCATGGCAATTTGATTATACTAATAATAGGCATCCATGAATGCCAACAACTCATACCCGCTAGTTGCATCCATGAGTTGGTCAATGTAGGGTAGGTAAAGCTAACATTTGGGCATGCTTTTTTGAGATTCGATAAATCAATGCATGTTTTCTGAGTACTATTAGGTTTTCGAACTAATACCAGGTTAACATTCCTTACCGCGTATTTAGATTCACGGATGAACCCACTGTTGAGAAAATATTTTATCTCTTTATTTAATGTTTATACCTCTCCTGGTTAAGTAGTCTTCTCTTTGGTGAATAGTATAAGCTTTGGGGTTGATGTTAAGGGTATAGCATATGATGGAGTGATCTACACCAGTCATATTGGCATACCCCAAGCAAATACATTTGTGGTCGCTTGAGAAATTATATTAACTCTGCTCTCACCTTTAGGTCCATCCTTGTGCTGATTTGGAAGGTCCAGCTTGATTCATCATTGTCTAAGGATAGTTCTTCAAGCTTTGTAGTTGGGTCTCTATCCCGATCGACGTACACATGTAGAGGTGGGGTCCAAAGGCTCTTCGCTTTCACTTCCCGTGTTGAGTTCAAATTCTTATAGGTTTAATGCATAGACCATATGCTCTAAGTTGTCCTCAACTGAGATGGACATATTTACATGAGCATGGGGGATCTGATGTGAGAGACCCCACCAATATACCTATACTATCGAAGAGTATCATAGCGTAATACTGTCAGATAGTACAGAGAATGAGCTATATGGGGTATACACTTGAATATTTCCTTAGACTGGCACTGGTACGTATTAAAATCATCTGATAAATAACTCACATATACGTACACAGTATTAGTACAAAGCAATAAACACATGTGCCTCCAGGATAGAACAATAACTATATAAAGTGATTATAAAAGAGCACAGAGCCAATAACATCGATAACATATAATATATATATATAATGTGTACACAATAAGGGTACAACTCATCTCAAATGTAAACTATCTCAATATAGTGTGATGAATAATCAATATACAGCTTAATATCAAATATATATACATATACACACAGACATGGCGAATCAATGCCATACAAATATCATATAACAATCCTAATGTAAGACTCCTCTAAGCCCAACAAAATTCTTGCTGGTTATGACGTCCCTATATCTGAAATGTCTTGTACAGACCTGACTATTACATAAATAACACACAGGTTAGACTATGTCAAATCAAGGATCTATAATAAGGGTAAAACATGGTAATCAAAGAATAATCATATTAATAATTCAACCAAAGATACTCAAATCATCAGATGACATGTCAATATATATATATATATATTTATAAAAGTATCGAAATGTATGCTTGGAATAACTATATAATACTATAAATACTTATCAAGGCATTACGTCTCATAAATAACTCAAAACCATATGAAACCATCTGCACTGATATCAAAAGATGTCATCACACATATAGAAATACCTTAAATCAGAAATCACAGAATCAACATATATTGGTAAATCACTCAAATCCAGAAATCATCATCTAAATCCAAAAATATCAGTAAATGAGATATCACCAAGTATAATCTGGCTAAGATGAAGCATTTCCTAAATATATCTCTTAATCTCGATAAAACATCATTAATATACATAAAATATGATAGGTTTCCTATCAATATAGATAAGAATCCACTATACTCTGGATATATATATAGACACACACACACACACACTAAAGGTATAATCTCATCCCCTCATATAATATCTATCTAAAAATATCGTGATTGGAAATGGCTATATGATAGACACATATTCCAATGTAGAGACATACATATAACCCTATGTGGGTCTACTACTCCATCAGCATCAATCGTATATGATGTATCAATCGTATATGCCAACCTATTACTCCATCAGTACTAGAAGGGAGACTAATAGCACTAAGTAAGCTCCAAAGACACTAAGTCTCCACAGTCTTTGTTACCCCAACAATCATCATGACACGTATCTACCAGTGTGCTCGTCAATGCGAGGACTTATAAGTCACGACACTACAATCGCCACTATAGGTAATAGATTGCTAGCCTAGGTGACACAAGGGCTAACGTGAGCATAGGAGTAGCACAAAGCTATATAATGCAGTGTCACGAATCTGGGGTGCGACCCCATGATCAAGCCGCTAGGGTGGATTCTAATCATCTTATCTTCTCCAATATACATAATAGGAGTACATCATAATAGTGGCTTATAGAACCAATACATATAGACACGAAGTCATGCTCACCAGTAGGCACAGAGCCATACTCACTAAATATAGGCATAGAGCCATATATCACTATGTGTATCACCTCACACTATCCACTTTATTCCTGTCATGTGAGTGTCATCTACTTATAATGAACAACCGAATAAATACCACAACAGATTCCCCTATGATTGCATGATACTTAAATGTTAATTCACTACATATAAACCACACTCATCTTTAAACTATTCTATATAACGAATCCAAAGAATAACCAAAAAAATATTACCGAAAGTCTCATACTAGACGGTATTAACCCGTTTATTCAGATTTCTCATCATATGGAATAAAATATCACAAGATCAAATAGATGGATGTTATCGCCGTATCATCAAAATCATTAACCAAATCAACATCAACGGTGAATCATTAATAAAATCGAAATCAGTATTGAAAAGATAAGAAATCTGAAATACGATGGAAAACCACTTCAAACAAGTATACATATTTATATAGAAAATATTTTACCCAAATTTATTAAATATAAATGATACTTTAATTTACTTGAAACCTTAATTATAATAAATACATAGTTTCAAAATATTGTATACAAAATAAACTTTTGAATAAACCTTTTTAAACTAAAATAGTCATGTTTTAATTATATTTTATGCCAATTTTAGAATAAAATATTACTTTACAAATTACATATTTAAATTATATAAACTACCAAATAAATAAAACACTCGCAAGCTCAATAGTTTCAATATAATTTATTGAATTTGATAAAATCATTCACAATAGAATACAATTAATATATCCACAACAACAATAGTTTGTTATAGATTAGGGACTGTAAATACTAGTCCCTATACCCAAAATGCTTTTTCATAATGCATAAGGTAAATAAAAAAACAACTGCAGTGAAAAGTACAACAAAGCATCAAGACATGTGCACAAATGGATTAGCTAGAGATACACAAGCCAATTCTAAAGAAAAGATACAACCAGATAAGGCATACACACACACTCACACACTTACCTACTGACACACTAATACAGCTAAAAGCAATTACACACACTTACACAAACATAGCACACTCACGCACACAATAATATACAGACACACAACACACACACATTGATTACACAACCATACAAACACTCTCACACAAATAAACACTCACACATAAACACATATCAACAATGGTATTGGAGTTGAGAAGAGGTGGTAGGAGATGGTTTTAGGTGGTGGTGGAAACTCTAGGTAGAGGCAAAATCTGGTGGAAACGGTGACGGTCGAACGAAGTTGGGTTGGAGATGGTCAAAGTGAGCGAGGCAGGTTGAATCAGCAGGTAAGGTAAAGGACTCAGTGGCAAAGTCAAAGCAAGCGAAAGTAACAAAAATTGCTAAGTCCACAGTTTATAAGGAATAAACAGTTAAACTCAGTACCGAGCCAAATGACTTGGTTCTGAGTCATTTTTCTACGCCTACTCCGATGTAAAATCACTACAGAGGATTTATACATCAATCTAGAGCATAATATGGTTTTCGAAATGTAGATTACATTGCCAATGCAAAGAAATGAAATTTCAATTGAAGTTAAGATGAACGATTAGTGGAAAATCGAGCAAGTGAAAGAAATGTCTCGAGATGATATTCAAACTACCGACTGGAATCCACAGGATAACAGTCTAGGACTAGTCTTGTTCCAAATCACACTTTGTTTTCAATGAAAGCATACTCTGGGGGCAAATGTTAACTGGGTTTTTATCCAAGCAGAGATCAAAAGGAGTTAGGATATCGAGACGAAGATGAAACAATGTGAAACTAGGCAGGCATGCTTAGGAGAGGAAAAGAAGAGATCCTAGAAAGTTTCAGCCTAAAATTTCCATAGGGAATCACTCGGTGCTAACTCATTTTCTCCCAGTACCGACTCATTTTCTAACATCGAATCAAGTCACCAACTTCATATGACTTATTTTCTACTTCTCCAGGGTGTGCCCAAATGTTTTCATGAGATTTTGATGACCTATCATCAAGTTTGAAGAGAGAACAACTCAAATTGCAAAGCAATCCAAGTGATGAAAGAACTATTAGCAATGCTAACCAAAATACAAGAGAAAAGTTACAAAGCACATCTACTCGAAGATAGGAAAGAGATAGATAGGGAGTTGAGCATTTCCACTTAAGGAAATGACACGGTACCGAGTCAAATGACTCGGTACCGACTCATTTATATAACTTGGGTGACTTCGAGTCTCCTTGCACAACCCTGGGCCAACATCCAGACTCTGCTTCAATTGAATTTCTAGCCCAATACGACTGCTACCCCTATAAATACGATCCATAGTGCAATCAAAATAGGAACTGATTTCTACCATCACTACATGGAAGCTCTGTCTCTTCTTCATCTTCTATCTCCACACAATAGTCATTAAGGCAGTTACTTTAGGCAATTCTAGGATTTAGAATCTACCTAACCCATGTACTTGTGACTTATTCTATATCAAATCTTTTGTAATCTCAAACAAATTACATCAAATCTATAAGCAATAAAGCTTTAAAGTGGACGTAGGCCACAGATTACCAAACCATTATAAAATCATGTGTCTCTACTTTATTTCTGCTATTCTCCTTTTATTTCAGCTGTTATCTGCTAGATCTTGGTCTCACAAGTTCCCTACAATCTACTCTTAGATGTTGATCCATTTTTGGCATTAACATTTTGGTGCTTTCACTAAGAATTGAACTTAGACTTTGATCTAGCTCTCTACTTTTGATTCCATAAGATCCAGAAGTTAGATCTGGAAAGTTTTCTTGGAGAAATTGAAGATTTGCTATTCCAATGGCTCTAAGGAAAGGAAAAACTACATCTGGAAGATTTGTAGGAGCGACAGTTGGTGGTGTTGAATTAAGCACCCACCAAACATAAGTAAACAATGGAAATCCGCTACCTGGATCCTTTACTCAATAGGAAGTTGTTAATAAAGGATATCTCAACCAGAGTATTAACGATCTTAACCAAAATTTACTAATAGTCGAAAAGCTCTCATGGATAAGATGGATGCGTTGTTAACCCTATAGCTACCAACTATAAGGAGAACTAGAAGGTAAACTTCTCCTGCAATAGAATAAGAAAATTCCTCCATTTCTAGCATAAATAGAAGGAATGGAAAGCAAAGACAGAAAGAAGCAACTGTCGGTTGCATGAGGCGCTGCAAGAGGAAGTAGGGGGTTCTCCCTGTAAGGAGAAAGGATGGTGCCGATCCAAAACAACTTTGGGCCGACCCAAACTTTTGGGTGAACACTCCTCAGGAAGGTGACACCGTGCTCGTTTAGACTCCAAAGTTGATATGCAGCTTAATTGTGGAGACTTGGGATTGAATACTAGTGTAAACGAACAAAATGCTAAAGCTGGAACTCAAATAGCCATAGAAAGACCAATTGCACACCAGCGGAATGCTGTAGGAGTGGTTCTCCCAGAGAATGGAGACCTAGGCTTCAATTGGCAAAAAAAGATCATTTGCAGAGTCAAACACTTAGGGTAGCTCCTGATAGCCGACCTGTAGATTATCGTGCCAGCGAAGAATACATCGTTAATATGGTCAAACGATTGATAAAGGAAAGTAGAAGTAGGAAAAATGAAGACCGATGTTCTATGCCAAGCCGAACCACCTTTACCGCGAACGTCCTAAGAAAAGAATATCTTTGAAGATTCACCATGCCAACTATGCCATCGTACAATGGAACAACGGACCCTATACAACACTTATTTAAATACAAATGACATATGGATAGAGCTAGAGCTACGAATGAGTCTGTTGTAGGTGTTTACCTGTTTTCTTGGAAGTAGTCGCTTCCATGTGGTTTAGGAGACTCGGATCGAAGTCTATTTCCACTTTTGATGAGTTGGCAAGGAAGTTTCTGGAGCAGTTTAGACTTGACACTACATGACCAAAGGATGTTGTGTCCTTATCTGGCTTTTCCCAAGGGCCCAATGAGTTATTGAAAGCTTTCTTGAACCAGTTTAACATTGCGGTTACTAAGGTGTGCAATCCAAAGGAAGACATGGTATTTATGGCTTTGGTCTGTGCTATTCATCCAAATATGGATTTTGGTAGATGGATTAAAATGAAATAACCAACTACCATGGAAGAATTTCACCAAAAAAAACCAAACTTTAAGGTTGGAAGAAGCAAGTATGATCGAAGGCAGAACCATCGATGCACAACCGAAGGAAGTGATTCAGAGTAATGTAGTAGTTATACAAGATGAAACAACTCTGCAGCAGTTCCAGGAGGTGTGGGAAAGAATGCAAATCAGAAAAAGAGGAACCGGAATTCCAGTAGGCGTAATGGGAATGGAAAACGTCTAAGAAATCTATGGCCCCGAGTCTATGCACCTTTGAATGATAGCTTGGAAAACATCTACCTTGCCACTCAGGGAATTGATCCATATAACAAACTGCCCTAGAGGGAAGTTTCCGAATAGCAAAAGCGATCAGTGATGTTTTTCCGCTTCCAAGAGACTCATGCGCATAACACAAATAAGTGTCGGCATTTGAAAGACTTTATTAAGGAGTTGATAAGGAACAATAGGCTTTAGCAGTACGTGAAGAAACCACAAAACCCTGATCAACCTGATGGACCACAAGCACCAAACACATAAGGAAATCATTCTAGACCCAGCGGAGAAGGTCCTAGATGAATGGATCAAAGGTTGGTTATTGTTAACCCTCTCTTATTCACGACTTAGCGACCTATCCGACTCACTGACTTAAGGGAATAAGCGACTTAACTATCTAAGGGAATAAGCGACTTAACTACCTAAGGGAATAAGCAACTTAACTACCTAAAGCATAGAGCGACTCAACGACTTAAGGAGCTCCAACAACCTAGCAACTCAATGAAGGCAGCGACCTAACGAGTTAAGGAAAGAGCGACCTAACAGGTTAACGACCTAACGAGCTAAGAGAGAGCGACCTAACGACCTAGCAAGCTCCAGTGTTAAGCCGCGTGCTCACTGCCTCTTTCTTTAGGTCGCTAACGACCTAAACCAACCGAGATAACTTCTGAACTACACATACTAAGTCGCTCACAACATATATCTCATCCAAGATGGCTCCATTAAGTCGCCAACGACTTATGCTACCTCGGGATGGCTCTTAGGTCGCAACTTCTTAGGTCGCTCACGACCTAAAACATGTCCGACCTAAGCCCAGCTTCTCCTATAAATACCCCGCCTACTCCGCACTAGAAAGGGGACGAATTTTCTAGAGCGCCAAGACTCTGCTGTTTTCACAACTTCTACACTTGCTTCAACACTTCAAAGGCAAAGGACACTTCAAAGAATCTTCGGAAAAGATCAAGTTCATTCAACATGAATCAAAAGAGCTTTTCTGCATCAAAGTTCTAACGACTTGTCTTGATTGTGTTGTAATTGAAGAATCATTGTAAAATCTGTAATCAAATCAGTGGTAGAAGAGATTAAGTGGACGTAGGCTTGACTTTGAGCCGAACCACTATAAAACTGTTGTCTCTTTTACTGTTTTCTGCTATTTTCTGCTTGCTTTTAGTTCCCGTACCAACGGGTGGTGCTTTCGCTATATCACGAATCTCACCGGGGTGTTAGCGTACATTTTTAGCGTTAACATTTTTGGTGCTTTCACAGAGAGCTGAACTCAAGAGTGCTCTCATCATTGCTTCACAAAGATTTGTGGAAAGACTCTCCCTAAGAACCAGAAGTTTATCCGAAATTATGGCTCCTGGAAGGAAAAGCAAATCTACGAGATCTGGAAATGCTTATAACAACAACGCCACTTCTCCCACGTTAAATCAAGCGGCTCCTAGTGTTGGAGTCACAAGGGCGGAATTGGATGCTGTAGTGTCTGGGTTGTATCAACAAATGGAAGTCCAGAACACTTTGATGTTGGACAAGTTGAATGCCTTGCTTGGAGTTAACCAGCAACCAGAAAATATGAAGAAACCTTCGCTGAAGATGTTCATGATTCCCAAGGGAAAAGTATTCCTCAGAGGGCAGCTGACATCGCCGAAGGGGCACCTCCCCAAGCTGGAGGTTCAAGGCCATATCCAACTCTTCATGAACGTTTGTCCAGGCAAACTTCCGAAAAAGTAGCTGACGTCTGTCCCACGGGGCCTCTAAACGATGAGGAGTACCTCTCGAGAATGATTCGAAAAATTATGAAAGATAGCAATCAAAAACAGCTAAAATGGGATCTTGTCTCTCAATAAAAGAGTTGGTAGGACCACCGAAGGGGCACCCTCCCAAAGTGAAAGTTCCAGGCCCTTGCTAGTTAATTGTGATCGTTTGTGCAAACAAACATCCAGTTAGGTAACTTGCGTCTTCTCCGTGGATCCACTTAACTGTGAGATGCAACCTTCCTGCTAAATAAAGCCCTCTTCGGAGGCACACTTCAAAGCCCTCTTCGGAGGCACACTTCTACTCTCATGGGAAGATAAATTTCTCCAAAATAAGAACATTCTTCCCCAAAAAAGTTGAAGTGCCAAAGAAAGCCCTCCAACGAGGCACGCCGAAAAATGAAATGTTTGTCTCAAACAAAAAGGTTGGTGGTACCACCGAAGGGGCACCTTCCCAAAGTGAAGGCACCGGGCCCTTGCTAGTTAATTGCGATCATTTGTGCAAACAAACATCCAATTAGGTGGCTTGCGTCCGCCCCGTGGATCCATTTAACTGTGAGAAATAACTTTCAGGCAAACAAATAAAGCCCTCTTCGGAGGCACACTTCAAAGCCCTCTTCGGAGGCACCCTTCTACTCTCATGGGAAGATAAATTTCTCTAAAATGAGAACATTCTTCCCCAAAAAAGTTGAAGTGCCAAATAAAGCCCTCTAACGAGGCACGCCCAAAAATGAAATGTTATCTCTTGAAAGAGTCGTTGATGGAACCACCGACGGGGCACCTTCTCAAAAAGAAGGTTCTAGGCCGCAGCTAACTGCTCGCGATTGTTTGTGCAAACCAAATATCCGATAAAGCAGCTGACGCCTGCCCCGTGGGCCCACTTAGCGATGAGATATAACCTTCTGACAAGCAAATCAAAGCCCTCTTCGGAGGCCCGCTTCACCGCGTAGGGGAATCCACTTTTCAAAAATAAAAGTGACCATCTCCAAAAGTTGAAGCGTAAAAACTTTCTTAAAAAAAAAACTTCTCCGTTACAAGGCACACTCTACTAGAGCAGAATAATATTTCCTCAAAATGGAAGAATTATTCTCCAGAGTAAGAGTACAAGTCTTTTTAAAAAAGGAGAAGATTGCAATAAGCCGTGGTATGAGGGCAATATAGCTACATTAATAAAAAACGACGCTCAAGCAGCATACCACGAGCTCACTGCAGTATCAGACAAAGAAAATAAAGAAACTTGTGCGAAAATAAGGAATAAATGCATTCGCAAATACAGACAAAAGATTGTACAAGTAAAAAAGAGTGATTTTATTCCATACTATAAAAAAATTTATACATGTGCAGGTTCCAAAAAGCGGGGGCCGGTACCTGCACAATCTCCAGTCAATACAAATCTTTTGATAAAAACAAAAGGCAAAAAAGCGGAACAAGAAGGATAGAACTAGACTCATTTCTTCTTCTTCCCGCCGCCTTTGGAGCCCTCGCCTGGCCTAATGGTTAACTTCGTGAGTTGGCCTGAACGAGTCGTGGAAGAAGGAGAAAGAGGTGCAATTGGGTCCTCTTCCGCTTTCTCATCGCTAACAGAAGCATCCTTAGCAGAAGTGTCCTTCTTTTTCTTTGAAATCCCACGCTTTCCCCTCTTCCTTGAGGAAGATTCGCTGCCCGGAGTGATAAGATCAATCAGCTTTGTATCATCGGCAGTAAATTTCTCCAGGGTCCTCTCACCCTCCTCAAGTTCTTCGGCTTTCTGCTCTTGTGAAGCGGCAGGGTCATCTAAGCCTTGAAGAGCTCCTATTTGTTCTTCTTGCGATCCTGGTTGAGAAGCGGAAGGAGGAGTAACTTGAAGAGGTGGAGGGGCAATAGCTGGAGGAGGTGAAGCTTGTACATCACTTGTTATTTTCACTACAGAAGAAGAAAAGTTAAACATCAGTATTCCTCGTAAAGAGAGGAGATAGTGGCACGTCGAGGCTTAAGTAAAAAGCAAGAAGTTCATCGAGCTCATGTGAAGCAAACGGGTAGTCCACTTGAGCTGGATCAGAATTGAAGTTACCTGGAGAGCTTGGCTTTACCACGTCGATTTCAAAATCTTGGGCTTCGGTGCTTTCTTGGGCCTCATCTTCGGCATGGGCAGTTGCAGTTTCGGTTTCGGCTTTGGCAGGAGGCGGAGAATGGGAACTAGAGCCAATAATGTCGACGTCAACCGAAGCCAAAGGACGAGTTGGGTCGGCCAAAGGTGCCTTCCCTGGACGCTCTTCATCCGCTGCTTCGGCTCGCTCCTTAGGAAGTTGTTCTTTCTCTCTGGCAAGGGTGGCACGACCCTCATCGCCCAAATAATGAGCCTCAAAATCCTCCTCAGTGTAGCCAGCATCTCTAACCACTTCAACTGCTGCCTCACACACCTCAGCCAGTGTAACCTCATACTTTGGGCCCAAAAATGAAAGACTACCACGCCCCAAGACGCTGAGAACATAAAACTCGAATAGAGTGGAGCTAATGTTGGCCTTAGTCGCCTCATGCGAATGTTCAGCTGCTGCTTTTCCAGCGATGGCCTCGTCACGCTCTTTTTCATCCTTAGAAAGCTGGGCCTTTAGCATTGCAATCTCCAAATCTTGGGAGCTAGTCTTTTCCCGCAGCTGAGCACATCTTTGCGGTAAATTTCTATGATTTTCCGTTCCGCCTCAAGTTTAGCCTCAGCATCTCGTTGAGTAGCGTGGGCGTCTCTTAATTGCTTTTGGAGAACCTCTTCCTTTTGAGTATAAGAAGTGGAAGAGGTGGCAAGATCATCTTTAAGCTTCTTGATTTCAGCCTCAAGTTCCTTGTTGTGGGCGGTGATGCTTTTCATCTCCATATCATGCTGATCAAGAACTTTTTGCCACTTAAACTTATCGCTCTCCATGGTCAGCATAGCCTCGAGATTTAAGCGATTTATTCATTGAAGCTCATCAACTAGTTTTTGCCAACTGGACATTCTTTCAATATCAAGCTTGACGGCATCAAGATTTCTTAGCATGGCCTGCTTATCAATTGGAACCAAGTCCAGATCGAAACGTACTCCTTTCAAACACCAATGTGGAAATAGGCTTTGGAGTGCAGTCGGAGGCTTCTCAACTTAATAAGGAGGCCTATTAATGATTGATTGAATGTCAGCTCTTTTAAGGGCAGGAGAGCTAGAAGGGATGTCTAAAGAGATAGAAGCAGCGGGTAATTGAGAAATTTCAGATGTAAACTTTTCGCTGAGCTTGGCCCGCTTGCTTGGATCTTCAGCTATATGACTCTTCCCCTTATCGTCGTGAAGACTTTATTGAGGAGTTGATAAGGAACAATAGGCTTTAGCAGTACGTGAAGAAACCACAAAACCCTGATCAACCTGATGGACCACAAGCACCAAACACATAAGGAAATCATTCTAGACCCAGCGAAGAAGGTCCTAGATGAATGGATCAAAGGTTGGTTATTGTTAACCCTCTCTTATTCACGACTTAGCGACCTATCCGACTCACCGACTTAAGGGAATAAGCGACTTAACTATCTAAGGGAATAAGCGACTTAACTACCTAAGGGAATAAGCGACTTAACTACCTAAGGGAATAAGCGACTTAACTACCTAAAGCACAGAGCGACTCAACGACTTAAGGAGCTCCAGCGACCTAGCAACTCAATGAAGGCAGCGACCTAACGAGTTAAGGAAAGAGCGACCTAATAGGTTAACGAGCTAAGAGAGAGCGACCTAACGACCTAGCAAGCTCCAGTGTAAAGCCGCGTGCTCACTGCCTCTTCCTTTAGGTCGCTAACGACCTAAACCAACCGAGATAACTTCTGAACTACACATACTAAGTCGCTCACAACATATATCTCGTCCAAGATGGCTCCATTAAGTCGCCAACGACTTATGCTACCTCGGGATGGCTCTTAGGTCGCAACTTCTTAGGTCGCTCACGACCTAAAACATGGCCGACCTAAGCCCAGCTTCTCCTATAAATACCCTGCCTACTCCGCACTAGAAAGGGGATGAATTTTCTGGAGCACCAAGACTCTGTTGTTTTCACGACTTCTACACTTGCTCTAACACTTCAAAGGCAAAGGACACTTCAAAGAATCTTCGAAAAAGATCAAGTTCATTCAACATGAATCAAAAGAGCTTTTCTGCATCAAAGTTCTAACGACTTGTCTTGATTGTGTTGTAATTGAAGAATCATTGTAAAATCTGTAATCAAATCAGTGATAGAAGAGATTAAGTGGACGTAGGCTTGACTTTGAGCCGAACCACTATAAAACTGTTGTCTCTTTTACTGTTTTCTGCTATTTTCTGCTTGCTTTTAGTTCCCGTACCAACGGGTGGTGCTTTCGCTATATCAGGAATCTCACCGGGGTGTTAGCGTACATTTTTAGCGTTAGCAGTTATAAACATCATCACTAGAGGACCTCATCTAGAGCAAAAGAGTTTGAGTGAAATGGAACGATATGCCAGTTTTTTGAAGCATGCCCCTCAAGAGAGTTGCTATGCTATTAAAGATGGAGCTCCATCTAAGAAACAAAGAATGATTACCGATGACATCGTATTCCATAATCAGGACATTGAAGGCATTGAAGCGCCAACTCTTGACCCAATTGTGATAACTTTGGGCTCGAACCAGCAGTTGTGCATCTAGTTTTGGTCGACAGTGTGAGTTCAACCAACATTCTATTTCGAAAGACGTTTGATCAGATGAAAATCAACATGAAGGATGTAACTGTCTACCAAATGAAGATTCATAGATTTACAAGTGAACCTAAGCAACCAGTCAGGACAATCGATCTACCTGTAGAATTTAGAGAAGGAGAACGGATAGTGATCCTTATCTAGACATTTGTGATCATTGATTCTACTTACAATGCTTTCGTGGCCTGACCGGCCCTCGTTAAGTTCAAAACTGCTTTTGTTCCATGGTATCTCATGATAAAATTCCCAACAGAGAATGGGATAGGAGTAATAAGAGGAGAATAAAGCATTACAAGGGAATTCTATGTCGTAGAATTATTTGAATCAAAGCACGGTGAAAAAGGAAAGAATGTGGGGACGACTCTCTACATTAATGAACCACAAGCTGAGTAACTGCAGAACCACCCCTGGCTTGGGGACCATAGTCACTTCGACAAGGCTATGGACCATTGGAAGAGTACAGGGGAAGTATAGTCAACACCGGCAGAGTTTACGGTGGTTGTCCCTATCGACATCGACGACCCAACTCAGGTCTTGAAAATAGGTTTGCAGTTGGGAATCAAGATGCAAAATGAATCGATAAAATTTCTTCGTGCCAATCTGGATGTGTTTGCTTGGACGCATTTCGATATGTATGGGATATCACCAAAGATTGAATGTCACACACTTAATATCGATCCCAAGTTCACACCGCAACGCAACATATCCTAAGCTGGTGTCAAATCCTATGTTGGTTCGAAAATCGAAAAGAAAGTGGCGAACTTGCATTAACTACTCAAATTTGAATAATGCTTGCCAAAGGGTAGCTTTCTGTTGCCTAGAATCCACCAACTGGTTGATGGAACCTTTAGGGAATGAACTACTCTTATTTATGGATGCCTACTCGGGATACAATCAAATTATGGTGCATGAGCACGATCAGGAGAACATAAGCTTTATCATGTACTTAGGACTATACTACTATCGTGTAATGTCGTTCGATCTGAAAAACACCAGAGCTATTTACCAAAGACCGGTGAACACATGTTCAAGGATCAGATCAGACGAACGATGAAAGTGTATGTGGGTGATGTGCTCATAAAGTTTCGAGTGTTTGGAAATCACATGAATGAGTTCATGGAGATGTTTGAGATCCTCTGAAAGTATGGAATGAGGTTGAATCCGCTGACGTGTTTTTTCGGCATTGTTTCTTGGAAATTTCTTAGATTTATAGCAAATGCAAGGGTCGTTGAGGCCAATCCAAAGCAGATTGTCACCTTACGGAATGTCACTGCCCCCATAACGAAGGAGTTACAAAGCTTAAATGGGAAGATTGTAGCATTGAGCTTACTCATCGCTAGAGCGACGGAAAAGTGCATACCATTCTTCGATGCATTGTAGAAAGTAAGAAGAATTTTGAATGGAATAAAGAATGCCAGACAACTTTCAAGGAATTACTTGAACATATGGAGACACCACCGGTTCTATCCAAATCAGCGGATGGAGAAGATCTATTCATTTACTTGGTAGTCTCTGTCCATGTGTTGAGCACAACACATGTGCATGAGGAAGCCCAGATTTAGCAATCAGCTTTTTATATCAGCAAATAGTTTACCGAAGCCAAATGAAAATACCCAAAGTTATAAAAATTGGTGTATTTCTTGCTGATAGTGTCAAGTAAGTTATGGCCATACTTCCAAGCTTACCCAATCAAGGTGTTGATTGATCAACTCGTGAAACAAGTACTCTACCAACCCGAGACTTTAGAATGACTTCTGAAAGGAACATCGAGTTGAGTCAATATGATGTAACTTATTATCCCTGAAGAGCAATTAACGGATTGGCACTTGCAGACTTCATCGCCGAGTTCAAAATTTGGGATGACGAGGAGAAGGACAGTGCGATCATAACACCGTAATGGAAATTATTTGTCAATGGTGCATCAAAAAAATTCTATTCAGAAGTGGGAGTTGTGCTTGAGACTCCCAAAGGACGATCGGTTTGTTATGCTCTAAGGCTAGAATTTCTTGCTACTAACAACGAGGCATTAATAGTAGGATTGAAGATAGTGGAGGAACTGGGAATAATAGCTCTACACATCTATAGTGACTCTCAATTAGTCGTCCGTCAAGTAAAAATAGAATGTCAAGCTAAAGGAGCGAATCTTGCCCTTTACCTGTCAAAAGCATGGGAATTGCTCAACGACGTTTAACACTACACGATTACTCATTCTCAGAGAACAAAACATGAATGCTGATTATTTAGCCAAATTGGCCCGTTCCAAAGACGCGCAATTACTGGGACTGGTTCAAGTGGAAGTATTACCTACTCCCATCATAGATCAAATGGATGTCGACTAGGTTCTGGAGGACTGGAAGAAGAAGAATTATAGATGACGCTAATCAAGGACTACCTACTCAGAGGAATGCTCCCCAGGGACCAGAATGAATGAAAGAAGCTGTAACATCCCCTATCTTGAGGCTCGAAGCTAAGCGCTACAGATGCTGCAGTCATCCATAGTATTAACTTCCGGTGACAAAATACGGTAATGTTAATGGTATCCATAATTTCAGAAGCACATAAATATGAAATAAAATCAACATGGATTTTAAAAAACTTTTCTGATTATATTTCAAATCAATATTTCATATTCATATACATAATCCCAAAATGATTCCCAGGTTTTGATCAAACATAATTATTACAAAATACGCCAAGAGCGACATATGAAGATGCCCCCTTGGATGATCAGAGTACTAAATAAACGTATCAGTCTTAATACAACACCGTGGAAATAAAACTATATAGCTCCTATATAGCTAGCTCTGCCTCCTGCACGTCTTGGGAAGCTTTATTCGTCCAACCTACTAAACCTGTAAAACCTTAACTCTCAATCTTCTCAAATCAAATTTTGAGCAATCGAGAGTTTAAGGGGAAAACATAAACTTCGAGTCAGACATAAAGCCTGGTGTGAATAATACTATACATCTCGGTTATTTGATATTAAGTGAGACCATGCCACTTAGTGGAAGGGGTTTCCCCTCACTAATATCCTTTTTAAAGCATATCTTTGCAAATCAAAATCCTGCAATCAAACTAATTAAAGCAATAATAGCAATATAATATATGCATACAAATCAGGTAATCAATGGACTATCTGTCCTAACAATATAGTTTTGTTTGGCTAACTACTAACCTTTGGCTAACTCAGGCCTACCAAACAAAATAAATCATCAAACTTCTGTTAGACACGCTCCTGGACAACCTGTCCCTAACTTACTTCTCTCAAGGTCAACTGATCCTAATGGTTTTGCGGGCTCACCAATAACCTATCTATACTCTGTATATTCCTTTATATGTGTTACATCATTTTAGTTTTACCTATGACAAAGCTCTACACACTGGAATTTTGAACTTATATTAGCTAGGGGCTACTAGATAACGTAAAGGGCGCGACCCTATGCCAGTCCCATATGGTATTCTAATATATGAGTCATTTAGTTAGGGTTAACTTCCCTTAAAGTTTCCTTGAAAACCTTTTGAATTGATTTATCCCTTTAAATCATACATAAATAAGGAAAATATACTTTTGGTTTACTCAAATCTCTTTTCCAGGATATATTCTTTACACAAAACATTGTTGATGAAAACATTTGAAACCTTTGTTTAAAAGCTTTAAACAATCTCCTTTGAAACCTTTGAAAGTACCCCTTTCGAAGCCCGTTAGCTGCTTTACTTTGAACACTAGGCCAAAAGGCCAAAACATACCTTTCAAAACCATTGAAAGTGTCATTTTGAAAGCTTTATAGAACCTTAGACGTCCTCTTTTCAAAACATTGTGAACTTGTCTTTCGAAAACATTGGGGAATCACCCCTTCGAAACCTTTATCATATACCTTTCGCAAACATTGGAGAACCTCCTCTTCGAAACCTTCTTTAGATACCTTTTGAAAGCATTAAAGTCCTTTATTTAAAACAAACCTTTCAAAAGCATTAGGTTCAAGTAAAAATGTGTGGAACATAGTTTCGAAACCATTAAAAACCATTCCTTTCGAAACCTATGGGTCTAACTTTAAATAAAACAAAAAGGTCTTAAAACAACTAGGGTGAAAGCAACTCTTTCGGAAGCAATTTCCTAAGTAAAAAAAAGTAGATGGCTTCAAAACCATCCCTTTCGAAAGCATGGAGAAGCGGCTTCACTGTTCAAAACAAAAGAACCCTTTCGAAGGCATTGCTTATAAAGGTTGAATGTGACAGCAGGGGTTTCGACCCCTTCAAAAGCTTTTTTTTTAAAAGGCGACAACCTCCTTCGAAAGTCCTTCTAATCTAAAACATCTAACCAAGTGGAAAGCTAGTTCCTTCAAAAGCTTCATTTGTAAGCAAAATGATTCTAAGTTTACAAAAGCAAAAAGCCTGTTTCGACTCCATACCATTCGCCTAACTCCAATTCACTACATACCAAAGCTGATACCATGTGTATTGGTTTCAACTTAGATGGAGGCAGTAGTATGAGGTCGAAAGGTGGCTGCTATTAGTGGTAAAGCAGTAAAACTTTATAAAATTGATTTTTAACTTTTTAAAGCAACTTCTTTCCAACTAACTTGCTTATTTGTCATCATATAATTGGTTTCCACTTTCTTTTCCAAAATCTTTTTTAAAAGTGCTGCCAAATTTCAGAAATTAACATTTAAAACATTTACAAATTGCCCTTTCTCCTTTTATAAACATATATAACATTTAAGTCTCATGCCTTAAATAATTTTATATACTTAATAAAACACTTGGGAAAATTCTCCAAAAATTCCAATAAATCACATTTAATATGTTTTCTAGCATATTTAAATTTCTGACCCAAAGCTAATATATACAAAAGCCGAAACTAATTTTAAACCCAATTTAACCATTTTCTTCACTATAAAATTCATAATAAATAAACAATAATTCGAAAAATTATGAAACTTGAAACCCATCTCTAAAATAATATTTCTGACCTTATATCAAAAATGCAAGGCATTTGGATGTCATTTGATAGGTTATTCAAATCAAAACTTGTCATAAAAATCTATATGAACAAACAAAATTCATCAACAACCATATATATCTATTTAACATTCAAAACATGGCATATACTTTGCAAAACATACTTGGATCTAATCTAGAACCGAAAAAAAGAAATGTGAGATGTAACCTATTATTCACCTTAGCTTGTTGTTAAGGAGTTTGAGATTTTCTCTTGAATGAATTTGATTAAGCTTCTTCCTTTTGATTCTTGCTATCTTCCTCTTGCTTTCTCCTAATGGTGGCCGAACTTACTTGGTTTAATTATTTTTGTTTCTGAACGTGTAAAATGAGAGTGCATGATGGTTTAGGGTATAATAATATAACCTATTCATATTTTGCCCTTATCTATTACCCTTACTCATTTCATTTTAAATCCCTTTTGTTCATTTGTTTATTAGGAACGACCACCTTCTAATATTCAAATCTCAATTCCCTTAACTATTTACATTATTTCATTTAATTTATCTAATTAAATGTCCTAAATAATGTTAATCAAAATTAGGTTCGTTACAGACTCCCCTCCTTAAAGAATTTCATCCTCGAAATTACGATAAGGTACTCATCAAAATAAATCATAAAGGTAAACATACCATGAAACAAGTCAAGATAAATATCTCTAGTCCTGCTCTTAGTTTTCCAAGTACAGTCTCTCTCGTCGTCACTCCGCTGGACTTTGACTAGTCTGATTGTCTTGCTCCTTAGTCTCTTCTCATATCTCGCGACTATACGAATTGGCTTTCTAACTATTGTCATATCCGGTTGTACTACTAAATCATCTAATACAGTCGGTGCAATAGTAGCTCCTGAATCCCGAATACACTTCCTTAGATGAGATACATGAAAAACATTATGGACTCCTGCCAAACTGTTCGGTAACTCTGCTCTATATGCGAGTCTCCCGATCCTTTCTACAATAGGAAACGGTCCAACGTATCTCGGTGCCAATTTTCCTGACTTCCTGAATCTGATTACACCTTTCATCGGTGATACCTTGACGAAAACACGATCTACAACTAAGAACTCCAAGTCTTTCTGTCTCTTATCAACGTAACGCTTCTACCTAGATTGAGCTTCCTTCGTTCTAGCTCGAATTAGCTCAACCTATTCTGCAGCTTCCCTAACCAAATATGGACCAAGAACTAACCTATCTTCGGTCTCTAACCAACAAACGAGATATTTGCATGGCCTTCCATACAAAGCTTCAAACAGTGCCATCCCTATACTATCCTGATAATTGTTGTTATACGAAAATTCAACTAAGAGTAGATGGTCTTCCTATGACCCTCCAAAATCCAGCACACAAGCTCTTAACAAATCTTCTAAGATTTTGTTAACTCTTTTCGTTTGCCCATCTGTCTGCGGATGGTAAGTGGTACTCATCTTGAGCTTGGTACCCAAAGTATCCTGTAGACTCTTCCAAAACTGGCTAGTGAATAAGGAATCTCTATCACTTACTATACTACTTGGAAGTCCATGCAGTCTAATTATGTTCTTCATAAACAACTTAGCTAAAACAGGTGCCGTCTTGGTTGACTTAACTGGAATGAAATGGGCACTCTTGGTCAATCTGTCCATATAACGCATATGCTTTCATTTCCTCGATTTGACCTAGGCAACCCGTCAATACAATCCATTAAGATAGAATCCCATTTCCAAACTGGAACATCAAAGGCTGAAATAACCTACTTGGTTTTTGATGTTCAGCTTTTACCTGTTGACAGTTCAAACACTATTTCACCCATAAGCCTGCATCCCTCTTCATACCTTCCTAGAAGAAACTTCTCTTCATGTTTAAATACATCTTAGTTCCTCCCGGATGAATAGTGAACTTTGAACGATGGCATTTTCCAAGAACTTCCTCCCCAATGTTTTCCACATTTGGAACACATAGTCTTCCTTTCTTCCTCAACTACCCATTCTGGTCAAGGCTGAAAACCTTTAAGTCATCACTCTCCATTCCATTTCTTAACTTTCCGATCCGTTCAGCTAATAGTGGATCCTCTCCTTGTTTAGAAGCAATCCTTTCGATCATCACTGGTCGAACTTCTAAACATAGCAACATAGCAGTTTCCTTCCTGGATCCATCGTCAGGGCTCCACTGAATTCTGTATGTAGTCAGTGACTCTAAATTTTTACACTCAGCTATCATTGCCAATACTGCATTTTGATGTTTTATGCTAAGTGCATCCGCAACCTTGTTGCATTTTACTGGTGTGTACTCAATACCAAAGCCATAAGCGGCTTAAAACTCTAACCACCTATGCTGTCTCATATTCAACTCCTTTTGAGAGAATAAATACCTTAGTGACTTATGATCTATATACAACTCGAATCTTTCTCCCTAAAGATAATGTCTCCATACCTTCAACGTAAAAATTACCACAGCTAATTCCAAATCATGAGTTGGATATCTAACCTCATGTGGTCTAAGCTGTCAAGATGCATATGCAATCACTTTACCCCTTTGCATTAACACATCTCCTAATCGTGTCCCACATGCATCCGTGTACACCACTATGTCCTGATTGCCTTCTGGAACAACTAACACAGGTGCATTTGTCAATAAGTGTTTCAGCTTCTAGAATGCCTCCTCACACTTATCAGTCCAGACAAACTTCACAGCTTTTCGCATTAGCTTGGTCATTAGTGCCGCTATCCACGAAAAATCCTTTATAAATCTCCGATAATACCAGCTAATCCAAGAAAACTCTTTATCTCAGTCACTGTCTCGGGTTTCTTCCAATTATTCACCGCCTCAATCTTAGTCGGATCTACAGATAACCTTTTCTCTGAGACTACATGACCAAGAAACTTTACTTCCTTCTTCCAAAAATGACACTTCGAAAATTTTGCTTTCATGTTTTGCTGCCTCTACATCTCAATCACAACTCTAAGATGAACCTCATGCTCTCTTTCATCTTTAGAGTATATCAAAATGTCGTCTATAAATACCAATACGAACCTGTCCATGTGCTCTCAGAAAATTCGGTTCATCAAATCTACAAAGAATGCTAGTGCATTAGTTAGTCCGAACGGCATTACTAACCATTCGTACGATCCATATCCAGTTCTAAATGCCGTCAAAGGAATACTATCCTTTGCCACTCTGAGCTGATGAAACCCTGTTGCTAAATCCAACTGGAAAATTACTTTGGCTCCGCTCAACGGGTCGAACAAATCGTCAATTCTAGGTAACGGATATCGATTCTTTATCGTCTTCTCATTAAACTTACGATAATCGATACATAACCTTAACGATCCGTCTAGTTTCTTAGCAAACACTACAGCTGCTCCCTAAGGCGAACGCTTGGGTTGATAAAAAATTTGCCTTCCAAATCCACCAACTGCACCTTTAACTCCCTCATCTCAGTAGGTGTCATTCTACTTGGCGGTTTACTCACTGGTTCTTCCTCTCGAACCAAATATATATTAAACTCAATAGCTCATTTCGATGGCAGTCTTACTACGGGTTCAAAAACATCTATGAATTCTCTAACAACGAAAACTCGATTCAACTCGTCTTCTACCTCCACAACACCCAACAAAGCATTAACCTCAAAACTAGGTTTTAATACGGAGTATATAATCCAGTCACTACAATCGGGGTGTCTAAGTGATATTTCCCTATCATGGCAAAATATCCTAGCATTACTTAACCAATCCATACCCAAAATAATTCTGAAACCTACGAAATCAAACACATGCAAACTGCAAACAAATGTATGACCTAACAATTCAAATTCTAGATGGTCACACTTCATCCCAAGTGTCGCATACCCTCCTATCATATTTGCAACCCTTAAGGAAGTAACGAGGTATGAGGGTTCTAGGTTAAACTTATCTACCAAATAATGAGATATAAAAGAATGCGATGCACCCGTATCAAATAAAACTCTAACTGATACACCATAAATCAATAGCGTACCTCCTAACACAACTTTTCCCTTCTCCTCTGTTGTTGGTTTCGAGGTAGTTGGCTCCAATGCAAACACTTTGTCTTTCCCATCCTTGGCTGGCTCCTTGCACCGGTTCTTATAGTGCCCAACCTGATCACAATTGAAACATCTTACTCTTTTCTTCTCAGCAGCTTTCTTTCCTTTGCCTGTTCGGCATTCATGAGCATAGTGTCCTTTCTTACCACACTTATAGCAGACAACTTCTGCCTTCCCTTTCTTAGCAGCTCCACTCTTCTAAGCTCCTTTCTTATGGAAAAACTTCCTCTTATGGTGCTGCCCTCCTTGAGCTTCCTTGGCCTTGTTTCCTTTAAGATGAGCAAGCATCTCTTCCCGCCTTAAAGCCATCTCAACAACTACATTGCACGGATCTCCAATATGCGATAACGTGGCTTTAGCAAGCTCAGGCTTCAACTCGCGAATTAACTTCTCATTCCTTTTGATAACAGTATCGACCGTATCTTGCTAGCTCCTCAAATCTGGTTACATACTCAAGTACTATCATATCCCTCTGATCCAACTCAGCAAACTTCCTGAGCATGGTAGATTTAGCAATCTCCGATGTAAATCTTTGTTCAAACCTCCTCCTAAAGTTAGCCCAAGTCATAGTCTCCTCATTGACTCCAATCGTAACATTGTTCCACCAATACAGTGCTGCTCCTTGTAGCTGTCTAGAAGCGAGTCTCTTTTTCTGCTCATCATTTAAACCCAAATCAGCAAAAATCCTCTCGCAATGAAGTAACCAATTCTCCCCTTCGATTGCGTCCTCAGTACCAATAAACGGCTTTCCTCCCAGCCTAGCATAATCTCTACTCAATACAGCATAGTTATTAACCACTGGAGCTCCTTAATTTCCCCCTTTAGCATTTCCTCCAGCTAACCCCATGGCAACTCCTGCTTGCATCATGTTAATGAAAAACTGATACATTGCTCCCATATCGACATGTGGGACACCAGCACTCACATTTGCAGCTTATGCCTGACCGGGATTCCTTCTAGTGTTTGGTCTGGCATTCCCATTTGTTGTGGTGCTTCCTCCACCAAGGCTAACTCTTCCACTTCTAGCATCCACATCTTACGTCCATAAAATCTACATTCGAGCCTTTGTAAGATACAAAAGAATAGCTTAAGAGAGATGGGAGAACAAAGATAAAGTGTATACTTATATATAGCAAATAAAAGTACATTACTATAGCATTATCCCATACCCCAATCTTTTCTCTATTTTCTTAGGATTATGTTTTCAAAATCATTTTAAGTTTCAAATTTCTTTTAGGTTTTTCATAAACCTATGCTCATATACCAAGTTGCAACATCTCCTATCTCGAGGCCCGAAGCTAAGCCCTACAGATGCTGCAGTCATCCATAGTATTAACCTCCAGTCACAAAATACGGTAATGTTAATGGTATCCATAATATCAGAAGCACGTGAATATGAAATAAAATCAACAAAGATTTAAAACAACTTTTCTGATTATATTTCAAATCAATATTTCATATTCAGATACATAATCCTAAAACGGTTCCCAGGTTTTGATCAAATATAATTATTACAAAATACGCCAAGAAAGACATATGAAGATGCCTTCATGGATGACCAGAGTACTAAATAGACATATCAATCTTAATACATAACAGCGGAAATAAAACTAAATAGCTCCTATATAGCTAGCTCTACCTCCTACATGTCTTCGGAAGCTTTATTCGTCCAACCTACTAAACCTGTAAAACCTTAACTCTCTATCTACTCAAATCATATTTTGAGCACCCGTGGTTTAAAGGGAAAACATAAACTTCGAGTCAGACATAAAGCCTGGTGTGAATAATACTATACATCTCGGTTATCTGATATTAAGTGAGACCACGCCACTTAGCGGAATGGGTTTCCCCTCACTAATATCCTTTTTAAAACATATCTTTGCAAATAAAAATCCTGCAATCAAACTCATTAAAGCAATAATAGCAATATCTTATATGCATACAAATCAAGTAATCAATGGACTATCTGTCCTTGCAATATATTTTTGTTTGGCTGACTACTAACCTTTGGGTGACTTGGGCCTACCAAACAAAATAAATCATCTAACTTCCGTTAGACACAGTCCTGGACGGTCTGTCCCTAACTTACTTCTCCTAGGATCAACTGATCCTAATGGTTTTGCGGGCTTACCAATAACCTATCTTTACTATGTATATTCCTTTCCGTGTGTAACATCATTTTAGTCTTACCTGTGACAAAGCCCTACACACTGGAATTTTGGACTTATATTAGCTAGGGGCCACTAGCTAAAGTATATAGCGCGACTCTATACCGGTCCTATCCGGTATTCTAATATCAGAGTCATTTACTTAGGGTTAACTACCCTTCAAATTTTTCTTGAAAACCTTTCAAAGCGATTTAACCATTTAAATCATACTTAAACAAGGAAAATATACTTTTGCTTTACTCAAATATCTTTGCCATTATATATGCTTTACACAAAACATTGTTGATGAAAACATTCAAAACCTTTGTTTAAAAGCTTAAAACAATCTCCTTCGAAACCTTTGAAAGTACCCTTTTCGAAACCAATTAGCTACTTTACTTTGAACTCTAGGCCGAAAGGCCAAAACATACCTTTCGAAACCATTGAAAGTGTCCTTTCGAAAGCTTTATAGAACCATAGACATCCTCTTTTCAAAACATTGCAAATTGTCTTTCGAAAACATTGGGGAATCACCCCTTCAAAACCTTTATCATATACCATTTGAAAACATTGGGGAACCTCCCCTTCAAAACCTTCTTTAGATACCTTTCGAAAAGCATTAAAGTCCTTTACCTAAAACAAACCTTTCGAAAGCATTTGGTTCAAGTAAAAATGTGTGGAACATAGTTTCAAAACCATTAAAAACCATTCCTGTCGAACCCTATGGGTTTAACTTTCAATATAACAAAAGGGTATTAAAACAACTAGGGCGAAAACAACTCTTTCGAAAGCAAATTCCTAAGTTAAAGAAAGTAGATGGCTTCGAAACCATCCCCTTCGAAAGCATGGAGAAGTGGCTTCACTGTTTAAAACAAAAGAACCTTTTTGAAGGTATTGCTTCGAAAGGTTGAATGCGGCAGCAGGGGTTTCGACCGCTTCGAAAGCTTCTTTTTAAAACAAAGGCGACAACCTCCTTCGAAAGCCCTTCTTCTCTAAAACAAAGGCGGCAACCTCCTTCGAAAGCCCTTCTTCTCTAAAACATATGACCAAGTCGAAAGCTAGTTCCTTCGAAAGCTTCACTTGTAAGCAAAATGATTCTAAGTTTACAAAAGCAACTTCAACCCCTTCGAAAGCCTGTTTTGAATCCATACATTTTTCCTAACTCCAATTCACTACGTACCGAAGTTGATACCATGTGTATTGTTTTCGACTTAGATAGAGGCGGCAATATGAGGTCGAATGGTGGCTGTTATTAGTGGCAAAGCAGTAAACTTTATAAAACTGATTTTTAACTTTTTAAAGGAATTTCTTTCCAACTAACTTGCTTATTTGTCATCATATAATTGGTTGCCACTTTCTTTTCCAAAATCTTTTCTAAAAGTGCTGCCGAATTTCAGAAATTAACATTTAAAACATTTACAAATTGCCCCATCTCTTTTATAAACATATAAAACATTTAAGTCCCATAACTTAAATAATTTTTATATAATTAATAAAACACTTAGGAAAATTCTCCAAAAATTCCCATAAATCACATTTAATATGTTTTCTAACATATTTAAATTTCTAACCCAAAGCTAATATGTATAATAGCCGAAATTAATTTTAAACCCAATTTAACCATTTTCTTCACTAGAAAATTCATAATAAATCCACAATAATTCGGAAAATCATGAAACTTGAAACCCATCTCTAAAATAATATTTCTGACCTTATATAAAAAACGCAAGGCATTTCGATTTCATTTGATAGGATTTTCAAATCAAAACTTGTCATAAAAATCTATATGAACAAGCAAAATTCATCAACAACCATATATATCTATTTAACATTCAAAACATGGCCACTTTGCGAAATATATTCGGATCTAATCTAGAACAAAAAATAAGAAATGTGAGATATAACCTATTATTCACTTTAGCTTGTTGTTAAGGATTTTGAAATTTTCTCTTAAATGAATTTGATTAAGCTTCTTCCTTTTGATTCTTGCTTATCTTCCTCTTGCTTTCTCCTAATGGTGGTCGGCCTTACTTGGTTTAATTTTTTTTGTATGTGAACGTGTAAAATGAGAGTGCATGAGGGTTTAAGATATAAGTATATAACCTATTCCTATTTTTCCCTTATCTATTACCCTTACTCATTTCATTTTAATTCCCTTTTGTTCATTTGTTTATTAGGCACGACTACCTTCTAATATTCAAATCTCAATTCCCTTAACCATTTACATTATTCATTCAATATATCTAATTAAATGTCCTAAATAATGTAATCAAAATTAGGGTCGTTATAGAAGCTCCTTTGGAAGACGTTGTGATTCGTAATGTAGGATAGAGTGTTGTATTGGAGAGGGTTCTCCGCCCCCTTGCTCAGGTGTGTAACCAAAGATAAAGCTAGAAAGATCCTCATGGAAAATCATTAAGGCAGCTGCGGTGATCACACTAAGGGCAAATGCTGGTGAAAAAGGCTTTCCGCTATGGATAAGTTTGGCCATCAATAAAAAAAGATGCAGTAGACTATACCAGATGGTGTGATCGATGCTAGAGTTTTGTGAAGATCTCGAGAGCCCCGTATACAGAACTTACGCAAATGGTCAACCCTTTTCCATCTACGATATGAGGAATCGATTTAATCGGAGTACTACTCATAGCAAAATGAGGAGCCAAATATGCTATCGTTGAAGTTGATTATTTTACAAAATGGGTTGAAACGAAACCACTTGCCATGAGTACTACTAAAAAAGTGACTGACTTTGTAACGAAAAATATTATTTGCAGGTTTGGAGTGCAGCAGAAATCATCAAAGACAACATAACTCAACCTGAGAGCATTGAGTTCAAGGAGTTCTACAGACGTTACTGGATCGAGAAGAGCTTTTCCATGGTAGCACATCCGCAGGCAAATGGGAAAGTGGAGGTAGTAAACAAAATCATCAAATCCACCCAAAAAAGACTGGCGAAAGCTAAAGGAAATTGGGTTGATGAGCTTTCGCTTGCACTATGGCCTATAGAACGACACACAAATCTACGACCAGACACTCATCGTTCACTTGGCATATGGTTCAGAAGCTATGATACCAGTGGAATTGGAAGTTCCCTCTCATCGCAAAAGACATTTTAGTCAAAGAGAGAACAAGCAGCTCCTGCTCGAATCACTCGACCAAATTGATGAGAAGTGGGAGGAAGTAGAATTAAGGACCGATGCTCACCAAAAGACAGTGGCATGATATATCAAAGCCATGGTTCGCAACCACACCTTCGAAGTGGGAGATCTCATCTTGAAACGGATCTTCCCGGGTATAGGAGCGCTTGTCCCGAACTAGGAAGGACCCTATGTAATCGACCAAAAGCATGGAGATGGAACATTCATGCTAGCAATAGTCGACAGAATCCCGATTCCACATGCTTGGAATAGCGAATCGCTGCGACAATACTACATTTGATATCTATCTTTTTATGTCCTATTTTCACAAATAAGCCATCCAGGGACACCGGAGGCATTGTAAATAGGCAGGACTTGGTTTTTTCCTTTTTACTTCTTCAATAAACCTAGCTATTTGAACCAATGGAACCACTTTCTTGTAAGCAAACCACCAAGTCAATGGGGAATATTGGCTCAAACCGCTGGGTCATTGTGGAAAATTGATCCAAACCTCCTGAGAATCGACATTGCTCCAGCAACATCAGGAAGATTCAAAACTGCCGAGTCAATGGGGAAAATGGACTTGAACCACCGGATCGATGGGAAAAATCGATCCAAACCTTCTAAGAATTGGCATTGCTCTGGAAATGTCAGGAAGGCTCAAACCATCGAGTCGATGGGGAAAATCAACTCAAATTATTGGATTGATGGGGAAAATCGTTCCTCATTTTCTAAGAATCAGGGTTGTTTCGGCAACGTTGGGAAGGCCCATTTACCTTTGCACCACACAATAAGCCGCATGACACTTTTTGAACCAATGGTACCGCGTTATCATTAGCAATACCCCTGTGTGTTACCAAATATGCCAAACGATTGAGAAGATGATTCTCAATCTCCAAATAACAAGTATGGACTCCGAAAACCATCGAGTCGATGGGACTCAAACTACCGGATCGATAGAGAAAATCGATCACAACTTCCAAAGTACCAGCATTGCTTCCAACAATGTTAGGAATCACCTCGATTCCCTAGTTATCGGTGTGGCTCTGGCAATACTGAAGGACCATCAAACTTCCTAAGTATCGGCGTTGCCCCGATAATACCGGGAAAGTTTTCAATTTCAGAATTAGTGGAAAATCAATCCCCACTTTACAAGGACCAACATTACTCCAACAATACTAGGAAACTACAGATCGCAAAGCTGATTGTGAAATCAACTCATAACTGCCAAAACTTGACATCGTCCTGAGATAGTCGACGTTGAAGGAAAATGTAAGGACTTGAACCATTTGTGTACAAGTTGCCAGAGAAAGAAGTTAATCTCAATACCAAACTTGGAAACTGTCGATCGTGGTCAAGGAACTAAATGCTCAAAACTAAGCAACAAAACCATAATTTCCCAGAAATAAGAGCTACTGCACAACTTAGAATGAGGGATACCGGACAGTTGCCCAAAATACCCGGTCTCTTCTCAAATACTTAAATCCGGCATTCAGAGTAGCCAGCCCTGTGGAGTGGGGGCACACACTAACACTTGGTCGAGATAAGCTCTATTGAGCCCAAACAGAAAACGCCACAGAGTTGGCTAGACCGAGACACACCATAGTTCTGTTACACCTAATAAAGTATTTTAGCAGTCACAACAGAACTAAGTAATATAGTATGCTAAATAACAGCAGGAATATTATTTGCAGTCACAAAGTTGTGGTAAATAAGAAAGTTATGATATTTAACATGAATAGAGTTGCGGTAAATACACATGTCGCATCATAGAAAACAACAATATATAATATGGAAATTACAGAACATGCAATTGTATTATATATATATGCAGTGGTACACAAACATGCATAGTACATAAAATGTAGGAAAAGTATACATGAGAGATTACAAAAGCAAAGAAAATCTTTCATTACTACTAATATCTTTTTACGTGCAGAGACAAATAGCAGGGGTCATTCCCGCATAATACCAGCATGTTTCAGACATCCAAAGATGAAAAAGAGAAAAAGTACAAGCTCGGTACAGACTCGATCACCACAAAAACATAGAAAAACCAAAGATGATCCACTCCACTAAGACTTACTCAAATCTTCATTTCTTGCTACCCTCGTTGCCTTTACCATCCTTGCCCGAACGGGTCGGATTCTTCTTTCTCCTCATGCTCTTTTTACCCAAATTAGGCTCCTTAGATACACCGGCGGACACATATATGGACTTTAACTTGCTGGTCTTGATCATGAATGTGAGAACCTTGGGCTGGGTGATGCCTTGCTTTGTCTTCAACTTTATCTTTTCTTCCTTCTCTTTCTGTAATCGCCCTGCCATAGTCTTCTTATCGGTCGAGTCCGACCCGCCTATGATCATCACATCAGATTCTTGAGATACAAAGAGATCCTCCAAGTTCTGCAGTGCTCCTATCTACTCGAAGTCCGATCTAAGGCCGGAGCTCGAAACTGAAATTGAACTTGAAAGCGCTACGGAGACGGTGATGGAAGTGGTAAAGATGGCAATGGCTCCCAAGCCTTAGGTAGCTGGAAGTAGAGACAAGAGTGACGATTGACCTATAAGTTAGGAAACACGATTGTATAGTTTAGCAAAGGACTCCAGAGTAAACTAAAGCTTTTGCAGTACTGGTGAAACGAGAGAAACACTTGAGCTTGGAGTCTGATCATGAACTTCAACTTCGAAGTCCCCTTCGTCGGTTCCTATTTCAGTGGTCTCTCAACATCTAGAGGAAGGTAAGGCAAGCGTAGGGCTTCAAAAGCTGAAGGAGAACTAGGGGTTGTAGGACCCACCCCTAAAGAGGTGGGAATGGTCATTGCCGGCTCATGAGATTTGGAAGCGGAAGTTTCGCCTTGACCCAAAAAAATTGGGCTAATAAAAGCTTTATTATCGGCCTCAACAACGGCTTACTCCTGCTCTTCTTTCAGAATCCCCCTACTAGAAATCCATGTCCATAGAACTGAGATTGGCAGCCATGAGTTCTTTTTCGGAGTGCATATCCCCGGCTCGCTCTGACCTAACCAACACTTCTTCCCAAATGATGGCAAGAGTTCGGGGTAGTTATCTCCTAGCCACCATAAACTCCCCTTGTTCACAATGGTGCAAGCATAAAAGTGTAGTACGGTAGCATCCATTTGGGTCATCATTTTGTCTTGTTCTTTCTGAAGATCCGAAAGTTCCGACCGAGTAACCAAGTGATCAATTTTGACCACCAAATTATCAGATTCAATCTTTTCTTTTTCCTTGGCCAGTTTAGCATTCTCCTTGTGGAGTCGAGTAAGTTCTACGGCCTGCTCGGTAATAGTCTAGTCCTGGGCTTTGATGGCATTTTCTCCCTTAGTGATCGCTCTTTCAATTTGAATGACTCCTCATGAGCGTCTTTGAGCTAATCTTTAATTACAAGGAGTGCTTTTTCATGTGCTTAGGTCACTTCCTTTAGCAACTTGTCATTTGCGGTCTTTCCCTTCAAGGCTGTGTCTCTATCAGTCTTTAGCTAAGCTATTTCTTTTTCATGATCCTTGAGCATTCGGTCGTCGTCATCCCTTTCAGCCTCAAAAAAATGAATTTGCTGGTAGTAAGCTATACTCACAACAGAAAGAGCTCGGACCAGATGTTGCCACTCAAACCCAACTTCCAAGTCCTCGCGGATTGTCTCAAGATTTCGAAGTGAGTCAACTTTGTTCGTGGGATTTATATTCTGATCAAACTTAACCCACGCAAGAATGGATGTGGGTAAGCAGCCTGAAGCTGAGATGGATCTGGTGGAAGTGTATACTTATTACATGCTTAGAAGAATTAGGAGTAGTAGTGGTGGTTATGGCCCAAAAGTATGGGATTTCCTGTGTTGCAGTAGTCTGAACCTCGGTGCGAGGAGGAGTGATGGATGATGTAGTTCTGTGGCGATCATGGAAGTTCTTATGGTGCTTATGAACATCACCAGGGGCATCCCCTTCACCATTCCTTCATCTCTTCTCTCCCCTATCGCAGTCTCTCTTGACAGAGCAGGCCTCATCATCGACTTCTCTATCTTTTCTTCTCCTTCTCTCCTTATTGGTTTCGTCGTAAGGGCACTGGGCTGGATCTAGAATTCGATCTCGGTAAGAGCTGGAATTTTGATATAACCGATTGAATAGTTCACGAACCATGGAACCTGAAAAAAGAAAAAGAACGAAGTTAGCATTGAAACTTTGAAACTTTACTTAGTGTAGAAATGTGTGTCTATGATCCTAAAGTGCAGTGTGTAGCGCCTATGACCCACTATATACTCTATCAACCGTATTGGCATGGTTTCAAAGTTGGAGTCTCTCTGCCTTCGCTTACGAAATCGCCCGAAGATAGGGACATATCTGAAAAATTCTTGCCTATTATCTTGCTAACTGTTAAGTCTTCAAATTCGCTCAAATTAATGGAGACATCTCTTAGAGGGCACGAATATGTTGTATCTCCTATCGAAGTTTCCGAAACTTGGCCTCCAGTTGATCGAGAAGTCTCACCGATTAACTGTTCTGGTGTAAGCGAGATAGGAAGTTCAGGATTCAATGCTTCAACAATTAGTTTTTCTGGAGGAAGTGAGTGGGGAAGATCGAGGCTCATTCTCGGCGATTCACCGTAAGATTCATCCCCTTCCTTGGTGGTGTGAAAATCACCATCATTGTCATCGTGCACAGCCTCTTCCTCCTCCTCTATGACCATCGATTGTTACCTTTCTCTTCTCTACATTGGTTCGTCTTCCTCCAGGTCCAGAGACATCCTACTTATCTCATCCATATCCCTACGGATATCTTCCATAACGAACAAATCAATCTCGACGTTGGGGGCTTCTCCAGGTTGTAATTCACCCGATGGAACAACTGCGCCACCCTGAGCATTCTCGTTGGACCTACGAGATGGAGTAGAGGAAGGGGTTTGCATTTTAGAGTCACTCAAGGCTGGAGACTAAGCCACGACGAATCTTTCCAAGTGAAGTAGGCCACATGCTCAGAAATTTTCATTAGTCAGAAGAAAGTCCACAGAGCACTGGGAAGCTCTTACTGCTTTCAAGTTATTGAGTGTCGCCTCTTGCTCATTGCTCTTGTTTTGAGTTGGAATGTCTACAATTAAACATAAAGCAAGTAATATATATGGAACTCTTGAAATGGCGAACGTTGAGCAATAGATGCTTACTCTTGGACAGCCAAGGACGGTTGAATGCCTTCGGACATTGAATGAAGAAGTATTTGTTCTTAATAGCCGAGAATTTATTATGAAGGTTTTCTATTAGCTTGCTTCCCTTCCTTGCCTCGATAATCATGTAGGAAGGAAAATCTCTTCTTCTTTTAAAATGAAGGAGATAAGTTAACTGATTGAGTCTTGAAGGCCGATTAAGCCTGTTCATAAACAAGACGTACAGAGAACTTATTAGTGCATAACCGTTTAGATGTACATGAAACGACACCAGTCTAAGATCTTGCAACACTACCATCAAGAATCGATTGAACAGTGGCACGACACCAACTAAGTACATATATTGGTTGCAAGCGGTAAAGCCTGGTAAGGAGTTGTGTGCAAGTTTGACTCTTGATGGCAAAAGTACATCATCTTTTGGAATGCCATGATGAAGACTTATGTTCCTGAGCGATCTAGTAGAAAGGACCATAGGCGTCTGCTCGGGCGAGTCATGTAGAATTCTAAGTCCCGAAGGCAACTGATTCAGTATAGGTCCTACTGGAACTAATGCATCGAAATATTCTAAATTGACCGGTTGTCTCAATCCAGTAGGAACAGATGGTGATGCCAGGGCTGTCATTGAACCAGCCTCTGAAGTTGTTGGTGCTCCCTCATCGGGGTTAAGATGAGGTGGCCAACATTCCATTCTAGATAATAAAACTAAGAGTTCAACACGGTCAGGTATGTTATATTTTAAATGAAATTCCCGTGTGACCAACTTTCGAAATCTAAAGGAAGTCGACATGCGTTGACCAAACTCTGAGCGTTGACTGGAGCAAGTGCAGTGTGCTATCTATGCAAAATGAATCTAGTGTCCCGTACACCACGAACAGACCATCTCATGTAGATAGCTCGCTCACGTAAGAAAAACAATTCACGTCATTCTTTTCTCTCTTTTGGAAGTTACCCATTATCGATTGAAAATCGATAACGGATCCGTTATCCAAGTGATGTGGAGAATATTTTCTTTTTAGGATCATTAGAAGTGCAAAAACAAAAAAAGATGTGTTGAGATTATCTAGAACGACCGATTTTTGAATGAATCGTTGTATTAGAATCAGTTTGGCGATCGGGACTTAGCTGGATTTCAAAGAGAATCTGTTAAAGCAAAAGAATAGGACTTAGCTCTGGCACGACATGCACTCAACCGGGTCAACACTTAGCCTCACCACCATTCAAATGCAATCCAAGAATTCAACCAATTCCCTTCTAACTACACTCAGCTAAAGCTCAACCGTCGTCACACTCATCACCATTGCGAAGCTCATCGTCGCCAACCTTAGATTTAAATGATTTGGGTACTAGGGTTTGAATTGATTCAGTTTCGAATCAACTCGAGATGAGAAGAGGTAGTAGGAGACGGTTCTAGGTGGAGGTGGCGACTCCAGGTAGTGACGGAATCTGGTGGAAGCAGCGGTGGTCAAATGAAGTGGGGTCGGAGATAGGCCGATGTGAGAAAAGCATGTTGAATCGGAAGGTAACGTTAAGGACTCAGTGGCAAAGTTAAAGCAGGTGAAAGTAAAAACTAATTTTTTTACTAAATTCTCAATTTATAAGGAATAAACAGTTAAACTTGGTACCGAGCAAAATGACTTGGTATCGAGTCATTTTTCTTTACTACTCCAATATAAAATCATAATAGAGGGCCCATATGTCAATCTAGAGCACAACTTCGTTCTCGAAATGCAGATTACATTACTAATGCAAAGAAATGAAATTTCAGTTGAAGCTAAGACAAATGATTAGTGAAAAATTGAGCATGTTAAAGAAACGTCTCGAGACGATATTCAAACAACCGATTGGACCCCACATGATAACAGTCTAGGATTTGTCTTATTCTAGAGCACACTTTGTTTTCAATGAAAGCATACTCTGGGGTAAATGTTAACTAGGTTTTTATCCAAGAAGAGATCAAAAGGAGTTAGAACATCGAGATGAAGATGAAACGACTTGAAACTAGGCAGGATGCTTAGGAGAGGAAAATAAGAGATCCTAGAAAGTTTCAACCTAAAATTTCCTAAGGAAACCACTTAGTGCCGGCTCATTTTCTCCCAGTATCGACTTATTTTCTAACCTCGAATCAAGTCACCAACTTCATACGACCTATTTCTACTTCTCCACGGTGTGCCCAAATGTTTCTATGAGATTTTGACAACCTATCTTCAACTTTAAGGAGAGAACAACTCAAAAGGAAAAGCAATCCAAATGATCAAGGAACTATCACCAATGCTAACCAAAATACTAAAGAAAAGGTACAAAGAACATCTACTCGAAGATAGGAAAGAGGTAGAAAGGGAGTAGAGTCATTTCCACTTAAGGAAATGACTGGGTACCGAGTCAATTGACTTTGTACCGACTCATTTATTTGACTCGGGTGACTTCGAGTCTCATTGCACAACCCTAGGCCAACATCTAGACTCTACTTCAATTGAACTTCTGGCCCAATACGACTGCTACACCTATAAAAACAAACTAAAGTGCAACCAAAATAGGATCTGGTTTCTGCCATCACTACGCGGAAGCTCTGCCTCTTCTTCATCTTCGACCTCCATACTGTAGTTATCATAGCGGCTACTTTGTTCAATTCTAGGATTTAGAATTTATCTAACCCCTTGTACTTTTGACTTATTCTCTATCAAATCTCTTGTAATGTTAAACAAATTACATCAAATCTATAAGCAACAAAGCTATAAAGTGGACGTAGGCCATATATTGCCGAACCAATATAAAATCTTGTGTCTCTACTTTATTTTTGCTATTTTCCTCTTATTTCAATTATTATCTGCTAGATCTAGGTCTCACAGGTTGCCTACAATCTATTCTTGGGTTTTGATCCATTTTTGGCATCAATAGCGCCCAAAAATTATCCATCCGTTTTTTGTCAAGGTCGTAGTTTATTTTATGTATATCTTAGAATAATGAGAGATGTGTATCTATTTTAAAATTATGTTACCATTTTATATTATATGCCTTTAATGTATATTAATTCCTTAAAACTATTCATTATAATCATATTTGTTAATTTTGTATACATTTATAATCAATGGGATTAAAAATAGATTAATGTTTACTTATAATTTCCTATTTGTGTTTCTTGATTTAGTGATCATTAGTGGATAGGATAATTATCTAATATCCATCCATATTCGCAGATGTGGATATCCTATATCCGAAAATGATTTCAAATGTGAATGTGAAAATAACACTGTATGCATCTAAAAGTATCCATTGGTATTCGTACTTATAGATGAGATCTATGGTGTTGCGAGGAATAGAGTGATTGTATCACTTGTTCCCACCTATTACCAATGGTGGACTTATTCACACCTAATAGGGATGAGTGCTTGGGTTCTGGCTTGACTAGCCCGAGAGACGTGCTGTATAAAATTTTTGGCCCCTACACAAATAGGAGCGGCGGTGAATCATGCATTCTCTTGGGGAATGCTCATTATGATGATGCGATGTATTTGTTATAACCTAGACGGGGGTTCCTACTGCGAGGGGCTCATGCACTCTCTCAGATGCTTCAAACTGATAAGTGGCTTTAACAGGAGTCGATGCTTCATGGAGATCATTTTCTCTCTCAAAAAGAGTAAATGTACTACGCTTATCCCTTACATAGGCAGGAGAAATTAAGTGCTTACAACCTCAGATTGGCCTTCTCTAATGGTTTCCTCTTCTTTTTGGAGCATGAATACTACTTTATTAGATTGTTTTAGGGAGATGTTATAGCAGTCGTTAATGGCTTGTATATTGTTGCGGATGTTGCAGACTTCCCGGCCCCCTTGATGACATACCACGACTACATCCAGATCGACTAAAGCTGACCTACCTATAAGAATGTTATATGAGGATGGGTAGTCCAGTACAACAAAGTTTACCTATATTTTGGCAGATTGTGGCTTTTCTTCGAAGGTGACTACATGAAAGGTCGAGTTTAGAGGGATGAATCTGACGCCGTCGAATTCATAATGGGCAAGGTGAAAGAGGTGAAAATTGATGATGAGAGCTTCATCTGGTCGAAGAACTTCTTGAACATGACATTCTCATAGCTACCCCATCAATGTAGACTCGATGCACGTTGGTCTTGGTAATCTTGATATAGATGACCATGTGGTCATGGTGAGGATAGTCGGTGCCTCTCTTGCCTTCAGTTTTGAAGGTGATATCAGCTTCATCTTCCTCTACCCTTAATTCTTTTGGAGCTTGGAGTTCCAGTGAATATTTTTATTTAAGAGGGTGAGCTCCCTTTTGTACCAGGTTTGGCCCCCTCTATTACTTCTAGTCACGTATAGGCCACTGCATATTAACAAGAGTTCTATGTTGATGGGAGCCATGTTATATCCCTCTACCTATTGGGGAGGGGCTAGAATATTTTGTCATTTAACCTTTTGGTCTACTAGTTGTATTATATATTGAAAAAATATTCCGTTGCGAACCAACCACTCTATCTCATCGTTTAGGTGATGACGCTCATTTGTTCCATAGCCAATAAGTTGATGAAATTCACAATATTTTACTCTACCATTTGGCTACTCCTTTTTGCCTAATTAGGCGTGCGGATACCTTTGGTAAGGGGCGCGATCATTAGTGGTAAGATAGATGGTTTCCATATTACGAGTTAATGGGGCATAATTGGCATACTTAGGCTTGAATTGGGATCCATCCCTGAAGAGTTTTTGTTTTTCCCCTGATGGGTATTTCTTCTACGGCCACTCTCATTGTGCGAGTTATGCTTATCACCGTGCTTATCTTCCTTGTCACTGTTAAACAATCTGCCTCTTTCACCTTTATGATGCTGTTAGGTCTTTGAAAAAATTCTGTAAAAGACAAGGTGGGTTGCTTCTGTAACCCCTTCCATATCTTAGAATGGTACCTCACTTCCGAACATACGATGACCATGAGGCTTTTCTTGTCTCCTCTCCTTTCTTGTGTTGATTGTTAATTTAAGTAGTTGACACCTGAGAGAAGAGACTAGGTTGGTCCTTTATGTATATTACAAATCTTTCTAACCATCATGGTTCTGGTTCGCGAGGCAAATAAATGGGTTTTTAAGTCGGTGCACAACTAATCCCAGGAGTTGATTTCCCGCATGGCGTTGCTGGATAGTTGGCTAACTTGATGGGTTTGAAAGGTGTAACATGATCAAAAGAGTCAAAGCTTCCATAATGTTTTTCAATGGGAGGCAAAGCACATCATTGATGAACATGAGCTCTCATTATCTCCTCCTAAAATGGTTTCCCATTCTCGTTATTATAGTAGCCCTCACCTCCTCGATATCAATTTTGAATTTTGAGCATCTACCACCTAAGTAGTTCTATATCTTTCTTAGGACCTACGTCCGCATTCTACGGAGGATATGAGGCCCTTGATTGGGAGAGGCTCCTTCTATTTCTTACAGGGGAAGGAGGTTTATGATGTTAATACAAAGATGGCAATGCGATGTTGATGGATAGGTATGGGCAACATTTTGTCTCTGTAATGGAGGGTGAGTATTGGCCCTGCCTATCATGAAAGGGAAGTCTTGGGACTTCATGTTGGGATTGACAGTGAAAATATAATTTCTAGGGTTCATTATTTCTTTCTCATCCTTCACCATGCAAGTTGTCAAAGAGCAGTTTGCTGCCCTAAATCGTGCAAGGGCGGGTAGCTCTTTGGAAGGGGAGCGATAAGCAGTATGAACCTAGATAGTTGGATGGGCTCAGGTAAAGGGGCATTGTGAGCAAATCCATGAGCATTTGTGGCATGCATGTCCTTACTACATGCAAAAGCAACCCCAAAAGGGGTCTCTTAATAAAGTTTTCTTGGCGTTTGGACAAAGGGGTCTCGTAATCTAGTAGTATGCAGAATACTGGTCTTATCCACTGCCATCAGAACTCTTGGACTGTAATCGAAGGTTTCTTGGCATCCACCCATGCATGGATAAAATTTAGATTGTGAGTTATTTTCTCAATATTTTTTATCCCAGTTACTATGTCGAGCTACATATTATTGCTCATGTAGGGAATGAAGCTAACGCGTTGGCCCCTTTAACGCCATTGTTGTTGTGGCCATTTATCGGACTCAGTCTTTCTGTTGTTAATTTGTATAGTTAAACTTTTGAGTAGTGTATATATTTTGAAGGGGAAATGAAAAACCTTCAGATCTATTTAGCGAAGGCCCTCCTTCTAGCACCAAAATATTGACTAGATTTCTAAACAACCTTGAAAATATAGAAGGTGGATTTTTTTAACAAAGGTTACTTAATAAAATCATGGTTAAAAGTGTAAAATAAGGATTAGTTAGAAGTGCAATAAGTAATGCAATTAAAGAAAATGACACATGATATAGAGTCTTCGATATTTAGGTAAGATCTACGTCGATTATGGTGGTTATGTTTTCAATTTATTTTACAAGAGCTTTAAGCTAGACAGCATATCTTGTGAGAGTAGCAAATTCGATCCTTGTACAAGTGCATGAGGAACTCTATTTATCGTTGTAGAGATTATGCTTTGAGGGGATCAGATAGATTCCTTAGATGCTAAGTTTCTACGTAGAGAGAATGGCTTAGAAGCATGCAAGCTGGTGGCCCATACCATGGCATACTTATGTTAGAGGGACATCATGGAGCAAGGAGTGGTTATTGTACAATGGCACTTTTTCAGCTGCAAAGTAAAGTTCAAAGAGTGGTTATTGCACAGTGATGCTTATATCAGATGAATAGTGTTGTTTTACAATGTTTTTGTTAGGGGAATAGTACAAAATCGTCGCATCTTTTTGCAAGAACAACTAAGGGCTATTGTTAGAAATTTATTAAGCACGAAAAAAATAGAGTGAGCATAGAGACTTGTTGTAGAGAAAGGTGGCAACTAGGGAGGGGCATGGACAATCCGATGGGAGGCTAAGGGATCCAGGAGGTGAGGTTACCTTGCTAAGACTTAGTAGCTGAATGATAGGACGAGGAGGCGATGCCAGCGAGGCTTGAAGCTCTTCTTTATCGATTTAGTGGATAAGGCGAGCAAGGTACTAGAGTTGAGGAAAGCCGAGCGGCCGGTTCTTTGCGAGTTGATGATGTTGGAGGTAGACTTGCTGGTGGGCTAGAATTGATAATGACTTATTTGTGCTCTGCAGGTCTATGTTGTTGGGTTTTGAACTAATGGGGCCATTTATAATTTTTGCGAGAAAATTGGGCAACAACTAGTATTCTGAGTATTAGAATTTGGAAAAGCCTTGTAGCTGATTAACAAGTGTTGAAGTACAAAATGGAAATTACCAATGGTAAAATCCAGTATGAGAATTACTTGTGTGAAGTCTCAATAGGAGTTTCTTGTGATTAGATCTAGTAAGATAATTACTTTTGCTGAAGTCTCAATAGGAGTTTCATGATTCGATACTGAGTTGAGCGGTTCAACTCAGTATCAAATTAACACTTAAAGTCATATTTGGCAATTTTGGCTTTTACCACTTGGTTCATCTGAAGATTGTCGAGGTGTCTTCAACTGGGAGCAATGTACTTCATCAACTCTTTGGACTTTAATTGGAATCTGGTTTTCAAAGTTAGGTTAGATTTTTGGTTTACTTCCTGACCATTCAATGGTTCTAGCTCATCTAGTTATGGCTTGGTTCAAAAGTAGGATAACACACTTGGACCCAGGGCTTGAGTAGATGTTGGCAAAGGAGGTAGTGATGGATGACCTATGACTTCACAAAATAGAATAGTATAAATTAGTGATCCTCGGGTGACAATTGAAGTTCCTAGAAGAACAACGAGTCAAGAGAAATACATTAGTCGGATGGAGTGTCTTTGGTCGGGAATTTGATGATTTCTCCCTCCTTGACAGAAGATTTAGTTGATTGAATGGCTAGAGGAGTGAGATAGGGAACTTCGACACTTGATGCATTAGGGATGGGAATTCTAGTAAGGGCAGTCTCAGAGGTTGCCACCATGGAAGTGACGATGTTTATTCCAAGCTCTTTTGAAATGGGAGTGGATGATTCCACCTGATCCAATGCACTAGAACCAGCGAGAGCCTTTATAGTTGCCTTCCTTGCCATTGCCTTCCCTGCACTGCTTTCTATGCTGCTAAGATAGCCTTTCCTTTCTCCAGGGCTATGATGTCCTCCTTATCTATAAAAAGCGATTTCAACTCATCTTCGGTAATGCCATGGACAACTTCATTGGCCTTGCGGAGGATCTTTTCTCAAGCATCGACCAGTGTGGTCTGGTAATTCTGTCTGAGACATATCAGATTCTTGTTTTCAATAACTTTAGTTGGTAGAGAACGGTTTCCATCTCTTCGTTTTTTGAGTGGCCTTCGCTTTGAGCTATGTAATCTCTTTTTTGTCACTAAAGAGATCAATTTTAGCATAGAAATTTGATTCTGGCTTCGCCTTCAAGTCAGCTTTTAGTTTACTTATTTTAGCCTAAAGCGCTGCAAGTTGCTTATCCTTAGCTTTGAGCTATTCTTTATATATAGCGTTTAAAGCATGAGCTTTCTCCTATAATCATTTATAACATTGGTGGCTTGAGTGTCGGCTAAGCATAGCTCGGCTATTCTATTCTTGGAGTCCCTAGCCGATTTCAGTGTATATCCCTCTCTTTAGTGATGTCAGCCAACTCTATCTTGTAGCATGCAACAATCTTATTATTGTTGGATCTTTCTGAATCAAAAGAACAGATAATCAACTACTTCGCCCAGTTGACATCGGAAAGGCCCTTCACTAGCTTATTCCATTTAAGCACCTGCTCTATGACCTCTTTGTTGTGAAGGCCTTCATTAGCTTTCTTTTTTAAGATCCTTCTGATATTATAATCGAACATCATCCGCTCTTGATAGAAACCAGGTACAACAGTCTACATCTTGGTGGTGATAGCTAAAGATTGGCCTTCGAGGGGTGGAAGGGAACATCATGACTTTGATGTAGGGGAGAGAGATGGCAGTGGTAGGAGGTCGAGTCGATGGAGGTTGTTATTGAGAAGGTTGAGACTGGGAACGGGGCTGATAGGGGTTAGTATCACACCAAGTGGACTAACGTTAACCCCGTAGTTCATCTAAGCGGCACTTTCTTTTTTCAACGCCGCGACGCTCTTGCTCTTCATCTCAATGCCTTTATATATCCTCTTTGTCTTGGCGCTCTTTGTCCTTCCTTATTTTTCTTTCAAACTTAAGAGTTCTGATGAGAGCTTAGGCATTGATAGTAAGCCTTCGGAGTTGAGGAGCGATATTGGACTACGACTAAATAAAGATTGCAAAAATGATCTCTGCCCATTATACCCAAAAAGAAGTAGGGATATATTAGAACTAAGACATTGGATTAAGAACTAGAGCTAGGTTCCTCTGATCGTGATCCTAAAAGTGTGTAGTGCTAATGTTTCCATAAGTAATCTACAGACCATGCTCGAAGGGCCCTAGCGATAGAGTTTCATCACGCTCGGCTAGAATATCCCTAGTAGGGAAGTTGATTTCATGGGGGCTGTACAGAGCCAAAAGCAGATAGGTTCCCATGATCATCCAAGGAGCCGAAGAGGTTCTAAGAGAAGCCCATAGGAAAATTAGATTCTTCTACTAGTATGAGGCTTGGAACAGGCCAGAGCTGTGAAGATTTAGTAATCAATCACTTCGGCCGGGAAGGTACTGTGACAGTGGTGCCCTTAGGAGACGTTTGTTAACTTCTCGTTTAGGGAAATTTGTGAAGAATATGTCTCTCATACGACTCATCCCCACCGAGATTGAAATCTTCATCGTCGTCATCCTCTTCTTTCTCTCCGTCTCCTCCTTCTTCCTCTCTTCCATCCTCTCCTCCTTCACCTCTTTCCTCAATGACATTCTCTTCCTCTCTTCTTTCCTCCTCCCATGTATTTGCATCACTGCCTTGAACCTCTACATTCCCTCAGTCTTCGTCGTTAGAATCATGATCTGGATAGAGGACTCGATGGTGGCTAAAGATTTATTGGTGGGGAGTTTGTTTAGAACAACGCTCTTGCCACTATAGAGAAGGTGATACGGGTGGAGGCGGGTGTTCATCAGAGGATAGGAAGTTGTGCAGTGTTTATACTCAACTCCCTTTAAGAACTTTAGAGTATAAGCATGCTTATCGCTAACTTCTAGTTCAAGAAGATCCGTGAAGAATACAGAAAGGAAGTTAGATGCTTGGGTGAAGCAAACCCAAGTATAGAGGAGCTATGTAGTTAAAGCGCTTAGCGGTTTTATAGCGGTGGAGGTGCAAAAAGTTATAGCGGGAATAAAGCTAGGATATAGAAAAAATAGTGAAGGTGCGAAAAGCTTCATTAGATATCAAACCAATATTTAAAGTTAATTTATTCTTATTCTCACATCATTTATGTAAAAAAAAAAATATTGTTTAATCTTATATAACAAAACCAAATAATATCATGATTTTTGCAGACTGGATTTGGTGATTACAATATGTTTCTAACTTATATTAAATACTTATTCTTTAAAATTTGGTCTTTACATTAACTTTTTAGTTTTGTTTATAAGAGAACTAGTCAATTCAAACTTTTTATATTAATTTTACTAAAGAATGTGCTAAAAAGCCTTGATTTAGAGGGTGTAGTGGAAAATAGCAAGGCTTAAAGAGGATCTACTTTTTAATAATGCTAAATTGAAATAGCATAGTGGTCGAAGAGCGCTATGTGATATAGCGGGTAATTTGCACGACTTTAGTGGGGCTTTAACTATACAGTGGAGGAGACATCAAATAAGAAGAATTACAACCAGACAACCATAGCTAGTTTAAGCCTTCAGGATAACAAACGAAGAAATACTCAATCTTGAAGTAGTTATCCTTGTTGTGATGTGCCTTAACAAACTTTTAGTGGTTGAAGGCCTCAATTATAATAAGGAAGGTGAATCTTGCCTCTTCTTGAAGCTCAAGAGGTAAATTAGCTCTCCAAAGGATGGAGGATGGTTCAATTGCATAATAAAGAGAATATACAGAGAATTGAGCAAGGCATAACCATTCGGATGTACTTATGTAGAGCCATTCTAATTTCTCAAAGAAAGAATTTGATCTAGTTGTTAAATGGTGGTACAGTTTTTTGGACAAGCACATATATTTTTTACATGCTGTATAGCCTAAAGGCAAGAGATGAGTCCATCGTTTGATCATTGAAAGGAGAACTTCATCCTTGGGAATCCCATGCTTGATCGAATAAATTGACTTTGCTATTAGCATAGATTGTGTTTGGTATGGGGGATTGTCTAAGACCATCAGAATAGGTCATTCATTTACTAGAGGAGCTTGGCTATGAGACTGTGCGACCGGAGGAGCCTGTAGTTGTCTTGAGTTATAGAACTCCTGGATCTGGATGGAGTCGATCTAGATGATTGGGCGGTAGAAGAGCTTGCCTCTGGAGGGGTAGAAGGGCTGGTGTAGACCTTGAAATGGGGAGATCGTCTTGTCATTCTAAATTGAAAAGCTTGATGGTGAACACGATCGGGTCTGTTTAACTTTAATGAAATATTTTTATCAATATTTATATAGCCGATGTATATAATCTAATGGATTTCGACGTGTGTTGACCAATAGGATTCTGCATATCGATTGAGGCATTGTGAAGTGTTAGTCGATGTAGTGCGTGTCCTATGTTCAAATCATAGTATATGTGAACGTCCTATGTAGATAGCCCACTCGTACTGGCAAATGAGCTCTATCGCATGATGGAACTATGTGTCGGATTTTTTCTGTTATCGCAGAGTGCACGGTAACATAACCATTGTCTACAACGACACGGAGCCTTCTTTGCAGGAACACAAGATCATGATTTATAACTTAAAGTGTTGACATGTGCATTTCATTCGGATGCCGAGTGTATTCGATGCAACCGTTACTTTGAACTGCCTCATCGAAACTGGGCTGTCGAATCACATTCGACTAAAGTTTAGTGAATCTCATTGCACCTATTACTTATGCGAGTGTCACACGTCCATGGTTGAGAGCAAGCCATGGAAAGAACTAAGGGTAAGGATTGCGAAAACCCAAAGTTAGCACAAAATTTTGGGAGACGGAGAAACCTTGGGTGAATCCAAGGATGGCTTGGTGTCAACTTCATGTATGCCTCGAATTATCCCCATGCCCTTGCCTAAATCTCGACCTTATGAGGTGAAGCGATGAACTACGATCAACTTTGGATCATCGGTGATGGCCTTTTTGTCAACCACGGCATCACCCATGGTGCCAAAACCCTAGGCCAGAAACCCACCTTTGGATTCGATCTAGATCTGAAAAGAAAACATCGAGGTGAATAAACTCGGCACCGAACTGAACTTGATAGCAGCAAAGTAAGCAATGGTGACATTATAGGTAGTGACAGCGCTGATGTTACAGCGTTGGCGATGAAGGCAGAAGAATGGCAGCAGTTGGAAGTCAAAGGTCGCCAAGAGAAGAAAATAAAGTGCTAACAAACAGATTTTGGTGAAGAATTTTTTTGGCTAAGTGTTGTATTTGTACCACTCTTCATAAATCATGTCAGTACCGACATGTTTATTAAAAAATAACAGAAAGAGAAAAGGAAAGAAGGAAGGCTTACCTGTTCGAGATATGGAAAATTTTCCAAAATGATGAAAAATTCAACTTGGTTGTAGAAGAAAGAATGGTAAGCCAACTATTTGAAGTGACGAACGGATGCTTTTGGAATGGACACAATGCTTCAAGATGATGGTTGATCAACCAACAAATTTCATACGGCCGACTCTGCATCGCTTCTCTTGATTCAAAGCATGCTTTGTTTTTACGAAATCATACTTTATGGAGCAAGTGTTATCCAACATTTAAAACAAGCATCTTCTAAGTGAATTAGGACGTCAAGATGAAAATGATCGAGAACTTTGGGACATGCCTAAAAGGACTAGGAAGCAACATAGTAAGTCTGGAGAGAATTGGAGCAAGCCCCACATGGTCGGTACCATCGACAATTTTGGTAACTACCGACTTGATTTTCTGAGGAGGGCACGCCTATGAACTTGGAGGCTCGAGAAATAAGAAATTATGGATGGCATGTAATACTTTGATAACCAAACATACTCGGTGCCTATCTTAATTTGGTCGATACCAGCATGATTTGATTACTCAATCCATCTCCCTGACTTTGTGGATCTGATCTTCTACCTAGGCTTCTGTGGTTTAGTGACTATCGCGGAGGATTTCGACTATAAATATGGTAGTCAAAGTAATGTGAAAATGACTTTACACCCTTCAATCTTGGATCCACCATTCTTCATTCTAACTTAGCTACGCATAGTTACCTAACTAGAGATTACTTTTCTTTCTGGATTAGAAATCATTGTAAAATCATTTTTTCATGAAAAATCTGAAAGCAATATTATTAAGTGGATGTTGGCACTTGATTTGGCTGAAGCACTATATAAACTTGTGTGTTTTTTGCTATTATTACCAGTTTTTTATTGATCTATTCTCCTCTTCATTTGATTGGGGTCTTGTATCACTTTTTGATCCAAAGAAGATATTATATCATTTTTATTTTAGGTTTTCTAAAATTCAATATTTTTAAGCTACATTTAAAAGTTTTTATAACCTTCAAAAAATATAGTTTAGAAAGATGTTATTGATGAAAATTTGGTAAAAAATACTCTTGTTAGATCGTTTTTGGAAGCTTTGCCAAAATTTGTGAGTGGTGGCATTATTATATGTCGAATTTCCCAATTAAAGGTCTAATGTTGGATTGAAAAGCTGCCTCCAAATTTCAGTTTGCAAAATAATGCTTTATTGTTCATTAATAAGTCATTAAATGTTGAAATGTTCTTATTGTATTTAGAAAGATCGATTAAATTTTTAAATGGATCTTAATTGAATTACAATTGTATTTTTCCTAACAAAAAAAGACTTTAGAAGCATACACAACTTATGTATGATCTATAAACTTAAATGATGCATTGCTACAAAAGTTTGATAGTCAAGTAATGAATATTATCATGTTTTTCCATCTTTGGTATGCTAATTGATTACTATTGAATGAATACGCCCCTTAAAGTGAATTAATTCATTTAATTAGCATCAGACTTATTCTAGAATTAATATGTAATTAGTTATCTAATTCCAACTAGAATCAAACTATAGAGATGCAAACACAAATTAATTAGGGTTAATTATAGTCAACTCTCTATTTAGTTTGAACTCAAATTTAATATAATAGATATATTTTCCATAACGGATCCATTGCATGTAACATTGAATATATTCACTCTCACGCGGTCCTCACTTTTATTTTGATTGGTATTGGAATAATTCAATCGTTGTCATTTATAATTATCAACAAATTGGAGTAAATTTAATTTCATTTATTTCACATACTAAAGTAGATAAATATATTCACCATTTTAAACTTAAGTTGGAAATAAATACAGTTAATTTCAAATAATTACTATTTTTGGTTCTCTAATTCAGCTCCAATTTGAAGAAGAATCGTATCAAATAATATTATCATCCGAGTATCCAACTAATAAAAGATGTAAATCACTAACAATGCGATGCTTCCATGTTCAATATAACTTATAATGTTAGTGTTTATTGTATAATGTCACTGTCCCAAAAAAATATTAGTTATACTTTGTATGCTCTGAAATTATACAAGCATATTTATCATTAAACATTTATCAACGGTGTCTAAGAAAAAGCTAATCCAAAAAAATTACAGTTCAAAAGCATAAGATTCACTTTCATATAACCTAAAAATCGTAAAATGTAATATTTATAAATTATATAAATCCCATGTGAGTATCACGGTCCTCACTAGTTCTCTTAGGGTCCGTTTGGATCGACTTAAATAAGCTATTTTTTTGTTTTTTGAAAAATAAAATTAATACATTTTGACTTTCAAAAAGTAAAAAATTAGCTTATTTAAGCTGATCCAAACTTAATTTTGATGACTTCATATACATCCCCATTAAACGATGGAATGTGGATGATTTTAAATTTAAATTATATTAATCAAGGATGATACTATTTACACCAACTTAAACACTTCTCTCTTCCGATTATCCAATTATCCTCTCATCCAATTAAATAGTTCATTCTCCCGCCCACACCCACCTTCTTTTATTTTTTAATTTTCTCACAAACAAAACTCAACTTCTCTCTCTTTAAACAATGAAATCAAAATTTCTTCTTCCAATTTCTCCATATTTCAATCATTTTTCCATTTAATGCTTCGTCAATGCATATGAATCCAACTAATTTGTTTGTGACTATGGTGTTACTGACTTTAGTTATACAAAGATTTCATTATTTTTTTGTAAATTATGCAACCCTAACTAAGTCTAATATAATAAAGAATAATTTACAACTCAAATTTCATGCTACTGTATAATAGAGTAATCATTATTAATTTTGTTGTTGTTTCAGTAAGAAAAGAATAAAATGAACTACTAAGCCAACTATAATAGAAATTAGTATGATATAGTCAAATATATTTAATTATCATTCCTATAACATTAATGGGGTTACAAAAATATTGGCTTACATGCATGTTCTAAATATAATTAAATTCCTTAATTCATCAACCCTAATATGAAATTGATGAACTATTTTTACTTACGTTATTTAACTCGTTTCTCGGCTATTGATAGTCGAGAGGATTAAAAATATTTATGTTTGAGATTTATATTTTATTTCATTTCTACATTGCTTCGTTATGCATAATCTTTCGTTTTTACTTCTAGATCCACTTTAAGTTTAAGGTGAGTTTTTGAAGTAATTTTGTAATTTAATTTTATTATTTGTTTAGTGGCGTTAGTAAGTGTTTAAGTGTGTAATAGAAATACCCTTAATTAAATAGTGGGTATCGACAAGGTGGCAAAATATAGTTGCTCTACTTATCAAAGGCACTTAATAAATGGTCAATATATTTTTCTGGAATTTTATTTTGGCACTGCTATGTTATATCTGATTTGATAAATTTTGAAAGGTTAATTATAATTAGCATATATGCATTAAGACAATTTAAATGATCTCTTCAAACTTAGATAATCTTCTCAAGTTAAACTCCGACTTGACTTCCTAGTTCCTACTCCACATGTATGCCTTCATATCATATCCATTCTTTATCAATGTAACATGCCCCCATACATACATCCTCATCAACTGAAATTAGCCTTCAATTATTTAAATAATAGTAAAAATCATACTGGTTTCTCCTAAAAGAACTATGCATCACCATCTCTCTCTTTCATATATTCCCCACTCAAACAATCCATAAAATTCCTAGACATAGCTGTTCCTTAAATTTTCTATACAAAAAATAGTTACTTAATTTTAGGTTTTTGGTGCAACAGTTATGGATGCTTCTCAATGGGCTCAGGTAATTACTAAAAGAACAAGATCTGTTCAAGATTACATACAGGAATTTGCTTCTAATTTCCCCTTTTTTTCCTTTCAATATTTTGTTCTGTTAATTAATAACTTTTGAGAGGTATACTTGCTACTTATAAGAATTTTCATCTACTTTTTATTTTGCTTTTAGGTTTGGTGTTTACTTGTTAATTGTATATGTGTGCTAGGTTTAGTTTGTTGATGCTCAACTTTTTAGTTTTTTGTGCATTGTTCCATCAACTCCATCTCTTCCCCTTTAGCTTTAATGATCATGTCATCTAATCAAGTCCTTTTGATTCTTATTAAAAGCACCTTATCACCCTTTTTCTGCTTTTTTTTCCCTTGCTTTTGAGCTTTTGCGAAGAAAAGCAGTAGCATAAAAAGAGGAAATATACTCAGTATGTCCTTTCTTATTTCATGCTTATTAGTTTGTCATATTCTCTTTCAACCAACCTCTACGAAATTTCAGTGCTTCAATTTACTCCTAGTATTTTGTATGGTTGTATTTATATTACTACAATCAACACCATCCAATTTTTGTAGTGTTACCCATTTCTTCTCTTTGAGATTCGTTTGCCCATATCTATAAATTAATGCTAATTAATTTTGTTAGGTTTTCTCCAATAAAAGAATTGCACAATATTATTATTTTTAATTCATCCTCTTGTTTATCTTCATATACACTGCAATATCGTCCAGTAAATGAGTTTTTCTGCTTAATTAGTTTGGTTTTTTTATTTTTAGTCTGAATCTAACTTAAGATCTATGTTTAAGGCTTATGTGTCAAATTTCCTTTACTGCATTGCATTCATATGATTTTAATTTCATTCATTCTCTTTGTTTTATGCATACACTTTGAGTTTTAAATTAAATATACATGAAAACTAATTGTTAATAATTTCTATTCTATTTTTTAAACATTTATTACTATCTAATCTTCATTCTAATTTGCATCTTCATTTACACAATGAAATTTGTAGGTTTCTTCAACCACAAACACCACAGCACAACCCCAACCTCTCGTCGAGAGGAAGTCGACAAGGCCACTCAAAGAACAGCCTCTCAACTGTCCAAGGTAGGTAGAAAACATTATTTTGTGTGTGTGTGTACGTACATTGTTTAATTCAGTTGATGGTATTTTTAGTGTTTATATATGGTATAGTTTAATTTTGCCCACACATGTATTGATCATATACATACTTCTATTTAGATGCAACTCTATAAATACCAAATTTTGTTACTACAACAACTATAGCCTAAGTCAACCAAGGTACTATTGCAAGTCTTGCAAGCGATATTGGACACAAGGTGGTTCACTTAGAAATGTCCCAATTGGTGGTGGCTCGAGAAAAAACAAGAAGCACTCTTCTACTACTTCAAATCCTTCACAAATACCATCACCTATTGCAACTTCTCAAATCTTAGCAAAAGCTAATCAAGGTCACGACCTCAATCTCAACTTACTCGGTCTTCCAACCATAGAAAGTGTTATGAATCACAACAACAATATCAACATTGGTAGTGCAATGTATAACAGTAATGGTGCTTTTGGCTTTAACGATTTCAGCTTGCCTTCGTACATGAAATTACCTAATTTGGATGGTTTAGGTAGTGCTAATCTTGGTGTGCAAGAAGGGGTTGATCATGGATTGTTACTTCCTAACTTTGGAGAAACGAAGAATTTCTACACAAAGTCTAGCAATGACACTAGTGGTCATCAAAACATTCCCAGTTCTTCTTTGTTTTGGAATGTTGATTTTAATGGTAGTTGTGGATCAAGATAGAAGTGAAATTTTTGAGGTGATCAAAAATTCGATGATGTTTGATATAGTATATAGTTATCGACCATCTTGCTTGTTTATTTGTTCACAGCTCACCCTGATTAAACATCAAGTAAGAAGAACAAATTTCGGCATATATTCGGAAGATTATATGTCCATGTAACCATATATATATTTCTTTCAATGTGCATGAGGCATGAATATTCATGTGATATAAGCATTAGTGTTTGATTGTTTGGGAATGATTCTGTTGTGTAAACATATTATATGATGTTGTGATTCGAGGTTTCTTACGAAAGATTTGTGGTTTATATTATTCTACTTGTGATATGTTATTATGTGTAAGTTATGGACTGAATACTGTTTACAATGCTAGAACATTTTATACTCATTGCTGTTCTTATATATATCTTATAAGGGAACTCTTAAGAGATATATAATCAATCTTACACTTCATTTTGTAGTTTCATCACATAACATTGATTTTAAGACTGTACTATACTAGAGATCTAAGGCTAAATAAAAACATATAAATGTGAGATGTACATACACAAAGAGAAGTGAGAGTACCTATCATTATTGGCATATAGGAATGCATGCCAACAAAGATATATACTTCTAAATCATGAAAGCACTATTGAAGGAAGCATGGGGAATAAGTAGGTATAAGTAAGCCCACTACAATCTATCAATCATGCTATCACATGGCTTCCACATTATTATATCTAATATCTAAGCTCACTTTTTTTCACTTAGGGATTGCTGCCCTTGTTTTTATTTCTGAAGAAGTGAAGGGGATGCACATTCTACCCAGTTGATACTATTTCACATTAACTCCTTCATAAAAAGCAACTGTGTAGGATTTTTCACTGAAAAACACAAATATTTATGTTTATTTATTATTGTATTAGCACTGTGAAGCTTGATTCTTCAAACATTTTGTTTGAGTGAACTAAACCTGGTCACTGGAACTAATGGTTCAAATTATTTCACCTATATTGAGAAAAACACAATGCTTGGATCTATTCCTTAATATCAATACCATGTAAAATCATTTATCATTACCTCATTTGTTTTATTCATACAACTGAACACACAACTCAGATCTGCAACTGCTTTATAAACAATAGTTTATAGTAATATGTGGGACATGACAAACATTCCATTTCCTTAAAGAATTGACAAGAAGAATAATTTCTCCATTTATAATTAATGATGCCAAACACCTCATTAATTGTATATTATTTGCTTGAACCTGCCACTTTGGTTAGTGGGTTGTTCAATGCTGATGAGATTGATATATGTTAGTTACATTTTGTAATTTTGCAAAGACTGAGATTTAGAATTTAGAACAGGGATTGAAATTTTGAACTGCTCAGTTAAACATTACAAGCTAACTGAAATAAGCATTACTTTACGTTTCCAATCAGATTCTGCAATTTGTAGAGTAGATAGATACGGATTTAGGTACTATCGCTGTAGGCATCACTGGTCTTGTGCAAATTTAGCTCATTTAGGGTTGGCAAATGATACTTAATATTAATCGACAATATTTTTAACTAGTATATAATTAAATATGCGATGCAGGCACAACATGAAACAAGTGGGACGAAGAATGAAGGTGAATCGGCGAAGTTTTGATTCGATCGCCTTTGGTAGGCATTATTGTTTTTTCGTGAAGCTTTGTAGAATGGAGGTGTTTTGTCGGCAACTCTTAACCTAGGGTTAGGTTTGTAACGAAAGTTTGTGGTTTCGGGTATATTACCCGTTTTATGTAATTGGGCTGGGCCTATTTATCTTTCTTCAAAAAAAAAAGAGGAGTTTGTCTTAATCACAACCAAGTTTTAAATCTCGAATTTCAGTCATGTTTCATCACTAATTTTCATAAAAGTTATCTCGTGTCAGAGAAGATCTTAGACGAGATGAGTGTATCTCGAAAGTGTGCATCTCCACTTAACATCTCGGATCTCAAAGTATATTTTGGGGATTTCTTAGAGTAACTTATGTGTCTAAAATTGATGTTTCAATGATTTATTTAACAACTATAGTTTTCAAAGTAAAAATAGAAATTGCGTAGAGAAAAGAATTAAAATAAATGTTTAAGAGAAGAGTGGTGACTTGTAGCATAATTTATTCGACAAAGATCGAATAATATGGTCTTATTTGAACATAAAAAAAGAAATGAAGTCTTTTGTCGTGAATCATCAAGATAAAAAGTAAAAATATGTTCATGAAGTTGGCAAATAGTAATTGGACTAAGCAGTTTGTTTTGAATCTATATGAAAATTAAAAAATATCATGTAAAAGATGAAAAAGATATAATTTCAGGTGAGATCACGGATTGAGATTTTGATCTAAATTTTGGATAAGATTTGAATATTTTGGCGAGACGAGTGTCAGAAGAGATACGAATGAGATTTTATGTCTCGTTTCGTCAAAGTGAGAAAAGGAGATATTGGATGACATCTCGGGCAAGATATAAGAGATTTAAAACCATGATCACAACAACAAAAGTGGTTCGTCAAACTGAGTTACATTGAAGATTATTATAACCATTTGAAGATTTCGAGTGTAGGTTGAAAATCTCTAAGTACAGATTCGGTCACCATAAAGTTCTCGGTGATGATCAATCCCCAAACCTACAATCACTACACCAAATACTGAGATTTGCAACTAACCATCCGCACATTTGGCAACGGTTAATAACCGTTGCCATTTAGCAACGGTTAATAACCGTCTTGGTTCAGTTCGCAACGGGTTTTTCTTGTTGCTAATTGGGAACGGTTATTAACCGTAGCTTCTTTGGAGACAAATGATGGCGGTGAATTTCATCCTTTCGCGCCATAATTTTTGGCGCGCTTCGTTCCAATTAGCAACGGTTTTAAACCGTGGCTAATTAGCAACGGTTATTAACCGTCCCAATCTTTTAGCCGGCCCAGTGGCAAGCCCACCAAGCCCCTGCCAACTAAGCCGGGCAACACCCAAAATCTGTTTTACTTCACAGTTACAGCTCAATAGCAATCTCCATGTTGGCGATCTGCTCGAACCCAAAAATACTAGGGTTTCAAAAATCATCGCTGCATACTCGGCTATTCCATCAGCCATCGTCGGCTCAAGCTTGCCTCCTACGCGATATTTTCTACTGCTGATTTGAAGTCCTGCTACAGTCTCTATACTGCCACTGCTAATTAAGTATGCGAATTTCTTGTTTTGAGTTGTCTAATTTTCTAAAATTGAGTCGCCCTTATCTGTTTTACTTCACAGTTACAGCTCAATATCAATCTGGCGATCTACTCGAACCCAAAGAAACTAGGGTTTCAAAAATCAACGCTTTCTAAATAATCATCGCTGCATACTCGGCTATTCCATCAGCCATCGTCGGCTCAAGCTTGCCTCCTACGCGATATTTTCTACTGCTGATTTGAAGTCCTGCTACAGTCTCTATACTGCCACTGCTAATTAAGTATGCGAATTTCTTGTTTTGAGTTGTCTAATTTTCTAAAATTGAGTCGCCCTTTTACTGCTTTAGATTTCATTAACCTTGAAAACGCCTGAAGCTAATAACTTATTAGTATTTAGTTATAAACAAGTAGTTTTCTGTAAATAATCGTTTAGGAATTGAAATTTGAAAGCTGAAGCTAAAAAACTAATAATTATTTAGGAACTGATACTTACATGCTAGTTAGACATAGTTGCTTATAGTGACTGCTAGGGTATAAGTTGATGCAATGAATTTTGTTTTACTAAATATGAGAAGTGGATAAAATTGTTGTTAATGGCGCAAACCAAGTATCAGGAGAGGGGTAATGCATAGACATTACTCTGGTGCTACAAAATGGCGCTGTTGTAATGGCAAATTTTTTGGAAACAGTTTGATGCTAATGTTAAATTTCAAGTGAAATCAAAAGAATATTCATCTGTTTAGTTAATATCAGAGTTGAACTTGGTGGAAAGCCATAAGATATTGTTACCCATGATTTTTTATTAGCTCTTGTTATTTTCTTTCAGTATGTCTTTTAGTATAGACAAACAATGGATGAATCAATCTAATCGAAGAAATACAGAATATGTGGAAGGTGTGAGAAATTTCGTTAAATTTGTTGCTGAAAACGGTGGCAATAAGGAAAAGTATTCGTGCCCTTGCACGCGGTGCAAAAATGAAGATACATTCAAATTAAATGACATTCATTTTCATTTGCTTAGATATGGTATTGTTCAATCATATACCGTGTGGTGTTTTCACGGAGAAAGAATACCGGAGAAGCCAAAACAACAACCGGTTAGTCATGCCACAAATACTGATGAGTCCGAACATATTAGGATGGAGGATTTGATCAATGATGCAGATAGATTCCATCATTTTCAACCTACAAGTCAGTTTCATGATAATGCTAATATTGGTGAGCAGTTTACAGATAAATCATTTTTTGATAGTGCAACTGCAACAGAGCCATTGTATCCTTCTTGTCCAAAAGAGATTACAAAGTTGTATGCCATTGTGAAACTGAATAGCTTGAAGACCCAATACGGCTTTTCAGACAATGGTGTGACTGCAGTACTCGAATTCATAAAGGAGTTACTCCCCGAAGGTAACACGCTACCTTCAAAGTACCCCGACGTAAAGAAGATCATTAAGCAAGTTGGGATGAATTACATAACTTATGATGCATGCATTAATGACTGCATCTTGTACTGGAAAGATAATGCGAACAAAGTTTCATGTACAAATTGCAACGCACCAAGATACAAGACATCATTCGACGAAGAGAGAAAAGCTACCACAGTACCTCAAAAGACCTTAAGACATTTTCCTTTAATTTCTAGATTGAGAAGACTGTATACTGTACCATGGATAGCAGAAGCGATGACCTGGCATGGTCGTGCCAAGTCCGGTACAACCGTAATGCGTCATCCGCGTGATACTTCTCAATGGAAAACTACAGATTCTTTTGATTCTTCGTTTGCTGCTGAACCACGAAATATCACGCTTGGAATAGCAACAGATGGTTTCTGTCCGAATGCTTCTTTAACTAACCCTTACAGCTGTTGGCCAGTAATTGTAGTACCATATAACCTTCCTCCGTCTTTGTGCATGAAAAGAGAGTTCTCAATGTTAACACTGTTGATTTCTGGGCCAAAACAACCGGGGAAGGATATTGATGTTTATTTAGAACCTTTGATAGACGAGTTAAAGCAGTTATGGGAAGGAGTCGTTACATTTGATTCATTTATGAAATCTGAGTTCACAATGAGAGCTAGAGTGTTGTGGGCAATCCATGATCATCCTGCTCTTGGGACTTTATCGGGATGTACAACTCACGGCTACTTTGCATGTCCTCTTTGTGGAGAAGAAACTACATCTGTTTATCTCCCTGAAAGTAAGAAGATTTGTTACATGGGACATCGTAGATTTCTTCCGTCCGGACACAAGTTTCGATACGATAAGACAAATTTCAACAACGAGCAAGAACTTAAGCGTCCTCCAAAACCACTGACTGGTTATCAAGTTGAAAAAAAGGTAGCGAATATAAAAATGAAAGTTGGTAAAAACATACCGGAAATTGGTCGAAAACGGAAAAAGACAATCGATGAAGAAGTTCCTGCATGGTATAGGAGGTCGAAGTTCTTTGATTTGCCATATTGGAAAACAAATTTGACCCGACATAATATTGATGTTATGCATACGGAGATGAATGTCACGAAACATTTGATCAACACAATTATGAACCATAAAGACATGTCAAAAGATGGGATCAATGCACGGAAGGATTTGAAAATCATGGGTATAAAACAAAAGTTGTGGGTGATAGAAGATCCTGAAACAAGTAAAGTAACCATACCAAATGCGACTTTCACTTTGAGCAAAGAAGAAAAGATACGATTTTGCACCGTTTTGAAAAATTTGAAAGTGCCGAGCAAATTCTCTTCGAACTTCCATAACAATGTGAGCATCAACCCTCCTGAACTAAAAAATATGAAGTCACATGATTACCACGTCATAATGCAACATTTACTTCCGGTATTGCTTCAGCATTGTTTTCCGCAACATAAGGATCTACGGAATGCTATTCACCGCATTAGTCTCTTTTATAACATTTTGTGCTCAAAGGTGATCAACAGGGAACATCTTCTAAAAGCAAAGGCTAGTTTGGTAGAAGCAATGTGTGTTATTGAAAAACATTTTCCGCCTGCATTTTTTGATATCAGCATTCACCTTATGGTTCATTTAGCCGATGAAGCATTGATTTCTGGTCCTGTTAGATATAGGTGGATGTACCCATTTGAACGGTAAATTACTAATTTTAGTTATGTACATAATTATTCGATTTAAATAGCTATTGATGTCTACATTTTACAATTATTCATCTTCATAGGTTGATGAAAACATATAAAGGATATGTGCGCAACAAAAGATATATTGAAGGGTGTATTGCAGAAGGATATATTGTACAAGAAGCTAGTCTTTACTGCATGGAGTATATGCCAAAAGGAGGTGCTGGCACTCATAAACATACCCGTGAAGCGTTTTTAGACGAGGATGATGAGTTTGCTGATGAAATAGCACTAGATAATGGTAAAGATATAACGTTAACTCAAGTGCAATTTCAACAAGTGCGTAAATGGGTCCTTGATAAATACGACGGATTGGATGAATGGAAGAAGTAAATTCATGAATTTGTTCTGAATTCTTATTATTGTAAATCAATTCATATATATAGTATTTATTGTGTGTTTTTCGTAGGAGGTATAACTCCTATGTTCAAAGCACCAAATCTCAAACTCGAGGCGGGGGTACATCTGGGGAAGCTATTAAAAATTTCACTTTTTGGTTACGTGAGGAGGTATATGTATTAAATATTTAACGTATTTTCGAGTTGACCATACACCTCCTTGACAATGTTTTTTTACTTATTGTGTTTGTTGTAGTTGTTGAAGACCGTCGATCTTGACTCAACTCTTTGGCGGTTAGTTAACGGGCCGAAGTTTGATGCCCGTAGTTATATGAAGTACCAAGTGAATGGGTTTTTATTTTCTCCGAAGAGTTATGAAGAGCGAAAGCTAACACAGGATAGTGGTGTATGCATGAGAGCAATTACACAATTTAGAGCGAGTGGGAAGGATAAAAATTTTAAGGAAGCAGAAACAACTTATTACGGAGTCATTCAACAGATAATTGAGTTGGATTACATTGACTTCAAACAAACAGTTTTTTATTGTGATTGGGTAAAGGTCGAAGATAAGATCAATGGTTGTAAAATAGATTCTGTTTCAAGCTTGATCACAGTTAACTTGGGAAAATTGAAGAATAAAGATAGCGTGAATGATGAGCCATTTATTCTTGCATCGGAAGCGAGTCAAGTGTTCTACTCAAAAGATTTAAAAAATAACGGATGGTTTGTGGTTTTGCATACACCAAAACGGTTGACCATAAATGTGGATGACACTGAGTTTCCCACCGTTTATCAATCAGCTTTTGAAGACAATGAAAAATTAGAAGATCTTATCAAATGCATATGTTAACTTTGTATTACAGAGCAGTTATTGTACCTTAACAAAATATTTATTTAAAATGGTGTAAAATGTAAAATATAGCGTGAATGATAGTAATAGATGCATTATATTTTTTATTAGTGTCATTATAATATTCTGATGGATCCATAAGGATGGATATATTGCAAGAGTTCATTTTGTGTTTGTAGTTGTAGGTACTTACATATGATCACATACATACACACATGTACACATACATACATATGATCAGCTTGACTATTCTTTCTTTCTTTCTTTGTGTTTGTAGGTAGACAGGCAGTTCAAGATATTGTATTTGCACCCTTTAGTTCAGCAGTGCTAAGGTAATATATTTTTGTATTTGCATCCTTTATTTCAGTCAGTATTTTAGATATTGTTTTGAATCCGCTTAAGTTTAAAATTCTGGTGATGCAGGAAGACTTTATCACTGCCGCATTAAAGTGAATGTTCCCCTTCCCGTCCATCCCTATGATCCCCGATTGATGTTAGCCACATTATTGCATGGACTTCCTTCCATAACAAGGTCAAACGCATTATATGACTTAATAAAATTGCTCCAAGCGATTACTGGTAAGCTGCTGTACAGCTGATATAGTAAACAACGTGCCCTTCTGATTTGTCTGATCCCATCAGTTTCTCATCACATTACGATTATTGTCAGTCGGACTGATAAAAATCGTAATGTGGTGAGAAGTTGGTGGGATCAGACAAATCAATAAGGGGACGTTGGTTCATATATCAGATGTACAGCAGCTTAACTGTGATCGCTTGGAGCAAATTTTATTAAGACATATAAGGCGTTTGATCTTGTTATGGAAGGGACTCCATGCAATAAGGTGGCCAACATAAATCGGGCATCACAGGGATGGGCTGGAAGAGGAAGAACTGTATGTCATAATGTTGTTCGGATTATTTTAGGATTTGAGACTTTGCAGGACATAATGTCACAAGATGCCACACCACCGTCAACTGATACAACTTCCCAATCATCCACTTTAAAACGGGAGAAAATTGATATAGACAACTATGGTTCTCCAGTCGGAAAAAATGGTTCAAAGGTCGCTACGAAGATTGGTAAACTAGTAAGGAATCATGTGCCAATCTCATATCCAAGTTGGAAAAAAGTTCCGCCAAATTACAAGGAAGACGTGTGGAATCAATTGGAGGTAATAATGAGCTCCGTTCATTTATAATGCTTTCAATACAGAAATTAAAAATGGTTTACATGCATTTTTTGTTATGCAGAAATATTATGAGCTCGATCCTTTATCAAAGGACCTTATTATGAAAAAAATGTCCGAGGCTTTTAGGAGACACAAGAATGATTTGCGCAAGAATCATTATGACCTTTTCATCACTGACGAAGAAAGAATGAGAAATTGTCCACCGAAAATTGCTCAAGATGATTGGGATGAGTTCATAAGAAACGAATCAAAACCCGAGGCAAAAGAAAAAAGGAAGCGAGGCAAACAAAATAGATCAATGCTCGAATATGGTCATCATTCGGGACGTAAGAGTCACGCTATGATTACTCAAGAAATGGTATGTGTCATTGAATTGGTGCATCACATTGCATATACCGTTAGTTCCAAATATAATTTTAGGTCATTATATGCAGGTCGATTCAAGTAGTCCGGGAACAGAAGTATCACGTCTTCAAGTATGGGAGAAAACGCATAAGAAAAAAGATGGCAGCACGTCAGATGCGACATCTTCCTACTTTGTAAGTTAAACAAATAACAACGCCTCTAAATTAAATTTTCATTATTAATATATATGTATTTACTTTTTAGGACAAAATTGAAAAAGAAAAGGAAACGACGAGTGGTGGTGATGAAGCCGTCTTTATATCAGTGTTTGGTAAAGATGTAAAGGGCAGGAGTCGAAGTATTGGGACCAATATAGCTCCTAGCCAAGTTAAGAGTGCTGCCATTCCATGCAAACGGCTCAAACAGGCCCAAGGAATATATGAGCAACGACTGCAAAATGTGGAGCAAAAATTGATGAAGCTGGACAATATGGATGATAAACTGGAGCGTCTTCTCAGCATAGCCCAAGATAATCGTCAAGTAGGCAGTGAAATCGCATCTTCTCAGTTTTCCACTCCGAACAATCAGTTAATCGACCAAAGATGTGAAATCCTGAACTTCGAGGACGAAGTAATTGCAACAGGTACTATTTTATTAAAATTTGAAGAAAATAATATGTTGCAAAGTCAGTGAATGCTTAACTTCGTGAACGGGAGAGTGTATCAGGAAACATACAGGTCAATTTCACGTCAGGGTTTAGCGATCGAGAAAAAAAAAACGCATATCTTTTCTTTTGTAAAAAGTTCACAGTGAACGTAAGAACCAATGCACCCATCATCTCTGATTCTGCCTGTACATGTTCTCTGACTCACCAAAACCACATCACATATTCATCTCCAATACAATCTGTTACTGCTACCTTCCCTGTCATACTGCACATACAATATTCATCACTTCACCAACTGTCAAGATAACCACCAACTTCTATCCATAACCTCCAAACTGCTATATACATCACTGCCATACTTCTCATTAATCGCTTACAAACTGCCAATACTTCACAATCATATTCCTGCCACTTCAACCAAACTACTACAACACTTCGAGCAACTTCAATAATACATCACAACTGCTATTTCATATCATTGCTGTTTCATATCACTCAACAAACAATACTTCTACCAATACATTCAACTTACAACTGTCAACATCTGCCACTACCCTGAACACACTTCACTACATAACATCCATAGCAACCCCCTGCTGTCATCAACTGTTCAGCGCCACCACACTTCAACCACAGCATCTTGGTTGCCTGAATCTAGTTATGTATTTGATTCCTTGTAATCAGCGATTAGCGTTGAGCCTTTGTGATGATAAGCAGTGACTACTGTTTCTACCATTTATATTCTACGACAGCAATTTTTATGCCACAAACAGTTACTTTGCTTAATACAAGTTTCCAGTAGTGATAATACCCCCTGTAACAGTTTCCAGTAGAATGACTTATGCTTCGATTTGCACGCATTTAATATATATGTTGCTTGGTTGCCAAAAAAATTCTCTGTAATTCACTTCTGGCATTAAACCCAAGTCATTATTAGGCAAATTTGGGTCTAGTTCATATGCTATGAAACTTGGGCCATCGCTGCATGTTTGTGAAATGGTTTTGGGTAGCATGAGTTTTGTTTTTTGTTAGTTCTGTAAATGAAAATCCATATATTCACTCCAAAAATGCTTATATAACAGGTACTATATGTCGAGATTCCACAGCATTAGTAATTCATGGAAAAGCAGTACCACCCACATATGAAAAAGTGCTGTTGGATAAAATTTTATTGCCGAATGAGCTAACCGCCAAAATATGTCGACAATTTACCGAGACCTTTGGGGATGTTGGAGTCGGAGGTTATGTGAGCCATCAGAAGGGTTTGATACGATATCTTTAGTCGGAGGTATTGATATTTCTGACTTGTTCTTTGCATATATTGCTGATTTTCTTTTGTTTTCCTGTACACAATAGTACACACAGTCATGCATACATAAATACAAGCATGCAAGCACCTTTCACAATTTACATTCAAGACTTATCACATGCAAAATAGATATATCAAGTTTTAAGAATTTATAAGGGTGGTTTGCTCACCTGGATAGTTTGACAGAGAGGAAAGAGAACCTGAAAAAGATTTCAAAATCTGGAAATTGAGGCTTGATCAAATTTTCTTTATCCTAACCGTTGTTTGCTTTGAATTGCTTTGTACTAGTAGTCTTGGCTTTAGTTAGATGTATATATATATATATGCCTTGTACTTGTAGTCTTGGCTCTAGTTAGATGTGCAGTTTGCTTTATTACTGCCTGGTCTGTCGTAGATGTACACTTGTAGTTTCTTTTACTGGTCTGCCTTTGATCTTGTTTACAGTCTGGCATAGTATCCATACGCATTTGGTCCAACCAGTTTGTTCTTGTATATCATGTGATGGTTAGTTTGCATCAGTTATTTATGCATTTCAGTACAGTTGCATTCTTGTGCATTGTCTCTGCATTCACTTCAGATATACTGACTTTTGTTTTCATCCCCTGGTTGCTTGGTACATTTCTGTAGCTCCACTGATGGTCTATATTGTGTTGAGCTTCAAGTCTGCACTGCAAATCATTTTGCCTCGAGTTTGTAGCTGCACTGCAAATCATTTCTGTAGCTCCACTGATGGTCTATACTGTGTTGAGCTTCAAGTCTGCACTGCAAACATTGAAGTCTGAAAACTGGAATGCTTTGCCCTGTAATTAATGAAATCTTTGTACTGTAGTGTAATAAACAATGCAGTGTAATAAGTATGATATTCTGGCACGGTAGTATTCTGTTTGCAAAACAATGAGTGTAATTATAAGTTTGATAATACTATTATATCTATGGAATATGTGCGATATGTTTATAGTGTTTGTGTACCAATATTTTGATATATATTGATATTCTGGTATATATACTGAGATATATGCAGTAGTGAGTTACAGATGTGATTTTGTAGGGGCAGGAGCAAACATTATGTGCAACGGTTGTTAACCGTTTCTTTATGTGTGCCTTGGGCAGAAAGCAACGGTTTTAAACCGTTTTTTACTGGACATAAAGCAACGGTTTATACCCGTTGCTTATTGTCCATAAAGCAACGTTTTATACCCGTTGCATATTTCCCAATTTGCAACGGTTAATACCCGTTGCCTTTGATCCAATTTGCAACGGTTTATACCCGTTGCCTTTGACACAATTTGCAACGGTTTATACCCGTTGCCTTTTGGACATAAAACAACGGTTTTTTCCCGTCGCTAAATTCAACCACTCCTGTAAGGAAGACGGTTTTTACCCGTTGCTTTTAGACTTAACAACGGTTTACACCCGTTGTTAATATCTTATAATGGTGTAGTGAATTGTCGAAACCGTATGAAGTAAACTTTTAAGGACATGTGTTATATCATAATTTTTACTTAGTTATACTCAACTACTAAATTATGAATACCGATAATTTCTACTCTTCAGCTTAAAATCGAAAGCTCTATAATATATATAGTTTCTCATAATAATTAAATACCGAGACAATGCCCGATGGTTAGCAGCCTAAAGCATGGTAATGCAAGTGAAGTTGGGCCATCCCAAAAGCAATGGTCACCAAGCCGGCCCCAAACCGAAAGCACAAGCCTCCAGGCATGCTACTCGAAAGTATATGCTATAAGGCTAGCATCTTACCAAAAGCGTAGACCTCAAAACGAGCCTCCAACCGAAAGGCTAAAACCATCCAAGTATACTACAGTTCTGAGGCTACAAATTGCCTTCAGACCATATACTGAGACCCTTTTGTTGCCATTGCTTAAAGAAGCGGCTTCAATCAATCGAAATCAAGCATACAGACCGAGAGCGCCTAACTAAACATATGAGATCAAAACTGCCTCTACTCAAGACTTAAAGTGTCTGGATATGAAACCAAGATCAACAACTAAAATAGCCTTCATCTACATCAATGGCTCAAATAGCTTAAAGCTTATACAGAGCATAAAGGTTATAACACCCAAAGTTATATATAGAAATGCCACGTTAGTATTCTGCATCAATCTGTAATCAACTAGATAATGACACATGTCCAAATACTAGCCCTAAGAGCGGGCCAAATCAGCAATCCAAGAGACAAGCTCTACACTAATGACAGAGTTGCAAGTCACCTATAAATACTATGCACATATGTCCAGGAAAGGGATTCGAACTCTAAAAGCCTGACTGTATATTAACTCATTTGTAATCATCGTAACTTTCCAAACTCAATCTTTTTCCAGATAATTATTAATGGCTGACAGTTCCAACTAGATTTGTAAAGCTACTTACCGCTTATTTGACAAAGTAATAATGACTTAACCACAATGGACGTAGGGAACTGTTTTAAACTACTATAAATTCTCTATATCTTAACTTTCAGCATCTTATTTTCTTACTGCTTTCTTCTTGGGCATCATGCCTTCAGTTGAACCTTGTTTTCATATTATTTCTTCCAGAATTCGCTTCTAGGAATCTAGGGTGTTAATTTGTGACTAAAAATCACGCTAACATCGGGTACTTTTAAATGAGAAGACTAGATAGCAAGTCTGAGATTATTGCATGGATCCGTTCAAAAGACTACCAAGATGTTGGCGCTTTTCTATACTTTTACTTTGGAGCTTATTGTTATTCCACTATGCAGCACCATGAAGCTTGTATTTGTGCTTAACTGTTATTAGATGTGGCAATGAGAGTTTAATTTGATGATATATAAACTCTATTTATATTGTATAACTCATGTGTACCTATTAATCTAATGTTTTATGTGGTTTAATTTAGTTATGCATATCTGTCTCACATATTTTGTATCTATGCTGGTTATTTTATTTTATCCTCTATGATGTGAGGTATATGACAAGTTCTAATTTATATTGGCTATTTTACCATTGACTACTTCATTATATCGGTCAGGTGCCGTTAAAGCGTATTATACAGGTATATTGGATACCGGAGGTGTAAGGCGGTCGTCACACCTTCGTTACATAAAATATGGATCGCTATAAGAGCTAATTAACTCTATGCATTCAATACCCTCGGTCTCATCTAGGAAAGCTTGATTTAGTTCAGTTTTGTTTCGTTAACAAATGTCATCTCAATTCTAGGTTTCAAAAATCACCCCTCTACCTATAATTACCCTATAGCCCTTGTTCCCCATTCGGTCCTTGATTAACATCTTTCGGTTTAATAAGCCTAGATTTATACTTAGCATTTCTTAGCTTTCATACTTAAGTCTTTGTACTTAGCGTTCTAATTCTTTTACTCTTTCTTTGGCTCCACTAGCTTTGGTACTTCCTCTCGGTCCACGTTAAAGTCTATCTATTGAACGTCTAATACTACTTATACATGTGTCGACTTATCACTGGTTTTGACATAGTCCTTTTACAATTATTTAGTACTTTCCAGATGTGTTTAACACATATTGTAGATCTGGTATGTTAACCAATTATTAAATACTTTACTCATTTAAATTACCTTCTAGCATCTAATATTTTCCTTTTGGCACTCATCAAATTCCCTTCGGCTCAGTATATTTGATAGAGTTAGGAGTATTTCCTAGGGTTAATTCTATAATTTACTATAAATTGTTAACTCTGCAATTAATTCTCGTTCATAATAAAGATGTATTTTCTTTCTATTATCTATCTGTTATGATGTATTCTAAATAATTAAATGTTTTATTGAAATATATTTAACAGAAAATACATAAATGGTGTGTTTGTGATACTAAATGAAAATAGCTATAATTATGGGTATTGGATCGTGATATAATAAACGCATCATTTTAAATATTTCTAGTCAAGATGCATTGTGACTGGATATCAATGCATCCATTAAGACTAGAGTATGTAACACTCTCCAAATATTGGGTAGTGTATTTCTTATGACTACTGAGAGCACCAAGGGGTTACGTACTGATAGTTATAGGATAATCATGGAATGACTCACTTGATAGTTTTCTATTGCTTAACATAACTAAGGTCAAACAAGAAAATATCGATGTGACTAATTTACACAGTTCTCCTGACTTGAGAATACTATTGATCTTAATATGAAAGCTCCGCTTTGATTAAAGCCAAATCATAATACGATGTCCATCGAGTGACTATATTTGGGTCGAGTGGTAGTATTGGAGAAACACTATTCAATAGAGGATTTGTCTCCTCGATTATATAGGGTTAATATCATTGTCAAATTAAGTCAACTCTAAAAATCTCTGGCAGAGTAGTTTGGTTAATAATAATTGTTATTATTGAACCAAGGACTTTGCGTTTGGACTATAGAGTTGAATATGGACGGTATTGGAATTTTGACCATTGCCAAATTCTATATGTCCAAAGTGATATAGTTTTGGCAAAGAGAATTGGAGCAAATAATCATCACTACTAGGTAATGCTTAAAAAGTAATTGGATTTTACAGAAACCAAGTAAGCGATAAATTTGGTAAGTGATGTGTGAACATTAATCTTTAAATTGTTCGGTATTAATCGCTGACCAAATTTACACCTAAAGAGTCACATAACCAAAACATTGCATACTCCTTTGACTACATGATTTAATTAATTTGTAATTGTTATAAATTAATCAAATTAATTCATATTTATGAAATATTAGTTTTAATTTTTTTTAGTTGACGTGTTGGACAACATTAATAAATATATTTAGAATATTTATAAATATATTAATCGATATGCGATATCGGTACACGTTTAAATTGGATTTACATGCGATGAATATTGTTTGGGCTTGAAGTCGGTTTGAAGCCCATATGGGGCATAGAAATTTTGACCATGAGATCGTGGAATGGGCAGCCATGAGATGGTAATAGGGGTTGGTTTTGAAGTGATAATAGGTAGAGAATGAGTAAGAGAAAAAATGGGATCTTGATCCTAATTTATCTCTTTAGTCTCTCCTTTATATAAAGACCTTAACCCTCATTCTAAAGCTAGTTTTTTAGCCTCCGCCATTCTCTTGCTGGCCAAAAATAATACCCCCACTCCTCCAATATTGTAACGACCCGGAATTTTTGAACATTCGCATCCATTATAAGTGTATAGGTAGACACTCATGTCGGGATTGAATTGCTCAAAATACCGCGTTGTTAATTTAAATTTGGCAAAACTGAACATATACATTAAATAAATAATCACATATCACAGACACAGAGTAATAAGTGCAGCGGAAATAAAAGAGATAGTAGTTCATGAAGCTACTATATGAATATATAAGATACATCAGAGTTTTACAACAGAAGAGTAATATGATACATCAGAGTTAAACCAGATACAACGGAAGAGTAACACGATACATCAGATACAAATCAGAATACATCACTGGAATCATCGAATACAGAAAGCAGAATAAATGGCTGGATCTTCAAGCAAAGCTCCAACTCCAAAGGTGAGTCTCAAATACTGGTACACTCAGTCTGACCCGAGCGTAAAGCAAAAACACAAGACACTCGAGTCAGGATTAACATTCTTATATTAATAAATCCAACTCAAGTGAAATAGCAATTGAAATACAAGTAACTCAAAGGATGTTTGGAATAACCATCCTTTAAGGATCCGTTAAACTATCTACTATGTAGTAGTATACGCTAAGTAGATAATGTCTATCATTAATAATAAGATATCAAAATAGCGTTAAGTCATGGCCCATTCCACCCTTAACACATTTTTATTCCCAAAAGCATATACAAGACCGTAGTTTCCCCAAAACCGGAAGTCACCAGAGGGCAATCCATATACTAAAGGTACAAATCAAAATCGTAGTGGTCGCGTATAAATGGAATACAAGTATGACAAGGCACGTGAGGCAATACCCAAGGTAGTGATACTACCGTTCGCCTGATCCGGACTGGCGAGAACGCAACGCCGCAGCGCCCGCAACACCGTGAAACAACACTCCCAAAATCAAGGGTGCACCAATCGACAACAAGTATAAGTAGTTCGAAGAAGTGTGTCCACTTGAGGTAGCTAATCCTCCATTGGCCTGGCACAGCTCCTGTTTTAGTCATTTCCAATTTGACACAAGTGTCAAGGCTATCCATTATCGTTCTCTTTCTTCAGTCAACACGTACATCATTCCAACCACTTCATTCTGGATCATCACTCCGCGCATAGTTATTAAAGTGGTTTTCGGTTTAGATAGAGAGTATATCCATAACCGAATTCCGGTCTCTTTAATAACTTTCGTAATTATTACACCGATTGGTCGTTTATTTATTTCAAAACCAAATCAATTTCAATTCAATTAGAATTCGTAAATCAACATTTCATTTGTCTTTCAAAACCAATTTCCAATAATTTACGTTTCAAAACTTCTAAATTTACCATTTCAAAATCTTACAATTCAATTTCAATTTCCTTTAAAACAATTCAAATATTGATTCAAGTTCGTATATAAGTTTCATTTCGAAAATCATTTAAATCAATTTAATTTAACATTCAAATCAATTTAAACTCATTTATCGATTCCATTCAATATTCATTAAGTAAATTTGCCATTCAAAATAATTTCTGTTTAATCCCCAATTCATTAAATCTATTATTTAAATTCGACTTCCTTATTTCAAAACTTACAATTTGAATTAAATTAAATTCATCAAATCAAATCCTTAAATTTTCAAGTCTTACATTAATTTTAATAAATCACATTTTATTTCTTGCTAAAGAAATTCAATTTCACTTATTTACTTTCTTAAATAATTTTCCAAAACTTAATTAATAAAGAAAACTCAATTTCAATTATTTATGAAGTAAATTCACTTATTCAAAAGTTCAATTTTACTTATTAAAGAATTCAATTCAATTTGATCATTAAATCATTCAATCTCATTAAATTATTAAATTGTTCAAAACTTAATTATTAAATAATTTCAAGGTTTAATATTTCAAACTTAATTATAATTTCAAACTTAATTATAATTTCAAACTTAATTATTAAATCATTTCAAAGTTAATTCAATCATTTCTTAATTTAAACAACGTTCTTCCATCAATTACATTGTTAATATTTTGTTTCAGATTATTAAATATTAACATTTTCCTTTCATCAAAAATTCCAATTTCAACTTCATTTCAAAACCATAATATTTATTCAAATAAAATCTTCATTTTATTTTAAATCAATTTATTGACCAATCGGGTTTTATTTAATTATCTATCCTAAGTCAAAGTTCAATTTGGGTATTTATCATTTCAACCCGATTCCAATTCAATTCAAAATCAAAACATAGCAAAGGGAACTTGCAGTGTGATAACTGGGATGGTGTCAAAGTAAATAAACAAGCAATAACAATAATCAATATCAATCCAATAATCAATTCAAATAATCCCGAAATAACCGTATTAATTCGCATTGTTATTTGTACGAATTAATATAATTATTTCTAGAATCTACACTATCATTTCATGTAGATTAAAGATTATTACATTTCGGTATTTTCACTTGTCATTCGATTTACAATTCATACATCATCAATTTAACAACATACATTCAGTGGTTCAAAATGTAATTAAACAAATCCTACGTGTCAATAAATTTAACAGTTAAGGGGTCATATTATACAAATGTCAGTTAATCAAATTTAACATTTAACTATCCTATATCAATTTCAATTGCATACTATTTATCACTTTAACAATAAAAATTTAACGTCCAATATAAACATCAACAATCAGTCAATTATCAGCCAAACTGTATTATCATCACATAAATAATTAACAGATAATGGTGTCAAATGTCATAGGTGAACTGATACAGGCAATAGCATATATAACAGTGTAATTAACTAACAGCAGCATATTTCAATTGTCGTTTCAATTGAAATCAAATTTAATAAATAAAAGAACGTTAATCATGAGTGAGTGCTCACCTTCCGAGGCTAGAGGATAGACAATGAAATGTGTTACGGACCCAAGCACTAATTTCCAAGCAAATTGGATTGGCACGAATTTGACGTTCAAAGCTGACGGCAAGGAATTTGACGAAGTCGAGTTAGAGCTGGATCGATGAAGATAAACGGTATGAGTGAACTTATTTCTATATGCATAACTATGTATAAACTATTATGTATATCAAAATCCTATTCTAACGGAAATTAAATTTCAAAATATATACTTTAAAATAAAACATAAATTTATAACTAATGTGTAAACATAATACATGGTACGCCATCTATAATATAATAATGCATATCTATCACCTTTATAATACATGCTGTATCTAAACAACAGAGAAATATATGCACCCATATAAATCAACAGCCTATGCAACCATTTAAAAACGTGTGCAACTATGAATAATTGCATTGATAAAATATAGGGTAGACTCATCAGCAACTCCCAAACTTACAAGTGACCAATACATACGTAACATATAAAATGATACCTATTTTTTTAGAAATATATACTTATAAGTTATAAATATATAAACAGCAAAATATAGGTGCAACTACCCTACCTTCAACTATAAACAACATCTATGCAGACTCATATACCCATTACATTAAACTAAATATCTATTTAAACTACATAACTTACTTTATATAATATATTCAACTCAACCGTTCCTGTACAAATATATGTAACCCATATATACAAGTAAACATATTATAAACTTATATAATTTCCTTATCTAATATATATGTAGTGTCCGAAGTTATATTTTAACTTAAACTATTACAAACACACTCAATTCCATATAAACTTATACAAAACCCATAGGTACTGTAACTTTTATGAAATGCATATATGTACTAATATACAACATTCAACCCTTTTTTTTCCAAATCAAATCAAGAATACAAAAACTAATTCTTAGTTCATTTCCAACTTGTATACTACAGCAAACTATACTTACATACAAGAGAGGATGAAGGTGAAGTTCCGGGGAGTCGGGTCATGGGTAGGTCAGACTGAGAGTAGGACGGAAGTGAGGGGGCTGAGCGGTGTCTGGGTGATGCACGATGGGAATGCGGGCGAACTGGTCTTGCTGGCCATGGTGGTGGGACGATTGGCGACTGGAGTTTGGTGGATGGGCGTGGCTTATGGTGGTGCGGCGGCAGTGGAGGAATAGAGGTGTCGTGGCCGAAGGGTTTGGATGGCATAGAGGTCGAAGGTAGGCGGAGGTCAGGGTGATGCTCGCGGAGGCTGGCGGTTGCCGTGGCTATGGCGCGGAGGTAGGGAAAGGCACGAGCTGTTGAGTGGTTGGTTTCAGGCGGGATGGGGTCTGACGTGGAGGATCGGAGTTGGAAGGTAACGGTGGGCGAAGCACGAGGGAAGGAAAGCACTACGTGGGGTAGGATGATGATCACGGTGGAAAAACATGGCAGCTTGCTTCGGTGTTGGAGTGCGTGGGAAGGTCGGAGGCAAGGCAGTGGGATGGATCAGTTCCTGGTGGAGACGAGCGGATCTGACACATTGCCTTTAAAAAAAAATTTCTTTCAGTCTGAAGCTTGCATGAATATATTACAGAGTGATGAAAACAAAACAAACGAAAGATAAGAAAAGGGGGAGAGGAAGGAGGAGGGGACGTGTGAGGAGGCAGACCCACAATGTGAAGAGCAACAGTTTACATAAATTTTTCCTCTTCAAAACGTAAAATGAATTGGGAAAGGCAACAACAGTTAAGTATGGAACCTTGGTAATAGTGAAAGCCAGACTTTAATTTGAATTTTATTAAGAGAAAGTGGCTACTGGAATATATTGCAGGCACGCGAAAAGACAGATCAATCAAAAGTTAAGTACGGAACCGATACAGAAATCGTTCTTTAGATTTCGTCGCACATCGGACTCCAAAATGCACAAACGAATATACCGTAGAGATCAGCACGACGAGACGATCACAACGGTATACAGATATCAGTGGCACGAATCGAATTATAAAAATTCGAATTTTCTACTTACGGAAATGCAAGAAAAACGCTGAAAAATAAGATCGACGGAGCCAAAGATGTCCGAATTTGGAAAAACGACAAACTGAAATCTTGCTCAGAAGATGATTTAGAATTTTTCTATATAAAAATATTTAGGTTTCGGAAACATTTTATTTTCATCGCTTTTTAACTGATTAAATTGAAGTGAATTTACGTGCGAAATAAACTTTCGTATTTTCGGACGAAAGTTTACCAGTTGCTATGTTTAACTAGACGTATTCTAGATATCAAATTTATATTTCAAAATTTTATCGTTTAAAATTTCACAAAATTTCAACTAATTACGTTATTAAAACAGTTGAAATTTACGGGTCGTTACACTCTCCCCCACTCAAAACTTTTCGTCCCCGAAAAGGAATGAGGTAGGAGAATAGAAACAACCATAAAGAAAAACAGATTTGAAATACAAAATAACAATTAATTTAAACCGTATAAATTTAAATTTAAATTAATTGATATTCAATAATTGATTTAATCCATTTGATTTCACTAAAATCAATATTAACTATTTCTAAATTCGTTATCTTATTATCCCATTTTCTTCAATTTAAAATTTCTAAAACCATAAATTTTGAATAGTCTTTTATTATAATCATATTTTCTTCAACAATTTTAAATTCTTCTTTATTCCAAATTACTGTTAAATTTATTCTACTTAATATATCTACTCACATATATTTAACCCATATAATTTTTTTTAAAACATAAAAGTTTCGATTAAAATTAATTTACATCTATTAATTTCTTTTAAATTCAATGTATTTTCATATGTTGATCAAATTTCAATTTATTAATTCTTTCAAAACAAATTTATTTCATTATTAACTGAGTTTACTTATTATCCTATCTAACTCTATTAACATCTTAATAATCAAAATTTAGTGTATAACATTTATTATAAACACTCAAATTTTATTTATAAATTCAATTTATCTTATATATCATCCAATTACATATTTAACTTCTGAATGATTTAGGTAAGTTGTATTAGAATGCAGTTGAACAATATACAAATAAAATTTTCCCAATTCAATTATTCAAGTTTAAATATTTATTCCAAATTTGGTTTCATTTATAATTAAAATCATCATTTAACAAAACTTAAGAATTAGATTTCCGATTAACTTTAAACAGTTTAGAGATATATATAATATATTTATATCAAATCAAATTAAATTTTAAAATAAGATACCTATATATATGTAAATCAAAATATATTGAAGAAATTCAAATCAAATATATTTTTTTTTCTCAAAACAAAACCGTAGCAAAGCTACAGAATGGTTTCTCCACTTCGAAACTCGAAAATGAATATCGATGATGCGGCCGCCATCACCGAAATTATTTTCCAGCGACAAAGAGAAGAGCACTGATTTCAACATTTTAAAATTCTTTGAAAACGATTTCTATTCGAAAATACTTTCAATAATATACTTTAAAATTTTAAAACCAAAGTTTGAAATCACCGGAATCAAATTATCAAATTCTGAATTAGATTCATTTCAAATTCAAATCAATTTATAACCAAGTTTATAAATTCATTCATTTATATTATGCAATAGCCAATGGTTTACAAAACAATGAATGAAAATCAAATATTATTATTTTCAGAGAACAAATTCATTAACAATTTAATTTCAGAAAACTTATATTTATATATAATATAATCATTCAAAACTATTTTGTTTATCAAATTTGAAAACAACATTTTTAATATAACTTTAGAAATACATTTCTTTGCTCGACGATACAGGAATGGGTTTTCAAAATAAGGATAGGGATTCAAATTTTTGTTGACTTAAATCAAAGAGAATTTTGATTCGAAAATAAGTTTGAAACAGAAGATAAGATAATTCAATTACCACAATCGGGAGATGGATGAGTTTATTTAATTCACGGGCAACCTTAACCGGGTCGTCCGTAACTTCAAGAATAAGATCGATGCAGAATTCCGAGGTAAATCAACATCAGATTTCAAGGGACAGAATTTTAAGCATAGCAGGAGATAGATAGCATCGCAACCGAGGATACAGAAATCTCCGGTAAATCAATGCTTATTGTAAAGGAGTTTCACCCCTTTACAATCATTCGAAATTTGGCGAGATCGCCGATTCATTATAAGGGTCATTCGAAATAGAGTTATGGGATGCTCCAGAATTGAAAGAAGACGAATAGTGAGGGGGCACGAATGAATTTTTGGAATCGTAGGGAACGTTCCAAAATTCAAAGGAATCGAATCAGAAGGAAGAGATGGAAACTCGAATGAGAGTGATTCTGTAAATACATTTACCCTATATGTTAAGTTTTGCCTAGAGCTACCAAAGCTCTGATACCAACTGTAACGACCCGGAATTTTTGACCATTCGCATCCATTATAAGTGTATAGGTAGACACTCATGCCGGGATTGAATTGCTCAAAATACCGCGTTGTTAATTTAAATTTGGCAAAACTGAACATATACAGTAAATAAATAATCACAGATCACAGACACAGAGTAATAAGTGCAGCGGAAATAAAAGAGATAGTAGTTCATGAAGCTACTATATGAATATATAAGATACATCAGAGTTTTACAACAGAAGAGTAATATGATACATCAGAGTTAAACCAGATACAACAGAAGAGTAACACGATACATCAGATACAAATCAGAATACATCACTGGAATCATCGAATACAGAAAGCAGAATAAATGGCTGGATCTTCAAGCAAAGCTCCAACTCCAAAGGTGAGTCTCGAATACTGGTACACTCAGTCTGACCCGAGCGTAAAGCAAAAACACAAGACACTCGAGTCAAGATTAACATTCTTATATTAATAAATCCAACTCAAGTGAAATAGCAATTGAAATACAAGTAACTCAAAGGATGTTTGGAATAACCATCCTTTAAGGATCCGTTAAACTATCTACTATGTAGTAGTATACACTAAGTAGATAATGTCTATCAGTAATAATAAGATATCAAAATAGCGTTAAGTCATGGCCCATTCCACCCTTAACACATTTTTATTCCCAAAAGCATATACAAGACCGTAGTTTCCCCAAAACCGGAAGTCACCAGAGGGTAATCCATATACTAAAGGTACAAATCAAAATCGTAGTGGTCGCGTATAAATGGAATACAAGTATGACAAGGCACATGAGGCAATACCCAAGGTAGTGATACTACCGTTCGCCTGATCCGGACTGGCGAGAACGCAACGCCGCAGCGCCCGCAACACCGTGAAACAACACTCCCAAAATCAAGGGTGCACCAATCGACAACAAGTATAAGTAGTTCGAAGAAGTGTGTCCACTTGAGGTAGCTAATCCTCCATTGGCCCGGCACAGCTCCTGTTTTAGTCATTTCCAATTTGACACAAGTGTCAAGGCTATCCATTATCGTTCTCTTTCTTCAGTCAACACGTACATCATTCCAACCACTTCATTCTGGATCATCACTCCGCGCATAGTTATTAAAGTGTTTTTCGGTTTAGATAGAGAGTATATCCATAACCGAATTCCGGTCTCTTTAATAACTTTCGTAATTATTACACCGATTGGTCGTTTATTTATTTCAAAACCAAATCAATTTCAATTCAATTAGAATTCGTAAATCAACATTTCATTTGTCTTTCAAAACCAATTTCCAATAATTTACGTTTCAAAACTTCTAAATTTACCATTTCAAAATCATACAATTCAATTTCAATTTCCTTTAAAACAATTCAAATATTGATTCAAGTTCGTATATAAGTTTCATTTCGAAAATCATTTAAATCAATTTAATTTAACATTCAAATCAATTTAAACTCATTTATCGATTCCATTCAATATTCATTAAGTAAATTTGCCATTCAAAACAATTTCTGTTTAATCCCCAATTCATTAAATCTATTATTTAAATTCGACTTCGTTATTTCAAAACTTACAATTTGAATTAAATTAAATTCATCAAATCAAATCCTTAAATTTTCAAGTCTTACATTAATTTTAATAAATCACATTTTATTTCTTGCTAAAGAAATTCAATTTCACTTATTTACTTTCTTAAATAATTTTCCAAAACTTAATTAATAAAGAAAACTCAATTTCAATTATTTATGAAGTAAATTCACTTATTCAAAAGTTCAATTTTACTTATTAAAGAATTCAATTCAATTTGATCATTAAATCATTCAATCTCATTAAATTATTAAATTGTTCAAAACTTAATTATTAAATAATTTCAAGGTTTAATATTTCAAACTTAATTATAATTTCAAACTTAATTATTAAATCATTTCAAAGTTAATTCAATCATTTCTCAATTTAAACAACGTTCTTCCATCAATTACATTGTTAATATTTTGTTTCAGATTATTAAATATTAACATTTTCCTTTCATCAAAAATTCCAATTTCAACTTCATTTCAAAACCATAATATTTATTCAAATAAAATCTTCATTTTATTTTTAAATCAATTTATTGACCAATCGGGTTTTATTTAATTATCTATCCTAAGTCAAAGTTCAATTTGGGTATTTATCATTTCAACCCGATTCCAATTCAATTCAAAATCAAAACATAGCAAAGGGAACTTGCAGTGTGATAACTGGGATGGTGTCAAAGTAAATAAACAAGCAATAACAACAATCAATATCAATCCAATAATCAATTCAAATAATCCCGAAATAACCGTATTAATTCGCATTGTTATTTGTACGAATTAATATAATTATTTCTAGAATCTACACTATCATTTCATGTAGATTAAAGATTATTACATTTTGGTTTTTTCACTTGTCATTCGATTTACAATTCATACATCATCAATTTAACAACATACATTCAGTGGTTCAAAATGTAATTAAACAAATCCTACGTGTCAATAAATTTAACAGTTAAGGGGTCATATTATACAAATGTCAGTTAATCAAATTTAACATTTAACTATCCTATATCAATTTCAATTGCATACTATTTATCATTTTAACATTAAAAATTTAACGTCCAATATAAACATCAACAATCAGTCAATTATCAACCAAACTGTATTATCATCACATAAATAATTAACAGATAATGGTGTCAAATGTCATAGGTGAACTGATACAGGCAATAGCATATATAACAGTGTAATTAACTAACAGTAGCATATTTCAATTGTCGTTTCAATTGAAATCAAATTTAATAAATAAAAGAACGTTAATCGTGAGTGAGTGCTCACCTTCCGAGGCTAGAGGATAGACAATGAAATGTGTTACGGATCCAAGCACTAATTTCCAAGCAAATTGGATTGGCACGAATTTGACGTTCAAAGCTGACGGCAAGGAATTTGACGAAGTCGAGTTAGAGCTGGATCGATGAAGATAAACGGTATGAGTGAACTTATATCTATATGCATAACTATGTATAAACTATTATGTATATCAAAATCCTATTCTAACGGAAATTAAATTTTAAAATATATACTTTAAAATAAAACATAAATTTATAACTAATGTGTAAACATAATACATGGTACGCCATCTATAATATAATAATGCATATCTATCACCTTTATAATACATGTTGTATCTAAACAACAGAGAAATATATGCACCCACATAAATCAACAGCCTATGCAACCATTTAAAAACGTGTGCAACTATGAATAATTGCATTGATAAAATATAGGGTAGACTCATCAGCAACTCCCAAACTTACAAGTGACCAATACATACGTAACATATAAAATGATACCTATTTTTTTAGAAATATATACTTATAAGTTATAAATATATAAACAGCAAAATATAGGTTCAACTACCCTACCTTCAACTATAAACAACATCTATGCAGACTCATATACCATTACATTAAACTAAATATCTATTTAAACTACATAACTTACTTTATATAATATATTCAACTCAACCGTTCCTGTACAAATATATGTAACCCATATATACAAGTAAACATATTATAAACTTATATAATTTCCTTATCTAATATATATGTAGTGTCCGAAGTTATATTTTAACTTAAACTATTACAAACACACTCAATTCCATATAAACTTATACAAAACCCATAGGTACTGTAACTTTTATGAAATGCATATATGTACTAATATACAACATTCAACCCTTTTTTTTTTCAAATCAAATCAAGAATACAAAAACTAATTCTTAGTTCATTTCCAACTTGTATACTACAGCAAACTATACTTACATACAAGAGAGGATGAAGGTGAAGTTCCGGGGAGTCGGGTCATGGGTAGGTCAGACCGAGAGTAGGACGGAAGTGAGGGGGCTGAGCGGTGTCTGGGTGATGCACGATGGGAATGCGAGCGAACTGGTCTTGCTGGCCATGGTGGTGGGACGATTGGCGACTGGAGTTCGGTGGATGGGCGTGGCTTATGGTGGTGCGGCGGTAGTGGAGGAATGGAGGTGTCATGGCCGAAGGGTTTGGATGGCATAGAGGCCGAAGGTAGGCGGAGGTCAGGGTGATACTCACGGAGGCTGGCGGTTGCCGTGGCTATGGCGCGGAGGTAGGAAAGGCACGAGCTGTTGAGTGGTTGGTTTTAGGCGGGGTGGGGTCTGACGTGGAGGATCGGAGTTGGAAGGTAACGGTGGGCGAAGCACGAGGGAAGGAAAGCACTGCGTGGGGTAGGATGATGATCACGGTGGAAAAACGTGGCAGCTTGCTTCGGTGTTGGAGTGCGTGGGAAGGTCGGAGGCAAGGCAGTGGGATGGATCAGTTCCTGGTGGAGACGAGCGGATCTGACACATTGCCTTTAAAAAATTTTTTCTTTCAGTCTGAAGCTTGCATGAATATATTACAGAGTGATGAAAACAAAACAAACGAAAGATAAGAAAAGGGGGAGAGGAAGGAGGAGGGGACGTGTGAGGAGGCAGACCAACAATGTGAAGAGCAACAGTTTACATAAATTTTTCCTCTTCAAAACGTAAAATGAATTGGGAAAGGCAACAACAGTTAAGTATGGAACCTTGGTAATAGTGAAAGCCAGACTTTAATTTGAATTTTATTAAGAGAAAGTGGCTACTGGAATATATTGCAGGCACGCGAAAAGACAGATCAATCAAAAGTTAAGTACGGAACCGATACAGAAATCGTTCTTTAGATTTCGTCGCACATCGGACTCCAAAATGCACAAACGAATATACCGTAGAGATCAGCACGACGAGACGATCACAACGGTATACAGATATCAGTGGCACGAATCGAATTATAAAAATTTGAATTTTCTACTGGCGGAAATGCAAGAAAAACGCTGAAAAATAAGATCGACGGAGCCAAAGATGTCCGAATTTGGAAAAACGACAAACTGAAATCTTGCTCAAAAGATGATTTAGAATTTTTCTATATAAAAATATTTAGGTTTCGGAAACATTTTATTTTCATCGCTTTTTAACTGATTAAATTGAAGTGAATTTACGTGCGAAATAAACTTTCGTATTTTCGGACGAAAGTTTACCAATTGCTATGTTTAACTAGACGTATTCTAGATATCAAATTTATATTTCAAAATTTTATCGTTTAAAATTTCACAAAATTTCAACTAATTACGTTATTAAAACAGTTGAAATTTACGGGTCGTTACAAATATTTTCAAGCTCAAATCAAATAAAATCAAAGTTATTCGATAGTTGGTAGTCAACAATTCGAAGCTAGCACCTTCAACATTGGAATAGGATTCGAAGGAGCTCGTATTCTCATTTGAACGTCTATTCAATATGCTTTGGTAAAGGTATGTATCCAATCTATAATTATAAATTAATGTTCTATCATTTTATATTTTATGATGTTTACATGGATATGTGACGAATCTAGTATATCAGTACATTGTCACATTGGTGATGGTTATATGTTTATGTGTTTATACATAATAATCTTTTTATACAACATAATAGTACTAATGGCATGATATAAAAAAATAAAAATAATTTTTTAATAATTTAGAAAAATTTATATTACATAAATCATATAAGTTTCATAAATATAAATAATAAATATTACATCATACAAATTGTGTTTTAAAATTTTATATAATTAGTTTTAAACCTGCAAGGTTTTCGACATATTTTTTTTATATGTATGTATGTATGTATACATTATTTAAATATTATTTAATTAAATAAATTTCATAAATTTGTAACATCAATAAATATACCATACAAAATATGTTTTAGATTTTATAAAATTAACTTCATACCTAATAAGCTTTTTAGCAAGTAAAAAAATTAATTTTTATATAAATTAAATATATACTTTTAGAAATTAATAATTAAGTATAAAATTGATTTTAAATTATAATATATATATATATGAATATACTTAAAATATTGTTCAGAATTTGATAAAATATTAATATAAAAAATTTATGTTCAAAAATAATTTTTCTTATTTTTACTTTATGAATTTCCAGACAAAATTTAATTTAATTGAATATTTATATAAAATATTTTGTCATGAGCATAATTGGATGTGTATATTGGACACACATACTGTATATTTCATTTATGTATTAACCTATATATATTAGCAAATTATTTATAACTATATATATGTTGTATGTATATTTAAAAAAGGCTTATTTTTGGATTCTATAATAAAATAAATAAATTTTTAATATTTTATTTAAAATGATTCTGCATTTATTTACTTACACACACACATACGCATACATATATAATTATAAATATTTCATAAATGCTTTATATACTTGTATGTAATCAAAATTAAATACAGATATGTATGTATATTTGTAATACTATATATATAATTTAAAGCATATAAGCATAAATTTGGATGATATATTTGTATATTAGAGGCAGTAACATGTCCATTGCGGTAAAAATCTCAGTACTCATATACGGGCATATCAAGTCTTACACGGATTGCTATATTACACATGCACACACACATATATGTGTATATAAGGCACATATACGTATAATAAAATATTAATTACATAATATAAAACTATATTATAAATTTAAATTAAAAAAATGATTTCTGAAATTTAGAAATGTTCTAAATGAATTAGACTTCATAGGCCCAATAAATATTCAAATGATAAAGAAATTTGAAATTCATCGTTTTCTTCCATTGCGAGCACGCCTAGTTCCAACAATATTTTCATCCAGAAATTAATTATAATATTACTAAAAAATCTTAGAAAATATACACATGAAATTCTTTTCATAAAAATTCTTGAACTCCCTATTTCTAGCCATTTCTATAATATATGGTTCTTAGATAATCCATATCTAATTATTTATTTATGGAAATTTTTATAAATCAAAACTCATCTCTATAAATGTGTTTAGAACATCATATTAAATTTTCGGCTCATTTAAATCACAAGAAGCATAAGAAATGATCATAATTAGATTTGATTGTGGGTACTTACAAAGGAAAACGAGATTAGAGAATGTACTACTCACCTAGATTTCTTAGTTAAATGATCTTTCTAGTTCCCTTAGCTTTGATCCTTTTCTTTTCCTTTTTCTCTTGCTTAGGCCACCACCATTAAATGCTTCAAGATTTGATTTAATTTGACTGTAAAATGAAATGAGAAGAGAGTGATGAAACCATTTGGAAAGACATGCAATAACCTCCCTACGGCCCATCGACCCACCACTCTCTTTCTTATTTAATTCATTTTAGCTAATTCCTTAACTAACAACATTGATATGTAAATGTAGACCTATATACTTATCACACACCATTTTATTGTTTAACTCCATAATTGAATCAATTAAATCTTTATTCTCATAATTAATTCTTTAATGGTTTATTTTTAATTTATGAGGTGTTCTTGGGTTCCTGCCCATTTATAGGAATTTCATCCTCGAAATTCAAATATGGCACGATAGTGATTCTTGTAGGAACTGGATCTGTTCACATTGAAAGTTATAAACGAGTTTCAAAAAAATATATTATTGGATCTTTACTGGGCCTATGAAGTCTACTTTATTTAGAATATTTCTAAATATTATTTAAATAAAATCTTTTATTTAATTTAAATTATAAACTATATAGTTATATTTAATTTATATCTTGATACACACGCACGCACACACATATGTATTTATGTTTGTATGTATATGTGTGTGCGCACGCGCTTGTGTAACGTATCAACCCGTGCAAGGTATAACATGCCCGTGCGTAGATGTTGGGATTTACATCACAACAGACAAGTTAGCTCATCCAATATGCATGTATATATTGTCCAAATATATGCGTGTATACTCATATTATTATTTGTAAATAAATATTATATGTGTGTGTATGTATATATAATCATATGAATAAAATATTAATATTATATATACATATTATGTATTAGATTTATATAAATAAATTATTTATAAATATCAGAATAATATTTTAAACCATGTGTAAATAAGCATATATTTTTTTCTAAAAATGTATATATACTTTAATTTAAATACACACACACATATAAATATATCCATAACAAAATATACATATAAATAATATAAAAAACATTTGATAAATATGAAATATCAGGTCTTACGCACATCTCAACAAATAATTTATCATTATTTTTTAATTTTAAAATACATTTTAAATAAATATTCATTCGAAAATTAATAAAATATCAATAAAAAATTAATTTTGAAATTTTAAATTTACAGTAGATCCTAAATGATATTTGTGGTTTGAAATTTTTTTTCACATTTGGTTGGTTTAAATTAATTTTAAAATTATTTATTTATTTTCGACCAAATTAAACAATTAATTTTAAAAATAAAAGGATGGTTTTTTTATTTTTCGACTAAGAGCTTATTTGATGTTGACATAATTTTATAAAATTTAAAAAATTATTTTCATAACATACTTGAATTAATATAATTTTTTTATTTAGCAAATTGATTTAAACAGTAATAAATAATAAAAAATATTTTTTACTGCTGAAAATTAATATTAATATAATAATTTATATATAAAATTATATGAACAATTTTAACCATAGTATGATGTTGTAATTAATTATAACCTATATATATGTATTTAAATTATATATATTAATTCAATAAAATATGAAATTATTTATTTTTATATATGGCTGCATTGACCTGATATATATATGATAAAAACTATTTTTTTTAAAACATAAATATATACATGCATATAACCAAACTACTTTATATACCTGCATATCTGAATCGTTACCTAACTAGTAATATATTATATATACATATATAATAAAATATTATACCAAAAATTATTAACTATAATCTGATAAAATCATACCTTAATCTCAAAGCCTTGAAGTACTCTTTGAAAAGGTAATTTCTCTACTTTGAAACTCTTTCCAATTCAGCAGATAGCTAGTCCTTGAACTGTTGACCTTCAGCTGTCGAATAGTGATCAGATCTAACTTGATTTAAGCTTGTAGTAATGGAGGGATAAGAGTAAATTTTTGCTAGCAAGCAAATAAAAGAGGAGGCAGCCAAAAAGATCAAATCTAATTAGATTAGAGATGCTTATATAGTGGATGGAAAGGAGATAAAAGTGTATCCGATCTCCTACTCATTCTCCTTTAATCCAAGCCATCCAAAGCCAAGCCTTTCTAACCTAAAATGAGCCACCTCCTAAAGATGTTTGCTGTCAAAATTCTACCCCTATGATGGGCCTTAAAAACCATTCAAGCCAAAATAAAATATTATACAATTAAATCCAATTTAATTATTTAACGATATCGTATATCGATTGATATATTTATAACTATTATAAATATATTTTATAATATTTATTCACCAAATCATAATCAAAATTTTATATTTAATATTTCATAAACATTAATTAATTTAATCATTTTATAACAATTAAAAATTAATTAAATCGTTTGGCCAAAGAAGAATTCATCGTTTTAGTTGTGTGACTCGTCAAGTGTAAATTTGCTCAGCGATTAATATCAAACTGTTCGACTATTAACGTTCACACATCACTTAGCAGGTGGTGTGACATTTTGGCCAAGTTTATCGCTTACTTTGTTTCGGTAAAATCTAATTATACATTATTAAGCGTTATCTGGTTATGACTTTTATTTACACCAATTCTCTTCTTTAAAGCTATATCACTTTGGACTTATGGAATTTGGTAATGGTCAAAATTGGAATATCGTCCATATTTATCTCTATAGTCCAAACACAAAGTCCTTGGTTCAGTAATAACAACTATTATTAATGGAACTACTATGGAAAGAGATTTTGATTTTGAGTTGAGTTGAGTTGACTGTGATACCAACCTCTTATAACCGAGGAGGCGAATCTTTTCTTGAATAGTGCTTCACTTCCAATACTTCCACTCGAGCCAACTATAGTTACTCGATGGACGTCGTGCCATGATTTGACTATAATCAAAGTGGAGTTTTCATATTGATGATCTATAGTATTCTCAAATTGAGTGAACTGTGTAAATCAGTCAGATCGATATTTTCTGTTTGACCTTAGTTATATTAACTAAAAGAAAACTACTGCATCAGTCGTTTCATAGTTATCAAATAATTATTAGTACGTAACCACTAGGTGCCCCCAATAGTCATGAGTAATATACTGTCGAACATTTGGAGAGCGTTACGTACTCCAGTCTCAATGAATAAATCGATATCCATGATGTATCTTAGCTAGGAACATTTAAAATGATGTGTTTTATAATATTATGCTACAATACTCATGATTACAACTATTTATAATTTTATCACAAAAACATCATTTATGGATTTTCTGTTCAATATATTTTAATTACACTTTTAGTTATTTATAACACATCATAACAAATATATAACAGGAAAAAACACCTTTATTACGAATGAGAATTGATTATAAAGTTAATTAATTTACAACAAATTATAGATTTGCACCTAGGGCATATCTCTGAATCTATCAATCTCCCACTTGCGTTTAGGGCCAATAATGAAATCTCAATCCCATCCCTTCAATTAGCCTCTCGAGAGCCGACCAAGCTAGGCCCTTGAATTGATCAATTATGTTGTCCTTGGTATCTACCGTTTGTATCACGACTTCTTTCTTCTTAATGAATTCTCTAATCAAGTGGAACTTTCAAAGAATGTGCCAAGACTTCTGGTGTAATGTAGGCTTCTTTGTGATTTGCATCACCACATTGTTATTGTCGAACAATGCCATATGATTCTTAGTATCGAGAATCACTCTGAGCTTACTCAAAAACTTGTATATCCAAATTGCCTCTTTTGCTGCTTCATTGAGGGCGATGTACTCGGCCTCCATTGTGGAATTAGCAACTATTCCTTGCTTGGAACATTTCCAACTACGGCCCCACCATTAAGCGTAAAGACATAACTAAACACTGATTCACTATCATCTATATCGCTTTGAAAACTCAAATCTGCATACCCCTTCATAAGGAGGTATCCCTTCCCGTATAAGGAATGAGTCTTCAGTGTTTCTCAAATACTTAAGTATACATTTAATGGTCGTCCAATGTTTTTCTCCAGGATTAGACTGGTATCGTCTTACACATCCTAATGCATTCGCCAAATCCGGTCTAGTATATGTCATAGTGTACATTATGGATCCTATGGCCGAAGCATAAGGAATTCTTTTCCATACGCTCCTTCTCCTCATCGGTATGGGGAACGTCCTTTTTAGAAAGGACGATTCTAGATTGCATTGAAATGTTTCTATGCTTATAATTCTCTATACTAAACCTTTTTGGTATGTTATCAATGTACATGGATTAGGACGATCCCAACAGCCTCTTAGATCTATCTCTATAGATTTTTATACGAAGTATATAGGATTCTTCTCCTAAATCCTTCATAGAGAAGTTCATAGAAAGCCAAGCTTTCACTGATTGGAACAATGAAGTGTCATTGCCAATTAATAATAGATCATCAACATTAAGCACTAGAAATACAATAGCATTGCCCCGTTCCTTTTTGTATACGCACACTTCCTCTTTGTTCTGATAAAAACCAAACTTTTTGATTACTTTATCAAAACACTTGTTCCAACTCCTTGAAGCCTGTTTAAGTCCATAATTTGAGTTTAACAACTTGCAAGCTTTTCCCTCACTTCCACTGACCACAAAACCCTTAAGCAGCGAAGCATAAACGGTTTATTCTAGATCACCATTTAGAAAAGCCATCTTTACATGAATTTGCCATATTTCATAGTCATAGAATGCAGCAATGGCTAGCATAATCTGAATGGGCATAAGCATGGCTACGGGTGGAAAGGTCTCGTCGTAATCAATACCTTAAATTTGATGAAATACTTTAACGACTAGCCTTGCCTTATAAGTCTCTACCTCTCCATCTGCATTTAGCTTTTTCTTAAAAATTCATTTGCAGTTGATGGGTTTTATCCCTTCAGGCATGTCCGACAAAGTCAAACTTTGTTTTCCTACATGGAATTCATCTTGGATTTCATTGCTCCAAGTCAGAGTGCATAGTCTTTACTCTACATTGCTTGTTGGAAGGATAGAGGAGTGTCGTCATTTAAGACACAATACTCATCCTCACCATCCATGAGAAAACCGTAGTATCTCTCGGGTGCAGTAGATTCCCTACTAGATCTTTTAATAGGTTGCGCGTTTTTGTAACGAGTGAACTTGGTTCTCCCATTGATTTGGCCATAGTTTCAACTTCTTAAATGTCATCCATGTCTACAATCTTGCTGTTAATTTCCTTTAATAGAAATTCATTTTCTAAAAAAATAACGTGTCGAGAAACAATAACAATTTTTCCTTGTTATTGTAGAATATCCATCGAGTTTTTGGGATATCCTATAAATTTACACAGAACCGATCTTCACTCTAGTTTATTTGGACCAATGTTCTTAACGTATGTCGGACAACCCCGCATCTTCAAATATTTGAGTTGGGGTTTCTTACCAACATCTCATGTTTTGTTTTGGGCATAGATTTAGTGGGTAACAAGTTCAACACATGCACTGCAATTTCTAGCGCATATCCCCAATACAATAGAGGTAACTCAGCCTTACTCGTCCTGGAATTAACCATATCTAATAAAGTTCGATTTCTTTGCTCTGACACACTGTTGTGTTGCAGAGTATAGGGTGGAGTAACTGATATATAATCCCATTATCTTTTAAGTATTATTGGAAATCCTATCCAACATACTCACCTCCTCGATCTTATCGAAGAATTTTAATCTTACGGCCTGTTTGATTTTATAGTACATTTTTATACTCAACAATTTTCTCATAGATGTCGGATTTGTTCTTCATAAGAAACACATAACCTAGTTTCGAGAAATCATCGGTGAAGGTAGCAGTGTAAAAACTATTATCTTTTGTAGCTATAGGCATCAGACTACATACATAACTATGTATTAACCCCAAGAGTTCATCAACTCTTTCATTGCTCCCATTGAATGGGTGCTTGGTTATTTACCTTTGAGACATGACTCACATGTGTCAAATGATATGGAATTAAACCTTAGGTTTTCAATTTGTGTAATCGTTTCTCACTAATAGGACATAGCCTGCAATGCCAAAGATAACTATCATTTATATTGTTAGAAGCATTATTCATAGAGCACACATAATTAGTATTAATCACATATATGTCATTTTCAAGAATACCAATGTAGACTTTATTTCCAACAAAATTAATTTTCATAACATTATTTGCACAATGTAATATATATCCAGTCTTAGACAATCTAGAAATAAAGATAATCCTATAAATAAAGTCTTTTACAAAGTAGCAATTATTTAATACTAATACTAATCCACTAGGCAAAACTAAATGATAGTCTTCTACTACCGTTGCATCTACTATAGATCCATCAGCAACTTGGACCTCATCTCTCCTTTTGCCACACGATGCCAGTTCTTATGCTCGTGTAACGAATTACATATATGAGTACCAGATCTAGTATCTAAAACCCATGACATTTTATTGATTGCAAAACAATTTTAAATCATAAATGTACCCCGATGGAGTCGCAGAACCATTCCACTTCCTTTCCCCAACAATCTTCAAGTAGTCAGGACAATTTCTTTTCTAATGACCTTTCTTGTGGCAGTGGTGACATTCACCTTTGTCATCGGTCTTCTTACTTTTATTTTTCTTTTTACCTTCTCTTTTATGCTTTTTCGAACTCTTAAAAGATAATGTATTCCCTTAATAGCAAGTACAACCCCTTGATCCCTAGATTATGACTCGGCCGACCTCAGCATATTAAGGAGCTCCACGAGATTCACATTCAATTGGTTCATGTTATAATCCAGTATGAACGGTTCATACTGAGGAGTAAATGAACAAAGGATTAAATCTACTTGCAATTTGTTGCTTATCTGTATGTCCAACTGCAAAAGACTATCAATATAGTCATTCACCATCGGCATGTAATCATCCACTTTATGCCCTTTGGTTAATTTGGTATTGAATAGCTTCTTCGTAAGCTCATACCTTGGGTAACGTGACTATTCACCAAACAATGCCTTCAGACTATCAAATATCTCATGGACAAATGATTTTTCATGCTGCATATACAACGGCTTCTTTAACATAGACAACATGAAAACTTGGGCGATCTCTAGGTCCGACACCCATTTTTCATAAACAAATCATAGTTCGGGGTCCACATCATCGGTGGGTTGTTCTTTAGGTTTGCATGTAATAGCAGTCCAAAGGCGCTTGTAAGTCAATGTTATTTTGATTGCTCTTAGCCAATCGGTATAGTTAGGTCTAATAAGCTTTTCGTTTTCAGAAAACAGTTTTGGAGTTGTCATTTTCTACAAATTTAAGTGGTAGATTATTAGGACAAATCATAATAGATGTTCTTATGATATTAGTAAGGTTAAACTTTATGTTTCATTTTACTAATGAGCGCCCACTAGTTTTTATGTTTTGCCAAACCCTAAGTCGAAACATAGAAATCATTCGACTTCACTAGTATGTGTTAGGACTTGTTCATCTTGGAATTCTAACATTGAATTTGCGCAACAAGTCATAGCTCCACGGTTTATGGATAACTCCTTATCGGTTGTATCGTATACAACTCCTGACCTTTGGTACCTTGTTCTAATTTCACTTCAACCTTGAGTTTGCTCAACAAATTGAAACAAAATTATTCAGTCGTACCTACCATATCGCGATGGCCTTAGTATATGTACCTTGAGTTTTCTCTACAAATACATATGGTTATCTTACCTCGTCTATTCAGTATATTAGTAATACTACACATAACATCCCTGGCTTGAATTTACTTTATAACTAAGGAGTATGTAAGTAACTAATTAGTGTGTGTGTGTATATTGTAGAGGATAATATTATATTGAAGATTCATAATTTTCAATATATTATATTGAGTAATATAAACTTATGGAATAATGTAATTCTTATTAATTACTCATGTAATTCAAGTATCAAACACACCGAAAATCACGATATACTTACATTTACATATTTATTTATTCCTTAAGTTTATTTGGGTTTCTTTAATGTTCCACCTTTAGTTTATACATTCATATTATATAATTTTTATCATTATACAACTTTAATATTTTATATTACTTATATAATAGGCTTATGTATAACATCATATTAATTAAATCTTATTTAATTAACTTTAATCATTAATATTTTAATTAATTGCATATTAATATAACATTTATATTCCATAATTTATATATATATATATAACTTTTATAGTATAACACATGTGTTATATACATACGTATATTATTTATTTAATTAATTTTTGATTAATTTATTTAATTAAACTATTTTAATTAAATTATATTAATTTCAAAATTTAATTCATGTACAATAAATGTATACTTATGTTATTTTAAATAATTTAAAACAACACAACATATATCTTAATATATAATACATGCATATATTTATTTATTAATTAATTCATTTAATTTATTTATCTTATTAAAAAATTTGAAATCGAAATTAATTTGAATTATTTTCAAACATTTAAAAAACTTTATTATTTTATAACTTTTATAATGTACATATATCTTATTTTAAATTTAACTTTATATTTAAAATAATATATTTTTAAATATTCAAACATTTTGAAAATTAGCCCAAGCCCTAATTCAAATTGGGTCTCTTCTATTGGGGGCAACCTTTTGGGTTCACATATTTGTTCGAGCTAGGTTGGTAGCCAGATAAGGAAGAGTACTTAATTACCCAAACCTAATCCTAGACACTACCATTCTACACACCCTACTGTTAATTATCTGGGTTTTTAACCCAGTAGGACCCAATAGGAGACAGAACAATCTCGTGTTACCAGAATGATTTAGAACTTAACCAGAAAGGCTAAGGCAAGGAGTCAACGAGAGCCAAGCTATATTACTAAGGCAACGACTGGGATCGACTAAACTAAGAGACAAGCATTCTTTCAGCCCAATTGCAGCTGAGCGCAAACAGCCGGTAAATTGTCACAAAAACGGAACAATGTGCAACGAGACTACTCAAACAACGATGGCACAAGACTATGGAAACATCCCAAACTCCAAATTCCAAAAAATATCCTAAGTATTTGGATCGCCAAGGACCCATACCCTATGGATCGCTAGCGATCCATGCAAAATGGAGGGTCACTGTGATGCAGGGAAGAAGAGAAGGAAGGAAGAAGGATGCTGAAAAAATGCTAAGTCTATGGGTCGCTAGCGACCCATAGACCATGGGTCGATAGCGACCCATGCTTCTCCATGAATCTTCAATGAGCTAACTAAGGAGGCAATGGAAAAAGCAACCAAGTCATTAGCTCGCATACGAACCAAGTCTATGGGTCGCTAGCGACCCATGGTTTTGGCTCAGATTGGGAGCTAGACCCCCTTTAGGTCGTTCCCTGCCTACCTGCGAGCAGTTGATGAAGTAGCCTAGCCCAAAAGCTCTCGGATCCCTATAAATACCATCCTACCTGCAACATAAGCTGGATATTCTCCGGACTGGTTGATGAAGCTCTGTTGGAATTATTCTTCACCCTCTACCTCCCTCATAACAATCTCCAAAGGAATACACTATTATTCTCCAGTGGTTTCCAACTCCGGAGATTTAATCTAGCTAGAAAATAATCAAAAGCCTTGTAATCAAACTTCTATTGTAATAGCAATCAGTCTATAATCAAACTATAAAGTGGACGTAGTCTTCATTAATAGCCGAACCACTATAAAAATTCTCTGTCTACTTTCTTTTACTGTTCTTTCTTTATATCTGATCTGTGATATTACTCTGTCAGAACATGGCTGGTGCTTTCAAACTATAACCAGGGTGTTGGTCCATTTTTTTGGTCAACACCTACTATTTGGGCTGTGAGCTTAATTAGTTAACCCTAACATGACTAATTTAGACTGCATAGGGTATAGGGCTCTAATACCACTGTCGAAACTAGACCTACCCACAATGGACGTTATAGGTGAATTTAAAAAAATTCCCTTATAGGGTCTTTATTGGGTTTATGAAGTCTACTTTATTTAGAACATTATATTATTTAAATAGAATCTTTTAATTTTTTAAAATTATATAGTTATATTTAATTTATGTCTTGATTCACACACACACGTATCATACACACACACATATATGTGTGTATGCATGTGTAACATATCAACCCGTGTAAGGTATAACATGCCCTTGTATGGATGTTGGGATTTACATCACAATGGACATGTTTGCTCATCCAATATACCATCCGGGTCATTCGAAGGGGATATAATCGAAAGGAAGCAATGGGCGGAGCTCCAAGAATCATGACGTAAGAAAACGTTTACACTCCACCTACTGCAAAAGCACCAGCGACAAACTCGAACTTAGGAGTGAATACCCTATAGAAGGATATAACGGTGGCTCTCTCCGGCTCTGAAGATGACTAACAATTTGAGGAAGATAAATTGGATGAAAATTCCAATGTGCAAAATGCTAGAAGAAGCTCTAAAACCAGTGCCAAGCAATGGATGAGGAACTGCTACTCAGACGATATTCATAGAGGCTGGAGGACCAAGAAGATATGATACAAACCGAGATCAATTACAATGCCAAGCTCCTCTGGGATACTGTGACCACTCCCAACCGACCAGCTTCCAATCCCATCATGGGGCTCATATCGTCGAATCACGAATGGTCATCGTCAAAAATCATCAAAAATCATCAAAATGGTTGTTGAAAAACTCACTCCAGGGTTGACTCGAAGTCGAACTTGAGTAATCGCCTATTTGACCTAAAGCAGATTTTGGAAGTCCTGACTCAAAGTAGAACTCGGGTAATCACCCCTTTGACTCGGAGTAAACCAAGGAAATTCTGGTCCGAAATCAGACTCGGGTGAACCCAAGATTTTCTTCGAACAAGCATGCAAATGGCTCTAAGCATACAAGATTCTACCTATCTCCAAGCACTGGTCTTTCACCTTACCATTCTCCGGGCAAGGTGTGGATGCTCTGCTAAACTCGGGGCTTGAGCTGTAAGGGTAAACTATCTCGTTCTGCCCTTGAATGTTTATACTCTTGCTGCAAAGTCAGAGGTCAAAAGAGTTGGTTGGTATCTATCTCTGAACGCCAAGTATGGTTCACTTTAAAGGCCAGATCATGGACCGAAGAAGTGTGGTTGGTACCTAACTTCGAATATTTGTATACCTACATTATGCATATGCAACTTCATTCACATTTACTGTAGTTCATAAATTTATAGTTAGATTGAGACAGAGTCACAGGTTCAGGAAGTCATTTCATTTTATATGCCCAAGAAATGACAGATTCTGTCTAGTTATATTAATCTTGACTAGATATCCATGAAGTCGGGTCCGAAGTGAAATAGCATCGCAAGTGTTCATCATTCCATACTTAAGGAAGTGAAACCATATCTACAACTGCCAGCTTGAATTTTCCATCTCCAAGCTTATGTTCAATTGCATATGGACCTTCCTAGCTCGAGCCTATATTCATGGGGCCTTGGAAGATTCATTTAAGAATGAGGTTGATAATTTCAAAGGTCCAGTACTTGACCTTCGTATTGTAATATCGAGCGACTCTTTTTCGGTGTGCGGCTGCTCTTAGGTCAACTTCATCATGCTTCTCATCGATCATGTCGAGAGACTCCGGCAGAAGTTCCTCGTTCGTTTGGATGTTGTAATGAGTTACTTGATGAGAAGGTACTTTGAGTTCGACTAGGAGCGTAGCCTCCGATCCGTAGGCTAAGGAAAATGGAGAATGATCGATCGCGGACTTGTGGGTCGTTCTATTGGCCCAAAGTACTAGTGGTAGTTCATCGACCAACTAGTCCTTGGCCTTCTCTAATAGCTTTTTTAGAATGGACTTGATTATCTTGCTCACAGCTTCTACTTGTCCATTCACTTGCGGGTGTGCTACCGTTGTAAATATCTTCTCAATGTGATGCCTATGGCAGAAATCTTTGAACTTGGCACTATCGAATTGGGTTTTGTTATTAGAGATAATTGATTGCGAGACTCTAAAGCAACATAAGATATTTCTAATTATAAAGTTGATAACTTTCTTAGTTGTGATCGTGGCTAGCAGTTCTGCTTCAGCACACTTCATAAAACAATCAACAGCAACGATGGCGTACTTCGCGCCACCTTTAGATATTGGTAGCACACCAATGATATCAATATCCAAAACACCATGGCTAGGGACCAACCAGTTGTGTAATCTCCATTGACGGGGCTCTAGGAATCTTTGCGAAACTCTAGCACTTGTCGCTTCCTCTAGTGTACTCAGCTGCATCTCGGTTGAGAGTTGGCCAGAAGTATCTGTAGCGAAGAATCAACTTCACTAAGGTTCGTCCACTAGTGTGATCACCGCAAGCTTCCACGTGAACTTCTCTGAGGAATAGCTTGACTTCTTCATTGGTAACACCAAAAGCAAGGGGGCTGAGAATCGTTTCCTGTATAGCACTCCTTCTTGAATAACAAATCTTGATGCTTTGCGAAGGAGCTGCAGTCGCTCGTTCTTCCTGTTGGTGAGGATTCCCTTCTACAAATAATTCCTGATTGGAGTCATCCACGACTCCGTCTCGCATTCAACCTCCATAATCCAATCGACATTCATTTAGTCGATGCTCGGGCCCGATAGTACTTCCATCAAGACTAGGCCAATGGGTTGCGTGTCTCTTGAGCTAAACAACTTGGCCAGCAAATCGGCTTTCGCATTCTCCTCTCTGGGAATATACGTTATAGTGTAGTACTCGTTAACATTAAGAAACTCAAGGGCCCTGTTCAAATAAGGAGCTAATCTTGCTCCTTTCGCCTAAAACTCTTTTCTCACTTGGAACACCACAAGCTAGGAGTCGCAAAAGATGTGAAAAGTTTTGACTCCCAAATCCTTTGCAATTTTAAGTCCTACAATCAAAGCTTCATATGCTGCCTCGTTGTTTGTCATAGGAAAATTGAGTTTCAAGGCATAACATATTGAACATTCTTTGAGTGTCGCAAAACACATGCTCTAGGAGAACGCTCGTTGGATGTACCACTGGTGTACGTCTTCCATCCAGCATCCCGCTCTCCACTGCTCTCCGGAGTATCATCTCATGCATTGTACTTGGCTCTGAAGTATGCCAATGCCCCACCTTGGATTGCCCTCCAAGGATGATACGTTATGTCATATTGGCTCAATTCATTATTCCATTTAAACAGCCTTCCAGAAGTCTCAGGTTGCTACAAGACCTATCTTAAAGGCCGGTCAATAAGAACCTCGATCGGATGAACCTAGAAGTATGTATGGAGTTTTCTTGAAGCGATCAACAAGTAGTCAGCTAGCTTTTCTAGCTGTGGGTAATTTCTCTCTGCCCCCGTTAACCACTTGCTAATGTAATACACCAGCCTCTTAATTTGGGACTCATCACGCATGAATGTGACGCTCAAGGTATGGACCGACACTGCCAGGTAAATAAACAAGCCTTCATCTTCCAGTGGCCTTGATAGGATAGGAGGCCTCTCTAAGTTAACTACCAAAGCCTGGAAAGCGTCTATACACTCCTGTGTCCAAATAAAGTTCCTCTTCCCTTTCTTAATGATGTCGAAGAAATGATACAATTATTCGGGGCTTTGGAGATAAATCTGCTCAAGGCGACAACCTTCCCATTCAGGCTCTGGACTTCCTTGACTGACATTGAGGCTTCGATGATCCTCGGTGCCTGATTCTTCTCTAGATTGGCTTCTATCCCTATTGAGTTCACTATAAAACCCAAGAACTTCCCTAACGCAACTCCAAATGATATTTCAACAAATTGAGCTTCATTCCATACTTGTAGAGTACATTAAACATCTCTGCTAGGTCATCAATGTGGTTCGTCGATTGCCATGACTTCATAAGCATATCATCCACGTAGAATTCCGTTGAACACCCAATTTGTTCCTTGAACATTGAATTCACCAGCCTTTGGTAAGTTGCTCCATCATCTTTGAAACCAAAAGGCAAAACAAGATAACTATATAGTACCAGGTCAATTATAAAGTTGGTGTGTTCTTGGTTTGGGCATGCATTGGGATCTGGTTATAGACAGAGTAGGCGTCCATGAATAATAGTAGTTCGTACCCAATGGTCGAATTTACTAGTTGATCGATCTCCAAGAGTGGGAAGCTATCTTTCAAACATGCCTTATTTAGATCGAAATAGTCAATGCATGTACTCTACTTCCAGTAGGAAACTTCACCAGGACTGGATTGGATACCCATTTCGGGTACAGAGCATTGCAGATGAAGCGTTGCTTTTCTGCTTATCCACCTCTTCTTTCAATGCAACGGGTCTCTATGGCCGCAGGCTGTGGACTTTCTGTTTCACAAGAACGCATTTGGGATTCATATTCAATGTGTGGCATAATATCTCCGATGATATTCCACATATGTTAGAATGTGTACATGCGAACACATCCAAGTTCGCCTAGAGAAAATCTGTTAATTCCTTCATCATCCTTATGCTGAATTGAGATGCAATCTTCAGGACCCGTGTAGGATCGTCATAACTAATTGGGATGTTGATCATCAACTCCACGGGAGCCGCCCTCACATCCTCTGGCTCTTTCCTTGGATCCATATCCTTATGAACCAATTGTGTTGCCCGAGCTAAGGCTCAAGCAGTGGTTGCTATGCGTCTAATGGTTTGATGCAGAGAGCCTTCTTCACATCCATTCCTTTCTCAGGTTGCCTTTCCACCTTTAGTTCTGCGACGTAGAATTCACGTCCAAGCCCTGGTCTCCTTGCACAACTCCCACTCCATTCTCTATCAGGAATTTCATCATCAAACACCATGAGGAAATGGCTGCTCGATCGAAAATCAGCTAGGGTCGGTCGATCCAGAAATGCATTATATGCAGAAAAAATGTCCAACACGATGAAGGTATAACCTATACTCTCTTGTGGTCACCTTCACCTAATACCACCGATATGTTTATACATCCAACAGGCTTCGTCACCATACTTTTAAATACCTGGATACGAGATTTGCACGGTTTCAAATCCTTTACATCCAATAACATCTAGTCATAAGCTTTCTTAAACAGAATGTTGACTGACCTGCCATAGTTAACTAGCACCTTTCTTGAAATCATTGGCCCAATCATGGTCGATATCACCAATGAATCTAGTGTTGGGGCTTCAACTCCATCGACATCCCTGCTCAATATAATTAGTCATAGTCCCGAGTTGCTTCATCGGAGCTCCATCTTCGACGGCCTAACAACTTTCAGTGTCAACATGTTTTAAGGCATTAGCGTACCTTTCCATCTCATTTCTGGTGGATGTGATCCTCCATGAATGGTATTGATGATCAATCATTTTTCAAGCCACCTGGGCTTGTCTCCATCGGGCCCGGCTTACCCCCATCGGGATGATGATCTAGGGGGTTAGAACTTCCTTGCCCGCTATCCTGCGGGACTTTCACAAACTGCTGCAATTTCTTCTTTCTTATTAGGTCTTTGATCACATCACGTAAGTGTCTACACTCTTTTGTATTGTGACCATGATTTTCATAAAACTAGCAGTACTTTCCATATATCTTCTCCTCCTCGGTCTACTCCCTCGGAGCCAGCTTCTTGTATTGCTTAGTACCTTGGGTTGCAAGGTAAATGTTCTTAGTCGAATTGTTCAGTTGGGTGTAAATGTCGTACTTCAGAAATCTAAGGTGTCTCTGGGAACCAGACTTTCGATCTCTAGCTCCATCATCATTCCTTCTCTGGCTACCACTTTTATTCTCAATGTTAACATCAACGTTCCTGGAATTCCCTCCGGACTATTTTACAACAACATTACTCTGAATAACTTCTACCGACTGCACGACACCGACCTTTCTAGTAGCAGCACTAGCCTCTTTCAAGGGCAAGAACTAGTTCTCTTTTCTATAAAACACATCCATCGTTGGTGGGGGTTTCATTTTCAACCATCTCCCAAAGACAATATCGGGATGAATCCCCCTTATTAATGCTACCAAAACGATGTCCTTCTGTGCATTGCTTACTTCCGTCGCATCCATGTGGAATCTATTTAGGAAATCCTTCGGCCACTCTCCCGTTTCCTAGAAGAGGTTCGACAATAACAACACATCATTAGGACGAGTGGTGTGTAAACAGAATTGCTTAATAAATTTCCATGCTAATTGGTCAAAGGATGATATGGATCTCAGTGGAAGCCGGGTGAACCATATGTTGCAATCCCTTCAAGGAAAATCGTGAAATAATGACATCTGATGGCATCGGCTGCTTTGGCCGAATCCATATGCCATTCATACTTCATCAAAATGCTTCCTTGGATCCATCCTTCCAATATACGAGGCCATTGTTGACATCATGAACCTCTTGGGATACTCTTCACACAATATCTCCTCGGCGAACGATTTTCGGCTAGGGGCCTCACCATTTCAGCCAGATAGTCTGGCTCCATAAGATCTACCGCACATCGGTAATGGAGGTCCGTTTCGAGTGTTTGGCCCGGCAAATGCTCTCGGGTAGACTCACAATACCTAGGTTCTCTTGACTTTGGGAGAGCCATTCGTTTAGCAGACCTACAAGTTTGGTTCCTACATAGCGGATCGACGACAACTGCTTGATCTCCAGCATTCCAGTTATCGATGATGCCACCGGAGGTAAGCCCGACACCATCACCAACTTGTTGACTCACCAAACTAGGAACCACTTGTTTCGGTGCCGAACCATGTGCATGGATCGGTACCAACCCTCAAACCCTGGCCGCGACTTGCTTTTGGCTTCCGCTTCGAAGTGCCATCTTCTTTCCTGACCATCTTCTACTTCCTTTCAATTCGCCTTTGGCTTAATAAACAGGAACTATCAGACTCTAAATTAGAAGGTGTTAATTCCCTCCTGCTCCTTCTGCGATTGTGTGTTAATCTGTTCAACAACTTGATGCTCTCCTGCATCATTGATTCATCTCAATGCGGCTTTCCTACAACTTGTCTTCCATCTATTTCATCACGCGGTCCATCTCAACCCTCGTTACCACCTCTGATGGGTTCTGGAGCTCAACAGTGGTTGGTTATGAAACTTCTTTCACATGTTGAGAACCAGCATTCTCAGCATCATTTATGAGTCTCGAGGCGGTAGATCGGCCTCTTCGTGGGGCCATGGTTGAAAGTTGTTTGTGTAGATTTTGGGAAATTTGAGTAGTCCAAAAAATTCAAAAATGGAGAAATTGGATCTATCACTCGGATTTAAGCAATCCAACAGTAGATGATCGATCCAACTATCCTGAGAATAACGTTCTCAGTTAAAGCCCCAAAATATTTATACCAAAATACGGCACAAACAACCAAGATATTAAAGTAGGGAACTGAATGAAGAAAAATAAAGGAAAAGATGGAAAAGTAGTACACATAACATTTATAGTGGTTCGACCAACTGATGCATATGGCCACTTAACTTTTTTATTGATAATATTGTCGTTTATAACTTATGTTCTTATGGATTGGTATGGATCCTCGAGATTACAAGGAAATTACAGGCAATTAGTAAACTAATTGAAAATCCCTCTGAAATGACCCACCACACCCCTATTTATAGCTATAGGACACGGAGAATTGCTCCACCATGATTATAGCCATGTTCCTCACGTCCAACAACAGTTGAACATGAAAGATCGTGGCCATGTCAGCATTTATTATGGATCAAAACCGATCCAAGGGCATGGATCAGCACCAATCCATAAGAGCAACTTGGGGATCTCTTCCATTGCCTTGTGTAGACGCAACTTGTTGTTAGCTTCATGTTTTTGTCTCGATTGCTCTGCTAGAAGCTTGTTTCTGGATCGATTACATGGATCAGTGGTGGAATGGAGTTCCTGATTTAGGTGCTCGAAACACTCAATAGCCAAGTGCATGTGATCGATCCTATGAAGCTTGGAATAGGTTGCTACCAACAATACTTGGAAGTAGATGGGATTCGAGGTATTTTAGGTGAGATTCTATGGATCAGTACAAATCCACAGGGATGGATCGGTACTAGTCCATCACTTAACTAGGTTGAAGCTTATTGAACTCCAAGGTGGCCTCGCACTCGCCTTGTGGTGTGGGTTGTACATGGTTTCTGAGCTTGTTTGATATCTTTCTGGGCTTCCTACCTCGATAACTTTCAAGTTCGACCCATCAGGTTTGTCCGAATACCACCTACCGAAAGGCTAGATAACAAATACATATTAATTCAATCACTACAAGAAACCTACTTTTAGTTGAAAATATTGGTAGCGTTGGTAAATCAAGTGCTTCCATAGACTGTAGGGGAAAAAAGGGAAATTATAGAGCTAATTTTTACCTGCCCCGCCAAAAAATTTCGTGAAAATTTCCATGTACCTATCATCTTTCATTTCTCTTACTTCTACTTCACAACAACGCTATCAGAAAACCCTAGATCGCCATCTCCTTAATCCACCTCCAAAAGCCACTTCATTGGTCTACTTCACCTTCAAATCACCAAATCATCATCAATCAACTGCCACACCAGAAGCCCTAAATCGTTGATCTATAAGGGCACTCAAAAACTTTATAGTAATCAATCGTCGTTTATCTAATTGGCCACGATAGACTGATTCGCCAGTGGTGACAAACGTCATCTCATTCTTAGTCACAAACCCTAATTCATCATCTCTCCAACATCAACAAGCTTTCTCAATAGACAGACTCGGACTAGGTATCAACTATAATTTAATTCTTCTTCCGGTTCTTCCTATTCTTTTTGTATCAGTAAATTGATTATAACATCCAAACGTTTTTGTATTGGAACAATTCGGACTAGTTCAGGCATACTCACGCTGACATTTGCAACATATAGAATGATTCTTTCTTACAGGGAAACTTGAGGTATTGGCTTATTTAGTATTTTCATCATAATTTATGTAAGAACACTAACGAATTAAGAACAAGTAGTTTGATTTATATCTGGATTTCTCGAGGATATATTGCTTTAGTTTGATGATAATTAAACTATCAACAAAGTGTTTTAAATTCAACCATGTATTTTCTTTTTTGAAAATCGTGTTCTTTTAAATTTGAATAAATCGTAAAATATAAAAGAATGATATTTTACCCTAGTTTATGATCACTTATTTTCCTTGTTAAATTTGGATTCATGATTCTCTATTTTTTAATAAGGATGTTTGAGTTTATAAGTTTTCTAGCAGGTAAAATTAACGCTTGAGTACCCGATACACAATGTTTAGATCAACAAGAAGTGTTTTATTATTTTACTTTTCTATCTACACCTTTAATGATATTATTATACAAGTTCGTATATTCGTTAAGATGTAGAAAATGCTATTCAAAAAATTGCTCATAAATCACTATGAAATTGCTATTTAAGATGGTCAACAAGTTTAAACGTAAAAGCGAAGAGAAACACAATTTGAAAGACAGAGGAAAGCTCATCATACATAAAAATATAATGTTCATAAACAAAATTATCATAATATTTAAGAAAAGGATTGAATTTGTTGTTGATGGATATGTTTAAGAATTAAGATAGTTTTATATGTGTTAACTAAGAGATAGCTCTATAATATTATGGTATGTTATTGCTTGTGATAGCGCACTTTATTTGTATATTGATGTACATGAGGTTTGTTTCCGTTATGTTGAATCAAATTTTAAACTAAATTTTGTTCAAATGCAATTTAACTTTAGAATCCTAATTGTGTACTTGCGATGAAGAATAGATTAATCTCAAAGTAAGACAGATATATTTTTAATGCACAAAAAGACTTATTTCATGGATGCTTTTGTCACTGTATTATTGTTTAGTTTATGTTTTAGTTCATATTCCTTTTAAGGGTGATTTGAGAAAAGAAATATTTTCCAGTTGTTTGTTAAATTTGTTTAGAAAGATGCAGGCCTGCTGCATGAAGTTCAGCATTTAGATATGTATGCTTTCTTTAGACCATAATCTTTTTCTGGAAAACTTATTGAAAGAGCAACTTTATTATCACTTGAATGATAAAAAAATGGAGCAAAACAAAACAATAATTACAAGGAAAATTGAATAATAAACTAGAGAATGTAACTCTGATTTATACTAACTAACTTATTCGTACACGACCGAACTTTTGTTTGACCGTAAAGTAACTCATAATTCTGCTCCCTATTGGAGAAGAATAGTTACACAAACTGTACTAACTTTTAGCTCTCCTGTTGGTGCAAGTGAAAACTCTTGTTTGATGAGACAATTTAAGAGTTCATAAGAATGAGCAAAGAATATGAATGTTTTTCCTCCTTTTTTTCCTCTATCTATTGCTTAAACACTAGATATAAGTGACACTCTTCGCATGATACCGAGTTTATAATTTGAAACACGGTATTTTGGGTACTTATTATTAGTGTTTACAAGTTTACAAAGGTTATATTAAAATGGCTAGGTAACTAAACAGATATAAAAATATGTATTATTATTATTTTATGCATAGAAGAATGTAGTTCTTACAATATGTTTTATAATAGACCATGGTAGTTAAGAAATTAGGCAGAGATAACTTGCGAGAAATCAATGAATTTCTAGTCGAAGTTTCGAATCTAAGTTACTCAACCATCTGAATCTTGTCAGCCTAGTGGTTTATTGTGTAGATGGCGAGCATAAACTGTTCGTTCACAAATTCATTCCTAATGGTTCCTTTGAAAATCATTTATTTGGTAAACAATTACCTTTGCTTGCTTGTTATCTCTTGATATTAGTTTATTGCGTATATGGCGAGCATAGACTGTAGTTATTTTCTTTCTCTTGATATTAGTTATTTTATTGAGGTGGGTCATGTTTTAACATTAACTTGGCTATAAGAATCTGTTGTAGAAAAATAAATAGATAATTGATGTATTAATTTTCATGATTATGCCTTATAAAGTTGTAATTAAGTAAACATGATCTATAATTTTGAACACTTATAAGTAGTTTTAGGATTAACAGATGGATTTACAGATTTAAAAACACTTAAGAATTTGTTTCAAGATTTACATATAAGAAACCCTAATTTCCCCTCTTTTTGATCTCAAATCTCTCCATCTTTTCATCCAGTCTTTACAATCATTTACAACCTAAAATTATTCACTAGCTATTTTTTTCTCTTCAATGCGGATGGATAGAGTCAAATGGATTCATGGGACAGATGCTGGAAAATTCAAGTTGGATGAAGTCATGGTTTTCGTACCCTAACCGCAATCGCAGCATTATGGTCGCCTAACACTATCATCGTTTGACTGCCTTAGCCCACCGTTTCAATGTTGCTACCATGGGTAACTAATAACCCAACTTTCTATTCGATTTCCCCAATTAAACTGCCTAACTGATTTTTCATTGATTAGTGATTTAGTTTATAGTGGTTAGTAACTTGACTTTGAAACTGCTAATATTTTTTGTTTCAACTTTCAATTATAAAATTACTGAAATTAGCTACTTAATATATTATTTTGTAATTTTCATATTATTATGGTATGGACCTTTTAGTCTTAATCTTTTATCATTTGATCATTCCTAATTTTTATGTTATTAACTCATAAGATTTTTTTTAACATAACCTTATCTCTAAATTATGATAATAGACTTTAGTCTTCATTGTTTCCAAACTTACTACCTTATGCTTTAGATTTTGCATCATATTTATATATCAAATGAAGAACGTTTGATAGATTTTACGTATAAGGGTTTTCATAAAGCTAGCGATTAGTAGTATTTAATTTTGGAATTAACTAGAGAAAAATATAGTGGAACTTGAATATTTTCTTAATGGGTTGGTAATATAGTAGTTTAATGAGCTTTTTCAAGGAAACTATAATGCAGCAATAAATCTTTAATATTAGCAGCTTTTTGTACTGATATTCTACTTTCGTACAAGTTTCATCTCATTAAAATTTAGTAAATATGACGTCGGCAGCACGCTAATTTTCTGAGTATTGATTACACCGTAAAGCATTTGGGTGAATAAATGCAATATAGTGTCTCAAATTCAACTTATAAGCGTGTTTTGTGTTTTGCTTATTTAATTTGTAGTGGTCACATGAATCTATATTATAAATTTTTTGCTATAATGTTTCAGGCATTGCATTGATGGTTATGTTTATTTGGTCTCATTCACTAATACAAAGCTGGAGGAAATTCAAAAAATAGCTAATCAAATAAATGGACTTGGTTAAGATACTTACATGTTCAACATTCCTTAAATTCCCTAACACATCACCTTAGATTCATTATTTCCATGCATCAATGAAAATTGATGCTGCTTGGCAACCGGATATCTGAATGTTTCCTTATTGACATTCCTATTGGAATGTTACTGTTTTTTTGCTTATCCACTCTTTTCTTTTTGACTCTCAGCCTTGTACTCCATGGAAATGCTTTCTATGCACTTGCAGACATACGTATGATATGCAATAACATATCATGCTTTCTGTTTTTGTAGTTTGATGTAATTGCATAAACTGCGATATTTCCTGTCCATATGCTTGTAGAATCATATGTGCATTTTTTCCTTTTCAATTTAATTTTATTTTAGAACTGCCCTTAACTCATATAACATTCTTTTGGTATTACAGGGTGCACTTGTTGCAAATTATCGTTGGGATGGTTCTAGAGACTCAAGATACTACTTTTCTATGTCTAAGCTATTTCTAGTTGTAATCCACTATAATTTAGCCTCAAATTAGTATCTATGCTATTTAATTCACATCATTTCTGTGGATCAAACTCTACACTTTTGATACTTATACAGTGCAGTTTTTTCTTGTTAAGTTTTCACTCTAAGATCTCTACCCAATTATATTAAAAAGGAACGATTAAATCAATGTGAGAATAAGAAAATTATCAATCACATTTTTTAAATTCCATTTACCAAAATCACTTTATAAAATCTCTCTAGAAGCACAATGCTTTATTCTCTCAATCAGTTTCTCTCCCCTACCTATTCCTTCCTTAGTTTTCAAGTCTTATTTGCCATTAAATAATTGTCAACCCTGGTACATCGATATAAAGTTGCAGTTAGTCTCTCTCAAGTATTAGATATGTTTCCAGATTAATCTTGAATAAATCATAGCTGTTATACACACCACACACACAATCATATATTGATGTATGGGCATGCTCACACACACTCAAAATTGACAAAACCCTAATAAAAATAGCCAAAAGGAGACAATTTTATCTCACTGTCATTGACTTTATTGCTGCCGACAGTTTCACTGTCTCAAAAGAAATGTGCCAAGCTATGTCGACAAGCTGCCTATAATGTTCGGTTGTCTCATTACTCTTTTGTTGATGATGACAATTGTTGCTGCTTTTTCCTATACAAAAATTCTTTGTACCTCCTTTTTAATCCATTCTTTTATTTGTTCTTCTCCACATCTTCACATTTCATTCTCAATCCTACAGATATATCTGTGTCGCAAATCTTAATACATTACCTCGATACAAATATAATCAACAACTCTATCTCAATTTGAACTGTTTCACTTTATAATCATTTCATGTTTATCCAAATCAAATATTCACATCAGTGTCAGTTAATTCTTGACTCATCTCACGAGTTGCCTTCTATCTTTTTGTACAAATTATTGTATCCTCGCCTAGTGCGTGAAACTGTTAATACCTCCTTTACTTTCTCTAATAACTCTAAGTTAACAAGTTGCATAATTTCTTATCCACCTGCTTAAAAATAATGAGATTCTTGTTTTATTTCTGTTAGCATTATCGCTTTCATGTCCAACTTTTTTAACTTTACTACACCAATACACGCATTTCTTTTTGAAAGTTAGTGTCCTTAAAGATACGACCTTACATAAATCTGAGTTTCTCCGACGAACATCCAACAACTCAAGTTTTGCTTATAAGCATTTTGATGTTTGAGATACTTGTATCCAAGACCTCGTGATCTACACTTCAGAGGTCTTAGGACTAGTGCTAGTGGTACTTGACAACCAACATACACATTAGCCTCAACCAGTTGTCATTTCACCTTTTATGCTTTCTTCTCCTAGTCCCCAAATTGTCTTTACCCCATTTATGTAAAAGCACATCCATAAATTGAGAAACCAATCTCATTTTTCCATGCTTATAATATGATTCTCGTCTCTTAGTTCGCTCTGTATTCATGCTATTATGCTATGCCATCAGGAGTGTTACTGAGGTGCTACTTTGCCAAACTATTTGCTACTATTTTACTTTTCATTATGAAATATAACCTAAATTTCTTTTTATTTCATTTCCTTCTCATGAGATATTGATCACTGAAGTGTGTACAAAGGTTGCTGCATTATTTTAGATAAAGTGCTGTAGTTTGTACAAGCTAAAGTGTAAACATTCCATGCCGAAGTGCATAAAGTCCGAAAAAGTGTGCATGTTGGTTGTCTTGAAGTGTGTACCTAGGCAAAATAGAACTGGCACAACTTGGCCACAATTGTTGGAAGTGACAAACAAAAAAGAGGTGCGTGCTGGTATTGTAGTTGAAATTAATTTTATTTAATATAAGTATTCAATTTTTATCATGTAGGATGCTCCTGAAATGAATTTTTAAAGCCCACATGGCATGCTAAAGAGAAGAATGGGTGCTGCTGTTGGCCAAGACATTGCATTATTAGAGGTAAAAATTTATTGAAAATTAACTAAGTTTATCATTATGGTTCCTCAAGGATGTTGATGTACATTTCCATACTAAATCCATGCTTCGTTATTTACTGTCCCTCACGAATGTACATCTCCATCACTAAGTCTATAAGACTGTACCAAGTCTTTCCAGCATCCATCTTTCTTTAGAAGTTTATTAATTCCGACATACACATATGTCAAATCATTTGTTTTAGTGTATGTTGGAAAAGGATCCTATCTACAACCAACATTTGGATATTCTCTTAGTCAACAATATTATCATAAGCAAATGTCTTCCATTATGATGACATATGCACCAATGAGAATATACTATAATGTAAATACAAAAGATCTATTCATTTAAATATCAAAAATGAAACATATAAATCTAGTAAGAAATAAAATTAAAACATGACTCTAAATGATAGTTTGATGTGGTTTCTATCGTACATCATGAAGAATTAGTGGGGTTTTCTAGAATAATTACATTGATAAACCATACAGGGTCACAAGATAATGTTTTAATACAAAAGTAAGAAAATGCATTTATGCTTATGGATTTCAAAATTTCAAGGTTTTGCATGCTTATGCCTTTTAATACAAAATTTATGTCTTTCAATTTTCCATAGAAAACTTTTAATTTTACCTGTGCCCAAGTTCTAGAGCACAAAGAATCTTTTCATCATCACTTTTTTCCTTTAACTTCTACAGACCAAAAGTTTAAGCTAGACAAATGAACTAATTCTTCTCTCTCGCACAATAATAGTTTGAATACATTAACAAGTTTTATAAAAATTAAATACATTTATAAAAATTAACCAAGTATTATAAAAATTAACAAGTTTACAATAACAATAACAATAACAATAACAATAACAATAATAATAACAATAACAATAATAATAACAACAACAACAACAATAATAAAAACTAACTTCGATAAAAAATTAACTAAGTTTATATAATAATAATAAACTATAGTTTGATAAAAATTACTAAGTTTACAATAATAATAATAAATTAACTAAGTCCACTAAGTTTTATAATTAACAACAACAATAATAAAAAAAATTAAGTTTATAAAAGTTAACTAAGTTAACTAAGTTTTATAAAAATTAAATAAGTTTATAAAAATCAGCAAAGTTTATAATAATAATAATAATAAATTAACTAAGTTTACAACAATAATAATAAATTGACTAAGTTTATGAAAAAATTATAAGTTTGAAATAATTTATAAGAATTAAATAAGTTTACTGTAGGTTATGCTTTTCTTTTTTTTTCCTTTTTAGTTATGGGTGTGTCTCTTGTGTTTTTTGCGTATTTTTTCCTACTGCTTTGTGGTGTGTGTTCTCTTGTTTTTTCCCCTTTTTTATTTTTTTTCCTATTTTGTGTTTAATAAATCTTGTAGGGGCCCAGTTTTAAACCAGCTTAACTTACAAAATTTTTTAAAAAAAAATTAAATAAGTTTATAATAATAATAAATCAACTAAGTTTACAATAATAATAATAATAAATTAACTAAGTTTATGAAAATTTTATAAGTTTGAGATAATTTATAAGTTTAAATTAATTAAAATAAGTTTATTATAAAAATTAACCAAGTTTTATAAAAAATTAACTAAAGTTTTATAAAAATTATTTAAATTTAAGAAATGTTTAACTAAGGTTGTTTGATATACTTTATATATGCAAAACAGTTTCATAATCATTTGTTGATTGTTAAACTTGTTACAGGTAATTAGCCTTTTAGGAGTAAAGACTAGTTGCAACAAAGAATCATGGACAATCAAGTAATGAACATGGCTTTAATTGTTATATATATTATACCTTTTTGTCAGTACTTGTTGTGTTAACTTATATATGAATGGCTATGGATTTTATGTGAATTTAATTATTTTATCAAAAAACTATTATTGAAATGGTTATGGATAACATATTTATTTATGTGATTAACGTGTTTTTTCAATTGTTTGAATATGATGATAATGTGATTGATTGTTGGTTTGAATATGACGATTATTTTATTGATTATTGGTTTTAATAAGACTATTAATGCGAGTGATGGCTGGAAATGATATACAAGCTATTAACAGGAAACGGTAGCATATAAAGTATGCTGCAAAATAGTTAATAGTCTTTAGTAGCGTATTAAAAATGCTATGGAAATAAATGTAAACAACTGTTACATAACTTTCATAGTGTACTACCAAAACATTTAGTAGCATTTCTGCAAACGCTTCAGTACGACATGCTACTAAAAGTTTGAATCTTTTTGTAGCGTTTCTAGAACCCTACAATATGTCAAGTTTTGGTAGCGTTTTCTACAACGCTACAAAAAGTTTCAGACTTTTAGTTGCATGTAGTATCGCTGCGCATACAGAAATGCTACTAAAAGTTTTATTAGCGTTTTTTCAACACTACGAAAGGCATTTTCTGGTGTAGTGAATAAAATATAAAATTATATTATTTTGTATATAACTGCACTGACCTGATATATATATATATATGATAAAAAGACAAATTCCTTTTAACACAAATATATACATGCATTTAACCAAACTACTTTGTGACAACATTACATAAATATCAGAATCGTCACCTAAATAATAATATAATATATATACATATATAATAAAACATTATACAAAAAATTATTAACTATATTCTAGTAAATTCATACCTTGATCCCAAAGCCTTCAAGTACACCTTGAAAAATAATTTCTCCTGTTTGAAACCCTTTTCGATTCAGCAGATTGCTAGTCCTTGAACCGTTGACCTTCTGCTAGCGAATAGTGATCAGAATCGACTTGATTTGAGCTTGTAGTGATGGAGGGACAAGAGTATGTTTTCAGCAAGCAAGAAAATAAAGGAGGAAGCAGCCAAAAAGATTAAATCTAATTAGGTTAGAGATGCTTATATAGTGGATGGAAAGGAGATATGTAACAACCCGAAATTTAACCCTTAATAATTAATTAACGAATAAATGAAATTATAAATTAACTTTGTGAAATTATCAGAATTGAGCCACGGGAGTTGCACCATTGTGTCCGAGGTAATTTTCTGGTCAATTACCATATATAGAACGTCAGAAACCGAGCTAATATGACCAAGTTATAAAAGAAACAAAATAAGCAAAAATATAACGAAATATATATATATATATACACACACACGGTCACGTTGACCGGCCGGTCGACCTGGGGGAGGGGGCGATCGACCGACCGGTTGACCCGCCTTGTAATTTGGCAGGCGAACGAACGAGAATTCGTTCGAAAGAATTAGAGACGTCGGAACACGACATTTGAACCCTTTTGTGTAATCCAGTCCCTCCGTTGCTGCATCCGATGACTCCTATTCAGCCTATGTCGTGATCGCATCCTATTCAATCTCCAAATCCAACGGTCCAAGATCCACTTCTACACATATAAATAGACCCCTAGACCTAACACTTTTTCTCATTCTAGATTTTCTCCGCTTGGGTTCACCTTTTCAGGAAGGACCCTAAAAGGAATAATTTTCCAAGGAGAGAATCTTTTTAATAAAAATTATTTTACAACTCCAAGTGGATCCGGGAAGACCAAAGGAAGAGCTTAGGACCGGAGGTGAGTGATTGTAAATATTTTAATATTTCTTTATGTAATTTAAAATAATAGGGTTTCCAATAGTTGTAGTTTTACTACGATTTTTGGAATGGCCTTTTTCAGTAATTATTTATAGTTTTTAATTATTTTCAGTCTATTTAGCTATTCCTTTCAGTAATTTTAATATCATTTCTGCTAATTATAAATATTTACTATTAAGCATAGCTCTTTGTTAATTTACAGTCTATTTACAGTATATAAGTTTAATAACTGTTATTTATTTCTTATTTACATCTTTTCGATGTTTTGGATTTTTCGCAAGCATCTATTCTATCCATTCCCCTTTCTGCGCGTATGGATTAGATTAAATTAAACGCGGATATGGATTTTATAAGTAAGAATATTAAATGAAGAAAATAAGATGTAAATTATTGAGACTGTAATAAATAATGGAATTGGATTGAATTTACTCCTAATTATAATTAGAATTGGACTAATCAAAGATAATTGGCATAGTTATAACTTAGGATTATAACTAAATGAAGTAAAAGATGAAAGAAGCTTATTTTCACACATAGACCTTGGTTAAGTAATTAGCATGATTATAACGTAGATTATAATAAGAAAAAGAACAGAATGGGCTTATTTTAAGGCTTGGGATAAATTAGTAAGCGTAGAAAGTAAAAATGGTAATAAAGACTTATTTAAATAATTTATCTAAGTTAATAAGCAAAGGTGAAAGTAGGACCCATACCAAATAGCATTCCTTAGGGCACGCTTATGCTAAGAATGATAGTAATTGGTCAAATAGAAGTCCAAATCACGGGGATTTGGATATGGGGCGCAACTAGATATTGTTTGGATGAAGGGCTAATACCAACAGCATTTCCCCTATTTTTCTATGAACACACGGTGACCTCACATTAGCCTAAAGTGAGATAAGGGGCATGCTATGCTGTACGTTGGAGGTAATAAGAAGACCCAATAGGTGGAGCAAAAGGTAGCATGGGCATGGTGACAGTTACGCGTGCGACTTCCATTCGGGTGCTCAGTAATAGCTATGAGTTCCAAGCGCTTAGTATGATGTCTTAGTAGACACCATTGCCTTCTGTGTAGGGTGTTATATATGTCATCCGGATCCGCAGTAGTTGCTCTGTGCATCTTTCGTAGATACCATTGGCTACTGTGCAGGGAGTTATATAGCGGCTAGTCCACAGAAAGGTCTATGGAGTAGCAGGCCGATCAAAAAGGGTAGAATTAGGGTCACATCCTAACTAAAGGATTAGGCATTCAACCTAATTAAATCAGAACAAGTGCAAGCAATCAAAGTTAACCTATCTTGAGCAATATTTAATCGTATCTATTTCAAGTTTATCTCTTTCCTATTTCCTTTGTTATCCTTATTTATGCTAGAACTGTTGTAGAGTCTATTACTTTTATCTTGCTTAATGACTCTAGTAATTACTATTATTCACGAGACTTTTAGTCTGACCCACTCCTCTATTTCCCCCTTTTCCTCCTTAGGCAATCAAGGAAGAAGCTAGTAGATTGCTGTAGTTTGGAGTTCTTCTTGAAGGAGATTTCTTCGATGTACTTCTTTTATTTTCAGTTGTTGTTCTTGTATGCACCGGTTTATTTATGAGGGATATTACATACTCTGATTTTGAGACTATGAAGTTTTATTTCATAAGACACTATGGGTTTTGAATGTTGTATTTGGCTTTTGACTTATTTATGAATTAATTCTGAGGCTTTGTTTTACTTAATACTTATTTAGTTTCCGCTGTTTTTACCTATTTTATCTTGTGAATCTTAGTCTCTGTTAGTTTTATTTATACCTACAACGCACCACGCCTTTTAATGTGTCCTTTTAGGTATATTAATGGATGTGGGGTGTTTCACTTGGTATCATAGCCTAAGGTTATAGGATTCTGTTCGTCCATGAAAATTCTATCGGTTTAGAAAACCGTCGAATGAATTTAAATTAAAAATATCCGCAAGCGCACGGCGTACACTTGTAGTACGTGGCGAATACGGGTTGATCCGTAGGGAATTGATGATTTTAAATTTCTATTCAATCAAATTAAACCAAAGTTGAGAGTGATTAGCTAAAAAAATGAGAAAAACAAGCAAAAGAAAATTGATAAAAATACGAGAGTTTGAGGACAATTTAGAGATAAATCCACTCTTTAGGTCACATAAATCAACAAAATGAAGTTATGATCTCTCTTTTCTTATCATTAGTGTAATTAGTTGATGTGCTTATCATAAGTATGGTATATTTGTGCTATTAATTAGCCCAATATAAACCATCAAACTATAACACAACCACTAATACACATTTAACTCTTATGAAATATGACAACAAAGTTGAAATAAAAATCTATTTTAAGCATAGCCTATTAACTATTGTTTAGAAATATAGGCTATCAAATTTCAATTTCAACATTCACTTCTTTGCCATAATCATATTTAGATGAAGAGGCAATTTGTGTTATGTTTTTTTAAGCATAGCCTATTTGTTATGAACAATATAGACTATCAAATTCAAAGCTAAACAACATCATTAAACCACTTCAAGTGTTTCCATTAAAGCACAAAAAGAGATTATAAACATCAAAATGTTGCATCTACATATTAGAGAGCTTCATTACCCCTAAATTGTAGGGATTAAGCTCTCATATTTGTTATCAAATCAACAAATGTAGAAAACAACATGAAACTAACAAGAGGAAAAGAGAAAGGAAAATGAAAGCTAATGGAAAAGAGAAGCTAATTAACAAGAATTAAAACTAATCTACTTTGCATGAATGTAAATCTACACTACTAACATGAAAGGAAAATAAACAAGAGAAGAAAAGAGCAATGTATTAAAGTTGCATAAAAATTACATAAAAGAAATGGCTAAGTAGCCATGAAAAGAAAAGAGAAGAGCTTGTTTATTTGTGAGCCTAAACTTAACTAAAGAGAGACTAAGGAAGAGGAGGGTTACATGAAACATAAGGGGATTTTATACATGTGTTAAACCCTAATTCATATTTTTGGGGAATGCCCAAAATACACTCTTAGGAAGTGTGGAGGCCAAGTAATCATTAGCTTCAAATAATCCTCATTTAAGTGTACATGAAGCCATTAATTCCATAAGCATGTGCATTAGCCTCTAATTTGTACATTAAGGTAGGTGGGTAGGTGGGGTCCTCCATTATCTTCACTTTGAATTATTTCCATCTTCATTTGTTCTCTTCACTCTTATGCATGCATATATCATCATGTAACCACTTGTAAAATTCACCAAATTTCCTACAAAACAACATAGAAAATTCCAAGTAAATTTTCACAATTTAATAAATGCATAAAAATGACCATTTTGCCCTTGGATGAAGATGAATATGTGACAATTTGAAATAATTTGAATTTTGGTTTAAACAAGTTAAAATACCCGATATGATCATTTATTTAATTTAAATAGATTAAATATGGTGGTAAAAATATGCACATTTACTGATGTGAGGGGAATACAGAGCGTGGCGAGTGAACACACGAGTGTGAACACCTATTGACTGTAGGCGTTATTAAAAAGAATTTATATATATACACCTAGCTTAGATAAACTGAGGCCAGATATACCGATCATGCACTGCCTTTCGGGCTTACGTGAGAAAGGTACAGAGAATGGCGAGTGTACACACCTGTCGACCGTAGGTGTTAATAGTAAATATTTACATATATACAAATATTTTTTTTCTTTTTTTTTCTTTTTTAGGTTTTTTTATAGAAAGAGAGAGTTTTTGCAAAATCATCTTAGCACCACTTAACTTAGAAGACAAAAAAAATGTTATATCCTTTACTTTAAATCAACCACTTTTTAAAACAAAGATTTTCAATTAGAATATATTTCATAATTATCACGTATGAATCTTCCTATATACTAGTTAAACCATTATTATTTGTAATCAAACTTTATTTTTATTTTTGTTAAGACGAATAAATTTTCAAAAATTTCAATTTAATAAACCAAAACCATATATTTATCTTATAGTGTTTCATTAAAAATAAATCAAAATGCTTAAAAAAAATTGTTTTTTTTTGTTTTTTTTTATTTTGAGATTTTTTTTTAAATTTTGGAAATAAAAATTAAAAATAAACCATGAAAAATCGAAAATGATGATGAGTCTCCCCCCACACTTGATTTTGACTGTGTCCCCACAGTCGACCCAAGTGAAAGGAGAAAAATAAAAATAAAAATGGCCTTTATTTATATGAAAATGAACGGTATTTACACGGGATCAGAAAGTATATCGTCAAAGCGTAAATGAAACGGTCTTCCAAAAACCGATTCATTTGTCTCATCAAGTATACGAGACACAATTTAAGCTCGAAAAACCAAATCGTAAAAGGTTTCAAAGTTGAATGTTGATTTGGAAAAACGAATGTCGTTTTATTGAAAACCGTACGAGTTGTTTTATTTTCAATGATTTTTGGGGTCGATAAAACAATTGGTTGAAGTTCAAGTTTATTTTCACCAAATTGAAATTCAAGCTCTTCATTGAAAAGTTCTTCAGAATTATTGATTTCAAAATCAAAGTGATGATTTAAATCTTCCCCGTCAGAATTTAATGACTCATTTTCGAAAAGTCCATAAAACTCGTGTTCATTAAATTCATCTTCCTTCGTTGGATTACCAACAACTTCATCGCATATATCCATTTCAAAATCCAAAGTTGTTGTATTCAAATTTTCAAAATCGAGAAAAGGAAGATCGAATTTTAAATTTGGTTCCACACCCTCAAATGAATTTAAATCCAACTCAATTACCGTGTTTTCAACAATTTCATTAAGATTGTTATTTTCAATTTCAAAAGTTGTTATTTGAAAATCGTCAATTTGTGTAAAAGATGGATTGTCACTTGACTCGTCACACATTGGAATTTGATTTTGTTTCTCACGTTGTTTCACATATGTTTCAAACAACGAATCCGTATGATCATCGTAAATTTCGTTCATTTGTTCAACAAAATCCAATTTATAGTTATTAACATGAGGATTTTCGATTTGGATTTGTTGAGAACAAAGATTTTCAATCGTAACATGGTTAATATTATTCCATTGCCAAAGTCGTTTGAAAAGTTGTTTCCATTTTCATTTTGAGTTTGAAATTTATTTTGGAGTTCAAAATTGAATTGGCATGGGTTATACTCGAAATCGTTTGAATTTTGAAGTGAATTCAAATTTTGATTATTTTGAAAACTTTGATTTGAATCATTGCCCAAATATGAATTACACAAATCATTTATCATTTGATTTTGTTGTGTAGAGATTTCAAGTAAAGACGAAATACTCTTTTCAAGATTTGAGGGTTGGTCATCGTTTTGAAAACTTTGTTGTTCAAAATTCGACTTGTTTGAACAATAATTAGTGTTAAAATATCCATACGAATTTGGAGTGAAATCATTTGGATTATATTGATTTTCACAACTATTGTAAAATTCATGTGAGTGGGGAAACTCGGACATTTTCAAGAGTGTTTTTGTGTTTTTTTTTTATAAAGGAAAAATATTTACAAATAGAATTTATTTTTCAAAATGGAAAATTGATTTTTGTTTTGTTTTTGAATTTTCAATTTTTTTTTGTTTTTGAGAAGGTTTTATATTTTTGGATTTTTGAAATTTCAAAGAAAAAGGATTTAAAAACTGAAAAGGAAAAGGAATATTTACAATCTTTTTAGTTTTGGATTTTGAATTTTTTTTTTGGTTTTAAAATATGCATGAACTAATGCAACTAAATGAATGCAAGGGTTAATTACAAATGATTTATCCTATGTTAACCCAAAATTGTATAATCACACATTGACTTAGATAAACAAGATAGTTCTCAACCAGGTAACGGACAGGATTTATCGGTGCACCATGAATCACCGTAGCAATGTTGCCGAAGGTTTAAGTACCTTCAGAGAAACAACCACTATAATATTTACGAATCACCGTAATATTTATAAATGGTTATTGCTCTACCGTAGCCTAGACATCGAGAAATTAAATTGTTCAATGAAGACAATTTGCCAATATACAATTAAGTGTTATCGATGTCTAACCGTTATTATTAATCAAAATGAAATGCAAAGCAGAAATTAAACGTGTATTAACAATGCAACTACGAATGGATTTTTGTTTTTTTTTTGAATTTTTTTTAATAAAATGCTAATGCAAGTAACCAACAATGCAATTCAAATAAAACTAGAGATGAGGTTAAAAGCAACAAATTTTCTTATATAAGCAAGCTAGCAATTTATTTTTGGAAAGCGGAGCGGCAGTTTTCAGCAAGCTATTCTTCCTTTATTTCCTACTTTAGCAACCTGAAAAAAAAACAAGATATATACAATTGTTATTATTATTGTTATTATTTTTTGGTTGTTTTTTTTCAAAGATGAAAAACAAAATAAGCGAAAAACAAAACAATTGAAAATAAAATAAATGAAACTAAAACAAGTGAAAACAAATGAAAAATGAAAATTAAACAAAGTCGATTTATTTTTATTTTATTTTTTCTTTTTGGAGAGGAAACTTAAAAGTAGAGTTTTACTTTAAAAAAAATTCTTTTTAAAAGATTTGAAAGAAACTAAAAATAAAATAAAAGAAGCTTTAACACACAAATTTCTTTTTTTTAACTCTAGAGCCCGGCCCACTCACAGATCCAATTCGGTTATCCCTTAATTAATGATCACAACCACAAGATAAAACATAGCAAAAACAAATCGACATTAAAAAAACGAAAATTCTCAAACTTCGATTCTGGTCACGGTGTTGTGAAGGAAGAGGGGACGATTGCAGTTCGATTGGGGAGTCACGATTACTGCCGACTGATGGTTTGAATTGGGGATTCGAATGTAGTGAGTGCAGTATCGAGGATTTGAAGGCGATTCCAGATTTTGGGTCACGATTGATGCGATTTATTCTCGTGGAGGAGTTTGGGGTAGAGGCGGATGATTGCAGTGGTGATTTTCAAAGGAAGTCACGGTTGCTGTCGTGGTTGCGGTTTGGGAGAAGTTGGTCGGCGACAGTTTCAGGTGGGGGTATTTGGTGCTGGTGAGCAGTATTGCAGTATGGCGGCACTGGAATTGTTAAATTCTCGACAGTGCAAATGGCGATAGTGCGAAGTTAATTCTTGATTTCAGCAGTATTGCAGGTGAGTGCAGTTTGGTTTCGGGTTGTTCAATTTTGGCGATGTTTGCTGGAATAGGCGAGACGATTGGTTCGTGATGTTGTAGAGGATGGTGGAAGTAGGGCGATGGCAGAGGATTGCTAGCAGTGGTTCGAAATTGGTTCGAGGGGATTTTTTTTTTTTTGGTTTTTCAAATTTTTGTAGTCCAGTAGTCGAGTAGTCGGCAGTTCAGGGAGGCCGATTCAGGGGTCCGCGATGCAGTGGTTTTGGTGAGTCGAAGAACGTTTGAGGCAGAAGGAGGTGAGGTTGTTCGATTGCAGTAAGGAATTGTTGAAGGGGGAAATGGTGATAGTTGAAGCAATGTTGGTTGATGAAGTGTGGCAGAGGCAGTTATGACAGCAATGGGTGGTTGGCAACAATGGAAGTAGTGGCAAAAATTTTGGTTGTGGAGTTGAGACATTGAAAGTGTGATTGTGACTGTGATGAAGGAAGTTGATGGTATGGATTATTGTTTGAACTGTGGATGTTGGTGGATATGGCAGTGGTTTGTGGAAAGGGCAGTTTTCGTTGGTGACAGGGTAGCTGCAATGTTGTACAAGTAAGGATGGTGATAGAGGAAGTACTTTTCAACAGTGATTTGAGATGGATATTGTAGGAAGGCAGGAAGAAGTTTGTGGGGGGTTGTAGGGGCAGTGACAGATATGAAATAATGTGATGAGAAGTGTTGACAGTTTTGAAGTTGAATGTACACTGTTGTTTGAAGTGGTTGGTTTCTGGTGATGGATGTATGCACAGTTTTGAAGTGCAGTGGCTTGTTTGGTTGAAGACGCAATGACAACTTGAAAGGGCAGATAAGTAGCAGATTGTTTGGTCTAGGCTGTGATAGAGATGAAGTTTAGAGGGGAGTTATGATGGTGATTATGGAAGTTTTGAAGTGGAGAGATGGTTGTTAGAGTGGATGTATTGTGAAGTAGTAAAGGCTGCTGTTTTGTGCACTGTGATGTCAGAATTGGTCGAGGCAGTTGTTGAGGTGAAGCTATAAGGTTGCAATGTGTTTGATGTAGTGATGAGATGAAGTGACAGGGGGAAGAAGAAAGACAGTGGTGGTATGAGTTTGATGAAAAGAGGATGGTGGATTGAACAGAGTTGTCTGGTATGGAAGGAGTGTGCAGGCAGTGTAGTGGTTTGTGGGCAGGAGCAAGTTTGCTGTCGAGGCTGGCTTGTTGGTGAAGCACTGTTTTGACAGTGGAAGAGGATAATAGAATGAGTGCAACAGAGAGGAGTGAGGGTAAAACAGTGCACAGTGTGCACAGTTTTTGGACTGTGTATATTTTTTTTATAAAGCAATGTAAATAAAGATGTAAATTGTAAAAGAAGAAAAAAAATGCAAATGAAATAGAATTTTTTTTTGGTTTTGAAATTGTGTGTTCTTTTTTTTTTAAATAGGATATGTGATATGCAATGCAAATGCAAAAGAAAACACTAGAAAACAACACACAAACAAAAATCAAATAACAAACACAACACAATTTTTTTTAACACAACACACAAAACAAACAAACACATTAAAATCAAACACAAATAATTCGAAGAATAGAAAATCAAAATCAAAGCAACTCCCCAGCAACGGCGCCAAAAACTTGTTCGTCGACGGAAATTCTATCGGTTTAGAAAACCGTCGAACGAATTTAAATTAAAAATATCCGCAAGCGCACGGCGTACACTTGTAGTACGTGGCGAATACGGGTCGATTCGTAGAGAATTGATGATTTTAAATTTCTATTCAATCAAATTAAACCAAAGTTGAAAGTGATTAGCTAAAAAAATGAGAAAAACAAGCAAAAGAAAATTGATAAAAATACGAGAGTTTGAGGACAATTTAGAGATAAATCCACTCTTTAGGTCACATAAATCAACAAAATGAAGTTATGATCTCTCTTTTCTTATCATTAGTGTAATTAGTTGATGTGCTTATCATATGTATGGTATATTTGTGCTATTAATTAGCCCAATATAAACCATCAAACTATAACACAACCACTAATACACATTTAACTCTTATGAAATATGACAACAAAGTTGAAATAAAAATCTATTTTAAGCATAGCCTATTAACTATTTTTTAGAAATATAGGCTATCAAATTTCAATTTCAACATTCACTTCTTTGCCATAATCATATTTAGATGAAGAGGCAATTTGTGTTATGTTTTTTTAAGCATAGCCTATTTGTTATGAACAATATAGACTATCAAATTCAAAGCTAAACAACATCATTAAACCACTTCAAGTGTTTCCATTAAAGCACAAAAAGAGAGTATAAACATCAAAATGTTGCATCTACATATTAGAGAGCTTCATTACCCCTAAATTGTAGGGATTAAGCTCTCATATTTGTTATCAAATCAACAAATGTAGAAAACAACATGAAACTAACAAGAGGAAAAAAGAAAGGAAAATGAAAGCTAATGGAAAAGAGAAGCTAATTAACAAGAATTAAAACTAATCTACTTTGCATGAATGTAAATCTACACTACTAACATGAAAGGAAAATAAACAAGAGAAGAAAAGAGCAATGTATTAAAGTTGCATAAAAATTACATAAAAGAAATGGCTAAGTAGCCATGAAAAGAAAAGAGAAGAGCTTGTTTATTTGTGAGCCTAAACTAAACTAAAGAGAGACTAAGGAAGAGGAGGGTTACATAAAACATAAGGGGATTTTATACATGTGTTAAACCCTAATTCATATTTTTGGGGAATGCCCAAATTACCCTCTTAGGAAGTGTGGAGGCCAAGTAATCATTAGCTTCAAATAATCCTCATTTAAGTGTACATGAAGCCATTAATTCCATAAGCATGTGCATTAGCCTCTAATTTGTACATTAAGGTAGGTGGGCAGGTGGGGTCCTCCATTATCTTCACTTTGAATTATTTCCATTTTCATTTGTTCTCTTCACTCTTATGCATGCATATATCATCATGTAACCAATTGTAAAATTCACCAACTTTCCTACAAAACAACATAGAAAATTCCATGTAAATTTTCACAATTTAATAAATGCATAAAAATGACCATTTTGCCCTTGGATGAAGATGAATATGTGACAATTTGAAATAATTTGAATTTTGGTTTAAACAAGTTAAAATACCCGATATGATCATTTATTTAATTTAAATAGATTAAATATGGTGGTAAAAATATGCACATTGACGTGCACATCAAATTCCAAAAATTTATTTTTGAAAGTAAAGTATTTTTCAAAATAACTTGTTTTAAACGTATTTTTCAGAAAAGAACTTTTGGAAATGATTTTAAGTGTAAAAGAATTTTTATAAAGATCCCCTCATAAATCTGGTTCAATCTCCATTTGACTCTTTCCTAAACTATCTTTTTATTTTTGTAGTATGGCTGATGCCCCAAACCTTCCTGAGGACATTCCATTCCCAGCCTGGTTTCGTAGGTACTTACAAGCCACGACTCCAGAGGTGCACGGGCCTATGCCCAATCCTGCACTAGCAGGTGGGAATCCCATCAACCCACTTGTCGCCATTAATTTCTCTAAGCTTTTTGCGAGTTTGGGCGGGAAGACTTTTTTTGGCAAGGAGACTTTTGTGGAGGCGAGAGCATGGCTTAGGGACACATAGAGGATTTTTGGTCTTTTGGGATTGGATGGTCAGCAGCAAGTTCAGCTGGCCGCTTGGCAGATGAAGGAGGAGGCATCTTATTGGTGGGAGGTGATCGAGTTGGAAGGAAGGAATGTTAATTGGGATAGATTCCGGGAGCGGTTCGATAGGAAGTTTCTATCTTAGGTAGAAGAGAGTGTTCAACTGGAGAAGTTTATCAATTTAAAGCAAGGGAGTTTGTCTATCAAGGAGTACATCAATCAATTCAATGAGCCGTCGCGGTTTGGTACGAACTTGGTGAACACGGCGCACAAGAAAGCTATGAAGTTTGCGAAGGGATTGAACCAACCCCTTTAGGGATTATTGCTGACTCATGTACCGATGGGAGCTACTTATGAGTCTTTGGTTGAGATGGTGCTTATGTCGGATACGGTCAAGGAAGGAGAGTCTAAAGAGGAGGTTAAGTCAGAAGGTCCAAAGAAGAAGTGGTGGGAAAAAAATAAGAAGAAGAAGAAGAAAGGTGATGGTCCTCAGAAGCAGATTAAGAAAGGAATAAAATGCCATGTTTGTGGGAAGGTTGGACATGAGGCCAAGGATTGCTGGAAGGAGAAGATGAAGGGTAAGTTCTATACTTGCGGGCAGCCCGGTCATATGAGTAGGAGTTGTCCTCAGGAAGCGAGTGCACCCGTTGCACAGATTCAGGCGTTAGACACAGCACCTTCCAGTATCATTCCAGATATAGGTATGAAAGTCACAGTTGAAGGTTTGATTTCTATATCTGATTTTCCTATTCGGACTTTATTTGATTCTGGAGCATCACACTCTTTTATCTCTAGCTCTCTGGTAGATTGTTTGCACTTGGACATATCATTAGTAGTAGACCCCGTTATTGTTTCAAACCCCATAGGAGGATCGGCACACTTATCTATGATTTGTAGGGGTATAAAAATCTTTATCCTAGGCGTAGAGTTTGACTACGATGCTTATGTTTTTGGATTATTGGGGTATGGGATGATCTTAGGGATGGATTGGCTATCCACATACGGAGCTATCTTAGACCGCGAGAGGAGAGTCTTTAGACTTGAGACGTGCAGTAGTAGGACTCTGGAGGTATCTTGGGACCCACAAGGGTCAGTCTTGTTGAGTTTACTTTATTCCCTCGATTCATCTTCATCAGAGTTGCATTCGGTTCCTGTCGTCAGAGATTTTGCAGACGTCTTTGAGGAGGTTAGGGGACTACCCCCTAAGAGAGAGATTGACTTTAGGATTTATTTGACCGAGAATGCTAAGCCAGTAGTGTTACATGTGAGACACATGGCACCTAAGGAGAGGAAAGAATTGAGCAAGTAGATTTGTGAGCTCTTGGAGAAGGGATTCATAAGAAGGAGCATATCAGAGTTGGGAGCGCCAGTCATCTTCGCTAATAAGGCGGATGGTTATCTCCGACTTTGCATAGACTATAGGGAATTGAATAAGCTCACCAAGAAGAACCGATATCCACTTCTTAGGATTGATGATCTTTTTGACCAGTTAGTAGGTTCTTTGCTTTTCTCTCAACTTGATTTAGCCACGGGATTCCTTCAGCTTAGAGTCACCGATGACAGCATAGATAAGACTGCCTTTAGGACAATGGATGGATTCTTCGAGTGTTCAGTTATGCCTTTTCGGCTAACCAATGCTCCAGCCTATTTCGGTTATTTGATGAGCCGCGTCTTTAGGGTTGTACTAAATAAGTTTGTGGTGGTGTTCGTGGATGATATCTTGGTATTTTCCAAGAGTATGAAGGAGCATACAGTTCATTTGAAGAAGTTCTTCGCACACTTCGTGGCCATCATTTGAGAGCTATGTTTTCGAAGTGTCATTTTTTGGAGAGAGGAAGTTCGTTTCTTGAGGCATGTAGTCTCGAAGGAAGATTTGGCTGTTGACTCCGCCAAGGTTATCGTAGTACAAGATTGGAAGGCCCCCAAGAACGTTACCGAGATTAGGAGCTTCCTAGGATTGGCAGGAAACTATAGGAAGTTCATTAGAGACTTTGCCAAGATTTCGGCACCACTTACACGCCTTACTAAGAAGAATAAAGCTTTCGTGTGGGATGTGGATTATAAGGATTCCTTCACGAAGCTTAAGAGAGCCCTTACTAGTGCACCAATGTTAGTTTTACCCAATGGAGCTAAGCCTTTCACTGTATACACTGATGCATGCAGAACGGGTCTAGGAGCGGTGTTGATGCAAGAAGGGATGGTAGTGTGTTATGGTAGTAGGCAGTTGAGGATGCATGAGAAGAACTATCCTACCCACGATTTGGAGTTGGCTGCTATAGTTTTTGCACTTAAGATTTGGAGGCATTATTTTCTTAGTGAGAGGTTTGAGCTTTTTACCGACCATAAGTCTTTGAAGTATCTATTCTCGCAGAAGGACTTGAACTTCAGGCAACAAAGGTGGATGGAGTTTTTAGCCTCGTATGATTTTGAGATAGCTTATACCCCTGGCAAGGGTAATGTGGTTGCGGATGCATTGAGTAGAAAGAAAGCAACCCTTAGTCCTTTGTTCGTAGAGTGGAGGAGCTTGGAGTTTATTTCTACTTTTGATTTTAAGCCCTCTACGGACATTACTCCTGGATTGTTGGCAACCTTAGAGGTAAGGCCTACCCTTATGGATCAGATTGGCTTGAGGCAGCGAGAGGATTTGGAACTCATGGACATTATGGATAGGATTAGCCGAGGAGAGGTCTCAAGACATCTCCAACGCTATTCCATTGATAGCAGAGGATGGCTTAGGAGAGATGGGAGGCTTTGTGTTCCACGCACCGGTGACTTGTTAAGAGCAGTTTTGGAGGAGGCACACCATTCCCGTATAACTATTCATCCGTGTGGTGACAAAATGTATCGAAATATGAAGAGGATGTTCTATTGGGGTGGTATGAAGAAGGACGTGGCAGAATTCGTAGCTAAGTGTCTCATATGCCAAAGGGTAAAAGCAAAGCAATAGAAGCCCGGTGGATTACTTCAGCCATTAGATGTACCAAAGTGGAAGCGGTACAATATTTCTATGGATTTCATTGATGGTTTACCCCATTCTAGGAAAGGGAGCACTAGCGTTTGGGTGAATGTCGATAGTTTGACCAAGAGTTCTCACTTCATACCAGTTAAGAGTAAGCGTACGACTTCATATTTGGCATCCTTGTATATTCGAGAGATAGTCCATCAACACGAAGTTCTTTCTAGTGTTGTTAGTGATAGAGATCCCATTTTCACTAGTGAGTTTTGGAGAAGCTTACAAGAGGCGCTAGGGACGCAACTTAGGTTGAGTACGGCCTATCACCCCCGGACGGATGGCCAAATGGAGAGGGTAAATAGTGTGCTTGAGGATTTGATACAGATGTGCATTTTGGATTATGGAGGAACTTGGGAGGAGCATCTTCCGTTGGTTGAGTTTGCATACAATAATAGTTACCAAGCAAGTATATGAATGGCACCATTTGAGGCTTTGTATGGGAGACCTTGCAAGTCCCCATCATATTAGGTAGAGTTTACGGAGAAGTTATTACTTGGAGCCGATATGGTTAGGGAGACCTTTGAGAGGGTGGATTTGATTCGGCGAAGGATGAAGACGGCTCAAGACAGAGAGAAGTCGTATGCGGATAGGCGGAGGAGATACTTAGAGTTTGAGGCTGGAGACTTAGTTTTTATCAAAGTATCCCCGCTTAGGAAGGTGGTAAGATTCGGATCAAATTGAAAGTTAGCCCCTAGATTTGTTGGACCATTTCCTATCACAGAGAGGGTAGAGAAGATGGCTTACCGAGTGAAGCTACCTGAGAGGGTCGCAGGAGTACACGACGTTTTCCATGTTTCGGACTTCTAAAAGTGCTTACATGACTCGGCGGAGGTAGTAGGGCCTAGTCGATTAGAGGAGGTGGAGGTAGAAAGAGAAGCTTCTATTCAGCGTATCCCCACGAAGATTGTTGGAATAGATATCAAGCGACTAAGGAATAAGGAGGTTCCACTAGTAAAGGTGCAATGGGGAGATGATGTTGCAGACGCCACTTGGGAAGCAGAGGAGAAGATTCGTACTTCCTATCCTCATCTTTTTTATGGTAAGTTTTAGAATTCTTTTTTCCATCTTTAGATTTGAATAGGTTCTTTCCTTTATTATCCTTTGGGAGGGTAGAACTTAGGATTTAACCTATAGATGGTAGGATTTGATGTAAACACGTTAATAGAACATGTTATGAATGATGTTTGCTAGTGGTTGCAAGTGTTTGCTAGTGGATGCTATGGACGCATATAGGTACACCAGGCACTATTATTCCTTAGGGATCGGCCTAACTAGGACACTAGAGCATATGCATATGGATGTGTGCGCATTTTTATTTTCTTTCCATGATTGCTATAAGTGGATGTTTATCACATGATTGCTACATTTAGATGATGTTTGTAGCACGCATATAGAATTATCAGTATCATTAGGAAATTTTTGCATTCATTTGGATACATGGCACGGACATGATTGCATAAAAGGAGGTTAACTCAATCAGTGGACCGCCTAGTCTTTTGCATTAGCTAGGGACATTTACACTACACTAATTGCATAAGTATCATAAATTGCATTAGAAAAACTTAAGGACAATGGATGAGTAGTTGGTTGTAGAATTGGATGAAAACGATTTGTACATTCTTTTATCCTTAGAGATTTCGGGGACGAAATCCCTTAAGGAGGGGAGAATGTAAAAACCTGAAATTTTAACCTATAATAATTAATTAATGAATAAATGAAATGATAAAATAACTTTTTGAAATTATCAGAATTGAGCCATGGGAGTTGCACCATTGTGTCCGTGGTAATTTTCTGGTCAATTTCCATATATAGAATGTCAGAAACCGAGCTAATATGACCAAGTTATAAAAGAAACAAAATAAGTAGAAATATAACGAAAAAAACATATACACGGTCAGGTCGACCAGCCAGTCAACCTGGGCGAGAGGGCGGTCGACCGCCTGGTTGACCCACCTTGTAATTTGGCGGGCGAATGAACGAGAATTCATTCGAACGAATTAGAGACATCGGAACATGTCATTTGCACCCTTTTGTGTAATCCAGTCCCTCCGTTGCTACATCCGATGGCTCCTATTCAGCCTATGACGTGGTTGCATCCTATTCATTCTCCAATTCCAACAGTCCGAGATCCACTTCTACACATATAAATAGACCCCTAGACCTAACATGTTTTCTCATTCTATTTCTCCGCTTGGGTTCATCTTTTCATGAAGGACCCTAAAAGGAATAATTTTCCAAGGAGAGAATCTTTTTAATAAAAATTATTTTACAACTCCAAGTGGATCCGGAAAGACCAAAGGAAGAGCTTAGGACTGGAGGTGAGTGATTGTAATTATTTTAAGATTTATTTAAGTAATTTAAAATAATAGGGTTTCCAATAGTTGTAGTTTTACTACGATTTTTGGAATAGCCTTTTTTAGTAAATATTTACAGTTTTTAATTATTTTCGGTCTATTCAGCTATTCCTTTCAGTAATTTTAATATCATTTCTGCTAATTATAAATTTTTACTATTAAGCATAGCTTTTTATTAATTTATAGTCTATTTACCGTATTTAATTTTAATTACTGTTATTTATTTCTTATTTACATCTATTCGACGTTTTGGATTTTATGCAAGCGTCTATTCTATCCATTCCCCTTTCTACGCGTATGGATTAGATTAAATTAAACGCGGATATGGATTTTATAAGTAAGAATATTAAATGAAAAAAATAAGATGTAAATTATTGAGACTATAATAAATAATGGAATTGGACTGAATTTACGCCTAATTATAATTAGAATTGGACTAATCAAAGATAATTGGCATAGTTATAACTTAGGATTATAACTAAATGAAGTAAAAGATGAAAGAAGCTTATTTTCACACATAGACCTTGGTTAAGTAATAAGCATGATTATAACGTAGATTATAATAAGAAAAAGAACAGAATGGGCTTATTTTAAGGCTTGGGATAAATTAGTAAGCGTAGAAAGTAAAAATGGTAATAAAGACTTATTTAAATAATTTATCTAAGTTAATAAGCAAAGGTGAAAGTAGGACCCATACCAAATAGCATTCCTTATTGCACGCTTATGCTAAGAATGATAGTAATTGGTCAAATAGAAGTCCAAATCACGGGGATTTGGATATGGGGCGCAACTAGATATTGTTTGGATGAAGGGCCAGTACCAACAACATTTCCCCTATTTTTCTATGAACACACGGTGATCTCACATTAGCCTGAAGTGAGATGAGGGGCACGCTATGCTGTACGTTGGAGGTAATAAGAGGACCCAATAGGTGGAGCAAAAGGTAGCATGGGCATGGTGGCAGTTACGCGTGCGACTTCCATTCGGGTGCTCAGTAATAGATATGAGTTCCAAGCGCTTAGTATGGTGTCTTAGTAGACACCATTACCTTCTGTGTAGGGAGCTATATATGTCATCCGGATCCACAGTAGTTGCTCTGTGCATCTTTTGTAGATACCATTGGCTACTGTGCAGGGAGTTATATAGCGGCTAGTCCACAGGAAGGTCTATGGAGTAGCAGGCCGATCAAAAAGGGTAGAATTAGGGTCACATCCTAACTACAGGATTAGGAATTCAGCCTAATTAAATCAAAACAAGTGGAAGCAATCAAAGTTAACCTATCTTGAGCAATATTTAATCATATTTATTTCAAGTTTATCTCTTTCCTATTTTCTTTGTTATCCTTATTTATGCTAGAACTATTGTAGAGTCTATTACTTTTATCTTGCTTAAGAACTCTAGTAATTACTATCATTCACCAGACTTTTAGTCTGACCCACTCCTCTATTTCCCCCTTTTCCTCCTTAGGCAATCAAGGAAGAAGCTAGTAGATTGCTGCAGCTTGGAGTTCTTCTTGAAGGAGATTTCTTCGATGTACTTCTTTCATTTTCAGTTGTTGTTCTTGTATGCACTGGTTTATTTATGAGGGATATTACATACTCTGATTTTGAGACTATGAAGTTTTATTTCATAAGACACTATCGGTTTTGAATGTTGTATTTGGCTTTTGACTTATTTATGAATTAATTCTGAGGCTTTGTTTTACTTAATACTTATTTTGTTTCCGCTGTTTTGACCTATTTTGTCTTGTGAATCTTAGTCTCTATTAGTTTTATTTATACCTACAATGCACCATGCCTTTTAATGTGTCCTTTTGGGTATATTAAGTGATGTGGAGTGTTTCAAGATAAAAGTGGATTTGATCTCATACTTGTTCTTCTTTAATCTGAACCATTCAAAACCAAGCCTTCCTAACCTAAAATGAACTGTCACCTACACTTGTTTGTAGCCAATTTTCAACCCCTATAATGGCCGTTAAAACCCATTTAAGCCCAAATAAAATATTGTACAATTAAATCCAATTTAATTGTTTACCAATATCGTATATCGATTGATATATTTGTAACTATTATAAATATACTTAATAATATTTATTCATCAAATCATAATAAAAATTTCATATTTAATATTTTATAAATATTAATTAATTTAATAAATTTATAACAATCATAAATTAATAAAATCGTTTGGTCAAAGGAGAATTCATTGTTTTGGTTGTATGACTCGTTAGGCGTAAATTTGGTCGGTAATTAATATCAAACTATTCGAATATTACCATTTTCACGTCACTTAGTGGTTGGTGCGATATTTTGACCAAATTTATCGCTTACTTTGTTTCGGTAAAATCCAATTTTACTTCATAAAGTGTTACCCGGTTGTGACTTTTATTTACCCTAATTCTCTTTGTCAAAACTATATCACTTTGGACTTATGTAATTTGGTAATGGTCAAATTTTTAATGTCATCCATATTCAACTCATTAGTCCAACCACAAAGTCCTTGGTTCAATAACAACAATTATTATTAACCGAATTATTCTGGCCAAAGATTTTCACTTTGAGTTGACTTGAGTTGATCGTGATACTACCGCCATATAACCGAGGAGACGAATCTTCTCTTGAAAAGTGCTTCACTTTCAATACTTCCACTTGGCCCAACTGTAGTCCCTTGATGGACATTACGTCATGATTTGACTATAATTAAAGCAGAGCTTTCATATTGAAGATCCATAGTATTCTCAAGTCGAGAGAAATGTGTAAATCCATCACATCAATATTTTCTGTCTGACCTTAGTTATATTAACCAATAAAAAACTATCGTGTGAGTCCTTCCTTATTTATCCAATAACTATCTGTATGTAACCACTACATGCCCCATCAGTCATGACTAATACACTGTCCAACATTTGGAGAGTGTTACGTACTCCAGTCTCAAAAGATACATCAATATTTAGTCTCGATGCATCTTGACAATGAACACTTAAATTGATGTGTTTTATAATATTGTGATACAATACTCATGATTACAACTATTTCTAACTACTATCACAAACACACCATTTATGGATTTTCTGTTAAATATATTTTAATTAAACTATTAATTATTTTAACACATTATAACAAATATATAACTGAAAGAAAAACACCTTTATTACCAACGAGAGTTGATTACAGAGTCGATTAATTTACAATAAATTACAGAATTGCCCATAGGGCATAACCCTAACTCTATCAATTCTTAATATTTCCTATGCCCATTCTATCATAAAAACATAAGTTCCTACCCATGCGTCCAAAAAAAAAATGTACAAGTGCATCAATCAATGCATAACAAAACCAGCAATAGAAGCACATATGTACATGATATAACAATACATAGTAAACACATATGTTATCTAAGCAAACAACCCGGGATAAGTCCACTTGACTTTGTCTTCTATTTTGCAAGTACAATCATCTCAATCCTTACTCCACTGGATTCGCACAAGCTTCACTACCTTATTTCGAAGCTTCTTCTAATCTCAGTCTAATATTTGAAATGATTTCCTTTCATAGGTCATGTTTGGTTTAACAACCAAATCTTCTAAAGCTATTGGACTTACAACCTCATCAGGTCTCGAATACACTTCCTTAGGTGTGATACGTTAAACATACTATGGACCCTTATAGAAGTATCCACAATTCTACTTTATAGGCTAATTTGTCGACTATCTCTTGTATTGGGAATGTGACAACATACCTTGACACTAACATCCCTGCTTTTTCAATCTTTATAGTGCCCCTCATCAGTGAAAGTTTAAAAAACACCTGATGCCCGAGATCAAACTCCAAGTCTTTCTGGCTTATGTAGGCATAGCTCTTCTGCCTTGATTGAGCATCTTTCATTATTATCGAATCAACTCAAACATCTCCAAAGAATCTCATACATGATCTGGACCAAAACGAGTCTATCTATCATCTCGCACCAACATACTGGCAATTCATAAGGTATTCCGTACAATGCCTTGAAAGTTACCATCCTAGTACTAAACTGGTAACCATTGTTGTATGAAAATTCTACTAAGTGCAAGTGATATTCTCATGATCCACCAAAGTCCAAGATACATGCTTGTAAAAATGCCTCAAGCACTCATTTGACCTCTCGGTCTACCCATCTATTTGTGGATGGTATGTTATACTCATACAAAAATCCCAACCCAAAGCACTATGTAGGCTCCGCCAAAATTCATTGGTAAACAACGGGCCTCGATCACTAACTATAATACCTGGAATTCTATGGTGTCTCACTATAGTCTTCACATACTTCTTAGCTAACCTTATTGTCGTGCTCATGGACTTCAGCGGAATAAAATGGGCCCTCTTAGTCAATCTATCAACCATGACCCATATACTCCCATTCCTTACCCTTTTCTTTGGCAAGCCATCCAAGAAATCTATATAAACTAAGTCTCATTTTCACACTAGGACCATTAAAGGCTATAAAAGTGCAATTGGCTTCTACTGTTCAACCTTAACCTTTTGGCATATGAAACATCTCTTTACACATTCTCCAACATCTCTCATCATCCCTTCCGATTAGAAGCTTTGCTTCATATCTCAGTTCATCTTAGTGGTCCTTGAATGGATAGCCAATTTTGAACGATTGCATTCGTCCAAGACTGTCTTCTGAAGGTCTTCACTAACTAGGACATATGGCCTTCCCTTCTTTTGAAGCTGTCCTTTCTTATCTATGTCGAATCATTTTGGCTCTTTGGTCTCAGTACCACTCTTCGGGCCATTGATCATCTCAGCATATAAGGTATCTTCTTTCTGCTTTTTGACAATCCTTCCTATGGAAGTTGGGTGAACTTTCAACCATTACAATATCCCTAAAGTTCAACTTGGATCAGTGCTCGACCAAAAATGTACATTACAAGTAGACGGTGTCTTTAAAACATTTCACGCTTCGATCATAGCCAAAACACAACTCTGCTGCTTTCGACTCAAGGTATCAGCAACCTTATTTCCCTTCCTGGGATATACTCGATCCTAAAATCATAAAATGCCGAAAGCTATAACTACCTCTATTGTCTCATGTTCAACTCCTTTTGGGAGATCAAGCATCTCCATTGTGGTCCATAAAAAACTCAAACCTATCACCAAGAAGGCAATGTCACCAAATCTTTAACGCAAAAATAACTCCCGCTAACACCAAGTCATGCATTGGAAGTCGAACCTCATAGGGTCACAACTGTCTAGATCTATCACTTTACCTCCTTGCATCAATACTACCACTAACCGGAGCATCATTGTAAACTATTATACCTCTATTCCCCTCGAGCATCACAAAAATCAGAGCATTTTAGTCGAAACATCAACTCTTGGAATGCCATATCACACTCCTTTATCCAAACACACCTCTCATACTTTCGAGTAAGCCTCGTCAATGGTGTGGCTAGACGAGTGAAGTTCTTAATGAATCTCCAATAGTACCTACCAATCCCAAGAAACTCCCTATTTTGGTAACGATCTTAGGAATCCTCCAACTATTTACGGCTTCAATCTTCGAAGGATCTACGAACAATCCCTCCTTTAAAACTACATGGCCTAGGAACTTAATTTACTGCTTCCAAAAGTGACATTTGGAATACTTCGCCTTTAAATTGTGTTGTCTCAAGGTTTCTAATACCAATCTAAGGTGAATGTCATGATCTTGCTCATCCTTAGAATATACCAAAATATCATCCATAAAGACCAAAACAAACATGTCTAACTGATCGCAAAAGACCCGGTTCATAAGATCCTTAAAGAATGCTAGAGCATTGGTTAGTCCAAAGGGTATGACTAACCACTCTTATGAACCATATCTCCTTCTAAATGTGGTCCAAGGAATACTTTCCTTTACAACTCTTAGTTGATGGAACCCTGTAGCCCAATCTAGCTGTGAGAATACTCTAGCTCCACTAAACAGATCAAAGAAATCGTTTACCTAGGTAATGGATAACAATTCTTTACCGTTAGCTCATTCAACTTCCACTAGTTGCTTCTTCAACACTTCCATCTCCATAGGTGGCATTCTGGGCGTATACTAACGGGTTGTGCCCATGTACCAAATCTATGTGAAATTCAATCCTCTTCTCAGAGTTATCACACCACCGGGTCAAAGATATTAGCAAATTCCCAAACCACTAATATTATATTTATCTCCTCTTCCAGACCTACCATTGCACATAGTGAAATCCCAGACTATCCCTTTATCTCGTCTAAAGTTACCAACATCCTTTCTCCTCCCTTTAGGTTTCGTAAGGCAATAATTCTTTTGGCATAATAAATCCTGGCATCGTTTTGTGCTAACTAGTCCATACCCAAATTACCCCATACCCTTCAATGTCAATGCATATTGGTCACAAGAAAACAAATGCTTGTACAAATAAGCTATAAACGAATGCATCTCAATCCAAGAGTAGCATACCCACCTATTAGATTAACAACATGCAAAGAGTAACTAGATAAGTAACATCTAACCTCAATCTATCAACCACATCTTTCGAAATGAAAGAGTGGGTAGCCCAGTATCAAATTGAAATGTAACTAACAAACTGGAAATCAAAATCATATCTCCAAGCACTATACCCTTTCCTTTATCCTCAATTGTTGGTCCTAATAAAAAGCCCTCCAAAGCATATAGCCTTGTCTACTTCAGCTCAGGACAATCCTTCTTCTTATGGCCAAGCTTGTCACAATTAAAGCACTTAACCTTGGTCACTCCATCTACTTGTAGACACTTAGATGCATAGTGCCCTTTTTGATTACAGTTGTAACAAACAACCTTCGAAAAATCCCTTCGGCCTCCTCCTACTTGATCCTTTCCTATTGGTTGTTCCCTTTTATTCCCTTTTGATATGGGGAAAACTTCTTTTTCGGCTCCATCTTTGGCTTTACCTCTACCCTTCTTTTCTCTTGGTACATACTCTTATACCTCCGTGCCATATCCACGACAAACTCAAAAGGAGATACCAAGTGTGCCATCACCTTATGATCTCAACTTTCCTTTAAGCCCTAAATACAATTCTTGTTTTTCTTTAGTGGGGTGTTAACCAGTTCTTGATTAAATTTAACCAAAGCATCAAACTTTTAAATATACTCTTCCGTAAAAAGATCTCCTTGCTTGAGACGGATAAACTCCCTCAACACACACTTCTCCATAACTCAAAAATGAACCGATTCTCAAATCTTTCTCTGAAATGTTCCTAAGTAATTTCCTCTTTAGGAGTCTCAACAGTCAGTGTCTTCCACCAATCTAAGGCATCCTTATGTAACTGTCTTAACAACAATCATTGCTTCTATGTATCGTCAACCCAATATCCCCAAAGACAGGCTCAGTCACCTTCATCCAATTCAACCCTTCCACATCCGGTTCCTTTATGGTAAACATCTTGCTTCCTAAATTCCTTCCTAATTCAGCTTAAAGGGTCCTCTTTAGCCATTTGCCTCAGCTGTACAACCTCAGGGATGTTTTCCCTAATCATCTGTAAGTTTGATAATAATCGGGTGACATTAGTTCTTCTATCCATACCAAGGAATCTGTTAGATATAATGCAAAATTGATCGTTTTTATCGTTGATAAGATATTTCTCTACGAAAATATGAATTGAAGTTTAACATGAACTACCATAACAAAGAATTTACCTTTATCTTCACAATAGGTAGGACAACTTCATTCTCGTTATCTATGGAATTTTTCTTCTATGGCAATTATTAGTTTGCATGTTATTGTTCTCTCACCCAACATTTGCTCCTCCTACTATAATTCTTCCACTTCTCGTTTCATTTGTTGATTTTTCTGTTAAGTAAGTCTTCACTGGAATCGAAAAGAATGAGAGTGAATCAATAGTATAAAGATAGATATATCCACCTATATCTATATAGCAAAGCATAAGTACATTGTATAATAGTTCATACACTCCCCAAGGTGTTAATGTCTAATGCTCTGCCTAGACCTTTACTTTGGTCTGTATTACTAAAGTGCCCCCTAACCTCACTTTGATACCAACTATAACATCCCTCATTCCAAAACCCAAAGATGAAAATCCAATATGCTCCTATTACCTTGGAATTATCTTTCAGCAATAGAGACGAGATTGATTATAAACAATTTAAGCAAACAGAGTAGAAATTACAGCATTAAATGAATTCACCTTTACAATTTCAAATTAGTTCCCATAGTCGTGCCCATGCGGGGGCCAAAAATATAATACAACCACAGTTGATGGTGTGATGCCTAACATATGAAGATACGAACATGAACACTTAATACAGCGGAAACAAAAAAACATTTATATCATATAACCTTCTACTTTGTCTTCAGAAATCTTCGTTCTTCTTTGTAAAGCAACTTGCCTAGATCCATAAAATCATCCTAACTATACCCATGAGTTTATGGGAAAACAATGATAAAAAAAATGGGTCAGACATAAAATATGGTATGAGGAATATATTATTATAAACATAAAACATAGTGAGGCCACACCGCTAAAGCATGAAATGAGGTTTCCCCGCATTATAACACAACATTCAGTTAACAGCTTTAAACATAAGCATACAACATTATTTCATCACAAAAGGCCTTATACATGTTTTGGTACTTTTAATTAGAATCCACAGCCATTTCATGCAATTTACTATTTAGTAATTATCCTCTTTACTTTCTTAAACCTGAAACCTATTACCTTCAGCTACCACCAAGGCCTTACGCCTTCTTCTCATAATGAAGAGTTATAGCATTCAGCTGCCACTAAGGCCTTATGCCTTCACCTTTACATTAACTACAAATTTCACTATCGGTTTCGATTGCTACACAGGCCTTACACCTACGCTTTCATGTTTCGATTACCACACATGCCTTACACATATGCTTTCATGTTTTGGTTGCCACACCGGACTTACACCCATTCTTCTAGTTCTTGGTTGCCACAGATGCCTTGCACCATCTGCCAAACTCTGCATTGATTGCCACTTTGGCCTTACACCAATGCTATCGTGTTTTGGATGCCACCTTAGGCCTTACTCCAACAATTTCATTCGCGGTTGCCGCTTAGGCCTTGAACCAATGATTTTAGTTTCAGTTGCCGTATGGGCCTTGCACCTACACTTTTGTGTTTTGGTTACCACATAGACCTTAAAGCTACGCTTTCATGTTTCGGTTTCCACACAGGCCTTACACTTATGCTTTCGCTTCTTGGTTTCCACGTAGGACTTACACCATCTACCGAACACTCTACTAATTATTACATCATCGTTAGTTTTCTAAATACTAATTTCGACCATCTTAAGCCTTAACATAAATTTCCCCTTCGATTAGCAATTGATTCTAGTATTAATTTACTATCGAGAGCTACTCAGCTCTCGGCAATCATTACCCCCAATCTCATCAAGGTAAGCCTGATTTAGTTTAGTTTTGTTTCATTCACAAATGACATCTCAATTGTAGGTTTCATAAATCACATCCTTTACCTATAATTCCTCTATAGCCATCGTTCCTCCTTCGGTCTTCAGTCAACACCTTTCAGTTTAATATGCCTAAATTTATCCTTAACAATTCTTAGCTTTCACAACTAAGTCTTTGTACTTAGTGTTGTAGTTCATTTACCCTCGGTCCGGCCCCACTACCTTCAGTACTTTCTCTCAGTCCACGTTAAAAGCCCATACACTACAGATTTGACACTACCTTTACATGTGTTGACTTCCCGTTCGTTATGTCTTTTGTCCTTTTATGGTTATTAGTAATTTTTTGACATGTTCAACATATATTGTGGATTTGGTGTATTGACTAGTTATTAAATACTTTACTCATTTGAATTACCTTCCACCCTATGGTATTTACCTTTCGACACTTAGTAAATTCCCTTCGGCTTAGTATATTTTCATTTGAAGGTTACTTATAATAATTCCAGAAAATCTTAGAGAATATAAACGTGAATTTCTTTTCATAAAATTTCTCAAACTCCCTATTTCTAGCCATTTTCTATAATAAGAAGTTCGTAGATAATTCATATATAACTGTTTATTTATAAGAAATTATATAAATGAAACTCATCTATAATAATGTGATCATAATATCATTTAAGTTTTCGTATCATTTAAATCATAAGAAGAATAAGAAATGATCATAATTAGATTCAGATGTGGAGAATTATAAAGCAAAATGGGATTGCAAAATATATTACTCACATAGATTTCTTAGTTGAGTGATGTTTCAAGTTCCCTTAGCATTTTTTTCTTATTTACCTTTTTCTCCTGCTTAGGCCGCCACATTTGCTTTAAGCTTTTATTTTAATTTCGGTGTAGAGTGAAATGAGAAGAGAGTGGTCAAACAATTTGAGAAGTCATGCAATAACTTCTCTATAGGCCATCGGCCTACCATTCTCTTTCTCATTTAATTCATTTTAGTTAGTTTCTTAAGTAACACCATTGATAAGTAAATGTACACACAAATACTTATCACATCATTTTGTTTTTTAATTCCATAATTGAACAATTTATATCTTTATTTCCACAATTAATTCTTTAATTAATTATTCCTTAATTTATAGGGTGTTACAAAAACCATATCCTCTTGGATACAACTACCAAAATTGTATTTTGGTAATGTACTTGGAATCCATTTCAAATTTAAAGCATTATACCATGTAGAAGTCTATGGCTTGTCGACAACTGAGGAAGTTATTATTATTAACAATTCATATTCTCGACACTGATAAGAAATCATAGTTTCTCTTCAATGTGCGAGAATTCTAACTAGAATTTCTAATCAGCTATGTCTATTATGGGCTTGGTTAAATTTATTTCATCTATGTAATCAATTACTATGTTAGAATCTTAGGTTGTATCCAAGTCTGTCGCACTACCTCTAATTTTTCTAGAAAGAAATTCCTTTGTCAAGAAAGTGGTATTTCTTAAAACAATAATTTCTCTCTCAATGTGATGGCATATGCATTTAAAACATTTTATGAACTTTTTATAGACTTACATAAAATAGATCTAGTTTTGAGTTTATGAAACTTAGGCTCATATCGTAAATTGGACAACCGCATATCTTAAACTATTTAAGATTGGGGTTCCTTTCTAATTCATATCTTACATGAATTCGTAAACTATGGTTTAGATGAAATCAAAACATATGTACTTACTATTAAGTATGTACCCTTATAGAAAGAAGTAACTATATTGTTAACACCAAAAATTCACCACCAAAACTAGGTTTTAATGGAGAGTAGAGGTCGTTGGAGGACCTTCTGCAAGAGACAAAGGGATGCTTCTGGAAAAATCAAGAAGGATTCCACAATTAAGGTTCCGCATGAGATGGTTCCGCCCACAAGAGGCTTTTGCATATGATAGAAACTTTCACCTTTGGTTCCGCATGAGAGGGTTCCGCAAAAGATAACTCACTACTGACAGAAGATGTTCCGCAAGTATCGCATTCGTGGAAGAGCCTTCCGCAGGTGATGGTTCCGCATTAAAGGCCTTCCGCAAGAGACATCAGCGTCATGTACAAATATCACCTTCCGCAAATCCAACTTGCCACCTCATTCAAAAGAACCTTTCGATGGGATCGAAAGGATGCTTCCGTAATAGAAGATCAGATCATTGGATGTAGGGCAATGCCGGTCAAGCACTTTAGAAGTGTCGCTTACCTTCAGAAGACCTTTCGATGGAGTCGAAAGGTTCCCTTCCGCATCAAATCAGCTGCCCTTCCATCATTAGATTAAAGCTGTGAATGCCACATTCTCACCTTCTGATGGAGACAAGGGCATCCAGATATGATCAGAAGAGCTATAAGCCAACCTTCTGACATAGCCGAAAGGCCTCCCTTTCGCACAAGGTCGGAAGGATGCGAGCGAAACCTACCTTTTGATACGGTCGCCATGACCCCTGCGGAAGATGCCAACCCGCACCTATAAATAAGACCCGAGGGGTCCATTTTTGGGATCCAAAATTTTAGGCTTCAAAATCACTACTATTTTGAAAGTTTGTAACCCTAATTTCTAAATAAATTTGAGGCTTTTTCCAACAAGTATTACTATGTATACATTAGTTCATAATAAAGAATTTCATGTTTAAGATCAATGTTTTCATGTCTTTTTACGTACTTTATGTAGATATAATCAAATATCGATCCTCTTTTTTACATTTCATTGGTTTGAAAGGTCTAAGAGCATCTTTCTATTGGATTTGGTCCCCCTCTGAAACACCTTCAGATAGGGAATCCATTTAAGATACAATCTACGGAAATACCTTTCAACAAGGAGTTCATTTAAGATCCAAACTACAGAATCGAAACCATTATCTAGTCTCAAAGGGTATTATTTGGAATATACTCCTTACTCCTAAACCTATCGTCTGGTTCGAAACCTTCATTCTACCAATCTTTCGATGGGGTCGAAACCTAACATTTCTACATTCTGACCTTTCGAGTAGGTCATATTCTACCGAATCAAGATCCTTATTCCCATTTCCGAGGGCTCTACTATCCTCCTTAAAGGCTCTACATACAAGCATTTTACCTTAAGTCCATCTACTTGGACTCTTTGGGGTGTTGACCATAAATTTGGTTAACATTTTGGCGCTATATGGAGGGCTTGAACCTTCGATTTCTTATAACTTTCCTCTCTGATCAATTTCATAAAGAGCCTTGACTAAAAAAGAAGTATGGTAAAAAGCTAAAATTAGTAACAACAATCCAAAAGAAGAGGCTACATCACAGTCAACCTTTAAAGGTCATATGGTCTCAGATCCTAACTTAGGAAATATAGAAGTAAGGCAACCTTCAACCCTAACAAAATTGGAAAGCAATGTGGTCAAAGTTCAGAATCAACGACCACAAAGGATAGAAATAAAAGAGTGTTCAGAAAGAGCTCCAACCTGGGAATCAATGAAGGTTATGGAAAGAGAGGATGAAGTGCAACCTCCAAATAAGATAGAAGATCAAGTGTTAAACCGAGATAGTAGAGAAAGTAAATCACTTGAACAATCGAATAGATTTATCCAAGAAGACAACAGGAATAGTCACAGAGATGAAACCAACCAAAATGACAACCTACACCATATAATGGTAAATGCACTTAGACGAAAAGAAATTTATGATCCTGAAGAATATGTTATCTTGCAAAAGGCTCCTTTTTCCAAAGAGATAATGGCAACAAATTTTCCCTCGCACATTCAGATTCCTTCGCTAAAATATGATGGAACAACTAATCCAGATGATCATCTTGTCATTTTTGAAAATTGGACGAACTTATATGATGCTACAGAGGCAGTTCGTTGTAAACCTTTTTCCTATCACTTTTCAAGGAGCAGCAATCAAATGGTATAGGAGTTACCGAATGGAAACCTTCTATTCTTGGGAACAATTTACTTATGACTTCATGGCTCAATTCACAATATTAAGAGATATAACTATGGACTTTAGTTTGCTAGCAACCATCAGATAGAAACCAGAGGAATTACTTGGCGAATATTTGAATAGATTTAGCACAGAAGCACTAAGAGTAGAAAGTACAACTGATAGGAAAAAACTCATGGATGTTCGGTCGGGGTTGATCAAACAAACTCCTTTTTGGAAAGACCTTTATATAAATGGATGCAGAGACCTACGATATTTCTTTCCTCGGACAGAGAAATTTATTCAGTTAGATAAGATGCACCATGATAATAAAGAATACCACAGAGAATTCAGGGAAGAGAAATCTGATCTCAAGTGCTTTGACAAGAGGCCAAGGGAAAGTGAAAATCCGAAGGGAAGTCGAAGAAAGAGTTCTAAAATGAATTATGTTGTCCTGAGCATACCCCTCTCCTACGTATACACTAAGATGAAAAGGAATGAGAATTTTATTGCACTTCAAAAAGTTCGGAGTGCCTAGAGCCAAATAAAGGTGGAAGTTACTACGAGTACCACAAAGCAAATGGACACGAAACTGATGAATGTTGTGTCCTGTCAGAGAAGGTTCAAGCCATGGTAAGGTCGGGATTTTTACAGGAGTTCGTCAAAGAAACTTGAAAGATATCTTATTTGAATAAGAGGAAAGCAATTCAGTAACCTATAAATGCAAATCTCTATCAAATCATGAGGACTCACGACATCAATTCAACTATGAACTTTCTCCTTTTCTTTTCATGACTCTTTAACTTGATTTGTATTTCCATTCATACTTAAATTTGTATCATGTATTGATCATGTACTGATTAAAATTTGAGTTCTATTACAGGTAAAAATAAAATCAAACCAAATCACTTAACAAACTCTAAGAGCAGATCAAACTTTATAATACTTAATAAGGATAACTCAGGTGCCTGACACGAGAAGACTATTAACAGTTAAATCAACACAACACCAAGGCTTCCCTACAGGAAATGTTGAATCACTTCCAAACTTAATACCAATCCATATACACCAAATCTATTTTTAGCAAATGATCTCAAAACTAAATTTCCCAAATTACATCCATTTAAGAAAACTATTTTTAATCACCCCATGGCCCGGGGGGAAACAAATACTTATTTATCCCAAAAGAAGATTTATGCAATTAATTTGAGAAATTACATAACATTAATAAATGCACACAAAGAGACTGTAATTTCAACATGTGACGCCCCACCTTTATACTCACACTAGCCAAGGACACTACGAGGTAATGCTGTCGACTAGTGCGAAGAATAAGGCTGTTGAGGAGCGACCATCTGTGAAATTGCTTTGTGCGAGTACCGATATGTCAGATAGTATGACATGCATTTCATTTCAAAAGGAAATCCGACATATCAAATACAAACTCAAAGATACCACATAGTGGCTATGTGGGCTTCAGAAACAAATATAGAAATAAACATAACACAAATCAGTCACAGATATTCATATCACTAAGGCGGAAACAGATATGAATATTTCACATAAGAGTGTACATCAAAGTAGTAGTCATACAAGATCCACTACACCACAAATGAATAGATACAAGTGCTAGACAAAAGAATATGTATACATCAAGGAGTCTCTATCTCGAATGTATAAAAGCAAAAACTACTAATCTATAGTAGTTCTCCAAAAGTCAGAAGCTATTCCCTGCTAAATAGTCAAGTGGAAGCACCTGTAAAACCTCGGTCTGACCCGAGTATTATTTAAGAAGAAAGTAATAAATGGATCAGTCTAGCTATAAATATCATATAAAATGAGATATGATAAGAGATATGACAAAAACGTATGATAACAATAATGCCATACTGTGACAAGTATACATCAGATAACAACAAAAATCATACAATATCTCAAATATTCTCAGACACTAAAAAGAATGTCATATTCTTTAACTTATTCACCAAACCAAAAATATTGATAAAGCTTATCAATGCAAACCACGAAAATTGGTGAAACATAAATTCTAGAAATCAACAACCAGAAATCTAGAAAACACAAAGGGGGAGGCCTATCACAAACGGAAGCATGAAAACTCACCAACACATGTGTCACAAACGGAACGCTATTCCATGGTCGCTAACCATCAAGTTTGAGCCGAAGCTCCACAAATGGCCCGAAGACCATGGGTCGCTACCCCACCAATTTGAACCGAAGCTCCACAAACGGGGTTTTTAGTCCCCACACAAACAAAGAGACATCGCACATCGCTAGTCTAAATCACAAAATGATCACCATTGATCAATAAGAAGTGTGAATCACAGTAAGCTAGTAAATATAAGAGTTTAGCTTCATGTCCCATAACCACTGGCTTAACTTAAATATTTACGAACAAATTGTAGATTTCCACTCGAAAATTGTCACCAGAGTTCAATCGAACAAGTCCAAGAATTAACCGACGAAGTAAATGCAAGCATTTCATACCACTTGTTTGCTAAGCTGTTAATTAGATTTCTCATACGAATGAGGTAAAAGTTTGTATATACTAATAGATTAGAAAACGGTTTTAAAAACGAGCTTTGTATTTAAAAGTAGTGTTGAAATCGTTTTTGTGAAAGAGTTTGAGTATTTACTACTAGTATAGAAACCTTTGTATTTTAAAGTGACAAACCACAGAAATGATTGTAGAAACAATCAATCACAAAAAATTCACATACGAAAATGTGAATTAATTCCATAAAAAATCGATATCAAATCCATCAAACGGATATTCCCAAAAATCCAAATAGAGAAGTCATCAAAGTCGATAATAAGTGATAACAACTAACTGGATCGACAAAAATCGATTAAAATTGGAAATCCAATCGAAAACAGCCCAAATTAGGCAAAATTGGCAGTTCCAGACGTTTGGAGGTTCATCCAGACGTCTGGATTTGGGTTCTGGAAATATTCCAGAAACCTACCAGACGTTTGAACCCAAACCAGACGCCTGAAAACTAACCAGACGTTTGGTAGGTTTGGACCAGACGTCTGGTCCTAGTCTCTGTCGTTTTTTTCATCTGTTGCCCAAACCAGACGTCTGGACCTTACAACCAGACATCTGGTTGCCTTTTTTGGGCAACAATTTGCCTAGGCCATGATGGCCAAAACGATTCGGGAGTGATCGGACGAGCAACGAAGACTAGGGATTTATTCCAAGCGACAACCCAGCCTTATAGGCTCTTCAATACACCCTAAATATAATGTCCAAACATCCATAGTAGGATTTTCATAGAATTGGACTTAAAAACCAAAAATTGGAAAATTCACCAAATCAATTCAAATCAAATGCAAGTGAACATGAATAAATGTTAGGAATTTTTACCTAATAACAATGAAAGTTATAGACGTAGATGTGAGTTCAAAATCTCACTTGTAAACCCAAAAACAACAAACGAGAAGCTTTTAAAACAAAGGAAAGATCAACCACACTTTAACTTCAACTCTAGAAGCTCCAATCTAAGATCACAAACAAATATTTCGTAAGTTAGGTTATAGGAAATTTCTGAAATTGGAGAGAGATTAAGATGGAGAAGATGAAGGGGATGCTTACCTAAGCTTCTCCTTGATTTTGGACTTGAATTTGAGTTTCCTAATCAAAACTAGGGTTTAGGAATTTTAATTTCCTCTTCTCTCCCACATTTTTACTTTAGCTAGAGAGTGTTAGGAAATGAGGAGTGGAATGAATGAAGAGTAGTGGAGTTGGGTTATTATATTGGGTTAGTGGGCTGAAACCTAAACCCAAAGCCCAAAATAGAAAAATAGCAAAATTCTACTCAACTCCAAACATATCGATGTTTATACTCAAAAAAGTTGTAAATGCCGTTTTGGACTCAATGAAAGTAGTCTTTTTTTTGGCAAAGCCAGCCTGTTTTTATAGTGGACAGTCCACTCTTTATTAAACAAAAGCAACATACAAATTTAAAAATACAAAGCAAGTAAACAACTCGCCACCAATAAAATTATCAATCGAAAACTACAGGGCAAATTTTCGAAATAAGATCAGAGATAGAAGACGAAGACCCCGCAAATCTTCTCGAATTCCTTTCCTCCCATATCACTGCTATCGATAGCTTGAGGTAACGGAGAAACCTATTTGTCGACAAGAATTTCCACCTGGTTAACTGAAAGATACGAACCCATTCCATTTTGAAATCACGGAGCGGAGGCCTCTCATGAATACGATGAAGAACCTCTTTCCATATCTGATAAGAAACAAGGCAATTGAAAAACAAATGGCCGACATTTTCTGCAGCCCGATTGCACAAGATGCACATAGAATGATTGATAAAGTGCCTCTGACGAGATTATCTTGAGTGTGAATAGCATTCATCAGACATTTCCAAAGCAACAAGTTATGCTTTGGTTTCGATCCAGACTTCCATATACGAGCGTGCCAAGGAAACGTAGAAGGGCATTGATTTTGAATGATTGATTTGTAGACTATGGAGATGCTATGAATATTGCCATTCCAGTTGAGCCCATCATGTTCCACAGGCTTAAAGGAAGCAGTAATGGACGACCAAAGATTGTTCAACATAGGCGAGCTGACCTGAGGCAAATGCAGAACCTCATTGACAAAAATAGAATCGACATTAGCATTAATAGGAATACCAGAGTTAAATAAAAGGTTATAATCAATATATTGAGACAGAATCATTCCTGGAGCACATTAGGGAGAGTACCAAAAGGAGTTCATAGTGTTGCATTGAACCATAGGCCGGTAATATCTTCTGTAAGTCAACAGTTTTTTCCATAGAAAGCTAGACGAATTGCTAGCATCCATTGTCCAAAAGTTACCACCCTTAAGGTTGTACTGCCTATTCCAGACCTCCCACATCCCCGTACTATTACTGAGCAATCTGTTAACTAGATGGGAAACAGTGGCTATGTTCCAAATTTTAAGATTAATAATACCCAGGCCTCCCATATTAAAAGGATAAATAATTTTCTTATAAGAAATCGGAATGAGTTTAGAGGAGTAAATATTTCCATGCCATAAGAAATGATTAAAAGCCCGATATAACATGTTAATTAGCTTAAAAGGAATGATGAAAAGTTTAAAATAGTATGCACACATAGCAGTGGCAATACTCTGTATGATGACAAGCCTGCCAGCTTGAGAAATTTTGGTACCATTATAATTATTGAGTCTGTTAGTTAATTTTTCATATAAAGGAAGGCATTGCGCCTTGGATATTCTAGACTTACACATAGGGGCACCAAGGTACATTGCATTTTGATCAATGTCCTGAAGCCCAGAAACCAGAAGAATATTTTGGTAGATGTTATCTGTAACCCCAGAAATATTAATTTGCGATTTACTTTTATTTATGCCTAGGCCAGTCAGAAATTTAAATTTTTGAAGAACGGAAAGCACATTAGTGATGGATTTAATATTAGGTTTAGTGAAGAGCAGGAGATCATCAGCAAACATTAAGGTTGAAATTTGCTGCTTTTGACACTTAGGATGATAATCTATATTTTTATTATGGCATTCAACACTAATCAATCGAGAAAGCACTTCCATAACTAAAATAAATAAGGAAGAGGAGATAGGATCTCCTTGCCTTATACCTTTTTGAGTTTTGAAATAGCCAAAAGACTCACCATTGAGAGATAAAGAGACATAAACAGTAGATATGCGTGTGTATATCCAAGCTAAGAAAGGTAAGGGAAAGTACATCTTGGACATAATGGATATGATTGCCTCCCAACTAACAGAGTCATAAGCTTTATGAATATCCAATTTCAGAAAACATCTAGGAGAAATGTTTTTCCTATTGTATCCTTTAATTAGTTCTTGGGAGAGTAAAATATTATCAATAATAGATCTGCCCAAAACGAAACCATTCTGGTTAGGAGAATTAGGTCAGTAAGGCAAGTTTTCATTCTAGAGGATATAATTTTAGCTATACATTTATAAATGACATTGCAACACACAATGGGCCTAAACTCAGTAACAGATTGGGGTAGGTTAACTTTAGGAATAAGGGCAAGTTTAGTATGATTTATTCCTTTCAGCAAAGTATTGGTTTTAAAGAAATGTTGAATGGCTTTACAAAAATCATGTTTAACAATATGCCAACATTTTTGGAAGAACATAGCAGAAAACCCATCAGGACCAGGAGAGCTATTGCTTTTCATTTTGAAGAGGTTATCATGAATTTCATCAGGGGTAATAAGCTTAATTAAACTATTAGCTTGTTCATTAGTGATATTTTTAATAGGTAAGTCATTAAGAACTTGGGTACTAATTACTGTGTCTGAATGAGTAAAAAGAAATTGATAATAATTAAGAAATGATTGCTTTATACTGGCATGAGTGTTATCTTCAAAATCGTGTCTATCTTTAATCCTGTGAATGAAGGCAGCAGTCTTTTTAAGTTTCAAGGAGTTGTGAAAATTTTTGGTGTTTCTATCTCCAGCAATCTCCCAGTTAAGTTTATTTTTTTCACGGAGCATTTGAAGTTCAGATTTGATAGCTATTTTCAATCTTTTGGTAAGCAGATTAACATTATTAGAAATAGTTATATTACTTGGATCAGACTGCAGTTGGATATGAGTATCATTAAGTTCGGAGCTTAATTTGGTAGAAAGAAGATTACCAGAACCATACTTATTTGATGACCAAGCTTTAATGGAAGCTTTGCAATCTTTAAGCTTCGATTGAAGAATAAACATGGGATTGCCAAATTTGGGAATTCTCCATACATGCTCAATCAATGGAAGAAATTCAGGATCAGTAATACAACTATTAAAAAACTTAAAAGAAGATGGACCTTTAATACTTCTATTTCCCCATTCCAAAATAATAGGACTATGATCAGATAGAGATGGAGTAGGGAAAATAGAAATCAGAGAAGGCCAAGAGTTGAAAGCAGCAGAATTAAAATAAGAACGATCAAGTTTGCAAAAGGTTCTATTACCTGATCTACTACAGTTATTCCAAGTGTAAAAAACACCTGTTTTTGGAACTTCATGAAGTTCAGAAAGAAAGATTGCATTATTAAGAGGAGCAACATCCACCAGAGCTAATGGTAACCCTCCCAACTTATCCTCAGAGCTTTGCATATAGTTAAAGTCACCAAGGCATATCCAGGGGATAGCAGTGTACAAAGAAGGAAGAATGTCAAGAAAGATCTGCCTATTAGCTTTTATATTGTCTCCATAAACAAAAGCAGACTTAAATTTGAAATTTGTTGGCAAATGATCAATATTACAGTGGATGAACTGTCTGTGAGTTTCAGAAGCAATAATTGAATATACCTGGGGGTTCCACAAAATCAATAGCCTCCCATAAGGGGCAGCAATATGGTTGTGAATAAAAGCCCATCCAGGAGCAATACGATTTGCAAATAAGTAAGTTTCAGTTTCAGAATATTTTGTTTCGCTGATGCAAATAATTCCCAGTTTGTTGCCCTTAATTAGAAGTTTGATTTCATATACTTTGGCATCATCATGCCCACCACGAATATTCCAATATCCTATGTTATCTAACATCACGATTTTTTGTGTTTATTGGCAGATTGCCGAGTTAACCTTTGTGGCCCTTGAATCTTAGCAGAGGCATTTTTTTTTATTTTTTTTGAACTCTTAGCTGTGAGATTAGCCAAAATTTGCTCTTGATTGTATTCATAGCCGTCATTCATGTCATCTTCCGAACAAAATTCCGCATCAGAAGATGATCCTATATTGGTTTCAATTGTGTTATCCTTTGTTGGAGTAAAAAGAGTAATTTCTTTGGGTGGTTTTAGATTTGCATATGGGCTGACTGATGTGCTAACAGTATTGTTCATGGAAGATATAGCAACTGGTGTACCATTAATATTCTGCATATCAGGGGAGCAATTAAGAATTGGGGTCTCCTTTTCATTGTGCTTGCTTCTATTAGATTCAAGCTGGTGATTACTTACATCGGTTTCCTTTTGTATCTGCTTCTTTTGAGAACTATTGAAATGAGTAGAACAACCCATATTCTGCTGATTAACATTAATGTCAGGGTCCACTTGCAAGCTACCTAATGCATCCGGGTCCTCATCTAGTAATTCTCCTTCCTCTATCTCAGTAAGAATGGCAAAAGCATTACTTGTTTCAACTGGGTTTTGAGATACACCCTGTAACTGAATATCTTTGATAACTTGTATTGAGTCTGCATTAATTATGTTACTGATTTCCTTCTCTGAATTCTTTTTTCCTATGTTTGGTTCCACCCCTTTATGGTTCATTTGATTTTCTTTAGGTTTCCAATGCCTATTCTTCATATTGTCACTAAAAGGTTTCCTATGCACTGTAGTATTACTTTTAATTATAGGACCTGAAACATTAGCTGGTTCTTCTTTTTTACTGCTTACTTTCCCTTCCTCAGTACTTTTTTCCTTATCACAATTTTTATTTGAGTGACCAAAGACTTTACAGTCAGTGCATATAAGCGGTCTCCATGAGTATTCAATGTATACTTTTTGACATGTCTCAACTCCATCTCCTATTAATAAATATTCAGGTAACTCTTTGTCAGGAGAAATTTCTACTAAGCACTTTGCATATTCCATTCTTTCAGGCTTTTCGGTAGCCTCATTGAAGCAGACAAGTTTCCCCAGGTGACAAGCAATCCAATTGATACCAATTAGGGTCCAAGCAATGTGGGGAATATTATATAGTTGAATCCATATGGGAACTGATTTCACTTGAGATTGAACTGAACCAAACGCTGGTTTCCAAGTAGTAATGACAAACATTTGACCTCGAATAAAGGTCGGATCTGCACGAAGAACAAATTGCTTGTCCTCAGGACAAGAAAACTTGAAAAAATAATTAGCACCATCAGATTTAATGTCATATGAACCTTTCAGTTTCCATATTTTTTTTAGATGTGTAACCACTGCCATGTAATTCACTGGCACACCAAGAAAGAAACCCACCAGATACCCATCCCAATAACTCATACCTTCTGTAACCAGAACTTTAGGAGGTGGAAGCGGCAAACCCTGATAGTCAATATTGAAATCCGTTGGAGTATATGAGCCCGCATTCCTAGGCTTAGACTCAAACAGAGAAGACCAAGACGGCAGCGGGATGGGATCTGGAAGGACAACAGTTGGAGAAGGTAAAGGCGGAGAAGAATCAGGGTCAGGAGGATCTGAAGGTAAAGGTTGAGGAGGGTTGAGAGCAGGAGGGATCAAGGCAGGTAACGGTGAAGAAGAGAGGCATGGAGAAGAAGGAGAAGAGGGAATGCCAGATATAGCCGTTGCATTGGACGCCATTATTTCGGATTATTTATGTGTGAGACACCTCTTAATGAAAGTAGTCTCGAGTCCCAATTTGACTGTTTACAAAAAGTAACATTTCAGACTTTAATCCCATTAACGTTGCTATATTTAAACAAAACATTTAAATATACAATCATAAAATATGTGGGTTGTTACACAACATTTCAAAGTTTACCAAAATTATTTGCAGGGGAAAACCTATTTATACTTTTTCAAGACAGATTTTAAAAGCACAAAAGGTTTATTAGAACTCAAACTAGAGAACGCTATTCTCGACTAAAAGACTATTGGTTCATGAATCATGACCTCCTAGTCTCCTATTTGAGATTCGTGTCTCCATTATGAGAACAACAAGAAAGTTCTTAAATAATTACATTGAAAAAAAAACTTTCATAAAAAGGATTCATTGGTCCAAACTATTTTTCAAAAGAAACTCTTCAATATAATAGAAGGGTTTGAATTCAAAATTCTTTCTCTCAAAGGTGACTCCATTTTATTTGGCCAAAAAACTATTTTCATATACAAATATTCAATCCTACGATGTTATTACGTAGCACCTCCTAGAGGGAGGGACATAAGCCCATGACGCTATTCTGTGGCACCTCTTAGAGGGAGGGACATAAGCCTAAGATGCTATTCTATAGCATCTCCTGGAGGGAGAGATAGAACCCCTAACATCAAAACCACCTCTTAGGGGATGGGTCAGAGTAGCACCCACCAGCGACCTTCTGAAGGAAGGTCGGCCAAGTATACATCCCTTTGAGATAAGGAAAGCCTAAAGAGAGGGTCATCAATAATGAACTAAGATGTCCAAGCCAAAAGAGTGGCTCATCAAAGAATGGACTGAGACGCCCAAGCCCAGTGGGGGCTCTAAATAAAAGAATGAGGATAAAGATGTCCACAACTCAAGGCAAAAGTTAAAACCCAAGAGGATAAAGGGTTACAGAAAGAAATCTATCTATCAACTGGGACAAATTTGAAATCCTAAAGAAAGATACATACAGACAATAGGACAAAGATGTCCAACACAACAATCGAAAGCAGGCAAAGAGTCTAGAATCATATCCAAAAGGGACAATATATGAAGTAGCAAATCTTCAAACATCTACCGATTGAGAAATAATTACTATATGAAAGGACTAAGGAATCTGCATCATAAGAGATGACGTAAGATAAGAAAAGGGATAAAAGGAACCCCTAACATAGAATCAAAGGCCAAAATATATACAATAGTCAAAGGAATGAAATAAACAACAAGTTATCGCTAAAGATAATAGAGACCACACTCCATGAATGGATTGAGTATACCACAACTGAGTCCCTAGAAATAGGATAATCCCTTAGGTCAAAAGAAACTCTATAAGTATATAAGGAACCAGTATTCCAATTAATCACAAGGTTTTGCAGATGCAACTCAACTCCAATTTATAAAAAAAACTTTACTAACCTATAGCTCTAGGAGTTTGTTGCTAGAATTTGCTGAACTTTTCATGATCAGATAAGTCACTAATTTCAGTATTAGATTGATTTCTAGCAATCTATTTGTCAGATGAGATCTTGGCAAAATTTTGATTAAATTCTTGGTTTCGTGAACTTTTGATTTCTTTGCCTGAAATGCCATTTTTGGATCTGATCAATCTTAAACTTCTACATTGACTTCATGATGATTTATTGATTTCATTGAAGAATTTCTACAAAGGCTTCATAGTTGAATTCTTAGTTTCAAGATTTCTCAATTTATTCATTAACTTTCGAAATGGTTTATGAATTTTACATACATAGATTTTCATGATAATTTCCCATCATTCGTTTGCTTATTGAGTTCTAAAAATCTTGACTCATTTGTGGAGTTCTTATGATAATTTATGGATCTCCCATTGATTTTTATGATGATTTGCTGATCTTGTATCCATGATTTCTTTATTAAATCACTGTGGTGATTTCTAACTTAATTATTGGTTTAATGAATTTCCCCGCTAATTTCTCTGATGATTCATGAATTATACATGTTACAATTTCCCATTGATCACTTGTTTCATGAGTTCATGATTTCTTGGTTTCCTTTGTTGATTTTCCATGATAATTTATGAATTTTCCATTGATCTTCTGATTTTGAATAAGAATGGATGAGTTTCATATCACATTGTGGATTCTTGGATTTTTATTTCCTTGATTTAATGGAATTTAAGCTTCTTTATTGATTCTTGGGAGGAATGATGAATTTTGTATTTCTAGTTTTCCTATTGGAAGTTTTGGATGATTTTTATGGGGGTTTTGAATGGATTAATTCTGAAATTACTTGATGATTTTCATGGTGATTTATGAATTTCTGATTTCCTTTATAGGTGTTTGATAATCCTTTATAAGATTTTCTATTTAATGAATTCCGAGATTTCCTTGTGAATCTTTGTGGTAATTTGTGAATTTTCATTCTCAATGAATTTGGGATAATTTCTTGTTGGGTTTTTGATATAGTGAATTTCAAATTTCCTTACCGGTCTTCATAATAATTCACGAATTTGGTTCTCTATACCTCCATGGCAGAATTTGGATGGTTTTCTTCCTGTTTTCTAGATTTGTTAACTCACGTTTTCCTTTGAATTTTGATGGGAATTTATGACTTACCTATTCCTGACAGTATTATTGGATTTTTAGGTCCCAGATTTTAAGAAATTTTATTAACAGTTTCCTTATCTTCGCCAAGGAAGTCAAGGCGGAGACGAGGGTATTCCAATTTTTATAGATCCCGATGAAAGCAATTAAAATCAATTCGTCCATGTTGAAAGAAAGCAACTTAATGGTAGCAGGACCAAATTCAAATCAAGCTGTGGAGCTCTAAGATGCTTACTCTCTACGCATTTACTTTACTTGCAATTTCTAATTTGACTTGTGTTTGGAATTGATCATGTATAAATATGAAACTCGAGTGTTTTAACAGGTGAAAAAAAACTCATCCATTATGACCAGAATAGGTTTTGGCCCCCGACAGAGTGTGCTTTGACCTTCGATGGAATGGGTTGTAGCCTTTGGCATGGCGCTTAGTATCCTTCGAAGGGGAACTTTCATTTCAATTTGCCTGCGGGAACCTCCACGATGCTTGAATGCTTTCGGAGGGAATAAATGCCTTCAACTTTGTTCATATTGAAAGTCTTTTTCATACAAGAACTCGCCAGATAAGTTTTTCATTACATATTTTATTTTAAAAGTAAAATGAAAATTGTCATTGCACTAAAAGAAAAAATAACATCGTTACGTTACAATATAAACATTTCATTTCACACAGAAACATGGATCTCTTTCTTTTTCTCACTAAGAAGTAAAAAGCTGTTCGTATTCCCTATAAAACGATAAGTTCAAATGAATGGCGGCTTGTAATCTTCATCCGATCCATCCTGACTTTGTCAATGATGAAATACCACATTACTGCTGTTACTATCCCATGGTCTTGCAAAATCAGCAGCCGATGGCAGAGGAAGTTCACAACGTCCAATCCAGTAGTGAAGTCCACTAGCAACCATATTTCTCCAATCATAATTTTGTTGCCACGTGGTCTATGTTTTATTACCTGACCACTACCACATTCTAGGTGGACTTAGCCATTTGGGACATTTCTGGTGAAAATCCCTCTCTGGTGGTGTATTCACCTTATCAGCTAATATGGGTTGAACCTATTATGGCTGACTTTATCGGTTTGGACCCAGATCTGCCGCCATTTCCAAATGGGTCGTGATCAGAGGGTTTTGTTATCTTTTGATAATTATTAGTGATGCTTAAATTTTGAAGTAGTGATATCTTTTTAGGTATGTATATGTTAACCAGTTATTAACAGTAGTTCCGTAGGTTTAAATTTTGAGGGGTATAATACATGCTGTGTGTAAGCTAAAGTTTCTCGATGTTTAAATTGTCATTCTGGAATGATGTTTTGGGAACAAAAAATGTGCTTTCATGATTAGTATTTTGTTAAATGTTATTCATCATGCTGCTTCGCTTGGATATGAGCTTAAAAGAGTGCCATCCATATTGAAAGGCGGGAAAAGAGCCGAGAGGAAACCCTGACCTGAAAAGTCAAGGATATCCCTTCGCGGGGGAGGGGGGGTGGTGGGTGGTGGGGGGCAAATGTTAACACCACAAATTCACCACCGAAACTAAGTTTTGATGGAGAGTAGAGGTCGCTGGAGGACCTTCCGCAAGAGCCGAAGGGATGCTTCTAGAAAAGTCAAGAAGGATTCCGCAACTAAGGTTCCGCATGAGATGGTTCCGCCCATAAGAGGCTTCCGCAAATGATAAAGACTTTCACCTTTGGTTCCGCATGAGAGGGTTCCGCAGAAGATAACTCACCGCTGACGGAAGTCGTTTTGCAAGTATCGCATTCGTAGAAGAGCCTTCCGCAACTGATGGTTTCGCATTGACGGCCTTCCGCAAGAGACATCAGCGTCATGTACAAATATTACCTTCTGCAAATCCAACTTGCCACCTCATTCAAAAGAACCTTTCGATGGGATCGAAAGGATGCTTCCGCAATAGAAGATCAGATCATTGGATGCAAGGCAACGCCAGTTAAGCACTTTAGAAGTACCGCTTACCATTAGAAGACCTTTTGATGGAGTCGAAAAGGTTCCCTTTCGCATCAAATCAACTGCCCTTCCATCATTAGATCAAAGCTGTGGATGCCACAATATCACTTTCCAATGGAGACAAGGGCATCCAGCTATGTTCAGAAGAGCTATAAGCCAACCTTCCAACAAAGTTGAAAGGCCTCCCTTTCGGAAAAGGCCGGAAGGTTGCGAGTGAAACCTACCTTCCGGCACGGTCGTCATGAGCCCTACGGAAGGTGCCAACTCGCACCTATAAATAAGATCCGAGGGGTTCATTTTTGGGTTCCGAATTTTTAGTCTTCAAAATCACTATTGTTTTGAAAGTTTGTAACCCGAATTTCTAAACAAATTTGGGGCTTTTTCCAACAAGTATACTATGTATACTTCAGTTCATAATAATGAATTTCATGTTTGAGATCAATGTTTTCATGTCTTTTTACGTACTTTATGTAGATATAATCAAATGTCGATCCTCTTTCTTACATTTAATTGGTTTGAAAGTTCTAAGAGCATCTTTCTACTGGATTTAGTCCCCCTTCGGAACCCCTTCAGATAGGGAATTCTTTTAAGATACAATCTATGGAAATACCTTTCAATAAGGAGTTCATTTAAGATCCAAACTACAGAATCGAAAGCATCATCTAGTCCCAAAGGGTATTATTTGGAATATACTCCTTACTCCTAAACCTATCGTCTGGTTAAAAACCTTCATTCTACCAACCTTTCGACGGGGTCGAAACCTAACATTTCTACATTCTGACCTTTCGAGTAGGTCATATTCTACGAGATCAAGATCCTTATTCCCATTTCTGAGGGCTTTATTATCCTCCTTAAAGGCTCTACAAACAACCATTTCACCTTAAGTCCATCTACTTGGACCCTTTGGGGTGTTGACCATAAATTTGGTTAACATCTATCAATTGTACTTTGTCCAACGGAGTCCGATTGCTCCATTTTGATATATCATTATATAGCATAGGGAGGAGCGACTTTGAAAGCGAATCTTATTCTCTTTTAGGTACTATAGGAAATATTATCCAAGATACTCACCTATCTGGTTAAATTGAATTATGTTATTTCCTTTACATGTTATATTTTCCACTTCCATGTTATATTTTATGGACTTATTGTGACGTCCCATAAAATAAACCATAAATAAATAATTTTATAAATTAATTTAAATAAGATAGAGGTAAAAATGTGAATTTTGTAAAAGTTGGAATTTGACGATGAAAGTTATGCCATTTTGTTAGTGTAGAAATTCTGATCCATTTCTATATATAATATGTTGAAAACGGAGCTCAAATGAAGAAGTTATGGGCATTTGAAGTTTTCGAGTTTAAGATAATTTAAATAGAATTCAAATTGAAATAAATATTGAATTCCCAAATTTTAAATTCAAAAGTTAAAGGTAATTATACTTGGGGGTTAAGTAAACTTTAAAATTAATATTAAATTATAATTAAGGAATTAAATAAAAATAAATCAACCGCCATTAAAATATTCTCGAAATAGGGGAGCGGTCGAACCTTTAGCCACGACTGGTCGACCTTTAGAGGACGACCGGTGGGTAGGCGGCTGTCGACTGCTTCCTGTAGTGGCGGCTACGATTTTGTTTATTTTAAATGTACCAAATTTTATTGTTTTTAACCAAACTTCATCCGACGGTTCTCGTGCATTCCCACTGCTATATATAAGAGCCTAACTCCCTCGCTTTTATTCACACGGTATTTTAGGAACCTTAGCGAAGCTCTATCAGTTCGTCTCTTCGTAGATTCCCAATACTCTATTAGGGTTTCAGGTAAGAAATTTTATATATCTATCTTTGTTTATTGTTTATTTTATCAATCTCTTCTCCTTCGAACCTCTATTTTTCTGAATCTAACGTATATACAAATACCTTATTGTATATATCAAAAGGAAAAGATCTAAAAAGCTCCATTGAAGGAGTGTCAAATCCAAGAGAAGGAAAAGCTAAGGACCTCTGTGAGTGGAAATCTTAATTTTTCTATTTTAGTATTTGAATAGTGTAATTTGGATCTGATGTACTCCTTGGGGAGTTCTAGATTACGAAAACAACACATTAAAAATCCCCAAAATTACCTTAAAGCGAAATGTCAATTCATAGGTTGGATCTTAATTGTTTTGTATTAAAATAATGGAGTTTTTGTGGATTTTGCAATATATGTGTTTTACTTTCTATTCCACTTCTTATTCTTTTTCTTTTGATTTGATTAAAGGATATGATTAAGAAATTGTGTTTAAGATATGAATTCTTATTCGTAGTTTGCATCGCCTATTCCTACAAAGAATAAAAATTTCCATGTCTAATTTTATGTAAAAAGGAGCTAAATAGAGCATAAAACCTATTAAATTGTAAGTTCCATTTATTATGGTTTTATTCCATTGTTTCAATATAAAATAAGTTGGAATTGGGTTCTAAGTACAAGTCTATTGATTTGATTTGGCATTATTGGATTTATGGTAAAAATTCTATTAATGCTATTATGGAAATGAGACTCATATAATATTGGAAGATTTGACATTTGAATGTTAGCTTAGGGAGTAATCTCCGCACGCCTAATAAATGCGTATTTATATGTATATAAACTAGCATAAATAACATACAGTTGTAACATATTAATTACATAGTAAATTAGGTTAATAATTATCATTTAAATCCCCCTGTAACGACCCGATATTTTCAACCCTTCGCATCCGCACATGTCGGACTTGAATTGCTCAAAATATCGAATTGTAAATATAAATTTGGAAAAACTCAGAATATACAGTAAATAAATCAGAGATCACAGACACAAAGTAATAACAATGCAGCGGAAGCAAAGAAATAGTAGTTCATGAAGCTACTATATATATAACAGAGTTAAACAAGATACATCAGAATTTATGAATACAAAGATGTCTCAATACAATAGTCAAATACAAGATCTGAATACATCATTGGAATCAACTGAATGACTGAAAGCAGAATCAATGGATGGATCCAAGCGAAGCTCCAACTCTAAAAATGAGTCTCGAATACTGGTACAACTCAATCTGACCCGAGCGTAAAGCAAAACACAAACCACTCGAGTCAGGACATACATACTTATACAATGTAAACCAACTCAAGTGAACTGTAATAAAGATGCACAAGTAACTTAAAGGATGCTTGGGACCGCCCATCCTTTAAGGATCCATTAAACTATCTACTATGTAGTAATATTTCGCTAATATAATAATGTCTATAGTAAAATAAACTTACTTTTAAATAGCGTTAAGGGGTTACCCATATAGCCCTTAACACATAATAGTCCCAATAGTCCATCCAGTATCATGGTCCCTCCTGATCGGGAAGCCACCAGAGGATACTCCATGGGCTACGGAAGAAAACTAAACTCGTAGTAAAGCTTGATATGGTAGGTGACACGGCACAACGAGGCAATGCCAGGGTAGATATACCAATTACGCACACGGGCTGGTGGAAACGCATAGCAGCCACTACCGCCTACCTCGGAACACACTCCCAAATCAAAAATCGAAGGATGGCCACCAAATCAATCACAAAGTAATATAATAGTATCGAAGAAATGTGTCCGATCAGAGGTGCTACCTCATTGGCCCGAGATCGCTCCTGTTTTAGCCACCTTATGCTAACTCACGGGAGTTTTTTTAGAAGAACGGATGTGTAGCATGGAACTACATAGCCGATTAGTGCTAAATATTAATATAATAATATTGCGATCAACATGCCTGATCGTTGGCCAAAAAAAAGTGATTTGTAATAACATACATCAGCAGCATCTAAAAGGATATAGAGTCATAATACCAACCCTAGCACAATATGTACATAAATACAAGTTAGATAGAGATATAGATGAAAAGATACATGCAACTGTCACGTACGGTTTCCAACCGACCCATCACGTAGAAGAAGAAGCAGAAGAAGCATTAACCATGAGTATGAGGACCAACCGGCGCGGCAAATGATGCACTGCCCACCAACTCAGCTGGAGGTGATCTGGGTGTCGGAAGACGGAGCCTGACCGGTGCGGAGAAGCTGGAGCCTGACCAAAAAGCAAAGATATTAATTATCCTATTGCAGATAAACACCCTCGAACTAGCAGGTTTGTTAAAAACGCGGGTGTTTCTCTCTTTCCAAATTACCCAGCAAAAAATGGCTAGAAAAGAATCGAGTAGAAAATCTGGAGCATTGTACTGCCAAAATTCAAAGAAGTTTGATACTGATGGAATGAAACAAAGAATATGAGCACTTGTTGAGACCCAAACGTAATAGGCAAAGTCACAGTTGAAGAAAAGGTGATTTATGGATTCGGCTTCAAGGTTGCAGAGGACACAAGTCTGATCAGTTAAGATATTGAGGCGGGAAAGACGGTCTTTGGTGTTAATACGGCCATGGATCAGACACCATTGAAAAAATAGGATTCGGGGAAGAAGGTGGCATTTCCACAAACGCGCGAAGGAGAAGAGTCTGTCAGGGTGGTTCAGGAAGGAATAGCATTGGGACACAGAGAAGCCTTTTGAGGGGGATAAGGACCATGAATAATGATCGGGGGAGGAAGGAGACAAGTTAACGGATTGAAGCAGGTTAGCGGCGGCAAGGAATTCTCGGAGCAGGTTATCACCAAAAAGGGAAGCAGGACAAAGCGAAGGGGGACCGATAGTTACGGCATCAGCTACCGTGATAAACTGGTGGGATGCGGAGGATAAAAGGGTAGGGAATCTGCGATATAGAGGAGAGTGACAGAACCAGGAATCAAACCAGAAAAGACAGTTAGAACCATCACCTAGGATCACTTGAAAGAGAGGCTTAATACGGTTGAGGGAAGCTAGGACACCAGACCAGAAGGGGGAGGGTTTGTTGAGTGGAGCAAGATGAAGGACACAAAATGGGTTAGCTTGATAGTGAACTGAGAGAATCCATTCTTTCCAGATGAAGTGTCCAGGTGTAAGAAGACGCCATATCCATTTGGCCAAGAGAGCAAGGTTGAAGGTTCGAAGGTTGACAATACCAAGGCCACCATGGTCTTGATGTAAACAAGCTATCCTCCAGTTGACAAGGCATTTGGATTTTCCCCCATTCCAGAGGAAGGTTCTTCTAATGGAATCAATTCTCTTGGATACCCAGATAGGTAGTTTGTGGAACGAGAGCCAATATAGGGGAATGGAAGAAAGCACCAATTTGATTAGTACCAGTCGGCCCGCGGCCAAAAGTGCATCAGCTTTCCAACCCGAAAGTCTGGATTCAATTTTAGAGACAAGGGGAACCCAATCGGCACGTTGGAGTTTGGTGGGACGCAAGGGGATACCAAGGTAGGAGATTGGGAAGTAAGCAATGTTGCAGTTGAGGATGGAAGAGATGGTGGGACCGAGGTGATCAGCATTACCAAGCATAATGATGGAGCTTTTGTGAAAATTGATGGAGAGACCCGAAATGAGTTCAAAGACGTATAGAAGGACCTTAAGACAGTGGATATAATCTGGCGAGGGAGAGACGAAGAGAATGGTACCATCAGCGAATTGGAGGTTGGATACAATTAAGTTAGAGTTAGGAGGGCCAATACCGGCAAGACAGTTGTTCGTGATTGCCAGCTTAGTCATGCGATTAAAGACGTCCTCCACCAGCACAAATAAAAGCGGCGAGAGAGGGTCTCCTTGCCTGAGGTCATGGGCAGATTTGATAAGACCCCCCGATGAACCGTTAATCTGAATATAAGAGAGGCTGGAGATCAGAATGCATTTTATCCATTCACACCATTTCACGGGGAAGCCTCTGTGTGATAAGAGCTCAAGAATGAAGTTCCAATTAACAGAGTCAAAAGCCTTAGAGAAGTCTAATTTGAGGAGGACACCTGGTAGGTTGTTTGAGTGGCAAAAAGAGATAACTTCCTGTGTTGCCGCCACACAGTCTAGGATGTTGCGACCCTGGATGAAGGCAGATTGCTCCGTGCCTATCAACTGATTCATGTGAAGTTGAAGACGGTTAGCGAGGACTTTAGTGATAAGCTTGAAAGTGGTGTTGAGGAGACTGATTGGGCGAAAGGCTGCAAGGGAATTGGCACCCTTAGATTTCAGGAGAAGGACGATATTGGCATAGTTGAGTCGGGATATGGTCATAGGGTTGGAATAGAATTCAGAGCACAAGTCTAAGATATCTGTCCTGATAACTTCCAAAAGTGTTCAAAGAAAAAAGGGCCAAAGCCATCAGGACCCGGCGATTTGTTGTCGTCCATATTCTTGAGAGCAGCCAGGATTTCTTCTTCAGTGAAAGGAGCATCAATTGGGATGGCGGATGGATTGGGGTAGAGGAGGTTCCAATCAATGGGGGGGAGGGAGGGGGAGGGTTTTCCAAGGATGGAGCGGTAATAATTGGTAAAGAGATGTAAAATTTCAGTCTGATCAATGACTGGCGAATCATTGTGAATAATTTCAGGGATGAACAGGGATCTGCGATGGCCGTTAGCAAGTCTGTGGAAGTAGGCCGTGTTTTTATCACCGTCAGCTAACCACTTAGCCTTAGAGCGTTGTTTCCATCCAATCTCCTCCTGTTTCATCAGCCTTTCGAGCTCTGCTTCCAGACTTCTAAGTTTAAGTGTCTCGGAATCATCAAGTGGGTGGGACTCCTCGAGAATATTCAGCTTAAGGATTTCATCTTGGGTGGAGGAGATACGGTTTCTGAGTGAGCCCCAAATGGATTTGGGCCAAGGTTTAAGAAGTCTTCTCAACGATCTAAGTTTGCCTACTACCCGGGCTGAAGCAGAATTGGAACTGATGGGCTGGGTCCATGCAATTTTAATAAATTCTTCGAAGGATGGTTCAAGTAGCCAGAGTCTTTCAAACCTGAATGGTCGATTGTGATTGGAGAGAGAGCTCGTATCAAGTACGAGAGGACAATGGTCAGAGAGGACAGTTGCGAGACCTTGACAGGTAGATAGAGGGTGGATATCGTCCCATGCAGAGTTGAAGAGAAAGCGATCAAGTTTAGCCAAGGCGGGGGCCTGATGCCTATTAGACCAGGTAAAAAGGCGGTTGTTGATAGGGGGTTCAATCAATGAGCAGGAGCTGATGAAAGCATTGAAAGCATTTGAGTCAGACGAGAAATTCCCTGAGTTTCTTTCGTCCGAATATCTGGTTGTATTGAAGTCACCGCCAAGCACCCATGGGCCGTATATGTGTGCTGCAAATTCCATGCAGTTCCTCCAAAGATCTGTCCGTTCTTGAGTAGTTTGAGGACCATAAATGTTTGAAAAGAAGAAGATGGTGTTGGACTGCAGGTGTCTAAGAGCTACATGAAGGACATATGGCTGATGAATGATTTGACCAGGAGACTATACGGATTCATCCCACATGGTTACTAAACCTCCCTAGAGCCAATAGCGTTTGCGTGGGCCCACCCAGAGAGCTGTGGACCACCAATTTGACGAATATGGGAGGGAGATGGATCAGAAAGTTTAGATTCATGGAGCAGGAGGATATCTATGTGTAGGGGAGACAAGGACAAGTAAACTGAATGCCTTTTTGAGGGGTCCCCTAGCCCACGAATATTCCAGGAGACAAATTTCATTGGGAAAGGGAAAGATGCTCTTGTTCTAGGGTTTGCATGGCAGAATAGTGTTCATCAAGTATAGAAACACCCATGCAACGTGCTAATTTCTTATTTAATCTAGAATTAGCAGAAGAAAAAACTACAGGTTTGTAGAAGCTACCTGTAGCTCCAGGCAAGGAAGAGGCTCGGGTGGTCCTCGAGCTTCGTCTGACTACCACTGGAGAAAGGCCTCGCAATATAGGGTGAACTAGAGCCGGAGGAGGGGGGAGGCTGGAAAATAATCAGGTGCCGGAGTTGGATCAGGAAGCGGGACTTGAAGGAGATAGGACACAGAGAGGTCATAGTCGAGGAGGGGGTCCCACCGCGGTGGAGCTGGCTCAGCATTATGGACCATCATAAGGTTAACGTCATCGTTAAAATTTGGAGGAGGGGAAGACGAGGCTGACTCGTGGATCATAGCATCGAAGCGTTCTTCGGAGTCCAGGTCGTCAGAAGGAATGTCAAGCGGGTCATCAAAGCATTTGAGCTCCTTTTCAATGTCAATACCAAGGGGGTAGAACTCTGGTCTGAGACGAGGGTGTGAATGGTCCCATCGTGAAACCGAGATGAGGTAATCAGCGTTATTGAGGCGGACCATGTACGAGGAGGAAGCGGCTATTCCCACCAAGAACTGCATTTTAACATAGATCAGACGGTGATCAAACTCTGACCATTCGCATCTGTCAAATTAAGTGAATCGCCTTGCTGGATTTAAGGCGGTCTGGACAGCATCCGGGTTGTTTCGAAGGAGTTCCAGAAAGCCCTTGATGGTTGCCCAACTGGGCGGCTCTAGCTCAATGGATGGCAGCGGCTCATAGTCTGGCCATGGCTCGAGATAAATCGAGCCACCAGCTTTGATAAGGATCTTAGAGTTGAGCACAGTGGTTTTCATATGATCAGAGGGGCAGCAGACCAATAATTAGTTATTGTTAAGAAACCAGATCGCCCATTCACTGTGGTTGAAGGTGGAGGACAGGACGGTATTGAGGCTCTCCACGCTCCAAATGCCGTCAATGATGGTTGCGGTGATGTAAAGCGAGAGATCCGCCATGGGAAAATTGAATGAAGGAAGAGAAGGATGGTGAGGAGAAGAAAGTGATTTGGTTTGGAGAAGAGAGAGGGAATTGAAGTGATTGGATGGATTGGAGAAAGTGGGGTTGGGTGCGGGTCCAGCTGTGGGTTGATTTGATTGCAGCACCCGTGTATTCTTAGTGGTGGAATCGCCTGAAGCGTGTTTTGGAATTCGTGAATTGTGAGCAGGGAGATGATTACTAAGAGAAACCGAAGAGTTTTTTAAGGGTCCCAATGCAGAAGGTTTTGAGGGACAACGGGCATAATAATGGCCATAATAACCACAGTGGTAGCAGATCCTAGCGTCCCTACAGATGGACGCCACGTGGCCCAATCCTGCGCATTTGAAACATCTTTTTTTCGATTTCAAAAATTTGAAGGTTTGGCGGTATGTTTCGAATAACTGGATCAGGCGCCGTCGGTTGAATTTGGGGGGGGGGGTCTGGAGAAGTGGCTGTTGATTTGATGGTGGAGTGGAGCGAGGGGTTGCAGCTACTTGAGCGTAAGATCTCCCATTGGTGAAGTTGACAGGCGGGATGGGTTTTATAGTTGGGATAGGAGGAGCAGTTTCGGATTCAGGGGAGAGGTGGAGAGGACATGCAAGAGATTGAGCTTTGAAGCCTGAAGATGGCATGGGTGGAGGATGGGGGAGATCAAGCAAATACTTGGAAGGGACGAAAGAGATTCCAGGGAACGAAAGAGAAGGTGAGAACGATGGGGAGGACGCTAGGTCCACGTATATACCTCAATAGGATCGTCACCACCATCCTACTTCATTCTGGAATCTCCACCGCGTACACGGTTGTCAAAGTGGTTTTCGGTATCGACAGAGAGTATGCCCATATCCGATCCCGGTCTCTTTGCCAACCAATCGTTATTATAATCCATGGATATTTATTTCAAAATAATTTATACCTCAAAACAAAATATCTTATCCATTTCAAACTAGTTTATACTTCAAAACCAAAATATCATATTCAAAACTAGTTTATACTTCAAAACCAAAATATCATTTGAACAAACCCAAATTTCCAATCACTAAATATTTCCTTTAGCTTATTTAAACTTGAAATATCCCTTTTTAAAATCATCTTAAATCAAAACCACTTTATAAAGTCATATTCTAAATCTTCAATTGCAAATCAATATATTCAAAGAAAATTCTTAATTAAATACTATTTCTAATAAATTCATTTCTAAAATCATGGTACTTCCAAAGTTATAACACCTTTGAAACCAAACACTTTGAAACCATAATACTTTGAAACCATATCAATTTAAAATGTTATCATTTGGAAATCATAATATTTAGAAAAATCATAACACCCTTAAAATAATATTCATTACCAAAGTTAAAGCATTTTTAAGTTCATTCGTTCAATTATACCAATTTCGAAAACATTGTATTAACTTATAAATTTCAAAATGGTTTATATTTCACCTCAAAACATATTCATTTAAACGATTTAAATTCAATGTCAAAATCTTCCAAAATAATATTCATTTCCAAAGTTCATTGAAATTTCAGCCACAACAGCACTTATAAAGTGTTACGGTAAATATATTAACATTTCAAAACATTGCCAAATTCAAAACAGCAGCACTTATAAAGTGCTACAGTAGATATTTTAGTGTTGCAAACGGTTTAGTTTCAAAACAGCAGCACTTATAAAGTGCTGTAGTAGTTATTTAGTTATTTCCAGAAATAGTTTAAATTCAGAAACAGCAGCACTTATAAAGTGCTGTAGTAGTTATTTAGTTATTTCCAGAAATAGTTCAAATTCAGAAACAGCAGCACTTATAAAGTGCTGTAATAGATATTTAGTTATTCTCAACCAGCTTAGTTTCAGAAACAGCATCACTTATAAAGTGCTGTAATAGGTATTTAGTTGTTTCAGGACATAGTTAAATTTCAGAACAGCAGTACTTATAAAATGCTGTAATAGTATTTGGTTATTTCAGAACTTAGTTAAATTTCAGAAATGATAGCACTTAACAAATGCCATCTTAAAACCACATCATTTTATAAATGCTACCAATAAAATTCCAGATTTTATTTTAACTTTTCAGAAACATTAAAACTTCAATTTTAGCCATTTTTAACTTATAAAAAAATCATATTTCATGCTTCAAAAACATTCATTTGGATATCACTTAACTTATGATTTAATAAAATAAAATTTTATAAATAAATATCCAATTTAAACCATAATTCATTTATTAAGTCAAAATACACTATTTTACTTAACTTTTAAATTTAACCACTAACCTAACACTTTATTTTACAATACCCATTTCCTAAATAAAACTAAATTTCTATTTACTTAAAATTTCCGTTTGAAAAACCAAATTTCCAATTATCAAGTTAGGTCATAATTAAAGTTACATTTTTCCATTTAAAAATCATAACTATTTATTTTACGAAACATAACATTTCACAAAAGAATATTTTATCATAGTTAATATAACAATCAATTTTTTCTTTTAGATCTATTCATTTAGACATCAATTAACTATGATTTTCTAGTTAAATAAATTTTATTACAAAATGTCCAATTAAAACTGTATTCCATTTTATCAGTTCAAAATGCATTATTTATTACACAAAACATGTCCGTTTCATAAAGTAAAATTCATAACAATTACTAGGTTAGATTTAAAACTTCCATATTAAGTCAAATTCAATTATTAAGTTATTTATCATCAATAAAGGTCCGTAATTTAACTTAAAACCAATTATTAACTTATAAAAATTTAACTTATAGAAAAATCAATACACCTTTATAATTTAAAATCAAACAACTTATTGACTTATAAAATTCCATATATTTAAATCATTGAATCAAATTTTTTAAGTAAAATTTTCATATATCTTAAAACTTAAAAATACTTAAAACTTTTTAAGAAAATATTTTTAAATATATAACCATGGGTCTGTATAATATTTTCTAATCTAGGTCAAGTGATACGGATATGTATCATTTCAATCCATAATTTAAAAGAAAAATCTAGGTTCTATCATTTCAAACCCGCAATTCCAAGTCAAATAAAATACGATAAAAATCACTCGAGCCTATCATTTCAGCTCATAATGATTTTTTTTATTCTAAAGTCCATTCGGGTATGTATCATTTCAACCCATAGTGAAAGGCAACTCGCAGTGTGAGAATCAGTAAATAAATGAACAGTAGAACATATAATCATATTAGATGATGTAACAAATATATAAACAGAATTTAACATCATATAATCATATCACATGCATATATGAACATATTAACATAACATATAAATTTTCTACAATTCACATGCCATTGTTTCACAATTATAAAAGTATGTATGTCGAGAGTGATAAACTCACCTTTTTAAAGCTGAAGATCAAATTCAAACACAAAGAACAAAATTCCGAAAAGCACGAAGAAGCACGACAAGCACGATTCAAACTTGAGTAATGGAGAGTAAAGATCCACATCTTGTGTACAAACAAATGCCAAACATCTATAAGCATATGATGCAATACAAAAGAATATAGATTAAAACAATGGAAAAGGATGAATCAAAGTGACATAACGTTGCTTTAAATCAACAAGGGGCTCGGCCACATCACTATAGGGTTAGACCACATCATGTTGTGCTCGGCCTCATCATGTTTGAAGCAACATAGGCTCGGCCATGAAGTTATAAGGCATGGCCATGGTTAGGAAATTGAAGAGGTGGGAGTTACAAGGTGGTGGAAGGCAAAAAGTCAAAGGCAAGAGGAGTTTTGGGTTCGGCCATGGGTCTAGAGTGCTCGGCCTTGGACTTGTGTGCATGGATCAGGTCATAAGGCACGGCTTGAGGTGTAGATCTGACGCAGCGGATTATACAAAAATTGATGATACGATGAAAGTAGCAATCGGTGGATTGATGAATGCTGAAATGCCCAAATTCGTTGATCCGAAGATACCGAATTTTAGCTATCTCTGACACGTTGATCACGCACGATACCGTGAGGAGAGATCTACAATTCTTCGAGCGTTGATCAAGCGCACTTGATTCCGCGAATTGGCTTCAATGATCGAAGATTCGAGCGCACTCGAATGTCGAAGGTGGAGATAGGAGATTACACTTGACTACCAATTTGGATGAAAGCACAAAGCTAACAAAACGAAATTTTATTCAAAATCAACTAAACTATTACAAATGGCACCTCCGGCCTATTTATAGAAGTTACAACACACGACTCAAATTGCCCAACACTTAGGTCGGAAACGACCTACGACCTAAAAATAGTGCGACCTAAAAATAGGCGACTTACGACCTAAAAATATTACAACATAAGCAAATACAACACAACACTTTACAACACATAGGTCGGCAACGACCTGAACAACACGACCTAAAATACATGGCAGCAGCGACCTATCCTTGAGCGACGTAAAGATGCAGCAGTGAACGACTTAAAAACAGGAGGCAGCGACCTATCTTCTCGGCGACTTAAGGCGAGCGACCTAACTTCCCGCATCACTAGGTCGAGTGACCTAACTTCTTACGACCTAACTTCACGACCTAAGGCTTCACGACTTAAAGCCTCGCGACTTATAGTGAACGGCTTATCTCCCCAGATCTTCCCACGACCTAGCATACGTCGTAACTCCTCTCCGTGACCTAACTTAGGTCGTATCTCTTCTTGGCGACCTAACTTCACTCGTCTTAACTTCCAGCGACCTAACATAGGTCGACTCATATCTCCGCGACATAAAGTAGGTCGTACTTCAATCTCGCGACCTAACTTAGGTCGTAACCTTTTAGCTCGTTCGCATGCCATCATGCTGAATCCATTGACTTGCGTGCTGCCTTCACTAGGTCGTGAGCGACCTAAAATTTCGTTAGGTCATGAGCGACCTAGGGCTTCATCTTCCAATGACTTATTCTCAAGTGTTAGCCCGTTAGGTCGTGAGCGACCTAAAACTTCTTCAGGCTGGGCTGCATCATCCTCCCCAGGTTGAGAAAAATTCGTTCTCGAATTTGCGCCCTCCTCTTCCACAACAAATTCATTCCCATGATACGGTATAAGATGTTTAACATTAAACACGTCAGAAGTGTACACATCCTCCGGCAGCTTTAACCTATAAGCGTTTTCATTGATCCGTTTCACAATCGTTACAGGACCAATCTTTCGTGCTTTAAGTTTATTGTATGCTCCCACTGGAAAACGATCTTTTGTTAACATAGCATATACTAGATCTCCTTCATTAAACTCGACGCTTCTTTGCTTCAAATCTGCAGATCGTTTGTACTTCTCATTCGCCTTTCCCAATCGTTCTTGAACGATTCTATGATAATCTTTCAACTCATCAACGAAATCTGACGCCCGTTTAATCACTCCTTTCGGTTGTGGTACTACCGTTAAATCCAACGGCCCCTTTGGCAAGCTTGAATACACAACTTGAAACAGACTGTAACCAGTGCTTCGGTTAACAGCATGATTATGAGCAAACTCTGCCTGACACAACTTTAAGTCCCAACTCTTCAAATTGTCTAGTACAAGACATCGCAATAAGTTTCCCAACGATCTATTTACCACTTCTGTTTGCCCATCTATTTGAGGATGATAAGAACTACTGAATTTCAGCTTCGTTCCCACCATCTTCCACAAACTTAGCCAAAAATGACTCAGAAAATGAGTATCCCTATCCGACATAATAGATTCTGGCAATCCATGAAGTCGATATATCTCTTTGAAAAATAACTAAGCAACATGAACAGCATCCGCCGTCTTCTTACAAGCAATAAAATGTGCCATTTTCGAAATCGGTCAACCACCACATAAATGGAATCGTTCCCCCTTTGAGTTCGCGGTAATCCCAAAACAAAATCCATACTCACATCAACCCAAGGCTTACTTGGTACCGGTAACGGCATATATAATCCAGCTTTAGTCGTAGTTCCTTTCGAAACCTGACAGATATGACATCGCTCCACAAATCGCTCAACCTCTTTTCTCATTGATGGCCAAAAATAAGATTGAGAAACCAAATACAATGTACGATCACGGCCCACATGACCTTCCTCGTGTAACTCCTTGATAATCTTCATTCTCAAACTGCTCTCTGGAATGCATAATCGATTTCCCTTAAATAGAAAACCATCCACCAACAGAAATTCATCAGCATTCCCTTCCTTAACCTTTTCAACAAATTTCATAAAATAAGGATCTTCTTTAATCAGTTCTGGCAATAACTCAAAACCTGTCACCTCAACTTTCATTGTTGTCAATAAATGATTCCTTCGCCTCAACGCATCTGCCACACGGTTTGTAACTCCAGATTTATGCTTCACCACAAATGTAAATTGTTGCAGGTACGCAATCCACGATGCATGCCTTGCTGAAATCTTCTCTTGCCCTTGTAGATGTTTCAACGCCTCATGCTCAGTGTACAGCACAAACTCCTTGTGAAATAAGTAATGTCTCCAATGTTTAATTGCTTGTACAACAGCATAAAATTCCACATCATACATACTATATCTCATCTTCGCTCCTGATAACTTCTCACTGAAATATGCAATCGGACGTCCCCTCTGACTCAGCACTCCTCCAATCCCAACCTTTGACGCATCAGTGTGTAGCTCAAACAACAACTGAAAATCTGGTAATACTAGAATTGGTGCAGACGTCAAGAGTTCTTTGATTCGCTCAAAAGCAACCCCTGCTTCCTCCGTCCATGCAAACTGTTTACCCTTCATACAATCAGTCACAGGCGCCATCACACTACTAAAGTGTGGAATAAACCTCCGATAAAATGAAGCCAACCCGTGAAAACTACGAACTTCCGTTATCGTCTTGGGTTGCGGCCAATCTCTGATAGCTTCAACTTTACTTTGGTCCACCTGTATTCCTTCTTTCGATACAACATACCCCAAAAATAAAACACTATGCGTCATGAACACGCATTTCTTTGTTGCAGCATAAAATTGTTCTTGTCATAGTACCATCAACACTTCTCTCAGAGGTTGCAAGTGTTCCTCTGCGCTTCCACTGTATATCAGAATATCATCAAAATACACCACCACAAACTTCCCAATGAATGGTCTAAAAACTTGATTCATCACCCGCATAAATGTACTCGGCGCATTTGATAAGCCAAATGGCATCACCAACCATTCGTATAAACCCTCCCTGGTTTTAAAAGCAGTCTTCCACTCATCGCATGGCCTGATACGAATTTGATGATATCAGCTCTTCAAATCAATCTTCGAAAAGATAGTAGCCCCGCTCAATTGATCTAGCAAGTCATCCAACCTCGGCATTGGAAATCTATATCTCACAGTAATCTTATTCAATGCTCGACTGTCAGTGCACATTCTCCACGTCCCGTCCTTCTTCGGTACTAACAAAGCTGGCACAGCACACGGACTCAAACTTTCCTGCACACGCCCCTGTTCAAGCAATTCCTCCACTTGCCTCCTCAATTCTTCATGTTCCTTCAGACTCATTCGATAATGTGGTCTGTGTGGCAACATTGCTCCCGGAACAAGATCAATTTGATGTTGAATGTCTCTCAGTGGCGGTAACTCCTTTGGTAACTCCTCTGGAAATACATCCTCAAATTCTTTCAATACTGGTTTCACTTCTTCTGGAATTTCAACCTCTTCACTGCTCTCATGCCTAATTAACAAGAATACTTCCTGCTCCTCTTCGACTTCTTTAACAAACACCTTCAGAGATAATAAAGTTTTTAGCTCTTCAATCTCCTCCAGTTTGTTTTCTTCTTGTGGTCGCTTCTTTGGAACTAGAGTAATCTTCGTGCCTTCAAACATGAAACTGTAACTGTTGGTACGCCCATCATGTTGCACCACCCTATCATACTGCCACGGTCTCCCCAGCAACAAATGACAGACATCCATATCTACCACATCGCACCAGATTTCATCCTTGTATTTCTTTCCAATTGAAAAATTCACACAAGCCCTTCGTCCAACCTTCACCTCCCCGCCTTTCCTCAACCAAGCCAACTTGTACGGTTTCGGGTGTTTCTCATTCTTCAGTGCCAACTTCCTCATAGCCTCTGACGAAATTATATTATCACAGCTTCCAGCATCAATAACAAATTTGCAAACTTTCCCCAGAATAGTACATGTCGACTGAAATATATTGCTCCTCAACCAACTACAATCCTCCTCTAGCTTTGGTGTCAAACAATACCTCCTCATCATCAGATTACAACCTTCGTCCCCTGACACTTCTTCTTCCCCCTCATCAGGTGGTGAATTGGAACATTCGGCTTCCTCGTCCTCATCCTCAACCTCCGCTATCATAGCTCTCTTCTTCGGCTTTGGACATTCATTACTTTTGTGGCCCATTTCTTGGCAATTATAATACTTGAAACCATTATTGACTTTCATCTTCCCGACCTCATTTACAACTGGTTTTGCAACAGCTTTTGAAACATTAGAACTTCCACTAACACCCTTCACTGGATTGTTGGAATTTGTAAACACACCACCTCCTCGTCTTCCCTGTTTCTCCCAAGCCAACGCCTTCTGGTGTGCTTCTGCTACAGATCTGGGATCAAACATGTTAACCATATCCTGAATCTGCATTCGCAACCCCCAACAAATCTAACTGTCAATTGTTCCTCTGTCTCCATAATATCATTCCTTGCAATCAGTTGATAAAATTCGTCAGCATAGTCATTCACAGATTTCGTCCCTTGTCTCAAGTTTTGCAACCTCTGATACATAAGCGACTGATAGTTATAAGGTAAGAATGTGGATTTCATCATTTTCCTCATCTTTTCCCATGATTCAACCTTTGACTTCCCCATCCGTTCACGTGTAAGTTTGGTTTGTTGCCACCACGCCAAAGCTCTACCCCTTAACCTTGTAGCAACCAACTTTACTTTACGATTCTCTGGAACTTCCTTGAAATCAAAAATCTCCTCCACATTAGACAACCAGTCCAAAAACTCTTCAGCTTGCATACCTCCTTTGAATTCTGGAATTTCAGTCTTCATCCCAGATTCCCACTTGTGATCATACTCCGACTGATTTCTTCCTTGTCCACGTCCTCGTCCATGAACACTACCACCATCATTCTCCTCTTCAAAATCAGATGTATATCGATGTCGATCCTGACCACCAACATCTCTACTACCATCACGTCCTCCACCAACATCCCTTCTATCTATATTTCTCTGTTCACGATCATTCACATTCCTATCACGTCTTCGATCATTATCATTTCTATAACAATCTCGACTCGCACTTCTATGATCATTATCAACACTTCTCTCGCGATTGGAATGTGGTGAGACTCTACTTCCCCCATGGTTAGATTCACGTGAAACCCTTCTTCGATTTTGATTCATCTTTAACATTATCTTCTCTAATCGTCCAATCCCTTCATTAAGTTTCTCACTAAAGTTTTCATTAATTCTTTGCTCCATCTCATCAGCTTCTTCTCTTCTATACAAAGCTTCTACGTTTTGGTGACGATTAGCTCTTCTCGGCGGCATGGTTGATTCTTCAAAACTTTGACTTTCGGCTCCAACTCCAAATTTCAAACACCTTTCGAACTTAGATCCAAAATGAAATGGATCGAAAACTCCCACTTTGTTGCAATTTGCGAAGAACACGATGAACAACAACTTCTCGGCCTTGAATGATATAGCTCGCCTTGACTTAATCTCTTCAAACTTCTTCAAAAGAATTGGCTCCAAGACTCGATTTAGCTATGATTGGCTAAACAAGTTCCGATACCAAACTGACGCAGCGGATTATACAAAAATTGATGATACGATGAAAGTAGCAATTGGTGGATTGATGAATGCTGAAATGCCCAAATTCGTTGATCCGAAGATACCAAATTTTAGCTATCTCTGACACGTTGATCGCGCACGATACCGTGAGGAGAGATCTACAATTCTTCGAGCGTTGATCAAGCGCACTTGATTCTACGAATTGGCTTCAACGATCGAAGATTCAAGCGCACTCGAATGTCGAAGGTGGAGATAGGAGATTACACTCGACTACCAATTTGGATGAAAGCACAAAGCTAACAAAACGAAATTTTATTCAAAATCAACTAAACTATTACAAATGGCACCTTTGGCCTATTTATAGAAGTTACAACACACGACTCAAATTGCATAACACATAGGTCGGAAACGACCTACGACCTAAAAATAGTGCGACCTAAAAATAGTGCGACCTAAAAATAGGCGACTTACGGCCTAAAAATATTACAACATAAGCAAATACAACACAACACTTTACAACACATAGGTCGGCAACGACCTGAACAACACAACCTAAAATACATGGCAGCAGCGACCTATCCTTGAGCGACTTAAATATGCAGCAGTGAACGACTTAAAAATAGGAGGCAGCGACCTATCTTCTCGGCGACTTAAGGCGAGTGACCTAACTTCCCGCATCACTAGGTCGAGTGACCTAACTTCTTGCGACCTAACTTCACGACCTACGGCTTCACGACTTAAAGCCTCGCGACTTATAGTGAACGGCTTATCTCCCCAGATCTTCCCACGACCTAGCATAGGTCATAACTCCTCTCCGCGACCTAACTTAGGTCGTATCTCTTCTTGGCGACCTAACTTCACTCGTCTTAACTTCCAGCGACCTAACATAGGCCGACTCATATCTCCACGACATAAAGTAGGTCGTACTTCAATCTCGCGACCTAACTTAGGTCGTAACCTTTTAGCTCGTTCGCATGCCATCATGCTGAATCCATTGACTCGCGTGCTGCCTTCACTAGGTCGTGAGCGACCTAAAATTTCGTTAGGTCGTGAGCGACCTAGGGCTTCATCTTCCAATGACTTATTCTCAAGTGTTAGCCCGTTAGGTCGTGAGCGACTTAGAACTTCTTCAGGCTGGGCTGCATCAAGATCATGGCATGGAGGTGGTGGAACCATTGGTGGCCGAGGCTAATTAGGAGGAAGGAAGTGGTGAATATAATTGGTCGGCTAGGCTTTAAACAAGGAGATGGTGATGTGGTCTTCATCTAGGAGCCACGATGTAGGCTAGGTGGTGATGGAGAGGGGTGTGGTCGATCATGGTGATGGTGGAGGAGGAGGTGGTGGTTGGCAAGGGGTGGATGATGGTGAGGCCGAACATAGCGAGAACAAACAAAGGAGGAACAAAAAGAAAATGGAAAAAGAGGTGGAAGAGAAGCCATGGATCTAGAACTCTATTTTTTTTCTTCAGGAGATGAAGTGAGAAGTGATGAGATGAGAAATATTTTGTACATGAATTACAAAATGAAGTGGCGGCTAGGGTTTAGTGGTGGTTTATGAATGGCTAAGGTAAGAAATAAAGAGGCCATGCAGATAAAAAGGCAAGAGTTTGAATGGTTTGGAAAATAAAAAGGCAACAAATAACTTGTATATATTTTATTCTTAAATGCAAATGAAAAATGAGGAGTTTTGTATGTGAATTATGAAGTGGAGTGGACGGAAAGGCAAATTTTGAATGGCTAAGAGAGGGGTGAATGCTAGGAAAATAATAAAGAGGCTAGGCAAACAAAAAGGAAGGAATTTAAACAATGTAACGTATGTCTCTTTAATTTCTCCAAGCCATTTATAAAAAGATATACACAAGTAAAATCCAATAAATAAAATAAAGTTTAGACAAAACAAACAGAAAAATAAAATAAAGAGATGGACATAGGGAAAATATAAAATAAAATACGGAACATAAGTGCGTGTAAAACGCTGTATTTTATCCAATTTAAAAAGTATAAATCAGAATTTGACGAAACGAAAATCAAAATTATATTCTGCTTCAAAGAAAAAGATTTGAAATTAAAAATTCAAATTTAAAGTTTTCAGATGAAAGTCAAAGTTTGACCAAAGTTGACCAAAATATTAAATTTCCAGAAAATGTTTATTTTAATATATTTGGAAAATAAATTACAAACAAAATCCAAGAATACATTGGAAAATTCCAAAATTCAATTTTAAATGATTTAAAAATCAAAGTTTTCAAAATAAAAATAAATTTAAAATATTTGTTAAAAATATGGGTTGTTACACTCTCCCCCACTCAATACTTTTCGTCCTCGAAAAGGAACGAGACAGGGAAAACAAGGAAAACAAGATAAAATGAGATAGGATTAAGACAAGTGTTAGTCCATAGGATAGTGGTTTTGATGACAACAACTATAGAAGTGTTATAAAATATATATGTGCAGGAAATCTATATGCAGGTATCAACAAAAGAAGACTGTACAGTAAAGAAAACAAAAATGATGAAGACAAAGATCAAGAGTTCAAGATTGAAGACTCATGAGATTCAAGATATTCTAATTAGACCTCTAACCAATAAAACACCTTATGAACTTCTTTTCAATAAGAAACCTAAGGTATCTTATTTCAGAATTTTTGGAAGTAAATGTTTTATCTTAAATACAAAAGATAATTTAGATAAGTTTGATCCTAAATCCGACAAAGGAATCTTTATCGGATATTCTAACAGGAGTAAAGCTTATAGAGTTTTTAATCTAAGAACAAACACTATTGAAGAAACTTTACATGTTTCCTTTGATGAAAATTTCAAAGAAGTTGATCAGACTAATGATGAGGATGACTTAGTTATTTCTAATCATGAATCTGTAGATGCTACAAATGAAACTTTTCATCCAAATAAAAAGATTAGGCTTTTAAAAGATCACCCTGTAGAAAATATTCTAGGAGATATGCAATCTGTTGTTAAAACTAGGAATCAATTAAACAGTATGAGTCATGTTGCTTTTATATCCTCAATAGAACCTAAAAATCCAAAGGAAGCATCAACTGATGATTCATGGATTCTTGCTATGCAAGAAGAATTGAATCAATTCACCAGAAATGATGTTTGGGAACTTGTTCCTAGACCTGAGGATAAATCCATTATAGGCACTAAATGGGTATATAAAATAAATTAAATGAATTAGGTGAGGTCGTTAGAAATAAGGCTCGACTCGTTGCACAAGGTTATTGTCAAGAAGAAGGTATAGATTATGACGAAACCTTTGCACCCGTAGCAAGAGTAGAAGCTATTAGAATTCTGCTTGCTTTCGCTAATTTCAATAATTTCAAACTTTTTCAAATGGATGTCAAGAGTGCCTTTCTAAATGGTTTTGTAAAAGAGGAAGTTTATGTTGAACAACCTCCACTCTTTGAAGATACAAAATTTCCAAATCATGTTTTTAAATTAAAGAAAGCCCTGTATGGTCTAAAACAAGCTCCTAGAGCTTGGTATGATAGACTTAGGTCTTATCTTTTGCAATCTAATTTTGAAATAGGTAAAGTAGATAACACACTTTTTATTAAAAGAAACAAAAATGATATTCAACTTGTACAAGTGTACGAAGATGATATTATTTTTGGATCAACCAATTCTGACATGAACAAAGAATTTTCTGACATTATGACAAAAGAGTTTGAGATGAGTCATATGGGTGAACTTAACTTTTTCCTAGGATTACAAATCAAACAATTAGATAATGGTATCTTTATCAGTCAAGAGAAGTATGCGAGAGAGTTAGTTAGTAAGTTTGGCTTGACCAATGTGAGTGGAAAACCAACTCCCATGGCAACCAATATAGCGTTAAGTAAGGATGATCTATCCAAAGACGTAGATCAAACCTTGTATAGAGGAATGATTGGATCACTTCTCTATATAACTGCTAGTAGACCAGATATCATGAACAGTGTCTGTCTCTGTGCAAGATATCAATCTCAACCCAAGGAAACTCATCTAAAAGCTGTGAAACATATCATTCGATATGTTAAACACACCTTTGATTATGGATTGTTCTACCCTAAGAATGATTCATTTGAATTAGTTTCCTACTGTGATGCTGACTATGCTGGGTGTAAGTCAGACCGAAAGAGTACAAGTGGAACTTGTCACTTTCTAGGTCATTCCTTAATTTCCTGGTTCAGTAAAAAGCAGAATACTGTTTCCCTATCAACAACTGAAGCAGAGTATGTTTCTGCTGCTTTAGCTTGTTCTCAAGTTTTGTATATGCAACAAACCTTGAATGATTTTGGTATATCTATCATGAAATCTCCAATTTTCTATGATAACACTAGTGCCATTAGTTTGTCCAAAAACCCAACTCTCCATGCCCGAACTAAACATATTGACATTAGACACCATTTTCTAAGAGATAACGTAAATAAAGAGAAAATTTCTCTTGATTTCGTTAATTCTGAAAATCAAATAGCTGATATTTTAACCAAACCTTTAGGAGAACCTGTCTTCACCAAGTTAAGAAGAGAATTAGGTATATGTTCTCTTTCTGAAATATAGTATATAGTATAGTAGTATACATAGGGTATATATGAATGTTTTCTTAACCATAGCATTTTGCAACACCATGTCGACATGGTATTCATGCGTCATGTCGACATGCAACGGTAAAAATGACAGTTCGTTTTTTCCCTCTAATTCTTGAATGGTTGGTTATTTAACTCACCCATTCCGAGTTTCTCTTCCCTCCAATTATTATTTCTTCATTCTACTTTCTGGAAACATCAAATCCATGGCTTCCACATCCAATCCTAATCAAATATCACCGGTTTCTTTCCCTTCTCCTTCACAAGGCCCTTTCCAAAACTCCATACTCGCTCGTGTCATCAAAATAGAGGAGAAAGTTAATGATTCGCTGTAGATGTTAACTGAAATGCAAGTTCAACAATTGAGAATGGTAAGAGAGCAAGAGAAACAAGGGAAAATTCTAAGGAATCTTCAAAAATTCCTCATGGATAATCATGCCAATCCAATTGTAATTAAATATTCTTCTAACATAGAAGCAAATGAAGAAGGAGAAGAAGACGAAGATGAAGAAGAAGAGGAAGAACCAATGGAGGAAGAAACTGATGATGAAGCAGTATGTGTAGGGGAAGTTTGTTTTGATGCTTATGGGAACATTGTGGAACAACATGGAAACTTCTGTTTCCATTACCCAAATTGTCCTGTCCACAAGTCTCCCATCATCAAAAACAACCGTTGAGTTGTTTATTTTCTTGTTTTAGTTATTTATGTGTTTATAAGTTTAAATAGTCATGTATATAGTAATATTGAAATGAATAAAATAATCTGTGGTTACACTTATTATTCTTATTCTTATATTGCTCATATATAACATTCTAAGTATACGATGTTTAGTGCACTGTTATATCTAGTTTCAGTATTATTAATGATAACACTATCATTAATATCATAGATTTAGGGGGAGTTAGTGTCATTTTTTTGTTGATGACAAAGGGGGAGAAGTATAAAATAGGTTAGTTAGGCATAGATTAAGGGGGAGTTATTAGATTTAGGGGGAGTTATAAGGAGAATATAAATATTTTATAAACAAAGGTTGTCATCATCAAAAAGGGGGAGAATGTTAGTCCATAGGATAGTGGTTTTGATGACAACAACTATAGAAGTGTTATAAAATATATATGTGCAGGAAATCTATATGCAGGTATCAACAAAAGAAGACTGTACAGTAAAGAAAACAAAATTGATGAAGACAAAGATCAAGAGTTCAAGATTGAAGACTCATGAGATTCAAGATATTCAAGAGTTCAAGACAAATAACATAGTTAGGTTAGATATTTGTTAAAACTCCTTGAAAGCACTATCATTCTTTTTTATCCAATTTACTCGTGGAATGGAATCCACTTCGTTCTTGTTAAAGGGATGGAACCCTAGTGAGATGGAAGTCACGAAATATCTAGTGGAACGGATAGTAGCCCTATTTTGTTATCCACTAATTTTGATTCAAAATGATTTTCAAAATTATCTCTTGTTTTATAAAATGATTTTCAAATATTCCTTTTCAAAAGAAAAACCTTCGTTCACATTTCCAAAAATGTTTTAGCCTCAAAATCATATTTATCATTTTGTTATATTTTGATTTCAAAATTGTCCTTTATATTTTAGCTTCAAAATCTATTTTAATATTATATTTACTTTAGTTTATTTACTTTGATTTTAAATATATTTTAGTATATATACATATATACATTCATAAGTATTTCTACTTCTAAATACCTTCTACAAATACATAGAGTCCATTTGAATAAAGTTGCATATGTTTTAAATCATCATTTTCAAAGTAAAGCAAATCATCACTTTTTACTAGACCATGTCGACATCCTATTTACCTGTCATGTCGACATACTTCCCGTTACAGCAAAGGTTGTTTTCAAAAGAAGTGTCTATTAATTTAAACCTCTTCGAATGGACACATCCATTCATTCTCTATAAATAGAGACTGTTATGGACGTTTTCAAAAAACTACTTCTTTATTTTCTCTCCTCTTTACTCTCTTATCTTATTTTAATCATCCTATCCATATTCTGCCGAAATCTTAAGTGAATCAAACCAGAATATCTCTAGTTTGATTCTCTGCCACTCTCTCCAAAGAATCTCAGTGCTTATCAAAGTTATAGATATATTTGTACTCAAAGAAACTTGTGTGGGGTTATAAAGGTGTGATCGTGTCCTTGGAAATCGATCGGGTGAACTTGTGTCCTATGAATCAAGTGGTTCTACCCAGAGACCTGAGAATCTGGAGGGTGTACCTCGTTGCCTTGGAATCGAGGGATTGTAATCTAGATTATTGTTGAATAGAAAGCCGTACGGGTTGTGCGGGACTGGATGTAGGGTAACACCGAACCAGTATAAAATTCCTGGTGTGTTCTTTCCTTTACTTGCTTTTTATTTATATTTGCATTTGTTTGTGATTCTATGATTTGATCTGTGATTGTGTATTTGCATTAAGTTAGTTAATTCAATTTAAATCAAAGAAGTTTTAAAGAAATTCTTAAAACACTATTCACCCCCCTCTAGTGTTAAATAGCCTTAAGATCATCTTCCGCGTCCCTTTCATTTGGTATCAGAGCAAGTTTTTCAAAGTATTCATAATCTGATTTTTGAAAATTTCATGGCTAAGTTTGAAATGTTTCCTAAAAATATTTCTTTAATGATCAAATCATTGTGGTCTCATAAATTGATGCATGATAGTTATATAGAATCAGGTAATCTACAAAAGTTGCTCACTGTGCAGGAATCTTGCTTCATGGCGACAAATGAATCTATTCACAATGGACAAGCTGTGCAAATAAGGAAAAACAAGTGGATACTTGATAGTGGATGTTCAAGACATATGACAGGAAATCCAAAGATACTCAATGACATTATTTACAAGGATGGAGGATTGGTTAATTTTGGGGATAATTCAAAAGGTTATGTGGTTGGCATCGGCAATGTAGGTAATTCTGAAACTCCTATTATTTCAAATGTTTTGTTAGTTAAAAATCTACAACATAATCTACTTAGTATTAGTCAGTTATGTGATAAAGGATATAGGATTAAATTTGAAAAAGACAAGTGTCACATCGAAGATAATAAATCTAATATTATCTTTGAGGGAGTTAGGAAAAAGAATATCTATATTCTTAGTATGAAAATTTCAAATGATAATCAATGTCTTTTGGCCAATACAAGTGACCCTTGGACTTGGCATAAGAGATTTGGACATTTGAATTTTAAACTCTTATCTAGACTATCCAAACTTGATCTAGTAAGAGGCCTCCCTAAGATGCAATTTAAAGTAGATAGTATATGTGATGCATGTCAATTAGGAAAACTTAGAAAAAGTTCCTTTAAACTTAAAGATATGATTTCTACTTCAAAATCCCTTGAGTTACTTCACCTAGATTTATTTGGTCCATCTCAAATTCAATCAATCAACCATAGTAAATATGTCTTTGTAATTGTGGATAATTATTCCAGATATACATGGACAAACTTTCTGAAACATAAAAGTGATACTTTTGATTATTTTAAAAGTTTTTCAAAAAGAGTTCAAAACCAACTTTCTTCCAAGATCATCACTATTCGTAGTGATCACGGTGGTGAATTTGAAAATGAGAAGTTTGAGGAATTCTGTAATCAGAAGGGAATTACTCACAATTTTTCGTTTCCAAGAACTCCACAACAAAACGGAGTAGTTGAGCGTAAGAACAGGACGATTCAAGAGTGTGCTAGAACTCTACTTTCTGATAGTAAATTACTAAAACATTTTTGGGCTGAAGCAGTTGCAACAGCCTGTTATATTTTGAATAGGATTCTAATTAGACCTCTAACCAATAAAACACCTTATGAACTTCTTTTCAATAAGAAACCTAAGGTATCTTATTTCAGAATTTTTGGAAGTAAATGTTTTATCTTAAATACAAAAGATAATTTAGATAAGTTTGATCCTAAATCCGACAAAGGAATCTTTATCGGATATTCTAACAGGAGTAAAGCTTATAGAGTTTTTAATCTAAGAACAAACACTATTGAAGAAACTTTACATGTTTCCTTTGATGAAAATTTCAAAGAAGTTGATCAGACTAATGATGAGGATGACTTAGTTATTCCTAATCATGAATCTGTAGATGCTACAAATGAAACTTTTCATCCAAATAAAAAGATTAGGCTTTTAAAAGATCACCCTGTAGAAAATATTCTAGGAGATATGCAATCTGTTGTTAAAACTAGGAATCAATTAAACAGTATGAGTCATGTTGCTTTTATATCCTCAATAGAACCACCTAAAAATCCAAAGGAAGCATCAACTGATGATTCATGGATTCTTGCTATGCAAGAAGAATTGAATCAATTCACCAGAAATGATGTTTGGGAACTTGTTCCTAGACCTGAGGATAAATCCATTATAGGCACTAAATGGGTATATAAAAATAAATTAAATGAATTAGGTGAGGTCGTTAGAAATAAGGCTCGACTCGTTGCACAAGGTTATTGTCAAGAAGAAGGTATAGATTATGACGAAACCTTTGCACCCGTAGCAAGAGTAGAAGCTATTAGAATTCTGCTTGCTTTCGCTAATTTCAATAATTTCAAACTTTTTCAAATGGATGTCAAGAGTGCCTTTCTAAATGGTTTTGTAAAAGAGGAAGTTTATGTTGAACAACCTCCACTCTTTGAAGATACAAAATTTCCAAATCATGTTTTTAAATTAAAGAAAGCCCTGTATGGTCTAAAACAAGCTCCTAGAGCTTGGTATGATAGACTTAGGTCTTATCTTTTGCAATCTAATTTTGAAATAGGTAAAGTAGATAACACACTTTTTATTAAAAGAAACAAAAATGATATTCAACTTGTACAAGTGTACGAAGATGATATTATTTTTGGATCAACCAATTCTGACATGAACAAAGAATTTTCTGACATTATGACAAAAGAGTTTGAGATGAGTCATATGGGTGAACTTAACTTTTTCCTAGGATTACAAATCAAACAATTAGATAATGGTATCTTTATCAGTCAAGAGAAGTATGCGAGAGAGTTAGTTAGTAAGTTTGGCTTGACCAATGTGAGTGGAAAACCAACTCCCATGGCAACCAATATAGCGTTAAGTAAGGATGATCTATCCAAAGACGTAGATCAAACCTTGTATAGAGGAATGATTGGATCACTTCTCTATATAACTGCTAGTAGACCAGATATCATGAACAGTGTCTGTCTCTGTGCAAGATATCAATCTCAACCCAAGGAAACTCATCTAAAAGCTGTGAAACATATCATTCGATATGTTAAACACACCTTTGATTATGGATTGTTCTACCCTAAGAATGATTCATTTGAATTAGTTTCCTACTGTGATGCTGACTATGCTGGGTGTAAGTCAGACCGAAAGAGTACAAGTGGAACTTGTCACTTTCTAGGTCATTCCTTAATTTCCTGGTTCAGTAAAAAGCAGAATACTGTTTCCCTATCAACAACTGAAGCAGAGTATGTTTCTGCTGCTTTAGCTTGTTCTCAAGTTTTGTATATGCAACAAACCTTGAATGATTTTGGTATATCTATCATGAAATCTCCAATTTTCTATGATAACACTAGTGCCATTAGTTTGTCCAAAAACCCAACTCTCCATGCCCGAACTAAACATATTGACATTAGACACCATTTTCTAAGAGATAACGTAAATAAAGAGAAAATTTCTCTTGATTTCGTTAATTCTGAAAATCAAATAGCTGATATTTTAACCAAACCTTTAGGAGAACCTGTCTTCACCAAGTTAAGAAGAGAATTAGGTATATGTTCTCTTTCTGAAATATAGTATATAGTATAGTAGTATACATAGGGTATATATGAATGTTTTCTTAACCATAGCATTTTGCAACACCATGTCGACATGGTATTCATGCGTCAAGTCGACATGCAACGGTAAAAATGACAGTTCGTTTTTTCCCTCTAATTCTTGAATGGGTGGTTATTTAACTCACCCATTCCGAGTTTCTCTTCCCTTCAATTATTATTTCTTCATTCTACTTTCTGGAAACATCAAATCCATGGCTTCCACATCCAATCCTAATCAAATATCACCGGTTTCTTTCCCTTCTCCTTCACAAGGCCCTTTCCAAAACTCCATACTCGCTCGTGTCATCAAAATAGAGGAGAAAGTTAATGATTCGCTGTAGATGTTAACTGAAATGCAAGTTCAACAATTGAGAATGGCAAGAGAGCAAGAGAAACAAGGGAAAATTCTGAGGAATCTTCAAAAATTCCTCATGGATAATCATGCCAATCCAATTGTAATTAAATATTCTTCTAACATAGAAGCAAATGAAGAAGGAGAAGAAGACGAAGACGAAGAAGAAGAGGAAGAACCAATGGAGGAAGAAACTGATGATGAAGCAGTATGTGTAGGGGAAGTTTGTTTTGATGCTTATGGGAACATTGTGGAACAACATGGAAACTTCTGTTTCCATTACCCAAATTGTCCTGTCCACAAGTCTCCCATCATCAAAAATAACCGTTGAGTTGTTTATTTTCTTGTTTTAGTTATTTATGTGTTTATAAGTTTAAATAGTCATGTATATAGTAATATTGAAATGAATAAAATAATCTGTGGTTACACTTATTATTCTTATTCTTATATTGCTCATATATAACATTCTAAGTATACGATGTTTAGTGCACTGTTATATCTAGTTTCAGTATTATTAATGATAACACTATCATTAATATCATAGATTTAGGGGGAGTTAGTGTCATTTTTTGTTGATGACAAAGGGGGAGAAGTATAAAATAGGTTAGTTAGGCATAGATTAAGGGGGAGTTATTAGATTTAGGGGGAGTTATAAGGAGAATATAAATATTTTATAAACAAAGGTTGTCATCATCAAAAAGGGGGAGAATGTTAGTCCATAGGATAGTGGTTTTGATGACAACAACTATAGAAGTGTTATAAAATATATATGTGCAGGAAATCTATATGCAGGTATCAACAAAAGAAGACTGTACAGTAAAGAAAACAAAATTGATGAAGACAAAGATCAAGAGTTCAAGATTGAAGACTCATGAGATTCAAGATATTCAAGAGTTCAAGACAAATAACATAGTTAGGTTAGATATTTGTTAAAACTCCTTGAAAGCACTATCATTCTTTTTTATCCAATTTACTCGTGGAATGGAATCCACTTCGTTCTTGTTAAAGGGATGGAACCCTAGTGAGATGGAACTCACGAAATATCTAGTGGAATGGATAGTAGCCCTATTTTGTTATCCACTAATTTTGATTCAAAATGATTTTCAAAATTATCTCTTGTTTTATAAAATGATTTTCAAATATTCCTTTTCAAAAGAAAAACCTTCGTTCATTCCAAAAATGTTTTAGCCTCAAAATCATATTTATCATTTTGTTATATTTTGATTTCAAAATTGTCCTTGATATTTTAGCTTCAAAATCTATTTTAATATTATATTTACTTTAGTTTATTTACTTTGATTTTAAATATATTTTAGTATATATACATATATACATTCATAAGTATTTCTACTTCTAAATACCTTCTACAAATACATAGAGTCCATTTGAATAAAGTTGCATATGTTTTAAATCATCATTTTCAAAGTAAAGCAAATCATCACTTTTTACTAGACCATGTCGACATCCTATTTACCTGTCATGTCAACATACTTCCCGTTACAGCAAAGGTTGTTTTCAAAAGAAGTGTCTATTCATTTAAACCTCTTCGAATGGACACATCCATTCATTCTCTATAAATAGAGACTGTTATGGACGTTTTCAAAAAACTACTTCTTTATTTTCTCTCCTCTTTACTCTCTTATCTTATTTTCTAATCATCCTATCCATATTCTGCCGAAATCTTAAGTGAATCAAACCAGAATATCTCTAGTTTGATTCTCTGCCACTCTCTCCAAAGAATCTCAGTGCTTATCAGAGTTATAGATATATTTGTACTCAAAGAAACTTGTGTGGGGTTATAAAGGTGTGATCGTGTCCTTGGAAATCGATCGGGTGAACTTGTGTCCTATGAATCAAGTGGTTCTACCCAGAGACCTGAGAATCCGGAGGGTGTACCTCGTTGCCTTGGAATCGAGGGATTGTAATCTAGATTATTGTTGAATAGAAAGCCGTACGGGTTGTGCGGGACTGGATGTAGGGTAACACCGAACCAGTATAAAATTCCTGGTGTGTTCTTTCCTTTACTTGCTTTTTATTTATATTTGCATTTGTTAGTGATTCTGTGATTTGATCTGTGATTGTGTATTTGCATTAAGTTAGTTAATTCAATTTAAATCAAAGAAGTTTTAAAGAAATTCTTAAAACACTATTCACCCCCCTCTAGTGTTAAATAGCCTTAAGATCATCTTCCGCGTCCCTTTCAACAAGATGAAAAGAAAATAGAAATTACACCTGATAACTGTTGTTATAGGTGAATTCAACAAGATAGGGATGATCTTCCCAATATCCTCCAATATCAAGAACACAAACACAAAAAAGATTCTCCAGAATCTGATTCACTCTTTCCGTTTGACCGTAGGTCTATGGATGGTAAGCTGTGTTCAGATTCAGATGAGTACCAAAGATTCTTGAAAAGTTTCCAAAACATACTGGTATAAGTAATACCCTTCCATTCTCTAACAAGATAGTGAGAAATAAGGACAACTGAAATGATAAAGTTATGATATGAATCACAAAGAAAGATGAGAAGAAAGACTTACATTGATCGCAGCGATCTTAACTGGATTAACATAAATTCCATTACTAGAAACAATATGTCCGAGAAATCAGACTTCATCCTTCCAGCAATGGTATTTCAAAATTTTAACCTTCAATTGATGATTCCTAAGAGTCTCGAGAACAGATTTCAAGTGCGACTCATGTTCTTTCCTTGACTTGGAGAAGACAAGGATATCATCAACAAAGACTAAAATAAAATTGATAAGCACATCACGAAAAACACGATTCATCAATCAACAAAGGAAGCAGGGGCATTAGTCAAACCAAAAGGCATAACTAATCATTCATAGAAAAACCATTCTCAGTACGGAAAGCAGTCTCGGGAATACTTTCCTCAAAAACACCGAGCTGGTGAAAATCTGTGGTAAGATCAAACTGAGAGAAAACAGTAGCTCCATGGGCTGACCAATTCGAAATTCGATTTCCCACTTAGAAGGTAGGAGAATGGAAACAACCAGAAAGAAATTAGATTGGAAAACATAATAAGATAATAAATTTAAAACCATGAAAATTTCATCTTACTTTAATAATTAATTTCATCCATTTGATTTTTTACTTAAGTTAAATAAATCTTAACTATTTTAAATTTCATTATCTTATCATCCAATTAACAATTTCTAAAATCATGAATTGAAGATCATTTATTACACTCATAATTTATTCACTAAATTTAATTCTTCTTTATTTCAGATTATTATTAAATTTATTCCACTTAATATATCTAATCATATTATTAAGTTTATTTACACTTTTATAACTACTCAAATTTGTTTATAAATTTCTTTAACACCATTTTATATTGTAAATTATTCAATTAACTTTTTATTCTATTTACTTCTATTAATCTTTTATACTAAAATTTAAGTGTATAACATTTATTATAACCACTAAAATTCTATTTATAAAATCCTTTTATATTGTATATTATCCAATTACATTGTTAACTTCTAAATAATTAAGGTAAGTTATATTGAAATGCAATAGAATATTATACAAATAAAATTTTCCCAATTTAATTATTCAAGCTTAAATATCTATTCAAAATTTTGGCTTCATTTTATAATTGAAATCATCCCTTAAGATAAAATTTAAGAATTAAATTTCCGGTTAACTTCAAACTATTCTAGAGATAAATATATATACATAATATATATCAAATCAACTTTAAATCATATATCAATATATATATTATAAATCAAGTCAAATTTTTAGAAATTCAAATCAATTTAATTCTTCAAAGCAAAACTGTAGCAAAGCTACAGTATGGTCTCTTCACTTCGAAACTCGAAAATGAATGTCGATGGTGCTGCAGTCATCACCGAAATTATTTTCCAGCGACAAGGAGAAGAACACTGATTTAAAACTTTAAAATTTCTTTGGAAATAGTTTCTATTAGAATATACTTTAAATAGTATGCATTTTAAAATTTTAAAACCAAAGTTTGAAATCATCGGAAATTAAATTCTCAAATTCTTGATTTTAAATTCATTTAAATTTCCAAATTAATTTATAACCATATTTTATAGTTCAATTATTTATATATGAAACAAAGCCAATGATTACAATATGTATACAAAGTCAAATATTGTTTCTTAACAATCAATTCAATTAACTATCAACATTCAGAAAATTATACATATGTAAAATATAATTATACAAAATTTATCCATTTACCAAGTTTGAAAACAATATGGTGTCAGTTTGCTCTGTTCAAGTGTTTTGGAGATCCTATCGATAGCGTTGATCAGACGAATCGATCGGAAACCCAAATCAACATCAACAACTCAAACAACACAATATATATTAAAACAACTTAAATATTAGTTTACAAATATACTTCAAGAATGATTTGAAGATAAGTTGGAAACAAAAGACAAGATGATTAAACAACAGAATAAAGGAATGAATAAGCTTATATAAATCACTAGCAACCTTAACCGGGTCGACCATGACTTCAAGAATAAGATCGATGTGGAGTTCTGGGACAAACATACATCCGATCTCAAGAGATAGAATTCGGGATAACAAGAGATAGATAGCATTGTAAACATAGGATGCAGAAATCTTCGGTGAATCAATGCTTCTTGTAAAGGAGTTTCACACCTTAACAATCATTCGAAGATTGGCGAGACCGCCTATTTGTTATAAAGATCATTCGAAGTGGAGTTATGGAATACTCTAGAATCAAAAGAAGACAAGTAGGGAGAGACAAGAATGGGTTTGGAACTGCAGGGAATGTTCCAAAATTCAAAAGAAGTCGAGTCAAAAAGGAAGAGATTCAAGCTCGAATGAAAGTGATTCTATAAATAAATTTACCATATATGCTAAGCTTTGCCTAGATCCAAAGCTCTGATACCAAATATAACGACCCGATATTTCAACCCTTCGCATACGCACATGTCGGACTTGAATTGCTCAAAATACCGAATTGTAAATATAAATTTGGGAAAACTCAGAATATACAGTAAATAAATCACAGATCACAGACACAGAGTAATAACAATGCAGCGGAAGCAAAGAAATAGTAGTTCATGAAGATACTATATATATAACAGAGTTAAGCAAGATACAGCAGAATTTATGAATACAAAGATGTCTTACAATAGTCAAATACAAGATCTGAATACATCACTAGAATCAGCTGAATGACTGAAAGTAGAATCAATGGATGGATCCAAGTGAAGCTCTAACTCCAAAGGTGAGTCTCGAATACTGGTACAACTCAGTCTGACCCGAGCGTAAAGCAAAACACAAAACACTCGAGTCAGGACAAACATACTTATACAATGTAAACCAACTCAAGTGAACTGTAATAAAGATGCACAAGTAACTTAAAGGATGCTTGGGACCGCCCATCCTTTAATGATCCGTTAAACTATCTACTATGTAGTAATATTTCGCTAATATAATAATGTCTATAGTAAAATAAACTTACTTTTAAATAGCGTTAAGGGGTTACCCATATAGCCCTTAACACATAATTGTCCCAGTAGTCCATCCAGTTTCATGGTCAATCCTGATCGGGAAGCCACCAGAGGATACTCCATGGGCTACGTGAGAAAACTAAACTCGTAGTAAAGCTTGATATGGTAGGTGACAGGGCACAACGAGGCAATACCAGAGTAGATATACCAATACACACACGGGCTGGCGGAAACGCATAACAGCCACTACCATCCACCTCGGAACACACTCCCAAATCAAAAATCGAAGGGTGGCCACCAAATCAATCACAAAGTAATAGAATAGTATCGAAGAAATGTGTCCGATCAAAGGTGCTACCTCATTGGCCCGAGATTGCTACTATTTTAGCCACCTTAGGTCCACATATATACCTCAATAGGATCGTCGCCACCATCCTACTTCATTCTGGAATCTCCACTGCGTACACGGTTGTCAAAGTCGTTTTCGGTATCGACAGAGAGTATGCCCATATCCGATCCCGGTCTCTTTGCCAACCAATCGTTATTATAACCCATGGATATTTATTTCAAAATAATTTATACCTCAAAACAAAATATCATATCCATTTCAAACTAGTTTATACTTCAAAACCAAAATATCATATTCAAAACTAGTTTATACTTCAAAACCAAAATATCATTTGAACAAACCCAAATTTCCAATCACCGAATATTTCATTTAATTTATTTAAACTTGAAATATCCCTTTTTAAAATCATCTTAAATCAAAACCACTTTATAAAGTCATATTCTGAATCTTCAATTGCAAATCAATATATTCAAAGAAAATTCTTAATTAAATACTATTTCAAATAAATTCATTTCTAAAATCATGGTACTTCCAAAGTTATAACACCTTTGAAACCAAACACTTTGAAACCATATCAATTTAAAATGTTATCATTTGGAAATCATAATATTTAGAAAAATCATAACACGCTTAAAAATAATTTACATTACCAAAGTTATAGCATTTTTAAGTTCATTCGTTCAATTATACCAATTTCGAAAACATTGTATTAACTTATAAATTTCAAAATGGTTTATATTTCACCTCAAAACATATTCATTTAAACCATTTAAATTCAATGTCAAAATCTTCCAAAATAATATTCATTTCCAGAGTTCATTGAATTTTCAGCCACAACAGCACTTATAAAGTGTTACGGTAAATATATGAACATTTCAAAACATTTCCAAATTCAAAACAGCAGTACTTATAAAGTGCTACAATAGATATTTTAGTGTTGCAAACAACTCAGTTTCAAAACAACAGCACTTATAAAGTGTTTTAGTAGTTATTTAGTTATTTCCAGAAATAGTTCAAATTCAGAAACAGCAGCACTTATAAAGTGCTGTAGTAGTTATTTAGTTATTTCCAAAAATAGTTCAAATTCAGAAACAGCAGCACTTTTAAAGTGCTGTAATAGATATTTAGTTATTCTCAAACAGCTTAGTTTCAAAAACAGCATCACTTATAAAGTGCTGTAATAGGTATTTAGTTGTTTCAAAACATAGTTAAATTTCAGAACAGTAGTACTTATAAAATGCTGTAATAGTATTTGGTTATTTCAGAACTTAGTTAAATTTCAGAAATGATAGCACTTAACAAATGCCATCTTAAAACCACATCATTTTATAAATGCTACCAATAAAATTCCAAATTTTATTTGAACTTTTCAAAAACATTAAAACTTTAATTTTAGCCATTTTTAACTTATAAAAATTCATATTTCATGCTTCAAAAACATTCGTTTGGATATCATTTAACTTATGATTCAATAAAATAAAATTTTATAAATAAATATCCAATTTAAACCATAATTCATTTATTAAGTCAAAATACACTATTTTACTTAACTTTTATTTTTAACCACTAACCTAACACTTTATTTTACAATACCGATTTCCTAAATAAAACTAAATTTCTATTTACTTAAAATTTCCATTTGAAAAACCAAATTTCCAATTATCAAGTTAGGTCATAATTAAAGTTACATTTTTCCATTTAAAAATCATAACTATTTATTTTATGAAACATAACATTTCACAAAAGAATATTTTATCATAGTTAATATAACAATCAATTTTTTCTTTTAGATCTATTCATTTAGACATCAATTAACTATGATTTTCTAGTTAAATAAATTTTATTACAAAATGTCCAATTAAAACTGTATTCCATTTTATCAGTTCAAAATGCATTATTTATTACATAAAACATGTCCGTTTCATAAAGTAAAATTCATAACAATTACTAGGTTAGATTTAAAACTTCCATATTAAGTCAAATTCAATTATTAAGTTATTTATCATCAATAAAGGTCCGTAATTTAACTTAAAACCAATTATTAACTTATAAAAATTTAACTTATAGAAAAATCAATACACCTTTATAATTTAAAATCAAACAACTTATTGACTTATAAAATTCCATATATTTAAATCATTGAATCAAATTTTTTTAGTAAAATTTTCATATATCTTAAAACTTAAAAATACTTAAAACTTTTTAAGAAAATATTTTTAAATATATAACCATGGGTCTGTATAATATTTTCTAATCTAGGTCAAGTGATATGGATATGTATCATTTCAATCCATAATTTAAAAGAAAAATCCTGGTTCTATCATTTCAAACCCGCAATCCCAAGTTAAATAAAATACAATAAAAATCACTCGAGCCTATCACTTCAGCTCATAATGATTTTTCCTTATTCTAAAGTCCATTCGGGTATGTATCATTTCAACCCATAGTGAAAGGGAACTTGCAGTGTGAGAATCAGTAAATAAATGAACAGTAGAACATATAATCATATTAAATGATGTAACAAATATATAAACAGAATTTAACATCATATAATCATATCACATGCATATATGAACATATTAACATAACATATAAATTTTCTACAATTCACATGCCATTGTTTCACAATTATAAAAGTACATACGTCGAGAGTGATAAACTCACCTTTTTAAAGCTGAAGATCAAATTCAAACACAAAGAACAAAATTTCGAAAAGCACGAAGAAGCACGACAAGCACGATTCAAACTAGAGTGATGGAGAGTCAAGATCCACATCTTATGTACAAACAAATACCAAACATCTATAAGCAAATGATGCAATACAAAAGAATATAGATTAAAACAATGGAAAAGGATGAATCAAAGTGACATAACCTTGCTTTAAATCAACAAGGGGCTCGGCCGCATCACTATAAGGTTAGACCACATCATGTTGTGCTTGGCCTCATCATGTTTGAAGCAACGTAGGCTCGGCCATGAAGTTATAAGGCACGACCATGGTTAGGAAATTGAAGAGGTGGGAGTTACAAGGTGGTGGAAGGCAAAAAGTCAAAGGCAAGAGGAGTTTTGGGTTCGGCCATGGGTCTAGAGTGCTCGGCCTTGGACTTGTGTGCATGAATCAGGTCATAAGGCATGGCATGGAGGTGGTGGAACCATTGGTGGCCGAGGCTAATTAGGAGGAATGAAGTGGTGAATATAATTGGTCGGCTAGGCTTTAAACAAGGAGATAGTGATGTGGTCTTCATCTAGGAGCCACGGCATGGGCTAGGTGGTGATGTAGAGGGGTGTTGTTGGTCTTGGTGATGGTGGAGGAGGAGGTGGTGGTCGGCAAGGGGTGGATGATGGTGACGCCGAACATAGCTAGAACAAACAAAGGAGGAACAAAAAGAAAATGGAAAAAGAGGAGAAAGAGAAGCCATGGACCTAGAACTCTATATTTTTTTTAGGAGATGAAGTGAGAAGTGATGAGATGAGAAATATTTTGTACGTGAATTACAAAATGAAGTGGCAGCTAGGATTTAGTGGGGGTTTATGAACGGCTAAGTTAAGAAATAAAGAGGCCATGCAGATAAAAAGGCAAGAGGTTGAATGGTTTGGAAAATAAAAAGGCAACAAATAACTTGTATATATTTTATTCTTAAATGTAAATGAAAACGAGGAGTTTTGTACATGAATTATGAAGTGGAGTGGACGGGAAGGCAAATTTTGAATGGCTAAGAGAGGGGTGAATGCTAGGAAAATAATAAAGAGGCTAGGCAAATAAAAAGACAATAATTTAAACAATGTAACGTATGTCTCTTTAATTTCTCCAAGCCATTTATAAAAAGATATACACAAGTAAAATCCAATAAATAAAATAAAGTTTAGACAAAACAAATAGAAAAATAAAATATAGAGATGGACATAGGGAAAATATAAAATAAAATACGAAACATAAGTGCGTGTAAAATGCTGTATTTTATCCAATTTAAAAAGTATGAATCAGAATTTGACGAAATGAAAAGCAGAACGAATATCAGAATAATATTCTGCTTCAAAGAAAAAGATTTGAAATTAAAAATTCAAATTTAAAGTTTTCAGATGAAAGTCAAAGTTTGACCAAAGTTGACCAAAATATTAAATTTCCAGAAAATGTTTATTTTAATATATTTGGAAAATAAATTACAAACAAAATCCAAGAATACATTGGAAAATTCCAAAATTCTATTTTAAATGATTTAAAAATCAAAGTTTTCAAAATAAAATAAAATTAAAATATTTGTTAAAAATATGGGTTGTTACACCCCCTTAGGAAAGTAATTTATTAGTTGAAATAAGAAGGATTTCTTGTAAGACCAAAATAATTAATACGGTGAGATGTGTGATTATACACGTAGAGAGTGTTATAAAATATGACTAAGTTATAGGGATGCGATGTCAATCAAAAGAACATAGATGTCTGCCAATCTGGCATCTAACACTGTAACTTTGGGGCTGATGTGGGACATCGCTACAATAAGTAACTACTGATGATGCGAGGTTAATCCCAATTCTGTAGGGTAAATATGCCTAATAACTTTGGCTACCAGTTCCTACGAATCGTCGGACTAATGTGAGACGTCTCCGTGGGGTACAGATCATAATATGAAGGACCTGCTTTAGGAAATTAAAGGTATTTAGTGGTTTTTTGAGGGCCCACTTCTTTCCCTTATATGAAGTATTAAATGGTCGGGATTAGCTTTAGGCATGGTTGTGGATATCTCAAAAAGGCCCGATTCAATTGAAGTGTTAAGTGTCCAAAGATATTTCCATGCAATATTTGCCAAATAAATACCTATGTTAAGTCCGCCATGGGAATAAAATGATGGGGGTCTACTTCAATTGAGGTCTTAAATGGTCAGAGTCGGCCTATTTCCCATTAAAAGATATTAAGTAGCTTGGGGTCTATCTCTCACATTGGTAGACAATAATAATGATGGTTATGGTTTGTTGATTATGGAAAACCTACTTCGGGAATTAAAGGTATTAAGTGGTTGTTTGAGGGACCACCTCCTTCCCTTGTATGAAGTATAACATGGTTTTGAATACAGTTTAAAATGCGAAAGTCATAACCTTATTTAAAATATAGTGCCCAAGTACTAATATAGAAAGGCTCGAGATTTTTATTCTTTAGACATTGTTGTTCTGACTCTATAACGACCCACCTTTTCAACCCCTTAGAAATCGACACTAATACATCCACGGTATTTATGTGCCGAATATCCAAGTGTCGGAAAGACAGATTGATCAAGGGTAAAAAGAAAGATAAAGACAGAACATAATCTTATACAAATGGAATAACATATATCATTTCAATAATAAATGATTTTAAACCATTTTAAACTATTTTATTCATTTTTGAAGAGGTTTAACTATGCCGTAACACATTTATAATTCATAACAGTAAGTGTTTTCTTCATGTAAAATCGACGTGTATTTATCTTGAGTTATTTCTACAACCAAGCAAACATATTATTGCATCCAAAACATGATGATCGAACACAGGAAACAAGCATGGCAAAACATATCATATCATCATATAGTTTAATAAAATATACTAGTGGAGTAATTCTCACAATTAAGCTATTCGCTTCAAAATTTCTTGAAATAAATCCGACAGCATTTCTCTCCATTATCTTCACTCTGGAGCTTCTTAGATCTTCTTTCTTCTTGCATGCTCGGCCAAAGGGGGAGATGGGGGTGGCCATGCACTTTGAGGAGGAGGAGGAGGTGTTTAGCTTGGGTTTTGAAGTGATTTGATGATGCGGAGAGTGTATATATTTTTGTGAATATTTGTGATAGCTTAACTATCTCGAGGAGGCCATTATAGGTTTGAGGAAGAAGAAGAAAGCTTGAAATGGGATGTGTTGAATTATGAAGCCTTAGGATCTTATTTATAGCCTTAGGAAAATGTGACAAATTACTAAACTACCCTTAGATATTATCAAAATATCTCTTACACCACATCATCTCAATATCAAATCCTTGCCAACATACTCAAGTGCATGCATTAATGAGATGTAATATGATAAGACATATTGCAAAAATATCTTAAGCATGGAATGACATGCATTGATGGTGTATTTGATGTTTGCTTTTTGGTGAAAAATATCTTAGATATTTTCTATAACTTTGATTTGACCAATTGTGTATACATATATGTGCATGTATATGTATGTTTATGTATGTGTGTGCATGTAAAAACAATGTTACAACAACTTAAAATAATTTCTATTTGTCAAACCGTTGAGATTCCAGGATTCGAATTCATGTCATATTTTTACTTCTCAGTTAAACTATATATATTTGTAAACAAATCTTGAAAATATATTCCTTATCATCGTAGAATAATTAAAACGTGCTTATTTGAATTATCAAACCATAAAAACAATATTCAGATCCATTTATAAAATTAAGAGATCGATTTACCAAAATGCAATGAAGTTTATATATCTTTATAAAACAAGTTTATATATTTATAAACCATTATAAATCACTTATTATCATTATATATTAATTAAAATTAATTATTTATCTTTTAAAATAATTATTTGAATATTTAAATACCTAAAATACCAAAATTTTCCTTAAATGCTCATTTATGAAAATGATGACATCATCGATGACATAATAATTATTTTATTTTCAAAAATAAAATTAATAATTTTATTACATATTCATGCTTAAATGGAGAAATAAGGGTATGTAAAAAATCGTACACGACTTTTGATGGTTAGAAAGCTGTTTATCAATAAAACGATTTTCGATCATTTTATCGATATTTTTCCGAAAAATATATTTTTGTAAAAATATTTCCAGAACAAAATCACTATTAATTTTTATCATATAAAACATGATTATTTAGGTTCAATAAACCTATATTCGAATATTTAAAATTAATTAAATATTCGAAATCAAAGTGATAAAATTATGGGTCGTTACAAACTCCCTACTCATTACAACACAGGTTAAGAAAGGAGACGATGATCAAGATTGGGATGACGTTGAGAGAAGCTTATGGCAGTAGTCTATTTATCTAGTTATGCTATTTTCTTATGTACCCATTTGAAGTTAAGAATGTATTTTTGGACAAGATGATGTAACAGTTATTGTTGACATTATGTTATGGTTTTAGTTTGTGACATTTGAAGTTTGAAATAAAATGGGTGTTGTTTATGCTTTATATTTTATCCTTATGTTGTGAATTCTGATTGAATAGATAAATAACTCTGTATTATATGGAATGGGTCTAAGTTTTGATGGGCATTTTCTGGGTTAGGATTCATGCTTGTTTCAAGGCGGGTTGTCATACTTATCATATATACCTAACTTGCATATCAAATACACATATTTACTTTAAGATAATTCATTGGTGAATTAACAAAGTAAGTGAATTCGCTTTTGGTATCATTAGTCCTTAGATCACATACATCTATATGTATCATTCGAAATTGTTTGTTTGCTCTTTTATCTCCCCCATAAAATGAGTTTTTGCCCTCAATCATTTGAGTTACATTTCATATATATCATACGATTCATAATCATATGATTAAAGAATTATTTCTCAAGGATATGGCTTAGTGAATAATTCAAAAATTAACTGTTAAATATTTTAGATGCTTTTGTATTTCTATAGCAACACGTCACTATTGTTATGAAAACAAATACCATCATCGAAACGTCAAAATCAGATTTATTTTAGAGAATATTCATAATATTTATATAAATCAAAACTGCTTATATTTTCAGTCAGTATCCAAATAAATTATTATTTCATAAATAATATTTGGCATACATGACAGTAATCTTTCAAAACTAGATGTGACAACTAATAAGTGCTATATGGTATTCTCCTACTATTTCCATTGTTACGATAACAATGTTTGAAATACAAAGTTCCACTCAACCATTTACTACGAGCTGTTTATTTCTTTACTATAGCTAATTTACTATTGGTAATTTAGAAACAAATATCCCGAACTCTGTAGAAAATCTAATTTTCTATAACAAAAATACATTTGGAATATAAATCATAATTATTATTTCCTTATTAAGCATTTATAATTACTAATTATAACCAACTGTGTTCCCAATGTCTTTTAATGAGGTAGAAGACACTACGCCATAGATGACCTTCTGCAACACAAAAAAAATGTTGGCTCAGGCCCGAAAAATGTTGCCATAGATCTATGGCAACACTTTTAGGGTGATGCAATTTTTGCCGTTGCCTTAGACCTCAAAGGCAACATTTTGACTATCTAAGGCAACATAAGTAATATTGTTGCAATAGAACCCTATTTGGGTCTATGGCAGCACCCATAGGTATCTGTAGCAACATTCCAAAATGTTGCTATAGATATTAACTTTCTGAATTTGTGGGGCCCACAATGTAGAGCATATTTGATTTTTTAATAAAAATAAATATTTATTTAATAAAATGCTATTGCACAGAATTTGATATTTAAACAATAATTTATTTAAATAAATATTTTATTTCAACATTTGAAATAGTACAAATTCCTGACTCCACTGTTTTACAATTCAATGATATATAACACTGATATTCACATATACAGATATTCCTCACTACATCACTCAGTTCACTCATTACATATGCAGTTTCAATTTATACAGACACCGACACTGACAAATATATGACGAGCCGAGTACCGAGCCGAAGGCGAGCCGAGAAGCGGGTCCAGGCGCAGCGCCGGCGGGGGTCCGGGGCACCGCAGTCCATGGCTTCTTCTGAATCATCCGACCTTTTTCCAGCCATCATTCTTAGCAAATTGTTCAGTGAAAACTGAAATAACCTTGCTTTTAGCTCTGCCTTGGTAAAAGACCTAAAACCATGATAAATAAAAATTGACATTTCATCGAACAGGTTGCGTGTTAATAAGTAATACATTACCCTTCACTGCCTCCATCCCCAAACTTCGGCAACTTACATCCCCAAACTGCTGCAACTTACACTGCCACGAACCTCTACACAAAATTGACATTTCATCGAACAGGTCATGGACTTCGGCAGCACGAACCTCTACACTGCCACCATCCCCAAACTGCTGCAACTTACATCCCCTACAGCCCTTAACCTATGCCAAAACACTCACCAAACCTCATTACCAACCCGCTGTCGCTGCCACTACTAACTAAAATCTTACAGTTCCAAATCTTCACCCAAACCCACACATACTTCTAAACCACCAGCCTCCATCCTCTAATTGCCTCACCAACAAACTATTTCAGTTGCCAAATTCGACTTCAGGTTGCCAAATTGCCTAATCACCTTATCACAATCACTGGTTACCCATTCCGACAACCCAAACAGACATTTCCAGATCTCGGCAACAAAGAAAACGGCGCTCGACATGTAGGCAAACAGCAGCGAAATTGGAGGTGAGAACGAAATGGGAACGAAGATTGTCTGAGATCACTACCAAACTTTGAAAAAAGAACGAGATTTTGTTTTTGGAAGAAAAAAAAAGAAACGAAAATATGATTTGGAAATTAGGGATTTCAGAAATTGGGAGTGAGAACGAAAATGATATGAAAAGTAAAGCGGGAAAACGAAAATTTGTGCCAAATTGTAGCGGTGATCCAGTTTAACAATCAGATTAAATGTAGACCGTTGCATCGTATTCACGCGGATTGCTAATTTTATTAATTTTTTAATCTGAATACATCTATACCAACACTATATAAAAATGTTGCATCGTGTTACACTTTTTTAGCTAGAGCAACACATTTTTATGGCTAAGGTAACACCATAAATACAACGTTGCAGTAGGACCAAAAATTTATATCTATCGCAACATTTTAGCTGGCAACACCTTGCAAAAATGTTGCAGAAGGTCATCTATGGTGTAGTGAGAAGAAGTGATAATTCAATTCACTATCTTCATCCCAACTATGCCAACATTATTACAATTGTCAAACTTCCACTTTCTCTAACAAAAGGTTGAATCATTCGAATGAAAAACCCTTTACTTCAACTGTGCACCGGATTTTTTACACAAATGCATATTGTCATCCTTAACATTTTAAGGATATCGAATAGGTTGCATTTATTAGTAATCAAATGAGTATCAGCCTAATATCCCATAACCACTCGGTGATACTTGAATATTTACTAAAAGATCGTATATTCCACTCAAGTAAAATAGTTTATCAAATGAGTCATGGAATTAAGCAATAAAGTGATACAAGTGTTCCATACCACTTGTACTACTAAACCGTTTAATTAGAATGCTCAACTAGTAGAAGTAATATTTTATAGAAATTACTTCATTTAAAATCGTTGAAATATTAGTCTAATGACTATAAAATTAATGGATTAATAAGTATGATTTTATTTACATAAATTTAAACTCTTAATTTGAAGATAATCTTATAAATATAGATTATATTTACTTTATAAAAGTGATTGAAAACTATATACCTTTTATATAACTATTTCCAAGAATTCCACTTCATAAATAACTAAGTAATCTCTCTCTCTATATATATATATATATATATATATTACCGTAGAATAAAATCACATGATATCACAAAGCAACACAAGTCAGGGAATCACCATTAGAAGGAAGCAAAAATAACCCAGCAAAATAAAGTCAAACACCAACAAAACAAAGGGGAATGAGATAGCCTGGAGCACATGTTCTAAACCATGACTGATCGACCGGGCATATGCCATCGGTCGACCGGTGTGAATGCTGGAGCGTGATGCTCCAAGCACATCATTCCCATCGATGACTACAACCATTTCTCCAATTGAAACATGGAGTATTGCTACTCAAATTACAGCTATATGAATATAATTCTACTAATGCAAACACTTGCAACATAATTAGAATCATCAATTTCTAAATTACAGTAAAGGGGTTTGATAGAGAATAAACTAACAGGTTTGCATACACGGAAGTAACAAATCACACTTCCTATTTCCTAACCATTGGTATAAATTCATATACATGCAATTAGTAATTCAGAGACAGATCGTGTAATGGTTGATTCACCTTGACTTCTTAAATAAGCTTGCCAAACAGCAAATTCTACCATGCTTCTTAAGATTTCAGTAAACCCTAACAAATTCCTCAAAGGAAAAGAAGAACAAAAAGAACCATAACACTGTACAACTAAAATCAAACACCTAAGAAGATGAAATGGGGTTTGATAACATTACCTTGAATTTACTGGATATTCTAGCAATTTGTTTGAATTAAAAGGAGTGGAATTTTCTTTTAGGGTTTCAAGAGAGGAAGAGGAAGACATGGTTTTCTTTATTGGTTTTAGAATGTACAGTAAGTGATAAAGTGATAATTGAACTTCTCTTTTGCTTGTCTTAAATAGGCTTGGGTGGAAAATATACCCAATAAGAAAAGGAAATCTTTTTATTCCTTATTTCTTTTATTTCTTTTCTCACTTCTCTTTTTAATTCACACCTTCTAAATAAAATGTAAAATGTTTCCTCAATATAATTCAGCTAATTAATTTACAAATCCATTTATTATATGCTCTTAATTATTAAATCAATTTTCGTACACTATTTTGAAACAAACCCCAAATACTAAATTTAAAAAGCTTACTTAATTGTTAATTATTTAATAGCCACGAGTTTCCATTTAAAATTCAGATTTAATGTATTATTTATTTTATTAAAGTAATTAGAAAATCAAGATTATTACACTAGCTATCGCATTTTGACACTTAATGCAATCGCATATTGATAATTATAGCTATCAAAAGTTGGCACTAGAAGTTATCGAAAGTTGACATTTATATATTATCGCAAGTTGACACTCTAAAGCTATCATAGATTGATATATCATTTACTATAGCTATCGCAGGTTGACATACCTTAGCCATCACATGTTGAGTTTACTTTAGCTATCGTAAGTTTACATTTCATAGCCATCGCATGTTGACACATTAAAACTATCTTGAGTTGGCTATTTCTTACTATCGCATGTTGATATGTTTCAACCATCCCACATTGATAAGTGTCTAGCTATCTAAAGTTGACATCCATGAACCATCGTAGGTTGGCTTAATATGTTATCGCAAGTTGACATTTTGTAACCATCACATGTTAAGACTTTACCTAGCTATCGCATGTTGAGTTCAATTTAGCTATCGCATGTTGATATTTAAAGGCTATCACTAGTTGACATGGCATTTTGGTAATTAACATGAAAGTTGTTTCATTACCATTGAAAGGAATTGCTTTTCACCAAATCTTGTCATATTTCGGATTATCATTGGTTTACAAGGGCTTTTGGAGTTATGTTGTTCATGAATTATTTATTGCTTCCATAATTAATTACCCATTAGTAATTATCTCTTTCCTTACTAACTAATTTGTATAAATTAGACAATGCATGGGAAAATCCCAAAAATAACCAAAAATCTAATTAGCCATCTTTAACCTTATATAAAAAATTCATGCCAAAATAATTATTTGTTATATTTTAAATAATTATATCCCAAAATTAAGTATCTTTTTAACTTAGAAATTCATATAAATTACAAATAATTTCAAAAATTATGAAATTAAAAAACCATCTACAAGTTAATATCATTAACATCATATAAAAATTACAAGTGAATTGGAGGAGGTTCGATTCTCATTTTGTCTTAAACATGTTAGAAAGCATTACCATTAAATTCCCAAACATGAACAATGGTTATCTATCATTCATACACTTGTTCATTATCATTCAAAGCATCATATTCACAGACAATTCTAACCAAATAGGTTTGGAAGGTTTTAGAGAAATTATTACTCATCTTAGTTTAATTAGAAGTTCATTAAAATATATACTTCTCTAATGAATGAATGATTATTCCTTATTCTTTAGTTTTCTTCATGTTCTTCTTTGAAAATATGGCAGGCCTACTTCGGTCTTTTTTTTCGAGTAAGGGTGAGAATGATTGAAATGCGGAAGTGTTAGGGGGTTAGTAATTTGGGTTTTGGGATAAAATCTAATTCTAACTTTTTCTTACTAAATCCCTAACTCCTCATCTCAAATTCACTCGTAAATTTGTCTTACTTAATTATTATCTCAAAATCTACTTTGATTAAATATTTATTTAAATATTTTCCTCAATTTTGACATTCCAAAATATGGGGTGTTACATAGCGATTGATAGAAAAGGGCTAGATATTTGCAATCTAGTTGGCTATATAAAGCCACCCCTCTTCTCATTATGTATACACAAGACTAACCTAACTATAGCCTCAGTAGATATTTGTGAAGCCAAGGAGACGATGTTACAACCATTGATAAGGAGACTAAGGAAAAAACCAATAAACGAGGTGTTTGACAATCGGCAAGATCATAAGGAAGAGGAAATCTTCTTTTACTAAATATTATTATATATAGAGAGAGGCGTGTGCGTGTGTGTGTGTGTATGTGTGTGTGTGTGTTTGCATATATGCTAGTTATACGTCATTACATCGGGCCATGATTAAAAAAATATGGAAATTAATTTTAATATTGAATAATGAAGAAAATGCTTTAATATTTATAAATAGTATATATTTACAAAATCCTTTCGGCTTTAAAATAATAATGAAGAAAACATTTTAATTTATATATATATATATTTATGTGTATGTATTCATATGGAAATTCTTTTGAAATCTTTTTTAATTTCGAAGCTTTTGGCTTCTAGTAAATGAAATTCATATTTTTATTATTTCAAAAAGGTCTAAAGAATTTTAAATTTTAAATATTGAAAATTTGAAACTAAGATTTTTATTTAAATCCACACAAATTTACTTAATAGTAACAGAAATCAGTTTGCTGGGTTAAAATTAATAAATAATAAAATAATATATATTATTTGAATTAGTCAAACTATTATAATTCTTAATTACTAAATATCTAAACCCTTTTGAATTTAATACATATATGTGTGTTCTTTAATTAAATAAGTTATTTTAAATAAACATGCTCGCATGTATGTTGAATATTGTAACAACCCACCCCGGAACAGGCTTAAATTTCGATCCATAAAAGGCCTATCGAAACTTAGATCCATTCTAAGGTTGGATGTTGATTGGAAAAAGAGATAACAGTACAAAGTGATAACTATTCTTTCAAAACTCACAGCGGATGGAACAAAATATAATAGCAAATTGCACCCATTTGTTTTAAAACCATCAAAAATGTCATAATACAAAACTCCATAAAATCCATAACATTTGATCTGTCATAACATTTTCTAAATACAAGGGTGCAACATAAAAATACCATAAAAGCAAATAATAATAACTGCCATAAGTCAAGCTACTCCACCTTCAAGCATCGTCACCCTCATCACTCCGTCCTTAACCTATGTTGTAATGAGGATGGAGTCAGAACAACAAATATTTGGTGAATAAAAACCTCGAGTCTTACCTTACTAGTACTTGGGAAGTATATTTAAAAATAAGAATATGTAATACTTCTTATAAGGAAAGGAGGTGGGTCCTCAATAACCACTTAATACCTTCCATTTCAAATGATGGTTTCTAAAATCCCATGACCCAAATCCTACGTCGTAAATACCTAATAATGCAAGAGATAATACGCAAGCCACTTAATACCTTTTATTATAATATAGGCAGACTCTGGTCATTTAAGACCTCAATTGAGGCAGACCCCATCATTTAATACCTATTCCAAGACAGACCGCTATATGGTAACTATCTAGCTGGCATCATATAGAATCTCTCAAGTCTCTTAATACTTCTTTATGGAAAGGCAGACCCTCAATCAGCCACTTAACACCTTATCCTGAAGTAGAACCATGTCGAGATACCACCTATTATGCCTAATAAATAATACCTTGGCCATTTAATACTCCATTTGGAAAAAAGAGGCAGGGCCCTCAAACAACCACTGAATACCACAAGACCCCAAAGCAGGACCTTCGTATTATGCCCATACTCATAATGGCATCTCCCATTAGTCTGACTATTAGTAGGAACTGGTGCCAGATTAGCTGGGTAGGTTTACCCTACAGAATTTGGGACTAACCTCGCGTCATCACAAATATTTATCATAGAGGATATCTCACATCAATAGTAAGTGTACACAACTGCTGGTAGCCTCAAAGTGAAAGGCAGACTTCTGTCGTGTAACTTTATTGACCTCGCATCCTTATAGCTTAGCCATAAATTAAATACTCTCCATATATATATATATATATATATAAATACTCATCTCACCATTTCATAATTAAGGTCTTATAAGGAAACTTCCTTATTATGCCTTAAGATAATAATTACCTTCCTAATAGGGGAATAAATGACAAATAAATGTCTAATTAACCACGCAATATATTCCATAATTATATGTTAATTACTCTAATAGAAATAATTAAATATTCACGCCTAATAAATTCTAAGAGTGCGATTTATACACCCTAAACTAGCCTTAAATGTCAATTGACAAACCAAAATATTACAAGTCCCTTTCTTCCAAATTCTCAACATACCAAACAAGGGACTCTAATATTCAAAACAAAGAATAAATATTCATAACCAAAACTGCAATAATAGATTTGTACATAAAATAGAAACCTAATTTTTTACATCAGTTCAATGGAATATCCTAAACAATAGTAATAGCAACCTTAACTTAATATTCTATTCAACTCATCTTTTGCAAAGAAATGGATGAAGGGAAATTTGTGTGGAATAAGTGGTATAAACTACGAATAGAATTCATAATCTAAACCCTTATTTTATTGAAGAATCACAATTTGAAACAAAGAAGGAGGAGAAGTGGAATAGACTATGAAATTATCAAAAATTTCATAAACCAAACAAATTATGTCAAATTAATATAAATAATTGAGAATTGTAACGACCCCGAATTTTATATAAATTTAAATTGATAATTAATTTAGTTTTGAATAAAAAATTTGTTAAATTAATTGATAAAGTGATGCGAGTTTCCCCGAATTAAAATAAATTCTGTATAGATCATTTAAATTTAAAATATTGTGTATATATATATATTTGATTTGAATTTAAATCGTAAATAAATGGTTTGAAAATACAAATTATATATGATATAAAAGTATAGAATAAACACATTGGATAAAATCTAATAACAAATTAAAATTTAGAAATTCACCTATATTACCAAATAAATGTAAAAATAATTAGTATTAAATTTAGAAATAAATGATTGAGATAGAAATAAAAAAAATACATAAGATAAATTATAGAAAAATATATATAGTGAATAAATTAGTTAAATTTTAACAACATATTAAATATGAAGATATATTCAAAAATAATAAAAGAAAATTAAAATAAAATAGAATCTCACTTATATTACAAAGTGATAGAACAAACAAAAGTTAGAAACAAAAAAAAATACATATGAAAAATATGAAACAAGTAAACAAATGAAACAAAAATACATGAATATAAAGCTTGTAAAGGAAGCCACCAAAAGAAAATTTATAAATAAAAATTTGTATGGTACAAGCCTAATAAATGCATATACCCATCAGCCCCAAAGCAAAGAAAATATCACTGAATATTGTACAACATAAATTATCACCTTGTACAAATTTTTACACCCTGTAAACCACATTTCCTATATACATCAACAACCATATCATCTCAGTTTCGTTCATCCATTTAAACTGAGTAAAAGAAAAAAAACTGAAGTGAATATCATCTTACAATCAAACAAACATCTCAAATTAAAACCAAGCAATCAAAGAAAAAAATCTGAGAACAAGGAAGGCTTCCAGCTAACAACTTCAACCTAGTTTTCAACTTTGCAAAGTTTAAAAAGATTTCAATTTCAACTTAGAAGTCTACAACTTCAAAACATTTGGAAATCAATATGTTTAAGGTGAGTAACTTATAGCTGTTTAAACTTGAATATATGTTGCCATTGTTCTGTGTATGTATATCTATATATATGTATCAGTGTATCTCTCTGTTTGGTCTCAGGACATAGAACAACAAAAGAATAGTCAATTTCTTCTCCCCTAATCAATATTAGGCTTTGATTTTAAAACAAATTAGTTGTGTTTAAGTATGAGCTACAATCTAAAAATAGTTTCATGAGATAAAAATACATATAGAATGAGAAATCAAATTTTTATAGTAAGAACTTTCATCTTTGGAAATTTCGAACTTCACGAATCATTGATTCAAGGATATAACTTGAATCTATACTGAAAGTTATGATTTTTAAGCGTGGTTTGATGATTTTTAAACAACTGGTTTAAGAGCAGTTTGTTTTTGCTCGAAAATTGAATTTTGATCAATTTCCGGTGATCAGTAGATTCGTGGATGTCGAGGTTGTTGGTGGAGATGGAGGAGCCTACGGGGGTGTCGGGAAAAATAGCCGGAAGTGGTCCAGTTCACCGTGGCGATGACGGTGAGGAGTTTTTATTTCTAAACCTAATTTTTGAGGTGGTCGGGAATTTGATCACCGCGGCCTCATATGTGGATCGAGTTGCACGTGCTCTGGGTAAATGGAGGCTCGGTGGTTGACGAAGACGTGGGTGGAAGCTCGGGTTGTCTGGTGGTCGGAGCGCCGAGAACGAGGTGTTGACAGGGATTGGTAGTGGTTCCAGTTCATGATTCCAGGCTCGAGCTCGAACTCGATTTCGAATTCGAGATGATGGGGAAGTTTGGGTGGTTGCGAATCGATCTAGGGATGATCGTCGACTTGCTCGACGTAGTGGCGGTGCCGAAAGTTCGCCAATGGCGATGTGCACGTGCACGAACGTTTGGGTGTCAGCCTGGGTATTTTCCTGGGAAGAACGAGAGTTTTCCTCGTGTTGTGCTCGAGTAATTCGAGTTGGTTACTCGAAGCAGAGAACAAGGTGTCTCGGGTCAAGTATTGTTCCAGGCTCTTCAACTTGAAACTGTTTATGTTTTGAAATTTTTAAACTAAATTAAATTTTAAATCAAGTTTTTTTTACTAAGTGGAAAATCAAAGTATAAATATAATTCAAGGTTGAATTGAAATTTAGTTTGAACATAAATAAGTTAAAAAATTCAAATTGTTTAAATAACTCAAAAACAACTAAATGTTTGAAGGAATTTGAATTTAAAATAAATCTGAAATTTGTAAATGGGAAAAATTTAAACAAGTTAAAATTTAAACCTGGAACTAATTTTAAATCAGATTTTAAAATTTTGAGATTTAATTAAGTTTTATAACTTAATTTTGTTTTAAACTTATTTGAAGATAAACAAGAATTTATTTCAATTTTGAATTTGAATTGAAATTTAAAAAGGAAATTTGAAACAATGTTTTCAATATATGGTAAATAATCATTAAATCATAAAAATGAATGTGTTACTTTAAGTAATGAAGATTTATGATTTAAAGAATTCATTTATGAATGAGTTCCTAATGGTTAATTAATTTATAATCAAAAGATGATTAATATAATAAATTTTCTTTAAAAAGGTGATTAAAGAAATTTAATAGTTAATGAGATCATTAACTAAGATTATTTGAACAATTAATTAATGTGATAAATTTAGATTGATTAATTTAATAATAATCCATTGTGGAACTATTAAATATAATTACTTAATGACAGTAATTATGGAATTAAATTTTCAGTGTAATTAATTGAGTTAATTGAATTTGTTCAAGTTAGTTACTTAAGTTAATTAATTCAGAATAATCACTTGATAATTTGGGAAAATATAATTACTTAGAGAAGTAAGTAGTTAATAGATAATTACTGAATGTAATTAATTGAATGATGATTTGAAATTTGAGTAAATTATTGTTAATAAATTACAGGATTAATTATTAATGGTGATTAATTAAGATTAATTTGATAATTAAAGATTAATTGATTCATTAATTAAGAATGATTAGTTAATAATTAAGGGTTAAATAATAAATTTGAAAGAAAGATTTATTTCAAATAATTTGTAATTAGCTTATGATAATTAACCCGGATTAATAATTGATACATATGATTTAAATTAATCAGTAGATTAATAAATTTACTTATGAATGTTTGGATTCGACTGAATGATTAAATTGTTGATATCACTGATCTGTAATGCTTTGTGATATATTCTGATTTGTGTGTAATCTGTACTGTAGTTCATTTATCTGGGATGAATGTAAATTATTATCTGTAACTTATATATCTGTGATCTGTGAATAAAAGATAAGCGTTATAGTTATACCGCTTATCAACTATATTTCTGTATTCTGATCTGTGATGATTTATTGATGTTGCACTATTGTGTGAAACCCCTGGACTACACCATACACACACAAATATGGATTTCACGTGGAAATCAGTTAAGTCACCGATTTTTGACAATTTTAAAGATTGAATTCTTGAATTCAAATAGTTTTGGAAATTCGAATTGAGGACTTTGCAAATGAGTTTCGAATGTAAAAGTTATTTTAAATAACTTAATTAAACTTGATATTTAATAATTTGATTTAAATTTGAATTCAATATTTGAAATTGAATTCAATGATTTGGGAAACTAATTGTTTTCAACTAATAAAAGCTCTTATATAAGAAATGGATTTCCAATTTGAATTAAAGGAATTTCAAGTTTGAATTGAAGATGGTTTTCCAAATTACGAATAAATCTTTGGAAACGTGTTTTGAAAGCTATCAATTAAATCTTTTTTTACAAGGCAAGCGGGGTTGACTGGTCCCCTACCAGTAACTATCAATTAAATCTTTGTTTAAAGATTGGACGAGTTAATCCAATTGAAATGGAAAATGATTTGGAAAATATGTGAATGAATCTTTGTGAAACTGGGTGAACTTTGTGAATTGAATCTTTTTGTTTAAAAGATTAAAAAGATTAAAATGGTAATGTGTTTAAACCATTTGAAAGAAAAGTTTTATGTAATAAGTTGTGACTTAACTGAAATCCCAATATCCATATGTTTTTAAATATTGCGTTCATTATTCGATTTAGCTGGGAGAGGACCTTTGTGTCATATAACCCATTCCGAATAATGACACGTCGTATGTGGATTGCATTTGAAGACCGGTGTTGAAGACCGAATATTTGCGAGAACGATAGGATAACCTATCGATTGTCTCTGCACTGAGTCGCGCCGGTATAGAGATTTCCTAAGTGATGGGAAATCCGATCGGGATTATGAATACCCGGATTGCAAGGGCTTCTTTGGAAGTGCCTTCGGTTCTGTTCGAACCCGGAACAGACTTGTATGGTTGTGTGTCTGACACTACACTTTGAGATATAAAGCTGATTTCTTTCAAATACATTTCTGTTTGGTGGCGGAGAATTTATTCTCTTAGCTTTACACCCTTCTCTGAGACGTACGAGCTCAGAGGTTATGTAGTTGAAGGTTATCAGTGATATACTCCCAATTTGGTAGTGTGGCATGCTGAGTGTTGCTGTGTGTTGCTGATCATTTGTTGACCATTTGTTGATCAAAGCATGGCTTTGTGAAAAAGCGTAGATTTGTGGACGAAACCTCATCGAACCTCACAAACCGGAAATGGTCGAAACAGGAAAGATGCGGCAAGGTTATGAGGGTCGCTCCCTTTAGGGTATGTCATTTACTTCTGAAAAAGGTGATATTATGGTATGGAGCCCTGATATTTACCTATGTGGTTGCTCCAATCTCATTTACTATGTGATTGTTGCTGTGTGATCGAGGGCCCTCGGATAAAGGTCCCAAAGGACCGGGGGTGGCATATTCGTGTAGTAGTTACCTAGTGTAAGAGGTAACCCGGCCTTGTGTTGGCAGAGAGCTAGTTAGTTCTCGGGACGTCCATCCAGAGGCGTACCCATGTGGTAGTAGGAAGTTCCTTAGCCTGACCATTTATTGGAAAATCCAAAGAAACAATACGAGCCCTTTACGATTGCAGTTGTATAACCTGTCTCCTCAGGAGGCAGCTATAGCAGGCATAATATAATGGTACCTATGCTGGCTAAGATTAATATTATATTTTCGAAATGCTTTCTGCACTATGCACTAATAATAATATCAAAAGAGTTTTTCTTGCGTAGTAAGCATATTTGACTATCATAAGAAGAAATCTCCTCCAAGTCTGCGATTGCATTGTGTGTGTGGTGGGAGGTCTTATGGTAGTTTCATTTTCCAAAAGCATTGCGGATTTAAATGTTTAAAATTCTTTGTGTTTGTTTTAAAGATAAACTGTTTTTGTTACTCACACCAGTCCCATGACTGACTCGGAGTTTATTGTTCCCTTCCTAAACTCTGGGTGCCCACAATTTTCCACACGGGCAGTCTAGAGTTGGGTTTTTCAGATAGTCAGGTTTAGTAGATTATCTGGAGCTAGTTCAGTTCTTGGAGTTCACTCGTGACTGCACTTGCTTATCTTTGTGCATCGTGATGGTGGTTCGAGCTGATATTGGAGTTGTTGGACTCATTCTCTTTTGAGGATCATTTGGAGTTATCACTTCTGTTATTAACGCTGTATCATTATTTATCTCTGATATTGTTGTATCATATTGATATCATTGTTGTATATCATGCTGGATATTGTATTCATTGGAGTTGTATATGATATTATCCATTTCTTTCTTCTGCTGTGTTGTTATACTTAATGGTGTTATAAGCTCCGGTGAACCAGATTCGGCGTTTGAATCTTCGGCATTTTGAGTACAAGTGAAGTACGGGTGCCGATTTTCGAAGGCCGAGTTCAGGATCATTACATTTGGTATCAGAGCTAAGGTTGAACTTTAGCTCAGGAGTATAACACATTAAGTAACTCATTAGAGATAGGGTGAAGTATACCCTAGAATGAGTATCTCTAAGATATCCGTCCGTATGCCTCAGTATTCTTTTACTATCCACTGATAGTGAGTATGAGTGCAAGAAGAGGATGAGATAGGGGACAGGGGAATACGACTATAAATGGTCAATACCCTATAACAACAAGGAAACAATCTTTTCTCTATCAATCTCTTTTGTTCAGCATCTGTTTTCAATTCTTTGATAGTTCCTGGTAGATCCAGGAAGAAGATTTGATATATTTGCATGGGACATAAACTCCAAATAGGCCAGAATTGTTTGTTTGGATGAATTGGTTGCTTTGGTAGCTATGGTTGATAGGTATACTATAGTTTCTAAATTTAAAAGTTTTGAAATTTTATCTATATATCTATCTATTCTTTGGGTCCCAATATATTCTACGAATGGTTAGTTATCCTTTCGAACTAACCAATGCCACTGCATATTTCGTAGATCTGGATAACCCGAGTATCGGGTGGAAAAATTCAAAAGATTTGTTCTCGTATCTATTATTGATATTCTGATTTGGTAAGCCAAATGCAGAATAGATGTTCAATTTGATTTGGTGAAATATTCTTCATCTATCTTTGTGTCTCCTTGGCAAATTTCGAGGACGAAATTTTTTTTAAGGGGGGAAGGTTGTAACGACCCCGAATTTTATATAAATTTAAATTGATAATTAATTTAGTTTTGAATAAAAAATTTATTAAATTAATTGATAAAGTGATGCGAGTTTCCCCGAATTAAAATAAATTCTTTATAGATCATTTAAATTTAAAATATTGTATATATATATATGTATATATATATATATTTGATTTGAATTTAAATCGTAAATAAATGGTTTGAAAATACAAATTATATATGATATAAAAGTATAGAATAAACACATTGGATAAAATCTAATAACAAATTAAAATCTAGAAATTCACCTATATTACCAAATAAATGTAAAAATAATTAGTATTAAATTTAGAAATAAATGATTGAGATAGAAATAAAAAAAATACATAAGATAAATTATAGAAAAATATATATAGTAAATAAATTAGTTAAATTTTAACAACATATTAAATATGAAGATACATTCAAAAATAATAAAAGAAAATTAAAATAAAATAGAATCTCACTTATATTACAAAGTGATAGAACAAACAAAAGTTAGAAACAAAAAAATACATATGAAAAATATGAAACAAGTAAACGAATGAAACAAAAATACATGAATATAAAGCTTGTAAAGGAAGCCGCCACTATCTCATATATTTGTACAGCCGAAAGAAAATTTATAAATAAAAATTTGTATGGTACAAGCCTAATAAATGCATATACCCATCAGCCCCAAAGCAAACAAAATATCACTGACTATTGTACAACATAAATTATCACCTTGTATAAATTTTTACACTCTGTAAACCTCATTTCCTATATATATCAACAACCATATCATCTCAGTTTCGTTCATCCATTCAAACTGAGTAAAAGAAAAAAAAATGAAGTGAATATCATCTTACAATCAAACAAATATCTCAAATTAAAACCAAGTAATCAAAGAAAAAAATCTGAGAACAAGGAAGGCTTCCAGCTAACAACTTCAACCCAGTTTTCAACTTTGCAAAGTTTAAAAAGATTTCAATTTCAACTTAGAAGTCTACAACTTCAAAACTTCTGGAAATCAAGATGTTTAAGGTGAGTAACTTATAGCTGTTTAAACTTGAATATATGTTGCCATTGTTCTATGTATGTATATCTATGTATATGTATTAGTGTATCTCTCTGTTTGGTCTCAAGACATAGAACCACCAAAGAAGATTCAATTTCTTCTCCCCTAATCAATATTAGGCTTTGATTTTAAAACAAATTAGTTGTGTTTAAGTATGAGCTACAATCTAAAAATAGTTTCATGAGATAAAAATACATATAGAATGAAAATCAAATTTTTACAGTAAGAACTTTCATCTTTGGAAATTTTGAACTTCACGAATCATTGACTCAAGGATATAACTTGAATCTATACTAAAAGTTATGATTTTTATGCGTGGTTTGATGATTTTTAAACAACTGGTTTAAGAGCAGTTTGTTTTTGCTCGAAAATTGAATTTCTATCAATCTTCGGTGATCAGTAGATTCGTGGATGTCGAGGTTGTTGGTGGAGATGGAGGAGCCTACGGGGGTGTCGGGAAAAATAGCCGGAAGTGGTCCAGTTCACCGTGGCGATGACGGTGAGGAGTTTTTATTTCTAAACCTAATTTTCAAGGTGGTCAGGAATTTGATCACCGCGGCCTCATATGTGGATCGAGTTGCACGTGCTCTGGGTAAATGGAGGCTCGGTGGTTGACGAAGACGTGGGTGGAAGCTCGGGTTGTCTGGTGGTCGGAGCGCCGAGAACGAGGTGTTGACAGGGATTGGTAGTGGTTCCAGTTCATGATTCCAGGCTCGAGCTCGAACTCGATTTCGAATTCGAGATGATGGGGAAGTTTGGGTGGTTGCGAATCGATCTAGGGATGATCGTCGACTTGCTCGACGTAGTGGCGGTGCCGAAAGTTCGCCAATGGCGATGTGCACGTGCACGAACCTTGGGGTGTCAGCCTGGGTATTTGCCTGGGAAGAACGAGAGTTTTCCTCGTGTCGTGCTCGAGTAATTCGAGTTGTTTACTCGAAGCAGAGAACAAGGTGTCTCGGGTCAAGTTTTGTTCCAAGCTCTTCAACTTAAACTGTTTCTGTTTTGAAAATTTTAAACTAAATTAAATTTTAAATCAATTTTTTTTTAACTGAGTGGAAAATCAAAGTATAAATATAATTCAAGGTTGAATTGAAATTTAGTTTGAACATAAATAAGTTAAAAAATTCAAATTGTTTAAATAACTCCAAAATAACTAAATGTTTGAAGGAATTTGAATTTAAAATAAATCTGAAATTTGTAAATGGGAAAAATATAAACCTGGAACTAATTTTAAATCAGATTTTAAAATTTTGAGATTTAATTAAGTTTTATAACTTAATTTTGTTTTAAACTTATTTGAAGATAAACAAGAATTTATTTCAATTTTGAATTTGAATTGAAATTTAAAAAGGAAATTTGAAACAATGTTTTCAATATATGGTAAATAATCATTAAATCATAAAAATGAATGTGTTACTTTAAGTAATGAAGATTTATGATTTAAAGAATTCATTTATGAATGACTTCCTAATGGTTAATTAATTTATAATCAAAAGATGATTAATATAATAAATTTTCTTTAAAAAGGTGATTAAAGAAATTTAATAGTTAATGAGATCATTAACTAATATTATTTGAACAATTAATTAATGTGATAAATTTTAACAATAAATTTAGATTGATTAATTTAATAATAATCCATTGTGGAACTATTAAGTATAATTACTTAATGACAGTAATTATGGAATTAATTTTTCAGTGTAATTAATTGAGTTAATTGAATTTGTTCAAGTTAGTTACTTAAGTTAATTACTTCAGAATAATCACTTGATAATTTGGGAAAATATAATTACTTAGGGAAGTAAGTAATTAGTAGATAATTACTGAATGTAATTAATTGAATGATGATTTAAAATTTGAGTAAATTATTGTTAATAAATTAAAGGATTAATTAATAATGGTGATTAATTAAGATTAATTTGATAATTAAAGATTAATTGATTCATTAATTAAGAATGATTAGTTAATAATTAAGGGTTAACTAATAAATTTGAAAGAAATATTTATTTCAAATAATTTGTAATTAACTTATGATAATTAACCCGGATAAATAATTGATATATCTGATTTAAATTAATCAGTTGATTAATAAATTTACTTGTGAATATTTGGATTCGAATGAATGATTGAATTGTTGATATCTCTGATCTGTAATGCTTTGTGATATATTCTGATTTGTGTGTAATCTGTACTGTAGTTCATTTATCTGGGATGAATGTAAATTATTATCTGTAACTTATATATTTGTGATATGTGAATAAAAGGTAAGCGTTATAGTTATACCGCTTATCAACTATATTTATGTATTCTGATATGTGATGATTTATTGGTGTTGCACTACTATGTGAAACCCCTAGACTACACCATACACACACAAATATGGATTTCACGAGGAAATCAGTTAAGTCACCGATTTTTGACAATTTTGAAGATTGAATTCTTGAATCCAAATAGTTTTGGAAATTGGAATTGAGGACTTTGCAAATGAGTTTCGAATGTAAAAGTTATTTTAAATAACTTAATAAAACTTGATATTTAATAATTTGATTTAAATTTGAATTCAATATTTGAAATTGAATTCAATGATTTGGGAAACTAATTGTTTTCAACTGGTAAAAGCTCTTATATAAGAAATGGATTTCCAATTTGAATTAAAGGAATTTCAAGTTTGAATTGAAGATGGTTTTCCAAATTACGAATAAATCTTTGGAAACGTGTTTTGAAAGCTATCAATTAAATCTTTGTTTAATGATTGGACGAGTTAATCCAATTGAAATGGAAATTCATTTGGAAAATCTGTGAATGAATCTTTGTGAAACTGGGTGAACTTTATGAATTGAATCTTTTTGTTTAAAAGATTAAAAAGATTAAAATGGTAATGTGTTTAAACCATTTGAAAGAAAAGTTTTGTGTAATAAGTTGTGACTTAACTGAAATCCTAATATACATATGTTTTTAAATATTGCGTTCATTATTCGGTTTAGCCGGGAGAGGACCTTTGTGTCATATAACCCATTCCGAATAATGACACGTCGTATGTGGATTGCATTTGAAGACCAGTGTTGAAGACCGGGTATTTGCGAGAACGATAGGATAACCTATCGATTGTCTCTGCACTGAGTCGCGCTGGTATAGAGATTTCCTAAGTGATGGGAAATCCGATCGGGATTGTGAATACCCGAATTGCAAGGGCTTCTTTGGAAGTGCCTTCGGTTCTGTTCGAACCCGGAACAGACTTGTATGGTTGTGTGTCTTACACTACACTTTGAGATATAAAGCTGATTTCTTTCAAATACATTTCTGTTTGGTAGCGGAGAATTTATTCTCTTAGCTTAACACCCTTCTCTGAAACGTACGAGCTCAGAGGTTATGTAGTTGAAGGTTATCAGTGATATACTCCCAATTTGGTAGTGTGGCATGCTGAGTGTTGCTGATCATTTGTTGATCAAAGCATGGCTTTGTGAAAAAGCATAGCTTTGTGGATGAAACCTTATCGAACCTCACAAACCGGAAATGGTCGAAACAGGAAAGATGCGGCAAGGTTATGAGGGTCGCTCCCTTTAGGGTATGTCATTTCCTTCTGGAAAAAGGTGATATTATGGTATGGAGCCCTGATATTTACCTATGTGGTTCCTCCAAACTCATTTACTGTGTGATTGTTGCTGTGTGATCGAGGGCCCTCGGATAAAGGTCCCAAAGGACCGGGGGGGTGGCATATTCGTGTAGTAGTTACCTAGTGTAAGAGGTAACCCGACCTTGTGTTGGCAGAGAGCTAGTTAGTTCTCGGGACGTCCATTCAGAGGCGTACCCATGTGGCAGTAGGAAGTTCCTTAGCCTGACCATTTATTGGAAAATCCAAAGAAACAATACGAGCCCTTTACGATTGCAGTTGTATAACCTGTCTCCTCAGGAGGCAGCTATAGCAGGCATAATATAATGGTACCTATGCTGGCTAAGATTAATATTATATTTTCGAAATGCTTTCTGCACTATGCACTAATAATAATATCAAAAGAGTTTTTCTTGCGTAGTAAGCATATTTGACTATCATAAGAAGAAATCTCCTCCAAGTCTGCGATTGCATTGTGTGTGTGGTGGGAGGTCTTATGGTAGTTTCATTTTCCAAAAGCATTGCGGATTTCAATGTTTAAAATTCTTTGTGTTTGTTTTAAAGATAAACTGTTTTTGTTACTCACACCAGTCTCATGACTGACTCAGAGTTTATTGTTCCCTTCCCACGCGGGCAGTCTAGAGTTGGATTTTTCAAATAGTCAGGTTTAGTAGATTATCTGGAGCTAGTTCAGTTCTTGGAGTTCACTCGTGACTGCACTTGCTTATCTTTGTGCATCGTGATGGTGGTTCGAGCTGATATTGGAGTTGTTGGACTCATTCTCTTTTGAGGATCATTTGGAGTTATCACTTCTGTTATTTCCGCTGTATCATTATTTATCTCTGATATTGTTGTATCATATTGATATCATTGTTGTATATCATGCTGGATATTGTATTCATTAGGGTTGTATATGATATTATCCATTTCTTTCTTCTGCTGTGTTGTTATACTTAATGGTGTTATAAGCTCCGGTGAACCAGATTCGGCGTTTGAATCTTCGGCATTTTGAGTACAAGTGAAGTACGGGTGCCGATTTTTGAAGGCCGAGTTCGGGATCATTAAAAGAATCTTCACATAGAATTGACATTTCAAAATAAAAAGGAATTTTGTGAGATTTTATCTATCGTATTTTTGCAATCCTAAAATACATAAGGCATATTCAAATCCATAGAGATATACTAAACAATTACTAAAAAAGAAATACTATGGTTTCCACTCATAGAACACCCTTAGCTTTGCCTTCCTTGGATTTTCACACCTTTCATTCTCTTCTAGAATTTATCTCTTTTTGATATATACACACACACACAACAGGGAAGATGTATATATTTTTATTAGATTCAGAATAGTTGGAGAGGAATAGAATAAGAATAAGTTGGAGGAAGAAGAAATTAATAAAAGATAGATTGGATTCTTACCTGAATTATCTACGGAGTTCCTGAAGCTAATTTGGAGAGATAAAAATAGCAGAGTTTTGCTGAATCCCTAATAATATGAATAAAAAGTGGAGTGGACATGGCTCTATTTATATGGATTTTAACGCACCAGAACTAAGGGATGGAGGTCGATGAGAAACAGATAAATCTGGAGTGTACAACTCAATACAGCAAACATCCAAACCCTATCCGCCACTGCCATTTTTCGGCATCGACCGATCGACCGTCCCTCTTCAACCGGTCGACCGTTAGGGGTCGGCCGGTCCAATAAAGGGGTCGACCGATACATTTGTTTTGGGAATGTTTTTATTTCCATTGCTTTTTAATTAATTTTATACCCTAATTAACTTTAACGTTAAAAGGTAATTAAACGTTTACTTAATCCCAAGCTAATTTAAAATCCAAACCCTAAATTTAAATTCTCATTTGAATTTGAATTCAAACTAAATTAATTTAAATTTGAAAACTTCAAACGCCCATTACTTCTGCGTTTGAGCTTCGTTTTCAGCATATTATATATGGAAAGATTAGAATTTCGGCACGAATGTAATAGAATATTTTTCGTAGTCAAATGATAACTTTTATTAAATTTCCATTTTCTGCCTTATCATATTTAATTCAATTTACTCCATTTAGTTTTGGTTTATATTACGGGGTGTTACATTCTCCCTTCCTTAAAAAGAAATTTGTCCTGAAATCTTTCAAGGGGCGAACAACGTAACGCGCAATAATATCCATGTTATACAACCAAGTTATCTACAAAACCATCTACTCAACCAATAGTGCAATATGATTATGTACTTAAGACATACTAAAATGAGCTCAATTCTAGCGTGAATGTGTAATCGTGTCAACAAGTATGTATGCAAATACCCTAAACATGCATGGAAATGTCTATATGATGCAAATGATACTGAAAACGTTTAGCAAGCATCTCCTACCATCCAATCTAGCAACAACAATTAAACCTAAAATCCTAATTTTGGAGAGAAAATTTACCAGTGAAAAGCTCTAAATGAGTGATCTTCATCTTCTCCTCTGTTTCCCATGTGCTTTCCACCGGATTATTTCCCCATTGTACTTGAACCAGCCTAATTACCTTATTACCGAGTCTCTTATTTATGTGCTCCACAATGCGTGTGGTGGCATGAAGTACTTTCGACTCTGTCCCTAATCCCTTAACTGATCAAGCTCAACACTAATGGCGGTGCCATGAAGGCATTTTCTAAGGTGAGAAATGTGGAAAACATTGTGGACCCCGCCAAATTGTTAGGAAGTTTCACTCGGTAAGCAAGTTTTCCTATCTTTTTCAAAACTACGTATGGCCTAACAAACATAGGAGCCAATTTTCCAAAGTTGCCTGTAGGCTCCTCTGAAAATCACTGGTAAATAAGGGGTCCCTATCACTAACTATGCTCACAAGAATTTCATGCAAACGAGCAACCTCTTTGCTGTAAATCTGTGCGAAAGAAATGACAGTCCTATTTCTCTTAACCGGAATAAAATGGACGCTCTTAGTTTGTTTATCCACAACAAGTCAAATTGCCTTATTACCCTTCTGACTTCTAGGCAATCCTTCTATAAAATCCATCGATATATGCTCCAACTTCTAAGTTGAAATATGCAGAGGTAATGTAATCCACCAGGCCTCCCTTGCTCAACATTTACTCTTTGACATGTCAAACACATAGCAACAAACTCAACTACGCCCTTCTCCATTCCATGCCAAAAGAAAATCTTCTTCATATCCCAGTAAATTTTATCTCCCTCGGGATGAATGGTCATCTTTGAGTGGTGGCATTCCATAAGGACCTCTCTAACACATCATCAACCATTGGGACACAAAGGTGTCCATCCCTTATTATCAACTGAATACCTACTAGCCTGGGAAAAATGCTCTCCTTTCCCCAACTTCTCCAAAATCTCTACCAACTTCTCATCCTTCACTTGCTTATTCCCTGTGCAGTCCATCAAGGCTAGTCTAATCTCTATAACTGCTAGAAAGCCTTGGATGGGTTCTGTTGATGGCTGGAAGTTAAATTTCGAGAGAAATTCCAACCATCACCATTCATATACAGAACTTAGGGTGGCGTGCCTCCAACTAAAGGCGTCCCTGACTACATTCCATTTTCCAGGGGTGCACTAGATACTAAAGCCAAACGATGTTATATACTCCATCCATCTCTGCTGCCTAAGGTTCAATTTTTTTTGGGAAAATAGGTATTTGTGTCATTTATGATCAATGAATAACTCAAACCTTTCTCCCAAGGGATAACGCCTCCACATCTTCAATGCAAATAAAATAGCTGTCAATTTCAAGTCATAAGCTAGATACCTCTTCTCATGATCCTTTAGTTGCCTACTAGCATAAGCAACTACTTTCCCTTCTTGCATTAGAACTGCTCCTAACCCCATGCCATAAGCATATGTGAAAACCGTAAATGGTTTGGTTCTATCGGGAATAGTGAGCACAGGTGCACTAGTCAATAACTCCTTAAGCTTCTCAAATGTCTTAGTGCATCTATCATCCCAAGAAGAGACTAGGTTCTTCTTAGTCAATTGGCTTAAAGGGGCTGCTATTTTTCAAAGTTCTTGATGAACTTTCTACAACAGCCTCCCAACCCCAAAAAACTTCTAACCTCAGATGAGTTCCTAGGAGTCTTCCATCCTTAGACAGTTTCTATTTTAGCAGGGTCTACAGCCAATCCTTGCTTCGAAACAATATGCCCAAGAAATCTTACTTCACTTCTCCAAAAGTGGAATTTAGAAAATTTAGCCTTAAGTTGGTGCCTCCTTAAAGTTTCTAATACCTCCCTAAGGTAGTCGTTATGCTCCTCCTTGCTTTTGGAGAAAACAAAAATATCGCCAACAAACACCACGAAAAATTTATTGAGTTGCCCCTAAATACTCTACTCATCAAATCTCCAAAGTATGGTCAGGCATTCGTAAATCCAAAAGTTATTACTTCCCACTCATAGAGTCAATCTGGTGTGCGAAATACAGTCTTTGACTTACTTTCCTCTGCAATTCTTAATTGATGGAATCACGTTGCTAAGTCTAATTGAGAAAAGACTTTAGCTCCTACAAGTTGGTTGAACAAGTCGTTAATCCTAGGTAAAGGATACCTATTCTTCCTTGTCAACTTGTTCAATTCTCTATACTCGACGCAAAGTCTTAAAGAACCGTCTGCATTTGTGGCGAAAACAACAAGAGCTCCAAACTCAAAAGTACTTTGCTGGATGAATCATTTCTTCAAAAGCTCCGAGATTTGCTTGTCCAACTCCCTTCTTTCTTTGGCGGCCATATGCCTCAAAGGCGGGGCGATTGGCCTTGCGTATTTCTCTAAATCTATTAGGAACTCGATCTCCCTATGGGGTAGGAGACCCGAGACCACCTCAAAGACATCGGGAAATTCACAAACTATTGGTATGGATGATGGCTCTCTAATAATGAATAGACTTAGAGAGTATAGATGAATTAACTCAACTAATTCTTTGGTGTACAATGAATTTTTAGGTCACGACCTCCACAACTCCTTAATAGTACTACCCTCCTATCACAATCAAGAATGACTCGATAATATGATAACTTATCCATACCCAAGATAAGTCTATACCCCTCAAAGTGTAGAACATACGCATTACATATGAAACCAACGCTACATATGTCTAACGCTAGGTCTTTGCAAATAAGAGGGAGATGTGAGGAACTCCCAATAGGATTAGAAACCTCTATTGGGCTATTGACTATCTGGGTTTGAAGGTTTAAGAAATTTATTGAATAGCTATAAAGGAATGTGATGCCCCTGAATCAAATAAGGTACGAATAGCAACCGAGTTATACCTTTTAGAGCTACTTTCCCTTGGCCTCTCGTTGGTCTACTAGCAATAGGGATGACTTTAATAGCATAAGCATATCCACTTGATCCTTGTTTTTCCAACTTAGGACATTAATTCTTGAGATGCCCTTCCTGGGGCAATTAAAGCACTTCCATTTAAAGGCTTCCTTCATTAGACTCGCCCTACAATCTTTAGCTTCATGATCATTCTTATGGCATCGCTTGCATAACTTACCATCCTTCATAAATTTTCCCTTCAAATTTTTGTTGGCCCAAAAGGTTCCTTTCTTGGATCCTCCTTGCTTTTGGGTAATTGCAGTATTCTCCTTCTCTGCCGCAATATCTTCCACATTGGCCATATGCATCACTACCATTTCCACCAATATCTCATACGTTGCTCCAATCGGCACTTGGGTCAATAGCATTTCACTCGGTGGGGAATTTAAGCCCTTCACGAACTTCATGGCCTTTTTCATAGGTGTATATATTAGGCTCATCTCGAATTTAGCCAACTTAGTGAATTTTGCTATGTACTCTTTAAGAGTGGGGTCCCCTTGCCTAAGTTGAATGAATTTCTCCAGTTGTAGGCTCACTTCTACCTTAGCCATAAATATTATCTCAAATCTGTTTTTGAATTCGTCCCATGAGAATATCCTTCCAGCGTTTTCCTTAGTCTCCAAGTTCCACCAATCGAAACTTCTCCTTTGAGGTGCAAAGCTACCATCCTTCTCTTAAGTTGATACTCCCAACCAAGCTCTTTAAATGTTTTTTCATGGTCACTAACCCATGCTTTAGATTCCAAATATCCTTCTGTTTCAGAGTATGTCTTCCCTCCCATATTGATAAAGTCCTTACATAATTTAGGAAAGTCAACGGGACATGGTACTACATTAGCAGGCGGGGCAGCGGGTGCCGCCGATGCAGATGGAGGAATAAGAATCTGCTCAACAGTCCTAAGATATTGTCTAAGCCATTTTGGAATTCCACGAATGGGAGGTCACACTGGGTAGGGTTCCCTTTTCCGGAAGAAGATTGATTATTAGCTATATCAACTATCTGTAGGTTGAATCTTCAGTGACAAATTCCTAAGATAGTATTATGTATTGAAAGAAAAAGGGTTGCCTAATATATGTGCATATGTTGAAGAAAATAGGTTATATATATATAGAGTAAGAATTTTGAAATTAGTTTTCAAAATAACAAGTACATCCCTCACACATATAGTTTCTCCGTTGATCGAGTAAACTACGCACCGATATCAAAATGTAACAACCCATCCTGGAACAGGCTTAAATTTTGACCCAAAAAAGACCCATCGCAACTTAGATATGTTCTAAAGTTGGTTGTTGGTTAGAAAAAGAGATAACAGTATATAGCAAAAACTATTCTTTTGTAACTCACAACGGATGGAATAAAATATAATAGCAAATTGTACCCATTTATTTAATAAAAATTAAAATGTCATAACACAGAATTCTATAAAAACTGTAACATTAGATCCGTTACAATATTTGTCTAAATACATGGGTACAACATAAAAATACCATAAAAGCAAATTATGATAAATGCCACAAACCAAGCTACTCCACCTTTAAGCATCATCACCGTCATCACTCCGTCCTTAACCTATGTTGTAATGAGGAGGGAGCCAGAACGATAAATGTCTGGTGAATAAAAACCTCAAGTCTTACCTTTCAGCACTTAGGCAGTATATTTCAAAATAAGAAAATGTCTATATACATAAAACCATTTAATACTTCTTATAAGGAAAGAAGGCGAGTCTTCAATCAACCACTTAATACCTTCCATTCCAAATGCAGGTTTCTAAAATCCCATGACCCAAATCCCACGTCATAAATAGCTAATAATTCAAGAGAGGGTACCCAAGTCACTTAATATCTTTTATTAAAAAATAGGCAGACTCTGGCTATTTAAGACCTCAATTGAGGAGGACCCCATCATTTAATACCTATTCCTAAGGCGGAACCCTAAATGGTAACTATCTAGCCGGCATCATATGGAATCTATCAAGTTACTTAATACTTCTTTATGGAAAGGCGGACCATCAATCAGCCACTTAATACCTTATCCTCAAGCGGACCCCTGTCGAGATACCACCTATCGTGCCTAATATCTAACATCAAAAGGAAGTGTACACAACTGCTGGTAGCCTCAAAGTGAAGGGCAGACTTCTGTCGTGTAACTCTATTGACATTGTATCCCTATGACTTAGTCATAAATTAAATACTCACCATATATATATAATACTCATCTCATCGTTTCATAGTTAAGGCCTTATAAGAAATCATACTTATTACTACACAATGTACGCCATACTTATATGTTAATTACGCTAATAGAAATAATTAAATATTTGCGCCTAATAAATTCTAAGCGTGTGATTTATACTCCCTAAACTATCATTAAATGGAAATTCCCTAACCAAGATATTACAAGTCCTTTTCTTCCAAATTTCGAAGATTTCAACATACAAAACAAGGGATTCCATTATCCAAAACAAGGAATAAATATTCATAACGAAAGCTGCAGTAACAGACTTGCAAATAAAATAGAAACCTAATTTATTATATAAATTCAACGGAATATCCTAAACAATAGGAATTGCAACCTTAACCTCATATTATATTCAACTCCTCTTTTATAGAGAAATAGTTGAAGGGAAATTGGTGGGGAATAAGTGGTGTAAACTACGAATAGAATTCGTAATCTAAACCCTTATTTTATTGAAAAAATCACAATTTGAATAAAAGAAGGAGGAGAAGTGGAATAAACTACGAAATTATCCAAAATTGCATAAACAAAACAAATTCCATCAAATTAATATAAATAATTGAGAATCTTCACATAGAATTGACTTTTCGAAATAAAAAGAAATTTTGGGTGATTTTATCTATCATATTTTCGCAATCCTAAAATTCCTAAGGCATATTCAAATTCATAGAGATATACTAACCAATACTAAAAAAGAAATACTAAGGTTTCCACTTATAGAATAGCCTTAGCTTTGCCTTCCTTGGATTTGCATACCATTCAATCTCTTCTAGAACCTCTCTCTTTTTGATGTATATACACAATAAGGAAGATGTATATATTTTTATTAGATTCAAAATAGTTGGAGAAGAATAAAACAAGAATAGGTTGGAAAAAGAAGAAATAAATAGAAAGTAGATTGGATTTTTACCTGAATTCTGTATGGAGTTTCTGAATCTAATTTAGAGAGATAACAATGGCAGAGTTTTGCTGAATTCCCCAAATAATATGAATAAAAAGTGGAGAGGATAGGGTTCTATTTATAGGAGTTGGAACGTAGCAGAACCGTAGGATGCATGTAGGTGAGAAATGGATAAATATAGAGTTTATAAAACAATACACAAACATCCAAACCCTAGACGCCACTGCCACTTTTTGGCATTGACTGGTCGACTGCCACTCTTCAACCGATCGACCACTAGGGGTCGATCGGTATGTTTGTTTTGGGAATGTTTTTATTTTCGTTGCTTTTTAATTAATTTTATACCTTAATTGACTTTAACGTTAAACTTTAATTAAATGTTTACTTAACCCCCAAGATAATTTTTGAAATTCAAACGCTAAACTTAAATTCTCATTTGAATTTGAATTCAAACTAAATTAATTTAAATCTGAAAACTTCAAACGCCCATAATTTCTTCGTTTGAGCTCTGTTTTCAGCATATTATATATGAAAACAGATCAGAATTTCACCACAAATGCAACGGAATAACTTTCGTGGTCAAATTCTGATTTTATAAAATTTCCATTTTCTACCTTATCATATTTAATTCAATTGACTCTATTTAATTTTGGTTTATTTTACGAGGTGTTACAAATTTATCTTTACGTTATAATATATTATATAATTTTGTTTTAAATAATATTATAGCATTTATAAAAATATAAATATTAGTTAACAAATGACCAAAAGGAAAAAGTTATATTAGTGTAAATATATTTAATTATTATGTGTGTATATATATCCCCTTGACATCATCATTGACATGTGATCTTAATCTATATACTCATTAATAGTAGGTCAATATGGTTAATTATAAATATATCACATATGTTCCCATACTGCCCCTTGATTAGATTATTGTTTTTAGTTACTTATGATGTTTGTATTATAAATATGAACATATTAATATATTAAAACATAAAATTAAATTACACTAAACTAAAAATTTAGATTAAATCTAAATTAATAATAAATTATTATTATTAGTTAATAATAAATAAATAAATATTTTAGTATAAAGTTAAATAAATTAAAAAATATTTCCCAAACTCTTTTATTAATAAATAATAAATATGATACAGTACAAATTAATTATTTATATACACATAATACAACCTTGTGCAAATTCCTAAAAGGAATTTTCTATGAAATTCACCATTTTAACCCCCTCCCCAAATGCACCTGATTTAACAGTGGTATTAGAGCCTACATTGTGTTTATGTAAATAATCAACCAACATGTAGGGTGGTCTATTGATAATACTAGCTAGATGGGTGTCTAAAGAAAATGGGCTTAAACTAAGGAGAATCTAAATAAGGAATATTCTTATTTAGTGGAAGCCTCCTGATCTTTTCGTCTTTACTTGGCTCATCAAAGTGGTCTGTTCTAAGGGTATGCCTTTATGGAATGCTTAGAAGTATTTTAAGCCTTAAGTTGATTCAAAAAATCATATTTGAATATTGTGAATTAAATTTAAAATTATTTTAAGTTTAATAACGTATTATTTAAATTTATAAAGAGTTATAAAATGTAAATTTTAAATTGTTCTAAATTAAAATCAAGATTTATAAGGGTAATGAATATAATTTAAAATTGTTCAAAACTTGTATTCATAAAAGTTACAGATAAGTAAATTTAATATTGTTTTACACTGTATATAAAAATATAAATTTTATCTTTATGACTAAGTAAAATGTTTAAGTAGTGAAAGGATATATATGAATATATGTATATATACGTGTGTGTGTGTATGTATATATAGACACACAGGTATATATATAACTTAAAATTGTAAATATTATAATGAATTGTAAATGTTATATATATGTTATATTTATAAAGAAAACGAAGGTTTAAATAAATTAAAACCCATGTAAACTTAAGGGAGTATACAATCGATGTATATAAAGACATATGATGTCATAGGCTATACTCATCTTATATAGTCGATAATACTGCACAAAAGTTATTTCAAATTATGAATTTAACTATGCCCTACATCATTTATAACATAAACATAGTACTTTACATACCTATGGTAGTTGAGCTCACTCAAGCCATATAATATATAAAGTGATGTCTATATTATCCCTAGATAGGTAAAAGCATTATATAACTTTGTTAACCACCCTCAAGATTTGTATAATTACCCTTAAGTTAAAGCAAAATAATGGGTCCAGGGTATCTAATGTAATTTATGATTTTTTGAGCAATATTAAGGTCATAAAGATGATTAGGAGCATAGTAAAAGTATAATTAGCAGTTATATATAAGATGTTATTAGTAAAGGGTTACTTACGATTTATGGTGGCTACAATTTGTTGTGCACCTCAAGGTTGTACTAACATGATAAAAAAATCCTAACCCTCACTGAAGGAATTAATAAATTCTTGTATCTCTTAGGATTTTTGAGAGATGCAGAATCCAGTATGAGCCTTATTAAGTAAATATAACAAACCAATCTAATAAGTATAAGAACATATGTAATATTACAAGATCTAGTTTATAAATTTGCTTAACCTAATCGATAAAACCACTTATCAATAAAAATATACTAAAGGTGTAACCCAGTGCATGAGGCTTCTGCACGATAGTGGGCTTTAGGGAGGTCGATAATGTATGTAGCCTTTCCCTCGCATTGCAAAGAGGCTATTTCCAAACTCGAACCTGGACGCCCGAATCACCATGCGGGTGACCTAAATGTTGTACCAAGACTCCACCTTATCAATAAAAATATACTAAATGAACTAAATTAAAGATTGATGAAGAAATGTAAACTATACTTACCAATAAATCTTTGGTTATGTTATTGCTTTAGGAGCCATGTGGGACCAAATTATACAACCACTAAAACAATCGTGTCTTAATTACCTAAGTGTTAATTTTCCCTAAACTTTGCATTGTGTCTTATGAGTTTTGAACTCTAAAGGAGTACAAGAGTGTGGATATGTAATCTATAATCGACCACATACGAAAGTTGAATTGTGAATGGTTATGTTCGCATTTAAAGAAATCTTGATGAAAATATTTCATTTTAAATAAGAAAGTAGACCACAGTGTGAATCATTTGTTTAATACGATTGAATATAATAAGGATCTTCTTGTGTTATAAATAACACTAAACCAAGAATTATAAACATACCTAGGATTTCGATAAATGAAGTGTTAGTTTTGATCTGTTTACATCAGAGTATTTAACACTTCGATCAGAAATGATCACTTGATTGAGTTTTCAGACTCGTCTTTCGTTGTTGACTTGCTATGTGCTCGTCTATTGTGTTGACTTGCAATGTGCTTGTCTATTATGTTACCTGCAATGTGCTCGTCTATTGTATTGACTTGTGATGCGCTTGTCTATTATGTGACTTATGATGTACTCGTCTATTGTATTAACTTGCGATATGACGTCTTTAGTTATTGACTTGCGATGTGCTCACCTATTGTAGTGACTTGCAACGTGCTCGTCTATAAAGTTAACTTGTAGTGTGCTCATCTTTAGTTATTGAATTGCAATGTGCTCGTCTATGACTTGCGATGTGCTCGTCTATTGTTAACGCTAAAAAGTGAACGCTAACACTCGGTGTGTGTGGTTGAATTGTGAAAGCACCACCCGCGTGACGGGAACAGAATTTAAGCAGTAAAATAGCAGAAAAGCAGTAAAAGATAGTAGTTTATAGTGGTTCGGCTTGATATTAAGCCTACGTCCACTTTGAACCTCTTTATTACTGGATCCGGTTACAAATTGATACAAATCTCTTATGTAAACTGTACAATTTGATCACAAGAAACAATCTTGACTACTAGCTCAATCTTCGACGATGAAACTCGATGAATCCGTGTTGGATGTAAGGAATTCCTCTCGAAGCTTGTTGTAGCGTCTCGAATGTTTGAAGATCTTTGATTGCTGAATGAGTGGACAGTTCGACAGAGTAACAGTGCTTGAAGAAATGAATGGCCAAAAGTCCCCTTCATGTTGGAAGTGGTGGTCTATTTATAGGAGTCGAATCTGAGTTTCTCCAAGTCCTAAGTCGCAGCCGACTTATAGCAAGCCATGAGTCGCGGCCGACTTAGCAGTTAACAGTGTAAGCCAAGCGGCATAGGTGTCCAGGCATTGGATTTTAGCTTCGTAGCTTTAGATCGTGGACGACTTAAGCTCAGTCTTGAGTCGTAGACGACTTAAGCTCAGTCTTGAGTCATGGACAACTTAAGCTCAGTCTTGAGTCGTGGACGACTTAAGCTAAGTCTTGAGTCGTAGACGACTTAAGCCAAGTCTTGAGTCGTGAACGACTTAAGCTGAGTCTTGAGTCATAGACGACTTAAGCCAAGTCTTGAGTCGTGGACGACTTAAGCTGAGTCTTGAGTCGTGGACGACTTAAGCTAAGTCTTGAGTCGTGGTAAGTCCTTAACCCGTGTTCGACTCAGCTGAATGCGGCATCTCTTAAGTCGCAGATCCCTTGAGTCGTAGATCTTTCTTAAACCGGTGAGTCGTAGCCTGTTAAGTCGGAGACCTTTTTAACTCGTAACCCGTTAAGTCGTTAACCACTTCCAGTTGTTGGGTCGTGAGGCTTCGTAAGTTGTAGATCGTCCACTTCCTTATGTCGCAGCTTGTTAAGTCGGCAGGCTTTTTAGGTCATGAACTCTTTAGCTCGTTAAGCTCTTAGGTCGGCAGGTCGCTGCGTTGCTTCAAGAGTTAGGTCGTGCAGTTTGTTAGGTCGCGATATCCTTAAGTCGTAACATCCTTAGGTTATGACATCCTTAGGTCGCGATATCCTTAAGTCGTAACATCCTTAGGTCGTAACATCCTTAGGTCGTGAGCTCTCTTAAGTCGTGAACTCTTTTAGGTCGTTAAGAGCTGTTAGGTCATAGGGTTTTAGGTTGCCGAAATAAAGGAATTAACATTTGCCCCTCGAAGTACACGCCTATGCCATAGGTCGTGTGCTTCGACTTACTTTCGTTAGCTCGCAGGCGACCTAAAACTTGCCTATTCGCCTTCCTCTCTCAGCCCCATATAAACTGTTAAGTCGCTCCTTCCTCCCCACCTTAATGTTCTGAATTTTCACTACCATTAACGAATTCTCAATCTTTCGAAGGCGAATTCAACTTGTTTAATCGACGATTCATCCTTTCCAACAGACTACGTAAGTGAGTTCAATCTCTGTCCTACCATAATCGCCGCCCAACCATGAGTTCATGTTTTCCGACCCAAATTCAATTCCATGCATTTGTGTTTTATTTTTTGAATGATTACTACAATCGACTTCCGATCGTGGTTTGATATGTTTATATGATTTGTGAATGTATGGTAATGTTCATAATGGATCGGAGGGATTTGCAATTGATTTGCTGGGCGATCTGGTGGTACGCGGAGATGAATCAAATTCAAGAAAAGGATGATTGTTTTCTTTGTAATGGTAGTATCGGGTTACCGGGTCCATTAAGAGATTTCGTAGAGGGGAAGTTTGGCGACTTAGCAAATTTGTACGACTTAAGAATTTTGCACCGAGCCTTTCGCGACATATGACTTACGACCTAAGACATTTGACCGACCTATGCTAGGTCGTGAGCGACCTAAGACTTGAACCTTTGGACAACTGTACTTTGAACATGACGACTTAATAATTGTACGACCTAATTCTTGCGACATAAGCTTTAAGTCGCGGCCGAGTTAAGACTTGATCAATTTAAACCGCCTTAAACCTTCCAACCTGCACTGTACGACCTAAAAAGGCTCCGAGATATGCTAAGTCGCGAGCGACCTAACACTTGGGAATTTCAGCAGAACATGACTGAACTTTGAATTGTTTGAACTGTTTTGGACTTTGTTGTACTTCCTTTCAGATTGTCTTGACTTTAATGCTAATAACATGCTTAAAAACAATGTTTGCAGGAAAATGGGACGAATATACTGCCATTGATTGCCCACATCGAATAACAGATTAGTCGACAAAGAATAACTAACTTAAATGAATTTCGTGAATGAAATGCTGCGAACTAACAAGTCTAAGTGAAGTATTAAAGCAAAATTGAAATGATCAACTAAAGATGATTTATTTGCATCGACACAACTCTGTACTTGGACTTAAAATATCAAGCCTTGAAACTTTATAATCGAAAAATATCAATTAACTTAGTTTCAATTATATTTGCTTGTTATTGTATTAGTTTCGCACAACACTTCACTCTTTTAGGAAACGTGCACCTTAATATTTGATCATCCAGTTCCTTGTGTAGAATGACATCTCAGCAAGAAGACTTGGAACCAGCTGGAGAAGTTTTTCCAATTGCTACTCCATTGAACGATCCTCCGGAAAGGACTCCTACCACTCTGAGCCGTAAAGTTTTTCATCAATTATGCATCCAGTTTGGCATTGCCGAAGCTGACGCTTTGTTCCCTGGAATAAATGATACTGCTGATAGGCCGCCTCATGGCTTTGTCGCAGTTAACCGCCAAATGTGTTTGAGTGGAGCTATCCCCCCATTTAATGACTGTCTTCGAGAACTTCTCCTCCGACTATCTATCTCCCCTTTTCAACTACACCCTAATGGCTACGCCATTCTGCTGGGATTGTGTGTGCTTTTTAGGAGAACGCTGGACCGTTTTCCCAGTTTTGCAGAAATTCACTTTCTGTGCGCATTTGCAAAGAACAAAGACCATCCCTCTATCATACTTGTGAGAAGTGCCAGGAACCGTAAGTTGATCATTGGTCTCCCCGACAGTGTTCACAGTTTTCTAAGCCAGTTTTTCTATGTTCGCTGCCCTCCGGGATTTTACACTATCTGGAGAGTAGGAAGTAAGATCACTCGTCTCTGTTTCTTATGTTCTTTCAAACTTTCCAAAGTTCGAGTTGACAAATGTTAACTTTGCCCATTTTCTTTTCAGCACTTCCTCCTCCTTCTAGAGATCCCGGTCATAAACCGACTTTCGAGAGGCTTATGGCAGTGCCAATTGAGGAGAGGACTATTCAATTTTTATTGACAGACGAATTTCTACATCACTTCGGGCTTTTAGACTCTTCCCACTCTATTCAACCCCGTGAAGTTTCTAATTCTTCAGCACAGACAGCAGATGCCCCAGCTTCAACGGAAGAGACGGTTCCAAAGGAGCCAACTGTAGACATTGCATTAGTAAAGTGTTCTACCTCTATCGATGTTGCGGGATCATCCAGCAAGCCGGCACTTGCACTCATTATTGAAGAGGAAGAGAATCCTCGAATTTTTGAAAAGTCAATCGATATGGAAGTTGAAAAAGAGAGTTCCGCTGGGTATCGCGGCGATGACACCTTCGATAACTTGAGCGATATAATGATAACTTCTCAAGAGCTCTTTAAAGACGATACCTCAAAAGCGATATCCCCTGTTGTTGAAGCAACCTCTTTTTTGCAACAAACTACAACACCCCCCACACAAGTTATTGCCATTTCTACACCCAAAAGTGGTTTGTAGTCTGACGTGCATAGTTTGCACATCACATACACTTAGGATTTTTTGGCACTTATATGCACTTAGCTTCTTCAATTCGAGGATTTCTAAGACTTGTTTCTTCTTCAATTTCAGGTTCTCTGATGGGGCGAAGTGGATCGTATTACGACAAATTTCAGCGTCATGGAAGTCGCGATGCTTATGATTTTAGGAGTTATCTTCCTTCTCGTCAAGAGACCGACGAAGAAAGGGCCTCTCGAAAAGCTCGAGAGAGACGGGATTATGAGGAGCGCCGTAGAATAGAAGATGAACAGCATTATGGAAATAGAGACGAGCGATACGACTCTTCCCGTAGAAGTGACGATTCTCATAAAAGGAAATCTTATGACGACAAGGGGAAGAGTCGTATGGCTGATGATTCTAGCAAGCGGACCAAACTTGGCGAAAAGGACGCATCTGCAATTTTGGAAAAGACTAACGCTTCTATTCCTCCTGATACTTCTTCCGGTTCTCCTGCATTTAAGAAGTCTGACATCCAGGCAATCATTAATAGGCCTCAGTACCAAGCTGGAGATGGTCCTCCCACACTCCAGAGCCGATTTCCGAATTGGTGTCTGAAAGGAGTGCGTTTTGATTTGGATTTGGTACCAATCGACAAACAAGCCATGTTGAGAAATCATGATGCTGTCAAGCTTGACATTGAAAGAATGTCTGGATGGCAGAAGCTGGTCGATGAACTTCAAAGGGTCAACCACATGAATCTTGAGGCGATGATGACCATGGAGAACGATAAATCAGAATGGGATAAAATTTGCAAACAGCACAATGCCGAAATGAAGAGCATCTCTGACGGTTATGAGAAGCTTGAGTCTGAAGTTGAAAGACTTAAAAATGAGCTTGCAACTTCTTCCGCTTCTTATTCACAGAAGGAAGAAATGCTCCAACGGCAGGTTCGAAATGCTCATGCTGCTCAGCGGGATGCTGAAGTGAATCTGGAAGCAGAGCAGCAGGTTTCCAGAAAATATCGTGATGACGCGGCTCAACTTCGGGAGAAAGTCAGCTCCCAAGACTTGGAGATTACAAGACTGCAGTCTCAGTTATTGAAGGCTGAAAGAGAGCGTGATGAAGCTCTCACTGGTAAAGCTGCAGCTGAAGAATCCCATGAGGCAACCAGAGCCAACATTGACACGACTTTATTTGACTTTTATATCCATTGCGTCTTGGGGCGTGGGAGCCTTTCATTCTTGGAACCGGATTTTGAAGTCACGTTAGCTGAAGAATGGGAGGCGATCATTGACATGTTCGGCAATGCCGGTTATGCTGAAGCAGATCTTCAAGCTACCTACTTAGATGAGAGCGCCCGCGCTGCCCTTGCCAAAGGAAAAGAGCAACGTACCCGAATGCGAGCCGAAGCGACGGGAGAGAAGCCTCCTGAGAAAGAAATACTTCCTGTTCCCCCTGTTCATATTTTGACTTCAGCTCATGTGGATGTTGCTGGCTCTAGCTCTCACTCTTCGCCTCCGGCTAAAGTTGACCAAGAAACTGTGACCACTCCCACAGAGGAAGAGGCTATGGAAGACTTTAAAGCTCAGAAATTTGAGATTGATTTCGTCAAACCGACTTCTCCAGGTAACTTTGACGTCGACCCATCTCCAGTGAACTACTTATTAGATTTGACTGAGCTTGATGAACTTCTCACTTATTACTTAAGCCTGAACGAACCAATATCTTCTCTTTACTTGGAGAATACTGATTTTAACTTCTTTTCTTCTGTAGCGGAAGCACCAAAAGCTGCGCCAGCTTCTCCTTCTTCAGCTGTCGTTCCTCCTCCTTTTCAAGTTACTCCTCTTCCAGCTTCTCAACCAGGATCGCAAGAAGAGAAAATTGAAGCTCTCAAAGACTTGGACGATCTGGTTGTTTCACAAGAGCCAAAAACAGGGGAACTTGAAGAAGGCGAGAAGACTCCGGAGCAGTCTTATGACGACGACTCGAAGCTTTCAGAGTTGTTTACTCCCGGTAGTGAGTCTTCCTCGAAAAGGAAGGGGAAACGCGCAATTTCGAAGAAAGGCAAGAAAAGCTCTTCTGCCGCTGGAGAGGAAATAGAAGTTGATCCGGTTGCGCCTCTTTCTCCTTCTTCTCCGACTCAATCACAACGGCCTCCGAAGCTAATTATCAGGCCGGGTAAAAGCTCTAAAGGTGGGAAGAAGGAGAAATGAGCTTAATTTTGCCTTTTCTGCTTTTTGCATGTATTGACCGGAAGTTGTGCGGATACCAGTCTCCACTTCTTTTTGTGATCTGCACAATGTAAAATTTTTCATAGTATTGAATAAAATAGCTATTTTACTTGTGTAAATTCTTGTGTATGTGAGAATGTATCTGTTTCTCTTTTTTAGTGTAGAATAAATGACTCTTTTTTGTTTGTACAAACTTTTGTCTGTTTTTTGAGAATGCATTTATTCCACATCTATTTTTCATGATATTGCAATGAACTCGCGGTATGTTACTTGCATATTACTTTTATTAATGTAACTGAATTGTATAGTGTTGCCCCCATACCGCAAGTGCATTGCATCATTTCTAGCTTTTCCAAGACTGATACTCTTATTTCAGAGAATAACTACTCCACTTTTTAAGGGAAGAATCATTCTGCTTCTAATTGAGTATATCTCATCTTCAGAGAATTTTTTACTTTCTCTTTCTTTCTGAAGAACACTTCAACTTCTGGGGATGATCACTTTTATTTGTTAAAAGGTGAATTTTCCTACGCAGTGAAGTGAACTTCTGAAGAAGGTTTTGATTTTGTGCCCTCGTAAAGGGCTTATTTTTGGTACTTCAAGCAAGGTGAAGTGCGCCTCTGAAGAGGTCTTTTGGTCTCTGAAGAGAAGCGATTTTGGTCTCCGAAGAGAAGCAATTTTGGCATTCCAGCTCTGGTGAAGTGGGTCTCCGAAGAGAAACATTTTTCACTTCGACTCTGGTGAAATGTGCCTCCGAAGAGGGCTTTTTATCATTTCAGCTCTGGTGAAGTGGGCCTCTGAAGAGGAGCATTTTGCACTTCGACTCTGGTGAAATGTGCCTCCGAAGAGGGCTTTTTATCATTTCAGCTCTGGTGAAGTGGGCCTCTGAAGAGGAGCATTTTGCACTTCTACACGGGTGAAATGTGCCTCCGAAGAGGTCTTGTAATTGCCTGGAAGTTACTTTCTCATGGTTGAGTGGATCCACGGGGCGGACACAAGTTGCTTGATTGGATGCTCGTTTGCACAAACGATCGCAATCAATTAACAAGGGCCATGTTCCTTCAGCTTGGGAAGGTGCCCCTCCGGTGGTTCCACCAATCTTGTTATTGAGAGAAGCACTTTCATTTATTGGCGTGCCTCGTTAGAGGGCTTTGTTGACCTTTGGGAAGGAGCATCGGTTGGTTTGTGTGCCAGGAAGGTTGCGTCTCAGGGGCGAATAGATCCACGGGACGGACGCAAGCTGCCCGATCGGATGCATCATGATCAGTTAGCAAGGGCCCTATTCCTTCTGCTTGGGAAGGTGTCCCTTCGGTGGTTCTACCGGCCCATTTATTGAGTGGCATACCTCCTTTTGGCTGCTTCTATGTTTGGTGGGCCATGTTCTCCCATCATCTGCTCATTAGCGATCTTTTATTATCATTTCCAAGCGTATCTTCTTTCCTTTTGCAAGTAAATTGCCTTATCCGAAGAAATGGACTTCACTGTTGAAGTCCTTCTTGTATAGGATTTGAATATGGAATTTTTTGTTGCTTGGTATTTGCTTTAATAAATGATTTATAGGGCTCGCTTGGCTTTGCGATGGGTGAGCTTTGCTTTAATGACCTGCAATATTAGATCGACATTTTAGCAATACATTTTGGAGTATCTATATATCGAAATATAATAGGCATTTTGTAATAGAAAACACAGAATTCATAGTTTTTCATTATTCAGTCACACTGATTTCTCAGCGGTTTACAATGCAGAAGTTACACATCCATCATCATTTTTACAAATTTAAGCAACGCTGTTAAGTAAAAAATGGATGCTAGTGATTATTGTTTCAGAATCTCTGGACTGATTTTCCATTTGCACTAGATTCGCAGCTTCGGATTTATATGCCAAAGAAAGTGAAAGATGCCCCAGTTGCAGTTTTGTGGACAATTAGCAGTCGTCCCAACTTCTGCCTGCTGGGTGTGGACCTCCTGTGACAACATTAATGACAAGCTTTTCTGAATCTTGCACTGCAGTGCTGTTGCGAGAATCAGATTGATGGGTAGGACGTTGTTGACCCTGAGTGGATGAGGTTGGATCGACTCCACCGATTTTAACGTATTGTTGGAGTTTACCCTGCTCCAGCAATTCTTCAATCACACTCTTTAATTGGCGACATTGGTCAGTGTCATGGCCAGGTTGATTGTGAAATTGGCAGAATTTTCCATTACGCTTTGCACCTCTCTTCATCTCAGGTGGCTTAGGATACCTGGCAACGTCCTTTGTTGCAAAAAAGATATTTCCTGGTGTATCAGTTAAAGGAGTAAAATCTGAAAGATCGAAGCGGCGGAGTTTCTTCTCATTCCCCTGATTCTTTCCTCTGTCGTTTTCCCTTTTCTGATTCTCAGAATTTCTTTTGTTTGAAGCAAGATCATTATTGTTGTCCTTGGCAACTAATACTTTTGCTGAGGCGGAAATGTTTTCCAGGCGCATGAATTCATCGGCTTTTTTATAAAACTTCTCAAGGGAATTTGGTTCCTTCATCCTTAGCCATTTTCCAAATTCACTCGACTTATTGATGGCTCGCACCAAGTAGGTCAGGATCATACGCGGTTCTACATTATCCACTTCGGCTACAACTATATTGAAACGGCTTAAGAAAGATTTGATTGATTCTCCGGGAGCTTGTTCAAGACTAGACAGTGACATTATATCCTTGGCTTTTGAAGCATACAGTCTGAACTGTTCTTTAAACTTTTGCGTCAAGTCGGAGAATTGATCTATTGACCGAATTGGAAGCTTTGTGAACCAAAGTAAGGCCACACCTTCCAAGTACACTGGAAAGTATCGACACTTAATCTCATCTGACGCCCTTGCACCGGTCATATGCCAATCGTACTTGTATAGGAAATGGTTAGGGTTACTCGTTCCCCTATAGGCTTGGATAGTAGGAGGTGCAAATTTCCTTGGAAATTCCGCTTTCAGGATCCTTTCCGTAAATGGAGTTCTGCTTGGTGCAAATCCCCAGTCATTCTCATTCTCTTCCCTTTGCATGCTCTCTTTCATGATGCGGCTAACCATTTCGGACAGGTACCCTTTATTATTCAGAGACATTTCCGGACAGGCATCAGTCCCTCTCTCGGAAGCTTGCCCGAGCACATGTTCACGATAAGTTGGCTGCGGCATAGAACCCTCAGCTTGGAAAGGTGGCATTTCTGGAAAGGTTGTTTGATGGTTTTCTGGTTGACGATTTGCCCCGAGCAGAGAAGTTAATCTATCCATCATTAAAGCGTTTTGGGTTTCAATTTGCTGGTATAATCCAGAAACTGCGTCATCCAATTCAGCCCGGGTGACTCCAACGGTAGGAGTTGCTTGGTCTGCTGTTGGGGAAGCGGAAGTCCCTTCATGAGCATTTCTGGATCTGACAGGTCTACCTCTTCTTCCAGGAGTCATGTTTTCAGATAAGCTTCTGTTTTCTCTACCAATTGCTTTGGAGCAATGATGACAATCTTCCTGAGTTCAACTCTCAATGAAAGCACCAAAATGTTAACGCTAAAAAGTGAACGCTAACACCCGGTGTGTGTGGTTGAATTGTGAAAGCACCACCCGCGTGACAGGAACATAATTTAAGCAGTAAAATAGCAGAAAAGCAGTAAAAGACAGTAGTTTATAGTGGTTCGGCTTGAGATTAAGCCTACGTCCACTTTGAACCTCTTTATTACTGGATCCGGTTACAAATTGATACAAATCTCTTATGTAAATAGTACAATTTGATCACAAGAAACAATCTTGACTACTAGCTCAATCTTCGACGATGAAACTCGATGAATCCGTGTTGGATGTAAGGAATTCCTCTCGAAGCTTGTTGTAGCATCTCGAATGTTTGAAGATCTTTGATTGCTGAATGAGTGGACAGTTCGACAGAGTAACAGTGCTTGAAGAAATGAATGGCCAAAAGTCCCCTTCATGTTGGAAGTGGTGGTCTATTTATAGGAGTCGAATCTGAGTTTCTCCAAGTCCTAAGTCGCAGCCGACTTATAGCAAGCCATGAGTCGCGGCCGACTTAGCAGTTAACAGTGTAAGCCAAGCGGCATAGGTGTCCAGGCATTGGATTTTAGTTTCGTAGCTTTAGATCGTGGACGACTTAAGTTCAGTCTTGAGTCGTAGACAACATAAGCTCAGTCTTGAGTCGTAGACGACTTAAGCTAAGTCTTGAGTCGTGGACGACTTAAGCTCAGTCTTGAGTCGTAGACGACTTAAGCCAAGTCTTGAGTCGTGGACGACTTAAGCTGAGTCTTGAGTCGTAGACGACTAAAGCCAAGTCTTGAGTCGTGGACGACTTAAGCTGAGTCTTGAGTCGTGGACGACTTAAGCTAAGTCTTGAGTCGTGATAAGTCCTTAACCCGTGTTCGACTCAACTGAATGCGGCATCTCTTAAGTCGCAGATCCCTTGAGTCGTAGATCTTTCTTAAACCGGTGAGTCGTAGCCTGTTAAGTCGGAGACCTTTTTAACTCGTAACCCGTTAAGTCGTTAACCACTTCCAGTTGTTGGGTCGTGAGGCTTTGTAAGTTGTAGATCGTCCACTTCCTTACGTTGCAGCTTGTTAAGTCGGCAGGCTTTTTAGGTCATGAACTCTTTAGCTCGTTAAGCTCTTAGGTCGGCAGGTCGCTGAGTTGCTTCAAGAGTTAGGTCGTGCAGTCTGTTAGGTCGCGATATCCTTAAGTCGTAACATCCTTAGGTCGTGACATCCTTAGGTCGCGATATCCTTAAGTCGTAACATCCTTAGGTCGTAACAACCTTAGGTCGTGAGCTCTCTTAAGTCGTGAACTCTTTTAGGTCGTTAAGAGCTGTTAGGTCATAGGGTTTTAGGTTGCCGAAATAAAGGAATTAACATCTATTGTGTGACTTGTGATGTGCTCATCTATTATATTGACTTGCAGTGTGCTCATCTTTAGTTGTTGACTTTCGATGTGCTCGTCTATGTAACTTATGATGTACTCGTCTATTGTGTGCCTTGCATTGTGCGCGTCTATTGTATTGACGTGTGATATGCTCGCTTTAGTTGTTGAGTTGTGATGTGCTTTTTTATTGTGGTGATTTGTGATGTGCTCGTCTATTATGTTAACTTGCGATGTGCTCGTCTTTAATTATTGACTTGCAATGTGCTCATCTATGACTCGCTTTCATGCTTGTTAAGTAATATGATTTTGATTTAGGTGTTATTATGATGTCGGTAATTACCAATGATGGTTATAGTTTAACTTTAGGACATACTGAGTTTATAAGGATGCCTTATTATGTGTAGTGTAGCACACTGTATGATTATTTCCATATCTTCGATGTTATGCATGCTCATTATGTAATCTCACCTTTTATGATATTTAGAGATAGTTTGATATATTTATTATTTTCATAATACACGGGTCAAACCGAGACTTGACAGACACATAGACTCAGTGACTTTGGAAGTGGGCTAACTTGAGTAGATATATACTATTTATCTATGTGATATGCTTTCCTTTTTTGGATGTTAGTCTTATATGTGTATTGTTGTATTTTGTATGAAATGTAGATTCATTTTGTTAGGGATATTTTGAGACCTATCATAGTCTATATATATATATGTAAGTGAATCTAATATTCCTCTTGTTGACTCACTGTATGTTATATGAGATGATCTGCATTATATTTTCGATCGCGATCTATGATTTTGTGTTGTATATTATGTGATATATTGTTTTGTTCAATTTTAGCCAATGTTTTTATTACTTTGTGCCGAGACTATTCACGTCTTTATATTATGTCATGAGATTAAAGATGACATGATAGTGTTAGCCCAAAGGAATAAACTCGGATGGTCACTCCTATCCAACATTATTCTTCGTATTAGCCGACAATATTACTTGTCATATTTATATGTAATATAGGTATAAAGATGGGACATTACAGCTTGGTATCATAGTTGAGTTCAGAACAATATAGAATGTAAGGGGCACGAATATTGGTCTAGACAGACATAGAGTCTCGTCCCTTGGGTATGTAGGGTAGGATTTAGAATTTAATTCCTATTTAGGATAGAAGTATAAATGATTATTATGGAATAATCATCGGGATGTATTTGTAAAATTTTATATTGCTGTATAAATTATGTTATGGATAGTGTAGAATTGTAACGATCCCGTTTTTAAGCCAAATTTAAAATTGGTAATTAATATAATTTTTGGGATTAATTTGTAAATTAATTTAAGATTTTCCAAAATAAATGAGATAAGTGTTGATTATATGTATAAATTTATTTTAAATTGAATTTTGAATTTGATATTCAAAAATAAATATTTTAAAAATAAATTGGATTTAGAATTTTATCTTTTGAATATATATGTGTGTTCATTTATTAATGAGTTTTTTTGGTTATATAAATATAAAAGGAAAAGTATAAATAAGAAAACATAAACTTATGAAAATTAAATAAAATGGAATAAAGGGTTTTAACATAATTTTAAAAAATAAAATTTAAGTGGAGGATTTAAACATAAAAATGGATGTTAATGACATTTGTTAAATAGGTATAACATGCATTTACAAGTGTTAGTTTTTAATAACAACTGGCATTTAATTATCTTTTAAATTAAATTTATATGTAAAAATGATTAGAGAAAAGAAGTAACCAGGCTTCAAAAACTTCTCATCTTCATTTGCTAAAAATCAAAACAAGAGTAAAAAAACTTCTGTTCAAAGAGCAAATCAAATAAGCAAGCTAAGTTTAAAACAATCAACCTGGAAATAAAGCAAATCAACATCTCAAGAGCAAGTAGATGCAGATCAAATATATCAAGTTCCAGATTAAAAACTCAAGCCTGCTTCTCTGTTTCCAGTTTATGTGAGTAAACTACCATTATAAAATCTTAAACCTGTTATATCTTGTTTGCATGTGATAAATACTTGAAAGTATGTTGTGAAAAATGTTTGTATGGATGTAAAATATGCCTGCATACCTATATATATGTGGATTTTGTATGTGCATGTCTGTGTACAGGCATATATACCCCTGTTCAAATTTACCAAGTTAGATTAAGTTCAAAGTTTAATTTCCCTTCCTCTAATCTCTAATAGTTGATGATGTGTAAATAAAATATGTTTGAATAAACCAGATATTAATTTTAAAAATATTTTTAAGAATAATTATTTTAAGTTTTTCTGGAAAATTAAAATATACAGTGAAAACTCAAAAATATGTCAAATTCGAGTGTTAAGATTTCAGGTTTCACCTACATCATCTAAATCGCTTTTGAAATCCATGAATTTTGAAAGAAAAATTAAGATTTTTAGGTTTGTCTTGAGAGAGGAATTCGTGGTTGAACGAGAAAGGGATTTTGGGCATTTCCTGGCGATCGGAGCAAGGTAGGTGGTCGTGATCGTAGCTGGAGCATGCTTGGAGGTCGGGGATCTCAAGAAAAATACTCGATGAATTTTTAATTCACCGTGGTGGCTGAACTTTGGCGATCTAGGGTTTTAGACCCAGGTTGGGTCGACATTGGTTTCCAGGCGATTTCGACGTCGTCAATGCATCAGGATTGACCGGACTAAGGGGATTAGGTGCGTGGGTCTTCAGCGAAGATATGGATGGAGTTTCGAAGGTTCTTGTGGACCGAGGCGGCCGGTCGAGGAGGAAGATGGATGATCCACTTCTGTTCTAGTTGTATCCATGTTGCTCAAATTCGATTTTCGAATTTGTTCGAAGTGATGGTGGTTGGAATCAAAAGGGAAGGCCGTAGTTGACTTGCCGACGATGGCAATGGTGATCAGAGCGCTGGCGATCATGCGTGCACGTGCATGTGGTGTCTGTAGCGTGTTAGTAGGATGGGTAGGGAGGAAGAAAGGGTTTGGTCTCGGGGAGATAGCGGGTTTGGCTCAGGAATTTTATAATCTGGCTCGGGTTTGCTTTGGTGTATTATCAAGTTCTATAAAAGCAAAAGAAAATGTACTTGTTTTTATGAAAATGTTGACCAAGTTTTTAAGTATAAGAAATTATACAAGTTCCAAGTTTTTAAAGAATGTGTTATCAAGTTTTCAAACAATTTTCAAATCTAAATCTTTAAGTTCAAATGTATTTTGAAAATTAATGGATAATTACTTAATAATTAAAGGCTAATTAATTAAAGTGATTAATTAAAGGATAACTAATCAAGGTGATTAATTAATTAATGTTATTAATTAAAGGTTAATTAATTATAATTGAAAGTTAATTATTTAATAATTAAAGGATAATTAATTAATTAAAGGTTAATTAATTAATGATTAAAGATGAATTAATTAATGACTAAAGGTTAATTAATTTATGATTGAAAGATAATTACTTAATGTAATTAATTAAGGATGAATTAATTATGTATTTAACTTAAGGTTATTTTATTTATGTGATTAATTAAGGGATAATTAATTAATTAAGGATAATTAATTAAGATGGATAATTAAGGTTGATTAATTAATTTCATCAATTAATATCAAATGGTTTGTAAGTAATTAATGTTAATTAAGCAAGATTGGGTAATTAATTCATAAGTAATTAATTTAATTGGAAATTAAATTGAATTAATTAGGGATTGAACAACTAATTAATCTTGCTTATAAATAATTGGATTATATTGAATACCCTGAATTGTTTGATATCTCTTATGTGTGATATTCTGTGAAACAAATTGATTTGATTTGAGCAGTGATAAATGTAATTTATTTATCAGTGATAAATTTATATTATTTATCTGTGAATCTATGAATGAAGATAAGCGTTATAGGATTATGCCGCTTATCAATATTGGTGTGCTTGAATCTTTGAAGATTGATGATATTGTACTGTTGTGTAAAACCCCTAGACTACAAATATGGATTTCACGAGGAAATGGGTTAAGTCACGGATATTTTGAATTTAATATTATTTTATTCAAATGGTGAAAAGTTGAAAAGTTGAATTTTGAATCCAAATGGTTTTGGAAATGGAAATGGGGTTGAATATGAAAAGATTTTGAAAAGTGAAATGTCCCTCTCTTCTCTACCTTCATTTTGTAAGGATTTTTTATTTTTTTTAGAGATGATATATGTATATATCATTTATTAACAAATATATTTTTCCAGAGTCATTTTTTTTCCAATAAACAAACTTTATCCAGGATCAAAAATTTGACCAATATAGATATATCAGTGCAACCACAAGAATATGCACACACATATGAAGATGCATGTGCCCCTCTGGTTTAATCAGGTTATGGCAAACAAGAGGTTACAGTGATTGATTAATTTTAATCAATCCCCACATAGCTTAATTTCATTTTATTATTTAAGTAATGAAAATCTTATTCATATAGGTAATAGTATGGGTTTTTATTCTTTGATAGCTTGCTGGATTCTCCATGAAATATGATTCATAGAACCCAGATAATTATGTTATGATTATCTGTAAAATCAATTGTATTGTGTCTGTGCTTTGAAAATGATATAAGCTTATATCATTTCCTATGTTTGCTTTCTTATAATATCTACCTTATATGCAAACTCATGTCTGGGATATTCTTAAGTGAATCATCATATTCCAGAAGCTTGATTCCTTGATACCAAGGTACTAGACTAAGTGAAATGCAGTCCGGGGTGAGTTTCCTCACACATGGATACTTAGCAAATAAAATATGGATTAAACAGACTCTCTACTCAGACATATTTCAGAAGGTCTTAAAATGCATTTTGCCCAAAGCTTTAGTAAAGAGGGATTCAGATTTTATGTTAAAATTACTAAGGTACTGGTGTGACAGTGTATGAGCAAATCATATCTGAACATGTAAATAATTTACTAATATGGATCTAACATCACTATCTTATAAAATCCCTACTGGTGATCTAACTTACAAAATTTTAGCTAAAACTTTTCAACATTCCAGATAATAAAACTCAGATATTTTCAATACTAGTTCCAAGTCAAATTCTTAAAATACTTAACCAAATGTCCAACATCACTCTGTACTTAGTACAATGGGAATTTCTTTTTAAAATATCATACATGCAAATTTCATCTTGTAAGCTCTTATCTATCTAATTCTAGCATGCTATAATCTTCTTCTCAATGCTTTGCTTCTACTCCTATCTAGAGGCTGCTGTCCCTGAAAAAGCATTTGAAGCTGCCTCATTTTAAATGAGACACCCCAGATGCCATTAGCACACTAGGGTCAGACACATGTCTGGTATGAGAAAATTCACAAAAGCAATTAATTAATTAGGTTAAAATCAAGTTAAGTACATATACATGAAGTTCTGCCCTTTTTAAACAGGTAATACTTGTGTGCATGCTCTGTGTCATTGTGCATGTGCATATTTTAATCTTTCTTTCCAAAGACTACATATCTAAATATGGTACATACATTCAAGCATACAATTCAGTCATAGTCAAACAATCATTCACACCAAACAGGAAAATAACCAATATGAGTTAAATCATTTATTTCATCCTCATATTTTAATTCTGGGAAAAACTCTAGTTTCCTCATCATATCAAATATTTTTCCCTTGGTATATTTATCTATCCTGGTCTCATCTGCAATATTTATGAATCAATGGACACACTGTAATGAACTAATTCACTCCATTACACAAAGATCTCAGGACTTGAACAAGCCATGTGTCAACTTGCATTACTCAAGAACACAAGTCATTCCTGTAGTAATCTTGACCCCATTTCCTAATAAAATTCTTAGGTACTTTCTCTTTTTAAATTTTCCAGAGCAAACCCAATCAGTGAGTTATTTTACAAAAACAAGCATTCACCTCATAGCATTCCTTATCATTCTCATAAACGAACAGAGACAACCAAGCAATTTTAGTATTGGTACTTATTAAAACATGTTCTTGCAAATTTAAAGAGATATAGACAACTAACATTGGTTTATGGCTCTATGGGAAGATTTTATTGCAAACATCTGTGCTTTAGTTAACTCAGATTAACCAAGCTTCCTAAATCACAAAATCTATTTGCTGGGTGGATATTGTATATTTTCTTTGAATCAGGAGTGTCAGCACATAGGCAAGCCTATTGCACTCCTAATTCCTTTTCATTTTAAGCCTCAGCACATATACATATGTATATTGCAGCCATAAGTTTATCAGTCTTTCTGGTTTGAGCCAAAACCAACATTACTTGCTTGTATTCAACATATTATTTTCTGGGTATTTATTATATTTCCATCCAACATCATATCAGAAAGGGATCTGGGTTTTTAAATTACTTATTCATACATACTGATCATATTAAGAATATTCACAGAATAGAACAATCAGAACAACCATCAAGCATTAAAGCATTCTTAATTTCTAAAGAAAACAATCTCATACTCTTTTGAGAAAAATTAATTTATAACAGGCTGCCTTCTTTAGGACTTAGTGTCTTAAGTTGTTGAGTGAGTTTTCTCACCTAGTTCTCTTCTTTGCTTCCTTAATTAATTGATGAACTTCTGCCTTTAGCCTCAAGCTCTTTTCCTTCCCTTGCCTTATGAGTTCTATGGTGTTGTTTCTTTTTTTTTCAAAGTTCTTTTCTGAGAAGGAGAGGAGGCTGCTGCATATACATATATATACAGGGTCCTCCTTAGGGTTTTGGGTATTGGCTAAAGCCATTTTTGCCCACCAGAAAAATTATGTTACCTACATTTTATTTGAACCCAAAATTCTACCCTTCCCGGCTTAATTTAGGTTAAGAGAAAAGTGGTTATATTCTTTTTGGTTAATTTTAGAAATTTGCTTTTCAGAAAATACTTTTTCCTTTGTCTACAATCATGCTAAAAATGTGACTTGATTTGTTATTTATCAAATACTCTTCCTAATTCTGCCTATACCAAGCATTTCCCTGTTTTGTCTTATTTTTCCTATTTTTAGCTTTCATGTAAATGGTATGTACTTCCTTTATTTATTTACAAGAGGACTACTCCTTTTTATATCCTCATTTTTTTTTTCTTTCTGCCCATATACTAAAATATGTCTATATATTTTATTTTACTAATTTGAACTCTAGTATTTTATTAACATATATATATACATAAGTCTTACTGAAATAATTAGTACACCCATATATATATTTATACATCATTCTGTATTGACACACACATGCACATGTACACTCAAAAATATTCAGTAGCATCCATATATGTATATTTACTTATGTATACAGCTTTTAAGGATTTAATCTATATATATATATATTCCCATACATATCAATATGTATTTATTCTTAGAGTTCAGGGATTTTAGCTTTAGTTCATGTGCATTTCCTGTGCACACATGTACACACATACTGATACACTATCAAGCTATATCAATTCCCTTTCAAAATTTATTCAAAAATTATTTTGAATTTATTTATATTTTTCAGAATAAATTCCTAAAATCTTGGGTCATTACATACACCCCTCCTTTTAGAAATTGTGTCCCACAATTTTCCTAAGCTTAAAATGAATTTTAAACTTAATTCAGAGAACAGGTACATTCTCAACCAAATAGATTTTTAGTTCTATAATAACTAAAAATATATGCATCTAAAATAAAGAAAACAATCAAAAATCAGAATTACCTTTTAATCTGAAAATAACTTAGGATAATTCCTCCTAACTTTGTCTTCTAATTCCCATGTGCAATCACTAGGATCAAGACTCCACTGTACCTTTACAAGTTTCATAGATTTATTCCTCAACTTCTTCACATCTTTTGCCAAAATTCCTACTGGATCCTTTTCATAAATCAAATTAGGATTTATCTACACATGGGTTGGGGTCTCAAGAATTTCTGCCTTGTCATGGACCCATCTTCTCAATTGTGATACATGAAAAACATCATGTATACCTTGCATGTTTTCTGGTAATTCCAACTTATATGCCAAGGGACCAATTCTTTCCAGAATTCTGTATGGTCCAATATATCTTGGGGTTAACTTGCCTTGTTTCCCAAACCTCAGCACGTTTTTCATAGGTGAGATTTTGATGAAAACAAAATTTCCCACTTCATATTCTACCTGCCTCCTTCTCATATCTGCAAATTTCTTTTGCCTATTTTGTGCTGCTGCCATTCTTCTTCTTATCAACTCAATTTTCTCCTTAGTTTCTTGTATGTACTCAGGTCCTAAAATAGACCTTTCTCCTGCTTCTACCCAACAAACAGGTGACAAACAGGGTTTACCATATAAGGCTTCAAATGGAGCCATTCCTATAGTGCTTTGATAGCTGTTGTTGTATGTAAATTCAACTAGATGAAGATAATCTTCCCAGTTGCCCCCAAAGTCCAGTACACATGCTCTCAACATGTCCTCCAAAACCTTGTTTACTACCTCAGTCTGCCCATCTGATTGAGGATGGTAGGCAGTACTTAGGCATAGTTCACTTCCCATTGCTTCTTGAAAGCTTCTCCAGAATTTTGAGGTGAAGATGGTATCCCTATCACTCACAATGGTTTTGGGAATGCCATGTAACTTTAACACTTCCTTTATAAAAATTTGAGCTAATTTTGGTGCTGTCCTTTCTGACTTGACTGGGATGAAGTGTGCTACCTTGGTTAGCCTATCAACTATCACCCATATGCTTGTATTGCCTCTCTTAGATCTAGGCAGTCCATCTATGAAGTCCATAGATATGTCTTCCCACTTCCACTGTGGTACACTAAGAGGCTGCATCAACCCTGATGGCCTTTGGGTTTCAGCCTTGACTTGTTGGCAAGTCATACATTTGGCAATGTATTTAGCTACATCAGATTTCATCCCCTTCCACCAGAAGTCTCTTTTCAAATTTTGGTACATTTTGGTGTTGCCTGGGTGTATGGAGCATTTACTTCTGTGATATTCATTCAATATCTCTTTCTTCAATTTTGTGTCCTCTGGTACACACATCCTATTTTGGTATCTCATATAACCATTTTTATCAATATGGTGATTCATCACTTCCTCCCCTTCTGAGAGGAGCATTTTCTTCTCTAATAAGTTGGCATCCTGTTCTTGCATTTTTCCTACCTTCAGAATTAAATCTGGTTGAAGTGTCATTAAGCTTAACTTCCCTTTATCTTCTTGTGCACCATGCATCTGCTCATCAATGTGCACACAACCATTCTCCCCAATTTCTAACTCAGTTAGCAAAGATAAGTCTTTAAATTCTTCTATCATTATCATAGCCAATTTAGCATGCTGTCTACTTAGAGCATCTGCAACTTTGTTTGCTTTGCCTAGTGTATAGAGTATGTCAAAGTCATAGGCAGCTAAGAACTCCACCCATCTATGTTGCCTCATGTTCAAATCTTTTTGTGAAAACAAATATTTTAGAGACTTGTGGTCAGTGTAAAGTTCAAACTTAGTGCCTAACAAATAATGTCTCCAAAGTTTCAAAGCATAGATCACAGCTGCTAATTCAAGGTCATGTGTGGCATACCTTACTTCATGGGGTTTAAGTTGTCTGGATGCATATGCAATGACTTGGCCTTGTTGCATCAACACTGCACCCAAGCCAAATCCACTAGCATCAGTGTATACAACTAATTCTTCATTTCCATGAGGTACCTTTAAAATTGGAGCATTCACCAATGCCTCCTTCAACTGTTCAAAAGACTTTTCACATTTTTCTGACCAAACAAAAGCTTGGTTCTTCCTGGTTAGGTTATTGAGTGGTGTAGAAATTTTTGAAAAATCTTTTATAAATCTCCTATAATACCCTGCCATCCCCATAAATGACCTTACTTCACTCACAGTGCTTGGCCTCTTCCATGCTTGAATAGCCACTACTTTATTGGGGTTCACAGAAATTCCTTGGACAGATATAACATGACCAAGAAAATGCACTTCTTCTTTCCAAAATTCACATTTTGAGTATTTTGCCTTTAAGTCTTTTTCCCTTAGTCTAGACAAAACCATGTGCAGATGGCTTTCATGCTCTTCCATTGTTTTGGAATAAATTAAAATGTCATCTATAAAAATAAGCACAAACTTGTCTAAATAATCTCTAAAGGTTCTGTTCATTAAATCTACAAAGTATGATGGTGCATTGGTCAAGCCAAATGGCATAACCAAAAATTCATACAACCCATATCTAGTGTTAAAGGCAGTGTACTTGATGCTTGATTCTTCCACCTTCATTTGATGAAAACCAGATGCTAAATCTAGCCTAGAGAATACTCTTGCTCTAGCCAATTGATCAAAAAGATCATCTATTCTTGGCAGTGGGTATTTATTTTTAATGGTTACCTTGTTCAATTTCCTATAATCTATGTAGAGTCTCAAAGTACCATCTTGTTTCTTAACAAACACCACTGGTGCCCCCCAGCAAGAATTACTGGGTCTTATAAAACCCTTATTTTCTAATTCCTCTAATTGTTTCTTTAATTCTAGTTCATTTGGCCCCATTCTTGTTGGCTTTTTAATCACTGGGCTTGCTCCTAGGACTAAATGAATTTGGAATTCCACTGGCCTATGGTTTGGAACACCATTAACCTCCTCAAAAACATCCAAGTATTTATTGACTATGGGAATTTCCTCAATAATATGTTTACTGGAATCTTTACCCAAATCAATCAAATGACACAATTTTCTTCCTTTGGACACTTCACACAAAATTGTGATCCTCTGGCTTCCATGGTTTTGCAATGATATGGTGGATGAGTCTAAGTTAATTATAGCTTTGAATTGCTTTAACCAGTCTACTCCCAAAATGACACCTATGTTTGGGTAATTTAAAACATATAAACTGGAAATAAAAGTATCTCCTCCTATGTTTAATCCCACATCCACACAGATCATGTTTAAAACACTAGAACTTCCCAGTGGACTTTGTATATGTAAAGGGGTTTCAACCAATATGCAACTTAATTTCAGCATTTTAACGAATTCATAGGAAATTAAAGAATGAGTTGCTCCTGTATCATATACTACTGCTATGGGTACATTACAAATAAATAGTGTACCTTCCACTTGACTGTGCTTCTCAGCATTGATCTCCACTGTTTTGCCTTTTTCTTCCAAGTTTGCTAATTTTCCTTGCTGCCTATTCTCAGGACAATTTCTTTTCATGTGCCCTTCTTTCCCACATAAATAACACTTGAAAGCTCCTCCTTTCAATTCTGGATATCTTGGTTTGATATGTCCTTCTTTTCCACACTGATGGCACACAATCTTCTTGGTTTCCTTAGCTTTGACATCTCCAGTGCCTTTGTTACTGGCCTCTTCCTTCTTCTTATCATAAGGATGATACCTCCCCTTACCTTTCTTGGTGTTATTGTTCTTAAAATTTCTGAACTTCTCCCTTTCCTTGTCATGATGTTCCAACCTCAAAGCTAAGTCTATCACATGGTCAAAAGTCCTGTCAGCATAGGGTAACATGGCTCTGCTAAGTCCTGGGTTCAAACCTTTTATGTACCTATCATTTTTGGATGCCTCATCTGCCACAAGCATTGCTCCATATGTGGAAAGCCCCTCAAACTTTTGAGTGTACTCTGTGACAGTCATGGTTCCTTGTCTAAGTCTAATAAATTCTTCTAGCAAGGTAGTCTTAGCTGATGCTGGTACAAACCTTGCTTCCAACATCTCTTTGAATTGATTCCAAGTGATTTCATTCTCATTTCTTCCTACAATGATTACTTCCCACCAGCTTAAAGCTACTCCTTTTAGCTGTCTTGAAGCCACTTGCCTCTTTCTTTGATCATCAAGTTGCATGTCATTGAAAATTCTTTCCAATGTTCTCAACCATGTTTGAATTTCCATAATACTTTCTGTCCCTTCAAAGCTTTTGCCTCCTAAGTGAGTATATGTCTTAAGTAATTTTGAGAGTTCTTCATAGGGATTTTCTTGCCTTTGTCCTGCCACATCCCTAAATGCTCTCACCAAGTCTTGCAGATTGACCATTGGTGGTGCATGGGAAGATCCTGCTCCCTGATTTGGTGGTCTCCCTACCATAGTTTGCTAATAATAATTTACATAGCTGGTTAGTTTGATTGGTAATTTCATTATTTCAGTGGTTTTTATTCACACTGTAAACATTGATATATATTTAGTTCCTTTAAATTTTATTTCTATCTAAGAACTTGATCTTTACTTCTACTATGTTGAATAACATAGCTCTGATACCAAATGAAATGACCCTCTCTTCTCTACCTTCATTTTGTAAGGATTTTTTCTTTTTTTTTTAGAGATGATATATGTATATATCATTTATTAACAAATATATTTTTCCAGAGTCATTTTTTTTTCCAATAAACAAACTTTATCCAGGATCAAAATTTTTACCAATATAGATATATCAGTGCAACCACAAGAATATGCACACACATATGAAGATGCATGTGCCCCTCTGGTTTAATCAGGTTATGGCAAACAAGAGGTTACAGTGATTGATTAATTTTAATCAATCCCCACATAGCTTAATTTCATTTTATTATTTAAGTAATGAAAATCTTATTCATATAGGTAATAGTATGGGTTTTTATTCTTTGATAGCTTGCTGGATTCTCCATGAAATATGATTCATAGAACCCAGATAATTATGTTATGATTATCTGTAAAATCAATTGTATTGTGTCTGTGCTTTGAAAATGATATAAGCTTATATCATTTCCTATGTTTGCTTTCTTATAATATCTACCTTATATGCAAACTCATGTCTGGGATATTCTTAAGTGAATCATCATATTCCAGAAGCTTGATTCCTTGATACCAAGGTACTAGACTAAGTGAAATGCAGTCCGGGGTGAGTTTCCTCACACATGGATACTTAGCAAATAAAATATGGATTAAACAGACTCTCTACTCAGACATATTTCAGAAGGTCTTAAAATGCATTTTGCCCAAAGCTTTAGTAAAGAGGGATTCAGATTTTATGTTAAAATTAATAAGGTACTGGTGTGACAGTGTCTGAGCAAATCATATCTGAACATGTAAATAATTTACTAATATGGATCTAACATCACTATCTTATAAAATCCCTACTGGTGATCTAACTTACAAAATTTTAGCTAAAACTTTTCAACATTCCAGTTAATAAAACTCAGATATTTTCAATACTAGTTCCAAGTCAAATTCTCAAAATACTTAACCAAATGTCCAACATCACTCTGTACTTAGTACAATGGGAATTTCTTTTTAAAATATCATACATGCAAATTTCATCTTGTAAGCTCTTATCTATCTAATTCTAGCATGCTATAATCTTCTTCTCAATGCTTTGCTTCTACTCCTATCTAGAGGCTGCTGTCCCTGAAAAAGCATTTGAAGCTGCCTCATTTTAAATGAGACACCCCAGATGCCATTAGCACACTAGGGTCAGACACATGTCTGGTATGAGAAAATTCACAAAAGCAATTAATTAATTAGGTTAAAATCAAGTTAAGTACATATACATGAAGTTCTGCCCTTTTTAAACAGGTAATACTTGTGTGCATGCTCTGTGTCATTGTGCATGTGCATATTTTAATCTTTCTTTCCAAAGACTACATATCTAAATATGGTACATACATTCAAGCATACAATTCAGTCATAGTCAAACAATCATTCACACCAAACAGGAAAATAACCAATATGAGTTAAATCATTTATTTCATCCTCATATTTTAATTCTGGGAAAAACTCTAGTTTCCTCATCATATCAAATATTTTTCCCTTGGTATATTTATCTATCCTGGTCTCATCTGCAATATTTATGAATCAATGGACACACTGTAATGAACTAATTCACTCCATTACACAAAGATCTCAGGACTTGAACAAGCCATGTGTCAACTTGCATTACTCAAGAACACAAGTCATTCCTGCAGTAATCTTGACCCCATTTCCTAATCAAATTCTTAGGTACTTTCTCTTTTTAAATTTTCCAGAGCAAACCCAATCAGTGAGTTATTTTACAAAAACAAGCATTCACCTCATAGCATTCCTTATCATTCTCATAAACGAACAGAGACAACCAAGCAATTTTAGTATTGGTACTTATTAAAACATGTTCTTGCAATTTTAAAGAGATATAGACAACTAACATTGGTTTATGGCTCTATGGGAAGATTTTATTGCAAACATCTGTGCTTTAGTTAACTCAGATTAACCAAGCTTCCTAAATCACAAAATCTATTTGCTGGGTGGATATTGTATATTTTCTTTGAATCAGGAGTGTCAGCACATAGGCAAGCCTATTGCACTCCTAATTCCTTTTCATTTTAAGCCTCAGCACATATACATATGTATATTGCAGCCCATAAGTTTATCAGTCTTTTTGGTTTGAGCCAAAACCAACATTACTTGCTTGTATTCAACATATTATTTTCTGGGTATTTATTATATTTCCATCCAACATCATATCAGAAAGGGATCTGGGTTTTTAAATTACTTATTCATACATACTGATCATATTAAGAATATTCACAGAATAAAACAATCAGAACAACCATCAAGCAATAAAGCATTCTTAATTTCTAAAGAAAACAATCTCATACTCTTTTCAGAAAAATTAATTTATAACAGGCTGCCTTCTTTAGGACTTAGTGTCTTAAGTTGTTGAGTGAGTTTTGTCACCTAGTTCTCTTCTTTGCTTCCTTAATTAATTGATGAACTTCTGCCTTTAGCCTCAAGCTCTTTTCCTTCCCTTGCCTTATGATTTCTATGGTGTTGTTTCTTTTTTTTTCAAAGTTCTTTTCTGAGAAGGAGAGGAGGCTGCTGCATATACATATACATATACAGGGTCCTCCTTAGGGTTTTGGGTATTGGCTAAAGCCATTTTTGCCCACCAGAAAAATTATGTTACCTACATTTTATTTGAACCCAAAATTCTACCCTTCCCGGCTTAATTTAGGTGAAGAGAAAAGTGGTTATATTCTTTTTGGTTAATTTCAGAAATTTGCTTTTCAGAAAATACTTTTTCCTTTGTCTACAATCATGCTAAAAATGTGACTTGATTTGTTATTTATCAAATACTCTTCCTAATTCTGCCTATACCAAGCATTTCCCTGTTTTGTCTTATTTTTCCTATTTTTAGCTTTCATGTAAATGGTATGTACTTCCTTTATTTATTTACAAGAGGACTACTCCTTTTTATATCCTCATTTTTTTTCTTTCTGCCCATATACTAAAATATGTCTATATATTTTATTTTACTAATTTGAACTCTAGTATTTTATTAACATATATATATACATAAGTCTTACTGAAATAATTAGTACACCCATATATATATTTATACATCATTCTGTATTGACACACACATGCACATGTACACTCAAAAATATTCAGTAGCATCCATATATGTATATTTACTTATGTATACAGCTTTTAAGGATTTAATCTATATATATATATATATTCCCATACATATCAATATGTATTTATTCTTAGAGTTCAGGGATTTTAGCTTTAGTTCATGTGCATTTCCTGTGCACACATGTACACACATACTGATACACTATCAAGCTATATCAATTCCCTTTCAAAATTTATTCAAAATTTATTTTGAATTTATTTATATTTTTCAGAATAAATTCCTAAAATCTTGGGTCATTACATACACCCCTCCTTTTAGAAATTGTGTCCCACAATTTTCCTAAGCTTAAAATGAATTTTAAACTTAATTCAGAGAACAGGTACATTCTCAACCAAATAGATTTTTAGTTCTATAATAACTAAAAATATATGCATCTAAAATAAAGAAAACAATCAAAAATCAGAATTACCTTTTAATCTGAAAATAACTTAGGATAATTCATCCTAACTTTGTCTTCTAATTCCCATGTGCAATCACTAGGATCAAGACTCCACTGTACCTTTACAAGTTTCAGAGATTTATTCCTCAACTTCTTCACATCTTTTGCCAAAATTCCTACTGGATCCTTTTCATAAATCAAATTAGGATTTATCTGCACATGGGTTGGGGTCTCAAGAATTTCTGCCTTGTCATGGACCCATCTTCTCAATTGTGATACATGAAAAACATCATGTATACCTTGCATGTTTTCTGGTAATTCCAACTTATATGCCAAGGGACCAATTCTTTCCAGAATTCTGTATGGTCCAATATATCTTGGGGTTAACTTGCCTTGTTTCCCAAACCTCGGCACGTTTTTCATAGGTGAGATTTTGATGAAAACAAAATTTCCCACTTCATATTCTACCTGCCTCCTTCTCATATCTGCAAATTTCTTTTGCCTATCTTGTGCTGCTGCCATTCTTCTTCTTATCAACTCAATTTTCTCCTTAGTTTCTTGTATGTACTCAGGTCCTAAAATAGACCTTTCTCCTGCTTCTACCCAACAAACAGGTGACAAACAGGGTTTACCATATAAGGCTTCAAATGGAGCCATTCCTATAGTGCTTTGATAGCTGTTGTTGTATGTAAATTCAACTAGATGAAGATAATCTTCCCAGTTGCCCCCAAAGTCCAGTACACATGCTCTCAACATGTCCTCCAAAACCTTGTTTACTACCTCAGTCTGCCCATCTGATTGAGGATGGTAGGCAGTACTTAGGCATAGTTCACTTCCCATTGCTTCTTGAAAGCTTCTCCAGAATTTTGAGGTGAAGATGGTATCCCTATCACTCACAATGGTTTTGGGAATGCCATGTAACTTTAACACTTCCTTTATAAAAATTTGAGCTAATTTTGGTGCTGTCCTTTCTGACTTGACTGGGATGAAGTGTGCTACCTTGGTTAGCCTATCAACTATCACCCATATGCTTGTATTGCCTCTCTTAGATCTAGGCAGTCCATCTATGAAGTCCATAGATATGTCTTCCCACTTCCACTGTGGTACACTAAGAGGCTGCATCAACCCTGATGGCCTTTGGGTTTCAGCCTTGACTTGTTGGCAAGTCATACATTTGGCAATGTATTTAGCTACATCAGATTTCATCCCCTTCCACCAGAAGTCTCTTTTCAAATTTTGGTACATTTTGGTGTTGCCTGGGTGTATGGAGTATTTACTTCTGTGATATTCATTCAATATCTCTTTCTTCAATTCTGTGTCCTCTGGTACACACATCCTATTTTGGTATCTCATATAACCATTTTTATCAATATGGTGATTCATCACTTCCTCCCCTTTTGAGAGGAGCATTTTCTTCTCTAATAAGTTGGCATCCTGTTCTTGCATTTTTCCTACCTTCAGAATTAAATCTGGTTGAAGTGTCATTAAGCTTAACTTCCCTTTATCTTCTTGTGCACCATGCATCTGCTCATCAATGTGCACACAACCATTCTCCCCAATTTCTAACTCAGTTAGCAAAGATAAGTCTTTAAATTCTTCTATCATTATCATAGCCAATTTAGCATGCTGTCTACTTAGAGCATCTGCAACTTTGTTTGCTTTGCCTAGTGTATAGAGTATGTCAAAGTCATAGGCAGCTAAGAACTCCACCCATCTATGTTGCCTCATGTTCAAATCTTTTTGTGAAAACAAATATTTTAGAGACTTGTGGTCAGTGTAAAGTTCAAACTTAGTGCCTAACAAATAATGTCTCCAAAGTTTCAAAGCATAGATCACAGCTGCTAATTCAAGGTCATGTGTGGCATACCTTACTTCATGGGGTTTAAGTTGTCTGGATGCATATGCAATGACTTGGCCTTGTTGCATCAACACTGCACCCAAGCCAAATCCACTAGCATCAGTGTATACAACTAATTCTTCATTTCCATGAGGTACCTTTAAAATTGGAGCATTCACCAATGCCTCCTTCAACTGTTCAAAAGACTTTTCACATTTTTCTGACCAAACAAAAGCTTGGTTCTTCCTGGTTAGGTTATTGAGTGGTGTAGAAATTTTTGAAAAATCTTTTATAAATCTCCTATAATACCCTGCCATCCCCATAAATGACCTTACTTCACTCACAGTGCTTGGCCTCTTCCATGCTTGAATAGCCACTACTTTATTGGGGTTCACAGAAATTCCTTGGACAGATATAACATGACCAAGAAAATGCACTTCTTCTTTCCAAAATTCACATTTTGAGTATTTTGCCTTTAAGTCTTTTTCCCTTAGTCTAGACAAAACCATGTGCAGATGGCTTTCATGCTCTTCCATTGTTTTGGAATAAATTAAAATGTCATCTATAAAAATAAGCACAAACTTGTCTGAATAATCTCTAAAGGTTTTGTTCATTAAATCTACAAAGTATGATGGTGCATTGGTCAAGCCAAATGGCATAACCAAAAATTCATACAACCCATATCTAGTGTTAAAGGCAGTGTACTTGATGCTTGATTCTTCCACCTTCATTTGATGAAAACCAGATGCTAAATCTAGCCTAGAGAATACTCTTGCTCCAGCCAATTGATCAAAAAGATCATCTATTCTTGGCAGTGGGTATTTATTTTTAATGGTTACCTTGTTCAATTTCCTATAATCTATGTAGAGTCTCAAAGTACCATCTTATTTCTTAACAAACACCACTGGTTCCCCCCAGCAAGAATTACTGGGTCTTATAAAACCCTTATTTTCTAATTCCTCTAATTGTTTCTTTAATTCTTTTAGTTCATTTGGCCCCATTCTTGTTGGCTTTTTAATCACTGGGCTTGCTCCTAGGACTAAATGAATTTGGAATTCCACTGGCCTATGGTTTGGAACACCATTAACCTCCTCAAAAACATCCAAGTATTTATTGACTATGGGAATTTCCTTAATAATATGTTTACTGGAATCTTTACCCAAATCAATCAAATGACACAATTTTCTTCCTTTGGACACTTCACACAAAATTGTGATCCTCTGGCTTCCATGGTTTTGCAATGATATGGTGGATGAGTCTAAGTTAATTATAGCTTTGAATTGCTTTAACCAGTCTACTCCCAAAATGACACATATGTTTGGGTAATTTAAAACATATAAACTGGAAATAAAAGTATCTCCTCCTATGTTTAATCCCACATCCACACAGATCATGTTTAAAACACTAGAACTTCCCAGTGGACTTTGTATATGTAAAGGGGTTTCAACCAATATGCAACTTAATTTCAGCATTTTAACGAATTCATAGGAAATTAAAGAATGAGTTGCTCCTGTATCATATACTACTGCTATGGGTACATTACAAATAAATAGTGTACCTTCCACTTGACTGTGCTTCTCAGCATTGATCTCCACTGTTTTGCCTTTTTCTTCCAAGTTTGCTAATTTTCCTTGCTGCCTATTCTCAGGAAAATTTCTTTTCATGTGCCCTTCTTTCCCACATAAATAACACTTGAAAGCTCCTCCTTTCAATTCTGGATATCTTGGTTTGATATGTCCTTCTTTTCCACACTGATGGCACACAATCTTCTTGGTTTCCTTAGCTTTGACATCTCCAGTGCCTTTGTTACTGGCCTCTTCCTTCTTCTTATCATAAGGATGATACCTCCCCTTACCTTTCTTGGTGTTATTGTTCTTAAAATTTCTGAACTTCTCCCTTTCCTTGTCATGCTGTTCCAACCTCAAAGCTAAGTCTATCACATAGTCAAAAGTCCTGTAAGCATAGGGTAACATGGCTCTGCTAAGTCCTGGGTTCAAACCTTTTATGTACCTATCATTTTTGGATGCCTCATCTGCCACAAGCATTGCTCCATATGTGGAAAGCCCCTCAAACTTTTGAGTGTACTCTGTGACAGTCATGGTTCCTTGTCTAAGTCTAATAAATTCTTCTAGCAAGGTAGTCTTAGCTGATGCTGGTACAAACCTTGCTTCCAACATCTCTTTGAATTGATTCCAAGTGATTTCATTCTCATTTCTTCCTGCAATGATTACTTCCCACCAGCTTAAAGCTACTCCTTTTAGCTGTCATGAAGCCACTTGCCTCTTTCTTTGATCATCAAGTTGCATGTCATTGAAAATTCTTTCCAATGTTCTCAACCATGTTTGAATTTCCATAATACTTTCTGTCCCTTCAAAGCTTTTGCCTCCTAAATGAGTATATGTCTTAAGTAATTTTGAGAGTTCTTCATAGGGATTTTCTTGCCTTTGTCCTGCCACATCCCTAAATGCTCTCACCAAGTCTTGCAGATTGACCATTGGTGGTGCATGGGAAGATCCTGCTCCCTGATTTGGTGGTCTCCCTACCATAGTTTGCTAATAATAATTTACATAGCTGGTTAGTTTGATTGGTAATTTTATTATTTCAGTGGTTTTTATTCACACTGTAAACATTGATATATATTTAGTTCCTTTAAATTTTATTTCTATCTATGAACTTGATCTTTACTTCTACTATGTTGAATAACATAGCTCTGATACCAAATGAAATGACCCTCTCTTCTCTACCTTCATTTTGTAAGGATTTTTTCTTTTTTTTTTTAGAGATGATATATGTATATATCATTTATTAACAAATATATTTTTCCAGAGTCATTTTTTTCCAATAAACAAACTTTATCCAGGATCAAAATTTTTACCAATATAGATATATCAGTGCAACCACAAGAATATGCACACACATATGAAGATGCATGTGCCCCTCTGGTTTAATCAGGTTATGGCAAACAAGAGGTTACAGTGATTGATTAATTTTAATCAATCCCCACATAGCTTAATTTCATTTTATTATTTAAGTAATGAAAATCTTATTCATATAGGTAATAGTATGGGTTTTTATTCTTTGATAGCTTGCTGGATTCTCCATGAAATATGATTCATAGAACCCAGATAATTAAGTTATGATTATCTGTAAAATCAATTGTATTGTGTCTATGCTTTGAAAATGATATAAGCTTATATCATTTCCTATGTTTGCTTTCTTATAATATCTACCTTATATGCAAACTCATGTCTGGGATATTCTTAAGTGAATCATCATATTCCAGAAGCTTGATTCCTTGATACCAAGGTACTAGACTAAGTGAAATGCAGTCCGGGGTGAGTTTCCTCACACATGGATACTTAGCAAATAAAATATGGATTAAACAGACTCTCTACTCAGACATATTTCAGAAGGTCTTAAAATGCATTTTGCCCAAAGCTTTAGTAAAGAGGGATTCAGATTTTATGTTAAAATTACTAAGGTACTGGTGTGACAGTGTCTGAGCAAATCATATCTGAACATGTAAATAATTTACTAATATGGATCTAACATCACTATCTTATAAAATCCCTACTGGTGATCTAACTTACAAAATTTTAGCTAAAACTTTTCAACATTCCAGATAATAAAACTCAGATATTTTCAATACTAGTTCCAAGTCAAATTCTCAAAATACTTAACCAAATGTCCAACATCACTCTGTACTTAGTACAATGGGAATTTCTTTTTAAAATATCATACATGCAAATTTCATCTTGTAAGCTCTTATCTATCTAATTCTAGCATGCTATAATCTTCTTCTCAATGCTTTGCTTCTACTCCTATCTAGAGGCTACTGTCCCTGAAAAAGCATTTGAAGCTGCCTCATTTTAAATGAGACACCCCAGATGCCATTAGCACACTAGGGTCAGACACATGTCTGGTATGAGAAAATTCACAAAAGCAATTAATTAATTAGGTTAAAATCAAGTTAAGTACATATACATGAAGTTCTGCCCTTTTTAAACAGGTAATACTTGTGTGCATGCTCTGTGTCATTGTGCATGTGCATATTTTAATCTTTCTTTCCAAAGACTACATATCTAAATATGGTACATACATTCAAGCATACAATTCAGTCATAGTCAAACAATCATTCACACCAAACAGGAAAATAACCAATATGAGTTAAATCATTTATTTCATCCTCATATTTTAATTCTGGGAAAAACTCTAGTTTCCTCATCATATCAAATATTTTTCCCTTGGTATATTTATCTATCCTGGTCTCATCTGCAATATTTATGAATCAATGGACACACTGTAATGAACTAATTCACTCCATTACACAAAGATCTCAGGACTTGAACAAGCCATGTGTCAACTTGCATTACTCAAGAACACAAGTCATTCCTGCAGTAATCTTGACCCCATTTCCTAATCAAATTCTTAGGTACTTTCTCTTTTTAAATTTTCCAGAGCAAACCCAATCAGTGAGTTATTTTACAAAAACAAGCATTCACCTCATAGCATTCCTTATCATTCTCATAAACGAACAGAGACAACCAAGCAATTTTAGTATTGGTACTTATTAAAACATGTTCTTGCAATTTTAAAGAGATATAGACAACTAACATTGGTTTATGGCTCTATGGGAAGATTTTATTGCAAACATCTGTGCTTTAGTTAACTCAGATTAACCAAGCTTCCTAAATCACAAAATCTATTTGCTGGGTGGATATTGTATATTTTCTTTGAATCAGGAGTGTCAGCACATAGGCAAGCCTATTGCACTCCTAATTCCTTTTCATTTTAAGCCTCAGCACATATACATATGTATATTGCATCCCATAAGTTTATCAGTCTTTCTGGTTTGAGCCAAAACCAACATTACTTGCTTGTATTCAACATATTATTTTCTGGGTATTTATTATATTTCCATCCAACATCATATCAGAAAGGGATCTGGGTTTTTAAATTACTTATTCATACATACTGATCATATTAAGAATATTCACAGAATAAAACAATCAGAACAACCATCAAGCATTAAAGCATTCTTAATTTCTAAAGAAAACAATCTCATACTCTTTTGAGAAAAATTAGTTTATAACAGGCTGCCTTCTTTAGGACTTAGTGTCTTAAGTTGTTGAGTGAGTTTTCTCACCTAGTTCTCTTCTTTGCTTCCTTAATTAATTGATGAACTTCTGCCTTTAACCTCAAGCTCTTTTCCTTCCCTTGCCTTATGATTTCCATGGTGTTATTTCTTTTTTTTTCAAAGTTCTTTTCTGAGAAGGAGAGGAGGCTGCTGCATATACATATATATATAGGGTCCTTCTTAGGGTTTTGGGTATTGGCTAAAGCCATTTTTGCCCACCAGAAAAATTATGTTACCTACATTTTATTTGAATCCAAAATTCTACCCTTCCCGGCTTAATTTAGGTGAAGAGAAAAGTGGTTATATTCTTTTTGGTTAATTTCAGAAATTTGCTTTTCAGAAAATACTTTTTCCTTTGTCTACAATCATGCTAAAAATGTGACTTGATTTGTTATTTATCAAATACTCTTCCTAATTCTGCTTATACCAAGCATTTCCCTATTTTGTCTTATTTTTCCTATTTTTAGCTTTCATGTAAATGGTATGTACTTCCTTTATTTATTTACAAGAGGACTACTCCTTTTTATATCCTTATTTTTTTTTTCTACCCATATACTAAAATATGTCTATATATTTTATTTTACTAATTTGAACTCTAGTATTTTATTAACATATATATATACATAAGTCTTACTGAAATAATTAGTACACCCATATATATATTTATACATCATTCTGTATTGACACACACATGCACATGTACACTCAAAAATATTCAGTAGCATCCATATATGTATATTTACTTATGTATACAGCTTTTAAGGATTTAATCTATATATATATATATTCCCATACATATCAATATGTATTTATTCTTAGAGTTCAGGGATTTTAGCTTTAGTTCATGTGCATTTCCTGTGCACACATGTACACACATACTGATACACTATCAAGCTATATCAATTCCCTTTCAAAATTTATTCAAAATTTATTTTGAATTTATTTTTATTTTTCAGAATAAATTCCTAAAATCTTGGGTCATTACAAAACGGAAGTTTTGAATTTGAAAATTTAGTTTAAATATAATACGTCTTGTTTGAGTTTTGAAATTATTTTGGAAACTATGGTTTGAAAGGATTATACAAGTTATACAGTATATATGGATTTTAAACCATTTTGAAGTATATTAAATGAAGTATTTTGGGAATTTAAATTTAATTCAAATAGAACATGCCGAATACGGCAGTTCATTGATTTTCCAATGTATACTTTGAAAGGATATAACTTGAGTTAATTTAATCGGATTTTCCCAAAACGAAAAAACTTTGTTTTCAAATAATAATAGCTTTTATATAAAGGAAAGAATCTCCAGTTTTGTGAAAGGATTTAGAATTTGTTAAAGATTGGTGAACCTTGTTTCAAATTGAAGTGGATTTTAAAAGGTGAATCTTTTGTTTAAAAGATAAAAAGGTGGATCTTTTGTGTAAAAGATTAAAAGGTGGATCTTTTGTTTAAAAGATTAAAGTGGAATTTTGTTTAAACCATTTAAAAGGAAAGGTTTTGGGGATTAAAAAATTGTGACTTAACTAAGATCCCAATATAGCCATATGATTTTTAAAATTAGCGCTCATCATTCCGTTTAGCCGGGAGAGGACTTTGTGTCATAAAACCCATTCTGAATAGTGATACAACGAAATAGAGTGCTTTTGAAGACGGTGGTGAAGACCGGGTATTTTCGAAAACGAAAGGATTACCTGTCGAATGTCTCTGCATTGGCTGAACCCCGGTATAGAGATTTATATCACCCTTTGTGATGGGGAGTCCGGACGTGATTAGGGATTATCTAGATTTGCAAGGACTTCTTTGTAGTGCCTTCGGTTCTGTTCGGACCCGGAACAGACTTGTATGGTTGTATGTCTGACATTACACTTTGAGATATAAAGCTAGTTTCTATCAAATACATTTCTGTTTGGTGGCAGAGAATTTATTCTCTTAGCTTAACATCCTTCTCTGAGACGTATGAGCTCAGGGGTTATGTAGTTGATGGTTACTAGTGATACATTCCCAATTTGGTAATGTGGCATGCTAAGTGTTGCTGATCATTTGTTGATCGAAGCATGGCTTTTGTGAAAAGCGTAGCTTTATGGATGAGACCTCGTCGGACCTCACAACCCGAAATGGTCGAAACAGGAAGGATGCGGCAAGGTTGTTTGGGGGTAGCGCCCTAAGGGTATGTCCATTTCCTTCTGGAAAAGGGTGGTATCATGGTATGGAGCCCAGATATTTAACCTATGTGGTTGCTGCAAATTTATTACTTTGTGGTTGGTGTTGAGGATCCTCGGATAAAGGTCGGTAACGACCGAGGACGGCATAACTCGTAGGGTTGTCTACTTACAGCTTTATTACAACGTGAGGTAACCCGGCCTTGTGTTGGTAGAGATCCGTTTAGGTTCTCGGGGCGTCCCTCCAAAGGCGTACCCATTCGGTAAGGAAGTTACTTAGCCTGGCAATTTGTTGGAAATCCAAAGAAACAATACGCGCCCTGTATGGTTATAGTTGTATAACCTGCCATGGAATGTGGTGGTAACCTGCTATTGAACATGGTAGCTATAGTAAGCATACTACGAAATGTGTATGCTGGCTAAGATTAATATTATACTTTCAAAATGTCTTCCACACTATGCACTAATAATAATATCAAAAAGATTTTGCGTATCAAGCATGTTTGACTATCATAAGGAGAAATCTCCTCCAATTCTGCGTTTGCATTGTGTTAGTGGCGGGAGGCCTTATGGTAGTTTCATTTTCCAAAAAGCATAGCGAATTTCTTTTTATTTATTTTTTTCAAATAAACTGTTTTTGTTTGCTCACACCAGTCCCATGACCGACCTGGAGTTTATTGTTCCCTTTCTAAACTCTGGGTGCCCATATTTTCCACACAGGCAGCCTAGAGTCAGGTTATCAGTAGTTTAGATAGTAGATGTAGATTTGAAGTCTTTAGATCTAGAAGTTTTTGGGATGCACCGAGTTTGCTTAATCAACATGATTGGGGATTCTAGCTATCTTTGGTTTGGAGTCTTTGGAGTTTGTCTATGAAGATGCAGTCGTTGGATTCTATCTCACTCTCTCACTTCCTTTTGGAAGGCCATATTGGAGTTATCTTTCCGCTGCTGTTGTTTCCGCTGTTGTGTAAAAATTTTTTTGGCTCTGATATTATTTTGGGCATCTGTTGTATCATATTGTTTAAGATATTATATGAATTGTTGTGTATCAATGATATTATTCATTCTTTTTCTGCTGTGTTGTTTACTTAATGTGTTATAAGCTCCATCTGAACTGAAGTTCGACGTTTGAATCTCCGGTAGTCGAATACAAGTGAGGTATTTGATGTCGATTTTCGAACGCTGGATTTTGGGTCGTGACAAGTGGTATCAGAGCAGAAGGTTGAGTAAGAACTTTAGCTCAGGAGTATAACACATTAGGTCACTCATTAGAGATAGGGATATAAATGGCCTAGAATGAGTATCCATAAGATATCTTGTCCGAACGTCTCAGTAAATTCCCTTACTATTTACTGATAGTGAGTATGAGTGCAAGAAGAGGATGTGGTAGGGGACAGGAAAGTACCACTACAATTGGTCAATAACCTGTAACAACAAGGAAACAACATTTTTCTATCAATCCTCTTTAATCACCATCCAATTTCAATTCTTTGAAGGCTTCGTGGTAGCTCCAAGAAGAAGCTTCGGTATGGTGGTGGCCTTGCGAATCGTTATAGATAAGTTCCTAATTCGTAATCTTTCCATCAATTCCTATCTTTTTTAAACTTTAATAAAATTGAAATTTTTATTTAAAATAAATTGATTAACAAAATATGGAACTAAATTAGATTGTATCGATAAAACGATTTCGGTCAAAACTAAACTTGAGAATTTTGTAAGTCCGAAGAGGGACAAGCTAGTGTATATTTTAGGATATTCTGGTCTGAGTTGAGTATCCATTTGTATGTCCTTTTGGGTCCCGATATATATTCTACAAATGGTTAGTTATCCCTTCGGACTAACCAATCCCCCTGCATATTTCGTAGATCAGATGACTCGAATAATTTATAAAGTACTCGTAGTTATAGATGATATTCTGATCTGGTAAGCCAAATGTAGAATAGATATTTCTAATTGATCTGGAAAACCATTTCTCTATCTTTCATCTATTCTTTGTTGTCTCACTGTCTAGCAAATTTCGAGGACGAAATTTTCTTAAGGGGGGGAATTTGTAACGATCCCGTTTTTAAGCCAAATTTAAAATTGGTAATTAATATAATTTTTGGGATTAATTTGTAAATTAATTTGAGATTTTCCAAAATAAATGAGATAAGTGTTGTTTATATGTATAAATTTATTTTAAATTGAATTTTGAATTTGATATTCAAAAATAAATATTTTAAAAATAAATTGAATGTAGAATTTTATCTTTTGAATATATATGTGTGTTCATTTATTAATGAGTTTTTTTGGTTATATAAATATAAAAGGAAAAGTATAAATAAGAAAACATAAACTTATGAAAATTAAATAAAATGGAATAAAGGGTTTTAACATAATTTTAAAAAATAAAATTTAAGTGGAGGATTTAAACATAAAAATGGATGTTAATGACATTTGTTAAATATGTATAACATGCATTTACAAGTGTTAGTTTGTAATAACAACTGGCATTTAATTATCTTTTAAATTAAATTTATATGTAAAAATGATTAGAGAAAAGAAGTAACTAGGCTTCAAAAACTTCTCATCTTCATTTGCTAAAAATTAAAACAAGAGTAAAACAACTTCTGTTCAAAGAGCAAATCAAATAAGCAAGCAAAGTTTAAAACAGTCAACCTGGAAATAAAGCAAATCAAAATCTCAAGAGCAAGTAGATGCAGATCAAATATATCAAGTTCCAGATTAAAAACTCAAGCCTGCTTCTCTGTTTCCAGTTTATGTGAGTAAACTACCTTTATAAAATCTTAAACCTGTTATATCTTGTTTGCATGTGATAAATACTTGAAAGTATGTTGTGAAAAATGTTTCTATGGATGTAAAATATGCTTGCATACCTATATATATGTGGATTTTTTGTATGTATGTCTGTGTACAGGAATATATACCCCTATTCAAATTTACAGACTTAGATTAAGTTCAAAATTAAATTTCCCTTCCTCTAATCTATTATTGTTGATGATGTTTAAATAAAATATGTTTGAATAAACCAGATCTTAATTTTAAAAATATTTTTAAGAATAATTAGTTTAAGTTTTTCTAGAAAATTAAAATAAACAGTGAAACCTCAAAAATATGTCAAATTCGAGTGTCATGATTTCAGGTTTCACCTACATCATCTAAATCACTTTCGAATTCCATGAATTTTGAAAGAAAAATCAAGATTTTTAGGTTTGTTTTGAGAGAGGAATTTGTGGTTGAACGAGAAAGGGATTTTGGGCATTTCCTGGCGATCGGAGCAAGGTAGGTGGTCGTGATCGTAGCTGGAGCATGCTTGGAGGTCGGGGATCTCGAGAAAAGTACTCGGTGAATTTATAATTCACAGTGGTGGCTAAACGTTGGCGATCTATGGTTTTAGACTTAGGTTTGGTCAGCATTGGTTTCCAGGAGATTTTGACGTCGTCAATGCATCGGGATTGACCGAACTAAGGGGATTAGGTGCGTGAGTCTTCGGCGAAGATATGGATGGAGTTTCGAAGGTTCTTGTGGACCAAGGCGGCGGGTCGAGGAGGAAGTCGGATGATCCAGTTCTGTTCCAGTTGTACCCATGTTGCTCAAATTCGATTTTCGAATTTGTTCGAAGTGATGGTGGTTGGATTCGAAGTGGAAGGCCGTAGTTGACTTGCCGGCGATGGCAGTGGTGATCGGAGCGCTGGCGATCATGCGTGCACGTGCACGTGGTGTCTGTAGCATGTCAGTAGGATGGGTAGGGAGGAAGAAAGGGTTTGGTCTCGAGAAAGAAAGGGTTTGGTCTCGGGGAGATAGCGGGTTTGGCTCGGGAATTTTATAATCTGGCTCGGGTTTGCTTTGGTGTATTATCAAGTTTTATAAAAGCAAAAGAAAATGTACTTGTTTTTATGAAAATGTTGACCAATTTTTTAAGTATAAGAAATTATACAAGTTCCAAGTTTTTAAAGAATGAGTTATCAAGTTTTCAAACAATTTTCAAATCTAAATCTTTAAGTTCAAATGTATTTTGAAAATTAATGGATAATTACATAATAATTAAAGGCTAATTAATTAAAGTGATTAATTAAAGGATAACTAATCAAGGTGATTAATTAATTAATGTGATTAATTAAAGGTTAATTAATTATAATTGAAAGTTAATTATTTAATAATTAAAGGATAATTAATTAATTAAAGGTTAATTAATTAATGATTAAAGGTGAATTAATTAATGACTAAAGGTTAATTAATTTATGATTGAAAGATAATTACTTAATGTAATTAATTAAGGATTAATTAATTATGTAATTAACTTAAGGTTATTTTATTTATGTGATTAATTAAGGGATAATTAATTAATTAAGGATAATTAATTAAGATGGATAATTAAGGTTGATTAATTAATTTCATCAATTAATATCAAATGGTTTGTAAGTAATTAATGTTAATTAAGCAAGATTGGGTAATTAATTCATAAGTAATTAATTTAATTGGAAATTAAATTGAATTAATTAGGGATTGAACAACTAATTAATCTTGCTTATAAATAATTAGATTATATTGAATACCTTGAATTGTTTGATATCTCTGATGTGTGATATTCTGTGATATGAATTGCTTTGATTTGAGCAGTGATAAATGTAATTTATTTATCAGTGATAAATTTATATTATTTATCTATGAATTTTTGAATGAAGATAAGCGTTATAGGATTATACCGCTTATCAATATTGCTGTGCTTGAATCTGTGATGATTGATGATATTGTACTGTTGTGTAAAACCCCTGGACTACAAATATGGATTTCACGAGGAAATGGGTTAAGTCACGGATATTTTGAATTTAATATTATTTTATTCAAATGGTGAAAAGTTGAATTTTGAATCCAAATGGTTTTGGAAATGGAAATGGGGTTGAATATGAAAAGCTTTTGAAAAGGAAGTTTTGAATTTGAAAATTTAGTTTAAATATAATACGTCTTGTTTTAGTTTTGAAATTATTTTGGAAACTATGGTTTGAAAGGATTATACAAGTTATACAGTATATATGGATTTTAAACCATTTTGAAGTATATTAAATGAATTATTTTGGGAATTTAAATTTAATTCAAATAGAACTTGTCGAATACGGCAATTCGCTGATTTTCCAATGTATACTTTGAAAGGCTTTAACTTGAGTTAATTTAATCGGATTTCCCCGAAACGAAAAAACTTTGTTTTCAAATAATAATAGATTTTATATAAAGGAAAGAATCTCCAGTTTTGTGAAAGTATTTCGAATTTGTTAAAGATTGGTAAACCTTGTTTCAAATTGAAGTGGATTTTAAAAGGTGAATCTTTTGTTTAAAAGATAAAAAGGTGGATCTTTTCTTTAAAAGATAAAAAGGTGGATCTTTTGTTTAAAAGATTAAAGTGGAATTTTGTTTAAACCGATTAAAAGGAAAGGTTTTGGGGATTAAAAAATTGTGACTTAACTAAGATCCCAATATAGCCATATGGTTTTTAAAATTAGCCCTCATCATTCAGTTTAGCTGGGAGAGGACTTTGTGTCATAAAACCCATTCTGAATAGTGATACGACGAAATAGAGTGCTTTTGAAGACGGTGGTGAAGACGGGTATTTTCGAAAACGAAAGGATTACCTGTCGAATGTCTCTACACTGGCTGATCCCCGGTATAGAGATTTATATCACCCTTTGTGATGGGGAGTCCGGATGTGATTAGGTATTATCCGGATTTGCAAGGACTTATTTGAAGTGCCATCGGTTCTGTTTGAACCCGGAACAGACTTGTATGGTTGTATGTCTGACATTACACTTTGAGATATAAAGCTGGTTTCTATCAAATACATTTCTGTTTGTTGGTGGAGATTTTATTCTCTTAGCTTAACACCCTTCTCTGAGGCGTATGAGCTCAGGGGTTATGTAGTTGATGGTTACTAGTGATACATTCCCAATTTGGTAATGTGGCATGCTAAGTGTTGCTGATCATTTGTTGATCGAAGCATGGCTTTTGTGAAAAGCGTAGCTTTGTGGACGAGACCTCGTCGGACCTCACAACCCGAAATGGTCGAAACAGGAAGGATGCGGCAAGGTTGTTTGGGGGTAGCGCCCTCAGGGTATGTCCATTTCCTTCTGGAAAAAGGTGGTTTCATGGTATGGAGCCCAAAAATTTAACCTATGTGGTTGCTGCAAATTTATTACTTTGTGGTTGGTGTTGAGGATCCTCGGATAAAGGTCGGTAACGACCGGGGATGGCATAGCTCGTAAGGTTATCTAGTTACAACTGTATTACAGCGTGAGGTAACCTGGCCTTGTGTTGGTAGAGATCCGGTTAGGTACTCGGGGAGTCCCTCCAGAGGTGTACCCATTCGGTAAGGAAGTTCCTTAGTCTGACCATTTGTTAGAAATCCAAAGAAACAATACGCGCCCTGTATGGTTATAGTTGTATAACCTGCCATGGAATGTGGTGGTAACTTGCTATTGAACATGGTAGCTATAGTAGGCATACTACAAAATGTGTATGCTGGCTAAGATTAATATTATACTTTCGAAATGTTTTCCACACTATGCACTAATAATAATATCAAAAAGATTTTGCATATCAAGCATGTTTGACTATCATAAGGAGAAATCTCCTCCAATTCTGCATTTGCATTGTGTGTGTAGCGGGAGACCTTATGGTAGTTTAATATTCCAAAAAGCATAGCGAATTTCTTTTAATTTCTTTTGTTCAAATAAACTATTTTTTTTGCTCACACCAGTCCCATGACTGACCTGGAGTTTATTGTTCCCTTTCTAAACTCTGGGTGCCATAATTTTCCACATGGGCAGCCTAGAGTTAGGTTATAAGTAGTTCAGATAGTAGATGTAGATTTGATGTCTTTGGATCTAGAAGTTTTTAGGATGCACCGAGTTTGCTTAATCAACATGATTGGGGATTCGAGCTATCTTTGGTTTGGAGTCTTTGGAGTTTGGCTATGAAGATGCAGTCGTTGGATTCTATCTCACTCTTTCACTTCCTTTTGGAAGGCCATATTGGAGTTATCTTTCCGCTGCTGTTGTTTCCGCTGTTGTGTTTTTTTTTGGCTCTGATATTTTTTTGGGCATCTGCTGTATCATATTGTTTCAGAAATTGTATCAATTGTTGTGTATCAATGATATTATTCATTCTTTTTCCACTGTGTTGTTTACTTAATGTGTTATAAGCTCCATCTGAACTGAAGTTCGACGTTTGAATCTCCGGTGGTCGAATACAAGTGAGGTATTTGATGTCGATTTTCGAACGGTGGATTTCGGGTCGTGACAAGAATAGATCTCAGAAAACTTGAAATTGAATTATTATACCTTGATCCGCTAGTAATCAAAGTTGCGCAGCTGAAGCTGATAGATTGCTTTCCACTGGGCGCATTAATTAGTCTGTCTTTTATCTGTTTGATTGATGTTTGGTTGTTTGAAATTGTAATTAATTGTTTTAAAATCTATATTGAGTAGGAATCATCACTTGAAAGTTGAAACCTGCTCAATACTGATAATAAGACCTTACGTTGCCTTCAATAGTGTAGTTACCTCAAGGAATATTGAAAATTTTATTTTATATAAAATGGATTATTAATCCATAGGTATGATTAATTAGATGGTAAGATGAAATTAAAATTTGGATGTTTGCTTGTTGTATCCGTGAATGAATAAGTGTGTTGTTGGACTGTTATCAATGAATTATTAGTTGCATGTAAATATAAAGGTTAATTGAAAGTATTTTAGCAAAAGCAAGCATCTATTTAAATTAAAAATCTCTTTGATAAAAAATATACATAGATAGGGTATTTGTTTATTTCTAATATGAACAAGCTAATAGGTAAAGGCATGATTATTAAAGGATATATGTATATAATGTTTAAATGAATTTTTGGAAATAATTTTTTTGTTAAATCGCCCGTTGAGTGTATTAAGAATTCCGGTTGAGGCGTCTAACCAACATTATCGATATGGATTCCTAAACATTAGAACGGGTCATTTAGACATAATGTCTTGAGTAATAATATAGCACCTTGAGTTGTAATATTTTGGAAGTATCATAAATAGTTGTGAAAGAGTTATAAATAATATTTTCAAAAGGAAATTAGAACAATTAGGGTAAGTTGAATATTATTTAAAAACAAAATGAATGTTTCGGAAGTACACACATATACATGTAACGATCTAAAGGAGAATGCATTGAAGTAAAGATTATAATTTAAAATAGTGTATGAGTCATATTTTTGAAATGAAGTATTATATGTTTTTTGATAAATAATAGATAGTAGTTAGTATGAGGCTATATATATTCTTAAAAAGGTATTTTGGTAAATATTTGAGATGAGAATTCATATGTATATTATTTTGGTTTATAAATGAATTATTTCTAAAATTTGAAATATATATAAATGCTTGCTAAGGTAAATTTATGTGTAATAGTTTGGATTATTGTGCATAACATATTATTGTTTAAATGAAGATAAAAATTTATAATTGCAGTGAAGTGTATAGTGATATAAAACTTAGATACACACACACGAGTTTCCAATTTAAGAGGAGTTTGAAATTAAAGTGTAATTTACATAATCGGAATAAATTATTGAATGTTGAATACTTGGGTTTTGTGAACAAAAAGTATTTTCTCAAAGTATAGCTTTGTATAATAATGATGGAGTATAAAATTCTTTTTATAAAAACAAAGAAAGAGATTTTGTGGAATAAATATATTAAGAAAATTATCTAGTAAAGATATTAGGTAATATAATATATTTTAAGTTTTGAATATGAAAGGAAAGTTTTGAAAATGCATATAAGATGAATAAATTTATTAAGAAAATTATCTGGTAAAGATATTATGTGATAGAATATATTTTAAGTTTTGAATATGAAAGGAAAGTTTTGAAAATGTATATAAGATGACTGGTAAGATAAAATATTCTAAGTAAAAGAGAAGGAAATCCTTTGTTCCATATATACAATTTCTCATCAGAAGATTAGTCTTTCAAATTCTAGAATTTTGAAGTATGAAAATTTAACTTGAATGAAATTAAAAAAAATGATTAATGACTGAACTTTTTTTATTTTTCTTTTGATGGAAAATAATTCTTTAAGAAATAAATTTTCGATGTTAATATAATTCAAATTTTGAAGTTTATAATATTCATATAAAGGAAATCTTTAAGTTATTTCGCATCCTAATTTTTGAAGGGATATTAAAATAAGTTGAATGTCTTAAGCACCTTAAACTGTTTAGTATTTCAAATTGTAAAAGGTGTTTTGTACTAAAAAGGGCTGTAAAATATTGTATAAGATAAATTTCCAAGATTGAAATTAGAAAATATTTAAAGGAAAATATTTTTGTAAATTGATGTATAAAGATTTAAAGAATGTTTTACATTAGTGAAGTTTATTTAAAAGTAAAAAATGAGGAGGAATTTGGAGAAAAAAATGAATTTTTGGGAAAGAAAGATTTAGGAAGTATCAAATACTAAAAGATGGAATTTATATTGAAAATTTTTTAAAGAGGAAAATATTTACATTATTTGTAAACTTCGAATTTTTGAGAAAATCATTTGGAAGAAAATTTAGCTACGATGAAGTACCTTGAATTCAAGAAAATCATTTTTGAAATTTTATTTGAAAGAAATTGATAAAAGAAGATTTTGAGATTAAAATTAAGGGTAAAAGAATGCATTTAGCTACCATAATTGATTTTCCACTAAAATGAATAAATCTTGTAAATTTTAAGTTTCTAAGAAGTGGATCTGAAATTTAAATATCTTTGGAGTGAGTTAATTTTATTCAATATTAAGATTTTCAAGATAAGAAGTTGATTGAAGGAAATTAAAACCTTGGTAAGTATTTTGGAAAAAATGTATGTCATGGATTTTATTGTATTCTGAATGTCGTGGGTTTTCGGAATATATTTCGTGCCATAGAGATTATTCTAAAAATTTCTAGAAATTTTAACATTTGGGAAATAATTTAATTGTTTGTGCAAGTATTATACCATCTAAATGAGTTTGTGTAAAACTCATAGTCCATGAAAATAAATATTGAGCAAGGAGGATAGTTCTAAGATCAAGAAGCCATCGATAAAAGGGCTAGTAATTGTTTAGATTTCACTATTTATACTTGATGGGTTGATGCGGGTTGCAACGACCCGTATTTAACGTATCGGAGGATCGTGAAATATTTTTATTTTATTCATGTGAGATCGTATGAGTCTATAATTCTGGGATATGACTCTTAGAGACATTTTGCACACTAATGATTTTTCCTGAGTTTCTATATGACCATTTTGACCCTAAAAACCTTGTTCGGGCTATAACTTTTGATAGGAGTCAAAATATGATTGAAAATTAATTCCATTGCTTCAGGATGATGGTTTCCCATTCCCTAATGTGGTTATAATAGAAAAACGGACTTACTGTTAGGAAGTTATGCCTGTTTTAGGTTTAGATAGCTGCTAATCAATATTAGTGTGTAATTATTTAAGTTCATAAGTAGGCCCATTAGTCTAATTTGAGATTAGTATAAATAGGGGGTTGTAGGAGTAAAATTAAAACTTTTCCCACTTTTCCAAATCAGATCTAAACCTCCATTAGCACTAGATTCACCAAAATCATAAAAATTACTCTCTAAATCTAGCTAAATCATTAATTAGAGAGAAGATCATCAATTTGAAGATAGAGATTATCATTTTGGTTGATTTGTATTGCTTTCTATTGTTGTTCACTTTGGGTCTAGATGAGAATTGGTTGATTTTATTAATTGATAAGTGGATTTTGCCTTCTCACTTTAATTACATGTTTTAATGTGATTTTTGACCTTAAAACCTTTTCTGACTTTAATTACATGTTATCATATGCTTATGACCTAACTTTGTGAATCTTTGAATTGGTTTTCAAAAATGATTTAATAATTCTCCTTATTCATATTCATATGTGCATGTAATATGTAGATTTAGATTAGAGTTGGTTGTTTATCACATTCTTGTGTATTGCTTGTCTGAATGGATGTATATGCATGTTCTTTTATATTTATATGTTGTGATATGATGTTGTTTGCTAGTGTTTTGGATGCTTAGGAAGATAGATTGGTGAATTTGGCCAATCAAATGCAAAGCTAGTCAGAATTGGACAAAACTTGTCACGGAGGTTTTAGAGTATGGTAGGAGCTTGTAGCATAATTCGCACCTCAAGATTCGCTAAGGACCCAACTCGGCACCGAGTTGAAGAGTCGGTACCCAGTTATTTTAAAGGCTTGGATGGATCTGTCAACTTGATGCATGGGTAGAGCATGGTTTGTGGAGGTTGTCCATAGCAAGATGCATGAGATTGGCCGAGTATTAGACACTATGACGAGCTATTTCTAGAAATTGAAGTAGAATTCTTTGGAGTGAGGACCAAGTTGTTTTGATGGATAGGTTGGGGTCAAAAGCATTTGGGAATGGAGTACTAGAAGCAAGGAAGGAGACTTAGCCAAAACTGGCTAAGTATATGGATTGGTGTCGAGTTGATCAACTCAGTATCGAGTTGTTTTGGTGGGTCAAATGGATGTATGTAACACCCCACATTTTTAGATAATTAAATAACCAAAATAATTATTAAACAGGGAAAATGAGCATTTTTTGAATTGTCAGAATTTAGCTATGGGAGTTGCACCATTTGGTTCGTGGTAATTTTCTGATCAATTTTCATATATAACTTGTCGAAATCTGAGCTAGTATGAAGAAGTTACGAGAGAATAAGAAAATCAGAATTATATATTTAAACGAAAAAAAAGATCCATAGAGGTCGACCCTTGCTAGGGTCGGGCTGACCTATAGGTCGACCCGGAAATAGCTTAGGTCGAACCGCGCCTTCCCTGGTTGATTTTTCGCCCAGGTACAAGCCGAAGAGTGTAAATTCGATTTTTGTGAAATCCTGTGCGTTCGTAGCTGCATCTAATGGTTCCTAGTGAGCCTATGACGTGGTTGCACTAGATTAAAACTTCAAATCTGACGGCTTGAGATCCCTAAGCCACAATATAAATAGAACCTTAGGCCTAGCTATTTTTCTCATTTAGATTTTCTCCCAATTCGGTTCATTGCCTAAGACTGAACCCTAAATAGAAAATTTTTCTAGGGTGGAAATCTTTTTAATAAAAATATTCTACACCCTAGAAGTGGATCCATGAAGGCCCAGGACTAGAGCTAAGGACCACAGGTGAGTGTTTTGTTATTATTTTAGATTTGTAAGCAATTTAAAATAATAGGGTTTTCAATAGTTGTAGTTTTTCTACAATTTTGAAACAGTTTTTATGTAAGTTTATTTACAGTCAGTTTTTAAGTAAATTTCAGAAGTTCTTTTCAGTCTATTTTTATTCAGTTATTTGCAGTTATTTACAGTTATTTATAGTTATTTACATTTGTTTTAAGTTAAAATCTTTCCAGTAAATGTTAGTTTCTTTTTTAATCCTTTTTTACGCGAATAAAATATTAAAAAGAGAAGAATTCACAAATATTGGTTAAAATAGAAAAACACTAAATTTACAGAAATCAGAAGTAAAATGAAAAAAAACTAAAATAAAATGGAGATGGACTAAAATAGGAAAATTTGAGATATTTGCAAGCATGACTATAACAAGTGGTTATAACTAAAAAGAGAAAATAAAAGAGTAACAGTTGCAAGAACAATTATAACACGTAGGTTATAATTAGAAAGAAAGAAATAATAGAAGGGGCTTATTTTAAAACTTAGATCTTTGATTAAGTTAATAAGCAAATATAGCAGTAGTGGCTCATACTGGCAGCATTCCCTTTTAGGTCTAGGGATGATGTTCTCACACGTAGGTGAGGCTGGGCACGCTTATCTACTTAGGGTAAATAAGTGGGCAATAGATAGAGGCTCAAATTTGGGGATTTGGTTAAGGGGCGCAAAGTTAGAAGATTTATTTGTTAGGACCAGTACCGGCAGCATTCCATTTCAGGTCGAGGACTGATGGTCTTAGATGTTCGTGAGGCTGGGCACGCTTTTGCCGATTAGGGTAAATAAAGGATCAAATAGGGGCGACGGTTAGTGTGTATCGGCGATGACCGAGCGTGCATCATCAATTAGGGTAAATAATTCGCTACTGCTTCCTAAGCGCTAAGAGGTGTCTTTTGCTGTAGGACCAACAGGATTGGCACATAGTGGCACAACAGAGATAGGAAAGGCCGATCAATGGGTAGGATTAGGATTTCAGCCTAATCAAGTTAGCAGTTGAGATAGGATTAGGGTTTCAGCCTAATGACAGCAGTTCAAGACAAGTGCAAACAATAAAAGCAAACAGTCAGACAGAATGAGAAACAGTATTTTATGCGAGTTTTATCTTTTCTGTATCTTCCTTTCATGCTAGAACTATTGCTTAGTCTATTATCTTTATCTTGCTTAGAAATGCTTGTAATTACTTTCACTCAGCAGACTTATTGTCCGACCCACTCCTTTATCTTTCCTTTTCCTCCAATAAGCCAGCAGAGTTTAGGATAGTTGATTCAGGTTGCTTGGAGACTCATTTTTGGAGTTTCATCATTTCAGATGTATTCTTCTGCTTTTCATCTTTTTCATTTGGCTTATGATGGATTGGCACCTGTGAGAGGAATTATTATTGTTACTTTTACTCTGATTATGTGAGATTGAGATGTATTTTCATAAGACATGAGAGATTTTGAGTTTTTGAGACATGTTATGTTTTTATGACTTATTTTGAGATGAAGATTAATTCTGAATGAAAAGTTATTATTTAAATGTTTTCCGCTGCTTTTACTTATTTGTCTTGTGAATCTTAGTCTCTGTGATGCTTTAGTTATACCTATAACGCACCACATCCTTTGGTGTGCCCTTTTTAGGAATACTATGGGTTGTGGGGTGTTTCATTTGGTATCAGAGCCTAAGGTTACAGTATTCGTAAAAACTTGTTTTAAAAGTAAAGTATTTTTCAAAGGTAACATAACTTCAAACTAAAAGTATTTTTTAGAAAGAAACTCTTATTATAGAAATAGTTTTCAAGTATAAGAGTTTTTTTATAAAAATCCCCTCAAAGTCCAGTCAACCTTCTTTCGATTATTTCGAGTCTAAATTTTCTTTTCTTTGCATAGAATGGCGAACGCCCCAAATCGTCCAGAGGGTGTCCAAGTCCCTGGCTGGTTCCGTAGATACCTCTAAGCTACGGCACCAGAGGTGCAAGGGCAAGCGTCCAATACAGCATCGGCGGGTGGAGGTCCCGTTAATCTACCTACAGCAGCCAATTTTTCTAAGCTATGCAAGGACTTCGCTAATCTAGGAGGCAAGACGTTTTCTGGCATGGAGGATTTCATAGAGGCACGAACTTGGTTAAGGAATACAAAGCGGATATTTGGGCTGTTAGGATTGGAGGACTGACATAGAGTTTAGCTTGCATCTTGGCAGCTGAAGGGAAACGCTTATTACTGGTGGGAGATTGTAGAGATGGAGGGTACATACATTAGTTGGGTTGGATTTTGGGAAAGGTTTGAGAGAAAGTTCTTGTCGCAAGCCGAGGAAAGCATGCAGTTGGAGAAGTTCATTAGTCTGAAGTAAGGGAGTCTTTCGATGAAAGAGTATATAAATCAGTTTAACGAGTTATCGAGGTTCGAGATGGAGCTTGTTAATACACCGCATAAGAAGGCCACCAAGTTTGCTAAGGGTTTGGACCAGCCCCTCCAAGGGTTGGCATTAACACATGTAGTTATGGGAGTGACATATAAGTCACTTGTGGAAATGGCCCTCATATCAGATGTTGCTAAGGAAGAAGAGGTTAAGGAGGTTCTAAAATCAGAAAACTCTAAGAAGCAGTGGTCGAAGAATAAGAAGGATAAGGACAAGAAGAAAGGAGGAGGACCTCAAAAGGGACAGATCAAGAAAGGCGAGAAGTGTCATAATTGTGGATTGGTTGGGCATTACTCAAAGGACTGTAAGAAGGACACGATGAAGGGGAGGTGTTACAGATGTGGCAGTCTGGACACCTCAGTAAAGCTTGTCCTCAGAGGATAGGGCAGAGAGCAGGCGCACCTACAGTGCAAGTACAGGCTTTGGATGCAGCATCTTCTAGCAGTGGACCGGAACGAGGTAGGAAAGCCTCTATAGAAGGTTTGATCTCTATTTCAGATTTTCCTATTTGGACTCTTTTTTACTCCGGAGCATCGCATTCTTTCATTTCTAGTTCCTTGGTTGATTGTTTGCACTTAGATTTTTCTCTAGTTGTAGACCCTATAGTTGTTTCAAACCCTATAGGAGGATCGACACATTTATCCATGATTTGTAGGGGTTTGAAATTTTTTATACTAGGCGAAGAGTTTGATTGTGATGCCTATGTACTGGGATTTTCGAGATATAGGATGATTTTGGGGATGGACTGGTTATCCACTTATGGTGCGATGTTGGACTGCGACAGGAGAGTCGTCAGGCTAGGGACATGTAGCGGACGGACCCTCGAGGTTTCTTGCGACCCACAGGGGTCAGTCATGTTGAGCTTCCTTTATTCCCTTAATTCATCACTAGAAGAGTTAGATTCAGTTCCAGTTGTTAGAGATTTCCCAAACGTTTTTGAGGAGGTTAGGGGGCTACCCCCTAAGAGAGATCGACTTTAGGATCTATCTGAATGACAATGCTAAGCCAGTGGCATTGCCCGTGAGACATATAGCTCCTAGGGAGAGGAAGGAGTTAAGTAAGAAGATTGGTGAGCTATTAGAGAAAGGCTTCATCAAACGGAGCATATCTGAGTGGGGGCGCCAGTCGTCTTCACTACAAAGGCGGATGGTTCCCTTCGACTTAGACTATAGAGAGTTGAATAAGCTCATGAAGAAGAACAGTTACCCACTTCCTAGGATAGACAATCTTTTCGATCAGTTGGTTGGCTCTCCAATATTTTCTCAGCTTGACTTAGCCACCAGATTTCATCAGCTTAGGGTCGTTGATGACAGCATCGATAAGACAACATTTAGGACACCCAATGGGTACTTTGAGTGGTTGGTTATGCCGTTTGGGCTGACCAATGCCCTAGCCTATTTTGTAGATCTGATGAGCCGTGTTTTTCGAGATGTCCTAAATAAGTTCATTGTAGTGTTTGTGGATGACATTCTGGTGTTTTCCAAGAGTATGGAAGAGCATGCTATTCATCTTGTGGAGGTTCTTCGTACACTTCGTCTTCATCAGTTGAAAGCAAAATTCCCAAAGTGTCACTTTAGGCACGAGGAGGTGCGTTTCTTAGGGCATGTAGTCTCAAGAGAGGGTTTAGCTGTGCCCCGCTAAGTTAGTAGAAATATAGGATTGGAAGGCCCCCAAGAACGCTACCGAAGTTAGAAGCTTCCTAGGTTTGGCTGGTTATTATAGGAAGCTTATCAGAGATTTTGCTAAGATTTCAGCACCGCTTACTCGCCTCACTAAGAAGAATGCGACATTCGTAGGGGAACGTGGTTGCGGATACGTTAAGTAGGAAGAGAACAACTCTTAGCCCAATGTTTGTGGAGTGGAAAAGCCTAGAGTTTATTTCCACCTTTGATTTTAAGGCCTCTACAGACATTACTCCTGGATTATTAGCAGCACTTGAGTTTAAGCCTACCTTCATAGATCAGATTGGCTCAAGGCAGTAAGAGGATTCAGAGCTTGTGGATATTTTGGATAGGATTAGCAGAGGAGAGGTCTCTAGACATCTCCAATGGTATTCCATCGATATTAAAGGGTGGCTAAGGAGAGATGGAAGTCTTTGTGTCCCCCGCACGGGTGATTTGATGAGTGCAGTTCTAGCAGAAGCACACCATTCTAGGATGACTATTCATCCGGGTGGTGATCAGATGTATAGGGACATGAAGAGAGTGTTTTATTGGAGTGGCATGAAGAAGGATGTAGCAGAGTTTGTGGCTAAGTGTCTTGTGTGCCAAAGGGTTAAGGCAGAGCAGCAGAGACCTAGCGGATTGCTTCAACCATTGGACTTCATAGATGGTTTACCCCGATTTAGGAAGGGGAATACCAGTATTTGGGTGATTGTAGATCGTTTGACTAAGAGTGCCCACTTCATTTCGGTCAAGGGTAAGAAGACAACACCTTATTTGGCATCCATATACGTTCGTGAGATAGTCCGACTTCATGGAGTTCCCTCTAGCATAGTGAGCGACAGAGACCCTATCATTACTAGTGAGTTTTGGAGGAGCTTGGAGAGGCTTTAGGGACTCATCTTAGATTGAGTACGGCCTATCACCCTCAAACGGATGGCAAAACAGGGAGAGTTAATAGAGTTATTGAGGATTTGTTGTGGATGTGCATTCATGCTTTTGGAGGGACTTGGGAGGAGCACCTTCCTTTAGTGGAATTCGCTTATAATTAATATTAGTTTTCAGGCTAGCATTGGATGGCTCCTTTTGAAGCCCTTTATGGAAGACCTTGCATGTCGCCTTCATTTTGGTTGGAGTCTATAGAAAGATTGCTACTTGGTCCCGACATGGTTAGAGAGACTTCCAAAAAAATTGATTTGATTAGAAGAAGAATGGAGACGGCCCAAGGTAGACAGAAATCCTATGCAGATAAGCGGAGAAGGGATATTTAGTTCGAGGTAGGAGATTTGGTTTTCATTAAGGTGTCTCCGCTAAGAAAGGTGGTGAGGTTTGGGTCAAGTGGGAAACTTGCTCCAAAATTCGTAGGACCGTTCCCCATTGTGGAAAGGGTAGGGAAGATGGCGTATCGGATAAAGCTACCGGAGAGGCTTGCGGGAGTTCATGATGTTTTTCATGTTTTGCACTTGAGAAAATGCTTACATGATTCGACAGAGGTAGTGGAACCTAGCCAACTTAAGGAAGTTGAAGTGGAGAGAGAAGCATCGGTTCGTCGCATTCCTACCAGGATCATTGGACATGATATCAAGAAGCTTAGGAATAAGGAAGTCCCTTTGGTTAAAGTGCAGTGGGGAGATAGTATTGAGAACGCTACGTGGGAGGCTGAGGAGAAATACGTATCTCTTATCCGCATCTCTTCGATGGTACGTCTTGAATTTTCTATTTCCATATTTAGTTTTGAATAGGTTCTTTCCTTTAGTATCCTTTGGGAGGGTAGATCTTAGGATTTAACTTATGGATGGTAGGACTGAATATAAACATGCTACTAGAACATGTTATGTATGTTGGACGCAAGTGGTTGCAAGTGTTTGCTAGCGGATGCTAATGGATGCATATACACACACTAGGCACTATTATCTCTTAGAGATCGGCCTAACTAGGTCACTAAAGCATATGCATATGGATGTGTGTGCACTTGCATTTTTATTTCATGGTTGCTATGAACGGGTGATGATCATATGATTGTTGCATTTGGATTATGATTATAGCACACGTATAGAACTATTAGTTGTCATTAGGGAATTTACATTCATTTGGATACATGGCACATACATGAGCTCATGAAAAGGAGGTCGACTAAATCAGTAGACCGCCTAATCTTTTGCATTAGTTAGGGACACTGACACTACACTATTGCATATATCATAAATTGCATTAAAAAGCTTAAGGATAATGGATGATGGTTAAATATATGGTTATAGAATTTGGATGAAAATATTTATTTCATTCTTCTGTCCTTGGAGATTTCGAGGGCGAAATCCTTTAAGGAGGGGAGAATATAACACCCTGCATTTTTAGATGGTGAAAATGAGCATTTTTGGAATTTTTAGAATTTAGCTACGGGAGTTGCACCATTGGGTCCGTGGCAATTTTTTGATCAATTTTCATATATAACTTGTCAAAATCCAAGCTAGTATGAAGAAGTTACGAGAGAATAAGAAAATCAGAATTATATATTTAAACGGAAAAAAAAGATCCATAGGGATCGACCTATAGGTCGACCCGCGACTTCCCTGGACGATTTTTCGTCCAGGTACAAGCCAAAGAGTGTAAATTCAATTTTTGTGAAATCCTGTGCGTTCATAGTTGCATCTAATGGTTCCTAGTGAGCCTATGACATGGTTGCACCAGATTAAAACTTCAAATCCGACGGCCTGAGATCCCTAAGCCACACTGTAAATAGAACCTTAGGCCTAGCTATTTTTCTCATTCAAATTTTCTCCTAATTGGGTTCATTGCCTGAGGCAGAACCCTAAATAGAAAATTTTTCTAGGGAGGAAATCTTCTTAATAAAAATATTCTACACCGTAGAAGTGGATCCAGGAAGGCCCAGGACTAGATCTAAGGACCACAAGTGAGTGTTTTGTAATTATATTAGATTTGTAAGCAACTTAAAATAATAGGGTTCTCAATAGTTGTAGTTTTCCTACAATTTTGAGACAGTTTTTATGTAAGTTTATTTACAGTCAATTTTTAAGTAAATTTCAAAAGTTCTTTTCAGTCTATTTTTATTCAGCTATTTTATTCAGTTATTTGCAGTTATTTATAGTTATTTACATCTGTTTTAAGTTAAAATCTAGCCCGTAAATGTTAGTTTCTTTTTTGATCCTTTTTGACGCGAATAAAATATTAAAAGAGAAGAATTCGCAAATATGGGTTAAAATAGAAAAACACTAAATTTATAGAAATCATATGTAAAATGAGAAAAACTGAAATAAAATGGAGATGAACTGAAATAGGCAAATTTGAGATATTTGCAAGCATGACTATAACAAGTGGTTATAACTAAAAAGAGAAAATAGAAGAGTAATAGTTGCAAGAACAATTATAACACGTATTTTATAATTAGAAAGAAATAAATAACAGAATGGGCTTATTTTAGAACTTAGATCTTGGATTAAATATAGCAGTAGTGGCCCATACCGGCAGCATTCCCTTTCAGGTCTAGGACCGATGGTCTCACACGTGGGTGAGGCTGGGCACGCTTATGCTGATTAGGGAAAATAAGTGGCCAATAGGTAAAGGCTCAAATTTGGGGATTTGGGTAAGGGGCGCAAAGTTAGAAGATTTGTTTGTTAGGACCAGCACCAACATCATTCTCTTTCAAGCGAGGACTGATGTTCTCACACATGGGTGATGCTGGGCACGCTTATGTTGATTAGGGTAAACAAAGGGTAAAATAGGGGGCGACAGTTAGTGTGTACTGGAGATGACCAAGCGTGCGGCATCGATTAGGGTAAATAATTCGCTACTGCGTCCTAAGCGCTAAGAGATGTCTTTTGCTGTGGGACCAACAGGATTGGCTCACAGTGGCACAACAGAGATAGGAAAGGCCAATCAATGGGTAGGATTAGGATTACAGCCTAATCAAATTAGTAGTTGAGACAGGATTAGGGTTTCATCCTAATCACAACAGTTCAAGACAAGTGCAAACAATCAAAGCAAACAGTCAAACAGAATCAGAAAGTATTTTATGTGAGTTTTATCTTTTCTGTATCTTCCTTTCATGCTAGAATTATTGCTTAGCCTATTATCTTTATCTTGCTTAGAAATACTCATAATTACTTTCACTCACCAGACTTATTGTCTGACCCACTCCTCTATCTTTTCTTTCCCCCAATAGGCCAGTAGAGTTGAGGATAGTTGATTCAGATTGCTTGGAGATTCATTTTCGAAGTTTCCTCATTTCAGATGTATTCTTCTGCTTTTCATCGTTTTCATTTGGCTTATAATGAATTGGCACTTGTGAGAGGGATTATTATTGTTACTTTTATTCTGATTATGTGAGACTGAGATGTATTTTCATAAGACATGAAAGATTTTGAGTTTTTGAGACATGTTATGTTTTTATGACTTAATTTGAGATGAAGAATAATTCTGAATGATAAGTTATTATTTAAATGTTTCCGCTGCTTTTACTTATTTGTCTTGTGAATCTTAGCCTATGTGATGTTTTAGCTATACCTATAACGCACCACATCTTTTGGTATGCCCTTTTTGGGAATACTAAGGTGTGTGGGGTGTTTCTATGTGAAACTTATGGGGATGGATTAGAGGTCCTATAGATTGTGCGGTGTTGTTCGCTCGTTTGCATCAGGTTAGATGGTGATGTAACATCATGGTAAAAGCTTTGTATCTTTGGTTGGTGACTTGTGAAGGGATTACGTTCTGAAGACAGCAGATCGATAAAAGAGTGAACCGTGGAATAGAAATGTGGAAGTGTTCTTGAATAATGGAAACTGAATTGAGTAAAAAGGAGGCCTCGGCTGAATGTGCTAAGGAATTGTTGATACTCGGAGTGTTTCCTATTATACTCGAAGCAGCGGTATTATAAATGGGGATGCCCATTGACCATCGAAGTGGATCTGAATACCTGGACCAATGGCTTTGGGTCTAGTGTCTAGCTTTGGGCTACGTTATACAAGAGTACACTGAAAATTGGGATTTCCATTATTCCCTGGCAGTAAGGAGGCCATACGAGTTATCATATATTCATGGCACATGGAGTGATAGTTGGGATTGCTTGATGGATGCTTTGGCTGCTATGGTTGCTTAGGGCTATCACTGGGAGATATCATTAGTAGTAGGTATTGGAGATAGGAATACCTGGACAACTGATATCTTTATTTTGAGTATAGTACCTTTATGTTATTTGTAGACTAGCATATTATGATGTTATAGGCTAACTCTTTGGTTGCAGAGACGGGTCGGGTATGGTTCATATGCCTCTGTTTCTTACCATATTTAACTACATAATATTTTGAGATTCATTTACCGCTCACACCAAATTATTGTCTGACCTAGGTTTTATGCTTTGTTTGTTATTATCTTAGATACTCTTTAATGAGTAGACAAGATAACAGGTCTAGGTGATGCAGTAGCTATGCGAAGGACGAGCTGGATGGAGATATCTCGTATTATATACTTGTATGATTTCTACGTTTGTTCCATTGTGTAGCACTAGGGAGCCTTAGCAGTGACTACTTATTTTCTTATTATGAGACAGTTGTCGTGTTTACTTCCTAGAAACCCTACTACATTTGTATATAACTCTGTGGATCTATGTTCTGATGATTTGTTCACATAGTTATTACCATCTCTCTTGTTATATTTGTGATATTATATTTTATCCATGTGCTGTGAGATATTCGATAGGTTATATGTTGTATTTATTTCATTTTCAACACCGATAATCGTCTTATATTGAACAGGCACGGCTGTAGTGCACTATTTTGATATTTTTGGTGTAGATGGTATAGGGCGGTCATCACATTTGGTATCAGAGCTTTGGTTACACAATTAACCTAAGTTGATACTGCGATCCAGTAGAGATAGGGAATGAGTCATCGCCTTAGACTGGATCTAGAACGTATATATACGAGAGAGTTCGTACTTGTTATATATTTTTGTTTTCAAAGCTCTATAATATATATTATATAGTGTAAGTCACATGCACACGAGCACCATAGACACAATATTCTTTATGAGAGACTGATCATTCTTGTTACAAATTAAGAATGAGATGACATACAAGAAATACTATAAGGAATTATGCTTTGGGAGTTGAGGGAGGAGCAAGGTCAGGAGCTGCTACACCTGACTTTCAAGTGATGTTGAATGCTATGATGGCAACTATGATGAGGAATCTTTAGGCTACTGGTCTTGGTGTGGCTGTTGGAGGAGGTGCTCCTGTGCAAGCGCCTAAGGCTGATTTCGCCAAGTTGAGCAAGGACTACTCTACTCTAGGAGGAAAACTATTCCATGTAACGGAGTCAGCCATAAAGGTGCAGGGTTGGTTGGATACCTACGAGCGCATCTTTGGTGATATGGAAGTGGACGATGCTATGAAGAGGAAGCTGGCCTCTAGACAGCTTAAGGGCGAATTATGAACTATTGGAGCACTATTACCATTGCTTTTCCAGTAGATCGATTTACTTGGAACCAGTTCAAAACAAGGTTTGAAGAGAAGTTCATTCTGGTTGCTCAAAATTCGATTCTGTTTAGGAAGTTTGCAGATCTTGAGCAAGGAGATTTGTTTATTTTCGAGTATGTTGCAGAGTTAGATGCTTTATCGAAGTATGAAATGTAATTCATCAACACTCCATTAAGCAAAAATGAAAAGTTCCTCATTGGTTTGGATAATTGCCTTAGAGAGAAGCTGGTAGACCACATTGATGAGCTATTTGAGAAGCTTATTGAGAAAGCTCTTCATCACAAGAATTTGTATCCTAAATTTAAGATAGCTGCTGATGTTTTTGCATAGAAGGAAGAGCCAAAACCATAGTAAGACAGTGGAGGCAAAAAAAGTGGAACGAAAAGTGGAAGCAGTCACAAGGGAAAAATGGCCAGAAGAAAACTAAGCGGGAACATTCTTGCTATGGGTGCAAGGAGAAGAGTCACTTGATTAAGGATTGTAAAGTAAGTGAGAAGAAGAAATGCTACAATTATGACAATCCTAGGCATTTGAAGAAGGATTGTCCAGAACCGGTGAAGGATTAGAAGGTTGTGAAAGCATATGCTTTGGAAGTTGTCCCGACTTCGTCAAGTGCTCCCTCGGTGAAGGAGAAGGGAAAGGGAGTCATTATTCACGGTATGCTTCCCATTAAATATGTTTCCATTCATGGTTTTTTGACACCAAGGCTTTACATTCATTTATATCCAGTGACCTAGTAGACGGATTGGGCTTGAGACCCGAGACTGTAGGCTGACCCCTGATTGTGACGAATCATATTGGAGGCTCTACTACCCTTTGTATGCTTTGTTGTGGCCTAGTGTTATTGAGTCATGGCCTAGTGGAAGGGTGGATGGTAGTGATTGGCTGCCTACTAGAGGATAGGTTGATGGTTAGCTTTCTATATTCACTTGAAGTTCCACAGTAGCGGTTTTCATCTGTGCCTATCGCAAGAAAGTATCCGGATGTATTTGAAGAAGTGACCGAATTGCCGCCGCATAGAGAGATTGAGCTTCAGATAGACTTAGTGAAGGAAGCCAGACCGATAGGTATGCTGTAACGACCTGATATTTTGGACCATTCGCATCCGCACATGTCGGACTTGAATAATTCAAAATACCGCATTGTTAATTTAAATTTGGCAAAACTGAACATATACAGTAAATAAATAATCACAGATCACAGACACAGAGTAATAAATGCAGCGGAAATAAAAGAGATAGTAGTTCATGAAGCTACTATATAAATATGTAAATTACATCAGAGTTAAACCAGATACAACGGAAGAGTAATACGATACATCAGATACAAATCAGAATACATCACTGGAATCATCGAATACTGAAAGCAGAATAGATGGCTGGATCTTCAAGCAAAGCTCCAACTTCAAAGGTGAGTGTCGAATACCAGTACACTCAGTCTGACCCGAGCGTAAAGCAAAACACAAGACACTCGAGTCAGGATTAACATTCTTATATCAATAAATCCAACTCAAGTGAAATAACAACTGAAATTCAAGTAACTCAAAGGATGTTTGGAATAACCATCCTTTAAGGATCCGTTAAACTATCTACTAGGTAGTAATGTACGCTAAGTAGATAATGTCTATCAGTAATATAATGTATCCAAATAGTGTTAAGGCGTAACCATTATCCCCCTTAACACATTTTATATAAGCGTTATAGTCTATACAGCACTGTAAACTCCACCGTAAACTAGTGGGCTATCAGGGAGTACTCCATAGGTATAACACAAAACAAATCGTAGTGGTCGCGTATATAGGGATCCAAGTATGACAAGGCACATAAGGCAATACCCAAGGTAGTGAAACTACCGTTTGCTTGATCCGGACTGGTGAGAACGCATCGCCGCAGCGATCGCAACACCGCGAAACAACACTCCCAAAATCAAGGGTGCACCAATCGACAACAAGTAATGAGTAATTCGAAGAAGTGTGTTCGCTCGAGGTAGCTAACCTCCATTTGGCCCGGCACGGCTCCTGTTTTAGTCATTTCCAATTTGACACAAGTGTCAAGGCTATCCATTATCATTCTCTTTCTTCAGTCATCACGTACATCATTCCAACCACTTCATTCTGGATCATACTCCACGTATAGTTATTAAAGTGGTTTTCGGTTTAGACAGTGAGTATGTCCCTAACCGATTCCGGTCTCTTTAATAACTTTCGTGATTATTACACCGATTGGTCGTTTATATATTTCAAAAACCAAATCAAATTCAACCACAATTAGAATTTAAAATCAACATTGCATTTGTCTTTCTAAATCAATTTCCATAATTTACGTTTCAAAACTTCCAAATTCATGATTTCAAAATCTTATAATTCAATTTCAATTTCTATTTAAACAATTCAAATATTGATTCAAGTTCGTATATAAGTTTCGTTCCGAAATCATTTAAATTAATTTAATTTAACATTTAAATCAATTTAAATTCATTTATCAATTTCATTCAATATTCATTAAGTAAATTTGCCATTCAAAACAATTTCTATTAAATTTCCAATTCATTAAATCCATTATTTAAATTCAACTTCCTTATATCAAAACTTACAAATTGAATTAAATTAAATTCATCAAATCAAATTCTTTAAATTTCAAGTCTTACATTAATTTCAATAAATCACATTTTATTTCTTGTTAAAGAAATTCAATTTCACTTATTTACTTACTTAAATAATTTTCCAAACTTAATTAATAAAGAAACTCAATTTCAATTATTCAAGAAGTTCAATTCCACTTATTAAAGAATTCAATTTATTTAATTATTAAATAATTCAATCTTATTTAATTACTTAATAATTTCAAAACTTAATTATTAAATAATTTCAAACTTAATTATTAATAATTCCAAATTTTAAAACACGTTCATTCATCATCTACTATGTTAATATTTTGATTCAGATTATTAAATATTACCATTTCCTTCCATTAAAATTCAAATTCCAACTTCGTTTCAAAACATATTATTTATTCAAATAAAATCTTCATTTTATTTTTAAATCAAATTATTGACCAATCGGGTTTTATTTAATTCTCTATCCTAGGTCAAAATTCAATTTGGATATTTATCATTTCAACCCGATCCAATTCAATTCAAAATCAAAGCATAACAAAGGGAACTTGCAGTGTGATAACTGGGATGGTGTCAAAGTAAATAAACAAGCAATAACAACAATCAATATCAATTCAATAATCAATTCAAATAATCCTGAAATAATCGTATTAATTCGCATTTGTTGTTTGTGCAAACTAATATAATTATTTCTAGAATCTACACTATCATTTCATGCAGATTAAAGATTATTCCACTAATTATTTATACGGTTTTTCACTTGTCATTCAATTACAATTTTATACTACAACAATTAATCCAATATACGTCGATGGTTCAAAGTGTAATTATCACTATTCTACATGTCAATTAATTTAACAATTAAAAGGGGTCATATAACAATTTCAATTAATTGATCTAATAATTAATTCAACTAATCAAATTTAACATATAAATCAGTTTTAAAATTGTTAACTATCCTATAACAATTTCAATTCTGCATATTATTTATCACTTAACATTAACAAATTAACGTCCAATATAAACATCGAACAATCAATCAATTATCAATCAAACTGTATTATCATCGCATAAATAATTAACAGATAATGGTGTCAGATGTTACAGGTGAACTGATACAGGTAATAACCTATATAACAGTGTAATTAACTAACAACAATATATTTCAATTGTCGTTTCAATTGAAATCAAATTTAATAAATAAAAGAATGTAAATCGTGAGTGATTGCTCACCTTTCGAGGCTAGAGAAGTTTGACGAATGAAACAAGTTAAATATCCAAGCACGAATTCCAAGGCACGACACGATGAATACAAATTTGACGATCAAAGCAAGGCTGTAATAACATGAAATTTAAAAACAAATCAATGGCTAGATAAAGATGGGACAAATTGATAATATGAATCGATGGGAACTAGCCACATCAGCTTGAACTATACGGAAATATATAGTATTATTATTTTATTTAAAATCGTCTTCAAAATAAAACTCTATACATGCATAATATGATATATTATAAACTAACTAAATTTTATAATGTTGGAACATATAACTATCTTTTCCACTGTCAAACTAGAAGCATGTAGAATACATACGTACTATGCAAAGGTAAAAGTAGGACAGCTAGTAACACTTTCAACAACTTCGACCTATGAAAATTACATATATGCATTCGAAACAAATGGGCTGCTGGAAACTCCTTTTTTTTAAATCATAGCTTTAAATTGAAGCACACATATAAAATCAAACATGTATACACTGTATATATACACTACAGATATATATATATATCTCAAAATCGATATTAAATTTAAAACAAATATTTAGTATATACCATATATACTTTAAAACCAATAAATAAACTCTTTAAAACAAATCTCCATATCCACTATTTCAAAATCACTTACCTAATAACATACATACGTGAAACATAAATGTATATACTTTATACACATTGATATTTTATAACTAAACATACAAATATATATATACAAAACCTTAACAAACTGTTCCTATACTAATAGTATGAACTGCTTTCTTAAAGGAAATATTTAGATATAAAACTTTATAAACGGAGCTTATAAGTTAAGGTTAATATATCAAATATATACTGCTTTTATAAAAATTTCTTATATGTTGTATACAGCAACAAGTTATGAAATGTTAATATACTTTATATATGTACAACCCATATAAATCATATGTACATACGAATAAAACACCCAAGTATATAAACTAAAACATATCCCAGTTTATAAAGAAAATTGCATTGTTTATATAAAACAAGTATAACTTTTACAGACCGTATACAATACCTCAAATAACAAGCGGCAGAGAGGAGAGGTGGCCAAGGCCGGAGTTGGCGGGTTGGCGAAGTCGAAGCTATGGGTAGGGAGGTGGGTGGTCGGGCTGAGCACGAAGAAAGGAAAGAGGAAGCGAAGATGTTTTCCACCGAGGTGAAGAGTCATGCGCGCAAGGGTGCTAGCCTTTGGAAACTAGCAGGACATCCCAAAGAAATGGAAGTGATGGGGCAATGTCTCGGGTGTTTGGAACCAGGTGGCGCGGAGGGTGGTTCATTTGTTTGGAGATGGCGGTGCATAGGAGGGCGCAAGCAGGGGCAAACACGTAAGGGAACTGGCGGCGATGGCTTCAGTTTGAGGTGGAGGCGGCGCTGCGTGTTGATGGGCGGAGGACGGAGGCGACGAATTGGTTGCTGTGCTAATTTGTCTGGTTGTAGGCGAAGCGATGTTGCTGCACGTTGGTCTGTAGGTGGATGACGCGCATGAACGAGGTTGGATTTGCCGGAGATGAGGCCGAGCAGGGCTGTTTCGCTAGTGTTTCGGCGCGGAGGCTGGGAGGTGGTCGAAGTTGAGGAAGGTGCAAGCATGTGAGAGGCGGTCGGGAAGCAAATGCAGGTATTTTGGGTTTGAAGAAAAAAAATGAGCTGCTGTTAAAAAAAAATTATGCAAAGGAAATGAGGGAAAAGTAGAAAAGCTTCAGGAGGAAGAAGCATGCTTTTATAAATGTGAAACTTTGTTCTCTTTTGTACTGGTAAGTTAGAGCAAAATGATGGATAGAGAAACGAAGGCAAAAGGTCTCCAGACTAGCACGCAACATAGTAAAAGCTTTAGTAACCAAATGCCAGCTACCTATATTCTAAAAATAATAAAGGCTACTGCCCGTTGGGAATAGAGAAAGGCATGAATGTAAATTTAGAAAATATTTATTTCAAATAGCTGATGGCGGTTGAATTAAACGTTAAGGAACGAATAGTCACCAGAAGTTAAAGGGGCCAATTCGAAACCGACACGGTCATCCGTTTTACGGTTTCGTCGTGAACTGGACACCGAAACGAACATATAAATATATCGTGAAGATCGTCTTGACGAGACGATCAAAACGGTATTCAGATATTAACGGTACGATTTAATTATAAAAATTCAAATTTTTATACTGGCAGCAAATGCAGTAAAAACGTTGAAAATTAAGATCGACGGAGCTAAAGATGTCCGAATTTGGAAAAACGAAAAATGATGCCTTGCTCAGAAGACGGTTTAGAATTTTTCTATGTAAAAATATTTAGGTTTCGAAAACGTTTTATTTTCATCACTTACTAACCGATTTAAATTGAAGTAAATTTACGCGCGAAATAAACTTTCATATTTTCGGACGAAAATTTACCAGTTGCTATGTTTAACTAGACGCATTCCAAATATCAAATTTATATTTCAAAATTTTATCGTTTAAAATTTCACAAAATTTCAACTAATTACGATATTAAAACAGTTAAAATTTACGGGTTGTTACATATGCCTTTGAGGCATATGGCACACAGAGAGCGGAAGAAATTAGAGGTGCAAGTGGATGACCTATTAAGGAGAGGGTTTATTCGAAGGAGTATATCTTAGTGGGGTGCACTAGTAGTATTCGCGACTAAGACAGATGGCTCTTTGAGGTTGTCTGTGGATTATCGTGAGTTGAATAAAGTAAAGAAGAAGAACAAGTATCCACTCCCACATATTGATGACTTGTTTGACCAGCTTCACGGTGCGAAGGTGTTCTCTCAAATGGATTTGGCAACGGGATTTCACCAGCTTAAGGTAGCAAAGGAGAGTATGCCTATTACAGCGTTACCTATGCCATTAGGTTTTTAAGAGTGGTTGGTGATGCCATTTAGGTTGACCAATGCTCCAGCATATTTTGTGGATTTCATGAATCGGGTTTTCAGAGACCAGCTAAACAAGTTCATGCTTGTGTTTATGGATGATATTTTGATCTATTCCAGAACTGAAGAGGAGCATAAGACTCACTTAAGGATTGTGCTAGAGGTGTTGAGGAAGTACAAGTTGAGAGCGAAGTTTTCTAAGTGTCACTTCTGGAAAAAAGAAGTAAGGTTCTTAGGTCATGTCGTTTCGGGATAGGGTATGGCTGTGGATCCTACGAAGGTGGTTGTAGTCCAAGATTGGAACAAGCCCAAGAATGCTACGAACGTGAGGAGTTTCCTAGGATTGGCGGGATACCATAGTGCTTCATCAAGGACTTCTCAAAGATAGCGGCACCGTTGACCAGTTTGACAAAGAAGTACTAAACTTTCATTTGGGACGCAAAGTGTGAGCATGAGTTTATGAGTCTGGAAGAGTAGTTATCGTTTGCACCAGTATTGACGATTCCAAGTGGTCAAGAGTTGACAGTATATACAGATGCCTATAGCACCAGATTGGGGGCGGTACAGATGTAGAAGGTAAAATTTGTTGCCTATGTTAGTCGCCGCATGAGAGAAATTATCCAACTTATGATTTGGAATTAGTGGCGATAGTTTTTGCTTTGATGATGTGGAGGCATTATCTGTTAGGAGAAACGTTTGAATTGTTTACAGATCACAATTCCTTGAAGTACCGTTTCTCTCAAAGGGATCTCAACCTTTGTTTGCAATGGTTCTTGGAGTTCTTGGCCTCCTGTGATTTTAGCATTTCCTATACATCAGGAAAAGGGAATGCAGTCGTTGATGCACTGAGTTGAAGACATGCTAGTTTGGGAGCAATGTTCTTGGAATGGAAGCAGATTGAGTACATTGCTGGATATGATTTCAGGCCTCGTTGCGAGCTAGATCCAGTGATGTTAGCAAGTTTGTCGATCAAACCTACTCTAATAGAAAGGCTTGGTGCTAGCCATAAGCGAGATGCTAGGCTAGCGGAGATCATAATGTAGATAGTAGAACGAGTAGAGTCAGGATATGAAGCAATATGGATTTAACTGAGAAGGTTGGCTCCATAAGGATGGAAGACTGTTTATTCCAGATATTAGTGGATTGCGAGATGAAGTGCTACGAGAGTGTCACCATTCCAGTTTGACCATTTATCTTAGTGGTAACAAGATGTACCATGATATGAAGCAAACTTATTATTAGGAAGGCATGAAGAAGGATGTTGGGGCATTCATTTTGAAGTATATGAACTACCATTTGGTAAAGACAAAGTAGAAGAAACATAGTGAATTGTTGCAATCGCTAGATATTCCTGAGTGGAAATGGGAACAAGTATTGATGGATTTTTATTGATGGACTGCTGAGGACTCGAGCAGGGTACAATAGCATTATGGCCATAGTTAATCGATTGACCAAGAGCGCTAGATTTATAATCATCAAGTCATGTAGAACGACATCCAAACTGGAGAAGTTGTATGTAAAGTGGATAATACGATATCACGGTGTACCAAAGAGCATTATGAGTGACCGAGACTCATTATTCACTAGTGGGTTTTGGAAGAGCTTACAAGAGGCATTAGAGACTAAGTTACATCTTAGTACGGCTTATAACCTGCAAAATGGATGGGCAAACTGAAATCATATACTAGAAGATCTCATGCGAGCCTGCATTATAGATTTTGGAGGATCATGGGATGACCACTACATCTGATGGAGTTTGCATACAACAATACTTATCAGTTGAGTATTAGTATGGCTCCTTATGAAGCATTATATGGCCGACCATGTAATGCTCCTTCATGTTGGTAGGAAGCGGATGAGAAACTGATACTTGGGCCATATATGATTAGAGAAACTTCAGAAAAGATTGGGATCATTTGGCAATGAATGAAAGCCGCTCATGATTGACAGAAGAGCTACGCCGGTAAAGACATAGAAATTTGGATTTTTTTTGTTGGGGATATGGTTTTTGTTAAACTATCTCCTTTGAAGAATGTTGTTCAATTTGGTAATAAGGGGAAGTTGGCACAAAGATTCGTAGGACCTTTTTCTATAATAGAAAGGATTGGAAAACTAGCATATAGGGTCGACTTACCTCAGAAGATGGCGGGCATGCACAACGTCTTTCATGTCTCCTATATACATAAATTTGTGCAGGACCAGGCGTGGTGATTACACCAGATCAACTTGAAGATGTTGAGGTAGAACTAGAAGTTTTGAAATATCGTAGGTCGGTTCGCATTATTGGACACGATACGAAATGGCTTAGGAGAAAATCGATAAAACCAAAGGTATAACGGAGCAGAAGTAATGGCGATTGTATATGGGAAACCAAGGAGAGCATGAGGACTTCTTACCCGAAGCACTTTGAATGGTAAGGCCCATCGTTTATCGTATCTATTTTCACAATTGTATATCGCATATAATAGGATAGTATTTCACATGCTAGGGTAGGATCACCTATTCTATTGATTCCATGAGTGCTTGTTTGATATGGTTGATGGTTGCATATGGTTGTTAGGCATGCGGAGTAACTATGATTGCTTATTTCTTAACTTGTTTAGGGATTTTGGGGGTGAGATTCCTAAATGGGGGAGAATGTAACGACCCATATTTTACGTATTGGATGATCGTAAAATAATTTTATTTTACTCACGTAAGGTCGTATGACTCTATATTTTTAGGTATGACACATAGGGACATTTTGCACACCTTTAATTTTTCCCAATTTCTATGTGACCATTTTGACCCTAAAAATTTGTTTGGGCTATAAGTTTTGATATGAGTCAAATTAGGGTCTCAAACCAGTTCCATTGCTTTAGGATGATGGTTTGCTATTCTATAGAGTGGTCATAATAGGAAAACGGACTAACGGTTAGGAAATTATGCCTATTTTAAGTTTAAACAGTTGTTAGCCAATATTAGTATGTAATTAATCCATAAGTAGACCCATTAGTCTAATTCAAGATTGGTATAAATAGGGAACTGTATGAATCAAATTAAAACTTTCCATCTTTCCCAAATCAGATCTAAACCCCTATTAAGCCTACATTCATCCAAAATCACACAAATTACTCACTAAATCTAGCTATATCATTAATTAGAGAGAAGATCATCAATTAGAAGATAGAGGTCGTCATGTTGGTAGATTTGCAGTGCTTTCTATTGCTGTCCACTTTAGATTTAGGAGAGAATTGGTTGATTTTGATAATTGGTGAGTGGTTTGTGCCTTCTCACTATTCTATGCATGTTTATATGATAGAATTACATGTTTTAACATGATTTTTGACCTTAAAAACTTTTTTAACTTTAGTTACACATTATCATATGCTTATGACATAAATTTGTAAATCTTTCAAATGATTTTCAAAAATGATTTTCAAAAATGATTTAGTAATTCTCCTTATTCATATTCACATGTGCATGTAATATGTAGATTTAGATTAGAATTGGTTTGTTTATCACATTCTTGTGTAATGCTTGTATGAATGGATGTATACACATGTTATTCTATGCTTGTATGTTGTGCTTTGATGTTGTTTGCTAGTGTTTTTTATGCTTAGGAAGATAGGTTTGTGAGTTTGGCAAATAAGAGGCAAAGTTGACCGGGGTTGGATGAAACTTGGCAGAGAGGCTCTGGAGCATATGAGGAATTTGCAGTATGATTCACACCTCAAGATTCACTAAGGACTCAACTCGACACTAAGTTGAAGAGCAGGACCAAGTTATTTTGAAGGCTTGGATGGATCGGCCATAGAGCATGGTCGATGGAGGTTGCCCATAGCAAGATGTAAGAGATTGGCTAAGCATTAGATACTACGATAAGTTATTTCTAGAAATTGAAGTAAAATGCTTTAGAGTAAGGACAGAGTTCTTTTGATGGATGGGTCGGGGTCTAAAGCATCTAGGAATGGAGTACTAGAAGCAAGGAAGGAGACTTAGCCAAAATTGGCTAAGTATATGGGTCGGTACCGAGTTGATCAACTCGGTACCGTGTTGTTTTGGTGGGTCCAATGGATATGAACTTCTGCGGAATGGAGTAGAGGTCATGTAGATCATGCTAGAGGTGTTGGATCGTTCGCATCAGATTGGATGGCGATGTAACAACATGATAAAAGCTTTGTAACTTTGGTTGGTTACTCGTGAAGGGAGTAGGTACGAAGATAGTGGTTCGATAAAGGAGTGAGCCATGGAAAAGGGAATGTCGAAGGGTTCTTGAATAATTGAAACTAGATTGGGTAGAAAGGAGGGCTCGGATGACTGTACTAAGGAATTATTGATACTCGAAGTGTTTTCCATTGTACTCGCAGCAGGGGTATTCTAAGTGGGGATGCCCATGGATCAATGGATTGAATCTGAATACCCTGGACCAGCGGCTTTGGGTCTAGTGTTTAGCTTTGGGCTATGAGACACGTATTTAGCTTTAGGCTATGTAATACGAGAGTACATGAAAACCGGTATTTCCATTTGTCCCTAGCAGTAAGGAAGCCATACAAGTTATCATATATTCAGGGCACATGGAGTGATAGTTGGGCTTGCTTGATGGATGATATGGTGGCTTTCTAGGCTATCACTTGGAGATACCATTGGGATCGGGTATTGGAGATGGGAATACCTTGAGAGCCGATATCGTTATTTTGAGTAGAGTACCTTTTTTTAGAGTAGCATATTATAATGTTATGTGCTAACTCTATCATTGTAGGGACAAGTTAGGTATGATTCATGTACCTCTGTTCCTTACCATATTTACCTGCATAGTATTTTGAGATTCATTTACCACTCATACTAGACTATTGTTTGACCCAATTTTTTATGCTTTGTTTCTTATTATCTTGGGTACTCTTATATGCGTATACTAAATAACAGGTCGAGGTGACGGAGTAGCTATGGGGAGTAAGAGCAGGATGGAGCTATCTCGTTTATATACATATACGGATTTCTACGCTTATTCCACTGTGTAGCACTGGGATGTCTTAGTAGTGACTGCTTATTTTCTTGTTATGAGACAGTTGTCGAGTTTACTTCAATTGTATAAATTCTACTGCATCTGTATATATATCTTTGTGGATATGTGTTCTGATGATTTGTTCACATAGTTATTACCGTCTCTCCTGTTATATCTTTGATATTATATTTTATTCGTGTGCAATGAGATATTCGACAGGTTATATGTTGTATTTATTTCATTTTCAACACTGATGATCATCCTATATTGACCAAACACGGCTGCAACGTACTATTTTGATATTATTGGTGTCGTTGGTATAGGGCAGTCATCACATGGATTCTGAAATACTAATTTGAAATGGTAAATAGGGAGCATTTGCAATATGGTTATGAATAACCTTATTGGTTGATTATTCCGTGTATAGTGCATATTTTAAAAATCGATTGTATTTTTAATAGTAAAAGTATATAATAGACTTTTCTCTAAAATGGAATTACGGGGATGTAATTTCTTTAGGAGGGAGTCTGTGACAACCCTGATTTTAGATTTACTTTAATAAAATAAATAATAAATTAAATTGGGATTTAAAATGGAAATATGAGGTTATCAAGTAATTAAATATTAAGTAGTCTTTTTTAAGGTTAGTATTTGTAGTTTGTTTCAAAATAGTGTATGAAAATTGGTTTAATAATTAAGAGGATATAATAAATGGATTTGTAAATTCATTAGTTGAATTATATTGAAGAAATATTATATATTTTATTTAAGAAGTATGAATTAAAAAAGAGAAGTGAGAAAATAAATAAAAGAAATAAGGAAAAGAAGCAATTCCTTTTCTTATTGGGTATATTTTCTACCCAAGCCCTTATAAGAATTAAGCAAAAGAGAAGCTCAATTCTTACTTTCTCATTTACTATACGTTCTAAAACCAGTAAAGAAAACCATGTCTTCCTCTTCCTCTCTTTAAACCCTAGAAGCAAAATCCACTCCTTTTAATTCAAATAAATTGCTAGAATATCTAGTAAATTCAAGGTAATGTTATCAAACCCCATTTCATTTTCGTAGGTGTTGGATTTCAGTTGTATAGTGATATGATCCTTTTTGTTCTTCTTTTCCTTAGAGGCATTTGTTAGGGTTTACTGAAATCATAAGAAGCATGGTAGAATTCGCTGTTTGGCAAGCTTATTTAAGGAGTCAAGGTGAATTAACCATTACACAATCTATCTCTGAGTTTATAATTGCATGCATATGAATTTATACTTGATGGTTATGAAATAGGAAGTGTGATTTGTTACTTCTGTGTTTGCAAACCTGTTACTTTATTCTCTGTCCACATACAACGATGTTTTTACAATGGTCAAAAAATGCATGTTGTAATAGAATCATATTACAACGATTTTATCTTGCCTATTGTGATAGATGCCAGTTTCAACAACTCTTTTTCTTTACTCGTTGTAATAGATACCTATTACAACTTTTTTTAACTGCCCATTGTAATGGATGTCTATTACAACTATTTTTTGCCTGTTGTTATAAAGGCCAATTTTCATCAATAACTCTTTCCTGTTTTCCAATTGTAATAGATGCCTATTACAATGATTTTCTTTTGCCAGTTGTAATAGATGTCTATTTTTAACACTTTTTTATGTGTTGTAATAGATGCCTATTACAACCTTTTTCGTTTACATGTTGTAGTAATTAATTCATAATTGTAATTAAATAATAATACTTAATAATTAAATAATTATTAATAAATAATAATTACTATTAAATTAAGTATTAATAATTAATTTGAAATATGAAATAATTACTATTAACAACTAATATTAATAATTAATATTCAGTAATTAATAATAAATATAATAATTAATAAATAATAATTAATTTTTAATAATTAATTAAATAATAATTAAAGTTAAAAATTAATGTTAAATAATAATAATTAATAATTAAAATTAAACAATAATAATTTAAAAAAATAAATAATAAATAATACTAAAAAATAATAATTAAATTCTAATATATTATAATTAATAACTACTACTAAATAATAATAATAATAAATAATTAATTTGAAATATGAAATAATTTCCAATAATAAATACTAATTAATAATTAAGAAGTAATTAGTAATTAATAAGTAATTAATTATTAACCAATAAAACATAAATAATAAATAAGAAATATTCGATTATCTATTATTAATTTATAATAATAGTCACTACTAAATAATTATAACTAATAAACAATAATAAACTTTTTATAAATATTTTATAAATAATTAGTAATTTTTATTATTTTTACTAATTATTTTTTAATAATTAATAATTAATAATTACTATTAAATAATTTATATTAAATAATTAGTAACTAATAATTAAGACAAACATTCAATAACTAATAATTAATAAGTAATTAATATTTAATAATTAAGAAGTAATATTAATTATTTAGCATTTGAAATTTAATAATTATAATTATTAATTATATTTAATTTTTAATATTTGAACAAATTTAAAATTTTATAATTTTCTAAAGTAAATCTATAAATGTATATAAACTTTAGCCCACTTGAATTACTCCCCTTCATTTCACATCCAGATCTGCACTTTACAACCGTTTATTTTCAATCATTCTGGCTTTATCCCCTTAAAATTAATGGTCAATACCATATTTTATCCGGGTTTTTAACCCATGTAGAATCCAAGAGGAGACGGAACAACTTGGTGGAGTAACAATAGCTCAGAGATCAACCAAAAGGACAAAAGCAACAAGCCAAAAGGAGCCAAGAAAAGAGAATGAGGAAATCCACTAAGGACATGGATCACTAACGATCTATGGCCTATGGATCGCTAGCAATCCCTAGATATAGCTCAGGGTTCAACTGTTTTTCTTATATTATGATCCAATCCATATTGTAAAAGTAGTGATTGAGTTTGATAAGATTTCGAGTTAATAGAATTAAGAGACAAGCATCCGTTTAGTTCAATCAACAACTAAATACAACTAGCAAGTAAATCGTTATCAAAACAAAGTGACGTGCGACAAGATTACACGAACAACATCAATACAAGGCAAAAAAAGCATTTCGGACATCAAAAACCAAAAATATGCTAAGTGCATGGATCGCTAGAGATCCATATATTATGGATCTCCAGCGATCCATACGTCATCATAGTATAAGCGCGACCTAAACTAAGTGAAGCAGGGGAAAAACGTTAAGTAATTAGCTCATGCTCGACCTAATGCTATGGATCGTTGGCGATCCATAGACCATGGATCGCTGGCGATCCATTGTTTTGGCTCAAGTCGCGTGCTAATCTCCATTACATCTTCTTATGACCATCTACAAACAGTTGGCGAACAGGCTTTGCCCAATAACTCTCCAATCTCTATTAATACCATCCCATCTGCAACATAAATGGGATCATCTCCAGACTGGTTGCTGAAACTCTGCTGGAAGCTTTCTTCACTCTTTACCTTCCTCATAACAATCTTCAGAGGAGTTCATTGTGATTCTCCAATGGATTCTAACTTTGGAGATTCAATCTAGCTAGAGACAATTAAAAGCTTTGTAATCAAACGCTCCTTGTAACAGCAATCATTCTATAATAAAAACTATAAAGTGGACGTAGGCTTCGTTAACAGCCGAACCACTATAAAAATCTTCTTGTCTTCTTTCTCTTACTGCTTTTTTCTATATCTATTATCAACATTATTGCTCTGTAAGAACAGGGCCGGTGCTTTCACACACAAACCAGGGTGTTAATCCATTTTTTGGGTTAACATTTTGGTGCTTTCACTGAGAATCCAACTCAGGGTTCAGATCTAGCTATCTACTTTGGATCAGATAAGTCCAGAAGTTAGATCCTCAATCTTTTGCTTGAAAATCCTACCGCTTGGAACCAATGACTCCTAGAAGAAGGAGAATTACCTCTGGAAGGTCCATACGGGTAGTGATAGCTGGAGAAGATGTTAATCCTCAACAAACTGAAGTAAATGGTGCTAACTTAGGAAATGAGGCGCCATCATCCTCCAGTCAGCACGAAGTCAACACTAGGGATGAGTTGAATAAGACGGTTGACGAGATCAACCAAAAAATGGAAAGTAGCCAGAAGGCACTGATGGATAAGCTTAACGCTCTCTTAACCTTATAGTCAAATCCTGCTCCAAGAACTATGCTTGAACCCACGGCTGTTATAGAACAAGAAAATTCTTCCGTTTCTGCTCTAAACGAAAGAAACAGAAAACAGCCGCAAAAAAGGGTGACAATAGGAACCATGGGACTCAACGTGGAAGGAAATACGAGTACACCGCTAGCCCTGAGGCAACCAATTCTGAACTTGAATCAAGGGGCAAAGACCCCGCAAGAAGATATAGCTATGAACCTCTCCGACTCAGAAGATGGAGAGCAAGACAACCAGTTGGAAGAGAATGTCAACGCATTCGATAATGCTAGGAACATCCAAACTTCCCAATCAGGCCAACTGCAAGCCAACGGGATCCCACGGGAGTGGCTCTCCCGAAGACAGGAGAGCCTAAGCTTCAACCCACTTGCCAAGACCATTTGCAAAGCCAAACACTTGGTGTAGCGACTAACTGCCACCCCTAGGATTATCGGACATCGGAAGCATACATAACGGACATGGTCAAATGATTAATGGATGAGAATAAAAATAGGAGAGATGATGAATGGGGATCTACACCAAGTCAGAATCCCTTTACTAATGAAATCTTAAATGAGAAGTATTCGGAAAAATTCACAATGCCAACTATACCGTCCTACGATGGGACAAAGGACACAAAACCCCATTTGTACAAGTACAGTTGGTACATGGATGGAGCTAATGCCTCTAAAGCTGTTCTGTGTAGGTGTTTTCCTATCCTCTTAGAAGGAATTGCGTCTATGTGGTTCACTAGGCTTCCACCGAGATCTCTCTCTACTTTTGACCAATTAGCAACAAGATTCCTCGACCAGTTCAGGCTCCATATCGTGCAACCAAAAGATGTCATGTCCTTATCCAGATTGTTCCAGGGACGCAACGAAACACTGAAATCTTTCATGAACTGATTCAATACCGCAGTGATGGAAGTAAGCAACCCCAACGAGGACATGGTTTTTATGGCGTTAGTCTGTGCCATTCACCAGGAGAATGAATTCAGAAAGTGGATTAAGATGAAGTAACCTACCACAAGGAAATACTTCAATCGTAAAGCAAGTCAATACTTAAGGTTGGAGGAAGCGCATGAGCTGGAGTGGAAGTCTACTAGTGTGCAACCGATGAACATCGGATAGAGCGACATAGCAATGAATCGAAACGTGCACGCTTCTGGAACTGCTGAAGGAATTAAAAGAAATAACCAAAGACTTATAATTGGAACGATATCAGGGGGACCACACTCCACGCAAAGAAGTTGGGGAGAGATGGAGCAGTATGCAAGTGCGTTGAAGCATGCTCCAAGGAATCATGTCTTGGAATAGAAGATGAAACTCCAGCCAAGCTGCAGAAAGTTTTGAGTCACGATATAGTGTTCCAAAATCGGGACACCAAAGGGATCGAAGCTCCGACTCTTTATCCAATGGTGGTAACGGTGGGAATTGGTCCTGCTGTTGTTCGACGAGTGTTAGTCGATAGTGGCAGCTCTGTTAATATACTTTTCAAATGTACTTGTGATCAAATGAAGATCGGCATGAAAAGCGTGTCTGCATGCCAAACAAAGATCCAAGGGTTCACTGGCGAACCCAAGCAACCTGTGGGGATGATCTACCTGCCAGTGGAACTTGGAGAGGGCAATCAAAGAGTCAGCCTCATTCAGACTTTCGTAATCATGGATGAAATGCCCGCATATAATGCCTTCTTGGGACGGCCCGCACTAACAGATTTCAGAATAGCTCTGGCCCAATGGTGCCTAACCATGAAGATCCCTACTGCAAACGATTTGGAGTGGTGAAAGAAGATCAGTGCGCCGCCTGGGAGTGCTACATTGTAGAATTACGTAAATCCAGAAGAAGGGAAAAGGGGAAGGATGTAGGGGAGAACTCTCCACATCCATGAACCTTCTGAATAGCAACTATAGAGTCGCCCTGGCTTGGAGACCATAGCCAATTCGATAAGACTTTGGACTCTAAAAAAAAGATTTCAGGGGAGGAACGGGCAACACCTTCAGAATTGATGGTGTCTATCCTAGTCGATATGGACGACCCAACTAATGTCTTGAAAATTGGATCGCACCTTGGAAACAAGATGCGGTTAGAACATACTAAGTTTCTTCGTGCCAACTTGGATGTGTTTGCTTGGACACACTCCGATATGTGTGGGGTATCACCTGAAATCACTTGCCATGCGCACAATATTGACCCAAAATTCACACCAGTAAAGCAGAAGAGGCACATCCTGGGCCCTGAACGGTCCAAAGCGTTGAGAGAAGAGGTGTACAAATTAATGGCCAACGGTTTCATCCGCGATGCAACCTACCCTGAATAGGTATCTAACCCGGTCTTAGTCAAAAAGTCCAATGGAAAATGGCGAACTTGTATTGACTATTCGGACCTGAACAAAGCTTGCCCGAAAGATAGCTTCCCCTGCCTAGGATCAATCAGCTTGTGGATGGGACGGTGGGACACGAATTGCTATCGTTCATGGATTTATACTCGGGCTACAACCAGATCCTGATGCACGAGTCTACTCAAGAGAACACCAGCTTCATCATCAATCTGGGACTGTACTGCTACAGGTTAATGTCCTTCGGGCTACAACCAGATCCTGATGCACGAGACTATTGAATTTTACGTGGATGACATGTTGGTCAAATCATGAATAGCTGCCAATCACCTAGAAAACCTCGCCGGAATGTTTGAAATACTCTAAAAGTATGGAATGAAACTCAACCCACTCAAATGTCACTTCGAAGTAGCCTCTAGGAAATTCTTAGGGTTCATAGTAAGTGCGAGAGGCATCAAAGCAAAACCAGAACAAATAATGGCACTACGAGAAGTCCAAGCTCCAAAGAATAAGAAGGAACTACAAAGCCTGAATGGAAAGGTCGCAACACTAAGTTGATTTATCTCAAAAGCTACCGACAAGTGTATACCATTCTTCGATGCACTAAAGAAAAGAAAGAAAAACTTGAATGGAGTGAAGCTTGTCAAATAGCATTTGAAGAATTGTCGCGACACATGGAAGCTCCGCTAATCCTTTCAAAGCTTGTGGATGGAGAAGACTTATTCATTTACTTAGCAATCTCGCCTCATGCATTGAGCACCGCCCTTGTGTGTGAAGAAGCGAAAATCCAACGACCCGTGTATTACATTAGCCAGCGGTTTACCAGAGCCAAGAAAAATTACCCAAAGCTGGAAAAGCTAGCGTATTGCCTCTTGATCGCGTCCAAAAAGTTACGACCATACTTTCAGGCACATCCAATCAAAGTACTGACCGATCAACCCCTGAAGCAAGTGTTGTATCGGCCTGAAACTTTCGGACAACTTCTCAAGTGGAACATCAAACTGAGTCAATATGATATCACATACCACCTAAGGAATGTCATCAATAGGCAAGCACTAGCATATTTCATCGCCGAATTTACTATACGGGATGACGAGGAAGAAACACCGTTGGAAGTGGAAACGCAATGGAGACTCTTTGTTGATAGCGCATCTAACAACCTATGTACGGGGGCAGCAGTAGTGCATGAAACCCCCGAAGGACGAGCCATTTGCTACGCTTATGCTTGGAATTCCCTGCTACAAATAACGAAGTGGAATACGAAGCATTGATAGCAGGTCTAAAAGTTTGAAAGAGCTCAAGATAAAATCTATTCACATCTACAATAACTCCCATCTAGTCGTCTTCCAAGTAAAAGGAGAGTATCAAGCTCAAGAGGAGAACCTTGCACCGTATCTATCTAATGTGCAAGAGTTGCTAAGAGACATCAAACATTACACCATAACCTACATTCCACGGGAGCACAACAATAAGGCGGACTATTTGGCTAAACTAGCAAGCTCTGGAGAAGCTCCATCATTGGGACTAGTCCCAGTTGAAACTCTAACCACCCCGAGCATATACGAAATGGATGTCGACTGGATCCTCGAGATCGCCATAGAATCAGAGACGTGGATGGCACCGATAAAAGACTATTTACTTGCAAGGACCCATCCGACTGACCGGAATCAACGGAAAAGCTGCTCCGAAAGGCACCATGATTCATAGTACAAGATGGAATACTCTATCGAAGGGGATTCTCAACTCCCCTTCTTAGATGTCTGTCCAATGAAGAAGCTCGATGAATCCTAAAGGAAGTGCACGAAGGCAAATGCGGAGACCACACTGGGGGCAGACCCTTGCGAAAAAAGTCCTTTGGTACGGATACTTCTGGCCAACGATTAACCACGACGCTGCAGAATACACCAGAAGATGTGATCATTGCCAAAGATTCAGTAAAATTAAAAGAACTCCATCAACAGAGCTAACGCAGATGATCAGCCTATGGCCATTTGCAATATGGGGAATCGACTGATTGGCGTCCTGCTAATAGCAAAAGGAGGGGCCAAATATGTTATAGTTGCTGTTGATTATTTCACGAAATGGACCGAAGCGGAACCGCTGGCTACCATAACCACAAAGAAAGTCATTAATTTTGTTACTAAAAACATTATTTGCAAGTTTGGTGTGCCATAGAAAATCATCGCTGACCATGGAACTCAATTCGAAAGCACCGAGTTCAAAGACTTCTTTAAACGCTTTTGAATTAAGAAGAGCTTTTCCGCGGTAGCTCATCCGCAAGCAAACAGGCAAGTGGAAGCAATAAACAAGATCATTAAGTCCACTATCAAAAAGCGACTAACTAATGCTAAAGGAAACTGGGTTGATGAACTTCCACTCGCACTATGGGCTTACAGAACTACCCACAAAGCGGCAACCGACCATACTCCATTTTCTTTGGCATATGGCTCAGAAGCAATGATTCCTATTGAATTAGAAGTCCCCTCGCACCAAAGGAAAAATTTTGATAAAAAAAACGAGCAGCTCCTACTCCAATCACTAGACATGATTGACGAAAGAAGGGAAGAAGCCGAGTTGAGAACCGCTCCCCACTAAAAAAGGGTCATGCGATACTTCAACTCCAAAGTTCACAACCAAACCATCAAAGTGGGAGATCTCGTGCTCAAGCGAGTCTACCCCGTTTCGAGGGCCTTCGGATTGATCTGGGAAGGGTCATATGTCATCAATCAAAAGCTAAGGGACGGAACTTTCAAGCTAACAACAGTCAATGGAATCCAAATTCCCAGGGCATGGAATAGCGAATCGCTCCGGCGTTACTTCGTCTGAAAACTACCTTATGTACTCTCTATTTTTCAGCAAATAAGTCGTCCCGGGATGCCGGGAGCATTGTAAATAGGCAAAATCTGCCCTGCTTTCCTTAATAAAATTGATTCGCTTTTCGAACCAACAAAAGTGTGTTCATAATAACTACCCGCCGGGTCGATGGAAGCAAATCGGCTAAAACCGTTGGATTGGCAGAACCTAATCTCTGACTACTAAGAACCAGTGTTGCCCCGGCAAAATCGGGAAGGCTTGAACTTAAACTCCTCGCATTGCCCGAGGATAGGCAACACCGAGGAGTACGAAAAGCCGCACATCCCATAAGTCGCGCACTAACTTTTAAAACTTACATTCCTCACGTTGCCCGAAGATAGGCAACACCGAGGAGCATGAAAAGCCACGCATCCCATAAGCCGTGCACTAACTTTTAAAACTTACACTCCTAACGTTGCCCGAAGATAGGAAACACCGAGAAGTACGAAAAGCCGTGCATCCCATAAGCCGCACACTAACTCTTAAAACTTACACGACTCACGCTGCCCGAAAATAGGCAACACAGAGGAGTACGAAAAGCCGCGCATCCCATAAGCCACACACTAACTTTTAAAACTTACACTCCTCACGTTGCCTGAAGATAGGCAACATCAAGGAGTAAGAAAAGCCATGCATCCCATAAACCGTGCACTAACTTTTAAAACTTACACTCCTCACGTTGCCCGAAGATAGGCAAGATCGAGGAGCACAAAAAGCCATACATCCCATAAGCCGCGCACTAACTTTTAAAACATATACTCCTCGCGTTGCCCGAAGATAGGCAACACCGAGAAATATCAAAACTGATCCGGATTGACGGGCCATATCGATCCTAAAAATCGCGCATACTTCCAAAAAGCTGCGCATCTCATAAACCGCGTGCACTTTTAAGTACCGGAAATGCCCCGGCAGTACCATGAAACTTATCCGCCACATGAATAACAAGAATCAACCCACTCCTATTATTGAAAGCAGTGGGCATGACTCTAACAAAACTGGAGTGTTACAAACTAGCGGGAAACTTCAATCGCTGACGCTCAATGACTAACTATAACATTTAACATTGATAATGTGTAACTGGCTACAATTAACTTATACAGTGTGCACATTTCTAACATGCATATGTTGCATACTTATCAGAATATTACAAAAATCTTAGATTACATGCTACAGTTACAAAAAATTTGAAAGAAGAAAGATCAAGTTGTGACTTAGTCAAATTTCAAGTTTTAGTATGCAAACTATTTAAACCATAAGTTACCGGTCATTTGTCAATTGTTTGAAGTAAACAGCCTTGTGATGGGGGCATACACCGGTACTTAAATAAAAATACTTAAAAACAATAATTTCACACGTTCTATTACTTCAAACAAAGAGTTGTTACTCCAAACAAAAATTTTTGGCAGTAATCACAAGACTAGATAAAGTAAAGTGAAAGTATCTAGAGTAAACGTAAGTGCACAGAACACACATAAGAAAATAAATGTAAACAAAACGAGCATAATTGCACAGAACACATATGTACAAATAAGTAAGAGTACAGTCAAAATATCAACAATGTATTACATATAATTTTCTTTTATACAATGTCAAAACGTGGGGGTCGTACCCACACAATGTCGGCCAAGAAAAGAAAAATACAGACACCACGACAAAAACACTAAATGCAGACTCGGCACTAGAAAAAAACACAAAATGAATCAAAATCAGATCACCACCCAAGCTTCTCAGCACTTCTTTCCACCACTCTCCTTTTCGCCTTTTGTTCTAAGTTTTTGCTTCGCTTCGGGGAGTGGTGTCCTGCCGGTAATGTCAACTATTTCCTCAGTACTGACATCTTCCTTCTGCTCCGCTACCTTCTTAGAAGACTCGCCCTTTGTTTTACGCTTTCGAAACCTCCGAGAGCTCTTTGAGGCTTTGAACGCTTCAACTTTCTCTTTATTGATAGCGACCAGTTCCTGTTGAGTCTTGCGTGGCTGCTCAGTTTGAACTTCTTGCTCCCGAACTTCAACCATTGTTATGTCACCTTCCAAAGATACGGAAGGGTCATCCCAGCCATGAAATACGGCGATCTTCTCAGACTCCAGCCCCGGTAGTGAGCCAGACACGGACACGGTGATTGGAGCAGGTATGGAAACGAGCACGGAAGCAGTGGAGATAGCAGCAGGTCCAGGCACCAATGAAATATGCAGATCGACTAACAAGGAGGATGGACCTAAAAGATCAAAAATGAAAGCATTAAATTCTTCCTGCTCTTGCGGCATAAGCTGAAAGCTCCCGAACTCGGGGGAAACATGTAACATCCCCTATTTAGGGGCCCAAAACTAAGCGCTATAAATGCTGCAGTCATCTATAGTATTAGCTTCCGACGACTAAATACGGCTATGTTAATGGTACCAATAATGTCAGAAGCACTTGAATATGAAACAAAACACAGATTTCAAAAACCACTTTTACTTCATTGCATTTCAAAATCAAATGTTTCACATTCACAACACATAATCCCAAATCGTTCCCAAGCACAGATCAAATATAATTATTACAAAATACGCCTAGGGCGGTATATGAAGATTCCCCCTTGGTTGACCAGAGTCACATGGTCATAATAGACCTAATACAAAACAACACGGCGGAAAATCCAACAAAACATAACAAAAATTGTAACCCCTAAATAGCTATCTGTTTGCCCCTTGCATCCTCCGGTAGCTTATTCGTCATCCTACTAAAACCTGAAAAAGACATTAATCCCTCAGCCTACTCAAATTAATTTTGACCACCCAAGAGTTTAAGGGGTAAACATAAGCTTCGAGTCAGACATAAAGCCTGGTGTGAATAATATTATACATCCCGGAATAATTATGTTAAGTGAGACCACGCCGCTTAGCGGAACGGGTTTCCCCTCACTAACATCCTTTTAAAACATGTCTTTGTAAAACGTTTCATAAAACCATATACTGTGCTCCCACATTCACAATGGTTAAATACTGTAAAGCAATCATTATGTAAACATACATAAATATTAGGTAATAATGAACTATCTGTTCAAACACACAAGTTTTGTTTGGATAACTTTTAACCTTTGGCTGACTCGGGCCTACCAGACAATACAATCAAAATTAACCTAACATCCATTAGATATTCTTCTTCTGGAATATCTATCCTTAACTATCAATTAAACATTTCTCATTTGGACGGTCTGTCCTTAACTATCTGTTAAAAACTTCACTTCTGGACGGTCTGTCCCTAACTTAATCATCTCCCAGGTCTTCCCGATCCTAATGGTTTTTCGGGCTCACCAATAACCTATCCATATACAAACATATATTCCTTTCGGTGTGTAATCATAATTTTAGTCTACCTGTGACAAAGCCCTACACACTGGAATTTTGGACAAACAATTAGCTGGGGCTATTAGCTAGGGTATAGGGCGCGACCCCATACTAGTCCCATGTGGTATTCTAATACCTTAGTCATTTTCACTTAAGGATCCCCTCCCATAATTTTCCATGAAAACATTTTCAAAATGATTTAAAACCTTTAAATCAAACTTAAACAAGGAAAATTGTATAATCTTTATACTTTACTCAAAATCATATCACCATGTCATATATATATACTTTACTCAAAATTTAGTTGATGGAAACATATAACCGTTTGAAAGAACCTCTTTCTAAACCTTTGAAATCATCTCTTTCAGATACAGTATCAAACCTTTCGAAATCATTCCCCAAACCTTTCGAAATCATACAACGAACCTTTCGAAACCATTCTCCAAACCTTTCGAACACATTGAAAAGCAAACCTTTCGAAAGCTATAAAACTTTGGACATCCTTCTTTAAAATCACTTTAAAACATGGCCTTAAAAAACCTTGGAAAACCTTCCGTTTAAACCCTTCGAAACCATTCAATTAAACCTTTCGAAGTCATTCAACCAGAACCTTTCGAAGTCATTCCTTTAAACCTTTCGCAATCACTCATTTAAACCTTTTGAAATCATTGAACTTAAACCCTTCATGATTAATCATCAAGCCTTTCGAAATCATTAGACTTAAACCTTTCAGAACCATTGAATTTAACCTTTCGAAATCAATCTTCAACCTTTCAAAATCATTCTCTTAAACCTTTTGAAATTATTTACTTAAACCTTTCGATGGCTTACTTGTTTCAATTCAAAACATATGAAAAACCTTCTTTTAAAACCTTACGAAGTCAATGGAAGCAACCTTTCGACTAAGTCAAAAGCTCTGCTTCAAAAGCTTTAAACAACTCTTTCGAAAGCTTTGGGTTATACTTAAATTTATAAAACAAGGGTAAGTCACCTAAGTCGAAAGCTTCCTTTCAAAAGCATTGGGAGAAGCGGTTGGTTTTAAAACGAGTATACCTTTCATCTTTGTTGAAAGGTTTAAAACAAAACAAAGCGGCAGTAACCTTTCGACTATGTCGGAAGGTTTCAAAAAAAAGTAGCAGCAGTAACCTTTCGACTATATCGAAAGGTTTAAAACCTTTCTTTTAAACATTTTTGACCTGGTCGGAGGCAACCAAGTCAAAAGCTCTAATTCAAAAGCAAAGCAGGTGATAGCTTTTTGTTTATAAAACAAACATATCCCAACCTCTTTGGCCATCAACCTTTCGATTAAGAACCCTTCGACTTTGTCCAATTCATTACGTACCAAGTAGCTCGATACCATATGCATTAGTTTGACCTTGTCGAAAGCTTAGAACCTTTCGACCTTGTCGGAAGGTCTAGGACGAAAGGTTTACTGATGTAATAGGCTGAAACACGCTAAAAGTATGGTTTCTTTGCTTTTAACTTAAAAAGGATAACTTTTCAACTAACCTGCCTTTGTTTGTCAAATTCTCATTGGTTAACAAATTCTTTTCAGAAATATGCTACCACTATTTTTTAAAATTAATAATCATTTTATTTTACAAAATGCCCCTTCTCGTTAATTAAATATATAAAAAATTTAAGTCCCATACCATAAATAATTTTATATATTCATCAAATAACTTAGGAAAAATCTAGAAAAATCTCAGAAAATCTATTTTAATATGTTGCCTAACATATAAAAATTTCAACTCCAAATAATAATTATTTTTCCGAAAATAATTTATAACCCAATACGCAATTTCCTTCACTAGAAAATTAATATAAAATCCATATTAATTCAGAAAATTATGAAAATTGAAACCCTTTGCTAAAATATCATTTCTGCCTATATTTAAATTTTGAAGGCATTTGGATGTCATTTAATAGGGTTTTCATGTCAAACATATCATAAAAACTAACATGAACATATATTATCCATCAACAACATATATTTATATAACTTTAATCATCAAAACATGGCATATACTTGTAAAATCATTTTGGGTCTAATCTTAAAATCGAAAACTAAAAGCAATTGGGATGTAGTAATTATCCACCTTAGCTTTGAGATTATAGATGTGAGATTTGATGTTAATTTAGTTGATTGCTTCCCTTCTCTTGAATCCTAGCTTTAATCTTCTTCTTGAGAGTGAAAATGGTGGTCGGCCTTAGTGTTTTTAGTTTAAGTAAAATGAAATGAACGTGAGTTTCTATCTCTTAGGGTTTTAGGGTATAAGCTCCACCTATTTCCTATATTACCCTTGTTATTTCCTAACACCTTTTTTTAGGTTATTTTGTTTTAATTAACACACTAACATGGCATGGCTACCCCTTGTTAATCAAATCTCAACCTTTTAATCTTCACAATATTTTATTTTATTTACCCAATTAATTATTATAAATAATGTTATAAAAATATGGGGTGTTATAGACTCCCCACCTTAAAGAATTTCGTCTTCGAAATTGTGATAAGGTACATGACAAAACAATCAAAGGTAAAACATACCATCAAACAAGTTATGGTAAGAGTCTCTAATCCTGCTCTCCGTCTCCCAAGTACATCTCTAGCATCATCACTCCACTAAAACTTTACTAACTTGATTGTCTTGTTCCTCAACTTCTTCTCATCTCTAACCACAATCTAAATCGGCTTTCTAACTATGGTCAAATCCGGTTCTACTACTAAATCTTCTAACACTGTAGGCGCTATGGTAGTCTCCGGGTCTCTAACACATTTCCTAAGATGAGAAACATGGAAAACATCATGGACTTCAGCCAAGCTACTCGGTAACTCTATTCTATAAGCGAGTTCCCCGATCCTCTCAATAATGCGGAATGGTCCAACGAATCAAGGTGCTAACTTTCCTGATTTTCCAAATCTAATCACACCCTTCATCGGTGAAACCTTGATGAACACATAGTCTCCGATAGAAAATTCCAAATCATTCCTTCTTCTATCAGCATAACTTTTCTACCTAGATTGAGCTTCCTTCATCCTTACTCGGACCAACTCAATCTTCTCCGCAGCTTCCTTTACCAAATTCGGGCCAAGAACCAATCTATCCCCGGTTTCTAACCAACATACGGGAGACTTGCATGATCTTCCATACAAAGCTTCAAACGGTGCTACCCAATACTAGTCTGATAACTATTGTTATATGAGAACTCGACTAGATGAAGGTGGTCCTCCCATGATCTCCCGAAATCCAATACACAAGCTCTTAACAAATATTCCAACATTTGGTCAACTCTTTCCATTTTCCCATCAGTTTGTGGATGGTAAGCGGTACTCATGTTGAGTTTGGTTCCTAATGCTTCCTGTAGACTTTTCCAGAACTCACTGGTAAACAAAGAATCCCTATCACTGACAATACTACTAGGAATCCCGTGCAGTCTAATTACATTCTTCATAAATAACTTCGCCAAAATAGGTGTCGTCCTAGTTAACTTTACCGGAATGAAATGTGCACTCTTAGTCAATCTATCTACTATGACCATATGGTTTCATTTCCTCTGCTAGACCTTGGCAACCCATCAATAAAATCTATAGAGATGGAATCCCATTTCCACAACGGAACTTCTAATGGTTGAAACAATCCACTAGGTTTCTGGTGTTCAGCCTTTGCTTGCTGGCAAATTAAGCACTGCTTAGAGCATGCACCAATGTCCCGTTTCATACCTTTTCAGAAGAAACTTCTCTTCATATCCTGATACAGCTTCGTTCCTTCTGGATGGATAGTGAACTTTGATCGATGGCACTCATCCAAAACATCCTTCCTCATGTTTTCTACATTCGGAACACACAACCTTCCTTTCTTTCTCAACCACCTATTTTGGTCAAGACCGAAATCCTTTAGGTCATCGCTCTCCGTTCCTTCCCTCAACCTTTTGATCCTTCAACCAAAATTGGATCCTCCTCTTGCTTAGAATCTATCTTCTCAATCATTACCGATTGTTTAATGGCAAATTTTCTATCGAGTTAGAAAATCGCAGATAAATTTTGAAATAAATTTACCGTAAGAGCACGACGTACTAGTGTAGTACATAGTGAGTACGAGTCGATCTGTAGGGAATTGTTGATTTTAAATTTCTTGTTCAATCAAATTATACCAAAGTCGAAAGTGTGATTAGCTAAAAATGTAAAAAATTAACAAAAGAAAATTGATAAAAATATGAGAGTGTTAAGACAATTTAAAGGTAATTTATACTCTCTAGATCACATAAATCAACAGAATGAAGTTATGATCTCTCTTTTGGTCATTAGTTAGATTAGTTGATGTGCTTATCATAAGTATGGTATATTTGTGCTATTAATTAGCCCAATATAAACCATCAAACTATAACACAACCACTACTACACATTTAATTCTCATGAAATATGACAACAAAGTTGAAAGCAAAATCTATATTAAGCATGGCCTATTAACTATTGCTTAGAAATATAGGCCATTAAATTTTAATTTCAACATTCACTTTTTTGCCATAATCATATATAGATGAAGAGCCAATTTGTGATTCATATGACTAAGCAGAGCCTATTTGTTTTGAACAACATAAGCTATCAAAATCAATACTAAACACAAAATTACATAAACATCATTTTCATGAAGCACAAAAATCATTGGAATGGAGTTTGTTGTATGGGATGGTGAATTGGAGCGGGAGGGTGGATAATTGAGATTGGTGAATGAGCTGTTTGTGGTTGAGTTGGTAAGGAGCCTCGACTTGTTCATGTCGCATTGACAAGGAGGTGGAGGAATTGGAAGTTGTTTGTGGAAGGCGGTTCACTATTGAAATCGAAGGTTTGGGGTGATGAAGTGGTATGGTTTGCTGTTAGCAAGTGGTTTGCTGCTGTTGTTGTTGGAGATGATAGGAGATGATGATCTGAGGGGAGAATGCGGTAGTATGTAGTGAAGCCTGGGTTGTGATGACAGAAGTTGATTGTTGCAACAAGGAATTATGATGTTTGGTAGCTCTGTTTGTGCACACAGTTTTTGTATTAAAGTAAGGTGAAAAGAAGTGTGATGGAGATATACAGGCAGTAATGCTCTGGTACCAGTTTCTGGTGATAGCAGTTAGTTAGAAGTTTGGGTAGTATGTTGTTGAACAGAGAGAAGTGGACAGAGGATTGTGCGGTTTAGAGAAGTATGGGCTGTGTATATATGTTTATGAGTGGCTGTTTGAAATGGGGGCAGTGGAGAAGTATGGGCTGTGCGGTTTGGAAGTGGCCATTTGAAATTGTTCGACTGGGAAGTAGTTTAGGCGATTGCTGGTGGTTCAGTGTGTTGTAGACAATGGCTTGTAGTGTGATAGAATTGAGAAGTTGTCGGAATGTGTTCCAGATGAGGTGCTGAAATGCAAAAGTGTGCACAGTCGTTATCAGGTGGCGGCAGTTATGGGTGTTGATGTAGTTGAATGATTGTAGCAGTTGGAATTGTATGCAGTGATATGAAGTAGGAAATGTAGGTTGCAGGCAGAAGTAATGTGGTAGTCAATGGGAAGATGCAGTAGTCTTTTGGCAAGGTGGGTGTTTGGTGATGTGCACATGCACTGTAGTAGGAAGTGTGCAGCATGGGGAGGGGTAACAAGGCAGAGGAGAGATTTGTATTCAGTGTTATTCCAATGGGTTGATGGCAGTAGCTTTTGTTTTTATGCAGTAGAGATGGAAGGCAGTAATAATATGGTCAGGTGGAGGAGGGTTCAGTGGTGGTTCTCTGATATGGAATAGACGTGGAACTGGTGATGCAGTTGTTTGAGTGAAGTGGGTTGCAGGCAATGGTGAGGTGATGATGAGGTATGTGGAAGTGATAGTAGTATAAGTTGGAGTCTGTGGGAGAAAGAGAAGCGGTGGTGGCTGTAGTTTAGTGGTAAGAATTAAGATTGATGGTCAAAAGTGATTAAAGGCTCAAAGGAGGCTGCAATAGTTCACTGTGCACTGTTGATTTTTTTTCTTTTTGCGAAAATGCAAATGTAACTAGAAATGTAAATGTACGAAAGTGAATGTTAATGTAAAATGCAAATGCAAATTGAAATAAAATATATTTTCTTTGAAATGAACTTCTGATGTTTTTTTTATATAGAAATAGAAATGCAAACAGAAATAGAAATGGCAACAAGCAAACAAACAAATGCAAGCACAAATCACACAAACACTAAACAATTTTTTTTAATGCAAACACACAAAATTCAAACAAAAGTAATTCAAAGAATAGAAAATCAAAATCTAAACTATTCCCCTACAACGGTGCCAAAAACCTGTTTAAGGGCAAATTTTCTATCGAGTTAGAAAATCGCCGATAAATTTTGAAATAAATTTACCGCAAGCGCACGACGTACTAATGTAATTCGTTGTAAGTACGAGTCGATCCGTAGGGAATTGTTGATTTTAAATTTTGTATTCAATCAAATTATACCAAAGTCGAAAGTGTGATTAACTAAAAATGTAAAAAACTAACAAAAGAAAATTGATAAAAATATGAGAGTGTTAAGACAATTTAAAGGTAATTTCTACTCTCTAGATCACATAAATCAACAAAATGAAGTTATGATCTCTCTTTTGGTCATTAGTGAGATTAGTTGATGTGCTTATCATAAGTATGGTATATTTTTGCTATTAATTAGCCCAATATAAACCATCAAACTATAACACAACCACTAATACACATTTAATTCTCATGAAATATGACAACAAAGTTGAAAGCAAAATCTATTTTAAGCATGGCCTATTAACTATTGTTTAGAAATATAGGCCATCAAATTTTAATTTCAACATTCACTTCTTTGCCATAATCATATATAGATGAAGAGGCAATTTGTGATTCATATGACTAAGCATAGCCTATTTGTTTTGAACAACATAAGCTATCAAACTCAATACTAAACACAAATTTACATAAACATCATTTTTCCATGAAGCAAAAAAGAGAACATAAACATCAAAATGTTGCATCTACATACTAGAGAGCTTCATTACCCCTAAATTGAAGGGATTAGGCTCTCATATTTGTTATCAAATCAACAAATGTAGCTTGCAACATATAATAAACAAGAATAAAATAAGAGAAAAATGAAAAGAAAAACTAATCTACTTGCATATATAAATGAATCTACACTACTAACATGAAAGGAAATAAACAAGGAAAGGAAAAGAACATGTATTAACTTGCATAAAATAAAAGTACATAAAAGAAATGGCTAAGTAGCCATGAAAAGAAGGAGAGCTCTCATTTTATTTCTAAGGTAAAACTAAAGAGAAGAGAGCCTAAAGAAGAGAGGATTACATGAAGCATAAGGGGTATTTATACATGTATGAAACCCTAATCCACTTTTTTAGGGAATACCCAAAATACCCCATAGGAACTATGGTGGCCAAGTAATCATTAGCATCATATAATCATCCATTAAGTGTGCATGAAGATTTAATGGCCTTTTAGCATATGCAATAGCTCCTAAGTGTAAATTAAGGTAGGTGGGTAAGTGGGGTCCTCCATGATCATCACTTTGAATTATTTCCATCTCCATTCCTTTGTATTCACTCTTGTGCATGTATATCTTCATGAAGCCACTTGTAAAATTCACTATAATTCCTACAAAACAACATAGAAAAATCCAAGTAAATTTTCACAAATTAATAAATGCACAAAAATGTCCATTTTGCCCTATATGAAGATGAATATGTGACAATTTGAAAATAATTTGAATTTTGGTTTAAACAACTTAAAACACCCAATATGATCATTTATTTAATTTAAAAATATTAAATATGGTGGTAAAAATATGCACATTTACGTGCACATCACCGGTCTAACTTCTAAACAAGACAATACATCACTTCCGGTACTAGAACCTTCCTCAGATCTAAATTGCACACTACAAGTTGACAGTGCTTCCAAATCTTTCCACTCAGCAATTATAGCTAATACTGCATTCTGATGTTTCCGGCTAAGTGCATCCACCACCTTGTTTCCTTTTTCGGGTGTGTACTCAATTCCAAAATCATAAGCAGCGATAAACTCCAACCACCTCTGATGTCTTATATTCAACTCATTCTGAGAGAAAAAGTAGTTCAACGACTTATAATCAGTATAAAGCTCAAATCGCTCTCCCAAAAGATAATTCCTCCACACCTTCACAGCAAATATAACAGCAGCTAACTCCAAATCATGCGTAGGATACCTAACTTCATGTGGTCTGAGTTGTCTAGAAGCATAAGCAATCACTTTACCTCTTTGCATCAACACAGCCCCCAATCCAGTTCCATATGCATCAGTATAAACAACCCAATCTTAATTCCCCTCTGGAACCACTAACACTGGTGCATGGGTGAATAAGTGTTTCAAGGTCTGGAATGCTTCCTCACACTTATCAGTCCATACGAACTTCACATCTTTTCACGTAAGCTTAGTCATCGGCGCAGCTATCCGAGAAAAATCCTTTATAGACCTTCGATAATATCCGACCAATACAAGAAAGCTCTTAATCTCGGTCACCGTCTCGGGTCTCTTCCAATTATTCACCACCTCAATCTTAGTTGGATCTACAGACAACCCTTTCCCTGATACAACATGACCAAGGAACTTCACTTCCTTCTTCCAAAAATGACACTTCAAAAACTTAGCCTTCAACTGATGCTCCCTCAACGTTTCGAGCACAACTCTAAGATGAATTTCATGCTCCTTCTCATCCTTAGAGTATACCAAAATGTCATCTATGAAGACCAACACAAATCTATCCAAGTGTTCTCGGAAAATCCTATTCATCAGATCCACAAAGAATGCCGGCGCATTATTTAATCCGAACGGCATAACTAATCATTCGTACGATCCATATCTTGTCCTAAACACCGTCAAAGGAATGCTATCCTCCACCACTCTAAGCTGATGAAATCCCATCGCCAAATCCAGTTGAGAGCTTGGCTCCACTTAACTGATCGAACAAATCGTCAATTCTCGGAAATGGATATCGGTTCTTTATCGTCTTCTCATTCAACTTACGATAATCGATACACAGCCTTAACGATTCGTCCGGCTTCTTAGCAAATACAACGGCAGCTCCCCATGGCGAACTACTTGGTCAGATAAAACTCTTGCCTTCCAAATCCACCAACTGCACCTTCAACTCTCTCATCTCGGTGGGAGTCATTCTACTTGGCGGTCTACTTACCGGTTCTGCTCCAGGGACTAAATCAATCTGAAACTCAATAGCTCATTTCGATGGCAACCTAGTTACCGACTCAAATACATCTCCGAATTCTCTAACTACAAAGACTCGACTTAACTCATCTTCCATCTCCATAACACTCAATAAAGCATTCATTTCACAACTAGGGTCCTCTAAGGTATAAACTATCCGATCACAACAATTCGGGCGACTAAGTGATATTTTCCTATCATGGCAAAATATCCTAGCATCATATTTACTTAACCAATCCATCCCAAGGATAATCCCAAATCCCACAAAGTCAAACACATGCAAACAGCAATCAAAAGTATGGCCTAGCAAATCAAATTCTAAATGGTCACACCTCATCCCAAGCATTGCATACCCCCTATCGGATTTGCAACCCTTAAGGAAGTAACTAGATATGAGGGTTCTAAATTAAGCTTATCTACCTAACATCGAGAAATAAAAGAATGAGATGCTCTAAAATCAAATAGAACGCTAATAGACATACCGTGAATCTCCAGCGAGCCTCCCAAAACAGCCTTCCCTTTGTCATGTGTTAACGCTAAAATTGTGAACGCTAACACCCCGGTGTAAGTTGTGACAAAGTGAAAGCACCACTCGTTTGCACGGGAACTAAAGGTAAACAAAAAATAGCCAAAAACAGTAAAAAGACAACAGTTTTTATAGTGGTTCGGCTCAAAGTCAAGCCTACATCCACTTTATCTCTTCTTTATTGCTGATTTGATTACAACTTTTACAACTTTTACAATGAATCTTCGGATACAACACGATCAAGACAAGAAGCTAGAACTTTAACAGTGAATTGCTCTTCGGATTCATGTTGAATGTGGTTGATCTCTTCCCTCGGCTCTTTGAAATTTTGTTGGCAAATGGAGTGTTGTGGAGGTTGAGAAAATAGCAGAGTTTCCACGCTTCCAAGTCCAGAAAAGTCCCCCTTGAATGTGGAGTAGGTGAGGTATTTATAGGGAAAATCTGGAGCAGATTGGGTAGGTCGTTGGCGACCTAAGGGATAGGTCGTAGGTCGTTGGCGACCTAATGGAGTCAACCTGGATAGGGTATAAGCTTCGAGCGACCTAGTGTGTGTAGTGGAGGAGCGGCGACCTAAGGAGTAGCGGCATAGGGATTAGTAGGTCGTTAGCGACCTAAGGGAGAATGGAGGAGCGGCGACCTAAGGAGTAGCGGCATATGGACTAGTAGGTCGTTAGCGACCTAAGGGAGAATGAAGGAGCGGCGACCTAAGGAGTAATGGAGGAGCGGTGACCTAAGGAGTAGCGGCATATGGATTAGTATGTCGTTGCATTCATGGGATTATTAGGTCGCTGAGGCTTTTAGGTCGCTGAGCCTTTTAGGTTGCTGAGGCTTTTAGGTCGCTGAGGCTTTTAGGTCGCTAACTGTTGAGTTACTCTAGGTTTTAGGTCGTAGGTCGAGAACGACCTAACAAGGACTTGCTCTGTTGAGATGCTAAGTTGACCAATCTCTGAGACGAACTATCTTTGGTTTTCTCGGTCGATCTTTTGGTATCAAGGCCTTGCTAAAAAGGTGGGATAACATCATGCATAACTGGCCTTGAGGTTGTGGGCTCCAAAGCATAAGCTTGCCCCTTTCCTTCTCTTGCGGGCTCGGGGCACTAGTTCTTGTAATAACCGATCTGATCACTATTAAAACATCTAACATTCTACTTTCCACTAGCCTCTTTTCATTTTCCTTTACCGGTTCAACACTCATTAGCATAGTTTCCTTTCTTGTCGCATTTGTAGTAAACCACTTCAGCCTTTCCTTTCTTCTGTGCTCCTCCCTTCTGAGCATTCTTTTTCAGGAAAAACTTCCTTTTCTGGCCCTGTCCCATCTGGGCCTACTTCATCTTCTTCCTCAAGCAAGCCGACACCTCTTCTTGTCTTAATGCCATTTCAACCACTACATCATTGGGATCTCTCAAATGTGGTAAAGTGGCACTTATCAACTCTGGCCTCAAGCCCCTTATAAACTTTTCATTTCTCCTGATCATTGTATCCACCAAAGCATACCCGTATCGGGCCAACTCCTCAAACTTCCTCGCATACTCCAAGATGGACATATCTCCTTGTTCCAACTCTACAAACTTCCTCACCAACGCCGACTGCGCCATAACAGACATGAATCTTTCAAAAAACCTTCTCCTAAACTCCTCCCAAGTTATGGTCTCCTCATCAACTCCAGCAGTAACAGTATTCCACCAGAATAGAGCAGCTCCCTGTAGCTGCCTCGAAGCCAATCTCTTCTTTTATGCATCATTCAATCCTAAGTCGGAAAATATTCTCTTGCAATGTAGTAGCCAATTTTCCACCTCGATCGCATCTTCAGTACCAATAAACGGCTTCCCACCAAGCCTGATGTAATCCCTACTCAAGTTAGCATATTGATTAACCAACGGAACTTTCTGAGCTCCACCTCCAACAGCATTACCTCCGACAACTCCGGCTGCGATTCCAGCTTGCATTATGTTTACAAAGAACTGATACATTGCTCCCATGTCCACCTTGGGAACTCCTGCACAAACAGTTTCAGCTTGTGCCTGACCGGGACCTCTCTTAGTGTTTGTTCGGGCATTTCCATTGGTGGTGGTGATATCTCCTCCATGATTTACTCTGCCTCTTCTTCTCACCATATCTGTATTCAAACCTCATGAGATACAGATGAACAGCCTAACTAAGATAGGAGTCTAGTGAGATAGCGTATACTTACATATATAACAAATACATGTACGTTACTATAGCGTTATCCCATATCCCGATCTTAATTCTAATTTCTAAGGATTATGTTTAAAAAAATAATTTTTAATTAAAGTATTTCATAAACCATGCTCTGATACCAAGTTGTAACATCCCCTATCTAGAGGCCCAAATATAAGCGCTACAGATGTTGCAGTCATCTATAGTATTAGCTTTCGGCGACTAAATACAGCTATGTTAATGGTACCAATAATATCAGAAGCACTTGAATATGAAACAAAACACAAATGTCAAAAACCACTTTTACTTTATTGCATTTCAAAATCAAATGTTTCACATTCACAACACATAATCCCAAATCTCACATGGTCATAATAGACCTAATACAAAACAACACAGCGGAAAATCCAACAAAACATAACAAGAACTGTAACCCGTAAATAGCTATTGGTTTGCCTCCTACATCCTCCGGTAGCTTATTCGTCATCCTACTAAAACATGAAAAAGATATTAATCCCTCAGCCTACTCAAATTAATTTTGAGCACCCGAGGGTTTAAGGGGTAAACATAAACTTCGAGTCAGACATATAGCCTGGTGTGAATAATATTATACATCCCGGAATAATTATGTTAAGTGAGACCAAACCGCTTAGCGGAACGGGTTTCCCCTCACTAACTTCCTTTTAAAACATATCTTTGTAAAACCTTTCATAAAACCATATATTGTGCTCCCGCATTCACAATGGTTAAATACTGTAAAGCAATTATTATGTAAACATACATAAATATCAATTAATAATGAACTATCTGTTCAAACACACAATTTTTGTTTAGATAACTTTTAACCTTTGGATGACTCGGGCCTATCAAACAATACAATCAAAATTAACCTAATACCTGTTAGATATTCTTCTTCTGGATTATCTATCCTTAACTATCTGTTAAACATTTCCCATCTGGACGGTCTGTCCTTAACTATCTGCTAAATAATTCACTTCTGGACGGTCTGTCCCTAACTTAATCATCTCCCAGGTCTTCCCGATCCTAATGGTTTTTCGGGTTCACCAATAACCTATCTGTATACAAACATATATTCCTTTCAGTGTGTAATCATAATTTTAGTCTACCTGTGACAAAGCCCTATACATTGGAATTTTGGGCAAACAATTAGCTGGGGCTATTAGCTAATGTTTAGGGCATGACCCCATACTAGTCCCATCTGGTATTCTAATATCTGAGTCATTTTCACTTAAGGATCCTCTCCCATAATTTGCCTTGAAAATATTTTCAAAGTGATTTCAAAACTTTAAATCAAACTTAAAAAAGGAAAAGTATATAATCATATATACTTTACTCAAAATTTAGTTGATGAAAACATTTAACCGTTTGAAAGAATCTCTTTCTAAACCTTTGAAATCATCTCTTTCAAAACCAATATCAAACCTTTCAAAATCATTCCTCAAACCATTCTAAATCATACATCGAACCTTTCGAAACCATTCTCCAAACCTTTCGAACCCACTAAAAAGCAAACCTGTCGAAAGCTATAAAACTTTGGACATCCTTCTTTAAAATCACTTTAAAACATCAATCTTCAACCTTTCGAAATCAATCTTCAACCTTTCGAAATCATTCACTTAAACGTTTTGAAATTATTTACTTAAACCTTTTGATGGCTTACTGGTTTCAATTCAGAACAAATGAAAAACCTTCTTTTAAAACCTTTCGAAGTCATTGGAAGCAACTTTTCGAATAAGTCCAAAGCTCTGCTTCAAAAGCTTTAAACATATCCTTTAAAACAACCATTTCGAAAGCTTTGGGTTCTACTTAAATTTATAAAACAAGGGTAAGTCACCTAAGTCGAAAGCTTTCTTTCGAAAGCATTGGGAGAAGCGGTTGGTTTTAAAACGAGTATACATTTCGTCTTTGTCGAATGGTTCAAAACAAAACAGAGCGGCAGTAACCTTTCGACTATGTCGGAAGGTTTCAAAACAAAGAAGCAGCAGTATCCTTTCGACTTTATTGAAAGGTTTAAAACCTTTCTTTTAAACATTTTTGACCTGGTCGGAGGCAACCAAGTCGAAAGCTCTAATTCAAAAGCAAAGCAGGTGAAAGCTTTTGGTTTATAAAACAAACATATCCCAACCTCTTTGGCCATCAACCTTTCGACTAAGAACCCTTCTACTCTGTCCAATTCATTACGTACCAAGTAGCTAGATACCATATGCATTGGTTTGACCTTGTCGAAAGCTTAGAACCTTTCGACCTTGTCGGAAGGTCTAGGACGAAAGGTTTACTGATGTAATAGGCTAAAACATGCTAAAAGTATGATTTCTTTGTTTTTAACTTAAAAAGGATAACTTTTCAACTAACCTGCCTTTGTTTGTCAAATTCTCATTGGTTAACAAATTCTTTTCAGAAATATGCTGCCACTATTTTTTTAAAATTAATAATCATTTTATTTTACAAAATGCCTCTTCTCCTTAATTAAATATATAAAACATTTAAGTCTCGTACCTTAAATAATTTTATATATTCATCAAATAACTTAGGAAAAATGTGGAAAAATCCCAAAAAATCTATTTTAATATGTTGTCTAAAATATAAAAATTTCAACTCCAAATAATCATTATTTTTGCCGAAAATAATTTATAACCCAATACACAATTTCCTTCAGTATAAAATTAATATAAAATCCATATTAATTCAGACAATTATGAAAATCGAAATCCATCTCTAAAATATCAATTCTGACCTATATTTAAATTTTCAATGCATTTGGATGTCATTTAATAGGGTTTTCATGTCAAACATATCAGAAAAACTAACATGAACATATATTATCCATCAACAACATATATGTATATAACTTTAATCATCAAAATATGGCATATACTTGCAAATTCATTTCGGGTCTAATCTTAAAACCGAAAACTAAAAGAAATTGGAATGTAGTAATTATCCACCTTAGCTTTGAAATTATAGATGTGAGATTTGATGTTGATTTAGTTGATTGCTTCCCTTCTCTTGAATCCTAGCTTTAATCTTTTTCTTGAGAGTGAAAATGGTGGCCGCCCTTAGTGTTTTTAGTTTGAGTAAAATGAAATGAACGTGAGTTTCTATCTCTTAAGGGTTTTGGGTATAAGCTCAACCTATTTCCCACATCGCCCTTGTTATTTCCTAACACCTTTGTTTAGGTTATTTTATTTTAATTAACACACTAACATGGCACAGCTACCCTTTGTTAATCAAATCTCAACCTTTTAATCTTGACATTATTTTATTTTATTTACCCAATTAATTATTCTAAATAATGTTATAAAAATATGGGGTGTTATAAAACAAGAAGATTACCTGCAGCGGAAGAATGACCAAGAATGTCAACTTCGTACTCACCACCTTCGCCCTCCGACGGCTCTATAATTCGAGGGGAAGCCTCAAGCCTAGAACTTGTTAATGGATTGCGGGGTTGCCCCGATGGTTCGCCGACACTTGAAATGGAAGGCTCCGTAAGAGCTTCAGCAGCCGCAGTCATGGCGCATCGACAGCTTCTTTCTCTCTCTCGATCCGTAAAATCTCTTGGCCCTCTAGCAATGCCTTCTTTGATTCTTCATTGAGGTAGGCATTATCTACCTCTCGCTTGGTATAAACGCCACCGCTATGACGAAAGCTGGTCAAGATTTCCTCCCAAACCACAGCAAGAGTGCACAGGAATTTAGGGCCTAAGTAGGTTAAGCTCCCCTGATGCAGCAGAGAGTTGACATAAAAATTCAAGATGGTCTCGTCCATCTTCTCCATCTTCCTTTCAAAAGCGTTCTGAAGCTCCAGATAATCCGCCGTAATGGCGGCCTTTTCAACTTCAATGCGGGGCTTATCAGCGCTAAGCTATGCAATATGATCCTGTAGCTAGGCGATTGTCTCAACCTGGTCGAAGATGGTCTTATTGTGCCCCTCTACGATGAGGTCGTGATCGGAGATGGTTTTCTTTTGGGCCTCAATTGTCATGCTGCAAGCTGCCACCTCCTCTTTTAAATTGTCCTCTTCTGCATGAGCCTTCTTAATTTCGTCCCTGTAGACGATTTCTATTCTCCCGTGAGCTTCTTTTAATTCCTTCAGCAAGCCGGCATTCTTTTTGCTTTCTCAAAGCGCCGCTTCCTTTTCCACTTCCCGTTGTTTGACCCTGGCGTCGCGTTCCGCCAATGCTCTCTCGAAATCATCCTTCTTTGATTCAAAGGAGAGAATTTCTTGATAATTATTGCGGTTCGTGTCCGCCAACTGCTTGCATAATTTTTCCCACCCTTCGATCTGCTACAAATCATTCTGAATAGCCTAAAGATGTAGCATATATGAATCTCTACGAACCAGACGGAGATCGCGATCAAACTTAACCCCCCTTAAGAACCACCCGGGGAGCACCACCTCAAGCCTGGGAGGACCAGATTAAAGAACATAGGCGGATCTCCAGTGGTGGTGCGAAGCACCAGGGCCAAGAGCAATAAAAGATGGTGGAATTTGAGTTGAAGATGGAACAGGGACAGAAGTGACCAGGATTTCCTGACCCGATGAAGAGAGTGTCGGAGGGAAAGCTTGCTATTCTGAAGAATGGGGACCACGATCAAATTTAGACCTTTTCGACGGCTCCTCTCTCTCGTCGAAAGTCTTCCTCTTTTCATACCCACCTTTGTATATTCGGCTCCTCTTGTCTCGATGATAAACTTCAGCTTCTTAATCTTTTCTTCTTCGGTACTCCTCCTACATCTCGAGGGGTTGGTGATGGCTGGAAGATCGCTTCTACCAGCGCTGAGAGTCGGTAAATTCTTTAAGATCATCCTAAATGTCGCGTCCTCTCGTCATACCTAACACGAAGAGTAAATAAAAGGCCTTAGAAACAGAAAATAAACATGAAACGTATTTGTACATGTGAGTGTAACCCTAGTGAAACGTGTGATGTGTTTGGGAGGAGAGCCTAAAACGACGTCACAAACCGAATCGGGCAAGCATCGCAGATAGAATCGGACTAACTTCGGGTGCAACATGGCCCGAACGAGGAAGAACCTCTTCAAATTTGAAACTGCCACAAATCTCTTTTCAATATAACGCGGTCACCAAAAGTCTTTAAATTCAGCATTGTCAAATTGAGTCTCGTTTTTAGTTACAATAGTTCGTGGAAGACCAGAACGATAGATGATGTTCCAGACGATGAAGTTAATTGCTTTATTTGTCGTGATTGTGGCTAAAGGTTCTGCTTCAGCCCATTTGGTGAAGTAATCAACTACGACGATGGCGTACTTCGCACCACCTTTAGAGATCGGTATGGAACTGATAATATCTATTCCCCATATGGAAAATGGCCATGGGCAGACCATTTGTATGATTTCCATTGGCGGAGCTCTTGGAACTTTTGAATACATCTAGAACTTGTCGCATTGCCTTGCATAATCAGTAGCACCATGATTAATAGTCGACCAAAAATACCCATAATGGAGTATTTTCTTTACTAGGGTTTGCCCCCCAGTGTGATCGCCATTCACCTTCATGAACTTCCTTTAGCACTCATTTTATTTCATCATGAGCTATACACCGAAGCAAGGGGATGGAAAAACCCTTTCTATACATAACACCTTCCTGAATGATATATCATGAAGCTTTGCGAAGGACTTGTTGTTTTTCATTCCTCCGTTCGGGAAGAACTCCTTGTAGCACATACTCTTTAATCGGAGTCATCCACGACGCTTTCTCAGGCTCTGTCTCTAGCACCTGGTCAATTTCTATCAGATTTATGCTCGGAGCATTTAGTACTTCGATTGGGACCAAGCCCATTTGTTGTGCATCCCCCGTGCTAGCAAACTTTGCCATTGAGTCAGCCTCTTTGTTTTGTTCTTGAGGAATGTGCCTAATATCATAGTACTCAAAGTCGGTCAATACCTCTTGGACTCGGGTAAGGTATGAAGTGAGTCGTTGTCCTTTATCCTGGTAATCTCCCCTGACTCGGTATACTACCAATTGTTAGTCGCAAAAGATTTCAAAAGATTTTATCCCCGGTTCTTTGGCGAGTTTCAGTCTAGCAATCAGAGCTTTATACTCAGCTTCATTGTTTGTTGTAGGGAAATCAAGCTTTACAGCATAGCAAATTGACCGATCTTTTGGAGTTACTAGGACAATTCCAGCTCCAGAATGATGATCATTAGATGCTCCATCCATATACAACTTCAATCATATGGTAGGGGTTCCACCGCTCTTTGGGAAATTATCATGTGCAGTAAATTCTGCAATAAATTCTGCCAGTGCCTATCCTTGAATAGCCCTCCGAGGAAGATAAGTGATGTCACTGTAGGACCTGTCGTAATGGGTTGTTAGTGTAACATTGATAGGATAAGCCTGAAAATAGGAGCGTAGCTTTCATAAGGCAATTAACAAGCAGTATGCCAGTTTCTCTGTAACATCCAGTATTTGGAGGCCAAAAGCTAAGCGTTATAGATGCTGCAGTCATCTATAGTATTAACTTCTGGTGACATAACACGGTAATGATAATGGTACTTATAATATCAGAAGCACTTAAATATAACAAAATCGCATATTTCAAAAAACAACATTTTACTGATTACATTTCAAAACAATAATTCATATCTAAGTTACATAATCCCTTAACATTTCCCAAGCAATGATCAAATATATCAATTACAAAATACGCCAAGAGCGACATATGACGATGCCTCTTTGGTCGACCATAGCCAATATAGTCATATTTGAATTAATGCACACAGCGGAAATAAACAGAATAAATTGTAACTCCTAATTAGCTATCCGTCAGCCACGTGGTCGTCTCCGGAAGATTTATTCGCCAAAATTAAAAAACCCTAAAAACCTCAACCCTCAGCCTACTCAAATCAATTTTGAGTACCCGAGAGTTTAAGGGGAGAAAAAACTTCGAGTCGGACATAAAGCCTGGTGTGAATAATACTATACATCTCAGTTTACTGGTATTAAGTGAGACCACGCTGCTTAGCGGAACCGGTTTCCCCTCACTAATATCCTCTTCAAAACATATATTTTGCAAATATTTTCCTACAACCAAACTGGTTAATCAAACTAATTACAATAATAGTAGCAATGTCTGTTAAGCTATAATCAGGTAACTAATGGACTATTTGTCCACAAGTAATAGATGGACTATCTGTCTGAAAACTGGGCTGACTGCCCGCAAACCGGACTAACTATCCGCAAGCTGGACTAACTGAATGCAAACTGGACTAACTGTCCGCAAACTGACTAGCTGTTCGCAAACTAGACTAACTATCTGAATCAAAATGGACCATCTGTCCAAATCTTTTTCTTAGGGTACCCTTCATCTTTATCCTCGAAAACCTTTTCAAAATGATTTAACCTTTTAAATCATACTTATATAAGAAAAATATATTCTTAGCTTTACTCAAAGCTATTTTTCCATGTTATATATACTTTACTCAAGATAATGTTGATGAATTTTAATGAGGATTACCTATCCCCTCAAAATAAGTTAAAACCCTTTTTAACTTAAAAACACTTAGGCAATGCTGCCAAGTTAGTATATTCGAAACCTTTGTTTAAAACCTTTAAACAACCCTTCCAAAACCCTTGAAAGTAATCCTTTCGAAACCATAAAAAGCCTTTCCTTTGAAAGCTTTAAAACATTAGATGTCCTCCTTTACAACCTTTAAACCATGCCTTTCGAAAACATTGGAAAAGCCTTTCCTCTTAGACTTTTCGAAATCATTGGGGAACCACCCCTTCGAAACCTGCATTTAAAATCCTTTTGAAAGCATTAAGACACTAAACCTTTTGAAAGCCATTGGGTTCAATTGAAAACATGTGGAAACCTTTCGAAACCATTTAAAAATTTACTCCTTCGAAACCTTTGAAAACTGTTTCGGTCGAAACCATTTGGATTATGCCTTCAAGTAGAGCAAAAGGATCAGAAACCCATTAAAGTCGAAAGCATTCCTTTCAAAATCATTCCTAAGTAAAGAAGTGATGGTGTCGAAACCATCCCTTCGAAAGCATTGGAGAAGTGGTCAAGTTTAAAAAGCAAAACAAAGCAAAGCAACTCTTTCGAAACAAATCTGGGTCGAAAGGTAGAAAGAGGTAGTCATGGGTTTCAACCCAGTTGAAAGTATTTACTTAAAAACAAAAGCGCAACCTAATCGAAACCATTTCTTTAAAACTAATTGACCTGGTCGAAAGTCAACCCAGTCGAAAGCAAGCAGACGCATTTTCATTTAAAAGAAAAATATCGCTTCAACCCCTTCGGAACCCTTAGTTTCGAACCTATACCTTCCGCATATATCCAATTCACTATGTACCAATTACTTGATACTATGTGCATTGGTTTCGATAGAGTCGAAGGCTAAGGTAAGGAGGCGAAAGCCTGGTGCCGAAAGCATCGAAACAGTAAAAACCATGTAGATTAGTCCTTTTTAAACTATTTCTTTTAACCTAACCTGCCTTGTTTGTCAAATTGTGATTGGTTGCAAGTTTCCCTTTTCTAAAAGTGCTACCAATTTCCAGAAATAACAATTTTGAATTATTTACAAAATACCCCTTCTCCTTTTTATAAATATATAAAACATTTAAGTCACATACCTTAAATAATTTTATATATCCACTAAAACACTTACAAAAATTCCAGAAAATCACTTTTAATATGTTTTCTAACAGATATTAATTTCAGACCCAAACCATTAATTATTTAACTGTAAATAATTTTTAACCCAAAATAACATTTTCTTCCCTAAAAAATTCATATAAAATCCACATAAATTCAGAAAATTCAGAAAATTGAAACCCTTCTCTAGAATATGATTTCTGGTCTATATAAAAATTTGCAAGGCATTTAGATATCATTTGATAGGGTTTTTACCTTAAAACATGTCATAAAGTCTATATGAACAAACATAAATCATCAACAAGTATATATAATCATTCTGTCATTCAAAAACATAGCAAATCATTGGAAATAGGTTACGATTTCATCTTAAAACCGAAGTCAATAAGAAATTTGAGATGTAGTCATTATTCACCTTAGCTTTAGAGATTAAGGAGCTTGAGATTTGAATGGATTTGATTTAGCTACTTCCTTAGCTTTTCTTAGTCTTCTTCCTCTTTCTCTTGTTAATGGTGGTCGGTCTCAAGTTTAAAAATTTTGACAAATGAAAAATGAACGTGCTTGGAGATATACGGCTAAGGTTTAAGGGTATAAGAATGGCAACTTTCCTATTTTACCCCTCCTCTATTTCATTTTAACTCTATTTTAATTCATTGGTTAAATGGCACAGCTACCTCTTAATAAAATCAGATCTCAATCCCCTAATCAATACACTATTTTATTTAATTTAACTAATTAAATATCATAAATAATGTTTCCAAAAATATGGGGTGTTACAAACTCCCCTCCTTAAAGGATTTCATCCTCGAAATTACAATAAGGTACAAAAAAAATCAATCCAAGAAGTAAAACATACCATCAAACAAGTCAGGATAAGTATTTATAATCCTGCTCTCAATCTCCCAAGTACAGTCCATGTCATCCTCGCTCTACTGGACTTTAACTAATATGATTTTCTTGGTTCTAAGCCTCTTCTCATCTCTTGCAAGATTGTGAATCAGCTTTCTCACTATAGTCAAGTCTGGTTCTACCACTAAGTCATCTAGCACAGTCGGTGCAATAGTAGTCTCCGGGTCTCTAACACACTTTCTGAGATGAAAAACATGGAAAACTTCATGGACTCCTGCCAAACTCCTTGGTAACTCGACTCTATATGCAACTTTTCCTATCCTCTCAACAATATGAAAAGGTCCAACGAATCTCGGTGACAACTTTCCTAATCTTCTGAATCTGATCACACCCTTCATCGGTGACATCTTAATGAAAACCTGATCTCCAACTGAGAACTCTAAATCTTTCCGTCTATTATCTGCATAACTCTTCTACCTAGACCGAGCCTCCTTCATCCTAGCTCGATCAATCTTTTCTACAGCTTCTCTAACCAAATCTGGACCAAGAACCAACATATCCTCGGTCTTTAACCAACAAACGAGAGATTTGCATGGCCTTCCATACAAAGCTTCAAATGGTGCTATCCCAATACTAGTCTGATAACTATTGTTATATGAAAACTCGACTAAATGCATATGGTCTTCCCATGATCCCCCGAAATCTAATACACAAGCTCTTAACAAATCTTCCAAGATTTTGTTAACTCTTTCCGTTTTCCCATCTGTCTGCAGATGGTAAGCGGTACTCATCTTGAGCTTGGTTCCCAAAACTTCTTATAGGCTCTTCCAGAACTCGCTAGTGAATAATGAGTCTATATCACTTACTATACTACTAGGAATTCCGTGCAGTCTAATTACAGCCTTCAAAAACAACTTCGCTAAAACAGGTGTCATTCTAGTTCACTTAACTGGAATGAAATGGGCACTCTTGTTCAATCTGTCCACAATGACCCATATATTTTCATTTCCTCCGTTCGACCTTGGAAATCTGTCAATAAAATCCATAGAAATAGAATCTCATTTCCATACCGGAATATCTAATGGCTGAAGCAACCCACTCAGCTTCTGATGTTCGGTTTTTACCTGCTGGCAGTTCAAACACTGCTTCACCCATAAGCCCACATCTCGCTTTATACCTTCCCATAAGAAACTTCTCTTCATATACCGATACATCTTAGTTCCTCCCGGATGAATAATGAACTTCGAGCGATGGCACTCCTCCAAAACTACTTTCCTTATGTTTCTTACACTCGGAACACATAATCTCTCTTTCTTTCTCAACCACCCATTCTAGTCAAGACTGAAATCCTTTAAGTCATTGCTCCTGGTTCCACCTCTTAACTTCCTGATCCGTTCAGCTAACACTGGATCCTCCTCCTTTTTAGAAGCAATCCTTTCGATCATCACAGGTCGAACTTCCAAACAAGATAATATAGCAATCTCTCCACTAGACCTAGCCTCGGATCTCCACTGGACTCTACAAGCTGACAAGGCTTCTAAATCTTTCCACTAAGCAAATCATCGCTAACACTACATTCTGATATTTCCTACTAAGTGCATCTGCAACCCTGTAGTGTTTCCCCAGTGTGTACTCAATCCCAAAATCATAAGCAGCAATAAATTCTAATCACCTCTACTGTCTCATGTTCAGCTCCTTCTGACAAAACAAGTACTTCAGCGACTTATGATCTGTATATAACTCAATCCTCTCTCCAAAAAGGTAATGTCTCCACAAATTCAACGCAAAAATCACTGCAGTCAATTCCAAATTATGCGTCGGATATCTGACTTCATGCGGTCTAAGCTGTCTAGAAGCATAGGCAATCACTTTACCTTTATGCATCAACACGGCTCCTAATCATGTTCCACACGCATCTGTATAAGCCACCAAATCCTGATTCCCTTCCGGAACAACCAAAACGGGTGCATGGGTCAATAAGCGTTTCAAACTCTGGAATGCTTCCTCATCCTTCCTCATTAGGTTGGTCATCAGCGCTGGTATCTACGAGAAATCTATAATGAATCTCCGATAATAACTAGCTAATCCAAGGAAACTCTTTATCTCAGTCACTGTTTGGAGACTCTTCCAACTATTCACCGCTTCAATCTTAGTTGGATCTACTGACAACCCTTCCTCTGAGACTACATGGCTAAGAAACTTCACTTCCTCCTTTTAGAAATGACACTTCGAAAACTTCGCCTTTAGCTGATGCTGCCTCAGCATCTCAAACACCACTCTAAGATGAACTTCATGCACCTTCTCATCCTTAGAGTATATCAATATATCGTCTATGAAAACTAACATGAACCTATCTAACTGCTCTTGGAAAAGCTGGTTCATCAAATACACAAAGAATGCCGGTGCATTTGTCAGTCCAAACAGCATGACTAACCATCCGTACGATCCATATATAGTCCTAAACGCTGTCAAAGGTATACTATCCTCTGCTACTCCGAGCTGATGGAAACCTGTCGCCAAATACAACTGGGTAAATACCTTGGCTCCACTTAATTGATCGAACAAATCATCAATCCTCGGCAATGGATATCGATTCTTTATCGTCCTCTCATTCAACTTACGATAATCGATACATAGCCTTAACAATCCATCCGTCTTCTTAGCAAACACCACGACTGCTCCCCAAGGTGAACTACTCGGTTTGGTAAAACTCTTGCCTTCCAGATCCACTAACTGCACCTTCAACTTCTTCATCTCTATAGGGGTCATCCTGCTTGGCGACCAACTCACTGGTTCTGCTCCCGGAACCAAATCTATCTGAATCTCAATGGCTCGTTTCGGTGGCCATCCAACTACAAGCTCAAAAGCATCTGCAAATACTCTGACCATGAAAACTTGATTCAACTCATCTTCCAATTCCATAACACCCAACAAAGCATTCACCTCACTGCTAAGGCTTCCTACGGTATAAACAATCCTGTCACTACTATCAGGGTGCATAAGCGATATTTTCCTATCATGGAAAAATATCCTAGCATCGTACTCGCTAAACCAATCCATCCCAAGAATAATACTGAACCCCACAAAATCAAACACATGCAAACTACAAACAAAAGCATGACCTAACAAGTCAAACTCTAACTGGTCACATCTCAACCCTAGAGTTGCATACCCTCCTATTGGATTCGCAACCCGTAAGGAAGTAACTAAATATGTGGGTTCTGGGTTAAGTTTATCTATCAAACATCTAGATATAAAAGAATGCGATGCACCAGTATCAAACAGAACGCTAACAGACATACCATGAATCTGAAGCGTACCTCCCAAAACTACATATCCTTTCTCTTGAGCTGTTAGCTTCAAAGTAGCAGCCTCCAATGCATACACCTTGCCCTTTCCATCCTTAGAGGGCTCCTTACATTGATTCTTATAGTGGCCAAACTGGTCGCAATTGAAGCACCGGATATTCTTCTTCTCGGCCACGTCTTTTGTCTTTCCAGTACGACACTCATTAGCAAAATGCCCCTTCTTATCGCACTTAAAGAAGACAACCTTAGACCTCCCTTTCTTAGCTGCTCAACCCTTCTGAGCACCCTTCTTAGGAAAGAATTTCCTCTTTACTCTGCCCAACCTGAACCTCATTAGTCTTACTCTTCTCTAGAGAATCAAGCATCTCCTCATGCCTTAAGGCCATCTCCACTGCAAAATCAGAAAGATCTTTAATATGAGGTAATGTAGCCCTTACTAACTCAGGGTTCAACCCCCTGATAAACTTCTCATTCCACTTCATCACTGTATCCACTAAAGCATACCTATATTTGGCCAACTCCTAAAACCTTCTAGCATACTCCAAAACAGACATCTCTACCTGCTCTAACTCAGAAAACTTTCTGATCAGAGCTGACTGTGCCATTACAGACATGAACCTCTCCAAGAACCTTCCCTTGAAATCTGGCCATGTCAAGGTTTCCTTATCAACACCAGCCGTCACACTGTTCCACCAAAACAAAGTTGCTCCCTGAAGGTGTCTCGAAGAAAGCCTCCACTTCTGCTCATCATTGAGCCCCAAGTCTGCAAAGATTCTCTCACAGTGTAGCAACCAATTCTCCACCTCTATAGCATCCTCTATTCCCACAAATGGTTTCCCTCCAAGCTTAGCGTAATCTCCGCTCAGCTTAGCATAATGGTTAACTACCGGAACTTTCGGAACTCCTTCTGCTTCAACATCTCCCCCTACCACTCCAGCTGCAATTCCAACTTGCATCGTATTTACAAAAACTGATACATAGCTCCCATGTCCACTTGCAGGACTCCAACACCCACATTCTCTGCTTGTGCCTGACCTTGGGTTCTCCTCGTATTAGGTCAGGCATTCCCATCGGTGCCCTCCACTCCTGTGTTAGCCCTTCCTCTTCTACCATCCATATATGTATTCAAACCTCATTAGATACAGAAAAATAACCTAACAAATATAGGAGACTAGAGACAAAGCGTATACTTATATATAGCAAGTACAAGTATGTTACTATATCGTGATCCCATACCCCGATCTTACTCTATTTCCTTAAGATTATGTTTTAAAAACCATTTTTTAGTTTAAAGTTTTTCGTAAACCTTGCTCTGATACCAAGTTGTAACATCCCGTATCTGGAGGCCAAAAGCTATGCGCTACAGATACTGCAGTCGTCTATAATATTAACTTCTGGTGACAAAATACGGTAATGCTAATGGTATCTATAATATCAGAAGCACTTGAATATGAATAAAATCATAGATTTCAAAAAACAACATTTTACTGATTACATTTCAAAACAATAATTCATATCCAAGTTACATAATCCCTTAACGTTTCCAAGCAACGATCAAATATATCAATTACAATAAAACAAGAGCGACATATGACGATGCCCCTTGGTTGACCAGAGTCAATATAGTCATATTTGACTTAATACACACAACGGAAATAAATAGAATAAACTGTAACTCCTAATTAGCTATCCGTCAGCCACCTGCTCGTCTCCGGAAGCTTTATTCATCAAAATTACAAAAACCTAAAAACCTCAAATCTCAGCTTACTCAAATCAATATTGAGCACCCGAGAGTTTAAGGGGAAACAAAAACTTTGAATCCGACATAAAGCCTGGTGTGAATAATACTATACATCTCAGTTTACAGGTATTAAGTAAGACCACGCCGCTTAGCGGAAAGGGTTTCCCCTTACTAATATCCCTTTCAAAACATATATTTTGCAAATCTTTTCCTCCAACCAAACTGGTTAATCAAACCGATTACAATAATAATAGCAATGTCTATTAAGCTATAATCAGGTAACTAATGGACTATCTGTCCATAAGTAATAAATGGACTATCTGTCCGAAAACTGGGCTGACTACCCGCAAACTGGACTAGTTGTCCGCAAACTGGACTAGGTGTCCGCAAACTGGACTAGCTGTCCGCAAACTAGACTAGCTGTCTGAACCAAAATGGACTATCTGTCCGAATCATTTTCATAGGGTTAACTACCCTTCATCTTTTTCCTTGAAAACCATTTCAAAATGATTTAACCTTTTAAATCATACTTGTACAAGGAAAATATATTCTTAGCTTTACTCTAAGCTATTTTGCCATGTTATATATAGTTTACTCAAATAATATTGATGAATTTTAATGAGGATTACCTATCCCCTCAAAATAAGATAAAACCCTTTTTAACTTAAAAACACTTAGGTTATGCTGCCTAGTTAGTATATTCGAAACTTTTGTTTAAAACCTTTAAACAACCCTTTCGAAATCCTTGAGAGTAACCCTTTCAAAACCATTGAAAGTAACCCTTTAGAAACCATAAAAATCCTTTTCTTTGAAAGATTTAAAACATTAGACATCCTCCTTTACAACCTTTAAACCATGCCTTTTGAAAACATTGGAAAAACCTTTCCTCTTAGACCTTTCGAAATCATTGGGGAACCACCTATTCGAAACCTGCATTTAAAACACTTTCGAAAGCATTAAAACACTAAACCTTTCAAAAGCCTTTGGGTTCAATTTAAAACATGTGGAAACCTTTTGAAACCATTCAAAAATTTACTCCTTTGAAACTTTTGAAAACCATTTCGGTCGAAACCATTTGGATTATGCCTTCAAGTACAGCAAAAGGATCAGAAACCAATCAAAGTCAAAAGCATTCCTTTCAAAATCATTCCTAAGTAATGAAGTGATGGTGTCGAAACCATCCCTTTGAAAACATTGGAGAAATGGTCAAGTTTAAAAAGCAAAAGAAAGCAAAAGCAGCCCTTTCGAAACCAATCTGGGTCGAAAGGTAGAAAGGGGCAGTCATGGGTTTCGACCCAGTCGAAAGCATTTACTTAAAAACAAAAGCACGACCCAATTGAAACCATTTCTTTAAAACCAATTGACCTAGTCGAAAGCCAACCTAGCCAAAAGCTATTCAATCGAAAGCAAGCATGTGCATTTTCAATTAAAAGCAAAGTATCACTTCAACCCCTTATGAACCCCTAGTTTCGACCCTATACCTTCCGCCTATATCCAATTCACTACATGCCAGTAACCTAATACCATGTGCATTGGTTTCGATAGAGTCAAAGGCGAAGGTAAGGAGGCGAAATCCTGGTGCCGAAAGCATCGAAACAGTAAAAACCATGTAGATTAGTCCATTTTAAACTATTTCTTTGTACCTAACTTGCCTTGTTTGTCAAATTATGATTGGTTGCAAGTTTCTCTTTTCTAAAAGTACTGCCAATTTCCAGAAATAACAATTTTAAATTATTTACAAAATACCTCTTCTCCTTTTTATAAATATATTAAACATTTAAGTCCCATACCTTAAAATAATTTTATATATCCATTAAAACGCTTGGGAAAATTCTACAAAAATTCCAGAAAATCACTATTAATATGTTTTCTAACATATATTAATTTCAGACCCAAACATTAATTATTTAACCGTAAATAATTTTTAACCCAAAGTAACATTTTCTTCACTAGAAAATTCATATAAAATCCACAGAAATTCTGAAAATTCTGAAAATTGAAACTCATCTCTAAAATATCATTTCTGGTCTATATAAAAATTCGAAAGGCATTTGGCTGATAGGGTTTTTACCTTAAAACATGTCATAAATTCAATATGGACAAACATAAATCATCAACAAGTATATATAATCATTCCATCATTCAAAAACATGGAAAATCATTGCAAATAGGTTCAGATTTCATCTTAAAACTGAAAACAATAAGAAATTTGAGATGTAGTAATTATTCACCATAGCTTTAGAGATTAAGGAGCTTGAGATTTGAATGGATATTATTTTATTTAGCTTCTTCCTTAGCTTTTCTTAATCTTCTTCCTCTTTCTCTTGTTAATGGTGGCCGACCTCAAGTTTAAAAATTTTGATAAATGAAAAATAAACGTGCATGGAGATACACGGCCAAGGTTTAAGGGTATAAGAATGACCTCTTTCCTATTTTATCCCTCCTCTATTTTAAATTAACTCTTATTTTAATTCATTGATTAAATGGCACGGCTGCCTCGTAATAAAATCAAATCTCAATCCCCTAATAAACACATTATTTTATTTAATTAATTAAATATCCTAAATAATGTTACCAAAAAATGGGGTGTTCCATTCTTTGTCTTTGGATAGTTCCGTTTAGCTCCTGTTAATCGCTTGCTAACATAATATACAGGTCTCTAGATTGGATTCTCTTTGTGAAATAGTATGGCACTTATAGCGTATACTGACATATACAAGTCTTCATGATCTACCAGCTTTGACAAGATGGGAGTCTCTCTAACTGGTTCCCAAAATTTGGAATGGGTCTTTAAAATCAAGTGTCCATTCAATATTCCTTTTCCCTCTTTTAATCAAGTCAAAGAAAGGAATGCATTTATTGGTAGCTCTGGAAATAAATCGACTTAAGGCAGCAACCTTCCCATTCAGGCTTTATACTTTTATTATGGTCTTTGTCGCTTGGATATTGTGAATAGCTTAGATCTTCTCAGGATTAGTTTCGATTCCGCAGTCATTGATGATGAAACCCAAGAACTTTCCTAATGCAATGCCAAAAGAGCACTTCAAAGGATTGATCTTCATTTTGTAATAACGGAGAATATCGAACATTTCTGCCAAGTCTCTAATGTGTTCGCTAGATTATCGTGACTTCACGAGCATATCATCCACGTATACCTCCATCGTCTTTCTGATATGATCTTTAAACATTCTGTTGAATAGGCATTGATAAGTTGCTCCAGCGTTCTTTAGTCCAAAAGGCATTACCACGTAGCAATACAATCCAACGTCGGTAATGAAGCTAGTGTGCTCTTGATCAGGAATGTGCATCGGGATTTGGTTATATCCTGAGTATGCATCCATGAAAGATAGCAATTCATGTCCCGTGGTTGAGCCTACCAGCTGGTCAATCCTAGGAAGGGGAAAACTGTGTTTCGAGCATGCCTTGTTCAAACCTAAGTAATCAATGCATGTTCGCCATTTCTAATTCGCCTTTTGCACAAGTATAGGATTAGATACCCACTTAGGGTAGAGGGCATTACGAATAAACCCATTATCTTTGAGCCTATCAACCTCCTCTTTAAGAGTGGCAGATCTCTCTAGATCCATGCCACGCCTTTTCTGTTTCACCAGGACATGCCTCGGGTCGATATTCAATGAATGGCTCGCAATGGTAGGCGAGATCCCATACATGTCAGAGTGAGTCTAAGTGAACACATCAAGATTCGTTCGGAGAAAACAAGTAAGTTCCTTCATCATCGAGGGGCTGAGCTATGATTAGATCTTTAGGACCCATGACCAGTCGTCCTGGCTGATTGTATGTCAATCGTCAGCTCAACCGATGCAGCATTGGTCTCTTTAGGCTCCTCCTCGTTATCTCTCGGGTCTATATCTGTATAGAACCGACTGTGGCACCCGAGCCAAGGCTTAGGCGCTGGTTGTCAATCACCATTGGCTTGGGTGTAGAGAGACTTGTTCAACCCTTACCTTTTTCTTTTTTTCGAGCATCCCACAATTTGGCTACATAGCAGGCACGTTCGGTCGACTGAATACCACGAACAACTCCAACACCATTATCTGTCGGGAACTTCAAAGTCAAACACCATGGAGCAAGAGCTGCCTGGAACTCAGCTATGGCCAGTCGGCCTAGAAAAACATTGTATGGAGAGTCAACGAATGGCAAAATCAGGACTCTCCTGCGGTCACCTTCTCCCAACTCCATGGGCAATTCAACATAACCAACAACTTCGGTTGCAGCACCGTTAAAGCCATGAATGCGGGCTTTAGATGGTTTCAAGTCCTTGGCTTCCATCCTCATCTGATCATAAGCTTTTTTTGAAAATTATATTTACAGAGCTTCCATAATCAAGAAAAATCCTCCTCGTGAAGGCAGGGCCGATCATGGCCGAAATGACCATTGGGTCGATCATCGGTACCTCCACCTTATATGCATCTCTGTCTCCGAACATAATGTCATATGTCATTGTATGTTGTTGTTTTGCCGAAGTTCCATCTTCTATACTCGAACTAAATTCACAAGCTTAATCGCGCTAATATAGTGCTCCATTTCATGCCAACTCTTAACAGCTGGATGCGGTCCTCGGACTATTGTATTGATTACTAATCTTCCACCAATCCACGCAGGCTCCTCAGCCCTGTGCGGTGCCTGTCCTCGGTTGGGGTCGAAAGTCTCCTGCCTGCCATCATGCGGGGCTTTTACAAACTATTGTAACTTTCTTTCTTGAATCATTTTTTTGATAATATCCTTGAGGTGCCTGCACTCGTTTGTGTTATGACCATAACATTCATGAAACCGACAATATTTTACGGTTCGTTTCTACTTCTCCGTTAGTTCTTTTGGAGGCAACTTCATGTACTGCATTGTATCACAAGTAGACAAATAGATATTCTCTAGAGATATATTCAGTGACCTGTAGGTATCGTATATTAGAATCCTAGGCTTTCCTCTTCCGGAATCCCTCTTTCATTCTCGGCTCCTCTCTACCTTTCTTTTGCTGATTAGGTTTATTTTGGACATTCACTTTAACTTTTCTAGAACCATCACCAGACTGCTTTACTGCAATGTTACGCTATACTCCCTCTCTACTTGGTCCCATAACATTCTTCTTCCTAGAGCATCTGGCTTCCACTTTCCTCAATTACTAAGCTGCCTTTGCATAGAAGCATTCCAATGCTGCGGGCGGCTTGCTAACTAACCAATCGCCAAAATCAGATTCTGGATCAATCCCTTTTGTTACCGCCATCAATATTACATGGTCATTCAGATTACTAATTTCTTAAGTGACAGTTGTATGGAATCTCTCCAAATAATCTTTCAGCGATTCTCTCAGAGCCTGGATCATGTTGGATAGGGACATTACATCTTTGAGGCGAGATGCATGCATACGGAACTACTCTACAAACTTTTTTGCTAAATCGTCAAATCTAGAGATCGACCGTAGGCGTAATCTCATAAACCACATCATTTCTACTCCAGAGAGTAATAGGAAAACATCTGCACTTGGTTGCATCATCTTCTCGTTTGGAATCCATTAGCCATTCATATCCCGTGATATGCTGCCTGGGGTCAGTCTTTCCCTCCTATGCGGGCATCAATGGTATACTGAACCTCCTTGGATACTCGGCATCTAAGATATTATCAGTGAACGGTGTATGGCTTCTAGAAATCCCTCACTCTTCATTAGTTATTTCCCTTACCAGTAGTCTAACCATAGCTGACAAGTCTGGCGTTTGCATAGTTGGAGCTAAGTAGTAGTTGTGCTCCACCTCACGGCAATGGTTCGGTCGATGTCTACGGGCCATTCTATGCCCTCTTGGCTCGACATCTTCTCGGTGTATATCACATACATTCACTTTATTGTCATTCCAGGAAAGCAACTGGTCGACATTCACCTTAACTCCAGCATCCAAATCAGTCACAGCAGCTCCATCTTCGACTCCAGCATGGATAGGTAGGTTCCATCCTCTGGAGGAGGGATCGGTATCGATCCCTATGGAGGGGTCGACACCAATCGGTCTTGGCAGACCATGCAGATTTTCATGTTGATGCACTAAAGCTTCTGTGCAATATCCGTCAATTCTACGATGCATGCATCTATGATACTCGTCCGTTGAACTAGAAATCCCCGATGTAGAGTAAAAGGTAGGGTCCCTCCTAGCTTTCCCATGTTGTTGCTGACTGAGTTGTTCATTAGATCGATATTGGCTTGAATCTGCTGATTCAATTGTCGACGGCTATCCACTAGCTCTCTCATCAGATTCTGGATTTCAAATCCTGTGGAATTAGTTGGATTCTAAAAATCAACCAGATTGGTAGCATTCACATCCACCGGTTGACTACTCGGACCTCCTTGCTAGATACTAGCGTTCAAATTTCCTTCAGCATTCTGAGAAGTAGATCTGAGGTTCCCAACCATTGTTGATAGCATTACTTAGACTTTTGCAAATCTAAATGGAACAAGAAAGTTTCTTGAAGATAATTATGGATCTTCTCTAGGGATTTATGTAATCCAGTAGCAACAAAGGGATCAGAATAAGCGGAGAATCAAATTTCTCAGTAAAAGCACCAAAATGTTTGCACCAAATATTGGCACAAACACTCAAGAATAGAATAGTAGAGAAATAAGTGAAGAATAATAAAATTAAACAGAGAGGATAAGTAAATAAGCAATCAGAATTAAGCAGTAACAAAGACACAAGGATTTATAGTGATTCAACATTGTTTACCTATGTCCACTTTGAATAGGAAGCTTTATTAATCACTTTGTAATTTGAGTACAATAGGGATCGGATGAAAACCCATAGTTAAAATAGAGTACAAAGCAACTAGTAGTGTAAAGGACACCAAAATGAACAGCCAAGCCTATATTTATAGATGAAGATGGCGAAATATCTTCTTGAACATTCGATAGAAGGATCTCCAAAATCATATGGACCCGTAGAAAGGATCGCATGGCTTAAATCCTAAAGAATAGGGATCGATACAAATCCCTCTATTGGAAGAATTTGAGAGTGTGATCCATATAGTAGCTTCCTTACATTGAAATATGCCTAGCCTCCAAGTTTCATGCCAATTGGATTAGTGGAACTTGAGTTATTGCTTTATCTTTGCTTCAATATGAATTGCCTTTTGATTTCACCTGATTCCTATTAAGGGAAGAGAGCCGATCCCTCTTACTCCATCCTTTTGAGGTGAGATTCCTAAGGTAGGTGCCCTAGGGTCCCCACATCTTGCTCACAAAATTTCATATGCATTGGACTTGTGGATATTGAGTTATTAATTGTTTTCTATTGAACTGCACTTGCTTCCTAAAACATACTGATCCCTATATTGGAGGTTGAATAGCTGATCCCTCCACCGTATTCCATACTTTGAATGTTCTGCATTACATATCTCTCAATTCTATTCAATCAACTTCATATTACCATCTATACTTGACTTATGGACCCCCATAATCATCGCCCTGAACTTACTGGCCTTGACGACAGTCGAATCTAACTTGTCCAATCAGTTCGAATAGAGCCGAATCAAAATGTCGGATAACAATTTGTACTTGAGTAGTTGATACCCTAAATGAATCTTGTATTTTTCTTCTTTATTTTTTCTTGTACTTGAACTCGCTGCATTGTTTGAGATTTGTAACTTACTTCGATGCTTTAGTCCCATTCCATATACTCTATGGTCTTTGATTAATCGTAGATTTACATGCTCTTTATTCCCTTGCAGAATGCTATTAGGCCGGCCTTTTACGGTTCACACTTTTTATGGGACTCTTGCATTTCTTCTGGAAAAACATGGAATAAATAATGATGATGGTTTCCTTATTTTGAGAAACTATTCCTTTCTCAAATTGATCATTTTTCTTTACAAATGCTAAAGATTATTTGTGAAACGGTTATCTTGTTAATCTTTGAAATTTTGAAAATTTAATTTTGAAATTCATTTCTCAGAGTAGTTATCACTAAAACTTAGGCAAGTTGGACAAGTTTTCATTTTCGTATTTCTCTTATAGGCAAAATCATTTTTGCTTTAAGTGAAAACGGTTAGATAAAAGATTATAAATTTATCGAGCAAAAGATCATAAATTCAGTTGATAAGGAGACCAGAAATCCATCTGACAATAGGACTAGCATTCTATCTTGTGAGAAGATCAGAAGTCCATCTGAAAATGAATCTACAATTTCATCTGTAAGAAGATCAGAATCTCCTCTGATAACAAGTCAAGAATTCCATCTAATAAGAAAAGTAGAAATCCATATGCTAATCGAGCCATAACTCCATCCAGTAAGAGGATCGCTTGAGAATCGTAAGGACCTAAGTCAATTTGTGTAGTTCAGAGTATGGTTTTAAGATTTTCCCAAAACCCAATTATAGTTGACTGTTGTTTGATTACTTATAACCATTTTTTGAGCACTATTCAATATGTATAGGCTATAAATATATAGCTTTGATTTGTAATATGATTTTGTTATATTTGTTATTAACCTACCGGTATATTATTTGGCAATGTAACGTAAAACTGTTTTGAAATTGTTCTAAAAGAAATGTTTTGTAATAAATGCAAAGTTAATTTTGACATTTGAGGATTTAATAAACAAAAGTTGAAGTTAGTTATTGGAAAAAATTTAAAGATAGATGATATTTTATTTTGAAAAATATATGGTAGAGTTATTTTGAAATGCATATAGAAATGAATCATGTATAGTGTGGATTTTTTTAAAAGAATTATTTGAATAAAGTTATGTAAATTATTTTAATTTATAGGTATGAAAGGATGAAACTCACTTTTAATTTTTAAACACAAATTATCATCCATAGATCATATTTTTACAACTCTTGTCTTTCTGGAAAGTAGATTTCAAACCATACAACTTTGTTTAAAGAATTTTAGTAAAATTCTATTACTTTGAAATCGAAATGTGGTTCAAAATGATTAAATAAAAATGGACATGTTGCTGAAATTTTTGTCTAAAGAGTGCTGAAGTAAAACGGTAATATCTTGTGATATTTTTATCCAATTGTTGTAAGTCCTTTTGGGTTGGGAGTTATTTCAGCAAACAGTCATATCTTGTCGATTTCTTCACTTTTCATGTGTTAAACCCTGATTTAAACTAAACCATAAACTATATCCTCATATGTATTTTCTGAGTTGAATCCCCAACTTCTTTTGATCATAACTTTTGACACTCTCATCGGTATGTTATGATCCTGTAATTTTTCAAAGCTAAGACAGTAGGGAAAAAGTTTTATTTTGGGAGTCATGCAAAATTTTGTTGTTTGTTTGGTGAAAATGGGGTTTTAAAGGAGCGGGCCTGCATTCTTTTAAGTAATTTTAGAATTTATATTTTGTTGTAAATTGACCATAACTTTTGATATACCTCATGTTTTCAAGATTCGAAAGATATATTGGAAAGATAATGAAATTTTTCTACAACTTAAGCTGTGAAAGCATCCAAATGTTTTGTACTTACGATCCCTTAAAGTTGGATGGAAAGTTGCATATACTGAAATGTAGAGATGATCTTTTGTTATAAGAATGAAAGAGTTCTTTCGATTTATAAACATGATCGTACATGGTTTCTTTGTGTCAAGCCTAGCTAGGTGCATGAAAATGAGTATGGATTGGATTTCGGTGCATGCTCTCTTTTGCTTGCATAAAGTAAAATAAACTTGCTTAAAAATGCAACGTTAAAGGTAAGTTTTTACGCTTTATTGATATATTATGACATTATATTGTTTCCCCGTGTTTCTGGATGTCACATTGATTGGGATGTGATGCAAGATTGATTGGGATGTGTGTATATATTGTGTTTTGATTTTTCAGAGTACTCTCCGTACAAAGGAGACTCTAACGAAATTTTCTGAAAAATCTAACACCTACAAAAAATTTCACAGATTATCATATGCCAAAAGTAGAAAGTTGTTGATTGAATCTGTAGCGTACGATAAGGTAAATTTGTGAAAGAGCCACACAAAGGATTGTGTATGCTTTTAGAAGATTGTAAAATATGAAGAAAGTCGGGGTATGGGTTGTGTATGACATTTCCCCATAAGAAATTGCGAAGACACAATTCTCGTAAGGAGGGATGTTTGTAACAACCCTACTTTCTATGTCGTAAATTAAATAAATTTAAATTAAAATAAATTATCTGAATTCGACATTTGATAATTATTATTTTTAAAAGTAAATATTTATTTAATTGAGTGCTATTTAATAAAAGATTTTTGGTTTAATTTATTGAGTTAACTTAATAAATTCTTTTCAAATAATATTGAATTTGAATAAAATGTTTTAATTAAATATAAAATATTTTCAAAGAGTAAATAATTTTTTTATATCGTTGAATTCGAAAAATTAATTTATTTTATAATAATGTAAAGAATAATTAAATAAAATTAAAGAAGCCTTAAATTGAATGAAATTGTCCTATTGTCAAAATTTAATTTGTGAAATGAAGAATGGATTTAAATTTAAATTGAATTGAAATTTACATATGAATAAATGAAAGAATAATTTAAAAGAAAAGAAAAGAAAATTCTCCCTAATTCTAGAAAGTCCTTCCTTATCATTATTCAAGCCCTAAACACTTCAATCCCATGTTCATACCATTTGTAATATCCACATACCCATAACCTGTGTACCGAATCTTGCACCATTTTCCCCAATCATCTCCAAGATTCTAGAATCCTAAAAAATCACTCACGTGAAAAAAGAAATGAATGGCGCGACGACAAAGTGACGATGCCAGGCAGAGAGGCATGGCACCAGGCAGCGACATCAGGTTGAAGGCGGAGGCGCTATGATTTCTCACGGTCAGTCGTGTAGTCTAGACGTGACCATTATTGGTGGCATGGGCTCGAAGCTTGGGCGACGTGGAGAATGGCGTCGACTATGACCAGGCAGGAGCAACTGAAGTGCGATCAAAGCTGGAGGAAACACACAACGTCTGGCGATTGCTGCATGCGTAGGATGGCTGATCGGAGAAGGAGTGGCATCACTTTTAGTGGGTGAGGTGATGTTAGAGTTGGGTAGTGATTTGGGGCTGCTTGTTGAATGAAGGAAAGCATTGACAAGGTAAGTTATTTTCTTAACTCACAACTATAATCTATTATCAACTACATGCTCGTTTCTACTATTTTATTTATTTGATTGGTAATGAACGCTTGGTTGATATGGATTAACTGGACGAAATTGATTGTTACTTCATGATTTTGTGATATCGATGTGTCAATTTGCAAACGAAACTCTATCCAATTGCAAATTGAACTTTATAATATTTGAATGTTGAAGTGTGTGCTTTCTATGGAGGTTTGACTTATTTTAATTGATTTTCGAAGGAAAACTATTTTAAGAATTTAAAATCGTTTTAAGAGTATTTTATAAATAATTTACTAAAACTTTACTCTATCTAACAAATTTTCGTATTTTAGAAATCTATTTTTGATTATAAATATAGTTTTCTTTCGATCACAAAACCCTCTAATAATCACTATTATTATTATTATATTTTAAATCTTATAATTATTATATTTTAATTCTACGAATAGTTACCAAATAATTATTTAGAAATTTTATATATTATTTAGAAAATATGAAATGATTTCTAAAATTAATTAGTATTAACAAGGATTTTGAACATAAAAGGAGATTTTTGGATAATATTCTATAATTTGGAATAAATAAAAGTCTATTTTGAAGATTATAAATTTAATTAAAAATAATTTATAATTATGGAAAAATTATGATTGATTTTTAAATGTATTTTAGTGATTTCAATATATTTATCAATTATTTTGAATACAAAGTGAAGATTTTGAATTATATTCTTATGGATTTTTTAGGAGAAACGAGTGGTCCTCCATAGAAGGAGAGCACTCGTGTAATTTTATTGTACACTTAATAAAGAAGCTACCAACAAGCCTGGTAGGTGGCTCTTTCTTGTGAACCTGTACAAATAAAATAGAAAAAAGAAAACCCACCCCAAAAAAACCTAGAAAAAATTTAAAAAGCATGGAAAGAAGTAAACAAAACAAATGATGACCATTAGAACATAAAGCTAGCAAAGGAGAAGGGGTCAAGATGAGAGAAAGGCCTCGTCTAGCCCCTAAGAGGAAGCGAATAGTATAAATAACTGCCAGGACTATCCAAAGAAGCTGGAGAAGGCCATATACATGTCAAAATCTAGCTCGATCGAGGAATGAGAACGTTTGAGCCTAGCGGCCCATGTCAATAGCCAAAACTGAAGAAAAAAACTTAACAGACATCGTTAGGCTTAAACATATGTATATATATGGGTCTATCATATACATGTGAGGAATGCGGAATATGGATCTTAAGGCCAGAATGAACACTAGAAGGGGGGTGAATAGTGTTTATAAGAAATTACTAAATCTTTTTGAGTTATTGTTGATTTGTACACAAATGTATGCAATATTCAGACATAGATATAATCACAGAATCAAACACAGATGTAGAAATAAATTAAATGCAGTAAAGGAAAGAACACACTGGATTTTATACTGGTTCGGAGTTACCCTACATCCAGTCCCGCACAACTAAGTACGGATTTCCTTTCAAAAACAATTCAACAATTACAACCCCCGATTTCAAGGCCACGAGGTACACCCTCCAGAATCACAATCCTCTAGGTAGAGATACTTGATTTCCGGGCAACAAGTTCACCCAATTGATTTCTCAAGGCTACAATCACACCTTTTCTCACTTGATTGATTTTCAAGGCTACAATCACACCTTTTACTCTATTGATTACAAAGAAAGCCTATAACTCTGAATAACACTGGGGATCTTGATGAGATAGTGATAGAGAATCAAACCAGAGATTATCTAGTTAGATTCAATGTTGATTTCGGTAGAGTAATGGTAAGAATATGTATAAAGAATTGTGGAAGAAGAAGAGAAGTGAAAAACCAGAAAATCTATATTCAAATTCGTTGAAACTAACCCATATTTATAGAAGAACAACAGCCATGTCCATTCGTGAAAGGTTATGGCGAATAGACACTTCTTTTGAAATTCAAATTTTTGAATCTAACTGTCACTATGTCGACATGGGGTACTAGGGCATGACGACATCCCAAAGCATTTTTGAAGATTTGATTTTCTTTGAAAATAACCTTTATCTTATATTAAAAACTATTTAAACTTTATAAATATACTTGACTATAGATAAAATACATAGATAAATATAGAGAATAATATATAAAAAAAATTACTATAATTTTATATTTAAATCTAAGTATAAATATATTATAATAAAAAGTTAGTTTAAAATAAATGAAGTTTAAAACAAGAGTTTATTAAAAACAAAAACAAAGAATATTTTAAAGCTAAAACATCTTTTTGAAAATCATTTGAAAAGATAATTTTTAAGGCTAAAACATTTTGAAAAGCGGTTTTGAAAATCATTCTGAAGTAGTTTTGAAAATCATTTTGAAGTAGTTTTGCAAGCTTCTTCCTGCAGAATATCTCATCATATCAAGACTCGAGAACTTGTACAAAACCAGGATGTTCGTGGGTTTGTAAGCCACTTGTCGTAGGTTTGTAAGCTACTTGTCATGGGTTTGTAAGCCACTAAAAAGGTAGAAATGGGTTCCATCCCAAAAGAAAAATGGAGTGAAGATTTCAGTGCTATTATGAAGTTTTAACATAATTCTAGACTCAATACTTATCTTGAAATCTTGAACTCTTGATAATCTTGATACTCATGGGTCTTCAATCTTGATATCTTGAATCTCTATACTGTACAGTCTTCATTCTTTGTACCTGCATGGTTAAATCCTACATATACATATATATCTAAACTATAATGTTAGTATTTATATTTTATAATCTTATTCTAAGGTTGTTGTCATCAAAACCATCATCTCAAGGACTAACAATCTCCCCTTTTTTTATGATGACAACCTTTGTTTATAAAATATTACTTCTATCCTAATAACTCCCACTAAATCTAATAACTCCCCCTTAATATATGCCTAACTACCCTATTTTATATTTCTCCCCCTTTATCATCAACAAAAACAAACAAACTCTAAACTATATAACTCCCCCTCATTCTTGTACTCAAGTACCTGCATTAATAAACTATATAATAGAGTATATTAAGAAATAACTATACTTATAGACATGATATTCAATCAACGATTATAAATATATCAATGTATATTTATACATTCATCAATCCACACCAAGTGTCAATCAAATCAATCAAAACAAACAATTTCAATCAAAGCAATCAATTCAAACAAAGTAATCAAATTAAATAAAGCAATCAAATTAAACATTACAAGGAACTTCCACCCATCCTTCTTCTCCGAAAATAGGGTCTGCTTTGATGGCATCCCAATGTTCATTGTCATTTGTGAGAAAGACAGGAGGATGTGCTTCGTTATCATCCTTGTGCAGTGAAGAAATCATCCATCGAATTGCCTCGAAATGTCTTTCTTGCTCCTTGATCATCTGCATTTGACTCAATTCTAAGTGTCGCTGGTTACGAAGAATGAACGAGAGAATATTCTTGAATGAATTAAGAGTTTCTTCAAGATTCTCGGATAAGTTATGAATTGGATTAGCCATTTTTGAAATTGTGAGAAGAATGAGAGATAGAATAGATAAGAAATAATATTCAGTAATGAATTCTGGAAGAAATGGGTATATATAGGTGTAGAAATTCGTTTGAAATGAATAGACATATGGTAGTTATTCAAATTTCAAATTCAAAATGAAGTGTCATTTCTGACCAGTGCATGTCGACATGGTCATAGAGGGTATGTCGACATGAGGCAGTGAAATTTGATGGTAATTTTGATTTTGTGAATAATTGTGTATATATATTTATATAATATACTAACATTTATTCAAGAGATAAGATAAGCTAGATAACAGAAAAGAAATTCAATTTCATTGCATAGAAGAGTGATACAATGATTAATCATAAACAACTACATAAACACTCAAATTAAAACAAACTTAAACTAATTCGACATGATATGAAAATATAGAACTAGTTAGAGGATGATGAAGATGAAGATAATCCAAGTTTCTTGCTGACTTTGGAGAAAAACTTGTTCATCTTGGTTGATATTTTGTCCAACTTCTTACTAACGGATCTTTTAAGAACCCGTTGATTCTCAACAATAATCTTTTGGTTTTTGAGAAGGGTTTTGTTGGTAGGATTGGAGGGATAATCAGTACTTTCTAGGGATGTCTCACCTTCTTCTTCTTCTTCTTCTATTTCCATTTCATCCCCTTCTTCTTCTTCTTCCTCTTCCTCTTCCATTTCTTCATGAGCCAAACACTCTTCTTTTTCGGCAAGACTCTCATAAGATTGAAAAACATATGGGATTTTCATGAGAGAAATGTTTGAGATATTAAAAACTTTTCTTGAAATAAATTCTACTCCTTTGAAATTTACTCCAAAATAGTTGAAAATCTGAGTAAGGTAAATTCCATGATATAAAGTGTTTTCTTCCATTTCAAAATTTTTAGGACGAAGTTCATCCAAAATAACTTGCGCCCAATTGATATCATAATTTCCGAAAATAGCAAAAAGAGATTTGCAAACTTTTGAGGTAGGATTGTTAAAATTCCCCGATCTTGGGGTCAAAGTATGTTGTAAAAGAAGGTTAACATTCTTGCTTTTGGACGAAAGTTTCGGTTTTTAAATTCAAAGTTTTCATCTCCTTCAAAAATATGATGAAATGTCTCACGATCATGTTCATCGATTTGAAAACTAGAAAGATCCATTCCCGTGCTTTTGCAATTGAGAATGGTACCCAAAAGATCACAATTCAAAACAATTTTAGTGCCTTTGACACTACACCAAATTTCATTATCATTTCCTTCATAAAATTCTCGATTGAGATTTGCATAGAAAATTTTAACAAGATTTGGGTAACAAAATAAATCATTTTGAGAAGAATCAACAAGACTAAGAATTTGATTGTTTGCAAAAAGTGTATCAATTTCATAAGAAGCAAAATCTTGAAAAATAGAAAATTTTCCGAGATGGAATTTTCCATAATTAGCATAATTGATGTATGCTTTTATGGCCTCCGGATTATTGAGGAGTTGCTCTTTCAAGTTTCTGGAAAGTCTCATGGTGGAGGGGTTGCTTGAAGAAGCCATTAAAGTAGAGAGTAGAGAGCTTGAAGTTTTGAAGAGAGAGTTTGAATTTGAAAATGAAAGTGAAAAGTTGTGATAAAAGATAGTGAATAAATAGATTTTTGAAAGAGATGTTCTCTGGTCCAAAAGATGCCTTTTCAGAGTATTGAATGAAGTGAAAAGGTGGAGAGAAATTCAACCATTTGAATTCAAATTTTGAATTTCAAATTCTGGTACCTATGTCGACATCAGGGTAGGGACCATGTCGACATATGCTTGTGAATTTCTATGATTTATTTTTCCTAAGTATTCTAATATATATATATACTTATTATTTTAATGTATATATATATATATATCTGGAATATTATTAGAATTATAGTATATTCCAGAAAATATTATTATATTATTAAAAAAAATTAATAAAAAAAAATTTAAAATTCAATCAACACACCAATTCAAAATCAATCAATCAAGCAATCAATCGTCTAATTCTAAGCATGCAATTTCAATCAATTGTATTGTAAATGTGTACCTTTTTCTTAGTCCGTTTCCTTGAATTCGTTGAAGTCGTGAACTGCCGTGAAACACAAATTTGAATTATCTGTCTTCTGATCATCATCGCTTGAGGACGAGTCTGAGTCATCTAGAGTAGCAGTAAATGAACGCTTCCGTTTCTTTACTGAATCATTGTTTATAGGAGGATTCTGCCTATCTGGATACAGACAGTCTCTTTTCATATGGCCTGGTTCATCACAGTTGAAACATTTGACATTGTTTGGCACTGCATTCTGATTTCCAGAATTCTTATAGTTGTTTCTCTTGAGATTATTCATCTTTCTATATTTCAGGAATTTCCGAAAATTCCTGGTCATAAATGCTATCTCTTCATCATTATCACTGTTTGAGTCTGATCCGTCGGTTAATGCATTGAATGCCATTGATTTCTTTTCAGATTCTTTGCTTTCTCTTCTCCCAATCATTTGGACTTCAAATGACATTAGATTTCCAATCAATTCTTCTATCTTTAAGGTACTGATGTCATTTGCCTCTTCAATTGCAAGTGTCTTTTGATCCCATTCTGGAGTGAGAGAATTTAAAATTATTCTGACTTGATCTTCTTTCGAAAATTCCTTTCCCAAGGATATTAAAGAATGCACAATATCCTGAAATCGACTATACATATCGGAATTAGACTCATTAGTATTCATTTTAAATAACTGAAACTGATTTGTGAGCATGGAAATTTTGGTTTGTTTAACTTTGCTTGTTCCTTCATGAGTAACTTGCAAAGTTTTCCAGATTTCATATTCAGACTTACAAACTGACACTCTATTAAATTCATTCCTATCAAGTGAACAAAACAGAATATTCATTGCTTTAGAATTATTTTGTGCAACAGCCTTTTGCTCATTGGTCCACTGTGCAAAGTCAGTTGTGGGTTCAGAATATTCATTCTATGTGATATTCCAAGTGTCTAATCCTACAGATTGTAAATATATTTTCATCCTACATGCCCAATATGCATAGTTACTGCCATTAAAAAGTGGTGGTCTGACAGTAGACTGACCTTCTACAAATGAACTAGTGTTAGAAACAGTACCAGTGTTGGTAGCCATTTAGAAAACTTTTCAAAATTCAGATTATGAAACTTTTGAAAACCTTGCTCTGATACCAAATGTGAGGAATGTGGAATATGGATCTTAAGGCTAGAATGAACACTAGAGGGGGGGTGAATAGTGTTTATAAGAAATTACTAAATCTTTTTGAGTTATTGTTGATTTGTACACAAATGTATGCAATATTCAGACACAGATATAATCACAGAATCAAACACAGATGCAGAAATAAAGTAAATGCAGTAAAGGAAAGAACACAGTGGATTTTATACTGGTTCAGAGTTACCCTACATCCAGTCCCGCACAACTAAGTACGGATTTCCTTTCAAAAGCAATTCAATAATTACAACCCTCGATTTCAAGGCCATGAGGTACACCCTCCAGAATCGCAATCCTCTAGGTAGAGATACTTTATTTCCGGGCAACAAGTTCACCCAATTGATTTCTCAAGGCTACAATCACACCTTTTCTCACTTGATTGATTTCCAAGGCTACAATCACACCTTTTACTCTATTGATTACAAAGAAAGCCTATAACTCTGAATAACACTGAGGAGCTTGATGAGATAGTGACAGAGAATCAAACCAGAGATTATCTAGTTAGATTCAATGTTGATTTCGGTAGAGTAATGGTAAGAATATGTATAAAGAATTGTGGATGAAGAAGAGAAGTGAAAAACCAGAAAATCTATATTCAAATTCGTTGAAACTAACCCCTATTTATAGAAGAACAACAGCCATGTCCATTCGTGAAAGGTTATAGCGAATAGACACTTCTTTTGAAATTCAAATTTTTGAATCTAACTGTCACTATGTCGACATGGGGTACTAGGAAATGTCGACATCCCAAAGCATTTTTTGAAGATTTGATTTTCTTTGAAAATAACCTTTATCTTATATTAAAAACTATTTAAACTTTATAAATATACTTGACTATAGATAAAATACATAGATAAATATAGAGAATAATATAAAAAAAAAATTACTATAATTTTATATTTAAATCTAAGTATAAATATATTATAATAAAAAGATAGTTTAAAATAAATGAAGTTTAAAACAAGAGTTTACTAAAAACAAAAACAAAGAATATTTTAAGGCTAAAACATCTTTTTGAAAATCATTTGAAAAGATAATTTTTAAGGCTAAAACATTTTGAAAAGCGGTTTTGAAAATCATTCTGAAGTAGTTTTGAAAATCATTTTGAAGTAGTTTTGCAAGCTTCTTCCTGCAGAATATCTCATCATATCAGGACTCGAGAACTTGTACAAAACCAGGATGTTCGTGGGTTTGTAAGCCACTTGTCGTAGGTTTGTAAGCTACTTGTCATGGGTTTGTAAGCCACTAAAAAGGTAGAAATGGGTTCCATCCCAAAAGAAAAATGGAGTGAAGATTTCAGTGCTATTATGAAGTTTTAACATAATTCTAGACTCAATACTTATCTTGAAATCTTGAACTCTTGATAATCTTGATACTCATGGGTCTTCAATCTTGATACCTTGAATCTCTATACTGTACAGTCTTCATTCTTTGTACCTACATGGTTAAATCCTGCATATACATATATATCTAAACTATAATGTTAGTATTTATATTTTATAATCTTATTCTAAGGTTGTTGTCATCAAAACCATCATCTCAAGGACTAACAATCTCCCCTTTTTTTATGATGACAACCTTTGTTTATAAAATATTACTTCTATCCTAATAACTCCCCCTAAATCTAATAACTCCCCCTTAATATATGCCTAATTACCCTATTTTATATTTCTCCCCCTTTATCATCAACAAAAACAAACAAACTCTAAACTATATAACTCCCCCTCATTCTTGTACTCAAGTACCTGCATTAATAAACTATATAATAGAGTATATTAAGAAATAACTATACTTATAGACATGAAATTCAATCAACGATTATAAATATATCAATGTATATTTATACATTCATCAATCCACACCAAGTGTCAATCAAATCAATCAAAACAAACAATTTCAATCAAAGCAATCAATTCAAACAAAGCAAGGGTCTGGAGTGACCATCGATAATACGGAGAGACTATAGAATTTCATTCTTAACTTCCACTGGAAGAAATTGATAATGATTCGGCTTCGAACAGCCATGGGCTTGATTGAAAATGCTATAAGCTCTGAATAAAACATGAACTCACTGCATTCAATTTGAGACTGATCAAAACACACCTTTTACCAAAAGACATGTTTTGGGGGGCAAAGTGTTATCCCACCTTTTGGCAAAGCCGAGATACCCAAAAATTAACTGAAAATCAATGATTACTAGTCATGAATATCGATTGTCATCGCAGGTTCACCATGGATATCGATGAATTTTGTCCGAGTCCAGATCGGGCTACAATTGACAAGACAGGATAAGCAAAGCCAGGAAAGCCAGCGTTTCAAATTTCAGGTTAATCGGAGTTCGTATGGATGAGATATGATCGATACAAGTTAGAGAAATATGTTGTTCGTATCCATCAAAGAGTCGAGGTAATGGTCTATTCGAATCCATCAAGTCTTGCTTTGTTTGAATCCATCAGTAAAGCACGTGTTCGGATCCATATGTGAATGAAGCCCCCGAATCCATTAGGTCAAAGTGGGGAAAATCATGGAGTCGACCCGGTCAACTCGGAGAAAAGAACGGATCGATGCGAGGTATACGCGCCACATCACCACGAGAGCACGCGCAGGTGATCGATTCGAAAGAATCGATTCGAATCGATCGATTCGAACCACGCAGCCACCGAGAAGCTCCATTTCGTATCGACGATATCTAAAGATCTACCGGTCCAAATGCAATGAAATTTCACAGGAGCTTACATACATGTTGATGAGTGTTCTCACCAAATGTCAGCTCCGTCGGATGAGTTCTTGATCGATTCGAATGGAGTACGAATCGATCCCGGAACGGGCCCCAATTTCCTAAGGCCGGGCATGTGGGCCCCCTCACGTACCAGAAGTAGTCTCCCGAAATATAGGCGAAATATCAGCCTCCTACACCTATAAATAGAGCCCCAGGTCATTCAGAAAAGAGGATCTTGATTCAGAAGCGCCTAGACTCTACCGGATTCAATTCTACACTTCACCATCGCTGTTAAACTCGAATTTCTTCATTGTAATCCACTATAATCAGCGAAGAACATCAATAAAAGAAAACCTTTGAAGTGGTCGTAGGCCAAAGATAGCCGAACCACTATAAATCACGTGTTTCTCTTCCTTATTTCTGAATTGTGATATTCTATTTGTTTAGATCTGAGATTTGTGTTTGAATATTTGCTGATTTGTATTCATACACTGGTGCTTTCACGATACTTGGGGGTTGTGACCAATTTTGGCGCACACTTTGGTGCTTTCATTGAGAGGAACTAGCACCCGCTACACCGGATTCAAAGTTTTGATTTGAAAGTTTGAAGGATTCAGATTGACTCGACAATGACTCAACAAACAAGACAAAGAGCTGAGAGAAGCCAACAGGGAGGAAGTCAAGAGGTATCCTCTGGTGCTGGAGAAGGACAAGCTTCAATTTACATCACCAGAGATGAAATGGAAGCTATAGCAAATTCATTGCAGGAGAGGATGATGAAGACTCGGCAAGAAATGCTGCAGAATTTCTTCGAGCAAATGAGGGCAGCAAATGTGCAAAACGTTGGACCAACTACAGCAGCCGCAAGTGCGGGACAAGGAGTCAGGATTGCGAAAACCAATGAAGGTCAGTTTCAAGGTCAGGATGCAGATCCAGAAGGCAATCAATAAGGACCTGGGGGCAGACCCTCGGGATCTGATGCTGGAAGGCCTACAGATGGGGCTCAACAAGCTGGAGCCAACGCTGATGCTAACAGGCCACACGAAGAGTACGTACCAGAATACCCTTCAAGACCAAGAGGGCAACCCCAGGATGGAGATGAAAAGATGGCTGGATTAGTCCGACGACTGATGAGAGGAGGATTGTCCAATGGAGGACTAGAGGAAGTCAGTCGGAGTCCGTTCACCCCGAATATCAGGAATGCAAGGAACCCTCCAAATTTCAAACTGCCTATGCTGGATCCTTACGACGGGAAGTCAGACCCAACAATGCATATTACTCGATACATCAGGCACATGGAAGTGTTGGGGGCATCCAAGGAAGTGATGGCTCGATGCTTCCCTATATACTTGTCGGATTTGGCTGCACTTTGGTTCAGGCAATTAGAAACCGGATCGATCAGAACATGGGGCGAGCTTGTAGATTGCTTCATGAGACAGTTTAGGGTCCACGTGACGCGACCCAAGAGTGTGATGACTTTGGCATCAGTAAAACAAAGGATCGGATAGTCCATAAAAGATTTTCTGCTACGATTTAATGCAACGGTGGCTTCTGTAGATCGCCCGGATCCATCGATGATTTTGATGGCAGCAGTGGCAGGAGTTGGGGAAGGCACTGAATTCAAAGATTCTTTAACGAGAGACCCACCGCAAGGTCTTGGAGAGTTTTACCATGAAGCTGAAAGGTTCATTCGACTAGAAGAATCACGAGCCGAAAGGCAGGAAATAAACACTGTACAAGGCGAAGGAACCGCCAGGGAACAGCCCAGGGCGGACAAAGGAAAGAGAAAGCAGGATGACGCACACGATGGTCCTGATAAACGAAAGAAATTCCGAGAGCCCAGATTCAGGCAATACACAGATTTGGCGGCAAGCCTGGAACAAATTTACACTGAAACTCGGGGGCAACTCCCCTATCGAAAACCACCCAGGAGAGATCCCACAGAGCGGGAACGTAGAACCGGAAAATATTGCCTATTCCATGAGCTGGATGGGCACACAACCGACGAATGCCGCCACCTAAAGGATGAGGTGGAAGAACATGCCAGGAGTGGTAGATTGCCACAATATGTCAGAGAACGGGTAGCGGCGGTAAGGCCTGAACAACTACCACCTCCACCTAACAGAAACGATCATGGATCGGGATCACGACTCGTCATCAACTGATTAAGATGGCAAGGGTCAAGTTCAAGATTTAAACTTCGGTCAAATAATTTCATTAGATTTGTTTTCAGAATAAACGGCTACTCCACTTACTCATGTATGGGAACCAAAGAGATCCCTAGGCATGCTCTGAGATGGAGATAGACCGATCTGCCCGGAGAGGCAATGTTTAGTTTTTTCCTGATGTTTGAGATTGAACATCTAGGACCTGAATTTAATAAATAAACTTGAATTTCTTGAAATAAACCTTTGACCGGAGAGTTAAAGGATGAGTATTATATATCAATATAAAAATGATCGCTTTATGACCCAACCCGGAGAGACGGGGTTCGGAGTGCAAGAAGTGGGTTGCTTCGCCGGAGAGCGACAGGATCGACTCACTTAATGTCGTTTCCCATTCACCGGAGAGTGATTAGATCGAGATTCGATAAGAGTCCGGAGAGGCTATGATCGGCCCACGATTTAGGCCATGCCATCGCTTAATGTTCAGATACACTGAACCGGAGTGCAAGAAGTGAGTCGCTTCGCCGGAGAGCGACAGGATTGACTCACTTAACGCTGTTTCCCCTTCACCGGAGAGCGATAGGATGGGATCCAGCAGGAGCCCGGAGAGGCTACGATCGGTCCAGAACGACCAAGACATCGCTTTACGCCTTAACTGGGGCCAGAGTGCAAGGAATAGAAAGCAACGCCTGAGTGCAATAGGATCCTTCTATTCGATCGCTAAGTCTGGAATGAGCTTGGCAAGGGTCTGGAGTGACCATCGATAATACGGAGAGACTATAGAATTTCATTCTTAACTTCCACTGGAAGAAATTGATAATGATTCAGCTTCGAACAGCCATGGGCTTGATTGAAAATGCTATAAGCTCTGAATAAAACATGAACTCACTGCATTCAATTTGAGACTGATCAAAACACACCTTTTACCAAAAGACATGTTTTGGGGGGCAAAGTGTTATCCCACCTTTTGGCAAAGCCGAGATACCCAAAAATTAACTAAAAATCAATGATAACTAGTCATGAATATCGATTGTCATCGCAGGTTCACCATGGATATCGATGAATTTTGTCCGAGTCCGGATCGGGCTACAATTGACAAGACAGGATAAGCAAAGCCAGGAAAGCCAGCGTTTCAAATTTCAGGTTAATCGGAGTTAGTATGGATGAGATATGATCGATACAAGTTAGAGAAATATGTTGTTCGTATCCATCAAAGAGTCGAGGTAATGGTCTATTCGAATCCATCAAGTCTTGCTTTGTTTGAATCCATCAGTAAAGCCCGTGTTCGAATCCATCCGGCCATGTCAACTTCGCATCGATCAACTAGAGCTCATTCTGATCGATACGAAGAAGGCCTTCGTTCGAATCCATGTGCGTTGATGTGTTCGAATCCATCCCGCTGCAACAACTTCGTATCGATCGATTATAGCACATCACGATCGATACGAACAAGCTTCTTTTCGAATCCATATGTGAATGAAGCCCCCAAATCCATTAGGTCAAAGTGGCGAAAATCATGGAGTCGACCCGGTCAACTCGGAGAAAAGAACGGATCGATGCGAGGTATACGCGCCACATCACCACGAGAGCACGCGCAGGTGATCGATTCGAAATAATCGATTCGAACCATGCAGCCACCGAGAAGCTCCATTTCGGATCGACGATATCTAAAGATCTACCAGTCCAAATGCAATGAAATTTTCACAGGAGCTTCCATACATGTTGATGAGTGTTCTCACCAAATTTCAGCTCCGTCGGATGAGTTCTTGATCGATTCGAATGGAGTACGAATCGATCTCGGAACGGGCCCCAATTTCCTAAGGTCGGGCATGTGGGCCCCCTCACGTGCCAGAAGTAGTCTCCCGAAATATAGGCAAAATATCAGCCTCCTACACCTAAAAATAGAGCCCCAGGTCATTCAGAAAAGAGGATCTTGATTCAGAAGCGCCCAGACTCTACCAGATTCAATTCTACACTTCACCATCGCCGTTAAACTCGAATTTCTTCATTGTAATCCACTGTAATCAGCGAAGAACATCAATAAAATAAAACCTTTGAAGTGGACGTAGGCCGAAGATAGCCGAACCACTATAAATCTCGTGTTTCTGTTCCTTATTTCTGAATTGTGATATTCTGTTTGTTTAGATCTGAGATTTGTGCTTGAATATTTGCTGATTTGTATTCATACACTGGTGCTTTCACGATACTTGGGGTTTGTGACCAATTTTGGCGCAAACAGCAGCTATGTAGAAGAGTTCAATCAACTAGACGCGTGGATGTAAGACTACGATTTCTAAACAACATAAGTTTGAGTTGCTGAAGGAAAAGAAAAAATACAAAACATAAGCTAGTTAGTTCTAGTAAGAGTAGGGAGTCAGAATGATTGTGTGCATTTCCATCTACCAGGATGACACTTACAACCTTATTATTTCTATTATTAGCAGCAATTGTCTCTATCGTAAGGCATCAATACGAGATTTTACCTATATTATGAACTTCTTAACATCAGCAATGCTAGCTAATTTGTAGTAATTGTTCGAAATCCAATTGAAACAAAATAAAGAAGTTATGTATGTCAAGTTCTCCATAGTCGAAGTATTATTATTGTTGAAAAATCGTTTATTTCTTTCAAACAAAATATACCAAGCTATGACAGTGAAAATAGTATCTAATAGGAATCGCTGCCTAGAAGTAAAATGAAAACTCAGCTTGGACCATTGAGACTCACATTTATGAATGTTAAAAGTAATGTTAAAACCAAAAATTATTAGAATGCGTAAAGGCATAAAGTTACAAAACTGGCAATCGTAGTATAAATGTGTAGTTGTTTGTAGGTTCATATTGCAGAAAATGCATTTTTTATCAATATGCGCATTCTTCTTTTTTAATGTTCAATAGTACTAAGTTTCTCATATAATATTAACCATATATGTAACTAAGATTTATGAGGAGCATTCGCTTTCCATATAAATTTAAAAAGGTTAGATTTAACTTCTGAGAAATTTATAAATTTATAAAATGAATTAGATGTAAAGATGTTTGCCTTATCCCAACACCACATTTTAATATCGTTATTATTATCTATATTGTATAAGTCAAATTTGGCACATAAAAGAGCAAACTTGTAGAAAATAGTTCCTTCTAGTATCCGATTGAAGCTGAATTCCCAAGGGAACCTCATTGGTCTATAGACCTCTAATACAATACATTTTTAAAATTGCAAATATTGTAGAGATATGAAAATTCAACATTAAGAGGAATAGCAGAGATCCACCATTCATGCCAAAAAGATGTGTTATTCCCCGAGTGAACAACGTTACCAATATCTAGGTTGTGAAAGTGTGTATGGATCGTGTATTTATATCTTAATATGTAAGTGTAATAAAAAGCTAACTTATAACTACTAGAGTAAAGTAAATAAAAGTAAAGAAACAATCACACCAGAGTTTTTATACCGGTTCGGACCTCCCGTCCTACGTCTAGTCCCGAAGCTCCCCTTCGGCTTTAAACTAGCAAACAACCCTCGCTTTGCCCGGAGGAATAGGCTTGATACAAAAAGTTTTTTTCTTGACAAGATTGTGTTCTTAGTAACACTGATCTTGACTGCATAGTACCAATCTTCATATACTCTCCTTTGAGTAGTATGTGTATGTGAGACTTTGTTTTTAGGAAGAAATAAGAATGATGTATTGATTGCTTTTAGAAATCATAGTATGCAAAGAGTAAAGAGAAAAGATTCAGAAAATTCAAGTGATTTTGTTTCTTAAAATAATTACATATTTATAGGTGTTAAAGGGTTTTCGTGAGAAGTAACTACCTTTAGTATGTTCTACTTTAGTCTAAGGGTTGCAATCTTTGAGGAAGAAGAGATGCAGTGAAAAGATATGGATGCAATTATTAGAATGAAGCAAGTGTCTTTTCATAGTTTTAGCCCGTTACCCAGTTCAGACGTCTGGGATAAAATTCAGACGTCTGTCTGGTTATATACTTTTTAACCAGTGAACTCAGTCAGATGTCTGGGATAAAATTCAAATGTCTATCTGGTTATATATTTTTTTAATTAGAGAACTCAGCCATACGTCTGACTTGTATGGACAGATGTCTGATGCTTGTGTACTTCTAAAATTAATTTTGTTTGAAATACTGAAAATCTTGAAAAAACTTTTATGTGCAATTTCTTTAGAAAACTACTAAAGGAGATTTTACAAACCATCTATCTATGACTTTAACATACTATAATAGCTTCTCTAATACCAATGATTCTTTTCTTCTACTATTCGTCTTCAAGTCGTGACACTGTGAATTCTCGAAGCATTTACCTGCAAATAGATGAAATATATTGTATGTGTATGACTGTATTGTTGTTGTCATTGAAACCATAGAATATAGGTTCTAACATTCTCTCCCTTTTTGATGATGACAACTATACAGTCACTTATCAAATAAGCATATAACTCCCCCTGAATGCGATTCTCCCCGTATATACATGTAATATGATATCTCTCCCCCTTTAGCATTATCAAAAAGAGATGCATAAGTAACGAAATTTTGCAAGAACACAAAGTTGCATAGAGTTACAGACAATATTAGATAGAGTCATACAAAAAAATTGTTCTCAAGAAGTCGAACAGAGATACATAAGACATACACTTTTATGAAAAGAGAAGATAACTTACTAACAGTGGGAGTATCCCAAGAGATTAGAGGATTCTTCATTATATTTGTTGCTTTGCCAGTGTGACTGATCAAGGTATTCCCCATCTTCTCGAATAGATAGATCATGAAATGATGTGTAATGACTATAGTGCGGAGGATTTTGTTGAGGCCAGGATATATCTTCGCTTTCTTCAGTATCAACGATTATTGGTGTTTTATCAAGACGGGATTGTGGTGTTGGTTCACCTGAAGGCCCTGCACCTGAAGAAGGTCCCGGTTGAAACAACTGTGGTGGTGGTGGTGGTGTCGGGGATGGAGAAGATGAAGACCGTAAAGTTGAACGAACCCTTACCTTTCTCATGACTTTCCGTAAAATGGAAACGACCTTTTCTAATGTTTTTTCTACTTTGGTCATTCTAGTAGAAAAAAATCGTTCTAGACAAGAGATCTTTTTATCTAATGCCTTTTGGTTCAAGGAGAGGAGATGTTGGTTTTAAAGGGCAACATCTCGATAGTTCTCCCCTTGCCCAGCTGCAATTCTAGCTTATTGAATTTCCGAATCAGAGTAATACTCTGTAGGTTTTGAAGGTACTTCAGATTGGGAAGGTCGAGTTGGAGTATGTTGTTGTTGTGGCGGTTGATAGTGTGACAAAGGTGATATTCTTGGCAGAGTTTCAGGAAGATGCATCAATGATAGAAATCAAATTCCACTATCTTTAACGGCAATTTCTTCATATTGGGAAAGATATGAAGGGATGCCAAATGATCGTAGAATTCTCATGGTATATGGAGCATAAATGATGCTTCGACATTGAGGCATCCAAAAGCTTTTAGTTTGCTCAAAAACGTATTGTTCCCAATTTACTTCAATATGACCAAATATAGCATACAATGCCTTATGATCATCTTCATACACTTGTTCATGACTACGTAATCTAGGGATAATTATGTTGATAAGCATACGATTAAGCAGTCGAGATTTAGGACGAAAACTTGATGTTTATAATTTTCGCATATCATCTTCCCAAATTAGATGAGTAACAACATCTTGTGGTGCATATCTTGCATCAGGAACATCTTGTAATCTAATTCCTTATAAGAACAATGAAGAATTTGTCCAAGCATTTCAATATTAAATTTTATTACTGTTCCATAAACAATTGTCCAAATCCAATTTTCATCGTCTGAAAGATTCCAAATTTTCAAAGACCGTAAATTGATAAGAAAAAGAAATACCGTAATTGATCTATTTTTCCAGCGCTATCATCGTAGTTGATCAGATGGTAAATATTACCGTCTTTAGTCAAACCGACAATATCATAATGAATAAAACGATGAATGGGATAAAATGGACAAGAATGCAGAGACTGTTTCTTCAAATCTTGCAATTTTTGCTTTCCATGCTCCTTCTTAATAATTAATTCATCAATGTGACAGTCAATGACGAAGCCTTGAGTAGAAGGTTGGGAGCTTTGGTCTGGAGTAGCCTTCTTTCATTTAGCAGCTGCAGTTTTTGCTTTCGGAGCCATTGATTTGAGAATTGGACGGAGGAAATTGATTTGGGAATTTTGAAAATGGGAAACCGTGATAATTGAGAGAAGGGGAAAAGATAGTGTATATATAGGTTAGTGAATAATTGTGGGCTCAGGCTACTGACAGACGTCTGAAATTATCGGTCAGACGTCTGAACGGGGGTAAATCTTAAAACAGAAGGAACGAACAGACATTTGGGAGTAACTTCAGACGTTTATGTTTTTGGAATTATTTTTCCAGAGAAAAATGGTAGACGTCTGGATCTTTCTTTAAAGGTCTGTTGATGAAGTATTGAAAATTCCAGAAAGCTCGAACAGACGTCTAGGTTTTTTTCCAAACGTCTGAGCTGAAACGAAAAAAAATTTAGTGGCTATAGACAGACGTCTTCCTACATACTCAGACGTCTGTTTTTATTGATATTCCTGTTTTTCTATCTCTGTTTTATGGAAACAAATTTAATCTTAAATATGTTGAAAATCACAAACGATTATTATATAAATGTTTATTTTGTATAATATTAAATGCCTCTTCGAAAGACTACTTTAGTTTTCATCAGATGAGTTAGAAGAACGATAATTTTGTTTTTCCGACTAATTTGGCTCAATCTTAGTTTCCTCAGAAGATGGCTTAAGAGAAGACCGGTATGGACGAACAAGACTATGTTCGGTGTTTGATGTCCTTTCTCTCCCTAAGTTCCGTGGAGTAACATTGCCATCTTTGATCGGTGTTTCAATGAAGCGGGGTGACTTCTTATGAAGACGGTTCTTTGTTGGAGAATGTTCCAATATTGTAAAGAAACATTTTTCCAGAAAACGTAGATGCATGCTTTGTCCTTCTTGCTTGTAGTACATTTCCTTTTGTACTCTGATCATTTCTGGTTGGTAATGACATATCTCATCTAGTTTATTATGCACGGATGTTGATTCAAATTTGATATTCTTCTTAGCCTTTTTGCCAAGTGGTGAATATCCTATGTGATACGGCGTTTGAGCAGCTGGTGAGATGGATTTGTTTGATTATGGGGTGACTTTTGAAAGGGAAGAATAGGCACTATTGGATGATGGAGAACTGTAGTCTATTGGCGAAAAGTCAGAGTTTCTATCAGAAGACATGATTTTTGTTTCGGAAGAAAGGGCCTTTTTAAAGAATATAATATATATGTGCGTTTGATCTCCTATATATATATATATATATATATATAAAGTAGTTTTTTTAAAATAGATAGTATTTTTAAAGTAAAAAGTTTATAACCACAAATCAGAAAACTTTGTTTGTGGTTGAATGATATATGACCACGGGAAAAAAAAAATTTAAAGACTTAAAGATGTTCAGATAAAGAACATATACCCAGTTCTCTTCTAAGTTTATGAAAGATGCGTCGCATAATGGTTTTGTAAAGATATCTGCGATTTGATTTTCGATATTAACAAATTCTAAAGAAATGATTCCTTTTCTACGTTATCTCTAAGAAAATGATGTTAGATATCAATATGTTTAGTTCGAGAATTATTTATAGGATTTTTAGATAGGTTTATGGCACTCTTATTATCATAATATATAGGTAAACGAGTTATAGTTTTACCGAAATCTTGAAGGGTTTGCTGCATGTATATAACTTGTGCAGAAACCAGAGCTATAGAAATGTATTCTGCTTCACAGGTGGAAAGTGATATACAGTTTTGTTTTTTACTGAACCATGAAACTAGAGATTGACTGATAAAGTGACAGGTGCCACTTGTACTTTTCCTATCGGTACAACCAAAATACGTTTAACTGCTCGATAGTGAGAATCTTTAGGTTGTGCTTGAAATCTTGCACATAAATACACACCCATCATGATATCGGGTCTACTAGCCGTTAAGTATAATAGTGTTATACTTCGATATAATTTTTGATCAAAATCCTTTCCGTTTTCATCTTTATCTAAATGGCTACTGGTGCTCATGGGTGTTGGTTTACAAGATGTTTATTCCATTCCAAAACGTTTTAACAAATCGTGACAGTATTTTTCTTGATTTATAATAATACCATTTTCTAATTGTTTAATCTATAATCCTAAGAAAAAGTTTAATTCTCCCATATGGGACATTTCAAATTCATTTTTCATGATATCTGCAAAAATTATTACATAACTTTTCATTTGTTGATCCAAATATTATGTCGTCCACATATATTTGAACATCCAAAATATCATTATGATCTCTTTTTATAAATAAAGTTGTATCTATTTTTCCAATTTGAAATCCAGAAGTTATTAAATGAGTTTTTAATCTATCATACCAAGCACGAGGTGCTTGTTTTAAACCATATAAAGCCTTTTTTAGTTTATAAACATATTTAGGAAAATTTTCATGTATGAACAACGGAGGCTGCTCGACACAAACCTTTTCTTTTATAAAACCGTTTAAAAAGGCACTTTTTACGTCCATTTGAGAAAGTTTAAAGTTATGATGACATGCAAAAGCAAGTAACGTTCGGTTGGCTTTTAGACATGCGACTGGAGCAAACGTTTCTTCATAGTCAATGCCTTCCTCTTGATAATATCCTTGTGCTACTAAACTTGCTTTGTTCCGAACAATATTTCCACTTTCATCTGTTTTATTCTTATAAACCCATTTTGTCCCGATTACAGATTGGTCTGTAGGTCTCGATACAAGTTCTCATACTTCATTTCTTTCAAATTGATTGAGTTCTTCTTGCATTGCCATAATCCATGACTCGTCATTCGATGCTTCTTTATAATTCTTTGGCTCAAAATTTGAAATAAATGCAACGTGATTCATTTGATTTAATTGATGTCTGGTAGAAACTTTTGTATTTAAATCACTAATTATATGGTTAATTGGATGGTCTTTCAAAATACGAGGTGGTGATCTTAACGTATTCTCATTATTGTTATTTGAAATAGTGTTATTTTCAAATGTTTTTGTTAATATTTCATCATCATTATTGTTTTTGTTATTGGAAAAGTTTTTGTCAAATGAAACATTTAGACTTTCTTCTATAGTACTAGTACATTTATTAAATATTTTATACGCTTTGCTACATCTGAGTATCCGACAAAGATTCCTTCGTCCGCTTTTGAATTAAATTTTCTAAGATTATCTTTAGTGTTTAGTATAAAACATTTTGAACAAAATATTCGAAAGTATGATACTTTGAGTTTTTTACCAGAAAACATTTCAAAGCAGGTATTTTTGGTTAAAGGACGTAATGTGACACAGTTCAATACATAACAAGCAGTAGCTACAGCTTCCGCCTAAAAATTCATTGGTAGATTACTACTGTTAAGCATAGTTCGTGCACATTCTTGGAGTATACGATTTTTCCTTTCTAAAACACCATTTTGTTGTGTTGTTCGAGGAGATGAAAAATTATGTGTATTTCCTTTTTTGTTACAAATTTTCAAAAAACTCGTTTTCGAATTCACCTCTGTGGTCACTTCTTATACTTTTTATTTTAAGATTTATTAAGGTTTTACTTTTTTTAGAAAATTTTTAAACATTTTAAACGTACCACTCTTATGTTTCAAAAATAGTGTCCATGTAAATCTTGAAAAATCATCTACAATAACAAATACATACTTGTTATGATTTATTGAACGTACTTGAGTAGGTCAAAATAAATCAAGATGTAATAATTCTAAAGATTGTTTGGTAGAAATTTTCTTTTTCGATTTAAAAGAACTCTTTTTTGATTTGTCATATTGACAAGCATCACATAAATTTTTAACTTTATAGTTTATTTTAGGAAGACCTCTAACCAAATCATGTTTAGCCAATTTGTTTATAAACCTAAAGTTTATGTGACACAGCCGTTTGTGACATATCCATGGATCATTAAAATTTGTGGATAGGCATAAATTGCTGGAGATATTGAATTTCATATTTAAGATATAGATGTTTCTTTTTCTTAAACCTTCAAAGATTAGATTTTTTATTTTGATCAAATATGTTGCATTTATTCTTTTCAAAATCAATTTTGAATCCTTTGTCACAAAGTTGACTAATGCTTAATAGGTTATGTTTTAGATTTCAACTAAAAGAACATTTGTAATAACAGGTGAAGTGGACATACCAACATTGATGACATCTCCAATTCCAATGGCAAATCCTTTTGAAGTATCTCTGAAAGTTACAGTACCACCATCTCTCTATGTTATATTTGATAATATTTGTGCATTTCCAGTCATATGTTTTGAGCATCCGCTATCAGGTATCCATTTCTCTTTACTATTAGATTTTCTTTTGGGTACTTGAAAGATAAAACTAATTTAATTGGTACCCATTTCCTTTGTTAGGGTCCTAGGTGTTAGAGAGTGAAGGTAGCCATACCCAGGAAGGTTTGGGACTTTTAAAAGAGTAATTTTTATTATGAATAACACTTTTCAAATAGTTATCTATGTGTTTTTGTCTAGTTAAGTTACCAGATTTAGGAATCCATATTTTTATTATTTTAGAGTTAGAAACCTTTTCTCTAGTGTGTGGCTTCTTGAACCTTTTATATAGTGAGCTATAGTTTCTATATTTTGAAGTTTTCTTGGATCCTAATCCATTTCAATTTCCAAATGGTTTAGATCTTTTGATCAAATTGTCCAAATCCTGCTTTCCTTTATTGAATTTTGAAACATTGTTTGTAATCTTATCTAACTCACTTTTAAGATAAGAAATTTTGGATTTTGATGCTTCCAGATTATCCTTTAATACAATATTTTCTTTTCCAATATCATCATTTTCTAATTTAACTTTTCCTATTTCACATAATAAAGAATCATTTTGACTAGATAGTTTTTACATTTTTCTTGTGTAGTTTCTAATTTTTCTTCTAGAATGGTTTTCTCATCTTTTAGTAATCATATTTCGAGTTCCAATCGATTAAATTTAGCAACATATTCTTTATTTAACTTTTTAGTTTCTCTATATTTGTCATCTAATTCCATGCTAAGTTCTAAAATTTCATTATAAGTAAGATTAGGACATACCTCTTCAGTGTTTGCCATGAAGCATATATTGGCTTGCTCCGAATCACTATCACTGTCAATGTCCAATGATGAAGATGAATCTGAGTCATCCCAAGTCACTTGAAAAGCCCGTTTTCTTTTCTTGAATTTCTCGAACTTGCTTTTCTTTTTGTCATTATTGAGTTCTAGGCATTGTTTCTTCATGTGTCCAAACTTGTCACATCCAAAGCATTTGATTGAAGTTTGGCAGAATGAATTTGAATTTTCTCCGTTTTGGGATTTTGTCATCTTCTTGAATTTCTTGAACTTGTTGTAGTTTTTGGCAATAAATACGATCTCATCTTCATCTAAGTCTGAATCGTTATAAGCTATATTTTCTTTTCATTATTTTGTTCTTTTCTAGCCTACAAATTTGCTTCGTACGACATTAAATTTCCTATTAATACTTCAACTTTTAGTTGAGATAGGCCATTAGCCTCTTCGATGGCCAACACTTTTCATTGCCATTCATTAGTTAAGGAATTTAAAATACGTGTAACTAAATTAGAATCTGTAAATTTGACTACAAGTGCCATAAAATCATTATGAATAGTTTGAAATCTAGCATACTGATGAACGTATTTTTCTGCATTTTAAACCGTTTGTTTCATATATTTTTATTTTAATAAAGCGGTATTATACGGGTATTTTATTGTGGTTTTGCAGAATATAGATTCTGAAGTGCAACGTTGAAATTAACCGGTTGTGTCGTCCATTGGTTCAAGAGTCACGCAGCAAAGAGAGCAACATTTTGAGCACCAAATAAATCAAGCAATAAGACATGTATATTTCGGCGTAATGAGTCAGTTCACGTTCTCACTTCAGCATATGGGTGCAAGCAACATGAGGAACAAATCATATATATCTCAAATTACTCCCATTTCCAACTTAATAAAGCAAGTCACGTGCTCAAACTCAAAGCATGGAACAAATTTAATTAATTCAAGCAAGTGGGGACCAACCATGTTCAACATATATTTTCTTCAATCAATGACGTGGCAAAGCATGCACAAACTTTGATTTAGTGAATATTGGCTGCATATTCTCAAAGTAGCAAACATCAATTCAAAGCAATATGGACCAATTCAAGCAATGACCACGTGGCCACATTATTTTCTTTCATCAATTGAAGCTTGAATAGATCAGTACGTATATTTCGGCAGAGCAAGTGATGTGGACCCATTCTTTTGTGAAAAGTTGGACTGATATTTTCAAAGGAAAACTCTATAAATACAGAAGAGATAGCAACCAGAAGGATCATCTCTTACCCAGCACTTCTTTCTTCTAGTTTATTTTTTCAGCAATGTTATTTATTTCAGAGCATGGACAGATTTGTTAATTAGTTTTAGCAGTCTGTTTATTTTTGTTTTAGTACTCTTTTCAGTAATTTAAATACAGTTCGTTTGATTTCCAGTTGTTCACTCTGCTTATTTCCCTTCCGTACTTTTTATTTTTACTCTGAATTCTACAGTAAATTTTGTTGATTAGTTTCAGTGAAATTTGGAATCTCAGGGTGATTGCTTTTATTATTGTTTTTATCCGCTCAAAACCATCATCGAATTTGTTTAACACGCCTAAGATTTAAATATGGATTTCAATTGTTTTAAAATACAATTCCCTGCGTTCGACCTGCATACTACACACCTGTGCGCTTGTAGAATTTATTAAAATTTGTGTTTTTCTAATCAATAGAAAAGTCGCAACAAGTTTTTGGCGCCGTTGCCGGGGAGTTGCTATTTTGAAATTTTCGATTTTTCTAATTTTTTAAGTCTATTCGTGTTAATTTATTTATTTTTTGCATTTGTTTTCAAAAAAAAAATTCATTTTTTTTTCGTTTTTCAATTCCTTTCACCAAAGTAGCGTTTTACTTAAAAAAAAATATTTTTTTTCCGCTGCATTCATTTTCACAATTCTATTTGATTAGCTTCTATTTTAGTCATTTTCACGTAGCAAGTCTAGTTTTTACGTTGCATTCATATATAGTTCTACATTCATTTTTATGTTCCTTAGCTGTTGCATGGATCATTTTCACATATTTATATTATTTTTGTCTGCATATTTTTACATTAGTAGCTAGCATTTAGTTTCATAATTTCGTATTTTCATATTCACTTTGGCTCGGCTTTCAAATTGAAGCATTCATTCGCATACCAATTCATAAATCACAATCTGCATAAATTCAAGTTCATAATTTTTTTTTTTAAAAAGGGGGAGTAGCCGAGCATCATTTTTTCATTCGTTTATTCACACGTTCATTTGCTCTCTGTTTCTTGACATACTCATAAGTTCATCTTCCATTCTTCTACAATCCTACAGTCAGTCGAAAGCAACAAAACCCGCTTCGAACACTGAGCTTCTCCGCCTGAATCCACACCTTCATCACCAGCAAAGCCTTCAACAAATCCATAAACAGTCAAAATTTGCACCTCAAACTCAAAACAACAACTTGTCTAAACACACGCAACTGCGCTTTCAACCTGAACTTCATCTTCACTGCTGCCTCCTCTGCCGAACTGCAGTTCCACCACCCTCTGACTAACAACCCAGTTGCCTCACAGTAACCAGTGCCAAACCACTTCAGTCCTCTCCACAAACATTCAAACATCTCCCCTATCCACTGCAAACTCCACACAACACCCTTACATTTGCCACATATCCCCCTGTTGCAATAATAACCACCTCACTTAATCCTTCTACCACAAACCGCAACACAAAACCTCTGCTATCGCCTCGACGAACCCCTGCCACACAAGCATCACTTCCCAGCCTTACCCTGCCTTAACTAACCCATCGCCTAAACTGACCTCTACCACTGCAAATCCCAGACCCGAGACCCAATCACAACCTACAACCGCAATTACCCGGATTCCACCACCCATCGAGATCTACCTCACTCAGACCCGACTTCGCGACTTCCTGCATCTCCGGATCTGAAGGAACGAAAAAGAAAAAAAAGAAGAAAGAGGAAAGACTGGAAGTTTAGAACGGTGAAAAGCTTGAAGATAATAAAAATAAAGGGGCAACGTCTCCATATTTCAAACTCAGTGCTGTGTAAATAAAAATAGAGCTTGAAGAGAATAAAAGCGAAAAGCAAAGTAAGTGACGATTGGAGCTGCATATTGTGTAAAAAGAAAAACAAGGCACCGCTTTGGCTAATTTCAAGGAAACTGACTTGCCGAACGAGAAAACAAGCATATTTCAGGTTGAGCAATTACAAACCATTACGGACTGCTATACCCCTCTGTAAGTAATTTTCTGCTCTAAAGGTGCCCAACTGAAAACTGTTTAACTTTACTTTTTGTTATTACACCTTGATTTGTTTATGCGCGTTTGGGCAAGAAATAAATTTAACCGTTTAGAAAGCCAAAATATTTCCTTAAACAAATCAACGGAAATTTTAAATCAAACAAATATGAGCAATCACGGTTCACAACACAGTTCACATCACGGTTCATCAAAATCGTCGCCTAAATCACATGTTGGAAATAATGAATTTCATGAGAACCGACCATTATCCCTTAGAGACCGATGCTATCCAACACAGACTGTTCAACCTTCGGTTATTTCATTTCCACCTGCCGAAGGAAACAATTTTGAGCTAAAACATTCTTTTATCCAAGGGGTACCAAAATTCACTGGGTCTGAAAATGCATACGAATTTCTTAGTGAATTTGAGTTATACGCTTCTACAACTAAAATGCAACAACTTTCTAATGAATCCATCAAGCTATGGCTTATTCCATTCGCGCTTCTAGAAAGCGCGAAAAGATGGCTTAATTCTCTTCCTAAAAATTCAATTAAAAGTTGGGACGATTTCGTCACTATATTTTTGAAAAAGTTTTTTCCTTTCCACAAAACTCTTAAAATTCGAACTGAAATCAATCAATTCTCTCAGAATGAAGGAGAAACTTTTTCAAAATATTTTGAAAGGTTCAATCAATTGTTATATAGTTGCCCTCATCATGCAATCCCTAGACACGTCTTGTGCCAAATCGTCTATGAAGGGCTTAACTATCAAACAAGACCCCAACTCGAATCAATGTGCGGAGGAGAATTCATGGCAAAAACAGACAAGGAAGCTTGGGAATTTTTAGAAGAATATTCGGAAAAGGATATGCAATGGGAAACAATTCATGTTCCAATTCGTACTCCAAACAGAGGAGTACATGCCATTGACCCATCACATCTTCCTATAGAAGCCCAAACTCCTCAAGAAGGAGAAGGACTACCCCATTACTACACACAAGACCAAATCAATGCTATAGCTCAAAACAGTCCTTACTCATCCACATACAACCCTAACTGGAAGCATCATCCAAAATTTTCGTGGTCAAATCCTAACAATGCAGCTAATCCATCACATTTGTATCCGATGATACCAAATCCGAATTATCGAGCCCCAACCTCTAATGCTCAAAATTCTCAACCAACTCCTCAAACAAAACCTTCGAATCAACCATACAGGCATCCTAATTTCAATTCATCAGCCCAACCTTCTCAACCATCACAAGAAATTGCTCGATTAGAAAAACAAATCACTAACCAAGATGCGAGAATTGAGCAAATCACTAAACAAAATGAACAATTGTTGATTATGATGAAGGACTTTATGAAAATCAATGAGAAAGGTAAATTTCCTAGTCAACCCGAAGTGAATCCAAAGTATAACACTCGAGGAGCAAATTCTTGTGAGGACGAAAATATAAATCCAGTTAATGCTGTCACCACATTAAGGTCTGGAAAGAAGGTAGACAACCACGTCGGCAACCCTGACATCCTCCCTAAATCTACCCATGTTCAAAATTCTGAGACTCAGTCGGCACCCACTGTTGTCGATCCTATCAACTCTCATTCTTCATCCAGGGTTGGCAATCCCAACCACTCTTCACCTTCTGATGTTGGCAACCCCAACATTCCAGTTTCTTTATCTTCACCATCTAGTATAACACCTTCTTCTTCAAATGAAAAAACTACCGAACGAGTCTATAAACCCATAGCTCCATTTCCTCATAGACTCAACAAAAAGAAGAAGCCCGCTAATTTTGACCAAATTCTTGAAATCTTCAAACAAGTTCGAATCAATATTCCACTTCTTGATACCATTGAGCAAATTCCTCAATATGCCAAGTGTCTTAAAGTGCTATGTACTCAAAAACGTGCCACGAACGTTCTAAAGACCGCATTTCTAACTGCAAATACTAGCTCTGTTCTTTCGAATCCCTCCCCAATCAAGTATAAGGACCCCGGTTGTCCTACAATCGGTTGTAAAATTGGTAACACTCACATTAGTCATGCCCTACTTGATCATGGAGCGAGTGTAAATCTTCTACCTTATACTGTGTACTGTCAACTTGGACTAGGGGAATTAAAGCCTACAAACATCACAATTCAACTAGCTGATCGATCTTTCAAAAAACCATTAGGCACAGTTGAAGATGTTTTGATACAAATTGAGCAATTCAATTTCCCAGTCGATTTCATAGTCCTAGAGACCGCTCCCGTCTCAAATCCGAACAGTCAAATTCCCTTGATATTAGGCCGTCCATTCTTGGCAACATCAAATGCTATCATAAATTGTAGGAATGGTCAACTTCGACTTTCCTTTGGACACCTAACCATCGAACTAAATATTTTCAATCTTAACAAACAACCAAGGGATCTTGAAATAGAAGAAGTTGACATGATTCAAACAATTGTAGAAAATGATTTTAGCGATACCACAGAATCTCTTAATATGTGCCTAGATCATTTTAATTCCAACTTCAACGAGGATGAATACATTTCTGAATTAAATGATTTGCTCCACTCTTCTTATGATTCGCTAGACTTCAATCAATTGACTTCCATCGAAGCCTCAACCGAAGAACGCCCTAAATTAGAACTCAAACCTCTTCCAATCGAGCTTAAGTACGCATACTTAGATTCTTCGGAAAATTTTCCCTGTAATCTTGGCCACCGATCTCCTTAAGGACCAAGAAGAACAACTTTTGAAAATTTTAAGGGAAAATAAAGAGGCATTAGGATGGGTAATCGCCGATATTAAAGGCATTAGTCCATCAATCATCGAACATCGAATACATTTAATCGATGAGGCTAAACCCACCCGCGAAGCTCAAAGGCGACTAAATCCCAATATGAGAGAAGTGGTAAAGGAAGAGATTATCAAATGTTTAGACAATGACATTATCTACCCTATCTCTGACAGTACTTGGGTAAGTCCGGTACAAGTTGTACCAAAGAAATCTGGAATCACTGTGATCACAAATGAAAGTAACGAACTTGTTCCCACAAAAGTCAAAACAAAATGGCGTGTCTGCATCGACTATCGAAAACTCAATACAGCAACAAGAAAAGATCATTTTCCCCTCCCTTTCATTGATCAAATGCTTGAACGTTTAGCCGGTCATGAATATTACTGTTTTCTTGATGGTTACTCCGGCTATAATCAAATTCCTATTGCGTTAGAGGATCAACACAAAACGACGTTCACATGTCCCTTTGGAACTTTCGCTTATCGTCGCATGCCCTTCGGTCTTTGTAATGCCCCCGCCACCTTTCAGAGATGTATGATGAGTATATTTTCCGATATGGTGGAGGACTTCTTAGAAATATTCATGGACGATTTTTCAATCTATGGGTCATCTTTTGATCAATGCCTCCTTCGTTTAGAACGTGTCTTAAAGCGATGTAAGGAGAAATCTCTTGTTCTTAATTGGGAAAAATGTCATTTTATGGTTAAGCGAGGAATTGTCTTAGGCCATGTTGTCTCTAAAAATGGCCTAGAAGTTGATAAATCTAAAGTTGATCTTATTGCTAACCTTCCTCCTCCAAAGTCCGTCAAGGACATTCGCTCATTTCTTGGCCATGCGGGATTTTATAGAAGGTTCATTAAAGATTTTTCAAAAATTTCAAAACCTCTCTCAAATCTTCTAGCAAAAGACGTTAAATTTGACTTTTCCGATGAATGTAAAACGTCTTTTGAAACCCTTAAATCGATCTTGACCACTGCACCCATCATCCAACCTCCAGATTGGACTCTGCCTTTTGAATTAATGTGTGACGCTTCTGATTATGCCGTTGGAGCCATCTTGGGTCAACGAGTCGATAAACTTCCTCGAGTCATCTACTATGCTAGCAAAACTCTAAACGATGCTCAATTGAATTACTCAACCACAGAAAAAGAGTTTTTAGCAGTCGTCTTCGCCCTCGATAAGTTTAGATCATATCTCGTAGGTTCTAAAGTTATAGTTTACACCGATCATGCCGCATTACGGTATTTACTCACGAAGAAGGATGCCAAAGCCCGCTTAATCCGTTGGATCCTACTTCTTCAAGAGTTTGACTTATAAATACGAGACAAAAAGGGTTCTGAAAATGTCGTAGCCGACCATCTCTCCCGTATTGTGCACAAAAACGTCGATGACACTCAAATCAACGATCAATTTCCCGATGAACAAATTCTTTCTATTTCTAGTGCACCATGGTACGCCGACATTGTAAATTATCTTGTCACAAATGAAACACCTTCCCATTGGTCAAAACAAGATAAACAAAAATTTCTCTCCAATGTTCGAAACTTTTACTGGGACGATCCTTATCTCTTTAAATATTGTCCTGATCAGATCATTCGTAGGTGTGTCCCCGAACATGAATTCCATAGTATTCTCTCTTTTTCACATAATCACGCATGTGGAGGACACTTTGGAGCAAAGAAAACCGCTGCCAAGGTATTACAGTGCGGTTTTTATTGGCCCTCTCTTTTTCGTGACGCTCACGAATTTTGCTCCAAATGCGCTCGATGTCAACAAACAGGCCGTATTTCCAAACGTAACATGATGCCCCTAAACCCAATCCTTGTTATCGAAATTTTTGATGTTTGGGGCATCGATTTCATGGGACCTTTTCCGAATTCTTTTGGAAATCTGTACATCCTCCTTGCAGTGGATTACGTGTCTAAATGGGTTGAAGCCATTCCCACCAGAACGAACGACAATAAAGTTGTTGTCAAATTTCTGAAAGAAAACATATTTTCTCGTTTTGGTACACCTCGAGCTATCATAAGTGATAACGGTTCTCATTTCTGTAATCGTGCTTTTGAATCTCTTCTTAAGAAATACTCTATCACGCATAAACTATCTACTCCATATCATCCACAGACTAGTGGTCAAGTCGAGATTTCCAACAGACAGATCAAACAAATTCTTGAAAAGACAGTGAACTCAAATAGAAAAGATTGGTCGTCTAAATTGATAGATGCTCTTTGGGCATTTCGCACAGCTTTTAAAACCAATCTAGGAATGTCACCCTACCGATTAATTTTTGGAAAAGCATGTCATTTACCCGCTGAGCTCGAGCACCGCGCACTTTGGGCAATCAAATATCTTAATTTTAACATGGAAAAAGCCGGATCACATCGTAAATTACAATTGTCAGAATTAGAAGAACTAAGAAATGAAGCGTATGAAAATGCAAAGATTTATAAAGAGAAAACTAAATTTTATCATGATAAGTTCATACTTCGTAAGACATTCGAAGTAGGGCAGAAAGTTCTCTTATATAATTCCAGACTTCATTTATTTCCGGGTAAATTGAGATCTCGATGGACAGGTCCATATATTGTGAAAACCGTATACCCTTATGGTGCAGTTGAAATTGAAAATCCTAGGGACGGTTCCATTTCAAAGGTCAATGGACAACGCTTGAAGCCATTTCTAGAGTTCGAACAACACGAGGACGACGAGTTCGTGGATCTCCACGAACCTAGCTATTCGGCATGAGCCACTCACTATCTTGTACATATCAGGTTGTATTTCTTTTAGTTTTTCTTTTTAGTTTTTTTTTTCATGTGCATGTGCATTCCATTTGACAGTTGGGAGACTGTCTCATTCCAGTGTGGGGGGGACGCATATCTCATATTTTTTTGTTCATACTTCATAGTGTGGCATCACTTCAAAAAAAAAATTCATCTCATTATTTGTTTTCAAATTAGTTTTCAATTTTTTTTTTTTCAAGCTTCATCTCATTTTCCATTATTTTCAGGACTTTGATTTATTTTTAACTAGTCAAGACAAAGTAAGTAAACAGTTGAAGTCAATTAATAAAAATTTTTGTGAATCGCTAATTTCAAATGTAAAATATAATGAAAAGTTGAATTACAAGCGATAATAGTGAGGTTAGTATATAGGGAGATTCGTAGGTGATGGTTATGAAATCCTTTCTAAATTGTAGTCTTTGTTTAAAAAAGTGGTAGATTTAAAGTACATGCGTTGACATTTCAAATCATTGAAGTTAAGTGGTGTTAAGTTGATTTGCATAACTCTCTTCAGTTCATTTAAAAAAAATGGTTTAAGAAACACCTAGAGTCAATAGGTGTACACACTTATGAAAGTGTGTACACTCGCCACGCTCTGTACTCTTCTCACGTAAGCCCGCGAGGCAGTGCATGGATGGTATATCTGGCCTCAGCATTCTGAGTTAGGTGTATAAAGAAATTAAATAAATAATAACCTAAGGATTACCGACCTTTTCTGACATAGTCAGCGTCGGTTTGCACAATCCGCCAAGCTCTGTCCCAACTCTCACGTAAGCCCGCGAGGCAGTGCATGGGTGGTATACCTTGATCCTAAGGTTAGGTGTATATATATATATATAAAAAATTTAATAAAGAGAGAGTAAGCTATTCTTGACTTTATTGATTTGGCTTGTTATACAAATGGAAATGATAAATACCATTTTGAAAAACTATGATTAACAATGAAGAGATTATTTCATGACTGCACTACGTTATCGACCGAAACAACTGGCTAAACTAGAATCTAATGTATGAAAACTTGAGTTATCTTGAAATTTGTGTTTAGTGAGGAACCAAAAATTTCTAGAAGTTGACTAAAACTGATCTACATTATTTTGTTGCAATTATTCTGAAATAAATCAAGTCTCCATTTGTTTAAAATTTTGCATTCATGTAGTACACTAGGATCCTCACATACTGCATTTGGATTTTGTGGGTAGTATCTGCTGAAAACCCTCACGAGACACCACTCGTCCTACTAGGGACACCTAGAGGTTTAACGGCTTGTTGCATATGCTCAATGCAATCGTGTTTCCTACGAAAAAGGATTTCGTTAGTTTTTATTTTCTTGCTTATTCAAGGACGAATAAAGTTCTAGTGTGGGGGTATTTGATGAACGTATTTTTCTGCATTTTAAACCGTTTGTTTCATATATTTTTATTTTAATAAAGCGGTATTATACGGGTATTTTATTGTGGTTTTGCAGAATATAGATTCCAAAGTGCAACGTTGAAATTAACCGGTTGTGCCGTCCATTGGTTCAAGAGTCACGCAGCAAAGAGAGCAACATTTTGAGCACCAAATAAATCAAGCAATAAGACATGTATATTTCGGCGTAATGAGTCAGTTCACATTCTCACTTCAGCATATGGGTGCAAGCAACATGAGGAACAAATCATATATATCTCAAATTACTCCCATTTCCAACTTAATAAAGCAAGTCACGTGCTCAAACTCAAAGCATGGAACAAATTTAATTAATTCAAGCAAGTGGGGACCAACCATGTTCAACATATATTTTCTTCAATCAATGACGTGGCAAAGCATGCACAAACTTTGATTTAGTAAATATTGGCTGCATATTCTCAAAGTAGCAAACATCAATTCAAAGCAATATGGACCAATTCAAGCAATGACCACGTGGCCACATTATTTTCTTTCATCAATTGAAGCTTGAATAGATCAGTATGTATATTTCGGCAGAGCAAGTGATGTGGACCCATTCTTTTGTGAAAAGTTGGACTGATATTTTCAAAGGAAAACTCTATAAATACAGAAGAGATAGCAACCAGAAGGATCATCTCTTACCCAGCACTTCTTTCTTCTAGTTTATTTTTTCAGCAATGTTATTTATTTCAGAGCATGGACAGATTTGTTAATTAGTTTTAGCAGTCTGTTTATTTTTGTTTTAGTACTCTTTTCAGTAATTTAAATACAGTTCGTTTGATTTCCAGTTGTTCACTCTGCTTATTTCCCTTCCGTACTTTTTATTTTTACTCTGAATTCTACAGTAAATTTTGTTGATTAGTTTCAGTGAAATTTGGAATCTCAGGGTGATTGCTTTTATTATTGTTTTTATCCGCTCAAAACCATCATCGAATTTGTTTAACACGCCTAAGATTTAAATATGGATTTCAATTGTTTTAAAATACAATTCCCTGCGTTCGACCTGCATACTACACACCTGTGCGCTTGCAGAATTTATTAAAATTTGTGTTTTTCTAATCAATAGAAAAGTCGCAACACATACATATCACCAATAGATAATTGATTTTGTAAAATGGAAACTTTGTTTGTTTAACTTTGTTTGTGCCTTCATGAGTGATTTGTAGTGTACGCCATATATAATATGAAGTAGTGCACAACATAACACGTGAAAATTCATTTTTGTCAAGTGAACAGAATAGAACATTCATGGCTTTAACATTGTTTATTGCTGTGTTCTTTTAAGCATCTGCCCAAGTGCTTATGTTTGTGTCTGGTGCTTCATATTTATTTTGAGTTGCTAACCAAATTTCTAGACCATTAACTTCCATAAAAATACGCATTCGTGTAGACCAGTAAGCATAATTAGATCCAGTGAATAGTGGAGGATGTGCAGTGGATTGACCTTCTTAAAATGTACTTTCCATATTAAATATGTTTCAATTACGTGTTACTATAACTTGAAATAACCACGCTCCGATACAAAATGAAAGCGTGTATGGATCGTGTATTTATATCTTAATATACCAGTGTAATAAAAAGCTAACTTATAACTACCAGAGTAAAGTAAATAAAAGTAAAGAAACAATCACACTAGAGTTTTTATACTAGTTCGAACCTCCCATCCTACATCCAGTCCCAAAGCTCCCCTTCGGCTTTAAACTACGGAATAGGCTTGATACAAAAAGTTTTTTTCTTGACAAGTATGCGTTCTTAGTAACACTGATCTTGACTGCACAATACAAATCTTCCTATAATCTGCTTTGAGTAGTATATGTATGTGAGGCTTTGTTTTGAGGAGAAATAAGAATGGTGTATTGATTGCTTTTAGAAATCAAAGTATGCAAAGAGTAAAGAGAAAAGATTCAGAAAATTCAATTGATTTTGTTTCTCAAACTCTTTACATATTTATAGGTGTAAAAGGGTTTTCTTGAGAAGTAACAACCTTTAGTATGTTCTACTTCAGTCTAAGGGTTGCAATCTTTGAGGAAGAAGAGATGCAGTGGAAAGATATGGATGCAACCATTAGAATGAAGCAAGTGTCTTTTCATAGTTTTAGCCCGTTACCCAGTTCATACGTCTGGGATAAAATTCAGACGTCTGTCTGGTGATATATTTTTTAACCAGTGAACTCAGTTAGACGTCTGGGATAAAATTCAGACCTCTGTCTGGTTATATATTTTTTAATTAGAGAACTCAGTCAGACGTCTAGAATATATGGACAGACGTCTGATGCCTGTTTACTTCTAAAATTAATTTTGTTTGAAATAGTGAAAACCTTGTAAAAACTTTGATGTGCAATTTTGTGTAAAAAACTACTAAAGAAGATTTTACAAACCATCTATCTATGACTATAACATACTATAATAGCTTCTCTAATACCAATGATTCTTTTCTTCTACTATTCGTCTTCTAGTCGTGATATTGTGAATTCTCAAAGCATTTACCTGCAAATAGATTGAATATATTGTATGTGTATGATTGTATAGTTGTTGTCATCGAAACCATAGAATAGAGGTTATAACAGGTTGAAAATATTTAAGTTTATTAGAATAGATTTCCAAAAGTGTGACAAATTATTATGGTTGCTGGAAGTTATTTTGTTTTTTATAAGAGCCATCATAAAATTGATTAGAAATTAGTTCCTTCCAGATTAAGTTGTCGTTATTAGTATTGAACTTCCATGACCATTTACCTAATAAAAAAATCATTGAGGTTATGAAGATTAATTATTCCTAACCCTCCCTCCTCTTTAGGTTTATAAACTGAATCCCAACTAACTAGTCACCTTAAACTACTACTAGAGTTATCCCCAGCCCACAGAAAGTCTCTGTTAACTTATCTATTTTATATGTTACCTATTTTGGGAAGATGTAGAATGACATCTAGTAAATGGGGAGTGCCAATAAAAAAAAGTTGACTGGGACTACCCTACCAGCTTTTGATAAAAATTTACCGTTCCATCTACATAATCTTTTGCTAAATTTATCAATAATAGATAACCAGTCATCATGACTATGTTTGGTTGGTCTTATTAAAAACCCCAAGTGATCAAAGGGAAAAATTCATAGTGTTACAGTTTAAAGTGTTGGCAACCCGACTCTCTACGTTGCCTATATAATTTAGAACTAAAATTGAACTTTTATCAAAATTAATTTTTAGGTCAGATAGCAGCTCAAAGCTATACAGTATAAATTTAAGTGCTATAATATGACCAGACAAATGCGAAGAAAAGAGCATGGTGTCATCTGCGTACTGGAGGATGGAGAGACCATAACTCATAACCTCATTTCCAACCCTATTTGATATTCCATTATTAGTAGCTTTCTTGATAATCCTAGCAAAAACGCCGGTCGCTAAGTTGAACAGTAGAGGTGACAACAGATCACCTTGCCTAAGCCCATGTTTTGATTTATTTTATTACCTAAGACATCATTTACTATAATGCTAGAATTAACCGTTTTAAGAAGAGTCATAATCCTCCCTGCCTATTTTTCGCTGAAATCTCTAGTCACTAATAATTCTTTAAGGAAAAAGTCCAATCCAAGGAACCAAAAGCTTTGGAGAAATCTAAATTTAAGAGCATGTATGTCACATTACTTTTACACCAATAATTAATGAATTCTTGAATAACCGCAAACCCATCCATGATATTTCTACCCCTGATTTATGTACAATCGATTAGATCATTCATTTTAGAGTTGAGCCTATTAGCTAGAACCTTTGAGATAATTTTAAAGGAGCAATATAGAAGCGAAATAGGTTTAAAATCCTTTAATTCATTTGCACTAACTTTCTTGTGTAAAAGAATTACGTTAGCAAAATTAATCCTTCCTAACTGCAATGTGCCATCAAAGAATTTGTTAAACAATTCAATTAAATCCGATTTAATAACAAACCAAATTTTTTTTTGTAAAATAAAACGAAACTCGTCTGGACCAAGTGCCTTGTCTGACGGCATATCATTAATGGCTTTAAAATTTCCTCCTCTCCGAAGGGGAATCCAAACCGTCTAAATCAATCCTAGTATCTACGGGATATAGCTCTTCCTAATTAGCTCTAATCCTATGGCTTACCCTAGTCTCAAAATTTTCTCTATAATAGTTAGTAAATGCCTCGGTTAATTCATTTTGATCAAAAATTTCAACATCATTAATAACAATAAAATTAATGGTGTTGTTTCATTTTCGACCATTAACAACTTTATGAATAAATTGGTGTTCTTATCACCTTTGTCCATCCATTGGATTCTAGACTTTGTTTCCTCACTACTACTTCTTAAATTAAAATTTTATTCAAACCATCCTTTAACATTCTTTTATGATAAGTTTAGAGATTTAGATTCTTCAATTTTATTTAACTTTAGACTCTCGTACATTAAATTCTCTTTTATGAGACCACTGTTCCCAAAAGTATCCTTACTCCATTTTTTAAGAAAGATTCTTAAAACTCTAAGTTTACTTGCAAATATCTTGGCAATGTTGCCCGAAAATCTAGTATTATAAAAACTCAAGGAAACTATTTATTGTAATTATATTCGTAAAGTTATTATCTAATAACCACATCTTTTTGAATCTAAAAACTTTCTAACAACCGTTAAGATTGTCATAAAAAAGAATAACGAGACAATGATCGGAATAAATTGTAGGTAGGCCTACAACCTTACAGATAGGGAACTTGCCTTCAATTTCATCATTAATGAAAAACTTGTTTAAGAGTGCCATAGAAGGGACTTCTCTAGAATTCGACCAAGTGAAGCAGCGATTAGTTAGTGGTAACTCAATCAAGTTACCATCAATAATAAACTGGCCGAACTCTTCCATGGCGGTAAAGTCCCCCTCTTTGGGAGCCCATTCCCCCAAATACCTAGTAACTTTGAAGTCCCCACCCAAGAACTATGGGTCGGGGGCGAGTGCTCTGAAATTGAGAATTCACGCCAAAAGGCCCTGCACTCGACCTTGGAATGAGGCCCATAACATTAGTGACATTGAGAATTGAATTGTCGATAAGATCCAAAAAGATAAGGGGCAATGAGTGAATATTAATATGCTGTAAGAGTTGAATGCAAAAATTACACCAACCCACTAATAAGCCCTCCGAGCCGCCCCTAGTTGGAGGACAAATCCACTAACTAAAGTGAAAACCTCCTAGACTCTTATAAAAACGATAATTAGGATATTCTAATTTAGTTCTTTTAAAAGCGCGATATCAGTGCTGTTATCTTAAAAAAATCCTAATTTTATTATATTAATTTAAGATGTGGAGAGCCCTAACATTCCAACTGATGTACCTCATGGTCTAAAAATCGAACCTCTCAAGTTCTCTGCTCCTAATGTAGTCACCGTCAATCTTAATGTCATAAGAGGAAAGGCTATCACTAGAAGCTAAGTGATGCATAGCATGAGTAGATAACGTACTCATGGCGGAAGGACTATATGTACTACCGAAGAGAAGATTCATACATGAGCCTGGCTCGGCAGTGCTGCCATCAGCACCCGAGCCCGGGGTGACGTCCATGAGAACAGAAGTATGGAAACCACTTGTTCTTGACTCTGTGGGTGCTCCTGGAGGAATCAGCGACTTTGGCCGTAGAGTTCGATTGACCCCACGAAAAAAGATGGCCCCGAATCACCCACGTCTAAATAGGTCGAAACCATAACTGAATCATCCCTCGTCATGCGAACACCCAACCTATACACAAACGGCACCGGTGCCATGCAGACCGACATTGGTCTATCTGTTCCATCACCTGTTATCACATCACCTTCAAATACGTTTGTTTCAAAACTCTCCACACTATCTACAGCTATAGGTCGGTGTATTAAATCTTCTTCTACGATAACGTCAGCTATATTTATATCTACAGGAGCATTTTTAACACATGCACCATGTACAGTAGCATGTTCATGCACTAAAGCATGCACCCTAATATCCCCCATATTAATATTTCTCACATCATACGCATAGAAATTTATATCAATGGCTGCAGAAAGGTTACCAAACACAACCTCCTCATTAACTCTGCATTTCTCCTGAAATTCAGCTGTCACCCTTCCAAGTTCCAACTTCAGCCGCATTAACATCTACAGCCCCTCCATTGGAACTAAATTCAACTACTACTACATGTCTAACATCATACTGACCACATATCGACACACCCTCCCCTTCACCTACATTCACCATTGGCGCACTCAAACATCCACCATCACGCACCCTCTCTATACCTACATCTTCAAATTCGACTGCAATAGCGCCGACCTCATTAAGCACACTCACACCCTCACCATCAAGCACACTCACACACTCACCTGCCCCATCAGTAATACCATCAGCCTCACCAAGCACACTCACACATACACCATCAGTTGCAGCGCATGAATCCAAAGAAGAGAGCTTTCTATTATCTCCAACCACATCGCCTCCTTCGGCAGTTGATTTATTCTCATTGCCTTTAGTTGTAAGATTATCGCAAAATTCCTCCAAAGCGGTATTTTTATCCAGACCAAAAGCAGTTCTCAAAACATGAATTCTTTCTTGCTATGTATTGAACAGCTCTCCTTCCTCTTCATGCATACCCTCCACTTCCATTGCATTGCACTCCTCTGCCAATTCGCTAAGCATTGAAAACTTATTAGATGTCACAAAGCATTCAAGAGCTTCTATTTTGTGAGTTGAATCTCGGGCATTAGCGAAAGCTTTGTCGATAGGCCTAGTCAATGATGGTTGAGCCAAGCCACAAACTGGGGTCAAAACAAAGTGGATCCATGTGCAAAGGTGGAGATGCAGACCCAGAAATCTTTCCTGACATTTTAACAAATATGGTGTTTGCATCATCAACCAGAGCAGTACGAACTTCATCGTTGGCCTTTAAGGAGTCGTATTGATTAACAGAAGGTGCCTCATTTTACATTTCATCCACTTGCTGCTCTGTTTCGTTCTCATTCCAAAATATAGCACTGTCTGAACAGATCTTCCAACAGATTAATGTCAGCGTCTGTAAACATCCGAAACCTATAGAGAGAACCCCTTTTAATTTCAAATATTTTAGTATAAATTCGAAGCTATGGACTTTCTTGGATATAGCAGGTAGCCTCGGAACTTTAAAGTGCCGTGTTGAATTGATCGTTTGCAAGAAATGCATTTATAACCGAAGTTCCCGCACCCGAAGCATCTAATCGGTTCTCTGCAATCTGAGGCAGATCTAGTACGTGCTTTTACTATTTTGATTTAGCCACCAGTTATGGAAATTATGGTGCTGATGTAGACTGGGTGTAGTTGGAAGAATGCACGAGCGTAGAACATCGACATAGGAAAGAGTAAATTGTTTGCAACAGTGTTGGAGTGGAATCAACGAAAAGAGAAGTGACCATTGTGGGAAGCCATGAAAAATGTACAATAAGATAATATATTCTACGGTTTAAAGTAAATATAATTCATTTTGAAGTTTATAAATTTATTTTAAGTTAGTGTTTAATTATGGAAAATTAAGGAATGATATCTATAAATTATATTTGATCTATAAAGTGATTTTGAATGTTTTAAATTTATATAATAACAATTGAAAGTGAATTTTTAGTATTTGAATCTTATATTGAGATTAAATAAACAAAGTGAATATATTATTCAATATATTCAGGTGTTTTAAAGGTTTTTACTATTTTCTAAATATAAAAATTGACTTAAGAAGTTTTTAGTATATTTTTACAAATATAGTCTCTTTTTTATATTTATATTTGAATGCTCTGATTGTATTCTATTCGGTTGAACGAGAAATCTGAATAAATGAAGTTATAATACCGTTTGATATGAGACTTTTGGTAATATTTTTCCGGTTATTATTTGGACTCGTTATATATAATACTGAAGGAGTGAGTGTGATGTGTGAGCAATGAATAAACGGAATAGTAACATGCGGTGGTATGAGATGCCGTTATAATTTTTGCTTGTTTATTCTTTGCTCATGGATGACACTCATACGAGGATTTGTCTTGAGATACTCGCTGCGGTGAGTAATAATTATATCTATAGCCATGTTTTGGAAATATACAGGGTCATGTCTTGGCCATATATCGAGCTATGTGTCAGCAACTTATCGAGTCGTGTGTTGGCATAAGTATTAGACTATGTGTCAAACATATGTATAGAGCAATGTGTCGACATGTGTATATAGCTGTGTATCGGCTATTATATATATTTATATATTTACAGTTTTCAGTCACGGTTCGACACCCATTATAGTGCGGGAATGTACCAGATTGACTAGTATTCATCCAAGCGGCCTGACCGCGTTGGTCGCGCCCCGGATCTGTGACACGTTTTTCTTATTTAGTTAAGGCTTTGTCTCGGCCTACTGTGTGTTAGTATATGCATTAGCCACATTGTGTCACATAGGCCTGCAGTTTGTTACGTTTTAGGGGCATGTGAAAGGTCATGATCAAGTCCTCATGTCATTGAGCATACTGATGGATATGAGTCACGATGTCCATCGAGGTAACCAATACTATATGATCCATTTTGGATGAACACGTGTGTCATGTTCGCAAATTACATGTGTATTCTACTGAAGAAAGTGTGTCTGTCAGTCTCTCGTCTGATTCTGGTGTGTTTGATATAGACATATACTTATACTTCTACTTGAGATGATAAGTTGAGATTATATCTAAGACAGTGTCCAGTGTATGATCAATCCCCTTATCCTTATGTGTCATGTATCCCCAACTATATCCTTTATTGGCGTGTGTCTCCTACTATCTTTATTGGTATGTGTCGTTAACTGCCTTTCATTGCCATGTGTTGCCAAATACCTTCAAGCGCGTGTCGCCGGATTATTCATTATAGGCGTATGTCGTAAACTATTATTTACGGGTGTGTGTCGCCAACTGTATGTTTAGTTTTATGTTTACTATTTATTCATTTTTATGAGTATAACTGATCCAGGAAAGTCAGTATCATTATTATCTGAAAATTATACAGGCATCGCCATATGTTAGCCCTATTATACTTGATGATTGTTTTTATATTGATGATGTTTATATATTTGGATGTTTCATCCACGGGACACTATTTTACATGTCACATATTGTGAATATGTTTTCTTGATTGATGATATGTGTGGAATTAGATAGGTTATTATATCATACTAGTTGTTGTCATATTATTAAATCAATATTTTAGACATAGTCATACTCGTGTTTTATTTATATAATACTCGAGTTAGTTTGAGACATCTCAAGTTCAGGGACGATGAGACCGGCTTGTGTTTTCTGGGCATATTTGAGACTAATTATTCTGTGGTGTAGTATATTATTTTGTTATATAGTCTCATTGTATATATGATATTGTGATGTATATTTTTGTATTATATATTATCGCTGCGATTCTGACTCTATGTTCTATGATATTTACTGTATATAGTGTAATTTCCAATCTTGGAGACACCCGTGTTTATTTCTTTATGCCAATACGATGTTCGTATGAGTGAGTTATTTATTTCATGTTTAAATACGTACCAGTGCTAGCCCAAGGAAATATTCACGTGTGTACCCTATATAGCCTCATTTTCTGTATTTTCTAATAGTAGTACTCTTAGATAGTGTAGGTATAGAGATGGGGTGTTTACAATAGTTATCTCAAACCTCAAATATTTATATCCTTATTCTTGTCCTTTCGGTAAATTTTCCATTGCTAGTATGTTGTGGAGCCTTATTCACTTGGGGGAAAGCTTGTTGATCATTTTAAGACATCTTTTATTAGTATGGCATTTGATGCTCATGCTTTCTTGGTAGTATAGTCATCTAGCATGATTTCCTACTAATTCTCATTTTTGTTTGGTGGGGAATTGCACACTCTAGTTCAATCTCCTGGGCCTTAGGTCTTGATGACTACATGTTGTCTTATGAATGTTTTGAGAAATCGAGGTGCCCTAAGGAAAGGAATATACAGTGGTTCCATGGTACATGGACTTGACGATGTGTGTTTTGTTGCGCTGACTGCATTTTGGACAATTAAGAATAGTGGTTGTGACATATTTTTCCTATATGATCTCTAAGTTATTCCACTAGTGACTCCTTCCTCACTACCATGCATACTTTTATAGATCAATCACCAAAATGTTTAGCCAAGCAAGTGGTTTCTGCTAATGTTTTGAATGTGGGTTGATCATGCGTTTATATTATGAAGCTAATATTCTTTTGATATTTATGCATTGTTGCATCTGATATTTATTCATGTCCATATTCTCCTTTTCTTGGCTCATAGTCATGATATGTTTGTTACATATGATTGCTAGGTTTGCTTGTTCTGTTAGCAACCTTTCTCACTGCTGTCATGCATACTTTAATGAGTTCAATCACCAACAAGTTTAGTAGGGTAAGCAATTTCTATGACTGATGCTTCCCTTAGCCCATACTTTATATTTCCTATACAAACACTTACATAAGTGCATATTTATCTAATAGAAATTTTTAAATAAAATCATCATACCAGATTAGGACTAGTTGTTGCATTTGTATATGTATTGTATCCTTGCTTAGCGATTAGCTTGTTAGCAATTTTTTCATTGCTACCTTAGCATTTGTACACGATCAATCATTGAAAAGTCTGGCAAGTGAGCATAATGGTAAAGAGGTTCCTTGTTATTTTCCTAACTCTTCCAGCAACTCTTCTTATGCCCTCGGCATATTTATAGAGAATCAATCACTGCCAAGTTCGACCATACAAGCAATGTCTTTAAAGTCATACTTTATTCTTCCATAATCTCTTTTGCTAATCTTCCTATCACTAACCTATGTACTTTCAATAACTATCAAGTTCAGTGGGATAACCGGCCTCTGATGGAATGCATTCTCATCACTACCTTGCACACTTGCATAGGATCAATCATTGTCAAGTATGCTAAGGTGAGTGATCTCTGATCGAGTATCATTGTAATCCAGTCCCGTGTGTCCTTGTTTGTTTTCATGCTCTTACATCATTCTAGTTTGTTTATTATCACATGCATATTACATGCATACTATAAACAAGGTTGTCCTAGGTCAATCTATTGGTTGTCCTCTTTTGCAATTCCAATATTGACTGCTTGCATTAAACCACTCGATCGATAGTCACGTTTTACTACACGCAAGCTCAGCTATCCACCACTTATAGAAATCCAAAGCCGATCGTCAAAGGTTGAACCAACTAGGCGGTGGTCATGTCCTAACTACCGGTAAGTCGGGTGCTCCATGACCAACCAAAAGTTTGAAGTTGATCGTCAATGGTGAACACCCGATTAAGGTTACTTTAGTTTACCGTTGTTTGTAAGAAGTTTGGGGCCGATCGTCAATGGTGAACACTTGGTTAGGTTTACTTTGGTTCACCATTGTTGGCAAGAAGTTTGGGGATGATCGTCAATGGTGGACACCCAAATAGGGTTACTCTAGTCTACCATTGCCGACAAGAAGTTCTAAGCCAATCGTCAATGTTGAACACCCAGTTAGGGTCACTTTTGGTCAGCTATTGTCGGCAAAATGTTTAAAGCCGATCTTCAATGGTGGACACCCAGTTAGGTTCACCCTAGTTAGTCATTGTCGGTAAGAAGTTTAAAGCTGATCGTCAATGGTGGACACCTAATTAGGGTCGCTCTGGTCCACCATTGGCAGCAAAGTTTGAAGTCGATCATCAATGGTGGACACACGGTTAGGGTTACTCTAGTCTGCCATTGCCAATAATAAGTTTAAAGCCAGTTGTCAAACGTGGACACCCAGTTAGTGTCACTTTAGTTGGCCATTGTCGGCAAGAAGTTTGAAGCCGATCATCAATTGTGGACACCCAATTAGGGTCACTTTAGTCCGCCATTGTTTACAAAGGTTCTTCATTCTTCTGCGTTTTTTTCCCCGAGCTTATATGATATGACTCCTTTCCTCAAAGTCTTTGGAAAATCGTTACAGAACCTTATTTGTGTAAAGTTTTCTTGTTCAATTATGGTATAAGCATTGAGCTAAGTTACTTTTATTAGTTTCTGACTGTGCATTACTCTTTCTATTTGGATTGGTCATGATTTGTTTAATTTTCAATGGTCGTGCGCATCTTCTTCCCAAGACGCGTCCCGGCTGCTAGAATCAAATTCCTTATTGTTTGGGAAAGTGTCCTCACTCGAGACACAACTTAGTAACCTTCGTTCTACCGACGAGTTGCTATCTTTTGAGAACAAGATGATCGTAGTCTTAATGGAGCTAGAAAAGGATGTGGCATGGTTTTATTATGTCGCAAGTATTTCTATCAATCATCATTCGAAATTCATTCATAAAAGTAAGTCATACCTTTGCATTTTTGTCCCCACATTATATAAGGTTATCTAGTCTTTATGGTACATGCTTCATATTCATATGAAGTTGACTCTATCTCTAGGGTTTTTTGAAAAGATTATGCTCCACCATCTCTAGAGATAACCAGTCCTGCCTATGGAATGGGTCAGAATCACACTCCACTATCTCTAAAAGAGCTGAACCTGGTCTCCCATCTGACGGAATTGAACTATATCTCCAGGATTATGAAGTTTATGATCCACTATCTAATTACTCCGTTCTTCACAATTTTCATGCACATCTATCTCTAGTTATCTAGTAAGAGGATATGCTCTGATGTCTATAGGGGAATCTAACACCATGCCCCAAGCATGTTTTATACTCTTCCTCCTTAAGAACTCAGTTCTATCGAGGGATTACAGTCTATAGTTTATAGAATTCTCATTGGAGTTATATTAGGTTTTAGCCCAGAGTATATCCATGAGATTTGTCTATATTCATTGGTCTTATGACCATAAATCTTATGAAATATGCAGCACTTGTCAGTTCTCGCCCTTGCTATAGTTGACTCTCTTTTCCTCGATTCATCGTATTCCACAGTAGATAGATTCTTTCGTTAGTCTCCATAAGCTATGAATATGGAAACTTGCCCCATCCTATGAATTTTTTCCTTTTTTAAATCCTATTATACTTATTTTGCATGTTTCTATCCTGAGGCTTTTTGTCTCTAACCTGGTTGATATTTATCAGTCCTACCTTAATATCAAAATCCTCCAAGAGCATAAATGTGTAGGCCTAGTAGTATAAGTCCTCCAAGTTGGCAGTTGGATTCTTCTTAAGTTCCTTATATAACTCTTTTTTCCTATTAATTCCTTAAGCAATAACCATAGTGACAATTTATTCATTAAGTCTATGCATAGAAGTTGCTATATCATGAATCATGGGAGATTGTTCCGTAAGTTTTATCCATTATTTTATTTGATATTCAAGTGTTAACGAATTAGTGCTCCAAACGACTAAACTAAATAGTCTCTATTTATGATATGAATAGAGGAAACCAATAACATCTTCTTCCTTCATAGCTCCAACTGTTTTCATATATATATAGCCCCCAATTGTGTTCAAGGGTTGGTTTTTTCAATGTATTATTCCATGACAAGTGTTTTAAAATCTGGGGGTTGACTGTTTATCTAATGTTCTGAGTAAAATGACCGTGGTTCATCCTATCAAGCTCTGGTCTCCTACTTCGCTTGCCAAACAATCTACGCATTAGTCTAGGGACTCGGTCCTGTGCTATTAGAATGTTCCTTAGGTTATATGGGGGGTCACCTCGTACCCTCCGGGCAATGGATCAACCACATGTGTATTGGTCACTATGAACTCAAGCGGTCCCGTTTTAGCAGCCAAGTATGTGGTACCAACATAAGCATTGCCTTCTAGTCAGACATCCTCCCTTGGTCCGGCATGGGCTATACCATTAGTCTGCATTGATTAGTTCTACATCAGCCCGATTTGGTTTGAGCCCTATCTAGTTCGGTATATGGAAGTCCAGATTTTCTTAGCTGCTTCCTGCCTTTCCAGCTTGCTTGCGTCCATTCTTGATGGATTCCAAACAGAATTCCAGACTTGGTCTCTTTGGACTTGCATTGGTGTTACTTGCTCCATTATCTTCAAATACTTAGCTAGGACAGAAGCTACAATATTTTTCATCATCAATTGCAAACACAACTAGACTGTTCTCTTGTAGTTATATTGGACTGTCTTTCTGATGCAGCGCATTCCAACCTCATATACTTTGCCGACTCATAGACGAACTCCTCCAATATGGTTGGTTTCTCCATTATCGATCTCTTAGCAAACTTCGTTCTAGGGTGCACTCTGCTATAAAAGTCATTAAGGCAAACCTTTCATTCGTGTTTTGAATTCCAATGGCTGCAGCATTAAACTAGGAAAGGTACTGTCATACTGACCATCTTCCCTTTGCTTCACATCAGATAATGAGTATCCATCTTTTGGTTGTTCGATATGTACCTGAAATTTACTAATAACTTCTTCTTTAATGTCGCACAATAATGAATTAATCCTAGGGGTAAACCACAAAACCACATATTTGGATCAGTTTGGCAAGAATAGAGGAAAGTACTTGCATAAGGCTTCCTTTGTAGCTCTTCTTATCAACATGTGTTGGGTATATTGTTGTCGATGTACTATAGGGTTAGTCGGTCCTTTGTACGGTTGCATAATAGGCATCATCAAATCTTTGGGGTTCTAGGTAGTCCTATCCCTAGGGAGAAGGTACTACTAAACCTAATTCCAATTCCTCAATCCACTTGTTCACATCGAACACATTATCAAATGATTCGAGCCATTCTATCCTCTAATCGGGGTGATTGGCAATGATAGCTCATCCTTTCCCTTCAGTGGGAAGATGAAACACCCCACACCCATTAGTATACCCAAAAAGGGCACACTAAAGAAGACGGTGCATTATAGGTATAGCTAAAAACTTTACAGAGACTAAGATTCACAAGACAAATAAATAAAATAGCGCAAACATTTAAATAGTAACTCATTAAAAATTAAACTTCATAAATACATCATGAAACCAAATATGTCTCAAAATATCAAATACACATGTCTTATGAAAAATACCATCTCAATCACAACATCAGAGTACATAAAATCATCCCTTCCATCAAGTACCAGTACATCCCAAGTCAAATGAAAATAAAAATGGAAAGAAGAAGAAGAAGAATACATGAAGAATCTCCAAGAATATCTCTCCAAGAAAGCTGAATATCTACTGCCCTTACCTCTGCTGGCTTATGGGAGGGAAATGGGAAAATAGAGGAGTAGGTTAGACTAAAAGTCTGGTGAATGAAAGTAATTACTAGTATTTTTAAGCAAGACAAGGATAATAGACTTTGCAACAGTTCTAGTATAAAAGGAAATAAAGAAAAATATAAAGCTGGAATAAAATAATGTTTAACTGTTTGCTTTGCTTAGTTTCGATTGGATTGTTTGCACTTTTCTAAAACTGCTTTGATTAGGCTAAAATCCCAATCCTAGTTTAATTAGGCTAAAGTCCTAATTCTACCATTTGATCGGCCTTCTATCTCTGTTGTGCCACTATGAGCTAGTCCCATCCTGTGGGTCCCACAGCAAAAAGACACATGTTTAGCGCTTTGGAACTCAATAGCGACTTAAATCCCTGCCCTGAGGCCGCACGCTCGGCCACCGTCAACTCGCACTATCTGTTGCTCCCTCTTTTGACCTCTTATTTACCATTACTTCAGCATAAGTGTGCCCTGCCTCACCTGATCTGTTGTGAGACCATCATTCCTAGTCTGATAGGGTCCTGCCCAGCCTCACCTAAGTGTTTGTGAGACCATCAGTCCTAGTGTGAAAAAAAAGGAAATGCTGCCGGTACGGGTCCTAACAAACAAAATCTAGTTGCGCCCCTTGCCCAAATCCCTCGATTTGAGCTTCTATCTATTGACCTCTTATTTACCATTACTTCAGCATAAGTGTGTCCCAGCCTTACCTAATCTATTATGAGACCATCATTTCCTGTGAAGGGGAATGCTGTCGGTATGGGTCCTACTTCTATCTTTGCTTATTAACTTAGTGTAAGTCTTTAAAATAAGCCTCTTCTGTTATCTCTAATTATAAGTTCTAAAATAAGCCTTTTCTGTTATCTCTAATTATAACATGTGTGTTATAATTTTGCTTATTAACTTAACCCAAGGTCTAAGTTTAAAAATAAGCTTCTTCTGCTATTTCTTCTATTTTCGCTTTTTAGTTATAATTACATGATATAACTATGCTTGCAAATGTCTTAAATTTGCCTATTTCAGTCTTTGTCCAATTTATTACAGTTCTTCTTACTTTACAACTAATTTTTTGTAAATTTAGTTTTCTTATATTTTAGTCCATATTAGCGAATTATTCTCTTCTATTTATTTATTCGCGTAAAAAGGAATAAAAAGAAACTAACATTTATAGGCTAAATTTCAACTAAAAAGAAATAGATGTAAATAACAATAAATGACTGTAAATAATTGGGAAAAACTGTAAATAACAGTAAATAATGGCAAATAACTGAAATAAAATAGCTAAAAGAAAATAGACTAGAAAGAATTCTAAAATTTACTTACAAATAAACTGTAAATAAACTTGCATAAAAGTTATCCCAAAATTGTAGAAAAACTACAACTATTGGAAACCCTATTATTTTAAATTACTTAAAAATCTAAAATAATTACTAAATACTCACCTATGGTCCTTAGCTCTTTTCCTTTGCCTTCTCGGATCCACTTCTAGGGTATAAAATATTTTATTTAAAATGATCTTCTACATAGAAATATATTCTTTTTAGGGTCCAGCCTCAGGCAATGAAAATCTGAATGAGAAAAATAGCTAGGTCTAGGGTCTTATTTATAGTGTCACTTGGGGATCTCAGGTCGTTGGTTTAGAAGATTAAATCTGGTGCAACCACGTCATAGGCCCGCTGGGAACCATCGGATGGAAGAACGAACGCACATGATCGAATTAAAATAGAAAAACACATCATTTCTTCATCTGGACGAAAGCTCGTCCAAATGCTTTGGCGGGTCGACCCACCTATCGACCTTCATAAGCTAGAGGTCAACCTATAGGTCAACCCAACTATGGGGAAGGTCGACCATAGGGTTGACCTGACTTATATTGTTTTCTTCTTTTTCTTCTTTTTATTGTTTAATTCGTATCTCCTTCGTTCTAGCTCGGATTTTGACAATCTATATATGGAAATTAACCAGAAAATTACACGGACACAATGGTGCAACTCCCGTGGCTCAATTCTTATAATTTCACAAATTTATTTTATTATTTAATTAATTCTTATAGCTTAAATTTTGGGTTGTTACATTCTCCTTAAAGGATTTCGTCCCCGAAATCTCCAAGGACAGAAGAATGAAATAAATATTTTCATCCAAGTTCTACAACCAACTACTCAACCATCATCCATTACATCCATTGTCCTTAAGTTTTTCTAATGCAATTTATGATATATATGCAAATAGTGTAGTTTCGATGTCCCTAATGAATGCAAAAGATTAGGCGGTCTACTGATTCAGTTGTCCTCCTTTTATGCAATTATGTTTGTGCCATGTATCCAATGAATGCAAATTTCCTAATAATAACTGATAGTTCTATATGCGTGCTACAATCATCATCCAAAAGCAACAACCATATGATAATCATCTATTTATAGCAACCATGGAAATAAAAAATGCAAAAGAGCACGTATCCATATGCATATGCTCTAGTGACCGAGTTAAGCCAATCCCTACGATATAATAGTGCCCAGTGTATATATATATACGTCCATTAGCATCCACTAGCAACTACTTGCAACCATTAGCGTTCATTATACATAACATGTTCTAGTAACAGGTTTACATTCAGTCCTACCATCCATAGGTTAAGTCCTAAGTTCTATCCTCCCAAAGGATAATAAAGGAAAGAACCTATTCAAGACTAAAGATGGAAACAGGAAATTCAAAACTTTCTATCAAAGTGATGTGGATAAGAGGTACGTATTTTCTCCTAATCAAATCAATCTTTTCTGAAGCATCTCTAACCATGTTGGGACCAAGTAGCAATCTCTCTGTAGACTCTAACCAACATGCAGGCGACTTGCACGGTCTTCCATAAAGAGCTTCGAAAGGTGTCATCCCAATGCTAGCTTGAAAACTATTATTATACACGAATTCCACTAAAGGAAGATGCTCCTTCCAAGTTCTTTCAAAATCAAGAATACACATCCTCAACCACATGTGTCTTACTATCTTACTAATTTCACCTTACTATATAGTCTACACATCCGAAGCGATGATCCTAAGTTCTCACTAGTGTCCTATACATTTTACGGAAACTTCTATTATTACTTCTAAAAGTAATCACTGCTATCTCCTACAAAGCCATAAACTTTTTCTGTCACATTTAGGAAATGATTCCTATCTACTCCACATTTAAAAGTTTGGTTTTATCATTTCATTTCAAAAACTAAAGCTTCTAAATTTTAAAACATTAGATCCTAAAATTTTTTCCTTTAAAAGTGTTATTTTCAAGTCTCTATTAAATTCAAAGGTACCTGGTTACTTAACATTTTATCTTTCTAGACTTGGATTCTTATAGATTTTTGAATTTACATTATTCCCCAAACCTAGAGGGGAAAACTTACAAATTCTAAGTTCAAAACTTATTCCTCTTTTCCTTTTAAAGACCTTTACAGCTTTCCATAAAAATTGAGATTTTTAAATTTAACTATTACTAAGTTTTTCACTTCCAAAAACTTATTTACTTTTTCACCAAACCATTTTTCTTTAAGATATCTTTAAAATGTGCTCACTTGTTTTCAAAACATCTTCTTTTCATAGATTTTCAATTTTGCAAAAACTGGAGTAGATAAGAACAATTATTTTATTAAATACCCCTTAACTTTCCAATTACCTAACCTTGGAGGAGTTTCTAACTTACTACAAATCAGGACTTTCTACAAAGGCTCTCTATAATATCTCTCCTAACTAACACTGTCTCTAATTATTACACTTCTTATCACACCTAATGGTTTTATACCTTAATATATTAGAACTACTTTCTTTTATAAGAAACTATTAACGCTAAAACCTTCTATGAATCCTTTAAAAGAAGACTTCATGTTTATGTGAAATTACAAGGAACTTATTTTATATTTTTCGAAATTGGCTATACTAAATAAGGTGCTTCCCATACCTTGTACATCTCTTTCACGTACTCCTTATAACTTGCACAAAACATCTATATTTGTGATTTGGTTTCATAGAAAATTATATCATTATTCATTTCATTCCAATAGATTAAAGTATGTTTAATATATATTCTCTTACGAAAGACAATTTCTATGAAATTTATTAATTTCCTAATTTTTAATTTACACCCTATTTTTTTTCAAAAGGACTCATTCTCAAAACTGTTTTAATATTTCCATAACTAGAAAACATCTCCTTATACTTATTTAAATAATAAGTGTACTTACAAACCACTTTATTTCTATACTCAGAAATTATTTTCAAAACACATTTTTAATTGGATCAAAACAGATGTTGCGTAAAACATCGTTAGTACAATTAAAAAATACTAGTGTATGGATTCAATTAAAATAAATACTAACAAATCTCATATACTATATAAAAATATTTCCTTTGGGAGTCACCTACTATAACAGTTGTGGTATAGTCTATGCCCCCTTTAGTTTTCACGAAAACATCTATTACAAAAATAAATGTTGTAACCTATGTTTCCGATACTTAATACACTCTAGGTTTTTATATTAAAAATCTTTGTTTACCTACAAAGAAACTAGCGAGTTATATATATGCTCTATAATTCTTCAAAAATAATTTCACTTTTTATATCATATAAAAACCAACTTAAATTTACCACCTTTTTTTTCAAACACCCAATATTTACTTCCTCAAAAATGTTAACAATTATATATTTCAACTTTTCAATTCTAAAAATTTCATTTTATTGGGCTAGCCATAAAGTGGATCTTCTTCTTACTACCCTACGAGTACCCTTTCTAAACCTTGGAAATCTCATTTCCTTACTATAGTCTTTTATTCATATTCCTCTTTTATGCTTATATTTATTCCAAGGCACTACCGTTAAATCCACTTATCAAAAAAAAATCCAACTGAATCTATGGTACATCTTCATCCTTTGCCTACAACTCTTTGGATTTCCACAATCCGAACCTAAATGTACAAAACCGTTTCTCAAACTCTTCTCATGTGTAGACCTTCTCTATGCCCCAAGAAATGCATTTCCTTACGCCAAAAGTGACACTTCAAGAATTTTTCCTTCAACTGATGAACGCGAACTGTACAAAGAACCTCCTCTAGATGAATAACATGCTCTTCCATACTCTTGGAAAACACCAAAATGTCTTCCACGAATACTACTATGAACTTATTTAGGACATTTTCAAAAACACGGCTTATCAAATCTACAAAATAGGCTGGGGCATTGGTTAGCCCAAACGGCATAACCAACCACTCAAAGAATTTATCAGGTGTCCTAAACTTAGTCTTATCAATACTATTGTCAGTGACCCTAAGCTGATGAAATCCAATGGCTAAATCAAGCTAGGAAAATACTGAAGAGCCAACCAACTGATCGAAAAGATCATCTATCCTAGGAAGTGGGTAATGGTTCTTCTTCGTGAGCTTATTCAATTCTCTATAATCTACACAAAGTCGAAGGGAACTATCCGCCTTTGTAGCGAAGACGACTGGCGCTCCCCACTCAGATATGCTCCTTCTGATGAAGCCTTTCTCCAATAGCTCATCGATCTGCTTACTTAACTCCTTCCTCTCCTTAGGATCCATGTGTCTCACGGGCAATGCCACTGGCTTAACTGATGTGCACGTAAATGTGCATATTTTTACCACCATATTTAATCTATTTAAATTAAATAAATGATCATATCGGGTATTTTAACTTGTTTAAACCAAAATTCATATTATTTTCAAAACGTCACATATTCATCTTCATCCAAGGGCAAAATGGTCATTTTTGTGCATATATTAATTTGAGAAAATTTAATTAGAAATTTCTATATTATTTTATAGGAATTTGGCTTCATATACAAGTGGTTTCATGAAGATATATGCATGCACAAAGAAGATACAAAGGAATGGAGATGGAAATAATTCAAAGGCATGATAATGGAGGACCCCACATACCCACCTTCCTTCATGTACAAATTAGAGGCTAATGCACATGCTTATGTAATTAATGGCTTCATGTACACTTAAATGATTATGGGATGCTAATGATTACTTGGCCACCACACTATCTCAAGGGCAATTTGGGCATTCCCCAAAAAAGTGAATTAGGGTTTTAAACTTGTATATATACCCCTTATGCTTTATGTAACCCTCTTCCCCTTAGTCTCTCTTTAGTTTAGTTTAGGCTCACAAATAAACAAGCTCCTCTCTTTCTCTTTTTCATGGCTACTTAGCCATTTTTATTTTCATGTAATTTTCTTTTCTTTTTTTATGCAATTTAATATATGATCTTTTCCCTTTCTTGTTATTTCCTTTCATGTTGTAGTGTAGATTTACTTTCATGCAAGTAGAATAGTTTTAATTCTTGTTAATTAGCTCTCTTTTTCATTAAGCTTTCATTTTCCTTTCATTTTGCTTTCATGTTGCTAGCTACATTTGTTAATCAAATGACAAATATGAGAGGCTAAACCCTTCAATTTAGGGGTAATGAAGCTCTCTAATTATGTAGCTTCAACTATTTGTTAATTCATGCTCTCTTTTTGTGCTTAATGATGATGATAGAAATGGTTTACTGGTTGTTTTTGCTTTGAATTTGATAGCCTATATTGTTGACATCAAATAGGCTATGCTTAAACAATCACTAACACTAATTGCCTCTTCATAAAAATATGATTATGGAAAAAGAAAGTGATTTGAAATTAAAATTTAATGGTCTATATTTCTAATCAATAGTTAATAGGCCATACTTAAAATAGATTTCATATTCTTTTTCATTGTCAAATTTCATGAAAGTTAGTAAGTGGTTTAAGGGGTGTGTTATAGTTTGATGGCTTATGTTGGCTAATCAATAGCACAAATATGCCATACTTATGATAAACATATAAATTAAAGCACTAATGACCAAAAAAGAGAGACTATGATTTCATATGTGTTGAACTACATGATCTAGAGAGTGGATTTATTCTCTAAATTGTCATTTAACTCTTATATTTGCATCTCTTTTCTTTTAGTTAGTTAGCTAATTTTCTAATTCTCTAGCTTAACTTTCACTTGACTTTGGTTTAATTTTATTGAATATATTTTTAAAATCATCAATTCCCTGCGGATCGACCCATATTCGCCACGTACTACAAGTGTACGTCATGCGCTTGTGGTAAATTTAATTTGAAATTTTTCGATGGTTTTCTAATTCCATAGAATTTCCGTCGATTAAACAAGTTTTTGGCGCCGTTGCCGGGGAATTGTTTGATTTTATTTTCTATTCTTCGAATTATTTTCTTTTGATTATATTGTGTGTTTGTTTTGTGTGTTGAGTGCATTTAAAAAAAACGTTTTGTTGTGTGTGTTTGATTTTTGCTTGCATTTGTTTGTGTGTTTGTAGTTGTTCATTTTGAATTTCTATTTCTATTTAAAAAAACATACAAAATTTCAAAACACAAACAAAAATATATTTTTTCCATTTCTTTTACAATCTACATTTCATTTTACAATTTACATAAAATAAAATAAAAACCACACTGTTACATTGTACTGGCTTCTCTTCTCTCTGTTTGCACTTCTTTATTTTTTGATTTCTATTTGCAGTGCACAACTCCTTTAACCCCTCTGCCTGCACAGTTCATCTCTACCTATCCATTCCAGTTCACCTGAACTTGCAATTGCTATCAGACAGTCTCCATCCTCTTTACCCTAAAAGCTACTCACTGGCCATCACTCATAATCGCTCCTCCTAAAGACATCCTGACTATCAATAGCAGTGCACACACTTCTCTTCCAAAACAGCAGTTCAACCTCTCTCAAACCAATCTCACTGACATCAATTACTCCTTCACTTCAACCCAGTGCAACAGTAGTCCACTACACTACTTCTCATACATGTACACACTTCAACCTTACCAAACAAACCACTAAACATATACCATCACCACCACACAAACATTCCCCTCCCACACAACTGCATTTCTCAAATTCACACTGTCAACTCCACCATAAAACCACCCAAAGCTCCTCTGTCTCCTACAGCAACATACCAGAGAAAACCACTTCAACTGGCAGCACAACCCCTGACCATCACCCCGGCAGTGACCATTTCACCCGACAAACAACTCCCTGAACTCTGCATCTTCCCATTGACATTTCACACAACCATTGCAAACAACCCTTGCAAACAACACGACATCAAACCATACTTCATCACCACCTGATCACCAGTAACAACACTTCAACGCAACAAACGCTCATCACTTCTCTGATATCCACCACAACCAAACATCTCTGCTGCCACATCCCTGCATACACAAACCACACTGTCTTCCTCCCTCATCAACCTACAAAAACACCAAACAACCACACTTCTACAGCACTTTTTTGTGCACTTCCATCAACTGCTTCCACACTCACATACCTTATCACAAAGACACAACCTTCAATACTTCATCACCTTCTAAACATCTGTGCAATACAGTGCTATTACAACCCTCGATCACTCCCCTCTTTCTGTCGCATAACCACCCACCATTTCTCCTTCCCCATCAATTTGGCATTACCACTAACCAACCCTTTCCACCACAACTTACAATAGTCTTCCTCTGCTGTAAACTTCACAGCTGCTCTACTATGCTTGTGCTGCCACCCTTTATTGCTTACTCTCTCAACAAAACCATCACAAACATATCACAAGACCACTTGCCTTCCCATTCATCCAAGTTGTCGCCAGACCACTCCATCATTCAACTGTCAACTCTCAACAGTTACTGCCATTTCTTCATTAGCATCTACGCTACAGCCTAATCTCACCTCAACCCCTACCAAACATCTCTGCAAACCCACATCGAACACTTACATACTTCACCAACCTTACATACTTCGCAACAAAACTGCTTTCACTCCATTATCACATACGAAACAAGCAAATCCCAATCATCGAAAAAAAAAACCTAACCTTCAGCCAACAATGACACCGCAAACCACAACCCCGCCAATCCATGCTTCCAGGCGTTTCGCAACAGTCGTGCAATAGCCATCAGAACATTCGACTGCGCCTCCTCCCAAATCGTCGCTCGAACTCGGACCAACCAACCCACAATCGACTGTAGACAAACACAGCTACAACACATCGAAACCATCAGCTCCAACTTCTATGCCTCGCTCACCTACAAATCATCAACCCACGGCCTCGACTTCACCTGAAACCCAACGTTGCGACCCCCATAGCCTCGAATGTCTAAATCAACCATCATAACCAGCCAATTTGAATACAATTGCATGAACCCCTCTGAAATTTTGATTTCAAGTTTTCAAAAGCAATTTTGAAAAGTTTGTGGAATTTGATTTTGTATTTCGATTTTCGGTCGTGTGCTTTTGTGTGTCTGAGATTTTTTTTATGTTGTTTGGAAGTTGATTTTGAGTTTCATTGATTTTTGTCTAGGCTTTGGGCTTTGTAGGGCCTGACTTCAAAATAATAAAAAATTCTGTGGGTTTATGAACTTAGTTGTGGGCCGATTGTTTGTTTACCCAAATTCACTTTGTTTTATTTTAATTTGTTCTAGTTCATCTTTTCTCTCTTAAAAAAGGGGTTTATTCACTGTGAATTTGTTTTTGTTTGTTTGTGTTGACTCCATTGGTTTTTTTAAAAAAGAAAAAAAAATTCCTTTGCTTTTGAATCATTTTGAATTGTTTTGAGTCTTTGTTTTATAGTTTTATTCATTTATTTTGTTTTGTTTCATTTGATTTTTTCATTTGTTTTAGTCTTCCTTCTATTTATTATAATTGTTTTTAAGTAAAACTTCACTTTTACATTTTGTTTCCTTTTCAAAAAAAAAACAAAGAGTCTCTCCCTCGTTTGTTTTATTTCTTAATAAAAAACCCAAGTTGTTTCATTTTAATTTATTTTACTTCTTCCTTAAAAAAACACACAAAAAAAGCAAACAAACAAACAAGTTAGATTTAATGTTGTTTTCTTTTTTATAGTTTCATTCGTTTTGTTTTAGGTTCATTTCTTTTCTATTTTCATTTTTCTTACTTTCTTCTTTGATATATATATATATATATATATATATATATGTATGTATATATATATAAATAATTTTTGTATTTTTTTTTATCCTTCAGGTTGCAAAAACAAAAGGAGAAGGATTGTGCTGCTAAGCTTGCCAAAAAATAATAATAATAATTGCTCCGCTTGCTTAAAAAAAATTGCTACTTTTAACCCTTATCTATTGTTTTTATTTGTCTTGCATTGTTTTTTTTGAAGATTAAGCGGGGTTAAAACCTGGGCCCCTACCAGCTTTATTAAAAAAGGAAAAACAACAAGAGGGCGTTACAAAGGAGAGAAAAAAGAAGAAGGAAAACACAACATAACAACAGAAAACCAAAAAACAAGAACACACTAAGAAGTCCAAGGCTGGAAATGGATGTCAAGAAACTTATAAGGGCTGATCTTCAACCCCAGAATAATATCATGCTTCAGAAAAGACCAAAGAGCTTCCTTGTTTCTGCTGATACCTTCAAAGCAATGGTTATTTCTTTCTCTCCAAATGTTGACCAATAACTTCTTCAGAGCAAAGTAAAAAAACTGTTTAACATCTTCAGACCATGACAAGGCACAGTCCAACAAGTTCCAGGGTGTAAGATGAAGAGGAAAAGCATACACCTTCAGAATGCATGTGATCACATTAGACCAGAGGAATTGAACATAAGGACATTCAAAATATATATGTGAAACACTTTCAGGTTGTTGAGAAAACAGCTCGCACAGAGGATGAACTGACATACCAAATCGCAATAGCTTATCTCTAGTCAAGAGAGCATTAGATACAACTTTCCAAAACATAAGATTATCACTACTATTCGAAGCCGCTAACCAAGCAACCTTTCTCCACTTCCAATCAGGCATTGCTTCCAACCCATACAATGCATCATAAACTTTTTTAATGGAGTGGCACTGACCATTCCACAAAACAGTGTCATGGTCATAAAAATCGTAGATGGTTGTTTCAAATAAACTCCAGTAATTCCTGACAGTATGGTTACTTGTGTAGGGGAACACGAATCTACCATTATCAATATGATCAATGGCAAGAGCATTGTTACCAATGCCACACTGATATTTTTGCTGAGAGGAAAATACATGATCAAGAATAATTCCTTTGCCTAGCCAAGGATCGTGCCAGAACCTGCATAAGCTATACTCAGCAAGTTTTAGTTGAACAAGAGGCTTGAAAGAGGAACTTAATTTTAATATATTCCTCCAAGTCTAGCTACAAGATTGGGGGATGTCCATACTCCAGAAATTTTTCGTACCAATATTATATCTTAACGTCCAGTTCACCCAAAGTGTGTCATGTTTGTTTAGCAAAGCATTGAAGTGATGGCTGAAAGCAGCCTTGTTCCAGTACCCAATGCTTTGCAAACCCAGACCACCTTTGCTTCTAGGCTTCTCCATGGTTTTGAAAGAGCAGGGAAGAACTTTCCTAGCATGAATGCTTCCAAACCAAAAGAATCTCATCATAGCTCTTCTAACTAGCTTAAGCAGTTTTATAGGTAGGATGTAAGTCCTAGCCCAATACACCATTATAGAAAAACTAACAGATTACACAAGCACCAATATTCCAGCTTGTGACAAAAATCTGTTGGCCCAAAGATCCATAAAAGTCGTGATCTTATCATATAGTGGCTGACAGGCAGCAGAAGTAACTCTGGAAGTACATAGAGGAAGCCCTAGATAATACATATCAGACGACATGGTTTGCATACCAGTATAGGAAGTCAGATTCATTTGCAAAGTACTAGAAACTCCAGAGAAAAGGATACTGGACTTGTTATGATTTAGTTTGAGGCCAGTCATCAAATAAAAATTGTGAAGAGCACAGGAAATGCCTTCAAAAGACTGCATGGTGGGCTTGGTGAAAATCATAATATCGTCAGCAAAAAGGAGGGCTGATATACTAAGGTTTTTGCATTTGGGGTGGAACAGAATTTGCTTGCTATCAAACATAGGTCTTAAAAGGCAGGTAAATACCTCCATAACCAGAATGAAAATATAAGAAGACAGGGGATCACCTTGTCTGATTCCCTGCTTAGGAACAAAATTGCTAGAGCTTGTACCATTAATTATAATAGAATAGGATGGGGTAGATATACACTCATAAATCCAAGCAAAAAAAACTTTGGGAAAGCCCATAAGAGACATAACCCTAACTATTGTTTTCCAATGTATTGAATCGTAAGCCTTCTGTAAATCAAGCTTAAGCATTACACGTGGTGAAACATTTGAACAGTTGTAACCTTTTAATAGCTCATGGGCTAACAATATGTTATCAAGGATATTTCTTTCTGGCAGGAAGGCAACTTGATTGCTTGATATTAATCTTTGAAGCACAGAAACTAACCTCGAGGCAATGATCTTGGAAATACATTTGTAAAGCACGTTACAACAGGAGATTGGTCTGTAAGAGGAGAGAGTCAAGGCAGGTTTAGTCTTGGGGATAAGAACCAAGTTGGTAGAATTAACTGCTCTAAGCAACTTAAACTTGTCAAAAAAATTGTGGACAGCAAAACAAAATTGACCACCAACAACTTCCCAGCTTGATGTAAAGAATTCGACATTGAAACCATCAGGACCTCCCGACGAGTTTCTATTCATTGCAAAAAGGGTTTTCTTAATTTCATCATTGGTAACCTTAGCAATCAAAAGGCTTGCTTCATCATGTTTAAGTCTCGGCAGGGAGATAGAGGAGAGAAGGCCTAACTTTGGTTGAAAATTACTAGCATTACCAAAGAGGCCTGCATAATACATTAGAAAGGCTTTTTCCACAGTTTCAGGGGTTGAGTAAAGATTACCTGCTTCATCAACTACAGAAGAGATATTATTTGAAAACTGCTTTATCTTCAAAGAAGCATGAAAAAATTTTGAATTCCTTTCCCCTTCAGCTGCCCATCTGACTCTAGATTGTTGCTTCCTCATATCAGACTCAGCAGCAAGGGCAAGATTAAGATCATTGAAGAGAGAAGCTTCCCTTTCAGCCATGAGGGGACAGTCAGGATGATCCATCATATGCACCTGAGCTTCCTTTAACTGGACCATGAGCTTAGTAGATTGAAGGTTGCCATTTCCATACCTTTCCATTGCCCAATTCCTCAAGACTTCCTTAACTGCTCTAAGTTTCCTGCAAAAAATAAAGGAGGGATTTCCAAAGAACCTTTTTGCCCACGCATTAGATATTACATCACGATATTCAGGATGATGAACCCATGCATTGTAAAATTTAAAACCTCTTTTGGCTTCCAATGGTTTTTTCCCAGTGGACAAGATAAGGGGGGAGTGATCAGAAAGGATTGGATGGGGCAGAAAGGTGGAGATGTTAGGCCATGTGGAAAGAGCTTTGAAGTTAGAGAAAGGATGATCAATGTTGGAGAAAACACGGGTTCCATTTCTTGAACGGTTATTCCAAGAAAAAAGGGCACCGAATTTGTTGACTGGAATTAAGGATGAGTCATGTACTGCAGTATTTAAAGGGATAATGTCCCTAGGCAAGAGAGGAAGACCCCCATGTTTATCAGATAGTGACAAGCAACAGTTAAAATCCCCAAGCAATAACCATGGATGAGTGTCTTGTCTAAAGGCAGGAATAAGATTGAAAAGAGATTGTCTGGCAGAGAGGGAGTTATAAGCGTAGATAAAGGAAATATAGAAAGAAAGGGAGGAGTTGTAATATTTAGCACGAAAGTGCATTATTTGAGGAGTTGCAAGAATGAGATCTAAAGTTAGCTGTTCAGGATTATGAATGACCATAATTCTCCCGTAGCAGGCTTCAAGAAGATTATGGTGCAGAGACCAGGTAGGGTTAATGTACTTAGCAGCATTAAGAGTTAGGGGGAAGTTCAATTTGGTTTCAAAAATAGCAAAAACAGACAGCTGATGAAAGGAGATCAACTGTTTCACCTGATCCGGTTTCAGAAAGTTGTGGGAGCCACAGATATTCCAAGCACCTATGTTGTGTATCATTAATTATACCAAATGTAAGTGAGTTCCATCTCTCATGCTCCTAGTGACAGGAGAATTAATTCTTGTGAGTTTTTGATTTGGATTTTTTAATTTTTTGGACTTTTTGCTTTTGTCATCAACAGAAAGATGATAGCAGTCATCAGATGGTTCATTAGGTGGCGATTTCCAACCTGGAATAGAACCCAGAAATTCATAAGGCTGACATGGCTTTGGGTTGATCGGGGGAGGAAGAAAAAGGGAGGATGGAGAGGTTGAAGAAGAGGAAAGAGGCTGGGAGTGCAAGCTGATCACAAAATCAAAGATTTCTTTTTGTAATGTAGAACAGAACAAAACCTCTTGATTGTCTGAATTCGAAACGATTGCTTGTTGACTTGTGGGAAGAGGAATTTCAAAATTGGGATAGGAGCAAGCACTGCGTGAGGTCTCACTAATATTTGCATGCACATGAGAAACAGATGCATGCACAGCTTGGTTGTCATTTCCTTCTAGAGGGAAAAGCAAGTCATTCCGCTCAGCAAATGCAACATCTGGTTGATTGAAAGGAATTTTCCCGCCTTCCAAATTTTGTGAGCTACCATCATACAAAGGAACAGAATTAGGTACTAAAACAACATTTTCATCCCCTGAAGTTGACATAACCCCATCAGTTTCCATGCCCCTTAACACTTCAAAGATGTTGCTTGTCAATATAGTTACATGTTCATTACCATTTTGTGAGCTACCATCGTACAAAGGATCAGAAGTAGGTACAAAAACAACATTCTCATCCCCTGAAGTTGTCATAACCACACAGTCCCCCTCAGTTTCCATGTCTTTTAACACTTCAAGGTTGTTGCTTGTCAATATTGTTACATGTTCATTACCATTTTCATCTTCCACCACCTGAACCTCATTTCCACTTCCATCCTTTTTGTTAGCCTTAGCGACATTATCCCGTTCAAATCTTTGCTTCTTGTTCACCACCCTCTTCCAGATCTGCTTATTCTTGTTTGTCTGCTTTCCAAACTTCTGCTCAGAGTCAAGTTCATCATTCACCTTCTCTTTCAATTTTATTTCGTTCTCTCCTCTCCCATTACACTCTCCTTCTTTCATGCAACCAATCGCCAAATGCCCAAAAACTTTACAACTAGAACAAATATATGGTTTCCATTGATAACTAACCTTTATCATCTGAGTTGACCCATCAACCAATTTCACAGGAAACTCATCAACCAATTCCTGATTTGGAGAGACGTCAACTAAACACTTTGCATAACCAATGCGCTCCAGTTTATCAGTTGATGTATCCAAACAAAGCAATCGTCCAATTCTAGAAGCTAACCAGTTAATCCCTAAGTGAGACCAAGCATAAAGTGGAATATTCGATAACTTTAACCAAACTGGCACTGATTTTATAGTACTGCAACTATTTCCAATGTAAGGATCCCATGCCTTTATTATGAAGATCTTGTTTCGAAGAAAAATTGGATCGGCCTCAACAATTCTCTTTCTATCCTCTGCACAAGACAGTAAGAAAAGGAACAAAGTTCCATCAGATTTTATGGTGACTTTGCCTTTAAGCTTCCACAGCTTTTTTAAATGAGTGATTACTGTCATATAGGATAGGGCTTGTCAAGGAAAAAAACCACTAGCCATCCTCCCCAAACTACATTACCAGCTTCCAGCACATTAGAGGGAGGCACCAGCACTTGGCCGTCATAAGATAGCTGAAAGTCAACAGGGGAGTAGACTCCGGCATTTCGCGGTTTGGTTTTGAAAAGGGAGGACCACGAGGTGGAAGAAATAGCGGGACGGATGAGAGTGGGTAAGTCAGGAGGTGGAACAGGGGGAGGTAGGTTTAGGGGGGAGTTTGGAAGGGATGCCGAAAGGAGAGAAGGAGCAGGAATAGTTGAAAGTAAGGGTAAGTCAGAAAAAAAGGACGAGGAAGGGGGATGGGTATGGGTATGGGCGGGAGCGGCCATTAAAAACCAAAAAAAGCTAGGGTTTTATTATATGATTTAGAATGTCTTGCATTATTGTTTGCTTGCATTTAAAAAAAATATTAAAAAAAACCAAAAACAAAAACAAAAATCATTTGTAGTTGCATTGTTAAAACACATTTATTTTCTGCTTTGCATTTCATCCTAGATTTTGATTAATAATAACGATTAGACATCGATAACTTTTAATTGTATATTGACAAGTTGTCTTCTTTGAACAATTTAATTTCTTGGTGTCTAGGCTACGGCAGAGTAATAACCATTTATAAATATTACAGTGATTCGTAAATATTATGGTGTTTGTTCCTCTGAAGGTACTTAAACCTTCGTCTGCATTGCTACGGTGATTCATGGTGCATCGATAACTCCTGCCCGTTACCTGGCTGAGAACTATCTTGTTGATTTAAGACAAAGTGTGATGATACAATTTTGGGTTAACTTAGGATAAATCATTTGTAATTAACTTTGCATTCATTTAGTTGCATTAGTTCATGCATATTTAAAAAAAAAATTCAAAATCCAAAACTAAAAAAATTGTAAATATTCCTCTTCTTTTTCTTTGAAATTTCAAAAATCCAAAAAAAAATTAGAAAAACCAAAATCCAAAAAAAAAAATTGAAAAATAAAAAACAAAACAAAAATCAATTCCCCTTTTGAAAAAAAAATTTTATTTGTAAATATTTTTCCTTTAAAAAAAACAAAAACATTCTTGAAAATGTCCGAGTTTCCCCACTCATTTGAATTTTACAATAGTTGTGAAAATCAATATAATCCATATGATTTCACTCCAAATTCGTATGGATATTTTAACAACAACTATTGTGTAAATAATTCGAATTTCGGAAAAAAAAATTCAAAACGATGACCAACCCTCGACACTTGAAAATAGCGTTTCATCTTTATTTGAATTCTCTACACATCAAAATCAAAGTATAAATGATTTGTGTAATTCATATTTGTGTAATAACTCGAGTCAAGGATTTCAAAATTTGAATTCAATTCAAATTTCAAACGATTTCGATTATAACCCATGCCAATTCAATTTCAAACTCCAAAATGAATTTCAAACTTAGAATGAAAATGGAAACAACTTTTCAAACGAATTTGGCAATGGGAATAATCTTAACCACGTTACGATTGAAAATCTTTGTTCTCAACAATTTCAAAGTGAAAATCTTCATATTAATAACTATAAATTGGATTTTGTTGAGCAAATGAACGAAATTTACAATGATCGCATGGATTCATTGTTTGAAACATATATGAAACAACATGAAAAACAAAATCAAATCCCAACGTGTGACGAGTCAAATAATAATCCATCTTTTACCATAATTTATGATTTTCAAATAACAACTTTTGAAATTGAAAACGACGATCTTAATGAAGTTGTTGAAAATACAGTAATTGAGTTAGATTTCAATTCATTTGAGGGTGTAGAACCAAATTTAAAATTCGATCTTCATTTGCTCGATTTTGAAAATTTGAATACAACAACTTTAGATTTTGAACTTGAGATACGCAATGAAGTTGTTGATAATCCAATAAAGGAAGACGAATTTAACGAACACGATTTCTTTAGGCTTTTCGAAAACGAGTTGTCAAATTCTGAAGGGGAAGATTTTAATCACCATTTTGATTTTGAAATCAACAATTTTGAAGAAGTTTTCAATGATGAATATGAATTTCAATTTGGTAAGAATAAACTTGAACTTCAACCAATTTTTCTATCAACCCCGAAATTATCGAAAACAAAACAACTCGTACGATTTTTAATAAAACGACATTCATTTTTCCAAATCAAAAGTCAACTTTTAAATCTTTTACGGTTTGGTTTTTCAAGCTTAAACTGTGTCTCGTATACTTGACGAGGCAAATGAATCGGTCTTTGGATGACCGTTTCATTTACTTTTTGACGATATACTTTCTGATCTCATGTAAATACCATTAATTTTCATTTAAATAAAGGTCATGTTTTTATTTTTATTGTTCTCCTTTCACTTGGGTTGACTGTGGGGACACAGTCAAAATCAATTGTGGGGGGAGACTCATCTTCTTTTTGATCTTTCATGTTTAATTTTTCATTTTTTTTCTTCCAAAACTAAAAAAAATATAGAAAAATTTTCAAAAAAAAAAATTAAGCATTTTGATTTATTTTTAAAGAAACACTATAGGATAAATATATGGTTTTGGTTTATTAATTTGAAATTTTTGAAAATTCATTTGTCTTAACAAATATAAAAATGAAGTTTGATTACAAATAATGATGGTTTAACTAGTATATAGTAAGATTCATACGTGTTAATTATGAAATACATCCTAATTGAAAATCTTTTTTTAAAAAAAGTGGTTAATTTAAAGTAAAGGATGTAACATTTTTTTGTTCTTCTAAGTTAAATGGTGCTAAGATGATTTTGCAAAACTCTCTTCGAAAAAAAATATACAAAAGATACTTCTTGTATATATGTACAGTTTTTAATAAACTCCTAGAGTCATGTGTTCACACTTGTGTGTTCACTCGCCAAGCTCTGTACCCTTCTCACGTAAGCCCGAAAGGCAGTGCACGATCGGTATATTTGGCCTTAGTTTATCTGAGTTTGGTGTGTGTATATAAAAATTATTTTACTAATAATGCCTATAGTCAATAGGTGTTCACACTTGTGTGTTCACTCGCCACGCTCTGTATTCCCCCCACATCAGTCCGCAAGGCAGTGCATGGGTAATATATCTGGCCTAAGTTTATTTGAGTTAGGCATATATATTGTTAATATCAATAAAATTTCCAAAAGAAAAAAATGGAGAGAGTAAGCAATTGAAATCCTAGCACTATTTTTAACTTATTTGATTTGACTTGTTATTGAAAAAAATGAATATACCACTTTGATAAACTTTGATAATCAACTAAGGATCCATTTTATAATTACACTTTGTTATCAACCGAAACAACGAGTTAAACTATAGTCTATTTGTTATGATAACTTAATTTTTGTTGCAAATTTCGACGAGTAAATGACTTAAATTTCAAGATAATGACCAAAACCTATATTTAACTTATTTGTGTCGATTTAAAAGTACACCCTTCATTTGTACATAATTTCAAAAACTTGCATTCATCTCTTTGTAAATAAATCTTGCATTGTGTAAATATTTTCATCCTTCATTTGGATTTTGTGGGTAGTATCCGCTGAAAACCCTCACGAGACAACACTCGTCCTACTGGGGACACCCAGAGGTTTAACGGCTTGTTGCATACGCTCAATGCAATCGTGCTCCCTACGAAAACGGATTTATCTTAGTTTTCCTTTATTCGAGGACGAATAAAAAGATAAGTGTGGGGGTATTTGATGTGCACATAAATGTGCATATTTTTACCACCATATTTAATCTATTTAAATTAAATAAATGATCATATCGGGTATTTTAACTTGTTTAAACCAAAATTCATATTATTTTCAAATCGTCACATATTCATCTTCATCCAAGGGAAAAATGGTCATTTTTGTGCATATATTAATTTGAGAAAATTTAATTAGAAATTTCTATATTATTTTATAGGAATTTGACTTCATATACAAGTGGTTTCATGAAGATATATGCATGCACAAAGAAGGTACAAAGGAATGTAGATGGAAATAATTCAAAGGCATGATAATGAAGGACCCCACCAACTCACCTCCCTTCATGTACAAATTAGAGGCTAACGCAGATGCTTATGGAATTAATGGCTTCATGTACACTTAAATGATGATTATGGGATGCTAATGATTACTTGGCCACCACACTATCTCAAGGGCAATTTGGGCATTCCCCAAAAAAGTGAATTAGGGTTTTAAACTTGTATATATACCCCTTATGCTTTATGTAACCCTCTTCCCCTTAGTCTCTCTTTAGTTTAGTTTAGGCTCACAAATAAACAAGCTCCTCTCTTTCTCTTTTTCATGGCTACTTAGCCATTTTTATTTTCATGTAATTTTCTTTTCTTTTTTATGCAATTTAATATATGATCTTTTCCCTTTCTTGTTATTTCCTTTCATGTTGTAGTGTAGATTTACTTTCATGCAAGTAGAATAGTTTTAATTCTTGTTAATTAGCTCTCTTTTTCATTAAGCTTTCATTTTCCTTTCATTTTGCTTTCATGTTGCTAGCTACATTTGTTAATCAAATGACAAATATGAGAGGCTAAACCTCTTCAATTTAAGGGTAATGAAGCTCTCTAATTATGTAGCTTCAACTATTTGTTAATTCATGCTCTCTTTTTGTGCTTAATGATGATGATAGAAATGGTTTACTGGTTGTTTTTGCTTTGAATTTGATAGCCTATATTGTTGACATCAAATAGGCTATGCTTAAACAATCACTAACACTAATTGCCTCTTCATCAAAATATGATTATGGCAAAAGAAAGTGATTTGAAATTAAAATTTGATGGTCTATATTTCTAATCAATAGTTAATAGGCCATACTTAAAATAGATTTCATTTTCATTGTCAAATTTCATGAAATTTAGTAAGTGGTTTAAGGGATGTGTTATAGTTTGATGGCTTATGTTGGCTAATCAGTAGCACAAATATGCTATACTTATGATAAACACATCAATTAAAGCACTAATGACCAAAAAAGAGAGACTATGATTTCATATGTGTTGAACTACATGATCTAGAGAGTGGATTTATTCTCTAAATTGTCATTTAACTCTTATATTTGCATCTCTTTTCTTTTAGTAAGTTAGCTAATTTTCTAATTCTCTAGCTTAACTTTCACTCGACTTTGATTTAATTTGATTGAATAGATTTTTAAAATCATCAATTCCCTGAGGATCGACCCGTATTCGCCACGTACTACAAGTGTATGCCGTGCGCTTGCGGTAAATTTAATTTGAAAATTTTCGATGGTTTTCTAATTCCGTAGAATTTCCGTCGGTTAAACATTAACATTGTCATTAAGATTGATCCTAAAGTCGATCTCTCTCTTAGGGGGTAGTCCCCTAACCTCCTTAAAAATGTCTGGGAAATCTCTAACGACTGGAACGGAATCTGGCTCTCCTAGTGATGAATACGGGAAATAAAGGAAGCTCAACATGACTGACCTCTATGGGTCGCAAGAAACCTCGAGAGTCCTACTGCTACATGCCTCTAGTCTAACGACTCTCCTTTCGCAGTCCAATATCGCTCCATAAGTGGATACCCAATCCATCCCCAAAATCATCCCATACCTTGAAAATCCCAGTACATAGGCGTCACAGTCAAATTCTATGCCTAGTATAAAAAAAATGTCAAACCCCTACAAATCATGGATAAATGTGCCGATCCTCCTATGTGGTTTGAAACAACTATGAGGTCTACTGCTAAAGAGATATCTAAGTGCGAACAATCAACCAAGGAACTAGAAATGAAAGAATGCGATGTTCTAGAATCAAAAAGTGTCCGAATAGGGAAAATCCAAAATAGTCCACTACTAGAAGATGCTGCATCCAAAGCCTGTACTTGCGCTATAGGTGCGCCTGCTCTCTACCCCATCCTGTGAGGACAAGCTCTACTAAGGTGACTAGGCTGCCCAAAGTTGAAAACACCTCCCCTTCATTATTTTATTCTTACAGTCCTTTGTGTAATGACCAACCAATCTACAGCTACGGCATTTCCCGCTTTTCTTTATCCGCTTCTGAGGTCCTCCTTCTTTCCTCTTGTCCTTATCCTTTTGTTCTTCCACCATGGCTTCTTAGAGCTCTCTGACTTAGGAACCTCTTTAAGCTCTCCCTTCAGCTGCCAAGATGCAGGTTGAACTCTCTGTCGGTCCTCCAATCCTAACAGCATAAACATTCGCTCTGTATCCTCTAACCTAGCTCGTGCCTCCTCGAAATCCTCTATGCCAGAAAACGTCTTTCCTTCGAGACTAGCGAAGTCCTTGCATAGCTTAGAAAAATTGGCTGTTGTAGGTGGATTAATGGGATCCCCACCTGCTGGTGTTGTATTGGGCACTTGCCCTTGCACTTCTGGTACCTTAGCTCTACGGAACTAGTTAGCCATACTATAAAAAGAAAAGATAATTTAGGTTCGAAAGAATCGAAAGAAGGTTGAACTGGACTTTGAGGGGATTTTTGTAATAACTCTTTTATATTTGAAACACTATTTCTATAATAAGAGTTTCTTTCTGAAAAAGACTTCTAGTTTGAAGATATGCTACTTTTAAAAATAGGTTACTTTTGGAAAAATACTTTATTTTTAAAACAATTTTTAGGAATCCTGTAACCATAGGCTCTGATACCAAGTGAAACACCTCACACCTCTTAGTATACCCAAAAAGGGCACACTAATGAATATGGTGCATTATAGGTATAGCTAATAACTTTACAGAGACTAAGATTCACAAGACAAATAAATAAAACAGCGGAAACATTTAAATAGTAACTCATTAAAAATTAAACTTCATAAATACATCATAAAACCAAATATGTCTCAAATACCATATACACATGTCTTATGAAAAATACCATCTCAGTCACAACATCAGAGTACATAAAATCATAAAATCATCCCTCTCATCAAGTACCAGTACATCCCAAGTCAAATGAAAATAAAACTGGAAAGAAGAAGAAGAAGAATACATGAAGAATCTCCAAGAATATCTCTCCACGAATGCTGAAAATCTACTACCCTTGCCTCTGCTGGCTTATGGGCGGAAAAGGGGAAAATAAAGGAATGGGTCTGACTAAAAGTCTAGTGAATGAAAGTAATTACTAGTGTTTTAAAGCAAGATAAGGATAATAGACTTTGCAACGGTTCTAGTATAAAAGGGAATAAAGGAAAAGATAAAGCTGGAATAAAATACTGTTTAACTGTTTGCTTTGCTTAGATAGTTTCGATTGGATTGTTTGCACTTTTCTAATACTGCTTTGATTAGGCTGAAATCCCAAACCTAGTTTAATTAGGCTAAAGTCCTAATTCTACCATTTGATCGGCCTTCTATCTCTGTTGTGCCACTATGAGCTAGTCCCATCCTGTGGGTCCCACAGTGAAAAGACACTTGTTTGGTGCTATGTAATTAATAGCGACTTATATCCCTGCTCTGAGGCCGCAGGCTCGGCCACCGTCGGCTCGCACTATCTGTTGCTCCTTCTTTTGACCTCTTATTTACCATTACTTTAGCATAAGCATGCCCAACCTCACCTGATCTATTGTGAGACCATCAGTCCTAGTCTGACAGGGTCCTACCCAGCCTCACCTAAGTGTTTGTGAGACCATCAGTCCTAGTCTGAAAAAAAGGGAATGCTGCCGGTACGGGTCCTAACAAACAAAATCTAGTTGCATCCCTTACCCAAATCCCCCGATTTGAGCTTCTATCTATTGACCTCTTATTTATCATTACTTTAGCATAAGCGTGTCCTAGCCTCACCTAATCTATTGTGAGACCATCAGTTCCTGACTGAAGGGGAATACTACCGGTACGGGTCCTACTTCTATCTTTGCTTATTAACTTAATGTAAGTCTTTACAATAAGCCTCTTCTGTTATTTCTGCTCTGTTTGCTTATTAACTTATTCTAAGTCTTAAAATAAGCCTCTTCTGTTATCTTTGTTATACTTGCTTATTAACTTAATTATAAGTTCTAAAATAAGCCTTTTCTGTTATCTCTAATTATAACATGTGTGTTATAATTTTGCTTATTAACTTAACCCAAGGTCTAAGTTTAAAAATAAGCTTCTTCTGCTATTTCTTCTATTTTCTCTTTTTAGTTATAATTACATGATATAACTATCCTTGCAAATGTCTTAAGTTTGTCTATTTCTGTCTTTGTCCGATTTATTACAGTTCTTCTTACTTTACATCTATTTTTTTTAAATTTAGTGTTCTTATATTTTAGTCCATATTAGCGAATTATTCTCTTCTATTTATTTATTCGGGTAAAAAGGAATAAAAAGAAACTAACATTTACAGGCTAAATTTCAACTAAAAAAGAATAGATGTAAATAACAATAAATGACTGTAAATAATTGGGAAAAACTGTAAATAACAGTAAATAATTGCAAATAACTGAAATAAAATAGCTAAAAAAAATAGACTGGAAAGAAATTCTAAAATTTACTTGCAAATAAACTATAAATAAACTTGCATAAAGGTTATCCCAAAATTGTAGAAAAACTACAACTAGTAGAAACCATATTATTTTAAATTAGTTAAAAATCTAAAATAATTACTAAACACTCACCTATGGTCCTTAGCTCTTTTCCTTAGCCTTCCTGGATCCACTTTTTGGGTATAAAATATTTTATTTAAGAAGATCTTCTACTTAGAAAAATATTCTTTTTAGGGTCCAGCCTCAGGCAATGGAAATCTGAATGAGAAAAATAGCTAGGCCTAGGGTCTTATTTATTGTGTCACTTGGGGATCTCAGGCCATTGGTTTTGAAGATTAAATCTGGTGCAACCACGTCATAGGCTCGCTGGGAACGATCGGATGGAAGCACGAACGCACAAGATCGAATTAAAATAGAAAAACACGTCATTTCTTCATCTAGACGAAAGCTCATCCAAATGATTTGGCGGGTCAACCCATCTGTCGACCCTCATAAGCTGGGGGTCGACCTATAGGTCGACCCAGCTATGGGGACGGTCGACCTGACCTATATTTTTTTCTTTTTCTTTGTTTTCTTGTTTAATTCGTATCTCCTTAATTCTACCTTGGATTTTGACAATCTATATATGAAAATTGACCAGAAAATTACACGGACACAATGGTACAACTCCCGTGGCTCAATTCTGATAATTTCACAAAGTTATTTTATTATTTAATTAATTCTTATAGCTTAAATTTTGGGTTGTTACAGAAGATTACCTTCATCCTCCCTATGGTCACTTGATATTCAATTTCTGGTATGGTCATGACTCCTGCATCGATATCGGTGATCATTTTGTCCTTTATTGACCTTAATTTAAATAATGGAATGAGAAGCGTTAGGTGCAGCTACCCTTGGTTTATCATCATCCCTGTCTGGTTTGGCTCCAAACCACTTCCCGGGTCCAGCTTTGGGCTAAACTCTTCCTCATTTCATCCCTCTAGCATTCCTTCTTCTATCTCTTTGACTTTCTTGATCAGATTCCTTATTAGAGTGCAATCCCCTTCGTCTTCTAGATCCTCTATATTGGATATCTCTTGTGTTCCAAAGTTGTGACCAATAGTTTATAGCTGCCCCAAGTGTGCCATGATTTGGTCCACTATTGCTTACTGTTGGGTAACGAAACATTTGTTTTTCTTGGCCACAACCTAATATGGGTCGCATTTTTTAATTAACTCTGCTAGCATTGGAGTGCTTGATGAATGATCATTCTCATTGGCAGTTGTTTAATTGGGTGCGGTAGTGTTCCCTGAATACCCGCTGAAAGCACCGACCTTATTCTTTGAGCTCTAAAGCATGTTGAGAATTAGCTCTCAAAGAAAGCACCAAAATGTTTGCACAAAAAGTGGACAAACACCTCCACTCTATTTATTGTAGAGCTGTGAATACGGGGTGTACAACATAGTTGTTATATTTGTATTATGATCGATTTTCAAAAAGCAGATCACATATAGGTTATGTAGAAAGTAATTGCAGTAAAGTAAGAACACAACGATTTATAGTGATTCGATCAAAATGTGTCTACATCAACTATCCATTGTCATTATTCTTCATACAGTTCTTTAGTACAATGCTTGAGGTATAAAATATGATGACCAATTGCTCAATAGAAAGTAAGAAATAGACCCAAAGAAGTATGTTCAGCCACTCCTTTTTGGTTATTCCAATTCGTTTATTCCTGCTTTCCTATTCTTGTTCGGCTGTTCTTGTTGGCCTACCCTATTTGGTTGTCCTTGCTTGGAAGTTCCTGCTAGGTTGTTCCTATTAAGCAGTTTCTGCTAGGCTATTCCAGTTAGGCTGTCCTTGTTGGGCTGGTCCTATTAGGCAGTTCTTGCTAGGTCGTTCCAAGCTTTCTCTGACTTGTTCACCATTACTGCTGTAAGCTTGGCTCTTTAGAATTCTCCCTCATTGTTTTTGGATGCTTTAGTATTTATAGGAGTGAAGGTATATGGAGTCAGCCTGATAAGATAAACAGTTTCCCTGTATAACATGCTCGATTCAGTCATTTCCATATATAGAGGATACGCTCCAGAACTTCCATATATTCAAGATTGCCTTTCCATATATGCTTTGTTCGGTCCGGTGGTAGTTGGGTTGGTGTTGCTTAGTTTGATGGTCATGCCTTGGTTCAGCCAAGACTGGTTCGGCAGTAGGCTATTGATCAGGAATTTGTGTTCTATAGACAGTGTTCGATGATGCTTGGTTTGGTTGAGCCTTGGTTCGGTATTGCTTGGACCTATGGTTTGTTGGTTCTACAATAGTTCTAGTTCGAAAGGTTGTTATTTCGATGGTTTTTCAAGTGCTAAACATACATCCTTGTCTGGTAGCTTCATTTCTATTTAGTAGTTGGACCACCGGATAGGAATTTTTGTCTGGTTGTTTGATTACCGAACATGCGAGTATGATGTGATTTGCTCTATCTTTTCCCATGGTCCACATACCTTACTTTAGAAGCTTCTTGCCTCTTTGTTCAGGGTGCAAAGCAATGATGCTCCTATGATTCGGTTCGGCAAGACTCTGTTAGGCAAGGATTTTTTTAGGCGGCCTCCAAAGCTTGGCTGCCATTATTGCTAATCCCTTCTCCTTCCCTGATTGTGATCATCCATGAGGTATTTATAGGTGTGAGGTTAGATAGAGACCTATTTGGTAGTAAGCGGTTAGGCAGTAAACAGTTAGGTTCTCTATCAGATCATTTCTCCTGTTCCATATTATAATCCACTTGCCAAGAATCGAACTCCTGACCTCTCTATTGGAAGCTTGACGCACAACCACTTGAGCTACATACATTTTCGTGCCAATAACTCCTTTATTTTAATTCAAAATTAAATTAAACTTGGACAAATAGCTTCGTATCATTGAGTAGAATATTCCACTGCCTCTGAATGTTCCATTTGCTTGATGTAGGTAGTATCGAGTCGGTTAGGTGGTGGACAAATTTAAAGATAATCATATCTTACAATTCGTAGCTTGGACTGAGATGCGGTTTTGACCTAGGTGCATGTCCTAACCTTAGGAATATTCTACAAGTGCCTTTAGTATATTTTTTGTTGTGCCAAATTTGCCCCTCACACTACGTCTTGCCCTTGCGATTACATGATGACACCTTTATTATTCACCTTCCGATCGTTTCTATGCTCCTTGATGTCTTTTCGTATTCACTATATTATGGATGAAAGTGCCTACAACAATCCTAGACCTTGAAGAAGTTGTAAGTGATGTGTCACCCATGAGAGTGGTCGAGTCAGTCAACACACCATTCATGCTGAGACCATCTTTAGCCAGGAAGAGACTACAACTTATGATGTGTCACCTAAGAACAACCTCGAGCTGATCAGTGCTCTGGTTTATACTAGGACCACCTAAAACGACGAAGCTACATCAACTGGCAACATGTCACCCAAGAGAACCATCGAACCCAACAACACTCAAGTTTGTGATGGGACTGTCCACCACATTGAATATCGAGATGGCATAGATCCCATTTTCTTAGCACTCCCTAGAAAATAAAATAGCTCATCATGGCGTGGAATGAGAAATCCGTATCCCACTAACAAGCGGGAACATCCAACACAACAACTCCTACCCCCTCAACTTCGGCAGACTCATATGTGAGAGTCAGGGGCAATATCAATCCCTCGACTCGAGCATGGACGTTTATCTTGGACAAGGATGCCATAAGGCGCATAATTTATGTGATGTACTAATGTGACATAGAAACCGACCCTAATCTAGATGATGACCCACTCGATCCTTGCATGGGAGATTCAAACATTGATGAGGGATTGGCCCTCCATTCGAGTTGATATCTATGGACGGTGCCAACCCTAGCAAAGTCATCCAGATCAACACCGAGCTCAGCCTAGTAATCAAAGATGAGCTGGTACAATTCCAAAAGCAATGTAAAGACGTCTATGCTTGGAGACATGCCAACATGGCCAACATCGACCTAAGGATTATTTTCCATTTAATGAACACAACTCCCATCTAGTGGAAGCATAAACCACTCTACCTAGAAAGGTAGTGAGCTCTTAATAAAAAGGAAAATAAGCTATTGGCTAATGGCTTCCTTCAGGAGGTACAATATCTGGTCTGGGTACCAATCCAGTACTTATCACGAAATCAAAGGGTCTTGAAGAACTTGCAAAGACTTCTTCGGCTTCAACAAAGCCTTCCCCAAAGGCAGCTTTCTATTGCCTTGCATCAATCAGCTAGTAGGTGAGATCAGTGGACAAGAGCTCCTCACTTTCATGGATGCTTATTATGGATGCAATCAAATCACTATGCATGGCCTAGACAAAGAATACACTTCCTTTATCACAAACATCAGCCTATATTGCTATCGTGTCATGCCATTTGGGTTACAAATGAGGACACTACCTATCAACGGTTCGAAAACTATATGTTCTCAAAAGAGATCGATCAGTCCATAGAGGTATACATGGCTGTCATGCTGGTGAAGTCAGACGAGGCTGTGGATGCATATAGAACTTGGCTAAGACTTTCCACATCCTAAGTCAATACAATATGAAGCTGAATCCAAAGAAGTGTACATTTGTCGTTCGGTCAAGAAAGTTCCTTGGATTTGTTGTGATCACAAATGGAATTGAAGCTAACCCAACAAAATCCATGGCATATAAGACATGTAGCTCCCGAGAACTATAAAGCAAGTACAAAGCTTCAACGGGTTGGTTGCCTTCTTTGAGTCAGTTTGTGTCCAAGGCCAATGATCTTTGTCTTCCCTTCTTCAGCCTCATTAAGAATGGAAAGTCGATTGCTTGGAATGATGAGTGTAATAAGGCATTTGAAGAACTGAAGCAACATTTAGCTACTCCCTTGGTATTGTCCAAGCCCATCGATGGGGAGGATCTATACCTTTACCTTGCAGTGTCTGACCATGCGATCAGTGGTGCATGGGTAAAATAAGATGAGAAGATTCATAAGCCAGTCTACTATGTCAGCAAGCGGTTAGCAGGTCCCAAGACAAGATATACAAGGTTGGAATAGCTAGCTTTTATGCCTGCTCATAGCAGCCCAAAAACTTGTACCATATTTCAAAGCACATCCAATCAAAGTCTTGACTAACCAGCCCTTGAAGCAAGTTCTCATCCCACCCGACACAACGGGTCGGCTCCTGAAGTGGTCCGTCGATCTAGGAAACATCATATAACTTTCTATCCCTACACTTCTATCAAAGGCCAGGCCGTTGCAGATTCCATTACCGAGTGCTCAAGCCTGGGCAATGATCAGGAAGAGACCATCGCCAATCAACAAGCTTGGCCCCTATATGTGGATATGTAGCATCGAATGAGAAGGAAGTAGGGGGTAGCATGGTCCTCATCAACCCCGAAGTTAGATAACTTTATTTTACGATCCACTTTACCTTTAAGGTGACCAATTCCGAAGCCGAGGATGAGGTTGTCCTGGCCGGTCTTAGGATGGTAAAGGAGTTGCATATGGATTCCATCCATTTGTTCAGCAACTCATCGCTACTAGTCTATCAAATTGGCGATCGTTTCCAAGTCAAAGGAAAAACACTTGCCTTGTATGTTGCAAAAGCCAAGAAGATAATCATCACCTTCACCAAGTTAAAGCAAGAGCAGATTCCCAGAGAGTGGAGTGTGGTGCTAGATGGGGAGGTGCAACATTTTTAGGTCATGGGGGTTGTTGTTCTAGGTCACGAGTTGGAGGGGTTGGCCGAGCTTGAAGTGAGCGGCGCGTCGCGAAGCTTGCGCGAAGAGAGAGTCGTTGGCAAAGTCAAAGAAGGATTTCACGGACTGGAGTGGCGAATTGGGTGTGCGTGCATAGGTGCTGTGCAGTTAAAGCGCTCGGTAGATTCAAAGCGGTGGAGGTGCAAAAAGTCATAGCGGGGATACAGCGAGGATATAGCGGAATATAGCGGATGACTCTAAAATAACATATAAAACTCGTACTTAATGTTTTTACAAATATATAAATGGTAATTAAATGAAAAATTATCATTCAAATGATTTATAATTAATACATAAATAATTTTAAATAAAAACATGTGCGAATATACTTTAAATAAACGTAAAACTGTTATATAACATAATTGAATTTAGTAGAATATTAGAGTATTTTCATTTCTGAAAATATATTAAAAATTAAATCAAAAAAATTAGTTTCATAATTTTTATAATATATAAATGCAATTTTTCAATTCATTTTATTAAAGAAGATATAGCGGAAATAGCGGAATATAGCGGGAATAACGGGATATATCGGAAATAGCGGGGCTTAAAGCGGAAAGGCTATATTTTGGGGCTATATGGAAATATCGTAGCGGTGGAAATCCGCTATGAGATATAGCGGGGTTATAGCGGGGTAATAGCGGGGCATTAACTACACAACATAGGTGGGATTAGGCATGCATGTACAAGAAAAGTATTAAAAGAGAGGACAAATGATCAGTGAGTGAAGGTGATAATGGTGATTAATTAAATTAATTAATGAATATTTTAATCTGTAATCTTATAAAATGAATATCTTCTCCATGTGAGGTCCAATCGAGACACGGTCTTTTCCATTGCACTCGTAGGAGCATTATTTACACACTAGATTTGATTTCATCAAGTCTATAGAAAGTAAAATTTTGAGCTAAAATCGAATGTCATTCGATTTTAGATCAAATCGAAATGCTTAAGCGACAACCAGAATTTTGGTGAGTTAGCTTAGATTCGGATGAATAGTATATGATATATGGGAGATATAAATTATTGTTTTTGTGCTTGAATGATTTATGTGTTTGGTTTGGCTAAATTTCCACTTTGAAAAGCAAATGGTATATGAAATAAAATACAAAGAATTTTGTAGAGGAATCCGGATTCCTCGGCTTTATGATTTTAGTTTTCAGTTATATACATGTTGAATAGATTGTTGAATGTCAAAACTTTGTAGTTTGCCCATGTGGGATATGACATTGATATATGTTAAAAGTTGGACATCTTTAGTGATAAAGGTCATAGTAGCATTGGTTAAGTGTTATAGTAGTTATTGGCCTCATTACAGTATTTTGGAAATAATATTATTTGCTGGTTTGCTTTGAAATTGGTTTTGATTTAGAGAATTATTTTTAAATGCGACTTTTGGAATTTTCTATGGCATTTTATTTAAAAATGGTTTTTGAACTTCTTTATTTTAATCCAATCTTTTTGGAAATGTTTTAAAAGTATTTCGAGAAGTATTTATTTTATAGAAAAGTTAATATAGTAATGAATGTTTACTTTAAAGTAAAATAAAAGAGAATTTATCTTTTATAATTAAGTGATTCTTTTTTAAAGGAAGATAAAAATATTTTGGAATAAACATTTGTGAAACACTTTATATAAAATATTGTGTAAAAGTCTAGATTTATAAATGGTATTTTTTAAATAACAGAATAGCTTTATAAATGATATATTATATAGAAGGTAAATGATATCGTTTTGGTAAATTAAAGTAATAAATCACATTTGTGAATTTATAGTGATATATAGAATGATCATTTTTATGGAAAGTATTTAGTCCTATATTGAAACCAAAGATTTGTGATAAGTATATGAGATTTAAATTAGAAGTTTTATAGAGGAGATTTATAAAAGGAGTTTTATAAACAGAAAGGGGTTTTATAAAGGAGATTTATAAAAGAAGTTTTATAAATAGGAAGGAGATTTATAAAAGTGTTTTGTAATTATTTTTAAAAGAGATTTATAAAAATAAGTTTTATAAAAGGAATGAGATTTGATTTCCATAAATGATCAATTTAAATTATGGTGGTACGGAAAGTATTCTTTTCATACTTAACACCAAATTCCGAGGTAGGAAACTCGTTCCTATCTTGAGAATTAAGAATGTATGTCAAGGCAAGGATAGTTCTCTAACTTATCCGACTACATTGTTAATCGAGGGATAGTAAAAGTTTGAAAACGGAAAGTAGGGATAAGTATATTTGGTCTAATTTACATACAATCAATTTGCTTACACCAAAAAGAAAAGTGGTTTGGGTTTACAGTAACATGTTTTAAATGACATTTGTTTTAACCCAAAAAAGTATGGATTTGGAAGTAAAATCTATCTTAATATTTTGTTATTATACTTGTACCATTGAGATAAGTATATGGTTACATTTTCTAGGTATTGAAAGTGTAGTGGTTTGTAAATTTACTTATACCGTTGAAATAAGTATATAAATACTTTTCCAAGTATAGGGAAGGTTTGTGAATATATCTTTTGTAAAAGCTATTTTAATATGAATATTTGAAAGGAGATTTTAATTAATGAAAGGGTTGAGTAAAGAGGCATGGTGGTTGCTTATGTGCTTAACCAGGGTTGGTTTCCATATGGAATATAATCTTTGTTTGGATTGCTTGTTTATTTGATAGTTAAATAACCAACTATCAAATCTTGGTCAGTTGAAACTATCGTTCTCGATTTGGAGATATCTGGATTGGATATGTTATCCGAAAACCACTTCGAACCGGCATAAGTGCTCGAATTGGAGACATTTTAAAGATGATGGAATCGTAGACAGAGTTCTTTAAAGTGCAAGGGCTACTTGCTACTAATTCTAAGGATGTAATAGAAGCAGTGCTTTCGGTTTGTTCATATCCTAAACAACTTTTATGGATGAATGCTGGAATTGCATTGTTGCTTGGAGGGCAGTGCGAGCATTCCAAGTGGGATTTGCTAAAAAGTTAAAACATAGCCTCAGGCCTCATACCTGGTATTGACTAAAACATAGGATATGCAATAGGGCTATGCGGTTCACTACCATAAGGTATGGTTATCACGCGATCTTGATCGATATTGACCTATTTATGTATGCCAGTGACTTCGTATATGTTAACCCAAAAAATGGATCAACACCCTGGATAGAGTGTGAAAGCACCATCCCTGTTTATTAGAGCAAATAAAATAGAGAAGAAATATAAAAGAGCATAAATAGTAAAGAGACAAGAAAAATTTATAGTGGTTCGACTGTTAACAAAGCCTATGTCCACTTTATAACTTTATATTAACTGACTGCTGTTACAAGTTGAATCGGATTACAATATGTTATCCATAAAATATTCTCAAGAATAAATGTATGAAAGAAGGAGAAAAAGAATTGATAAAGATCAGAAGGCATTAGGATGGACTACTTCAACAATTAGATAAAGCTTTCGAAAAGAAAAGGATGGCACCAGCAGCATCTTTCAAAGAGGTCAAAAGGACGTTTCGACAAAGTTTTGGATAAGCATAGAGCTTTCGACGAAGTCAAAAGGTACCTTTCGAAGGCAAAGATTAGCATACTTTCAACATTTCACGCAAAACCATTCGAAGCGATTGGTTTCGTCTACATCTACCTCCTCCAGAAAATGATCGGCCAAGTTAACCCTTCAAAAGCATATATTAGCCTTTCGAATTGGTTAAAGCCATTCTCACTTATGAAGAAAGAGATAAGGTTATGTACTAGTCAGATGGAAAGCTTTCAAATGGAGTCTCCGGAAGATGATCTCTCAATAATGTTTCGACTCATTTGAAACCCATAAAGCATATGTTTCGACAGCAATGAAAGCCAACACCCGTGCTAACTCACATAGCATACAAACAGTTAAAGGAAGAGCGCAGTTATACACCTTTCGACGGAGTCGAGGGTGGCCAAGCAGTACCTTTCGGTGAAGTCGGAAGTTATCAAGTAAATCCTTTCTATCAGGTTAAAAGCAATCAAACAAAGCATCTTCCAATGAAGTCGAAGGGAATAAAACAAAACATGAAGAAGCCCAGTCTTCAGCAACAGCGAAGGATGACCATATGACCCTTTCAACCTTTCAACTAGGTCGAAAGCCATGACTCAAGGAATACACATGAAAGCAGGAAAGCAAGTCTTCCGACCGTCTCGAAAGCAATTGGTCGAAAGGTGCTGACCCACACCTATAAATAAGACCCAAGGGGTCATGTTCGGGGATCAGATTTATTTCACTTCTAACTTGTATTTTCTAAAAGCTGGTAAACCCTAATTCCCAAATCAAATTAGAGGTTTGGTCGATCTTGTACAGCCGAGTTCAATAAAAGTGAGATTATGTCAATATTGATTATATAGTAATTCTAAGATTCTTATTTACACGGATATGTCAACCAACTATCAAATTAGTTGAAAGGATCTCCTTCGACTGGGTCGAAAGCTCTAGTTCACGTTTCTCTTTTTAGTTACAACTCAAATCCACAAGATAACAAGAGCCTACCCTATCGACGAGGTCGAAACCCTTCCAGCTCAACTATTTCCAACGTTCATTAAGTCCCAAACTTAAGCCATTTTATCAGTGTCGAAAGGTGGTTTCGATAGAATCACGAGACAAGCAATTTGAAAGGAATTTCTAAAGAGAAGTTAGCCCTTTCGAATGCGTCGAAAGGTATTAAAGTGAGATTTTCAGCCATCTTTACCTGCTCAAATAGCATTTTCTACCTTCACTTGTTCGAAAGGTAGCCACGAAGGAATCACTTATACTTCAAACCCTAATTTGAGGTGTTGAGAAGTTTTCTTGTCAACATTTTTGGCGCTAGAAGGAAGGCTTAAACCTACGATTCTTAATAACTTTCATCGCCGATTGATTGCAAAGAGCTCTTCATTCGAAAGGAGAAGATGGTAAGAGCAAGGAATGATAACAATGTACCAAATGGTTAAGCTGCATTACAATCAACTTTGGAAATAATATAGTCTTAACTTTGAGAATATGGAAATTGGGCAGCCTTCAACCCTAGTAAAATTGGAAAGCAATGAGATCAAAGTCCAGAATCTATAACAACAAACGATGGTTATGCAAGAACTTTAAGAGGTTCCACCTCAAGTGTCATTAAAGATAACGGAAGGTGAGGATGAAGTACATCCACCAAAATTAAAGCCAATATGAAAACCAAGGAAATCGAGCTAAAAGGCCCCTTGAGCAATCAAGTAGTCTGATCCAAAGAGACAGCGAAGGTTGCCACGAAAATGAAGCCGACCAAGAAGACATTCTGCACCGAATAATAATGGATATGCTTAAGGAAAAAAGAATTCCCGACCTAGAGAAATATGTTATTCTGTAGAAGACTCCTTTTTTAGAAGAAATAAAGGCAACCAACATCCCTTCTCATATTCAAATTCCCCCACTAAAGTATGAAGGAACTCTTGATCCAAATGACCACCTTGTAGCTTTTGAAAACTAGATGAACTTATATGATGCTCTTGGACCACTTCGTTTCAAACTTTTCCCGGTTACTTTTCAAGGAGAGCTATAAAATGGTACGAGAATTACCAAGTGGGAACTATCTATTCTTAATAGCAATTTACTTATGACTTCATGACACAATTCACTTTAGAGATTCAACTATGGATTTTAGCTTGTTGGCTACTATCAAACAAAAACCAAGAGATTTGCTTAGCGGATACTTTGACAGATTCAGTACAGAAGCATTAAAGGTAGAGTACAACTGACAAAGAAAAGCTTATGGTAGTTCGATCAGGATTGATCGAAAAAACCCCTTTTTGGGAGGACCTTTATGTTAATGGATGCAAAGATCTACAATATTTCTATCACCAAGCTGAAAAGTTTTTCAAATGGACGAAATGCATCATGCTATGAAAAAATTTCATCAAGAACATAGAGAGGAGAAATCCGACTTTAAGCATCCCGACAAGAAATCAAGGAAAAGTGGAAACCAGAAGAGAAGTCGGAAAGAGATTTCTAAATCAAATTATGTAATTCTAAACTAGCTACTCTCCTACATATTCACCAGGGTAAAAGGAAAGGAAAACTTTCCTATTCCTTATAAGGTCCGGAAATCTCCCAAACCGAATTACAGAGGTAGTTACTGTGATTACCATAAAGTGAACGGACTCGAGATCGACAAATGCCGCACTCTAGTAAAAGCAATTCAAGGCATGATTAAGTCAGGATTCCTAAAGGAGTTCATTAAAGAAACTTAAAGGAAACTTCTTGTTCAAGCTAAGAAGAAAGCAACTTAGCAATCTCAAAATGCAGACCCTATCATGTCTTGAAGTCTTGCAGCTTTAGTTCAAATATGAACACTTTTTATTAACTTGATTTGTACTTTGTATTGATCAAATATTAATACAAAATTCGAGTGTCATTATAGGTAAAAACAAAACCAGTCCATGGCATTCAATACACACTTGAAGCACGACAAATTTATAACTACCTGGGAAAGACAGCTTAGATGCCTAGTTACAAAATCACTATCAATGTTTCAATCAACACAATGCAAAGACTAACTTTCATGAAAGCTCGGGTCGCTATTAATCTTTCACCAGTCTCTGAGAAAATCTTACACATGGATCACTCCGTTACAAAGTAATCCTCACCAAGATGTTGTTACATATCTCTATTCTTGACAAATTATTTTACTAAAAGAAAGTTCCCTAACATATCTTTAAATAAAGACTATTTTCAATTACCCCATGATCTGTGGAAGACAAGTGTATCTATTTCAAGAACTGACTTGTGCATTCTTCCAAAGATACTATATAGCATTAGTGAATGCATGCAAAGGAATTCTAAATAAATAATCTTACTATTTCAAAGCTTTCTAAAATCATTGGCAAGGAAAAGCCTATTTATATTTTTCAAGAAAAAGTTTTAAAGCTATCAAAAGTTCATCAACATAAACTCATATTAGAATCCTACTCTCGATTAAAAGACTACAGGTTCATGAATCATGACCTCTCAGTCTCCTACTTGAGATCTAGGTCTCTACTATGAGAATGGTTTAAAGATCCTTGCAAGAGGCAGCACTGCAGAAAGATTCTTTGACCAAACTCTTTTTTAGAAAAATAACCCCTCGATATATTAGAGGGGTTCATTTACAAAAAATTCATTGATATTCAAAAGGATGTTCATAATCATTTTAATTGGCCAAAAATGATTTTCAAATACAAGTTTTAGCCTACGGCCAATCCATAGCATCTCCCAAAAGGAGAAGGGCCCTTCATTCACCAATAAGTCTACGACGGTATTCCGTAGCACCTCTTAGAGGGAGGGACATAAGCCTATAACAGTCTTCCGTAGCACCTCTTAGAGGGAGGGACAAAAGCCCATGACCAATCCGTAGCATCTCCTGGAGGGAGAATCAAAACCCCTAACATTCTACTTACCTCTTAGGGGGAGGGTCAAGATGAGTACCCACCAAAATGCCCCTATCGTTCAACTTACCTCTTAGGGAGAGGGTCAAGATGAGTACCCACCAAAAAGCACCTAATGTTCAACTCACCTCTTGGGGGAAAGGTCAAGATAGGCACCCATCAATAACCTTCTTGAGGAAGGACAACCTAACATACACTACATCCCTTAGAACCAAGGGAAGAGAAGAGGCACCTAACAGATAAAGAAAGGCAAAGATGTCTTCAACTTAGAACAAAAGTCAAAACCCAAAAGAATAAAGGGTTCAGGAAAGAAATCTATCTACCATCTATGATAAAGAAGAAGCCCAAGAGAGGGGAACAGACAAAAGGAAAAGGATAAGGATGTCCCACGCAATAACCAAGAATAAGTAAGACATACAAGACCAAAATCGAGAAAGACTAAGGATCAACTCACAACCTTCAAAACACTCGGTTTCTAGAAAGTAATTACTGAAAGTGACTGTGCTATAGGATCGTGTAATATGGATGAATGTATAAACTACTTGTGCGGAATAAAAACTAAGTAAATAAATAATGCAGTAAGGTAAATGACACCAGAGATTTTTATACTAGTTCGAACTCCCATTCTACGTTTACTCCCAGACTCCTTCTGGAATTAAACTAGCAACCATCACTTAACCCAGAGGAATAGGTTTACACCGCCTGAGCAACCAAACAGGACTTGTACCTCCTAAGCAACTGAATAGGACTTCTACCGCCTGAGCAACCGAACAGGACTTCTTTACAAATAAACAAAAGTATCTGACTGTAATATGCTCTTTAAAATAGCACTGATAAGTCAATGAATTACAATCTTCCTATAATCTTCTCCTTTATGATATATAGTGTAATGTGCTTGAAGAATGTGGAAGATAGAGTGATCAATGATCATAGATTGTATGCAGTTTGAGTGCAAATTGAAAATAGAGAATAAGAGATAAGAATTCAAGAATACTAAAATCAGTTAAGTGAATTGTTTGTTGAATTATTGATTCTATTTATACAGTTTTAAGAGTTGTAATGTTTGATGAAAAGGAACGATAAAAAGAAAAAGATGCAACCTTTAGATTAGATGATGTTTCTCTTCGTTGAAGAGAAGCATCCCTTTTGAAAAACTAGTCGTTATAGATAATAGCCGTTTGAATTTTCAATTCAGCCTTCTGATTTAGTTAAAATTCAATACAACAAGCAAACATGCTATTTTTGGCCTTATTCAACCGCCTGAATGATACCATTCAGCCGGCTGAAACTGCATAGAAAAATATTCTATGTTTCAGCAATCAGACGGCTGAATGGTATCATTCAGCCGGCTGATTTAGCCTGCTTTTGTGCATATGCACAGATTGTGTACGTGTTAGTGTGTATATACCATATCGGAGAGATTTTAACATATTTCTAATAATATACAGACTTTAAAAACAAAAGAATAATAACTTCATAGCTTTCTGAATCTGAATCTTCAATGAATCTCCTGCATAAATGATTAGTACACAATAATATTAACTTATATAGTTGTCACAATCAAAATGAATAAAATCGAGATTCTAACATTCTCCCCCATTTTGATGATGACAACTATATCAGTATAGATAACATATTTATATTACCATGAAACTTGTATGAATACTCCCCTGTCTATATGCACAATAATTTAAACAAATTTATACCAAATTTCTCCCCCTTTGTCATCGACAAAAAGGAAAGATATATGAAATACTTAAGATAACAGCATGTAGAGACAAAATGAAACATAGTAGTCATAACACCATAGAAACATAGTCATAACATCATATAGTCACATCATTACATACACAATCACATAGAACCATAGGAGTGTTAAAAGAATATTACAAACCAAATTATCATAATTGTTCATAGAGCATAAAAGGAAATCTAGATAGAAGGAAAAGGATCATTGCTATCATCATCTCCATTTTCAGAGCTCGAAGAAGACCATTGGAAAGGAGCTGGATTATAAGCTTCGGTAGAAGTTGAACCGGATCAAGAAATTTTGTCCTATATCCTGTTAAGAAATCCTTTTATAGAATTGAATTTCTTATCTATCTTCTTTTCAAGTGATTTGATATACCGATGAAGCTTCGATTGGTTTTGGGAGAGAATGATAATAGCTTGTCTAGATGAGGTATCTGGGCCAATAATTTGAATGGAATCGTCATCCTCTTCTTCTTCTTCTTGGTGAGTTTGTGAAGAGGAAGCGACATTTGTGTCACGAGGTTGGGAAATACCTCGTTCATTGTTTTGAGCCCATTCTTGGAAGGAAATTATATTTTAAGGAGGTGGACGGTGAGGAAGACCAATTAAGCCTAAGGTTTTAGCTCCTAATTCACTAATGGTTGAATATTCGAAATCCGAAATTTGAACACCAAAATTGAGTAATAGACGCATAATATAAGCCCCATAGTGAATTGTCTTGTATTTTCGTCGAATTGTGGTATCTTGAAATTCATCTAAAATTATTTTACCCCAGTTTACTTGTTGATGGGAGTATATATCATAAAGAACTTGAAAGTCTTGTTTGTATACTTTCTCATAGCTACCCGTGCGGGGTTGTAAAGAGCGAATAAAAGCTCGATGAATGAGATGAGCTTGGGGTCTCAAAGCACTAGATTTAAGCTCATTTAAATTTGTAAGTTGATCGGATAAGAAAAGGTGTGAAACTTCATCAAGATGAACCATATCAACTTCAATGTCATCTATGTATGTTCCTTGATATGGACAATGCAATATATATCCCAATCTCTATAAAGGCAAGAAAACTTTGAAACCACAAACTAACGACCAAACACAATTTTCACGGTTTTGGGGGTTATGGTGATCAAGATTCAGATTAGCAAGGAAAAGTTTAACCAAATGATGATTAATTTTGATATTATTTGGATCATACCCAATGTGACTTTCGAAGTGATTTTGCTCCGCGATCTCTCGAATTCTATAGGCTGCAAAATCGGGGGCTTCTTCGAAGATGTTGGAATTTTTCATGCTATTGAAGCGAGCAACAGTAGTGTCATTCCACAACTAAGCTCAGATTTGATCTTCGAAAGGTCCAGAGGTGGATGCTCTTGTCATTTTTGATCTTGGAGGCATGTTTGTTTGAAAATTTGAAGGAGAAAAATGGAGTTTTGAATAAATGGAGGCTAGTGTTTCTGTGGTAAGAAGGTAAAAAGTAAAAAAGTAAATTTATAGGTAGGGTAAATATGTGGGTAGAATGGGTTATTGGGTTAGAAACCCATGTTAAAAAAAATTCTGGGAATATTCAGCCGGCTGGGTTACTGTAATCAGCCGTCTGAATGCTTTCCCACAAGGAAACAACACAAAAATCAATATATTCAGCTGGATGTTTACAGGGAGGTCAGCCGGCTGAATCTGGGTAAAATTATACGTTTCATACAATATTCAGCCTGCTGTTCCTATGGGTTCTGTTAGCACCAAAATTGGTCACTAACCTCGTAGAAGAAGATTGTGAAGAGATATAAGTGATGAAATCAAATTAAACAGAGAAGACAGTGCTAATCTAAATACAGAAAGTAAGAACACCAAATTTATAGTGGTTCAGCGTAATTGCCTACGTCCACTTTGAGGTTAAACTTTATTGATCTTCTTTATAGTTGATTACAAATACAATTCATGAATCAAATACTTGAATGAAGTTGTTAAGTAGAGAAGATGAGTCTTGAAAATGGCAGAGTCTCCCCCGTGTTTTCTCTCCAAAAAAGGATCCTTTTCACTGTGACCCTGCTCCTCTATTTATAGGCAAAGATGGGCTGGAATTCCCAAGTGGGCTGATTGCCGAACGCTCCAGCCCGAGTACAGTGGTCGTCGTATGCCGAGCAAGGTTCGCCGAACGCTCTGCGCCGAACCATCCCTTCTATGCCGAACGGTATGTTGGTGTCGTGGGAAGTGTAGGATGGTTGTCTGTTGAGGCCGAACGCTCTGCGCCGAACCATCCCTTCTATGCCGAACGAGGTGGTTGATGTTTGGGAAGTGTAGGATGTTAGTCAGTTGAAGCCGAACGCTCTTCTTGACGCCGAATGCCCTTACGCCGAGTACTCCTGTACGCCGAACAGTCTCGTATGCCGAGCAGTCTTGACGCCGAGCACACTTGTCGCCGAGCACTTGTTGGATGTTGGGTGCCTCGCCGAACACTCCTGGCTATCAAGTGCCTCGCCGAACACCAGGGGATGCCGAGTACTCCTGTATGCCGAGCAGCCTTGACGCCGAGTACTCTGGTACGCCGAACAGTCTCGATGCCGGACACTAATGGATGCCGAGTACTATGCCGAGCACACTTGTCGCCGAGCACTCATGGATGTCAGTTGCTTCGCCGAACACTCCTGGATGGCCAGTGCTTTGCCGAACACTCCTTGATGCCAATCGCTCTCTGATGCCGAGCACTTATTGCCGAGTACTAGTTGCCTGGTCAAATCCCCAGGAAACACTTGCCCCCCAAAGTGTATTGCGTGGCCGAACGTGATGCGCTTTGAATCTGATACAATCTACCTCGGAGGTATCTTCTCGAGAATGCTAGCGAAGAAGGTGCAAGACGAACGAGATTTAGATGCCAAACGATACGCTCGAAGCCGAACGTACCTCGTGTGCCGAACGTCACACTGCTACGATGCCGAACCCTTCGGTGTTGACCGGTTCTACCGGGTATAGCCTCTTCAACTTCTACCTCCCTCTATATAACCAGGTCCTCGCCGTCTCTCTTCCCTTTACGCCTTCTCTTCAGCCATTCCTTAGAGACTTTCAACTCTTCCCATCCTACCAGATATAAAGCCTTTATAATCCATTCTCAACTTCGATCGTCGAATTAGGTATCCTTCCTCTAACAATTGCACTACTTCCATTTTAGGTTCATCGTGGTTTGCTCGTTTTGAGTTGTCTAATTGGGGATAGCTCCTCCATGCCGAACGATAGTAGGGTAGATGGGGTGTTGAACGGCGTAGTCTTTGCCGGGCGATCCATCTCTGTCGTTCGGTGTGGATGGAGAAGGTGTAGGGTAGAGTTGAAATCGTGGCAGAGCACCACTTTTAGCCGAACGATGACATTAGTCGACCAATACGATTGATACGCCGAACACTGACTTTAGCCGAACAATATAATTGACATGTCGAACAATGACTTTAGCCGAATAACATAACTGACATGCCGAACGATGACTTTAGCCGAACAGTATAACTGACATGCCGAACACTGACTTTAGCCGAACAGTATAAATGACATGTCGAACACTGACTTTAGCCGAACAGTATAACTGACATGCCGAACGATGACTTCAGCCGAACAACCCTTAGGTCGAACCATTACCTTAGTCAAACAAAGCAATTGCCGGACAATTCTTGGACCGGATAATGTCTTTAGCCGGTCAATACAAATGCCGAACAACATTAAAAATGCCGAACAGGATAGGTGTCTAGCTACACTTTAAGCCGGTCACTTTAGAAATCATATGTCTTCTGAATCTGGGACTGTAATCTCCTCAAGGCGAGCTTTTTGAGACGGTCAGCGATGACGGTCTTCGAAGGCGATGATTCGAAGCTAAATATTACATCTTTAGAACTTTTAGATTCCTATTGCCTGCACACAATTGCTTGCACTAGTTCACACACCACATGGGGGGAAAAATCGTGTTGCTAATTCTAACGTTCAACGTTTTTTAAGTATAGCTCTCTCAAGCATTTAGCCAGGTTCATTATTTATTCGGGATCTCGAGAAAATCTAGTTCTGCCACCATATCTGACAGGCCTGGGCCGTCAGTAAGGCAAGGAGCCGCAGATGCTTCCAACCCGTCAATCTCTTCCGCTCATAACTTGGCGCCCGATGCTCTGGAGTCAACCATCTTACTGGACAATCCGATCGATTCTCAAGCCTCGAAGATCAACGAGGCCGCTCTGCGACGGATATGTTCCATTCACGGGATTCCCTTTGCTGACGTGTTAGTTCCTTCGAGACACGACCGACCTCATCTGCCCCCAGTCGGGTACACAGCCTGCAACAAGTTCATGTGTTGGATGGGCAGCGTGCCTCCGTTCAATTTATTTCTCCGGGATGTGCTGCAGTATATAGACATAGCTCCGTCGCAGCTGCACCCGAACGGCCATGCGTTTCTATATGGGACTTATTTACTTTTCATGGCCGTCTTCTCCAGACCTCCAACCCCCGGCGATATCCGATACATTTATATGTTCAAGAGACGGAAAGATAGCCCTTCCTTCATGTTCCTCGAGCCATACCACAAGTGCCAGATCTTGACAGGAGCCTGTAGCAAATTCGCCCTGTACAAACAGGAATGGTTCTATGTGCGCTGCCCTTCCGGTTTCGCTAGGAGATGGGTTGAAGGCAGTAAGTCTCTCTGCCGAGTTACTATTCGTATTTAACCCGAGCATGTCTTTCCTAACTTTCTGTTTCATCTTTTTAGGTATCAGCCCACGCCCGGAAGGCCGAGGATATTCTGATGCTGTCGATGCGATTAGAGCTCTTCCGGCCGAGGATCGAGATATCCGAGCTATCATTTCAAATGAATCGCTGTCGGGGTTCGGCTTGCTAGCTCCTGGTCGTCGGATCAGCCTTCCAGAAGGTGTTACAATTCCCAAACCTTCATCTGGTAAAGGGAAAAAACTTGCCGGACCGCCGTCGCGTCGCGCTCCCGACGCGCATGAAGAAAGCGAGCGCAAAGAGGATGATGCCCCCGAAACTCAGGGCGAGAACGTGGGTCCCGCTTGGAATCCGGCAATCGAAGTTCAGGACATTGAGACATCATCCTCCCCTTCGAAGGGAAAGAAGAAGTTGAAATACACGGTTCAAAAGGAGAAAGTTGGTGGCACCTCAAAAGTTACGCCTACCCCTCCTGAGAAAGAGGCTTCTTCGCAGCATCTGGAAAGTTCCTTGAGAGGTCTATCGAACCTTTCTATTCCCGAAGACATACTTAATTACGGGTTCGATGATCCTGAAGCTCTCAAATTCTCTTCGCCCGCTAAAGGCAATGTAGGAGTTCAACTCCCGGCTCAAAGAGACAATACTCCGATTAGCAAAGATACACGAACGGGTCCGTCGGGGGGAACACTTAGGATACACACGCACATGCGCATTCCATAATATACTTCCAGTCTTTTTAATTCGTGAATTCTCCTTAACTCGTTGTTATCTCCCTTCTTTGCAGGTGATATGGGCCGCTCACACGGACTTGATCGCCTTCAGGGGTCTTCTATATTCCATCACTCCAGACGGTATTCCGGTTCAGGCAGACGCCGGGACCGAGGTGATTATGAGGATAGGGACAATCGTCCGCACGAGTCGTCTCATCGCAAGAAAGCACACTATCAATCGTCCCAGTCCCGCGATCTTCCTCCTACAACTGAGCCGGATAAAGAGAAGTCTTTGCAGAAGGGTTATCAGTCTGATGCTGCTCGAGAACAACATTCCAGTTCATCGAGTACGAGGCAAGTTCGAGAGCCGCGTAAAAGAACGGAATTCTCTAAGCCTCCTCCTCCTACTCCTGCCGTGGACCCAACTGTTGCGGAAAAGATGGTCGACCTTAAGGCCAAGTTTCCGAAAATCTGTTTTGACGGTTTGAAATTCCTCCCGGCCATCCATCACATTCCCGGGCACGTGAAGCAAAGTGCCATTGCCTGCAACAATGACGTCTATGTTCAACATGACGCATTCGTGCACTTGGTGGAGAAGATCTCAGAAGTATCTGTCGAGCGTCAACACGAGATTGACCGTCTGAATCTGGAGGCTGACAGCGATAAGAAAATCATCAAACTCCAAGACGAAGAACTCGCCTCTTATAAGTCAAAGCTAGAAGCCGCTGAACAAGGTGCAAAAGATACTGCTGAGGCAGTTACTCGCTTAGAGGCGGCTCACAAAAAGGAGCTTGACGAAGCAGTTCAGCGCAGCGGCGCCCTTGCCCTAGAAAAAGACTCTGTCCAAAAAGAAAGGGACGCGCTCGCTACTCAAGTCAAAGAGCTGAAAGAACAACTCTCCAAGGAGAAAGAAGACAAAATAGCCGCTCAGGAAGAATCACAGCGGTATTGTGATGAGATTGTTGCTACCCGACTCCTGAAGGCAAAGCTCGACGGTGAACTTGCCGGGGTCGAGAAAATGAAGGATGAGGCCCGTGAGGAGGGCAAAAGAATGGCTGTGGAGGAGCTTGATTCTCGCCTTGAGGCGGCCGCAGAGGCCGGCAGGGAAGAGGTCAAAAGTATGTTTGACCCGTTGATCGCCGAGTACGGAGCCCGCGTCCTTATGCACCGCGACCTAACATTCTTGGGTGACGGCTACCACGAATCCCTGGCTGAGGCATGGGAAACTCTGATAAAGATCAAGAAAATCGAGTCAGGCTCCGAAGAAATCGACGAGGATGCATTGGTGAAGGAGTTCCTGAGGGGGAATGAGCCATCGGATTTATCCGCAGCATTGGCTCTTTATGGCAAAGGCTCTTCCCCTTCGAAAGAGAAGAATGACGAGGCTGGCCCGTCAGAGGCCGACGCTACTACTCCTCACATCGCCACTCCTTATGCTGCTCAATCGGCCGGTCGGTCGACGCTTGATCCATTCGAGCAGCATGCCAGTTATGATCCCGAAGATCCCGGGCTCGGCGTTCATGTGCTGTCACCTATCCTGGAGGGTGAAACCCCGCGCGCCACCGATAGCCAACCGGATCCTGGTAGGAAATCCTTCTTTCTCTAGAAGTCGAAGAGATCCCGTCATTTTTCAGCAGTGGTTATTCGTTCTAATGCCCACTTCTTATATTTTCGTGCAGGTCGTTCTGACACCGAGCTAACTCCGAGGAGCGATGATGCCAAGGAGGAAGCGGGGAAAACAAGCGACGTTGCTCACGCAGGGGTAACTCCCGGCCCAGACGCTCAAGTGATCGGGGCGCTTGATGATGACAAACTTGATACTTCGTCTCCTGCCGAAGGAAGCGACGAAGTTAAAATCACTGGCGCCTCTAAACATACTTCAGAGATGAGCATGAAGGATCGTCTCGCCGACGAGGAGAAGAGAAAGGTCAAAGTCAAAGTTGAATCTGAAGTCCTGGAACTCACTAACCCGCGGAACAGACCTCTGAAAATCATTCTCCCGGGCAGGTCCAAACCACTAGATGTTCCGTCTCCTACTCCTGACTCCGTCTCTTTAGCAAGCAAAAAGTCCAAGAAAAAACGTGAGGGAGAGGAGACGTCGGAAACACCAAAGGCAGACAAGAAGAAGAAGTCGAAGAAATAATCGATGCACTTGTTCAACAAGTTTCCTGAGTAAGCTTTGTAATTGTTTTTATCTCCCATGATTTGTAGTTTGTATAGAGAGGTCTGAATTTTGTAGGAGTGGTCATGTATCCCCATTTTGGACTTATTGAATAAAGTTTTAGTTTCTTTTGTGTTTGAATGCTTCTCTTGTCTTTATTTGGTTTGCTGACTAATTGTAGCCATAACTCAAGTTCTTATGAGTTGCATTATCTCCCAGTCCATTCTTGCGCTGTTCAAACATTTTTTGGACGTGGCGTACCTCTCGTCCCACATCTTTCGAGTACTTGGACTTCTTGCAGACTCTGTGTCCCGGGGACTTGGAGGCTTGAAATAGTTTATGCTCTAGTCCGCGCTTTGGGGATTCGGAGATTTGGGATCGTTTATACTCTAGTCCGCACTCGGGGGACTTAGAGTACTCCGATCCGCGCTCCGGGGATTCGGAGATTTGGGATCGTTTATACTCTAGTCCGCGCTCGGGGGACTTAGAGTACTCCGATCCGCGCTCTGGGGATTCGGAGATTGGAATCGTTTATACTCTAGTCCGCGCTCTGGGGACTTAGAGTATTCCGCTCCGCACTCTGGGGATTCGGAGATTGGAAATCGTTTATACTCTAGTCCGCGCTCTGGGGACTTAGAGTACTCCGATCCGCGCTCTGGGGATTCGGAGATTGGAATCGTTTATACTCTAGTCCGCGCTCCGGGGACTTAGAGTACTCCGATCCGCGCTCTGGGGATTCGGAGATTGGAATCGTTTATACTCTAGTCCGCGCTCTTGGGACTTAGAGTACTCCGCTCCGCACTCTGGGGATTCGGAGATTGGAATCGTTTATACTCTAGTCCGCGCTCCGGGGACTTAGAGTACTTCGATCCGCGCTCTGGGGATTCGGAGATTTGGAATCGTTCGTACGAGCCTGTATGTTGCGCAGAATAATGTAATTTATCATCCAATTAAGAGATATAGAAACTTCATAGAAAATGTGGCTTCAAGCCTTTATTAATGAAAATCAACTAAATTGCTCGATTACAACTTTAAAAGGAAACTAAGTCATTATTGAATGGAAACATGCAGGAAACAATAGTGCCTATAACAAGAAAGGGAAACATGCTAAATGTAATAGTGCCGCAAATGTTCACTGTTCCATGCTCGGGGGAGTGTCGCGCCATCAACGGTCGCTAGCTTGAATGTTCCTTCTCCAAGCTTCCGTTCAATGGCGTATGGACCTTCCCAGCTGGGATTCATGCGTGATGGTACCGGGAAGACTCGTTTCAGAACAAGATCTCCCACATCAAAGATTCTTGGGCGGACTCTGCCGTCATAGTAACGCTTGACTCGATGTCTGTGCGTCGCCGCCCTTAATTCAGCTTCTTCCCGTTTTTCATCGATGCAGTCCAGTGACTCCAGCAAGAGGTTTTGGTTCGTCTTGGGATCGTAGTATGTCACTCGGTGCGATGGAACTTCAAGTTCCACGGGTATAACGGCTTCAGAGCCGTATGCCAAGGCGAACGGAGTGTGGCCGGTCGCGGACTTGTGGGTAGTTCTATACGCCCATAATGCTGTCGGGAGTTCATCTACCCATTTGCCTCCAACCTTCTCCAGACGCTTCTTTAGTATGGACTTGATTATTTTGTTAACGGCCTCGACTTGTCCGTTAGCTTTTGGGTGTGCAACGGCGGCGAACTTTTTCTCGATGCCGTACTTTAAACAGAACTCTTTGAACTCTCTACTTTCGAATTGCGTTCCGTTGTCTGTAATGATGGTGCGTGGAAGGCCAAAGCGGCATATAATGTTTCGTACAACGAAGTTAATGACCTTCTTAGAGGTGATAGTGGCCAAAGGTTCTGCCTCAGCCCATTTCGTGAAATAGTCGACTGCAACTATTGCGTATTTCGCACCACCTTTGGATAGAGGCAAAGAGCCGATAATGTCGATTCCCCAGATCGCAAATGGCCAAGGACTGATCATTTGTGTGAGTTCCGTTGACGGAGCCCTCGGGATTTTTGCATATCTTTGACACTTGTCGCATTTTCTTGCGTAGTCTGCGGCATCCCGGTTTACGGTGGGCCAGTAATATCCATAGCGGAGGATCTTCTTCGCTAGCGTTTGCCCCCCAGTATGGTCGCCACATTCCCCTTCGTGAACTTCCCTCAAGACTCACTTTGTTTCATCATGAGCGATGCACCGTAACAATGGGACTGAGAATCCTTTCCGGTACATGGATCCACCCTGCATTATGTACCGCGCAGCCTTTCGAAGGACCTGTCGTCTTTCGCTTCTTTTTTCTGGTAAAGCCCCGGTTGTCAGGTACAGTTTGAATGGAGTTATCCACGAGTCCTTCTCGATCTCTGTTTCCAACACGCAATCGATTTTCATCTCGTCTACGCTCGGGGCATGCAAGACTTCAATAGGATACAATCCCATTTGTTGAGCATCATTGGTACTTGCGAACTTAGCCAACAAGTCGGCTTCTTTGTTCTGTTCTCGTGGGATATGTGAAATGTCATAACGCTCAAGATTTGATAGTAGTTCTTGAACCTGAACGAGGTACGGAGCAAGCTTTCGTCCTTTTGCTTAGTAGTCTCCTCGTACTTGGTAAACCACTAACTGCGAGTCACAAAAGATTTCGACTGATTCGATCCCGAGTTCTTTGATGAGCTTCAAGCCAGCGATCAGTGCTTCATATTCAGCTTCGTTGTTCGTAGCCGGGAAATCGAGCTTCAGGGCATATCAGATTGATCGGTTTTCCGGAGTTATAAGAACTACGCCCGCGCCGGAGCAACGGTCGTTTGATGCACCGTCAGTGTATAATTTCCATCGAATGGGGGGAATGATGTCGTGATCGTCCGGTTTGATGGGTATGGTAAATTCAGCGATGAAGTCTGCTAACGCTTGCCCTCGGATGGCTCTCCGTGGTAAATACGCGATATCGAATTGGCTCAACTCGATGTTCCATTTTAGCAATCTTCCAGAAGTTTCCGGTCGTTGAAGTACCTGCCTCAGGGGTTGATCGGTATAAACGCCGATTGAATGCGCTTGAAAGTATGGGCGCAGCTTGCGTGATGCAATCACCAAGCAATAAGCCACTTTCTCGATTTTAGGGTAATTCTTCTCTGCCCCCGTTAAACGCTTGCTAACATAATATACCGGCTTCTGGACTCGATCCTCCTCACGAACCAAAGCTGCGCTTATCGCATGAGGGGATATAGCCAAGTAAACGTACAGCATCTCATGGTCAACTGGTTTAGATAGCATTGGTGGGCTCTCCAGATGCCTTACCAGGTTCTGGAATGCTTCCTCGCAGCTAGACGTCCATTCAAAATTCCTCTTTCCTTTCTTTATTATGTCAAAGAACGGGATGCACTTGTCAGTTGCCTTGGATATAAATCGACTCAGCGTAGCTACTTTTCCGTTCAAGCTCTGTACCTGCTTTATAGTCCTGGGCGCTTGTACATCTCGAATGGCTTGGATCTTTTCTGGGTTGGCTTCGATTCCCCTAGCGTTGACGATGAATCCTAAAAACTTCCCTGATGCAACGCCGAAAGAACACTTCAGCGGGTTGATCTTCATTCCATAGAACCTGAGTATGTTAAACATTTCAGCTAAGTCTTGAATGTGGTCGTTTGACCGTCGTGACTTCACGAGCATGTCATCCACATAGACTTCCATGGTTTTGCCCAGCTGGTCCTTGAACATTCGATTCACCAGACGTTGGTAAGTTGCTCCAGCATTCTTCAATCCAAAGGGCATCACTACATAGCAATACAGCCCGACATTTGTAACGAAGCTGGTGTGTTCTTGGTCCGGAATATGCATTGGGATTTGGTTGTATCCTGAGTACGCATCCATGAATGACAATAATTCGTGTCCTGCTGTGGAATCGACCAACTGATCGATCCTAGGCAACGGGAAACTGTCCTTAGGGCATGCTTTGTTCAAGTCGGAATAATCTACGCAAGTCCTCCATTTCCCATTCGCCTTCTTTACTAGCACGGGGTTGGAGACCCACTCCGGGTAGAGGGCATCGCGGACGAACCCATTTGCTTTGAGTTTGTCCACCTCCTCTCCAAGAGCGGCGGATCTCTCCGGATCCATTCCTCTCCTTTTTTGCTTGACTGGGACGTATTTCGGGTCTATGTTCAACATATGACTCGTGATGGCGGGAGAAATCCCACACATATCAGAATGCGTCCAGGCAAAAACATCAAGGTTTGCCCGGAGGAAGTCGCTAAGGTCTTCAGTCATTGCGGGGCCTAACTGTGATCCGATCTTCAGTATTCGTGAAGGGTCGTCACGGCTAACTGAGATGTCAATTGTTAATTCAGCCGGTGCCGCCTTCTCTTCCCTGGGTTTCTCATCGTCGTCTCTCGGATCTATATCTCCGTAGATCCGAGAACTATGCCCGAGCCAGGGCTCGGGCACTACTTGTCAATTATTCGTATTGAGGATGCGGACGGGATTGTCCGCAACCTTTCCTTTCTCCCTCCGGTGGGCCTCTCGGAGCTCGGCCACATAACAAGAACGGCCAGCTGCTTGGTCACCGTGAACAATGCCTACTCCTTTGTCAGTCGGAAACTTCAAAGTCAAACACCACGGGGCTAGTGCCGCCCTAAATTCAGCCAGGGCCGGCCGACCCAAGAAAACATTATACGGAGAGTCCACATCCAAAACTACAAAGGGTAGAATTCGTACCCTCCGACGCTCGCCTTGTCCCAGTTCAACTGGTAACTCGACATATCCTACCGCGTCAGTCGCAGCGCCGTTAAAGCCGTGGATACGAGCTTTGGATGGTTTCAAGTCTTTTGTCTCTAGCTTCATCTGATCATAGGCCTTCTTGAAGATGATGTTGACTGAACTTCCACAATCAATCAAAATTCTTTTTACATATGCTGGTCCGATCGTTGCAGATATGACCATGGGATCGACGGTCGGAGCCTCTACCTGATCAGCGTCTCTGTTCCTGAATACAAGATCGTCTGTCATCACGCGCTGCTGCTTAGCAGGGGCCCCGTCCTCTACGTTCGAACAGCACTCAAAATCTGCATGCTTCAAGGAGCTTGCATATCGTTCCATCTCTTGCCAGTTCTTATCTGCGGGATGAGGTCCGCCGATAATTGTATTTATGACCAGTCTTCCAACAGTCCGAGAAGGCTCCTCAGGATGACGTGGAGCTGGTGCACGACCTAGGTTGGACGTTGCCTGTCCTCCTTCCTGTGGATCCTTTACGAATTCTTGCAACTTCTTTTGTCTGATCAATTTCTCGATAGCATCATGCAGGTGTCTGCATTCTTCCGTGTTGTGTCCATAAGTTTCATGGAAGCGGCAATATTTTCCAGTCCGCTTCTGTTCTTCAGTTGATTCTTTTGGACGTGGTTTTCTGTACTGAAAAGTATTGCAGGTGGATAGGTAAATGTTCTCAAGTGGGGCGTTTAGCGGAGTGTACTCGCTGTAGCTTGGAATTCTCGACTTCCACTTTCCCGCTTCTTTCCTCTATCCTTGACTTCTTCCTCCGGACTCTTTGGGCTGCACAGGCTTACTCTGGACATTGACTTGGACCTTTCCCGAATTGTCTCCAGATTGCTTCACAGCAATGTTGCTCTTGATTGACTCTTGGGCAGGTCCCGGTGCCTTATCTCGTCGTACCCACCTAGCTTCCTCTCTTCTTATGAATTGGTGTGCCTTGGAGTAGAAACGCTCTAGCGTAGCCGGAGGTTTTCCTGCCAGCCAGTCTCCAAATTCAGAATCCGGATCTACACCTCTCATTACAGCCATTAGGATTGCATGGTCGTTGGGATTACTGACTTCAGTTGCCGCAACGTGGAATCTTTGTAAGTACTCCTTCACCCGACTTCCTCCGCGATCCGTATCAAATTTCGAGGAGTTGGCAAAGAAGTTTAAGGAAGTCGGGTGAACCACATAGTAGCGATCCCAGATAGAGTAATCGGAAAGCACCTACACTTGGTGGGATCATTTGCTCTGGCTGAATCCATCATCCATTCATACCTCATTACATGTTGTCTGGGGTCAGTCTTTCCTTCGTATTCAGGAATGGTTGGCATGCTAAACTTCTTGGGGTAGGCCGCTTGCAGCACAACATCCGTGAATGGAGTATGACTTCTTGACACTCCCCAGTCGTCATTTGATAAGCCCTGATTTTCTTTCATCAGTTGCCTGATCATGGCTGTCAGATCGGGTGTCTGTATGGAAGCTGGGAGGTTGGAGTCAGTTCTACGCGCCTGTCCATGCTGATGCCTCCTTTCCTGGCGATCTGCCAATCGTGCGTCGTGAGGTTCAACATTGTTAGCATTTTGATGATCTGGAGCTCCATCCTCCATCTGTATTCCGGTTCGGAAGCTTCCAGTTCTGGCTTGGTCGCAATCTCCAGCTGTTCGAATAGCAGCATCCGCCCTTGCAGCTTCAGTCTTACGGCGTCTACGCCTGGGTGGTTCATCAGAAGAAGTAGAGCTGTCAGATGAGGAATAAGCAGCTGGATTGCCCCCAGCATTCTGTTGCTGTTGAGTGAGTTGTGCCATCAGGTTGGCATTAGCTTGCATCTGTTCTCCCAGTTGTCTCCTGCTTTCCCTAAGTTCTCTCATCAAGTCATTGAACTCTACTCTGGTGACAACTGGAGTCTGTTCTTGAGCGGCAATCCCTGCACTCGGGATCGCAGGTTGATTGCTAGGTCCTGCTTGTTGCACGCTAGCAGTCTCTCGGGCATCCGCATTAAGAGAAGCTGACCTGGTACGTGGTCTCGCCATTGTAGAGTTATTGGTATGAACTCTGAGTAGAATCAACGGATGTCCTACCAGTAAGTCGGATCTTCTTTGGGGGATTTGTTCAATCCAGTAGCTTCAAAGCAGATCCTTGAGGTCTGAGAATTCGATTCTCAGTGAAAGCACCAAAGTGTTAGCACCAAAATTGGTCACTAACCTCGTAGAAGAAGATTGTGAAGAGATATAAGTGATGAAATCAAATTAAACAGAGAAGACAGTGCTAATCTAAATACAGAAAGTAAGAACACCAAATTTATAGTGGTTCAGCGTAATTGCCTACGTCCACTTTGAGGTTAAACTTTATTGATCTTCTTTATAGTTGATTACAAATACAATTCATGAATCAAATGCTTGAATGAAGTTGTTAAGTAGAGAATATGAGTCTTGAAAATGGCAGAGTCTCCCCCGTGTTTTCTCTCCAAAAAAGGATCCTTTTCACTGTGACCCTGCCCCTCTATTTATAGGCAAAGATGGGCTGGACTTCCCAAGTGGGCTGATTGCCGAACGCTCCAGCCCGAGTACAGTGGTCGTCGTATGCCGAGCAAGGTTCGCCGAACGCTCTGCGCCGAACCATCCCTTCTATGCCGAACGGTATGTTGGTGTCGTGGGAAGTGTAGGATGGTTGTCTGTTGAGGCCGAACGCTCTGCGCCGAACCATCCCTTCTATGCCGAACGAAGTGGTTGATGTTTGGGAAGTGTAGGATGTTAGTCAGTTGAAGCCGAACGCTCTTCTTGACGCCGAATGCCCTTACGCCGAGTACTCCTGTACGCCGAACAGTCTCGTATGCCGAGCAGTCTTGACGCCGAGCACACTTGTCGCCGAGCACTTGTTGGATGTTGGGTGCCTCGCCGAACACTCCTGGCTATCAAGTGCCTCGCCGAACACCAGGGGATGCCGAGTACTCCTGTATGCCGAGCAGCCTTGACGCCGAGTACTCTGGTACGCCGAACAGTCTCGATGCCGGACACTAATGGATGCCGAGTACTATGCCGAGCACACTTGTCGCCGAGCACTCATGGATGTCAGTTGCTTCGCCGAACACTCCTGGATGGCCAGTGCTTCGCCGAACACTCCTTGATGCCAATCGCTCTCTGATGCCGAGCACTTATTGCCGAGTACTAGTTTCCTGGTCAAATCCCCAGGAAACAGGTTCAACTGTCTGTTTGCACAGTGAAACTTATAGTTTCCCTTCTTTCAGCCTTTAAACACCATTTTGCAAGAAAAAAATTATTTATATATAGACAAACAATGGAATATAGTAGAAAAATACATATAGAACAAAAATTAAATAGAGTTAGAAGAAGAGCTACGAGTTTTATAATCTACTGGCTCAATCTTGGTATCCTCCTGTAATGGTCGGAGAGGGGACCATCCATTTCCACGTTCCCAAGAGTTCGGAGACACTGGAGGATGTTGTAGTGATCTTTCCCAAGGCTTGTGTCGAGTAGGAGAACGAATAGGAGAAGGTTGATGAACCGTGCTCCTACATGGAGATCCGTAGAATTTTAGTGCGACTTGCTCCAAAAAGCTTAAACGCTTAGCATTAACCTTCTATTCATAAAAAAGTTCACGCTGTAATTCTAGTGTTTCCCTCTGATAATGGTGAATGTCGTCTATTTTCTCTTTAGTAGAGGGAGAGCCAAAGAAAAAATAGTGTTTGGCTCTTTTTTCGGGTGGAGTATAACCCGTATGAGTGGAAGGTAGAACAATGGGGACAGGTTCAAAAATAGGTGTAGGAGTAGGTAAATTGATTGAACCCGAACTAGGAGAAGTGTAGTCAATTGAGGAGGATTCAAAATTATGTTGGGAGGATAATATTATAAGTGATGAGAGAAAACATCCTTTTTCTTTTAAATGATATATAAACTTGATAAAAGTAAGGTATTTATAATACAAAGCATTTCAGAAATAGTAATAGGATTAGAGGTGAAATTGATTTTAACCAGAGATGATTGATTGGCTAAAAAGAAAGAAAGAAAATGTATGGTTGACAATGTTAGATAAGAATAGAAAAAAATAATAATAGGAAATGAAAGGATGGTTTTGTTGTGAAGTAACATGTAGTAGAGTGGTAGTGCATATGACTTGTAAGTGAGAGACCAGAGTTCGAGTCATGGAAACTCAAAAAAAAAAAAATTGAAAAATGTTACCCGGTTACTTGGCCAGGCTACAAAACGATAGTTGCAAAAGATATGATTGGGCTCGAACGAGGATTGAGTCAAGAAAGGATTGGAAATATGAAGGATTGATGTAACTTCTTTGGGTCAGCTTATATATATGGGTCAGTGGGAAACTATTATGGAAGGGTATAGGTCGGCATTCATGTATGTTTTGGCCTCTTTTCATGGTTCGGCATGTATGGGTCATTGTGGGAGGCTCGGTCAAGAGAGGAAACCATGCATGGTTTGAGCTATATGGTTCTACATATATCGTTCGGTCATTGTGAGAAGACAAAGATGGGTCGGTCGTACATGGTTCGGCATTTGTCACTCGGTATATATGGGTCGGCACCTTGGACCCGGTCTTGGTGGCTCGGCATACTTGGTTCGGTATGCATCAAAGAAGACAATAAGTTACCACAGGGGATACGGTCGATGCTTCTATGCTTCGAGTCGCACCATCGCTTGCTTCGAGTCATTTGAGAAGGTGCTTCGAGTCATCCTCAGGGGACCCATGGTTCGGCCAGAGTGGCTCGGTGTACCTGGGTCGGTTGTCCTGGGGCATCACTTGTGGGCCGAGTTGTCTAGGTCATGGGCTTGCGTAGCGGATCTAGCCTGACTTCGTCTATAAATAGAGGGGCAGGGGTACAGATGAGGGGACCTTTTTTTCAGAACTCCAGGGGGACTCTACCATTTTCTATACTCGCTTCTTTCTTATTAAAACTTGTATTCAAGTTGTTTGTTTACGGATTGCATCAGTACTCAAGTAATTGAAAAGGAAATAAAGATCATATTCAAAGTGGACGTAGGCAATTACGCTGAACCACTATAAATTTGGTGTCCTTGTTTTTGTTGTTCCTTTTGCACTCAATTGCGTTACTTTCCTGTTTTAGTTTACTTTCTTCATTAATCTCTCTACACAATTCTATTCGAGGGTGTTAGTGACCAATTTTGGTGCTAACATTTTGGTGCTTTCACCGAGAATCGAACTCAGGCTGTTATGACCTACTTTGTTGCTACTGGATTGAAGAAATCCCCCAAAAGAGATCCAAGTTCATTCTCAAGAGTTCATAGATTCTACTCAGAGTTCCTACGGATAACTCTAAGATGGCAAGATCACGTACCAGATCTGCCTCCCACAACGTGGATGCTAATGAGACCACCAGCGTCCAGCAAGTGGGACCTAGCAATCACAAGCTAATGCAGGTGCAGAGCCCGCCACCATCCCAAACCAACCATAAGTTGTCACCAGGGCATAGTTCAATGAGCCGATGAGGGAGCTCATGGAAAGTAGGAGACAACTTAACAAGCAGATTCAAACAAACGCCAACCTGATGTCCCAAATCGCTCAGCAGCAGCGTCAGAACACTGGAGGAAGCCCTGCTTCCTACTCATCATCCGACAGCTCCGCTTCGTCAGAGGAATACCCCAGGCGTAGACGCTGTAGGATTGAAACGGCACAAACTGGTGCAGCAGAGCAATTGGTAACGACTCGCCAAGAGCAAACCAACAGAAATGGTCTAGATTCCTTAGCTGGAACCGTGGCCCCTCAACTACACCTGGGGAGTCGGTCCCAACCTAGAGTGGGAAACTTAGGATCTGGAGCACGCTGGGGAGCTGGTCCACCACCTCGCTAGGGTAGTAGTGCAGCGGGTCCTCAGAATGCACATTTAGTTGATCGCCTACTGAAGAGGCACCAACCAAAGCAATCACGCAGGACGGATACCGACTTGCCACCCCCATCCAGACTCCAGATTTATCAGCTATGGTCTGGCAACTGATGAGGGAGAATCATGGCTTAACCAACGATGATTGGGGCATATCAAGGAACCATACTCCATTTACAAACACCATCCTACAAGCTGAGTACCCCTGGAAATTCAGCATGCCTACTATTCCAGCTTATGAGGGGAAGACCGACCCCCGACAGCACATAATGAGATACGAGTGGATGATGGACTCGACTAGGGAAAATGATGCGACCAAATGCAGATGCTTCGTAATAACCCAATCCGGAATCGCTACCATGTGGTTCACCAGACTTCCCCCACGATCGATCTCCAGGTTTGAGGAGTTAGCGGCGAAGTTCATGGAGCAGTTTAGGATCCATGCCACTCGCCCAAGGATGTGATGTCGTTGTCCAGTGTGATCCAGGCTCCGTGGCAGTCGTTGAAGGATTATTTGCAAAGATTTCATGTTGCAGCTACCAAAGTTAGCAATCCGAATGATCATGCTATCCTTATGGTCGTGATGCGAAGAGTAGATCCAGACTCAGAGTTTGGTGATTGGCTGGTAGGCAAACCACCGACTACCCTGGAACGCTTTTATTCAAAGGTGAACCAATTCATGAGAAGGGAAGAGGCCAGGTGGTCAAGACGGAGCAGTGTGCCGGGGCCCAGCAAGGAAGCGGTGCAAAGCAACATTGCGGTAAAGCAATCTGGCGAAAACTCTGGTAAGGTCCAAGTCAATGTTCAAAATAAGCCGGAACAGTCTAAAGGATCGGGAGGACGAAATTCCGAAACGAAAGAGGGAAGCAGGAAAGTGGAAACCAAGAATCCCAACCTATAGCGATTATATGTCTCCGAATACATCTTTGGAGAATATTTATCTATCAACTTGCAATACATTCCAATACCAAAAGCCGCGCCTAATGGAATCGACTGAGGAACAAAAGCAGACTGGAAATTGTTGGTTTCACGAGACCTACGAGCACAATAATAAAGAGTGCAGACATCTCCATGATGCTATAGAAAAGCTGATTCGCTAGAAGAATTTACAACAATTTTTTAAGAATCCACAAGAAGGCGGACATGGGACATCCGATCCCAATCACGGGCAAGCTTCATATCGACCCGAGGAGCCCGCTTGGAACGGAGGAAGGCTGGTCATAAACATAATAATCGGTGGACCTCATTCGGCAGAAAAGAGTTGGCAAGAAATGGAACGCTATGCTAGTTCCTTAAAGCATGCGGGCTTCGAATGCTGTTCGAATACAGAAGACGGGACTCCAGCAAAACAGCAGAAAATGATGACTGATGATATAGTTTTCAGGAGTAGGGATACCAATCAGGTGGAGGCACCTACCATTGACCCGATGGTTATCTCAGCTACGATCAGACCGACGCTTGTGAAAAGAATACTAATTGATTGTTGGAGTTCTGTTAATATTATCTTTGAAAAGGCGTTTGACCAAATAAAGATGGAGGCGAAGGATCTGAAACCATCTAAAGCCCGCGTTCACGGCTTTAATGGTGCAGCTACTGATGCAATAGGTTTTGTTGAATTTCCAGTTGAACTAGGGGAAGGTGAACGCAGGAGGGTACGGATCCTACCGTTCATTGTTTTGGATGTTGATTCCCCGTATAATGTTTTTCTAGGCCGACCGGCCCTGGCGGAGTTTAGGGCAGCTTTGGTCCCATGGTGTTTGACCCTGAAATTTCCAACGGATAGTGGAGTTGGTGTAGTGCATGGCGATCAAGCGACTGGTCATGCTTGTTATGTGGCTGAGCTGAGAGAGGCCCAGCGAAGAGAGAAGGGAAAGGGTGTGGACAACCCTATCCGCATCCATGTTGCTGAAAATTGACAAGTAGCGCCCGAGCCTTGGCTTGGGCAACATAGGGTCTATAGAGACATAGATCCGAGAGATGACAATGAAGAACCCAAGGAGGCCAAGGCGGCACCGGTTGAACTGACAATTGACATTCCAGTCAGCCATGATGACCCGTCACGGGTTCTTAAGATTATATCAAAGCTCAACCCCTCGATGATAGGGGATCTTACTGATTTCCTCCGAGCGAATCTAGATGTTTTTGCTTGGACCCATTCTGATATGTGTGGGATTTCTCCCGCCATCGCAAGTCATATGTTGAACGTTGACCCAAAGTATGTGCCAATGAAACAAAAGAGGAGAGGCATGGACTCGGAGAGGTCCGCTGCTCTCAAGGAGGAGGTGGATAAACTCAAAACCAATGGGTTCGTCTGCGACGCCCTCTATCCTGAATGGATATCTAATCCCGTTCTAGTGAGGAAGGCAAAACGGAAGTGGAGGACCTGTGTTGATTACTCGGACCTGAACAAGGCGTGCCCTAAGGATAGTTTTCCATTGCCCAGAATTGATCAGCTGGTCGACTCGACAGTAGGACATGAGTTGTTGTCATTTATGGATGCGTATTCGGGATATAATCAAATCCCGATGCACATTCCAGATTAGAGCATACCAGTTTTGTCATAGACATTGGACTGTACTTTATGTGGTGATGACTTTCGGGTTGAAGAATGCAGGGGCAACTTATCAATGTTTGTGAATCGGATGTTTAAAGACCAGATTGGTAGAACGATGGAAGTCTATGTGGATGATATGCTCGTGAAGTCACGACAGTCAAACGACCACATTCGGGACTTAGCAGAGATGTTTGATATACTCTGATTTTACAGAATGAAATCAATCCATTGAAATGTTCCTTTGGCGTTGCGTCGGGGAAGTTTTTGGGTTTCATTGTCAACGCACAGGGAATCGAAGCCAACCCATAAAAGATTCAAGCTATTCGAGACATACAAGTTCCAAGAACTATAAAGCAAGTACAAAGCCTGAATGGGAAAGTCGCTGCGTTGAGTCGATTTATATCCAGAGCAACCGACAAGTGTATTCTGATAAGGAAAGGGAAAATATATTTTGAATGGATGTCGGATTGTGAGGACACATTCCGAGCTCTGGTGAGACACATGGAGAGGCCCCCCGTTCTGTCAAAGCCCGTAGACCATGAGGGGTTGTATGTTTACTTGGCCGTATCCCAGCATGCCATCAGTGCAACCTTGGTTCGTGAGGAGGACTGAATCCAAACGCCGTGTATAATGTTAGTAAGCGTTTAACGGGGGCAGAGAGGAATTATCCTAAGATTAAGAAGATGGCTTACTGTTTGGAGATCGCATCACACAAGCTCCGCCTTATTTCCAGGCACATCCGGTCAGTATTTATACCGATCAACCTTTGCGGCAGGTGCTCCAACGATCGGATACTTCTGGAAGGCTACTCAAATGGAACATTGAGCTGAGTCGATTCGACATCACTTACCTGCCACGGAGGGCTATCCAGGGGCAAGCGCTAGCAGATTTCATTGCAGAGTTCACCATATAAAACGAGCCAAATGAAAGTGACGTGATTCCCGCTGTTCGATGGAAACTATATATCGATGGGGCGTCCAACGACCATTGTTCTGGGCCTGGTGTTATTCTTGTAACTCCCGAGAACCGATCGATATTTTATGCTTTGAAACTTAATTTCCCCGCTACGAACAACGAAGCCGAATATGAAGCGTTGATCGCTGGACTAAAGCTTACCAAAGAACTTGGAGTGAAATCGGTTGAAATCTTTTGTGACTCACAGTTGGTGGTGTACCAAGTACGGAGAGACTATCAGGAAAATGGGAAAAGTCTTGTCCCATACCTCGTTTGGGTTCAAGAATTGTTGGCGGACCTCGAATACTACGATATTTTGCACATTCCGCGGGAACAAAACGGGGAAGTCGATTCCTTGGCAAAATTTGCATGCACTGGTGATGCACAGCAGATGGGCCTGGTTCCGTTGAAACTTTACACGCCCTAAGTATAAATGAGATGGAGGTAGATTTTGTGTCAGAGATGGAAAATGAAAGGGGGTCGTGGATGACTCCGTTCAAAGAATACTTGCTACATGGAACCTTACCTGAGAGAAAGAACGAGAGACGACAAGTCGTTCGCAAGGCCTCACGGTATATAATGCAGGATGGAATGATGTATCGGAAGGGATTCTCCATTCCCTTGCTTAGGTGCATCGCCCACGACGAGATAAAGCGGGTTTTAAGAGAAGTCCATGAAGGAGAATGTAGTGACCATACTGGAGGGCAGGCACTAGCCAAAAAGATACTCCGCTATGGATACTATTGGCCGACCGTGAATCGGGACGCTACGGACTATGTAAGAAGATGCGAAAAATGTCAAAAATACGCAAAGATCCCTAGAGCACCGCCGATGGAACTCACGCAAATGGTTATTCCAAGGCCATTTGCAATATGGTGGATTGATATAATCGGCTCCTTGCCAATCTCCAAAGGTGGTGCGAAATACGCAATCGTCACGGTCGATTACTTCACTAAGTGGGCAGAAGCGGAGCCATTAGCTACGATCACCACCAAAATGGTCGTTAACTTTGTTGTGCGAAACATTATATGCCACTTTGGTCTCCCACGGACTATCATTACTGACAACGAACTCAATTTGAGAGTAGTGAATTCAAAGAGTTCTGCCAAAAATATTGCATTGAGAAAAGGTTTGCAGCAGTCGCTCACCCTAAAGCGAATGGGAAAGTTGAAGCTGTAAATAAGATAATCAAGTCCATCTTGAAAAAAACGTTTGGAGAAGGCTAGAGGCAAGTGGGTGGATGTGCTTCCGATAGCACTCTGGGCCTACAGAACCACCCACAAGTCCACGACTGGCCACACTCCTTTTACCTTGGCATACGACACTGAAGCTGCTATACCCGTGGAACTTGAAGTTCCTTCTCATCGGGTGAATCATAATGTTATCCTGCTTTTTGGTCAAAGCCGGAATATCAAACTAATCGACAAGAAAGGATGGGTATCAGGATTGGAAGTCGATTAGAGACAGGGTTGTGATCGATGTCATCAAAATTTGACCAGGCTCCGATCAAGACGGAATCGATTGGGGATGATGATGAGGACTAGGATAGGCTACGTTTCAAGTTTCAGGTTAATCGGAGTTTGTACGGAGGAGATACGATCGATACAAGGTAGGAAGAATGCTCAGTTCGAATCCATGGACATCGCGCCACCAGCTTCGAATCGATGAGAAGTCCTTCAGCTTCGACTCCATCAAGGTTGACTCCATCCACTTCGTATCCACCGGAAAGCACTCTGCTCGAATCCATCGGTTCGACTCCACTTGGTTCGCATCCAGCAGACCAACATTCACTCGAATCGATCAAGGGATGAGTCGCTTCGAAACCATAAAGCCAATAATGACTTCGAATCGATTGACTGTAGCATAACATGATCGATTCGAACGAGCACACCTTCGAATCCATTCTCTGGAATCCACTAAGTCAAAGCAGCGGAAAAGATGGAGTCGACCCATTCGACTCGGAGTAAAAAGTGGATTGACCCAGGAAAGGCGCACCACGTCATCGCAAGGGCACGTGAGGCTATCGAGTCGAGCCTATCGATTCGAACGAATCGAGTCGAAGCAAGCGTGTCAGCCAGGAATGCAATCTTTACTCGATCATAACTTGAGATCTATAAGTCCAAATGCTATAAAATTTTCACAGTAGCTTACTGACAACCTAAGGAATGTTCATGCCAAATTTCATCTCAATCGGAACAAATCTTGATCGATTCGAAGCAAGGGTCGAATCGATCCTGGTGTGGGCCCGGATTTCCAGAAAGTAGGCATGTGGGCCCCCTGACGTACCAGAACTGGTCTCCCTTCAGTTTAGGCGAAATATCAGCCTCCTACACCCTATAAATAGAGCCCTTGATCATTCAGAAAAGAGGTCGGACAATTTTGAGAGCTAAAGAGCGCCCGGACTCTGCCAGATTTACTCCAGATCACCATTGCTGCCTTAGATTCAGATTATAATCATAAAATCCGTGGTACTACGCGATAGGAAATTGTAATCTTCAAGCATCAATCAATAAAAGATAAAAACTTTGGAGTGGACGTAGGCCGGAGATAACCGAACCACTATAAATCTCGTGTTTTTGTTCATTATTTCTGGATTGCTGTTTGTTGTTTGTTTAGATCTGAGATTTGTATTTGAATATTGCTGATTTGTATTCATACACTGGTGCTTTCACAACATTCGGGGTTTGTGACCATTTTTGGCGCAAACACTTTGGTGCTTTCACTGAGAAGGACTAGCACCCACTACGTCGGATTGAAATTCAGATTTGGATAGCGTGAAGAGTTGAGATCTGAAAGGCAATGACTCGGCAAACAAGACAAAGAGCTGAGAGAAGTCAACAAGGAGGAAGTCAAGAGGCATCCTCCGGAGCTGGAGAAGGACAAGCTTCGATTTACATTACCAAAGACGAAATGGAAGCTATGGCAAATTCATTACATGAGAGGTTGTTGAAGAGTCAACAGGATATGATGCAGACTTTCTTCGAGCAGATGAGAGCTGCAGGAACACAAAACCTTGGACCAACTATAGCGACTGCAAATGCGGAACAAGGAACTAGGGTTGCGGAACCCAATGGAGGACAGAATGCAGATCCGGAAGGCAATCAACAAGGGCTTGGGGGCAGGCCCGTAGGATCCAACGCGGAAGGACCTTTGGAAGGAGTTCGGCAGGCTGGAGCCAACGTTGCGGCTAATGAGCCACATGAAGAATATGTGTCGGAGTTCCCTCGGGAGCATGGAGGGCAACCCCTAACAGGCAACGCTGGATTAATGAAAATCATTAGGAAGACTATGCGTGGAGGTTTGACCAATAAGGATTTAGAAGGAGTGAACAAGAGTCCGTTCGCTCGGGAAATCAGGGTAGCTCAGAATCCACCTAAGTTCAAGTTACCTAGCGTGGAAGCATATAATGGCAAGGCTGACCCGACAGATCACTTGATGAGATATACTAGACATATGGAAGTGCTGGGGGCATCGGAGGAAGTGATGGCCAGATGTTTCCCTTTATACTTGACAGATCTAGCGGCAATGTGGTTTAGGCAGCTGGAAGAAGGATCTATCAGGACTTGGAGGGAATTGGTGGATAGGTTTTTGGGACAGTTTCGGGTTCATATCAAAAGACCTAAGAACGTGATGACGTTAACATCGGTAAGCAAAGGACGGATGAATCACTTAGAGCATTTTTAACTCGATTTAATGCGGCGGTTGCTTCGGTGGATCGGCCGGATCCATCGATGGTTTTGATGGCGGCAGTGTCGGGAGTCAGAGAGGATTCAGATTTTAAGGTATCTTTAGTACGAGACCCGCCACTGGATCTCGGGGAATTCTTCCATGAAGCTGAAAGGTTCCTTCGGCAAGAAGATGCATGTATGGACTTAAAGTTAAAGGAGGTGAATGTGACTGGGGGTGGAGGACCATCCAACGGAAGCTCGGATAAAGATAAAGGAAAAAGGAAGCTGGATGACGATTCAGGAAAAACCAGGAAGCAATGGAAGGATCCAAAGTTTTCCACATACACAGAATTATACGAGACGCAGGAGCGGATATACATGGAAACTCGGAATCGCCTTACTTACCGGAGGCCGGCTAGGAGAGAACCATCCGAGCGGGAGAGGGCTTCAGGAAAGCATTGTCTCTTCCACGATTTGGACGGGCATGATACCAACAGCTGCAGGCACCTAAAGGACATAATTGAGGAGCATGTGAGGAATGGACAGTTGAGGCAGTATGTTGGGGCTCGGAATGCAGCGGTGGAGCAGGAGCAACCACCGCCTACCTCAAACCATGAGGATATGAGGCACATGAATAATGGTCGATTGGTCATCAATTGATCAGGATAATATGAAATAAGTAACAAACCATTGGCGAGCAACCGAGTCATTTACACATGTATGGGGACGGAGATAGCCCCTAGGCATGCTCTGAGTGATGATAAACCGCAAAGCCATGGTTTGCGAAATCTGTCTTTTGTTTTTGATTTGGACACTTAGTTTTCTGGTTTGGTTTTGGAGTTTGGATTGAACTCCTGGCTTTTGATTGCTTTCTGTTTTGGATTTTCGTTCGGATGTCTGGTTTTTGTTTTTGGATTTGATTTGGATTTTGGATTGGATTTTGATTGGATTCTTTTTGGTTTTTGATAAACGGTCATCGGGTGTGGATTACACCTGGCAAGGGGTGAGTCTTTTTGCCCGAACGTGGTAAGTTGACTCATTCAGGTCGTCGAGTATGGACTATGCTCGGCAAGGGTCCGGAGTGACCAGCATTCGGCCTAGGACTTAGGCCCCCTATTATAGATTATTGTTTCAGGTCGTTGAGTATGGACTATGCTCAGCAAGGGTCCGGAGCGACCAGGATTCGGCTTAGGACTTAAGCCATGGAGTTACTCACGTCCAGGGACACTGGACCACGGTCGTCAAGTGTGGATTGCGCTTGGCAAGAACCCGGAGAGGTTAGCTCAGCGTCCAGGGACACTGGACCACGGTCGTCAAGTGTGGATTGCGCTTGGCAAGAACCCGGAGAGGTTAGCTCAGCGTCCAGGGACACTGGACCACGGTCGTCAAGTGTGGGTTGCGCTTGGCAAGAACCCGGAGAGGTTAGTTCAACGTCCAGGGACACTGGACCACGGTCGTCAGGTGTGGATTTCGCTTGGCAAGAACCCGGAGAGGTTAGCTCAGCGTCCAGGGACACTGGACCACGGTCGTCAAGTGTGGGTTACGCTTGGCAAGAACCCGGAGAGGTTAGTTCAACGTCCAGGGACACTGGACCACGGTCGTCAGGTGTGGATTGCGCTTGACAAGAGCCCAGAGAGGTTATAGATTTGGATATCGGCCCAGAGAGGTCCTGGATTTGGCTATTGGCTGTTGTATAAGAATGGATCAAAGGCTCGGTCTTCGAGTTCGGATGGACATGGAATTGGCTATGGACTTTGGATATCGGATACGGAATTATTCAAAACATGCCTTATTATCATAAGGCACGTTTTGGGAGGCAAATGTTATCCCGCTTTTTGGTCAAAGCCGGAATATCAAACTAATCGACAAGAAAGGATGGGTATCAGGATTGGAAGTCGATTAGAGACAGGGTTGTGATCGATGTCATCAAAATTTGACCAGGCTCCGATCAGGACGGAATCGATTGGGGATGATGATGATGAGGACTAGGAGAGGCTACGTTTCAAGTTTCAGGTTAATCGGAGTTTGTACGGAGGAGATACGATCGATACAAGGTAGGAAGAATGCTCAGTTCGAATCCATGGACATCGCGCCACCAGCTTTGAATCGATGAGAAGTCCTTCAGCTTCGACTCCATCAAGGTTGACTCCATCCACTTCGTATCCACCGGAAAGCACTCTGCTCGAATCCATCGGTTCGACTCCACTTGGTTCGCATCCACCAGACCAACATTCACTCGAATCGATCAAGGGATGAGTCGCTTCGAAACCATAAAGCCAATAATGACTTCGAATCGATTGACTGTAGCATAACATGATCGATTCGAACGAGCACACCTTCGAATCCATTCTCTGGAATCCACTAAGTCAAAGCAGCGGAAAAGATGGAGTCGACCCATTCGACTCGGAGTAAAAAGTGGATTGACCCAGGAAAGGCGCACCACGTCATCGCAAGGGCGCGTGAGGCTATCGAGTCGAGCCTATCGATTCGAACGAATCGAGTCGAAGCAAGCGTGTCAGCCAGGAATGCAATCTTGACTCGATCATAACTTGAGATCTATAAGTCCAAATGCTATAAAATTTTCACAGTAGCTTACTGATAACCTAAGGAATGTTCATGCCAAATTTCATCTCAATCGGAACAAATCTTGATCGATTCGAAGCAAGGGTCGAATCGATCCCGGTGTGGGCCCGGATTTCCAGAAAGCGGGCATGTGGGCCACCTGACATACCAGAACTGGTCTCCCTTCAGTTTAGGCGAAATATCAGCCTCCTACACCTATAAATAGAGCCCCTGATCATTCAGAAAAGAGGTCGGACAATTTTGAGAGCTAAAGAGCGCCCGGACTCTGCCAGATTTACTCCAGATCACCATTGCTGCCTTAGATTCAGATTATAATCATAAAATCCATGGTACTACACGATAGGAAATTGTAATCTTCAAGCATCAATCAATAAAAGATAAAAACTTTGGAGTGGACGTAGGCCGGAGATAGCCGAACCACTATAAATCTCGTGTTTTTGTTCATTATTTCTGGATTGCTGTTTGTTGTTTGTTTAGATCTGAGATTTGTATTTGAATATTGCTGATTTGTATTCATACACTGGTGCTTTCACAACATTCGAGGTTTGTGACCATTTTTGGCGCAAACACATTATGATCCTAGAACGAACCAAGATCTTTTACTGGAGTCGTTGGACTTTGTCGACGAGAAATGTGAAAAAGCTGATTTAAGGGCGGCCGCATATCGGCACCGAGTCACCCGATATTATAATGAAAAAGTTCGACCAAGAACTTTCGATGTGGGCGACTTTGTTTTGAAGCGAGTTTTTCCTGTCCCGTCATATATGAATCCACATGGGAAGGTCCCTATGTCATCGAACGGAGGCTTGGAGAAGGAACCTTCAAGCTAGCGATTGTTGATGGCGTGACACTCCCTCGAACATAAAATAGCGAGCATCTGCGCCGTTATTATACTTTGTTTATTTCTTTTGCATTTTAGTAGCAATAGTTTCCAGTATATGTTTCTTTTGTTGTTCTCTGTTTCCGACATGTAATAAGACAATTCAGTTTGTCCCTATTTTCTACAATCAATAAAGGCTTAAAGCTATTTTTTCCATGAACTATTGATGTTCCGTGTTTTATAACTTCATGGAAAAATTGAATTGCATTAATCTGTCTGTCGTATAAATGCACACACAAAACTAAAAGTCGATAAACTAGCGATTCAAAAAATCTCTAAGTCCCAGAGTGCGGACTAGAATAATCTGAGTCCCTAGAATGCAGACTAGAGTATAAACGATTCAAAAAATCTCTAAGTCCCCAAAGTGCTGACTAGAGTACTCTGAGTCCCCGGAATGCGGACTAGAGTATAAACGATTCAAAAAAATCTCAAAGTCCCCAGATTGTGGACTAGAGTACTCTGAATCCCCAGAGCGCGAACTAGAGTATAAACGATTCAAAAATCTCTAAGTCCCCAGAGTGCGGACTAGAGTACTCTAAGTCCCCAGAGCGCAGACTAGATTATAAACGATTCAAAAAATCTGTAAGTCCCCAAAGTGCGGACTAGAGTACTTTGAGTCCCCAAAATGCGGAGTAGAGTATAAACGATTCAAAAAATCTCTAAGTTCCTAGAGCGCGGACTAGAGTACTCTGAGTCCCCAGAATGCGGACTAGAGTATAAACTATTCAAAAAATCTCCAAGTCCCCAAAGCACGGACTAGAGTACTTTGAGTCCCCAGAGTGCAGACTAGAGTATAAACGATTCAAAAATCTCAAAGTCCCCAAAGTGCAGACTAGAGTATAAATGATTCAAAAATCTCCAAGTCCTGAAAACAAACTGGAGTTTACATGACCCGCAAGACTCCAAATCTCAATTACAGATTAAATTATAAGCTAAGCAATGAGATACTGTGAATGCAAAGAAACAAGATTTTATTTACTTTAAAAAAAAAAGAAAAAAAAGTATTTTCCTTACAACTTCTCCAAAAAGTGCGGAGACCAAGTCTATCTACAACGACAACTGTCAAAATAAAAAAGGGAAACGACTACATGGTTTTGACTTATTTAAGCTAAGCAAGGCATGACCGGACGACAACTACTTCTTCAGCTTTCTTTCCTTATTTGGCTTCTCCGAAGTCTCCTCGGCTGAGTGTTTTCTCTTGGACCCCTTGCTTCCAAGCAACGTGGTATCAGAGGAAGGAGGGGGAACTTCCATAGGTGTGGTCCCACCTGGGAGAATGGCCTTCAATGGCCTATTTAAGGGATCGTCGAGTTCCACCCCTTGGGATTCTATCTTAACTTTGGTTCTTTTTTTCTCCTCCTCCACGAGTTGCTCCTTCATGCTAAGCGGGGAAGTATGTTCGGAAGCGCCTGTGATTTCGACATCATCGTGCCCCTCTACGGGTGAAGGATCTTCGGGCCTATCTTCCTCAAGCGCCCCTATTACCTGAGCGTCAGGACCCGAGTTGTCGCCATTGTGGAGTACTTCAGTCTCTTTTTCTTCCGCTCCATGGTGACATCGCTCCTTGGAGTCGGTTCAGATCCAGAATGACCTGTACGAATTCATGAAAAAGTGAATGTTAAGATACGACAGTAATTCGCCAAAAACGATGACTCTATGAACTTTGGAAGGTATGGTCACATACCAGCTTCCATTTGGCTCTCAGTCATCTTAGGAGTATCACCCTCCGGAATTGGGGATAGAATGTGGATGCAAAGTCTAGGCTTCTCCGGATCGTAACCCACATGTTGCTCGAGGGATTAAGCGATGGATTTTTGCCAAGTCAACGGGAGAAGGAATCTGGTGATTGGAGCCAGACGGGCCAGCGGCATCCTCTTTGTCCTCTGTTGCAGGGGAGCCTCCCCAAAGAGGGCTTTCGCCGTAGATAAATCTGAGGGTTCGTTGCCTCAAAGCACTTCCCTCACAAGAGCCTCTTCATCAAACTCTTCAACACCCAGCTCCACTTTTTAAACCTAATCAAAGTATCCCATGCTTCGGCAAGTGACTTGAGATAATTCTCGCCCAAGAAAGACAAGTCAGGTGCATGAGGACTCTTGCATTGAACTCAGCAATGAGCGGGTCGAATAAACATTTGATTTCTTCTCTGCCAGCCTCGGTAACTGCCTTGAGTCGAGAGTCAACGTATGTGAGTGCTATCTTCTTGCCTTCCTCGCGAGCTGCTTCTTTTAGCGCTTCAATCCTGGATAGCTCTTCATCGAGTTTTGTCTTTAGAAGCCGTGTTTTGACGATTTCATCGCGGTATCTTTGTGACTCTTCCTACGCTACAATTTTCTCTTCTCTCTCTTTAAAGAGCAGCTCCTCTAGTTCCTTAACTCGTCAAGTGAGAATGCCTTTCTCTTTTTGGATAGAGTCTTTCTCCAAAGCTAGAGCGTTGCTACGTTGGATTGCCTCGTTGAGTTCTTTCTTGTGAGTGGCCTTCAAGCGGCTAACTGCCTCGGCTGTCTCCTTAGAATTTTTCTGGGCAGTCTTGAGCTGAGATTTTTATGAGGATAGCTCTTCATCCTGGCCCTTAATGATGTCTTTGTCATGAATAGCTTCGAGTTTGAGGCGATCGATCTCGTGTTGGCGTTCATAGAGACCTCTGAAACTTTATCCACCAAGTGTACGAACGCATCATGCTGAAAATATACATCATTGTTGTAGGCAATGGCGCTCTGTTTTACATGTCCAGGGATAGGATTGATTGCGGGGAGAAATTTCAGTCCATCGAAACAGATCTTCGGAAATGAAGCCTTGAGCTCTGCTAATTTTTCCGCCGTCGACGGATTGTGAGCGGAGGCTTGGGTAGTCTGCCTAACCAGAGTCATGGATTTCTTATAAGGCTCACAGGATTGCTTGGTACTCGAAGAGCCGGAATGTTGGTCGCGAGGGACTTCGGACTGGGAGCCCTTCTGAGCAGACTTCTCCCCACTACGTGCCGGATGATGGGGAGGATCGTTTGGATATGAAGAATGGCTGTGGGTTCTCCTTCTTGAAGACAATGACGACTCTCTGGAGCGAGAGTCTCTATCACCGCTTTCGTCCCTGTCTCGTCGTTTGCCTGATCCTGAGTCTCGATCGGAATGGTAAAAGATGGAGGATCCGCGAAGGCGGTCAATGCCGTGTGTATGTCCCATTTCACCTGCACATAAAGCCAAACAAGGACGAGTTAGTAGGAGTTGCACGATGAATTGAATTCAAGTGCAAGATGAAGTGTAAGTGTTCGTGTGTGTCCTAGTGCATCCTCCTGATGGACCAGAGTTTTTCGCTTTACTCATTGGAGTTTTCTCTCCCTGATGATGAGTCTGAGCACGTTCATCGCTTCTCGTAGGAAAATTAAATCCCATAGCCTCGGGGTTATTGAAGCCACAATTAAGTATATTGTCGGGGATGGTCAAGTCAGATAGGCCCTTTAATGAGCCTTCTAAGTTTTGGGAAGACGGCTTTTTCTCGATCGGAGTTATCGTGACCTTTGAAGTTCTACTAACTTTCCTCTTTTTCAGCTTATAAGCTAGACTCTTTTTCTTTTTCGAGGGAGGCGGTGGTTGACCAACGCCGACTGTGTCGGCTACCGGCACTAGCCCAGGACTAATATTCTCATCACTCTTTTCGATCTCGCCTTTCTCAATAGTATTGCGAGCTCCTTCAGCAAAGGGCACCGAAGGTCTAGCTTGTTCTTTGCTCATTTCCGCAGTCATTCTTGCTATTGTGGCACCACTTGGAAGGCTAGTCCGGTGGCCCTCTCCTGGTAATCCGAACTTCAAGAGCAGTTTGTTGGTAATTACAGATTTAATGTCCTGATCTCCCACGGAAGTAGCTCGAATGGCTTCGACGGCCTCAGAATACCTGGCGCCTTCGAGTTGTGGGCGGATACCTGTAAGAGTTGAAAGAAATTCAAAAAAGGTGCACTCCAAGCCTTAGGACAGAGATTGGGGTAAAGATGAGACTTACGTCCTTCTAGCCATCTACTCGCAAAGCCAGGAGGACAGCATATGTAGAACCACTCTTGTTTAAACTGAGAAAACTTGTTCCACGCACCCATCAGGACTTGGCATTTGGGATGTGGCTCGAGGAATATGTAAGATGGACTGTCGGTCAATTTCTTGAAGCGGTAAATGTAACGGATATCCTCGAGAGTTGGGGGTCTGAGTAAGACGCTCATGAAAAGAACGCATGTACCGTGAATAAATGCATGGCTATTAGGGTGTAGTTGTGATGGAGCAATCCCTATATACTGTAACACTTCACGGATTAATGAATTGAAAGGGGCACACTTCCGGCCTAGCACATAAATTTGTTGCATGCAGTATATCTGATTGGGGGCAAGTGAGGCCGATCTGGTGCCGAAGGAACCATAACGTCTTCGAAGGGGATTCCGTGGATGGAACACAATCGACAGAGAGAAGATTCGTTGATTTTTGAGGCTTGAGAGTCAATAGGGTCATCCAGAACGATGGCCCCATCTACAGCATCGGAAGCCGGGCCTATAACCGCAACAGGTGGATCTGGGATGTCAGGTATGGGGGCTGACGATGGACTCAAAGTTCTCACTGCCTCCTGCAGAGAACTTGGCTCAGGCTTGACAGAAACAGTAGTGGAGCTTGATTTTTTGGACATCTCCAAAAAGAGATTAATGTGAATAGATACATGTTTAAGCTATACTTGAAAGATAATAGATATCAGATATAATAACAAATTATTCCCCCGTGTTGTGTGTGAACTAGTGTGACGATTCAGACATGAGTGAAAAGAAAAATTAAAGTTCTAAAGACAAGTGTGGCGTTATTAAGTTTTAAGTTGTCGTCCGTGGAGACCGTCATCGATGACCGTCTCCGGCAGTTTGTCATGTGATCGGTAGCAGAAGTCTTAGAACCGGGCATTGGCATCATAGATTGTGAAGGCAGTTACTTGCATTTGTTGGGTTAGATTCACGTTTGGAATTACTTAGGCTATGGAGTTGCTAGTCCGAATTAATTCCTTAGATTTATATGCTTTGGTCCTTGTCATTGTTCAGTATTTTAAGATCAGGCGTGAGAGTATGTATCCTAATGTATGCGGTGTTCAAGTTAAAATGGTCCTGATTGCCAATGCCGACCCCAGCACTCAATACCAACCCAAGCAATAAACTATCTATACTGACCGACCCTCTAAACATAAACAACTAATCCACTCTCCTGCAGACAACCGATCGTTTCTCTAGGAAAAAATAACCGACCCACACTCACTCCCTAGTCACCGAACGGCCTCACCGTGACATGTACCGATCCACTCCTTCTTAGAATACCGATCCACTCTATTACCCAACTCCTACCGACCCATACCATCTTACAAACTACCAACCCACACTGTCTCTCAAATCACCGACCTACTTTATTGTCAAAACCCTATTGATTCGCTCCTTCACCAAATTCCTACCGACCCACTTTATTGATAGAGTTCTACCGACCCACGACCATTCAAAGTATCAAACTCCTCCTCCTCACAAAAACACACTCTCTCTCTCTCTCTTCCCCAGACTCTCCGCTCTCCTTATACATACCATCACCACCACTATCACTCTCATCTCGTTTCCATCAGGAAAGATTGAATACGCGTGCGGCTCGGATCCAGGACAAGTTTGGAGGGATGCGAGCAAGGAATTTATGCTAGAATTCGGATCCTTACCTACGAAGTTAGTTGGAGTTGAGGCGTGTGCACTCTAAATCTCGAAGTCGAGAAGATGTTGGAAGGTATTTGGGAAGACAGTGGAAAGGGGATAGAAAAAGAGTGATGGCAGTTTTGTGGAGGGGGGTTTCTTTGTTTTGGGTAATCCGGAGAGGATAAGTTGAGAAATAAGAGTGGGAAGAAGGAGAAGACGTGTAGGCTTTTATATGCCGAAGGGGGAGATGAACGGCCACTCTCCTATAGACCTGGTCACCGAGCATCAATGGGTGAACAAGTAAAGATGCCAAACGTTGTCCTAGTGAACCAACCAAGTGGATCGGCCTCCGTATGTCGATCCACCCCTTATTCACAATATATGTATGTATGTATGTATGTATGTATGCATATAAATAAATAAAATATGATGATAATAAAATAAAATGTGTCTACATGGATATATACACATATGATGGTAATAGAGGATGGTAGTGTGATAAAGAGACAGATACTACTGGATAAGTGGAGAAGTGTGTATTCGGAAAACCCACCATGATTCAGCCTTTGAAAGGTTGTATACATTCAGCTTTTGAAAGTTGTATCAGGATTTTTATGAGTTTCTTCGGGATTCAATTAACGTGTTCGGGCGACATAAAGCTTCGTAAAAGGCCGATAAAAGTGACAGTTAGTTACCATTCAGAATGGGCTAGCTTCTGAAAGCAGGGATTACTCGCTGATTCAAAGTGCGTCATGTTGGTTCACAAAATGCACTTTGGGGGGAAAATGTTACCCGGCTACTTGGCCAGGCTAAAATATGATAGTTGCAGAAGATATGATTGGGCTCGAACGAGGATCGAGTCAAGAAAGGATTGGAAATATGAAGGATTGATGTAACTTGTTTGGGTCAGCTTATATATATGGGTCGGTGGGCAACTATTATGGAAGGGTATGTATGGGTCAACATTCATGTATGTTTCGGCCTCATTTCATGGTTCGGCACGTAGGGGTCATTGTGGGTGGCTCGGTCAAGAGAGGTAACCATGCATGGTTTGAGCTATATGGTTCGGCATATATCATTCGGTCATGGTGAGAAAACTAAGATGGGTCGGTCGTACATGGTTCGGCATTCATCGTTCGGCCGTGGTGAGAAGGCTAAGATGGGTCGGTCGTACATGGTTCGACATTTGTCGCTCGGTACATATGGGTCGGCACCTTGGACCCGGTCTTGGTGGCTCGGCATACTTGGTTCGATATGCATCAAAGAAGACAACAAGTTACTACGGGGGATACGATCGATGATTCTATGCTTCGAGTCATGCCATCACTTTCTTCGAGTCATTTGAGAAAGTGCTTCGAGTCAACCTAAGGTGACCCATGGTTCGGCCAAAGTGGCTTGGTGTACCTGGGTCAGTCGTCCTGGGGCATCACTTGTGGGCCGAGTTGTCTAGATCATGGGCTTGCATAGGGGATCTAGCCTGTATTCGTCTATAAATAGAAGGGCATGGGTACAGTTGAGGGGACCTTTTTTTCGAGAACTCCAGGGGGACTCTGCCATTTTCTGTACTCACTTCTTTCCTATTCAAACTTGTACTCAAGTTGTTTGTTTACGGATTGCATCTGTACTCAAGTAATTGGAAAAGTAATAAAGATCATATTCAAAGTGGACGTAGGCAATTACGCTGAACCACTATAAATCTGGTGTCCTCGTTTTTGTTGTTCTTTTTGCACATAATTGCATTACTTTCGTGTCTTAATTTACTTTCTTCATTAATCTCTCTACACAATTCTATTCAAGGGTGTTAGTGACCAATTTGGTGCTAACAAACAAAAATCAAATAAAATAGAAAAATTAATTATAAATCTTTTAATTATAAAATTCCTAATTCTCTTCTTAGTTTTATAAAAATATTATTTAAAGGTTTTGTAAATATATCAGCCAGCTAGTTTTCAGAGGATACAAATTCCAATCTAACTATATCCTTTTCAATATTTTCACGAAGGAAATGATGATGAATGTCAATATGTTTAGTTCGAGAATGATTGACAGGATTTTTAGATAAGTTTATAGCACTTATGTTATCATAAAAAATAGTTGATTTAGATAAATTAACTCCAAAATCTTGAAGTGTTTGTTGCATGTAGATGATTTAGCACATGCTAAAGCAGCGGAAATGTATTCCGCTTCACATGTCGATAGTGAAAGACAATTTTGTTTCTTGCTAATCCAGGAGACTAAGGATTGTCCAATGAAGTGACAAGTCCCGCTCGTACTTTTTCGATCCGTTCGACATCCTCCAAAGTCAGCGTCAGTATATGATACTAACTCGAAAGGACAATCTTTCGGATAGAAAATTCTGAAATCATTGGTTTTGCTTAGATAATGTAATATTCTTTTCACTGCTCGCATATGTGATTCTTTAGGATTTGCTTGAACTCGAGCACATAAACAAAAACTCATCATTATGTCAGGTCTACTAGCAGTTAGATAAAGTAATGATCCAATTATACTTCGATATAATTTTTGGTCAACACTCTTGCCATCTTCATCTCTATTGAGATGTATTGTTGTACTCATTGGAGTTGGTTTGACAGAAGTATTTTCCATACCAAAGCATTTAATTGGATTATTACAATATTTTTCTTGATTAATAAAAATTCCATTATCTAGTTTAATCTATAATTCAAGAAAAACAGATAATTCTCCCATATGTGACATTTCAAATTCTTTGGTCATTATATTAGAAAATTCCTGACATAACTTATCATTTGTAGAACCAAAAATAATATCATCAACATAAATTTGAATAATTAAAATATCCTTTTTAGTTTGTTTAATAAAAAGAGTTTGATCAACCTTTCCAATTTCAAAGCCAGAATCTATAAGATAGCATTTAAGACGTTCATACCAAGCACGTGGTGCTTGTTTTAGACCGTATAAAGCTTTCTTAAGTTTATAGAAATGGTCTGGAAAATTTTCATGTGAGAATAGAGGAGGTTGTTCAACATAAACTTTTTCTTTAATATATCCATTTAAAAATGCACTTTTAACATCCATTTGATAAAGTTTTAAATTATGAAAACATGCAAAGGCCAGTAAAATACGTATTGCTTCTAGTCGAGCGAATGGAGCAAACGTTTCTTCATAGCAATTCCTTCTTCTTGATTATATGCTTGTGCAACTAATCTAGCTTTATTCCTAGTTATATTTCCTTGTTCATCTGCTTTATTTTTGAAAATCCATTTAGTACAAATGACTGCTTGATCACTCGGTCTAGGAACTAATTCCTAAACTTTGTTTCGTTCGAATTGGTTTAGCTCTTCTTGCATAACTATAATCCAATAGTCATCAGTGGAGGCTTCCTTAGCATTTTTAGGTTCAATATTAGAAAGGAATGCTACATGAACCGTTTGATTTCTAGTTCTGACATGTGAATCAATTTCATCTATGACATTTTCTACGGGGTGATCTCGTAAAATCCTAGAAGGAGATCTTAATGCATTTTCATTATGAACAATGTTTTCATATTCTTCAAAATTATTTTGAGTAACCGTATTTGTGACTGTCTTAGTTATTATCTCATCATCGTCAAAAAATTTATTAAACTTAAAATTTTCATCGAAGGAAACATGTAGTGTTTCTTTGATTGTTTTAGTTCCTTTATTAAAAATTCGATAAGCCTCGCTTCGTTCTGAATATCCTATGAAAATTCCTTCATCGGATTTTGGATCAAATTTTCCAAGCTGAGCTTTTGGGTTTAGAAAAAAACATTTTGAACCAAAAACTCTAAAATATGAAATATTTGGTTTTCTTTCATGAAATAGTTCATGTGGAGTGTGTATAGTTAGTGGTCGGATGTAAACACGATTCAGAACATAACAGGCAGTTGCTACAGCTTCTGCCCAAAAATGTTTTGGTAAAGTGCTTCCGTTTAATAAAGTTCTTGCACATTCTTGTAAAGTTCTATTTTTCCTTTCTACAACTCCATTTTGTTGTGGTGTTCTAGGAAAAGAAAAATTATGGTAAATTCTCTTTTTATTGCAAAAATGTTCAAAAGCTTCATTTTTGAATTCACCTCCATGATCACTTCTAATATTTTAAATTTTTGAGATTTTGAATTCTTTTAAAGTGTCGTTTTTATTTCTCAGGAAAATAGTCCAAGTATATCTTGAGAAATCTTCTACTATAACAAACACATATTTGCTATGGTTTATAGATTGAACTTGAGTTGGTCCAAAAAGATCCAAATGCAATAGTTCAAGTGGTTGTACAGTAGAAATATTTTTCTTTGATTTAAAAGATGATTTTGATAATTTTCCTAATTGACAAGCATTACAAATATTGTTTACTTTAAAATTCATTTTTGGTAAACCTTTTACTAATTCATTTTTAGATAATTTGTTTATAGCTTTGAAATTAACATGACAAAATCTTTTGTGCCATAACCAATGATCATTTTCTTTCGCTATTAAACACATGTGGTATTGTAATTTATACTCATATTCAAAACATATATATTTTTATCTCTAAAACCTTCAAAAATAGGATTTGTATTTTGATCAAAAATACTACACTTATTTTCAGAAAAAGATATATTGAATCCTTTGTCACACACTTGGCTGATGCTAAGTAAATTATGTTTTAAATTTAACTAATAAAACATTTGTAATAAGAGGTAAATTCGATATACTGTTATTGCTTAGATCACCTTTACTGATGATATATCCTTTGGAATTGTCTCCAAAAGTGACAGAACCTCCATCTGAGTAGGTAGTGTTTGTAAGCATCTCTTTGTTTCCTGTCTTGTGTTTTGAACAACCACTGTCCAATATCTATTTTCCTCTCTTTTTAGGTGGTACCTGCAAAATATAGAATTAAGATTGGTACCCACCTTTTTATTTGGGTCCTAAAAAATTAGGTCTTAGGAAACCAAACCCAAGAGGGTTCAGAATTCCTTTTAAAAATAAATTTTTTATTTTTATGAAGAGTTTCTATAAAAGATTTTATATATTTGTTTCTAATCAAAGAATTATTTGTTTTAGGAACCCAAATCTTAATTAATTTAGAATAATTTGCAACTTTTGAAATAGATTTTTCAATTTTATTATTATTCCTTTTAAAATTGTTATATAAAGAATCCTTTTTCTTTGGAATAACTTTAGAAGTTTGCTTATATCCTAGTCCTCTTTTATTTGAAACTTTTGAGAATTTTCTATAATTTTAGAAAGATTTTCTCTACCTTGTTAAAATTAGAGACATTCTTAGTAATATCATCTAATTTTGTTCTCAGACAAGAAAAATCTAATTCCAATATTTTAATATTAGCTTTAAGATCATGATTTTCAACTAAAGAGCATAATTCTTTTCTTTCTGAGTTTCTATCTCTTGACTTAACATAAAGAGTTGAGATGTTGTATTAGAATAAGATTCTTGAGTAGTTTCAAGTCCTTCTTTTAAAATTTGTTTCTCATATCTTAACATATCTACCTTAATTTCAGTCCTATTTAATTTTTCAAGAGTTTCTTTATACTTTCTTTTGATGTTTCTTAGTTCGGCAAGTAATTCTGAGTTTATTTCCAATAAATCATCAAAAGTTAGATCACTCACCTCATCATTTGTGACCATAAAACATACGTTGGCTTGTTCTGTATCGCTGTCCGAGTCACTATTTGATGATGAAGATGATTCTGAATCATCCCAAGTGACAGAGAAAGCTTTCTTTTTGAATCTGTCTTTCTTGTGCTTATATTTGTCTTTCTTTCTATCAGGACAGTCTTTCCTGATATGGACTTTCTTGTGACACTCATAACATTCTAAAGTAGAAGATCATGGTTTGTTGTTGTTGTTGTTGTTGGAGCTGTTCTTGTTGTTTCTGAATTTGTTACTCTTTTTGAATTTCAAAAACTTATTGAAATTTTTAGCAATGAACGTCATATCTTCCTTATCTGAATCTGATTCATCCTTTTATGCTTGGAATGCTATATTCTTCTTATCTTTTGGAGATTAACTTTATAAGACATTAGATTTCCTATCAACTCCTCTGGTTTAATGGTTGAAATGCCATTAGCTTCTTCGATCGATAAGACCTTTCGTTCCCACTCATTTGTTAGAGAGTTGAGGATTTTAGAAACAATATCAAAGTCTATATATGTTTCTCCTAATGCTAAAAGAGAATGATATATATATATATATATATCTTAGAATCTAGAGTACATTTCATTTATTGTTTCATCTTGCTTCATTTTGAAATTTTGGAACTGATTTTTGAGCATAGAAATTTTACTCTGCTTTACTTTGTTAGTACCTTCATATGTAATTTTAAGTGTACGCCAAATTTCATAAGCTATTTTACACATGCTCACTCTATTAAACTCATTCTCGTCTAATGCATAATATAACATATTCATGGCTTTAGCATTTGCAGTAGCATCCAGTTTTTGTGTGTTAGACCATTGTGAATATTCTGTAGTAGGTCTGATATATTCAGTTCAAGTAATATTCCAGGTTTCATAACTATTAGCTTGTACATAAATTCTCATCCTAGTAGCCCAATAGTTATAGTTCATTCCGTTAAATAGTGGTGGTCGTGCAGTAGATTGACCTTCAAGTAAACTTGTGTTAGTTACTGTGCTAGTGTTGTTTTCCATATTAAAATATCAGATAACTATATTATGGTTATAAGATGACCTTGCTCTGATACCAAATGAAAGTGACTGTGCTATAGCATTGTGTAATATGGATGAATTTATAAACTACTTGTGCGGAATAAAAACTAAGTAAATAAATAATGCAGTAAAGTAAATGACACCAGAGATTTTTATACTGGTTCGAACTCTCGTTCTACGTCCAGTCCCAGACTCCTTCTAGAATTAAACTAGCAACCCTCACTTAACCCGGAGGAATGGGTTTACACCGCCTAAGAAACCGAACAGGACTTGTACCGCCTAAGCAACCGAATAGGACTTCTACCGCTTGAGCAACCGAACGGAACTTATTTACGAATAAACAAAAGTATTTGACTGTAATATGCTGTTTAAAATAGCACCGATAAGTCAATGAAGTACAATCTTCCTATAATCTTCTCCTTTATGAGATATAGTGTAATGTGCTTGAAGAATGTGGAAGATAGAGTGATCAACGATCAGAGATTGTATGCAGTTTGAGTGCAAATTGAAAATAGAGAATAAGAGATAATAATTCAAGAATACTAAAATCAGTTAAGTGAGTTGTTTGTTGAATTCTAAATTCTATTTATAGAGTTTTAAGAGTTGCAATGTTTGATGAAAAGGAACGATGAAATGAAACAAATGCAACCTTTAGATTAGATGATGTTTCTCTTTGTTGAAGAGAAGCATCCCTTCAGAAAAACTAGCCGTTATAGATAATCAACCGTATGAATTTTTAATTCAGCCTTCTGGTTTAGTTAAAATTCGATACAGCAAGGAAACGGGCTATTTTTGGCCTTATTCAGCCGTCATAATGATACCATTCAGCTGGCTGAAACTGCATAGAAAAATATTCTATGTTTCAGCAATCAGACGACTGAATGGTATCATTTAACCGGTTGATTTAGCCTGCTTTTGTGCATATGCATAGTTTGTGTATGTGTTAGTGTGTATATACCATATCGGAGAGATTTTAACATATTTCTAATAATATACAAACTCTAAAACAAAAGAATAACAACTTCATAGCTTTCTGAATTTGAATCTTCAATGAATCTCCTGCATAAATGATTAATACACAATAATATTGACTTATATAGTTGTCACAATCAAAACGAAGATGTTAACCCTTAATTTTCTTCGACTCAAGAAGTATACGACTCATAGCCCAGACGACTTAACGAGTTAACACTATCAACGACTTATGAGATAAGAAGCGAACGACTTAAGTTATGTCACGACTTAGTGACTTAAAAGAGCTAACGACCTAATTGCTGAAGTCTTCTACGAGTTAAGTCTTCTACGACTTAAGGGCTTTACGACTCAACGAGTTAAGTCTTCTACGACTTAAGGGCTTTACGACTCAACGAGTTAAGTCTTCTACGACTTAAGGGCTTTACGACTCAACGAGTTAAGTCTTCTACGACTTAAGGGCTTTACGACTCAACGAGTTAAGTCTTCTACGACTTAAGGGCTTTACGACTCAACAAGTTAAGTCTTCTACGACTTAAGGGCTTTACGACTCAAGGAGTTAAGCTTTCTACGAGTTAAGGACTTACGACTCAAGGAATTAATTCTTCTACGACTTAAGGGCTGCGCGACTCAAGGAGTTGAGTTTTCTACGAGTTAAGGACTTACGACTCAAGGAATTAATTCTTCTACGACTTAAGGGCTGCGCGACTCAAGGAGTTGAGTTTTCTACGAGTTAAGGACTTACGACTCAGGAGGATGCCACGACTTAAGGGTCTTACGACTTAAAGGTCTTGCGATTTAAGGGTCTTACGACTTAAAGGTCTTACGACTTAAAGGCTATCAGGGTAAAATCCAAAGCCTGTGCCTGTGCTACTTTTATCTGGTAAGTCGGCTACGACTTAACACTTGTCTTCAACTGAGCCACAAGATGAACCCAGTATGGCGCCCACGAGATATCTTAAGTCAAATACGAGTTACGACTTACCATAAGTCGGTCACGACTCATGACTTGGCCAAAAAGAGAGTTCAAAATTCAACTCCTATAAATAGGCCACCACTTCCAACATGAAGGGGACTTTTGGGAAATCATTTCTTCAAGCGCTGTTACTCTGTCGAAGTCTCCATTCATCCAGCAATCAAAGATCCTCAAACATTCAAGACGCTACAATAATCTTCAAGAGATAATTCCTTACATCCAACATGGATTCATCGAATTTCATCGACGAAGATTGAGCTAGTAGTCAAGATTGTTTCTTTTGATCAAGTTGTACTGTTTTGATAAGAGATTTGTATCGATTTGTAACCGAATTCGGTAATAAAGAGATTCAAAGTGGACGTAGGCTTAATCTCAAGCCGAACCACTATAAATTGCTGTTTTTTTTACTGCTCTTTTGCCAGTTTACTGCTTAAATTCTGTTCCCGTCACACGGGTGGTGCTTTCACGATTCTATTACACACACCGGGTGTTAGCGTTCACTTTTTAGCATTAACATTTTGGTGCTTTCACTGAGAACCCAACTCAGACTACCATTCACCATTGCTTCACGCAAGTTTGTTGAAAAAATTTCCTACAAAACCAGAAGTCTATCAGACATAATGGCTCCTGGAAGGAAACGAAAGGCTGTCAGATCTGAAAATGTTCAAGATAATACCGCCACTTCTATTTCACCGAGCCAAGCGGCTCCAAGCGTCGGGGTGACGCGAGAGGAGCTAGACGCTGCTGTTTCTGGACTATACCAACAGATTGAAACTCAAAACAATCTGATGATGGAAAAACTGAACGCTCTGCTCGGCGCCAACCAAAGACCAGTGAATAATGAAGAAAACATCGCTGACGCTCTTCGCAACTCCGAAGGAAAAAATATTCCTCAAGGGGGATCAGGTGCTGCTGAAGGGGCACCCCTCCAAGCGGAAGGATCTAGGCCATCGCCGATTTTCCGCGAACATCTGCCCGGACAAACTTCTGAGAAAATGGCCAAGGTCTATTCCGCCAAATCTTTGAACAACGAGGAATATCTTTCTGGCATGATCAAGCAAATAATGAAGGAGAGCATGCAGAGGGATGAAGATGAGAGCGAATGGGGATTCACACCGAGTAGAACTCCGTTTACCGAGAAGATTCTAAAGGCTGAATTTCCTATAAAATTTGTTCCCCCCACCATTCCTGCTTATCGGGGAACAAGTGATCCAAATCAATTCTTGTATAAATATGACTGGCACATGACCGACGCAAGAGCAACTGATGAAATTAAGTGCCGGTATTTCCCAGTATATTTGGAAGGAGTGGCACTTCTCTGGTTTACCAAGCTTCCTGTCCAATCAGTAGATCAGTTTTCCGATCTGACCTGAAAGTTCAAAGAGCAATTCAGGCTATATGCTTCAAAGGCAAAAGACATAATGTCATTGTCCAGTCTTGAACAGAATCCGGGAGAACCTATTAAATCATTCCTGAACCGTTTCAATATAGCTCTGGCAGAAGTTGATAACGCAGAGCCACGAATGATCTTGACCTATTTGATGCGTGCTATCGACAAATCGAGCGAATTTGGAAAATGGCTGAAGATGAAAGAGCCAAATTCTCTCGAGAAATTCTACAAGAAAGCTGATGAATTCATACGCTTGGAAAATCTTCCAGCATCGATGAAGGTGGTGGAAGCAAAGGTGGAAAATAATACTACCGCTTCGGAAAAGAAAGATTCCGGAGGTCAGAAAAGGGAAAATAACGAGGGGAAGAAACAAAAGGATACAAAGAAACCTCGCTTCTTCAAACCCTCAGATTTCACTCCATTGACCGACACTCTGGAAAATATCTTCTTCGCCACCAAAGATGCTGTGGATTATCCCAAACCGGCTGAGATAAAACCGGGAAAGGGCGCTATGAGAAATGGAAAGTTCTGCCGTTTTCACAACCAACCCGGTCATGATACCAATGACTGTCGTCACTTAAAGAGCTTAATTGAAGAATTGTTGAGGGAAAACAAGCTGCAACAGTATGTCAAGAAGAACAAAAGTGACCCATCTTCGTCAACTAAGAGGCAGCAACTCCCTACTCAACCATCAGGTTCAGGAAAAGGTACTGCGGCACAAGAATCTGAGAGGCTCGTTATCAATGTGATTACGGGGGGCCCACACCCAGGGGGCAGAAGCTGGGGTGAAATGGAACGATATGCTCATGCTTTGAAACACATCCCAGCAGAGGAAGATGTTTTTGCTGTAGAAAATGCTGCACCCCTGAAACAGCAAAAGATTTCAGATGATGATATTATGTTCAAAGCTAGGGATTCTATTGGTATTGAAGATCCCACCATAGATCCCTTGGTTATCTCTGCAGGAATTGGACCGGCAATAGTAAGACGAGTGCTCATTGATTGCGGTGCTTCCTGCAATATACTCTTCAAGAAAACATTTGACCAGATGAAGATCCCAATGACCGACGTTCAAGCTTCGTCGCAAAAGATCGTTGGTTTCACTGGGGAACCATAGCAACCAATCGGAACTGTCGAGTTGTTCGTGGAACTTGGGGAAGGGCAGAAAAGGGTAGTTCGCAAGCAAACCTTTGTAATTGTTGATGGATTTTCTGCCTACAATGCTTTCCTAGGCAGGCCAACTCTAGCTGCATTCAAGGCCATTTTGGCCCCGTGGTGCCTAACTATGAAGTTTCCTATAGAAAATGGTGTTGGTGTCATCAAGGGAGATCAAAATGCTGGACGCGAATGTTATCTTATAGAGCTTCGAGAAGCCAGAAAGAGAGAAATGGGTAAAAATGCGGCAGCTCCCCTCCACATCAAAAACCCAACCTTATAGCAAATACAGGGTGGTCCCTGCACTGGAGAGCATAGTGGTGCAAGGCGAGAAATGGACCCCAGAAAATCCAGTGCAGAGGAGAATAGAGTGGTGCCCGTGGAAGTTACGGTACCAATACCTGTCGACTCCAAAGACCCAAATAAAGTACTTAATGTGGGTTCGCAACTAAGTACAACAGTTCAAAACACACTGATATCATTTCTAAAAGAAAATCTGGACGTGTTCGCTTGGTGTCATGCTGATATGTGTGGAATCTCTCCAACAATTGCTGTTCATACTCTGAATGTCTATCCGAAATTCACACCAGTGAAACAGAAACGAAGAACTCAAGGTCCAGAAAGGTCAGCAGCTTTAAAGGATGAAGTAGATCGTCTCATGGAGAATAACTTCATCAAAGAATCCACTTATCCAAATTGGGTTTCAAATCCAATACTGGTTAAGAAGGCAAACGGAAAGTGGAGAGTATGCATTGATTTCTCAGATCTAAACAAAGCTTGCCCCAAAGACTGCTTCCCGTTGCCTAGAATCGATCAACTGGTAGATGGGACGGCTGGACATGAGTTGTTGTCTTTTATGGATGCCTACTCCGGATACAATCAGATTATGATGAATGAACCAGATCAGGAAGACACAAGCTTTATCACAGATGTGGGACTCTACTGTTACAAAGTCAGGCCATTCGGATTGAAGAATGTAGGGGCAACCTACCAAAGGCTTGTCAACGCTATGTTCAAACCTCAGATTGGCAAAACTATGGAAGTCTATGTTGACGATATGTTAGTAAAGTCAAAGAAAGCAGTAGACCACATGGATCATTTGGCGGAGATGTTTACAATTCTTCGAAAGTATGGAATGAAGCTCAATCCATTGAAATGTTCATTCGGGGTAGAGTCTGGGAAATTCCTGGGTTACATCGTAAGCGCTAGGGGTATTGAGGCCAATCCTGCTCAAATCACAGCTCTGAGAGAAGTTAAAGCCCCTAGAACAAAGAGAGAACTGCAAAGTCTCAATGGAAAAGTTGCCGCTCTTAGTCGCTTCATCTCTAAGGCCACAGACAAATGCATTCCCTTCTTTGATGCTTTAAAGAAAGGAAAGAAAAATTTTGAATGGACTCCCGAATGTCAGAATGCTTTCGATCAACTGATTCATCATATGAGAACTCCTCCAGTCCTTTCCAAGCCTAGTGATGGCGAAGACCTCTTCATCTATTTAGCAATTTCATCCCATGCTCTAAGTGCAGCACTCGTACGAGAAGATATGAGAATACAACGTCCAGTCTACTACATCAGCAAACGGTTCACTGGGGCAGAGATGAATTATTCAAAGATAGAAAAGCTTGCTTATTGTTTGTTGATCGCTTCCAGGAAGTTGAGGCCCTATTTACAATCTCATCCTATCAAGGTCCTGACTGATCAACCTCTAAAGCAAGTCATGTATCGCCCTGAAACTTCGGGTCGTCTCTTGAAGTGGAACATAGAACTCAGCCAATATGACATCACTTACCATCCCCGAAGAGCAATTAACGGACAAGCTTTAGCAGATTTCATTGCAGAGTCCACTGACAAAGGTGACCTCAAGGAAGAAACAACTGACTGCATTCCGATACAGTGGAAGTTGTATGTTGATGGCTCGAGAAATGATTATTGTTCTAGGGCAGGAGTTGTGCTTGAAACTCCCGAAGGACGATCACTATGTTATGCATTGAGACTAGAATTCCCTTCGACAAACAATGAAGCAGAATATGAAGCCCTTATTGCCGGTTTAAAAATCGCCAAGGAACTAAACATCAAAGTGATACAGATTTTCAGCGACTCTCAGCTTATTGTTTGCCAGGTGAAGAAAGAATTTCAAGCCAAAGGAGGGAATTTGCCTGCATATTTGTCAAAAACATCCGAACTTCTCAATGATTTGGATCACTATTCAATAAGCCACATACCCCGAGAGGAAAATATAAAGGCAGATTCTCTGGCAAAGTACTCAAGTTCCGGAGAAGCTCAATTACTGGGATTAGTTCCTGTAGAAGTTCTGTCAGCTCCAAGCATTGATGAAATGGATATAGATTGGATTATGGCTACGTCTCAAGAGCATGAATCATGGATGACTCTAATCAAAGAATACTTACTCAGTGGTTCCCTGCCAGAAAGTTCTAAGGAACGTCGAAAATTATTGAGAAAAGCATCGAGATATATAATTCAAGATGGTCGATTATACAGACGGGGATTTTCAATGCCTCTGCTCCGATGTGTAACTAAGGAAGAAGCCAAGACAATTCTAGCCGAGGTACACGGAGGAGAATGTGGAGATCATTCAGCTGGTCAAACTTTAGCCAAGAAAGTTCTCCGATATGGATATTTCTGGCCTGACATTAACCGAGATGCTGCTATCTACTCTAGAAAGTGCGACAAGTGCTAGAGATTTGCAAAAATCCCAAGAGCACCTTCCACCGAACTCTCACAGATGGTCAGCCCATGGCCATTCGCCATTTGGGGGATAGATCTAATCGGACCATTACCAGTTGCCAAATCAGGGATTAAATATGCTATTGTTGTCGTTGATTATTTCACCAAATGGGCTGAAGCTGAACCTTTGGCCACCATCACTTCTAAAAAGATGATAAATTTTGTAACAAAGAATATCATTTGTAGATATGGTGTGCCACAGAAGATAATCACAGACAACGGTACTCAGTTTGAAAGTGAAGAATTCCAGGATTTTTGCAAACGGTTCAGAATTCGAAAAAGCTTCTCAGCAGTGGCTCATCCGCAGGCAAATGGGCAAGTGGAAGCATTTAATAAGATCATCAAGTCAACTATCAAAAAGCAACTCGAAAAAGCAAATGGTGGTTGGGTTGATAAGCTTCCATTAGCACTATGGGCGTACAGAACTACTCACAAAACTGCGACTGGGCACACTCCATTTTCACTGGCATACGGATTAGAGGCAATGATTCCAGTGGAAGTAGAAGTTCCTTCACATAGAAGAGTTCATTTCAACGAAGCTGAAAACGAGAAACTGCAACTTGAAGCACTTGATTTTCTTGATGAGAAAAGAGAAGAAGCTAGGCTCAGAGTTTCAGCTCATCAGCAGAGAATCGCCAGGCATTTCAACTCTAAGGTTCGCCAACGAGGCTTTGAGATCGGAGATTTGGTTTTGAAAAGGATCATGACAGCAACTGGTGTGTTTGGGCCAAACTGGGAAGGACCATATGTCATAGGCACTAAAATTCTTGATGGCACTTTCAAACTCATAACTGTTGAAGGAGATCCAATTCCAAGAGCCTGGAACAGCAACCACTTACGTCCTTATTTTACTTAAAAAAAAAGCTCTGCTCAAAATTGTAAAATAATGATGAATGTATCAGTTGTATTGAGAAACATTGTAAATCAGTGTAAATGAATGAAAGCTATAAAGTGGACGTAGGCCCGATTCTTGGCCGAACCACTATAAATCTTGTGTTCTTTACTATTTCATAATGCCTGTTTTATTTCGATATATAAATGCCTTAAAAGTATTGCTAAAATGTCAATTCAAAATTGCAGGACATTATAACAAGGCTTGCTCATCACAAAGCTAAGCGACCTCTATAAATCAGCTATTACACAAAACCAAGCGACGAAAAATTCCAAACTCAAATCCTATGCAAGGAAAACTTCACATAAAAAGTTGGCGACTCCACTGTGACAAACCTTTGTTCACTAGTTGAGATTGTCGTTATGAATAGACATCCAACTAGATAACTCGCGTTTGTCTCGTGAAGTCATCCAACAGTGAAGTCCACTCCTTCGGATGAAGCAATTTACTTGTAAAAGGAAAGAAGATTGCTAGGGAACGATAATAAGAGATCGCTAATGGGCAGATGATGAGAAAAAGTTGCCAAGCAAACAAAGAAGCAGACAAAGGGAGGTATGCCTCTCAACAGGAAGGCCAGAAGATCCACTAAAGGGACACCTTCCCAAGCGGAAGGAACAGGACCCTCGCTAACTGGTCGTGACGCATCCGATCAGATAGCTTACGTCCGTCCCGTGGATCCACTCGCCCCTGAGACGCAACCTACCTGGCACACCAACCAACCAAAGCCCTCTAACGAGGCACGCCAATAAATGGAAGAGCTTTCCTCAATCAAAAAGATCGGTGGGACTACTAAAGGGGCACTTTGATTAGTTAATTGCGATCGTTTGTGCAAACAAACATCCAATCAAGCAACTTGCGTTCGCCCCGTGGACCTCTCCGACCATGAGAAAGTAACTTCCAGGCAATCAAAAGCCCTTTTCGGAGGCACAAGCCCTCTTCGAAGGCACAAGCCATCTTCGGAGGCACGCTTCACCATGCTTGAAGCACAAAATCAAAAGCCCTTTCGGAGGCACAAGCCCTCTTCGGAGGCACAAGCCATCTTCGGAGGCACGCTTCACCATGCTTGAAGCACAAAATCAAAAGCCCTTTTCGGAGGCACAAGCCCTCTTCGGAGGCACAAGCCATCTTCGGAGGCACGCTTCACCATGCTTGAAGCACCAAATAAAAAGCCCTCTTCGGAGGCACATTTCACCAGGGTAGAAGTGCAAAATGCTTCTCTTCGGGGACCCACTTCACCAGAGTTGAAATATCAAAATTGCTTCTCTTCGGAGACCAAAAATGCTTCTCTTCGGAGACCAAAATTGCTTCTCTTCGGAGACCAAAAATGCTTCTCTTCGGAGACCAAAATTGCTTCTCTTCGGAGACCAAAAATGCTTCTCTTCGGAGACCAAAATTGCTTCTCTTCAAAGACCAAAAATGCTTCTCTTCGGAGACCAAAATTGCTTCTCTTCGGAGACCAAAATTGCTTCTCTTCGGAGACCAAAATCGCTTCTCTTCAAAAACCTCTTCAGAGGCGCACTTCACTTTGCTTGAAGTACCAAAAATAAGCTCCTTACTAGGGCACAAAATCAAAACCTTCTTCGGAAGCTCATTTCACTGCGTAGGAAAATTCGCTTTTAACAAATAAAAGTGATCATCCCCAAAAGTTGAAGTGTTCTTCAGAAGGAAAGAGAAAGTAAAAACTTCTCGAAAGACGAGATATACTTTATTAAAAGCAGAATGATTCTTCCCTTAAAAGTGGAATAGTTATTCTCTGGAATAAGAGTATCAGTCTTGAAAAAGCTAGGAATATTGCAATGCACTCGCGGTATGGGGGACAATACTATACGATTCAGTTACATGAACAAAGTAATATACAAGCAACATACCGCGAGTTCATCACAATATCATGAAAAATAGATGATGTGGAATAAATGCATTCTCAAACGCAGACAAAAAGTTTGCACAAGTAAAAAGAATCATTTGTTCCACACCAAAAATAAAAAAACAGATGCATTCTCACATACACAAGAGTTTGTACAAGTAAAATAATTGTTTTATTTAGTACTATGAAAATTCTTTACATGTGCAGATATCTCAAAAAGTAAAAGCAAGGACCGGTACCCGCACAATCCCCGGTCGATACATGCAAAAAGCAAAAGTAAGGAGTAGAAAATCTAGCTTGTTATTCCTTCTTCTCGCCACCTTTGGAGCCCTTCCCCGGCCTAATGATTAGTTTTTGGAGCCGTTGTGAACGGGTCGGGGCAGAAGGAGGAAAAGGCGCGGCTGGATCAACTTCTGCTTCGTCCCCAGTTGAAGCACTTCTCTTCTTCTTCCTTATGCCACGCTTCCCCTTCCTCTTTGAAGAAGATTCGCTCCCCGGAGTAGCAAGCAGCGTTGAAAGCTTTGTGTCATCATCAAGGGACTGCTCCGGGGTCTTCTCGACGTCTTCAAGGTCCTCCGCCTTCTGTTCCTGCGGAGCTGCCGGGTCATCCAGGCCTTGAAGGGCTTCGATTTTCTCTGCCTGTGATCCCGGTTGGGAAGCAGAAGGAGGAGTAACCTGTAAAGATGGAGGGGCGGCAACTGAAGGAGTGGAAACTTGTGCAGTGTTTGGTGCCTCCGCTGTAGAAGAAAAGAAGTTAAAATCAACATCTTCCGAAAATAGAGAAGGTATCGGTTCACCAAAGTTCAAGTAATAAGTAAGAAGGTCATCAAACTCGGTTAAATCAAATAATCGGTTCATTAGACCCGGAACTTCGCCAAAGTTACCTGGAGGAGTTGGCTTCGCAAGTTCAATTTCATATTTATCAGCCTCAGTTTCTTCCTGGCTCTTCTCTTCAATTTGGGAAAGAGGAGTCTCGGAAGTATCGAGTTTAGCTTCAGCATCTTTTGCAGCAAGTGGAGATTGAGAGCTAGAACCGATGATATCAACATCGGTCAAAGTTGAAGTATGGACAGGGGCAGGTAGTGATGTTGTCTTTTCTGGATGTTCCTCTACCACCGTCCCGGCTCTAGCTTCGGCAAGTTGCTCTTTGCCTCTAGTAAGCGCATCACGTGCTTCATCATCCAGATAAAGCGCTATAAGGTCTGCCTCCGCATAGCCAGCAAACGTATCAAGTATGGTCTCCCAAACTTCAGCAAGTGTAATCTCATATTTGGGACCCAAGAATGAGAGGCAGCCGCGGCCCAGAACGTTGTGCATGTAGAAGTCAAATAGAGTAGAATCGATGCTAGCTTTAGTGGCTTCGTGAGACTCTTCGGCCGCAACTTGTCCAGCAACCGCGTCATCTCGCTCCTTCTCAACATTAAGAAGCTTAGCTTTCAGTAACTCAATCTCCGCATTTTGGGACACAATTGTTTCCCGCTGCTTAGCATTTTCTGTGCGATATTTCTCAGTAATATGCTGCTCGGCTGCAAGCTTAATTTCGACATCTCTTTGTGCGGCATGTGCATCCCGCACTTGCTTCAGAAAGACTTCTTCTTTTTGAGTATGTGATGCAGAAGAAGAGGCAAGATTTTCCTTAAGCTGCTTAACTTCAGATGCAAGCTTTGCGTTGTCGTCTGCAATGCTTGTCATCTCCGCATCATGCTGCTTACGCCATTTGTCCCATTCTGATTTATCGTTCTCCATGGTCATCATCGCCTCAAGGTTAAAATGGTTGACCCTTTGAAGTTTGTCGACAAGTTTCTGCCATTGCGACATCGTCTCGACATTAAGCCTGACCGCGTCAAGACTTTTAAGCATGTCTTGCTTATCAATTGGAACCAAATCCAAGTCAAAGCGCACTCCTTTTAGGCACCAATTTGGAAATCGGCTCTGAAGCGTTGGAGGGCCGTCTTTAACTTGATATTGTGGCCTGTTAATGATTGTTTGAATATCAGACTTCTTTAGAGGAGGAGAACCGGCCGGAGTATCAGAAGGGATAGGAGCGTCAGTTTTTTCAGAAATTTCAGACGCGTCCTTCTCATCAAGTTTAACCCGTTTACTTGGGTCATCGGTAGCATGCTTCTTCCCTTTGTCATCATGATATTTTCTTTTATGAGAGTTATCGTGTCTCCTTCTTTGCTGCTCTTCGTAAGCACGCCTTTCTTGGGCTTTTCTAGCTGCACGCTCTTCGTCAGATTCTTTGCGGGAGGGAAGATAACGTCCATAATCGTAAGAATCACGCCCTCCGTAGCGCCGAAAGTTGTCGTAGTATGAGCCAGTACGTCCCATCGGAGAATCTGAAAAACGGAAAAGAAGTAAAGTTTAGAAATTTCCAGAAACAGAGGGTAAATGCTCATAAGTGCTGAAAAACCCTAAGTGTGTGCGGCGTGCAAGCTACATGCGTCAAACTACAGACCACGCTTTAGTGTGGAAACAGAGACGATTGGCGTAGTAGGCATCAGGGTTTGTTTTAGGGTGGAAGTCGCTTCAACAACGGGAGAAGTCACTTTTGGATTATTATCCCTGAAAAGCTCTTGAGAAGTTATCATGATATCGCTCAAGCCATCAAAAGTGTCATCACCCTGGAGCTCAACAGACTTCTCCTTTTCAACTTCCATATCAATTGATTTCTCAGAAACTCGAGGATTCTCTTCCTCCTCGATAATTGGGGCAAGTGCCGACTTGCTGACTGGCCCTACAACATCGATGGATGCGGAACATTTTATCAAAGCAGCCTCTACGATGGGTGCTTTTGATGCGATTTCTTCTACAGAAGCTGGGTTATTCGAGGCCTCTGCTCGAGCGCCCGAAGCAGCTAACGTTTCCGCATCAGAATTAGAGATTTCATGAATCTGAGTCGATCTAGAAGGATGTAAAAGTCCAAACTGGTGAAGAAACTCATCTTTCAACAGAAATTTCGCATCCCGTTCTTCAACTGGAACAGCCATGTGCCTCTCCAGAGTTTGCTTGTGACTAGGGTCCCTAGAGGGAGAGAGGAGCGCTGAAATGAGAAAGCAAAGTTAACACTTAGTGATTCGGACTGCAAAATACTCAGAGAATAAGGAGAAGAAAGGATAGGAATTCTTACTTCCTTCCCTCCACACGGCGTAAAACCCAGGGGGACAACGAACGTAAAAATACTGAGTCAAAAACCCATGAGCAGTATCAGGGAGGCCGACAACCAATTTGCGATTCCTGGCACTTCTTATAACAATGATCGAAGGATGATCTTTGACTCTGATAAAAGAGCATAGATAACAGATTTCGTCAACACTGGGAAGACGGTCAAGCGTTCTGCCGAATAGTACGCACAGCCCCATCAGAACAGCATATCCGTTGGGGTGTAATTGGAATGGAGCGATTGTCAGTTGGCGAAGAAGATGTTGAAGAAAATTGTTGAAAGGAGGAATGGCCCCGCTCGAGCACATTTGTCGGTTGACCGCCACAAATCTAGGAGGTGCTACATCAGCAGTGTTATTCTTCTCAGGAAGGATAGCGTCAGCTTCAGCAATGCCAAATTGAATGCACAATTGCCGAAAAGTTTTGTACAATAGAGTAGAAGAGGCTCTCTCTGGGGGATTGACTAAAGGAGCTGGAATGAAAATGGACTCTACAGTCTGAACTGTTACATCTCCTTGTTGAGAAGTCATTCTACACAAGCAACTGGATGTTCAAATGTGAAGGTGCACGTTTCCTAAATAGTGTGAAGTGTTGTGCAAAACTAGTCAAAATAACAAATAAATACAAACTGGAATTAAGATAGTCGGTAATTGATCGATCATCAAATTTCAGGACTTGATTAATTTAAAGTTCAGGTACAGTATTAAGTATAAACCGGTCATTTTCAACTGACTGTTTTAATGCTGCCTTAATACTTTGTTTGAATTTGTCGACTTAAAGCACTTCATTCACACGATCTATTTATGTTGATTGTCTGTTATTAACTAATATGTCACTTGATGTGGGCAGTCGGTGACAGTATATTCGTCCCAATTTTCTGTGAATATTGTATTAAGCAGATTATTAGTTTGCAAGTTAGAGTGATCTGTGGAAAAATTCAGCAGTTCAAAGTTCAGCAGTTCGAAGTTCAACAGTTCAAAGTCCATGCAGAGCCTAAGTCATGAGTCGCCAACGGCTTACGTATTAACTCGTCTACGACTTAAGGGTTACAAGGCAAGTCAAGGCAGGTCGCTTCGGTTTTAGGTCATTAATGCTTTAAATCGGCAGTACTTCAAGTCTTAAGTCGTGTGAAAATAAAAAAGGCTTCAGTCCAAAGCGGTGTAAAATCCCAAGTCCTAAGTCGTCCACGACTCATGGCTTATGTCGTAAGAGGCTAAGTCGTCCACGACCCAAGAACTATGTCGTAAGAAGCTTAAGTCGTGGGTCGTACAAAGCTGCTAAACCGTGGCCATTCTAGCATCTCACTCATTTGAACCCATTGACTTTTCTCCTAACCCAATAACCTCTCAATCAAACTACGATCCTTATCCTCATTCCACCACACCATGGAGTCATCCAAAAGGCCAAGTTCAGATCACCAAAGCCTCGCCAACCTAATCAATTAAACCTGAAATACAGTAACCCTCCATCTCCATCGCCCCGTTCATCTAAAGATGAAATCAAGCAAAATCAGGTTCACGAACTACCGGTACGATGAAATTCGCAACAAAACGTTGCACGAGGGGATGGATTAAGTATAAGGAGGAGAATTCACGAATCAATGATGATTAAAGGTCGAGGAGGGAGCAGGAACACTTACGCAATGAAGAATCGAGAATCGAATTGGTTGATTGTTAGAAAAGAAAGAAATTGCCTTGAGAAAGCTCGGAGGAATATTAATGGCGGATACGACTCAGGAGATAAGCAATGGATAGAAGGAACGACTCAGGCTTTTTATACCTCTGGACAGTGGAACACGAAAAGGCATATGCGAGTTAAGATAAGTCGAAGCACACGACCTACGACTTAGGCGTGTACTTCGAGGGGCAAATGTTAACCCTTAATTTTCTTCGACTCAAGAAGTATACGACTCATAACCCAGACGACTTAACGAGTTAACACTATCAACGACTTATGAGATAAGAAGCGAACGACTTAAGTTATGTCACGACTTAGTGACTTAAAAGAGCTAACGACCTAATTGCTGAAGTCTTCTACGAGTTAAGTCTTCTACGACTTAAGGGCTTTACGACTCAACGAGTTAAGTCTTCTACGACTTAAGGGCTTTACGACTCAACGAGTTAAGTCTTCTACGACTTAAGGGCTTTACGACTCAACGAGTTAAGTCTTCTACGACTTAAGGGCTTTACGACTCAACGAGTTAAGTCTTCTACGACTTAAGGGCTTTACGACTCAACAAGTTAAGTCTTCTACGACTTAAGGGCTTTACGACTCAAGGAGTTAAGCTTTCTACGAGTTAAGGACTTACGACTCAAGGAATTAATTCTTCTACGACTTAAGGGCTGCGCGACTCAAGGAGTTGAGTTTTCTACGAGTTAAGGACTTACGACTCAAGGAATTAATTCTTCTACGACTTAAGGGCTGCGCGACTCAAGGAGTTGAGTTTTCTACGAGTTAAGGACTTACGACTCAGGAGGATGCCACGACTTAAGGGTCTTACGACTTAAGGGTCTTACGACTTAAAGGTCTTACGACTTAAAGGCTATCAGGGTAAAATCCAAAGCCCGTGCCTGTGCTACTTTTATCTGGTAAGTCGGCTACGACTTAACACTTGTCTTCAACTGAGCCACAAGATGAACCCAGTATAGCGCCCACGAGATATCTTAAGTCAAATACGAGTTACGACTTACCATAAGTCGGTCACGACTCATGACTTGGCCAAAAAGAGAGTTCAGAATTCAACTCCTATAAATAGGCCACCACTTCCAACATGAAGGGGACTTTTGGGAAATCATTTCTTCAAGCGCTGTTACTCTGTCGAAGTCTCCATTCATCCAGCAATCAAAGATCCTCAAACATTCAAGACGCTACAACAATCTTCAAGAGATAATTCCTTACATCCAACATGGATTCATCGAATTTCATCGACGAAGATTGAGCTAGTAGTCAAGATTGTTTCTTTTGATCAAGTTGTACTGTTTTGATAAGAGATTTGTATCGATTTGTAACCGAATTCAGTAATAAAGAGATTCAAAGTGGACGTAGGCTTAATCTCAAGCCGAACCACTATAAATTGCTGTTTTTTTACTGCTCTTCTGCCAGTTTACTGCTTAAATTCTGTTCCCGTCACACGGGTGGTGCTTCCACGATTCTATTACACACACCGGGTGTTAGCATTCACTTTTTAGCGTTAACAGAAGAAAATCGAGATTCTAACAATTACCATAGCAAAGGATTGAGACATCTATAAAGGAAATCACAAGACAAGTAAATGGATAAAGAGATCCACAATTCGAAATGGAAAATCAAGATCTGTACCAGAATCAAAGGAACGAAATAGATAACAAATTCTCAGCAAGATGAAAGTGACTTCATTTAAAGAATTGATTGACTAAACCATTCTTGAATCCTTAGAAATAAGGTGACCCCTTAAGATAGGAGAGTCTATATATCTATCTATATATATATATCAATAAGTTATTTGGACCATTGCATTGTTGACAGTCGATCAACTGAACAGAACTACTTGGCTCCAATATAACAATAATACTACTAACTTATAGGCACTTTTAGAAATCACACATCTATTAAGTCTACTATTACTAGGTAGGTTTTTGGCTTCATGTTTATATTGAATGAGATTTTAAGTATTTTATTCGTCAGATGAGATCCTGACAAGATTTTGAATGAATTTCCGATTTCATGAACTTTTAATATCCTTGTTTCTTCACATGAAGAATTCATATTGAGTTTTGTGAATTCCTGAATTTCCATGTTGACTTCTACGATGATTTGTGGATTTTATATTCCTAGTTTCCTTATTGAGATTTCATGATGATTCCTTATTGAATTTCTGGTCTTAAGAATCCTAAATTTCCATATTGACTTTTATAATGATTTATGAATGATGTACACTTGATTTATCCATTGGATTTTCGTAATGATTTCTTGTCGATTTATTATTTTCATGAATACTTGATTTTGTGACTTCTTTATTGAATTCCCGTGATAGCCAATAGGTTCCTTATTGATTTTATGACTTCGAATTAGAAAGAGTTTAGTGTAGGCTGTTTAGCAGATGAGGTCCTAATAATTTTCTAATTACATTCCTGGATTCCTGAATTTTCGGTTTCTCTTCAAAATGGACTTATGTATTTGTGAATTCTGAAGTTTCTTATCGAATTTTAATGATGATTTATGGATTTCATATTTCTAATTCCCTTGTTGGATTTTTGACAATCTCTTATTGGATTTTTGATGTTGTCATCGAATTTTCATGATAATTTATAAACTTTTTATTAAATTTCTAAATTTGAATTCTATACAAGACTTTCTCAATACCAGTTGGACTATCATCGAAGAGCAGGGATGAAAAGTCATAGCAAAGGAACAAAATAAAACCGCCCAAAGCGAGGAATTGATCCTCGATAGTTGAATAAAATATAATCTGAGAACAGAGGATAAGGTGTATGCATTGGCCATTTGGGAAGGTCCATTTACTTAAATTAATGACAATAGACCAGGTGATTTCGTTTCATATATCTATTATTATCATTAGAAGAATTTAGTCATATAATTACTTGAATGCTCCGCCCAACAAAATAGTCAGATAGTGTTTGGAATTATAAAATTACCCATCATGGTCTTATCCCAAGGTTATAATCCTTATAGTAGTCATTGTCTGTTTTTCAAAAAACAAAGAAGGAAATTCTTTAGAGTTTTTGTCCTAAAGAACAAAAGCTTCTTTCATACTGGGGGGGCTAAATGTTATCCATAAATATTCTCAAGAATAAAAGTACGAAAGAAGGAACAAACGAATTGATAAAGATTAGAAGGCATTAGGATGGACTACTTCAATAATTAGATAAAGCTTTCGACATGAAGAGGATGGTGCCAGCAGCACCTTTTGAAGAGGTCAAAAGGATGTTTCGACAAAGTTTTGGATAAGCAAAGAGCTTTTGACAAGGTCAAAAGATACCTTTCGAAGGCAAAGAATAACATACTTTCAGCATTTCGCGCCAAACCATTCGAAGCGATTAGTTTCGTCTACATTTACCTCCTCTAGAAAAATAATCAGCCAATTTAACCCTTTCGAAAGTATATATTAGCCTTTTGAACTGGTTAAAGACATTCTCACTTATGAAGGAAGAGATAAGGTTACGCACCAGTCGGATGGGAAGCTTTCGAATGGAGTCTCCGGAAGATGATCTCTCAATAATTTTTTTAATCATTCGAAACCCATCAAGCATATGTTTCGACAGCAATGAAAGCCAACACCCATGCTAACTCACATAGCATACAAATAGTTAAAGGAAGAGCGCAGTTATACACCTTTCAACGAAGTCGAGAGTGGCCAAGCAGTACCCTTCGATGAAGTCAGAAGTTATCAAGTAAAACCTTTCGACCGGGTTGAAAGCAATCAAACAAAGCACCTTCCGATGAAGTCGAAGGGAATAAAAAAAGGAAAAAGCCCAGTCTTCAGCGATAGCAAAAGGACGGCCATATGACCCTTTCAACCTTTCGACTAGGTCAAAAGCCATGACTCAAGAAATACGCACGAAAGTGGAAATCAAGTCTTCCGACCGTCTCAAAAGCAATTGGTCGAAAGGTGCTGACCCGCACCTATAAACAAGAACCCAGGGGTCATGTTCGGGGATCGATATCTTTCACTTAAACTTGTATTTTCTAAAAGCTGCTAAGCCTTAATTCCCAAGTCAAATTGGAGGTTTGGTCGATCTTGTATAACTGAGTTCAATAAAAGTGAGATTATGTCAATCTTGATTACATAGTAATTCTGAGATGCTTATTTACATAGATATGTCAACCAACTATCAAACTAGTCGAAAGGATCTCCTTTGACTGGGTTAAAACCTCTAGTTCACATGTCTCTTTTTAGTTACAGCTCAAATCCACAAGATATAACAAGAGCCTACCATATCGACGAGGTCGAAACCCTTCCATACAACTATTTCCAACGTTCATTAAGTCCCCAACTTAAGCCATTTTATCAGTGTCGAAAGGTGGTTTCGATAGAATCACGAGACAAGCAATTTGAAAGGAATTTCTAAAGAGAAGTTAGCCCTTCCGAATGTGTCGAAAGGTATTAAAGTGAGATTTTCAGCCATCTTTACCTGCTCAAATAGTATTTGCTACCTTCACTTGTTCGAAAGGTAGCCACGAAGGAATCACTTATACTTCATACCCTAATTTGAGGTGTTGACAAGTTTTCTTGTAAACACAATCTGATTGAATCTTCTAAGTTAGATCAAGTCACAAGTACAAGAGTTCACTAGAAAATCATAGTGAACCTCTAGATGACTATTATGTTAAAGGAGAAGAGTGAAGAATAATCTCTGCAGAGTTCCAATAGCCAGTCCAGAAGATCCTCTTTATGTTTCATATAGGTGAGTATTTATAGGGGAATTTAGTGAGTATTGGGCTAGAAGTCCAAGTGCAGAAAGGTGCGGTTATTATGCTAAGTCATGTCCAAAAATCTCAAATCAATCCGAGTCATATCAATGGATCGCTAACTATCCATAGGAGATGGATTGCTAGCTATCAATAGGGGATGGATTGTTAGCTATCCATCAACTTAGCATACATTATGCCACAAAGTGAATCAGATAACAATAATCACACAACATAAGGTAGATTTCCTGTTATCCTACTTTTTCACACAACACATGGAAAAATCATCTGTTGTGTGAATAGCCCGTGAAATATTTCATCTGTTGTCTGAATAGCCTGTGAAATCTCTATGTACATGCTTGTTATTCAGACAACATTTTATATGTCGTCTAATTTAAGTTATCAAATTTTTTATTTTTGGCTCCATCTTTTCCCTCTCAATTATTTCATGGCCGCTTTTTTGTTTATCCTTTTATATTTTTATCCTCCCTTTTTATTTTTGTTTCCCTCTCAAATCTTTTCCTCGTCTGAAAAAATCGAGCGTCTTTTGGAATTAGGGTTTCAGCCCCTTTAAAATTCATTCGAATCGTCTTGCACCTTTCATTCCTTGTTGATTGCGTGCTTCCATTTCATGGCTATTGATGGTTGCGGCTCCTTATTGAGTGTTCTTCGATTGATATTGGTATGATTTTTGCCCCGTATGATTTATATTGTTCTCGACTTCGATTATCCTACCAATGATGAATTGGGTTCTTTATATAGGAATTAATTTCCTTTATTTTTCTATATATGCTGAGATTTGATTTTCAAAGTTTTCACTTGGCCATCTGATTCCCTTTCGATTTCTGCCCCTCTTTCGATTTTGTATTGATCTCGACTTGATTTGCCTATGATGATTTAGATGTTTATGTGACAATGAACAAAGCTTGGCTGAAGTGCACTGACCAACATGCTTTGGTCATGTATATAAATTGAGATGTATGTGTTGTGATGGTAAAAACTTTGGTTGCTGCTTTATTAGTTCATGTCCAAGTTAGTGGATGTTTTGAACTTCCATGTATATAAAAACATCCCTGTATATACATACATACTTATGTATGTATATATGTGTGAATGTCCTTTTGATTCATGTTCATTTGATTCTTGCACCTTACAATTTCATTGTAAGATTTTGGGAAGTTAAGTTCGACTTTGATTCCTACATTGTTTCGCTGGTTGCCCCTTGCTTGTTTTGTCGCCCCTTGCACTTGTGATTCTTTCACTTATCTGTTAGTGTTTTCCTTGAACTGAAATGAAATGTTTTTCCTGATGCTTGACATTGAGTGATATACTTATTGCCTTTCTACTCACTATGTAAATGTATACATGTATATACATATATGTATATTTGTATGTATGTTTTCATATACACTTTAATGTTTTCAAATGTTCCTATGTTTTCATATGTTTCCATACCTGTCAAAACTGTCCCTAGAATTTCCATATAGGAGCAGAATGTTTCTTATGTCCCTTGTTTATCTGCTCATATGTTTTCATATACACTATCATTTGCTTCTCTTTGTTGCTTTGAGCTGAACCATTTTGAGTTGATCTTGTCATAGCGCACTTTGATTCCAAAATCATCCATGTATATACATACATTAATATGTATTTATGTGTGAATGTTTATGGCACTGGCTTGTTTTAATTTGTGGCATTTGCTGTTTGTGGAACTGTCTTGTTTTAATCTGTTTGTGAACCATTTTGAGCTTGAACTGGTTTACTTTGAGCTGAACCATTTTGAATTGCTTGAACCATTTTGAGCTGAACCATTTGTTGAATTAGTTGAGATGGTTTGAGCTTGAACCATTTCCACTCACTATGTACATATATATATATATATATATATATGAACTTGTTTAAGCTTGAACCATTTTAAGATGAACCAATTATTGAATTGCTTTGAGCTAAACCATTTTGAGTTGGTCTTGTTTTGAGTTGCCTTAAGCTGCTCCTATGTGCACTGACACTTCAGTCTTGCTACTTCTATGTCGAAACTGTCCATTGTTTATCTATATGTATGTTTTCATATACACTTTAACATTTTCATATGTTCCTATGTTTTCATATGTTTCCATAGCTGTCGAAACTGTCCCTATATTTTCTATATAGGAGCAGAATGTTTTCATTGTCCTTTATTTATCTGCTTCTATGTTTTCATGTACACTATCACTTGCTTCTCCTTATTGCTTTGAGCTAAACCATTTTGAGTTAATCTTGTTGCAGTGCACTTTGATTCCAATATCATCCATGTATATATATACATATGTATGTATATATGTGTGAATGTTGGTGGCTGATCTATACTTGTACATTGCTTTGCTGCCTGAATGTTTGTGGCACTGCCCTGTTTTAATTTGTGGCACTTGCTGTTTGTGGCACTACCTTGTTGCATTTTTGGCTTTGTCCATGTACTTGCACACTGCCTTGTTCAAGGCAATGCACCGCCTTTGTAACAACCCAAAATTTAACCCATAATAATTAATTCATTAATTAATGAAATAATAAAATAACTTTGTGAAATTATCAGAATAGAGCCATGGGAGTTGCACCATTGTTCTGTGGTAATTTTCTAGTCAATTTCCATATATAGAACGCCAGAATCCGAGCTAATATGAGCTAGAAACAAAATAAACAAGAAAATAATAAAAACGGGAAAAAAAGAATTTATTGGGCTAGGTCGACCCAGGGGTCGACCTAACCATGCCCTAGGTTGACCGGCCGGTCGACCTAGGGAGAGGGACGGTCAACCGCCCGGTCGACCCACCTATGTTATTAAACGAAGAATAACAATCTTCAAGTACATGCGATTTTAACACGTCATTTCGTTCCTTTGGCTCATCTGGTCCCTCCGTGCTTCCATCTAATGGCTCCTATTCAGCCTATGACGTGGTTGCATCATATTCAATCCCCAAATGTAACGGTCCGAGATCCACTTCTAACCCTATAAATAAGACCCTAAGCCTAACACTTTTTCTCATTCTAGATTTTCTCTGCTTCGGTTCACCTTTTTGGGAAGGACCCTAAAAGGAATAATTTTTCCAAGGAGAGAATATTTTTAATAAAAATATTTTAATACCCTCAAGTGGATCTGGGAAGACCAAAAAGGAAGAGCTTAGGACCACAGGTGAGTGATAGTAATTATTTTAAAGATTTCCTTAAGTGATTTAAAATAATAGGGTTTCCAATAGTTGTAGTTTTACTACGATTTTTGGAATAACCTTTTTAGTAGTTTATTTACAGTTTTTATAATTATTTCCAGTCTATTTCCTTTTGCTGTTCTTTTAAGTTGATTGTAGTTTATTTCTATTAATTATAGCTTTTCCATTTAATTACAGTTTATTTACAGTATTTTAATTTATTTATTATTATTTATGTGTTATTTACATCATTTTCCTACGCTTTGGACTTTCTTCTATTTTTAGATTTCTTTTATTTCTCCTTCTTCTTCACGTATGGATTAGAATAGATTAAACGCGAATATGGATTAAAATTATAAGAATACTGAAATAACAGAAGATAAAATGCAAATTGTAAAGGCTATAATAAAAATGGAATTAAGACTGAAATTGAGCCTAATTATGATATTAATGTTAGAATTTGACTAATTAAAGATAATTGGCCTAGTTATAACTTAGAATTATAACTAAAAAGAGTATAAGATGAAAGAAGCTTATTTTTACACTTAGACCTTGGGTTAAGTGATAAGCATGATTATAACGTAGGTTATAATAAGAAATGGAATAGAATGAGGCTTATTTTAAGACTTAGGATAAACTAATAAGTAAAGATAGTAGAGATAAATTGTAAAGGCTTATTTAAATAATTTATCTAAGTTAATAAGCAAAGATGAAAGTAGGACCTGCACCAAATAGCATTCTCCTATTATTTCTATGGACACGGTATTTCACATAATCCTGAAGTGAGACGAGGGGCATGCTTATGCTAATAATTGAAGTAATTGGTCAATAAGTAGAAGTCCAAATCATGGGGATTTGGGCAAGAGGGGCAACTAGATATTGTTTGGATGACAGGCCAGTACCAATAGCATTTCCCCTATTTTCTATGGACACGGTGATCTCACATTAGCCTAAACTGGGATGAGGGGAACGCTTAGGTTGGAGCTTAAGGTAAAAAGAAGACCCAATAGGTGGAACAACAGGTAACATGAGCATGGTGGCGGTTACGCGTGCGACTTCCATTCAGGTGCTCAGTAATCGTTATGAGTTCCAAGCGCTTAGTATGTGTGTCTTTCGTAGGCACCATTGCCTTCTATGTAGTGAGCTATATAACTTCTACTCCACAATAGATACATTGCGTGTCATTCGTAGACACCATTTCTGTGTAGGGAGTTATATAGCGTCTAGTCCGCAGTAAGTTCTATGGAGTAGCAGGCCGATCAAATGGTAGAATTAGGATTTCAGCCTAATTTTAGGATTGGGAATTCAGCCTAATCAAAGCAGCTATCAAATACTAGTGCAAACAATCAAAGTTAATCAATTATGTTAATTCGTATTTATTTCCAGCTTATTCCTTATCCCTATTCTTTATTTCCTTTTATATACTAGAACTGTTGTAAGGTCTATTGCTTTTACTTTGCTTAAAGATTCTAGTAATTACTATCATTCACCAGACTTTAGTCTGATCCACTCCTCTATTTTCCCCTTTTTCTCCCCCATAGGCAATCAGGGGCAAGGAAGATAGACCGCAGCTTCTTGGAGACTTGGAGACCCTATCATGTATTCCTTCTTTTTATTTTCGGAGTTTTGTTCTTTTATTGTACTGGCACGGTATTGAGGGAATGTTTTGGTTTTTACTCTGGTTTTACTGATGAGACTGAGATTTTATTATCATAAGACAATTGTATTTGGTATTTGGAACATATGTGGTTTGTCTGAAATATTTATGAAGTATAAATTATTAAAATCACTTATTATTTTTAATTACTTCCGCTGTGTTATTATCTATCTATTTTGTCTTGTGAATCTTAGTCTCTACTAGTTTTAGTTATACCTACAACGCACCATGCCTTTTAGTGTACCCTTTTGGATATACTAAGGGATATGGGGTGTTTCATTTGGTATCAGAGCCTAAGGTTACAGGATTCCTAAAAATTTGTTTTAAAAATAAAGTGTTTTCCAAAATAACTTGTTTTAAAAAGTATTTTTAGAAAAGAAACTCTTAGAAATAGTTTTCAAGTATAAAAGAGTTTTTATAAAAATCCCCTCAAAGTCCAGTTCAACCTTCTTTCGATTCTTTCAAGCCTAAGTTTCCTTTTCTTTGCATAGTATGGCTGACTGGTTCCATAGAGCTACGGTACCAGAGGTGCAAGGGCAAGTGCCCAATACAACACCGGTAGGTGGAAATCCCTTTAATCCACCTACACCAGCCGATTTTTCTAAGCTATGCAAGGACTTCGCTAGTATAGGAGGCAGAAATTTTTCTGGCACGGAGAATTCAGAGGAGACGCAAGCTAGGTTGGAGAATGTGGAGCAAAGGTTTAGTCGGTTAGGTTTGGAGGACCGACAGAGTAATCAACCTACATCTTGACAGCTAAAGGGAGAGCTTGAGAAGGTTTCTACAAGCTCTAAGAAGCAGTGGGGGAATGACAAGAAGGATAAGGATAAGGACAAGAGGAAGGAGGGAGGACCTCAGAAGCGAATCAAGAAAAGTGGAAGATGTAAACGCTGTAGAATGGTTGGTCATTATGCAAAAGACTGCAATAGAGAGAAGGTGAAGAAGTGTTATACTTGTGGACGGCCCGGTCACCTGAGTAGGAATTGTCCCCAAAGAGCAGGGTAGGGGCGAGTGCACCAGTCGAGCAGATTCAGGCCTTAGATGTAGCACCTTCAGGCAGCATTCCGGATAGAGGTAGGAAAGTCACCGTTGAAGGTTTGATTTCTATTTCTGATTTTCCCATTCGGACTCTTTTCGATTTTGGAGCATTACACTCTTTCATCTCTAGTCCTTTAGTGGACTGTTTGCACCTAGACATCTCTTTAGTAGTAGACCCATCATTGTTTCAAACCCCATAGGAGGATTGGCACACTTATCTATGGTTTGTAGGGGTTTGAAATTTTTTATCCTAGGCATAGAATTTGACTGCGACGCCTATGTTTTGGGATTTTCGGGGTATGGGATGATTTTGGGAATGGATGGGCTATCCACATATGGAGCTATATTAGACTACGAGAGGAGAGTCGTTAGACTAGAGACATGCAGCGGTAGGACTCTCGAGGTTTCTTGCGACTTGCAAGGGTCAGTTATATTGAGCTTCCTTTATTCTCTTGATTCATCATCAACAGAGTTAAATTCAGTTCCTGTCGTCAGAGATTTTCCAAATGTCTTTGAGGAGGTTAGGGGACTACCCACTAAGAGAGAGATTGACTTCATGATTTATTTGACTGATAATGCTAAGCCAGTAGCATTACCCGTGAGACACATGGCACCTAGGGAGAGGAAGGAATTGAGAAAGCAAATCTGTGAGCTTTTGGAGAAGGGTTTCATAAGAAGGAGCATGTCGGAGTGAGGAGCGCCAGTCATCTTTGCTACTAAGGCGGATGGTTCTCTTCGACTTTGCATGGACTATAGGGAATTAAATAAGCTCACAAAGAAGAACGGTTATCCACTCCCTAGGATAGATGATCTTTTTGACCAGCTAGTTGGCTCTTCGGTATTCTCTCAGCTTGATTTAGCCACTGGATTTCATCAGCTTAGGGTCGCTGATAACAGCATTGATAAGACCGCATTTAGGACACCCGATGGATTCTTTGAGTGGTTGGTTATGCCATTTGGGCTAACCAATGCCCCAGCCTACTTCGTATATTTGATGAGCTGAGTCTTTAGAGAAGTCCTAAATAAGTTTGTGGTTGTATTCGTGGATGACATTTTGGTGTTTTCCAAGATGTTGGAAAAGCATGCTATTCATTTTAAGGAGGTTCATCGTACACTTCGTGTTCATCAGTTGAGAGTAAAGTTTTTGAAGTGTCACTTTAGGCGTAAGGAAGTGTTTCTTGGGGTATAGAAAAGGTCAACATATGGAAAGAGTTTGATAAATGGTTTTGTACATTTAGGCTCGGATTGTGAAAATCCAAAGAGTGATAGGCTAAGGATTGGAGATGTGCAATAGATGCAGTTGATAAGAAAAGAAGAAAGCCCATGTATAGATAATTACAAAGATTATAATTGTATTACCTTGAGGTAGATATAAGCATAGAAGAGGAATATGAACAAAAGACTTTAGTAAGGAAATGAGATTTCCAAGGTTTAGGAAGGATACTCCTAGGGTAGTAAATAGGAAAATCCACTTTATGTCTAACCCAATAAAATGAAATTATTAGAATTGAAAAGAAGAATTGTCAATATTAAAAAAAAAGTAAATAATGGGTTTTTGGGAATATGGTAAGAAATTTAAATTGGTTTTTATATGATGAAAATTTTGTTGAAAAGGTGAAATTCTTTTTGAAGAATTATAGAGCGTATATAGCTCACTAGTTTCTTTGAAAGTAATCAGAGATTTTAAATATAAAAACCTAAAATGTATGAAGTATCGAAAATGTAGATTACAACATTTATTGTTGTAATAGATGTTTTCGTGAAAATAAAGGGAGCATAGACTATAACGCTACCGTTATAGTAAGTGACTCCCAGAGGAAATGTTTTTACATAGTAGATGTGGTTTATTAAGATTTATTTTTAATTAAATTCATACACTAGTATTTTTGGGTTGTAGTAACAGTGTTTTACACAACATCTGTTTTAAACCCAAATAAAAATGTATTTTTAAAAGATAATTTCAAAGAATAGAAATAAAAGTGATTTGTGAATACACTTATTAATTAATAAGCACGAGGACTAGTTATGGATATATTAAAAACAGTTTTGAAAATGAGTTTTTTGAAAAGAAAAGTGTAAGTTAAATATTAAGAAATTAGTAAATTTCATAGAAATTGTCTATGGTAAGAGAATATAAATTTAAACATACTTTAATCTATTGGAATGAAAAGAATAATGGTATAATTTTCTATGAAACCAATAAAAAAATGTTTTGTACAAGTTATAAGGAATACGTGAACGAGATATACAAGGTATGGGAAGCACCATATTTTGTATAGCCTATTTCAAAAAATATAAAATAAGTTCCTTGTAATTTCACATAAACATAAAATCCTCTTTTAAAAGGTTCATAGAAGATTTTAGCATTAATAATTTCTCATAGGAGAAAGTAGTTCCAATACATTAAGGTATGAGACCGTTAGGTGTAATAAGAAGATGTTTTGAAAACACATAAGGATATTTTAAAGATTTTTTAAAAGGAAATGGTTTGGTGAAAAAGTAAATAAGTTTTTGAAAGCGAAAAACTTAGTAACGGTGAAATTTAAAAATCCTAATTTTTATAGAAAACTGTAAAGGTCTTTAAAAGAAAAAGAGTAATAAGTTTTGAACTTAGAAATTGTAAGTTTTTCCCACCTAGATTTGGGAAAATAATGTCAATTCAAAAAGCTATGAAGATGTAAGGCTAGAAAGATAAGATTTTAAGTAACTTAGTATTTTTGAATTTAATAGAAACTTAAAGATAACACTTTTAAAGATAAAGGTTTTGGATTTGATGTTTTAAAAATTTAGAAGCCTTAGTTTTTGAAATGAGAAGATAAATACTAAACCAAACTCTTAAAAGTGGAATAGATAGGAATCATTCCCTAAGGAGTGACGGAAAAGGTGTAAGGCTATAAAGGAGACAGTAGTAATTACTTTTGGAAGTAATAATAGAGTTTCCCGTAAAGCATATAGGGCACTAATGAGAACCTAGGAATGTTGATTCATGTGAGCAGACTAAAGAAGAATAGTAAAATTGAATTAGTAAAATTGTAAGACACACATGGTTGAGGACGTGTATTTTTGATTTTGGAGAAACTTGGGAGAAGCATCTTCCTTCAGTGGGATTCTCATATGATAATAGTTTCCAAGCTAGCATTAGAAGTGGCACCTTTCGAAGCTCTTTATGGAAGACCGCGCAAGTCGCCTTCATGTTGGATATAGTCTACAGAGGGATTGTCTTGATCCTGACATAACTAAGGGGACTTCGGAGAAGATTGGTTTGATTAGGAGAAAATTTGTATCTCATATCCACATTTCTTTGATAATAAGTTTTCAAATTTCCTATTTCCATCTTTAGTTTTGAATAGGTTCTTTCCTTTATTATCCTTTGGGAGGGTAGAACTTAGGATTTAACCTATAGATGGTAGGATTTGATGTAAACATGTTACTAGAACGTGTTATGGATGATGTATGCAAGTGGTTGCAAGTGTTTGCTAGTGGATGCTAATGGACGCATATGCTTACACTAGTCACTATTATCTCTTAGGGATCGGCCTAACTAGGACACTAGAGCATATGCATATGGATGTGTGCGCATTTGCATTTTTATTTTCATGGTTGCTATAGATGGATGTTTATCACATGGTTGTTGCATTTGGATGATGATTGAAGCACGCATATAGAACTATTAGTTATCATTAGGGATTTTTGCATTCATTTGAATACATAGCACGGACATGATTGCATAAAAGGAGGTCAACTGAATCAGTGGACCGCCTATCTTTTGCATTAGTTAGGGACATTAACACTACACTAATCGCATAAGTATCAAAAATTGCATTAGAAAATCTTAAGGACAATGGATGAATGGATGATGGTTGAGTAGTTGGTTGTAGAACTTGGATGAAAACATTTAGTACATTCTTTTATCCTTAGAGATTTCATGGACGAAATCCCTTAAGGAGGGGAGAATGTAATAACCCGAAATTTAACCCATAATAATTAATTCGTTAATTAATGAAATAATAAAATAACTTTGTGAAATTATCAGAATTGAGCCACGGGAGTTGCACCATTGTGTCCGTGGTAATTTTCTAGTCAATTTCAATATATAGAACATCAGAATCCGAGCTAATATGAGCTAGAAACAAAATAAACAAGAAAAGAAGAAAAACGGGAAAAATAATAATATATTGGGCTAGGTCGACCCAGGGGTCGACCTAACCACGCCCTAGGTCGACCGGCCGGTCGACCTAGGGCGAGGGGCAGTCGACCGCCCGGTCGACCCGCCTACGTTATTAAACGAAGAATTACATTCTTCGAGTACAGGTGATTTTAACACGTCATTTTTGTTCCTTTGGCTCATCTGGTCCCTCCGTGCTTCCATCTGATGGCTCATATTCAGCCTATGACGTGGTTGCATCCTATTTGATCCCCAAATGTAATGGTCCGGGATCCACTTCTACCCCTATAAATAAGACCCTAGGCCTAACACTTTTCTCATTCTAGATTTTCTCCGCTTGGGTTCACCTTTTTAGGATGGACCCTAAAAGGAATAATTTTTCCAAGGAGAGAATCTTTTTAATAAAAATATTTTAATACCCTCAAGTGGATCCGGGAAGACCAAAAGGGAAGAGCTTAGGACCATAGGTGAGTGATTGTGATTATTTTAAAGATTTCTATAAGTAATTAAAAATAATAGGGTTTCCAATAGTTGTAGTTTTACTACGATTTTTGGAATAACCTTTTTAGTAGTTTATTTACAGTTTTTATAATTATTTTCAGTCTATTTCTTTTAGCTATTATTTTCAGTTTATTTTATTAATTATAGCTTTTCCATTTAATTACAGTTTATTTACAGTATTTTAATTTATTTATTGTTATTTACATCATTTTCCTACGCTTTGGATTTTCTTCTATTTTTAGATTTCTTTTATTTCTCCTTCTTCTTTGCGTATGGATTAGAATAGATTAAACACGAATATGAATTAAAATTATAAGAATACTGAAATAATGGAAGATAAAATGCAAATTGTAAAGGTTATAATAAAAATGGAATTAAGACTGAAATTTAGCCTAATTATGATATTAATGTTAGAATTTGACTAATTAAAGATAATTGGCCTAGTTATAACTTAGAATTATAACTAAAAAGAGTATAAGATGAAAGAAGCTTATTTTTACACTTAGACCTTGGGTTAAGTAATAAGCATGATTATAACGTAGGTTATAATAAGGAATAGAACAGAATGAGGCTTATTTTAAGACTTAGGATAAATTAATAAGCAAAGATAGTAGAGATAAATTATAAAGGCTTATTTAAATAATTTATCTAAGTTAATAAGCAAAGATGAAAGTAGGACCTGTACTAAATAGCATTCCCCTATTATTTCTATGGACACGGTGTTTCACATAATCCTGAACTGAGACGAGGGGTATGCTTATGCTAATAATGGTAGTAATTGGTCAACAAGTAGAAGTCCAAATCATGGGGATTTGGGCAAGGAGGGCAACTAGATATTGTTTGGATGATGGGCCAGTACCAACAGTATTTCCCTTATTTTCTATGGACACGGTGATCTCACATTAGCCTGAAGTAGGATGAGGGGCACGCTTATGCTAGAGCTTGAGGTAATAAGAAGACCCAATAGGTGGAACAACAGGTAACATGAGCATGGTGGCGGTTACGCGTGTGACTTCCATTCGGGTGCTCAGTAATCATTATAAGTTCCAAGCGCTTAGTATGTGTGCCTTTCGTAGGCATCATTGCCTTCTATGTAGGGAGTTATATAACGTCTAGTCCACAGTAGATATTTTGCGTGTCATTCGTAGACACCATTTCTGTATAGGGAGTTAAATAGGGTCTAGTCCGCAGTAAGGTCTATGGAGTAGCAGGCCGATCAAAGGGTAGAATTAGGATTTCAGCCTAATTATAGGATTAGGAATTCAGCCTAATCAAAGCAGCTATAAAAGACAAGTGCAAATAATCAAAGTTAATCAATTATGTTAATTCGTATTTTTTCCAGCTTATTCCTAATCCCTATTCTTTGTTTCCTTTTATATACTAGAACTGTTGTAAGGTCTATTGCTTTTAATTTGCTTATAGATTCTAGTAATTACTATCATTCACCAGACTTTTAGTCTGACCCACTCCTCTATTTTCCCCAATTTCTCCCCCATAGGCAATCGGCGGTAAGGAAGATAGACCGCAGCTTCTTGGAGACTTGGAGACCCTATCATGTATTCCTTCTTTTTTATTTTCAGCTTTTTGTTCTTTTATTGTACTGGCACTATATTGAGGGAAAGTTTGTGTTTGTACTCTGGTTTTTCTGATGAGACTGAGATTTTATTATCATAAGACAATTGTATTTGGTAGTTGGAACATATGTGGTTTGTCTGAAATATTTATGAAGTATAAATTATTAAAATCGATTATTGTTTTTAATTACTTCCACTATGTTATTATCTGTCTATTTTGTCTTGTGAATCTTAGTTTATGCTAGTTTTAGTTATACCTACAATGCACCATGCCTTTTAGTGTGTCATTTTGGATATACTAAGGGGTGTGGGGTGTTTCAGCCTTGTCAAGGCAGTGCCAGTACACTGCCTTGAACAAGGCAGTGTGCACTGACTGGACATCTGTTGAATCTCTTTCATATGCTTTGGTTTCTTGTTTGTGCACTTTGATACTTGCTTCAGCACTTGTTGTTTTGCCTGAGCTTGTTTATGTGCACTGTGATTTCTTGTTACACTTTCAATTGCAAATCTTGTTCCGATTCTGTTCTTGTATATATACTTATATATACTTGTATGTGCTTTTATATACTTATGTACACTCGAGCTTGTATATATTTCCTTTAGCACTGTGATTTCTTGTTTTGCCTGAGCACTTGTTATCTGATGCATATGTATATGTATACATATACATATACATATATATATATATATATTTATGTATGTATGTATGTACATGCTCACTTTGATGACATATACTTGCTGCCTATAACATGAAATGTTTGTCATGCATGTACCATTATATGTGCTTCATGTGTGCATTTTCTAGTGTTCCTTGTTCATACCTTTAACTGAACCATTTTGATTTGAACTTGTTTTGAGTTGCCTTGGGTTGCTCCTATGTGCACTGTTGTTTTGCTTGAGCTTGTTTATGTGCACTTGAATTCTTATTTATATGCACTGCAGTTCTGAACATTGTATGCACTGCAGTTTTGCCTTGCATTCTTACCTAGTTGTCTTGTTTGCATTTCCTGGATGTGCAAGTGTGCATTTTCATGTATATACATACATACATATGTATGTATATATGTGTGAATGTGCAAGTGTGCATTTCCTGGTTTGACTATTCTGGTTGTATTATCTCACACTAGAATTACATATATTCCTAGTTTGAGTATTCTGGTGTTTCACCTGTTGGTGCACTTGTTTTGAACTTGAATTGCTGAAACTTGTTTTGAACTTGAATCGCTGAAACTTGTTTTTGATATGTGCACCTGAGTTGAGCCTGAGGAGGCATGGGCTTAACCTTGTTCACATTTGCACTGTGTTGAGCCTTTGGGCTTGACCTTTGCAACAATCCATGAGATTTAATTGATTCTCGGCCTTGTGATATTCACTGTGATACACTATGCATATCATAAATTGTCTGTGCACATATATATTTGTCCCTGTCTAAAACATGAAGAGAAAACAAAACCATAAACTAAGGCAATATTAATATTCCATTCAATTTTATTTTTGCAATTTAGATCTGTTTCCTTTTTCTTTTTACTGTGTTGTTTATTTCATAGGTATAGGAGTTGGCTGGACACAAGCTGGAGCAAGCAAATCATGATCGACATCAAAAACAAACTTATGTGAGTAAACAAATATATTATATATGAGAGTGTAGAGAAATGTTGTATATATGAGAGTGATACTGAAAGTTGTATTTGAAAATGTAAGTAGAGTAATAGTGAAAGTTGTATTGTATTTGAATTTGATTTGAAATATAATATTTGTTTAAATAAAATATTTGAATTTCATTCTATGAACAATTATTCATATTAGTCAGTATTTATATATTGTCTAATAGGAATTTCATAAATGATACTATAACATCAAACACCATTTGGTTTTTTTGTTATGCTAGTGTATATTAGACGATGGGGCATCTCTGTGGTCTGATGTGCAATGAGACGACATGAGATTTAATGACAGATAGGTTTTCAATCAAATAACAGAGCATATCTGTTGTGTGATTCATTTTTTCCCATAGTGACATTTTTCTACCAGAATCCTTTAACTAGTGCAATGAAGGAGCTTGGAAAGTTTGAGGGCGATCCGACCTATCATGATGGATCACTAGTTATCTATAGGGGATGGATCGCTAGCTATCCATCCAGTTAACATGTTTTTGGCTCAATTTTCCTGAGGTCCATTCACAAGTTCTTTTGAGTGTGTTGTCCAAGTATCAAGTCGTTTAAAGTTAGTTTGATCATCCGTCTTCATAGGTCATCTGGTCCAGAAGAATCATCCATAACTCGCTCAAAACATAACAAAATAAGACGAAACTTTGCAGCTACACTTTAGAGGGTGTGTGGGACCTACCTTATGAATTTCAAGTGGTGTGGCCCAACCTACATGGGTCGCTAACGATCCATCAAGATGGATCGCCAACAATCCATCAAATCTTCTCCAGTCATGCTCATTTATTTTGTGAGCCTTCTTTTATGTTTTCTAAGTGTTCCCTCCAAATTTCATGTCAATCCAATTCTGTATGAGTTCTCTAGGTCCATTTTACGCTAGCTGCTTTGATCAAACCAGCTAGAATCAGATGAGCCTTTATGTAACAACCCACTATTTTGGACCATTCAAATCGGCAATAAATCCACACATGTCGGACTTGAATTGCTCAAAATACCATATTGTTATTTTATATTTGGCAAAACTCAGAATATGCAGTAAATAAATCACAGATCACAGACACAGAGTAATATAACAATGCAGCGGAAGCAAAGAAATAGTAGTTCATGAAGCTACTATATATATACATCAGAGTTAACAAGATACAACAGAAGTCTCAATATGATAATCAAGTAAAAATTAGAATACATCACTGAAATCAACTAGATAATTGAAAGCGAAATAGATAGCTGGATCTCCAAGAAAAGCTCCAACTCCAAAGGTGAGTCTCGAATGTTGTATCACTCAGTCTGACCCGAGCGTAAAGCAAAACACAAAACACTCAAGTCAGGACATACATACTTATACAATGTAAACCAACTCAAGTGAACTGTAATAAAATGCATAAGTAACTTAAAGAAGGCTTGGGATCACCCATTCTTTAGGGATCCGTTAAACTATCTACTATGTAGTAATATTCGCTATTATAATAATGTCTAATAGTAAAATAAACTTACTTTTAAATAGCGTTAAGGGGTTACCCATATAGCCCTTAACACAAAATAGTCCCAATAGTCTATCCAGTATCAGCGTACCCCCAGATCGGGAGCTACCCTCAATACTCCATAGGCTACGGCACAAATCCAAACTTGTAGTAAAGCTCGCTATGGTAGGTGACACGGCACAACTAGGCAATGCCAGGGTAGATATACCAATTACGCATCTGGGCTGGTGGAAACGCATAGCAGCCACTACCGCCCAACTCGGAACACACTCCCAATCAAAATCGAAGGGTGGCCACCAAATCAATCACAAAGTAATAGAAATGTATCGAAGAAATGCGTCCGATCAGAGGTGCTACCTCATTGGCCCGAGAATCGCTCCTGTTTTAGCCACCTTATGCCAACTCACGGGAGTCGGGTCCACGTTCATACCTCAATAGGATCGTCGCCACCATCCTACTTCATTCTGGAATCTCCACCGCGTACACGGTTATCAAAGTGGTTTTCGGTATCGATAGAGAGTATGCCCATATCTGATCCCGGTCTCTTTTCCAACCAATCGTTATAATAACCCATGGATATTTATTTCAAAATCATTTACATTAAAATCCAGTATATCATATCCATTTCAAAACTAAATACTATATTATTTCATTTCATAGCAAATCAATATATCATTTCCATTTCAAAAACCAAAGCCATAATATCATTTAAATTCCAAAACCAAATCAATATATCATTTAAATAAAACCCAAATTTCCAAATCACTGAATACTTCTTTAAATTTATTAAACCTGAAATATTCCTTTAAATCATCTTATACCAAACCACTTTATAAAGTCACATTCTTAAATCTTCAATTTCAATAAGTTCCAAGTTAATATATTTTAAGACAATTCTTAATTAAATACAATTTCACACAATTTCATTTTTCAAAACCATAGTACTTTTCAAAGTTATAACAACTCTGAAACCCAACACTTTGAAACCATAATATTTTGAAATCATAACAATTTAGAAATGTTATTCTTTGAAAATCATAATACTTAGAAAATCATAACCCCCTTAAAATAATATTCATTTAAACCATTGAAATTCATTGTCAAATAATATTCATTTCAAAGTTGTAGCATTTCTAAGTTCATTCATTCAATTATAAAATTTCCAAAACATTGTATTTTCAACTAACAACAGCACTTATAAAGTGCTACAGTAGATATATTAGTAATATTTCAAAACATTGTCAAATTCAAAAACAGTAGCACTTATAAAGTGCTACAGTAGGTATTAGAATTTCAAAACAGTTCAGTTTAAGAAACAGCAGCACTTACCAAGTGCTACATTAGATATTTAGTTATTATTTCAAAACAGTTTGCTTTCAGCAGCAACAGCTCTTACAAAGTGCTGCAGTAGCTCTCTGGTTATTCCAAATTATAGTTTAGTTTCAACAATAACAGCACCTACAAAGTGCTGCAGTAGCTCTTTGTTATTTCAGAACTTAGTCTATTTCCAAAAATGACAGCACTTAACAAATGCTGTCTTAAGACCACAGCATTTATGAAGTACTACCAATATTAATTCCAGCTTTATTATAAAATTTTCAGAAACAATAAAACTTAAAATTTGGCCATTTTAACTTATAAAAATCATATTTTTCGCTTCAAAAATAATCATTTGGATATCTTAACTTATGATTCAATAAAATAAACACTTAATAAGTAAATATCCAACTTAAACAATAATTCATTCATTAAGTCAAAAGTAAATTATTTTCTCAACTTTTACTTTAACAATTAACTTAATACTTTATTTTAAAATACCCATTTCCCAAATAAAATTTTAATTTCCCTTTATTTACTTAACTGAAAAGTTTTCATTTAAAACCAAATTTCCAAATTCCAAGTTAACTCATAATTAAAGTTACATTCTTCCATTTAAAACTCATAACTATTTATTTTACAAAACATAACATTTCACAAAAGAATATTTTATCATAGTTAATATAACAATCAATCTTTTTCTTTTAGATCTATTCATTTAGACATCAAATAGCTATGATTTTCTAGTTAAATAAATTTTATTACAAATGTCCAATTAAAACTGTATTCCATTAAATCAGTTCAAAATACATTATTTATTACACAAAACATGTCCGTTTCATAAAGTAAAATTCATAACAATTACTAGGTTAGATTTAAACTTCCATATTAAGTCAAATTCAATTACTAAGTTATTTAACATTAATAAACGTCTTTAAATTGTATTTAAAACCAACACATCTTTAAAATTTTCATTAAAGCCACTTATTGACTTATAAAATCTTAACTTATAGAAAACCAACATCTTCTTATATTTAAGTCATTTAAATCAAATCTTTAGCTCAAATTTCATATATTTAAACATTCAAAATACTTAATTATTTTTAGGAAAATATTATTTAAAAATATAACCATGGGCCTGTATAATATTTTCAAACCTAGGTTAAGTGATACGGATATGTATCATTTCAATCCGTAATTTAAAAAGAAAAATCCGGTTCTATCATTTCAAACCCGCAATCCCAAGTCAAATAAAATAAAATAAAAATACAATAAAAATCACTCGAGCCTATCATTTCAGCCCATAATGATTTTTCCTTATTCAAATATCCGTTCGGGTATGTATCATTTCAACCCATAGTGATAGGGAACTTGCAGTGTGAGATACAGTAATTAAAATGAACAGTATAACATATAATAACATATCAGGTAATGTAATAGGTATATAAACAGCATTTAACATCATATAATATATCATAGGCATGTATGAATAACATATCAATTTATAAAGATTCACTTGTCATCATTTCACAATAATATAAGTACATATGTCTAGAGTGATAAAACTCACCTTTTAAAGCTGGAGATAACAAACAAGAGACACAAAACAAATTCCGAAAGCACGACTAGGTACGAACAAGATTTTTTTTGTGATGGAGAGTCAAGATCCAGTCTTGTATACAAACAATTTACAAAATTATAAGAATAAAATTCAACACAAAGATTTATAGATTAAAACAATGAAAAGAATGAATAAAAGTGACATAACCTTGCTTTACATCAATAAAGTGGCTCGGCCATGGTCAAGTGGGCTTGACCACACCCTTACATGGCTCGGCCTTGATCCAATATGCTCAGCCTTGATGGGAACAAGCAAGCTATGCACAGCTAGGGATGTTATATGGTCATGGCATGTGATGGAGGAGGGGTTGGAATTGGTGGCCGAGGCTAAAGGCAAGAGGAAGGAGATGGAAGGTGAATATAAAGGCTTGGCTATGGTTTGTATTAACTTTTGGTGATGTATGGCAACTAGGTGGTCACGGCTACAAGGTGGAGGAGGTGATGAGATCGGCTAGGTGGTGGAGGCCGAGCAATAGCATGAAGAACAAAAGCAAAAGCAAGATGGAAGAAGAGGAAGAAAGTGGAAGAAGCCATGGAACATAGATCTTGTATTTTTATTTTCTAGAAATAAAATGAGAAAGGAGTGAATGGGAAATAATCTTGTACGTGAATTAGTAATAGAGGAGGCGGCTAGGGTTTGAGATATGAATGGCCAAAAGAATAAATGGTAAGAAAATATTAAATGGGATTTATTTCCCATTTAATAAAAGAAATGTATGAAGAATGTTTAAATCAGAAGAGAAAGGACAAGTTGGGAAATATTTTGTGCGTGAATGATGGAGTGTAATGCACGGTTAGAAGGAGTTTGGATGGCAAGAAAGTGGAAATGAATGTTAAGAAACGGAAAAGGCAGGAGTTACGGGGAAAAGAAACATATATATATATATATATACACACACGAGTACTTTGGCACGTGCGATGCATGTGCATAGGAGGAATTTGGTTTTAAAAAACACTGTTTGTAAGATTTCTTGGATCTTACAAAATGGATTTGACGTGTACGTAATGTTGCCATGTTGATTTTCTTTACGTGTATGTTTGTGTAATTCAAATGTTTATCAAAACGTGAATGAGGCTTAAATTGATGAGATTATTTTTCTCTTTGCTTTTTCAAGGTTAATGCGACAGGGGTAGCTTTTAAGCAATCTGTAAGAACTAAAGTACGGTTGTTGCAATGTGAAAATTTTAACATATAGTTTCAACATTACACAAAATTGATAAACATATTACGGTATATGTAAAAAACATGGTACAAAAAAGGAATAAATTAGATCTTAATTTACACCATCATGTCAAAATAATAAGCTTTACATGTCATGTTCAAAAGGTTCTTATAAGCAGGCTTTAAGCCGAGCAATGTTGTATATAATAATAAGCATCAAATATCTTCCTCAAAATAATCTAGCTTTGACACAATGGGAGGCTAAACACTATTGTAGTAAAAAATTAAGGTAAAAAAGGGAAATTAGATATAACTCAGTTCCACTTGCTATTATTGTTGCACCTCTGGAGTTGTTACTCTTTCCAGTTCAACCACAAACTGTAAGAGAAAAGGATTCAGGTGATTATTCCCTTTATAATATTAGCATGTGGTACAAAACTAACAAATGCAACACCTTGGATAGAAAATGTAAAAACAAACAAATTGACTAAAAAATTATGCATGTACTAATTGATTTCAACGCCCAAAAAGGGTATAAACTTAATATCTTTGCATGTACATGTTTATTAAATTACCTTTTACTTGGTTGGAAATTTGTTGCTATTCTAGATCAATCAAATTTAAAATTTATAATTCACATAAGGAAGTGATACATCTAATGCATCTTATAGCTTGGAAAGAAGCTTGGTCGTAAATGTCATGAAATTAGTAGCTGTGCCATAGATACAACTATACTAAAAACATGCACGTAAGTTAAAAGAGGTTACATACACCATCTCATATCCCCTAAATAAGAGCATCAGCTCACTCAGCATAGCGCTTAATAATATTCATCATGGTTTGCCACCAAAGTCGTTGTATATAAGATCAACAACTCTGATTTGTATGAGAGATTGCAATAAACATGCTTATTTCATAGAATGCACTTCAATTATAGTATAAAACTACGTACTGAAGAAAACTTTGTATTAGAGATTTCAATCAACATTACATATTTAACTGGAAATAGGATACATTGGAAACTTGTAATTTTTAATGTTCTTTCCCAATAAAAATGCCTAGCTATGCTTTCATAGCATAGAAGAAAAATCTAACGATAAATGTGAAATTCAAAATGAGGTCAGCAGTGTTAATTGATGGAATTAATAATGGCAAGTCTAAACACAATCTTACAACAAATAATGGCCAGCCAATACTATAGCGCCAAGTTTAATATAAATGCAATGATAAGTCATGAACTGATTAAGAAGCAACAAAGAGCATAAAATTGTAAAATAGTAGTAAAGTTGCTAATTCCTTTTGTTTTTCGTTGTGTATATGAATCAAATATGATAGCATTTAATAACAATGAATGATTTTTCTACTTGTGTTTACAATAATGGTCACTGTTACTCACAAATTGGAGTCCTTTTGAAGCATAATTGTTTCACTATTTACAAAATAAGTCAAGGACAAAACCATGTAAAATAAATAGCTTAACAAAAGTTTATGCATGAAGTGTGATCATGATCTGTCAATACATAATGCACCCAGAACCCAAATGCAAGAAGTACTCACCAACCATCAGACTTTGATTATCAAGAAAGCAAGTTTTGAAGCTGCATCAACTAAAATTTTCGTATCCATACCTCCTCATCTTACACTCTCTAGTCTATGGTAACAAAAGATTAGTAGTTAAAGTTTATAAAGTCACGTAATAACCAGAGGATAAATGGTAAATAGGCAACTAAAATAATCATGTCATCAAATAACTATGGGTTAAAACATAATAGAGAAACACAAATTCACATTATTGTTGATCAGAGATACCAAGCTTGAACAAAGCTAAAAAGTTCATTTATACTTTATCTCCTTGTTTGTTTGTTAATTTTAAGATTAAAAAACATCAAATACTTGTTAAGCATAAAAGCCTTATACAAAACAAAAGAGGAAAAAACAAATTAAAGGAGGAAATGAAAGAAACAAACGTTCCATTTAATTGAGGAAAAAAATTCTTTTGGGTGGACCATGCATTTATTATGGAAAAGGATTATTTGACAACTCAACTAAATAGTGTGATTTTATTAAAAAGTGGAAATGGTAGAAATCCATTTAGTGTAAAAAGTCATGAGTAACATATGGGTTACACAAAAGTTTATGTTTTGCATTTTTGTTCGTGTATGCTTCTCTATCTTTGCATTTTCATCACATCAAGAAATGAATAACTAAAAAATGCATATTTTATTTCTTTGTTATGTAGCTCAACTTGGTTCTGCAATGATTGCACATAATTGATGATTTGGATGGACTTTATATAAATTAGTATTCCAGGACTTACATAAACTAATAAAATACACATTTGGGTGGGATTGTTCATGATACTTGTTTCTTTAGCCATAACTATAATCTACAACACTGCAAATCTTTTTCCATAATCTTATATAAAGCTTAATCTATTGACTTTCTATAATCAAGTACATATAAAGTTAATATATATCTACAAATAAAAGTACTCAACTAAGAGTGGCTTGCCTTTAAGCTACCAGAAGTTAATATATTTTTAAACACATTCGTTTTAATTATGCCACATCACCATTTATAAGCATATATGTATATATGCGTATATACACATAAACACAAACAAAATTGGTTGTTTTTTAAGAGGCATTACTTCATTAGATCAGTGGCAACAGTTACCTTCGCACTTCAGATGGCTTTCAATCCATCAGCATCGGCGGCAAATTCTCAAAGTTTCTTAGTTTTCCTATGACATCACTTCAGCTGCACACTGCGATAGTACTCCACCTCATTTTAGATGGCCAAAAACGATCTATAGTTCGCCAGCCATGCATCTTTGACCACCTGCATCATCTCATCAGTTCATTGCTGCCCTCAACTCAACTCTTCAATATTATCTCACCTTCAATTTGCTTCTCTGATAAACATTAGTCCTCCTTCAACACATAGCTCACCCTCAAATGCACATTGCAACGCCAATGCCTTCCTTCATGTCGCAATCCTCAACGTTTCTCTGGAAGCATCTCTTTCCTTTGGGCACGTAACAGTAACATTGTATCGCTACATTTTAGCTCAACGGTGTTTTACAACATCGAAGCAGCCCTAGGCTTGCTCGGTTCTTCTGAGGGCCTGTTACATGACTTAAGCATTTAGCATCATTGTTGCTTTGGCAATCTTCATGGAACATCAGCAAGTACCAGCTTCATTTCATCCTATTGTACCACATGAACCGCAACACAACGCCTGTTATCGCTTTCCCATCCCTACACATGCCCTCTCTCTAGCTGCATCAATTAGCTATGCTTTTTCCATAGCTTTCTCATCCACTTTTCACCTGTAGCTATAACAGTGGGCTGAAGTTGTCATCTCAAATATTTATAATTGTATTAATTTGCTCGTATTTCCCTTATCACACTTAGTTGATCATCATAGTGATGATTATTCACATATGTAATAACTAATTCCCATAGAACCTATGTATGGATTTTTATTTTCATTTAATAAAATATGAGTGCCCTCCTCTTAAGAGGATCACTCTTGCATCAAAAAATAATTATTATAAGGAAAATGCACATGCATAAGGCAATACGAATTATAAAACGAAAGTCATAACCAAACAAATTATGTCAAACTAATCATAAGAAAATATGTTTTTTTCCCTTCACTACCTATCAGCCAAATCAAAAGCTTTATGAAAAACATGTTCCCAAAGATATTATATTTTCAAACCAAATTACATTGTTGCATTTAAACATTTGAGAATGCAATTCAAAGGTTTCATCAAGTAATTAGAAAGGTTTCTCCTAAGAAAAACTGTCCATTTATTGAGAAAAATAATCTTTTTGGGTGGGCCATGCATATGGAAATTTTTTATCTGACAACTCAATTAATTAGTATACTATTATTAAAAAGTGGGGATGGTAGAAATCAATTTACCCCGAATGTTATCATGAAATATGGTTGACAGAAAGGTTATATAAATGAAAGTAACTCATGCAATTGAGTAATTATGTGAAATCAAATTAGTTTCGTCTAAGGTTATTGATTAAGAATTCATATTTAAAATTTATTTAAACCGAATATCAAACCAATAAACATAAAATATTTGTATTACCTTTCAATACATTTTGTTAACATCTAAATGCATTATACCAATTCAAATAATCATTAGGAAATATGCATATACATTAGCCAATACTAACTACAAAACTAAATCTACAGCAAAACTAACTATTTCAAACAAATTATAAGAAAATTTGTGAAGTATTGTTTTACCCATCGGTAAATGTTAGCTCAAAAGTTGTTTTAAAAACTTCACAAAATATTTGTACCCAAAGATATTATATTTTCAAACCAAGTTACATTGTTACATTTAAACATTTGAGCATAAAATTTAAAGGTTTCATTAAGTAATAGCAAAGATTTTTGCCTACTTATGTTGAGAAAAATTGTCCATGTAATTAAGAAAAACAATCCTTTTGGGTGAACCGTGCATTTAACATCGAAATGTAAGTGATTCATGTAATAGTGTAATTACATAAAATTAAATTAATTTCCACCAAGATTATCAACTAAGGATTTCTTCATCAAGTAATTTAAAAGTTTGAGCATACAATTTAATAGTATGAATTATACTGTTATAGTGACCATTTGAGCATACAATTTAATAGTATGAGTTATACTGTTATAGTGACCATTTGAGCATACAATTTAATAGTATGAGTTATACTGTTATAGTGACCATTTGAGCATACAATTTAAAGGCTTCACCAAGTAATAGCAAAGGTTTCTCCATACATATGCAGACTTGGTTATTCCCTTTATTTCTCTATGTATTCTTGTTTATCTATTCATTTATTTAATTTGGAGCTTTTCTTAAGATAAAATTTTCCACGTAAATGAACGCAAGCATAATGAAAATATTGTCATATATTATGTGCTTAAAGTACATAAATTACCTTTTGTTTCTTCTAGAAGAAATGTAGCTATTTAAACATATTCAATGCAACACCATGGTAAATCTTTCTCGTTTTCTATTCCAGTTAAATATATGATTCTCTTTCTTGGTGGTTTCCACTTATACCTACTGATAATAGAAGATGTGACAATAGGTGAGAAATTAAAAGATCGAAATGCTGATTTATGGTTTTTTGATGCGTCATCCGTTATGATCCTTGAATAAGAAAGGTTCCTCGTGGAGGCATCTCTATTTGATGGAATTGCACCACTTGATAAGATGAAACTTTAAGCTTGTGCAGTATTTTGGCTATCTAATGTACTGCTAAACCATATAGAGTATCTTGAGGTAGAATAAGCAAAAAATAATAAAGGTAAATATAAAACCGTATAAAAAGTAAATATAAAACAGAACATTGGCTACATGTCTTTTACATAAGCCACAAATCTTTGTGTAATAAGGCACTAAAAATAGTTCGATTGAAGAAGGAAGACATAAAAGTTGAACACATTAAAAAGGAAACATCGACTACAAAAGCATTGAGAGTGCCAAGTACGTAATATGAAAGGGTGAAGCAACAGCATTGGTATTCTTTATATTCTTCCCATGCAACCAACACACTTATAGATTGCAGATGAGATAGCAATTGTATAGTTATGATGTTCATGTTGAAAAATAGTTATGCACATTACCAAGATCAAAGAGAATTCTTCATCTGAATCCTCAGTCTTCTGATGCCGCATACACCTCCACGTGTCCAACAATCTTTGATCAATTTGGAAACGGTAGAGGGTTTCATCTTTGTTTATATTTCTGCTCATTTTTTGAACTCCTTAGTTCAGAGCTTTCCACAAACACTTGGTCTGCCTATAATTTAAACAAATTTGTTGGGAAATGAATCATAAAGACAAAACATTAACAGAGAGCATGATCATAAGGAATAACATAAACCCAAAGCCACATATAAAAGCAACAGACAACACAAATTGAATCAAAATTTACCAAAAATGCAGTTCATAATCTAAAATAGAAATTGAGTACCACTTTGGTTTTCAAATAATTACACAATTATCAAACAAATAATTGAGTGTTTCAATTAATCAGGTTTTTTTATAACATTGTGCGATTCTATAAACATTTGAATTTAACAGTCATGTTTGCATATAGTGATTATCAGTATTAGCTCATTTTTCATCAGTAGCAAAATAAAGTTCTAACCTTTGATTGCTTGAAAACTAAAATAAAAACTCTAGGCAATATATAGGTAAAAACAATATTTAATTGAAACTAAAATATGGTGAAAAATAGTTGATGAAAATTTCATGTGTCTTTATTTCTTTCAAAAACCAAATCTAGCAATCCAAATAGATCGGCTACTCTCATATCATCTACCATTAATTATGGACCCACCATAGAGAATATAAACAATTCTAATCCCACAGCTTAATCAAATCAAACATTTTCTGATTAATAGGTATGTACCATCTAATGTTGCATTCTTTCTCAGAGCTGTCGAAAGCTTTCAGTTTTGCGATCGTCGAATGCTATTGGAAATCAAAAATTGGACGTTTGATACGAAAGTTTATCATGATGTTAGATTTATTGGTTGGATTTATTTTTCCATTTTCAGATTAATAAAGTAATGTGAGGAAGGTGAGGAAGAAGTGGGGTTGAGAAACTGACGCTAACGTCGGGAACAAAATGTGGTGAATAAATGACCATGTAACCGAAAGAGACAAACATGCCCTAAAGCCATTTTTTTGTAAAAAGAATAAAATGGGCAATTTTGGCAATTCAAAAAAGGCTTCACCTCTTCAAGTATTTGCTTTATATATAAGATATATATCTTAAATTTGTATAAAATGTTACATTTCTAAATGTGAAATCTTGTCAATTGTACACATCAATTAAGATTTAAAACCAATTAATTAATTTACCTTTGTTTCATTCCTTTTACCAATTTATTACTTTATAATAAATTTACGTTTCTATTTATTTTATACATTCACACCCGTTACTGTATAAATTCTCATTAATGACATTAAAGATTTTCTAATTATTTTATAGACTAAATATGCAACTTATAATAGCTGTTATCACCACCCTTTAATTTACAGCTAAGTTTATCATATATTCAACTAATTATCATAATTACTTACCTAATATTGAATTCATTCAATTACTATCAATTATACAAATTTATTTATTTACACCACTTACCCTTATTTACTTATATTTAAATTTGTACTCAAATATAACTGTTATAACTAAATTAATAGGCCAATTAAATAGTAACTCACACCAGTTACTATTACTTTAATCCACATTAATGAATCCATTATTTTTACAAATCAAATGTTACAATTACTCAATTAACACTGATTTACTTCAATTTCTATTTATCACATATTATCTCATTAATGATTTAACATTCACACTTGTTTCACACTTGTTTCTTACATTCAAATTTATAACTAATTTAAATTATTTCATCATTGGGACTTCATTTCAATTGTTACAAATTAGTTATAATTACCATTGTTCAATTATTAATAGATAAAAAAAAATTCTATATTAAATCACTTAAAACTTATTAACCTAACAAATTAAATTATTGAAAATTTTACGGGTCATTACACTCTCCCCCACTCAAAACGTTTCGTCCCCGAAAAGGAAGAAGGTAGGAGAATAGAAACACCCTGAAAGAAGACTAAATTGAAACTCAAAATAAAATCAATGATTTTAACCATATAAATTTAATTCAATTTAAATTAATTTATACCCAAAACCGATAGAATGAGATAGGATTAAGACAAGGTGAAATAAGACCGACATTATAACTGTCGTTATAGGTGAATTCTACAAGATGGAGATGATCTTTCAAATTCAAGAACACAAGCACGAAGGAGATACTCTAGAACCTGATTCACTCTTCCCGTTTTACCATCGGTCTGTGGATGGTAAGGAGTGCTCAGATTCAGGTGAGTACTCAAAGATTTATGAAAAGTTTCCAAAACTGACAGGTAAAGATAAGTTCTTCTGGAGGGAAGGACTATAGGTTGAACTTCAGGAATAAAATCAATTCGAAATTCAATTCCCGCTTAGGATGCAGGAAAACAGGAACATCCAAAAGAAAAGAGATTGGAAAACAAAATAAGATAATAAATTTTAAACCATGAAAATTTCAACTTAAATTAATAATTGATTTCATCCATTTGATTTCACCTAATTTAAATAAATCTTAACTATTTTTAAATCTCATTATCTCATCATACAATTATCTTAAATTAACAATTTTCCGAGTCATGAATTTGTAAATCATTTATTATGCTCATAATTTATGCAATAAATTTAATTCTTCTTTATTCCAAATTATTATTTAATTTTATTCCACTTAATATATCTAATCACATATATTAAGTATATTTACACTTATTATAACTACTCCAATTTATTTATAAATTCCTTTAACACCATTTAAATCATAAATTATTCACTTAACTTTTATTCTGTTTACCTTTATTAATCTTTTATAACTAAAATTTTAGTGTATAACATTTATTATAACCACTCAAATTTTATATATAAAATCCTTTTATATTGTACATTATCCAATTACATAGTTAATTTCTGAGTGATTAAGGTAAGTTATATTGGAATGCAATAGGATATTATACAAATAAAATTTTCTAATTCAATTACCTCAAGTTAGAACATTTATTCAACAATCTTGATTTCCTTTTATAATTGAAATTATCCTTTAAGATAAAATTTTAAGAATTAAATTTTCGATCAACTTCAAACTATTCTAGGTAAATAAATATATATACATAATATATATCAAATCAAATTTGAAATCATATACCAATATATATATTATAAATCAAGTCATATTTTAGAAATTCAAATCAATTAAATTCTTCAAAGCAGAACTGTAGCAAAGCTATAGAATGGTCTCTTCGCTTCGAAACTCGAAAATGAATGTCGATGATGCTGCAGTCATCACAGAAATTATTTTCCAGCGACAAAGAAAAGAGTACTGATTTAAACATTTAAAATTCTTTGGAAACAATTTCTTCTCGAAAATATTTTAAATAATATATCCTTTTAAAACTTTAAAACCCAAAGTTTGAAATCTTCGGAAATTAAATTCTCAATTCTTGTTTTAAATTCATTTAAATTTCCAAATTAATTTATAACCATGTTTTATAGTTCAACTATTTATATATGAACAAAGCCAATGATTACAATATATATACAAATCAAATATTATTTCTTAACATCCAATTCAATTAACAATAAAATTTCAGAAAATTATAAATATATATAATATGATTATACAAAATTTCTCATTTACCAAGTTTGAAAACAATATGGTGTCAGTTTGCTCTGTTTAAGTGTTTTGGAGATCCTATGGATAGCGTTGATCAGACGAATCGATCGGAAACCCAAATCAACATCAACAACTCAAACAACACAATATATATTAAAATATTTAAATATTAGTTTACAAAATACACTTCAAGAATGATTTGAAGATAAGTTGGAAACAAAAGACAAGATGATTAAACAACAAAATAAAGGAAATGGATAAGCTTATATAAATCTCGAGCAACCTTAATCGGGTCAACCGCGACTTAAAGAATAAGATCGATGTGGGGTTCTAGGGTAAATCTACATCAGATCTCAAGAGATAGAATTCAGGATAACAAGAGATAGATAGCATTGTAAACTGAGGATACATAAATCTTCGGTGAATCACTGCTTCTTGTAAAGGAGTTTCACCCCTTTACGATCATTCGAAGATTGGCGAGACCGCCAATTTATTATAAAGATCATTCGAAGTGAAGTCATGGGATACTCCAGAATCAAAAGAAGACGAATAGGGAGAGACAAGAATGGGTTTGGAACCGCAGGGACTGTTCCAAAATTCAAAAGAAGTCGAGTCAAAAAGAAGAGATTTAAGCTCGAACGAAAGTGATTCTGTAAATAAATTTACCATATATGCTAAGTTTTGCCTAGAGCCCAAGCTCTGATACCAACTGTAACGACCCACTTTTTTGGACCATTCAAATCGATATAAATCCATACATGTCGGACTTGAATTGCTCAAAATACCAGATTGTTATTTTATATTTGGCAAAACTCAGAATATACAGTAAATAAATCACAGATCACAGACACGGAGTAATATAACAATGCAGCGGAAGCAAAGAAATAGTAGTTCATGAAGCTACTATATATATACATCAGAGTTAACAAGATACAACAGAAGTCTCAATATGGTAATCAAGTAAAATTTAGAATACATCACTGAAATCAACTGGATAACTGAAAGCGAAATAGATAGCTGGATCTCCTAGAAAAGCTCCTACTCCAAAAGTGAGTCTCGAATGCTGTATCACTCAGTCTGACCCGAGCGTAAAGCAAAACACAAAACACTCGAGTCAGGACATAAATACTTATACAATGTAAACCAACTCAAGTGAACTATAATAAAATGCATAAGTAACTTAAAGAATGCTTGGGATCGCCCATTCTTTAGGGATCCGTTAAACTATATACTATGTAGTAATATTCGCTATTATAATAATGTCTAATAGTAAAACAAACTTAATTTTAAATAGCATTAAGGGGTTACCCATATAGCCTTTAACACATAATAGTCCCAGTAGTCTATCTAGTATCAGCGTACCCCCAGATCGGGAGCTACCCTCAATACTCCACAGGCTACGGCACAAATCCAAACTTGTAGTAAAGCTCGCTATGGTAGGTGACACGGCACAATAAGGCAATGCCAGGGTAGATATACCAATTACGCATCCGGGCTGGTGGAAACGCATAGCAGCCACTACCGCCCACCTCGGAACACACTCCCAATCAAAATCGAAGGGTGGCCACCAAATCAATCACAAAGTAATAGAAATGTATCGAAGAAATGCGTCCGATCAGAGGTGCTACCTCATTGGCCCGAGAACCGCTCCTATTTTAGCCACCTTATGCCAACTCATGGGAGTCGGGTCCACGTTCATACCTCAATAGGATCGTCTCACCATCCTACTTCATTCTGGAATCCCCACCGCGTACACGGTTGTCGAAGTGGTTTTCGGTATCGACAGAGAGTATGCCTATATCCGATCCCGGTCTCTTTTCCAACCAATCGTTATTATAACCCATGGATATTTATTTCAAAATCATTTACTTTAAAATCCAAAATATCATATCCATTTCAAAACTAAATACTATATTATTTCATTTCATAGCCAAATCAATATATCATTTCCATTTCAAAAACCAAAGCCATAATATCATTTAAATTCCAAAACCAAATCAATATATCGTTTAAATAAAACCCAAATTTCCAAATCACTGAATACTTCCTTAAATTTATTAAACTTGAAATATTCCTTTAAATCATCTTATACCAAACCACTTTATAAAGTCACATTCTTAAATATTCAATTTCAATAAGTTCCAAGTTAATATATTTTAAGACAATTCTTAATTAAATATAATTTCACACAATTTCATTTTTCAAAACCATAGTACTTTTCAAAGTTATAACAACTTTGAAACCCAACACTTTGAAACCATAATATTTTGAAATCAAAATAATTTAGAAATGTTATTCTTTGAAAATCATAATACTTAGAAAATCATAACGCCTTAAAATAATATTCATTTAAACCATTGAAATTCATTGTCAAATAATATTCATTTCAAAGTTGTAGCATTTCTAAGTTCATTCATTCAATTATAAAATTTCCAAAACATTGTATTTTTAGCTAACAACAGCACTTATAAGTGCTACAGTAGATATATTAGTAATATTTCAAAACATTGTCAAATTCAAAAACAGAAGCACTTATAAAGTGCTATAGTAGGTACAAGAATTTCAAAACAGTTCAGTTTAAGAAACAGTAGCACTTACCAAGTGCTACATTAGATATTTAGTTATTATTTCAAAACAGTTTGCTTTCAGCAGCAACAGCTCTTACAAAGTGCTGTAGTAGCTCTCTGGTTATTCCAAATTATAGTTTAGTTTCAATAATAACAGCACCTACAAAGTGCTGCAGTAGCTCTTTGTTATTTCAGAACTTAGTCTATTTCCAAAAATGACAGCACTTAACAAATGCTGTCTTAAGACCACAGCATTTCTGAAGTGCTACCAATATTAATTCCAGCTTTATTATAAAATTTTCAGAAACAATAAAACTTAAAATTTGGTCATTTTAACTTATAAAAATCATATTTTTCTCTTCAAAAATATTCATTCGGATATCTTAACTTATGATTCAATAAAATAAACACTTAATAAGTAAATATCCAATTTAAACAATAATTCATTCATTAAGTCAAAAGTAAATTATTTTCTCAACTTTTACTTTAACAATTAACTTAATACTTTATTTTAAAATACCCATTTCCCAAATAAAATTTTAATTTCCCTTTATTTACTTAACTTAAACGTTTTCATTTAAAACCAAATTTCCAAATTCCAAGTTAACTCATAATTAAAGTAACATTCTTCCATTTAAAACTCATAACTATTTATTTTACAAAACATAACATTTCACAAAAGAATATTTTATCATAGTTAATATAACAATCAATATTTTTCTTTTAGATCTATTCATTTAGACATCAAATAGCTATGATTTTCTAGTCAAATAAATTTTATTACAAATGTCCAATTAAAACTGTATTCCATTAAATCGGTTCTAAATACATTATTTATTACACAAAACATGTCTGTTTTATAAAGTAAAATTCATAACAATTACTAGGTTAGATTTAAACTTCCATATTAAGTCAAATTCAATTACTAAGTTATTTAACATCAATAAACGTCTTTAAATTCTATTTAAAACCAACACATCTTTAAAATTTCCATTAAAGCCACTTATTGACTTATAAAATCTAAACTTATAGAAAACCAACATCTTCTTATATTTAAGTCATTTAAATCAAATCTTTAGCTCAAATTTCATATATTTAAACATTCAAAATACTTAATAATTTTTAGGAAAATATTATTTAAAAATATAACCATGGGCCTGTATAATATTTTCTAACCTAGGTCAAGTGATACGGATATGTATCATTTCAATCTGTAATTTAAAAAGAAAAATCCGGGTTCTATCATTTCAAACCTGCAATCCCAAGTCAAATAAAATAAAATAAAAATAAAATTAAAATCACTCGAGCCTATCATTTCAGCCCATAATGATTTTTCCTTATTCAAATATCCATTCGGGTATGTATCATTTCAACCCATAGTGATAGGGAACTTGCAGTGTGAGATACAGTAATTAAAATGAACAGTATAACATATAATAACATATCAGGTAATGTAACAGGTATATAAACAGCATTTAACATCATATAATATATCGCAGGCATGTATGAATAACATATCAATTTATACAGATTCACTTGTCATCATTTCACAATAATATAAGTACATATGTCTAGAGTGATAAAACTCACCTTTTAAAGCTGGAGATAACAAACCAAAGACACAAAACAAATTCCGAAAGCACGGCTAGGTACGAACAGGATTTTTTTTGTGATGGAGAGTCAAGATCCAGTCTTGTATACAAACAATTTACAAAATTATAAGAATAAAATTCAACACAAAGATTATAGATTAAAACAATGAAAAGAATAAATCAAAGTGACATAACCTTGCTTTACATCAATAAAGTGGCTCGGCCATGGTCAAGTGGGCTTGACCACACCCTTACATGGCTCGGCCTTGATCCAATATGCTCGGCCTTGATGGGAACAAGCAAGTTATGCACGGCTAGGGATGTTATATGGTCATGGCATGTGATGGAGGAGGGGTTGGAGTTGCTGGCTGAGGCTAAAGGTAAGAGGAAGGAGATGGAAGGTGAATATGAAGGCTTGGCTATGGTTTGTATTAACTTTTGGTGATGTATGGCAACTAGGTGGTCACGGCTACAAGGTGGAGGAGGTGATGAGATCAGCTAGGTGGTGGAGGCCGAGCATAGCATGAAGATCAAAAGCAAAATCAGGATGGAAGAAGAGGAAGAAAGTGGAAGAAGCCATGGAACATAGATCTTGTATTTTTATTTTCTAGAAATAAAATGAGAAAGGAGTGAATGGGAAATAATCTTGTACGTAAATTAGTAATAGAGGAGGCGGCTAGGGTTTGAGATATGAATGGCCAAAAGAATAAATGGTATGAAAATATTAAAGGGGATTTATTTCACATTTAATAAAAGAAACGTATGAAGAATCTTTAAATCAGAAGAGAAAGGACAAGTTGGGAAATATTTTGTGCGTGAATGATGGAGTGTAATGCACGACTAGAAGGAGTTTGGATGTCAAGAAAGTGGAAATGAATGTTAAGAAATGGAAAAGGCAGGAGTTACGGGTAAAAGAAACATACATACACACAGACACACACACACACACATATATATATATATATATATATATATATATATATATTTCTTAAATTTGTATAAAATGTTACATTTCTAAATGTGAAATCTTGTCAATTGTACACATCAATTAAGATTTAAAACCAATTACTTAATTTACCTTCGTTCCATTCATTTTACCAATTTATTACTTTATAATAAATTTACGTTTCTATTTATTTTATACATTCACACCCATTACTGCATAAATTCTCATTAATGACATTAAAGATTTTCTAATTATTTTATAGACTAAATAGGCAACTTATAATAGCTGTTATCACCACCCTTTAATTTACACCTAAGTTTATCATATATTCAACTAATTATCATAATTACTTACCTAATATTGAATTCATTCAATTACTATCAATTATACAAATTTATTTATTTACACCACTTACCCTTATTTACTTATATTTAAATTTGTACTCAAATATAACTGTTATAACTAAATTAATAGGCCAATTAAATAGTAACTCACACCAGTTACTATTACTTTAATCCACATTAATGAATCCATTATTTTTACAAATCAAATGTTACAATTACTCAATTAACACTGATTTACTTCAATTTCTCTTTATCACATATTATCTCATTAATGATTCAACATTCACACTTGTTTCACACTTGTTTCTTACATTCAAATTTATAACTAATTTACATTATTTCATCATTGGGACTTCATTTCAATTGTTACAAATTAGTTCTAATTACCATTGTTCAATTATTAATAGATAAAGTTTTTTTTTTCTATATTAAATCACTTAAAACTTATTAACCTAACAAATTAAATTATTGAAAATTTTACGGGTCGTTACACTCTCCCCCACTCAAAACTTTTCGTCCTCGAAAAGGAAGAAGGTAGGAGAATAGAAACACCCCGAAAGAACACTAAATTGAAACTCAAAATAAAATCAATGATTTTAACCATATAAATTTAATTCAATTTAAATTAATTTATACCCAAAACCGATAGAATGAGATAGGATTAAGACAAGGTGAAAGAAGACCGACATTATAACTGTCGTTATAGGTGAATTCTACAAGATGGAGATGATCTTTCAAATTCAAGAACACAAGCACGATGGAGATCCTCTATAACCTGATTCACTCTTCTCGTTTGACCATCGGTCTGTGGATGGTAAGGAGTGCTCAGATTCAGGTGAGTACTCAAAGATTTATGAAAAGTTTCCAAAACTGACAGGTAAAGATAAGTTCTTCTGGAGGGAAGGACTATAGGTTGAACTTCAGGAATAAAATCAATTCGGAATTCAATTCCCGCTTAGGATGCAGGAAAACAGGAACATCCAAAAGAAAAGAGATTGGAAAACAAAATAAGATAATAAATTTTAAACCATGAAATTTCAACTTAAATTAATAATTGATTTAATCCATTTGATTTCACCTAATTTAAATAAATCTTAACTATTTTTAAATCTCATTATCTCATCATACAATTATCTTAAATTAACAATTTTCCAAAGTCATGAATTTGTAAATCATTTATTATGCTCATAATTTATGCAATAAATTTAATTCTTCTTTATTCCAAATTATTATTTAATTTTATTCCACTTAATATATCTAATCACATATATTAAGTATATTTACACTTATTATAACTACTCCAATTTATTTATAAATTCCTTTAACACTATTTTAAATCATAAATTATTCACTTAACTTTTATTCTATTTACCTTTATTAATCTTTTATAACTAAAATTTTAGTGTATAACATTTATTATAACCACTCAAATTTTATTTATAAAATCCTTTTATATTGTACATTATCCAAGTACATAGTTAACTTATGAGTGATTAAGGTAAGTTATATTAGAATGCAATAGAATATTATACAAATAAAATTTTCTAATTCAATTACCTCAAGTTAGAACATATATTCAACAATCTTGATTTCCTTTTAAAATTGAAATTATCCTTTAAGATAAAATTTAATGAATTAAATTTTCAATTAACTTCAAACTATTCTAGGTAAATAAATATATATACATAATATATATCAAATCAAATTTGAAATCATATACCAATATATATATTATAAATCAAGTCATATTTTAGAAATTCAAATCAATTAAATTCTTCAAAGCAGAACTGTAGCAAAGCTATAGAATGGTCTCTTCTCTTCGAAACTCGAAAATGAATGTCGATGATGCTGCAGTCATCACAGAAATTATTTTCCAGCCACAAAGAAAAGAGTACTGATTTAAACATTTAAAATTCTTTGGAAACAATTTCTACTCGTAAATACTTTAAATAATATATCCTTTTAAAACTTTAAAACCCAAAGTTTGAAATCTTCGGAAATTAAATTCTCAATTCTTGTTTTAAATTCATTTAAATTTCCAAATTAATTTATAACCATGTTTTATAGTTCAACTATTTATATATGAACAAAGCCAATGATTACAATATATATACAAATCAAATATTATTTCTTAACATCCAATTCAATTAACTATAAAATTTCAGAAAATTATACATATATATAATATGATTATACAAAATTTCTCATTTACCAAGTTTGAAAACAATATGGTGTCAGTTTGCTTTGTTTAAGTGTTTTGGAGATCCTATGGATAGCGTTGATCAGACGAATCGATCGGAAACCCAAATCAACATCAACAACTCAAACAACACAATATATATTAAAATATTTAAATATTAGTTTACAAAATACACTTCAAGAAAGATTTGAAGATAAGTTGGAAACAAAAGACAAGATGATTAAACAACAGAATAAAGGAAATGGGTAAGCTTATATAAATCTCAGGCAACCTTAATCGGGTCAACCATGACTTATAGAATAAGATCGATGTGGGGTTCTGGGGTAAATCTACATCAGATCTCAAGAGATAGAATTCGGGATAACAAGAGATAGATAGCATTATAAACTGAGGATACATAAATCTTCGGTGAATCACTGCTTCTTGTAAAGGAGTTTCACCCCTTTACAATCATTCAAAGATTGGCAAGACCGCCAATTTATTATAAAGATCATTCGAAGTGAAGTTATGGGATACTCCAGAATCAAAAGAAGACAAATAGGGAGAGACAAGAATGGGTTTGGAACCGCGGGGACCATTCCAAAATTCAAAAGAAGTCGAGTTAGAAAGAAGAGATTTAAGCTCGAACGAAAGTGATTCTGTAAATAAATTTACCATATATGCTAAGTTTTGCCTAGATCCCAAGCTCTGATACCAATTGTAACAACCCACTTTTTTGGACCATTCAAATCGACAATAAATCCATACATGTCGGACTTGAATTGCTCAAAATACCAGATTGTTATTTTATATTTAGTAAAACTCAGAATATATAGTAAATAAATCACAGATCACGGACACAGAGTAATATAATAATGCAATGGAAGCAAAGAAATAGTAGTTCATGAAGCTACTATATATATACATCAGAGTTAACAAGATACAACAGAAGTCTCAATATGATAATCAAGTAAAAATTAGAATACATCACTGAAATCAACTGGATAACTGAAAGCGAAATAAATAGCTGGATCTCCAACAAAAGCTCCAACTCCAAATGTGAGTCTCGAATGCTGTATCACTCGGTCTGACCCGAGCGTAAAGCAAAACACAAAACACTCGAGTCAGGACATACATACTTATACAATGTAAACCAACTCAAGTGAACTGTAATAAAATGCATAAGTAACTTAAAGAATGCTTGGGATCGCCCATTCTTTAAGGATCCGTTAAACTATCTACTATGTAGTAATATTCGCTATTATAATAATGTCTAATAGTAAAATAAACTTACTTTTAAATTGCGTTAAGGGGTTACCCATATAGCCCTAAACACATAATAGTCCCAGTAGTCTATCCAGTATCAGCGTACCCCTAGATCGGGAGCTACCCTCAATACTCCACAGGCTATGGCATTAATCCAAACTTGTAGTAAAGCTCACTATGGTAGGTGACACGGCACAATAAGGCAATGCCAGGGTAGATATACCAATTACGCATCCGGGCTGGTGGAAACTCATAGCAGCCACTACCGCCTACCTCGGAACACACTCCCAAACAAAATCGAAGGGTGGCCATCAAATCAATCACAAATTAATAGAAATGTATCGAAGAAATGCGTCCGATCAGAGGTGCTACCTCATTGGCCCGAGAATCGCTCCTATTTTAGCCACCTTATGCCAACTCACGGGAGTCGGGTCCACATTCATAACTCAATAGGATCGTCGCCACCATCTTACTTCATTCTGGAATCTCCACCGCGTACACGGTTGTCAAAGTGGTTTTCGGTATCGACAGAGAGTATGCCCATATCCGATCCCGGTCTCTTTGCCAACCAATCGTTATTATAACCCATGGATATTTATTTCAAAATCATTTACTTTAAATCCAAAATATCATATCCATTTCAAAACTAAATACTATATTATTTCATTTCATAGCCAAATCAATATATCATTTCCATTTCAAAAACCAAAGCCATAATATCATTTAAATTCCAAAAACAAATCAATATATCATTTAAATAAAACCCAAATTTCCAAATCACTGAATACTTCCTTAAAGTTATTAAACTTGAAATATTCCTTTAAATCATCTTATACCAAACCACTTTATAAAGTCACATTCTTAAATCTTCAATTTCAATAAGTTCCAAGTTAATATATTTTAAGACAATTCTTAATTAAATACAATTTCACACAATTTCATTTTTCAAAACCATAGTACTTTTCAAAGTTATAACAACTCTGAAACCCAACACTTTGAAACCATAATATTTTGAAATCATAACAATTTAGAAATGTTATTCTTTGAAAATCATAATACTTAGAAAATCATAACCCCCTTAAAATAATATTCATTTAAACCATTGAAATTCATTGTCAAATAATATTCATTTCAAAGTTGTAGCATTTCTAAGTTCATTCATTCAATTATAAAATTTCCAAAACATTGTATTTTCAGCTAACAACAGCACTTATAAAGTGTTACAGTAGATATATTAGTAATATTTCAAAACATTGTCAAATTTAAAAACAGCAACACTTATAAAGTGCTAAGTAGGTATTAGAATTTCAAAACAGTTCAGTTTAAGAAACAGCAGCACTTACCAAGTGCTACATTAGATATTTAGTTATTATTTCAAAACAGTTTCCTTTCAGCAGCAACAGCTCTTACAAAGTGCTGCAGTAGCTCTCTGGTTATTCCAAATTATAGTTTAGTTTCAGCAATTATAGCACCTACAAAGTGCTGTAGTAGCTCTTTGTTATTTTAGAACTTAGTTTATTTCCAGAAATGATAGCACTAAACAAATGTTGTCTTAAGACCACAGCATTTCTGAAGTGCTACCAATATTAATTCCAGCTTTATTATAAAATTTTCAGAAACACTAAAACTTAAAATTTGGCCATTTTAACTTATAAAAATCATATTTTTCGCTTCAAAAATATTCATTTGGATATCTTAACTTATGATTCAATAAAATAAACGCTTAATAAGTAAATATCCAATTTAAACAATAATTCGTTCATTAAGTCAAAAGTAAATTATTTTCTCAACTTTTACTTTAACAATTAACTTAATACTTTATTTTAAAATACCCATTTCCCAAATAAAATTTTAATTTCCCTTTATTTACTTAACTTAAAAGTTTTCATTTAAAACCAAATTTCCAAATTCCAAGTTAAATCATAATTAAAGTTACATTCTTCCATTTAAAACTCATAACTATTTATTTTACAAAACATAACATTTCACAAAAGAATATTTTATCATAGTTAATATAACAATCAATCTTTTTCTTTTAGGTCTATTCATTTAGACATCAAATAACTATGATTTTCTAGTCAAATAAATTATATTACAAATGTCCAATTAAAACTGTATTCCATTAAATCAGTTCAAAATACATTATTTATTACACAAAACATGTCTGTTTCATAAAGTAAAATTCATAACAATTACTAGGTTAGATTTAAACTTCAGTATTAAGTCAAATTCAATTATTAAGTTATTTAACATCAACAAATGTCTTTAAATTCTATTTTAAACCAACACATCTTTAAAATTTCCATTAAAGCCGCTTATTGACTTATAAAATCTTAACTTATAAAAAACCAACATCTTCTTATATTTAAGTCATTTAAATCAAATCTTTAGCTCAAATTTCATATATTTAAACATTCAAAATACTTAATTATTTTTAGGAAAATATTATTTAAAAATATAACCATGGGCCTGTATAATATTTTCTAACGTAGGTCAAGTGATACGGATATGTATCATTTCAATCCGAAATTTAAAAAGGAAAATTCGGGTTCTATCATTTCAAACCCGCAATCCCAAGTCAAATAAAATAAAATAAAATTACAATAAAAATCACTCGAGCCTATCATTTCAGCCCATAATGATTTTTCCTTATTCAAATATCCGTTCGGGTATGTATCATTTCAACCCATAGTGATAGGGAACTTGCAGTGTGAGATACAGTAATTAAAATGAACAGTATAACATACAATAACATATCAGGTAATGTAACAGGTATATAAACAGCATTTAACATCATATAATATATCACAGGCATGTATGAATAACTTATCAATTTATACAGATTCACTTGTCATCATTTCACAATAATATAAGTACATATGTCTAGAGTGATAAAACTCACCTTTTAAAGCTGGAGATAACAAACAAGAGACACAAAACAAATTCCGAAAGCACGACTAGGTACGAACAAGATTTTTTTTGTGATGGAGAGTCAAGATCCAGTCTTGTATATAAACAATTTACAAAATTATAAGAATAAAATTCAACACAAAGATTTATAGATTAAAACAATAAAAAGAATGAATCAAAGTGACATAACCTTGCTTTACATCAATCAAGTGGCTCGGCCATGGTCAAGTGGGCTTGACCACACCCTTACATGGCTCGGCCTTGATCTAATATGCTCGGCCTTGAGGGAACAAGCAAGCTATGCACGGCTAGGGATGTTGTATGGTCATGGCATGTGATGGAGGAGGGGTTCGAATTAGTGGCCGAGGCTAAAGGCAAGAGGAAGGAGATGGAAGGTGAATATGAAGGCTTGGCTATGGTTTGTATTAACTTTTGGTGATGTATGGCAACTAGGTGGTCACGGCTAGAAGGTGGAGGAGGTGATGAGGTCGGCTAGGTGGTGGTGGCCGAGCAATAGCATGCAGAACAAAAGCAAAAACAAGATGGAAGAAGAGGAAGAAAGTGGAAGAAGCCATCGAACTTAGATCTTGTATTTTTATTTTCTAGAAATAAAATGAGAAAGGAGTGAATGGGAAATAATCTTGTACGTGAATTAGTAATAGAGGAGGCGGCTAGGGTTTGAGACATGAATGGCCAAAAGAATAAATGGTAAGAAAATATTAAAGGGGATTAATTTCCCATTTAATAAAAGAAACATATAAAGAATCTTTAAATCAGAAGAGAAAGGACAAGTTGGGAAATATTTTGTGCGTGAATGATGGAGTGTAATGCACGGCTAGAAGGAGTTTGGATGGCAAGAAAGTGGAAATGAATGTTAAGAAATGAAAAAGGCAGGAGTTACGGGGAAAAGAAATATATATATATATATATAAATTTTTCTTAAATTTGTATAAAATGTTACATTTCTAAATGTGAATCTTGTCAATTGTACACATCAATTATGATTTAAAACCAATTAATTAATTTACCTTAGTTCCATTCCTTTTACCAATTTATTACTTTATAATAAATTTACGCTTCTATTTATTTTATACATTCACACCCGTTACTGCGTAAATTCTCATTAATGACATTAAAGATTTTCTAATTATTTTATAGACTAAATAGGCAACTTATAATAGTTGTTATCACTACCATTTAATTTACACCTAAGTTTATCATATATTCAACTAATTATCATAATTACTTACCTAATATTGAATTCATTCAATTACTATCAATTATACAAATTTATTTATTTACACCACTTACCCTTATTTACTTATATTTAAATTTGTACACAAATATTACTGTTATTACTAAATTAATATGCCAATTAAATAGTAACTCACACCAGTTACTATTACTTTAATCCACATTAATGAATCCATTATTATTTACAAATCAAATGTTACAATTACTCAATTAACACAGATTTACTTATTTGTCACATATTATCACATTAATGATTCAACATTCACACTTGTTTCTTACATTCAAATTTATAACTAATTTACATTATTTCATCATTGGGACTTCATTTCAATTGTTACAAATTAGTTCTAATTACCATTGTTCAATTATTAATAGACAAATATTTTTTTCTATATTAAATCACTCAAAACTTATTAACCTAACAAATTAAATTATTGAAAATTTTACGGGTCGTTACACTTTACTTATTGAACTACACTGCTTGGAATGCTATGAAAATTGGTAAGTATTCTCAGAAGTGGTAGCAGGTCATGTTGCAAGAGGCTTTGAAAACTCATGTTGCTTCCTTTTGGATCGCTAGTGATCCATGGATGATGGATCGCCAGCAATCCAAAAGGAAGCAACATGAGTTTTCAAAGCCTCTTGCAACATGACCTGCTACATCTTCTGAGAATACTTACCAATTTTCATTACTTAGTGGATTTTTGGCTTATTCTCTTTAGTTCCATTGGTTTGTTCTTTTAGATGCCTTATTCAAGTTTTAAGTCATTTTGGCTTAGCCTAGATGTTCTAACTCCTGTTGAATTTAGCTGGGTTAAAATCCCAGTTAACATTTGCCCCCCCAAAGTATGCTTTCGCTGAAAACAAAGTATGCTTTGGAATAAGAAAAGTTTCGGATTACTATTCTGTGAATTTTAGCGAATCGTCGGAGTCCATCTTAAGATGCTATTTTCAATTGACTAACTTCTGATAGCCGTTTGTTTTTTTATATCGATCTGAATTTCAATTCCTGGTATTGACGATGCAATCTTTGCTCCATAGCTTACACAAGGGTTTAGGTCGGTAAGTGGGTGCACGACGTAGGTTTGGAGTCGACTTATATAGTTTTAACTCGACCGACAGTGAAGCTAAGTTTTGCCTTGAATGATTGTACACCATTATAGAGCGAAGTCTTGCTCTTTGTCTTTAACAATTTATGTTTGAGGACTTGGTTAAGTTCTTGTTGCTATTTTGAATTCTAATGCGATGATTTATTCCAAAATCAGATATAGTGGATGATTAATCGTATCGCTCTTCCCGTTTTTGTGCTCTAATGATTCTGAAAAGAAAAGCTTCCCACGTCGCTACGGACATTAGCTCCGTTATCGATCGTTGATCAATAACGGGTAAGTGTGGAAAAGATAATTTTAAACGACAATATGGATTATTTTTCAATGAAAACAAGCTACCTACACTAGATTGTTCATTTACATTATTCAGGATACTGGACTCTTCTCATGTAGATAACACACTACATCTACCCCGATCAATGCTCAGAACTCGACTGGTCAACATACGCGGACTTCCCTTGGATTCCGGGTGTTGGTTATACAAGGATATTATTTAAAGTAAAACATACCCGATAGGTTTGAATGCTAAGTTTTATTGTTGAAAATGACTTTTCAGTCATCAAATCTTTAGTCAAGCGGAGGGACTTCCACTCCTCCAAAAGTTGTATCCTTCACAACTTAGGCTTCGCTTGTTATTCCATCATATTGGGATGATTGATTACGGTTGAATTACAAGGCACGGATGCGCTTGTAGAGTCGTAGTTGAAGGTCAATCAGGCACAGTTTCAGTCTTCAAAAACTGGTGCATGACTTGTTCGATTGCGATTATCCTTCCTTTGCATTTTTTGGAATTCAACCTACACACCAGCCTTTGTCTCTGGGGACTATTAGTTTAATTGCTCGATTCCAAGCATTGCTTTTTCTCGCTATTGCACCTCTTGTGTTCATGTGCTGCATACTTGTGTACTGTAATTCTATATATGTAAAAAATACTTCTGCGGTCATTTTGGCATATTATATTTCATAGCTTTGTTCAAAACTATGAGGTAGCTGGGTTTAGCCAGTTTTGTAGCTAACCCCTACTTATACTCAATTGAGTTCGTTTCAACAAAGTGTTAGTATATCTGCCCAAGTCCATCGGGCTGATTTCTCTAAATACTAAGTCTATATGTTTTCGGGAGACTAAGTCTCCTTGATAATACGTTCGACTACCCCTTTTGATTGACTCAGTAGCTCCTATCTCTGGGAACTAGGGACTTTGTTGTTTGATTGCAAGTTATGATTTTTTTCAATGATGTTTGTTTCCTGACTGTAATTGAATTCCTCCAAGTTGACATCGTCATCCAATGTCATTCTAGGTACAAGTGCTGGAAAGACGCGTCGACATCTTCTTTTGCTAGAGTGAATTCTTCCAAGTCCAGTGTTGAGACCCTAATCATGTATCAGTTTCTATCTCCAAAAACTTGTGCGTAGATGACTCAACTCTATGGATTTTTCTTGATGTTGTGAATCTTAAAATAGCATGAGATGCTAAAAGGTAGGGCTGAAGATTCAATCAAACTCTTTCTTCTGTTTTCGAAAGCCGATGTATCGATAGTTTCATTCTGGGGGTTTCTTCTTAGCATCACCAAACTTTGAGTAATGGCATATTCCTGCAAGTTGGAACAAAATGATTTAGTTTGATCGTAAGTAGGTCATCGATCCTTCTCGTCATCGCTAGACTACGAGCAGCGATTGATTTGTAAACGTTAACTCCTTCATTTCCTTTGCCGGCAATTTTATTGCCAGAATGCTCTATTTTGCGATACAAAACCATTATCTAACCAACCTTGTGGTTATTCCTATTTGGACTTTGCAACATTTCTTTTGATCAAGTATCTGTGTGTCTATCCCTACTTGAGGGACTAGCTATTTCGAATGCATGTATTTGGGCGATTGTGAGAGATGGAGAGGTTTGGGACAAATGATTCGATTGCCTCGAGTCTAGCTGTTAATCCTATTCTAGGATTGAGGAAGTCCGATGGTTTTAGTTTCGACCTTCCATGATTGTCCCTACATGTCCTTAGTTGTGCATGCTTTGCTTGATTGCTGTCGTCATGGAAGCTCTGTTCATATGCCAATTGCTGTCTTTGGGAATTGATAACCTAGCTGCTTGGTTCCAAGCAACATTTCCTCGAAGCTGCCTATCTTTTGGTTGTATCTAAATTCTTTCTAAGTCGAATTTAGGAAATTCATTTGTGTACCAGCTTTCATCCCTAGAAACTAGCACACGAGCAATTCAGTCCTGGGATTTCCTTTCGGCCCTGCTTTATCCCTGTGCAGTGGCTGATTCCTGTAATTAAAGTTCAAACCATCCGGTGACCTATGAAAGATTATGTCTTCCTATTATTGCCTATTTTCGGGCAACGGTAGTTTTCTGAAGACAAGGGTAGAATCTCATTTAAGGACCAACTTCTATCTCTGGATGCTAGTGCGCTGATGATTTACAATGATGAGTGTTTCTCATCGAACCTGTAGATTTAAGTTTTCCCGGTGTTACCGAGGCAACACCAGTACATAGTGAATTGCAAATTTCCCGGCATTGCCTGGGTAATGTCGGTACTTAGGAAATAGAGGGTTTCTCAGTGTTGTCGGGAGAACACCGGTACTTATGAAATAGAAAGTTTCTCGACGTTGCCTGGGCAACACCGGTACTTAGGAAATGAGAAAAGGCCATGGCGCTCCCGGGGCAACATCAACACCTAGGAGGTTGGGATTGATTTTCCCTACCGATCCGACAATGTTTTAAATCTAGGTGGGCACTAGTTTCGGTCTTCGGAAACTTGCACAATGATTGGATTGTATAAGTCTTTTCTTAGTGCTGCCTATATTCGGGCAATGTTAAAGTCATGTTGGTTAGGCTTGAATCATTCAACTGATCCTGTATAGTTGAGTAGATCCCTTTCAACCCAATGTGGCAGTTTTTCTCAACATTACTTAACTTCGAGAAACGCCATGTTCTAGAAATATCTAGAGGAGACATGGGAATTATATGGTTCAGTTATCATTGGTGATGCTATACTGTATGTAAAAACTCGTTGTATTCTTCTAGGGCAAATGATAAGGTAATCCATCCACTTAAATGGTTAGGAGATGATCGTTACTATTATTATTATCTAGAAATACCTACCGGAATCTATCGTTTAATTTTGGAGCGACAGGTAAGCGGGGGAGTGTACTTATATAAGATGACTTGAAACCAGAACCACTCCAAAACCATATGTGTGTTCTACGTTTTGGAAGAGGTTCGTGATTGATCCGAGATAGTGGAATCGAAGACGGAGTTCTTTGAAGTGCAAAGGTACTTGCTACTAATCCTGAGGGTGATTCCGATATAGTAGAAGTAATGCCTTCGATTTGTTCATATCTTGAACAACCTGTATGGATGAATGCTAACATTGCATTGTCACCCGAAGAGTAGTGTTAGCATTCCAAGTGGGAATTGTTGGGAGGAAAAGGTATAAACGTAACCTCACAAGCCTCATAACCCAGAATAGGGTAGATGTAGTGGAGCTATGTGGTTCGCTACCGTTAGGAGCATCATTTCTCGATCCAGATCAGGATTTTACGCATTTGGTATGCATGCTCGGGGCGATCAGAAGGCAATGTTTGCAGCCTCGGTGTGACGCCCCACCTCTATACTCACACTAGCCAAGGACACTACGGGGTAATTACGTCGACTAGCACGAAGAATAAGGCTGTTGAGGAGCGACCATCTGTGTAATTGCTTTGTGCGAGTACTGATATGTCAGATAGAATGACTTGCATTTCGTTTCAAGAGGAAATCCGACATATCAAATACAAAATCAAAGCTACTAAATAGTGGCTATCTGTTCTTCGGAAACAAATATAGAAATAAGCATAACACAAATCAGTCACAGATATTCATATCACAAAGGCGGAAATAGATATGAATATAACACATAAAAGTGTACATCAAAATAGTGGTCATACAAGATCCACTACGTCACAAAAGAATAGGTACAAGTGCTAGACAAAAGAATATGTATACATCAAGGAGTCTCTATCTAGAATGTATAATAACAAAAACTACTAAGATAAAGTAGTTAGCCAAAAGTCAGATGACGGACCCTGATAAGAAGTCAAGCAGAAGCACCTGAAATACCTCGGTCTGACCCGAGTATTATTTAAGAAGAAAAATAATAAATGGATCAGTCTAGCTATAAATATCATATAAAATGAGATAGGATAAGAGATATGATAAAAACATATGATTACAATAATGCCATACTGTGACAAGTATACATCGGATAACAATAAAAATCATACAATATCTCAAATCTCGTCAAATATCCAAAAATAATATCACATTCTTTAGCTTATTCACCAAACCCCAAATATTGACAAAACATATCACTGCCAACAGAAAAAATTGGTAAAACACGAATTCCAGAAATCAACGATTGGAAATCCAGAAAACATAAAGGGGGAGGCCTATCATAGACGGGAGCATGAAAACTCACCAACACGTGTATCACAAATGGGTCGTTATCCCATGGTCGCTAACCATAGAGCCGGTGCAACGACGTAGTACAATAACGGTATGCCCGAGGAACCTGAAATTTGAATAATTCGGAAAAACGACGTAGTACAATAACGGTACCCCGATGAACCTGATAAGCTGGAACAACGACGTAGTACAACAACAGTATGCCTGATGAACCAAACTCCATAAAACCATAGGTTGCTAGCCTATAAAAATTGAGACGAAGCTCCATAAAACGAGGCACAGTCCCCCACGTGGACAAAGAGACATCGCATATCGCTAGTCTAAATCATAAAATGATCACCATTGATCAATGAAAAGTGTTGATTACACTAAGCTAGTAAATAAATGGGTATAGCTTCATGTCCCATAACCACTAGCTTAACTTAAATACTTACGAACAAATTGTAGATTTCCACTCGAAACTTGTCACAAGATTTCAATCGAACAAGTCTAAGAATTAACCGACGAAGTAAACGCAAGCGTTTCATGCCACTTGTTTTGCTAAGTCGTTTAATTGGATTTCTCGTACGAATGAGGTAAAGGTTTGTATATACTAATAGATTGGAAAACGAGCTTTATATTTAAAAGTAGTGTTGAAATCATTTATTTGAAAGAGTTTGAGTATTTACTACTAGTATAGAAACCTTTATATTTTAAAGTGACAAATCACAGAAATGATTGTAAAAACAATCAATCACCAAAAATTCACATTCGATGACGTGAATCAAAACCATAGAAATCGATATCAAATCCTTCAAATGGATACTCCAAAAATCCAGAAAAGAAGTCATCAAAGTCGATAAAAGTGATAACAACTAATCGGATCAACCAAAAATCGATTAAAACGGAAATCCACTAAAATAGGCAATTTGGCTGAAATAAGCAGCTCTAGACATCTGGTAGACTTCCCAAACCTCTAAGCTAAAGCTCTGGAATTTTCTTCCAGATCGCCCTGACGTCTGGGAAGTAAGCTCAAACGTCTGAGCTAAAAGACTGGAATTTTATTCCTATAGCATCAGACGTCTGAGCTTATTACCAAACGTCTGAGCTGAAGCTCAGGGCAATTTTTGCCAAGGCCAAAGATGGCCAAGTCAAATTCGAAACAAACGAATGAGCGATGATGGCTAGAGATCGATGTCAAGCGACAACCCAACCCTATAAACACATCAATACACTCCAAATAACATGTCCAAACATGCATATAAGGATTTTCATAGATTTTGACTTCAAAATACCAAAAATTGGAAAATTCATCAAACCAATTCAATTCAAAAGCAAATGGACATGAATTAGATGTTAGGAATTCATACCTAACAACTATTAGAGGTATAGACATAGATGTGAGTTCAAGAATTCACCTTTAAACCCAAAAACAACGAATGAGAAGCTTTAAAACAAAGGAAAGATCAACCACTCTTTAACTTCAACTCAAGAATCTCCAATCTAAGCTCATAAGCAAATATTTCCTAAGTTAGGATTTAGGAATTTCTAAAAATTGAAGAGAGATTGAGATGGAGAAATGAAGAGGATGCTTACCTAAGCTTCTCTTTGATTTTGGAGCTTGAATCTAGAATTTCCTAGTAATCTAGGGTTTAGGAATTCTAATTTCCCTTTCTTTTCCCCATTTTTATTTTAGCTTGAAAGTGTTAGGAAATGAAAATGAATGAAGAGGAGTTGGAGGAGGGGTTAGGGTATTATGTTGGGTTAGTGGGCTGAAACCCAAACCCAAAGCCCAAAATAGGAAAATAGCAAAATTCTACTCAACTCCAAACATATCGATTTTATACTAAAAAAGGTCGCAAACTCCATTTTGGACTCAATGGAAGGGATCTTGAGTCCTAATTCGACTGTTTACAAAAAGTAGCATTTCAGACTTTAATCCGACTAACGATGCCATATTTAAATTTCAACATTTAACTATACGATCGCAAAATATACGGGTTGTTACACTCGGTGCCTGAGGGATGATGTAATCCAGTATGCCATGTTAAAGGGGTAGACAGCTCTATGTTGGTAGAGGTGCAAGGTTTGTAGCCTTGATACATTTTATCTAGAGGTGTACCGTACGGAAGGTAGTCTTTACCTTGTCATTGTATGGAATCCATTCTCCAATACGTCCCTTTATGGACTTAGTTGGTACCTATTATGCTGGAATGTAATTAATGTAACCCTTTCGGCTATAATTAAATATTTAATTTAAACCCTAGAGATTATTATAATATCGTTGGATTGTCTAGTTAAAATGGTTTGGTTATCGTAAGGTAAAAAATCATCTGTGTTTATTGCGGCGTGGTCTTATGAGATACCATAGACAAGTTTTATGATATTACAAATCCATTCGATTGTGTTTCCCATGCTGGTTTACCAGATTGATCCGAGCTTTATTTTCTTATAACGCTCGGGTCAGCCCGAGCATATTTCTAGATTTAGTTATGGATGTTGTGGAGCTTCAAGAGATGAGCTATCTCCAAGACGTATTTTCTTTTATTTCCGCTGCATTTCTCATTTTGCATTTATCAACATTTGTAAGGACATGTTATTATTACTGTCCAAGCTGATGATAGGTTAGTTACTTTGATTGATATGTGTATATCACATTTTTCTTTTGTAAAGATCATTGGTGTATAATACATTACTCGTCACGTTGTGAGATTTTGTTCTGCCTTTTCTTTTCTTTCACCCCAACAATCTGTCTTTCCAGCACTTGGATGCTCGGCACGTGAATATCGTGGATGTATTAGTGTCAACTTTTGAGGGTCGAAAAGGCCGGTCGTTACACGTGGTATCAGTGCTTAGGTTGAGTGAACACCTAGGACTTGGTGGGGTGAACTCATTAGAGATAGGGTAAGTGACACCTTATAATGAGTTTTAGTATATTATATATAAGAGTGCATATTTGTTAGTGCTGTAAATTATTTTATATTGTGTTGATTGGTCTATTGAGTTGCTTATGAATTTTGGTTGATGCGCCTGATCAAGGTTATCGATAGGTCTTTCTAAACACTTGAACTAGGCAAATCGACACTGTATTGTTTTTTAAATTGGTAAATGAAATAATTTTACCTAATATTAAATTTTATATATAAAATAATAATTTCTAAAGATTTATATAAATTTATGAATTGTTTATTTGTTAGAAAATGATAATATTCAATTATTATCACTTATTCTTTGATTGGTTGTGCTCAGCCAGTTTATGAGTTGTTTTACCATTTCACTACATGGGTAGGGTAGATAGTAGAAGTGGAAACATTGAAACAAATACCTTATGAATTAAGTTTCACAGTTTGACTATAAGGCGTTCGATCATAATGTTAGGAAAAAATTAAATTTTAATAATGGTTTTCTTTTAATCTAAACAAAAAGGTACATTTGTAAAATAATTTTATATAAGAAAGTGAAATTATATAAAAATAGTTTATAAATAAAAAGGATTTAAAATTGAGAATTTGAGAAATCGGGTATTTTGAAAATTGTTTTTCAAAGTTTTGGGGAAATAATAACAGTATTATTTAAATGTATTTATGAATAGAAATATTCTAGAAGGATTTTAAAGGAGATAAAAAGCACTAAACTCACTTTTTTCATTGGAAATTAATTTTGGTGATGAATTCAACATCATCGGCATTCATTTTCGAGTTTCTAAGTAAGGGAATGCTACCATAGTAGTTTTGCTTCATAGTTGTTTTGGTAAAAAATGTTTTAAATTCTAAAAGTATGATTTGATATACAAAAAGGAGATATGTATATTATTATTATTATTATTTCAAAATGATTTGAAATAAAACTGGATGTTTAATTCTGAAATTCTCAGTCAAGTTATTATATGGACTCATGTATCCTGTGCATCAGAGAAATTTGGGTTGTGCATCTCATTATGATATGGTGTTTGGTCGTTTTCATTTGTTGAAATGAAACGGAATTTTCAACAATTTTTGATTGTGGAAACTTCCGAATTGATATAGGAATTGAAGCTAAGTGTTTTTGTTAAAATATAAAGTAGAGTTGTAACTCTAGAATGGAAAGATAATAAGTTAAAACAAGTTTTAAATTTGTTGAAGATCCTGGTTAAGTAAAACAAATCTGATATTGTATATATACTCTCAAGATGTAGTAGGGTATTATACAAGTTAAAACTTAAGATAATTTTTTATTAAATATTATCTTACATGATTTTTGAAGTAAAAATAAATTGGTCAAAGGAAAAACCCATAAGAATAAGAATGTAATTGTACGTAGATCATTTATTCGCACGTTTGTCGTTCCAAAATTTGAGTACATGACTTTAAGGTGATTTACACCGACTCGATTAAGGATTTATCAATCGATTCTTGATGGTGAACACTTGGTGAGGGTTCTTGGTATGTTGCCGATGTTTTCTATCATAGTATATGGCTATGTAAGGAGAATAGAAGTTTCTAATCAAGGAGCCTTATCAGAGTTCGCAATAGAGAAGTCGGGTGAGCAATACTAGTTTGGAAGTGAAGTTTATGTATTGGAGTAAGTAATCGAATCTGATATTGCATATGGATGATCTATATACATCGTATGGGCTTATGGAAAATGTTGAGTATTTATGTGGGCTTATTTCGTTCTTGGTTTTATAGTGATGAAATTTCAAGACGAAATTCTTTCAAGGGGAAGAATATAATGACTCAGAATTTTTAACGTTTCAAATGGGAATATTTAATTTATTTAAGTATTCAAATTTGATTAAAATGTAATAAAGAATAAGAAAATAATTTTTTGATAAAACACACTTGATTCATAATGATTTACTTTTAAATGGATTTATAGGATTTCTCCATAGTTTTTAATTTGGAATATTTAAATTATCATTTGACGTATTTTATGGCGAACATTAGTGTAACAACCCGCATATTTCACGATTGTATATTTATATGTTTTATTTAAATATAGCATCGTTAATCGAATTAAAGTCCGAAATGTTACTTTTTGCAAACAGTCGAATTAGGACTCCAGACAACTTCCATTGAGTCCAAAATGGTGTTTGCGACTTTTTTGAGTATAAACATCGATATGTTTGGAGTTGAGTAGAATTTTGCTATTTTTCTATTTTGGGCTTTGGGTTTGGGTTTCAGCCCATTAACCCATCTTAATACCCCAACTCCACTCCTCTTCATCCATTCACTCATTCTATTTCCTAACACTTAAGCTTTTAAGAAAAATGGGGGAAAGAAAGGGAAATGGAAATTCCTAAACCCTAGTTTTGTTTAGGAAACTCATATTCAAGTCCAAAATCAAAGAGAAGCTTAGGTAAGCATCCTCTTCATCTTCTCCATCTCTATCTCTCTTCAATTCTCAGAAATTCCTAACCCTAACTTAGGAAATATTTGCTTATTAGCTTAGATTAGAGTTTCTTGAGTTGAAGTTGAAGAGGAATTGGCCTTTCCTTTGTTTTAAAGCTTCTCATTCGTGTTTTTGAGTTTTAAAGGTGAGTTCTTTAACTCACATCTACGTCTATAACTTTCATTGTTGTTGGGTATGAATTCCTAACATTTGTGAATGTTCATTTGCTTTTGCTTTGAATTGATTTAGTGAATTTTCCAAATTTTGGTGTTTTGGTCCAATTTATGAAAATCCTTCTACGGATGTTTGGACATTGATATTTGGGGTGTATCGAAGAGCCTTTAAGGCTGGGTTGTCGCTTGGCATAAATCCCTAGTCGTTGTTGCTCGTCCTATCGCTTTCGAAATGAATTGACCATCATTAACCTAGGTTCAATCTTTGCCTGAGCTTCAGCTCAGACGTCTGGTATAAGGATCAAACGTCTGAGCCTAAGGAATAAATATTCCAAACGTTCAGCTCAGACGTCTGACCTTGCTTTCCAGACGTCTGGTAGATCCAGACGTCTGAGCTTGCTTCCTAGACGTCTGGGTGATCTGGAATAGAATTTTCAGTACCTCAGTTCAGACCTCTGATTTACTGGGTCAGACGTCTGGTTACGGTTCAGACGTCTGCCTTGTAATTTCAGACGTCTGGAATCTTCCTGGATTATTTCTAGAGAACAAATCCAGACGTCTGGATTCTAAACCAGACGTCTGGAACTATTCATTTTGCCTATTTTGGGCTGTTTTCATTTGATTCCCAATTTTAATCGGTTTTTGTTGATCTGGATAGTTGTTATCACTTATTATCGACATTGATGACTTCTTTCTTTGGATTTTTGGGAATATCCGTTTGAAGGATTTGATATCGATTTTTATGGATTTAATTCACATTTTCGTATGTGAATTTTTGGTGATTGATTGTTTCTACAATCATTTCTGGGGTTTGTCACTTTAAAATACAAAGGTTTCTATACTAGTAGTAAATACTCAAACTCTTTCACAAAATGATTTCGACACTATTTTAAATATAAAGCTCTCTTTTAAAACCGTTTTCCAATCTATTAGTATATACAAACCTTTACCTCATTCGTATGAGAAATCTAATTAAACGGCTTAGCAAAACAAGTGGTATGAAACGCTTGCGTTTACTTTGTCGGTTAATTCTTGGACTTGTTCGATTGAAAATCTTGTGACAATCTTTGAGTGGAAATCTACAATTTTTTCCTAAATATTTAAGTTAAGCCAGTGGTTATGAGACATGAAGCTAAACTCGTTTATTTACTAGCTTAGTGTGATTCACACTTCTTATTGATCAATGGTGATCATTTTATGATTTAGACTAGTGTGTGCGATGTCTCTTTGTCCGCGTGGGGGACTATACCCCGTTCTGTTGAGCTTCGTCTCATTTTTATGGGCTAGCGACCCATGCTCTTTGGACCGTTCGTGGAGCATTCGGCTCGTTAAATCGGTGCATGGGGTGTATCTTTTTAGGTGCATCGATGTCCGACTAGGCATGGGGTGTATCTTTTTAGGTGCATCGATGTCCGACTAGGCATGAGGCGTATCTTTTTAGGTGTGTCGATGTCCGACTATACATGGGGCATATCTTTTTAGGTGCATCGATGTTTGATTATGCATGGGGTGTATCTTTTTAGGTGCGTCGATGTTCGACTGTGCATGGGGCATATCTTTTTAGGTGCGTCGATGTTCGGTTCATGGGATAGCATCTCATTTGTGATACACATGTTGGTGAGTTTTCATGCTCCCATTTGTGATAGGCCTTCCCCCTTTGTGATTTCTGGATTTCTGGTGGGTTATTTCTAGAATTTGTGTTTCACCAATTTTCGTGGATTTCATTGATAAGCTTTATCAATATTTGTGTTTTGGTGAATAATTTAAAGAATATGACATTCTTTTGGTGTTTGAGAATATTTGAGATATTGTATGATTTTTTTTGTTTTCTAATGTATACTTGTCACGTTATGGCATTATTGTTATCATACGTTTTTGTGATATCTCTTATCCTATCTCATTTTATCTGATATTTATAGCTAGATTGATCCGTTTATTATTTTCTTCTTAAATAATACTCGGGTCAGACCGAGGTATTTCAGGTGCTTCTACTTGACTTCTTATTTGGGTCCGTCACCTGACTTTTGGCTAACTACTTTAGCTTAGTAGTTTTTGTTGTCATACATTTGAGATATAGACTCCTTGATGTATACTTATTCTTTTGTCTAGCACTTGTATCTATTCTTTTGTGATGTAGTGGATCTAGTTTGACCACTACTTTGATGTACATTTCTATGTGTTATATTCATATCTGTTTCCTCCTTTGTGATATGAATATCTATGACTGATTTGTGTTATGTTTATTTCTATATTTGTTTCCGAAGTCCACATAGCCACTGTGTGGTAGCTTTGGGTTTGTATTTGATATGTCGGATTTCCTCTTGAAATGAAATGTAAGTTATATTATCTGACATATCGATACTCGCACAAAGCAATTACACAGATGGTCTCTCCTCAACAGCCTTATTCTTCGTGCTAGTCGATGGCATTACCCCGTAGTGTCCTTGGCTAGTGTGAATATAGAGGTGGGGCGTCACAATTAGTATTTTTGAAATTTTACAAAATAAGATAGCCAGCGGATTTGATCGTTGTTTTGGAATCATGTCACATTGTTATACGCGATCGTATTTTTATCTTTCTCATTCATGGTCTGTAGCGAACAGAATTTTATGCAACGGAGTACCATAAAACTTACTTTTGAAAACTTTTTCAAATCAAATCAAAACCAAAATTTTCAACTAGCCATTAATGGTGATTTGCTTGTGATGTGATGGTTGCTTTGAAACTTTGATTTAATTAAGAGTGAAGTAATATTAGTTTTAAGTAAGCATGTCATGTCACTTTCATTTTAATACACACTTCATTTCAACCTCAAACTTACCTCTCTTCCTCTCCTCTTCTTCGTTTTCTTTTCTAGAAAAAAAATCAACATCCCTCAAGTTTTGAAAATCAACACCTAACAACCTATCCACTTTCAGCAAAATCTTCCAACTTCAAAGTTGTTTAGGTCCTTATTAATTTTTGAAAATAGTCACTCGAAGTTCGTTGAGCATGGTGGTGGGAATTACCTAAAAACAATGGATGTTGAGAAATGATGAAGATTCGACAATCATGAATTGGAGATAGAAGATATGGGTGTGTTACTATCATCGAGTCATGTTTTTTTTATGGTGATCACACAATTTTAGGTGGCCGGTGTTGGCTATGGGTGATTTTCGATTGTTTTTCTATCATCTATTTATTTTCAACAACCAGTGGTCGAGGGGAGTGACGACGGTGACTGGGAGGAGTATTAGGTTGAGGCCGAGGCATGGGTGGCGGTCGACGGTGGAGCGGTGGTCGGAGTTAGTCAATAGAGCTCAAGTTAGGGTTTGGCCATTTATTTTTTGGGTTCAGTCGTCATATGCTGGAAGCAAATTGAAAGCATCATGTGTGGCATGGTCTTGGCTAGAGGTGAGGTGGACCATGTTGAGTTGAATGTCGTAAGTAGCGGTGGTTATCGATGGTCGGAGCGATGACGGTATGTTGTTGGGCAAGTTGGGTTCATTTCTTGGATCATGAATTGAAGATTGGAATGGATGGTCGGAATTCGAGGGGGTGGACCAGAGTGGGTGGCAAGGAGACTGACAAGTCAAGCGTGGGAAAGCGTGTTGGTAGGTGGCCTTAGTTCAACGGTTGGTGGTATAGAGGGTCGTGTCAGGTGCACGTTCACATGCTGTGCAGGTTTTTGAAATTTGATTTGGGAGATTCAATTTGAAAATTTAGGGAAGATAAGGAGAAGCACTGTAGCATGGGTTTGGGTATGCAGGTTGGGCCATGGTCCATTTGATTTTGGGTGAGAATAAACTTTATTTAATTGTTTAAATTATACAAATTAAATGGTTAACTTTAAATAGCCATCTCTCGTTCGTTTTAAATCCGTTTAACTTGGGGATTTTTGTGTTAGACTCGTATTGACGGGTACAAAATTATGGTATAAATGGTTAATAGTTTTGGTAAAAATTTGTAATAAAAAAATAGTGACTAAATTAAATTACGTTTTTAAATAATAACGTAGTTAGAATAACTGTACTTCGTTTGTTACATCTATTTAGTAGAATAAAACACCGTTCCACTATAATTAAATTGAATAGATTATTTGGACATCTATTTAGCAGAATAAAACACCATTCTGTAATAATTAAGTTGAATCGATTATTTTCTACATCTATTTAGCAGAATAAAATATCGTTCTGCTATGATTAAATGGAATATATTATTTTGGACATCTATTGAGCAGAATAAATCCTCGTTATGTGTTTGTAAAGTAAAATGATGATTTTTGAAGTTAATTAATATCTGGATTAATTAATATTGCATAAATGATGAATTAACTATTGATGGTTCAGTGTTAGAAGCTTAGTAGTCTGGCCGTATTTGGCTTAACATTGATATATGTTAAAAGTTGAACCCTTTCAGTAATAAAGGTAGTAATAGCATTGGTTAAGTACTATGGTAACTATGGGCCTCATTTTAGCATTTTGAAATAATATAGTTTGCTGTTTTGATTTGGAAATATGGTTTTGGTTCATATGATGATTTTGTAATGTAATTCTGGAAATTTTCTATGGCTTTTATTTAGAAATGGTTTTTAACCTATTTATTTTATTTCAACCTTTTGATAATATTTTCTAATTTATATGGGGATGTTTCAAAAGTATTTAGGGAAGTATTTATTTATATAGAAAATTTATTACAATAATTAATGTTTATTTTAAAGGAAAATAAAGGGGAGTTTATCTTTTAAAATAAAGTGATTTTGTTTTTAAAAGAAGATAGAAATATTTTGAAACAAATATTTGTGAAATGTTTTATACAAAATGTTATACAAAAAGGATAGATTTATAAATGGTATTTTATAAATAAAAGAGAGATTTATAAACGGGATTTTATAAATACAAGAATAGATTTATAAAACGGTTATTTTATAAAAAGGAAAGGATATCATTTTATATAATTTGGTATATTAAATCACATTTGTAAACTTATAGTGATATATGAAATGATCATTTTATGAAAAGTATATGGTCTTATTTTGAAACAATGATTTGTGTTAAGTAAATAAGTTTATAAAAGGGAATTTTATAATGAAGTTTTATAATGGGAATTTTGTAATGAAGTTTTATAAAGGAATTTTATAATGAACTTTTATAAAGGAGTTTATAATTATGTTTGGAGTTTTATAAAAAAGAGTTATAAATGAATTTGGCGATTTATAAAAGGAGTTTTATAACTGATATTTTATAAAAGGAGTTTGTAAATACAAAAGAGTTTTATAAATAAGAAGGAGGTTTATAAAGGGATTTTATAAAGGGATTTTATAAAAGGGATTTATTAAAAGAATTTTTATAAAAATGATGAGACCCGATGCCCATAAATGATAATTTGAAATTATGGTGGTATGGAAAGTATTCTTTTCATACTTAACACTAAAGGGGAAGAGTTTTGGGATTATTGTTATAAATGTTTTAAATGACCTGTGTTTTCACCCAATTAAGTATGGTTTTGGAAATAAAATCTTCCTTAAGATTTGTGAATATACTCATACCTTTGAGATAAGTATCTCGGTACATTTTCTAAGTATTGAGAATGTAGTGTTTTGTGAATGTATTTGTACTGTTGAGATAAGTATATAGAAAAGTTTTCTAAGTACTGAAAGTGAAATATTTTGCAGGTATACTTATGTAGTTGAGATAAGTATATCGATATTTTTCAAGTATTGAAAAGAGTAGAGAGGGTTTGTGAACATATCTTTGTAAAAAGTATTTTAATACAGTAATTTACAAAGTGATTTTAAATAATGAAAGGATTAATTAAAGGGGCTTAGTGGTTGCTTATGTGCTTAACTAAGCTTGGTTTCTTATGAAATTGAACCTTTGATTTGATTGATTGATTGTTTGATAGCTAAATAACCGACTATCAAACCTTGAGCAAATATAATTTGGAAATATCTAGAGGAAACATGGGAATTATATTCAATTATCATCGGTGATGCTATACTGTATGTATAAACTCGTTGTGTTCTTCTAGGACAAATGATAAGGAAATCCATCCATTTAAAAGGTTAGGAGATGATCTATGCTCTTATGTATTGTCTGTTTATTTCCAAAAGAACTGGAGTTGAGTTTACCGAAATCTGTCGATCCAAGATAGTGGAATCGAAGATGGAGTTCTTTGAAGTGCGAGGGCTACTTACTACTAATCCTGAGGGTGATTCTATAAAGAATGTAGTAGAATTAGTGCCTTCTACGTTTTGGAAGAGGTTCGTGATTGATCCAAGATAGTGGAATCGAAGATGGAGTTCTTTGAAGTGCGAGGGCTACTTACTACTAATCCTGAGGGTGATTCTAAAAAGAATGTAGTAGAATTAGTGCCTTCTGTTTGTTCATATCCTGAATAACTTGTATGGATGAATGCTAGCATTGCATTGTTCCTTAGAGTGTAGTGTAATCATTTTAAGTAGGAATTGCTTGGATGAAAAGGTAAAAACGTAACCTCGCAAGCCTCATAAACTATAAATGGCTAAAACAGGAAGCAGTAGAGCTATGTTGTTCGCTACCATTATTAGCATCATTCCTCGATCTAGATTGGGATCTACGGATTTGGTATGTGCGCATAAGGCAATCGGGAGGCAATGTTTGCAGCCTCGGTGCCTGAAGGATAATGTGATCCAATATGCCATGTTTAAAAGGTAGCAGGCTCTGTGTTGGTAGAGGTGAAATGTTTGAAGCCTCTGCACATTTTATCTAGAGGTGTATTGTACGGAAGGTAGTCTCTTACCTTGTCATTGTATGGAATCCATTCTCCAATACGTGCCTTTGTGGACTTAGTTGTATACCTATTATGCTGGAATGTCGTTGATGTAACCCTTTCTGCTATGATTAAATATTTATTTTAAACCGTAGACATTATTATAATATCATTGGATTCTCTAACAAAAATAGTTTGGTTATCGTAAGGTAAAAACCCATTCATGTTTATAGGCGGCGTGGTCTTACGAGACACCTTTATTTTTAAAAGGTTTTATAATATTAAAAATCCATCAGATTGTGTTTCTCAGGTTGGTTTACCAGATTGATCTGGACGTTATTTTCTCATAATGCATGGGTTAGCCCAAGCATATTTCTAGATGTAGTTATGGAGGCTGTGGAGCTTCTGGAGACGAGCTATATGCCTCTAAGACGTATTTCCGTATTTTCTTTTACTTTCGCTGCATTTCTTATTTTGTATTTATCAGCATTTGCAAGGACAAGTTGTTATAACTATCCAGGCTGATGATAGGTTAGTTACTTTGACTGATGTGTGTATATCACAGTTTTCTTTTGTAAAGATCATTGGTATTCATATATTACTCGTCACGTTGTGAGATTATGTTTTGCCTTTTCTTTTTTACCACCCTAACAATCTGTCTTTCCGACACTTGGATCCCTGGCACGTGAATATCGTGGATGTATTAATGTCGACTTTTGAAGGTCAAAAGGCCAATCGTTACATAGTTCATGAGCATTGACTCATATTTGTTGATTTTTGAATTGTGCTTAGGTAGTTTTTGAGCAGTTTTAACTTTTCGCTACATGGGTTGGGTAGATAGTAACTGTGGGAACATTGAAATGAACACCTTGTTAATTAAGTTTCACAGTTTAACTATAAGGTGTTTGGTGATAATACTGAGTTACAATTTAATTTTAATAAAAAAAATTATTATAATCTGAACAAAGATATACATTTTTGAAAAGATTTTATATAAGAAAGTGAAATTATTTAAGTATGGTTTATAAATGTGGTTTATAAATAAAAAGGATTTAAGTTGAGAATTTGGGAACTTATATCCTAATGATTTTGAAAATTGTTTTTCAAAGTTTTAAGAAAATACTAACATTATTATTTGAAAGTATTTATGAGTAGAAATATTTTCAAAGGATTTTAAAGGAGGTAGAAAGCACTGAACTCACTTTTGTTCTGGAAAATAATTTGGTGATGACTATAGCATCATCGGCGTTCATTTTCAAGTTTCTAAGTGGGGATGCTACCATAGTAATTTGCTATGGAGATGTTTTGGAAGAATAGATCTTGATTTAAAAATCCCAAAAGTATGATTTGATATACAAATGGAGATATGTATATTATTATTTCAAAATGATTTGAAATAAAACCCGCGTGTTTAGTTCTAAAATTTTCAGTTAAGTTATTATACAAACGCATGTATCCTACTTATATTGAAACGAAATGGGATTTTCGGCGATTTTGGACAGTTGGAAACTTCCCAATTGATATAGAAACTGAAGCTAAGAGTTTTTGTGAAAATATATAAGTAGAGTTTTGCAACTCTAGAATGGAAAGATAGTAAGTTAAAAAAGTTTTAAATTTGTTGAATATCTTGGTTACATAAAACAAATCTAAAATTGTATATATACTCTTAAGCTGTAGTGGATTATTACACGAATATGAACTGAAGTCTTGAATGTTTATTAACTTAAGTAATGATTTACGAAATGGTTCATAAATGATTTTAGTATTAAATGAAATATATTGTTGTTGTAAATAAATGCGAATGAAAAATAATTGGTGTAGTTAAGAAACCAATGGAATAATTATGTAAATTATACGTAGATCATTTTATTTGCATAACAGTTTTTAATCCAGATTCGAGTACATGATTTCAAGGTGATTTTCACTGATCCGAACAAGGATTTTTCAATCAATTCTTGACGGTGAACACTTGATATGTATTTCAGATATGATCTTGAAGTTTTCTATCATAGTATACGGCTATGTAAGAAGAACAGCAGTTTCTAATCAAAGAACCATATCAGAATCCACACTAGGGAAGTCGAGTAAGCGATAAAAGTTCGGAAAAGAAGTTCATATGATCGAGCGAGTGATCGAATTTGATATTGCGTACGAATGACATAGGTACATCGTACGGGCTTTAATGTAGTTTACGATTCGTACAATAGAAATGCAAGTGTGACGACCCACCTTTTAGACCCCTAGGAATGACACATAATACATCCCCGGTGTTCGTATTCCGTTGCCCAAGCATCGGAAAGATGAATCATCGTGGGGTAAAATAAAGAAAAAAATAGAAAACCTCACAATGAAACTGCTTAATAAACATAACAGCAAATAGTACATCAGGTTACTCCTTAACAGAGATTTATCAGAATTACACAAAAGTACTACAAAACAGCTTTGGCGGTTATAAAATCCTGCCCTTACATGTGTTGAAACAAAATACACTTACACAAACTAGATAGTACAACGGAATAGATAAATAAGGGATGAAAAGCCCCTAGTTGGAACGCCATCTTCAAAAGAGTCCAATAAAGGCCTGTTACTCTTGGACTACTCAAATAAAATGAGTACCCGAGAGTTCATGGAAACAAACAACTCAGGTCAAACGATATGTCTGGTATGAGTAAAACTTTAAACAATGGGTGGATAATTTAACACAAACATGTCGGACCACGCCACTGAACACAGAACGAGTTTACTCTCATATAAAACAACATCCAATCATAAAGAATGGATAAATAATCAAACTCCACGAAGAGTGATTGGCTCTTACCGATGCAAATAAGGAAATAAATTTGAAGGTTCGAATCAAATCAGAAAAGGAAATTCTCCAACAAATGACTAGGAGAGTGCGGCCCCCCTTGAAGTATACCTCTAGTAATATACTTTTGAGAAGGTCATATACTCGGTGACCACCTCGGGAAAAGTACCAGCTGGACACCGTCAAACCTTCCCGAGAATTCGAATATTTCACATCTAAATGCGCAAATCGAATCCAACCTAGATGAGATGTGAAATACCCTTTTAATGGGAGCAACCCCACATAGCTGGACGCCCATAAGCTCTTTGGATTTAGTCATTTCCGACAAAGGATAACAAAGCTCAAAAGAGCAGCATATCGTCTTAGTGTGATGAACAAAATAAAGAAGCGGAAGGAATTGATAGCTGGAAACCAGCTATCATGGGTATAAAAATTAAGTCATGTATACTTATCACCACTCATCGAAATCAAACTTGTACTATTTCCTAGTTAACAATAATACCGGACAAGTCAAGGTAGTGTTACCTCAAAGTAATGTCTCATGATTATTCTTAACTTTTGAACTAGCGACAGATCTACTTCTTCGATGTTTAGTGCTAATTATACAAATAAATCATTTCCATACAAGTGAATCCCTTTACGGAAATTAATTCATTTCCGTAAACAGTTCAAACATTTCTCTTAAAACCCGAATTCGTCCTTGGCTTCACATTATAAGTATTAGCTTTAAAACACTTTGTTAAAAGAGTTTAATGGTTTTGAAACATCATTATAAAAAGGTTTTATCCACTTAAAACATCCTTATTATATTTACTAATCAACTTTAAAACTTCATTAATTAAGTTGATAAATTCACTTCAATGCCCTTTAATTAAAAAGGGTAAATTACCTTTAAATCATCATTAATTCAATTTATTAATAATATAATTAATTAAATTAAATTAAATAATAATTAAATATCATTATTTAAAAGTGATTAATTAATATGAACTTTATTTAAGAAAATATTTATTTAAGGTTAAACAGATTTATTAACCTTTAAAGTCATTAATTAAAAAAGGTTAATTAAATTTAAAATATCATTAATTAATCGTAATCCATCATTATCCAAATGTTATTTAGCCTTAAACATCATTAAATAAAATTATTAATTAAAATTAAAACATCATTAACTAAGTAATTAGTTAAATTTAAAAACATCATTAATAAGTTAATTAATTAACTTTAATCCTTATTAACTAAATAATTAATTAAATTAAATAATCGTTATTAAAATAATTAATTATTTTTGGAAACATCATTAATCAAAACTTGCCTAACTTGTAAAATAATTCCAAGTACGATAATGAAACCAAATGGTTTTGATAAAAGGTGATTTTCCGAAAGTGCCGATATAGCGACTATCGCTATACGGGCAGTTCGGAATTTGAGCATATGACATTCGCAACACAACCACACATCACGTAACAAAGGTATGAGCATAAATACATGATGGTTTACAATAATATAACATATATCAAGCATTTAGTAACAATAGCATTAGTTTGACTACTATATTTCCATATAACTAATGATTCGCTTACTAACTTTCAAATGCGACTGTCTTTCAAGCAACAAACCAAACATCGACCAAACCATCATTACAATTAGATGATAAGCATTCAATAGCTACAAGTATGGGCATGAATATAGTTTAAAATTTATGGTTCAAAGGTGGAAGCTTTACTCACCGCAACGCTTACTAACTTTCACCGAACTTGCCTAAGCGCTAAGCAAACTTCCTTAACTTGGATTTATGCACTTGTGTGAGCTTGTAGGGTGCAATATGGTCAGCTTAAGGCTATTTTGGGCTCGGCCTTGGTGGATATGTGGGGGTATAGGGTCTTGTTTCATAGAGTGGTTTGGTTTTGGTAAGCGGAGGTGTTGTAGATGAATATGTGAAGTTTTGCAGTGAAGAGTGTTATATTTTGTCAACTTAAAACATGGACTTGGAAGCCATGGATGTATATGAACATGAAGAAGAGAGAAGTGGGTATGTAAATGAATGTGTAAAGTGAGAACTAAGTGTGTACATGGGTATTTATAGGCAAAGAGTATAGGATTAATTTAATTAAAATAAAACAGTAAAATATAATATATATTGTCATGAGATATGGAGGCCATGCCTCACCATACCCATAGGTGCACACGCACCCACTTGGGCCTCCCCTTTTTCACTATGCTTTGTACTCACCTAGTTAGCTTAGCTTATGGCAAGTACTCCTTTAGGTTACTTAGGTTTTATCTTATATTTTTTTAAGTCTAATCTTGTTTTATTTTATTTCTAACATGGTTTATTTATTTTAACACTATCATTAACCTATCTCATGACATATGTGCATGTGTGTGCATGTGTATATGACCGACACAAAAATGTGCACAATGTTTCCAATGACTTTTCGAAGTCGAGAAGTCAAAATTTCGGAAAACGTTCTTCGGTCATATTTTCTATTTTTATTTGAACTATTTATTTTGGTAAACAAAATATAAAAATGATTTTAATATCATTAATTAATATTTAAAATACGTTTGTTTGGTTATTAAAATCTATTATTTAAATATTTAAAAATCATTTAAATAGTCAAATATAAAGCGATTAATTTACGGGTCGTTACACTCTCCCTCCTTAGAAGAATTTCGTCCCCGAAATTAATATGCAGAAGACAATCCAAAATGTATGTATTATACCAAGCAATTTATACAACAATGCAAAGCAACCATGCTATAATAGAACATTCATAATGCATTCAAACAAAAAACAACTAATCTAACATTACATCAGGGTAAGATTCTCTAATATGCTCCTAAGTATCCCAAGTACAATCACGAGGATCATCACTCCACTTAACTTTCACAAGCTTAACCACCTTATTCCTCAATCTCATTTCATCCCGATCTACAATATGGACTGGATGTCAGACTACCGTCAAATTTGGTTCTATCTCCAAGTCATCCTGAATAGATGTCTCTACAATCAGCGATGGATCATGAACATGTTTTCTCAGATGACATACATGAAAAACATTATGGACTTTTGACAATCTTTCAGGCAATTCTACACTGTAGGCCAACGATCGAATCCTCTCAAGAATTCTAAATGGTCCAATGAATCTATAAGCTAGCTTGCCTGTTCTCCTGAATCTAATAACTCCTTTCATCGAGGAAACTTTTATAAATACCAAATCCTTAACCGCAAACTCTAAATCCCTTCTCCGCTGATTGGCATAACTTTTCTGTCGATCCTGGGCTTCTTTTATCCTTTCCTTGACCATAGCCACTTTCTCTGATGCTTCTCGAATCATTTCTGGTCCAAGAACTAAGAGGTCTCCAATCTCAACCCAACATGGAGGTGATTAACATAGCCGTCCATACAAAGCCTCGTAGGGTGCCATGCCATACCAAATATAGATGATCTTCCCAAGAACCTCCAAAATCCATAATACATTTTCTCAGGAGATACTCCAAAATCCGATTCACCCTCTCGGTTTGTCCATCTATTTGTGGATGATAGGCTGTGCTCAAATTCAACTCTGTTCCAAAGGCGGCTTGCAATGATCCCCAAAATCGACTGGTGAAGATAGGATCTCGATCACTAACTATACTTACTGGAATTCCATGCAGTCGAACGATCTCTCTCAAATAAATCTCTGCCAAAGAAGTTGCAAGTCTGGTAGACTTCATCGGGATAAAGTGGGCACTCTTTGTTAATCGATCCACAATCACCCAGATGCCTTCATTACCTCTTCTCGTTCTGGGCAACCCTTTGATAAAGTCCATGGATACTTGCTCCCACTTCCAATTCGGTATCTCCAATGGTTGGAGTAACCCAGCAGTCTTCTGCTGGTCACTATTGACTTGTAGACAATTAGCACACCGGCTTACGAAGATCGAAATGTCTCTCTTCATCCCCTTCCACCAAAAGGTCTTCTTTATATTCTGAAACATTTTAGTTAACCCTTGACGGACAGATAACTTTGACCAACGGCACTCTCTCAGCACATCCTGTCTAATTCCATTCACATCTGGCACACAATTCCATCCATTCACTTTTAAAATGCCTCGAGAGTCAATCTAAAAACTAGAATTAATTCCATCTTTAACATTCTTCTTAAGCTGAGCTAGATTTGGGTCTTCTTCTTGAAAATATGCAATCCTCCCCATCAGCATTGGCTTAACTTCCAAATCTACAATCGTCGCCACATTCCTACTCAACGCATCTGCAATGGCGTTTTCTTTCCCTGGGGTATATAGAATCTCTATGTCATAAGACGTGAGAAATTCCAGCCATCTTTGCTACCTTAAGTTCAAATCCTTTTGGATAAAAAGATACTTTAATGACTTGTGATCCGTAAATAACTCAAACTTTGCACCTAAAAGATAATGCCTCTACATTTTCAATGCGAAGACAACCGCCAAAAGTTCCATATTGTGCGTAGCGCAATTCTTCTCATGGGATTTCAACTGTCGACTAGCATACGCTATTACTTTACCATTATGCATCAAAAATGATCCCAATCCGGTCCTACAAGCATCTGTGTAAAAAGTTAATCCTTCACTCCCATCTGGGATAGTTAAAACGGGAGCACTTGTCAATTTCTCCTTTAATTCCTTGAATGCTTGATTGCACTTGGGTGTCCAAACAAACTTAGCCTCTTTCTTTGTTAGCTTTGTTAGATTAGAAGCAATCTTCGAGAAATCTTTATCGAACCTTCTATAGAAACCTGCCAGTCCTAAGAAACTCCTGACCTCCGTCGCACTTTAAGGTTTCTTCCAACCTTGGACCGCAAATACTTTAGCTGGGTCCACCGAAATGCCTTCTCCCGAAACTACGTGCCTTAGAAATCTATCTTCGGATTTCTAGAAATGGCACTTAGAAAACTTAGCCTTTAAAACATGAAATCTTAAAGTACTAAGAACAACATGAAGATGGAAATCATGCTCTTCCTCCGTTTTAGAATAAACGAGGATGTCATCAGTGAAAACTAGGACAAACTATCAGGGGTACGAAAAGCTGTTAAGGGTACACTCTTCTCTGCTATCCTTAATTGGTGAAAACCAGCGGCAAGTTCCAACTGAGAAAATATCCAGCTCCGTGGAGCTGGTCAAACATGTCATCAATCCTAGGTAAAGGATACTTATTGTTGATAGTCCTCTTATTTAATTCTTGTAATCCACACATAATCTAAGAGAACCATCAACCTTGATAACAAACACTACCGGCAATCCCTAACTCGATGTGCTACGTCTGATCAAACCCTTCTGCAATAAATCAAATGTCTACTTCTCTAACTCTCTTCTATCCTTTGGAGCCAACCCTTGAGGAGGTTGAATAATATGTCGGGTTCCTGGAATCAAATCAATGCGGAACTCTACTTCCCGGTGAGGAGGTAAACCTTGCACTTCTTCAAAAATATCCTTGAAGTCCTGAACAACTGGTATATTCCTTATCTCATCTTTAGGTACTTCGAGTGAATAAAGGAAACTACTCATCAGCCCCTTAGGTTCTTCATAAAGAATATCCACACCAATATCTCTAATATCTCTAACTCTAACAATCATTCGATCACAATCTATGATTGCTCTAAACTTAGATAACCAATTCATTCCTAACAAAACTTTGAAACCCATGAACCTAAGAACAAATAAGTCAGAAAAGAAAGGCCGATCTCGATAAGAAATAGGCACATTCAAACATATGGTATCAAAATTGGTCGGACCCCAATTGGGTTTGACTCACAAAGAGAACTGTTTAAAAGGATGGGTTTTAGGTTAAACTTATCAACAAGATCTACTAAAACAAAACTATAGGATGCACCGATATCAAATAATACTCTAACAGGAATATCAGAAATGGATAATGTACCTTGCTACACCTGCTTTCCTTTTGGGTCCGTAGAAGTAGATGGTATGTCCTTAATAGTAATAACTTGCCCCTGTGATCCCTTCTTTGGAAAAGGGCACTGGTTCTTCATATGCCCCTTGTTACAGTTGAAACATGTTGGTAGACTATTATCCAAACATTGATCTGCAAGGTGTCCAGGTTTGTGAAAATTGAAACAGATTGGCTTACCAGGGTTTTTGTGCAATGATTTGCGAAGTGCCCCATCTTGTTTGATGTGCACGTAAATGTGCATATTTTTACTTTCATGTTTAATCTAATTTAATTAAATAAATGAGAATATAGGGTATTTTAACATGCTTAAACCAAAATTTTAAATGTCATCAAATCATCATTTATTCATCTTCATATAGGGGCAAAATAGTCATTTTGTGTGTGAATTAATTTGAGAATATTTATTTGCACATTTTATTTTCATTTGTAGGAAAATTGGATGGAAATATGAAGAGGCTTTCATGTATTCATGCATGCACAAGGGAAGACAAACAAATGAAGATAGAAATAAATCAATTCATGCAACATGGAGGACCCCACCTACCCACTTACCATGATCTACAATTAAGAGCTAATGCACATGTTAGTGGAGATTAAAAGCACATGCACATTTAATGGTGGATTAATTACATGCTAATGATAACTTGGTAGTCATAATTCCTCAAGGGCAATTTGGGTAGTCCCCCAAAAATATGTATTAGGTTTTAGGCATGTATAAATACCCCTTATATTTCATGTAATGAGCTCTTAGCCTCCTCTTTAGTTAGTTTAGTTGTAGGCACAAATTGTAAATATAAACCCTCTTTCTCTTTTCATGGCTTCTTAGCTTTTTATGCTTATGTAATTTTCTTAATGCAATTTACTTACATGCAATTTTAATTCATGCTCTTTTCTATTTACGTGCTTTCTTTTCTTTTATGTTAGTAGCTTAGATTCAATTTATGCAAGTAGTTTAATTCTTTTTTTAGTTTAATTAGCTTGCATTTTCCTCTTGTTTTTATTTCATGTTGCAATCTACATTTGTTGACATGATAACAAATAAGAGAAGCTAAACCCCTTCAATTTAGGGGTAATGAAGCTCATTTAATCATGTAGATTCAACATTTTGCTAATTTTTGATCTATTTTTGTGCTTAATGGAAATGTTTGAATGGGTAAATTTTTTGTTGTTTAGCTTTTAATTTGATAGCCTATGTTGTTGACACCAAATAGGCTATGCTTAAACAAACACAAATTACCTCTTCATCTATATATGATCATGGTAATGAAGTGAATTTTAGAATCAAAATTTGATGGTCTATATTACTAATCAATAGTAAATAGATAATGCTTAGAATAGATTTTATGTTTAATTTCATTGTCATTTTCATGCGAGTTAAGAAGTGGTTTTGTGGGTGTGTTATAGTTTGATGATTTATGTTGGGCTAATCAATAGCACAAATAGGCAATACTTATGATAAACACATCAACTAAATTCACTAATGACCAAAAAAGAGAGATCATAATTTCATATATGTTGATTTATGTGATTATGAGAAGGGATTTGCCTCTAAATTCCCTTCTACTCTCATATTTTTATCCACTTTCCTTTTGTTAGGTTTTAGAAATTTATAGTTAACACATCTCAAATTCTTGGTTTAATTTGATTGTGTAGGAATTTTAAAATCACTTTCAATTCCCTACGGATCGACCCGTATTCGCCACGCATTAAAATTGCACGTCGTGCGCTTGCGGTTATATTTAATTAAAATTTTATCGGCTATTTTCTAATTCGATAGAAAGTTTGCCATTAAACAAGTTTTTGGCGCCGTTGCCGGGGAATAGCCTTGATTTTTAATTTTGCTCTTCGGATTATTTTTGTTTGATTTTTGTGTGTTTTCATTTTGTGTGTTGATTAGCATTTATAAAAATATTGTGTTGTGTGTTTGTTGTTTGATTTTTGTTTTCATTTTGTTGTGTGCTTGTTGTTTTCCCATTAGCATTTCCATATTTTTAAAAATGTTACACAATTTCAAAACAAAAACAAAAATATTTTATATCCTTTTCATTTAAAATTTTCATTTCATTTTCTTTACAATTTTTAATTTTCTTTACAATTGGCATTTTCAATTTACAAGTTTGAACTGTCACTGTGCACATACTACCATCCTACCATCATAATTTTCAATTTACAATTGGAATTTTCAATTGTTGTCTGCCATACTACCATCATCTCCCTCTTGCCGCCATCCTCACTGCTAAACTTCACTACAACATCCCATATACAACATCCTTCACTGCCTCTCCACATACCAAACACTAAACACATTTCCATTCTCTCTTGCATACCACCCTGCTACATACCATATTTGTTCAACCATAGTGCCACAACCTTCCTCCAGTCACCCACCACTGTCACCTCTACCCTGTCATCACAAATACCCCTACATCTTTGTCAAACTTCAACATCCAACCACCATTCACCATTACATTCACCAAACTGTTTCCACCAACTGCCACAAAACACACTATAGCAACATTGCCTGCATACTCCTCACTGTGCATGTCTGTGCATAACTCAGTGCACACAGCAACTCTGCCTACTGTTCCACATTCATACAACACCACTACCTTCCCTCCTCTACAACAACCAGAACATCATACTGTTACCATCCCACATACAACTCCACAAAACTATCTTGCTTTACCAAAACTGTCTTGTTTACTGCCTTCCTTTACTGCCATGCTCCACCTTCCCTTGTGCACATCAGACCACTTTCCTTTACTGCCTTGCTCTAGTCTTCTATCATCACTGCAGCAACCCCTAAAAAATCTGTTAACATATACCACCCAAAATACTGTCACTAGCTTCAATACTTCATCATTCACCATCACAAACTTCCCCACAGTTCATCACTGCTCATTTTCCTTATAACTCTTCAATCTGATTGTGCAATCCTTCATATCACTTCTTATCACTTCATATCCTCTCCCATCAACAACCCCTGCTGCCCACATACATACTGCCATCATAACAGTGTACATAACTCCTGCATCTTCAAAACATCTCTACCACAAACTACTCTGCGTTGCCACTGCCTGCAGTCCAGCCTCCCCCCTTGCCTTCACTCGCCAGAACATCCTCATCACACCCTACCATACTGCCTCATCACATCCAGCCACCACAAACTGCAACTGCAGCTTCTTCACCAGTACAACCTCTAACCATCATCACAGCTGCATAATAACTACACTGTCACCATCCCGGTCACCCAATTCCTCCATATACATCGTGTATCACTTCTGCAATACTTCATCACCATGTACCACTTCTGCAACCCGACTTCAACCAATACACACTGCATACTACCAGTCCACTATCTGCCCCAACAACAGCCACGACCACCTCAACAACTTCCTCATTCATCACCTGCCTGAATCACCTGCCATGTGCGTATAAACTGACCCATCAACACTGCTTTATTACCCACCACATCTTTAGCACTACTGCCAAAAATTACTGCAGCAAAACCATCATCACAACCATACATCCCCACTATTTAGCACTACTATTTCAACTTCTACCTAACCCTGTACAACCTTCAAACCAACAGCATCTGCTAACACCAGTCCCCCACTACAATACAATCATTCAACACAATCATTCACAGTAATTACTTCCTTACCCCCTTGTACAACATCAATCAGAACCACTACATCAAATACCCCAGCCTCGTCATCACCTGAAATCGCCTCCATCACAAGCACCACCGTAGCCTGCAACCATCCGTGACAAACAAACGCCACCGAAACCACCTCGCAAACAACTCGCAACTTCGCAGCACTTCAATCTCCTCTGCCTCTTTACCAAAATCATCACGATTTCCAAACTCGAGAATTGCCTCACCAACCCAATTAGATTTCAATTTTGTTTTAAATTTTTGAAATTTGCGAATTTATATTTGGTCTTAGATTCACAAATTTGGGTCAAGGAATTTGGTTTAAGAAATTTGTGAAATACGCGAATTTGAGTTCTCCGATCCTTTATTTAGTAACATGGTTTTGAATTGGGTCGGGTCCTAAAAAATGGAAGAAAAAGAAAAAAAAGAAAAGAATATTTTTATCTTTTTTTAAGTTTCTTTCCAAATTAAAAAAAAGGAAAAAAAACAACCAAACAAGAATTTTAGTTTCATTTCTGTTTTGTTTTCATTTGTTTTAGTTTCTTCTTTAATATATATATATATATGTATATACACACACAATAGTATATATATCTTGTTCAACTCCTTTGTCAGGTTGCCCAAGCAGATAAGGAAAAGACTTGCTTGCTGTAATAGTCCGCTTTGCTTGCCAAAAATAAATCGCTTGCTTTTATAAAAAAAATCCGCTTTGAAATAAATTGCTAATAATTCTACACGCTCTGGTATCGTGCTCTCATCTCTAGTTTAGTTTTCTTTGCATTGTTGGTTTCTTGCAATTCTTTTTTTAAAATAAAAATTTCAAAAACAAAAACAAAAACAAATTTCATTCGTAGTTGCATTGTTAAATAACGTTTAATTCTTGCTTTGCATTCATATCATCTTTTTTGTAAGGGCAATACCCAAATCCACATAAGGTGGTGGATTTCATCACCCCTTCCTTGGCCCACAAATTGCATTTCATCTTAAAATTTGCTAAGAATAATGGTTAGACATTAGACTTAAGGGTGTCAAGAGCTCACCTAGGGCTTAATTGTATCTTGACAAGTTGTCTTCTTTCGACAATTTATATTCTTGGTGTCTAGGCTACGGTAGAGCAATAATCAGTTATAAATATTACTGTGATTCATAAATATTATATTGATTGTTTCTCTGAAGTTACTTAAACCTTCGGCAGTCGGTGATTCGTGGTATACCGATAACTCCTGTTCATTACCTGGCTAAGAAATATCTTGTTGATTTAAGACAAAGTGTGAATATACAATTTTCGGTTAGGAGCTACTAAAAAAAATTGTAATTAAATCCTTGCATTCATTTAGTTGCATTAGTTCATGCATATTTTAAAAAAAATTCAAAATCTAAAACAATTTTTTTTCCTTAACTTAGTTTCAAATCCTTTTCTTTAAAAAATTTCAATCAAAATCAAAAGTCCAAAAAAAATTAAGTTAATTTTTTTTTAGAAAAAATATATAATCTTTTCAAAAACAAAAAAAACATATAAAAGAAAAAAATTGAAAATCCAAAAAAATAAAAAAAAATCAAATTTCTTTTGAAAATAAATTCCTTTTGGTAAATACTTTTTCCTTTATAAAAAAAAGAGAAAAAAAATATCTTTGAAAATGTCTGAATTTTCTTACTCGTAAGAAATTTACACCCAATTAATATACCCTCCGCTGAGGACAAACTTGCTTTCTGTCAGTCACCTTGCAGCTAACCATCTTCGTGTCATCTTTTCTTCTTCTGAGTGTCCCAGGTTAAGTCTAAAAAATCGACTATTCAAGTTTTACCTTTACTAAGAAGTCTTCCTCCGATGTGAGTAAAACAAGGTGAATTCAACAAATAGTTATGAAAATTAATATAATCCATATAGTTTCACATTAAACTCTTATGGATATTTTAGTGACAATTATTGTGCAAACAATTTGGATCTTGAAGAACAAAATTCTCAAAATTGTGAGCAACTTTCAACTCTTGTAAAGCGTATTGAAACTATTTCGCCTTTACATGAACTCTCTACACAAAATTATCAAAGGATAAATGATTTTTGTAATTCATATTTGTGCAATAACTCAAGTCAAAATTTTCAAAATAATCAAAATTTGAATTCACTTCAAAATTCAAATGGTTTCGATTATGACTCTTGCCAATACAACTTCGAACTCCAAAATGAATTTCAAAATCAAAATGGAAATGTGAATCACTATTTAAATGATTTTGGCAATGGAAATAATCTCGATTATGGTGGCAATGAACAATTTTTGTTCTCAAAAATTTCAAATTGAAAATTCTCAAGTTAATAATTATAAATTTGATTTTGTTGAGCAAATGAACGAAATGCACAAAGATCGCACGGATTTGTTGTTTGAAACATATATGAAACAACGTGAGCAGCAAAACCAAATGTGTGACGAGTCAGTGATAATCCATCTTTTACCAAAATTGACGATTTTCAAATAATAACTTTTGAAATTGAAGATGACAATCTTAATGAAGTTGTTGAAAATATGGTAATTGAGTTGGTTTTCAATTCTTTTGAGAGAGTGGAACCAAATTTTAAATTTGATCTTCCTTTTTCAGATTTTGAAAAATTGAATGCAACAAAGATTTTGAAATTGATACATGCAATGAAGTTGTTAGTAATCCAACAAAGGAAGATGAATTTAGTGAACATGAATTCTTTGGACTTTTCGTAGATGAGTTGTTGAATTCTGAAGGGATAGACTTAAATCACCATTTTGATTTTAAATTCGATAATTTTGAAGAATTTGTCAATGATAAGTTTGAACTTCAATTTGGTGAAAATAAACTTGAACTTCAACCGACTTTTCTATCTATCCCAAAAATCATTGAAAATAAAACAACTCATACGATTTTTAATAAAACGACATTCGTTTTTCCAAATCAACATTCAACTTTGAAATTTTTTATGGTTTGATTTTCTGTGCTTAAGCTGTGTCTCTCATACTTGACGAGACAAATGAATTGGTCTTTGAAAGACTGTTTCATTTACTCTTTAATAGTATATTTTCTGATGTCGTGTAAATAATGATTGTTTCATTTTCATGTAAATATAAGTCATATTTTTATTTTTATTTCATTTTTCTCCTTTCACTTGGGTTGACTGTGAGGACGCAGTCAAAATCAAGTGTTGAGGGGAGTCTCATCTGCATTTTTAATTTTTCATGGTTTATTTTTTGCATTTTTATTTCCAAAACTCAAAATTTTAAAAAAAACAAAAACTAAAAAATCTGAGAACAAATTTTCATTTTGGCATTTTGATTTATGTTTGAAGAAACACTATAGGATAAGTATAGGATTTTGGTTATTAAATTGAAATTTTTGAAAATTTATTTGTCTTAATAAAAATAAAAATAAAGTTTGATTCCAAATAACTATGGTTTAACTCGTATATATGAAGGTTCATGGGTGATAATTGTGAGGTATATCCTAATTGAAATCTTTGTTTAAAGAGTGTTAATTTAAAGTAAAGTCTATAACATTTTTTATCTTCTAAGTTAAATAATGCTAAGATGATTTTGCAAAACTCTATCTTAAAAAAACAAAAACAAAAAACAAAAAACAAAAAATCAAAAAGAAAATATATATATATACAACATGTGTATATATATAAAACATAAAAAAATGTTTTTATAAAAATAAGAAACACCTAGAGTCATGTGTTCACACGCTAGTGTGTGCACTCGGTATGCTCTGTAACCTTCTCACATAAGCTCGAAAGGTAGTGCATGATCGATATATCTGGCCTCAGTTTATCTGAGTTGGGTGTATATATATAAAAATTAGTTCATTAATAATGCCTATAGTCGATAGGTGTACACACTTGTGTGTACACTCGCCATGCTCTGTATTCCCCTGTGACACCCCACCTCTATACTCACGCTAGCCAAGGACACTGCGGGGTAATGTCGTCGACTAGCGCGAAGAATAACGCTGTTGAGGAGCGACCAACTGTGCAATTGCTTTGTGCGAGTACCGATATGTCAGATGATATAACTTACATTTCATTTCAAGAGGAAATCCGACATATCAAATACAAACTCAAAGCTACCACAAAGTGGCTATGTAGACTTCGGAAACAAATATAGAAATAAACATAACACAAATCAGTCATAGATATTCATATCACAAAGATGAAAACAGATATGAATATATCACATAGAAGTGTACATCAAAGTAGTGGTCATACAAGATCCACTACATCACAAAAGAATAGGTACAAGTGCTAGACAAAAGAATAAGTATACATCAAGGAGTCTCTATCTCAAATGTATACTAACAAAAACTACTAAGCTAAAGTAGTTAGCCAAAAGTCAGGTGAAGGACCCTGATAAGAAGTCAAGCAGGAGCAACTGAAATACCTCGGTCTGACCCGAGTATTATTTAAGAAGAAAATAATAAACGGACCAGTCAAGCTATAAATATCATATAAAATGAGATAGGATAAGAGATATGACCAAAAACGTATGATAACAAAAATGCCATACTGTGACAAGTATACATCAAATAACAACAAAAATCATACAATATCTCAAGAATCTCAAATCACCAAAAAGAATCACATATTCTTTAAATTATTCACCAAAACACAAATATTGACCAAACATATCAATGTCAATCGCAAAAATCGGTGAAACACAAATTCTAGAAATCATCAACCAGAAATCCAAAAATCACAAAAAGGGGAAGGCCTATCACAAACGGGAGCATGAAAACTCACCAACACGTGTATCACAAATGAGCCAGAGCTCCTCCAAACATGGTATAGTCCCCCATTGCGGACTGAGTCGAAACTCCTCCAAATGAGCCGAAGCTCCTCCAAACAGGGTATAGTCCCCCATTGCGGACTATGAGTCGAAACTCCTCCAAATGAGCCGAAGCTCCTCCAAACAGGGTATAGTCCCCCATTGCAGACTATGAGTCGAAACTCCTCCAAATGAGCCGAAGCTCCTCCAAACGGGGTACAGTCCCCCACACGGACAAAAAGACATCGCACATCGCTAGTCTAAATCACCAAAGGATCATCATTGATCAACAAGAAGTGTTAATTACACTAAGCTAGTAAATAAATGAGTTTAGCTTCATGTCCCATAACCACTAGCTTAACTTAAATATTTATGAACAAATTGTAGATTTCCACTCGAAAATTGTCACAATAGTTCAATCGAACAAGTCCAAGAATTAACCGACGAAGTAAACGCAAGCGTTTCATACCCCTTGTTTTACTAAGCCGTTTAATTAGATTTCTCATACGAATGAGGTAAAGGTTTGTATATACTAATAGGTTGGAAAACGGTTTTATAAACGAGCTTTGTATTAAAAATAGAGTTGAAATCATCTTTGTGAAAGAGTTTGAATAGTTACTACTAGTATAGAAACCTTTGTATTTGAAAGTGACAAACCACAAAAATGATTGTGAAAACAATCAATCACCAAAGATTCACATTCGAAGACGTGAATCAAAACTATAGAAATTGATATCAAATCCATCGAATGGACATTCCCAAAAGTCCAAGGAAAGAAGTCATCAAAAAGTCGATAATAAGTGATAACAACTATCCGGATCAACAAAAATCGATTAAAATAGGAAATCCACACAAAACAGCCTAAATAGGCAAAAATGAACGTTTCTAGATGTCTGCTTTGGAATCCAGACGTCTGGATTTGTTTTCTAGAAATAGTTCAGAAAGCCACCCAGACGTCTGGAATATCGAAGCAGACGTTTGATCCATGACCAGACGTCTGGTTTAGAATCCAGATGTCTGGTTTTGTTCTCTGGAAATAATCCAGAGAACCCCCAGACATTTGAAACTTCACATCTGATCTTAAATTTCAGACGTCTGGAATTAGTCTCTGGCTTTTTTTTATATTCTGCGTGCATACATTTTTGCTCCAGGTCCAAACCAGACGTTTGGACTTGATCACCAGACGTCTGGTCACCTGGTCTGGGCAACAATTTGCCTAGGCCAAAGTGGCCAAAACGTATCGGGAGTGATCGGACGAGCAACGACGACTAAGGATTTACGCCAAGCGACAACCCAGCCTTATAGCTCTTCGATACACCCGAAACATCAATGTCCAAACATCCATAGAAGGATTTTCATAAAATTGGACCAAAACACCAAAGTTTGGAAAATTCACCAAATCAATTCAAATCAAAAGAAAATGAATATGCACAAATGTTAGGAATTCATACCTAACAACAATGATAGCTATAGACGTAGATGTGAGTTAAAGACCTCACCTTTGAACCCAAAAACAACAAACGAGAAGCTCTAAAGCAAAGAAAAGATCAATTCCTCTTCAATCTCAACTCAAGAAGCTCCAATCTAAGCTAATAAGCGAATATTTCCTAAGTTAAGGTTTAGGAAATTCTAAAATTGAAGAGAGATAGAGATGGAGAGGATGCTTACCTAAGCGTCTCTTTGATTTTGGAGCAAGAACTTGAGTTTCCAAATCAAACTAGGGTTTGGAATTTCTATTTCCAATCTTTTTCCCCCATTTCTCTTGAGCTAGAGTGTTAGGAAAAGGAATGAGTGAATGAAGAGGAGTTGAGTGGAGTGTTAGGGTATTAGATGGGTTAGTGGGCTGAAACCCAAAGCCCAAGTAGAAAAATAGCAAATTCTACTCAACTCCAAACATATCGATATTTATACTAAAAAAAGTTGTAAACGCCATTTTGGACTTAATGGAAGTGGTCTCGAGTCCCAATTCGACTGTTTACAAAAAGTAACATTTCGGACTTTAATCCGATTAACGATGCTATATTTAAATAAAACATTTAAATATACAATCGTAAAATATGCGGGTTGTTACATCCCCTCACATAAGCCCGCAGGGCAGTGCATGGGTAATATATCTGGCCTCAATATTTTGAGTTAGGCATATGTGAATATTGTGAATATCAATAAAATTTCAAATGAAGAGAGAGTAAGAAATTGAAATCCAAGCATTATTTTCACTTATTTGATTTGAATTTTTATTTGAAAGAAATGAAAATACCACTTTGAAAAACTTTGATAATCAATAAAAGATTTACTTTATAGTTGCACATGTTATCAACTGAAACAACTAGCCAAACTAGAGTCTAATTTTGATGATAACTTAATTTTTATTGGAAATTTTGACAAGTAAAAGGACTTAAATTTCTTGATAATAACCAACACTTATATTTAACTTATTCATGTTAATTTAAAAAGTAAATTCTTCATTTGTAAATATTTTCAAAAACTTGCATTCATCTCTTTGTAAATAAATCTTGCATTTAGGAATTTTTCATGTTGCATTTGAATTTTGTGGGTAGTATCCGCTGAAAACCCTCACGAGACAACACTCATCCTACTAGGGACACCTAGAGGTTGAACGGCTTGTTGCATACGCTCAATGCAATCGTAAATAGACTATGCTTAAACAAACACAAACACAAATTATCTCTTCATCTACATATAAGTATGGTAATGAAGTGAATTTTAGAATCAAAATTTGATGGTCTATATTATTAATCAATAGTAAATAGATCATGCTTAGAATAGATTTTATGTTTAATTTCATTGTCATTTTCATGAGAGTTAAGAAGTGGTTTAGTGGGTGTGTTATAGTTTGATGGTTTATGTTGGGCTAATCAATAGCATAAATAGGCTATACTTATGATAAACATCAACTAAATTCACTAATGACCAAAAAAGACACCATAATTTCATATATGTTGATTTATGTGATCATGAGAAGGGATTTGCCTCTAAATTGCCTTCTACTCTCATATTTTTATCCACTTTCCTTTTGTTATTTTTTAGAAATTTGTAGTTAACACATCTCAAATTCTTGGTTTAATTTGATTGAGTAGAAATTTTAAAATCAATTTTAATTCCCTGCGGATCGACCCTCTACTCGCCACATACTAAAATTGTACGCCGTGCGCTTGTGGTTATTTTTAATTAAAAATTTATCGGCTATTTTCTAATTTGATAGAAAGTTTGTCATTAAACATTGTTGCACTTAGAACAAAGAATCTTGGAGAAGTCTAACTACTTTATCTGAGCTGGAGCTCCACCTCCAGTTTTCTTTCCCGGCCACTTCTTCTTCACTTTGCGCTTGAAAAACGGTTTACGAGCAATGGGGATAACTGATAAACGTTGGGCATTAACTGCCGGCACTACCCCCTTCTGAACTCCTAGCTCAATATCAAGAACTTCGAATCTCAAAGCCATACTAATCAAATTGGTAAAGGTTCCGTTGAGATGATTGATCATTTCCCGATTGAACTCTAGTCGCATTCCTTTCACGAACATCTCTTTTTTTTAAGTGGTGTATCAATCAATCCTTGTCCAAAGCGAAACAATGCATTGAACTTATGCTCATACTGCACCACTGTCATCTCACCTTATTTCAAATCCATAAAACTTCTGAACAACCGAGTCCTTCCTGCCTCTGGGATAAATTGAGCTTCAAAAACTTCCTTAAACTGCGCCCTAGTGAAATCTTCTTCTGGTGTATTCATGATGATTGAATCCCACCAATACATTGCCGCTTTCTGAAGCTCTTTCTAGCATCTTCAAACTAAAGATATCTGAATATCCTCTTCAAGAGCGGAGCCATGTCTGAACTCCCAAAATGTCTTTAGTTCCGTAGAAAGGCTTACCACCCAATGCAGTGTAATTCTTGCATAAGGTCGCAAAGCTCTGGGGAGGCTGAACTTGCATCACTGCTTCTACTACTGGCTCTACAACTAGCACATTTCTAGGAGATCTACCGTTTGTAGCCGTGCTGGTTCTAGATCCCCTCCCTCTTCTTCCTCTTGTACTCATTTTCAACAACCTGGATAAGTGATAGGTATCATTAGAATACAAAGATATGGTCAAAGATGACAAAAGGAAAACTGAAATAAAGGATCTAAAACCAGACTTTTAGGGGAGAAAAGGAAACACTCTCTCAAGATTAACTCTTTCTAGAGCTCTACTCACCCTATCTCCAATGAGTTGTACCCCAATTAAGCTAAGGTATTCGCTCAACCGAAGCTCTGATACCAACTGTGACGACCCACCTTTCTGATCCCTAGGAACGACACTTAACACATCCTCGATGTTCTTGTGTTGTTTCCCAAGCATCGAAAAGATGAATCGTCATGGGGTAAAATAAAGAACAGAATAGAAAAGCTCACAACGAAACTGCTAAATGAACATAATAGTAAATAGTACATCAAGTTACTCCTTAACAGGGAGTTATTAAAGTTACACAAAAGTATTACAAATCAACTTAGGCAGTTATAATATCCTGCCCTTTCATGTGCTGAAACAAAATACACTTACACAAACTAGATAATACAACAGAATAAATAAATAAGAAGATGAAAAGCCTCTAGCTGGAACGTCGACTTCAAAAGAGTCCAACAAAGACCTGTTACTCTCGGACTACTCGAATAAAATGAGTACCCGAGAGTTCATAGAAACAAACAACTCGGGTCAAACGATATGTCTTGTATGAGTAAAACTTTAAATAATAGGTGGGTAATTAAACACAAACATATGAGACCATGCCGCTGAACACGGAACGGGTTTACTCTCACATAAAACAACATCCAATCATAAAGAATGGATAAATAATCAAACTCCATGAAGAGTGGTTGACTCTTCCCGATGCAAATAAGGAAATAAATTTGAAGGTTCGAATCAAATCAGAAAATGAAAATCTCCAACAAATGACTAGGAGTGTGCGGCCCCCCTTGAAGTATACCTCTAGTAATATACTTTTGAGAAGGTCATATACTCGGTGACCTCCTCGGAAAAAGTACCAGCCGGACCCCGCCAAACCTTCCCGAGAATCCAAATATTTCACATTTAAATGCGCAAATCGAATCCAACTTAGATGAGATGTGAAATACCCTTTTAATGGGAGCAACCCCACATAGTTGGACGCCCATAAGCTCTTTGGATTTAGTCATTTTTAATAAAGGATACCAAAGCTCAAAAGAGCAGCACATTGTCTTAGAGTGACATAAAAAATAAAGAAGCGAAAGTAATCGATAGGTTCAAAACCAACTATCATGGATATAAAATGATCGTATATGGAAATTAAGTCTTGTATACTTATCACCACTCATCGAATTCAAACTTGTATTATTTCTTGGTTAACAATAATACCGGACAAGTCAAGGTAGTGTTACCTCAAAGTCATGCCTCACAATTATTCTTGACTTTCGAAATAGCAACAAATCTACTTCATTAATGTTTAGTGCTAATTATACAAATAAATCATTTTCATACAAGTGAATCGCTATGTGGAAATTAATACATTTCCACAAACAATTCAAACTTTTCTCTTAAAACCCCGAATTCGTACTTGGCTTCACATTACAAGTATTAGCTTTAAACACTTTGTTAAAAGAGTTTAATGGTTTTGAAACATCATTATAAAACGGTTTTATCCACTTAAAAGATCTTTATTATATTTACTAATCAACTTTAAAACTTCATTAATTAAGTTGATAAATTCACTTCAATACCCTTTAATTAAAAATGGTAAATTACCCTTATATCGTCGTTAATTCAATTTATTAATAATATAATACATTAAATTAAATATTAATTAAATATCATTATTCAAAAGTATTAAATAATTTAAACTTTATTTAAGAAAATATTTATTTAAGGTTAAACAGATTTATTAACCTTTAAAAGTCGTTAAGTAAAAAGGGTTAATTAAATTTAAAATATAATTAATTAATAAATTAATTAATCTTAATCCATCATTATCCAAAGATTAATTAGCCTTAAACATTGTTAAATAAAATGATTAATTAAAATTAAAACATCATTAACTAAGTAATTAGTTAAATGTAGAACACATCATTAATAAGTTAATTAGTTAACTTTAATCCTTATTAATTAAATAATTAATTAAATTAAATAATCATTATTAAAATAATTAATTGTTTTTGGAAACATCATTAATCAAAACATACTTAACTTGTAAAATAATTTCAAGTACGATAATGAAACCAAACGGTTTCGATAAAAGGTGATTTTCCGAAAGTGCCGATATAGCGACTATCGCTATACGGGCAGTTCAGAATTCGAGCATATGACATTTGCAACACAACCACACATCACATAACAAAGGTATGAGCATAAATATATGATGGTTTACAATAACATAAAATATATCAAGCATTTAATAACAATGGCATTAGTTTGACTACTATATTTCCATATAACCAATGATTCGCTTACTAACTTTCAAATGCGACTGTCTTTCAAGCAACAAACCAAACATCGACCAAACCATCATTACAATTAGATGATAATCATTCAATAGCTACAAATATGGGCATGAATATAGTTTAAACTTTGTGGTTCAAAGGTAGAAGCTTTACTCACCGCAACGCTTACTAACTTTCACCGAACTTGCCTAAGCGCTAAGCAAACTTCCTTAACTCGGATTTATGCACTTGTGTGAGCTTGTAGGGTGCAATATGGCTCGGCCTAAGGCTATTCTAGGCTCGGCCTTGGTGGATATGTGGGTGCATAGGGTCTTTTTTTGTAGAGATTGGTTTGGATTTGGTAAGAGGAGGGGCTGTAGATGAATATGTGAAGTTTTGTAGTGAAGAAAGGTATATTTTGTCAACTTATAACATGGACTTAGAAGCCATGGATGTATATGAACATGAAGAAGAGAGAAGTGGGTATGTAAATGAATGTGTAAAGTGAGAATAAAGTGTGTGTATGGGTATTTATAGGCAAACAGTAGAGGATTAATTTAATTTAAATTAAACATTAAAATATAATATATATATATATATATATATATATTCATGAGATATGGAGGCCATGCCTCACCATACCCATAGGTGCATACGCACCCATTTGGCCCCCCCCCCATTCCACCTTGCTTTGAACTCACCTACCTAGATTAGGTTATGGCAAGTACTCCTTTAGGTTACTTAGGTTTTATCTTATATTTTTTAAGTCTAATCTTGTTTTAATTTATTTCTAACATGGTTTATTTATTTTAACACTATCATTAACCTATCTCATGACATATGTGCATGTGTATATGAGTGATACAAAAATGTGCACAACGTTTCCGATGACTTTTCGATGCCCGAGAAGTCGAAATTTCGGAAAACGTTCTTCGATCGCATTTTCTATTTTTATTTGAACTATTTATTTTGGTAAACAAAATTTAAAAATGATTTTAATACCATTAATTATTATTGAAAATACATTTATTTGGTTATTTAAATCCATTATTTAAATATTTAAAATCATTTAAATATTCAAATACAAAGCGATTAATTTACAGGTCGTTACAGCAAGTTACATTTGGTTTGAATTGTCATGCTTATGTGTGGTAATTGCTATAGATGATTTAGCATGCTTAGATTCAGGATATGATGGTTGAGTTGTTGTATTGTTTCATTTGTCACATTTAACTCTCTTTGTGGGTTTGTAAGTAAAATACAGGTGTATGGAAGCAAAGGCTGGCTTGCTGCTTTTGGTTTCATGAGTAGAATTTGATTGCTCGACAAATTGGTATATGTTTATTGCTTAATGGGTGTCTTTGTTATGTGACATACACACTCTATAAGGTATGTCATAATTTTATATTGTTGTTGTGTTGTCTTCAAATATGAGAGGTCGGATAGGGGCTTAAATTGATATTATGATTTTTTCGGACCTAGTCGTGCAACGAAGGTGCTGTCGAAATTTTCCATAACATATAGGACTTTATAAGTTTAATAACTCATTTTAATTATGAGTTTTAAAAGCTTAAGTGTTAGAGGACATTTTTCTTCCTTTGGGAATTTCGGGGACGAAATTCTTTTAAGGGGGAAGAATGTAACGACCTGCAAATTTTGACGTTTCGAATAGGAATATTTAAATTATTTAAATATTCAAGTTTGATTCGAATTTAATAAATGATAAGAAAATCAATTGTTAATAAAATGACTTGATTTTTAATGACGTATTTTTAAATGAATTTATATGATTTTTTTCATAATTTTTAATTTGAAAAATATTTAGATTACCGTTTGATGCATTTTTCAGCAAACGACTGTATTTTTGAAATTTCACAGAATAAGACAACCACTATATTTTATTGTTGTTTTGTGATCGTGGCGCATTTTTATGCACGCTCGTATTCTTATTTCTATATTTCGTCGTTCGTACGCGAATGAAATTCTATGCAGCGAAGTACCGTAAATTTTAAATAAACACATGATAACACCTAGCATTTCCTCATCCCTCTTACTTATTTCTTTCTTCAATTCCTGTAAAATGAATAAACCTAGCCACCAAGATTTAAAATCAAAATCAAACCATTTACTCAATGATGTTTTAAAAAATCGAATCCGTTGAGTTTGTTTTGGCTTAGGCTTCAAATCTAGGTGGGTTTTTTGGTGTGAGGCTTTGAATTAGGATGTTCGACGTGGTGAAGGCCGACTAGGGTTAGGGATTGAAGGAGTTATAGACGACGATAGGCTACAGCGATGGTGGTAATGGGGTTTTTCATATCAAGTAAGTCGGATGGCGATCATTTGGCAATGGTGGCAATGGGCTTATTCATTCCGCTGTGAGATTATGTATTGTTTAGCTACTTCTTGTCTTCTTTCTTCTTTCTTTTCCCTAAATATCCTCCTTTCCATTCAATTTGGGTTGGACATGTGTGGTTTATTGTCAGCTTGAACTATACGGAAAGTGGGCCGTTAAAGCCAACAATCAGGTTTAATATCCAATAATTAATATGACAGGAATATTATTGAAAACATCTCGTTGGATCCCTCCAACCTGTTCCCCTGCATCACAGCTTATATATATCAATAAATAATATATATATATATCAACAGCGGTGAGGAATTCTGTTGGATCCCTCCAACCTGTTTCCCTCAATCACAGCTCATATATAATCATATAATATGGGTCATCCGCTACTAAGCGGGTATATTTAAAGGTCATCCGCTCCAGGGGCGGGAATAAATCCAAACCCACTGATAAAACAGTAAATCATTCAAACATCCAATTAATAATTTTTATCAACTAAATAACATACCGGTTAACCAAAAAGGTGAGTTTAACTCACCGAAATTTCTGTTGCCGCCGAAGCATTCATATTTGAATTAAAATCGAACAGGCGTTCAATTTTAATCCAAATTTCTACTAGCTCCAAATCCATCCAATCTAATTCCATATCGTGGTATTCGCTGATACAATCGTAACACAACTCATCGCGTTCAATTTGGACCTTGTATAAATTAGATATGAATTAATGAACGTTTGAGATTATTTAAATTATAATTAACTTTAATTAGTTAAGTTTAAACTTTAATTACCTTTCCTCTAAAACCCTAGCCGCTAAAATGAACCCATCATCGACCACGATTATTGTTCGCCTCACCACGTTGCTCGACCGGACGCTGCCGCCTTCACGTTGTCACCTAGCCCAGTCGCTCCTCCGAGCACCAATGCCGTCCCCAAAATCGCTTTCTCCACCTTGAAAAACTCAAAACGTCGAACGGCATTTATCATCAAATTATGCCGCCTTAGGCCACCGATCAACACCAAACTCAGTAAACATGTAGATCACGACCCTCTCTACCAGTTTGCTTCAGATCCCATCATCAATCGATCACCTAAATCGCCGCAATCACCCAAAACCCGAAACGTCGACGAACCCCGATTGCCGCCGCCTCGCTCCACCATGGCCAATCTCCACCTTTGATTGCACTCAACACATCCTCGCCGACATTTTGTTAGTTGACAACATGGTCTGAAAATGTCTTGAAGGGCTCCATCGATACAGGTCTTTGGATGATGGTGAAGAAATTTGAAAATCGTGAACTCCTTTCTCTCTGGTAAACACGATTTATAAAGGGAGAGGGGTATGGGTTTGAACGTGAAGAGGTATGGCTGAGAGTACGTGAAGCTATGGTAAATATATATATATATATATTCAAAAATATCTAGCTCGATGCACTCAAATATCTTGAACTCCAAACGAGACATGCCGCCTAACGTTCTATATGTAACGCCCATATTCCGAACAGAATGAAACTAGTCTCGAGACCTAATTCGATCATATATAGAAGATAGCTTTTCAAACCCAGTTATATTATGTTAATTTCTATAATTAGTTCTACATGTTTCAAGCTCGCATGACCACACGATACGTCCAATCGTTACGAAATTCGACGGCATACAACAGTTCATTATTACGGATTTAATAAAACTGGTTTCGTCAAAATTTGAGACAATGCCCTGAAAGGCTATTTTCACTTGTTAATTAAAAAGTGTTATTACTAAAAAATGGCAGAGTAACAACTTCTTTAATAAAAAAAATGGCTTCCCTCTCCAACCTACCGCAAGCCCCCCCAAACCCCTCCTCCATCCTATCCCAAACCCCTCCTAACCCCCCCTCCCGCCCTCCAGTAACCGCCCCACCAGCTCCTGTATCGTCCGGCAATCCCCCTCCGATCTCATTCGTACCCAAAAGATACGTCTCCCATCTCTGCGCCAAGTCCAACTCTAACCAACCGGCTTCGGGAAGTGCTAAAGCTACTTCAGCTAATTCATCACAACCCCACCCAACCAATACCAAAACCATCCTAGAAAGATCTTACGCACAAGTGGCCGCTCTCCCACCACTCATTCTCGAACTCCCGGGACTGAAACGTCGAAGATCCCTACCGTCTTTCGCTAATGTACGCTCCATGATTGATTTTTTAAAATCTAAGGGACGATGTCTAAATTGCGCCGGAAGTGGACACCTGGCTCGAAGCTGCAGAGACTCAAAGATCTGCTACAAGTGCAATCTCTTCGGTCACTCGCAATCAACATGCCCCGAGGCAAACAAATCAGCAGCCTCATATCCCGTGCGAGCCTCTGCCCCTCCCACAAAAAACAAAATATCAGCTCATTCGTATCGGGACCCAGCGCCACATTATTACACTGCCAAGCCCAAAAGTACCCCCAAACCAATTAAAATTCCGGAGTCTCCCCCTTCCCCGCTCCATCCTCATTCCAAAAAATATCCTGAACCCAGAACCTCTGCTCCTTCTTCACAACAATTTTCAATGGACAACTCCACACTCTACCTCACCGCAACAGTAATTAATGGAATCTGGACGTTGGAAACATTACACCAAGCCCTCTCCACCGCTCTACAACACACCGAGTTGCCCATCTGGATCTTAAGCAATAACAGCTTCGTCTTCTGCTGTCCTACACATGAAACACTCGTCCGTGCCCTACAACTCCGAACCATAACCAAACCAGGCGGGGCCGTCCTCATCCAACCCTGGTCTGACCCTGAACCCTCCTCTGTCAACCTAGAACCGGTCACCTGGGCCCGTGTCCAAGGCTTTCCAGAGCTCCTCCGAGACAAAACTGACGCGGTGCGCTCCGCTCTGAACCCATTGGGCCGCTTCGTTGAATTCGACTGCTGCAACTGGGCATTGATTGATCATCGATACCTATTCATCAAAATACAATTTTTTTTCAGGTGTTTCCACTCCCACTGCTATCGTTGCAAACCTAAACAACCATCACTACCTCCTCACCGTAGACAGATGGGAACATGAGCACCCAAACCGAAACCCAGAGTCGTTACCAATAGGGACAGATTTGGAGGAGGCCTTCAGATGTTTTGATGAACACATCCCCCCACACGAACTCAACTCGAAAGACAGATTCGATGCTATGAACTTTGACCCAGATATCTTTGCCCCTCTATCCCCTCTTGACCACATCCCTATGGTTGACCCAATTCACCAAAACACACCAGAACAAGAGGCCCCTAACCCTCCTGAAAACTCCTTTGAAGTAATGGGTCCCCTTGGTTGGGACAGCTGGCCGGCTGAAGAACATAATTGGAACCCTTACGCAGACCTAGACCTGTCCAACCCATGGTTCCTCCAACTCCCCATCCACAGCCATCCTCCAGATCCCAACTCTAGTAATCAACTTGCACTCATCCCCTCACCATCACACCCGCCTCCATACAATTTTTACAATCCACGAAACCAATCCGAGAACATCGCCCCCTCTCCCATGGATGATAGTGCAGTCCACAGCCATCCTCCTGTCCCCAACCCCTGTAATCAACTTGCACTCATCCCCCCACCACTCCACCCGCCTCCAGTCAACTTTCACAATCCAGGTAACCAATCCGAGAACATCGCTCCCCCCCCCACGGATGATAGAGCAGTTGCACCCTCTCCACCTCGGGCTGGACAAGAATCTCCAAGGATCACTCCCACAACAGTCAGACGAAGCGCCAGATTACAGAAAGCTGCATCTCACCCGGGTAGTTTTTTCAAACCCGTAGTTTTTTCCTCTGCAAATAAAATTTTAAATAAAAAAATTGCACGTTGCATGGGGGTGAAACTGCGAGAGGAACATCTCGCTGCCATGCAATCACTAGAACTGGAGCGTTCATCCTCATCCCAATGAAGATTATCACCTGGAATGTCAGGGGCTTAGGGGACCCCAGTAAAAGAATCGCCCTAAATCTCACACTGTCCCCACACAAAAGAGATATTCTCCTCATCCAAGAAACTAAACTCGTGGACCCCTCTCCTACCCAAATTAGACAGCTAGGTGGGTCCCATCTTTCTGGATGGGCCCACTTGAATGCCATAGGTTCCAGCCGTGGTTTAATCACCCTCTGGAATGAATCCACTTGGTCTCATTGTCAAACCATCCTTCTGCCCTTCATGTTTCACTTCGCCACATCCAGACCAACACCATCTACTTCTTTTCCAACATTTACGGCCCTCAAAACCCCACCGACAGAAATACCCTCTGGAACAACTGCCTCACTTTCGCCTCACACCTCAATGGCCCCTGGTTACTCGGGGGAGATTTCAACACCACCAGAAACACCCTCGAAAGAAACTCCGGAAACGCCTCCCAAGACTCAGACTCATTCAATTCCTTCATTAACTCTGGCTCCCTAATTGACCCACCAATCAACAATAGACTTTATACCTGGTCAAACCGTAGATCGGACCCGTCACTAGCTAAGCTTGACAGATTCCTTTTCAATATCAATTGGGATGATTTGCACCCCCTTTCTATTGTTTCCGGCCTAGCCTCGACCATTTCTGACCACTGTCCACTAATCTTGGACTCGGGCTCATCCCCCAACCCAAATCGCCCCTTCCGCTTCGAACGCTTATGGACCCTGGAACCCTCCTTCGACAATTTCATCCAGTTAACTTGGTCCGAACCTGTGATGTCCATTTCCGCAACCGCCAGAGTTGTCTCCAAACTCCGTTCAATTAGAAAGATCATCAAACCATGGGCCAAAAATATTTGGGGCTCCCTACGCTCGCGCATTTCCTCCACTCAAGATGCCATCCTAGAACTCAACATCCTCGAAGAATCCCGACCCCTCACCCCATCCGAACATTCTCAACTGAAGACTTTAGAAACCGAGCTTGATAGACTAATCAAGCAAGAGGAAATTGGATGGAAGCAAAGATCCAAAGCCAAATGGTTAGAGGATGGAGACAGGAACACCTCCTTCTTCCATCGTATGGCCAACGGCAGACGTAGATCTATTTACATCTCGGAACTAGTGCACAACAACTCCAGCTTCAACGAATCGTCGGACCACCTCCGCCTCTTCACTGAATACTACCGTAGCATTCTAGGCCAAGCTTCTCAAACAATACCCCCCATCGAATGGAACCTCCTATACCCATCCTGTCCCCCAATTCCTGTTGACCACCCCTTTTCTGAAGAGGAAGTATGGGCCGCGCTTAAGGACTTGTCCGACGATAAGGCCCCGGGCCCAGATGGTTTCGGCCCATTTTTTTTAAACGATATTGGGAAACCATCAAAACCGACATACTTGATATGTGCGAAGAATTCCAAGCCAACCCCTATTCAATTGCTCGCCTCAACTACGCCAACATCATCCTACTCCCCAAATCCCCAGGCGCCAACACCCTACCCGCTTTCAGACCAATCAGTCTCCTAAACACCACTTTCAAAATCATCACGAAGGTTCTTGCCAATAGACTCCAAGCAGTCATTGATCCTCTGGTAGGGGCGGAACAGTCTGCTTTCATACAAGGCAGAAACATTTTAGATTGCGTCGCTGCCACCCAAGAAGTTGTCTCCTACTGCCATAGAACATCAACCCCTGGAACCCTTCTAAAATTAGATTTCTCCAAAGCCTTCGACACGGTACACTGGGACTTCATCTTGGACCTTATGAAGCATAGGGGTTTCCCGACAAAATGGTGTGGGTGGATTGAAGCGATACTCAACACAAGTACCTCATCCATCTCAATCAATGGCTCTACTGGTGGTCACATTAAATCAGCCAAGGGTCTGAGACAAGGGGACCCGCTCTCTCCTCAAATCTTTGTCCTGGTAGCAGATGTGCTCAACCAGATGATCAAGCTTGCCTCGACCAATAATCTTTTTAAAGGTATCCAGCTCCAAAACTCTGATTTAGCTGTGTCTAACCTTCAATTTGCAGATGACACGATCCTATTCGCCTCCACCGACATCAACCACATCCATTGCCTCAAGGTTGCGTTATATGTTCTCGAAACAATCTCCGGCCTTTCTATCAATTTCAACAAAAGCTCCGTCATCATGCTAGGCAACTCCGCTAACCTCGGTCCTACAATCTCATCCCTGCTCAATTGCAACCTAGCCTCATTCCCCATTTCCTATCTAGGCATCCCTATCCGCCCATCCAATCTCCACCGCGCAGACTGGCTTCCCCTCATTTTCAGAATTGAATCCAGACTCTCAACCTAGAAGGCACACTCGTTATCCTCTGCAGGTCGTCTCGTCCTAGTCAAATCGGTCCTATCAGCTATCCCCTCATACTGGATGTCCTTCCTCAAGCTTCCATCATGGGTTATCAAGAAAATTGACTCAATCAGACGCACATTCCTTTGGAACGGAGGCAAAGCAAAATGCTTGGTCAACTGGAAGACGGTGTGTTTGCACCGCAATCATGGTGGGCTGGGGATTATTGACCTTCGTTCTTTCAATCAGGCGCTGCTGTCCAAATGGCTTTGGAGATTACTTACACCTGGAAATTTCATCTGGAAATCGTGGATCTTAGGTCAACACTATCAATCAAACCCTCACTTGGCACTCCACCTCACCACCCGGTCCCATCCATCCCCTTTCTGGTCGGGGGTCCTTCAAACCTTACCTAGAGTCAGAGCACTGTTCCAGGTTAAAATCGAAAGCGGCAACAGGTGCCTATTCTGGTTAGATACCTGGTTTGGACAACTGCCCCTCGCTAAACTACTACCCAACCTCTTTTCACACACCGCCCTCCCCAATGCAACAGTTGAAGACTATCTCACCCTAGGTCCCGATCACCTTTGCCCTCCTTCCATCTTCGATGCCGACCTAATTCCTGAACTTCTCTCTGCCACAAATATCCTCCTGTCGACCCGTCCTTCCAACAGTCAAGACCTCTTTCTCTGGGCCCTTGCACCTTCCAAAGGATTCTCAGTCGCCTCCTGTTATCAATATCTAATCCACCCCGGTCGCCTTTTCTCCTTCCCTAGGGTTTGGCAATGCAACCTTCCACCTCGTATAGCCTTCTTCCAATGGTGCTTAATTTCTGGCAGAATCAATACCAAAGACAGACTCAACAGACTCAACATCCCTATTGATCTGCGCTGCGTCTTTTGTTCAACCCAGAACGAATCAGTAACTCACCTTTTCTTCGAATGTGATTTCTCCTACTCAATTTGGGCAGCAACTAGCGCCTATCTTCTGGGGTTTATTCCCAGCGTGACCTCTCACTTCGAATATTGGCAGTTTAATCAGCAGAGTCTGCTGATGGACACCTTCATATCAACCTTTAGCTGGTGCATTTGGAAAGAAAGGAATGCCACTGTATTTAGAAAACCAACACGACATTTCGAGGGAACCTGTAGAAGTATCACTCACATTTTCTCCTCTATAACAGGTCAATGTCACCCTGCGCCTTTCCGACTGAGTCTCCCACAGTGCAGCGTCCAGCCAGTAGAATCCCAGGGAAGCACCACTGCATCTCCGGAGAGATAGTCTTAGCCTACAGGGGGATATCACGTACTACAGTTAATATGTAATAGTCTATGATACTCTTGTATTTCTATTACAGTTTGTTGCCTCACACCTATTTTTTGGCCATCGATCGGGCTTGTCGATCGACCTCTTCAGTACTATATAATATAACTATTTAACCGGCTGTGTAGCTTCACGCTACACACCCGTCACTCTCAAAAAAAAAGAGTTATTACTAAAATAGTTTCAATCACTTCTAAATCGAATTTAAAAGTTTACTAACATCATTCTTATTTAAACTGAATTCAAATAAGATTTCGAAATCAATTTTATTAACATCAAATCTCATATTCAATTATTCCAATTATTTAAATTTATTATTCGAATAAATTTCTATTTTTGAAATTTAAGCTATTTGACTTATAAAACTAATATCTCAATATTTAAAATCAAATTCTGGGTTGTTACATTCTTCCTCCCTTAAAAGAATTTCGTCCTAGAAATTAGCAAGTAAGAAAAATGCCCCAAACCCATTAACTTTTCAAAACCAATTAGCTGAAATAGATTATAAAATTTCTAAGTCTTTAAATTCATTCACGGATTCCAACTAGTATCATCCCAAGTTATAACATAAAAGTCAAATTTTAGATACAAAAAATTTATTCAAAACTTTTCAAAATTTTCTAACTCTTTAATTTATAGAAAATTTTGGCAGCGTCTTCTTTGCGTGGTTCGATCGACAAAATTTACAATACGTATAATCATAAATATACAGCTCATCTTCAAGGATGAGGCATTCCTTAGGGAAAAATATAAATACGATATGTAATCCGAGATGTGTACCTTTTATTAGTATTAGCAAGCTTATACAATCAATATATAATGCGAAAGCGAGCTCCAAATGGAAAGCATACGCCATCCGCACCTACTAATCACTCAACAACCAATGAGAACATATATATATAAAGTAATATCAATGTATAACATAGACTATACAATAACCATATGCAAATGTAACAAATGTAACCAGAGAAACCATCAACAAATAATATCCATCTAATTAATTCATAACCATATCAGTTTGCATTTTCCAATGTCAACATTTAATTTATTAAAGCCCGTATGATGTAAAAATATCATATCTATGCAAAATCATACCTGATCGCTCACTCAATCACACAATATCACTTCCGAACTAGTATCGTTCACATGACCACTCTAGTGCGGACTCAGATCCAGTTCCTTGATTAGAAACTGTCATTCTCCTTGCATAGCCACATACTATGATAGAGAACTTTAGAATCAATCAAAAATCCATATCCAGTGTTCGCCGTCGAGAATCGAGTAAATATTTCTAACTCGGCTGTGTAAATCACCTTGAAATCGTATATTCGAATCTGGATCAACAGTTATGCGAATAAAATAATATACGTATAACTTACGTATTTATTTCAATTGGTTTCTCATTATTCAGATTCTTTTATTTACATTCATTTCATTTTCATTCATTTTATTTAATCAATTTAGTATATTTCTTTTAATACTAATATCACTTAAGAAACATTCCATCAAATTTACTTAAGTTTATTATAAATATTTTATACAACACTTCTCATGTTTATTATCACTTCACGACTTAAGTTCATATTTGTTTTAAATCAAATTTAATTTCATTTAACTCGTTTCATTATTTAGTTTCGTTAATTCATTTCAAATCACCATCAATTTATCATTTAACTTAACTTAAGTTAAATTTCATTACAAATTTGCTTTTCTTCACATTCATATTCAACAATTTAAAACTTTGTTTGAACTTATTATTCCTCAATTTATAACCTACAAAAATGATTTCTTATAATTTTAACAAAATACTTAGATAAAAAATTTCATAATTTAAACACTTTGTTTTATTTCAACTCTATTTTGAAATAATACACAATATAATATATATATATATATATATATCTATTTTTGTATAACAAAGCATATTTAGGACTTAAATCACAACTTGTTTTACCAAATAAATCTCCTATAGTAGCAACACGTTCACTTAGAAACTCGAAAATGAATGTCGATGATGTTGCAGTCATCATCGAAATTATTTTCTAGCTGCCGAAGTGAGTTCAATGCTTTCTATCTCCTTTAAAGTCCATTTTAAAATATTTCCAGCAAAAAATATTTTCCAAATAATATTATTATTATTTTTCAAAACTTTGAAAAACAATTTTCAGAACCACCAAGATTTAAATTCTCAATTTCTTATTTTAAACCGTTTTTTATTTATAACCCATATTTATGAATATACTTGTACAAATTCATTTCCTTTTCATTTATAAATCACATTTATAAATCATACTTATATAATCTCACTTTTTATATAATATCATTTCACAAATATTGTTTATTTTAATTATAGTCAATACTATATAATTCATATTTATAAATTTTCCTTATATGTAATTTCACCTTGGTTGTATAAAACCATTTTCTAAATTACTTATCTTTGTTTTCGTTATAATAACAACTTTTATAAGAACACAAACAACAAACAACAAATGATAGTAATCAAACAATATCATTCATTAACAACCAAACACACCGTATATACTACAATAATTCCTGAAAAATTATTCCTTTATATATATAATATAATCAAGGTAAAAGTATTTCATTACCCAATTTCAAAACAATACTATATTGAATTGCTTTGTTCAAGTGTTTAGAGATCCCTATCAATAATGTTAATTACTCATATTGACTAGAATCCATAAGCCACTTAACAGATCAACCAACACAATATAAAACATTTTTATATCACTAACAAACACATTCTCTCTCTCACACACACACACACTCAAACTCATTCTAGGGTGCTACCGACCCTATCTATAATGAGTACCTTACCAAAGCAAAGGTTCTAGCATAACTTGGCTTTGACACCAAATGTAACGAACCTGGATTCTTGATCCTCGAAAATTGACACTAGTACGTCCACTGTTGCGTACCGAGCAATCGAATGCCGGAAAACCCGATTGTTAGGGAAAAAGAAGAAGGAAGAAAGAAGAAAACTAAACAATATAGAATCTCATAGCGGAACGAATAATCTATAATATACAACAAATCTTTACACAAATAAAAATGTAATATTCATACACCAATCGGAGTATACTAACCTATTTCAGCCCGGCCAGTTATAACAGCCTATTCTTAAAATTGTTGATAAATACAACTAACAGACAACACAGTGGAACACAAAGAAATATATAGTTATGTTTTGGACCTCTGGCTCATCTCCTAAGCTCCAATGCATCCAAAGCAATCTGTAATATGCTCGCTCTGGCCCGAGCATTGAAAGGGAAGAACATCCGGATCAGTCTGGTAAACCGGCATGAGAAAAACACACCCAATAGAATTTAATATTTACCAAAAACCTATAAATGTATCTAATAAGAACACGCCGCACATAAACACAGACGAGTTTTTTCCTTACGATAACAGAAACATTTCTATAGAAAATCCATTGATATTATAATAATGTCTAAGGGTCAAAGTAAAATATGAATATAGCTAAAATGCTTGCATCTCACATTTCAACATAGTTAGGCACAACTAAGCTTGTACGGTGCTTATTGGAGAATAGATTCCATATAATGACTGGGCTACTGGGTACCGCCCGTTACGGTGCATCTCTAAATAAAATAACGTCGAGGACCTCGCCAGGATCCCCTGCTAACATAGGACCGGCTTACTACTTGACCAGTAGTATCGAATATGATCACCCTTGGTTAATGGGCCCCGAAGCATACAAATAAGAGATAATATCGACTCTAGATAGGGATGATCATACTCTGATAGGAGCGACCCACTTAGCCCTGCTGCATATCCCCTATTTTAGTCATTCTCGGTTGATGAGGCTTGAGGCTACGTTTTACCTTTTATATATCACTTCCCACTTGGAATGCTAACACTGCCCTCCAGGCAACAATGCAATGTCAGCATTCATCCATACAAGTTGTCCAGGAGATGGACAAACTGATGGCACTACTTCTACTACATCCTTTTTGGAATCATGCTCAGGATTAGTAGCAAGCAGCCATTGCACTTCAAAGAGCTCTGTCTTCAATTCCATCATCTTCGAGATGTCTTCACTTCGAAACGCTTGAGTTGGGTCGAAGTGGTTTGAAGATAACATATCTGATCCCGGTCTCTTTGAAACAACATTCGATAGTTTCCGGTAAACTCAACCGGTTCTTAGGTAATAAATAGTCAAAGATAAGAACGGAGACCACCTCCTAACCGCTAGTGGATGGATTTCCTTATCGTTTGTCCTAGGAGAGCGAAACGAGATTTATACACATAGTACAACATCATTGAAGGTGACTGTGCCATATAACTCACGTGTTTCTCCTAGATATTTCCAAAGTTACATTTTAGGTCCAAATTCGATAGTTGGTTTTTAACTATCCACAAACACACATCAAAATCAGGGACTTAATTTCATAGGGAAAACCAATATTGGTTAAGCACATAAGCAACCACTAACCTCCTAAATTAGTCATTTCATTAATTAAAATAACTTTGTGAATTACTTGTATAAAAATACATTTACAAAGATATACCCACAAATCCCTATATTTTCAATACTTGGAAAATATCCATATACTTATCTTAACGGTATAAGTATATTCACAAAACAAAGGAAGATTTCCTTTTTACAAAATTCTAAAACCATTTATAACCTTCTTTTTGTACTAAATATTCTTCCTTTAAGCGTCTAAACCATTTTATAAAACTCTTCTTATAAACCCAAGTCTGTTAATAAAACTCTATTTATAAATCTCAAAAACATTTATAAATAAATAATAGTCATTTACTTCAAACACTATTATATAATAATATCTATAAATAATAAACATTTTAAATAAATAATTATTATTAACTTCAAAACACTATTAACAATAATAGCATTAATAATAAACATTATAAATAAATAATAATTATTAACTTTAAAACATCATTAAAATAATAATTAATAATTTCAAACATTATTAATAGAATAATAATAAATAAATCTTCAATGCTATTACAAATAATAATAATTGATTTCCAAAACATTATTAATAAATCATTATTATTAATTTCAAACCATATTAATTATTTAAATAATTATCTTTTTAAAATATTAAAATATTGATAAATAACTTTAAAACAATATTAAATATGAATAAATAAATTAGAAAAGATAGATAAAAGGTTGGAGTAAAATAGAAGTTAAATCCTTTAAAACAAAAAATCCAATTTCAGATTTAAAATCATTTCATGTCTCAAAAATCGATTCCAACTCAAATGGCAATTTATAGTCTTTTTAAAATACTAATTTGAGGATAATAGCTACCCAAGGTTTAACTGATATTGATATTGATTTTCTATCACTACATGGTTTAAGTTTTGAACATATAACAATGTCATAATCAATAGAGCCAACAATCAGGTTTAATATTCAATAATTCGTATGACAGGAATATTATTGAAAACATCCCGTTGGATCCTTCCAACCTGTCCCCCTGCATCACAACTCATATATATCAACACACATATATATAAATAAAATTCAACAACGGTGAGGAATCTTGTTGGATCCCTCCAACTTGTTCTCCTGCATCATAGCTCGTATATAATCATATAATATGGGTCATCCACTACTAGCGGGTATATATAAAGGTCATCCGCTCCAGAGGCGGGAATAAATCCAAACCAATTGATAAAACATTAAATCATCCAAACATCCCATCAATAATTTTTATCAACTATATTACATACTAGTTAACCAAAAAGTGAGTTTAACTCACCGAAATTTTTGTTATCGCTGAGGCGTTCTGATTTGAATTAAAATTGAATAGGCATTCAATTTTAATTCAAATTTCAACTAGCTCCAAATCCATTCAATCTAACTCTATATCGTAGTATTCGCTAATATGATCGTAATGCAACTCATCGTGTTCAATTTGTACCTTGTATGAATTAGATATGGATTAATGAATGTTTGAGATTATTTAAATTATAATTAACTTTAAATAAATAAGTTTAAATATTAATTACCTTTCCTCTAAAACCCAGGCCGCTAAAACGAACCCATCATCGACCATGATTATCATTCGACGTCGCCAACGCCACCGCCTTCACATCATCGCCTAGCCTAACCGTGCTTTCCAGCACCAATGTTGTAACAACCCTAGTTTTGGTGATTACCTGTAATATTAAATTTTAACGGTGGTTCTAATTTAATATTGAGAAATAAAAATATATTGGAGATTTAAAATTGTTTATTTTAAATAAAAAATGGATTTTAAATGTAAAATAATAATAAAATAAAATTTTAAAACTTTATTTTGGTTATTTGTGTTAAAAATGAGTGAAATATGATTTTTATTTGAGAAAATGCAATAATTCTAGTAATTATTGCCAAATGTATCTTTTATTGATTTTTAAAGGAAGTATTTGTTTTAATATGTTGCATATTATAAATAAAAAGAAGAAATTTTGTTTAAAAATAAGTTTTGGATATAAAAATGATGGAAATATGGTTTATTGCATTTAATTATGCAAGAAAATAATTTGTTTGAGTAAACAAGCTTTTAAAAAAAATTCGAAATCATTTTGAAAAACACTTTTGAAATTCTCTTATTATAGAGAATATATAATTTTATAGCTTTAAAATAATTTATAAATATTATATAATAATTATTTCAAAAGCCAATTTATTTTTAAAATCATTTCAAAAATATTTAGAAAAACCCGTGCTCGAAATCAAGGAAAATTGTTGAAAAACACCAAAACCGACATTCGAAATCATTCAAAAACGATTCAATTTTGAATCACAAATTCACCAAAATTTAGGTTCGCCTATTGATAGGCTTCATGGTCTTCAAAACAGTTCAAAATTATCGCAAGTACAAGATGCAGAAGTCGGAAAACAAACGAGAAAACAAGACAGAACAAAAAAATTTACACAGGCAAAAAAATAATACCCAGGTCTGAAATCTTCTCCAGGTTCAACTTTTAGACATAATTTGAATGGCTTAATGACCTTGAAATGGTCTGAAATTTGATAAATACAAAGAAGAACAATTTATCTATGAACTGGAAAAAGATTCACTGAATTCCGATATGAAATGGTAAAGATATGAAATTTCAAACATGGACTCGGGCCATGTTGAATTCTGCCCAAGTCTGAAAACCATCTCGGGTTCAACTTACAGACATGAAGCGGTCGAGAAAGAGAAGGACGGCAGTGATGAGACTGAGGTTCGAAAGTACCCCAATAAGAAGAAGTTTCCATTCCAAAAGTCCAAGTCCTTTCCTCACAATAAGACGAAGAAGTCTGTTGGTTTTAGCTCTCAGCCTTGTGGAGCACCTCCTACTCAAAAAGGGTGTTTCAACTGTGGCTCTTCCGATCATTTGATCTGTGATTGTCCTCGCTTTATAGGACTGTTTCCTATTATTGAACATATTCGCCTTGTTGCATATAGAGTTTAACTCCAGCTCATCTATCTGGCATTCATGACGTGTTTCACGTCTCTCAGCTTCGGAAGTGTCTTCGAGAGTCAGATTCTATTATTGATTCTCCTGATCTGCAAGAGCTTGATATCTCACCTGATCTATCCATTGTGCAACATCTTATTCGTGTTCTTACTTCGAAGGTGAGACGCCTTCGAAATAAGGACATACCGTTCGTGAAAATTCAATGGTCCGTAAATCCCAATGACTGCACTTGGGAAACCAGAGAACTTATTGAGCGATCCTACCCTGGTTTTTTATCTTCTCATATCGATGGTGAGAATTTTAAACTCAAGCTATCTATTTCTATTGCTTGATGAAATAATTTGTGTTGAATACAATTCTTCTCTAGAAATTGCGAGGACGCAATTTTTATAAGGGGGGAGTCTGTAACAACCCTGGTTTTGGTGATTACATGTAATATTAAATTATAATAGTGGTTATAATTTAATATTGAGAAATAAGAATAAATTGGAGATTTAAAATTGTTTATTTTAAATAAACAATGGATTTTAAATGTAAAATAATAAAATAAAGTTTTTAAAACTTTATTTTGGTTGTTTCTATTAAAAATGAGTGAAATATGATTTTTATTTAAGAAAATGCAATAATTCTAGTAATTATTGCCAAATGTATCTTTTATTGATTTTTAAAGGAAGTATTTGTTTTAATATGTTGCATATTATAAATAAAAAGAAGAAATTTTGTTTAAAAATAAGTTTTGGATATAAAAATGATGGAAATATGGTTTATTGCATTTAATTATGCAAGAAAATAATTTTTATGTAATTTTTGGTGTTGAAAATAGAGTTTTATTTAAATATTTGTGTAAATTGGGTATTTATTTAAAAATAATAGTTTTTGATAATAAAAATATTTTTATATCTAAATTATCTTTTTATTTGTTGTAAAATGTTTTATTAAACATAGAAATATGTTTGTACAATTTTATTGTGAAGAAATCTTGTGTAAATTTGTTGTTTTATTAATAATAATAGTGTATACATGTGTATATGTTGTGGTCCTTGTACCACTTCTGTTGTATTGTCAAGACCCAAAAATCGACCTACGAAAATCGGCACCCGTACTTCACTTCGTACTCGAATGCCGTAGATTCAAATGCCGAATCTGGTTCTCGGGAGCTTATAACAACATCAAGTAAATAACACAGTGGAATAAAAAGAATAATATAGATATACAACATCTGATACAATATCCAGATACAATGATGATACAATGAATATCTATATACATCAGAGATATGATACAACAAATAGCAGCGGAAAAGAAAACGATAACATCAGCAGCGGGTAATCTCCATCTTCAGAACACTAATCCAGATATAGTTCGAACTTCCAATAACGATGCACCAAGATGAGCAAGACTGGTGCGATCCCAAAAACTAAACTAGCTCCAGATAATCTACTGATCCTGACTATCTGAAAAACCCAACTCTAGACTGCTCGTGTAGAAAATTATGAGCACCCAGAGTTTAGGAAATGAACAATAAACTCCGGATCAGTCGTGGGACTGGTGTGAGCAACAAAAACAGTTTATCTTTAAAACAAATAGCAGAGAATTTTAAAGTCAATTCGCAATGCTTTTGGAAAATGAAACTACCATAAGGCCTCCCGCCACACACACAATGCAAACGCAGAATTGGAGGAGATTTCTCCTTATGATAGTCAAAGATGCTTACTACGCAAAATCAAATTCTTTTTGATATTATTATTAGTGCATAGTGCTGAAAACATTTCGAAAGTAGAATATAAATCTTAGCCAGCATAGACATTTCGAACTATGCCTACTATAGCTACCATCCAAACAGTGGGGCGCCACCATAAGTGAATGATAGGTTCTACAACTAAAACCGTACAAGTCACGTATTGTTTCTTTGGATTTCCAACAAATGGTCAGGCTAAGGAACTTCCTATCCACGATGGGTACGTCCCTGGAATAGACGACCCGAGAACCTAACCGGATCTCTGCCAACACAAGGCCGGGTTACCTCTGCAAAAATAGGTAACTACTGACACGCGTATGCCATCCCCCGATCGTCACCGATCTTCCCGAGGATCCCCGATTTCCAACAAACCACAAAGTAATAATGCAGTAACCACAGAGGTTAAGTATCTGGGCTCCATACCATGATACCACCTTTATCCAGAAGGAATGACATACACTAAGGGGCGCTACTCCCTAGAACCTTGCCGCATCCTTCCTGTTTTGACCATTTCCGGGGTGTGAGGCTCGACGAAGTCTCGTCCACAAAGCTACGCTTTGTCACAAAGCCATGCTTCGGGTCAAACAGATGATCAACCTATGATCACAAAGATATAAGATCAAACAAATGATCATATCACAAATGATCAAACACTGATCATCACACAGCAGCACTTAGCATGCCACATTACCAAATTGGGATATATCGCTGATAAATTTCAACTACATAACCTCTGAGCTCGTACGTCTCAGAGAAGGGTGTTAAGCTAAGAGAATAAATTCTCCGCCACCAACAGAAATGTATTTGAAAGAAATCGGCTTTATATCTCAAAGTGTAATGTCAGACATGTATCCATACAAGTCTGTTCCGGGTTCGAACAGAACCGAAGGCACTTCTCACGAAGCCCTTGCAAATCCGGATAATTTTCAAATCACGTCCAGACTTCCCATCACAAAAGAGTGATATAAATCTCTATACCGGGAGCTACCCAGTGCAGAGACATTCGACAGGTTGTCCTTTCATTTTCGAAAATATCCGGTCTTCAACACCGATCTTCAAATGCTATCCATATACGACGTATCACTATTCGGAATGGGTTATATGACACAGATGTCTTTTCCCGGCTAACCCGAATAGTGAGCGAAATATTTAAAAACATATGGATATTGGGATTTCAATTAAGTCACAATTTTAAACCCAACTTTCTTTTCAAATGGTTTAACAAATTACCATTTTAATCTTTTTAAATAAAAAGATTCAATTCACAAAGTTCACTTAATTCCACAGACTCATTCACAGATTTTCCAAATCGATTCCCATTTCAGTTTAATTAACTCGTTAAATCTTTAAATCAAAGATTTAACTTATAGTTTTCAAAACAATTTCATTTCGAATGGTTTAAATAAATCATCATTTTAAATCTGTTAAAAATAGACAGATTTAATTCATAGCTTTCGAAAAGAATTCATTTATAACTTGGAAAAATCATTTTTCAATTTAATCTTGAAATTCCTTTACCTAAATTGGAATTTCATTTCTTATCTGAAATCTTTTATTCTTTTTAAAACAACAGTTTTAAATTTGGAAATCTGATTCATTTATACGAGTTAAGGTTCTTGGGTTAAATCCAAATTCCCAACTTATACTTTTAAAATGGTTTAAATTCATATAAACACATTTATATCATCTTTACTCCCTAGTTTCCAAACCATAGATTTTATTTCAAACTTGGATTCAAATTTAAATCTAATTATTTAATTTTCCAAAACTCGATTAAGTTATTTAAAATAACTTTTATTTTTGAAATTCCATTTCCAAAAGCTTTTTACTTTAAACCCAAATTTCCAATTTCAAAATCAATTGAAATTAGAATTTCAATTTTAAAAACATCCAATTTAAATTATCTGTGACTTAACCGATTTCCACGTGAAATCCCTATTTGTGTGTGTATGGTGTGGTCTAGGGGTTTTACACAATAGTGCAACACAATGAATCATCACAGATCAAAATACAGGATATAGTTGATAAGCGGTATAAACTATATTGCTTATCTTTCATATACAGATCACTAATATATACATATCAGAGATAATAAATTACCGCACAGATAATCAATTATACTACAGATCACAACATAAAATCAGGATATGTCACAAAGTATCACAGATCAGGGATATCAGACAATTTATCATTCGATCAAGTTCAAACATTCACAAGTAAAATTCATTTGTTGACTGATAAATTTAAATCAGATGTATTAATTTTTAAATCTGGGTTAATTATCGTAAGTTAATTACAATTTATTTGGAATAAAATCCCTCTTTATCATTTATTAGTTCAATTTTAATTATTGACAAATCAATCTTAATTAATGAATCAATTTAACCTTTAATTTATCTCAATTAATTTCAAGTATTTATTTAATTCTTTAATTAATAGATTTGATTAACCCCTTGATTAATAACAAATATTTATGTCCAAATTACCAATTGTCATTCAATTAATTACATCCGATGATTGTCAATTAATTACTTTTTCTAAGTACTTATATTTTCCAAATGGTTAAATGATTATTTTGAATAAATTTAAACTTAGGTAATTGACTTAACAAATCCGATTAACTAAATTAATTTCACTAAGTAACTAATTTCCTTTAATTCCTTACCATTAAGTAATTATACTTTTTAAATTAACTATTTATCTTCATTTCTGCTTTAAGATTTAAATTTAAAACAAACAAACAAAATAAATTAAAAACTGTTATAACTGGTACAGTTTGAACCCTGCACAAAAATTCTACTCGAGTCTCCCCTGGTTTGCTCCAAGACAAACACCTATCTGCTTCGAAAAAAAAAAATTAACAGTTTAAAAATCAAAAACTTAAACGTAGTCAGGTTTAAACAAAAGCCTAAAAAAACAAATCCTCGAGCCATTCCGTTCCTTGCTTCGAGTCCCATACACTTCTGCTTCGAGAAAACAATCCAACGACTTCGAGTATACCAAAATTTCTCGAGGCCAAACTGAAACCAGAGATCATCAGAACCTAGTGCACCGTGCACATGCACGGTGCCGTTGATCACCTCAGATCGTCAATGGCGATCTGTTCACATCCACAAACGGCCACGCCACACTCTACGATCATCAGATCATTACCCCAGACCCAAATTCAAATTCGAGCTGTTCAAACCAATCCTGGAACCCATCGACATGAACTCACCCAAACCTGGCAACGCGTCGCACTCGTCCCTCCGACCACCGTTCGCCACCAAACTCTGGCCATAGCGTCGCCATTCTTCCCTCTACCACCCCACAAAATCACGTGGCACTCGCACCTCCATCGACGTCGCGCGAATCGAAAATGTCAACCATCCCCAAAACTAGGTTTAAAATTTTGAAAAGTACGCCGCCGCCACCACAGTGCTCCGGCCACCTCCGGTCCATTTTTCCTATCACCCCCGTACACTTCTCCATTATCTCAGAAGAGCTCGACCACGCCAGTGCCTCCGACCGCCTGAAATTGGTCGAAAACCATTTTCTGTTCAACCTAAAACTGCTCTCGATCCACCTGACTAGAACTCGTGATTTTTATATTAAAAATCCTAACTTTTGAAGGTGATTCAAGATATAGAATTGAATTAACAATTTGTTACATTTGAATTTTCACTTACTAAATGTTTTCTCTGTTATATTTTGTTTCCAGACATTACAGTTTTTATTTTATAAAATCTTTAACTTATTTTACATAAACTATATATTGTTTGAACCTTGAACCTTAACAAGTGTTTGAATCATGATTATGATCAGAGATAAATCCTATAATTATAGAACAAACAAGAACATATCACCATATAAGCATGCATCCAGACAGCCATATATATTTTCAGAGCATTACATCATATACCTCCACACAAAACATGATTATCACAGGAAACAATCAAGCAACTATATTTATTTAAGTTTATTTAATATAAAAGGTTACTCACAGATAAAAGAACAAAGAGGTCTAAAAGAAAAATTAAGGTTGCTCACCTGTTTCAGAAGGAAGAAGAACAGAGAGGAAGCAAAGCCTGCATTTTTTTTTCCAGAGAACTTGTTTCTTCCAGTTTTCCAGATTTAAATTTTTCTTCTTTACTTTGGGCTTGAACTTTGAAACTTTTAAATCTGAAGCTTTGTTTTACTTTTGAATCTGTTGCTTGTTTTAATGGAAGTTTTGTTTAAGTTTGAAATGGTGTTTACTTAAATTTTTTTTTTTTCTCAGTGAAAATGGTCGAAACTGAGATGGATGGATATGTAAGAAATGAAGTGTTACAGGTGATATAATGTATTGTTTAACTGAGATGAGATTGTGATGATTCTTGTTTGTACAACAGTGTGCATTTTGTACAAAAATTGAACAGAGATTTTTTTCTTTGCTTTGGGGCTGATATACACGGCATTTAATGATAAGTACCTTATATCCTTTATATGTCTACTTGTTTTGCTTATTTGGCTCGGCTGACATGAGATTTTGTGGAGGCTAAAGATATTGCATTAAATGTAATGGTACCCTATGCTTCATCCTATTCTTACTTTATGTTTTATAAGTGTACATTCTTGAATATGTATTTGCTTTATTTTCGGCTGTTATGATGTTAGTTGGTACATAGATATGTTTTATTTGTTTCACAATATAAATGAACTTCTATTTTATTTGTTTGCTTGAATACTTGTCTTTTATTTGTTTCTTTTCTTTTTAACTTTGAATTTTATCTTGTTGTTTTATATACATGAGATTCTATTTTAATATGTTGTTAAAATTATGCAAATGTTCTACCCTCCATTTTTATTAAAATTTACCTTATATTATTTTCTATTTCTAGTTTAAATATTAATTCTCATTATTTACTTAATATTTATTGTCTTATATTTATTTTATAAACTCAAACCATCTTTAACCATCAATTCAAATATATATATATATATTTATCGTTTATCTCTAAACCATTTATTTAAGTTTTAAATTCAAATATAAATATATATATCTACATATATATATATATTAAATTTGCTCGTATATACCTAAATATATACACATATACTCACATATACACTATTTACAATATTTTAATCTCAAATGGTTTATACAGAATATACTTGGATATCGGGGAAACTCGCTCCATTTAATCAATTAAATTTACAAATTTTTATCTAAAATTTATTTAATTACTCCATTTAATTCAAAAATTCATTTAATTATAAATTTAAATAAATTTAAATTTCAGGGTCGTTACAAATTTCCCCCCTTAAAAGAATTTCGTCCTCGAAATTCGCAGGCACGAAAATAACGCAGAGAGAGATAGATCCGATCTCCTATAATTCCTCAAACTCAAGATATGGATTCCGAATACAAGTCGGAATATCTCAGAATACATACCAATTTGTCCCTCTTCGGACCTTGGTATTCACAAGAAATTTCAATAGAATTTCAAAATTTGGGTTCAAACAATATCGTTTTATCGATACTATTCAAATTTAGCTTCATATTCTTTTAATCGATTTAACTCAATTCAAAATTCCAATTTCAAATTCATTAAGGTTTAAAAATGAAAAGCTGATAAGAAATCGATGAAGATACGAGGCAAGAATCTCCTACAACGGTTCATAGAGCCATCATCACACCGAAACTTCTTCTTGTAGCTGATACGAAGAAATCAAAAAAATTTGGAAACGAATCAAAGAAAATTGATAGAGAAAGATTATTTCCACTGTTGCAGGATATTGACCATTTATAGTCGTATTTCCTCGTCCCCTATCTCGTCTTCTTCTTGCACTCATACTTACTATCAGTGGATAGTAAGAGAATTTACTGAGACGTTCAGACGGATATCTTAAGGATACACTCATTCTAGAGTTTACTTCACTCTATCTCTAATGAGTTACTTAACGTGTTATACTCCTGAGCTAAAGTTCAACCTTAGCTCTGATACCACTTGTCAAGACCCAAAAATCGACCTTCGAAAATCGGCACCCGTACTTCACTTCGTACTCGAATGCCGTAGATTCAAATGCCGAATCTGGTTCTCGGGAGCTTATAACAACATCAAGTAAATAACACAGTGGAATAAAAAGAATAATATAGATATACAACATCTGATACAATATCCAGATACAATGATGATACAATGAATATCTATATACATCAGAGATATGATACAACAAATAGCAGCGGAAAAGAAAACGATAACATCAGCAGCGGGTAATCTCCATCTTCAGAACACTAATCCAGATATAGTTCGAACTTCCAATAACGATGCACCAAGATGAGCAAGACTGGTGCGATCCCAAAAACTAAACTAGCTCCAGATAATCTACTGATCCTGACTATCTGAAAAACCCAACTCTAGACTGCTCGTGTAGAAAATTATGAGCACCCAGAGTTTAGGAAATGAACAATAAACTCCGGATCAGTCGTGGGACTGGTGTGAGCAACAAAAACAGTTTATCTTTAAAACAAATAGCAGAGAATTTTAAAGTCAATTCGCAATGCTTTTGGAAAATGAAACTACCATAAGGCCTCCCGCCACACACACAATGCAAACGCAGAATTGGAGGAGATTTCTCCTTATGATAGTCAAAGATGCTTACTACGCAAAATCAAATTCTTTTTGATATTATTATTAGTGCATAGTGCAGAAAACATTTCGAAAGTAGAATATAAATCTTAGCCAGCATAGACATTTCGAACTATGCCTACTATAGCTACCATCCAAACAGTGGGGCGCCACCATAAGTGAATGATAGGTTCTACAACTAAAACCGTACAAGTCACGTATTGTTTCTTTGGATTTCCAACAAATGGTCAGGCTAAGGAACTTCCTATCCACGATGGGTACGTCCCTGGAATAGACGACCCGAGAACCTAACCGGATCTCTGCCAACACAAGGCCGGGTTACCTCTGCAAAAATAGGTAACTACTGACACGCGTATGCCATCCCCCGATCGTCACCGATCTTCCCGAGGATCCCCGATTTCCAACAAACCACAAAGTAATAATGCAGTAACCACAGAGGTTAAGTATCTGGGCTCCATACCATGATACCACCTTTATCCAGAAGGAATGACATACACTAAGGGGCGCTACTCCCTAGAACCTTGCCGCATCCTTCCTGTTTTGACCATTTCCGGGGTGTGAGGCTCGACGAAGTCTCGTCCACAAAGCTACGCTTTGTCACAAAGCCATGCTTCGGGTCAAACAGATGATCAACCTATGATCACAAAGATATAAGATCAAACAAATGATCATATCACAAATGATCAAACACTGATCATCACACAGCAGCACTTAGCATGCCACATTACCAAATTGGGATATATCGCTGATAAATTTCAACTACATAACCTCTGAGCTCGTACGTCTCAGAGAAGGGTGTTAAGCTAAGAGAATAAATTCTCCGCCACCAACAGAAATGTATTTGAAAGAAATCGGCTTTATATCTCAAAGTGTAATGTCAGACATGTATCCATACAAGTCTGTTCCGGGTTCGAACAGAACCGAAGGCACTTCTCACGAAGCCCTTGCAAATCCGGATAATTTTCAAATCACGTCCAGACTTCCCATCACAAAAGAGTGATATAAATCTCTATACCGGGAGCTACCCAGTGCAGAGACATTCGACAGGTTGTCCTTTCATTTTCGAAAATATCCGGTCTTCAACACCGATCTTCAAATGCTATCCATATACGACGTATCACTATTCGGAATGGGTTATATGACACAGATGTCTTTTCCCGGCTAACCCGAATAGTGAGCGAAATATTTAAAAACATATGGATATTGGGATTTCAATTAAGTCACAATTTTAAACCCAACTTTCTTTTCAAATGGTTTAACAAATTACCATTTTAATCTTTTTAAATAAAAAGATTCAATTCACAAAGTTCACTTAATTCCACAGACTCATTCACAGATTTTCCAAATCGATTCCCATTTCAGTTTAATTAACTCGTTAAATCTTTAAATCAAAGATTTAACTTATAGTTTTCAAAACAATTTCATTTCGAATGGTTTAAATAAATCATCATTTTAAATCTGTTAAAAATAGACAGATTTAATTCATAGCTTTCGAAAAGAATTCATTTATAACTTGGAAAAATCATTTTTCAATTTAATCTTGAAATTCCTTTACCTAAATTGGAATTTCATTTCTTATCTGAAATCTTTTATTCTTTTTAAAACAACAGTTTTAAATTTGGAAATCTGATTCATTTATACGAGTTAAGGTTCTTGGGTTAAATCCAAATTCCCAACTTATACTTTTAAAATGGTTTAAATTCATATAAACACATTTATATCATCTTTACTCCCTAGTTTCCAAACCATAGATTTTATTTCAAACTTGGATTCAAATTTAAATCTAATTATTTAATTTTCCAAAACTCGATTAAGTTATTTAAAATAACTTTTATTTTTGAAATTCCATTTCCAAAAGCTTTTTACTTTAAACCCAAATTTCCAATTTCAAAATCAATTGAAATTAGAATTTCAATTTTAAAAACATCCAATTTAAATTATCTGTGACTTAACCGATTTCCACGTGAAATCCCTATTTGTGTGTGTATGGTGTGGTCTAGGGGTTTTACACAATAGTGCAACACAATGAATCATCACAGATCAAAATACAGGATATAGTTGATAAGCGGTATAAACTATATTGCTTATCTTTCATATACAGATCACTAATATATACATATCAGAGATAATAAATTACCGCACAGATAATCAATTATACTACAGATCACAACATAAAATCAGGATATGTCACAAAGTATCACAGATCAGGGATATCAGACAATTTATCATTCGATCAAGTTCAAACATTCACAAGTAAAATTCATTTGTTGACTGATAAATTTAAATCAGATGTATTAATTTTTAAATCTGGGTTAATTATCGTAAGTTAATTACAATTTATTTGGAATAAAATCCCTCTTTATCATTTATTAGTTCAATTTTAATTATTGACAAATCAATCTTAATTAATGAATCAATTTAACCTTTAATTTATCTCAATTAATTTCAAGTATTTATTTAATTCTTTAATTAATAGATTTGATTAACCCCTTGATTAATAACAAATATTTATGTCCAAATTACCAATTGTCATTCAATTAATTACATCCGATGATTGTCAATTAATTACTTTTTCTAAGTACTTATATTTTCCAAATGGTTAAATGATTATTTTGAATAAATTTAAACTTAGGTAATTGACTTAACAAATCCGATTAACTAAATTAATTTCACTAAGTAACTAATTTCCTTTAATTCCTTACCATTAAGTAATTATACTTTTTAAATTAACTATTTATCTTCATTTCTGCTTTAAGATTTAAATTTAAAAACAAACAAACAAAATAAATTAAAAACTGTTATAACTGGTACAGTTTGAACCCTGCACAAAAATTCTACTCGAGTCTCCCCTGGTTTGCTCCAAGACAAACACCTATCTGCTTCGAAAAAAAAAAATTAACAGTTTAAAAATCAAAAACTTAAACGTAGTCAGGTTTAAACAAAAGCCTAAAAAAACAAATCCTCGAGCCATTCCGTTCCTTGCTTCGAGTCCCATACACTTCTGCTTCGAGAAAACAATCCAACGACTTCGAGTATACCAAAATTTCTCGAGGCCAAACTGAAACCAGAGATCATCAGAACCTAGTGCACCGTGCACATGCACGGTGCCGTTGATCACCTCAGATCGTCAATGGCGATCTGTTCACATCCACAAACGGCCACGCCACACTCTACGATCATCAGATCATTACCCCAGACCCAAATTCAAATTCGAGCTGTTCAAACCAATCCTGGAACCCATCGACATGAACTCACCCAAACCTGGCAACGCGTCGCACTCGTCCCTCCGACCACCGTTCGCCACCAAACTCTGGCCATAGCGTCGCCATTCTTCCCTCTACCACCCCACAAAATCACGTGGCACTCGCACCTCCATCGACGTCGCGCGAATCGAAAATGTCAACCATCCCCAAAACTAGGTTTAAAATTTTGAAAAGTACGCCGCCGCCACCACAGTGCTCCGGCCACCTCCGGTCCATTTTTCCTATCACCCCCGTACACTTCTCCATTATCTCAGAAGAGCTCGACCACGCCAGTGCCTCCGACCGCCTGAAATTGGTCGAAAACCATTTTCTGTTCAACCTAAAACTGCTCTCGATCCACCTGACTAGAACTCGTGATTTTTATATTAAAAATCCTAACTTTTGAAGGTGATTCAAGATATAGAATTGAATTAACAATTTGTTACATTTGAATTTTCACTTACTAAATGTTTTCTCTGTTATATTTTGTTTCCAGACATTACAGTTTTTATTTTATAAAATCTTTAACTTATTTTACATAAACTATATATTGTTTGAACCTTGAACCTTAACAAGTGTTTGAATCATGATTATGATCAGAGATAAATCCTATAATTATAGAACAAACAAGAACATATCACCATATAAGCATGCATCCAGACAGCCATATATATTTTCAGAGCATTACATCATATACCTCCACACAAAACATGATTATCACAGGAAACAATCAAGCAACTATATTTATTTAAGTTTATTTAATATAAAAGGTTACTCACAGATAAAAGAACAAAGAGGTCTAAAAGAAAAATTAAGGTTGCTCACCTGTTTCAGAAGGAAGAAGAACAGAGAGGAAGCAAAGCCTGCATTTTTTTTTCCAGAGAACTTGTTTCTTCCAGTTTTCCAGATTTAAATTTTTCTTCTTTACTTTGGGCTTGAACTTTGAAACTTTTAAATCTGAAGCTTTGTTTTACTTTTGAATCTGTTGCTTGTTTTAATGGAAGTTTTGTTTAAGTTTGAAATGGTGTTTACTTAAAAATTTTTTTTTTCTCAGTGAAAATGGTCGAAACTGAGATGGATGGATATGTAAGAAATGAAGTGTTACAGGTGATATAATGTATTGTTTAACTGAGATGAGATTGTGATGATTCTTGTTTGTACAACAGTGTGCATTTTGTACAAAAATTGAACAGAGATTTTTTTCTTTGCTTTGGGGCTGATATACACGGCATTTAATGATAAGTACCTTATATCCTTTATATGTCTACTTGTTTTGCTTATTTGGCTCGGCTGACATGAGATTTTGTGGAGGCTAAAGATATTGCATTAAATGTAATGGTACCCTATGCTTCATCCTATTCTTACTTTATGTTTTATAAGTGTACATTCTTGAATATGTATTTGCTTTATTTTCGGCTGTTATGATGTTAGTTGGTACATAGATATGTTTTATTTGTTTCACAATATAAATGAACTTCTATTTTATTTGTTTGCTTGAATACTTGTCTTTTATTTGTTTCTTTTCTTTTTAACTTTGAATTTTATCTTGTTGTTTTATATACATGAGATTCTATTTTAATATGTTGTTAAAATTATGCAAATGTTCTACCCTCCATTTTTATTAAAATTTACCTTATATTATTTTCTATTTCTAGTTTAAATATTAATTCTCATTATTTACTTAATATTTATTGTCTTATATTTATTTTATAAACTCAAACCATCTTTAACCATCAATTCAAATATATATATATATATTTATCGTTTATCTCTAAACCATTTATTTAAGTTTTAAATTCAAATATAAATATATATATCTACATATATATATATATTAAATTTGCTCGTATATACCTAAATATATACACATATACTCACATATACACTATTTACAATATTTTAATCTCAAATGGTTTATACAGAATATACTTGGATATCGGGGAAACTCGCTCCATTTAATCAATTAAATTTACAAATTTTTATCTAAAATTTATTTAATTACTCCATTTAATTCAAAATTTCATTTAATTATAAATTTAAATAAATTTAAATTTCAGGGTCGTTACATGTATCATTTTGTATTGTACTGGGATGTATCTGTGTATATGTATGTATATCTATGTGACTACTGTTCTGTGATATGTTGTATTTATTATTGTATTTTGTTATGATAGATCCGTTAGCCACTGTAGTTTTGTATTAAGCATTTATTGAATATGTCAATCCACTTGAGAAAGAAAAAAAATTTAGATCACCCAATCGACGTATTCAATAGATGTTTAAGACAAAGCTATGGATGGTCGCTCCTAACCAGCCTTGTTCTCCGCATTAGCAGACAGTATTACTCAGTAATACTCTTTGGTAATGTGGGTCTCGGGGTGGGCGTCACAAATGTCGTCCCCGAAATCGCTTCCTTTGCCTCGAAAAACCCAAAACATCGAACGATGTTTATCATCAAATTATGCTGCCTCAGGTCAGTGATCAACACCAAACTCAACCTGCATGTAGACCTTGACCCTCTCTATCACTTTGCTTCAGATCCCATCGTCAGTCGATCAACCAAATCACCGCAATCACCCAATACCTGAAACATCGACGAACCCCGATTGTTGCTGCCTCACTCCACCATAGCCAATCTCCACCATTGATTGCACTCAACACATCCTTGTCGACATTTCGTTAGTTGACAACATGGTCTGAAAACACCTCGAAGGGCTCCGATTGATACGGGTCGTTGGATGATGGTGAAGAAATTTGAAAATGACGAACTCCTCTCTCTAGTAAAACATGATTTATAAAGGGAGAGGGTGTAACGCCCCACTCCGAGACCCACTGTAACAAAGAGTATTACGGGAGTAATACCGTCTGTTAAAGCGGAGAATAGAGTATAGTGGGAGCGACCATCTATAATCAAGCTATAACTATCTACCGAATACGTCGAAAGGTGGAATCTATTTAAATTTTTCTCAATCAGGTGGTTCGACATATTCGGTAAATACTTATAACGAAATTAAAAATGGCTAAAGATCTATCAGGACAAAGCATAATAATAAATGATAAAAACATCACAGAACAGAATCACATAACAAATATAAAATCCCAGAACAATACATCATCAATACAGATCCAAATATCATAAGTGGGTACAAAGCCACTGCTCACACATGTGAGTCAAAAATATGTACATATCAGAGTCTGAATAATATCATAAGCGGACACTAAGATAAGCTATCTCAAAAGCATAGAAGATAAGTCCAAAGCGGAAGCACAGAGCAGCTAAGTCCAGAGACCTAACCTGAAACAACTCGGTTTGACCCGAGCGAAAACACTCGGGTCAGGCTAGCTAAACAATCAGTAATAACTGAGATATATAATAATGCGGTACATAAATAAAACAGTACTTATCCAAAGAGAAGTATATTATGAACCACATGAATATAATGACGATCCCAAATCATCAATAAACAATAAAAATCTCCAAAGAGAAATCAACACCAAAGTGTAGAATAAATAAAATCGCCTCATATCATTGGCGTAGCCAAAGCTATAAAAAGATGCCCATAGGCAATAACCCCAAGAGTGACCAGAGTCTGTAATCAATGCCCAAGCAAAGATCGATGCTCCAAAGAGCAATGGGGATATACTGAAAAGTCAATGAAATCAAACACTGAAAAGCAGTGCCCAGAGACACTGTGAATCCACAAGGTAATCGCACTTACATCGTATGGTTCCATAGAACCAACACCGAATGGCGGTACTCGAATGGATATAAAAATCATTAGATAATACAAGTTTTGCACGTGCACCGACCAGAGTCGTTGTTGCCAAGTACTGTAGAGTTGTGATCGATCACTCGCACCGATGCGAAACGCGCGAGACGGCGAGATCCTTCCCAGAAGGATAAAGGCCCAGAGGCACACGCCGAAAAATAAACTGCTCCATAGAGCAGGTGTCCAGAGACGGTTGCCCAGAGGCGTGGTGACCCAGAGGTCCAGTACTGGCCGCCCAGAGGCTAATGTGTCACTAACTTCTTGGAGAGGAACCCGCAAAGTGTTAACAATGAGTCCCATACCCCACGTTCGCACTAAACGGTTTCCTAACCAATAGCAAGCTCACACTCCAAACAATAAAAAGTCTACCTCATATCATCGGTAAACTAGACCCAAAGGTCAAAACGATCAATCGAATAGGTCGGGGATTAACCGGAAAGAAAATACACACGGTTTCCATAGGCCGGAGATTTCCTAACCGTTTAAGCACCTTTCCACTTCGCTCGACGTGCTAAAAGTGAGTGTGAGATTTTTATTATAGAAAATAAGGGTGTAAAACGGATTTATAATTGATTTTCGGAATCACTTTTAAAACGGTCTTTTGAAAGGTCTCCTATTATGGAGTAATTAATTTAATAATTAAAATAATATTATATAATAATTTTCAAAAGCCATTTAGGAGTGAAAAATCTTTGAAAATGATTCATAAAACCCGTGTACGAAATCTAGAGACAAATCTCAAAGAAATCAATGAAAACCAGAAAATCATCAAAAATATTCTAAGTGTTTGTAAACATTCAAAAACAGCTGTGAACCCAAGTTCGACAATTTATTTGGACCAGAAAACTGTGTCCAAATGTCATGAAAATTTGCAGGCATGTAGTCCAACATCCTTACTTTAAGATGCAAAAAGAATTTCTGGATTCCGAGTTGATACGAAGTAGCAGCGACGTCTCAAAGTTGGACCCAGAACAAGATTTACACTGTTTACAAACAGCGACCAGAGTTCAACTTCGACACGAAATTCGAAGTACCAAACGAATACCGATGATGCCCAAATTTTACAGAGATGGAGTTCGAAACTCCACATTTCCAACGAGACCAAAAACGTCGAATTCCGACTTCGGATGCGATCGTGACGGCATCTCGAAGTGGAGATAAAAAGTCTGGAACAGAGTGGAGAAATAAATTTTTTTTTTTTTTTTTTTTCTTCAAGCCCAGCCCACCTGGGCTGGGATCCATTCAGACCCCAGCCCACCTGGGCTGGGGACAAGAGGCCCGCCCCAGCCCATGCGGGCTGGGAAATGAAAAAGCTTCCCCAGCCCGCATGGGCTGGGGAACACGGCCCGCCCCAGCCCCAGCCCCAGGCGGGCTGGGTTCTAGGGCCCGCCCCAGCCCCATGCGGGCTGGGGTTCTGGGCCCGCCCCAGCCCCAGGCGGGCTGGGGTGCTGGGCCCGCCCCAGCCTCATGCGGGCTGGGGTGCTGCGGCCCGCCCCAGCCCCAGGCGGGCTGGGGACCTTCGGCCCGCCCCAGCCCCTAGCGGGCTGGGGACCTTCGGCCTGCCCCAGCCCCATGTGGGCTGGGGACCTCCGGCCCGCCCCAGCCCCTAGTGGGCTGGGGACCTGCTGTCTGCCCCAGCCCCTAGTGGGCTGGGGACCTACTGTACCTGGGCAGCAGCCTGGGTGCAACCCAGGTCTGCCCTGGTGCACACAGTGCACTGTTTCAGCCTGTTTCAGGCTGAAACATTCCAGCCAACAAATTTTTGAGTTTTTTGGCATTTAGGGGTGTTTTTTTCAATTTTTGGCATTAAAATTTTCATCAAAATTAACTAGTAATAATCATTAATAATTAGTAATTATCAAAATTACAACTAGCATTAATTACTAATCAATAGTAATTACCTCTACCAATCAAGCAAATAAGCAAACACTTCAAGTGCAACTTTCCAAAGCAAAGAGGATGTGGATTAGAGAGCTTCAAAATTAAAAAGAGAACAAAACCAAGGATTACAAAGAGATTTCAAAGATTAAAATAAAGATTAGAAGGTGATTAGGCCTAGGATTGCATTACCTTGCTAGGATTAAACAAGTCTAATTATGAAGAGATGGAGATGGAGCTTCTAAATGGAGGCCATTAATTTTGCTTAGGTTTAGGTTTAGGAATTTATGAAGAGGAGGAGGGTTAGGGTTATGGGTTTAAGATATTATATAGGAGGGGGTTAGGCTAATGGGTTATGGTAAGGGGGTTTTAAACCCATTAGGACTTAGTTTATTTTCTAAGTTATCATGTGAAAAAAAATCCTAATAAGCATCCAATTTTAATTAAAACCATGTAATTATCTCATTTGGCCCATTAACCCATAATCACTTTTTATTTAAAAATTCCCCATTTCAACCCAAAATATCTTAATTTGCAAACCAATAGTAAATTTAAATCCCCGAAAATTTGTTTAGCCCCCTTTTTAACCTAAAGTCATAATTTTAATTCATTATTCGGTAATTGCAATCTCAGGGTTGTTACAGAGGGGTATGGGTTTGAACATGTAGAGATATGGCTGAGAGTATGGGGGTAAGTATGGTAAGTTTATATACATATATACATATATATATATATATATATATATATATATATTCGAAAATATCTAGCTCGGTGCACGTAAATATCTCGAACTCCAAACGAGGTATGTAACGACCCGTACTTTTAACTATTTTAAATTATTAAATTTAATATGTTTATTGGATAAAAATGGTTGAAAATAAAATTTTATGTTTTATTTATGTAAGTTATTTAACATGAACTTAAATACAAGGTTGAAATAACCATTTCGATACGATTTTAGAAATATTATGCATTGAAGTATAATTTATGAATTCGATTTAAGACCATTTAGTTGATTTAAATTCGAACGAACATTTTATTTGATAAAATGATATTTGAGGTAAATTTAAAATGTATGTTTTATTTGATATTTAATTCGTTTTAAAATTTTGATATTTAGATCTTTAAATTTATAAGCGAAGCATTTATGAAATTAATAAGTTATGTTAGCAACGTTGTTTGTGTAAATTTGTAATAGTACTGTATATTGAATAAGAATAATTTCGAAAGCCTATTAAAATTTTATTTAAACAACAATGAAGATTGTTAACTTTTAAAATTGAATTTAAAGCGAATAATTTGATTTTGGAAAACGACTCGTTTTAATTAACGCGTCAAAAATAGCCATTCTGGTCACTATCTCGGATTTCGATGAAACCAATTTCATTAGATCCGTAATAGTGAATTATTGTAAGATTTCAAGTTTCGTAACGATTGGACTTATCGTTTAGTCGTGCAAGCTAAAAATGCATAGGATTTATGTTAGTTATTTAATTTTAATAATTTTATTTCGGAAGGCTAACTTCCGTATACTATGGAATTCGGATTTCGATGTATATTCCATTGAGTCCCGAATAGGGGTATAACCTACATAATGCCTGTCAAAACGTTTCGTTTAGAGTTCGAAAATTCTGCATGTTAATAATGTTTGTTGCCTATATAAGGACCTCTCATTCATAATCCTAGCTTCTAAAAGAACCGGCCGCCAATTTTCTTTTCAATGGCCAGAAACTTCCGTTCGTTCCTCCCCGATTTCTCCTCATCCATTCATTTTTAAGCCTTGGCTTCAACACGAAAGTTGTAGAGCTCGATCCCCTCTACGCATCCGACGGTTGGATCGAGACGGAAGCATGTGAATTCGCTAGGATTTAGGCTTTAAGTTTGTGCAGTTTTGTGGTTTTTCCCGTCGAACGGCGACGATAGGCGGAGTGAAACTTCTGTTGATGGTGGAGCTTAGAGAGGCGGTTGTGGTGGTGGGCTTGGATTTGGGTCCGACGGGTTCTGGTGATGTGCGGTTGTCGAAGATCGGTCGTGGGTTTTGGATTTCGTCACGTTACTGGATGAAGGAAGAAACGTGGTGAGGTGCGGATATTAACTTGATAATTATATTAATTATACTAATTATTTTCAGTTATAAATTGTTTAACTAATTAAAGCACAACTTTTTCATATGAGGTCGGATTCTAGCGAAACAAGTCGCGTTGGATTCATATCGAAGTTGTCTACGACATGGAATCGGATTTGGGTTGATTTGAATCTAAAAAAATTCATTTTCAAATAAAGTTGAGTGTTTTAAACCGTTCACAAAATACTAAAATATTCTGATGTTAGTTAGATTAAAATCATGAAGTGATTTATTTTTATTGACTGTTGTTTGATAATTTAACTAACATTTAAATTGACATATGGTTTGAACTGATAAGAATTTAAATTCGTAGTTAAATCGGAATTGAAATTGAACTGCTAGTTAAACACCCGTTATTGATAACTAGTTAACTGTTGTGATATATTGACTATTTTGGGCATTGATTGTGATGGATGGCTATAAGTTGATATTTTGGATGATTGGATGTTTATTTATTTTATATATACATCATGTTATCACTCTGTATATTATTTGATAGCATATAAACTGTTATTTGAATTATATTCGAATAAATTAAGAAATAGGTTGAAATAATACATACCTCTACCACTTTAACTTGGATTGAAATGATATATATCCATCCCTGTAATTAAAAGTGAAATAACCGATCACTGGCCATAGGATAAAAAATTATATACGGACACCAGATCGGTTAAATTAAATGGATTTAAATTTTTGAATTTGAATATATTTAAATGATTCTGTTTTAAAGAAATAAAAATCATATTTATAAAGATTGAATTATTTTCAAATTTGTGCTTTGAAATGTTGAAGGTGAAATTTGTAAAAGAAATTGTTTAAAGAATTTATTTTGGAATTTGAAGTTATAATCGATATACGACTTGAATTATGGGAATTGAATTGCTTTAAAGGTTTGAACTTTATTCGAATTTTGAAAATTTATCTTGGTTAAAGTAATTTCAATTGATATTTCAAATTTGGGCTTGGAATTGAAATATTCGAAATTGAATTAATTTAAAATTTTGAATCCAAATTTGAACATTGAAGTTTAATTTGATTAAAGTGATTTTAAATCGGTATTTCAGAATTGGACTTGAAATATATATAAATTGAAATGGTTTAAAATGAGAATTGAATTGAAACTTAAGCCATTGAATCGAACGTTGAATCGGATTTGAAGTTAAAAATGAACGTTTCGAAACTGAAGTTAATTCGAATTGAATTCGAAATTGGAGTTAATTCGAATTGAAATCGTAATTGGAATTGATTTGAATTGAAATCGAAATTGAGTCGATCTGAACTGATTTAAGATTGAAGATGATTTGAATTAGAAGATTTGAAATTGAACCAGTTTGATTGAAATTTGGACCCGAGTCTAGATTTATTGGAAATGGAAAGAACCAGTTTTAAATTTGAAACTATTTTCACTGTAAACTATTTTATTATAAACTGTTTTAAAATTCTTCTTTTAAAAATTTTAAATTATTTAAATTTTCAAACCATTTTAATATATAACCCATTTTCAATACTCAAACTATTTTAGATATCAAACTATTTCAGTCTCCAAACTATTTCAAACTATTTTATTATCTAAACTATTTTAACCATTTTAACTATTCAAACTATTTTAACTATTCAAACAATTTTCAAAAATTCAAATTGTTCATGTTGGGAACTTTTTATATTTAAATCGTTGATTTAAATACGAATGTGGTTAGAATGAAGTTATAACCTAAGTCGAAATTCGAAATGATTTTGAAATGAAATTGATTTCAAAATGAGTATAATGATTTTGAAGTGAAATTGATTTCGTGGTGAATAAAATGATATTTTGAAGTGAATATGACATATTGAAGTAAATATGATATTTTGAAGCGAATATGATATTTTGATATCATGTAATGATTCACTTTTGAAATGTAAAAGAACCAACCAATGTGTAAAATGATGTTTGGTTATTAAAGAGACCGGGGCTGATTTTTGGCATACTCTCTATCAAAGTTGGAACCACTTTAACAACTGTGTACGTGGAGGAGACTCCAGAATGAAGTGGTTGGATTTGGTGTACATTGCTGGATTTGAAGAAAGAGAACGATGATGGATAGCCCCGACACTTGTGTCAATTTGAAATGACTAAAACAAGATGGCTTGACAGGGCCAATGAGGGTAGCTACCTCTAGCGAACATCTGTCCTTCGATTTTCTTGTTGGACTCAGTCCATATTATTACCTTTGATGTTGGTTTCGATTGGTGCACCGTGATTTGGGATGACCTCCCTTTGACTCGATATGGGATGGGTGGACGTGGTGGGCGGTCGTGGTTATGATGTATTACCACCAGCCCTGCGACCCGAACTGGTAGTATCCTACCTTGGGCATTGCCTTACGTGCCTTTATCCTTATATGAGACCACTATGAGTTTGGTTTAGTGTTGTCGTATCATGGTGCATCCCTATCCCCCCACGTTCTACTGGGGTGTTATATGCAAACTATACGTCAATGCTTAAAAACGCGTTAAGGGAATGTAAAGCCTTAATGCTAGGAAAAATATTTATCTTATTGATTAGACATTACATATATAGTGTATTCTACTATATATAGATATTTTAACGGATCCTTAAGACATGGAAAATCCCGTAACATCCCTTGAGTTATTGCATGCACGTTCTACACTGGATAGGAGATGTAAAACCCTGTAAACATCTCTAATGCTATTACACTCCTATTATATGTGATATTGATTTGACTTACATAAGGATATTTTAGTTCTGACTCAAGTGTATTGTTTTACTTTATGCTCGAGTCAGCCCTGAGTTTTCTATGCATTGAAGATCATATTATTCTGAAGGACAAAGACGAAGATTTGGTATATCATATTACTAGTATTATTCCCTTGCATCATGTTGTTTTACTACATTGTTTTATTTTGTCTCTGTTGTATGTATAACTCTGATTGATGTTGTAAAAGTATAATCGAATGTATAGTGTAAACAGCTTCATGAACTGTTTATTTGATTATTATATTTTGTCATTCCGCTGCGAGATTCTGTGTTAGTTTTCTTCTTTTCTTATTTTTCTTTATTAACTCCATCGATTATCTGTGTTTCGGATTGTTTTGAGTTGGACATGTGTGGTTTATTGTCAACTTAAACGTCCCGAAATACAGGTCGTCATAGTTGGTATCAAAGCTTTGGTCTAGCGATAACCTTGCTTTGATGGGGATTTATTCATTAGAGATAGGGTAGTAATACCCTAGAATGAGTTTGTTTTAGTGTGTGTGTGTGTGTGTGTGTGTGTGTGTGTGTGTGTGTGAGCATACTTGTTAGTGTTATAAAATGTTTTATATTATGTTACTTATCTGTTGAGTTGTTTATGAATTCAGGTCGGAATAGGAGGCGCATGTGATGACCCACCTTTTTGGATAGTTTAAATCGACAATACACCACCCATGTCCGACTCAAACCAACTAAAAGATAGATTATCAATGGGTTTTATTTTAAGGAAATAAGAAAAAGAAGAAGGACAATACATAGAAACTAGCAGCGGAATGACAAAATATAATGATAACATAAACAGTTCATGAAGTTGTTTAACAATATACAATAATTTCACTTTACAATATCATCAGAGTTATACATTTAACAGATATAACAAAGTAATGCAGCGGAATAATATTAATAAATACAGTCTTCAAACTCCATCTTCATCTTTAAGAAGTAATATATTCCAAACACTGAATTACTCATGTTGACCCAAGCTTAAAGGAAAATAATGCACTCGAGTCAGAACTAAAATTCTTATGCAAATTAAATCAAAATCAGATTAAATATAAAATGCACATAACTATATTTTTAAAGTTTCAAATTTTCTAGAAAAGTTATTATTTTCATATTCAAAATACAACAGATTTCACAATAGATTCATTCTAATAACTTACAAATTTACAGAAAATTGTCAAATTTAATTTAGAGTTCAAGAGATTTGGTTTATGAAAATTTACCAAAGTTTCAAAATTCAATTTATGAAATCCCAGGGTTTTAAAATTTAAATTTGAAAACTTCAAATAAGTAACGGTGGTTTATTTCTCAAAAATCATTTTTACGGTTCCAACAGTAAATCTAAACATAATAATTTTTTTCACATGTCAATATAAGAAATCCAAGGTTTTTGTATCCTTATTCAATGTTCAAATAATCAATATGAAAATTTATATGATTACAATAAAATATAGGGTGATAACAGGGGTACAATAAAATAAATGAACAAACACACATTCAATCACAATAGCATCCATCACAACATATAATCAACATTCAAATCAACCAATTCAACAAATCGACCAATTCATTAACATGCTACAATAATTATTAGTTATCACATATTGGAGTTTAGGTATTTAAATTAAATGTCAATTAAAATTTCCAACCAACAATCAATAATTTTATCACTATATGACTTGGTTTAACTTGCAATAAAATTTTAGTATTTCATGAGTGAGTTTAAACACTCACCTTTTGGCTTTCCCTTTTCTAGTCAAATTTCAATCCTACTACTTTCTTCTTTTGTTTTGTTTTCTTGGTATCTTAATCTTATTTTTAGAAAGTTTTCGAAGAGACGGAGAAGTTTGTATAGATCTGAATTTGAAGAAAAAGATTTGGAAAGAAGAAGAAAGTTTGGAAAAGAAGAAGAAAATTTAAAGAAGAAGGAGAATTGAAAAGGAAAAAGAAGCTTTGAAAAAGAAGAAGAAGATTTGAAGAATAAGAATGAAAAAGAAGAAAAGAAGAAAGCTTTAAAAAAAGAAGAAGAATGAGATTTGAAGAAGAAAAATGAAAAAGAAGAAATGAAGAAGGTGAAGAGAGAGAAAAAATGAAATGGACCTTTGTTTGGAAAAAAATGAAGCTACAGAAGATTAGATTTGAAAAATGAAATGAGACTACAAGAATGAAGATGGAAACAAATGAAAAGCTGGTTAAGTAAATAGAAACAAACTAGGAATTGAAATAAAGTAAAAATATGAAAAGCCTTGAAATACGGTAGGTATTAAAAGAGGTGAAGTAAAGGAATAAAAATATGAATGAAGATAAAAATAAATCTTCCGTTTTTAAATATGAAGCTTCAGGAGAATAAATTGCCAATGAAAGGAAGCTACAAGAAATAATAATGCATGAACAAAATGAACTTCAGAAATGGAGAATAGTAAATGCTAGTGAGGTGGCATGAATATTAATTTGGATGTTCGCATTAAAAATGAAAATAAAACTTCAAGTAAAGTACTTGGAAAGGAGCAAACGAAACAAATGAGGAACAAATGAAAAGAATGTGGCAATTATTAATTAGAAATATATCAAATGAGGCTACTATTAATTAATAAGAAACAAATGAGTAGTCTAACAATTAAATGGATACTCTAGTGGAACCTACATGGAGAATTTGAAAATGAAAAGAAAGAGAATATGGATGTGATGATAAATATAAAGCAAGTAAAGGGATTATGTATATACACTAAATAAAATTTTCCAAAACTAACTCCAATTAATTAATTTCAATAAACCCAAATATACACATATTTATATCATTTAATTCTTTATTTAAACATTTATTTTATGTTAATATACGTGCACATTCCGTTAAATCAATCAATCAATCAATAATCAATTAATCAATTAATCAACCAATCAATCTATATATTTGTTTATGTTACTCAAATCAATTTTATTACATCATAAATATATATCTACCTATGCATTATAAAATGATTTACTTTACTTTTATAATTACTGTAACAGTCACATTAATACAACCAATTTACAAGTTTTATGTAACGACTCACCTTTTTGGACAGTTCAAATCCATGATAAACCACACGCGTCTGACTCAAACCATTCAAAAGGGAGGATTTTTATGGGGTAAATAAGAAAAAAATAGAGAAAGAAAGAGTACAAATATAGAATCTCACAGCGGAATGACAAAATTTAATAATTAAATAAATAGTTCATAAAGCTGTTTTACAAATAATATTTTATTAAACTCTACAATACAGAATCAGAGTAACATACAATAGAAATCGATAACAATGCAGTGGAATAACATGATGCAGTAGTATGAATATAATAAATAGTAGTAGTAATAAATCTTCGTCTTCGTCCTCCAAAAAGCGGTCTTCGATACACTGAAAAGCTTAGACTGACCCGAGCGAATTGAAAAGACAACACTCAAGTTAGAACTAAAAGATCTTATGTAAGTAAAATCAACAGTGAATAAATATGAGTGTAACAGCGTCAGAGATGTTTACGGGGTCTGACATCTCCTATCCAGTGTCTAACATGAGTGCAATAACTTAAGAGATGTCCAGGGTTACATTTCCTAAGGATCCATTAAACTATCTATATACATAGTACAATACGCTATTATAATAGTGTCTACAGTAAAGTAAAGTATTAAAATAGCGTTAAGGCGTTACCCATGTCCCCTTTAACACATTTTATATAATGTCGTAGTTTATACAGTGCTGTAAACTCCACCGTAAACTGGTGGGCTATCAGGGAGCACTCCATAGGTACGACACAAACCAAACTCATAGAAGGTGCGATAAGGCATGTGACACGGCACGTGAGGTAATGCCAGGGTAGGATTCTACCATTTTGCGGATCCAAACTGGTGGTAACACATAGCAGCTACTACCGCCCACCTCGGAACACACTCCCATAATCAAAATCGAGGGGTTGCCACCAAATCAATCACAAGTCATAATATGGTATCGAAGAAGCATGTCCGATCGGAGGTGTGACCTCACTTGGCCTGGCGTGGCTCCTGCTTTTGTCACATCAAGTTGACTTGCGGGAGTCAGGACTACGTAAATACCTCATACATAATCATTCACCAACCATCCTACTTCATTCTGGAATCTCCACCACGTACACAGTTGTTAAAGTGGTTTTCGGTATTGGCAGAGAGTATGACAATATCTGATTCCGGTCTCTTTAACAACCAAACGCTTATTTCACACCGAATGTTTCTTTTACATTTCTAAAAGTCAATTCATAATTGATATCAAAATATCGAATTCGATTCAAACATGTCACTTTCGAAATCATATCCACTTTCAAAACCATATCGACAAAAATTAGGTTAAATCTCATTTCAAAATCATTATATTAAATCAAATGTGTCATTTCACCAGAGAATATCATTTAAATCTTGATGCAGCGCAACCCTCATTTGTCAAAGGCATAAGTCGTGACCGAGCTTTGCGACCTAACGAAGAAGTTGTAGGTCATCTACGACCTAAGGAGCCACGTGAGGAGGAGCTACGACTTAACGGGAGAGGGTTACGACTTAACCAAGTCAGGGAGAAAAGGCTATGACCTAACAAAGCTTTTAAGTCGTTGGTACGACTTAAGGAAGATAAGCGAGATAGAAAGCAGTTAGATCGTGTAGACAAGGGACGACCTACTGATGACGAGTTACGACCTAAAGAAGCCACGACCTACCGTAGGTCGCTGAAGTTCTAACTCGTAAAGACTTTAAGTCGTAAGTCGTGTGAAGATGGTTATATCTTAAGTCGTCAGAATTTCTTAAGTCGGAAAGAAGTATCTCGCATGTTTTAAAGTCGCTGAAGCTTATTACCGTTGAATCTTCTGCCGAGTTAATCTCTGCCGCTGATGGAAGCTGGAGCTGTTGATAAATCATTACCGACCTATATTAAGTCGTAGGTCGCAACTTTTATAAGTCGTGAGTCATTTGTAATATACATATATGTTGAGTCGCATCTGTTATAAGTCGTATGTCGTCTGTTTTCATATATCGTCTGATTGTAAGTCGTAAGTCGTTGACAGGGTATTGTAACTACTGGTGTTATGTCATGACTCGTAGGTCGTAAGTCGGAACCGACTTAGGAGATGGTGTAATTTTGTTGTAATTTCGTGTGAATTGTAAAACGCCTATAAATAGGCCGTGTGAGTCATTTGTAAAGGTTGTTGATTTTTGAATAAAATTCTCTTTTGTTAGCTTTGTGCTTTCATTCAAATTGGTAGTTGAGTGTAATCTCCTATCTCCTCTTTCGGTTAATCGAGTGCGCTCGATTCAACGATTGTAGAAGCCGATTCGCGGAATCAAGTGCGCTTGATCAACGCTTGAAGAATTGAAGATCTTTGAACCGGTATCGTGCGCGATCAACGAGTTCGGGACAGCTAGAATTCGGTATCTTCGGATCAACGAATTTGGGCATTTCAGTATCTTCCAATCCACCGAATACTACATTCATCGATCTACATTTGTTTTGATTAATCCGCTGCGCCAGTTTTGGTATCGGAGCTTGTTCTAGCCAATCATAGATAGATCGAGACTTGGAGCCTAATCATTTTGAAGAATTTGAAGTTTGAAGAGAAGCCGAGCTAAGAAGAGTGTAGACCGAGCATCATTGCATTGTCTAGCCGAGAATTGTGATTTGGAGAAGTTGTGTTCATCGTGTTCATCGCGAAGTTGCAACAAAGTGGAAGTTTTCGATCCATTTCATTTTGGATCAAAGTTCGAATTGTGTTTGAATTTTGAATTTGAAGAGTTTGTGAAAATTTCAAGTATGCCGCCAAGGAGAGCTAATCGTCACCAAAACATAGAAGCTTTGTATCGAAGAGAAGAAGCTGATGAGATGGAGCAGAGAATTAATGAGAACTTTAGTGAGAAGCTTAATGAAGGGATTGGACGATTAGAGAAGATGATGTTAGAGATGAATCAAAATCGAAGAAGGGTTTCACCAGAATCTAACCATGGGGGAAGTAGAGTCTCACCACAATCCAATCGAGACAGAAGTGTTGAAGATGATCAAAGGCGTGGAAGGAACGTGAATGATCGTGAACGGAGGAATGTAGATAGAAGGGATGATGGTGGTAGACGTGAAGGTAGTAGAGATGTGGGAGGACGAGATAGACAACGATATACATCTGATTTTGAAGAGGAGTATGATGGTGGTAGTGTTCGAGGACAAGGACGAGGCCAAGGAAGAAATCACTCTGAGTATGATCACAAGTGGGAGTCGGGAATGAAGACTGAAATTCCTAAATTCAAAGGTGGTATGCAAGCGGAGGAGTTTCTAGATTGGGTGGCTAATGTTGAAGAGATTTTTGACTTTAAAGAAGTTCCAGAACATCGTCGAGTGAAGTTGGTTGCTACAAGGTTGAGGGGTAGAGCTTTGGCGTGGTGGCAGCAAACCAAACTTACACGTGAACGAATAGGGAAGTCAAAAGTTGAATCTTGGGAAAAGATGAAGAAATTGATGAAAGCAACGTTATTACCTTACAATTATCAATCTTTGATGTATCAACGTTTGCAAAACTTGAGACAAGGAACGAAAACTGTGAATGACTATGCTGACGAATTTTATCAACTTATTGCAAGGAATGATATTATGGAAACAGAAGAGCAGCTGACATCTAGATTCATTGGGGGATTGAGAATACAGATTCAGGATATGGTTAACATGTTTGATCCTAGATCTGTAGCGGAAGCACATCAGAAAGCGTTGGCTTGGGAGAAGCAGGGTAGACGAGGAGGAGGTGTGTTTACTAATTCCAACAATCAAGTGAAGGGTGTTAGTGGGAGTTCTAATGTGTCTAAACCTTGCAGTAAACCGATGGTGAAGGAGGCTGAGTAGGCGAAGGTTAACAATGGTTTCAAATGTTACAATTGTCAGGAATTGGGTCATAAAAGCAATGAGTGTCCAAAGCCGAAGAAACGAACTATGATTGTTGAACTTGAAGATGAGGATGGTGATGGAAAATATTCTAGTCCAGTTGAGGATGAACAGGATATTGCGTCAGGAGATGAAGGTTGTAATCTAATGTTGAGGAGATTGTGTTTGACACCGAAGCAGGAAGAAGCTAGTTGGTTGAGGAGTAATATCTTTCAGTCGACATGTACTGTACTGGGGAAGGTGTGTAAATTTGTGATTGACGCGGGAAGCTGTGACAATATCATTTCCACTGAGGCTGTAACAAAGTTGAAGTTGAAGACAGAGAAGCATTTGAATCCATACAAGTTAGCATGGTTGAGAAAAGGAGGAGAAGTGAAAGTGGATAGACGAGTTCGTGTTCCATTCTCTATTGGGAAGAAATACAAAGATGAGATCTGGTGTGATGTAGTAGAGATGGATGTTTGCCACTTGCTTTTGGGAAGACCATGGCAGTATGATCGAGCAGTACAACATGATGGTCGGACCAACAGCTACAGTTTTATGTTTGAAGGCACGAAGATTATCTTAGTTCCAAAGAAGAGACAACCGGGAGAAAGTAAGTCAGAAGAGATTGAAGAGTTGAAAACCTTATTATCTCTGAAGGAGTTTGTTAAAGAAGTTGAGGAAGAGCCGGAAATATTCTTGTTGATTGGACGAGAGAGCAGTGAAGAAGTTGAAATTCCGGAAGAAGTTAAACCAGTTTTGAAAGAATTTGAGGATGTATTTCCAGATGAGTTACCAAAGGAGTTACCGCCACTAAGAGACATTCAACATCAAATCGATCTTGTTCCGGGAGCAGTGTTGCCACACAGACCACATTATCGAATGAGTCCGAAGGAACATGAAGAGTTGCGGAGGCAGGTAGAGGAATTGCTTGAACAGGGACGTGTGCAGGAGAGTTTAAGTCCTTGTGCTGTACCAGCTTTATTGGTACCCAAAAAGGATGGAACATGGAGGATGTGCACAGATAGTAGAGCATTGAATAAAATCACAGTCAGATACAGATTTCCGATGCCGAGGCTTGATGATCTTTTGGATCAAATTAGTGGGTCTGTAGTCTTTTCTAAGATTGACTTGAAGAGCGGTTATCATCAGATTCGCATTAGACCAGGGGACGAATGGAAGACAGCATTCAAGACGAGGGAAGGATTGTATGAATGGCTGGTAATGCCGTTTGGTCTATCGAATGCACCAAGTACATTCATGAGGGTTATGAATCAAATTTTTAGACCATACATTGGGAAATTTGTAGTGGTTTACTTTGATGATATTCTGATCTACAGTGCTAGTAAAGAAGAGCATGTTCATCATTTGCAAAAAGTGTTAATTATTCTTCGTGAAGAACAATTCTATGCTGCTACAAAGAAGTGTGTTTTCATGGCGAGGAGTGTTTTATTTTTGGGATATGTTGTGTCGGAAGAAGGAATACAGGTTGACCAAAGTAAAATCGAAGCTATCAGAGATTGGCCGCAGCCCAAGACGATAACGGAAGTTCGTAGTTTTCAAGGGTTGGCTTCATTTTATCGAAGGTTCATTCCACACTTTAGTAGTGTGATGGCACCTATTACGGATTGCATGAAGGGTAAACGGTTTGCATGGACGGAGGAAGCCGGGGTTGCTTTTGAGCGAATCAAAGAACTCTTGACGTCTGCACCAATTCTAATATTACCAGATTTTCAGTTAGTGTTTGAACTACATACTGATGCATCCAAGGTTGGAATTGGAGGAGTGTTGAGTCAGAGGGGGCGTCCTATTGCATACTTTAGCGAGAAATTATCAGGAGCAAAGATGAGATACAGTACATATGATGTGGAATTTTATGCTGTTGTGCAATCTATTAAACACCGGAGACACTATCTATTTCAGAAGGAGTTTGTTCTTTACACTGATCATGAGGCGTTGAAGCATTTACAAGGGCAAGACAAGATTTCAGCGAGACATGCATCGTGGATTGCATATCTACAACAATTTACTTTTGTTGTTAAACACAAGTCAGGGGTGACAAATCGTGTGGCTGATGCTTTGAGTAGGAGGAATCATTTGTTGACAACAATGAAGGTTGAAGTGACGGAGTTTGACATGTTACCAGAATTATTTGACAATGATCCTTATTTTGCAAAGTTTGTTGATAAAGTCAAGGATGGGGAGACGGATGAGTTTATAATGATAGATGGTTTTCTGTTCAAAGGAAATCGATTGTGCATACCTGATTGTAGATTGAGAATGAAGATTGTTAAAGAGCTACATGAAGAAGGACATGTTGGGAGAGATCGTACCTTACAGTTGATTTCACAATCTTACTTTTGGCCATCAATGAGGAAAGAAGTGGAGAGGTTTGTGGAACGATGTCATATCTGTCAGGTTTCGAAAGGAACTGCAACTAATGCTGGTTTATATATGCCGCTACCTGTACCAACTAAACCTTGGGTTGATGTGAGTATGGATTTTGTTTTGGGTTTGCCTCGAACTCAAAGGGGAAACGATTTCATTTATGTGATAGTTGATCGATTTTCGAAAATGGCACATTTTATTGCTTGTAAGAAGACGGCGGATGTTGTTCATGTTGCTCAGTTGTTTTTCAAAGAGATATATCGACTTCATGGATTGCCAGAATCGATTGTGTCGGATAGGGATACTCGTTTTCTGAGTCATTTTTGGCTAAGTTTGTGGAAGATGGTCGGAACGAAGTTGAAGTTTAGTAGTGCCTATCATCCGCAAACTGATGGACAAACGGAGGTGGTTAATAGATCATTGGGAAATTTGTTGAGGTGTCTTGTTCAAGACAATCTGAAGAGTTGGGACATAAAGTTATGCCAAGCAGAATTTGCTCATAATCATGCAGTGAATCGAAGTACTGGGTTCAGTCCATTCCAGATTGTTTATTCGAGCTTACCAAAGGGGCCGTTGGATTTAACGGTAGTACCACATTCAAAGAAGACAATTAAGAAAGCTGCTGATTTTGTTGATGGATTGACGGAATGTCATAAAATCGTTCAGGAACGATTGGAGAAAGCAAACGAGAAGTATAAACGATCTGCAGATTTGAAACGAAGGAGTGTTGAATTTTATGAAGGTGATTTGGTTTATGCAGTGTTAACAAAAGATCGTTTTCCAGTAGGCGCTTATAACAAGTAGAAAGCCAGGAAAATTGGTCCGGTGGAAGTCGTAAAACGAATTAATGAAAATGCTTATAAGTTGAAGCTGCCAGAAGATGTGTACACTTCTGATGTGTTCAATGTTAAACATCTCGTACCATATCATGGGGATGAACGAGCTGATGTGGAAGAATTTACAAATTCGAGGTCGAATTTTTCTCAACCTGGGGAGGATGATGCAGCGCAGCCCTCATTTGTCAAAGGCATAAGTTGTGACCGAGCTTTGCGACCTAACGAAGAAGTTGTAGGTCGTCTACGACCTAAGGAGCCACGTGAGGAGGAGTTACGACTTAACGGGAGAGGGTTACGACTTAACCAAGTCAGGGAGAAAAGGCTACGACCTAACAAAGCTTTTAAGTCGTTGGTACGACTTAAGGAAGATAAGCGAGATAGAAAGCAGTTAGATCGTGTAGACAAGGGACGACCTACTGATGACGAGTTACGACCTAAAGAAGCCACGACCTACCGTAGGTCGCTGAAGTTCTAACTCGTAAAGACTTTAAGTCGTAAGTCGTGTGAAGATGGTTATATCTTAAGTCGTCAGAATTTCTTAAGTCGGAAAGAAGTATCTCGCATGTTTTAAAGTCGCTGAAGCTTATTACCGTTGAATCTTCTGCCGAGTTAATCTCTGCCGCTGATGGAAGCTGGAGCTGTTGATAAATCGTTACCGACCTATATTAAGTCGTAGGTCGCAACTTTTATAAGTCGTGAGTCATTTGTAATATACATATATGTTGAGTCGCATCTGTTATAAGTCGTATGTCGTCTGTTTTCATATATCGTCTGATTGTAAGTCGTAAGTCGTTGACAGGGTATTGTAACTACTGGTGTTATGTCATGACTCGTAGGTCGTAAGTCGGAACCGACTTAGGAGATGGTGTAATTTTGTTGTAATTTCGTGTGAATTGTAAAACGCCTATAAATAGGCCGTGTGAGTCATTTGTAAAGGTTGTTGATTTTTGAATAAAATTCTCTTTTGTTAGCTTTGTGCTTTCATTCAAATTGGTAGTTGAGTGTAATCTCCTATCTCCTCTTTCGGTTAATCGAGTGCGCTCGATTCAACGATTGTAGAAGCCGATTCGCGGAATCAAGTGCGCTTGATCAATGCTTGAAGAATTGAAGATCTTTGAACCAGTATCGTGCGCGATCAACGAGTTCGGGATAGCTAGAATTCGGTATCTTCGGATCAACGAATTTGGGCATTTCAGTATCTTCCAATCCACCGAATACTACATTCATCGATCTACATTTGTTTTGATTAATCCGCTGCGCCAAATCTCAACTTAGGTTATAACATCATTTAACCACATTTGCTTTTAAATCAAGGATTTAAGTATAGCCGTCCAACCTTGCACCATTTTAATTTTTAGAAAATAGTTTGGATAGTTAAAAATAGTTTTAATAGTTTAAAATAGTTAAAATAGTTTAAAATACTTTAAAATAGTTTAAAAATAGATAAAGTAGTTTAGGTGCAATTAAAATAGTTTTAAATAGATTTAAAATTGACTAAATAGATTTAAAATAGATTAAATGGTTTAAAATGGATAAAATGGTTTAACTAGTTTAAAATAGGTTAAAATAGATTAAATTGGATTACATAGATAAATAGATTTAAATAAGTTAAAATAGTTTAAATTGATCGAAATAGATTAAAATAGTTTAAATGGATTAAATTAGTTTAATAGTTTGAAAATCTTAATAATCAGGAGTTTTAAAATGGAATATCTTTCAACAGTTTATATTAAAATAATAAATCTTAAATTAACATCAAATTTAACTATTTCTTCCATTTCAACAAATCTGGACCATATCCAGATTTCAAATCTTAAAATATCAATTTTAAGCTATTCCAATTTCAATACATTTCAAGGTTACAATTTCAAACGTCTTCAATAACTCAATTTCGATAAATTTCGTTTATACTACAAATTCAACTTTAGAATTCCAAATTAAATCCTTTAAGCAATTTACTTAAAACAATTTCAAACTTTCAAATTTAACCCTTTAAACAATTCATTTAAAACAATTCAGTTTATATAAATAAAATTCTATTTCAAAATATAATTTAGCTGAATTCAAAATTTAAAGATTTAAAATCATTTAATTTAACCAATCCGGTGTCCGTATATAATTTTCTACCCTATGGTCAAGTGATACGGATATTTATCATTTCAATCCGCAAATATTTTAAATTTTACGGGTATATATTATTTCAACCCGCAATCTCAAATTTAATTTCAAATCCATGAAATCGCTCAAGTCTATCATTTCAACCCATAATGATTTCTCTCTAATCTATTAGATCGTTTGGGTATGTGTCATTTCAACCCATAGGAAACTTGCATTGTTATAACAATATAAATATAACATCCAGTCATCCAATATTAACAATCAAACATCCATCACAATCATCATTCAAACCAATAAATAAACAATAACAATCAAACAGTTATCAATGACAGGTATTAATTGGCAATTAAACTTCAATATTAAATTAAATGGCTATTAAATTCATTAAAGGTCAAATTTAACTGGAATGACAAAGTAAATATACCAAACATGAACCAATCAATCTCAAATCACATCATAAATTCAATTAAACTAACATAAGATAATTTAGTAATTATGAGTGGGTTAAAACACTTACCTTTGACTTCAAATCGATTTGAAATCCAAAATAAGGCCTAAAATTGAGCAGTCTCAAAATTCGTCCAAACGAGAGCTAATATGTCCAGAATTTCAATACGATCCCAACGAAACAAACCGCACGTGAATCTGAAGTCGTATGCAGAAGATATGGTGGTTAGAACATTCGACAGTCGAAATTAAATAAAAATTAAAAAAAGAGAACCTACCACCCTTACACAACCACATCACCCCCTTCTCCGTTCAAAGTCGTGACCTCCTGAGAAAAACGCAGCCTCCTAACTCAACTTTAACCGCCAAATGAACGCATCTCCGGCTACCTTAGCCAACGCCACCTCTTCCATCATGACCGTCCTCCTCTGCCGCACCCACGCCTGAAGGCCACCACGCTCGGCCTCCCCCATCGACGCCGCTGTCGCCTCAAAGATTAGGGTTTTCAACCCTAATCGGCCAAATTCGAACGCCTCATGTTGATCTGGATGATTGGACCACCACTAATCGATTCCTGGAAACCCCTCTACAAAACCCATATCCCAATTTCACCAATCGTTGCTTCGATTAAAACCCTCCAATCTGACTTTGACCGTGATTTGTGGTTGAATCGTGCACTGTTATGAAAAACGAACACTAGACATAGGTTCCATTCATTGAGACCTTTATAACGATATATAATTCGATATAGTTTGAGGAGTTTTAATTTTTCGATTTGATTTTGATTTGCAATTTAAATCTAGAAAATAGAGTTTCTGCCATTGAAAAGGAGAAGCAGACAGATGGAATTGTATGTATTGAGATAAGAAATAAAAAGGATGCTAGGGTTTAGAAAGATCTATTTATACGAACAAAGCCCGATAAGAAAATGAACACGTACTGAATTGGTGCGAATGACAATAACGATCCAAAAAGCCCGTTTCGCTTCCAAAACGAAAGTGGGTCTTCTCATATATCAAAATAGATATTTTCGATAATTTTAAATTCAATGGAATAGGTTTCAAGTCGTAATTCCATCGTATGAAGAAGTTAGCTTTTAAAATCAGCTTATTTCAAATTGATTTCAATAAATTGATTTCTACGCATTTCGAGCCTGTACAATCAAACAACAAGTCTGATCACTACGAAACTTGAAATCCTACAATAATTCACCGTTACGGATCCGATGAAACTAGTTCGTTGAAATCCGAGACAATGGCCAAAACGGCTATTTCCATGTTAATTAAATTAATTAATATTAAATTAATTAAATCATTTTTTCAATTCCAATTTTATAATTAACAAATTTTGTCATTTTTGATTACTTAGTAACTTATAATCTTTTTAAAATAAGTTTCCATATCAATTCAATGTTGAATATTACACTAGTTACAGTGTTCAGTTTCAATAGCAATAAATTCAATTGATTATTAAGTTAAATTCCAATAAATCCATTTATTTGATCTTTCATCTTATTGTTCAATCCATTATCATCTCATGGATATAGTTAACATTGGTTTATATCTTATTACATCAAAAATCTACAATTATCATCTTCTACCATATTAGTTGCAATATTTCAATTATATTGAATTTTTGCCAATTTTCACATTAATTATAATTTAAAATCCCCATTAAATTCATTTATCTTGGTTTCACTCTTATTATTAAATCAATTATTGCCTTATGAATATAATTAACATTTCTGTACATTTTATTACATTCACATTTTACAGTTATCGTCTTAACTCATATTAACGTAATATTTAATTAAATTTAATTGTAATTGATTTCCAATTTAACTCAACAGATTAAATAAATAGGTAACAAATAACAATTGTCACCTTTTTTTTAACTTAATCACAGTTATAAGTTTATTATCTTCAAACAAATGTTATAACTACTTATACAACACTGATTTTATCCAATTACAATTAATTACATATTATTTCACCAAATAATATAACATTTGGTTTATTTCCTTATTTGCAATTTATAACCAAGTTTTATGTTTACAATCATTTCAATTAATTGAAACTGCGTTAAAATAATTATCAATTGCCTTAAATTAACATTATTCCATTTCATTTTAGTTATTATTCTCATTAATAAATCACAAATTTTAATTGCTTCCAGTATTAAATTACAAAACTTATTTAATTTATTAAATTTAATTATCGAAAATTATGGGTCGTTACACTCTCCCCCACTCAAAACTTTTCGTCCTCGAAAAGGAAAAGAAGGAGTTAAGGAATTAATATATCTTATTCAAAGCATTAAATTTATAAAAAATTAATTTACATAATTAAATAATTTAAATAATATATATCAATTTATAAAACAATTAAATCCTTTCATATTCAAGTTAAATAAAAGTTTGAAAAACATTTCTATTCTCACAAAATTTTCTAAGTCTAAAATTCACGAAAAATTTCGGCAGAGTCTCCTTTGTACGGAGAGGTCTGGGAGAAATAATAATATCAATAATAATCATATATACATAATATTTCAAAAATAAATATCCCAAACCATAGGAAAACAATATAATATCGCTATAAAACCATAATCCGAAAACGTGCCAATTTGTCGGGCAAACAATGCTTAATTTATGAAACTAAAGCAGAAGTTATTGCTTCTATACCTGTATTTCACTTATATAATCCAAAAGGGTTAGAATTATGTAAAAGATAAATATTTAAGTTGTTTCAATTAATAACAAAACAGATCATCACAACATACAATAGTCACTTTGCAAACAAAACCATATGATCATCACATACAATCAAAGTAATCAATCATACATCCATAGCAACCAAAACAGATGGTTTGTTCGGGTTTAGAAACTTTTAATCATATAGAATGGTAAATAATTACTAAATATACCATACTCTCAATAGTCTTAGATAAAACTTAATAGATTATCCATACATCCTAAACAATTTAAAATATCACTTCCCAATCATCCCATAAGCCAAACAACCAACAAATTCAAATGTCATGTGAGTTTTGCTTATTAATCTCCTTTCATATTATTTACTATTCTTCAGTTTCATTCATTCATACAATGCTTATTTTCATAAATTTACATTCATTATTACAGAATTTTCATTTCTCATTTATTCGTACAATGCTATTTTCCATTTCTTTACATCCATTTACTTATATAAACACTTATTCCATTCAATTATTTAAAATAATCTATGAATTCATTATTTAAGTATTACATACTTTTTATTTCAATTTACTTCACATTTATTATTTACTTTGATTTCCATTTTACATCAATATTCATGTGTGGAGCAACTCATACTTATTTTTTTCTTTTTCTTTTCACTTTTATTTCTTTCACATATAGTATTCACTTTTATTATTTACCTTAATTATAATTAGCTTCAAACATCACCTAAGTTTATAGTTATTTACTTACAGTATTCCTCCTTTCTATTAAATTATAAATACTAGCATTTCAAATTATTAACTGAAGTTTATAATATTCTTATACACCTTAGTCCTTCACTTATAAACACAATTCCATTGAACACTTCGTTTCCTAAGTTTACTTGTATAATATTCTATTACATATTTCTATTAACATTTCAATCTTTAATATTTTGGTAAGTTATATATATATATGTCCTTTAGAATGTAGTTGAATGTTACACAAGTTTGTTTTATTCCTTTAGTTAACAAAATGTTCAATATTTATATTTCTTATTTTTCCTTCATATCTACAAGTTACAAATTTCAATTCTTATATATTCCATTAATCACTTAGCATCTAATTCAAATTACACCATTTAGAAGTTTCCAATTATTAAAATAGTTAAGATTTCATTTTATTACAATAACTAAAAACTACTAATTATCAGAGAGTTTAAGAACTAAATTCCGGATTCATTTCAGTCAATTTGAAAATTATATATATATATATATCCCTTATAGATCAAATCATATTTAGGAATTCAAAATTTAGATTTATTCATCAAAACGGATGTGTAGTAAAACTACTACAGCAGTCTTCCCACTTTGAAACTCGAAAATGAACGTCGATAATGTGTGCACTCATCAGCGAAATTATTTTCCAACGACAGAGAGGGGAGTACAGAACTTATGTCCTTTCAAAATTCCTTTAAAACATTTCTTTCAAATCATATTGAAATATTTATATCAGAAAATACTTTCAAATAATACTGATATTATATTCCAAAATCATTCGAAAGAAATTTTCAAAATCCCGGAACTTAAGTTCTCAAATTTTCAGTCTATATTCATTTTATTTATACTCTCATTTTACAACAAATGTTTATAAAATTTTCACTTCCTAACAACAACATATAACATCCAGCTATATCATTTATAAAGTTATCCATTTATATACAAAATATAATACTAGGTAAAATTATTTCATTTACCCATATTTCAAATTATTTCATTTACCCATATTTCAAAACAATATTGTATCGGTCTGCCCTATTAAGTGTTTAGAAATCCTTATCGATACCATAGCGTCCTATGTACCGATCGGAATTTATAAATACTAAACAGAACAAATTAACACAATATAAAAACATTTTTATAACACTAACAAATACGCGCTCTCATATATACACTCAACGACTCATTCTAGGGTATTACTACCTTATTTCTAATGAGTCAGACCCCACAAAGTTAAGGTTATCGCTAAACCAAAGCTCTGATACCAACTGTAACGACCCACCTTTTTGGACAGTTTAAATCGATGATAGACCACACAAGTCAGACTCAAACCATTCAAAAAGGAGGATTGTTATGGGGTAAATAAGAAAAAAACAGAGAAAGAAAGAAAACAAACACCGAATCTCACAGCGGAAATGCAAAATATATTAATCAAATAAACAGCTCATAAAGTTGTTTTACAAATAATATTTTATTAAACTTTAAAATACAGAATCAGAGTAATATACAACAGAAATAAATAACAATGCAGCAGAATAACATGATATAGTAGCATGAATATAATAAATAGTAATGGTACTAAATCTTCGTCTTCGTCCTCCAGAAAGCAGTTTTCGATACACTGAAAAGCTCAGACTGACCCGAGCGAATTTAAAAGACAAAACACTCGAGTTAGAACTAAAAGATCTTATGCAAGTTAAATCAACAGTAAATAAATATGAGTGTAACGGCGTCAGAGATGTTTATGGGGTTTGACATCTCTTATCTAGTGTCTAACGTGAGTGCAATAACTTAAGAGATGTTCGGGGTTACATCTTCTAAGGATCCGTTAAACTATCTACACACATAGTACAATACGCTATTATAATAGTGTCTACAGCAAAGTAAAGTATTAAAATAGCGTTAAGGCGTTACCCATATCCCCCTTAAAACATTTTATATAATGTCGTAGTCTATACATTACTGTAAACTCCACCGTAAACTCCACCGTAAACTGGTGGGCTATCAGGGAGCACTCCATAGGTACGACACAAACCAAACTCGCAGAAGGCGCGATAAGGCATGTGACACAGCACGCGAGGCAATGCCAGGGTAGGATTATACCGTTTTGCGGATCCGGACTGGTGGTAACGCATAGCAGCTACTACCGCCCACCTCGGAACACACTCCTGTAATCAAAATCGAGGGGTGGCCACCAAATCAATCACAAGTCATAATATGGTATCGAAGAAGCATGTCTGATCGGATGTGCAACCTCACTTGGCCCGGCGTGGCTCCTGTTTTAGTCACATCAAGCTGACTCGCTGGAGTCAGGGCTACATAAATACCTCATACAGAATCGTTCGCCAACCATCCTACTTCATTTTGGAATCTCCACCACGTACACAGTTGTTAAAGTGGTTTTTGGTATTGGCAAAGAGTATGACAATATCTGATCCCGGTCTCTTTAACAACCAAATGCTTATTTCACACCGGATGGTTCTTTTACATTTCCAAAAGTCAATTCATAATTGATATCAAAATATCATATTCGATTCAAACATATCACTTTCGAAATCATATCCACTTTCAAAACCATATCGACAAAAATTAAGTTAAATCTCATTTCAAAATCATCATATTAAATCAAATGTGTCATTTCACCAGAAAATATCATTTAAATCTCAACTTAGGTTATAACATCATTTAACCACATTCGCTTTTAAATCAAGGATTTAAGTATAGCCGTCCAACCTTGCACCGTTTTAATTTTCAAAAAATAGTTTGGATAGTTTAAAATATTTTAAATAGTTTTAATAGTTTAAAATAGTTAAAATACTTTAAAATGGTTTAAAATTAGATAAAAATAGTTTAGCTGGATTTAAAATAGTTTTAGATAGATTTAAAATAGATTAAATAGATTTAAAATAGATTAAATAAATTTAAAATAGTTTAAATGGTTTAAAATAGATAAAATGGGATAATTAGTTTAAAATAGATTTAAAATAGATTACATAGATTTAAAATAAATTAAATAGAAATAAAATACTTTAAAATGGTTTAAATGGTTTAAAATAGATTAAAATAGATAAAATGGGTTAATTAGTTTAAGATAGGTTAAAATAGATTAAATTGGATTACATAGATAAATAGATTTAAATAAGTTAAAATAGTTTAAATTGGTCAAAATATATTAAAACAGTTTAAATGGATTAAATTAGTTTAATAGTTTGAAAATCTTAATAATCAGGAGTTTTAAAATGGAATATCTTTCAACAGTTTATATTAAATAATAAATCTGAAATCAACATCAAATTTAACTATTTCTTCCATTTTAACAAATCTGGACCATATTCATATTTCAAATCAAAACCCAATTTCAAATCTTAAAATATCAATTTTAAGCTATTCCAATTTCAATAGATTTTAAGGTTACAATTTCAAACGTCTTCAATAACTCAATTTCGATCAATTTCGTTTATACTTCAAATTCAACTTTAGAATTCCAAATTAAATCCTTTAAGAAATTTACTTAAAACAATTCCAAACTTTCAAATTTAATCCTTTAAACAATTCATTTAAAATAATTTAGTTTATATAAATCAAATTCTATTTCAAAATATCATTTTGCTTAATTCAAAATTTAAAGATTTAAAATCATTTAATTTAACCAATCCGGTGTCCGTATATAATTTTCTACCTATGGTCAAGTGATACGGATATTCATCATTTCAATCACCAAATATTGTAAATTTTATGGGTACATATTATTTCAACCTGCAATCCCAAATTTAATTTCAAATCCATGAAATCGCTCGAGTCTATCATTTCAACCCATAATGATTTCTCCCTAATCTATCAAAACGTTCGGGTATGTCTCCTTTCAACCCATAGGGAACTTGCAGTGTTCTGATAATATAAATATAACATCTAGTCATGCAATATCAACAATCAAGCATCCAGCACAATCATCATTCAAACCAATAAATAAACAATAACAATTAAACAGTTATCAATGACAGGCATTAACTGGCAATCAAACTTCAATATTAAATTAAATGGCTATTAAATTCAAAAAGGTCAAATTTAACTGGAATGACAAAGTAAATATACCAAACATCAACCAATCAATCTCAAATCACATCATAAATTCAATTTAACTAACATAAGATAATTTAGCAATTGTGAGTGGGTTAAAAACTCACCTTTGACTTCAAATCGATTTGAAATCCAAAATAAGGCCCAAAATTGAGTAGTCTCAGAATTCGTCCAAACAAGTGCCAAAATGTTTGGAATTTTAATATGATCCCAACGAAATAAACCGTGCGTGAATCCGAGTTCGTATGAAGAAGATATGGTGGTTAGAACATTCCACAATCGAAATTAAATAAAAATAAAAATAAAAGAGAACCTACCACCCCTACACATCCACGTCGCCCCCCTTCTCCGTTCAAATTCGTGACCTCCTGAGAAAAAATGCAGCCTCCTAACCCAACTTTGACCGCCAATTGGACGCACCTCCAGCCACCTTAGCCAAAGCCACCTCTTCCATCATGACCGTCCTCCTCCGCCGCACCCACGCCCTGAAGGCCGCCACGCTCGGCCTCCCCCATCGACGCCGCCGCCACCTCAAAGATTAGGGTTTTCGAACCCTAATAGGCTAAATTCGAATGCCTCGTGTCGATCTGGATGATGCAACCACCACCAATCGATTCCTGGAAACCCCTCTACAAAACTCATATCCCAATTTCGCCAATTGTTGCTCCGATTAAAACCCCCCCAATTTGACTTTGACCATGATTTGTGGTTGATTCATGCACTGTTATGAAAAACGAACACTAGATGTAGGTTCCATTTGTCGAGGCCTTTCCAACGATATATAATTCGATATAGTTTGAGGAGATTTAATTTTTCAATTTGATTTTGATTTGCAATTTGAATCTAGGAAATAGAGTTTCTGCCATTGAGAAGGAGAAGCAAACAGATGGAATTGTACATACTGAGATAAGAAATGAAAAGGCTGCTAGGATTTAGAAAGATTTATTTATACGAACAAAGCTTGATAAGAAATGAACACCTATCGAATTGGTACGAATGACAATAACGATCCAAAAGGCCCGTTTCACTTCCGAAACGAAAGTGGGTCATCCCATATATCAAAATAGATGTTTTCAATAATTTTACATTTAATGGAATAGGTTTCAAGTCCTGATTCCATCGTATGAAGAAGTTGGCTTTTAAAATCAGCTTATTTCAAATTGATTTCAATAAATTGATTTCCACGCGTTTCAAGTCCATACGATCAAATGACAAGTCCGATCACTACGAAACTTGAAATCCTACAATAATTCACCATTACGGATCCGATGAAACTAGTTTCATCAAAATCCGAGACAGTGGCCAAAATGGTTATTTTCATGTTGATTAAATAAATTAATATTAAATTAATTAAATCACTTTTTCAATTCCAATTTTATAATTAACAAATTTTATCATTTTTGATTACTTAGTAACTTATAATCTTGTTAAAACAAGTTTCCATATCAATTCAATGTTGAATATTACACTAGTTTCGGTGTTCGGTTTCAATAGCAATAAATTCAATTGATTATTAAGTTAAATTCCAATAAAATCATTTATTTGATCTTTCATCTTATTGTTCAATCCATTATCATCGCATGGATATAGTTAACATTGGTTTATATCTTATTACATCAAAAATCTACAATTATCATCTTCTACCATATTAGTTGCAATATTTCAATTATATTGAATTTTTATCGATTTGCACATTAATTATAATTTAAAATCCCTATTAAATTCATTTATCTTGGTTTCACTCTTATTATTAAATGAATTATTGCCTTATGAATATAATTGACATTTCTATACATTTTATTACATTCACATTTTAAAGTTATCGTCTTAACTCATATTAACGTAATATTTAATTATATTTAATTGTAATTGATTTCCAATTTAACTCAACAGATTTAATAAATAGGTAACAAATAACAATTGTCACCTTTTTCTTAACTTAATCACATTTATAAGTTTATTATCTTCAAACAATTGTTATAACTACTTATACAACACTAATTTTATACAATTACAATTAATTACATATTATTTCACCAAATAATATAGCATTTGGTTTATTTCCTTATTTGCAATTTATAACCAAGTTTTATGTTTACAATCATTTCAATTAATGGAAATTGCGTTAAAATAATTTTCAATTGCCGTAAATTAACATTATTTCATTTCATTCTAGTTATTATTCTCATTAATAAATCACAAATTTTTATTTCTTCCAGTATTAAATTACAAAATTTATTAAATTTATTAAATTTAATTATTGGAAATTACGGGTCGTTATATTTTAACAATATATAAAACCGAAAAATAAATATATGTGAACATGTGTAATCAATGTACAATTGTTAATATAAGGTAATTTCTAATTGATTTCACAACATTTACACAACCATGAACCCACTGATATATTTTAAAATTTGAATACTAATAAGTATGTTTATATATATTACTCCATGTTTCAATTTTTCTTTTTACAAAATCATACTTATTCAAAATGAAAATTTTATTTTATACGTCTCAAAACATGCAATTATTTTAATTAAAATGTTCATTCCATTTTGACACAAAAATGCAAGTTCCTATATTAACTCATTCATTACAATTTCATTCTTGTTTCCTTTTAATTGAAACATTTAAATTAATCTAACTCCAATTAATTTCATTACTAATTTCAATTGAATTCTAATTATAAAACACTATTTTCTTTTCATTTATACTAATTCAAACATGTTTTATAAAATTTCGTATACAACAAAATTTATACACTATTTACAAAGTAAACGTTTTATCTTATAGAAGATCAACTTCTCTAAGATACATTGCAACAAAGAACTTGTGTTATTCTTTCATTAAAACATTCACTCAATTCTTTATTTAAATTCAACATTTGTTATTCCAATTTTTGTTATTAATTTAATATAAAGTAATATTATAAATTTAAATTCTAATGTGAGTTACAGCTTTTATCTTATTGCAATTGTTTGCCATTTAAAATTCAATTGATATTTCAACTTACATTCAATATATTTTCATAATAAAAATCATAAAAAAAATTCTAACAATTTTTATCCAATAATTTATATTAAATTTAATATTTTTAATTGGTCAAAATTTTGGGTCGTTGCACGCCATGTTATCGATAAGGACTTCTAAACACTTAAATGAGGCAAGTCAACATAATATTGTTTTAAAATAGGGTAAATGAAATAATTTTACCTAAATCGTATTTTATATATAAAAGGAAATAATCTTCCATAAATAACCATATAGGCTTATGAAAATACGAATTTATTTATGGATGTATGTTGTTAGGAGATGATATATTTAGTTATCATCGATTATTGTTTGAATTAAACTAGGAACGAATACTTTATGAACCCTAATTCACGAAGCGTTCGATAATTAGATTTAATTGAAATCTAATTACAATGAGAATTGTTTGTAATGGCAAAGATGCAAATTAATGAAATGTTTTCATAATAAGGTAATGGAATTGTATAAGTATATTTATAATATAGCTTATAAATAGAAAGGAGTTAAAAGCTGAGAATTTTAGAATTTAAAGCCCACTGATTTTCAAAATTGTTTTCAAAGCTTTCAGAAGTAATACTATAATTATTTTGAAAGTGTTTTGACTAGAAATATATTTTAAAAAAGAATTTTAAAAGAAATAAAAGCATTAAACTCGCTTTAGTCACTGGGAAATAATTCCGGGGATGACTGTAGCATCGTTAGTATTCATTTTCAAGTTTCTGAATGAGAATTGCTACCAAAAGGAATTTATTTCTGGTTAAAACAAGTTGTTTATATTTCAAAGATATAATTTGATATATAATGTAGATAAGTATGATATTATTTCAAAAAGTTTTGAAATGTAAAATTTGGTGTTTAAATTTTGAGATTTTCAGCTAAGCTGGGTTATAATACGATTATGTGGATTTTGAAGGTATTTGAACTTGTTTGGTAAAGTTTAAAAGTGTTTGAACTTGTGTATAAAAGGTTTGGAAAATAAATAAATATAAACACGTCACGTTTTGACAAGTTGCAATTTCGCGACCTGAAACTTTAAACGGACGTGTAGGATTCAATATAAGTAGGAATTCCTTGAGACAAGTTTTAAAGTATTAACTTTAGCAAATTTTTGTTTTATGGATGTTTATAAACTTAAGTGATGAGTTATGAAATAAAATCAAACTTTAATTTAAGCTAAAGAATGAGTTTAAACTGAGAATTTGAGAACTTAAATCCGGTGCTTTTGAAATTGTTTTCTAAAATATTTACGAATAAAAGTGTTTCAAAAGGATTTTAAAAGGAAATAAGTCTTGTACTCCCTTCTTCTATCGCTGAAAAATAATTTCAGTGATGATGGCCGCATCCTCGACATTCATTTTCGAGTCTCAAATTGGAGGAGGCCACTTAGTAGCTTTGCTAAGCATTTGATTCAATAAACAGATTTTTGATTTAAAATTTTTGAATATGATTTGATGTATATAACAGATATGAGTATATATATTATTTCAAAATGATTTGGAAAGAAACCCGGTATTTAGTTCTTACATTCTCTATAAATTAAAAAAATTCACTTATTGAAATGAGATGAATTAATAAAATGATGTTTATAAATGGTCCAGATATGGATTTATATGAAATGTGTTAAACATAAAGTGAAATATTGAATGTGAATGAAATAGGATGAATAGTATTTGTTGAATGGTTTCTTTTGTTGCAAATTATTGTTATAACTGCTTTTGGCTACATATGATTATTATGTTGTGTAAAGACCCGCAAATTCATACCCCTTTGAGTCGACAATATTTCACCTCAGCTTAACTCAAATTGGACGGAAATACAAATCTTAGGGTAAGAAGAAGAAAGAGATAGAAGAAAAATAGAAACAGCAACACAGAATCTCACAATCGCAGCGAAACAAATATAATATATAATAACAGATTTTATACAAAAGAATCTGTAAGTTTATATACTTACAATCATTAGAGTACAACCATCAATACATCAAATTGGACAGTTATATAACTTGTCCTTACACAGCAGGATATAAGTCAAGTACGGAAAATACGTCTGAAACTTCTCCAGCTAGTCTCCTGAGCTCCATAGCATTTAACCTGAATCTGTAATACTCGGTCTGACCCGAGCATTATAATAAAATAACACCCGAGTCAGTCTGGAAAACCAGCGTGAGAAAAACACACTCAATTTGAATTATTAACTTTTCAAAATCCTTTGAAAACAAAGGTATCTCATAAGACCACGTCATAAATAAACACGACGGGTTTTTACCTTACGATAACCAAAACGATTTTTATCAAAATCATCTGTTATTATAACAGTGTCTATAGAAAGTAAATAGAAAATAGCTGAAATGCTTGCATCTCACGTTTCAGCATAGTTGGGCACAATCAAAATCGTACAGCGCTTATTGGAGAATGGATTCCATCGAATGACTGGGCCACTGGGGTACCGCCCACCACAGTACACCTCTAGAACAATGTACCGAGGACCACGCCGGGATCCTCTGCTACACAAGACCGGCCTACCCCTGACCTAGATAGATCGAATATGTTATCACCCTGGGTGTTCCCATCCTTACCATTGAGCGCTCCTTCCATGCACAACCATATCCATAATAAATAGGTTTTTCCGAGGACATCTAGAAAGGTGATAACATACCCTACTTGGGTGCAACCCACTTAGCCTTGCTGCATCTCCCCTGTTTTAGTCATTCCCGGTTGATGAGGTTCGAGGCTAAGCATTACCTTTCAAGAACAAATATTACTTAGAATGCTCATCGTCCTCCAATGACGATGTTCTGATAGCATTCGTCCATACAAGTTGTCCTGGGTCTGGACAAACCGAATCACCGTCTTCATCATCTTCACGGTATTCATTGGTTACGTTCAAACCGGATCGAAGTGGTTTTCGGATAATTAAATCTGATCCCGGTCTCTTTGAAACGATTAACGAAATTGGCCAATTATTGATAGTCGGTTATTTAACCATCAATTAAACATCCATAAGCAACCATCTGACCTTATTATAAATTTTTCCCAAAATATTTACTTTCAAAATATCTTTAAAGACATATCAATTTCTTTCAACATTTGAAAATAATTTTTCAAATACTTAAATCCGTAACAGGACACTTCCTACATCTCAACACTTAGAAATAATTCCAAATTTCTATTTTCTATACATAGGAAGATATTACCAGTCTTATTTTTCCAAAATCCTTTCAATGATAACGTTGCAGAGAATTATTCCGTAACTTACCCCAAAATCTCTAAAATCACAAATAAATTTCCTCTCCTCAAAATCATATCCTTTTATAAGCCCCTTTTAGAATCCCAAGAGAATTTATAAATTAAATTTTCCAATTACTTTAAACTCTATATATATATATAATATTTAAAGATTAATATATTTTTTTAAACATGTTCGAGTAATTATTTAAAATATCGAAAACACTTTTATAACATTAATAACCCATCTTTAGTTAAACAAATAAATTTTCAAAGCTGATTTTAAAAGTTAAAATTTACTAAAATAAATACTTCATATTTAAAAATCTACTTACCAAATATCTCAATCTCAACTAGTTTAAAATTCCATAGTTTTAAAATAATAAAATTTTCCTTTTAAAACAAACTCACTTCTTAAAATTAAAAATATATTTTTAAAATCCTCAATAACCAATTTAAATTATAACTTCCTCTCGATTTCACAACATATCAATTTATCTTCGCTTCCCTAACCATTACCACTTCAAAAATAAAATCTTCTATTTTTCTCAACCCTGTTTCCATATTCTAATACAAATTCCTCCTATGAATTTATATTCCCAATTATCATATGATATCGAATTTCCTCATTATAAACATTGTTCATTAATTCTATAACCCCTTTGGTTTTACTTGTTTATAAAAACAAATCTTATTTATAAAAATCTATTATATAAATTTATTTCTTATAAATTCCATTAATACTTCTAGTCTATTTTCAATATTGATTTTAACTCCTTTTTATATTTTTAGAATATCACTTATAAATTCTTTTATATAATTTCTTTTTAAAAATCTCCATTTACTAATTCACAATGGTTAAGTATAACCAAACTCAAATATAATTTTATTTTCTAATTCAATTTCTCTAAAATAACTCCAATTCCAATATATATATTTTATTATCAAATTCCCTTTAATTCCTTAAATTTTAAAAATGTATTTATAATATTTGAATTATCACAATTCAGGGCAGTGCTACAAAAACATCCAATAATCCCAATCAGTACAACAATCTATAATAGATTATTTTATACCAATCATATATCACTATATATGAAAAATAAATAAATAATTTGAGGAATCCCATTGGATCCCTCCAACCTGTTTCCTTGCATCCACAGATGTTAATACAATATAAAATAAATACCAATCGCACTTCGAGGGGGATATCGTGGTATATAGGGTCATCCACTATTATGCGGGGCACATAGGGTCTCATCCATTATATTGTGCGGGAATATCACTCCAATACTAATATATATACTACTATATATATAAATAGTCATCCACCGATACTTATAAATTTATCCATCAATCAAGCATCCAATAAATTTAAATTTAAACATTTAAATTTAAATACGGTAATCCAAATGAGTGAGAAATTCTCACCTTGATTTTTATTTGCCAACCATCCAATTTTAAATTTAAATCGAACAGCGTTCAATTTAAATTTAAAAATTTCAACTAACTCCGATAAATCCCAAACTAACTCCAGGTCGCTCATTTCGCAGCTACAAATCCACTGTGACTGTTTCATGATTTTTGGAACCTCGTATAAATAGATTATTCATTTATTTATTACTATAACGAGATAATATAAATTTATTTAATAACTTAAAAAAATTAAATTTACCTTATTACTGTTTACTTCCCTAATCGGTCACCTCCATCTCCCCAAACGCGTTACAGACAAGAAGAAGATAGAGCTCGACCACATACGAGTCCAACCGCCACCACACATAGCTTCTCAACCGGCCCACTGGCCACCATCTTTAAACAAACAGCACCCCATCACCTGACATAAATCGCAAAGCCTTCCTTCCCCTAAACTCCACTGCTGACGCTCCGATATGCCCAACCCCAAAATCAAATCGAACGCGCCCCCTCCATGTTGCCCTGACGCTGCTGCCAACCTCCACGTACGCGGCGTGAAACCAACCTCGCGAACCCAATCGAATCGACGCTAGCTCGCAAATGCCCTCACCTCGCCCCTACTCGAAAACTCAAACCAACATCGCTTGCGACCTTCGATACCCCTGCGACCCCATCCCTGAAACCCTAACAGACATCATCGCCTAAAGTCTCTCCTCCCAACGCGATCGCAATTCAACATAGCTCGAGTTTGAGCCCTCACCTATCGTGCTGCCACTGTCTGCCAGAGTTCGCCTCGCCCATGACACTCCCCCTTCCCGTGCGCTAGTGCTCTTCCTTCGCAAATCGAACGAGATCTCATTCTCGTTCCACTTTTTTTTTAAACGATTGATTTCATTTTCTGATGGGAGAAAGAAGGGTACGAGGTGATTTAAAAAATGAAGGGTTGCGTATTTCAGAAGGTAAGCAGCCTGTAGGATAGGACGTGGACATTGCTAATTTTTTTTAAAATTTTATATTCAAAATATCTCTTTTTACCAACTTAAAATTTTGATCTCCTATCAAGGCGTGCCGCTAGGTGTTTATAGCGTTATACCCCTATTCTGAACACAATGGAAAAGGTTTCAAGTCCTAATTCGATCGTATGGAGAAGATAGCTTTTTGGACCCAGTTATTTTATTAAATTTTCGATATAAATTTCAGCGCGTTTATATCTCGTACGGCTAAATGATAACTCCAAAAGCTACGAAATCTGAAATCCGATAATAATACAATATTATGGACCTAGTGGAACTGGTTTCATCGAAATCCGAGACTGTGTCCCAGATGGCTATTTTTAAATGTCAATTTGAATAACTTTTTTTAAAATTGAACATATGAATTTTAAATTCAATTTTAAAGCTTTTATTATCTTTATTATTATTAATATAAATTTTATAAGCCTTTAAATTATTTTTATCGAGCTTGAAACTAAAGATACAATAATTTAACCAATATTCAATTATTAAATTCAATAATTAAATTATTCAATAAATTGCTATATTTAAATTCAGAATTTATTTTATAAATTAAACCCAAATTTCCATATTCAAAGTAAATCTATAATTCAAATTAAATATTTTAAACCATTTAAATATTCCAAATCAACGTCTAAAAATCTGGATCGTTACATGTTGTATGTTAGTGCTTATGGTTATGGTTTGGATTAAGAATTCATGTTATATGGTCCTATTAAACTCGTGCATGCTTTCTATATCTTTCTATAAGCAACTAATATTCAAATTGAGTTAAGATAGGTACATATGAAGCCGTTTGGATGTATATGCGATTTGACTTGCTTTTGCTCGCTTTAATATGAGCGAACTCACTCATATTAATAATAAAGGTACATGTCTCGGATTACATATCATACTTTTATATTTTTCCCTACAAGATGCCTCATTACTGAGATGTGTATATCTGTGATACATATGTGTGTTGTAAATTTTTGCAATCGAGCCGTGCAAAGGAGACGCTGCCGAAATTTTCTGTAAATTTGAGTGTTAGAAAAATTTTGAGATTTAAAATTTTATAACTTGTTTTACAAATAAGTCCATATCAGAGTGGCATAGCGGAAGCATGGTAAAGGATTTGCAAATAAAATTTTTATGTTTTGTATGTTGATTATTTTGAGTAAAATATATCAAATGTTAGTTTCCTTACTTAATTCCTTTTCGAGGACGAAAAGTTTTGAGTGGGGAGATTGTAATGACCTGTATTTTTAACTATTTTAAATTATTAAATTTAATATGTTTATTGGATAAAAATGGTTGAAAATAAAAATTTATGTTTTATTTATGTAAGTTATTTAATATGAACTTGAATAAAAGGTTGAAATAACCAGTTCGATAAGATTTTAGAAATATTATGCATTGAAGTGTAATTTATGAATTCGATTTAAGAACATCTGTTGTATTAAATTTGAGCGAACATTTTATTTGATAAAATGATATTTGGGGTAAAATTTAAAATGTAAGTTTTATTTGATATTTAATTTTTTTATACTTTGATCTTTTAATTTATAAGCGAAGCATTTATGAAATTAATAAGTTATGTTAGCAACGTTGTTTGTGTAAATTTGTAATAGTATTTTATATTGAATAAGAATAATTTCGAAAGCCTATTAAAATTTTATTTAAACAAGAATGAAGATTTTTAACTTTTAAAATTGAATTTAAAGTGAGTAATTTGATTTTGGAAAACGACTCGTTTTAATTAACGTGTCAAAAATAGTCATTATGGTCACTGTCTCGGATTCAATGAAACCAATTTCATTGGATCTGTAATAGTGAATTATTGTAAGATTTCAAGTTTCGTAGCGATTGGACTTATCGTTTGGTCGTGCGAGCTAAAAATGCGTAGGATTTATGTTAGTTGTTTAATTTTTATAATTTGATTTTGGAAGGCTAACTTCCATAGACGATGGAATTGGCTCCCGATGTATGTTCCATTGAGTCCGGAATAGGGGTATAACCTATATAACGCCTGTCGGAACGCTTCGTTTAGAGTTCGGAAATTTTGCGTGTGAATGTGTTTGTAGTTGCCTATATAAGGACCTCTAATTCATAACCCTAACTTCTAAAAGGACTGGCCGCCACTTTTCTTTTCAATGGCCTGAAACTTTCGTTCGTTCCACCCTGATTTCTCCTTGTCTATTCATTTTTACGCCTCGGCTTTAACACAGAAGTTGTAGAGCTCGATCTCCTCTACGCATTTGACGGTTGGATCGAGACGGAAGCATATGAATTCGCCAGGATTTGGGCTTGAAGTTAGTGCAGTTTTATGGTTTTTTCGCCGAACAGCGACGATAGGCGGAGCGAAACTTCTGGTGATGGTGGAGCATGAAGAGGCTGTTGCGACGACGGGCTTGGATCTGGGTCCGACGGGGTCTGGTGATGTGCGGTTGTCGAAGATCGGTCGTGGGTTTAGGGTTTCGTCCCATGTATTGGAAGAAGGAAGAAACGTGCTGAGGTGCGGATATTAACTTGATTATTATATTAATTATTTTCAGTTACAAGTCGTTTAAAGGGCAACTTTTTCATACGAGGTCGGATTCAAGCGAAACAAGTCACGTTGGACTCGTATCGAAGCCGTTTACGACATGGAATCAGATTAGGGTTTATTTGAATTTGAAAAAAATTCAATTTTAAATAAAGATGAGTGTTTTAAACTGCTCACGAAATACTAAAATATTCTGATGTTAGTTAAATTGAAATCATTAAGTGATTTATTTTTATTGACTGTTGTTTGGTAATTTATTTAACATTTAAATTGACATATGGTTTGAACTGATAGGAATTTAAATTGACATTTAAATCAGAATTGAAATTGAACTGCTAGTTAAATACCTGATATTGATAACTAGTTAACTCTTGTGATATGATATGCACGTAAATGTGCATATTTTTACCACCATATTTAATCTATATAAATTAAATAAATGATCATATCGGGTATTTTAACTTGTTTAAACCAAAATTCATATTATTTTCAAATCATCACATATTCATCTTCATTCAATGGCAAAATGGTCATTTTCGTGCATATATTAATCTGAGAAAATTTAATTAGAAATTTCTATATTATTTTATAGGAATTTGGCTTCATATACAAGTGGTTTCATGAAGATGTATGCATGTACAAGAGTGAAGATAAAGAAATGAAGATAGAAATAATTCAAAGGCATGATAATGGAGGACCTCACCTACCCACCTACCTTAATGTACAAATTAGAGGCTAATGCACATGCTTATGGATTAATGGCTTTATGTACACTTAAATGATGATTAGTAGAAGCTAATGATTTCTTGGCCTCCACACTTTCTCAAGGGTATTTTGGGCATTCCCCAAAAATATGAATTAGGGTTTCATACATGTATAAAGACCCCTTATGTTTCATGTAACCCTCTTCTTCCTTAGTCTCTCTTTAGTTAGTTTATAGCTTAGAAAATAAATCAAAGCTCTCTTTCTTTTCATGGCTACTTAGCCATTTCTTCTCTTATGTAATTCTTTTATGCAATTAAATACATGTTCCTTTTCTTTTCTTGTTTTTTCCTTTCATGTTGTAGTGTAGATTTACATTCATGCAAAGTAGATTAGTTTTAATTCTTGTACATTAGCTTCTCTTTTCCATTAGCTTTCACTTTCCTTTCTTTTTGCTTTCATGTTGCTAGCTACATTTGTTAATCAAATGACAAATATGAGAGGCTAAACCCCTTCAATTTAGGGGTAATGAAGCTCTAATTATGTAGCTTCAACTATTTGTTAATTCATGCTCTCTTTTTGTGCTTAATGATGATCAATGAAGTGTTTTATTTGTTGTTCTTAGTTTGAATTTGATAGCCTATATTGTTGACACCATATAGGCTATGCTTAAACAATCACTAACACAAATGCCTCTTCATCAAAATATGGTTATGACATAAGAAAGTGATTTGAAATTAAAATTTGATGGTCTATATTTCTAATCAATAGTTAATAGGCCATACTTAAAATAGATTTCATTTTCATTTTCAAATTTCATGAAAGTTAGTAAGTGGTTTAAGGGGTGTGTTAAAGTTTGATGGCTTATGTAGGCTAATCAATAGAACAAATATGTCATACTTATGATAAGCACATCAATTAAAGCACTAATGACCATAAAAGAGAGATTATGATTTCATATGTGTTGAACTACATGATCTAGAGAGTGGATTTATTCTCTAAATTGTCATTTAACTCTTATATTTGCATTTCTTTTCTTTTAGTTAGTTAGCTAATTCTCTAATTCTCTAGCTTAACTTTCACTCGACTTTGGTTTAATTTGATTGAATAGATTTTTAAAATCATCAATTCCCTACGGATCGACCCATATTCGCCACGTACTACAAGTGTACGCCGTGCGCTTGCGGTTATATTTTTATTTCAAAAAAAAATCGATGGTTTTCTAACTCGATAGAAATTCCGTCGATTAACAAGTTTTTGGCACCGTTGCCGGGGAGTTGCTTGATTTTATTTTCTATTCTTCGAATTATTTGTTGTTTGATTTTTGTGTGTTTTTGTTGTGAGTGTTGAAATTAAAAAAAATTGTGTGCTTGTGGGATATTTGTTTTCGCTTTGTAGTGTGCTTGTTGTTTTTCTTTCTAGTTGCTTTTGCATTTCTAGAAAAAAACTTCATTGCTTTTGTTTTCAATTTTTTTTTATTGTCATTTTTCATCCATTGCATTTTCCTTCCAGAAAAAAAATTGCATTGCACTGTGATCATTTTAGTTTGCATTTGTGCACTTTTGTTCATTGTGTTCTTTTGTTTCAGATTTTGTGTTCATCTTCATATATATAAAAAATTCATTTCATTTGCTAGAAAATCTCCTTTCATTTCATACTCTAGTTTGACATTTTACAATCTGTTCACTTTTACATTCTCTGTCACATATTTGCACTTCTTTAAGTTGTTTCTATTCTTACATTTTGCATTTGTATATTCCCTCTTACATTTGCAGCTTCTCTCTGCTCATCTCCTACAAAAATTCTTCCTCTACCTTAAACAACAAGCCATCGCCCATTCAACCACTGATCATCACTTGCTTTCTTCCCAACTACTGCATACTCCCCTCGATCACCCAGCCAGAACCACCTCTATCACTTCACAAAACATTTGCAACTGTGCTCCTCCCTGTCACACTTCACAATTCAGATCATCCAATACCCTGACCTCTGCCTTAACATCACTAAACATCTCCTACTAAACTTCTGCATTCACCATCCTAGTCCATACAAACTGTTGTCATCACCATCCAAACTTGAAACTGCCTACATCTCCAACATCAATCAACAAACACAGTCATCGTCTCACTTCGACTGCAACAGAACAACTTCATCCACCATCGTACTGCAACACTACACCAGAGCAATCCCTCTTTACTGCTGACAGAACCGATACAAGCAAACCACCAAAACAAAACATAACTCCAGTCTATAATCAGTGCAGCCACATTATCACCTCTGTCACAAAACATCACAAGCTACTTCACAACAAACCATTCAACAACTTCCTGTACATCAGCCTCCTCCACAAACCCACTCACATTTGCCACCATACAAGACTTTACCATCACACACTATCATTCACCGCTATCTACACCATCACAATACTCCACAATTCAAACTGCCTTGGCTCGACAACAGGCACTCGACAGTAAGCCACTACATCCACAAATTCTACCATACTTCATTTGATCAGCCAACAACCACCAAACACACAACACCACTCCAACATTGCTGCTCCTACAACTTCACAACTACCATTGATTGCACATACCATTGACTGCACACTATCATCATCCACCAGTGGCAACTGACCTGACAAACATCTCTACTGCCATCAACCTGCATATCACTCCAGTAGCATAAATCCAAACTTGCCATTATACTGCAACTCACATTAAAAAACCACCATCATCAGACAACTTGACATCGACCAAAACCACCATCGGACCACCGTCCTTGCTACAAAAATAACCAACCCAGAGCCTACCACTGTCTGCTCAACAATCTACGCCATAACAAATTTCCACGTTCACCCAAACCTCTATCGCGACTTCATCAACATCACCAAATCCAAGACATCGAACATCCAGAACAGTCGACTACGACATTACTCCTGCTCATCACCTAATCACTGCATCCAAACCGAATTACCACCTCACCACAAATTTGCAATTCCATTCGATCAACCTCACTAACACACGCTCAAGAACCCCCTCATACCCAAAACCACCTCGACGCATCCAATTCCTTGAAATCCCAATCACGATCTTCAGCACTCCACATAAAGCCATCAATCCTCGTCGCAACCGCGACTGAAATTCATTTCTAAGTGAATCGTGATTTGAATCTGCGAGTTTCTTAATTGCGGTTGTAATCTGTGAATTTAATTTGAGGGATGATTTGGCGTTTCGATTTTGATAAAGCAGCTGTTTAATGATAAAAGGGTATTCGAAGTTGTGATTCAATTGTGGCAATACCATCTCTGATGGGCCGGGTTGTGTTTAAAATTTGGTGAAGAGATTTTTTTTCTTTTTATTTGTTTTAACTTTGAGTTTTCTTCTCTTCCTTATATAAACACACAAGTTTGTTTGAAAAAAAAACACACGAGCTTTGTTTTGTCTCTCTTCCTTGTATAAAAATAATTTTGGGCTTTCATTTCTTTAAAAAAAATACAAAATATTTTCTTTTAATTTGTTTACTTTGTTTTCTTTTTGTGTTGTTTAATTTGTTTTAGTTTTGTTTAATTTAATTTACCCTTAAAAAAAAGAGAGAGTTTTGTTTTAGTTGGTGTTGTTTTAAAATGCCACCCCTATATATTAAAAAAAATTAAGTAAAACTTCACTTTTAAGTTTCCTTCCTAAAAAAAACTTTGGAATTTGTAAAAAAAAGGTGGGGTTGTTGTGAATTTGTTTGGGTTTAGTTTGTTCTATTTTTTTCATTTATTTTAGTCTTTCTTTGATATAAAAAATTGTATATATTTTGTTTTTATTTCAGGTTGACGAAGCAGAATTTCAGAAGAAGAGGAGTTGCTGCTATAAAACTGCTCCGCTTGCTTGTTTAAAAAAAAGTTTTTTGCTTTCATCTCTAGTTTGTATTTTCCTTGCATTGTTGTTTGCTTGCATTTTAGAAAAAAAATCAAAAATAAAAAATAAAAATAAAAAACCAAAAATCAAAAATAGAAATTTCATTCGTAGTTGCATTGTTAATACATGTTTAATTTCTGCTTTGCATTTCATCCTAGAATTTGTTGATAATAACGGTTAGACATCGATGGCTCTTAATTGTATATTGACAAGTTGTCTTCTTTGAACAATTTACTTTCTTGGTGTCTAGGCTACGAATGAGTAATAACCATTTATAAATATTACGGTGATTCGTAAATATTATAGTGGTTGTTTCTTTGAAGGTACTTAAACCTTCGGCTGCATTGCTACGGTGATTCGTGGTGCACCAATAAATCCTATCCTATACCTGGCCGTGAACTATCTTGTTTATCTAAGACAATGTGTGATTATACAATTTTGGGTTAACTTAGGATAAATCATTGTAATTAACCATTGCATTCATTTAGTTGCATTAGTTCATGCATATTTTAAAAAATATTCAAAAATCCAAAACTAAAAAAAATTGTAAATATTTTTTTTCCCTTGAAATTTTTAAATCCTTTTCCTTTGAAATTTCAAAAATCCAAAAAAAATTAGAAAAACCAAAATCCAAAAAAAAAAATATAACCTTTTCAAAAACAAAAAAAATTTGAAAAACCAAAAACAAAACAAAAATCAATTTCCCTTTTGAAAAATAAATTCTATTTGTAAATATTTTCCCTTTATATAAAAAAAAATTCTTGAAAATGTCTGAGTTTCTCCACTTACATGAATTTTATGATAGTTGCAAAAATCAATATAATCCATATAATTTCACTTCAAATTTTTATGGATATTTCAACAACAACTATTGTTTAAACGATTCGAATTTTGAACCACAAATTTTTCAAAATGACGAACAACCCTCGACTCTTGAAAATTGCATTTCATCTTTACTTGAATTCTCTACACAACAAAATCATGAGATAAATGATTGTGTAATTCTTATTTGTGTAATAACTCGAGTCAAGGATTTCAAAATTTGAATTCAATTCAAAATTAAAACTATTTCGATTATAACCCATGCCAATTCAATTTCAAACTCCAAAATGAATTTCAAACTCAAAATGAAAATGGAAACAACTTTTCAAACAAATTTGGCAGTGGGAATAATCTTAACCACGTTACGATTGAAAATCTTTGTTCTCAACAATTTCAAAGTGAAAATCCTCATGTTAATAATTATAAATTGGATTTTGTTGAGAAAATGAACGAAATTTACGATGATCACACGGATTCGATGTTTGAAACATATATGAAACAACGTGAAAAACAAAATCAAATCCCAACCTGTGACGAGCCAAACAATAATCCATCTTTTACCCAAATCGACGATTTTCAAATAACAACTTTTGAAATTGAAAATAACAATCTTAGTGAAGTTGTTAAAAACACGGTAATTGAGTTAGATTTCAATTCTTTTGAGAGTGTGCAGCCAAATTTGAAATTCGATCTTCCTTTTCTCGATTTCAAAATTTTGAATACGACAACTTTGGATTTTGAAATTGAGATGTGTAATAAAGTTGTTGATAATCCAACAAAGGAAGACGAATTTAATGAACACGAATTTTTTGGACTTTTGGATGACGAGTTGTTAAATTCCGACGGGGAAAATGAAAATCACCATTTTGATTTTGAAATCAATAACTCTGAAGATGTTTTCAATGATAAGCTTTAATTTCAAATTGGTGAAAATAAACTTGAACTTCAATCAATTGTTTTATCGACCCCAAAAATCATTGAAAACAAAACAACTCGTACAATTTTCAATAAAACAACATTCGTTTTTCCAAATCAACGTTCAACTTCGAAATCTTTTACGGTTTGGTTTTCTGCGCTTAAGCTGTGTCTCATATACTTGACGAGACAAATGAATCGGTCTTTGGAAGACCATTTCATTTACTTTTTAACGATATACTTTCTGATGTCATGTAAATAATCATCTTTTCATTTTCATTTAAATAAAGGTTATGTTTTTATTTTTCTCCTTCCAATTGGGTTGACTATGGGGACACAGTCAAAATCAAGTGTGGGGGGAGACTCATCATCATTATTTAATTTTTCATGGTTTATTTTTAATTTTTCTTTCCAAATTTAAAAAAAAAGATCTCAAAAACAAAAAAAACAAAAAAAAATTTAAGCATTTTTTGATTTATTTTTAAAGAAAAACTATAGGATAAATATATGGTTTTGGTTTATTAAATTGAAATTTTTGAAATTTAATTTGTCTTAACAAAAACAAAAATGAAGTTTGATTACAGATAAAAATGGTTTAACTAGTATATAGGAAGATTCATACGTGATAATTATGAAATATATCCTAATTGAAAATCTTTGTTTTAAAAAGTGGTTGATTTAAAGTAAAGGATATAACATTTTTTTTGGTCTTCTAAGTTAAATGATGCTAAGATGATTTTGCGAAACTCTCTCCCTAAAAAAACAAAAACACAAAAAAGAATTCTTGTATATATGTATATATTTTCTTAATAAACACCTAGAGTTATGTGTTCACACTCGTGTGTTCACACTCGTGTGTTCACACTCGTGTGTTCACACTCGTGTGTTCACTCGCCATGCTCTGTACCCTTCTCACGTAAGCCCGAAAGGCAGTGCACGATCGGTATATCTGGCCTCAGTTTACCTGAGTTAGGTGTGTATATAAAAATTATTTTACTAATAACGCCTACAGCCAACAGGTGTTCACACTCGTGTGTTCACTCGCCATGCTCTGTATTCCCCTCACATAAGTCCGCAAGGCAGTGCATGGGTAATATATCTGGCCTTTGTTTATTTGAGTTAGGCATTTGTAAATATTGTTAATATATATGTAATTTTCAAATAAAAACTAGAGAGAGTAAGCAATTAAAACCCAAGCACTATTTTAACTTGTTTGATTTGATTTGTTATTGAAAATAAATGAATATACCACTTTGATAAACTTTGATAATCAACTAAGGATCCATTTCATAGTTACACTTTGTTATCAACCGAAACAACGAGTTAAACTATAGTCTATTTGTTATGATAACTTCGTTTTTATTGGAAATTTTATGGGTAAATGACTTAAATTTTCAAGATAATGACCAAAACTTATATTTAACTTATTTGTGTCTACTTAAAAGTAAATCTTTCATTCGTAAATATTTCCAAAAACTCGCATTCATCTCTTTGTAAATAAATCTTGCATTTTGTAAATATTTCCATCCTGCATTTGGATTTTGTGGGTAGTATCCGCTGAAAACCCTCACGAGACAACACTCGTCCTACTGGGGACACCCAGAGGTTTAACGGCTTGTTGCATATGCTCAATGCATTCATGCTCCCTACGAAAACGGATTTATCTTAGTTTTCCTTTATTTGAGGATGAATAAAAAGATAAGTGTGGGGGTATTTGATGTGCACGTAAATGTGCATATTTTTACCACCATATTTAATCTATTTAAATTAAATAAATGATCATATCAGGTATTTTAACTTGTTTAAACCAAAATTCATATTATTTTCAAATCATCACATATTCATCTTCATCCAAGGGCAAAATGGTCATTTTCGTGCATATATTAATCTGAGAAAATTTAATAAGAAATTTCTATATTATTTTATAGGAATTTGGCTTCATATACAAGTGGTTTCATGAAGATGTATGCATGCACAAGAGTGAAGATAAAGAAATGAAGATGGAAATAATTCAAAGGCATGATAATAGAGGACCCCGCCTACCCACCTACCTTAATGTACAAATTAGAGGCTAATGCACATGATTATGGAATTAATGACTTCATGTACACTTAAATGATGATTAGTAGAAGGTAATGATTACTTGGCCTCCACACTTTCTCAAGGGTATTTTGGGCATTCCCCAAAAATATGAATTATGGTTTCATACATATATAAAGACCCCTTATGTTTCATGTAACCCTCTTCTTCCTTAGTCTCTCTTCAGTTAGTTTTTAGCTTAGAAAATAAATCAAAGCTCTCTTTCTTTTCATGGCTACTTAGCCATTTCTTCTCTTATGTAATTCTTTTATGCAATTTAATACATGTTCTTTTTCTTTTCTTGTTTATTTCCTTTCATGTTGTAGTGTAGATTTACATTCATGCAAAGTAGATTAGTTTTAATTCTTGTACATTAGCTTCTCTTTTCCATTAGCTTTCACTTTCCCTTCTTTTTGCTTTCATGTTGCTAGCTACATTTGTTAATCAAATGACAAATATGAGAGGCTAAACCCCTTCAATTTAGGGGTAATGAAGCTCTCTAATTATGTAGCTTCAACTATTTGTTAATTCATGCTCTCTTTTTGTGCTTAATGATGATAAATGAAGTGTTTTATTTGTTATTCTTGCTTTGAATTTGATAGCCTATATTGTTGACACCGAATAGGCTATGCTTAAACAATCACTAACACAAATGCCTCTTCATCAAAATATGATTATGGCATAAGAAAGTGATTTGAAATTAAAATTTGATGGTCTATATTTCTAATCAATAGTTAATAGGCCATAATTAAAATAGATTTCATTTTCATTGTCAAATTTCATGAAAGTTAGAAAAGTGGTTTAAGGGGTGTGTTAAAGTTTGATGGCTTATGTAGGCTAATCAATAGCACAAATATGTCATACTTATGATAAGCACATCAATTAAAGCACTAATGACCATAGAAGAGAGATTATGATTTCATATGTGTTGAACTACATGATCTAGAGAGTGGATTTATTCTCTAAATTGTCATTTAACTCTTATATTTGCATTTCTTTTCTTTTAGTTAGTTAGCTAATTCTCTAATTCTCTAGCTTAACTTTCACTCGACTTTGGTTTAATTTGATTGAATAGATTTTTAAAATCATCAATTCCCTGCGGATCGACCCGTATTCGCCACGTACTACAAGTGCACGCCGTGCGCTTGCAGTTATATTTTTATTTCGAAATTTTTCGACGGTTTTCTAACTCGATAGAAATTCCATCGATTAACATTATATATTGACTATTTTGGATGTTGATTATGGTGGATGGCTATTGGTTGATATTTTGGATGATTGGATGTTTATTTATTTTATACATATCCTGTTATCACCATATATATTATTTGACAGCATATAAACTGTTATTTGAATTATATTCGAATAAATTAAGAAATAGGTTGAAATGATACATACCTATGACACTTTGATTTGGATTGAAATTATATATATCCATCCCTTCAATTAAAAGTGATATAACTGATCACTTGGCCATAGGATAGGGAATTATATACGGACAGCGGATTGGTTAAATTAAATGGTTTCAATTTCTTGAATTTGAATCCGTTTAAATGATTTTGTTTTAAAGAAATGAAAATCGAATTTATAAAGATTGAATTATTTTCAAATTTGAGCTTTGAAATGTTGAAGGTGAAATTTGTGAAAGAAATTGTTTAAAGAATTTATTTTGGAATTTGAAGTTATAATTAATATACGACTTGAATTATGAGAATTGAATTGCTATAAAGGTTTGAACTTTATTCGAACTTTGAAAATTTATCTTGGTTAAAGTAATATAGATTGATATTTCAAATTTGGGCTCGGAGTTGAAATATTCGAAATTGAATTAATTTAAAGATTTGAATCTAAATTCGAACATTGAAGTTTAATTGGATTAAAGTGATTTTAAATCGGTATTTTAAAATTGGACTTGAAATCTATAAAATTTGAAATGGTTTAAAATGAGAATTGAATTAAAACTTAAGCCATGAACGTTGAATCAGATTTGAAGTTAAAAATGAACGTTTTGAATCTGAAGTTAATTCGAATTGAAATCGAAATTGGAGTTAAATCGAATTGAAATCGAAATTGGAGTTGATTTGAATTGAAATCGAAGTTGAGTCGAATTGAATTAATTTGAGATTAAAAATGATTTGAATTGGAAGATTTGAAATTGAATCAGTTCGATTGAAATTTGGAAATGAGTCCAGATTTATTGGAAATGGAAAGAAACAGTTTTAAATTTGAAACTATTTTCGCTATAAAATATTTTACTATAAACTGTTTGAAAATTCATCCGTTTAAATTTTCAAATTATTTCAATTTTCGAACCATTTTAATATATAACCCATTATCAATACTCAAACTATTTTAGATATCAAGCAATCTCCAAACTATTTCAAGCTATTTTAATATCTAAACTATTTTAACTATTCAAACTATTTTCAAAAATTCAAACTGTTCGTGTTGGAAACTGTTTATATTTAAATCGTTGATTTAAATACGAATGTGGTTAGAATGAAGTTATAACCTAATTCGAAATTCGAAATGATTTTGAAATGAAATTGATTTCAAAATGAATATAATGATTTTGAGGTGAAATTGATTTCATGGTGAATAAAATGATATTTTGAAGTGAATATGACATATTGAAGTAAATATGATATTTTGAAGCGAATATGATATTTTGATATCAAGTAATGATTCACTTTTGAAATGTAAAAGAACCAACCGGTGTGTAAAACGACGTTTGGTTTTTATAGAGACTGGGGCTGATTATTGGCGTACTCTCTGTCAATGTTCAAACCACTTTAACAATTGTGTACGTGAAGGAGAGTCCAAAATGAAGTGGTTGGATTTAGTGTACGTTGCTGGATTTGAAGAAAGAGAACGATGATGGATAGCCCCGACACTTATGTCAATTTGAAATGACTAAAACAGGACGGCTTGCCAGGGCCAATGAGGGTAGCTACCTCTAGCGGACATCTGTTCTTCGATTTTCTTTTTTGACTCGGTCCATACTATTACCCTTGATGTTGGTTTCGATTGGTGCACCTTGATTTGGGTTGAACTCCCTTTGACTCGATATGGGATGGGTGGATGCGGTCGATGGTCGTGGCTATGATGTGTTACCACCAGCCTTGCGACCCGAACTGGTAGTATTCTACCTTAGGCATTGCCTCATGTGCCTTGTTATACTTTTATCTTTATACGAGACCACTACGAGTTTGGTTTAGTGTTTTCATATCACAGCGCATCCATATCCCCCAACGTTCCAGTGGGGTGTTATATGTAAACTGTTATAACCCACCTTTTCGAACCCTAAAAGTCGACACTAATACATCCACGGTATTCACGTGTCGAACAACTAAGTACCAAAAAGGAAGATTGTTAGGGGAAAAAGAGATAGAAGAAACTAAACAATCACAGAATCTCACAACGCAAGGGAATAATATATATTAATCAACATAGTACTTTACAAAGTCATTTACAAAATGATACGTCGGAGTCATACTAAAACAATTTCTAACCTAGGACAGTTATAACAGCATGTCCTTACATAACTGATACAAGATACATATAATACAGCGGAAAAAAAATAATAACAACTAACTATCGGTGAACCCTCCTACTCCAAGCTCCTCCAAAATGCATCCGTAAGAAACCTGAACTACTTGGTTGCTCGTAAAATTTTGAGCACCCAAGAATTTAGGGAAAGAAAATAAAACTCCGGGTCAGACATGGGTCTGGTGTGAGTAAACTTAAATAACTGAATTATTATGTTTAAAACCCATTTAAAATCAAAGGTATCTAGTAAGACCACGCCGCACATAAACACAGACGGGTTTTTACCTAATGATAACCAAAACACTTTTTATAGAAAATCCAATGATATTATAATAATGTCTAGAGGTCAAAGTAAAATATGAAAATAGATTAAATGCTTGCATCTCACATTTCAACATATTTGGTATACAACTAAAACTGTACGGCGCTTATTGGAGAATGGATTCCATACAATGACTAGGCGTTGGGGTACCACCTATCACAGTGCACGTTTAGAAAATGTACCAAGGACCTCGCCTTGATCCCCTATCAACACAAGACCGGCCTACCCCTTATGGGATAGTACCGAATATGTCATCACCCCGGTTGCTTTGCAACCCTTTTTATCGAGATCTCATGCACAACCAATCCATAAACATGTAAATGTATCTAGAAGGGTGACGACATAACCTAATGGGTGCAACCCACTTAGCCTAGCTGCATCTCACCTGATTTTCATTCATTCCCGGTTGATGAGGCTTGAGCCTACGTTTTACCTTTTTTAATAGCAATCTCACTTGGAATGCTAACACTGCCCTCCAGGCATCGATGCAATGCTAGCATTCATCGATACAAGTTGTCCAGAATAAGGACAAACCGAAAGCACTACTTCTACTATATCCATTTTGGAATCACCCTTGGGATTAGTAGCAAGCAGCCATTGCACTTCAATGCTCCATCTTCGATTCCATATTCTTCAATATGTCTTCAGTTCGAAACGCTTGAGTTGGATCAAAGTGGTTTTCGAATAACAGATCCGATCCCGGTCTTTTCGAAACAATTTTCGATAATTTCTGGTAAACTCAATCCCGGTTCTTTAGGAAATAAGCAGATAAAAGATAAGAGCGGAGTTCACCTCCTAATCGTTAGTGGACGGATTTCCTTATCATTTATCTTAGAAGAACAAAACGAATTTATACGTACAGTGTAGCACCACCGACGGTAATTGTACCATAAAATTTCTGTGTTTCTCCTAGATATTTCCAAAGTTGCATTTTGGTCCAGATTTGATAGTTGGTTATTTAACTATCAAATAAACAAACAATCAAACATTGATTCAATTCCATATGGGATCCTCTACGCCTTTATTAATTAATCTTTAATTAATAAAATCACTTTATAAACTTTGTAACGACCCTGAATTTTTGACATTTGAAATTTTAATATTTAATTGATTTTAAATATTTGAATGTTAGTTTAATTTGAAATTCAAATATCAGAATGAATTTGGCGATTTAATTATTGAATTTAATTTACTGAAGTTGGGTAAAAATTTGAATCTTCAGTTTTAAGCTGATTAAAAATATTTTTTCAAGGCTTAGAAAATTCATATTGATTATACTGAAGATAATGGAACTTTCAGAATTGAATTTGAAACTGTTTTGTTCAGTTTTGAATTTTTATCGTTTAAATCGATATTTAAAAATAGCATTCTGAGGCACAGTCTCAGAATTCGACGAAACCAGTTCCGTTGGATCCGTAATATTTTATTATTATTGGATTTCAATTTTCGTAGTGATTGGAGTTGTTGTGTGGCCGTACGATAAGCAAACGCGCTGAAATTTATATCGAAATTTAATTTAATAGCTGGGTTCAAAAAGCTATCTTCTCCATATGATCGAATTTGGAGCCAAAACCTTTTCCATTGTGTTCGGAATAGGCGTATAACATTATGAACGCCTAGCGGCATGCCTAGATAGGAAGTCGAAATTTTTGACTTCATTTTCGAGTCGATTCGAATTTGAATTTAAATAAATTGATACATTGTTTAACCAGTTGAAATTATTTCATGTCAATGTTTTTCCTTCAAATCACTGTCCCCCACTCATACACGCAACACACCTTTCACCTTTACATCAACGTCTCGCTCTTTCAAAATTTTCGTACCCTCTCCCTTTCTTTTTAAAACCCAAACCAGATAACAAAAGGAAAAAAAATGGCTGAACGAAATTCTTCCCTCCCTCTTCTCAGATTTCATTCTCGACTCGATGCCGCAGTTAATAAAAAAAATACGAGGGAAACGAATCGGTTTCAAAAATCCAAATCGCGTACAAATATTTCTCCTTCTTCTCATCAATTCGCGAAATCGATTTCACTCGAGATTTGGGTTTAGGCTTCGCAAACGAGTGGCGGCAGTCGGCGTCAGTGGAGGTTCGAGTCACAGTCGAGGGTCGGTGGTGGAACGCACGTGCGCTCGCGTGAGTTGTGGAGGTCAACAGTGCATGGGTTTGGATGTAGGTGTGGCGGCGAAGACGGTGGGGTCGTCGTGTGTTCGCGATGGTTGTTGAAGTGGAGGGGGTGTCGGCATTTGATCGACGGAGGCGGTGGGGATGTCGCGTACGTCTTCTCAAGCCTAGAACGAGTTCGATTTTATCTGCTGTTTGGCAGTGAGGTATTTAGCCTATTTTAATTTTTATTTATATACATGTAGACCAGAAAAGAAAAGAATGATAATAATAATACAGTGAAGTAAATTATTAGTGTTATATACAGTAAAGGCGAGCTCTGTTTTAATCTATAGATAGGGGATAAACTGTAAACAGAAAATTAATATAAGAATTTATAGAAAATTAGATTTTTAATATAGTTTATTTTTATAAGTGTATATATATGGTTTCAAAAGAAAATATACACATGCATGTTTGAAACTTATATGGAAATGAGATTTTAGTTTAGTGGTAAGGTATAAAATCATTTTTAAATAAACAGAAATTAATTTATATATAGATAGGATTTTGAAAATAAATGTTTTAAGTGTTAAAAATATTTATTGAAGAAAATTTAGTTTCAAATTTAATTTTTAGTTAAATCAAATTTATTAAAAGGAAATGGTTTAAATTTAAAAATATTAGTTTAAATAATCATTAGTTGATTAAAATTAATAAATAATAATTGATTATTCGATTTATTTCGAATATTAATAGATTGTATAAATTGTTTATACAAGGTTAAAAATGGAGAAACAAGCTGAAATGAAAATGGATTGCAAATTAAAGCAAAGGTGAGATCTTCTCACTCAAATTAAAAGTTTGGATTGCAGTTATTGATTGATTGCCTGATTGTGATAGTATATATAGTAGTATATAGCAATATATATATATTGGAATATATATATATATATATTGGAGTTGTTGATTTCCCGCATTATATAGCGGATGAGACCCTATGCGCCGCATAATAGCGGGTGATATTTTATAAATCCCATATACCGCGATATTCCACCTCGAAGTGGAATTGGTATTGTGCTAACATCTGTGGATGCAGGGAAACAGGTTGGAGGGATCCAACTGGATTCCTCAAATTATATGAATTTGTTTCATATGTTGTATGAATTTGTTTCATATGATGTGTGATTATTTATTTATAATCTGTGAATGATTATATCGATGATTGAATGTGTTGAAGGCTATAATTTAGTCGAATGTATTTTTGGTGTCGTTGGATACCAGAAATAAATAAATTTTGATTTTTGAAATTAAAATTGGAAATTTTAAGTAAATTCTTTTGAAAGAATTGGTTGAATTTCAAAGAAGGAATTTTAAAGCATAAAGTTGATTTTTGAAATCTTATCGAATTATTTCCAAAATATGGGAAAAGATTTATATAAATGGATTTTGAATAGTATTATTCGAAAGTTGGGAAGTTTATTTAAAATGGAATTTTAGATGGTTTGGAAGAGATAAAGGAATTTATTTTAAAAAGTGATAAATTTGTTTGAAATCCAATTGATAATTGATTTGGTATTTGAAAATAAATCTTTGGAAAATCGATATGAAAAATTTATTTGGTGTTGAATTAAAATGGATTTTGTGTTGAAATAAATTTAGAAATCGATTTGCAAATGATTTGGTATTTGGAAATAAACTTAGAAATCAATTTGTAATTGATTTGGTGCTTGAAAAGAATTTTGAAAATCAATTAGTAATTGATTTTGTGTTGAAGTAAATCTGGAAATCAATTTGAAAGTTGATTTGGTGTTTGAAAGTGAATATTTGGAAAATGATTTGAAAATCGTATATAAGTGAACATTTGGAAATTTACATTCATAATGGAATTTGTAAAAAAAAAGGGAAATTTGTTTTAAAAATAAACGCTGATTTATTTTTAAAGTGTGGAAATAAATTTACAAATTTGGAATGTAAATTTGAAATAAATCGATAAGGATTTATTTAATTGGTTTAAATGGACCATTTTGTGATGAAGTGTGAAAATGTGATTTGAAATTGGTTTTCAAAGTGCTGAAGTGTGAAAATGTGATTTGAAATTGGTTTTCAAATGTTGAAGTGTGGAAAATATATATCTTGTGAAGATATTTTGAAATTAAATAATTTGGGAAAATTATTTAAATTGGTTGATTATTGTGAATGTTGTTGATAGTTAAATAACCGACTAACGATATTTGCCTTTGAAATGGCACTTGAACTTGTTTTTAAAACAAACGCTCATTATTCGGTTAAGCCGGGAGAGGACTTTGTGTCATATAACCCATTCCGAATAGTGATACGTCGTGAATGGACATTATTTGAAGACCGGTGTGAAGACCGGGTTTTTTCGAAAATGAAAGGACAACCTGTCGAATGTCTTTGCACCGAGTTGCTCCGGTATAGAGATTTATATCACTCTTCTTGTGATGGGAAGTCCGGACGTGATTAGTGAATACCCGGATTGCAAGGGCTTCTTTGGAAGTGCCTTTGGTTCTGTTCGAACCCGGAACAGACTTGTATGGATGTGTGTCTGACGTTACACTTTGAGATGTAAAGCTGGTTTCTATCAAATAGATTTCTGTTGGTGGCGGAGAATTTATTCTCTTAGCTTAACACCCTTCTCTGAGACGTACGAGCTCAGAGGTTATGTAGTTTATGGTTACTAGTGATACATTTTCAATTTGGTAATGTGGCATACGAAGTGCTGTTGATCATTTGTTGATCAAAGCATGGCTTTGTGAAAAAGCGTAGCTTTGTGGACAAGATTTCGTCGAGCCTCACAACCCGATAATGGTCGAAATAGGAATGTTGCGGCAAGGTTTTAGGGGTCGCGCCCCTAGGGTATGTCATTTCCTTCTGGATAAAAGGTGATATCATGGTATGGAGCCCAGATATTTTACCTATGTTGATGCTGCAAATTTATTATACTTTGTGGTTGTTGCTTTGTGGTTGAGGATCCTCGGATAAAGGTCGGTAACGACCGGTGGATGGCATACTTGTGTGTTGGTTACCTAGTTACAGCTGTACAGCGTGGGGTAGTGTCAGTGTGTTGGTTACCAAGTTACAGCTGTACAGCGTGAGGTAGCGTCGGCCTTGTGTTTGCAGAGATCCGGTTAGGTCCTCGGGGCGTCTTTCTAGAGGCGTTTTCATTTCGGTGTAAGGAAGTTCCTTTGCTTGAACATTTGTTGGAAATCCAAAGAAAACAATACGAACCTTGTACGGTTTTAGTTGTATTACCTGCTATGGAATGTGGCGGTAACCTGCTATTGAACATAGTAGCTATAGTAGCCATACAATAATGGTTGTATATTGGCTAAGATTGATATTATACTTTCGAAATGTTTTCCACACTAAACATTAATAATAATATCAACTGATCTTTCGTAGTAAGCATCTTTGACTAACATAAGGAGAAATCTCCTCCAATTCTGCGTTTGCATTGTGTGTGTGGCGGGAGGCCTTATGGTAGTTTCATTTTCCAAAAGCATTGCGAATCTGTTTTATTTTCTTTGTGAAAATAACTGTTTTACGATCTCACACCAGTCACCATGACTGACCTGGAGTTTATTGTTCCCTTTCTAAACTCTGGGTGCCCATAATTTTCCACACGGGCAGCCTAGAGTTAGGTTATCAGGATATTCTAGATATTCTGGAGCCTTGGAGATGAGCTGGATGGCAAGACGTACTCCCGTACTTATTTATTTATTCCGCTATGTATTCTGTATGTGGAAAAGTTTATATAACTGTCCAGTGATGTGTATTGCTGTAAACTCTGATGATATGATGTAATGTATAAACTGATGGTCTTTTGTTTTAAAGATTATTCATTCATCTATTATATATTGTTCCGCTGCGAATGTGAGATTCTGATATTGTTTCTGTTTCTGTTTCTGTTTTTCTGTTCTTTCTTTTCTTCTGTCTTCTTCTACCTCTTCTTTTTAATCCTAATGGTTCGGTTTTCCGGCATTCGATTGCGCGGCATTTTATACAGTGGACGTATTAATGTCGACTTTCAAGCATCGAAAGATCGGAATATCGTTACATGTGGTATCAGAGCAATTGGTTAAGAGACAACCCTGGCTCTGTTGGGTGTTACTCATTAGAGATAGAGTCAGTAGTACTATAGAATGAGTGTGAGTGTAATAATAGATATGAGCGCGTATTTGTTAGTGACTACAAAATTTGTTTTGTATTGTGTTGACTTATCGGTTGATTGTTTGTAGATTCTGGTCGGTGCAGTCTGGCCAACTGTAATCGATAGGGGTTTCTAAACTCTTAAACAAGATAAACTGACACAGTATTGTTTAAATAGGGTGAATGAAATAATTTTTCCCAAAACTATTTTTGTATAGAAAAGAAATCATTTTCTATGAATTATTATAGTATATGGATGCTTGGTTGTTAGGAAGTGATAGTATTGAAATATTATCATTGTTGTATGGAAATTGAATATGAAATAATGGTATAACCAAAGATTTGGAGATAAATTCATTTAACAAACGAAATTTATAAATATGAATTGAAAGATAAGGAAATAAAATTCATATACGAATGGGATTGGTAAATGTAAATTGTAAATGTGATTTATAATTTGAAATAGAATTCCAAGAAAATATTTGAAATAAATTCATTAATGAAATGAAGCTGGTATGTGAATTTATAAATGAGTTTTATAAATTGAAAGGAAATGTGAGTAATTGTTAAAAAGACTCTGGAATTTCTTTAAAGTGTTATGGAATGTAAATAAGTTTGATAACTTATAAAATATTTGAAATTTGATTGGAATAAGATTCAAATTGAAAAGGAATGAATTTGTAAATGAATAAATGAGTTTTATAAAATGGAATGAGATTTGATTTGAATCAAGTCGAAGAAAAATCCGAACTTGGAAAAAATAAAATAAAGTGGATTGAATTCAAGTAAGCAAACTTGATAATTTATTGATTCATGAAATAATGAATTGGAAGTTGAATTAGTTAAATTAAAATTGAATTGTGAGCTGAATAAAGAATGGTTTGAATTTCTATGTAAATTCAAGGAAGTAGGGAAAAATGAATTGAAAATTCCTTGTTGTTGACAAAATAAATTCAGGATGAATTGAATATGGAAATGTGAAATTTAAAATGGATAAGTGAATATACTAATTGAATTAAATTAGTCGATGGAATGGATTTGATAAATGAAAAATTAAATCAAAGATTTAAATTGGAAATTGTTTACAAGGAAAATATAACTTGAGTTTTGAGTTGAAATGATTTAAGCAAAATTTGGATAAATGCTCGACTTAAGGAAAAATTGTGAAATGGAATTAAAATAAATTGAATTGGTATCAATTTAAATTAGTTATAAACTAGATTGGATATTCTATTAAGTGAATATTGTCGAAATTTGCATAGAAACGATTGTCGTTTGACGCAAACGGAATTGTATCAAAATCTATGAGTTAATAAAAGCAAATGAAATTGATTTTTGAATCAATTGAAATGGATATGAATTCGTTTCGCTTAAAATGAATTGGATGTAAGAAAGTGAGTTGTAAATCAATGGAATTGAATAGAAATGGTGTGTGAATTGGTCGTAAGCGATTAAAATTATATCGAAACCATATAAATTGTTTATGGGAATTATTTTGAATGTTTTGTTTATGAAAACTATGTGTTTACTATTGAAAATATGTGAAGTGTTAATAGATTTTTTATATTTGTCACTTACGTGTTTAAACTGAGTAAGTACAGGTTTTTGGAAGCCGTTTGGCTGCATTGGTTGCGCAAATAGAAAAATAAATAAGCCGCTTTGCTTAAAATGCTAATAAAGGTACGCCTACGCAATACAAACTAGGAAATATAAACTGTTTTTGTTTTTCCGAACGAGTGGGTCGATGTACATATATTTATATCTTTTGTCAAATTGCAAAAGCTCCTCCGTACAAAGGAGACTCCGCCAAAATTTTCTGAAAATTTTGGGAGTTAGAAAAAATTTTGAAATTTTGGAAAATTTTTGTTAACAGAAAAATTGATATTTCAAATTGTAATGGAAACGTAGGAATTGAACTAGAAATTGAAAACCATTGTTTTGGTCGAAGTTAAAATTTTTGGAAAAAGTGAATATCGAGTTTCACTAAATGAATTTTTGGTTTTTGAAGATAAAATGAATTCAAATAGAATTGAAATTGTAAATTGAATTCAAATGGAATTGAAAACGCAAAGTTGAATGAAAATGAATATATAACTTTGTTAGTAAAGTGAAAATAAATATAAGAAGTATGCAAATACTTGTATTGAACTTAAGAAATGAATGGTGGAATTCTTAAGTAAGATGGGTATTGGGAATCCAATAAGTGAATTTGACATTGTTGTTAAGTAAAGTACAGGGATTCTAAAGGCTATAGGAAAATGGAATTGGATTTTGATTTCGAAGGTAAATTTGAAATTGTTCGACAATAAGGTATGTATTTAAAATTTCTGTATGAAATTTGATGGGATTCTGATTTTGCCACTTGGCATTTTGTTTTCTTTTGGAATTTGGGAGTCCATAGGGACATTTTGTAGTGGTACCGAGTTAGCTGCGCAAAGGAGACGCTGGCGAAATTTTTCGAAAATTTAGAGAGTTAGAAAATTTTTGAGAAATTTTGGATAATTTGAAATTCGAATTTAAATTTGAATTTGAATTGTGAAGTAAATTAAAGTTGTTGGAACTTATGGTTGAGTTTGGAAAGTTAGTTGAAATGATAACAACTCTCTAATAAAAGGATTTATTTTGGCAAGTTGTTGAAAACTATTTGGTTTTGGGAAAATGACAAACGGGTATTGGATCATTCTTCTTGACTTGTAATTTCGGGACGAAATTCTTTTAAGGGGGGAAGATTGTAACGACCCTGAATTTTTGACATTTGAAATTTGAATATTTAATTGATTTTAAATATTTGAATGTTAGTTTAATTTGAAATTCAAATATCAGAATGAATTTGGCGATTTAATTATTGAATTTAATTTACTGAAGTTGGGTAAAAATTTGAATCTTCAGTTTTAAGCTGATTAAAAATATTTTTTCAAGGCTTAGAAAATTCATATTGATTATACTGAAGATAATGGAACTTTCAGAAATGAATTTGAAACTGTTTTGTTCAGTTTTGGATTTTTATCGTTTAAATCGATATTTAAAAATAGCGTTCTGAGGCATAGTCTCAGAATTCGACGAAACTAGTTCCGTTGGATCCATAATATTGTATTATTATTGGATTTCAATTTTTGTAGTGATTGGAGTTGTTGTGTGGCCGTACGATAAGCAAACGTGCTGAAATTTATATCGAAATTTAATTTAATAGTTGGGTTCAAAAAGCTATCTTCTCCATACGATCGAATTTGGAGCCGAATCATTTTCCATTGTGTTCGGAATAGGCGTATAACATTACGAACGCCTAGCGGCACGCCTGGATAGGAAGTCGAAATTTTTGACTTCGTTTTCGAGTCGATTCGAATTTGAATTTAAATAAATTGATACATTGTTTAACCAGTTGAAATTATTTCACGCCAATGTTTTTCCTTCAAATCATTGTCCCCCACTCGTACACGCAACACACCTTTCACCTTTACATCAACGTCTCGCTCTTTCAAAATTTTCGTACCCTCTCCCTTTCTTTTTAAAACCCAAACCATATAACAAAAGGAAAAAAATGGCTGAACGAAATTCTTCCCTCTTTCATTCTCGAATCGATGCCGCAGTTAATAAAAAAAATACGAGGGAAACGAATCGGTTTCAAAAATCCAAATCGCGTACCAATATTTCTCCTTCTTCTCATCAATTCGCAAAATCGATTTCACTCGAAATTTGGGTTTAGGCTTCGCAAACGAGTGGCGGCAGTCGGCGTCAGTGGAGGTTCGAGTCGCAGTCGAGGGTCGGTGGTGGAACGCACGTGTGCTCGCGTGAGTTGTGGAGGTCAACAGTGCATGGGTTTGGATGTAGGTGTGGCGGCGAAGACGGTGGGGTTGCCGTGTGTTCGCGATGGTTGCTGAAGTGGAGGGGGTGTCGGCATTTGATCGACGGAGGCGGTGGGGATGTCGCGTACGTCTTCTCAAGCCTGGAACGAGTTTGATTTTATCTGCTGTTCGTCAGTGAGGTATTTAGCCTATTTTAATTTTTATTTATATACATGTAGACCAGAAAAGAAAAGAATGATAATAATAACACAGTGAAGTAAATTATTGGTGTTATATACAGTAAAGGTGAGCTCTGTTTTAATCTATAGATAGGGGATAAACTGTAAACAGAAAATTAATATAAGAATTTATAGAAAATTAGATTTTTAATATAGTTTATTTTTATAAGTGTATATATATGGTTTCAAAAGAAAATATACACATGCATGTTTGAAACTTATATGGAAATGAGATTTTAGTTTAACGGTAAGGTATAAAATCATTTTTAAATAAACAGAAATTAATTTATATATAGATAGGATTTTGAAAATAAATGTTTTAAGTGTTAAAAATATTTATTAAAGGAAATTTAGTTTCAAATTTAATTTTAGTTAAATCAAATTTATTAAAAGGAATTAGTTTAAATTTAAAAATATTAGTTTAAATAATCATTAGTTGATTAAAATTAATAAATAATAATTGATTATTCGATTTATTTCGAATATTAATAGATTGTATAAATTGTTTATACAAGGTTAAAAATGGAGAAACAAGCTGAAATGAAAATGGATTGCAAATTAAAGCAAAGGTGAGACCTTCTCACTCAAATTAAAAGTTAGGATTGCAGTTATTGATTGATAGCCTGATTGTGGTAGCATATATAGTAGTATATAGCAATATATATATATATATATATTGGAATATACATATATATATTGGAGTTGTTGATTTCCCGCATTATATAGCGGATGAGACCCTATGCGCCGCATAATAGCGGGTGATATTTTATAAATCCCATATACCGCGATATTCCACCTCGAAGTGGAATTGGTATTGTGCTAACATCTGTTGTAACGCCCCACTCCGAGACCCACTGTAACAAAGAGTATTACGGGAGTAATACTGTCTGTTAAAGCGGAGAATAGAGTATAGTGGAAGCGACCATCTATAATCAAGCTATAACTATCTACCGAATACGTCGAAAGGTGGAATCTATTTAAATTTTTCTCAATCAGGTGGTTCGACATATTCGGTAAATACTTATAACGAAATTACAAATGGCTAAAGATCTATCAGGACAAAGCATAATAATAATAAATGATAAAACATCACAGAACAGAATCACATAACAGATATAAAATCCTAGAACAATACATCATCAATACAGATCCAAATATCATAAGTGGGTACAAAGCCACTGCTCACACATGTGAGTCAAAAATATGTACATATCAGAGTCTGAATAATATAATAAGCGGACACTAAGATAAGCTATCTCAAAAGCGTAACAGATAAGTCCAAAGCGGAAGCACAGAAGCTAAGTCCAGAGACCTAACCTGAAACAACTCGGTCTGACCCGAGCGAAAACACTCGGGTCAGGCTTGCTAAACAATCAGTAATAACTGAGATATATAATAATGCGGTACATAAATAAAACAGTACTTATCCAAAGAGGAGTATATTATGAACCACATGAATAAAATGATGATCCCTAACCATTAATAAACGATAAAAATCTCCAAAGAGAAATCAACACCAAAGTGTAGAATAAATAAAATCGCCTCATATCATCGGCGTAGCCAAAGCTATAAAAAGATGCCCATAGGCAATAATCCCAAGAGTGACCAGAGTCTGTAATCAATGCCCAAGCAAAGATCGATGCTCCAAAGAGCAATGGGGATATACTGAAAAGTCAATGAAATCAAACACTGAAAAGCAGTGTCCAGAGACACTGTGGATCCATAAGGTAATCGCACTTACATCGTATGGTTCCATAGAACCAACACCGAATGGCGGTACTCGAATGGATATAAAAATCATCAGATAATACAAGTATTGCACGTGCACCGACCAGAGTCGTTGTTGCCAAGTACTGTAGAGTTGTGATCGATCACTCGCACCGATGCGAAACGCGCGAGACGGCGAGATCCTTCCCAGAAGGATAAAGGCCCAGAGGCACACGCCGAAAAATAAACTGCTCCATAGAGCAGGTGTCCAGAGACGGTTGCCCAGAGGCGTGGTGACCCAGAGGTCCAGTACTGGCCGCCCAGAGGCTAATGTGTCACTAACTTCTTGGAGAGGAACCCGCAAAGTGTTAACAATGAGTCCCATACCCCACGTTCGCACTAAACGGTTTCCTAACCAATAGCAAGCTCACACTCCAAACAATAAAAAGTCTACCTCATATCATCGGTAAACTAGACCCAAAGGTCAAAACGATCAATCGAATAGGTCGGGGATTAACCGGAAAGAAAATACACACGGTTTCCATAGGCCGGAGATTTCCTAACCGTTTAAGCACCTTTCCACTTCGCTCGACGTGCTAAAAGTGAGTGTGAGATTTTTATTATAGAAAATAATGGTGTAAAACGGATTTATAATTGATTTTCGAAATCACTTTTAAAACGGTCTTTTGAAAGGTCTCCTATTATGGAGTAATTAATTTAATAATTAAAATAATATTATATAATAATTTTCAAAAGCCATTTAGGAGTGAAAAATCTTTTGAAAATGATTCATAAAACCCGTGTACGAAATCTAGAGACCAATCTCAAAGAAATCAATGAAAACCAGAAAATCATCAAAAATATTCTAAGTGTTTGTAAACATTCAAAAACAGCTGTGAACTCAAGTTCGATAATTTATTTGGACCAGCAAACTGTGTCCAAATGTCATGAAAATTTGCAGGCATGTAGTCCAACATCCCTACTTTAATATGCAAAAAGAATTTCTGGATTCCGAGTTGAGACGAAGTGGCAGCGACGTCTCAAAGTTGGACCCAGAACAAGATTTACACTGTTTACAAACAGCGACTAGAGTTCAACTTCGACACGAAATTCGAAGTACCAAACGAACTCCAATGTTGTCCAAATTTTCCTGAGATGGAGTTCGGAACTCCACCTTTCTAACGAGACCAAAAACGTTGAATTCCGACTTCCGATGCGAACGTGGAGGCATCGCGGAGTGGCGCTCAAAAGCTGGAAACAGAAGGGATATTTGATTTTCATTCTAAGTGTTTGACCATTCAAAAACTGCTGCGAACCCAAGTTCGGCAATTTATTTGGACCAGCAAACTGAATCCAAATGACATGAAAACTGGTAGGAATATAGTCCAACATCCCTACTATAAGATTCAAAAAGAATTTCTGGAATCCGAGTTGAGACGAAGTAGCAGTGACGTCTCAAAGTTGGACCCAGAACAAGATTCACACTGTTTACAAACAGCGACAAGAGTTCAACTTCGACACGAAATTCGAAGTACCAGAAGAATGCCGATGATGCCTAAATTTTACAGAGATGGAGTTCGAAACTCCCCCTTTCCAACGAGACCAAAAACGTCGAATTCCGACTTCGGATGCGATCGTGACGGTATCGCGAAGTGGAGAAAAAAATCTGGAACAGGATTTAAAAAAAAAATTATTTATTATTTTTTTTTTCTTTTTTTTCTCGGGACAGTGGTAAGAATGTACAATTTTGACCAAAATAACTTCGAAATTTCATGAAACTCAAAACATGAAAGTTTTAGATCTAAATCTAAGCTTTCCAGAACATCCAAAATTATTAGATTTGGATAAGAAACGAGAGAGATACATGCAAAACAATATCAGATTGAAACTCAAGATAACTTGTTAAAGACAGAATTGGTCTTCTGTCTTTGAACGCATTTCAGGTCATCTAAATGGCAATATTACAGAAAACTCACTGAACAAAAATTGTAGCACATGTTTTAAGCTTTCCGGAACATCCAAAATTATCTAATTCGAATCAATAACGAGTAACTTATGGCCAAATCAATTTCAGGGTTTTATTTTATCAACCTTGTAGTTTGTTGTCAGGTCAGCGACAAACAAACGTGATTTCGACCATTGAAACCACAAAATTAGGCAAAGCTCAAAACATGAAAGTTATAGGCTACAGAATAAGCTTTCCAGAACTTCAAGAAAATCTTAATTCCGATTTAAGATGAATGAGATATGCCTAATTTACTAACAGCAATAAACTAACTATAATTTCAGCTAGCATATATTACCTCTTTCCAAGCAATGAAAAGAAGATCAAAGAGTTTCACAATCTAAATGCACAAAAAAAAAGAGGATTACAAAATAATTTCAGAAATTAAAGAATGAATTAGAGGTGGGTTTTGTGATTGCTATTACCTCTTTTAGTAGTTTGGATTAACTCTCTTTGATTTGGTGTAGATTGGAGTCTTGCTTAGGAGGCCATGACTAGGTTTTGGAGCTTTCTAATTAGGTTTTAGTGGTTATGAAATGAAGTGTTGGCTGAAATGGGAGAGTAAAAGATACTTTATAGGCTAATGGTTAGGGTTATTGGATCTAATACCCATTAGGACTTTGTATTATTCATGTGCATACATATATAGGCAATTTTCTCTAAGTACACTCTACATACAAATTACTAAATACATTTCAAACCATAGAAAATTATGAAAATATGTTAACAATTACTTTTAGCCATTTCATAAAATCCTATATCAACAATATTTTACATTTTAACCCCTAATTTTTCCAAAACACCGTTTATAGTTAATATTAGCCAAAATCACCATTTTGCAAATTAATTTCCCAAATCAAATATTGCACTATTTTACACATATAAAATTTTGCAATAATATAAATTACAAATTTCCCTAATTAATTTCCTTGAAATGCTCCATTTTACACTTAAGCCCAAAATATTAATTTATTCAAAATGACTAAATTTTGAACAAATTAGCCACATTAAAAATTCATTAATAGCTCCAATTAAATTAAAATCCCAATTTTAATTTATTATTTGGTAACCGCAATCACGGGTTGTTACATCTGTGGATGTAGGGAAACAGGTTGGAGGGATCCAACTAGATTCCTCAAATTATATGAATTTGTTTCATATGTTGTATGAATTTGTTTCATATGCTGTGTGATTATTTATTTATAATCTGTGAATGATTATATCGATGATTGAATGTGTTGAAGGCTATAATTTAGCCGAATGTATTTTTGGTATCGTTGGATACCATAAATAAATAAAATTTGATGTTTGAAATTAAAATTGGAAATTTTAAGTAAATTCTTTTGAAAGAATTGGTTGAATTTCAAAGAGGGAATTTTAAAGCATAAAGTTGATTTTTGAAATCTTATCGAATTATTTCCAAAATATGGGAAAAGATTTTTATAAATGGATTTTGAATAGTATTATTCGAAAGTTGGGAAGTTTATTTAAAATGGAATTTTAGATGGTTTGGAAGAGTAAAGGAATTTATTTTAAAAAGTGATAAATTTGTTTGAAATCCAATTGATAATTGATTTGGTATTTGAAAATAAATCTTTGGAAAATCGATATGAAAAATTTATTTGGTGTTGAATTAAAATGGATTTTGTGTTGAAATAAATTTAGAAATCGATTTGCAAATGATTTGGTATTTGGAAATAAACTTAGAAATCAATTTGTAATTTATTTGGTGCTTGAAAAGAATTTTGAAAATCAATTTGTAATTGATTTGGTGTTGAAGTAAATCTGGAAATCAATTTGAAAGTTGATTTGGTGTTTGAAAGTGAATATTTGGAAAACGATTTGAAAATCGTATATAAGTGAACATTTGGAAATTTACATTCACAATGGAATTTGTAAAGGAAAGGGAAATTTGTTTTAAAAATAAACACTGATTTATTTTTAAAGTGTGGAAATAAATTTACAAATTTGGAATGTAAATTTGAAATAAATCGATAAGGATTTATTTAATTGGTTTAAATGGACCATTTTGTGATGAAGTGTGAAAATGTGATTTGAAATTTGTTTTCAAAGTGATGAAGTGTGAAAATGTGATTTGAAATTGGTTTTCAAATGTTGAAGTGTGGAAAATATATATCTTGTGAAGATATTTTGAAATTAAATAATTTGGGAAAATTATTTAAATTGGTTGATTGTTGTGAATGTTGTTGATAGTTAAATAACCGACTATCGATATTTGCCTTTGAAATGGCACTTGAATTTGTTTTTAAAACAAACGCTCATTATTCGGTTAAGCCGGGAGATGACTTTGTGTCATATAACCCATTTCAAATAGTGATACGTCGTGAATGGACATTATTTGAAGACTGGGTATTTTTGAAAATGAAAGGACAACCTGTCGAATGTCTCTGCACCGAGTTGCTCCGGTATAAAGATTTATATCACTCTTCTTGTGATGGGAAGTCCGGACGTGATTAGTGAATACCCGAATTGCAAGGGCTTCTTTAGAAGTGCCTTCGGTTTTGTTCGAACCCGGAACAGACTTGTATGGATGTGTGTCTAACGTTACACTTTGAGATGTAAAGCTGGTTTCTATCAAATACATTTCTGTTGGTGGTGGAGAATTTATTCTCTTAGCTTAACACCCTTCTCTGAGACATACGAGCTTAGAGGTTATGTAGTTGATGGTTACTAGTGATACATTCCCAATTTGGTAATGTGGCATACGAAGTGTTGTTGATCATTTGTTGATCAAAGCATGGCTTTGTGAAAAAGCATAGCTTTGTGGACGAGACTTCGTCGAGCCTCACAACCGGATAATGGTCGAAACAGGAATGTTGCGGCAAGGTTTTAGGGGTCGCGCCCCTAGGGTATGCCATTTCCTTCTGGATAAAAGGTGATATCATGGTATGGAGCCCAGGTATTTTACCTATGTTGATGCTGCAAATTTATTATACTTTGTGGTTGTTGCTTTGTGGTTGAGGATCCTCAGATAAAGGTCAGTAATGACCGGGGGATGGCATACTTGTGTGTTAGTTACCTAGTTACAGCTGTACAGCATGAGGTAGTTTCAGTGTGTTGGTTACCTAGTTACAGCTGTACAGCGTGAGGTAGCGTCGGCCTTGTGTTTGCAAAGATCCGGTTAGGTTCTCGGGGCGTCTTTCCAGAGGCGATTTCATTTCGGTGTAAGGAAGTTCCTTTGCCTGACCATTTGTTGGAAATCCAAAGAAAACAATATAAACCTTGTACGGTTTTAGTTGTACTATCTGCTATGGAATGTGGCGGTAACCTGCTATTGAACATAGTAGCTATAGTAGGCATACAATAATGGTTGTATGTTGGCTAAGATTGATATTATACTTTCTAAATGTTTTCCACACTAGACATTAATAATAATATCAACTGATCTTTCGTAGTAAGCATCTTTGACTATCATAAGGAGAAATCTCCTCCAATTCTGCGTTTGTATTGTGTGTGTGGCGGGACCTTATGGTAGTTTCATTTTCCAAAAGCATTGCGAATCTGTTTTATTTTCTTTGTGAAAATAACTGTTTTACGATCTCACACCAGTCACCATGACTGACCTGGAGTTTATTGTTCCCTTTCTAAACTCTGGGTGCCCATAATTTTCCACACGGGCAGCCTAGAATTAGGTTATCAGGATATTCTGGAGCTTTGGAGATGAGCTGGATGGCGAGACATACTCCTGTACTTATTTATTTATTCCGCTGTGTATTATGTATGTGGACAAGTTTATATAACTGTCCAGTGATGTGTATTGTTGTAAACTCTGATGATATGATGTAATGTATAAACTGATAGTCTTTTGCTTTAAAGATTATTCATTCATCTATTATATATTGTTCCGCTGCGAATGTGAGATTCTGATATTGTTTCTGTTCCTGTTTTTCTGTTCTTTCTTTTCTTCTGTCTTCTTCTACCTCTTCTTTTTAATCCTAATGGTTCGGTTTTCCGGCATTCGATTGCGCGGCATTTGATACAGTGGACGTATTAATGTCGACTTTCGAGCGTCGAAAGATCGTTATCGTTACAAACTTTATCAAAGGATCTTTTCTAAAACACTTTTCCCAAACCCCTTACATCCCTTTTACTTGGAAAACAATATAAACACTTACCAAAAACATTTGGAAAATTCTCTCTTCTTACATTCCATATTAAATGGCCAAACCATTCCCTTTCAAAACATTACTTACTATAAAACTCGTTCACTTTATAAAACTCATTCACTTATTCCTTATAAAAATTCTTTTATAAGTTCACTTCACATTTCAAACCTCTTTACAATTTTTCAAACTTGATTTAATACGTCTTTCAAAAATATCTAAAATGATTTATAAAATCTCTTTCTATTTCTACAATTATTTAAAAATCTTCCTTCATAATTCCTTTATAGAATCTCCTTTATAAAATATCATTTTCAAGATATCATTTGTAAATCACTTTAGGTAAAACCTTTTATTTAATAAACCCTTTTTTAAAAACAAAATATTATTTAAAAATAACTTTATAAAATAATAATAAAATTTAAAAATCATTTATAACCTTTAAACCCAAATTGATTAAAAAACTAAAGCTAATTCAAAAACATACTTTAGTAATTCGAAAAGAGGCTTAGCAATCCTAATGGTGCTATTTTAAGTTACCATTCAGTTTCCATTTCAATTCACTTAACAGTTATTTACATAGATCAACATATATGTAAATACACCCATATCCAAATTAAGGAATAACATGTCAATATGAACTAACTAGCATATACATATCCAAATAACATAATAGCAGGGTGGTGATTTGTCCTGCTAAACAGATGTCCAAACAATTCAACCAATTCATAGCAGAACGTTGATTTATTCTGCTAACACATGTCCACACAAACAAACAAACAAATAATTTATAGCAGAATGGGGGTTTATTCTGCTAACACATGTCCAAACAACCCAACAAACAAACAATCAATTTATAGCAAAACGGGGATTTATTCTGCTAACACATGTCCAAATAACCAAACAAATAAACAATCAATCATAGCAGAATGGGGATTTATTCTGCTAACACATATCCAAACAACCCAACAATCTACATTATAACTTATTCACAGTTATATAGTTTCTTAATGGTATCAACACTTGAATCACTTGCATTCAAAACCATCTTTGGAAAAGAAGTACCTTTGAACCATTTTACTTATGAAAACCAAAGGATTTAAAACTTTTAAACCCTTTTAAAAATAATTAATTAAAAGTTAAATCCTTTTTTAAATCATAATTAATTTTAATTGAATCTTAACTTAATTTAATTAAATAGTTAAACAATAATTAACTATTAATTAAACCCAAATTAATCCTTTATTAATTATTAAATAATTAATTATACCTTCATTAATAATTAAATGTTAATTAATCTCAATTAATTAATTAAATAATATTTAATTAAACTTAAAAAATAAATTAAACCTTTAATGAATAATTTATTATAAATTAAATCTTTAATCAAACAATTAAACCGTTGATTAATAATTAATCCTATATTTAATTAATGATAAATTAAATATAAATAATTTACTTAACCCATACTTAATTAACTTAAATAATAATTAATTAAAATAAATCTTAACTTTAAAAGATAATTAATTAAGAACTAATCTTTATTTAATTAAAGTTAATAAACCTTGTTAACATTTAATTAATTATCAATTACTAAAACCTAATTAATTAATGATTAATTATTAAATCCTTAATTAACTTCTAAAAGCATTATTATTTAGTTTATAAATATTCACAAAACAATTTGAAGTATAAAAACCAAACTTTGCAAAAATCGAAATTTTAAGTGAACTACATCCATAGCGACTATCGCTATGGATACCCGTAATTTCACTTTACTAACTAGTTTACATGCTAACTTGCTTTAGCTTCAAGACAAGATTAACACATACGACATATCCAAGTTCAACTATACCAAATCATATCATCACCAAACATAACCAACAATCACAATCTTTTTATAACCAACATATCTAAACAATACCACAATTCAAACCAAACAATTATATATATATACACATACATATATATAACCACATAACCAACACACACACACACACATATATATATATAAGTAAATTCTTCCCAAAAAGTTAAGAAGTTTACTCACCAAAGGTTTTGAAAACTTGAAATACTTTAGCGCGCGGAAAGCTTGGAAAACCACAAATTCTTATCGAAAATGGGTCATTTTGCACTTGACTTTTGGACCCTTTTCTCTCGGATTTTGGAAAAGTGTTCAAAAGGAAAGTTTTATATTAATCTTTCCTCTATCATATAAAAAATAATTACTCAAAGAAGTTAAATTTTTGAGGAAGTTATGGCCAAAATAGTGAGGCGTATTTTCGGACATCAAAATCTAGGTTCAAAAACACTCTTGCAAAAAAAGAATTTTTGGAGCATCTAAGCTCGAAATAAAAAAAGTGGTAAACTACAAAGTTGTAACCACTAGAAATATACATGGTTTGAACAAAAGAAAATCCAGTTTTGGAGTTTTTTGTAAGAAGTTATGGTCGACACCATTTCGGGTAAAATGGAAGAAATATAAATGGAAAAGAAGGAACCTTTAAACAAGTTTTTAAAACATTTAAAAGTTAATTTTTGAAATCTTAAAACATGAAAAGTTATTTTGGAAGCCATTAAAGTTTGTTAAAAGCTTTAAAGAAGAAGAGACTTAGGGAAAAAAAGGGGAAATGAAATGAAAATGGAAGAAAGAAATAAGAGAAAGGTTTTTATATAAAATGAATATGTAAAATTACCTAATTAACCATTGTACCATGCCCTCCACTCCTAGCTTGCCATGTCACCTTGCTTGTTTCCCCCTTCCATGACATGCTCCAACATTCATTTAATAATCAAAGTACTCAAGTTGCCAATATGTCAATTCATATCCCCCCTGATGTGACATTTTCTTTTATTTCTTTATTATAGTTGCCAAAGTGTCACATCATCATTTTCTTAACTTAATTTTTTTTTTGGAACTAGGGAAACCTGGTCAATCATTACCGACATGCGATTCCTAAACAGTAAACCTAGGGAATAGATGGCTGGCCCGCCACAACCACTATTCCAGGCTAGCTAGACCTAATTACACTTAACTTAATTAATTACACTTAACCCTAATTAAATTACTAATCTATGTTTATAACATTGCATATATTTGAATATATATATACAAATGTGTACACAACATTTTAAATAAGTTTTATATAATGAAACGTCGAAAATTCGGATGATAGTTTCTGGTCACATTTTCTGTTTTTCATCGAACTAAATAGTTTTGTAAACAAATTTTGAAAAATATTTCACCATCATTATTTATTATTAAAAAGAGTTTTATTTTCATTATAAAACCATTTATTTGAATATTTAAAATTAATTAAATATTCGCAAATCAAAACAGTGAAATTTCGGGTCGTTACACAAACTGTACGTCAATGCTTAAAAATGCGTTAAGGGGGATAATGTAAAGCCTTAACGCTAGGAAAAATATTTACCTTATTGATTAGACATTACATATATAGTGTATTATACTATATAGATATTTTGATGGATCCTTAAGAGATGGAAAATCCTGTAACATCTCTTGAGTTATTGCACGCACGTTATACGCTGGATAGGAAATGCAAAACCCCGTAAACATCTCTGATGCTATTACACTCTTGTTATATGTGATATTGATTTGACTTACATAAGGATATTTTAGTTTTGACTCGAATGTATTGTTTTACTTTATGCTCGGGTCAACCCTGAGTTTTTAGTGCATTGAAGATTATATTATTTTGGAGGATGAAGACGAAGATTTGGTATATTATATTACTAGTATTATTCCCTTGCATCATGTTGTTCTGTTGTATTGTTTTATTTTGTCTCTGTTGTATGTATAACTCTGATTTTGATGTTGTAAAAGTATAATCAAATGAATAGTGTAAACAGCTTCATGAACTATTTATTTGATTATTATATTTTGTCATTCCGCCGCGAGATTCTGTGTTTGTTTTCTTTTTTTCTTTTTTTTCTTAATTAACCCCATTGATTAATTGTGTTTCAGATTGTTTTGAGTTGGACATGTATAGTTTATTGCCGACTTAAACCTCCCGAAATGCGGATCGTCATAAGGCATGTTGCCTGGCGTTCTATATGCAATACCCTTATTCCGAACATAATGGAACTAGTCTCGAAACCAAATTTGATCATATACAGAAGATAGCTTTTCAAACCCAGTTATATTATATTAATTTCTATAACTAGTTCTACACGTTTCAAGCTCGTATGATCACACGATACGCCCAATCGTTATGAAATTTGACGACATACAACAGTTCATTATTACGGATCTGATGAAACTGATTTTGTCAAAATATGAGACAATGCCTCGGAAGGTTACTTTCACTTGTTAATTAAAACGAGTTATTACTAAAACAGTTTCAGTCACTTTTAAATCAAATTTAAAAGTTGACTATCATCATTCTTATTTAAACTGAATTCAAATAATATTTTGAATTTTTTTTTATTAACATAAAATCTTATATTCAATTATTTAAATATTCTAATTTTTTAAATTTATTATTCAAATAAATCTCTATTTTTGAAATTTAAGCTATTTGACTTATAAAACTAATATATTAATATTTAAAATCAATTAAATATTCCAAATTCGGATGATTCAAATTCTGGGTCGTTACATTTAATTTTTCTAATAACTCCCTTCATACAAAGATTTAGCCGAAGTGATGAACATGAAAGTTGTAGAGGACGTGGAGATCAACATTTCCCATTAAAGTTGCATTTAAGATAATGGAGCAAGGAGGGAGATAGAAGGAGGCGGGTTTCATTCTTACCTGGAGTGTGCATGAATTATGAAAGAAGTAAGGGAGTACTATTCATTTCAAAAGAATTTGCAATTGTTCCTCCTTAATGTGTTCAATTGCATGCATGCATATGGGGAGTGCTGTTGTATGGTGCGTGCGGGTTTTGCATGGATGTTTTGGCTTTGGGCCTATTTGGTAATGGGTGAGATTATGTATAAGTTAAGTTATATTTAGTTTATTAAATTAGTTCAAATATTTATTTTAGTTTAAAAGATTTAAACTTTGAATATCCCCAAACGAAGTCTGTTTAACCCATAGTCTTCGATGTTAGATTTGTATTAATGAAAAGAACACATCAGTACAAGTTATTTACACATTTGGTGAAGTATAAAATACTGCAAAAATATTAGTTATTGAATTTAATTACAAATAACGTAGTTAAATTAATTATACTTCATTGATGACATCTATTTGGCAGAATAAATCCACGTTCTATTATTATTAAGTAGACAATTATTTATATATATTAGTTAATTCTAGTTTATGTGTTATTATTCAATTTTTTGAATTATTGATAACAATGTGTTGTTATTATTGTTTATTTGGTTGTTTGAATTATGCTTGGCCAGTCTATGAGCAATTACCCATTTTTACGTGGCATGGGTTAGGAAGAAAATAATTATAAGCGAACACCTTGTAATTAGATTTTCACAGTTTGAATATAAGGTGTTCGATGAAAATATTTGATTAAGTAATCGTTATAATAAAAGATGTTTATTATAATTTTAAAGATGTTTATCTTTTAAGTGAAATGGTTTCTTTGAAAAGAAATAGAAATATTTTTGGAAACGAATATTTATAAAAGTGCTTTCCCATATTTTGATATAAAAGATATTTTGGGCATGTCGATTTAAATATTTTGGATCAAAAAGGATTCAAAAAGATATTATTTTGAGATATTAAATCCCGATGGTTTTGAAATTGATTTCAAAAAGATTTTGGGAAGAATAATGATAATATGATTGAAAGTATTTGTGAGATGTTATTATTGTGAAATATGAATATGTTAGTGAAAGTATATTCATATTTATCGATTTGGACTTTTGGGTATTATCCATTCAATGAGATCTATCGTCGGTTAGTATCTGTGATTTTTCTGCTTTCATGTAGCGATTAGCAATTTCCACGATTATATATTCGAGAGGGGTATTGTTCTAAGGGACATTTATTATTTTAGTGAGGCTTTGCCTTTGGCAGCATTTACCTTGAGTGGTATTTCCCAATCTATTTTGATACACTTTTATATGTGTATTTTGATAGAAGAATATTTGGGAAATTGGTTTATACAAATTATAGGTTTTGATTAAACTCGAGTATGATTTTTTACAAAAGATATATATTATTATTTCAAAAGGATTTGAAATGAAATCGGGAATTTAGTTCAAAGAGATTATTTTCGAATAAGTAATTTCAAAAGAGATTATTTTGAAAATAATAAAGTTAATTAGTTTTTAGAAATCTAAATGCGAAGATTAAGCCTAAGTGGGTAGTTTGAGAATTGCATCTTCGTTTGTGCATCGTAGGCTCCTTTCGAGTCCTATTTGTGGTAGGAGAACTACGTTGGCTTGATCCTATATCTAATTGGATTTCCAATTAGATAGGGGTACATAGGCAGTTACAAGTGGTAGTGATGCAGCCCCAATAATAATATATCTTTTTCCTATTTATTCTTTTCTATTTATCATGTGATGTTGTATCTTTCCTGCTTACCATTTAATTCCGCATTGATATGTTTATTGAGTTTGCAGTAATAGCTATTGTTGTCTCTCTCATTAGAGTTATGCAGCGATAGATTTATAATATTTGAGTTTGGTATATATTAAAGCACACTCTGTAGGATAAATGATTAGAACTCTGATAAGTTGCATTATTGAATTTATATCCTATACATGTAGCAGTATTATATATTTATCAAATGATATTGTGTATTAAGTTGGTAAGTTTGCATTGAAGCCCTTACAAACTAATGGGTGTAAACAAATAGCGTTCCCCTCCACTAAAATGGGTTGGAGACGGTTACAAGAATGGCGGGGAAGTGAACAGTACCCGACGACATTCAGGGATGAATGTAGACCCATCGGGCAGGGATAATCATTCCGGTCCTGGGAGAGGTGGCGACACCAGTCTGAGCTGAGGGAGGCAACCAGTATATTAATTGGGGACCGACCCAGTACCCCTCAAAAACTGAAAATCCATAACCCCAATTGCTATGGGAATACCATTTAATTGACCTATGCATGTTTGAACTTTCATTAAATGATTTATTAGATAATCGAAAACAGAGGATTTTGAGTACTATTCGAAATTACCTCATGATAACAAAAAAGGAAATAAGCTCACTTCGCTCGAAGTATATTGGATCGGTCGTGTTCATTCATAGTTTTAGAACGGACGAATTTTTTGGCTATTTTGACTGGTCCAAAAAATCCGAGTCATCACATGACCTATAATTTCAAACACTTCGTGTTTAAATATTTGAATCTTAGATTTAATATGAATAAACGTGACTTTATAACCTTTATAACCCTTTTTAATTAATAACTAATGATAAGAAACTTGTTTTTGAAATTTGTTTATAAAAATAAATAGTTTGAAGAAATATCGATAATGTGATCGAAAATCGTTTTATCGATAAATGATTAAATAAAAGTTGTACGAATTTCTTGTACATGTATAATAAACTAATGAAGACAATAATAGCTAATAAAAATACTTTGGTTCATGGAATAATTAATTAGAATAAGCAAGCTTCTAGAAGGGGGCAAGGGGAGTGATTTAACCAAAGCATGAAGGCAAATGCATGAGAAGACATAAAGGGCTCTGTGGGTTACGGGCCCACCACGCTTTCGTTGTGCAACTCTAATCTACATAACTCTTCTATCAATCTTGAGCTTCTCTCATCCTTCTCTTTATCACTGCAACCTTCTCTGTAGCCTCCCGAATCATATTCGGTCCAAGCACTAGTCGATCTACCCAACATGCTGGTGACTTACACGGCCGTCCATAAAGAGCTTCATATTGCTTGATAACTATTGTTGTAGGAGAATTCCACCAAGTGCAGACGATCTTACCACGATCCTCCAAAGTCCAAGATCATGCTCTTAAGAGATCCTCTAAGATACGGCTAACCCTCTCAGTTTGACTATCGGTTTAAGGGTGGTATGCTGTGTTTAAATTTAGCATTGTTCCCAAAGCTACTTGTAACGCTTCCCAGAACTGGGTTGTAAAGATTGGATCCCGATCGCTTACTACGCTCATAGGAACTCCGTGCAATCGGACGATCTCTCTCATATATATTTCTGCCAAAGATGTTGCAGTCCTTTGGTACCCAAAAAATCTAAAATCCGTCTGTATCCTATCCAAAATATAAAAAATTATCCGATATTTGAAAAGGATATGGATACGGATATGGCCATGTTCGTGGCCATATCCGTCTCCGATAATTAACCGTCCGGTTTTTATCAAGATTATTGTTATTTTTTATGTATTTTAGTACTTAATATGATCGTCATTTACTATTTTATCCAGATAAAAAAATTAATATGTATATAAAAATCAATTTTTACCATTTAAAATTATTTTTCTTAATGTATTTTTTTAATATTTAGTACAAAAATGGATTTATAATAAATCAAAATTTTCTGTTTATTTGTTTAGATTTATTGATTATGAATAGGTCGAAGAATATCCGATAAATTTCTTATATCCGTTCACATCCATGGACATGGATATCCGATATCCGAAAATGATTTCAGATACGGATACAGATACGGATATGGATATGTTGCTATCTGTATCCAAAAGTATCCGTTTACAGGCCTACAGTCCTCATCGGCTTGATTGGAATAAAATAAGCACTCTTAGTTAGCCGATCCACAATGACCCACACACCTTCATTTCCTTTCCTTGAATGAGGCAATCCATAAATATAATTCATTGATATCTGCTCCCACTTCCAATTTGGGATCTCCAATGGTCATAATAACCCAGCAGCCCTTTGGTGATTACCCTTAATTTGCTGGTAGTTCGAGCGTCGACTAACATCGATAGAAATATCCTTCTTTATTCCGGGCCACCAAAATACTCTCTTTATATCCCTGTACATCTTATTGACCCCATGGTGGATACTCAACTTAGATTTGTGGCTTTCCATCAAAACTTCATGTCTAAGTCCATTAACATCCGGAACGCACAACCTTCCATTCATCCTTAAAACACCCCGTCTATCAATCTCAAAACCCAAACATCTACCTTCTTCGACTCCATGCGTTAGTTCTTCCATAAGACTATCTTCCATCTGTTTGTTTAGAATTCTTTCCTGAAGAGTCGGGGTAACCTCCAGGAAAGCCAAAACTGCATTCCTACACAAAACACTTGCCACCACATTTACTTTTCTTGGCGTATACAGAATATCCAAATTATAGACCGCCAGAAATTCCAACCATCGCTGCTGCCTCATATTCGATTCCTTTTGTGCGAAAAGTTACTTCAGGTACTTGTGGTCCGTGAAGAGCTCGAACTTCTCACCCAGCAAGTAATGTCTCCACTTCTTCAATGCAAACACGACAGCTAACAAATCCAATTCATGTGCTGCATAATTCTTCTTATGAGGCTTCAGCTGCCTACTAACATAAGCAATCATTCTCTCGTGCTACATCAGAACTACACTCAAACCCAATCCACAAGTATCAGTATATACAATCAAACCTTTCCCCCTATCCGGGATAGCCAATACGGGAGCATTAGTTAACCTTTTCTTCAATTCCACAAACGCTCCTCATAATTCGAAGTCCAAATAAACTTCTCATCCTTATTTGTTAACTTGGTTAGCTGAGAGGTGAACTTGGAGTAGTCCTGGATGAATCTTCTATAAAATCCGACCATGCCTAAGAAACTTCGGACTTTTGTAGGAGTCTGCAATCTCTTAAGATCTTGAACAGCCACTACCTTTACTGGATCGATCGAGATGCCATCCCGCATCACCACATCTTGAGAAACCTTACTTCTAATTGAAAAAAGTGATACTTAGAAAATTTTGCCTTTAGAACGTGTTTCCTTAATGTTTCTAACACCGCTTCCAAATGGTGTGTGCACTCTTCCTCGGTCTTGGAGTAGATAAGGATTTCGTCTGTAAAGACCAACACGAACTTATTAAGAATATCCTTAAAACATGATTCATAAGATTTACGAAATACGCGAGTGCATTGGTTAGCCCAAAAGGCATAACTAATCACTTAAAGAAAAAGTCGGGTCCCGTAAATGCAGTTATGGGTATGCTATCCTCCGCTACTCTCGGCTAGTGAAATCCAGTAGCCAGGTCCATCTGGGAGAATACTTGAGCACCGTGAAGCTAGTCAAAAAGGTCGTCTATGTGGGGTAAGGGATACTTATTCTGAATGGTCCGCTTATTTAACTTACTATAATCCACACACAGTCTTAAAGAACTATCAGACTTTGCCACAAAATGTACAGCTGATCCCAAACCCAAATGACTTGGTCTAATGAGTCCCCTCCTAAACAAATCATCGGTCTGATCCCTCAACTCCTTCTTCTCTCTAAGAGCCATTTTATGAATTGCTTGAATTATGGGTCTTGAATGGAGAATTAGGTCAATACAAAACTCAATCTTCCGATAGGGAGATAGACTGTTAACCGGCTCAAAAATATCAGGGAAATGTTTAACAACTTTTATCGAACCTAACTCTTTTTGGGATGATTCCAAGGCATAAAGGAAACTACTCATATGCTTGTCTGGATCATCACACGACACTTTAACAAAATTCCTCAATTTGGTTTTCAAAGACACCGTTCTCACAACACAATCTAAAACAGCTTCATTCCTCGACAACCAATCCATACCGAGTATAATATCAAACCCCTTAAAATTTAAGACAAATAGGGTACAAGAAAGAGGGTGGGTAAGGTAAGAAATTTGCATATCCTCACACATCATGCATAGATTAGTGGTACCTCATATTGGGTTAGACACACAAATAAGGGTGTCTACAATTCTTGGGGAAAGTCACTAACCAAAAGGCATTTTTGATGGCGCGTAAAAAATGCTACCATAACTTACGGTAGCCTATTAGGGAACGCTGCTAAAAAACACGAAACTAAAAATACAGGATTTTTTGTGTGTTTTCATAAACGCTACCGAAAAGCAACATATTGCAACGTTCTTTAAACACAACCAAAATTTTTTATCGTGGCGTTGTATAAACGCTACTAAAAAGTATTATTTACGCTACTACAAAATATTATAGCAGCGTTTTTATTTGCCACCGTATATATTCTTGAAGCGTTTATTAAAACGCTGCCAAAAACGTCCTCTTCATTTTATTCACAACGTATATATATTATATAGTAATAATTAACATACTTCAGTATGAAACCAACAATCACTCATAATTATCACATTCAAACAACCGTAAAACACATTAATCACATAATAAAATACAATATACAAACAATTCGATACAAAATATATTAAACCTAGTCTTTGGCTTTTTAAATATTTTTTTATTAAATACAATATACAAACAATTTGATACAAAATATGATAATTGCTCTCACCACTGTTTAAACAAACAAGTAGATGCTTTGAAGCACATAGTCACGCACTTCTCAACAACCTGCACATCATCCAAACAAACAATGTCACAACAAATACTCCCACAACCTGAACTTGCACCAGCAATGATACCCACACTTCCTCCCTAAATCACCTTTCCTCCTTCACCCCACAAAACAGCATATTCACCAACCTGCACAACCAAACCACCAAACTCCATCTCCCTACCTACTTCACCAACCACCGCACACTTCCTCAGCAAACCAGAAATCACCACCCACTTCTTGAAACCATCATCCAACACCACTATTCACAACCAACACCTCACCTCAACCTCACACCCACTATTGCATGCATCACCCGAACAACCTGCAACCAAAATAAGAAACACGGGTATAGATTTTTGTAATGCATTCTCTGTTTCGTTATAACATGCTTCTAAGTTAGATCTAATCAAACTTCTCTAAAAACATAGTTTTGACTCGCAATTTAAGATTAAACACTTAAGCTAAAATGAAATAAAATTTCACCAACAATTAATTATTAATCAACAACAAATCAAAGCATACCAAGCAAGCAAATATAATTACTTATAAATAAAAGTGTGTTGAGAAAGTTCATCCACCATATATGTGTGTGGAAGACAATAAATCTATACCTTTATTATTAATGTAGCAAATATGTATATGTGTGTATGCAAGGCAATAAATATGTATATGTATACATATAACAATATGCTTATGTCATGTTTGAGATAAAGTGAACAAATTACTACAACAAATTGAACCTTTAATAGCGTTTAAAAAACGTTATAAAAGGTTTAACAGCGTTTTTGAATACACTGTATAACGACATGCCATTATAAGTCAGAAACATACCATAGCAATAGATCGAACGCCGTAAAAATTGATTTTTAATAGCGTTTTGTTGGTATTATTAGTATATTATAACATTTATGCTGATGAGCTAAAACTTTTCTTAGCGTTCGATTTATGCCATCAAATTTATTTCACAGCAGTTACCTCTTGCTAAGATAGGTTTTTGTAGCGTTTAATTCTTTGTTGTGCTTTTGCTATAAATTTTTTTACAACGTTCTGGTCGTTGCTATGATATACCGTGTTTTTCTTTTTTAGGCCCTATGGCATTTTTAAACGCGGTCAAAAGTTACCATAACATTTCTAAAACGCTGTGAATGGCTTGCACAGCACTTTAAAAAGGCCGGCGTTTAAGATTTCTGTGTTCCACCTGCGCAAATTCCATTTTGATACACATCAATCCCAATTTATATACTAACATAGTTAAAATCAACACAGACATTTCAAAATCAACGTATTATATTAATAGCACATTTTGTATTTATCGCACATCACATAATCAAAATACGCAATATTCTTACATCAAAACATATATAGCACATCCATAATATTTCATAATCAATGTAGAACAAATAACGACTAGTGAACAAAAGTAATAATGCATATAAACGTACAAACCAAAATGTAGTTCCTGCAGCAAATATAACTTCAAATCCATAACTTGTTGCAGCATTTTTTTGAATCAAAGATGTCTATCTACCTGTAAAGTAAAAGTCAAAAAATTTAACAAAATAAATTAGAAATACAATAAATACATTCTAGAACATAGTTGACGCGAACAGCAGTAACATGAAATGCAGTATGGAACAAATGAAAAGTGCTGAAACTAAATTCAAAGATATGTGTAGTTGGTTAACAGACATGAATAACAACAAGCGTTAGCTTTACGGAAACTAAGACATTAACAAATGAACAAAACAAACACCCACAAAATTCCAATAAGCAACTTCTAAAGCAACATTTTCCTTCAACCAAGATCAAGGCTAACATAGGCTCGCATTCATATAAAAAACAAAGCTAAACATGGTTCCAAAATAAAGCAGATAACTAAGAAGATATACAGGCCATAACCAAAAGATGAAATGTGCACATCATATCCTAACCTGCCATCGTCCTCCACCATATTTAGATTAGCACACAATAGTTTGATATTAATGTTAAGATAGTAGATACCAAATGAAAACAAACATGTACATATAGAAGCAGTATACCATGTAAAGCAGTGCTTATCATGATCAATCCATGACTTATGATTTGTTCATATAATAGGTTTTTTATGCTTGTCTTTTATCCAATTGAATTAAATTTCAAAGCGTAGAAATCCTATTTTCAACTTCTTCCAGTTCAAGATTTTTATAAGTATTTTGGCATGAAAATTTAATTCAATTTATCTCTTACATTTGAGGATTAGAATGGGAGGTTTTTGAAGTAGACATGGAACATAGCATGGTGTCCATGTAAGTTAATTTTTATAGACTTAGTAAATAAAATAAACTAGGCTAATTTTTGAAACTTAGTTTGCTTTGTTACATATTTATGAAACTTATAAAACCTTTATAAATTAGATCAATTTTTATAAATTTGGTTAAATTTTATAAGTTTAGTTCATTTTATAAAACTTCGATAACTTTGTTAAATTTTAATAAAATTTTATTAATTTATTTAACTTTTGTAAAATTATTAATTTTAATAAAAATTCAACTTAGTTAAATTTCTATAAAACTTTGTTAATTTTTATAAACTTATCGGATTTCATAAAATTCCAATAACACCTCCTTTGCGCGGTTAGTGCTTTTCTGCACACCTTAATTCAATATATATTTACACGATCAAAACAAGATCGAATTCATATCATATATAACAAAATATACTCCATATACATACACATTTAAACGTATAAAAGCATACATTTTATTAGCAATTTTAGCTGACGGCCTTCCATATAACAAAGCAATGTTTTGTGTACCTATATAGCAAAGTAAAGATAATGATTAGGATGAAAAATCTATAAAAGAGTTATGTAATTATGCAAAAGAGTTAAGTGCTTAATATAAAACTTAATTAATTAATATGAAATTATTTTAAATGATAAAGAATGGAAATGAAAAAAAGGAATACAAAATACCTGCATATTTTACTCTTAAGCAACCTTCGGAATAATCTCCGAACCCAAATCATTGTCGACCTATTCCAATCTAAAAAATAACCAATAATATTCTTAAGGATATTTCATAACATTGAACATCGGAGTCTTGATTCATCAAATATCGTTTATGTCCAGTTAAAGCACTTCTACAAAAGGTATTTGTACGTTTCTCCTTTTTTTAAACAATGGTGTCATAATAACCGTTTCTTCTCTAAATATGGTTTCATTCGACAATGAAGTCTTCAAAATCAAAATATATGAGTAAAAATATTGTGCAAGCTAAGACAACAGAAGGTTTAAATAAAAACCTTGTATGTTGATTATATGTATAGTGGAATGTTGAGTTCAATGGCCTGTGAACAACACAATTATATCTTCACTCAAATCAATCAACATGTCAAGTTCATCCAATAATAATACCAAAACCTCTGGTACAGATAGCATCTCTTCTACAGGCATAACTGCTGTCATCCTCAGTAAGTCAAAACATAAAAATATGCTTACTTTTTTTTCAATAATGTTATATAAATTATTTCTCATTTCTATGTCGACAATTATAACTTTGGCAGTTGCGGGCGCAATAGTACTAATGGTTGTTGCTTTTTTAATAAAAAAGTATTGTTTAAAAAGGAAGAGTTTCTCGAACAGTATTACTGGTGCTGAAACCACCCATGTAGAATCAAAAGTCAAACTTGCATCAACAGAGAACTTTTTAGATGGACTCATGAAAGAAAAAACCAATCAGGTTTTAGCCCATAGAATCTAATAGAGTTCACATATAGTTACACAATCAAATTGGATTCAGGTGGATTAAATGAAGTGTACAAAGGAAGATTTCCAAATGGGACGCATAAAGTAGTTAAAGTACTTCATAAAACATTAAATAAAAGCACAGAAGAACAGTTCATGGCAGAAGTCAGTACAATTTGAAGAACATGTTGTATTACTCTATTTAAACTTTATAGGTTCTATTTCAAGATACGACAAAAGCATTGGTATACGAGTATATGGAAAATGGATCACTAAACAAGTACTTGTTCAATAAAGTGAAAAACATACCATGGATGACACTTCAGGTTATTGCAGTTAGTACAGCAAAAGGTCTACGATACCTGCATGAAGAATGCCAAAGAAAAATAATTCATTATGACATTAAACCATGTAACATTCTTTTACGAGAAGATTTATTACCAAAAGTAGCTGACTTTGGATTGAAAAAATTGTGTGATAGTGAAAAAACACATGTAGTAGTAACTAGGGAAAAAGGAACACATGGTTATGCTGCACCAGAAATGTGGATGTCATTTCCTGTAATGCGCAAATGTGGTATGTACTGTTTTGGTATGCTTTTGTTTGAGATATTAGGGAGAAAAAGAATCGTGAATTCAACAATACTAAAAACAGAGAATGGTTTCAGATGGGTGTAGAAGAAATCTAGAACTGGAGAGTTGGATAAAGTGGTGAAATTGTGTTGTGTGGAAAAATTAGAAAAAGATCAAGCAGAAAAAATGTGTAAAGTGGTGCTATGGTATGTTCAATATCTGCCACAATCATGACCTACAGTGAGCAGTATTGTAAAAATGCTAGAAGGAAATGAGGAAATTGAAATACCTATAAATCTGTTTCAGTACTTGGATGCATATGATCCAGGTGATGGGCTATGGTCTGGAAAAACTGGGAGTCCATTAAAACAAATGTGAAGTACATAAATTAGAATGTTAAGTACATAAAAAGAATCATTTCTCTTCCGTGAAAAAAAGCTTATTTACATAAAAAGAATCATTTCTCTTCCGTGAAAAAAAGCTTATTTCACAAATTGAACTTAAGTTTAAATCATATTTAAATGCACCTTAGAAAATTAAATGAATTTCAGAATAATATTTGGCTTCATCCATTGATGTATTATATATTTGGATTATCAAATGAATACTGCTTGTGTGTTGAAAAGCTGAAAAGTCACATAATATAGATGGTAATTAATATTGAATTTAATTTAAGTTAGACGAAACTCTTGAGACTATGTTTGAAATTTTGACTTATATAAAATCTATTGTTTTTTCTTTCAAATACAAAGCTTAGACAACATTATCCCAACCTTTATAAACGAAATATATGTTGAAATACAATTATAAGCCATGAAGTTGACATGATCAGTTCAAAATTGGAAATTTGTAAGCTAATATGGCAAAGTAGTAATCAATTCGGAAGCAAAATTAAGGAGAAAATTACAATATTAAGAATGTCACAGAATTGGAAATAAATAAAGATAACAAATATTTATATTAGGAAATGAGGTTTGAGTATACTGGAATTTGGAGAGGCAGAAACAAATAGCTTTAATTTATCAAAACAGCAAGTTAGTGAACAAAAAAGCATTGATCAATTACCACTAACCTTTAAATCAAATACAATCAGATTCATAAAAGCAGTTTTATAATAAATTTAGTGTATCGCTTACACTATAATCTAGCAGAGTCTAAAAAAAGTGGCTATAATATATTTGAATAAGTTATTCTGCATCTCTTGTAGAGTCCATATTAACACTGTAAAAGATTGTCCAATTGAACCATTGCTATATGTTTCATAATATAAATTACCATGAGATATTCGGAAAATCCTCAAAAGATTTGTCCTTACATACATATATCATGTAGCCAAACTAATGTTTTTTTCATTAAATCAGTTCGCTTCATTTATGCAACAAAAAATTTCAAAATTAAATTAAGGCGAAATCATTATTTGCGAAAATACCCTACATTCATCAAATGCACAATTGCATGTTTATTTGATTTTTGCTTATAAAAAACTAATAGTAAGCATAAACACAATAGCAGAACTAACCTCTTCAATCAGTAGTGAGTTTCTTTCGAGCAGCCCTAGCATTATCATATTCAAACTCGAGCACATTAGGTACATGATTGGTGTCCTTGATATACAAAGATCCACCCACTGTTTTATCCTCGGTTAGAGGGAAATAGCCCACTAACATATTTTTCAAAATCCAAAACCAAATCCCACCAAGTACAAAACCATGCACGTCCCAGGGAAAACCTAGTCCATTCGCAACAAAAACAATACTTAAGCTAATCCTAACCAAATTATCAATAAGATCTAAAACTATGTTAATATAATGAACCTGAGCGATAGTATGATATCCCAATAAATTCTGGACTACATACCTTAACAAGAAAAGACAAGTAGATAGCAAAGAAGAACATATACTGGCAATGAATGGAAGGCCTTTCGTACTAATCGCAGATCTCCAAAGCAATGCACGTTTCGAGCCTAGACTGTTAGATCGAGCTTTTGATGATGTCGTTGAAGGCCTGAGTGATTAGGAGGTCGACAGCGAAAGCAAGGCCATGGATATCACGTCGGAATATTGTTGTAGGGGTGATTAGGATTGTGACGGATTCGCGAATAAATGTTTTGAATGGCAAAGGAATTGAGATAATTTTAGGGTCCAATAGGATTCGATACGAGTGAAGAGGGAACAAAAATTTTCTTCCAATGTTTCGATAAAATTAGAAGGAGGGCACAACTTGTTATTTGTGAAGTATTAATAAAAATAGCGGGAGGAAACAAATTTTTTCACTAATTTTTATAAAGGTAGCGGGAATGAACTAAATTTTCACCGTCTTGTCTTTGAAATGGTATTTTCCTCTTTTTCCCTTGAATTGATAATTAATTACAGCAACTTTTATTAAAACGCTGTCCCACTATGCCAACAAAAGTTAGTTTTTGTAGTGAAATAATACGATTAGTCTTCTTTCAAGTTAAGAGTATACCTAATATTTCTGTATGATCCAAGCCCAGAGAAGTAACACTCAAAAGTCATCTTGATCCCACCACCTTCAGTCCCACATCTTGTAGCTAAAGCATGCTCATTTTCAGCCGCATGTTCTGATCATTTACCATGTTCAACCCGCTTAACAACAGCCTGCTTGTTTCAACACCCTTCATGTGCAATAGTCAACTCCACATTATGCTTCAGCAACTCATGCTTTAACAAAGACAAAAGATTGCTACCACAGTTTTAACGAAGACAAGTAGACAACTAGAGAAAAATACAGATTAAAATAACTGCATGAAAAGAAACATGAACTCTGAAACAAAAAAGCAAAACATCAATAGCTAAACATAATATTCACAGAAACTCCAATTCTTCTCTGCATATTTTTCCATAAAAGCTTTCTAATTCTTAGGACAGACCTTCGATTTGTTAACTGCAGCACAAGGAGAAGCATGGACTAACATAATGACCACTTCTCTCATAGTAGGGCAAACAGTTGGCAACTTAGTAGTGTAGTGCATCGCAATTTTCAGCACTTTAATCATATCATCCAATGAAGAAGATGATAGTCTACTGTCAAATATCTTTTGAAAATTCTGAGCATCTACATGAACTGAAACCCGATACACAATATACTTCCCTTCACCAAATTATGATTCTATCGGGCTTCGACCAGTAAGAAGTTCTAGAAGCACAACTCCATAGCTATAAACGTCGCATTTTTTAATCACTTTCAGAGAGCATGCAAGTTCTGAAATGCGCTTAACTTAGAACTAAGACATACGTGCAAATATATAAAACTTATAAATTATGGAAAAAAGAAAGAAAAGAGTTAGAAAACATAATAGGAGCCATGTATCCATGCATACCGGCAAAACAACCATAATCCGAATCAACAGACATTTTTGAAATTCCAAAATCTGCAATTTTGGCCTCATATTCATCGTTAAGCAAGATCGTTGTAGACTTGATATCGCATTGAACAATGGCTAGGGAACAATCATGACGCAAACACATGATACCCTTTGCTGCTCCTAAAGCGATGTACCTTTTAGTCCACTTTAGTATAGCTGTCAATTCGCTCTTCTCAAACACATATATTCACTCCCTCAGCTCAAACACATGGAAGAATTTTCATCATTTCAGCATCGTTGTCTACTCCATAGTCATCTACCCACTTCGAATCTGTAGTTTTCCAGCATCCTCTGTCATTTTGTTCAGACTGCTACAAAAGCAAACTCAAACTTAATCGGTAAACATAAGCTGATACCTCAAGTGACCATGGAGGATTGACAGACAGAGATATCAGTTGACATATTGTATCTTAAAGCTACCTTCACTTTTTTGCTTGTTGACTTAATCTTTTGACCCGTTTCCATTTCCTGCTCCTGAAATAAACAATTTTAAACTAAAATATATATAAGAACTAGGATACTACCAAATTTATATAAGAACTTAGTTATATTTCAGTATGTAGCTAAATGCTCCACATATGCTCAATCATAAATATACTCCATACATTCAAAATAAACATGCATGCCAACCATGTGTTTTTAGCTCTGAATTAATACATACTAATCACACCATTGCTACATATGCAAGTTTACTAGGGAAAGTTGCAAAACCTATCCTACTATGAACCTCTTTTACTGTTTCTTAAAACTTATAAATGACTGTTTTAAACTAGACAGATCAAAAAACGAGAACAAGATACCTGAACATTAATAGTCCTCCAAGTGAGGCAATTTCTGTAGATAGAAATGAATCAATGGAGAGGAAATTTTACTTCATAAACTAATAATTTTGATTGTTTGATAAACAATGAAAACATGTAGGCTATATATAGCCTTAACAAACAACTGTTCATCTAACAGACACACCTTTTATCAATCAACAAACACAACCTTTCACAATCAACAGACACAACCTTTTACAGACACAACCTTTCACAATCAATAGACACACCATTTCACTTTCTTGTCTTTTGATTTTAATATATTTTTAATGCAAGTTTAATTTACTGTCAACAATGCTTTCCCTAAATCAAACTTGCTTCTTATTCCTAAAATTTTTGCATTTTTCTTGAAGACTTGTCCACTAAGTGCCTTTGTCAAAATATTCGTCATCTGATCACTTGTTTTGCAATACTCAACAGTAATGTCACCTTCTTTCACAAGTTCCCTTAAGAAATGATACCGAATGCGGATGTGTTTTGTCCTTCCATGAAGCACTTTATCTTTTGTGACACAAATAATTGAACTATTGTTACAGAATAGTGTTGTTGGTTTGTTTTGTTACTGTTTAAGACTTTCTAGAATTCCATGCAACCAAATTAATTGACATCCCGCATAAGATGCTGCAATGTACTCAGATTCTGTAGTAGAGAGCGCAATGATTGATTGCTTCTTCAAGCTCCATGAAATTGCACCGTTTCCAAGATGAAAAACATAACCGGAAGTGCTTCAGTTATCATCAATACTACCTGCCAAGTCACTATTCATATAACCAATAAGATTAACCGAAATATTAACCTCATAGAATATTCTATGGTTGACGGTTCCTTTCACACATAGTTTTGAAGACCGGACCGGACCTCCGGTTCGACCTCAAAAACCGTCGACCGACGACCAGTCCGGTTCGGAGGCGTCAAGAGCCGCAATCCGCCTCAAACCGTGGTTGAACCTCCAAAACCGTCGGCAAAAATACCCAGAATCGTGAATTAAGGTGGCAGCTCCATCTTCTTCCCCATTCTCTTCTCTACTTATCTGAAAATAACCCTAATTTCATATTCAATTTCATTTGCAATACCTAATTCCATCTTCAATTTGAGTTTTTGTACCAAGGCACTTGCTATTGGACCAGCTAATCTTCAAACGCCTCTAATTCCACCTTCAATTTCACATACCGAGGACCGACGGTCCAGCCGGCCGGACCACCAGAGCCGGTGACCGTGAGCCACCACGGCTGAGCTCACGGTCCGGTATTCAAAACACTGCTTTCACATATCTTAGTATTCTCTTTGCAGTCTCCCAATAGTTAAAGTATGGTTTTTCCATGAATCTACTCACCAAGCCAACCGCATACATGATGCCAGGCCTTGTAGAAGTTAGATACATAAAATTTCCAAGAAGACTTCTGAACATGATAGGATTAACAGGCTTTTCTTCGCCTTCTCTGGATAGTTTTAGACCTGTGATGCATGGTGATGAAACTAGATTAGCATTCTCCATTTTGAACTTCTTTAATACTTCTTTTGCATAGCCTTCCTGTGAAATAAAATTTCTTTTCTTAGATCGATGAACTTCAATGCCAAGAAAATGATGAAGTTCTCCCAAATCTGTCATTTCAAACTCTGTCATCATTGAATGCTTGAACTCATGCAACATCTTCTCATCATTTCCTGTGAAAATTAAATCATCAACGTAACGGCTGACAACCACCAATTTTCCTTCCTAACTACCTTTGATGTAGAATATGTGCTTATACGAACATTTTTAAAAGCCGTACTTTTCAAAATATGAATTAATGTGGCTATACCAAGCTCGAGATGATTGCTTCAGCCCATACAAAGCCTTTTTTAACTTGCATACTTTATTCTCTTCTCCTTTCTTCACGAACCCAGGTGGTTGATCAACATATAGTTCTTTCTTAAGAACGCCATTTAAAAATGCCGATTTTACATCCATTTGAAACAACTTCCAATTTTTTGAGCAGCTAGAGAAATAAGTAAAAGAACGGTCTCAAGTCCTGAAATGGGAGCAAATACCTTTGTAAAATCTTCTCCTTCTTTTTGTTTGTACCCTTTTGCGACCAACCTTGCCTTGTGCTTATTAATAGAGCCATTTGGATTCATCTTTGTTTTGTACACTCATTTTACTCTAATAGAATTCTTGTATGGTGGCAAATTTGTAAGCTCCCACGTATCATCGTTTTCAATCGAGTTAATCTCTTCTTTCATGGCTTTCCTCCATTTTTCTTCTTGACATACATCATCGAAAGAAATTGGATCTTCCCCTGCGAAGAAAGCAAAGAACACAACATTATTTGATTCAACTTCATCGGTGACATCATATAATTCCTGGATGCTTATCATCTTTCTTGGTGGGCTTGAAATAGAAGATATGCTGGATGAAGAAAGTGGGGTAGCGGCATCTTCTATGGTGTCATTCTCTGCATTTTCTAAATCTGAAAAATATTTTTCTCGGTTTTAGAAAAAGGAATGGGCATGTTATTGTTTTCAACTTCCACATTCTCAAAAAAGAACTTTCATCAAAATGGACATCTCGGCTGATCAGAATTTTCTTTGTAGTTGGATTATACAATTTGTACACCTTGCTTAGTTCACTGTAGCCAATGAGAATACATTTTTCCAACTTGTCATCCAACTTTTTTCTCATTGCATTTGGAATATGAGAGTAAGCAACACTCCGAAATAACCTTAGATGTTGAACATTTGGTTTTATACCATACCATGCTTCTTACGGTGTGCAATTTTCTAGACTCCGTGTTGGTGACCTGTTAATCAAATAAACTGCACAAGAAATAGCTTCCGCCCAAAAGGTTTTAGGTAACCTCTTCTTCTTGAGAAGACATTTAGCCATCTCCATGATTGTTCGATTTTTTCTTTCACATACACCATTTTGTTATGGAGTGTGACAGACTATCGTTTCATGCCGAATGCCATTGTTTAAACAATACTTTTCAAACTCATTTGAAAGATATTCTTCTCCACGGTCAGTCCTTAAAGTGTTGATTTTAAATCCCGTAAAAGTTTCCACTTCTTTCTTGAAATCTTTAAACTTAAGAAAAGTTTCTAATTTTTCTTTGACAAAGTACACCCAAGTTTTTCGTGAATAATCATCAATGAAAGAAATAAAATATTTATTACCTCCCAAAGATGTCACTGGCATTGAACCACAGAGATCTGAATGAATAAGCTGCAATGGTCTTTTTGCTCTCCAACAGGATTGGTTAGGAAATGGATTTCTGTGTTGCTTTCCAAGTTGACATTCTTTACAAACTTCATCAAGACGATCAATTTGTGGCAAACATTTGACCATCATCTTTCTTGAAAGCATCTTTAAATTTTCATAATTTAAATGACCATATCCATCATGCCATAGCTTAGAGATTCCTTTATCGGCACCAAAAAAACAAGACAGTTTTTGGTTCTGAAGAGTGAGTGAGAAAAGATTATTTAAGGCTACTCTAACTCTAGCAATGACCTGATTATTCTTTGATAAATGAAAAACCATATTATGGAAGTGAATATCGTATCCCTTCTTCAAAAGATAACCCACGCTAAGTAAATTATTTTTCAAACCAAGAACAAGGTAAACTTCAAACATTTTCTTCATTCTTCCGGTTTTGGTTGTGAATTCAATCTCACCAACGCCACTAACTTTATATGTTTTTCCATCTCCGACTTTAACTTCTCCATAATCATATTCATACAACTTTGAAAATAAAATTTTGTTACCTGTCATATGTTTGCTAGCACCACTATATATATACCAGGCATCATCAAAATCTCCACATTCAGATACAAGCAACAAAGTTTCTTGATTATGTTGCTCTTGGTTTTTGTTTCCATATACCAAGTTAGCATCATGTTTTTCATCCTCCTTATACCAGCAATCATTTGCCATATGACCAGGTTTGTGGCAATTAAAACATTCAAAATAGCCACGGCCTTTTCCTCTTTGATTTCTACGTCCTCTCCCTCCTGAATTCTGATTATACCACCAATCACCTTTTCCATTTTCCTTGCTTGAATAATCGCCTCTTCCACGAGCGTATCTTCCTCTTCCTCTTGAGTTTCTTCCACAACCACGCCCTCTACCTCTTTTATTTTTAAAATCTTCCTTCTTTTCATTTAGAATCAATTTTGATTGAAGTGCTTGATCCAAATCTATATTTTTATTCTTCCTGTTAAGTCTTTCTTCATGAGGTTACAACGAACCCGTGAGTTCATTAATGGTCATGGAATTTAGATCTTTGGTTTCTTCAATGGCTACAACAATATAGTGAAATCTAGAATCCAAAGAACAAAGAATTTTTTCAATGACACGAATATCATCCATAGTTTCACCATTCATTTTTAATTGATTGACTACGGATAAAACCCGTGAACAATAATCTGAAACAGGTTTAGATTTCTTTTTTTGTAGACCTTCAAACTCTCCTCGAAGGGTTTGCCAACGAACCCTTTTTACTTTATTATCTCTTTTGAATGAGCTTTGCAAAATCTCCCAAGCTTGCTTTGCAGAAGTGGCATTTTCTATTTTGTCAAAAGCGGCATCATATGTTTGTACTCCCTGGTAGATATAAAGCAAAGCTTGTTTATCTTTTTTTCTCAATGTTCTTAAATTCTCCTTTTTGATCTTGCATTAATTCTCCCTCATTTTCAACTTCAGTATACCCATTTTCAACAATCTCACATGCTTCTTAAGACCTAATAAGGACTTTCATTTGAATGCTCCATTTACCCTAATTTTCTTTGGTTAATTGAGGGACAAAAGAAGCAGAAAATGAGCTGTTCGTTTTAATCGAACAAGGCTCCGATACCAATTTGTAGATAGAAATGAATTAATGGAGAGGAAATTTTACTTCATAAACTATTTTGATTGCTTGATAAACAATGAAAACATGTAGGCTATATATAGCCTTAACAAATAACTCTTCATCTAACTGACACACCTTTTATCAATCAACAGACACAACCTTTTATCAATCAACAGACACGGCCTTTTACAGACACAACCTTTCACAATCAACAGACACGGCCTTTTACAGACACAACCTTTCACAATCAACAGACACACCATTTCACTTTCTTGTCTTTTGATGTTAATAAATTTTTAATGCAAGTTTAATTTACTATCAACAATTTCATCATCTATTATTTTCATGCACCATCTTCCATTAGCACTGCAAACTTCCTTGAACCAAAAAGTTATATAAAAGATGAATATTGTACTACCGTAACCTATCACAAAATAAATATACGGTTCTAAATGCCATTGAGAAACCTTACTCATTCATAGCTTTAGCCTTAATATGTTTAGAAATGATGTTGGCCCTGGTGGCACCGATGATGGCCCTATGGATAGGTCGAAGATATCCAGTCCATCTTACATTGCTTGTTGAGTTATATAATAATTAGAATTAGCTATTGGTTAGCTATTACAAAATAGGAACTTCTCCACAAAATGGGACAAAAAATATAGTGCAAGAGATGTTGATCCATAGCACTAGTTTACCAAATGGTCCATGATATTATACTCAAACATACCATGAATGGTTAAAGAATCTTTCCATGCCATTTTTAGCAACATCAATTGATTCTCTAATGGCTTCTTCCCATGAGTATGGTAGTAGAAGAATCTCTCTTACTACAGGTCATGGGAAGTGGATTATGGGACGGTTTGTTTGATGTGGACTGCTTCTTTTTCTTATATTTTGAGTTGTCTTTTCGGTAGCTTATAGAATGCTTGCCATTACTCCAATAGTTCCCATTGCAATTCTTGCCAATAAAGTAACAATGTACACATGAGTGGTCCCGTGAGGCCCTATTATTAACGCAAATTAACATGAGTCATCTGTATTTTTTTAGATTTGCTCATTCTCATGTATCAAGTAGACTAGGAAAAGGATATAGCAGTTTGTCTTCTATAAACATAAAATACATTAACATTTGATGAAACAGGTTCTTAATGAAAATAGAATATCTTTTGATAACATTTCATTGCCTTATGTATGTACCCATTGTCAGATGGGTAAGAGTCATAAGTTAGCATTCAATGACTCTTTAACAGTTTATTCAAAACCATTAGAACTAGTTGCCACTAACCTATGGGGGTCAGCACCTATATGTTCAGATTTTGGATATAAGTATTATATTTCATTTGTTTATGCACACAAGATACACATGGATATACTTTCTAAAAACAAACTCTGAAGCCTACAATGCAGTCGTAAATTTTATAATCATGGCTGAAAAACAAACTAGTGCTCAAGTTAAGGTAATACAATCAGATGGGGGAACTGAATATAAAGCACTCAGTAGTTATTTTAAAGGGAAATGAATAGTGCGTAGAATTACATGTCTACATACAGTTGAACAAAATGGGTTAGCTGAAAGGAAGCATAGACACATAGTTGAAACAGGACTTACTTTGCTAGCTCATGCATCACTACCCTTAAAATTTTGGCCTGGAGCTTTAATACTGTAGTATATCTTATTAACAGGTTACCAACAAAGGTAATCAAGGGAATTAGTCCAATTGAAAAACTATATAGGGTAAAACTTGATTATCATAGCTTAAAAACCTTTGGATGTTTATGCTTTCCTTACTTGAGACCCTACAATGCTAATAAATTGAATTTTAGATCTAAACCTAGCACCTTTCTTGGATATGCAATTAATCAAAAGGGGGACAAATGTATAGATGATAATGGAAGAATTTTTATTAGCATGCATGTTGTATTTAATGAGAATATTTTTCCCTATAATAACTCAAAGATAAAGACCACAAGTAAAGTCTATAATCCAAGACTTTCAATACCTGAATTACCTGTATATTCTGAAAATGAGGTTCGGAGTGAAGAAGTGGGGTCTACTAGGGATCATTGTACTCAACCAACTGTATCTGCTCAACAAGACCATGAGTGGACAGGTGATCCTAGTCATGTCAGTCACTCTCCTGTTCAAACAGAGGTTGAAAGAAATCAAGAAGAAGAAATAGTTCAACAAAGCAACACCAAAAGTATGTCAAGTCAAGTGAATGCAGAAAACTCACCTCACACTGAAACTCAAGCAAAGCCCAGTCATCCCATGATTACTAGAGCTAAAAGTGGTATCTTTAAGCCAAAGATATATAGTACAAGCATAATCTCATATGAGCCAGAAACATATGAACAAGCTGCAAAAGGCAAAAACTGGACAGCGGCTATGGATGAAGAATACAATGCACTTATGAAAAATAATACATCGAATCTTGTATATCCTCCATATGACAAAAATATAATTGGGTGTAAATGGACATACAAGATAAAGAGGAACCATGATGGTTCAATAAATAGATATAAAACAAGACTTGTGGCCAAAGGGTACACCCAACGATATGCATTCAATTTCAATGAAACATTATTCCCAGTGATCAAACCAACTACTATAAGACTCATCCTCACTATTGCTCTACACAAAAGATGGTGTATAAGACAATTAGATGTCAATAATGCCTTTCTAAATGGCATTTTACAGGAGGAGGTCTACATGGAGCAACCACCAGGATATAACAAACATGCAAATTATGTGTGCAAGTTAAATAAGTCAATATATGGCCTTAAACGAGCTCCAAGGGTCTGATTTGATAGACTGAAAACAGCATTGACAAACATGAAATATCAGTCAATCAAATCAAACGGCTCATTATTTACTAAAATCGATGATTCATTAACTATTTACATACTTATATATGTTGATGACTTAATTATTACAGGAAACTGCAGGGATGAAATCAACAGTGTCATCAGCTATTTAAACAAGGAATTTTCAATAAAAGATCTTGGAAATCTTAACTACTTCATAGAAACAGAGGTTGTGAGAAAAGCAGACTCAAAAATAATGTTATGTCAGAAGAAATATATTCTAGAGCTGCTAGCAAAAACAAAAATGGATGGTGCAAATCCACGACAAACTCCAATGATCAGTAATCATCAATTATCTAAAAATAGGGAAGAAGCCATAACTAAAATTAAACAATACAGAAGTGTTATAGGAGCATTACAATATGCTACTATAACACGACCAGATATTACATATAGTGTTAACAAAGTATCTCAATTTATGCAGAATCCTTTGGATGAACATTGAAAAACAGTAAAAAGAATACTCAGATATCTCAAAGGAACAGTGGACTATGGCTTGTCATTCAAGGCATGCAACAACTTAAACATAACTGGGTTTTCAGATGCGGATTGGGTTACAGACCCGGATGATAGAAAATCAATCAGTGGTTGCTGCATATATGTTGGAAACAACATAATATCATGGTGTTCTAAGAAGCAAACTACAATATCCAGATCTAGCACTGAGGCAGAATACAGAAGTATAGCTAATACTACGGTAGAGATAATGTGGTTACAGTCAATACTAAAGGAATTAAAGCTAAAGACAGAAGCTAAACCAGTTCTTTGGTGTAATAATTAGAGTGCAGTGTTCATGACAGCAAACCCAATACTTCATTCTAGAATCAAACACATCGAAATTAACATATTTTTCGTTCGTGAGCAAGTTTAAAAAGGAAGCCTACAGATTTACCACATAACTGCCACTCACCAGAGGACGGACACACTTACTAAAGCATTGACAGCAAAAAAACTTAATCAAATTCAGATCCGACCTTCAAGTTAAACAAATCGAAGACAAACTTCACTGCAAACAGTCAGATCTGAGCAGATCCACGAAAGATCGGTGAGATTCAGGCCAAGACTACTACTTTCATCAAAGCTCGAACTGATGTTTAAGAACATGCACCAAATCTCACTGATTACTCTCTCTGCAACTCAAATCGAGAGCTTAAAAGCAAATTGATGTCAAGACTAGAGTTGCGCTCAGGCTATTTTGAAGTATTTTTTCAATTGGATGGAAGATCGACATGAATTCAACTTATCACCTCCAAACCATAACCCTAGCGGTTGGGTTTGAGGGGGCAAATAAAAGGATACGATAAGATAATATCTTCTGTTCTCTAATATAAGCTTTTTACATCATTTGGGTTCGGGCTGCATATGGGCCTTACAAAGCCCAAATTGTATTTTATTCAAAAACTGTATATATACTCGTGTGTATCAGCAACTCTGTATCGGTTTGCATTTTATCATATTATTTCCAATAGTCAATACAATATCTCAGTTGAGAAATCATTCAGTTTTCACAAATTCTAACTACTAGTTTATCAAACGGTCCATGATATTATTCTCAAAAATACCATGAATGGTTAACGAATATTTCCAAGCCATTTTTAGCAACATCAATTGATTCTCTAATGGCTTCTTCCCATAAATATGGTAGTAGAAGAAGATCTCTTGCTAAAGGTCATGGGAAGCGGATTCTGAGACGGTTTGCTTGATGTGGATTGCTTTTTCTTCTTATATTTTGAGCTGTCTTTTCGGTAGCTTATAGAATGCTTGCCATCGATCTTGCCACTGCTCTCGTAGTTCCCATTGCAACTCTTGCCAATAAAGTAACAATGTACGCATTAGTAGTCCTATGAGACCCTATTATTAACGCAAATTAACATGATTCGACTGTATTTTTCAGATTTGCTCATTCTCATGTATCAAGTAGACTAGGAAAAAGATACAGCGCTTTGTCTTCTATAAACATATAATATATTTCTGAGGTTTAATCATGTGCATTAGGCTTCGTTATCCTTTTTTTATCAACATGGAATATAAACTTATTTTTCTATCTCATGTATTATGTATTTCTAGAACAAATATCGAAATGGAAGACGTGATTAGTATCGGAAATTAAGTTCCAATAGCCAACTTATGTAGTATTATGCTCATCTTAGATGCAAGTATATGTCAGAATTTTGAAGATTCCACAACACAATAAGACTTTCATGTACAAGACTAGTTACAAGTATATAACATACTAAGCAGATTTCTCGAAGGAATTTACACGGAGATCATCTGTGTGATATGGTGACAAACTGTCTTAACAGAAAAAAGACATCACATAATACTTTACATCGTTAGCAATTAGCATTAGCATACAAAAATAATTGTTATTCAGGGACACCATGAAGATAAAGTTTCGTAATCAGAAGTAATAACAGTGTGTAAGCTGAATTTAAAAAGAAAAAAAGAAAAAAGGAAACACTTACCTCAAGGAATTCACTTAATATTCCTTTGCCATGTGATTCTACATCCTTATGTTGCGTGTCCATTTCAGCAACAGCTTGCTCATCAGATGTGAGGGCAACTATCCCCTGCAAATGATAAGTTTTTACAGTATGAATCAATATGCTAAAATTAAAATTAACGAATGGAACTTTGTTTTGCATTAAATCGGAGACCAAACTAGTTCACCTTATGAGCATTTTTTGTAAACTGGGTAGTAGCACTGCTTATGGCACATAGTACAATATTGGTAATAAGACTTTTTTAGCCTTGCGTGATGCCATTTAATAGTCCAACGGGGATCTGCACAAGTTCAAATTTATTGCTCAAAACAAATATGGTTACAGGCCTAAATGAAATATTTTACGCACCCAAACATTCTCTTTTCTTGATATTGAAAGAAAATCCCTGGTACCAAGTCCAACGTTCCTTGCAAAGCCAATAAGATTTCCTATAACACCAGCAGACCCAAATATTGACAAGTGGGGAAGTTAAAAAAATCAATTAAATAAGTATGTGATTGAAATACCCTTCCTGTTAGAAATATAGATATTTATTCTTTAGTTGCTTTGAATAAGTCTCCTAACTTGTAGGAGTTGAGTTAGTATGGTTATTTAGTGTCTAGTTTATAACCGAGTCTTATGTTTAGTTAGGTAATAGATCCTACTTTTGTTCAGCACGTTGATGTATGTGCCTATATATTTAGGCTATGTTTAATGAATCAAAAGTGAATTTTGCTTTATTTTCACTATCAAGTATTATATTCTATACTAATTCTAACAAGTGGTATCAGAGCCTTGCGCTCGATTCTTGGGTTTTCCGCTTACTGGCGGCGGTAGCCTCCGTGCTACTGTCCGCCGGGCATTGTTCTGGAATAGAAGGATCTTGCTGGTTGAGGAGCGGATCGAGTCTGTGGTGAAGCGGTAGTGGTTGGGTCCGAATGGAAGGACAATGCTCTATTGGTTGTAGTTGTGTGATTTTTTGGTTTGTGAACTTTGTCTAGGTGCTGGAGTTGTGGAAGCTGAGTTACTGGGGTGCTGCGATAAGAGAGGAGGCTTCAGTTCTAGGTGTGGCAATGTTCAGGTTTTAAGGGTTTTTGCGGATCTGGATAGGTTGGTGAAGTCGGGTACGAAATTCGATGGTGCAATGAATCCGGGTCCGGGTGGTTCCAGATGCAGTTTGGCATGGATTTGCATAGGCAGTCGGGATTGGCGTTCGACTTCGGAAGGTGGAGGTATTGGGTGAGGCACTGTTGTGGCGTCGATCTTGGGTTTCCGTAGAGTGTGTTGGTGCTGAGAATGGGAGCAGACCGACGTGGGTTATTGAATTTTTGTGGGATGCATGATGGCAGCATTCGAATCGGGTACCGATGGTTTCCGATATGATTTTAAAGCATGGGTGGAAATTGAGGCAGTGAGTGAGGCTTTGGAGTCGCTGTGAAAGGAAGAGGCAGGGTTTTTTCGTAGATAAGAAGCATGGTACCGATGGGAAAGTCACTTGAATCTTGTTGTCGGAAGTTCGGAACGACTCATCTCCTATTTTGCTTGACTGAGAAGGATGAAGCACCGACTGAGAATTTCAGCGAAGCATTGGCTGTAATGAGATGCACATAGTAGATTGATGTTTGCTTGTTTTTCATGGTGTTGCTCTACGCTGATCGTGATCTGTTGTGGTGAAATGTTGTGTTGATTTCAAAAGCAACATACATGCAAGGTGTTCATGTACAGGTGACTACCCTGTGCCTGAATATGCAAAGTCGGCTGGGTAACAAACATGTGCAAATGTTGGATTCAAATTTAAAGGCTGTGATTTGAATAAAAAAGGGTTATCAAGTGTGATTCATTGGCGCGTGAAGGTGAAACAAGCTGTATAAATCAAAAGGAAGGTTGCTGAGGTAGTGGCGAACGCCGAGGCGGGAGAGATTGTGCCAGCAGTTGACGGTGATGTTGCGACTGGTGGCAGTGATGATGGACATATGTATATTCTGCAAATGCACGCACATGTTGCTGGACATAGGCATAACCACGCGCATGGCGATGTGAGAGCTTGTAAAGGACATGGGAGTGACGAGGGCCAAGGACATGGACATGGACTCGGATAGTCACGTATCATCTCATGTTAGGCATGATGTTTCTCATATTTTTGAACTTATCATTGGGTGTTGCAGAGCCCGTGTACTATCAAGCCCTTAATAGCTGCTGCACCGATGCTGACCGGAGAGTTGTGGTGAAGAACAGTTGTTGTCTCTATTCAGAACAGGGATGTACTCTCGTGTTCGATAAAGTAAACTTTTCCCTTCTCATTTAAAATTTCCAACAATGCTTGGTCTGTAATTTGGGCTATGGAGGAGCTATTTGTGACGGCGATGCTGTTGATGTCGGTCCTCCCGTGTGTGGTTGCTGTTAGGTGTAACTGTGGAGTTCTGGATTCTGGTTTGTTTTCTTCCAGCATATATGTCTTTCGGTTCTCATTTTGATTATGCTCTGCTTTGTTCTGGAGCATATGTAGCATGTCTTGTCTGCTCAATGGTAATGAGCTAAACTGTCATGCTTTAAAGGAAAATTGGAGTCTTCTTTTTTTTGAAATGTGTTTGCCTGTGTTTGCAATATTGCTATGTTGTTGAAGATGTCTGAATTATGGTTCCACTGCGATGGAACAGAAGCGCGTTTGTGCTACTTGTTATGGAGGAGACCAATTTCAGAAAGTTATGGACTGAAGTTATTATGCATGGGTATAGATTGCAAATGTTGTGTTGGAGGCATAGTTGTCTGGCTTGATGGAGTTAACCTGGTTTTGGAGATTGGATGAGTTTAGTTGTGGCACTGAACTTGGCAATGGAGGTGCTTGTAGGGAAGGAGTAGATGAGACAATGGAAATGATGAAGGAGCGGTTTTGAGTGGTTGGATTTTGTAGTTGCAATAGTCAGAGGAGTTAATGATCAGATTCCGGTAATGTGGTTGGAGATGATCGGGCAGTGATGCTGTGATGTTTGGAGGTGTATGCAGTGAGCAGAGGGGTTAAGTGTGGCTTGTTACGGTGTTGTAGTGATGTTGGTTAAAGCATTTATTATTGTTAGTGCTGCTTTGACTGCTGAAAATGATGTTGCTGCATATACACGACCTGATGTATGCTGAAGTGAGTGGTGCCGAAGCTGCTGAGTTGTTGAATTGTGATAGTTTGGAGTGATGTGGATGGTATGGATGCTGAAGGCAGTGATCTGAAGAGGGTAATTGCGGTGATGACGATGTGTAGAATATTGTTTTTAGGGTTGGACATTTGTGGAGTGCTCGAGAGAACCGTTTGAAGTGAAAGCCTACAAGCGCAGTAGGTAAAACCTATGAGTGAAGCAGGTTTGGTTTCGTGTCATCCAACAAGTAAATGAAGAAGAGCTGCAACTCTAGCTTGTTGGAGGATGACAGATACAGCAGTATCAAGGGATGACCCGAGTGGAGAGGTCCATGAATCCCTAAGAGGAAATCAAGAGTATTTGTTGATGGCTAATGAGTGAAGAACCATTCAACGCGAAACAGTTGAGCATGTCTAACCAAAAGAAAGAAAAAACAGTGTTTGTGATAGTTAACGGAAGACGATAGAGGATCAAGAAATTGAGAACCGTAGTTCATTGCGGTGTAAACTGATTGTTTAGCGCATTCAGTTTAAGGGAGGGTGTTAGAAATATAGATATTTGTTCTTTAGTAGCTTTGAATAAGTCTCCTAACTTGTAGGAGTTGAGTTAGTATGGTTATTTAGTGTCTAGTTTATAACCGAGTCTTATGTTTAGTTAGGTAATAGATCCTAGTTTTGTTCAGCACGTTGATGTATGTGCCTATATATTTAGGCTATGTTTAATGAATCAAAAGTGAATTTTGCTTTGTTTTCACTATCAAGTATTATATTCTATACTAATTCTAACACTTCCTACAATATGATGACAGATGTACAATGTAGTAAAACCAGAAGAACGTTAAATTAACAAATGAAAAGCGGTCACATCAGGATTTATTTACCTACCCATTCTGTGACACTAACAAAATGGTTTATCTTCCATGGAAAAAAATTGATGCCATAAAAAGAATGGACACAATTATCTAAAGTAACAACAGTCTTGTCTCTGAATTGAATTCAACTGAATCTCAATATACTTGTGTTTGTATCTAAATAATTTAAATGATCGTGATTGTAAGATAAAAATACATGAGCTTATTTATAAGCTTATGGATCACCTTTTTTTTTACAGAAAAACTAAATATGATTTTAAAGCATTTATGAGCATGCATAAGACAAGAAAGGTTTAGGTAATACTTCCAAAGAAAGTCTTTCCAAAAATCAAATATAATTAGCATGTATATTTACCGATTAAGAAATTCACAGAAATCAAAAAAGATCTTGGATAAGAAATAAATTATTATTAAGCATCTATAAGCATACATTCGATAGATATATGAAATAAACTGAATCGTAGAAGTGCAATTCACCTTGTACATCTCATGAAACAATTGACGTGTATAGTGTGTAGTAATAATTTTTTCAACTGGTGTCCGACTAGCCATTAGATGTGCCAAAATCAATTCTCCTAGGTGAACTGGTACTTCCTCGACGTCGACAAGTACCATTACTGGTTGAGGCATGAGGATTGGTTGAGGCATGACGATAGGATGAGGTATGACGATTGGTTGAGGCAAGATGAAAGGTTGAGACTCAACAGCAAGATGAGGTCAAGGCGCGATTTGATGTCGACTATGAGCTAGGGTTTTGATTTTATCGTTCAAGAACGAGAATCGCTATGTTAAGTTTCAGATCTTTAAATTTTCAAAATTTTTCCTTTATTCTTTGTTGAGGAGAAGCTTAATAAAATTAGTGAATAAGCAGGAGAAAAGGAAAAATGATCGACCGATAAAAAATTTCACCAAAACTTTAATACTTTGTTTGCAGGAACACTCGTAGCAATGTAGCAGTGTTTCTTTGTTTTTGTAGTAGCACTTAACTTGAAACGCTACTAATTAATGCACTAATAGCAAGTTTTCTTATAGTGAATTGTATTTTTTTGCTGATTCTAAAGAAATGAAACTATGTGAAGTCTCGGTATCAAACAATACTCAAACAAAAATTCCATTAATCATTAAAGTACATTCAAGAACTTTATTTCCTTTCACATCTGCTAAGGTTAATGACTAATCCTTGATAGCATACACTTTGACTTGCTATCCCTTCTTCATTAGCGGGCAATCCTTCACCATGTACCCTGGTTGCTGACAGTTGTAGCAAAACGCCTTCTGAACCATTGGAGAGATGGGTTCTCATTGCTGCTTCGAGGCTTTAGAATTCTTACAATACCTAGCCAGATGGCCCTTCTGCTTGCACTTATAACACTCAACATTCTTGAACTTGTTCCCTTAGTCTCCTCCGGATTCCCCTTCTTCTTCCAGTTCATGTTAAGCTTTTTCTTGTTTGGATTATTGCTGGATGTTGCTATTGGTTTCTTCTTCTCTAGAACCTTATATCTCAGAGCCATATCTATCAAATCCACGAAAGAACCCTTCAAATGTGTAATCATCTTTTCCTAGAAACCTTCCCTCATCTCCATCACAAACATCTCATTCTTTTTCAGCGGGGTATTGATCAACTCTGGCCCAAATCGCGATAGCTCATTAAACTTTGTCTCATACTCAACTACCGATAAGTCTCCCTGCATGAAACTCCTATACATCCGAGTCTTTCCAGCAACAGACATGAACTATTCCTCAAATACTTCTTTAAATTTGGCCCCAAAAAATCATCCTTCGAAAAATTAGCTGTAACGGAGTCCCACCATGTTGCTTCTTCATCCTACAACTGCCAAGATGCTAAAAACCACATTTGCTCATCAGAAATATCTAACCCTTGAAAATCTTTTTGCAAGAGTGAAGCCAAGGACTTCGACTATGGATTTCATTCCCTTAAACGGCTTTCCTTCCAGATTTGTATAATCCTTGCATAGGGTACGAAGTTCACACGGGACTGCGCCGGTGCTGCATCTTCCATAATTCCAACTCTTCCAACATTCGGAGCTCGACCATTAGTGGTCATGGTGTTGCTAGCTCCTCTGCCTCGTCTTATCCTATTGCTCATTCTTACTACCCAGATATAGTAAGATAACCCTTTTATAATACTTAGATGATATAAGCTTAAGGGATATGGTACTAATCAAACATATCAAAGCTGACCAATCTAACTCGAATATATCTATGAATAAAAATTACAAATATGCGCTCTCATAAACTAAACTCATTCTAGGGTATTACTAACCCTATCTCTATTGAGTAGACCACAACAAAAGCCTAGGTGTTTGCTTAACCAAAGCTCTAATATTACTTGTAATGATCCGTCTTTCTTACTTCTAAGATGACACTTAAAATACTTATGGTATTCATGTGCCGATCATTTAAGAGTTCGAAAGACAAGCCATTGAGGAAAAAGAAAAAAAATGGCAAGAATAAATAAAATACAGAATCTCACATTGCAAGGCAATCATATATAATAGTCAGCATAAAATAGTACATAACATCATTCCCAAATTGAATACGAAAGTTACACAAATACCAACACTACAAGAAAAGTAACTTTTTATAACGCCAATAGATAATGCTTTATTCCATAGCGTTATCCTTTGTTTTAGTTTGTTTTACTAAGAAAAGAGTTTAAATAAGTAACGCTTTTTGAAGCGGGCTTTCCCACAAAATTTTGGTGGCCGCCTATTTTTTAATTATTTCCCTCTTTTCTCCTATATCTTCTCCTAGCAGCCAAATAACTTCGCTCAAAATAAAAGATCCCCTTTTTTTATAAATCTTCTTCGTCGGTTAAGCACCCAAAATCGAGATCTGATATTGGAGCTAGTCGACGTCGCTCGGAAGTTAAACTATAGTCGTTGTGCCTCGCTTGTAATTCAAAGAGACAACGTGCTGGAGTTTTCCCTTGTTTGAGTTCACGTGATACCAAATCTGATTTCTTCATGCTAAAATTTTTCTAATGGTCTGAGAAGTACGACCCAATCATGTTAGTTTGGTTCAGAACGACTTTGAATGTGGTCGTGTTGAGTTCTGAGCCGGCGAAGGTGGTGCTGAAGGAGCACGATTAGGTTCTTGCAAACCGATGGAGGAATAGGTCGGCGGCTCGGTTTAGTAGAGACGGGAAAGATTTGATTTGGGTAGATTATGGTCCGTGCTATGTTAAGGTTAGGAAGGTTTGTAATTTGGAGTTGTTTTCACCAAAGAGGTTGGAAGGTCTGAGGTCGATTTAGGTTGATGAAGTTACTGCTATGGTTGAATCTATTTTTAAATTCTATATGCAACAAGGTATTCTTATTTCTATTTCCCTATCATTTATCCTTTCTGTCTCCTTGAAATTTCTTTTTTGTGTTAATATATATTGATGATATTTGGTTATTAGTTGAATTTTCTATTTAAACGTAGGTTTACAATAATGCTTAATTCTATTAATGCAGTGCTATTTCCACCATTATCTGCCCTTAATTTTCTCTACCACTAATAAGGAATACCGATTGCACATAGTTCACTGATTGTCAATGATCGTTCCAATTCGAGTTTGATAATCAATTTATTATATTAATCAAAATATTTGGCTTTTGACCACTTTGTGCAGTGATAAAAGTATAATAAACCCAATCTAATTTCTTTTGCCATCCGCTGCATTATCCATATTTACTTCCTAATGTCATTTATGGGCAAAAACTCAGCCTATTTTTATTACCGATTGAGCTAAAAATGGAGGTTTCCATAGTGAATTTGAACCCCGTGTATATGGAAATAAAATAAATCATGGTTGTTCTCTGCCAATGGATTATGTCTCTAATTTCAATTAATTTGATGTATTTTTTTGCTGTAGAACCAAGGGTAGATTAATATCAGTGACTTATTCTTTCAAATATTATTTTTTAACTTGAAATTAATAGTAACAAGTTCTCTCATTGGTAAGTAGCAGAGTACTAGTTATTATAATGGTGTGTTACCTACAACATGTACTCTTTACTTATTTATTTGTTGATTACATTCTCTTCAGAGTGGTTGTCGATTTATAACAGCTTATCTTTTCGTGCTTAACACATTAGCTATCAACCATTCACCGACTTGAATAAAATATAAGTGGCTTTTTAAAGCTTAGTGGTTGAGTATCATTTTGCATTACTAGGGTTCTCGATAAGTAGCACCATTTATATTAGTTCACTTATTAATTACCGAAGGGTACAATTACAACTATTTAGATATATGTCATTGCGGTAGTGAATTAATTAGATTTCTAAAATCAGACAGATAGCGCTAAAAATTGATTAAAAATGAGTATTTCTTTTATAGGCTGGTAATCTCAAAACAGAGTGATTTACATAATATTTACAGACTTCTAAAAGGAAAATGTCTGGTTAATTCATCCATCATTATTTAAAGCAACCCTTTCTCAGTGGCTATATGCTTGGTAACTGTAGATTTCTCAATGATAAATATATCAGGAAAACTTATCCCCATATTAGATTTATCTAATCTCAGTCCACTCACAAATAAATAAATAAATAATCCTTTTCTGGGTTGCAAAAAAACCATGAAATGTTAAGTGAAGGACTATCATACATGTTAAATTATGTATTCTTGTTGTTATTTGCACAAACTGTCCTTTGGTGCCTATTTCTTGAATTTTTGGTATGCACTAAGATGTAAACTAGCTGTTGTGGCTTTCAAATCGTATACGTTTCTTCAATCTAAACCCAAATTTCTATAACATTTTTTAGAGAATGCTGGAAAGGCTTTTGGTAGCAAGAAACCACCTATCAAGCATGCATTCAACAACATAACAAGGCTTGCATTTGGTAAGCGATTTGTAAACTCAGAAGGCGTGCTGGATGAGCAAGATGGTGAATTCAAAGGGATCGTGGCAAATGGATTGAAATTAGGCGCATTGTTCTCTTTAGGAGCATACGTGACATGGCTCAGATGGATGTTCCCTCTCAATGAAGAAGCTATTGCCAAGCATGGTGCTCGAAGGGATCGCCTCACTAAAGCCATCATGGAAGAGCACACACGTGCATGAAATGAAAGTGATGCTAAACAACACTTTGTTGATGCTTTGCCCACTCTTCAGGAGCAATATGACCCTAGTGAGGATACCATAATAATTGTCCTCCTTTGGGTAAGTCGCTATACTTGTTTTTTGTTTTTTATAAAATTAAGCTACTTGAAGAAAATCGTTTGCTTGTCGTAGTGGGCAGGGCCGGTTATATGGCAAATTTAATGGCTAGTCCAACACATATAGTATGATTAATTACAGATATTGTATAATTATAGGTATCATAAATCTAGGACTTTCTAAAACAATTGGTTCTTTTAGTTTCTGATAGTGAATTATTAAGTTAGATTCAAACTTCACCTAGAATTAGCTAAAATCACTAGTGTCATGTTGAAAAAACTTTCAGTATTCACACTATCTTCTGATTCCTCTGCTATATAACCTTGTTCAATATTCATTTTTTCATAATTTAGTGAACTTAAAAATAAAATAACAACCATACACTTTACCTTATAACAACCACACATTTCTCTTCATAACATATTCCGTGAGTATTATCAATCATATATTTTCTAGAACATCATCTATTATAAAACATAAAGTTTAAACATCACACTTGAAAGAAGAAAAAAGATTTTTTTTAATATTTCACTTTTTTTTAAATTCAACAACAACAGCAGCAGCAACAACAACTACTTTTACCTTATAATAACCATACATCTCTATTCGATATATTCTTTACCTACTATCAATAATGTAATTTCGAAATCATCAACTATGGTATTTGCTATTAGGATTATAATCATAAAATAGGAAAATACTATATGTTTGAACTTATATGTGTTTATTTTCTCTCAACGATCTTCGATAATCTATAGTGTTATAATAACTCTATTGTTGTGCAGGCATTTTGCTAACTGATTATGTATTATGATTAAGTATACAGCACATCTTGAGTAAGAGAGTAATGTAGTTTCTACAGGAAGTAGAACCAGCCATCCTATCAAATTATTTGCAACTTAAAACAGATACTGATGCCATCCTATCAAAGTAAACTAATGTACTAAGAGCAATCATAATAAATTTACATTACGACATTACCTCTATATAACTAAGATCAATCATAAATTAAGGGATGTTTGATTTACTGTACTGTTATATCAAAAAAGAAAAAACAACAAACATACACTTGTAAAACATTGATTGTCCCATGGTATATTTTTGCAGAACCTTATTTCAACTGGGTTCTTGGTTATTATTGCAAATTATAAGCTTGCAGTGGCAAGCAAGCTTGCAACTATAAGTTGCCTACAGCTTACAAGCTTGCAACTGGAAGTTTCTTGCAAGTTGCATGCTTGTAGTTGCAAGTTGCCTGTTGCAATCAAGCTTGCAACTTCAAGTTTCTTGTTTGTAGTGGCAAGCTAGTTTGCAACTGCAGGTCATCAATTATCTTTTCTAAACTATGTTTAAGTAGTATGTAGGAACTTGAATTTGCAATATGCAAGGCTTAAAATGTATTCATGAACTTGATGTAGGTTACAACTCTTTGGCTGGCAAGGTTTGTAATATAAGTAACTATATAGTACTGTAAAACCAGAAATATTTTAAGGTATCAAAACTAGTTCCTTAAACTGAAATTAGAGCATCGGTGCATGCAGGATCAAACCCAAATCAGCATATGGCGGATGGGCGATGTGCTTGTTGTTTCTCACGTATTTGGTGATAAACCTTGAAGCAATATGTTGTTGCAGAGTCTGAAAGTAAGGTATTTTCTTCATCATTTTATATTCTAGTTGTGCACAATTTTGCAACTGAAATGCATATACTGCTTATTATTTAGCAATTTCTATGAGTGAAGGACTTTTATCTTGCTAATGCAGGAGGAGGTGGTTGATGGATCATTTGAATTCTTCATTCTTGTAAGCGATGATTTATAGGATGTGGTATCAAATGAGGCATTGTTATTTAGTTTTTTACCTTTTACTATTACGAGCTACCTAGTATAATCAATTGCTGCTATTAAAATGAATTTGGTTCAAGAAGCTGCTACTATCTTTGTTTGTTAAGTAAGATTTATAAAAATTGGATAAGTTTATAAAAATAATAAAATATTAACAAAGTTTATGAAAATTAACCAAGTTTGTAATAATAATAAATTATAAACTATTAACCAAGTTAACTGATGTTATAAAATTTAACCAAGTTCATATAATAATAAATTAATTGTAAGTATATAAAAACTAACTAAGTGTACTATAATAATAATAAATTATAATATATTGATCAAGTTAACTAAGTTTTATAAAATTAACTAAATATATATAATAATAGTCAAAATCAAAATAAATTAATGAAGATTATAAAAATTAACTTCGTTAATAGAGTTTTATAAGTAAATTTATAAAAATTAGCTAAGTTAACAACAACAACAACAATAGTAATTTAACCAATGTTAATGAAACTTAATTAGGTTTGTAATAATATTACCAACAACAACAATAATCATAATAGCAATTATAATAATAAATAAACCAAGTTTATAAAAATTAACTAAGTTTCATAACAATTAACTAAGTTTAGGATACAAATAATACTAATACTAATAATAATAAAAAATTATAAAACATTAACCAAGTTAACTAAGTTTTATAAAAATTAATTAAATTTATATAAAATAATAATATAAATTAACTAAGTTCATAAAAATTAACTTTTTTAACTAACTTGTATAACAATTAACCAAGTTTTATATAATAATAATAATAAATTACCAAAGTCTATAATAATAATAAAATATTAACCAAGTTAACTAAGTTTCATAAATAATAACAAATTTATATAATAATAATAATAATAAATTAACTAAGTTTATAAAAATTAATTAAGTTTAATAATAATACTAATAATAACAATGACAATAACAACACCAATAATCATAATAGTTAAAATAAAATTTTATAATCTTAGTTAAATAAGCATATAATAAAATTAACTAAGATTAGATAAATTAACTAACCATAACAATAAAATTTAAATAATCATAATAATCACAATAAAATTAACTAAGATTATAAAAATTAACTTCGTTAATCAAGTTTAATAAAAACCAAATAAGCATATAAAAATTAACTAAGTTGATAATAAAAATAATAACATAATCAAGTTTTAAAATTTAAATAAGTTTGATAACAATTAACTAAATTTTGAACAATGATAATAATAATAATACTTATAAAATATTAACCAAGTTAACTAAATTTTATAAAAGTTAACTAAATTTGTATGACAATAACAACAACAATAAATTAACTAAAATTATAAAAATTAACTTTGTTTGTTAAGTTATATAAAAATTAAATAAGCTTACAAAAATTAAATAAGTTGATAATAATAATAATAATTCAACTAATTTTTATACAAATTAATATTTAGTATAACAATATTAACAACAACAATCATAATAACAACAATAACAATAAATTAACCTAGTTTTATAAAAATTAACAATTTTTAAAATAATAACAATAATAATATTAATACTCATAACAAATTACTTACTAAATTAACTAAATTTTATAAAAAAATAACTAAATTTATTTATTTATATAATAATAAAAATAATAAATTAACTTAGTTTATTAAAATTAATTAAGTTTATAATAATATAATACTAATAACAACAGTGATGACAATGGCAGTCATAATAATAATAATAACAATATACAAATCATGTTTATAAAAGTTAACCAAGTTTCATAACAATTAACCAATTTAGAATAATAATAAAGTATTAATCGAGTTAACTAAGTTTTATAAAATTTAACTAAGTTTATAATAACAATAATAATAAATCAACTATAAGTTTTTGTTCTTAGGTGGTTGCTCCATGATGACGTTGGAAAGTTTTGATTTTTGAGGGAAATTTATAGATTCAATGGTGAAACAATTGAAATTCTACCATTAATTTGTTGGTTGCTAGAAAGATTCTGCCCAAAATTTAAGATTAGCTCGTAACTTGAATTTTCAACAGGTACACATCATATTGCAAATCACCATCTCCTCCATATGCTGGACTCATGGAGGAATCCTTCGGCAAGGCAGGCTCCAGTGCATTATAGTTGTGTGTAGTGTTAACCAATATAGGGGTACTTATCATGTACATCATCGTCATTGGTGAGAAAAACTACAAAATTTCAAACTATGTTAGGAGTGTTTAGGAGTAACATGGGCTAACGAGTTACAATTTAATTAATAGGGGAGGTGATATCAGGTAATGCTTCTGAAGGTGTATCTTCGGGTATTTTAGTAGAGTGGTTTGGCAATCATTGGTGGAATGCACAGGTAGTGGCTTTGCTGGTGATGCTTGTGGTGGTGTTGTTACCTCTTGCACTGTTTAAGCGAGTTGGTGAGTTATTTGCTAATCCATTCTTTTGTCGGCGACTGTTTAATTTTATTCTTGGATAGTATATCACATTATAATGCATTTCGTATCACTTTGATGAACAAAATTTTCTTCCCTAATATTTTAGAATTAACACTTTCATCCTGATATTCTATTGGCACATTAGCATGAAAGAGATCAACAATTGTTAAGAGCAATAAGTAGGCATACTTATCAGAGTAAGAGTATATAGACAGGTATATTTAAAGTGGTCCAATTTTGTAGTTTTCTTGTGGGCATGCTTCTCTTTATTTAAGAAAAAAACACTTACGCACACAAATTAGTGTCTATCTATTAATAACATGATAGACACAAGCTTCGCCTGAGGAAAATATGATTCCGGTGGTTAAAGGGGCAAACATTTGTTGGCTGAACACGACTAGTATGTATGTGTAAACTTTAACCAGTGGTGTGTCATCAAATTTTTTTAAAAATCCAAATGGGACATCCCAAATTTCTAAAGGACAAGTGAAATAATTAAAATTTCTAGTTTGGTAGGAAAGTGACAATTTGATCCAGTTAAATTGCTAAAACAAAAGTAGAGGGCCAATAACATACCAACAATGTAGACTGTTCATTTTGCTAACCAAAGTTGCAGATCATTCTGGTAAACCATGAAAAGATGCTTTTGATAATTTTTCTTTGCCACCCATTATATGATTTTGCAAATATGTAAAACAGATTTAAATTTCAACCAATGTTGCATATCATGCAAACATATGAGCGAAAATAAATAGGACACAACTATGGCCTATGCATAGGTCTCATATATTGCATATATATGCATGTTGATTGGCATTACTAATAATTTTGCTAGTGAACATAAGAAAACCATTTTTAATATATGAACATGTGGCTTAAATGCTTATTCTAACTAAATAAACATTCATCTTTTATCCATTTCCTTTTCAGAGTTAGGTACAACTTTAGTGCTATTTTACAGTAAAAGCAAACGCGGGTTGTTGTAATGCAACATGCAACAAGACATTATCTTCATCCATCTAAGAAAATTTTGATGTTTAAAAAAGTTATGTAAATCTTCATCCATCTAATAATAGAAGGTACTACCAATAATCTGTAATTTTCATCACAGTTTTATATAATTATTTTCAAATTGTTCTGAATTTTCAGGAAGTACTACTAATGATCAAAGTCATGCATGAAGAAAGGCTTTGAGTAGTTCAAGTTCTTAGTGATGCATTTGGTACTTGTAGACGTTAACTTTGAACTATGTTGTCTTTGTTATCATGAATATGTATTGAATTTGGTAACTCATGTATTAAATTTATTTTTTGTTAGTTGATACTTTATTTTGTTATCATGAATATGCGTTACATTTGCTGATTTTTTTTTCATTCATACATTGTTCAAATTGTTATCTATTTAAAAAAGATTCATTTTAATTGTTATTATTAAAATGTAATAGTGGGGTGCATAAATATATAGTAAAATAAAACATAGCTTCTAAAAAGCGTTATAACTATATGACATAAGTGTTATAAAAAGATAATGCAATGTATGAGGTTATTGTCAAAGGATAGCAGCAAATAAGCGTTATTATATCTACACATTTTATAGCGGTATATATATGCTGTAAATGGATGTAGAATGTACTATAAGCATGTTGATATATAGCATGAAATAGGCGTTATAGAATAACTATTTTATTGCGGCTACTTTATGCTTTGAAATCATGCTATTTTATAGCGGTTTTTTGTGTTATAAATGTGCAATTCTTTTTTAACATGCCGATATACAGCGTTTATCAAACCGTTATAGTTGTGTTTAATAACGGCTATATGCCGCTATAAAAGACTATTTTTCTTGTAGTGCAACATTAACTAGGGATGGTTATAATTGTCTGTCCCTATAATGTTGATACAAAATATATACATACACAGCAGAAAATAAAGAAGATAACTAGATATTGTTGAAGCCACCTGCTCCATGCCCTCTAAAATGCATCTGTAGAACTTGGCTACTTATACAAATTTTGAGTACCCAAGAATTTTAGGGAAAAGAAAGAAAAACTCCGGGTCTGGTGTGAGTAAACTTCAAACAACTGAATTTTGATGCTTATAAAACTCTTTTAAAATAAAGGTATCTCGTAAGACCACGTCGCACATAAACACGGACGGTTTTCCCCTTACGATAACCAAAAACCCTTTTCTATAGAACATCCAATGATATTAAAATAATGTATAAGGTTTAAAGTAAATTATGAATATAGCTGAAATGCATGCATCTCACATTCCAACATATTTTGGCACAACAAAGTCCGTAAGGCACTTATTGAAAATTGGGTTTCATCAACGACAAGGCTACTAGAGTACCGCCTGTCATAGTACACCTCTAGATAAAATGTACCGAGGGCCTTACATGGACCCTTGCAAATCAGGACCGGCCTACCCCTTACTAGATAACATCAAATATATCACCACCAAGGTTGTGATTAACAACCGTACTCAGGTCACTAGCATTCATAATCTAATAATATCGATCTAGATCGGGTGGTGACTATACCCTAATAGGTGCGACCCATATATCCCTCCTACATATCACCTGCTTTAGTCATTCTCGGTTGTGAGGATTAAGGCTGCAATTTACCTTTTCTTTAGCGATCCCACTTGGAATGCTAACACCGCCCTCCACGCAACAATGAAATGCTAGCATTCATCCATATAAGTTGTTCGAGATATGAACAAACCGAAGGTACTACTTCTACACATCCATTTTGGAATCATCCTCAGGATTGGTAGCAAGTAGCCCTTGCACTTCAAAGATTTTCGTTTTCAATCCTGTCATCTTCCAAATGTTTCCAATTCGAATGCCTACGTTAGTTCGAAGTGGTTTTCAGATGACTCATGCTATCCAATCCAGGCAATTTGAATCAATGTTCGATAATTTTAAAAGGGTTAAGTTATTGATAGTGGACGAATCCACTATCTGAGGTGCGTATAGGTTTCCATATGAAAATAAGACATACTGTACTTATCCCCACTTTTCGATTTCAAACAGTACTATCTCTTGATTAACAATGAAGTTTGACAAGTTAGAAAACAAACTTTGGCTCGACGTACATTCTTACTTCTCGAGATAGAGACAAGTTTCCATGCCTTGGAATTTTGTGTTGTATACAATGAAGTATCTTACATATACTTAATTTATCATGACCCATTTGTCGAAATTAACTCCCTCTTTTTTTATCACGTTTTCAACATTTTGATTCCTCTATTTCTCGCCTAGAAAATCAAGTTCTAGACCTCACATATAGAGGAAAGCCTACTCACCGGCTTTTAGTGCTAAATATAAAATGACATACTTCCAATAAAATGTGTCAACATTTTAGTATAACTTATTTATATTTGTTTGGCTACTTAATGGCACAAATAAAAAAAAATCCCTTGTATCTAAACCATTCTTTGTAAAAGAAGCTGTTTTTAAACAAACCGATCCTTGAAAATAAAGTAATTAAAAATTTAAACCTTTATCTAATTAATTAAAAATAAGTTTAAACCTTTTATTAAACAATAATTAAATCTTAACCTAATTAATAATTAAATCTTAACTTAATTAGTAATTAATTAATTATTATACCCTACCCGATCAATAATGTATTTACCTAATTAAACCTCACTTAATTAATAATTAAACCTTACATAAATAATAATTAATCAAATAATTAACCCTTTCTTAAATAGTAATTAAATAACCCTTACTTAATTAATTAATTATATTATCTTACTTAATTAATGCTTAAAAACTAATTACCTTTACTTAACTAATAATCAAGTACTAATTACCTTTACTTAATTAACTAATTAAATCTCATTAAACCCTTACTTGATTAATAAGTAATAATTACCTTTTAATACTTATAGCATGTTTGAAAATACTTTTCAAAAATATTAAGAGTGAAAACACTGTTAGTTACAAAAAAAATTCGTTTTTACGAATTGCATCCATCGCTATGGATACCATAACTTTAAACTAGTTTTATATATCCAATACCCTTCAAGCCTTTCCTTTTATCTTAACTTACTTCATAACTTTGGTATAAAGTTTTTGGAAACTAAAAGTAAAGTTTTTGAAACTTGTAAAACTTTTCTAGAAAATAACATAAGTAAAAGAAGTTAAATCCAAGGGATCTCAATGTCACAACAAACATAATCGAGTGTTATACTTTCCTTTAGCCTATAACATCCATACATAAGCTTATACATTCAAACAAATACCATAACCAACATATGCAGGTAAAAATCATAACTTGCAAACTAAAAATTAACTTTTTACTTCATTTTCCAAATCTATACTATCATTACACATAAGCACATATATGTTCATACAATCAACATCATTTTTCACCCAAACAACCAACAAATTTGCGACCAAGTTAAGCAACAAAATAAAATTTAAAACATTCTCAAAAGGGCGAGCTTTACTGACCAAAAATCACCCGAAACAGGTTGAACTACTACTACAACTTGAATCGACACTAGATCTTGGTCTTAATTTAGCAAAAAATTAATTTTGGCTTAGGGAAGTGGACTTTTGGTTCAGGCTAGGAGGAGTAAGACTCGGCCTTGGGTTTGTGGGGATGTTTTTGGATTTTTTTTTGAAAAAAGAGGAGATGTAGAATAGAAAAGAGTATTTTTGAATAGCTTTTAAAGGATTTTCAGTAGAAAAGAAGGATTTTTATTTTGAAAATTTTATAAGGAGGCCATGGAAGTTTAAAAGCTTGGAAAAGAAGGATAATGGAATTTTGAGAATGAGAAATAAAATGAAAATGAGAAGAAGAAAAATAGGAAATTATTTTATACAAAATGGATTATGTGAATTACCTAAATACTCTTAGGTTCATACCCTCCACTCTTCTTTTGCCACATCATCATTCTCCCCCTCTTAAGTCATCCCACATGCAAGAACCACCCCTCTTCATCATGTCCATCACTTCATCCCATGATGTTACATTAAAATGTGCCATCTCCTTTTCATTTTGCGTTTTCTTTTATTTTTTAATATTTTTAAAAAGAAAAGTCAACATTACCATTTTAATCTAAGTAAATATCTAACTTATTTTTAATTTTTACGATGTCATATGTTATATATAAGTGTAAGTTTATTTATACCTTAGTGTACATAACATTTTTCGACAACTTTTAAACAATGAAAATTCGAAAATTCGAAAAACGATTTCCGGTCACATTTTCGATTTTACTTTGAACTAATTATTTTTCTAAACCAATTCTGAAAATAGCTTCACCATCACTGGTTATTATTTAAAATAGGTTTATTTGAGTTATAAAATCCATTAATTAATTATTTAAAAATATATTAAATATTCATATTTAAAGTGATTAAATTCTAGTTCGTTATAGGTTTTGGCCTGCTAAAATGGGGATATAGGAGGTCATTTTGTATTGCTAAAGTATTCTCTTCTCATCTCAATCATTCGTTATTTTATTTGCTAAAATTTTGAAAAAAGAAAAAGAATTTAAACACTTCATTGTCCTATTTAATTCTTCAAAACAATATCAAACCAACTCCTTTCACTTTCAAACTCTACCAAAGTTCTTATATCATCTTAAGAATACATAATATCATCTAAGAAGTGAAGAAATGAAGAAGAAAAAGGGTGAACCTACTTGGGCCATGAGCAATTAGTGATGGAGGCGGAGGCTTGGATTGTGGTTTTGAAGGCAAAAGAGGTAGCTTTGGGCTTTGGATGATGGTAGGAAGTTGTTCCATGATTTTAGAGACTTGTGTTAGTTATTAACTTGGTTTTAAAGTGAGTTTACTCACCATAGAATTGTATATGTTATTATATAATGTTTGTGGTATAAAATATAAAGTTTAAAATAGAGAAAAATGCAAGTTATAACTTTTGGACCCCTTCTTGCTTTGGAAAGCAAGTGACAATATTTATATATAATATAATCTCTCTTGTAATCCTCTAAAACATATATCGTGGCCATGACTTTTTGTTTACATGTTTGATAATGTTCTATGTGAAATTGAAGTGTGTTGTGAGTGGTTGAAGCGAAATAGTCACTATAAACGCACTTTGAAATTCCTTAACTTTAATTTGTGTAACTTGGTGATTTATGAACATATCTTGGCATAACTTGTTTTGTTTGTTCTCTACACTTCTAGGAATGTTTTGAATAGAAAAGAATTGGTTTGGAAAGTGGTAAAACTTGTAGAAAAAAGTGATAAAAGTTATAGAAAAATAGTCTACATGAGCACTTTGTAAAAGACATTGTTTTGGGAATTTTTAACAACATTTAGAAAGATATCCTTAGGCATTTCTTTGTGGTTTAAATAAGTAAAATATAAGTACTTACTAATGTAAAAATATCAAGTTTTAAAAAGGTCTAAAACTAGTGAAACAAAATTAAGAAAGTTTGAAGTAAAAAGGGCGCTATATGAGCACTTTGGAAAAAAACCTTATTTTCGGGAATTTTTATAAATTAATTAGAAGACATCCTTAAGGGTTTCTTTCCATGGGTTTTAAATACTCTAGGTGTACTAACTTTTTTTAAAAAATTGGATCAAAAATCAATTGTATAATTATCGAAAACTAATCTCAAAGTTCATGTAAAAACATGTTATTTATGGCCTAGAACAGATAGCATTTGGAAGAATGCATGTTTTCTTTTGAAACACATTTTTCCTATTGCGAACTGTTTAGATAGCATTTCCAGAAATGCTAGCATTTCTGTTTGAAACTTTAAATTATGCAAAAAGATATTGTAAAAACCCGGAAATTCGTAAATTTTAATTATCGACAAAATGACGATTTAATCTAGTTGACAATTGATATTGAGTTTTAAATCGTATTTAAAATTCTTTAATAAAATTGTTAATCGTTGTTTGGGATTTTAAATCAAATTTGAAAGCCTTTTTAGTATTGGCAAAATTCTCTTTAAATCCTCTATTATATAAATTGATTAAGAATTGGTTAAAATTATTGCCGTGAGAAATTTCTAAAGCTCTAAAACCCGTTTCCCCTCTCACATTTTATCGTGCAAACCCTAAAGGAATAAGCAATCGAACGAGAGATTAAAAATGGAGGCCTCGAAAGCTAGGGCTTCAAAATTTAGGGCTGCTCGTCAATTCTTTCGCTCGTTCTTCAATTGGGTAGCTGGGGCTTTGGAAAAATCGAAGGTGCCGACTTCAATCAGATCGATCGAAATCTCCGGCGACCGTCGTGTCCTTCTCTTCGACAGAGGTGAGTGAAAGCTCACATCTAATTCACTCGACCCTGTTGGTTTTCGTTCGTTTCTAGATAGCTTCGATTTGTTAGTTTTTCCTTCGTTCTCTCGATTTCAATTTTTGAACTGTTAATTGCTTTATCTCGACTGCTTGATAAGGTTTAAATGGTCGAGACGATTTATGTCTTGTTAAAATTTGAGTATATTTCGATGTTGATGATTTTCTGGCTTCGACTTGAGCTGCTTGATTATTTGAGACCATTTGTCCATTTACGTGTGTACACTTTGCTTGTTGTTCTCTGTCCATGCTCACTGTGATTTGCTCTAGTTGCTTCAATGTGATGTTTATAGTGCATTTTAGTTTCATGATGTAAGGTTGCAGACTTGTATTGTCCACTGTTGCCTTTTTGCTTGAATCTTCTTGTGTGTCTGCACATGTGTACTCGAGTCCATATTTGAATTGAGTACATTTGTGTTGTATCGATTTGGTATTTCCTTCTTCAAGTGTACTGATATGTACTTCGAGCATTGCCTGGAGCTGTTCTGAATACTTTAGTGCACTTGACCTTCTTGCTTCAAGTTGCATACACATATGTTACTTAAATCTTGAAACTGTTTTCAAGCTCGAATATAGTTTGTGTCCACTGTTGTCATTTAGACTCGTATAGGTGTATACATATATTGGCATATATGTATATATATGTCTATATGGCCTTTGCCCTGTTTGGGAGCATTGTATTTGGTCTGGACATCATTCGTATACTGCATACTTGTAGTTCAATACTCCTCAGTGTCATTTTGATGTTGATCTAGTATTTGTTGGTCATTTGAACATCACTGAGTTGCATTTCCATGTTCGATCACTAAGCACTTGTCATGCTGCATGTTGCACTTCACTGTTTTGTTTATCACAGTTGCTCCATTATGACCTGAATCTTGTTGCTATAACATTGTAGTTTGCATGCACTTTGTATAGTTACCACTATTTCACTATGGCATTGCTTCACTTGACTTGTTTTTGTGTCACTGCATATATATATACTTTTGATTGCACTGTTGTAGCTGCACTTTTCTTTGTAGCTTTGTTGCATAACTGACTTCATAGATGTTTATCAACTTGAACATATTGCTATTGAATTCACCCCTGACCTGTACATGACTATTGTACTTCACTGCTTCATTGTTCATTTGAGTTACCTTGGTCATTTCCAGTTGCTTGAGCTTCACTTGAGCATCTGATGTTCACCTCTATTGCTACTGATCATTTCTATTGTTTGGTGCCTTCTTGATTTTGTGTACATGCTTCCCTTGTTAGCTGTAGTCTGTTTCATTTGTAACCTGTTGGGTTTTAAAGTCCAGTTTCATATGAATTTGGACTTGACTGTTGCATTGCTCCAATGTATTCATGTAGTCTGATCTGATTTCTGGATTTTGAAACTGTATGATTCATTGCATTGCCTCTGGCCTAATCTCTGACTTGATGCACTTGAATTGTATATTCACGTTGGAGTTGTTCGTTGTAGCTTGACCATTTACAAACTGCACTTGCGCTTGATCATGGTTGCAGTTTTCATTTATTCTTCAACATACCATGTTGTCCCGACCTTTGCATATCTTCTCTGAATTGTTGAGCCTGGACACATATTGTTCATGTGTACATATTTCGTATTCTCTTAGTTGAAGCTTTATGCTGCTGCACTGCCTTGTTCTCGAATCTGATACATTGCATTGATGCCTTGTATCATTTGCATTTTGTCATTTTGCTTCACCGATGACCTTATTTTCTAATGAGGCTGATCTGCGTCTTTTCTGTTGAGTGTTGTAGTGCCATATCTTTGGTGCTCTCGCCTTCAGTTTGCTATTTCCTTGTGCCTTGCTTTGCGGCATGTTGAACTTGTTTCACTTGTTGTCTCTTTCACTGGATACACTATTTCATTTCACTGATGCAGCCTTGCCCTTAAATACAAGTGGTGGCTGCATTTTCGTAGCAGTTTTACCCTTGTCCCTTGTGGTGACTTTATATTCTGTTGTGGTGAGGCGGTGCACGCGTGCGTGCACTGCAGCCACACTGAATTGACAGATTTGAATCGATATTTCTTTTGTTCTTGATTCATCGACCTGTTGCGTAATTCGTAGGCTGTATTGGCGAGGCAGTACACGTTAGCGTGTACTGCAGCCAATTAGCATTGATGTTTGGATTAACGCTGTTTAGTGTTATATCTGCCGTTATCCGGTTCTCTTATCGAGAAGTTGGGTATACGAGATTTCTGTGACTGTCGTCTATTTGATATTGGATTATTATTGCTTCTGTGTATTAATAACTAAGTTTGAATTAGACTGATCCGGGTATTATTTTCTTTTGAATGTAATACTCGGGTCAGACCGAGTATTTACAGGTTGTAGATTTTTAGCTTTGGGTTGCTGCTAGAGCTATGAAGACTTTTTATATCACTTGAAGTGGTCTTCGTCTTGTTGTAGTAGTCAGTGTGTCTGTTTTAAGATGATAATGTGTTCATGTATATTAGCCGATAATGTACTTGTATATATAACTTCTTGAGTCGACAGTTGTAGTTGTATCATTTGTATTGTGTCAAATGTATTGTAACTAATATCAGTTATTATATATATGAGACTTTTCGTTCCATCTGTATTCCGCATTTATGTTATCTGTGTTATTTTTATATCTATTGTCCTAAACTATTATAGCCACTGTGTAGTAGCTTTGAGTTTGTATCGGTATGTCGGATTTCCTCTAAAGATGAAATGCAATGTTTTATTATCTGACATATCGGTGCTCGCACAAAGCAATTACGTAGATGGTCGCTCCTCAACAGCCTTATTCTCCGTGCTAGTTGACAGCACTACACCGTAGTGTTCTTGGCTAGCGTGGGTATAGAGGTGGGGCGTCACAGCTTGGTATTAGAGCCTGGGGTTTAGGACAATTATAAAACATAACTTAGATGGAGCATGTGTTACAACTATTTGTCGATGTTTTATCTCTCATCTTTACATATGATTATTTTTTTACTGTTAGGTATGAATTCCTAACGCTTATTCTTGTGTTTTCGGCTTTGAATTGATTTAGCCGATGTTGATTTTGTCTTAATTTGGCAAATTAAAGCCATTCTGACTTTTGGACTTTGTTCCACTTTTGTTCTATGCTATGAGTGTCATTGTGTACCTATTACACTGTGATGAAAAATAGCTGGACCAGTTGCAAATTGAGTGATTTTGATTTCTCATTCACATCTAGTTTGAATCTCAGCGATTTTGAACTTGATATTTTGTGTTTTCCTCATCTTGAATTCCATTCGACTTCGGTCACTTTGTTTTTGAGAAATTGCTGATTTCTTGATTTTCAAGACTCTGATTTTGTTTGCCGTTGGTTTCTTTGATAATGATGATTGATTCATTTTGTACTCGACTGCGACCATTAATTGTTGACTTCGACATTGACTTGATTCTTACTTTTGTTGAAGTCATTTATGCATTTCTGCTCGTTTTGCTTTGTTTTTCCAGTTGATAATCGATTCTTCTTTTCTAATTAGTTGTTATCACCTTTATTGATTTTGATAACTTCTATTTTCAGAAATTTTTGGGTATTCCTACTTTGATAAATTCAGTATCGATTTCTTTGGATTCCATTCACATCTTCGTATGTGAATTCTTGTGATTGATTGTTTCTACAATCATTTTTGTGATTTGTCACTTTAAAAATATAAAGGTTTTCTATACTAGTGGTAAATATTAAAATCCTTTTCTCTAAACGATTTCAAAAAAAAAACTATTTTACTACAAAGCTCTTTTCCTAAATCATTTTCCAATCTATTAGTATATACAAGCCTTTATTTCACTCGTATGAGAAATTGAATTAAACGGCCTAGTAAAACAAGTGGTATGAAACGCTTGCGTTTACTTCGTCGGTTAACTCCTGGACTTGTTCGATTGAACCTTTTGTGACAATTTTCTAGTGAAGATTTACAGTTTGTTCGTAAATATTTGAGTTAAGCTAGTGGTTATGGGACATGAAGCTAAACTCTTATATTCACTAACTTAATGTAATTGACACTTCTTAATGTTCATGACGATCATTTTTATGATTTAGACTAGGCCTCATCGGTGTGATTTCGTCTCACACATATCTCTTGGGCTTTGAGGATTGTCTAGACACCATTGTGTGATTTCGTCTCACACATATTGCACGGTTAGACTAGGCCTCATCGGTGTGATTTCGTCTCACACATATCTCTTGGGCTTTGAGGATTGTCTGGATACTTTTTGTGTGATTTCGTCTCACATATTTCTTTGTCTACGGGGAGACTATACCCCGTTTATGTGATGTTTCGCCATCACATATCTAGGGTAGCACCCTACGGTCTTCGGGCCATTCCTGTGTGAAAATTTAATGGATAGCTTCCATGAGATAGCTTCTCGTCATGTGTTTACGCGTAGGTGAGTTTTCATGCTCCCATTCATGTGTTAGGCCTTTTCCCCTTTTTATAATTTAGACTAGCGATTGTGCGAAGTCTCTTTGTCTGCGTGGGAGACTATACCCCGTTTATGTGATGTTTCGCCATCACATATGTAGGGTAGCACCCTACGGTCTTCGGGCCATTCCTGTGTGATACGCGTAGGTGAGTTTTCATGCTCCCATTCATGTATTAGGCCTCCCCCCCTTATTTATGTGTTTTCTGGATTTCTTGTGATGATTTCTGGAATTTTGTGCTTCACCAATTTTCGTGATTTCTATTGATATGTTTATCAATTTTTGTGCATTGGTGAATTCATGTGTTATTGACTTGTTATGAATACAAGTTTAGGGTATGATATCCCTTTCTATCTTTGAGAAGATTCTTGTGACATTTTTGGATGAATAAAAATTCATTTGGTATTATATTTTGATGCCAGTTATTTTGATGAGATTTTGACGTGTTCACTTCGGTAACCGTCAATTTTAAAATGGATTTACAAGCGGTTCTTCCGCAATGCTGAATTTGTTGTCCGTTTTACTGTACTTTGAGAAGTGCAACTTCCTTATCTAAGATGCTACTGATATTGCTAATTTAATCACGTGTTTTCAAAATTCTTTATTTTTAAAAGTTGTTTCAAAAATATAAATTAAAATTGTTTTCAAATTTTTTTACAGTTTACATTTTCAAAAGAACGAGGAAGCGATTTAAACGTTTCAGAAAAATCGAGGACTATGACCCCTTTCTTTTACTGATTCGCTTAATTCCGGACTTGTCCGTTTGAGAATGTGAAATGTTATTTTTAAAACACACAATCCTGCACTTTCAAGGAAACGATAAAGAGATTTAAACGATTTAGCAAAAGTACGGAGTATGGAACCATACTTTTACTACTTCGGTTAATTCCGGACTCGTTAATTGAATATTTATGACTTCTGATTATCGTTTCTGATAATCAGATATTTGTGTTTCTGATTATCGTTTTTGATAATCGGATATTTCTTATTTCTGATTATCGTTTTTGATAATCAGATATTTGTGAAATTTGATTATCGTTTGAGATAATTAAATATTTTTCGATTTGATTAATCGAATATTTGTGACTTCTGATTATCGTTTTTGATAATCAGATATTTGTGAAATTTGATTATCGTTTGAGATAATTAAATATTTTTTCGATTTGATTAATCGAATATTTGTGACTTCTGATTATCGTTTTTGATAATCAGCTATTTGTGAAATTTGATTATCGTTTGAGATAATTAAATATTTTTTCGATTTGATTAATCGAATGTTTGTGTTTCTGATTATCGTTTTTGATAATCGGATATTTCTTATTTTTGATTATCGTTTTTGATAATCAGATATTTGTGTTTCTGATTATCGTTTTTGATAATCGGATATTTCTTATTTCTGATTATCGTTTTTGATAATCAGATATTTATGAAATTTGATTATCATCTGTGATAATTAAATATTTTCCAATTTGATTATCGTTTGAGATAATTAAATATTTTTCGATTTGATTAATCGAATATTTGTGTTTCTGATTATCGTTTTTGATAATCAGATATTTGTGAAATTTGATTATCATTTGTGATAATTAAATATTTTCCAATTTGATTATCATTTGAGATAATTAAATATTTTTCGATTTGATTAATCGAATATTTGTGTTTCTGACTATCGTTTTTGATAATCAGATAATTGTGAAATTTGATTATCATTTTTGATAGTTAAACCTATTTGCGATTTGAAAATTCAATTATCGTTTTTGATGATTGAATATTTGCGATTTTGAGATTTGAGCTTCGTCTTTTTCTTTGGCAATTCAGGTGAGTAATTTGATTTACTCACATTCAATTCGTGCAGTACGTGAATTCTGCTCTGTTTTTCCTTTTCTATTAAATGCTGGAACTCGATTGATTCTTGCTTTTGATAGTCGTCTGATTTTGATTCCTTGATCCGCACGATGTTGATTCTTTTGTTTTGAATCAAGCGAACCTTTTGATTTCATATCTGATACTTCCATAATTCCAATACTTCCCTATTGACATTTGCTCTGCTTATGCTTTCGACATTGCCATGCTCTTATGGTTGTTACCTTTTATCCATTTATTCCTTATGATTACGAGGACGCAATTTCTTTAAGGAGGGGAGTCTGTAACAACCCGGAAATTCGTAAATTTTAATTATCGACAAAATGACGATTTAATCTAGTTGACAATTGATATTGAGTTTTAAATCGTATTTAAAATTCTTTAATAAAATTGTTAATCGTTGTTTGGGATTTTAAATCAAATTTGAAAGCCTTTTTAGTATTGGCAAAATTCTCTTTAAATCCTCTATTATATAAATTGATTAAGAATTGGTTAAAATTATTGCCGTGAGAAATTTCTAAAGCTCTAAAACCCGTTTCCCCTCTCACATTTTATCGTGCAAACCCTAAAGGAATAAGCAATCGAACGAGAGATTAAAAATGGCGGCCTCGAAAGCTAGGGCTTCAAAATTTAGGGCTGCTCGTCAATTCTTTCGCTCGTTCTTCAATTGGGTAGCTGGGGCTTTGGAAAAATCGAAGGTGCCGACTTCAATCAGATCGATCGAAAGCTCCGGCGACCGTCGTGTCCTTCTCTTCGACAGAGGTGAGTGAAAGCTCACATCTAATTCACTCGACCCTGTTGGTTTTCGTTCGTTTCTAGATAGCTTCGATTTGTTAGTTTTTCCTTCGTTCTCTCGATTTCGATTTTTGAACTGTTAATTGCTTTATCTCGACTGCTTGATAAGGTTTAAATGGTCGAGACGATTTATGTCTTGTTAAAATTTGAGTATATTTCGATGTTGATGATTTTCTGGCTTCGACTTGAGCTGCTTGATTATTTGAGACCATTTGTCCATTTACGTGTGTACACTTTGCTTGTTGTTCTCTGTCCATGCTCACTGTGATTTGCTCTAGTTGCTTCAATGTGATGTTTATAGTGCATTTTAGTTTCATGATGTAAGGTTGCAGACTTGTATTGTCCACTGTTGCCTTTTTGCTTGAATCTTCTTGTGTGTCTGCACATGTGTACTCGAGTCCATATTTGAATTGAGTACATTTGTGTTGTATCGATTTGGTATTTCCTTCTTCAAGTGTACTGATATGTACTTCGAGCATTGCCTGGAGCTGTTCTGAATACTTTAGTGCACTTGACCTTCTTGCTTCAAGTTGCATACACATATGTTACTTAAATCTTGAAACTGTTTTCAAGCTCGAATATAGTTTGTGTCCACTGTTGTCATTTAGACTCGTATAGGTGTATACATATATTGGCATATATGTATATATATGTCTATATGGCCTTTGCCCTGTTTGGGAGCATTGTATTTGGTCTGGACATCATTCGTATACTGCATACTTGTAGTTCAATACTCCTCAGTGTCATTTTGATGTTGATCTAGTATTTGTTGGTCATTTGAACATCACTGAGTTGCATTTCCATGTTCGATCACTAAGCACTTGTCATGCTGCATGTTGCACTTCACTGTTTTGTTTATCACAGTTGCTCCATTATGACCTGAATCTTGTTGCTATAACATTGTAGTTTGCATGCACTTTGTATAGTTACCACTATTTCACTATGGCATTGCTTCACTTGACTTGTTTTTGTGTCACTGCATATATATATACTTTTGATTGCACTGTTGTAGCTGCACTTTTCTTTGTAGCTTTGTTGCATAACTGACTTCATAGATGTTTATCAACTTGAACATATTGCTATTGAATTCACCCCTGACCTGTACATGACTATTGTACTTCACTGCTTCATTGTTCATTTGAGTTACCTTGGTCATTTCCAGTTGCTTGAGCTTCACTTGAGCATCTGATGTTCACCTCTATTGCTACTGATCATTTCTATTGTTTGGTGCCTTCTTGATTTTGTGTACATGCTTCCCTTGTTAGCTGTAGTCTGTTTCATTTGTAACCTGTTGGGTTTTAAAGTCCAGTTTCATATGAATTTGGACTTGACTGTTGCATTGCTCCAATGTATTCATGTAGTCTGATCTGATTTCTGGATTTTGAAACTGTATGATTCATTGCATTGCCTCTGGCCTAATCTCTGACTTGATGCACTTGAATTGTATATTCACGTTGGAGTTGTTCGTTGTAGCTTGACCATTTACAAACTGCACTTGCGCTTGATCATGGTTGCAGTTTTCATTTATTCTTCAACATACCATGTTGTCCCGACCTTTGCATATCTTCTCTGAATTGTTGAGCCTGGACACATATTGTTCATGTGTACATATTTCGTATTCTCTTAGTTGAAGCTTTATGCTGCTGCACTGCCTTGTTCTCGAATCTGATACATTGCATTGATGCCTTGTATCATTTGCATTTTGTCATTTTGCTTCACCGATGACCTTATTTTCTAATGAGGCTGATCTGCGTCTTTTCTGTTGAGTGTTATAGTGCCATATCTTTGGTGCTCTCGCCTTCAGTTTGCTATTTCCCTGTGCCTTGCTTTGCGGCATGTTGAACTTGTTTCACTTGTTGTCTCTTTCACTGGATACACTGTTTCATTTCACTGATGCAGCCTTGCCCTTAAATACAAGTGGTGGCTGCATTTTCGTAGCAGTTTTACCCTTGTCCCTTGTGGTGACTTTATATTCTGTTGTGGTGAGGCGGTGCACGCGTGCGTGCACTGCAGCCACACTGAATTGACAGATTTGAATCGATATTTCTTTTGTTCTTGATTCATCGACCTGTTGCGTAATTCGTAGGCTGTATTGGCGAGGCAGTACACGTTAGCGTGTACTGCAGCCAATTAGCATTGATGTTTTTAAATTGGCATTTCAATTGTTTAAACTGCTTTGGATTTCTGTTTTATGGATTAACGCTGTTTAGTGTTATATCTGCCGTTATCCGGTTCTCTTATCGAGAAGTTGGGTATACGAGATTTCTGTGACTGTCGTCTATTTGATATTGGATTATTATTGCTTCTGTGTATTAATAACTGAGTTTGAATTAGACTGATCCGGGTATTATTTTCTTTTGAATGTAATACTCGGGTCAGACCGAGTATTTACAGGTTGTAGATTTTTAGCTTTGGGTTGCTGCTAGAGCTATGAAGACTTTTTATATCACTTGAAGTGGTCTTCGTCTTGTTGGAGTAGTCAGTGTGTCTGTTTTAAGATGATAATGTATTCATGTATATTAGCCGATAATGTACTTGTATATATAACTTCTTGAGTCGACAGTTGTAGTTGTATCATTTGTATTGTGTCAAATGTATTGTAACTGATATCAGTTATTATATATATGAGACTTTTCGTTCCATCTGTATTCCGCATTTATGTTATCTGTGTTATTTTTATATCTATTGTCCTAAACTATTATAGCCACTGTGTAGTAGCTTTGAGTTTGTATCGGTATGTCGGATTTCCTCTAAAGATGAAATGCAATGTTTTATTATCTGACATATCGGTGCTCGCACAAAGCAATTACATAGATGGTTGCTCCTCAACAGCCTTATTCTTCGTGCTAGTTGATAGCACTACACCGTAGTGTTCTTGGCTAGCGTGGGTATAGAGGTGGGGCGTCACAGATGTTAGTCCATAGGATAGTGGTTTTGATGACAACAACTATAGAAGTGTTATAAAATATATATGTGCAGGAAATCTATATGCAGGTATCAACAAAAGAAGACTGTACAGTAAAGAAAACAAAATTGATGAAGACAAAGATCAAGAGTTCAAGATTGAAGACTCATGAGATTCAAGATATTCAAGAGTTCAAGACAAATAATATAGTTAGGTTAGATATTTGTTAAAACTCCTTGAAAGCACTATCATTCTTTTTTATCCAATTTACTCGTGGAATGGAATCCACTTCGTTCTTGTTAAAGGGATGGAACCCTAGTGAGATGGAACTCACGAAATATCTAGTGGAACGGATAGTAGCCCTATTTTGTTATCCACTAATTTTGATTCAAAATAATTTTCAAAATTATCTCTTGTTTTATAAAATGATTTTCAAATATTCCTTTTCAAAAGAAAAACCTTCGTTCACATTTCCAAAAATGTTTTAGCCTCAAAATCATTTTTATCATTTTGTTATATTTTGATTTCAAAATTGTCCTTGATATTTTAGCCTCAAAATCTATTTTAATATTATATTTACTTTAGTTTATTTACTTTGATTTTAAATATATTTTAGTATATATACATATATACATTCATAAGTATTTCTACTTCTAAATACCTTCTACAAATACATAGAGTCCATTTGAATAAAGTTGCATATGTTTTAAATCATCATTTTCAAAGTAAAGAAAATCATCACTTTTTACTAGACCATGTCGACATCCTATTTACCTGTCATGTCGACATGCTTCCCGTTACAGCAAAGGTTGTTTTCAAAAGAAGTGTCTATTCGTTTAAACCTCTTTGAATGGACACATCCATTCATTCTCTATAAATAGAGACTGTTATGGACGTTTTCCGAAAACTACTTTCTTTATTTTCTCTCCTCTTTACTCTCTTATCTTATTTTCTAATCATCCTATCCATATTTTGCCGAAATCTTAAGTGAATCAAACCAGAATATCTCTAGTTTGATTCTCTGCCACTCTCTCCAAAGAATCTCAGTGCTTATCAGAGTTATAGATACATTTGTACTCAAAGAAACTTGTGTGGGGTTATAAAGGTGTGATCGTGTCCTTGGAAATTGATCGGGTGAACTTGTGTCCTGTGAATCAAGTGGTTCTACCCAGAGACCTGAGAATCTGGAGGGTGTACCTCGTTGCCTTGGAATCGAGGGATTGTAATCTAGATTATTGTTGAATAGAAAGCCGTACGGGCTGTGCGGGACTGGATGTAGGGTAACACCGAACCAGTATAAAATTCCTGGTGTGTTCTTTCCTTTACTTGCTTTTTATTTATATTTGCATTTGTTTGTGATTCTGTGATTTGATCTGTGATTGTGTATTTGCATTAAGTTAGTTAATTCAATTTAAATCAAAGAAGTTTTAAAGAAATTCTTAAAACACTATTCACCCCCCCTCTAGTGTTAAATAGCCTTAAGATCATCTTCCGCGTCCCTTTCATTTGGTATCAGAGCAAGTTTTTCAAAGTATTCATAATCTGATTTTTGAAAAGTTCATGGCTAAGTTTGAAATGTTTCCTAAAAATATTTCTTTAATGATCAAATCATTGTGGTCTCATAAATTGATGCATGATAGTTATATAGAATCAGGTAGTCTACAAAAGTTGCTCACTGTGCAGGAATCTTGCTTCATGGCGACAAATGAATCTATTCACAATGGACAAGCTGTGCAAATAAGGAAAAACAAGTGGATACTTGATAGTGGATGTTCAAGACATATGACAGGAAATCCAGAGATACTCAATGACATTATTTACAAGGATGGAGGATTGGTTAATTTTGGGGATAATTCAAAAGGTTATGTGGTTGGCATCGGCAATGTAGGTAATTCTGAAACCCCTATTATTTCAAATGTTTTGTTAGTTAAAAATCTACAACATAATCTACTTAGTATTAGTCAGTTATGTGATAAAGGATATAGGATTAAATTTGAAAAAGACAAGTGTCACATCGAAGATAATAAATCTAATATTATCTTTGAGGGAGTTAGGAAAAAGAATATCTATATTCTTAGTATGAAAATTTCAAATGATAATCTATGTCTTTTGGCCAATACAAGTGACCCTTGGACTTGGCATAAGAGATTTGGACATTTGAATTTTAAACTCTTATCTAGACTATCCAAACTTGATCTAGTAAGAGGCCTCCCTAAGATGCAATTTAAAGTAGATAGTATATGTGATGCATGTCAATTAGGAAAACTTAGAAAAAGTTCCTTTAAACTTAAAGATATGATCTCTACTTCAAAACCTCTTGAGTTACTTCACCTAGATTTATTTGGTCCATCTCAGATTCAATCAATCAACCATAGTAAATATGTCTTTGTAATTGTGGATGATTATTCCAGATATACATGGACAATCTTTCTGAAACATAAAAGTGATACTTTTGATTATTTTAAAAGTTTTTCAAAAAGAGTTCAAAACCAACTTTCTTCCAAGATCATCACTATTCGTAGTGATCACGATGGTGAATTTGAAAATGAGAAGTTTGAGGAATTCTGTAATCAGAAGGGAATTACTCACAATTTTTCGTTTCCAAGAACTCCACAACAAAACGGAGTAGTTGAGCGTAAGAATAGGATGATTCAAGAGTGTGCTAGAACTCTACTTTCTGATAGTAAATTACCAAAACATTTTTGGGCTGAAGCAGTTGTAACAGCCTGTTATATTTTGAATAGGATTTTAATTAGACCTCTAACCAATAAAACACCTTATGAACTTCTTTTCAATAAGAAACCTAAGGTATCTTATTTCAGAATTTTTGGAAGTAAATGTTTTATCGTAAATACAAAAGATAATTTAGATAAGTTTGATCCTAAATCCGACAAAGGAATCTTTATCGGATATTCTAACAGGAGTAAAGCTTATAGAGTTTTTAATCTAAGAACAAACACTATTGAAGAAACTTTACATGTTTCCTTTGATGAAAATTTCAAAGAAGTTGATCAGACTAATGATGAGGATGACTTAGTTATTTCTAATCATGAATCTGTAGATGCTACAAATGAAACTTTTCATCCAAATAAAAAGATTAGGCTTTTAAAAGATCACCCTGTAGAAAATATTCTAGGAGATATGCAATCTGTTGTTAAAACTAGGAATCAATTAAACAGTATGAGTCATGTTGCTTTTATATCCTCAATAGAACCTAAAAATCCAAAGGAAGCATCAACTGATGATTCATGGATTCTTGCTATGCAAGAAGAATTGAATCAATTCACCAGAAATGATGTTTGGGAACTTGTTCCTAGACCTGAGGATAAATCCATTATAGGCAATAAATGGGTATATAAAAAAAAATTAAATGAATTAGGTGAGGTCGTTAGAAATAAGGCTCGACTCGTTGCACAAGGTTATTGTCAAGAAGAAGGTATAGATTATGACGAAACCTTTGCACCCGTAGCAAGATTAGAAGCTATTAGAATTCTGCTTGCTTTCGCTAATTTCAATAATTTCAAACTTTTTCAAATGGATGTCAAGAGTGCCTTTCTAAATGGTTTTGTAAAAGAGGAAGTTTATGTTGAACAACCTCCACTCTTTGAAGATACAAAATTTCCAAATCATGTTTTTAAATTAAAGAAAGCCCTGTATGGTCTAAAACAAGCTCCTAGAGCTTGGTATGTTAGACTTAGGTCTTATCTTTTGCAATCTAATTTTGAAATAGGTAAAGTAGATAACACACTTTTTATTAAAAGAAACAAAAATGATATTCAACTTGTACAAGTGTACGTAGATGATATTATTTTTGGATCAACCAATTCTGACATGAACAAATAATTTTCTGACATTATGACAAAAGAGTTTGAGATGAGTCATATGGGTGAACTTAACTTTTTCCTAGGATTACAAATCAAACAATTAGATAATGGTATCTTTATCAGTCAAGAGAAGTATGCGAGAGAGTTAGTTAGTAAGTTTGGCTCGACCAATGTGAGTGGAAAACCAACTCCCATGGCAACCAATATAGCGTTAAGTAAGGATGATCTATCCAAAGACGTAGATCAAACCTTGTATAGAGGAATGATTGGATCACTTCTCTATATAACTGCTAGTAGACCAGATATCATGAACAGTGTCTGTCTCTGTGCAAGATATCAATCTCAACCCAAGGAAACTCATCTAAAAGCTGTGAAACGTATCATTCGATATGTTAAACACACCTTTGATTATGGATTGTTCTACCCTAAGAATGATTCATTTGAATTAGTTTCCTACTGTGATGCTGACTATGCTGGGTGTAAGTCAGACCGAAAGAGTACAAGTGGAACTTATCACTTTCTAGGTCATTCCTTAATTTCCTGGTTCAGTAAAAAGCAGAATACTGTTTCCCTATCAACAACTGAAGCAGAGTATGTTTCTGCTGCTTTAGCTTGTTCTCAAGTTTTGTATATGCAACAAACCTTGAATGATTTTGGTATATCTATCACGAAATCTCCAATTTTCTGTGATAACACTAGTGCCATTAGTTTGTCCAAAAACCCAACTCTCCATGCCCGAACTAAACATATTGACATTAGACACCATTTTCTAAGAGATAACGTAAATAAAGAGAAAATTTCTCTTGATTTCGTTAATTCTGAAAATCAAATAGCTGATATTTTAACCAAACCTTTAGGAGAACCTGTCTTCACCAAGTTAAGAAGAGAATTAGGTATATGTTCTCTTTCTGAAATATAGTATATAGTATAGTAGTATACATAGGGTATATATGAATGTTTTCTTAACCATAGCATTTTGCAACACCATGTCGACATGGTATTCATGCGTCATGTCGACATGCAACGGTAAAAATGACAGTTCGTTTTTTCCCTCTAATTTTTGAATGGGTGGTTATTTAACTCACCCATTCCGAGTTTCTCTTCCCTCCAATCATTATTTCTTCATTCTACTTTCTAGAAACATTAAATCCATGGCTTCCACATCCAATCCTAATCAAATATCACCGGTTTCTTTCCCTTCTCCTTCACATGGCCCTTTCCAAAACTCCATACTCGCTCGTGTCATCAAAATAGAGGAGAAAGTTAATGATTCGCTGCAGATGTTAACTGAAATGCAAGTTCAACAATTGAGAATGGCAAGAGAGCAAAAGAAACAAGGGAAAATTCTGAGGAATCTTCAAAAATTCCTCATGGATAATCATGCCAATCCAATTGTAATTGAAGATTTTTCTAACATAGAAGCAAATGAAGAAGGAGAAGAAGACGAAGACGAAGAAGAAGAGGAAGAACCAATGGAGGAAGAAACTGATGATGAAGCAGTATGTGTAGGGGAAGTTTGTTTTGATGCTTATGGGAACATTGTGGAACAACATGGAAATTTCTGTTTCCATTACCCAAATTGTCCTGTCCACAAGTCTCCCATCATCAAAAACAACCGTTGAGTTGTTTATTTTCTTGTTTTAGTTATTTATGTGTTTATAAGTTTAAATAGTCATGTATATAGTAATATTGAAATGAATAAAATAATCTATGGTTACACTTATTATTCTTATTCTTATATTGCTCATATATAACATTCTAAGTATACGATGTTTAGTGCATTGTTATATCTAGTTTCAGTATTATTAATGATAACACTATCATTAATATCATAGATTTAGGGGGAGTTAGTGTCATTTTTTTGTTGATGACAAAGGGGGAGAAGTATAAAATAGGTTAGTTAGGCATAGATTAAGGGAGAGTTATTAGATTTAGGGGGAGTTATAAGGAGAATATAAATATTTTATAAACAAAGGTTGTCATCATCAAAAAGGGGGAAATGTTAGTCCATAGGATAGTGGTTTTGATGACAACAACTATAGAAGTGTTATAAAATATATATGTGCAGGAAATCTATATGCAGGTATCAACAAAAGAAGACTGTACAGTAAAGAAAACAAAATTGATGAAGACAAAGATTAAGAGTTCAAGATTGAAGACTCATGAGATTCAAGATATTCAAGAGTTCAAGACAAATAATATAGTTAGGTTAGATATTTGTTAAAACTCCTTGAAAGCACTATCATTCTTTTTTATCCAATTTACTCGTGGAATGGAATCCACTTCGTTCTTGTTAAAGGGATGGAACCCTAGTGAGATGGAACTCACGAAATATCTAGTGGAACGGATAGTAGCCCTATTTTGTTATCCACTAATTTTGATTCAAAATGATTTTCAAAATTATCTCTTATTTTATAAAATGATTTTCAAATATTCCTTTTCAAAAGAAAAACCTTCGTTCACATTTCCAAAAATGTTTTAGCCTCAAAATCATATTTATCATTTTGTTATATTTTGATTTCAAAATTGTCCTTGATATTTTAGCCTCAAAATCTATTTTAATATTATATTTACTTTAGTTTATTTACTTTGATTTTAAATATATTTTAGTATATATACATATATACATTCATAAGTATTTCTACTTCTAAATACCTTCTACAAATACATAGAGTCCATTTGAATAAAGTTGCATATGTTTTAAATCATCATTTTCAAAGTAAAGCAAATCATCACTTTTTACTAGACCATGTCGACATCCTATTTACCTGTCATGTCGACATGCTTCCCGTTACAGCAAAGGTTGTTTTCAAAAGAAGTGTCTATTCGTTTAAACCTCTTCGAATGGACACATCCATTCATTCTCTATAAATAGAGACTGTTATGGACGTTTTCCAAAAACTACTTTCTTTATTTTCTCTCCTCTTTACTCTCTTATCTTATTTTCTAATCATCCTATCCATATTTTGCCGAAATCTTAAGTGAATCAAACCAGAATATCTCTAGTTTGATTCTCTGCCACTCTCTCCAAAGAATCTCAGTGCTTATCAGAGTTATAGATACATTTGTACTCAAAGAAACTTGTGTGGGGTTATAAAGGTGTGATCGTGTCCTTGGAAATCGATCGGGTGAACTTGTGTCTTGTGAATCAAGTGGTTCTACCCAGAGACCTAAGAATCTGGAGGGTGTACCTCGTTGCCTTGGAATCGAGGGATTGTAATCTAGATTATTGTTGAATAGAAAGCCGTACGGGCTGTGCGGGACTGGATGTAGGGTAACACCGAACCAGTATAAAATTCTTGGTGTGTTCTTTCCTTTACTTGATTTTTATTTATATTTGCATTTGTTTGTGATTCTGTGATTTGATCTGTGATTGTGTATTTGCATTAAGTTAGTTAATTCAATTTAAATCAAAGAAGTTTTAAAGAAATTCTTAAAACACTATTCACCCCCCTCTAGTGTTAAATAGCCTTAAGATCATCTTCCGCGTCCCTTTCAACAGATATTTAAATTAAGTATTTTTCTTCCATCTTTTTAGAGTTGTTTTCTAACTTATATTAGAGTATTTTCAAAGTGGTTTCAAGTTTAAATATATTTTTAATAATTAATTATAAAATTTTAAGCAAGAGGCTTTTAAAATAAAACATGTTTATTTTTGGGGTTTTCATTTATTTCAAAATCTGTTACTTTTACGTCATATTCTATATAAATAGATATAATACATTTTTAAGTAGTTTAAAAGTGTTTTAACATAATTATAAGTATTTTTATGTGTGTGTGCGCGCGCGCACACACACACATATATGTATATGTATAGGTTTTAAAAGGTAAGTTAAGTTCTAAAGTACTTAGGTGCAAAAATAATTAAGTTGCTAGGAACAGACCTATTCTTGATGATGATAGCTGTGATATGAAATTTATCTACTGCAAGGATTATTCTGGTTTCATTTTGAATATTGTGACTCTTTTCGTGGATTTTCTACATGTGATAGGCCCGGACTCTTCGATTGATGGAAGTGATTCCTCCTCTTATGAGGAGGACTTGCTTTAGGTCCTTACAGTAGTTAGGCACCTCTTGCCTAACTCATGTTTTGTATTTTCCTTTATTAGCAGTTAAGACATGCTGCCTTGCTCCTGTATTAATTGATTTGTTGGTAATAAAAGTGGACGTACCACTATAAATACCGGCTGGCTTTGCCAAAAAAAGAGTAAGTTGAGTATTTAATAAAAGTAGTAAAAGAAGTTTTTGATTTAAACTCTTAACTTAAAATAAATGGTTTTGTGAATTTAATTAAAAGTGTATTACCTTAATGAATAAGTGTAGATACGATTATATATTTAAAATGAATGTTTTAAAGTTAATGAGAAGTATAAAATAGTTTTGGTTGTTGTAAACAATGTTTAAATAACATTTTTAACCCTTATTAATTATACTTAGGATTACTACTAGATCTTTTATAAAAGAACGTTTAAAGGAAATTATAAGTAAAATTATTTTGGGCTTGTAGTAAACATGTTTTAGTAACATTTGTTTTTAAACTATTTAATTATATTTTGAAGGGGAAAAATATTGTTAAATAATTATGAATATACTTAGATCTTTAATAATGGAAATTTAAAGATAATAACAAGTATGGAATCTTTTGAAATAAAGATAGAAAAAGTATATGTTTAAAGTATAAAAGAGAGAGGAGGTTTATAGTAAAAATGTTTAAGTGACATATGTATTTAACCTCTTTGATTATACTTTAAAGTAAGTTAATCTTGTTAATGGTTTGTGAATATACTTGTCCATTGAGATAAGTATGTGAATACTTTTTTGAAGTATTGAAAAGAGTATAAATGAATAGTGAAAAGAGTTTAAATGCGTAGTGAAAAGAGTATAAATGAATAGTCAATACTAATATATATCTTTTATAAAGGTTAATTAAATCTATATACAAGTATAAAAAGGAAACATCTAAAGGCTTCTCGACTTCATATGATTTGAGAACCCTTAGAAGGAGTATTGGTATGAAACATCTCTAGCTTTAAGAACTTATATATATGAGATCCCCCCCAAGGAGAACTCCTATGTATAGTTTGCTTACTTTTGAAGAAAGTAGTAATTAATAGACGAAGCTTCTAAATGGAAAATCTAAACGTCTTAATAGATGAAGATTATATATATATATATACAGCTTAATAGATGAAGTTTCTATATATACAAAGTATCTAAATGTCAAGAGGTCCGCCTCAATGTACTTAGGGCACCTCCAATGGAAAATCCATATGTGAATGCACCTTAGTAGTTTTGATTGTACTTCAATATTGTTATGTCATGATATGCAAGTGGCACAACTATTTTCTGATTTATATTCTTCACCCTAGAAATTTTCTATTATATCGCAATATATACTTCTTATATGGGTTTGGTACTTTGAGGGGATAATTGGTACGACGATCTCAAAAGTGTTGTTATATGATGATCCCATATCTCTTGAGTTTCTCTTACCAGACTTATGTCTGACTCGTGGTTTTATGTTTCCCTTAATTCCTCAGATGCTCCTTCGAGCATTTTGAGAAAGGCGGGTTTCGTTGATGTTCATTAGGATCTTGGAGAGGAGTAGGATGTTTTACCTACCGTGATATTTATTTCTGCTGCATTACTTATGTATATCAATAATTGTAAGGACATGCTGTTATAACTGTTCAGGCTGATGATAATACTTTGATTAGTAACTCTGAAATGCTATGTATACTAGAGTAACACTACGTACTTTCTTTTGGTATTATATGTTATCATTCTGCATGTGAGATTCTGGTGTTTTTGTTCTCCTCTTTCTTGTTCCTTTTCTTTTCTTTTTTTCTTCACCCTAAAAATTCATCTTTCCTACACCTGGGTGCTCGGCAAATGAACACTGTGGATGTATTAGTGTCGACATTCAAGATCGAAAAGGTGGATCGTTATAAAAACATACACTGTTACTACAAACAAGATTGGATATAGAGTTAGATATATATAATAAATTGTATAATTTTCCTTTGGGTGTACCACTAACCCTTTCACTTCGATAGTTGAATAATGGTATTTTCGACATCTAAAAGTTATAACTCTCTGATAGAATAATGTCGTGTTTCCAATAACACACAAGCCATGTTTTTGATAACTATATTACCATGTATTTGATAGCCTCATACTTGCATCTTCGATAGCTTCCTTTTTCATACTACCGATAACTTGTAACTTCATACTCCATATTTTGTATATCACTTCTCTTCGTATTTTCGATAGCTTGTAACTTTGTATTTCCGATATCTTGTGACTACATTTTCGAGTGGAAAATGAGCGATCCTCTTAAGAAGGAGAGCACTCATATGTTCTACACTTAAATATGGTGTTGTCAACAGGCTTGACATGTAGCAAAAACTCCTCGTACAAAGACGAGTAAAGAGAAAAATCCTCCCAAAACCTATATGGTCTTTGATCCAAGGAAAGGTATTGAGATCATGAACTAGAGAATAAATGTACTATAAACAAGAGGAAGTCAAAAGGAGAACAACAATAATCATGGCCATAAGCTAGCTATAAAAGAAAAAACCATGCCGAGTCGTCAGAAGGTGTCCAGTTACAACAAATATGCATCCTGCAGTAGTGCCATAACATAAGCTGCCCAATCCAAAACAAAAACTTACAAATTTGAATAGACTCACCAAAAGCATAAGACCATCACATGTACATGGATACAAAAAGTTTATATACACGTATATGTGGAAAAGAACAAAGAAATACGACAACGAAGGTGAAACGAACTTAGTTTTCACTTGAGAGTAAAATTTTCGAGTAGTTCTCCTCGGTAAAGGAGTCAACAAGGTCAATGCTTAATGCCATATTGCATCTCTCATTATTGTGAGCAATTTTTACTTTCAAAATATCAATGTGACTTTTACTTTTACAAAATATCCGAAGTAAACATTTTTAGTCAATTGTAGGTAGGATTTGCAATACAATTGCAACGAAAATGTGATAAGATCATCAGGATGAGTGTTAACATTAGTGAACATTCTTAGGTTCTATTCAAACCAATATACTAACAAGGAACAGTCAAGACAATAAGTAAAATTTTATAATATTCAGAATATTGAAATCTAAAATCGTCATAACTACATATTTATGATAATACGCTATTCATATTTCCGTTAACTTGTGATTCTATTTCCAATAGCACATACTTTTATATTTCCAATAACTCAAGGCTAGAATTTTTGGTATGACGTTTTTTTCCATTTTTCCTTTTTACTGATGATTTGATATGGTTTGGTTCAGAAATGGTCCGAGTAGGATGTAAATTTTATACGATTATACGGTTCGGTTCGAGGCTATAAAACGGACTGTCCATATCTGTACGATTCTCATTTAGGACATGAATTAAAACAAGAAGAATTGTACGAAAATATGTCTATTTGATTTATATTTTTCAATTGTTCGAACATTGTCCGTCCGTTGTCCGGCTCATACGAATTATGTATGAACTTAAACCTTATTTGATTCGTCCCCGTTCAAATCCCTTATTGGATAGAACACACTCTTCCGTCTGGTCAGGTCCGACCCGTCTATGTGATAGGTTTGAGCTCCAAATCGGATTGAACCGACCGCACCAACTTCACTAACAAAACCATCACTGCGACAAATCATCAAACAAACGTCGCTGAATTACAGTACCGTCCAACCCAGTTATTCCTCCTCTCCACTAATGGCTGCAGTCATCACTCATGAATCAGAAGCAAAGCTCGAACTGTTTCTTCAGTGGCTACAGGTCTATATTCACCTCTTTCCTTCTTCTCTCGCTTTCAAAGTCTTCTGTCAAAGATTGAAATCAAATAGGAATTTCCCTGCAGGCAAATAGAGCAGAACTTCGAGGCTGCAGTATAAAGCACTGCGGACCTCACAAAGGCTTCGGAATTTACACTAACGAGAACACGCTGGACAACGGTAAGCAACTAAATAGTTTTATTTGAAGGATTCTATTTGATATTTTGTGATAAAAATGTGGGTTTGATACTTGTTGTTGACGTTGAGCAGATGTTGTTATGGTGGTTCCACTTGATTTGGCCATCACGCCCATGAGGGTTTTACAGGACCCTCTTTTGGGATCCAGATGTCGAGAATTGTTCCAGGAGGGTGAGGTTGATGATCGTTTCTTAGTTATGCTTTTTCTCACGGTCGAGCGTTTGAGGCATGATTCTCCATGGAAGCCGTATGAATTCTTAGCCTTAGTTTGCCTATTAGTATTGATTTGGGTGAAGTAGTTGTATTTTTTGTTATTATTTTGATTTTGGTCCTTTTGGATGCATAGCATTCCTATGTGGATTTAGGCAGGCTCTACTAACACCACATTCTTTTCCTTTGAGCACTACCCTCACACCATCGTATTTCATATGCACTGAAAAATACCCGATTTCAGTTGGCATTCGAAGGTTGGTACTTGGTAGGGTCTTCAACACATTCAGCAGTTGAATGCCGCTTGAATTGAAAAAATATACAAAGAAAATGGTCAAACGACAACACAAAGTATTTGCTGATTGATGTGAATACACGATTTCCGTTGCCGATTGAAATCTTGGTAATTTTTAGTGTATATTTTGGTGTCAATAGTGCTGCCCTTTCCTTCCCACCTAGTTAATTTTATTTTTTTAAAACTCCTACTGCCAAATTTACCCATGTTTCTATTGGCGAACGAACCATGTTTTGGACTGTACAACGTTCATGAAGAGCGTGGGTATACAGGAAACCATGCTTCTATGGAGCGAGGTTCTACAAGATACTGCACTCACGTGGAGCATGGAGCTGATTGAATGCCCTAAATTTTAACCAGGTTAGCTGGAGCGTGGTTAGGTAGGCAACCATGCTCTCTGTGAGTGTGATTTCGTAGGCCACCATGCTTTTGCTGAACATGATTCATTTTGATTCCATGCTCATGTGGAGCATGATTTTATATAATCAATCTTTATGACTATCCAGTAAAGAGTATTTTCGGTATAAACAGAGGGTTAATGGAGCCAGTCATGGGTTTATTGCTAAACATGGTTTCTAAATGATTCTGGACTGCAAAAGAGTTTGCTTAACACGTAAACACATTGGTAGTTTCTCTCATCATGTCACAGCATATGTAAATCTGTTTTGGATTCCTTTTTCTTTAATGTTTGTTTAGCTATCCAGAATGCTACTTACCGTTTTTAGTCCTTATAATGTAAGTTCGGGTAGATGGGAATGTAAAGATTGGTGACTGGCTTTTCATTTGAGATATAGATTATGAGTCGAATTCTGCTAAGAGGTACTGTGATACAAATAAAATAAAATGATTGAGATTGTTTGTAGATGTACAATGAAATGGTATTTTGTTATTTAACAGTGATTTATTAAAGTACTGTAGCTAAGTATGTATGACAAGTAGTAGCATTCACAAGGTATAGCTTATGAAATGCAATAATTACAAAGATATTAAAAGCTTACAAATTGGATTCCGTTTGGAATCGAAATTCTTCATTTACCACTTGATTTTTAAATTTTGATTCAGACTCAATTAAAATTACGGTTGAGAAAAACCATTCACTCTATGTTGAAATAAAATACATCATGGTAAATTATTTGAATCTATAATTGCAATTTTATCATTTCCAGAAAAATAAAGACGAAGAGAGAAAATTAAGTTTTAGGGTTAGATCTAGATGTTCAAGCATCAAAATCAATTTATAAAAGATTAATTATTATTGCGGAAAGAAAAATCAGTGCTTCAACAAACTTAAATGACCTTTAGTAATCAATATTAGAGCAATTTTTTTAGTATACATGTATATATACACATTAAAATACCAAACATTTGAATCTACGATTCTCGATTTGTAGCCATTTCAATTTAAAATTTAAACTTTTACAATTTATGATTTGAATACCATGTTAAAAACCTCGATTAAGTGAATTCATTAACTGAGGTGTTATAAAAGAATGTTAAATGAGATGGAACCAAACAACCCATAACTATCAGCGATGGACAGAATAAATGTATATTCAGAATGATTAACATAATTTTATCAATGGAGGCAGCAACGTTAAGAAGGATCAGTACTGCACTCATTAGATATTATGATAAAGAGAGAAATAAGACAATTGAGAGCCATGTACAATCTGGGTGAATAAAGTGCTGTTAGAGTAATTAACGTAGTTGTATTATTCGAGCAGCAACGATTAGAAAGACGCATAACTTAATGGCTGTTCATACAAACTGTTAGTTGCCAAAAAAATACACTGGCTAATTCTGACCTTATATTAATTGGTATATATTCCTAAATGTCATCTATTCATAGGAATGATATATGTACACAGGTACCTTGACATGCTTCCAAGAAGTTTTGGCAATCCTCTTTGGTTCACTGAAACTGAACTTGCTGAACTTAAAGGAACAACCTTATATAAAGCCAGCATGCAACAGGTTTTTCTTTAAGCCCTTGACACTGTCAATTTTTTTATTTATGTCATATATTTCTTTCTATGTATAATGGTAAATGATTCATTTAATTAAAAAATAAGGCATATAACTTCAACATGAGTACTACAATGATCCGCAATTCTGCATAGCTTTTGACCTTTTCTTCTCAGCATACAAATGTCTGAGGATGATAGTAAAGCATATATATTATCCCTTGTGCTTCTCTTTATTTACTTTAATGAGAAGATAACCTGTATAAATCACAAAACGATTTACCTGAAAGTTTACTTTGGGATAATTTTCATTAATTGTAGTCCTTGTGAATTCTGCTTCTGGGTTTAAGGTTCATGATATTTTCCTAGTCATGCATGGATAGTAATGCAACAACTGTCTGCAGAAGAAAAACTTGGAAGCATTGTATGAAGGTAAGGCTAAAAGACTAATTGAGGAATTTCTTCATTGTGATGGGAAATCAAAAAGGTAAGCAAATGGTGATACATCCGTGATTTTGTTGATGCTCACACATATTTATTTTTCTTCAGCCGATGATGTCGAAGGTAAGTTTGCTGGATTTGTAATGTTCTCTCTTTTTGCTACAAAAAAACTGAACTGCTACCATATTATTATTTATCTTTACATATATATTTGACGAGAAGCTGATAACTCGTATCTTTAAGTCATTATATTTTGATTGATATTTCAACTTTCAGTAATAATGATAAACCTACATTATATTTGTTTACTCTATATATTTACAATCTTACTTGACATTATAAGTATGGAACTACTCTCAAATAATTCTTACGTATTAAGTTATTATATTGGATGATGAATTCACGATATTTTGGTACATTTTCCAGCGTCAAGGAGTTGCGATTTGAAGACTTTTTATGGTAAGATTCTTCTCAGACCAGTTCTCCCTTACCGTATTTTACGCTATTAGCCATCTCTCTCTTATATGCTACACACACGTACACACACACACACACATATTCTGATTTGTATTTTGAGACCAATTTTCGTATATATTCAACATTTCTGCAACTGTCACAAGAATAGTTGATTTTCCTGTGATATTTTGTGTCGAAATTCTTAAATAAGTGTAGAGGTTTTCAACCGCACACAGTTCACGTGAGGTTTATCAGAAATTTTAGTATTTAAATACTCTATTGAGTGATGTATGAGCCCATACGTCCTTTGTCACCCCATTGAAGTGGAAAGCATGATAATGAATGGTTTAGGCTGAAAAAATGATCTGCAACTTGAGCGAACACATTTTTGTCAATTTTCAATGAACTGCTAATTAAACCAGCTAAAGATACCGGGTCTGTCAGTGTTTGTAGGAAATTGGGAGGTTCACAGCATTGGCCAAGGGAATTGGAAACTTGGATTATCGACTCCTTCTATATCAATTCTTGGGGAATTTCATTTTTAAGATTAGAAACTATATACGTGCTAATGTATTGATGTACCCTTTTTTTGACAGGGCAAATTCTGTCTTTTGGACAAGGGCATTGAATATACCATTTCCTCATTCTTATGTGTTTCCTGATAATTCGGAAGGACAAAGTAATAGTTCAACTAATAGTAGCAATAACCCTGACGATTCTTCAACCCAAGAACTTGGTGAAAATTCCAAGAACACTGATATCGAGGTCATAATTTCTCCATGTAATATTTTTTCCTCTTACTATTTGGTTTTCCATGGATAGTTAATATACCGAAATTAATCATCGTGTGTTTTCCAATATAAGTTTCTCAAATCTTATGTTACAATAAGCGTTGCTTAATCTCAAATTTTGTGTCGGAAACTAAGTCATATGTTAAAATTATGATATTCGAGGTCTATTAAATTGCAAGTATTATTCAGAGACCTGATTGAGACAAAATTGGAGTTCTTTTGAATCAAACGAGACAAAGATGAGTTCGTTTAAAAGCGATTTAATCAAATCTAATTCCAAAACCTTGAGAAGTGATTGAATGCGATAAAAATGGAGTTTATGTTGGAATATGCAAGGTCACAAATCTTGAAAACCCCTACTGGTATCACAATGAAGACCTCGTTTTGTGAGTTATTCAAACAAAAATGAAAATTTGGACAGGTCTTAACATTCATCTGGCTGAAGATTTTAAATTGTGGATGATTTCTCAGGTAAATTATTAGATGTGACATATAGAAAAAATCGTGCCTCTGAATATATACACTTCCACTAAAACATATGCAAATTGATTAAAACATCTACAAATTCAATTTTCTCATTAAGTCGGTAACCGGGCAATCATTCCTATTCTTTTTACATCATATAGTGCAGAGTACCGATATAAAAGAGTCAAATCATCAACGTTTATCTAGGAAGCACGGCCAGATGGATTCAAATTTAGACACAAGCATAAGATCACACAGCATATGCTCAAAATAACAGATATATATATATATATATATATATATATATATATATATATATATATATATATATATATATATATATGACTGGAAAGAGCAGAAACACGTGAACAAGGCTCCGTTTATGTGAAGGTCTGGGGGGGTTGCCACTGAGAACTAACGTTGCCATCAAAATAGAGGTTTTGTCTGAGCCTCAAACTTATATTGATCTGCTTCCACGGAGATGCCAAGCCTGCCTCTTACAAACATGGCCATTTATTTATCTTTAATGAATATAAAGTTAAAAATAATGTACCAGTAAAATTCCATATTATATTTGGGAAAAATTAACTTGATCACAAAATAGACCAGCGTGATGATATTGCAAACATTGTGTTTTTGTCTGTAGGTAGTCCAATCTTGGTCACGTCCTCCTATAATATCTGTTTAGTTAAAAAATGATTTCCAAGGTGACATTTCTTATGCTTTGACTAGGAGATACCTCATCTGCCATGAGTTCTACCTTTTAAGCGAACTATAGATGAATACATATAAGTTCTCAAGAAACTACTTTAACTTGAATTGTTTTACTTTGAGAAGGTAATCGTAGTTTAAACTATATTTCTCTTCATCTTTTACTTTTACACTTGATGTGTCAGGGTGTCCAAAGACGTTGGATATGACTATGCTTTTGGAGTGTTGATGTGTCATAGATTTTACTTATTTGATATTTCCTTTTTCTTTTAAATGCAAGCTATTCATAAAGTAGTCTCAAGTGAAATGTACTGCTAAACATGCATAACATTTTCCTTGTTAAAAAACTATCTCATCCAATATATTATATTACATATCCAGATGTTTGACTGACTCAGGACCATAATCCCAGATTTAACACATTGGACAATTGCATCGTCTTCAGATTATGCACATATCTTGATCGTATTTCGATCTATGTTGTAGGCTGCTAATGTTGTAAATAAAACTGAAAATGGAAGTCTCAGCTCTACAAAAAAAGGTGCAGAAATCGTTTGGGTTGAGGGACTTGTCCCTGGCATTGATTTTTGCAACCATGGTATGTTCTGGAACTAACTTCATTATTTTTATGAAATATATGTTACTTCATAAAATACATCTAGTGCCATGTATGATAGTGTCTGCACTCTTTAACAGCAGAAAATTTGTATTGTGCCTAAAGAATATAAGTCCGAGGTTGTGCTTTCTAAAGTTGAAACAGACTTTATAGTTATATCATTTGTTACATTGTATGTGCTAGGGTATAGCTTATACATCAGCGATATAAGTTTAAATTAAGACTGAATTAACATTTCAATTTTTGGACCTCGGCTATAACCAGACTACTGCTATCTAATATTATTCTTGTATCTCGTAGTTAATTTGATCATCAATCAGTTAGTTAATTTCTTTGAGATATGATTATATTGATTAATCCTCGTGAAATATACAAGGCAGCGAATCTATTGATACCTGCTTAATCAAATCGAACCGTTCTGTAATAAAATCATATTTCCCTTGATTACGGACATTTTTTTTATATTATTACTTGTAAACACCCACGAATCTGTCACAAATCATGTAACATATTTCTTTTTAAATATAATAAGAGGTCCTAGTATCAAACAATTTGTTTTGTCAGATGATTCTGACAGATAATCCATTCTCATTCTGTTGATGCATTTTAAATATCGCACTAGTACATCTAAAGGTTTTTTTTTTGAAAAGTTTTCCGTGGTCTACTTTCTAAACCATGATATTGTTTTGACCCCTTTCCAGCATTAAAAGCTGCCGCAACATGGGAGGTTGATTCGAAAGGTCATGCGACTGGAGTTCCAAATTCCATGTATCTTATACTTGGTAAGCAGTCAACTTAAATTTGTATTTTATAACATAGGCTCGTGTTTGTTTCTATCCGACTTGATTCCTAATCCAAATTTGGCTGTCGCATATACTAGCAAAATATGGGAACCAGAACAAAATTGAATGCAACAAATTTGTTCTATAGAGGTCATCGGAGAATAAGATCTAAAGCTATGCTGGTTTCCCTTCACCTCCCTCCTCTCTTCTGGTTTAAATTTTTTATAAGAATGTGAAATTGGCAATCTTAGATCCTAAACCGCCACTCAAAACGTGAGAGTGCGTTCTCAGACAAGAGGTTCTGAATCAGCGTTCTTGGATAAGGGGTTGGCTAGAGTTTGCGTAGAGGTAGGTTAGGATGTAAGGATTTTGTGTATTTTGTTAATTTGATTATTTATTATTAATTAAAAATTATATAATTACTAATTGATTAAAATTTCGTGCTGAAAAAAACTACTGAATTCAATACAATAAAACCGAAAATTCAATTGAAATACAAAAACTAATAAATTCAAATACAACTATAGATCATCGTCGTTATGCAGCAACCAAAACGTTTCTAATTTCATCACATGTTGCAATAATCTGTTGTTCGTTTGTTGAACTTATATCACCATGCATTCGCACTAATTTTTTTGCATAATTTTGTGCATCTTCCGCATCACCAATTTCTTCATATTTAGAATCTGAACTATTGTTTTCTTCTTTAAAATTACACATAGCACGCGCTGAAATGACAAAATCTGCTTATATTAAAAAAAAAAATGCTTGCGTCTCACTAAATGCTAATCTTATTTCCAAATTCCAAATGATATTTTAGCAGCCATAGTTGAAGATTTTATTGCGTGATTTTGGAATGTCCACGGTTTGTTGGAAATATGGAACGCGATAACATTCATTGCAATAAGATGGTATATAACCATTTCTAATATTGTAAGCTGAATCTGTAAGATAATACTTGCTGGATGGAGGATGTGGAAATATTTCAACTTCGTCAATAACATGATTTAGCAGTCTACTATCCCGAGAAGAGCCTTCCCAACCAGCCATTATGAACTAAAAATCTAAAATGCCATTAATTTATCTTTGTGTAACCCTAGTAGGAATGCACGTTCCTTTTATTGCTCTAACATCATTTTGAAAGGGTAATAACATATATTATATGTAATTTCATCAAAAACAATATTAAAATCTATTTCCGGACATGAGTATAACATCATGTAAGAACTATGAACACAAACATTTACCCTGCTGTAAACTTGATTGAAATTTCCATTTACCATTCTATATAACATATTGTGACTAATCGTGTACATACACATTCCAAATAATTCATGGACTTGTATATGTGGAGCGGCAGTTAAATCATACTTACTAGTTAGTACATCACAAAGACGTTTGAAACAGCGACTACTTGTTCGGAAAATACATTAACTTCTTTTTTCATATCCATTAAGAACATTATCCGCCCACCTCTGACCCGTGTATGAATAAGTTTGATGCGTGGTAAAATTTCTTCATTGAAATTCGTTTATCGTTGTTACAACAATAATTTTAAGATAATTTTCATACCCATCTAAATCATTGGATATATTGTCACCGTTAATTGAATCATTTGAGCTTGTCGAATCCAAAGATAATTTTTCTTCAGAAAAGTAATAATCAGAATCGTTTTTTTAAAATACTAATGGTGAGAGAAGATATCCGGAATGAATGAGTGATTGGGGGAAAGATAAAAATCTATAGAATATTTTACGTTTAATGTAACTGTTATTACATCCGATGTAAGACTTACGTCCAGACAAATCTCTTCGATTTTGATTTGGCTACTGCTCTCTCAAAAACTATTGACGTAAGTCTTACGTCCGTTTGATGTAACTATTTTTTAGGCATTTCTTGTGTCCAAGAGCACACCCTGAATAAGTGTAATGATAAATGTTAAGTGTGATAGAATTCGAAAATGGAGTTAATGGTTCTTGAGAGATAATCCACATAGCTAATCATTTAGCGTTGGAGAAGAAATGAAACAATAAATTACGAGTTATTTCACCAGCCATTCTCCCAAAAGAAGTTATTAGATTGGAAACAACAATCATGGTCCAGTATTTATGCATATTGGGTTGCTCAATGGCAAACATGTACGATGTAATACACACACACGTGTGTGAGAATCTATTACATCCCTCTCTCGCTATACCGAATCTACACTCCAACGGTTTTTAGAGCCACAAAATTCAAAAATCAAATGAAATTACAATGATATTCAATCTAGAGTATGAAAATCATATCCCAATAAAGAAAATTAATAGCTGCCCACATATGTGTGTATGAGCTAGGATCGACAACCCTTTTTATTTAGCCCTCTCTTAGCTATTTGTCAAAAGAGAAAAACTACAGATCTTTAAATACGAACTTGTGGTCAAAATTAGGGGACTAAAAGGGAAGGCTAAATAAAGTGAATTATTGATTCTAGCGCACGCGCTCTCTCTCTATACATATACACCCCCCCCCCCCTCCACACACACACATATACTACACACACATATAGTATGTATATATAGTATGTATGCACAAACACACATACTAAGGTCAATAACTTTGAGCACACTATTCCAAATGCTATAAAATTTTGTGGATATGCTCATATTATATTTGGGATCATCTTTACAAATTTAAGCTTATTTGAATATATCTAGCACGATGAATTTGATATTTCAAATCAGCGGTTAAAATAAACGTTTTTAACGGTTAATGTTGACTGTTATTTTGAAGATATTAGAAAATTCAAAACGAACTCATTTTTTGTAAATATGGTATCAAAATATAGATTAAACATCCGCAAATTGTGTAGTATTTTGAATATTGTAACTCAAAACATGATGAAGAGGTGTTACAGTAGAGGCATGCCAAAGAACTTTCCTCGTACATCTATATGCACATGCATGCGCTCGGGAGCAAGTGAAGTAATTTCAACTTTCAATTTATTTTTCCAGTGTTTTTACTTTCCTTTTTGACTACTTGTAGCTGAAAAGGGCACAGGCGAAACTGGAAAAGAGATAAACATCAGCTATGGCAATAAGGGAAATGAAGTATGCTTCAGTCTTTTTTTTTTCCTTTTCTAAACGATTTATTTAATGCATTTAAGTTTCGGGATTTTCCATAGCAACTTTCATTCCATATTATGCTTCAGCTTCTCTTTATCTTAAATGATATATTCATCCACACAATTTTTAGTTGAAAAGCCTTCATCATGTTTGTGATATTTTCTACACTTGAATGGTATAATCTGCGACTCCGCTAAATGTTTTCAATATTATCTTTATTTTCCTTCATGTGTCATATACAGATTATCCAAAACTTGTTTAGTATCACCAAACATTCCTTTCAATAAGGTTTATTTTCCTTCATGTGTCATATACGGATTATCCAGAACTTGTCAAGTTTAGTATCACCAAACATTCTTCTCAATAAGGTAAACTATTTTCTCAAACCAGAAGTATGTGACTCAAACCAAATGCTACATGTGTCATATACGTTTTTTCTTTCCTTTTTATTTTATTTTATTTGCTCGGTAGGAAACTTATCAATCACATTAATTTTTCCATGCTGGTTGCTTTGACCATGAGGATTCAAACTCTATAACGTCTTAACTTTAAAGTTTAAACATCTTTCTCTATTGCTGTGCAGGAACTGCTCTATCTTTATGGATTTTGTATTGATAATAATTCAGATGATTTTGTCATGGTAATAAATCGTTCAACGTGTTTTCTTTTCTTTTTTGGCCATTTATTCAAATACTAATTATTTTTCCACTTATATCTTTTTAGCTCCATTATCCTGCTGAGGCCATTCCTAAGCTCCCATTTTCAGATACTAAAGCAAAACTGTTAGAAAATCAGGTTCTTATCTCACATAATTTCTTTTATTGATTATGCAACCTTTCCTTCACTGGGGCATATTTGCTTTGAAAACTTGAAATATCTTGTATATAAAAACATTAGGAAGTTATGATAATGATTTTTAATACATCATGTGGCAAAACAAATAATGAGCTGCCTGTGATTTTGTTTTCATGTCAAAATTTTAATGATTTCCATTGTATTGCAGAATGCTGAGCTAAGATGTCTATTGCCTAAATGTTTGCTTGATAATGGAATTTTTGCCTCACATCAGATTGTGGATGAAAATAACAAAGAACAATCAAATTTTCAGCAGTATAGTTATAGCTGGAGTGGTCAGCGCAAGGTCCCTTGTTATTTGAATAAACTTGTATTTCCTCAGGAGTTTTTGACAGCTTTGCGCACCATAGCAATGCAAGAAGATGAAATTGACCAGGTTTATTCATTACTTAAAGAGGTAAATATATGGAAGTCCTTGAAATTTTTGTTGAGTTCGTCATTCAGTTCTCTCTTATGTATCATATTTACCCCAGATTGTAACCAAAAAATCATTTTAATTGTTTCACGGGATTATCATTCATCATTGTTGATTTTAGTTCTTAATTTCTTTTATTGACAATTTCAAGTCCTATTTCTTCATGGTAGTTTTGTAATACAAATTATTATTTCGGTTAGATTCAAAATAGCTATGACACATTTTTGATTTTCCTGTCTGTAATTGTTTAGCTTGTTGGTTCTGATGAGGAGAGGCAGCCAAATGTTAAAGAGATTGAAGCCGCTATTTGGGAAATATGTGGTGATAAAGGAGCATTGCAATTGCTTGTAGATCTTCTCCAAATGAAGTAATACTGCATTTTACATAATAAATTGACGTACTCTCTTTCTTTGATAATTAGCTACAATCATCATCATCCTCATCTACCCAACTCTCACGTGAGCGAGGTCTAGGCAGATTGTATGCAGTTTTACCTCATTACCGAATAAACTGTTTTTTATAGCTTGGTCAATAAACCGAACATCCACAAATTCCAAATTCAACGATGTGGGAATAGAGCTCATATTATTAGGCTTCCATATTCAAAGCAAACTGTGCCGTATATAGCTTGTAGTTTACTGTAGTCCTTAAAGTGAGACATTCAACTAATTAATATAAGATTAGACGCCAAACACCAAGGTCGTCTACCATATAAATAATTTGAGACGTCCAACAACTAACTAATTATGATCAGCTACACTATCAAGAATATGTTTCACATTGGAATACAAAGTGATACCAACCATTGGTGTTGAATTAATAATGTGTTATAGTGCTCAAAATCATATAATGTTCTGGCTTTTCCCTAGTCATCAAATGAGTTGTAATGGAAGTGTCATGTCCTCTACTTCTTTCTTGGGTACTGGGGTTGCGTACAACATAAATAATATCCTGTCGCCCATTGATATGGATTTTTTGATGTAAATATTTTTCTTTTTATTTAATTATTTATTGGATAGCGATAGACTGAATCATCCGAATAATTGCCTATGTAATTGTGTAAAATCTAGCTATTGTAGTTTATTAAATATACGTCTAAGGTAAACTTTCACAATAAACTTCCAAACGAGGAGAAACACATAGCTCATGTGCATCTTCAGTGTATAGGGTGCCTATAAGAGACTGGTTGCAGTACCTCTTTGGTGTATAGGTTTTGAAACCTCCTCCTTGAGGCTAGCGACCTCTTCCTTAGCAACAATACCTTGCACAGTTTTCTGATGTGCTACATCCTTCTTACATAGTTTCATTCGTGCATGCATGAATACATACACATCAACAAAACATTTTCACCTGCCCTTGCCATCTCTCTTTGTTACCTTATGGAAACAAGGGGTTTTATGGTCTTCTGGACACGGTTTCTTAGGCTGCAGATAGCCATAAACCCCTACGTTCTTATTTATTTTCAAGGCACTAAATGGAAAAAAAATAGCGTTTTTGGCCTTAATCAATGTTTTAGCTGATTGAATTACCTGTCTAATGGAAGTGGTGCCACTTAATTTCACTGGGTAAAATAGAAGTTTTCCGATTTTACCGACGAATAGCCAACCAATTTGACCTGCGTTTCTACCCATTATAATCACCACATCAAATAAATACTAGTTGAATTGGCCATATTACTTAACATCAAAGTAATAAATTCAAAATAGTTTACTATCCATATGGAAATTATTTCTCAATTTTACAATGCCAATAAAAAAATATGCGAGTCTAACGACATGACTTTTTATGGTCCAGGCCATGTAAAGAACTACAATATTTCCTCACCGTGCATCCAAATTCACCTTTATCCCTCCATGTACAGGACTTGTATACGAGGATAATAATTTAATACACATGTTCACCTTTTACTCAAATATTTTTCGTTAAGACAACAGTACAAACTCAAGCTATTCAGGTTATCGCAGAAAGGCATTTGATTAAAATGATATTTGTCTAACATAACTAATTTCCTGTTATTTTGTGGAAGGATCAGTGTCATTAATGATACCAATATACCAATTAGGCATAATCAGAATCAATGATAAAGTGAACTTCAATAATAACCATTGATTATACACGCACGCGCACGCATGTGTATAGATGGAACCTCTAGGTTTCCATAATTTCCCTTTTTACTTTTTTGTATCTGTATGTTTCAAATTAATCTTTTTTTTCGTAGTAGTTCTAATCATATAAATTATCTTGATAAAATTTAGGCTGTTTTGAAACTTTTAGCTACTTCAAAACCGCATGCTAATGGGAACAAAATTATTCATTTCGATTTTCGACTGTGAACTTTAAAATGTAGTATTAATATTCCAAAGGTCAAAAGTTATGAAATTAAAGTATTTTTATTTCGACGTTGAATTGAAATGTAATATTATCCAGAGTTTCAAGACGATCTCTTTTTTTTTTGGGAAATTACGTCTAAAAAATTTAGCTTATTAGTTAAGACATGTAGATTAAAATAAATCAACAGTGGTATTTCTGGAAACTAAAATATGGGTGACATAGAATCCTCTGTACACATAGACACACACATGGGAGGGAATAGATTGGTTATAGTGCTTATGCTACACCTTTATTGTGCAACTCAATATTATTTTTACAGTAATACAATTTGAACCGAAACCTAATACTGTACGTGATGTTCTTGTTCCATTCAAGATTTTTTCACAAAAATTTTGGTTTTTTGAATAAATCTATAATGTTAAAAAATAACATTTTATATTGATGACTAAATTCATAATTTAAAATTCTGGTGGAACTTTGGACATTCCTGTAATTTCATTCCGATCATAACCGGAATGGAATCCGATTCGAATTCCGATTTCAGTCCAAATTCCGGTCAAATTCCGAATATGACTTTTTAGGAGCTGAAATTTAGTTAAAAAAAAACAAAAATGAAACTATTTTGCAGTAAACGTGTAAAAGAATAAAAAGACAACAAGAAAACGTGATAGCGGAAAAAAGAGCGAATGATAAAATAGTTTCAAGAATAATCGTAACATTTTTTGCCAATTCCGACCCAACTCGGCATAAGTAGAATGGAAAAAAACATTAAAAGTCAATAATTGAATCAACATTGTCATACATAATATATATTTAATTTTCGTAAATACAAGTGTAATGTTTATTAATGTATTTATAGCGAAAAAAAATACCAAATTCGGACAAGGAAGTATAACTGAAATTTCCGGAACTTTCGAAATTGATTAATATTTCGAAAATCTTGAAATGAATCAGAATTATGAACATTGGAATAAATTCAGCTGCAGATATTAACTTAAGATTTTGAACGTGCCAGATATTTCGGAATGATCTCAATTCTAGTGATACGATATTGAATGGTAGAAAAATGCATCTACAAAATTTGTTTTGTTTCAAAAAGAATATTGATGTGTAACTTGATGTAACATGAGTGATGTAGTTGTCCCTCCCACGCATATGTACTACAAGAAATAATTTTTTAATTGTGACACAGCGAATTAGGTGCATAATAGTTATTATCTGTAGCTAATTCAGCGTGTTATAATACAAACTCATTTCTTTTTGTGAATAGTTTTTTTAGTTTTAATGTCATACATTGTGGAATTCTACTGTAATCCATTTAATTCTTTTCGTTTTCTATAGCAACATAAAGGAAGGCACATGTAACGGAGACTGTATTGTCATGTCAATTCATTTATAGCGATCACAACATGGCAAGAATCACACATGATGTATATGATTTATGGTCATGTTACAGTTTACTATGTTTAAAACAGCTGAATAGGTGTTTTTTTTTCCTCTCAAGGATGACTGAACTTGAAGAGGGTTCAGGGACACAAGATTCTGACACCCGAATGCTTGAGAATTGTCATGTTGTTGAACTTGAAGATAATTTCAGGTAATTGTATCAATTACATTTTCCACTCTTGATTATTTTTTATACCAAGTAATTAACTATAATCACATTCCTCAAATACATCAGACAAGGAAACACGGGTCCCTGTTGATAAACACAAATTAGTACTAGTTGCAGTATTAAATTTGCCATTTTGCTACGTCGGTGAAGACTTTAATATAGAATGACAAATGATAAGGTTTACACCTGAATATTTACAAACGTGAATAAGTAAAAGAAGCTTTTTGGAAAACACTCTTACTGTTCATTATAATAGGTGAAAATAGGTAACAAAAAACCTTGTTGCCTTTCATTTTGTAAATTAAGCCTCTAAAAATCATTATAACAAAATTGCATACAAATTCAGTAGTAAGAAATAGTAATCTACAACATAAATCTGAATTTAAAATCATCAAATTAAGTGCGACAATAACGATTCAAGCTGCTTGTACTTTTAAAATGCAAGGTTCAATGAAGTAAATAAAAATGTACAGTTTACAATATTTTGAACACTTAGTATGCTTATATCATTTAGATGCATGAAATATATCGTTTTTGTAAATATAATTTAAGTTATTTTAGCAACAACGTATAAAATTAACTAGCATAAGTTGCATGTTAACAATCCAATGAACCAAACAGTAGCACGTTGGTTGTGCTTGTAAATACTGCAAGGTTGCATTGTATAAAATGCAAATAATAACAATTATTATGGTAATGAGGACAGTGAAAGAAAGAAAGAAGAAAGGAAAAAAAAAGAAAAAGAAACAATGGTTTGTTTTGCATTTCCATAAAATGTTAGGGGATGATTTATATTTCCGAAAATTTTGCGGGTTGATTTACATATTGATAAGGCTGAATGGTTTTTTGCAAATTCTGGATAAAAAAACAAGGGTGAAAACATAGTTACTCTAAGGTAAAATTGTAGTTTTAGCCTTTGAGCATAAACGAGTACATACAACCTGTATAGTAACTTTATACTTACGGTCTCATGTTTCCTTTGTTTCTCACTGTCTGTTTAAAAAAAATGTCTGTGGTAACGGGAAATTAATGAAATATTATTATACTGCAGTGAAGGGAGAGATGAAAAGGAGGGAATGATGGCTAGAAATAGATGGTCAAGTATTGTTTACAGGAGAGGGCAGAAACAACTCACAGAATTATTCTTAAAAGAGGCAGAACATTTGCTTGAAATGTGTTTAATTGAGCAACAATAAATATTGTGAAAATTAGACCCACTTCCCTAAAATCAAATTTAATAGTTCAAAACTCCTTCCGTTTTAAACTTGTAAATCCGGTTCCTATTTTTATTTTATTTTACAATATTTTGTTTCCTTAATTATCCTCGTTTATTTCATGTCGACTATTCTCGTGTGATTGGATTGGCGATCAAGATTTGAAATCTTCGTAGGAAAATCAGATTTAATTCGATTCACTGTTCGATTTTTTTTTGCGATTCATTATGGCTTCACCATCTTGCAGTAAACGCTTGATTTAATTTTCAATCGACTTTGTATTATTGTTTTTTGTAATTTTTTGATAATTTAGCAATGTTTTTTGTATAATATGCATATAAGTATAAGTTAAATTAAGTAATTCGAATAATATGATGTATTTTGTTCAAAGAAATTTTATTTTTAATCTTGTATGTAAATGCAGAGTTGTATGCAGTTAAGTAAAATAACTGCAAACTCTGCTGTAATTATTGTAAGTAATTGCGTTCATGGCTGTATTTATTAAAATCTTTAGTTATCTAAATAAATGTGTATTTTTTAGTAGTTATCGAGAATTATTGTAGAATTTTATGTGTGTTGATAAATGTATATGTAAAATGCAGTTAAAATTTGCATATGTAAAATGCAGTTGATCTTTTTAGTTTTTAACTGCATATGTAAAATGCAAGTTAAAATTTGCATTTAACAACTGTATTTATTAACTGCATATCAAGCATGTAGTTAAAAAACACATTTAACAGCTGCAATTTTTTACTGCATACGATATATGCAGTTAAAAATAATACAATTCATAATTTTATATTAGATATGTATGCAAGTATAATAAGAATCTTATGAATTTTTAACTGCATAAGTGAAATGCATTTCAAAATTTGCATGATTCAAGTGTGTTTTAATTGCATATGTTATATGCAGTTAAAAATTACATTTAACATGTGCTATTTTTCACTGCATAACAGATATGCAGTTAAAAATGATGCAATTTATAACTGCTTAAGTGAAATGCAGTTGTTCGTAAATAATTGCAAATATGTATGCAACTATTCATAATAATTGCATATATGTCTGCAAGTATAATGAAAATCTTATGACTTTTTAACTGCGCAAGTGAAATGCATTTAAAATTTGCATCATTTAATTGTATGTTTTAACTGCATATTTCATATGCAGTTAAAATTTGCATATAACAGTTCTAATTTTAAGATGCATATCAGACATGCATTTAAAAATGATGCAATTCATAACTTCATAAGTGAAATGCATTTAAAAATGCAATTGTTAATAGTAATTGCAAAGATGTATGCAACTATTTATAATAATTACATATATGTCTGCAACTTTTCAATAAAATTGCATATAATTAGAAATAATCAACATATCTGCATATAGATGAGAATATATGCTGAAATTTTTTTGCATTCTAATTTGTATAATTAGATGCTTCACGGTAAATGTCAACAATATTTTTGCAGTGTTTTATGCATTTACAATCTTTGCAGATTTGACTACAAAAATTGTACCACAATGCTGGTTTGCAATAATTGCAGATTTGTCTGCAAATACTAAATATAGTCACATATATGGCTGCAATTATTGCATATAATTGCATAGAAGAGTGCAGTTATATAAAACTTCTACTACTGTAAACAATTTGCAGAAAATTCTATATTAATTCATAATATTGTATATTAATTTGGGAAAATATGTTTAAATTTTCATGTAACTATTTCGATGCATTAAATTAGGCATAATATTGTCTGTATGTGAATGTTTTTGAGCTTTTCTAACAAATATCTGCAAATTTTATCAAATTTAGTTATTAAAATAGAATAAAAATTGAAATGACGAAATTTCTTAATAGATATCCTTCGATTTTTTTATTTGTGTTGTTTTCATCTTCTGAATCTCAACTTTCTTCAGTTCTGGACTCAATTCGGACATCGATTTTTGAAGTAACAACTAATTCCGATTTATAATTCAGACGATTAGGGTTTTCTTTTTTTAAGATGTTAATCGATGAAAAAATCTTGAAGGGTTCTGGGTTTTGTTCGGAGAAGACGTAAGGGTATTTAGGGAAATCTTTTTGTCACGTTTAAAAATAAGGATGAGAAACTTATAATTAAAATGGAGGAATGTTTTGTGTATTTTCAAACCTATTAAGGATGTATGCCAAATATTCCCATAAATATTATCATTTATATATGATAATTTTTATTTCAGGCAGCGGTGGTGTAGCATTCATTAGTTTTGTCCAGTAATATTTCAAATGTATGAATAAAGTCTATGTTTTTGATACATTTACCAATTCTTTCAAAACATTTAAAGGGAGGATGAGTTGATTTAGGCTAGTTACATTTTGCTGCATTACTTAGTTTTATGCAGTACTACTGTCCCAATGGTTGTCCCGATGGTTAGACGCTTCCATTGGACATGTATTGACTTGGTATGTTATATATTAACCAAGACTTGTAGTCCAGCTATGTATTATTACTTAAGTAATCAAATTTTTTTCCCCCTTCGTTTTTATTCTCTTTTTGTTAAAAAAATATTTAATTTTTTTTGGGCATGCAAGTAATAAAGGACGTGTTAGTTTACAGATACATGTTTAATTTAGCTAGTATTTTAGCTTTATATACGTTGGTATACAGATACACACATCTATGTTCTTAAATGTAAGCTTGTCGTTTTTTGGGTATGCTTGTGCTTTCAATTCAGAGTTGATAAATGGAAAATAAAAACAAAAGGCAACTGGTATAACCGCACAACGGTGGTAAAACCAACTATAAGGTAATAAAATTTCAAAAAGAATATTTGTTAGAAATTTTTATTAATTTCAATTAAACATAAAATTGTAAAATATTGTAAAAGAATTAGAATATGGATTTGAATTTGAAACTTTAACATTTAAAATGATGAATTTTAAATTTCAGTATTAAAATTCAATATATCTATACAAATTTGGTGCACAATTCCTTGACATTACGAGTGCAATTGACATTAGGAATGTTATTTTTTTCTTTGCATTTTATCCTTTTTGAAATACTGATGGTCTACATTTTCAACACTATCATACATTCTATTGATTAGTTTTTCACCTAGTAATTCTTATATATTCATTGGCATAGACAATAACTCTAAACAAACAATTTAAGGTTGAAGCCAAAAACAAACATATATCATCAATGGCTATCCATTAAACCTGACCTAATAACCAAAACATGTTATTGTGTAAAGACTTGGACTTTGATAGGAAACCCAAATCATCTCATCAGATAAACTTAAACAAACAAAAAGAACAAAGTGTAAGTTAAGCATGGTTTAGGCCAGGACAAGCATCATTGTCAAGAGATAGAAAATGAACTTCATAAAAAATTAGCATTCACAAACTAAATATGTTTACAATCTTTAAACCCTTCATACTGAAACATTGGTCTTTTTAAATAGAAAGACATAACACATATGTTAAATAGTCCTTACACACCAACGCATCAAATGATGGAAGAAAAGTCTCTTCTGAAAAAGTTAAGAAAATTAGGTCCCTATTTTTAGTTTTTAGCTAATTTATGCTACTTTTGCTCCTAATTTCAATGCTGGGCCGATTTTCTGAGAGGGGACACTTTGATAAAAAATAACAAAATATGGACCTAATTTACATTGGTTCATGAGTAGGGACTTTTTGTGCATGAGCTTTGAGAATATGGACCATTGGTCGGAAACCCTTGTGGAAAACAATTGCTATATCCGTGGAGGGAAGAGCAATAGAACGTAAAAAACTAGGAGAGAGGGTGACGGAGACATGGTGTCATGTTTTGTTGTCTTCAGACTATTTTATTTTGATTCCCTAGGCAAACCTCTTTAACGGTCGGTTTAATTAATACACGTGGACGAGCAAAATTTGGAAAATGGCAAATTGATAATAGACTAACTTTAGTCACACAAGAAGCATAAGGGTGATTTTGCAACGAACGAAAACGGGGAACCTGAGCAGGGCATTTGAGCGGGCCATTTGAGTGGGGAAGTTGAATGAATGAAGAATGTGTTTGGGGCTACAAACGAGGTATTTGAGCGAGATATTTAAGTTGTGATTTTCAATTTAATTGATTTATAACTTATTAACTATTATTTTTATTGTGTAATATGAGTTTCATAATTGCAAATATAAAAATTAAATTACTCGATTTTTCATTAAAACAAACTAATACATTTTAAATTCAAATACATGCAAATTAATTAAAATATCTTAAAAAATACAACGATAAAACATGTATCAATATCATTGTAAAATTATAATACCATAAAAAAATACAGCGATAAAATTAAAATAAAATTGATTTATATTTAAATAATTAATTTTTATTTTTTAATGAATAATATGTATCGATAATTTACAAAAATAAATTGTAAAATTATAAATTGCTCGAATTCAGTTCAAACCAACTTCATAATGTAGAGCACTTTGATATGATCGTAACATAAAAAAGCGCATCTCAAACGGACCTCATTTGCACAAGTTATTAATTTTAGAAATTTATAAAAATTTAATTTTATTAATTAACATTATTAAAATGGTCAAATGGATGGTTGTTGGAGGACGCATCCGCCTCGGATGTCAACGTACCTTCCCCAACAGAGCTGGTAATAGGACTAACACGGTTAGGGCTCCAACGCATCGGACACATCCCCAACAGAAAGAGGTAAAAATTGCTTGCAAACGGTACCTAAGTGAACAAGTACACAGTTGGTGTTGGAATTTACATGCAAGAAATATGGAAAAAGAGGACGAGTGTGACAGTGAAAGCACACAACCTCAAAAATGGTTTTGAGACTAAAAATTATCAATTTACGATAACTTTTATGGTATGTTGGGTGTTTGACACTGAATATGAAAGCACAAAATATCCTTTCTTAATCCAATTACATTTCATACATGTGAAGGTGGGTTACCATTAGGAATAATAATTAGAATCGAAAGTCATAAACAACCGAAATTTGATAAAACACGATCTCGAGCAGGGTTGTTATTCTATACCGTTTTTCTTGTTTTTTCCTTTTGAAATTTCCTTAAATTTCCATTTTTCATGAATTTTTGAAAAAGTAGTTTCGAAAGAATCGACAATTGACCAAAAAAATCAAAAATTTTCGCAATCTCCATGGATTTTCTAATCCTTTCGATTATATTGCTGCAACTTGTTTGATAGGGATAGACCTGTCAAACGTGTCAGGTAGGACCATAAAGTTGAGTAAAAATTGGCCAAATAATTTATGACCCATCTTATTTTACATATTTGGCGAAGGATCAATCCCACCCAACTCACTTAATATATGATATGAGTTACTCATCTAACCCATGCAATAATTTAAACCAAATTTGGCAATTAAAAAATTAGAAAATATATAAAGAATTAAATTATCAAAGATGTGAGGGTGTAGTGTGTTATTTACTGAGCACAATTGTTAATCACCTAGGAGAACTTCGACGTATGTTCAGAATATGAAGTGTCCGCGTGTTCCATATTCTTCATAATGTAAACGAGAGTATATCGGTCAAAGTCTCGTCTGATCCTATCGGTATGAAGAAGCTACTGTAGTTTGAACAAAAAATATAACGGTTTCTGCCTAATTGTTCAAGTACAAATTTGCAAAACTTAAATTGTAATGAGTAAATTTCTACACGACTATAGTGATGCAAAGACAAATGAATTGTTGAAGTACCGTTCAAGTCAGAGTTTAGATGTGGGGACGTAGTTTTTTTTGTTTGTTAGGTATAATTATTATTCACCATGGAGAATTACATCTTATATTCAAGATATGATGTATTCAAGTATTCCATACTGTCCAATGTAATCGCTAGTTCATTACCAAAGTCTCATCTGATTCCGAGTCAGTACGAAGGAGTTGCATAAGTTTGAACGAAAAAGATAACGACTTCATTTGATTGTTTGGTTGCAAATTTTCAAAATTTGTTCTTAATTTTTTTTTTGAATTTTTTACATTCAAAGGATTTATAATACTTATATCACTGTCTATATTATACGATGTTTTAGAAAATATTTATTATTTTTATAAGAATGATTTACTCATAATTAAAATTTGGTGCATATTTTGCATTATTATATTCTCCAATCGGAAAAAAGGAATTCCCTGTGCGTTCCGAGTTTTCCGACTTTCGTCTATTAGAATCCCTATGTTGATGAAACACAGTTCGAAATAAACTAAATCATTTCATTAATGATTGGAAGAAATCAGGAACGCTTCAGACGATTTTCCGTATCCACCTCTAGTCTTAGGATCGGGTAAGGATGACAAAAGATGCCATTAAGATCTGAAAGAGTTTGGAAATTCTGATCATATGAAAATCCCGATCTAGTTGTTAATAGGAGTTAAAATAGATGTGTATATCTAGTGATATTATAATATCCGGTTCGGGCCGACATGTAACAATCCTTCATAACCCTTAATCGGTCGTCTAAGGCATATGAAAGGCCGCCACATAGAAGAACCATAAATTTAACATCCGATCAATAGAACCTGCTCACTGCACATCTTTATAGTCAAAGCATTCGACGATTTTGTAACGATGAAAGTACAAAAATGCATAGTAGTGATATAACGAATATACGATGCAAAATAGTAGAGGTGAGAAAAGTTACATTTGGAATAAAATTCAGTTGCCAAAATAAATTTATTATTAGTCTTGTATAACTGGTGTGAGAAAAAAACATTATTTATTTTATATAACAAAATCCAAGGATGTCTTAATCTATACATTTCAGACTTTGAGCTAAAAACAGTGATATAACTTACATTGGACATTCGGGTCATGTACCCTAGCTTTGTTAATGATTTTAGAAGAAGAAAAATGACTTGTATTAAAAGGGACAGAGGGATGCTAAAACCCTTGATTTATGTTTAGTGGCAAATGTCGAGCTTTAAGCAGATCCTATATTTAGGAGTACTAAGTTGTAAGTCGGAAAGCACTAGATGCTTTGTTCCTGTTGTAGTCATGCATCAGCGGGGCTTTAACTAAATAGCTAGATGTAATATATATATGATAGTGTAAACATTAAATATGAAAACTAAGCCAACACAAATATACAACAAGAATCACCAAGTTCAATACATGTCCTTCGCTAGAAATAAACTAAATGTAGCAACAGAAAACAAATCAATGATCACAAATTAGCTATATAGCTACATAAATACATAACACAGAAACAAGAGTACTGATAATTCGCATGGAACACAAATGAGCAAGAGCGCAAATCTCGACACAAGTTACTTCTATGTTGAATATCATAAGTAAAATATGTGATACGAGTATACTACTTTACTTTTAGAAAAGCACTATCTTTTTTTAGTTGGTTCTTATAGTCTAAAATATTTTAAATAAAAATATATCAGGATGGGCCACCTCTTGTTGCTCCTTTAATTTTAGATTGGTAGCTCTTTTTGGATTTTGCATACTAATCCAAAGAGTTCTTCGCTTCAACGTTCAAGGTGTTTCATGTAGGCTTTAGACAAGGCAAATTCTTTATTTACATTTAAAATTGTTCATATGTCATTATATGTTTAGATAGTATATGAATTATCACGAATCTACATATGTCTATGCTGTCTACATTGGATGATAATATATGTGTATATATTTAAAATTATATATATATATATATATATATATATAAAGTCACGACTGCAAATTATAATTTTTGTTGAATTTAAATAATATTAAAAATGATTTTTTAAAAAAATGATTACATACATAAGTATATGAAACATACATATTTTATTTTATTAATTTATGTATATTATAGTTTTTGAAAACATATATATATATATATATATATATATATATATTAAAATCGAATATAATATATATGTATTATTTTAGATATTATACTAAATTTATATAATGTAAATATATACGCGTGTGTGTATCTATATACAATAAAATGTACATGTAAGTATTTAATAAAATTATGTACCTGTATTAAAATAGTCTTTCGAAAAATTAAATTTTGTTAAGATTTCTGCATGGAAATCTTTATTTAAAAAAACTATTTTAAAGCCGAAAGCAATTTGTAATAAAAAATAATTAATTTTTATTAAGATTATTAAGGTTGTGCATATGTTAATATATGTATATGTATATGTATATGTGTGTATTATTTAATCATTTATTCATATCAAACCTTTTTAAAAAAAACCTACTTTCGTAGGCTAGGGATGTAAGAAGATCCACCATCGCCCATCCTCTTTTAACTCAGGCTCTCATAACGACACTTATCAACCCTGAGATTTTCTACTCATTTAAGGGATCATTACATGCCTCCGTACTAACAAGCCGCTAAAGTGCGGCTGCCAAGACTCGAACCCTCTCCCTATAGGGAGATAGGAACCCTTGCTAACTGCACTATAGTAGCCGACTATTCATATAAAAACTTATTTACATATATGGTTATTATATATGTAATTTCGAAACACTAATTTAATACATACAAACACACACACACACATGTACATGTACATTATGTATGTATGTATAAAATATGTGTATATGAAATAAAAAAACAATTTTTTATTTCGAAATGTGCATTATATATATATATTAATTTTAATTTGAAATATGTAGATATTTTATTACAAAGATCTAGATCTAAAATTTGAAATTTGAAATTTGAATTTGTTTTATATTTTAAACTATTTATAACAATATTTACAATTGCTTTAGCTAATAATTTCAATTATACATACACAAACACATATACATACATACATATATATATAGGTACATAAACATTTATATTTTACAAACATTATTTTATATATTATATATATAACTATACACACACACACATATATTAAACAACACATATGTATATGGAGGGAATGATTTATCCGTTGCGTTGTAAATTCCAGCACTCATACATGTGCATGTTATACCATGTACATTATTTATGTTGCATGCACGTACATTGTAACGACCTGTAATATAATCACTTTAAATATGAATATTTGATATATTTTTAAATAATTAATTAATGGATTATATAACTCAAACAAAACTCTTTTATGTAATTACTAATGATGGTGAAGTTGTTTTAAAATTTGGTTTACAAAAGTAATTAGTTCGTAGAAAAATCGAAAATGTGACCGAATATCGTTTTTCGGATTTTCGACTTTTCAAAATCGTCTAAAAGTTATCGGAACATGTTGTGTACACTAGAGTATAAATAACGTGTGCATTGGTTAGAGTTAAATAATTTTAAATTATTTACTTAAGTAAAATAGTAAATGTTGACTTTTCTTTTAAAATTTTAAAATAAAAGAAAAATGGTAAAAGGAAACATCGCATCAAAAAGTAATGAAGTGATGAGAATGAGATGAGAGGGTGGGGGTTGCGTGTGAATTAAGGTAGGGGGTGGTGATGTGGCATGAAGATATGAAGGGTAATGGCCAAGGGGTAAAAAGATAATTTTCTATATGTCATTTTATAAAAACAAATATTCTTTTTACTGTTTTCATTTTACTTCACTTCATTCATTCTCAAAACTTTATTTTCTTCCATTCCAAGCTTCTCTTTTATTTCAATGGCTTCACTAAAGTTTTGAATTAAAAATCTCCTCTTTTTTATTTTTAAACCTTAACTTAGCTAAAAACATCTCTTTTCCTATCTTCTTAGCTTTCAAAACAAGACCCAAAACCCATTTTTGATCAAGGCCACACCTTCCTCAATCATGGCCGAGCCCTCCTTCACCTTGGCTAAGCCCATTTCCAACCTTTAGGCTGCTAAAAATCAAGTTTTTACAAAGAAAGGCTAAGTTCAGGTGTCGATACAAGAGTTGCAGTAGTTTTGGTTTGGATCCGTTTGGTTTTGGTCAGTAAATCTCACCTTTTAAAAACAAAGTTTTAACCTTTATTATTGGTGTTCATAATAGATGTTTGGTTGGTAGAGTAATATTGCTTTTGTTTATACATATATATTTGTTTATACATATATGTGTTTATATGTGATGATTTGTTGTAGACTTGAAAATATAGTCGAAGTGTTTAAGTGATTTTGTGCAAGTGATGGTCTTTACTTATTTATGGATGTTGTTTACATTTGAATATATGTTTGAGCTTATGTGTATGGATGGCTGTATGTCAATGGAAAGTTAACATTTGAATTTGTTTATGTTTGACATCGAAATCCCATGTGTTTTCAAAACTAGTTTACTTAATTTAAAAATGGTTCTAAAAAGTTTATCGAAACTTTACTTTGGATTTCAAAATCTTTATACAAAGTTATTTAAGTAATTTAAATATAAAAGGAAAAGGTTTGAAAGCTATTTTGATAAAGAAAGTTAGAAAGTTATGGTCCATATAGCGATAGTCGCTGTGAATGCAGTTCGTAAATCGACTGCTTTTGTGTAAACTAAAAAGAGATTTTACTTTAAATATTTTTGAAAAGTCTTTTAAAATATATTATAAGTACTAAAAAGGAATATTAATATACTTTCAATAATTATTATTTAATTATTAATTAAGGTTTAATTATATAATTAATTATTAATTAATTGTTAATTAAGATTTAATTAGTATTTAATTATTAATCAAGTAAGGTTTAATTATTAATTAAAAAAGTTTAATTATTATTTAATTATTATTTAAAATAAAGGTTTAAATTTATTATTAATTAATTATATAAAGGTTTATAATTTTAAATCACTTTACTTCCAAAGGTCAGTTTGTTTAAAAGCAACTTTCTTTACAAAGAATGATTTTAAATACAAGGGATTTCTTGTCTGTGCTATTAAGTAGCCAAATAAATATGAGAAGTTATGCTAACACGCTGACACATTTTATTGAAAGTAAGTCATCTTATATTTAGCACTAAAAGTCGATAAGCAGACTTTTCCTCTATCTGTGAGATTTAGAACTTGATTTTCTAGGCAAGGGATAGAGAAGTCGAAATGTCGGAAACGTGATAAATACGAGAGGGTTAATTTCAATAAATGGGTCATGATTAATTAAGTATATGCAAGATAATTCATTGTATACTTAATACTAAAATTCCAAGGTATGGAAAATCGTCTCTAACCCGAGAAGTAAGAATGTACGTCGAGTCAAAGTTAGTTTTCTTACTTGTCCAACTTCATTATTAATCAAAGGATAGTATTGTTTGAAATCAAAAGTGGGAATATGTATATGATGTCTTATTTTTCATATGAAAATCTATACACATCCTAGATAGTGGATTTATCCACTACCGATAACTTGACCCATTTTAATATTTTTGAATGTTGGATTGAAGAGACCGGGATAGGATAACATGAGTTATCCGAAAACCACTTCAAACCAATGTAAGCGTTCAAATTAGAAACATCTTGAAGATGACGGAATCAAAGATGAAGGTCTTTGAAGTGCAAGGGCTACTTTCTTCTAATCCCGAGGGTGGTTCCAAAAAGGATGTAGTAGGACTGGAGCCTTCGATTTGTTTATATCTTGAACAACTTGTATGGAAGAACGATAGCATTGCATTGTCGCCTAAAGTGCAGTATTAGCATTCTAAGTGGGACTGCTATATGAAAGGTAAATCATTGCCTCGAGCCTCACAGCCGGGAATGACTAAAATAGGGGATATGCTTCAAATATGGTTCAGTACCATTATGGTGTGATCATCCCTGATCTAGATCGATATTATTCCCTTTGATGTATGCTTTGGGCCCAGTTTGGTTGTTAATCATAACCGAAGGATGATCATATTCAGTACTATCTAGTAAGGGGTAGGTCGGTCTTGACTCGTAGAGGTTGAAAGGTTTTCGACCTCGATACATTTTATCTAAAGGTGTACTGTAACAAGGGGTACCCTTGTCATTGATGAAATCTATTCTCCAATAAGTGCATTACGGACTTAGTTGGGCCCACATACGTTAGAATGTGAGATGCAAGTATTTTAGCTATGTTCAATATTTATTTTAAACTTTAGATATTATTATAATATCATTGAATTTTCTATCAAAATATTTGGTTATCGTAGGGTAAAAACCCGTCCGTGTTTATGTGCGGCATGGTCTTACGAGATACCTTTACTTTTAAAGAAGTTTTATAAGTATAACAATTCAGTTGTTTGGAGTTAACTCACACCAGACCTATGTCTGATCAGGAGTTTTTCTTTCTTTCCTTAAAACTCTTGGGTACTCAAATTTATATGAGTAGCCAAGTAGTCCAAATTCTTATGGATGCATTTTGAGGGAGCATGGAGCATGAGGCTTTGTCGTTATCTATTTTATTTCCACTGTGTATGTATATTTTTTATCAGCATTGTAGGGGCAGACAGTTATAGCTGTCCATGGTTAAAGTTAGCACCTGTTGTGACTTTGATGTTTCATTTTGGAAGTCACCGTATGTACTGTCTTATGTTCTATTATATGATTTCCTTAGGTTGTGAGATTCTGTGTTTCTTTCTTCTTGTCCTTTTCTTTTCTTTTAACCCAATGATTTGCCATTCGAACGCCTGGATGATCGACACATGAATACCATCGATGTATTAAGTGTCGTCTTTAGGAGTAAGTAAGGCAGATCGTTACATGTGGTATCAGAGCTTAGGTTGAGCGAACATCTAGGCCTTAGTTAGGGTTAACTCATTAGAGATAGAGTTAGTAATACCTTAGAATGAGTTTAGTTTATAAGGGCGCGTATTTGTAATTTGGTCCATATATATGTATATATATATATATATATTCAAATTATTTCGATTAGCTTCGATATGTTTGATTTAGTACCTTTTCCCCTTAAGATTATCTCATCTAAGCATTCTAAAGTTATCTTACTATATCCAGGTAGTAAGAATGAGTAATAGGACAAGACAAGGTAGAGGAGCTGGTAGCACCACGACCATCAATGGTCGAGCTTTGAAAGTTGGAAGAGTTGGAGTAGTTGAAGAGGTAGCACCAGTGCAGCCTCGTGTGAAATTTGCAGCTCTATGCAAAGACTATACTAATCTGGGAGGAAAGCCTTTTAAGGGCACATAATCCATCATCAAAGTCCAAGCCTGGCTTTGTCCTTGCAAAAAGATTTTCAAGGGGTTGATATTTCATATGAGCAGAAGTGCTTCTTAGCATCTTGGCAGTTGTAAGATGGAGCTGCAGCATGGTGGGACTCTGTTTCAACGAATGCTCTGGAGGATGATTTTTCTTGGGCTATATTTAAAGATGTGTTTGAAGACTATTTTATGCCTACTGCAGGAAAGACCCGTATTTATAGGAGTTTCTTGGATCCTAAGCAAGAAGATTTGTCAGTATTCGAATATGAAACCAAGTTTAACGAGTTATCGCGATTTTTCTTGGAGTTGATTGATACCCCTCTTTAGAAGAATGAGATGTTTATGATGAGGATGAGAGAAGGATTTCAGGAGAAGATGATCGCCCATCTGAAGGGATCTTTTGTGAATTTAGTGGATATGGCTTTGAGGTATGAAGTCCTTGAGAAGAAGAAACCAACGGCAACACCAAGCAAAAATAGCAGCAACTCGAATAAGAGGAAGTTTAATCATCAAGGGAAGAAGTAGTGGAAAGAAAAGAAGGAGGAGGGGAATAGGAAGATCGTTTTACAGATTATATTTGTAATAAGTGTAATCAGAAGGGTCATATCACAAGATTCTGTAAGAGTTCTAGAGTTCAACAGTAGCAGGCATGATCCATTTCTTCGATGTTTGAGAAGACACTCTGCTTTAATTGTCACCAACTAGGGCATATGGTGATGGATTGTCCATTGATGAAGAAAAGGGGAGTAAGTCAAAGTTTATGCTATCAAGGATGAACACTCAACCTTAAGGGATGTGAAAGGAAAATGAGTTCTTGAAGGTACCTTATTTATTAATGGAATTTTAGTTCGAGTATTGTTTGATATCGGGGCTTTCCATAGTTTTATTTCTTTAGAATCGGTAAGTAGGTTGCAACTTTTCCCTAAATTCGTAGAAACCCCTATCTGTGTTTCTAGTCCCATAGGTGGTGCAACTAATCCGTGTATGATTTGTGAAAAGGTGCAAATTACATATCTTACCCACCCCCTTTTGGGACATGTATATTTTGGATTTTAATGGGTTTGGTGTTATACTCGGTATGGACTAGTTATCTAAGTATAGAGCTATTCTAGATTGTGTCAAGCAGATAGTAGTGTTGAAAGCCAAGCCCATAAGGGTATTGGAAATAATATCATGTGAAGAGCTTGTCAAGCGAATGAGTAGTTTCTTTGTGAGCTTTGGAATCATCCCAAAATGAGTTAGAGTCGATAGCAAGTGTTAAGGATTTCCCTGATGTTTTTGAAGAAGTTAACAGTCTACCTCCACATCGAGAGATTGAGTTCTGTATTGATTTAATTCCTGGTTGGAAACCTATTACTCAACCTATTCGTAAAATGGCTATGAGAGAGAAGAGTGAGATAAGGGATCAGACGGATGATTTGTTGAGAAGGGGACTGATTAGACCAAGTCATTCAAGCTGGGGAGCAGTGGTAGTTTTGTTGCAAAGTCTAATGGTTCTTTAAGACTTTGCGTGGATTATAGGGTGCTGAACAAGTAGACAATTCAGAATAAGTACCCCTTACTCCGTGTAGACAATATGTTTGACCAACTACATGGTGCTTAAGTATTTTCACAAATGAATATTGCTACAGGATATCACCAGTGGAGGGTATTAGAGGATAGTATACCCTTGACAGCATTTAGAGGACCAGATTGTTTCTTCGAGTGGTTGGTTAAGCCTTTTGGGCTAACCATTATAGATCTTATGAACCGAGTTTTTAGAGATGTGTTGAATAAATTTTTGTTAGTCTTTATAGACGATATCTGTATTTACTCTAAGACCGACAAAAAACATAAACAATATTTGAAAGTGGTGCTGGAGACATTAAGGAAGCATGTTTTAAAAGCTAAATTTTCTAAGCGTCATTTTGGTAGTCAAAATTAAGGTTCCTTGGACATGTAATGTCGGGAGACAACATTTCAGTTGATCCGGCAAAGGTAGCGGTCGTTCAAGATTTGAAGACACCATAGACTCCAACAGAGGTCCGAAGTTTCTTAGGCTTGGCCAGATATTATAGAAGGTTCATCCAGGACTTCTCCAAGATTTCCTCGCACTTAACCAAGTTAACGAAGAAAAATGAGAAGTTTGTTTGGACTTCGAAGTGCGGGGAAGCGTTCATTGAGTTGAAGAGTAGGTTGGCCAGCGCACCGATCTTAGCTATTCCGAATAAAAGTAGTGGATTGACCGTGTATATGATGCTTGTGGGGTAGGCTTGGGTGCAGTTTTGATGCATCACGGGAGAGTTATTGCTTATGCTAGTAAGCAGTTGAAGCCCCACGAGAAGAATTATGCAACACATGATTTGAAGTTCTTAGCTATTGTGTTTGCATTAAAGATGTGGAGGCATTACTTGTTGAGTGAAAAGTTTGAGGTCTTCATAATTTATAAGTCCTTGCAGTATCTTTTCACGTAGAAGGATCTGAATATGAGGTAGTAGCGGTGGTTGGAATTTCTGGCGGCATATGACTTGGATATTTTATATACGCCGGGAAAGGCAAATGTGGCAGCAGATGCTTTGAGCAGGAATGCAGTTTGTGCTCGTTTGTAAGTTACTCCGACTCTTTTAGAGAGGATTGCAAGTGAACAAAGGGAAGGTAGTCTTATGGTAGAATTTATGCAAGGAGTGGAGGAAGGCCGATGTTCGATTTTTGAGATCGATAGCCAAGGATTTTTAAGGATGAACAGAAGGTTATGCGTTCTGGATGTTGATGGTCTTAGGTAAGAGGTTTTGATGAAATACCATAAATCTAAGTTAAGTATCCTCCCTGGAGTTAACAAGATGTACCGAGATATGAAGAGAGTATTTGGGTGAGTACGGATGAAGAGGGATATCTCAATCAATGTCAGCGATGTGCGAACTGTCAACAAATCAATGGCGATCACCAAAGGATAGATGGACTACTCCATCCATTATAGATTCCAAATTGAAAATGGGAGCAAGTATCTATGACTTCTATAGATGGTTTTCCTCGATCGAGAATTGGTAATGATGGTATTTGGGTCATTGTGGATCAGCTAACCCAGAGCGCCTATTTTATTCCAGTAAAGCCGACGAGGACTACGACAACATCAGCAGAGATTTATATGAGAGAGATCGTTCGGTTGCATGGAGTTCCTGTTAGCATTGTAAGTGATCGAGATATGATCTTTATCAGGCAGTTCTGGGAGGCATTACAAGTAGCTTTTGGAACAAAGCTAAGTCTGAGCACACCATACCATCATCAAATGGATGGGCAAACAGAAAGAGTGAACCAAATCCTGGAAGATCTTTTGAAAGCATGTATCTTGGACTTTGGAGGATCGTTGGAAGATCATCTGCACTTGGTGGAATTCTCTTACAACAACAGTTATCAAGCAAGCATTGGCATGTCACCCTATGAAGCTCTGTATGGACGACCATGCAAGTCACTAGCGTGTTGGTAGAAACCGAGGATCAAATAGTGCTTGGACCTGATATGATTCAGAACTCTACGGAGAACATTGCTGTGATCTTACGGAGGATGAAGGAAGCCCAAGATCGATAGAAAAGTTATGCCGATCGGAGGCGAAGGGACTTGTAATTTTCAGTTGGAGATTTTGTTTTTGTGAAGATTTCCCCGATTAGAGGAGTTATTCGATTTGGAAGAGCTGGGAAGTTGGCGTCTAGGTACGTTGGATCTTTTCGAATTTTTGAGAGGATTGGACCACTTGCCTATAGAGTTGAGTTGTTGGAAAGATTGTCGAGAGTCCATAATGTTTTCCATGTGTCACATTTGAGGAAGTATGTACATGATCCATCACTGATTGTTGAGCCATCTTTTTAAGAAGATTTGGAGGTGGAACCAAAATCTGACCATGATAAGGCATCCAGTTTGTATTGTGGATCGAGATGTGAAACAATTGCGTAATAAGGTAGTGATATTGGTTAAGGATCATTGGAGTAAAGATCCCAAACACTGCACTTGGGAGATGGAAGATAACACGAGGGAAGTTTATTTGGAGTTGATGATAGGATAATAGTTTGCTTGTTATGTGGATTGTGTACTCGTCATTTGTGATGTGATTGCCTAGTATGTATCTTTTGTATTTGTTTCATCATATGTAATATATGCCCTTTTGGGTTATTTTGAGTATCTTTTATGTGTTAATTTCGAGATGAAATTCTTTTAAGGGGGGAGAATGTAACGACTCGTAATTTAATCACTTTAAATATGAATATTTGATATATTTTTAAATAATTAATTAATGGATTTTATAACTAAAATAAATTTTTTTAAGTAATAATTAATGATGGTGAAGTTGTTTTAAAATTTGGTTTACAAAAATAATCAGTTCGGAGAAAAATCGAAAATGTGGCCTAAAATTGTTTTTCGGATTTTGGACTTTTCATCATCTAAAAGTTATCGGAACATATTGTGTACATTAGAGTGTGTGTGTGTGTGTGTATACGCACACATATATAAATAACATGTGCATTGGTTAGAGTTAAATAAGTTTAAATTATTTACTTAAGTAAAATAGTAAATGTTGACTTTTCTTTTAAAATTTTAAAATAAACGAAAAATGGTAAAAGGTAACATTACATCAAAAAGTAATGAAGTGATGAGAATGAGATGAGATGTTGGGGTTTGCGTGTGGATTAAGGTAGGGGGTGGTGATGTGGCATGATGATATGGAGGGTAATGGGCAAGGTGTAAAAAGATAATTTTCTATATGTCATTTTATATATAAAAAAATTATTCTTTTTACAATTCTCATTTTACTTCACTTCATTCATTTTCAAAACTTTATTTTCTTCCATTCCAAGCTTCTCTTTTATTTCAATGGCTTCACTAAAGTTTTGAATTAAAAATCCCCTTTTTTTCATTTTTAAACCTTAACTTAGCTAAAAACATTTCTTTTCCTCTCTACTTCTCTTAGATTCCAAAAACAAGACCCAAAACCCATTTTTAATCAAGGCCGCACCTTCCTCAACCATGGCTGAGCCCTCCTTCACCTAAGCTGAGCCCATCTCCAACATTTAGGCTCCTAAAAATCAAGTTTTTATAAAGGAAGGCTAAGTTCGGGTGTCGGTACAAGAGTTGTAGTTTTGGTTTGGATCCGTTTGGTTTTGGTGAGTGAATCTCACCTTTTAAAAACAAAGTTTTAAACTTTATTGGTGTTCATAATAGTAGTTCGTTGTTTGGTTGGGAGAGTAATATTGCTTGTGTTTATACATATATGTGTTTATATGTGATGATTTATTGTAGACTTGAAAATATAGTCGAAGCGTTTAAGTGATTATGTGCAAGTGACGGCCTTTACTTGTTTATGGATGTTGTTTACATTTCAATATATGTTTGAGCTTATGTGTATGGATGATTGTATATCGATGGAAAGTTAACATTTGAATTTGTTTATGTTCGACATCGAGATCCCGTGTGTTTTCAAAACTAGTTTACTTAGTCTAAAAATGCTTCGAAAAAGTTTTCCTAAACTTTACTTTGGATCTCAAAATCTTTATACAAAGTTATTTAAGTAATTTAAATATAAAAGGAAAGGGTTTAAAGGCTATTTTGATATATAAAGCAAGTTAAAAAGTTATTGTCCATATAGCGATAGTCGTTATGAATGCATTTCATAAATCGATCACTTTTGTGTAAACTAAAAAGAGTTTTTACTTTAAATATTTTTGAAAAGTCTTTTAAAATATATTATAAGTACTAAAAAGGAATATTTATATATTTTCAATAATTATTATTTAATTATTAATTAAGGTTTAATTAGTATTTAATTATTACTCAAGTAAGGTTTAGTTAATAATTAAAATGGTTTAATTATTATTTAAATTAATGGTTTAAATTTATTATTAATTAATTATATAAAGGTTTATAATTTTAAATCACTTTATTTCCAAAGGTCGGTTTGTTTAAAAGCAACTTTCTTTACAAACAATGATTTTAAATACAAGGGATTTCTTGTCTACATCATTAAGTAGCCAAATAAATATGATAAGTTATGCTAAAACGTTGACACGTTTTATTGAAAGTAAGTCATCTTGTATTTAGCACTAAAAGCCGATGAGTAGACTTTCCTCTATCTGTGAGATCTAGAACATGATTTTCTAGGCAAGGGATAGAGAAGTTGAAATGTCGGAAACGTGATAAATACGAGAGGGTTAATTTCGATTAATGGGTCATGATTAAGTATATGGAAGGTACTTCATTGTATACTTAACACTAAAATTCTAAGGTATGGAAACTCATCTCTATCCCGAGAAGTAAGAATTACATCGAGTCAAGGTTAGTTTTCTTACTTGTCCGACTTCATTATTAATCAAGTGATAATACTGTTTGAAATCGAAAAGTGGGAATGAGTATAGAATGTTTTATTTTTCATATGAAAATCTTTACACACCCTAGATAGTGGATTTATCCACTATCGATAACTTGACCCGTTTTGAAATATCGAACGTTGGTTCAAAGAGATCAGGATAGGATAACATGAGTTATCCAAAAACCACTTCGAACCAACGTAAGCGTTCGAGTTAAAAACATCTTGAAGATGATGGAATCGAAGATGAAGAACTTTGAAGTGCAAGGGCTACTTGCTACTAATCCTAAGGGTGATTCCAAAAAGGATGTAGTGGAGTTGTGCCTTAGGTTTGTTGATATCCTGAACAACTTGTATGGAATAATGCTATCATTGCATTCTCGCGTGGAGGGTAGTGTTAGCATTCCAAGTGGGACTGCTATACGAAAGGTAAATCGTAGCCTCGAGCCTCACACCCAGGAATGACTAAAACATGATATTTACTTCAAGGCTATGTGGTTTGCTATCATTAGGGGTGTGATCATCCCTAATCTAGATCGATATTATTCCTTTTGATGTATGCTTCAGGGCCCAGTTCCATTGTTGATCATAAACGAGGGATGATCATATTCGGTACTATCCAATAAAGGTTAGGTTGGTCCTGACTCCTGGGGGTTGAAAGGTTTTCGACCTCGATACATTTTATCTAGAGGTGTACTATGAGAGGCGATACCCCAGTAGCATTTTCATTGATGAAATCCATTCTCCAATAAGTGCCTTAAGGACTTAGTAGTGGCCAAATACGTTGGAATGTGAGATACAAGCATTTCAGCCATGTTCGATATTTATTTTAAAGCCTAAACATTATTATAATATCACTGGATTTTCTATTGAAATGTTTTGGTTATTGTAACACCCCATAAAATCAACCATAAATGAATTGAGTGAATTAAATAAAATAAGGGAGGGTTGAAAACGGAAATTTTATAAAAATTGGAATTTGACCATGAAAGTTATTCTGTTGCATTCGTGGCAAAATTATGATATGTTTCTTTATATATAATATGCTGAAAACGGAGCTCAAACGAAGATGTTATGAGCGTTAGAAGTTTTCAGATCTAAATTAATTTCTTGAATTCGAATTCAAATGAATATTTAAATTTAGGATTTGAATTTCAAAAATTAACCGTGGGTTTAGTTGGGGGTTAAGTTGAACATTTAGTTAAACAATTAACATTAAAAGTTAACTAGGGAATAAAATAAACGAGCAACGGAAACAGATCAACGCTTCCGAAATAAGAGGAGTGGTCGACTTATAAGACCCAACCGGTCGACCCTTAGCGGTCGACCAGTCGAGATTAGGCGGTCAACAGCTGCCTCACAGTGGCGGTTAGGGTTTTGTGATGTTCAATGGTCCAGATTTATCTGTTTCTGATATAATTTCATCCTATGGTTATGGTACTTTTCAACTTTTATAGATAGGACCTATCCTCCCCACTTTTTATTCATTCGGGAACTTTGCAAACCTCTGCAATTTTCTCTCTTTAGTTAGATTCAGAAATTCTATTAGGGATTCAGGTAAGGATTCTAATCCTTTTCTAATTACTCTTTTAATCTATTTTCTTCTCCTCCAACCTCACTGAATCTAACAAAATTATATATATATATATATGTATGTATATATATATATATCTATCCTTCGATGTGTATATATATATCAAAAGAAGGAGATCCGAAAAGGAGTTGCTTTGGCGTTATAATCCATATATGAAAAGCTAAGGATAATTTGTGAGTGGAAACTTTAGTATTTTTATTTCAGTAATTGATTAGTATATATATATATATGTGTGTGTGTGTGTGTGTGAATTTGAATATGCCTTAGAGATTTTGGGATTACGAAAATAAAATAGATAAAATCCCCTAAAATTACTTTTTATTTCGAAATGTCAATTCTAGATGGAGATTCTTAATTAATTATGTTAGTTTGATGGAATTTATATTGTTTCGACAATTTTTGATAATTTCATAGTCTATTCCACTTCACCTCCTTATTTGATTCAAATTTTGAGTTTTCAATAATGAAATAAGGGCGTCGAGCATGAATCTTATTCGTAGTTGTAACGACTGCCTTCCTTACACCGAAAGACGAGCCATTGAGGGTAGAAGGAAAAGAAAGATAAGAAGAAACTACATGTGATATCCCGGGATTTCAGGGTATTTAAAATGTGATAATCTTTTAAATTAATTGGTAAAGTAGTTATTTTCAAACAATTTAATAATGAGTTGTTTTTAAATATAGATATAAATAGATTTTAAATAGACATATTATTTCAAATTTAATAAGGGTTGTTTAAAATGTATATATATATATATATATATATCTGTGTATTTAAATTTATTTTAAATAGGATAATTATTGACAATTAATAATGTGATTATTTAATTATATATATGTTGAGTTGATTTTAATTTAAATTTTAAATTGACTTTGAAATTGAATTTAAGAATTGAATTTAAAGAAATATATATATCTTAAAATAAAAATAATAATATAGTTTGGATTTGAAATATATGAATAAAAGTTTTTATTTAAAAATAAAATTTGTTTTCCCTAGAATAAAAGATTTCATTTATATAAATTTGGAAGAGTATTTATTTAATAGGAATAAATACAAAAGTTTTATATTAACATTTAAAAATGGATTAAGAATATTATTTATGATTTTATTTAGAATATAATTGGTTTTTATTCTATTTTCTTTAAAGGGTTTTATTTATATAAATTTAGAAAAAAGCATTTTATAAATTAAGAAATGTATTAATTAATTAGGAAATAAATATAAAAAGCTTTTAAAATCTTTTAAAAATAAATAAAAATGATATAATTACAAGTGTTAGGATAATAGAGCTTGTAAGTACATGTGTTAAGAAATTAGATAAGGTAAGAGACAAGTGTCACATTTATTTTAATTTTCTTTTATTTTTGATAAAATCTAAATTAACTTATATAAATCTCTATCTTTCCCCTTCATTCCTTTTTCTATCTTTCTAAATCAAAAGCTAAGTGAAACTCAAAAACAAATCTGAAAATCAAAAGTCTACGAACCATATTCATTTTCAAATCTGCAAACACTTCCTCAAAACCAGAAATCAATCAAAACATGTAAACCCTGTAATTCATTCCCAAACCTGAAACTAAAAACCAAAACTAAAATCCTGTTCTAAAGCAAAGGCCACAACTTCATCTATATTCATCTTCAACCTGAATTAAAGTATGCAGCAAGACCAATCCAATATTACATCAACAATCAAGTAATTCAAATCATAGGAAGCTTCAGATCAATTATTTCCAGATCAAAGTTGAGCCTGCTTCTCTGTTTTTATAACTGTGAGTAAACCTAACTTTAAAAACAGTTCTAAAATCTGCTACTTATGTCTGATAAATGTTATAATAACATGATATGCAATGTTTACTTGAATGTTGGGTATGAATGGATGTTTACATAAGAGTTTGTTATGCATATGAATATTCATTATTCTCTGTTATTTTCCTGAGAGTAAACATTTAAATTAAAAGTTTAAGTAAACCATTATCTGATTTCATGCGAAATATGTGATGAAGATTTCTTTGCATGTGTGTATATTAGTAAGGCTTCTGTGTATATGAATGTATAAAAGGTATGCATGTTAGTGTATCTATGTAATCCCTGTTTTATAGTAAAGAGTTTAAATTTTTAAATCTAAATTCTTAATCTCTTTATCTATTCTTTGTTAGGATGTAGTTTCCAAACAAAATCTGTTTGTTTAAACATAGATTATGGTTTAAATTTTTATTTAAGTAATTTAAATTTTTAATTTGCAAGAAAACCAAGAAAAACAGCGAAAACTTAAGATATGTTAAATTTCGAATATCTAAATTCTTTGATTTAGGTATATAATCTGAATCACTATCTAAAATCATGATTTTTAAGGGTTAATTCACAATTTTTAGTGTGGGATCGAATAAGCAATTCATAGTTGAATGGAAATTGTGTTTTGAGCAATTTCCGATGAATCGTCGAATTTCTGGTGGTCTGGGTTTCGATTGGAGATGGAGGAAGGTTCGGGAAGGTCGGAAAAAAATGGTTAGTGGCTTTATTAACCACTGTGGTTTCGGTGAATCGGAGGAATGGGTTTTTAACCCTAGTTTGATCGAGGCTGGAAACTTGGTCGTTGCATCGTCTCTAGTGCATCGGGGTTGATCGGAGATTGGGGAATGGTAGCGTGGGTCATCGGCGGAGGTGGTGGTCAGGAGCTCGTGATTTCTGGTGATCGGAGCAGTGAAGACGAGGAGGATTTTGGTTGAAGTTTGCCTGTTCCAGTTCGACCAAATGTCTCGATTTTAATTGTGGATTCATGATGGAGTCTGGGGATCGGAATTGGAAGTTGCAGGTGATCGTCGATGTGTGGAATGTTTTGTCGATGGTCGGAGTGCTGGCGTTGATGGGTGCATGTGCACGGAGGAGTTGGTCGTGTGCACGTCTGTGTTGGTAGGTTGGGTGATCGGGGAAGAACGAGAATCTCTCGAGTTGCTGGTTTGATTTTCTCGAAGTAGCACGCGAGAGTGTATATAGTATACCAGTTTTTAAATTTTAAACAAGTTTTTAAAAAGAAAATTGGAACTCGGGGATTTGCAGATGTTGACTCGAGTTTATACTCGAGTAGGCGTGAGTGAATTGTGATTCCAGGTTTTAAAACTTAAACTAAACCTCAAGCTAAAAAAAATATATAGAAGATGAAGGAAACTCGAAGCCAATCTCGAGTAAGGTTCGGGTTTAACCCGAAGTAGATGATATGCAAGTTTTAATAATGTTTTTAAAAGTTTTGAAAAAAAAAAATGATTGTTTTAAAACTTTTCTTAAATACTTTTCTTCCTATTATAAATGTTTCTTTAATCTTTAATTAAGAAAATGATAGGATTGTTTGACTTATGTTTGTTAAGTTAAAATTTAAGATTTTTTAAACTTAATTCTTTATAAATACAATTTAATGTTAATTAAAGGTTAAATGTTTTTAAATAATGTGATTAGGTAATTAATAAAGATGATGATTTATCTTAAAGGTAATTAAGATTTTGATAATTAAATGAAGTAATTAAAATATGATTAATTATATTAATTATTGATTAAGTAATTAATTAATTAATTGTTAAGGATTATAAATTAATTAATTAAGAGGTTAATTAATTTGTAATTAAGAATTATTAATTAGATAATTAGAGATAATTTATTAATAATCGGTGGTTAATTAATTTAGTAATTAATTAATGATTAGTGATTAATTAATTAAGTAATTAAGTTGTAATTAGTGACTAATTAATTAAGTAATTAAAGATAAATTAATTTGTAATTAAGGATTAATTAAATGATAATTAAGGATTAATTAATTTGTTATTAAGTTTTATTAATTGATAATTAAGGTTTATTAAATAATAATTAAAGAATAATTAATCTATAATTAAGGTTAATTAATTTGTTTAAGAATAATTAAGGAATGAATTACTCAATTGTAAATTAATTAAAGATAATCTTGATGCTGATTAAGTACAAATACTTAATGAAATTTATAAGTGTAATTACTATAAGTAATTAATGTATAATTTCAAGATGTAATTAATTAAAGGATAATTACTTAATGAGAAGTAATTAAGGATTTATTACTTGGTGTAATTAATTTAAGGATTAATATAATTAATTAAGGAGTTAATTAATTAAGGTAAGTAATTATAGGATGGTAATTACTATTTATAATTAATCAAGATGGATTAATAAAAGTGATTAATTAAAGTTTAATTAATTAATTAATTAATTAAGGGTCAATGTAATTAATTATGATTAATTAATTAATGGAAGTAATTAATTAAGGATTATTAATTAATTTAATTAATGAAGGTAATTAAAGGTTAATTACTGTTAAATGGTTAAGAATAATTAATTTGTGAAATTAATTAAAGGATAATTACTTTATGTAATTAATAATTAATCAAGGATGATTAATATTTAATGAGTAATTAATTAATTAAAGGTTTGTAATTAATTAATGATTGATTAAGCAAGATTTGATAATTAATTCTTAAGTAATTAATTTAATTTAAGATAATTAAATTAATTATAATATAGGGTTAATAATTGTTGCTTATAGCTGATTGTTAATATAGAATATCTAAATTGGATGATATCTATTGGATGATATGCTGTGATGTTCTGTGATATGATATTGGATATATTTGTGATAAATGTGTGATATTTATCTGTTAAATGCTGTGTGAATTCAAGTATTAAATTGAATTGAATTGTTTAAACCTTTAAACAACTTGGCCTTAAAAGATACGTTTTGGATTTCGATGAGACCGGGATCGGGTTTCCGTATACCGGATTTCCAGGTCTGGAGACCCGAATACCACATCGATCCAAATTAACGATAGGTCGTGAATCTCAAGTGAAGATGAAGATTCAGAGTGCAAGGGTTATTGTCGTTAACTCTGAGGGTGATTCCAAAATGAGTGTAACGAGATAATGCCTTCGGTTTCGTTCGAACCCGGAACGAACTTGTATGGATTGAATGCTTTCAGCACATCGTCAGGTGGACGATGAGCATTCTAAGTGATGTGTTCTGATTAAAGGTAATCGTAGCCTCAAACCTCATCAAACCGGGAATGGCTAAAACAGGGGAGGTGCAGCAAGGTTAGTGGGTAGCACCCAAGTAGTATAAGATTCCCCTGTCTAGAGTCCCTTTTTATTTCGGCTGTGTGGGTGGTTGTTTGGCCGCAACCACGGGGTTTCTTATGCGGGAATTATCCAGTAAGGGATGTTCCGGCCTTGTGTTGCAGGGGAGCGGGCGTACTCCTCGGTACGTTGATCTAGGCCACGTACTGTGACGGGCGGTACCCCAGTAGCCCTGCCATTGTATGGAATCCAAAATCCAATAAGTGCCGTACGTATTAGTTGTGCCCAACTATGTTGGAATGTGAGATGTAAGCATTTCAGCTATTTCTGTATTTTACTTGAAAACCCTAGACCCTATTATAATACAATCAGATTTCCTATCAAACGTTTTAGTTAGCGTAAGGTAAAAACTTACCCATGTTTATTTGTGGGGAGTCTTACGTGATACCTTTGTTTTCAAAAGGTTTTGAAGTTAAGCAACTTTAACCGTTTACTCACACCAGACCCATGTCTGACCCAAGTGTTTATTTTCTGTTTTATTAAACTCTTGGGTACTCAAATTTTTACGAGTAGCCAAGGGATTCAGGTTTGCTTTGACGAATCTTTGGAGGAGCAATGGAGCAGGAGGCTTCAGCGTTCGTAGATATAGTGTTCCGCTGTGTTAGTCTGTATGAGTCATTTGTTGAGTGTATTTGAGTTGTAATGACTAGACAGATGTTTATAACTGTCTAGTATGTGTTGTATAAGCTGTGTATCTCTGATGTATATGATACAATGTAATATCTTATTTGATTAATATAATTTATTCGTTCCGCTGTTTAGATTCTGATGTGTTTCTTTCTTTCTTCTCTATCTTATCTCTTTTCTATCCCTTTCTTTCTTCAAGACGATGCGTCTTTCTGGGCATAGAAAGCCGGGTCGTCACAGTTGGTATCAGAGCTGTAGGTTGAGTGAATACCTAGCTCTGGAGTGATAGAATATCTATCTTGAGAGAGCGTATTTGTAATTTTTATATAACTATATATATATTTATTTCTACCTATTTGTTGGGTTACCTGTTCGGGTTTTCCCAATATAAGATATAAAGGTAGATAAGGTAGTGGTGTGTGTGTAACACAACTACCAATGGTTGGAGTTTGAATGTTGAGGTTGGAAATGTATCTGTCGAGACTGTAGACCTAATACCGTCTCGAATAAGCTTTGCTGTGGTGTAAAGATTTCATCGATCTCTAAAGCAAACCTATGAAGGTTCAGAGTCCATCTTTGAGTAGAATTTGAATCTGTCGAATGAGCAGAAGCGAGTGATGGTATCTTGACAATCTCAGGAAGAAGTAGTTGCGTGATGAGACGCAGTGACTGGATGTTTCTGAAGATGTTTTCTTTTGGAGCAAGTCTAAGGAAGTGTGTCTGCTTCGGTGTTGTGGCTGAGTTCAGTAGGGAGTCCGAGTTTCTCAAGAAGCTTTGGATAGGAAGTCTTTGGCATCTGTGGCAGCAGTGCAGCTCGGAGTGTTCTCTGTGTTGGCAGGAAGTGTTCTGGCTGAGCAGTTTTTCCTAGAGATGGAGTTCGGAAGCAGTTGAGTAGATCCATTTCTTCGATGGATTGGATAGCATAAGCTGTTCTGATTGGTTAAGAGAGAACAGTTTTCTTTGGATTTGGGCTGGGTTGATCGCAAAAGTGACTTGCGATTGCTGAGTGTTCTCGTGGGTTATCAAAGATTTTCTGGATATCTTCAGCAAAGTCAGGAGTTTGTCTGCATTTGAGATTGAGTTCTGTATCGACTTGATTTCAGGATTGCTAACGGTGGTTCAGCTTAGTAGAAGGATGTCTCCTAGAGAAAGGATTGGGTGAAGCAGCTCAGTATTTGATGGAACTTCTGAGTTTTTCTTTTGGATTTGATGAACTATATTTTCCAGGAAGTGTTGTCTAGTCTGTGCTCGAGTTCATCGACAGCTTTCTCATTTTCTCCAGATCAGAGTTGTGCAGCGGAAGCAAGGTGGCAGCTGTTCTAGAGGGGAAGCAACCGAAAGTTGCAGTGTTTTGGATTAAGAGTTTCTACAGGAAATTCTTCTTGATCTGAAGGTCAGAGTGGTAAGTGCATCTGTTTTGTCTTTTCTAGATAGGAGAAGTAAGTTGTAGTCTACTGATGTTGGTAGAGTAGAGTTTGTGCTCTGGATTTTTGGTAGATCTTGAAGGATCGTTTTGTTGAGTTGTTTTTGATCCAATTTTTGTTTCTAGAAGCATCAATGAAGATTAGAGACGGAGGAATTTGGAATTCGAAGTTGGAGACTTCATTAATATAGAAGTTTTCTCTGGTAAAAGGGAGCTATAAGATTGGGTAAGTCTGGGAAGTCAGCTCCGAGTTGTTTTGAATCTCTTCTGTATTCTGATTTGGATAAGTGTTTGATCTACCAGTTTGGATAACTGGGATTCGGAGTATATCGCGTATCTTTGAGGAAGTACGTGTTTGATCTATCTCTAGTTTTGGAACCAGCAGTTCTGAAAGATTTGGTAGTTGAGTTGATCTTGTCTGTGGTCTGATATCTTGTTCAGATTGTAGATCTAGATGAGTAGGAGCTCAGTAGCTTAGTAGTATAGCTAGTTCTGGATTTAGTAGAGCGAGTATTCCGGTATCTGTACCTGGGGAACTCGGGGATAAATTTAGGAAGCTTATTCGGATCTGTGTCCGGATAGCTAGAATTGTTGTTTGATTGAATTGTTTGTTTGGATGAAATTGGTTGTTTGTTTGTGTTGGCTGATATGTATGCTAAAATTGTTTGAAAATTTTTAAAATAAAATAAAAACATTGGGTTATCTTCTGTTTTAAATTTCGAGGACGAAATTATTTTAAGGGGGGAGGAATGTGATATCCCGGGATTTCAGGGTATTTAAAATGTGATAATCTTTTAAATTAATTGGTAAAGTAGTTATTTTCAAACAATTTAATAATGAGTTGTTTTTAAATATAGATATAAATAGATTTTAAATAGACATATTATTTCAAATTTAATAAGGGTTGTTTAAAATGTATATATATATATATCTGTGTATTTAAATTTATTTTAAATAGGATAATTATTGACAATTAATAATGTGATTATTTAATTATATATATGTTGAGTTGATTTTAATTTAAATTTTAAATTGACTTTGAAATTGAATTTAAGAATTGAATTTAAAGAAATATATATATCTTAAAATAAAAATAATAATATAGTTTGGATTTGAAATATATGAATAAAAGTTTTTATTTAAAAATAAAATTTGTTTTCCCTAGAATAAAAGATTTCATTTATATAAATTTGGAAGAGTATTTATTTAATAGGAATAAATACAAAAGTTTTATATTAACATTTAAAAATGGATTAAGAATATTATTTATGATTTAATTTAGAATATAATTGGTTTTTATTCTATTTTCTTTAAAGGGTTTTATTTATATAAATTTAGAAAAAAGCATTTTATAAATTAAGAAATGTATTAATTAATTAGGAAATAAATATAGAAAGCTTTTAAAATCTTTTAAAAATAAATAAAAATGATATAATTACAAGTGTTAGGATAATAGAGCTTGTAAGTACATGTGTTAAGAAATTAGATAAGGTAAGAGACAAGTGTCACATTTATTTTAATTTTCTTTTATTTTTGATAAAATCTAAATTAACTTATATAAATCTCTATCTTTCCCCTTCATTCCTTTTTCTATCTTTCTAAATCAAAAGCTAAGTGAAACTCAAAAACAAATCTGAAAATCAAAAGTCTACGAACCATATTCATTTTCAAATCTGCAAACACTTCCTCAAAACCAGAAATCAATCAAAACATGTAAACCCTGTAATTCATTCCCAAACCTGAAACTAAAAACCAAAACTAAAATCCTGTTCTAAAGCAAAGGCCACAACTTCATCTATATTCATCTTCAACCTGAATTAAAGTATGCAGCAAGACCAATCCAATATTACATCAACAATCAAGTAATTCAAATCATAGGAAGCTTCAGATCAATTATTTCCAGATCAAAGTTGAGCCTGCTTCTCTGTTTTTATAACTGTGAGTAAACCTAACTTTAAAAACAGTTCTAAAATCTGCTACTTATGTCTGATAAATGTTATAATAACATGATATGCAATGTTTACTTGAATGTTGGGTATGAATGGATGTTTACATAAGAGTTTGTTATGCATATGAATATTCATTATTCTCTGTTATTTTCCTGAGAGTAAACATTTAAATTAAAAGTTTAAGTAAACCATTATCTGATTTCATGCGAAATATGTGATGAAGATTTCTTTGCATGTGTGTATATTAGTAAGGCTTCTGTGTATATGAATGTATAAAAGGTATGCATGTTAGTGTATCTATGTAATCCCTGTTTTATAGTAAAGAGTTTAAATTTTTAAATCTAAATTCTTAATCTCTTTATCTATTCTTTGTTAGGATGTAGTTTCCAAACAAAATCTGTTTGTTTAAACATAGATTATGGTTTAAATTTTTATTTAAGTAATTTAAATTTTTAATTTGCAAGAAAACCAAGAAAAACAGTGAAAACTTAAGATATGTTAAATTTCGAATATCTAAATTCTTTGATTTAGGTATATAATCTGAATCACTATCTAAAATCATGATTTTTAAGGGTTAATTCACAATTTTTAGTGTGGGATCGAATAAGCAATTCATAGTTGAATGGAAATTGTGTTTTGAGCAATTTCCGATGAATCGTCGAATTTCTGGTGGTCTGGGTTTCGATTGGAGATGGAGGAAGGTTCGGGAAGGTCGGAAAAAAATGGTTAGTGGCTTTATTAACCACTGTGGTTTCGGTGAATCGGAGGAATGGGTTTTTAACCCTAGTTTGATCGAGGCTGGAAACTTGGTCGTTGCATCGTCTCTAGTGCATCGGGGTTGATCGGAGATTGGGGAATGGTAGCGTGGGTCATCGGCGGAGCTGGTGGTCAGGAGCTCGTGATTTCTGGTGATCGGAGCAGTGAAGACGAGGAGGATTTTGGTTGAAGTTTGCCTGTTCCAGTTCGACCAAATGTCTCGATTTTAATTGTGGATTCATGATGGAGTCTGGGGATCGGAATTGGAAGTTGCAGGTGATCGTCGATGTGTGGAATGTTTTGTCGATGGTCGGAGTGCTGGCGTTGATGGGTGCATGTGCACGGAGGAGTTGGTCGTGTGCACGTCTGTGTTGGTAGGTTGGGTGATCGGGGAAGAACGAGAATCTCTCGAGTTGCTGGTTTGATTTTCTCGGAGTAGCACGCGAGAGTGTATATAGTATACCAGTTTTTAAATTTTAAACAAGTTTTTAAAAAGAAAATTGGAACTCGGGGATTTGCAGATGTTGACTCGAGTTTATACTCGAGTAGGCGTGAGTGAATTGTGATTCCAGGTTTTAAAACTTAAACTAAACCTCAAGCTAAAAAAAATATATAGAAGATGAAGGAAACTCGAAGCCAATCTCGAGTAAGGTTCGGGTTTAACCCGAAGTAGATGATATGCAAGTTTTAATAATGTTTTTAAAAGTTTTGAAAAAAAAAAATGATTGTTTTAAAACTTTTCTTAAATACTTTTCTTCCTATTATAAATGTTTCTTTAATCTTTAATTAAGAAAATGATAGGATTGTTTGACTTATGTTTGTTAAGTTAAAATTTAAGATTTTTTAAACTTAATTCTTTATAAATACAATTTAATGTTAATTAAAGGTTAAATGTTTTTAAATAATGTGATTAGGTAATTAATAAAGATGATGATTTATCTTAAAGGTAATTAAGATTTTGATAATTAAATGAAGTAATTAAAATATGATTAATTATATTAATTATTGATTAAGTAATTAATTAATTAATTGTTAAGGATTATAAATTAATTAATTAAGAGGTTAATTAATTTGTAATTAAGAATTATTAATTAGATAATTAGAGATAATTTATTAATAATCGGTGGTTAATTAATTTAGTAATTAATTAATGATTAGTGATTAATTAATTAAGTAATTAAGTTGTAATTAGTGACTAATTAATTAAGTAATTAAAGATAAATTAATTTGTAATTAAGGATTAATTAAATGATAATTAAGGATTAATTAATTTGTTATTAAGTTTTATTAATTGATAATTAAGGTTTATTAAATAATAATTAAAGAATAATTAATCTATAATTAAGGTTAATTAATTTGTTTAAGAATAATTAAGGAATGAATTACTCAATTGTAAATTAATTAAAGATAATCTTGATGCTGATTAAGTACAAATACTTAATGAAATTTATAAGTGTAATTACTATAAGTAATTAATGTATAATTTCAAGATGTAATTAATTAAAGGATAATTACTTAATGAGAAGTAATTAAGGATTTATTACTTGGTGTAATTAATTTAAGGATTAATATAATTAATTAAGGAGTTAATTAATTAAGGTAAGTAATTATAGGATGGTAATTACTATTTATAATTAATCAAGATGGATTAATAAAAGTGATTAATTAAAGTTTAATTAATTAATTAATTAATTAAGGGTCAATGTAATTAATTATGATTAATTAATTAATGGAAGTAATTAATTAAGGATTATTAATTAATTTAATTAATGAAGGTAATTAAAGGTTAATTACTGTTAAATGGTTAAGAATAATTAATTTGTGAAATTAATTAAAGGATAATTACTTTATGTAATTAATAATTAATCAAGGATGATTAATATTTAATGAGTAATTAATTAATTAAAGGTTTGTAATTAATTAATGATTGATTAAGCAAGATTTGATAATTAATTCTTAAGTAATTAATTTAATTTAAGATAATTAAATTAATTATAATATAGGGTTAATAATTGTTGCTTATAGCTGATTGTTAATATAGAATATCTAAATTGGATGATATCTATTGGATGATATGCTGTGATGTTCTGTGATATGATATTGGATATATTTGTGATAAATGTGTGATATTTATCTGTTAAATGCTGTGTGAATTCAAGTATTAAATTGAATTGAATTGTTTAAACCTTTAAACAACTTGGCCTTAAAAGATACGTTTTGGATTTCGATGAGACCGGGATCGGGTTTCCGTATACCGGATTTCCAGGTCTGGAGACCCGAATACCACATCGATCCAAATTAACGATAGGTCGTGAATCTCAAGTGAAGATGAAGATTCAGAGTGCAAGGGTTATTGTCGTTAACTCTGAGGGTGATTCCAAAATGAGTGTAACGAGATAATGCCTTCGGTTTCGTTCGAACCCGGAACGAACTTGTATGGATTGAATGCTTTCAGCACATCGTCAGGTGGACGATGAGCATTCTAAGTGATGTGTTCTGATTAAAGGTAATCGTAGCCTCAAACCTCATCAAACCGGGAATGGCTAAAACAGGGGAGGTGCAGCAAGGTTAGTGGGTAGCACCCAAGTAGTATAAGATTCCCCTGTCTAGAGTCCCTTTTTATTTCGGCTGTGTGGGTGGTTGTTTGGCCGCAACCACGGGGTTTCTTATGCGGGAATTATCCAGTAAGGGATGTTCCGGCCTTGTGTTGCAGGGGAGCGGGCGTACTCCTCGGTACGTTGATCTAGGCCACGTACTGTGACGGGCGGTACCCCAGTAGCCCTGCCATTGTATGGAATCCAAAATCCAATAAGTGCCGTACGTATTAGTTGTGCCCAACTATGTTGGAATGTGAGATGTAAGCATTTCAGCTATTTCTGTATTTTACTTGAAAACCCTAGACCCTATTATAATACAATCAGATTTCCTATCAAACGTTTTAGTTAGCGTAAGGTAAAAACTTACCCATGTTTATTTGTGGGGAGTCTTACGTGATACCTTTGTTTTCAAAAGGTTTTGAAGTTAAGCAACTTTAACCGTTTACTCACACCAGACCCATGTCTGACCCAAGTGTTTATTTTCTGTTTTATTAAACTCTTGGGTACTCAAATTTTTACGAGTAGCCAAGGGATTCAGGTTTGCTTTGACGAATCTTTGGAGGAGCAATGGAGCAGGAGGCTTCAGCGTTCGTAGATATAGTGTTCCGCTGTGTTAGTCTGTATGAGTCATTTGTTGAGTGTATTTGAGTTGTAATGACTAGACAGATGTTTATAACTGTCTAGTATGTGTTGTATAAGCTGTGTATCTCTGATGTATATGATACAATGTAATATCTTATTTGATTAATATAATTTATTCGTTCCGCTGTTTAGATTCTGATGTGTTTCTTTCTTTCTTCTCTATCTTATCTCTTTTCTATCCCTTTCTTTCTTCAAGACGATGCGTCTTTCTGGGCATAGAAAGCCGGGTCGTCACACTACACAATCATAGAATCTCACCATGAATCAAAACAACATATAATAAATAACATAGGATGTTACATAGTCATTTCCATAATATTTAATACATCAGAGTCATTACATTGCAACTTTCAACCGGACAGTTATAACTACCTGTCCATACAATATACATAGGTCATACACAAAACACAGCAGAATAAGATAATAATTAGCTAACGGTGAAGCCACCTGCTCCAGCTCCTTCAAAATGCTTCTGTAAGAAACCTGGATCACTTGGCTAGTCATACAAATTTGAGTACCTAAGTGTTTAAGGAAAAGAAAATAAAACTTCGGGCCAGACATGGTTCTGGTGTGAGTAAACTCAAACAACTTAATTTTTACTTTATAAAAACACTTTGAAAATCAAAGGTTTCTCATAAGATCACACATCACATAAACACAGATGGGTTTTTACCTTACGATAACCAAAACACTTTATATAGAAATCAAGTGGTATTATGATAATGTCTAGGGTTTCAAATAAATAATTCACATAGCCGAAATTGCTACATTAATTAAATTCCATCATAATAGGTATACAACTAAGACCGAAGGCACTTATTGGGAATTGGATTCCATACAATGACTGGGCTACTGGGGCACTTCCCATCACGGTGCATCTCTAGATACCAAGGACCTTGCAGCCTGGATCACCTGCCAACACAAGACCGGCCTACCCCTTATTGGATAGTATCGAATAAGATCACCCTTCGGTTGGGATCGGCAACCGTACCAAAGCATACATGAATTGATAGTAGGGACTCTAGATAGGGATAACCTTACCATAATGGGAGCGACCCACTTAGCCTTGTTGCATCTTCCCTGTTTTAGTCATTCTCGGTTGATGAGGCCTGAGGCTACGTTTATTATAGAACTACCATTTGGAATGCTAATCTTGTCTTGCATATGTTGACACAATGTCAGCATTCATCCATACAAGTCGTTCAGGAGATGAACGAATCAATGGCACTATCTCCACTGCACCCGTTTTGGAATCATCCTCGGGGTTAGTAGCAAACTGCCCTTACACTTCAAAGTCTTCATCTTGTACCTTGACTTTACTATTTCCAATTCGAATGTTTACGTTGGTTCGAAGTGGTTTTCAGATAACAACTAATATCTGATCCTAGTCTCTCCAAACTAACGTTCGCTAATTTAAAAGGTCAAGTTGTCTATAGTGGACTATTCCACTATCAGGTTGTAAAGATTTACATATGGACATACATTCCATATGCTTAGATTATCATGACCTGCTTATCGAAATTAACCCCCTCGTATTCATCACGTTCTCGAAGTGCAGTATTTGCGATAAGTACAAGTCGACTTACTTTCAATAAAACGCATCATCATTTTATTACAACTACTTTAATTCATTTAGCTACTTAATAGCATGGGCAGGAGATCCTTGGTTTTAAAATGATTCACTTAAAAGAAGAAAATTGGTTAAAAATAAATAACCGATAGGGTTTTAAAAGAAACCTTAAAATAAATAAACTTTAATTAAATCATAAGTTTAAAACTCAAATAAACGTTAACAAATATTTAATTTAATCAAAATTAAATCATTAATAATCCAAATTTTATTTATAATTAATCCTTAATTATACTTTTATTAAATAACATTTATTTAAGAAATTAAACCTTAATTAAGTGGATAATTAACCTTTTCTTAGTAATTAATTAACTCTAATTAATTAACTAATTAAAATAAATAACTTGATTAAACAAATAAAATTAATATTCTTTTATCTTAATCAATCATTATTTAAAACTTACTTAATTAACAATAATTAACTTTGTTAATAATTTCTTAATCGCCAATTACATAACCTAATCACTTAATTAATTAATTAAATAATAATTACCCTAATTAATAATTTAATTGATTAAATTATTAAATAATTAAAACTTACTTAATTATTTTAAAATGAGTTTTCAAAAACAATCCAAAAGAAAACATTTAAAAACTTGAAATCGCGAAATTTTCCGAACTGCATTCATAGCGACAATCGCTATAAGCGCAGTTCGCTAGAATTGACTTCTAGTTGAAAAATTCACCTTAACTCTAGCTACTACATCTTTGAAAACAAAAATGGAAAAGTTTTGAAATCTTTAAACAAAGGTGAAAACTTGGAAAACATTTTCAAAAATCCAAAGCTAGAAAAAGAGCTTTCGTTTTCAAATCAGATCTTAAGTCCTTTGTGACTTTTCAAGGTGCAAACTTCACAACATTTATATCACAAACACATGGTTTTATTTCACAACATACTACCATAATATCCTAAACCAATCCCACATGTCCATAGCCATATACATATTCAAACATATCAACATATTATCAAAATCACAAATCTATACCAAACAACCAACTTGCAATCATATATCATCCAAACAACATGATATTCCAACACGATAAACACTATAATTTCACAAAAAAAAAGATCACTAAAACAAGTTGTTTTATTTTCCCAAAAATATTAGTTTTACTCACCGAAAATTTTCTAAATCAAAGCGAGCTTTTGCCGAAACTTGGAAACACTTTAGAAACTTTGCAAATATGAAACTTTGGATGCTTAGACACTTGAATTGGGCTCAGCCAAGTGGGTTTGGGCCTGGCCTAGACCTTGTTGGGCACAACCATGTGGAGATTTGGCTCGGCCATGGTGTGTTTTGGTGGATGAAGTGTTGTATTTTGGAAGAGGAGATGTTGTAGGAGATGTAGAAGTGATTTTGTAAATAAAAGAGGAAATTTTAGCCAAAAGAAGTGATTTTTCTTGTTTTAGAATTTATGAGGAGGAGGTCATGGCTACTTTTCTTAAGCTCTTAAGATTTTCAAAGTGGAAGAAGAGATTGTAAAATGAAAAGAATGAAAGTTATGGGGTATATATAGGTTTAAGAAATTATTAAAATATATATAAGCACTTATATTTAATTATACACATATGCATGCATGGCCATACCTCTTCCCCCTTCAAAATCATGTACTACACCCTCCTTATTTCAACTATTCACTTCATGCACTAGTGTACTTGTGTTGAAAAGGTGCATTTATATATATATATGTGTGTGTGTGTATATATATATATATCTATATAAAATATCTTCTTTTATTCTTATATATATATATCTTTTATTATTATATAAACACACACACACACACACACTTAAGAAGAAACATATACATGAATATATGTGTACATGTACACATGTTTAAATGGTTTGTAGTGTGCACAAATGTTTACAATAGTGTTATGACCTTTAGAATAACTTTTAACTAATGAAAAATCGATATTTCAAAAAATATTTCCTAGTCACATTTTCTATTTCTCTATGAACTATATATTTTGGTAAACAAATTTTGAAAGTAATTTTATTGTCATTAGTTATTATTTAAAAGTGTTTTATTTGTTGATAAAAATCCATTTATTAATTATTTAAAATATAATTAAATATTCATTTAAATAGCGATTAAATTCTGGTTCGTTACAGTAGTATACACCAGTTATTCCAGACAAAATTCCTTCACATATTTCTGTGTAAAAGAGGAGTTGAATAGAATATGCAGTTAGGATTGAAATTCCTATTGTTTAGGACATTCCATTGGTTTGATGTAATAAATTGGGTTTCTATTTCTATTTACAAGTCTGTTTATTGCAATTTTGGATTTGAATATTTAACCTTTGTTATGGATATTGAAATCTTGGAAATTTGAAGGGAAATGACTTGTATTAATATTATGGCTAAAGGAATTGACATTTAACACTAGTTTAGGGTATATGAACCGCACGCTTAGAAGTAATTAGGCACGAATACATATATTTATTTATATTTGCATAGTAAACGTATAATTATACTATAATTATAGCATATAATTGCGTAGTTAGATAGGTAGTAATTGTCATTGATTCCCCTCAGGAAGGTAATTAATATTTTAAGGCATAGTAAGGAAGATTCCTTATAAGGCCTTAATTATGAAACTGTGAGATGAGTATTATATATGAAGAATATTTAAATTATAGCTAAGTCATAGGGATGCAAGGTCAGTAGAGTTGCACGACAAATGTCTGCCCTTCACTTTGAGGCTACCAGCAATTGTGTACACTTCCTATTGATGTGAAACATCTCCTATGATAAATATTTGTGATGACGCGAGGTTAGTCCCAATTCTGTAGGGTAAATCTGCCCAGCTAATTTGGATACCAGTTTGTATGAATAGTCTGACTAATGTGAGACGTTATTATGAGTATGGACCATAATACAAAGGGCATGCTTCGAGGTCTTGAGGTATTAAGTGGTTGGTTGAGGGCCTACCTCTATTCCCAAAATGAAGTATTAGATGGCCAAGGGGCTAGTTATTAGGCACGATAGGTGGTATCTCGACAAGGGTCCGCTTGGGGATAAGGTATTAAGTGATTGATTTAGGTTCTGCCCTTCTATAAGGAAGTATTAAATGGCTCAAGAGATTACATGTGATGTTAGCTAGATTATCACCGTTGATGGGTCTGCCTTGGGGATATGTATTAAATGATGGGGCCTGCCTCAACCGAGGTCTTAAATGACCAGAGTCTGCCTATTTTCCAATAAAAGGTATTAAGTGGCTTGGGCACTATCTCTCGCATTGTTAGATATTTATGACACGGGATTTGGGTTATAGGGTTTAGAAACCTACTTCAGGAATGGAAGTTATTAAGTGGTTGATTGTGGACCCGTCTTCTTTCCTTATAAGAAGTATTAAATGGTTTTATGTACGTTAGACATATTCTTATTTTAAAATATACTGCAAAAGTACCGAAATGGTAAGACTCGAGGTTTTTATTCACTAGACATTTGTTGTTCTGATTCCCTCCTCATTACGACACAAGATAAGGACGGAGTGATGATGGTGACGATGCTTGAAAATGAAGTGGCTTAAGCTTATGGTGGTTATTATTATCTTTTATGATGTTTTATGCTGTACCCATGTATTTTGTATAAATGATGTGATAGATTTTTCATGACAGATTGATGATGTTTTGTATTATGACATTTCAAATGGTTTTGAAATCGATTGATACAATTTGCTATGATATTTTATTCCATCCGCTGTGAGTTTTGAAAGAATAGTTATTGCTCTGTGCTATTACTTCTTTTTCTATCCAATAGCCAACCTTAGAATGGATCTAAGTTTCGATGGGCCTTTACTGGGTCAAAATTTAGGCATGTTCTGAGATTGATTGTTACATTTGGTATCAGAGCTTAGGTTACCCGATCAATAGGGAAACTATACGTATGAGTGGCGTACTTTTTATTTTTGAAAAGGTTTTTTCAAAAAGGATTTCAAAAAAAAATCTTACTATATATACACCCTCCATTTCTTTGAACATACGCGCACACACTACGCAACCTTTTTTCTTTTAGCATATAATGCTATCTTGGGAAATCATCACTAAAGATTCAACCTACAGATAGTTAATATGGTTGATAATCAATCTTCTTCCAGAACTGGGATCCCTACATGCGAAAGACCTTCCATTCATGGAATGCTTGAATGGTTTAAACAATATCGTAGGACTATCGAGCAATTTTCTATTCCACCAGCTGCACCGGTGGCACCTGCTGCCCCATCTGCCAATGCAACACCCCATCCTATTTACTTTCCTAATTTGTGCAAGGACTTTCTTAATATGGGGGGGTGGGGAAGACATACTCTAGAACCGAGGGATATTTGGAAGCTAAATCATGGGTTAATGAATGCGTGAGAATATTTAGAGAGCTTGGTTGGGAAGATCAGCTAAAGAGGAAGATGGTAGCATGACACCGCAAAGGAGAAGCTTTAGATATGTGGAACTTGGTGATTGAGGAAAACGCTGGAAAGATTTTCTCGTGGGATGAATTCAAAAACAGATTTGAGATAAGGTTTATGTCTAAGGCAGAAGTGAGTCTACAACTGGAGAAATTCATTCAGCTTAGGTAAGGAGACTCCACTCTAAAGGAGTACATAGCTAAGTTCATAGAGCTGGCTAATTTCGGGATGAGCTTGATAGATACACCTAAGAAAAAGGCCATGAAGTTTGTGAAGGAACTAAATTCCCCATTGAGAGAAATATTGTTGACCCAAGTACCCAATGGTACCATGTATGAGATGTTGGTGGAGATGGCAATGCTACGCATGGCTAATGTGGACGATAAAGAGGAAGAAAAGGAGAAGGCTGCACCTACCCAAAAGCAATGAGGGTCCAAGAAAGGAAGCTTTTGGCCTAACAAGAGGTCAAAGAGGAAGTTTAAGAAGGATGATAAGGTATGCAACCGATTCCAGAATAAATTTCACGAGGCTAAAGATTATAGGGTGAGTTTGATGAAGGAAGCTTTTAAAGGAAAGTACTTTAATTGCCACGAGAAAGGGCACCTCAAGAATCAATGCCCTAAGTTGGCAACGGAAAGATCAAGTGGACAAGCCTACGCTATTGAAGTCATCCCTATTGCAAGTAGACCATCAGAGACCAAGGGAAGACAGCATTAGAAGGTATAACTTTTATTTTAGAGTTACAATTCATACCCTATTTGATTTAGGGGCATCGCATCCTTTATGGCTAGGAATGCAGTAAACTTCTTAAACCTTCAAACCTTGATTGTCACCAGCCCAATACTGGTCTTTAATCCTATTGGAGGTTCGACACATCTCTCTTTTATTTGTAAAGACCTAGTGTTGGACATATGCGACGTTTTTTTCCATATATAATGCGTACTTCTAAATTTTAAGGGGTATGGACTTATCTTGGGTGTGGATTGGTTAGCATATTATTGAGCAATTCTTTATTGTGATAGGAGGGTTATACAGTTAAGAAGTTATGGAGGCTGTAACCTAGAAATTCTTTCTACACCCCAAGATTTAGTTGTGTTAAGCCATCTATACTCACTAAATCTATCCGTTGGAAAGCTATCATCCGTACCCATAGTTTGTGAATTCCCTGATGTCTTTGAGGAAGTCTTGGGTCTCTCACCCCAAAGGGAGATCGAGTTCCAAATAGATTTGGAGAAAGACGCAAGGCCAGTCGCCCTGCCTTTAAGACACATGGCCTCCAAAGAAAGAAGAGAACTAGATAAGCAAATCTCTGAGCTATAAAAGAAAGGATTCATCCATCAGAGTACTTCAGAGTGGGGAGCCCTTGTTGTTTTCGCCACTAAGGCAGACGCATCGTTGAGACTTTTCGTCGACTATAGGGAATTAAACAAGTTGAACAAGGAAAAATATGTATCCTTTACCTAGAATAGACGACTTGTTCGATCGGCTTGGAGGAGCTAAAAGTCTTTTCTCAACTAGACTTTGCAACTGGATTCCACTAGTTGAGGATTGCAGAAGAAAGCAAGTCGAAGACTGCATTTCACACATTAGATGGATTTTATAAGTGGAAAGTGATGCCTTTTGGATTAATGAATGTCCCTGCATACTTTGTGGATTTGATGAGTAGGGTATTTAGAGGGCAACTCAATAAATTTTTCGTTGTATTCATAGATGATATTTTGGTTTTCTCCAAGGGCAAAGAGGAGCATGAGGACCACCGAAGAGAGGTATTAGGAACCTTAAGAAGGCACCAACTTAAGGCCAAATTTTCTAGATGCCACTTTTAGAGAAAAGAAGTTAGATTCCTTGAGCATATTGTTTCTAAGCAAGAACTGGCAGTAGACCCCACTAAAGTGGAAGTGTTCAAGGATGAAAGATTCCTAGAAATTCATTGGAGGTTAGAAGTTTTCTCGGGTTGTTAGGATATTGAAGAAAGTTCATCAAGAACTTTGCAAGAATAGCAACCCTCTTAACCCATTTGACTAAGAAGAACCTAGTCTTTTCTTAGGGCGATAAATGCACTAAGACATTTGAGAAGCTTAAAGAGTTATTGACTACTACACCTCTGCTCACTACTTCTGATGCAACCAAACCATTTACAATTTTCACAGATCCTTGTGGAACAGGATTAGGAGCGGTTCTAATGCAAGAAGGAAAAGTTGTTGCTTATGCTAGTAGGCAACTAAAGGATCATAAAAAAGATATCTAGTTCACGACTTGGAGTTGGCAGCTATCGTCTTTCCCTTAAAGATGTGGAGGCATTATCTCTCGAAGGCATGCTATCCTAGATGCTATATATAAATGGAGGAAGTTGGAGTTCCTCTCAAATTTTAACTTCCAACCGCTAACAGAACCCATCCAAGGGTTTTTGGAAGTTATGGAGACAAGCCCAGCCTTAATAGACCGCAAAAGGCTTGAGCAAGTGAAAGATGAGAAGTTAGTAGAGATTTTGGAAAAATTGAGGAAGGGAGAGCATTTTCACACTAGTAGGTACTCAGTTGATAAAAAAGGATGCTTAAGAAGAGATTGACGCCTTTGTGTCCCAATGGTTGATAATATATTGAGAGAGGTGTTTATGGAATGTCACCACTCAAAGATGACCATTCACCCCAAAGGAAATAAGATGTACAAGGATATGAAGTGGATTTTCTTTTGTTCTAGAATGAAGAAGAGTATAGCTGAGTTTGTTGCCAAGTGCTTGACATGTTAGAGGATAAAAGCTGAGCAAGGAAGCCTGGGGGGCTACTATTACCATTGGAAATTCTGACTTGGAAGTGGGAGCATATTTCGATGGATTTTGTAAAAGGATTGCCTAGAAGTCGAAGAGGTAATGAAGCTATTTGGGTTGTTGTGGATATACTTGCTAAGAGTGCCCATTTTGTTCTAGTTGGGAACAATAGAACTGCCACTTCCTTCGTGCAGATCTATCTCAAGAAAGTAGTTCGGTTGCATGGAATTCCTGTGAGCAAAGTTAGTGATAGGGACCCCTTGTTCATCAGTGAATTTTGAAGGATCCTACAAGGAGATTTAGAAACTTCTTTGAATCTTAGCACTGCATATCACCCACAGACTGATGGTCAAACAGAAAGGATGAATAAAATTTTGGAAGACTTGCTGAGGCCTTGTGTTTTTGGATTTTGGAGGACATTGGAGGCAACATCTAACTTTACTTGAGTTCACGTACAATAATAGTTATCAAGCGGCGATTGGTATAACCCCTATTGAAGCATTTTATGGGAGGCCATGCAAATCACCAAGTTGTTGGTGGGAAGCCACCAACAAAATATTGCTCAAACCAGATTTGATCCGTGATGCCACAGAAAATAACGGTTGATCAAGCAACGAATGAAGGCAGTGTAAGACCATCAAAAATCTTATGTGGATAGAAGAAGGAAAGAGCTTGATTTCGAGGTTGAAGATATGGTATTTGTCAAAAGTCTCCCGTCTTAGAAAAGTGGTTAGATTTGGAAAGTTTGGAAAACTGGCTCCTAAATTCGTTGGGCCATTCAAAGTTTTGAAAAGGATAGGAAAACTTGCTTATCGTGTAGAGCTTCCTGACAGATTGGCAGGAGCCCACAATATTTTCCACGTTTCTCACCTTAGAAATGCCTTCATGACACCGCTATAGAGTTGAGTCGGATCAGTTGGAGGAATTAGAGATAGTGCCAACAATACCTCGTGCTACCGCACGCATTGTGGAGCACAGAACTAGGAGACTCTGCAACAAAATAATTCGGCAGGCCTGATTACAATGGGGAGACAACCCCGCAGAAAGCATATGGGAAACAACTTGGAAGACGAAGATCACTCATCCAGAGCTTTTCACCAGTAAATTTTCTCTTCAAAATTAGGATTTTGGTTGCATCGTAGTTGCTAGATTAGATGGTAGGAGATGGTTGCTACACTTTTTCACAATCATTTTACACTCATGTAGAAATTTTTATGTATGTTTAGGGTATTTGCATATATACTTGCATGAACGTTTTACACACTCACGCTAGGATTGAGCTCATTTTAGTATGTCTGTAGTACATAATCACATTGCACTTTGGTTGAGTAGATGGTTGTATACATAACTTGGTTATGTAACATGGATGTTATTGTGCGTTATGCTGCTAGCCCCTTAAAAGATTTCGGAGTGAAATCCTTTTTAAGAGGGGAAGAATTTAACACCCCGTAATATCAAGCATAAATGAATTGAGTAAATTAAATTAAATAAGGTAGGGTTGAAAATGGAAATTTTATAAAAGTTAGAATTGACCATGAAAGCTATTCCATTGCATTCGTGGTGAAATTTTGATCTGTTTCCATATATAATATGCTGAAAAAAGAGCTCAAATGAAGAAGTTATAAGCACTTGAAAATTTTCATATCTAAATTAATTTAGTTTGAATTCAAATTCAAATGAATACTTAAATTTAAGGTTTAAATTTCAACAATTAACTGTAGGTTTAGTTGGGGTTAACTTAAACGTTAAGTTAAACAATTAATGTTAAAAGTTAATAAGGGAATAAAGTAAACGAGCAACGGAAACAAATCAGCGCCCCCGAAATAAGAGGAGCGGTTGACCTATAAGACCCAATCGGTCAACCCTTAGCGGTTTAGCATAGGCAGTCGATCGCTACCTTATAGTGGCGGCTAGGGTTTTGTGATGTTAAACGGTCCAAATTTACCCGTTTCTGATCTAATTTCATCCTACGGTTCTATTACTTTTCAACTCCTATAAATAGGACTCTATCCTTCCCACTTTTTATTCACAAATATTCGGGAACTTCGCGAACCGTTGCCATTTTCTCTCTTTATCTAGATTTAGAAATTCTATTAGGGATTCAGGTAAGGATTCTAATTCGTTTCTAATTATACTTTTAATCTATTTTCTTCTCCTCCAACCTTTTTGAATCTCATAAAATTATATATATACACATCCTTCGTTGTGTATATACATCGAAAGAAGGAGATATGAAAAAGTGTTGCTTTGGCGTTACAAATCCATACAAGAAAAGCTAAGGATAATCTGTAAGTGGAAACCTTAGTATTTTTATTTCAGTAATGATTAGTATATATCTATGGATTTGAATGCGCCTCTGGGATTTTGGGATTGCAAAAACAAAACAGATAAAATCCCCAAAAACTCCTTTTTATTTTGAAATTTCAATTCTAGATGGAGATTCTTAATTATTTATCTTAATTTGGTGGAATTTAAATTGTTTTCGCAATTTTTGATAATTTTATAGGCTATTCCACTTCTCCTTCTTCTTTGATTCAATTGTGTGTTCTGCATAATGAAATAAGGGTGTAGAGCACGAATCCTATTTGTAGTTTACACCACTTATTCCATACAAAATTCCTTCACTTATTTCTGTGTAAAAGAAGAGTTAAATAGAATATGAAGTTAGGATTGTAATTCCTATTATTTAAGATATTCCATCGGATTGATGTAATAAATTAGGTTTCTATTTCTATTTACAAGTCTATTTATTGCAGTTTTGGAAATGAATATTTAATCCTTGTTATGGATATTGAAATCTTAGAAATCTAAAGGGAAAGGACTTGTATTAGTATTATGGTTAAAGGAATTGACATTTAACGCTAGTTTAGGGCATATGAACCGTACGCTTAGAAGTTACTAGGCACAGATATATATACATATACATACATATATATTTATTTCCATAATAAACATATAATTATAGCATATACTGTGTAGTTAGATAGGTAATAATTGTGATTGCTTCCCCTTAGGAAGGTAATTAATACTTTAAGGCGTATTAAGGAAGACTCCTTATAAGGCTTAATTATGAAACGGTGAGATGAGTATTATATATGAAGATATTTACATTATGGCTAAGTCATAGGGATGCAAGGTTGGTAGAGTTGCATGACAAAAGTCTACCCTTCACTTAGAGTTTATCAACAGTTGTGTACACTTTTTATTGATGTGAGACATCTCATATGATAAATATTGTGAGGCGCGAGATTAGTCCCAAATTCCATAGGGTAAATCTGCCCAGCTAATCTGGTTACCAGTTTCTACGAATAGTCGAACTAATGTTAGGCATCTTTATGAGTATGGGCCATAATATGAAGGGCCTGCTTGGGGTCTTGAGGTATTAAGTGGTTGTTTGAGGGTCCATCTTTCTTCCCCAAATGAAGTATTAAATGGCCAAGGGGCCAGTTCTTAGGCACGATAGGTTGTATCTCGATAGAGGTCCACTTAGGGATAAGGTGTTAAGTGACAGATTTAGGGTCTGGCTTTCCATAAAGAAGTATTAAGTGGCTCAAAAGATTCCATGTGATGTCAGCTAGATAGTCATCTTTAAGCGGTCCACCTTGGGAATAAGTATTAAATGATGGGGTCTGCCTCAATTGAGGTCTTAAATGACCAAAGTCTGCCTATTTCCCAATAAAAGGTATTAAGTGGTTTGGGTATTATCTCTTGCATTGCTAGATATTTATGACGCAGGATTTGGGTTATGAGATTTAGAAACCTGCTTCGAAAATGGAAGGTTTTAAGTGGTTGATTGTGGACCCACCTCTTTTCCTTATAAGAAATATTAAATGGTTTTATATACGTTAGACATATTCTTATTTTAAAATATACTACCCAAGTACTAAAATGGTAAGACTCGAGGTTTTTATTCACCGGACATTTGTTGTTCCGATTCCCTCCTCATTACACCACGGGTTAAGGACAGAGTGATGACTGTGATGATGCTTGAAGATGGAGTGGCTTAAGCTTTACGGTAGTTATTATCTTTTATGATGTTTTATGTTGTACCTATGTATTTTGGATAAATGATGTAATAGTTTTTACTTGACAGATTGATGATGTTTTGTATTATGATATTTGTTTGCACAAAAAATGGACAAACACCTCAAAGTTGTATAATTTAGTGGATCTTATGTTGTTCTTAGCGATTTGAGTGGTTTACGCAAATATATGAAAAGCAGGGGCTAAACTGTAAAAAGACACGCAAATTTATAGTGGTTCAGCCAGAATGTGCCTACGTCCACTTTATATGTTATTTCTCTTCTCTTCTTTTGATTACAAGTACAAAGCTTTAATACAAGTAAAAGAAAGTTGTTTGAAAGTTTCTTCCGTGCTTGAGCTCTCAAAACTTGTCCCCATTGTTGTACCCTTGCCCCTCTATTTATAGAGTGAGGCTAGGGGTAGGGGTCCAGGATATGTATGGTCGCAGATGGGCCTGGGCTGATGTGATCTGGCCTGGTATGACTTGGTTCGGCATCACTTGGTCCGGAGGTGGGATGGTGAGGTTGGACCGGTGGTAGTTGGTCCGGTGGTGGAAGGGTGAGGTTGGACCGGTGGTAGTTGGTCCGGTGATGGAATGGTGAGGTTGGACCGGTGGGTCTGCCGAACGTTTTCGATGGAGGTCTACCGAATGAAGTTGATGGAGGTCTACCGAATGAAGTCGATGGAGGTCTACCGAATGAAGTTGATGGAGGTCTACCGAATGAAGTCGATGGAGGTCTACCGAATGAAGTCGATGGAGGTCTACCGAATGAAGTCGATGGAGGTCTACCGAATGAGTTCTGCCGAATGGATCACGTTTCTGGGTCTCGAGGTCTTCTGGGTAAGAATTCACCCAACATTTGCCCCCCAAAGCTGGGCACGTGTTTGAATGTGTCGCGCTTTGTTTCGTGCTTTGGCGTTTCCCGTAGTTGAAATAGATCCATTCGGCGAGGAATGCCGAACCGGTTGATCCGGTTGCCTTTCGCTTGGCTATATATAGGGGCTATACCCCCTTTGCTTTTTCTTACCGAACAACTCTTGCCGAATCAATCCTACGCCGAATCAGACCTTCGCCGAATCAAGGTGAGGCTCTTTTGCCGAATGAATGAGTTGAGTGCCGAATGAACTTATGGGTTGAGTGCCGAATGAACTTATGGGTTGAGTGCCGAATGAACTTACGGGTTGAGTGCCGAATGAACCTATGAGTTGAGTGCCGAATGAATTTACGGGTTGAGTGCCGAATGAACCCATGAGTTGAGTGCCGAATGAACCTACGAGCTGAATGCCGAATGGACTGTTGTATCGAGTGAACACGTGTTTCATACTTCGAATTTCTAAGCGAAATTCCATATTACGCTGCTTGTATATTCTAATGATATACTTTTCCCATTTTTGCAGATAAATGTCTCGAAAAGTTGAAACTCGATCAGATAAGAGGAGATCCGGGGGTGAAGGAGAGTCCTCGGCCGTGCCCCCAGCTCAATCAGGATCGGAGCGTCATGGGCCTGCCCCGAGGTCATTAGTGGATGGATATGGTCCCCAAGAGCTGCTGGACTCCCCGCCTGACTGCTTTCCTAGCTCTCTCAAAGAGGAGCAACTCGATGTTATATCTCGTTCCTTTGGGATCGATAGAGCCCTCATGCTGCTGCCGGGCCCAGGAGTCATGCCATACAGTCCTCCCGAAGGATATTTTGCTTATAGTAGGTACCATTGCATGTGTGGTGCTATCCCGCCACTCAATGCTTGGGTAGTCAGCTTCCTCACGTACCTGAAGGTGGCCCCATTCCAGCTTCATCCCAACTCTTATGCCATATTGGTGAGCCTCTTTGTTATTTTTCGGAGGAAGTATGGTCGCGCCCCCTCCAACCGGGAGATCCGGTACTTGTATAATTTAAGGGGCTATAAGAAGGGGTCCCCATATGTTAGCTTGGAGTCTGCTGTGACCTTCAAGCCGGTCTTGGACCTGTACTCTAAATTCAGCATGTTCAAGAAAGAGTGGTTCTTTGTTAGGGACGATTCCGTCTCCATCCGGCGCTTTACCTCTGGATGTAAGTTGATGCTTTTACTTATAATTCTTATTCCGATTGCGATGCTTCTTCTCATACTTTCTCATTTTTGCTAGCGACAGGTGGCTTTCCGGTTGTGGAGACTGACCGCCTGGTTCAGACGGCGGCGGAGATAGAAGCCATTCTTGGGAAATACAGATCATCTGCCTACTTGATTAGAAATGCGATTCTTCTGGAATATAACTTGATCCTTCCGCAGCAGTCTGTATTTAAGTTGAGGGAAACGGCGGAAGAGAGGGCGGCTGCTCAGGCTAAGGGAGGCGTTGCGGCAGAGGGCGGAAAGAGAAAACCATTCACGAAACCTCCAGCCGTCGGAGGTAAGAAGCTTAAGAGGTCGGACGGTCCTTCTCCCAGCAATTGTCCACTTACTCAGGGGGAGATAGATGCGGAGGAAGAAAGAGGTGAGGCGGAGGAAGAAAGAGGTGAGGCGGAGGGCGGAAGAGACGTTGAGCGTTTTGGTGATGATGGTGGTGATGGACGGAGTGGTGATGGTTCCAGGGCTCTATCTTCTGGGCAAGTAGGCGAAATGCAAGAGTGGACGGATGATGCTCTCCGCCAAGCTTTTGAGGGGTTGGATGATGATCCGGCTTTGGTAGTGAAGACCGGGAAGGCGGACAAAGCCGGGACCGGTGCAAGTGAGTCTTCTCCGGCTATCCCGGCCAAGGTGGCTCTGACAACTCAAGGTGAACTCTTGACCCCTGCATGCTTCACTAATGATAGGGACTTAGGAATATTTTATGACCCGCTCCCGTCCTGGAATGAAATCCAGGGCTTATTGCAGTATCCCACTCCTCCCCAGGGTCTGTACAACCACAACTGTGTTTCTTTTCCTTTTCTAACTTGTAATCTACCGTGTTTCTTGAATCATATAGTAATGTAAGATTATGACACTTGTTCTTTATATCAGGAGCAGGCAAGACGCCCAAAGCTTCAGACCTTCGACACAGGCTCGAGCAATATAAACTTTCCAAAATTTCTGCTAAGCCGAAGCCCTCAGCCCAACGCTCCGGGGATGTAGTCGGGTACCGTCCTCTTCTTGGGGTCATCGAAGAGGGTATTCAGCAGAGGAAGAGGAGTCATCCTTTATCCGAAACTTCGCTCGGTCCTCAGCCTCCGGCTCAGCCTATTCATGATATTACTGAGGAGGGTAGCGAGTTTGTACCCTCTCCACACCCGTCCGGAAACCCTTCTGTTATTCATATCGACCGTCCCGACTTGGCCCGTAATCCATTTGCGGGTCATCCTGATCTGGATCCAGGTTCTCAGGATATTACTTTTGACGAAGTTACTGGTGAACACCTTCTCCCCCGTAACCCCATGGTACGAGTACTTGACGAAGCCAAGTCCTTAGACCTCGATCTACTCACCACTCGTATAGTCACTATGGGAGACGAGGCCAAAGCTAATATTGATCGGGTGGTAGAGGAGGCCAAGAAGCTGATGGGGCATCACGCTCGGCTGGTTAAGGCCGGAGAGGAGATAGGGAGCGCCAATATCCGACTTCGATTGGTGGTCTCGGATCAGGCCAAGCAGCTTGCGGATCAGGCTATCCAGATTTCTCAGCATGAGGCTGCTACTGGGCGATTAAGGAGAACCATGGAAGAGGCCAGTCGGGCCGAATTGCGGAAAATGGAAGCTGCTTGCAAAGAGCGGATTGACATGGCTATTACCACGGTGGATGAGGTTCGGAGAGCGGATCTCGAGCAGGTGGAGGAATTGTCCGAGAAGCTTGAGGCTGCAGAGCTTGCTCAAGCTAAGTTGAGGGAAGAGATGGAGGTGATGCGGAGGTCCCTTCAAGCTGATTGCTCGAGATACAGACTGGAGAGAGATGCTGCCGTGGAAAGGTTGTCGGCCTCCGATGCCCGGATGAGGGAGTTTGAGGAGAACGAAGGAATGATGGATGACATGCTCCAGGACATGTATTTCCGGACTTGGAAGCAGGGTAACCTCTCTTGGATGGATGATTATCCCAGAGTCATGGCCAAGACATATCTTCGGGCTTTGGAGGAGGCTAAGGCTGATGCAGATAAAGAGGGTGGAACGGTCTTCAGTATGGATGTGGTCACTGCCCAGTTCACCAAGGAGGAGAAAGTGGCGGTAAAGGAGGGTATGCGGCTGCTTGCTGCTGAAGAGGCGGGTGTGCAGGTAGAGGATGACGACCAGGATGGTCAAGAAGCTAGTACTGGTAAGTCTTCCTTTCTAGTCTTTCTGTTAACTTGGTTACTCATCACTAATGAATCCTTTTTATGACCGGACAGGCGGGCAAAAGAACAAGGACAAGACTTCGACGCAACCAGCTCCATGACTGAACCTGAAAAATTCTTTTTGTAGGCTTGGCATTGTTGTATCTGTTAGTCTCAAGACAGTAGAGTAACTTCTAAGTTGTAATTCTTGCTACTTGTAATAACATTATTCTTGACGTGTAATTTTTTAGCTCAAGTTGATTTTGTCGTTTCTTGAATATTTGTTGCTATTTCGACATATCGTATGAGAAATGTAGCTATGTAAATTCTTGTAATTAAATTGTGTTTGATGTCAGATTCTGGTTTTAAATCATAATCTCATGACTTGCAATGTTAGCGTGTGGTGTGAAAAAATTAAATTATAGTCATGCATTTGTACATAAAGGAAGAAAATACCGCCTTTCATATTCTGTTTGTAAATGGCAGTTTCGAATATCTTGTATGACCAAGCATGGAAAGCAGTTGACTGCCCTGCCATCTGATTGTGAATCTCTGCATCCATTGGCGGGTATCTCTTACCCTGCATCCTGTACTTTATGGTTTGTTATAGAGGATAGGAGGAAAGTTTTTTAAGTAAAATTGAAATATGTGAAATAGTAAAACTTCCAGTCACGGAAGGCCTTCGATGTGCTTAAGTTCGTGGCAAACGGGTTTTGTAGTCACTTTCCCTAGCTGTGGGTCTTGGAGACATTTGTCACCCATCTTACGCCTCCGCGGGGAGTTAATTCTTTTTTACCACAGCCGCACTTAAGACACACCGGAGCCGAGATCGCGCACAGTAACTACCCGGGCCATTATGGCCCGTACTCATGGGTATTATTCGACTTACTGTGGCCGGCTAGCGTGGGTGCCGATCGTCAACTGTGAACTGCCCCTGGCTGGCCACACCTTATGTTGGGGCTTATAATCGGTTCACAGTCATCGGCGAGCCTAACGCCGTAATGAGCTGCCTCGGCTATAGTCGGCCTTCTCGGTGGCTTATAATCGGCTCATTACAGTTGGCTTTAAGGGCCGTCGCGAGCAATGAGTTAACCCGCAGCAGAGGGATGCTGGAGCAAAAGTGTCTCATTGGCGAGGGCATAGATTCGCATAGTACCTGTTGGGGCTTGTCCACGTGAAGTTGCATTGTGGAGTGCTTTGAATAGAAATGCTATATGCTCAGGATTTTGTTCAACAGAAAAGGATAAAGTTAACAAGCAGCCAAGATACAAAGGAACAAGTTAAAAAAGAGACAAGGCTTTTTTAAAGTGGTTCGGCACGAAAAAATGCCTACGTCCACTGATTCTCTTTGTTAATTCACTTCATATGGGCAATACAAGTTAAGAAAAGTATCGACGGAGGTGTTGGATGTTCCATGCCCTCTGGAACACCTCTCCGTCCACTGTTGACAAAATATAGGCTCCGTTGTGGAGATCTTTTTGAATTACATATGGTCCATCCCAGATTGGGTCTAGTGCTCCGGGGCGAGGGAAGATTCGCTTGAGGACAAGATCCCCTTCTCGTAAGGTACGATGCTTGACTTTGGAGTTGTATTGTGCTGCCACCTTTTGCTTGTGGGCTGCTGTTTTTAGGACTGCATCATTCCTTCTCTCCTCGACTAGATCCAAAGACAAGTTGAGGAGCTCTTCGTTTTCTTCTGGGTTATAGTGGATCCTACGGTGGGAAGGCACAATGGTTTCAACTGGGAGCATAGCCTCCGATCCGTATGCCAAAGAGAAAGGAGTGTGCCCTGTTGATGTTCTGAAAGATGTGCGGTAGGCCCATAGTGCCGTAGGGAGTTCATCCACCCAAGCGCCCTTTGACTTTTCGAGCTTCTTTTTGATCAGGGTTTTCAGAATTTTGTTGACTGCTTCGACTTGTCCGTTTGCTTGGGGATATGCTACGGATGAGAAGCTTTTGTGAATTCCGTGTTCTTGGCACCAGTTGGCGAATTCCTCGCTGTCAAACTGAAGTCCATTGTCTGATATGATTTTTAGTGGGACTCCGTACCTGCACAGAACATTTTTGATTAAGAAGTTGATAACTTTCGCTGAAGATACTTTATTTAGAGGTTCTGCTTCCACCCATTTGGTGAAATAGTCGACTGCTACTATAGCATATTTGGCGCCGCCTCGACCCATTGGCAGTTCACCGATTAAGTCAATTCCCCATACTGCAAAGGGCCAAGGGCTGGTCATCTGAGTAATCTCGGTTGTTGGTAGCCGAGGGATCTTAGCAAATTTTTGGCATCTGTCACACTTCTTGACGAAATCTAAGGCGTCCTTGCTTAAGGTGGGCCAGAAATATCCGTATCGGAGTATCTTTTTTGCTAACGTTTGCCCTCCGGTGTGATCTCCGCAGCTTCCTTGATGAATGTTGGATAAGATTTCCTTGGCTTCCCTTCCGGCGACACACCTTAATAATGGGTTAGAGAACCCGCGCCGATAGAGGATGTCTCCGTGTATTGTGTAGCGGGACGCTTTCCTCAAGATTTTCTTGACTTCGTTACGCCCGTCGGGTAGTGTGCCATTTTGTAGGTAGTCTCGGATGGGAGTCATCCAAGTTGCTTCTTCGGTTGCAGCTATCAGATTCACTTGCTCAAAACTTGGGATCATTTGCTTTGAGACAGTTACTGCCCCGAAGATGGCGACGTCTCTCATACTTGCTTGCTTTGCCAATTCGTCGGCCTCTTGGTTCTCTTCCCGAGGGATGTGTTTGACTAAGTAGTGGTCCAATCGGCTGAGAAGTAACTTGGTCTTCTTTAGATATGCTATGAGTCGTTCTTCTCGAGCTTGGAATTCCCCTAGTATTTGATTAACAATAAGCTGAGAATCGCTGTGAAGACACAAAGAATTGGCTCCGATCTCGATAGCAATTTCTAATCCGGCTATTACTGCTTCGTATTCTGCATCGTTGTTGGTGGCAGCGAACTCCAACCTTATAGCATAGTGCAGTTTATTTCCCCTGGGAGTGATTATTACCACACCTGCCCCCGAGCCTTGTTCGTTAGATGCACCGTCCACAAAGAGATTCCACTTGGTATCTTCTGTTATTTCCAGTTGCTCCTTATCCTCGTTGGTAGTGAATTCTGCAATGAAATCAGCCATGGCTTGTCCCTTGATGGCGGTGCGAGGGTGATAGGTGATATCATATTGACTCAGCTCAATACACCATTTAAGTAGTCGCCCAGAAGTGTCGGGACGATGGAGTACCTGCCTTAGTGGTTGATCGGTTAGAACCTTGATGGAATGGGATTGGAAGTAATGACGTAGCTTTCGTGAAGTGATTAGTAAACAGTATGCTAACTTTTCAAGCTTAGGATATCTGACTTCTGCCCTAGTAAACCTTTTACTGACGAAGTAAACTGGTCGTCGCGTGCGGTTATCTTCCCTTACCAAGGCAGCGCTTAGAGCGTGAGATGACACAGCAAGGTATAGGTATAATTCTTCGCCTTCGCTTGGGGTCGAGAGTACCGGTGGTTTCTGGAGGTGTTCGATTAGGTTAAGGAAAGCGGTCAAGCATTCGTCCGTCCATTCGAACTTTCCTTTATCCTTCTTTAGAGCTTCGAAAAAGGGGACGCACTTGTCCGTTGCTTTGGAGATGAATCGGCTTAGGGCAGCCACTTTTCCATTTAGGCTTTGCATTTCCTTTCGGGTGGAAGGTATCTTGATGTCCCTTAATGCTCGGACTTGTTCAGGGTTTGCTTCTATCCCTCGGGCATGGACGATGAATCCTAAGAATTTTCCTGATGACACTCCGAAGGAGCACTTTAGTGGATTCAACTTCATTCCATACTGTCGAAGTACCTGGAACATTTCGCCCAGGTGGCTTACGTGATCTTTGGCTTTCCGTGATTTTACCAGCATGTCGTCTACATATACTTCCATTGTTCGTCCTATTAGCCCTGCGAACATCTTGTTGACGAGGCGCTGGTAGGTGGCTCCTGCATTTTTAAGTCCGAAGGGCATCACTTTGTAGCAGTACAAACCCCGGTCGGTGATGAAACTAGTGTGGTCTTGGTCGGGAGCATGCATAGGAATTTGGTTATATCCTGAGTATGCATCCATAAAAGACAGGAGTTCGTGCCCGGCTGTGCTGTCTACAAGTTGGTCGATTCTGGGAAGCGGAAAGCAATCCTTTGGGCAGGCGTCATTTAGGTTGGAGAAGTCAATGCAGGTCCGCCACTTCCCATTAGCCTTCTTTACTAGTACCGGGTTGGCGATCCATTCTGGGTAAATAGCTTCTCGTATGAAGTCATTGGCAAGTAGATTCTTTACTTCTTCATCGAGGGCTGCTGATCGCTCTGCCCCCATACTTCTCTTTTTTTGTTTTACAGGCGCCCTGGTAGGATCAATGTTTAGTGCGTGGCACGCTATGTCGGGGGAGATTCCGGTCATGTCAGCGTGTGACCAAGCGAATACATCCAAGTTGTGGCGGAGAAAATCAATGAGTTGTTCCTTCAATTCAGTTTTCAGCTGCGACCCAATTTTCAGTAGCCTACTTGAGTCGTGCTCGTCTACAGATATAAACTCCATAGCCTCTGCAGGCTCGGCGGTGGCCTCCTCCTCTTTGTCCCTAGGGTCTAATTCATTGAAAGGGTCGCTGGTGTATCGAAGAGGAGGGGCCTTCTTTAGTTGCTATGCTTCAAGGCTCTTTGTGCAGAGGGCAATCTCTACACCTTTCCCTTTATCTCTCCTGTGGTTGTTGCGAAGTTCGGTTACATAGCAGTCTCGTGCAATATCTTGGTCTCCTTCCACTTCCCCTACCCCATTGTCTGTTGGAAATTTCATTTTCAGGCACCACGGGGCTAGGACAATCTGGAAGTCAGATAGGGCTGGTCTTCCTAGGAAGGCGTTGTAGGCCGAATGGTTTTCTATCAGCACAAACGTCTGTTTCCTTACAACGGAGCGGGGATGGCTTCCAATTTCAACGAAGAGGTCCAGCTGCCCGATGGGCATTTTCGCATCTCCAGTGAAACCGTGTAGCGGTTTATCGCAGGGAGATACATCCTTCATTGACAGCCTCATTTTGTCGAATGCGTGTTTGAACAGGATATTTACAGAGCTTCCAGTGTCTACCAGGATTCGGTAAACTTCGGCGGGACCGAGTCGGGCAGAGATAACCATGGGATCCATGTGAGGGTACTGTCTTCCTTCTAGGTCGCGTTTATTGAATGTGATGTCATCACTTTCTTTCCGCTTTGGGTGGCGCTCTTCTATAACTGTGTTGACACAGTCTCTATTGTCTCTAAGCGACTTCCCATATCTTTCCATCTCTTTCCAACTTCTGTCTGCGATGTGCGGACCTCCTGAGATGGTATGGACTACTATCTTCTCTTGACTAGAGCTGCTAGCGTTGCGGTCGCCTCTGCCGGTCCCTGGTGAGGGTAGCCTTGGGTTTTCATTGGCAGGAGCTGGAGTCCTGTCTTGACTTTTTACATAGCGTTCCAGTTTCTTTCTCCTGATGTGTTCCTCAATCAGATCTCGGAGATGATGGCATTCGTTGGTATCATGTCCGTGGGATTCGTGGAAGCGGCAGAATTTTCCAGACTTCTGTGCGCTATCTGATTCCTTCTTGTATGGTGGGCGTTTGTATCTAACTTCGCCTTGGGTGGCAAGGAAGATATTTTCGACGGTCTCGTTCAAAGGGGTGTAAGAGTCGAATCTTGGTCCTGGCCGATATAGGCGTTTTTCTACTTTCTTGCCCCCAGCATTGTCTCTGGAATCATTTCTTCGAGTGTCCCTTGCCACAGTAGGGGCGTTGCCATGGGTCGTCTTACTTTGCTGTCCTGACTGCCCCTCAATGGCAGCATCCTCAAGCCTCATGTATTTCCCGGCTTCATGGAAGAAATCGGGTAAAGTAGCTGGTTTTTCCTTTGTCAATCTTCTAGCAAACTTAGTGTCCGGATGCACCCCACTGCAGAGGGCCATCAGGATAAGCTTTTCATCGGCGTCTTGAACTGCGGCTGCTGCGGCGTTGAATCTGGTTAGGTATTGCTGCAGCTTTTCTCCAGGTTTCTGTTTGACGCTGGATAAGGAATAAGCGTCCTTAGGTTGCTCCACATGAATGCGGAACTGACTGATAAATTTTTCTTTCAACATTTCCCATGAGCTGATGGATCCTTGGGGTAGATGACAGAACCAGGAGGTAGCAAGATCTGCTAAGAAGAGCGGAAAGCATTTGCACAGTACTCCCTCCGTTGCTCCACTCATGAGCATATGCTGTGTGTATCTCTGCAAGTGTACAACGGGATCGGAGGTCCCTTTGTAGGGTTCCATTGTTGGCATCTTCCATTCTCGGGGAGTGATAGCAACTTCGATATTGCGGGCGAAAGGGCTGGTTACTCTAGCGCCTATCCCTCGATCTCTTTGCTCCCGTTGGACACACTCTCTGAATAAGCGCGCCATCCTTTCATCAGAATTTGGAGCAGACAGAAATGAGTTTGGTTCTGTTCTGTGGGGTTGATTCCGTCCAGACAACCTGTAGGGATGGTATCGTCTATCATTCCTCATATTTTCCAGTGGCTGCCTTTGATCTTCTGGGAGCATGCTTGGGTCAGCTACAGTTGGCCCTTGCCTTGATCTTCCCCGGTTGGGTTCTGATCTAAGCACTTCCTCGGGTCCAACTTCGGGCTGAACTCTAGCTCGGCCCCGTTCACCGGTGTTTCTGTGGTTAGGCAGCATGACAGGCTCAGCTGCAGTTGACCTTCGCCCGGTACCTTCCCCGTTGGGTTCGGTACCAAATGTTTCCTCAGGCCTAACTTCGGGCTGGGCTCGGTCTCGGCTCCTACCACGGCTACTTCTGCCGTTAGCTCCTTCGAAGAAGGAAGATCTTTGCTGTCTCTGAGATCCTCCAGACTGGGACTCGCCCCATGATTCAGTGTTGCGGTTGGATTCTTCAGCGTCCCTCAAGCGTGACATGAGATGATCCACCAAGGCTTCCTGCTGGGACGTGAAGCGGTTAGTTACTTCAACAACAACTCTGTCCAAATCTGCCCTAGTAATTGCTGCAGGCTGTTCTGTGGCAGGAGTGGTAGGGTTAGCCTGTCCTTCATTTGCTACCGTTGCTGGAGGAGGAGGATTTACTTGATTCGCGATAGCTGGATCAGGAAGGCTACTGGATGCGATGTTTTTTCCTTTGTTAACATCTTTTCTCTGTTTGGGAGGCATGTTTTCCAAGCGGCGGACGATGCTGCTAGGAAAACTCGTTAAGTAGACGAAGCTGAAGCTTCGAGTTTCTTTTCTCAGTGAAAGCACCAAAAATGTTTGCACAAAAAATGGACAAACACCTCAAAGTTGTATAATTTAGTGGATCTTATGTTGTTCTTAGCGATTTGAGTGGTTTACGCAAATATATGAAAAGCAGGGGCTAAACTGTAAAAAGACACGCAAATTTATAGTGGTTCAGCCAGAATGTGCCTACGTCCACTTTATATGTTATTTCTCTTCTCTTCTTTTGATTACAAGTACAAAGCTTTAATACAAGTAAAAGAAAGTTGTTTGAAAGTTCCTTCCGTGCTTGAGCTCTCAAAACTTGTCCCCATTGTTGTACCCTTGCCCCTCTATTTATAGAGTGAGGCTAGGGGTAGGGGTCCAGGATATGTATGGTCGCAGATGGGCCTGGGCTGATGTGATCTGGCCTGGTATGACTTGGTTCGGCATCACTTGGTCCGGAGGTGGGATGGTGAGGTTGGACCGGTGGTAGTTGGTCCGGTGGTGGAAGGGTGAGGTTGGACCGGTGGTAGTTGGTCCGGTGATGGAATGGTGAGGTTGGACCGGTGGGTCTGCCGAACGTTTTCGATGGAGGTCTACCGAATGAAGTTGATGGAGGTCTACCGAATGAAGTCGATGGAGGTCTACCGAATGAAGTTGATGGAGGTCTACCGAATGAAGTCGATGGAGGTCTACCGAATGAAGTCGATGGAGGTCTACCGAATGAAGTCGATGGAGGTCTACCGAATGAGTTCTGCCGAATGGATCACGTTTCTGGGTCTCGAGGTCTTCTGGGTAAGAATTCACCCAACAATATTTCAAATAAATAAATGGGTACAATTTTCTTTTATATTTTATTCCATCCGTTGTGAGTTTTGAAAGAATAGTTATTGCTCCGTACCGTTACTTATTTTTCCAACCAACAGCCAACCATAGAATGGATCTAAGTTTCGATGGGCCTTTATTGGATCCGAGGTGGGTTGTTACAGTCATCATAAGATAAAATCCCGTCTGTTTTTATGTGCGGCGTTGTCTTACGAGATACCTTTACTTTTAAAGGAGTTTTATAAATATAATATGTATGACCCAGAGTTTTTCTTTCTTTTCTTAAAACTCTTGCATACTCAAATATGTATGAGTAGCCAAGTAGTCGAGGTTCTTACAGATGCATCTTGGAGGAGCATGAAGCAGGAGGCTTCGTTGTTATCTAATTATCTATTTTATTTCCACTGTGTATGTATATTTTGTATTAGCATTGTGGGGGAAGGCAGCTGTAACTGTCCCTGGCTGAAGTTAGTACTTGTTGTGACTTTGATGTTTCATTTTGAAAGTGCATATGTACTATCTTATGTTCTATTATATATGATTTCCTTGCGTCGTGAGATTCTATGTTTCTTTCTTTTTGTCTTTTCTTTTCTTTTTAACCCAACGACTTGTCTTTCGGACACTTAGATGATCGGCACATGAATACCGTGGATATATTAAATGTCATCTTTAGAGTAAGTAAGACAGATCATCACATACACACATGTGTACGTGATACGCATGATATATATTATACTATACAAATATAATAGAAATAAATATATATTTACAAGTTAAATAAAATATTGATTTTATTTAAAATAAATTTAGACTTCATAGACCTAATAAGATCCAAAATGGAATAAATTTTTCGAAATTTACCCATTTATCCCAGTTCATGCTGGCCTGGATTCAAAAGGAACACTAATGTGGCAGCCTGTTTCCTACAGTCTTTTAGTTACTCCTAGAATCGTGACACTCATATCCATCTGCTTGTCATCAACAAACAACAAGTCTATGTTGTGCATTGGTCACAACTCCTACTTACCCTTGATAACGGACTGTTAGCCCTTAAATGACGTTTGGGTAATGGCTCTAATGAGATTAAGAACTCACTGCCTCAACCTCATCAACACCATCAAATTGACATCACGGATCCGGGGTGCGGCTCCGCAATCAGGACCGTTAGGATGGATACTAGCCTATCTGGTGGGTCCTAATCACGCTCTTAATATAGTTGTATGAACCCTATGATGCAGATTCCCAATAAATACTCTCCGTAAGACCTAATGAGTGTAATAACTGGCACTCCCAACTCAACGAATTCTAATGAGAGCAATGACACTCGACCCACAAGTCCTTGGAGAGCAACTCAATGTAGTAAAATAAATTCTCAACTTCACAAAATACTTCATCATTTAAGTCCCAAATTATTCATATTTTATTATTTTAAACCCATTTAATTAGTTAAATCATTATCACTAGTTTTTAATTATTTCTAAACCTTGGGTTGTTATAATAGTCTTTTTTGACCTATCTGATCTCTTTCACACTTGTTGCGCATATGAAATTTTATATGATAATAAAAAAATGATACCGTTCAATATACTTGTCATTTGCGACATTTTTCTTTGATTTTGCATCCCTCCTTAAGTCCCTTGCTACCATAACCTCTTCATGAACTAATTTCACAACCTACATTTTTCTTGTTAGCTCTTCATTCAGGAGAGTACTTCGAACAGTATCCAATGAGATAGTTCCATTAGCATTGAAGTTACTCAATGACACAACCAATGGTTTGCAACTCTCTAAAAGTCAAAACAAGAGAGCCTGTAATTCACCATCAAATTTGACATCCACACTTGTTGGCCGATTTATTACATCTTGAAATTCGTTCAAATGCTCTTTCATAAACTTCACTTCCTCAAATCTCAACTGAACCAATTTTAAACAAGAAAGACCTTGCTAGTAGCACTTTTTGACTCATAAAATATACCAATTTGTCCCACAATGCCTTCGCGGATTCAAAAACTACCCATATGGTGGAAAATTGAATCATCAAGGTACCGGTGAAGTCGCCCTTTTGTCCATCTTTTCCATTTTTCTTCCTATATATTTTAGGATCTCTTCTCATCAACTTCAGTCAGCTCAAGAAGGTCACTAAGATTTAAAATATCTCTATCTTAGGCTTTCAAATACCCCAATTTTTCATTTAAAAAGAAATATTCGAGAATGAAATTACATTCGCTGTCTCAATTTTTTTTTTAAATCTAAGATTACTCTAAACCTTGCAATGATCTAGCTCCGATACCAATTTGTTAGGGTTATTTTTACACAATACCTAACAAAGGATAAATGTTGTAGATGCCTATCCTATGATCTTATATCACATAATCACAAAGAGATAATAATGGATAAATATAATAATATTTGAACACAAACGATGATTGTGATAGTTCCAAAACACACAAACCAATAAAAAAGAACCAACACACAAGATTCAAACCCACCACCGTTTATATTGATTTAAAAAAAACAATCGCTTACAATTAACTTACCAAATAATTAAAAGAAACAAAACAAAAATAGAATCAATAACCTAATTGAGAACGAAGTTTTGATCTCTATGAAAATGACTTCTTAGTGTTTGAAGAAGAAGAAGAAAGTTGAAAGAAAAGAAACACCAAATATTTTTTCATTCTTTTTCAACCTTTTTTTAAGGTGTATTTATAACAATCAATTACTTAATGCCCATGTTAACATGTATTTGATAATATATAAATTGATTAATCCAATTAGTGAGAGAAATATGAATATCCATACATACCTAAAAACTTGGGAAAGTCCAAAATTTACTGCAATTTTCTTTTGCATATTAGTTTCCCCTTTTAAACGTTATTTTGTATTATCTAAATTTAACATAAAATGTATTGCATGATTGATGATTATTTCCTTGGCCTTGGTAGTACTGGGCAATTAGATGACATCAATAAGGTAGTGTTAGATGGAGATTGGGATCGTAGCTTTATATACTTTGAGAAAACTCTTGATTACAATCAAGTTGAGAATTAGAACCAAGACCGATTAACTCAAAATGAATTGATACGAGAAGACCTGAACCCAATTCAAATGTGATAAATCTCGGGTTGGGTTTGAATGATAAAAAATACCAAAAATATCCGATCAAAGCTGACTTGATCTGAAATATCTGACTATAAAACATAAAAATATATAGTTTAGAGGTGACAAAGCTGGACTTGTGTAGGATTGATGTGCACTTTGTTATTGTAGATCCGACTTGATCGGTCTAATTTACACTTCTCCTTGATTGAAAATAAGTTGGATGTTGATACTTTCTGAACTTGGATGATGAATGCTTTTTTGCAAAGGGATTACAGTTGACCCGATAGCTATTAGTTTAATTGCTTATTCAAATAGTAATATCTAATAAAATAATATATAAAAACATCACAAAGTAAATCCAACTGAACGTCTGACGCTGTAAGTTTATTAAATGGACATTCAGCATCAAGAGCTTATTAAATGGACAGTTATATATAAAATTTACATCGTTGGACGTTCATTTAATGAGCTCTTATGTTTTGACGTTCATTAATTTAAGACCGAACGTACATTAAGTTGGAATCCAGTTCCACTTTAGTTTTCCTAAGTGAAAACTGAACGACCAACCAAGTTCCGCCGTTGGGGGTAAATCCTGAATTTGTGAAGGCTCGTTGGAGTTTCTCTGAAGCTTGCATTGAGGCAGATTCAGTAAATCGCCATACGCTGAACCACCATTTGCTGGAATCTAGTTCCAACAAGAGTCCTTAGTTTTTCTGTCTTATTCAAGCTAACAACTTATTTGTCTCACATTCATTTTAGATCTTTTAAGCAGCTTATTCTTCGTACTATTTATTTATTTATTTTTGGCTTTTTGTAAGATTTTCCTTTTTAGACATTGAATGCGTTAAAATATTAAACGATTTTATTTGTATATATGGATCACAACATAATTTAGTTCAAACCACTGAAAAGAACATATCATATTTTACTTCAATTATGAATTACATATTGAGTTGCATCAACAGAGTAGATTTCTGTTTCATTTTCTTTATGCCCAGTATCCGCAATCAAAATTTGATCATCGGGCTTTTTTGTCTTCAAATTATTTACAGTGCATGAGAAAGCAATAAACTTCAGCCTCTGATCATCTACACCATAAAAAATATTCAAATTCCTCCTCCATTACAATCCCTTCCCAATATCCCCCGACGACAATCATCCATCTTTCAAACATTTTAGCCTTGTATCTCATTGGTGTTCAAAATCAAATGTACCCTCTGCTCCCACTCTTAGAATTGTAAAGCTCCACCCTCCCCTTCGCCTCCGGCAGCAGCGTATCCAGCAGCAGGTCCTGGATCACATAACCCTGCTTGGAGGCCCACTCCAGCACGCTCCCCACCTGGGCCCCAGCCAGCGCCTCGCTCTCCGGCACATGGTAGGCGATATAACACAGCAGCACCAGTGCCGCTATCTGCACCCCCTGCTCCCCGAAGTACACCAGCTGCACCAAATGCTTCACCCCTCCCTCCTCTATTATCGACTTCGAGTGATTAATGTGTAAATAGTTCTCCGTGCATGCAAACTTCGTCAGCGCCTCCGCTGCCTCCTTCGACACCACCGGCTCCCTCTCGTCCAACAAACTCACCAACGGCCCTATTATCCTCGTCTCCGTAGCCCTGAATGTCCTCGACAGACACCCCAACGCCGTTATGCACGGCACGAGCAAATCGTCGAACTCGGCCTTGGAAACAATCCTGATGAACTGGTCGATCACCGCCCTTGCCGCTGGCGAGTTGGGCTTGAACGCCGACCTCCGTAGGTCGGCATCCTGCTCCGCCACCCTTGTTATCTCCATCAACGCCATCGCCGAGTTGTATTTCACCTCCTCCGGCCCCTTCTCAAGCAAAACCGCAAAGCATAGAAGCGCCTTCGACTCCGTGATACTTTTACATATCGCCGAGTTGCCCTTCGCCAGGTGCCACAACGCCTTCGCCGCCATGGCCTTCATGTACGCTTTCGTCGCAGGGTCCTCGAACTCCCTGCCCTTTATGCTCGCGCCGGACAAGGTGATGGGCTTCGTTTGGGTGGTGCCGGGCGTGCTCTGGTTTTGGGTCGATTTGCTTGATTTGGCGGTGATGGTCGACTGGATGAGGTTGTGTATCTGGTTCTTGTTCTGGCCGGTTCCGGCAAGCGGATGCCGGACAAGAGGTTGATCGTCTTTTTGATCATTTTCGACTTCGTTTGCGGTGGTGTTTTTGGCAACTACAGCTCCGTGTAAGGTTGTCACCTTGCTTGGGATCGTGTACTTGCTGTGCTCTTGAACGGTTTCAAAGGCCAAATGACTAACCAATAGCCGGATGGCGTTGTTTTGAGCGAAGGCGTCCTGGCATTTCGGGTGGTTGGCGGCCAATTCCGAAACTGCCCATGCCACCATGCCCTGCACCTTCATGGGTCCTTCTTTTAGGATTTTGGCAAAAACGGAACATACTCCAGCAAGCACCATCTTCTCCACGCTTTCTGGGTCTCTTCCTAGTAAACCGATTGCTCTGGCTGCGTTCTCCTGACCTTCGATTTGGCCATCTTTGACCAAACGGAGAAGAGGGATCACACCGTCTTCTTCAATGATGAGTTTGCCGTACCTTTCGTTGTCTCTGGCTAGAGAAACAAGAGAAACTGCTGCGTCTGCTCTAGCTTCGTAATTGCCTGTATGGAGGGTTGCGATTTGCTCCCAGATGAGGAAGAGGATGGGTTCGTTTTGGGCGATTGGGGGGAGGCCGAGGTGCATCTCGCCGTCCTCGTCTCCGCCGGCGGAGACGCGGAGGAGCCATGAGACGTCGCCGACGGAGTTGTCGAGATGGGTGGACATTTTTTTGAAAGCGGCTTGGGGGATGATGGTGACGAGGCGTTTGAGGACGCTGCCGGAGCGGCATTTGGCGACGAGCTGGACGGCTTTCTCGAGGACCTGCTCCGTGTCGTCCATGATCCGACGCGCCGGACGCTCGTAGAGGTCGACGCGGGCGGCCTGCCGGAGCAAAGTCGCCAGCTTTTCGGTTTTGGATTTGAGCTCATTGCATTCGGGTTTAAAATTGTAGGCTTCTTCTGCGAGTTTCGTGACCTGATCCGCTAGCATTAGCGGTCTTGTTAGAATCGTCTTTACATTATCGCCCATCATTGTTACCGAACTTGAGTTTTCGAATGGTTAGCGTTTGGATTGATTTGGGATTTTGTGGAATTTGAATGGTTTCTGATTGATTGATTTTTTTATTTTTTTATTTTTATTTTTATTCTTAGGGGAGGGAGAATGAGGAAGACGAAGAGAGGTTATTTAGGAGGACAAACGCATTTTACTCTCCAGGTTGTATGTGTGCTTGCTTTGTATTTATTAGTATGATTTTTTGTTTTTGTTTAATTAGGTATGTTTTTTATTTTAATAATTAATTTAGTATCTTAGTCAAAAGGGTATTAACCTACATACAGCTGCGATATAAAAAGATGATTTAATTAATATCATTAAATTAGAAAAGATGCAACATTTCGCGGTTAGGTACCGTCAAATTTCATTATGTAACTCTGTAATTGCATTAATTCGTTACCCCTCTGAACAGTGCAGATATGGCACTGGGAGCATGGCTCATGTCCACTGAATGTGATGTCCACTGAAAACTTGTAAATCTGATCTCCTGCTAATGAAAGAACTTGTGGTGTTAAATACATTCAAATATCTATTTGGTAATACCAACCAAATTTTAGACAAAACACTACAATTGTAGTACATTTTAATTTGCATTCCATTGCACTTCCTTACCTGATCTATCAGTTTGTTACTCTTATCTTTGAAACTCTACTATTCTCGTTTTGTCATCCTAAAATACGGTACAGTGAAGTTTCATCGAATCAAATTGAAATCCCTCACTTCGTTGAACAAAATACGAGTCCATCGACTATAGTTCACCATACAATTCAACTTCATTGCAATTGACGACAACATGTACATGTTCTTCCACCGGATAAATGCAATTCAAACCCTACGCAATTCGTCATTCATATCCCTAAATCATATCCATTCTAACTCCATAATCAAAAGTAATAGCCCATAATGGAATACTCAAATATATACGAAAGTTGAAACCAAACTCTATCAAGCAACAAACTAAACTCAACCAAACCAACCTAATTTATTGGTTCTTTCATTTTTATTTGTTTTCACCAATTAACGCTCACCGTTAGTAAGAACTACTCATGATTACTTCTATATTATGAGACCGATCCATATTATTTTAACACGGCATTCAAACAATATCAATATGATGTATAAATTTCTGTAAAATACTTTACAGTATCTACAAATATAACCAACCAAAGCGGTTATGAAATCATTTCACAAGTTAAATATACAACCATTTCAAATTATGTTTTTTTCTCTCAACTTAAAATATTATTTACATTAGGAATACAAAATGCATCACAAGACATGTCCACAATCTATTTCTAGCAAAATCTCTTGCCATCTTTACGACTCTTAACTCATCACAAATGAAGTAGACTATATAGACGTAATATTCAAATCTATCATAAGTATAGATAAAAAACTATGTTTAGCAAATCGATCCATGTAATATTTAAATCTATTAGATGCCTCCTAATTATTTTTAATGACTGTTCATTTAATCACTCAAAAGTTTGTTTATTGCTCATGTTAATTGCAATGATGCATTTGGAGTATATTTCTTGTTTGACGATAAGTAAATATTTTTTTATTTGATTCTCGTTTAGGTTGTGTCAGTTAAAAAATCATCAAGCATAATTTTATTTTCAATCAACTAGTTTTCTATTATTTCAATCAACCCATCACATACCAAACCCATTTATTTATCATATGAAAAAACAATATATATTTGTTAATATCAAAAAAGAAATGCAATTAATTTGATTTGATATTTATAAACATGTATCATATTTTTGAGCTAGAATAGTCCAAATTCATATGTACAATGAATATTTTGACCAGTTCAACTCATATATTTTTTTAAAAGCTATATTTGCTCATTCTTTGGAAAATATTCAACACATAAGGTATATATAAAAGTACAGATCTACCAACTTATCTTTTATCAGATAAATAAACAAAAAAATGAAAGGAAGATTTATTGCTTTTGTTGAATTCAATCTTCTCAAAAACAAAAAGAAGATTGGTCAACAAAAAGAAGATTAGTCTTTATCTATTGGATATAAAAAGAGCGAAAAGTGTTGAATTTTGGCGACGCTATATGTGAATTGAAGAGATCGAAAATAGCTTGATAATGGTGAAAACAATGCACGAATCGGAGCTTGGATACTTAAGTTATCATGATTTGAAGCTGAGAGATGCATAGGCTGAAAGTTGTGTCAGACGTCTGATAGGAATCCTCAGACATCTGACAGTAGGTTTACTGTAACCCACAAGTTCTGTCAGACGTTTGAGAGAACCTATCAGACGTTTGACAGTAGGAATTCTGCAACCCGAAAGTTGCGACAGACGTCTGAGTGATTTTGTCAGACGTTTGATGCGCTGTAGTTTTGTTTTTTGGCCCAGAATTTATGTATTTGCTTGTAGAGCTTCAAGGGGGAAATCAGGTATTTGTCAAGGAATGATGTTCACTATATAAGCTATTTTCAGAATTCAAAACATATGAGAACTCCAAGGGTTTTGATCAAGGTTTATCCTCCATTAAATATGGTTTATCAAAACCTAGTTTTCTTCAATTATCTGCTTCACAAATCTATTCTATTTGAATATTGATCATTGTAATCAATAACTTGTACTCTTCTCATTGGTATAATAAAGGTCCTCTCTCAAAGTGGATGTACACTAATAAGACGTTAGTGGAACCACTATAAATCGGTGTATGATTTATTTTATCATTATTGCTTTGTTTCTCTATTGCTTGTTTGGTGATTGTGATTGGCTTTGGATTGGATTAAGATTTGGATTGAGATATTGATCGGTTGTTTTGCACTTCTTACCCCGATCTCGTCTTCCATTGTGCTTTGGGGTTTTGATTTGAGTGGTCTTGAGTAAGAATTCCCATAACATTTGCTATTAGGGCTTTGATGTTGGTAAGTTCTTGTAGAAATGCCGGAATCAGATAATACCTTGAGTAGTCCCTCAATGGTTAGTCCAAGTGGTGTAATGCCCTATGTATATGGATCGTACGCAGCTACGTGATCAAAATTGCTTATAAACAAGTGGAATGACGATAATGATTTTGAAAAATGGTAATGGAAGATGAAAGCGGTTCTTAGGCGGAATCGTGTGCATCGGGTAGTGTTTGATACACTTTTGTTGCCGGCGGACATCTCAGATGTTAAGAGAGAGGAAATGGAAGAGTATGCATTCACTACACTTCAACTTGCTATGAGGGAGAATGTTATCTCCGAAATTAGTGGTGAGAGTACCGCTAAGGGTATTTGGGACAAGTTAGAGAAGTTGTATATAAAGAAGTCACCAACTATTCATTTGATCTTGTTGCGAACGTTCTTCACCTCTAAGATGAAGAAGGGTACTTCGCTTGAGCGCACTTGAATGTCTTTGATGATTTGCTAATGAAGATGAAGGAGGTAGATTTGAAGATTGAGGAAGAGCAAAAGGTGATGAAATTATTGTGTTCATGCTGGACCGTTATATGGGTTTTTCAAATAGTTTGATTTATAGCCAGGATACTTTGACACTTGATGGTGTCAAAACGGGTCTTCTTAGCAAGGAGTTGTGGGATCAAATGAAGGAGTTGGGTGATGGAAGTAGTGGTGCTAGTAGTGGTCATAGTTTATTTGTGGAGAAGGAGAGATATGAAAATAAAGGGAGCCGAGGGCGTTCTAGATCAAGGAAGCCCAGTTGGAAAGGGAAGTCGAGGGAAAGAATAGCAAGTGTTTTATTTGGGAAAAACTGGTCATTGGAAGAATGAGTGTCCGGACAAGGAGAAGGCAAAGAAGGAAGTAGCATCTTCATCCATAGCGGTGGAGAGTAGAGTTGGTGAGGAAGACGTAGATGCTTTGACGGCGGTAGCATTGGATATTTCAGGTAGCGAATGGATGCTCGATTCGGGAGAGTCTTATCATATAACGCCAAATAAGAATTGTTTTTCTTCTTATGTCGACAAAGTGGGAAATTTAGTTGTTACGGATAATGGTGCTATTTGTAAGTCGAAGGGCATTGGTTCCATGCAAATTCGGATGTTTGAAGGAGTGGTTCGTACTCTCACTAATGTACACTATGTTCCGGGACATTGGAAGTCTCTTATCTCTTTGGAGCAGCTGGATTCTTTAGGTTATAAGATCACTATAGAGAGTGATAGCTTTCGGATTTCGAAGGGTGCACTTGTGGTGACGAAGGGTGCTAGGACTCATGGTGTTTATTTGCTTCAGAGTGACTATTGAAGGTGAAACTTGTGTAAGTGTTGATAGTTCTCGTGGCTTGGATGCGATTAGGTTATGGCATTTAAGGTTAGGTCATGTCTTGGATGGGAGTTTGGATATTCTTTGCAAGAGGAAGATGATCGATGGAGAGAGTTTCAACAAGCTAGAGTTTTGCAAGGAATATGTCATGGGAAAGAAAACTAAAGTATCATTCGATGAGGGAAGACATGATTCGAGAAATGTTCTTCAGTATGTTCACGCGGATGTTTGGGGAGCGGCATCAATAGCTTTATTGGGAGGAGCTCGCTATTATATTTCTTTTATTGATGACTTTTCTTTGAAGGTTTGGGTATATGTAATGAAGGCTAAGTCGGAGGCATTTGTAAAGTTCAAATTTTGGAATGCTCTTGTTGAGAATGAGAATGGTAAGTCTTTGAAGGTACTAAGGTCCAACAATGGCGGAGAGTGTGTTTTCGGAGAGTTCTTAGAGTTTTTCAAGCACCATGGTATTCAGAGGCATTTTACTACACTGGGAGATCCATGGTCGAATGGTGTTACGGAGAGGATGAACCGTACTCTACTTGAGAAAGCTTGATGATTAAGATTGACATCGGGTTTTTCTAAGGGATTTTGGGCTGAAGCGTTGTCAACCGCGGTGCATATTGTTAATCGAATTTCGTGCTCGGCTATTAGTAAAAAAATTCCGAAGGAAGTATGGAAGGGAAAGTGCATTGACTTGAGTTGTATTCGTGTGTTTGGTAGTCCAGTTTATGTGCATGATCCGAGAAATGATAAGCTTGAGTTTAGAGCTTTCAAGGGGATCTTGCTTGGTTATACGGATGGAGTAAAAGACTATCAGATATGGAATCCGGAAAAGAAGAAGGTTGTGAATTTTCATCATGTTACTTTTGATGAATTGGCTTTGTTCAAGGAGAATGAGAGCTCATCGTATGTTCCGGATTTGGTTCATGGCAAATCTAAGGAGAAGGAAGTTATTCCCATCTTTCGTCCAAGGAGCAGAGTAGTTGGAAATGCTTGTGAGGAGGAAGTGGTTGATGTTACATCACATGGTCCATAGGTTTCCTCTAGTAGTGTTGGTGATGTACATGATTCTAGAGATGATTCGGTTCAAGGTGGAGCCGAAAGGAGTTTAGGAGAGGGTATTGTTACTCGAGTGGTCGACGTGCTATAAGACCACCCGATAGATATGACGATTGAAAATATCTTGGCTTTTGTGATAGTTTGGACTATGCTCTTCATGTAGTCCAATATGAGCCAATGGACTTTGATGACGTCATGGAGTCGAGTGATAGCTTGAAGTGGATTTGTGCCATGGAGGAAGAGATGCAATCGTTGTTAAAGAATCAAACTTGGGATTTGGTTCCACTTCCTAAAGGAAACCGTGCTATTGGATGCAAATGGATATTCAAGGTGAAGGACGATGGGAGATACAAAGCTACGCCAGTGGCTAAGGGATTTTCACAAAGGAAGGGGAAGGAGTATGATGAGATCTTCGCACCAGTTTTGTGCCATACTTCAGTTCGGATATTACTTGCTATAGTTGCTTTTCACGGCTTGCAGTTGGAGCAACTTGATGTGAAAACTGCCTTCTTGCATAGTGACTTGGATGAAGACAGTTTCATGGAGCAACCGAAAGGTTTTGTTGTAGATGGTGAGTCAAATTATGTTTGCAAGTTAAAGAAATCACTATATGGTTTAAAGCAATCACCTAGACAATGGTACAAGAAATTTGATCATTTTATGCTTGAAAATGGTTTTGATAGAAGCATCAAGGATGCTTGTGTTTATTTCAAGAGGTTGAAAAATGATTATTAAGTGTATTTACTCTTGTACGTGGATGACATGCTCATTATTTCAAAAGATAAAGAGGAAATCAACAAGTTAAAATCGAGTTTAAAATCGGAATTTGAAATGAAGGATCTTGGATAAAGAAAGAGGATGTTGGGCATGGATAGAAAGGGATCGAAAGCGATTTAAGTTAAAATTTGCTCAAAAGGAGTATACAAAAAAAGTGCTTTGCCGGTTTAGCATGAAGAATGTAAAGGTGTCAAATACACCTTTACCTTTGCATATGAAGCTTTCGAGTAAGGGATCACATATCATAGAGAAAGACAAGGCTTATATGGAAAATGTGCCATATGCAAGTGCGGTTGGAAGTTTAACGTATGCTATCTTGTGTACAAAGCCCGATGTTACAAATGCCATCAGGATGGTTAGTCGGTATATGGCTAATCCAGGGAAATCATATTAGGAAGCTGTAAAGCTTATATTGAGATGGGTACATCATCTCATGGTCTTGTTTTTTGTGGTAGTGGGGGGATAAATTGCAAGTTGGTTGGTTATTGTGATTCAGACTACGCCGGTGATAGGGATAGGATAAAGCCAACTTCTGGATATATATTCACACTTGGTGGTATGATGACCATGAGTTGGATCGAGATTGCAAACTGCAGTTGCTTTATCCACTGTGGAGGCGGATTTGATAGCCGTGGTGGAGACAGCAAAGGAGGAACTTTACTTGAGGCGATTACTGTGTAACTTGGGATTTGAACATGATAGTATCGATGTTCAATGTGATAGCCAGAGTGCTATTCACTTGGCAGAGAATTTGGCGTTTAGCTTACGAACTAAGCATATTGAAGTGAGAGAGTCATTTTTAGTAGCCATGAAGATAAGCAAGTATATCTTCATAAAGTACATACAAAGGATAACACGAGCATCGGTGAGAGATTGCGGTTCTATCTTCCTAGTGAGTACTAGTTTACAATCCTTAGTACTTTTTTCTTTTGGTGAGATGATTTTGGATTTGGTTACTTTCAACACTACCTTGGCGGGCGGTGACTTTGTCGGAGCTCGTTGATGGACGGTAATGAGTGGTGGCTTTGCCGGAGCTTATTGGGAAAGAATTCAAGTTTCTATGGTAGAAGGTAGAGTTGGGGATAGTTTGTTACTAATCGATTCTTGGAGATGGATATGGATATAGTGTCGAGGTGGAGTGTTGAATATTTGCAACACTATATGTGAGTTGAAGAGGTCGAGAATAGCTTGATAATGGTGAAAATGGCGTGCGAATCTGAGCTCATATGCTCAAGTTATCGCGATTTGAAGCTGGGAGATGCACAGACTGAAAGTTGTATCAGACGTCTGATAGGAATACTCAGACGTCTAACAGCAGGTTTAATGTAACCCGCATGTTTTGTCAGACGTCTAAGAGAACCTGTCAGGCATCTGACAATAGGAATTCTGTAGCCCGAAAGTTGCGACGGACGTTTGAGGGGTTTTGTCAAACGCCTGTCGCGCTGCAGTTTTGTTTTCTCGGCCCAGAATTTGTGTATTTGCTTGTAGGGCTTCAAGATAAAAATCGGGTATTTGTCAAGGAAGGATTGGTAATTTTTTAAAGAAGTAAGACATAATGCTTTTGCGCAATATCTATCGTGTTATTTACTTTTCACATTTACAGTTCCACGTTTTTTTATCCGTTTATCTATGAAATTTTATAATATCATATTCACCCCCTCCTCTCTGTGGTATATTGTATGATTCTACCAAGTGGTATCATAGTAGGTTGTTAGGAAACTTAATATCATGTCTCACCCTATTTGTTGTTTTAGCGAGAGTCGGTCCAATTTTAGCCTACCCATTTTAATAGAATAGAATTTTCAAATTGGAAATATAAAATTGAATTTTACTTAAAATTTGTTAATTTTAAATTTTGGGATATTATTGAAAATGATTGGGATATGTTAGATAAGAATAAAATTTTGCATAACGCTAATGCCATAAATATTCTTATCTTAATACTTGATAAATCTAATTTTAATTATATCTCCCATTGTTCAACTGCACAAGAAATATGGAACATAACCGATGCAAAATATAGTGAAAAAGTCACAATAATGAGGAGCTTCCCAAAGCTGATACAAGAGTAGAACTATGTTTAACAAGATTCACAAAAGATGATTCAGACAATGATGGTGAAGATGATAGTGATAATGACTCAAAGACTAATGGGATAAGTGATTTTTTCATTTAAAGATTTACTTCTCAGGAACAACCATGCATCCATTTCTGCTATATGAAGGATTTCACCATCTTCAAAATCCCCAAGCAGAGCAAACTTATTATAAAGCTGAGAATTACAATCCTGAGAGTCAATAACTCTTTCACCATTTCCAGAATCCTTGGCATGTATCTCATCATTAATATTTTTTCCAGAAACATTTTCACCAATTTTAGAGCCCAATTTATCCACCTGCACTTCAGGAGTTCCACCCTCCTTTGAACTAGTAGCATTTTTACTATTTCCTTTATTCATCTTTTTATTCCTTTGGTGAGCAGCCTTTCTCTACACTTACTGAATCTTTTTAGTTTTCTTTTCAATTTCAGCAAACTTTGCATTTTCCTGGCTGTTAATATTACATACTTGTTATGTTGTGATAGTTAATTAATTAAAGTATATTAAATAGAAACTCCTTAAATGATATGTTATATGATAATAATTACAGTGTGTAGTAATCATGAGAATTATATCACATTGAAAAATAACATGTTTTAAGTATTCTTGGTTAAGATGGTTCAGAAAAGTATATTGATTTACCCGTTGAAACTAGAGACGTAGCGCTCTCAAAATGTTGGATAGTGTATTGCTCATGGCCCCTGAGGTCACCAAGGGGTTGCATATCGATAGTGACTAAATAACTATGGAATGACGTACTCGAGAGTTCTCTGTTGGTTAATATACCTATAGTCAAACAGATAATCTCGAAATGACGATGTTACACAGTTCCCTCGACTTGAGAATATTGTAAAACATCAATATGGACATTCCACTTTGGTAAATTTAAATCATGGCATGGCATATGTCGAACGACTATAGTTGGGTCCACTACAACAAAAGTATCTTATTACAACTGTAATTTTACAACGGTCACAAAATGACAGTTGTAATAAAGATTTTTTACAACGTTTGTTTTTTGAAAATTGTAATAAACTTATTTTTAACAACTTTTTTATTTTGTCAGTTGCAATAAGTGTCTATTACATTCTTTTTTTGCTAGTTGTAGTAGATGTCCAGTTTTAACAACTCTTCTTTTTTGCCAGTTGTCATAGATGCCTATTACAACCTTTCTTTTTTGTCCGTTATAATATATGCCTATTTTTAACAACCACTTTTTTTCCAGATGTAATAGATGCTATTAAAACTTTTTCCGTTTGCCCATGGTAATAATTAATTAATAAATATAATTAATAATTATACATAATAATTAATAAAAAATTAATAATAAATAATATTAAATATTAATTTAAAATATGAAATAATCACTATTAATATTTTTTATTCAATAATTAATAATTAACATAATAATTAATAAATAATAAGTAATAATTAAGGCTAATATTTAATATTTAATAATTAAAAAATAATATATTTAATAATTATTAGTTATAAATTAATAAGTGTTATTAAATAATGAAAAATTAATAAGCAATAATTAACATCTAATAATTAATACTAAATATATAATAGTTAACAATTAATAATTACTATTATATTTAATAATTAATAATGAACAAAATATGAAGTAATATTTAATAATAAATAACTAATAATTACTATTAAATAATTAAAAACTAATAATTAAGACTAATATTTAATGTTTAATAAATAATATTTAAGAATCAAAAAATAATATTTGTTCTACAGTATTTAGTATCTAATTAATATATTTGATATTAAATTTTTCAAAAGTTTTGAAAATTTGAAATGTTGTAAAATAAAAGTATAAATATTTATGTACTGTAGCTTGTGTATGATACAAAATAGTAGGCCTTATACTTGACATTGGACATGTTGATGTAATTCCTTATACTTGACGTTGGACACGTTGATGTACTGCCAAAGCAAACTTGTCATTTTCGGCCTACGAATAGGGATGTCAATCAGGCAGACCGGACCAAATAGAGAGGTGGTATTCTATTCAATAAGAGTTTTAGAAGAACACGGACCATACGAGAATTTGGCTCAGATACTCTTCGTATGAGCCGTACAACGGACAGACGATGTATAGACAATAGAAAATTCTTCGTATAGTTCATACGGACAAAATATCATACAAATTTTCTTGTTCAAATTTGTATCCTAAATGAGAAACGAACGAACATGGACAGACATTTTTCGACTTCGAACCGAGTCGGCAACAGACATTCATACAAAATTAACACCTCTACCTACAACTGCACCTAAGTAAATTAGTAATACGTCATCCATCAAAAATTTAAGTTAGCGGTATATTATCATCCATCAAAAATTTAAGTTAGCGGTATACTTTCCCTCCAGTTTTTTGTTTCTACGCTTTCCCAATTTTTTAGCAACCGCGTTTTCCACTTTCCCAACTTCACAAATTCCTCCCTCTTGCATAACCCTAGATTTATCACTTTCCATTTAACCTCCTATATTTGTAAAATATTTTCTTACCAAATCAACAAAATTAGTTTTGCTATCAACCATATTGAAACAAGTTTCAGAAATTTCTTCACCTTCTCTTCAACATGGAAGCAGCGGTCACATCTCGAAAGAACCCTCATCCTCACCTTCTCTTCATCATTGATCCCGCATAGAATTTCAAACTCAAACGAATTAAATCGTTGCTGCAAAACATCAGTAATCGCATCCAACCATGCACGGGTAAATGTCGCTTCCCTTCATTTGATTTCTCGAATTGGATTTCAGTCTTGTTTAACGAATTTGATTACCTTCTAATTCAAATGAATTTCGAATTTTTAAACTGATATTTTGTTAAGCCAACCGAAGCTGGGAGGAGACAAATCAGACGGCGCCAGTAGCCTTCAATGACGAAGGCAAGGTGAGGAGAGCAAGTAGCAGTTGGGTAACGTGAAACGCCCAATTGATGGACAGATCTGGAAGCTGGAACTTTGAAAAGAAGAAACACGACTACAGTTGAGCATACCAACAACTGGTAATAACTAAGACAAAGGAAACAGAAAGAACTGAAAGATCAGGGACAGAGCATAGGGGTGACCATTTAGAAACCTGACTATCAACGTAATTTTGGTCGGTTTTAATTTTCGATATTTTGAAAACAAACCAAGAAATTAAACAAGTACAAAGTTTCAATTAATTAAAAGAAATATAATTATCAACGTAAAATTATATTATTATTTTACCAATATTATGTTTCTGTCAATTATATCAGGCTTGGTGGAAGAAAAGCAATTGTTTTTAAAATTAGCATGAGCACATCTTTGTGTAAATTTAATATAAAGGCAAATTCGATTAATACCTCATTTTTTTTCTTGCACACCCCGTTGAAATTTAAACTGTTGTGTTTACTATTTTACCCTTATGAATAAAAACATTAAAACTATTGTTTCGGTTATATATTTCTATTATTATCGAACATTAAAACTAATGTTTCGGTTATATTTTTCTATTAACTGTGATAATAATTGTGTTTTCTTAAGTAAATATGTTCATTCTAATGTCAACTTAACCAATGAATGTACTTATCATTTACAAACTTTAGGGAATTCATATACTGTTTTCCAATCTTTTCCACTTCATAAAGTTATTAGCAATAATCTTGATTTCTCATTTTTTTTCCTTTTGCAAGTATTATTATCTGGATAATCTATTTATTTGCATTGTTGTGTTTCTATGTTCTAATTCATGTGTTCTTCTTTCTCTTACAAATTTACCCTAGACTTCTTTGTTACTTTCATATTCTTTTGATTGCATTTTGTATTTTTACCTTATATGTTGGCTTTCAGATATCATAAAGAGTGACCAGGCAAGTTAGATGGGTAGAACAGTGAGGATTAACTATAGGTTTTTTGTTCTATTTGTTAGGTGCTTTATGTGAATATTTATGCCCATTTTTCAATTTTTAATGCCACATACAATACACTATTATGAACTGATAATTAAATTATTCATAACAATACAAATAGAGGCATAAGAGTGATTAGTATTCAACAATATAAAATATATAACATGCAACTTTTTATGGTTTTTCTTGCAGTCACATCGGAGTAGCAACGTCTTCGATCCTAATTATTTTGTGCACTTTAAAAAACCCGGACCAGATGGTTGTGATGTTTGGATTGATATGGTGGTAGATCCGAAAGCTTTCTTTTGGAGGTCGAATTCCGAGATGTGTACTATTGGAGAAGTTGTAGGATCAACCGTGGCTTGGCATAAAGACTTCGTTGCCTTCGACTAGTGTACTTCCTTAGGGTATGCGTTGTTTTGTGATACAAAACTTTATCTTTCTTATGTATTTTGTGTTGTATCCTTGTATTTGGAGTGGTTATGTGAGAATGTTGTTTTGGTACTGTTTTAGTTGGTGATGTGAATGATTACTTTAGATTGTTTTGTTGGATATGTATTATACTATGTTGGAATTCTATGATTATTAATATTTATGAATGAATCTGATTCAGTTAGTCTCAGATGTATATTGGTAGTTTTTAAATTAATAATTGGTGCATATAATTATTATTTTTGGGTTTAAATTGCAACTGTCGGTTATAGTTTAATAAAGTATATTACAACTGTCAGGAAAATCTATAGAACATATCTACTATAGTTATTAAAAGTTGTAAGAAGGTTAATTGCAACGGTCGAAAACAGTTGTAATAGGGTATATGACAACAGTTTTATGCAACTACATAACACAATTGTAAAAAGTTTTTAGTCTATTACAACTTCTCATAATACGACGGTGGTTCCACCGTTGTAATAGATCTTTTACAACATTTTTCCACCGTTGTAATATGGTGATTCTGTTGTAGTGGTCTGAGTTGAAGCATTGGAAGTAAATCGGTATTCAATGAATAATTCGTCTCCTTAGCTTTACGAAGTTAGTATCATGGTCAACTGTAGTTATGCAAAGTAAAAGTCCATGGCCAGAGCAGTACGACTAAAAATAATTGCTATTATCAAACCAAGGATTTTGTGTTTGGTCTAATCAAATTGAATTTGGGCAATGTTGGAATTTTGACCAAATTAAAATTACATAACTCCTAATGTGATATAGTGCCAATGAAGAGAATTGGTGTGAATAATCATTACTACTAGGTACCATTTATAATTAGCAAAATTGGACTTTACCAAAAGATATGTAAGTGATAAATTCAATCAATGTCACCGACTAAGGTGACGTGGGAACGTTAATGTTCAAATTGTTCGATATTAATCGCTAACCGAATTTACACCTTTATGTCGCAAACTGTAACAATGAATACCCCAAAAACCACACGATTTAATTAATTTATAATCGTTATAAATTAATTAAAATTTATGAATATTAATTATTAAATTTTATCTGATTTTCTTGAATACCGTTAGTAGTTAATAACATGCGTATATTAAAGTTATATATGTGCAAATTAATATACGATATTGATGGAATATTTACATTGGATTTAAATTAATTAATTAATAAGTGGTTGTAGAAAATTTTTGTGACCCATATTACTTCTATTATTGCCGACCAAAGAGGGAAGTAAGGGAGAGTTATCTTAAATGTGATTTGAAAACAAATCCAAAGGAATGTTTTTCTACCTAGAATTCGTGATTTAACTTTTGTGTAAAATCCAAGACCTTTTTGATTCCTTTCTAAATTAAAGTTTTGGTATATCTTTTGTTTCCTTTTTAAATTAAAGTTTGTTTTAAATTGTTATCATTAAATTCACATATATCTATAAAAATATTATAAATTTTATTCTTTACATATGTAAGTTATTTGAAATCTAAAATATTAAGTGCAATATTCACACACACACACACATATATTGAAGCATATATGTGTAAGTTGCATCAACTCAAATTCATGAAATGTTTTGTGTAAAACTGTGATGTTTAATCTTAAGTTCTTCCTTGCTAAAACTAATCCTTTATTTTCAATTTTAGATTTCATATAGAATTGTCGTATATAATTTCTCTTTATATATATATTCACATACAATTATGCATCTTTTATTAAGTATATGCTTTTAATTCAAAACCTCAAACATCAAAGGCATATGTAAAGGGAAAATGAGTCCATTGCGGTATAAATCCTAGCACGTACATAAGTCAGATTATTTGTATACACTTATTATCTACAACACGTGCACTTCACACAAACAAGTGCATTTGAATTAGTAAGCCAAAAATTAATATAAAAAGGATTTATTTTAACAAATAAAATAAAATAAAGATTTTATTTAAAATATTTTAGGTAAGAGATAAAATACATTTAGGTCTCATTGGCCCAACAAAGATGTGAAATGGAAGTTTTTTTTTGAATTCACCTATTTAACTAGCTTCTTCTATACCTGGTTCCTTTACATATATAATGATTTTTTCCAGCTACTTATTATAATGATGATATTAATAACATAGATTAATTGTTATATATACACATACATACATACATACATATATCATCCGTACGCAATATCACATCTGATCGCTTGCTCGATCACACAATTTTATTTTCGAACTAGTATCATTCACACGATTCTCTAGTGCGGACTCGGATCTGGTTCCTTGATCTGAAACTGTTATTCTCCTTGCATAGTCATATACTAAGATAGAGAATTTTAAAATCAACCAAAAATCCATATCCAGTGTTCACCGTCGAGAATCGAGTGAAAATTCCAACTCGGATCGATATAAATTATCTCAAAATTCTATGCTCGAATCTGGATCAAACCGTCATGCGAATAATATAATATACGTACAACTTACGTAATTATTTCCAATTGATTTCTTAGCTATCCCAAATTCTCTATTCACATTCATTTCACTTTCAATCAATTATTCACAATCATTATTCATATTTTCTTATTTACTTAGTATATTCCTTTCAATACTAACCACCTCTTAAGAGTTATTCCACCAAATTTTCTTAAGTCTATCATAAACTTTTTATACAAAAGTTTTTAGGCTAATTACCACTTCACAACTTAAGTTTATATCTGTTTCCAATCAAATTCAAATTCAGTTCCATTTTCAACATTTGATTTCATCAGATTTTATCAATCAACATTCCAAACCATATCGAATTCACTAATTAACTTAATTAGTTTCATTATTAATTTATTTAAAATCTCAATCAATTCCATTTCTAAAAATTATTTTATTTAGTCCAACTTAGGCTAAATTTTCAATTTCACCTTATTTAACTTAATTCAAGTTAAATTCCGTTTCATAATTCAATTCCAAATTTTTACTTTTCTCGCATTCATATTCAACAATTTTAAGCATGGTTGTAACTTGCTAATTTTCAAATTCTATAAGTTATCAAACTTATTTTCTCATATTCTCAATAAAACAATTAAAATCAAAATCCCAGGGTTTAAACACCTTATTCCAAAGTATTTCAAACTATTTTTGAAATCATCTATATATATACAAAATCTCTTGGTATATCAAATCATTCTTTTGCATTTCAAACCAAAACTAGTTTTACCAAACAAAACTCAAAAATGAATGTCGATGATGTTGCAGTCATCACCAAAATTATTTTCCAACGACCGAAGTGAGTTTAGTGCTTTTTATTCCCTTTAAAACCCTTTAAAAACAAATATTTCAAAAATATTTTCCAAATAACATCTCTATTATTTCTCCAAAACCTTTTGAAAACAATTTTCAAAACCAACAGAATTTAAATTTCCAAATTTCTAGCCTTTAAACCTTTTTTATAAATCATATTTATAATATACTTTGAAATTTTATTTCCTTTCAATTTATAAATCACATTTATAAATTGTATATTCATATATCCTCACTTTAGTTATATAAAATCACTTCTTAACTGTTAATCTTGTTTACATTATAATATCAACTTTTATTCGATCACAAATAACAAACAACAAATGATAATAATCAAATATTTTCATTTCCTAACAACCAAGCACACCATATATACCGTAGAAATTTTCTGAAAAATTATTTATTTATATATAAAATATAATCCAGGTAAAATTATTTCATTTACCCAATTTCAAAACAATACCATGTCGAATTGCTTTGTTCAAGTGTTTAGAGTTCCCTATCAATAACGTTAATTACTCGCATTGACCAAAATCCGTAAGCCACTCAACTGACCGATCAACACAATATAAAACAATTTTTATATCACTAACAAATACGCGCTCATATCTATTAATACACTCAAACTCATTCTAGGGTACTACTGACCCTATCTCTAATGAGTTACCCCATCAAAACAAGGTTCCCGCTTAACCTTCAGCTCTGATAACAAATGTAACGACTGGGATTTTCGACCCTCGAAAATCAACACTAATACGTCCACTGTATTACATGCTGAGAAATCAAATGCCGAAAAACCCGATAGTTAGGGGAAAGAAAAAGACAGATAAGGAGAAAACTAAACAATAACACATAATCTCACAATCGTAGCAGAAATATATAATAGATAATAACATACCTTTATACAAAAAGAACTATAACTGTTTTTATACATATTGTCATCAGAGTACAACAATCAACAAATCCATACTAGAAAGTTATAATAACTTGTCCTCACAAGTGCTGACTACACAACCTGGCACGCACAGTGGAATATAATCAAGTACGTGGAATACGTCTCTGTCATCCAGCTCGTCTCCTGAGCTCCATAGCATCCTAACCTGATTCTGTAATACTCGGTCTGACCCGAGCATTATAATAAAATAACACCCGAGTCAGTTTGGAAAACCAGCGTGAGAAAACACACTCAATTTGAATTTAATTATATTTCAAAATCCTTTTGAAAAACAAAGGTATCTCGTAAGACCACGCCATAAATAAACACAACGGGTTTTTACCTTACGATAACCAAGACACTTTTATATAAAAATCCTGTGATATTATAATAGTGTCTAAGTACAAGTACTTATTAAAATAGCCGAAATTGTTACATTAATTAAATTCCAGCATACTAGGCCCTACAATCAAAACCGTAAGGCACGTATTGGAGAATGGATTCCATACTATGACCAGGTAAGGAACTACCTCTGATGAGTGCATCTCTAGATCAATGCACCCGGATCTGATAAGAACATCTTGTACCCTGCCACACAGAACCGGCCTAACACTTGACTACTAGTACCGAATATGTTATCACCTCAGTATTCCGACCTTTTTGAGATCTCGTGCACAACCAATCCATAAATATGTAGATGTAAGGTATCTAGAAAGATGATTACATACCTTGATAGGAGCGACCCACTTAGCCCTGCTGCATGCCCTGTTTCGGTCATTTCCCGGTTGATGAGGCTTGAGGCCACGTTTACCTTTAGAATAGCAATCCCACTTGGAATGCTAACACTACCTTGCAAGCAACAATGCAATGATAGCATTCATCCATACAAGTTGTCCTAGGTCTAGACAAACCAATCTCTTCAAAAAATCACCATTTCCATTTGCTTCTCGATATCACAATTCGTAATGCACAAATCGGATCGAAGTGGTTTTTCGATCCCGGTCTCTTCGAAATGATCAATGAATTTGGCCAGATTTAATAGTCGGTTATTTAACTATCAAATTACACACATAAGCAGTCACTAGGCCCGTATTATAAATCTTTCAAAATATCTTTACAAATATATATATATATATATTCGAATCTCTTTCAATAATTCAATATTTGAAAATGATTTCCAATGCTTTAATCCATAATAGGATAGTTTTAAAACTATTTCAACACTTATAAATATTTCCAATCCAAACTAGGATTCATTTCTTAGAAAAATATTTCTATATAAACCATTTCCTCGCTAAACCATCTCCAAAACCCTTAATTCCAATACTTAAGAAAATATTATAAGCCTATTTCCCCCAATCATTTCTAATATCCATACTTTGAAAATTTCATAGCTTATCACGAATGTATGGGTATAATTATAATAAAAAAGGATTTTCCCTTTTTACTCACTTATTAAGCAGTTTACAAATTCATTTACAAATCCTCAACCCATTATAGCTTATTTTATAAATTTCCGGAATCCATTTCAATTTCCTTCCACAATTTCAAAGAAATTATCGATTATACTTATTTATAATCAACTAACAATTTATTACTCCTTTTGTATTCAGATTCATTTTCCAAAGTTCTCGTATCTAAACAAACCTGGAAATTTCTCTTTCTCAAATCTCTTAAATTTTCCAAATTCCATTATAAGATCTCCCTTATAAATCACATCCATTCAGTACCTTATTTACAAATCTCAAGAGTATTTATAAGCAACTACAATAAATTTCCAAAACTATACCTTTATAAAATAAGTATTTAAAGTATAATAATAATTTTCAAACACGTTTAAGAAATTATTAAAAATATCACTACCCCTTGTTAAATAACAATGTTAGCAATTTCCAATTTCATTCATAAATAATAAAAATGGATTTTCAAAGCTTATTATGGATTATTTCAACCAATATTAAATACTTAAGTAACTAACTTTCGAAAAATATTTAAACCCAATTAATAGTTTAATAAATAAAAGTACCTTTCTAAAACAACTCCACTTCTTGATAAAAATATATTTTTAAAATCCAATATAACCAATTTTATACTTATAAATCTCTTTCGATTTATCAATCCGATTAACATTTCCAAATTCACAAGTATTTCCAAATTCCAATATAGAACCTACTATTTCTTTCTAAGCCGATTTCCGTATCTCATTTTAAATTCACACTATGAATTTATATTTCCCATTTATCAAATGATAATCATTTCACTTATTTATAAACATCGTTTATAAATTTTCATAAACTCGTTCCCACTTTATACAGATTTATATTACAGAAATCCATTTATAAATCGATTTCTAATTAGAATCCCATTTTTAAATCTATTTCTCAAATAATCCAAACTATATTTCGAAACCAATCAAATCTCGATTTTTACTTCCATTTTGTAATTTAAAAATCTTATTAAAAATCCAGTATAACCAATTTTATATTTATTCCAAATTCCCTTTATTCTCCCAATCTATTTTAAATCTCGATTTTTAAAACCCTTTTACTTTTAAACAAGTATCACTTAAGATTTATTATTTAAAATCCTTTATATACATTGTTCCAAAATCTCTACTTAAAATATACCATGAAATAGTTAAGTACAAATATAAAGTCAAACTATTTATTTTATCCAAATCAATTTCTTTAAATAAATTCCAAATCCGATATAAATATTTTACTTCCAAATCGCTTTTCAATTTCTTTTCAAATCCAAAAATAATATTTATAGTTTTAAAATATTAAAAGTTGGACCAATGCTACCATAACATCCAATTAATCAAATCATAATCTATCACCGATTATTCAAACACATCATATATCACTATATATGAAATTAAAATCAACATTTTTGAGGAATCCAGTTGGATCCCTCCAACCTATTTTCCCTGCAACCACAGATGTTAGATAAATAAAATACCAATCCTGCTTCGAGGCAGGATATCACGGTAATATAGGGTCATCGCTATTATGTGGGGCGGATAGGGTCTCATCCGCTCCAACGGTGGGAAATATATCCAACTACTAGTATATATACTAATATATATATATATATATATATTATAACATCCAGCAGATAATAATTTATCAATCCATCCAATCAACCAATAAATAATTTTAGCTATTTAAAATAAAACCAGTAATCCAAATCAGTGAGATTTACTCACCTTGATTTTTAATTCGCCAAAAGGTTTCGTTTTTGAATTAAAATTGAACTAGCATTCAATTTTTAACCCAAAATTCAAACAAGCTCAAAATCCATCCAAACCAGTTTCATTACGAAGCTCTTATCATCACGATCGCAACGCAAAAATCCATGCTTCGATTCTACCTCGTATGGGAGAGTTATTAAAATTTTCAATTCATCGCTTTAAATTAAATTTAACACTAATTTTTTTATTAAACCCATTACCTTAAAACATTCTGGCCTGGCCCATTACTCTACTCCCTTTCTTCCTCAAATTGTCGCTTGTGCAAAAGAATGAAAAAAAACCCAATGTCGTGTGCACTGACATCAACTGACATGGAGCTATGCACAATTAAACCAAAATCCGACGATGCCATTCTCTTTCTCTCGTTGAGCTCGACCTGTCTGGCACATCCACACCTCGACCGAAACCCCCACCTCCATCGTGACCTTGCCGTTACGTTCGCAATTGGTACAGGTCGTGCAACCTAATCTGGCGCCGCACCTCCTCAAAGCTCGCCCACGCGAACGCCTCACCACCACGTATCCAAAAACGAGCTTATAATCGTGAATCGATGATTCAATCGATAACAATCTCAAGCCCTATCTAAAATTGCAGTTCGTCCTTTCTCTGTCAAATACAAATACGAAGTCGCAATCCACAAGAAGTATACAAGATTGAAGCTCATGCTAAAACATGAATTTTAAAACTAATTTTGTTATTTATAGATTTGTATCGAGTTTGATTTTTATTTTTAAAAATGAAGATTCTATCCTTTTTTTCTTTTGTTGCTCTGTTATAAGCTATGTTTTAAATAGAAGAAGAGAGAAGCGTCTTGTGAAAGAAAACGTAGGATCGTGATATAGATTGACTTGCTGTAGGATAAGGTTTGACTAAAAAGTGCGGCTGATGTGAATTTTGAAAATTATATATATATATATATATATATATATATATTTAATTCCAAAATTTCCTGTGACGCCCCACCTCTATGCTCATAATAACAAAGAGTATTCAAAGAAATACTGTCTATTATTACGAAGAATAAGGCTGGATAGGAGCGACCATCCGTAGTTGACCTTACACTAATATTGGTTATCTCGATAGGAGTGGTATATACTTTTTATTTTTCATCTATCATTTATTTACTCCCATCGACACACCCAATTATCAGTATAAAACAAACTACGATAGTTCATAATAGTTTAGGACATTAGATATAACAATAACACAGTTAATATAAATGCGGAACATAGATAAAAACAAAAGTCTCATATATATATAACTGATGTCAGTTAATACATAGTTGACACAATACATATGATACAACTACAACTGTCGACTCTAGAAGTTATATATACAAGTACATTATCGACTAATATACATGAATACATATCGTTCTATACAATGACACGACTACTACAAAATGACACTGACAACTTCAGAAGGTGTGAAAAGTCTTCATATCCTGAACAGCAACTCAAAGGAGAAAATCTACAACCTGAAATAACTCGGGTCTGACCCGAGTATTAAATTCAAAAGAAAATAATACACGGGTCAGTCTAATTCAAACTCAGTTATTAGTGCATAGAAGCAATAATAATCTAAAATAGATGACAGTCACAGAAATCACGTATATCCAACTCTCGATACGAGAATTGGATAACGGCAGATATAACACTAAGCAGTGTTGAACAACAAATCAACAAACCGAATCAGAATACAACTCCAAACTATTTGAAATTAACCAACGAAATAATTCAACAAATCGAAACATCAATTTAAAACTGTCAAATCTGATAGGGCTGCAGTACACGCACGCATGTACTGCCTCGCCACTATCGTAGGAGATACACAAAAGCTCAATGAAAGTCACAATGATCGCAAGGTCAAACCCCGAAATCGGGTTCAACTCAAGTGAATTTGAAAACAGACCCAAATGCATTAATGCAATGCAAAACAACAAGGACAAAACTGCATATAAAACCAACTGCAGTCACCACAAGAAGTATACAAGCTACAGAGCTCGAAATATTTCAACTTAAGGTCAACATACATGCAACAGAGAAATAAATAATGCATGCAAGACCCGAAATGCAACTACATAAGGCAGGTTAGCAAGGTGCAGGCATAAGTGGTACAAGGCATGCACTGTCTCAAAAAGTGATACAAAAACCAGTTATGCAATTCAGATGCAAGCGTTCATATATACAGCAGCTCGAATATAATGTAAACTCAAATGGATACAAAGCATCAATGCAATGCAATGACTCTGGTACGACAAATAAAGATGCAACTCAATACAAAATGACCAGATGGGACTGCAACAGCCGGAATGGCGACATGCAGTATGCAATGATACATGATGACCAAGCCTTAACCAAATGTAATGACAATGTACAAGAACAAGACCCCAAAAGAAGTGCACAACAGATTTAAGACTTAGATCAGTTCAACAATCTACAACTCAAATTGACTCAAGTGAAATTATTGAGTGAAGCCGATACGACAAAAATGAATGCACAGTAACTACATAAATTACCTGGAGACAATGCCCAAACAGCTGCAAGTAACTCAACAATTTACAATGCATTAACATACATACATGAAATGAATCAAAGGAATGCAACTGCTATTTGGTGAATGGCGATAAGTATTGCATCAGTGAGCAACTCAACAAATGCATATGCAAGTTCCAATACAACCATGGTGCCAGTATACAAGACAGCAAGCACATGAATGTGTAACAGTGAATATACATCTGTATACATGCATGAATGTATGTATACAAATGGTCAAGTGAGCAGAACATGAATGCAAACTAAAAACTGCAAACATGCAGTACATAAATGCAGATCAATATCCAAACAGACCACAAGTGAATGTGTCAATATATACAACTACAAAGTATAGATGAAATGGAATGAATCAAAACAGCTAACTCACATGACAACTACCAACAACAAAGAAACCATAACAGAGCTCACTGCAAAGAGAAGTGCCACAGTGAAACTCAAAACACCAGCATGAAACAAAATGCATCTCAAATAAATGCAGACAGAACAGTGAGGTATCAATATCAACTTGGATGCACATTGCAATGTATATGCAACCAAATAGGGTAACAGAAGTGAATGCAGTTAACATCGGGTGAAGTGGAAGAACAGTGCAAATTCGAACAAGTCAGGTATGAACATACTCAAAGTTCAACAACCAGTGTACTGTAATTAAACGACATAACACTATAAATCACTGAAGCGAACTAGTTCAAGTACTACAAATATGGCCGAGGTCGAATGCCAGAAATCACCATCAAATATAATCAAGGCGAGATATAGACAAAAATCAATGCCGTGAAATTCAAGTAACAAATTAACATCAAGTGATGCACTATCACATAATCTAAATAATCGAAGTCAAACAGAACGGGATTGAACAGGTTAAATTCGAAACCGTGGAAATCTAGAAATCCAGAGTTATTCAAAAGCAAGCCGAGATACTGAAATGACCCTCCTATTTACACACTAATTTTATTGGTGATTTTTTTTATCAATATATTTCCCAGGGTCATTTTCTTTCTCTAATAAACAAAAATATATCCAGGATCTTTCACAATATAGAAATATTGTTTTAATTCTAAATCATTTTTAACATACATATATGAAGATATCTATGTTATATTCTACTTGAATCAGAGCATGATAATAAGTAGAAATCCTTTTTAAATTTGCAAAAATGTGATAAATTCCCTTTTAAATTAAAACTTAATGTATCCTGATTTTTGACTATAGTTTCCACTGGAAATATGTACCTTAGACTGTTATTATAATTAAGAAATAACCAAGCAATAATCAGTGGAAAGCAAGCTTATAATATAGATGATTGTCTTAAAGTCTGAATATTATCAAACTCAGGTTAAAAGAAAGTGGATCCTAAGTGAACACAAGCAACATCTAGGCGTAATGGAAACGCGCCTAACTTATTCATGCAAGGTCACTAGTTCGAATACTATGCTGGTCGGTTCAAACACAATTTTTGTTTTTCTTTTTATTTTCTCCTGTATGGCTGAAATCTGATACCTACCTATAATTATACATATATATTTAATTTTTGCCTATAACCTAACATACAAAACAATTCTTCTTGCATAACTATTTTTAAAACCCATTCTTTCAACTGTTTTAAGAATTTACATCTATATTTTTGCCCAATATCAACATGTACACAGATATACATGTACATGTCAGTGTCTTTGTTCATTTTCCAGAAAACTGAGCTCAAATGTTCCCTTGCTTCATTGATCTGAAGTGAAACATTGGGCCTGACCTATGGCCTAACCATACTTCTCTTTTAAAAATACATCTTCAGGGTATAAACACTTTTTCTTGCATTTGGACTTATGTCAATATCATAAATTGAAGATATAGCAGTTTAATTCTTTTCTGGGTTTTCCCAATATTATTTTCTGTATATCTATATTCTTTTTGAAAGAACTCAGGATTAACTGAAATCATCATAAAATGATTATGCTTATAAAATCCAGGTTTTTCCTCTAAATCAAAACAACTTTAGCAAATAGGTTTTCAAATCAGTTTAACATCAATATCCTTAGTACATACCAAATCAGAAATAACCAGAAACAACATAGCACATGTCTCTTACAAGTTCTTCCTACTTAATACATTTAGATAGCCATATTAATCAGGGAATACATGCATGAATTAACACATTTTAGCTTTTATTTCTAATTATCTTAGCATCCTCTATTCCATATCTTTTTAATCTTGCTTACTTAGCTCCATCACGACCTGCAAAAGCATTAGTGGCTGCCCCATTATAAATGAGACACCCCCATGTGCCATGAGCAATAAGGGTCAGATCTATGATCTGGTGTGAGCATTTCTAACATATCCATGATATTAAGCTAAGGATACAGCATAAATATACTTTGCATACTTGACAGGTATTATCATGTACAATACATAAGAGCAAACATATGCAATAAAACAACTTTTATCTGGAACTACTAGGTTGCCTTTTCTTTTTCTTATAAATTCCTGGCCTCATCTGCTATAAGGAATCAAAGGGACACATTGCCATGAACTAATTAACATTATGGCACAAAGATCTCAGGACTTAAACAAGCCATGTGCCAACTTGTCTACTTCAAATAGGACAAGCATTCCAGCAGCCTTCTTGGCACAAAATCCTTAGTTATATCACTAAGTGTATTTATGTTCATTCTATCAATGATAGCTAGGTGTACATACCACCTGTACTCATGAAGCATACTAGTTACCTTGCAGACATAATATTGCAAGCAAGTTAAAGGTTACTTTCTAGCGGTATAACACCCCAGTCATTCCATCTCACATTATTTAGCATATAAACACCCTATTCAAGCATATACCAGAATGTTTGCAACTGAGAATAAATGCATGGCTCTATTGAGTTTATTTTGATTTTGCAAGCAACTATGTTTAGCCAGATTTTTAATCTTGTTTAAACATAGTTTTTAGGCTTGTAAATTTCTGTTTAGTTTAGGGCTCAGCACTTATAGAGAAAGACTCCATTGCACCCTTAACCAATTATTTCAAGCCTCAGCACCATACCAATGTATATGCAGCTCATAGTTTTCTTTATCTTTTCATTCTTTGTCTTAAGCCATTATTCAAACTAGTTACAAATACTCTGATATATGTTCCTTAAGGTTTTGGTATAATATACAGAGATGAAAATAGAACAACAAAGTTATACATCCAGCATAGCAGATCATATTTCATCAAACATTCATGAAACCATCAGTAGCCAACATAGTTTGTAAATCAAAACATGCAAAATATAACATATAAAAGCTTGGCTGCCTAATCCCAGGTCTTAATGCCATGTATATGAGTGAGGATACTCACCTAAATGCTTACACAAGCTTAAACCAGAAAACCCCTCAAATCTTTAGCCTTATCTTCCTCTTCTTTCTTAGGTTAATTAATTAGTGAGAGAGCAGTTTTCTGATTGGGCTCTTGGTTTAAATAAGGGTTCTGTCTAGGGTTTTGGGTGATGCAAAATCCCTATTTTAGCCCAGACCAGAATCATGCATTTGGCATTGCATATTCCCTCCCTCCTAACCCTTAATGTCCCGGCCAATATTTTAAAACAAGACTAAATTGTGCCTATTTTCCTTTCTTTTCAGAAAGTGATAACTTTAAGTATTTTTATTATACTTACCTCAAACATGATAATGGTGTGACTTTCTATTTTCTGCCTATGCACATTTGCTTTCTTGCACTTTGGTTTTTACTGTTTTAGTGATTCCTTTATTAATTTTCTGCTCAAATAATATCTGGATATATATATACATTTATACAACTATGGGTGTTAATTTAATTTTAACCATTTATTTGCAGAAAACATGTGCATACTTATGTGCATTTCTACACCTATTTAAAATTTCACTTATTCATTATAAATCAATGTTTTCTTCTGCCTTAATTTTCAGACAAGTCCTACATAGGCATATATATAGATATATATATATATATATATATACACACATCCTCAGGAATTTTTAATACTCATGTCTAGGTCTATATTTTCTTTATTTAAAACATTTTATCTAAATGTTTTCCTTCCTTGTTTTATTATTCAGGAATTCTGGATTTTCTCTTAGTGCCATAACTAGTGTGCACGTGCACACAACCTTGCACCACTGAAAATCCCACCTATATAATAATTCTGATTTTCCCCCAGAATTTTAATCATTTATTTAAAAGAATTTTCCTCAAAATCTTGGGGTATTACAATCACCCCTTCTTTTAGGAATTGTGCCCTCACAATTTGCAACATAATCTTTGAGTACTCCTACTTTCTTAGGAAAAATTATTTAAATATGCATGAGCAATTCAAATAGTCACTGTCTATCATACATATCAAACTTTCTTAGTAATCTAAGAATTTACCTTTTAAATTTGCAAAGAGCCTAGGGTAATCCATCCTGATTTTATCCTCTAGCTCCCAAGTACAATCACTAGGATCTATACTCCATTGAATCTTTACAAGCTTCAATGTCTTGTTTCTTAATTTCTTTTCTTCCCTTGCCACAATTCCCACTGGCTCTTTCTCATAGATTAGATCTGGATTAATCTGAACTTCAGTAGGCTTTTCTAAGATTTCCTCCTTATCATGCACCCATCTCCTTAGTTGTGACACATGAAACACATTGTGCATTGCACTCATCTTCTCGGGAAGCTCCAGCTTATAGGCTAGTGAGCCTATCCTTTCCAAAATTTTGTATGGTCCAACATATCTGGGTCTGAGTTTCCCCTGCTTGCCAAATCTCAAGACTTTCTTCATTGGTGAAACCTTAATGAAGACATAATCACCTACTTTGAATTCCACTGACTTCCTCTTTGCATCAGCATACTTCTTTTGCCTATCTTGAGCTACTGCCATCCTCTTTCTCACCAGTCCTATTTTCTCTGTGATGTTTTTGACATATTCTGGCCCTAGGATAGCTTTCTCTCCTGCCTTAGCCCAACACATAGGTGATAGACATGGCTTCCCATATAGGGCTTCAAAGGGTGCCATTCCAATTGTGCTTTGGTGGCTATTATTGTATGTGAACTCAGCCAAATGGAGGTGGTCCTCCCAATTTCCTCCAAAGTCTAACACACATGCTCTAAGCAAATCCTCTAAAATCTTGTTTACCACTTCTGTTTGCCCATCTGATTGGGGGTGATAAGCAGTGCTTAGGCACAATTCACTCCCCATAGCTTCTTGGAAGCTCTTCCAGAATCTTGAAGTGAAGATTGTATCCCTATCACTCACTATAGTTTTAGGAACACCATGCAGTTTTACCACTTCTCTCATAAAAGTTTGGGCTAACCTAGGTGCATTTCTGTCTACTTTCACTGGTATGAAGTGGGCTACTTTAGTCAGCCTATCTACAATCACCCAAATACTTGTATTTCCCCTCTTGGATCTAGGAAGACCATCTATGAAATCCATAGATATGTCTTCCCACTTCCACTGTGGTATGCTAAGTGGCTGCAATAACCCTGAAGGTCTTTGGGTCTCAGCTTTTATTTGTTGACAAACCATGCACTTAGCAACATATCTGGCTACATCAGACTTCATTCCCTTCCACCAATAGTCCCTTTTTAAGTTTTGGTACATCTTGGTGCTGCCTGGATGTATGGAATATTTGCTCCTATGGTACTCATTAAGGATTTCTTCTTTCAATTCTATGATGTTTGGGACACATATCCTTCCCTTGTACCTTAAGTATCCTTTTACATCTATGTGATAATCCTTCACTTCTTCCTTCTTTAATAGGAGAGACCTCTTTTCTGCTAAGTCTTGATCTTCTTCTTGCATTTTTGCCACCTTCAAGGCCAAATTTGATTGTAAAGTAATTAAACTTAACCTTCCTTTACTCTTTTCTTCCTCAATTATCTCCATACTTATCCCACTGCTCTCATCTATTTCCAAATCAGTGAGCATGGTCAAATCTCTAAACTCCTCCATCATCAACATGGCCACTTTTGCATGCTGCCTACTCAATGCATCTGCCACTTTATTAGCCTTGCCTGGTGTATAAAGTATATCTAAGTCATAAGCAGCAAGAAATTCAACCCATCTGTGTTGTCTCATATTTAAATCTTTCTGTGAAAAGAGATACTTTAAGGCCTTGTGATCAGTGTATAAAATGAACTTTGCACCTAGTAAGTAATGCCTCCAGAGCTTTAAGGCATATACTACTGCTGCCAACTCAAGATCATGAGTTGCATATCTAGTTTCATGGGGTTTTAGTTGTCTAGATGCATAGGCTATGACCTGATCTTGCTGCATCAACACAGCCCCTAGCCCTGACCCACATGCATCTGTATATACAACCAATCCCTCATTGCCTTCTGGTACTCTCAACACTGGTGATTTTACCAAAGCCTCCTTGATCTGGGTGAAAGCTTGTTCACACTTATCAGTCCATATAAACTTTTGGTTCTTCCTAGTCAGGTTAGTGAGTGGCATTGCTATTTTAGAAAATCCTTGTATGAACCTCCTATAGTATCCTGCCATCCCCATGAATGACCTAACTTCACTAACATTGTTAGGCTTCTTCCATGCTTGGATTGCTACTATCTTATTGGGGTTTACAGAAATTCCTCTAGCAGAGACAACATGTCCAAGAAAGTGTACTTCCTCTTGCCAGAACACACACTTAGAGAACTTTGCTTTCAAATCTTTTTCTCTTAATCTAGATAAGACCAAATGTAAGTGGTTCTCATGTTCCTCTATTGTTTTAGAGTAGATTAGAATATCATCTATAAAAATCAGAACAAACTTGTCTAAGTAATCTCTGAATATCCTATTCATTAGGTCTACAAAGTAAGAAGGGGCATTTGTTAGCCCAAATGGCATAACCAGAAACTCATACAAACCATATCTTGTGTTGAATGCTGTATATTTAATACTTGATTCCTCAACCTTCATTTGATGAAACCCAGATGCCAAGTCTAGCCTAGAAAACACTTTAGCTCCACTGAGTTGATCAAAGAGATCATCTATCCTGGGTAATGGGTATTTGTTTTTGATGGTTACTTTGTTTAATTCTCTGTAATCTATACACATTCTTAAAGTACCATCATGCTTTTTAACAAATACTACAGGAGCACCCCAGCATGAATTACTTGGCCTTATAAACCCCTTGGCTTCTAATTCTTCCAGCTGGTTCTTTAGCTCCTTTAATTCACTTGGCCCCATCCTTGTAGGCTTTTTGATAACTGGGCTAGCCCCAGGCATAAGGTTAATCTGGAATTCAACAGGTCTATGGTGTGAGACACCTTTTACTTCCCCAAATACATCCAAGTATTCTTTAACTATGGGGATTTCATTAATAGCTATTTCCTTGGGATTATTTTCTAATTCAATTAAATGATTTAGACTGTTTTCTTTGATAGGTTCACATAGAATTGTAACCCTTTGGCCTTTAGAATTTTGTAGTGAAATGGTGGATGCATCTAGGTCAATTATGGCTTTGAATTGTCTTAGCCAATCTGCCCCTAATATGACTCCTATATTTGGGAAATTTAGAACATACAAATTGGAAACAAATGTGTTTCCCCCTATGTTCAAATTCACATCCACACAAATCATATCTAATACACTAGAACTTCCTAAAGGGCTTTGTATTAACAGAGGTATTTCAGCCAATTTGCAGTTCATTTTCAACCTTTTAACTATTTCATGGGAAATGAGTGAGTGGGTTGCCCCGGTATCATATATTACAGCTAAAGGTATGGTACAAATAAATAGTGTACCTTCCACTTGACCATGGTTTTCAGCATTAGCCTCAATTATGGCCTTGCCCCTACCTTCCAGGTTTGCCACTTTCCCTTGTTGCTTGTATTCTGGGCAATTTCTTTTCATATGCCCTTCCTTCCCACATAGATAGCATTTGAAAGCTCCCCCTTTAAGCTCTGGGCATCTTGGCTTAATATGGCCTTCTTTCCCACAATGGTTGCAAACTATTTTTCTTTTGGCTTCATTGGGTTTTGCATCTACTGCCTTCTTACCATCTGCCTCTCCTTTCTTCTTATCATAAGGATGGTACTTCCCTTTGTTCTTCTTGTTGCTATTGTTTTTGAAGCTCCTAAACTTATCTCTTTCCTTGTCATGCTGCTCAATCTTCAGAGCCAAATCTATCACTTGATCAAAAGTTCTGTCAGCATAAGGTAGTATAGCCCTGCTAAGCCCTGGGTTCAATCCCTTGATGTATCTATCATTTTTGGATGCTTCATCAGCCACTAACATTGCCCCATAGGTTGACAATCCCTCAAACTTCTGGGTGTATTCTGTGACATTCATAGTCCCCTGTCTAAGTTTGATGAACTCCTCAAGTAAAGTGGTTTTTGCTGAGGCTGGAACAAACCTTGCCTCTAACATCTCCTTAAATTGATTCCAATTAATATCATTTTCATTCCGGCCAGCTATGATCACCTCCCACCAACTCAAAGCTGCACCTTTTAATTGCCTTGAGGCCACTTGCCTCTTCCTTTGGTCATCTAGTTGCATATCAGTGAAGATCCTCTCTAATGTCCTCAGCCATGCTTGAATCTCCATTACACTTTCAGTTCCTTCAAAGCTCTTGCCTCCCAAGTTGGTATAAGTCTTCACTAACTTGGAGAGCTCCTCATGTGGGTTCTCAGGTCTGTGCCCAATTCCATCTCTCAAAACTCTCACAAATTCCTGCATGTCAAGCATTTGTGGTGTGCTAGATCCTCCTTGATGATGAGACCCTCTTCCTACCATAATTCTAAAAGTATATGTATTTCATCTTATTAGTTTACAACACTTAGCTTTAATTTTAAATTGATTGTATCTTTCCTATTTAATCATTGTGTATATCACATGCACACACATACATACATTCAGGGAATACTTATAAGCAGTCAAATATACAAACAAACCTAGTATAAACATAAGCATACAAACATTTGCTATGTTAATTAAAACATAGCTCTGATACCAAAATGAAATGACCCTCCTATTTACACACTAATTTTATTGGTGATTTTTTTTTTTATCAATATATTTCCCAGGGTCATTTTCTTTCTCTAATAAACAAAAATATATCCAGGATCTTTCACAATATAGAAATATTGTTTTAATTCTAAATCATTTTTAACATACATATATGAAGATATCTATGTTATATTCTACTTGAATCAGAGCATGATAATAAGTAGAAATCCTTTTTAAATTTGCAAAAATGTGATAAATTCCCTTTTAAATTAAAACTTAATGTATCCTGATTTTTGACTATAGTTTCCACTGGAAATATGTACCTTAGACTGTTATTATAATTAAGAAATAACCAAGCAATAATCAGTGGAAAGCAAGCTTATAATATAGATGATTGTCTTAAAGTCTGAATATTATCAAACTCAGGTTAAAAGAAAGTGGATCCTAAGTGAACACAAGCAACATCTAGGCGTAATGGAAACGCGCCTAACTTATTCATGCAAGGTCACTAGTTCGAATACTATGCTGGTCGGTTCAAACACAATTTTTGTTTTTCTTTTTATTTTCTCCTGTATGGCTGAAATCTGATACCTACCTATAATTATACATATATATTTAATTTTTGCCTATAACCTAACATACAAAACAATTCTTCTTGCATAACTATTTTTAAAACCCATTCTTTCAACTGTTTTAAGAATTTACATCTATATTTTTGCCCAATATCAACATGTACACAGATATACATGTACATGTCAGTGTCTTTGTTCATTTTCCAGAAAACTGAGCTCAAATGTTCCCTTGCTTCATTGATCTGAAGTGAAACATTGGGCCTGACCTATGGCCTAACCATACTTCTCTTTTAAAAATACATCTTCAGGGTATAAACACTTTTTCTTGCATTTGGACTTATGTCAATATCATAAATTGAAGATATAGCAGTTTAATTCTTTTCTGGGTTTTCCCAATATTATTTTCTGTATATCTATATTCTTTTTGAAAGAACTCAGGATTAATTGAAATCATCATAAAATGATTATGCTTATAAAATCCAGGTTTTTCCTCTAAATCAAAACAACTTTAGCAAATAGGTTTTCAAATCAGTTTAACATCAATATCCTTAGTACATACCAAATCAGAAATAACCAGAAACAACATAGCACATGTCTCTTACAAGTTCTTCCTACTTAATACATTTAGATAGCCATATTAATCAGGGAATACATGCATGAATTAACACATTTTAGCTTTTATTTCTAATTATCTTAGCATCCTCTATTCCATATCTTTTTAATCTTGCTTACTTAGCTCCATCACGACCTGCAAAAGCATTAGTGGCTGCCCCATTATAAATGAGACACCCCCATGTGCCATGAGCAATAAGGGTCAGATCTATGATCTGGTGTGAGCATTTCTAACATATCCATGATATTAAGCTAAGGATACAGCATAAATATACTTTGCATACTTGACAGGTATTATCATGTACAATACATAAGAGCAAACATATGCAATAAAACAACTTTTATCTGGAACTACTAGGTTGCCTTTTCTTTTTCTTATAAATTCCTGGCCTCATCTGCTATAAGGAATCAAAGGGACACATTGCCATGAACTAATTAACATTATGGCACAAAGATCTCAGGACTTAAACAAGCCATGTGCCAACTTGTCTACTTCAAATAGGACAAGCATTCCAGCAGCCTTCTTGGCACAAAATCCTTAGTTATATCACTAAGTGTATTTATGTTCATTCTATCAATGATAGCTAGGTGTACATACCACCTGTACTCATGAAGCATACTAGTTACCTTGCAGACATAATATTGCAAGCAAGTTAAAGGTTACTTTCTAGCGGTATAACACCCCAGTCATTCCATCTCACATTATTTAGCATATAAACACCCTATTCAAGCATATACCAGAATGTTTGCAACTGAGAATAAATGCATGGCTCTATTGAGTTTATTTTGATTTTGCAAGCAACTATGTTTAGCCAGATTTTTAATCTTGTTTAAACATAGTTTTTAGGCTTGTAAATTTCTGTTTAGTTTAGGGCTCAGCACTTATAGAGAAAGACTCCATTGCACCCTTAACCAATTATTTCAAGCCTCAGCACCATACCAATGTATATGCAGCTCATAGTTTTCTTTATCTTTTCATTCTTTGTCTTAAGCCATTATTCAAACTAGTTACAAATACTCTGATATATGTTCCTTAAGGTTTTGGTATAATATACAGAGATGAAAATAGAACAACAAAGTTATACATCCAGCATAGCAGATCATATTTCATCAAACATTCATGAAACCATCAGTAGCCAACATAGTTTGTAAATCAAAACATGCAAAATATAACATATAAAAGCTTGGCTGCCTAATCCCAGGTCTTAATGCCATGTATATGAGTGAGGATACTCACCTAAATGCTTACACAAGCTTAAACCAGAAAACCCCTCAAATCTTTAGCCTTATCTTCCTCTTCTTTCTTAGGTTAATTAATTAGTGAGAGAGCAGTTTTCTGATTGGGCTCTTGGTTTAAATAAGGGTTCTGTCTAGGGTTTTGGGTGATGCAAAATCCCTATTTTAGCCCAGACCAGAATCATGCATTTGGCATTGCATATTCCCTCCCTCCTAACCCTTAATGTCCCGGCCAATATTTTAAAACAAGACTAAATTGTGCCTATTTTCCTTTCTTTTCAGAAAGTGATAACTTTAAGTATTTTTATTATACTTACCTCAAACATGATAATGGTGTGACTTTCTATTTTCTGCCTATGCACATTTGCTTTCTTGCACTTTGGTTTTTACTGTTTTAGTGATTCCTTTATTAATTTTCTGCTCAAATAATATCTGGATATATATATACATTTATACAACTATGGGTGTTAATTTAATTTTAACCATTTATTTGCAGAAAACATGTGCATACTTATGTGCATTTCTACACCTATTTAAAATTTCACTTATTCATTATAAATCAATGTTTTCTTCTGCCTTAATTTTCAGACAAGTCCTACATAGGCATATATATAGATATATATATATATACACACATCCTCAGGAATTTTTAATACTCATGTCTAGGTCTATATTTTCTTTATTTAAAACATTTTATCTAAATGTTTTCCTTCCTTGTTTTATTATTCAGGAATTCTGGATTTTCTCTTAGTGCCATAACTAGTGTGCACGTGCACACAACCTTGCACCACTGAAAATCCCACCTATATAATAATTCTGATTTTCCCCCAGAATTTTAATCATTTATTTAAAAGAATTTTCCTCAAAATCTTGGGGTATTACAGATACTCAAGTAATCGAAATACGCATTTGATTAAATCAGAGAAACAACAACATCGAGGAACTCAACTGAGAATTAGATATGTGAGTGAATAAAATCACTCACCTATTACGAGCTCGACCAAGAAGACGTCGCCGCAAGCAGCTCTAGTCGATCGACAAGCAACGAATCGAGTTGAATCGAGCACTGTAATTAGGCACCCTCAAATTATCGAAAACCCTAATTTCTGGAGAAAGATGAGCCGCCATTTTTTTTCGTTGTTTGCTTTGTTTAGGGTTGAACGCAAAAATGAGTTGAGGGGAAAAAGGGGGACGGGTTGCCTCAATTGGTATACGAAAGGAACGATATTCTCAATGAAAATTACCACTGCAAAACACTAAAGAAAATATGGACTACCATTATAAAATTTTAAAGTCCACAACTTCTTCACCTAATCATAAAAGAATTTCAACACGAATAAAATTTCAATTGCAACCGTCAACAAATTAAATCGTCATTTTGACGATGATTCAAAATTACAAACTCCCGGGTTGTTACAGACTCCCCTCCTTATAAAAATTGCGTCCCCGCAATTTTCATAATTAAGGTCGTCATTAACAATCATTTTTCTAACATAAACTGGTTAAGCTAGAAAAACAAAAGTCGGGAATACAAACGCCAAAGAAATCTTTCAATTTCATAATAGAAATTTACAAATTCTCAACAAAGTCCAATTATCAAAAGATAATCAGAAGACAACAAAACTGAATAAATGCAAACATCAGTAATATTCCATTTTCCAATAAATAATTAGAATACAGAAATCACAAAACAACAATATCTAATTACCAATATGATAATTAGAAAACAACAAAATCTAATTATTTACGATGTTAATTATGAAACACAAATCACAAATTGCAAACTGCAAATATCTAGTTATCCAACACTTAACTAGAAAACACAAATTCCCTAGTTAACAAACTCTAACTATTAACAGAAATAGATAGAAAATAGCGATTCAATAAAATCAGCATACTCTAGAATCAATTGGAGACTAGAAAACCTCATAATCAGCGAAATTAGCAATTAACCAATAGTCGAATATCAAAAACGATAATCAAATCTCAAGTCTCAAATATTCAATTATCAAAAACGATAATCAAATTTCAAATCACAAATATTCGATTATCAAAAACGATAATCAAATTTCAAATCACAAATATTCGATTATCAAAAACGATAATCAAATTTCAAATCACAAATATTCGATTATCAAAAACGATAATCAAATTTCAAATTCAACAAATATTCGATTATCACAAGCGATAATCAAATCTCAATTTAACAATTATTTAATTATCTAAAGCGATAATTAAATTCGAAATCAGCAAATATTTAATTATCTAAAGCGATAATTTAATCTCAAAGCAACAAATATTTAATTATCTAAAGCGATAATTAAATCTCAAATCAACAAATATTTAATTATCTAAAGCGATAATTAAATTCGAAATCAGCAAATATTTAATTATCTAAAGCGATAATTAAATTTGAAATCAGCAAATATTTAATTATCTAAAGCGATAATTAAATCTCAAAGCAACAAATATTTAATTATCTAAAGCGATAATTAAATCTCAAGTCAACAAATATTTAATTATCTAAAGCGATAATTAAATCCGAAATCAGCAAATATTTAATTATCTAAAGCGATAATTAAATTTCAAAGCAACAAATATTTAATTATCTAAAGCGATAATTAAATCTCAAATCAACAAATATTTAATTATCTAAAGCGATAATTAAATTCAAAATCAGCAAATATTTAATTATCTAAAACAATAATTAAATCTCATATCAACAAATATCTAATTATCACAAGCGATAATTAGAAACAACAAATATCTGATTATCAAAAACGATAATCAGAACTCATATCAACAAATATCTAATTATCACAAGCGATAATTAGAAACAACAAATATCTGATTATCAAAAACGATAATCAGAACTCATATCAACAAAGATCTAATTATCACAAGCGATAATTAGAAACAACAAATATCTGATTATCAAAAACGATAATCAGAACTCATATCAACAAATATCTAATTATCACAAGCGATAATTAGAAACAACAAATATCTGATTATCAAAAACGATAATCAGAACTCATATCAACAAATATCTAATTATCACAAGCGATAATTAGAAACAACAAATATCTGATTATCAAAAACGATAATCAGAACTCATATCAACAAATATCTAATTATCACAAGCGATAATTAGAAACAACAAATATCTGATTATCAAAAACGATAATCAGAACTCATATCAACAAAGATCTAATTATCACAAGCGATAATTAGAAACAACAAATATCTGATTATCAAAAACGATAATCAGAACTCATATCAACAAATATCTAATTATCACAAGCGATAATTAGAAACAACAAATATCTGATTATCAAAAACGATAATCAGAACTCATATCAACAAATATCTAATTATCACAAGCGATAATTAGAAACAACAAATATCTGATTATCAAAAACGATAATCAGAACTCATATCAACAAATATCTAATTATCACAAGCGATAATTAGAAACAACAAATATCTGATTATCAAAAACGATAATCAGAACTCATATCAACAAATATCCAATTACCTGCAGATAATTGGAAGCAACAAATATCTAGAAATCAATTAAGAAGACTAGAAAATCAACATAAAAGCTTGGATCGATCCCATCAGATGGCGAGTTTTTAATTCGCCGCACGTGCATCTCAGAGTGGCCGAAGCCTACCAAGTACTCAACATAATTTTGGCGCCCATCAGATTGACCCGAAGGTCCGTAGAGTGACCCGAAGGTCTAGTACTGGTATTTGACCCGAAGGTCCGCAGAGTGGCCCGAAAGCCCAACAAATGACCCGAAGGTCCTCATAGTGGCTCGAAAGCACACGAAAGCATCAAAATGTTTCAATTAACGAGTCCGGAATTAACCAAAATAGCAAACGCACATGTCCCATAACCACGAGTTTTACTAAATTGTTTAATTCTCTTCATCGTTTCCTTGAAAGTGTAGAATCATCAAAACAACAGATATTCAATTAACGAGTCCGGAATTAACCGAAATAGTAAAAGTGTGGTTCCATACTCCGCACTTTTGCTAAATCGTTTAAATCACTTCATCGTTTCCTTGAAAGTGCAAAATTGTGTATTTTGTAAAAATACACTTTACATTCTCAAACGGACAAGTCCGGAATTAAGCGAATCAGTAAAAGAAAGGGGTCATAGTCCTCGATTTTGCTGAAACGTTTAAATCGCTTCCTCATTCTTTTGAAATCGCAAACTGTAAAATTTTTGAAAACAATTTTATTTATTTTGTAAAAATAACAATTCGCATTCTCAACTGAACAAGTCCGGAGTTAAGCGAAACAGTAAAAGAAAGGGGTCATAATCCTCGATTTTGCTGAATCGTTTAAGTCGCTTTCTCATTCTTTTGAAAACGCAAGCTGCTAAAATTTTATAAAACAATTTTCCAATCACGTGATTAAAACAACAAATCAGTAACAATTTCGATAAGGAAATTGTACTTCTCAAAATACCGTAAAAACGGTTACAAATCAGTATTGCGGAATAACCGCTTGAAAATCCACTTTTAAAATTTGGCGGTTACTGAAGCCAAAGCGACAGTAGCTTTAAAACGTCAAAATCACATCAAAACAATCTACATCAAAATGTAATGTCAGTGAATTTTCATTCATCAAAAATGCCACAAAACACCGTGCTTCAAAATATAGCATTGGTGTAAAAATCCCGTTATAAAAATAACGGCAACAAAATACGTTTCATAACCAAGCATCGGTTCAACGTAAAAATAAATGCAATAACGTGCAATTCAAATTTTTGCACGTACTACAAAATGAACAAAGAAATCATTTGAATGTATCTTCAATTAAGATAATTCAAAACAACAAAAATCTAATCAATAGATGATTAGTACAAAAGAAAGCCAGCGGAAATTTCAACAAAAATCACATAACTGTAATTTCTTCGAATCCTCAATTCGGATTCGAAATTCTCAAAGAAACAAAATAATTACAGCTATGTAAACAACAAATGAAATTCATATCAATTTCGTATTTTGATTTTTTTAAATCAAAAAGATTGTCAGTTGTACTCAGCGAAGACAGTTTCACTGTTTCCGCTGCGCACTCTGATAAACAGAACACAATTCAATCAAATCAACAAAACACAGTTTCACTTTTTATTTTTAAATAATGATATTTAAAAACTTGCATCAAAATTTCAAAACTTTAGTTTTGACTCAAATCACAGATAAAACATCGACTAATAGTTGTAACATATGTTCCATCCAAGTTATGTTTTATATTATGTCCATAAACCCCAAGCTCTGATACCAACTGTGACGCCCCACCTCTATGCTCATAATAACAAAGAGTATTAAAAGAAATACTGTCTATTATTACGAAGAATAAGGCTGGATAGGAGCGACCATCCGTAGTTGACCTTACACTAATATTGGTTATCTCGATAGGAGTGGTATATACTTTTTATTTTTCATCTATCATTTATTTAATCCCATCGACACACCCAATTATCAGTATAAAACAAACTACGATAGTTCATAATAGTTTAGGACATTAGATATAACAATAACACAGTTAATATAAATGCGGAACACAGATAAAAACAAAAGTCTCATATATATATAACTGATGTCAGTTAATACATAGTTGACACAATACATATGATACAACTACAACTGTCGACTCTAGAAGTTATATATACAAGTACATTATCGACTAATATACATGAATACATATCGTTCTATACAATGACACGACTACTACAAAATGACACTGACAACTTCAGAAGGTGTGAAAAGTCTTCATATCCTGAACAGCAACTCAAAGGAGAAAATCTACAACCTGAAATAACTCGGGTCTGACCCGAGTATTAAATTCAAAAGAAAATAATACACGGGTCAGTCTAATTCAAACTCAGTTATTAGTGCATAGAAGCAATAATAATCTCAAATAGATGACAGTCACAGAAATCACGTATATCCAACTCTTGATACGAGAATTGGATAACGGCAGATATAACACTAAGCAGTGTTGAACAACAAATCAACAAACCGAATCAGAATACAACTCCAAACTATTTGAAATTAACCAACGAAACAATTCAACAAATCGAAACATCAATTTAAAACTGTCAAATCTGATAGGGCTGCAGTACACGCACGCGTGTACTGCCTCGCCACTATCGCAGGAGATACACAAAAGCTCAATGAAAGTCACAATGATCGCAAGGTCAAACCCCGAAATCGGGTTCAACTCAAGTGAATTTGAAAACAGACCCAAATGCATTAATGCAATGCAAAACAACAAGGACAAAACTGCATATAAAACCAACTGCAGTCACCACAAGAAGTATACAAGCTACAGAGCTCGAAATATTTCAACTTAAGGTCAACATACATGCAACAGAGAAATAAATAATGCATGCAAGACCCGAAATGCAACTACATAAGGCAGGTTAGCAAGGTGCAGGCATAAGTGGTACAAGGCATGCACTGTCTCAAAAAGTGATACAAAAACCAGTTATGCAATTCAGATGTAAGCCTTCATATATACAGCAGCTCGAATATAATGTAAACTCAAATGGATACAAAGCATCAATGCAATGCAATGACTCTGGTACGACAAATAAAGATGCAACTCAATACAAAATGACCAGATGGGACTGCAACAGCCGGAATGGCGACATGCAGTATGCAATGATACATGATGACCAAGCCTTAACCAAATGTAATGACAATGTACAAGAACAAGACCCCAAAAGAAGTGCACAACAGATTTAAGACTTAGATCAGTTCAGCAATCTACAACTCAAATTGACTCAAGTGAAATTATTGAGTGAAGCCGATACGACAAAAATGAATGCACAGTAACTACATAAATTACCTGGAGACAATGCCCAAACAGCTGCAAGTAACTCAACAATTTACAATGCATTAACATACATACATGAAATGAATCAAAGGAATGCAACTGCTATTTGGTGAATGGCGACAAGTATTGCATCAGTGAGCAACTCAACAAATGCATATGCAAGTTCCAATACAACCATGGTGCCAGTATACAAGACAGCAAGCACATGAATGTGTAACAGTGAATATACATCTGTATACATGCATGAATGTATGTATACAAATGGTCAAGTGAGCAGAACATGAATGCAAACTAAAAACTGCAAACATGCAGTACATAAATGCAGATCAATATCCAAACAGACCACAAGTGAATGTGTCAATATATACAACTACAAAGTATAGATGAAATGGAATGAATCAAAACAGCTAACTCACATGACAACTACCAACAACAAAGAAACCATAATAGAGCTCACTGCAAAGAGAAGTGCCACAGTGAAACTCAAAACACCAGCATGAAACAAAATGCATCTCAAATAAATGCAGACAGAACAGTGAGATATCAATATCAACTTGGATGCACATTGCAATGTATATGCAACCAAATAGGGTAACAGAAGTGAATGCAGTTAACATCGGGTGAAGTGGAAGAACAGTGCAAATTCGAACAAGTCAGGTATGAACATACTCAAAGTTCAACAACCAGTGTACTGTAATTAAACGACATAACACTATAAATCACTGAAGCGAACTAGTTCAAGTACTACAAATATGGCCGAGGTCGAATGCCAGAAATCACCATCAAATATAATCAAGGCGAGATATAGACAAAAATCAATGCCGTGAAATTCAAGTAACAAATTAACATCAAGTGATGCACTATCACATAATCTAAATAATCGAAGTCAAACAGAACGGGATTGAACAGGTTAAATTCGAAACCGTGGAAATCTAGAAATCCAGAGTTATTCAAAAGCAAGCCGAGATACTCAAGTAATCGAAATACGCATTTGATTAAATCAGAGAAACAACAACATCGAGGAACTCAACTGAGAATTAGATATGTGAGTGAATAAAATCACTCACCTATTACGAGCTCGACCAAGAAGACGTCGCCGCAAGCAGCTCTAGTCGATCGACAAGCAACGAATCGAGTTGAATCGAGCACTGTAATTAGGCACCCTCAAATTATCGAAAACCCTAATTTCTGGAGAAAAATGAGCCGCCATTTTTTTTCGTTGTTTGCTTTGTTTAGGGTTGAACGCAAAAATGAGTTGAGGGGAAAAAGGGGGACGGGTTGCCTCAATTGGTATACGAAAGGAACGATATTCTCAATGAAAATTACCACTGCAAAACACTAAAGAAAATATGGACTACCATTATAAATTTTTAAAGTCCACAACTTCTTCACCGAATCATAAAAGAATTTCAACACGAATAAAATTTCAATTGCAACCGTCAACAAATTAAATCGTCATTTTGACGATGATTCAAAATTACAAACTCCCGGGTTGTTACATTTCCAGATATTTATTCCAAACCCTAATCGAGGCATGCCGCCTGGCATTCCTAATGTTATACCCCTATTCCGAACCCTAATCGAGTCCCAATTCGATCGTATGGAGAAGATAACTTTTTGAACCCAATTATAATATTAAATTTTCGATATTAATTTCAGCGTTTTCTTATCTCGTACGACCAAACGGTAACTCCAAACGCTATGAAATTTGAAATCCGATAATAATACACTATTATGGATCCAATGGAACTCGTTTCGTCGAATTCTAAGACTATGTCCCGAAAGGCTATTTTTCTCGTTAATTAAAACGAGTTATTTTAAAATCGAGTAAATCACTTTTAAATTCAATTTAAAATTTTATTTACTTTCATTCTTATTAATAGAATTTAATAAGCCTTTGAAATTATTTTTATCTAGCTTAAAACTCAAGATTCCACTATTTAACCAATTTCAATTAATAAATTCCATAATTAAATTACCCAATAAATCGTTATATTTGAAATTCAAGTTATTAAATCTATAAAATTAACTTTCAAATAATTAAAATTAATTAAATATTCCAATTTCAAATTATCAAAAATTCTGGGTCGTTACATAGTTGTTATTAACTAACAGGAGATTCTCGAACTATTCATTCCATAGTTATCAAATAACTATCTGTACGTAACCTCCTAGTATCCCCAACACATGAATAATACACTGCATAACGTTTGGTGAGCGTTACATATTCTGGTCTTAACGGATGTATCAATATCCTTTCTCAAAATATCTTAACAATAAATATTTAAAATAATATACTATTTAATATTGTGATAATTTTCTCATGATTACAACTTCTTGTAATTATTTTCACATAACATGTTATTTATTACAGAGTTAGTAATTTACAATAAATTACTAAATTATCCCCAAGGCATACACCTAACTCTGTCATATTCTCCCATTCTTGTATCGATAGCAGAGGAGAGAAAAAAGTTGCAAAATTTATCAAGTGAATGAATCATTGGCAATTATATGAAGATTATCAACACATTTTAAAAAAAGGCTTGGTAGAAATGGAAAAGGGTTATCCACTGTCCTAGTGAAGAAACAAAGAAATTAGAAGTTCATCTTGAAGGGATAAAGTAAAAATTAGAATAGTAAAAGAAAAGAGTTGAAGATCTCATGAGAATGTGTGAAGTGCTACAGAAAGAGCTGGAATCGACAAGGGATGAAGACATAACTTGAAGGTTAAATGATATGAAGAACAAAACGAGCCTTGTAATCTAAAGTGAATATTTAGATGTAAGACAAAAGCGAAAAGCTCTTGGCTCATGTAGAGTGACGAATCTATTGCATACTTCTATGCTAAGATATCCAATGGAAAGTGTTTGAATAAGAGAAAATGATCGCTATTAAATGAGAATTTGGCAAGGACATAAAGGTTTTATGAACAAAGCGGTAAACTACTATAAAATGCTCTTCAATCAAAATCAAACACAATAGTAATTCCCAAGGATAATACGTTAAATTATCATATTAGAGTATGGTCAAAATTTCCCGAATGACTTTATTGATATGGAGTGTTTGTCGCATAGCGTCGATTGATATGGCCAATAGTAATAAAATATAAATTTGAAGCACAGTAATCACAGCAACAACAATATAAATGTAAGAGCCGTGGGAATAAATAGTAAAGTATAGCAAGAAGCAATCACACCAGATTTTTTATACAGATTCGGACCTCCCGTCCTACGTCCAATCCCCAAGTTCCCCTTCGATATTTCCTTTAAACAAACTACCCTCACTTCGTCCAGAGGAATAGGCTTAATACAAAAGTGTCTTTAACAATCTTGTGTTCCAATAACACTGTTTTTAACTTGTAGTACAAGCCTTCATATGGTCTCCTTTGAGTATATGAATATGATTGCTTTGAGTTGTAGGAAGTGATTTAACCAAAAGGTTTTAATGGATTGAGAGTATGTAAAAAGTGTATATGCAAGAGAGTGCTTTGAAATCAAGAGAGTAAAAAATAGATCGAATCAATTTAAGTAAGTTATTTCTACTTCTCAATCAAAGTGCTATTTATAGAATCAGAAAGATGCAAATGAAGAGTTGTTACTCTTTGAGGAAGTCTCTTCATTTCTAATGGCTGCAACTATTCATGAAGATGATTTCCTTTAGTTTCAAAAAGAGCTGTCTTTTCAAATATGATAGCTTTTTCCATGACAGACATCTGTGGTATAATGACAGACATTCGTGACTAGTTTTAATTTTTAACCCGAGACTTGTCACAAACGTCTGTGAGTATACCTCAGACGTCTGTAAGGTGAAAAATCAGTTTTCCAATAGATTTTGATGTATACAAAATTGTGTGATCGTGTATGCATATATACTCAAGGTGACCTTAGCCATATTTTATCGAGGACTCTTTTACAGTAGAATAACCTTAGTATGGTCAATGAATCTTCGTTTCCCTTTGAGTCTCAATATCTTCGAGCATGACGTCTTCTTGTAGTATATACCTGCAATCTTGATAAAGTCTATATATGTATATGATTATATAGTTGTTATCATTAAAGTATAAATTGGAGGTTCTAACAATCTCCCCATTTTAATGATGACAACTATATAAAAAATCAACTATATAATCAAATACTAACTATATAATCAAATATCAACTATAGAATGGAAGTGTTTGTCTCCTCCTATGTATATGCATCTCCCCCTATGTATATGAATAGATTTAAGCAACAATATAAATGTAAGTGTAGCGGGAATAAATAGTAAAGTAAAGCAAGAAGCAATCACACCAGAGTTTTTATACTAGTTCAGACCTCCCATCCTACGTCCAATCCCGAAGCTCCCCATCAGTATTTCCTTTAAACAAACTATCCTTACTTCGCCCTAAGGAATAGGCTTAATACAAAAGTTTCTTTGACAATCTTGTGTTCCAATAATACGGTTTTTGACTTGTAGTACAAATCTTCCTATGATCTCCTTTGAGTATATGAATATGATTGCTTTGAGTTGTAGGAAGTGATTTAACCAAAAGGTTATAATGGATTGAGAGTATGTAAACAGTGTATATGTAAGAGAGTGCTTTGAAATTAGGAGAGTAAAGAATAGATCAAATCAAGTTAAGTAAGTTATTTCTACTTCTCAATCAAAGTGCTATTTATAGAATCCGAAGGATGCAGATGAAGAGTTGTTACTCTTTGAGGAAGTCTCTTTGTTTCTAATAGCCGCAACTCTTCATGAATATGATTTCCTTTGGTTTCAAAAAGAAGTGTCTTTTCAAATATGACAGCTTTTGCCATGACAGATGTCTATGGTATAATGATAGACGTTTGTGACTTGTTTTAATTTTTTAACTTGAGACTTGCCACAGACGTCTGTGAGTATACCTCCGACGTCTGTAAGGTGAAAAATTAGTTTTCCAACAGATTTTGATGTATATAAAATTGTGTGCGATCGTGTATGCATATATACTCAAGGAGACCTTAACAATATTTTATCCAGGACTCATTTACAGTAGAATAACCTTAGTATGGTCAATGAATCTTCGTTTCTCTTTGAGTCTCAATATCTTCGAGCATGATGTCGTCTTGTAGTATATACCTGCAATCTTGATAAAGTCTATATATGTATATGATTATATAGTTATTATCATTAAAACATAAATTGGAGGTTCTAATATGGAGGAGATAAAAGTTGGCAGTTTCTAGCATAAGGGATACTAGTGCACCATGCTTAGATGGATACAATGCTAAATTCTCCAAAAATACTAGGAGCATAGTAAAACAGATATTCATGCATTAGTTTCAGATTTATTTGAGAATGCAAGTATTGCTAAAGAATGTAACCATACTTTGATTCGCTTTTGCTTGCCATAACATTATATATAAGGTTACTTCAAAAGTCTTAACAAATAGAACAAGTGCATTCATGGATCAACTGCTATCCCTAACCGGCGTGCCTTTATTGAATAGACATATTGACGATGGTATTATAATAACACACGAGATAATTAGGGGTTTTAAGAGGAAAAACAATAAGAACATGTGCATAAAAGTAGACTAAGAAAGCATATGATACCGTAAACAAGGGATTTGTAGTGCAACAACCCGAAATTGTACCCGTAATAATTAATTCGTTAATTAATTAAATGATAAAATAAATTTATAAAATTATCATAATTGAGCTACGGGAGTTGCACCATTGTGTCCGTGGTAATTTTCTGGTCAATTTCCATATATAGAACGTCAGAATCCGAGCTAATATGAGCAAGATACAAATCGAACAAGAATCAACGAAAAAAAAGGGTCAGGTCGACCCAACCACACCCTAGGTTGACCGACCGGTTGACCTAAGAGGAGGAAAGGTTGACCGTGCGGTTGTCCCGCCCTACGTAGTAAGTGAACGAATGAATTTTTCGTTCGTGTTCATTCCAGCAAGCCTTGTACACGTCAATTTAATTCTTTTACTCAATCTGGTCCTTCCGTGCTTCCATCTGACGGCTCCCATTAAGCCTATGACTTGGTCGCACTATATTTAATCTCCAAATCCAATGGTCTGAGATCCACTTCTACACCTATAAATAAGACCCTAGGCCTAACACCTTTTCTCATTCTAGATTTTCTCCACTTGGGTTCACCTTTTCGGGAAGGACCCTAAAAGGAATAATTTTCCAAGGAGAGAATCTTTTTAAATAAAATATTTTAATACCCTCAAGTGGATCTGGGAAGACCAAAAGGGAAGAGCTTAGAACCACAGGTGAGTGATTGTAATTATTTTAGATTTTTTTAAGTAATTTAAAATAATAGGGTTTCCAATAGTTGTAGTTTCACACAGTCAACAACTGATTCAATCTGGTATTCCCTTTGATGCTTTTGCTGCTGATTATATTAACCATGGATACCTGCAACTCCCTTATTCCTCAAATCAAGTCATCAGGTCTTATTGGAATGCAATCCAAGGTAAATGCTACCCTGCTGTTGATGTTGATGCTGTGCATTGGAATGCCAAACCTCACACAGTATCTCTTGTGTATAAACATTTGCAAAGATCCAGTAGCCTAGCATTTAAATGGTGTGAGGTCATTTGGTCTGTTGATTCTTCACCCAAGGATAATCTGATGCTATGGAAAGTTGTTCAGAATGCCTTGTTAACTAAAAGCAGGTTGATGGAGATGAGTTTTGATGCTGGTTTGACTTTCCTCTTCTGTGATAATGAAACGGAGACCACGCATCACTTGTTTTTTCAATGTACCTATACTATGATGCTTTTTGACAAAATGATGCAACATGCTGGTTGTAATTTGCTGTCCAGTCTTAGGGCAGTGGATCTAGACATGATATATAAAGCTACTAGGTGGCGTACTATGAAAGCAAGATGCCTAACTATCTGCCTGAAGAAATATATGTCAATTGTGTGGCTAGAAAGAAATTTGATTTGTTTTGAAAAGAAGAGGAGGGATGGGCATGTGTTATGGGAAGTTTTGAAGAAAGATATTTATCAAGCTATGATGTTACTGCCCTCTTTTCCATCTGTTAACAGAGATGTGTGGAGATAGTTGGTGGTCTTGGTGTTTTCCGTCTCTAGTTTTCTCAATGTGCTGTTTTTAATTTTATTTTGCTCTTGTTAACCCCTTTGTGCTTTTTCTTGCTTGTTTCTATTCTATGAACAAGCTTTGTATTTTATTGTTTGTTGCAATAAAATCAGGTAGGGGCCCTGTTAACCCCGCTAGCCTTTGCTATAAAAAAAATAGTTGTAGTTTCACTATGATTTTTGGAATAACCTTTTTAAGTAGTTTATTTACAGTTTTTAGAGTTATTTTCAGTCTATTTCTTTTTGCTATTCTTTTAAATTAATTTTAGTTTATTTCTGTTAATTATAGCTTTTCCATTTATTTACAGTTTATTTACAGTATTTTAATTTATTTACTGTTCTTTATGCGTTATTTACATCTTTTTCTTACGCTTTGGATTTTCTTCTATTTTCAGTTTTCTTTTATTTCTCCTTCTTCTTCGCATATGGATTAGAATAGATTAAACGCGAATTTGGATTAAATTATAAGAATAATGAAATAACGGAAGATAATATGTAAACTGTAAGGACTGTAATAAAAATGGAATTGAACTAAAATTGTGATGTAAATATTAGAATTAGACCGAGTTAAAGAGATTGGCGTAGTTATAACTTAGAATTATAACTAAAAAGAGTAAAAGATGAAAAAAGCTCATTTTCACACTTAGACCTTGGGTTAAGTAATAAGCATGATTATAACATAGGTTATAATAAGAAAACAGAACAAAATGAGGCTTATTTTAAGACTTAGGATAAATTAATAAGCACAGATGGTAAGAATAATAATAAAGGCTTGTTTAAAATAATCTATCCAAGTTAAAAAGCAAAGATGAAAGTAGGATTTGTACCGACAGCATTTCCCTTATGTTGTTTAGGGTAGATAAGTGGTCGATAAATAAAAAGAAAAGATCCGTATCGGCAGCATTTCCCTTATGCCGTTTAGGGTAGATAAGTGGTCAATACTTAAAAGGAAAGATCTATACCGACATCATTTCCCTTGGGACACGCTTATGCTGTTTAGGGTAGATAAGAGGTCAATAATTAAAAGACTAAATCATGGGAATTTGGACAAGGGACGCAACTAGATTTTGTTCGACATGGACCAGTACCAACATCATCCCCTATTTTCTATGGACACATTGTCTCATAATAGCCTGAAGTGATATGAGGGCACGCTTATGCTATCTAGGGTAAATAAAAGGTCAAAAGAGGGAGCAATAGATTGTGCGAACCAGCGGTGACCGAGCGTGCGACATCGATTAGGGGAGATAAGTCGCTATTGAATTCCAAGCGCTTAGTATGTGTGTCTTTCGTAGACACCATTTCTGTGTGTCATTCGTAGACACCATTTCTGTGTAGGGAGCTATATAGCGTCTAGTCCGTAGTAAGGTCTATGAAGTAGCTATAACGACTCGGGTTTTTCGTCGTTCAGTTTTGAATATTTAAATGGTTGTAAATATTGAATTTGAATACGAACATTTGGTTTTTATTTATAGAATTAATTCAGAATTTAAATTTAGCGATTTTTTGGATAATTTAAATTATTGAATTTAATAATTGAATATTGGGTAAATTATTGTATCTTGAGTTTTAAGCTCGATAAAAATAATTTAAAGGCTTATAAAATTCATATTAATAATAAATAGATGATAAAAGTTTTAAAATGGAATTTAAAAGTGATATGTTCAATTTTAAAAATAGTTTGTTCAAATTGACATTTAAAAATAACGATCCGGGGCACGGTCTTGGAATTCGACGAAACGAGTTCCATCAGATCCGTAATAAGGTATTATTATCGGATTTCAAATTTTGTAATGTTTAAAGTTATCGTTTGGTCGTATGAGATATAAACGCGCTGAAATTAATATCGAAATTCAATATAATAATTGAGTCCAAAAAGCTATCTTCTCCATACGAGCGAATTAGGACTCGAAACCTTCTCCATTGCATTTGGAATAGGGGTATATCATTGTAAACACCTAGAGGCATGCCTCGACAGGGGTTTGAGATTTTTAAGCTGTTAAATCGATACGATTTGAAACTTTAAAATAATGTATATATATCCAAGTCAAAGTCAGGGCTGTCATCCTCAAATTGAAACGTACACATTTCCTGTGCCTTTTCAAACACGCCATCTACCTATACGTCCCTTCTTTTATATCATCCCTCTTCCTTTCCATTTAAATTCACGAAGAACGAAAATGAAGCAGAAGAAAAAAAAGGAATTCGCGATGAGGGTTTGTGCGAGTCGCGAGTTCGATGGGAGGCTCGAGGAGGTCGACATTTGATTGGGGGTGAGCCACGATAGAGCGTGCGTGCACCAGGTGGGAGTGCGGCCAGTTAGGGTTGGATGAAGCTTGGCGTGAGGGATGGGTCGCGATGGGTTCTCGGTGATGGAAGCAACCAGGGATTGGCAAAACGATTGATGGTGGTGGTGGCGGCATGTAAAGGGGCAGATGTTGTTCGAAGGGAGACGACGACATCCGGGTGAGTTCGTTGGTGGAGGCAGAGGTGCTAACAGGTTGGGGGTAGTGGTTTTCTCTGAGTAAGGCAAGCTCAGTGCGAGGGTGGTGAAGTGTTGCAGCCTGGGAAAGTCGCGAACTCAGTGAGGTGAGGGGACTTTGGTGGCCGTGGTGGTCGGCGAGGCTGACTTCGACCAAAGAGGAAAAATAAAAAATAAAATAATAATTCCAGTGGAAGGTAATTAACCTTTATAATTGATTAATTTAATTTAATTTATAAATTAGAAATTAATTGCTTTTATTTAGTCGATACTTATAAAATATTTAACTTTTTATTTCGAGGCCAAAATCGCATGAACTGGAATCGTTGGAGTCGTAATGTCATAGGTACAAAATAAAATTGGGATGGATTGCAAATAAAAATCTAGGTGAGTAAATCTCACTCTTTTTGGATTGCTAGATATTAATTTTAAATAGTCAAAATTAATTCTGGATGCTTGGTTGAATTGATTGTTTGTTGAAGGATATTATATTATATGTATAGAGTATATATATACTAGTATTTGGAGTGATATTCCAGCACATTATAGCGGATGAGACCCTATGCGCCCAAATAACATTGGATGACCCTATATACCGCGATATCCCCCTCGAAGTGGGATTGGTATTATTTTACGTTGTATTAACATTTGTGGATGCAGGGAAACATGTTGGAGGGATCCAACTAAATTCCTCAAATATATTGTTTATTTTTCATATATAGTGATATATGAATCGTGTAGAGTAATCTAGTATAGATTATTGTAGTGATTGAAATTATTGAATGCTATTGGAGCACTGGCCTGAATGTCAATATTTTAAATACCATAAATATATTTTTTTAAATGGAAGGAATTAAATGGAGTTTTGATATAAAAATATTTATATTTGGAATTGGGTTTATTTAAAAGAAATTGAATTAGAAAAAAAAATATTTGAGTTTGGTTATACTTAACTATGGTGAATTAGTAAACGGAGATTTTTAAAAATGAATTATATAAGAGAATTTATAAATTGTTAACCCGCCTTTTGGCAAGGCCTTGGACAGGCAGATTTAACTATACCGGTTGCTCGACTGTCGAGATCGAAATAAGATGGATTTTAGTCAATTGGATGGATAGGCAACCAATCACAGATGATAATCATGATTGTGCAGCCGGGATTCGCCATAGTCGATGGACGAAGGCTATTGGATACTTGAAACTTGGGTTTCGATGAGTTGCAAGTCGCCCTGGATTTGCTTCGAGTCATATGGAGTCGAGCTTCGAGTCGTATGAATGATTTCTTTAAGTCTTTTTGGCGGCTCGGCATGAGTGGCTCGGCATTGGCGGCTCGGTATAGGTGGTTCGGCCTCAATGGTGGTTCGGCACACGTAGGAGGCTTGGCATTATGGTTCAGTCAGGGTGGCTCGGTAATGGTGGTTCGGCACTGGAGGTCGTTCGGCCTGAGGGTTTGGCAAATGTGGTTCGGTCTTGGTGTTGTTCGGCATTGGACATCGCTCGGCGTTGTGGTTCGGTCAGAGTCACTCGGCGTTGTGGTTCGGCCTTGTGGTTCGGCCTTGGTTGTCGTTCGGCATGTGTGGATCGGCTATACTCGTTCGGTTGAAGGGAGTCGGCGTATATGTGCTTCGAGTTCTAACATGAACTACTTCGGGTCAGGCGTGGGACTACTTTGGGTCGTCACCTAGGAAGGCTCGGGTCGACAAGTATAGAACTCGAGGTCGGTTACAATGATAACTCTGGTTCGGCCATGGTCTTGATGGGCCCGGGTCACTCAGAAAGCCCAACAACTCAGGATTTGCCTATAAATACAGCATGTGGGGGTTCAGAAAAGAGATCTTCTTTCTGCTCTTTGGCTTTCTATTTTCTAAGGCTAGGACTACTCTGCCATTTTGTAACTGTAATCGATTATTACAGCAATAAGAAGGAAATTTCTGGAGTGGAGGTAGGCCGAAGTCAGCCGAACCACTATAAAATCTGTTGTTCTTTACTGCTTTCATTTTAACTTTTACTGTTCTTCATATTTATAATCTCTACATACACTCTATCTGTGAGCTGTGATTGGTATTTGGTGCTTTCATTTGGATTTAGGTGTTAGCGACCAATTTTGGCGTTAACATTTTGGTGCTTTCATTGAGAAAGCTAGCACTCAGGGATTTTGGAACTTGGATTCTAGGAAGTAATGGCTAGACCACCAACAAGAAAGCAAGCAATGGAAAGGAGCAACCAGGAGGGAAGTCAAGCAGCCGCTTTTGGAGCTGAAGCAGATCATGCATCCATCTACATAACTCGGGATGAGATGCAAGTTATGATGGATTCTATGCAGCAGCAGATGATGAAACGGCAAGAGGAGATGATGCAGGCTCTTCTTAGGCAATTTGGACAATCGGGAACTACAGGTGCTCAAGTTCTTGGAGCTGGATTAGAGGGACTCAACCAGCAGGTATATGGAGTGATTCAGCATGGGACAGCTCCCAATCAATAAACAACTATTAACCTGGATGGACCAAGACTTGGGGGTACACCTCTGGATAGCGCTGGACCAACCCATGTAGGGATACCAGGTGATGCTGTGCAACCCGGCATCAACAGGACCATGGGAATACGTGACGAGGAGTATGTGCCAGAATTCCCTCGAGGACTTGGAGGGCGGTTAGGAAATGTAGATGGGGGGCAACCCTTAGCAAGAAACAATGGATTGGCTGACATCATCAGGCGAACTATTCTCGGAGGTCTGACAAATAGGGATTTGGAGGGAGTAAACAAAAGTCCGTTTACCCGTAACATTAGGATAGCTAGGAATCCTTCCGATTTCAAGCTACCCACTCTGGAAGTGTACAATGGTAAGACGGATCCCACTAACCACTTGATGAGGTACACGAGGCATATGGAAGTGTTGGGGGCATCAGAGGAGGTTATGGCTCAGTGTTTCCCCTTGTACTTGACAGATATAGCTGCTATGTGGTTCAGGCAGCTGGAAGATGGATCTATTGGAACATGGACAGAACTGGTGGATAGGTTCTTGAAATAGTTTCGAGTTCACATAAAAAGGCCAAAGAATGTGATGACATTGACGTCAGTCAAGCAGAGGGCGGATGAATCGCTCAGGACTTTCTTAACTCGATTTAATGCAGCAGTTGCTTCGATGGATCGGCCGGATCCATCAATGGTTCTGATGGCTGCGGTATCGGGAGTCAAGGATAATTCAGATTTCAAAGTATCGCTGATACGAGACCCACCAATGGATCTCGGGGAATTCTTTCATGAAGCCGAGAGGTTTCTCTGAGAAGAGGATGCATGTTTGGATATGAAGTCAAAGGAAGTAAACATGGTTAAGGATGGAGGACCGCCTAGTGAAAACTCAGGTAAAGACAAGGATAAAGGGAAAAGGAAGCGCTGGGGAGAACCACAATCCTCCTCTTACACAGGATTGAATGCAACATTGGAGCAGATATTCTTGGATACTCGGGATCGCCTTCCCTATCGAAGCCCGACAAGGAGGGAACCCACAGAACACGAAAGGGCATCAGGAAGGCACTGTCTCTTTCATGACCTGGACGGGCATTATACTAACAGCTGTCGACATCTAAAGGATATAATCGAGGAGCATGTAAGGAATGGTCAGTTGCGGCAATAAGTTGAAACTCGGAATGCGACGGTGGAACAGGAGCAGCCACCGCCTACCTTGAACGACGATGGCACAAGGTTCAGGAATGGTGGCCGGTTGGTCATCAACTAATCGTGATGGTTTGGAATAAGTAGCAAACTTTGGGCAAACGGCTAATCAATTACTCATGTACGGGGTCGGAGATAACCCTTAGGCATGCTCTGAGATGATGGTTTGCCGAGATGCTCCAGTTTGTGAAATCTATTTTTTCCTTTTGGCTTGGACATTTGCTTTTCTCTGGTTTGGTTTTGGAGTTTGGATTGAACTCCCATTTCTGTTGGTTTTTTTGGTTTGGATTTTAATTAGGATTTTTGATATGGATTTCTGGTTTTCTGGTTGGATTGGGATTGGATTTTGATTGGATTTTCATCTGGATTTTGGCTAAAAGGTCGTCGAGCATGGACTGTGCTCGGCAAGGGTTCGGAGAGACCGAGATTCAGCCTAGGATTTAGTCCCCCTATTATCTATTGGTTACTATTTCAGGTCATCGAGTATGGACAATACTCGGCAAGGGTCCGGAGCGACCGGGATTCGGCTTAGGACTTAAGCCAAGGCATAACTTAGCGTTCAAGGACACTGAACCAGGAACACCAAGGCATTGCTAGACGTAGGTCGTCAGGTGTAGGTTGCGCCTGGCAAGAACCCGGAGAGGTTATAGATTTGGATATTGGCTATGAATAGCTAAGGATTCGAACATGGAATCGGAGCAGTCCCGGATTTGGATATTGACCCGGAGAGGTCATGGATTTGGTTATTGGTTATTGGATATGACTGGACTAAAACTCAGTTGATGGGTTCAGATGGCTATGGAATTGGCTCAAGATTTGGTTATTTGATTCGGAATTGGATATCGACACGGAGCAGTCGTGGATTTGGGTAAGAATACGGCAATGGCACTTGGATAAAATGGATTGGATTATGGATCGGATTTGAGGCTATTCAAAACACACCTTCCAAAGCAAGGCATGTTTTGGGGGGCAAATGTTAACCCGCCTTTTGGCAAGGCCTTGGACAGGCGGATTTAACTATACCGGTTGCTCGACTGTCAAGATTGAAATACGATGGATTTTAGTAAATTGGATGGATAGGCAACCAACCACGGATGGTAATCTTGATTGTGCAGTCGGGATTCGCCATAGTCGATGGACGAAGGCTATTGGATACTTGAAACTTGGGTTTCGATGAGTCGTAAGCCGCCATGGATTTGCTTCGAGTCGTATGGAGTCGAGCTTCGAGTCGTATGAATGATTTCTTCAAGTCTTTTTGGCGACTCGGCATGAGTGGCTCGGCATTGGCGGCTCGGCATAGGTGGTTCGGCCTCAATGGTGGTTCGGCACACGGAGGCGGCTCGGTGTTGTGGTTCGGTCAGGGTGGCTCGGTAATGGTGGTTCGGCACCGGAGGTCGTTCGGCCTGAGGGTTTGGCAAATGTGGTTCGGTCTTGGTGTGGTTCGGCATCTGACATCGCTCGGCATCGGACATCGCTCGGCATCGGACATCGCTCGGCATCGGACATCGCTCGGCGTTGTGGTTCGGTCAGAGTCACTCGGCGTTGTGGTTCGGCCTTGGTTGCCGTTCGGCATGTGTGGGTCGGCTATACTCGTTCAGTTGAAGGGAGTTGACATATATGTGCTTCGATTTCTAACATGAACTACTTCGGGTCAGGCGTGGGACTACTTTGGGTCGTCACCTAGGAAGGCTCGGGTCAGTATGTACAGAACTCGGGGTCGGTTACAATGATAACTCTGGTTCGGCCATGGCCTTGATGGGCTCGGGTCACTCAGAAAGCCCAACAACTCAGGATTTGCCTATAAATACAACATGTGGGGGGTTTAGAAAAGAGATCTTCTTTCTGCTCTCTGGCTTTCTATTTTCTAAGGCTAGGACTACTCTGCCATTTTGTAACTGTAATCGATTATTACAGTAATAAGAAGGAAATTTCTTGAGTGAACGTAGGCCGGAGTCAGCCGAACCACTATAAAATCTGTAGTTCTTTACTGCTTTCATTTTAATTTTTACTATTCTTCATATTTATAATCTCTACATACACTCTATCTGTGAGATGTGACTGATATTTGGTGCTTTCATTTGGATTTGGGTGTTAGCGACCAATTTTGTCGTTAACATAAATGATATTCTAGAAATATAAAAAGGAGTTAAAGTCAATATTTAAAATAGATTGGAAGTAAAAAGGAATTTATAAGAAATGAATGGATATAATGGAATTTTATAAATAAGATTTGTTTTAGAAACAGGTAAAACCAAAGGGGTTATAAAATTGATAAACGATGTTTATAAATTAAGGAATTCAATATCAGATGATAATTGGAGATATAAATTCATAGGGTGAATTTATATTAGAATTTGGAAACATGGTTGAGAAAAATAGTAGATTCTATTTTTGAAATGGGAATGGTTAGGGAAGCGAAAATAAATCGATATGTTGTGGATTCGAGAGGAAGTTATAAATTAAATTAGTTATTGTTTGCGCCAAAATTGGTCACAAACCCCGAATATTGTGAAAGCACCAGTATATGAATATAAATCAACAATATTCACACACAAATCTCAAATCTAAGCAAACAGAGTATCACAATTCAGAAATAATGAACAGAAACACGAGATTTATAGTGGTTCGGCGATCTTGCCTACGTCCACTCTGAAGCTGATGATTTTATTGATGTTCACTCGATGATTACAATCTCTTCTAATGTAGTACAACTGAAATTATATGCTAAGTCTCAATCTAAGGTAGCGGTGGTGTTCTGGAGTAAATCTGGCAGAATCTGGGCGCTCTCTAGTACTTAGAATTCTCCGACCCCCTTTCTGAATGACCAGGGGCTCTATTTATAGGTGTAGGAGGCTGATATTTCGCCTAAAATGAGGGGAGACCAGTTCTGGTACGTCAGGGGGCCCACACGGCCGAAATCTGGAGATCCGGGCCCACTTTGGGATCGATTCGACCCTTGGTTCGAATCGATCAAAAAAGAGTCCAATCGAGCTAAAATTTGGGGTGGACATTCTTCATTATGTGCTTAAGCTTCTGTGAAAATTTCATGGCATTTGGATGTGTAGATCTCAAGTTATGATCGATTCAAGTTGAAGATTTTCGTGTTCTTCGTCCTATGGATTCGTTCGAATTGATATCGTTCGAATCCATAGGGTCGAATCCATGCTCCTGCATGTGAAGGCGGTGATGTGGCGCGCATCCCTCGTATCGATCCACTTTTCGCTCCGAATTGACTGGGTCGACTCCATGTCCTCTGCAGCTTTGACTGGGTATCCTCGTGATAATGGATTCGAAGATGCGGTCCTTCGAATCGATAGGAGGGATGTTCCTTCGTATCGATCAGGACAGTCCACAGTCGATCGATACGAAGACTTCCCAGCTGGATGGATTCGAAGTGCCTTACCTTGAGGGATTCGAAGAGAGGTCTTGTGCCGGATTCGAGTGGTCTTTGACTTGATGGATTCGAACCGAGGTTGGGTTTCCTGGATTCGAAGTAGTACACGTCTGATGGATTCGAAGAAGGGTTATGCTTCATGGATGGATTCGAATCACTATGTGGCTGATGGATTCGAACGTTGGAGGTTAACGCACTTTCATGGATTCGAAGTTATCAGGGGAACTTCGTTGGAATTTAGTTTGATGGATTCGACCCTAGGGGATTCGAACCATTGGGAGACGAACTCAAGGCTATGTCCTTCACTTGCGTCGATGATATCTTGGGCGTACGAACTCGGATTGACTCGAGATTTGGAATGTTGTTCTATCTGGCCTTGCTTGACATGTCTTATCAATTGTAACCCGATCCGGACTCGGACAAAATTCATCGATATCCATTGTGAACTCGTGATGTAACTGTCATACAGGATGAACTGTCATTGAGTTCTAGTCAGTTTTTTGGTGTCACGGCCTTGCCAAAAGGCGGGATAACATTTGCCCCCCAAAACATGCCTTGCGATAGGAAGGTGTGTTTTGTAATGCCATAAGCTGGATGTTCATATCCTGTTGATGACCTGCAAAGAAATTGATAGTTTTTCCTGACCACGATTGACGATCGTTCGTGACCGTATGTCATTTGAGGTGATATGTGACCTTTTGAGGTCGGATGCCGCTCGCGGCAAATAACGAAATGGGACCGTTCATGGTCGGGTGACGTGGAAAGAGGAATGTGATCGTTCGCGATCGTGTGTCGTACGGGGCAAAAATGTGATCGTTCGCGATCGAATGTCATATTAAGTGAATTGTGACCGTTCATGGTCGAGTGCCGTACGAGGCAGAGTGTGATCGTTCGTGATCGAATGTTATACTAGATGAAGTGTGACCGTTCGCGGTCGGGTGCCGTTCGAGGAAAATGTGACCGTTCGAGGTCGGGTGCCGTTCGAGGCTAATGGTGACCGTTCGAGGTCGGGTGCCGTTCGAGGCTAATGGTGACCGTTCGAGGTCGGGTGTCGTTCGAGGCTAATGGTGACCGTTTGAGGTCGGGTGCCGTTCGTGGCGAAGTGTGATCGTTCGCGATCGAATTGTGACCGTTCGCGGTCGGATGCCATTCTAGGCGAATTGTGTGTGCCCGGGGAGGGACTTAGTATCATCAATACCAGGTTTCACGTTCGGGTGAATTCCCGGATTGTTTCTTGCAACGGTTTATCGCCATCTCAGAGCATGCCTAGGGACCGTTCGTGATCCCGTACATGTGTAAGTGGCTTAGCCGTTATGAAATCACAAGTAGCATTTTTTCATTGAAAATAAGTCTTTAGCAGAAATGTTAAACAAAGTCAAGTTCAAATATTCAAATCAAGATGAAACAAAAGCAAAGCAAGGATGTCAAAGTGTAAACTCCCACAACGATAGGGTTAGTAGTCATTCACAGCATGCCTATGGACCGTTCGTGATCTCGCACATGTGTAAATGACTTACCCGTGTTGGTGAGAGGTTTACAACTTGTCCATCGTTATTTCAACTAATTGATAATCATACGATGTCCTGGCTCGGGGGCACCCCTGGCTGATGTAGACGGTGGTTGCTCTGGTTCCACCATTGGAGCTCGCCTCCTCACATACTGAAGTAGCCTACCGTTCCTGATGTGCCCTTCCACCTCATCCTTCAGATGTCTACAGTCGTTAGTGTTATGACCATTTAGTTCGTGGAATAAGCAATATCTGTCTGATTTTCTTTCGTCAACAGTGGGGTCCCTTCGTATTGGCCTACGGTAGGGGAGTTGCTCTCGGGTATCTTGGTAGATTCGCTCCAAATTCTCATTCAACTCTGAGTAGGTAGTGAATCGTGGCTCTCTCCGCAGTCGCTTTGGCCCGTCACCATTATCCTCAGCCTTTCGTTTTCTTTTATCCTGGTCTAAATCCTTTTCGAGAGGCTTTTTGTCTTTAAGTGCATAAACTTCTATTCCCTCTCCTTCTTCTCTTTCAGCATTAGCGTCTTCCAATCGCAAAAACTTTTCTACCTCGTGATAGAATTCCCCAAGATCCATAGGCGGATCCTTAGTTAATGAATTTTTGAACTCTGTGCCGTCAGCTATTCCGGACACAGCTGCCATCATAACCATGGATGGATCTGGCCGATACACCGATGCTGCTGCCGCATTGAACCGTGTCAAGAAATTCCTCAAAGACTCCCCAGCTTTCTGCTTTAGCGTTGCTAAACTCATCACATTCTTGGGTCTTGAAATATGAACCCTGAATTGCCTCATAAATTTCTCAATCAAATCGGTCCATGTCCCAATGGAGCCGCTCTCCAGCTGTTTGAACCATAAAGCTGCTATGTCTGTCAAATATAATGGGAAGCACCGGGCCATGACTTCCTGTGATGCCCCCAGCACTTCCATGTGCCTTATATACCTCGTTAGATGGACCGTAGGGTCCGTCCTCCCATCATACCTTTCTACTGTTGGCAGTTTGAATTCTGGTGGGTTCCTAGCCAACCTAATCGCAGGAGAAAAGGGACTCTTGTTCACGTCTTCAAGATCTTTGTTTACTAATCCGCCCCTCATGGCTTGCCTGACCATCTCCGCCAATCTATCATTGTCTCCAAGCTGTAGTCCTCGTTCGCTACCTTCGATCTGCCCCCCGAGTCCGTGTGAGCTCTCGGGTGTCTGCTCCCCTGGCTCAGCGTTCATCCCTCTATTGCCGCCAGGTTGCTCGGATGTCCTTGTCTCTCTTCCCAGGTTCGGATCAACATGTCCTAAGTGTATGCCCCCTAGCTCCGGCGCTGTGCCAGATGGTCCTGCTCCGTTCTGGATTCTGGTTGTTCCTTGATTTTGTGCTCCAAGTTGTCCAATCTGTTGAAGCAAATTCTGGATCATCTCCTCCTGTCTCTTCATCATTGTCTCCATCTCATCCCTGGTGATGAAGATCGATGCTTGGTTTGCTCCTGAGGAAGCCTCTTGACTCCCTTCGTGCTGACTTCGCTCTGGTCTCTGCCTTTTACTAGTTTGTCTCGTCATGATTCTTCGGATCTAAATCTCTTAGCCTTTTGATTCAACTTTCAAATGATAGAACTCCTGAGTTCAATTCTCAGTGAAAGCACCAAAGTGTTTGCGCCAAAATTGGTCACAAACCCCGAATGTTGTGAAAGCACCAGTATATGAATATAAATCAACAATATTCACACACAAATCTCAAATCTAAGCAAACAGAGTATCACAATTCAGAAATAATGAACAGAAACACGAGATTTATAGTGGTTCGGCGATCTTGCCTACGTCCACTCTGAAGCTGATGATTTTATTGATGTTCACTCGATGATTACAATCTCTTCTAATGTAGTACAACTGAAATTATATGCTAAGTCTCAATCTAAGGTAGCGGTGGTGTTCTGGAGTAAATCTGGCAGAATCTGGGCGCTCTCTAGTACTTAGAATTCTCCGACCCCCTTTCTGAATGACCAGGGGCTCTATTTATAGGTGTAGGAGGCTGATATTTCGCCTAAAATGAGGGGAGACCAGTTTTGGTACGTCAGGGGGCCCACACGGCCGAAATCTGGAGATCCGGGCCCACTTTGGGATCGATTCGACCCTTGGTTCGAATCGATCAAAAAAGAGTCCAATCGAGCTGAAATTTGGGGTGGACATTCTTCATTATGTGCTTAAGCTTCTGTGAAAATTTCATGGCATTTGGATGTGTAGATCTCAAGTTATGATCGATTCAAGTTGAAGATTTTCGTGTTCTTCGTCCTATGGATTCGTTCGAATCGATATCGTTCGAATCCATAGGGTCGAATCCATGCTCCTGCATGTGAAGGCGATGATGTGGTGTGCATCCCTCGTATCGATCCACTTTTCGCTCCGAATTGACTGGGTCGACTCCATGTCCTCTGCAGCTTTGACTGGGTATCCTCGTGATAATGGATTCGAAGATGCGGTCCTTCGAATCGATAGGAGGGATGTTCCTTCGTATCGATCAGGACAGTCCACAGTCGATCGATAAGAAGACTTCCCAGCTGGATGGATTCGAAGTGCCTTACCTTGAGGGATTCGAAGAGAGGTCTTGTGTCGGATTCGAGTGGTCTTTGACTTGATGGATTCGAACCGAGGTTGGGTTTCCTGGATTCGAAGTAGTACACGTCTGATGGATTCGAAGAAGGGTTATGCTTCGTGGATGGATTCGAATCACTATGTGGCTGATGGATTCGAACGTTGGAGGTTAACGCACTTTCATGGATTCGAAGTTATCAGGGGAACTTCGTTGGAATTTAGTTTGATGGATTCGACCCTAGGGGATTCGAACCATTGGGAGACGAACTCAAGGCTATGTCCTTCACTTGCGTCGATGATATCTTGGGCGTACGAACTCGGATTGACTCGAGATTTGGAATGTTGTTCTATCTGGCCTTGCTTGACATGTCTTATCAATTGTAGCCCGATTCGGACTCAGACAAAATTCATCGATATCCATGGTGAACTCGTGATGTAACTATCATACAGGATGAACTGTCATTGAGTTCTAGTCAGTTTTTTGGTGTCACGGCCTTGCCAAAAGGCGGGATAACAGTTATCAAGATTCTAAAATATATTTTTATGAAGTTAAGTTTGTTTTTCAAAGGGAAAACTTTATTATTTAAACTATGAAATTTTAAACTAGTTAGTATTGGAATACTTCAGAAAATGGATTTTCAAATATTTAATATTTATTGAAATAAAAATTTTAACTTTTGTAATCAGCTTTGTAAATTGATTTGTTTCATTTAAATGAGTTATTGACGATTTATTAAAAAGTATTTAATATTTTAAATAATAACTTAAAACATATTTTAAAAATAAAAATAAATCATTACTCTTTAAAAAAGATCGTGTATATATATATATATAGTTTGAAATGTTTGAAAATTTATTTATAAAATTCTCTCGAGATGTGTAGACATGTTTTGTTTTAAGGAGGAGATTTTATAAGAGAAATCTTATAAACAGAATTCTAGAGACTTAAGAGAATTTTAAATGCTTAGATGCGATAACTTCGGGAATAATGTAAATTCATTTAAAGGAGTTAAAAATGGTTGGTTGGGATTATAAATAAGTATAATCGGATTGGAAATCGTAGGAAGAATTTATTAACAATTCCGGAAACTTATGAGATAAGTTGTGAAATATTTTCAAGTTAAATCTTAAAAATGATTTTGGAAATTATACGTATAAATATTTTCCTATGTATTGGAAGAAAGGGTTTGGAAAATATTTTTAGTGGTAAAGATTTGGAAAAGAAATATTTTCTAAGTATGGAAGTGAAAATATTTCTAAGTATTGGAAATGGTGAAATATCCTGTTATGGATACAAGTGTTGAAATTGTTTTCAAATATAGAAATATTAAAGAGATTGAATATATATACCTTGGTGAAGGTGTTTGAAATAAATATTTTGGAGATTTATAAAGTAAGGCCTAGTGTTGCCTTTTGGGATGTTACTTGATAGTTAAATAACCTACTATTAATATTGGCTAATTTGGTTAATCATTTTGAAGAGACCAGGATCAGATTTAATTATCCAAAAACCACTTCGATCCGGTTTGAACGTATTGAATACGATGAAGATGATGAAGACGGTGATTCGGTTTGTCCAGACCCAGGACAACTTGTATGGATGAATGTTATCAGAACATTGTCATTGGAGGACGATGAGTATTCTAAGTAAAATTGTTCTTGAAAGGTAATGCTTAGCCTCGAACCTCATCAACCGGGAATGACTAAACCAAGGGAGATGCAGCATGGCTAAGTGGGTCGCACCCAAGTTGGGTATGTTATCACTTTTCTAGATTTCCTTGGAACTCTATTTATTTTAGATATAGGTATACATGAAAGAAGAAGCGCTCGATGGTAAGGGTGGGAACACCCAGGGTGATAACATATTCGGTCTATCTAGGTTAGGGGTAGGCCTGTCTTGTGTAGCAGGGGATCCCGGCGTGGTACTCGGTACATTGTTCTAGAGGTGTACTGTGGTGGGCGGTACCCCAGTGGCCCAGTCATTCGATGGAATCCATTCTCCAATAAGCGTCGTACGGTTTTGATTGTGCCCAACTATGCTGGAATGTGAGATGCAAGTATTTCAGCTATTTTCTATTTACTTTATTTAGACACTATTATAATATCAGATGATTTTGAAATAAACTATTTTGGTTATTGTAAGGTAAAAACCCATCGTGTTTATTTGTGATGTGGTCTTACGAGATACCTTTGTTTTCAAAGGATTTTGAAAATTTTAATAATTTAAATTTAGTGTGTTTTTCTCACGTTGGTTTTCCAGACTGACTCAGGTATTATTTTATTATAGTTCTCGGGTCAGACCGCGTATTACATATTCAAGTTAGGATGCTATGGAGCTCCGGAGACGAGTTGGAGGATTTTCTGACGTATATCACGTACTTGTTTATTCTTCTGTGTGAGGACAAGTTACTATAACTGTCCAGATTGATGTATTGATCGATGTACTCTGATGATTGTAAATATAAAACTATTACAGATTCTTTGTGTAAAAGCCTGTTATTATATATTATATTTTGTTCCGCTGCGATTGTAAGATTCTGCGTTGTTTTTATTTTCTTCTTCTACCTTTCTTCTTCTTACCTTAAAGATTCGTATTTTCGTCCAATTTGAGTTGAGCTGATGTGAAATATTGTCGACTCAAAGGGGTATGGATTTACGGGCCTTTACACTTGGTATCAGAGTTGAAGGTTAAGCGAGAACCTTGGCTCTGGTGGGGATTACTCATTAGAGATAGAGTCAGTAGTACTCTAGAATGAGTTTGAGCGTAATAATAGCTATGAGCACATATTTGTTAGTGAATATAAATGGTTTTATATTGTGTTAATTTATCTGTTGAGTGGTATATAAATTCTGATCGAACAGTGGGATGCCACTAAATCGATAGTAGTTTCGAAACACTTGAATAGAGTAATTTGACACCGTATGGTTTTGAAGCAGGTAAATGAAATAATTTTACCCAAATTATATTTTTATATAGAAGGAATAATTTTCTCAAATTATTATGGTATATTTGGAGTGTTTGAATGATAATATTATAATCAAAACAAGATTATAAAATCTGGAGTTGGTTATATATAACCAAATGGAAATTGTATAAGTATGGATTATACAATTGAACTAAAACTAAGACTTGATTAAAACCAGAGTTTGAAAAATTAAATCCCGGAGATTTTGGAGATGATTTCAAAAGTGCTATGGGGTGGTACTATTGTGGAAATATTTTTGGGGATGAAAAATAGTAATGTTATTGAAATATTTTTAAATGGAAAATGTTTTGAAAATGGATTTTTGAAAGGATGTAGCACTGAAATCACTTCGGTCACTGGAAAATAATTCCGATGATGATCGCGACATCATCGGTGTTCGTTTTTTGAGTTTCTAAGTGATGGATTGCCACTGTGGTCGTTTGTTTGAGGAAAAACAAGTTCGTTTTGAAAATTCCGAAGGAGAATTATTTTGGGATGGAACCAAGTGAATTTTTAAAATTCTAATGAAATGGTTTGTTGGAATGAAGGATTATATATATGTATATAATTGATTTCAAAGTGATTTAAAATAAATACCGGGTGTTTGAATTCTGGAATCCTTATTTAAATAATTTAGAGATAATTAGGAAAGAAGTTATAAACTTATAAATTGAGAATGATTCTAAATAAGGAAAAGAAAGATATGGAATTTGAGTTTTGGAAATGAATTTTAACTTGAGTGAAGTTAAGATGGATAGAAATTAAACTTAAGCAAAGAAAATTTAAATAAATAAAATTAATTGAATTTGACTCATGAAAGTTAAAAGGATTGAATTGGTAAAAGAAAATTTGAATTTAACTTAAGCAAAGTAAATTAAATCAATAAATGAAGGGATTATAATAAATGGGATTTTAACTTAAGCGAGTTAAATTAAATTGAACGGATTGAAATTTAACTTAAGCTAAGTCGAATAAAAATTGGGTTGAATTTGGATTAAATTGAAATAAAATTGAGTTGAGTTATAGATGATTTTGAATGGAATAAATAAATTTCAATAGCTTATAAAAATCGAAATGAATTGAATAAAAATATACTTGGGCTATAAATAAGTGTATAATCTCGAGTTAAAAATAAAATATGAATATACTCGAGTATAGAAATTTAGGAAATGTGAAAAAATAAGTTGTGTGACTTATAAAAATTAAAAAGTAAAATATAAAACCCGAAATAAAAGTGGTGTAATATTTTAAAGTGAAGAAATAAAGTCCAAAACTTGAATTATAAAATAAATTTGTACTCGAGTAAATTTATTGAACTGATTTTTGAAATAAAAAAATTAGATATTGAATTATGAAGTAGAAATGAACTAATTATATAGTTTATTAGTTAATTGGATATAAAATGGATATTAACTGGGTTGAGTTGCAAATAAATCCAATTTGAAAATGAATGAATTAAATATGGCCTTGGATATTATTTTAATGATTTGGATTTGAATTAAAATTGAAGTGGATTGGATGAATGAAACTAATTAGATTAATTAGTAAACGGAATGAAAATTGATTAAATAAAAATCAAATCAGTAATTTGAATTGGAAATTGTTTACCAGGGAAATAAACTTAAGTTATGGAGTTGAAATAATTTGAAGAAAATAAAACAACTTAAGTAAATAAATTAACTTAAGTAGATATTTTGAATATAAAGCATGACACAAATAAATTTGTAAAATGGCCATTAAATAAAATAGTATGAAATGTTTCCAAGCTAATTAAAATGGATTTGAAAGTAGTGAAAGTGGTTATGAATGAAATGTGAGTGAATTGATTTTGAACAAAGCTGAAATAGAATAGAATTGAATATTAATTGATATGGGATCAATTTGAAATGGTTATAAGCTAAAATGGTTATTCTTTAAATGAATAGCGCCGAATTTACATAGAAAAAATTGTTGTTCGGCGAAAACAGAAGTAAATGAAATTCTATAAATTAATAGAAGTGAATAAAATTGATTTTTAATCAATTTGGAATGGATATGGTTAGTTCGGTATAAAATGAAATTGAATGCAAGAAAATTGAGTTGTGAATCCTTCGAATTGAATACGGATTGATTGAAAGTAATTAAATTAGCATCAGAACCCTGTAATTGCTTATAAATAAATGTTTAGCATGTATTGCTTATGAAGTTTATATGTTTTAACCATTTAAATAAGTGAAATGCTAGTGAATTTCATATTTTGGAACTTATGTGTTTAATTGAGTATGTACAGGTATCCGAAGGCTGTCAGGCTAGATTCGGGTTGCATAATTACTTATGAAGTAAAACTTGCTTGCTTAAAAATGCTAAAATAAGGTAAGTTTTCGGATTAAATGCTGAAAAATATAAAATACTGATATATATTTTTGTTTTCCGACCGTGCGGGCCGATGTATATATATTTATCTCTTTTGTCATATTGCAAAAGGCTCTTCGTACAAGGGAGAATCTGCCAAAATTTTTTGGAAATTTAGGGTGTTAGAAAATTTTTGGAAAATTTTTGTTAATGACAAATTGATTTCAAATTGAAATTGAAATAAGAGATTTTGGATACGAAATTGAAACTAATTGTTTTGGGTGGAACTAAAAGATTAGAAATGTGAAATATCGAATTTTCACTAAGTGGGTTTTTGGATAAATTAATGGGTTTGGAGCATTCTTCTGCCTTAGCAATTTCGGGGACGAAATTCTTTTAAGGGGGGAGGAATGTAACGACCTGGATTTTTCATCGTTCGATTTTGAATATTTAAATGGTTGTAAATATTGAATTTGAATTATATATTGATTTTGAATACGAAAATTTGGTTTTTATTTATAGAATTAATTCAGAATTTAAATTTAGCGATTTTTTGGATAATTTAAATTATTGAATTTAATAATTGAATATTGGGTAAATTATTGTATCTTGAGTTTTAAGCTCGATAAAAATAATTTAAAGGCTTATAAAAGTTATATTTATAATAATGAAGATGATAAAAGTTTTAAAATTGCATTTAAAAGTGATCTGTTCAATTTTAAAAATAGTTTGTTCAAATTGAAATTTAAAAAGCGATCCGGGGCACGGACTTGGAATTCGACGAAACCAGTTCCATCGAATCCGTAATAATGTATTATTATCGGATTTCAAATTTCGTAGTGTTTAGAGTTATCGTTTGGTCGTACGAGATATAAACGCGCTGAAATTAATATCGAAATTCAACATAATAATTGAGTCCAAAAAGCTATCTTCTCCATACGAGCAAATTAGGACTCGAAACCTTCTTCATTACGTTTGGAACAGGGGTATATCATTATAAACACCTAGCAGCACGCCTCGATAGGGGTTCGAGATTTTTAAGCTGTGAAATCGACACGATTTGAAACTTTAAAATAATGTATATATATCCAAGTCAAAGTCAGGGCTGTCATCCTCAAATTGAAACATACACGTTTCTTGTGCCTTTTCAAACACGCATCTACCTATACGTCCCTTCTTTTATATCATCCCTCTTCCATTCCATTCAAATTCACGAAAACGAAAATGAAGCAGAAGAAAAAAAGGAATTCGCAAGCCTATCTCTCTCTTCATCTCCGTTCAAACAAATCGAATCTCGACCATTTTAAAAAAGAAAAGAAAAAAGAAAATGCTATGGGTAAAAAATCAGAGCTCAAGAGGGTCGCGACTTCTCTTTTTAATTTGGCACGACATCGAAGGAAGAGGCTCGTGTGAGGGTTTGTGCGAGTCGCGAGTTCGATGTGAGGCTCGAGGAGGTCGGCGTTTGATTGGGGATGAGGCACGATAGAGCGCGCGTGCACCAGGTGGTAGTGCGGCCAGTTAGGGTTGAAGGAAGCGATGGCGTGGGGGATGGGTCGCGATGGGTTGGAGGTGATGGAAGCAACCAGGGATTGGCAAAACGATTGATGGTGGTGGAAGCACGTAAAGGGGCAGATCTTGTTCGAAGGGAGGCGATGGCATCCAAGTGAGTTCGTTGGTGGAGGCAGAGGTGCTAACTAGTTAGTGGTAGTGGTTTTCTCTGAGCAAGGCAAGCTCGGTGCGAGGGTGGTGAAGTGCTGCAGCCTGGGAAAGTCGCGAACTCAGTGAGGTGAGGGGACTTTGGTGGCTGTGGTGGTCGGCGAGGCTGACTTCGACCAAAGAGGAAAAAAATAAAATAAAATAATAATTCCAGTGGAAGGCAATTAACCTTTGTAATTGATTAATTTAATTTAATTTATAAATTAGAAATTAATTTCTTTGATTTAATCGAATACTTATAAAATATTTAACTTTTTATTTCGAGGCCAAAATCGCATGAACTGGAATCGTTGGAGTCATAATGTCGTAGGTACAAAATAAAATTGGGATGGATTGCAAATAAAAATCAAGGTGAGTAAATCTCACTCTTTTTGGATTGCTAGATATTAATTTTAAATAGTTAAAATTAATTCTGGATGCTTGGTTGAATTGATTGTTTGTTGAATGATAATATATTATATGTATAAGAGTATATATATACTAGTATTTGGAGTGATATTCCCGCACATTATAGCGGATGAGACCTTATGCGCCCACATAATAGTGGATGACCCTATATACCGCGATATCCCCTTCGAAGTGGGATTGGTATTATTTTATGTTGTATTAACATCTTTGGATGCAGGGAAATAGATTGGAGGGATCCAACTGGATTCCTCGAATATATTGTTTATTTTTCATATATAGTGATATATGAATCATGAAGAGTAATCTAGTATAGTTTATTGTAGTGATTGAAATTATTGGATGATATTGGAGCACTGGCCTGAATGTTAATATTTTAAATACCATAAATATATTTTAAAAATAGAAGGAATTGTAAGGAGTTTTGATATAAAAATAATTATATTTGGAATTGGGTTTATTTAAAAGAAATTGAATTAGAAAAAAAAATATTTGAGTTTGGTTATACTTAACTATGGTGAATTAGTAAATAGAGAGTTTTATAAATGAATTATATAAGAGAATTTATAAATGATATTCTAGAAATATAAAAATGAGTTAAAGTCAATATTTAAAATAGATTGGAAGTAAAAAGGAATTTATAAGAAATGAATGGATATAATGAAATTTTATAAATAAGATTTGTTTTAGAAACAGGTAAAACCAAAGGGGTTATAAAATTGATAAACGATGTTTATAAATTAAGAATTCAATATCAGATGATAATTGGAGATATAAATTCATAGGGTGAATTTGTATTAGAATTTGGAAACAGGGTTGAGAAAAATAGCAGATTCTATTTTTGAAATGGGAATGGTTAGGGAAGCGAAAATAAATCGATATGTCGTGGAATCGAGAGGAAGTTATAAATTAAATTGGTTATCGAGATTTTAAAATATATTTTTAAGAAGTTAAGTTTGTTTTTCAAAGGGAAAACTTTATTATTTAAACTATGAAATTTTAAACTAGTTAGTATTGGAGTACTTCGGAAAATGGATTTTCAAATATTTAATATATATTGAAATAAAAATTTTAACTTTTGTAATCAGCTTTGTAAATTGATTTGTTTCATTTAAATGAGTTATTGACGGTTTATTAAAAAGTGTTTAATATTTTAAATAATAACTTAAAACATATTTTAAAAATAAAAATAAATTATTAATCTTTAAAAATGATCTTGTATATATATATATATATAGTTTGAAATGTTTGAAAATTTATTTATAAAATTCTCTCAAGATGTGTAGACATGTTTTATTTTATAGAGAGATTTTATAAGAGAAATCTTATAAACGGAATTCTAATGACTTAAGAGAATTTTAAATGCTTAGATGCGATAACTTCAAGAAGAATGTGAATTCATTTAAAGGAGTTAAAAATGGTTGGTTGGGATTATAAATAAGTATAATCGGATTGGAAATCGTAGGAAGAATTTATTAAAAATTCCGGAAACTTATGTGATAAGTTGTGAAATATTTCCAAGTTAAATCTTAAAAATGATTTTGGAAATTATACGTATAAATATTTTCCTAAGTATTGGAAGGAAGGGTTTGGAAAATATTTATAGTGGTAAAGATTTGGAAAAGAAATATTTTCTAAGTATGGAAGTGGAAATATTTCTAAGTATTGGAAATGGTGAAATATCCTGTTATGGATACAAGTGTTGAAATTGTTTTCAAATATAGAAATTTTGAAGAGATTGAATATATAAACCTTGGTGAAGATGTTTGAAATAAATATTTTGGAGATTTATAAAGTAAGGCCTAGTGTTGCTTTTTGTGATGTTATTTGATAGTTAAATAACCGACTATCAATATTGGCCAATTTTGTTAATCGTTTCGAAGAGACCGGGATCGGATTTAATTATCCGAAAACCACTTCGATCCAGTTTGAACGTAATGAATGAATACCGTGAAGATGATGAAGATGGTGATTCGGTTTGTCCAGACCCAGGACAACTTGTATGGATGAATGCTATCAGAACATCGTCATTGGAGGACGATGAGTATTCTAAGTAAAATTGTACTTGAAAGTAACGCTTAGCCTCGCACCTCCTCAACCGGGAATGACTAAAACATGGGAGATGCAGCAAGGCTAAGTGGGTTGCACCCAAGTAGGGTATGTTATCACTTTTCTAGATGTCCTCGGGACCCTATTTATCTTAGATATGGGTATACATGAAAGAAGAAGCGCTCGATGGTAAGGGTGGGAACACCCGGGGTGATAACATATTCAGTCTATCCAGGTTAGGGGTAAGCCGGTCTTGTGTAGCAGGGGATCCCGACGTGGTCCTCAAGACATTGTTCTAGAGGTGTACTGTGGTGGGCGGTACCCCAATGACCCAGTCATTCGGTGGAATCCATTCTCTAATAAGCGTCGTACGGTTTTGATTGTGCCCAACTATGCTGGAATGTGAGATGCAAGCATTTCAACTATGTTCTATTTACTTTCTATAGACACTATTATAATATAAGATGATTTTGATATAATCTGTTTTGGTTATCGTAAGGTAAAAACCCATCGTGTTTATTTGTGACGTGGTCTTACGAGATACCTTTATTTTCAAAGGATTTTGAAAAAGTTAATAATTCAAATTTAGTGTGTTTTTCTTACGCTGGTTTTCCAGACCGACTCGGGTATTATTTTATTATAATGCTCGAGTCATACCGAGTATTACAGATTCAGGTTAGGATGTTATGGAGGTCCGGAGATGAGCTGGTGGATTTTCTGACGTATATCACGTACTTGTTTATTCTGCTGTGTGAGGACAAGTTACTATAACTATCCAAATTGATGTATTGATCGATGTACTCTAATGATTGTAATTATAAAACTGTTACAGATTCTTTGTGTAAAAGTCTGTTATTATATATTATATTTTGTTCTGCTGCGATTGTAAGATTCTGTTTTGTTTTTATTTTCTTCTACCTTTCTTCTTCTTACCCTAAAGATTCGTATTTTCGTCCAATTTGAGTTGAGCAGATGTGAAATATTGTCGACTCAAAGGGGTACGGATTTACGGGCCTTTACAGTAATAGGCCGATCAAAGGGTAGAATTAGGATTTCAGCCTAATTATAGGATTAGGAATTTAGCCTAATCAAAGCAGCTATCAAAGACAAGTGCAAACAATCAAAGTTAATCAATTATGTCAATTTAGTTAATTTGTATTTATTTCCAGCTTATTCCTTCTCTCTATTTCCTTCGTTTCCTCTTATATACTAAAACTGTTGTAAAGTCTATTACTTTTACTTTGCTTAAAGATTCTAGTAATTACTATCATTCACCAGACTTTTAGTCTGACCCACTCCTCCATTTTCCCCTTTCCCCCCACCATAGGCTAGCAAGAGCAAGGACGATAGATTGCAGACACTTGGAGACTTCTTTGGCAGAGATTTCTTATGTATTTATCTTCTTTATTTTTGGTTTTTAGCTTATTCCATGTACTGGCACTTTGTAAGGGATAGTTTGTACTCTGGTATTTATGAGACTGAGGTTTTGATTTCATGAGACATATATTGGTATTTTGAGACATATGATGTAATTGGTTTTATAATTCTATATTATGAAGTTTGACTTTTAGCAAATTATTATTTAAATTATTTCCGCTGTTTTTATCTATTTTGTTTTGTGAATCTTAGTCTCTGCTAGTTTTAGTTATACCTACAACACACCACATCTTTTAGTGTGTCCTTTTGGGTATACTAAGGGGTGTGGCGTGTTACATTTGGTATCAGAGCCTAAGGTTACAGGATTTCTAAAAACTTGTTTTAAAAATAAAGTATTTTTTAAAAATAACTTGTTTTAAAAAGTATTTTTCAAGGAACTCTTAGAAATAGTTTTCAAGTATAAAAGAGTTTTTATAAAAATCCCCTCAAAGGTCCAGTTCAACCTTCTTTCGATTCTTTCAAGCCTAAGCTTTCTTTTCTTTGCATAGTATGGATGACTGGTTCCGTAGAGCTTTGGTACCAAAGGTGCAAGGGCAAGCATCCAATATAACACCGGTAGGTGGAGATTTCTTTAATCCACTTACAACTGTCAATTTTTCTAAGCTATGCAAAAACTTCGCTAGTCCAGGAGGCAGAACGTGTTCTGGCATAGAGGATTCCGAGGAGACCCGAGCTGGGTTGGAGGTTATGGAGCAAAGGTTTAGGATGTTAGATTTGGAGGACCTCAGAAGTGGACCAAGAAAAGCGGGAAATGCAATAACTATGGATATGTTGGGCATTACGTAAAGGACAGTAAGAATAAAAGGTGTTATAACTATGGGCAGCCCGGTCATCTTAGTAGAACTTGACCTAAGAAAATGGGGCAGAGAACAGGCGCACCTATAGCGCAAATACAAGCTTTGGATACAGCAGTGGACCGGATAGAGGTAGGAAAATCTCTTTTGAAGGATTGATCTCTCTTTCTGATTTTCCCATTCGGACTCTTTTCGACTCTAGAGCATCACACTTTTTCATCTCTAGTTCTCTAGTAGATTGTTTTGCACTTAGACATCTTTAGTAGTAGACCCCATTGTTGTTTCAAACCCCATAGGAGGATCGGCACACTTGTCTATGGTTTGTAGGGGTTTGAAATTTTTTATCCTAGGCGTAGAATTTGACTACGACGCCTATGTTTTGGGATTTTCGGGGTATGGGATGATTTTTGGGAATGGATTGGCTATCCACATATGGAGCTATATTATACTACGAGAGGAGAGTTGTTAGACTAGAGACATGCAGCGGTAGGACTCTCGAGGTTTCTTACGACCCGAAAGGGTCAGTTATGTTGAGCTTCCTTTATTCCCTCGATTCATCATCATCAGAGTTAGATTCGGTTCATGTCGTCAGAGATTTTCCAGACGTCTTTGAGGAGGTTAGGGGACTACTCCCCAAGAGAGAGATTGACTTCAGGATTTATTTGACCGATAATGCTAAGCTAGTAGCATTACCCATGATGCACATGGCACCAAGGGAGAGGAAGGAATTGAGCAAGCAGATCCATGAGCTTTTGAAGAAAGGATTTATAAGAAGGAGCATATCGGAGTAAGGAGAGCCAATCTTCTTTGCTACTAAGGTGGATGGTTCCCTTCGACTTTGCGTAGACTATAGAGAATTGAATAAGCTCACGAAGAAGAACCGATATCCACTCCCTAGGATAGATGATCTTTTTGACCAGCTAGTTGGATCTTCGGTGTTCTCTCAGCTTGATTTAGCCACGGGATTCCATCAGCTTAGAGTCGCTGATGACAGCATTGATAATACCGCATTTAGGACTCTAGATAGATTTTATGAGTGGTTGGTTATGCCTTTTGGGCTAACCAATGCCCCAGCCTACTTCGTAGATTTGATGAGCCGCGTCTTTAGAGAAGTCCTAAATAAGTTTGTGGTTGTATTCATGGACGATATTTTGGTGTTTTCCAAGAGTAAGGAGGAGCATGCTATTCATCTAGAGGAGGTTCTTCGTACACTTCGCATTCTTTAGTTGAAAGCAAAGTTCTTGAAGTATCACTTTTGGCATAAGGAAGTGTGTTTTTTTGGGGCATAGAGAAGGTCAACTCATGGAAAGAGTTTGAGAAACGGTTTTGTACATTTAGGTTCAGATAAATGGATTTAACGGTAGTGCATTGGAATAAATATGAGCATAAAAGAGGAATAGGAGTAAATGACTTTAGTAAGGAAATGAGATTTCAAAGATTTAGGAAGGGTAAGAAAATTCACTTTATGCCTAGCCCAATAAAATGAAATAGTTAGAATTGAAAAATTGAAAAATATAATTGTCAATATTTTGAAGAAGTAATATTGGGTTTTTGAAAAAAAAGTGGTATGAAATTTAAATTTGTTTTTATATGATGTAAATTTTGTTAAAAGTGAAATTCTTTTTGAAGAATTATAACTCGCTAGTTTCTTTGTAGACAAACAAAGATTTTAAATATAAAAGCCTAGTGGTTATTGAGTATCGAAAACGTAGGTTACAACATTTATTGTTGTAATAGATGTTTTCATGAAAAGTAAAGGGAGCATAGACTATAGCACTATTGTTATAGTATGTGAATTCCAAAGGAACTATTTTTACATAGTATATGAGGTTTATTAGTATTTATTTTAATTAAATCCAGACACTAGTATTTTTGGGTTATAGTAACAGTGTTTTACGCAACATCTGTTTTGACCCACATAAAAATGTGTTTTGAAGAAAATTGTCAAGTATAGAAATAAAGTGGTTTGTAAGTACACTAAATATGTAAATAAGTATGAGGAAATGTTTTCTAGTTATGGATATATTAAAAACAGTTTTGAAAATGAGTTTTTTCTGAAAAGAAAAGTGTAAGTTAAATATTAGGAAATTAGTAAATTTCATAGAAATTGTCTATGGTGAGAGAATATAAATTAAAAATACTTTAATCTATTGGAACGAAATGAATAATGATAAAAAAATTTATGAAACCAAATTATAAATAAAGATGTTTTGTGCAAGTGATAAGGAATACGTGAAAGAGATATACAAGGTATGAGAGGCACCATATTTTGTATAGCCTATTTCAAAAAGTATAAAATAAGTTCCCTGTAGTTTCACCTAAACATGAAGTCCTCTTTTAAAGGGTTCATAGAAGATTTTAGCGTTAATAATTTCTCATAAGGGAAAGCAGTTCCAATACATTAAGGTATGAGACTGTTAGGTATAATAAGAAGATGTTTTGAAAACACATAAGGATATTTTAAAAAAATGGTTTGGTGAAAAAGTAAATAAGTTTTTGGAAATGAAAAACTTAATAAAAGTAAAATTTGAAAATTCAAATTTTTATAGAAAATTAAAAAGGTCTTTAAAAGAAAACGAGGAAATACGTTTTAGACTTAGAATTTGAAAGTTTTTCCCTCTAGGTTTGGGAAAATAATGTGAATTCAAAAAGCTGTGAAGGTGCAAGTCTAGAAAAATAAGATTTTAAGTAACCTAGTATTTTTGAATTTAATAGAAACTCAAAAATAACACTTTTTAAAGACAAAGATTTTAGGATTTGATGTTTTAAAAATTTAAGTCTTAGTTTTTGAAATGATAAATACCAAACTAAACTTATAAATATGGAGTGGATAGGAATAATTTCCTAGGTATAAAGTGTAAGGCTATAAAGGAGACAGCATGGATTACTTTTAGAAGTAATAGTGGAAGTTCCCGTAAAGTGTATAGGGCACTAGTGGGAACCTAGGAATGTAGATTCATGTGAGCAGACTAAAGAAGAACAATAAAGTGGAATTAGTAAGACTGTAAGGCACACATGGTTGAGGACGTGTATTTTTGATTTTGAAGAAACTTGGGAGAAGCATCTTCCTTTAGTGGAATTCCCAAATGATAGTAGTTTTCAAGCTAGCATTGGAGTGGCACCTTTCGAATCTCTTTATGGAAGACCGTGCAAGTCGCCTTCGTGTTGCTTAGAGTCTATAGAGAGATTGCTACATGGTCCCGACATGGTTAGAAAGACTTCGAAGAAGATTGGTTTGATTAGGAGAAAATTCGTATCTCATATCCTCATCTTTTCGATAATAAGTTTTAGAATTTCATATTTCCATCTTTAGTTTTGAATAGGTTCTTTCCTTTATCATCCTTTGAGAGGGTAGAACTAAGGATTTAACCTATGGATGGTAGGATTTGATGTAAACATGTTAGTAGAACATGTTATGAATGATGGATGCAAGTGGTTGCAAGTGTTTGCTAGTGGATGCTAATGGATTCATATACTTACACTATGCACTATTATCTCTTAGGGATCGGCCTAACTAGGACACTAGTGCATACGAATATGGTGTGTGTGCATTTTATTTTATTTTCCATGGTTGCTATAAATGGATGATTTTCACATGATTGTTGCATTTGGATGGTGTTTGTAGCACCCATATAGAACTATCAGTTATCATTAGGAAATTTGCATTCATTTGGATACATGGAACAGGCATGATTGCATAAAAGGAGGTCAACTGAATCAGTGGACCGTCAAATCTTTTGCATTAGTTAGGGACATTGACACTACACTAATTGTGATGACCCTGAAATCGGCCTTCGAAAATCGGCACCCGTACTTCACTTGTACTCAAAATGCCGCAGATTCAAACGCCGAATCTGGTTCACCGAAGCTTATAACACCATTAAGTATAACAACATAGCGGAAGAAAAGAAAACAATGATATCATATACAACTCCAATGAATACAATATCCAGAATGATATACAACAATGATATCAATATGATACAACAATATCAGAGATATGATACAAGAAATAGCAGCGGAAAGAAAATAGATAACACCAGCAGCGGATAGAATGTCTCCAATAGAATGCTCCAAGATAAGCAACGTCAGTCCATGAACTCCAAGAACTGAACTAGCTCCAGATAATCTACTAAACCTGAATATCTGAAAAACCCAACTCTAGACTGCCCATGTGGAAAATGATGGGCACCCAGAGTTTAGGAAGGGAACAATAAACTCTGGATCAGTCATGGGACTGGTATGAGCAAACAAAAAACAGTTTATCTTTAAACAACAACAAAAGAACTTTAAACATTGAAACCCGCAATGCTTTTGGAAAATGAAACTACCATAAGGCCTCCCGCCACACACACAATGCAATCGCAGAATTGGAGGAGATTTCTCCTTATGATAGTCAAACATGCTCACTACGCAAACAAAACTCCTTTGATATTATTACTAGTGCATAGTGTGAAAATATTTCGAAAGTATAATATCAATCTTAGCCAGCATACAACATTTCATCGTATGCCTACTATAGCTACCATGTTCAATAACAGGTTACCGCCACATTCCATGACAGGTTATACAACTAAAAACCGTACAGGGTTCGTATTGCTTCTTTGGATTTCCAACAAATGGTCAGGCTAAGGAACTTCCTTACCGAAATAGAAACGCCTCTGGAAAGACGCCCCGAGAACCTAACCGGGTCTCTGCAAACACAAGGCCGACGCTACCTCACGCTTTAACCAAGCTGTAACTAGGTAACTAACACACGAGTCATGTCATCCCCCGGTCGTTAACGACCTTTATTCCGGGATCTCGATCATAAAGCAACAACCACAAAGTATAATAACTGTGCAGCATCAACATAGGTAAAATATCTGGGCTCCATACCATGATATCACCTTTTATCCAGAAGGAAATGACATACCCTAGGGGCGCTACCCCTACAAACCTTTGCCGCAACATTCCTGTTTCGACCATTACCGGGTTGTGAGGCTCGACGAAGTCTCGTCCACAAAGCTACGCTTTTTCACAAAGCCACGCTTTTTCACAAAGCCACGCTTTTTCACAAAGCCACGCTTTTTCACAAAGCCACGCTTTTTCACAAAGCCATGCTTTGACCAACAATGATCAACAGCACTTCGTATGCCACATTACCAATTTGGGAATGTATCACTAATAACCATCAGCTACATAACCTCTGAGCTCGTACGTCTCAGAGAAGGGTGTTAAGCTAAGAGAATAAATTCTCCGCCACCAACAGAAATGTATTTGATAGAAACCAGCTTTACATCTCAAAGTGTAACGTCAGACACACATCCATACAAGTCCGTTCCGGGATCGAACGGAATCGAAGGCACTTCCAAAGAAGCCCTTGCAAATCCGGATAATTTCTAATCACGTTCGGACTTCCCATCACAAAGGGTGATAAAATCTCTATACCAGGGACCAGTCGGTGCAGAGACATTCGACGAGTTGTCCTTTCGTTTTCGAAAATATCTGGTTTTCACCACCGGTCTTCAAATGCAATCCATATACGACGTATCATTATTCGGAATGGGTCATATGACACAGAGGTCCTCTCCCGGCTAAACCGAATAACGAGTGTAATATTTAAAAACATATAGATATTGGGGTCTCAGTTAAATCACAGCTTAAAGCTCAAAACTTTCATTCGAATGGTTAAAACAAATTACCATTTCCAATCTTTTAAACAAAAAGATTCATTTCAAAAACCTTCAATGGTTTAAACAATTTCCACACTTTTAATCTTTTAAACAAAAAGATTCAATTCACAAAGTTCACCCCGTTCACAAAGATTCATTCATGGATTTCCAAAACAATTTCCATTTTAATTGAATTAACTCGTTAAATCTTTAAGTCAAGATTTAACTTATAGCTTTCAAAACAATTCCATTTCAAGTTGGATTAACTCGTTCGGTCTTTGAATCAAAGACTCATTTCATAAATTTCAAAACATATCAATTCTATTTCAAACTTGAAATTCTTTCAACACAAATTGGAAGTTCATTACTTATGTGAAAGCTTTTACTATTTGAAAACAAATAGTTTCATTTCAGAAAAATCCAGTTATATTTACACGAGTTAAAACCCTTGAATTAAATTCCGATTCCCAAATCAATACCTTTAAAATGGTTTAACCCATATATAACTTGTATAGCATCTTTAATCCCTAGTTTCAAATCATAGAATTCAATTTCAAACTTGAATTCAAATTTAAATCAAATTATTTAAATTTTCAAAACTCGATTAAGTTATTCAAAATAACTTTTATCTTTGAAATTCCATTTCAAAAGCTTTTCATATTAAACCCCAATTTCCAATTTCAAAAATCAATTGAAATTTGAAATTTCTATTTCAAAAACATTAAATTTAAATCATCTGTGACTTAACCGATTTCCACGTGAAATCCATATTTGTGTGTGTATGAGTGTGGTCCAGGGGTTTTATACAATAGTGCAACATCATCAATCATTACAGATTTAAGCACAGTAATATCGATAAGCGGTATAATCCATAGCGCTTATCTTCATTCACAGATTCATAGATAAAATAAATTTATCAGTCACAAAGATTCACTATTACAATTCGATGTGGGTTTCGGATAACCAACTGGAATCCGACTCCCTGTCGCATCAAAATTCAAATGTCGTTTACGGGTCAAGGGTTTTCATATTCATATAACAGTATATTCATCACAGATATAACAGCTCAATACAAAGCAATTTATATCACAAAGCATCATATCACAAAGCGTTATATCACAAAGCATTCGATAATAATCAATCATCTACAATTAAGATGAATTAATTGTGTAATTATAACTAATTAATCACATTAATAAATTAACCCTTTAATTAGTTTCATTAAGTAATTATCTTTAGTTAATTAAGGCCCTCATTAATTTAAAGATAAACCACTTATCTTAATTAATTACTTAATTAACAAATAAATTCTTATTTAATTCAAATGATTGAAATTAATTTGTTATTAACAAACAAAATCACTTGAGTAATCATTTAAAATCTTTATTTATAATCTTTGGAATAAATTCATCATTAACTTAAAACCTTTAAGTTAAATTAATAATTAAGAAATCTTTTAACCAAATTCAAAACTTGGGTTAACATTTACAAAGGAATCGGGTTTTAACAAAATTGTTTTCAATAAAACTTAATTTTCTTATTAAAGTTTAAACCCTACTTTGTCTTAAATCCACAGACCCGAGCCAAATACTTGAATACCCGAGTCTGTCTACGAGTCCTCCACGACATTCATTTCCCCGAGCCACCACGCAAGTTACTTCGAGACGAACCCGAGGTTTTTGCTTCTTCCCCAAATCCACAACTACATCAGATATCATCACCCACGCGTGCACATGCACGAACGTTCCGGCGATCCTTGGTCAACCACGCTACCTTCGACAAGTCGACAACATCACCACTGACCTACCCAAACAACCAGATCTTCGAAAACGTCCCCGATATTGAATTCGAACATGATGGACAAATCTGGAGCAACTGCGATCACCAGAAACTAGCTCGTGCCACCGCCTCTGGCTGTCGTAGACCCTGCAACCACGTCCAGAGATTCGCCAGAACCCCCTCTCCTTTTTCCCCCAGGTCCGATGACCTGGATCATCTTGACGGCGACGCAGTTCCACTTCAAACCCATACGAGTAAAACTAGTGTTAAAACCCTAAATCCACATCATTCCCATGCCTTGTTCACTTATAAATTCAAATTGCAATTTTCCATTGATCCTACATGCTCGAACCATCATCTGACCCAAGCATGACGAATTTCATCTCGTTGTTCGACGGAATTTGACCAAAGTGTCATTTCCGTTCAACACGAAAATTCAAACGATTTTCAAATCTAAAAATCTTGAAACTATATTCTAAAATCATGATTTTCTACTATGAATCGCTTCATAAGATCCAAACAAGAAATCGTAATCATTGATTTTTGACTTGAGTTGGATTACCACTGTCATTTTCAAATTTATAAATATTCCATCCATATTCACACCTGGAATTTATTTTTAAAATTTAGATTAGAGTGTTATAAACAATTTTTATTCAAACATCACAATCTAAATGTTATTATTTGAAGAAATATGAATTTTTCTTGAATTGAGTTTAAAACCTGAGACTTTAAAAACAAAGACATATGCCTGTAAACAGACATATATATATATATATCCATAGTCATATATATATATATATACTCATTCAGGCATGCTAACATATTCCTCAAGCAACCATCTAACACTGATCACATACAAATCAAAGTACATATGGTTTTAAGAGTTTGCTCACCTGAATTCCAGAAAATAGAGCCTCTTTTTTTTTGAAACAGAACTCTGAAGTTTTGCAAGTTGAAACCTTTTGAAAAATAGGCAGTTGAATCCTTTAATCTCTGATCTGTTTTGGTAAGAGTTGAACTGGAGTGTTGTTTTAGTTGAACTATTGTTTGAGTTTTAATGATATTTGCTTCAGTATTTTATTTTTCTTCTTTAGTTTGGAATGGACGAAGCAAAATAAATGGAGGAGTTTGATAAATATGAGTTTACAGGTGATAAACTATTTTGTACAACACAGGGTAGATATTATTTAGTTTGTACAAAATAAGATCAGAGATCTTTTTCTTTGGAGGCTGAAGTGATAACATTTCGTGCGTGCATTAATTGGCTTGTACCATTTTATTTTTCTTTCTTCTCAGCTGTACAAAATATTTGAAATGGTGGTAGCTTCCCTTAATGATGTTGTACAAACAAATATATATATATTTGCTTTCCTTCATTTCGGCTGATGGATATAAGGTAGTGTACTAGAGATATCAATTAGGCTTGTACAAATCTATTTTTACTTTATTCCTTCTTTTACAACCTAGTTCAAAGATGTTTATATCTTTTGTTTTCTTTTCGGCTGAGAAGATAATAGTAAGTACATATGCTTCCTCCCTTGTTTACATGAATCATTTCATTTGATCTCTTTTTTATTTTATTTTGTTTTATTATCTTCTTGCATACACTTGTTTTTATTTCTATTCCTAGCCTACATATGGAATGAGTTTGTTCTTAGACTTATATCTATTTCTAGTATAATTACTTACTTTTATTTCTTTGTTTTAAAGTTTAACTATCAAATATTTAATTCATATTAATATATTTTTATGCTTTTTTTAAAACTAACTATCAATAAATTAATTTATATAAACAATATTTTTTAAACCCAAATCATTTTCTAAGTCATTCTCTCAAATTCTAAAGTCAAATTCAAATTTACTCATATATGCACATATACATATATAGATTCATATATATATATATACAATTTCTAAATTTAAAATGATTTAATATATTTTTTATTTGGATTCGAGGAAACTCGCATCCATTTATCCATTAATTTAACAATTTTAATTCAAAAATTGAATTAATTATCAATTTAAATATTTATAAAATTCGGGGTCGTTACACTAATTGCATAAGTATCATAAATTGCATTAGAAAAACTTAAGGACAATGGATGAATGGTTGATGATTGAGTAGTTGGTTGTAGTATTGGATGAAAACATTTAGTACATTCTTTTATCCTTAGAGATTTCGGGGACGAAATCCCTTAAGGAGGGGAGAATGTAACAACCCGAAATTTTACGCATAATAATTAATTCGTTAATTAGTTAAATGATAAAATAACTTTGTGAATTTATCAGATTGAGCCACGGGAGTTGCACCATTGTGTCCGTGGTAATTTTCTGGTCAATTTCCATATATAGAACGTCAGAATCCGAGCTAATATAAGCAAGATACAAATCGAACAAGAATCAACGAAAAAAAATATATGGGTCAGGTCGACCAGAAGGTCGACCCAACCACACCTTAGGTCGACCGGCCGGTCGACTTAGGAGGGGGAAAGGTCGACCGTGCGGTCGACTCGCCCTATGTAGTAAGCGAACGAATTTTCCATTCGTGTTCGTTCCAACAAGCCTTGTGCACGTCAATTTCATTTTTTTACTCAATCTGGTCCTTCCATGCTTCCATCCGATGGCTCCCATTCAGCCTATGACGTGGTCGCACAATATTCAATCTCCAAATCCAATGGTCTGAGGTCCACTTCTACACCTATAAATAAGACCCTAGACCTAACACTTTTTCTCATTCTAGATTTTCTCCGCTTGGGTTCACCTTTTCAGGAAGGACCCTAAAAGGAATAATTTTCCAAGGAGAGAATCTTTTTAAATAAAATATTTTAATACCCTCAAGTGGATCTGGGAAGACCAAAAGGGAAGAGCTTAGGACCACAGGTGAATGATTGTAATTATTTTAGATTTCTTTAAGTAATTTAAAATAATAGGGTTTCCAATAGTTGTAGATTCACTACGATTTTTGGAATAACTTTTTAAGTAGTTTATTTACAGTTTTTAGAATTATTTTCAGCCAATTTCTTTTAACTATTTTTTATGTTAATTTTAGTTTATTTCTGTTAATTATAGTTTTTCCATTTTTTACAGTTTATTTACAGTATTTTAATTTATTTACTGTTATTTATGCATGATTTACATCTTTTTCCTACGCTTTGGATTTTCTTCTATTTTTAGTTTTCTTTATTTCTCCTTCTTCTTCGCGTATGGATTAGAATAGATTAAATGTGAATTTGGATTAAATTATAAGAATACTGAAATAACGGAAGATAAGATGTAAATTGTAAGGACTGTAATAAAAATGGAATTGGACTGGAATTGTGATGTAAATATTAGAATTAGACCGAGTTAAGGAGATTGGCCTAGGTATAACTTAGAATTAAAACTAAAAAGAGTAAAAGTTGAAATAAGCTTATTTTCACACTTAGACCTTGGGTTAAGTAATAAGCAGGATTATAACATAGGTTATAATAAGAAAACAGAACAAAATAAGGCTTATTTTAAAACTTAGGATAAATTAATAAGCACAGATAGTAAGAATAATAATAAAGGCTTGTTTAAAATAATTTATCCAAGTTAATAAGCAAAGATGAAAGTAGGATTTGTACCGACAGCATTTCCCTTATGTTGTTTAGGGTAGATAAGTGGTCGATAAATAAAAAGAAAAGATCCGTATCAGCAGCATTTCCCTTATGCCGTTTAGGGTAGATAAGTGGTCAATACTTAAAAGGAAAGATCCGTACCGACAGCATTTCCCTTGGGACACGCTTATGCTGTTTAGGGTAGATAAGAGGTCAATAATTAAAAGACTAAATCATGGGGATTTGGACAAGGGACGCAACTAGATTTTGTTCGACAGGGACCAGTACCAACAACATCCCCTATTTTCTATGGAAATAGTGTCTCACAATAGCCTGAAGTGACATGAGTGCACGCTTATGCTGTCTAGGGTAAATAAAAGGTCAAAAATATTGCCTATCTATGCTCCAAATTCTAATGGAAAGGAAGAGCTAGCTAATAAAATTCTCTGGGATATTGTGTGCAAGCAAAAAGTAGGGGGAGAAATGGAATTTAAGAAACTTAAGGAAATGAACATCTCTTTGCAAATCAAATTGATATGGAAAATAATCAATGATGAAGGGACAATGGAAAAGGTCATAAGTGAAAAGTATATTAAAAATATATCTTTTTGGGAATTATCATGTCATAACGATGACTCAGGGTTTTGAAAGTTCTTATTAAATATCAAAAAGGAAGCAATGAAATGTATGGGTAAAAGAATAATATATGGTAGATCTACACTATTATGGTACCAACTTGGATTCAAGGGAGTATACTAAACAACAAATTAGGGGAAGACATAGTTATGAGAGTAAAAGAGAAAATTTTATTGCTCAAAGACATTCTAGAAGAAAGAGAATGGATATAATGACCCATATTTTACATATCAGAGGATCGTAAAATATTATTTTTAAATTCATATTGTGCCGTATGACTCTACAACTTTGGACGCTGTCGAGTATTGACATTTTTGACCCATAATAATTTTATCGGATGATTTTGATCCTAAATTTATTTTCAACATTTTCGGTAGCTATACGTATTACGCCGATATACACGCACTGATGCATCAAAGAATTTGGATGAACGAAAAATGTCCCAGGATCAAGGAGGAAGTGTATGAGCGGTGCAGTCGAAAATTTTCAAGACTGGACGTTCCTACAGCCTGTATAGCTTAAAAACATCTAAAAATAGCGTCTCAGGGTATAGTCGCAGATTTTGACGAATCCTGTGCCATTGGAACGGGGAAAATACGAAGATTCATGCGGTCGAAGAATCATCGTAATCAGACATTCGTAGAAGCCGTACAAGCATAAAACATGCTTTAGAATTTTGAAAATTAGAGAAAAGGGATACGCAGTTCCTCACCCTGCCCCACCTTATATATTTACTTTACTTCTTTGGCTGCACATATTTACTTTCTCCTTCACGAATGCTCCTTCCTCCATTGCCCACCTCTTCACTTCTCCTTTCTTCCTCTCTTTCTCCATCAAATTAGCACCATTTCCGATAAAATAAAATATGGATCTCTATATTTTTTTGAGGGCTATGCATCCATGGTCTCGGATCGACCCGACCTTAACTATAGTGGCCAAAAATTACAGATCCGGCTAGTAGGTGGTTTTTAAAGGAAATCGAAAATGAGTTTTAATGATATGGATTTGTTGGTATGGCTAAGGGGAGTGTGAATGGATCGTCTTGGCTGTAAATGAACATTCTGGTGTATTGAAGCTTGAAAAATTGATGGGATCATATGGGTTCCTTCATGTTTCCTAGCCGGGGCAACGTCGTAGTCTGGGCGGAGCTGGCATCAGTGGAGCTATATTGTTGGACATCATTAGAGGTAGGTGGTGGTCTTTGGTGGTGGTGCCTTGTTGTTGACGTGCATGGGCGAGACAGTGTGCATGAATGAAAAAAAAGCAAGAGGTTGCGGCTGTTGTAGGTGGCTGGGCTGATGGCTGGAGGTGCTGGCTGGCATGGTTGGTAGAGCTAGGAGTCGGTGGTACTGTGCGGTAGCAAAGTGGGGTTGGGGTTGAGATGGTGCATGTGTGAAAGGTGCAGACATGTGCATTAGGAGAAGGAAAAGTGGCATGTACAAAGAATAATGTGAATTGGTGGAAAGAAGAGCACTACTCCTCTGTCCCTATTTCAACGAATTCGTCTCTGGGAAGAAGGACGTAAGCATGTATGGTTGTGTAGAGAGAGAGAGAGATAGTGTGTGAGTGGTAGGAAAGAGGAAGTGAATCATAAAGGTAATTATGAAAATAGTTAATTAGTTTAATTAATGATTGTTAGGTTACTTAGCTAAATAATATATATATATATATATATATATGTGTGTGTGTGTGTGTGTGTGTGTGTGTGTATTGAATTCTTATATCTCTCATAACTTTTGCATACAGGGTCCAATTTAGATGCGGTTTCTTGCATTGCACTCATATTGGAGCCATCTACGAGTTGGCATAGGACGGGACAGCTTTTATTAAGGTGGGTGCTATTTTCTCTCACTATTTTATGATTGTTAGCATAATATAAAAACGGTGTTTTGAAATAATTTCTAACTTTGAAACGTGAATTTTAATATATTTAAACCTATATATTATTTTATAAAATAATTTTAAAGTGTTTTAAAATGGTTTTAAATGGATATCACACTTTTACTTATTGACGTACTATTTTACGATATTGCTAGACTTAGGCTATTTTTCATATTAACCCCATATTGGTTGCTCTAGATGTATTGTATGCGTTATATGTGTGTTATTATAGATGCATGTAGGCTATTATAGATGTTTTTATGCTTGTTGGTTGCATTCATACTTATTTTCTTAGTTTAGTTGAAAATGCCGATCGTAGGCGATATAGTGCTAGGAAATATCCAATAGAATAGAATTTCATGCATAAAGTTTCGTGCGTACTGACCGACTTGAAGTTGGAAGATGACGGACTTGGGTATGTGCTTTAGACTTCAGGATGGACATCGGACGTTTTCATTTGGTTTGTAGCTAGCCCTTTTTTGTTATGTACAGGACCAAAGTGGTCGTTATCGACTACTCTAGAGTGGTTGATATTTTACCACTATTGATGATGTTCGATTTGGCCAATTTTGACATGGGCGATGGAGTAGCTTCATGGAGCATGATGTGATGGTTCGTTCGTTTGACATTTGAATTTGATGTTATGGCTCTTCGATGAGCAGTTTTGGCGATGAAGCAAGGTGTTTAACGGCTTATTTTCTATCAGATTAGAAAATAGCTGAAAAATTGTAATAAAAATTAACCGCAAGTGCACGGCATACAATTTTAGTACGTGGCGAGTACGGATCGATCCGTAGGGAATTGACTTGATTAGAAATTCTACTCAATCAAATTAAACCAAGATTTGAAGTTGTGTTAAGCTAAAAATGAAAAAACTAGCAAAATGAAAAAGGATAAAAATATAAGAGTAGAAGACAATTTAGAGGCAAATCCCTTCTCATGATCACATAAATCAACACAAATGAAATTATGATATCTCTTTTTTGGTCATTACTGAATTTAGTTGATGTGTTTATCATAAGTATGGCCTATTTGTGCTATTAATTAGCCCAACATAAACCATCAAACTTTAACACACCCACCAAACCACTTATCCACTCTCATGAAAATGTTAATGAAATTGAAAATAAAATCCATTCTAAGCATGATCTATTTACTATTGATTAGTATTATAGACCATCAAATTTTGATTCTAAAATTCACTTCGTTACCATAATCATATGTAGATGAAGAAGTAATTTGTGTTTGTATTTTTTTAAGCATAGCCTATTTGGTGTCAACAACATAGGCTATCAAATTCAAAGCTAAACAACAAAATATTTACAACATCAATATTGTCATTAAGCAAAAAAAGAGATCACAGATTAGCAAAATGTTGAATCTAAATGATTAAGAGAGCTTCATTACCCCTAAATTGAAGGGGTTTAGCTTCTCATATTTGTTATCATTTCAACAAATATAGAGTTCAACATGAAATAAAAAAACAAGAAGAAAATGCAAGCTTATTAAAATAAAAAGAGAGCTAAACTACTTGCATAATTAATCTAAGACACTAACATAAAAGAAAAGAACATGAAATAAAATAACATGAATTAAAATTGCATTTAAGAAAATTACATAAGAGTAAAAGACTAAGAAGCCATGAAATAGAAGAAGAGAGTTTATATTTACAATTTGTGCCTACAACTAACTAACTAAAGAGGAGGCTAAGAGCTTCATTACATGAAACATAAAGGGTATTTATACATGCTTTGAAACCCTAATCATATTTTAGAGGACTACCCAAATTACCCTCTTAGGAAATGTAACCTCCAAGTAATCATTAGCATGAGCATAATTCTCCATTTAAATGTGCATGTAGCTTTAATCATGTGCATTAGCTCGTAATATGGGATCATGGTAAGTGGGTAGGTGGGGTCCTCAATGTTGCATGAGATGATTTATTTCCATCTTCATTTGCCTTCTAACCCTTGTGCATGCATATTTCCATAAAGCCCTCTTTCATTTGAATCCAAATTCCTACAAAAATAACATTAAAATGTCCATGAAAATTTTCTCAAATTAATTCACACGTAAAAATGACCATTTTGCCCCTAAATGAAGATGAATAAATAATGATTTGAAAATAATTTAGGTTTTGGTTTAATCATATTAAAATACCCTATATGCTCTTTTATTTAACTAAATTAGATTAATTGTAGAAGTAAAATTATGCACATTTACGTGCACATCAAATACCCCCACATTTATCTTTTTTTTGTCTTCGAATAAACTAAAACTGAGATAAATGCGTTTTCGTAGGAAACACGATTGCATTGAACGTACACAACAAGCCGTTAAACATCTAGTTATCCCTAGTAGGACGAGTGTTGCCTCGTGAGTGTTTTCAGCAGATACTACGCACAAAATTTAAATGCTACATGAATAATCCTAAATGCAAGATTTATTTACAAAGAGATGAATGCAAGTTCTTGAAAATATTTACAGATGAAGAATTTACTTTTGAATTGACACAAATAAGTTAAATATAAGTTTTGGTCATCCTCAAGAAATTTAAGTCCTTTTACTCGTCAAAACTTCTAACAAAAAATTAAGTTATCATCACAAGTAAACTCTAGTTTGGCTAGTTGGAACACAGTGCAACTATGAAATAGATCCTTAGTTGATTGTCATAGTTTTTCAAAGTGGTATTTTCATTTCTTTTAAATAACAAGTCAGATCAAATAAGTGAAAATAGTGCTTGGATTTCAATTGCTTACTCTCTTTTTATTTGAAAATTTTATTGATATTAACAGTATTTACATACGCCTAACTCAAATAAACTAAGGCCAGATATATTACCCATGCACTGCCTTGCGGGCTTACGTGAGGGGAATACAGAGCGAGGCGAGTGTACACACAAGTATGTACATCTAACGACTGTAGGAATTATTAACAAAAGAATTTTTATATACATACACCTAACTCAGATAAACCGAGGCCAGCTATATCGATCATGCAATACCTTTCGGGCTTACATGAGAAGGGTACAGAGCATGGCGAGTGTACACACTTGCGTGTGAACATATGACTCTAAGTATTTCTTATTTTTATAAAAACCATTTTTTATATGTTATATATATATACATATTATATATATATATATATATATATATTCTTTTTGTTTTTTTGTTTGTTTTTGTTTTTATAAAAGAGAGTTTTGCAAATTCATCTTAGCACATTTAACTTAGAAGATCAAAAATGTTATAGCATTTAGTTTAAATTAACCACTCTTTAAACAAAGATTCAATTAGGATATACTTCATAATTATCACCCATGAACCTTCCTATATACTAGTCAAACCATTGTTACTTGTAATCAAACTTTTTTTTAGACAAATAAATTTTCAAAAATTTCAATTTGATAACCAAAATCCTATACTTATCTTATAGTATTTCTTTAAAAGTAAGTCAATATGCTAAAAATAATTTTTTTTTCTTTTGGAATTTTTTTTAAATTTTGAGTTTTGAAAAGAAAATACAAAAAATAAACCATGAAGAATTAAAAATTACCATGAAAAATTAAATATGAAGATGAGACTCCCCACACACACTTGATTTTGACTGTTTCCCCACATTCAACCCAAGTGAAAGGAGAAAAATAAATTAAAAATATGGACAATATTTACATGAAAATGAAAAGATTATTATTTACACGACATCATAAAATATACCATTAAAAAGTAAATGAAACGGTCTTCCAAAGACCAATTCATTTGTCTCGTCATGTATGAGAGACAAAGCTTAAGCGTTGAAAAAAACCATAAAAGACTTTAAAGTAAATGTTCATATAGAAAAACAAATGTCATTTTATTAAAAACGTGTGAGTTGTATTATTTTCGATGATTTTTGGGGTTGATAGAATAATTGGTTGAAATTTTAGTTTATTTTCACCAAATTTAGATTCGAACTCATCATTGGCAAATTATTCAAAATTATTGATTTCAAAATCAAAATGGTGATTTAAATCTACCTGTTCAGAATTTGTCAACTCATCTTTGAAAAGTCCAAAAAAATTATGTTCACAAAATTCGTCTTCCTTTGTTGAATTATTAACAACTTCATTGCATATATTATGTTCAAAATCCAAAGTTATTATATTCAACTTTTCAAAATCGGAAAAATGAAGATCAAATTTTAAATTTGGTTCCATACACTCAAAAGAATTAAAATCCAACTCAATTATTATATCCTCAACAACTTCATTAAGATTGTCATTTTCAATTTCAAAAGTTTTTATTTGAAAATTGTCAATTTTGATAAAAGGTGGATTATCACTTGACTTGTCACACGTTGAGATTTGATTTTGTTTCTCGCGTTTTTTCATATAGGTTTCAAACAATAAATCCGTGTGATCTTTGTGAATTCTTCCATTTGCTCAACAAAATCCTATTTATAATTATTAATTTGAGAATTTTCAATTTGAAATTGTTGAGAGTAAAAAATTTCACCATCATTGAAACAACTCCCATTGCCAAAACCGTTTAAAAAGTGTCTTCCATTTTCGTTTAGATTTTGCAACTCATTTTGGAGTTCGAAATTGAATTGGCATGGGTTATAATTGAAATCATTTGAATTTTGAAGTGAATTTAAATTTTGATTATTTTGAAATACTTGACTTGAGTTATTACATAGATATGAATTACTGAAGTTATTTATCATTTGATTTTGTTGTTTAAGTAAAGACCAAATCGTTTCAATACTATTTTCAAGATTTGAGGGTTGCTCACTATTTTGAAAATTTTGTGGTTCAAAATTCGAATTGTTTGTACAATAGTTGTCCTTAAAATATCCATAAGAATTTGATGTGAAATTATATGGATTATATTGATTTTCACAACTATTGTAAAATTCTTGCAAGTAGGGAAATTCAGACATTTTCAAATATGTTTTTTTTATTTTGGATTTTTTTAAGGAAAAGTATTCACCAAAGAGAATTTATTTTTCAAAAAAGGAAATTTGATTTTTTTAATCTTTTTTTGAAAAGATTTTATATTTTTTGGATTTTTGTTTTTTCTAAAAATATTTTTTTTTGGATTTTCGATTTGATTGAAAAATTTTCAAAAGAAAATATTTAAAAACTAAATTAAGTAAAATGCACAATTTTTTTTTAGTTTTGGATTTTGTAATTTTTTTTTAAATATGCATGAACTAATGCAACTACATGAATGCAAAGAATTAATTACAATTTTCTGTTCTAAGTAGCTCCTAATCCAAAATTGTATAATCACACTTTGTCTTAATTCAACAAGATAGTTCCCAGCCAGGTAACGGACAGAAGTTATCGATGCACCACGAATCACCGTAGCAATGCAACCGAAGGTTTAAGTACCTTCATAGAAACAATCAGTATAATATTTACGAATCACCATAATATTTATAACTGATTATTTCTCTACCGTAGCCTAGACACCAAGAAAATAAATTGTCAGAAGAAGACAACTTGTCAAGATACAACTAATCCCTAGGTGAGCTCGTGACACCCTTAAGTAAAGTGTTTAACCGTTATTATTAATCAAGTTCTAAGATGAAATGCAAAATTGAAATTAAACATGTATTAACAATGCAACTATGAATGAAATTTGTTTTTGTTTGTGTTTTTGAAATATATTTTTTAAATGCAAGCAACCAACAATGTAAAGAAAAGAAAAACAAGTGATAAGAGCACGATACCAGAACGTGCAGAATTATTAGCAAGTTATTTAAAGCGGCAATTTTTTTTAAGCTAGCAAGCAATTTATTTTTTTAGGAAGCTGAAATTAAAAACTAAATATATACAGTTTTTTTTATGTTTTTTAAATGAAGAAAAAGGAAGTAAAACAAAACAAAACAAATGAAAACAACACAAAGTATAATAAAACAAAACAATTGAAACTTGTTATATTTTTTTCCTTTTTTTCTTTTCTTTTTTTAAATTTGAAAGAAATTAAAAAAATAGCTTTTGACAACAATTTTTTTTTAGAAAAAATGGTATATCAAAACAAATGAAATCGATATGAAACAAAACAAAACAAATGAAAGAAGGAAACTTATTTGTTTTTTTTTCTTCTTTATCAAATCCACTATGGCCCGGCCCAGTTAAATAGAAAATTCATGCTTCTCAATTAGAAAACTCGCGATTCACAACTCACTTTATAGAAAAAAATTCACACACACAAATCGCGATTTCAAAAGAAAAACATAGCATACCCAAACTTAGATTCTCACTCCAATCTAAACGAAAACTCACATTTTTTTCTTTTTGCTTCGTTGATTGATTCGTATTTCGGGTTTTTGTTTCTAGCGTGGATAGATGGATGGATTTTTTGTTCGAGGTGAGTCGATTGGAATTGGAGGTTGCGAGCGTTGGTTTGCGATGGAGTTTGGTGAATTCGGTTGTCGATGATGAGGTAGATTGCCTGTGAATAGGAAGTTTGGTGATTGCAGTTAGACTTGTAGAGGGATGGTGGTTGACAAGGTTGTGGTGGTGGTCATTAAGGTAGTTTGAGGAGATGGTTGAGCAGGAAGAGGTGTGTGAGCAGTGAGGTTATGATGGTGTAAGAGGTGGTTGATGTGATTGGAAATAGGTTGTTGACAGAGGAGCAGAAGGGCAGAAGGGTGATGGTTGAATGTTTGTTGTGTGGTAAGTTGTGACAGCAAATTGTTAGTCAGAGAGAAGGGGAAAATGGTCAGAGGGAATGGAAGTGGTCAGATGTATGAACTATCAGGTGATGGGTGATGTTAGTGGCAATGGCTGATGGTAGAAGCAATGGACAGAGATGGATGTGGAGATGCGTGCTCAGGGAGAATGTGAACATGCACAGTGCACAGATGTGTTGCGGCAGTTGGCGGTGAAAATCGAAATGGGGTAGTTGCAAAAGTGAGGTAGTTTGAATGTGTCTGGTTATAGGGGTGATGAAAGTGTGGCAAGGTTGAAAGTAGAAGTTTTGGTAGGGTAGTTTTGATGGAGGAACTGTGAATGGGTAGTGGATAGAAATGCAGGGGTAAAGGCAAGGCAGGTTGAATGTTGAGAATGGAAGGCAGTATGATGGTGACTGGAGGAAGTCAGGTGATGGTTGCAGAGATATTTGTGGTTGTGATCAGTGCAAGGATGTGTGACTGCAATGATCAGTGCAAGGAGGTGTGTGAGGAGATGTTTGTGACAGGGGGTAAGTGTCTGACAGGGAAGTTGGCAGAGATGGAGGGGAGGGGATTTTGATGGGAAGTTGTATGACAGTGAGTTGCTATGAGTGTATGTTGATGTTGATTGGAAGTATGTTGTGGTTTGGTATTGCAAGCAGTGGTTGATTCAGATATTGCAAGTAGTGGTTGGTTCAGGTATGTTGTGGTTCAGGTATTGCAAGCAGTGAATGGTGACAGTTTTTATGAAGTGTGGTTATGTGATGTTTCAGGGTAGGGGGTGTATGTGGGAGAGTCTATTGTATTCGTGAAGTCAGAGGGGTGACTATTGTCAGAGGGGGATAATGAAGTGGTGGTGGTTTGTGATGTTGATGGAGTTGATGGAGTGACATAGTTCTAAGATATTGGTGACACGGTTCTGATGAGTTGTAACTGCATGGTGAAGCATAGTTGTATGAGTTGAATTGATGCGCACAGGCAGTTGTATGGAGAAGCACAGTTCTGTGATATTGTTGCAGGCAGTTATATGGTTGATCACTGGTGAGGATGTTTCTTGTGCACTGTTTCGGTATGGAATGGCACTGGAGTTTGATGAAGTTATGGCAATAGAGTGGATAAGGGTATGAAGTTAGGGACTGTTGTTGTATCACTGTGCAAGGGAGGGCACCATGCACAAAAATTGGTGCACAGTGATGATATGTGAATGTGTGAATGTTTATTGTGTGTTTTGCCGAAGTGCAGTGTAATAGAGAGGGTATGGTTGCTGTAAAGTGGCTTTGGTGGTTCGAAGACGAAAGTTATTGTTAGACAGTGATGGGGTAGGCTGTATGGAAAAGTGATATTTGTTGTATGCAGATGGGAAGATGGTAGGATGGTCAAATGATGGTGAATGATGGAGGAACTTATATGTACTGTTGAAGTGGATGGAACAAGTGAAGTTTGAAGCAGTTTTAATGGGGGATGTGCACTAGTGTGAACTTAGGAGTTGCTATGTTGTGATGGTTGTAGGGGATTTTGCACAGTTTTATTGAAGTGGATGAACTTGTATGGGTATGTAAATGATGTGTATGTATGTTTTGAGGAGGTAAGTGGGTATGAAAGCACTAATAATGAGGGTATGGCTTATGAAGAATGGTGTGGGTATGGTGTAGTTGTGTGCAGGTAGGCAAACAATTGGAAGGTGTGATCAGTATGGCTGCAAGGTAGTATGGTTGTGTAACTGGCAGTTTATGATGACATTAAAAGGCAATGGAACTACGATGACAGTAGAAAGCAAGTTTGAGATGATGTTGTATGAAGGTGATAAGGCATGTTGTAAGTTCTGGAATGTTATGATGGTGTATATGCACTGTTTTTGTGAGGATGTGAGGTGACTTGTAGTTGCTGGACTGTCAGGGTTGGTGAAATGTTGCACAGTTTGGTGAAGTGTGAGTGAAGAAAGAAGGGTTTTGTTTGTACAGAAGTAAGGCAATAGTAATGTAAATGAAGAATTGTAAAAAAATTGTATGTGCAAAATTGATGAAATGGAATATATATTTTTTTCCTTTTTCAAATGAAATTGTGTATATGTTTTTGGTTTTTTTTAAATATGCAAATGCAAATAGAAAAACAATAAGCACACAATCAAAATGCAAACAAAGATAACAGAAACACACAAAAAAAATTCGCTTTTTTTTAGTTGCAACTCAACACAAAAAATGAAAACACACTAAAATCAAACAAAAATAATTCGAAGAGTAAAAATTAAAATCAAATGAATTCCCCGGCAACGGCGCCAAAAACTTGTTTAACGGCTAATTTTCTACCGGATTAGAAAATAGCCGAAAAATTGTAATAAAAATTAACTGCAAGCGTACGACGTACAATTTTAGTACGTGGCGACTACGGGTCGATCCGTAGGGAATTGAATTGATTAAATTTTATTCAGTCAAATTAAACCAAGATTTGAAGTAGTATTAAGCTAAAAATGTAAAAAACTAGCAAAAAGAAAGTGGATAAAAATATGAGAGTAGAAGGCAATTTAGAAGCAAATCTCATCTCATGATCACATAAATCAACAGAAATGAAATTATGATATCTCTTTTTTGGTCATTAGTGAATTTAGTTGATGTGTTTATCATAAGTATGGCCTATTTTTGCTATTAATTAGCCCAACATAAAACATCAAACTTTAACACACCCACTAAACCACTTATCAACTCTCATGAAAACATTAATGAAATTAAAAATAAAATCTATTCTAAGAATGATCTATTTACTATTGATTAGTAATATAGACCATCAAATTTTGATTCTAAAATTCACTTCATTACCATAATCATATGTAGATGAAGAGGTAATTTGTGTTTGTGTTTGTTTAAGCATAGTCTATTTGGTGTCAATAACATAGGCTATGAAATTCAAAGCTAAACAACAAAATATTTACCACATCAAACATTGTCATTAAGCAGAAAGATCGTAGATTAGAAAATGTTGAATCCACATGATTAAAAGAGCTTCATTACCGCTGAATTGAAGGGGTTTAGCTTCTCTATTTGTTATTGTTTCAACAAATGTAGAGTTTAACATGAAACAAAAAACAAGAGGAAAATGCAAGCTAATAAAAATAAAAAGGGAGCTAAACTACTTGCTAACCTACCAACATAAAAGAAAAGAACATGAAATAAAATAGCATGAATTAAAATTGCATATAAGAAAATTACATAATAGAAAAGGCTAAGAAGCCATGAAATGAAGAAGAGATTATATATTTACAATTTGTGCCTACAACCAAATAACTAAAGAGGAGGCTAAGAACTTCATTACATGAAACATAAGGAGTATTTATACATGCTTTGAAACCCTAATCATATTTTAGGGGACTACCCAAATTACCCTCTTAGGAAATGTAACATCCAAGTAATCATTAGCATTAGCATAATCCTCCATTTAATGTGCATATAGCTTTAATCATGTGCATTAGCTCTTAATAGGGGATCGTGATAAGTGGGTAGGTGGGGTTCTTTATGTTGCATGAAATGATTTATTTCCATTTTCATTTGCCGTCCAACCCTTGTGCATGCACATTTCCATGAAGCCCTCTTCCATTTGAATCCAAATTCTTACAAATTAACACTAAAATTTCTAGTAAATTTTCTCAAATAAATTCACACACAAAAATGACCATTTTGCCCCTAAATGAAGATGAATAAATGATGATTTGAAAATAATTTAGATTTGGTTTAAACATGTTAAAATACACTATATGCTCTTTTATTTAATTAAATTAGATTAAATATGGAAGTAAAAATATGCACATTTACGTGCACATCGCAAGGATACGATGCTTCAATGCAATGGCTGGTGATGGGAAGTGATGGCTTCGATGATGGATAGCTACACTTCGGGACGCAAAGCACAAGGCTTTGGTCCAAAAGTAAGGAACTACTAGAGGATGTTCAAGGGATATATGATGATATTTTATGACTAGTGATGATGGTCGAGAATCGCCCTAACTTTGACAACTCCAAACTGGAGTGGTGTGATGACCTAAAGATCAGTTTCAGGATACGCTCAGCTGTAGATGAGGTGCGCAAAGGGATCGTAGAGACTCGAGGGTTTGGAAGGTACTCGTAGAGTGAGGTATACACTTGGGGCATAATGGTTCCTGAGGATGTGATGTCCATAGAGCGTGATGGCACATTATTCTAAACAAAGGATGTGTATACTTGGGTTGACATGATGGCGAGTCTAGTTCCTAGTCTAATGAGTGGCATGGATTTGAATATTGAGGAACCATAACATTGAGTTGTCCTTGCCCATAATGGGTGGTTCAAGTCATCATGGATCCAATGGCCGAGCGAGTGATTGTAAGGATGGATAATGGATGTTATGTTTGCTTGATGGTTTATCATCCTATGGATATCACGTAGTGCCGATATTATTGATGTATATATTTGGGCACCCTTTAGTACTTTGATGTATAATACACCCATGATGACTATGATATAGAGTAGCATATATCATATGTTATGTGCAAACTCTTTGGATGCAGGGACATGTCGGGTATGATTCTCGATACCCTCTGTTTCATATACTATATCGACTTTCATAGTATTTTTGAAATTGTTTATCGCTCACACAAGATTGTTGTCTGACTCGAGATTTTATGCTTTGCTTCTTATTACCTTGGGTACTCTTAAATGAGTAAACTAGATAACAGCTGTAAATGGTGCATGGAGTTCTACAGATGGACTAGCAGGAGGTGATGCTTTCACATATCTATATTTTTGGGCTTATTATTGCTTATTCCATTGTATGACAATGTGGAGTCTTGACAGTGTTATAATTAATATGATTAGAGATAGTTTATCAGTTGAGTTTATTTATCAGTTGTATAAACACTATTACAATTTCGTATAACCGTATAAGCCTATGCACTTTGATTCTGTGATTCATGTGTTTACTACTGTCTCGCCTGTTTTATATCTGTGATGATTATTATATTTTATTCGATGTACTGTGAGATACACGATAGGTTTTATGATTATATGATGTTTTCTTTCTCTTCTCTTAGATTTCTCTTCTTTACTTCTTTTCTTAACTTGGACCACCGTCCTATATTGGTCGGATACTCTAGCAGCACACTATTTGGCTATGCGAGCATCAAAGGTGTAGGACCACCGTCTAACAGAAATGAAACCCTAAAAGCAACATAGCAAACAACTTTATCACTTAATTGTTGACATGTACAATGGGTATATTTGTAAATACTCCTAACACAACTGTATATTTTACATTTCTATTACATACGAGTTGTGCATCAACCGACTTGTATTGATTGTAATAAATAAATATTCAATTCTCCTTCACATATCAGCCTCATTTCTTTTACGGTCTCAGAGCAACCATAGCCTAAAGTGCCATGCTTGAATATCATCAAAAATCACCTCATCGCCTGTTATCAAGCTACACCCTAGTTCTAATTAGATTCTGACCATCTTCATCTGAGAAACCATAGTTTACCCTATCAAGAATCACCCAAACCATCAAGAAAACTGTGGGATATACGACGGGTTCTGTAATTATATTTTGTTTTTTATCTTCTATTATGTTATCTTCTCTTATTTTTCTCTTCTTTACTTCTTTTCTTTCCTTGGACCACGATCCTATGTCGGCTGGAGGCTTAAGTAGCGCACTATCTAGATGTGTGATCATCGAAGATGTAGGACGATGTCACATTTGGTATGGTATCAGAGCTTAGGTTACGTGATTAACCTATGTTGATACCAATATCCAATAGAGATAGGGAAGGAATTACCACTCTAGACTGTGTCGAGAGTATACATATATATGAGAAAGTGCATGCTTGTTATATATTTTTGATTTCCAAAACTATATAATAGTATATATAATATATAAGTCCTATTGCATACATGAGTACTATTGATGCAACATTTCTTTATGAAGGACTGATCATTGTTATTATAGATTGGGAATAATCTGGCATGCGAGAAATGTTGCTATTAACTCCATGTCTAGAGTAGAGGAGTGGGTAGGATCGAGGACCACTAACCAAGGTTTCAAATCTCGGATTTTGGCCAATATCTCGGGCAAATATCTCGGCTATCTCGGGCGATATTTAAAAGACTTATAACTAACCAAGCTGCCAAATCTCGGATTTTGGCTAATATCTCGGATTTTCATCTCGGCTGATCTCGGGGAGATTTAAAACCTTGCCACTAACTATGATTTACAGAATATGTTCACTAAATGGTGCGATTCATTATTTGGAATACCCAAGTCGTTCCAAATGATTATGGTGCTCAAGTGCAAATGCCTAAAGTTGACTTTGCCGAGTGGTATAAAGATTACATGAATCTAAGAGGCAGACCTTTCCTTGGAACAGAGTCGGGTATTGAGGTGCAAGACTGGATGGATACTAGCGAAATGATCCTCGATGACTTGAAGTTAGATGATGCTACAAGGTAGATGTTAGCCTCTAAATAGATCTAAGTATGAACAATGAAGTGGAGGAATGCCCTTATAGCTGCGAGAGGATCATTTTACTTGGGATCAGTTCATAGTTCACTTCGAAGAAAATTTATCTCTAATTTTCAAAAGTCGACGTTGTTTAGGAAGTTCGCTAACTTGAAGCAAGGTGACATGTCTGTATTTGAGAGTGGCAGAATTCGATGTGCTATCGAAGTATGGTCTATCTTTCATTGATACTCCATTCAGAAAGAATGAAAAGTTTATCATTGGATTAAACTATCATCTTAGGAAGCGATTGATTGGTCATATTGATGAGAGCTTTGAGAAGTTGATCGAGAAGGCTTTACGACGTGAGAGCCTATACCCACTGTGGAAGGATTGTCTCGAACATGCTAAGTAGGTACAAACCGTGGAAGCATATGCATTAAATGTTGCTTCAATTTCATTGAGTGCTCCATCGACGAAAGTGAAGGGAGTGGGCATTAGTATCTCGGGTATGCTTTCCATTTATGGTGTCCCATACGTATTTTATTCGATATTGGGATTTCGTATTCCCTCATATATAGTTATTTGGTAGATAGATTGGGATTGAGACCTAAGATAGTTGACCGACCTTTGAATTACAACAAACCTTGTTGGGGGCTTAGTCAGCCTGTGCATGGTTTGTCGAGACTTAGTCTTATCAAGTCATGGATATTTATTTGTTCACTATTGATTTGTTTTGGGTTTAATTAGGTTTGATATTATAGTCTGGGAATGGACTGGCTGAAGAGGTATGGAACAATTGGGATAGTGAGGGGCCGTTGGTGATGATGGAGACGATGATGAGCGGAAGGTAGTGTTCGGCTGCCAACCTGATGATGAGGTGATGGTTAGCTGTCTATATTCACTCGATATCCCACATGATGAGTTGTCATCTATCTTGTAGCTTGAGAGTATCCGAACATATTCAATGAGGTGACCTTGCCGCCACATACAGAGATAGAATTCCATATCGATCTAATTAGAGGTGTTAGACCAGTAGTTATATCTTTGAGGCATGTGATTCCTAAAAAGCAGAGGAAGCTAGAGGTGCGAGCGGATGACTTATTGAGATGAGGGTATATTCATAAAAACACATTTGAGTGGGATGCACCTATAGTGTTCGACACTAAGGTGGATGGCTCTTTGAGGTTGTATGTTGATTACCATGAGCTGAATGAGATGACAAACAAGTATCCACTCCCACTTATTGATAGCTTATTCGATCAGCTCTATGACATGACAGAGTTCTCACTGTTGGACCTTGTGATGAGTATTCATTAACTGAGAGTAGTTAGAGAGAGTGGATCACAGCAATTCATATGCTACTTTGATTTTTGATTGGTTGGTTATGCCGTTTGGGCTAACCAACACGTTGACATGCTTTGTTGATCTCATGAATCGTGTTTCGACGGATCACTTGAGTAAGTTCGTGCTTGTGCTCATTGATGATACTTTCGTCTGCTCATGGATGAAAGAGGAGCACAAGACACGATTGATGATTGTGTTGGAGGTGTCGAGAAAACATCGATTGATAGTGAGATTTTTGAAGTAACACTTCTGAAGGAGGGAAGTGAGATGCTTGGGTCACGTTGTCTCAAAGCAGGACATTGCTATGGATCCTGTGACTTACGATAGTCCAAGATATGAGCAGACCCAAGAGTGCTACAGATGAGAAGTTTCTTTGGATTGGCAAGATGCTATATACGTTTTACTAGGACTTCTCAAAGGTAGCGGCACCGTTAACCGATTTGATGAGGGAGAAACAAACTTTTATTTGGAGCGGTAAGGAACAGACACGTATTTGTGAGTCTGACAAAGAGGTTGGCGAGTGCACCGATGTTACTTTTACTGAGTGGGAATGAAAAGTTGACGATAAACACATGCCTATGGTACTTGACTAGATGCGGTAGTGATGTAGGAAGGTAAGGTTGTCGCATATGCTAGTCGACAATTGAAATCGCACAAGAGAAAATATCCAACCCACGATGACTATGATAAAGAGCAGCATATATCCTATGTTATGTGCTAACTTTTTGGATGAGGGACAGGTCGAGTATGATTCTCCATACCCTCTATTTCATATACTATACCGACTTTCATAGTATTTTGAGATTGTTTATTGCTCACACAAGACTATTGTATGACTCGAGATTTTATGTTTTGCTTCTTATTACCTTAGGTAATCTTAAATAAATAGACTGTATAATAGGTTTAAACATCGCATGGAATTCTGCAGATCGATTAGCAGGAGGTGATTCTTTCTCATATCAATTTTTTTTGCCTTATTATTGCCTATTTCATCTTGTGACACTATGGAGCCTTGATAGTGTTAGACTTACAATTATTAGAGACAGTTTATCAGTTGTATAAACTCTATTACTATTTTGAAACTGTATAAGCTCGTGTACTCTGATTCTGTGATTCATGTTGTTACGGCTATCTCGCCTGTTTTATATTTGTGATGATTATTATATTTTATTCGATGTACTGTAAGATATACGGTGGTTTTTGTGATTATATGATGTTTTCTTTCTCTTCTCTTCTATTTCCCTTCTTTACTTTTTTTTCTCTCCTTGGACCATCGTCCTTTATCGGCCGGATACTCCAACAGCACAATATCCGATTATGTGAGCATCGAAGGTGTAGGACGGCCGTCTAATAAAAATGAAACCCTAGAAGCAACATAGCAAACAACTTTAAGTGTTGATATGTACAAGGGGTATATTTGTAAATACTCCTATATGCAGCTGTATATTTTACATTTCTATTATCTCTTTATACTCTAAATACGAGATGTGTATCAACAGATTGGTATTGATTGTAATAAAGAAACATTCAATTCTCCTTTATATATCAACTTTATTTATTTTATGGTATCAGAGAAACCACTGCTTAATGGCAAAGTGCCATGCTCGAATATAATCAGAAATCACATCATTGCCTGATATCAAACCACACCCTAGTTCTCATCAGATTCTACCCATCTTCATTTGATAAATGATAGTTTACCCTATCAAGAATTACCCAAACCATCAAGAATCTTGCTTGAATCCCTCTGTGCCCCACCAAGAACCTAGTCAGAGTTCAGTTCATTATTCCGACGCTCTAGCTGCACATTTCTAATTATCAGAAAAGCTTCAAGAAGTCCTTTCTTCACATGATCTAATCATTTTCTTGTTTGTTTCTACTTTCCGCCTGAATTCTATCACAAAAGGCTGAAGGAAATGTTGATGATGGATCATCAACCTTACCACATGTTCCAAGAAACCCCAATTTACCAACTGAAATCGCTGCCATGACAATTATAAGCCCTAAAAATCAACTTATAACCATTCAACTTCCTCCTATGGAAGTTTCAAATTGAAACCGCCACAAGTGGATATCGCCTTGAAGAGTTGATTAAAGCAACATCAATAATTCCGGCAAGAATGACTAAAAGCAATGAAGGAAGACTAGTTAGTAACAAGGAATATACAAAGTACCAAAGACAAGGCAGTTTATTATCATCATGGCTACTATCATTAGTCAACACAAATCTTTTGCCACAACTAGTTGGGTGTAAGACTGCACATGAGATTTGGACAAATGTAGAACAAATTTTCAGTTCTCAATCAGCAGTAAATATAATGTATTACAAATGACAGATGTAGAATTTAAAGAAAGAAAATATGACCATGAGAGAATAATTAATCAAGATCAAATCATTTTGTGAACTTCCTGATGTAGAGGGACACGAAGTCTTAGAAATTGAGCAAATACTCACTAAAATAAATGGCCTAGATGAAGAATATGAAGAAGTAGTTGATGTTATTTCCTCAAAAGAATATGCAGTATCTTCATGCAACTCTACTTGCACATGAAGGTGGATTAGAGTGAAGGAAATAAACTAATATTGATTTTTCAATCAATTATGAAACTAACTACTAGTTTTAGAATTGAGAAAGGGGCAAAAAAATTAGGAATGATTAAATTGGCTGGCCAGAATACTACAAGCTAGAGAGGATATTCATCAAACATATCCAGAGGAAGGGGAAGATACAACAATAGTAGTAGATTAGATGCTAGATCTGTGAAAAATTTGCTCATACAGCAAGCAAGTGTTATTTCAAGTTTGACATTTATTTTACCCCAACTCAGTTAAGCACAAATCATCAAAAAAACTACAACTCAAATTGAATATGGCTCAACTGAACCAAGATTCAAGAAATCAAGCAGAAAATTCAAGAACCAGTCACCTGACCTTTAATGAACTAGCCAAATCCGATGATATTCATAATGAAACATGATATCCAGACTCATGGGCAACAAATCATCTCACCAACAATCTTTAGAATCTAAACATTGGAAGCAAAAAATGCGAAGGTAACCAGTCAATTTATATGGGTAATGGAGAGTCGATAAATAATACTCATATTGGAGTTGCATGTATTAAAGGGAAAAAGAAACTTCATCTTAATAATCTTCTAAGAGTTCCCCAAATAAAGAAAATCCTCTTGAATGTATCCTAATTTGCTAGCGACAATCAAGATATGTTGAATTTCACCCTAATTTATGTCTATAGAGATTTACTAAGTAAAAAAAGTTCTTTTGTAGGGTGAAGTACATAAAGGATTATACAGATTCAAAGTTGTCAAGTCCAGAAATGCAAAGACAGTTGGTGTAATATGTTCAGATCAGGTTTTTAAAAATAAGAATGTTCTTGATGTATGGCATAGCAAATTAGGGCATCCTAATGTAAGCACTGTAAAGAAAGTCTTGAATAGCAAAAATATCTCTTTTTAAAATGTTTATTTACCATATATATGTACTTACTATCAGATGGCAAGAGCGACAACCTAAGTATCTTTGGTTCAACCACTAATTATAACAGACCACTAGAACTTGTTGCCACTAATCTTTAGGGACTAGCATCTATAAATTCAAATTATGGATACAAGTATTATGTCTTGTTTATTGATGCTTACACAAGATAAACTTGGATTTATTTGCTCAAGTTAAAATCAGAGACATACAACGCAGCAGTGCATTTTATCAACTAAGCAGAAAAACAATACAACCAGCCATTGAAAGTAATTTAGATAAATGGGGGTTCAGAATTCTACACCAGTGTGTATCTGATCAATAGGCTACCTACCAAAGTACTGCAATACAAGATCCCAATTGAGATGTTACCCAACAAAAAGCTTGATTATCAAGACTTGAAGACCTTTGGATGCTTATGCTTTCCATACTTAAGGCCTTACAACGCACACAAGCTGCATTTCAGATCATCACCCTGCACTTTTCTAGGCTACACAACCAATCAAAAAGGATGTAAATGCTTAGATAGCATTGGGAAGATATTTATATCAAGGTATGTTGTGTTTAATTAACTTATGGTTCCCTTTGCAAATATAAACATCAAGACTACTCAAAAGGTGCATAACTCAAAGCATCAATTCCCATAATACCTGTATACTCAGAATGAAGCGGTGGAAAGGATGGTAGAAATGCTCAGGAAAACTCGAAACCGCAGCACATTATGTCAATAGCAGACCATGTCATAATGCAGTCGATCCTCCTGATCATTCCAATCACATCACTTAAAACAACTCCAGTAACAAAGGTGATTCAGAATATGATGAAGTTCAATCACCTTCTTCTCAACAACTCAGTGAAGCTGACACGGGTCAAGAACAAATTCATACAAGGAATGAACATCATATGATAGCAAGAGCCAAAAGTGGAACTTTTAAACCCAAATTATACACAGTAGTGCTAACTCATGATGAACCAACTACATATAAAGAGGCGGTAAAGAATGAAAAATGAGACTAGCCATGGATGAGGAATGCAGATCTCTGATAGAAAAAAATACATGGACCATTATGCCCATACAAATAACAAGAATATTATTGGGTATAAGTGGACTTATAGGTAAAATGAAACTCTGATGATTCTATATCAAAATATAAAGCAAGACTAGTTGCAAAAGCCTACCACAACAATATGGATTTGACTTCAACGAGACATTTTCTCCAGTGGTTAAACCAACAACAATCAAAGTTGTACTCACTATAGCACTTCATAACAACTGGAAAATAAGACAACTTGATGTCAACAATGCATTTCTGAATGGTAAATTACAAGAGGAAGTCTATATGGAACAACCATAAAGACAAGATAAGTTAGCAATAATGGATGGTATGCAGACTACACAAAGCATTATATGGGCTTTAGTAAGCACCAAGCTATGGTATGATAAATTAAAGATAACTTTGATCAAGCTTGGCTATAAACCAACCAAGTTAGACAATTCATTATACACAAAAGCAAAAGAAATGCAATAACATATATACTTGCATATGTGGATGATTTCATAATCATTGGAAGTAATGATAGTGAGATTAGCAGTATTATTCATCATTTAGAAATAAAATTTTCAATCAAAGATCTTAGAAATTTTATTTATTTCCTAGGAATAGAAGTCAGCAAAGGATCAGATGCTGTGCCAATTCTATGCCAAAGAAAATACGTATCAGAAATTCTAGTCAAAGCAAAAATGGATCAAGCTAAAGCAATACCTACTCCTAAGGTCAGTAATCTACATTTATCTATAAATAAAGGTGAATCCATAACCAATGAAAAACAATACAGAAGTATAGTGGATGCTCTACAATATATCACTATAACAAGACCTGAGATATCATTTAGTGGAAAAAGGTGTGCCGATTCATGCAAAAACCATTAGATGAACACTGGAAAACAGTGAAACATATTTTAAGGTATCTAAAATGTACAATTATAACGACCCGGTATTTGGTGCCATTCGCATCCGCACATGTAAGACTTGAATTGCTCAAAATATCAGATTGTTAATTTATATTCGGCAAAACTCAGCATATACATTAAATAAATCAATCACAGAATCACAGACACAGAGTAATAAAGTAATAAGCAGCGGAATAGATAAATAGTAGTTCATGAAGCTACTATATAACAACAGAGTTTGAAATAAAATACAACAGAATATCTCAAATACAATGTAGTCTCGAATACAAACAGATGACAAATCTGAACAAAACCACTGGATAGCTGAAAGCTAAATAGATACGGATGGACCTTTAAGTGAAGCTCCAACTCCAAAGGTGAGTCTCAAATGCTGTGACACTCAATCTGACCCGAGCATAAAGAAAAACACAAAACACCCGAGTCAGGATTAACATTCTTATATCAATAAATCCAACTAAAGTGAAATATCAACTGAAATCAAGTAACTTAAAGGATGTTTGGGATGGCCATCCTTTAAGGATCCGTGGAACTATCTACTATGTAGTACAGTACGCTATTATAATATGTCTATAGTAAAGTAAACTATTAAAATAGCGTAAGGCGTTACCCATATCCCCCTTAACACATTTTTATATATTCCCATAGTCTATACAGTACCGTAATTCCTCATTAAACTGGAGGGCTATCAGAGGGCACTCCATAGGTATGGTACAAACCAAACTCGTAGAAGGCGCGCTAGGGCATGCGACAAGGCACTCGAGGCAATGCCAGGGTAGATATACCGTTTGTGGATCCGGACTGGTGGTAATACATAGCAGCTACTACCGCCCACCTCGTGACATACTCCTAAATCAAAGGGTGCAACCAATCAAATCACAAAAGCAATAGAATGGTATCGAAGAAATGTGTCCGATCGGAGGAATGTCCTCACTTGGCCCGGCATGGCTCATGTAGCCACATCAAGCTGACTCACGGGAATCAGGGCTACGTAAATACCATACAGAATCGTCACCAAACCATCCTACTTCATTCTGGAATCTCCACCCCATACACAGTTGTTAAAGTGGTTTTCGGTATTGGCAGAGAGTATGACAATATCTGATCCCGGTCTCTTTAACAAGCAAACGCTTATTTCACACCGTGGTCATTTCTTTCAGATAGTTTATACTTCATATCAAAACATCATATTCATTTCAAAACCATATCAATTTGATATCATTATTTACTTTAAATAATATTCATTTCCAGAATCGTAACACTTAAAAAAATTATAACACTTTCGAAATCATAACACTTTGAAACCATAGCACTTCTGTAATCATAACAGTTTTGAAATCATAACACTTTTGACTTGCACAGTTTAGATATTGAAAAGAATATATATAATAAATAGTTATGAATTTAAAATAGTTCATATATTAAAATAATTTATATATTTAAAATAGTTTATATATTAAAAATACTTTATATAATAAAATATAGTTTCGTCCAATTTCGCAAATCGATTTAAATCATCTCAAATTCCACAAATTCAATTTAAATCAATTCCAGCTTAACCATTTCAACTTAAAGCTCACAAATTCAAGTTTAAATATTCAAACCTCTATAATATAAATTTCATTTATATTTCAACATTTATCTTTAATTTTATTCAAATCAGAAAGTATTCACTTAATCATTTTAATAACAATTTATAAAAATCCCGATTTATAAATTTAAATCAATATTATATATCCAATATCAATTTTTTTTAAATTGAGAATATTCATTTAATCACTTTTTATCAAATCAAGTTGTAAATCATATTTTCAAATTCTCAAAATCAGTAAGTTCAAATAAGTTCTTATTCAATTATTAACCAATTTAAATTTATAGTCAACATTAATTTTTCTTTCCAACCTTTATTTTTAAAGTTATAAATCTATTTTAAAATATTAATATAAATTTTTAAATAAATATTTTAAAACATATTATATACTAATTAAATTAAATTTTATTAAATTAAGTCTTATTATTAATTGTATTTTGTATTAGATCTTATTTTATATATTTTTTAAAATAATAAAACTATAAGAAAACCTTAAAATTTATATTTTCAAAACTAACTTATAAATTAAAATTTCCAAGACATATTATTTTAAAAATCTAGATTTTATACATATATAAAATAGTCTGTATATATTATATATTTAATATTAAAACCATATATTTCCTTTCAAAACTTTGGAAATCATTTTTCAAAATATAGACCAACGGTGTCCGTATAAAATTTTCTATCCTAGGGTCAAGTGGTACGGATATTTATAATTTCAATCCGCAATTTAAACATCTACGGATATATATCATTTCATCCCGCAATCCCAAATTCAAAGTCAATGAAAATCGCTTGGGTTTATCATTTCAACCCATAACGATTTTCTCCTATTCTACAAGATCGTTCGGGTATGTATCATTTCAACCCATAGGGAATTGTAAATTAATAGGGAACTTGCAGAGTGAGAACAAATATGATAAAATATAACATATCAATAATAGGCATATATCATCGGTGATAAACTAAATAAAATATACACAACAGGATATGGTGTCATATCTCACAGGTGAACAATTACAGATAATAGCATATCATATATAGCAATTATAAACTTAACAGTTCAATTTCGCAGCATATTTCAATTGTCGTTTCAAGTTAAATCAAATTTAATAAATATAAGAATGTTAATCGTGAGTGATTGCTCAACTTCCAAGGCTAGAAATAATAGACAATGAAATGAGTTATGAATCCAAGTACGAATTCCAAAGCAAAGCAAGATTGGCACGAATTTGACGACAAAGCTGATAAATAAGAATTGATGAAAACGAGCCAGAACCATCTTGATATAACTGAAACAAAATATACGTTATAATTTTTCTGTAAAACCAATTTTTAAAACATACATTTAAAATAAGATATATATATATATATATATATTCCTAAACAGATCATAGATACACTTATGAAAATTCATATATAAAAAAACAAACAGATTTATAGTTTATATTTATATATACAACAAACAACTTACTTTATTATAAATTATATACAATACCACAGATCAAATATAAATTTATATAAACATATATATACTTATTTAAAATCAACATACTTATATATATCATATTCAAAATTTATTACTGACAATATATATATATATGTATACATACACATACATATCTACACTGCCATATACATAAAATCAAAATTTAAACGCATAGGATAAAACACATGTTTCAAATCTATGACATATATATATTTCTTCGTTTCTATGTATGTACAGTATTCGAAACCCATAACAAAAATCAACCTATATGCTGATATGTAAAAACCACAAAACAATAAATACATACATACATATAAACTAATATATATATATAAAACTGTAACCAATGTATACTGATATGAACATGATATATATAACATATTATTATAACAAAGCAGGCATATGTTCAAAATCAAGTACATTTATATATATGCGTATTATATATAACGAAAACAAGTATGGGAAAGGAGGCAGTAGCAAGTTTGAGTGCAAACATATATATATATATATATATGCAAACATATACACGAACATCCGTTTAAACATAAACTACAAAATATATATATACAGCAGCTGTCAAAATAAAACACTGAGAAAATAAAATATGTACATAATATATACATAATACTAACATACATATGCATACCATTCAAGGAAAATGGGAAGAGAGGGTTCGACAGAGGTGGCAAGTTCTTCGGCCAGGGTGGTCGGTGAGGCTGGTGAGGTGGAAGGGGAGGGTGCAAGGTTTTGGGTGGCTGTTGTGGAAGGTCTCGGCCTAGGCTTTAAGGTGGAGGAGGGGCTACTGGAAAGGCATGGCTGGTGGGGTCAGGTGGAAGGCGTAGGGAGGAGATGATGGGTGAAGGAGTTAGTTAGTGGTGAGGCCAGAGGGCAGTAAGAGTTCGGCCAAGCTTGTGGGGAGGGAAGAAGGAGAAAGTGGGTGGTGGGGTGAGATGATCTAGTGGCTATGGGGCGGACCGTGGTGAGGCGAAGTAGAGGCGGAGGCAACGAGCGGGGTTTGGTGGCCGAATTTCATGTGGAGGGAGGTCGAAGTGACAATCTGGTATATGGAACAAGGAGGAAGCAGTTTTTTTTATAAATTAAAAATCAATAGAAGAAAAGAAAAAAAACATTTATCTATAATAATTTTCTCAAAGAAGAAGAATAAATAGAAAAGGCAGAGGAAGGAACAGGGGAAGGAAGTGGACCAGCTGGAAATAATAAATTGGAATAGGGAATCGTGACAGACAGAACGTTAAATTCTGAAAATGTAATAAAAGCCAAGTGGCCATTTATTTTAACGGTGGACATGGTCACCGGAAACCAAAAGGCTCAAACAGGAATCGATACGGTTCACCGTTTCGCAGATTTCATTGCGTAACGAGCGTCAAAACACACAAATGAATATACTATGGAGATTAACACGATGAGACGATCAAAACGGTACAAAGATATCGACGATACGATCATCCCATCAGAAGTCGATATTCGGTACCAAAAATGCTGCTAAAACGCCAAAAATAAGATAAATGGAGCAATAGCATTTCAATTTTAACGAAACGAAATATGGCATCTCACTTAGAAGATGATAAACATTTTTATTATATAAAAATATTCAGCTTTGAAAAATATTTTATTATCGTCTAATATTAACTGATTTAAATTTAAATAAAATTACACAACAATAGACTTTCATATTTTCTGATGAAAATTTACCATTTACTATGTTTATATATATGTATTACAAATATCAAATTTTTATTTCCAAATTTTATTATTTAAAAATTTCACAAAAATTTAATTTAAATTACGTTATTATAACCATTAAAATTTACGGGTTGTTACAACAATAAATCAAGGCATTTGTATAAAAGCATGCAAAACATTAGATATTCAAGGATACTCATACGCCGATTGGGAAATAGATTCAGATGATCGCAGATCAGTAACTAGATACCATATAAATTTGGGTGAAAATCCAGTATCGTGGTGTTCTAAGAAGCAGCCAACCATCTCCAAATCTAGCACTGAAGTAGAGTATAGGAGTATTGCAAGCACCACTACAGAAATCATATGGCTCGAACCTCTACTCGGCGAAGTAGGAATTCAAGAGAACGCTAATAGTTCGATGTGGCAATCTAAGCACGTCTTAATCTCATCTAATTTTCTTCTTTACTCATGAACAAAACACATTGGAATAAACTTGTATTTTGTTCGTGAACAAGTAATCAAAGGGAAATTGAACATAAATCATCTTCCAATTGCATATTAGAGGGCTGACATACTTACAAAACCCTTATCAACTAAGAATTTTGCAAGATTGAAGTCAGATCTGAAGCTTGAGAATGTCGGTAGAAGAAAAAGGGGAAAAGAAACCCAAGATCTAACTGACCGGGGGTAATAGAAATGAAACCCTAGCAGCAACATAGAAAACAACTTTATCTCTTAAGTGCTGATGTGTACAAGGGCATATTTGTAAATACTCCTATATACAACTGTATATTTTACATTTTTATTACCACTGTACACTATATATACGAGATATGTATCAATAGACCGGTATTAATTGTAATAAAGAAATATTAAATTCTTCTTCACATATTAGCCTTGTTTCTTTTATCGTCATAATGGAGAATACACAAATTGAGCTATCTTAGGGGAATCAATCTTGAAATACAAGCAATAAAAAATTTAATGGTAGAGAAGAAGATTAGGGCCCTGATTAATTAATAATGGCAATCATTTTAGACTAAAACTAGTCTGGAATGAAATAAGAAGACCCACAATACAGTCACTTAGGCAAAGTTTGCAGGGGATTGGATAAAAAAAGATGGTACTTGTAAATTTTATGTCATCTTTCAATCTCTTTCCAGGGAGCAAAGCCTAAAAATGAAGCTAATTTAACTGTGAGAGCAATGGCTAAATCATTCGAATCAGAAAGCTATTAAACTTCAGCAGACAGAACGTATCTAACACATCAAGCAGCCGCAAAAGGAGGAACCCATTAATATAGCCTACATGCAAAACCAAAGCAAGAAAAGAATCATATAGAGCAAATAAGAAAACAAACAGGATTTAAAACAGACATAGATTTGGGATTCATAAAAGCCGTAAAGACGAACAGTATGAAAGGCATAGGCTTTTGAAAGATCTACCAAGGTGACATGTAAGCGAGATTAACTAAAGTATTGTTGCCAAGCTTGAGAATTAGCCATAAAAAGGAGCATGAACTCTGATCTACACACTAGTGGATGTGTAGTGGAGTATGTGATTTGTTTGTAGCAATGAAGAAATAGTTTTCAAAGTAAAAGAATTGAATGAAGTGTCTCCTTTAAAGGTGTTAACGCCAAAAATGGATCAACATTCAAGATTGAGTTGTAGAAAACATGTAAGACTTAGATCTAGCAGATAATAATGAAAATAACATAAGATAAGTAAAGGAGACAGAAGTTTTATAGTGGTTCAGTAATCTCTAGCCAACGTCCACTTTATAGTTTTGTTGATTGTTGATTTTATAGAGTCCATCTGAGATTACAAGAGTATTGAAGGGGGAATAAGTCACTAGTAATGGGTTAAATAGATTCTAAGTCCTAGAATTACTTAGATTATCTGCCTTAGTGACTATTATATGAAGGATGAAGATGAAGAAGAGGCAGAGTTTTCGCATAGTGATAGGAGAAATCAGATCCTCTTATAGTTGCACCATGAGTTGTATTTATAGAAGAAACAGTCATGTTGGATCAGAAGTCCGCATGGAACAGAGTCCAGAGATCGGCCAAAAGTCACGTGCAAAATTGTAGATCTTCATGAATTAACCAAACATTTCGGTACCGACTTACACATGTCAGTGCCGACATGTTTCCTTAGTTCGAATCACTTCGAACTTTCCTGCATCCTTCTTCCTACTTCATTTTGCGGTGTCCCATGTTGTTTCAATCGATTATTGGTTGAATTGTGATTATTGTTCCTTCATCGCTTGGTTTATTTTGCTTTTTTAGCTGTTAACTCTTGTATTCTTGGAATTGGTTATCCAAAACCCTTGGAAATCAATTAGACACATATATGTGGAATAGATAACAACTCGTGTGAAGTTGGAGTGGAGGATGTGGAGCAAAAACATGTCGTCATAAACAAGTCATCCAAACAAGTCGTTGTAAAACATGTCGGTATAAGACATGTCGATGCCGACATGTTTCCTTAGCGTATTTTTAGTTGAAACTTTCCCGAGCTATTTTCTTGCTTCATCTAACTGTGCTTGTTAATTTTCAAGTCATTTCGTCTTTAACTTACTTGAGGCTGTCTAAAGGTTGGAGTGCTTGGAGTTCGGTCCTAGAGTTTTGTGTGTCAGACCCGAGTTATACTTGCTTGGAGTCCGACTTGAGAGTTTTATGTGTTTGCCCAAGTTCTACTCAGTAATGATTGCTTAGAGTTTGAACTAAGAGTTTTATGAGTCAAACCTGAAAAAAAACAATTTGGCACCACATTGTTTTTCAACTCAGGTTTTTCTTCATTTTCCTAGGTTTAGCTCAGGTCTGACTTAGGTCCGACCCCAAGCGACAAGTTGAAAAACTCAAGTCAACTTGCTCATTTTTTAATATTTCCTTTTTCTTGTCTTTTTATGATGTTTCCAAAGTCCTTGAATCGTTTTATCTTCGTTTTGACGTTCTAACTTTCATTTGAAATTGGCTATGTCCAAAACCCTATTAATACTTGTCTCCTAGAGTATGATTTCGTTGAAAACAAAGCATGCTCTGGATCAAGACAAGTTCTGATTTTTTGTCCCTTGGTTCCGGACAGTCGTTCAGAAATTTCATCGAAGCATTGCTTTTGTACCTTAGACATTCCTTCAACCATTTTGAATAATTAGAATTCTATTCTTCACTCTTTGTGCTAAGGAGAAGATCTATACTCTGGAGATTGTTACATGCCTTAGATGAGCATTCTCTCTCTTTGCTATGTATTGTTTTCATTTTTGCTTTCTATTGCCCCTGTTAGAACTTTTGGCTCCTGCCATTGAGTGAAATTTACCCAAAGTCGGAGGACTGGCAATCGTTGTAGCGATGGTGATGATGGCGGTGGTAGTGCAACCGACTGCTTCTTAGTGGAGATAGTCAATGTTTGGGTTATGCTTAACCTATGATGGATCTCAAGCTTTCCTTGGCTCGTATTCATGCCGCTTGCATTCCAATAAGATGGTTCACTTCAAGAATGGCCGTGTTGGATGGTTCCATTGCTACGCTTTTCCTTTTTGATCACTTCCAACAATCCTGAAAAGGAAAGCTTTTTGTGTCACTCCGTATAGTGGCTCTATTATCGATTTCTTATCAATAATCTTAAAGTATGATGTGACTCATTTTTCTAGCATGAGCGAGTCTACACAGGATGGTCCATTCGTGACGTTCGAGACAGCAGACTCACTTTGCATAGATAATACACTGCGCTTGCCCCAATCAATGCTCAAAACCCGACTGATCAACATACGTCAACTTCGCTTGGATTTCAGGCATTGGTCATTCAGGGATATTATTCAAAGTAAAACATACTTGACAGTATTGAACGCTAAGTTTTGTTGTTTATAATTACTTTTTGGTCATTCTGTCTTTAGTCTGACGAAGGAACTTTCACTCCTCCAGAAGCCGGATCCTTCGCAACTTAGGCTTCGCCTTTTATTCCTGTCATACCTGGACAACTGATTACGACTAAATTGTATGGCACAATTGTGCTTGTAGGCCTCCTCCTCTAAATGAGTAGCCAACTTTAAGGGTCTTGGATGAAGAGGGAAAGGCAAGTAGGGATTCCCCAAGGCTTATTAGCATGTCGGTCTTCTCCTTGACCGTATGGTTCGTACTATTTGTTCTTGCCTTAAATAGGTCGCACTTTTGTTGGGGTAGCCCCAGCTATCTTGCAACTTCATGCATATAAATGTAGTTATGTTCTGTTATTCGGCCTTGTATATAATGGCGGATAATCCCAGTTCGGTGCGACTCTTGACTATTACAGAGCAGCATATGGGATGTTCATTTCCTCATTGGAGATCTTTGTCATAAACTAAATCTTGTTCATTGAACATATTTTCTTTTTAGAATGCTTGGCTTTGGGTAATTTTCTTAGTAGTACTTAGACATTATGGGGAAAATTATTCAGCCGCCCCTTGTTTAAGTGAGCTTCCACAACCTCGAACATGGATTGGGAAAAGTTCGATAGTACTTGTTTTTAATTTCTTTGTGACTATCCTTGCTTATCCTCGACCAAAGATGTCTTGGTTGGTCCCCGGCCCTGTTGTTAAAGTCCGGTCAGGCACTAGTTTCGATTTTTGACAAGTAGTGCGCGAACTAGTGGATTCCAATTGTACTTCCTTAAAGTTATATATTTTCGAGGATCAATAGAATTCTTGAAGGTCGGTGCTTGGCATTGCCAATCTCTAGAAAATGGTAGATTCCCGTAGGTTGTGCATGAAATTGCAGTCATGCATCAATTCCTATCTTTGGAAACTTGCACATTAATGACTCAAATCTGAGCCTTTCAGTACTGAGAGGTTCCTCTTGGTATCAAGAACTTTTGGTTCACTTCTTCCATTTGCCTATTTTTCTTTTATTTCACTGTGATCATGGCAAGCGATTTTGGTTCGCCACCGGTTGTCGATTGCAAGGATAACATATTTTGCTCTTTTCGTCGGCGCCGTGCGCACGTCGATAATGTTAATTCCCCTCTCTTTCCAGTTTCCAGAATCCAGTTTGCACACCAGTCTCTATCTCCGAGGACAGGTGGGTTAATTGCTTGATTTCAAGCATTGTCTTTTCTTACTACCACACCTTCTTGTAGGATCGTTTTCACCCAAGAGGGGGGTGAATAGGGTGATACTAATAATAATAAAAATTAATGCGGAAATAAAAACAATAACAATAAATAATGCAGAAGAGATCACACAAAAATTTACCCAGCTTCGGCAAAACCCTACCTACGTGCTGCCCCCAAGGTTTCTACTAGAAATTAAGTAGTCAGACGCTTACACACGTAAACTTGCAACACCCGCTAATGACTAACCTAACTCTACGCTCAAAACCCTGCCACAACTCAGCCACTAAGTTGCAAATTCTCGAACTACACTACCGTAGTTCGTAACCTAGTTACACAACTAGAGTTTCACAAATTTTAAAAGAAAATACAAAATAAAATAAACTAAACAAAATAAAACCCTAAATATAATTAAGCCCAATAAAGGAAATAATTAAAGCCAGCCCAATAATAATTTAAAAGAGACGATCTTCTCTTTTATTTTCTTCTGAGTAAAAATGTTGGTCGTTCTTTGTTCGTTCCTCTTCAAAAGCTAGGGTTTCATTCGATTGAAGCTTCGCTTGAAAAATTGATCGATCAAAATATGGTTTCACTTAGTGACTTCATTAATTGATTCTCTGGCCTTGATTGTTCGCGGTAGCTCCAATTTTCTCGAGCACGAATGATAAGAATGGTATGCAATTTTATCCCCTTTTTGATTTTGATTACACTCGACTTTGATTCGAGTTTTGTGATTTATTGCTCTGGTATTTTTCTTAAACTCGAATCTCACCCTTTTTGCTGATGATGTAAATTGGGTTATATAGGGATGAAAACCCTATATTTACATTCGTATAAATCTTTTTGAATTTGTCACGTTGCGATGCTCGGCCACTGATTTTTGATTGGATATTTGTGATAAATTTTTGACTTGTTCGTGTTGAATTTGCTTGAATATTTTTCAAAGTAGGTTCCGTCCTTTTCTCCTATTACTTCAGTACTTTGAATATTGATATAAACTGGCTTTTGGCTATTACTTGTTCGTACGACCAATTGCTGAATTTTTGTTTGTTAATTCTATTTGAACACATTTCTTGACTTTCATCAAACCGCTACTGTTAATTACTTTAAAACTGATTCACACTGTTATTGTTCGAATTGCTACTGTTCATTGTATTTTTTGAGTTTCATCTGTGCAGTTTGGTTGCCTTTGACTGGTTCACCACTTTGTTATGTGAGCATGTTGAAGTTGAGTGATTGCATATCCATTGTGCACATCCCTGTGAACTGCTTGTAATGCTGGTTTGTACTTATGGTCTGGTCATTTCATTTGAACACATTGTTGCATTTAGTGTTTATTGATCGTGCACATCCATACTAGTCAGTTTGCTACATGTCATTTCATTCATGTTATACTTGTACTTGTGTTCTATGTGGTATACGTGTCACTGTCTTTGCCTGGAGTTGAATTGTGTACACATCCATGCTCCAGTTTGCTTGCATTGTTTTCAGACTTCGAGTCTTTATGTGGTGCTGCTACATGTATGTTTCTGCTCTTGGTTCAAGCATCTTGGAAGACAAACTTTTTTAAATATGTTAATGGTTTGATCTTGCTTTTGGCTTGTTGTTGCTTTAGTCTAGTTGCATACTTGAATGCCTGCACTTGGTTGCACTGTCCACTTGGAGTCTGGTTCAAGTGTTCATGTTCATGTAGAACTGATATTGGTTCTACATGCTCTGGTCTTTGTGAAGTTCATGCCTTTGAGTGTTGCAGTTGCATGTGTGGTTGTGTCCTAATCTGGATCATGTTGTCATGTGGTCCGGTCTGGTATATGAGTGTTGTTACCAGTTTGACATATGCATTTTGGAGTCTCATGTGTGTCGAAACTGAAATGTTGCATTCCTTTTGTAGTTTGTTGCCTTTGTAACTAATGTCCAATTGCATGTCTTCAGTCAGTGTACATTTGTTTGTCTTGAATGCTTTGACTGAGGCTTCACTTCCATGCTCTGTTGTCACCTCTTGAAATCTGGTTTGACCATGTGTATATTTGAAGTGTTGTATGTTGTTTTGCATGCACCTGAGTTGAATCCAGCTTTGGCTTGGGTTTGACCTTATGCTCATCTATCCCTGTAGTTTTAACAAGCAAGTGTATATTGGTGTGCACGGCCTTGTGGCATGTACAGTGATACACTATGCATTTCACAAGTTGTTCGTGTATGATGAATTCAAAAGAAATAAACGATGACGAACAACCTAAATAAATGAGGCAAATAATATTTTCAAAACACACACTTCATTTTGAACTGCAAAATATTTCTTTTTCAATTTTACTGCATTAGCAGTTATTTTGCAGATAATTCAGATGCGGGATACAAACTGGAATAGAGTTGAAGATCAAATACGAGTGTTGAGTGAATATGTAGTGAAGTGACATTGTAAATTGAAAAATGTGTTGTAATTGAAATTGTATTATAATTGAAAATGTACAAATGTAGTGGGAGCTCAAATTTGTACTATTTGTTTGAATAAAATATTTGTTTGAATTTGAATTCTGTGTTATTTATTTTATCCAACAAATATTTATTTAATATGTGAAAAATAAAATAGTACAATAACACATACATTTAAACGAATATATATATGTTTATTATCATCGAACAAAAATCATATACTAGCATATTCTACAATCTCCCCCTTTTAATGATAACAAACATATATTAAGATTTTGACTCTATTAAATGTATTTGATTTTGATGAATTCCATTTGCTCCCCCTACTTGAATGCTCCCTCTACGACAAAGCTCCCCCTTCACATATGCATGAAAATAAATAAAAAAATATGCAAATGAACCTAGATGGGAATATGCAAATAAAAAAATATGACTTGACTTATTTGGCAAAATCTCAACTTCTCTCTCCCCCTTTTGTTAACAGCAAAAGCGTAATAGTTTTAGAAAAATAGAGATAAAGTGATAGACATTAATACAACATTAATACCTAATCGAGTATAAATATTAAATTTCAATAAAAAATCAAACAAAAATCATAAATACTCTGTTAGGCGCATATTCCACTTTAGAGTGATAGGAGTGATGTCGATATAAAAACCATATAGTTGTATCTATATGTGGTATATTTATGATAGAAATTTCAATACTTACTAACCATGCATAACCGTTTGGACTTTTAAATGAGATTAGTAGTATTCCCAATTTTTAAAAAAATGAATTTCAGGTATCTTCTAACCACGCATAACCGTAAGGACTTTTAAATGGGATTAGAATCAACTCGTCTATTTAATAATCAATTTTGACATGTGTTCCATACATGCATAACCGTGAGGACTTTTAAATGAACATGAAAGCACATAATCAAAGATTCCAAGTAATTCATCCATGCATAACCGTGAGGATTTTTAAACGAGAGTGAATACTTTGGATGTTTTTATTGCTAATTTTTTTTTCAAATTTCCCGTTTAAAATACCACATTTTGACATACTATATTGGTTTTTGATGAGTGATGGTCGTTAGAAATATGATAGAAATAGAGATGGTCATGGAATTTTTACCAATCGAAGTTATTACAAATTTTGATTAAATTTTTAAAGAAATTTAATAAATATACTATCTCAAGTCATACTGTATAATTAATATCAACACTCATCACATTTTTTCAGTCGCTATTTTCCTTATCGATAATCAGTAGGGAGTCAGATTAGTTAATGTATTCATTTAAGATCAAATCCAAAAATAAATATAAAATCAAATTTCTAAAATTCTAAATCTGAAACGAAGTCAACAAAAAAACTATTTTCTGGAAGTGGTTTTATGAAAAATATGTCCGCCAATTGAAATCAGTCGAAATGAAAAATATGCAGATATTTTCTTTGAAAATGTGATGCAACTAATGAATGTCCCTACATAAAACACATTCCACTAGTAATTTTTCTATCAACTAAACTACCAGTGTAATCTGCATCTGAATTCCCCTTTGACTCAAAGTCATCATTAGATAGATATCATAAACCAAACCGTGAAATGTGCAACAAATACCTTATAATCATTTTACGGCATTTAAAATGAGATTCATTTGGATATGATTGAAACTGTGTACACAAGTAAGTAGAGAACACAATGTCTAGAAGCAATAAGATGAAGAAGTGATCAATCATACCTCGATGTTTCTTTTTGATCAACTACCTTACCTTTTTCATCCTTGTCAAATTTAACGGCGATGATCAAAATTTTCTCAGTTGATCATTGGCTGATTAAAATCAGATTATGGTGCAGATTTTCAACATATAATACATCATTTGACCCATTTTAACTCTGCCACCTTTGTAATTCTCTAGGCTAAGGAAACTTTGATTTGTCGCCCGTCGTGTACCTGGAACAGCCTAAATCCAGGTACCACTCTTGTTGTTCCTTAGCCTGCCACCACACATAGACGAGGAAAGATTTTTGTGACCTATTTGTTTTTATAGGTTCATTATTGTGAAAAACATGTTTGAGTAGAACCAAAACAGTTTATGTTTGTTCCTTTTGGCACCCAGATTTGTTTGACTTTAAGGGATTTTATATTCATGCCTTTTGGAACCCAGATTGGTATGGTTTTCACATGTTTGGGTCTAAACCAGCAATTGTTTTGATTGTGTCCAATATTTCTATAAATCGTGCACTTGAAATTGACATGATTAGTTTCACTTCTAACACGTTCAGATTAAGTATACTCAAATCCTTGTTTAACAATATTAACAGTTTGTTTCCCTAATAGCATATTTAGCGATCTTTCTCCTTTGGAAAATTTTCCTAAAGTTGTAGACAATTGTTGGACTTGTGACTTAAGTGATTCTAGAATTTTCTCTCCTAGTATTTTCACTTTCTTTCAAAATCAGAATTTCATTTTCAAGAGATTTAATTTTAATTTCTAATTTTTTAATTTCTTCTTCAAATGATGGACAATTATCACACTTAGGGCTCTTATTTCGATAGCTTTTAACCAATTGATCAAGCTGCTTATTTAGTTATATCAAACTATCTCTTTGTGATTCAATTTTAGTGTACTTCTCCCTAAGTCTTTCAAAATAGCCATTTTCCTCATAAAAATATATAAGTGATTCCGAATGAGTAAGTTTTTATACCTCGCTTGGCTCGTCATCATCGGTTTCACTTATTTCTCCTTGAAGACACATATCTGCTTTTTCACTCTCACTGTTAATGCTTTCATTATCATCTTCATCACTTTTATTCCAAGTGGCTGCAAAACTTCTCCTTTTTCTTTCCTTTGCTGAGTCGATTTTGAGGACAATTTGGCTTGATATGACCTGGTTTATTGCAATTGTGACAAATGATTTCCTGATCTTCTTAGTTATATAGAACTCTGACGTTCTATTTTTCAGTTGTTGATTTAGGACAGTATTTCCATATTTGCGGTTCCACCTTTTGAATCTCTTTATTATCAATGCCAATTCAGCTGCTCCATCCTCATCATCACTTTCAGTTGTTCCTTTGAGAACTATTGATTTCTTTCGAGTATCACCTCCTTCACGTTCTTCCTTGAATTTGATTTCTAGCTCATAAGTGGTGAGATTTCCGATGAGTTCTTTGACTTTAATATGTTTCAAATCCTTCGATTCTTGAATAGCAATCACTTTTGCTTTAAAATTTCGTGGTAGAATTCTGAGGATTTTTTGGACTATTTCCAATTCTATGTATGGTTTTCCAAGAGCTTTTGATTTGTATACGAGATTAGAAAGTCGTCTATACATTTCTTTGACGCTTTCATCCTTTGCCATTGTGAAGTTTTCGTGTTCACTACTGAGCATGGCAAGGCGAGATTCTTTGACTTGGGTGGTTCCTTCATGAGTCACTTCGAGTGTGTGCCAAATTTCCTACGCAGTTAGACAATGTGAGACACGATTAAATTCAGTTTGATCTAATGAATAAATAATAGAATTCATAGCCTTAGCATTTGCAAATTGCAATTTATTTTCTAGATCTGTCCATTGATCCATCGGTTTTTCAACTTCTTGATTATCTACCACTACGATTGGTGTCCTATATCATGTTTTAACAATATTCCACACATCTATGGTTTTCAAAAAAAAAATTCATCCTAGTTTTCCAATAAGTATATTCACCATTGAACATGGGTGGTCTAACAATGGACCGACCCTCGGCAAAAGCATTATTAAAAGAAGCCATTTAAAAAATCAAAATTTTAATTTAAAGAAAAAATCAAAATTTTAATTGGAAGAAAAAAAATCAAATTTTTAATGAAAAATTATTTTTGTTGCTAGCTCTGATACCACTTGCAGGATCATTTTCACCCTAGAGGGGGATGAATAGGGTGATACTAATAATAATAAAAATTAATGCGGATATAAAAACAATACCAGTAAATAATGCAGAAGAGATCACGCACAAATTACCCTGCTTCGGCAAAACCCTGCCTACGTGCTGCCCATAAGGTTTCTACTAGAAATTAAGTAGTCAGACGCTTACACACGTAAACTTACGACATCCGCTAATGACTAACCTAACTCTACGCTCAAAACCCTGCCACAACTCAGCCACTGAGTTGCGAATTCTTGAACTACACCACTGTTGTTCGTAACCTTGTTACACAACTAGAGTTTCACAAATTTTAAAAGAAAAATACAAAATAAAAAAACTAAACAAAATAAAACCCTAAATATAATTAAGCCTAATAATGGAAATAATTAAAGCCGACCTAATAATAATTTAAAAGAGACGGTCTTCTCTTTTATTTTCTTTTGAGTAAAAATGTTGGCCGTTCTTTGTACGTTCCTCTTCAAAAGCTAGGGTTTCATTCGATTGAAGCTTCGCTTAAAAAATTGTTCGATCAAAATATGGTTTCACTTAGTGACTTTGTCAATCGATTCTCTGGCCTTGATTGTTCGCGGCAGCTCCAATTTTGTCGAGCACGAATGATAAGAATGGTATGCAAATTTATCCCCTTTTTGATTTTGATTACACTCGACTTTGATTCGAGTTTTGTGATTTATTGCTCCGGTATTTTTCTTGAACTCGAATCTCACCCTTTTTGCTGTATGTAAATTGGGTTATATAGGGATGAAAACCCTATATTTACATTCGTATAAATCTTTTTGAATTTGTCACGTTGCTATGCTCGGCCATCGGTTTTCGATTGGATGCTTGTGATAAATTGTTGACTTTTTCATGTTGAATTTGCTTGAATATTTTTCTTAGTAGGTTCAATCCTTTTCTCCTATTACTTCGGTACTTTGAATATTGATATAAACTGGTTTTTGGCTATTGCTTGTTTGTACGACCAATTGCTGAATTTTTGTTTGTCAATTCTTTTTGAACACATTTCTTGACTTTCATCAAACTGCTACTGTTAATTACTTTAAAACTGCTTCACACTGTTATTGTTCGAACTGTTATTGTTCATTGTATTTTTTGAGTTTCATCTATGCAGTTTGGTTGCCTTTGACTGGTTCACCACTTTGTTATGTAACATGTTGAAGTTGAGTGATTGCATATCCATTGTGCACATCCCTGTGAACTGCTTGTAATGCTGGTTTGTACTTATGGTCTGGTCATTTCATTTGAACACTTTGTTGCATTTGGTGTTTGTTGATCGTGCACATCCATACTGGTCAGTTTGCTACATGTCATTTCGTTCATGTTATACTTGTACTTGTGTTCTATGCTGTATACCTATCACTATCTTTGCCTGGAGTTGAATTGTGTACATATCCATGCTCCAGTTTGCTTACATTGTTTTCAAACTTCGAGTCTTCATGTGGTGCTGCTACATGTATGTGTCTGCACTTGGTTCAAGCATGTTTGAAGCCAAACTTTTGTACATTTGTTGATGGTTTGATCTTGCTTCTGGCTTGTTATTGCATTAGTCTGGTTGCATACCTGAATGCCTGCACTTGGTTGCACTGTCCACTTGGAGTATGGTTCAAGTGTTCATGTTCATGCAGAACTGATGTTGGTTCTACATGCTCTGGTCTTTGTGAGGTTCATGCCTTTGAGTGTTGCAGTAACATGTGTGGTTGTGTCCTATTCTGGATCATGTTGTCATGTGGTCTAGTCTGGTATATGAGTGTTGTTACCAGTTTGACATATGCATTTTGGAGTCTCATGTGTGTCGAAACTAAAATGTTGCATTCCTTTTGTAGTTTGTTGCCTTTGTAACTAATGTCCAATTGCATGTCTTTAGTCAGTGTACATTTGTTTGTCTTAAATGTTCTGATTGAGGCTTCACTTCCATGCTCTATCGTCACCTCTTGAAATCTGGTTTGACCATGTGTATATTTGAAGTGTTGTATGTTGTTTTGCATGATCCTGAGTTGAATCTAGCTTTGGCTCGGGTTTGACCTTGTGCTCACCTGTCCCTGTAGTTTTAACAAGCAAGTGAATATTGGTGTGCACGGCCTTATGGCATATAAAGTGATACACTGTGCATGTCATAAGTTGTTTGTGTATGATGAATTCAAAAGACATAAATGATGACGAACATCCCAAATAACTGAGGAAAATAATATTTTCAAAACACACACTTCATTTTGAACTGCAAAATATTTCTTTTTCAATTTTACCACGTTAGTGTTTATTTTGCAGATAATTCAGATGCGGGATACAAATTGGAATAGAGTTGAAGATCAAATACAAGTGTTAAGTGAATATGTAGTGAGGTGACATTGTAAATTGAAAATTTTGTTGTAATTGAAATTGTATTATAATTGAAAATGTATAAATGTAGTGGGAGCTCAAATTTGTACTATTTGAATTTGTAATAAAATATTTGTTTGAATAAAATATTTATTTGAATTTGAATTCTGTATTATTTATTTTATCCAAAAAATATTTATTTAATTATGTGAAAAATAAAATAGTACAATAACACATACATTTAAACAAATACATATATATGTTTATTATCATCAAACAAAAATCATATGCTAGCATATTCTACACTTCTGTATTCCTATGTAGCATATTTATTTACCGCAACTCTGTGCATGTAAATTATACTCTTGTAGTCATTTTGACATATTCTATTACATGGCTTTGTTTAAAATTATGGTGTAGCTTGGTTTAGCAAATTGCATGGCTATTCCTGTTTAGGCTGGGTCAAGTTTGTTTCAACTAAGTGTACGTGTATATGCCTCAGTCCATAGGGTTGATCACTCTGAATATTAAGTCCATGCATTTTCGGAAGACTAGGTTTCATGAGCAATTCGTTTGACTTCCCCCATCTGGCTCTCAGTCCTACTTTGGGATTGAGGAAGTCTAATGATCTAATTCCTAACTTTCCATGATTGTCTCTGCTTTCCCTTAGCCATGCGTGCCTTGCTCGACTACTAACGTTGTCACGAAAGTCTGGTTCATATGTCAGTTCCTATCTTCGAGAATTGGTAACTAAACTGCTTGGTTCCAAGCAAAATTTTCTCGAGGCAGCCTCTCTCTGGGCTGCATCAAAATTCTTTCTAAGATGAATGCTAGAAATTCGGTTGTGCACCAGCTTCAATCTCTAGAAACTAGCATACGAGCAGTCTGATCCTGGGGATTTCCCTTTGACCCTGCCTTATCTCTGGGTAGCGACTGATTCCTGCAATGAAGGGCCAAACCATTTGATTGATCTGTGAAAGGTTATGTCCTCTCGTTTTCGCCTATCTTCGGCAACAGTAGTTTTCTAAAGACAAAGGTAAAAACTCAGTTGAGTTCCTACTTTATCTTTGAAAGCTAGTGGATCGATGGTTTACTTCTGTGAGTGTTTCTTATTGACCCTGTAGTTTAAAATTTTCTTGGCATAGCCAAGGTAACACCGTTACTTAGAAAGTTGGATAGTTTTCTGGCATTGTCAAGGCAACACCAATACTTAAAAAAAAGTTTCTTGGCATTGCCAGAGCAACATCGGTACTTAGGAAATAGAAAGTTTCTTAGCGTTGCCGGGACAACACCGGTACTCTGGAAATAAAAAGTTTCCTGGTATAGTCGGGGCAACATCGGTACTCAGGAAATGGGAGAGTTTTTTGACGTTGTTGAGGCAACACAAATACTTAGGAGGTTTGGATCAATTTTCTCCATCGATTTGTTGTTTTTGGGTCTTCCCGACATTGTTGGTGGAACATCGAATCTCGAAAGGCAGGGAATGATTTTCCCATCGATCCGGCGGTTTGGATCGATTTTTCCCATCGGCTCGGCGGTGTTGTATTTTAGTTGGGTACTAGTTTCAATCTTTGGAAACTGGCACTTTGCTGATGGATCATAAGAGGTTATTCTTAGTGCTGTAGCCTCCAGGCAGCGTTAAAGTCCCGTAAGTTTGGACCGAATCATTCGTTTGATCCTATATAGTTTAGTAGATTCCTTTTGACCTAATATGGCCGCTTTCTCGATTTTGCCTAGCTTCAGGCTACGACACATTCAAGAAATATAAGAGTCTCATGCATTTTCGTTACTTAGCTTTGTTTATAACCGTCAGGTGCTCCCTTTGGGGATACAGGGCTGTTGGTTAACCAATTCCATGGTTATTCTTATTCATATAGGGTCGAATTTCCTTCGATTGATTTTTGTCGCAATCTGACATCCATTTGCGAAACCCGTTACCAAGTGCCAAACTCCAGGAACTTATTAAAACTGTAGGTCGATTTGTTACATTGCCCCCAGTACGATCGCACTCTTCCCATCCTGATCATGGACGGGCAGAGTTCAGTAGTGCTTGTCTTAAACCCGTCACGATTAACCTTGCTTGTTCTAAGCCATATGCCTTGTTCTAAGCGTTATCTCCTTATCGTTGTCTGTCTTCAGACAAGGGCGGTTTTTTGCAAGCGGGAGTCGAAGCATCTGATGGATCTCTGCGTGGTTGATTATTCCAAGCGTGGCTAAAGTCCAGGCCGTGGTGAATCTATGACGGTCGGGGTTTATACTTCCTGACGTCATTAGTCATTGAGCGACATTAGATTTCTAAAAGGCACGTTATTTTCTCTAAACGTTGCTGGTCTTGGGGCTACGCTGGATTCTTACATGTTGGAGTTTGAGAACACAGTCAAGTACCTGCTTCTTTCTTCGAAAACTAGCATGTCGAAGATTTTATTCTAGAAATGCCTTCCGTCGTCGCCTATCTCTAGTGATGGTATGCTCCTACCAGTCTCTGGGAAGTAATAATTTCCTGGGAATTGTTTTATCTTTCTAACATTGTCGGGGCAACACTAATTTCGAAAAAGTAGAGGATCGATGTGACCGTTGATTTGGACCTTTTCGATGTTGCCGGAGTAATGTCGGTTTTCAGAAGGTATGGGGTCAAAGTAACCATCGATCTGGCGGTTGGAACCTTCTCGACGTTGTCGGAGCAACATTGGTTCTTATAAGGTAAGGGGTCGATGTGCCCGTCGATCTGACGGTTGGAACCGTCCCGACGTTGCCGGAGCAACACCGTTTCTCAACTTGTGAGGGGTTGGTATGACCGTCGAACCAGGGGTTTGGACCTTCCCAACGCTGTTGGAGCAAGGAGGTTCTCAGAAGGTAAGGGGTCAAAATGACCTTTGACCTAGTGGTTGAACCTTTCCAATGTTGCCGAAGAAACGTCGGTTCTCAGAAGGTAAGGGATCAAAGTGACAGTCGACCTGGCAATTGGAACCTTCCCGACGTTGCTGAAGCAAAGCTACTTCTCAAAAGGCGAGGGGTCGATGTAACTTTCAATCCAACGTTTTGGACCTTCCCGACATTGCTAGAATAATGCCGGCTCTCAAAAGGTAAGGTGTCGAAGTGACTATCGACCCGACGGTTTGTCCCTTTCCAACGTTGCTAGAGCAACGCCGATTCTCTGACGATAAAGGGTTGAAGTAACCGTCAACTCGGCGGCTTGGACTTTCCCAATATTGCCGGAGTAACACCGTACTCCAAAGGTAAGGGGTCGAAGTGACCATAGACCCGGTGGTTTGGACCTTTCGACATTGCCATACTTGGAACAATGCCGGTTCTCAAAAAGTTAGAAATAGATATGACTCGTCGGTCCGACGATTTAGACCTTCTTGACATTGCCAGTGTTGGGGAATCGCCAGTTCACAAAAGTTTGGGGATCGATACGACCTATTGATTTGGTGATTTAGATCTTCCGGTCATTGCTAGTCTTGGGACAACGTCGGTTCTCAGAAGGTTGGAGATCGATATTGATCGTCGACCCATTAGTTTAGACCTTCCTGACATTGATAGTCTTGAAATGACGCCGGTTCTCAGAAGGTCGAGGATCAATACGACCCATCGATCCCGGCGATTAGTGAGTCTACACTCCTCGTCCGTAATTCGAGGACAGAGGAGTGTTTCCTCGACTGTGCTGCACATGAGTTTTGCTTACAAGGACACAGATCCATTGGTTCAAGAAGTAGGTTTTATTAATGAGTGGAAGAAATGGCAAGTCCTGCAAATTTACAATGCCTCCAGTGTCCCTGGGAGGCTTATTTTCGAAAGGAAATTAGATAAGGATGAATGAAACAGTATTGTCTTAGGTTGTTGCTTCATTCTTGGATGTCCGGCTAGCTTGAAGGTTAACTTCCCACCAATCTTTCATTAGCTCACATGGGTCCCTCTCAACTGGGTCAAGACAGTTTTCCTTGAGCATGCAAACCCTGGGGTCTTGCAGTCCCCCTCCCCATTTTGCGATTTCCTAACATACTACTGGAACTTGTTTTCCCTTATCATCTCATCGATCAAATTTTTTAGATCCCAGTATTTATTAATGTTGTGCCTATGAGGTTTGTGGAAGCAACAGTATTTCCCAGAACGTTCATCTTGCTATGTTGTTTCCCTCTTATGCGGCTTCTTATATTGCTCGATACCTTGAGTGGCAAGATATATATTCTCTGACGTGTCATTCAAGGGCGTATAATCCTCCAATCCGAAGTTCTTAGGACAATTCGCATTCGCGTCATGCCCATCACCATTATTTTGACTTCTTTCTTCTGAGTATCAGAGTTCCCAGCATTCACTACGATGTTGTTTTGGATTTTTTTTCCTTCGGTATTCATCACCAACCTTTCCTTTACCTGCTTCTTTCAACCACATGAACCGATTCACCTTTCGATGGAATTCCTTCATGGTGGTGGGTTGTTTCATCTTAATCCATCTATCGAAACCCATATCTGGATGAATAGCCCAAACGAAAGCCATAAACACCATATCTCCTTCGGATTGCTTACTTTTGTAACAACAACGTTGAAGCGGTCCAAGAACCCTTCAAGAGACTCCTGGAGTTTTTGTGACAAGCCAGATAATGACATAACATCCTTCGGTCATGTAGTGTGGAGCCTGAATTGCTCCAAGAACTTCTTAGGCAACTTATCAAAAGTAGAGATAGAGTTTGGCGCAAGTCTAGTAAAACACATAGAAGAGACTCCTTCCAAAAAGATAAGGAAACACTTGCAACGAACATCATCTGTAGCTCTAACTCCATTCATATGCCACTCGTGCTGAAATAAGTGTTGTTTAAGGTTCGTCATTCCGTTATACGATGACATGGTTGACATGGTGAGTGAATATTCTTCTTTCAGAACATTTGCGGAGAATGGAGTTCGGATTTGTATGGAACCCAAGTCTTTATTTTTCCTACCCCTGCTCTCCTTCGCCAACCGTTTGACCATGTCAACGATGTACTCTTTGCTGGTGCAGTAATCTGCAAGTAGACTGTCAAGGGTTACACCAAGTATTCGACTCCGCAAACGATCTTGGTTTGCCAACTGAAGCCTAGGTTCTCCATTCTCTAGTAGAACCACTCTTGCAGAGTTCCGTTGGCTTGCAGTTGGTCTTGTCGTGGCAGCTTGAGCTCCATTTTCGGTGTTTTGTCCGTTAAAACCAGCATTCTACTCCAAATCTTCATCATCAAGTTGCGTGTTATATTCAAAATCAAAAATAAGTATCTCATTATTCTCTCAAGGAGTGTTTCACCCTAAGATTTGGATTGGTATCAAGTTGCCATCTTGTGGGGGCAGCACTCCTACTTCCTCCTATAAAATTTCATGCAACTCCAGTAATTGCTTCCTTCTACTTTTGTTTTCCATCTCTCCCGTTTAAGTTAGAAACTGAAGAGTTCTCTTATTCTATTGCAGAAGAAGTTTCCCTTTTAACTCTTCTTGTTGTTGGAGGCTCCAGGGTTAGCAGTACATCCAACTTATCTATGAGAGTTCTCTGACTATCAATAAATTTCTGGTTAAGTTCATTGATCATCTTGTTAGGCTCTCCTCTAGTAACAACTTTCTGTTGAGTAGAGGATTCTAGTATTCTATTTCCATTATTAACTTTAGCTTGGTGGGTGTTTCCTTCATCACCACCAACTGGTGCTCCTATGTATCTTTTGGACGTAGATTTTTCTTTCCTAGGAGCCATTAAAATAGCAAATGTCCAAATTCTTCAAGTGAACCTTCCATATCTAACTTCTAGATGTATCCAATCCATAGTAGAAAGCTAGATCTAAGCCTGGATTCGAAGTTATCAGTGAAAGGACCAAAACGTTGACGCCAAAAATGGATTAACATCCAAGATTGAGTTGCAGGGAACCTTTGAGACTTAGATCTAGCAGATAATAATGAAAATAACATAAGATAAGTAAAGGAGACATAAGTATTATAGTGGTTCGACAATCTCTGGCCTACTTCCACTTTATAATTTTGTTGATTGTTGGTTTTACAAAGTCTGTCTAAGATTATAAGAGTGTTGAAGAGAGAGTAGTTCGCTAGTACAGGGGTTAGATAGATTCTAAGTCCTAAAATTGCCTAGAGTAGCTGCCTTGGTGGCTATTGTGTGGAGGAGATGACGAAGAGGTAGATCTTCCACATAGTGACAGTATAAATCGGATCATCTTTTAGTTGCATCAGGGGTTGTATTTATAGAGAAAAATATCATGTTGGGTCAGAAGTACACTTGGAGCAGAGAGATCGGCCAGAGTCACGTGAAAAATTGTAGATCTTCATGAATTAACCAAACATGTCGGTATCAACTTAAACATGTCGGTGCCAACATGTTTCCTTAGTTCGAATCACCTCGAACTTTCTTGCATCATTCTTTCTACTTCATTTTGCGGCGTCCCATGTTATTTCCCTTGATTATTGGTTGATTTTGATAATTATTCCTTCATAGGTCAGTTTCTGCCGTTTTTGCTGTTAACTCTTTGATTCTTGGAATAGGTCATTCGAAAACACTTGGAAATCAACTGGACACATATGGGAGGAATAAATAACAACTCGTTTGAAGTTGGATTGGTGGGATGTGGAGCAAAAATATGTTGTCATAAACAAGTCGTCCAAAACAAGTTGTTATAAAACATGTCAGTGTCGATATGTTTCCTTAGTGTATTTTTGGTTTAAACTTTCCCGAGCTATTTCCTTGCTTCACTTAAGTGTGCTCGCCAATTTTCATGTCGTTTCGTCTTCGTCTTGCTTGAGGTCGTCCAAAGGTTGGAGTCTTGGAGTTCGACCTGATAGTTTTGTGTGTCAAACCCGAGCTATACTTGCTTGGAGTCTGATCGAAGAGTTTTGTATGTCTGACCCGAAATCTGCCCAATAATGAATTGGAGTCCGACCAGAGAGTTTTGTGAGTCGGACCTAAGAAAAAATAACTCAGTACCAAATTGTTTTTCAACTTAAGTTCTTCTTTATTTTTTCTTGGTCTGACTCAGCTCCGACTCCAAATGACAAGTTGAAAAACTCAACTCAACTTTTTTGCCTTATTTTTCGATATTTCCTTCCTCTTGCCTTTTTACGATATTTCCAAAGTCCTTGAATCATTTTGTCTATGTTTTGACGTTCTAACTTCCGATTAAAATCGGCTTGGTCAAAACCCGGTTAACAAAAATGTAAGTTTGGGTTTAGATTGTTTAAACTTTAAGGCGGTGGAAATGTGCTTTCACGAGAACCTATTGTATTCTTCTGAAGTGGAAAAGCAATTCTGTAACAACCTTGGTTTTGGTGATTACCTGTAAATATTAAATTATAACGGTGGTTATAATTTAATATTGAGAAATAAAAATAAATTTGAGATTTAAATTGTTTATTTGGAATAAACAATGGATTTTGATAATAAATTGTGGAAATAAAGTTTTTAAAACTTTATCTTGGTTGTTTGTGAGAAATATGAGTGAAACATTTTTTTTTATTAACTTTAAATTAAGGGTTTGGAGATTAAATTGGATTTTTGAAAGAGAAAAAGCTTCTTCTTCTTTCTATTTTGATTTTTACTATAAGAGAAAAATATACGTATGTTTTGAGGGAGAAAGACTTTCTCATTCTTTGTTCTGGTTAGAAAAGTAATTGGGCTAAGACCCAATACCAAATTAGTTAACCAAAGGAAATCAAATTTATCTTTAAAAACACACATACACACACACACACACACACACACACACACACACACACATATATATATATATATATATATATATATATATATTTATGTAATTAATAAAACAACATGGGTATCGGCTCAATCCTCCGTTACGTATTCCACCGTCTACATCTGCTCAATTAAATTCCAATCACACATTATATGCTTTAGTTTTTGAATGAGACCTATCATGCCATTAAAGTATTCAGATCGTGTCAAAATTAATGGTTGAGATGAATTTGGCTAATGAGACATGAGAAATGAGGACAAAAAAATTGAACATGTATGAAATGAATGGTTTGAACATAAGGACAAGCTGAGTGGCTTGAGATTAATTAATATTATAAATACTTGTAAATATTAGTAAAGGTATTTTTACTATTAACAAATAAAATTTAACCTTTGTTAAAAAAAAGAAAAAGAATAATATCTATTTGCTTATTTCAAAACCATTCACTTACTTCTTCAAAATCCATATTATACTTCGTCAACATCAAAGCCCTCGCTTTATGCAAAGCTATTGGTACAATAAATCATACTGTGTGAGGATTACTCACGTATTTTTGTAGTATAGTAGAATCATCGTTGATGCCTTCGTCCATATTTTCTTTATATGTTAGGAGCTTTGTTTAAGTTTTCCACGGAGTAATATTAAATAAGTTTTTTCCACTGTGTGGGCCTTTGTTTGTACGAATTTGAGTCATGTAGCCCAATTTCAGTAAAATTCCTATGCATCAGCCCAAACTACGCTAATCGGTTTGCCCACTCTCTTATTACCAAGCCACAGTCTATATTGCTCATGGGCTGCAGGTTTGAGGCCCGAAAAATGAAAGGCAGGAATCCCACATCACTTATATGCCATGGTCCATGGACAATCACGCCTGATTCTCTTTCATGCATCTGAAGCCACTTAAATGGGCCCATCTCTATTATTTCGGAGACCACCCACTTTTTGGCACCTATGAGGCCCATTCTAATAATTAATGTCTGTTTACTTGGTCAATTAACCATAAAGCGCGTAACATGTGAAGTGAAACCTATGTGGAGTGAAACATGTGTAACTATGAAATGTGAAAAAGCATACAAAACCAAATCATATAATCTCTCACATTTTAATTCTTGTTTCCCCAAATTTTGGCATTAGTGTTCGTTAATTTTCTCTAAACTGAACCATATATAATTGTGATCATATGTTAATCCATATTTCGTGTTTTTTCCTAACAAAAGTGATACCTCACTGAAACAGAGCACTCTGGATCACGTTTAAAAGCTCGGACATATGATCTCTAACACCTCTGTTTAAAGCGTCGCACCTCTATGTATTTGAGTTATAAGTCCTTTACATATTTCACTCTTTTTCATTTTCAATTTTACAATTAATATAAACAAAATTAATACATTTACACATCTAATTTTGCGATAAATGCGTGATTTCTTCTTTCTTTTGAATTGTATATGAATTTTTTCTTTCCGAAATATGAACTAAGTGGGTTTAAAAGTAAAATAACCTAGCATGTCACATTCAAATCTAAGGTTCATAAATGTATATTAACATATAAAATATTACATACCAATTAAATGATATAATTAATAAATGGTCATATTTTTGCATCATCAAATTCTAATAACTTACTAAGTTTGTATAAACTTGTTTATATTGAATATGTAGGATACAATTTAGTTTTGATTCATGTAAAAGTTACGAATCACAATTTTTTTTAAAATATCTAAACAAAAGTAAATTTTCTAATAGTTGATTTTAGTAAAATTCACATGCATTGCATTTTAGGTTTATACACTAATTTTTACAACATTATAATGTGCAACGGATGTGGCGAAAACAATTTCCTTCAGAGAAAAATTCTCTCCCATCCAAAAAAACTTAGGTAGAGCTTTAGACATAGACAACAATTCTCATATCAGATCTTCATCGGGAGGGGTTTCATTATCAATGATGAAGGATTCTAGTTTGTTTAGAAGAGGAAAGAAAGGCAACAACCCACAAAAGAACTGCTCAAGATGAGTCGCTGGCTTCATTTAACAATAACTCAAGAGGAGTCGCTGACTTTGTTTAACAACGGTAGGGGTTATGTTGATAGGAAGATGGATCCAAGAGTCGAAACCTCAAAATAGCACAAATAGAGATGTATATAATATGGGATAAAGAAGCTCAGCTACCTTCTTACTTCTTCTAAACAAAACTCAATGGCTAAAATCCTGGAAAGATAGTCATATGAGAGCAAGAAAATGAAAGTTTCAATCTAGAATTTATACCACAATCAAAATCATCAATAATAAATATTGAATCAATCAAGGAGAAAGTATGCCAAAGAATAGAAGAATACTAGAACAGCTCAATCTTGGCGTATGTTGTAGATGCTAAGCCATATTTTATACATTTTCAGACACACATCCTCGGATCGTGGAAATTATTGAGGGAGTTTGATGTTTTTTCGGAAGAAAATTAGTTTTTCTTGATTAAGTTTAAAGAATCATTAGACTGTCAAAATTCCTCAAAAAATGGATTCTATTTTTATGATGGAAGAAACATGATAATGAGAAAATGGTCTAATAGTATCAAACTTGATAGAGATCAACTAACAGATATGCAAATTTGGATAAGAGTTCCAGGTGTAAATCTGAAACTTTAGGATCAAAAAGCGTTCAGCGCAGCGCCATATGGCAAGTATAATTGGTAAACTGTTCAAATAAGATGCATCTATTTCCTTAAAAACAAGATTGAATTGTGCTCGCATCCTAGTAGAAGTAGTTGCAATTGACGAACCACCCGAGGAAATAAATTTAACACTATAATGGAGAAAGCATTTTCCAAATGGTGGAATATTAATGGTTTCCATCAAGATGCAAAATATGCATATGTTGTGTATTGCATCACCCATGTAACAACATTGAGACACTCTAAAATACACTGATTATAGCCTTGAAGATAACACCAGTTGTTTGCATATCTTAAGGGCCTTCCTTTTCCTGGTTGGTTTTGCTTGTTGAATTTTACAAGCATGGATGTATGATCACTAACATTGTTTCGGAAGAGAAATAGCGACAAATTGTGAAAATGTAGACAAAAATTCATAGTTGATAAGAACTTTTTTATGTTTGTTGCAATGCCTATGCTTCACTATGTGTATTTGCAAATCTGCATATAAGGTTCAACCAAACCACACCGTAAAAGGAAAATTTTAGAACTATTTAAATAAGAAAAAGGATAGGTAATCCTCCCCTTTTATCTTTTGGGTTAAATGCATTATTAATTTCCCCAATTGCAATCCACATCATCCTTATAAAAAAAGCTTTGAGACACATGTTTTCCTATAGCTTTTGTCTTTCACTAAATGAATTGCTAGCATAAACAAATGATAACATACATTGAAGTCCCTCTTTATTCATCATAACACATTTATATGTTTGTCAGTCATGTCAACAACAGAATATGTCCATATACTTGTGCCAATAAGTACCAATATTCTTCCTTTTCAAACCATATCATTATTATGTGCCAAACCCCAGTTCAACATCAGTTTTGTTTTAAATCCCTCAATACAATTTGTGCTTAGTTTATTCTCTACCAAGCTTAGCTTAATAAGCTTATGAGATGTTGAAAGCATAATTAATTTTATCCCCAGCGTTCATACCTCTAATATTTCATGAAATAATATTCATTTTCCCTTTATAGAGCTCCTTCTTGATCCTTTAAGAGGAGTTGTAGATGTGCTAAGGGGATTATTTGCTTTCTCACACTTCTTCTTATATGTGGGTTAGTCGAAAGCATGTGGGAGACATTTCTTTTTTACTTTGTTCTTGTTTTCCAACTTCTTGAATGCATTCAACAACATGATGAATAAAATGTTGGTGTTCATTTTTCCAAAAAATCTAATTCTGGTATAAATTCACCTGAAGTCGAATTTGCATTTATAGTTATTACAGTATCTAAGTCTTATAGTTACTCTTACTTATTGATATAGTATTTCCCTCATTCTGCACTGATTCATGAAGGAACTGGGCCAGTCAAAGCAGATTAACTGAGTGAATTAAAAAAAATCAATTTTAGATCTTTATTGGGCCTATGAAATCTAATTGAAGTTATTTCTTATATATATATATCGTGTTAATTTTAAATTTCGTGTTAATTTTTAAAATTTTAAATTTTAAAAATCTAATGTTAATTTAAAATTTAAAAACTAATCAAGATCTAAGTATATTTATATTTATATAATAGTTTTAATATGTTTAAAGTATATAATATAAAATTTTTATATGTATCAAATTATTAAATTATTAAAGCTAGTTAAAATTGATTTTAAATTTCAAAATTAAATTTTTAATTATTAAAAAATATATGAAAATGATATATTAATTATCGTGATTTTTTCATAGTTTTTTTAAGTAGTTTAATTTAAAAATTAAATTAAATACTATAAGCATATATAACTTCGTTATAATATATAATAATAAGTGTGTGTGTGTGTGTATATAATATAATCTACAAGTCAAGTGATGTGTATGTGTCTATACACACACACACATGTATTTATATGATAATGTAATTGAAAAGGTTACTTTAATATGTAGCCTATGAAATGCACCTTGAATAAAGAACCATCTTCTAGATCAGATCGAATTAGCTTCCAGAAACTGCAACAATCTAAAGCATCATTTTTGTATTTATTTTAATTTATTTGGTTTGGAATTTCTTTTGGGAATTGAATGTAGACATTAATATATGATTAATACCAATTAACATAGCAATTTCATCTCCTTGTAATTAAAATAGCCTTTTCATTTAAATTAATTCTTCTCTTTTTCATACATACATACATACATACATACATACATACATATATATATATATGTGTGTGTGTGTGTGTATTTAAATTATCATACATACATACATACATACATATATATAATGATATTATTTTAGTAGCTTAGGTCCTTTGCCTAGTTCCTGTGCTTTCCCTTTTCTTTTTCTAGTTGTTCTGGCACATGTGTTAAACAAGTGGTTTAAATATTATTAACAAACGTGAATGACTCACTTCAATGCTAGTTAGCCATGCTAAAAAATAATGATGAAATTTATATTTAAATATTTACTTACTTTTATGCTCACCATCTTGGAATGAAGTTCTCTTGGAAATAAATGGGTTAATAAGTCATATTAAAGAAGAAGAATTAACGTTGTAATTAATATGGTTATTAGTCTCCTTTAACATAATCGTTTCATTTCAAAATTCAAAAGTAAAAACCCCTTAATTTTCTTCTTTCAAGTCCAAAAATGCATAATATAATTTTCATAAAGTTTATACAAATTTAATATTATACGTATAAACATATATTCATATATTTATTTATGTGATCAATTTAAGTTGAATAATCAATTATATATGAATATAATAAATGTGTGTATACATATTAAATAAAATAATTTTTTTGAATGTATATTTTACATTAATAAATGTATAAATTTTGGAACATGTAATATATGATTTATAATGTTTAGAAATAATTACTAGTTTACCGAAATCAAGAATAATAATATGTTATTATAAAAATATAATTTCTTTTCTGGTTGTGAGCATTAGCATATCAAATATTCATAAAATGAAATTATTTATTTATTTATATTATCTTATATATAAAGCAAATACTTCCCTTAGTGAAGCCTTTTTCGAATTGACAAAACTGCCCTTCATTCGAAGACAAGAAAGTAAAATGTAGCTGGTATCCATTGGGTAGGGTTGTAATTGCCTTGACCCATGTTCGATGGTAACCGCAATATCCCTTTATTCACGTCTTCGTCCCTACTCCCAGAATCATCGTTCTTCTATACATAAAAAAATGAATATAGAAAGAAACGGATAAATCATATACCTATTAATGACCGAGAGAAGGAAACAATAGAAAGAATTAAGCATCTCAACCTCCTCCTCTTTTAGATGTCACTTTCCGTCTCCTACAGCAGGTACATGCTGAAAACCCTAATTTTATCATCTCAATCCATTGACTTTCTATGGTGTCGTTTAGGCTTGATTGCTCTTTGTTTATATGAATTGCTAGATTTAGTTGCAGTAACATGAATGTCTAATTTAACCTAATTTTGTTAGTTGGATTATTTTGGACAAAATTTTATTTGTTTTGTCAACATACGATCACTTCCCCATGTTCTATTTTAGAATTCTCCTCGGGTGGTTCATAGAAATAAAGCCTCCATGATCAACACAGCCTTTGCCATTGCTATATTCCATGGCTTCCTTCACAAATCCAGTTATCAACTCATGCATTCAAGGTCAGTAATTTCTCAATTGATTTTTCTTTGATTTAATCGTCATGATTAATTTCTGTAATCTGGGTTTTCCGATGTATTTTGGTTTTTAGCACTATTTCTTTGATTAACATCATTGTTGGGATCTACATCAATATTTGGAAGAGAGCAAAGACAGTGTAATAACTCAACTGATTCTATTTTATAATTAGTTTGTAAATTTATTTTTTCTCAAATTGATTGTGAATTTTTTGTTCTGTCTCAGATCTGATTCCGAGACCAACATGTTGTGCAGTTAATGCCCCGCTATATCCCCGCTATAACTCCGATATATCTTATAGCGGATTCCTACCGCTCCGATTTTTCCATATATCCCCAACATATAGCCTTTCCGCTTTAATCCCCGCTATTTCTGCTATATCCCGTTATTTCCGATATATTCCGCTATTTCCGCTATATCTTCTATAAAAAATTGGATTGAAAAATGATATTTATACGCTATAAAAATTATGAAATTAATTAATTTCATTGAATTTTTGATATATGTTTAGAAATGATAATACTCTAATATTCTACTAAATTAAATTAAGTTATATAACAGTTTTACGTTCATTTACAATACATTTGCACATATTTTTATTTAAAATTATTTTTGTATTAATTATAATTCAATTGAATGTTAATTTTTCACATAATTACTATCTATATATTTGTAAAAACAACAAGTATGGGATTTATATGCTATTTTAGAGTAATCCGATATATCCCGCTATATCTTCGCTACATCCCCGCTATGACTTTTTGCACCTCTACCGCATTGAATCCACCGAGCGCTTTAACTGCACAGCCAACATGACAGATGGGTTTGCAGTTAGATTTTAGGGAAGAAAGAGGTTAGTATAGAGAACAATTTCTTCAATAGAGGTGCTATTTACTGTCATATGTTTATATAGATTGTAGTAATGATGAACGTTAACTCTTAACACATGCTACATATTATATGCATTGTGCTGTAGTCTTAATTTTATGCATTTTTCGTTGTATATAATATGCATCTCTTGGAACTTTTTTTTGTAGACCTTTAACAGTCACCATAGTACAACATTCTTAGTATGCAACTTTCCTTTTTCCTTTTTTAATAAAGAAGTCAAATGCTATGATAGTATTGTTTAACAATCACTTATTTATGAGCCTGAAACTGTAACATAACTGTTAAGTTCATGCCATCTATCTTCTATCTACAACTGTAATCTTAACAATTTTTTTTTGAATTAACAAGATATTTAAGAGAAATGGGAGAAGGGGAAAAACAGAAATGGGAGAAATCTAGAGAATGTTAGTGGTTATACTTTTTTTATCTTAGAAAACGATTGTATTTTGGGAATACAAGTCTCAGTGAAAAAAATAATATGTATGCCAATTCTACTTTTAGTGATTGTGTGGCATTGAAAATCCATTATCAATTTATACAATTTGTTGCAATACGTCATATCATGGTTTTTACTTGCTAAAATTGTCCAATTTGAATGAACATATTAAGATCTGACCTACTATTTAGTATGTGTGAGCTTATATCAAGACATTAAATACCAAATATGGGTTTATTACCATACTACTTTCCCTTCTTTTTTATAAAAAAGATAAAATTGAACATTGATAAAATAAAATTGAACACTAATATAACTTTTACAAATCCAAATTTAAATGCATCTTTTCATAGTTCTGTTACACTGTTACATGATTTAAATTTTGAGTAATTATTAAATATTTTGAAATATCTATGGTGTAGTTCTGTTTATAATCCTTTTTGATTTAAGCCTATCCACACGAACAAATGTATAATACTTCCACACTTAGCACTATGGGCTGTGGCTAAAGCAGCCAAGTCACAAACTGGTGGCGTTGTTCAAGATAAGGTGGGTTAGGCCCACTTGGCCAAATAGTTCACGAATAGATAATAATAAATAACGCAAATGGCTTTTATACGTGTTAGAAAAGAAGTAATATACAATGAATTCATTACAGTTGTTGTACCATTGCTTCCAGCTATATTTGGTAGGTATTAATGAAAATATTTTATCCTACTTTGCAGATAATTTTGGTTAAACTGATTAATGCATAGTTCGATTATATGTGCGATTATATGTGCTTTCAAAATTTAAATATAAACCCTGCATTATTTTGCTTATCAAGTTTTAGAGGTCAAAGAATTAAGATGAACATCGCATACTTGATATATTTGAGAAAGCTTAAACTTTGTTTAAAATCAAAACAAAAAAATTGAGGGATCCAACAAAGATTTCATGTAGTAAATTGCTTTCATAACCTTTGATGAAGCTTTTTGACAAAACCAAACTCTAAATTTTAACCATCAATGAAATTAATCTATCAGTTTTATCATATTTACTAAGCATTAATTACCCATTGGAATGCAGCTATTACTTTTATATGGTGACTCAGCTGTAAAGGGCACACTCATGGAGAAACATGGTCTAGGATCAACAAAATGTCAGGTATGTTATACATACATAAATATATCATCTATAAATATGAAATGTTGATTGTGTATTTTTTTTGGACTCTATCTGTGATTCTGCCTCGATTAAGCAATACCGGTCATAGAGTTCTCATATTTAGGCAGTGGACACAAATGCTTGATATTCTTAAGTGGACGCTTGAGGTGATAGGAGCAACATACAGACAGCTTGATGGAAGGTAGTATGTCATTGCATAAATGTAAATAGTCTTTTAAGCAAATATTTGCATCCATGTAACAAATTCAGCTTAAACCAGTACTCAGGTTACAGAAAGGCAAACGATCGTTGACACTTTTAATAGAGATCCCTCTATTTTTGCATGCCTGCTTTCAACAAGAGCTGGAGGGCAGGGTTTGAATTTGATAGGAGCTGACATTGTAATTATTCATGATATGGATTTCAACCCTCAAATGGATCGGCAGGCTGAAGATAGGTGTCATCCTATAGGCCAAAATAAGCCTGTTACTATTTACAGGTTAATACATTTTTCTGTAACCTTTTTCCTAGGTTTTAGAGTTATATGCTTAGTGTAGTATTTTCACCATTTGTTTATTTATGCAATTAGAGCTTGCACATAATGTTTTACTGTTTTCAATGAAATACACAACTTTACTTCTATTGTGCTCCCGCTTTGCTACTTATTCTTGAGTGGCAATAGATAAAGATATTTGACCTCCAAAATATGACGAATGCCTTTTAGCAATCATTCAATGTTAAACTGCTATCATGTTGCCTTTGAGACTTTACCTCTGATTTGGTTTTGACTTTAGCATCAGATGAGACTTTAGTCCCAATTTTCAGATAATCATGTTAGTTTTTGCAATTTTACATACATAGTTAATCGATTCTCACAATTAGAATTCATATGACATTATGTTTCTGTTTCAGGTCAAGCTTCAGTAACCAATTGATGAACAAGCCGAATATGATGATGCAAAGTTACGAGGGCTTCAGTCTTATAACTAAGCACTGGACGAATGGAGCTACTGTTTATTCATAAACATTTTATTTGTTCATACACTATTTGTTCCAATATTATCTATAATAATAATCATAATTTAATCGAACAGAACAAACTTTCTGGCATGAGAAATGATAGTACAATATATTAGTATTATCTTTTTTTATTACTGTTTACTGGGATGCCAGCTTATTTTAACACATTTTCACTTCTTAGGGTCCTAAACTTGGCATAAATTGTTTTTTCTTTCTACTGCTAACACACCTTTTTACTCCTAAATTTTTTCTACATCATCTTACAACTGTATCAATAGAATGAGAGAAAAGTTTGACACACCGAATAGTTAAGATTCAAGAGTTGCACATTGAATAGTGAAAATTTGACAAAAACGTTAGGTTGTGCATTTTGCATTGTTCATCTCTATCAACCGGGACAAAGTTTTACAATTTGACATTATTCTTGATCACTAAAAATTCTCCTAATCACCATACTTAGATAATTTCTTAAATTTTGAAGAACATATTTCCACAGATGGTATGTTAATAACCGCACTACCCATCTAATCGCCTTTATTTCCCCACTCCAAACCATTATTCTTCCGCATACCAAAAAACTGAATACTGAAAGAACCATCTTCGTCCCTAAATCTTAGGGCTTATAATCAAACTCCCTTCTCCTACCTTCTTCTACTCAGCTATGCTGCCGCTTCTCAACTGTAAGGTCCCTAGTGTCTCCAACTTTCTCCAATAATATGGTTGCTAGGTTTTCAATTTCATTCTTATATGATCGAAATCAATTTTTTTTCTACTTGGAAATTTATACTCGAATTTGACCGCTTTTTGTTCATGTATTTGTCTACCAAACTTTAATTTTACAGATCTACCTACTGCTTTCTTTCTTCTTCCTATTTCTACACTGAAAATTTCCTAACTTTGGAATTATTTACTGTTCTTTTTTGAACATTTACTATTTCCTATTTCCTATTTTATGAACATATTACAAACCGTCCTTAACTAATAAATAGAGGCAGTGGCTAACAAATGGAGGCAGTGGCTATGCACGCTGGATCTAAGCTCCCCAAAGCCGGCTTTGCCGCACCTGACCAGGACCTGACTCAGAAGTGGTGCAGGCGGAGATTGGGAGGCGAAGCGATGATATGGGGTGTCCAATTTAATATTTTCTTCCAGGTTACTCCACCTTTTGTCTATGTTCTCTCCTTTCTCTTTTGCCTCTTTTTGACAACCTTTACAAGTTGATTATTGCTATTTTTTCCATTTTAATTTCCACCATTGTACCTTTTTTTGTGTTTATCAGCTTACCTCTCATCCAGAAATATACAGAGGATATGTCCCCAAGGTCTATGCGATTATATGAGAAATCTATCAAAGTACTTTCTACTGACCCACACAAAACTTTGTACATGATATACATAGTTATATGATGTTCAAATAATGATCAATAATGGTACTGAATTTCCTATGGGTGTATTTGATTGAATATTTTGATCAGTATAGGCAATTTTCCAAATGCAAGCTATGTAATTTGTCATCCATATGCAATTGTAGTCTTACTACTCTGGTGTACCAGGAAAATGAATGTATATTAATTTTTTCATTATGTTATGGTAAGCAAATAAACCACTGTTTGCTGATTATGTTCAGATTTTTTCTGAAAATGTATATATTTCAGTTTTCCTTACATCTGAGCAGTGGACTAAATATAGCCCACAAAATTAGCGTCTGTCTATATATATTCAGCTGTGCATTAGTCCGTATATGTAAGTGGTGGAGTTCTATGCATATTCAAGTGCGTATATGTGTTGAATGCTATTTTTTGTGCGCATGTCAGTGATTTTTCATCTTTATTGCATTCGTACAGGGTTCAGGTGTGTGTATGGCAGATCTGAGTGTGTTTTTGCATGGGTGTGATGTGCTTCTGGGTAACAGGGTTAGTGAGATCATGGGCGTGAATATGATGCATGGGAAGCTGTTACTTTTATAAGGCTATACGTTCTTCCTCTGTGTTTTTGTACTTATATGTGTGCGTTGTTATGTGTGCGTGGTGAATTGGAGTGTGTGCATGCATCAAGCCCAACCTCACCATGTTTAAAATAAAACCACATTCCATTCAACAAATATATACGGTAGTATATAGAGGTCAACGTATTAGAAAGTTATGAATTTAAATAATATATTCATCACTAATAATATTGCATAACAATATATTTTTTCTAACTGCTCTGTAAGCGTCCATCTCTGTTTTCCATTACCATCTCAACAGACGCTGTGGGACCCTTCAAATTTTCAAATGAACTAAACTTTATATGGTACAACCTTCCTGCAGTTCAGATCATCAACCGTGGATTTCTTAATTTTAACATAACTGTACAAAAAAATGTACCACCTCAGTGCCATTTCTGCCTTATTTTCCTCAGCACGTGATCCGCTTTTCCTGTCCATGTTTCCTATTACTACTGCTTCAACTTTTCCAGCATACTAGGCTGGTACATACTTTTCCACCCAAACATTTTAACACTTCCACCGCAACATATTATATATACATCTTCCTTAACAGTCTCCACACACCACTGTGTATTCTCAACAGCTCATCTCCATCAATTCTTCCGCCTACGTGAATTCCATTCCAGCTTCCTAAACCTTCACATTACTTTTTATTCAAAATGACAAAGGTACTCATATGCTATTTTTTATTCACACACTTACTCTATTCTATCCTATGTCGGATTTGCCACAAGTTACCATTTTTTTTATTGCAGAACAAATGCATACAACAAGGTAAAGAGCCTGCATTATCCTCTTCCGTAGACAAATTCAAACGTAAAAGTACACGTTTAACAAAGCACCTTCAATCCACTGCCCAAGAAAAAGTTATTGCTTCATCCAACGTCTCACAGATTAATCTTTCCCATATTGAATTAGACAATGTTAACAAACCAACCAACTTTGTTCACCTTCCTCCGGTTACGACAAAATTTTTGGGAACCTACGACACCTTATCAACATCTTCCAACTGTGAAGGACATACGACACAATCTGATGAACTCCATTCTTTTCCACAATTTTTTCAACATGACAAATGGGAGGATTTTTTTACTCCAGAAGTGGTATGCCAAAATTTATTCATTTGATAGACACATGGACACACACACACATATATGTGTGTGTCTACAGTACATGCTAATCATCAATTTTAATTCCTTCTACAGATTGCCGAATGTGATGCAGCTATTGAGCATTTTCTCAAGAACCGTACTTAATACAGCTTCTACTCTATGACATCCAATAAATTTTTCATTCCCACGCTTCCGCACTTTTTCCTTTCGCCGCTGTTAACGAACAGTTATTTGTTTCCGATGTATTCGTTGATGTTACATTATATTTGTCCTGTACTCCATGCTTTCGTCATTGCCTAAATAAATTTCATGTTCTTTTCATGTGCACGTAAGTTCTGCTAAAAACTTATATGCCGTCTGTATATATTCCGCACACAGATATAGGCCTATTAAAATACCCACCACTATGAAATATGTATAAAAAATATTTTCATTTTTCACGTCGTACACTTATTACATCCATCCCCATCGGACACTCTAATACTTCGTCCAAATAATAAGTTACAGAGCTGAAGTGTTAAAAAACCAGGGCAATATCACACTATTTGGTCAGCGATTAGTTTATGATTACATTTGATAATCACATTAAAAAAAAGAAAAAGAAACTCCCATGCACCTTCCACTGGCAATATAACAACAGAGACAGTTAGCATGCAACTTCAGCGCAGTTGCAAATTCCTTAATTTCCCACCATAGTCAGTAGTACGACATTTAATATATATACTCAACAATTCCATCAACTAATGAATTTATAACGCTCATACACAAAAACATATATAGGAAGTCATGGCTTGCAACAGCTTCTCTGATAAAATAATAAAACATATCCTCACGCAGTTAGCTTACAACCGAATGTTCATGTCCCCACTACTATTGACATAGGCACGAAATATTCCAAACCAAATACAAAGTAAGCTCACCACCTGTAGTGCTCTACACCATCTGTTGATTGACTGACTGGAAAGAACTGGAAGGCGACCAAATCCCCCATCTTCCAATGTCCTTTTGAAATTAATAGCTAATTAGAATATACAAAATTATATGCTTTTTCACTATTACAATTCTCTATACGCTCAGTGAGATCTCAGCTTCTTTATAATTTACAAATATGTCGAAAGAGTATACAACCGAATGTTCATGTGTGGTTCCACTAACTTCAAGGACTTACTCCCTTAAAACATCCACCGAGCAAATACAATGAAACTGACCATTTTAAAATACAATGAAACTGGACTAAAAAGATGTCGGAAACTTATTTCACAATTCTTTTCTTAAACTAATCAGTTCGGAGGTTTTTTATATTCGCTACTAACAGTTATAATGCCCTGAAAACATATTTTCTACAAAACTAATCAGTTCGGAAACTTATTTCACATATTTATCAGTACCAACGTTTACATATTTTATACTTATTGCATACGACCACAGTTAATTTTCATGTGCCTATCCTGTTACTACTGCCAACATAGCCAACGTACAAGCACTTTCCTGATGTCCTACATTTTGTCCTCTACTGCTATTTTATTTACTACATATTCTATCTTAACTTAAAGTAGACTCATTCCACTCTTTAAACGCAACGGTATACAATAAACTTCCAACGTGTTACTAAATATCTCCAGCTCACATCCGCATCTTTACCATTTCAACAACGGTTACTACTCCTTTTCAGCATTCATAACATCTTACGTAACCGTTAGTTTACGTACATATATATACATACTTCCCAATACATTGTCCTTCACTTACTACTGTCCTACTGTTTCTACTACTGCCATATATCTCTACAAATCAGTCGTAAATAAATAACTTATCTTTACTTCTATTTATTACCTCTTCACTGTATCTTCAACATTTAATGGAACAACAACAAAGAGAAAGACGTAGAATTAGTCAACGTGCTAGACGTGCGTTCGCAAGAGAAATAGCTATTGCAAATAGACGAACTAGGTTGACTGAAGGCTTTCACAGTCCAGCTTTATCAGGTAATTAATTTTTTTCACCCTCTCCATGCTCACGAAACTCACACCAACTCTACACCTCAGTTCATGTCATGTGTTATTTTGACGTCTAACAAATTTAAGTATTTCATACTTATTTTCCCTACTATGATTTTTTTATTTTTTTTTGGTATCACGCTATGACAGAAAAGATGGATCACACATCAAACCCTTAATACTGTACGGCGCACACATATACGCTGTAATTGAAACACAATAATATTTTTACCCCTGTCCTAACCATCCTTTGAAACACATAAGATTAAGAAGATACAACTATGTTCAATATTTGTCTTCCATACTATTATAAATATACATAGAAGGACGTACGGTTATAATATAGGTCATGGGTAAGCTTGACTTTTCTCTTGGGTAAGCTTTTTCTAATATAATATAGGTCATGTCCTATGTTATGTTCACACGCAATTATCAGCAACCACATAAAAACATGTACCTAAACTTGACTTTTCTCTTGGTAGTACTAGAAGCCTCTAATGCAAAGTGTTCACGGTAGTACTAGAAGCCTGTAGTGCTACAAGCTTTAAATCTAAAGTATTCACGGTAGTTTATAAATCACAGCCGACGCATACAAAATGAAATGTTCTTAACCGTGTGTTGCGGTAATGAATAGGAAACTGTAAAAAAAAAATAAGACACTGCCAACCGTACGCACAGTACACTGCTACTACCTATAGCTTATAAATAATCAAATATGAAAATGTGTATCTATTTTAATACACCACTTTAAACAATGCTTTCAACACTACAACGTATGATTTAAGTTCAAGTGCGAAATGTTTTGAAATAATAATGGTAAGTACATGCATGGATTTACATATATATGTCAAGTTTTATTACTAACTGTAAAAATGATTTTACAAATACTACTTTCGAAAATATGGAGCTTGCATGTCTCGGTTTTTGACTTTAGATCTGAACGTATAAATTTCACCAATCAAAAATATATTTGGGTCCTCTATATTTTTTTGTCTGCCAGCAACATCGACTTCGATGTTCTGCCACATTCTAAAACTAACTTAGGTTGTAAACATACTATTTCACTGTAAAAGTATAAAGTTGTCTATCAAGAATGTATTTACTTCTTTAAATTATATTATTCCAAACAAACAAGTCTAATTAGAGAGCTTTAAACTTTCAAATATTTAAATTATTTCTAATTATCTAAATATGTGTAACGTCTCTTCTACCCTAGAAACAATGGCGTGCTTATCATCAAAATGATGCGCATGGTTTATCCAACTGTTCACGAAATATTTGCAAAATAGAAATGTTAGTAAATGAGCATGACATATGATATTATATAAGTAGTAGTAGTATATGATGTCCATTTTAAACAGTATGAGATCTGTCAGTGCATCTGAAAATATTATGGTAAGTATAATTCAAGGACTGTCTAATATAATATGTATGTTCATATCTACTAAAAATGAAAATGCTGAAACGACAAATGCACAGAGATATTCTTTACATTTTTTCTTAGAAGATAAAAGATAAAATTTTGGGAAGTAATTTTCTTTACTTCACTTTCTGCACGGTCATTATTTGACTTAAACCGATGATATGTTCACAATAATCAACATTTCAAGTACAATGACAGTGCTGTGAAGTTGTAAAAGTATGACTACTACACTGAATAATAACCTTATTTTTTTAGGTTCTTCAATAACACGGGATGGCGAAGAAACGATACTACGGACTGTATTAAGCAGTAGTCATAACTGTGGTCGAATTTTAGCGCAACCATTCCCTACCACAAACATCGACTTCCTCAGCCAACTTACTGTGATTTCTGCAATGCTAAAATATTTTTCCACGAAAGCTTACAAAACTATTGCTCTGGAGGTTCCATCGACATTCATCGTCCTACCACAACACCACAACAGTTACTGAGCTTATTCCAAGATCAAGGTGAAATGGGTACCCATTTTCATACAAACATCCGATCCTATAATAATGCATTTTCATTCACGTCTATGGGTGCATCAATTGATAATAACCTGGCCAATGCTAGAGAAGGAGTTTACACATACCACGCGCAAGGTTCAATATATCATAGTATTGGAAGTCTTTTACCCTTGGCTGGAAGTAGACCAAGATATTTACAACTGTACATATATGACACTAACCATGAGATTGAAACCGACTTCAAGATAGTGAAGCAATGAGACCAGAGATAATTATGATTTTGAAACAAATTTTAGATACTCATAACCCATACGTCTCCATACTTCGACAGTTGGGGCAACAACCTGACGTGCAAATATGTAGGATCAAAATCAAAGAGATCACAATAGATCGCCATCTTCATGAGCTGCCAACCACATCCCAAGTAGCAGGAATAATAATTGGAGATGAACCAGACAATTTGCAAGGTCGAGATATCATTGTTCGGACAACAAGTGGAAATCTACAGAGAATATCTGATACTATAGGTTTTTACGATCCACTGCAATATCCACTATTGTTGCCTTACGGTCAGCATGGATGGGATTTAAGCATCCACGAAAATGGAAATACACCTATTAGTTGTACATCTTACTACTCTCATATTTTACAGGTACGTATAGCCTAATTGATATCCATTATTATTTGTTCGTAAATAGCACAAAACCTCATTTATATCAACATCAATACTAATGTTGCTTGCATTTTGTCTATCGCCTACACACAAAGATACGACCAACTGAGACATCACTTATACTGCTTGGTGGTCGCCTATTTCAACAATATGCCGTTGATATGTATGTAAAAATAGAAATAATGCAGCTAAGGTTTCTTCGCAACAATTAGACTACTATCAGAGCGGAGTTATACCAAGGTTTACAAGATGCCTTAGCTACTGGAGAAACATCTGCCAGTAAGTTTCTTTACCTCCTTCAATCAACCATTTGTTATTCCCAGTAATTACTAACCAGTTATTTCACTACCACTCAATCCCATGCATTTTCACACATTAGGAAGTGTTGGTGTCAAGAAGATTCTTCCTTCCTCCCATATTGGTAGTCCACGAGATATGCATCAAAGATACCAAGATGCAATGGCGTTAGTGCGAAGGTATGGAAAGCCTGACTTATTTATTACTATGACCTGTAATACTAACTGTGTAGAAATTACACAAGAATTGCTTCCCGGTCAACAACCACAAGATAGACCGGATTTAACAACTAGGATTTTCCGATCAAAACTAGAGCAACTGAAAACTGACCTATTTGACACATGTGTTTTAGGTAAAGTCGTTGCCCATGTCCACGTTATTGAATTCCAAAAAAGAGGACTACCACATTCTCACATTCTACTTATCCTAGATGAAAACGATAAAATTAACAATCCTGATGATTATGATGCTTTAGTTCGCGCTGAAATTCCATGTACACATTTAGAACCCGAACTACACAACGCTGTAATGAAACATATGATTCATTATCCATGCGGACATTTTAACCCAAGAGCTGTCTACATGAAAAATAACCGCTGTAAGAAGGGTTTTCCAAAAGCTTTCTCTCCATTTACTTTACAAGGAACTGACTCTTACCCTATTTACAAAAGACGCGACAACGGAATACAATATCAAATTGGAAGCCACATAATCGATAACCGTTGGATAGTACCTTATAATCCTTACTTACTTTTGAAATATGATTGTCATATAAATGTTGAGATTTGTTCAAGTATTAAATCTGTGAAATATCTCTACAAATATGTTTAAAAAGGTTCAGACCGCGTTTCTGTAGGATTATCCAGTACATCTGACGATAATGATGAAATTTCAAAATTTGTTAATGCTAGATGGATTTGTGCTCCAGAAGCTTTATGGAGAATATTTAAATTTTCCCTAAGTAATATTTTTCCTTCTGTTACCGGCTTACAAATACATTTACCAAATAGACAACAATTATTATTTCGTGCAGAAGAGCACATACACACTATTCTGGATGATCAACATAGATCTAAAACAATGCTTATTGAATTTTTCTGTAAAAATGTTTTTGATGAACAAGCATGTCAATATTTATACTACGAGTTTCCTGAAAAATATTGGTGGGATTCTACAAGTAAGCAATGGAACCGTAGGCGAAATAACCGTAGGGCAATTGGTAGAATTTACACTGTATCTCCCACTGAAGGAGATCGTTACTATTTGCGCCTACTATTAACACATGTTAGAGGTCCTCTATCTTTTACTGACTTACTAACAGTTAATCAAATAGAATATAACACATTTAAAGAATCAGCTGAACATAGAGGTTTACTTGAAAATGATGATAGTATAAAGGACTGTTTGACAGATGCGTCAAACACACATATGCCTAATGCTTTAAGAAGATTATTTGTTATAATTTTAGTATACTGTGACCCATTCCATGTGCGTGAATTGTGGGAAGAGTTTCCACCTTTCTTACTTGAAGACTATCCTACTACATCTGCTACTACTGTGACCAATTCATTTTCAGTATTTCAATGTCTGTCTGACCTCGACAACCTTCTTAAACAATATAACAAAACAATTTTTGACTATGACATTCCACATACTAATTTCACCAACTTTACTCATACAAACACATCCACTCTTATTTCAGAAGAACAATGCATAGAAATACCCAATAATGATATCAATTCTATAGATAACTTGAACTCCGAACAGAAGAAGGCATTTGACACGATAATGTCTTCTGTCGAAAGTGGAGCTAATAGTATATATTTCATAGACGGTCCCGGAGGTATAGGATAAACATATTTATATAGAGCAATCTTAGCACATTTACGAATTCAAGGTCATATTGCAATTGCAGTCGCTACTTCTGGAATTGCTTCTCTTGCTCTTCCAGGAGGTCGAACTGCACATTCTCGATTTAAAATACCAATTAATTTAGACTCTTCATCTACATGTCATATTCCTAAACAATCTGAACTCGCAAAACTTTTACTGTCTGCTACTGTTTTCCTATGGGATGAAGCTACCATGGCTCACCGCCATGCATTTGAGGCCGTAGACAGAACATTACGAGATTTAACTAATTTCGACGCACCATTTGGAGGAAAGATTGTTATTTTAGGCGGTGATTTTCGTCAAGTTCTACCAATAGTCGTAAACGGTACTAGAGCTCAAACCGTCGATGCATGTATAGTACGATCGTACTTATGGCAAAATGTTCAGGTAATTCATTTAACACAAAATATGCGCGCAAAAGACGATCAATCATATGCACAATTTCTTTTACGTATAGGAAATGGAGATGAAGTCTATGTTCAAGACGATATTATACAACTCCCAAATGATATCGTTGAACCTTGGACCAATACTTCTTCACTCTATGCTTTGATTAATGAAGTCTTCGCTGAACTAAATGACAGATTAGGTGATCCTAATTTTATAATGGATAGAGCAATATTAGCCCCTACAAACGAAACAGTGGATGCCATTAATAACAAAGTTATAAAACTAATTCCAGGTAGTGAGCGCATTTACTACTCCTTTGACAAAGTCGAAGAAGATACACATAATCTATACCAATATGAATTCTTAAACTCACTTGCTCCGGGAGGTCTATCCCCACATAAATTAAGACTGAAAGTAGGTGCACCAATCATGTTGCTTAGGAATATTGATCCACGAATTGGATTATGTAATGGAACCAGATTATTATGTCGTGTCTTTCACAGAAATGTCATAGATGCAGAAATAACTGTTGGACATTTTCGTGGTACAAGAGTATTTATTCCACGTATACCACTAAAACCTTCTGAGAATACTAACATGCCTTTCAACCTAATACGTAAACAATTTCCAATTAAATTAGCTTTTTCCTTAACGATTAATAAATCACAAGGACAAACCATCCCTCGGGTTGGTATTTATCTTCCCGAACATGTTTTCAGTCATGGTCAGCTATATGTTGCGTTATCAAGAGGCATTTCACGAAAAACAACAAAAGTTTTGGTAAAAAATGGAAAGATTCGAAATAGAAATGACACACATACTAGAAATGTTTTGTACAAGGATGTGTTATTATAATGTACTCACGAACTTAATTAACAATACTTCATTTTTCCACTTCACATGTTGTAGTTTTACTATAATTATTACTCTACAACATTGGGTACACAAATAAGATCTTCACCATTATTTTCTTACTCCACTTAAATAATTAAGGGATTTTTAATCTGACCATAAATGAGTAATATCTGCACTTATAATCTTTTTCTCCATTTTACTGTTTTTCAGTCATATATTTAGCTACAGATTATACAAAATACAAAACTGGGTTTACAAAAAATTCCTCCTTTACTACCCCAACTCACTTTCGGTTCACATAAAAATTTCCTTAAAAACCGTTTTTAACTCCGCCATCAACTTACTACTGATGCTGGTCTCAAGCCCGGAACAAGGAGAAGAGAAAACAGTTACGACAACTACACTAACTACCTACAATTTACTATCAAATAGTTTCTTAGGTGCAACAACTCATTCTGTTTCCCTATCCCCACAAAATGCTTTCATATCTACCTCTGATCACCTACTATACGTAACGAAGACCATATTCTATTTCCATTACAAATCAAAGTTATTCTCTACGGTTTGCATGAACATGCGTTAATAATTCGTTACACCATATGTATATTACATTTCTTCCTACCCACCCAATGTCAGTCTAATCTAACGCTTCTTCCCATTTTCGATACAAATTTTCTACGTCCACGTCCATCTGCTGTAGATTCATTCTGCATGTCAATATCCAAAATATCAACAATACATGTACGTCACAGTCATTTTGTCGCATTCAACAACTCTCATAGACATTGTTTCTTAACACCAGCTCCTTCTGCGCACGTGCATCGCACGTGCCAATCTACTCGTATATATATATATATATATATATATATATATATATATATCTTTTATAGATGCAACTGTACACACAACCGACCAATTTTGTGACAACATTTCGACATACAAGATTCATGATATAATCTAACATCATATAATATAGCATATAAATATAAAATAACAAAATTAAAACATAGATTTACCTTTCGCCAAAGCCTTTGCGTACACATTGAAATGTTGAATTGATATGCTTGAATCAGCTCACAAATCAGAATGTGCTAGCTCCTGAATTGCTTACCATCGACTATCGAATAGTGTTGAATTTGATGTAGTTTGAAATTGAGAATATTTTTTATTGTTTTTAGAGAGTCATGGCTGAAATTTTCTAGTCTAGAAATGTGGTTTAAACAAATGAAAGGGCTAAGTTTTATTAAAAAAAAACAGAGTTAATGTTATGATTAACACCCTTGTAACTTACATTGACTTTTCATTTCTAAACTAAAAGAAAACCCCTTCATTCTCCCATACCATGGTCGACCATACGTAAGGCAACCAAGGCTGGGTTATGTGTGCTTTTCCATGGACCTTAAACATATTTAAGTCCCCGTACAAAAAATTTCCGCATTTAATTCCAATTTAAACGCGTACTGATATTGTATATTTTTAGTATATTTATAACTATTATAAATACATTGTTTAATCATGTTCAATACATCAAATAAAATTTTACAACTAATATATCAAAAATATTAGTTAATTTAATTAATTTATAGTGATTATAAATTAATTAAACTAGGTGGTCAAAGGAATACTAAATATTTTGGTTGTGTGACTCATATGTGTAAATTTGGTCAGCGGTTAATATCGAACAATTTGAACATTAACGTTCACATGTCAATTACCAGGTGCTGTGAAATTTTGATCAAATTTATTTCTTACTTAGTTTTGGTAAAATCCAATTTTGCTTTGTTAAGCGTTGCTCGGTAGTGACAATTATTTACACCAATGCTCTTTATCAAAACCGCAATCATTTTTGACTTATAATGGTCAAAATACCAATATCGTCAATAATCAACTTTATAATTCAAATGCAAAGTCCTTGGTTCAATAATAACAATCATTTATAAACCGAACTACTCTTACCAGAGATTTTAACTTTTAGTTGACTTTAGTTAATCATGATACCAATGCCATATAATTGAGGAGACGACTCCTATCTTGAATAGTGTTTCATTTTCAATACTTCCAATCGACTCAACTATAGCCGTTCAGTAGACGCCATGCCATAATTTAAAGATAATCAAAATGGAGCTTTTATGTTGAAAAACAATAGCATTCTCAAGTCAAGTGAACTATGTAAATTAGTCACTTTGATATTTTCTGTTTGACTTTAATCATATTAACCAATAGAAAACTATCAAGCGAGTCATTTCATAATTATCCAACAACTATCAGTACGTATCTCTTGGTGCCCCCGGCTGCCATGAATAATACATTACCCAACATTTAGAGAGCATTGCATACTGTAGTCTCAATTCCTCTTGACTAGAAATATTTTAAATGACGTGTTTATCATATTATGATGTAATAGTTACAACTATTTGTAACTGCTACCACAAACACATCATTTATGAACATTTTGACATATGTACTTAAATTATCTAATTAATTATTTATAACATTTCATATAAAGTATATAATAGAAAGGAAACACCTTCTATGTTTGGTTACTGAGTTATATTTATTAAATATATCATGTAATTTTTCCTACGGGATACCCTAACTCTATCTATAATCAAAAACCGAAAGCATAGGTGCAAGGTCTAAGTGGCAATTGAAAAACAAAATATTGGTGTAAGGCCTAAATGGAAACAGAACCCGAGAAAGAAGTTTAAGGCCTAGAGTGGAAACCGTAATCGAAAGCATTGGAGTAAGGCCTATGGTATCGGTTGAAACATGATGACATTGGATTAAAGCCTAGAGTTGCAACCAAGGCACATCTTGGTAAATGGCGTATGGTATGATATGGGAGTCAAGAACTAAGAGCACAGTAGGTGTAAGTTTGGATTTGCAATTAAGACACAAAAGAGAATTAGGTGTAAGGCATAGAGTTTCAATCGAAACATGAATGCAAAGTAGATACAAGGCTAGAGTGGCAACTAAAATAAGAAACCGTAGGTTAAGGCATGAAGTAGCAACCGAACCAAGTAGCATAACCAGAGAAACTAAGAAAGCAACTAAGGTATAAGGCCTTAGTGGCCATTGAAATCTTTGTAGCTTAGGTTGGAAAAGAAGGGAAAATGATTCTAAATGACATACCGAGTGAAAGTTTTATTAATTTTAGTCAGAATAACACCCATGAGAAGGAAATAATGATTTATGCTTAGTGTAAAGCTATTAAATGTATGTTATGTTATAGTAAGGAGATAATTGATAAATATGTTTTTGAAATTTAGTATTATAATAAATTTTATGCTCCAGCATTGATTATCGATGACAATGCCACTAACATACAAGATATTCATACACTACCATTGAATGTTGATAGGATGGGTTTAACTGAAAAAATATCGATCATTCATAATTGTTGCCGTGGATCTGGAGTTTTTTTGATGAATTTGAAGTGGATAAGGCTAGCGGTGCTATTGTTATGGCTAAGGCTGATGTCAATATGGTTGATGGTGGCGAACTGGGTACTGAAAGAAGGTAGAATGATACAACTACACATGATAATATAAGCACAGTTCATGTTCAAGGTGATAATACCACTCATGTTGCTGCAAAAATGAGGCCAGCATGCATAATGAAGCAGCCAAGAAGATTCTTGTATTAAAGGTGCTGAAATTCTGTATTCTTGTGCAGATGGGTTTGCTGCAAATTAATTATGCACTTGTACTTTATTTTATTTTAATTTTGAAATGTTGCTTTTGTTGCAAGTTTTTACAATGTACATGCCCTGTAGTGCCAGCTATGCAAGTTTGTTAGAAACATTGTACTGCATTATATATCATTCCGTTGAAAAGAATGAGGATATAGAAAAAGATTATCCAATTTTCTCTCTTCATGCTCTCTACACCCTTATTCTCTTCTTCTTCTCTATAAAATTCATTATCTTCTTGTCATAGGATTTATTTGTAACTAAGGAGTAAAGTTTTCTGGCCACAATGATTTTGAGTTAGATATGTGGATGAGTGGTTATGGTGATGATATTGTTGCTTTGGATAACTGCATAGGGGATTGTATTGTAAATGTGATAAGGATGAGATTGTGCTAGCTCTAAAAAGGGACATAGAACAAAATATCAATTAAACTTTAGTGTAATGAGTTTTGAGTGTGATAAGATGAAGGACAGTGAATTATATGCTTCGGGCTCAACGATAAGGCATGCTTGTTCAGTTTGGACCAAGCATTAAATAATGGTGGGGTGGCTAAGATTATTAAATCAGATGGGGATAGTAATATAAAATCGATGTTAAATGTTGCTCCGGCATAGGCAGTGGTTCAAAACTTGAAACATTGTGGGGATGAATTATAAAGAAAAAAGAATGTGTTTTGGTCGAAAATATGTGTTCAAAAAATGACTTTGTGTGTGTGGTGGATATGGTCTATAAAACTGTAAGTGTGAAAGAACGAATGGAATGGGTTTCAGGTGGAGGGATTCATGATAATGACTCATTCCATACAACACGTAGGACAAATACAGATTCTAATGCGTTATGTGTGGATGAAACTTTAGGACTGAATCGAAGTGGACTGATATAAGCTGGGAATTTATGGTCGATAGATACAAAATTTGAGGTTGTACGTGAGGGTGAAGGATTAGATTTGGGTCTAGATTGAGTGCAACGCATTAGGGACTTGAAGTGTAGTGATCCAGACTTAGATCTTGTTGAAATGGAATTAGCGCACGATGATCCAGTTTGGTGCATAGTGATTTGACCTTGCTTTTATGATAGTTTGGACTTGATGCATGGGGATCCCGAGGCGGTATTTGGTGTTCAGAATTTGGTTCACAACATTTAAAGAGGAGATAGAGATGAGTTTGTGGTAGACATTGATTCCAAGTATCAGAAGAAGTTCTGGCTATAGAGATGCGATTATAAAGATCAGTGAGGAGGAGTGCTCGTCTTTGTATAGCAACCACTAGAGCGGTCGTTGGCTCTAGCTCAGGTTCAAATACTTTTTAAGGTAGCACGCATACTCTTTGTTCTTTGATTAATTTATCTACTAGACCTATATGTTCTTTAGCTAGGAGTTTAGATTTTATTCTTAATGATGTTCCATTAGACACTAAGTACATTAGGAGTAGGGAGTTAGATCGTGTTGGATCATTTAAATCATAAGATACATTAGCTGAAATATTTGAGGTTTATATGACTTAGAAAAATATTGTAAAACTAGGTATTTTTCTAAAGATAACAACATTAATATTGTTTTATTACAAAAAACAAAAATTAAATATCTTGAATATCGATTTTATAAAAGTAGATGGTTCTCACCTTAGTAATTGGGTTTATTTCTAGCAAGGGGTAGCTCGGGACGTTTGATGATGGATTGGAGAGAAAATTACATTAAGATTTTACAATCTATTTTTAATGTCCACTCGCTGAACCTTATTTTTATGGACCAGAATGATGGTTAATTTATCATTGTTGCTAATGTTTATGGGTTGAACTCCAAGGTAGATCCAAGGGTTCTTTGGACCGAATGTCTCGAGTTTAAAGACTCAGTCCTAGCCATTGTGTAGTGGGTGGGGATTTCAATGTTACTAGATTTTTAAGGGAGCATTTCCCAAAGAAAGAGACTTTTCCATTGTGGAGGAGTTCGACCAGTTTATTGTTGGTTATAAGTTGATCAAGTTATCACTAAGCAATACATGATTCTCTTGGTCAAACAATAGGGAATACCTTCGATGGCACTTTCAGATATGTTTTTTATTAGTCACGAGGTAGATGCCAGGTTCCCTATTTGTAAAGTCATTGATCTTCTGGGTGTTTACTCGGACCATTGTCCTATTATTTTATCTTGCTAGAATTAAAGTGTTATGAATAAAGTTTTTAGATTTGAGAAGCTACGGTTGATTTAAAATAATTTCATTGATTTACTTACAAATAAATGGTATTTTATGGGTAACTATAATCTTAGATATAAGGGAAACATAGCTAAAGTATTCAAAGTAATCCTAGAGAATTAATAATTTTTCTTAAAAATAGAATAATTTTTCTGGCAAAAATAGAGTTAAAAATGACAAATTACTTTATGAGATTTTAAAGTTAAATAATATAGAAGAATCCAAAATTTTAAATATTTCAGAGAAAAATGCACTTTTAAATCTAAAATAAAAATTAAATTAAATCATTACGCAAGAGGAAGTGATATGGAAACAAAATGCTAGGATCTAGTGGATGGACCATAGGGAGAAGAATACTAAGTTTTTAGTAAAGTATCTAACGGCAAGAAATGTCGTAACACCAAAAGTTCAATTTTTAATTGATTTTTTATCAGAATGAATTATATAATGCATTTACAAACTACTATAAATATTTTTGGAACCAACAAAGGACATAGGATCAGGATTAGATGAGATGATTTTCATCTCTACGATATTGTGGTAGACTTAGAAGGCTTGGTCCCTATTTATGGAACACTAGATTTAAGGGCTATAAACAATATTCCTAGTGACAAATCATCTAGTCTTAATGGAGTTCCTATTTTGTTTTACAATTTTTTTTGAATTGTTTTAAAATTTCATATAATCAAAATGTTTAACGAAGTCTATTATGGTTATTGACAATTAGGCAGGTTTAATTTATCTAATGTACTTTTAATAAAGAAGAAAATAGGGGCAAGTGAGTTGAAAGATTTTGAACCTATTTCGTTATTAAATTGTTCTTTTAAAATTATTTGTAAGGTTTTAGCTAACACTATACCAAACACCCCGTCTTGTAACACTTTTCCGCTTTCAATTTGTAATGGTAATAACTGTTACCCTTTTGTATCAGATATTTCCATTATAAATGTTTGAAAATAACACGGATTATTACTTCCTCTTGCCGGATAACATTTCATCGTTCATTTTATTTCTTCTTTCATATTAAGTTACTGCCGCATTCGCCGTTCTATGACCACCTCCGCCTTTCTGCCACCACCTCCACCATTTTGCTGCTACCTCTTGCCACTGCCTCAATCGTTCTACCACCGCCTCCGTTGTTTATTTTCCACCAATTTGATGAAGACAAAGGAAGATTAGGGCTTGCGTTCTATGTTGGCAATCGATTGCAACCTAATTTTCAATTTCAAATTAGGTAACTGCTTCAACTTTAACTTATTTTTCAAATTAGGTATTTTGTGATCCTAATCGGTTTAGAATTATTATTTTTAATGACACCGTATTTTACATAATTTCATGCTCAGACGATGAAACTCCAAATTTTTAATGACACCGTATTTTATATTCATGTTATTACTTATTAGTAAATAAGCCTTCACATAATTTCCGTCCATACCACCTACTACCGACACATTATCCTAAAAAATAATTTGCTGCACATGATAATTTTGTTATGCCGTTGATGATCTGTTGGAGCATTGTACACAATCAAGAAAGAAGGATATCATGCAACTTTTCTAATTATAATAATTTATGCGTGTTTTTACTTTCCATCCTGCAGGGAATTGATGGGTCCCGAGTGGAGAAGGTTCTAGAAGTATTTCACATTGCAGCTAATAAAAGCACAGTACTTGGCGATGTTTCTGCAATGGTTCCTGGTGGCATTAGAATGCGTGAGTATTTCTTTTTGTCATCATTTGTTATATTTGTAGCTTACTTTTTCTGTAACATGTCACTTAAGATGTAAGACAAGTATCTTAAAAAAGAAAGTAAAAACATAGTTTAAGACAAACTAGACACTATGCTTAAACCCCTCATTTTCTGTATGAAGGAACTCTTGCACTTACATCAAGGGGATTCGTAGAAGAAGACTTTGCAAAAGTGGCTGAATTTTTCAACAGCATTGTTAAACTAGCTGTGAAGGTCAAAGCAGAAACTAAAGGTAGTTCTTACAGATGATTAGTATTCTTTTGTTGTCCTGTCAAATATAGCATGAAAAATTTATTTAAAACATGCTTTAATGCATATATAGGTGGGTCGAAACTTAAAGACTTTATAGCCACTCTTGCAACAGACGCTATCCAATCAGAGATCGCAAAACTTCGCAAGGAAGTAGAAGAGTATGCAAAGCAGTTTTCGACCATTGGATCTGAGAAATAGACGATGTAGTAAAAAAATCAATGGGAAAAATGTGTAGTAAATCAAGGTAAAATTATTATTCTAATCATGTGAGATAATGAACAATGGCTGGCCGCTCGCATTGTATATAGTCTAGATTCAACATTTCATCCATATGTATGTGTCTAATTATCGTATACCAACCTCAGTCATGTGTTATAGCCACAACATTACAAGACCAAGGATATACCTCTGGACCTTCTTCAAATTTTGTCCATGTCCAGAGGTATATCAGTAGTTTGTTGTCCTGGAATACATGAAAATCTCCATGACTTATACAGCTCATTCAATATATACTAACTTACTTTACATAAACTAAACCTTGAAAAACAAAATCTATAAAATGAACTTTAGCCTGCACAGACGCTCAGTTGATGAAAGTGAAACTTGTCTCATCCTCTGTTTCATTCATTTCATAAATAAAAAACTCACTTTATTCATTCTTGAATTCTCCATTACCTTTCTTCTTTAATACATTAACGTCTCTGTTTTGCTACAACTAAATTGTTCTTTTCTTTGGAATTCTGGCTCTTTTCTTCAGAGTTCTTTATCTTGGTTTGCTTTCTCTTCTCTCTCTCTTTTGCAGTACTTGCTCTTGTTTGTTAACATTGAAACAGAGTTTGGATACTCATACTTTTTCAGCAAGTAACATTTTATAGTTTTTACCAACTTGTCCCATAATTTATGTTGTACATGTAAAAATTGTTTCTTGGTGCTTATTTTGTAGCTTTTTGAGCATAGAAGAAACCATTGGTCATTGGATTGTCTTCCATTTGAGTAAAGTTGTTCTTGAAGAATCATTTTGGTAAGTTGGGTTTTCAACATATATTTTAATCAAGTCTTAGTTACTGGTTAATCTTCAAAAACTATAACAGTTTAAGTTGGTTGAGGTTTTAAAAGGTTTTACAAATTCACCGGCTATTAGGATATTCAATTGTCATAAAAAAAGATTGAATTTTGATGGATACCCAGATAAATTCTCATGAATTCAAACCTAGGATTTGAAAATTCCTCCGTTTGATGAAAAACAAAATGGGTAAGAGATATTTAAATTTGGAATTGGGCAAAACCTTATTCTCAAATGAGTTCCTAGCATTGTTAGATTGTACCTCGCTAGAATAATGGGTTGTCCCACTGCTCCTGCCATCTTTTTGCTAATTATACTGCATGTGTATAATGAATAGAGCAATGACAAAAGATTGAAATCAGTTTGCTTGTTTTACCTTGTTAAGCAATACATGTTGGCAACTTTTATTAACCTACTTTTATGGGAAAAGAGAAGGATTATATTTCATTTCTATATGTAGTTAATATTGTTACAAAATAAATAAGTTAAATATTTCTTTTGGTATTCAGGCTTTTGTTCTCATAAGAGTAATGCTAGTTCATTGTCAATGTTATGGATTTCATATCCTTAAATACTAGCAGTGCTTTGTGCATAATTTTCTACCCTGTTTTAGATATTTATTATCCATGGTTGCTGTAAAATTACCATTCTTTATTTTTAGAAAGCGTATACTTTGGTACTAAAATGAGAAAAAAAAATAGAATTGCATATTATGATTTGGATTCAAGAGCATATATCATTTAATATTACTACCATTTGGAATGAGTCATGTTGTTAAGGAGCTGCTTCATGTATAGACTACAACATTTCATAATAATTTGAATCATTTGACAACTTCTTTTTTCTAACCAATCTCCTTAATTCTTTCTTCAGGCTTTTTCTAAAGCTATTTCAGAAGATGAGCTGATATATCTAAGATCATAATACAATTTATTAGAGCTAAAGGGAGATTTACACATACCTTTTGAAATTTTTGAAAAGTAAGTAGGAAATCATGTTTTCTTTGCCCCCTCATGTTCTATGTGTAGAAAATTAGGTGCACAAAATTTATTTTGAAAATGTTATTAACCTTCATGTTTACCTTGTTATGTGTAATTTAAGGCATTATTACACAAAGTAACAGATGCTATAGAGGAGGCTGAAGTTCTTGATATTTTGAATGTGATATGATATTTCATTACCTTTTTACAAAGTAACAGATGCTCTCTCATATATTCTTAATGCATAATTCTGCTGCTCTCTCATATATTCTTAATGCATAATTCTGCTGCTCTCTCATATATTCTTAATGCATAATTCTGCATAATCACAATCTTTGCATATCACAAGATCAGCCTAAGAGCATATTGAAAATGTATAACATTATGAGTCTTGTTGTATAGAAATAATGTTGATTATTTTGTATCTTTAGTTTTGTTCTTAAAAAAAGTGAAGCCCGTGCATATTTGTCAAATAATTTAAGAGAAGTAATCAAGAAAAGGCTGTTTGGTGATTCAGTTGAAACTAATAAAAGAAATATTTTATCTATCTATAATGTACATAAAAGACTTGTGCAAACCTTGGCATAGAACGCTAGAAGTTTGATGTTGAGCGAAGTATTAGCATTGATTAAAAAGTCTAGGTCTATTTATCAACAGTTTTTTTTATTGTTTTTAGCTATTTGTATTGTTATTTAACTTGAAGGCCACTTATAGGAAATGCGTATGAATGAAATGTTTTTGATGGTGCAGTGTTGTGTACTATCTGCGTTATTCTTTTTTTTTGAAACTCTGTTTATTCTTATTATGCACTGCACTAACATTTTCTGTTCTGATTTGCCTACTTGGACTTCACTAATAATCTGAGTGAGTTGATACAACTAAAAGATTCACATGCTAAAGGTACTAGATTTTAGTGTTTTGTTTAGTTACCAAATCACATGATTATTTGAATTGTTATAGTATAACTTATGAATTTAATGGAATTTCCAATATTGTTTAGTAACTGAATCATGTATTCTGACTTTTATTTGCATAGCCTTTTTGATTTTTTTTGATATACTTACGTCCATGCTCTTCTACTCTTGCTTGTTAAACTTACAAGAAAAGGTTGTCAGAAACAGTTCTCCATTTCACGTTCAATAACTAAACTCATTCATTTACAAATCTATATGATGTATTTTTCATTTTACTGACAAGTTGTACAAAAATTTAACTGCCTTGATAATTCAAATGAGGAAGAAATAGATGCTGAAGTGGATGGTATGATCTCAATATCACACACCTTACAGATACATGGAACTTATGCTATTGTCAACTCAATTTAAGCGCCTTAGCTCAACTTTGAAGTTTTTCTTTGAGATAATTTACAACAATCATTTCTTTGTCCAGTTGATTGTTCTCTGAGTACAAAGATGAGGGCGAAATGGGCAATAAGCAAGATCAAACCTAGCACGATAAATATATCTTCTAACTATCAGCAAAGAGAGACATGTGTTCCTAAATCTGCATGTATAAATTTGTAGTCTGGTCGAATATTGTTGTAGCGAGTTGGGTTGATCTACTTTTTAACATATATGATATGTAACTTATGTCAACAGACGTAACTTAACGATGTTGTATGCCGAATTTTTTTTATGAAATTTATGTATTTGATGTTGTTGTGTACATGTAAAGGATTGATGCCACGTAGAAATTGCTGCTGTGAAGAAACTGCTGTAAAGAAAAATAAATTCGTCATGGTTATAAGTGTTAATAAATTCGAAAATAAATTATTAGTCTTTAATTTAATAACGGTTATAACTTTTACAAATATTATAATTTTTCACGGTTATAACCGTTACAAATTATAATAATTGTAATGGTTATAAATGTTGCAATTTTTGAAAGAAAAATTTGTCATGCCCTTCGTATCAACGGTTATAACCGTTACAAATTAAATTTTTGTAACCAAAGACTAAAATGCAAATTAAAATGGATGTTGAAGTAGAAGTGTGCAAATCTTTTTAAATAGAAATGTTAATGCAAATAGAAAAACAACAAGCACACAACAAAACGAAAACAAAAATTACACACACACAACACAATTTTTTTAAAATACAAGTTAACACACAAAATGAAAACACACAATAAATCAAACAACAAATAATTTAAAAAGTAAAAATTAAAATCAAATAAATTCATCGACAACGGCGCTAAAAATTTGTTTAACAGCTAAATCTCTATCGGATTAGAAAAATAGCTGAATTTTTTTAATTAAAAATAACCGCAAGCACACGACGTACAATTTTAGTACGTGGCTAGTACGGGTCGATCCGCAGGGAATTGTATTGATTTAAATTTTCACTCAATCAAATTAAACCAAGATTTTGAGATTATATTAAGCTAAAAAAATGTAAATAAACTAGCAAATGAAAATGGATAAAAATATGAGAGTAGAAGGCAATTTAGATGTAATTTCCTTCTCATGATCACATAAATCAACAAAATGAAATTATGATCTCTCTTTTGGTCATTAGTGAATTTAGTTGATATGTTTATCATAAGTATGGCCTATTTGTGTTATTAATTAGCCTAACATAAACCATCAAACTTTAACATACCCACTTAACCACTTATTAACTCTCATGAAAATGTTGATGAACTTGAAAATAAAATCTATTTCAAGCATGATTTATTCACTATTGATTAGTAATATAGACCATCAAATTTTGATTTTAAAATTCACTTCATTACCATAATCATATGTAGATAAAGAGATAATTTGTGTTTATGTTTGTTTAAGCATAGCCTATTTGGTGTCAACAATATATGCTATCAAATTCAAAGCTAAAACAACAAAGTTTAACCACATCAAATATTTCCATTAAGCACAAAAAGAAATCAAAAATTAGTAAAATGTTGAATCTACATGATTAAGAGAGCTTCATTACCCCTAAATTGAAGGGGTTTACTTCTCTTATTTGTTATCAATTCAACAAATGTAAAGTTCAACATGAAACAAAAAACAATAGGAAAATGCAAGCTAATTAAAATAAAAAGAGAGCTAAACTACTTCCAATAATTACACTAAGCTACTAACATAAAAGAAAAGAACACGAAATAAAATAGCATGAATTAAAATTGCATATAAGAAACTTACATAAGAAGAAAATGGCTAAGTAGCCATGAAAGAAAGAGCGTTTTGTTTATTTTTGAGCATAGAACTAAACTAACTAAAGAAGATGCTAAGATCTTCATTACATGAACATATGAGGTATTTATACAAGCCTAAAACCCTAATCCATATTTTTGGGAACTACCCAAAATACCCTTGAGGAAGTGTGACCTCCAAGTTATCATTAACATGAGCATAATCCACCATTACATGTGCATGTAACTTTAATCTTCATTAGCATGTGCATTAGCTCCTAATAGGGGATTATGGTAAGTGGGTAGGTGGGGTCCTCCATGTTGCATGAAATGATTTATTTCCATTTTCATTTACTTGTCTTCGCTTGTGCATGCATATTTTCCATGAAGCCCCTTTCAAAATTCAATAAAATTCCTACAAAACAACATTAAAATATCCAAGTAAATTTCCTCAAATTAGTATATGCACAAAAATGACCATTTTGCCCCTATATGAAGATGAATAAATGATGATTTGAAAATGATTGGAATATCGGTTTAAACATGTTAAAATACCCTATATGCTCATTTATTTAATTAAATTAGATTAAATATGTAAGTAAAAATATGCACATTTACATGCACATCATCTACTAATGACAAGTGATCCTCCAAAGAACCTCCAATGTCCAAAGTACCCATCTGCAAAAAATCCTCCAACACACGATTCACTCTCTCAATCCATTCATTCTTTTGTGAGGGATGAGCAGTACTCAAAGTTAATTCAGTGCCCAAGGCCTCCTGAAGACTCCTCTAAAAGTCAATAGTGAAAAGCAAATGTCGATCACTGATAAAACTAGAACGAACTCCGTGCAAATGAACTATCTCCTCTATGTATAATGTTGCTAAAGATGCAACTATACCCATACTCCTAACCAGAATAAAATGATTGCATTTGGTCAGCCGATCTACCATTATCCAAACACACTCATTCCCCTATCTACTCTAAGGTAGCCCATTAACAAATTCCATGGAAATACTCTCCCATTTCCATTATGGAATATCCTAAGGCTATAATAATCCATCAGGCTTCTCCTGCTCCGCTTTTACTCAATGACAAGTCACACACTTGGAAACAAACTCCATTACCTGCCTTATCAAACTTGGCTAGTAAAACACCCTCTTCATATCATAGTACATTTTGTCACCACCAAGATAAATAGTCATCCTAGAACGATGACTCTCCTATCACCATGTCCACTAACTCCATAATAAGAGAAACACACAACCTACCATCTCTTCGCATCCATCCTCTTGAATGAGTAGAATAAAAATCCAAATGACTTGAATGTTCTCCTCTATTCAGCTTCTCAAAATACCTAATAACTTCATATCTTATTGACTTAAACTAATATGGTTCATAAGTGAAGGCTAAACATCCAAAGCTACCAATAGCCCTAGTGTAGGTCTGATGAAGGTTGGAAATCAAATGTAGAATTGAAATCTAAATGCTTCCATTCCAAAAATATAGGGGTTAACATCGCATGCTTCCAACTCAAGGCATCACCTACAACATTGCTTTTACCCAGAGTATATGTGATATGTAAGGCATACAATGCCAAGAATAACATCCACCTTTATTACCTCAAATTTAGACCTTTTGGAAGAACAAATACTTTAGTAACTTATTGTACGTGAATAACTCAAATCGCTCCCCCAAAAGATGATGCCTTCAAGGTCTAAGGGCAAAAGCAATAGCTAGCAACTCAAGATCATATGTTGAATAGTTTCTCTTGTATACTTTCAACTGTCAACTAGCATAACAAACAGTCCTACACTCCTGCATTAAAAAAATGCCTAGTCAAGCATTGGTATATGCCACAAAAGCTTTCGAACCATCAGGGAGTACTAAAATAGGCGTACTAGTCAACAACATATTTAGCTTAATTAAAACATGTTCGAACTTCGAGATCCATGTGAAACCTAAATTCTTCTTGGGAAGGCATGTCAACGGTGTAGAAATTTTAAAGAAGTCCTTAAGGAATTTGCTATAATAACCAGCCAAACCATGAAAACTTCTCACCCTAGTAGCACATTTCGATATGCACCAATGTTGTATTACAGCAGCTTTATTAGGATCGATTGATAGTCCATGCTCAGAAAAAACATGTCCTAAAAAGTGGACCTTCTTGTGCTAAAAGTGACATTTGGAAAATTTCACCTTTAGCTTATGCCTACGGAGAGTATTGAGCACTTTCCCTAAATGAAACTTGTGATCTTCCTCACATTTTGAGTAGACAATTATATTATCGACAAATACCACAACGAACCTGTTCAACATCCCTCTAAAGACTTGACTCATAAGGTCAACGAAGTATGCTGGTGCATTGATCAATCCAAATTACATGACTAACAACTCATAACGTCTGTCGAGTGTATGAAAAGCATTTTACTAAATATTATCCTTGGCCATGCGAAACTATTGGAATTCGATAGTTAAGTCAAGCCAAGAGTATACCCTAGCTCCAACTAACTAATCAAAGAGATCGTCTATTTGTGGAAGTGGACAAGTATTCTTCTTTGTCAGCTTATTCTGCTCATGATAATCAATGCAAAGCTATAAAGAGCTATTTGTTTTAGTCGAAAAAAAGGTGCTCCCCATCCAAAAATAATTCTTTGAATAAAGTCTTTATGGTGATGCTGCTGAACTGGCTTCCTTTATTTCTTCTTAGCTTCTTCCTTCCTAATTGAATTCAATAATGCCATCTCAACCAACCTCTTGAAAGTAGATCCAGTAGGTACATAACTCGTAGCAATTTCCCTTAAAGATGGATTTAATCCTTCAGCCAACTTTGTTGCCTTTTTCACTGGTGTACTGATAAAGTCCAGGCCATACTTTGTCAACTGATTGAACTCATTAACGTATTCCTTAGCACCATGGTCTCCTTGCTGCAAATGGATGAAATTATTGCATTCAACTCCCCATTTGGCCTTTAATATAAACTTTGTCTCAAAGCGCCTCTTAAAATCAGTCCATGCAATCCAAATCTCATCTGTATCAACAACAAAAGTCTCCCAACAATTCAATGCCTCTCCTTGCAAGTAGCACGAAGCCAACTATCTCTTCATTGCATCCTCCAAACAAATTATAGCAAAAACCCGATCACAATTCCTCAGCTATGTCCGGATCTTAATAAACGATTCAGTCTCAAAATAATTAATTCCACCTAAACTCTGGAAATCCCAACATAACTTGGGGAAGTCCAAAGTTGGCAGAGGAACTAGGGTTGCACCTTGCACTTGCACTTGCACCGTGCCCCTCTATTGGGATTATTTTCGGTCTAGCCTCTTACTTGCAGATACAAGTTGAACTATAGGAACGTTCATGCCCGGAACCTCTACCGCTTCTCTAGAACCATGTCCAGTTTAACTGCTTATCTCACTTATTTGTGGTTAGGAATTAGTGAAACTTTCCTCAAGTAGTAATAAGCATCGCTGGAATATGAGGGGTGTGTTGGCTTTATACTAATATATGTATTAATTTTAAAATATACCAATACGTTTTCTCAATATGCACCTATCCCCCAGGGAATCCTAAACCTGAGCTCTAATACCAGCTGTAACAACCTACACCTCCAAACATACTGATCTAAAGCCAAAAAGTGGCTTCTGAACTCGAATAATGCTAAGAAGTACGAATCATTAGGTTTTTAGAATTACATGATACAGAGACAAATATAAACTTTTAAGCATTCTACACATCAAATACTAAAATGAAAGGAAATAAAATATAGTACTGAAAATTACCCAATCAGATAGTAGATCCAACATAAATGTGATCCATATAGGTACTGACAAATAATGTCTCCAAATGATAATACAATAATTGTCTAACTGGTAGATATAATATAATATAATGTACATAGGGGAGTAACTATAAATTAATATAGTTCTGGAGCACCAAGTCACCTCCTCCACGTACCATTTCCTACCCACATCACCACTATCATGTTCTCCTATAGTAGAGATAAAGAGGGAGAAATGGAGTGGAACAGATAAGGTCTTGTGATTGAAACATCCCTAATACGTCTAGATCAAATAACAATCTACAAGAATTTCCTCTCGAAATATGGGCGTCCAAAGATTAAGTAAACCTAGGAATATCTCTAGTATAAATCTTAATAAGAAATAGCCCAACATGCATTGAGTTAAAATTATCAGTGGCAAATAACTTCATATACAAACTGAGTGAACATTGCAAATATCTAAGCATGTGCCAAGTATACAACCCTAAAGATTTATGGCAGACTAAAGCATTCATGTAACCTTCTCAATCGTAAACATGTCCTAATCTCTATATCATTCAACATGAAGCTAAAGAAGTATTTAACATTTGACTACCCATTCAATTGCCATGCCCAATTGTATAGCCCTATTATTGCAGACATCTCCAAAAACTTCCTCACTGTCCAACACGTTAAAAAATGCAACCTAGTATGCTACAATAATGATAAGAGAATCTAGTTCTTATACGACCGAATGCCTCATTGATATTACGTTATGCATGCTACAAAGTGTGAACCTAGGTACACCTTCAAGTGTGAAACCAATCCTGCTTGTTGCACAACACCACACAGCTAAGTGAATTCCCAAACGCCGAGAAAGCGGGAACTAGTTTTTTGATCCATCCTACTTGGCATGCGCTGGGTTTAGGTTCAACCCGGGCTTGCTTCATCCATTCAAACATATGAATTTACCCAGACGTCTGAATGGTACATTCAGAAATCTGACCTTAATTCAAGTGTTTAGATTTTTGGTCCAAAAGGCGGATTATCAGTATTAAACCAACTATAGGAATTCAGATGCCTGACCTTATTTTTAGACATCCGACTTTGATTCCGGATGTTTTAGTATATATTCAAACGTTCGAATCATATCGGATTTGCATTGCTTCCTTTTTGTTTCGCACTGTTAAAAATTTATATGTCTGGTTATTAAATCAAACGTCCGATATAGGTATATTTCATCATTTTTGATGTTTTCCTTTCATTTCTTATTCTCTTTTTTTTTATCTTTGTTATAGACTCATGTATAGCTGGAAATTTCAAATTTTACAAGTATTTCAAGTAAAATTTCAGTCTAATTTGTATTCGATTTGTGCAGCTTATCTATTTGGTTATATACATATATTCACCTGTTTATTGATATATATTCAAGCCTACTCGAGAGTGATAAAACCACATCTAGGTGATGGAATATTTACGTAGATCTACTTTTCTTGATTCAATTCTATTACATAACCCAGATCCATATGTTTATAGGCGAATTCCATAAGTTTGTGCTCCTCACTTGTTTCAATAGTTATATTATTAAGTTATCACCTTGGTTTTTCCACCATTTCTATCCATATAGATTTCCAATGGAATCTATTACTTTGAATTCAGAAACTACAATTTTAATTTAGGTAAAAATATAAAAAAAATTAACTACTTGTTTTACATCATAACATATCGCAATAGATTCACTCACCCTTTTAAAGCTTTCCCCTTCTCTTTAATCTTTGCAAATCCTCTTTCCTAGATCTCTAAGCCATGATTTGTTTTCCCATCTCTCTCTCTCTTTATCTTTTAATTTGATTTTTTTGTTTTTGATTTAGAAATTGGAGAAGATATTTAAAAGAAAACTATGTTCAGATTAAGAAGGTTAGAGGAGGAAGAAGGAGATTAAGGTTTCCCAGTTGCATCTACGGTTTTGAGTGACTAAGTTTATAGCTAGAAATTAGGGTTATTAGTTTAATCCCAAAATTAATATGTATAGAAATGCCTTTGGGTTCAGTTTCTGCCAATTCTGGCTCATTCTATCAAATCCAATAAGTTATATATGTTTTTTGACTTTAAATGGCATTCTAGATGCAATGGAAAATAATTCAAAGCCTAATTCCAATCTTTGTGAAAATTTACTATTTTTTCCTTGTTAATATTTTAATTTGTTATTGAAAATTTCTAGGGTGTTACACTATTGGTATACAGGTTTCTAAGTTTATATATATTTCCTCTTTATCTCCTACTCCTAAAGATGTTTTAGTTAAATCGGTTAGGTTTTAAAGAACTCTTAGCTCTTCCTTGATTGAAAAGTCTTACCTATTGACTTACTATTTTTTCTATGACCTCCATTAAATGTATTCAAGTTTTCTTAGTTTGGATTTTAGTTTTCCTAAAAGACCGAAAGATCAATATCTTCACGAGATAAGGACTAATTATGAAAAATTACTATATGGTGAAGTTAGTCTCCTTAATAAAAATGGGATTACCCGGGCTTTCCTCCTGTTAACACTCCTCCCATTGTTGGGGCTTCCTTTAATGCTTCCTTTCCTATCTCCCCTTCCTCTTCTAAGAAAATTTGAGATGTTCTTTCAAAATTTAAGAATTAACTTAGAAGTATATTTTGCTTGCTTTCGATTGAATGTAATAACGTTGTTTGTATTCCAAATCATCAATAAAGTAATTTATTTGTGTTATTTCCATTTTACTAAGTGCTTGTGGCTATTTATGTTTTGATTTAGAATCAATATTTGACTTTTCTCTTGACGACAATAATCTCAGTCAACGCCATAATAGTATCCCATCTAGCTTAATCTCAGATATGTAGAATCATTCTTCTTGTTCCACCTTGGGATTATTAATCAATGACGCCGTGGTGGATAAGTGGTATGAAAAATATATTCAATTAAAGTCTGTTTTGGGAGCTTCTCAAGAAGTGGTATCTGAATTTGAAAAGATTTTTTTTAAATAATGAAATCCAAGAGCTAGTAGGGAAGAATAGTTCAAAATTTCATCCCTAACAACTAAAGCATGATGCCAAAATTGCATAACTTAACTAATGCATATTTGATCTTGAGATCGATTTGTGAAGGTCAAGGAAAGAGTGTCAACCTTGTGATCTTATTATAACCGAAGGAGAAAAAGGACTTCCAAACCCTACTTTAGTTTAGTTTACTAAGAAATCTTCTTTGCACGTCTCGTCCTTGTCTCAAGGTCATTCGACATGTAGTTGTAATATTGTCGTTCCTTCCTCGATATCTCCATTTTCCAAAGGTAGCTCTAGTAAACTATCTAGACTGAATAGATCTTTTACATTTGAATGTAACTAGAAGATTAACGAATATTGGGATAAGAAATATATTAAAGTGTTTTCCAATCATAGACTTGAGGTACCTGAAACATGAAAGGAATGAACTTATTTTAAAAGTTCAAAAGCTTGGAAGTGATTATAAAAATTTGTCTCATTCAATTTCTTGACTGAAGGGTGCTATCAAAACTTATGAAAAGGCAATAGCTTCTCAAATTGATTCCATAGATATCCTCCAAGACATCCGTCATAAGAAGAAATTTTTTTAAGAAATACTTTTTATGGAAATTCAGCACATTACTAATCCTCCTTCGATGGTAGAAACTTTGATGAAAGAGGTAAAAGAACTTGAAGACCAACTAGAACTAATTCAGTATTTTTATCTCTAGGGCATCTCAACTTGAGTACTTAGACTATTTGATTGAAGTCAACATCACTTTTGATTTAAAAAATGATTTCTCATTTTTAGGCCTAGAAAGAGATTGCTTATCTAGAAAGCCCGTTGCTTCAAGTTATCAAAGATATCAACAATTCTTTTTACATGGATGTTTGGATGTTCTTAGGTATACCGGTGGACCTCCCATTTTGTATGTAAATGTTGATTCTACTAGCGATAGCCATTCTTGCATGTTTAGAAGTTAAAGGAAAGGAAAAGAGTTAGTGTACCAATGGCTTTTTTGTGACTTTCCTTGGATAGCTGCTTTGGCCAGGCCCAAAGGCGGGACCAAAGGTTTGATTTTACCATTGCTCTTTGAATGAGTGCTTTGGCTAGGCATTGAAGCAGGTCTAAAGGCTTTGTTGACCATCTCCCTTGGATGGATGCTTTGATCGGGCCTGGAGTTAGGATCAAAGGTTTGATTTGGAAATTTTTCTTTGAATGAGTGCTTCCTAGGCGTTGAAGGGGGTCCAAAGGCCTCATTGACTATCTCTCTTAGATGGCTGCTTCGGCCGACTAGGAGGCGGGACTAAAGGCATGATTTGACCATTACCCTTTGAATGGATGCTTTGGCCAGGCATTGAAGTAGGACCAAAGGCTTTTCTAACTATCTCCTTTGGATGGCTGCTTTGGCTAAGCTTGGAGGCCAGAGCAAAGGCTTGGTTTCACGATTGCTCTATGAATGTGTGCTTTGGTTGGGCATTGAAGCAGAACCAATGGTTTTGTTGACAGCCTCCTTTGGATGGCTACTTTGGCTGGGCCTGGAGGCAAGGCCAAAGACTTAAAATCTTATTTGTCAATTTTGAAAATTTACTGTCCAATGTTCTCATTTATCATTACGAATTGCAATAGAAGTGCATAATGTCATTAGTTAGAATTTCTTCCCACTTTCCTCTCAATTCTTCGACAAATCATATTCCACATTCTATATTTATCCGATTCTCACATAATACTCATTAATTCCATCTAACGCCCAACATTCATTTTTCTTAATCCCATTTGCTTTCTGGTAATGGCAGTATTTGCTTCCATCATATTTCTTTTCCTTCTATATGTTTTTCTTAAGGGGCCAGTAGTTTAGTCTTCCTTTGTTAATGAAGTCAACTTCCTCCTACGAGATACATAAGGGAATTGTCATCTTACCCTTGGGTTTTACCGAAATATAATTTTCAAATTCTTTTTTAAGCCTTTTCTATAGGATTTGGATTCTTCTCTATTTATACCCCATTTCCTTTTTTTAAGATATGTTAATCATGCTTCTCCACTTTTGAGCAAATCGTTAAAATCTAGATTCATTTCTGTTTCAAATATATTTCCCTTAGCTTGGGTTTATATATCCTTTCTTATTCGATAAAACCGGTCATCATTCAAATGTTTTTGAATTGTTCTCTCCTTAGTTTATTAATAATGCAAAAATATACTTCTATCCCATGTGAAAGGGATTTATACTCCTTTTTCCAGATTATACCGGGCGGTTTCCGTTTTTCATGCCAAAGTCTAAAGGGATAAGTTTCTCAAACTCAAATTTTGTTCTTCACTAAATTGTGGGACAATCCGATAAGATGCCAAGTGAAGTAAATATGTCTCTGAGGAACCTTGTTAGGATATAGACATGGTGAATACTTGTAAGTGTGAATCACCCTTGAGTTCAACTTTCGGTGAAATCACCAAAAAATGTTAAGCTAGAATTTGGACCTTAGTCCTAATGTGTATTCTTGAACAAAGAAAATTAGTGATACTTTGGCAAGAGATTAGGCTTTTATGCAAGTATGCTAGTTCATCATGTCCAAGAATAGTCAAATATGCAAATAGGTAATTTTCCAAGAGCTAGATCACAAAGTCGTAATTTAAGCTTGACCCAATCAGCCATTTCAGTCGAGGGTGTATGCTTATTTATGAAGAATACGAACCCTTGGATTTTTGACATGTAGTATCATAGGGAATGGATGGCTTAGATTTTGTTACCATAACAAGCCGCCTTTTTTGATCTTCGGATTCAACATCCGAATCGACGTTAACAATTTGAAGACCGAAAACGGCAAGTTATTATAGTATGATAACAAGTAGAAAAAACATAATCTAATATTTCTTTCTGAACTCATAGCCAAAGGAAACAACATATAATATACAACATACATACACAAACAATAGATTCAAATACATGGTTAGATTTGTACAAGTAATCCCAGTCCAATCTACAACAAACATAAATACACTGTTAGAGGTTATATTTACAATTTATACAATATTTACAACATGAAGTCTTTGTCACCATATCCACCATTCCACCAGGATCCATCAACCTAATGATATAAATGAAATGGAAAAATAGGAGGGGTCATACATAATTCTATCTCATATATACTACAAAAAACTAGTAAAACATCATTAGTCTCCTAACCCGTATATATACGTTAACCTACCAACTTGCACCCAAGGAGAAGCACCAACACTAAACCTAGGTTGACTACTCGATTAAGGTCGTTTTTAGTTTCATCTTATGTTATATGCAAATATATGTATGTACGTATGTACATATATACACTCAACCAATGGAGTCTAATATATCCACATCTCTAAGGAACATCGATTTTCCAAACAACCAATATGACATAGTTAGGGAATAACCATTTTCCCAGAACATCTGTTTCCCAAATCACTAATATAGATATTGAGGGATCAACTATCTCCTTGGAATATCTATTTCCATTTCGAAATATCGAGGGAAAAACAATTTTCCTTGGATAACTATTCCCTACATTGTGTATTTCATACACACACATTCAATAACCAATACAAAAACCTAACCGTTCAACGATCAATAACACATCAAGTATACTAAAAATCCAAAACTAATCATATGTATTCAATTTGACATCCAATCATTACTAGACTATTCAGATTGCTAGTGTCACACACATTATTTATATGTATATTTGACAATGCCTATGCGTTCTGCAATATCGCAATCGTATCATAAAACTTCCTCCAAAATAGTCTAAAGCATTTCATGAAGTCTCAATCCTGAAAAAGGTTTCCTTCCTATTGGCCAAACTGGGTCCAAGTTCAACCTGCCCAATTTTTACAACCACTGGTGCATCGATAGGCACCACTGGTCCACCGGTTGCCGTATTAATTCTGTGCATTTTGTTTTTTTGTTTTTGTTTTATTTCTATTATTCTTCAATTTATTTTCTAAGTTTATTGTAAATGCCTAAATTTTCGAGCCATTTGAGTCGATAATAAACCACACATGTCCAACCCAAATTGATGAAAAGATGGATCTTTAAAGGTAAGAAAGAAAAATAGACAAAACAAAATCTCACTCAAATGGAATAACATATATTATTGAACAATACAGCGGAAAATTTTAAAATACATATATTAGAGTCTAACCTAGATTCAGCTTGGACAATTATAATACCTGTCCTTATAATTACTAAAAAATATCAAACAAATGCGGCAGAAATAGAATAAGTTCATTCATTGATAAAGATCTCCAGCTCTCCTCTGGAAACTCCAAGCATCTTCAGCTAATCCTTAAACTACTTGGATCTGACTCGAGTATAAAAATACCTGGATCAGTCTTGCAGACCAGCATGAGAAACATGATCATAACTAACAGTGTCATAGATCAGAGATTGGTGATAAAAACCTTTTGAAAAGAAAGAGTATCTCATAAGACCATGACGCACATAAACACATATGGGTTTTACATTATGACAACTAAAACATTTTTATCAAATCATTTGATATTATTTTTAATGACATTCTTTGAAAACACTTTTCAAGTAAATATATTCAAATAGCCGAAATTGTTACCATTATTAAATTCCAGCATACTAGGCTCTACAATCAAAAAGGTAGGCACTTATTGCAGAATGGATTTCCATACAAATGACCTTCGAATTGACTACCTTCCAACAATACATCTCAAGAGGAATGTACCGAGGCCAAACTTATGGTCCTCTACCATAACAAGACCAGCCTACCTCTTTCTAGATAGTACCGAATATGTCATCACCTCGATCGTTACCGACCTATCCGAGCGCGCTCTAGCATACACCATATTAATTTAAACCCGAACATCATAGCATGTAGAAATATATCTAGGAAGGGATGATCATACCCTAATGGTTGCGAACCACATAGCCTTGCTGCATCTACCCTGTTTTGATCATTTTCGGGTGTGAGGCTTGAGGTAAGATCACCTTTCACATAACACATCAAATTTTCACTTTAAATGCCACATTTCCATTCCATAATCACACAAATGATTTCTACAAATGTATAACTCCTAAGCTCGTATGTCTCATGAAAGGGTGTTAAGCTAAGAGAAGTTGCTTTCTCCGCCACCAAATAGATGATACGTTTACAGAGATCAATCAATGTGATTTTAAAATGCAATGTCAGACATTCATCCATACAAGTTGTCCAGGAATAGGACAAACCGAAGGCACTCTTCCTACCACATCCTATTTGGAAATCACTCCTGGCATCAGTAGCCATTAGTCCTCGCAAATTGGAGATTTTCATAACAGAGCACTACTGCCATCATAAGTGTATGATATGGTAATTTCCTCGAGGTCTAGTAGCAAGTAACCCTACATCAGAAGATCTTCCTCTTTAATGATCTTTTCTTCAATAGGTCTTACTTCAAAAGTGTAAATTGGGTCAAAATGGTTTTCGGATAGGAATTACCCAAATCTGACCTCGGTTTCTTTGAAATCCAATTATCAATAAAAAAATTATGAATATGTGTATACAGGATTTGTTATGCCTCTTTTCATTTTAACCTTTTACCGGTTAATCAAAACCCTTTTAACTTGAGAAATCTTCATAACATATACTTAGGAAAATTTAATTCCTAATCTAATAAAATTTCATCTTTCTAAAACGTGTCTTAAATGGGTCATAGACAATGTCATTTAAGACACCGTTTATTGTAAACCCAAACCAGTTATATCTGGTAAAAGATTAGACTAATCATACCCAGATTAATTTCTATATTCAACTCGTACTGTTTGTGGAATAACGGTGAAAAATCACCTTTCAAATTTATGCGGATAGTACAATTTTCCTCCTCATAAATTAATACAGAGTTTGGCCAGAACATTCCTCATATTACTAAAAACCTTGTTCAACCATTTTTTTTGGAAAAAATTAAATGAGATCTTTTTTTAGAGCATCCGGACTTTCCTTTCGATCTGTTCCACCCCTCGCCTAGAAAGAGAAATAGAGGCTAGGTAAGTTTAGGGTATTGGTTGCTCCATTCCTAATCGTAGTCACAGACCTTGTTTTACCTTCCCAAATCTCATAGGCAGGACAAATGTACTAGTCGTTTCTGCATACTCATTTTGTTATTACAATCAAGGAAATAATTTCAATTATATTGTTTAAGTGCTTTGAACAACTCCTCTTAACCATTCATTTTAACTCTTTTTAAAACATCCAAATCATCGTTAAAATACTAAATTTTTTATTTAAAGGTATTTATAAAAGATTTGAGAAAGAATAGTTAAGTTTAAATCTATATTTCTAAAGTTATTTAAAACTGCTGTAGAAAAGTGCTTTTAAAAGCTTATTTGATTAAAACAACTTTTTTACCATTCAGAAATCTGTATTTATAACTCGAATCTCTTTTAAATTATTTTAAAGTTTTATCAAATTTATTTCATATTTTTAAGCATTTAAAAATATTCATTTTAAAGAATTTTATAAGTTGGTCACTTAACTGCAAAAGCGAATATTCCTGAAAATTTGATTTGGTCATATCTTAAAATCTACAAGATAAAATCTTGATTTTTCTTTTTCATTTGAAAACTATGGTTATAAGGATCCAGAAAATTCTTATTTTGAAGATTTTTGACTTAATTTGCATCCTACACATTGATTTAAAGTTACGGGCCGAAATTTACAAACTATCGCTACATGACGGGCTCAATTTTGACCATTTTGGTGAATTGTTCCGAAACTTGTCCGAAACACTTCAAAATTGTTTTAAAACCATATTAACTCATTAAAAAAATATTCCATCATTAAATCATATTTTTAGCTCTTTATCACATATTTGAATATTATACTATTATAGTATTCACTATAAACCTTTTCAAAATCATTAAGTTATTTACTTTTCCAATTTACAACTTAAGAATATTTTTAAAGTTATTAACTTTAAAATCCAAAACATTTACTTCCATTTTTAAAAATATTTCCAACTTTTAACTCTAACCTTTTATTTTCAAATCAATTTCTAAATTTTCCGAAACGAATTCTTTTTTTATAGTTAATTCGAAAAGAGGCTTAAACATACCACGTACACCATATAGGATTTAAAAGAAGTGTGTTTTCAAATCAACAATGGATTAACATTTTCAAACATGATTAATAAAATAGTCATAGCCAACTTTAACTAAGTTGTGAATAAAATCAACATTTGCAACCATTCATTCATCTATATTCAACCATACAACCAGTTTCATCCAAGCATTCATATTACTAACTAAATAGTGTCAAGTTAAACATATCATCATAAAGATGTAAACATGAATGTCATAGAAATCAACAAAATCAAATTTTAAAATAAAGGAGCTCACTTTATTTTTATGTTTAAACATATATACTACTTCTTACTTCTTAAGCAATCGCCAAACATTTTTAGTTAACCAACTAAACATCATAACTACTTTTAATATCTTCCTCTAAAAAAACTACTTTTAATATCCATGCAAACCATTTTATAACTAAATTTCAAATTATAAGAAATATGTATTTAAGTTGAGTTCTCAACATTAACCAATTCATTTCACTTCCTACCAACATCCATTATAACAACACTTCACTATCATTTTCAACTTCAACCAAACATCACTAAAACCATCCTCTTCCCCTTAAACTACATGCTTATGATCACCTTACCCTTCTTTACTCATGACCACCTTCCTCCTTGCTTGATTTCGGCCATAGTCATCCTCCACTTTCCCCTAGGTTCGGCCTACTCCTACTCCATCCTTTCCTCCACCATTCTTCAACTTTTTAGGTGCTAAACCATGTTTTAATGATATTCTAAGGTCTTTGGAAAAGTTTGATGGAGTTTGGAGTTGATTTGATATGTTTTTAAGAAAGTTAGTATGGGAAGAGAAGAGAAGAAGCCATTAAAACTTTAAGGAAGAAGAAGAAAAAAGCTAAGAAAAGAATGAATGGGAGTGTGAAGAAATGAAAGCATAAGGGTCCATATTTATGGCCTTAGAAGCCTTAGCCTTTAAGGAATCTAATTTGACAAACATATCATCTCTTAACCTTTTAGTAAATATACTTTTTCAACACTACCATATTCACATAACATTATTTCTTTATGTCGTCTTTACTTAATACTTAAGGATATATTGGGATGGAAAAGTGGATTAAAGTACAGATTTTTTTTTTTGATTTTGATGTGATTTGATTTGATATTTTGCTTTTTGACTTTTATATAATTATCTACTTACTTACTTTCTTTAATTATTTGAACTCTTAATTTAATTAACCTTTTTAGTGTTAAATACATCCCTATTTGTTAAATATGTATATATGTACAAATGTATGCAACAACGTTGCAACAACTTATATTGAACAAAACATTAATTTTCGACATAATGTTTTACGATCACATTTTAACCTTTTTTTATACTATTTATTTATGTAAAAAATCATGAAAATAAGTTTCTTATCATCTTTAAATAATTAAAACAAGTTCATTTGAGTTATAAAACCATATTTTATAATATTAAAACCCAATTAAAAAATATAACATCGATCTGCCAAAATGCGACGAAGTTTGTCAATCATTATAAAACAAGTATATATATTTATAAAATCATTATAAATCAAATTTCTATTACTATTATATCATTATATAACCATTAAAAAGAGTTATTTACCATTTACAATAATTGTTCGAATGTATATTAAATTTTATCGAAAAATGCTTTTGTCACTTTTCGACGAAAATCAAAACTTCTTGATTTTGTAATCAAATTCTAAAAATAAGTTTGTCATTCTTATTTATCACATAAAATATGATTATTAAGTTTTAAAATTCTATATCTGAATATTTAAAATAAATTAAATATCCCATTTTCAAAGTGTTAAAATTATGAGTCGTTACATTTATATTCTTCAAATTCCTTTGTTTTACACTTTTTTAATAAACCAAATTATAGTTCCTAATTTTATATTCATGTATAAAATCATCTAAACCAATTCAAAAAATATATATATTCATCAAATCTTAAACTAGTTTAATATTAACTTTACATAATCCCTAATCTCAAATTAAAACATGTACAGTTATGTTTAAATTCATTATTAACCCTAAATTAGACCCTTAGAAATAATTTAACATTCCAATTGCTTTATAGAGAAGAAGAGATGATTCATTCACAAAAACAATGCTCTAAATCCTGAAACTGCTCGTTGTCCAGATTGCCACGTGCACCAACTTTTGAATTTCATCTTGATTTTTTGAGATCGTTTCCTTTGTCACCCCTTCGGTTTGCTTCTAGTTTTACCAAATTTTGTTAAGAAATATGGAAGATATTCCAATGTAAAGTTTGTTATATCAAGTAGGAAATGGTGTACGAGATTTTCACCGTTGTGCATTACTGTCTGCCCTACTGCAACTAATATCCTTCCTGTCTGCCTCCATATTAATTTGTACATGTAGTATTCTCCGTAATCTTCATTTTTCCGCTAGTATCACTTTATTCCATTGAGATATGTGAGAGTTATGGCGTTTGGAGATTTGGTAATGGAAGAGGGAAAAGATAGACGATTGAAGAAGATGGAAATGAGAAACTGTACGTAAATATTTCTTTTATATTTGGAGAGAAAAGATGTAAAGTTCAATTCAAAATTTAAAATTTTAAACCCGACACAAAACCCTACAACAATCTAACATTTATTTTTCCCGTAACACCTCAATACGACCTCCGAATCAGAAAAATAAATATACAGTGCGGATCAGAAGAACAAGCCAGGCGTAATGGCATAGGTTTGTCATTAAATTCCAAAGTTGGAAAAAGGACTACTTTGTCCCTCAAATATTAAAATAAATTAAGTCCAATATTATTAAATATTAAAAATATCAGTGTATTACATTATCCCGCCCTTAAAAAGAATATCCCCCAATAAATTCCACAGGACATAGAATGTAATTCGCATAATCTCTCATTCCATGTCGCTTATAAGTTATTTGTAACATGTCATAACATCCAATTTATCTATAATCCATTTAAGTCAAGTAGTCATCCATATAACAAATAAACAAGTCAAACCAAGCATCCATACATAACATATAAAACTGGAATCAAATTCATCAAGTAGGTGTACGTATTCCATTAGCATATATAAATACCTTTGGTGGTGCTTGTGTGCTTTATGAAATGCAACCACTAACATAACATCATGATATGTGTCATATGACATGTGACATTGTATAAATGCAAGTATCTATCATTTGGGCCCTCTTATACGAATAAGATTATATGACATATATGCTATGAAGCAAGCACCTGATGTGAGCGTATATGTATGTATGTATGTATATGTATGTATGTATGTAAGTATGTATGTATGTATGTATATGTACAGCTAGTGACATCAGCATAGCACGTGTTGAATGCAAACACAAATAAATCATAATAATCAAAGCATAATAAATCACATCAAAATTATAGCACAATCAATAACATAATAATATAATCATCCAAAGCCATTATCCAACCAACATCAAATAATCCTAAGCAAAACAAAAATGAATCCATAGCAACCATCCATCCAAACCTAGATACCGAATAAATTAACAATCAAGCAAATGGTAATCGTTTTGGAAAGGAATCGAATTGAAAAGATTGGGTCTAATCCCTTACTTTACAATTGTTCCTTACCAAATTGTTCTTTCCAACATAACCTAACAAACCCTGCTACTGGCATAACTCATCCGGAAGTTCCTATCTCAATTGCATGGGCATAACTACAACTTCTACAATCCATGCTACTAACTCAAATAAGTAATGCCATATGCATAAAAATGGGAGCCTTAGCATAACCGCGGCGAAATAAAATTGCAGTCTATCATCCATCCCTAAATGCACATAATTAACACTTAAATTATCCATTAGTACTTCCCTTAATTCATCTTTCAGATTGCTAAGGTACAACAACTCAAAATGGATGGTGTCTTAACCAAACAAATCCAAACAACTTGAATGGTCATAGTATTTCTTCTTTCACCTAAGAACATCCAAAATGATCAATGTCTTAACCCGATGAACATAACATATCACTTATACAAATTTCCAACATGACTTAAGTGGTATCATTACGTTTATGATATCATTTCTCCAAATATCCAATAGGTTTTGATACTTAAAGTATTACCTCCATGATTATCCAAACAATCCCTCCTAATTTCTATGATGTACAACCAAGCAAGCATACAAACATTCAAATAAAACTAATCCTATCCTAGTCAACTATTTCAAACATAACAACCAAAATTCTAAATCCAAGTGGAATTCTAACCAAAGAAAAGTAATAATGAGATAAAGACAAAGATAAAATGAATCAACTATATAATACATTATCTACATGCACCTCATATGCAGTGTAAACTCTTCTCCTTTAAGTCGCTACTCTAAAAGAGTTTCTTTAAATAGGTAATTCTTTTCAATCCGAGGGATGATTGAAAATAATCTATCTACTCTTCTTTCAAAGTTACATTTGAAAATTTTCATTTCCATAGAATCGCCTTCGCACCTTCTATGCTTGCAAACTATATATATCTTTTCCTCGGCCTTTCCAATAAATTTCCTTTAGTTATCAAGAAACACTTGAATTCAGACCAATCATTGGTAATTTATTATTTTACATAATATCCATTAAACCCATAACATCTCTTCTTCAACTTCTCAATTCGAGTCAATCCTTTTTAAAGCTAAAGATCAATTTTCATTTTATCTACACCAATCAGATATACTTCTTATAATACTCTTACTATCAATCCAATTTGGAACGTTCTTTACAAACAAAGATCACATTTCAATCAATTCTTTATTCTTTCCAAATCATAACTACCCACGCAATCAAAGTACTTCATGTCGTTCATAGATAACACAAGCTCATATGATCTTAATACCCATCATATCCGAGCATTTCTACACACTCTTCCAACATACCAAAATACTCATAAATATTTAGTCTTATACCAAATTAAATCCGAGATATTCTTTACAACCAAAACTCCATATCTAAATCACTTTCTAAACTAAACCAACCAATGGAGTCACTCCTCATATATCTTTATACCAACCTACTTTTCCTCCATGCCATGGACGAAACAACTCATCATAGATGGCATCTCGGCATAAAAATCAAATCAACAATATACTAATCAATCATGGTAACATCATACCCAAAACATATCTATGAACATCTGGAAAACGGAATGATGTCCTAGCATAGTAAGCATGTCATCAAACTCATGTCACATCCAATCTAAATCATATACTGCAGCTTCAGCTATCACTCAAATATCCACAATGTATAACTATCTTCCCTAAAACAAATACAATAAGATGACACACTTACTTGGAGAATAACATCCATCTAAGTCACATAACAATAATTACCCGCTTGGAGAACACATCCAAATTAAATAACAACAACCACTTGCTTGGAGAACAACATCCATCCAGGCCATAAAATAATTGGTGTAATGATACCCGCAACATTAGGTTAACGACACTCATACCCAGATTCTAACATCCCCTATCTAGAGGCCCAAAACTAAGCGCTACAAATGCTGCAATCATCTATAGTATTAGTTTTCGGTGACTAAATATGGTTATGTTAATAGTATCCATAATATTAGAAGCACTTGAATATGAAACAAATCACAGATTTCAAAACATCATTTTTCCATTGCATTTCTAAACAGACGTTCCATTTTCATAATACATAATCCCAATACATTCCCAAGCAATGACAAAATATATTTATTACAACATACGCCAAGAGCGGCATATGAAGATGCCCCATTGGATGATTAGAGTCATATAATCATAATTGACTTAATACATACACAGCGGAAATAACAACAAAATAAAGAACTTTAACTCCTAAATAGCTATCAGTTATCCTCCTGCTTGCCTTCGGTGGCCTTATTCGTCATTCTACTAAAAAAATGAAAAGACCTTAACCTCTTAGCCTACTCAAATCAATTTTGAGCACCCGAGAGTTTAAGGGGAAAACATAAACTTCGAGTCAGACATAAAGCCTGGTATGAATAATATTATACATCCTGGTTAAAAATTTTAAGTGAGACTACGCTGCTTAGCAGAACGGGTTCCCCTCACTAACATCCTTTTAAAATATATCTTTGCAATTCTTTTCCTACAACCAAAACTGGTTAAATACTCTAAAGCATCATTATGTAAACATACATAGATATCAGGTAATAAATGAACTATCTGTTCAAACACTTTAGTTTTATTTGGCTAACTATTAACCTTTGGCTGACTCGGGCCTACCATACAATATAAACAAAATTAATCTAACACCAGTTAGACACTCCTCTTTTGGACGATCTGTCCTTAAAAATATGTTAGATACTTCTCTTCTGGACGGTCTCTCCCTAACTTAATCATCTCTCAAGGTCACCTGATCCTAATGGTTTTTCGGGCTCACATATAACCTATATGTATACAAATATATATTCCTTTCTGTGCGTATTCATAATTTTAGTCTTACTTGTGACAATGCCCTACACACTAGAATTTTGGACAACAATTAGTTGGGGCCAATAACTAATGTATAGGGCACGACCCTATACCAGTCCCATCTGGTATTCTAATATCTGAGTCAGTTTACTTAGAGATATCTTCCCATAATTTTCCTTGAAAACCTTTCCAAAACGATTTAAAACCTTTTAATCAAATCACACAAGGAAAATATATAATCTTTATGCTTTACTCAAAATCACCTTGCTATGTTACATATATATATACACACTTTACTCAAACCTTAGTTGATGAAAACATTTAAACACTTGAAAGTACCCCCTTCGATTCCATTGAAAGTACCCCTTTCTAAACCTATGAAAGCAACTCTTTCGAAACCAAGTAAAACTCTTTATTTATCTAGGCTGAAAGGCTAAAGCTTTCCTTTCGAAACCATACTTAAACCCTTTTGAAACTTCTGAAAACATTATTTTCGAAAGCACTAAAACCTTAGATACCATATCTTAAAACACTTCAAAACAATGCCTTGAGAAAACCTTTGAAAAACCTTCCATTTCAACCCTTTTGAAACTATCAGAAAATAGTACCTTTCGACTCCTTCGAAACTCTTTGGGGAACCACACCTTTGAAACCATTTTAAATACCTTTTAAAAGCATCAACCTTTAGAAACCTAAACCTTTCGAAAGCTCTTTGGGTTCAATTTAAAACATGTGGAAAAACACCTTTCGAAACCATATAAGTCAACTCTTTCGGACCCTTGGGTTATAATTCAAACTGAACAAAAAGGGTCAACTAAAATATCTTAGTCGAAACCTTCCTTTCGAGACTTGTTCCTAAGCAAAGAAATGATGGTGTCAAAACCATCCCTTCGAAAGCAAAGGAGAAGTGGATGATTTTAAAAGTTAAGTACACCTTTCGAAACCATTGAATTCGAAAGGTAGAAAGGCGGTAGCTAGGGTTTCGACCCCTTCGAAAGCTTTACTTAAAAACAAGAGAGTTCAACCAAGTCAAAACCTTTCCTTTGAAAATATTTGACCTAGTCGAAAAAAACTGAGTCAAAACCTTTCCATTTCAAAAGCAAAGCAGGCCCTAACTTTAGTTTTAAGACAAGGCATACCCCAACCCCTTCGGAACCTAACGTTTCGACCAAGTGCCCTTCCGCCTTTGTCCAATATGCTCCGTACCAAGTAGCTTGATACCAAGCACAATGGTTTCGAAACCTAAGGTAGGGAAAGGCCTGGCTCGGAACCCCCTATACCGAAAGTGGCGGAAATGCTAAAATCATGTTATTTTTGTTTTTAACTTAAAAGATAAACTTTTCAACTAATCTGCCTTTGTTTGTCAAATTTTTATTGGTTCTAAATACTTTTCCAAAAAGTGTTTACAATATTTTCATAAATAAACAATGGTTTTATTTTGCAAAATTCCCCTTCTCGTTAATTAAATACATAAAACATTTAAGTTCCATACATTAAATAATTTTATATGTTCATCAAAACACTTAGGAAAAATCTGGAAAAATTCCAGAAAACTATTTTAATATGTTTTTTAACATATAAAATTTTCAGCCCAAATAATTATTTATTTTACCGTAGATAATTTATAACCCAATAAATCATTTTCTTTACTAGAAAATTAATACAAAATCCACAATAAATCAAAAAATTATGAAAATTGAAAATCATATCTATAATATCATTTCTGATCTATATTTAAATTTTTAAGGCATTTGGATGTTATTTAATAGGGTTTTATATCAAATATATCATAAAAACTAATATGAACATGCATAAATCATCAACAAGCATATATATAAACTTTTAATCATCCAATACAGGGCATAATCATGCAAAATCATTTCGGGTTATCCTTAAAGCCGAAAACATATAAGAAAAATAGGATGCAGTAATCATTCACATTAGCTTTGTGATTAAAGATGTGAGATTTGATGTTGTATAAATTGATTTACTTCTTCGTCTTGAAATCCTAGCTTTATCTTCCCTTGAGATTGAAAATGGTGTGTGACGCCCCACCCCGAAACCCACACTAACAAAGAGCATTACTAGGTAATACTGTCTGCTAGTGTAGTGAATAGGGCTGGTTAGGAGCGACCATCCATGAGCTTTGTCTTAAACGAGTATCGAATACGTCAATTGGGTGTCCTTTTTTCTTCTTCTAATCTTTCTTTCTTATGTGGATCGACATACTCGATTCAGGTTGTATTCAAAACAAATATAATAACATCAAATACCTCATATCACAAAACAAGAACATACATACATACATACATACATACATACATACATACATACATACATACATATATATATATATATATATATATATATATAAACACACACACACAGAGTCAACAGAAATACATATGACATGCTACATGAGCTTGGTTCTTATGAACCATATATACATCAAGAGTCACAAAAGAATATATACATCAGAGTGCGACAACAAAAAGGGGCTACATCAAAACATACACTAAGCAATAAAGATGAAAGATCACGACGGAAGCAAAGCAAGGTGGAAGTCTAACTGCAGCCTACTGACCTGTAATGACTCGGTCTGACCCGAGCATCATATTAAAATATAAACACACGGGTCAGTCTAGCCTAAACAAGATAGTTAGTACATGATAAGTGAAGGTAAAATACACAAGAAGGATAATAACTCGCCCTGGAGATGAACTCCATGTTCTCAAATCAACATATGGCATATAAGCCAAATCATGTAACAACATAAGGCATATGAGCCATATCATCATACAACATAAGGCTTAAAAGCCGTATCACCATACAACATAAGGCATAAAAGCCAAATCACCAAACAGCATAAGGTGTATGAGCCAAATCACCAAAGCAACATAAAATCTCAACATATGGAACTCTCTAAGGAGTTCAAAACAACAAATATGTAATCACCATGTTTTAATCATCAAATAGCTCAGAGGCTATGTATATCTCTAACATCCAACATAATGGTGAAAACATTTGAAAATCATCAAATTCTAGAAATAAAAAATAATGAAATCTAGAAAACAACAACAAAAGTGGATCCCAACAAATGGCGAGTCTAAGCTACACCGCACGTGCATCAACAACATATAACCGAAGCTTACCAAGTACTATCAACAACAAATTTGGCGTCAAACAACATGACCCGAAGGTCCAATATGACCCGAAGGCCCAACAACATGACATGAAGGTCCAACAAATTGCCTGAAAGCCCAAAAAATGACCCGAAGGTCTAGTACTGGCAATAACAACATGCCCAAGGGCCCAACATAAAGTGTCACCAACTTCCAAATAGTAACCTAATCAATGACAATAGTGCATTCCATACCACACGCTCTCACTTAACCTTTACCATAAGTTAGTTAATTCCACTCTCATGTAACTTCAATTGAACAAGTCTGGAATAAACCAAATTAGTAAACGTGTGTGTCTCGTACCATATTTTTTTACCAAGCTGTTTAAGTCTTTTCCTCATTCACTTGAAGAGTGAAAAAATCAACAATTAAAATCGCACAAAACTTAGCAATAGAATTTTGGACTGTGGATTATTTAGCCGATTCGCCTCTTTAAAACACAAACTCTGATAAAACATAAAAGTTGAAGATGATTGCCATAGCTCAAAGTCAAAAAAAGAATCACCTGATTCATAATTACAAATCAAAAGTTATGGCAATTTCATTTTTAGGTCATAAAATCATAAAATTCAGAATAATTAACACATTTACAGGGCTGCGGCTTAAAGTGCCAATTAGACCCTCTAAACACACAGAATTTGATGAAATGCAAAGCATGAAAGTCGAACATGATTGCCATAGCTCGAAGTCAGAAAAATAATCACCTAATTCGGACTTTGAAGTCAAAAGTTATGGTAATTTCAATTCTCGGGTCTAAAATTACAAAACTCTGATAATTAAAATAACGACAGGGCTGCGGCTTAAAGAGCCAACTAGATCATGTAGAACCTAGAATTTGATAAATCATAAAACCTGAAAGTTGAAGAGCATTTCCTTAGCTAGAAGTCATGAAAAGAATCACCTAATTCGGACTTTCGAGTCAAAAGTTATGGCAATTTCAACTCTCAGGTCTAAAATTACAAAACTCTGATAATTAAAATAACGACAGGGCTGCGGCTTAAAGAGCCAATTAGACCCTATAGAACCTATAATTTGATAAATCATAAAACATGAAAGTTGAAGATCATTGCCATAGCTTGAAGTTAGAATAAGAATCACTTAATTTAGACTTTCGAGTCAAAAGTTATGGCAATTTCCATTCTCAATTCTAAAATTACCGTCGCTGTCGTTTTGCTCTCGGGACAGTAAGAAAGAAGTGCAATTTTGACTAATTTAGCTTCAAAATTTCATAAAACTCAAAACATGAAACTTATAGTAAAAAGTCTAAGCTTTTCAGAACATCAGAAATCATCGAATTTGGATAAGGAATTTAAATGATATGGCCAAATTTATTTCAGGTTCAATCATAGAATTATTTTCTTTAGCAAACGACAAAGAAAGCAACATATAATCGACATGCAAGCTTGTTTAAGTTAGAAGTGTGAGTTTATAACTCACCTTATATGATTTTGAAGCGATTTTACTTGCAAGCTTAAAGCTTTGGACTTGGTTTAGCTTTAGAAACCTAAAAGATGAGAAGATACAGACATGTAGGCAAAGAAACAAAAATTATGGTAAACTACAATTTCACAAATCAAAGATTAGATGAAATAGGATTATGGCTTTGGAGAGATTATGTAACAACCCAAAATTTAAGCTATAATAATTAATTAATGAATTAATTAAATAATAAAATAAGTTTATGAAATTGTCATAATCGAGCTATGACAATTGCACCATTGTGTCCGTGGCGACTTTCTGATCAATTTACATATACAACTTGTCGAAATCCGAGTCAGTAGGGAGAAGATATGAGAGAAATAAGAAATCGAAAATAAAACGAACAAATAAGTAAATAATTATACAGGCATGGGTCGTCCCATGCCATAAGCCAGGTCAACCCATAGGTCGACCCAGGCTTGTGTAAGGTCGATCTAGGGGTTGACCCCCATAGTAGCTAGGTCGACCCGCCTTGTTTTTGGACGAGGAAGCGTCCAGATTCGAGCCGTATGACGTGTTTTGCAATTTTCTTCAAATCATGTGTGTTCGTGCTTCCATCTGACGGTTCCTAGCGAGCCTATGACATGGTTGCACCAGATTTAATTTTCAAATCCAACGGCCTGAGATCCCTAAGCCACACTATAAATAAGACCCTAGACCTAACTATTTTTCTCATTCAGATTTTCTCCCAATTGGCTTCATTGCCTGAGCCTGGACCCTAAAAAGAAATTTTTTCTTAGAGGGAGATCTTTTTAATAAAAATATTCTACGCCCTAGAAGTGGATCCGGGAAGGCCAAGGAATAGAGCTAAGGAACATAGGTGAGTGTTTTGTAATTATTTTAGATTTTTAAGTAATTTATAATAATAGGGTTCTCAATAGTTGTAGTTTTTCTGCAATTTTGAGACAATTTTTATATAAGTTATTTACAGTTAGTTTTTAAAGTTCTTTTTAGTCTATTTTATTCAGCTATTTTTATTCTGTTATTTACAGTTATTTATAGTTATTTGTATTTATCTACATCTGTTTTACGTTAGAATTTAGCTTATAAATGTTAGTTTCTTTTTATTCCTTTTTACACGAATAAAATATAAGAATATTAAAAAGAGGAGAATTCACTAATATGGATTAAATAGAAATAAACAATGAATTTACAGAAATTAGATTGTAAAATAAGAAAGAACTGTAATAAAAAGAAGATAGACTAAAATAGGCAAAATTGAGACATTTGCAAGCATGTTTATAACTAGTGGTTATAACTAAAAAGATATAATAGAAGGGTAACAATTATAACATAGGTTATAATTAAGCAGAAAAAATAGAAAAGGCTTATTTTACAACTTAGATTAAGTTAATAAGCAAATATATCAGAAATAACAGAAGTGGCTTATAAGCAAACATAGAAGAAGGGTCTGTACCAACATCATTCCCTTTTAGTCAGGAACTGATTGTCTCACAATAGTTAGGTGAGGTTGGGACACGCTTATGCTAATTAGGGTACATAAGTGGGCAATAGATAGAAGCTCAAATCTGGGGATTTGGCAAGGGGTGAAAACTAGATTTTGTTTGTTAGGGCTAGTACTGGCAGCATTCCCTTTCAGACTAGGACTAATGGTCTCACAACACTTAGGTGAGGCTGGGCAGCATTCCCTTCCAGACTAGGACCGATGGTCTCACAAAAGTTAGGTGAGGCTTGGCACGCTTATGCTGATTAGGGTAAATAAGAGGTCAAAATAGGGGGCGACAGTTAGTGTGTACCAACGATGATCGAGCGTGCGTCATCGATTAGGGTAAATAATTCGCAACTGCGTTCCAAGCGCTAAACATGTGTCTTTTGCTGTGACCAACAGGATCGGTTCACAGTGGCACAACAGAGATAGAAGGTCGATAAATGGGTAGAATTAGGATTTCAGCCTAATTAATAGGATTAGGGTTTCAACCTAATCACAGCAATCTAAGACAAGTGCAAACAATCACAATCAAAGCAGATAGAAGTAGAAAGAGTATTTTATCCCAATTTTATCTTTTCTGTATTTTTCTTTCATACTAGAACTGTTGCTTAGTCTATTATCTTCATCTTGCTTAAGAATGATAGTAATTACTTTCACTCACCAGACTTGTAGTCTGACCCACTCCTCTATTTCCCCTTTTCCCCCATAGGCCAGCATAATCAAGGACAGTAGATTCAGATCGCTTGGAGAAATATTCTTGGAGTTTTTCATATATTCTTCTTCTTCTTTTCAGTTTTCTTTTCATTTGACTTTGGATGTACTGGTACTTTATGAGAGGGATGATTTTTATTGTTTATGTACTCTGATGATGTGACTGAGATTGTATTTTTCACGAGACATGTGTATTTGGTTTTTAAAACATATTCTGTTTTGAAATTAAGTTTAATTTTAAATGTCTAGTTATTATTTAAATGTTTCCGCTATTTTTATTTATTTGTCTTGTGAATCTTAGTCTCTGTGATGCTTTAGCTATACCTATAATGCACTACATCTTGTAGTGTGCCCTTTTTGGGAATATTAAGTGGTGTGGGGGTGTTTCACTTGGTATCAGAGCCAGGTTATAGGATTCCTAAAAAGTTGTTTTAAAAGTAAAGTATTTTTCAAAAGTAACATATCTTCAAACTAAAAGTGTTTTTCAAAAAGAAACTCCTATTATAGAAATGGTTTTTAAGTATAAGAGAGTTTTTATAAAATTCCCCTCAAAGTCCAGTTCAACCTTCTTTCGATTTTCGTGCCTAAATTCTCTTTTCTTTGCATAGAATGGCAGACACCCCAAATCTTCCAGAGGGTGTCCAAGTCCCTGGCTGGTTTCATAGATACCTTCATGCTATGACACCAGAGGTGCAAGGGCAAGCGCCCAATGCAGCACCAGCGGGTGGAGATCCCATTAATCCACCTGTAGTAGGCAATTTTTCTAAGCTATGCAAGGACTTCGCTAATCTAGGAGGCAAGACATTTTCCGGCATGGAGGATTTCGTAGAGGCACGAGCTTGGTTGAGGAATACAGAGCGGATATTTGGGCTGTTAGGATTGGAGGACCGACATAGAGTTCAGCTTGCATCTTGGCAGCTGAAGGGAGAAGCTTCTTACTGGTGGGAGATCATAGAGATGGAAGGTAGAGACATTGGTTGGTTTAGATTTCGGGAAAAGTTTGAGAGAAAGTTCTTGTCGCAAGCCGAGGAAAGCCTGTAGTTGGAGAAGTTCATTAGTCTAAAGCAAGGGAGTCTTTCAATGAAGGAGTATGTAAATCAGTTTAATGAGCTATCGCAGTTCAGAATGGAGCTTGTTAATACACCACATAAGAAGTCCATCAAGTTTGCTAAGGGTTTGAACTAGCCTCTCTAAGGGTTGGCATTGACACATGTACCTATGGGAGCGATGTATGAGTCACTTGTGGAGATGGCTCTCATGTCAGATGTTGCTAAGAAAGAAGAGGTTAAGGAGGTTCCTAAATCAGACAACTCTAAGAAGCAATGGTGGAAGAATAAGAGGGATAAGGACAAGAAAAAAGGAGGAGGACCTCAAAAGCAGATCAAGAAGGGCGAAAAATGTTAAAATTGTGGATTGGTTGGGCATTTCACAAAGGACTGTAAGAAGGACACGATGAAGGGGAGGTGATACAATTGTGGGCAGCCTGGGCACCTTACTAGAGCTTGTCCTCAAAGGGCAGGGCAGAGAGCAGGCGCACCTACAGTGCAAGTATAGGCTTTGGATGCGGCACCTTCTAGTTGACCGGACCAAGGTAGGAAAGTCTCTGTAGAAGGTTTGATCTCTATTTCGGATTTTCCTATTCAGACTCTTTTTGACTCTAGAGCATCGCATTCTTTCATTTCTAGTTCCTTGGTTGATTGTTTGCACTTAGATATTTCTCTAGTAGTAGACCCTATAGTTGTTTCAAACCCTATAGGAGGATCGACACATTTATCCATGATTTGTAGGGGTTTGAAATTTTTTATACTAGGCGTAGAATTTGACTGCGATGCCTATGTACTGGGATTTTCAGGATATGAGATTATTTTGGGGATGGACTGGTTATCCACTTATGGAGCGATATTAGACTGCGAGAGGAGAGTCATCAGACTAGAGGCATGTAGCGGAAGGACTCTCGAGATTTCTTGCGATCCACAAAGGTCAGTCATGTTGAGCTTTCTTTATTCCCTTGATTCATCACTAGGAGACTTAGATTCAGTTCCTGTCGTTAGAGATTTCCCAGACGTTTTTGAAGAGGTTAGGGGACTACCCCCTAAGAGAGAGATTGACTTTAGGATCTATTTGAATGACAATGCTAAGCCAGTGGCATTGCCCGTGAGACATATGGCTCCTAGGGAGAGGAAGGAGTTAAGTAAGCAGATTGGTGAGCTATTGGAGAAAGGCTTCATCAGACAGAGCATATCTGAGTGGGGAGCGCCAGTCATCTTTGCTACAAAGGCGGATGGTTCCCTTCGATTTTGCGTAGACTATAGAGAGTTGAATAAGCTCATAAAGAAGAACCGTTACCCACTTCCTAGGATAGACGATCTTTTCGTCAGTTATTTGGCTCTTCAGTATTTTCTTAGCTTGATTTAGCTATCGGATTTCATCAGCTTAGGGTTGCTGATGATAGCAACGATAAGACAACATTTTGGACACCCGATGGATTCTTTGAGTGGTTGATTATGCTGTTTGGGCTGACCAATGTCCCAACCTATTTTGTAGATTTGATGAGCCATGTTTTTTGAGATGTCCTAAATAAGTTCGTTGTAGTATTTGTGGATGACATTTTGGTGTTTTCCAAGAGAATGGAAGAGCATGCTATTCATCTTGAGGAGGTTCTTCATACACTTTGTGTTCATCAGTTGAAAGCAAAATTCTCGAAGTGTCACTTTTGGCATGAGGAGGTGCGTTTCTTAGGGCATGTAGTCTCAAGAGAGGGTTTAGCTATGGATCCCGCTAAGATAGTAGCAGTACAGGATTGGAAGGCCCCCAAGTACGCTACCAAAGTTAAAAGCTTCCTAGGTTTGGCTGGCCATTATAGGAAGTTTATCAGAGATTTTGCTAAGATTTCAGCACCACTTACTCGCCTCACTAAGAAGAATATGACATTCGCGTGAGACGTAGATTGTGAGGATTCCTTCACAATGCTGAAGAGGGCCCTTACTAGTGCACCAGTGTTAGTTACCCGATGGAGTTAAGCCATTTACAGTATACACTGATGTATGTGGGATGGGTCTTGGAGCAGTATTGATGCAAGAAGGGAGGGTAATATGTTATGGAAGTAGACAGTTAAGAACTCATGAAAAGAACCAACCCATCCATGATTTGGAGTTAGCTGCTATTGTTTTCGCGCTCAAGTCTTGGAGACATTACTTACTAGGAGAGAGGTTCGAACTTTTCACTGACCATAAATCATTGAAGTACCTATTCTCACAAAAGGATTTAAACTTGAGGCAGCAGCGTTGGATGGAGTTTCTAGCATCATATGGTTTGAGATAGCTTACACCCCTGGTAAAGGGAACGTAGTTGCAGATGCGATAAGTAGGAAGAGAGCAACCCTTAGTCCAATGTTCGTGGAGTGGAAAAGCCTAGAGTTTATTTCCACCTTCGATTTTAAGCCCTCTACGGACATTACACCTGGATAATTGGCAGCACTTGAGGTTAGATTGGCTCAAGGCAGCGAGAGGATTCAGAGCTTATGGATATTTTGGATAGGATTAGCAGAGTAGAGGTCACTAGACATCTCTAATGCTATTCCATTGATAGTAAAGGGTGGCTAAGGAGAGATGGAAGACTTTGTGTCCCCCGCACTAGTGATTTGACGAGAGCAGTTCTAGAAGAAGCACACCATTCTCGATTGACTATTCATCCGGGTGGTGATAAGATGTACAGGGACATGAAGAGAGTGTTTTATTGGAGCGGCATGAAGAAGGATATGGCAAAGTTTGTAGCTATGTATCTTGTGTGCCAAAGAGTTAAGGCGGAGCAGCAGAAACCCAGCGGATTGCTTCAACCCTTGGATGTATCCGAATGGAAGTGGGATAGTGTTTCGATGGACTACATAGATGGTTTACCCCGATCTAGGAAGGCGAATACTAGTATTTGGGTGATTGTAGATCATTTGACTAAGAGCGCCCACTTCATTCCGGTAAAGAGTAAGAGGAGGGCACCTTATTTGGCATCCTTATATGTTCGTGAGATAGTCCGACTTCATGGAGTTCCCTCTAGCATAGTGTGCGATAGAGACCCTATCTTTACTAGCTAGTTTTGGAGAAGCTTGCAAGAGGATTTAGGGACGCAGCTTAGATTGAGTACGGCTTATCACCCCTAGACGGATGGCCAAACGGAGAGAGTTAATAGAGTTCTTGAGGATTTGTTGACGATGTGCATTCTTGATTTTGGAGGAACTTGGGAGGAGCATCTTCCTTTAGTGGAGGTCGCATATAATAATAGTTTTCAGGCTAACATTGGGATGGCACCTTTTGAAGCTCTTTATGGAAGACCTTGCAAGTCGCCTTCGTGTTGGTTGGAGTCTACAGAGAGATTGCTACTAGGTCTCGACATGGTTAGAGAGACTTCAGAAAAGATTGATTTGATTAGAAGGAGAATGAAGATGGCCAAAGATAGATAGAAATCCTATGCAGATAAGTAGAGAAGGGATATTGAGTTTGAGATAGGAGATTTGGTTTTCATTAAGTTGTCTCCGCTAAGAAAGGTAGTGAGGTTTGGATCAAGTGGGAAACTTGCTCCCAGATTCGTAGGACCGTTCCCCATTGTGGAAAGGGTAGGGAAGATGGCGTATCGGATAAAGCTACCAGAGAGGCTTGCAGGAGTTCATAATGTTTTTCATGTTTCGCACTTGAGAAAGTGCTTACATGATTCAGCAGAGGTAATGGAACCTAGTCAACTTGAAGAAGTTTAAGTGGAGAGAGAAGCATCGGTTCATCGCATTCCTACCAAGATGGTTGGACGTGATATCAAGAAGCTTAGGAATAAGGAAGTACCTTTGGTTAAGGTGCAGTGGGGAGACAACATTGAGAACGCTACGTGGGAGGCTGAGGAGAAAACACGTACCTCTTATCCGCATCTTTTCGATGGTACATCTTGAATTTCCTATTTCCATCTTTAGTTTTGAATAGGTTCTTTCCTTTAGTATCCTTTGGGAGGGTAGATCTTAGGATTTGACCTATGGATGGTATGACTGAATGCAAACATGTTACTAGAACATGTTATGTATGATGGATGCTAGTGGTTGCAAGTATTTGTTAGTGGATGCTAATGGACGCATATATATACACTAGGCACTATAATCTCTTAGGGATCAGCCTAACTAGGTCACAAAAACATATGCATATGGATGTGTGTGCATTTGCATTTTTATTTTTCCATAGCTGCTGTAAATGGATGATTATCATATGATTGTTGAATTTGGATGATGATTGTAGCACGCATATAGAACTATCAGTTATCATTAGGGAATTTGCATTCATTTGGATACATGGCACGTACATGATTGCATAAAAGGAGGTCGACTGAATAAGTAGACCGCCTAATCTTTTGCATTAGTTAGGGACATTGACACTACACTATTGCTTATAACATAAATTGCATTAGAAAGCTTAAGGACAATGGATGTAATGGATGATGGTTGAATAAGCGGTTGTAGAATTTTGATTAAAATATTTATTTCATTCTTCCATCCTTGGAGATTTCGGGGACGAAATCCTTTAAGGAGGGGAGAATGCAACAACCCAGTTAAGCTGTAATAATTAACTAACGAATTAATTAAATAATAAAAAAGTTTATGAAATTGTCAGAATCGAGCTACGGTAGTTGCACCATTGTGTTTGTGGTGATTTTCTGAAAAATTTCCATATATAACTTGTCAAAATCCGAGTCAGTAGGGAAGATATGAGAGAAATAAGAAATCGAAAATAAAAAATAAAAATAAAATAAATAATAATATAGGCATGGGTCGACCCATTCCATAAGCCAGGTCGATTTATAGGTCGACCCAGGCTTGTGAAAAGTCGACCTAGGGGTCGACCCCCATAGTAGCTAGGTTGACCCGCCTTGTTTTTGGACGAGGAAGCATCCAGATTCGAGCCGTATGACTTGTTTTGCAATTTTCTTTAAATCCCGTGCGTTCGTGCTTCCATCCGACGGTTCCTAGCGAGCCTATGATGTGTTTACAACAGATTTAATCTCCAAATCCAATGGCCTGAGATCCCTAAGCTACACTATAAATAAGACCCTAGACCTAGGTATTTTTCTCATTCAGATTTCCTCCCAATTGGATTCATTGCCTGAGGCTGGACCCAAAAAAGGAAATTTTTCTTGGGAGGAGATCTTTTTAATAAAAATATTCTACACCTTAGAAGTGGATCCGGGAAGGCCATGGAATAGAGCTAAGGACCACATGTGAGTGTTTTGTAATTATTTTAGATTTTTAAGTAATTTAAAATAATAGGGTTCTCAATAGTTGTTGTTTTCCTGCAATTTTGAGACAGTTTTTATATAAGTTATTTACATTTAGTTTTTAAAGTTCTTTTCAGTCTATTTTATTTAGCTATTTTTATGCAGCTATTTTATTCAGTTATTTATAGTTATTTGTATTTATTTACAACTGTTTTACATTAGCATTTAGCCTGTAAATGTTAGTTTCTTTTTATTCCTTTTTACACAAATAAAATATAAGAATATTAAAAAGCGGAGAATTCGCTAATATGGATTAAATAGAAATAAACACTGAATTCACAGAAATTAGATGTAAAATAAAAAAGAACTGTAATAAAAAGAAGATAGACTGAAATAGGCAAATTTGAGACATTTGCAAGCATGTTTATAACTAGTAGTTATAACTATAAAGATAGAATAGAAGGGTAGCAATTATAACATAGGTTATAATTAAGCAGAAAGAACAGAAAAGGCTTATTTTAAAACTTAGATTAAGTTAATAAGCAAATATAGGAGGAATAACAGAAGAGGCTTATAAGCAAACATAGAAGAAGGGCCCGTACCAACAGCATTCCTTTTCAGTCAGGAACTGATGGTCTCACAATAGTAAGGTGAGGCTGGGTCACGCTAATGCTAAGTAGGGTACATAAGTGGCCAATAGATAGAAGCTCAAATCCGAGGATTTGGGCAAGGGGCGCAAACTAGAATTTGTTTGTTAGGACCAGTACCGACAGCATTCCCTTTTAGACTAGGACTGATGGTCTCACAACACTTAGATGAGCCTGGGCAGCATTCCCTTTCAGACTAGGACTTATGGTCTCACAACAGTTAGGTGAGGCTGGGCACTCTTATGCTGATTAGGGTAAATAAGAGGTCAAAATAGGGGGCGATAGTTAATGTGTACCGACGATGACCGAGCATGCGTCATCGATTAGAGTAAATAATTCGCTACGGCATTCCAAGCGCTAAACAGCTGTCTTTTGCTGTGTCCAACAAGATTGGTTCACAGTGGCACAACAGAGATAGAAGATCGATCAACGGGTAGAATTAGGATTTCAGCCTAATTAATAGGATTAGGGTTTCAACCTAATCATAGCAATCTACAATCTAAGACAAGTGCAAACAATCACAATCAATGCAGATAGAAGCAGAAACAGTATTTTATCCTAATTTTATCTTTTCTGTATTTTCCTTCCATACTAGAACCGTTGCTTAGTCTATTATCTACATCTTGCTTAAGAATGCTAGTAATTACTTTAACTCACCAGACTTATAGTCTGACCCACTCCTCTATTTCCCATTTTCCCCCATAAGCCAGCATAATAGAGGACAGTAGATTCAGACCGCTTGGAGATAAATTCTTGGAGTTCTTCATGTATTCTTCTTCTTCTTTTCAGTTTTCTTTTCATTTGACTTTGGATGTACTTATACTTTATGAGAGGGATGATTTTTATTGTTTATGTACTCCGATGATGTGACTCTGTATTTTTCACGAGACATGTGTATTTGATTTTTAAGACATATTCTGTTTTGAACTGAAGTTTAATTTTAAATGTCTAGTTATTATTTAAATGTTTCCGCTATTTTTGTTTATTTGTCTTGTTAATCTTAGTCTCTGTGATGCTTTAGCTATACCTATAACGCACCACATCTTTTAGTGTGCCCTTTTTAGGTATACTAAGGGATGTGGGGTGTTTCAGATGACCTGTTGTTTACTCTTTAATTTGCGACTTTAGCTTTAAATTTTAGTTAATTTTGGAGAGGATTTGATTCAGGAGGAAGCAAACATTAATTTGAGTTTCGGGTTTTGAGAAGGAAGGGAGAAATGAGAAAAGTGAACGTACACGCACAATTTCTCCCCTTCTAACCATTCCAGAATTCTCTTTTGGGTTGGCGTTTGGACCCAATAACCCACCCAATAAGCCAATGTTAAACACTTAGACAATACTAGGCTATATTACATATTTTATCTCATATATTACCATATATTTACTCCAATTCACATTATTTAACCAAATAATTATCATAACTTCATGTTAATAAATTGTTAAACAACATATAAAAGTTATTTTAGCATCATATGATTTGAGATAGCTTACACCCCTGTAAAGGGAACGTAGTTGCGGATGCGTTAAGTAGGAAGAGAGCAAACCTTAGTCCAATTTTCGTGGAGTGGAAAAGCCTAGAGTTTATTTCCACCTTCGATTTTAAGCCCTCTACGGACATTACCCCTGGATTATTAGCAGCACTTGAGGTTAAGCCTACCCTCATAGATCATTGGCTCAAGGCAACGAGAGGATTCAGAGCTTATGGATATTTTGGATAGGATTAGCAGAGGAGAGGTCTCTAGACATCTCTAACGCTATTCCATTGATAGTAAAGGGTGGCTAAGGAGAGATGGAAGACTTTGTGTCCCCTGCACTAGTGATATGACGAGAGCAGTTCTAGAAGAAGCACACCATTCTCGATTGACTATTCATCTGGGTGGTGATAATATGTACAGGGACATGAAGAGAGTGTTTTATTCGAGCGGCATGAAGAAGGATGTGGCAAAGTTTGTAGCTAAGTGTCTTGTGTGCCAAAGAGTTAAGGCAGAGCAGTAGAAACCCGGCGGATTGCTTCTACCATTGGATGTACCTGAATGGAAGTGGGAAAGTGTTTCGATGGACTTCATAGATGGTTTACCCCGATCTAGGAAGGGGAATACCGATATTTGGGTGATTGTAGATCATTTGACTAAGGGTGCCCACTTCATTCCGGTCAAGAGTAAGAGGACGACACCTTATTTTGGCATCCTTATATGTTCGTGAGATAGTCCGACTTCATGGAGTTCCCTCTAGCATAGTGTGCGATAGAGACCCTATCTTTACTAGCTAGTTTTGGAGAAGCTTGCAAGAGGATTTAGAGATGCAGCTTAGATTGAGTATGGCCTATCACCCCTAGACGGATGGCCAAACAGAGAGATTTAATAGAGTTCTTGAGGATTTGTTGAGGATGTGCATTCTTGATTATGGAGGAACTTAGGAGGAGCATCTTCCTTTAGTGGAGTTTGCATATAATAATAGTTTTCAGGCTAGCATTGGGATGGCACCTTTTGAAGTTCTTTATGGAAGACCTTGCAAGTCACCTTCGTGTTGGTTGGAGTCTACAGAGAGATTGCTACTAGGTCCCAACATGGTTAGAGAGACTTTAGAAAAGATTGATTTGATTAGAAGAAGAATGAAGATAGCCTAAGATAGACAGAAATCCTATGCATATAAGAAGAGAAGGGATATTGAGTTTGAGATAGGATATTTTTTTTTCATTAAGGTGTCTCCGCTAAGAAAGGTAGCGAGGTTTGGATCAAGTGGGAAACTTGCTCCAGATTCGTAGGACCGTTCCCCATTGTGAAAAGGGTAGGTAAGATGGCGTATCGGATAAAGCTACATGAGAGGCTTGCGGGAGTTCATAATGTTTTTCATGTTTTGCAATTGAGAAAGTGCTTACATGATTTAGTAGAGGTAGTGGAACCTAGCCAACTTGAAGAAGTTGAAGGGGAGAGAGAAGCATCGGTTCATCGCATTCCTACCAAGATGGTTGGACGTGATATAAAGAAGCTTAGGAATAAGGAAGTACCTTTGGTTAAGGTGCAGTGAGGAGACAACAATGAGAATGCTATGTGGGAGGCTGAGGAGAAAACACGTACCTCTTATCCGCATCTTTTCGATGGTACATCTTGAATTTCCTATTTCCATCTTTAGTTTTAAATAGGTTCTTTCCTTTAGTATCCTTTGGGAGAGTAGATCTTAGGATTTGAACTATGGATGGTATGACTGAATGTAAACATGTTACTAGAACATTTTATGTATGATGGACGCTAGTGGTTGCAAGTATTTGTTAGTGGATGCTAATGGACGCATATATATACACTAGGCACTATTATCTCTTAGGGATCGGCCTAACTAGGTCACCAAAACATATGCATATGGATGTGTGTGCATTTGCATTTTTATTTTTCCATGGCTGCTTTAAATGGATGATTATCATATGATTTTTGCATTTGGATGATGATTGTAGCACGCATATAGAATTACCAGTTATAGAGAATTTTCATTCATTTGGATATATGGCACGGACATGATTGCAAAAAGAAGGTCGACTGAATCAGTAGACCACCTAATCCTTTACATTAGTTTGGGACATTGACACTACACTGTTGCATATAACATAAATTGCATTAAAGTTTAAGGACAATGGATGTAATGGATGATGGTTGAACATGTGGTTGTAGAATTTTGATGAAAATATTTATTTCATTCTTCTATCCTTGGAGATTTCAGGGACGAAATCCTTAAGGAGTAGAGAATGTAATAACCCAGTTGAGCTGTAATAATTAATTAACGAATTAATTAAATAATAAAATAAGTTTGTGAAATTGTCGGAATCGAGCTACGGAAGTTGCACCATTGTGTCCGTGGTGATTTTATGATCAATTTCCATATATAACTTATCGAAATCCGAGTCAGTAGGGAAGATATGAGAGAAATAAGAAATCAAAAATAAAACAAAAAAAATTAAATAATAATATAGTCATGGGTCGACCCATGCCATAAGCCAGGTCGACTTATTGGTCGACCCAGGCTTGTGTAAGGCCGACCTAGGGGTCGACCCCCATAGTAGCTAGGTCGACCCGCCTTGTTTTTGGACGAGGAAGCATCCAAATTCGAGCCGTATGACGTGTTTTGCAATTTTCTTTAAATCCTGTGCGTTCGTGCTTCCATCCGACGGTTCCTAGCGAGCTTATGATGTGGTTACACTAGATTTAATCTTCAAATCCAACGGCTTGAGATCCCTAAGCTACACTATAAATAAGACCCTAGACCTAGGTATTTTTCTCATTCGGATTTCCTCCCAATTAGATTCATTGCCTGAGGCTGGACCCTAAAAAGAAATTTTTTCTTGGGAGGAGATCTTTTTAATAAAAATATTCTACACCTTAGAAGTGGATCCGGGAAGGCCAAGGAATAGAGCTAAGGACCACATGTGAGTGTTTTGTAATTATTTTAGATTTTTAAGTAATTTAAAATAATAGGGTTCTCAATAGTTGTAGTTTTTCTGCAATTTTGAGACAGTTTTTATATAAGTTATTTATAGTTAGTTTTTAAAGTTCTTTTTAGTCTATTTTATTCAGCTATTTTTATGCAGCTATTTTATTCAGTAATTTATAGTTTTTTGTATTTATTTACATCTGTTTTACGTTAGAATTTAGTCTGTAAATGTTAGTTTCTTTTTATTCCTTTTTACATGAATAAAATATAAGAATATTAAAAAGAGGAGAATTCGCTAATATGGATTAAATAGAAATAAACACTGAATTTACAGAAATTAGATGTAAAATAAGAAAGAACTGTAATAAAAAGAAGATAGACTAAAATAGGAAAATTTGAGACATTTGTAAGCATGTTTATAACTAGTGGTTATAACTAAAAAAATAGAATAGAAGGGTAACAATTATAACATAGGTTATAATTAAGCAGAAAGAACAGAAAAAGGCTTATTTTAAAACTTAGATAAAGTTAATAAGAAAATATAGGAGGAATAACATAAGAGGCTTATAAGCAAACATAGAAGAAGGGCCCGTACCAACAGCATTCCCTTTCAGTCAGGAACTGATGGTCTCACAATAGTTAGGTGAGGCTGGGTCAGCTTATGCTAATTAGGGTACATATGTGGCCAATAGATAGAAGCTAAAATCCGGGGATTTGGGCAAGGGGCGCAAACTAGAATTTGTTTGTCAGGACCAGTACCGACAGCATTCCCTTTCAGACTAGGACTGATGGTCTCACAACACTTAGATGAGGCTGGGCAGCATTCCCTTTTAGACTAGGACTGATGGTCCCACAATAGTTAGGTGAGGACGGGCATGCTTATGCTGATTAGGGTAAATAAGAGGTCAAAATAGGGGGCGGCAGTTAGTGTGTACCGGCGATGACCGAGCGTGCGTCATCTATTAGGGTAAATAATTCGCTACTGTGTTCCAAGCGCTAAACAGCTGTCTTTTGCTGTGACCAACAAGATTGGTTCACTGTGGCACAACAGAGATAGAAGGTCGATCAATGGGTAGAATTAGAATTTCAGCCTAATTAATAGGATTAGGGTTTCAACCTAATCACAACAATCTAAGACAAGTGCAAATAGTCACAATCAAAGCAGATAGAAGCAGAAACAGTATTTTATCCCAATTTTATCTTTTCTGTATTTTCCTCTCATACTAGAACCGTTGCTTAGTCTATTATCTACTTCTTGCTTAAGAATGCTAGTAATTACTTTCACTCACCAGACTTATAGTCTGACCCACTCCTCTATTTCCCCTTTTCCCCCATAAGCCAACATAATCGAGGAGAGTAGATTCAGACCGCTTGGAGATAAATTCTTAGAGTTCTTCATGTATTCTTCTTCTTCTTTTCAGTTTTCTTTTCATTTGACTTTGGATGTACTTGTACTTTATGAGAGGGATGATTTTTGTTGTTTATGTACTCTGATGATGTGACTGAGATCGTATTTTTCACGAGACATGTGTATTTGGTTTTTAAGACATATTCTATTTTGAACTGAAGTTTAATTTTAAATGTCTAGTTATTATTTAAATGTTTCCGTTGTTTTTGTTTATTTGTCTTGTGAATCTTAGTCTCTGTGATGCTTTAGCTATACCTATAACGCACCACATCTTTTAGTGGGCCCATTTTGGGTATACTAAGGGATGTGGGGTGTTTCAGATGACCTGTTGTTTACTCTTTAATTTGCAACTTTAGCTTTAAATTTTAGTTAATTTTGGAGAGGATTTGATTTAGGAGAAAGCAACTATTAATTTGAGTTTCTGGTTTTGAGAAGGAAGGGAGAAATGAGAAAAGTGAAGGTACATGCACAATTTCTCCCCTTCTAACCATTCCAGAATTCTCTTTTGGGTTGGGGTTTGGACCCAATAACCCACCCAATAAGCCAATGTTAAACACTTAGACAATACTAGGCTACATTACATATTTTATCTCATATATTACCATATATTTACTCCAATTCACATTATTTAACCAAATAATTATCATAACTTCATGTTTAATAAATTGTTAAACAACATATAAAAGTTATTTTAGCTATTTAAAACCAATTTCCATCATTAAAATTCTATTTTACTTAAATGTTTTAATTTACACTTTTTGTTTAAATAAATCAACATTTTAACAACAAAAATACAAAAAACCATTCTTGTTTATATTAACATAACGAACCATGTTAAAAATATATTTACACCCAAATATTGATTTTAACCAATATTTCTTACTTTTATTTACAATATCAACTAAATTTAAATTAAACACATTTTTAAATTTAACAAAAAAAATCATCATTTGGCAATAATTTCCAAAATTATTGCATTTTATCAAATTAAAAACATTTGATGCTCATTATTACCTCAAACTAACATAATAAAGTTTTTGAAACTTTATTTTCAACATTTTATATTTATTTACAACAAATTAATGTTGAATTAAATACTTTTATCTTTTATTTAAATTAATTCACCACCAAATCAACATAATTCCTTTATTTTCATTTAACTCACAACCAAAACAATTTAACTCCATTTTATTCATTCAAAACCCATTTTTTATTATAAATAAAGAATTTTAACAGTTTCTCCATCTCCAAATTTATTTATTCTTATTTTATTTTCTCCATTTCAAATTATAACCATCGTTATAATTTATCTTCATAGGTAATCACAAAACCAGGGTTATTACAGACTCCCCCTTATAAAAATTGCGTCCTTGCAATTTCTATAAAAGATTCATCCATAACACATTTATTTCATCATGAATTAGGAATAAGATAAGCTTGAGTCAAGAATACTCACCCTCAAACAGAAGAAGAAAGGAAATCAAGATATGTTGGCTCGATAAATTCTCTGGTTTCCCAAGTACAATCCTTGAGATTAGAGGACCATTGATTTTCACAAGCGGAACATCTTTATTTCAAAGACGCTTAACCTCTAAAGCAAGCACACGAATAGGATTTTGCACAACAGATAAGTTGGGTGAGATCTCAAGCTCTTGCAAAACATGAGGATCAACAACTGAATTAGAAACACGAAGACATTTCCGGAGCTGAGATACATGGAATACATCATGAATACCAGAAAACTGAGCTGGAAGTGATATAGGATATGCAACTAGGCCAATGCGTTCAGTAATAGGAAATGATCCTATATACCGAGGAGCCAATTTCCCGGTCCGACTGAAATGCATTACCCCATTCAAAGGAGAAACACGAATGAACACAAGATCACCAACAGAGAACTCTAAGGGTTTCCTACGGTTGTCCGCGTAGGATTTCTGCCTGCTCTGAGCCTCTTTCATTCTCTGTCGGATGAGATAAATCTTCTCAGAGGCTTCACGAATAGAGTCGGGGCCTAAAACCGATTTCTCTCCGGACTTCAACCAACAAGAAGGTGATCAACATGGCCTTCCGTATAAGGCTTCGAAAGGAGCCACACCGATACTAGACTGAAAACTGTTGTAGGTAGACTCAACAAGAGGTAGGTGGTCTTCCCAACTACCACCAAAATCAAGAATACAAGCACAAAAGAGATCTTCTAGAATATGATTCACCCGCTCAGTCTGTCCGTCAGATTGTGGATGATAAGTTGTGCTGAAATTAAGCTTTGTACCCAAAGCTTTCTGGAAACTCAGATAGAATCCACTAGTGAAAAGCGGATCTCTGTCACAAACAATAGAATTAGGAACACCGTGAAGTCTCACGATTTCCTTAATATAGAGCTTGGATAACAGATAAGCTGTACTTAATAGGAATAAAGTAGGCTGATTTAGTCAAACGATCAACAATTACCCACACACTGTTATGGCCAGACCTCGAATGAGGTAAACCATCAATAAAATCCACCGAGACTTGATCCCATTTCCATAACGGGACCTCAATAGGCTGCAAAAGACCACTAGGACGCTGATGCTTGGCTTTGATAAGTTGACAAGTCATGCAATTGCTCACATAACTTGCCACATCTTGCTTCATACCTTCCCAATAGTATAAACGTTCATATCGGCATACATCTTACTGCTACCGAGATGAATATTATACTTAGAACGGTGACACTCATCAAGAATGTCCCTTCTAAGATCAGCAACACTAGGCACGATCAACCTTCCCTTCTTTCGAACGCAACCATGAGCATCAATATCGAAATCCTACAACTCATCATGATGGGATTTCGATTTACAAAGCTGAATAAGATGGACAAGATCAGGATCTTGCCTCTGAGCATCGGCAATACGATCCAATAAACTGGGACGAGCTTCCATGCTGAACAATAGAATAAGAGAATCAGATATAGATGCACGATCACGAATACCGCAAGAAGATAAAGCTTCCAACATATTCCACTCAGCTAACATCATAGAAACGATGGCTGGCTGTTTGAGACTCAATGCGTCAGTAACTCGGTTCCCCTTTCCTGGGGTATACTGGATATCAAAACCATAGGAAGGGAGGAATTCGAGCCAACGCGTTGCCGCATATTAAGCTCTTTCTGAGTGAATAGATATTTCAAAGATTTATGATCGGTTAAAAGAACAAATCGCTCGCCTAAAAGGTAATATCGCCAAATCTTTAAGGCAAAGACTTTGGCGGCCAATTCCAAATAATGGGTGGCGTACCAAATCTCGTTTGGCCTTAATTGCTTAGAAGCATAAGCAACCTCTCGATCCCTCTACATAAGAACAGCACCGAGACCACACCTACTGGCATCGGTATAAACAACATGATCTTGATTCCCTTCGGGAACCACTAAGATAGGAGCATGAGTAAGAAGTTCTTTCAATTTCTAAAAAGAAGATTCACACTTATCGGACCAAACGAAACGAAATCCCTTCTTCATGAGGCTAGTAAGATGTAGGACAATGCGAGAGATATTTAGTGAACCGACGGTAATAACCCACCAATCCAAGAAAACTATGAATCTCAAAAACATTCTCGAGCCTTTTTCAATTCTGAATAGCTTCGATTTTTGAAGGATCGACAGAAATACCATCAGAAGAAACAACATGGCCGAGAAACTTCACTTTCTTCTCCCAGAAATGACATTTGGAGAATTTTATCTTAAGCTGATTTTGCTCGAGAGTGCTTAAGACAATTCTCAAATGCTGGGCATGATCAGCTTCAGATTTGGAATAAACAAGGATGTCATCAATGAAAATCAAAATGAACTTATCGAGATATTCCCGGAATACTCGATTCATAAGATCGACAAAATAAGCAGGAGTGTTCATCAAACCGAATGGCATCACGAGCCACTCATAAGAACCATAACGAGTGCAGAATGCGGTAAGAGGAATGCTGTCCTCTGTAACTCGTAACTGATGAAAACTGGTGGCGAGATCAAGCTGAGAGAAAAATCTGGCACCAGATAATTAATCGAACATATCATCGATCCTAGGCATGGGATAGTTATTCTTTATAGTCAACTCATTAAGATTGCGGTAATCAATGCAAAGCCTAAGAGTACCATCAGATTTCTTAACGAACACAACAACAGTGCCCCAAGGAGATGAACTAGACTGGATAAATTGCTTGGATTCTAGTTCCAACAACTGCTTCTTGAGTTCCTCATTTTCCTTGGCAGACATCTTTGTGGGAGGAAGACTGACAGGCGGAGCTCAAGGAATGAGATCAATGTGGAACTCAATTGCCCGCTTGGGCAAACAACAGGAATTCGAGATATGTCGTCATCATCTCGAGATTTGAAAGAAAACAATGAAGCTTTCGAACTACTATCAACATCTTGAAGGACAATAGATAACTGATCAACAGAATCAGGATGCTTGAGATATAAAATCCTTTCGGGGCATAATATTTGGGCTTCGTATCAGACAAGCCAATCCATCCCCAAAATCATGTCAAAACCAAAATAATGAATACGTGCAGATTCGCACGGAAAGAATAACCACAAAGAACAATCTCAACATCTTCTCAAAACATGCTAAGTGTTGCAGATCCTCAAAAAGGATTCGCAATCCTCAAAGAAGTCATAAGACAAGATACATCCAAAGGAATAGCATTAACAAGCTCCTTCGATACGAATAAGTGTGACGCACCCGTATTAAAGAGAACTCGAATAGAATGGCCATGAAATAAAATAGAACCTTCAAGAATAGAAGAGAATGTACCTCTGGGCTGAGAAGATCCACCAGAGGCATCCACTACATTAAGTTTCCTAGATTTGTGACTCTTAGGAGCTTTGGGGCACGATGAAAATCAATGTCCCACTTGCTTGCAATAATGGCAAATATGAGGCTTGGGACATTCTCTGAATAGATGATCACGAGAAACACAATTGTAGCATCCCTTCTGAAGGTGTGCTACCTTGGAATGAGAACTAGAACCAACCCACTTCTTCTTCTTATTATGCCGAAAAGACTTGGATTTCTGAAAAGGAAACCTCCTTTTCTTATTGGGCTTCAAATGAACCCCAGTCTCATCACTACTATCCTTATCCTTCTCGACAGCTTTAAGGCGAAGTGCTGAGTCAACTAGCTCATCAAAAGTGACCCTAAGCTGAAGCATTAAGGCCTTCTTCAAATACTTCTTTAAACCATTCACAAACTTCTGATTCTTCTTATACGGTGTATTAATATGCTTAACACCATACTTGGATAAGGCTTCAAAAGAGGAAAAATACTCAAAGACAGAAGATTTCCCTTCCTTTAACTCAAGGAAACATTGAGCAAGGAGGGCTATCTCTGATTCGGGAACGAACTTCAACTCGAACCGTTCCTTGAACTGATCCTAAGAAAGAGAGGACTCATCAACTTCTGCTATCAAAAGCTCATACCAATCCAAAGCACGTTCTTGCAACATACTAGATGCTACGAAAATGCGATGGAGGTCAGAAAGATCCATGCGAGAAAATATACGATCACAAGTACGTAACCAAGCCTGAACCTCCAATACACTTTCCGAACCCTTGAAAGGCATGCCTCCAAGGTGTGAAAAGTTGCTACACATGCGTGTGAATGGTGACTAGTGAGGAGGAGGTGTAGGAGCTGGAGGCTGAGTACTACGAAATAGCTCCGTAACTAATCAGCAAACATATACACTCCGTCTGGATGCGGGCTGTTGGACTTCTCAGCATGAGAACAACTAGCTCTACCTCTTCCAGCCATAATACTGGAAGTAATAAGATAAGATAAAGATTATTCACAGGGGTTACAAACTGATAATAGAATTCAATATATGGAATAATACAGAATTAATAATGCATTCCTAGACGTATTCCCAAACGTATTACCTACCCCCAATAACTTAAAAGATTGAAGGACAACGGTTAAGGACAATGATGATGGAAGATTGGGATGTTGCTCTGTAATACATGTTCTGTTCTATATTTATCATATTTATTCTGGACTCAGCTCTGATACCAAGCTGTGACGCCCCACCCTGAGACCCACACTAACAAAGAGCATTACTAGGTAATACTGTCTGCTGGTACAGAGAATAGGGCTGGTTAGGAGAGACCATCCATGAGCTTTGTCTTAAACGAGTATCAGATACGTTGATTGGGTGTCCTTTTTTTCTAATCTTTCTTTCTTAAGTGGATCGACATACTCGATTCAGGTTTAACACAAAACTACGGTGGCTAAGGATCGTTTTTAGAACAAATATAATAATATCAAATACCTCATATCATAGAACAGGAACATATATATATATATATATATATATATATATATATGCACAGAGTCAATAGAAGTACACATGACATGCTACGTGAGCTTGGTTCTTATGAACCATATATACATCAAGAGTCACAAAAGAATATACACATCAGAGTGCGATAACAAAAAGGGGCTACATCAAAACATACACTAAGCAATAAAGAGGAAAGATCATGGCGGAAGCAAAACAAGGTGGAAGTCTAACTGCAATCTACTGACATGTAATGACTCGGTCTGACCCGAGCATCATATAAAAATATAAACACACGGGTCAGTCTAGCCTAAACAAGATAGTTAGTACATGATAGGTAAAGGTAAGATACACAAGGAGGATAATAACTCGCCATGGATATAAACTCCATGTTCTCAAATCAACATATGGCATATAAACCAAATCATGCAACAACATAAGGCATATGAGCCAAATCATCATACAACATAAGGCTTAAAAGCTAAATCACCAAAACAACATAAAATCTCAACAAATTAAACTCTCTAAGGAGTTCAAAACAACAAATATGTAATCACCATGTTTTAATCATTAAACTGCTCAAAGGCTATGTATATCTCCAACATCCAACATCCAACATAATGGTGAAAACATTTGAAAATCATCAAATTCTAGAAATAAAAAATAATGAAATATAAAAAAAAACAACAAAAGTGGATCCCAACAAATGGCGAGTCTAAGCTAATCCGCATGTGCATCAACAACAGATGACCGAAGCCTGCCAAGTACTATCAGCAATAAATTTGGCACCCAACAAATGACTTGAAGGTCGAACATGACCCGAAGGTCGAACAACATGACCCGAAGGTCCAACAAATGGCCCGAAAGCCCAAAAAATGACCCGAAGGTCTAGTACTGACAATAACAACATGCCCGAGGGCCCAACATACAGTGTCACCAACTTCCAAATAGTTACCTAATCAGTGCGTCCCATACCACATGTTCTCACTTAACCGTTTACCATAAGTTAGTTAATTCCACTCTCATCTTCAATTGAACAAGTCCGGAATTAACCGAACTAGTAAACACATGTGTCCCATACCACATGTTTTGCCAAACCAGTTAAGTCTCTTTATCGTTCGCTTGAAGAGTGGAAAAAAACAACAATTAAAACTGCACAAAACTTAGCAATAGAACTCAGAACTGCGGCTTATTTAGTCGATTCGCCCCTTTAAAACACAAAATGTGATAAAACATAAAAGTTGAAGATGATTTTCATAGCTCGAAGTCAAAAAAAAGAATCACCTGATTCGGACTTACGAATCAAAAGTTATGCCAATTTCATTTTCTAGTCATAAAATCATAAAATTCAGAATAATTAACAAATTGATAGGGCTACGGCTTAAAGAGCCAATTAGACCCTTTAAAACATAGAATTTGATGAAATGTAAAACATGAAAGTTGAAGATGATTGCTGTAGCTTGAAGTCGGAAAAATAATCACCTAATTCGGACTTACAAATCAAAAGTTATGGCAATTTCAATTCTCAGGTCTAAAATTACAAAACTCTGAATAATTAAAATAATGACAGGGCTGCGGCTTAAAGAGCCAATTAGACCCTTTAGAATCAAGAATTTGATAAAACATAAAACATGAAAGTTGAATAGAATTTCCATAGCTCGAAGTCAAAAAAAGTGTCATCGAATTTGGACTTTCAAGTCAAAAGCTATGGTAATTTCAAATCTTAGGTCTAAAATTACAAAACTCTGATAACTAAAGTAACGACAGGGCTGCGGCTTAAAGTGCCAATTAGACCCTATAGAACCCAGAATTTGATAAATCATAAAATTTGAAAGTTGATGAGCATTGCCATAGCTAGAAGACAGAAAAAGAATCACCTAACTCAGACTTTCGACTCAAATGTTATGGTAATCTCAATTCTCAGGTCTAAAATTACAAAACTCTGATAATTAAAATAACGACAGGGTTTGGGCTTAAAAAGCAAATTAGACACTGTAGAACCTAGAATTTGATAAATCATAAAACATGAAAGTTGAAGAGAATTGCCATAGCTAGATGTCTGAAAAAAACACCTAATTCGGACTTTCGAGTCAAAAGTTATAGCAATTTCAATCCTCATGTCTAAAATTACTATCGCTGTCGTTTTGCTCTCGGGACAGTAAGAAAGAAGTGCAATTTTTACTAATTTAACTTCAAAATTTCATAAAACTTAAAACACAAAAGTTATATTAAAAAGTCTTAGCTTTCCAAAACATCAAAAATCATCGAATTTTGATAAATAATGTAACAAATACAATCAAATTCATTTCAAGTTCAATCACATAATTTTTTTTAGCAAACAACAAAAAAAGCAACATATAATCGACATGCAAGCTTACTTAGGTTAGAAGTGTGCGTTTATACCTTACCTTATATGATTTTGAAGCGATTTTACTTGAAAGCTGAAAGCTTTGGCCTTGGATTAGCTTTAGAAACCTAAAAGATGAGAAGGCACAGACATGCAGGCAAAGAAACAAAAGTTGCAGTAAACTACAATTTCACAAATCAAAGATTAGATGAAATAGGATTATGGCTTTGGAGAGATTACCTGTTGTTTACTCTTTAATTTGCAACTTTAGCTTTTTATTTTAGTTAATTTTGGAGAGGATTTGATTTAGGAGGAAGCAACCATTAATTTGAGTTTCTGGTTTTGAGAAGTAAGGGAAAAATGAGAAAAGTGTACGCACATGCACAATTTCTCCCCTTCTAACCATTCCGGATTTCTCTTTTGGGTTTGGATTTGGACCCAATAACCCCACCCATTAAGCCAATGTTAAACACTTAGACAATACTAGGCTATATTACATATTTTATCTCATATATTACCATATATTTACACCAATTCACATTATTTAACCTAATAATTATCATAACTTCATGTTTCATGTTTAATAAATTGTTAAACAACATATAAAAGTTATTTTAGCTATTTAAAATCAATTTCCATCATTAAAATTCTATTTTTAATTAAATGCTTTAATTTACAGTTTTTGTTTAAATAAATCAACATTTTAACAACAAAAATACAAAAAACCATTTTCTTGTTTATATTAACATAAAAAACCATGTTAAAAATATTTTTACACCTAAATATTGATTTTAACCAATATTTCATATTTTTATTTACAATATCAACTAAATTAAATTTAAACACGTCATTGAATTTAACAAAAAAATCATCATTTGGCAATAATTTCCAAAATTATTGCATTTTATCGAATTAAAAACATTTGATGCTCATTATTATGCCAAACTAACATAATAAAGTTTTTAAAACTTTATTTTCAACATTTTATATTTATTTACAACAAATTAATGTTGAATTAAATTCTTTTATCTTTTATTTAAATTAATTCACCATCAAATCAACATAATTCCTTTATTCTCATTTAATTTACAACCAAAACAACTTAACTCCATTTTATTAATTCAAGACCCATTTTTTATTCTAAATAAACAATTTCAACAATTTCTCCATCTCTAAATTTATTTATTCTTATTTTGTTTTCTCCATTTCAAATTATGATTATCGTTATAATTTATCTTCATAGGTAATCACAAAACTAGGGTTGTTACATGGTGGCCGGCCTTGAAGTATTTTGTTTGAAAGAGTGAAATGAACGCGAGTTTTAGTTTCCTAAGGGTTTAGGAAATAAGTCCATCCTATTTCCCATTTTGCCATTCCTTATTTCCTAACACTTTTATTCATGTTATCTCATTTTGATTTACATCTTTATATGGCACAGATACCCTTGGTTATAATCATATCTCAATCTATTAATCATCACATTATTTTATTTTATTTAGCTAATTAAATATGCTAAATAATGTTATAAAAATATAGGGTGTTACAGACTCCCCACCCTAAAGAATTTCATCCTCGAAATTATGATAAGGTACACAATCAATCAAAAAGGTAAAACATACCATCAAAACAAGTCAGGATAAGAGTTTCTAATCCTACTCTCAGTCTCCCAAGTACAGTCTCTATCATCGTCACTTCACTGGACTTTCACTAGTCTGACTTTCTTGTTTCTTAGCCTCTTCACATCTCTCGTGACTATCCGAATCGGCTTTCTAGCTATAGTCAAGTCTGGTTCAACTATTAAATCTTCTAACACTGTCGGTGCTATAGTAGTCTCTGGGTCTCTAACACATTTTCTAAGATGAGAAACATGGAATACATCATGGAATCCTGCCAAACTACTCGGTAACTCCACTCTATATGCGAGTTTCTCAATCCTCTCAACAATATGAAAAGGTTTAACGAATCTTGTTGCTAACTTTCTTGATTTTCCAAATCTAATCACACCTTCCATTGGTGAAACCTTAATGAACACAAAATCTCTGACAGAGAACTCCATGTCTTTTCTTCTTCTTTCTGCATAACTTTTCTGCCTAGACTGAGCTTCCTTCATCCTAACTCAGATCAACTTAATCTTTTCTACAGCCTCTCTTACTAAATCCGGACCAAGAACCAATCTATCCCCGGTTTCCAACCAGCATGCAGGAGATTTGCATGGTCTTCCATACAAAGCTTCAAATGGTGCCATCTTAATACTAGTTTGATAACCGTTGTTATACGAAAACTCGACTATATGAAGATGGTCTTCCCGTGGTCCCCTAAAATCCAATACATAAGCTCATAACAAATCTTCCAAGACTTTGTTAAGTCTTTCTGTTTACCCATCAGTCTGTGGATGGTAAGCGATACTCATCTTGAGCTTGGTTCCTAAAGCTTCCTGTAGACTCTTCTAGAACTCACTAGTAAACAAAGAATCTCTTTCACTAATAATACTACTAGGAATTCTATGCAGCCTAACCACGTTCTTCATGAACAACTTCTCTAAAATGGGTGTCGTCCTAGTTGACTTTACCCGAATGAAATGGGCACTCTTGGTCAGTCTATCCACTATGACCCATATACTTTCATTTCCTTTGCTAGATCTTGGCAACCCATCTATAAAATCCATAGAGATAGAATCCCATTTCCACATTGGAACATCCAACGGCTGGAGTAATCCACTTGGCTTCTGGTGTTCAGCCTTTGCTTGCTGGCAATTCAAGCACTGCTATACACATAAACAAATGCCCCTTTTAATATCTTCCCAGAAGAAATTCCTCTTCATATCTTGATACATCTTTGTTCCACCTGGATGGATTGTGAACTTCGAATGATGGCATTCCTCCAGAACTTCCTTCCTTATGTCTCCTACATTCGGAACACATAGCCTTCCTTTCTTTCTCAACCACCCGTTCTGGTCAAGACTGAAATCCCTTAGTCATCGCTGTTCGTTCCTTCCCTTAACTTTCTGATCTGTTCAGCTAAAACTGGATCCTCCTCCTGTTTAGAAGCTATCTTCTCAATCATTACCGGTCGAACTTCTAAACAAGACGACATAGCACTTTCTGCACTAGAACCTGCCTCGGATCTATACTGCACTCTACAAGCTGACAATTCTTTCAAACTTTCCACTCAGCTATCATTGCCAACACTGCATTCTAATATTTTCTGCTAAGTGCATCCACTACCTTATTTCCTTTTTCCGATGTGTTCTCAATTTCAAAATCATAAGCAACAATAAATTCCAACCATCTATGCTGTCTCATGTTCAGCTCCTTCTGAGAGAATAAATATTCAATAACTTATGATCCGTATATAGCTCAAATAGCTCTCCCAAAAGGTAATGCCTCCACAACTTCAAAGAAAATATAATTGCGGCTAATTCCAAGTCATGCGTTGGATATATAACTTCATGCAGTCTGAGTTGTCTCGAAGCATAAGCAATCACTTTACCTCTTTGCATCAACACAGCTCCCAATCCTGTTCTACATGCATCAGAATAAACAACCAAATCTAGATTCCCCTCCGGAACCACCAACACCGGTGCATGGGTCAATAAGTGTTTCAAGCTCCGTAATGCTTCCTCACACTTATCAGTCCATACAGACTTCACATCCTTTCTTGTTAGCTTAGTCATTGGTGCAACTATCCATGAAAAATCTTTTATAAACCTTCGGTAATATCCGGCCAATCAAAGAAAACTCTTTATCTCGGTCACCGTCTCGGGTCACTTCCAATTATTCACCACTTCAATCTTAGTTGGATCCATAGACAACCCTTTCTCTAAGACTACATAACCAAGGAACTTTGCTTCCTTTTCCAAAAATAACATTTGGAACACTTCACCTTCAGTTGATGCTCCCTTAGCGTCTCAAGCATAACCCTAAGATGAACTTCATGCTCCTTCTCATCCCTAGAGTATATCAGAATATCATTTATGAATACCCGTACGAACCTATCCAAGTGCTCTTGGAAAATTAGGTTCATCAAATTCACAAAGAATGTCGGCGCAATAGTTAGTCCGAACGACATAACTAACCATTCGTAGGATCCATATCGAGTCCTAAATGCCATTAAAAGAATATTATTCTCTACCCCTCTAAGCTGATGAAATCCCATCGCCAAATCCAACTGAGAGAATACCTTGGCTCCACTTAACTTGAAACACCCCACACACCTTAGTATACCCAAAAGGGCACACTAAAAGATGTGGTGCATTGTAGGTATAGCTAAAACTTTACAAAGACTAAGATTCACAAGACAATTAAATAAAAACAGTGGAAACATTTAAACAATAATTCATTTAAAAGTTAAACTTCATAAAATAAGTCATAACCAAAATATATTTCAAAATACCAAATACATATATCTCACAAAAAACACCATCTCAGTCACAATATCAGAGTACAAAATCATCCCACTCAAATAGTACCAGTACATAAAAGTCCAAGTGGAAACTGAAAAGAAAAAGAATACATGAAGAAGAACTCCACAGCTAAATCTCCAAGAAAGTCCGAAATCTACCGTCCCTGCCTCTGTTGGCCTATGGGGGAAAAATGAGGAAATAGAAGAGTGGGTTAGACTAAAAGTCTGGTGAGTAGAAGTAATTACCAGCATTTTTAAGTAAGATAAAGATAATAGACTTAGCAACAGTTCTAGTATAAAAGGAAATTAAGGAAAAGGTAAAGCTGGAATAAAATACGGTTAAATTGTTTGCTTTACTTAGATAGTTCGATTGGATTATTTGCACTTGTCATAGATGACTTCTTTGATTAGGCTGAATTCCTAATCCTACTTTAATTAGGTTGAAGTCTTAATTCTACCCTTTAATCGACCTTCTATCTCTGTTGTGCCTACTGCGGGCTAGTCCCATCCTATGGCTCCGACAGCAAAAGACACCTACTAAGCGCTTGGAACTCAATAGCGACTTATCTCCCTGCACTGAGGTCGCACGCTCGACCACCATTAGGCTCGCACTATCTGTTGCTCCCTCTTTGGACCTCTTAATTACCCTAAACAGCATAAGCATGCCCAGCCTCACCTCCGTGTGTTGTGAGACCACCAGTTCCTGACTGAAGAGAATGCTGCCGATATGGGTCCTAACAAACAAAATCTAGTTGCGCCCCTTGCCCAAATCCTCTGATTTGAGCTTCTAATTATTGACCACTTATCTACCCCAAACAACATAAGCGTGTCCCAAGGGGGATGCTACCGGTACAGGTCCTACTTCTTAATTATTGATCACTTATCTACCCTAAACAGCATAAAGGGAATGGTGCCGGTACGGGTCCTACTTAATTATTGACCACTTGTCTACCCTAAACAACATAAGGGGAATGCTATCGGTACGGGTCCTACTTCTTAATTATTGACCACTTATCTACCCTAAACAGCAGAAGGGGAATGCTGCCGGTATAGGTCGTACTTCTTTCTTTGCTTATTAACTTAATATAAGTCTTTTTAAATAAGCCACTTTTGTTATCTATGCTATATTTGCTTATTAACTTATTCTAAGTCTTAAAATAAGCCTTTTTCTGTTTGCCTCTAATTATAACCTGTGTTATAACTTTACTTATTAACTTAACCCAAGGTCTAAGTATAAAAATAAGCTTCTTCTACTATTTCTTCTATTTTCTCTTTTTAGTTATAATTATATGTTATAACTATGCTTGCAAATATCTTAAATTTTCCAATTTCAGTCTAAGTCCAATTTATTACAGTTCTTCTCATTTTACATCCCATTTTCTATAAATTCAGTGTTCTTGTATTTTAGTCCATATTAACGAATTATTCTCTTCTATTTACTCCATTTGTGTAAAAGGGAATTAAAAAGAAACTAACATTCACAGAAGAAATCCCAACGTAGAATAGATGTAAATAAAATGTAAATAACAGTAAATAACTACAAATACTATAAACAACTGTAAATAATTGGGAAAACTGTAATTAACGGTAAATAATTGCAAATAACTGAAATAGAATAGCTAAAAGAAAATAGACTGGAAAGCGAGTCTAAAATTTACTTAAAAATAAACTGTAAATAAACTTGCATAAAGGTTATCCCAAAATTATAGAAAAACTACAACTATTGGAAAGCCTATTATTTTAAATTACTTAAAAATCTAAAATAATTACTAAGCACTCACCTATGGTCCTTAGCTCTTTTCCTTGGCCTTCCTAGATTCACTTGTAGGGTATAAAATATTTTAATTAAAAAGATCGTCTCCTTGGAAAAATATTCCTTTAAGGGTATAGCCTCAGGCAATGAACCCAGATGGAGAAAATCCGAATGAGAAAAATAGCTGGGTCTAGGGTCTTATTTATAGTGTCACTTGTGGATCTCATACCGTTGGATTTGAAGATTAAATCTAGTGCAACCACGTCATAGGCTCGTTGGGAACCATCGGATGGAAGCACAGACGCACAAGATCGATCAGAATTGGAAAAACACGTCATTTTGCATCTGGACGAATTAACGTCCAAAATACTAAGGCGGGTCGACCCTTGTAGGAGTTAGGTCGACCTAGCTGATTGGAGGGTCGACCTTGCCCTATATGTGTGTGTGTATTCTCCTTATTTTCTGATTTCTTCTTTCTTTCGTATCTTCTTCGTTTTAGCTCAGATTTTGACAATCTATATATGAAAATTTACCAAAAAATTACCATGGACACAATGGTGCAAATCCCGTGGCTCAATTATGATAATTTCACAAAGTTATTTTATTATTTAATTAATTCGTTAATTAATTATTATAGCTTAAATTTCTGGTTGTTACATTCTCCCTTCCTTCAGGGATTTCGTCCCCGAAATCTCTAAGGATAGAAGAATGGAATACATGTTTTCTTCCAAGTTCTACAACCAACTACTCAACCATCATCCATTGCATCCATAGTCCTTAAGTTTTTCTAATGCGATATATGATACTTATGCAATTATTGTAGTGTTAATGTCCCTAACTAATGAAAAAGATTAGGCGATCTACCGATTCAGTTGACCTCCTTTTATGCAATCATGTCTGTGCCATGTTTCCAAATGAATGCAATGTCCCTAATGATAACTGATAGTTTTATATGCGTGCTACAATCATAATCCAAATGCAACAATCATGTGATAATCATCCATTATAGCAACCATGGAATAAAGTAAAAATAAAAATGCAAATACGCACACACCCATATGCATATGCTCTAGTATCCTAGTTAGGTCGATCACTAAGAGATAATAGTGCCTAGTGTAAGTATATGCGTCCATTAGCATCCACTAGCAACCACTTGCAACCACTAGTTTCCTCATACATAACATGTTCTAATAACATGTTTACATCAAATCCTACCATCCATAGGTTAAATCCTAAGTTCTACCCTCCCAAAGGATAATAAAGGAAAGAACTTATTGAAAACTAAAGATGAAAATAGGAAATTCAAAATTTATTATCAAAGAGATGTGGATAAGAGGTACTTTTTCTTTCCTAATCAAATCAATCTTCTCCAAAGTCTTTCTAACCATGTGTGTCTTACCATCTTACTAATATCATCATACTATTCTTCTATAGCTTACACATGAAGCAACAATCCTAGGTTCTCACTAGTGTCCTATACACTTTACGGAAACTTCTATTATTACTTCTAAAAGTAATCACTGCTATCTCCTATACAGCCTTACACTTTTTCTGTCACACCTAGGAAATAATTCCTATCTGCTCCATATTTAAAAGTTTGGTTTGGTATTTACCATTTCATTTCAAAAACTAAAGCTTCTAAATTTTTAAAACATCAAATCCCAATAGTTTTGCCTTTAAAAGTGTTATTTTCAAATTTCTATTAAATTCAAAGGTACTTGGTTGCTTAACATTTTATCTTTCTAGACTGGCCTCCTTATAGCTTTTTGAATTTACATTATTCCCCAAACCTAGAGGGGAAAACTTACAAATTCTAAGTTCAAAACTTATTCCTCCTTTTCTTTTAAAGACATTTATAGCTTTCCATAAAAATTTGGATTTTTAAATTTAACTATTACTAAATTTTTTGCTTCCAAAAACTTATTTACTTTTTCACCAAACCATTTTTCCTTAATATATCTTTAAAATGTTCTTACATGTTTTCAAACCATTTTCTTTTCATAGATTTTCAATTTTACAAAAAATGGAGTAGATAAGAACAATTATTTTATTAAAAACTCCTTAACTTTCTAATTACTTAACCTTGAAGAGGTTCCTAACTACGAATCGGGACTTCCTACAAAGGCCCTCTATAATATCTCTTCTAACCAACTCTGTCTCTAACTATTACACTTCTTATTACACCTAATGGTTTTATACCTTAATATATTGGAACTACTTTCTTAAGAAACAATTAAGGCTAAAACCTTCTATGGATCCTTTAAAAGAGGACTTCGTGTTTATATGATATTACAAGGAACTTATTTAATATTTTATGAAATAGGCTATACAAAATATGGTGCTTCCCATACCTTGTATATCTCTTTCAGGTATTCCTTATAACTTGCACAAAACATCTTTATTTATCATTTGGTTTCATAGAAATTATCATTATTCATTTTAATCCATGCTTAATCTATATTCTCTTACAATAGATAATTTCTATGAAATTTATTAATTTCCTAATATTTAACTTACACTTTTTTTTCCAGGAAAACGTATTTTCAAAACTGTTTTAATATATCCATAACTAGAAAACATTTCCTTATACTTATTTAAATAATAAGTGCACTTACAAACCACTTTTATTATACTTAGAAATTATTTTCAAAATACATTTTTATTTGGGTCAAAACAGATGTTGCATAAAACACCATTAGTACAACCCAAAAATACTAGTGTATGGATTTAATTAAAATAAATACTAATAAATCTCGCATACTATGTAAAAGCATTTACCTTGGTAGTCACCTACTATAACAATAGTGGTATAGTCTATGATCCCTTTATTTTTCACGAAAACATCTATTACAACAATAAATGATGTAACATATGTTTCTGATACTTAATACACTCTAGGTTATTGTATTTAAAGTCTTTGTTTACCTACAAAGAAACCAACGAGCTATATATGCACTGTGATTCTTCAAAGAGAATTTCACTTTTAACAAAATCATATAAAAACCAATTTAAATCTCATACCGCGTTTTTTCAAAACCCAATATTTACTTTCTTAAAAATATTGACAATTATACTTTTCCACTTTTCAATTCTAATAATTTCATTTTAATGGGCTAAACCTAAAGTGGATTCTCTTCTTATTATCCTAGGAGTACCCTTCCTAAACCTTGGAAATCCCATTTCCTTACTAAAGTCTTTTGCTCCTATTCCTCTTATATGCTTATATTTATTCCAAGGCACTACCGTTAAATCCACTTATCTGAAACAATTATAATTTTTGCAATTACCTACACATTGGCTTTCCCCTTTTTCAACTGAATCTACTGTACATCTCCAATCTTTGCCTACCACTCTATGGATTTCCACAATCCGAACCTAAATGTACAAAACCGTTTTTCAAACTTCTACCATATGTAGACTTTCTCTATGCCACAAGAAACACATTTCCTTACGCCAAAAGTGACACTTGCCTTGAACCGATGAATGCGAAGTGTACAAAGAACCTCCTCAAAATGTTTGGGAAATCTCTAACGACTGGAACATAATCTAGCGCTCTTAGTGATGAATCAAAGGAATAAAGGAAGCTCAACATGACTGACCCCTGTGGGTCGCAACAAACCTCGAGAGTCCTACCGCTGCATGTCTCTAGTCTAACGACTCTCCTCTCGCAGTCCAATATCGCTTCATAAGTGGATAACCAATCCCAAAATCATCTAATACCCCGAAAATTCCAATACATAGGCGTCATAATCAAACTCTACGCCTAGGATAAATTTTTCAAACCCCTACAAATCATAAATAAATGTGCCGATCCTCCTATGAGTTTTGAAACAACTATGGGTCTACTACTAAAGAGATATCTAAGTGCAAAAAATAAACTAAAGAACTCGAAATGAAAGAGTGTGATGCTCCTGAATCGAAAAGTGTCCGAATGGGAAAATCAAAATAGAGATCAAACCTTCCACAGTGACTTTCCTACCTCTATCTGGTCCGCTACTGGAAGGTGCTGCATCCAATGCTTGAACCTGTGTTGTAGGTGCACCCACTGCCTGCCCTGTTTTCTGAGGACAAACTTTACTAAAGTGACCAGGCTGTCCACAATTGAAACACTTCCCCTTCATCGCTACCTTATTATAGTCTTTTGCTTAATGACCATCCATCCCACAACTATTGCATTTCCCGCTCTTCTTGATCCGCTTCTGAGGTCCTCCTTCTTTCCTCTTGTCCTTTTCCTTCTTATTCTTCCACCACAGCTTCTTAGTACTTTTTGACTTAGGAACCTCTTTAAGCTCTCCCTTTAGCTGCCAAGATGTAGGCTGAACTCTCTATCGGTCCGCCAATCCTAACAGTCAACCTAGCTCGTGCCTCCTCGAAATCCTCTGTGCCAGAAAACAACTTGCCTCCAAGACTAGCGAAGTCCTTGCATAGCTTAGAAAAGTTGGCTGCTGCAGGTGGATTAATGGGATCTCCACCTACTAGTGTTATATTGGGTGATTGCCTTTGCAATTCTGGTACCGTAGCTCTACTATGCAAAGAAAAGAAAATTTAGGCTCGAAAGAATCGAAAGAAGGTTGAACTGGACTTTGAGGGGATTTTTATAAAAACTCTTTTATACTTGAAAACTATTTCTAAGACCTTCTTTCTGAAAAATACTTTTTAAAACAAGTTACTTTGAAAAATTCTTTACTCTTAAAACAAATTTTTTAGGAATCCCACAACCTTAGGCTCTAATACCAAATGAAACACCCCACACCCCTTAGTATACCCAAAAGGGCACACTAAAAGATGTGGTGCATTGTAGGTATAGCTAAAACTTTATAGAGACTAAGATTCACAAGAAAATTAAATAAAAATAGTGGAAACATTTAAACAACAACTCATTTAAAAGTTAAAATTCACAAAATAAGTCATAACCAAAATATGTCTCAAAATACCAAATACATATGTTATGAAAAATACCATCTCAGTCACAATATCAGAGTACAAAATCATCCCTCTCAAATAGTACCAGTACATAAAAATCCAAGTGAAAACTGAAAAGAAGAAGAATACATGAAGAAGAACTCTGCAGCTGAATCTCCAAGAAAGTCCAAAATCCACCGTCCCTGCCTCTACTAGCCTATGGGGGAAAAAGTGGAAAATAGAGGAGTGGGTCAGACTAAAAGTCTGGTGAGTGGAAGTAATTACCAGCATTTTTAAGCAAGATAAAGATAATAGACTTAGCAACATTTCTAGTATATAAGGAAATAAAGGAAAAGGTAAAGCTGGAATAAAATATGGTTAAATTGTTTGCTTTACTTAGATAGTTCGATTGGATTGTTTGCACTTGTCTTAGATGACTGCTTTGGTTAGGCTGAATTCCTAATCCTACTTTAATTAGGCTGAAGTCCTAATTCTACCCTTTGATCGGACTTTTATCTCTGTTGTGCCTACTACGGGCTAGTCCCATCCCATGGGTCCCACAGCAAAAGACACCTACTAAGCGCTTGGAACTCAATAGCGACTTATCTCCCTGCATTGAGGCCGCACGCTCGACCACCATTAGGCTCGTGCTATTTGTTGCACCCTCTTTGGACCTCTTAATTACCCTAAACAGCATAAGTGTGCCCAGCCTCACCTCCGTGTGTTGTGAGACCACCAGTTCCTGACTGAAGGGAATGTTGCCGATACGGGTCCTAACAAACAAAATCTAGTTGCGCCCCTTGCCCAAATCCCCTGATTTGAGCTTCTAATTATTGGCCACTTATCTACCCTAAATAGCATAAGCGTGTTCTAAGGGGGATGCTGCCGGTACGGGTCCTACTTCTTAATTATTGACCACTTATCTACCGTAAACAGCATAAGGGAAATGCTGCCGGTACGGGTCCTACTTCTTAATTATTGACCACTTATCTATCCTAAAAAGCATAAGGGGAATGTTGCCGGTATGGTTCCTACTTCTTAATTATTGACCACTTGTCTACCCTAAACAGCATAAGGGGAATGCTGCCGGTACGGGTCATTATTGACCACTTATCTACCATAAACAACATAAGGGGAATGCTGCCGGTACTGGTCGTACTTCTTTCTTTGCTTATTAACTTAATATAAGTCTTTTTAAATAAGTCTCTTTTGTTATCTTTGCTATATTTGCTTATTAACTTATTATATGTCTTAAAATAAGCCTTTTTCTGTTTGCCTCTAATTATAACCTGTGTGTTATAACTTTACTTATTAACTTAACCCAAGGTCTAAGTATAAAAATAAGCTTCGTCCGCTATTTCTTCTATTTTCTCTTTTTAGTTATAATTACATGTTATAACTCCGCTTGCAAATATCATAAATTTGCCTATTTCAGTCTAAGTCCAATTTATTGTAGTTCTTCTCATTTTACATCCCATTTTCTATAAATTCAGTGTTCTTGTATTTTAGTCCATAACGAATTATTCTCTTCTATTTATTCCATTCGCGTAAAAGGGAATTAAAAAGAAACTGACATTCACAGAAGAAATCCCAATATAGAATAGATGTAAATAAAACGTAAATAATAGTAAATAACGTCAAATATTGTAAATAACTATAAATAATTGGGGAAACTGTAATTAATAGTAAATAATTGCAAATAACTAAAATAGAATAGCTAAAAGAAAATAGACTGGAAAGCGAGTCTAAAATTTACTTAAAAATAAACTTTAAATAAACTTGCATAAAGGTTATCCCAAAATTGTAGAAAAACTACCACTATTGGAAACCCTATTATTTTAAATTGCTTAAAAATCTAAAATAATTACTAAGCACTCACCTGTGGTCCTTAGCTCTTTTCCTTGGCCTTCCCGGATCCTCTTGTAGGGTATAAAATATTTTAATTAAAAAGATCTTCTCCTTGGAAAAATATTCCTTTTAGGGTCCATCCTAAGGCAATGAACCCAAATGGAGAAAATCTAAATGAGAAAAATAGCTAGGTCTAGGGTCTTACTTATAGTGTCACTTGTGGATCATAGACTGTTGGATTTGAAGATTAAATCTGGTGCAACCACGTCATAGGCTCGCTGGGAACCGTTGGATGGAAGCACGGACGCACATGATCGATCAAAATTGGAAAAAGACGTCATTTTGCATCAAGACGAATTAACGTCCAAAATACTAAGGTGGGTCGACTTGGGTGTCGACCCTTGTAGGAGTTTGGTCAACCTAGCTGATGGGAGGGTTGACCTAGTCCTATATATATATATTCCTCCTTATTTTCCGATTTCTTCTTTCTTTCATATCTTCTTCGTTTTAGCTCCGATTTTGACAATCTATATATGGAAATTGACCAGAAAATTACCACGGACACAATGATGCGTCTCCCGTGACTCAATTCTGATAATTTTACAAAGTTATTTTATTATTTTATTAATTTTTTAATGAACTATTATAGCTTAAATTTTGGGTTGTTACATAACTGATCAAATAAATCGTCAATCCTCGGCAATGGATATCGATTCTTTATCGTCTTCTCATTCAGCTTACGATAATCGATACATAGCCTCAACGATCCATCCAGCTTCTTAGCAAATACTGCGGCAGCTCCCCAAGGTGAACTACTCGATCGAATGAAACTCTTTCCTTCTAGATCCACTAGTTGTACCTTCAATTCTTTCATCTCTGTATGCATCATTCTGCTTGGTGGCCTACTCACTAGTTCTACCCCAGGCACCAAATCTACCCAAAACTCAATGGCTCGTTTCGGCGGTAATCCAACTACCTGCTCAAAGACATTGGCAAATTCTCTAACTACAAAAACACGATGCAACTCATCCTCCAACTCCACAAGACCCAACAAAGCATTCACTTTGCAACTAGGGTTTTCTACGGTATAAACTATCCGATCACTACAATCAGTGTGACTAAGAGATATTTTTTATCATGCCTAACATTATACTTACTTAACCAATCCATCCCATGAATGATTCCAAACCTGTAACGACCCTCAAATTTCCGATAATTAAAAATAGTTAATTTAATAGGATTTTGTGATTTAATGTTGGTAGAAATAAATATTTGGGATTTAATAATAAGAATATATTTGGAATGAAATGTAATAGTATTAAATTAAGGAAATTGATAACCACTTTAAATGAAATTCCAATTAATTGAAATGATTAATGAGTTATAATTGGTAATAGATTGTAAATTAATTGTAATAATGTGTGTATTAATTGGTATTGGATTAAAAGAGCAATTGATAATTTGAATGGTGTATTAATTAAATAGTATGTAATAAATTGTAAATTGAAAAAAAGAATGTTGTGTAAATAACTATAAAATTTGTGTGTAGATAACAGACATACAAATGTGATTAAATATAGAAGTGGTGACAATTGTTATTTGTTACCAATTTATTTAAATCAATTGTGATTGAATGTCATTAAATGTTATGTAATGTGAGTAAGACAATAACTGTAAAAAGTGTAATTGATAATTTAAATATGTTTAAATTTATGAAATAGTATGTAATTAAATGCAATTGATAAAAATGAGTGGTGTGGTAGTAATTATAACACTTGTTGTGGATAATAACTTATAAGATGTGATTAAAAGTTAATGGTGACAATTATTATACGTTACGTATTTATTTAGTCTGTTAAATTTAATTTGAAATCAATTGCAATTAATTCACTTAATTAGTGCAGTTAATGTAGATTAAATTGATAATTGTAGAATATAAATTCAATAAGATGTAACCAATGTAAATTTTATTCATAATATGACGATTGATTAAATAAAAAGAATTGGAATCAAGTTTGATCAATTTATTGGAATTTAAGTTATAATAATGGATTTATTGCAATTAAATGTAATTAAATACTACGTTAATGTCCGTGGGCTTGGTCGGGTGGTGGAGTGATACATCTCCCAAGTGAGAGGTTTGAGGTTCGAGTCCCACCTGAGGAAGTGTGGGAGGAGATACACTTGTTCACACGGGAGGTTTGAGGTTCATTTCCCGCCTCCTTGACCAAGTCAACCGAAAGGTCTGGCTGGCCTGGAATAGCGGTTGTGGCGGGCTAGCCGTCTATTCCCTAGGTTTACTGTTCAAGAATCGCATGTCAATAGTGATTGACCAGGTTTCCCTAGTTCCAAAAAAAAATACTACGTTAATGAAAACTAAGATGATAATGGTAAAATATTAGTGTAATAAGATATAAACAATGATAACTAGGTCTGTAGAGTAATAATTGTTAGAATAAAAAGTCTGAAATCAAATTAAAACAATTTATTGGAATTTAATTTAATAATTGGATTTAATTACAGCGAAATTGAACACTGTAATTGGTGAAATATTAAACACTGAATTTGATATGTAAATTTGCTTTAAGTTATTATAAATGTCTAAGTGATCAAAAATGATGAAATTTGTTAATTATCAAATATTGAATTAAAAAGTGATTAATTAATTTAATATTAATTTATTTAATTAACGTGAAATATAGCCATTTTGGTCACTGTCTCGGATTTCGACGAAACCAGTTTCATCGGATCCGTAACGGTGAATTATAGGATTTAAAGTTTCGTAGCGATCAGACTTATCGTTCGATTATACGGACTCGAAACGCGTAGAAATCAATTTAATTGAAATCAATTTGAAATAAGGTGATTTTAAAAACTGACTTCTGTATACAATGGAATTAGGACTTGAAACTTGTTCCATTAAGTTTAAAAATATCGAAAACCTATATTTTGATATATTGGATGACCCATTTTCGTTTCGAGAACGAAACGGGCTTTTCGGATCATTGTTATCGTTTTGATCCAACCATGCATATATATAGGCTGTTATAAACCCTAGTTGTTTCTCATTTTATTATTTTCTGTACGTACATCTCCTTCCTCCTTCTCAAACGTTTGAACATCAAACCTAATTCCCAAATTTCAAAACCTAATTTCAAAAAAAAATTGCTCCGTGTTTACTTCGAGTCGGGAAGAGGTTCACTTCGAGTTTCAGAGGCGAAAACCCTGCAGCGACTTGGGGTCAGAGAGAGTTCCATGCCAAACAAGGTGAATCTAAGCACGCTTTGAGTTCCAGAGGCGAAAACCTTGGAGCGACTTCGGGTCAGGAGCCAAATGACTCGGGTCTCAGGTCATTTTGGCAAAAACTCAAAGCAAGCACCGGGTAATTGAGGCGGCGACTTGAAGTAAGACCCGAAGTCGGAATTTTTCATTCTTCTAACGGTAATAACTTTTACATACAAGCTCGGATTCACGCGCGGTTTTCACCGTTAGGATCATATCGGAATTCCGAACATTATAAAGCTTGTTTGATTGAATTCTGAGACTGTTAAATTTTGAGCCCTAGTTTGGATTTGAAATCGAAGGTGAGTGTTTTAACCCACTCACAATTACTAAATTATCCTAGGTTAGTTAAATTTAATTTATGATGTGATTAGAACTTGATTAATTGATGTTTGGTATGTTTAAGATTGTCATTTTAGTTAAAATAGACTTTTACTGCAATTAATTATCATTTAATTAAATATTGAATTTAATGGTCAATTTAATACCTGTTAATGATAATCAGTCATCTATTGGAGTTTATTGGTTGATTTGGATGATGATTGTGATGTATGTTTGATTGATGATATTGGATGACTTGATGTTGTATTTTTATATTGTTATAACACTGCAAGTTCCCTATGGGTTGAAATGATACATACCCGAACGATCTATAGATTAGGGAAAAATCGTTATGGGTTGAAATGAAAGACTCGAGCAATTTTATGGATTTTAATTTAATTTGGGATTGCGGGTTGAAATGATATATAACCATAAAATTTTGAATTGCGGATTAAAATGATAAATATCCGTATCACTTGACCCTAGGGTAAAAATTTTTATACGGACACCGGATTGGTTAAATTAAATGATTTTAATTCTTTAAATTTTGAATTCAGTTAACTGGCATTTTGAAATAGAGATGTATTTATATAAACTGAATTATTTCGATAATCCAAAACGTTAATGCTGAAAATTGGAATTGATTTAACGAATTGTTAAAGGATTTAAATTGGAATTTCAAAGTTGAAATGGCAAATAAATGAATTTATTAAAATTGAGTTATTGAAAATGTTTGGATATAACTTTGAAATCTATTTAAATTAATTTAAACTATTTTAATGAATTCAAACTATTTTAATCAATTTAAAACTATTTTTAATTTATTTTAATCTATTATAACATATTTAATCCAATTTAATCCATTTCACCTATTTTTAAATTAATTAAATTTATTTAATCTATTTTAAATCTATTTAATATAATTTAAATCTATTTAATCTATTTAAAATATACTTAATATAATTTAAATCTATTTAATCTATATTTAATCTATTTAAATCATTTTAAAATCTAATTAAATCAAATTTAAATCTATTCAAACTATTTACTATTTTAAAACTATTTTTAATCTATTTTAAATTATTTTCAAACTATTTATGACTATCTTAACTATTTTCTAAAATTTCAGATACAACCTAAGTTGGAATTTGGAATTGATACCCTTTTGCGAAATGACATATTTGAGTAAATACGATGATGGAACTAGAATTTAATTAACCTATCTCATCGATAAATTCAAAAGTTAATATGATTTTGGAAGTAAAGACGGGTTTTAAAGTGAACATAGTTTTAAAAGTGAATATGATTTCGAAAGAGATATGATTTGAAATCGAATATGATATTTTGATATAAATTGTGAATTGACCTTCTTGAAATGTAAAAGAACCATCCGGTGTGAAATAAGCGTTTTGTTGTTAAAGAGACCGGGATCGGATATTGTCATACTATCTGCCAATACCGAAAACCACTTTAACAACTGTGTACGTGCTGGAGATTCCATAAATGAAGTAGGATGGTTTGGCGAACGATTCTGTATGAGGTATTTACATGACCCTGACTCCCGTGAGTCAACTTAGATGTGACTAAAACAAGAGCTATACCTGGGCAAGTGTGGTCATTCCTCCGATCGGACGTGCTTCTTTGATACCATATTATGACTTTGTGATGATTTGGTGGCCACCCCTTGATTTTTGATTTGGGAATGTGTTCCGAGGTGGGCGGTAGTAGCTGCTATGCGTTACCACCAGCCTGGTTCTGTAATTAGTAAATCTACCCTGGCATTGCCTCGAGTGCCATGTTCACATGCCCTAGAGCGCCTTCTACGAGTTTGGTTTGTACCATACCTATGTATGCCCTCTGATAGCCTTCTAGTTTACGGAGGAATTACGGTACTGTATAGACTATGGGAATATATAAAAATGTGTTAAGGGTGATATGGGTAACCCCTTAACGCTGTTTTAATATTTTACGTTATTGTAGACACTATTATAATAGCGTATTGTACTACATAGTACATAGTTTAACAGATCCTTAGGGGACAGTAATCCCGAACATCTCTTAAGTTACTGCACTCACATTAGACACTGGATAGGAGATGTCAAACACCGTAAACATCTCTGACGTCGTTACACTCATATTTATTTACTGTTGATTTAACTTACATAAGATCATTTAGTTCTGTAACGACCCTGGATTTTATATAAATTTAAATTGATAATTAAATTAATTTTTGAAAAAATTGTGGAATTAACTGATAAACTGATTTGAGTTTCCCCAACTCGAATAGAATATATATTAAATCATATGAATTTAAATATTGTGTATATATATATATATATATATATGTATATATGTGAATATATATGTATATGGGCATATATGAGTAAATTTGAATATATATATATACACACATTGAAATTGAATTTAAATCTTAATATAAATGGTTTAAAAATAAATATAAAAGTATAGACATTTGACACAAATATAAAAATAAATAATTTTAAAATTTAAATTTATGGGTTATGTTAGAAATAGAAATAAATAAATATATATAAGATAAACTATAAAATCTAAAGTAAACATTTGATAAAATCTAACAACAAATTTTAAAAAATAGAAATTTATTTATATTATAAAATAATAAGATAAAAGAAAAATAAAATAAAAATAGAAATTAAAATAGATACATAAGATAAATTTTTTAGTTGTAAAATAGAAAGTAAACATAAGAAAGACAAGTATTCAAACAAATAAAAGATAAGTGTAGACCTGGAAGGAAGAAACCAGACAACAAAGTAAAGAAACAAGCAAAGAAAATATCTGCCTATATTGTACAACATAAATAATATCACCAGTGAACTCATCTTCTATATATCCATGTACTAGCAAAATTAGATAAGTATGAACAAACAAAAATGGATAAGTATGAAGATTTGTACAAAGGCAATTAATGCCATGTCTATCAGCCACCAAGTAGGAAAGAAATCTGCATAGTCAACCAAAGCAAGAAAAAAATCTCTGCCTCTTGTACAAACAAATAATATTATCACATGTACAAATTTTATTACCCTGTCTACTTCATTTCTTATATACATCAAGCTTTTCATTTCAGTTCGTTCAAACAAAACTTAGCAAGCCTGAAACATAAACAACATTCAACTTAAACAACAAATTAAATTCAAATAAAAACCAGAGATCAAAGAAAAGAAAAGTTTTCAACTTTCGAACTTTCAAGCCTGTTTCAACATAAAAGCATGCTCTGTTCTTTCTTCAAAACACGGTGAGTAACATTTAATTTAAAAAGCTTAAGTATGAATCTGGTTGCATGTTGATAATTATGTATTGTGTATATATATAAGTTCAATCTGCTGTATATATGTGAATATATAGGTGTGCATGCTGTTGTATCTGTTCTCTGTTCTTTATATTCAAGCTCAGTTTTTTATTTAAATCCTCTATCTCTTGATCTAGTCATTGTTAGGATTTAAGTTACAAATAAAACTTATTTGTTTGATAATGGGTTAGAGTTTAAAATTTTATTTAAGTTGAAATAAAATGGGAATTGCTCTGGAAATGAAAATGAACAGGAAAGTTTGGTTTTGTATAAATTTCAAACATCTTAATTCATAAATCCAGGATCATAAACTAAATATTTAATCAAAAACATGATTTTTAAAAGAGTAATCATAATTTCTAGATTGGGTTTGGGTGAGCAATGTGAGGTTGATCAGAAATTGGATTTTGGGTTGCCTCTGGTGATCTATGGGCTCGGGGAAGTCGTGGTTCTCACTGGAGATGCAGGGATGGTCGGAGGGTCTAGGAAAAATGTCTGATGAGGGTGCAATACACTGTAGCAGTGGAGGTTGTTCGATTTAGTTTGTAAACCTAGTTTTGGTGATGATCGGGAAATGATCCACCACGGCGTCTCTGGTGGATCAAGTGCCACCAGTTTCTGGGAATTGGAAGAGGGGATGTTGATGAGGTCAGGGCTAGAGGCTCTGACGTTTAGATGATCAGAGGCGTGTGGTCGAGGTTGTTCCAGGTTTGGGTTATGGTTCCAGGATTGTGCTTGGAGACTCGATTTTGATTTCAAGTTGTTATCGGTGTTCTGATGGTCGGGATAGGGTGCGAGGGTGATCGCCGACTTGTGAAGGGCAACGTGGATGATCGGAAGTGGCGGCATCGCTGGTGCATGTGCACGGGGGTTTGTTTGTGTCAGTGGGAATATCGTGGGTTTTCGCTGTGGGGTGACTCGAAGAAGTTATCGAGAATTTTGGGTTCTGGACTCGAGTGTATACTCGAGTAGATGTGGTGTTAGCCTATGAGTTGTTTAACTTAAAAAATAAACTTAGTTAAAAGAAAATGTAGAAGAAGGGGGGAAACTCGAAGCAGGTTTCGAGTAAGACTCGGGTAGGACCCGAAGTAGGCTCTAAAACCAGTTTTAAAAGTTTTTAAATCAAAGTTTTGAAATTCAAATAAATTTAGTTTAAGACCTTTCTTAAAATAAAAATTCATTTGTAAATGTATTCTTTAAACATTTGATTTAAGAAGTTATGTAACTGGTTGACTTAAATTTGTTAAGTTAAAATTATTTTATTTTAATTTAGTAATATAATTAAGTGTAAATCAAGATAAGATGTTAAATCTAGATGATAATGATAATTATGAAATTAATGGAATAAATGATTTATTTTAAAGTTAATTTAGTTTAAATGATTTAAGATTTAATTAATTAATCAGATAATTAAAGAGTGAATAAATAATTTAATTAATTAATGATTAAGGATAAATAATTAATAATTAAGGAATTAATTATCCAGTGTAATTAATTGAGTATAATTATTTGTTAGTAATCAAAGGATTAATTAATGAATGTGATTAATTAAGATTAATTTAATAATTAATGATTAATTGATTCATTAATTAAGAATGATTAGTTAATAATTAAAGGTTAACTAATAAATGATGAAAGGGAATTTATTTCAAATAATTTGTAATTAACTTATGATAATTAACCCGGATTAATAATTGATATATCTGATTTAAATGAATCAGTTGATTAATAAAATTTACTTGTGAATGTTTGGACTTGACTAAATGATTGAATTATTTGATATTCTGATCTGTGATGCTGTGTGATATATATTCTGATTTGTGTGTTTGATCTGTACTGTAGTTATTTATCTGGGTTAAATGTAATTTATTTTTTGTAATATATCTATCTGTGATTTGTGATCTGTGAATAAAAGATAAGCGTTATAGTTATACCGCTTATCAACTATATTTCTGTATTCTGAGCTGTGATGATTGAATAATGTTGCACTACTATGTGAAACCCCTGGACTACACCATACACACACAAATATGGATTTCACGTGGAAATCAGTTAAGTCGCAGATTTTTGACAATTTTAAAGAGTGAATTCTTGAATTCAAATAATTTGATTTAAATTTGAATTCAATATTGGAAATTGAATTCAATAACTTGAGATTTTGGTCTAAAAGATTGTACAAGTTATAAAAGGTGTTTATATGGGTTTTTAACCATTTTAAAAGTATGGTTTTGAGAATTTGAATTTAACCCAAAGATTTTAACTCGTATGAATGAATCAGATTTTCCGAGATGAAAACTATTTGTTTTCAAATAATAGAAGCTTTCACATAAGGAATGAATTTCCAATTTGTGACAAAAGAATTTCAAATTGAAATGAAAATGGTTTTCCGAGTTATGAGTAAACCTTTGTGAAAGATTGTTGAACGTTGTTTTGAAATTGGAAAGGTGTACCTTTTGTATAAAAGGTCAAAATGAAATTATTTTGAAAGCTATGAATAAAATCTTTGATTTAAAGATTTAATGAGTTAATTCAATTGAAATGGAAATTGATTTGGAAAATCTATGAATAGATCTTTGTGAAACTGGGTGAACTTTGTGAGATAAATCTTTTTGTGTTAAAGATTAAAATGGTAATGTGTTTAAACCATTTGAAAGTGAAGTTTTGGGTGATAAATTGTGACTCAACTGAAATCCCAATATCCATATGTTTTAAATTATTAAGCTCATTATTCGGTTTAGCCGGGAGAGGACTTTGTGTCATATAACCCATTCCGAATAGTGATACGACGCAAATGGATAACATCTGAAGACCGGTGTTGAAGACCGGGTATTTGCGAGAACAATAGGATAACCTATCGATTGTCTCTGCACTGAGTCGCGCCGGTATAGAGATTTCCTAAGTGATGGGAAATCTGATCGGGATTGTGAAAACCCGGATTGCAAGGGCTTCTTTGGAAGTGCCTTCGGTTCTGTTCGAACCCGGAACAGACTTGTATGGTTGTATGTTTGACATTACACTTAGAGATATAAAGCTGATTTCTTTCAAATACATTTCTGTTTGGTGGCGGAGAATTTATTCTCTTAGCTTAACACCCTTCTCTGAGACGTACTAGCTCAGAGGTTATGTAGTTGAAGGTTATTAGTGATATACTCCCAATTTGGTAGTGTGGCATGCTGAGTGCTGCTGTGTGTTGCTGATCATTTGTTGATCAAAGCATGGCTTTGTGAAAAAGCGTAGCTTTGTGGACGAGACCTCATCGAGCCTCACAGACCGGTAATGGTCGAAACATGAAAGATGCGGCAAGGTTTCAGGGGTAGCTCCCCTAGGGTATGTCCAATCCTTTTGGAAAAAGGTGGTATCATGGTATGGAGCCCAGATATTTACCTGTGTGGTTGCTCCAATCTCATTTACTATGTGATTGTTGCTGTGTGATCGAGGCGCCTTGGATAAAGGTCGCAAACGACCGGGGGTGGCATATCTCAGGTTTACTACCCGGGAAGGGGGTAACCGGCCTTGTGTTGGCAGAGAGCCAGGTGGTTCTCGGGGCGTCCCTCCAGAGGCGTTCCCATGTGGCATAGGAAGTTCCTTAGCCTGACCATTTGTTGGAAAATCCAAAGAAACAATACGAGCCTTGTACGGTTTTAGTTGTATAACCTGCTATGGAATGTAGCGGTAACCTGCTATTGAACATAGTAGCTATAGTAGGCATAAGTGCGAAATGTCTATGCTGGCTAAGATCAATATTATATTTTCAAAATGTTTTCTGCACCGCGCACTAATAATAATATCAAATGATTTTGCGTAGTAAGCATGTTTGACTATCATAAGGAGAAATCTCCTCCAATTCTGCGTTTGCATTGTGTGTGTGGCGGGAGGCCTTATGGTAGTTTCATTTTCCAAAAAGCATTGCGAATTTCAATTTTACTTTGTTTTCCAAAGCCAACTATTTTTGTTTACTCACACCAGTCCCATGACTGACCCGGAGTTTATTGTTCCCTTCCTAAACTCTGGGTGCCCATAATTTTCCACACGGGCAGTCTAGAGTTAGGGTTTTCAGATAGTCAGGTTAGTAGATTATCGGGAGCTAGTTCAGTGTTTGGAGTTCGCGACTGACCTTGCTTACCTTAGTGAGATGTGATGGTGGTTCGAGCCTGATATTGGAGTTGGTGGACTTATGCTCTTTTTTAGATCATTTGGAGTTATCAGTTCTGTTGTTTCCGCTGTAACATCATTATTTGTCTCTGATATTGTTGTATCATATTGATATCATTGTTGTATATCATTCTGGATATTGTATTCATTGGAGTTGTATATGATATCATTTATTTCTTTCTTCTGCTGTGTTGTTATACTTAATGTTGCTATAAGCTCCGACGAGCCAGATTCGGCGTTTGAATCTGCGGCATTCGAGTACAAGTGAAAGTACGGGTGCCGATTTTTGAAGGCCGAGTCAGGATCGTTACAAGTTCTGACTCAAGTGTTTTGTCTTTTCAATTCGCTCGGGTCAGTCTGAGCTTTCCTGTTTATCGAAGACTGCTTTCTGGAGGATGAAGACGAAGATTTTGTACTATTATTATGTATTATATTTATTCCACTGCATCATGTTGTTCCGCTGCATTTATTTACCATTATTCTTGTTGTATGTAACTCTGATCTGTATTATAAAGGTTTAATCAATTTTATTTGTAAATAGCTTCATAAACTGTTAATTTGATTATTACATTTTGTCATTCCACTGCAAGATTCTGTATTTGTTTTATTTCTTCCTCTGCTTTTTCTTATGTACCCCATAACAATCTGCCCTTTTGAATGGTTTGAGTCTGACGTGTGTGTCTGTTTAAAACGTCCAAAAAGGTAGGTTGTTACAGTTGGTATTAGAGCTTTGTTTTAGCGATAACCTTAGCTTTATGGGGTCTGACTCGTATAGAATTAGGGCTGTCAATGGATACTCGAAAAATCCGAAATCCGTCCGCATCCGCATCCGAAAAGCGGATAAATATCTGATATCCGAAAAAGCGGATACGGATGTGGATGTGAAGACATCCGCATCCGAAAATTATCCGTCCGGTATTTTTCAAGATTATAGTTTAAATTATGTGTATTTTAGTACGGTGAAAGATAATTATTTATGGTTTTATTAAGTTAGAAGTTTATGTTATATGCACTAAATGCATATTAACTGCTCAAAACTATTTATTGTCATTATATTTGTTTATTTTTAACACTTATATAATCAGTGGGATTGAAAAAAAGTTTATGTTAAACTAAAATTTTTCATTTATATTTCTTTATTTATCGGTCGTTAGCGGATTGGATAATTATCCGATACCCATCCGTATCCGCGGATGCAGATATCCGATATCCGAAAATGATTTCGGATGCAGATATAGCACTATCCGCATCCGAAAGTACCCGTTGACAGGCCTATATAGAATAGGGTAGTAATACCCTAGAATGAGTCATTGAGCGTATATTTGAGAGAGCGTATTTGTTACTGTTATAAAAGGGTTTTTTTATATTGTCTTAATTTGTTCTGTTTAGTATTTATGAATTTCGGTCAGTACATAGGACGCTATGACATCGATAGAAATTTCTAAACACTTAATAGGGCAGACCGACAGAATATTTGTTTTGAAATATAGGTAAATGAAATAATTTTACCAATAATATATTTTGTATATAAAATAATAAATTTTATAAATGATATAGTTGGTTGATATATATTTGTTTGCTAGGTAGTGAATTTTTATAAACATTGATTGAAAAATAAGATTTACAAATAAAATGAATATAAATTGAAATTTGAGAACTTAAGTTTCGAAATTTTTGAAAAGTTCTTTCGAAATATTTTGGAATATAATATTAATATTAGTTGGAAGTACTTTCTGAAATAAATATTTCATTATGTTTTGGAAGGAAGTTGAAAAGAAATTTCGAAGGAAATAAGTTCTGTACTCCCCTCTCTGTCGTTGGAAAATAATTTCGGTGATGAGTGCATGCATCATCGACGTTCATTTTCGAGTTTCGAAGTGGGAAGACTGTTGTAGTAGTTATATTGCACATTCGTTTTGATAACCAAATCTTAATTTTAATTTCAGAAGTTTGACTTGATATATATATATATATACACACATATCAAAATATATGTAAGTTAAGAGTATGTATATATTATTTTAAATGATTGAAATGGAACCCGGTTGTTTAGTTCTTAAGTATCTGTAAATTAGAAATTGAAATTATTGTAATAAATGAAATCTTGACTATATTAAAAATTGGAAACTTCTAAAATAAAAATAAGAAATTGAAAATTTTGAAAATCGTAAATAAAAAGGAAATGAAAATAAGAAATGGTAACTATTGAACATTTTTGTTAACTAAATAAATAAGAAAAAACTTGGGTAATATTCAATTGCATTCTTAAAAACATATAGATAACTTACCAAAATATTAAAAAGTTTAAATGTTAAATAAGAATATGTAATAGAATATTATACGGGTAAAACTTGGAAGAATGAAGTGTTCAATGGAATTACCTTTATTAATAAGAATTCTGATATTATAAATTGTTATAAACTTAGCATTAATAGTTGAAATGCCACTAAGTAAATGTAATAGAAGTGAATAATGTAAGAAAAATGATTATAAACTTAAGTTAACATTTAAGCTATTTATAATCAAATTGAATGGTAAAGAGGAATACTGTAAGTAAATAATTATAAACTTGAATTAATATTGACGCCATTTATAATTAAATTGAATACTATATAAATTGAATGATTATAACTTTAGAGAACATTGGAAATGATTTAGAAATGGAGTTAATATTCAATAATACTTTATTAGGAAGAATGAATGTAAAAAGGGAAATAATCTATAAATGGTGAATTGAATTGTAAAGAAACTTACCAAATAGTGTATGATTCAATAATTGGAATAAAACTAACTTATTTAAGCAATAAATGTAAGGTAATAAAATGAAAGAAATGGCATTATATGAATAAAAAAGAAATGAACTTTTGTAAGTAATAACGAATGTAAATTACTGAAAATAAACATTATATGAATGAGAAAGAAAGGTAAAGGATGAAAAAAAAGAGGAAATCGAACTAAATGGTAAATGTGAAGTAAACTGAAATAGAATGTATACAATACTTCAATAATGAATTCACTTATGATCCAAATAATTGAAATGGATATAACTTATGTAAGTAAAGAATGTAAATTAATGAAATAAGCTTTATATGAATGAATGAAAATTAAAATTTTGTAAGTAATGAACGTGAATTAAAGAAAATCATGGTAAGAAAGAAAGAAAAAAAAAGAACAATAAATGACGTGAAGAAGATAAGTAGAGTAAACTTAAGAATGTGTTGGATTCTTCGCTGTATTGGCTTATGGATTGGTTGAGAAATGATACTTCTATTTTGTATAAAGATGTATAAATAATCTATAAAGTTATCTACGACTGTTGAGTGTATGGTTTACTTCATAGTTTATTTATCATTTTATATGATTAGAAGTTCTGAACCTGAATAAACCATTTGTTTTTGGTTGCTATGGATGTAAAAATTGATATTTTGACTATATGTGATGATTGTATGATTTGTTTGTATGAAATTGTTGTTATGTTGTGATGTTTTGTTTGTTATTAATTGAAATAAACTTAAATATTTGCCTTTTACTTAATTATTAACCTCTTTGGATTATATAAGTGAAATACAGGCATGGAAGCAATAACTACTGCTTTTGGTTTCATAAAATGAGCGTTAATTGCCCGACAAATAGGTACGTTCTCGGATTACGGTTTTATAGCGATATTATATTGTTTTTCCCATGGTTTAGGATATTTTATATTGAAAAATATGATATATATTGTTATTATTTATATTACTATTTCTCCCAGACCTCTTCGTACAAAGTAGACTCTGCCGAAATTTTTCGTAAATTTTGAACTTAGAAAATTTTTATGAAATGTTTTCAAACTTTTATAAACCTGAATATAAAATGATTTAATTGTTATAAATTGATATATTTATATAAATTATTTATATATGTAAATTAATTGTTTATAAATTTAATATTTTGAGTAAGATATATTGATTTCTTAATTCCTTTTTTTCCCTTCTTTTCCTTTTCGAGGACGAAAAGTTTTGAGTAGGGGAGAGTGTAACGACCCGCAAATTTCCGATAATTAAAAATAGTAATTTTAATAGGGTTTTGTGATTTAATGTTGGTAGAAATAAAAAATTAGGATTTAATAATAAGAATATATTTGGAATGAAATGTAATAGTTTAAATTAAGGAAATTGATAACTGCTTTAAATGAAATTCCAATTAATTGAAATGGTTAATGAGTTATAATTGGTAATAGATTGTAAATTAATTGTAATAATGTGTGTATTAATTGGTATTGGATTAAAAGAGCAATTGATAATTTGAATGGTGTATTAATTAAATAGTATGTAATAAATTGTAAATTGAAAAAAAGAATGTTGTGTAAATAATTATAACATTTGTGTGTAGATAACAGACATACAAATGTGATTAAATATAGAAGTGGTGACAATTGTTATTTGTTACCAATTTATTTAAATCAATTGCAATTGAATGTTATTAAATGTTACGTAATGTGAGTAAGACGATAACTGTAAAAGGTGTACTTGATAATTTAAATATGTATAAATTTATGAAATAGTATGTAATTAATTGCAATTGATAAAAAATAGTGTTGTGGTAGTAATTATAACACTTATTATGGATAATAACTTATAAAATGTGATTAAAAGTTAATGGTGACAATTATTATAAGTTACCTATTTATTTAGTCTGTTAAATTTAATTTAAAATCAATTGTAATTAATTCACTTTATCAGTGCAGTTAATGTACATCAAAATGATAATTGTAGAATATAAATTCAATAAGATGTAACCCAATGTAAATTTTATTCATAATATGACGATTGATTGAATAAAAAGAATTGGAATCAAGTTTGATCAATTTACTGGAATTTAAGTTATAATAATGGATTTATTGCAATTAAATGTAATTAAATACTAATGAAAACTAAGATGATAATGGTAAAATATTAGTGTAATAAGATATAAACAATGATAACTAGGTCTGTAGAGTAATAATTGTTAGAATAAAAGGCCTGAAATCAAATTAAAATAATTTATTGGAATTTAATTTTAATTAATTGGATTTAATTACAGCGAAATTGAACACTGTAATTGGTGAAATATTAAACATTGAATTTGATATGTAAATTTGCTTTAAGTTATTATAAATGTTTAAGTGATCAAAAATGATGAAATTTGTTAATTATCAAATATTGAATTAAAAAGTGATTAATTAATTTCATATTAATTTATTTAATTAACGTGAAATATAGCCATTTTGGCCACTGTCTCAGATTTCGACGAAACCAGTTTCATCGGATCCGTAACGATGTATTTTTGTAGGATTTCAAGTTTCGTAGCGATCGGACTTGCCATTCGATCATATTGACTTGAAACGCGTAGAAATCAATTTAACTGAAATCAATTTGAAATAAGGTGATTTTAAAAACTAACTTCTATATACAATGAAATTAGGACTTGAAACTTATTCCATTGAGTTTAAAAATATCGAAAACCTATATTTTGATATATTGGATGATCCATTTTCGTTTCAGGAACGAAATGGGCTTTTTGGGTCATTGCTATTGTTTCGATCCAACCCTGCCTATATATAGGCTGTTATAAACCCTAGTTGTTTCTCATTTTATTATTTTCTGTACGTACATCTCCTTCCTCCTTCTCAAACGTCTGAACATCAAACCTAATTCCCAAATTTCAAAACCTAATTTAAAATAAAAATTCTTTGGGTTTGCTTCGAGTCGGGAAGAGGTTCACTTCGAGTTTCAGAGGCGAAAACCCTGTAACGACTTAGGGTCAGAGAGAGTTCCATGCCAAACAAGGCAGATCTGGGCATGCTTCAAGTTCCAGAGGCGAAAACCCTGGAGCGACTTCGGGTCAGGAGCCAAATGACTCGGATCTTGGGTCATTTTGGAAAAAACTCAGAGCAAGCACCGTGTAATTGAGGCGGCGACTTGAAGTAAGACCCGAAGTCGAAATTTTCCAATCTTCTAACATTAATAACTTTTGCATACGAGCTCAGATTCACGCGCGGTTTCCTCCGTTGGGATCATATCAGAATTCCAAACATTATAGAGCTTGTTTGGTTGAATTCTAAGACTATTGAATTTTAAACCCTAGTTTGGATTTCAAATCGATTTGAAATCGAAGTTGAGTGTTTTAACCCACTCACAATTACTAAATTATCCTATGTTAGTTAAATTTAATTTATGATGTGATTAGAAATTGATTAATTGATGTTTGGTATGTTTAAAATTGTCATTTTAGTTAAAATTGACTTTTATTGTAATTAATTATCGTTTAATTAAATATTGAATTCAGTTGTCAATTTAATACTTGTTAATGATAATCAGTCATCTATTAGAGTTTATTGGTTGATTTGGATGATGATTGTGATGTATGTTTGATTGTTGATATTGGATGACTTGATGTTGTATTTTTATATTGTTATAACACTGCAAGTTCCCTATGGGTTGAAATGATACATAACCGAACGATCTATAGATTAGGGAAAAATCGTTATGGGTTGAAATGATAGAGTCGAGTGATTTTATGGATTTTTATTTAATTCGGGATTGCGGTTTGAAATGATATATAACCGTAAAATTTTAAATTGTGGATTGAAATGATAAATACCCGTATCACTTGACCCCGGGGTAGAAAATTATATACGGACACTGGATTGGTTAAATTAAATGATTTTAATTCTTTAAATTTTGAATTCAGTTAACTGGCATTTTAAAATAGAGATGTATTTATATAAACTGAATTATTTCGATAATCCAAAACGTTAATGCTAAAAATTGGAATTGATTTAATGAATTGTTCAAAGGATTTAAATTAAAATTTCAAAGTTGAAATGGCAAATAAATGAATTTTTGAAATTGAGTTATTGAAAACATTTGGATATAACTTTGAAATCTATTTAAATTAATTTAAACTATTTTAATGAATTTAAACTATTTTAATGAATTTAAAACTATTTTTAATTTATTTTAATCTATTATAACCTATTTAATCCAATTTAATCTATTTCACCTATTTTTAAACTAATTAAATTTATTTAATCTATTTTAAACCTATTTAATATAATTTAAATCTATTTAATCTATTTTAAATTTATTTAATATATTTAAAATATACTTAATATAATTTAAATCTATTTAATCTATTTAAATCATTTTAAAATCTAATTAAATCAAATTTAAATCTATTTAAACTATTTTATTATTTTAAAACTATTTTTAATCTATTTTAAGTTATTTTCAAACTATTAAAACTATTTATGACTATCTAAACTATTTTCTAAAATTTCAGACCGTGTAAAGTTGAAGTATTTATATTTAAATCGTGGATGATGATACAGCCTAAGTTGGAATTTGGAATTGATACTGTAATGACCCGTAAATTTAACTGGTTTTAATAACGTTATTAATTGAAATTTTGCGAAATTTTAAACGATAAAATTTTGAAATATAAATTCGATATTTGGAATGCGTCTAGTTAAACTTAGCAACTGGTAAATTTTCGTCCAAAAATATGAAAGTTTATTTCGCGCGTAAATTTACTTCAATTTAATCAGTTAAAAAGCGATGAAAATAAAACGTTTTCGAAACCTAAATATTTTTACATAGAAAAATTTTAAATCATCTTCTGAGCGAGACGGCATTTTTCGTTTTTCAAAATTCGGACTTCTTTAACTCCGTCGATCTTATTTTTCAGCGTTTTTGCTGCATTTTCCACTAGTAGAAAATTCGAATTTTATAATTTAATCGTACCACTGAATACTGTATACCATTTTGATCGTCTCGTCGTGCTGATCTCTGCGGTATATTTATTTCTGTACTCTGAGGTTCGGTATACGACGGAAAGAATAAACTGTTCGTTGTAACGGTACTCTAAATTGTGACTTAACTTTTTCCTTTACGTTTCAAATCTGGAAACGTGCTGTCCAACCAAAAATTAATTGCTCTAATTATTATTTTCTGAATCAATAGCTTGCTTTTATATTTCTCTAGAATTCAACGGTCAGTTGCTATTCCACCATTTCATTCCTAACAGGCTGTCACTTCTCCTTCCTCCCATTTTCTTTAGCAAAACTCTTTATCAATTTTCTTCCTCTCCTGTAACTCTTCCCACCAGATCATCCTCCCCTACGCCAGTGAACCTAACGAGCCTCCTCCCTTCCCTTCGCCCGAACACAACCCTCCTCCACCCGATCCGCCACCTCTGCCCATGTCCGCCCCTCTCGTTCCCCTACCGCCACTCCCCACGTCAGCAACTCCCCTCCTCTAGCCAAGACCCGCAAACCCGCTTCCCTCTCCAATCCCGCCACTGCCGCATCAACCGGATCCACCTCTGCCCTACCCGAACTAAATTTTCCCTCCACCGAACCCGCTTCCAGCAACCTCGGCCATGGCCGCTGCCTACTCATCCACCCGCAAAATTTCCTACGTGCACGTGCTCTTCCTTTCATCTTCCCAGCTCGCCTCAGTCCTACCGATGGCCACAGCTTTTCCTCTTGCTCGCACCAGATCTTACTGTTGCGACCATAATAGCTCACCTTTTCTGGCATAGCAGGCCGAGCTGCTCCTTTGACGATATATGCTGAGGTATATATATTATATAGCTATGTATGTTTGGAAAAAATCTGTTAGAGTATATTTGTTTTAGAGTTATATATGGTATGCAGGTTTGTTTAGGTCGTGTAGATTTATAGGTGCTGTTTGAAAAGGGTTATACATTAGTATTACATTGTTTCTAAAGTGATATATGCTGTTTGAAAGTATATTACATTTTGTTAGATATGATACACATGTTTTATATATGAGTTAATTTACACGATATTCTATGGAAGTTAATATATAAACTTATGGTTTAACAGCAGATATTTTAAGCCTATTTTATGAAGTTGCTGTTATTTTATACTTGTTTGTGTAAATGTTGATTTGGTAAAGTTTACACCTGTTATGGACTTTGTTAGTATATTTATATTTCGTACAGATCTAAGTTTTATAAGTATATGGCCTATGTTAGTGTTGATTTTTAAAGCTATACTTATATTTATCATTTATGCTATGAGTGTGTTGCGTGGGTACTCTATAGATGCGTGTGTAGTGTATATGTACATGTGTTGCGTGTGTATATTTCATGCACTTGATAGTTTGAACAAATGATTTCGCATATATATATATATATATATATATTTTATTTCAGGACTTTATATATTTTGTTATATGTTAGTGTGTGTGTATTTCATAAAAAAAAGTTATGATATATACCTTATTTATTAAAAAACATATATAGCTTTATACATGTCTAGCATATTCTATTATGTGTTTAAATTGGGTTGTGGCTTCGAATATTCAGATCTGGGTGCATAAGTTTTACTAGTATTTTGTTTGAATCGGTTTGTTATTTTATTTAATATGGATTTAAATAAATGTGTTTTAAGAATAACAATCTTTATCATATACATATATGTATATTATTTTAATATGTTTTAAATTACAATATTGATTTTGGAAAAATTAATAATATATATATCCTCTGTTTATATCAAACTGATCGATTTTTCTTATCGATTTCTATCTATCAGCTTTGTTCGTTAAATTCATGCTCAACTTACTTCGCTGTGAATTATTGTTTGGATCGGTCGATTTCGTGATTCAAATCGTAGCTTGCTGTGTTGTCTATCTTCTCTAACCTCGAAAGGTGAGCAATCACTCACGATTAATGTTCTTTTATGTATTAAATTTGATTTTAATTGAAACGACAATTGAAATGTGCTGCTGTTAGTTAACTACACTGTTATATATGCTATTACCTGTATCAGTTCACCTGTGACATCTGACACCATTATCTGTTATTTATGAAATGATAATCCAGTTTTGATTGATAAATGATTGATTGTTTGATTGTTGACATTGGACGTTAAATTGTTAATGTCGAAGTGATAAATATTTGAAATTGAATTCGACGTAGGATAATTAGATTTGATATATGAGTTAAATTTGATTAGATGACATTTGCATAATATGACCCCTTTAAATGTTTAAATTATTTGACACGTAGAAATTTGGTTAAGCACACCTTGAACCTTTGAATGTATGTTGTAAAATTTATGTAGTATGAAATTTAATAATTGATATCAAATGAAGAACCGTATTAATATTAGTGGAATAATCTTTAATCTACATGAAATGGTAGTCTAGATTCTAGAAATAATTATATTAATTTGCGTAAACAACAAATGTAAATTAATACGATTATTTCGGGATTATTTGAATTGATTATTGGATTGTTATTGATGTTTGCTATTGCTTGTTTATTTACTTTGACACCATCCCAGTTATCACACTGCAAGTTCCCTTTGCTATGCTTTGATTTTTGAATTGAAATGGAATCGGGTTGAAATGATAAATACCCAAATTAAACTTTGACCTAGGATAGAGAATTAAATAAAAAAAACCGATTGGTCAATAAATTTGATTTAAAAATAAAATGAAGATTTTATTTGAATAAATAATATGGTTTTGAAACGAAGTTCGAATTTGAATTTTAATGAAAGGAAATGTTAATATATAATAATCTGAATCAAAATATTAACATAGTAGTTGATGAAAGAACGTTGTTTTAAAATTTGAAATTATTAATAATTAAGTTTGAAATTATTTAATAATTAAGTTGTGAGATTATTTAATAATTAAATAAGATTGAATTATTTAATAATTAAATAAATTGAATTCTTTAATAAGTGGAATTGAACTTCTTGAATAAGTGAAATTTAGTTTCTTTATTAATTGAGCTTTGAAATTGTAACTAAGTAAATAAATAAGTGAAATTGAATTTCTTTAACAAGAAATAAAATGTGATTTATTGAAATTAATGTAAGACTTGTAATTGAAAGAATTGATTTGACGAATTTAATTTAATTCAAAATTGTAAGTTTTGATTTAATGAAGTTGAACTTAAGTAATTGATTTAATGAATTGGAAATTAAATAGAAATTGTTTTGAATGACAAATTTACTTAATGAATACTGAATAAAATCAATCAATGAAGTTAAATTGATTTGAATGTTAAATTAAATTAACTTAAATGATTTCGGAATGAAACTTATATACGAACTTGAATCAATATTTGAATTGTTTTAAATAAAAATTGAAATTGAATTATAATTGGAATTATGATTTGGAAGTTTTGAAACGTAAATTGTGGGAATTGATTTAGAAAGAGAAATGAAATGTTGGTTTACAAATTCTAATTGAAATTGTAATTGATTTGGTTTTGAATTATATAAACGACCAATCGGGGTAATAATCACGAAAGTTATTAAAGAGACCGGAATCGGTTATGGACATACTCACTGTCTAAACCGAAAACCACTTTAATAACTATACGCGGAGTGTGATCCAGAATGAAGTGGTTGGAATGATGTACGTAATGATTGAAGAAAGAGAACGATAATGGATAGCCTTGACACTTGTGTCAAATTGGAAATGACTAAAACATGAGCCGTGCCGGGCCAAATGGGGGTTAGCTACCTCGAGCGAACACACTTCTTCGAAAACTACTCATTACTTGTTGTCGATTGGTGCACCCTTGATTTTGGGAGTGTTGTTTCACGGTGTTGCGATCGCTGCGGCGATGCGTTCTCACCAGTCCGGATCAGGCAAACGGTAGTTTCACTACCTTGGGTATTGCCTCATGTGCCTTATCATACTTGTATCCCTATATACGCGACCACTACGATTTTTTTTGTGTTATACCTATGGAGTACTCCCTGATAGCCCACTAGTTTACGGTGGAGTTTACAGTGCTGTATAGTCTATAACGCTTATATAAAATGTGTTAAGGGGGATAATGGTAATGCCTTAACACTATTTTGATACCTTATATTACTGATAGGCATTATCTACTTATCGTACACTACTACATAGTAGATAGTTTAACGGATCCTTAAAGGATGGTTATTCCAAACATCCTTTGAGTTACTTGTATTTCAGTTGCTATTTCATTTGAGTTGGATTTAATGATATAAGAATGTTAATCCTGACTCGAGTGTTTTGTGATTTGCTTTACGCTCGGGTCAGACTGAGTGTACCAGTATTCGAGACTCGCCTTTGGAGTTGGAGCTTCACTTGGAGATCCAGCTATCTATCCAGCTTTCAGATATTCAGTTGATTCCAATGATGTATTCTGATATTGTATTTGATTATTGTATTCGAGACATCTGTTGTACTTTATTTAACTCTGATATGTATATAGTAGCTTCATGAACTACTATCTTTTGTTTCCGCTACAATTATTACTCTGTGTCTATGATCTGTGATTATTTATTTACTGTATATGCTCAGTTTTGCCAAATTTAAATTAACAATTCGGTATTTTGAATTATTCAAGTCCGACATGTGCGGATGCGAATAGTACAAAATAGCGGGTCGTTACAGTTGGTATCAAAGCTTTGGTAGCTCTAGGCAAAACTTAGCATATAGGGTAAATGTATTTACACAATCACTTTCATTCGAGTTGAATCTCTTCCTTTTGACTCGATTCCTTTGAATTTTGGAACATTCCCTGCGGTTCCGAAATTCATTCTTGTCCCTTACTATTCGTATTCTTCTGGATTCTGGAGTATCACATAACTCCACTTCGAATGATCTTTATAATGAGTTGGCGGTCCCGCCAATCTCAAATTTTTTTGTAAAGGGGTAAACTCTTTTACGATAGCATCGATTTACCGGAGATTTCTGTATCCTCGATTTACGATGCTATCTATCTCCTACTATACCTGAATTCTATTTCTCGAGATCGGATGTTGATTTACCTCGGTATTCAGCATCGATCTTATTATTGAAGTCACGGTCGATCCTGTTAAGGTTGCCCGTAAATTAAATAAGCTTATCCATCTCCCGATTCTGTTAATCGAACTATCTTATCTTCTGTTTCAAACTTATTATAGAATCAAAAAAAAATTCTCTTTGATTTGAGTCCAACAAATTTGAATCTCTATCCTTGCTTTGAATCCATTCTTGTATCGTCGAGCGAGGAAGTGTATTTGTAAATTTATATTAAAAATGTTTTGTTTATTGTGTTGTTTGAGTTGTTGATGTTGATTTGGGTTTTCGATCGATTCGTCTGATCAACGCTAACGATAGGATTTCCAAAACACTTGAACAGAACAAACCGACACAATATTGTTTTCAAAATATGGTAAACAAAATAGTTTTGTATGATTATATTATATATAAATATAAGTTTCAAAAAAATTAAATTGTTAATGAATTTGTTGTCTGAAATGATAGTATTTAATTTTCATTTATTGTTTTATAAACCATTGACTATTTCATAATATAAATAAATGAATTTGTAAACTTGGGTATAATTTGATTGAAATTTGAAATGAATTTAAACCAAGAAACTGAGAATTTAAATTTTCGATGATTTCAGACTTTGATTTGAAAGTTTTAAAGTGTATAGTATTTAAATATTTCGAATAGAAATCATTTTCAAAGAATTTTAAATGTTTAAATAAGTGCTCTTCTCTTTGTCGCTGGAAAATAATTTCGGTGATGGCGGCCGCATCATCGACATTCATTTTCGAGTTTCGAAGTGGAGAGACTATTCTGTAGCTTTGCTACGGTTTTGTTTTGAAAAAAAATATATTTTGATTTGAATTTCTTCAGTATAATTTGATTTACATATATATAGGTATCTTATTTTAAAAATTTAATTTGATTTGATATAAATATATAGATATATCTCTAAATTGTTTGAAGTAAATCAGAGATTTAATTTCTTAAATTTTAGGTTAAAGATGATTTCAATTATAACCTGAAGTCAAAATTCTTGGATAAGTATTTAACTTGAAATAACTGGATTGTAAAAAAAAAATTTATTTGTATAATACTCAATTTCATTTCAATATAGCTTACCTAAATTATTCAGAAGTTAAAATGTAATTGGATAATGTACAATAAAAAAATGTCTTTATAAATAAAATTTGAGTGTTTATAATAAATGTTATACACTAAATTTTGATTATAAAGATGTTAATAGAGTTAGATAGGATAATAAGTAAAACTCAGTTAATAATGAAATAAATTTGTTTTGAAAGAATTAATAAATTTGTTTTGAAAGAATTAATAAATTGAAATTTGATCAACTTATGAAAATACCTTGAATTTAAAAGCAATTAGTAAATATAAATTAATTTAAATCGAAACTTTTATGGTTTAAATTAATTTATATGGGTTAAATATATGTGATTAGATATATTAAGTAGAATAAATTTAACAATAATTTGGAATAAAGAAGAATTAAAATTGCTGGAAAAAAATATGATTATAATAAAAGACTATTCAAATTTATGGTTTTAGAAATTGTAAATTAAAGATAATTGGATAATAAGATAATGAATTTAGAAATAGTTGAGATTGATTTTAGTGAAATCAAATGGATTAAATCAATTATTGAATATCAATTAATTTAAATTTGAATTTATATGGTTTAAATTAATTGTTATTTTGTATTTCAAATCCGTTTTTCTTTCTGGTTGTTTCTATTCTCCTACCTCGTTCCTTTTCGGGGACGAAAAGTTTTGAGTGGGGGAGAGTGTAACGACCCGTAAATTTAACTGGTTTTAATAACGTTATTAATTGAAATTTTGCGAAATTTTAAACGATAAAATTTTGAAATATAAATTTGATATTTGGAATGCGTCTAGTTAAACATAGCAACTGGTAAATTTTCATCCAAAAATATGAAAGTTTATTTCGCGCGTAAATTTACTTCAATTTAATCAGGTAAAAAGCGATGAAAATAAAATGTTTTCGAAACCTAAATATTTTTACATAGAAAAATTTTAAATCATCTTCTGAGCGAGACGACATTTTTCGTTTTTCAAAATTCGGACTTCTTTAACTCCGTCGATCTTATTTTTCAGCGTTTTTGCTGCATTTTCCACCAGTAGAAAATCGAATTTTATAATTTAATCGTACCACTGAATACTGTATACCATTTTGATCGTCTCGTCGTGCTGATCTCTACGGTATATTTATTTCTGTACTCTGAGGTTCGGTATACAACGGAAAGAATAAACTGTTCGTTGTAACGGTACTCTAAATTGTGACTTAACTTTTTCCTTTACGTTTCAAATATGGAAACGTGCTGTCCAACCAAAAATTAATTGCTCTAATTATTATTTTCTGAATCAATAGCTTGCTTTTATATTTCTCTAGAATTCAACGGTCAATTGCTATTCCACCATTTCATTCCTAACAGGCTGTCACTTCTCCTTCCTCCCATTTTCTTTTGCAAAACTCTTTATCAATTTTCTTCCTCTCCTGTAACTCTTCCCACCAGATCATCCTCCCCTACGCCAGTGAACCCAACGAGCCTCCTCCCTTCCCTTCGCCCGAACACAACCCTCCTCCACCCGATCCGCCACCTCTGCCCATGTCCGCCCCTCTCGTTCCCCTACCGCCACTCCCCACGTCAGCAACTCCCCTCCTCTAGCCGAGACCCGCAAACCCGCTTCCCTCTCTAATCCCGCCACTGCCGCATCAACCGGATCCACCTCTGCTGTAACGACCCAGAATTTTGAACAAATTAAATTGAAAATATTTAATTAATTTTAAATATTTGAACGATAATTTAATTTGAATCCCCGATCTAATTTTGAAATTTGCGATTAAACTTTAAAATTTAATCTATTGAATGCTGAATAAAAATTTAAATCTTCAATTTTTAATTGAAGAAAAATATTTCGAAAGCTTTTAAAATTCGTAATGATAATACTGAAGATGATTGAAGCTTCAGAATCGAAATTGAAATCGATTTGATCAGTTTTGAATAAATCGTTCGAACCGATATTTATAGAATAGTCATTTTTCAAACAGTCTCGGAATTCGACGAAACCAGTTCCATTGGGTCCGGAATATTGTATTATTGTCAGATTTCAAATTTCGTAGCATTCGGGGTTGTTATGTGACCATACGATAGTTAAACGCGTTGGAATTTAAATAGAATTCAATTTAAATTTAAAATTTAAATTTGTAAACATCACACGTTCTTCCTTTTTTCATGCCTTTGTTTCAGCCGTTGTTCACGCCGAGACTCACGAACGAAAAATAGTGCAAGCACGATCTTCTCTGATAAATCACGTTCTTCCCTCAGTTCAAAAAAAAAATCAAAACAAAGAATAATAAATGGCCGCCTTCTAATTGTTGAAATCGCGTATCCTTCCCGTTCGAACTCAAAACGAAAAAAAGGGGGGGGGGGCACTCGCGAATATGGCGACTTCCAGTTTCAACCTCCGACCTAATCAAGTCTGATTTGGGGGCAGGATTACGGCAAAGGTGGAATCGTCGATTGGTGATGCGTTCATAGGCGAAGCTCGAGCAGTGAAAGGAGATCGCGAGCTCGATAGCGCGTGCGTGGAGGACTGCGGCATTCGCAAGGGGATCGTTGGGCTTCGTGGTCGACCGGCGAGCACGCGCGTGTCTGTTGAAGCGAAGGCATGTGGGGTCGCGAATGTCAGGAGTTCGTCGTCGAGGGGATTCGACTGCTGGGTGGATTGGCGCACACTCGCGATGGTGGGTGAGGCGTTTGGGCGCGCGCGATTGTGTGGAGCTGGAGGTCGTGGTGGTACGACTTAGGGAGCTGGGTTTGCGCGTACACTGGTGATCGGCAGGCATGTCGCGAATTTGGGGATTTGCAATAACTAGAGTTTCGTTCAAGAATTCCATCGGCTGTAAGTATATTTTTACAAATTTTATTTATCCATATTTCGAAATAAAAAAAAAATGTTTGATTTTGAAAGATAAAAATAGAAACAGTTGTGTTCAGTAAGGTCAAAATTAGGGGGATTGATTGTTAACAAACTAAAGCAATGATTTTTGCTGCTAAAAAAAAATATTTATTTAAAAGAAACTTAGTTTTAATTGAACTTTTTGTTAATTTAATCATTTAAAAGAAAATTGATTTAAAATAAAGATATTTATTTAAATTTAAATCTTGGTTGGATAGATTTATTTAAAAGAGAAAATTAATCATTAGTTAGATAAATTTATTAAATAGAATTGGTTAATTTAAATTTTTTTTAAAGAGGGTTAGTTTTGAATTTAATTCTTTGTTAAATCAAATTGTTAAAAAGAATTTGTTAGTCAAAATAAAATTTTCAAGTGGGATTTAATAGTTCGATTTTATCCGAATATTAATGAATTGTATAAATATTTATACAAGGTCAAAACTACAAAGGAAACAAACTGGATTTGAATGGACTGCAAATTAAAAGGCAAAGTTGAGATTTTTCTCACCTTTGTCACATACCGGAATTTTCGACTTTCGAAAATTCAACATCGATACTCACTTTATCGACTGTCGAGAAATCGAGTGCCGGAAACTCCAATAGTGAGGGTTTAAGAAAGAAGAAAAAGGCAGAAGAAGAAGATAGAAGAAAAAGAGAAGAAAGAAGAAAGAAGAACAACAGAACAACATCAGAACAGAAAACAATATCAGAATCTTAAACATCGCAGCGGAACAATATATAATAAATAAACACTAGTCTTTTAAAACAAAGAACTATATCATTTTATATATATACATCAATCATCAGAGACAATATACAACAATGGACAGTTATATAACTTGTCCTCATACAGAATACACAGCGGAATAAATATATCAGATACAAATACTACGTCTCGTCATCCAGCTTATCTCCAAGCTCCAGAATATCCAGAATATCCTGATAACATAACTCTAGGCTGCCCGTGTGGAAATTTGTGGGCACCCAGAGTTTAGAAGGGAACAATAAACTCCGAGTCAGTCATGGTGACTGGTGTGAGATCGTAAAACAGTTATTCTTTAAAATAAACAACAGGAAGATTTTAAAGTAAATTTCGCAATGCTTTTTGGAAAATGAGACTACCATAAGACCTCCCACCACACACACAATGCAAACGCAGAATTGGAGGAGATTCCTTCTTATGATAGTCAAAGATGCTTACTATGCAAAATCAAATCATTTTTGATATTATTATTAGTGCATAGTGTAGAAAACATTTCGAAAGTATAATATTAATCTTAGCCAGCATAGGCATTCCGCACTTATGCCTACTATAGCTACCATCCAAACAGTGGTGACCACCATAAGTGAATGATAGGTTCTACAACTAAAACCGTACAAGATCGTATTGTTTCTTTGGATTTCCAACAAATGGCCAGGCTAAGGAACTTCCTATCCACGATGGGTACGTCCCTGGAATAGACGACCCGAGAACCTAACCGGATCTCTGCCAACACAAGGCCGGGTTACCTCTGCAAAAATAGGTAACTACTGACACGCGTATGCCATCCCCCGATCATAACCGATCTTCCCGAGGATCCCCGATTTCCAACAAACCACATAGATAATAATGCAGCAACCACATAGGTTAAGTATCTGGGCTCCATACCATGATACCACCTCTATCTAGAAGGAATGACATACACTAAGTTGCGCTACTCCCTAGAACCTTGCCGCATTCTTCCTGTTTCGACCATTTCCGTGGTGTGAGGCTCGACGAAGTCTCGTCCACAAAGCTACGCTTTCTACAAAAAGCCCTGCTTCGGGTCAAACAAAATGATCAACCTATGATCACAAAGATATAAGATCAAACAAATGATCATATCGCAAATGATCAAACACTGATCATTTCACAGCAACACTCAGTATGCCACGTTACCAAATTGGGATATATCGCTGATAAATTTCAACTACATAACCTCTAAGCTCGTACGTCTCAGAGAAGGGTGTTAAGCTAAGAGAATAAATTCTCCGCCACCAACAGAAATGTATTTGAAAGAAATCAGCTTTATATCTCAAATTGTAACGTTAGACTCACAATCCATACAAGTCTGTTCCGGGATCGAACAGAACCGAAGGCACTTCTCACGAAGCCCTTGCACATCCGGATAATTTTCAATCACGTCAGGACTTCCCGTCACTAAGGGTGATAAAACCTCTAAACCGGAGATCAGCCGATGTAGAGTAACTCGACGGTAATCCTTCCGTTTTCAAAAATATCCGGTCTTCAACACCGGTCTTCAAATGCAATTCATAACGACGTATCACATATTCGGAATGGGTTATACGACCCCATGGTCCTTTCCCGGCTAACCCGAATAGTGAGCGCTTATTTTAAAAATAAGTGTGGCATTCAAATTCATCCAATTCACAACAAATACCTATCTAAAGGTAATTATTGATAGTCGGTTATTTAACTATCAATAAAAATGCGCAACATCATCAAATTCCAAATAATTTTCCAAATTATTTATCTTCAAAAGTATCTTTACTAGATATAAAATTTCCACACTTCAAAAATAAATCAACGTTTATTTTTAAACAACTTCCCTTTTCTTTTATAAATTCCATAGTGAATTTATATTTCAAAAATATCTACTGATATACGATTTTCAAATCGATTCCAATATTCATTTTCAATTTACCTTTAAGAAGATAAAATCTCAAAACAGTTCATTTCATATTGGAAAAACATTTCCATACTTATTTAAAAATAAGTATTTCACAAATCTATTTATTTTCAACATTTGAAAATATTCGATATACTTAAAATCAAATTTAAGTATAAATTCATTCTTTAAGGAAAACATTCTTTTAACACCTTTATTTGAGTCAAAACGAATGTTACGTAAAACATCGTTACGACGACTCAAAATCAATAGTATAGGGATTCGGAATTTAGATAGATATATAAATCCCAACACTACATAAAAACATTTCCTTTCGGAAATCATTTACTATAACAACAGTGTTATAGTCCATCATTCCCTTATTTTTCGAAAACGTCTATTTCAACAAGAACTGTGGAAATCTATGCTTTCGATTCATAATACATTTTAAAACATCTTTAAAATGTTTAACTTCATTTTTAATATCACTTCTTCAAAAATAAATCCATTTTATTTAATAATATATTCACTGTCCAAAATCGTGAATATAATTCACTTAACCCAATTTCAATCATTTCTACACATTTTTATCTCAATAAAAATTCGCTATCCAAAATCACGAATATACCTTCTTTAAAAATCTTCTATATTTAATTTCTCAAATTCAACTGATTTTGAATTTATAAACACGTTTATAAATTCTATTCCTATTTTAGTAACAACTCGACTTATAAATCTTCTTTTTATCAACTTCTATATTTTACTTATCAGAATAAGTGATTTCGGATTTATAAACAACTTTTATAAATTCCAATTCTATTTATAAAAACTTCAATCCTAAATCAATTTCGATATTGATTTAAAAATTTATTTATCACTACTAAGTAAATTCCTTATTTTCCTCAAATTATTCAATATTCTGTTTTTAACAATGGATTCTTCAATTTGAAATCATTTTACATTGATTTCCCAATTTGTTTCAATTTACCAATTAAATTTCTAATAGGATTTCCAACTTATCTTCTCTTAAATAAATTCCTTTTTAAGAAAATAAATTTCAATCGTTTCTTTCAATCTATTTTAAAAATCCAAATTTTAAATTAAATTCTTCAATTTAAAAATCACTATTTTACGAAATCCATTTATTTAACATTTTCACTTTATTCTGGAATAAATTCGATAATACTATAAAAATCAACTTTTATACCTTTAAATTCTTTTCTTCAATTTTTATTCAATTTCAAAAAAAATCAATTCACTTAAAATTTTCTGCTTGAATTACCAAAAATTCAATTTCGTTTATTTTTGGAATCCAATGATATCAAACATCCATTCAGCTAAATTTTAGCTTTCAACAATTTCCAGACATCAATTCAATAACATCAATAATCATTCACAGATTATCACATCACAGTAGAAATAAATTCAATCAATGTGAGGGGTCCAGTTGGATCCCTCCAACCTGTTTCCCTGCATCCAAAGACGTCAGCACAATACCAATTCCGCTCCAGTACGGAATTATCGCGGTATATGGGTTTTATAAAAATCCGCTTACTAACGGCGCAATAGGGTCTCATCCGCTATACGAGGCGGGAAATCATCAATCCAATATATACATATGCCAATATGTATATATTGCTATATATATATAATAGATATATCCTACTATATCTAATAGCACATCCAATATAGCAATCGAATCAATCAATAAATAATTGAAAATTCCACTTCATTTTTGAGTGAGAAAAATCTCACCTTTGCCTTTTAATTTGCAGTCCATTCAAATCCAGTTTGTTTCCTTTGTAGTTTTGACCTTGTATAAATATTTATACAATTCATTAATATTCGGATAAAATCGAACTATTAAATCCCACTTGAAAATTTTATTTTGACTAACAAATTCTTTTTAACAATTTGATTTAACAAAGAATTAAATTCAAAACTAACCCTCTTTAAAAAAAAATTTAAATTAACCAATTCTATTTAATAAATTTATCTAACTAATGATTAATTTTCTCTTTTAAATAAATCTATCCAACCAAGATTTAAATTTAAATAAATATCTTTATTTTAAATCAATTTGCTTTTAAATGATTAAATTAACAAAAAGTTCAATTAAAACTAAGTTTCTTTTAAATAAATATATTTTTTTAGCAGCAAAAATCATTGCTTTAGTTTGTTAACAATCAATCCCCCTAATTTTGACCTTACTGAACACAACTGTTTCTATTTTTATCTTTCAAAATCAAACATTTTTTTTTATTTCGAAATATGGATAAATAAAATTTGTAAAAATATACTTACAGCCGATGGAATTCTTGAACGAAACTCTAGTTATTGCAAATCCCCAAATTCGCGACATGCCTGCCGATCACCAGTGTACGCGCAAACCCAGCTCCCTAAGTCGTACCACCACGACCTCCAGCTCCACACAATCGCGCGCGCCCAAACGCCTCACCCACCATCGCGAGTGTGCGCCAATCCACCCAGCAGTCGAATCCCCTCGACGACGAACTCCTGACATTCGCGACCCCACACGCCTTCGCTTCAACAGACACGCGCGTGCTCGCCGGTCGACCACGAAGCCCAACGATCCCCTTGCGAATGCCGCAGTCCTCCATGCACGCGCTATCGAGCTCGCGATCTCCTTTCACTGCTCGAGCTTCGCCTATGAACGCATCACCAATCGACGATTCCACCTTTGCCGTAATCCTGCCCCCAAATCAGACTTGATTAGGTCGGAGGTTGAAACTGGAAGTCGCCATATTCGCGAGTGCCCCCCCTTTTTTCGTTTTGAGTTCGAACGGGAAGGATACGCGATTTCAACAATTAGAAGGCGGTCATTTATTATTCTTTGTTTTGATTTTTTTTTTGAACTGAGGGAAGAACGTGATTTATCAGAGAAGATCGTGCTTGCACTATTTTTCGTTCGTGAGTCTCGGCGTGAACAACGGCTGAAACAAAGGCGTGAAAAAAGGAAGAACGTGTGATGTTTACAAATTTAAATTTTAAATTTAAATTGAATTCTATTTAAATTCCAACGCGTTTAACTATCGTATGGTCACATAACAACCCCGAATGCTACGAAATTTGAAATCTGACAATAATACAATATTCCGGACCCAATGGAACCGGTTTCGTCGAATTCCGAGACTGTTTGAAAAATGACTATTCTATAAATATCGGTTCGAACGATTTATTCAAAACTGATCAAATCGATTTCAATTTCGATTCTGAAGCTTCAATCATCTTCAGTATTATCATTACGAATTTTAAAAGCTTTCGAAATATTTTTCTTCAATTAAAAATTGAAGATTTAAATTTTTATTCAGCATTCAATAGATTAAATTTTAAAGTTTAATCGCAAATTTCAAAATTAGATCGGGGATTCAAATTAAATTATCGTTCAAATATTTAAAATTAATTAAATATTTTCAATTTAATTTGTTCAAAATTCTGGGTCGTTACAGACTTCCCTCCTTAAAAGAATTTCGTCCTCGAAATTACAAGTTAGGAAAAGTGGTCCTTAACTCGTCTACTATTTTTCCAACATCTAATAGTTTTATCAAATTTTTCAAAACAAATCTTTCTACTAAAGATTCGTTATCATTCAACTAAATTTCTAAACCTTTCATAGTTTTCAAACATCATTGTTTTACTTCAATTCAAATTTAAATTCAAATTTCAAATTTAAACTTTCAAAATTTCTCAACGCCCTAAATTTTCGAAAAATTTCGCCAGCGTCTCCTTTGCGCGGCTAATACGGCACGACTACAAAACGTCCCTCCGGACCCTCAGATTTCAAAAAGAAAAAGAAAAGGCCAAGCGGCTAGACCAGAAATCATCAAAAGCTCATATTATAATTCAAATACTTACCTTTGTCGAGCAATTCAAATTATCTTTGAAATCAAATCCAATTCCTTAATAACACCTGTATATCATACTAGCCATGATATCTAGTTACAACATTCAAACCATTTTGCAAATTCTATTACAAAATTTTCAATATAAACTGCTTATACATTTTTACTTCACTGTGGAAGTTACATATTCATCTTCGTTCAATTTTTCATTTCAATTTTCATTTGAATTCAATTTACACTTTCAATTTTATTTGAATTCAATTTATCTTCAATTTTGAAATATTGAATTTTATCGATTATCTTTCATTTACTAATTCATTTTAAAGTTCAATTTCCAATATTTAGCTTGAATTACATTTACTAACAAATTCAAAATGAAGTCTTAACATTCAGCTTTAATTTCATTTACTAGCAACTGTAAATTCCATTCATTCAGAAATTTATTTCTTATTTCATAAATATCTTTATATAGCATTCCAGAGTTTACCAACATTTCAAAATCATTTTGAAATCAATTCAAATTTATCTTTTGAATTTTCTAAAACAAAATCCCAATTTTCCAAACACTTTCCGTTTAAAACACTTTGGCAGCAATTCCTCTTTTGGAAACCCGAAAATGAACATCGATGATGCTGCAGTCATTACCGAAGTTATTTTCCAACGACCGAAAAGAGTTTAGAGCTTTCATCTTTCCAAATTATTTTTCAAACCTTCGAAATCCATTTTCAAATCAAAATGATTTAAACTTTCCAAATTTCCAAAATTTACAAATTCTTTCCAAAACATTTCCAAAAACTTCTCTGGAATCCCGTTTAAATTATAAGTCACATTTATAATTTACATTCTTAAATTTTATTTGTATATGGATTAATTTCTTAACTTTGGAGTTATGATTCCAATTTCTTATTCAATTTCAGTGATGATAATTCACCATTATTACTTCCTAACATCCATGCAACCATATACTATAGTACTTTATAGCAAAACATTTCTTTTCTATACAAAAATAGTTTTGGGCAAAATTATTTCATTCACCCTATTTTAAAACAATACTGTGCCGAATTGTTCTATTCGAGTGTTCAGAGATCCCTATCAATGATCGTTAATTACTCGTATTGACCAGAATCCATATACCACTCAACAAACCAATCTTCACAATATAAAACAATTTTTTATATTCAATAACAAATACGCGCTCATATCTATTATTTCACTCAACTCATTCTAGAGTACTACTGACTCTATCTCTAATGAGTAGCACCCAACAGAGCAGGGTTGTCGCTTAACCATATGCTCTGATACCACTTTGTCACATACCGGAATTTTCGACTTTCGAAAATTCAACATCGATACTCACTTTATCGACTGTCGAGAAATCGAGTGCCGGAAACTCCAATAGTGAGGGTTTAAGAAAGAAGAAAAAGGCAGAAGAAGAAGATAGAAGAAAAAGAGAAGAAAGAAGAAAGAAGAACAACAGAACAACATCAGAACAGAAAACAATATCAGAATCTTACACATCGCAGCGGAACAATATATAATAAATAAACACTAGTCTTTTAAAACAAAGAACTATATCATTTTATATATATACATCAATCATCAGAGTCAATATACAACAATGGACAGTTATATAACTTGTCCTCATACAGAATACACAGCGGAATAAATATATCAGATACAAATACTACGTCTCGTCATCCAGCTTATCTCCAAGCTCCAGAATATCCAGAATATCCTGATAACATAACTCTAGGCTGCCCGTGTGGAAATTTGTGGGCACTCGGAGTTTATTGTTCACTTCTAAACTCTGGGTGCCCACAAATTTCCACACGGGCAGCCTAGAGTTATGTTATCAGGATATTCTGGATATTCTGGAGCTTGGAGATAAGCTGGATGACGAGACGTAGTATTTGTATCTGATATATTTATTCCGCTGTGTATTCTGTATGAGGACAAGTTATATAACTGTCCATTGTTGTATATTGACTCTGATGATTGATGTATATATATAAAATGATATAGTTCTTTGTTTTAAAAGACTAGTGTTTATTTATTATATATTGTTCCGCTGCGATGTGTAAGATTCTGATATTGTTTTCTGTTCTGATGTTGTTCTGTTGTTCTTCTTTCTTCTTTCTTCTCTTTTTCTTCTATCTTCTTCTTCTGCCTTTTTCTTCTTTCTTAAACCCTCACTATTGGAGTTTCCGGCACTCGATTTCTCGATAGTCGATAAAGTGAGTATCGATGTTGAATTTCGAAAGTCAAAAATTCCGGTATGTGACATCTGCCCTACCCGAACCAAATTTTCCCTCCACCGAACCCGCTTCCAGCAACCTCGGCCATGGCCGCTGCCTACTCATCCACCCGCAAACCTTCCTACGTGCACGTGCTCTTCCTTTCATCTTCCCAGCCCGCCTCAGTCCTACCGATGGCCACCGCTTTTCCTCTTGCTCGCACCAGATCTTACTATTGCGACCATAATAGCTCACCTTTTCTGGCATAGCAGGCCGAGCTGCTCCTTTGATGATATATGCTGAGGTATATATATTATATAGTTATGTATGTTTGGAAAAAATCTGTTAGAGTATATTTGTTTTAGAGTTATATATGGTATGCAGGTTTGTTTAGGTTATGTAGATTTATAGGTGCTGTTTGAAAAGGGTTATACATTAGTATTACATTGTTTCTAAAGTGATATATGCTGTTTGAAAGTATATTACATTTTGTTAGATATGATACACATGTTATATATATGAGTTAATTTACACAATATTCTATGGAAGTTAATATATAAACTTATGGTTTAGCAGCAGATATTTTAAGCCTATTTTATGAAGTTGCTGTTATTTTATACTTGTTTGTGTAAATGTTGATTTGGTAAAGTTTACACCTGTTATGGACTTTGTTAGTATATTTATATTTCGTACAGATCTAAGTTTTATAAGTATATGGCCTATGTTAGTGTTGATTTTTAAAGCTATACTTATATTTATCATTTATGCTATGAGTGTGTTGCGTGGGTACTCTATAGATGCGTGTGTAGTGTATATGTACATGTGTTGCGTGTGTATATTTCATGCACTTGATAGTTTGAACAAATGATTTCGCATATATATATATATATTTATTTTTTATTTCTGGACTTTATATATTTTGTTATATGTTAGTGTGTGTATATTTCATAAAAAAAAAGTTATGATATATACCTTATTTATAAAAAAACATATATAGCTTTATACATGTCTAGCATATTCTATTATGTGTTTAAATTGGGTTGTGGCTTCGTATATTCAGATCTGGGTGCATAAGTTTTAATAGTATTTTGTTTGAATCGGTTTGTTATTTTATTTAATATGGATTTAAATAAATGTGTTTTAAGAATAACAATCTTTATCATATACATATATGTATATTATTTTAATATGTTTTAAATTACAATATTGATTTTGGAAAAATTAATAATATATATATCCTCTGTTTATATCAAACTGATTGATTTTTCTTATCGATTTCTATCTATCAGCTTTGTTCGTTAAATTCATGCTCAACTTACTTCGCTGTGAATTATTGTTTGGATCGGTCGATTTCGTGATTCAAATCGTAGCTTGCTGTGTTGTCTATCTTCTCTAACCTCGAAAGGTGAGCAATCACTCACGATTAATGTTCTTTTATGTATTAAATTTGATTTTAATTGAAACGACAATTGAAATGTGCTGCTGTTAGTTAACTACACTGTTATATATGCTATTACCTGTATCAGTTCACCTGTGACATCTGACACCATTATCTGTTATTTATGAAATGATAATCCAGTTTTGGTTGATAAATGATTGATTGTTTGATTGTTGACATTGGACGTTAAATTGTTAATGTCGAAGTGATAAATAATTTGAAATTGAAATCGACGTAGGATAATTAGATTTGATAAATGAGTTAAATTTGATTAGATGACATTTGCATAATATGACCCCTTTAAATGTTTAAATTATTTGACACGTAGAAATTTGGTTAAGCACACCTTGAACCTTTGAATGTATGTTGTAAAATTTATGTAGTATGAAATTTAATAATTGATATCAAATGAAGAACCGTATTAATATTAGTGGAATAATCTTTAATCTACATGAAATGATAGTCTAGATTCTAGAAATAATTATATTAATTTGCGTAAACAACAAATGTAAATTAATACGATTATTTCGAGATTATTTGAATTGATTATTGGATTGTTATTGATGTTTGCTATTGCTTGTTTATTTACTTTGACACCATCCCAGTTATCACACTGCAAGTTCCCTTTGCTATGCTTTGATTTTTGAATTGAAATGGAATCGGGTTGAAATGATAAATACCCAAATTAAACTTTGACCTAGGATAGAGAATTAAATAAAAAAAACCGATTGGTCAATAAATTTGATTTAAAAATAAAATGAAGATTTTATTTGAATAAATAATATGGTTTTGAAACGAAGTTCGAATTTGAATTTTAATGAAAGGAAATGTTAATATTTAATAATCTGAATCAAAATATTAACATAGTAGTTGATGAAAGAACGTTGTTTTAAAATTTGAAATTATTAATAATTAAGTTTGAAATTATTTAATAATTAAGTTGTGAGATTATTTAATAATTAAATAAGATTGAATTATTTAATAATTAAATAAATTGAATTCTTTAATAAGTGGAATTGAACTTCTTGAATAAGTGAAATTTAGTTTCTTTATTAATTGAGCTTTGAAATTGTAACTAAGTAAATAAATAAGTGAAATTGAATTTCTTTAACAAGAAATAAAATGTGATTTATTGAAATTAATGTAAGACTTGTAATTGAAAGAATTGATTTGACGAATTTAATTTAATTCAAAATTGTAAGTTTTGATTTAATGAAGTTGAACTTAAGTAATTGATTTAATGAATTGGAAATTAAATAGAAATTGTTTTGAATGACAAATTTACTTAATGAATACTGAATAAAATCAATCAATGAAGTTAAATTGATTTGAATGTTAAATTAAATTAACTTAAATGATTTCGGAATGAAACTTATATACGAACTTGAATCAATATTTGAATTGTTTTAAATAAAAATTGAATTATAAGATTTTGGAATTATGATTTGGAAGTTTTGAAACGTAAATTGTGGGAATTGATTTAGAAAGAGAAATGAAATGTTGGTTTACAAATTCTAATTGAAATTGTAATTGATTTGGTTTTGAATTATATAAACGACCAATCGGGGTAATAATCACGAAAGTTATTAAAGAGATCGGAATCGGTTAGGGACATACTCACTGTCTAAACCGAAAACCACTTTAATAACTATACGCGGAGTGTGATCCAGAATGAAGTGGTTGGAATGATGTACGTAATGACTGAAGAAAGAGAATGATAATGGATAGCCTTGACACTTGTGTCAAATTGGAAATGACTAAAACAGGAGCCGTGCCGGGCCAAATGGGGTTAGCTACCTCGAGCGAACACACTTCTTCGAAAACTACTCATTACTTGTTGTCGATTGGTGCACCCTTGATTTTGGGAGTGTTGTTTCGCGGTGTTGCGATCGCTGCGGCGATGCGTTCTCACCAGTCCGGATCAGGCAAACGGTAGTTTCACTACCTTGGGTATTGCCTCATGTGCCTTATCATACTTGTATCCCTATATACGCGACCACTACGATTTGTTTTGTGTTATACCTATGGAGTACTCCCTGATAGCCCACTAGTTTACGGTGGAGTTTACAGTGCTGTATAGTCTATAACGCTTATATAAAATGTGTTAAGGGGGATAATGGTAACGCCTTAACACTATTTTGATACCTTATATTACTGATAGGCATTATCTACTTATCGTACACTACTACATAGTAGATAGTTTAACGGATCCTTAAAGGATGGTTATTCCAAACATCCTTTGAGTTACTTGTATTTCAGTTGCTATTTCATTTGAGTTGGATTTAATGATATAAGAATGTTAATCCTGACTCGAGTGTTTTGTGTTTTGCTTTACGCTCGGGTCAGACTGAGTGTACCAGTATTCGAGACTCGCCTTTGGAGTTGGAGCTTCACTTGGAGATCCAGCTATCTATCCAGCTTTCAGATATTCAGTTGATTCCAATGATGTATTCTGATATTGTATTGATTATTGTATTCGAGACATCTGTTGTACTTTATTTAACTCTGATATGTATATAGTAGCTTCATGAACTACTATCTTTTGTTTCCGCTGCAATTATTACTCTGTGTTTGTGATTATTTATTTACTGTATATGCTCAGTTTTGCCAAATTTAAATTAACAATTCGGTATTTTGAATTATTCAAGTCCGACATGTGCGGATGCGAATAGTACAAAATAGCGGGTCGTTACATATACCCTTTTGTGAGATGACATATTTGAGTAAATACAATGATTTTGGAACTAGAATTTAATTAACCTATCTCTTCGATAAATTCAAAAGTGAATATGATTTTGGAAGTAAATACGGGGTTTAAAGTGAATATGATTTCCAAAGAGATATGATTTGAAATCGAATATGATTTTGATATAAATTGTGAATTGACCTTCTTGAAATGTAAAGAACCATCCGGTGTGAAATACGCGTTTGGTTGTTAAAGAAACTGAGATCAGATATTGTCATACTCTCTGCCAATACCGAAAAACACTTTTACAACTGTGTACGTGGTGGAGATTCCAGAAATGAAGTAGGATGGTTTGGCGAACGATTTTGTATGAGGTATTTACGTGACCCTGACTCCCGTGAGTCAGCTTAGATGTGACTAAATCAGGAGCTATACCTGGGCCAAGTGAGGTCATTCCTCCGATCGGACATGCTTCTTCGATACCATATTATGACTTTGTGATGATTTGGTGGCCACCCCTTGATTTTTGATTTGGGAGTGTGTTCCAAGGTGGGCGGTAGTAGCTGCTATGCGTTACCACCAGCCCGGTTCTGCAATTGGTAAATCTACCCTGACATTGCCTCGAGTGCCGTGTTGTTCACATGCCCTAGAGCGCCTTCTACGAGTTTGGTTTGTACCATACATATGGAGTGCCCTCTGATAGCTCTCCAGTTTATGGAGGAATTATGGTACTGTATAGACTATGGGAATATCTAAAAATGTGTTAAGGGGGATATGGGTAACGCCTTAACGCTATTTTAATACTTTACTTTATTGTAGACATTATTGTAATAGTGTATTGTACTACATAGTAGATAGTTTAACGGATCCTTAGGAGATGGTAATCCTGAACATCTCTTAAGTTACTGCACTCACATTAGACACTGGATAGGAGATGTCAAACCCCGTAAACATCTCTGACGCCATAACACTCATATTTATTTACTGTTGATTTAACTTACATAAGATCATTTAGTTCTGACTCGAGTGTTTTTTCTTTTCAATTCGCTCGGGTCAGTCTGAGCTTTTCAGTTTATCAAAGACTGTTTTCTGGAGGATGAAGACGAAGATTTTGTACTATTATTGTGTATTATATTTATTCCACCTCATCATGTTGTTCCGCTGCATTTATTTATCATTATTCTTGTTGTATGTAACTTTGATCTGTATTATAAAGGTTTAATCAATGTTATTTGTAAATAGCTTCATGAACTGTTTGGTTGATTATTATATTTTGTCATTCAACTGCGAGATTCTGTATTTGTTTTCTTTCTTCCTTTGCTTTTTCTTATTTACCCTATAACAATCTGCTCTTTTGAATGGTTTAAGTCTGACGTGTGTGTCTGCTTAAAACATCCAAAAAGGCAGGTCGCTACAAAACCCCATAAAGTCAAACACATGCAAACATCAAACAAAAGTATGACCTAGCAAATCAAACTCTAAATGGTCACACCTCATCCCAAGTGTTGCATACCTTTCTATCGGATTTGCAACCCTTAATGAAGTAACTAAATATGAGGGTTCTAGGTTAAGCTTATCTACCAAACATCGGGAAATTAAAAAATGCGATGCACCGGTATCAAACAGAACGTTAACTGACATACTGTGAATCTGTAGCGTGCCTTTTAGAACAACCTTTCCCTTATCCTACGGCAATGGCCTTGAAGCTACAGGCTCCACTGCATACACTTGCCCCTTTCCTTCCTTCGTGGGCTCTCTGCATTGATTCTTGTAATGGCCGATCTGACCATAGTTAAAACATCCGATATTCTTCTTTCCAACCACCTCATTTCCTTTTCCTTTATCAATACGACACTCGTGAGCATAATGTCCTTTCTTGTCACACTTGTAACAAAACACTTCAGATTTTCCCTTTTTCGCTGCTCCTCCTTTTTGAGCATTCTTCGTATGGAAATTTATTCTTTTTTGGCCTTGTCCCACCTGAACCTCCTTCTCTTACTTCTTTTCCAAACAAGCCAATGCCTCTTTCTGCCTTAACGCCATCTTCACAACTACATCACATGGATCTCTGATGTGCTGTAACGACCCTGAATTTTTGACATTTGAAATGTGAATATTTAATTGAGTTTAAATATTCGAATGATGGTTTAATTTGAAATTCAAATATCAGAATGAATTTGGCGATTAAATTATTGAATTTAATTTACTGAAGTTGGGTAAAAATTTGAATCTTCAGTTTTAAGCTGATTAAAAATATTTTCAAGGCTTGGAAAATTTATATTGATAGTACTGAAGATAATAGAACTTTCAGAATTGGATTTGAAACTGTTTTGTTCAGTTTTGAATTTCATCGTTTAAATCGATATTTAAAAATAGCATTCCGAGGCACAGTCTCGGAATTTGACGAAACCAGTTCCATTGGATCCGTAATATTGTATTATTATTGGATTTCAATTTTCGTAATGTTTGGAGTGATCGTTTGACCGTACGATAAGCAAACGCGATGAAATTAAATCGAAAAATTAATTTAATAACTGGTCCAAAAAGCTATCTTCTCCGTACGATCGAATTTGGACTCGAAATCATTTCCATTGCGTTCGGAATAGGCGTATAACATTACAAACGCCTGGCGGCACGCCTTGACAGGAGGTCGAGATTTCAAGTTGTGTTATCGAGAGAATTTGAATTTAAATTAAATATATATTTGTATATTTGTCAACTTCAGCTGTATTCATTCACATCACAACTTTTTGCCCTCAAATCACTGTCTCCTTCGTACCATTCCTTTTCTTTTTCCCCGCTTCATCTTTTAACTGGTACAAGAGAGAGCACATGATTTTTAAAATCAAAAGCAAAGGAACAAAAGCTTTGTCTTCCCTTCTAGTTTTTCTCTTTCAAAATGAAATCAAGAAAAAAATTAAACGAACCCAGAACGAAGTTCAAATGAATGTCCGATACACAAACCATATATTTCATTCTCATCGAAAAAAGAAAAAAAAACCGTCTTTTAATTTTATTCATGGCCGATACGAAAATCAATTCGAGAATTCGACATCGAGCCAGGCATCTTCGTCTTCGAGAAACCAAAGCGAGCAAGGCTGTGTTGGCGACAGGGAGGCGCGCGATGGGATCGCGACGTTCGCGATGGAGTTTGTGGCATCAGAGGTCGCGTTCGATCTAGAGGGGCGATGCTCACGTGGTGGATTCTTTGAGGGAAAGTCGTGAAGTAGGGTTCGCGATCGTCGCGGAGGAGCTTGATGGCAATGTTGTACGCGACAGTGGAGGCGCGCTCGTGTAGGTCCCATCGTTCTCGTGAACCACTGCAGTTCGTAGGAGGGGCGAGTTCACTGTTTCGATAGTTAATAGTAAGGTATAAATAATGTTTGTTTTCATTTTTCCAATTTAAAGATTTATATACGTTCAGTAGGAGAAAACATATCTATGTGTATATAATTGTATATTTGAAATTACAGAACGATATATATAGGCTATTCTATTTAAAATTTAAATCTGATAAGTATATACAGATTTTTTTTATACATATCTAGCCTACTGTTCTTTTAGAGGAAAATATATTAAGGAGGTGAATTTGCTAATATCAATTTATTAGTTAAACAATTTTTTTAAAAAAAAAGAAATTGGTTTAAAATAAAATCATTGGATAATTTAAATTACCAAACGAAAATTGGTTATTCGATTATTTTGAATATCGATGAATTGTATAAATATTATACAAGGTCTAAACGGTGAAGAAATCAAACTGGAATGGGTCTGGATTATAAAATAAAAAAATCAAAGGTGAGATCTTCTCACTCAAATTTGAAAGTTGGATTTGCAGTTATTGATTGATTGTTGTTTGGATGTGATATAGTATATATAGTAGTATATAGCAATATATATATATATATATTGGCATATGTATATATTGGAGTTGTTGATTTCCCGCATTATATAGCGGATGAGACCCTATGCACCGCATAATAGCGGATGATATTTTATAAATCCCATATACCGTGATATTCCACCTTGAAGTGGAATTGGTATTGTGCTAACATCTGTGGATGCAGGAAAACAGGTTGTAGGGATCCAACTGGATTCCTCAAATTGTTTGAATATTATTTCATATGTGAATGATGTGATTTATTGATAATCTATGGATGATTTATGGATAATTGAAACTGTTGAAGGCTAAAATTTAGCCGAATATATTTTTGGTATCGTTGGATACCAGAAATGAATATAAATTGGATTTTGAAATTAAAGTGGAAAACTTTAAGTGAATTTATTTCTGAGAATTGAATTTATTTGAAAGAAGGAATTTTAAAGTATTAAAATTGATTGTCAAAATCTTACCGAATAAATTCTAAAATATGGGAAAAGATATTAATAAATGAGTTTTGAATAATATAGTTTAAGAGTTGAAGAATTCATTTAAAAATGGAATTTTGAAAAAATTTGGAAAGAACAAAGGAATTTATTTAGAAGCGATAAATTTTTAGAAATCAATTTGTAATTGATTTGGTATTTGAAAATGAATCTTTGAGAAATCGATATGGAAATTTATTTGGAGTTGAAAATAAATTTAGAAATCAAATTTGTAATTAATTTGGTGATGGAAAATAAATCATTGGAAAATTTGTTTGAAATTGATTTAGTGTCTGTAAAATAAATCTGGGAATCGATTTGCAAATGATTTGTTATTTGGAGATAAACTTAGAAAAAATTTGCAATGTTTTGTTCTATTGAAATAAAACTTAGAAATCAATTTGTAATCGATTTGGTATTGAAATAAAATTGAGAAATCAATTTAGAATTTGATTTGGGGGTTAAAAGTGGATATTTGGAAATTTAAATTCATAATGAAATTTATAAAGGAAAGGGAAATTTGTTTTAAAAATAAACACTGATTTATTTTTTTAAAGTATGGAAATAAATTTACAGATTTGGAATGTAAATTTGAAATAAATCGATAAGGATTTATTTAATTGGTTTAAATGGACCATTTTGTGATTTGAAATTGGTTTTCAAAATGTTGAAGTGTGGAAATATATACATATCTTGTGAAGATATTTTGAAAATAAATAATTTGGGAAAATTATTTAAATCTAATGATTGTTGTGAATGTTATTGATAGTTAAATCACCAACTATCAATATTTGCCTTTGAAATGGCACTTGAATTTGTTTTTAAAACAAACGCTCACTATTCGGGTTAGCCGGGAAAAGACCTTTGTGTCATATAACCCATTCCGAATTAGTGATACGACGATATGGATCGTATTGAAGACCGGTGTGAAGACTGGGTATTTTCGAAAATGATAGGACAACCTATCGAATGTCTCTGCACCGAGTTGCTCCGGTATAGAGATTTATATCACTCATTTTGTGATGGGAAGTCCGATCGGGATTGTGAATACCCGGATTGCAAGGGCTTCTTTGGAAGTGCCTTCGGTTCTGTTCGAACCCGGAACAGACTTGTATGGTTACGTGTCTGACATTACATTTTGAGATATAAAGCTGATTTCCTTCAAATACATTTCTGTTGGTGGCGGAGAATTTATCCGCTTAGCTTAACACCCTTCTCTGAGACGTACGAGCTCAGAGGTTATGTAGTTGAAGGTTATCAGCGATATATTCCCAATATGGTAATGTGGCATGCTGAGTGTTGCTGTGTGATGATCATTTATTGATCATTTGTGATCAAAGCGTGGCTTTGTGAAAAAGCGTAGCTTTGTGGATGAGATTTCGTCAGACCTCACTCCCCGGAAATTGTCGAAACAGGAATATGCGGCAAGGTTATGAGGGTCGCGCCCTTTAGGGTATGTGATTTCCTTTTGGAAAAGGGTGGTATCAGGTATGGAGCCCTGGTATTTAACCTATGTGGATACTCCGATCTCATTTATTGTGTGATTGTGTGTTTATCGAGGCACCTCGGATAAAGGTCCCAAAGGACCGGGGGATGACATATTCGTGAGTTACCTGTTACAGGGGTAACCCGGCCTTGTGTTCGCAGAGAGCAGTTGTCTCTCGGGACGTCCAGCCAGAGGCGATCCCATGTGGCGGTAGGAAGTTCCTTTGCCTGGCCATTTGTTGGAAATCCAAAGAAACAATACGAACCCTGTACGGTTTTAGTTGTATAACCTGCTATGGAATGTGGCGGTAACCTGCTATTGAACATAGTAGCTATAGTAGGCATAAGTGCAGAATGCCTATGCTGGCTAAGATTAATATTATACTTTCGAAATGTTTTCTACACTAGACATTAATAATAATAATCCAATGGTTTTGCGTAGTAAGCATCTTTGACTATCATAAGAAGAAATCTCCTCCAATTCTGCGTTTGCATTGTGTGTGTGGCGAGAGGTCTTATGGTAGTTTCATTTTCCAAAAGCATTGCGAATCTGTTTTATTTTCTTTGTGAAAATAACCGTTTTACGATCTCACACCAGTCACCATGACTGACTCGGAGTTTATTGTTTCCTTTCTAAACTCTGGGTGCCCATAATTTTCCACACGGGCAGCCTAGAGTTATGTTATCAGGATATTCTGGATATTCTGGAGCTTTGGAAGCAAGCTGGATGGTGAGACGTACTCTCGTACTTGTTTATTATTTCCGCTGTGTATTCTGTATGAGGACAGGTTTATATAACTGTCCATTGTTGTATTGAGTTGTATATTGACTTTGACTGATGTATGTATAAACTGATATAGTTCTTTGTTTTAAAAAGACTAGTGATTATCTATTATATATTGTTCCGCTGCGAATGTGAGATTATGTTGTTGTTTCTGTTTCTGTTTTTCTGTTCTCTTTTTCTTCTGTCTTCTTCTACCTCTTCTTTTTAACCCTAATGGTTCGGTTTTCCGGCATTCGTTTGCGCGGCATTTGATACAGTGGACTTATTAATGTCGACTTTCGAGCGTCGAAAAATCGTATCGTTACAAGTGGTATTGAGATGACCCACTTTTTACATAAAGTTTTTTTTTACCAATATATATAGTGATCATCTGTTCAAGAGAACATCCTTTCTCTACTATCCAGGATCTTTTCACCAATATAAAAATATTGTTGTAATCCAGTCACCTAACTTACATTCAAGAAATCATGTATAAATGATACTTTAAGGTTTTCCCTTTTCTTTTATCAGAGTAAAAGAATTTTGGATGCAGAGAGTTTTATTTGGGATTTTCTATGAAATTTCTCATGGCACAAAAATTTCCAGAAAGCTTTTCTACCTTACATAATTTTCCACAAATTCTAGATGTTATTCTTTTAGTTGTAAAGTTAGTTTAGATCTCCAAGAATTTAGATCTACTGAATGCTTAGTTATCCCTTGTGCAAGTGTGTGTATATGTATTCTGGGTGCATGTGTGCATCTGTGTTCTGTGTACATGTGTGTGTGTGTGTGTGATTTGTGTGCATGTGTGTATTTGTGTCATTTTAGGTAACCTATTTTTTTCAATACAACCATCCTGATTTACTAGTTTGCTACACTTGTTATCTTTTTCTAACCAGTAAGTTTTGGATATTAGACTGGTTGAACTCAGACTTAGCAAAATTGGTCAAGTTAACCCGAGTTCTTTTGCTACTTTGCACAAAAATCATACTAGTTAATCTGGGTTTCTGGGTGTTCCTATATTCTTTACATCCTATCTTTATTTTTCAAAAGTTCTTACAGAGGATGTCAAGCTAATCTTTCAATATTTTCCCGTTTACAAACCATCCCAGACTATCCTTAGCATTGTACATTTTTGCCAAGCATCTCAGAAGTTAACACTAGAAACTGTATCACTAGATCAACATTCTTAAAAGCATATCACAAAGTTTTAATAGAAATCTCAGAAGTAGTTCAATACTTGCAAACAAATAACATTACATCAGTTTTCTTCCAAACAACTTAACTTAACATCTCATAACATAAGTCCAATTTTTAACATAGGTTTAATATCCTTGAGTCTGTAATTTCTATATCCAATTCCTTAGCAGCTAAATCATCCAATTCTTGCTCAAGAAATTGCCTATTTACCTACACAATCACCATTAGCTGCCTCATAAAAAGATGAGACACCCAATGGTATACAAACACACAAAGGGTCAGACTAAATTGTCTGGTATGAATAATCTTACTAAAAATTTAAATAGCTTTTAAAACAGAAAGAGTAAGCACTGTTTCTCATGTATATATTCCTCTACCACCTGTGCATACTGCAAAGCATAGACATACATGACTTAATAGATTATTTCAGAGAGCACAAACATATACTCTCTACAGGATACTTTAAATTAACCAACATGATTATCATTTTAATTATTTTCCTTACCTATAATCTTTCTGGCTATCAGGGATTTTCTTTTACCCAAACCTACCTGTGAACCATTCTTAAAATTCAATCTCAGGTATTTTATGATGGACTTTAGCTACTTTCTTTCTATTAAAACAAACACTGTCTGGGACATATTCACTGTTAACCCAGCACACTCAGGCCCCTGGGTATAATCATACCATGTGTGAGCTTGCAATATTTCCCTTGCCAAGCCTTGCTTTGTAGCCCTAAGATCCAAATCCTTAGTTATTTTACTAAGTGTTTATTTTCCCTCTTTCCCTCATTCATGCTAATCCCTTCTGCATCTCATACATCAACCAGAGAAAATAAATAACTCAACCATCATGCATATGTTCAAAGGATCAGATCATTTTTCCATAATCATAGATTTATTCACACAAGTTGGTTTGATTTCTCAGTGTACATATTATTTAAATCATGGGGTTTTTCTTTGGAGGAATTATGCCTATAAATATATGGTCTTATTCAGTTTGCCTTGCTATATCCATTGCCTCTGGCTTAATCAGATACTCACAGATTCATAAGATCTGACTAAACCACAAGCTTCTAATCTTATTTGGATTTATTTGTAATCATAGAAGTTCAGCACAAGTATAACTTTGCACTTCTATGTTACCCCATTTATTCCTGAGACATAAGCAGCAGCCTCTTTATGCTACAGTCTCATTTGTTTTTCATTTTTTAGACCATAGATTTATATCATATATTTCTGGAATCCTCATGAATTAATTTATATGCAGCAATCCCATAATCAATAAAACATTTCATTTCAAAAATAATTCATGATAACATAATTATTCAAGCAAGAAGTCACCAATATATTTTCTGGACATTTCACACACAATATTTAAACAGATCATCAACATTTTAATCTTATGAAACAACATAGATTAATCAAAAACATAAACCATTTAGGCTGCCTCAGTATTCAGGACTTAATGCCAATTTTTAGTGAGATTACTCACCTTAATCCTTCTTTTCCTTTGATCTGCTACCTCCTACTTGTCTCCTTTTGCTAACTGCCTATATATATATATATATTTCTGTATATTATTATTTTTTTTAAAAGAAAAATGGTAACAGATCCTCTCACCCTTAACCCTCTTTTATACAAGACCTTGGCTGCCTCTAGGGTTTTAAGATTTTACCCAAATGTCAATTTTACCCTACTACTTATGATCAGCCTTTCTTTCTATTTTCAAGAGTAGATGGGTAAATGGTCCCTGTTTTTATTAGCAGAAATTATATCTTACCCCGGTCACCTTATTTGCATGATTTCTGTTTTTCTTTTTAAAAAGCTAAGAAAATTGCTAAAAGTGGATAAAGTATATATTCAACAACTCATACTATTTTCATGCAACTTCTAATAATTTTCCTCAGCCAACATTTTGTTTAAAGTACCTTTTTAATACCCATGTTTATATTTCTGCCTAAGCCTTTATTTCCCTTACTCTAGACTTGTCTCAGTGGCACATTTATATCATGTCATGTTCATGTAATTATAGTTTATTCCAGCTTACAAACAAACTTTCTGCTTCTAAAAATTTTCAGAGATGTATGTACATGTGTATCATACCATCTTACATACATTTCAATACTTACTTAATGCATTTATGTCAACTTATCATATATACTTTTCCTAGACAACCAAAATAATTCAAACAAGTATATTAAATTATAAACTTGTTCATAAAATCAGGGTTACCACATATACCCTTCCTTTTAGGAATTGTGTCTCACAATTCTTTTATACCTAATTCAGACATTTTCAATTCAGCAATCAATCATTCCTAGTTCAATCATTAATTAAACTCCTATGCATAACAAAGCATTCAATCAAACCATTCATTAGTATATTTATGTATATATATATATATATTTTACCTTTTTCAATCAATTAGCTGTGGATAATCACTTCTGATTTTATCTTCCACCTCCCATGTGCAATCATTTGGGTCAAGACTCCATTGCACTTTCACCAATTTTATTTCTTTGTTCCTCAATTTCTTAATCTCCTTTGCAACTATGCCTACAGGCTTCTTCTCATACACCATTCTGGGGTCAATCTGCACTTTCTCAGGAGATTTTAAAATTGTTTCTTCATCATGAACCCATTTCCTTAACTGGGAAACATGAAAGACATTATGCATGGCTCTCATCTCCTCGGGTAATGCTAGCTTATAGGCTACCTTCCCAATTCTTTCCAGAATTTTATATGGTCCTATATACCTTGGAATTAACTTTCCTTGTTTTCCAAATCTCAAAATCTTTTTCATGGGTGATATTTTAATAAATACATAATTCCCCACATCATACTGCACTTCTTTCCTCTTTTGATTAGCATATTTCTTTTGCCTATCTTGGGCAGAAGCAATCCTTTTCCTAATCAAGGCTATCTTCTCCGAGGTCTCTTTTACATTTTCTGGTCCTAAGACCACTTTCTCCCCAGACTCCATCCAACTTGAAGGTGATAAACAGGGTCTACCATACAGTGCTTCAAAGGGTGCCATGCCTATGCTACTGTGATGGCTGTTGTTATATGCAAATTCTGCCAGAAATATGTGATCTTCCCAACTTCCTCCCCAATCCAATATACATGCCCTCAACATGTCTTCAAGCAATTTGTTCACAATTTCTGTTTGGCCATCAGATTGAGGGTGATATGCTATGCTCAAGCACAAATCAGGCCCCATTGCCTTGTGGAAACTTTGCCAGAATTTTGAAGTGAAGATGGTATCTCTATCACTTACTATAGTTTTTGGTATTCCATGCAATCTAATTATTTCTTTGATGAATAACTGAGCTAAGGTGCATGCATTCCTATCTGATTTTACAGGTATAAAATGAGCTGTTTTGGTTAACCTATCAACCACAACCCAAATACTATCATTTCCTCTCCTAGTTTTAGGCAAACCATCAATGAAGTCCATTGATATGTCTTCCCATTTCCATTGTGGTATGGGTAAAGGTTGCAGCATCCCTGAGGGTCTTTGGTATTCAGCCTTTACCTATTGACAAACCATGCACTTAGACACATATAATGCCACTGCACTTTTCATCCCACTCCACCAATAATCTCTTTTTAGGTTGTGATACATTCTGGTACTTCCTGGGTGTATAGTATACTTGCTTCTGTGATAAGCATCCAAAATTTCTTGCTTCAATTCTTCAATGGCAGGAACACATATTCTCTTTCCCTTCACTAAATGACCTTGTTTATTCAATTGAAATCCTTCCACTATCTCACCATTTAATATATGAACTTTCTTCTCAAGTAAAAATGGATCTTGGTCTTGTAGCTTCACAATTTTATTTTTCAATTCAGATCCCAAAGTAACAAAACTTAACTTCCATACTTCTTCCTTCTCACTGCACACTCTCATACTTTCTTCATTGTCTCTTTTTACTTCTGAGTCAATCAGTAATGACAAAGTATTAAATTCTTCTATCATCAATCTAGCTACATTGGCATGCTGTCTACTTAAAGCATCTGCCACTTTATTAGCTTTGCCAGGTGTATATAGTATTTCAAAATCATATGAGGCTAAAAGTTCAATCCATCTTTGTTGCCTCATGTTCAATTCTTTTTGTGAGAACAAATATTTAAGTGACTTATGATCTGTATAGACTTCAAATTTAGCTCCTAACAAATAATGTCTCCATAATTTAAGAGCATACACTATAGCAGACAGTTCGAGATCATGTGTAGCATACCTTACCTCACTGGGCTTCAACTGTCTAGAGGCATAAGCTATTACCTGATGTTGTTGCATCAACACTGCCCCAAGTCCCTGTCCACTTGCATCAGTATATATCACCAAGTTCTCATTCCCTTCAAGCACCTTTAGTATTGGAGCTTGTATCAATGCTTCTTTTAATCTCTTGAAGGCTTTCTCACACTCCTCAGTCCAAACAAAAGCCTGATTCTTTCTAGTCAATTTAGTTAATGGAATTGAAATTTTTGCAAAATCCTTTATAAACCTTCTATAATAACCAGCCATTCCCATAAATGACCTAACTTCTGTGACACTGGTAGGCCTTTTCCATGTTTGAATTGCCATCACCTTATTGGGATCTACAGATAAGCCTTTTTCTGATACTACATGCCCTAAAAATTTTACTTCATTTTGCCAAAAAGTACAGTTTGAAAATTTTGCCTTCAAATTTTATTGCCTTAATTTCTGTAGTACTATATGCAAATGATTCTCATGCTCTTCAATTGTTTTAGAATAAATTAGTATATCATCAATGAATATCAATACAAATTTATCCAAATATTTTCTAAAAATTCTATTCATCAAATCAACAAAGTAAGAGGGGGCATTAGTCAAGCCAAAGGGCATCACCAAAAATTCATAAAGCCCATACCTAGTATTAAAAGCAGTATACTTGATGCTCTCCTCCTCTACTTTCATTTGATGAAATCCTGAAGCTAAGTCAAGTCTAGAAAATATTTTTGCACCACTTAATTGATCAAAAAGATCATCAATTCTTGGCAAAGGGTATTTATTTTTAATTGTGATTTTATTTAACTCTCTATAATCAATACATAACCTGAGAGATCCATCTTGTTTCTTAACAAATACCACTGGTGCTCCCCATGATGAGCTACTAGGTCTAATGAATCCTTTTTCCTCTAGTTCAACTAATTGCTTTTTCAGTTCTGTTAATTCCTTAGGCCCCATTCTAGTTGGCCTCTTAACCACTGGATTAGCTCCTGGAATTAGTTTGATAGAAAATTCTACTGGTCTATGGTTAACAATTCCCTTAACCTCACCAAACACATCAGCATACAGATTTACTACAGGGATTTCTTCCAATGCAGGCATGTGCTTCTCACCAATCAAATTGTCAAGGGTGGCTATGCTTCTGTTCTTATCTGCTTCACAAAGAACAACTACCCTTTTTCCATCAGAAGTTTTCAATGATAAGGTGGAGGTCTCCATGTTTATAACTGCCTTATATCTTTTTAACCAATCAACTCCTAGAATAATTCCCATGCCTGGGTATTGTAACACATATAAGTCTGCACCAAACATATGCCCCCCTATATTCAGTTCTAATTGTTTACATATTATACCCAACATACAGGAGCTACCTAAAGGACTTTTAATAAGCAAGGGCTTATCTACAAGCATACAATTTAATTTTAGCTGTTGTACAATGTCATGGGAAATTAATGAGTGTGTAGCCCCAGTATCATACTGTTATCCCAACTTTTGGCAAAGCCGAGATACCCAAAGATTAACTGAAAATCAATGATTATTAGTCATGAACATCGATTGTGCATCGCAGGTTCATCATGGATATCGATGATTTTTGCCCGAGTCCGGATCGAGCCGTAATTGACGAGACATGACAAGCAAAGCCATGAAAGCCAGTGCTCCAAGTCTCAGGTAAATCGGAGTTCAGATGAGCGAGATATGATCGATACAAGTTAGATGAAGTGCGTTGATCGTATCCATCAAAGGCCTGTTCGAATCGATCAGATTTCGTATCCATCAGAAACCATCGCATTGGCTTGTTCGAATCGATCAGCTCCGTGTCCATTTGGGCGACGCCGCCTCAAACTGTTCGAATCCGTTCTAGAACTTTGTTCGAATCGGAGTTGTTCGAATCCATCCGGTATTGGACTCCTCGCATCGATCCATAGGCGATAGCGTCATATCAGTTTAGCTCGTATCCATCGTAGGCGAAACATTTCGTATCGATCAGGGGTATACCCAGTTCGAATCGATTATGGAACCTTGGTTCGTATCCATGTGGTTCGTAGTTATTCGAATCGATAGCGCATATGTCCTTCTTCGTATCCGTATAATCGATGCGAACGAGGACTACGACGAATCGATAACCGGTTCGAGTAAAGACAGAAGCACGTGGATGCGAATAAAGAGCTGGTATGCGCGAAGCTTCAGCGCTAGATGCGAATGACTCGTTCGACGCGGCAAAAAAGGTGGAGAGATCCAAGAGTTCCGCACCATGTCACTGCGCGCTCACGTGCCCAGGTCGATTCGGAGCGATGGATACGAATCCATGGATTCGAACAGAGCAGCACACACGAGAATTCAATCTTGTATCGATCATATCTCACAAACCGCTGGTCCAAATGCAACGAAATTTTCAGAGTAGCTTCCATGCAAGGTAAAGAGCAATCCTGCCAAGTTTCAGCTCGATTGGAGCATTTCCTGATCGATACGAAATTGACTCGAATCGATCACAGATTGAGTTGAAACTTGGTGGGACCGGTCGCGTGGGCCCCCTCACGTGCCAGAAAAAGTCTCCTGAAGTTTGGGCGAGATCTGAGCCTCCTACGCCTATAAATAGCCCCCTGAAGCCTACAGAAAAGGGATCTTTTCAGCCGTTCAACGTCCAGACTCTGCCGGATTCACCTCTACTCCTTTCCATTGCTGTTATATTCAGATTCATTCATTGCATTTGCTGTAATCATCTGTAATCAGCGAAGAACATCAATAAAAGATAAAAATCCTTGAAGTGGACGTAGGCCGGAGATAGCCGAACCACTATAAATTGCGTGTCACTGTTCATTATTTCCGGATTGTTGTTTGTTGCTTGCTTAGATCTGATATTTGTGTTTGAATATTGCTGATTTGTATTCATACACTGGTGCTTTCACAACACTTGGGGTTTGTGACCATTTTTGGTGCAAACACTTTGGTGCTTTCACTGAGAGGAACTAGCACCCGCTACACCAGATTCGAAGTTCAGATTTGAAAACTCGAAGATTTGAAGACAATGACTCGACAAACAAGTAGAAGACAAAGAGCTGAGAGAAGCCATCAAGGAGGAAGTCAAGAGGCATCCTCTGGTGCTGGAGAAGAGCCGGCTTCGATCTACATCACTAGAGACGAAATGGAGACCATGACCAATCTGATGCACGAAAGAATGATGAAAAGTCAACAAGAGATGCTGCAGAATTTCTTTGAACAGATGAGAGCTGCAGGGACGCAGAGCCTAGGACCAGCTACAGCGGCTATGAATGTGGAACAAGGAGCTAGGACTGCGGAACTTGATGAGGGACAGAACGCAGATCCAGTGGACAATCGACAAGGACTCGGGGGCAGACCCACGGGATCCGATACTGGAAGGCCGACAGACGGAGCTCAACAAGCTAGGGCCAACGCTGATGCTAACGGGCCACACGAAGAGTACATACCAGAATACCCTTCAAGACCAAGAGGGCAACCCCAGGATGGAGATGAAAAGATGGCTGGATTAGTGCGACGACTCATGAGAGGAGGATTGTCTATCGGAGGATTGGAGGAAGTCAGTCGGAGTCCGTTCACTCCAAATATCAGGAATGCAAGGAACCCTCCAAAGTTCAAACTGCCGACGCTGAACCCGTATGACGGAAAGTCAGACCCGACCATGCACGTTACCAGATACATCAGGCATATGGAAGTGCTGGGGGCATCCGAAGAAGTGATGGCACGATGCTTCCCTTTGTTTCTATCAGATTTGGCTGCGCTTTGGTTCAGACAACTAGAGACTGGATCAATCAGGACATGGGGTGAGCTGGTGGAATGCTTCATGAGACAGTTTAGGGTCCATGTGACGCGACCCAAGAGTGTGATGACTTTAGCCTCGATAAAGCAAAGGACCGGAGAGTCCATAAAAGATTTTCTATTGCGATTCAATGCAACGGTGGCTTCTGTAGATCGCCCGGATCCATCAATGATTTTGATGGCGGCAGTAGCAGGAATTGCAGAAGGCACCGAGTTCAAAGATTCTCTGACCAGAGATCCACCGCAAGATCTAGGAGAGTTCTATCATGAAGCTGAAAAATTCATTCGACTAGAGGAATCACGAGCCGAGAGGCAGGAAATAAACACTACACGAAGCGAAGGAACCGCAGGAGGACAATCTGGAGTAAACAAAGGCAAGAGAAAGCAGGACGATGCACAGGACGGTCCTGATAAACGGAAGAAATTCCGGGAACCCAGATTCAGGCAATTCACAGATTTGACGGCAAGCCTGGAAAGGATTTACACTGAAACTCGGGGGCAACTCCCCTATCGAAAACCACCCAGGAGAGATCCCACGGAGCGGGAACGCAGGACTGGAAAATACTGCCTATTCCATGAGCTGGATGGACACACTACCGATGAATGCCGCCACCTAAGGGATGAGGTGGAAGAACATGCCAGGAGTGGTAAACTGCCACAATATGTCAGAGAACGGGCAGCAGCGGTAGGGCCTGAACAACTACCGCCTCCACCTAACAGAAACGATCCTGGATCGGGATCACGGCTCATCATCAACTGATTAAGATGGCAAGGGCCAAGTTCGAGATCTGGACTTCGGCCAAATAATTTCATTAGATTTGCTTTCAAAATAAAACGGCTATTCCACTCACTCATGTACGGGAACCAGAGAGACCCCTAGGCATGCTCTGAGGCGACATAGACCGTTCAGCCCGGAGAGGCGTTGTTTACTTTTTCCCTGATGTTTGAGATTGAACATCTAGGGTCTGAATTTAATAAATAAACTTGAATTTCCTGAATAAGCCTTTGACCGGAGAGTTAAAGGACGAATATTACGTACTAATACAAAATTATGATCGCTTTATGACCCTACCCGGAGAGACAGGGTCCGGAGTGCAAGAAGTGAGTTGCTTCGCCGAAGAGCGACAGGATCGACTCACTTAAGCGCTGTTTCCCCTTCACCGAAGTGTGACAGGATGGGATCCAGCAAGGGCCCGGAGAGGCTATGATCGGCCGACGATTTAGGCCAAGATATCGCTTAATGTTCAGATACACTGAACCGGAGTGCAAGAAGTGAGTTGCTTCGCCGAAGAGCGACAGGATCGACTCACTTAAGCGCTGTTTCCCCTTCACCGAAGTGTGACAGGATGGGATCCAGCAAGGGCCCGGAGAGGCTATGATCGGCCGACGATTTAGGCCAAGATATCGCTTAATGTTCAGATACACTGAACCGGAGTGCAAGAAGTGGGTCGCTTCGCCGGAGAGCGACAGGATCGACCCACTTAACGTTGTTTCCCCTTCACCGGAGAGTAACAGGATGGGATCCAGCAGGAGCCCGGAGAGGCTATGATCGGTCGAGAACGACCAAGACATCGCTATACGCCCTAGCTGGGGCCAGAGTGCAAGGGATAGAAAGCAACGCCGGAGTGCAATAGGATCTTTCTATTCAATCGCTAAATCTAGAATGGGTTTGACAAAGGTCCGGAGTGACCATCAATAGTATGGAGAGACCGTAGAATTTCATTCTTAACTTCCACTGGGAAAAAATTGATAACAAATCGGCTTCGAACAGCCATGGACTTGATTGAAAATGCTATAAGCTATGAGTAAAACATGAACTCACTGCATTTGACTTGAGACTGATCAAAACACGCCTTTTAACAAAAGGCATATTTTGGGGGGCAAAATGTTATCCCAACTTTTGGCAAAGCCGAGATACCCAAAGATTAACTGAAAATCAATGATTATTAGTCATGAACATCGATTGTGCATCGCAGGTTCATCATGGATATCGATGATTTTTGCCCGAGTCCGGATCGAGCCGTAATTGACGAGACATGACAAGCAAAGCCATGAAAGCCAGTGCTCCAAGTCTCAGGTAAATCGGAGTTCAGATGAGCGAGATATGATCGATACAAGTTAGATGAAGTGCGTTGATCGTATCCATCAAAGGCCTGTTCGAATCGATCAGATTTCGTATCCATCAGAAACCATCGCATTGGCTTGTTCGAATCGATCAGCTCCGTGTCCATTTGGGCGACGCCGCCTCAAACTGTTCGAATCCGTTCTAGAACTTTGTTCGAATCGGAGTTGTTCGAATCCATCCGGTATTGGACTCCTCGCATCGATCCATAGGCGATAGCGTCATATCAGTTTAGCTCGTATCCATCGTAGGCGAAACATTTCGTATCGATCAGGGGTATACCCAGTTCGAATCGATTATGGAACCTTGGTTCGTATCCATGTGGTTCGTAGTTATTCGAATCGATAGCGCATATGTCCTTCTTCGTATCCGTATAATCGATGCGAACGAGGACTACGACGAATCGATAACCGGTTCGAGTAAAGACAGAAGCACGTGGATGCGAATAAAGAGCTGGTATGCGCGAAGCTTCAGCGCTAGATGCGAATGACTCGTTCGACGCGGCAAAAAAGGTGGAGAGATCCAAGAGTTCCGCACCACGTCACTGCGCGCTCACGTGCCCAGGTCGATTCGGAGCGATGGATACGAATCCATGGATTCGAACAGAGCAGCACACACGAGAATACAATCTTGTATCGATCATATCTCACAAACCGCTGGTCCAAATGCAACGAAATTTTCAGAGTAGCTTCCATGCAAGGTAAAGAGCAATCCTGCCAAGTTTCAGCTCGATTGGAGCATTTCCTGATCGATACGAAATTGACTCGAATCGATCACAGATTGAGTTGAAACTTGGTGGGACCGGTCGCGTGGGCCCCCTCACGTGCCAGAAAAAGTCTCCTGAAGTTTGGGCGAGATCTGAGCCTCCTACGCCTATAAATAGCCCCCTGAAGCCTACAGAAAAGGGATCTTTTCAGCCGTTCAACGTCCAGACTCTGCCGGATTCACCTCTACTCCTTTCCATTGCTGTTATATTCAGATTCATTCATTGCATTTGCTGTAATCATCTGTAATCAGCGAAGAACATCAATAAAAGATAAAAATCCTTGAAGTGGACGTAGGCCGGAGATAGCCGAACCACTATAAATTGCGTGTCACTGTTCATTATTTCCGGATTGTTGTTTGTTGCTTGCTTAGATCTGATATTTGTGTTTGAATATTGCTGATTTGTATTCATACACTGGTGCTTTCACAACACTTGGGGTTTGTGACCATTTTTGGTGCAAACACATACACTACTGCAAAAGGTATTGAGTGAATAAGCAAAGTACCTTCAACTTGGCCATGATTTTCAACATTGGGACTTCCAGTTACTTTGCTTTTCCCTTCCAACATTCCCATCTTTCCTTGCCTCAACTCTGGACAGTTCCTTCTTATGTGCCCTTCCTTCCCACACAGATGACATTTGAAAGATGCTGGTTTGGGATTTGTACACCTATTCTTCATGTGTCCCTCTTGTCCACAATTATAGCAAGTGATCTTCTTTTTAACCTCAGCAGTTTTGACCTCTTCTGATTGCTTGGTGGAAACTACATCCATTTTCTTTTTATCATAAGGGTGGAACTTACCATTTCCTTTCTTGTTTTGGTTATTTTTAAATGCTCTGAAATTTTCTCTGGATTTATCATGTTGTTCAAGGCTCAAAGTCAGATCTAAAACTTGATCAAAGGTCCTATCCTTATATGGCAACATGGCTCTACTGAGACTGGCATTCAATCCTTGGATGTATCTGCCATTTTTAGCTTCCTTAGTTGTGATGAGCACTGCACCATACTTTGCTAGAGATTCAAACTTCTGGGTATACTCAGTAACACTCATAGTTCCCTGTCTTAATTTAATGAATTCCTCCAGCAGAGACTCTTTAGCTGATGCAGGTACAAATCTACCTTCCAACATTTCTTTAAACTGGTTCCATGTCACTTCTCCTTCAGGTCTTCCAGCTATAATAACTTCCCACCAGTCCAAAGCTGCTCCTCTCAATTGTCTTGATGCTATTAGCCTCTTCTTTTGGTCTTCAACTTGCATATCAGCAAATATTCTATCCAAAATTCTGAGCCAATTTTGAATTCCCATTATTCCTTCTGTTCCATCAAAAGTCTTGCCTCCAAGATTGGTAAAAGTCTTGAGTAGTTTAGAAAGCTCCTCATGTGGATTGTCTTGCCTATTGCCTACCCCATCCCTTATAGCTCTCATAAAATCTTGCATATTCACCATGGGTGGTTCACTTGGTCCTACCCCTTGTTGTCTGGGTCTTACCATAGTTCTATGGATACAACACTTGAGTTAGTCCATTTCATCTAATTTTTATATAAGCCAACCTATTTCAATTCATTACCATTCAACTATAACAGATATTATTAATATAAGTATATAAAGACAAGGCATCCAAGACAGTCAATACTTTCATACATTCAAAACAATCAAGTTCATTCAAAATTTTTACTATGTTATTTGTCAACATAGCTCTGATACCAAATTGAGATGACCCACTTTTTACATAAAGTTTTTTTTTTACCAATATATATAGTGATCATCTGTTCAAGAGAACATCCTTTCTCTACTATCCAGGATCTTTTCACCAATATAAAAATATTGTTGTAATCCAGTCACCTAACTTACATTCAAGAAATCATGTATAAATGATACTTTAAGGTTTTCCCTTTTCTTTTATCAGAGTAAAAGAATTTTGGATGCAGAGAGTTTTATTTGGGATTTTCTATGAAATTTCTCATGACACAAAAATTTCCAGAAAGCTTTTCTACCTTACATAATTTTCCACAAATTCTAGATGTTATTCTTCTAGTTGTAAAGTTAGTTTAGATCTCCAAGAATTTAGATCTACTGAATGCTTAGTTATCCCTTGTGCAAGTGTGTGTATATGTATTCTGGGTGCATGTGTGCATCTGTGTTCTGTGTACATGTGTGTGTGTGTGTGATCTGTGTGCATGTGTGTATTTGTGTCATTTCAGGTAACCTATTTTTTTCAATACAACCATCCTGATTTAATAGTTTGCTACACTTGTTATCTTTTTCTAACCAGTAAGTTTTGGATATTAGACTGGTTGAACTCAGACTTGGCAAAATTGGTCAAGTTAACCCGAGTTCTTTTGCTACTTTGCACAAAAATCATACTAGTTAATCTGGGTTTCTGGGTGTTCCTATATTCTTTACATCCTATCTTTATTTTTCAAAAGTTCTTACAGAGGATGTCAAGCTAATCTTTCAATATTTTCCAGTTTACAAACCATCCCAGACTATCCTTAGCATTGTACATTTTTGCCAAGCATCTCAGAAGTTAACACTAGAAACTGTATCACTAGATCAACATTCTTAAAAGCATATCACAAAGTTTTAACAGAAATCTCAGAAGTAGTTCAATACTTGCAAACAAATAACATTACATCAGTTTTCTTCCAAACAACTTAACTTAACATCTCATAACATAAGTCCAATTTTTAACATAGGTTTAATATCCTTGAGTCTGTAATTTCTATATCCAATTCCTTAGCAGCTAAATCATCCAATTCTTGCTCAAGAAATTGCCTATTTACCTGCACAATCACCACTAGCTGCCTCATAAAAAGATGAGACACCCAATGGTATACAAACACACAAAGGGTCAGACTAAATTGTCTGGTATGAATAATCTTACTAAAAATTTAAATAGCTTTTAAAACAGAAAGAGTAAGCACTGTTTCTCTTGTATATATTCCTCTACCACCTGTGCATACTACAAAGCATAGACATACATGACTTAATAGATTATTTCAGAGAGCACAAACATATACTCTCTACAGGATACTTTAAATTAACCAACATGATTATCATTTTAATTATTTTCCTTACCTATAATCTTTTTGGCTATCAGGGATTTTCTTTTACCCAAACCTACCTGTGAACCATTCTTAAAATTCAATCTCAGGTATTTTATGATGGACTTTAGCTACTTTCTTTCTATTAAAACACACACTGTCTGGGACATATTCACTGTTAACCCAGCACACTCAGGCCCCTGGGTATAATCATACCATGTGTGAGCTTGCAATATTTCCCTTGCCAAGCCTTGCTTTGTAGCCCTAAGATCCAAATCCTTAGTTATTTTACTAAGTGTTATTTTCCCTCTTTCCCTCATTCATGCTAATCCCTTCTGCATCTCATACATCAACCAGAGAAAATAAATAACTCAACAATCATGCATATGTTCAAAGGATCAGATCATTTTTCCATAATCATAGATTTATTCACACAAGTTGGTTTGATTTCTCAGTGTACATATTATTTAAATCATGGGGTTTTTCTTTGGAGGAATTATGCCTATAAATATATGGTCTTATTCAGTTTGCCTTGCTATATCCATTGCCTCTGGATTAATCTGATACTCACAGATTCATAAGATCTGACCAAACCACAAGCTTCTAATCTTATTTGGATTTATTTGTAATCATAGAAGTTCATCACAAGTATAACTTTGCACTTCTATGTTACCCCATTTATTCCTGAGACATAAGCAGCAGCCTCTTTATGCTACAGTCTCATTTGTTTTTCATTTTTTAGACCATAGATTTATATCATATATTTCTGGAATCCTCATGAATTAATTTATATGCAGCAATCCCATAATCAATAAAACATTTCATTTCAAAAATAATCCATGATAACATAATTATTCAAGCAAGAAGTCACCAATATATTTTCTGGACATTTCACACACAATATTTAAACAGATCATCAACATTTTAATCTTATGAAACAACATAGATTAATCAAAAACATAAACCGTTTAGGCTGCCTCAGTATTCAGGACTTAATGCCAATTTTTAGTGAGATTACTCACCTTAATCCTTCTTTTCCTTTGATCTGCTACCTCCTACTTGTCTCCTTTTGCTAACTGCCTATATATATATTTTTTTTCTGTATATTATTATTTTTTTTAAAAGAAAAATGGTAACAGATCCTCTCACCCTTAACCCTCTTTTATACAAGACCTTGGCTGCCTCTAGGGTTTTAAGATTTTACCTAATGTTAATTTTACCCTACTACTTATGATCAGCCTTTCTTTCTATTTTCAAGAGTAGATGGGTAAATGGTCCCTGTTTTTATTAGCAGAAATTATATCTTACCCCGGTCACCTTATTTGCATGATTTCTGTTTTTCTTTTTAAAAAGCTAAGAAAATTGCTAAAAGTGGATAAAGTATATATTCAACAACTCATACTATTTTCATGCAACTTCTAATAATTTTCCTCAGCCAACATTTTGTTTAAAGTACCTTTTTAATACCCATGTTTATATTTCTGCCTAAGCCTTTATTTCCCTTACTCTAGACTTGTCTCAGTGGCACATTTATATCATGTCATGTTCATGTAATTATAGTTTATTCCAGCTTACAAACAAACTTTCTGCTTCTAAAAATTTTCAGAGATGTATGTACATGTGTATCATACCATCTTACATACATTTCAATACTTACTTAATGCATTTATGTCAACTTATCATATATACTTTTCCTAGACAACCAAAATAATTCAAACAAGTATATTAAATTATAAACTTGTTCATAAAATCAGGGTTACCACAGGTATCAGAGCCGTTGGTTAAGCGACAACCCTTGGCTCTGTTGGGAATTACTCGTTAGAGATAGAGTCAGTAGTACTCTAGAATGAGTGTAATAATAGATATGGGCGCGTATTAGTTAGTGAATATTTAATTTGTTTTGTATTGTGTTGACTTATCGGTTGATTGTTTATAGATTCTGGTCGGTGCAGTCTAGCTAACTATAATCGATAGGGGTTTCTAAACTCTTAAACAAGATAAACTGACACAATATTGTTTTTAAATAGGGTAAATGAAATAATTTTATCCAAAACTATTTTTGTATAGAAAAGAAATCATTTTCTATGAATTATTATTGTATATGGATGTTTGGTTGTTAGGAAGTGATAACATTGAAATATTATCATCGTTATATGAAAATTAAATAAGAAATAAAATGATATAACCAAAGATTTGGAGATAAATTCATTTGACAAATGAAATTTATAAATATGAATTGAAAGATAAGGAAATGAATTCATATATGAATGAGATTTGTAAATGTAAATTATAAGTGTGATCTACAATTTGAAATAGAATTCTAGAGAGAATATTTGAAAATAAATTCATTAATGGAATAATAAATGAGTTGATAACTTATACAATTTGAATTTTGATAGAATAAATTTAACTTAAAGGATGGAGTTAAATTAAAGTAAGTATAGGTGAATCAATTAAATAAAGTCAAAGTTGATTTGGAATAAGATTCAAATTGAAAAGAAATGAATTTGTGAATGTACTAATGAGGTTACATTTGTAAATAAATGAATTGGAAATAGAATAATGGAATGAGATCTGGATTTGAATCAAGTTGAAGAAAATCCAAACTTGGAAACAAATAAAATAAAGTGGATTGAATCCAAGTAAATTAATATGAAAATTAATTAATTCATGAAATAGGGAAGTTGAATTAGTTGAGTAAAAATTCAATTGTGAGTTAAATTTGCAGATAAAATTCAAGTAAGTAGAAATCAATTTCCAAATGAATGAATGGAATTTACAATTGCAAGTAAATGAAATTTAAACTGAATGTTAAACTTTGTTTTGAATTTGTTAGTAAATGAAATTTTAGTTGAATATTGGAAATTTAATTTGATTTTTGATAAACAAAGTGAAGTATTGAAATAAAATTAGTAAGTGAAACTTTGAAATGAATTCAAATGAAATGAATGTGAATATGAAATGAAAATTGAATAGAATCAATTGGAAATGAAATGAAAATTTAAAATAAATTGAATTGGTATCAATTTAAACTAGTTATAAACTAGAATGGATATTCAATTAAGTGAATATCATCGAATTGAATGGAAATGGTATGTGAATTAGTTGTAAGCAATTTAATTTGTATTAAAACCATATAAATTGCTAATGGAAATGATTTTGGATGTATTGCTAATGAAATCTATATATTTGTTATTGAAAATGAGTGAAATGTTAATAGATTTCCTATATTTGTCACTTACCTGTTTAAATTGAGTAAGTACAGGTTTTTGGAAGCCGTTTGGCTGGATTTGAGCACGCTAATATGCTAATAATAAACTGCTTTGCTTAAAAATGCTAAAAAGGTACGCCTACGCAATAAAAATAGGAAATATGAACTGTTTTCTGCTTTTCCGACCGAGTGGGTCAATGAATATATATTTATATCTTTTGTCAAATTGCAAAAGCTCCTCCGTACAAAGGAGATTCCGCCAAAATTTTCTGAAAATTTTGGGAGTTAGAAATTTTTTTTTGAAAATTTGAAAATTTTTGTTAACGGAAATTGATTTTCAAATTGTAATGGAAACGTAGGAATTGAACTAGAAAATGTAAACCATTGTTTTGGTTGAAGTTGTAAGCTTTGAAAAAAAAGTGAATATTGAATTTTCACTAAGTGAATTTTTGAAGATAAATGAATTCAAATAGAATTGAAATGGTAAATTGAATTCAAATGAAATTGAAAATGCAAAGTTGAATGGAAATGAATATATAACTTTGTTAGCGAAGTCAAAATAAATATAATAAGTATGTAAATACTTATATTAAACTTAAGAAATGGTAAAATTCTTAAGAAAATGGGTATTTGGAATCCAATAAGTTAATATTTGGATATTGCTGTTAAGTAAAGTATACAGAGATTATGAATGCTATAGGGAAATGGAATTGGATTTTGATTTTGAAGATAATTTAAATTGCTCGACAATAAGGTATGCATTTCAATTTCAGTAGGAAATTTGTTAAGTTTCTGATTTTGCCACTTGGAATTTTGTTTTCTATTGGGATTTGAAAGTCCGTAGGGACATTTTGTAGTTGTACCGAGTTAGCCGCACAAAGGAGACGCTGGCGAAATTTGAAAATTTAGAGAGTTAGAATTTTTTTTGAGAAATTGGGATAATTTAAAATTTGAATTCAAATTTAAATTTGAATTGTGAAGTAAATAAAGTTGTTTGGAAACTATGGTTAAGGTTTGGACAGTTAGTTGAAATGATGGTCTTTAATAAAAAAAAAGATTTGGTTGATAAGTTGATAAAACTGGTTGGATTTGAGAAAATAGTTAATGGGGATTGGATCATTCTTCTTTACTTGTAATTTCGGGACGAAATTCTTTTAAGGGGGGAAGATTGTAAAGACCCTTAATTTTTGACATTTGAAATGTGAATATTTAATTGAGTTTAAATATTCGAATGATGGTTTAATTTGAAATTCAAATATCAGAATGAATTTGGCGATTAAATTATTGAATTTAATTTACTGAAGTTGTGTAACATCCCGAAAATTTTCGACTTTCGAAAATTCAACATCGATACTCGCTTTATCGACTGCTGAGCCATCTAATGCCGGAAACCCGAAAAGTTATGGTTTTAAGAAAGAAGAAAAGGTAGAAAAAGATAGAAGAAAAAGAAAAGAAGAAGAACAGAACAACAATAGAAACAGAAAACAATATCAGAATCTTACACATCGCAGCGGAACAATATATAATAGATAAATGAATATCATTTAAAAACAAAAGAATTATATCTGTTATTACATTCCATCACATCATATCATCAGAGTCAATAAACAACAATGGACAGTTATATAAACTTGTCCTCATACAGAATACACAGCGGAATAGATACTATCAGATACAAATACTACGTCTCGTCATCCAGCTTGCTTCCAAAGCTCCAGAATATCCAGAATATCCTGATAACATAACTCTAGGCTGCCCGTGTGGAAATTGGTGGGCACCCAGAGTTTAGAAGGGAACAATAAACTCCGAGTCAGTCATGGTGACTGGTGTGAGATCGTAAAACAGTTATTCTTTAAAATAAACAACAGGAAGATTTTAAAGTAAATTTCGCAATGCTTTTTGGAAAATGAGACTACCATAAGACCTCCCACCACACACACAATGCAAACGTAGAATTGGAGGAGATTTCTTCTTATGATAGTCAAAGATGCTTACTACGCAAAATCAAATCATTTTGATATTATTTTTAGTGCATAGTGGAAAACATTTCGAAAGTACAATATAAATCTTAGCCAGCATAGGCATTCCGCACTTATGCCTACTATAGCTACTATGTTCAATAGCAGGTTACCGCCACATTCCATAGCAGGTAATACAACTAAAACCGTACAAGTCGCGTATTGTTTCTTTGGATTTCCAACAAATGGCCAGGCTAAGGAACTTCCTATCCACGATGGGTACGTCCCTGGAATAGACGACCCGAGAACCTAACCAGATCTCTGCCAACACAAGGCCGGGTTACCTCTGCAAAAATAGGTAACTACTGACACGCGTATGCCATCCCCCGATCGTCACCGATCTTCCCGAGGATCCCCGATTCGCAACAAACCACATAGTAAAAATAATGTAGTAACCACAGAGGTTAAGTATCTGGGCTCCATACCATGATACCACCTTTATCCAGAAGGAATGACATACACTAAGGGGCGCTACTCCCTAGAACCTTACTGCATCCTTCCTGTTTCGACCATTTCCGGGGTGTGAGGCTCGACGAAGTCTCGTCCACAAAGCTACGCTTTCTCAAAAAGCCCTGCTTCGGGTCAAACAAAATGATCAACCTATGATCACAAAGATATAAGATCAAACAAATGATCATATCGCAAATGATCAAACACTGATCATTTCACAGCAACACTCAGTATGCCACGTTACCAAATTGGGATATATCGCTGATAAATTTCAACTACATAACCTCTAAGCTCGTACGTCTCAGAGAAGGGTGTTAAGCTAAGAGAATAAATTCTCCGCCACCAACAGAAATGTATTTGAAAGAAATCAGCTTTATATCTCAAATTGTAACGTCAGACACACAATCCATACAAGTCTGTTCCGGGATCGAACAGAACCGAAGGCACTTCTCACGAAGCCCTTGCAATTCCGGATAAATTTCAATCACGTCAGGATTTCCCGTCACTAAGGGTGATAAAACCTCTAAATCGGAGATCACCCGATGTAGAGTAACTCGACGGTAATCCTTCCGTTTTCAAAAATATCCGGTCTTCAACACCGGTCTTCGAATGCAATTCATAACGACGTATCACATATTCGGAATGGATTATACGACCCCATGGTCCTTTCCCGGCTAACCCGAATAGTGAGCGATTATTCAAAAATAAGTGTGGCATTCAAATTCATCCAATTCACAACAAATACCTACTCAAGGTAATTATTGATAGTCGGTTATTTAACTATCAATAAAGATGCGCAACATCATCAGATTCCAAATAATTTTTCCCAAATTATTTTATCTTCCAAAATATCCTTTACTAGATATAAAATTTCCACACTTAATCATTTGAAAACAATTTCAAATTAATTTCCACATTTCAATTTATCTTTAAAAGATAAAATCTCAAAACAGTTCATTTCGTATTGGAAAAGCATTTCCATACTTATTAAATAATAAGTATTTCACAATCATTTATTTTCAACACTTGGAAAATATTCGATATACTTAAATCAAATTAAGTATATATTTCATTCTTTAAGGAAATCTATTTTCTATAACAACATCAATTTGAGTCAAAACGAATGTTACGTAAAACATCGTTACGACGACTCAAAAATCACTAGTATAGGGGTTCGAAATTAAAATAGATATGTAAATCCCAATACTAGATAAAAACCATTTCCTTTCGGAAATCATTTACTATAACAACAGTGTTATAGTCCACCATTTCCTTAAATTTCTCGAGAACGTCTATTTCAACAAGAACTGTTGAAATCTATGTTTTCGATATTTAACACATTTTTAAAACATCGTTAAAAACAATTTAACTTCATTTTTAAAATATCACTTCTTCAAAAATGAATCCATTTTATTCAATAATATATTCACTGTCCAAAATCGTGAATATATCTTCTTTAATAATCTTCCATATTTAATTTATCAAATTCAATCTATTTCGAATTTATAAACACGTTTATAAATTCTATTTCCATTTATAAAAACTACAGTTTATAAATCTTCTTTATTAACTAGTTCGATTCATAACTCAATTTTTATACTAACGGTCCATCTTATAAGTTAATACTTATAATTCATTTATTTTCAAAAATCGTTCTTTTAAAACTTTACAATTGTAAAGTTCATCCCTTTATAAATCATTTTAACATCATTTCCATTTTAAATTCACATTTCCTTATTTCAATTGGATTCATTTTTCCAAATATTCACTTTTGAATCTAAAATCGGATTTCAAATTAATTCCTAATTATACTTTAACTCCAAATCAATTACAAATTGATTTCTAAATTTATTTTCACTACTAAAATAAATTCTTATTCTTTTCAAATTATACAATATCCTGTTTTTAAAGGGATTCTTCAAATTGAGATCATTTTACATTGATTTCCTAAATTATTTCAATTTACCAATTAAATTCCTAATTGGATTTCCAACTTATCTCTTTTTAAATAAATTCCTTTTTAAAGAAAACAAATTTCAATTGTTTCTTTCAATCTATTTTAAAATCCAAATTTTAAATTAAATTCTTCAAATTGTAATCACTATTTTACGAAATCCATTTATTTAACATTTTTACTTTATTCTGGAATTTATTCAATACGATTATACTTTAAAAATTCCTTTCTTCAAAATTTCTTCAATTTTCAAAAATTGATCCACTTAGAAATTTTCTACTTGAATTTCAAAAATTCAATTTCGTTTATCTTTGGAATCCAATGATGTCAAAACATCCATTCAGCTAAATTTTAGCTTTCAAACAATTTCCAGATATCAATATGATTAATAGCATCACTATAATCATTCACAAATTCATATCACAATAGAAATAAATTCAATCAATGTGAGGGGTCCAGTTGGATCCCTCCAACCTGTTTTCCTGCATCCAAAGATGTTAGCACAATACCAATTCCGCTCCAGTACGGAATTATCGCGGTATATAGGTTTTTTATAAATCCGCTTACTAACGGCGCAATAGGGTCTCATCCGCTATACGAGGCGGGAAAATCATCAATCCAATATATACATATGCCAATATGTATATATTGCTATATATAATAGATATATCCTACTATATCTAATATCACATCCAAAAAGCAATCAATAACTGCAAAAATTCCACTTTTAAATCGAGTGAGAAAATCTCACCTTAGCTTTTTATTTTGCAATCCATTTTGAATCCAACTTGTTTCTCCACAGTTTAACCTTGTATAAGCAATTATACAATTTTATTAATATTTGAACAAATCGAATAATAAATTTTCATTTTGTAATTTTAATGATTCAATAATCTCATTTCAAACTAATTCTCCTTAACAATTTTATTCAACTAAAGTTTTTAGTTTAAAAATTAAATTTTCTTCTTTAATCATTTTCTAACCATAAATTACTTTAAAATTATACTAGTAAATATGTATGTACATATTCTCCCTTATTCCCAAAATAAAATATATAAACTTCAACCTTTTTAAAAATCCTACTTCATTCTTTCAAAATCTTATTATTATCATTTTTTTTTTAAACTGCATACATTTTTTTCAATTTGAAACAAAAATCATTCCTATGTAAATACTTTGTTTATTCACATATAAGCTTTACTGTAAAATAACTTTTACACATTATACATACATATATAAATTTGCTTATATGAAATTAAAATAAGTTAATTAAATTCTATACCTCACAGCAAACATATCATATACTTATTTATTTTTATCCCAAACTGCCTATACATACCAAACATCTCTCATTTATTAAATTACACTGTCCTAAAATAAATTTAAATTAAAATTTGAATATGATGTACCAGCAAGAAAAAATTGAGGAAGACAAATATCGATTACCTCACTGACAACTCGAACGAACCCAGGTCGAAATCGCGGCCTCGCCATCGCCTGCCCACGCGAACGAAAACCAATGCCACTGCCTCGAGCACCATCGCAGGCCCAAGCCTTATCCTCCTTCGCCATCGATTTGACATCGCCCAGGAATGCTTCACCTTCCCAGCATTCGATTGAAGCCTCTAGACTCCAAATCGACATTGCCTGCACATCACCAGCAATCGCCTACACGCGAACTCGAGTCGCGAACCAGATTCGATCGAGTCTCCCCAAATTCGTCGCCACCCAACAACCTCGTGCCCGCGCCTCTGTCGATGCCTCGCATGGCCCACGCGACCACAAATCCAATCGCGACACGTGATCAATGCTGCCGCCGCGTTCGCGCGCCCTAGCTTCAGCTCGCGACGAACCCCCACGCGAGCCCTAGTCGCTGCCTCGTCTCCGCTTTGATTCGATTGAAAGTCGCGATGATTCGCGAGTTTGAGGGAGCGGCCATTTTAATTTGATTTGGTCGAGAGGTTTTTTTTTTTTTTTCTTTTCTCAGATTGATCTTGAACGAGAGAGGGATTTTAAAAATCTGATGAAGTATGGTTTGCACGTTTTAGCTCCGTGATATTTGGCGTGTTTATAGGGAAGATAACGTGTAATATTAATTTATATAAATATAAATTTTAAATTTGAATTCGTCTTAAAATTTTAACGCGTTTATTCATCGTACGGTTACATAACAACTCTGATCAATACGAAATTTGAAATCCGCCGATAATTTAACGTTACGGACCCAATGGAACTGGTTTCGTCGAATTCCGAGACTGTGCCTCGGACGGCTATTTTAAAATTCGATTCGAACGATTTAATTCTCAAAACTGAACAAAACAGTTTTAAATTCGATTCTGAAGCTTCTGTTATTGTAACAACCCGCAAATTCGTAGCAATTAATTATCGACACTAGGTGATTAAATCGTTCGCCAATTCTTATTGGAATTTTATCGAGTTGAAATTCTTTTGAAAAATGGTTGAGAAATTGTTGATGGGCTTTAAACTTTAGGCCCATACCTTTTTCTTTTGATACCGTGATAAGGGTATTACCCGTTCCCCCTTTCTAATTTCCTTCCATTCTCATTCGAACCCTAAAAACAAACGAAAGAAAAAATAAATGGCGGCTTTGTTCTTCGATTCTTCGATCTGAAAATTAGGGCTTTGATGTTTTCTTGTCGTCTGATGCTTTGTCGAGCTCGATTGCCTTGAGATAGTTTCGTTCTCTTCTTCGCTTGCTCCTTGGGACTCTGTTACCAATTGAAGCTTCTGCTTCGATCTTTGATTTGAAAATTTGAGCTTGGCCTCGTCTTCGTTCCTCTACGAATTAGGGCATTCTCAATTAGCTTCGTCGATCGTCTTCCTCTTTGCTCTCTGAAGATTAGGGATTTGCGAATATTCGAAGGCGTCGTTCATTTGGTGCTTGCGACTCCTTCTCTCGAGCTCGTCGCCGCTTCGAAGCAAGGTGAGTAATCACATCTAATTCAAAGCTTAAGTATAGAGTTTGAATCCTTGTTTGAAATTGTCGATCCCTTTTTGCTCGATTGTTCGACTTCGTTTGTTGCTTGAGATTTATCTGGCTTCTTCATTTCGAATATATTGTTCGACTTTGATTACTGTCTTAGCGTGACCACCACGGCTTTGAATAGTTGCAGATATCTGCAATTTTGGTACAGTATGATTTATGTTGTTTTGTATTGATTTTGAACTGTTTGATCGTGCTTACACTTCACTTCGTTCACTGTGACTTGTTCGTATAATTCAATTTCGCCTTGCCTTGACAATGGCTTCGGCACTTGATATTGATCGAACTTGTTTGGTTGACTTCGCCATTGGCTTGTGTTTTTTTTGATAAGATACTGCAGTTCCATTTCCCTGTAGCATACCGTGGCTTGTGATAATGTTGTCCTCGACTTGATTTTTGGTGATGTTAATTCCCCTATGAACTTGTTTTGTTCACTGAGCCTTTGGTTCTTGATGTTGTTTCTCGGTTCTGAATCTGTTCATTCATGGCTTTAAGTAAACCCAGGCATGTCTGACTTTTGTTGTGTATTGGCTTTACTTGAAGTTGTAGCTTGTACTTTTATTGTTTCCAGTATGCATTAATGCCAGTTTGTTGTTGACTATGGCCTAGACATTGATATGTTGATACTTTGTTGTCACTGCATGCTGTAGTTATTCATATCCCCGTTAACTTGCATCTACTTGAAGTTCTGTATATGGTAGCTTGATCATTTTACTTTGTCCACTGCCTTGATATTCTGTTACTGGTGCCTTCTTGAATCTGTGTACATGTTGCCTGAGATGTGTATACTTGATGCCTCGATGGTGTAGATTCTATGTACATGCTTCCCTTGTGAGCTGTAGCCTGTTTCATTTAGGTTGGCATTTTGTAGCTTGATTTTGCTTTGTGAACTTCTGGATCTCCTCTGTGTCTTTATCACTGATTTGGTTTGAAACTACCTGTGGCCGTAATTTAGTTCGAAACTTAGGTACTGATCAAATTCATTTCTGAACATATTTTGATCTCTTTGTATTACTGTGCATTGAGCATTGTTCGAACTTCAGTGCAGGTATCATTTGCATGACCGTTGCATATGTGACTCTGTCCACTGTTGCATTATGTGTACCTGTTGATCATGTCACTCCTTTGATTTGTGATTCACTTCATGTTGCCTCGACTCTCTGTGTTGCTCTGGCCCTGTTGCATACATGTGCTTTATAGGTTGGTTCAGTCTGTGGTCTTCATTAGACTTTTTGTGCAGTTTTGGGTTTCCAGTTGTCTGGTTCCTTTGTTTGGCTGGGTCATCATACATGCACCCGCCATGTGCAGTTCATTGCTGCACATCTGGAACATTTTGTCCGTGTGCAGTCTTCTCATGTGCACTTGCTCATGTGAGCTGAACTGTTTCGGGGTGCACTTACTCTTTCACTGGGTACACTGTTTCATTTCACTGATGCAGCCTTGCCCTTAAATACTAGTGGTGGCTGCATTTTCGTAGCAGTTTTACCCTTGTCCCTTGTGGTGACTTTTTATTCTGTTGTGGCGAGGCAGTGCACGCGTGCGTGCACTGCAGCCACACCGAATTGACAGATTTTAATCGATATCTCTTTTGTTCTTAATTCATCGATCTATTGCGTAATTCGTAGGCTGTATTGGCGAGGCAGTACACGTTAGCGTGTACTGCAGCCAATTAGCATTGATATTTTTAAAATTTACATTTCAATTGCTTAAACTGCTTTGGACTTCTGTTTTGTGGATTAACACTGTTTAGTGTATATCTGCCGTTATCCAATTCTCGTATCGAGAGTTGGATATACGAGATTTCTGTGACTGTCATCTATATTGAGATTGATTATTATTGCTTCTATGCTCTAATAACTGATTTTGAATTAGACTGATCCGAGTATTATTTTCTTTTGAATGTAATACTCGGGTCAGACCGAGTATTTACAGGTTGTAGATTTTTAGCTTTGGGTTGCTGCTAGAGCTATGAAGACTTTTTACATCATTTGAAGTGGTCTTCGTCTTGTTGTAGTAGTCTGTGTGTCTGTTGTAAGATGATAATGTATTCATGTATATTAGTCGATAATGTACTTGTATATATAACTTCTTGAGTCGACAATTGTAGTTGTATCATTTGTATTGTGTCAAATGTATTGTAACTGATATCAGTTATTGTATATATGAGACTTTTCGTTCCATCTTTATTCCGCATTTATGTTATCTGTGTTATTTTTATATCTATTGTCCTAAACTATTATAGCCACTGTGTAGTAGCTTTGAGTTTGTATCGGTATGTCGGTATTCCTCTAAAAAATGAAATGCAATGTTTTATTATCTGACATATCGGTGCTCGCACAAGGCAATTACATAGAGGGTCGCTCCTCAACAGCCTTATTCTCCGTGCTAGTTGACAGCACTACACCGTAGTGTTCTTGGCTAGTGTGGGTATAGAGGTGGGGCGTCACAGCTTGGTATCAGAGCCTGGGGTTTAGGACAATTATAAAACATAACTTAGATGGAGCATGTGTTACAACTATTTGTCGATGTTTTATCTCTCATCTTTACATATGATTATTTTTGACTGTTAGGTATGAATTTCTAACGCTTATTCTTGTGTTTTCGGCTTTGAATTGATTTAGCCGATGTTGATTTTGTTTTAATTTGGCAAATTAAAGCCATTTTGACTTTTGGACTTTGTTCCACTTTTGTCTATGCTATGAGTGTCATTGTGTACCTGTTACACTGTGATGAAAAATAGCTGGACCAGTTGCAAATTGAGTGATTTTGATTTCTCATTCACATCTAGTTTGAATCTCAGCGATTTTGAACTTGATATTTTGTGTTTTCCTCATCTTGAATTCCATTCGACTTCGGTCACTTTGTTTTTTGAGAAATTGTTAATTTCTTGATTTTCAAGACTCTGATTTTATTTGCCGTTGGTTTCTTTGATAATGATGATTGATTCATTTTGTACTCGACTGCGGCTATTAACTGTTGGCTTCGACATTGACTTGATTCTTACTTTTGTTGAAGTCAATTATGCATTTCTACTCGTTTTGCTTTGTTTTTCCAGTTGATATCGATTCTTCTTTCCTATTTAGTTGTTATCACCTTTATTGATTTTGATAACTTCTATTTTCTGGAATTTTTGGGTGTTCCTATTTTAATAAATTCAGTATCGATTTCTTTGGATTCCATTCACATCTTCGTATGTGAATTCTTGTGATTGATTGTTTCTACAATCATTTTTGTGATTTGTCACTTTAAAAATATAAAGGTTTTCTATACTAGTAGTAAATATTAAAATCCTTTTCTCCAAACGATTTCAAAAATTATTTTACTACAAAGCACTTTTCCTAAATCGTTTTCCAATCTATTAATATATACAAGCCTTTATTTCACTCGTATGAGAAATTGAATTAAACGGCCTAGTAAAACAAGTGGTATGAAACGCTTGCGTTTACTTCGTCGGTTAACTCCTGGACTTGTTCGATTGAACCCTTTTCGTGACAATTTCCTAGTGAAGATTTACAGCTTGTTCGTAAATATTTAAGTTAAGCAAGTGGTTATGGGACATGAAGCTAAACTCATATATTTACTAGCTTGGTGTGATTGACACTTCTTTATGATCATGACGATCATTTTTATGATTTAGACTGGACCTCATCGGTGTGATTTCGTCTCACACATATCTCTTGGGCTTTGAGGATTGTCTAGACACCAGTGTGTGATTTCGTCTCACACATATTGCACGGTTAGACTAGGCCTCATCGGTGTGATTTCGTCTCACACATATCTCTTGGGCTTTGAGGGTTGTCTGGATACTCTTTGTGTGATTTTTATGATTTAGACTAGCAACTGTGCGATGTCTCTTTGTCTGCGAGGGAGACTAAACCCCGCTTTGTTGTAGGGTAGCGCCCTACGGTCTTCGGGCCATTCCTGTGTGAAAATTTAATGGATAGCTTCCATGAGATAGCGTCTCGTCATGTGATACCGGTCGGTGAGTTTTCATACTCCCATTTTTGTGATAGGCCTTTCCCCTTTTCTTTTTATGATTTAGACTAGCGATTATGCGATGTCTCTTTGTCTGCGAGGGAGACTAGACCCCGCTTTGTTGTAGGGTAGCGCCCTACGGTCTTCGGACCATTCCTGTGTGAAACTTTATTGGTTAGCCACCAAGAGATAGCGTCTCGTTCATGTGATACCGGTGTTTTGGAGTTTTCATACTCCCATTTTTATGCTAGGCCTTCCCCCCTTCATGTGTTTTCTGGATTTCTTGTGATGATTTCTAGAATTTGTGCTTCACCAATTTTCGTGATTTCTATTGACAAGTTTCGTCAATTTATGTGTATTGGTGAATTCATGTGTTATTGACTTGTTATGAATACAAGTTTAGGGTATGATATCCCTTTCTATCTTTGAGAAGATTCTTGTGACATCTTTGATGAATGAAAATTCATTTGGTATTATATTTTGGTGCCAGTTATTTTAATGGGACTTTGACGTGTTAACTTCGGTAACCGTCAATTTTAAAATGAATTTACAAGCGGTTCTCCCGCAACACTGATATTGCTAATTTAATCACGTGTTTTCAAAATTCTTTATTTTTTTAAAAGTTGTTTCAAAAATATAAATTAAAATTGTTTTCAAAAATTTTACAGTTTACAATTTTCAAAAGAACGAGGAAGCGATTTAAACGTTTCAGCAAAATCGAGGACTATGACCCCTTTCTTTTACTGATTCGCTTAATTCCGGACTTGTCCGTTTGAGAATGTGAAATGTTATTTTTTTTAAAACACACAATTCTGCACTTTCAAGAAAACGATAAAGAGATTTAAACGATTTAGCAAAAGTAAGGAGTATGGAACCATACTTTTACTACTTCGGTTAATTCCGGACTCGTTAATTGAATATTTATGACTTCTGATTATCGTTTTTGATAATCAGATATTTGTGAAATTTGATTATCGTTTAAGATAATTAAATATTTTTCGATTTGATTAATCGAATATTTGTGTTTCTGATTATCGTTTTTGATAATCAGATATTTGTGAAATTTGATTATCATTTAAGATAATTAAATATTTTTCGATTTGATTAATCGAATATTTGTGTTTCTGATTATCGTTTTTGATAATCAGATATTTGTGAAATTTGATTATCGTTTAAGATAATTAAATATTTTTCGATTTGATTAATCGAATATTTGTGTTTCTGATTATCGTTTTTGATAATCAGATATTTGTAAAATTTGATTATCGTTTAAGATAATTAAATATTTTTCGATTTGATTAATCGAATATTTGTGTTTCTGATTATCGTTTTTGATAATCAGATATTTGTGAAATTTGATTATCGTTTAAGATAATTAAATATTTTTCGATTTGATTAATCGAATATTTGTGTTTCTGATTATCGTTTTTGATAATCAGATATTTGTAAAATTTGATTATCGTTTAAGATAATTAAATATTTTTCGATTTGATTAATCGAATATTTGTGTTTCTGATTATCGTTTTTGATAATCAGATATTTGTGAAATTTGATTATCATTTGAGATAATTAAATATTTTTCGATTTGATTAATCGAATATTTGTGTTTCTGATTATCGTTTTTGATAATCAGATATTTGTGAAATTTGATTATCATTTAAGATAATTAAATATTTTTCGATTTGATTAATCGAATATTTGTGTTTCTGATTATCGTTTTTGATAATCAGATATTTGTAAAATTTGATTATCATTTGAGATAATTAAATATTTTTCGATTTGATTAATCGAATATTTGTGTTTCTGATTATCGTTTTTGATAATCAGATATTTGTGAAATTTGATTATCATTTAAGATAATTAAATATTTTTCGATTTGATTAATCGAATATTTGTGTTTCTGATTATCGTTTTTGATAATCAGATATTTGTAAAATTTGATTATCATTTGAGATAATTAAATATTTTTCGATTTGATTAATCGAATATTTGTGTTTCTGATTGTCGTTTTTGATAATCAGATATTTGTGAAATTTGATTATCATTTAAGATAATTAAATATTTTTCGATTTGATTAATCGAATATTTGTGTTTCTGATTATCGTTTTTGATAATCAGATATTTGTAAAATTTGATTATCATTTGAGATAATTAAATATTTTTCGATTTGATTAATCGAATATTTGTGTTTCTGATTGTCGTTTTTGATAATCAGATATTTGTGAAATTTGATTATCGTTTAAGATAATTAAATATTTTTCGATTTGATTAATCGAATATTTGTGTTTCTGATTATCGTTTTTGATAATCAGATATTTGTGAAAATTCGATTATCATTTTAGATGATTGAATATTTGCGATTTTGAGATTCGATCTTCGTCTTTTTCTCTGACGATTCAGGTGAGTAATTTGATTTACTCACATTCAATTCGTGCAGTACGTGATTTCTGCTCTGATTCCTTTTCTTTCAATTGCTAGAACTCGATTTATTCTTGCTTTTGATAGTCGTCTGATTTTGATTCCTTGATCCCCTCGAAGTTGATTCTTTTGATTTTAAGCAATCGAACCTTTTGATTCTATATCTGATACTTCCATAATTCTAATGCTTCTCCCTGTTGACCTTTGCTTTGCTTATGCATTCGACATTGCCTTGTTCTGATGGTTGTTACCTTTTGTCCATTTATTCCTTATGATTGCGAGGACGCAATTTCTTTAAGGAGGGGAGTCTGTAACAACCCGCAAATTCGTAGCAATTAATTATCGACACTAGGTGATTAAATCGTTCGCCAATTCTTATTGGAATTTTATCGAGTTGAAATTCTTTTGAAAAATGGTTGAGAAATTGTTGATGGGCTTTAAACTTTAGGCCCATACCTTTTTCTTTTGATACCGTGATAAGGGTATTACCCGTTCCCCCTTTCTAATTTCCTTCCATTCTCATTCGAACCCTAAAAACAAACGAAAGAAAAAATAAATGGCGGCTTTGTTCTTCGATTCTTCGATCTGAAAATTAGGGCTTTGATGTTTTCTTGTCGTCTGATGCTTTGTCGAGCTCGATTGCCTTGAGATAGTTTCGTTCTCTTCTTCGCTTGCTCCTTGGGACTCTGTTACCAATTGAAGCTTCTGCTTCGATCTTTGATTTGAAAATTTGAGCTTGGCCTCGTCTTCGTTCCTCTACGAATTAGGGCATTCTCAATTAGCTTCGTCGATCGTCTTCCTCTTTGCTCTCTGAAGATTAGGGATTTGCGAATATTCGAAGGCGTCGTTCATTTGGTGCTTGCGACTCCTTCTCTCGAGCTCGTCGCCGCTTCGAAGCAAGGTGAGTAATCACATCTAATTCAAAGCTTAAGTATAGAGTTTGAATCCTTGTTTGAAATTGTCGATCCCTTTTTGCTCGATTGTTCGACTTCGTTTGTTGCTTGAGATTTATCTGGCTTCTTCATTTCGAATATATTGTTCGACTTTGATTACTGTCTTAGCGTGACCACCACGGCTTTGAATAGTTGCAGATATCTGCAATTTTGGTACAGTATGATTTATGTTGTTTTGTATTGATTTTGAACTGTTTGATCGTGCTTACACTTCACTTCGTTCACTGTGACTTGTTCGTATAATTCAATTTCGCCTTGCCTTGACAATGGCTTCGGCACTTGATATTGATCGAACTTGTTTGGTTGACTTCGCCATTGGCTTGTGTTTTTTTTGATAAGATACTGCAGTTCCATTTCCCTGTAGCATACCGTGGCTTGTGATAATGTTGTCCTCGACTTGATTTTTGGTGATGTTAATTCCCCTATGAACTTGTTTTGTTCACTGAGCCTTTGGTTCTTGATGTTGTTTCTCGGTTCTGAATCTGTTCATTCATGGCTTTAAGTAAACCCAGGCATGTCTGACTTTTGTTGTGTATTGGCTTTACTTGAAGTTGTAGCTTGTACTTTTATTGTTTCCAGTATGCATTAATGCCAGTTTGTTGTTGACTATGGCCTAGACATTGATATGTTGATACTTTGTTGTCACTGCATGCTGTAGTTATTCATATCCCCGTTAACTTGCATCTACTTGAAGTTCTGTATATGGTAGCTTGATCATTTTACTTTGTCCACTGCCTTGATATTCTGTTACTGGTGCCTTCTTGAATCTGTGTACATGTTGCCTGAGATGTGTATACTTGATGCCTCGATGGTGTAGATTCTATGTACATGCTTCCCTTGTGAGCTGTAGCCTGTTTCATTTAGGTTGGCATTTTGTAGCTTGATTTTGCTTTGTGAACTTCTGGATCTCCTCTGTGTCTTTATCACTGATTTGGTTTGAAACTACCTGTGGCCGTAATTTAGTTCGAAACTTAGGTACTGATCAAATTCATTTCTGAACATATTTTGATCTCTTTGTATTACTGTGCATTGAGCATTGTTCGAACTTCAGTGCAGGTATCATTTGCATGACCGTTGCATATGTGACTCTGTCCACTGTTGCATTATGTGTACCTGTTGATCATGTCACTCCTTTGATTTGTGATTCACTTCATGTTGCCTCGACTCTCTGTGTTGCTCTGGCCCTGTTGCATACATGTGCTTTATAGGTTGGTTCAGTCTGTGGTCTTCATTAGCCTTTTTGTGCAGTTTTGGGTTTCCAGTTGTCTGGTTCCTTTGTTTGGCTGGGTCATCATACATGCACCCGCCATGTGCAGTTCATTGCTGCACATCTGGAACATTTTGTCCGTGTGCAGTCTTCTCATGTGCACTTGCTCATGTGAGCTGAACTGTTTCGGGGTGCACTTACTCTTTCACTGGGTACACTGTTTCATTTCACTGATGCAGCCTTGCCCTTAAATACTAGTGGTGGCTGCATTTTCGTAGCAGTTTTACCCTTGTCCCTTGTGGTGACTTTTTATTCTGTTGTGGCGAGGCAGTGCACGCGTGCGTGCACTGCAGCCACACCGAATTGACAGATTTTAATCGATATCTCTTTTGTTCTTAATTCATCGATCTATTGCGTAATTCGTAGGCTGTATTGGCGAGGCAGTACACGTTAGCGTGTACTGCAGCCAATTAGCATTGATATTTTTAAAATTTACATTTCAATTGCTTAAACTGCTTTGGACTTCTGTTTTGTGGATTAACACTGTTTAGTGTATATCTGCCGTTATCCAATTCTCGTATCGAGAGTTGGATATACGAGATTTCTGTGACTGTCATCTATATTGAGATTGATTATTATTGCTTCTATGCTCTAATAACTGATTTTGAATTAGACTGATCCGAGTATTATTTTCTTTTGAATGTAATACTCGGGTCAGACCGAGTATTTACAGGTTGTAGATTTTTAGCTTTGGGTTGCTGCTAGAGCTATGAAGACTTTTTACATCATTTGAAGTGGTCTTCGTCTTGTTGTAGTAGTCTGTGTGTCTGTTGTAAGATGATAATGTATTCATGTATATTAGTCGATAATGTACTTGTATATATAACTTCTTGAGTCGACAATTGTAGTTGTATCATTTGTATTGTGTCAAATGTATTGTAACTGATATCAGTTATTGTATATATGAGACTTTTCGTTCCATCTTTATTCCGCATTTATGTTATCTGTGTTATTTTTATATCTATTGTCCTAAACTATTATAGCCACTGTGTAGTAGCTTTGAGTTTGTATCGGTATGTCGGTATTCCTCTAAAAAATGAAATGCAATGTTTTATTATCTGACATATCGGTGCTCGCACAAGGCAATTACATAGAGGGTCGCTCCTCAACAGCCTTATTCTCCGTGCTAGTTGACAGCACTACACCGTAGTGTTCTTGGCTAGTGTGGGTATAGAGGTGGGGCGTCACAGCTATCTTCAGTAATATCAATACGAATTTTAAAAGCTTTTGAAATATTTTTCTTCAGCCTAAAAATTGAAGATTCAAATTTTTATTCAGCATTCACTAGATTAAATTTTATAATTTAATCGCCAATTTCAAACTTAGATCGGGGATTCAAATTAAATCATCGTTCAAATATTTAAAATTAATTAAATATTCTCAATTTAATTTGTTCGAAATTCAGGGTCGTTACAGACTTCCCCCCTTAAAAGAATTTCGTCCTCGAAATTACAAGTTAGGAAAAGTGGTCCTTAACTCGTCTACTCTTTTTCACAATCTAATAGTTTTATCAATTTTTCAAAACAAATCTTTCTATTAAAGATTCGTTCTCATTTCTACTAACTTTCCAACTCCCATTATAAGTTTCAACAACATTGCTTTACTTCAAAATTCTAATTCGAGTTTAAATTCAAATTTTAAACTTTCAAAATTTTCTAACACTCGAAATTTTCGAAAAATTTCGCCAGCGTCTCCTTTGCGCGGCTAATACGGTACGACTACAAAACGTCCCTACGGACTCTCAGATTTCAAAAAGAAAAAGAAACAGCCAAGCGGCTAGACAAGAAATCATCAAAAACTCATATTCGAATTTAAATACATACCTTTTCGAGCAATTCAAATTTATCTTCGAAATCAAAATTCCATTCCCTCTATACCTGTATATCTACTAGCCATAATATCTAGTTATAACATCCAACCATTTTGCAAATTTTATTACAAACTTCTAATATCAACTTCTTATACCATTTTTAGTTTACTGTAGAAGTTATATCCATTATCATTCAATTTCACATTTCACATTCATTTGAATTTAATCTACACTTTCAACCTAATTTAGATTCAGTTTACTTCTGAATATTGAATTTCATCAATTATCTATAGTTCACTTCAAACTAATCTTAAAGCTTCATTTTATTTCACACAATTCAAATTTGTTTCAACATTCAGTTTCAATTTTATTCACTTACAATTGTAAATTCCATTCATTTGAAATTTATTTCTTCTTACTTGAATTTATTTGCAATTCCGAACCATTCTTTTATTTAGTTCACAATTCAAGTTTCAATTTAACTAATTCAACTTCCAATTTCAGTTTCATTTAATTGATTCACCTGTACTTACAATTTCAAATTGATTCATTCATTCACAATTTTATTTTCATAATTCAATACTCAATTCCAGAGTCTTTTCAACCTTTTCAAAACCATTTTTTTTTTTTGAAAACAATTCAAATCATCCTTTGAATTTTCAAAACAAAACCCAAATTTTCCAAACTCTTCCATTTAAAACAATTTGGCAGCAATTCCTCTTTTGGAAACCCGAAAATGAACACCGATAGTGTCGCGATCACCAATCGGAATTATTTTCCAGCGACCGAAAAGAGTTTAGAGCTTTTCATTCTTCAAAACATTTTTCAAACCTTTGAATTCCATTTTCAAATCAAAAAGATTTTTAAACTTTCCAAATCTTCAAAATTTCAAATTCTTTTCAAAACATTTCCAAAAACTTCTCTGGAATTCCGTTTTAAATTATAAGTCACATTTATAATTTATATTCTTAAATTTCATTCGTATACGAATTTTATTTCTTAAATCTTTGGTTATTACTTTATTTCTTATTCAATTTCTATATAACAATGATAATATGTCAATGCTATTATTTTATAACAACCAAACATCCATATACTATAGTACTTCATAGAAAATCGCTTCTTTTCTATACAAAAATAGTTTTGGGCAAAATTATTTCATTTACCCCATTTTAAACAATACTGTGTCGGTTTATCTTGTTTAAGAGTTTAGAAACCCCTATCGATTACAGTTAGCTAGACTGCACCGACCAGAATCCATAAACAATCAACCGATAAGTCAACACAATACAAAACAATTTTATATTCAAATAACAAATACGCGCTCATATCTATTATTACACTCAACTCATTCTAGAGTACTGCTGACTCTATCTCTAATGAGTAACACCCAACAGAGCAGGGTTGTCGCTTAACCATATGCTCTGATACCAAATGTAACATCCCGAAAATTTTTGACTTTCGAAAATTCAACATCGATACTCGCTTTATCGACTGCTGAGCCATCGAATGCCGGAAACCCGAAAAGTTATGGTTTTAAGAAAGAAGAAAAGGTAGAAAAAGATAGAAGAAAAAGAAAAGAAGAAGAACAGAACAACAATAGAAACAGAAAACAATATCAGAATCTTACACATCGCAGCGGAACAATATATAATAGATAAATGAATATCATTTAAAAACAAAAGAATTATATCTGTTATTACATTACATCACATCATATCATCAGAGTCAATAAACAACAATGGACAGTTATATAAACTTGTCCTCATACAGAATACACAGCGGAATAGATACTATCAGATACAAATACTACGTCTCGTCATCCAGCTTGCTTCCAAAGCTCCAGAATATCTAGAATATCCTGATAACATAACTCTAGGCTGCCCGTGTGGAAATTGGTGGGCACCCAGAGTTTAGAAGGGAACAATAAACTCCGAGTCAGTCATGGTGACTGGTGTGAGATCGTAAAACAGTTATTCTTTAAAATAAACAACAGGAAGATTTTAAAGTAAATTTCGCAATGCTTTTTGGAAAATGAGACTACCATAAGACCTCCCACCACACACACAATGCAAACGCAGAATTGGAGGAGATTTCTTCTTATGATAGTCAAAGATGCTTACTACGCAAAATCAAATCATTTTGATATTATTTTTAGTGCATAGTGGAAAACATTTCGAAAGTACAATATAAATCTTAGCCAGCATAGGCATTCCGCACTTATGCCTACTATAGCTACTATGTTCAATAGCAGGTTACCGCCACATTCCATAGCAGGTAATACAACTAAAACCGTACAAGTCACGTATTGTTTCTTTGGATTTCCAACAAATGGCCAGGCTAAGGAACTTCCTATCCACGATGGGTACGTCCCTGGAATAGACGACCCGAGAACCTAACCGGATCTCTGCCAACACAAGGCCGGGTTACCTCTGCAAAAATAGGTAACTACTGACACGCGTATGCCATCCCCCGATCGTCACCGATCTTCCCGAGGATCCCCGATTCGCAACAAACCACATAGTAAAAATAATGTAGTAACCACAGAGGTTAAGTATCTGGGCTCCATACCATGATACCACCTTTATCCAGAAGGAATGACATACACTAAGGGGCGCTACTCCCTAGAACCTTGCTGCATCCTTCCTGTTTCGACCATTTCCGGGGTGTGAGGCTCGACGAAGTCTCGTCCACAAAGCTACGCTTTCTCAAAAAGCCCTGCTTCGGGTCAAACAAAATGATCAACCTATGATCACAAAGATATAAGATCAAACAAATGATCATATCGCAAATGATCAAACACTGATCATTTCACAGCAACACTCAGTATGCCACGTTACCAAATTGGGATATATCGCTGATAAATTTCAACTACATAACCTCTAAGCTCATACGTCTCAGAGAAGGGTGTTAAGCTAAGAGAATAAATTCTCCGCCACCAACAGAAATGTATTTGAAAGAAATCAGCTTTATATCTCAAATTGTAACGTCAGACACACAATCCATACAAGTCTGTTCCGGGATCGAACAGAACCGAAGGCACTTCTCACGAAGCCCTTGCAATTCCGGATAAATTTCAATCACGTCAGGATTTCCCGTCACTAAGGGTGATAAAACCTCTAAATCGGAGATCAGCCGATGTAGAGTAACTCGACGGTAATCCTTCCGTTTTCAAAAATATCCGGTCTTCAACACCGGTCTTCGAATGCAATTCATAACGACGTATCACATATTCGGAATGGGTTATACGACCCCATGGTCCTTTCCCGGCTAACCCGAATAGTGAGCGATTATTCAAAAATAAGTGTGGCATTCAAATTCATCCAATTCACAACAAATACCTACTCAAGGTAATTATTGATAGTCGGTTATTTAACTATCAATAAAGATGCGCAACATCATCAGATTCCAAATAATTTTTCCCAAATTATTTTATCTTCCAAAATATCCTTTACTAGATATAAAATTTCCACACTTAATCATTTGAAAACAATTTCAAATTAATTTCCACATTTCAATTTATCTTTAAAAGATAAAATCTCAAAACAGTTCATTTCGTATTGGAAAAGCATTTCCATACTTATTAAATAATAAGTATTTCACAATCATTTATTTTCAACACTTGGAAAATATTCGATATACTTAAATCAAATTAAGTATATATTTCATTCTTTAAGGAAATCTATTTTCTATAACAACATCAATTTGAGTCAAAACGAATGTTACGTAAAACATCGTTACGACGACTCAAAAATCACTAGTATAGGGGTTCGAAATTAAAATAGATATGTAAATCCCAATACTAGATAAAAACCATTTCCTTTCGGAAATCATTTACTATAACAACAGTGTTATAGTCCACCATTTCCTTAAATTTCTCGAGAACGTCTATTTCAACAAGAACTGTTGAAATCTATGTTTTCGATATTTAACACATTTTTAAAACATCGTTAAAAACAATTTAACTTCATTTTTAAAATATCACTTCTTCAAAAATGAATCCATTTTATTCAATAATATATTCACTGTCCAAAATCGTGAATATATCTTCTTTAATAATCTTCCATATTTAATTTATCAAATTCAATCTATTTCGAATTTATAAACACGTTTATAAATTCTATTTCCATTTATAAAAACTACAGTTTATAAATCTTCTTTATTAACTAGTTCGATTCATAACTCAATTTTTATACTAACGGTCCATCTTATAAGTTAATACTTATAATTCATTTATTTTCAAAAATCGTTCTTTTAAAACTTTACAATTGTAAAGTTCATCCCTTTATAAATCATTTTAACATCATTTCCATTTTAAATTCACATTTCCTTATTTCAATTGGATTCATTTTTCCAAATATTCACTTTTGAATCTAAAATCGGATTTCAAATTAATTCCTAATTCTACTTTAACTCCAAATCAATTACAAATTGATTTCTAAATTTATTTTCACTACTAAAATAAATTCTTATTCTTTTCAAATTATACAATATCCTATTTTTAAAGGGATTCTTCAAATTGAGATCATTTTACATTGATTTCCTAAATTATTTCAATTTACCAATTAAATTCCTAATTGGATTTCCAACTTATCTCTTTTTAAATAAATTCCTTTTTAAAGAAAACAAATTTCAATTGTTTCTTTCAATCTATTTTAAAATCCAAATTTTAAATTAAATTCTTCAAATTGTAATCACTATTTTACGAAATCCATTTATTTAACATTTTTACTTTATTCTGGAATTTATTCAATACGATTATACTTTAAAAATTCCTTTCTTCAAAATTTCTTCAATTTTCAAAAATTGATCCACTTAGAAATTTTCTACTTGAATTTCAAAAATTCAATTTCGTTTATCTTTGGAATCCAATGATGTCAAAACATCCATTCAGCTAAATTTTAGCTTTCAAACAATTTCCAGATATCAATATGATTAATAGCATCACTATAATCATTCACAAATTCATATCACAATAGAAATAAATTCAATCAATGTGAGGGGTCCAGTTGGATCCCTCCAACCTGTTTTCCTGCATCCAAAGATGTTAGCACAATACCAATTCCGCTCCAGTACGGAATTATCGCGGTATATAGGTTTTTTATAAATCCGCTTACTAACGGCGCAATAGGGTCTCATCCGCTATACGAGGCGGGAAAATCATCAATCCAATATATACATATGCCAATATGTATATATTGCTATATATAATAGATATATCCTACTATATCTAATATCACATCCAAAAAGCAATCAATAACTGCAAAAATTCCACTTTTAAATCGAGTGAGAAAATCTCACCTTAGCTTTTTATTTTGCAATCCATTTTGAATCCAACTTGTTTCTCCACAGTTTAACCTTGTATAAGCAATTATACAATTTTATTAATATTTGAACAAATCGAATAATAAATTTTCATTTTGTAATTTTAATGATTCAATAATCTCATTTCAAACTAATTCTCCTTAACAATTCTATTCAACTAAAGTTTTTAGTTTAAAAATTAAATTTTCTTCTTTAATCATTTTCTAACCATAAATTACTTTAAAATTATACTAGTAAATATGTATGTACATATTCTCCCTTATTCCCAAAATAAAATATATAAACTTCAACCTTTTTAAAAATCCTACTTCATTCTTTCAAAATCTTATTATTATCATTATTTTATTTTTTTAAACTGCATACATTTTTTTCAATTTGAAACAAAAATCATTCCTATGTAAATACTTTGTTTATTCACATATAAGCTTTACTGTAAAATAACTTTTACACATTATACATACATATATAAATTTGCTTATATGAAATTAAAATAAGTTAATTAAATTCTATACCTCACAGCAAACATATCATATACTTATTTATTTTTATCCCAAACTGCCTATACATACCAAACATCTCTCATTTATTAAATTACACTGTCCTAAAATAAATTTAAATTTAAATTTGAATATGATGTACCAGCAAGAAAAAATTGAGGAAGACAAATATCGATTACCTCACTGACAACTCGAACGAACCCAGGTCGAAATCGCGGCCTCGCCATCGCCTGCCCACGCAAACGAAAACCAATGCCACTGCCTCGAGCACCATCGCAGGCCCAAGCCTTATCCTCCTTCGCCATCGATTTGACATCGCCCAGGAATGCTTCACCTTCCCAGCATTCGATTGAAGCCTCTAGACTCCAAATCGACATTGCCTGCACATCACCAGCAATCGCCTACACGCGAACTCGAGTCGCGAACCAGATTCGATCGAGTCTCCCCAAATTCGTCGCCACCCAACAACCTCGTGCCCGCGCCTCTGTCGATGCCTCGCATGGCCCACGCGACCACAAATCCAATCGCGACACGTGATCAATGCTGCCGCCGCGTTCGCGCGCCCTAGCTTCAGCTCGCGACGAACCCCCACGCGAGCCCTAGTCGCTGCCTCGTCTCCGCTTTGATTCGATTGAAAGTCGCGATGATTCGCGAGTTTGAGGGAGCGGCCATTTTAATTTGATTTGGTCGAGAGGTTTTGTTTTTTTTTTTTTTCTTTTCTCAGATTGATCTTGAACGAGAGAGGGATTTTAAAAATCTGATGAAGTATGGTTTGCACGTTTTAGCTCCGTGATATTTGGCGTGTTTATAGGGAAGATAACGTGTAATATTAATTTATATAAATATAAATTTTAAATTTGAATTCGTCTTAAAATTTTAACGCGTTTATTCATCATACGGTTACATAACAACTCTGATCAATACGAAATTTGAAATCCGCCGATAATTTAACGTTACGGACCCAATGGAACTGGTTTCGTCGAATTCCGAGACTGTGCCTCGGACGGCTATTTTAAAATTCGATTCGAACGATTTAATTCTCAAAACTGAACAAAACAGTTTTAAATTCGATTCTGAAGCTTCTGTTATCTTCAGTAATATCAATACGAATTTTAAAAGCTTTTGAAATATTTTTCTTCAGCCTAAAAATTGAAGATTCAAATTTTTATTCAGCATTCACTAGATTAAATTTTATAATTTAATCGCCAATTTCAAACTTAGATCGGGGATTCAAATTAAATCATCGTTTAAATATTTAAAATTAATTAAATATTCTCAATTTAATTTGTTCGAAATTCAGGGTCGTTACAAGTTGGGTAAAAATTTGAATCTTCAGTTTTAAGCTAATTAAAAATATTTTCAAGGCTTGGAAATTTATATTGATAGTACTGAAGATAATAGAACTTTCAGAATTGGATTTGAAACTGTTTTGTTCAGTTTTGAATTTCATTGTTTAAATCGATATTTAAAAATAGCATTCCGAGGCACAGTCTCGGAATTTGACGAAACAAGTTCCATTAGATCCGTAATATTGTATTATTATCGGATTTCAATTTTCGTAATGTTTGGAGTGATCGTTTGACCGTACGATAAGCAAACGCGCTGAAATTAAATCGAAAATTTAATTTAATAACTGGTCCAAAAAGCTATCTTCTCCATACGATCGAATTTGGACTCGAAACCATTTCCATTGCGTTTGGAATAGGCGTATAACATTACAAACGCCTGGCGACACGCCTTGACAGGAGGTCGAGATTTCAAGTTGTGTTATCGAGAGAATTTGAATTTGAATTAAATATATATTTGTATATTTGTCAACTTCAGCTGTATTCATTCACATCACAACTTTTTGCGCTCAAATCACTGTCTCCTTCGTACCATTCCTTTTCTTTTTCCCTGCTTCATCTTTTAACTGGTACGAGAGAGAGCATATGATTTTTAAAATCAAAAGCAAAGGAACGAAAGCTTTGTCTTCCCTTCCAGTTTTTCTCGTTCAAAATAAAATCAAGAAAAAAAATTAAATGAACCCATAACGAAGTTCGAATGAATGGCCGATACCCAAACCATATATTTCATTCTCATCGAAAAAAGAAAAAAAATCCCACTTTTAATTTTATTCATGGCCGATACGAAAATCAATTCGAGAATTCGACTTCGAGCCAGGCATCTTCGTCTTCGAGAAACCAAAATCGCGAGCAAGGCTGTGTTGGCGACAGGGAGGCGCGCGATGGGATCGCGACGTTCACGATGGAGTCTGTGGCATCAGTGGTCGCGTTCGATCTGGAGGGGCGGTGCTCACGTGGTGGAGTCTTTGAGGGAAAGTCGTGAAGTAGGGTTTGCGATCGTCGCGGAGGAGCTTGATGGCAATGTTGTATGCGGCAGTGGAGGCACGCTCGTGTAGGTCCCATCGTTCTCGTGAACCACTGCAGTTCGTAGGAGGGGCGAGTTCACTGTTTCGATAGTTAACAGTAAGGTATAAATAATGTTTGTTTTCATTTTTCCAATTTAAAGATTTATATACGTTCAGTAGGAGAAAACATATCTATGTGTATATAATTGTATATTTGAAATTACAGAACGATATATATAGGCTGTTCTATTTAAAATTTAAATGTGATAAGTATATACATATTTTTTTTATACATATCTAGCCTACTGTTCTTTTAAAGGAAAATATATTAAGGAGGTGAATTTGCTAATATCAATTTATTAGTTAAATATTTTTTTTAAAAAAGAAATTGGTTTAAAATAAAATCATTGGATAATTTAAATTACCAAACGAAAATTGGTTATTCGATTATTTCGAATATTGATGAATTGTATAAATATTATACAAGGTCTAAACGGTGAAGAAATCAAACTGGAATGGGTCTGGATTGCAAAATAAAAAAATCAAAGGTGAGATCTTCTCACTCAAATTTGAAAGTTGGATTTGCAGTTATTGATTGATTGTTGTTTGGATGTGATATAGTATATATAGTAGTATATAGCAATATATATATATATATATATATATATTGGCATATGTATATATTGGAGTTGTTGATTTCCCGCATTATATAGCGGATGAGACCCTATGCGCCGCATAATAGCGGATGATATTTTATAAATCCCATATACCGCGATATTCCACCTCGAAGTGGAATTGGTATTGTGCTAACATCTGTGGATGCAGGAAAACAGGTTGGAGGGATCCAGCTGGATTCCTCAAATTGTTTGAATATTATTTCATATGTGAATGATGTGATTTATTGATAACCTGTGGATGATTTATGGATAACTGAAACTGTTGAAGGCTAAAGTTTAGTCGAATGTATTTTTGGTATCGTTGGATACCAGAAAAGAATATAAATTGGATTTTGAAATTAAAGTGGAAAACTTTAAGTGAATTTATTTTTGAGAATTGAATTTATTTGAAAGAAGGAATTTTAAAGTATTAAAATTAATTGTCAAAATCTTACCGAATAAATTCTAAAATATGGGAAAAGATATTAATAAATGAGTTTTGAATAATATAGTTTAAGAGTTGAAGAATTCATTTAAAAATGGAATTTTGAAAAACTTTGGAAAGAACAAAGGAATTTATTTAGAAGTGATAAATTTTTAGAAATCAATCTGTAATTGATTTGGTATTTGAAAATGAATCTTTGAGAAATCGATATGGAAATTTATTTGGAGTTGAAAATAAATTTAGAAATCAAATTTGTTAATTTGGTGATGGAAAATAAATCATTAGAAAATTTGTTTGAAATCGATTTAGTGTTTGTAAAATAAATCTGGGAATCGATTTGCAATGATTTGTTATTTGGAGATAAACTTAGAAAATTTTTGCAATGTTTTGTTCTATTGAAATAAAACTTAGAAATCAATTTGTAATCGATTTGGTATTGAAATAAAATTGAGAAATCAATTTAGAATTTGATTTGGGGGTTAAAAGTGGATATTTGGAAATTTAAATTCACAATGGAATTTATAAAGGAATGGGAATTTTTTTTAAAATAAACACTGATTTATTTTTTAAAGTATGGAAATAAATTTACAGATTTGGAATGTAAATTTGAAATAAATCGATAAGGATTTATTTAATTGGTTTAAATGGACCATTTTGTGATTTGAAATTGATTTTTAAAATGTTGAAGTGTGGAAATATATACATATCTTGTGAAGATATTTTGAAAATAAATAATTTGGGAAAATTATTTAAATCTGATGATTGTTGTGAATGTTATTGATAGTTAAATCACCGACTATCAATATTTGCCTTTGAAATGGCACTAGAATTTGTTTTTAAAACAAACGCTCACTATTCGGGTTAGCTGGGAAAAGACCTTTGTGTCATATAACCCATTCCGAATTAGTGATACGACGATATGGATCGTATTGAAGACCGGTGTGAAGACCGGGTATTTTCGAAAATGAAAGGACAACCTGTCGAATGTCTCTGCACCGAGTTGCTCCGGTATAGAGATTTATATCACTCTTTTTGTGATGGGAAGTCCGATCGGGATTGTGAATACCCGGATTGCAAGGGCTTCTTTGGAAGTGCCTTCGGTTTTGTTCGAACCCAGAACAGACTTGTACGGTTACGTGTCTGACATTACATTTTGAGATATAAAGCTGATTTCTTTCAAATACATTTCTGTTGGTGGCGGAGAATTTATTCTCTTAGCTTAACACCCTTCTTTGAGACGTACGAGCTCAAAGGTTATGTAGTTGAAGGTTATCAGCGATATATTCCCAATATGGTAATGTGGCATGCTGAGTATTGCTGTGTGATGATCATTTATGATCAAAGCGTGGCTTTGTGAATAAGCGTAGCTTTGTGGATGAGACTTCGTCAGACCTCACTCCCCGGAAATGGTCGAAACAGGAATATGCAGCAAGGTTATGAGGGTCGCGCCCTTTAGGGTATGTCATTTCCTTTTGGAAAAGGGTGGTATCAGGTATGGAGCCCTGGTATTTAACCTATATGGATACTCCGATCTCATTTATTGTGTGATTGTGTGTTTATCGAGGCGCCTCGGATAAAGGTCCCAAAGGACCGGGGGATGACATATTCGTGAGTTACCTGTTACAGGGGTAACCCGGCCTTGTGTTCGCAGAGAGCAGTTGTCTCTCGGGACGTCCAGCCAGAGGCGATCCCATGTGGCGGTAGGAAGTTCCTTTGCCTGGCCATTTGTTGGAAATCCAAAGAAACAATACGAACCCTGTACGGTTTTAGTTGTATAACCTGCTATGGAATGTGGCGGTAACCTGCTATTGAACATAGTAGCTATAGTAGGCATAAGTGCGGAATGCCTATGCTGGCTAAGATTAATATTATACTTTCAAAATGTTTTCTACACTAGACATTAATAATAATAATCCAATGGTTTTGCGTAGTAAGCATCTTTGACTATCATAAGAAGAAATCTCCTCCAATTCTGCGTTTGCATTGTGTGTGTGGCAGGAGGTCTTATGGTAGTTTCATTTTCCAAAAGCATTGCGAATCTGTTTTATTTTCTTTGTGAAAATAACTATTTTACAATCTCACACCAGTCACCATGACTGACTTGGAGTTTATTGTTTCATTTCTAAACTCTGGGTGCCCATAATTTTACACACGGGCAGCCTAGAGTTATGTTATCAGGATATTCTGGAGCTTTGGAAGCAAGTTGGATGGCGAGACGTACTCTCGTACTTGTTTCTTATTTCCGCTGTGTATTCTGTATGATGACAGGTTTATATAACTTTCCATTGTTGTATTGAGTTGTATATTGACTATGATTGATGTATGTATAAACTGATATAGTTCTTTGTTTTAAAAAGACTAGTGGTTATCTATTATATATTGTTCCGTTGCGAATGTGAGATTCTGTTGTTGTTTCTGTTTCTGTTTTTCTATTCTCTTTTTCTTCTGTCTTCTTCTACCTCTTCTTTTTAACCCTAATGGTTCGGTTTTCCGGCATTCGTTTGCGCGGCATTTGATACAGTGGACGTATTAATGTCGACTTTCGAGCGTCGAAAAATCGTATCGTTACATGTGCGATAAGGTAGCACTCGCCAACTCCGGCTTCAAATCTCTAATAAACTTCTCATTTCTTTTCATCACTATATCAACATTGGTATACCCATACTAGGCTAACTCTTCAAATCTTCAAACATATTCCAAAACAGACATCTCCTCTTGTTCCAGTTCAGTAAACTTCCTAACCAACACAGACTGCGCCATTACCGACACAAACCTTTCTTCAAACCTCCTCTTAAACTCCGCCCAAGTCATTATCTCCTCATCTACACCAGTAGTAACCGTATTCCACCAATACAAAGTAGCTCCCTGAAGCTGTCTTGAAGCAAGACTCCTTTTTTGCTCGTCGTTGCGTCCTAAGTCAGCAAAAATCCTTTCACAATTTAACAACTAGTTTTCTACCTTAGTAGCACCCTCAGTTCCAATGAGCGGCTTCCCTCCAAGCTTAGTATAGTCTCTGCTCAAGTTAGCATAGTGGTTGATTATTGGAGCTTTTTGAACTCCTCCTCCAGTAGCATTCCCTCCAACAACTCCAGCTGCACATCCAGCTTGCATCATGTTTACAAAAAACTGGTACATGACTCCCATGTCCACTTGGGGAACCCCAACATTTTCAGCTTGAGCCTGACCTGGACCTCTTCTAGCATTTGGTAGGGCGTTTCCAATTGTGGTGGTGCTCTCTCCTCCAAGATTAACTCTGCCTCTTCTTCCATCCATATTTGTATTCAAGCCTCGTGAGATACAGATGAATATCCTAACAAAGATAGGAGTATAGAGATATAGCGTATACTTATATATACAAATACAAGTACATTACTATAGCGTTATCCCATATCCCGATCTTATCTCTAATTTCTAAGGATTATGTTTTCAAAAATCATTTTTACTTGAAGTATTTCATAAACCATGCTCTGATACCAAGCTGTGACATCCCCTATCTAAAGGCCCAAAACTAAGCGCTATAGATGCTGCAGTAATCTATAGTATTAGCTTCTGGCGACTAAATACAGCTATGTTAATGGTATCCATAATATCAGAAGCACTTGAATATGAAACAAACCACAGATTTCAAAGCAACATTTTTCCATTACATTTCCAAACAGATGTTCCATATTCATAATACATAATCCCAATACGTTCTAAGGCAATGACAAAATATATTCATTACAGAATACGCCAAGAGCGACATATGAAGATGCCCCTTGGATAATCAGAGTCATATAGTCATAATTGAATTAATACATACGCAGCTGAAATAACAACAAAATAAAGAACTGCAACTCCTACCATTAGCCTCCTGCTTGCCTCTGGTAGCCTTATTCATCATCCTACAAAAAACCTGAAAAGACCTTAACCCCTAAGTATAATCAAATCAATTTTGAGCACCCGAGAGTTTAAGGGGAAAACATAAACTTCGAATGAGACATAAAGCCTGGTGTGAATAATACTATACATCCCGGTTAATAATGTCAAGTGAGACCACGCCGCTTAGTAGAATGGATTTCCCCTCACTAACATCATTTTGAAATATATCTTTTGCAAATCTTTTCCTACAACCAAAACTAGTTAAATACCGTAAAGCATCATTATGTAAACATATATAAATATCAGGTAATAAATGAACTATCTGTTCAAACACTTTAGTTTTGTTTGACTAACTATTAACCTTTGGCTGACTTGGGCCCACCAGACAATATAAACAAAATTAATCTAACATATGTTAGACACTCCTCTTTTGAATGGTCTGTCCTTAACTATTTGTTAAATACTTCTCTTCTGGACGGTTTGTCGTTAACTTAATCATCTCCCAAGGTCAGCTGATCCTAATGGTTTTTCGGGCTCACCAATAACCTATCTGTATACAAATACATATTCCCTTCTGTGTGTAATCATAATTTTAGTCTTACCTATGACAAAGCCCTACACATTGGAATTTGGGACAACAATTAGCTATGGCCAATAGCTAATGTATAGGGGGTGACCCTATATGAGTCTCATCTGGTGTTCTAATATCCGAGTCATTTTACTTAGGGATATCTTCCCATAATTTTTCTTGAAAACCTTTTAAAATGATTTAAAACCTTTTAAATAAAACTCACACAAGGAAAATATATAATCTCTATGCTTTACTCAAAATCACCTTGCCAAGTTACACACACACAAATATATATATACATACTTCACTCAAACCTTATTTGATGAAAACATTTAAACACTTGAAAGTACCCCTTTTGATTCCATTGAAAGTACCCCCTTTCTAAACCTTTGAAAGCAACTCTTTCGAAACCAAGTAAAACCCTTTATTAGTCTAGGCCGAATGGCTAAAGCTTTCCTTTCGAAACCATACTTAAACCCTTTCAAAACCTTTGAAAACATTCGTTTCGAAAGCGTTATTATTATTTTACCAATGACCCAAGTTCAAGTTTTGCTTCATATATTATTGTTGTTATTATTATTATTATTATTTAAAATAAATCTTTTATTACTTTTATAGAATGCTTCGAATGTGTATGTTTGTGAACTGCTTGAGTATAGATTTTAACATAGCTAAAAATGGACTTTGACTCTAAACAACATATATATATGAACCATACTTTATATTGTTGAGTCCGGTCTTCTTAGTTATTTGTCGTAGATTCATGAATCTTCGTGTCGGTTGAATTTCTTGTCATTAATCAAAACACAAGATCCAACATTCTCCCCCGTTTTGATGATGACAACTCCATTTGTGATATGAATGAATCTCGACAATATTGCTCTGTAGTTCTATATCTCCCTTTGAATATATGCTAGCTTTATCTTTCAGTTTCTTCTCTTGAATCTATGCTTTTGTTCCTGCTGTAAATAGTGTTAGAGCAATATCTTTCTCTCCTTTGTCACCGACAAAAAGGAGAGTTTATATAACGACATAATTTTATTAAATATATGGAACATCCTTTAAAAGTCCAAAATCTATTATTTTCCTTTTGTTTCTCCAAGTACCTGCAATAAATAATAATCGTTTTGGTACCCATTTACTATGTTAGGGTCCAAGGGTTAATCATAGGATGAAAACTTTACTAAAATAGGTGTGGTTGCACCCTCTAAAAGAAAAAAATAATGAAACAATTTTAAAAATAACTACTACTTATAATCTAAGGTACCAGGAAAAAAAACATTTAAAGCATGCGATACCCAGGTTTCTTAAAAGTTTTCTAATTTTTAGGAAACCATACCCATTTGGGTGTGGTTGAACCTTTATAGATATAGTTTTCATTACAAATCACATTCTTATAATAGTTGCTAATATAAAGTTGTTATCATGATCAATCATATTAGCTGGAATCCATATGTTAAGACTATTATTCATTAGCTTAATACTTGAAAAATAATTTCTATCATTTCTAAACAAAGTACTATTATGATTGTAACTGGTTTTAAAACTATCTTGTTACTAGTACTAGCGCTAATACTAGTATACAAGAATGCATATCTAGTACTATTTTTACTTTTACCTTGTTTATATCCCAAAACTGCTTTATCTCTATGGGATTTCGAATTTGTAACTAAGGAAGATAAGATACCTTTACCTTTGTTAAAATTAATGATTTTTTTATTTAATATTTCAAAATTTTCTTTAGAATTATAAACTTCGTTTTGCAAAATATTACTACTATCTTTTAAAATCTTGCATTCTTTAGATAATTCTAAATTCTTTTTAATTAAAGATTCATTCTCTTTCTCAAGAGACAAAATTAAAGAGCTAGAATTATTTAAAGAATTTCCCAAAAATGTATTTTTATTTTGCAAAACATTGATTTCCTCCAAAAGATTATTGTTTTATTTTCTAACTACTTATTTTCTTTTTGTAGGAAATCTTTGTGTAAAACAAGTTCTTCTATGGTATTTTAAAACCATTTAGTTTGTTTTACCAAAAATTTATTTTCCTCTTTTAAATTGGAAATTTCTTGCTCACAATCTTTTAACTTAGATAAAGCAATTATGTTAACTTTATTGTAACGACCCGAAAATTTAACTGGTTTTAATAACGTTATTAATTGAAAATTTGTGGAATATTAAAAATAAAATATTGAAATAAAAATTTAATATTTGAAATGCGTCTAGTTAAACATAGCAACTGGTAAATTTTCATCAGATAATTTGGAAGTTTATTTTCTAGTGTAATTTTATTCCAATTTATATCAGTTAAAATTGATGAAAGTAAATTATTTTCGAAACCTGAATATTTTTACATAGAAAAATTCTAAATCATCTTCTGGCTGAGATGTCATTTTTCGTTTTTCCAAATTCGGACTTCTTTAACTCCGTCGATCTTATTTTTCTACGTTTTTGCTGCACTTTCCGCTAGTAGAAAATTCGAAATTTTATAATTCGATCGTACAACTGATATCTATATATCGTTTTGATCGTCTCGTTGTGCCGATCTCTACGGTATACTTAATTTTGCGTTTTGAAGTCCGATACACGACAGACACCATGAAACGGTCAACCGTATCGGTTCTAAAAAAAATAGCTTTAAAATTCTCTTGACCATTAAATTTCCAACGTGCATCAACTGAACAGCCATTTGCCTTTTTCTATATCCAAGGGTGCTTTTATTATTTCACTGTTCAATGTATATGTTGGTTGGTGTAGTCTGTACCCCTTCCACTCCCACTTTTGCTTCGTGAAGAGTAATCTTTGGTTTACATTCTTCTTTCTGAAAGCTTTGTATTGAAATGTGCTTGTTCACCACCCTCCTGCCAACGCTCATTCCTCAACCTTCCTCCTTGCGCAACAACAGCCAATCCACTACAATCAAGATTGGCCGCCACCTTCCACTCATTTAAATCCCACCGTGAGCTCCTTCGACCAATCACCTCCGCCATCTAGCGCCTGTCAAATCCATCACCACTTCACAGCCGAGACTCCACCTCACTTTCTCAAACCCTCTCCTCCACGCCTACGCCTCCACCTCAAGCACAGCACGCTGGCCCTCACCAAGTCCCGACCGCCCTCCTTTCACCTGACCTCGGCCACACTTCGGCATGGTTGCATGCTCTGACCCTTGAGAACATGGCAGCCACACCTTGTTACCTCGCTCCGGTAACCGAGCGCCTCCTCCCCTCTGACAGCGAGCAGCAGCTCGCCGAAGCATTTCACTCAGATCGAGCGTGTTTGCCCCTGCTTCTAGCCGAGCTCTGCAGCTTATTTGCGCGCACGTATGTATTCGCTAATATGTTGTTCCTCTGTAGCTTCCCATCTCCTTTTATACAGAAGTATATTATATTATTTATATTCCTTTATGAAGAAATAGTATACATATAAGCTGTATTAGTTTGCATTATATATAGTATATAATAATATATTTAGTTATACGGGTCAGTTTAAAGTTGCAATTGCTATTATTTGCATAAAATATAAGTTTTCTAATAAACATTTGAGTTAAATTTTTTAATATGTATGTAAAGTTATATTGGTTCTACGTAATACTTTATATAAGTACATTCTGTGATGTAAATTTATATCAGAAGGCAAAATCTAAAAGTATATAATGTATATATTATCTGCTTGTATATGTAAAAGTATGTCATAGTTTAAGTATATATATTTTGTCTATTCTACTTAAAGTCTATAGGACTGTATGATATTTTAAGTTACATGTAAAAGTTGTTGTCCTGGTACTTATATATCTATATATCCTATTTTAGTAGTTGAAACATATATCTACCAACATAAAGTAGGGTCATGCCTAGTTTCTATTTTCTAATGCATATATCTGCATATGTTTTATATTGCACCTATAGCATTTCTCCTTTGATCTGTCTATATGCATATCATGATTTTCTTTGACATGTAATTCTAATTAAACACTTCTTTTTAAAATATATGTAAGTCATTTTTATATATAATTGTTTACTTAACTATAATCTGGAAGTTTATGTGTTATATGTCATTTTTGGGTTTTATAATTTAAGTTCTGTTATATTTATGAATATATGTTTGCATATATTTAGTTATAAAATGAGTTTATGCATAGTTTTGTTGCTGTTTATATTTGAAATCTTACTTATTTATGAGGATATATCTTAGCTGTAATTGTGTTAAGATATAGTGTATATATAAGATATATATACTTTGATTTTGGGTATACCTGTGTTTAGATCTGGGTGTTTTATGTGTATATATATGTGTTAAGTGTTTTGGTCTGTTAGTTTAATAAGTCTGTTATATATTTGTTTGTATCCATAAGTATATATTTCTATTATATATACACATATATTTTCGAATAGTTACAACAGTTTTATATGAACTTGAGTTTTTTTATAAATATATATGTATTTAGTTATATATATATAGCTGTTTATATCAAGTGTGACAAGTTATCTATTTTTGGAATCCGGTTTTATAGTATATCTGTTTACTGTTATACATTTTGTTAGTTTTCTCGTGTACTTTGCTGTGGATTATATGTGTATAGGTTTATGCTATACGAGTTTATAAATTTGGTTTAGAGCAATATTTATTTCTCATTGTGTGTATATATATAAAAGTCTACGTTAGTGGATATATGCAGTTGTGAGAGTATATGGGTTTTGTATTATTAAATTTAAATTATAATACATTTGAGTATTTTTATAATATTTTGAAACAGTAGATGTATGCGTATATACATGTTTAGATTAATGCTTATACTTGGGTGTGAATATATCTTTGTTTATAATATGTATTGCCTTTTTAGAAATATTGTATACATTTTGAAATCTGATAGATATGTATATGATGTTCGTGTTGTCTTTTGAGTAGTGTACATGATAGTATACTGTTCATTTAAATATTGATTTTGAAATTTTATAGTATTTTCAGTATATTTGTCTTAAATTTAAAAATTGAAAAAATTACATATATAATGATAATATATATATTTTAGTTTATAGAAAAAAAAACTAATTTGTTTTGTTCATCGATCTCTATTATCAGCTTTGCTCGTCAAAATTCGTGTCGATTTTTGCTTTGCCTGGATTCGTAACTCAAATTTCGGTGTCCGTATCAGTGTGTGGATCTGTGTCATCTTCTGTTCTCTCTAGCCTCGAAAGGTGAGCAATCACTCACGATTAATGTTCTTTTATTTATTAAATTTGACAAGCCTCAGTGTATGCTGCTGTTAGTTATCTACACTGTTATATATATGTTTTACCTGTATCAGTTCACCTATGACATCTGACACCATTGTCTGTTATTTATACAATGATAATCCAGTTTGGTTGTTAAATGATTGATTGTGTTGACATTGGACGTTAAATTGTAAGTGTTGTAAGTGATAAATAATTTGAAATTGACGTAGGATAGTTAGATTTGATATACATGTTAAATTTGGTTTGATGACATTTGCATAATATGACCCCTTTAAATATTTAATTACTTGACACGTAGTAATATGGTTAATTACACCTTGAACCATTTGAATGTATGTTGTATAAATTGATGTAGTATGAATTGAATAATAGATACCAAGTTAAGAACCGCATCAAATATTAGTGCAATAATCTTTGATCTACATGAAATGATAGTGTAGATTCTAGAAATAATTATATTAATTTGCACAAACAAAAATGTAAATTAATACGATTATTTCAGGATTATTTGAATTAATTATTGGATTGTTATTGATTGTTTGTCATTGTTTGTTTATTTACTTTGACACCATCCCAGTTATCACACTGCAAGTTCCCTTTGTTATTGTAACGACCCTGAATTTTGAACGAATTAAATTGAAAATATTTAATTTATTTTAAATATTTGAACGATGATTTAATTTGTATCCCGAATATAACTTTGAAACTGACGATTAAATTATAAAATTTAATCGATTGAAGTTGAATAAAAATTTAAATCTTCAATTTAAAGTTGAAGGAAAATATTTCGAAAGCTTTTAAAATTCGTATTGATAATACTGAAGATAATTAAAACTTCAGAATCAAATTTAAAATAAATGTGATCAGTTTGAATCTATATCGTTCGTATCGAATTTAAAAATAGCCGTCCGAGGCACAGTCTCGGAATTCGACGAAACCAGTTCCATTGGGTCCGTAATATTGAATTATTGTCGGATTTCCAATTTCGTATTTTTCGGAATTGTTATGTAACCGTACGGAGAGTAAACGCGTTGAATCTTTATCGAATTTAAATTTAAAATTTAAAATTTTATTAATTTACATCAGCACCACGTTATTCCTTTTTATCACGCCTTCGATCACGCAAGAAGATCGTGATGGCCATACTTCGTCCAATTTTAAATAACCCTCCTCTCTGATAATTTAAATCGAAAGCAAGAAACAAAATATAAGGACCGCAGCCTCCTCTTTCATCGAAGTTGTAGTTTTAAAACTAAATCCATGGCCGAACAATTCTTTCCCTTCCATCGATTTCGAAATCGATTCGTTCGGAGAAATAATAATAACGAGAGGAATCGACTTCGTTCGAAAAATCAATGCCTTCATTTTAATCATCGCTGTATACTCAGCTATTCCATCAGTCATCGCGACTCATCCTTGCCCCAACGCGATATTTCTGCTGCCGATTTGAAGTCCTGCTGCAGTCTCTCTTTACTGCAACTGTTCTCGCGATCTGGGGGAAGGCGATCTGGAGCCTCGCGATTGTAGAAGGGGAGGAAGCTCGAGTAGCTGGGTCGAGCAAGGCAGCGCCTAGGGTTGGGGGCACGATGCGAGGCAATCGAGCTAGGGTTTCGGTGGCTGTCACATTTGGGTTCAGGCACGACGTGAAGTCGTTTTTGGGACGATAGCGCGTACGATGGTGGAAGTGGTTCTCGAATCGCGATGGGAGTAGTAGGCGGCGTCGAGCGAGATGAAGAATGGGGGGGCGAACTCGTGAAGGGTGCTGGGCAGTTTGGGGGAGTTCGTAATCGCAGGTTGATTCGAAGTCGACTTCAACGTCGACAATGAGGTGTACATTGGCTGATCTCGATCTCGAGCAGGTCTCGAGCTAGCAGTGAGGTAGTTTTAATTGTTATTATTTATGTATTAATAGAATATATTGTCATAGATATAAATAGTTGAAGAAATATAAATAAAGTTATCCACTGTTTTGTTAAAAGAAATTACAGTAACAAAAGATATTTAGGAAAAGGAAATTTAATTTGTTCCATTTAAATTTTAGTTAAATAAAATTTTTAAAAGAGATTTAGTTAAAAAGAATTTTTCTATTTGAATTTAATGTGTAAGTTAAGACCAAAAAATTTATTTACTGGAAACTATATAAGGTTAGATTTATGAATCTGTATATGTGTAGTTCGGAGGAAGAAAAAAAATGTATTTAAGTGATTAATTTGATGAATAAACATATTTAATTTATTGAGCCACTAAAAGATTTTTAAGAGGAAAATTTTTGGTTTAAAATAAATTTATTAGTTAAAATTTAAAACTATCAAATGGAAATTAATTATTCAAATTGTTCGAATATTAATAAATTTTATAAATATTTATACAAGGTATAAATCAAGAAATCGAGTCAAGCTGGAATAAAATGGATGACGAATAAATAGCAAAGGTGAGATTTTTCTCACTCAAAAAAATGAAAGTGGAATTTTCAGTTATTTATTGATTGTGTTGATTGCTATTGATTGTGATATTAGATATAGTAGGATATATCTATTATATATAGCAATATATACATATTGGCATATGTATATATTGGATTGATGATTTCCCGCCTCGTATAGCGGATGAGACCCTATTGCGCCGTTAGTAAGCGGATTTTTATAAAACCCATATACCGCGATAATTCCGTACTGGAGCGGAATTGGTATTGTGCTAACGTCTTTGGATGCAGGGAAACAGGTTAGAGGGATCCAACTGGATTCCTCACCAGTAGTTATTTATTTACAGGATTGATGTATATTCTGTTATCATATGTTGATATATGATGTTGATGTTGTGATTGACTAATTGATGCGTTGCATCATTGGATTCAATTTTTGAAGTTTTAAAATAACGATTTTAACTTTAAAAGAGATTTTTAAAGTGATTATTTGTAAATATACGTTATTAAATTTTTGAATTAATTTACAAACGTTAAAATTATTAAAGTTATAAAGGTTAAGATTTTGGTGAAATATAACCGAGAGGTGATTTTTGAAATAAACAGTTAAGTAATTTATAAAATAGTTTAAAATTTGAATTTTTGAATTATTAAAAACGAGGTATATAAAAGATGTATAAGATTGATATTTATCAATTAAAATTATTGGAATTTTAAAACGAGTTTTTATAAGTGTTAAATTGTAAAGATATGAAACTTATAGAATTATAACTTGGGAAGATAGAAAATTTATAGGATTAAAAATTGTGAAGTTTGAAGTTTATAGAATTGTGAAGTTTGAAGTTTATAGATTTATAAAGTATGAAGTTATAAAATGAATGAAATTGTAGAATAAAGGCTGATAAGAAATTTACTTGTAAATTGGATTTTTGCCTTTAAGTGGGATATTTATCGAAATTGTTAATAAAGAAGATTTATAAACCGAAGTTGTTATAAAACAGAAATGGAATTTATAAGCGTTGTTTTATAAATTCAAAATCAATTGAATTTGATGAATTAAATACTGAAATGTGATAAGTGGATTATATTCACGATTTTGGACAGTGAATATATTGTTAAGAAAAATGGACTTATTTTTGAAGAAGTGACATTGAAAATGAAGTTAAACATTTCAAGGATGTTTTAAAATATATTGACTATCGAAATCATAGATTTCAACATTTATTGTTGAAATAGACGTTTTCGAGAAATAAGGAAATGGTGGACTATAACACTGTTGTTATAGTAAATGATTTCCGAAAGGAAATGTTTTTAATGTAGTATTGGGATTTATATATCTATCTAAATTTCGAATCCCTATACTAGTGATTTTGAGTCGTCGTAACGATGTTTTACGCAACATTCGTTTTGACTCAAATAAAATGTGTTTAAAGAATGATTTCCTTAAAGAATGAGATATATACTTAATTTTGATTTAAGTATATCGAATATTTTCTAAGTGTTGAAAATAAATGATTTGTGAATTACTTATTTTTAAATAAGTATGGAAATTCTTTTCCAATATGAAATGAAATGTTTTGAGATTTTATCTTCAAAGATAAAATGAAATGTGGAAATTGATTTGAAATTGTCTTCAAACGGTTAAGTGTGGAAATTATATATCTAGTAAAGATATTTTTGAAGATAAATAATTTGGGGAAAATTATTTGGAATCTGATGATGTTGCGCATCTTTATTGATAGTTAAATAACCGACTATCAATAATTACCTTTAGATAGGTATTTGTTGTGAATTGGATGAATTTGAATGCCACACTTATTTTTGAATAATCGCTCACTATTCGGGTTAGCCGGGAAAGGACCATGGGGTCGTATAACCCATTCCGAATATGTGATACGTCGTTATGAATTGCATTCGAAGACCGGTGTTGAAGACCGGATATTTTTGAAAACGGAAGGATTACCGTCGAGTTACTCTACATCGGCTGATCTCCGGTTTAGAGGTTTTTATCACCCTTAGTGACGGGAAATCCTGACGTGATAGAAAATTATCCGGAAATGCAAGGGCTTCGTGAGAAGTGCCTTCGGTTCTGTTCGATCCCGGAACAGACTTGTATGGATTGTATGTCTGACATTACAATTTGAGATATAAAGCTGATTTCTTCCAAATACATTTCTGTTGGTGGCGGAGAATTTATTCTCTTAGCTTAACACCCTTCTCTGAGACGTACGAGCTCAGAGGTTATGTAGTTGAAATTTATCAGCGATATATCCCAATTTGGTAACGTGGCATACTGAGTGTTGCTGTGAAATGATCAGTGTTTGATCATTTGTGATATGATCATTTGTTTGATCTTATATCTTTGTGATCATAGGTTGATCATTTTGTTTGACCCGAAGCAGGGCTTTTTGAGAAAGCGTAGCTTTGTGGACGAGACTTCGTCGAGCCTCACACCCCGGAAATGGTCGAAACAGGAAGGATGCGGCAAGGTTCTAGGGAGTAGCGCCCCTTAGTGTATGTCATTCCTTCTGGATAAAGGTGGTATCATGGTATGGAGCCCAGATACTTAACCTCTGTGGTTGCTACAAAAAAATTTATTTCTTTGTGGTTGTTGCGAATCGGGGATCCTCGGGAAGATCGGTGACGATCGGGGGATGGCATACGCGTGTCAGTAGTTACCTATTTTTGCAGAGGTAACCCGGCCTTGTGTTGGCAGAGATCCGGTTAGGTTCTCGGGTCGTCTATTCCAGGGACGTACCCATCGTGGATAGGAAGTTCCTTAGCCTGACCATTTGTTGGAAATCCAAAGAAACAATACAAGCCTTTACGATTTCAATTGTATAACCTGTCTCCTCAGGAGGCAGCTATAGCAGGCATAATATAATGGTACCTATGCTGGCTAAGATTTATATTCTACTTTCGAAATGTTTTCCACTATGCACTAATAATAATATCAAAAAGGATTTGATTTTTGCGTAGTAAGCATCTTTGACTAACATAAGAAGAAATCTCCTCCAAGTCTGCGTTTGCATTGTGTGTGTGGTGGGAGGTCTTATGGTAGTTTCATTTTCCAAAAGCATTGCGAATTGACATTAAAGTTTTCCTATTGTTTATTTTAAAGAATAACTGTTTTACGATCTCACACCAGTCACCATGACTGACTCGGAGTTTATTGTTTCCCTTCTAAACTCTGGGTGCCCACCAATTTCCACACGGGCAGTCTAGAGTTAGATTATCAGGATATTCTGGATATTCTAGAGCTTGGAGATAAGCCGGAGGACGAGACGTAGTATTTGTATCTGATAGTATTTATTCCGCTGTGTATTCTGTATGAGGACAAGTTATATAACTGTCCATTGTTGTATATTGACTCTGATTGATGTATGTATAAAATGATATAGTTCTTTGTTTTAGAGATTATTCATTTATCTATTATATATTGTTCCGCTGCGATATGTGAGATTCTGATGTTGTCTCTGTTTCTGATGTTGTTCTGTTGTTCTTCTCTCCTTTCTTCTTCTGTTTTCTTCTTCTTCTACTTTTCTTCTTTTTCTTAAACCCTCACTATTGAAGTTTCCGGCACTCGATTGTTCGGCAGTCGATAAAGTGAGTATTGATGTCGAATTTTCGAAAGTCGAAAATTTCGGTTTGTGACAAGTGGTATCAGAGCTTATGGTTAAGCGACAACCCTGCTCTGTTGGGTGTTACTCATTAGAGATAGAGTCAGTAGTACTCTAGAATGAGTTGAGTGTAATAATAGATACGAGTGCGTATTTGTTAGTTAATATAAAATTGTTTTATATTGTGATGATTGGTTTGTTGAGTGGTATATGGATTCTGGTCGGTATTGTCCGTACAACTCTATCGATAGGGATCTCTAAACACTTGTATAGAACAATTCGGCACAGTATTGTTTTAAATAGGGTAAATGAGATAATTTTGCCCAAAACTATTTTTGTATAGAAAGAAATGGTTTTCTGTAAATTATTATGATATGGATGCATGGTTGTTAGGGAGTGATGATGTTAATTATCATCATTGATATATATATATGTGAAAAATTATATATGAAATTGAAATCAAAAATAAAGAATTAAGAAATGAATTCACATACAAATGAAATTTGAGAATATAAATTATAAATGTGAATTGTAATTTGAAACAGAATTCCAGAGAAGTTTTTGGAAATGTTTTGAAAGGAGTTTGAAAATTTTGGAGATTTGGAAAGTTTAAATATTTTTTGGAATTGGAAATGAATTTCAAAGGTTTTGAAAAGTATTTGGAGAGTTGAAAGCTCTAAACTCTTTTAGGTCGCTGGAAAATAATCCTGATGATGATGGCCACATCATTAGAATTCATTTTCGGGTTTCCAAAAGAGAAATTGCTGTCAAATTGTTTTAAATAGGAGTTGTTTGAAAATTTGGGTTTTTGTTTTGAAAATTCAAAAGGTAAATTTGAATTGTCTTCAAAATGGTTTTGAAAGGTTGAAAGGACTCTGGAATACTATGCAATAATATTTATGAAATATTATGAAATTGATAACTTATAAAATATTGAGATCTGATTGGAATGAAATTCAAATTGTAAATGAATTTATAACTTGGAATAGAATTCAAGAAGGTAATTGAAAATTTAAAATTCAATAATGGAATGAAATTGTGAATATGAATTTATAATTGAAAATAGAATTCTGATGGAATGAAATTAGTAAGGTGAATGTATCAATGATCTTATAAATCGAAATGTAAGTAAGTCGAAGACTTATAGAATATTTGAGATTTGATTTGGAAATCAGATTCGAATTGGAAATGAAAGAATTAGTGAATGAGTTTCAGAATGAATAAATAAATTTGAATTTGTAAATAAGTTGATAACTTATAAAAGATTTGAAAATGAATAAAACTGGAATTGAATTTGTGATGAATTAGTAACTGAAACTAATCTAGAATAGTATAGTTGTAAATAAAGAATAGCTGATGAAATTCAATATTCAGAGGTTGAACTGAATCCAAATTAAATTGAAATTGTGAATTGAATTCAAATGAATGTGAACTGTAAATATTGAACGATAATGAATATGTAACTTCAACAGTGAAGTAAAGATGTATAAGCAGTTGTTATTGAAAATTTTGTAATAGAATTTGCAAAATGATTTGGATACGTAACTAGATATTATGGCTAGTAGGATATACAGGTGTTATGAATTGGGATTTTAATTTTGAAGAGAATTTGAATTGCTCAACAAAAAGGTAAGTATTTGAATTATAATATGAGTTTTTGATGATTTCTTGTCTAGCCGCTTGGCTTTTTCTTTTTCTTTTTGAAATCTGAGAGTCCGTATGGACGTTTTGTAGTCGTGCCGTATTAGCCGCGCAAAGGAGACGCTGGCGAAATTTTTCGAAAATTTCGAGTGTTAGAAAATTTTGGAAGTTTAAATTTGAATTTAAACTTAAATTTGAATTGTTAAGTAAAACAATGTTGTTTTGAAACCTATAATTGAAGTGGGAAATTTAGTTGAATGATAACGAATCTTTAGTAGAAAGATTTGTTTTGATGAATTGATAAAACTATTTAGATTGTGAAAAATAGTAGACGAGTTAAGGACACCATTTTTCCTAACTTGTAATTTCGAGGACGAAATTCTTTTAAGGAGGGAAGTCTGTAACGACCCTGAATTTTGAACGAATTAAATTGAAAATATTTAATTTATTTTAAATATTTGAACGATGATTTAATTTGTATCCCGAATATAACTTTGAAACTGACGATTAAATTATAAAATTTAATCGATTGAAGTTGAATAAAAATTTAAATCTTCAATTTAAAGTTGAAGGAAAATATTTCGAAAGCTTTTAAAATTCGTATTGATAATACTGAAGATAATTAAAACTTCAGAATCAAATTTAAAATAAATGTGATCAGTTTGAATCTATATCGTTCGTATCGAATTTAAAAATAGCCGTCCGAGGCACAGTCTCGGAATTCGACGAAACCAGTTCCATTGGGTCCGTAATATTGAATTATTGTCGGATTTCCAATTTCGTATTTTTCGGAATTGTTATGTAACCGTACGGAGAGTAAACGCGTTGAATATTTATCGAATTTAAATTTAAAATTTAAAATTTTATTAATTTACATCAGCACCACGTTATTCCTTTTATCACGCCTTCGATCACGCAAGAAGATCGTGATGGCCATACTTCGTCCAATTTTAAATAACCCTCCTCTCTGATAATTTAAATCGAAAGCAAGAAACAAAATATAAGGACCGCAGCCTCCTCTTTCATCGAAGTTGTAGTTTTAAAACTAAATCCATGGCCGAACAATTCTTTCCCTTCCATCGATTTCGAAATCGATTCGTTCGGAGAAATAATAATAACGAGAGGAATCGACTTCGTTCGAAAAATCAATGCCTTCATTTTAATCATCGCTGTATACTCAGCTATTCCATCAGTCATCGCGACTCATCCTTGCCCCAACGCGATATTTCTGCTGCCGATTTGAAGTCCTGCTGCAGTCTCTCTTTACTGCAACTGTTCTCGCGATCTGGGGGAAGGCGATCTAGAGCCTCGCGATTGTAGAGGGGGAGGAAGCTCGAGTAGCTGGGTCGAGCAAGGCAGCGCCTAGGGTTGGGGGCGCGATGCGAGGCAATCGAGCTAGGGTTTCGGTGGCTGTCACATTTGGGTTCAGGCACGACGTGAAGTCGTTTTTGGGACGATAGCGCGTACGATGGTGGAAGTGGTTCTCGAATCGCGATGGGAGTAGTAGGCGGCGTCGAGCGAGATGAAGAATGGGGGGGCGAACTCGTGAAGGGTGCTGGGCAGTTTGGGGGAGTTCGTAATCGTAGGTTGATTCAAAGTCGACTTCAACGTCGACAATGAGGTGTACATTGGCTGATCTCGATCTTGAGCAGGTCTCGAGCTAGCAGTGAGGTAGTTTTAATTGTTATTATTTATGTATTAATAGAATATATTGTCATAGATATAAATAGTTGAAGAAATATAAATAAAGTTATCCACCGTTTTGTTAAAAGAAATTACAGTAACAAAAGATATTTAGGAAAAGGAAATTTAATTTGTTCCATTTAAATTTTAGTTAAATAAAATTTTTAAAAGAGATTTAGTTAAAAAGAATTTTTCTATTTGAATTTAATGTGTAAGTTAAGACCAAAAAATTTATTTACTGGAAACTATATAAGGTTAGATTTATGAATCTGTATATGTGTAGTTCGGAGGAAGAAAAAAAATGTATTTAAGTGATTAATTTGATGAATAAACATATTTAATTTATTGAGCCACTAAAAGATTTTTAAGAGGAAAATTTTTGGTTTAAAATAAATTTATTAGTTAAAATTTAAAACTATCAAATGGAAATTAATTATTCAAATTGTTCGAATATTAATAAATTTTATAAATATTTATACAAGGTATAAATCAAGAAATCGAGTCAAGCTGGAATAAAATGGATGACGAATAAATAGCAAAGGTGAGATTTTTCTCACTCAAAAAAATGAAAGTGGAATTTTCAGTTATTTATTGATTGTGTTGATTGCTATTGATTGTGATATTAGATATAGTAGGATATATCTATTATATATATAGCAATATATACATATTGGCATATGTATATATTGGATTGATGATTTCCCGCCTCGTATAGCGGATGAGACCCTATTGCGCCGTTAGTAAGCGGATTTTTATAAAACCCATATACCGCGATAATTCCGTACTGGAGCGGAATTGGTATTGTGCTAACGTCTTTGGATGCAGGGAAACAGGTTGGAGGGATCCAACTGGATTCCTCACCAGTAGTTATTTATTTACAGGATTGATGTATATTCTGTTATCATATGTTGATATATGATGTTGATGTTGTGATTGACTAATTGATGCGTTGCATCATTGGATTCAATTTTTGAAGTTTTAAAATAACGATTTTAACTTTAAAAGAGATTTTTAAAGTGATTATTTGTAAATATACGTTATTAAATTTTTGAATTAATTTACAAACGTTAAAATTATTAAAGTTATAAAGGTTAAGATTTTGGTGAAATATAACCGAGAGGTGATTTTTGAAATAAACAGTTAAGTAATTTATAAAATAGTTTAAAATTTGAATTTTTGAATTATTAAAAACGAGGTATATAAAAGATGTATAAGATTGATATTTATCAATTAAAATTATTGGAATTTTAAAACGAGTTTTTATAAGTGTTAAATTGTAAAGATATGAAACTTATAGAATTATAACTTGGGAAGATAGAAAATTTATAGGATTAAAAATTGTGAAGTTTGAAGTTTATAGAATTGTGAAGTTTGAAGTTTATAGATTTATAAAGTATGAAGTTATAAAATGAATGAAATTGTAGAATAAAGGCTGATAAGAAATTTACTTGTAAATTGGATTTTTGCCTTTAAGTGGGATATTTATCGAAATTGTTAATAAAGAAGATTTATAAACCGAAGTTGTTATAAAACAGAAATGGAATTTATAAGCGTTGTTTTATAAATTCAAAATCAATTGAATTTGATGAATTAAATACTGAAATGTGATAAGTGGATTATATTCACGATTTTGGACAGTGAATATATTGTTAAGAAAAATGGACTTATTTTTGAAGAAGTGACATTGAAAATGAAGTTAAACATTTAAAGGATGTTTTAAAATATATTGACTATCGAAATCATAGATTTCAACATTTATTGTTGAAATAGACGTTTTCGAGAAATAAGGAAATGGTGGACTATAACACTGTTGTTATAGTAAATGATTTCCGAAAGGAAATGTTTTTAATGTAGTATTGGGATTTATATATCTATCTAAATTTCGAATCCCTATACTAGTGATTTTGAGTCGTCGTAACGATGTTTTACGCAACATTCGTTTTGACTCAAATAAAATGTGTTTAAAGAATGATTTCCTTAAAGAATGAGATATATACTTAATTTTGATTTAAGTATATCGAATATTTTCTAAGTGTTGAAAATAAATGATTTGTGAATTACTTATTTTTAAATAAGTATGGAAATGCTTTTCCAATATGAAATGAAATGTTTTGAGATTTTATCTTCAAAGATAAAATGAAATCTGGAAATTGATTTGAAATTGTCTTCAAACGGTTAAGTGTGGAAATTATATATCTAGTAAAGATATTTTTGAAGATAAATAATTTGGGGAAAATTATTTGGAATCTGATGATGTTGCGCATCTTTATTGATAGTTAAATAACCGACTATCAATAATTACCTTTAGATAGGTATTTGTTGTGAATTGGATGAATTTGAATGCCACACTTATTTTTGAATAATCGCTCACTATTCGGGTTAGCCGGGAAAGGACCATGGGGTCGTATAACCTATTCCGAATATGTGATACGTCGTTATGAATTGCATTCGAAGACCGGTGTTGAAGACCGGATATTTTTGAAAACGGAAGGATTACCGTCGAGTTACTCTACATCGGCTGATCTCCGGTTTAGAGGTTTTTATCACCCTTAGTGACGGGAAATCCTGACGTGATAGAAAATTATCCGGAAATGCAAGGGCTTCGTGAGAAGTGCCTTCGGTTCTGTTTGATCCCGGAACAGACTTGTATGGATTGTGTGTTTGACATTACAATTTGAGATATAAAGCTGATTTCTTCCAAATACATTTCTGTTGGTGGCGGAGAATTTATTCTCTTAGCTTAACACCCTTCTCTGAGACGTACGAGCTCAGAGGTTATGTAGTTGAAATTTATCAGCGATATATCCCAATTTGGTAACGTGGCATACTGAGTGTTGCTGTGAAATGATCAGTGTTTGATCATTTGTGATATGATCATTTGTTTGATCTTATATCTTTGTGATCATAGGTTGATCATTTTGTTTGACCCGAAGCAGGGCTTTTTGAGAAAGCGTAGCTTTGTGGACGAGACTTCGTCAAGCCTCACACCCCGGAAATGGTCGAAACAGGAAGGATGCGGCAAGGTTCTAGGGAGTAGCGCCCCTTAGTGTATGTCATTCCTTCTGGATAAAGGTGGTATCATGGTATGGAGCCCAGATACTTAACCTCTGTGGTTGCTGCAAAAAAATTTATTTCTTTGTGGTTGTTGCGAATCAGGGATCCTCGGGAAGATCGGTGACGATCGGGGGATGGCATACGCGTGTCAGTAGTTACCTATTTTTGCAGAGGTAACCCGGCCTTGTGTTGGCAGAGATCCGGTTAGGTTCTCGGGTCGTCTATTCCAGGGACGTACCCATCATGGATAGGAAGTTCCTTAGCCTGACCATTTGTTGGAAATCCAAAGAAACAATACGAGCCTTTACGATTTCAATTGTATAACCTGTCTCCTCAGGAGGCAGCTATAGCATGCATAATATAATGGTACTTATGCTGGCTAAGATTTATATTCTACTTTCGAAATGTTTTCCACTATGCACTAATAATAATATCAAAAAGGATTTGATTTTTGCGTAGTAAGCATCTTTGACTAACATAAGAAGAAATCTCCTCCAAGTCTGCATTTGCATTGTGTGTGTGGTGGGAGGTCTTATGGTAGTTTCATTTTCCAAAAGCATTGCGAATTGACATTAAAGTTTTCCTATTGTTTATTTTAAAGAATAACTGTTTTACGATCTCACACCAGTCACCATGACTGACTCGGAGTTTATTGTTTCCCTTCTAAACTCTGGGTGCCCACCAATTTCCACACGGGCAGTCTAGAGTTAGATTATCAGGATATTCTGGATATTCTGGAGCTTGGAGATAAGCTGGAGGACGAGACGTAGTATTTGTATCTGATAGTATTTATTCCGCTGTGTATTCTGTATGAGGACAAGTTATATAACTGTCCATTGTTGTATATTGACTCTGATTGATGTATGTATAAAATGATATAGTTCTTTGTTTTAGAGATTATTCATTTATCTATTATATATTGTTCCGCTGCGATATGTGAGATTCTGATGTTGTCTCTGTTTCTGATGTTGTTCTGTTGTTCTTCTCTCCTTTCTTCTTCTGTTTTCTTCTTCTTCTACTTTTCTTCTTTTTCTTAAACCCTCACTATTGAAGTTTCCGGCACTCGATTGTTCGGCAGTCGATAAAGTGAGTATCGATGTCGAATTTTCGAAAGTCGAAAATTTCGGTTTGTGACAGTTATGCTTTCATTTTTGAATTGAAATGGAATCGGGTTGAAATGATAAATACCCAAATTGAACTTTGACCTAGGATAGAGAATTAAATAAAAATCGATTGGTCAATAAATTGATATAAAAAATAAAATGAAGATTTTATTTGAATAAATAATATGGTTTTGAAACGAAGTTGGAATTTGAATTTTAATGAAAGGAAATGTTAATATTTAATAATCTGAATCAAAATATTAACATAGTAGATGATGAAGGAATGTTGTTTTAAAATTGGAATTATTAATAATTAAGTTTAAAATTAGTTAATAATTAAGTTGAAATTATTTAATAATTAAGTTGAAATTATTTAATAATAAAGTTTTGAAATTATTTAATAATTAAATAAATTGAATTATTTAATAGTTAAATAAAATTGAACCTCTTGAATTAGTGAAATTTAGTTCTTTATTAATTGAGCTTTGAAATTGTAACTAAGTAAATTAATAAGTGAAATTGAATTTCTCTAATAAGAAATAAAATGTGTTTTATTGAAATTAATGTAAGACTTGAAATGTAAAGAATTTGATTTGATGAATTTAATTTAATGCAAATTGTAAGTTTTGATATAATGGAGTTGAACTTAAATAATTGATTTAATAAATTGGAAGTTAAATAGAAATTGTTTTGAAGGATAAATTTACTTAACGAATATTGAATGAAATCGATAAATGAACTTAAATTGATTGAATGAAGATTAAATCAATTTAAATGATTTCGGAATGAAACTTATATACGAATTTAAATGAATATTGGAATGGTTTTAAATAAAAATTGAAATTGTATTATAAGATTTTGAAATGGTAATTTGGAAGTTTGAAACGTAAATTTTGGAAATTGGTTTAGAAAGACAAATGAAATATTAATTTATAAAATTCTAGTTGAAATTGAATTTGATTTGGCTTGAAATATATTAAGCGACCAATTGGTGAAATAATTTCGAATGTTATTAAAGAGACCGGAGTTAGTTAGGGACATACTCACTGTCTAAACCGAAAACCACTTTAATAACTATACGCGGAGTGTGATCCCGAATGAAGTGGTTGAAATGTTGTACGTGATGACTGAAGAAAGAGAATGATAATGGATAGCCTTGACACTTGTGTCAAATTGGAAATGACTAAAACAGGAGCCGTGCCGGGCCAAATGGGGTCAGCTACCTCGAGCGAACACACTTCTTCAAAAACTACTCATTACTTGTTATCGATTGGTACACCCTTGTAATGACCCGAAATTTTCTTTCCCGAAATTTTCAGATAGTTAGGAAAGAAAGAAAAAGATAGAAGAAGAAACAGGAAAGGAACACAGATTCTCACATTCGCAGAGGATCAAAATATAATATCACATAAAATATCAATTTACAAAGGAAACTGTATCAGTCAATTACATTTTAATAACATCAGAGTTACACATATATACAGACAATGTCTATACATGATCATTAGGCCTCAGATATACAACAACAGAATACAACGGAAAACACTCCATACGTTCTTGCTATCTAGCTCGCCTCCTGAGCTCTAGAATGTCCTTACCTGAAAATCCTTAATACTCGGTCTGACCCGAGCATTACATCAAAGTAATACCCGGGTCAGGCTGGAAACCAGCGTGAGTAAACCCATCTAACATGAAATACAAAGGCATACAACTAATATGAACCCGGGATAACTTATATCAATTTACAAGTTCACAAATTTTTTATAGACATCACTTTTTTTCACGCACAAATTTCTATGTACCAAACTTATATTAAAGGGCCCAATTCCCTTAAATCATTTCATTCCAGCTTAATCATATCAATCTATAAAGAATCGAAGTGGTTTCAGGTATTTACTAATAAACCTTTAACTTAATTTCCTTCATTAATCAATCTTGATTAATCAAAATCAATAATTAACTGTTCTTATTTACTTCATCTCTTAAATCAACTCCTTGATTGATTATATTAATTGACCCTTAGTTAATTTCCTTAATCAATCAATCCTTAATAAATTACATTAAGTAATTAATCCTTAGTTACTTCATTAAGTAATTATCATTAAATCATTACATTTACTATTTACTCATTAATTACCCTCCTTAATGAACGGCATTAAGCAATTATTCGTTAATGACTTCATTATTATAAATCAATTTCATTAAATAATTTTCCCTTTAATTATTTCATAAATTAATTACTCTTTAATTACTTTATTAATTCAATTAATCTTTAATCATCCAAGGTCTTAATTAACCTTAAGATAAACCATTTATCTTTATTTAATTTCTTAGTTAGCATAATCTTATTTAAACATTTATCTTTATAATTAACTTACTTAATTAAATCATTTAATTTAAATTTAAAATAACTTAAGCTTTTAACTTAACAAATTTAAGTTAAAAAAAATATATAATTTCCTTAAACAATTATTTAAGACATTTATTATAAAATGAAATAAATTTTAAGAAATGGTTCAAATCTAGACTCATTTTAAATTTAAAAACTTGTTTATATTTAAAATTAAAAACTGCACAAATTTTACCTCGGGTCAAACTCGAATACCACTCGATCCCCTACCTGAGACCATTAACTTTCTTCTTCTCTTTTTTTTATACTTAAACTGATGCAGCGCGCAAATCATCAATCACGAAACATAAGTCACAAAAAAGAAGATCCCCTAAATCGCGAAACATACCTGAATTGCGAAGCTCTGATTCGCGAAAGTCTGATAGGTCGTACGCCTTAAGTCGCCAGCGACTTAATTCCAGCGAGTCGCCCCTCCTCCTTGTGTCGCGAGCTCCAGCCTATTCCATAGGTCGTGAACGACCTAAATCCACATCCCCACGACCTAACTTCCATTCCTCGACTTAATTCCACCGAAATACATAAACAAGTCGTCTCCGACCTAATTGCTTTCCCCACGACCCAATTCAACTGCGACATTAAGTTCCACAACCCAATTCCACCGCGACCTAGACTCCCCGTCGATACAACTCTACGACCTAACCTCTACACTATAAGACGTGAGCGATCTAAATCTTCCTCCGAGCTTTTCCTAAATCGCGTGCCGCCATCTTATGTCGCGTGCCGCCTTCCATAAGTCGCGAACGAGCTTTCTTTTAGATCGCAAATTAATTTGATAAGTCAGAGATGCTGGGATAAGTCGCGAGATTTGATAAATGGAGATGCTGGGATAAGTCGCGAGTTTTGATAAGCGGAAAACGTTTTGATAAGTCGCGAGTTTCTTCTAAGTCGCGAGATGATTTGGAAGTCGTGAAGTACTGTTGATAAGTCGTTAAACATTGGTGATAAGTACTGTTGATAAGTCGTTATAAATACTGTTGATAAGACGTGATTATTTTCTTATACATTGGTGTGTAAAGTGTTGTAATTTTCTTAAGTCGTATGTTGTAAGTGTTGTAAATATTCTAAGTGTTAGGTCGTTCAAGACCTATGAGTTGTGATGTAAGTGTTGTGTTGTAGGCCTATAAATAGGCGAGTTATATCATTTGTAAAAGGTTGTTGATTGTTGAATAAAATTCTCTTTTGTTAGCTTGGTGCTTTCAATTAAAATCGGTAGTTGAGTGTATCTCCTATCTCCACCTTCGACATTCGAGTGCGCTCGAATCTTCGATCGTTGAAGCCAATTCGCGGAATCAAGTGCGCTTGATCAACGCTCGAAGAATTGTAGATCTCTCTTCACGGTATCGTGCACGATCAACGTGTCAGAGATAGCTAGAATCCAGTATCTTCGGATCAATGGATTTGGGCAATTAAGTATTCATCAATCCACCGATTACTACATTCATCGATCTACATTGTTTTTGTATAATCCGCTGTGTCATAAACCTATTACACGAAAATACCCATGCTAACCCGAAGACGATTACGAGTCAGCCTGCCATTTTCTCGAGTCATTTCCCGAGTCCACCCTCTCATCCCAAACCACTGACACGCGTGCACGTGCACCGACGAACAGCGACGCTCCGACCATCATCGTTGGCCTCAACACATCGTCGACGATTCCCACTCCCCTCCAGACCACTCGGATCCTATGATACCTCCTCTAATCGAAATCGAGTATTTCGAACGAAACTGGAATCAAATCTCTGGCTAAATCCACTCACCGGCGACGACCTCGCCCATCGGAGTCCACGCCTCTTCGACCAGAGCAACGTCACAGAGACATACGACATTTCCACCCCTCGCGATCGCCCCCGGTACTTCACCAACGACGAACGATCTACTAGAAAATCATTGACAAAACCCGACATTAAACCCTATATCGCCCCTCTCCATCCACCTCGGCCATCAGAAAAATTCCTACCCAATTTTCCAGAGTTCCCATACTCCTCATCCTCCTCCAGACGAAATCTCGACCACTCACTTGCCTCCGATCGACTGTGATCGACCAAAAACCCAATATTGATCATTGCCGCATATCCAATAATCCCTACACTAAAAATCCAAATTTTACTTCCTAAAATCATCATCTTCCATTACTAATCTGTTCCTGAATTCAAACTACTAAATTATGATAATTTATTTTTGACAAATATATTTGTATTTACTGTAAAAACCCAATTTGAAATAATGTCTTAATATAACCTTTTGGAATTATTTTTAAGAATAAGGTTATAATCTTTGATTCATCTTTTATTTAAAGATTGAAACTTAAATTCGATCACAGGAAGAGATTTAAATTTTTTTCTTTCTGTAGCCTGTAAATAAGGCAGAGGAGTATATTTATCTTCATACAGACATTTTTTTTGTTTACAGACATTGCCATATATACCCATACATTCACATCAGCCTTCATATAAACACTTTTAATCTATATTACAGCAACATTTATCACTGGTAAGAATTATAATTTCAGATTAAAAACTATTTTGTTTTTTTTTGTTTTTTTTTTGAAAAATATAATTTACTCACCTGTTGTTTGAAGACAAGAAACAGCTTTTGAATTTTGAAATCTGTTTTTGTTTGCCTTAAGAATGATCTGTTGATTTCAAGTTTGAGACAGAAAAATGCTCTTGTATTTTGCCTTGATCTAGTTGAATTTCCAGCTTTGTTTTGATACTTTATGCCTAACAAAGGTTAAACGATAATATTTTGAATTTTGATTTAAAATATCTAACTCTGTAACTACAAACAGAGAAGTCCATGTGACATAAATTTACACAGAACACTCATATATATATATATAACTCAGATTTTAATTAGACATAAGTCTTTTAAAAATTTGTGTTCACTCACCTGATTCCAGAAGAAAAAAAAGAACAGAACTTGCTTTTATGTTGAGACAGGCCTGAGAAATTTCAAGCTGGAAACTTTCTTGATCTCTCTGGTTTGCAATGATTCATAGCTGAGATGTTAGGTTGAATTTTTTTTATTGAAGTTTGTTTGAGTTGAATGATATTAATTCAGATACTACTCATTTTTTTTGAAGGAACGAACTGATGCTAAATAGATTGATATAGATAAAGGTTTACTGGTGATGTTATTATTTATTTAGTACAAGCATCAGAGATTTTTTTTGTTGACTAGACTGATATTTATTATTTTGGTGGCTGAAATGAAATGTAATGTAAATTGTGTGCTAAGATATTTTCATTAATTGTTGTTGTCATTTTCTTTTCAAGTGTTCATACTTGAATATTTAAAATGTTGTCTTCTTTTGCAATCTTCATATACATTTTGTTTTCTTCTATATATATATATATTTATATTTCCAAATTTCATATGTATTCCTAACTTAAATTTTATTTTCAGCTTTAATACTCGTCTTGTATGTCTTCATATATATTTATATTTTCTATTTTATTTATTTTATATATTTTTTCTCTTATATTTACCCTATTTTCAGCTTAACCCTTTATTTCTATAGTTTATATATTGCATAACCTATCAATACTTAATTTAAAAGTTATTTATTGTTAAACTTGTCAACATTATAATTTCTTAAGCCTATATATTAATATTTATTTTTAACCATTATGTTTGTTTTATATTTAGATTTAATATTGATATGACCCATTTGATTTTAACCACTATTATATATATTATATCATAAACATATATTTAAATCAAATATTAATAAGGTAGAGTTTACTTTATTTATATGTAAATAGACATATTTTATTTCTGAAATATTTTTGAAACTCTTTATCTTAAATTCCAAATCATAGTTTCTTCCAAAACACATATATATATATATATATTTGTTTTTAATAATAATAATAATAATAAGTTGTATTTTAAATAAATTCAATTAAATATTTATTAAAATAATACTTCCCAAAAATCCGGGATGTCACAACCCTTGATTTTGGGAGTGTTGTTTCGCGGTGTTGCGATCGCTGCGGCGATGCGTTCTCACCAGTCCGGATCAGGCAAACGGTAGTTTCACTACCTTGGGTATTGCCTCATGTGCCTTGTCATACTTGTATCCCAATATACGCGACCACTACAATTTGTTTTGTGTTATACCTATGGAGTACTCCCTGATATCCCACTAGTTTACGGTGGAGTTTACAGTGCTGTATAGTCTATAACGCTTATATAAAATGTGTTAAGGGAGATAATGGTAACGCCTTAACACTATTTTGATACTTTATATTACTGATAGGCATTATCTACTTATCGTACACTACTACATCGTAGATAGTTTAACGGGTCCTTAAAGGATGGTTATTCCAAACATCCTTTGAGTTACTTGTATTTCAGTTGCTATTTCACTTGAGTTGGATTTATTGATATAAGAATGTTAATCCTGACTCGAGTGTTTTGTGTTTTGCTTTACGCTCGGGTCAGACTGAGTGTACCAGTATTCGAGACTCACCTTTGGAGTTGGAGCTTCGCTTGGAGATCCAGCTATCTATCCAGTTTCAGATATCTAGTTGATTCTAGTGATGTATTCCGATATTGTATTTGATTATTGTATTCGAGACTTCTATTGTACCTTGTTTAACTCTGATACATATATAGTAGCTTCATGAACTACTATCTTTTGTTTCCGCTGCATTTATTACTCTGTGTCTGTGATCTGTGTTCTATTTATTTACTGTATATGCTCAGTTTTTCCAAATTTAAATTAACAATTCGGTATTTTGAATTATTCAAGTCCGACATGTGCGGATACGAATAGTCCAAAATAGCGGGTCGTTACAGTTGGTATCAGAGCTTTGGTAGCTCTAGGCATAACACAATATATATGGTAAATGTATTTACAGAATCACTTCCATCCAAGTTTAAATCTCGTTCTTCTTGACTCGATTCCTTTGAATTTTTGGAACATCCCTGCGGTTTCAAAAATTCGTTCGTGTCCCTCACTATTCGTCTTCTAATTTCGGAGTATCCCATAACTCCACTTTGAATGATCTTTATAATGAATCGGCGGTCTCGCCAAACTTCGAATGATTTGTAAAGGGGTGAAACTCCTTTACAATAGGCATTGATTTACCTAAGATTTCTGTATCCTCGGTTTACGATGCTATCTATCTCCTGCTATACCTTAATTCTATTTCTTGAGATCGAATGTAGATTTGCCTTGAAATTCTGCATCGATCTTATTCTTGAAGTCACGGTCGACCCGGTTAAGGTTGCCCGCGATTTATATAAACTTATCTATCTTCCTATTTTGTTATTTAATTATCTCGTCTTTGTTTAAAACCTATCTTCGAATAAAAAAAAATTCTCTTTGATTTGAGTCCCTCAAATTTAAATCTCTATCCTTGCTTTGAAATCCATTCTCGTATCGTCGAGCGAGGAAGTGTATTTATAAATTAATATTTAAAATGTTTTATATATTGTGTTGTTTGAGTTGTTGATGTTGAGTTGGGTTTTCGATCGATTCGTCTGATCAACGCTATCGATAGGATTTCCAAAACACTTGAACAAAGCAAACTGACACAATAGTATTTTCGAATTTGGTGAATAAAATAGTTTTGTATGATTATATTACATATAAGTATAAATTTCTCTGAAATTAAATTGTTAATGAAGTTTGTTGTCAGAAATGATAATATTTGATTTTCATTTATTGTTTTATAAACCATTGACTATTGCATAATATGAATAAATGAATTTATAAAACTTGGATATAATTTGATTTAGAATCTGAAATGAATTTAAATCAAGAATTTGAGAATTTAATTTTCGAAAATTTCAAACCTTGGTTTTAAAGGTTTTAAAATGTATATCTAAAGTATTTTCAAATAATAATCATTTCATAGAAATTTTAGATGTTTAATCAAGTGCTCTTCTCTTTGTCGCTAGAAAATAATTTCGGTAATGACGACCGCATCATCGACATTCATTTTCGAGTTTCGAAGTGGAGAGACCATCAGTAGCTTGCTACACTTTTGTTTTGAAATGAATTTTATTTGAATTTCTAAAGTATGACTTGATTTAAAAATATTTTTTTATATATATATATATATTAGTATTTGATTTAGATTTGACTTGGATATATTATATGAATATAATTATCTCTTAATGGTTTGAAGTGAATCGGAAATCTAATTCTTGAATTTATGTAAAAGATGATTTCAATTATAAATGAAACCAAAATTTTGAATTGATATTTAAACTTGGGAGAATTGAATTAGAAATTTACTTGTATAATACTCAATTGCATTCAAAATATAACTTACCTAAATTGCTCAAAAAGTTAACTATGTAATTGGATAGTATACAACATAAATTGTCTTTATAAATAAAATTTGAGTGCGTATAAAAATGTTATACACTTAAAGTTTAATTATAAAATGATTAATAGAGATAAAATAGAATACTAAGTTTGTCGAATAATAAATGAATTAATAAAATAAATTGTTGTTTGAAATAAATTTTGTAACAAATAATGATAATTGAAAATAAAACAAGTTAATGAAATTCCTTGAGTTTAAAGTCAATGGTTGAATATAAATTAATTGTTTATTTTGTAATTCAATTCTATTTTCTTCTGATTGTTTCTATTCTCCTACCTCCTTCCTTTTCGGGGACGAAAAGTTTTGAGTGGGGGAGAGTGTAACGACCCGAAAATTTAACTAGTTTTAATAACGTTATTAATTGAAAATTTGTGGGATTTTAAAATAAAATATTGAAATAAAAATTTAATATTTGAAATGCGTCTAGTTAAACATAGCAGCTGGTAAATTTTCATCAGATAATTTGGAAGTTTATTTTCTAGTGTAATTTTATTCCAATTTATATCAGTATTTTCGAAACCTGAATATTTTTACATAGAAAAATTCTAAATCATCTTCTGACTGAGACGTCATTTTTCGTTTTTCCAAATTCGGACTTCTTTAGCTCCGTCGATCTTATTTTTCTGCGTTTTTGCTGCACTTTCCGCTAGTAGAAAATTCGAAATTTTATAATTCGATCGTACAACTGATATTTGTATACCGTTTTGATCGTCTCATTGTGCTGATCTCTATGGTATACTTAATTTTGCGTTTTGAAGTCCGATACACGGTAGACACCGTGAAACGGTCAACCGTATCGGTTCTAAAAAAAATTAGCTTTAAAATTCTCTTGACCATTAAATTTCCAACGTGCATCGACTGAACAACCATTTGCCTTTTTCTATTTCCAAGGGTGCTTTTATTATTTCGCTATTCAATGTATATGTTGGTTGGTGTAGTCTGTACCCCTTCCACTCCCACTTTTGCTTCGTGAAGAGTAATCTTTGGTTTACATTCTTCTTTCTGAAGCTTTGTATTGATATGTGCTTGTTCACCACCTTCCTGCCAACGCTCATTCCTCAACCTTCCTCCTTGCGCAACAACAGCCAATCCACTACAATCAAGATTGGCCGCCACCTTCCACTCATTTAAACCCCACCGTGAGCTCCTTCGACCAATCACCTTCGCCATCTAGCGCCTATCAAATCCATCACCACTTCACAGCCGAGACTCCACCTCACTTTCTCAAACCCTCTCCTCCACGCCTAAGCCTCCACCTCAAGCACAGGACGCTGGCCCTCACCAAGTCCCGACCGCCCTCCTTTCACCTGACCTCGGCCACACTTCGGCATGGTTGCATGCTCCGACCCGTGAGAACATGGCAGCCACACCTTGTTACCCCGCTCCGGTAACCGAGCGCCTCCTCCCCTCTGACAGCGAGCAGCAGCTCGCCGAAGCATTTCACTCAGATCGAGCGCGTTCGCCCCTGCTTCTAGCCGAGCTCTGCAGCTTATTTGCGCGCACTTATGTATTCGCTAATATGTTGTTCCTCGGTAGCTTCCCATCTCCTTTTATACAGAAGTATATTATATTATTTATATTCCTTTATGAAGAAATAGTATACATATAAGCTGTATTAGTTTGCATTATATATAGAATATAATAATATATTTAGTTATACGGGTCAGTTTAAAGTTGCAATTGCTGTTATTTGCATAAAATATAAGTTTTCTAATAAACATTTGAGTTAATTTTTTTAATATGTATGTAAAGTTATATTGGTTCTACATAATACTTTATAAGTACATCCTGTGATGTAAATTTATATCAGAAGGCAAAATCTTAAAGTATATAATGTATATATTATCTGCTTGTATATGTAAAAGTATGTCATAGTTTAAGTATATATATTTTGTCTATTCTACTTAAAGTCTATAGGTCTGTATGATATTTTAAGTTACATGTAAAAGCTGTTGTCCTGGTACTTATATATCTATATATCCTATTTTAGTAGTTGAAGCATATATCTACCAACATAAAGTAGGGTCATGCCTAGTTTCTATTTTCTAATGCATATATCTGCATATGTTTTATATTGCACCTGTAGCATTTCTCCTTTGATCTGTCTATATGCATATCATGATTTTCTTTGACATGTAATTCTAATTAAACACTTAATTTTAAAATATATGTAAGTCATTTTTATATATAATTGTTTACTTAACTATAATCTGGAAGTTTATATGTTATATGTCATTTTTGGGTTTTATAATTTAAGTTCTGTTATATTTATGAATATATGTTTGCATATATTTAGTTATAAAATGAGTTTATGCATAGTTTTGTTGCTGTTTATATTTGTAATCTTACTTATTTATGAGGATATATCTTAGCTGTAATTGTGTTAAGATATAATGTATATATAAGATATATATACTTTGATTTTGGGTATACCTGTGTTTAGATCTGGGTGTTTTATGTGTATATATATGTTATAAGTGTTTTGGTCTGTTAGTTTAATAAATATGTTTTATATTTGTTTGTATCCACAAGTATATATTTCTATTATATATACACATATATTTTCGAATAGTTACAACAGTTTTATATGAACTTGAGTTTTTTTATAAATATATATGTATTTAGTTATATATATATAGCTGTTTATATCAAGTGTGACAAGTTATCTATTTTTGGAATCCGGTTTTATAGTATATTTGTTTACTGTTATACATTTTATTAGTTATCTCATGTACTTTGCTGTGGAATATATGTGTATAGGTTTATGCTATACGAGTTTATAAATTTTGTTTAGAGCAATATTTATTTCTCATTATGTGTATATATATAAAAGTCTACGTTAGTGGATATATGCAGTTGTGAGAGTATATGGGTTTTGTATTATTAAATTTAAATTATAATACATTTGAGTATTTTTATAATATTTTGAAACAGTAGATGTATGCATATATACATATTTAGATTAGTCATTAGACTTGGGTGTGAATATATCTTTGTTTATAATATGTATTGCCTTTTTAGAAATATTGTATACATTTTGAAATCTGATAGATATGTATATGATGTTCGTGTTGTCTTTTGAGTAGTGTACATGATAGTATACTGTTCATTTGAATATTGATTTTGAAATTTTATAGTATTTTCAGTATATTTGTCTTAAATTAAAAAATTAAAAAAATTACATATATAATGATAACATATATATTTTAGTTTATAGCAAAAAAAAACTAATTTGTTTTGTTCATCGATCTCTATTATCAGCTTTGCTCATCAAAATTCGTGCCGATTTTTGCTTTGCCTGGATTCGTAACTCAAATTTCGGTGTCCGTATCAGTGTGTGGATCTGTGTCATCTTCTGTTCTCTCTAGCCTCGAAAGGTGAGCAATCACTCACAATTAATGTTCTTTTATTTATTAAATTTGATTTCAATTGAAACGATAATTGAAATATGCTGCTGTTAGTTATCTACACTGTTATATATATGTTTTACCTGTATCAGTTCACCTGTGACATATGACACCATTGTCTGTTATTTATACAATGATAATCCAGTTTGGTTGTTAAATGATTGATTGTTTGTTGTTGACATTGGATGTTAAATTGTAAATGTTGTAAGTGATAGATAATTTGAAATTGACGTAGGATAGTTAGATTTGATATACGTGTTAAATTTGGTTTGATGACATTTGCATAATATGACCCCTTTAAATGTTTAATTACTTGACACGTAGTAATATGGTTAATTACACCTTGAACCATTTGAATGTATGTTGTATAAATTGATGTAGTATGAATTGAATAATAGATACCAAGTTAAGAACCACATCAAATATTAGTGCAATAATATTTAATCTACATGAAATGATAGTGTAGATTCTAGAAATAATTATATTAATTTGCACAAACAACAATGTAAATTAATACGATTATTTCGGGATTATTTGAATTAATTATTGGATTGTTATTGATTGTTGTCATTGTTTGTTTATTTACTTTGACACCATCCCAGTTATCACACTGCAAGTTCCCTTTGTTATGCTTTGATTTTTGAATTGAAATGGAATCGGGTTGAAATGATAAATACCCAAATTGAACTTTGACCTAGGATAGAGAATTAAATAAAAATCGATTGGTCAATAATTTGATATAAAAAATAAAATGAAGATTTTATTTGAATAAATAATATGGTTTTGAAACGAAGTTGGAATTTGAATTTTAATGAAAGGAAATGTTAATATTTAATAATCTGAATCAAAATATTAACATAGTAGATGATGAAGGAATGTTGTTTTAAAATTGGAATTATTAATAATTAAGTTTAAAATTATTTAATAATTAAGTTGAAATTATTTAATAATTAAGTTGAAATTATTTAATAATTAAGTTTTGAAATTATTTAATAATTAAATAAATTGAATTATTTAATAGTTAAATAAAATCGAACCTCTTGAATTAGTGAAATTTAGTTCTTTATTAATTGAGCTTTGAAATTGTAACTAAGTAAATTAATAAGTGAAATTGAATTTCTCTAATAAGAAATAAAATGTGTTTTATTGAAATTAATGTAAGACTTGAAATGTAAAGAATTTGATTTGATGAATTTAATTTAATGCAAATTGTAAGGATTGATATAATGGAGTTGAATTTAAATAATTGATTTAATAAATTGGAAGTTAAATAGAAATTGTTTTGAAGGATAAATTTACTTAACGAATATTGAATGAAATCGATAAATGAACTTAAATTGATTGAATGAAGATTAAATCAATTTAAATGATTTCGGAATGAAACTTATATACAAATTTAAATGAATATTGGAATGGTTTTAAATAAAAATTGAAATTGTATTATAAGATTTTGAAATGGTAATTTGGATGTTTGAAACGTAAATTTTGGAAATTGGTTTAGAAAGACAAATGAAATATTGATTTATAAAATTCTAATTGAAATTGAATTTGATTTGGCTTGAAATATATTAAGCGACCAATTGGTGAAATAATTTCGAATGTTATTAAAGAGACCGGAGTCGGTTAGGGACATACTCACTGTCTAAACCGAAAACCACTTTAATAACTATACGCGGAGTGTGATCCAGAATGAAGTGGTTGAAATGATGTACGTGATGATTGAAGAAAGAGAACGATAATGGATAGCCTTGACACTTGTGTCAAATTGGAAATGACTAAAACAGGAGCCGTGCCGGGCCAAATGGGGTCAGCTACCTCAAACGAACACACTTCTTCGAAAACTACTCATTACTTGTTATCGATTGGTGCACCCTTGATTTTGGGAGTGTTGTTTCGCGGTGTTGCGATCGCTGCGGCGATGCGTTCTCACCAGTCCGAATTAGGCAAACGGTAGTTTCACTACCTTGGGTATTGCCTCATGTGCCTTGTCATACTTGTATCCCTATATACGCGACCACTACAATTTGTTTTGTATTATACCTATGGAGTACTCCATGATATCCCACTAGTTTACGGTGGAGTTTACAGTGCTGTATAGACTATAACGCTTATATAAAATGTGTTAAGGGGGATAATGGTAACACCTTAACACTATTTTGATACTTTATATTACTGATAGGCATTATCTACTTATCGTACACTACTACATAGTAGATAGTTTAACGGATCCTTAAAGGATGGTTATTCCAAACATCCTTTGAGTTACTTGTATTTCAATTGCTATTTCACTTGAGTTGGATTTATTGATATAAGAATGTTAATCCTGACTCGAGTGTTTTGTGCTTTGCTTTACGCTCGGTTCAGACTGAGTGTACCAGTATTCGAGACTCACCTTTGGAGTTGGAGCTTCGCTTGGAGATCCAGCTATCTGTCCAGTTTCAGATATCCAGTTGATTCTAGTGATGTATTCCGATATTGTATTTTATTATTGTATTCGAGACTTCTGTTGTACCTTGTTTAACTCTGATATGTATATAGTAGCTTCATGAACTACTATCTTTTGTTTCCGCTGCATTTATTACTCTGTGTCTGTGATCTATGTTCTATTTGTTTACTGTATATGCTCAGTTTTTCCAAAGTTAAATTAACAATTCGGTATTTTGAATTATTCAAGTCCGACATGTGCGGATACGAATAGTCCAAAATAGCGGGTCGTTACATTTATTCAAAGTTTTACAATCTTTTAATAATTCATCATGTACTAACAAACGATCTTTGTATAAAGAATCTAAGCATACCGATTGTGATCTGAGTTTATCCATGAAACATTTGTTTGTTTGCTCCTTTGATTTTTCTTTGTTGGTCTTCCTCTTCCTACTGCTTTGACTAGATCTCTTTATGGCCATTTATTCTAGGATGTTGTTATGATCTCTAGAATCCCAGGCTCTGATACCAAATGAAAGTGACTATGCTATAGGATCGTATATTATGGAATATATATTAAACTTACCGGAGTGGAAAATAACTATAAAGTAAAAATAACAGTAAAGTAAAAATGACACCAGAGATTTTATACTGGTTCGAACTTCCCGTTCTATGTCTAGTCCCAGACTCCTTTTGGAATTAAAAATAGCAACCCTCACTTAACCCCGAGGAATAGGTTTACACTGCCTGAGCAACCGAATAGGACTTCTACCGCCTGAACAACCGAACAGGACTTGAATACAAGTAAATTAATTGTCTTGAACTTTTGTGTTCTTTTAACAACATGGATTTTTCAATTGAAGTACACCCTTCCTATAATCTTTTCCTCAAGTATAATATGTGTAATTTTGTGTATATGAAGCTAAGGAAGATTAGATTGCTTTATAATTAGAGAAATAAATACGTGATTGCTCAAATATTCAAGCGACAAAGCAAGAAACTCAGAATTCATGAAAGTATGAAGATAGAATTAGAATTGTTAATTTAATCTTGAATTGAGTATGTATATATAGAAATTATAGAGTTGCAACTCCTAGTTAGAAGTTCTGTTGAAAAGAAATCGTTGCAACTCTTCCTGGAAGAGATTCCTCTTTGCTGAAGAGAGATGTCTCTTCAGGAAATTCGAAAAAATGACAGTTAGAACATATTCAGTCGACTGAATATTATTAGTTAGTCGACTGAAACGAAACACAAACTTTTTGGTTCAAAATAGGCATAATTCAGTCGACTGAATATTCAGTTTAGTCGATTGAATTTTTATGTTTAGTCGACTAAATTGAAAATTTAGTCGACTGACCAATAGTTAAAATTATATGTGCATATGCACAGGTTCTGATATTCAGTCGACTGAATAACCTTGTTCAGTCGACTGAATTCTGTTGATAAACAAAAATTACCATAGCTCATTTGGTTAGAGCACTTGCCTTCTATACTAGTGACCTGGGTTCGAACCCTGCTCCATGCATTTTTTGAAAACTTGAATTTTCATTTAAAATATGATTTTACCAACGACCCAAGTTCAAGTTTTGCTTCATATATTATTATTGTTATCATTATCATTATTTTTTTAAATAAATCTTTTGTTACTTTTATAGAATGTTTCGAATGTGTATGTTTGTGAAATGCTTGAGGATAGATTTTAACATAGCTAAAACTGGGCTTTGACTCTAAACAGCATATATATATATATATATATATATATATATATATATATATGAACCATACTTTATATTGTTGAGTCTGGTCTTCGTAGTTATTTGTCGTAGATTCATGAATCTTCGCGTCGATTGAATTTCTTGTCATTAATCAAAACATAAGATCCAACATTCTCACCCTTTTTGATGAATCAGTTTGTGATATGAATGAATCTCGACCATATTGCTCCGTAGTTCTATATCTCCCTCTAAATATATGCTAGCCTTATCTTTCAGTTTCTCCCCTTGAATCCGTGCTGTTGTTCCTGCTGCAAATAGTGTTAGAGCAATATCTTTCTCTCCCTTTGTCACCGACAAAAAAGAGAGTTTATATAACGACATAATTCTATTAAATATGTGGAATATCATTTAAAATTCCAAAATCTATCATTTTCCTTTTGTTTCTCCAAGTACCTGCAATAAATAATAATCATTTTGGTATGCATTTACTATGTTAGGGTCCAAGGGTTAATCATAGGATGAAAACCTTACTAAAATAGGTATGGTTGTATCCTCTAAAAGAAAAAAAATAATGAAACAATTTTAAAAATAACTACTACTTATAATCTAAGGTATTAGGAAAAAAAATTAACATTTAAAGCATGCAATACCCAAGTTTCTAATAATTTCCTAATTTTTAGGAAACCATACCCATTTGGGCGTGGTTGAACCTTTATAGATATAGTTTTCATTACAAATCACATTCTTATAATAGTTGCTAATATAAAGTTGTTTATCATGATCAATCATATTAGCTGAAATCCATATCTTAATACTATTAGTCATTAGCTTAATACTTGAAAAATAATTTCTATCATTTCTAAACAAAGTACTAGCACTAATACTAGTATACAAGAATGCATATCTAGTACTATTTTTACTTTTAGCTTGTTTATATCCCAAAACGATTTTATCATTATGAGCTTTCGAATTTTTAACCAAGGAAGATAAGATATCTTTACCTTTGTTAAAATTAGTGATTTTTTTATTTAATTTTCCAAAATTTTCTTTAGAATTATAAACTTCTTTTTGCAAAATATTACCATTATCTTTAAAATCTTACATTCTTTAGATAATTCTAAATTCTTTTTAATTAAAGATTCATTCTCTTTTCAAGAGATAAAATTAAAAAACTAGAATTATTTAAAGAATATTCCAAAAATGTATTTTTATTTTGCAAAACATTGATTTCCACCAAAAGATCATTTTTTTTATTTTCTAACTGCTCATTTTATTTTTGTAGGAAATCTTTTTGTAAAACAAGTTCTTCTACGGTATTTTCAAAACATTTAGTTTGTTTTACCAAAAATTTATTTTCCTCTTTTAAATTGGAAATTTCTTGCTCACAATCTTTTAACTTAGCTAAAGCAATTCCGTTAACTTTATTCAAAGTTTTACAATCTTTTAATAATTCATCATGTGCTAACAAAAGATCTTTATATAAAGAATCTAAGCATACCGATTGTGATCTGATTTTAGCAATGAAACATTTGTTTGTTTGCTCCTTTGATTCTTCTTTGTTGCTCTTCCTCTTCCTATTGGTTTGACTAAATCTCTTCATGGCCAATTATTCAAGGATGTTGTTACGATCTCTAGAATCCTAGGCTCTGATACCAATGAAAGTGACTATGCTATACGATCGTATAATATGGAATATATATTAAACTTACTAGAGTGGAAAATAACTATAAAGTAAAAATAGAAGTAAAGTAAAAATGACACCAGAGATTTTTATACTGGATCGAACTTCCCGTTCTACGTCCAGTCCCAGACTTCTTCTGGAATTAAAACTAGCAACCCTCACTTAACCCCGAGGAATAGGTTTACACTGCCTGAGCAACCGAACATGACTTCTACCGCTTGAGCAACCGAATAGGACTTGACCGCCTAAGCAACCGAACAGGACTTGAATACAAGTAAATTGATTGTCTTGACCTTTTGTGTTCTTTTAACTACATGGATTTGTCAATAGTACACCCTTCCTATAATCTTTTCCTCAAGTATAATATGTGTAATTTTGTGTATATGAAGCTAAGGAAGATTAGATTGCTTTATAATTAGAGAAGTAAATACGTGATTGCTCGAATATTCAAGCAACAAAGCAAGAAACTCATAATTCAAGAAAGTATGAAGATAGAATTAGAATTGTTAATTTAGTCTTGAATTGAGTATGTATATATAGAGATTACAGAGTTGCAACTCCTGGTTAAAAGTTCCGTTGAAAAGAAATCATTGCAACTCTTCCTAGAAGAGATTCCTGTTCGCTGAAGAGAGATGCCTCTTCAAGAAATTCGAAAAAATGACAGTTAAAACATATACAGTGGACTGAATATTATTAGTTAGTCGACTGAAACTGTAACGACCCAGAGATTTCGAACCCGAAATTTCCAGATAGTTAGAAGAAAAGGAAAAGAGATAGAAGAAAGAAACAGAATAAGACACAGATTCTCACATTCGCAGCGGATCAAAATACAATATCAAATAATAATATCAGTTATACACAGAAAACTGTATTTGTTAATTACATTTTAATACATCAGAGTTACAACATTCACAAATGTACTAGACAGTTAAAATTAACATATCTCAGACAATTATAATATCACAGCGGAATATACTCCATACGTTCCTACCATCCAGCTCGCCTCTTGAGCTCCAGAACGTCCTAACTTGAAATCTGTAATACTCGGTCTGACCCGAGCATTACCACAAAGTAACACCCGAGTCAGGCTGGAAACCAGCGTGAGTAAACTCATCTAATATGAAATTTCAATCCATAGATCTTATATAAAATCAGGGTAACTCGTATCTTCTACGAGTTCTTACTTCAAACAATTTATTTCACAAAATAATATCTAAGTATCGTTACTTAGTTCCAATGATCTAGATTACTCGATTTATTTCATTCCAGCCTATTCGATTTACAAAACAAATCTATAAAGAATTATAGATTACAAATCGAAGTGGTTTCGGGTATATTTCTGATACCCGACCCCGGTCTCTTCGAATCAAAAGTCATCCTTTAAACCAAGATTTTTCAGTTAAACAATTTAATTTAAATTCAGGATATCATATTCATATAACAAATCTATCACAGATAGATAACTTACATTATCACAATTCATCCAAAACATCTCATATCACAATCACACATCAGATATATCAACTAATCCAAGGCATCTAATATCATTCAACCAATCCATAACAAGTCAATTCATTTTTAATTAATTTAATTAATCTCTAATTAAATTAATTACTAACCTTTAATTACTTGGATTACCTTAATCCATCTTACTTAACATTAATTAATTATAAATTAATTAATCTTTTCTTAATTATTTATCTTAATTAATCTTCCTTGATTAATTATTCCTGAATTACAATAAGTAATTATTCTTTACTTACCCCTTTTTATTAATCATTCTTGATTAATTTCTTTTTAATTACATTAAGTAATTAGCCTTTAATTAATTATATAAACGAATTAACCTTAACCATTTATAATAATTAAACTTTAATCAATCCCATTAAGTAATTAATTAATAAATAAATGATCCTTTAATTACTTCCATTAATTAATTATTCTTCAATTAATTACCTCAATTAATCCATATTTAAATAAATTACACTTGATTAATAATCCTTAATTAAAAATTAATCAACCCCTAATCATTAGTTAATTAAATAAATCAATTTCTCTTAATTAATTTCTTAATTAGTCCTTTATCATTAATTAATTACATTAATTAATCATACTTTAATTTCTTAAATATATTTAAAACTTGGTTAAACCTTTATCTTTGCTTAAAACTTAGTTAATACATTTTTGAAAACTTGATTTATTTAATGTTACTTTTGCTTTTTAAAACCTGGTTCACATTTACTTTTTAAAACTTTAAACTTGGTTATTATTTTACACAGTTTAAAATCCTGTAGCAATTCAAAACAACCCGAGCCTATCAGATAAACACTCGAACAAAGCACGAGTCTCTCGCATCACTTCTTCCTCGAGTCACACATGAACCCTTACTCGAGATCATCCCAGAGTCCATGCTTCTTCCCCCAAACTTCCAAGCTTCCAGATGCACGAAACGAACATGTGCACGTGTACAGGTCGACGGCGACCCTCTGGTCATCGTCGCCACCACCCTCACATCGGCGAAATCACCATCGACAGTTCCCACAACCCAGAATCCTGAAGACATCAGCAAATCAAAATCGAACAGTTTTGATCGAACACTGGAACCAACATGCTCGAAACAACCCATCATCGCCGATGATCTCGGCCACGAAAACCCTTGCTACTCCTTCCAGCGACGTGTCACATGCCCACACATTCGTCTCCTCTGGTGCGGTAGCACTCGAACCATCCATGGCGATGGAATCGCCTCTGAAACATCCTCGACTCAACCAGCCAACAAAACTAGGGTTTAAAACTACTCCGACCATCTGCTGCCACCATGGTGGTTAATACATCAACCTACCATTTTTCCCAAGCTCGCTGAACAACCCTCTAACTCCAGAAGTAGCCCCGACCCTCCACGTTACTCCGATCACCCACAACAGCTCAAAACCCACTTTCTGGTCATCTACGAATTTTAGACTCAATCCAAATCTAAAAATCTTGATTTTCATTTTAAAAATCATATTTCACAAATTCGATTCATGTTATAATCCTGAAACAGCAATTTACAATGTTTGATTTTAACATGTTTAAAAGAAATTTCACTGTCTTCCCATTTTTCAGATAACTTCCAAATAATTTTCTTAAATTTATTTTTTTAGGACTTAGTTTATAACTAAACAAATCTTTCTTGTTTGGAAACTAAACCCTATCTAAGATTAGAAGAAAAGATAATGAATTTCTGATCTAAACTTTAAAATCCCATAACAAGAACAGGGAAGACAAACATAATATAGACATGCACAGCAACTACATACATATAAACATGGTTTAGAATCCTAAAATCATCATGCAAACCTATTTTCAACATAGATCACCAGTTTTACTTCAACCGTTTAACATATGCATCAAAGCTGAAGGTGATTCATTTTATAGATTAAAAACAGAGGCTTAAAATAAGAACAAAGATGTTTTTAAATCAATAGATAAACACACTCTACAAACACACAGAAGCACACATATATACATTCATGCAGATCCATCATCAATCACAGTAATTTATATGCAAATCCTATTTGTTACTTAAGTTTTAGTTCAAAAGTTTACTCACCTAAGAATATGTTGAACAGAGAAGGTTTGAAGCAGTTTTAAACAGGCTTGAAAACTGGAAGCTTTGAACTGAATTTGCTTTTATTTCTTTTAAAAATTTGAAAAGCTCTTGAAAACTTTTGCTTTTGCCTCAGATTTCCTTGCACGCACTTGGAAATGATTACTGGTCTTGAAGAATAAATGGTTACAAACTTTGATAGTTTACAGAGCTTGATATGATTTGAAATATGGTTTCAGGTTTGTAGATTCTTGGTTTGGAAATAAATTTCAGCTTTTGGTTTGGAGATGATTTCGGGTTGTAGATTTTTCTGGTTTGGTAATATTTTGTTTTACAGGTTTGTTTTCTTGAGTTTGTAAAATGAAGATAGGAAAAAGAAGTAAGGAGATGAGATATATGTTTATATAAGCTTACTTAGGATTTATTAAAAATAAAAGAAAATAAAAATAGAATAGTGACACTTGTTTAAAAATCTAACACTTGTCTTTTAACATGAGTTAATTTTCTTACATTTGTAATTTCCATGATTTAATTAATTTACACTTGTAATTATGCATGTGTTTATTATCATAATATGGTTTTTATAAATCTTTATATTTATTTTCTATTTAGATAATACATTTTCTTAATTTATATTTGCAAAATCTTTTAAAGAAACTAATATAAACTAATTATATACTAAATAAAATCATATATATATATATATTATTTTTAAATCCAATTTATTTTAAGATATTTATCTCTTTTGAATTTCAAATTCAAATTTAAATTCTATTTAAAATCTTCTTATGTCTATATATATACACACAATCATTATTATTTGTTTTAAAAGATTAATTTGTAAAATTTTAAGTAATTATATTAGAAGATTATCAAATATTTATTCCAATATCTAAAATCCAATTTTTATTATATTTTCAAATTCACTTACATAACCAGATATCTTTTATTATCAGAATTTTATCTGTTCATTTGAACAAACCAATTAATTATCTAATTACTGGATACCCAAAAATCCGGGTTATCACATTCCTCCCCCTTAGAATCTTTTCGTCCCCGAAAAGGAAGGAAGCCAAAATTTACTTATTTACTTATTATCAGATAAATTTCTTGTTGAACATTTTAAACTATAAACTCCCTTTATATTAAAATACTTTAAAATCTATATAATATTACAAAAATAGTTTTTATAAAAAAAACTTTTATAACTCGATGTTTCAACAAGTCCATCCTCGTTCTCACAGAAATTCGATCATACGTTGATCAGACGTAAGACTGAAAATCTATAAGTACTTGATAAACCCGTTCTCAACACCAAGTGAAAATACTTGAAAAATAATTTATGAAAATATAGAAAACAGTTTTGAAAATAGAGGAAATATCTTTGGTGAGAATGCTCTGGAAATCATCACCCCCATCCATGGTCGCAGTTAACCCGATGGTTACGTTGCCGTCCCGGCAAAATCCACAGATAACTGTAGGTCTCCGCGCTCCTCGATTACGCCATGGAACCCGCTACAGATCGCAGTTATACCCGGGCCTTACGTTGCTATCACAGCACAAACCCATATAACTGTAGGCATCAGCGCCACCGAATTTCGCTGCCAAATAATGAAACTTCTCCCACATAGGTCGCAGTCTACCGATATAAAATCAAACGTAGACAGTTTGTAATATCCCTGAAATTTGAGCAATATCAATTTAATAATCTGTTAAATAATTAAATTGATATTGATGGTCTTTGATAATGAAATCTGAATTTAATTTAATAATCTGATTTAAATAAGTATTTAATTGATGATATAGTCTTTTAAAATAGTTAATAAGATATTTTCTATTTGAATATATATATTTATTTGTATATATTGTAAATAGAAAGCTTTGGGCAAACTGGAAATTTAGATTTAATTTAATATGACTTTTCAAAGATATTTAAATAAATAACTTTATAGTTTTAAATATACTTTAGGTAAATGTTTAAATTGGTTAAAATATATTTTAACTTAAGTTTAAATATAAATAAGATTTACAAAATGGTTTGTTTTATTTCTTTTTAAATATTTCTTGATAATATAATCTCTTGTTTAAATTATAAAATATGTTAATTTCAAATAATAAGTATAATGTATTATTTTTAATATGTATGAATTTTAATGCTAAATGGAATTGTTATTAATAAGTAGTTATATAAGTATATAAATATATATAACTTAACTTTTAAATTGAATCTTAGGATTTAATTTTATTTAAACTTGAATTTAAAGTTTTGAAATTCAAAAGAATATATATTTAAATTGTTTTGGATTTTAAAATATTTGTATAAACTTTTATTTTAAAATATAATTTGTTTTTGTTTCTTTAAAAAGTAATATATATATAGATAAGTATTTTATAAATAAGAAAAGGCTTTTCATTTACTTTTAACTAAATAAAAATAAGATAAATACTTAAAAGACAAGTGTCATTTAACTAATGCCTTGTTTAAACATGTGTAAATAAATGGATTAATCTATGTGACAAGTGTCTTTTTATTTTCTTTTTTTTTCTTTTATTTTTATAAATCATAAATATACATGTATATAAACATTTTATCTCTTCACTTCATTTTGTTTTTAAATCTTCATTTCAAAACCAAGAAAACCCAAACCAATTCTCTAATCCAAAATCTGAAATCAGTAATCAAATTTGCCTCAAACCAAATTCAAACAACCTATAATTCATTTTCCAAATCAAAGATCAAATCTGTCTGCATTTCCTTTTCAATCTGGAATCATCTCAACCCAAGCAGTTTGCATTCTTCTCAAACCTGAAAACAACATGCTTTCTTTTCAAATGCCTGCCTGCAAACATCTTCATTTTTCAACCTGGAATCAACTGTAAAAAAAATAAAAGAGCCTGCTTGCATTCGTTCTTCAATTTGGAAGCCAGCATGCATGTGGTTCAAAACAGTTTTAAGCTCAACAACTCAAGTTTTTAAATCAAAGAGGCATTCCAGTTTTAAAGTTCAAACCAGTTTCAAGCTTTTCAAAAATTCAAAGAGGCTGCCTCTGTTTAAATTAAGGTGAGTAACATTTTTAGATTTTAAATATAAGAATCTGTTGCATGTTAACTCTGAAAGAAGTATGTTCTTGTGTGTATATATGTGAGTTTTTATAGATAGATATATGGATGTATAGATATATATTTGCATGTCAGCTATTGTGTGATATCTCTGTTTATATTTCTTTTAAGCCAGATCTTGATCAAAAATTCCTCATCTTCTTATCTAATCTCTGTTAGATCTTAGGCTTAAACAAATTAATTAGTTTCATCATAAACTAAAGTTTAAAAAGGTAATTAAGCTCAACTTAAACCTGGGTGTCTCTGTAAACCAAAATCAACAGAGCAAGATTTATATAGGTGAAAACTCAAACACTTTAATTCATCAATTCAGAAGCATAAACTAAATTCTTAACCCTAGGCATGAATTTTAAGAATGAAATTATGATTCTTAGTTTTATAATGAAAGAGCAGTTTTTGTTTTAACTAAAAAGGGGAAATTGGGAAGAACTGGTGATCTAGATGGTCTGGGGGATAGGGCTTCTATCTAAAGATAGTAGGGTGATCAAAGACTTGAGGAAAAATGTCAGGAGTATTTTTTAAGCATTAAGGAAGATTTGATTTAGGATTTAAATTCCTAACCCTAGTTTTAGCTGGTCTGGGTAAGGAGATCATCACGACTTCTCTGCTGGATCGGGTGCAGTGAGGTTTGGGGAAATGAAAGTATGGTCATTGAAGAGTTTATGGACGGAGTTTCAAGATCTCTGATGATCGGAGTGACGTGGGGGAAACGTTGACAGGTTTGGTGATGGTTGGGTCTTTCTGTTCCAGGTTTCGAAATTCATCTCGATTTCGACTGCGTGAGTGGATTGAAGTTTGGATGATCGGGGTTGGGTTGGTAGTCGATCGTTGTCTTGTGGGGATGCTCGGCGGTGGTCAGAGTGGACGCTGGTGATCGTGCACGTGCACAGGGTCGTGATTGTGTTTTGGGAAGTCTGGGTGGTTGTAGAAGGTCTCGAGTTTCCTCGGGTTGTTTGATGAGATGCTCGAAGAAATTAGGGTTGGGGACTCGAAGTTTTTTTGGGAAGGTCTCGGGTAAAAGATGTGATGCCAGGTTTTTCAAAAGCCTGTTGTTTAAATTTAAATCTAAATTTAAATTTGTGCAGTAAATTTAAACTGGGATTTTAATCAAAGTTTAAATATATAAACTCAAGTTTAGTTTTGAATCTTAGATTTAAGACAAATAAGTTTTATAAATTCAAATATTGTAATAAGTTTAAATGTTTGTTAAATTTAAATGTTTTGAATTTAAAAAGGGATTTGTTTAAATCTTGTAAAATTTCATTTACAAGGAAAATATTATTTATCACTTAAAGATTTTAAGTTGATTTTAAAACTTGTTGAAGTTAAATTATAAGTTAATGATTTGTATGCATTTAATAATTAGAGTAATTAAATGGATAATTAATTTATCTAATAAATTAATGAAATAAATAATTACTTAAAAGTAATTAAAGGTTTAATCTTAAAGATTTAAGATTAATTATTTTTAGAATAATTAACTTGTAATTAAGATTCATTAATTAAATAGGAATTTGATTTTAATTAATGATTAAGATAAATTAACTAGGAATGATTAATTTATAATTAAGGATTATAAGTTAGAATATTAATTAATGATTAAGAATTAATTAATAAAGTAATTAAATATTAATTAAGTTATGGATAACACTTAATTAATTAAATAATTAGAGATTGATTAATTGGTTATTAAGATTTATTAATTTAGAATTAATAATATTAATATAAGTTAATTACTTAAGGAAAGTAATTAAATAATTGTTAATGAAAGTCATTAACTATGGATTATTAAATAATTAATTAATGTGATTAATATTAATAATTAATTAGATTAATTAATTTAAAGATAATCAATTATAGAATTTGTTTTAAATAGAATTACTTAATGGAAGTAATTAAGAATTAATTACTTATTGTAATTAATTGAAGTTAATTTGATTTGTTAAGTTAATTAATTAAGTTTAATTAATTTAGAATAATCAAGAGATGATTTGATAATAATTACTTAATGTAATTATTAAGGTAAGATTATTTAGGGGAGTAAATAATAAGATAATTACTGGAAGTAACTAGTTGAATAATGATTTTATTAATAGAAGTAATTTGAGTTAATTACTTTGAATAATTAATCAAGGGATTAATTAAGAAATTAATTAAGGAAGTAATTAATTTAGTTAGTGAAAGTAATTAAGGGTAGTTAATTACTGATTGAAGATTAATCAAGAGTGATTAATAAATATTGTTTAAATAAAGGTTAATTACTTAATGTAATTAATTTAATTAAGTAATTAATAATTAAGTTGTAATTAAGGATCATTAATTAATATAATTAATGATGTAATTAAGATTGATTAATTAAGTAATAATTAATAAATGAAGTGATTAATCAATGTAATTAATTAAGGATTAATGTAATTAATTATAGTTGATTAACTTAATTAATTTTAGTTAACTAATTAATGATGTAATTAAAGGTTAATTACTAATGGTTAAGGATAATTAATTTGAGTAATTAATTAAAGGATAAATTACCTAAAGGGTAATTAGAGGATAATTAATTGATTGAAATTAATTAATGGTTAAGTAAGCAGGATTTATAAAATGAAGTAATTAATTTAATTTACTTTAAATTAATTAGAGATGAGATAAATCATTACTTATGGATGGATAAATAATATGGAATGCTTTGCATTGTTTGATCTCTGATGAGATATATGCTGTGTGATATGGATGTTTAGTTGAATTGTGATGATAATATGGATTATCTGATAATGTTGATTATCTATTGTGAATTATCTTTCTATGTGTATAAAGATAATGAATTGAATTGTTTTAACCTTTAAAACAACTTGGCCTTAAAAGATACGCTTTGGATTTCGATGAGACCGGGATCGGGTTTCCGTATACCGGATTTCCAGGTCTGGAGACCCGAATACCACATCGATCCAAATTAACGATAGGTCGTGAATCAAGTGAAGATGAAGATTCAGAGTGCAAGGGTTATTGTCGTTAACTTTGAGGGTGATTCCAAAACGAGTGTAACGAGATAATGCTTTCGGTTTCGTTCGAACCCGGAACGAACTTGTATGGATTGAATGCTTTCAGCACATCGTCAGGTGGACGATGAGCATTCTAAGTGATGTGTTCTTTTCTAAGGTAATCGTGACCTCAAGCCTCATCAACCGGGAATGGCTAAAACAGGGGAGGTGCAGCAAGGTTAGTGGGTAGCACCCAAGTAGGACAAGGTTACCTCTGTCTAGATGTCCCTTCCTATTTTCGACTTAGTGGTGCGGTTGCTGATCCCAACCGTGAGGTATCTTGTGCGGGAATTATCCAGTAAGGGATGTTCCGACCTTGTGTTGCAGGGGATTGGGAGTGATCCTCGGTACGGTGATCTAGGCCACATACTGTGACGGGCGGTACCCCGGTAGCCCTGCCATTGTATGGAATCCAAACTCCAATAAGTGCCGTACGTATTAGTTGTGCCCAACTATGTTGAAATGTGAGATGTAAGCATTTCAGCTATTTCTGTATTTTACTTGAAAACCCTAGACCCTATTATAATACAATCGAATTTCCTATCAAATGTTTTGGTTAGCGTAAGGTAAAAACTTACCCATGTTTATTTGTGGGAAGTCTTACGTGATATCTTTTCTTTCTAAAGGTTTTGAAGTTAAGCAAGTTTAACCTGTTACTCACACCAGACCCATGTCTGACCCAAGTTGTTTATTTCTGTTTTATAAACTCTTGGGTACTCAAATTTTTACGAGTAGCCAAGGGATTCAGGTTTAGCTTTGATGAATTGTGGAGGAGCAATGGAGCAGGAGGCTTCGGCGTTATAGATAGATAGTAGTTTCCGCTGTGTTGATTTTGTATTGATCTCTGTATTGGATTGAGATGTAATAACTAGACAGATGATTATAACTGTCTAGTATATGTAACTCTGATAAGTGTTGTATATGATACTATGTAATATTTATGTGATATAATATATTTTGTTTCGTTCCGCTGTGAGATTCTGATGTGTTGTTATTCTTTCTTTCTCTTCTTTTCTCTTTTCTATCCCTTTCTTTCTTATTAGCGATGCGACTTTCTATGGAGAGAAAGTCTTGGTCGTTACAGTGGTATCAGAGCATAGGTTGAGCGAATGCCTAAGCTCTGGAGTGGTGTCTATCTTGAGAGCGCGTAATTGTTAGTTATATAAAAATGATTTTATATTGTGTTAATTGATCGGTTGAGTGGTATATGGATTCTGGTCAATACGAGTAGCTAACGTTATTGATAGGGATCTCTAAACACTTGAACCAGGCCAACGGACACAATATTGTTTTAAAGAGGTAGATGAAATAATTTTACCCAGAAATAATTTCTATATATAAAAAAAATAAAATATATCATTTTAAATATATATATTTATGTATATTCTACCTATTTGTTGGGTTACCCGTACAGGTTTTCCAATATAAGTTATAAAGGTAGATAAGGTGGTAGTGTGTGTAACACAATTACCAATAGTTGGAGTTTGAATGTTTGAGGTTGGAAGTATATATCGAGACTGTAAACCCAATACCGTCTCGAGTAAGCTTTGTTGTGGTGAAGGATTTCATCGATCTCCGAAGGAAACTGTAATGGTTCGGAGTTTATCTTTGAAGTATGGATGAGTAGAGTTGGATCTGTCGATTGAACAGAAGCGAGTGATGGTACCTTGATACCTCAGGTAATAGTAGCTGTATGATGAGATACAGTGACGATGGATGTTCCCGAAGATGTTTTCTTTGGAACAAGATTAAGGAAGTGTGAATGCTTCGGTGTTGTGGCTGAGTTCAGCATGAAGTTTCTGCTTTGGTTTGGAGTCCGAGTTTCTCGAAGAGCTTTGGAAAAGAGCATCAGTGTCAGCAGTGCAGCTCAGAGTATTCCGTGATGGCAGGAAGTTTTCTGGATGAGCAGTTTTTCTGGAAGTGAAGTTCAGAAGCAGTAGACTGGATCCATTTCTTTGATAAATTGGATAAATAAGTGTAAGCTGTTCTGATTGGTAAAGAGAGAACAGTCTGTTTGGAATTAGGATGGGTTGATCGCAAAAGTGACTTGCGATTGTCTGAGTGTTCTCTTGGGTTGTCAGAATTTTTCTGGATGTCTTCAGAGAAGTTGGAGGTTTGTCCGCATCTGAAGGTTGAGTTTTCTTATCGACTTGGATTCCAGGAGTGATACCGGTGGTTCAGCCTAGTTGAAGGATGATTTCTAGAGATAGAGTTGGTGAAGCAGCTCAAGTTTGATGGAGTATCTGAGTTTCTTTTATGGATCTGTTGAACCATTTTCTGTGATGTGTTGTCCAGTTGTGCTTGTGTTCTTCATCAGCATTTTCATTCTACCTCAGATCAGCGTGGTGCAACAGAAGCAGTTTTGGAGTGTATCTCTGGATAGGAGAAGTAAGTTTGGAAATCTACTGAATTGTGGAGTAGAGTTGTGTTTTGGATCTCTTCTGTATTCTGACTTGGATAAGTATTTGGACTTCTGAATTGAATTGTCAGTTTGGATAACTGGAATTCATTGTGTTTTACGTATCTCTGAGGGAGTACGTGTTTGATCTATTTCTGGTTTTTGAAATCAGCAGTTCAGGAAGTTTGGTAGTTAAGTCAGACTCGTCTGTAGTCTGATATCCTGTTTAGTTCTATAGGTCTAGATGAGTAGGAACTCTGTAGCTTCGTAGTTTGGGTTGTTTGTAGAGCGAGTATTCCGGTATATATATATACTTGGGGAAACTCGAGGAAATTCTATCCAGAATTTTATCTGGATAATTAAATTTGTTTGTTTGGATGATTGGTTGTTATGGTTGCTAGTATATGGTTGATAATATATGTTGTGATTTAAAACTAAAATCTTTAATAAGATTATTAAATTACCTTTGTTTAAATTTCGGGGACGAAATTATTTTAAGGGGGGAGGAATGTAATATCCCTGAAATTTGAGCAATATCAATTTAATAATCTGTTAAATAATTAAATTGATATTGATGGTCTTTGATAATGAAATCTGAATTTAATTTAATAATCTGATTTAAATAAGTATTTAATTGATGATATAGTCTTTTAAAATAGTTAATAAGATATTTTCTATTTGAATATATATATTTATTTGTATATATTGTAAATAGAAAGCTTTGGGCAAACTGGAAATTTAGATTTAATTTAATATGACTTTTCAAAGATATTTAAATAAATAACTTTATAGTTTTAAATATACTTTAGGTAAATGTTTAAATTGGTTAAAATATATTTTAACTTAAGTTTAAATATAAATAAGATTTACAAAATGGTTTGTTTTATTTCTTTTTAAATATTTCTTGATAATATAATCTCTTGTTTAAATTATAAAATATGTTAATTTCAAATAATAAGTATAATGTATTATTTTTAATATGTATGAATTTTAATGCTAAATGGAATTGTTATTAATAAGTAGTTATATAAGTATATAAATATATATAACTTAACTTTTAAATTGAATCTTAGGATTTAATTTTATTTAAACTTGAATTTAAAGTTTTGAAATTCAAAAGAATATATATTTAAATTGTTTTGGATTTTAAAATATTTGTATAAACTTTTATTTTAAAATATAATTTGTTTTTGTTTCTTTAAAAAGTAATATATATATAGATAAGTATTTTATAAATAAGAAAAGGCTTTTCATTTACTTTTAACTAAATAAAAATAAGATAAATACTTAAAAGACAAGTGTCATTTAACTAATGCCTTGTTTAAACATGTGTAAATAAATGGATTAATCTATGTGACAAGTTTCTTTTTATTTTCTTTTTTTTCTTTTATTTTTATAAATCATAAATATACATGTATATAAACATTTTATCTCTTCACTTCATTTTCTTTTTAAATCTTCATTTCAAAACCAAGAAAACCCAAACCAATTCTCTAATCCAAAATCTGAAATCAGTAATCAAATTTGCCTCAAACCAAATTCAAACAACCTATAATTCATTTTCCAAATCAAAGATCAAATCTGTCTGCATTTCCTTTTCAATCTGGAATCATCTCAACCCAAGCAGTTTGCATTCTTCTCAAACCTGAAAACAACATGCTTTCTTTTCAAATGCCTGCCTGCAAACATCTTCATTTTTCAACCTGGAATCAACTGTAAAAAAAATAAAAGAGCCTGCTTGCATTCGTTCTTCAATTTGGAAGCCAGCATGCATGTGGTTCAAAACAGTTTTAAGCTCAACAACTCAAGTTTTTAAATCAAAGAGGCATTCCAGTTTTAAAGTTCAAACCAGTTTCAAGCTTTTCAAAAATTCAAAGAGGCTGCCTCTGTTTAAATTAAGGTGAGTAACATTTTTAGATTTTAAATATAAGAATCTGTTGCATGTTAACTCTGAAAGAAGTATGTTCTTGTGTGTATATATGTGAGTTTTTATAGATAGATATATGGATGTATAGATATATATTTGCATGTCAGCTATTGTGTGATATCTCTGTTTATATTTCTTTTAAGCCAGATCTTGATCAAAAATTCCTCATCTTCTTATCTAATCTCTGTTAGATCTTAGGCTTAAACAAATTAATTAGTTTCATCATAAACTAAAGTTTAAAAAGGTAATTAAGCTCAACTTAAACCTGGGTGTCTCTGTAAACCAAAATCAACAGAGCAAGATTTATATAGGTGAAAATTCAAACACTTTAATTCATCAATTCAGAAGCATAAACTAAATTCTTAACCCTAGGCATGAATTTTAAGAATGAAATTATGATTTTTAGTTTTATAATGAAAGAGCAGTTTTTGTTTTAACTAAAAAGGGGAAATTGGGAAGAACTGGTGATCTAGATGGTCTGGGGGATAGGGCTTCTATCTAAAGATAGTAGGGTGATCAGAGACTCGAGGAAAAATGCCAGGAGTATTTTTTAAGCATTAAGGAAGATTTGATTTAGGATTTAAATTCCTAACCCTAGTTTTAGCTGGTCTGGGTAAGGAGATCATCACGACTTCTCTGCTAGATCGGGTGCAGTGAGGTTTGGGGAAATGAAAGTATGGTCATTGAAGAGTTTATGGACGGAGTTTCAAGATCTCTGATGATCGGAGTGACGTGGGGGAAACGTTGACAGGTTTGGTGATGGTTGGATCTTTCTGTTCCAGGTTTCGAAATTCATCTCGATTTCGACTGCGTGAGTGGATTGAAGTTTGGATGATCGGGGTTGGGTTGGTAGTCGATCGTTGTCTTGTGGGGATGCTCGGCGGTGGTCAGAGTGGACGCTGGTGATCGTGCACGTGCACAGGGTCGTGATTGTGTTTGGGGAAGTCTGGGTGGTTGTAGAAGGTCTCGAGTTTCCTCGGGTTGTTTGATGAGATGCTCGAAGAAATTAGGGTTGGGGACTCGAAGTTTTTTTGGGGAGGTCTCGGGTAAAAGATGTGATGCCAGGTTTTTCAAAAGCCTGTTGTTTAAATTTAAATCTAAATTTAAATTTGTGCAGTAAATTTAAACTGGGATTTTAATCAAAGTTTAAATATATAAACTCAAGTTTAGTTTTGAATCTTAGATTTAAGACAAATAAGTTTTATAAATTCAAATATTGTAATAAGTTTAAATGTTTGTTAAATTTAAATGTTTTGAATTTAAAAAGGGATTTGTTTAAATCTTGTAAAATTTCATTTACAAGGAAAATATTATTTATCACTTAAAGATTTTAAGTTGATTTTAAAACTTGTTGAAGTTAAATTATAAGTTAATGATTTGTATGCATTTAATAATTAGAGTAATTAAATGGATAATTAATTTATCTAATAAATTAATGAAATAAATAATTACTTAAAAGTAATTAAAGGTTTAATCTTAAAGATTTAAGATTAATTATTTTTAGAATAATTAACTTGTAATTAAGATTCATTAATTAAATAGGAATTTGATTTTAATTAATGATTAAGATAAATTAACTAGGAATGATTAATTTATAATTAAGGATTATAAGCTAGAATATTAATTAATGATTAAGAATTAATTAATAAAGTAATTAAATATTAATTAAGTTATGGATAACACTTAATTAATTAAATAATTAGAGATTGATTAATTGGTTATTAAGATTTATTAATTTAGAATTAATAATATTAATATAAGTTAATTACTTAAGGAAAGTAATTAAATAATTGTTAATGAAAGTCATTAACTATGGATTATTAAATAATTAATTAATGTGATTAATATTAATAATTAATTAGATTAATTAATTTAAAGATAATCAATTATAGAATTTGTTTTAAATAGAATTACTTAATGGAAGTAATTAAGAATTAATTACTTATTGTAATTAATTGAAGTTAATTTGATTTGTTAAGTTAATTAATTAAGTTTAATTAATTTAGAATAATCAAGAGATGATTTGATAATAATTACTTAATGTAATTATTAAGGTAAGATTATTTAGGGGAGTAAATAATAAGATAATTACTGGAAGTAATTAGTTGAATAATGATTTTATTAATAGAAGTAATTTGAGTTAATTACTTTGAATAATTAATCAAGGGATTAATTAAGAAATTAATTAAGGAAGTAATTAATTTAGTCAGTGAAAGTAATTAAGGGTAGTTAATTACTGATTGAAGATTAATCAAGAGTGATTAATAAATATTGTTTAAATAAAGGTTAATTACTTAATGTAATTAATTTAATTAAGTAATTAATAATTAAGTTGTAATTAAGGATCATTAATTAATATAATTAATGATGTAATTAAGATTGATTAATTAAGTAATAATTAATAAATGAAGTGATTAATCAATGTAATTAATTAAGGATTAATGTAATTAATTATAGTTGATTAACTTAATTAATTTTAGTTAATTAATTAATGATGTAATTAAAGGTTAATTACTAATGGTTAAGGATAATTAATTTGAGTAATTAATTAAAGGATAAATTACCTAAAGGGTAATTAGAGGATAATTAATTGATTGAAATTAATTAATGGTTAAGTAAGCAGGATTTATAAAATGAAGTAATTAATTTAATTTACTTTAAATTAATTAGAGATGAGATAAATCATTACTTATGGATGGATAAATAATATGGAATGCTTTGCATTGTTTGATCTCTGATGAGATATATGCTGTGTGATATGGATGTTTAGTTGAATTGTGATGATAATATGGATTATCTGATAATGTTGATTATCTATTGTGAATTATCTTTCTATGTGTATAAAGATAATGAATTGAATTGTTTTAACCTTTAAAACAACTTGGCCTTAAAAGATACGCTTTGGATTTCGATGAGACCGGGATCGGGTTTCCGTATACCGGATTTCCAGGTCTGGAGACTCGAATACCACATCGATCCAAATTAACGATAGGTCGTGAATCAAGTGAAGATGAAGATTCAGAGTGCAAGGGTTATTGTCGTTAACTCTGAGGGTGATTCCAAAACGAGTGTAACGAGATAATGCCTTCGGTTTCGTTCGAACCCGGAACGAACTTGTATGGATTGAATGCTTTCAGCACATCGTCAGGTGGACGATGAGCATTCTAAGTGATGTGTTCTTTTCTAAGGTAATCGTGACCTCAAGCCTCATCAACCGGGAATGGCTAAAACAGGGGAGGTGCAGCAAGGTTAGTGGGTAGCACCCAAGTAGGACAAGGTTACCTCTGTCTAGATGTCCCTTCCTATTTTCGACTTAGTGGTGCGGTTGCTGATCCCAACCGTGAGGTATCTTGTGCGGGAATTATCCAGTAAGGGATGTTCCGACCTTGTGTTGCAGGGGATTGGGAGTGATCCTCGGTACGGTGATCTAGGCCACGTACTGTGACGGGCGGTACCCCGGTAGCCCTGCCATTGTATGGAATCCAAACTCCAATAAGTGCCGTACGTATTAGTTGTGCCCAACTATGTTGAAATGTGAGATGTAAGCATTTCAGCTATTTCTGTATTTTACTTGAAAACCCTAGACCCTATTATAATACAATCGAATTTCCTATCAAATGTTTTGGTTAGCGTAAGGTAAAAACTTACCCATGTTTATTTGTGGGAAGTCTTATGTGATATCTTTTCTTTCTAAAGGTTTTGAAGTTAAGCAAGTTTAACCTGTTACTCACACCAGACCCATGTCTGACCCAAGTTGTTTATTTCTGTTTTATAAACTCTTGGGTACTCAAATTTTTACGAGTAGCCAAGGGATTCAGGTTTAGCTTTGATGAATTGTGGAGGAGCAATGGAGCAGGAGGCTTCGGCGTTATAGATAGATAGTAGTTTCCGCTGTGTTGATTTTGTATTGATCTCTGTATTGGATTGAGATGTAATAACTAGACAGATGATTATAACTGTCTAGTATATGTAACTCTGATAAGTGTTGTATATGATACTATGTAATATTTATGTGATATAATATATTTTGTTTCGTTCCGCTGTGAGATTCTGATGTGTTGTTATTCTTTCTTTCTCTTCTTTTCTCTTTTCTATCCCTTTCTTTCTTATTAGCGATGCGACTTTCTATGGAGAGAAAGTCTTGGTCGTTACACAGTTGGCTCTCAGCGGCACACACGACTTTCGCTATGTTACCATAGTGTCACAGTCTACCAATATAAAATCAAACGTAGACAGTTGGCTCTCAGCGGCACACATGACTTTCGCTATGGTCTGCAGTAGATCGCAGTGACATCGAGTTACATTGTCGTCACAGAATAACCCAAATGCCTCTGTGGGCACCAGCCCCTCGACTTTCGCTACACAAATAATCCTCAGGAACTAGTTTTGTCCGGACTCCTCACAGGATCAACTTTAGAATCCCCCCTTGGGGTTCAAGGCAGTACCACCCAGTGGCACTCCTGAGAAGTTCATTTCAAGGGAGCGCCTTTTTCCCCAGAGCTATACTCAAAACATTTTATACTATATACTTATAGTATCTTCAAATCATACCCTTTATGATTTATCAAAATCTCCTTTACACAAAATCGATTACCAAAAATCGATAATTCTCAAACTAGGCTTTCCAAAATCCAAAATTGATTTCTCAAAAATAAAAAGCCCTTTCCAAAATCCATAGGTTCCCAAAACCTTTTCCAAAATCATTCTCATAAGATCCTTTATATATATATATAGATATAGATATATATATATACTTTGAAAATCTTTGGATCATTTCAAACTTTGTATAAAACCTCTTTTATACTTCAAATATTTCAAAACCCTTTTCTTTTAGCAATAGATTCAACAAGGGAAGATTTACCTTATATAACAAGGATATATAACTTTATTTTATTCTAAATCAAATATTCACATTTGATAAATCTTTTATAAAGTTATTAACCATATTTATTTTCAAAAACCATTTTACAGTTCTTATCCCCAATCTTCAATATCAATTTCATTCAAATCCGTACGATGCACACATATCATCCGTACACAATATCAATCTGATCACTCAATCGATCACACAATTTCACTTCCGAACTAGTATCGTCCACCTGACTTCCTAGTGCGGACTCAGATTTGGTTTCTTGATCAGAAACCGTCATTCTCCTTGCATAGTCGTAGCCATGATAGAGAATATCCAGAACCAATCAACAATCCATATCTAGGTTCGCCGTCGAAAATCGAGCGAAAAATCCCAACTCGGATCGATAATACTATCTCGAAATTCTGTGCTCGAATCTAGATCAAATCACTATGCGAATAGAATAATATACGTATATCCTACGTATTTATCTTTATTGGTTATTAGCCAAATCGGTTTCCTTTTCTATTCATATTTCCTTTAATTTCATTCACTTAATCTCAATTGCTTCCATTTCCAATTGAGTTATTACTTCAATTACAAACAGTCTGAACTCTGACCTATTTAAATTTAAAAATAACTTGAAAAAATTTAAAATAGATAAGTAGTTGAAAAATAGTTATTCAATTTTTTCATATTCTTTTTTTTTTATAGTTTGTAAAATATCTGTAAAATAGTTAAGTAGATATAAAATAGTTAGATAATTGCAAAATAGTTTTTAAAATAGTGATTAGATATAAGTAACTGAAAAATAGTAATTAGTTTATAAGACAGTTTCAAAATAGTTAAATAGTTCCAAAATAATTGTAAAATAAGTATAAGAGAGTTTGGGGTTTAAGAAGAAGAATTTGTATAGTAAATAGTTTTGAAAAATAGGTTTATATTAAAACAAATTACTTTGAAAATAGTCCAGAGTCAAACCGTTCAATTCCCCATCAATTCAATTTAAATTTCTACTTCCATTTAAATTGACTCAATACTTCAATTTCCATTGAAATTGATTTAATCCCAATTCAAGTTGAATTAACCTTAATTCCTTTCCAAATTCAAATCAATTTTCATTTGATTTTTAAACTTATTCAACTTTAATCAAATTCCAAATTAATTCAAATCAAATCCAATTTGAACTAATTAAATTTAAATCTCAACTTAAAACCATCTCGAATTATATAAATTTGAGTTAAATATTTTAAATATTGATTTAATCACTTAAGTCAAGTTAACCCTTACCTTTAAATCAAATCAACCTTTAAACCAATTAATTCTAGATCCAAAATCCAAAATTACTTTTTAAATTATCATTACTTAACTTATTTTAAAGTTCAAATTAAAAGTTCAAAGAAATTTTATCTTCAAAATTCAATTTATTGCCCAATTTTATCTTCCAACTTTGAAACTGATTCTTAAACAATTTTAAGTTACAAATTCAATTCTTAATATTCAAATCTTAAGTTTAAAAGGGATTCCATATCCTTAATTTCAAATTAAGGTTTAATTTTCATTTATCTCTATAATGGATATATTATCACAATCCATTTCTTCATTCATTTAAACTAATCAAATTCACCCTTTTTAAACTTTCCAAGTTAAATTTCAATTTCATCTTGAAATTCCCAATTCAAGTTGTTCATTCTAAATTCATTTAACTTCCCTTAAGTTAAATTCAATTTAATTTAGTCAACTAGACCCAATTTGAATTCCCATTCAAATTTTAAACCTTATATTAATAATATTCCCACTTATAAGTTCAAAAACTTATCACTTTGGGTTTTCATATCATATTCCAATTTAAAACTCAACACTAAGAGTTATTTCGAATCATCTTTGATATTATGTATATCCTCATTTATACATATTTACTTCCTTTACACACCAAGTTATACCTTAAATTTTTAAACCACCTTTGGTTTTAATTAAAAACAAATTTCTTTAAAACAATTTCAAGTTTCTGGATTTAGATTTAAAATTTGACAATTTTAAATTATCTTCAGTTCCAATTTATAAGTCATACTTACCTAAAAGTATAATTCCCTAAAACATTTCATTTTACTTAATCATTAACAAATTTCATTATTAAATACAACAACCATTTATGATAATAACCAAGATTATCATATCTGGAAACCAATTCATTATTTTCTTTATTCTGATAACACTTTTACAAATTCAAGATTTTAATTTCAGTTTGAATTCATTTCAAACTTATCTTTATTTAATTTAAATTTGGTTGTATTAATATTACTACTTATATTTAATTCAATAATTTAACAACCAATTATCTTAATAGAAATATTGCTTTATATATCAAATATAATTTTATATAAAATAATTTACCTTTTAACCATTTAAAATCTTTATATAGAAAAATAACAAGTACATTCTCTCATATATATATACACTCAACTCATTTTAGGGTACCATTGACCCTATCCTTAATGAGTAATCCCACCAGAGCCAAGGTTCTCGTTTAACCTGGCTCTGATACCAAATGTAACGACCCGGAGATTTCGAACCCGAAATTTCCAAATAGTTAGAAGAAAAGGAAAAGAGATAGAAGAAAGAAACAGAATAAGACACAGATTCTCACATTCGCAGCGGATCAAAATACAATATCAAATAATAATATCAGTTATACACAGAAAACTGTATTTGTTAATTACATTTTAATACATCAGAGTTACAACATTCACAAATGTACTAGACAGTTAAAATTAACATATCTCAGACAATTATAATATCACAGCGGAATATACTCCATACGTTCCTGCCATCCAGCTCGCCTCCTGAGCTCCAGAACGTCCTAACCTGAAATCTGTAATACTCGGTCTGACCCGAGCATTACCACAAAGTAACACCCGAGTCAGGCTGGAAACCAGCGTGAGTAAACTCATCTAATATGAAATTTCAATCCATAGATCTTATATAAAATCAGGGTAACTCGTATCTTCTACGAGTTCTTACTTCAAACAATTTATTTCACAAAATAATATCTAAGTATCGTTACTTAGTTCCAATGATCCAGATTACTCGATTTATTTCATTCCAGCCTATTCAATTTACAAAACAAATCTATAAAGAATTATAGATTACAAATCGAAGTGGTTTCGGGTATATTTCTGATACCCGACCCCGGTCTCTTCGAATCAAAAGTCATCCTTTAAACCAAGATTTTTCAGTTAAACAATTTAATTTAAATTCAGGATATCATATTCATATAACAAATCTATCACAGATAGATAACTTACATTATCACAATTCATCCAAAACATCTCATATCACAATCACATATCAGATATATCAACTAATCCAAGGCATCTAATATCATTCAACCAATCCATAACAAGTCAATTCATTTTTAATTAATTTAATTAATCTCTAATTAAATTAATTACTAACCTTTAATTACTTGGATTACCTTAATCCATCTTACTTAACATTAATTAACTATAAATTAATTAATCTTTTCTTAATTATTTATCTTAATTAATCTTCCTTGATTAATTATTCCTGAATTACAATAAGTAATTATTCTTTACTTACCCCTTTTTATTAATCATTCTTGATTAATTTCTTTTTAATTACATTAAGTAATTAGCCTTTAATTAATTATATAAACGAATTAACCTTAACCATTTATAATAATTAAACTTTAATCAATCCCATTAAGTAATTAATTAATAAATAAATGATCCTTTAATTACTTCCATTAATTAATTATTCTTCAATTAATTACCTCAATTAATCCATATTTAAATAAATTACACTTGATTAATAATCCTTAATTAAAAATTAATCAACCCCTAATCATTAGTTAATTAAATAAATCAATTTCTCTTAATTAATTTCTTAATTAGTCCTTTATCATTAATTAATTACATTAATTAATCATACTTTAATTTCTTAAATATATTTAAAACTTGGTTAAACCTTTATCTTTGCTTAAAACTTAGTTAATACATTTTTGAAAACTTGATTTATTTAATGTTACTTTTGCTTTTTAAAACCTGGTTCACATTTACTTTTTAAAACTTTAAACTTGGTTATTATTTTACACAGTTTAAAATCCTTTAGCAATTCAAAACAACCCGAGCCTATCAGATAAACACTCGAACAAAGCACGAGTCTCTCGCATCACTTCTTCCTCGAGTCACACATGAACCCTTACTCGAGATCATCCCAGAGTCCATGCTTCTTCCCCCAAACTTCCAAGCTTCCAGATGCACGAAACAAACATGTGCACGTGTACAGGTCGACGGCGACCCTCTGGTCATCGTCGCCACCACCCTCACATCGGCGAAATCACCATCGACAGTTCCCACAACCCAGAATCCTGAAGACATCAGCAAATCAAAATCGAACAGTTTTGATCGAACACTGGAACCAACATGCTCGAAACAACCCATCATCGCCGATGATCTCGGCCACGAAAACCCTTGCTACTCCTTCCAGCGACGTGTCACATGCCCACACATTCGTCTCCTCTGGTGCGGTAGCACTCGAACCATCCATGGCGATGGAATCGCCTCTGAAACATCCTCGACTCAACCAGCCAACAAAACTAGGGTTTAAAACTACTCCGACCATCTGCTGCCACCATGGTGGTTAATACATCAACCTACCATTTTTCCCAAGCTCGCTGAACAACCCTCTAACTCCAGAAGTAGCCCCGTGTAACGACCCGAAATTTTCGATCCTGAAAATTCCAGATAGTTATGGGAAAGAAGAAAGAGATAGAAGAAGAAGAAAACAGAACACAACACAGATTCTCACATTCGCAGCGGATCAAAATATAATATCAAATAAATAGCAGTTATACAAGAAAAATTGTATCAGTTAATTTACATTTTTATACATCAGAGTTACAATATTTCACAATCACTGGACAGTTGAAAATAACTTGTACCAGATGATAACAACATATCACAGCGGAATACACTCCATACGTTCCTGCCATCCAGCTCGCCCCTGAGCTCCAGAACGTCCTTACCTGAAAATCTGTAATACTCGGTCTGACCCGAGCATTACATCAAAGTAACACCCGGGTCAGGCTGGAAACCAGCGTGAGTAACTCATCTAACATGAAATACTAAATTCAACATAAAAGGAACCCGGGTAACTCGTACTTCACTACAAGTTCAAATCTTGTTATCGTCAACACTTACTTCACAAACAATCACTAAGTACCCTTACTTAGTTTAAAGGGTCCAGTTTACTTAAATTATTCCCTTTATTCCAGCCTATAGATTACACATATCAAACCATAAAGAATTATTGTAGATTCTAAATCGAAGTGGTTTCGGGTATTTACTGATACCCGACCCCGGTCTCTTCGAATCCAATATTATCTTAAATATAAAACTGTTTAAGTTTAAACAATTCCACTTATCCAAAATTTCATATTTACATAGCCATTCATCACAGATAGACAAACCATATTGTAACAGTTCTACCCAAACATATCATATCACATAGCATCTCATATCAGAGATATCAACTAATCTAAGGCATATAATATCATTCAATCATTCATAAGCAAGATTAATTTGTCACCCCATTCTAATTAATTTAAATAAATTAAATTAATTACTGCAATCGCCCTTTAAATCCTGCTTACTTATCATTAATTAATTACAAACCATTAATTTATCATCCTTTAATTATCATTAATTTTCCATAATTACTTCCATTAAGTAATTACCCCGTTGGTTAATTATCTTCAATTAATTAACCTTAATTATTAATTTAATCTTTATTTACTAATTGAATTAATTAATCCTTAACAAATTTTCCTTTAATTACTTACATTAAGTAATTATCATTTAAGTAATTAATCTCCACTTACTAGCTAATTAATCTCAAATTACCAATTAATTAATTAACTGATAACCCTCAATTATAAATTAATCTATAATTGATCATTAATTAATTAATATTCTCTTAATTTCTTCATTAATTTAATTAATCTATAATTACCCTAAATCTTAATTAACTTCTTACTTTGTCATTAAAATCTTATTTAATAAATTTGGGATTAAATTATCATTAATCTATTAACTTAAGACTTTAAGTTAACTAATGATAAAAACATTTTATCATCTTAATTACTACTTAATTATATTATTCATTTAAGTTTAAATAAACTTAAGATTTAACTTAATCCATGTTAAAATGAATTACACAACTTTTACTTAACCAAACATTTAAATAAACCATTATTATTTAGAAGAAATAGTTTTTATTAGTTTAAAACTTGAATTTTGTTTTAACTTTAAAATTTGCTAATCTCGAACATTTATCCCGAGTAAAACCCGAGTCTACCAAATTCCTGTTTCGAGTCAACAAGCCAAAACTTCGAGCGACCCGCCTACCTGCTTCGAGCCATACACAGAACTACTCGAGTGATTCTCGAGTCCTCTACACTGCTTCCACCCAGAGTACTTCAGAAACCAAAAGTGCACGGTGTACCTGCACCGTGCCTCCGATCAATCCCAGCCACCTCCGGCGGTCCCACCTCATCGGTGACTAACCCCACGTCCTAACACGACCAGCAAAATCACCCTCCCATAGCTCGAAATCGAATTCGAGTTTTATCTGAAACCTGGAAACAACAGAGGCCTTCCATCCAAGCCTGTCAATGCTTCGTCCACGGCGTTCCGACCACCAATAATCCAACAATTCCGGCCATGCTCTCATCTACGACCGAGCTTCCATCAGTCAAGGCCTCGTTGAACTCGATCATTTCTACAGGTCGTACCGATCAAAACAAAATGCCTAGTTAAAACTAGGGTTACAAAAAGAATTTTGCTACCGCTGCATCCTCGATGCAATGCATCGCCATTCAATATTTTTCCACGCTTCACTGATCACTTCTCCCTCTACTGGAAGAACCCGACCTTCCAAAATTGCCGAGATCACCCAAAAATCCCAATATTCCCTTTTTAGTTCAACCCAACACTTCATGCTTACTTCTAAACTAAAAATTATAATCTTAGTTTAAAAAATCATGTTTAGGGACGATGTTTCAGATCTTAGGCCTGAAACAATAAATTGCAAGGTTTTGAATTTCACTATTTTCAAGTTTGATCAATTTTTATGATTTCTAGAGGCATTTCATAATTATTTTTAACTTAAATAAAATTTGACTATAATTTAGGGTTAAACAAACAAGTTTTATTTAAGTCTAGAATCCAAACCAAGCCTAGATCAAGAGGTAATGATTTTAAATCAAACTGAAGTTTGAAAACAAAGAACAGGATGTTACAGGAAACAAGTTTACACCCATACATTCATCATTCAATATACACAGTCAATTCATATATACATAAGCATACATATTCCTAGATGTGAACATGTAACAGGTTATTTATACTTAAGCTTTTAAAGAATGATGCTACTCACATGTTATACCAGTAATGAACTTTAAACATGGCATGCAAACACACTTATCTCCAGAATAAAAACAAGCAACTAAATTAACACTTAAGTTTATTTAGTAAAAATTGTTACTCACTGTTTCAAAGAACAGAGCCTTCTTTGTTCTGCAATACAAGCTGAAACTCTTCCACTTGAATTCTCTGGTGATTTATATTGATGGTAGTTGAATGTTGGATGTTTATTTGAGTTTTAATTTAAGCTACTTTAGATTATACTAGAACTGGTATGAAGATATATAGAAAGAAAGAAGGCGGTAGTATTATTTTATACAAAACAGTGATAACACTTTGTACAATTCAGTATGTATGTTTTGTACTAAATCAGAGATATTTTTGTTTTTGTTTGTTTAAAAATCTCATTTCGATGGCTGAAAAGGAATAAGGTGGCTGATATAAGAAATAGAGAGGCTAGCATTAAATGTTTTGTACAATACTATCTGTTTATATCTCTTTCTTGTTTACATATACTTCTAGCTTCTTATGCAAGCTTCCTGATTGTTTACTTCTTTATGCAAGCCTGCAAACATACTTCTTTGTGAGGCATTCGTATACATGTTTTTACTAGTTTAATATTGTAGTGTATCTCTTTGTTTCTTATTTATATTTGTTTGTATAACCTGGTATATTTATACTTGTCTAATCATGTTCTATTTTGTACCAGACCCAAGTTAGCTTCCATTTTTATTATCTCCAGTTTAAATTGCTACTTGTTATTGTTTTGAAGCTACTAGCCCATGTATATTGTGAATATATTACAAATTTTATTCACTATTATTGTCAAATCAATTTAATTTTCATCACAGATTATTAAATTGATATTGCTAAAATTTCCGGGACGTCACATTCCTCCCCCCTTTAAAACTTTTCGTCCTCGAAAAGGATCGAAGCCAGAATTATTAAAATGCTTAAAATCAGATAAATATTCTTTGATCGTTTTAAAACACTTTTAATATCTATATACTATTATTCCAAAGTCGTTTTTATGAAATACTCTTATAACTCGATGTTTCAACAAGTCCATCCTTGTTCTCATAGAAATTCGGTCATACGTTGATCAGGCGTAGGACTGAAAATCTATAGGTACTTGGCAGACCTATTTTCAACATCCAGTGAAAATACTTTGAAAAATAGTTTTATCGAAAATATAGAAAAACAGTTTTGAAAATAGAGGAAATATCTCTGGTGAGAATGCTCTGGAAATCATCACCCCCATCCATGGTCGCAGTTAACCCGATGGTTACGTTGCCGTCCCGGCAAAATCCACAGATAACTGTAGGTCTCCGCGCCACTCGATTACGCCATGGAACCCGCTACAGATCGCAGTTATACCCGGGCCTTACGTTGCTATCACAGCACAAACCCATATAACTGTAGGCATCAGCGCCACCGAATTTCGCTGCCAAAAGAATGAAACTCCTCCACTTGACCATAGACCGCAGTCTACCGATGTTGCGTTGCCTTCCCGGCAAAATCAAGTGTAGACCGTTGGCACTCATCCTCCACACGATTTTCGCTATGGTCCCCACACAGTAGATCGCAGCGACATCGAGTTATACTGTCGTCACAGCATAACCCAAATGCCCCTGTAGGCATCAACGCCATCGACTTTCGCTACCCAATAATCCCCAGGAACTAGTTTGTCCGGACTCCTCACAGGATCAACTTTAGAACCTCCCTCTTAGAGGCTCAAGGCAGTGCCACCCTGTGGCACTCCTGAGAAGTTCATTCCAAGGGAGCGCCTTTTTCCCCAGAGCCAATCTCAAAACACTTTATACTATACACATATAGTATTTTCAAATCATACACCTAGTATGAATTTCACACAAGGCTCCTTTACACAAATCGATTTCCAAAATCGATAAATTTCAAAATAGGCTTTTCCAAATCTCAATATTGATTTTTTCCCAAAAATCAAAAGCCTTTCCAATCCATAGGTTCCCAAAACCTTCCTCAAAATCATTTTCACAAATCCTTTTTATATATACATATATATAATAACCTTGGAAAATTTTTAAATCAACTTTATACTTGTATAGATTCCCTTTAGACTTTAAGTATTTCAAAAATCTTTTCTTCTGGCAATAGATTCAATAAGGGAGTTTTATCTCATTTAACCAAGATATATAATTTTGTTTTTTCCAAACAAACATTCAAATTTGATTACTTTTTATAAATTCATTTACCATATTACTTACTTCAATAAAGTAAATTTTTATTATAGAATATCCAATTTTCATTTTTATTCATTGTATATTTCATAAAATATACTTTTACCTTCAAAAATCATTTCCATTTCTTATCCACAATTTTCAATATCAATTTTATTGGAACTCGTACGATGTACCCATACCATCCGTACGCTATACCAATCTGATCGCTCACTCGATCACACAATTTCACTTCCGAACTAGTATTATCCACCCAACTTCCTAGTGCGGACTCAGATCTGGTTTCTTGATCAGAAACCGTCATTCTCCTTGCATAGTCACAACTATGATAGAGAATACCCAGAATCAATCAAAAATCCATATCCAGGTTCGCCGTCGAAAATCGAGTGAAAAATCCCAACTCGGATCAATAATATTATCTCGAAATTCTGTGCTCGAATCTGGACCAAATCACTATGCGAATAGAATAATATACGTACATCCTACGTATTCATCTTCATTGATTATTAGCTAAATCAATTTCTCCTTTCTATTCACATTCACTTTGATATTATTCACTTATTCACATTTGCCTTAATTCCCACTTGGATTATCACTTCACTTCTTATCTGAGTTGGGTATTTACTCAATAACAGTTTAAACCCCGACCAGTTTATTTTTAGGAAATAGCTTAAAAATAGATAAGTAGTTGAAAAATAATTATTAGTTTGTAAAATAGCTGTAAACAGTTAAGTAATCGTAAAATAACTGAAAAATAGTAAAATGATTGCAAAACAATTATAAAATAGTAATTAGTTATATAAACAGTTGAAAAACAGTAATTAATTCATAAACAGTGGTAAAATTATTAAATAGTTTCAAAAATAATTATAGAATAAGTATAAAATAGTTGGCCTTGAAAAGTAAGGTTGGATATAGTAAATAGCTTGGAAAGATAGATTCAAGAAAACTATATTAAGATAATTTGTTGAGAATAATTTCAGAGTCAAACTGTCTCACTACCCAACCTTTAACTCAATCATTCAATTTAAATTTCCATTTAAATTGACCCAATTTCCAATTCAATTAACTCCAAATTCCATTGGACTTGATTTATTCCCAATTCAAGTTGAATTAATTCTCAATTCCTTTCCAACCCAAATCAAATTCCATTTGATTTTTAAACTTATTCAACTTTAATTATTACTTCAATTTATTCCAATCAATTCGGACTAATACCAATTGAACCCACTTCAATTTCGAATTATTTCAATTTAATCTACTTCGAATTTTCCATTTAAATTTGAAACTTATACCTCTTTAATCTTTAATCCAATTAATTCGAATCAGATTCAATTTGAATGAATTCAATTCCAATTTCAAATTTTAAACCATCTCGAATTATATAAATTCGAGTTAAATTTCCAAAGGTTAGTTTAACCCTTTAAACCAAATTAACTTTTATTTAAAGTTTTGAAACAATTTAATTTCTTAGTCCAATTCTTAAAATTCCATCTAAAATTATCTTTTACTTATGTATTTTCAAAGTTCAAATAAGAGTTCAATACAATTTTATTTTCAAAATTTAATTTGTTACTCAATTTTATCTTCCAGTTTGAAGCCAGTTCTTAAACAAATCAAATTTAATTATTCAGATTTCCAATTTAAAGTAATTCCACATCCTTAATTTCAAATTAACGTTAGATTTCCTTTTTTTTCAATAATGGATATATTACCACACTTCATTTCTTATTCAGTTAAACCAAACCAATTTACAATTTTAAAGATTATTAATAACAATAGGATGTTATCATCCAATTTATTTTAAACATCCATCCTTATACAATTTTCAGATCTCAAACCCACTTTGAGATCACACAAATTCCCAATTCAAATTAACCATTTAATTTCCAAGTTAAATCTCAATTTCATCTTGAAATTTCAAATTTAGGTTGCTTGTTAACTTATTTCACTTTCCCAAAATTAAATTCAATTTTCTTAATCTAGGCAACCTTGCCCAATTTGAATTCCCATTTCAAATTTTAAACTTCACATGAATAATCTTATAAGTTCAAAAACTTATCACCTTGGGTATCACATCTCATTCCAAATTTTTAAAACTCATTATTTAGAGTTTATTTCAACCCATCATTGATATTATGTATATTCTTCATATATACATTTTCTTTTACACACCAAGTTATCTTTAAATTTAAACCACCTTTGGTTCAAAACAAATTTTCAACATCTCTTATTGAAATAGGACCCTTCCATTTAAATATACTAAATAACATTATTTATTATTCCTTTATCAATTTGAAACAAATTCCAAATTTTCTAGCTTAGATTTAAAACTTCACAATTTATCATCTTCAGTTCCAATTTATAAGTCGTACTTGCCCAAATGATTTACTTTCCTAAAACATTTCATTTTGCTTACCCATTAATACACACAACAATCATTTATGATAATAACCAAGATTATCATATTTGGAAACTAATTTGTTATTATCTTTTATCCTGGAAACGTTTCTACAAATTCAGGATTTTAATTTTAGTTTGGATCCATTTCAAACTTATCTCCATTCAATTACAATTTGGTTGTATTACTATTACTTCTTAATTTAATTCCAATAGTTTAACAACCAATTACCTTAACATTTGTTGGTTAAGGAATATTGCTTTACATATATCAAATATAATTTTATATAAAATCATTTACCTTTAAAACCATTTAAAATCTTTATATAAGAAAATAACAAGTACGTTCTCTCATATATATATACACTCAACTCATCCTAGGGTAATACTAACCCTATCTCTGATGAGTACACCCACTAGAGCCAAGGTTCTCGCTTAACCTTCGCTCTGATACCAACTGTAACGACCCGAAATTTTCGATCCTGAAAATTCCAGATAGTTATGGGAAAGAAGAAAGAGATAGAAGAAGAAGAAAACAGAACACAACACAGATTCTCACATTCGCAGCGGATCAAAATATAATATCAAATAAATAGCAGTTATACAAGAAAAATTGTATCAGTTAATTTACATTTTTATACATCAGAGTTACAATATTTCACAATCACTGGACAGTTGAAAATAACTTGTACCAGATGATAACAACATATCACAGCGGAATACACTCCATACGTTCCTGCCATCCAGCTCACCCCTGAGCTCCAGAACGTCCTTACCTGAAAATCTGTAATACTCGGTCTGACCCGAGCATTACATCAAAGTAACACCCGGGTCAGGCTGGAAACCAGCGTGAGTAACTCATCTAACATGAAATACTAAATTCAACATAAAAGGAACCCGGGTAACTCGTACTTCACTACAAGTTCAAATCTTGTTATCGTCAACACTTACTTCACAAACAATCACTAAGTACCCTTACTTAGTTTAAAGGGTCCAGTTTACTTAAATTATTCCCTTTATTCCAGCCTATAGATTACACATATCAAACCATAAAGAATTATTGTAGATTCTAAATCGAAGTGGTTTCGGGTATTTACTGATACCCGACCCCGGTCTCTTCGAATCCAATATTATCTTAAATATAAAACTGTTTAAGTTTAAACAATTCCACTTATCCAAAATTTCATATTTACATAGCCATTCATCACAGATAGACAAACCATATTGTAACAGTTCTACCCAAACATATCATATCACATAGCATCTCATATCAGAGATATCAACTAATCTAAGGCATATAATATCATTCAATCATTCATAAGCAAGATTAATTTGTCACCCCATTCTAATTAATTTAAATAAATTAAATTAATTACTGCAATCGCCCTTTAAATCCTGCTTACTTATCATTAATTAATTACAAACCATTAATTTATCATCCTTTAATTATCATTAATTTTCCATAATTACTTCCATTAAGTAATTACCCCGTTGGTTAATTATCTTCAATTAATTAACCTTAATTATTAATTTAATCTTTATTTACTAATTGAATTAATTAATCCTTAACAAATTTTCCTTTAATTACTTACATTAAGTAATTATCATTTAAGTAATTAATCTCCACTTACTAGCTAATTAATCTCAAATTACCAATTAATTAATTAACTGATAACCCTCAATTATAAATTAATCTATAATTGATCATTAATTAATTAATATTCTCTTAATTTCTTCATTAATTTAATTAATCTATAATTACCCTAAATCTTAATTAACTTCTTACTTTGTCATTAAAATCTTATTTAATAAATTTGGGATTAAATTATCATTAATCTATTAACTTAAGACTTTAAGTTAACTAATGATAAAAACATTTTATCATCTTAATTACTACTTAATTATATTATTCATTTAAGTTTAAATAAACTTAAGATTTAACTTAATCCATGTTAAAATGAATTACACAACTTTTACTTAACCAAACATTTAAATAAACCATTATTATTTAGAAGAAATAGTTTTTATTAGTTTAAAACTTGAATTTTGTTTTAACTTTAAAATTTGCTAATCTCGAACATTTATCCCGAGTAAAACCCGAGTCTACCAAATTCCTGTTTCGAGTCAACAAGCCAAAACTTCGAGCGACCCGCCTACCTGCTTCGAGCCATACACAGAACTACTCGAGTGATTCTCGAGTCCTCTACACTGCTTCCACCCAGAGTACTTCAGAAACCAAAAGTGCACGGTGTACCTGCACCGTGCCTCCGATCAATCCCAGCCACCTCCGGCGGTCCCACCTCATCGGTGACTAACCCCACGTCCTAACACGACCAGCAAAATCACCCTCCCATAGCTCGAAATCGAATTCGAGTTTTATCTGAAACCTGGAAACAACAGAGGCCTTCCATCCAAGCCTGTCAATGCTTCGTCCACGGCGTTCCGACCACCAATAATCCAACAATTCCGGCCATGCTCTCATCTACGACCGAGCTTCCATCAGTCAAGGCCTCGTTGAACTCGATCATTTCTACAGGTCGTACCGATCAAAACAAAATGCCTAGTTAAAACTAGGGTTACAAAAAGAATTTTGCTACCGCTGCATCCTCGATGCAATGCATCGCCATTCAATATTTTTCCACGCTTCACTGATCACTTCTCCCTCTACTGGAAGAACCCGACCTTCCAAAATTGCCGAGATCACCCAAAAATCCCAATATTCCCTTTTTAGTTCAACCCAACACTTCATGCTTACTTCTAAACTAAAAATTATAATCTTAGTTTAAAAAATCATGTTTAGGGACGATGTTTCAGATCTTAGGCCTGAAACAATAAATTGCAAGGTTTTGAATTTCACTATTTTCAAGTTTGATCAATTTTTATGATTTCTAGAGGCATTTCATAATTATTTTTAACTTAAATAAAATTTGACTATAATTTAGGGTTAAACAAACAAGTTTTATTTAAGTCTAGAATCCAAACCAAGCCTAGATCAAGAGGTAATGATTTTAAATCAAACTGAAGTTTGAAAACAAAGAACAGGATGTTACAGGAAACAAGTTTACACCCATACATTCATCATTCAATATACACAGTCAATTCATATATACATAAGCATACATATTCCTAGATGTGAACATGTAACAGGTTATTTATACTTAAGCTTTTAAAGAATGATGCTACTCACATGTTATACCAGTAATGAACTTTAAACATGGCATGCAAACACACTTATCTCCAGAATAAAAACAAGCAACTAAATTAACACTTAAGTTTATTTAGTAAAAATTGTTACTCACTGTTTCAAAGAACAGAGCCTTCTTTGTTCTGCAATACAAGCTGAAACTCTTCCACTTGAATTCTCTGGTGATTTATATTGATGGTAGTTGAATGTTGGATGTTTATTTGAGTTTTAATTTAAGCTACTTTAGATTATACTAGAACTGGTATGAAGATATATAGAAAGAAAGAAGGCGGTAGTATTATTTTATACAAAACAGTGATAACACTTTGTACAATTCAGTATGTATGTTTTGTACTAAATCAGAGATATTTTTGTTTTTGTTTGTTTAAAAATCTCATTTCGATGGCTGAAAAGGAATAAGGTGGCTGATATAAGAAATAGAGAGGCTAGCATTAAATGTTTTGTACAATACTATCTGTTTATATCTCTTTCTTGTTTACATATACTTCTAGCTTCTTATGCAAGCTTCCTGATTGTTTACTTCTTTATGCAAGCCTGCAAACATACTTCTTTGTGAGGCATTCGTATACATGTTTTTACTAGTTTAATATTGTAGTGTATCTCTTTGTTTCTTATTTATATTTGTTTGTATAACCTGGTATATTTATACTTGTCTAATCATGTTCTATTTTGTACCAGACCCAAGTTAGCTTCCATTTTTATTATCTCCAGTTTAAATTGCTACTTGTTATTGTTTTGAAGCTACTAGCCCATGTATATTGTGAATATATTACAAATTTTATTCACTATTATTGTCAAATCAATTTAATTTTCATCACAGATTATTAAATTGATATTGCTAAAATTTCCGGGACGTCACACCCCGACCCTCCACGTTACTCCGATCACCCACAACAGCTCAAAACCCACTTTCTGGTCATCTACGAATTTTAGACTCAATCCAAATCTAAAAATCTTGATTTTCATTTTAAAAATCATATTTCACAAATTCGATTCATGTTATAATCCTGAAACAGCAATTTACAATGTTTGATTTTAACATGTTTAAAAGAAATTTCACTGTCTTCCCATTTTTCAGATAACTTCCAAATAATTTTCTTAAATTTATTTTTTTAGGACTTAGTTTATAACTAAACAAATCTTTCTTGTTTGGAAACTAAACCCTATCTAAGATTAGAAGAAAAGATAATGAATTTCTGATCTAAACTTTAAAATCCCATAACAAGAACAGGGAAGACAAACATAATATAGACATGCACAGCAACTACATACATATAAACATGGTTTAGAATCCTAAAATCATCATGCAAACCTATTTTCAACATAGATCACCAGTTTTACTTCAACCGTTTAACATATGCATCAAAGCTGAAGGTGATTCATTTTATAGATTAAAAACAGAGGCTTAAAATAAGAACAAAGATGTTTTTAAATCAATAGATAAACACACTCTACAAACACACAGAAGCACACATATATACATTCATGCAGATCCATCATCAATCACAGTAATTTATATGCAAATCCTATTTGTTACTTAAGTTTTAGTTCAAAAGTTTACTCACCTAAGAATATGTTGAACAGAGAAGGTTTGAAGCAGTTTTAAACAGGCTTGAAAACTGGAAGCTTTGAACTGAATTTGCTTTTATTTCTTTTAAAAATTTGAAAATGATTACTGGTCTTGAAGAATAAATGGTTACAAACTTTGATTACTGGTCTTGAAGAATAAATGGTTACAAGCTTTGATAGTTTACAGAGCTTGATATGATTTGAAATATGGTTTCAGGTTTGTAGATTCTTGGTTTGGAAATAAATTTCAGCTTTTGGTTTGGAGATGATTTCGGGTTGTAGATTTTTTTGGTTTGGTAATATTTTGTTTTACAGGTTTGTTTTCTTGAGTTTGTAAAAGAAGATAGGAAAAAGAAGTAAGGAGATGAGATATATGTTTATATAAGCTTACTTAGGATTTATTAAAAATAAAAGAAAATAAAAATAGAATAGTGACACTTGTTTAAAAATCTAACACTTGTCTTTTAACATGAGTTAATTTTCTTACATTTGTAATTTCCATGATTTAATTAATTTACACTTGTAATTATGCATGTGTTTATTATCATAATATGGTTTTTATAAATCTTTATATTTATTTTCTATTTAGATAATACATTTTCTTAATTTATATTTGCAAAATCTTTTAAAGAAACTAATATAAACTAATTATATACTAAATAAAATCATATATATATATATATATTATTTTTAAATCCAATTTATTTTAAGATATTTATCTCTTTTGAATTTCAAATTCAAATTTAAATTCTATTTAAAATCTTCTTATGTCTATATATATACACACAATCATTATTATTTGTTTTAAAAGATTAATTTGTAAAATTTTAAGTAATTATATTAGAAGATTATCAAATATTTATTCCAATATCTAAAATCCAATTTTTATTATATTTTCAAATTCACTTACATAACCAGATATCTTTTATTATCAGAATTTTATCTGTTCATTTGAACAAACCAATTAATTATCTAATTACTGGATACCCAAAAATCCGGGTTATCACAGAAACGAAACATAAACTTTTTGGTTCAAAATAGGCATAATTCAGTAGATTGTATATACATTTTAGTCGACTAAATTTGATGTTTAGTCGACTAAATTGAAAATTTAGTCGACTGACCTATAGTTAAAATTATATGTGCATATGCACATGTTCAGATATTCAATCGACTGAATGACCTTGTTCAGTCGACTGAATTATGTTGATAAACAAACATTACCATATCTCATTTGGTTAGAGCACTTGCCTTCTATACTAGTGACCTGGGTTCGAGCCCTGCTCCATACATTTTTTGAAAACTTGAATTATCATTTAGAATATGAATTTACCAATGACCCAAGTTCAAGTTTTTCTTCATATATTATTGTTGTTGTTATTATTATTTTTTAAAATAAATATTTTATTTCTTTTATAGAATGTTTCGAATGTGTATGTTTGTGAACTACTTGAGGATAGATTTTAACATAGCTAAAACTGGACTTTGACTCTAAACAACATATATATATGAACCATACTTTATATTGTTGAGTCTGGTCATCGTAGTTATTTGTCGTAGATTCATGAATCTTCTTGTCGGTTGAATTTCTTGTCATTAATCAAAACATAAGATCCAACATTCTCCCCCCTTTTGATGATGACAACTCCATTTGTGATATGAATGAATCTCGATAATATTGCTCCGTAGTTCTATATCTCCCTCTGAATATATGCTAGCCTTATCTTTCAGTTTCTCCCCTTGAATCTGTGCTTTTGTTCCTACTACAAATAGTGTTAGAGCAATTTCTTTCTCTCCCTTTGTCATCGACAAAAAAGAGAGTTTATATAACGACATAATTCTATTAAATATATGGAACATCCTTTAAAATTCCAAAATCTATCATTTTCCTTTTGTTTCTCCAAGTACCTGCAATAAATAATAGTCATTTTGGTACCTCTTTACGCTGTTAGGGTCCAAGGGTTAATCATAGGATGAAAACCTTACTAAAATAGGTGAGGTTGTACCCTCTAAAAGAAAAAAATTATGAAACAATTTTAAAAATAACTACTACTTATAATCCAAGGTATTAGAAAAAAAATTAATATTTAAAGCATGCGACACCCAAGTTTCTTATAATGTCCTAATTTTTAGGAAACCATACCCATTTGGGTGTGGTTGAACCTTTATAGATATAGTGTTCATTACAAATCACATTCTTATAATAGTTGCTAATATAAAGTTGTTTATCATGATCAATCATATTAGCTGGAATCCATATCTTAAAACCATTAGTCATTAGCTTAATACTTGAAAAATAATTTCTATCATTTCTAAACAAAGTACTTTTATGATTGTAATTGGTTTTAATACTATCTTGGTTACTAGTACTAGCACTAATACTAGTATACAAGAATGCATATCTAGTACTATTTTTACTTTTAGCTTGTTTATATCCCAAAACGATTTTATCATTGCGAGCTTCCGAATTTGTAACCAAGGAAGATATGATATCTTTACCTTTGTTAAAATTAATGATTTTTTATTTAATCTTTCAAAATTTTCTTTAGAATTATAAACTTCTTTTTTCAAAATATTAATATATCTTTTAAAATCTCGCATTCTTTAGATAATTCTAAATTCTTTTTAATTAAAGATTCATTCTCTTTTTCTAAAGACAAAATTAAAAAGCTAGAATTATTTAAAGAATTTTCCAAAAATGTATTTTTATTTTGCAAAACATTGATTTCCTCTAAAAGATAATTTTTTTATTTTCTAGCTACTCATTTTCTTTTTGTAGGAAATCTTTTTGTAAAACAAGTTGTTCTACGGTATTTTCAAAACATTTAGTTTGTTTTACCAAAAGTTTATTTTCCTCTTTTAAATTGGAAATTTCTTGCTCACAATCTTTTAACTTAGCTAAAGCAATTCTGTTAACTTTATTCAAAGTTTTACAATCTTTAAATAATTCATCCTATGTTAACAAAAGATCTTTATATAAAGAATCTAAGCATACCGATTGTGATCTGAGTTAAGCCATGAAACATTTGTTTGTTTGCTCCTTTGATTGTTCTTTATTGCTCTTCCTCTTCCTATTACTTTTACTAGATCTCTTTATGGCCATTTATTCTAGAATGTTGTTACGATCTCTAGAATCCCAGGCTTTGATACCAAATGAAAGTGACTATGCTATACGATCGTATAATATGGAATATATATTAAACTTACCAGAGTGGAAAATAACTATAAAGTAAAAATAGCAGAAAAGTAAAAATGGCACCAGAGATTTTATATTGGTTCGAACTTCCCGTTCTACGTCCAGTCCCAAACTCCTTCTGGAATTAAAACTAGCAACCCTCACTTAACCCCGAGGAATAGGTCTACACTACCTGAGCAACCGAAGAGGACTTGACCACCTGAGCAACCGAACAGGACTTGAATACAAGTAAATTGATTGTCTTGACCTTTTGTGTTCTTTTAACAACATGGATTTGTCAATTGAAGTACACCCTTCCTATAATCTTTTCCTCAAGTAGAATATGTGTAATTTTGTGTATATGAAGCTAAGGAAGGTTAGATTGCTTTATATTTAGAGAAATAAATACGTGTTTGCTCAAATATTCAAGCAACAAAGCAAGAAACTTAGAATTCAAGAAAGTATGAAGATAGAATTAGAATTGTTATTTTAATCATGAATTGAGTATGTATATATAGAGATTATAGAGTTGCAACTCCTAGTTAAAAGTTCCATTGAAAAGAAATCGTTGCAACTCTTCCTGGAAGAGATTCCTCTTCGTTGAAGAGAGATGTCTCTTTAGGAAATTCAAAAAAATGACAGTTAGAACATATTCAGTCGACTGAATATTATTAGTTAGTCGACTGAAACGAAACATATTTTTTTTTTCAAAATAAGCATAATTCAATCGACTGGATATTCAGTTTAGTCGACTGAACTTGATGTTTAGTCGACTAAATTGAAAATTTAGTCGACTGACCTATAGTTAAAATTATATGTGCATATGCATAGGTTCAGATATTCAGTCGATTGAATGACCTTATTCAGTCGACTGAATTTCTATTGATAAACAAAAATTACCATAGCTCATTTGGTTAGAGCACCTGCCTTCAAAACTAGTGACCCAGGTTCAAGCCCTGCTCCATGCATTTTTTGAAAACTTGAATTTTCATTTAAAATATGATTTTACCAATGACCCAAGTTCAAGTTTTGTTTCATATATTATTATTGTTTTTATTTTTATTATTATTTTAAAAATAAATATTTTGTTACTTTTATAGAATGTTTCGAATGTGAATGTTTGTGAAACTACTTGAGGATAGATATTAACATAGCTAAAACTGGACGTTGACTCTAAACAACATATATATATATATATATATATATATATATATATATAAACCATACTTTATATTGTTGAGTATGGTCTTCATAGTTCTTTGTCGTAGATTCATGAATCTTCGTGTCAGTTGAATTTCTTGTCATTAATCAAAACATAATATCCAACAAAGAAATCTTTCTTTAATGTTTTGTAATTATACCTATACCATTTTATAAATATATATGGAAAGTTTTTCCAGGTTTAAAGTAAAATGGTTTGTAAATATACTTATATCGCTGTAGGTGTATGAATATTTTAGCAAATATTTGGAAGATGTTTTCAAATTGATGAAAGATTAACTAAAGAGGCTTAGTGGTTTCTATGGGAAATGTAATCTCTGGTTTGAATGTTTGTGTAATTGATGATTAAATAACCGACAATCCACAACTTGTCCAAAAATAAATAATCCTTTTTAATTTTAATGGTAGGGAAGTAGTCTCTCCCTACTAACACCGAAGTATATATAGAAATATCTAAGAGAAACATGGGTATTATATGGTACAGTTACCATCAGTGGTGCTACATTGTACGTGTAAACTCGCTTTGTTCTCCTAGGACATATGATAAGGAAATCCTTCTGCATAAATGGTTAGGAGGTGATCTCTGCTCTTATGTATTGTTTGATTATTCAAAAGAACTAGAGTTGAGTCTACCGGAATTAACGATTTGGTTTTTGAGGAAACCAGTAAGCGTGAAGAGTGTACTTATATGAGATGACTCTATACTGTAACTACTCCAAAACTATCATGTTCTACGTTTGGAAGAGGTTCGAGATGATGGAATCAGGCTATTGAATTGCAAGGGCTACTTGCTACTAATCTTGAGGGTTATTCCAAAATGGATGTATTAGAAGTAGTGCCTTCGGTTTGTTCTTATCTTGAACAACTTGTATGGATGAATGCTAGCATTGAATTGATGCCTGGAAGGAAGTGTTAGCATTCCAAATGGGAATTGCTAAGAGGAAATGGTAAAACGTGACCTCACAAGCCGAGAATGGCAAAAGCAGGGGATGCAACAGGGCTATGTGGGTAGCTCCCATTAGGAGCATCATTCCTTTATCGAGATTGGTTCCCTCAGTGTTAGTATGCACGCAGGTACCAAAGGGCAAATTAAGGCAGCCTCAATGTCTAGGGATGATGTAATTCAGCCCGTCACATTAAAGGGGTAGCCGGCTCTATGTACGAGAGGTGCAACGGGTTGCAGCCTCAAGTACAATTTTCCAGATGTGTACTTTCGGAAGGTAGTCCCTTACCTTGCCATGTTGGAATCCATTTCCTTAACGAGCCATTAGTTTTTGATTGTAGAACCTAATATGTTGGAATGTAACTAATGTAACCATTTTAAATACCTTAGACATTATTATAATATCACTGGATTTTATAACAAAAATGGTTTGATTATCGTAAGGTAAACACTCATTCGTGTTTATGTGTAGCGTATTCTTACAAGATGCCTTTTATTTTGAAAGGGTTTTAAATATAGTAATCAATATGATTGACTTCAGTTTTGTCCCGCTGGTTTTGCCAGACTGACACGAGCATTGTTTTCCTATAATGCTTGGGTCAGCCCGAGCATATTTCCAGATTTAGTTGGATGCTTTAGAGCTTTCAAGGGATGGGCCAGATTCTCCAAACGTATTCACATATCTTATATTATTTCACTGTTTTATTATTCTTGATTTCTGTCTGCATTTATCAGCTGTTATAAGGACATGTTATTATATGATAGGCTAGCATATTCTGATTGTGTTATGCACGTATAGTAAGGATGATTTCTTTTCATAAGATCTTGTGTATATTTTTTTTCTCATCAGGATGTGAGAATCTATTTGATCTTTTCTTTTTATCACCCAAACAATCAGTATTTTTAGCACTTGGATATTTGGCACGTGAATACCAAGGATGTGTGTCGATTTCTAAGGGTCGAAAAGGCAGCCGTTACATGTTAGTTATGCCTAATAACCAAAGTGTTTCGAACGCAATTGGAGTGATTATGAGTTGTGTGTTATTGGATTTGATCCAAGAAATGATGCGAAAGTATTATTCAATAAACATCAGAGTTGTTGATGGAGAAATAAAGTAGTCTAGATTTTAGTCAATACGTAGAGGAACATGTGTTTACAAGAAAGAATATTGATAAGTGCTAAATATTTTTGTAACTATAAGTAAACAACGAACTTACTATTATTAATGATGTACTCGTGTTAAAATCATTTCATTTTTATTGTTTAATTCTTGGTTTAGGATATGAAAATACACCTTTTATAGTCAGTGTAAATGGAAGTTGCTAATGACCCAAGAAGATATACGTAAACACCATATTAAATTGTTAAATATGGAACATGTAAGATGGATTTATTTTGCATTAGCAATAGGAATTGTCATACATGCTATATTGTCTATAATACCGCATTTCACTTATGTATTTGATACACAAAGCAAGTATCAAATCTGAGTTAAGATCACTAAATAATAGTTTAGAATTCTTTCCAATATTTATCAAATACTTGAGAATTGTTTACAGAAATAACGAACTCCTTATGAAGGAGTGTGTGGACCTGAACTTCAAAAGCGATATCGAGTATAGTATGCCAATCCTAAGTTCATATTCAGTCTTATGTTAAGAACTTTAAGTTATAAATGTTGTGGTTGAATAAGCTAAATGCTAAGTATATCGCCTTGAGTAAGAAAATGAAATAAAAAAAGTATAAATAAATGCAAATTTATAACCAAGCTAGGGGTGATTCTAAATATTGAGAATCCCATACATTGTTATCTAATGACAATGCAGCGGTGTTATTCATAAAAGACCCAGAGCTCACTAAAGTCAAAAGGCATACTCGGAAATGTTTTGAATAATCAGTATTGGAGAGAGTTTGTTAATAGAGTCAATAATTAAAATAATTTTGCATGCCCATTTACTAAGGGATTGGCCCAATTAGTTTTTGTAAAAATCTATCAATGTAGTAGGAACAAGATTCCATAATTGACCACAAGTGCAAGTGGAAGATTCATAGAGTTAGCTGTATTCCCTAGGGTTAATTATGTAATTTATTACATATATCTAACACCATAACCAGTCTTGTTTAAAGTAAAATGTGTTTTCTTTCTATTATGTAATCGTTATACCGATATTAATTAAGTAAATAATTCAATGTACATTAAATAAAAAATCCTTTGATGATATGTTATATGATAGTAATTATAGTCTGCTGTAATCATGATAAATTTATCACATTAAAATGACATAATGTTTTAAATATTCCTAATAAAGATATTTCAAGAAAGGATATCAATTCTTCTGTTGAGACTATGGCATGTAAAGATCTCCAAATGTTGGGCAGTGTATTACAAGTGATTGTTGGAGAGATCAAGTAGCTATGCACAGATAGTTATTTGATAATTATTGAATGCCTCACTCAAGAGTTCTCTATTGGTTAATGTATCTAAGGTCAAATTGACAATCTCAAGGTGATGCTGTTATATAGCTCCCTCAACTTGAGAATACTATGGAACTTCGATATGGATGCTCCACTTTTAATATAGCTATATTAGGACATATCATCTATCAAAAAACTATAATTAGGTTAGAGTTGATGTTAAACACTATTCAATAGAGAATTCGTCATGTTAGTTATTTGTGGTTAGTATCATAGTCAACTCAAAGTCAAAGTCTTTGGTCAGAGTAATACTATTATTAATAATTTTGATTATTAAATCAAGGATTTTTTGTTGGAATTACAAAGTTGAATGTGGATGATTTTGAAATTTTAGACCAGTCCGAACAAAGGTTTTTCACTCGATTCTTGATGGCGAACACTTGACAATATTCTTAATATGATTCCAAAGTTTTCAATCATTATATATGGCTATGTAAGTAGAATAGAGGTTTATAATCAAGGAATCTGATCAGAGTCTGCAATAGAGATGTCAGACAATCTATACTAGTTTAGAAGTGAAATTTATGTTATCGAGCAAGTGATCAGATTTGATATTGTGTACGGACGATCCATGTACATCGTACAGGTTTTAGTATATGCATACTACATTTTACTAGCTTATAGGGAGTATAGGTGATGACTCTTTGATTTCCTATGGGGTAGTATGAATAATCGTCTAAGTAGTAACCAGAGACTGTTGAGCGTAAGGTATGCTTAGTAGTTGTTTATCGTCCTTGTCGAATAAGAAGATTTTTGAACTTAGTCAAACCATAAGCTGTGTTTAGTAATGTTTTGAATACTATTAGGTATTGCTATGTGATTATTTCTTTTGTACTCATGTTGGAATTTTGAGGATGAAGTATTCTAAGTGGGAGAGAACATAACGCCCCAGAATTTCATACATTTCGTATTTATCAATACCTGGATTCTACATTTGTTATAACATTCCACATTATTATAATCCTCCAATTATTCTCAAATTGTCTACTCCATAAATCAATTTCATCGGCTTTTAGTTGTTCTCAAGAAGATCCACACAACTTGCCTTGCACCTATATACATGACTCCTTACATCCAATTTTCTTGAGGATTCGTGAATCTCTCTAACATTCCAACATAGAATATTCATTTAGAGAGTTTGTTACCAATTTTCAACTCAATTCCCTTATAAGAACCAGTTTTCTTCTCACATCCTTTCTCTTCTACAAACTTTCCCAGGCTGGGTTGTTCTTCTCAACAATTCATCTTTGACCATATTCATTTTATTAATATCCCTGGTGGGGTTTGTAGACTCTCGTATATAAGCTGTTGTTTGCAATCATATATGCTTATTGGGTTTCCTGGATTTTTTAACACTAACTTCTCCATGGACTAGATCTTTTGTGCCTGCACATATTGCACACTATTAAGACTTGAATAATTTTCTAGTAACATTAAAGGGTTAGAAGGTTAAAAAAGTGTTGAATCGTGGGTTCAATGATGACACTCCCCCAATAGTGGGTGATGTAGGGATAGTTTTGTTGCTATTGGGCATCAATGTGGCTCTTGTTTTGGTTGTAGTTCAGTGGTCAGCATCCACACCTTTCGAGTACGCCCCCTTCAAACCTATGGAGGATTATCAAGGCCCGCACCGTTAACCCTTTTTCTCCCTTACGAACCTCACCGATCCCCTTTGGATTTTCCCATTACCGTTCTCCTTTTTGCAACTCACCTCACCTACCTCCTTTATGATTATTTCTGTTGTCCCTATGTTCACCTTCTTCTCTTGACCTATCTCAAAAAAAGATGCATCATCTCTTTCTACACACTTTCCTTAGCCATTTTCAACTGCTCTATAGCCTCTTCTATATCCTTGTAATTTTGTTAGTCTTTCTAGATCCTCTTCCTCACTCTATCATCATAATGTTTTAAAGGAGCTACTTTGATCCGAACGTCCTCTATCTTCTGATTTCTATCGATCTCCTCCCTTGAATGTAATACTTGACCACTGGGTTTAGGTTCACTATCCTTTTTCTCTATTGGGGTCCAAAATTTTATCATTGGACATTATGCCTTGTTATATACAAAATTAATACAATTATCAACCTTGGGGCTAGGTTTTCGAATTCTAATTTCTACATACAAGTACTTCCAGCTTCGAAAACACATTCTTTCACTTCTAGAAATCCGACATTCTCCTTTAAATCGACGAGAACCAAAAAAAAAAGAAATACAACTTCTGTTAGAAGTTGTATATTCATTTTGATAGGGATGCCAATTGAAGTGAAAAAGCACTAATATGCTCCATTCCCCACACATTAAAAATCATCCCATTTACCTTAATCAAAACCGCCAAGGAGAATATCAAATACTTATCTATTCTTATATTCGAATTAAGTCTTTTCAAAATCACTAGGTTATTGAATCTCGCTACAAAAAAGCCATTTTTTCTTGAAAGGAGTGAGAAGTCTCCCTCGGGTTTCCAAATTCGTTTCATATAATCCTCTAGATTTGTAAATATGATCTAGGACCCAATTTTTAAATGGATACACTGTTTTTCCATCCCAGTTCAGATTTTGACATAGCATTCTTAGTTAACACCCATTTTTCCTACCATTACGTCGATAGGTTCAACGAAACGTATTTTAACCTCTGCGGTATAAGTGCGTCTCTCCCTTTTTACGACATCACTATATCAAACCTTTCGACCATTAGGATGAAAAGGAAATTTTGCTATGTTCTCTATTAATGTTTTAAGAATTTATCACTAAAAAGAACTCCTAGTCACCGCTGCATAAGATCTTTGATGCTTCTGATTTTCAACTGCCTTCCTCTCATCAGCGTCGACTTCCTTCTATGCATCCGAGGGTTTCCTTATCTCCACCTTTGCCAAGCCTTTGCCCTTGTGCCCTCAAGAAATCGACATTGCCATTTTTTATCAACAAAGCTTGTGCAAATGTAACGACCCCGAATTTTGAACAAATTAAATTGAGAATATTTAATTAATTTTAAATATTTGAACGACGATTTAATTTGAATCCCCGATTCAACTTTGAAATTTGCGATTAAACATTATGATTTAATCGATTGAAAGTTGAATAAATTTTTAAATCTTCAATCATAAGCTGAAGAAAAATATTTCAAAAGCTTTTAAAATTCGTATTGATAATATTGAAGATAATAGAAGCTTCAGAATCAAATCTGAAACTGTTTTGTTCGGTTTTGAAATTTATATCGTTGAACCGATATTTAAAAATAGTCATTTTTCAAACAGTCTCGGAATTCGACGAAACCAGTTCCATTGGGTCCGTTATATTGAATTATTACCGGATTTCAAATTTCGTATTTTTCGGAGTTGTTATGTGAGTATACGACACATAAACGCGTGGGAATTTTCATATCGAATTCAATTTAAAATTTAAATTTATATTATTTAACATCAACACGTTCTCCCTTCTTTCACGCCTAAATTCACGCCTGTCATCACGAAAAAAATCACGCAACCCATGTCTTCTGTCTCCCTCTCTCCCTTCCCAGTTCAAAAGCAATTCAATCGAAAGCAAAATAAAAATAAAAGAAAAATGGCAGTCGAGTTCCTTCAAATCACGTACGAGTCCTCTCCTACTCGTACCCACGAAAATCAACTGCCAATTCAAGCAAAACTCGCGTGCGATCGCGTGAAGGGCTCGTGGTGGAAGACGACGACGAGTGGGCATCAACAAGGCCAAGGCGACGAATTAGGGGGGAGACTCGATCGAGTCTGAGTTGCGACTCGAGGCGGCAGCGTATTGCGAGGCTCGCGATTCAAGGGGGGCAGCGCGATGGCGGGGCATCGATGAGGTAGCCGAGCTGTGGGCTTGCGCGTACGCGCGGTGGGTGTTCAATCGAGGCAAGATCGAGGGGCAACTGGATTGTGGATGGTTGCGACGTCGCGGCAGGGTGGAGGCAGATGGGAGTCGCGATGTTCTCGAGCTGGAATTGGCAGAGAGGTTCGAATCTTATTTTTTTTTAAAAAATGAGTATACACACACACTGACTCGTTCAATAATAAGTGATTGTTCAATCAGTTCAAGTATTTATTAAAAAGGAAATTGTTTGAAAATTACGGTAAAGTTTTATATAGGTCAGAAGAAGGAAAATATTATAAATGATGAAATATATATTTATATGCAGAAATGTATTTTTTTGTTAACGATAGTAACAGAAAATTTTAAATGATTGAAGTTATATAAAAACAGATTTTTCTATATATATATATTAATTTAAATACATAATTTAAGTTGAAATAGGAATGTATATATATATATATATAGAACAGTTGTAAATGTATGCAGTTTACGATTAAGAAAATTTGTTTAAAACTAAATTTTTAGTTGAATTAAAATGTTAGTTTCAAATGGAAAATATTTTATTTGTTTGAGAATTAAATCAGATAAGCTAAAAACTTTTGGTTAAGTAAATAGATTAAACGATAATTTAATTGTTCGATTTAATTCGAGTATTAATAGAATTGTATAATTATTTATACAAGGTTAAAAATCGAGAAAAACAAGTCAGGATGGAAACGGATTGCTAATAAAAAGCAAAGGTGAGATTTTTCTCACTCAAAATGAAAGTGGAATTTTCAGTTATTTATTGATTGATTTGATTGCTATTGGATGTGATATTAGATATAGTAGGATATATCTATATATATAGCAATATATACATATTGGCATATGTATATATTGGATTGATTGATTTCCCGCCTCGTATAGCGGATGAGACCCTATTGCGCCGTTAGTAAGCGGATTATTTTTATAAAACCCATATACCGCGATATTCCACCTCGAAGTGGAATTGGTATTTTGCTAACGTCTTTGGATGCAGGGAAACAGGTTGGAGGGATCCAACTGGATTCCTCACCAGTAGTTATTTATTTACAGATATTGATGTATATTCTGTTATCATATTGATATATGATGTTTGTGGTTGTGATTGACGAATTGGTGCGTTGCATCATCGGATTCATTTTTGAAATCTAAAAATAACGATGTTGATTTTAAAAGAGGATTTTTAAGTGATTTTTTTGAAAGTAGACGTTTTATTGAATTTTTGAATTGATTTATTTCAAATGAATAAACGTTTAAAATTTTAAAGTTATAAAAGTTAAGATTTTTGGTGAAATTTAACCAAAGTGTGCTTTTTGAAGTAAATAGTTGATTTATTTATAAAATGGTTTAAGTTGGGATTTTTGAATAACTATAAACGATTTGTATAAAAAGATTTATAAAATTGATATTTTATAAATCAAAATATTGGACTTATAAAACGAATTTTTATAAGTGTTAAAAAGAAGTATAAATGGATTTCATAAGTGAATGAAATTAATAGATTTATATTGTGAAGTTAAAAATGAATGAAGTTGTAGAATAAAGGATTTATAAGTAATTTACTTATAACTTGGATTTTTGCCTTTAAATGGAATATTGATCGAATTTGTTCATAAATGATTCTTTTTAAAGTTGAAATCGTTATAAAGTACAAATGCGATTTATAAACGTTGTTTATAAATCCGAAATCACTTATTTTTATAAGTGAATTATAGAAGTTAATAAAATGAGATTTATAAACCGGAGTTGTTATAGAAAATAGAAATGGAATTTATAAACGTTGTTTTATAAATTCGAAAATCAATCAAAATTGATGAATTTAATATAGAAGGATATTAAGGGAATTTTATCCACGATTTTGGATAGTGGATAATTCTTGGAATAAATGTGTAGAAAATAGTGAAATGTAATTAGTGAAGTATATTCACGATTTTGGACAGTGAATATATTGTTAAGTAAAATGGATAGTTTTGGAAAAGTGACATTGAAAATGAAGTTAAACATTTTAAAGATGTTTTTAAAATGTATTATGATATCGAATACATAGATTTCAACATTCATTGTTGAAATAGACGTTTTTCGAAAAATAAGGAAATGGTGGACTATAACACTGTTGTTATAGTAAATGATTTCCAAAAGGAAATGTTTTTATGTAGTATTGGGATTTATATATCTATCTAAATCCGAATCCCTATACTAGTGATTTTGAGTCGTCGTAACGATGTTTTACGTAACATTCGTTTTGACTCAAATAAATGTTGTCAAAGTAAATGATTTCCTTAAAGAATGAAATATATACTTAATATTGATTTAAGTATATCGAATATTTTCCAAGTGTTGAAAATAAATAGATTTGTGAAACACTTATTTTTAAATAAGTATGGAATTGCTTTCCAATATGAAACGAACGTTTTGAGAACTTATCTTCTTAAAGATAAATTGAAATTGAATATTTGAAATCGATTTGAAAATCGTATATCAGTAGATATTTTGAAATGTAAATTCAATATGGAATTTATAAAGGAAATGGAAATTCGTTTTAAAAATAAACGTTGATTTATCTTTAAAGTGTGGAAATTTTATATCTAGTAAAGATATTTTTGAAGATGAAATAATTTGGAAAATTATTTGGAATCTGATGATGTTGCGCATCTTTATTGATAGTTAAATAACCGACTATCGATAATTACCTTTAGATAGGTATTTGTTGTGAATTGGATGAATTTGAATGCCACACTTATTTTTGAATAAGCGCTCACTATTCGGGTTAGCCGGGAAAGGACCATGGGGTCGTATAACCCATTCCGAATATGTGATACGTCGTTATGAATTGCTTTCGAAGACCGGTGTTGAAGACCGGATATTTTTGAAAATGGAAGGATTACCATCGAGTTACTCTACATCGGCTGATCTCCGATTTAGAGGTTTTATCACCCTTAGTGACGGGAAGTCCGGACGTGATTAGAAATTATCCGGATATGCAAGGGCTTCGTGAGAAGTGCCTTCGGTTCTGTTCGATCCCGGAACAGACTTGTATGGATTGTGTGTCTGACGTTACAATTTGAGATATAAAGCTGATTCCTTTCAAATACATTTCTGTTGGTGGCGGAGAATTTATTCTCTTAGCTTAACACCCTTCTCTGAGACGTACGAGCTCAGAGGTTATGTAGTTGAAATTTATCAGCGATATATCCCAATTTGGTAACGTGGCATACTGAGTGTTGCTGTGAAATGATCAGTGTTTGATCATTTGTGATATGATCATTTGTTTGATCTTATATCTTTGTGATCATAGGTTGATCATTTTTGTTTGACCCGAAGCAGGGCTTTGTAGAAAGCATAGCTTTGTGGACGAGACTTCGTCGAGCCTCACACCCAGGAAATGGTCAAAACAGGAAGAATGCGGCAAGGTTCTAGGGAGTAGCGCCCCTTAGTGTATGTCATTCCTTTTGGATAAAGGTGGTATCATGGTATGGAGCCCAGATACTTAACCTCTGTGGTTGCTGCAAATTTATTACTTTGTGGTTGTTGCGAATCGGGGATCCTCGGGAAGATCGGTGACGATCGGGGGATGGCATACGCGTGTCAGTAGTTACCTATTTTTGCAGAGGTAACCCGGCCTTGTGTTGGCAGAGATCTAACCGTAATGTTAGGTTATTTCTCGGGTCGTCTATTCCAGGGACGTACCCATCGTGGATAGGAAGTTCCTTAGCCTGACCATTTGTTGGAAATCCAAACTCCAATACGAACCTTGTACAGTATTAGTTGTAGAACCTGCCATTTACGTACGGTGGTCACCACTGTTTAGATGGTAGCTATAGTAGGCATACGATACTGGTCGTATGCTGGCTAAGATTAATATTATACTTTCGAAATGTTTTCTACACTATGCACTAATAATAATATCAAGAAGGATTTGATTTTGCGTAGTAAGCATCTTTGACTATCATAAGAAGAAATCTCCTCCAATTCTGCTGTTGCATTGTGTGTGTGGTGGGAGGTCTTATGGTAGTTTCATTTTCCAAAAGCATTTCGAATTGACTTTAAAAAAAATTATTTTGTTGTTATAAAGAATAACTGTTTTACGATCTCACACCAGTCACCATGACTGACTCGGAGTTTATTGTTCCCTTCTAAACTCTAGGTGCCCACCAATTTCCACACGGGCAGCCTAGAGTTATGTTATCAGGATATTCTGGATATTCTGGAGCTTTGGAAGCAAGCTGGATGGCGAGACGTAGTATTTGTATCTGATATTATTTATTCCGCTGTGTATTCTATATGAGGACAAGTTATATAACTGTCCATTGTTTTATATTGACTCTGATGATTGATGTATGTATAAACTGATATAGTTCTTTGTTTTAAAAGACTAGTAATTATCTATTGTATATTGTTCCGCTGCGATGTGTAAGATTCTGATATTGTTTTCTGTTCTGATGTTGTTCTGTTGTTCTTCTGTCTTCTGCTTTCTTCTTCTTCTCTTTTTCTTCTATCTTTTCTTCTACTTCTTCTTTCTAAAACCATCACTATTCGAGTTTCCGGCGTTCGATTTCTTGGCAGTCGATAAAGTGAGTATCGATGTCGAATTTTCGAAAGTCGAAAATTTCGGTACGTGACAGCATGGTATCATAGCATATGGTTAAGCGACAACCCTGCTCTGTTGGGTGTTACTCATTAGAGATAGAGTCAGTAGTACTCTAGAATGAGTTTGAGTGTAATAATAGATACGAGTGCGTATTTGTTAGTGAATATAAAATTGTTTTGTATTGTGTTGACTTATCGGTTGATTGTTTATGGATTCTGGTCAGTGCAGTCTAGCTAACTGGAATCGATAGGGGTTTCTAAACTCTTAAACAAGGTGAACCGACACAGTATTGTTTTAAAATGGGGTAAATGAAATAATTTTGCCCAAAACTATTTTTGTATAGAAAAGAAATGATTTTCTATGAATTATCATAATATATGGATGTTTGGTTGTTAGGAAAGTGATGATATTGAAATGTATCATTATTATATGAAATTGAATAAGAAATTGAAATTATAACTCCAAAGTAAAGAAATAAATTCATATACAAATGAAATTTGAGAATATAAATTATAAATGTGATTTGTAATTTGAAACGGAATTCAAGAGAAGTTTTCGGAAATGTTTTGAAAAGAATTTGAAAATTTTGGAGATTTGGGAAGTTTAAATCCTTTTTGGTTTGAAAGTGATTTTCAAAGGTTTTGAAAAGTATTTTGGAGAGATAAAAGCTCTAAACTCTTTTCGGTCGCTGGAAAATAACTTCGATGATGACCGCGGCATCATTGGTGTTCATTTTCGGGTTTCCAAAAGAGGAATTGCTGCCAAATTGGTTTAAATGGAAGTTGTTTGGAAATTTGGGTTTTTGTTTTGGAAATTCAAATGGAATTTGAATTGTTTTCAAATTGGCTTTGAAATGTTGGTAAACTCTGGAATGCTGTATAAAAATATATATGAAATATTACTAAGTTGATAACTTATACCAATTGAATTTTGGTAGAATAAATTTAACTTAAAAGAATGAAGTTAAATCAAAGCAAGTATAAGTGAATCAATTAAATGAAGTGAAATTGAAAGTTGAAATTCATTTCGAATTCGTAAGCAAATGAACTGAATTGAATAATTGTAAATGAAAGATGAATTAAAATTCGTATGGAAATTGGAAATCCAGTTTAAATGTAAGTAGATTTAATCGAAGTAGAATTAAAATAAATTGAATTGATATCAATTTGAATTAGTAATTGGAACTAATTTAAGATAGTGCAGTTGTAAATGACAGATAATGGATAAAATTCAATATTTTAGAATTGAAAGTAAATTGAATCCAAATTTAGTTGAAATGGTAAACTAAATACAAATGAATGGGAAATGTAAAATTGAATGAGAATAGATATATAACTTCAACAATGAAGTAAAGATGTATAAGCAGTTTATATTGAAATTTTGTAATAAATTTGGCAAAATGGTTTGAATATATGCAACTAGATATTATGGCTAGTAGGATATACAGGTGTTGTAAAAGGAATTGGAATTTTGGATTTCAAAGATAATTTGAATTGCTCGACAAAAGGTAAGTATTTGAATTATAATATGAGTTTTCGATGATTTCTTGTCTAGCCGCTTGGCCTTTTCTTTTCTTTTTGAAATCTGAGAGTCCGTAGGGACGTTTTGTAGTCGTACCGTATTAGCCGCGCAAAGGAGACGCTGGCGAAATTTTTCGAAAATTTCGAGTGTTAGAAAATTTTTAAGAAAATTTTGAAAGTTTAAATTTGAATTTGAATTTAAATTTGAATTGGAAGTAAAAAATGTTGTTTGAAACCTATTTTTGAAAGTAGGAAATTAGTTGAATTGATAACGAATCTTTAGTAGAAAGATTTGTTTTGATAAATTTGATAAAACTATTGAATTGTGAAAAATAGTAGACGAGTTAGGGATCATTTTTCCTAACTTGTAATTTCGAGGACGAAATTCTTTTAAGGAGGGAAGTCTGTAACGACCCCGAATTTTGAACAAATTAAATTGAGAATATTTAATTAATTTTAAATATTTGAATGACGATTTAATTTGAATCCCCGATTCAACTTTGAAATTTGCGATTAAACATTAAGATTTAATCGATTGAAAGTTGAATAAATTTTTAAATCTTCAATCATAAGCTGAAGAAAAATATTTCAAAAGCTTTTAAAATTCGTATTGATAATATTGAAGATAATAGAAGCTTCAGAATCAAATCTGAAACTGTTTTGTTCGGTTTTGAAATTTATATCGTTAAACCGATATTTAAAAATAGTCATTTTTCAAACAGTCTCGGAATTCGACGAAACCAGTTCCATTGGGTCCGTTATATTGAATTATTACCGGATTTCAAATTTCGTATTTTTCGGAGTTGTTATGTGAGTATACGACACATAAACGCGTGGGAATTTTCATATCGAATTCAATTTAAAATTTAAATTTATATTATTTAACATCAATACGTTCTCCCTTCTTTCACGCCTAAATTCACGCCTGTCATCATGAAAAAAATCACGCAACCCATGTCTTCTGTCTCCCTCTCTCCCTTCCCAGTTCAAAAGCAATTCAATCGAAAGCAAAATAAAAATAAAAGAAAAATGGCAGCCGAGTTCCTTCAAATCACGTACGAGTCCTCTCCTACTCGTTCCCATGAAAATCAACTGCCAATTCAAGCAAAACTCGCGTGCGATCGCGTGAAGGGCTCGTGGTGGAAGACGACGACGAGTGGGCATCAACAAGGCCAAGGCGACGAATTTGGGGGGAGACTCGATCGAGTCTGAGTTGCGACTCGAGGCGGCAGCGTATCGCGAGGCTCGCGATTCAAGGGGGGCAGCGCGATGGCGGGGCATCGATGAGGTAGCCGAGCTGGGGGCTTGCGCGTACGTGCGGTGGGTGTTCAATCGAGGCAAGATCGAGGGGCAGCTGGATTGTGGATGGTTGCGACGTCGCGGCAGGGTGGAGGCAGATGGGAGTCGCGATGTTCTCGAGCTGGAATTGGCAGAGAGGTTCGAATCTTATTTTAAAAAAAAATGAGTATACACACACACTGACTCGTTCAATAATAAGTGATTGTTCAATCAGTTCAAGTATTTATTAAAAAGGAAATTGTTTGAAAATTACGGTAAAGTTTTATATAGGTCAGAAGAAGGAAAATATTATAAATGATGAAATATATATTTATATGCAGAAATGTATTTTTTTGTTAACGATAGTAACAGAAAATTTTAAATGATTGAAGTTATATGAAAACAGATTTTTCTATATATATATATTAATTTAAATACATAATTTAAGTTGAAATAGGAATGTATATATATATATATAACAGTTGTAAATGTATGCAGTTTACGATTAAGAAAATTTGTTTAAAACTAAATTTTTAGTTGAATTAAAATGTTAGTTTCAAATGGAAAATATTTTATTTGTTTGAGAATTAAATCAGATAAGATAAAAACTTTTGGTTAAGTAAATAGATTAAACGATAATTTAATTGTTCGATTTAATTCGAGTATTAATAGAATTGTATAATTATTTATACAAGGTTAAAAATCGAGAAAAACAAGTCAGGATGGAAACGGATTGCTAATAAAAAGCAAAGGTGAGATTTTTCTCACTCAAAATGAAAGTGGAATTTTCAGTTATTTATTGATTGATTTGATTGCTATTGGATGTGATATTAGATATAGTAGGATATATCTATATATATAGCAATATATACATATTGGCATATGTATATATTGGATTGATTGATTTCCCGCCTCGTATAGCGGATGAGACCCTATTGCGCCGTTAGTAAGCGGGTTATTTTTATAAAACCCATATACCGCGATATTCCACCTCGAAGTGGAATTGGTATTGTGCTAATGTCTTTGGATGTAGGGAAACAGGTTGGAGGGATCCAACTGGATTCCTCACCAGTAGTTATTTATTTACAGATATTGATGTATATTCTGTTATCATATTGATATATGATGTTTGTGGTTGTGATTGACGAATTGGTGCGTTGCATCATCGGATTCATTTTTGAAATCTAAAAATAACGATGTTGATTTTAAAAGAGGATTTTTAAGTGATTTTTTTGAAAGTAGACGTTTTATTGAATTTTTGAATTGATTTATTTCAAATGAATAAACGTTTAAAATTTTAAAGTTATAAAAGTTAAGATTTTTGGTGAAATTTAACCAAAGTGTGCTTTTTGAAGTAAATAGTTGATTTATTTATAAAATGGTTTAAGTTGGGATTTTTGAATAACTATAAACGATTTGTATAAAAAGATTTATAAAATTGATATTTTATAAATCAAAATATTGGACTTATAAAACGAATTTTTATAAGTGTTAAAAAGAAGTATAAATGGATTTCATAAGTGAATGAAATTAATAGATTTATATTGTGAAGTTAAAAATGAATGAAGTTGTAGAATAAAGGATTTATAAGTAATTTACTTATAACTTGGATTTTTGCCTTTAAATGGAATATTGATCGAATTTGTTCATAAATGATTCTTTTTAAAGTTGAAATCGTTATAAAGTACAAATGCGATTTATAAACGTTGTTTATAAATCCGAAATCACTTATTTTTATAAGTGAATTATAGAAGTTAATAAAATGAGATTTATAAACCGGAGTTGTTATAGAAAATAGAAATGGAATTTATAAACGTTGTTTTATAAATTCGAAAATCAATCAAAATTGATGAATTTAATATAGAAGGATATTAAGGGAATTTTATCCACGATTTTGGATAGTGGATAATTCTTGGAATAAATGTGTAGAAAATAGTGAAATGTAATTAGTGAAGTATATTCACGATTTTGGACAGTGAATATATTGTTAAGTAAAATGGATAGTTTTGGAAAAGTGACATTGAAAATGAAGTTAAACATTTTAAAGATGTTTTTAAAATGTATTATGATATCGAATACATAGATTTTGTAACGACCCAGAATTTTTGATAATTAAAATTCGAATATTTAATTGATTTTGAATATTAATAAATGGAATTTAGAAGTCGAATGATTTATTTTTCGAATATTGGGTTTTATCTGATAATTAAATCGATAAATTTAAGAGTGGAATTCCAGGGATAATTGAAAATCGAGTTAATGTGATTGAAAATGATTTGTAAAATTTTATTTAATCATACTGGAGTTATAGAAAGGTTATAGAACTTTTAAAATAGAATTTGGAGTTAATCTGTGAAAATCGATTATTTTAATATTTAATTATCGACTGAAAAATAGCCAATTTTCGAACAGTCTCAGAATTGAACGAGACCAGTTCCATTGGATCCGTAATAGTTAGTTATTATCGGATTTCAATTTTCATAGCAATCGAAGTTATCGTTTGACCGTGGCAGCTCGAAACGCATCGATATCATTTTAATTTTAAATCGTCGAGTTAAAAATAGTCATTTTTCAAACGGTCTCGGATTTCGACGAAACCAGTTTCATCGGATCCGTAATGTGATATTATTGCAAGATTTCAAATTTCGTAATTTTTGGATTTACCATTTGTCCGGTACAAATTAAAACGCCTCGAAATCGATTTAAATCGATTTAATTTAATTTGATCGTTTATTGCCATATCTCACACATACGATCGAATTAGCTTTCGAAACCTGTTCCATTATGTCCGGAACGCGGGGTAAACCTTAGAAACGTCAGCCGGCACGCTCGAATCGGAGTTCGAAAAAATTCGATGAATAGTAAATCGTGAAATTTTCTATAAAAGCCCCTCTTCTCTTCATTTTGCAAAACAAAACTAGGGTTCCTCTCAAATAGCTTCAGCCGCCATATGTATATTCAATGGCCGAAAATTGGCAGTTTTCATCCCTTAATCTCTTCCAATCTACAATCCTTTACGCTTTGACTTCAACTGCAAAAGAGTAGAGCTTCGCGTCGTCTTTAAATCCATACGGTGATGATCACCTTTAGAGCGTTGAGATGCTCGAATTTTCGCCTTGAAGTGCTGTCGTCTACCCTCGTCTCGCATGCAAAGGGGGAAGCCGAGCTTGCTATGCTCGTGGGTGAGGGTGGAGGAGTGATGGAGCTTTGATTTGGTGGTGGAGAGATGACGTTTCAAGTGTTGTTGGTGGCGCGATACCTAACCCTAGTGAGCACGGTTTGGGTTTCTTTGCAACTGGAAGTAACGAAGGGGAGGAAGAACATAGTCACGGCCTGGATTTCATCAGGGAAAAAGGAATGGCTCTGATGGTTTTAGGTTATAAAAATAAAAAGAATTTGTAAATAAATTTTAATTTAAATTCGTGTATGTTTAAAATACCATATCTTTTTGCTGCGAGGTCGGAATGGAACGAAACAAAATGCGTTGGGATCGTATCGTCGAATACTTCGCTATGGAACTGAATTGGAGCCATTTGGAGCTAGTTTGAATTTCGGGTAAAATTAAACGCGTGTTTAATTTTATTCGAAATAAACGCTGAAAACAGAATTAAAATCAAGGTGAGATCTTCTCACTCAATTGAATGTGGAATTAATTACAGTTATTGATTGATGATTGACTGTTTGAATGTGCTATTAGATATGATAGGATATATCTATATATATAGCAATATATACATATTGGCATATGTATATATTGGATTGATGATTTCCCGCCTCGTATAGCGGATGAGACCCTATTGCGCCGTTAGTAAGCGGATTTTTATAAAAACCCATATACCGCGATAATTCCGTACTGGAGCGGAATTGGTATTGTGCTAACATCTGTGGATGCAGGGAAACAGGTTGGAGGGATCCAACTGGATTCCTCACCAGTATTTATTTATTTACAGATATTGATATATATTCTGTCATCATATGATGATATATGATGTTTGATGTTGTGATGAACTAATTGATGCGGTGCATCATCGGGTTCAATTTTAAAGTTTAAAAATAAACGATTTTTACTTTAAAAGGAATTTTGAAGTGATTTTTGGAAAGTATACGATTTATTAAATTTTGGAATTTATTTATCTTAAATAAATAAATAAATGTTATAAATTTAAAATTATGAAAATTTTAAATTGTGAAATATACCTGAAAGGTGATTTTGAAATAAATAGTCAAGTGATAAATAAAATAGTTTAAGTTGGATTTCTTTTGAATTATTTAAGAATGATATATATAAAAGATGTACAGAATTGATATTTATCAATTAATAGTATTGGAATTTTAAAACGAGTTTCTATAAGTGTTAGAAATTTATAGAATTATAAATTGTGAAGACATGAGATTTATAGAATTATAGATTGTGAAGATTTGAAGTTTATAGATTTATAAAGATTGAAGTTTATAGATTTATAAAGATTGAAGTTCATAGATTATAAAGTATGAAGTTATAAAATGAATGAAGTTATAAAATGAATGAAGTTGTAGAATAAAGACTGATAAGAAATTTACTTGTAACTTGGATTGTTGCCTTTAAATGGGATATTGATCGAATTATTAATAAAGAAGATTTATTAAATTGAAGTCGTTAGAAAATAGAAATGGAATTTATAAACGTTGTTTTATGAATTCGAAATCAATTGGATTTGGTAAATTAAAAGGTTAAAGGGGGATTTTATCCACGATTTTGGATAGTGGAAAATTCTCGAAATAAATGTGTAGAAAAGATTTAAATAGGGTTAAGTGAAGTATATTCACGATTCGGACAGTGAATATATTGTTAAGTAAAATGAATACGTTTTTGAAGAAGTGATATTAAAAATGAAGTTAAACATTTTAAAGATGTTTTAAAATGTATTGTGAATCGAAAGCATAGATTTCAACAGTTCTTGTTGAAATAGGCGTTTTCGAGAAATAAGGAAATGGTGGACTATAACACTGTTGTTATAGTAAATGATTTCCGAAAGGAAATGTTTTTATGTAGTATTGGGATTTATATATCTATCTTAAATTCGAATCCCTATACTAGTGATTTTGAGTCGTCGTAACGATGTTTTACGTAACATTCGTTTTGACTCGAATAAATGTGTTTAAAGAGAATGATTTCCTTAAAGAATGAATGTATACTTAATTTTGATTTAAGTATAACGAATATTTTCAAATGTTGAAAATAAATAGATTTGTGAAATACTTATTTTTTTTCAAATAAGTATGGAATGTTTTCCAATATGAAATGAACTGTTTTGAGATTTTATCTTCTAAAGATAAAGTGAAAATGTGGAAATTGATTTGAAATTGTTTTCAAATGGTTAAGTGTGAAAATTTTATATCTAGTAAAGATATTTTGGAAGATGAAATAATTTGGAAAATTATTTGGAATCTGATGATGTTGCGCATCTTTATTGATAGTTAAATAACCGACTATCAATAATTACCTTTAGATAGGTATTTGTTGTGAATTGGATGAAATTGAATGCCACACTTATTTTTGAATAATCGCTCACTATTCGGGTTAGCCGGGAAAGGACCATGGGGTCGTATAACCCATTCCGAATATGTGATACGTCGTTATGAATCGCATTTGAAGACCGGTGTTGAAGACCGGATATTTTTGAAAACGGAAGGATTACCGTCGAGTTACTCTACATCGACTGATCTTCGATTTAGAGGTTTTATCACCCTTAGTGACGGAAAGTCCGGACGTGATTAGAAATTTATCCAGAAATGCAAGGGCTTCGTGAGAAGTGCCTTCGGTTCTGTTCGATCCCGGAACAGACTTGTATGGATTGTGTGTCTGACGTTACAATTTGAGATACAAAGCTGATTTCTTTCAAATACATTTCTGTTGGTGGCGGAGAATTTATTCTCTTAGCTTAACACCCTTCTCTGAGACGTACGAGCTCAGAGGTTATGTAGTTGAAATTTATCAGCGATATATCCCAATTTGGTAACGTGGCATACTAAGTGTTGCTGTGAAATGATCAGTGTTTGATCATTTGTGATATGATCATTTGTTTGATCTTATATCTTTGTGATCATAGGTTGATCATTTTGTTTGACCCGAAGCAGGGCTTTTTGAGAAAGCGTAGCTTTGTGGACGAGACTTCGTCGAGCCTCACACCCCGGAAATGGTCGAAACAGGAAGGATGCAGCAAGGTTCTAGGGAGTAGCGCCCCTTAGTGTATGTCATTCCTTCTGGATAAAGGTGGTATCATGGTATGGAGCCCAGATACTTAACCTCTGTGGTTACTGCATTATTATTATCTATGTGGTTTGTTGGAAATCGGGGATCCTCGGGAAGATCGGTGACGATCGGGGGATGGCATACGCGTGTCAGTAGTTACCTATTTTTGCAGAGGTAACCCGGCCTTGTGTTGGCAGAGATCCGGTTAGGTTCTCGGGTCGTCTATTCCAGGGACGTACCCATCGTGGGAAAAGGAAGTTCCTTAGCCTGACCATTTGTTGGAAATCCAAAGAAACAATACGAGCCTTGTACGGTTTTAGTTGTAGAACCTGCCATTTAATATGGTAGCTATAGCAAGCATACTATAATGGTACCTATGCTGGCTAAGATTAATATTCTACTTTCGAAATGTTTTCTACACTATGCACTAATAATAATATCCAAAATGATTTGATTTTGCGTAGTAAGCATCTTTGACTATCATAAGAAGAAATCTCCTCCAATTCTGCGTTTGCATTGCGTGTGTGGTGGGAGGTCTTATGGTAGTTTCATTTTCCAAAAGCATTGCGAATTGACATTAAAGTTTCCTGCTGTTTATTTTTAAAGAATAACCGTTTTACGATCTCACACCAGTCACCATGACTGACTCGGAGTTTATTGTTCCCTTCTAAACTCTGGGTGCCCACCAATTTCCACACGGGCAGCCTAGAGTTATATTATCAGGATATTCTGGATATTCTGGAGCTTTGGAAGCAAGCTGGATGGCGAGACGTAGTATTTGTATCTGATATATTTATTCCGCTGTGTATTCTGTATGAGGACAAGTTTATATAACTGTCCATTGTTGTATTGAGTTGTATATTGACTCTGATGATTGATGTATGTATAAAATGATACAGTTCTTTGTTTTAAAGATTATTCATTTATCTATTATATATTGTTCCGCTGCGATGTGTAAGATTCTGATATTGTTTTCTGTTCTGATGTTGTTCTGTTGTTCTTCTATCTTCTTCTTCTACCTTTTTCTTCTTTCTTAAAACCATAACTTTTCGGGTTTCCGGCATTCGATGGCTCAGCAGTCGATAAAGTGAGTATCGATGTTGAATTTTCGAAAGTCGAAAATTTTCGGGATGTTACATTTGGTATCAGAGCATATGGTTAAGCGACAACCCTGCTCTGTTGGGTGTTACTCATTAGAGATAGAGTCAGTAGTACTCTAGAATGAGTTTGAGTGTAATAATAGATATGAGCGCGTATTTGTTATTTGAATATAAAATTGTTTTATATTGTGATGATTGGTTTGTTGAGTGGTATATGGATTCTGGTCGGTATTGTCCGTACAACTCTATCGATAGGGATCTCTAAACACTTATATAGAACAATTCGGCACAGTATTGTTTTAAATAGGGTAAATGAAATAATTTTACCCAAAACTATTTTTGTATAGAAAAGAAATGTTTTTCTATAAAGTACTATAGTATATGGTTGCATGGATGTTAGGAAAGTGATAATCTTGAAAGTTATCATTTTTATATGAAATTGAATAAGAAATTGAAATCATAACTCTAAAGTTAAGAAATAAATTCATATACAAATGAAATCTGAGAATGTAAATTATAAATGTGATTTGTAATTTAAAACGGAATTCCAGAGAAGTTTTTGGAAATGTTTGAAAAGAATTTGAAAATTTTGGAGATTTGGAAAGTTTAATTCCTTTTTGATTTGAAAATGGATTTCAAAGGATTTTGAAAAATGTTTTGAAGGAATGAAAAGCTCTAAACTCTTTTCGGTCGCTGGAAAATAACTTCGATGATGACCGCGGCATCATTGGTGTTCATTTTCGGGTTTCCAAAAGAGGAATTGCTGCCAAATCGTTTTAAATGGAAGTTGTTTTGGAAATTTGGGTTTTGTTTTGGAAATTCAAATGGAATTTGAATTGTTTTCAAAATGGCTTTGAAATATTGGTAAGACTCTGGGATACCATATTTATGAAATATTATTAAGTTGATAACTTATACAATTTGAATTGATAGAATAAATTCAACTTAAAGGATGAAGTTAAATTTAAGTAAGTATAAGTGAATCAATTAAATCTAAGTTGAGATTGTGGAATATGAAATCTGGATTTAATATGAATTTTGAATAAGTGAAGAAATTTGACCTTGGTAAAAGTTAAATAGGATTGAAATTTGAATTTTGGATTTATAAGTGGAAATGTAAGTTAAGTTAAACAAACGATGTTTAATGGGATATAACTTAAGTGTTGATTGGAATTGATTTTGGTGTCGAAGTAAATAATCAAAATGAATTAAATGAATATGAACTTGAGTTATATAAATAAACTTCAACATGAAATGTGAAATGGATTAGCTATTGAACTAATGAATCAATTGAGTGTAAATGTTAATTCATTGAAGAAACTGAATAAATTGAATGTAAGTCAATTGAAATTAAAGGTGTTGAACTAAATTGAATGGAAATCAAATAATAATGGTTATGTTGAATATGCATTGATTGTTTGATGATTGTTAGTTGATTGTATATAAATTCATTAAGTGTTAATGAAGTTGAATTGATAAAATTTGAAGAAAAGTAAAATGAATTCGAATTGGAAATCCAGTTTAAATGACAGTAGATTTAACCAAAGGGTAAATTGAAATCAAATTTTGGAAATGAACAAAAGTGAATGAAACTGGAATTGAAATTGAATGTTGGAAGCAAATCTGAATTTGTTAGTAGATTAGAATTTGAAATGAATTAGTAATTAAAACTAATTTAAAAATGATATAAGCAGTTATATTGAAAATTTTGTAATTGAATGTACGAAATGGTTTGAATATATGCAACTAGATATTATGGCTAGTAGGATATACAGGTATAAAGGAAATTGAATTTGATTTCGAGGATAAATTTGAATTGCTCGACTAAAGGTATGTATTTAAATTTCTATATGAGATTTGCCGATTTCTTGTCTAGCCGCTTGGCTTTTTCTTTTTTCTTTTTTTTTTTTGAAATCTGAGAGTCCGTAGGGACGTTTTGTAGTCGTACCGTATTAGCCGCGCAAAGGAGACGCTAGCGAAATTTTTCGAAAATTTAGGGCGTTAGAAAATTTTTGAGAAATTTTGAAAATTTAAAATTTGAATTTGAATTTGAATTTAATTTGGATTGTTAAGAAAACAATGTTGTTTTGAAACTTGGAATTGAAGTTGAAAATTTTAGTCGAATGATAACGAATCTTTAGTAGAAAGATTTGTTTTGAAAATTTGATGAAACTATTAGATTATGAAAAATAGTAGACGAGTTAAGGACCTTTTTTCCTAACTTGTAATTTCGAGGACGAAATTCTTTTAAGGGGGGAAGTTTGTAACGACCCAGAATTTTTGATAATTAAAATTCGAATATTTAATTGATTTTGAATATTAATAAATGGAATTTAGAAGTCGAATGATTTATTTTTCGAATATTGGGTTTTATCTGATAATTAAATCGATAAATTTAAGAGTGGAATTCCAGGGATAATTGAAAATCGAGTTAATGTGATTGAAAATGATTTGTAAAATTTTATTTAATCATACTGGAGTTATAGAAAGGTTATAGAACTTTTAAAATAGAATTTGGAGTTAATCTGTGAAAATCGATTATTTTAATATTTAATTATCGACTGAAAAATAGCCAATTTTCGAACAGTCTCAGAATTGAACGAGACCAGTTCCATTGGATCCGTAATAGTTAGTTATTATCGGATTTCAATTTTCATAGCAATCGAAGTTATCGTTTGACCGTGGCAGCTCGAAACGCATCGATATCATTTTAATTTTAAATCGTCGAGTTAAAAATAGTCATTTTTCAAACGGTCTCGGATTTCGACGAAACCAGTTTCATCGGATCCGTAATGTGATATTATTGCAAGATTTCAAATTTCGTAATTTTTGGATTTACCATTTGTCCGGTACAAATTAAAACGCCTCGAAATCGATTTAAATCGATTTAATTTAATTTGATCGTTTATTGCCATATCTCACACATACGATCGAATTAGCTTTCGAAACCTGTTCCATTATGTCCGGAACGCGGGGTAAACCTTAGAAACGTCAGCCGGCACGCTCGAATCGGAGTTCGAAAAAATTCGATGAATAGTAAATCGTGAAATTTTCTATAAAAGCCCCTCTTCTCTTCATTTTGCAAAACAAAACTAGGGTTCCTCTCAAATAGCTTCAGCCGCCATATGTATATTCAATGGCCGAAAATTGGCAGTTTTCATCCCTTAATCTCTTCCAATCTACAATCCTTTACGCTTTGACTTCAACTGCAAAAGAGTAGAGCTTCGCGTCGTCTTTAAATCCATACGGTGATGATCACCTTTAGAGCGTTGAGATGCTCGAATTTTCGCCTTGAAGTGCTGTCGTCTACCCTCGTCTCGCATGCAAAGGGGGAAGCCGAGCTTGCTATGCTCGTGGGTGAGGGTGGAGGAGTGATGGAGCTTTGATTTGGTGGTGGAGAGATGACGTTTCAAGTGTTGTTGGTGGCGCGATACCTAACCCTAGTGAGCACGGTTTGGGTTTCTTTGCAACTGGAAGTAACGAAGGGGAGGAAGAACATAGTCACGGCCTGGATTTCATCAGGGAAAAAGGAATGGCTCTGATGGTTTTAGGTTATAAAAATAAAAAGAATTTGTAAATAAATTTTAATTTAAATTCGTGTATGTTTAAAATACCATATCTTTTTGCTGCGAGGTCGGAATGGAACGAAACAAAATGCGTTGGGATCGTATCGTCGAATACTTCGCTATGGAACTGAATTGGAGCCATTTGGAGCTAGTTTGAATTTCGGGTAAAATTAAACGCGTGTTTAATTTTATTCGAAATAAACGCTGAAAACAGAATTAAAATCAAGGTGAGATCTTCTCACTCAATTGAATGTGGAATTAATTACAGTTATTGATTGATGATTGACTGTTTGAATGTGCTATTAGATATGATAGGATATATCTATATATATAGCAATATATACATATTGGCATATGTATATATTGGATTGATGATTTCCCGCCTCGTATAGCGGATGAGACCCTATTGCGCCGTTAGTAAGCGGATTTTTATAAAAACCCATATACCGCGATAATTCCGTACTGGAGCGGAATTGGTATTGTGCTAACATCTGTGGATGCAGGGAAACAGGTTGGAGGGATCCAACTGGATTCCTCACCAGTATTTATTTATTTACAGATATTGATATATATTCTGTCATCATATGATGATATATGATGTTTGATGTTGTGATGAACTAATTGATGCGGTGCATCATCGGGTTCAATTTTAAAGTTTAAAAATAAACGATTTTTACTTTAAAAGGAATTTTGAAGTGATTTTTGGAAAGTATACGATTTATTAAATTTTGGAATTTATTTATCTTAAATAAATAAATAAATGTTATAAATTTAAAATTATGAAAATTTTAAATTGTGAAATATACCTGAAAGGTGATTTTGAAATAAATAGTCAAGTGATAAATAAAATAGTTTAAGTTGGATTTCTTTTGAATTATTTAAGAATGATATATATAAAAGATGTACAGAATTGATATTTATCAATTAATAGTATTGGAATTTTAAAACGAGTTTCTATAAGTGTTAGAAATTTATAGAATTATAAATTGTGAAGACATGAGATTTATAGAATTATAGATTGTGAAGATTTGAAGTTTATAGATTTATAAAGATTGAAGTTTATAGATTTATAAAGATTGAAGTTCATAGATTATAAAGTATGAAGTTATAAAATGAATGAAGTTATAAAATGAATGAAGTTGTAGAATAAAGACTGATAAGAAATTTACTTGTAACTTGGATTGTTGCCTTTAAATGGGATATTGATCGAATTATTAATAAAGAAGATTTATTAAATTGAAGTCGTTAGAAAATAGAAATGGAATTTATAAACGTTGTTTTATAAATTCGAAATCAATTGGATTTGGTAAATTAAAAGGTTAAAGGGGGATTTTATCCACGATTTTGGATAGTGGAAAATTCTCGAAATAAATGTGTAGAAAAGATTTAAATAGGGTTAAGTGAAGTATATTCACGATTCGGACAGTGAATATATTGTTAAGTAAAATGAATACGTTTTTGAAGAAGTGATATTAAAAATGAAGTTAAACATTTTAAAGATGTTTTAAAATGTATTGTGAATCGAAAGCATAGATTTCAACAGTTCTTGTTGAAATAGGCGTTTTCGAGAAATAAGGAAATGGTGGACTATAACACTGTTGTTATAGTAAATGATTTCCGAAAGGAAATGTTTTTATGTAGTATTGGGATTTATATATCTATCTTAAATTCGAATCCCTATACTAGTGATTTTGAGTCGTCGTAACGATGTTTTACGTAACATTCATTTTGACTCGAATAAATGTGTTTAAAGAGAATGATTTCCTTAAAGAATGAATGTATACTTAATTTTGATTTAAGTATAACGAATATTTTCAAATGTTGAAAATAAATAGATTTGTGAAATACTTATTTTTTTTCAAATAAGTATGGAATGTTTTCCAATATGAAATGAACTGTTTTGAGATTTTATCTTCTAAAGATAAAGTGAAAATGTGGAAATTGATTTGAAATTGTTTTCAAATGGTTAAGTGTGAAAATTTTATATCTAGTAAAGATATTTTGGAAGATGAAATAATTTGGAAAATTATTTGGAATCTGATGATGTTGCGCATCTTTATTGATAGTTAAATAACCGACTATCAATAATTACCTTTAGATAGGTATTTGTTGTGAATTGGATGAAATTGAATGCCACACTTATTTTTGAATAATCGCTCACTATTCGGGTTAGCCGGGAAAGGACCATGGGGTCGTATAACCCATTCCGAATATGTGATACGTCGTTATGAATCGCATTTGAAGACCGGTGTTGAAGACCGGATATTTTTGAAAACGGAAGGATTACCGTCGAGTTACTCTACATCGACTGATCTTCGATTTAGAGGTTTTATCACCCTTAGTGATGGAAAGTCCGGACGTGATTAGAAATTTATCCGGAAATGCAAGGGCTTCGTGAGAAGTGCCTTCGGTTCTGTTCGATCCCGGAACAGACTTGTATGGATTGTGTGTCTGACGTTACAATTTGAGATACAAAGCTGATTTCTTTCAAATACATTTCTGTTGGTGGCGGAGAATTTATTCTCTTAGCTTAACACCCTTCTCTGAGACGTACGAGCTCAGAGGTTATGTAGTTGAAATTTATCAACGATATATCCCAATTTGGTAACGTGGCATACTAAGTGTTGCTGTGAAATGATCAGTGTTTGATCATTTGTGATATGATCATTTGTTTGATCTTATATCTTTGTGATCATAGGTTGATCATTTTGTTTGACCCGAAGCAGGGCTTTTTGAGAAAGCGTAGCTTTGTGGACGAGACTTCGTCGAGCCTCACACCCCGGAAATGGTCGAAACAGGAAGGATGCAGCAAGGTTCTAGGGAGTAGCGCCCCTTAGTGTATGTCATTCCTTCTGGATAAAGGTGGTATCATGGTATGGAGCCCAGATACTTAACCTCTGTGGTTACTGCATTATTATTATCTATGTGGTTTGTTGGAAATCGGGGATCCTCGGGAAGATCGGTGACGATCGGGGGATGGCATACGCGTGTCAGTAGTTACCTATTTTTGCAGAGGTAACCCGGCCTTGTGTTGGCAGAGATCCGGTTAGGTTCTCGGGTCGTCTATTCCAGGGACGTACCCATCGTGGGAAAAGGAAGTTCCTTAGCCTGACCATTTGTTGGAAATCCAAAGAAACAATACGAGCCTTGTACGGTTTTAGTTGTAGAACCTGCCATTTAATATGGTAGCTATAGCAAGCATACTATAATGGTACCTATGCTGGCTAAGATTAATATTCTACTTTCGAAATGTTTTCTACACTATGCACTAATAATAATATCCAAAATGATTTGATTTTGCGTAGTAAGCATCTTTGACTATCATAAGAAGAAATCTCCTCCAATTCTGCGTTTGCATTGCGTGTGTGGTGGGAGGTCTTATGGTAGTTTCATTTTCCAAAAGCATTGCGAATTGACATTAAAGTTTCCTGCTGTTTATTTTTAAAGAATAACCGTTTTACGATCTCACACCAGTCACCATGACTGACTCGGAGTTTATTGTTCCCTTCTAAACTCTGGGTGCCCACCAATTTCCACACGGGCAGCCTAGAGTTATATTATCAGGATATTCTGGATATTCTGGAGCTTTGGAAGCAAGCTGGATGGCGAGACGTAGTATTTGTATCTGATATATTTATTCCGCTGTGTATTCTGTATGAGGACAAGTTTATATAACTGTCCATTGTTGTATTGAGTTGTATATTGACTCTGATGATTGATGTATGTATAAAATGATACAGTTCTTTGTTTTAAAGATTATTCATTTATCTATTATATATTGTTCCGCTGCGATGTGTAAGATTCTGATATTGTTTTCTGTTCTGATGTTGTTCTGTTGTTCTTCTATCTTCTTCTTCTACCTTTTTCTTCTTTCTTAAAACCATAACTTTTCGGGTTTCCGGCATTCGATGGCTCAGCAGTCGATAAAGTGAGTATCGATGTTGAATTTTCGAAAGTCGAAAATTTTCGGGATGTTACAGATTTCAACATTCATTGTTGAAATAGACGTTTTTCGAAAAATAAGGAAATGGTGGACTATAACACTGTTGTTATAGTAAATGATTTCCAAAAGGAAATGTTTTTATGTAGTATTGGGATTTATATATCTATCTAAATCTGAATCCCTATACTAGTGATTTTGAGTCGTCGTAACGATGTTTTACGTAACATTCGTTTTGACTCAAATAAATGTTGTCAAAGTAAATGATTTCCTTAAAGAATGAAATATATACTTAATATTGATTTAAGTATATCGAATATTTTCCAAGTGTTGAAAATAAATAGATTTGTGAAACACTTATTTTTAAATAAGTATGGAATTGCTTTCCAATATGAAACGAACGTTTTGAGAACTTATCTTCTTAAAGATAAATTGAAATTGAATATTTGAAATCGATTTGAAAATCGTATATCTGTAGATATTTTGAAATGTAAATTCAATATGGAATTTATAAAGGAAATGGAAATTCGTTTTAAAAATAAACGTTGATTTATCTTTAAAGTGTGGAAATTTTATATCTAGTAAAGAAATTTTTGAAGATGAAATAATTTGGAAAATTATTTGGAATCTGATGATGTTGCGCATCTTTATTGATAGTTAAATAACCGACTATCGATAATTACCTTTAGATAGGTATTTGTTGTGAATTGGATGAATTTGAATGCCACACTTATTTTTGAATAAGCGCTCACTATTCGGGTTAGCCGGGAAAGGACCATGGGGTCGTATAACCCATTCCGAATATGTGATACGTCGTTATGAATTGCATTCGAAGACCGGTGTTGAAGACCGGATATTTTTGAAAACGGAAGGATTACCATCGAGTTACTCTACATCGGCTGATCTCCGATTTAGAGGTTTTATCACCCTTAGTGACGGGAAGTCCGGACGTGATTAGAAATTATCCGGATATGCAAGGGCTTCGTGAGAAGTGCCTTCGGTTCTGTTCGATCCCGGAACAGACTTGTATGGATTGTGTGTCTGACGTTACAATTTGAGATATAAAGCTGATTCCTTTCAAATACATTTCTGTTGGTGGCGGAGAATTTATTCTCTTAGCTTAACACCCTTCTCTGAGACGTACGAGCTCAGAGGTTATGTAGTTGAAATTTATCAGTGATATATCCCAATTTGGTAACGTGGCATACTGAGTGTTGCTGTGAAATGATCAGTGTTTGATCATTTGTGATATGATCATTTGTTTGATCTTATATCTTTGTGATCATAGGTTGATCATTTTTGTTTGACCCGAAGCAGGGCTTTGTAGAAAGCATAGCTTTGTGGACGAGACTTCGTCGAGCCTCACACCCCGGAAATGGTCAAAAAAGGAAGAATGCGGCAAGGTTCTAGGGAGTAGCGCCCCTTAGTGTATGTCATTTCTTCTGGATAAAGGTGGTATCATGGTATGGAGCCCAGATACTTAACCTCTGTGGTTGCTGCAAATTTATTACTTTGTGGTTGTTGCGAATCGGGGATCCTCGGGAAGATCGGTGACGATCGGGGGATGGCATACGCGTGTCAGTAGTTACCTATTTTTGCAGAGGTAACCCGACCTTGTGTTGGCAGAGATCTAACCGTAATGTTAGGTTATTTCTCGGGTCGTCTATTCCAGGGACGTACCCATCGTGGATAGGAAGTTCCTTAGCCTGACCATTTGTTGGAAATCCAAACTCCAATACGAACCTTGTACGGTATTAGTTGTAGAACCTGCCATTTACGTACGGTGGTCACCACTGTTTAGATGGTAGCTATAGTAGGCATACGATACTGGTCGTATGCTGGCTAAGATTAATATTATACTTTCGAAATGTTTTCTACACTATGCACTAATAATAATATCAAAAAGGATTTGATTTTGCGTAGTAAGCATCTTTGACTATCATAAGAAGAAATCTCCTCCAATTCTGCGTTTGCATTGTGTGTGTGGTGGGAGGTCTTATGGTAGTTTCATTTTCCAAAAGCATTTCGAATTGACTTTAAAAAAAATTATTTTGTTGTTATAAAGAATAACTGTTTTACGATCTCACACCAGTCACCATGACTGACTCGGAGTTTATTGTTCCCTTCTAAACTCTGGGTGCCCACCAATTTCCACACGGGCAGCCTAGAGTTATGTTATCAGGATATTCTGGATATTCTGGAGCTTTGGAAGCAAGCTGGATGGCGAGACGTAGTATTTGTATCTGATATTATTTATTCCGCTGTGTATTCTATATGAGGACAAGTTATATAACTGTCCATTGTTGTATATTGACTCTGATGATTGACGTATGTATAAACTGATATAGTTCTTTGTTTTAAAAGACTAGTAATTATCTATTGTATATTGTTCCGCTGCGATGTGTAAGATTCTGATATTGTTTTCTGTTCTGATGTTGTTCTGTTGTTCTTCTGTCTTCTGCTTTCTTCTTCTTCTCTTTTTCTTCTATCTTTTCTTCTACTTCTTCTTTCTAAAACCATCACTATTCGAGTTTCCGGCGTTCGATTTCTCGGCAGTCGATAAAGTGAGTATCGATGTCGAATTTTCGAAAGTCGAAAATTTCGGTACGTGACAGCAAACATTGGAATAGTACTAATTGAAGAGAGGGGTTATAGAAGCAGAACTGTAGATGAAGATCAATGAGAGAGGTAAAAGTGATTTAGGATTTTGCTAGGCCTAAAACCCCAATTAACACGATTTTCTGCATTGTTCATTTTTTCAAAAAAAAACTAGCATCAAAATTCTTTTTTTCTTAAATAAAAAGATGATTTCTAAAAATATTTTGATGTAAAGAAAGATCCAATTGATCAATTAATGGTTTATGAAATAGGTTATTATTTTGAAATGGTTTTAACTTTAGAAACAATCCAAACTTGCTAAATTTTAAACATAACTCTTTTTGACGAAAAGACATACACATATTTTTAAATATATTTTTGTATATAAAGTGTGGATTTTGGTGTTAGAAATAATTTTGAATCAAAACGTAAATTTATTTATTTATTAATGGTGTTTTTTATATGAGAATTTTCTTAAGTGACAATTAGATGATATTAGAATGCGAAGTGATGAAGACATGGATGCTAAACTCAAAGACATTAAAGTACCAAGAATACTAGTCTTCATTGACGACATCCTCGTTTATTCTAAAACAGAAGAAGAGCACAAGTACCATTTTCATCTTGTTCTTAGTACTTTAAGACATTATGTTTTTAAGGCAAAGTTTTCTAAGTGCCAGTTCTGGAAACTCGACGTTAGACTACTAGGGCACGTAGTTTTGGGAGAAGGCATATCAATGGACCCAACTAAAGTAGTTGCGGTCAAAGATTGGAAAAAACCTGAAAATGCGATTGAAGTCAGAGGTTTATTAGGACTAATAGGTTTCTATAGAAGGTTCATTAAAGATTTCTCGAAGATTGCTCTCATCTAGCAAAGCTAACGAAGAAAGATCCTAAGTTTGTTCTGCTACCTAAGTACAGTCAAGCATTCGATGAGTTAAAGTAGAAATTGACTAGTACTCCTATCTTGACTGTGAGGACTTATTTCTTCGACTCTCAAAATCGACAATAATACATCCTCAGTATTCACGTGCTGTAAACCAAGTGTCGGAGTAGCGGATTCTCAAGGGTAAGAAAGAAAATAAAGACAGACCAGAATCTCACATATATTTTAACAAAAACTTTACAACGGAAATTAAAATACACTTATCAAAGTTAAACATGGACATTTATAAATTCCCGTCCTTATAAATACGGAATACTATAGTACAAGAGTGCGATGGAAATAGACAAAGATCTTCAAAAAAATCTTCTGACTCCATGCTTCGAGCTCCATCCAGATTTCTTCTAAACTAAATCTAACTATTAGGCTGTCTAGGAAAATTAGGGCACCTAGAGTTTAGGAAAAGGAAAATAAACTCTGGGTCAGTCATAGGACTAGTGTGAGAACTCAAAATATGCGTTAGGAAAACAAAAAGGTATCTCATTAGACCACGCCGCACATAAACACGGAATGGGTTTTTACCTTATGATAACCAAATCTTTATTACGCAAAAATAAGGATAATATTTTTAATAACATTTCTTTAAAACATTTGCAAGTAAACTTATTAATCTTAGCCAAAATTGTTACATTGATTACATTCCAGCATACTAGCCACAAATGCGGGTTCTACAAACAAAATGGGAGGCACTTATTAAAGAATGAATTTCCACACAAATGATCAGGTGAAGGGACTACCTTCCGGTAGTACATCTCTAGAGGAATGTATGGAGGCCCAATTGATGGTCCTCTACCAACACAAGACCGGCCTACCTCTTCCTAGATAGTACCAAATATCTGATCACCCCTGTCGTTACCGACCTATCTGAGGCTCCTCACAGCATACATCCATAATAATTTAATTCTCGAACATCATAGTGGGAATAAATATATCTAGAAGGCGATGATCATATCCTAATTCTCAAACTTTCAAATTGCACACCATCTTTCTTTGAATGCCACACTGCCATTCCTTGGTCACACAAATGATTTCTACAAACGTATAACTCCTGAGCACGTACGTCTTAGGAAAAGGTGTTAAGCTAAGAGAACTAGCCTTCTCCGCTATCAAGCAGATAATACGTTCATAGAGATCACATATGTAACTGGAAATGCAACTTTAGACATTCGTCCATACAAGTTCATTCTGGGATTGAATGAAACCGAAGGCACTCTCCTACCACATTCTGTTGGGAATTATCCCTAGGATTAGTAGCAAGAAGTCCTTGCAACCCAATGAATTTCAGAAATGAAGGGACCATGCTACTTTAGTATTTAGGAGCTGTTATCCCGCCTTTTGGCAAGGCTGTGACACCAAAAAGATGACTGGAAATCAATGACAATTCGTCCCGAAGGTCGGTTATACGCAGGCTCACTATGGATATCGATGAATTTTGTCAGAGTCCGGATCGAGCTACAATTGACAAGACATGACAAGCAAAGCCATGAAAGCCAACGTTCCAAATTTCAGGTCAATCGGAGTTCGTATGCCCAATATATGATCGATACAATTATGGCAATTAACTAAAAGGTCTTGTTCGTATCCATCAATCCCCTACTGTTCGTATCCATTAGGCCTCAACTATAAGTATCCATCAATTATCAACTGTTCGTATCCATCAGGCCTCAACTGTTCGTATCCATCAATCTTCTACTATTCGTATCCATCAATCTTATCCATCAATCCTCTACTATTCGTATCCATCAATCCTCTACTGTTCGTATCCATCATTCCTCTACTGTTCGTATCCATCATTCCTCTACTCTTCGTATCCATCAAGTGCAACAGCAATCGAGTATGAACAGTGCAACAACGATCGAGTACGAAAAGTGCAACATCGATCGAGTACGAACAGTGCAACATCGATCGAGTATGAACTGTGCAACATCGATGGAGTACGAACAGTGCAACATCGATCGAGTACGAACAGTGCAACAACGATTGATACGAACAGTGCAATATCGATCGATACGAATAGTGCAACAGCGATCGATACGAACAATGCAACAGTGATCGAGTACGAACAGTACAACATAACATCGATCGAGTACGAACAATGAAACATCGATCGAGTACAAACAGTGCAACATCGATCGAGTACGAACAGTGCAACAGCGATCGAGTACGAACAGTGCAACAATGATCGATACGAAGGAGACAGCCTTCGAAAAACACAAACTTGCATCGATCATATCTCACAATCTACAAGTCCAAATGCTACGAAATTTTCATTGGAGCTTTCGTACAACCTAAAGAATGTTAATGCTCGATTTCGACTTGATTGGGAAAAATCTTGGTTGATACGAAATTCGTTCGTATCGATCACTGATCGAGTGCAAACCACATGGGATTGATCGCGTGGGTCCGCCCACGTGCCAGAAGAGGTATCCCGAGATCTAAGCGAGATATTTGCAGCCTATGCCTATAAATAGCCTCCCAATTGTTTCAGAAAATGGGGACTTTTGGCTCTTCTACATCCAGACTCTGCCGGATTCATCATTTTACTTGGATTCTGCTATTGTAATCAGTTGTAACTCATTGTAATCAGCAAGCAAACTTCAATAAAATTATCAACTTCAAAGTGGACGTAGGCCGGATTACCAAACCACTATAAACCTTGTGTTCTTTACTCCTTTCATCTAATTTTTTTGAGTGTTCTTCATTTTTAATACTCTACATACTTGTTATCTGTGATTGTGAACTGGTGCTTTCATTGGCAATTGGGTGTTTGTGACCAATTTTGGCACAAACATTTTGGTGCTTTCACCGAGAAGGATAGCATTCAGGAATTCTACCGCTTGGAATTCAAATTTGAAGGCTTGAGGACTTAGATCTGGACAACTATGATGAGGCAATCAGCAAGAAGACAAAGAACGGAGAGGAGTCATCATGAAGGGAGTCAAGAAGCCTCCTCAGGAGCTAATCAGACTTCAGCTTTCATCACCAAGGATGAGATGGAGATGATGATGGGACCCATGATGAGGAGCTATTCAAAAGGCAAGAAGAGATGATGGAGAACATTCTCAGACGAATTGAGAAAGCGGGATCAGCTGGAGCTATTGGAGTTCAGACCAACGAAGCAAGACCGGAAGGACCAAACCGGGAACCAGATGGAGCAGGACCATTAGGGGAAACCCCTGAACTTGGGTGCACCCCCCAGGAGCGTGTTGATCCAACCTTAGGCAGGATACCGGCTGAGATTAGACCGCAAGGAGCTAATAGAGGAGCGGATGCTCGTCCAGAAGAGCTGATTCCAACAAACCCTCGCGAACTCGGGGGGCAGATTGGAGGCAATGTACAAGGATTACAGCTTGGAGATAGTGATAGCTTGGCAGAAATGGTCAGACGAGCCATGAGAGGTGGATTAGTAAATAGAGATCTAGAAGATGTGAACAGGAGTCCTTTTTCTCCTATGATTAAAATGGCTAGAAATTCACCAGAATTCAAACTACCAACATTGGAAATGTATGATGGGAGGACAGATCCTGCGGTTCATCTGACAAGGTATATGAGGCACATGGAAGTACTGGGTGCATCAGAGGAGGTCATGGCTCGGTGCTGCCCATTGTATTTGACAGACATAGCAGCACTATGGTTTAGACAATTGGAGAGCGGTTCTATTGGAATGTGGACCGAGTTCACCGAGAAGTTCATGAGGCAGTTCAGAGTTCACATTTCGAGGCCCAAGAATGTGATGAGTATGGCGAAACTAAAAAAGAAAACTGGGGAATCTCTGAGGAATTTCCTAACACGATTTAATGCAGCAGCAGCATCGGTGGATCGCCCAGATCCATCCATGGTCTTAATGGCAGCCGTAGCTGGCATCGCTGATGTAACGTAGTTCAAAAATTCACTGACAAGGGGTCCACCTATGGATCTAGGAGAATTTTATCATGAGTCCGATGGATTCCTGCAGTTAGAAGATGCAAATGTTGAAAGAGAGGAAGGACGGTCAAAGGCGGAAATCCTCCCAAAAAAGATCCAAGCAAGGTTAAAGGAAAACAGAAAGCCGAGGATAATGGTGATGGACCAACACGACCACGAAAGGAACCAAGATTCACCTCTTATACGAAGTTGAATGAGACTTTGGAGTGAATCTACCAGGATACCAGGGGGCAGATTCCTTATCGAAAGCCAATGAGAAGGGATCCGACCAGCAATGAAAGAAGATTCAACAAGTATTGCGTATTCCACGAGCTGAATGGTCATAGCATGAATGATTGCAGGCACTTGAAGGATGAGGTTGAGGCTCCTCACAGCATACATCCATAATAATTTAATTCTCGAACATCATAGTGGGAATAAATATATCTAGAAGGCGATGATCATATCCTAATTCTCGAACTTTCAAATTGCACACCATCTTTCTTTGAATACCACACTTCCATTCCTTGGTCACACAAATGATTTCTACAAACGTATAACTCCTGAGCACGTACGTCTTAGGAAAAGGTGTTAAGCTAAGAGAACTAGCCTTCTCCGCTATCAAGCAGATAATACGTTCATAGAGATCACATATGTAACTGGAAATGCAACTTTAGACATTCGTCCATACAAGTTCATTCTGGGATTGAATGAAACCGAAGGCACTCTCCTACCACATTCTGTTGGGAATTATCCCAAGGATTAGTAGCAAGAAGTCCTTGCAACCCAATGAATTTCAGAAATGAAGGGACCATGCTACTTTAGTATTTAGGAGCTGTTATCTCGCCTTTTGGCAAGGCTGTGACACCAAAAAGATGACTGGAAATCAATGACAATTCGTCCCGAAGGTCGGTTATACGCAGGCTGACTATGGATATCGATGAATTTTTTCCGAGTCCGGATCGAGCTACAATTTACAAGACATGACAAGCAAAGCCGTGAAAGCCAACGTTCCAAATTTAAGGTCAATCGGAGTTCGTATGCTCAAGATATGATCGATACAATTCAAGCAATCAATTGAAAGGTCTTGTTCGTATCCATCAATCCCCTACTCTTCGTATCCATCAGGCCTCAACTGTTCATATCCATCAATCATCAACTATTCGTATCTAACAGGCCTCAACTGTTCGTATCCATCAATCCTCTACTGTTTATATCCATCATTCCTCTACTGTTCGTATCCATCAATCCTCTACTATTCGTATCCATCATTCCTCTACTGTTCGTATCCATCAATCCTTTGTTGTTCGTATCCATCAAGTGCAACAGCGATCGAGTACGAACAGTGCAACAACGATCGAGTACGAACAATGCAACATCGATCAAGTACGAACAGTGTAACATCGATGGAGTACGAACAGTGCAACATCGATGGAGTACGAACAGTGTAACATCGATCGATACGAACACTACAACAGCGATCGATACGAACAGTACAACAACGATCGAGTACGAACAGTGCAATAGGGATTGATACGAACAGTGCAACATCGATCGAGTACGAACAGTGCAACATCGATCGAGTACGAACAGTGCAACAACGATCGAGTACGAATAGTGCAACATCGATCGATACGAAGGAGACAGCCTTCGAAAAATACAAACTTGCATCGATCATATCTCATAATCTACAAGTCCAAATGCTACGAAATTTTCACTGGAGCTTACGTAAAACCTAAAGAATGTTCATGCTTGATTTCGACTCGATTGGGCAAAATCTTGATCGATACGAAATTCATTCGTATCGATCACGGATCGAGTGCAAACCACATGGGATCGATCGCGTGGGTCCGCTCACGTGCCAGAAGAGGTCTCCCGAGATCTAAGCGGGATATTTGCAGCCAATGCCTATAAATAGCCTCCCAATGGCTTTAGAAAATGGGGACTTTTGGCTCTTCTACATCCAGACTCTGTCGGATTCATCATTGTACTTGGATTCTGATGTTGTAATCAGTTGTAACTCATTGTAATCAGCAAGCAAACTTCAATAAAATTATCAACTTCAATGTGGACGTAGGCCGAATTGCCGAACCACTATAAACCTTGTGTTCTTTACTGCTTTCATCTAAATTTTCTGAGTGTTCATCATTTTTAATTCTCTACTTACTTGTTATATGTGATTGTGAACTGGTGCTTTCATTGACAATTGGGTGTTTGTGACCAGTTTTGGCGCAAACAGGAGCTAACCAAAATTATCAACAAGCAGTCCTTCCACCCTTTAGATCTTTGGTCTCATCATTCATTTTCTTTATTAGGTCTCCATTTTTCGAATGCATACATTAGTTTGAATTGGTTTTTAGATAGAGATTACCCAATTCTGACCCCAGTTCGTTCGAACTAATCATCGATAAAAAGAGGTCTTGTAAATAGGGAATTATTCTTTAATTAACTAAGTTCTTTTTATTAAAATCTCTTCTAGAGATATATATTTTTAAAAAAAATTTTCCGGTATATGCAGGATCATTAAACCTCTCTTATCAAATCCTTCAATTACTTAAAACCTTTTTAAACTTGGAATAATTAGAAATCATTTCATTTTTCATTTAGCAAAATATTTCAAAAGTCATATTATTTAAATCATAACAAAAATTCCTTAATTCCAAACTCAAAGTTTGATTGAGTTAAAACTATAGTATCTAGGATGTTAACCCAAAACCAGTAAATATTAAATGAGCAGAATCTATAGAAATCATCTAATTCTACTCAATATCAATCCCCATATTCAACAAATACTATAGGTGGAATAACGGTGAAATCACCTTTTAAATTCCATGAATAGTACGAGTTCCCTCTTCAGGTTTTAACACTAAGTATAAGAAGATCATCTCTATAAATCAAAGTTGCATTTAATTTAAATTTGGAAAATTTAATCTTTTTATACTTAACCCGTTTTCGACATTTCGACCTTATCTATCCCTCGCCTAGGGAAGAGGCCAGATGGGCCAGGGCACTGGTTGCTCCTGAACATCTCCTTAGTTTAAGACCTTACATCCGGATCTCACAAATAGAAAAATCCAGTCTACACGTCGACTTTTAGAGCCAAGATTTAAACCATTCTATTTATTATAGCTTTTCTCTAAACATTTATTTCAACTCTCTTAAATAAGCTATAAAAACCTCCAAATCATTATTGAAACATTTAATATCTATTTGAAAACCATTATAAAATATTTGGAAAAGAATCGTTAAGTTTAAAACAAAATTTTAATAGTTTAGAAAGGTGTTGCGGAAAAGTGCTTTTTTAAGCTAATATTAATAAAAACGACCTTTTATTATTTGAAAATTCATTTTTATTACTCAAATCAATTTTGAAACATTTTAAAAGATTTATAAGATTTATTCCACATTTTTAAACAACTTTAAATCATCATTTTCAAAGAAATCTAGTTTTGGATTCCGAACTGCAAAGCTGCGATTTTTCCAAAAACTTTTTTTCTCATATCTCAAAATCTACTTGTGGAAATCTCGATTTTCTTTCTTCATTGGAAAACTATGGACATCATAGTTTGGAAAATTCTTATCTTGAAGAATTCTGAGATACATTCCATGTTTACACTTGTTTGACTTTTATGGCGCGAAATCGCCAACTACCGTTACGCGACGCGCCTATTTTTGACTAAATTTTCAATTCTTATTCAAACTTCAACAAAACACTTTTAAATATTTATAAAACATTTCACACACATTTTAAAACCTTTTTAAAGAGGTTTAACATTGCATATACACCATTTTAATTATATAGAGGAAAGTGATTGCTTTGTGCCTATCGACATGTATTTTCGTGACTTGCATATATATTCAACATTCATATGAAACAACCAAATTTGATGATCAAAGCATATTAAACAACTAGTGCAAATATCATATCATCATCCAAAAATAAAAAATAATAGTTTAGGAGTTCTCACTTTCATTTTCCCTTGGTGCAAATGTAAAATCACTATAGCTCCGCTATCTCGAAATCTACGCTCACGTTCACTAGCATTATCGACTTTGAAATGGCTTGGCTGACCTTGGTGGGAATGGAGGAAGGGCTCAGCCTTGGTGATGTGGGGTGGTGGCCGTGGATTTTGGAAGGGTAGAGGAGGTGTTTTGAACTAGTTTTGAAGTGGATTGATATTATTAACTAGTGTATATATTTTCCTCTTTTATTTGAGATATTTTTCCTAACTTTTCCATAGTTTTTTCTATGAATAAGAAGCCATTAGAGAGGCTCTTAGAATGCTTGAAAAGAAGAGGAAGAAGAAGTGGAACAGTGTTAGGAAATTATGAGAAGAGGAGTGGCATTTATTGAAAAAAACTTGGAATAAAATATTTAAAAGAAAAATTACCAAAACGCCCATAACCCACACCCCTCCACCACTCTACACGCACAGCTCCCCCTAGTCCACGTGATGGTCATGTGAGGTGATGTTGTGATGATGGTGTGGTACCATGAGTAGATGTTTGCTTTTTGGTTACTTAAAGGTTAAGCTTTAGGAACTATTTAATTTATTTTGTAATATATACATATAAAAGTGTTCATGTACACACATATATGCTATCATGTGCATGTGACATATATATACAGATACATGTAGGTTGATAACACTTCAAACGTCTTCGAACAACTTTTGTTTCTTAAATTGTTCACATCCGTGGAACTAATTATCGGTCACATTTTCACTTATTTATCAACGTACATATATTTGTAAACAAAATTTAAAAATAAATTTCTTATCATTTTAAATTAATTAAAATGATCATATTTTAAACTAAAAAACAATATAAATTAATATTAACAGTTAATTACAACAATTGCTATTATATCGATAAAGCGTTATCGATTTTTTCCTATAATTTCAAATCAAACATATTTCTTTATAAAACTATTATAAATGATTTATTAATAATTTATAAGTATTCAAAATGAATTAACATCATTTGAAATAATTATTTGAATAATTAAAATAATTGGTTAATCATTCAATCTAAATTTTTAATTTAATAAACATACAAATACGATGTCATTTTATTCACATAAATTTTGAGGAAAATTATTTGTAAATTTTTATTCATAATAAGATTACTATTATTTATTATAACATGAATCAATATTATTTGTAAAATCGATCTTTTATTTGCATAAATTTAAAAATAAATAAAATTTACCAAAGCGATAAATTGGCGGGTAGTTACAGACTCCCCCCTTAAAAGAATTTCGTCCCCGAAATTACCTAAAACAAAAACCCAAAGATTTGCCCAAAATATTTATTTTTAAACCTACGTTCGTATGATGTATATCGATCACCCATACATAATATCTAATTCGATCTATTTTTCGAATTCACAATTTTGCTAACGAACTAGTATTGATCCCCCGAACCTTTAATGCGAACTCTGACTAGGCTTTCTGATCAAAACTTTAGTTCTCCTTGTATAGCTCTCAACTGTGATAGAAAACTCAAGCATCCAACCCCAAATCCTCATCAATGTTCGTCATCAAGAATCAAGTGTTAAATCCTCTTTCAGATAAGTGCCAAACATGTCCAAGTTCCATACTCATATCTTAGTGTAACACCCCTGATTTTTTGTAACATTATTCAGGAGATTTAATTAGATAAATTAAATAGAATAATTTAGAGTGATAAGGGGATTGAGATTGGTAAATTAATTTAGTGGCCTTGCTTATTAAAATGAATGGGTTGTAAAAGGTTAAGTGTTAACTAATAAACATAAGGGCATTAGGGTCATTACCGCCCATATTTCTTACCCTTATACTATTATCTCTGTACCATTCACGTTCATTTTATGATAAGCAAAACAAACAAAAGAAAGATAAAACCAAACCGGCCATTAGGAGGAAGAAGAGAAGAGGAAATTCAAATCTAAAGCTAAGGATCATGCTACAAGAATCAATCTCAAATCAATCTCCAGTTTCCTTCTCTAATCTAAGGTGAATAATAATCACAACATCTCTATTTTTTTATCATTGATTTTCGGATTTAAGGGAAAATTCGTTTTTATGATGTATTAGATGATGATGCTTGATTTATAATTTTTTTTTACTTTAAACAAGATTGTTAAAAAAGGAATATACATGGTTTTAGGGAAAAACCAATTTATATCGATGTTTAAATGCCATTGGAAATATTTATGATATGTGAAATATGATTTTGGAGTTGGGTTTTAATTTCGATAATTTTCCAAGCTATTGAAAGATTACTATGAATTTTCAAAGGAAAATATGGTTAATTGGGTTTATAAATTTATTTCGGAAATTATATCGAGAATTTGGGTCTGAAATTTTGATATGTTAGATAGCATGATTAAATTGAATTTCTAGAATTTTTGTGGATTTTTACTAAGAGATTTATTATGGAAATTAAATTATTTTGAAAGGAGGACCTAAATGATTTAATTGAAGTTTAATGGGAATGGCTTATTTGTAAATGTTATTCAGGGTTTTAGATCTGAGAAAATGCAGCAAATATTTGTAAAATAATTTGAAAGTTTAAGATAACCAATCAAGTGTTTACATGTGGGCAAGTTAGCTACAAAAAGGTTACTTTATTTGGTAAAAACAGCTTTTTACTTAGAAAAGTAGGTTCCGCCACTTTCGGAAGGACCTTTTGACTTGGTCCTTCTGCTACCAATCAGGTCAAAACCAATGAAGCCGAAAAAAATACACATGGTATCAGTTAGTTGGTACGCGGTGGATTGGAGAAAGGCAGAAGGTAGGGTATCGAAACATAACTTTCGAAGGGGTCGAGACCTTTGGTTTGTTTTCTAAGAAAAGCGCTTGCTGTTTAAAAAGAGGTTTCGAAGGAGTCGAAACCAATGCTTGCGAACGGGTATTTTAAAACAAACTTTCGAAGGATAGCTGCCGCCTTTTTAAAGAAGTAGCTTTCGAAGAAGTTACTTAGTTTACGAATTGAAGCTTTCGGAAGGGGTAGTTTCGACCAATTTGTAACCCTTCTTGCAACTTTAAGCCTTTCGATGGTATTGAAGATATCAATGCTATTGAAAGATACTTTGTGTTTTTATAAATATAAACCACTCCCTTTAGCTTTCAAATGGGGTTAGGGGTTTCGAAGGCAATGGTTTCGAAAGGGGTTTCGAGGCCAACATTCAAATATTCTACCCAGATGTTATATGCTTTCGAAAGGATGGTTTCGACACCATCATGTTTTCCCCAACACTTTTATGAGACAAAGAATGGTTTCAAAAAAATGCTTTCTCTTTTATTCGCTTGACCCAAAATGATGTTTTAAATATAAACCCAATGGTTTCGAAAGGGTAACATTCACTGGTTTCGAAAGGTGACTTTCAATGGTTTTGAAAGGGGTACTTTCAAATGCTTTCGAAGCTATGCTTTTAAAGTTAAAAGTTAATACTTTAATACAATCGAAAGGTTTCAAAAGAAAGGTTTTAAACTATTCGAAAGGCAAGTGCCTAATTTTTTTAAAATAAATTATTAAGCTTTCGAAGGAGTCATTCAATGAGATAAAAAGCAAGGTTGCGAAGGTTTCGGAAGGCTTGTAACCCAGACTCGTTTTAAAGGAAGAAAGCATGGCTAAATAAAGGAGTTTTGAAAAGATTTCAAGTATGTAAATTTGAAGAAGTGTTTCCTTGATAAAATAATTGGTTAAGGGGATAACCATGTTATATATGAAAATGTTTTCAAGGATATTAAACCCATAAGAGTGGTATTGCTAAGTTGTTATAATTGGTTTTTTCAAATATAATATGTTCACATGACAAAGGACCCATAACTGCACTTTGGGGACAAAGGGTAGAAGAACAAGCTTGGTTAACCCAATAGTGAATATAAATTAATTATACTCCTGAATGAGTAGAATTGCATCCAAGTAGTCAGGGAGACCAGAAAATAGGATGACTAAACCTTGAAGTTGTCTCGGAGACAGGTTCCTAGTAAACCCATGAAAACTATGATTTGGAAGTTATTGGAGTAACCAATAGGTTCATAGTGATCCCATGAAAACTATACATTGAGGATGGTTGGAAGGGGCCAATTGGTTTGTAGTTAGCCTATGAAAACTATATCCGGATTAAGTATTGACATCAGTCAATAGGTTCCTAGTCAACCCATGAAAACTAGGATAAGAAAGAAGTTATTGGAGGCATCAATAGGTTCCTAGTCAACCCATGAAAATAAGGATAAGATGGGAGTTATTGGAACCACCAACAGGTTCGGGGGAACTCGTGAATTATTTAAGTTAATTGGCAGGGGCTAATAGGTTCTTAGTGATCCCATGAAAACTATGAAATAGGACAGGGAGTCCACGGGGTATGAAAAGGTTATTAGTAAGCCGATGAAAACTAATAGGTTAATAGTGACCCTAGAAACTAAAAAATATGACAGGTAGTCAATTAAACCGAGGATGGGAAATCCAAGATGTTATATGTATGCATATCATCATAATATATTAATTGCTATGTTTTAACCATTGTGGATGCAGAAGCACAGTATATGGTTTTAAAAGGTTTTAGGATACTAGTGAGGGGAAAACCCATTTCGTTAAACGGCGTGGTCTCACTAGATATCTAAATGGATTGAGATGTTATATTATTATTCATACTAGGATTTATCTCCGACTCGAAGATTTTTTTCCCCTTAACTCTCGCATACCCAATTGATTTTGAGTAGTTTGAGGTTTAAGGTTTCCAGGTTCTCTTCTTAGATGAATAAAGCTTCCAGAGGCGTGCAGGAGGCAATTAGTTATTTAGAGTTATCATTTTCCTCTGTGAATTTTGGATGTAAAGGCAGGTTTGTTTTATTGCCTTACTATATACTCTGATCAACCAAGGGGGCATTTTTATATGTCACTCTTGGCATATGTGTAATAATTATATTTTTCTGAACGTGGTCAACGTTTGTGGGATTATGTATTGAGCATGAAATGTATTGAATGGAAAGTGGAAATGTGTTTTGATTTGTTAAATTTTTTCCATACTCTTGTGATCTGTGTATCAATGTATCTAACATCGCCGTATTTGGTCGTCAAGGATTAATAACCATGGATGACTGCAGCATCCGTAGCCATTAGTTTTGGGCCTCCAAGTAGGGGGATGTTACAAGTTGGTATCAAAGCATAGGTTTATAGATAATTAAAGGAAAAGTTGAACATAAAAGATTTTTTAAACATATTCCAATAAATCAGAAATATGATCGCGGTTTGGGTTAACGTAATAGTAACATACTTGCATTTGATATATATATATATACAAGTCTGTGTTCCCCTTTCTCTTAGACCGTTCTTCTGTATCTTACTAAGGCTCGTATGCAGATTTATGAGAAAGAGGATATGGAAGCAGGAAACATAAGAGGAAATCTAGGTGGATGAAGCACCACAACTAACGGAAAATGCTCGACCTAATACCAGGAGGAATCAAGGTCGATCAGCTAATGCTAACCCAATTGCTGAAGCCAATGTGGGTGCTGGAAATCCGCCAATAGATGCGGGGATGGTGTATCGGTTGTTAGCCAATCATTTGCAAGCTGGGGTTGCTGGTAATGCTGGAGGAGCTAATATAATAGCTCCAGTTGGATATAATTACGCTAGACTAAGCAGATACTATACCAGTCTGGGTGGAAAGTCATTTGTTGGAACAAAGGACGCGGTTAGGTTGAAAATTGGCTATTTCACTATAAGAGGATCTTCACTAATCTAGGTTTGGATGATGAGCAAAAGAGGAAGCTGCCTCTAGGAAGTTGCAAGGGGCAGCGCTTCATTTGTGGAACAGTGTTACTGTAGGAGTTCCAGAGGAAGAATTGACACGAGCTGATTTCAGAGGGAGGTTTGAGCAAAGGTTTTTATCTTAGATTGCCAAGTCGGCATTGATGAGGAAGTTCATGGATCTAGTTCAGGGAGAGATGTCATGAATCGAGTACGCTGCTAAGTTTGATGAGCTGTCTCGATATGGATATGCCACTATAGACACCGACATCAGAAGGAATGAAAGGTTTATTCGGGGATTGAGGCCCGAGCATGCTAGAATGACCATAACACAAATCTAAGATCCTTGTAATGTGGTGGTGGAGATGGCCATTCGCCATGAAGAGATGCTTGTTGTTTCAGCCAGGGAGAAGCCAGTAGAATCCCAAGGTCCTTAGGGAAGGAAGAGGAAATTCTTTAAGAGGAAGGGAGCCCAGAAAGGGGATGCTGCCAAGAAATCAAAGACTGATTTAGTGTGCTACAAGTGTGAAAAGAAAGGTCATTATGCTCACGAGTGCCGGACATGCAAATGGAAGAAGCCTACAGAAAAGAAGAATGTGAAACACTTTTACTTCGACCAAGTTGGGTGTTATAAGAATCAGTGTCCAGAGCCAGTACGGGCGGACAGAGGGAAGGTTTTTGCTATTGGACCACCATCTACTTCTAGGCTACAACAGATAAAGGGAAAACAGTGATGGAAGGTACACTTTTTGTAAAACCCCGATATTTTACGGGAAATATAATTAAAAAGAAATTAAAAGCGCATTTGGCGCAATGGTAAAGGCGCATGTTAACTTCCTTAGTGACCAGGGATCAAGTCCCATTGTCGCCCAAAATATGGAGCGATGTTTTTTAGCTGGTTCGTTTCCAGCGATTTTCCTACGTATTTCAGTGTTGTTTCTGACGTGTGGCGGCTTCCTATTCGCTCCATGATGTAATAGGATGAGATAACAAAATTTTGTTGGTTGAGTGATGTGTATGGGCTAGAATGGATAACCATTAAGTGTATGAAAGAACCAAATTTAATCTAAAATAATCTAATCGATTATATTCACTCAAACAATCTATAAATAAACCATCTGACCTAAAGCTAATCCCTTATTCAGCCGTCGCCATAATTCTACAGTGAAATTAGTGTGTATTATTCTTCCTCTTTTCTCTACTAAATAAACAAATCTCTACCAAATTAAATTTTATATATATATATATATTCAAGCAATTTGGGGAATTTAGAAGAATCAAAGGGAGAAAGATTAAAGCAAAGCTTTTTCAAATTTATACAAGCTCAAGTGCCAGGTGAGTGGAAATTAGTGTGAAATAGAAAAATAAACTAGTTCAATTTCAGTTTTTTTCTAGCATGTTAATATGAATTAATTTTTTTATTAATTGAGAATAGATGTAAATTATTGTAACTTCTTCTTCTTCTTCCACTTGTCAAATCTAATTCATGTTTGGTTTAAAATATGGGACATATAAATTGTCTATTCACGTTTTATGGTATAAGTAAGATTGAAATTTATGTAAATTATTGTATCTTCTTCCTCCTCCACTTCTCAATTCTAATTCATGTTTGGGTTGAAATTTGGAACAAACAAATTGTTATTCACGTTTCATGGCATAAATAAGATTGGTTTAATTAAATTGAATTATAATTGTTATTCAATTTCTAATGGTAGAACATGTTAGTTGAATAAATTCAGAATATGTTACTTGAATAAAATTATAGTTTTGATTGATATAATTACATAATTTTGAATACGGTTTTGGAACAAAATTGGGAAGTCTAACTGGCATAATATTTTGTTTTTTTTGTTTCATGTGTGGCCTAAAAATGTAAAAGTGGAATTTTGTGTAATTAAATGGTTTGTGGCTATTGGATAAAATTTTTGTACAGATTAAATCTTTAAAAGGAGAACGTAAATTAGGGTAGAAAAAAAAGAAAAAAATGTAAATTAAATGGACCCTAAAGGCTAGTGTAAATCTGTAACAAAATGGTATAAAAATTACAAACAAACCATGCAGACTGAACGGACGTTAAATTGAAATACCATTTAGGTAAGAAAAAGGGAAATTGTGAAATAACCAAATCGGATGTAAAAATGGCCTAAAGCAGATTAATGGAAATAAACAGTATGTAAAATGTAATGGTAAAATTAATTAATCTGGAAGCGATTTGGTAGGCAGACCATGTAAAGGTCTGGATATGTGTTTCATGCAGTTAAGACCAAAATATAGTTTTGGCTGTACATACTAGGAGCGGGCAAGTAGGTTCGCAAGGATGTTTGTTACCTTTCATAGGTTGCTAGTACGTAGGATAAATAGCATCCACAATCGTAGGCTTCATCAGGCAGATCGACGTGGACGGAACATGACAAGTGTGCTTCGAGGTAGGTTTCTTTAGGCAGATTGTTAGAGGATTTTGCGCAGCCGACCCCGCTACGGGCGCTCTTTCGGAGGACCGACATTTTGGATATGGGGCAAGTCCACATTGGTGACCAAGGAGATAGGAGGATAGGAGTCCAGTTTGGCAGAGTTTGAGTGCAACTTCGAGGTCCTGCGAGGTTGTTTGAGTTGGCGCAGGTTAGACGTAAAAGGCATTTAATCACAGTGCACGGGTGAAGAGCACGACTTTCACGCTATAGCATGTGGATAGACAGTCATAGTGCATAGGTGAAGTGCATGACTTTCACGCTGTAGCACATGGGTAGGTAAGGACAACAGGTCTGACATGTCGATTGACGTTTAGTATTACTGCATGGTTGACTTCCCTAGAGTGACCATAGACTTTGGCTTCTTAGGAACTGTACCTAAGAAGGATTCACTACATTATATTATTCACCGTCTGTGATATCCGGGGAAGACCTAGAATTAAACTGTTTTATTCTTTCTGCTTCATTATATTTCTCATTCACCATACTTTATGTCTGACCCATTCCTATTTTTCCTATTTTCCCTAAATCACAGGAGGGCGGGTCTAGGTTGCAGTTTTTTGCAGCTTTGAGGGTCATTGGAGCAGTTGTTATCTTCCGCTTTTGTTTCTTTTGTTTCATGTACTTCGTTTCTCTTTTTCGTACTTTATTCTATATACGGGGACCTATATTGTGAACTTTTTTATGTTTTATGTTTTGGTGGAGACTACCTGGTACTTTTGGTTTTAGAAATAAATTTAGGTAATGTTGTTTTTAGTGAAGCTGTTTTGCTATAATTTATAATTTGTGAAAGTTTTCTTCTGCTGTAATATTTTAATCATTTTATGCTTTTGCCTTAGTCTTTGTGCTATGCTATGGATTTTTATTTCACCCGACCACCTGTGCTTCTAGTCATATCCGATTTTCAGGGTGCTTAGTGGTACGAGGTGTCACAGTTGGTATCAGAGCTAAGGTTTCGTAATCCTAAAAATATTTTAAAAATATAAAGGTTTTTGAATAATTTTTAAAGGATATTCCAAATAATACTTTTAAAAGTATATGTATATATTTTGGAAAGAAAAGAAATTCTTGAAATGGGTCCCTCATATCTCTTCCTTCCTATCTATTGAACTATTTGTGGAGTACCTAATCCCATATTTTTAATATCCACAAATAAAAATGTCTGAACCGCAAGATATCCCCGAAGTTCCAGGCATTAATATGCTTGCTTGGTTCAGACGTTATTTGTAGGAGACTGCACGAGCAGAGCAACCAGCTAGGGATGCTGCTTCGGTGGAAGGGACTCCAGCCCGTTCGCCAGGCATTCCCGATTTTCCCAAGTTATGCAAGGACTACACCAGCTTAGGAGGCAAGCCGTTTCTTGGCACCGATTCATATACCAAGGCGAGAGCTTGGATCCGTAGTTGTAAGCGGATATTTGGACTTATGGGATTGGAGGACTTGGCTCGGAGGCAGTTGGCTTCATGGCAGTCGCAGGTAGAGTCTCTTTGTTGGTGGGAGATTGTGGAGGCTGAGGCTGATAATTTGACTTGGGCGGATTTTCGTACTAGGTTCGAGAGGAAATTCTTATCGAAGGCTGAAGAGGAAGTGCAGCTAGAGAAATTCATACAGCTCAAGCAAGGGGATATGATAGTTAAGGAATATGTTAATCAATTCAATGAGCTTGCTAGATTTGGACTAGACCTGATCAATACTCCTCACAAGAAGGCGCTGAAGTTTGCTAAGGATTTGAGTCATCCACTGCAGAGTTTGGCGGTAGCCACATTCTGATGGGAGCCACTTTTGAGAAATTGGTAGAGATGGCTTTACTTGCTGATACTGAGAAGAAAGGAGATGTGGCGCAAAAGAGTGATGGGAAGAAGCAGTGGAAAGGAAAGAGGAGAGAAGGAGTAGGGTCAGGTGGAAAAAGTAAAGTTCCAAGGAAGGACTGGAAGTGCAATACTTGTGGGAAACCAGGTCATCTTGCTAAGGATTGTAGAGGGGAAGGAGAGCGACCGAGACTGAGGTGCTATCTTTGCGATCAAGTAGGGCATATGAAGAAGGAATGTCCGTCGAAGCCCAAGGACAGTTCACAGACACCTTCACAGCCTTTTCAGGCTTATGCTTTAGAGGTAGCTCCTTCCTCTAGTACTCGTCCGGTTGTGGATAAGGGAAATAAGGTGATCATCGAAGGTGTGTTATCTGTCTCTGATTTTCCTGTTCATACCCTATTTGATTATGGAGCTTTGCACTCTTTTATATCTAGTACTCTTGTAGAGAGTCTTGGTCCTGATGCTTGCTTAGTGACCGACCCAGTAGTAGTATCAAATCCCGTAGGAGGATTGCCCTATTTGTCCATTTTATGTCGGGATTTGAAATTGTTTATTTTAGGGGTTGAGTTTGACTATAGTGCTTTTGTATTGGGCTTTTTCGGGTTCAGGTTGATTCTTGGTATGGATTGTCTATCCATGTATGGTGCTATTCTTGATTGCGATAAGAGGGTAGTGAGGTTAGGCACTTGTAGTGGACGTACCTTGGAGGTATATTATGACCCTAGAGGATTGGTCATGTTGAGCTACCTTTATTCTCTTAACTTATCGCCCGATAGTTTGAGTTCGGTACCCATTGTTAGAGACTTTCCAGATGTGTTTGAGGAGGTTGCTGGCCTTCCTCCTCGAAGGGAGATCGAGTTTAAGATTTATCTTGTCGATAATGCCAAACCGGTTGCTTTATCGGTAAGGCATATGGCTCCTAAGGAACGTCGTGAGTTGAGCAAGCAGATTGGAAGGCTTTTGGAGAAGGGCTTCATTCGTAGGAGCATTTCTGAGTGGGACGCACCCGTCATCTTTGCCACTAAGGTGGATGGCTCTCTCAGACTTTGTGTGGATTATAGGGAGCTTAATAAGCTGACGAAGAAGAATCGTTATCCTCTTCCCCATATAGACGATCTCTTCAACCAGCTAGTAGGAGCCAAGGTATTTTCGCAGCTCGATTTGGCCACGGGATTTCATCATTTGCGTGTGGTGGAGGATAGCATCGAGAAGACTGCGTTTAGGACTCCGGATGGGTTATTTGAGTGGTTAGTCATGCCATTTGGGCTAACTAATGCTCCGGATGGAGGGATGGGGTTTGCTTTTTGGGACACATCGTTTCCGACGATGGACTTGCAGTAGATACGGCGAAAGTGGCAGTAGTATAGGATTTGCCGACCCCTAAGAATGCCACGGTAATAAGGAGTTTCCTTGGTTTTGCGGGCTACCATAGGAAGTTCATTAAGGACTTCGCTAGGATATCAGCTGCACTTACCCGCCTTACCAAGAAGAACTTGGCTTTTGTTTGGCATGCCAAGTGTGCAGATGGTATTCTATTGGCCCAGAATGAAGAAGAGAGTGGCGGAGTATGTATCGAAGTGCATCACTTGCCAAAGGGTAAAGGCAGAACAAGAGAAGCCCGGAGGACTGTTGCAGCCATTGGATATTCCATTATGGAAATGGGAGAGCATCTATATGGACTTCGTGGATGGATTACCAAGGTCATAGAGAGGGAACACGAGCATTTGGGTCATTGTGGATAGAATGACGAAGAGCGCTCATTTTATACTCATTAAGAGTAATAGGACGACAGCTTCTTTGGCGACTCTTTATGTAAGGGAGAAAGTTAGGCTTCATGGAGTTCCCGCCAGCATTGTGAGCGATAGAGATCCATTATTCACCAGCGAGTTTTGGAGGAGTCTGCAGCAAGCCTTAGGAACGGAATTGAATCTAAGCACGACATATCACCCTCAGACAGATGGACAGCCTAAGAGGGTAAATAGGGGTTTGGAAGATTTGCTCAGATTGTGCATCATTGACTTCAGAGGCTCTTGGGAAGACCACCTACTTTGGTGGAGTTCGCGTATAATAATATTTATCAAGCAAGCACTGGGATGGCACTATTCGAGGCCCTCTATGGCAGACCATGTAGATCACCAGCCTGTTGTTGGGATACCACCGATAGGATCTTGCTTGGACCAGACTTGGTGAAGGAAACTTCCGAGAAGGTGGATTTGATTCGCAAGAGGTTGAAGAATGCACAAGATAGACAAAAGTCATATGCCGACAGAAGACGTTAAGATTTGGAGTTTAAGGTTGGAGATATGGTTTTTGTCAAGGTTTCTCCTCTAAGAAACATTATGAGATTTGGCTCAGTGGGTAAGTTGGCACCGAGATTTGTAGGACCCTTCCCTATTACCGAATGGATTGGAAAAGTGGCATACAGGATTGACCTTCCAGATAAGTTGCTAAGAGTTCACGATGTTTTTCATGTTTCGCATCTGAGGAAGTGCCTACATGATTCCACAGTAGTAGTAGTACCCGATCAGCTAACGAAAGTGGAGGTAGAGCACAGATAACTTTTGTGTCGTACACCCACACGATATTGGAACACGGTGTCAAGAGATTACGCAACAAGGAAGTTCGTCTATTGAAGGTTCAGTGGGGAAATGACCCCAAGAAGTGCACATTGGAATATGAGGAGAGAATTCAATTTTCTTATCCTTTTCTATTTGAAGGTACACTTCAAATATCCACCTTTGATCTTTGATCTTTCCTTAGTTTGGGTCTTTTTTATCATCTTTAAGTGAAACCTATGAATGGTAGCTTGGTTGTAAACATGTCATTAGGGAATGTTATGTTTGATGGATAAAAATGATTGCAAGTGGATGCTAATGTTTGCAAATGGATGCATTGCATGCACTAGATAGATATTTATTAGGATAATCGGCCAACTAGGTACACACACCTGCATATGCGTGCCTGTTATCTATTGCATTTGCACATGGTTGTGTGTGTATATATATGTATATATAAATGGATGTTGCATATGGATGGTGCATTTGGGTGAATGATTGAAACATAGATATAAAATTATCAATTATACTAGGGTAATTGCATACATTTGGTTGTATGGCATATGCATACTTGCATTACAGGAGGTAAACTGAATCAGTATACCGACTACCTTTTTGCATTAGGTAAGTTCATATGCATTTCACTTTGCATAAATCATAAATTGCATTAGTTAAAAATAAGGACAATGGTAGAAATGGATGATGGTTGAGTAGATGGATGTAGTTCTTGGATGCTGGTTGTTAATTACATTCTTCCGTCTTTGGAGATTTCAGGGACGAAATCCTTTAAAGGGGGAGAATGTAGCACCCTGATATTTTATGGAAAATATAATTAAAAAGAAATTAAAAGCGCATTTGGCGTAGTGGTAAAGGTGCATGTTGACTTCCTTAGTGACCAGGGATCAAGTCCCGTTATCGCCTAAAATCTGGAGCGATATTTTTTTTAGCTGGTTCGTTTCCAGCGATTTTCCTACGTATTTTGGCATTGTTTCTGACATGTGGCGGCTTCCCATTCGCTCCAGTGATGTAATAGGATGAGATGGCTAAATTTTATTGGTTGAGTGATGTGTATGAGCTAGGATGGATAACCATTTAATGTATGAAAGAACCAGATTTAATCTAAAATAATCCAATGGATTACATTCACTCAAACAATCTATAAATTAACCATCTAACCTAAACCTAATCTATTATTCAGCTATCGTCATAATTCTACAGTAAAATTAGTGTGTATTATTCTTCCTCCTTTTCTCTGCTAATAAACAAATCTCTACCAAATTAAATTATCTATATATATTTAAGCAATTTGGGGAATTTAGAAGAATCAAAGGGAGAAAGATTAAAGTAAAGCTTTTTCAAATTTATACAAGCTCAAGTGCCAGGTGAGTGGGAATTAATATGAAATAGAAAAATAAAATAGTTCAATTTCAGTTCTTTTCAAGCATGTTAATATGAATTAATTTCTGTTATTAATTGAGAATAGATGTAAATTATTGCAACTTCTTCTTCTTCTTCCACTTCTCAAATCTAATTCATGTTTGGTTTAAAATATGTGACATATAAATTGTCTATTCACGTTTTATGGCATAAATAAGATTGAAATTTATGTAAATTATTGTATCTTCTTCTTCTTCCACTTCTCAATTCTAATTCACATTTAGGTTGAAATTTTGAACAAACAAATTGTTATTCATGTTTCATGGCGTAAATAAGATTGGTTTAATTAAATTGAATTATAACTGTTATTCAATTTCTAATGGTAAAAAGGTTAGTTGAATAAATTCAGAATATGTGCTTGAATAAAATTATAGTTTTGATTGATATAATTACATAATTTTGAATATGGTTTTGGAACAAAATTGGGAAGTCTAAATGGCATAATTGTTTGTTTCATGTGTGGCCTAAAAATGTAAAAGTGGAATTTCATGTAATTAAATGGTTTTTGGATATTGGATAAAAATTTTGTACAGATTAAATCTTTAAAAGGAGAAAGTAAATTAGGGTGGAAAAAAAAAGAAAAAACATGTAAATTAAATGGACCCTAAAGGCCAGTGTAAATCTGTAACAAAATGGTATAAAAATTACAGACAAACCATACGGATGGAACGGACGTGAAATTGAAATACCATTTATGTAAGACAAAGGGAAATTGTGAAATAACCAAATCGGATGTAAAAATGGCCTAAAGAAGATTAATGGAAATAAACAGTATGTAAAATGTAATTGTAAAATTAATTAATCTAGAAGCGATTTGGTAGGCAGACCTTGTAAAGGTCTGGATAGGTGTTTCATGTAGTTAAGACCAAAGTATAGTTTTGGCTGTACTTTCTAGAAGTGCGCAAGTAGGTTCGCAAGGATGTTTGTTACCTTTCATAGGTTGCTAGTACGTAGGATAGATAGCATCCACAATTGTAGGCTTCTTCAGGCAGATCAACGCGGACGGAACAGGAAAAGTGTGCTCCGACGTAGGCTTCTTTATGTAGATCGTTGGAGGATTTTTCACAGCCAACCCAGCCGCGGGCGCTCTTTCGGAGGACCGACATTTTGGATAGGGGCAAGCCCACGTTGGTGACCGAGGAGACAAGAAAATAGGAGTCCCGTTTGGCTGAGTCTGAGCGCAACTTCGGGGTCCTGCGAGGTTGTTTGAGTCAGCACCGATCAGACGTAAGAGGCATTTAATCACAGTCCGCGGGTGAACAGCATGACTTTCAAGCTGTAGCACGTGGATAGATAGTCACAGTGCACGGGTGAAGAGCATGACCTTCACGCTGTAGCACGTGGATAGATAGTCACAGTGCACGGGTGAAGAGCATGTCCTTCACGCTGTAGCACGTGGATAGGTAAGGACAACAGCTCCGACAGGCCGATTGACGTTTAGTATTACTACATTGTTGACTTCCCTAGAGTGACCATGGACTTTGGCTTCTTAGGTACTGTATCTAAGAAGGATTCACTGCATTATATTATTCACCCTCTGCGATATCTGGGGAAGACCTGGAATTAAACTATTTTATTCTTTCTGCTTCATTTTATTTCCCATTCACCAGACTTTATGTCTGACCCATTCCTATTTTCCTATTTCCCCCAAATCACAGGAGGGCGGGTCTAGGTTGCAGTTCTTTGCAGCTTGGAGGGTCATTGGAGCAGTTGTTATCTTCAGCTTTTGTTTCTTTTGTTTCATGTACTTCGTTTCTCTTTTCCTTACTTTACTCTATATATGGGGACCTATATTGTGAACTTTGTTATGTTTTGGTGGAGACTACTTGGTACTTTTGATTTCAGAAATAAATTTGGGATAATGTTATTTTTAATGAAGCTGTTTTGCTATTAATTTATAATTAGTGAAAGTTTTCTTTCGCTGTAATATTTTAATTATTTTATGATGTTGCCGTAGTCTCTGTGCTATGTTATGGATTTTTATTTCACCCGACCACCAGTGCTTCTAGTCATGTCCGATTTTCGGGGTGTCTAGAGGTGCGGGGTGTCACACTTTTGATTCAGAGTATACCATTTAGGGTACTATTTGATGCCGGTGCATCGCATTCATTTATATCACAGTATTTTGTTGATAGGTTATGCATTGAATCCACATACCTTGTTACTTTCTTAAGGGTTGCGAATCTAATAGGAGGGTATGCAACTTTAGTGATGAGATGTGACAAGTTAGAACTTGATTTGTTAGGTCATAAGTTTTCATGGAGTCTGTATGTTTTTTATTTAGTAGATTTCGAGGTCATTTTGGGTATGGATTGGTTGGGTAAGTATGAGGCTAGGATATTTTTTCTGGATAGGAAAATATCATTGAGACACCCTGATAGTCATAACCGAATCATCTTCTCAGTGGAGAATTCCAGTAGGAGTGTTTGTGCTTTGTTGAGTGCCATGAAGTAGGAGATTAGTTATGTTAGGTTCGAGGAGCAAGAGAGTTTGCAGATGTCTTTGAGCTGGTTATAGGATTACCACAGAAACGAGTCGTTGAGTTTCTAATAGATTTGGTACCGGGAGCTAAACCTATGAGTAGACCATCTAGCAGGATGACACCAATAGAGATGAAGGAATTGAAGGTACAACTAGTGGATCTTGAAGGAGTGAATTTTATTAGGCCAAACAATTTTCCTTGGGGAGCGGCTGCGGTGTTCGTGAAGAAACCAGATGGGTCATTAAAGATGTGCATCGACTATCGTAAGTTAAACAAAAGGACGATCAAGAATAGGTACCCTCTGCCAAGAATAGATGATCTATTTGATCAGTTAAGTGGAGCCAAGGTGTTTTCCCAATTGGATTTGGTGATAGGGTTCCACCAGTTGAAAGTGGCGGAGGACAACATTCCTTTTACAGCATTTCAGACTAGGTATGGTTTGTATGAGTGGTTAGTGATGCCGTTCGAGTTGATGAATGCATCTGCTTTCTTCGTAGATTTGATGAACCGAGTTTTCCGAGAGCATTTGGATTGGTCCGTGTTGGTATTCATAGATGGCATTTTAGTCTACTCGAAAGATGAAAGAGAGCATGAGATTCATCTTAGAGTAGTGCTTGAAACGCTGAGGCAGAATCAGCAAAAGGTGAAGTTTACCAAGTGTCATTTTTGAAAGAAAGAGGTTAAGTTTCATGGTCATGTGGTTTCAGAGGAGGGCTTGTCAGTCGATCCAGTTAAGATCGAAGATGTCAATAATTGGAAGAGACCAAAGACGATAACAGAGATCGGTAATTTTCTTGGACTTGCTGGGCATTACCGAAGATTCATTAAGGATTTCTCACGGGTTGCAGCACCTTTGACTAAGTTGACCAGGAAAGATGTGAAGTTTATTTAGCCAATAAATGTGAGGAATGGTTCCAAGTTAAAGCATTTGTTGATCAATGCACCAGTGTTAGTAGTACCAGATGGAAACCAATGGTTGGTAGTATACACTGATGCATGTCGGACTGGATTGGGGGCAGTATTGATGTAGAAAGGTAAAGTTATTGCCTACGCATACAGGCAGCCTAGACCGCACGAAGTGAGATATCCTACTCATGATTTGGAGTTGGCTGCGGTGATTTTTGCATTAAAGATTTGGAGGCATTATCTCTTAGGGGAGAGGTTTGAGCTTTTTATCGAACATAAGTCTTTAAGATATTTAATCTCTCGGAAGAAGTTGAAAATGAGGCAACAGAGGTGCTTGAGTTTTTGGCTGCTTATGATTTCGGTATAGAGTATACTCCTGGGATGGTATCACATGCTCTTAGTAGAAAACATCAGAATGTGGTGTTAGCTATGTTGGCAGATGGAAGGATCTAGAAGCTTTAGCTAGTTGTGGTGTGCAGTTAAGATCTACTGCTAGTTCTCGTCAGGGTACCGCCATGTTGTCTTTTTTAGAAGTTCGACCAGTGCTGATCGAAAGGATAACTTCTAAACAGAAAGAGGATCCAGTTTTAGCTAAGAAGATTAGAAGGATTGAGGTAGGATCAGTGATCGATGATCTAAAGGATTTTAGTCTTGACCAAAGAGGATGGTTGAGAAAGAAGGGATGATTATGTGTTTCGAATATAGAGAACCTAAGGAGAGAAGTTCTTGAAGAATGTCATCGATCGAAGTTTACGATTCATCCTGGAGAAACCAAGATGTGTTAGGATATGAAGAGAGCTTCTTTTGGGAAGGCATGAGGAGGGATGTTGGCTTGTGGGTTAGGCAGTGTGTGAACTGTCAACAAGTGAAGGCCGAACATCAGAAGCCATGTGGATTGCTTCAACCTTTAGAGATTCCAATATGGAAATTGGATTCAATATCCATGGATTTTATAGACGAGTTGCCAAGGTCGAGTAGAGGAAATAAAAGTATATAGGTCATAATGGACAGGTTAACCAAGAGTGCCCATTTCATTCCAGTAAAGTCAATCAGGACGACACCTGTTTTGGCGAAGTTATTCATGAAGAACATAGTTAGACTTCATGGGGATTCCTAGTAGCATAGTCAGCGAAAGAAATGCATTATTCACTAGCGAATTTTGGAACAGTCTACAAAAGATATTAGGTACCAAGCTAAAGATGATTATAGCGTATCACCTACAAATAAATGGTAGACAGAGAGAGTCAATAAGGTACTCGAGGATTTATTGAGAGCTTATGTATGGACTTTGGTGGATCTTGGGAGGATCACCTACATTTTGTTAGTTTTCCTATAATAATAGTTACCGGACTAGTATAGGAATGTCGCTTTTTGAAGATTTGTTTGGAAGGCCAGGCAAATCACCAGCCTGTTTGTTGGAGACTTGAGACAGATTAGTCTTAGGTCCGGATTTGGTTAGAGGGGCGTCAGAAAAGATTGAGTTAATCCGAGAATGGATGAAGGAAGCTCAATCCAGGCAGAAGAGTTACGCAGATATCAGGCATAAAGACCTAGAGTTCTCAGTTGGAGACAGGGTTTTTATTAAAGTATTACCGATGAAGGGTGTGGTATGGTTTGGAAAATCGGGGAATCTAGCCTCGAAATATGTTGATCCATTCCAAATTTTAGAAAGGATTGGAAAGCTCGCATACAAAGTAGAGTTGCCGAGCAGTTTGGCAGGTGCCCATAACGTATTCCATGTGTCTCATTTTCGTAAGTTTGTGCATGATCCAGAGGCCACTATTTCTCCGACAGGTTTGGAAGACTGGGTAATAGAGCCTGATTTGACTTTTATTAGGCAACCATTTCGGGTTGTACCGAGAGATGAAAAAAGATTGAGGACCAAGACAGTCAAGTTGTTGAAAGTTCAATGGAGCGACAACGAGAAGGACTGTACTTGGGTAACCGAGGACAGGATTCAAGATGCTTATCCTTATCTACTTTGATGGTATGTTTATATTAGATTTATATAGATCAGTTGCTAGTCAAGTTGGCCAATATGGATGTTAGGAGTAGTTACAGATGATTGCTATGTTTGATAGTTAGTCCTTACTGAATTTCGAGGACGAAATTCTTTAAGGAGGGGGAGCATGTAACGCCCCTAATTTTTAATAACATTATTCAAGATATTTAATTAGATAAATTAAATAGAATAATGTAGAGTGATAAGAGGATTGAGATTGGTAAATGAATTTAGTGGCCATTCTTATTTAAAATGAATGGGTTATAAAAGGTTAAGTGTTAACTAATAAACATAAGGGCATTAGGGTCATTTCCGCTAATATTACTTACCCTTATACTATTATCTCTATACCATTAATGTTCATTTTATGATAAGCAAAACAAACAAAAGAAAGATAAAATCAAGTCGACCATTAGGAGGAAGAAGAGAAGAGGAAATTCAAATCTATAGCTTGGGATCAAGCTAGAAGAATCAATCTCAAATCAATCTCTAATTTCCTTATCTTATCTAAGGTGATAATAATCACAACATCTCTATTTTATGATCATTTATTTTCTGATTTAAGGGTAAATTCATTTTTATGATGTATTGGATGATGATATGCTTGATTTATATTTGTTTACTTCAAAAAAGACTGTTTAAAAAAGAATATACAAGGTTTTAGGGAAAAATCAATTTATATCGATGTTTAAATGCCATGGGAAAATATTTATGTTATGCAAAATATGATTTTGGAGTTGGGTTTTAATTTTGATAATTTTCCAAGCTATAGAAATATTACTATGAATTTTCAAAGTAAAATATGGTTAATTGGGTTTATAAATTTATTTCAGAAATTATATTGAGAATTTGGGACTGAAATTTTGATATGTTAGATAACAGGATTAAAGTGAATTTCTAGAATTTTTGGGGATTTTTACTAAGATACTTATTATGGAAATTAAATTATATTGGAAGGAGGACCTAAATGATTTAGTTGAAGTTTAACGGGAAGGGCTTATTTGTAAAAGTTATTTAGAATTTTAGATCTAAGAAAATGCGGCAAATATTTGTAAAATAATTTGAAAGTTTAAGGTAACCAATCAAGTGTTTACATATGGGCAAGTTAGTTACAAAAGGTTACTTTATTTGGTAAAAACAGCTTTTTTACTTAGAAAAGTAGGTTCCGCAACCTTCGGAAGGACTTTTTGACTCAGACCTTCTGCTACCAATCAGGTCGAAATCTATTAGATCAAAACCAATGAAGCCGAAACCAATACACATGGTATCACTTAGTTGTAAGTAGTGGAATGGATAATGGCGTGAAGATAGGCTATCGAAACATAGCTTTCCAAGGGGTCAAAACCTTTGGTTTGTTTTCTAAAGAAAAGTGCTGCCTGTTTAAAAAGAGGTTTCGAAGGAGTCGAAACCAATGCTTGTGAAAGGGTATTTTAAATAAGCTTTTAAAGGAGAGCTGCCGCCTTTTTAAAGAAGTAGCTTCCAAAGGAGTTACTTAGTTTTTGAATTGAAGCTTTCGGAAAGGGGTAGTTTTGACCAAGTCGAAACCCTTCTGTAACTTTAATCCATTCTATGGTATTGATGATATCAATGCCGTCGAAAGATACTTTGTGTTTTTATAAATATAAGCTACTTCCTATAGCTTTCAAAAGGGGTTAGGGGTTTCGAAGGCAATGGTTTCGAAAGGGTTTTCGAAGCTAACCATCAAATATTTTACCCAGTTTTTTTATGCTTTCGAAATGATGGTTTCGACACCATCATGTTTCCCCAATACCTTTATGAGATAGAGAATGGTTTCGAAAGAGATGCTTATGCTTTTATTCACTTGATCCAGAATGATGTTTTAAATATAAACCCAATGGTTTCGAAAGGGTAACTTTTAATGGTTTCGAAAGGTGACTTTCAATAGTTTCGAAAGGGGTACTTTCAAATGGTTTCGAAGCTATGATTCTAAAGTTAAACGTTAATACTTTAATACAATCGAAAGATTTCGAAAGGTTTTAAATTATTCGAAAGGCAAGAGCCTAATTTTTTGAAAATAAATTATTAAGCTTTCGAAGGAGTCATTCAATGAGAACGAAAGCAAGGTTGCGAAGGTTTCAGAAGACTTGTAACCTAGACTCATTTTAAAGAAAAAAAGCATGGATAAATAAAGGAGTTTTGAAAAGATTTCAAGTATGTAAATTTGAAGAAGTGTTTCTCTGATAAAATAATTGGTTAAGGGGATAACCATGTTATATATGAAAATGTTTTCAAGGATATTAAACCCACAGGAGTGGTATTGCTAAGTTGTTATAATTGCTTCTTCAAATATAATATATTCACGTGACAAAGGACCCATAAGTGCACTTTGGGGACAAAGGATAGAAGAACTGGCTAGGTTAATCCAGTAGTGAATATAAATGAATTAAACTCCTGAATGAGTAGAATTGCATCCAGGAAGTCAGGGAGACCAGAATATATGATGCCTAAACCTTGAAGTTATTTGAGAGACAGGTTCATAGTAAACCCATGAAAACTATGATTTGCAAGTTATTGGAGTAACCAATAGGTTCATAGTGATCCCATGAAAACTATGCATTGAGGATGGTTGGCAGGGGCCAATTGGTTTGTAGTGGACGCGTGAAAACTATATCCAGATTAAGTATTGACATCAGTCAATAGGTTCCTAGTCAACCCATGAAAACTAGGATAAGAAAGATGTTATTGGAGGCATCATTCGGTTCCTAGTCAACCCATGAAAGCATGGATAAGAGGGGAGTTATTGGAACCACCAATAGGTTCGGGGGAACCCATGAATTATTTAAGTTACTTAGCAGGGGCCAATAGGTTCTTAGTGATCCTACGAAAACTATGATATAGGACAAGGATTCAATGGAGTATGAAAAGGTTATTAGTAAGCCAATGAAAACTAATAGGTTAATAGTGATCCTAGAAACTATATATATGACAGGTAGTCAATTAAACCGGGGATGGAAAATCCAAGATGTTATATGTATGCATATCATCATAATATATTAAATTGCTATGTTTTAACCATTGCGGATGTAGGTTCACAATATACGGTTTTAAAAGGTTTTAGGATACTAGCAAGGGAAATTCCGTTCCGCCAAGTGGCGTGGTCATACTAGATATCTAAATGGATTGAGATATTAGATTATTATTCATACCAGGCTTTATGTTTGACTCGAAGTTTTTGTTTTCCCATTAAACTCTCGGATACTCAATTGATTTTGAGTAGTTTGAGGTTAGGGTTTCCAGGTTCTCTTCTTAGACGATAAAGCTTCCAGAGGAATGCAGGAGGCAGTTAGTTATTTAGAGTTATTTTTTTCCACTATGTATTATGGATGTAAAGGCAGACTTGTTCTATTGCCTTACTATATACTCTGATTAAACAAGAGGGCATCTTCAAATGTTGCTCTTGGCGTATGTGTAATAAATATATTTTTCTGAACGTGGTCATTGTTTGTGGGATTATGTAATGGACATGAAATGTTTTGAATGGAATGTGGAAATGTGTTTTGATTTGTTAAACTTTTTCCATATTCTTGTGATTTGTGTATCAATGTATCTAGCACTAGCATATTTGGTCGTTGAGGATTAATAACTATAGATGACTACAACATCCGTAGCCATTAGTTTTGGGCCTCCAAGTAGGGGGATGTTACACTTAGATTAAATCATGCGATGAAATAATCCACATTCTTCGTTTGAATTTAATAATTTTCCAAAAAAAATTATTATGAAAATATTTTATTAAACTTTCATTCTTTATCAAACTTTTTATAAATATACTTCTTTATACATAACCATTTTACATTTTTATCTCCAACTAATTCTACTTAAAAACACATTTCTTTTCAAAAATAAATATCTTTTTATTATAATATATTTCCAAACATAACTTTATAGTTCTGGAGAACTCATTTTCAAAATAATTCATAAAATCGATAAATTACCATAAACTTCCTTTATATATATATATATATATGTGTGTGTGTGTGTGTGTGTGTTTATATATTCTCTGTACTTATACCAGTTTTAATAGTAAAAAGTATTTATATACTTATTCAAATATTAATATTATATTTAGCAAGTTTCTTTCTTTTTTCTTACCTTTATAATATAATCAAAGAGATTAAAACAACAGGAAAATAGGCACAGGGAAGAAGTTGCAAAAAAAATTAGTCTCAAGGACAACAAGTTTCCTTTTTAGTCTGAAGGACACTTTTTAGTGTAAACAGAAAATGATAGTTACAACTATCGTTCTGTGATTTACACTAGAAAGTGTCCTTCAACCTAAAAGGCAAACTTCTTGTCCCTAAAACTAAATTTTTCTTCAACTTTTTCCTTGAGCCTAAAAACCTGTTAAAACAATTACTACCAAAATATTATTATAATAAACTCATTTTCTTTCATAAATTTGAACGTATAACATTTTCTATCTTCATATAAAAAATTCCAATACTTTTTATTATCTTTAAAATCCCATTATTTAAGATCTAAATATACCTATAAGATTTCTTCCAAAGTGTCATTCAAGGGTTTAAAAAAAATGTTGCTAAAACATCATTTACTACAAACCCTAAACCATTCATTGATAACTTTAAATTCTTATTTTAAAGATCCATACTAACGAGATGTTAGAACAACATCATTTTATAAATTCTAACATGCTTACATCATTTAAAATTGTGAAGCTTCGGTCCAAAAAGAAAAATTCCCCTCCCTTCCTTACACTAATACAAAATACTAAATCAAAAATTAACATCCCATCCAACTTATACATACTAGAACTATCCTCAACTCCCCAAATGTTACTCTTATTCTTCCGAGTCCGAAGATGATGGTGGACTCAAATTATCAAGGTCTATCATCACTTCACCTTCTCCTTCTTCATCACTGCCCAACTCATCGTCGGCCTCATTGCCACTCCCATTAACTGGGTAGCCATGGTTGGTTCCATGGGACACGTCCCATGCCAACTGGTATTCTAGGAATTACCCTGCCCACTTCTAATTCTTCCAAGCCTTGTCTCCGTATCATCTTGCTACTCTTTCCTCATCCATCCTGGCCGTCTTTTCCCCTACAGCAGGATTTGGAATTGCCACTCACACCCAAGATTCCTCTTCTTCCAATGGTGCCTCATTCGTAACCGCATCAACACCAAAGACAAACTTATTCGCTTAAACATCCCCACTGATCCTCTCTGCGTACTTTGCTCCTCTCAAGTCGAAACAATTACCCACCTTTTCTTAGACTGTGATTTCTCTTTAGCAATTTGGGCCCCAACCAGCGCGCATCTATTTGGCTACATTCCGGAGCTCATTTCATTTTTTGAATACTGGCAGCAAGACCTCGGAAATCACAATCTCGACATCTTTATCACCATTTACTGTTGGTGCATCTGGAAAGAACGAAATGCATATGTCTTGAACAAACCTAGATCTTCAACCACGGCCATCTGTAGTCGAATCTTACAACTTTTCAATTACTGGACAGGTACCAACTCGGCCCCCTTCAAATTTCGACTGAGGTCCGCTCCTGCTGACTCTACGGAATCAATGGCCAGCACCAGCGCCAACCCACGGTAGCAGCTCCTAAGCGATTCTGTCTGACCCCATTTTGTCCGTTGAATCATCGATTACGGTGATAGTGTCCCATCCTGTAATCCATTAACTCTTATGTACATTATTATGTTAATTAGCTTAGCCTATTTTTTTGGTCACCGGTTGGGCTTGTCAACCGGACCTTATTTCCTATTATTCTACTATTATTATTAACCGGCTGTGTAGTTTATCACTACACAACCGTCTTTCTCAAAAAAAAATTCTTCCAAGCCTTGCACGTTTTCCTCCCAAGGGTTTTCGAATTCTTCAACCCCCTCCTCTACTTCTTTTGTTGTTTCCTCGTTGTTGCTTTCTATCTCGTTTCAATTTATATATAAACTAGATGATCCCTCCTGCCATACAACATTCTCCCCGTCCATATCCCATACTACATTGCTACACTCGCTCGATATGATAGCATCAGGGTCTTCCAACGGCTCTGATTCTTCCTTCATGGGTTCTATTTCCTCTTCTATGGGTTCTGATTCTTCTTCCATTGAATCAATTTCCTCTATCGGTTCCAAAATGGAGCTAGCAGGATCTGCTATCCAATTTCCCTTCGGGGCCTACCCAGGTTCATCGTCACTAGAAATCATAATTACTTCTAGAACTGTGGGTGGTACAAGCATTCCGGCCATAGGATATCCATCTTGACCCCTTCGAGTGTATGTGTCAAATTCTTCCTCAATTGGGAATCCACCATTGTTAGGTGGATATTCTGGTTGCTCCTCTTCATCACTAGAGAGTATAATGAGGCTATCCTTCTCGCTCCAATTTTCTCTAGAGGACTCACCTTTTGCGTAATTTCCCTTATACGGTTTCTATAAGGTGAACAATTATTTTTTAAACATAAGTTTTAGATAATTGCTAGCCTATTTTTAGGTAGAGAGGTTTGGTCAATACTCAAAAAAATGTTTTGAGATTAATTTCTAAAGATACCTTTTAAAATTATTTGTATAAAATATTTATTATTTCAAAACTTCTTTGAAAATTTTACCAAAATATTCTATTCCTTTCAAATAAATATATATATATTTTTAGGTAAAATGATTTCATATAAAACCAAATTCACTTGTATATGATATTAACAAATACGCACTCATACACACACACACACATATATACACTCAAACTCATTCTAGGGTGTTACTAACCCTATCTCTAACGAGTTAATCATCCTAGGGTATTACTAACCCTATCTATGATGAGTCTTTTACCCCTATCAGTCTTAGGTATTCGCTCAACCTAAGCTCTGATACCATGATGTGAGGACCCGTTTCATCGACTTTCAGAAATCGACACTAATACATCCTCGGTATTCACATGCCGTAAATCCAAGTGCCGCATATACGGATTCTCAAGGGTAAGAAAGAAAATAAAGACAAAACATAATTTCACATATATTATTTCAACAAAAACTTTACCGCAGAAATCAAAATACACTTATCAGAGTTAAACATATACAATTATAAATTCTTGTCCTTACAAATGCGGAATACTATAGTACAAGAGTGTGGTGGAAATAGACAAAAATCTTTAAAAAAATCTTCTGACTCCATGCTTCGAGCTCCATCATATTTCTTCTAAACTAAACTTGACTACTAGGTTGCCCGGGAAAATTAGGGCACATAATGTTTAGGAAAAGGAAAATAAACTCCGTGTCAGTCATGAGACTGGTGTGAGAACTCAAAATACGCGTTATGAAAACAATAAGGTATCTCATCAGACCACGCCGCACATAAACACGGAATGGGTTTTTACCTTATGATAACCAAATCTTTATTACACAAAAATAAGGGATATTATTTTTAATGACATTTCTTTAAAACATTTGCATGCAAACTTGTTAATCTTAGCCGAAATTGTTACGTTGATTAAATTCTAGCATGCTAGCCATAAATGCGGGTTCTACAAACAAAATGGCAGGCGCATATTGGAGAATGGATTTCCATACAAATGACAAGGTGAAGGGACTACCAAACGACAATACATCTCTTGAGGAATGTGCTGAGCTCCAACTGATGGTCCTCTACCAATACAAGATCGATCTACCTCTTCCTAGATAGTATCGAAAATGTCATCACCCTGGTTGTTATCGACCCCGGTTTCTTCGAATCAATCATTGATAAAAACAGGTTTTGCGAATAGGGAATCATTTTTTAATTGATTAAGTTCTTTTGATCAAAAATCTTGTTTGGAGATATATATTTCTAAAACATTATTTCTGGTGTATGTAGAATCATTAAACCTCTCTTATCAAATCCTTTGATTACTTAAAACCCTTTTAAACTTGGAATAATTATAAATCCTTTCAATTTTCGCTCAGCAAAATATTTCAAAAGTCATTTTATTTGAATCATATCAAAAATTTCTTAATTCCAAACACAAAGTTTGATTGAGTTAAAACCATGTTATCTAGGATGTTAGTCCAAAATCAGTAAATATTAAATGAGCAGAATCTATAGAAATCAACTAACTAATTCTACTTAATATCAATCCTCTTATTCAACAAATACTATGGGTGGAATAACGACGAAATAACCTTTTAAATTCAATAAATAGTACGAGTTCCCTCTTTAGGTTTTAACACTAAGTATAAGAAGATCATCTCTATAAAATCAAAGTTGTATTTAATTTAAATTTGGAAAATTAAATCTTTTTATACTTAACTCGTTTTCGACATTTTGACCTTATCTATCCCTCGCCAAGGGAAGAGGCCAGGTGAGCGAGGGCACCAGTTGCTCCAGAACATCTTCTTAGTTTAAGCACCTCACATTCGAATCTCATGAATAGAAAAATCAATGTCTACTCATCGACTTTTAGAGCTAAGATTTAAACCATTCTATTTATAATAGCTTTTCTTTAAACATTTATTTCAACTCTCTTAAATAAGCCATAAAAACCCCCAAATCATTATTAAAACATTCAATTATCTATTTGAAAACCTTTATAAAAGGTTTGGAAAAGAATCATTAGGTTTGAAACAAAATTTTAAAAGTTATAGAAAGGTGCTGCGGAAAAGTGCTACTGAAAGTGCCTTTTAAGCTATATTAGTCAAAATGACCTTTTATTATTTGAAAATTCATTTTTATTGCTCAAATCACTTTTAAAACATTTTTAAAGATTTATGAGATTTATTCCATGTTTTTAAAAAATTTAAAAAACATCATTTTCAAAGAAATCCAGTTTTGGATTACGAACTACAAAACCGCCATTTTTCCAAAAACTTTTTTACTCATGTCTCAAAATCTACTTGTCGAAATCTCAATTTTCTTTTTTCGTTGGAAAACTATGGATATAATAGTTCAGAAAATTCTTATCTCGAAGAATTCCGAGCTATATTTCATTTTATACACTCGTTTACTTTTATGACGTGTAATCACGAACTGCCATTACGCGACGCGCTTATTTTTGACTAAATTTTCAATTCTCATTCAAACTTCACCAAAATACTTTTAAATGTTTATAAAACATTACATACTCATTTTAAAACCTTTTTAAAGAGGTTTAACATTCCATATACACCAGTTTATTTATATAGAGGAAAGTGATTCCTTTATGCTTATCGATGTGTATTTTGGTGACTTGCATATATATTCAACATTCATATGAAACAACCAAACTTGATGATCAAAGCATATTAATCATCTATTTCAAACATCATATCATCATCCAAAAATAAAATATAATAGTTTAGGAGTTCTCACCTTCATTTTCCCTTCTAGCTAATATAAAATCGGCTATAACTTTGCTATCTCGAAATCTATGCTCACGATCACTAGCACTATCGACTTTGAAATGGCTTCACCTTGCTTGGAGCTCATGGCCTTGGTAGTAATGGAGAAAGGGCTTGGCCTTGGTGGTGTGGGGTGGGGGCTGTTGATTTTGAAATGATAGAGGAGGTGTTTTGAACTAGTTTTGAAGTGGATTGATTTATAAGCTAGTGTATATTTTTTCCTCTTTTATTTTAGATATTTTTTCCTAACTTTTCTATAATTTTTTTCTATGAATAAGAAGCCATAGAGAAGCTCTTAGAAAGCTTGAAAAGAAGAGGAAGAAGAACTTGGAGGTATTAGGAAATCATGAGAAGAGAGGTGATATTATTAAAAAAACATAGAATAAAATATATAAAAGAAAAATTACCAAAACGCCCATATCCCACACCCCACCTACCCCTCTACATACAGGGCTCCTCTAGGCCATGTGATGGTGATGTGAGGTGATGGTGTGATGATGGTGTGGTACCATGAGTTGATGTTTGCTTTTTGGTTACTTAAAGGTTAAGCTTTAGGAATTATTTAATTTATTTTGTAATATATACATATATAAGTGTTCATGTACACATGTATTTGTTATCATGTGGTTGTGACATATATATACATATACATGTAGGTGCATAACACTTCAAATGTCTTCATACAACTATTGTTTGTTAAATTGTTGAAATCCGAGGAATCGATTATCGGTCACATTTTCTCTTATTTATTACGTACATATATTTGTAAACAAAATTTAAAAATAAATTTCTTATCATTTTAAATTAATTAAAATGATCATATTTGAATTATAAAACCATATAAATTAATATTAACAATTAATTACAATATTTGCTATTATGCGGATAAAGCGTTATCGATTTTTCCTTATATTTTCAAATCAAACATATCCCTTTATAGTACTATTATAAATGATTTATTACCACTTTATAACTATTCAAAATGAATTATCATCATTTAAAATAGTTATTTGAATAATTAAAATAATTAGTTAATCATTAAGTCTCAATTTGATTCAATAAATCTATATTTAAATACGATGTCATTTTATCGACATAAATTTCGATGAAAATATTTGTAAATATTTATTCAAAATAAGGTTACTATTACTTATTATCACTTCAAACAATATTATTTGTTAAATCAACCTATTATTTGCATAAATTTAAGAATAAATTTTTTTATCAAAGCGATAAATTGGTGGATCGTTACATTAACTATTCCAAATTGGAGTGAAGGATTAACAGTTTACACGGATGCTTGTAGAACTGGATTGGGAGCAGTTTTGATGTGGAATGTTAACATAATAGCATATGCGAGTCGACAGTTGTAACTCCATGAGAAGAATTACGCTATGCACGATTAGGAACTTTTGTAGTTGTCTTCGCATTAAAATAGGGGAGGCACTATCTTTTGGATGCAAAATTTGAGTTATTTACAGATCACAAGTGATTAAAGTATCTTTTTACCCAAAATAATTTTAACTTAAGGCTACAAAGATGGATGGAATTTCTTGTGTCTTATGACCTAGATATTCTTTATACCCCAAGGAAAGCAAATGCCGTTGTAGATGCATTGAGCAGGAATGTGGCGATGATTGCAAATTTGGAAGTTAAGCCAACACTAATGGAAATAATTACATATTTCTAGGAAGAAGACCCTAATCTAGCTCAACTTAAGAAGGATGTTGAAAATGGAATTATTTCTAGTTTTCAGGTTGACTCTTGAGACATATTAAGAATGAATGGACAGATTTGTGTGCTAGATGTTAATGGAATTAGATGGAATGTGCCGAGAGAGTGCCGTCGGTCAAAGTTATCTATCCACCTAGGAGTAACTAAAAAATTTCAAAATATGAAGAAAACCTTTTAGTGGAAAGGGATGAAGAGATACATTTTAATTTTTGTAAGCCGGTGTGCGAATTGTCAACGGGTCAAGAGTGACCAGTAGAAGACTGTTGGGTTACTCGAATCATTAGAGATACTGAATTGGAAGTGTGAGCAAGTATCCATGGACTTTATCGATGGGTTGCCCAAAACAAGAAGAGGTAATGAAGGCATCTGGGTAATTGTAGATTGATTAACAATGAGCACCCACTTTATCCCGGTGAAGTCTACTAGAACTGTAGCTTCCTTGGCAGGGATTTATTTGAGGGTGATCGTTCGATTGCATGGAATACCAGTAAGTATAGCAAGTGATTGAGATCCTATCTTCTCTAGTCGTTTTTGGGGATCATTGCAAGCCGCTTTAGGAACAAAGTTGAATTTGAGCATGGCCTATCACCCACAAATAGATGGACAAACCGAAACGGTGAACCAGATTTTGGAGGATCTCGAGAGTATGTATATTGGATTTTGGAGGTTCTTGGAAAGACCATCAACATTTGGTAGAGTTCTCTTTACTAAGCTAGTATTGGGATGGCACCCTACGAGGCTTTGTATGGACTGCCATTTAAATTACCTTTATGTTGGGTTGAGACTGGAGACCGATTAATTCTTGGACTAGAGATGATTTGAGAAGCATCAGAGAAAGTAGCTATGATCAAGGAAAGGATGAAAGAAGTCCAAGATCGATAGAAAAGTTATGCCGATCAAAGGAGAAGGAACTTAGAGTTAGCGGTCAGGGATTTGGTATTTGTGAAAGTTTCCCCGATGAAAGGAGTTGTAAGGTTCAGGAGAGCAGGAAAGCTAACATCTAGCATTGGACCATTTAGAATCTTTGAGAGGATTGGATCATTGGTCTACATAGTAGAATTGATTGAAAGATTGTTAGAAGTCCATAATGCTTTTCATGTACCTCATCTAAGAAATCATGTTTATGATCCATCGTTGATTATTGAGACATCTGTTTAGGAAGACATAGAGATAGAACCAAATTTGATGGTAGTCTGACATCCAGTTCATATTGTAGATCGGGATGAAAGGAGATTGACAAACAAGGTGGTTAAGCTTGTTAAAGTTCAGTGGAGTGGTGACCCTTTCGATTGTACTTAGGAGGCTGAGGATCATGTTAGAGAATCTTACCCTGATGTAATATTAGGTTAGTTGTTTGTGTTTGAATGCATTATGTATATCATAGTTGCTTTGCATTGTTATATGAGTTTTTTGGTATAAAATATACCTTTTGGATTGTCTTCTGTGTATTAATTTCGAGGACGAAATTCTCCTAAAGGAGGAGAGTGTAACGACCCATAAATTAATCGCTTTGTATTTGAGTATTTAAATAATTTTTATATATTTAAATAATTGATTTTAATAACCAAATAAAAATGTTTTAAATATTAATTAATGATATTAAAATCATTCTCAAATTTTGTTTACCAAAATAAATAGGTCAAATAAAAATAGAAAACGTGACCAAAAAATGTGTTCTGAAATTTTGACTTTCGGCCTTGGAAAGTCGTCGAAAACGTTGTGTGCATTTTTGTATCACTCATATACACATGCACATACATGCACATATGTCATGTGATAAGTTAATCAATGTGTTAGAGTTAATAATCAAGCTTAGTTTAAATACAAACCTTGATTTGACATAAAATGCATAAAATATATTAAATTACCTTAGGAATTTAATAAATAAACCTAACCATCATCTAAAATATATAGGGAGGGGTAATGTGTGTACTTGGTGGGGTGGAGAGGTATGGCAAGCATGCAACATGATAAGATATATAGTATTTAAACGTTTAAGTTAATTAATTTAATATTCCACTTATTTGCCTATAAATACCCACCATCTCCACACATTTTCTACTTTACACATTCATTAACATCTTAATTTCTTATCTCTACATGTTCATGAACACTTCCATGGCTTCCAAGAGAGATTCCAAAATCAAAAACTAGTTTATACGCTCTCAAAACTAAGTTAAAACTTCATATATTCACATACGAACACTCCTATACCTAAACCGAGGCCATTTCCACTTCAAGAATCCAAGGCCAAGCCCAAATATAGATAAGTCCAAAACCTAACTCAGCCCATTAAGGGCCAAAAAATCCAAACTAAGGTGTTGTGATGATAGTTCGTTAGTCGACAACTTGTCGTAGTGATCCTGTTAAGTTAGAGGCGTTTTCGGTGGGTAAAGCTTCCACCTTTGAACCATAAATTTTAAACTATATTCATGCCCATATTTGTAGATAATTAATGCTTATTATATAATTGTAATAATGGTTCGGTTGATGATTTGGTTGGTTGCTTGAAAGATAGTCGCTTTGTAAAGTTAGTAAGCGATTCATTGGATATATGAGAATCTATAGTTAAATTAATCCCGTTGTTACTAAATACTTGATATATGTTGAAATTATTGTAAATCACCATGTGTTTATGCTCATTCCTTTTTTATGTGTTGTGTGTTGCAAATTCATATGCTCGAATTTCGAACTGCCCGTGTAGCGATAGTCGCTATATTGACACATTCCGAAAATCACCTTTTATCAAACCCGTTTGGTTTCATTATCATTCTTGGAATTATTTTACAAGTTAAAGCAAGTTTTTGTTTAATGATATCTTCAAAAATCATTAATAATTTTTATAATGATTATTTAATTTAATTAATTATTGACTTATTTATTTAATTAATAAGGATTAAAGTTAACTAATTAACTTATTAACGATCTGTTTAAAATTAACTAATCACTTGGTTAATGATGTTTTGAAATTAATTAGTATTTTATTTAATGATTTTTAAGGCTAATTAATATTTGGATGATGATGGATTAAGATTAATTAATTTATTATTTAATGATATTTTAAAAGCAATTAACCCTTTTTAATTAATGACTCTTAAGAGTTATTGTTTAACCTTAAATAAATATTTTTCTTAAATAAAGTTTAAAATTTTTAATCATTTTTGAATAATGATATTTAATTATTAGTTAATTAATTTAATTAATTATATTATTAATTAATTGAATTAATGTGGTTTTAAAGGAGATTTGCCCTTTTTACTTAAAGGTTGTTAAAATAAATAATTAACTAGTGAACATAGATTTAAACTTAATTAATCAAATGTATAAGGATGTTTTAAGTTGTTAAATTCTTTTCGTAATGATGTTTCAAAGTTAGTAAACTCTTTGACAAAGTTTTTTAAAGCTAATACTTGTAATGTGAAGCCAAGTACGAATTTGGATTTTAAAAAGAAAAAAAAGTTTGATTCGTTTATGGAAATGAATTAATTTCCGTAAAGCGAGTCACTTATATGAAAGCGGTTTATTTGTATAATTAGCACTAAACTTCGAAGAAGTAGACTTGTAGCTATTTCGAAAGTTAAGAATAATCGTGAGACGTGACTTTGAGTTAACAATACCTTGACTTGTCCGATATTATTGTTAACTAAGAAATAGTACAAGTTTGAATTCAATGAGTGGTTAATTTCCATATACGATCATTTTATATCCTCTATAGTTGGTTTCTCTACTATCGATTACTTCATCTACTTTATTATCATCACTCTAACATGATTTATTGCTCCGTTGAGCATTGATATCCTTTGTCGGAAATGACTAAAACCAAAGCGCGAGAGGAGGCCAAGCTATGTGGGGTTGCTTCCATTAGGATACTTTCACATCTCATCTAGTTTGGATTTGGTAGAACTATTAGATGTGAAATATTCGGATACTCGGTAAGGTTTGGCAGGGTCCGGCTTGGAGGGTTCCGAGAAGTTTCACAGAGTAAATGAGCTTCTCAAAGTATATTACTAGAGGTATACTTCAAGGGGGATGCACCTTCCTGGTCATTTGTTGGAGATTTTCCTTTTCTTATTTGATTCAAACCATCAAATTTATATCCTTATTTGCACCAGAAAGAATAAACCAATCTTCGGGGTGTTAATTCATTTATCCATTCTTTCCATTTGGATATTGATTTATGTGGGAGTAAACTCGTTCCGTGTTCAGCAGCGTAATCTCACATCTTTATGTTTAATTACATACCTTTGTTTCAAGTTTTACTCATACCAGACATATTGTCAGACCTGCGTTGTTTGTTTTCATAAACTCTCGGGTACTCAATTTATTTGAGTACTATGAGAGTAGCAAGTCTTCGTTGGGCTCTTTTGAAGACGACGTCCTGGTTGGAGGCTTTCATCTTCTTATTTATCCATTCCACTGTACTATCTAGTTTGTGTAAGTGCATTTTGCTTCAGTGTTTGTAAAGGTAGGATGTTATAACTGCCTCAGATGATTTGTAGTACATTTGTTTAACTTTGATAATGCCCTATTAAGGAGTAACCTGATGTAGTATTTACTGTTATTTTTTATCTAGCAGTTCCGTTGTGATGTTTTTTTTGTTCTGTTGTTTATTTTACCCTACGATGATTCATCTTTCTGATGCTTGGGCGATGACACACGAACACCGAGGATGTGTTAAGTGTCGTTCCTAGGGTTTAGGAAGGTGGGTCATCACATATTATCTTTCAAAGTTGCTCGTTGTACTATTTCCTCATTCAGAATATTGACTCTTTAGCTCTCACCATTGTCCCGCAATAAAAATTTACATAATTTGTTTCTAAATAAGGAAATGATGCGATAGAGGTTTGATCCCTTTTTTTAGCGCCGAAATGTTAAGCCAAAAATGGCTCAACACTTGAGATGTTGCATAGGATAGTCATAGTTGAAATGGACCCAATATTTCCATGAGCTTTAATATAGTTGCGAAGTTGTTCAAAAATTCGAGTCATATGTCCAAGGGTAAAATAGGTAAGTCGTATAAATGTGAAATAGCCCATTGTTTAACGGGCAAAATAAGCAATTCACTTATGTCACAATCCTTTGTCCATATTCCAGTTGGCATAATAATCATAATGCAAAGTAAACTTTAATTTAGGCAAGGCTTAAGCAGCCTTAGTCAAATTGTTAATATCCTAGTCCACATTCAAGTCCAAGTAAATATATATGTAATATACATGTCCGTTTTCCTAATAATAGTCAAAGATAGATATATCGAAGGCATTATGCTATGCGAGTTCACTGTCCAATTCCTTATATGCAAAAAGTTACAATTGTATTAAGAAATCACAAAATCAATTTACGGTTTACAACTTTTAATTTGAGAAGTTGAGAAAAAAATGAATCTCCCCACTCTAAGTGGTGGAGGGGGCCTATCTATAGAGGTAGTGGCAGGCGGCATGGCTGCCGTGTCTATCCACCAAGATATTCGACACGTCCAATGCATTATTGGTATTTGGCATTCCTTTGCTAGAGTCGAAGCTCATTATGCCATAGAACTTCATATCGTTAGCTTTTTGTAGGTTCTTTACAATAGTTAGCATTGTAATGGCTTGACAACCCTAATGTTGTATAAGCTCGATTTTTTTGTTCTTCTTGGTTTGCTGTTGCTTGACACCCACAAGCCTTTATTGATTCGGCACCTTCATCAATTTATTGACTCGAGACCTTGATTCATCTAATTTATTGTTAACACTAGACATTTGATTCTCGCTAGTTAAATACTCGACAACCCTTCGTGTTGTAGAAAGCTCGCTACTGCCATAGGGACTCGACACTTCTTGGTAATTATTTGAAGTGTGCAATTTCTTGGTTGTTTGCTGTTCGACATCTCCTTATAATTGCATGAGGTTCGCTATCCCTCTTTTGCTTTATATGCTCGATAAACCTTGTGGTTGTCGAGGCTCAACACCATCTCCTCCAGTGATAGAGATTTGACATCATTTCTACAATTATAGAGGCTCAATATCATCTTCGCACAATAAGTTTGATTCTATGTTCGGATATAGGCTTGACATTTCAGTGCTTGACATGTCCACTTACAAGCTTGGCATGTTCATTATCTACATGCTCGATGTATCTTCTTTAGAAGCTCGATATGTTATTTCCTTAGAAGTATTAATGTACCGCTATAAACCTATTGGCATGACACCTGCTTCTTTGGATTGTTTCCAAATCTTTCTTATGGAATTAGTTACTTCTTTTCTTCTTGACGACTTCTAAAGCATACTTGATAGTTGAATAATATGTGGATAACATAATCCATAGTCCATTTTGGAGTATTCAAATAAATGCCAACATAAATGTTATGTCAGAGTTATCTGGGATAAGTCGGACGTAATTCCTTCATAACGCTTTTTATTAGCACTTTTGTTCTGCATGAACGAGCCTTAAGATTATAGAGTTCTCTCATTGAATATTGAAACACTTTTACTCTCATATAACTATATATACTAAGATCTTTATAAAATCTAATTTCCAACCTTGAAAACTATATGTAGATTAATAATAAACTAGAAACACCAATTAACATTTTAAAATTAAACTAAAAAATTAAGCCTAAATCAAGTACTACTTTATATGTTCTCTATCATTTTCTAATTTCTAAAACATGTAAAACAGTACATACACAATGATCACATCAGACCATATTTTTGATAAACTAACAAGTACAAATACAATAGTTAAATCACCATATGATGTGATTGACGTATAAATCGACGTAAGACTAAATAGTTCATTAACATGGCACAGAAATGTGACACAAAAAAGTTTAAGATAACTTAACACACAAAAATAAAATTTGGTAATATTTTTATGAAAAAAGTGCTTGGAGAAAACTAGGTCAAAAAAAATATCACTTCCATAATCATAGTATGGTATATTTCAAATTGAAACCTTAAAATAGACTAAAACTTACTTCTTGCATCATTGGACGATTGCAATGGCCATAGAAGTTGGAGTGTAGTAGAATGATGAAAATTTAGAGTTATCCTTATGTTTCCCACATAATTAGATTACAAAAGTGAAAAGAAGTGTAGAGTATATGCAAAACACAAGTCAAATCCTCCAAACAAATTTAATTTGGTTCAGTAAAGTATTAAAACAAACCCTAAATTGGGAACCAATCTCAATTTGGTAACCCTAAAACAATGACCATGACCTAAAAGGAAATTGTTGCCTCTTTTTGTAACAAAAAATTAATTAGAGAAAAAATAACCATTTATATGGAAACAAATAAATTTTCAAATCTGATTTAAGAAAATAAAACCTTCTCTTTAATTATTTTATGCATATTATATATGTAATATTATTTTGAGTAGGTCTAAATACAAGCTTTTCTTATATTATAGTTGTTTTCTTCTAAATGTGATTTTGTATCACAAAGCAAAATCGAAAATAAGCTGAAAGAAAAAATAATTTACAAAGCTTGATCCATAATGCTTAGTAATTATAGTTTAATGTAATTAAATTAGCACTGTTGAAGAAGATTTTAGAGTAAGACGGAATGAGACAGTATAACCATTTGGACATTTCACGTAGCTTTTAGTTTTGGAAATTTTGGAAATCTTGTTTGGAATAAGGTTAATTATACCAAGGGAATTCAATCCCCAAACCTAGAGTTGCACACTCGATCCAAGAATGGAATAGGTTTGGCCCAATCCATTACTTACTTATTTCAACCACTATATACTCCACCAATCATTTTAGTTTCTGAGGGTATTAAGAACAAAAAATTTTGTCATAAAATTTAAAATTTAGAAAGCAATAAACTAGAAAATATTAAGAAATTTATTCAAGTTATTAGATTTCTAAAACAAAAATGCGTAATTAAAGAAATATTTTTTCCTACTATCAAAGTACAAGGAAAATGAACTAAACCCACTAAATGTGAAAATTTAAGCAGAATAAGTCATAGTTTTTGATTTTGTTCTAAAGGAATCTTGAAAACAAGTGAATTAAATATCATCATAAAAATATAATAATATTCAATTAAATCTCGTTAGATACTAAATTGATAAATATCTTTAATGATCAAATTCATTCATTAAACCAAAGCAATAAAAATATTAGTAATAATATATGTATATTATTATGTGGAAACTAATTTTGCAATTGACTGTCTTACCTCTCTTGGGTAAGATATTGAGTTTTCTTCAAAACAATTTATTACTAGATAAAGAAAAAAAATTCAAATCTCATGATTTTGATTTTTTCAAATTAATCCTATTATAAAATAGAATGATTTTTTTTTATAAATTTATACTTATGATTTTCCATATGTAAAAACGTTTAAAAGAACCACTTTACCAAACGAAATGACATAAGCAAAGTAAAATGTGTAGTCCGTTCCATCAAAGTGGTCGGTCCCACTAAGCAGTTTCTGACCACTTGAACATAAGTTCAGTATAGTGACACCTAGCTTTACATAGAGCACTACGTACTAAAAAACCGAACCTCACATGAATAGTTCAATAGATTGTCTTTATCTTTGTTGTGGGTTCCACTAAGTTCATACATTGCGTGTAAAATCAATCTGCGAGCACAACAAAAATGTTCTTGTAACGTTTCAGTTAGTGAACCTGCAAGGACCATGTGAAAGGTAGTTTCGTGGAAATCACTCTTCCATTCAATATAAATTCTCATTTATTCTCTTCAATTATCACCACTTCTTTTTTTAGGCCTCATGAAAGGAAGAGAGAAATCTAGACATTTTGAGAATGGGATGTTTGGAAAACTAGGTTCTAAATGTTTTATGTTTTAAAATATTTTTAAACAAAAAACAAGCTTCTTTTCCAATACCTCCCATTCTGATTGTTTCTAGTTTTCTCACCCTCTCATACATGGTCCTATACAGAACAAGAATTTTACTATTTATGAGAAGAAGCAAGATTAAAGTTATATATATGTGTGTACGTGCGTGTGTGTATGCATACGTGTATGTTGAAAATTTTGACCTTCTACAAAATTGTTGTAAAGTTTGGATTTATGAACCATAATCATGCGATGGTATGGTGAGTGATCATTATATGGTAAGATGAATTTATGAATATAAAATTCAATATCTTAACTATCAATTTAATATTTAAATAATTTTCTATACATTAAGAGATCATAATATTATTATTTCTTAGATATATGATAAGAAATCAATTTCATTATGTATGATTATATTCAATCTATTCAGTAGATAAGACCTAAAGAATAAAAACCATTTAACTTTGTTGTAAACAAATACAGTAAAATTCAATTTAGGATTATTTTGATATAAATGATTTATGTATATTTACTAACAAAACTGGTCTATTAAATGATATTCATTTAATATATTAGCAATGATATATCATATTATCAAGTAGAAGCTAACTTTGTTAAATGACTTATCTTATAGTTTTAGCATAAGATAACAAGTTTATTCAAATTTTATTACAATATTAGTAACTAGATAAAGAAACTGTAATGTTATGGTCATGATATTTGCAAATGAATCTTATTATAAAAGAACATAATTTATTTGGAACCTCGTATATTTTATATCCTAAACTTACAATATTTTAACACAAATACTTTGAACTAGAGAAGAAGTCATAAGCATGAAATGTATAGTCGGTCCCACCTAAGTAGTGGGTCCTATGGAGTAGTAGCCTCTTATATATGCACTAGTTTACTTGAGAAGAATCCTATCAATGTGGTGAAACAGGTAGTAGATCCCATCTTAGTGATGAGTCACTCTAAGTACTTTAATTTGCATGTAAAATCTATTGATGAGCATAGTAGTAATGCTTACATAAGGGTGGACTATAGTTTTCTATGAAGCTTAAATTGTTGTACTTGCAAAATGCAAGTGTTAATTACCCACTCTATAGAAATCACTCTTTCCTTCTCTATGAACTATCAAATGTTATCCTCAATTTTCTACCTCCTACTGTTTTTATAGGTCATATAAGAATAAGATATATATATATATATATATATAAAGATATTAAGAGTGTGATGTTTGGAAAACAAGTTCTTTATTTTTTAGGATTCCAAATGAATTCTCTAAAAAATAAGTTTATTTTCTAATACCTTTCATATTGATTGATTCTGGTTTTCTCACTATCTCATATGTGGTCATATACCCACTATACATCATATATGATTTATTAGTATTTTAAATGTAACAAAATTAGACATTTAATTGAAACTTATATTAGGTTCTTATACAAAATTATCATAAAATTTTGACTTCTACACTATAGTCGTAAGATGATTTGGCGAATGATTATTAAATTGTAAAATGAATATGTGATTTGATTTCCTTTATGTTGGGATGCCAAAATAATTTTCTTTATTTTTTATTATTGTTGACTATCTATAAACATTTTTTTAATTTTAGTATGGATAATTATTTTAATTTTTTTTTTGGATGAGACTTGCAAAACAAATGGGGTTGACCATCTTTGTAACAACATTTAAAAGTTTCAACTTGTGCTTACTGTATATGAATTTGATATAAATCATTAATTACCTAGCTCGTCTAATAAACTAAAGCTACATAATAATTAGCACACACACACAGATATATATATAAGTTCATAAAGTTAATGATGTTCAATTTCTTGTATTAACTTTCTTGCATACAACAATAGGTATTAGTTGAATTTTATCATTATTTTTATTATTGTATATCTAAAATATTAATGTTTTTGATGGTTCCAATTGAATCACATTATGAATGAATATAGTTCACCTACAGTATTATCTATTTGGTTTTCTATCCCTTAACTATTTTAACACAAATGCTACTACAATAGGTGAAAGGTCATGAACGATGTAAACTATGAAGTAGTACTACTAAATTGGTGGGTTTTGCTGACCAATGTTTCTCTTCACTTGAAACGTGTTAAGTAATAGCAATAATTAGTTTTTACATAGTGCAATATGTTACTTGGAAAAGAGTTTCAATAGAATAGTGAAGTATTACAAAAGAGAATTTTTTATATTTATAAATTTATATTTACGGTTTCCCATATATATAAATGTTTAAAAGAACTACTTTACCAAAAGATATGACATAAGCAAAGTAAAATATGTAGTCGGTTCCATTAAAGTGATCGGTCCCACTAAATAGTTTCTCTCCACTTGAATACAAGTTCAGTGTAGTGACACCCAGCTTTACATAGAGCACTACGATACTGAAAAAACCGAACCTCACATGAATAGTTCAATATATTGTCTTTATCTTTGTTGTGGGCTCCACTAAATTCATACATTGCGTGCAAAATCGATCTGCAAACATAACAAAATGCTCTTGTAACGTTTCAGTTAGTGAACTTGCAAGGACCATGTGAAAGGTAGTTTCGTGGAACTCACTCTTCCATTCACTATAAATTCTCACTTATTCTCTTCAATTATCACCACTTCTTATTTTTTTAGGCCTCATGAAAGGAAGAGAGAAATCTAGACATTTTGAGAATGGGATGTTTGGAAAACTAGGTTCTTAAAGTTTTATGTTTTAAAATATTTTTAAACAAAAACAAGTTTCTTTTCCAATACCTCCCATTCTGATTGTTTCTAGTTTTCTCACCCTCTCATACATGGTCCTATACAGAACAAGAATTTTACTATTTATGAGTAGAAGGTTCTTCAAAATTGTTGTAAAGTTTGGATTTATGAACAAAAATCAGGCGATGGTATAGTGAGTGACCATTATATGGTAAGATGAATTTATGAATATAAATTTCATTATCTTAACTATAATTTTAGTATTTAAATATTTTTCTGTACATTAGGAGATCATAATTTTTATTATTTCTTAGATATATGATAAGAGATCAATTTCATTATGTATGATTATATTCAATCTTTTCATTGAATAAGACCTAAAGAATAAAAACCATTTATAACATTGTTGTAAACAAATACAGTAAAATTCAATTTAGGATTATTTTGATATGAATGGTTTATGTATCTTTACTGACATAACTGGTCTATTAAATGATATTCATTTAATATATTAGCAATGATATATGCATATTATCAAGTAGAAGCTAACTTTGTTAAATGATTTATCTTGTAATTTTAGCATAAGATAACGAGTTTATTCAAATTTTATTACAATATTAATAACTATACAAAGAAATTGTAATTTTAAGGTCATGATTTTTGCAAATGAATCTTATTATAAAAGAATATAATTTATTTAGAACCTGGTATATTTTATATCCTGTACTTATAATATTTTAACACAAATACTTTGAACTAGAGAAGAAGTCATAAGCATGAAATGTATAGTAAGTTCCACCTAAGTGGTGGGTCCCATGGAGTAGTAGCCTCTTATATATGCACAAGTTTACTTAAGAAGAATCCTATCGACGTGGTGAAACAGGTAGTAGATCCCATCTTAGCGATGAGCCACTCTAAGTACTTTAATTTGCATGTAAAATCTGTTGACGAGCATAGTAGAAACGCTTCATAAGGGTGGTGTTTTCTATGAAGCTTCAATTGTTGTACTTGCAAAATGCAAGCGTTAATTACCCACTCTATAGAAATCACTCTTCCCTTCTCTATGAACTATCAAATGTTATCCTCAATTTCCATCTTCTACTGTTTTTGTAGGTCCTAGAAGAAAAAGATATATATCTAGATATTGACAGTGTGAAGTTTGGAAAATAAGGCCCCGTTTGGCTTGTTGTTTTTAGTTTTGCGTTTTCGTCTAAACAAAAATGCGTATTCCTTATGTATTGTTAGAAAACATACAATTTCGAAAAACGAAATTAACATAGAAAATAGAAAACAAGTTTATTTGATTTTTCGTGTTTTGAGACATAACAAGAGGACGAAAAACAATTCTTCTCCTCCATTTCCCGTCCATCGTCGCAATGATTAAGAATTGTAAAAAATTTCCTCTATTTTCTTATATTTTGTAGTGTGGGTTGAAAACACAAAACGCAAAACTCAAAACGAAACCAAACGAGCCCTAAGTTTTTTATTTTTTAGGATTCCAAATGAATTCTCTAAAATATAAGTTTTTTTTTTTTTTTGGCAAGGCCGACGGGGTTGGATGGTCCCCGACCAGTTTATTGCAACACCAGAGAACAACAAATACAACAGAGAGCAAAAAGCTCATAGAAAACTGAGGAAACTAAGGTGTTACAAAACACAAGGAAGAACAAAAAGGAAAAAATACAAGAATAACAGGGAAAACAAAACAAAGTCAGCAAAGAGAGGCCAGAGTTATTCCTGGATCAAATGCAAATATCATCTTTACCAAGGAATTTATCTCATGCATAACACATGTCTTCAGGACTTCTTCAGATTTGGCTTTAGAAAGCTCTAAAATATAAGTTTATTTTCAAATAACTTTTGATATTGATTGTTTCTAGTTTTCTCACTATCTCATAGTGGTCAGATACTCACTATACATTAAATATTTGTTAGTATTTTAAATGTAACAAAATTAGACATATAATTGAAACTTATATTAGGTTCTTATACAAAATTATTATAAAATTTGGACTTTTACACTATAATCGTAAGATGTTTTGGTGAATGATTATTAAATTTTAAAATGAATATATGATTTGATTTCCTTTATCTTGGGATGCCAAAATAATTTTCTTCATTTTTTTATTATTGTCGACTATCCATAAACATTTTTTTATTTAGTATGGATAATTATTAAAAAAAAATTGGGTGAGACTTGCAAAGCAAATGAGGTTGATTATCTTTGTAACAATATTTAAAAGTTCAACTTGTGCTTACTGTATATGAATTAGATATAAATCATTAATTGCCTAGCTCGTCTAATAAACTAAAGCTATATAATATATTAGCACACAACACAAACACACACACACACACATATATATGTATGTATGTATGTTAGTTTATAAAGTTAAAGATGTTCAATTTCTTGTATTAACTTTCTTGCATACAATAATAGGTTTTAGTTGAATTTTATCATTATTTTTATTAATGTATACCTAGAATATTAATGTTTTTGATGGTTCCAAATGAATCACATTATGAATGAATGTAGTTCACCTATAGTATTATCTATTTGGTTTTCTGTTCCTGCAATATTTTAACACAAATGCTACTACAATAGATGAAAGGTAATGAACAATGTAAAATATGAAGTAGGTCCCACTAAATTGGTGGGTTTTGCTGACCAATGTTTCTCTTCACTTGAAACGTGTTAAGTATAGTAATAGTTAGTTTTTACATAGTGCAATACTTTACCTGGAAAAGAGTTTTTCTAGAATAGTGAAATATATATTACGCCTCATCTTATTGTAGGTTCCACTAATTATGTTGCATGTGGAACCCAATGGGGAGTGTAACAGCAATACCCGCGTAATAGTCAGAATAATATTTTCCATGACATTCCAATTATTGCAGCTAAGAAAATATGCTAAATAAGTTGCCACATGGAAAATATTCTTCATTTTTCAATAACTTCTCAAACGATCTCTTTAATTTTCATCACTTAATAATTTTGTAGGCCATATGAATGAGAGAGAGAAATTCAGTAGTATTGAGAATAGGGTATTGTACAAGGTATGTTCCTTTTATTTTAGATTTTAAAACATTTTTCACTGGTTAAGAAGTTCATTTTTCTATATCTTCCAATTTATTGAGTGTGAATTGTATGATTTGTTGGAGTAAAAAAAGTGACAAACACAAAAATTCATATTTGAAATTTTATCTTTGATTTTTTACATAATGGCAATGACGTTAGGATTTTCACAGTATAATTGTATGAATTTATGTTGAAGGATTATTAAATGGTAAGATGATTTTGTGCATATAACGGTTAGTATCTTAACTAAACGTTGTAATCTTATAATGATTTTCTTTATCTTATGGTTTTGATATTATTTTTTCATTTCTTAAATACGTCAAATGATCGATTATTTTTAATTTTAATTTTTACTCCATGAAAAAAGTTGCATTGAAAAAAATATAAAAAATTATATGATCTCTTAGTTACATAATTAAGATATCGATTTGATTATATATGTTTGTATTTGAATATACAATGTAGCTACTGATGGAAAAATTCATAATGTTTACTCAAAGATCCTTACCCATAGAATGAATCAACCATGTTTCACTTTACATGAGTGTTCATCCATTTAACATTGTACTAAACAACAATAACTAAGCCAACAGGGTTGGCGCAGTTGGTTGATGGTCCGGACTGCGTGATCAAAGGTCACGAGTTCGAGCCCCGAAACTGACAACCCTGTAACAAGTACCCGAAGTATGTGTTTGGCAGGCACATACTTCCCTAGAGTTTACAAGCGAAGCTTGGTTCTCTAGGTAATTCAAAAAAAAAAAAAATAACTGTAGAAAAACTCAAAGACAATTGAAGTATGAAGAACAACTGGAAGAAAATGGGGAAAATTGTTAATTCTATGGTTCGGCTCTACTCCATGGATGGATCGTTAACTATCAACTGCTTCCTCCATTTTGTCATTATTATGTATGGATATACAAGACGTCAAGTTAAGATATATTAATAAAGGATCAACTCTAGAATTGAGCAACATAATTCAACAAAAATAAGGGAGTAGTAACTATTTTGTGAGATACGGATCCGTAGATGGATTAATACTAATCAATCAATTTAGTAGAATTTTTCTCAAGTCTTCCACTATCTTCTTGGATCTTTATCTATGATAAGTTTTGTATTCGAAAATATTGACCAAAGACTCCCAAATTATAGTTTTTCTTAGAGATTTCAATCCTATGTTGAAGAATTATAACTATAAACGTCAAATCATTATGAAATATGTAAAATAGAAGAAGTAAAGTAAGAAAACCAAGAGAACATAATTTATTATAGTGGTTCAGCTATGCCTACATCATTTTTGGTAATACTTTATGAGTCACTATGTATGTACCAAGATTACATGTACAAATATAGATTCAATCCCAAGAATGGTAAAGATAGAGTTTTCACTAGGAACGAACAAGCAAAATCAAGAAGAACCCCCACTTGCCTCTTATTTATACCAAAGTAGGCTGTAATTGGGACTTAAAGTCATCAAACCATAATAGAAGTTGTCAAATAGCTAGATCTAAGATATTAAGAAAGAAATCAAACAAGTCTAAAAGCATTATCAGTGGTACAGGGGATCCATATGTGGATTGGCACAAGTCCATGGTCTTGGTCCACTTCTTGTATTTTCTTCTATATTCCTTGAGCATTATTGCTTTTTTCCTTAATACTATCTTCGTTTGATGTTTCTAAGCTTGTTCTTTAAGTTATTCATTGACAAAGTGACTATATGGTGGGAATCGACACCAATTCATGGACTTAGCCAAATTTCTCTTCTTTTTTCCTTGTCTTGGTATCTCCATTATCATTAGGAGTTTGTGGGAAAAAATTGTCAACTTGGTGGATCATACCTATGATGATCTCCCTCCCACTTTGGTATCCAAAATCCAATATAAAATTGTAATGATGCACTGTAAAGTTACCCGATCGAAGGGTGGAAACCACCAAGGGTAAAATCGATCGATCAATCCACCACCTGGAACCTATCTCACAACGCATAAACAATATTTAATATCAACATTGATATAAACAAGCTAAACCATAGCATAATCAAATGAATCAAAACATAAGCAAAGCATAGCACAGATTCATTAGATTAAACAAAGCATAACATAAGTCTTTAGGCATCTCTACTACATCATATAAAATATAAATAAAAACTATATTTATATATAAGATAATTGATAGTAACTACATAGCATTGCACAGTGAAATTAACCGAAAAGCTACATATAAATAACATATACAATAATGTGCAAGCCTCTTACTTCATCTTCTATACAGCTCCATGCACAATTGACATATTTGTCTTTTAGTCTACAAATTTAAGAGTACCTGAGAATATAAGAAGCAATGCAAATGACCTAAGTTCAAACAACAGTTTTGTACGAGTAATCTACAAGCCTCAAAATTAGATATAAATTTGATATATCGTAGTAGAGAAATAAGGTAAGCAAAGTCATAAATGAATTGCTCCTGTGACTAATAAGTCAGCACATAAACAAGATATATGCTAATATATTATCATCAGTATAGGGTATAATTCTCTTCTAAGTACAAACTAGCGTGTTGTGGGATTGGAATCCATAATACCAACATCACATGACACCCCTTGCAAAATAGCCACTATTATACAATCTTGCACTTCCATACTCAATGTCGTTGGATATATGATAATTCAAACGACCACATAGTACCGCTAATGACTACTTAATGTTATGGCTCAATAAATGCTTAAATCCTTCCCCACATGGATAATTTGGAACTAAAAATCGTTGTAAGGTCCAGGGATACAGATCATATAATACAGTCCACAATGAGCTTCCCCACCTACACCTTCTTTAAAAGCATATGCCAAAACTTTGGTTTCATCAACGATCCCTTGGGATATATACTGATAGTAATACTCCCTTGATCCACCCCACAAGTCACCATTATATAGAACTTTCCAACTTGAATGATCCCCAAATGCTTCAGCTAGCTCCACCTAAAAGTCCATACTAGTTTAACACTATAGTAGGGCTCAGTACCGATTCATCATTGATTAGTAGTCCAACTACTTAGCCAAAATCACAAAGTTTTTAACCCAATGTAAAAAAAATCCCAAATTCAAAATCTTGATGGATCGATGTTGATCCACATTGTTCGGTGCCGATCCATTCACTCAACCAAAATAATTCAACTTGCCTTACGATCGATCTACCAAGCTCTAAAAAATATTTCAGTAAGTCCCAAAATGATACAGATCAACGCCAATCCATTTCCTTAATAAAATTTGGCTAAGTTTTTCTTCCCTAGTCCATTTTGCATCATTCCAACTCTTTCTTGCCTCTTTCAAACATGTGCTTCCCTTGTTGTAACAATCAAATTCCAAACGCTTAGGACTTGGTCCATCAAAGCTTGTTCTATAACTAACCATGGACCTTCACTCCTTAATGTTAATCAAATCAGATACTATGTCAAATATTCTACATCTACACTTGAAGATCCTCACCCATGAAATGACTCAACTCGCTTCACTACGCATGAGTATTTCCTCAATTAAAAAATAGCATGAAAACAACAATAGCAAACCAAAAGCACCATATCAAGCCAATTAAGTATTAAATCATTACTTACAAGCCCAATCATACTTCAATATATCCATACCGTATGAAAAAACGAGTTAAAACACTTAGAACATCAACTTATGATTTTGTAATTGTTTAAAAATCAAATAAGATCAAAAAAATAATACTTTATCATCAAAATTGGATCCAAACACTTTTAAACATATAGTTACATATATAATAAGGGATCATAAATCACTAACTAGTCGATGTAAACTGATGAAACACGTCCTAAATCAAGCAAATTCAAATCTACACAATATCGGCCTTGAAATCTCCTCTCAAAAGTTTTGTTTTGATATTCTAACGAGTCTCTAGCTTAATTACTCATTAATCTAACATTTAAACCAAAAATAATTTGGTTCAAGATGGATTCAGGAAGAAAGACAATTAATAGAGATTTGGATCTGCTATTAGGAATTTGGAAAAGTGATTTGGGACTGTACCAACCCTTAGGATTGGCACAATTCCCAAAATCATTAACTAGACTTTAATATAGACTTCGGCGTAATTACTAAAACCTACATAAAAACTATCTAACCTAAAATTTTGGTATCTCTTAAATGGCTAGGCCAAAAAACTATTATTGTCACTTACAAAATGGGAACGACCATATCTTTTATTTGGAATGGGTTTCAGGTTGAAATTCTGCTCCTATCAGAAGTTATGATCATTATAAGTAATTTTTGGCCGAAAATTATCAATAATTTATTCTACGAGTCAAAAATATAAAATTACAATATGTCCCGAAGTTTTAGCCCATTTTAAGTCCATGGCTTTGTGTATATAATATTTTATCTACCTACCACTATATAAAATATTAAGTCATCATATTTTTCCACTATATACTCCAATGTAAAAAAAACATAACCAAACAAATAAGCAAATACATTCATTACATCTAAGAATAGTAATCGGCCTACACAAACACCTACTATGCATATTACTAGATGTTCAATTAAGTAGAATACCAAGAGTGGTAATTAATGTAACCTTACTAAGTAAAAAAGCTTCAAATATATAGTCACCATCTCTCCTCCGTCTCTGAACTACATCACCTTCATTCTCAATTCATTGAATCTTTACAAGCTTTATGGTCATCCTCGTATACTGCTTTGCACTCTACTCGACTACATAGGGCCTATAGGTCTTGAGGCTTCAGGTTCAATTTCTAATCTTTTATCCGAACTGGTGTAAAAATCACATTTGAGTAATGCACAAACTTCTAAAGAGTGAAATATGGAATCCGTTGTGCACATTCGCTATTTTGGCATCGAAAAAAGGTCATATGACTCTCTATGCCACTTCCCTATTATCAAATCAAATTAAATTCCTCAACTGAGAAATCTTTTCAATACCATATCTGTAACGACCCGTAATTTTGAGTCTTCAAATTTTGATATTTAATTTATTCAAATATTCGAATTTGAAGTTATTTAGGATAAATATATGTTTCAAATAATTGCTCGACTTTTGGAGATGTATTTTTAATTTAATTTACAGGATTTTTCCATAATTTTAAATATGAAAAATAATTAAATTCTTATTTGACGCATTTTGTGGCAAACGTTGGTATTTTGAAATTGCACAGAATAAATTAACCATTGTATTTTATTATTGTTTTGTGATCGTGCCACATTTTGCACATGACTGTATTTTTATTTCCATCATTCACGACTCATACGTGAACGCGTTATTGTGTAGCGGGGTACCGCAAGTCTGTTTCAAAAACAAAAATTTACACGTGTACAAAACCATTTTCTCTTCTTTCTTGCCTTGTTTACCTCTAAATTGTTGACTTTTTAGTTTCTTAGCATTTAAGACAAGGAAAACAAGTAAAAAACTTGAACATATTGTTATTTTATGGACAAATTTGAACCCTTATTTTACAACATGTATGTGCATGAGCCTACATCTTGGGTTTGTGTTTCTTTTTAACCTGATGGAAGTATGTGAGATTTGCTTTACTTGGTTTTAAAGTAAACTAGTTTATATATATGTTCACATTCACAACATTCACAATATATATATATATATATATATATATATGTAATAGAAAGGGCATGCATGGAAAGTATGAAAAATGAACACATTTCATTCCAACAACTACCATTGTTTCCACTTTCCATTTCATGTAATAATTCAATTATCTTCCGCTAGGGGTTAACCTAAGGTGAAACATGAAAGTAATAGAGGATGGGGAGGTCTACATTTACCGTTCAAATCATACTCGAGATAGTTAAGCCCAGTGGGAGATAGGGAGGGGGAACTTTCGTCCTTGAAACTATATGGCCGTGTGTGTATATATTCATGTATGTATTTTTGGGATGTACTGTAGGAAGCTTGCATGGGAAATATTGGAGGAAGTGTGCAGGGGCATGGTTTGGGTGGTGAAGAAGAGAGGAGAGGCTTGTGGGTTTGCATGGGCTAAAGGAGGAGGGGAATTCTTAAGCATGTATAGGGAGAACGAAGGAAGAATAAAAGAAAGGGAAGGTGGATTGAAAAGAGATTTGGTGCTACTGTAATTTACAAATGAATTTGCACTTTAGCCCTCATAAATGTGTTCCTTTGCATGAGAGGAGAGGAGTCAATATAGAGCGGTCGGGTCGGGTTGCATGGACGTGGGCCTGGGCTATTGGTTTTTAGGGTGAGACATTTATAATTTGATTTTTTTTGTTTAAATATTTTGTAACTTGTATTGGACTTTTAAAATATGATATCTCGCTAATATGAAATCCAATTGACATCCGAATTTTTGCATTGGACTCAAATTGATGAGTAAAACATTATAGCATAACTTGTTGATAGACTTGGTGACGTATAAATTTATGACATAATAATAGGGATCGAATTTAATTACATTATCTGAAATAATAACATTGTTAAACTAATTATACCTTATTAGTGACATCAATTTGGCCAAATAAAACACCGCTATATAAAGTAAAATGGACTAGATTAAATTGGACATTGGTTTAGCCCAATAAAACACCATTCTGCTCTAAAACAAATTGTGTAGATTACTTATGACATCTGTTTAGCAGAATAAATCTCCATTCTACTATTATATTAGTTTGGACATTTATTTATATCCTAGTTGATTAACATATGGATTTATTAATATAGAATAAGTGATGGATTAGCTAGCGATTGTTAATGTGAATTTACATTTACGTTACTTTTGAAAATATTAGTGTTAGCTTAGAAATGAATTAAAAATAATAGTAGCTTGTTTAAGTACCATTGGATCGCTAAACCTCCTTTAAATTTGAAAAGTTATTTAATGATTTATTTATGTTGTTTAAAAGTTATTTAAATTTATTATTAAAGTGTTTTAATTTATTTAATTATTTAATTATTAATGTTCAAGTTAATTTTTTTATTAATATGGTTTAAGTCATTTAATTATATTATTAGTGTTGTTTAAAGATAATTAATTATATTATTTATAAGGTTTAAGTTAATTAATTATAGTATTGATGATATTTTAACTGAATTAATTTATATTAATGATATTTTAAGTTAATTTACACATTAACAGTATGTTAATTTAATAAATCAATGTAGTTAATGATGTTTAAAATTATGGTTTAGTTATGTTTAAGTTAATTGTTTATTTAATTAATAATGGGTTAGGGTAATTAATTATTTTATTAAGGATGTTTTTTCGTTAATTAATTATTTAATTGATGATGTTTAAAGTCAATTAGTTATTTCATTTATGATGTTTAAAGGTAATTAATTAATTTAAATAAGATATTTATAAATAAAAAATGGTTTTATAAACATTTTTTTAAAAGGGATTTATTTAAAGGAGATTTACATTTGATATTTTGTAAAGAAGATTTATAAACGTTATTTTGCAAAAGAGTGAGATATTTTGCAAGAGTGAATTATAAATGGAATTTATTCTGTAAAAGAATGAATTTATAAGTGATAATAATGAAGATTTGTGTTAATTATATAAGATGTATGAAAATGAGTTATAAGATTTTTATAAAGGATTTTATGAAGAATTTTTGGGAGTTGTGTAAATAGAAAGGAGTTTTATAAACAGAAAGAGATTTATAAAAGAAGTTTTACAAAATTAATTTAGAGATTTATTAAAGGATTTGAAGTTTGAAAGGGGCATATAAAAAGTGAATTTTATAAAAGGAATGAGACTTGATTTTGATATATAATCCTTCTTAATTATGGTGGTATGGAAACATTCTTCCCATATTTAACACTGAGGGATAGTGGTTTGGTTTATAGTAACAAATATTTTAAATAATATTTGTTTTGGCCTATTTAAATATGATTTCGAATAAGAGTCTCCCGCTAGTTTTGTTAATATACTTATACCATTTAAATAAGTATACAAATGTTTTCTAAGTATTGAAAATGTAATGGTTTGGAATATACTTATACCGGTGAGATAAGTATATAAAAGTTCTAAGTATTGAAAAGAGTATATGGGGTTTGGGAATATCTTATGTGAAGGTATTTAGAATTAAATATTCAAAAACTGATTTTAATTAATGAAAGATTAATTTATAATGGCTTAGTGGATCCCATACGGAATTAAATCTATGTTTGATTGTCTGTTTTATTCAGGCTTTTAAATCTCCCCGAGATGGCCGAGATGAAAAATCTGAGATATCAGCCAAAATCCGAGATTTGGCAGCCTATTTAGTTATAAGTGTTTTAAATATCGCCCGAGATAGCCGAGATATTTTCCCGAGATATTGGCCAAAATCCGAGATTTAAAACACTGGTTTTATTTGATAGTTAAATAACCGACTATCAAACCTTGGTCCAAAATATAACTTTGGAAATATTCAGGACAAACACGTGTGTTATATGGCACAGTCATCTTCGATGATGGCGTATTGTTTATATAAATCTCGTTTTGTTTTCCTAGAACTAATAATAAGGAAATTCGTCCACTCAAGCGGTTAGGAGGTGATCTCCGCTCTTATGTATTGTTTGATTATTTCCAAAAGAACTAGATTTGATTTTACTGAAAACTATCGAATATTGGTTCAAAGAGACTAGAATCAGACAAGTATGAATTATTCGAAAACCACTTCGAACCCACTCAAGCGTTCGATTTGGAAGCATCTTGAAGGTGATGGAACCAAAGACAAAGCTTGTACAACCCTTATTTTAATTAGTATTATTTAGGACTTTTAATTAGATAAATTAAATAAAATAATGTAAAGTGGATAAGGAGATTGAGATTTGACAGTTAATATGGGTCAAGTCTTAATCAATAAACTAGCAAGGCCGATTAGAACATTAATAAGAAGGAGGATATATAGAAGGAAAAAATCAGAAAAGAGTAAATTTCTTAATACATACTCTTTCGTTCTTATTCCTCCCTCATTTTTTTGATAAAAATGAAAATTTAAAACTAAGGCCAACCATCACAGCAACAAAGAGAAAGAAGAAAAGCTTAAGAAATAAAGAGTAAAGTTAGAGAAAATCAATCAATCCTTAAATCTCAACATCCTTTAACCATTCAAGGTGAATAATAGTTATACATCTCAAGTTTTGATTACTTTTTTTAGATTTAGGACTGAATCTGAATCTTTTGATGTTGTTATGCCTTGTTTTAAACGATTGAATGATTATATGCCTATTGATTGAATGTTTGAATTTATTTATCAAATTAGTTAATAGGTTTAAGCATGAAAATCTATCATATGATACCCAAATGAAATAAAATTTTGATATGATGTCAGAAATATTATTTTAGTCGTGGGTTTTTAATTTCACAATTTTCTAAGAAAGTATGAGTTTATTATGAATTTTCTAAGTAGAGAAAATGGATTATTTCGAGTTTTAATTATTAAAAATAATTAAATAAATTTTTTAGCCTCAAAATTTTTATATGTTAAAGAAATTAATAAATCTGATTTAATGTGATTTTTTTCCTAAGTATTTATGATATATTATGAATTATTTGAGTTGGAAAGGCTTAATTATTATATTAAAATATTAATATAAAGTGTTGGAAATGTTAAATCGGCTCCTTAGCGGTTTTATAAAAATAAATTCGATAAAGTAATTGTTAACCAATGAAATTTTGACAAACAATAAGGATTGGTGGAAACGAAATTACTTTTAATAGTAAATTGGTATTTTTTATGTTAATTACAAAAATGCCACGCTGAGGGCGTTGTTGTCGCCTTCATCCATGTCGCAGCAATACCTTCAAAGTCAATCGATAGCGATGCACATGATATCAACCAGTGTTGGTATGGAGTGAATTAGCTACAGTTGAAAAAGTTCGAAGATGGCCACCTACGCGTTGATGTAGCCACTTGACTTAAGTGTCGCACATTATATAAAGATCACATGGTGTCACATATTTATAACATTGCTGACCCTAGTTCTTCTAACTTATAATGGCAATAATGAAGCCGCATCTTTTAATGTAAGGACCCGATTCTTCGACTTCTGAATATCGACATCAATACGTCCACTGTATCGACTGCCGAGCCATCGAATGCCGGAAAACCGAATTCTTAGGGTTTAAGAAAGAAGAGGTAGAAGAAAACAGAAGGAAAAGAAAGAAGAAACAACAGAAAACACAGAAACAAAAACAATATCAGAATCTCACATTCGCAGCGGAACAACATATAATAGATAAATGAATAATCTTTAAATCAAAGAACTATATCATTTTATACATTACATCATCATCCGAGTTTTCAACAACAATACAACACTGGACAGTTATATAAACTTGTCCTCATACAGAATACACAGCGGAATAAATAATATCATATACAAGTGGTACGTCTCGCCATCCAGCTCACCACTAAGCTCCACAGCATCCCGAATGACCTGATAACCTAACTCTAGACTGCTAGTGTGGAAATTGGTGGGCACCCAAAGTTTAGGAAGGAAACAATAAACTCCAGGTCAGTCATGGTGACTGGTGTGAGAACTTAAAACAGTTTATCTTTAAAACAAACAACAGGAAGATTTAAAAGTCAATTTCGCAATGCTTTTGGAAAATGAAACTACCATAAGACCTCCCGCCACACACACAATGCAAACGCAGAATTGGAGGAGATTTCTTCTTATGATAGTCAAAGATGCTTACTACGCAAAATCAAATCCTTTTTGATATTATTATTAGTGCATAGTGTAGAAAACATTTCGAAAGTATAATATTAATCTTAGCCAACATACGACCAGTATCGTATGCCTCCTATAGCTACCATGTTCAATAGCAGGTTACCGCCACATTCCATGGCAGGTAATACAACTAAAACCGTACAAGTCCCGTATTGTTTCTTTGGATTTCCAACAAATGGTTAGACCAAGGAACTTCCCATTGCCACATAGGTACGCCTCTGGAAAGACGACCCGAGAAATAACCTAACATTACGGTTAGATCTCTGCCAACACAAGGCCGGGTTACCCCTAACTGGGTAACTACTGACACGAATATGTCATCCCCCGATCGTAACCGATCTTCCCGAGGATCCTCGATTCCAACAACCACATATGAATAATAATGCAGCAACAACATAGGTTAAGTATCTGGGCTCCATACCATGATACCACCTCTATCCAGAAGGAATGACATACACTAAAGGGGCGCTACCCCCTAATAACCTTGCCGCATCTTTCCTGTTTTGAACATTTCCGGGGTGTGAGGTCCGAAGAAGTCTCGTCCACAAAGCTACGCTTTGGCACAAAGCCATGCTTTGGGTCAACAAATGATCAAAGTAATGATCACAAAGATAAATGATCAAACAAATGATCATATCACAAATGATCAAAAAATGATCACTACACAGCAACACTCAGCATGCCACGTTACCAAATTGGGAGTATATCGCTGATAACCTTCAACTACATAACCTTTGAGCTCGTACGTCTCAGAGAAGGGTGTTAAGCTAAGAGAATAAATTCTCCACCACCAACAGAAACGTATTTGAAAGAAACCAGCTTTATATCTCAATTTGTAACGTCAGACATACAATCCATACAAGTCTGTTCTGGGTTTGAACAGAACCGAAGGCACTTCTTACGAAGCCCTTGCAAATCCGGATAATTATCTAATCACGTCCGGACTTCCCGTCACTAAGGGTGATAAAATCTCTATATCGGAGATCAGCCGATGCAGAGTAACTCGACGGTAATCCTTCCGTTTTCAAAAATATCCGGTCTTCAACACAGGTCATCAAATGCAATCCATTACGACGTATCACATATTCGGAATGGGTTATACGACCCAAAGGTCCTTTCCCGGCTAACCCGAATAGTGAGCGCTTATTCAAAAATAAGTGTGGCATTCAAATTCATCCAATTCACAACAAATACCCATTCAAGGTAATTATTGACAGTCGGTTATTTAACTATCAATAGATCTGCACAGCATCATCGGATTCCAAATAATTTTCCGAATTATTTATTTTTCAAAAATATCTTTACAAGATATATAATTTCCACACTTCAACCATTTGAAAACAAATTTCAATTATTCACTTTCAATTTATCTTTACAAAGAGAAATTCTCAAAAACGTTTCATTTCACACTGGAAAAACATTTCCATACTTATTTAATAATAAGTAATTCACAAATCATTTATTTTCAACATTTGGAAAATATTCGATATACTTAAATAAAAATTAAGTATATATTTCATTCTTTAAGGAAATCATTTTCTTAAACACATCTATTTGAGTCAAAACGAATGTTACGTAAAACATCGTTACGACGACCCAAAATCACTAGTATAGGGATTCGAAATTTAGATAGGTATATAAATCCCAATACTATATAAAACATTTCCTTTCGGAAACCATTTACTATAACAACAGTGTTATAGTCCACCATTTTTTTATTTCTCGAAACGTCTATTTCAACAATGAATGTTGAAATCTATGTTTTCGATACTTAACACGTTTTAAAACATCTTTTTAAAACAATTACTTCATTTCGTAATATCACTTCTCCAAAACATATCCATTTTATTTAATAATATATTCACTGTCCAAAATCGTGAATATACTTTGTTATCCAATTTCAACTTTTCTACACATTTTATTTAAAGGATTGTCCACTGTCCAAAATCGTGGATAAAATTACCAACCAAACTCTTATTATTACAACATTTAACTTAAGGGATAATTCGCTGTCCAAAATCACGAATATATCTCCTTTAATAACTTTTATGTTTAATTTATCAAATTCAATTGATTTCGAATTTACAAACAATGTTTATAAATCCCATTTCTATTTATAAAACTTCGATTTATAAATCTCCTTTATTATCCAATTCAAATTATATAACTCAATTATATACCGGAAGTCCATGTTATAAGTTAAGAACTTATAATCCATTTATTTACAAAATCGTTCTTTTAAAACTTCACAAATTATAAATCTTATTACTTATAAGATTTTATTTATAACCTTATTTTCAACATTAACAGAACTCCTTTTAGAATTCCATTATTTCGATTTATAAAATATATATTTTATAAATCTCATCTATAACCCATTTGCTTTTATTCAAAAATCTCAATTAATATGTCAAATCCGATTTATAAGTTAATTACTGATAAATCTTTATTTTACAACGTCTATTCATTTTATAACTTCACAATTTATAAGTCTATAAATTTCGTTCACTTATGAAATCCATTTTTTCCATTTTAACACTTATAAAAACTCGTTTTATAATTCCAGTATTCTTACTTTATAAAATATCAATTTCTTACATCTTTTATATAAATCGTTCATAATATTCAAAAATCCCAATTTAAAATCAAAATCGTTATTTTTAAACTTCAAAAATGGATCCGATGATGCAACAGCACCAATCATCAATCACGACAACAAAACATCACATATCATCATATGATAACAGAATATATCACAATATCTGTAAATAAATCAATACGGTGAGGAATCCAGTCGGATCCCTCCAACTTGTTTCCCTGCATCCACAGATGTTAGCACAATACCAATTCCGTTCCAGTATGGAATATCGCGGTATATGGGTTTAATAAATATTATCCGCTATTATGCGGCGCAATAGGGTCTCATCCGCTATACAATGCGGGAAATCAACTCCAATATATACATATTCCAATATATATATTGCTATATACATAAATAATACAAATTCCACTTAAATGTGAAATTATCGCGGTATATGTTTTTAATAAATAACCTCCGCTTAATAACGGCGTATAATGTCTATTCCAATCAACAACGGATAATAATTCATCATCCAGGCATACAATCAACAATTTTAAATCTAACTATTTAAAATATAAATCGAAATAATTTCGATTGAGTGAGAAGTTCTCACCTTGCTTTTAATAACGGTTGCAGCGTTTTATTTCGGATAAAATTAAACAGACGTTTAATTTTACTCAAAATTTTCACTGACTCCAAATGACTCCAAACCAGCTCCATTGCGTAGTGCTCGTCAAAACGAAGCCAACGCAATTCGTTTCGTCCAAAATGGACCTCGTATGAAAGAGTTATGATGTTACTAAGATCACACGATTTAATATAAACGATTTAATATAAATCAATTTTTTTACAATTTAATTAATTATTTTTAAACCTCCACTATTCCAGGCCGTTGATCTCCTTTATGCTAATCTGGGCCGCTACCTGCTTCATCTCCAAAATGCAAAAAACACGTTCGAACAACCCATGCTTGCCGCCGATCAAACCTAACCCACGCGCCACCCAAAGATGATCGGAATTCGATCATCTTCTGCCAAAACACGCGCCCCACTCCCCCTCACCAACGCCCCAGATCCATTCAAACTCAGTGGTCCCCATGCATGTGAAAACGTGCATGAAGTCGCGGCCTTCACGAGCAATTTGCCACGAATCTACTCCACTAAACAAGATCATAGCCGTATAGGATTGAAAGCTCTCATCTAGATCTAGAAGTTAGTAGTTGAAATGTTTTCGAATCGATTCGTGGATAAAGAGAAATTAAGAGAAGAACGAGGAGAATTTCTGGCCTTTGAAATTATAAGCGGCGGCCACTGTAAAGGGCTAGGGGTTGGAGCAAATGGAAGAGGATGGGTCCTTTTATAGAAAATATCGGAAAACACTATTCATCCCTAAATTTCCGAACTCCAAATCGAGCGTGCCGGCTGGCGTTTCTAAGGTTTACCCCGTGTTCCGAACACAATGGAATGTGTTTCGGGAGCTAATTCGATCATCCGTGCGAGTTATGGAATTAAACGATCGATTTTAAATTAAACCGATTTAAACCGATTTCGATGCGTTTTGGCTTGCCCCGGACAAACGGTACATCCGATTGATACAAAATTTGAAACCATACAATAATATCACATTATGGATCCAATAAAACTAGTTTCGTTGAAATCCGAGACTTTTTGAAAAATGACTATTTTTAACTCGCCAAATTAATATTAAAACAATTTCGATGCGTTTCGAGCTGCCACGGTCAAACGACAACTCCGATCGCTACGAAAATTGAAATCTGACAATAACAAACTATTACGGATCCAATGGAACTAGTTTCGTCCAATTCTGAGACTGTTCGAAAAATGGCTAATTTCACTAGTCGATTAAATATTAAAATATTCAATTTCCACAGATTAACTTAAAATTCAATTTTAAAAGTTCTATAACATCACTATAACTTCAATATGATTTAATATAACTTTATAAATCATTTTCATTCACATTTAATCCAGATTTCAATTATTTCTGGAATTTCAAATATTAAATTATCGATTTAATTACACAATTAAATCCAATTATTCGAAATTTTAAATTATTCGACTTATTAATTCTACTTATTAATATTTAAAATCAATTAAATATTCGAATTTTAATTGACAGAAATTCTGGGTCGTTACATTTAACTTTGGCTATATAGTGTTGAGTTTTATCTACTTCGACATTATTCTTTACAGCATGTTTTCGAAGAAGGCAACGATGTCGCCTATTTTCACTTTGACTCTAATGAGGCTGCATTTTAATGGCTATAGTGACGCTGCCTATTTTCCTTAAGGCATTGATGCCAATACTCATCGATGTCGATACCTACCTTTTAAGTCTCTGTACTATGCAAACCAAGTTTTGTACTATATAATGTCGACACTCTATGAAGTGCGACATATAGGCTAGCGGCCCTATGGCCTTTTATTTTATAAATGAATGGCTTTAAGATATTTTCATATTGAAGAAGGGCGATGACTTAAAGGTGATACTGATGTCGAGCTTTATCAATATACAAGATTTATTGTTTTGGCCATATGGCTTATGTATTGAGGAGCGAAGTCCTCCAATTGATTTTGAGATTCATCAATGTTGTTTTATAAAAGCATATATCATGTCATAAACATTTTGAATAAAGTAAATGGCTATAATTTTCCTAGTTTTAAAGGTAGGATTTCAACAGTAAAATTATTTATAAAGATATATGTTTTCATGGAAATATAAAGGGTATTCAACCCAGAATTTTATTAAAGAGATTAGTGTTCTTATCATCTTTAGATAAATTGTGAAATGATGAATTGACACAGAGATTAGAAAACCAGATAGGACTAGTGTACTTTAGTTGTTAGTCCCTAGCTGATATTAGTCTATTCCAGTTTGTAGGATTTGTCATGGGTAAGACTAAAAGTAAGTTTACACATAGAAAGGAATGCACAAGGATGAGTTAAGTTATTGGAGAGCCCGTAAAACCATTAGGTTCAAAGTGACCCAAGAACTGTAAGTTTCTAATAGACTGTTTAGTTGTTTTCTAGTAGTATGTTAGGAAATTTGATTTATCTGGTAGGCCCGAATTAGCTATAGGTTTGTAGTTACTCTGAGAAAATTATGGTGCTCGGATAGATGGTTCATTTACTTAGATAGCTTGGTCATGATTACCCATGTTGCATGAATGCATATTGTTGTTTTTATTGTCTATTTTAACTATTGTGGTTGCAGAAGTTTGATTTGGAAAAGATACATTTTAAAAAGGGATATTAATGAGGGGAAAACCTATTCTGCTAGGGACATGGTCTCACTTGATATTCATAAAATCAAGATGGCATATTATTATTCACGCCAGGCTTATTGTCCGACTCGCATTTATATTTTCCCTTAAACTCTGGGTGCTCAAAATTTGATTTGAGTAGGTTGAGAGTAAGGGTTTATAGATTAAGTAGGTTTTGGAAAATAAAGCTTTCGGAGACGTGCAGGAGGCAAAGCTAGCTATTTTAGAGTCTATCTTTATATATTATTTATTTGATGCATTGAAGTTATTTTAATGAAATGTATGTAAAGTCGGATGTTAGAACTTTCTATTAGTAACTCTGATCAACTAAGTAGGCATTTTCATATGTCGCACTTGGAGTATTTTGTAATAACTATATTTTATCTGAACTTGGGCAATGTTTGGGATAATGCACTGAATATGAAATTATGTCTTTGAAATGAAATAAGAAAGTTTGTTTTTAAATTTTGTATTTTAGAAAATTTCATATTCTTGTGCTTCGATTATCTATACAATTAACGTATCCGCATTTGGTCACCAGAAATTAATACTATAGACGACTGCAACATCTGTGGCAGTTAGTTTTTGGTCTCAAAATGAGGGATGATACACCTTGGTACCAAAGCATAGGTTTATGTAAAACTAAAGAATTTTGAACTTTGAAATATGTTTTGAAAACATAATCCAGAATTAGAGAATAAGATTGGGTTATGGGATAACGCTATAGTAACGTACTTGTATTTGCTATAGATGGAATCCCGGTAGACAAATAGCTGCAAATGTAGGTGAAAGAACACCATCGGTTTGTATGGGAGCAAGGTATCAGCTCTTTGTCAATATGATGCTTGTAGAAGCTGCTGCTAGTTAATTTGAGGAAATGCTAAAGGAGTGTATCGTGAAGTGCCAGTTGTCAACAACTATGCTGTACTTAGTAGAGATTACGCAAGGCTTGGAGGGAAGCCATTCATTGGAACGTAGGATGCAATTAAAGCGGATAATTAGTTTCTTCGTTGTGAAAGGATTTTTGTTGATCTTGGATTGAATGACAAACAAAATAGGATATTGGCGTCCAAGTAACTATAAGGAGCTGCATTGTGTTGGTGGAATAGTGTGACTGCTGAGGTAGCAGAGGAAATTTTGACTTGGGTAGAGTTTAGAAGTAGGTTCGAAGAGAGGTTTATATTGGAAATTTCCAAGTTAACTTTGGTTAGAAAGTTTGTTGAGTTAGTGCAAGAAGACAAGACTATGCTAGAATATGCAAGCAGGTTTGAAGAGTTATCCAGATATGGGTATGCTAAAATGGATCTTTGATTAAGAGAAACAAAAAGTTTATCCGTGGATTGAGACCAGAGCTTATGAGAGCAACCTTGTCGTACATCAAGGATCCATGTGAGGTGGTAGTGGGGATGGCATTGATGAATGAAGAGATGCTTTCTTTGTTCAATAATAACAAGCCAGTAGAGTTAGAGTGGACAGAATCAGAAGAGGAAGTTCTTCCAGAAAAAGGGAGCTCAAAAGTACGGAAATGCTAAGAAAGGAAAAGCAGTCAATGGAAGAATGGGTGTCAAGAACGTGTGTTACAGGTGTGACAAGAAAGTGCATTTTGTGAATGGGTGTCGTCAAGGGAATGGAAAGACAGTCATTGGAAGAAAGAACATCAAGTTTTAATTATGACCAGATCTGACATTACAAGAATCAGTGCGAGGAACTAGCTGAGGTTGAGAAAGGGAAAGTGTTTTCTTGGGAACCTGCTATGTAATGACCCTAATTTTGACTAACATTATTTAGAACATTTAATTGGATAAATTAAATGAAATAAGGTAGATAGTTAAGCGATTGAGATTTGTTAATTAAGGAGCTGTACCTTAGTGAATGTATTAGCAAAAGAGATTTAAATAAGTAGGAGGAATATGGTAAGATTAAAATGGGAATAGCATTTGTTCCTATACCCTAAACCCTACAATTTTTCATTCCTCGTTCATTTTAACTTTCAAAACAAAACTAAAATGTTAAAGAACTCAGCGGGCCACCATTAAGAGAATTCAAGGAGAAGAAAAGCTAGGATTCAAGTAGAAAGCTTAAGCAAATCAATCTAAAGGCAAATCTTAAACTTCTTAACACAAAGCCAAGGTGAATAATTAGTTTACATCTCTTTTTTGATGAATGATTTAGGTTTAAAGGTAAACCCATTTTCTTTCATAAGTATATGCCATGTTATAGTGATTTAATGATTATATACTTTAAGTTGATGATTTATAGAGATTTAATAAGTATTTTATGATATGTTTAGATTAGAAAACTTATCATATGACATCCGATTGAATTGAGAGTTAGATATGATATGGGAATCATTATTTTAGTATTGGATTTCAGGTTTTATAATTTTCCAAGTTAGTATGGATTTATGGTGGATTTTGTAATTTTAGAAAATGATTAATTCAGTTTTAAAATTTTTAAATGGTAATAATATATTTTAAGGCCCAAAAGTTTGGATGGGGAAAAGAATGGTTAGTTTGGTTTAATTTGATTTTTGGGGATTTTTCCTAAGTGTTTAATTATGGTAATAAATTATTTAGGTTGAAGGGCTTAAATGTTTTCATTGTTTTAAGAAGAAGAATGGGTTATTTGCTAAAATGTATTCAATTGTTCAATGCTGAGTTCGACGGCTTTTTGGAAAACAATCCTGGTAAAGTGTTGGTAACCAATCATATTTTGGTAAATTATGTCAGTTAAGTGAAAAGGAATTAGCTTAAAAGGTATAAAATCAGTTTTAAATTAAATTATAGCTTTGCCACTTACCATGCTTGCTTCCGTCACCATATTCCGGCTTGAAAACTTTTCAGACCCATTCAAAACCAATGCACACGGTATCACGCATTTGGTACGTAATGTTTTGGAGAAAGGCGGAAGGATATGATGATGTCGAAAGTATGCTTGTGGAAGGGTTGAAACCATTTTTATTTTCTTTGGAACCCATTGACCAGTCCTTGTTCTAAAAGTATGCTTTCGAAAGGGTTGTCGCATTTGAACTCCTTCGATACCCTAACTACCATACCAATTCTTCTACCTTAGTTAGAGGCCTCTTTTTGTAACCTCAAAACAATGTATGTGAAAGGGAGGCTATCGCTTATGTAGCTTCCGCATACCGTGGAAGCCACCTTCCCCAATGCTTTTGAAAGAGTAGCATTCAAACGTATTCCCCTTTTATACTTTATGTTTGTTTTGTTTTCAAACTATGGTTTTGAAAGTAGTACTTTTAATTGGTTTCGAAGCTATGCTTCCATGATTTCTTACTTAAACCCAATGCCTAAGAAAGATATGTATCAAGTGTTTCGAAAGGTATGTTTCAAGTGCTTCGATAGGTATGTTTCAAAGTGTTTCGAAAGGTATGTTTCAAGTGTTTTGAAAGGTATGTTTTAAGTGTTTTGAAAGGTACCTTTCAAGTGTTTCGAAAGGTATGTTTTAAGTGTTTCGAAAGGTAAGTTTTAAGTGTTTTGAAAGTTATGCTTCAAGTGTTTCGAAAGGTATGTTTTTAGTGTTTCGAAAGCTATGTTTCAAGTGTTTCAAAAGGTACGTTTAATGGTTTCGAAAGAGGATGTCTATTATTTTAAGTAATGATTTCGAAAGGTTTATTTCCAATACATTCGAAAGGAAGGTTTTGGCCTTTCAGCCTAATGTTTCAAGGTTAAAGTATTTATCTTTTTTTGAAGGGATAGATAACCCTATTGATTTTAAGTTTTCATCAACATTGTTTTATGTAAAAAAACATATATCATGGCATATCTATTTTAAGTAAAGCAAAGAGTATATTTTCCTTGTTTAAATATGATTTAAAAGGGTTAAATAAATTTGAAAGAAATTTTTTCAAGGAAAATTGAATAGGGTAGTTGACCCTAATTATATGACTCGGATATCAGAAGACCAGATGACACGAATGTAGGGTCACGCCCTATACTTTAGCTAGTAGCCACTAGCTAATATAAGTTTAAAATTCTAGTGTGTAGGGTTTTGTCATAGGTAAGACTAAAATGATGTTACACAAAAAAAGGAATATATAGAGTAGGGATAGGTTATTTGTTAGCTCGCAAAACCATTAGGATCAGTTAACCCTAGGTGAAGAAAGTTAAGGACAGATTGGCTAGTATTGTGTCTAAATGAAGTTAGAATATATATTATGTCTGGTAGGCCCGAGTTAGCCAATGGTTAATAGTCAGCCTGATATAACTATATTGTTCGGACATATAGTCCATTGATTACCTAATTTATATGCATATATGTTATTGCTATTGTTGTTATAATCAGTTTGGTTGCAGGATTTTGATTTGCAAAAGATATGATTTTAGAAGGATATTATGCGGGGAAACCCGATCCGCTAAGGGCGTGGTCTCACTTAATATCACTAAACTGAGATGTAATAGAATCATTCACACTAGGATTTATGTCTGACTCGAAGTTTATGTTTTCCACTTAAACTCTCGAGTGCTCAAAATTAAATTTGAGTCGATTGAGAGTAACAGACTTTTCAGATTCAGTAGGTTGGACGAATAAGCTTCCGAAGTCGTGCAGGAGGCAAAGCTAGCTATGAGGAGTTATTTAGTATTACTTCCGCTGTGATGTATTTATGACTGATATGTCTATCTATTTAGTTCTCTGATCATCCAATGTGGCATCTTCATTTGTCGCTCTTGGCATATTTTGTAATGATTATGTTTATCTGAACCTAGGAATAGTTTTGGGATTATGTAATTGAATATGAAATATTGATTTGAAACCTACTCAAAAAAGCTATTTTGAAATCTATGTTGATTTTATTTCATATTCATGTGATTCTAATATTATGGATACCACTAACATTACCTTATTTTATCACCGAAAGTTAATACTATAGATGACTATAGCATCTGTAGGGTTAGCTTCGGGCCTCAAATTAGGGGATGTTACAACTTTGTGTCAGAGCATGGGTTTATAAGAACTTAAAAGAAATTTTAAACTTAAATGATTTTCGAAAACATAATCCTTAAGAAATAGGGAAAGGATTGGAGTATGGGATAACGTTATTGTAACATACTTATTTTTTGTATATAACTATACGCTTTATCTCTATTCTTCCATCTTTCTTAGGCTATTCTTCTATATCTTACAAGGGTTCGAATGCAGATTTAAAGGAAGTAAGATATGGATGATAGGAATGGAAGACTTAACCTTGGTGGACGATGCACCACAACTAATGGAAATGCCAAACCGAATAACCCAAGGAATCTAGGTAAGGCACAAGCTGCTAATATGGGTGCTGGAGCACCGCAAGTTGATATAAGAGCTATGTATTAGTTCTTTTTCAACATGATGCAAGATGGAGCTGCTACGGAATTAGTTGGTGAAAATGCTGGAGTAGGAAATTATGAAGCACTGATGGTGAATAACTATGTAGTATTGAGTAGAGACTATGCTAGGCTTGGAAGGAAGTTGTTTGTCAGAACTGAGGACGCAATTAAAGTGAAGAAGTGGTTGCTTCATTACAAAAGGATTTTTGCTGATTTAGGACTTAACGATGAGCAAAAAAGGAGATTAACATCTAGACGGTTACAAGAAGCAGCACTGTACTGGTGGAACAATGTTACCATAGGTGTAGCTGAAGAGGCTATGACTTATGTGCAATTTAGAAGAAGGTTTGAGGAAAGATTCTTGTCAGAGATCGCTAAATCAACTCTGCTTAGGAAGTTTGCTGAGATAGTGCAGGCACATATGACAGTGCTTGAGTATGCTACCAGATTTAAGGAATTATCGAGATATGGTATGCTACAGTTGATATATTTATCAAAAGGAATGAGAAGTTAATCCATGGATTGAGACCTGAGTTTGCTAAAGCAACTTTACCACATATTAGGGATCCATGCGATGTAGTTGTTGAAATGGCTTTGAGGAATGAGGAGATGCTTGCCTCTTTAATAGTAACAAAGTAGTGGAAACTTGAGGTGAGCGGAACCAGAAGAGAAAGTTTATCCACAAGATGGGAGCTCGGAAGAGTGGAGCAGGCAAGAAAGGAAAGACAAAAGTTATCTACTACAAGTTGGATAAGGAAGGGCATTTCACTAACGAATGTCGTTTAGGAGATGGAAAGAAAGTGATTGGGAAGAAGAATTTCAAATGCTTCAAATGTGAACAGATTGGACATTAAAAAGAACCAGTGCAAGGAAACCGTACGGGTCATTGAGGTTATGTATCGATTATCGTAAGCTGAATGAGAAGATGATAATGGACTTATATTTGTTACCTAGAATTAACGATTTGTTCGACTAGTTGAGTGGAGCCAAAGTATTCTCTCAATTGGATTTGGCTACAGGGTTCCCCAAATTATTGGAGCAGCGGATAGTATTCCTTTGACGGCGTTTAGGACTGGATTTGGATAGTACGAATGGTTAGCAATGACGTTCGGACTAACTAATGCACTAGCATTCTACACTGACTTAATGAACAGAATCTTCCGAGAGCATCTGGACAGATTTGTATTAGTGTTCATTGATGACATTGATATTTTTCAAGGTTAAAAGTGATCATGAAGTTCATCTTGGGATAGTTCTTCAGACACTGAGGCAGCATCAGTTGAAGGCAAAGTTTTCAAAGTGTCACTTTTGGAAGAAGGAAGTGAATTTTTTTGTCATGCTATCTTAGAGAAAGGGTTGTCAGTAGATCCGACTAAGATTGAAGTAGTGAATAGTTGAAAGAGACCCGAGATAGTGACCGAGATAAAGAGTTTTCTTTGATTAGCTGGCTACTACAGAAGATTCATTAAGGATTTCTTGAGGATAGCAGTGCCGATGACTAAGCTAACTAGGAAAGAGGTGAAGTATATTTGGACCGATAAATCTGAGGAAGCATTCCAAAATCTAAAAACATTTATTGACTAATGCACCTGTATTAGTTGTTTTGGAAGGGAATCAGGACTTGTCTGTGTCTATCGATGCATATGGAACAAGATTAGGAGCTGTGTTGATGCAAAAGGGTACGGTCATTGCTTACGCTTCTCGATAGTTTAGACCCCGTGAAGTGAGATACCCTACTTATGATTTAGGATTGGCAGCGGTAATCTTCGCGTTGAAAATATGGAGACACTATCTCTTTGGATAGAGATTCGAGTTATATACCGATTATAAGTCCTTAAGATACCTATTCACCGAGAAGGAGTTAAATATAAGATGACATATGTGGTTGGAGTTTTTAGCAGCTTATGACTTTGGTATAGAGTACACACGGGGGAAAGGTAAAAAGGTTGCAGATGCACATAAAAGGAAACATCAGAATGTAATGTTAGCCATGTTGGCCGAATGGAAGGATCTTGAGGCATTGACTACATGTACTGTGCAGTTAAGATGTACTGCTAGTTCTAGTCAAAGTACTGCCATGTTGTTCTGCTTGGAAGTTTGATCGAGATTGATCGAAAAGATTGCATTCTAAGTAGAAAGAGGACCCATTGTTAGCTGAGAAGACTAGAAGGCTAGATGCCAAAATCGAGATTTATGATCTAAAGAATTTTAGTCTTAACCAGTGAGGGTGGTTGAGAAAGAAGGGACAACTATGTGACCCGAATGTTGAAAACCTAAGGAGGTCCTTAGAGGATGTCATTGATCAAAATTTACGATTCATCCTGAGGGGACCGTGATGTATCAGGATATGAGGAGGAGTTTTTATTGAGAAGGTATGAAGAGAGATGTAGGCGTAGGGGTGAGGCAGTGTTTGAACTGTCAACACGTAAAAGTTGAACATCAGAAATCGAGTGAGTTACTTCAGCCTTTGGATGTTCCAGTCTGGAAATAGGATTTTACCTCAATGGATTTCATAGATGGGTTCCCAAGGTCAAATAGAGGAAATGAGAGTATCTGGGTTATAGTGGACAGACTGACTAAAAGTGCACACTTTATACCCATTAAGTCGACCAGAACAACAACAGATTCAGCTAAGTTATTCATGAGGAATATAATTAGACTGCATGGGATAACCAGTAGTGTAGTAAACAGTAGAGATCCCATATTTACTAGTGAGTTCTTGAAGTGTCTACATAAGACTTTAGGTACCAAGCTCTAGATGAGTATTGCTTTCCATCCATAGACAGATGGGCAAACGAAAAGAGTTAACAAAGTCTTAGAGGATTTGTTAAGAGCTTGTGTGCTAGATTTTGGAGGATCATGGGAAGACCATCTACACCTAGTCGAGTTTTCGTATATCAACAGCAATCAGACCGGTATAGGGATGGCACCATTTGAAGCTTTGTATGGAAGGCCATGTGAATCTCTAGTTTATTGGTTAGAGACCGGGGATAGATTAGTTCTTGGTCTGGATTTCGTAAGAGAAGTTGTAGAGAAGATTGAGTTAATTCCGGCTAGTATGAAGGAGGCTTAGTCTAGGCAAAAGAGTTATGATCATAAGAGACGGAAAAAATTAGAACTCTCGGTTGGAGATTATTTTTCCTCAAAGAGTCACCGATGAAGGGAATGATCAGATTCGGTAGATCAAGGAAGTTAGCACCAAGATTCGTTGGACCATTTCCTATTATAGAAAGGATCGAAAAACTCGCGTATAGATTAGAGTTACTGAATAGTTTGGTAGGATTCCGCAATGTTTCCATATTTCTAACCTAAGGAAATGTATTCAAGATCCAGAGACTGCTATTACACCGACTGTGTTAGAAGATCATGTAATGGAACTAGATATGAGTATAGTTTGAAAGCCAGTTCGTATAGTTAAGAGAGATGAGAAGAGACTAAGGAAAAGACAATCATATTAGTCAAAGTCTAGTGGAGTGACGACGAGAGAGACTGTATTTGGAATCCGAAAGCAGGATTAGAGGCACTTATTCAAACTTGTTGATGGTATGTTTTACCTTTATGTTTGATTATTGTGGGTACCTTATCGTAATTTCAAAGACGAATTTCTTTAAAGAGGGGAGTCTATAATGACCCTAATTTTGATTAACATTAATTAGAACGTTTAATTGGCTAAATTAAATGAAATAATGTTGATAGTTAAGGGGTTGAGATTTGTTAATTAAGAAGGAGTTGTACCTTAATGAATATATTAGCAAAAGAGAATTAAATAAGTTGGAGCAATATGGTAAGGGTAAAATGGGAATAACCTTTGTTCCTATATCCTAAACCCTTCCATTCTTCACTCCTAATTCATTTTAACTTTCACAACCAAAATTAAAGGATTAAAGAACTCAACCGACCACCATTAAGGGGACTCAAGGAGAAGAAAAGCTAGGATTCAAGTAGAAAGCTTAAGCAAATCAATCTAAAGGCAAATCTCATCCTTCTTAACACAAAGCCAAGGTGAATAATTAGTTTACATCTCTTTTTTTGGTGAATGATTTTGGTTTAAAGGTAAACCCATTTTCTTTTGCAAGTATATGCCATGTTATAGCGATTTAATAATTATTGCTTTAAGTTGATGATTTATAGAGATTTAACAAGAATTTTATGATATGTTCAAACTAGAAAACTTATCATATGACATCCGATTGACTTGAGATTTAGATATGATACGAGAATCATTATTTTACCAGTGGATTTCAAGTTTTATAATTTTCCAAGTTAATATGGATTTATGGTGAATTTTCTAAGTTTAGAAAATGATTAATTTGGGTCTAAATATTTTAAGTGGTTGAAATATGTTTTTGGTCCAAAAGTTTGGATATAGGGAAGAGAATGGTTAATTTGATTTAATTGATTTTTGGGCATTTTTCCTAAGTGCTTACCTATGGTTAATAAATTATTTAAGTTAAAGGGCTAAAATGTTTTAATTATTTTAAGAAGAAGAATGGGTTATTTGCTAAAATGTTTTCAATTGTTCAATGCCGAGTTCAACAGCTTTTTAGAAAAGAATTTTGATAAACTATTGGCAACCAATCATGTTTTGGAAAATTATGTAAGTTAGATTACAAAGAATTACTTTAAAAGGTATAAAATCAACTTTAAATTAAATTACAGCTTCGTCACTTACCATGCTTGCTTCCATCACCATAATCCCGCTTGTAAACCTTTCATACCCATTCAAAACCAATGCACGTGACATTTGGTACATAGTATGTTCGAGAAAGGCCGAAGGAAGGGATAGTGAAAAACGTATGCTTGCGAAAGAGTTGAAGACGCTTTTATTTCCTTTCGAACCCATTGACTAGTCCTTGTTCTAAAAGTATGCTTTCGAAAGGGTTGCCGCTTTTGAACTCCTTCGATACTCTAGCTACTGCACCAATTATTCTACCATAGTTAGAGGTCGCTTTTTGTAACCTTAAAAGAATGTATGCGAAAGGGTGGCTTTCGCTTACGTACCTTTCGCATACCATGGAAGCCGCCTTCCCCGATGTTTTCGAAAGGGTAGCTTTCGAATGTATTCCCCTTTTATACTTTGTAGTTTGTTTTGTTTTCAAACTATGGTATCGAAAGTAATACTTTTAATTGGTTTTGAAGCAATGCTTGCATAACTTCATACTTGAACCTAATGCCAACGAAAGGTATGTTTGAAGTTTCGATAGGTATGTTTCAAGTGTATCAAAAGGTATGTTTCAAGTGTTTCGAAAGGTATTTTATAAGTGTTTTGAAACGTATGTTTCAAGTGTTTCGAAAGGTATGTTTTAAGTGTTCGAAAGGTACGTTTTAAGTGTTTCGAAATATATGTTTGATGGCCTTGAAAGAGGATGTCTATGATTTTAAGTAATGATTTCGAAATGTTTAATTCCAATACAGTCAAAAGGAAGGTTTTGGTCTCTCAGCTTAATGTTTCAAGGTTAAAGTATTTATCTTATTTCCAAGGAATAAATAACTATAACAACCCTGGTTTTGGTGATTACCTGTAATATTAAATTATAACGATGGTTATAATTTAATATTGAAAATAAAATAAATTGGAGATGAAGAATTTGGTTAAAATAGTTTATTTCAAATAAACAATGAGTTTTGGAGAATAATTGGAAATTTAAGATTGTCTGGATATGAATTTGGTTGAAAATTGGGAATTTTGGTAAGATGTTAATTTTGATTTATTTCAACATTAATTTATTGAAAAAGATGTAAATTGTTGAAAATAAAGTTTTAAAAACTTTATTTTGATGGTTTGAAAAGAAAATGAACATTTTATGGTTTTATTTGGATAAATGCAATAATTTTGTAAATTATTGCCAATATTGGATTTTTATTAATTTTTAATGTAGTGTTTAATTTAGTATGAAGTATTTTATAAATAAAAAGATAAAACATTGCTTAAAAATAATGTTTGGATGTAAAGTAGAGATAACATGATTTGTTGTGTTTGTTTTGATAAGAAAATAATTTTTGTATAAATTTTTATGCTAAAAATGATGTTTTATGTAAGAAAGGTTGAAAATTGTGATGTTTAAGTAAAAATATGGTTTTAATAATAGAAACTAATTTTTATAGCTAAAATAATTTTTATTTTGTTGTGAAACATTTTAGCTTACATAAACTTTTGTTGTAGAAATTTATTTGGTTTTAATATATGAAAATATGAGTGTTTATAATAGGAAAAGAGTTAAAACATGTAATTTACATAGAAAATTTCTCCAAGTATTGCTTTGGGCTAGTGGGTATGGGTTTGAATCCAATACCCATCTTTAGAAGCCTCAGGAGAAGAGAAAAAAAATTTGTAAGTTACTTTTCTTTTCATTTGTTTCTTCTCCAACATATAAAACAATTGACAGTAAAAAGAAAATGGCCACCTCCTTGTCAAATTGAATTCTTACTCCATAACTAGCTGAAATTAGAGTATAAAAAAACAAATAAAAGCATAAAATAGGTAATCACAACCAATACTTCAGATTATTTCGTCAAATTGTAATCTTGAATAGAGAATTGTCTGTAACTTTTCTTGCTTATGTTTGCATGCTTCGGTTTTAGCTTCTATAGGTTATTGAGGGCTTCTTTGCACCCGGAAGCTTGTTTCTTTTATCACAAATCGCTGTAAATCCTTGCTAAGGTGAGTAAATCTCACAATTTCTAACTCTGAGCATGTTTTGTGAAAGATATCTGTAGATTTGAGCTCTCTGTAATTGTTTTTTCGGTAGTTGTAAACTTTCTGTAAAAACTATTTCCGGTTGCTACTTTGGGTGTTCATTACTTTCTATTTTGGCCATGAAATTATGCCAGATCTTTTCTGAATTGTAGTGTGAGTGTTGTACTTTGTTCTTACAAAAATTCATTGTCTAATTCATCTTGTAGAGGTCAGAAATTTCTATGCAAATTCAAGTTGGGAGAGGCAAAACTGCCTGCACAAAAATGCGTGGCCTAGGTCGACCCTTCATCCACATAGGTCGACCCTAAGGTCGACCTATGCTTCAACCAGGTCGAACTGGGGGTCGACCTGGGCACTGTTTTGGTGCCTGCTTCATTTTATTGTTCTACTACTTTTTGCCTCTCGTTCCAGCGACTTTTCCACTTGATTCTTGCGTTGTTTTGTGACATTTTCGAAGGGCTATATCCTATCAACAGGCATGCCAAAAATTTTAGATGATCCGAACTCCGGATTGATGAATTTTCAAGATGTTTTCGTGTGATGATTTTCAACATTTTCTATGTATTCTTTTGTTTTTGAGCATAAATTTTCTAGAATAATTTTGAAATGGTTTCTATAATTGAAATGGCTTTGAAATAAATGTTTTACAATATTTATAAATTATTTTTACTTATTTTAAAGCTATTAAAAATAAGAATATTTTTATATTAAAGAGAATTTGTAAAGTAATGATTTTATATTTTTTTAGAAGTTGTTTTATAAACTAGCTTTCTTATAGAAAATTATTTTCTATATAAAAATACAAGTTTTTACCTTTTCAAGAAAATGAGATTGAGATGGCTAATCTTTGGCATATTTTGAAATGTATAGTCACCTTTTGGTGCAATTTGTGATGGCTTTTTTTTGGCATTTATTTGAGTTATTCTATCTCCTATTTAGGAGTTCTAGATGATAAAGCCATTAATTGGCTAATATTACTTGCCGATGAGATGAAGCAAGTTATGGTTTGGGAAAACCATCGTGATGTCTTTTGGTACTTGCCGATGAGATGAGGCAAGATATGATTTTCTGAGATTTATGATTTTGATGATGATGTTTTCTAGTGTGGCATTGACTAGCAGTTAGTAAACCGTTAAGTAAGAAAGTGAGGTATGGGACGCACATTAACACTTTTCGGGTTCCTATATGAGAGTTTGTGACACATTCACGATGTTATGCCTATACTATAGACCTTTAGGTCATCACGATGTATTACAACTTCGGTTGTCACGATGTATTACGACTTCGGTCGTCACGATGTATTACGACTTCGGTCATCAAGTGGGAGGTACCTAATATATATAGTACTGGACACGAGGATAGCAGGTGCAGCAATTCTTCGACATGCAATCGGGGATCTGGCCAGTCTGGGTTTTTTTGAGTGTTGATGTTTTATGATTTCACCATTTCGAGATGACTATTATTTATATTTATAGCCTAGAGCTATACGAGATTTCATATGTATGGTGATTTCACTTATGGGATTTTGAACTCATAATCAAGTTCCACGAGTATGAGATTTATGAGGTTTATGTGGTTTCTTTTTGAGACTTTATACGATTCTATCGGGATTTATATTTCAAGAGGCTTTTAAAAAGGAAACAACCATGTTGAATAAATGTCATTTATGAGTTGTTTCTTAAGATAACTTATGTATTCCATCACTTCAAAATTTAACAGAATTATATTTATATTTCATTCCTTTTTTATTAAAGGAATGTTTCCCTTATGAAAAATATATTCCCTTTATCATTTGCTAATATTCATGTTCAAGACACTGACATGTGTGTTCATTACTAGGGTCAGACCGAGTTGCAGGTTAGGTTGCTTGCCTTTGTTTAGCTGTTATCTTTGGACCCGTCCATCGACTTTTGGACTTGATGCCTAGTTTTATGTATTATATTTTGTGGTGTACTTAGCTATGTATATTCATTTTTAGGGGATATGATGTGTGTGTATATATATATGTTCTAGATTGTATCGTCAACCACATATGACACTATGTATTGTACCTGATGTATGTATATGTATATGTGACTGTGTTTATTGTTATGTGATTTGTGACTTTTATTGCTATTGTATTTTGTTCTGAATCGATCCTGTAGCCAAAATAGTATTGTATTAGATAAGAATTTAGTATATCGAACCACTTAAAATGAAATGAAGAAAAAAAATGATTACCTTATCGACATACTTAGAGCTTATATAATACAAGACTATGATGGTCGCTCCTAAACAGCCCTATTCTTTGCACTAGCAGGCAGTATTACCTAGTAATACTCTTTGTTAGTGTGGGTCTTGGGGTGGGGCTTCACAGCTTGTATTAGAGCGAAATTTAGAACAAAATGTAATAAACAAAGAACAGTATACACAATTACAATACATCAAGTATAATACGAGTGAAAACATCATCCCTAATCGAAGATGTTTCTAACTTGTCCTTAACCTTTTCGAGTCCTTTGGGGATAGATAAGAAGGAATACGTCTAGGAATGTAAATTTTAAATTCCATAGTATTCCTTATTTTATGAATTGAATTGATAATATCTACCCCTATGAATAATTCTGTCTTATCTTAACTTTCAACTCACTGCTGGAAGAGGAAGTGGTCGCACTTCGGATGCTAAGCCGTCCAGTGGCTCACGTCCTGAAGGTGTGTTTATGTTGACCGATCAGATTTTAGAGCTTATTCGGAGCACTCAGCCTCCAACTCGTTCTTCTCCTCCGCGCAAATCCGTATTTGCACGCATGTGCAGTGACTTCACCCATCTAGGAGGCAAGCCATTCAAAGGCACGGAGTCAGTTTTAGAGGTCCAGGCATGGCTCCGTACATGCGAGCGCATATTTACTCGCATGGAGATTTCTACTTCTCACCGCGTTCTTGCCGCATCTAGTATGTTGCAAGAACATGCATTGGATTGGTATGAATTGCTTGTGACATAGATTGATGAATCTACTTTAGAGTGGGAGCAATTCAGAGAGAGATTCGAGCTTAAGTTTGTTCCAGAGTCTGAGAAGGCTATTCTAGCTCGACGTTTCCTTGACCTTAAGCAAGAGAAGTCGACTGTTTCTGAGTATGTGGCATCTTTCGTGGCCTTGTCCAAATATGGTCTCGAGCATATTAGCACTCCTTATAAGAAGAACCACAAGTTCATTTCTGGCCTTAAGAAGCACTTGAAGAAATCCCTTATGCTTCAGCTCAAATTATCTTTTTAGGAGCTTGTGGACTCGGCCCTTCACCTCGAAGACGTCGAGAAGGAGAGGATAGTGATGTTGAGAGAGAGGTTTGGAGAAATCCGAATAAGAAGCATTTTCCTTTCCACAAATCCAAGCCATTCCATCCTAGTAAGAAGAAGAAGCAAGGCGGTTCTAGTTCTCATTCTCTTGTAGCACCCCCTTCAGCTAAAGTTGTGGCGTGTTACAACTATGGCTCTCGCGACCATCATATGAGAGAATGTCCTAACCCCAAGAGATGCCTTTATTACAAGAAAGAAGGACATTTGATCTCTTCGTGTCCTAAGAAGGAAAAGGGTTCTAGCTCGGGGAATCTTAATGTGGCAAAGGCTTTTGGTAGTCCATCTCAGCCTCGAGGTATATCTTCTTCTATTCTGGAGGGTTCTATTTTATTCCATGACCGATCTATTCGAGTTCTCTTTGATACGGGTGCGTCACATTCATTCATATCAAAGGAACTTGTTGATGCCATACCTTTGGATGTTTCTTACTTGGTTACTTCTTTAAGGATCGCGAATCCTATCAGGGGATCCACGACCCTTAGTATGCTATGTGAAGATGTTGAATTGTTTATTTGTGGATTTCCTTTCCGTGCGAATTTGCAAGTGATTCATTTCCTTGGGTTTGATATGATTTTGGATATGGACTGGCTAGTTCGATACGAGGCCAGGATTCTTTGTTCTGAGCGAATTATTTAGCTTCGACATCCGATTCACCAGCTTAGCTTTCTCTTATTATTTGGAATGTCGATCATGATTCCGAAGCATTCTTATTTGCACTTAAGTCCAAAGATGAGGAAGAAATATATAGGATTCTTGTTGTGAGTGACTTTCCTGATATTTGAGCCTGTTTTGGGTTTGCCACCCAAGCGGGCTATCGAGTTCCGCATTGACCTCATTCCAAGCGCACAACCAGTTAGTCATCCTCCCGCGAGGATGTCTACAAAAGAAAATGAGGAACTCAAGAAGCAGCTTTTAGAACTTGAAGGAAAGCAGTTTGTTCGATCTAGTTCTTAACCGTGGGGAGCCGTGGTGGTATTCGTAAAGAAGTCCGATGGGACTCTTAGGCTATACGTTGATTATCGCAAGCTTAATGAGTTAACCATCAAGAATAGTTGTCCATTGCCCAGGATCGACGACATGTTCGATCATTTGAGTGGCGCTAAGGTCCTTTCCCAGCAAGACCACGCCATAGGATTTCATCAGCTTCGAGTTGCGGAAGACAGCATTCCTCTTACAGCATTCCGCACTCGATATGGATCTTATGAGTGGCTCGTCATGCCGTTCGGTTTGACAAACGCTCCTGCTTACTTCGTCAACCATATGAATCGAGTATTCCGGGAATATCTCGATAAGTTTGTTCTTATGTTCATCGATGACATTCTTGTTTATTCTAAGTCTGAAGCCGATCATGCCTATCATCTGAGAATTATATTGAGTTCTCTTCGATAGCATCAACTCAAAGCAAAATTTTCTAAGTGTCACTTTTGGGAATAGCAAGTCAAATTTTTAGGCCATGTTGTATCTTCTAAGGGCATTTCGTTCGATCCATCTAAGATCAACGCCATTCAAAATTGGAAAGGGCCTGAGAATGTCACTCAGATTCGTAGCTTCCTTGGATTGGCGGGTTATTACCATCAATTCATGAAAGACTTTTCCGCATTGGGGTTCGTTTGACTAGCCTTACAAGAAAAGGTGTTTGCTTTATCTGGTCTGATAAGTGTGAAGCTTCTTTTCTGAAATTGAAAGAACTTCTCACTAATGTTCCTATTATTGTGGTTCCCGAAGGGAACCAAGATCTAATTGTCTATAGCGATGCCAGTCATTGTGGCATCGATGCTGTTCTTATGCAGAAGGATCGGGTAGTTGCCTACGATTCAAGGCAATTACGTTCGAACGAGGTTCGGTACGCTACCCATGATTTAGAGCTAGTCGCCATTGTCTTCGCATTGAAGATATGGCGCCACTATCTATTAGGTGAACACTTTATTCTCTTTACCAACCACAAGCCACTCAAGTATTTGTTCACCCAGAAAGATCTCAACATGCGACAGCAACATTGGCTCGAATTCCTTGCTTCTTATGACTTCGATATTCAGTATAACCCAGGCAAGGGGAATCGAGTTGTTGATGCCTTGAGTCGAAAGCAATCAGCCATTGTTTCCATGATGCTTGCAGAATGGAAAGCTTTAGAGACTCTATCTATGTGTGATATTCGAGACCGTGCTTTTACTTCAGACTCTTCTATTTTATTATGTAGCTTGGACGCTCGTCCTAGCTTATTAGATCAGATTGCCGAGGCACAGCAGCAAGATTCCGATACTTCCTCTCTTATTCAGAAGTGTAAGTCTGAATCCCGCAATGATATTGAGATGAGGGATTTCAACATCGATAGCAATGGATGTCTTCGAAAGAATAACAGATTAGTCCTGCCTTCTATTCCAAAGCTTAGGCGGGACATTCTAGCCGAGTGTCACCGTTCTGAGTACACTATCCATCCAAGCAGCAGTAAGATGTATGATGATATGCGTCGCTTGTATTACTGGGAAGGCATGAAACGTGACATGGCAAGTTATGTAAGTAATTGCATGACTTGTCAACTCATTAAGGCGGAGCATTAGCAACCCGGTGGTCTTCTTCAGCCTTTGGAGATCCCGTTGTGGAAGTGGGACCAAATCTCTATGGATTTCGTTGATGGCTTACCTCGTTCGAGGTCGGGCCATAACAGCATCTGGGTTATTATGGACCGTCTTACCAGGTCCACACATTTTATTCCTATTAAGTCTAATAGGACAACCTCTTATCCACCGAAGCTCTATATTAAAGAGATCGTGTGATTGCGCGGTATCCCTAGTTCTATTGTGTGCGATCGTGATCCACTCTTCACGAGTCACTTCTGGCAGAGTCTACAGCAAGCTTTGGGCATAAAGCTTAATCTCAGCACTGCTTACTACCCACAGTCTGTTGGACAGACTGAGCGGGTGAATCGTATATTGGAAGATTTGCTTCGTGCTTGTATTCTTGATTTTGGAGGTAGTTGGGAAGATCATTTCCCTTTGGTCGAATTCACTTATAATAACAGCTACCAATCTTCTATCGGCATTGCTCCTTTTGAAGCCTTATATGGAAGGCCGTGTCGTTCTCCATCTTGTTGGCTTGAGTCCGGGGAAAAGCTGATTTTAGGCCCTGAATCTATTCAAGAAGCATCCGAGAAGATCAATCTTATTAGAGAGAGAATGACACTAGGACAAAACTGGTCATTTGTGTCGGTTGTGTAACCCCTGTTGTGTCGGTTTTACAACCGACTTAAATGAAGACGACACAAAAGACATTTTTCTGTTGTGTCGGTTGTACAACCGACACAAATATCAATTATTTGTGTCGGTTGGTAATAGAGAACCGACACAAAACTATGAACAGTTGTGTCGGTCTTTCTAATAGGACCGACACAAATCAGCTTGTATAGTGAAGCAAACCGCCGTTTATTGTGTCGGTCCTTTAAGAAAAACTTTTTCAACCGACACAATTGATATGCAGCTGTATTGGTTCCCTTTGAAGTAACAACCGACACAAGTTATATCTGAAGCAAAAAAAAATATTATTACCGTTTAAGATTATAAAAACAGTATGAAATTGAATTTTAATTTTTTATAAACAAACGTTACTATGAACTGATTGAACAAAAAATATAATTATATTATCCATCAACATAATTCTTGTTTACAGAACAAAATAGAATATAATCTATCACAAACATAACGTACATAACAAAATACCAATGTACGTTACAAAAGATTAGCGTACACAACAAAAAACAACTACATCCAATTATACATGATATAACTAGCTAAATTTTGGGTTGTACAACCCACACATACATTTCTTCCCCTGCCACTTCACAAAACTGCACTCATCACCACTGTTCAACTGTGCTACTGCTCTCTGCTCAACCTCTCTGCCAAATACTTCAACTACAACATCACGTTGCCCATTGCAAGCCTTCAATCCAACCAGTTCACCCATCATAGTACCCACAAGCACAAACCACCATTCCCACTACCTTCTCACCTCTGTCAACAGTTTACTTCACCCATACAAACCATCACTTATACAAACTTCAACCAAACTTCACAACTGCCACTGTCCACAATCCTCTACATCACAACTGTATAGGCCATCTTTGACACTACTTAATTGCTTTCTGACCACATCATTTCACACTTTTGCCTTCACATCACACATTCAACATCACACTGAGCCGAACTACTCTACCACCATACCCACTTCTACTACAACACTCACTATACACTTTATTTCACCCACCCACTATACAACCATTCATCTTCATCCTGCCAAATTACTGTCAAGTTCCAACCATTCAACCACCTGCACAGTGATACAACATCATCAACCTACTGCTGCATTTACATTTCCATCCACATCCATCTCTTTATATCACTGCTACTCCTCTGTGCATATAAGTCTTTCCCTGCAACTACCTCTAACCACACTAGTGAAGTGTGCACACACCCCCAACCTTAACATCAGACCACCACAAACCAAAAGATATTGTCCAACTCCATATCCATTCATCTACCTAAACAGTAATATATACCTCCACCAACCATACCCCTTATTCACTGTTCCTACTGACAACCATCTTCTATTGCTGCCAATAGCCCCAATTCCATCAACTTGCCACCAATGTCATAATCCAGAAGCACTGCATTGCCTTGCTTCTCCACTTCAACCAGACCATACATCAACCAGAACTCTTCCATTTCCAGACTTCCAGCCATAACAATCAAATACATTTGGTGGTCAGATGTATTGTAGTTCTCATGTTATAATCAAGCAAGCAGTAACATATAATATCATCTTCTTGTAATAGTGAACCTGCAAGATGCAAGAAAAAGGAAATTGATCAGGTGCAAGTATAATCATACATAGAGCAGTAGCATAATAATAATTTGAAATTGCTTAAATAAATATTAACCTTCAGTAGTTTTTGAGACATTCTGCCAAATAAGAAATTCGGCAAACATCCAGATTGAACTATTTTTAAACCCATTTTCAAGCAATATTGGGCTGAAATGTATACATTAATGTTGACACTGAAAGTATTCCAAACCGATGCTTAATGTTGACACTGAAAAATTAAACTATTTTTAAACCCATTTTCAAGCAATACAGGCTAAAATGTATACATTAAAAGATAAAATTTGAAATATGTACCAAAATTGCTCCTTCTGTTTGTGGATTTTCTCCCCTCCAAGAGTTCTTTTTTTCTTCTTTTCCACTGCACAAACACAATCAAATACACATATGAAATTACAACCTATACCGTTACCATTTCTAATGACTACCGAGGTAACAAATCCACACCAATAATAATTTGATCTACACCCAACATTGTTGGTCTTGCTCTAGCTAGGTTTCGTCTATCTTGTTCTCGTTGATTATTTCCATGTTGTGAACAAAAACTGTATATATAAACTATTCAAAATCATACTCAAGTTATAAATATACAAATATATATTAATATCTTTAGTCGAATGTCACGAGCAGGCTTAATGGCCAATGCAAAGAAATGGATGTGAACAAGCTATAGGAAACATCAATACAAGCTACAAAAATTTTCTTTAAACAATATTTTTAAAAATCAATATATCTAACACCGATACTCTGTACCATTCGAATATATACAAAATAAGATATATTCATTTACCTCAATGCAACAGAGAGGAGATATGAAGCAAGAAGAGAAGATTTCCGCCGAGATGGAAGCTACGTGTGGCCGTGATGATACAGGCGATGCGGTGAAGACGCAGGGCAGTGGGAGGAGCGGTCATGACTGCTTCGGTGATGGCTCTCTGCCTCGGCTGGGAAGTAGTTGCGGGGAAACGTGGGTTCGGTCGCTAGAGAGGGTGACGATGGTCTGTACGGTGGTGGCAGGTGGATAGGTAATGCGACCGTTCTAGGTGATGGAGGCGAGCCTAAACATTTTTTCAATCAATTCAAACACAGCAATCAATGGTTAAATTTTTTGTTCCATCTAGCATAATTAAGCAATAAGAGCCGAGGCCTAAACATTTTTATTTAGCAAAGGAGTTTCATCAGAAATTAAAACAGCAAGTAAACGAATTTATACATTACAATTATTGAGATGAGTAGCTCCAGGCAGATTGCAGTTCTAAGCAGGCGATTATTTTTCGACATCAGATATCATTTCCAGATCTGGACGCGAGCATTTCTATCTTTCAAACAAAGGGAATAACATCTAGTCTTTGACATCTTCAGTATAAATCATGGCCATTCCTTCGTTCTTTTTTGCAAGTGAGAATTCGAAAGTAAAATTTGTACAATCGTGTTCAAATGAGAATTAAATTGAACCGCGCAGTGTTAAAAAAGGAATTAGCATGAAAAGATTGCGCTAATGTCCATTATAGAGCAGAGGGAGAAATAAAGTTTGTAGCGGTTAGGTCTTCGAAGAATTACCTTTGAGGGACTTTTTGAGGGAGGAGGGGAGAGTGAGGAAGGAGTCGTTGGCGTTGAGGGGATCGGAGAGGGGGAGGGAGGAGAGGAAGGTGTCCAGGCCTGGAGGTGGCGAGGCGGAGATTAGATTTAGGGTTTGGAAGAGGAGAAGAATGAGAATTAGGATTTTAGACATGATTTACGAATTAGTCAGGAATTATTGGGGTTCGCGGGAAAAGATGGGGCGGCTGAAATGGATTTGGGGGGAAAAGTTGTGTGCCTATGGTGTCGGTTTTTGGACAACCGATGCTATTGTATTTAATTGTGTCGGTTGTTCAAACAACCGACACGAGTAACTCTATTGCTTCCCTTCAATTGTGTCGGTTTCTTAAGAACAACAGATACAAATTACATTTTTAACATTTTCTTCTTACCCCATAAGTCAATAGTTTCGGTTGTTAATAAACAACCGACACAAATTACACTATTTGTGTCGGTTTTATGGACAACCGACACAAATGAGGCGAAGCAACTGATCTGTTTTGTACTAGAGGACAGAGTCACCAGAAATCCTACACGGACAATCGTATGAAGCCTCTTGAGTTTTCTATTGGTGATCTAGTCTACATTCGAGCTTCTCCTTTGAAAGGAGTGGTACGCTTTAGCCAGACGTGGAAATTGGCACCACGATATATAAGGCCATTCCATATTACAGGCATATCGGTCCTATTGCTTATAGAGTAGCACTTCCCGATCAGTTTTTTAGAGTTCATGATGTGTTTCACATCTCTCAGTGGAGGAAGTGTCTACGAGATTCTAATTCCGTACTTGATAGTTGTGCATTAGAGAAGCTTGAAGTCTCTCCTGATCTATCATACGTGCTGCATCCTATGAGAGTTGCTGCTCGTGAAAATTCAATGGTCAGATAATCCCAATGACTATATTTGGGAAACTAGAGAATTCAAGGAGCGATCTTATCCCGAGTTTCTCTCTTCTCACATAGAAGGTGAGAATTTTAATTTAAGCTATCTAATTTCCTTTGTTTGATGAAATAAAATCTGTTGAATACAGCTCTTCTCTAGGAATAGCGAGGACGTAATTTTTTATAAGGTGGGGAGTCTGTAACAACCCTGGTTTTGGTGATTACCTATAATATTAAATTATAATGGTGGTTACAATTTAATATTGAAAATAAAATAAATTGGAGATGAAGAACTTGGTCAAAATTGTTTATTTCAAATAAACAATGAGTTTTGAAGAATAATTGGAAATTTAAGATTGTTTGGATGAGAATTTGGTTGAAAATTGTGAATTTTGGTAATATGTTAATTTTGATTTATTTCAACATTAATTTATTGAAAAAGATGTAAATTATTGAAAATAAAGTTTTAAAAACTTTATTTTGATGGTTTGGAAAGAAAATGAACATTTTATGGTTTTATTTGGATAAAAGCAGTAATTTTGTAAATTATTCCCAATATTGGATTTTCGTTAATTTTTAATGTAGTGTTTAATTTATTATGAGGTATTTTATAAATAAAAAGATGAAATATTGTTTAAAAATAATGTTTGGATGTAAAATAGAGATAAAATGATTTGTTGTGTTTGTTTTGATAAGAAAATAATTTTTGTATAAATTTTTATGCTAAAAATGATGTTTTATGTAAGAAAGGTTGAAAATTGTGATGTTTAAGTAAAAATATGGTTTTAATAATAGAAACTAATTTTTATAGATAAAATAATTTTTATTTTGTTGTGAAACATTTTAGCTTACATAAACTTTTGTTATAGAAATTTATTTGGAGCTCGGTTGGTTTGGAAGCTGGGAGATGGGAACCAAAGGACTGTGTCCGGGCAGGTTCGAATCCCAATGCCAAACCATCAGTGGGAGTTCCAACGTTAAGCATCCGTGTGCGACGACTAAATAAAAGCGGGGTAGACACACGGCGTGGTTTACTTAAGTGAGTATCACTGAATACCATTATCTTAAGGTTTCCCATGATCTCAAAATATATATATATATATATATATATATATATGAAAATATGAGTGTTTATAATAGGAAAAGAGTTAAAACATGTAATTTACATAGAAAATTTCTCTAAGTATTGCTTTGGGCTAGTGGGTAATGGGTTTGAATCCAATACCCATCTTTAGAAGCCTCAAGAGAAGAAAAAAAATTTTGTAAGTTACTTTTCTTTTCATTTGTTTCTTCTCCAACATATAAACAATTGACAGTAAAAAGAAAATGGCCACCTCCTTGTCAAATTGAATTCTTACTCCATAACTAGCTGAAATTAGAGTATAAAAAAACAAATAAAAGCATAAAATAGGTAATCACAACCAATACTTCAGATTATTTCATCAAATTGTAATCATGAATAGAGATTGTCTGTAACTTTTCTTGCTTATGTTTGCATGCTTCGGTTTCAGTTTTATAAGTTATTGAGGGCTTCTTTGCACCCGGAAGCTTGTTTCTTTTATCACAAATCACTGTAAATCCTTGCTAAGGTGAGTAAATCTCAAAATTTCTAACTTTGAGCATGTTTTGTGAAAGATATCTGTAGATTTGAGCTCTCTGTAAACGTTTTTCCTGTAATTGCAAACTTTTTGTGAAAACAGTTTCTGGTTGCTACTTTGGGTTTTCATAGCTTTCTATTTGGCCATTAAATTGTGCCGAATCTTTTCTGAATTGTAGTGTGAGTGTAGTACTTTGTTCTTGCAAAAATTCATTGTCTGATTCATCTTGTAGAGGTCAGAAATTGCTGTGCAAATTCAAGTCGAGAGAGGCAAAACTGCCTGCACAAAAATGCGTGGCATAGGTCGACCCTTCATCCATATAAGGTCGACCTATGCTTCAACCATGTCGACCTGGGGTTCGACCTGGGCACTGTTTTGGTGCCTGCTTCATTTTCTTTTTTTGCTACTTTTTACCTCTCGTTCCAGCGACTTTTCCACTTGTTTCTTGTGTTGTTTTGTGACATTTTCGAAGGGCTATATTCTATCAACATGTATGCCAAAAATTTTAGATGATCCGAACTCTGGATTGATGAATTTTCATGATGTTTTTGTGTGATGATTTTCAACATTTTCTATGTATTCTTTTGTTTTTGAGCACAAATTTTCTAGAATAATTTTGAAATGGTTTCTATAATTGAAATGGCTTTGAAATAAATATTTTAAAATATTTATAAATTATTTTTACTTATTTTAAAGCTATTAAAAATAAGAATATTTTTATATTAAAGAGAATTTATAAAGTAATGTTTTCAAATTTGATTTAAAAAGTTGTTTTATAAACTAGCTTTCTTATTGAAAATTATTTTCTATATAAAAATACAAGTTTTTACCTTTTCAAGAAAATGAGATTGAGATGGCCAATCTTTGGCATATTTTGAGATGTATAATCTCCTTTTGGAGCAATTTGTGATGGCTTTGTTTTGGCATTTATTTGAGGTATTCTATCTCCTATTTAGGAGTTCTAGATGATAAAGCCGTTAATTGGCTAATGTTACTTGCCGATGAGATCAGGCAAGTTATGGTTTGGGAAAACCATCGTGATGTCTTTTGGTACTTACCGATGAGATGAGGCAAGATATGCTTTTCTGAGATTTATGATTTTGATGATGATGTTTTCTAGTGTGGAATTGACTAGCAGTTAGTAAACCATTAAGTGAGAAAGTGTGGTATGGGACGCATGTTAACACTGTTCGGGTTCATATCTAAGAGTTTGTGACACATTCACGATGTTATGCCAGTACTATAGATCTTTGGGTCATTACGATGTATTACGACTTCAGTTGTCATGATGTATTACGACTTCGGTCGTCACATTGTATTACAACTTCATTCGTCACGATGTATTACGACTTCGGTCGTTAAGAGGGAGGTACCTAATATATATAGTACTGGACACGACGATAGCACGTGCAGCATTGCTTCGGCATGCAATTGGGGATCTGGCCAATCTGGGATTTTTCTGAGTTTTGATGTTTTATGATTTCACCATTTCAAGATGACTATTATTTATATTTATAGCCTAGAGCTATATGAGATTTCATGTATATGGTGATTTCACTTATGGGATTTTGAATTCATAATCAAGTTTCACGAGTATGAAATTTATGAGATTTATGTGGTTTCTTTTTGAGACTTTATATGATTCTATCAGGATTTATATTTCAAGAGGCTTTTAAGAAGGAAACTACCATGTTGAATAAATGTTATTTATGAGTTGATTCTTAAGATAACTTATGTATTCCATCACTTAGAAATTGAGTAGAATTTTATTTGTATTTCGTTCCTTTTTGATTAAAGGAATGTTTCTCTTATGAAAAATATATTCCCTTTATCATTTGCTAATATTCAAGTTCAAGATAGACTGAGCCATGTATTCATTACTCGGGTCAGACCGAGTTGCAGGTTAGGTTGCTTGCCTTTGTTTAGGTGTTATCTTTGGACTCGTCTATCTACTTTTGGACTTGATGCCTAGTTTTGTGTAGTATATTTTATGGTGTACTTAGCTATGTATATTCTTTTGTGGGGGATATGATGTGTGTATATATATTGTGGATTGTATCGTCAACCACATATGACACTATGTATTGTACCTGATGTATGTATATGTATATGTGACTGTGTTTGTTGTTCCATGATTTGTGACTTTTATTGCTATTGTATTTTTTCTGAATCGATCCTGTAGTCACCACAGTATTGTATTAGATAAGAATTAAGTATGTCGAACTACTTAAAATGAAATGAAGAAAAAAATGAGCACCATATCGACATACTTAAAACTTATATAATACAAGACTATGATGGTCGCTCCTAAATAGCCATATTCTCCGCACTAGCAGACTACATTACCTAGTAATACTCTTTTTTAGTGTGGGTCTCGAGGTGGGGCTTCACAATAACCCTATTGATTTTTTTTTCATCAACATTTTTATGTAAGAAAACATATATCATGGCATAGGTATTTTGAGTAAAGCGAAGAGTATATTTTCCTTATTTAAGTATGATTTTAAAGGGTTAAATTAGTTTGAAAGAAAAGTTTTCAGTGAAAGTTGAATAGGGTTGTCAAACCTAAGTCAGATATTAGAAGACCAGATGGGACTGGTGTGAGTTTGCACCCTATACTTTAGCTTGTAGCCCCTGGCTTATATAAGTCCAAAATTCTAGTGTGTAGGGCTTTGCCACATGTAAGACTAAAACGATGTTACACACAGAAAGGAACGCACATAGTACAAATAGGTTATTAGTGAGCCCGAAAAACCATTAGGATTAGTCAACCTAGGAGAAGTAAGTTGAGGACAGATCGTCTAGTATTGTGTCTAATAGAAGTTAGAATATTTATTATGTCTAGTATTCCCGAGTCATCCAGTGGTTGATAGTCAACCTAATAAAACTGTATTTTTTTTAGACAGATAGTCCATTAATTACCTAATTTATATGCATATATGTTATTGCTATTGTCGTTATAATCAGTTTGATTGCAGGACTTTGATTTTCAAAAGATATGATTTAAAAGTATATTAGTGCGGGGAAACCCGTTCCGCTAAGCGACGTGGTCTCACTTAATATCAGTAAACTAAGATGTAATTGAATTACTTACACTAGGCTTTATGTCTGACTTGAAGTTCATATTTTCCCCTTAAACTCTTGGGTGCTTAAAATGAAATTTGAGTAGATTGAGAGTTAAGGACATTTTTGGTTTAGTAGGGTGGACGTATAAGCTTTCGAAGACGTGCAGGAGGCAAAGCTAGGTATGTAGGAGTTATTTACTATTATTTCCGCTGTGATGTATTTATGACTGATATGTCTATCTATTTAGTACTCTGATCATCCAAGGGGGCACCTTCGTATGTCGCTCGTGGCATATTTTGTAATGATTATATTTATCTGAACCTGGGAATTGTTTTGGGATTATGTAATTGAATATGAAATATTAATTTGAAATATTCTGAGAAAAGCTGTTTTGAAATCTGTGTTGATTTGATTTCATATTCATGTGCTTCTGATATTATGGATACCATTAATATTGCCGTATTTTGTCACTGGAAGTTAATACTATAGATGACTGCAGCATTTGTAGTGGTTAGCTTTGGGCCTCAAAGTAGGAGATGTTACTTGCTACCTCGAGACCCACAGTAGAGGTAAGAGGAAAGATTGTGATGGAAGGTGTGCTTTTGATCCATTGCTTACCTATTAGTGTATTTTTTGATACTGGTGCATCACATTCCTTTATATCTCATTGTTTGGTAGATAAGCTTAACCTAGAACCCTTATACCTAGTTACTTCCTTAAGGGTTGCAAATCCGATAGGAGAATATGCAACTCTAGGGATGAGAGGTGACCACTTAGAGTTGGAATTATTAGGTCATATGTTTGTCTTCAAGTTGCATGTGTTTGATTTCGTAGGCTTTGGGATTATTTTAGGTATGGATTGGCTAAGTAAATATGATGCTAGAATATTTTACTAAGATAGAGAGATATCACTAAGATACCCTAATAGTAGCGACCAGATTATATACTCAGTAGAGAATCCAAGTTTTGATGGTAGTGCTTTGTTGGGTGTAATTAAGGAGGAAGATGAGTTGAATTTGGTTTTCATAGTTAGAGAACTTGTAGATGTCTTTGAGCCTGTTATAGGACTAACGTTGAAACAAGCTAATTGAGTTTCGAACAGATCTTATACCTAGAGCTGAACCCGTAAGTAGACCGCCTAGCAAAATGACACCTACCGAAATTAAGGAGTTAAAGGTGTAGCTAGTGGATTTAGAAGAGAAAAGATTTATTATACCAAGCCATTTTCCTTAGGGAGCGGCTGCGGTTTTTGTGAAGAAATCAAATGGGTCGTTAAGGATGTGTATCTATTTTAATAAGTTGAATGAAAGGATGATAAAGAACCGATATCCTTTGTTGAGAATTGATGAATTATTTGATCAATTGAGTGGAGCCAATGTAATTTCTCAACTTGATTTTGCATTAGGGTTCCATCAATTGAGCATGATGGTGAACGTATTCATTTGATGATGTTTAGAATAACATACGTTTCATACAAGTGGTTAGTAATGCCTTTTGGGTTAACTAATGCGCTTGCTTTCTTTATAGATTTAATGAACTGGATCTTCCGAGAGCAATTTAATAGATTCATGTTAGTATTCATTGATGATATTTTGATATATTCTACAGATGAAAGAAATCATGAGATTTATCTAAGAATAGTGCTCGAGATGCTAAGGTAACATCAGTTGAAAGAGAAATTTTCGAAATGTCATTTTTGGAAGAAGGAGGTGAAGTTCCTTATTCATATAGTCTTAAAAAAAGGGTTGTCGGTAGATTCAGCTAAGATCGAAGCAGTTAATAATTGGACGAGATCCGAGACAATGACTGAGATAAGGAGTTTTCTTGGATTAGCTGACTGCTACTAGATATTCATCAAAGATTTCTCTCCTATAGTAGCACCAATGACTAAACTAATAAGGATAAACATGAAATATGTTTAAACCGATAAATGTGAGAAAGCATTCTAGAAGCTGAAACATTTATTGACCAACGCACCTGTGTTAGTTGTTCTAGATGGAAATCAAGATTCGGTAGTGTATACCGATACGGGCGGAACTGTATTAGGAGCTATGTTAATATAGAAGGGAAAGTGATTGCCTACGCTTCTCGATAGCTCAGACCACATGAAATTAGATATCCAACCCATAACTTGGAACTAGATACGGTAATTTTTGCCTTGAAGGTGTAGAGACATTATCTTTTGGGATAACGATTCGAGTTGCATACGAATCACAAGTCTCTAAGATATTTATTCTCTCAAAAGGAGTTGAATATGAGACAGTAGGGATAATTAGACTTTTTAGCTGCTTATGATTTTGGAACTGAGTACACACCGGGGAAAGAAAACAAAGTTGCAGATATTGCTAGTAAAAAACATCAAAAAGCGGTGTTAGCAATGATATCGGAATGGAAAGATTTGGAAGCATTAACTACTTGTAGTGTTCGGTTAAGGTTGATTGCTAGTTCTAGTTATAGTACAATAATGTTATCTTACTTGGAAGTTCGATCGGTATTGATTGAAAGGATTGATTCTAAGAAAAGAGATGATCCATCTAGCTGAAAGAGTATGAAGATTTGAAGGAGGAACTGAGATTGATGATTTGAAGGATTTTATCTTGACCATAATTGATGGTTGAGAAGGAAGGGACGATTATGTTTTCCCAGTGTTGGCGACATAAGAAAATAACGTAACATCCCCTATCTAGAGGCCCAAAGCTAAGCGCTATAGATGCTACAGTCATCTATAATATTAAATTTTGACAACTAAATACGGCTATGTTAATGGTATCCACTATATCAGAAGAACTTGAATATGAACAATATCATAGATTTCCAAAATCAACATTTTACTTATTACATTACAAAACAATAATTCATATCCAAGTTACATAATCCCATGATCGTTCCCCAGGTAAAGATCAAAAACAAATATTACAAAAATACGCCAAGAGCGATATATGGTGATGCCCCCTTGTTTGACTAGAGTACTTTATTGCCATAACTGGCATAATACAACACATCAGAAGTAAAACAACAAAAAGAACTGCAACTCCTAAATCGCTATCCGTCAGCCTCCTGCTCGTCTTCGGTAGCTTTATTCATCATCCTACTAAAAGATATAAACATCAACCCTCAGCCTACTCAAATCAATTTTGAGCACCCAAGAGTTTAAGGGGAAAACCATAAACTTCGAGTCAAACATAAAGCTTGTTGTGAATAATACTATACATCTCGGTTATTTGTTATTAAGTGAGACCACGCCGCTTAGTGGAATGGGTGTCCCCTTACTAACATCCTTTTAAAACATATCTTTTGCGAACCTTTATCCTGCTACAACACTGGTTAAAATATGTAAAGCATTATTGTGTAAACTTACATATCAGGTAATAAATGAATTACCCGTTCGAACACTGTAGTTTTATTTGGCTAACTATTAACCTTTTGCTGACCCGGGCCTACTAGACAATACAAACAAATAATCTAACATTCGTTAGACACTTCTCTTTTGGATGGTTTGTCCTTATCTATTAGTTAAATTCTCCTCTTCTGGACAGTCTGTCCCTAACTTAACTTCTCCCAGGGTCACCTGATCTTAATCGTTTTCGGGCTCACCTATAACCTATCTATATACAAATATATTCCCTTATGTGTGTAATCATAATTTTAGTCTTACCTGTGACAAAGGCCTACACACTAGAATTTTAGACTAAATTAGTTGGGGCTAATAGCTAATGTATAGGGCGCGACCCTATACTTGTCCCATTTGGTATTCTAATATCCGAGTCATTTTACTTAGGTTTAATTACCCTTTAAATTTTCCTTAAAAACCCTTTCTCAAACTGATTTAAATCCTTTAAATCAAATTTAAACAAGGACAATATATAATCTCTATGCTTTACTCAAAATTACCTTGCCATGTTATATATATACTTTTCTCATTCGAATCCATTGAAATTATCCCTTTCGAAACCAAGTAAAACCCCTTTTATCACCTAGGCCGAAAGACCAAAACATTCCTTTCAAAACCATTCAAAATCTTTCTTTCAAAACCATTGAAAGACTTTCCTTCGAAAGCATTACAACATTAGACATCCTTCTCTAAAAACTTTAAACATTGCCTTTCGAAACATTGGAAAACCTTTTCTTTAAACCTCTCGAAAGCATTGGGGAACCACCCCTTAGAAACCTTTCTTTAAACCTTTCGAAAGCTTTGGGGAAACAGCCCTTCGAAACCATTATTTAAAACCTTTCGAATGCATTTGGGTTAAATTTAAAGCATGTGGAAAAACACCTTTCGAAACAATTTAGACCATCTCTTTGGAAACTATTTAAACCATTTCTTTCAAAACCAATTAGGTTCTACCTTCAACAGAGAAAAAGGGCCATTGAAACCATTCAGTAGAATTCCTTCCTTTCGAAAACTATTCCTAAGCAAAGAAGTGATGGTGCCAAAACCAACCTTCCGAAAGCATTGGAGAAGTGGCCAAGTTTTAAAAACAAAGTATACCTTCTGAAAGCATTGACTTCGAAAGGTAAGAAAAGCGGTAGCTAAGGGTTTCGACCCCTTCCAAAGCAATTATTTAAATAAAGGCACAACCCATTCGAAACCATTCCTTTTAAACCATTTGACCTGGTAGAAAGCCAACCAAGTCGAAAGCTCTTCTTTTGAAAACAAAGTAGGCGCGTTTTTCATTTAAAATCAAAGGCACATTTCAATCCTATTAGAACCCAACATTTCGACCCATTATCTTCCGCCTTTATCCAATTCACTACGTACCAAGTGTATTGATACCATGCGCATTGGTTTCGATAGCAATGGTGGAGAAACGTCTAGGTTGGAACCCCTAGTGCCGAAAGTGGCAAAACATGCTAAAAGAATGAAATTTATGTTTTTGTTTAAAAGAGAAATACTTTTCAACTATCCTGCTATGTTTAACAAATTCTTATTGCTTGCTAAGTTTCTTTTCTAAAAGTTCTGCCAAAATTTTAGAAGTAAGCAATTTAATTATTTTACAAAATACCCCTTCTCTTTTTAAAAATATATAAAACATTTAAGTCTCATACCTTAAATAAATTTATATATTCATCAAAACACTTAGGAAAATTCTACAAAAATTCCAGAAAATCTCTTTTAATATGTTTTCAAACATATGTTAATTTCAGACCCAAAACATTAATTATGTAACTATAAATAATGTAATACCCAAATAATCATTTTCTACACTAGAAAATTATTATAAAATCCACATTAATTCAGAAAATTATGAAAATTGAAACTCGTCTCTAAAATATCATTGTCGATCTATATCTAAAATCGCAAGGAATCTGAATGTCATTTAGTTGGGTTTTTACATCAAAACATATCATAAAATCTATATGAACATGCATAAATCATCAACAAGCATATATAAACATTTAATCATTCAAAAACATGGCATAATCATAGAAAATTAAGTTCAGATTATCCTTAAAACCGAAAATCATAAGAAAAATGAGATGTAGTAATTATTTAACTTAGCTTTGAGATTAAGGATTTGAGTGAATTTGATTTTGATTTAGCTTCTTCCTTTAGCTTTCTTCCTCTTGCTCTTTAAAATGGTGGCCGGCCTCAATTTGAATTTTGTTTTTGCAAATAAAATGAATGTGCGAATACACGACCAAGGGTTTAGGGTATTAGAAATCCTTTTTTCCAATTTTACCCTTACGTATTTCCCTAATACATTTTATCTTAGCTCTTTTTAGTTCATTTGGTTCATGGCACAACTACCCTTACTAAAATCAAACCGCAATCCCTTAATCGTCACATTATTTTATTTTATTTAGCTAATTAAATATCCTAAATAATGTTACTAAAAAAATTAGGGTCATTACAGACTCCCTTCCTTAAAGAATTTTGTCCTCGAAATTATGATAAGGTACACAACAAATCAAACAAATAGGTAAAACATACCATCAAAAAATTAGGATAAGTGTCTCTGATCCTACTCTCAGTCTCCCAAGTACAGTCTCTCTCATCGTCACTCCACTGGACTTTCACTAATCTGATTGTCTTATTTCTGAGCCTCTTCTCATCTTTCGCAACTATGCCAACAGGCTTTCTAACTATAGTCAAGTCCGATCCTACTGCTAAGTCCTCTAACACATTCAGTGCAATAGTAGTCCCCGGGTTACTAACACACTTTTTAAGATGAGAAACATGGAAGGCATCGGGGAGTCCAGCCAAACCGTTAGGTAACTTTACTCTATATGTGAGTTTCCCGATCCTCTCTATAATAAGAAAAGGTCCTACGAATCTCGGACCAACTTCCCTGATCTTCCGAATCTTATCACATCCTTCATCGGTGACACCTTAACTAAAACCAGATCTCCAACGGAGAACTCCAAGTCTTTCCTCCTTTTATCTGCATAACTTTTCTGCCTAGACTGAGCTCCTTTATTCTAGCCTGAATCAACTCAATTTTTTCTGCAGTTTCTCTAACTAAATCTGGACTAAGAACTAATCTATCCTCGGTCTCCAACCAACAAACGGCAGATTTGTATGGCCTTCCATACAAAGCTTCAAACAGTGCCATTCCAATACCAGTCTAATAACTGTTGTTATACGAGAACTAGACTAAATGTAGATGATCTTCCATGATCCCCCAAAATATAACACACAAGCTCTTAACAAGTCCTCCAAGACTATTAACTCTTTTCGTTTGCCCATCAGTTTACGGATGGTAAGCGGTACTCATCTTAAGCTTGGTTCCTAAAAGATCCTGTAAACTCTTCCAGAATTCACTACTGAACAAAGAATCTCTATCGGTAACAATATTAGGAATTCCATGCAGTCTAACCACATTCTTCATAAACAACTTTGCCAAAACATGTGCCGCCCTAGTTGACTTAACTAGAGTGAAACTGGCACTCTTGGTCGGTCTATCCACCATGACCCATATACTTCCATTTCCTCTACTAGATCTTGGCAACCCATCATTAAAGTCCATAGAGATAGAATCCCATTTTCGTACCGGAATATCCAACGGCTGAAGCAACCCATTTGGCTTCTGATGTTTGGCTTTTACCAATTGACAGTTTAGACGTTGTTTTACCCATAATCCAACATCCCTCTTCTTACCTTCCCAGAAGAAACTTCTCTTCATATCCTAGTACATCTTTGTTCCTCCTGGTTGAATAGTGAACTTCGAACGATGGCATTCCTCCAAAACTTCTTTCCTAATGCCTCTCACATTCGGAACACATAACCTACCTTTCTTTCTCAACCACCCATTCTGGTCAAAGCTAAAATCCTTTAAGTCATTGCTCTCTATTCCATCCCTTAACTTCCTAATCCATTCAGCTAAAGCTAGATCCTCCTCTTGTTTAGAAGCTATCCTTTCGATCAATACCGGTCGAACTTCTAAACAAGACTACATAACACTTTCTCCACTAGACCCAGCCTCGGATCTCCATTGAACCCTACAAGCTAACAATGCTTCCAAATCCTTCCACTTAGCAATCATCGCCAACACTGCATTCTGAAGCTTCCTACTAAGTGCATCTACCACCTTATTACCTTCCCTGGTGTGTACTCAATCCCAAAATTGTAAGCAGCAATAAACTCTAACCATCTCTGCTGTCTCATGTTCAGCTCCTTCCAAGAGAACAAATACTTTAACGACTTATGATAGGTATTAAGCTCAAACCTCTCTCCTAAATGGTACTGTCTCCACAACTCCAATGCAAATATCACTGCAGCTAACTCCAATTCATGCATTGGATATCCAACATTGTGCGGTCTAAGCTGTCTAGAAGCATAGGCAATCACTTTACCTCTCCGCATCAACACCGCTCCTAATCCGGTTCCACACACATCCGTATAAACTACCAAATCCTTGTTCCCCTCCAGAACAACTAACACAGGTGTATGGGTCAATAAGTGTTTCAAGCTCTGGAATGCTTCCTCACACTTATCGGTCAATACAAACTTTACAACCTGTTGCATTAGCTTGGTCATCGGCGCTCCTATCTGCGAAAAATCCTTTATAAACATTCGATAATATCCAGCCAATCCAAGAAAACTCTTTATCTCAGTCATTATCTTCGGTCTCCTCCAATTATTCACCACTTCATTCTAAGTCGGATCTACAGAAAATCCTTTCTATGAGACTACATGACCAAGAAACTTCACTTCCTTCTTCTAGAAATGGCACTTCGAAAACTTCTCCTTAAGCTAATGCCGCCTCAACGTCTCAAGCACAACTCTAAGATGAACTTCATGCTCCTTCTTATCCTTAGAGTATAAAAAGATATTATCTATGAAAATCAAAACAAACCTATCCAAGTGCTCTCGGTAAACTCGGTTCATCAAATCCACAAAGAATACTGGCGCATTAGTTAGTCCGAACGACATAACTAACCATTCTTGCGACCCATATCGAGTCCTAAATGTCGTCAAAGGTATACTATCCTCTGCTACTCTAAGCTGATGGAAACATGTCCCCATATCCAACTGATAAAATACCTTCGCTCCACTCAACTGATCGAATAAATCGTCAATATTAATCAATGGATATCAATTCTTTATTGTCCTCTCATTCAACTTACGATAATCAATACATACCCTCAATGATTCGTCTGTCTTCTTAGCAAATAGTGCGGTTGCTCCCCAAGGCGACTCGGTCTAATAAAACTCTTGCCTTCTAAATCCACCGACTGCATCTTCAACTCCCTCATCTTAGTAGGTGTCATCCTGCTTGGCGGCTTACTCATAGATTTTGCTCCAGGTGCCAAATCTATCCGGAACTCAATGGCTTGTTTCGATGGCAATCCTACTACAGGCTTGAAGACATCTATGAATTCTCTAACCATGATAACTCGATTCAACTCATCTTCTAACTCCAAAACACCCAATAAAGCATTCACTTCAGAACTAGGGCTTTCTACGGTATAAACTATCTGATCACTACAGTCAGGGTGTCTAAGCGATATTTTCCTATCATGGAAAAATATCCTAGCATCATGCTCAATTAACCAATCCATACCCAATTTAATTCTAAACCCTACAAAGTCAAACACATGCCAATATCAAACAAAGGTATGATCTAACAAATCAAACTCGAAGCGGTCAAACTTCATCCCAAGTGTCTCATATCCTTCTATCGAATTTGCAACCATTAAGGAAGTAACTAAATATGAGGGTTCTAGGTTAAGCTTATCTACAAAACATCGAGATATAAAAGAATGTGATGCACCAGTATCAAATAGAACGCTAACAGACATACCATGAATCTAAAGCGTACCTCCCAAAACTGCCTTCCCTTTCTCCATAGTTGTCGACATAGAAGTAGTAGGCTCTAATGCATACACTTTGTCCTTTCCATCCTTAGCGGGCTCTTTGCATTGATTCTTATAATGACCAATTTGATTACAGTTGAAGCACCTCACCTCTTTCTTCTTAGTGGCCTTCTTTCTCTTGCATGTCCGGCACTCACTGGCATAGCGTCCCTTCTTCTCACACTTATAATAGACCACTTCTGCCTTTCCCTTCTTTGCGGCTCCACCATTCTGAGCCCCTTTCTTTTAAAAGAACTTTCTTTCCTTACTCTGCCCCACTAGGACCTCCTTCTCCTTCTCCTTCTTCTTTTCTATAAGAGCAAGCACCTCCTCTTGTCTTAAATCCATCTCTACAGCCACATCACAAGTATCTCTGATATGCAGTAAGGTAGCCTTGGCAAACTCAGGCTTCAACCTCCTAATGAACTTCTCATTTCTCTTCATCACTATATCAACAGTGGCATAACCATATCTCGCCAACTCTTCAAACCTGCTAGCGTACTCCAACATAGACGTCTTTCCTTGCTCTAACTCAGCAAACTTTCTGATCAAAACAGACTGTGCCACCACCGACATGAACCTCTCCTGGAACCTCCTTTTAAACTCTTCCCATGTCATCATCTCTTCATCCACACTGGCTATCACACTATTCCATCAAAATAAAGCCGCTCCTGGAAGCTATCTCAAAGCAAGCCTCCTCTTTTGCTCATCACTGAGCCCCAAGTCAGCAAATATCCTCTCATAGTGCAGCAACCAGTTCTCCACTTCTATAGCATCTTCAGTTCCTATAAATGGCTTCCCTCAAAGCCTAGCATAATCTCTGCAAAAATTAGCATAATGGATGACCACCGGAGCTTCTTGAACTCTTACTCCAGCATTCCCTCCAACCACTCCAGTAGCAATTCCAGCTTGCATCATTTTCACAAAAAAACTGATGCATAGCTCCTATATCCACTTGTGGGACTCCAGCACCAACATTTTCAGCTTGATCGTGACCTTGGTTCCTTCTAGTTTTTAATCGGGCGTTTCCATTTGTGGTGGTGTTGTCCCTGCCTATGTTAACTCTTCCTCTTCTAGCGTCCATATCTGTATTCAAGCCTCACGAGATACAGAAGAATAGCCTAAGAGAAATACGAGAATAGAAATATAGCGTATACTTATATACAACAAATACAAGTACGTTACTATAACATTATTCCATACCCCGATTTTACACTAAGTCCTAAGGATTATGTTTTCAAAAATCATTTTTAGTTAATGTTTTTCATAAACCTATACTTTGATACAAAGTTGTAACATCCACAATCTAGAGGCCCAAAGCTAGGGCTATAGATGCTGCAGTCATCTATAGTATTAACTTTCGACGAATAAATACGGCTATGTAAATGGTATCCATAATATCAGAAGCACTTGCATATGAAAAAAATCATAGATTTCCAAAAACAACATTTTACTGATTACATTTCAAAACAATAATTCATATCTAAGTTACAAAATGCCGTAATCGTTCCCCAAGTGAAGATCAAATATAAATATTACGAAAATATTCCAAGAGCGACATATGATGATGCCCCCTTAGTTGACCATAGTACTTTATTGCCATAACTAGCATAATACAACACAACAGAAATAAAACAAAATAAAGAGAACTGCAACTCCTAAATAGCTATCCATTAGCTTCCTACTCGTCTTCGGTAGCTTTATTCGTCATCCTACTAAAACTTGTAAACCTCAACCCTTAGCCTACTCAAATCAATTTTGAGCACCCGATATTTTAAGGGGGAAAACATAAACTTCAAGTCAGACATAAAGCCTAGTATGAATAATACTATACATCTCGGTTATTTGATATTAAGTGAGATCACGCCGCTTAGCGGAATGGGTTTCCCCTCACTAACATCCTTTTAAAACATATCTTTTGCAAACTTTTATCCTGCAACCAAAACAGATTAAATCTGTAAAGCATTATTATGTAAACTTACATATCAGGTAATAAATGAACTATCTGTTCGAACACTGTAGTTTTGTTTGGCTAACTACCAGTAACAGCCCTCACCTCACTTAACGTAGATATTGTCCCCAACTTAGTCACCTCCGCCTCATGGGCCAAGCCAAGGTGTGGGGTTTTGTTCCTCAAAAGGCCTCAACATTGTTATGAGGTGAAGGCTTTGGTATATAAGCACCCACTTAATAGTGTTTTTCCGCGATGTGGGACTATTATTCCCATTTTGAAGGGGTGTTACAATATCCCCCTTTAGAGCCCAACGTTCTCGTTGGCTCATGAACACAACACCCCCCAAGCGTCGTGGTTGTAACCCGTACAGACCACAATTCTGGCTGGGTATGGCTATGATACCAATGTAATAGCCCGCACCTCACTTAACGCAGATATTGTCCCCAAATTAGTCACCTCCGCCTCATGGGCCAAGCCAAGGTGGGGGTTTTGTTCCTTAATAGGCCTCGACGTTATTATGAGGTGAAGGCTTTGGTATATAAGTACCCACTTAATAGTGTTTTTCGCGATGTGGGACTATTATTCCCATTTTGAAGGGGTGTTACATATAAGGTCGATCTCGAGTGCAAAATGTTGCATTGCGTTTGTATCAGCGAGTACTATGCTATGGAGTTGGATGATAGTGGAAATTTTGGGTTAAATTGAATGACCGTTCAATTTTAATTCAAACAAGAGCGCTTTGGCGATTTTTGGAATTTTTGTGAGTTGGCTCACCTCTCTGGCCTACTATTATCTTTATAAAAGTGGAATAATTTTATTTATGCAGTTTGTTGCTTGTTTGGATGATATATTATATTTACTAGTTGGTTTGGATATGTTCCTGCCTAGTGGAGCCGATGAGACCCTATTATGTTCCCATGCAGGATCGGATGACCCTTTATATATGAATCCCGCCTCAAAGCGGTTGGTTTTTATATTATTTGATTATATGTTGTCTGTGATGCAAGGGGACAGGTTGGAGGGATCCAACAGGATTACCCACATTATTCATTTACTTTTCATATATTTTGATAATGATGTGTTGGATGCCATATTTGATTACAAGGATTGTTTTGCTTATTTAGTGCTATGGTAGCACTGGGCCATATTTTTAGTATTTTGAAATACCATAAAATAGTGATTTTGAATTGAAATGATTTTCAAAGTGATTTTGTAAGTGAATATGTTTTAATAATTTTAAATTATTAAAGGAATGATTTTATTTTTAAACAAATAAAAGTATGGTTTTTGATGTTTTGAAAGTATAGTTTTACGAAATACTTTGCATAAATATTTTGGAATAAGTTTATATAAAAGATTTATAAAAGTGATATTTTATAAATAAAGAAATTGATTTACAAGTGGAATTTGTAAATATTTTGTAAATGGATTTGAAATTTATTTGGTAAATGGATTTATAAATGGATTTGATAAATAAGTTATTATAAGGAAATGGATTTTAATAGTAAAATTGATTTTTATAAAAGAATGATTTATAAATAGAATTTTATACAAAAAGATATTTTATAAATTTAAGTTTTATAAAATCGAAAGGAGTTTATAAACATAGTTTTATATATTTGGAAATGATTTATGTTGAGATTTAAATAATGATTTTACATAAAAGAAAGTTTGACAACAATATTTTGATGAAGTTAATGGTTTTAAAGTAATTGATCTTTTTAAAGTAGAGGTTTTGAAAGTAATAATTCCAAATTGAATTTAAATGGTTTTGGAAATTTTAAAATGTGATATGTATCAAAAACATAGATTTCAACATTATTGTTGTTATAGACGTTTTCGAGGGAAGTATGGTATGCATGGACTATAACACTGTTGTTATAGTAAATAATTTCCGAAAGGAAATGTTTTATATAGTATATAGGATATATATATATATATATATACAATTAGTCAAATCCCTATACTAATGTTTTTGGATTACCGTAACGATGTTTTACGCAAGATTCATTTTGATCCAATAAATTGTGTTTTGACTTTCCATCGTGAAATACACGAATCGGTTCTTATGATCGTACTAAAGGCTTGGTGGTGTAGGAGCATTGTTTCCTATACATTACACATGTCCTGAGGCATATGAACTCTGTGGTTGTTCAGTTATAGAAATCTATTTGGTGTGTCTCCAAATGGTAGTGTTATTAAATATACTTATACCGTTGATATATGTATATGGAAATGTTTGCCAATATAGAAAGATTTGAAAAGATTTTTAGGATATATCATTTTAAAAGATAATTTGAAGTAAATATTTGGAGATTTATTTAATTAATAAGAAATTAGTTAAATGGGCCTAGTGACTACTTATGTGCTAGATCTTATTTGTTACTTTGATAGTTAAATAACTGACTATCAAATTTGGCAATTTTTGCTCCTTAACTTAATGTGGGAACTGATTAATCGTGCACTTAGCATGAAACTGACTGTCTAAGCTTGATTATTATTTGGATTAAGAATGTTGATTCGAGTAGCGCGGAGTGTCTATGGTTCTCCAATCTACTAGGCTTCCATCTTGGCCGAAGGATAACAAGTTGAGAATTGGAAACGTGATAAATCTATGAGACTTGGTTTCCATATGATGTTAAGAAACTTTTTATCGTTGTTGGTCCAGAGAGACCGAAGCCACTTCGGACCAATGTATGCATTGGAAAGTGCAGGTTTATGATAAAGATTGTGAAGACAGAGATCTTCATGATGCAGGGTACTTGGAACTAGTCCCTCAGGGTGAAATTTACCATATCATGTATGTATGGTGGCAGTAGTGCTTCTTATGAAAATCTATGATTTGAAAAGACTTCTTACTACAAATTCTAAGGGTATTTCACGATGGGATGTAGTAGGAGAGCGCCTTCGGTTTATCCTATTCATAGACAACTTGTACGGATGGTTGTCTGACATTGTATTTTTGAGATGACAATGTTGACATTTACAAACGTACATCTGTTTGGTGACGGAGAAGACAACTTCTATTAGCTTAACACCCTTCTCTAAGATGTTCGAGCTCAGAGGTTATATGTTTGTGACAGTCAATAGTGATCTAAGGAATGGTAGTGTGGCCTTCAAAGTGCTATGTGCTATTTGAAAGGTAAACCTTCCCTTAAGCCTCATCACCCAGTAATGGCTTAAATAGGGTATGCCGTGCGGCAAAGTAGTTCTCAACCATTAGGGTATGTTCATCACCTTTCTAGATAACCCTCTATATGTCGGGTGTGTGGTGTATGCTATGAGATATCTCAGATAGGTCGGTAACGACCGAGGTGATGACATATTCGGTTCTATCTAGGCCATGTATGAGTGCCAAATAGGGATAGGCCAGTTCTGCTAGATGCGGAGGATTGTTTGTGTATCCTCGGTACATTCCTCTAGAGATGTACTGTACGGAAGGTAGTCCCTTACCTGTCATTGTGTGGAATCCATTCTCCACTATGTCACTGCCATTTTGTTTGTATAGCCTAACTAGAATTTTATAATGGTAATAATTTCAGCTATGATTAATTACTATTTGTATACTAGACACTAGTATAATATAACAGGATTTAATATGAAATGTTTTGGTTATTCGAAGGTAAAAACCCATCCGTGTTTATGTGTGGGCGTTTTCTTACGAGCTACCTTTTGGTTTTGATAATGAAAAGTTTTATAACTTTAAAATAAATTTTATATGTGTTTTCTCAAGTTGTTTACCAGACTGATCCATGCGTTTTTCCTTTTCAATGCTAGGTTCAGACCGAGCATATTTGCAGATTCAGGTTTGGATGCTTTGGAGCTTGACGTGCTGGAGGTCTTTAGGTCATATTCCACGTATATGCTTATTTTCCACTGCAATGTTGTTTAAATTATCAACATTTGTGAGGACAGTTATTATAACTGTCCAGGTCGATGATTGTGATTTGATTTTTGTACTATGATGGGTGTATTTAAGTTGTATTACAGTTTCTCTTTTGTAAAGCTCATTGATATTATATTATATATGTTGTTCCGCTGCGATTGTGAGATTTTGCATTTGTTTTAGTTCTTTCTCTCTTCTTCTCCCTTCTTTCTTTCCCGTAGCTATTCGCATCATCGCTTGATTTAGGTTGGACATGTTTGGTTTACTGTCATATCGAATCGAGTGCGGTTGCAGGTCGTCACAATTACATCTGAAATGTTTAAGTTATTGTAAGGTAAAATCCCATCCGTGTTTGTGTGCAGCGTGGTCTTACGAGATACCTTTGATTTTCAAAGGTTTTCTATAACTTTAAAATCCAGTTGGATGTGTTTTTCTCATGCTGGTTTTCCAAACTGACTCTGGTGTTATTTTATTACAATGTTCGTGCTAGACCGAGTATATTTATAGATTTCTTTAGATGCATTAGAGCTCAGGAGATGAGTTGGAGGTCTTTTGGTCGTATTCACGTACATGCTTATTTTCCGCTTCTTTGTTGTTGAAATCATCATTATTTGTGAGGACAGGTTGTTATAACTGTCCAAGCTTATGATTGTGATTTTTTGTACTCTAATTGATGTATGTGTATAACAATTTCTCTTTTGTAAAGAACATTGATAGTATATTTTATTTTGTTCCACTACGATTGTGAGATTCTGTGTTATTTTTAGTTTATTTTCTCTTCTTCTTTACTCTTTCTTTCCCATTACTATCCAACTTTCTGTTCGATTTGGTTTGGACATGTTTGATTTAGTGTCAGCTTGAATTGTACGGTTTGGTATGTCGTTACACTTGGTATAAAAGCATAAGGTTAAGCGAGAACATTGGCTTTGGTGGGGGTAACTCATTAAGAGATAAGGTAATGGAATGCCTTAATATGATTTTGAGTGTATATACATTAGCGCGTATTTGTTAGTTATCATAAAAATGTTTTGTGTTGTGTTAATTTACCTACTGAGTGGTTTATGAATTCTTATCGGTACGTGGGAAGCCACGATATCGAACAAGGGGTAAATGAAATAATTTTACATAAATTATATTTTGTATATAAAGGAATAAATTTTCAGAAAGTATTATAGTTATATGTGGCGTGTAGTGAATGATAATATTTGATTAATATCAATTGTGGTTGGTTGTTCTAATAAAAGTTCTTATTATTATAATCTAAACAAAAATCAATATTTGTGAAATTATATTAAATAAGAAGTGAGATTTCATAAATATGAATTATAAGTGTGATTATAAATGGGAAGAAAATGAAATAGTATAAGTATACTTATAAATATGATTTGTAAATTAAAATGGGTTAAAACAAGAAATTTAAGAATTTAAATCCTATTGATTTTGAAAATTGTTTTTTAAGAGGTTTTAGAAAATAATAATAGTATCTTTTGTAAATATTTAGGTTAGAAATATTTTTAAAAGGATTTAAAGGAAATAAAAGCACTAAACACACTTCAGTCATTGGAAAATAATTCTGGTGATGACTTCAGCATCATCGACATTGATTTTCGAGTTTCTAAGTGATGAGTTGCTACCTTAGTGATTTTCCATCAAATTTTTGGTTGGTAAAACAATTTTTGATTTTAAAATACAAAGCATGATTTGATAAACATAAGATAATAAGTTTTTGAACTTCTAATTTGGAAATGGCGTAGATAAGAAAGGAAAATCTGAAATTGGGATATGAAATAGAAAATTTTGTTATCCCGCTTTTTGGTCAAAGCCAGGATATCAACAAATTGGCTAAAGAGGATGGATATCAAGACTGGAGATCGATTGGAAACAAGACTATGATTGATACCGCCAAAATTGGATCGAGCTCCAATTGAGACGAGATTGACAAGGAATGATATGCAAGGTCCAGTGAGGCTACACTTCGAATTTCAGGACAAACGGAGTTCAAGTGCTCAAGTTATGGATGGATCAATGTTCATGAAAAACCATTTCGTAGTACTTTCATATCGATCAATATGGATATGAATGTGCACAACTCAACTCGCTACTCAGGCTGGACATGGGACAATAGTTATGGATTAATGAATATAGGTTGACGGATGTGGATTGTTGCTTTCGTATCGATATAATTCGTATTGATCAAATGACATCAAGATGGATACGTGTAACGACCCGGATTTTTCCCAACATTTAATTTTGAATATTTAAATGGTTTTAAATGTTGGATTTCGAATATAAATTGATTTTTGAATATGAAGATTTTGGTTGAAATTTATAGAATGAATTTAAATTTCAAATATAGCAATTTATCATAATATGAAATGGTGAATAATTTAAATTTGAGTTGAATATGAATCGAAACAATTTCTAATCTTAATATAAATTCTATTTGAATTAGAATTGAATAAATAAGTTTTTAAAATTGGAATTTCTTCGACAATTTTTGAAATCGTCGATTTAATCGACGTGTTAAAATAGCAACCGGGGCATAGTTTCGGAATTTGATGAAACCAGTTCAATTGGATCCATAATAGTGTATTATTATCGGATTTCAAATTTCATAGCCTTTGGATTTACCATTTGGTCATTCGAGCAGAAAATGCACAGAATTAATTTAATTTAAAATCATCGATTTAAAAAGCTATCTTCCACATACGATCGAATTAGGTCCCGAAACTTTTTCCATTGCGTTCGAAATAGGAGTATAACATTAGGAATGCCAGGCGGCATGGGGTTCGGGATTTTAAGATGCCATAAACGAGAAATTTTGGAAATTAATAATATTATTAATTGCAAAAGATCAAACCCTTGAGCACCCTAGTTTTGTAGGCCAACCTAGTTGTACGTATAGCTGCCTCGTTCTAGTTTTAAATCATGTAAATCTCCTACTTCTTCTTCTGAAATAATGAAATCAATTCGAGAGAAAAACATAAAAAAAAGGAGATGGATGCGACTATCACGTGCGAGAGCATGCGTGATTGAAGCGGTCGCGATGGCAAGGGGGAAACGGAGCTCACGATTGTTGGCAGTAGCATGGAGGGACAATGTGGAAGATGCTAGGGTTTCGAACTTCTAGGAATCGAAGGGGAGTTAGTGAACCAGAGCTTGGTTTTGGCTTTTGGGTGTCGAGAGGCAGCTTTAGCCGTGATAGGGTGGAGTGCGATCAATTTTCGGGGTCGTGACTTTTTCCAGGCCATGAGCAAGGTTCTATGTCGCATGTGGAAAGGCGAGGCCGGGCCAAGCATGGAGGTGTCGAAGCAGTGGAGCTCGGATAAAGGGCGACGTTAGTGTTATCGGTTTGGCATTATCGTGATAGGTGGAGAGAGAGTTCGCGATGGAAGGTCGGTCTTGGATGTGAGATGAATAGCAGGTAGGCGAGGAGATTATGTAATAGAGGAAGATGGATTTGGATGTATCTATTTTGAGTAATTAATGGTTTCAAATATAATTAGTGTGCTAATCATATATTTAAATCAAAAACTTATAAAATATTTATCTTAATGATTTTAGGTCCTAATTGAATGCAGTCTGTCGCATTACGTTCGTAATGATGAGATCTGCGTTATGGAATGAGTTTGACTTAAATTGGATTTTATTAAATGTACGTTGAAATCGAAGGATGTTCGATTCCATTCGGAACGTTTTGACGATCTGAAAATCAAGGAGAGTAAATCTCACTAAATTTGGTTGACTGGTTAAATTTATAATAATTAAAATTTATTATTGGATGATTGGTTGAATTGATATATTATTATCATTTGAATATTATATTATATATAGTAGTATATATATCAGTAGTTGGATATATTCCCGTCGATTGGAGCGGATGAGACACTATGCGCTCGCATAATAGCGGATGACCCTATATTACAATGATATCCCGCCTCGAAGCGGGATTGGTATTCTATGTTATATAACATCTGTGGATGCAGGAAAACAGGTTGGAGGGATCCAACTAGATTCCTCAAAAGTATATTGATTGTTTCACATATAGTGATATATGACTTGATAATCTGTTATGGATTGTTGTATGACTTGATTTATTGGATGCTATAGTAGCACTGGCTTTAGTTTTGGTAATTTAAATATCATGAATATTATTTATGAACTTGAAGGGATGAAAAGGAGATTTTGGATATAAAAATATTTATATCGACTTGGATTATTTTAAAGGAAATTGATTTGGGTAAAACAATGATTTTATTAAGGGTTGTATTTAACTATTCGTAAAATGTTTTAAATAGAGATTTTAAAATAACTTATATAAAGGATTAATAACAATGGATTTTTAAAAAATGATATTTCTGAAAATATGGGAAGGAAGTGAAATCGATATTTAAAATAGATTAGGTAAAATAGATGGGATTCATAAAGAAATGGATTCATAAATGAAATATTATAAATAAGATTATCTTTATAAACAAATGAATTCCAAATGAGTTTATAAACTTATAAATGATGTTTATAAATAAGGGGAAATGATTATCAGTTGATAAATTGGAAATATAAATTTACAGTGTGAATTTATATCGAGATATGGAAATCGGATTTTGAAAAATAGTGGATTCTGTTTTTGAAATATGAGAATGATTATGAAATTGAAATGTAGTCGATGCGAAATGAATTAAGAGGGATTTATAAATTGAAATTGGTAATATTGGATTTTAAAAATAGATTTTTGTCGAGAAATTGAAATTGTTTTAAAGTGGGATTTTTATTTATTAAACTATATAGTTAAAGCTGTTTTAGTATTGAAATATTTCGAAAAATGGATTATTCAAATATTTAATATTTATTGAAATGAATTCACATTTTTATAATAAGCTTTGTAAATCGATTTGTTTTATTTAAAAGTGAATTGGAAATGAATTATCGATGTTTATATAAAGGGTTTAATATTTTAAATAATTACTTAAACATGTTTTAAAAAAAATTATTATTCTTAAAAATACTTATCATATATATATATATATAGAGTTTTGAAATGATTGTAATTTATTTATAAATTCTCTCGAGATTTGTAAACTGGGTTTCAATTAATGAATGTGATTTTATAAGAGAAAATCTTATAATGGATTTCTGGGAACTCAAGAAAATTTCCAAAGTGTTTAAATATGTAACGACTCGTAAATTCAAACAAATTTTAAAAATATTAATTATAATTGTTGAATATAATATGGTTAGAAATAAAGAATTTTCAATTATTACTGAAAAAATAATAATAAAAAAAAAATTGAATATAAAACATGATCTTAGATAAAATTCTAAAACAACTAATCTTTAATGAAATGGAAGATGGTAAGGCATATTAGAAAATAATTTAATAATATTGATTGAATGTAATTTACAACTGTATTAATGTAATTTCAATCAACTGTAATAATAAATGTTACTAAAGAATGGGATAAACAATATTCCAATTATGTTAGCATACTATAAGAAATCAATTATTTGGTAAGTAGATTTATACTCCTTGTGTAAACAATAAATTAATAGATATGAATTACTAAGTTGTAACAATTGATTTATTCCTCATCCCATTGATTAATCTGCTTTTGAATTTATTTTGTAATCAATGGAATTAAATGTAATTGAAATCTTTCAAATAAAAGGAAAGACAACATTAATTGTAATTAATGTAACAACCCGCCTTTTTAGACGGTTTAAATCGACGATAAACCACACACGTCAGACTCAAACCATTCAAAAGGGCAGATTGTTATGAGGTAAATAAGAAAAAAGCAGAGAAAGAAAGAAAACAAAACATAGAATCTCACAGCGGAATGATAAAATATAATAATCAAATAAACAGTTCATGAAGCTGTTTTACAAATAACATTTGATTACACCTTTACGATACAGAACCAGAGTACATACAGCAGTAATAAATAAGTAATGCAGCGGAATAGTACGATGCAGCGAAATAAATGAAATAAATAATAATAGTATTAAATCTTCGTTTTCGTCCTCCAAAAGCAGTCTTCGAAACATTGAAAAGCTCAGACTGACCCGAGCGAATTGAAAATAAAAAACACTCGAGTTAGAACTAAAAGATCTTATGTAAGTTAAATCAATAGTAAATAAATATGATTGTAACGACGTCAGAGATGTTTACTCGGTTTGACATCTTCTATCTAGTGTCTAATGTGAGTGCAGTAACTTAAGAGATGTTCAGGATTTCCATTTTCTAAGTATCCATTAAATTATCTACATACATAGTACAATACGCTATTATAATAGTGTCTACAGTAAAGTAAAGTATTAAAATAGCGTTAAGGAATTACCCATATCCCCCTTAACACATTTTATATATTCTCATAGTCTATACAGTACCGTAAGCTCCTCCATAAACTGGAGGTTTACCCAGAGGGCACTCCATAGATATGTTACAAAACAAACTCGTAGAAGGCGCGATATGGCATGTGAACACGGCACTCGAGGCAATGCCAGGGTAGGATTCTACCATTTGCGGATCTGGACTGGTGGTAATGCATAACAGCTACTACCGCCCACCTCAAAACACACTCCCATAATCAAAATCAAGGGGTAGCCACCAAATCATCACAAAGTGATAATATGTTATCAAAGAAGCATGTCCGATAGGAGAACCTTACTTGGCCCGGCGTGGCTCCTGTTTTAGTCACATCTAAGCTGACTCATGGGAGTCAGGGCTACGTAAATACCTCATACAGAATCGTTCGCCAAACCATCCTACTTCATTCTGGAACCTCCACCACGTACATAGTTATTAAAGTGGTTTTCGGTATTGGCAGAGAGTGACAATATCTGATCCCGGTCTATTTAACAACGAAACGTTTATTTCACACCGGATGGTTCTTTTAAATTTCCAAAACTAATTTTTAATTTATATCAAAATATCATATTCTCAAAACCATATCATTTTTGAAATCATATTTACTTTCAAAATTATATCACATTTGAAATCATATCACTTTCGAATTCATATATCCAAATATAGATTAAATACTCATTTAAAATCATCATATTCCTCAAATATGTCATTTAAATCCCTACTTATGTTATAACATCATTTAATCGTATTCTACTTAAAAATCAAGGATTTTAATATGAAACTTCCACTTTACAAAACCTGAAATTCAGAAAATAGTTTAGATAGTTTAAAAAAAATGTAGTTTAAGATAGTTTAAAATAGATTAAAACAGATTAATATAGTTTAAAATAGATTAAAATGGATTAATAAAGTTTAAATAGATTAAAATGGATTAAGATAATTTAAAATAGATTAAAGTAGTTTAATATAGTTTAAAATAGATTAAATAGATTTAAAATAGATTAAAATGGGATAAAATACTTTAAATAGATTTAAAATAGATTAAAATACTTTAGGATTTCAATTTAAACCAATTTCCAATTCCAACCTTCAAACTTGGATTTTAAAATAATTCAATTTATATAAATCAATTTCCTTCAAAATATCATTTAATCCAATTCAAGATCTAAGGGTTTTAAAATCGTTTAATTTAACCAATCTGATGTCCGTATATAATTTTCTACCCTATGGTCAAGTGATATGGATATTTATCATTTCAATCCGCAAAAATTTAAATTTACGGTTATATATTATTTCAACCCACAATTCCAAATTCCAAATCAATGAAAATCGCTTGGGTTTATCATTTCAACCCATAACGATTTTATCCTATTCTATATGATCATTCGGGTATGTATCATTTCAACTTATAGGGATTTTCTAACAATAACTAAGGGAACTTGGAGTGTTATGACAATATAAATATAACATCAAATCATCCAATATCAACAATTAAAAATACATCACAATCATCACCAAAATAAACCAATAAACATCAATAGATAAATGATTATCATTAACAGGTATTACATTGACAATTAAATTCAATATTAAATTAAACGATGATTAAATGCAATAAAAGTTAAATTTAACTAGAATGACAATTTAAATATACCAAACATCAACCAATCAACTCCAAATCACATCATAAATTCAATTTAACTGACATAAGATAATTTAGTAGTTGTGAGTGGGTTAAAACACTCACCTTTGATTTATAGTCGATTTAAATCCAATAATAGCCCAAAATTCCAATAGAAGAAATCACGCATGGTTCAAAGTTTATATGCAAAAGATATTCATGTTATAAGAAATATTATTAAAATAATAATTGGTACATGTTTAAATGAAAATAAACAAAGTTTAATACTTACGTTTTTCTCAAGATAGGCTTCAGGCAAAGATGGAAGAACAAACTAAGATGAGAGCAGGGAATGTAGGAAAAAAAGGATGAAACTTAGGTTTCATAAAAGAAAGCTTGCAAAATGAGAGCTTTTGAATTTGCAAGTTCACATTAAAATGATTCAGGGAAAGTAAGATTTGAAATGGAGATCTAAACATAGGAAATAAAGCGACGACAAGAAACAAAATGAAGGAACAATTTTGAAAACATGAATAATTTGCTGATGAGATTATAGCTTCAACAAAGAATAATTTGAACTAAATGAATATGAGGTGTCAGGAGAAACAAAACGTAAAAGAAGAAATAAGGTGGCAGGTTATTTAATAACAAATAAATGAGGGTGGAGGAACAAAAATGAATGTCACGTTTCTAAAATAAAGGCTCTAGGAAATATAGGCTACCAATATAAAATAAATATAAGGTAGAAGAAGGCTACAGGAAAAAAAATTAAAAGAAATGAAGTGGCTGTAGAAATATGAAATGAGATGGAGAAAACAACAAACTCACATTTTTTTTACTTTAGGAATTAGAGGTAGGACATGGTATATAGAGGTGAAGAAAGGTTAAAAAAATAATATATATATATATATATACATATAAAATGAAACGCACGTTTGAGAAGATGTAGCTTTAGGAAAAAGAGGAAGGAAATAAACGAAAATGAAGAAACAACAAAAATGAGGAAAGATATGTGGTATATATTAAATAATGATGAAAGAATGCACGAACCAGATGTACACTACCAACAAACCTTTGGAATTCAAATTGCAAACTTATGTCTCCTAATTTATTACTTTCCTTAACTCCCATAAACCCATAGTTACACCTATTTAATTTTACATTAACACACAATAAATAAAACTAAATTCTTTACACAAATTTGTGCAATTAATTAAGGCAATATACAACATTAAGAACCATTCATTTCTCTCTCTATGATTAGATTAGGAATTTAAACAAACATGTTAACATTTCGATTAAACATTTTACTAGGAACGCATTAACATACATTAAACAATATGAAAGCATAAATGAGGAAATATAAACTGGTGTATAACACACACACACATACACACACATCTTTATCTCCACTTATGGTTTACATTCATAAATAAAAGGTATGCTACTAATCCACATAAGGAGGCAATGAATGTAAGAGTAAATTAGAAGAGCGAAGATGGAAAGGTAATTATGTTGCATTTAAAATCTAATCAAGTCTAAGTAAAAAGGAAATAGTCAAGTGTAAATCTATTTTACCCCTTTACAATCTCCTATTAACATTTAATTTAAAACCATATGAGATTTCAACCTAAATAATCCTTTTTTTAATATATAATTGGATATGAAGCATAAGTTTATATTTAGGTACAAACATATATGCAGTAAACCAAGACTAAAATTAGAAACATGAACTGAATTAATTGGAAATAAATCACCCAATTTAAATTTATTCAATATACGTCTACAATTAACGTCTTCTCTCTTTTTAATTAAAAGGTTCCAATCACATTAATTGTCATTTATTTCTAAGTTAAATTTTAAAAGAGAAATGGGACAATTCAATTCCTTTTATAGTAATTTAACGTATTTATGGAATTATTGTATACAACCAAAAGCTATTAATTTCTTGTTAAATAATTGATTTCTTATTCCTGTAATTAATCTGTAAGCTAAAATACATTTCAAACAAATAAACATATGTTTACTCCTTTACTAAACTTATTCATTTTTATTATTAAATTTTTGATTTAAATGTTCTCATATTAAATAAACTATTACCTTATGAATTTATTCAACATAAGTTTTCATTTTATTTCACCCAACTCTATAGTTAAAAAAATTTCTTATATTAACTACAATATTTAATGACATTTAATTTCATTGATTTCCAAATCTATTTCAAGGGATTAAATAATAAGATGATAAGTAAAAGAATATTTACATTTAAGTAATTTAAACACATTTAAAAAAACACATTTATAAATCAATTCAGTGTTGAATATTACACTAATTACAATGTTCAATTTCAAATGTAATTAAATCCAATAAATTATATTTTTAATTCCAATAAATTGATTAAATTTGATTTCAATCTTTTATTCAATCATTTATTGTCAAATGGGTAAAACTAACACTAATTTACATTTTATTACCTCAATATTCTACAGTTATTGCCTTACTTCACATTAATGTAACTTTTAATTACATTTAATGCAATTTATTTCTAATTTGATTTGAACAAGTTAAACAAATAGGTAACAAATAACAATTGTCACCTTTAGCTTACTTTAATCACATTTATAATTTGATTGTCTACACAAATGTTAATATTATTTGCACAACACTAATTTTTATTCAATTACAATTTATTACATGCTATTTCACTAATTAATACAACATTTAAATTATCAATTACTCTTTTAATCCAATTATCAATTAATACACACATTATTTCATCAATTAATATAACATTTAAATTTATTCCATATTTTAAATTTATAATCAATTATAATTACAATTATTACAATTACTTGAGATTACATTCAAATAGTCATCTATCATATTAATTTACATTATTAAACTTCATTCTAGTTAGTTTTCTCATTTCTATATCATAAATTTTATTTCTTCCAACATTAAATCACATAATCTTATTAAATTAACTATTTTAATTATCGAAAATTACGGGTCATTAAATGAACGTAATAATAGAAACGTATGTTTGAATTAAAATAAAAGAGGAAGTTGAGAAAATAAAAAGGAAACAATGTTTTAATTGAAAGAGAAATTTGATGTAATATAAAGAACATGTAAATCGAAATAAAAGGATAAAACTTTGTTTGAATTATTTAATGAAAATAAAATGATTAATGTGTAACCAACATTCAATTGGAAATTTAATATTGAATTAATTGGAATTAAATCTTTTAATTAAGGTAAAGAGAAACAGATGGTAATTGATTCAGTCAAGAATAAGCAACATATGTTGAATTGAATAAAATGAACATTTGAATGAAGACAAACCAATGTTAATAAAATGAAGGTTCAATTCAGTCAATTTTAAAATATATTGTTATTTGCATTTAAATAAAATTTAAAGGTTAAAATTTAAGAACTAATTTTGGAATAATGAGTAATATATTTTTCCAAATTCAATGATATAGAAAATTTTCTAAAATTTCAAATTTGGTCAAACTTAGTCAAAGTTTGACTTTTGGTTGAAAATTTTAAATTTGAATTTTAAAATTTTATTCTTTTTATATGATACTAGACTGAATTCTGATCTCCTCTCCACTTTTCGTTTCATCAAATTCAAATTCCTATTGCTCTAAAATATGAATTACTGTGAAAAATTGACATATGTTTGTAGTGTTTAGTTGTAACGCCCCACTCCGAGACCCACATTAGCAAAGAGTATTACTAAGTAACACCGTCTGCTAATACGGAGAATAGAGCTGGATAGGAGCGACCATCTATAACCTTGTCTTAATTATCTATTGAATACGCCGACAATGCCACTTCTTACTTAAATGGATCGACATCTCCAATAAATACTTAATACAAAGCCATAGGTGGCTGAAGGATCTATCAGAATAAAATATAACAACTCCAATGTAATACACATCACAAAACAGTAGATCATCGCATACATTTACACATACACAGATACATTACAGAGTTTACAAAATGATACATGTCAAGTGGTAAAGCAAACCACAATATACAGGCGAGTCAATAGAATACATATCAAAGTTACAGACAAAAAGGACTACACAAAAGCTATGACAAAAAGGAGCTAGTGGAATAGTCCATGCGGAAGCAAAATAGGCTAAGTCCAAAGTACCTAACCTGAAACATCTCGGTCTAACCCGAGTATAAAATACAAGGGTCAGTCTTGCTAAACAAATCAGTTAGATAAACTAAATGATAATGAACATACAAGATCATAAAGTACCACAATTATCTCCAAAAGAGATATCCAAATCATCTAACATATGATGAATCAAAACAAGCCTCATATCATAGGCAACTCAAATAACAAAGGATATCATATCCCAAACAAGCGAAAAGGCAAATAGTAAATACCAATAAAGGTAACACAAGTTTCAACAAGGTATTCGCTATATATCGTGTGGTTCAAAGGACCTACACCGAAAGGCGATACACTAGGGAAATATAATTGTCAAAGAAACAAAAGAAGCTCGAGCTCAGTACTATATAACAAGGATCCATACACCCGAAGGCAACGCCAGAAGGCAATGCCCGAAGGCAACAAACCGTTGTGGCGGTACTGGACACCACTGTCCGGTGGAATGTGTCACAACTTTCAGAAAGGAACTCGGAAAATGTTAACGTGAGTCCCATACCACATGTTCGCACTAAACGGTTTACTAACCGTTAGTCAATTTCACACTCAAAGCAGTACAAAGTTCACCTCATCTCATCGGTAAACCAAACCTAGAGGTTAAAACGATCAAACAAATAGATTATGAATTAACTGAAAAGATGAACACACGTGTTCATAGCACGCGTTTTATCTAATCATTTAATTCTCCTCCCTCTTCGCTCGGAGTGCAAAATCGTGTGTGTGTTTTAAATAGAAATTATAAATTGGAGAAATGAGCTTTTAATACAATTTGAAAAGATCATTTTATAAAAAAACCCGTGTATGAAATCAAAAAGGAATCATCAAAGTCAAAAATGCGATAACACTAATTGGAATCGACACGAATCGATTAAAATTGGAATCCTACACAAAGTAGGTAAGTTGGGCTGAGACAAGAAGATTCAGACGTCTGAATTGTATATTTCAGACGTCTGAAACTGGTGCTCAGGCAATACTTTGCCTAGGCCAAAGATGGCCAAATCATATCGGAAGCAATCAGACGAGTGATGATAGCTAGGGGTTTACGTCAAACGACTACCCAACCTTTGAGACTCATCAATACATTCCGACCAATATGCCCAAACAACCATATAAGGATTTATCATAGATTTTGACTTCAAACGCCAAAAATTGGAATATTCAATAAACCAATTCAATTCAAACGTAAATGGACATGGATTGTATGTTAGGAATTGCTACCTAACACTATCAAAGATATAGATGTAGATGTGAGTTCAAAAACTCACCTTTTAAACTCAAAAACACAAGAGAGAAGCTGCCGAGCAAGGCTAGCACAATCACTCTTCAATTATAACCCAAGGAGCTTCAATCTAAGCTCAAGAAAAAATATTTTTCGAAGTTAGGGTTTTAGGAAATTTCAGAAATTGAAGAGGAATTGAGATGGAGAAGAAGAAGATGATGTTTACCTTAGCTTTTCTTTGAATTGGAGAAATAATTGGAGTTTGAAAAAGAAACTAGGGTTTTGAATTTTAATTTCCCCTTCCTCTCCCCATTTTTACTGAAGCTAGAATGTTTAGGAAATGAAGTAAGTGAATGGAGAGGAGAGGGGGCTGAGTTAGGTCATAGAATGAGTTGGGGTGAAACCCAAACCCAAAGTCCAATTAGAAAATAGCCAAATTCAACTTACTCCAAACATATCGAAGCTTATACTAAAAAAAGTCACAAACAACATTTTGAACTCAATGGAAATGGTCTCGAGTCCAAATTGTTGATTCTCAACTTCATTCTTGATTTTGACGTCTGAAATGAACGATTCAGACGTTTGAATCTGGAAAAATAGATGTTGTCTAGAACAATATTCAGACGTCTGAATTGTCCATTCAAACGTCTGAAAATGGAAATTTTAGCATATTTCCTCTCTGGTTTGATTCGAACAATTTCAGACGTCTGAATGCTTCAATTCAGACGTCTGAATCCCTGTAAGACAGTTTTTCTCAAATTGGCACCTCTGAATCTCGATCCACAAAGACTTTTCACTATTTCGACTGTTCTTTGACGAATAGTGACCTTCTCCGACTAAAATCCGACTAACGATGCTATATTTAAATAAAACATTTAAATATATCATCGTAAAATATGCTGGTTGTTACAGATCTCCCCTCCTTAACAAAATTGCGTCCGCGCAATTCCTAGAGAAGAAATTGGTAACAACTACATACTTACATCACCCAAAAAGAAAAGAAAATAAGCTTGAGATAAAAAGATATTCTCACCATTGCTAGGCAAAGATAGGAAACCCGGATAGGATCGCTCGATAAACTCTCTGGTTTCCCAAGTACAGTCATTGGGATTAGCGGACCATTGAACTTTAATGAGCGGCACGTCCTTGTTTCATGCGTGTCTCACCTCCGAGGCAAGTACGCGAATAGGCTGCTGTACAATAGATAAGTCTGGTGAGATTTCAAGCCCTTGCAAATTAGGAGAGTCGATAACAGAATCCAATTCTCGAAGACACTTCCGAAGCTGAGAGACGTGAAACACGTTGTGAACTCTGGATAGATGAGCTGGAAGTGAAACTCTATAAGCCACAGGGCCAATACGTTCAGTAATAGGAAATGGTCCTACAAAGCGAGGAGCCAATTTCCCTATCATACTGAAACGCATAACCTCTTTGAAAGGAGAAACACGAATAAAGACAAGATCACCAACCGAGAATTCGAGAGGCTTCCTACGGTTATCCGCATAGGATTTCTTGCGGCTTTGTGCCTCTTTCATTCTCTGACAAATAAGATCAATCTTCTCAGAAGAATCATGAACAAAATCTGGGCCAATAATAAGTTTCTCCCCAAATTCCAACCAACAAGAAGGTGATCGACATGGCCTTCCGTATAAGGCTTCGAAAGGAGCCATACCGATACTGGACTGAAAACTATTGTTGTAGGAGAACTCTACAAGGGGTAGATGATCCTCCCAACTACCTCCAAAATCAAGAATACAAATACGGAGGAGATCCTGTAAGATACGATTCACCCATTCAGTCTGTCCATCAGACTGTGGATGATAAGCTATGCTGAAATTAAGCTTTGTTCCCAAAGCTTGCTGAAGACTCTGCCAGAAATGACTAGTGAATAAAGGATCACGGTCACTCACAATCGAACTAGGAACACCGTGAAGTCTTATGATTTCCTTGATAAATAACTTAGCCAAAAGAGAAGCAGTCCTATTAGATTTAATAGGAACAAAATGAGCTGACTTGGTGAGGCGATTAACAATAACCCAAATGCTAGAATGGCCCGATCTCGTACGAGGTAGGCCATCAATGAAATCCATCGAAATCTGATCCCATTTCCACAATGGAATCTCTAGATGCTGAAGGAGACCAGAAGGGCGCTGATGTTCGGCTTTAATACGTTGACAAGTCATGCAATTACTCACATAACTCGCCACATCACGCTTCATGCCTTCCCAATAATAAAGGCGATGCATATCGGCATACATCTTACTACTGCCAAGATGAATGGTATACTTAGAACGATGACAGTCATCAAGAATGTCATGCCTAAGTGCAGAATCAGAAGGCACAACAAGATGGTTCTTCTTGTGAAGACACCCATGAAGATCAATGCTGAAATCCCACAAAGCTGAATAAGATGCACAAGATTAGGATCACGCCGCTGAGCTTCGGCAATATGATCCAATAAAGAGGGTCGAGCTTCCATACTGAATAATACTATCGGAGAATCAGAGGATGGAGGTCGATCACGAATATCATAAAAAGATAGAGTCTCAAGAATATCCCATTCGGCAAGCATCATAGAAACAACAGCCGAATGTCTGCGACTAAGCGCATCAGCATCACGATTACCCTTACCAGGGGTATACAGGATATCAAAGTCATAGGAGGCAAGAAACTCGAGCCAACGTTGTTGCCTCATATTGAGTTCCTTCTGAGTGAACACATACTTCAAGGATTTATGATCGGTATAGAGAATGAAGCGCTCGCCTAATAAATAGTTTCGCCAAATCTTCAAGGCGAAGACAATGGCGGCTAACCCAAGATCATGAGTGGCATAGCGAACTTCATTCGGACGCAGTTGCCTAGAAGCATAAGCAACTACCCGATCCTTCTGCATAAGCACAGCACCGAGACCACTACCACAAGCATCAGTGTAGACAACAAGATCATGATTCCCCTCGGAAACCACAAGAATAGGAGCATTAGTGAGAAGTTCCTTTAATGTTTGAAAGGAAGCTTCACACTTATCGGACCAAATATAACGAATGACTTTTCAGTAAGGCTGGTGAGAGGAAGCACAACACGGGAAAAATCCTTAATGAACTGACGGTAATAACTCGCCAATCCAAGGAAACTACGAACCTCATGAACATTCTCAGGTCTCTTCCAATTCTGGATAGCTTCGATCTTTGAGGGATCGACCGAAATGCCGTCGGAAGATACAATATGGCCTAAGAACTTAACCTCATTCTCCCAAAAATGGCACTTGGAGAATTTGGCTTTAAGCTGATGGTGACGAAGAGTACTCAAGACAATTCTCAAGTGATTAGCATGCTCGCTTCAGACTTAGAATAAACAAGAATGTCGTCAATGAACACAAGGATGAACTTATCGAGATGTTCCCGGAATACTTGATTCATAAGATCAACAAAGAAAGCAGGAGTGTTCGTCAAACCGAGTGCAGAAAGCTGTAAGAGGTATGCAATCTTCCGCGACTCGGAGCTGGTGAAAACCAGTGGCAAGGTCGAGCTGAGAGAAGACCTTAGCGCCACTCAATAGATCGAACATATCATCGATCCTCGGCAAAGGATACCTATTCTTCATGGTCAACTTGTTAAGCTTGCGATAGTCGATGCAGAGCCTAAGAGTTCCATCAGACTTCTTCACGAAGACGACCGCGACACCTCATGGTGAAAAACTGGACTGAATCAACTGTTTGGACTCAAGCTCTAAAAGCTGCTTCTTGAGTTCCTCATTTCCTTTTGTAGACATCCTCGTGGGAGGACGCCTAACTGGCTGCGCGCCTGGAATGAGATCAATGCGGAACTCGATCGCCCACTTGGGTGGCAAACCCGAAACCAGCTCAAAAACATCAGAGAAGTCACAAACAATAGGAATACGAGATATATCATCATCATCTCGTGAGTCAAGAGAATATAAAGCCATTTCGGAATTATCCACATTCCGAAGAACAAATGATAGCCGAGTAGACGAATCCGGGTGTCGAAGATATTAAATTCTTTCAGAACAAATAATCCTGGCATCGTATCTCACTAGCCAGTCCATACCCAAAATAATATCAAAATCCAAATAAGAAATAACGTGAAGATTCGCACGAAAAGAAAAGCCACATAAAACAATCTCAACATCATCACAAAGCATGCTAAGGGTTGCGGACCCCTAATAGGATTTGCAATCCTCAACGAAGTAACCATATAAGAAACATCCAAGGACAAATCATCGACGAGCTTTTTCTGTACGAAAGACTGCGAAGCACCCGTATCGAAAAGAACTCGAATACTACGGTCATGAAATAAAATAGAACCTTCCAAAATAGATGGAGATATACCTCTGGGCTGAGAAGAACCTCCAGAAGCCTTAGCAACATAAAGCTTGCCAGACTTGGCACTAGCAGGAGCAGTAGGGCAGGTGGAAACACGGTGACCTTCCTTCTTGCAATAATGGCAGAAGAGAGGCTTAGGACAAGCTTGAATCATATGATCAGGAGAACCACAATTGAAACACATCCGAATGGAAGGTGTTCCAGCAGATTGAGAGTTAGAACTAGATTCAATAGGCTTCTTCTTCTTGGAAGGAAGAAATCTCTGCTTATGAAATGGAAACCTCTTCTTATCGGGGTTCTTGCAAACCTCAACATCATCACCACTATCACACTCCTTCTCGATGGCCTCGAGATGAAGTGCCGAATCAACCAACTCCTCAAAAGAAAGCTTAAGCTGGAGCATTAAAGACTTCTTAAGATATTTCTTAAGACCAGAGACAAACTTTATATTCTTCTTATAAGAAGTGCAAATGAATTCAAGACCATACCTAGATAAGGCCTTGAATGATGCAACATATTCAGAAACGGAGGACTTCCCTTTCTTCAACTCAAGGAAGCGACGGGCTAATAAAACTTTCTCAGATTCAGGAACGAATTTGAGTTCGAATCGCTCCCGGAACTGAGTCCAAGAAAGAACAGACTCATCAAGTTCGGCTATAAGAAGCTCGTACCAATCAAGGGCAAGCTCTTGCAATAAGCTAGAAGTTACAAGAACTCGATCGTGGTTAGAAAGATCCATGAGAGAAAAGATACGCTCGCATGTGCGAATATAAGCTTGGACCTCAAGAACGGACTCGGAGCCTTTGAATGTCTTTCCTCCAAGATGAGAGAAATCACTACACAAGTGTGCAAAGGCATACTTGCGTGGAGGAGATGCACGAATAGGAGCTGGAGGCTGAGTGCTCCTAAATAACTCCAAAAACTGATCGACGGACATATAAACGCCGTCCGGATGCGAGCCGCTGGATTGCCCAGCATCCGAGCGTCGACCTCTACCTCTTCCGGCCATTTGCTGAAAGATAAGATAAAAAATGATTATTCACAAGGTATATATCAATAATTCAAATATGGAATACTACGAAATAAAATGAATTCCTAGACGTATTCCCAAAATTCTATCTACCCCAAAGGCACGGAAAGAAATAAGGCACGATGATTCAAAGATTCGTAACATTCGTACAACACTTTAATGTACCGTAATATTTGTCTCTGTTCTATGTTTATCATATTTTGTTCTGAACTTAGCTCTGATACCAAGCTATAACGCCCCACTCCGAGACCCACATTAGCAAAGAGTATTAATAAGTAACACCGTCTGCTAATACGGAGAATATAGCTGGATAGGAGCGACCATCTATAACCTTGTCTTAATTATCTATTGAATACGCCGACAATGCCACTTCTTACATAAATGGATCAACATCTCCAATAAATACTTAATACAAAGCCATAGGTGGCTGAAGGATCTATTAGAATAAAATATAACAACTCAAATGTAATACACATCACAGAACGGTAGATCATCACATACATTTACACATATACAGATACATTACAGAGTTTACAAAATGATACATGTCAAGTGGTAAAGCAAACCACAATATACAGGCGAGTCAATAGAATACATATCAGAGTTACAGACAAAAAGGACTACACAAAAAGCTATGACAAAAAGGAGCTAGCGGAATAGTCCACGCGGAAGCAAAATAGGCTAAGTCCAAAGTACCTAACCTGAAACATCTCGGTTTGACCCGAGTATAAAATACATGGGTCAGTCTGGCTAAACAAATCAGTTAGATAAACTAAATGATAATGAACATACAAGATCATAAAGTACCACAATTATCTCCAAAAGAGATATCCAAATCATCTAACATAAGATGAATCAAAACAAGCCTCATATCATAGGCAACTCAAATAACAAAGGATATCATATCCCAAACAAGCCAAAAGGCAAATAACAAATACCAATAAAGGTAACACAAGTTTCCACAAGGTAATCGCTATATATCGTGTGGTTCAAAGGACCTACACCGAAAGGCGATACACTAGGGAAATATAATTGTCAAAGAAACAAAAGATGCTCGAGCTCAGTACTGTATAACAAGGATCCATACGCCCGAAGGCAACCCCAAAAAGGCAACGCCCGAAGGCAACAAACCGTAGTGGCGGTACTAGACACCACTGTCCGGCGGAATGTGTCACAACTCTCAGAAAGGAACCTGGAAAATGTTAACGTGTGTCCCAAACCACACGATCGCACTAAACGGTTTACTAACCGTTAGTCAATTTCACACTCAAAGCAGTACAAAGTTCACCTCATCTCATCGGTAAACCAGACCCAGAGGTCAAAACGATCAAATGAATAGATTAGGAATTAACTGAAAAGATGAACACACGTGTTCATAGCACGCATTTTATCTATTCATTTAATTCTCCTCCCTCTTCGCTCGAAGTGCAAAATCGTGTATGTGTTTTAAATAGAAATTATAAATTGGAGAAACGAGCTTTTAATACAATTTGAAAAGATCATTTTATAAAAACCCGTGTATGAAATCAAAAAGGAATCATCGAAGTCAAAAATGTGATAACACTAATTGGAATCGACATGAATCGATTAAAATTGGAATCCTACACAAAGTAGGTAAGTTGGGCTGAGACAAGAAGATTCAGACGTCTGAATTGTATATTTCAAACGTCTGAAACTGGTGCTCAGGCAATACTTTGCCTAGGCCAAAGATCGCCAAATCATATCGGAAGCAATCAGACGAGTGATGATAGCTAGGGGTTTACGTCAAACGACTACCCAACCTTAGAGACTCATCAATAAATTCCGACCAATATGCCCAAACAACCATATAAGGATTTATCATAGATTTTGACTTCAAATGCCAAAAATTGGAATATTCAATAAACCATTTCAATTCAAACGCAAATGGACATGGATTATACGTTAGGAATTGCTACCTAACACTATCAAAGATATAGATGTAGATGTGAGTTCAAAAACTCACCTTTTAAACTCAAAAACACGAGAGAGAAGCTACCGAGCAAGGCTAGCACAATCACTATTCAATTATAACCCAAGGAGCTTCAATCTAAGCTCAAGAACAAATATTTTCCTAAGTTAGGGTTTTAGGAAATTTCAGAAATTGAAGAGGAATTGAGATGGAGAAGAAGAAGATGATGTTTACCTTAGCTTTTCTTTGAATTTGGAGCAAGAATTGGAGTTTGAAAAAGAAACTAGGGTTTTGAATTTTAATTTCCCCTTCCTCTCCCCATTTTTACCGAAGCTTGAATGTTTAGGAAATGAAGTGAGTGAATGGAGAGGAGAGGGGGCTGAGTTAGGTTATAGAATGAGTTGGGGTGAAACCCAAACCCAAAGTCCAATTAGAAAATAGCCAAATTCAACTTACTCCAAACATATCGAAGCTTATACTCAAAAAAGTCGCAAACAACATTTTGAACTCAATGGAAATGGTCTAAAGTCCAAATTGTTGATTCTCAACTTCATTCTTGATTCAGACGTCTGAAATGAACGATTCAGACGTCTGAATCTGGAAAAATAGTTGTTGTCTAGAACAATATTCAGACGTCTGAATTGTCCATTTCAGATGTCTGAAAATGGAAATTTTAGCCTATTTCCTCTCTGGTTTGATTCGAACAATTTCAGACGTCTGAATGCTTCAATTCAAATGTCTGAATCCCTGTAAGACAGTTTTTCTCAAATTGGCACCTCCGAATCTCGATCCACAAAGACTTTTCACTATTTCGACTGTTCTTTGACGAATAGTGACCTTCTCGGACTAAAATCCGACTAACGATGCTATATTTAAATAAAACATTTAAATATACCATCGTAAAATATGCGGGTTGTTACATTAGTTGTATTTTATTTGGCTAAGTCCTATTGGGTTTGGTTGGTCCAATGAGCCTTGGTTAACCAAGAGACTCTATCCATACCAAGAGTCTTGTGACCTTTCCTTCACTTATGACCTTTTGTTTCTTATCTTACTAAATAATACGTACTTAATGTTGCTCTTGAGAAACTTTCTGCACACACTTCTTCTTCCTCCTCAAAATCTACGGAGAACTCTAGATCTAAATCTCCAATTTCTCTAATCAAAACTCCTTTCTTCCTCCTCCCAAATTCTTCCACTCTCTTCCATATAGCCGACGCCCTCTCCTCCATCTAAAAGGCCATCTCCTCCTCCTTATCTCAACCACCATCTCTTCCTCCCAAGGCTGAAACCCTACCCTCTTTCCCAAGCCATAGCCGAGCCCTACAACACCAAAACCCATCCATTTTTCCACCATCTCCTCCTCCACTTTGGCCGCACCCAAACCCCCATCTTAGCCCACCTTGGCCGCACCCAAAACCACCAAAAAACCCTATAGCCAAGCCCTATTTCAGCCCTAGGTCGAACCCTTTAACCTGTCTCTTCTTCTCTTTTTATAAAAAAATAAAAATAAAACAAAAGTTATATATTTATATAATTTGTGGTTCTTCAATTCAAGTCCGCTTTGATTTGCTTTGGAATTCGTGATTCAAATTCATAGCTTTATGTTGTCAATTTTCCTAGCCCTGAAAGATGAGTCATTCACTCACGATTAATAATCTTATGATAACTGAATGAATATCAATTGATATGTTATTGGAATGTTGCAATAGTTTAGATTTTATGTTGTTTGTTTATGATTTCGATTTGACATATGTTCACTTATGTTCACCTATGATTTTTACATGATATTGTTTGTTTGTACCAAAATTGGGCACAACACTCTTCGGAAGGGTTTGAAGAGAGAAAATGAAGAAATAAATGTAAAAAGAGGATTATCTATCAAACACTTTGAACAATAATCAGAAAAACAGCAAAAGAACGAAGAGATTTAGAGTGGTTCGGCGTATTGCCTACGTCCACTATGAAATGATTGATCTTTATTAACTTTTTCTTGCTAGTTATAGCGGATTACAACAGTAAATCTCGAGTACAACAGTGAAATTCTAGTACAATAGTGAATTAGACAGAGTCTGGACGTCGGAGAGCCAAAAGATCCCCTTTATGTAGGCTCTGGGATGCTATTTATAGGCGTAGGCTGCAAATATCTCGCTCAGATCTTGGAAGACTTCTTCTGCCACGTGGGTGGGCCCACATGATCGATCCCACATGATTTGCACTTGGTCCATGATCAATACGAACGAGTTTCGTATCGATTAAGATTTGGTCCAATCGAGTCGAAATTGGGAAAGAACATTCTTTAGGTTGTACGTAAGCTCCTGTGAAAATTTGGTGCCATTTGGACTTGTAGGTTGTGAGTTATGATCGATGCAAATTTAAGTTTTCGGTAGGCTATTTAGTTCGTATTGATAACCTTCGTATCGATCTGTTCGTATCGGTCTGAGCATGTGCCTACGAGTTGACGTGGCACTAGTTTCTAGGAGAGATCCACATTTAATGTCGAATCAACCGAGTATTTCCAAGGTTTTCGCCTCGTTTGTATCGATCTTAATTGTTCTGTTCGTATCGATCGGTCGCATTACTCTGTTCGTATTAATCGGTTGCGTTGCCTTGTTCGTATCGATCGATTGTGTTATTCTGTTTGTATCGATCGATTGCATTGTACTTTGTATCAATGGGAAGTGTTGATTTCGTACCAATTTGTGGTTAATTGATATGAAGCATGTTGAAACTTAATCGTTATGAACTAGACACTCGCGTTGTAGTTGATGGATACAAAGTAGACAATAGCCGACCGATTCGAAGTGAGCCTGTCTGCTTATGCATACGAAGAAGACTATCTTCGGTGGATATGAACAAGACGGTTGCATGGCGATGGACACGAGTAGATAAACAGTTGATGGATACGAAATCGACCGATGCGAAATGATGGATGTGGCCTGATCGATAAGAAATGATGGGTATGAACGAGTTGGTTTCCTTGACTTGTATCGATCATATCTTGAGCATACGAACTCGGATTGACTCGAAATTTGGAACGTTGGCTTTTATAGCTTTGCTTGTCATGTCTTGTCAATTGTAGCTCTACTCGGACTCGGACAAAATTCATCGATATACATAGGGAGCTTGCTTATAACCGATCTTCAAGGCGGTCTGTCCTCTGTTTCCAGTTAAGTTCTTGGTATCACGGCCTTGCCAAAAGGCGGGATAACATTTTCCCTGCAAACTTCTTGTGAAAACACGACGTGGTTTGAAAAGCTACAATCTTCATCCTGAACAGTTTTATCCGACTTGTTTGAATGGTTGTTGTGTTTTCGTCGAAAGATGTAACCTTTGATTGATGCTTCAGTAACATAAATCATGAATTGTTGATTGTCAATTATTGTACTGTATACTGTTGTGACTGAGTGCTGAATGATAGCAAACTGTTGTTGTAATCATCATCAAACGAGTATTCAATTCCTGCGAATTTTAAAAATTGGACCTTACCCATTATATATGAATGTATGCTAGTCTGACTCTCGCTAACGTTTGCACGTTGGAGAGTCGTTGTCAGTTTTCTTGTATCGATTTCGTATCGATCCTCTCCTGAATCGATGTGAAATTCGAGTTGTAGTAACGATCTATAGTCGTTTTAAGTAATTCCTTTCACATCGATCCTCTCCTGGATCGACTCGAGAAGTTTGAATGCATGCTTCGTATCGATGGCTATCAATACGAATTGGATAGTCTTTGGAGATGTGTCGTATCGACGGATACGAAGTCTTGGGTCTCGAAGTTGGTGGATACGAGATTGGTGTTTCGTGTCGGTAGAGTTGATTTGTCCAGACATAATTTTGCAGTGATCTTCATATCGATGGTTATCGATTCGAAATTATCGAATTTCACAAAGCTTCTTTGTATCGATAGATTCGAAACCCTATGGTCTTCAAAGTGACGGACACAAACTTGCCATTCCGCATCGATGAATGTTTGATGGATGCGAGGATGCCAACTTGCATCGATAGATATTTGATGGATGCGAACAGATGAATCAGTCTTCATAGTAATATTCGTGGTTCGTACCGATCGCTGGATGGTTACAAATAAGTGTTACCTCAAATAGGTAGTTTGTGGATACCAATAGTTCTCTTCGTATCGATTAGCGAAGGAACTGACCCAACCGGTTGAAATGACCTGAAGATGAACCGTTTCCCTTCATCTCTTGTGTCCATATAAAAACGTTCTGGACTTAACCAAATTTTCATTTGTGTTCGTTTTCACACACTGCCTTCGTATCGATAGAGAGACTAAAAATAGAAAACGGTTATCGTCTTCAAATCGAACCAAACCTCCAATCCCTTGAACTAATTGTTGAAATCAGGTAATTAATCGAAGAACCCGCGTTAAGAACGATGAGACTTGAGTCCACTTGCTAATCCATCCGTATCCACGGCCGATTCTAGAGATGAGGAGGCTATAGATGGTCGGAGCAAGGTCGAGGATGAGCAGCGGCATGGCATTTGCATGAGGAAGAAGAAGGGGCGATAGAGTGAGGGATACGAACGAAATAGCTCGTATCGATTATGGACGAGGGAGAAATTCGTATCGATCTTGGATACACTAGAGTTTCATATCGAATGTACGAGTTGTCTCATATCGATGGCTGAGTGTACGTTCGTATCGATCTGTCGATGGTTGGCATTCATACCGATCTGGAACGGTTGACGCGAATTATCGGGCCTGGCGATCGATACGAACCAAAGGACTTTGCATCGATACGAAATCAGCTTTTGGTGACCGATACGAAACGATGTTCCATGATCGATATGAATTAATGCCTGCCATGACCGAAAGGAATTTGTTCTTGGTGATCGATTCATGTTCAAACCATGACGGATAAGAAATCTTTGTATATTCGAACATTTGACTCCGGCGAGCTTTAGCCTTGCATAATTGTACATAACTGTGTAATTGCATATTTGACTGCCTTTCGAAGCTCGTCGATGGAACTGTAACTGGAAAATATTTAATGAATCTCAGCTTGGATCGATCACTAAATTCTGGATGGCACAGTTGTGATGGTCAACAATGACGGTCACTCTGGTTGAAATTTTAAGTCTTGTCGTTCGAACATATCTTCAAACTCTGTAGAACTTTTCAAGTATTATGTAGCACTGCACTACACAACACATTCACACACTTCACATTGGGGAACAAATAGGCTTATTATCGTCTAATGATGGTTTTTAATAAGTTGATTAGCTATGGAATCCATAAGTTCTCAACAGCAGGAGCTTCGGAGTTCATCCCCTTTAGCCATAGAGATTCTGGTCATCGCGGCCGAAGTTATAGATCCAGCTCCGAACGAGCTGCCTGATGCCATGTTTATCATGAACCCACAAGATTCTGTGCCGTTCAATGTCTCTGAAGAAATGCTGGGACGAATATGTCTAAGGCATGGTTTACCATTGGACAACATCCTATTACCGGGATCGAATGATAGACCGCATGCTCCCCCGGAAGGGTTTACTACCTTCAACAGGCATTCATGTACAGCCGGGACGCTTCCTCCATTCAATCAATATATTCGGGAAGTGTTGTCCTTCTTTGGAATTGCCCCAACACAGTTACACCACAATGGATACGCGTTGCTGAACAGTCTATTCGTTGTATTCATGGAGCATCTTTTCCGACCTCCGATCCCGATCGAAATTAGATACTTATTCAACGTTAAGAGTCAGGGAGATAGCCCTTCCTTCACATTCTTAGATGCGGTCAGGTACTGCCAAGTTGTGATGGGGTTTTGGACTAGACTGAGCTACTTCAAAACTGAGTGGTTCTATGTACGATGCCTACCAGGGTTTTCTACTCGATGGTTAGCTAGATGTAAGTGCTACACTTATTCCAGTAGTTAACAATATAGTTGCAACTGGTATTGGAGCTAATACCCTCTTTCTTTTACAGCCGCAATTCCTCAACCTGATGGCGCACATTTTAAAGAGATAGTACGGGTCCTCCAAGAATTTCCAAGCGAGATGCGAGAAATCGAGTCGGTGCTGACCGATAGGAACTTAAGAATTCTTGGATTAATCGAACGGAACCAAAGTATTAGACTAGAGGGAACGCTTAGGGAAGTCCCGACGAAGCGGGTAAAGTGCAAAGCGCCCGAGGTCGTAATTGCTGAGGAAGGTGATGAAGAACACACGCCTACAAACGACGAACCCGTGGTCGGGCCGTCTGACAATCTTCAGGGTTCAGAGGGAAAGAGAAAAGGCAAGGCAGTTGAACACAAACGTCATAAATCTTCGAGATGGAAATCTATAATTGTATCCCTGCCATCCTCTGGCGTTAGAATTTCGGAGGTTCCTCTCTCGCCGGTAGAGAATCATTTTGAAGGACTTGCTGATATTCCGATTCCAGAATACGTGTCACTTCAACACGACACTGGATTGGAGGGGCTCTAAAGTGCTCTAGATTTAAGCGAGTCTCTACCCATCAGTGCGTCCGACATTACCGGTTGGTCGGGGGGTTGCATACACATATACACTTCACGGCACTACACGGTTTTCAGCCTTAAGTTGCCTGCTTCGAGAATTCACTAACTCTGTTCTTTTTTTTTACTTTACAGATACGATGAATATATGAGAGTCTATGCTCGGCGGTCTCCATTTAGTACGCCAATCATCGAGCTCGTATTATGAGTCCCGTCGGAGGGAGGATGATAGAAACCGCGATCGCGGTTATTCTAGTCAAGAACGTTACGAGAGGGATAGAGATAGAGATTACAGAGAATAGAGATATCGATCCCGATCTTGTTCTCCACCTCCCCGAGTCCCTTCACAACCTTCAAACCAGGAAAAACAACCAGTAGAGCCCCCTCGTTACAAACCATCTTCGCAAACTTCTCGGCCTGAGTCGCAACGCCACAGAACTGAGGTTGAGCCTCCAATCATCGCTGAACAAGCTATCACTGAGCCTACTGGGGAAGGGGCTATTAGAATTGCTCAGTTAAAGAAATATTTTCCAAATATATGCTTTGACGGCTACATGTTCCCTCCTCACTTAAAGAGAATTCCGTCGGATGCAGAGAACACAATGCATGATTACATACATGACATTTATACCCAGTACAAAGAGTGGGTGAAAGCTGTAGAAAAAGCACAAAGGTGGCCTTTGAGCGGGCAAAAATGGTCGAGAAACTAGAAACTGAACTTGCTCAAAAAGACCGGATCATTCAAGTGCTTAACGATGAAGCCGAATCCTCTCGAAAATCAGATATAGAGGCCACCAAAAAGGCCGACAAGGCGAACTTAGCCATGGAGAGGATGAGGCAGACACACTTCGCTTTGGTTGAGCAGATGGGCCATCGAAACACCACAGTTATCGCTGAGAGGGATGCTGCTCTGAAAGAACTCAACGAGCTAAAAGCCAAATTTTTTGAAATCATCAAAGAAAAGGATGATGCAAATAGAGAAGCTCAGGAAGCATGTGAACAGGCCGTTGTGCTTTGGAGCGAACAAAATGCGGCAACGACTAAAGTCCGGGAGGTGGAGACTAAGGTCAAGGAGAAAGTCCAAATGGCGGAGTCTAGGCTAGAAGCTGATATGGAAGATCTCCTCATTGTTTATAATGCTAATGTCTTGAAGCATAGAAATCTAGCCTGGCTTGATAATTATCCGACACATCTATACAACTCCTGGGGCCGATTAGTGGAAGATGAAAAGGCTGCCCACCAAGCTAAATCAATTGATGAGTTCGAGCTCGAGAACCGAGTGTTGAGCGAAGATGAGCGGAAAGTTCTCCACGATGCCATGATTTCATATGAGAAGGAGAAGCTTAGCGCTTAGCATTTGGAAGTTGGAGAAGGTTCTGGCGTCGAGCATCATGATATAAATTCTAAAGCTCCCGTGCCGACTCATCCCGAATCCACACCTGTAGTTGATCCTCAGCCTGTTCCTACTTATAATCCGGATCAACCGCAGATGTCTCCAGCTCGCGAGCAAGTCTCTGAGGCAGTTCCGCCACCCGCGAGCCAAACTGAGGAAGGTACTTTGAACATTCTCTATGTTTATCCGAAATCGAAAGAGTCACTTGAAGTAATTATTAACACTTCTTCTTTTGTTTTTATCCAGTGATTGAAGCTACACCGGTTGTGCCTCCTGCAACTCAAGAATCACATCATATGCCGAAGCCATTATAGCTGAAGCGACCACCACAACGACCACGTCACCGATAGATGGAGCGCAAGGGAGCACACTTATTTTTGATGAGCAGATGATGGAGGAACTAATCGGTCATCACAGTGACCTATTTGCATACTTGCCGTTCGTTATGGGTGGAAGCGTTTCAATGACTAGTTGCTCTGCCCCAACTACGGCAGTCTCCAGCAATGCGCAAACACTTCATGAGGAGGAAATTATAGCTGAAATCAATGCTGAAATGGAGGCAGCTACGCAGGGCAGTGATTTTGGCGGTGGAATGGCTGGACCTGGTCCAGCCCCTTTGCGGATGATTTCTCCAGAAGGAACGGCCATTGAGATGAGCGCGCCTGCCCCACCACGTTCTGTTGGTCCTGTCCCTCCGACTCCGCCTGCAGGAAGCGTTCCAATACACTTGAGTTCGAAGGAGGATGTTGATATAATGCCCCCTACTGGAGATCGACCGTCGAAGAGCAAGGGTTCAAAAACAAAATCGAGGGAGAGCTCCATCGGGTCCACACCGAAAAGGAAACCGAAGAAGAAAAAAGAGTAGCTATGCTCCTTTGGTGCAATTTTGAGTAGATAGGAATTTCTTTTGTTCTTTTTGCTAGCCATGTATAGATGCGGGTTCGGCCCCTACTAGTAGGATTTTTGTGATAAACTTTAGTTTTCTTCCATAAATAGTTGAAATGAAATTCCATTTTGTCTTTAACTCAATTTTCGTTCATTTGCTTAAGTTTTTCAGCAGTTGGACTCCGGTCTAGTATATTTGTTGAGTTTCGGCCTTTGGATTGGATCCAAGTTTAGTGGTTAAGTCCTGAAATCACGACTACAAGTTATGACCGAACGTTAAGCCGGACTCCGATGCCGCACTATCTCAGTCAGCGATTGCGCTTAAGTTCTGCCCCCAGTTTCAGGGATGAACTGTAAGATCAAGTGGCAATTGCTCTTCGCTTTCAACTCATCGAGCTTAATGTCGTCGAATTGATGCTGAAATAAAGAAATTCGAGTGGTCGAATCGCACTCGCTCATCCATTGACGATTGCATTCACACTCCGGGGATTTGCATTCGTACGTCGGCGGTCAGGCTCGCCTGCTTAAGTTTTTGGGATACGTCCATGCTCCGGGGACTTAAGTCGTTTTCATGGGTGGTCAGTCACGCCCAATTTGCATTTACACTCTAACCATGCTCCGGGGACTTAGATTTGTTTTACGGACGGTCAATCTAAATCCGGTTTTCGTTCAAACTCCAATCCACTCTCCGGGGACTTTGAGTCAACGTTTATACTCCAAAATTCACGCTCTAGAAATTTGGAGTTGGTGTTTATGTTGACACTCCGGTTCACACTCTGGGAATCCGGAGTTAGTTAATATTTATACTCCAGTTCGCACTCTGGGAACTTGGAGTTAGTCAATGTTTATACTCCAGTTCACACTCTGGGAAATTGGAGTTAACTAAAAGATGGTCAGTCTCATATGTTCAGGTTTTAGGATTTTGTTCACACTCCGGGAATGACGAATCTGTCAGGATCGTGGGTGATTGGTTCACATCCATCCTGAGTTAACAAGCGAGGTCGTTAGATGGACGGGTCCATCCTCCTCAAACTTGGTCAAGATACGAGCGAAGTCTTTAGGTGGACGGATCCACCCTCTTCGAGGTCGTATTTGTAAGTTTATACTCCAGTTCACACTTTGGGAACCTGGAGTTGGTTAAAGGATTGTCGTGTATCAATCCTTGTTTTTGACTTCAGTATGATGACTTTCCCCCGAGCTCGGGTATCATCTAGCAAGTAACTGGTCGTATCACAGTCACTCCCTATTGGAATAAATTCCACCGTCGGGTGGAATTTAGCTCTCTGTGCATAGTGATAGTTGTATGACGCATTCGATAAATCACAGCTCTGGCTCGAAGAGATTGCATTTTATTGCTGAAATAAGAAAATACGGCAAAATCATTTGCCTTATTACAAATTCAAATTTATAAATGTAGAAACAAATTGCAAATGAAAAATAGACTGAATAAATAAACAGAGCTTGTCATGTGTAGTAGTGGCGAAGACTTTCACTGTTCCAGGCTCTCGGAAGAGTAGACCGTCAACGGTCGATAATTTGAATGTGCCGTCCCCGAGCTTTCATTCAATAACATACGGCCCTTCCCAAGTTGGCTTCATATGCGAAGGGACCAGATAAATTCTCTTAAGGACGAGATCGTCGAGTTCAAAGGTTCAGGGTCGGACCTTGGCATTATATAATCGGGCGACTCGACTTCGGTATGCGGCTGCCCTTAAATCAGCCTCTTCACGCTTCTCATCCAATATATCCAGGGATTCAGCAAGTAATATAGCATTTGTCTTCAGATCATAGTATGTCACACAATGAGAAGGCGCTTCTAATTCGATTGGAATAACGGCTTCTGAACCATAAGAAAGAGAAAACAGAGTGTGACCGGTTGCGGACTTGTGGGTTGTTCGGTAAGCCCATAAAGCCATAGGAAGTTCATCGACCCATTTTCCCCCGGCCTTTTCCAGTCGCTTCTTCAGAATAGACTTTATAACTTTATTAACAGCTTTGACTTGTCCATTCGCTTGAGGGTGTGCGACTGTAGAGAATTTCTTCTGAATCTGGAATCGTTGACAGAAATCCTTAAATTCAACACTGTCGAACTGGGTCCCGTTATCAGTGATGATAGTATGTGGGAGACCAAATCGGCAGATGACGTTGCACACTACAAAGTTGATCACCTTCTTTATTGTGATTGTAGCAAGGGATTCAGCTTCCGCCCACTTGGTAAAGTAATCAACTACTACGATGGCGTACTTCGCACCACCTTTGGCTAAGGGTAGAGAGCCAATAATGTCAATGCCCCATACTGCAAACGGCCATGGACTGACCATTTGAGTCATTTCGATAGGTGGGGCCCTTGGAATCCGACCGTGCTTCTGGCATTTGTCTCACTTTCTAGCGTAATCTTATGCATCGCGATTTACGGTTGGCCAATAGTATCCATATCCGAGCACTTTCTTGGCAAGGGTTTGCTCCCCAATGTGATCGCCAAATTCTCCTTCATGCATATCATGCAACACTCGTTTGTTTTCATTGTGAGCGATACACCGGAGTAAAGGAACAGAGTACCCTCTTCTATACATAACTCCATTTTGAATAGTGAACCGTGAAGCTTTTCGAAGAATCTGTCTCTTTTCACTCTTGCGCTCTAGCAGGGTTCCATGCTCGAGATAATTTCTGAACGGAGTCATCCATGACTCCTTATCGCGAACGACCTCAAATATCCAATCTGTCTCCATTCGGTCGATGCTCAGGGAAGCTAATGTCTCCATGGGAACAAGTCCCATTTGTTGTGCCTCACCTGTGCTGGCTAACTTCGCTAATGAATCGGCTTTTTGATTGTGCTCTTGGGGTATGCAGCAGATGGCATAATAATCGAACTAATTAATATTTCTTGAACCCGAGCAAGGTTAGCAGCCAGTCTTCGGTCCTTGGCATGGTATTCCCCCCGAACCTGACATACGACCAATTGCAAATCACAATAAATCTCCACAGCAATGATTTTCAAATCTCTGGCAAGCCTCAATCCGACAAGTAAGGCATCATACTCAGCTTCATTGTTGGTCGCGTGAAAATCAAACTTTAAAGCATAGCATATAGATCGACCTTCAGGAGTTTCAAGCACAACCCCTGCACTTGAGCAATGGTCATTTGATGCACCATCGGTATGCAGCTTCCAGATATACTTGGTAGATTCACTAGTTTCGTGCAAGTCCATTGGGATGGTAAATTCAGCTATGAAATCTGCTAGGACTTGTCCTTGAATGGCTCTCCTTGGAGTGTAGGTGATGTCAAACTAACTTAACTCAATATTCCATTTGAGTAACCTACCAGACGTCTCAGGCCGCGTAAGGACCTGTCGTAACGGCTGGTCGGTGTAAATGGTGATAGGATGAGCCTGAAAATACGGACGGAGCTTCCTCAAGGTAATAACAAGAAAGTAATCCAATTTCTCTAGCTTCGGATAATTTCTCTCAGCTACGGTTAGTCGTTTGCTAATATAGTAGACCGGCTTTTGTATTCGGTCTTCCTCCCGAATTAGGGCAGCATTGATTGCATTTTCTAATATCGCCAAGTAAATGTACAATTTCTCATGATTGATAGGCTTCGAAAAAATTGGCGGTGTGGAGAGATGTTGAATTAATGCTCGGAATGAGCCCTCACATTCATAGTCCATTCAAAGTTTTGTTTCCCTTTTCGAATCAGATCGAAGAAGGGAATGCATTTGTCAGTAGATTTTGAAATGAACCTGCTCAGTGCTGCTACTTTCTCATTGAGATTCTGGACTTGCTTAATAGTTCTCGGAGTTTCAAGGTTTCTAATCGCCCAGATATTTTCGGGATTGGCTTAGATTCCTCGAGCGTTGACGATAAACCCAAGGAATTTTCCTAATGCGACCCCAAAATGACATTTCAACGGATTAAGCATCATTCTGTATTCTCGGAGAATATAAAACATTGACTCTAGGTCTTTGATGTGGTCAGTGGAGAATCGTGACTTGACTAGCATGTCGTCCACGTATACCTCAATGGTTTTCCCAATCTGATTGGCAAACATTCGATTAACTAATCGTTGATAAGTTACGCCAGCATTCTTGAGTCCAAAAGGCATAACCTTGTAAAAATAAAGTCCCATATTGGTTACGAAGCTGGTATGCTCCTGGTCGGGTAAGTGCATTGGTATTTGATTGTAGCCGGAATATGCATCCATGAAGGATAAGAGTTCATGCCCGGCCGTTGAATCTACGAGTTGATCAATTCGAGGAAGTGGAAAACTGTCTTTAGGGCAAGCTTTATTCAGATCAGAGTAATCTATGCACGTTCTCCATTTCCCATTTGGCTTTCGAACAAGTACATGATTTGATACCCATTCCGGATATAATGCATCTCAAATAAATCCATTCGATTTAAGCTTGTCTACCTCTTCCTTAAGGGCGGCAGATCTCTCTGGATCCATACCACGCCTTTTTTGTTTGACCGGGATGTGCCGCGGGTCAATGTTCAATGCGTGGCTCGTGATGTCCGGTGAGATTCCACACATGTCAGAATGTGTCTAGGAAAACACGTCAAGGTTTTCCCGGAGAAATTCAACCAATTCCTCTTGCATTTGTTGGCTTAACTGAGATCCAATCTTTATCATTCTAGAATCATTGCTATCATCGATCGGGACATCAATCGTCAGTTTGGCCGAAGAAGCTTCACTGTCTTTACTTTCGTCTTCACTTTCGGTGTCTCTCGGGTCAAGATCTCTTTGGAATTGGTTGGGGTGCCCAGGCCTAGGCCCAGGCGTCAATTGTCAATTATCAACAAAACGGATGCAGAGAAATTCCTCTACGCCCTTTCCTTTCTCCTTTTGCTGCGCCTCACGTAGTTTAGCAACATAACAGGCTCATCCAGCAGCCCGATCTCCTTAAACGACTCTAACTCCACGATCGGTGTGGAACTTTAGAGTCAAACACCATGGGGCAATAACAGCCCTAAACTCAGCTAGGGCCGGTCGGCCCAAGAAAGCATTATATGGCGAGTCTATATCCAAAACAACAAATTGCAGTATCCGAACTCTCCGGCGTTCTCCAATACCTAACTCCACTGGCAATTCCACCACACCAGTGGGTATTGTTGCACTCCCATTGAAACCATGGATACGGTACTGACAAGGTTTCAAATCTTTAGTCTCCATTTTCATCTGGTCATAGGCTCGCTTGAACAATATATTCACAGAACTTCCACTGTCTACCAAGATCCTATTCATCCAAGCAGGACCTACTTGAGCTGATATGACAAGTGGATCGATAGTTGGGGCTTCGATCCTATCGGCATCTCTGACTCGGAAGACGATGTCGTCAGTCATCATCTTCTATTGCTTGGCCGGAGCCCCCTCTTCCAAACTACTACAACACTCGAAGCTCGCATGCCTGATAGAACTGGCATACGACTCCATTTCCTTCCAACTTCGGTCTGCTGGATGAGGACCACCACTAATGGTATTTATCACCAACCTCCCGCCAGTATGAGCGGGTTCCTCTTGTCTTGCGTGATTCCGTATATGACTCTGATCCGATGGGCCCGCACCTCCAAACTGCGATGCCTGCACAAACTGTTCCAACTTCCTTTCACTTATCAACTTTTCAATGAGATCCTGCAAATGATGGCACTCATTTTTGTTATGGCCGTAGCTTTCATGGAATCTACAAAATCTTCCTGTCTGAATCTGTTCTCCGATGACTATTTCCGAGCAGGCTTCTTATACTGAATAGTATTGTAGGTTTGTAGATACACATTTTCCAGCGACGTATTCAGAGGAGTATAATTATCAAACATAGGAGCCTTACGTCGTGGACCACGATTCTGATCGTGTTTTCTATTTTGGCTACCATTGCTTTTCTGCTGATTTTGTTTATTCTGAATGTTCAATTGCACTTTGCCGGAGCTCTCCCCGAATTGTTTAACAGCAATATTGCTATGAAATCCTTCCATACTAGGCCCCTCATCATCCTTCTTCCTAGACTGTTTTCCAGGTTTGGAATAGAAACGGTCCAATGATGCAGGGGATTTTCCGGCCAACCAGTTGCCGAACTCAGAATCGGGATCAATCCCTTTAGTCAATGCCATTAGAATAGAGTTATCATTAGGGTTGCTGATCTTAGCGCATGTAGCATGAAATCTCTCTAAATAACGCCTAAGTGTCTCTCCAGGAGCTTGAATGACACTAGATAAAGTATTAACATCCTTCTGTACTGCGACATGCATACGGAATTGCTCGATAAACTTTGTTGCCAGCTGATCAAAACATGAGATAGATCGAGGTGGCAGTTGGGCAAACCACATAACTATTCCCCCCAGAGAGATCGGGAAGCTTCGGCACTTAACTACATCATCAGCTCGTGCATCATTCATTAACCATTCATACTTCAGGATATGTTGATTAGGATCTGAGCTCCCTTCATAAACGGGTAAAGTCAGCATCCTGAATCGCCGAGGTGGTTCAACATAAAGTATCTCATCAGTAAAAAGGGTATGACCCTGGGAGATTCCCCAGTAGTCATTGCTAAGACCCTGACTCTCATGGATCATTTGACGGATCATCGTCGGAATGTCGGGCATCTAGACATTTTAAGCATGTTGGGCCAAGGTGTGGTCGGGTTCCACAACGCGAGGAGCGGCCGGTCGCTGTCGACGGTCCATGTCTTGCCTCCTTGGTTCTACGTCTTCGGGGATGTAAGGCTCAGGAGTATGGTTGCGTTGGCGGTGGGTCGGATCTGTTCGGTTCCGAGCGTCAACTCCCAAATCGGTAGCAGTGGTAGTGCGGTTGTCAGTAATATGATATGGGGTAGCGACTCCTCGAGAGGAGGGTCAAGTCTGATGGCTGGTGGACAGGCCAATTCTCGGTTGCTAAGGACTCAATGTATTCTGATGCCAAGTGGCCTATGTGTAACTTCCATCCAATCGCGGGCGCGTGGATCTATGATGGTAATCATAAGAGGTTGAACTATCGGTGGATGAATAGGAAGCCTGATCCCTTCTGGATCTCCTTCGTCTTTGACGGTTTAGCTGGTTGGTCAATTCCGCGTTAGCATGGAGCTGTTGAGTGAGCTGTTGGAGGCTATGAGTCAGTTCTTGCATTAGCATCTGGAATTCTTCCTAGGTAACAGGGCCTTATGGATCTGATGGTTCGGAAGCATTCTGATCAGTCGGAGGCAGTTGTACGAGATTCTGTATGTCCCGTCTTTCTGGATCCGCAGTTGTAGAAGTAGTCCTTGTGTTGACCATGGTGGATGATGAGGTTCTTTCATAGACTTGATGCAAATCTGAATAGGATGAAAGAACTTTAATCTTTGAAATCTGGATCTTCTTCTTAGATTTGTGCAATCCGATATCGACAGTAGATCCAACGAGCAGGAAAAAACTATGTTTTCTCAGTGAAAGCACCAAAGTGTTTGTACCAAAATTGGGCACAACACTCTTCGGAAGGGTTTGAAGAGATAAAATGAAGAAATAAATGTAAAAAGAGGATTATCTATCAAACACTTCAAACAATAATCAGAAAAAGAGTAGAAGAACGCAAAGATTTAGAGTGGTTCGGCGTATTGCCTACATCCACTATGAAATGATTGATCTTTATTAACTTTTGCTTGCTAATTACAGCGGATTACAACAGTAAATCTCGAGTACAATAGTGAAATTCGAGTACAACAGTGAATTCAGAAGAGTCTGGACGTCGAAGAGCCAAAAGATCCTCTTTCTATAGGCTCTGGGATACTATTTATAGGCGTAGGCTGCAAATATCTCGCTCAGACCTCGGGAGACTTCTTCTGGCATATGGGTGGGCCCACGCGATCGATCCCACGTGATTTGCACTCGATCCGTGATCGATATGAACGAATTTCGTATCTATCAAGATTTGGTCCAATCGAGCAAAAATTGGGCATGAACATTCTTTAGGTTGTACGTAAGCTCCTGTGAAAATTTGGTGGCATTTGGACTTGTAGGTTGTGAGTGATTATCGATGCAAATTCGAGTTTTTGGTAGACTGTTTAGTTCGTATCGATACCCTTTGTATCGATCTGTTCGTATCGGTCTGAGCATGTGCCTGCGAGTTGATGTGGCGCTAGTTTCTATGATCGATCCACATTTCATGCCGAATCGACCGAGTATTTCCAAGATTTTCGCCTCGTTTGTATTGATCTTAATTGTTCTGTTCGTATCGATCGGTCGCATTACTCTGTTCGTATCGATCGGTTGCGTTGTCTTATTCGTATCAATCGATTGCGTTATTCTGTTCGTATCCATCGATTGCATTGTACTTTGTATCAATGGGAAGTGTTGATTTCGTATCGATTTGTGGTTGATCGATACGAAGCATGTTGAAACTTAATCGATACGAACTAGACACTCGCGTTGTAGTTGATGGATACGAAGTATACAATAGCCGACCGATTCGAAGTGAGCCTATCTGCTGATGGATATGAAGAAGACTGTCTTTGGTGGATACAAACAAGACGGTTGCATGGCGATGGACACGAATAGATAGACAGTAGATGGATACGAAATCGACCAAGGCGAAATGATGGATATGGCCTGATCGATACGAAATGATGGGTACGAACGAGTTGGTTTCCTTGACTTGTATCGATCATATCTTGAGCATACGAACTTGGATTGACTCGAATAATGTAACGCTGGCTTTTATAGCTTTGCTTGTCATGTCTTGTCAATTGTAGCTCGACCTAGAATCAGACAAAATTCGTCGATATACTTAGTGAGCCTGCGTATAACTGATCTTCGGGACGGGTTGTCCTTGGTTTCTAGTTAAGTTCTTGGTATCACGGCCTTGCCAAAAGGCGGGATAACATTGTTATTTATAATACATTGTTTATTTATAAAAATATATGCGATGATATGGTTATTGATATGCTTCATGATGTTAATATGAAATTTCTGTGTTGACAAAAAAAGAGAAATGTTATATTGATTTAAAGGTTGTCACCCATGTTATGAAAAATGTCACTAATATGATATGTGAAAATTAATGTGTGAAAAAGGAAAAAATAATGAAAAAGAATAAAATTTATATGCATATATGTGTTATGTTGTAATATATGAAATCACCTAAAGTGCTATGTAAAAAATGATTGCATATTATATTATGTTATGGTAGAAATTTTATGTCACATTCCATGTTAAAATATAAATATATGCTATGTTATGAAATTTGTTCTGCAAGTTATATGCTATGATATGTAATTAGTTATGTAAGTTACATGCTATGTTATGTAATTTGTTATGTAAGTTATATGCTATTTTATGCAATTTGTTATGTAAGTTATGTGCTACCTTATGTAATATGTTATGTATGAATATGTGTTATGTTATTATTTTATGTAAATCATGCTGCAAGTTCCCTTAGCTTTAGAAAATCCATATGGGTTGAAATGATACATACTCGAATGATCTTTTAGAATTGGAAAAATCATTATGGATTGAAATGATAAACCCAAGCGATTTTTATTGATTTTGGAAATTTGGGATTGCATGTTGAAATGATATATACTCGTAAATTTTAAATTATTGCGGATTGAAATGATCAATATCTGTACCCTAGGATAGAAAACTATATACGGACACCATTGGTCTGTTTTTAAAGTGATTTCTGAAATTTTGGAAAAATTATTGAAAGAAAAAAAAGGATTTTGACTTAATATAAAGATTTTATTTTAAAACATATATGTAAATTTAGATTTTTAAATTATATGTTTTAAGAATTTTATTATTATAAGTTAAGTTCTAAAAATGTAATTTTTAAGATTTTACTTATAACTTAATTTTTTTAAAATATATAATATAAGATTTAATTTAATAAAATTTAATAAAACCCTGCAAGTTATAATATATGTAATTTTTTTAAGATTGAAATGTAATTTTATAATATATGATGTTCATCCCTGTTTATACACATGTTATATCATCTGTTACTGTTATATATTGTATACTGTTTATTTATATCAGTTTATCACACTGCAAGTTCCCTGTAGATTAGAATCACTATGGGTTGAAATGATACATACCCGAACGGACTTTATAATAAGGAAAAATCGTTATGGGTTGAAATGATAGGCCTGAACGGTTTTTATTTATTTATTATATTACTTGGGATTGCGGGTTTGAAATGATAAAACCCGGGTTTTCTTTGTAAACTGCGGATTGAAATGATACATATCCGTATCACTTGACCTAGGCTAGAAAATTATATACAGACCTGTGGTTTATATATTTTTCTAAAATTTTTAAAATATTTTAAAAATGTAAATATTATGATATTTTGATTTAAAATTTATTAAAATGATTTCTATAAAATATTTTTGATTTTCTACAAATTAAATAAGTGAATTAAGTAAAGGGTGAAGTAGAATTTGAAATATAAGTTAATTTTGGAATTTATGATTTTATTTATAAATGGAATTTATGTAAAGTAAGAATATATGAAAATTTTGATTTAAAAATGAATTTAATGATTTTATTAAGAATAATGATTTTATAAAGTGTTAATGATTTTGTATAACTTAAAATATGAAATAAATGAATATTTAAGCTGAATTTGGAAATATAACTTAAATTGAATTTTTGTGAAATTTGTTTAAAAGTGAAATATTAATTAAGTAAAATAAATGGAAATAAGTTATATTTTGGAAATTTAAACTTAGTTGTTAAGTTAAGAATTTAATTAAAGAAATGAAAATTTAATTGTTATTTAATTTGATTTTTGTATGGAAATTTGACTTTATAAAATCATAGAAATATAGGCATTTAAATGATTGTTTTTAATGTGAAAATATATGATTTTATAAGTTAAAATGATTTATATTAAAAGTTAATTATGTGTGAAATTGTAAATAAAACTCTGAATTTGATTTGACAGCATTTTTGAAATGTAATTTAAAGATATTACAGCATTGGAAAATGCTGTATCTGTTTTAAATGAACCAAATAGCAAATTTGAACTAAGGGTTATTATAGCACTTTGTTAGTGCTATAGTTGTTAAATTTAACTAAAATTTTAATTGAAACTAAATTAAGATATTACATCATTTTAAATGCCGTCTTTGGTTAATGAACTGTTTTTAAACGTAACATTCTCGTAGCATTTTCTAAGTGCTGCGAGAGTTGAATTTTCTTTGTTTAATAAATTCAAATGAATAAATGATCTTTGAAAAAGTTTAAATTTTGGAAATTAAATATTTAATTATTAAATATAATGAATTGACTTTAAATGATTTAAATGGAATAGTTGATTTGGGAAATACAACTTTGAAATATGATTAAATGGTATTTAAATTTAAATTCAATAAACTCTCGCTCTCACTTACCAGGATACTTAAACAAATCGGAGATGGTAAATGATGTTTGAAATGATATTTTGACATTTTGAAATGAATTTGAAATGATATTAAATCTTGGAATAAATAATTGAAGTTTATATTAGTATGAAAAATATTTGGTTTACTTGTAATTTGAATCTATTTAAAAGATATTGGACTTATGAAATATAGGATAATAAAGCTTTGGAATTTATTTTATAATTTGAATAGTTATTTTGTGGACTAAATCTATATTTGAAATTTATAAAATTTGAAATGGTCTATGGAAATTTAATTGAAATAAATGATTGAATTGAATTGAAACTTTGGAAATTTTAATACTTGATTTGAAAGTATAATAATTACACTTTTAAATGGTTTAAATGAATTATTTTGATTGAAATATAAACTATTTAAAAGGTGACTTGAAATGATAATAAATGAATTATATCTTTAAATTTAAAAGGTATTTAAAGTTGAATATTTAGATTTGAACTTAAATGATATTTTGGTATATTAAAATGATTTGAAATGATGTTTGAAAGGATATGATATTTTGATATATTAAAATGATTTGAAATGAAGTTTTGGAAAGATTGATATTTTGATATATTAAAATGATTTGAAATGAAGTTTTGGAAAGATTGATATTTTGATATATTAAAATGATTTGAAATGAAGTTTTGGAAAGATATGATATTTTGATATATTGAAATGATTTGAAATGAAGTTTTGAAATGATATGATATTTTAAATATATTGAAATGGTTTGGAATTATTTAATCTTTATTTCGATTAAGATTTGGATTTGAAATGATATTCTATTTTGAAGTATAAACTGTTTTAAATTATAACCACGGGTTATAGTAACGATTGGTTGTTAAAGAGACCGGGATCGGATATGGACATACTCTCTGTCGATACCGAAAACCACTTTGACAACCGTGTACGCGGTGGAGCTTCCAGAATGAAGTAGGATGGTGGCGACGATCCTAAAGGTATATACGTGGACCCAACTCCCGTGAGTTGGCATAAGGTGGCTAAAACAGGAGCGATCGACGGGCCAAGGAGGTAGCACCTCTTATCGGACACACTTCTTCGATACCATTCTATTACTTGTGATTGATTTGGTGCGCACCCTTGATTTGGGAGTGTTGTTCGAGGTGGGCGGTAGTGGCTGCTATGCATCACCACCAGTCCGGATGCGTAATTGGTATATCTACCCTGGCATTGCCTTGTGTGCCGTGTCACCTACCATATCGAGCCCACTACGATTTTGGTTTAAAGATCCGACCGCGTTAAGGTTCACCATCCCCTTAACGCTATTTTCTATATGATTATACTTTACTAATTAGACACTACTGTATATAGCGTATATTACTACATAGTAAATAGTTTAACGGATCCTTAAAGAATGGGTGATCCCAAACATTCTTTAAGTTACTTGTACCTTTATTACAGTTCACTTGAGTTGGTTTACATTGTATAAGTATGTATGTCCTGACTCGAGTGTTTTGTGTTTTGCTTTACGCTCGGGTCAGCCTGAGTTATTCACAGATTTGGATTTCCACTCTCTTGGAGATTTGAATCGCTGGAGATTATCTGCTTGTCATGTCCTATCTATTTCAATTCCATTGTTCTACTCAGCTTGTACTTGGTTATTATATTGAGACTTTTGTTGTATTCTATTTCTTCTGTTATATCTTATGTAACTCTAATATATTTATATAGTAGCTTCATGAACTACTATTTCTTTTACTTTCGCTGCATTATTTTACTCTGTGTCTGTAATCTATGATTATATTTATTTACTGTATATTCTGAGATTTGCCAAATTTTATTTACAACGCGGTATTTTGTGCAATTCAATTCCGGCATGAGTGTCTACCTATACACTTATGCGAATGGTTGAAAATATCGGGTCGTTACAGTTGGTATCAGAGCTTTGGCTTTGAGGCAAAACTCAGCATATGGAGTAGATTTATTTACAGAATCACTTTCGTTCGAGTTTGAATCTTCTCCTCTTGATTCGAATTTCCTTTGAATTTTTGGAACGTTCCCTGCGGTTCCAAAATTAATTCTTGTCCCTCACTATTCATCTTCTTTTGATTTTGGAGTATCACATAACTCCACTTCGAATGAGCTTTATAGTGGATTGGCGGTCTCGCCAATATTCTAATGACTTGTAAAAGGGGGAAACTCCTTTAGCATCGATTCACCAGAGATTTATATCTATCCTTGGTTTAGATGCTAATATCTTTTGTTATTCCAAACTCTATCTCTTGAGATCGGATGTGGATTTACCCCAAAAAAAAATACACATTTGAACTTATTCATTAAGTCACGGTTGACCCGGTTAAGGTTGCCTGCGATTTATCTAAGCTTATCCATCTTCATATTTTGTTAATTAATCATCTTGTCTTTGTTTCCAAAATATCTCCAAACATTTTGAATTTTACTTGTAAATCCATGTTTGTTTTATATATTATGTTGTTTGAGTTGTTGATGTTGATTTGGGCTTTCGATCGATTCGTCTGATCAACGCTATCGATAGGATTTCTAAAACACTTTGACAGAACAAACTAACACAATATTATTTTAAAATTTGGTTAATAAAATAAATTTTGATATAAGTAAGTATTATGGAACTTAATAAATTGATTTAAATTGATTATTTAAAATGATAATACTCGATTTATCATTTATTGTTCTACGAATGAATTTATAAATAGTTGTTTATAAATTGATTTGGGAACTGAAATGAATTTAAATCAAGAATTAGAGAATTCAATTTTCGATGGTTTCAAACCTTGTGTTTAAAGTTTTAAAAGGTTGTATTATTTAGAATATTTTCGAATAGAAATTTGTTTCCAAAGAATTTTAAATTTTTAAAATTTTGTGCTCTTCTCTTTGTCGCTGGAAAATAATTTCGGTGATGACTGCAGCATCATCGACATTCATTTTCGAGTTTTGAAGTGAAGAGACCATTCTGTAGTCTTACTACAGCTTTGTTTTGGGAAAAAAATTTAATTGATTTGAATTTCTAAAATATGATTTGATTTATTATATATATAGATATATGACTTATATTTTATTTGACAAATTATGTACATACATTTATTTATCTCTAAATGGTTTGAAAGGAATCAAAAAATTAATTCTTAAATTCTATCTTAAATAATAACTTCCAATATAAAAAGAAAATCAAAATTTTGAATAAATATTCAAGCTTGAAATGATTGAATTAGAATGTTTATATTATAAATTAATTTTAGAAAGTTTTATTTGTATAATTCTCAATTGCATTCCATTATAACTTACCTTAATTTTTAGAAGTTAACAATGTAATTGGATAATATACAATATAAAAAGATTTTTATAAATAAAATTTGAGTGGTTATAATAAATATTATACACTTAAATTTTAGTTATAAAAGGATTAACAGAGGTAAATAGACTAAAAGGTTAATTGAATAATTTACAATATAAATGATGTTAAGGGAATTAGGAATAAATTAAAACGGTTATAATAAGTGTAAGTATATTTAACATAGGTGATAAAATATATTGAGAGGGATAAATTTAATTTTAATTAGGAATAAAGAGGAATTAAATTTATTAAGTACATTATGAGTATAATAAATGATTTTGCAAATCCATGATTTTTGAAATTGTTAGTTTAAGAAAATTTGATGATAAGATAATGAAATTAGAGATAGTAAGATTTATTTAACTTGTGTAAAATTAATTATCAGTTTAAGCTGAAACCATGGAAATTTCAAACCTATTATCTTATTTTGGTTTTCAAACTTATTATCTTATTTTGTTTCAAACTGTCTTTTAGTTGTCCTTATTTTCCTTATCGTGCTACAGACTGGTATAGGCATCTTTCTACAATCTTTCTGTTTAGAAATCTTTCTATAATCTTTAATAATCTTTGGTACTTATTTTAATCTGAGCATTGCTTGCCATCCACCTTGTTAAACTTACCTATAACAATAGTTGTCAGGTATAATCTCAATCTCCTTGTCATCCTGTCTTAATCTTATTTCACTCTATTTTTTCTGTGCTTTCCCGTACTTCATTCCTTTTCGGGGACGAAAAGTTTTGAGTGGGGGAGAGTGTAACAACCCTAGATTTTGCATATATTTTAATTTTAACTTCATTTTAATTTTAAATTATTTTAAACTTGTTCTATTTCAAACATTTCATTTTAAATATAAATGTTGATTATTAAGTGATTTATAGTTCAAACTAGTATAAATTGGATATTTCACTGAAAAGTGAATTTCTATTCAAACTGGTCAAACTTTGACTTTTGAACTTTAAATTTAAATTGTCAAATTCTTAAATTTTATCTTTTATTATGAAAATAGATTTAATAACTTGAATACAGCTTTTCGTTTCGTTGGAAACAGAGTTAAATTGTGAAAGTTATGTATATTTCAATATTGTGTGTAAACTGATGTATTTAGCAATATTGTCTATTTTAAATTTTATTTTATTTGTCATATTTGTTCTAATATGTGTTAATATTTTATTTTATGTATAATTTTGTCTTTTAAATAATTTAAAGTGATTATATAATTTTTTCAAAGCGTATTGAATTTATTTTCTATTTTTAAAGGCTAGTTTCTATTTTTCTGCTATTTTCTTCAATTAAATTTTATTTAATTAAAATTTATTTATTCATTTTGTGAATGCATTTTTATTTTATGTTATTATCTTTGTTTATAAATGTTTTACAAGTCCATATGAATTTTCCAAAATTTATTCTGTTTATTTTCAAATTTTCTAGACTAGTTTTCATTTTTGTGCTAATTTCTTATTTTATCATATATTATTAATATTTATTTATTTATATTTTATATTTTTGTTACATTTTCGAATTGAAACTGAATTTTTAATTATTTTCAGTTATTTAAACTTATTAAAAAGAAATAAAAGTGATTTGAAATGTTTCTGGCTTTTTATTTCCCAAGGCCTTTTGAATTCCCACCTTTTCACATTTCAACATTACTTTTCATTCAATTGGCCTTAACTCCTCATTCTTTCAGCTGCATATCTCATTTTTCATTCACGTAAACTTTTCTCATCTCATTTCTGAAAGAAAAAATACGGCTATCATCTTTCTCCTTTGATCAAAGTTTGGTAAATGTTTTCTTCTTTAGCTTGTTTTACATTGATTTTCTATTGATTTTTTCCATTGCTTTCAACTAGCCGACCCCACCACCACCACAACCAGCCACGACCAACTCCAGATCACCATCCCATCAGGCCGACCATCCCTAGGCAAGAGATCCACCCTCTACTTTCACAAACCATCACTATATGTTCAAGCCTAGCCTTCCCTTCCTCTATCACCACTTCCACCCCCTTGCTCTGACCTGACCACCACTCACTGCCACACCACCCACCACCACCTGAGCACCAGGCCGAACTCATAGGACCCCTTGGCCGAACCCATATTGTGACTTGAATTGATACTAGTGCCTTGTAGTTGTAGATCCATGCACCCACTTTTACACCACCTTTTAAACTATGTTAGGCTGACCGTATAGACCCAAGACCAGATCAAAATTCAACCCTTACCAGGACATTTCAGACCTGTAACTAAAATATAGGAAGTTGAAAGCAAGTGCAATGATTTTGGACTTGTTTTATACAATCGTTTCTAGCTTTGTTTATTGAATTTTGGTTGAAATCTTATGTATATATGTATTGTTTTATGTAAATGAATTCAAGGGGTATAGCTTTGGCTCTTACAATCTCAAATCATTGTCGTGCTTTCGTGCCTCTGGAAATCTTTGTTGTGTGGTTGTGGTCGTCATCTCCAGCTTGAACAAGTGAGTAATTCTCACCAGACGATGTGTACTTATATAACTAGTAAACTGACACCATTTGAATCTGTAAAATTATATCATCATGTTATAACTGTTATATTATGATTATATGATGTTCATCCCTGTTTATACACATGTTATATCATCTGTTACTGTTATATATTGTATACTGTTTATTTATATCAGTTTATCACACTGCAAGTTCCCTGTAGATTAGAATCACTATGGGTTGAAATGATACATACCCGAACGGACTTTAGAATAAGGAAAAATCGTTATGGGCTGAAATGATAGGCCTGAACGGTTTTTATTTATTTATTATATTACTTGGGATTGCGGGTTTAAAATGATAAAACCCGGGTTTTCTTTGTAAACTACGGATTGAAATGATACATATCCGTATCACTTGACCTAGGCTAGAAAATTATATACAGACCCGTGGTTTATATATTTTTCTAAAAATTTTAAAATATTTTAAAAATGTAAATATTATGATATTTTGATTTAAACTTTATTAAAATGATTTCTATAAAATATTTGTGATTTTCTACAAATTAAATAAGTGAATTAAGTAAAGGGTGAAGTAAAATTTGAAATATAAGTTAATTTTGGAATTTATGATTTTGTTTATAAATGGAATTTATGTAAAGTAAGAATATATGACAAATTTGATTTAAAAATGAATTTAATGATTTTATTAAGAAATAATGATTTTATAAAGTGTTAATGATTTTGTATAACTTAAAATATGAAATAAATGAATATTTAAGCTGAATTTGGAAATATAACTTAAATTGAATTTTTGTGAAATTTGTTTAAAAGTGAAATATTAATTAAGTAAAATAAATGGAAATAAGTTATATTTTGGAAATTTAAACTTAGTTGTTAAGTTAAGAATTTAATTAAAGAAATGAAAATTTAATTGTTATTTAATTTGATTTTTGTATGGAAATTTGACTTTATAAAATCATAGAAATATAGGCATTTAAATGATTGTTTTTAATGTGAAAATATATGATTTTATAAGTTAAAATGATTTATATTAAAAGTTAATTATGTGTGAAATTGTAAATAAAACTCTGAATTTGATTTGACAACATTTTTGAAATGTAATTTAAAGATATTACAGCATTGGAAAATGCTGTAGCTGTTTTAAATGAACCAAATAGCAAATTTGAACTAAGGGTTATTATAGCACTTTGTTAGTGCTATAGTTGTTAAATTTAACTAAAATTTTAATTGAAACTAAATGAAGATATTACAGCATTTTAAATGCCGTCTTTGGTTAATGAACTGTTTTTAAACGTAACATTCTCGTAGCATTTTCTAAGTGCTGCGAGAGTTGAATTTTCTTTGTTTAATAAATTCAAATGTATAAATGATCTTTGAAAAAGATTAAATTTTGGAAATTAAATATTTAATTATTAAATATAATGAATTGACTTTAAATGATTTAAATGGAATAGTTGATTTTGGAAATACAACTATTTTGAAATATGATTAAATGGTATTTAAATTTAAATTCAATAGATGATGTTTGAAATGATATTTTGACATTTTGAAATGAATTTGAAATGATATTAAATCTTGGAATAAATAATTGAATTTTATATTAGTATGAAAAATATTTGGTTTACTTGTAATTTGAATCTATTTAAAAGATATTGGACTTATGAAATATAGGATAATAAAGCTTTGGAATTTATTTTATAATTTGAATAGTTATTTTGTGGATTAAATCTATATTTGAAATTTTTAAAATTTGAAATGGTCTATGGAAATTTAATTGAAATAAATGATTGAATTGAATTGAAACTTTGGAAATTTTAATACTTGATTTGAAAGTATAATAATTACACTTTTAAATGGTTTAAATGAATTATTTTGATTGAAATATAAACTATTTAAAAGGTGACTTGAAATGATAATAAATGAATTATATCTTTAAATTTAAAAGGTATTTAAAGTTGAATATTTAGATTTGAACTTAAATGATATTTTGGTATATTAAAATGATTTGAAATGAAGTTTGAAAGGATATGATATTTTGATATATTAAAATGATTTGAAATGAAGTTTTGGAAAGGTTGATATTTTGATATATTGAAATGATTTGAAATGAAGTTTTGGAAAGATATGATATTTTGATATATTGAAATGATTTGAAATGAAGTTTTGAAATGATATGATATTTTAAATATATTGAAATGGTTTGGAATTATTTAATCTTTATTTTGATAAAGATTTGATTTGAAATGATATTCTATTTTGAAGTATAAACTGTTTTAAATTATAACCATGGGTTATAATAACGATTGGTTGTTAAAGAGACCGGGATCGGATATGGACATACCCTCTGTCGATACCGAAAACCACTTTGACAACTGTGTACGCGGTGGAGTTTCCAGAATGAAGTAGGATGGTGGCGACGATCCTAAAGGTATATACGTGGACCCAACTCCCGTGAGTTGGCATAAGGTGGCTAAAACAGGAGCGATCGACGGGCCAAAGAGGTAGCACCTCTTATCGGACACACTTCTTCGATACCATTCTATTACTTGTGATTGATTTGGTGCGCACCCTTGATTTGGGAGTGTTGTTCGAGGTGGGCGGTAGTGGCTGCTATGCGTCACCACCAGTCCGGATGCGTAATTGGTATATCTATCCTGGCATTGCCTTGTGTGCCGTGTCACCTACCATATCGAGCCCACTACGATTTTGGTTTAAAGATCCGACCGCGTTAAGGTTCACCATCCCCTTAACGCTATTTTCTATATGATTATACTTTACTAATTAAACACTACTGTATATAGCGTATATTACTACATAGTAAATAGTTTAATGGATCCTTAAAGAATGGGCGATCCCAAGCATTCTTTAGGTTACCTGTACCTTTATTACAGTTCACTTGAGTTGGTTTACATTATATAAGTATGTATGTCCTGACTCGAGTGTTTTGTGTTTTGCTTTATGCTCGGGTCAGCCTGAGTTATTCACAGATTTGGATTTCCACTCTCTTGGAGATTTGAATCGCTGGAGATTATCTGCTTGTCATGTCCTATCTATTTCAATTCCGTTGTTCTACTCAGCTTGTACTTGGTTATTATATTGAGACTTTTGTTGTATTCTATTTCTTCTGTTATATCTTATGTAACTCTGATATATTTATATAGTAGCTTCATGAACTACTATTTATTTTACTTCCGCTGCATTATTTTACTCTGTGTCTGTGATCTGTGATTATATTTATTTACTGTATATTCTGAGATTTTCCAAATTTTATTTACAACGTGGTATTTTGAGCAATTCAATTCCGGCATGAGTGTCTACCTATACACTTATAATGGATGCGAATGGTTGAAAATATCGGGTTGTTACAAAAATCGAGGGGTGGCCACCAAATCAATCACAAAGTAATAATATGGTATTGAAGAAATGTGTCCAATCGGAGGTGCGACCTCACTTGGCCCGGTATAGCTCCTGTTTTAGCCACATCAAGCTGACTCACGGGAGTCAGGGTCATGTAATACCTCATACAGAATCGTTCACTAAACCATGCTACTTCATTTCTGGAACCTCCACCACGTACATAGTTGTTAAAGTGGTTTTCGGTATGGCAGAGAGTATGACAATATCCGATCCCGGTCTCTTTAACAATCAAACGTTTATTTCACACCGGACGGTTCTTTTACATTTCAAAAAGTCAATTCACAATTTATATCAAAATATCATATTCAATTTCCAATCATATCTCTTTCGAAATCATATTCACTTTTGAAATTATATTCACTTTCAAAATCATATTCACTTTCAAAAATCATATTCACTTATGAAATTATCGATAAGATAGGTTAATTAAATCCTAGTTCCAAAATCATCATATTTACTCAAATATGTCATTTCACAAAAAAGTATTAGTTCCGAATTCAAACTTAGGTTGTATCATCATCAAGGATTTAAATATAAATACTTCAACTTTACATAGTCTACATTTTTAGAAAATAGTTTAGATAGTCAGGAATAGTTTAATAGTTTGAACATAATTTAAAATAGATTAAAATAGTTTTAAAATAGTTTAAATAGATTTAAATTTGATTTAATTATATTTTGAAAGGATTTAAATAGATTTAAAATACATTAAATAGATTTTTAATTATCTTAAATAGATTTTAAATAGATTAATTAAATTTAATATAGAGTAAATAAATTTAAATTATATTAAATAGATTTAAAATAGATTAAATAAATTTAATTAGTTTGAAATAGGTGAAATAGATTAAACTGGATAAATAGGTTATAATAGATTAAAATAAATTGAAATAGTTTAAATTAATTAAAATAGTTTAAATTAATTAAAATAGTTTAAATTAGTTTAGAATAGACTTTCAAAGTAATATCCAAATATTTTCAATAACTCAATTTCGATAAATTCATTTATATTTGACACTTCAACATTGAAATTGCAATTTAAATCCTTTGAGCAATTTATTAAATCAATTCCAATTTCAACATTTACACTTGGATTTCGAAAATAATTCAGTTTATATAAATCAATTTCTATTTCAAAATACCAGTTAACTGAATTCAAAATTTAAAGATTTAAAATCATTTAATTTAACCAAATCCGATGTCTGTATATAATTTTCTAACTAGGGTCAAGTGATACAGATATTTATCATTTAAATCCGCAATTTAAATTTTTACGGTTATATATCATTTCAAACCGCAATCCCGAATTAGATAAAAATCCATAAATCGCTCGAGCCTATCATTTCAACCCATAACGATTTTTCCCTAATCTATAGATCGTTCGGGTATGTATCATTTCAACCCATAGGGAACTTGCTGTTTTATAACAATATAAAATACAACATCCAGTCATCCAATATCAACAAATCAAACATCCATCACAATCATCATCCAAATCAATCAATAAACATCAATAGATAACAGATTATCAATAACAGGTATTAAACTAACAATTATATTCAATATTTAATTAAACGATGATTAATTGCAATAAAAGTCAAATTTAACTGGAATGACAATTTAAATATACCAAACATCAATCAATCAATTTCTAATCACATCATAAATTTAATTTAACTAACATAAGATACTTTAGTAATTGTGAGTGGGTTAAAACACCAACCTTTGGATTCAAATCGATTTGAAATCCAAAATAAGCCCCGAATTTGAACAGTCTTAGAATTCGTCTGAACTAGTGTCAAAATATCTAGTATTTCGATACGATCGCAGCAGACCAAACCGCACGTGAATCCGAGTTCGTATGCAAAAGATATTAAGTTTTGAAGTTAGACGATTTAAATTAGAAAATAAATAAAATAATCCAAATACTTACACGTCATCATCATGTTCGTTTCTAACCCTAGCCCTCGTCATACCCGACCGCCAGACAAGTCGAACACCCGTACATTGCCGCCTCAACCACCAGCTCGCGGCCAAACAGAATCCACTCAGAACAACACGCCGACCTCCCCAAGCCTCCTCGATCACTCGCGACCAACCACCTTCATCGATCGGAGGTGAAAACGACCCAGCCGCCGCCTTAGAAATCAAACCCTAATTGAATTGCTACCCACGATCCAACCATCAAACCTCCAAGCAAACACCACCGATGCGCTCCCCTCGGCAATCTCTACACAACCCACCAATCAATTTGACGATCGGTAAAAGTTGATCAACGCGCAATGAACGACCGAGACTTCATCACCCAAATCTGGCCACACTGAAACCTAAATCGAAAAGCAGACAACAGATTTGACTTGCGCTCATCGAGAGCTTCAAATCGATATATAACTTGATATATTTTGAGGAGTTTAAATTTTTTGATTTGATTTGCAATTTGACTTTGGAATTGGTTTTTGTTTGTCTACCATTGGAAAGAGAGAAACAAATAGAATTGTACGTACAGAATAATGGAAATAAGAAATAGCTAGGGTTTATAACAGGCTATTTATAGGTAGATCAGAAATAGGAATGAATGTGCTAGATCAATTTGTTGAATGATAAACGACCAGTAAAGCACGTTTCGTTCCCGAAACGAAAGTGGGCCATCCCATATATCAAAATAGATGTTTTCGATAAATTAAAACTCAATGAAACAGGTTTCAAGTCCTAATTCCATCGTATGAAGAAGTTAGATTTAAAATCAGCTTATTTCAAACTGATTTAAATTGAATTTAATTAAATTTATTTTTAGGTGTTTCAAGTCTGTACGATCAAACGACCAGTCCAATTGCTACGAAATTTGCAACCTTATAATAATTCACTTTTACGGATCCGATGAAACAAGTTTCATCAAAATCCTAGACAGTGGCCAAAATGGCTATTTTTAAATTAATTAAATAACTTAATATTAAATTAATTAATCACCTTTTAATCGAATTTTATATTTACAAATTTCTATCACTTTAGATTACTTAGTAATTTATAATCCGTTAAAGCAAATTTCTATATAAATTAAATATTCAATATTGCACAAATTACAGTATTTGATTTCAATTTCAATAAATTCAGTAATTATAAATTAAATTTCAAATAAATCCATTTGTTTGACTTTTCGATCTTGTTATTCAATCAATTATTACCCTAAGAATATAATTAACATTAGTTTATCTCTTACTACATTAATATTTTACAATTTCATCTTAATTTCCCTTAACGTAGTATTTAATTACATTTAGTTGAAATAAATTCGTTTATTATAGCTTAAATTCCAATAAATTGATCAAACTTGATTTCAATTCTTTTATTCAATCAATTATCATATTTTGAATAAAATTTACAATGGTTTACATCTTTTTGAATCAATATTCTACCATTATCAATTAAATCTACATTAGCTGCGCTAATTTAAATGAATTAATTGCAATTGATTACCAATTTAATTTACAGACTAAATAAATAGGTGAAATGACCCTCCTATTTCCACCCTAATTTCATAAGGATTTTTTTTTTTTTTTGCTAAGAGATGATATATAGATATATCATTCATTGCAAATATCTTTTCCAAGGTCATTTTCTTTTTCCAATAAACAAAATATATCCAGGATCAAAATAACTTACCAATATAAATATATCAGTGTATATCTAATAACATACACATACATATGAAGATGTATGTGATCTTCTTATCTAAGTTCAGAGTGTATACTTCATTTTTTGTACAAGAACATTCTGTTTGATTTAGATTTTTAGCAATTCAGATAAATTATTGTATTCAGATTTTTGGCCATAATATCCACTAGAAACATGTACTTTAGTCTGTCATTAGGATTAAGAAATGATCAAGTAATAATCAGTGGTAAACAAGCTTTTAATATAGATGATTATGTTAAAGTCTGGATAATATCAAATTCAGTATAAAAGTAAGTGGATCCTAAGTGAACACAAGCAACATCTAGGCGTAATGGAAACGCGCCTAACTTATACATGAAAGGTCACGAGTTCGAGTGCTATGCTGGTCGGTTCAAACACAATTTTTGGTTTTTCTTTTTATTTTTCTCCTGTATGGTTAGAAATCTGATACCTACCTATAATTGTGCATATATATTTGATTTTGCCTATAACCTAACATACAAAACAATTCTTTTTACATAACTATTTTTAAAACCCATTCCTACAACTGTTTTAAGAATTTAAATTTATATTTTTGCCCAATTTATCAACATGTACACAGGTATTTATGTACATGTCATTACCTTTGCCCAGTTTCCAGAAAACTGAGTGAAACAATTGCTAAATGTACTATGCTTTGAAATGCATCTATATTTTCAAGATACAATCTATCATGATCAACCAATACTTCATTTAGTTGAGGCTGGTTAACTCATGAGTCTTGTATATGCTATACACTAGTTCAAAAACAAGAGAGATACCTTTCATTTCATTCTATCTGAAACTTTTAGAAAAACATTTTACTTTTCCTAATTCAATTCAGAAATGAATTCAGATTTATTTACAAAGCATTTCAGTAAAAAGAAAATAAAATCCTTTAAGTTTACTTCTTGCTAAATCCAGATTTTAGTTCTAAAACTCAGTGCTCTGTTATGTCTCAAGGTTAACTAATACATAATATAAATTATACAAAACAGTAGCTCAACTACATGTGCATATTTCTCTTCCAAACATTCATATCAATAATTAAAATCATTTCATTGTTTCCCAGTCAGATTTTTCCTTTGAGATTTTAAACCTTAGTGCATAACAATATATTTAACATGATACAACTAGTTCATCTAACCATAATAGAATTCATTACATGACTGGAAGTCTTAGAAACATAATATTTTTCCTGAATACATGCAGATATAATCAATTTAAACTCTTATTGAGACTAGCTAGCATGTTCATTCACTCCTCCATAAAAGCCATAACTTCATTTTTACTTGGTGCCTGGGTTACCTGAAAGAACATAAGTGGCTGCCTCATTTTAAAATGAGACACCCCGGATGCCATGAGCAAACAAGGGTCAGATCTATGATCTGGTATGAATAACATCAATTCATTCATGATATTAAGCAATAGAGAATATAAGGGTACTAACTTGTTATTTAAGCAAATTTCTGCAATCAAATATTTTAACATAGTATAATTAAGTTGATTCAGGTATGATATATTCACTTATCATTCCTTCACTTGCATACATAATCATGCAAACATGATTATCTATTGGCATCAATTTCATTTACTGGAATCATCTTGGTTCCATACCATTCAACCTAAGAAATATCCACATTCCTATTTCTTCATTTACAGGTTGTAATATTCAATTTAAATCCCTGCCTCATCTGCTATTAAGGAATCACTGGGACACATTGCAATGAACTAATTCACATCATTGCACAAAGATCTCAGGGCTTAAACAAACCATGTGCCAACTTGCATACTTCAAATATGACAAGCATTCCAGCAGTCATCTTGGCCTTCCCTTCCCTAGTTTATTTACTAGTGTATTGTCTTAAATCCTAACATCAAATATGCTAAGTGAACATGTCACTGCAAACATGGAAACATCCATAATTTCTTCTAGCATAATTTCCCCTCAGAAATAATCAGATAGTCATTTCCTAAATGGGGTCAATATGTCTTGATCTTAGTAAATATAAGAACATTTTCAACTGTAAAAGAGGCATGGCATGTTATACTGATCTGCAAGCCTTTATGATTGATTCAGATTCAAGATCTGGTTCAATCATAATTTTAGCTTGTGGGTTTTTTTTTTTTGATTAAGGGCTCAGCACTTAGAAAATTTCTATTGCACCCTTAACATTTTTCTTTTCAAGCCTCAGCACTTATACCAAGTATAATGCAGCTCCAATCATTTTTATAAGGTTTCCATGCCATAGATCTATAACAGTTGAGAGTATTCTCTATATAATTTTTAAGATCCTAAACTTTAACATTTATGAGTATAAATAAAACAGTATGATACTCATCCAAAGACAAATGTCTCAACCAATCAAAGATCATCAAAATCATCCATATTAAATCATATCAGATTTAAAATAAAACATCCAAAAAGCATTGATGAAATCATATACATCAAAACCAGAAATACATAAATGGCAATATAAAAAGTGGCTGCCTCAACTCAGGTCTTAATGCCATGAACTCAGTGAGATTACTCACCTAAATGTTTCTTCTTATTAATCCAGAAAATTCTTGTTTGAGTGTTTTCTCCTTCCTTTCAATATTTTCTTCTTCTTTTCTTATTTTTATGCAGCTCGGGGTAAAATAATTCTACTGGCTAAACTGCCTATTTATAAGCATTTTTCCTCTAGGGTTTTATTGAAACAGAATTCCATTTCTGTCCTGGCTTAGCATCATGCATTTTTCATTCATATTACCCCGGCCATATTAACCAATTTAAAGGCTGCATTTTCTTTCTTTTACTTTTTCAGAAAATGGCCACTCACTTAGTCATGTCAAAAGTGTGACTATTCTATTTATTTTAATTATTTCTGAAAATCCCCTTTGCTATTTTTGCCTACACAAGCATATTGACTTGTATCACATTTCATGTCATTTTAATGTTATGGTTTCACTTGCTAATATATATATATGTACTTTTCAGTATTTAAAAAAATGTATATTTGTATACATATCTTATCTAGGCTTATTTTAATTCCTCTTTTAAATTCAGAAACATATGCACCTATATGTATACAAGTTTACAAATATATATATATTATTTTCTTTTCTGGGTTTTAAATAAATTTGTTTACTGATCTAAAGTAAAACTTACTTTTCTTATTTTCTAAGATGACCCATAAAATCTCAGAAATCAAATAACCATGTTGCAAAATCATGTTTGTATTGCTCTTTAATTCTTGTTTTAAATCCAAGAAATCTGGAGTTCTTTCTTGTGCCATTTCAGTGTGCACGTGCACACATATACTTGCACACTATTTATTCCAGAAATTTCACCATATTTAAATCTAAATATTTCAAAATTAAATCATTTTACAAAAATGATTTTTCACAAAATTTTGGGGTATTACATTCACCCCTCCTTTTAGGAATTGTGTCCTCACAATTTTTCTAACATTTAGTAAGCATCATTTTTCTTTTCTGAAAACTTATCAAATATATGCATAAGCAAACAAATTCAACCATATCAACCATGCATAACAAATAATTTTTCCAGAAGAAAAAAAAAATTACCTTTTAATTTGCAAAAAGCTTAGGATAATCCATTCTAATCTTATCCTCTAACTCCCATGTGCAGTCATTAGGATCACTACTCCACTGGATCTTAACTAGTTTCAAGGTTTTGCTCCTTAATTTCTTTTCTTCCTTGGCTATAATCCCCACTGGTTCTTTTTCATAAACCAAGTCAGGATTTATTTGAATTTTGGTAGGCTTTTCCAAAATGTCTTCCTTATCATGTACCCATTTTCTAAGTTGGGACACATGAAAAACATTATGCATTGCTTTCATCTCCTCTGGTAGTTCTAATTTGTAAGCCAATGAACCAATTCTTTCCAGAATTTTATAGGGTCCAACATACCTTGGTGTAAGCTTACCTTGCTTGCCAAATCTCATGACTTTCTTCATAGGTGAAATCTTGATGAAAACAAAGTCTCCCACTTCATATTCCACTTGCTTTCTCTTCCTATCTGCAAATTTCTTTTGCCTATCTTGAGCTGCTGCTATTCTTTTTCTTATTAACCCAATTTTCTCTGTGGTTTCTTTAACATATTCAGGTCCAAGAATAGCCCTTTCTCCAGCCTCTACCCAGCATATAGGTGATAAACATGGCTTGCCATATAAGGCTTCAAATGGTGCCATCCCTATGGTGCTTTGGTAACTGTTATTGTAGGTGAATTCAGCTAGATGGAGGTGGCCTTCCCAGTTGCCTCCAAAGTCCAGTGTACATGCTCTCAACAAATCCTCTAAGACTTTGTTCACCACCTCAGTTTGACCATCTGATTGTGGATGGTAGGCAGTGCTTAAGCACAATTCACTCCCCATAGCCTCTTGAAAACTTTTCCAAAATCTTGAGGTGAAGATGGTATCCCTATCACTCACAATGGTTTTGGGTATGCCATGCAACCTTACTACCTCTTTCATGAATATTTGAGCCAATTTTGGAGCATTTCTTTCTGTTTTAACTGGGATAAAATGTGCTACCTTAGTTAGCCTATCCACTATTACCCATATACTTGTGTTTCCCTTCTTAGATCTAGGAAGACCATCTATGAAATCCATAGATATATCCTCCCACTTCCACTGTGGTATACTAAGGGGTTGCAATAGTCCTGATGGCCTTTGTGTCTCTGCCTTGACTTGTTGGCAAGTCATGCACCTTGCAACATATCTGGCCACATCTGACTTCATCCCCTTCCACCAAAGATTTCTTTTCAAATTTTGATACATCTTGGTGCTACCTGGGTGTATGGAGTACTTACTCCTATGGTACTCATTTAATATTTCCTCTTTCAATTCTATATTTTCTGGAACACATATCCTATTTTTATTCCTTAAATAACCATTTTTATCAATTTGATAATTTATTACTTCCTCCCCTTTTGATATGAGCATTTTCTTTTCCATCATGTTTAAGTCTTGTTCCTGCATTTGTCCAATCTTAAGAAGTAAATCTGATTGCAGAGATATCATACTTAATTTTCCTTTACCTTTACCTTCTTCAATAGGCATCATTTGTTCCTCACTGTTTTCCTCAATTTCCAAATCAGTAAGTATAGACAAATCCCTAAACTCTTCCATCATCAACATGGCTACCTTGGCATGTTGTCTACTCAAGGCATCTGCAACTTTATTTGCCTTGCCTGGTGTATACAGTATATCTAGGTCATAGGCAGCTAGGAACTCTACCCATCTATGTTGCCTCATCTTCAAATCTTTTTGTGAGAATAAATATTTCAGTGCCTTATGATCAGTGTACAAAATGAATTTGGCACCTAACAAATAATGTCTCCAAAGTTTCAAAGCATACACAACTGCTGCTAGTTCAAGATCATGGGTTGCATACCTGGTTTCATATGGCTTTAATTGCCTAGATGCATAGGCTACCACCTGGTCTTGCTGCATCAACACAGCCCCTAACCCAGAGCCACTTGCATCAGTGTACACAACCAAATTTTCATTTCCTTCTGGCACTCTCAATACTGGTGCATCAATCAGGGCTTCTTTTATTTTGATAAAAGCTTGCTCACATTTTTCTGTCCATACAAAGGCTTGGTTCTTTCTAGTTAAATTGGTAAGTGGTGATGATATTTTTGAGAAATCTTTTATGAATCTCCTATAATATCCTGCCATCCCCATAAATGATCTAATCTCACTGATGGTGCTAGGCCTTTTCCATGCTTGGATTGCCACTACTTTGTTAGGGTTTACTGATATTCCTTTGGCAGAGATGACATGCCCAAGGAAATGCACTTCTTCTTTCCAAAATGCACATTTTGAAAATTTTGCCTTTAAATCATTTTCCCTTAGTCTTGACAAAACTAAATGCAAATGATTTTTATGCTCTTCCACTGTCTTAGAATAAATCAAAATGTCATCAATAAAAATCAGTACAAACTTGTCTAGATACTCTCTAAATATTCTATTCATCAAATCAACAAAATATGAAGGAGCATTTGTCAAACCAAATGGCATGACCAAAAATTCATATAAGCCATATCTTGTGTTAAATGCAGTATACTTAACACTTGAGTCTTCAATCTTCATTTGATGGAATCCTGATGCTAAGTCTAGCCTAGAAAATATTTTAGCTTCACTGAGTTGGTCAAAGAGATCATCTATTCTAGGCAATGGGTATTTATTCTTGATGGTTACTTTATTTAGTTCTCTGTAATCTATGCACATTCTCAAGGTACCATCATGTTTTCTTACAAACACTACTGGAGAACCCCAGCAAGAATTGCTTGGCCTTATAAATCCCTTGCCTTCTAATTCTTCCAACTGATTTTTCAATTCTTTCAGTTCACTTGGCCCCATTCTATAAGGTTTCTTGATTATTGGACTTGCTCCTGGAATGAGATTAATTTGGAACTCAACTGGTCTGTGGTGTGGAACACCCTTAACTTCCCCAAACACATCCAAGTATTCATTAACTATGGGAATTTCTTCAATGGTTAGTTCACTCAGATCTTTTTCTAAGTCAACTAAATGATACAATTTCCCTTCCTTAGCTATTTCACATAGAAATGTGATTCTCTGGCCTCTAGAATCTTGCAATGATATGGTGGATGAGTCTAAATTAATTATGGCTTTAAATTGCCTTAACCAATCTACCCCCAATATAACTCCTATATTTGGGTAATTTAAAACATATAAATTGGAAATAAAAATATTTCCTCCTATGTTTAACTCCACATCCACACAATTCATGTTCAAAACACTAGAACTCCCTAGGGGACTTTGTACAAGCAATGGGGTTTCAACCAATTTGCAGTTTAATTTTAACACTTTAACTAATTCATAGGAAATCAAAGAGTGTGTTGCTCCAGTATCATATACTACTGGTATGGGTATGGCACAAATGAGTAATGTACCTTCCACTTGGCCATGATTTTCAGCATCAATTTTCACTGCAGATTTGCCTTTTCCTTCCAAAGTTGCCAATTTCCCTTGCTGTTTATTCTCAGGACAGTTCCTCTTCATATGCCCCTCTTTCCCACATAGGTAGCATTTGAAGGCTCCTCCTTTTAACTCTGGGCACCTTGGTTTGATGTGTCCTTCTTTTCCACAATGATGGCAAACCAATTTCTTCTTAGTATCATTGGCTTTAGTATCTTTACTCTTCCTGTTGTCTGCCTCCTCCTTCTTTTTATCATAAGGGTGATATCTTCCCTTATCCTTCTTGTTGTTGCTCTTAAAATTCCTATATTTCTCTCTTTCTTTGTCATGTTGTTCCAGTTTCAAAGCCAGATCAATTACTTGATCAAATGTTCTATCTGCATATGGTAGCATAGCTCTGCTAAGTCCTGGGTTCAGCCCTTTTATATACCTATCATTCTTGGATGCTTCATCTGCCACTAGCATTGCTCCATAATTAGATAGCCCCTCAAACTTTTGAGTGTATTCAGTGACATTCAAAGTTCCCTGCCTAAGTTTGATAAATTCTTCAAGCAAAATGGTCTTGGCTGATGCTGGTACAAATCTTGCCTCCAACATCTCCTTGAACTGATTCCAAGTGATTTCATTTTCATTTCTTCCAGCTATGATCACCTCCCACCAGCTTAAAGCTACCCCTTTCAGTTGTCTAGAAGCTACTTGCCTCTTTCTTTGGTCATCCAACTGCATGTCATTGAAAATCCTATCAAGTGTTCTCAACCATGCTTGAATTTCCATCACACTCTCTGTTCCTTCAAAACTCTTGCCTCCCAAATTGGAATAAGTCTTCAGTAGTTTTGAAAGCTCTTCATGTGGGTTCTCAGGCCTATGCCCAATTCCATCTCTTAAAACCCTCACAAATTCTTGCATATCAAGCATTTGAGGTGCACTGGTTCCTGCATTGTGATGAGATCCTCTTCCTACCATGTTCTGCTAACTAAATTCTGGGTAAATGGTATTAGTATATTATGAGTGCTTCTATAATTTCTAATTTCTTATCTAAATTATTTCATCCAAAACAAACAGACATTATACATTTCTATAATACTTAACAATCAATGCAACCAAGTGCTCTGATACCAACTGAAATGACCCTCCTATTTCCACCCTAATTTCATAAGGATTTATTTTTTTTGCTAAGAGATGATATATAGATATATCATTCATTGCAAATATCTTTTCCAAGGTCATTTTCTTTTTCCAATAAACAAAATATATCCAGGATCAAAATAACTTACCAATATAAATATATCAGTGTATATCTAATAACATACACATACATATGAAGATGTATGTGATCTTCTTATCTAAGTTCAGAGTGTATACTTCATTTTTTGTACAAGAACATTCTGTTTGATTTAGATTTTTAGCAATTCAGATAAATTATTGTATTCAGATTTTTGGCCATAATATCCACTAGAAACATGTACTTTAGTCTGTCATTAGGATTAAGAAATGATCAAGTAATAATCAGTGGTAAACAAGCTTTTAATATAGATGATTATGTTAAAGTCTGGATAATATCAAATTCAGTATAAAAGTAAGTGGATCCTAAGTGAACACAAGCAACATCTAGGCGTAATGGAAACGCGCCTAACTTATACATGAAAGGTCACGAGTTCGAGTGCTATGCTGGTCGGTTCAAACACAATTTTTGGTTTTTCTTTTTATTTTTCTCCTGTATGGTTAGAAATCTGATACCTACCTATAATTGTGCATATATATTTGATTTTGCCTATAACCTAACATACAAAACAATTCTTTTTACATAACTATTTTTAAAACCCATTCCTACAACTGTTTTAAGAATTTAAATTTATATTTTTGCCCAATTTATCAACATGTACACAGGTATTTATGTACATGTCATTACCTTTGCCCAGTTTCCAGAAAACTGAGTGAAACAATTGCTAAATGTACTATGCTTTGAAATGCATCTATATTTTCAAGATACAATCTATCATGATCAACCAATACTTCATTTAGTTGAGGCTGGTTAACTCATGAGTCTTGTATATGCTATACACTAGTTCAAAAACAAGAGAGATACCTTTCATTTCATTCTATCTGAAACTTTTAGAAAAACATTTTACTTTTCCTAATTCAATTCAGAAATGAATTCAGATTTATTTACAAAGCATTTCAGTAAAAAGAAAATAAAATCCTTTAAGTTTACTTCTTGCTAAATCCAGATTTTAGTTCTAAAACTCAGTGCTCTGTTATGTCTCAAGGTTAACTAATACATAATATAAATTATACAAAACAGTAGCTCAACTACATGTGCATATTTCTCTTCCAAACATTCATATCAATAATTAAAATCATTTCATTGTTTCCCAGTCAGATTTTTCCTTTGAGATTTTAAACCTTAGTGCATAACAATATATTTAACATGATACAACTAGTTCATCTAACCATAATAGAATTCATTACATGACTGGAAGTCTTAGAAACATAATATTTTTCCTGAATACATGCAGATATAATCAATTTAAACCCTTATTGAGACTAGCTAGCATGTTCATTCACTCCTCCATAAAAGCCATAACTTCATTTTTACTTGGTGCCTGGGTTACCTGAAAGAACATAAGTGGCTGCCTCATTTTAAAATGAGACACCCCAGATGCCATGAGCAAACAAGGGTCAGATCTATGATCTGGTATGAATAACATCAATTCATTCATGATATTAAGCAATAGAGAATATAAGGGTACTAACTTGTTATTTAAGCAAATTTCTGCAATCAAATATTTTAACATAGTATAATTAAGTTGATTCAGGTATGATATATTCACTTATCATTCCTTCACTTGCATACATAATCATGCAAACATGATTATCTATTGGCATCAATTTCATTTACTGGAATCATCTTGGTTCCATACCATTCAACCTAAGAAATATCCACATTCCTATTTCTTCATTTACAGGTTGTAATATTCAATTTAAATCCCTGCCTCATCTGCTATTAAGGAATCACTGGGACACATTGCAATGAACTAATTCACATCATTGCACAAAGATCTCAGGGCTTAAACAAACCATGTGCCAACTTGCATACTTCAAATATGACAAGCATTCCAGCAGTCATCTTGGCCTTCCCTTCCCTAGTTTATTTACTAGTGTATTGTCTTAAATCCTAACATCAAATATGCTAAGTGAACATGTCACTGCAAACATGGAAACATCCATAATTTCTTCTAGCATAATTTCCCCTCAGAAATAATCAGGCAGTCATTTCCTAAATGGGGTCAATATGTCTTGATCTTAGTAAATATAAGAACATTTTCAACTGTAAAAGAGGCATGGCATGTTATACTGATCTGCAAGCCTTTATGATTGATTCACATTCAAGATCTGGTTCAATCATAATTTTAGCTTGTGGGTTTTTTTTTTTTTTGATTAAGGGCTCAGCACTTAGAAAATTTCTATTGCACCCTTAACATTTTTCTTTTCAAGCCTCAGCACTTATACCAAGTATAATGCAGCTCCAATCATTTTTATAAGGTTTCCATGCCATAGATCTATAACAGTTGAGAGTATTCTCTATATAATTTTTAAGATCCTAAACTTTAACATTTATGAGTATAAATAAAACAGTATGATACTCATCCAAAGACAAATGTCTCAACCAATCAAAGATCATCAAAATCATCCATATTAAATCATATCAGATTTAAAATAAAACATCCAAAAAGCATTGATGAAATCATATACATCAAAACCAGAAATACATAAATGGCAATATAAAAAGTGGCTGCCTCAACTCAGGTCTTAATGCCATGAACTCAGTGAGATTACTCACCTAAATGTTTCTTCTTATTAATCCAGAAAATTCTTGTTTGAGTGTTTTCTCCTTCCTTTCAATATTTTCTTCTTCTTTTCTTATTTTTATGCAGCTCGGGGTAAAATAATTCTACTGGCTAAACTGCCTATTTATAAGCATTTTTCCTCTAGGGTTTTATTGAAACAGAATTCCATTTCTGTCCTGGCTTAGCATCATGCATTTTTCATTCATATTACCCCGGCCATATTAACCAATTTAAAGGCTGCATTTTCTTTCTTTTACTTTTTCAGAAAATGGCCACTCACTTAGTCATGTCAAAAGTGTGACTATTCTATTTATTTTAATTATTTCTGAAAATCCCCTTTGCTATTTTTGCCTACACAAGCATATTGACTTGTATCACATTTCATGTCATTTTAATGTTATGGTTTCACTTGCTAATATATATATATGTACTTTTCAGTATTTAAAAAAAATGTATATTTGTATACATATCTTATCTAGGCTTATTTTAATTCCTCTTTTAAATTCAGAAACATATGCACCTATATGTATACAAGTTTACAAATATATATATATTATTTTCTTTTCTGGGTTTTAAATAAATTTGTTTACTGATCTAAAGTAAAACTTACTTTTCTTATTTTCTAAGATGACCCATAAAATCTCAGAAATCAAATAACCATGTTGCAAAATCATGTTTGTATTGCTCTTTAATTCTTGTTTTAAATCCAAGAAATCTGGAGTTCTTTCTTGTGCCATTTCAGTGTGCACGTGCACACATATACTTGCACACTACTTATTCTAGAAATTTCACCATATTTAAATCTAAATATTTCAAAATTAAATCATTTTACAAAAATGATTTTTCACAAAATTTTGGGGTATTACAATAGGTAACATATCATAATTGTCACCATTAACTTTTAGTCACATTCTATAAGTTTATTATCCACAACAAGTGTTAAAATTTCTACTACAACCCTAATTTTATTCAATTGCAATTTATTACACATTATTTCACTAATTAGTCAACATTTAGTTTATCAATTGCTCTTTTAATCCAATTCCCATTAATACATACATTACTATAATATATTTACCATCTATATCAATTGTAACTCTTTAATCCTTTTAATTAATTGGAATTACATTGGAAGCAGCTATCAATTGCTCTTTTAATCCAATTCCCATTGAGTATGGTATACATTTTATTACAGTTTACTTCACATGTACAATTTAATTTGATTTCCTCTCTTTCTTTTTTTTCATTCATATAATGTTATTTTCATTAATTTACATTCGTTATTACTTACAAAATTCATTTCTTCTTTATTCATATAATGTCATTTTCTTTCATTTTATTACTGTACATTCATTTCTTCAATAAGTTATTTTTTCTTTCAATTATTGGATTATACATTATTAGGTAAGTTCCTTTACAATTCAATTCACCATTTATAGATTTTTTTTCTTTTTCATATTTATTCTTCCATATATAGTATTACTGAATATTAATTTCATTTCTAAATCATTTCCAATGTCCTCTAAAGTTATACTCATTCAATTTACATAGTACTCATTTTAATTATAAATGGCTTCAATATAAATTCAAGTTTATAAGTATTTACTTATAGTATTCACCTTTTACTATTAAATCTGATTATAAAAAGCTTAAAATGTTAACATAGGTTTATAATCGTTTTCCTTACATTATTCATTTTATAACTTTTAATTAGTAGCATTTCAAACCATTAACTTCAGTATATAACAATTGGTAACATTAGAATTCTTATTTATAGAAGTAGGAATTGAACACTTTCAACTTTTTTTTCCCAAGTTTTACTTGTATAATATTCTATTACATATTCTTTTAACCTTTCAACTTTTAATAATTTGGTAAGTTATATATATATATATATGTCTTTTAGAATGCAATTGAATATTACCTAAGTTTCTCTTATATATATAGTTAACAAATGTTCAATAGTTACCATTTCTTATTTTCATTTTCCTTTTATTTACCCTTTACAAATTTTAAATTTTCTTGTCTATTTCATTAACCATTTTAACATCAAATTTCTTATTTTCATTTTAGAAGTTTCCAATTATTAATATGGTCAAGATTCCATTCATTACAATAATTTCATTTCTAATTTATAGAAACTTAAGAACTAAACAACCGGGTTTCATTTCAATTATTTTATATATAATCATCTCTTACATATATATTGATATCATATCTAACTCCAAAAATAATAATTAAGTTTCTTTTATCAAAACGGATATGCAGTAAAACTACTACAGTGGTCTTCCCACTTTGAAACTCGAAAATGAACGTCGATGATGCATGCACTCATCACCGAAATTATTTTCCAGTGACTAAGAGGGGAGTACAAACTTATTTCCTTCCAGAAATTCTTTTAAAACATTTCTTTCAAATCATCTTGAAATATTTATATTAGAAAATACTTCTAAATAATATTAATATTATATTCCAAAATCTTCGAAAGAAATTTTCAAAATCCCGGAACTTAAGTTCTCAAATTCCAATTTTATTCATTTTATTTATAAATCCTTTCAATCAATATTTATAAAATTTCTCTACCTAACAAACAACATATTACATCCAATTATGTTGCTTTTAAAATTTACTCTTTTATATATAAAATATATTATGCAAAATTATTTCATTTACTTATATTTCAAAACAAATATTGTGTCGGTCTATCCTATTAAGTGTTTAGAAATCCCTATCGATGTCATAGCGTCCTATGTACCGACCAGAATTTATAAATACAAAACGGAACAAATTAACACAATACAAAATCTTTTATAATTCTAACAAATACGCTCTCTCATATATACACTCGGCGACTCATTCTAGGGTATTACTACCCTATTTCTAAAGAGTCAAATCCCACGAAGGTAAGGTACTCGCTAAACCAAAGCTCTGATACCAACTGTAACGACCTACCTTTTTGGACGTTTTAAGCAGACACACGCGTCAAACTCAAACCATTCAGAAGTGCAGATTGTCATGGGGTAAATAAGAAAAATAGAGAAAGAAAAAACAAGTACAGAATATCGCAGCAGAATGACAAAATATAATAATCAAATAAACATTTCATGAAGTTGTTTACAAATAACATTGATTAAACTTTTATAATACAGATCAGAGTTACATACAACAAGAATAAATAATAAATAAATGCTACGGAACAACATGATGTAGTGGAATAACGAATAAATAATAGTACAAATTCTTCGTCTTCATCTTCCAGAAAGTAGTCTTTGATAAACTGAAAAGCTCAGACTGACCCGAGCAAATTGAAAAGACAAAACACTCGAGTCAGTACTAAAAGATCTTATATAATTAAAATCGACAATAAATAAATATGAGAGCAACGGCGTCAGAGATGTTTGCATGGTTTGACATCTCCTATACAGTGTCAACATGAGTGCAATAACTTAAAAGATGTTCAGGATTTACATCTCCTAAGGATTCGTTAAACTATCTACTATATAGTACAATACGTTATGATAATATGTCTATAGTATAGTAAAGTATTAAAATAGCGTTAAACGTTATCCATATCCCAGTTAACACATTTTATATATTCCCATAGTCTATACAGTAACTGTTAGTCCATGAGTTGATGGTTTTGATGACAACAACCTTAGAATAAGATTGTAAAATATAAATACTAACATTATAGTTTAGATATATATGTATATGCAGGATTTAACCATGCAGATACCAAGAATAAAGACTGTACAGTATAGAGATTCAAGATATCAAGATTGAAGACTCATGGGTATCAAGAATATCAAGATTATCAAGAGTTCAAGATTTCAAGATAAGTATTGAGTCTAGAATTATGTTAAAACTTCACAATAGCACTATAATTTTCATTCCGTATTTTCATTTGGGATGGAACCCATTTCTACCTTTTTAGTGGCTTACAAATCCACGACAAGTAGCTTACAAACCTACGACAAGTGGCTTACAAACCCACGAACATCCTGGTTTTGTACAAGTTCTCGAGTCCTGATATGATGAGATATTCTGTAGGAAGAAGCTTGCAAAACTACTTCAAAATGATTTTCAAAACTGCTTTTCAAAATGTTTTAGCCTTAAAAATTATCTTTTCAAATGATTTTCAAAAGGATGTTTTAGCCTTAAAAAATATTCTTTGATTTTGTTCTTAAATAAATTCTTGTTTTAAACTTCGTTTGTTTTAAACTATCTTTTAATATATTTTACTTTTAATATTTACTTAGATTTAAATATAAAATTATAGTAAAATTTTATATATATTATTCTCTATATTTATCTATGTATTTTATCTATAGTCAGGTATATTAATAAAGTTTAAAATAGTTTTAATATAAGATAAAGGTTATTTTCAAAGAAAAACAAAACATCAAAATTTCCTTTGGGATGTCGACATGCCCTAGTACCCCATGTCGACATAGTGTTAGTTAGGACCAAAAATTTGAATTTCAAAAGAAGTGTCTATTCGCCATAACCTTTCATGAATAGACATGGCTATTGTTCTTCTATAAATAGGGGTTGGTTTCAATGAATTTTATATCAGATTTTCTTGTTTTTCACTTCTCTTCTTCTTCCACATTTTCTTATTCAAAATCCTATCATCACTCTGCCTAAATCAACATTGAATCTAACTAGATCATCTCTGATTTGATTCTCTATCACTATCTCAATAAGATCCCAGTGCTATTCAGAGTTATAGGCTTATTTGTAATCTATCTAGCGAGAAAAGGTGTGATTGTAGCCTTGGAAATCAATCAAGCGAGAAAAGGTGTGATTGTAGCCTTGGAAATCAATTGGGTGAACTTGTTGCCTCGAAAATTAAGTATCTCTACCCAGAGGATTGTGATTTTGGAGGGTGTACCTCGTAGCCTTGAAACCGAGGGTGTAATTGTACAATTGCTTTTGAAAGGAAATACGTACTTAGTTGTGCAGGACTGGATGTAGGGTAACTCCGAACCAGTATAAAATCAGGTGTGTTCTTTTGTAACAACCCGGGATTTCATAACAGTTGATTATCGTCAAATGACGATTTAATTTGTTAGACAATTGCCATTGGAATTTTATTCGAGTTGAAATTCGTGCATAAATTGTTAAGTGCTTTTATCAGTTGTAAATTCTTTTATATAATAGTCATTGGAGTTTGTATATCAGGCAGAAATTCTTTTGAAAATTTTGTTAAAGTAGTTTGGGCTTTAAAACTTGTTTTGACCCATGTTTTATGTGGTTGCCGAGTTGTTATCACCCCATTCTCCATTTTGTTCGTTCAAAACCGATTTCCCTTTCATTTTCGAAAACCCTAAAACTAGAACGAAAAGAAAAATGGCGGCTTCAGATTTACTTCGTTCGTTCTTCTTCGTACGCGAATTAGGGTTCGTATAAATTCGTGGTTGCCGACTTCGAGTACTCGGGTGCTAGGATCTACGCCTTTGAACAAAGTGAGTGATTCTTTCACTCACATCTCAATTCATGCGTAGTATATTGTTTTGGTAGTTCGATTTTTCGCGATATTTATTCATTTTTGACTTCGGCCATGATCTGTTGTTGTTGGCTTTTGTAAATGCTACTGTTTTTGGTTGGCTTTGTCTAGTTGAAAATAATTTGACTTCGTGAAACCTGCTATTTCGATTATGTTGTGATTTTATCACTCTGTCATTGAACTCTGATTTGAAACTTTTAAAACCTACTTGACTGGTTCATTGCAGTTTGATTTGAACTGCGTTAGCCTGTAGTCTTCGACTTGATTTCATCGATGTTGATAATTTCTGTCCAGTTGCTTCGAGTTGGTCTTGTAGCTTTGTTATATCACTGTATTATTGACATGAACTGGCATTGTCACTTGTAGTTAGTGTTGCAGTTTTAACTTGTACTCTTCAGGCATCTTGCTTACAGTTGCATTGTGGTATTCCTTTGATGGTCTATGCCTTAGCCTTGCTTGTGCACTTGCATGTCAGAGTAATTGAGTTGTTTTGGGGAAGAAAGTTCATTTTGGGTTTGTCTCCAGTATTTTGAACAAGGTTTAAAACTGATTTTTGTTTTAGATTTTTCAATTTAATTGAATCAGATGTATTTGCTTGCATCCATGTTGTCAATGTATCATGTATGATAAAGTTTGCGTTTGAGTCAAAACTTGGTCCTGTTTCTTATAGCGGTTCATTGGTCACTGCACATAAGTTCATCATGTAGCTCACTGTCTTTGTGCCTGTGCATATATGTTTACTGTTCTGTATTCATTTGAGTGAGTCGTTGTTCCATTCTTTTTGTTGTCTACACTATGATATCTTGTAGCCTGGTCTGGTGCACCTTGTTGATGTGACATTGTAGTTTGCAATATTGCTGCTACCTATACTTGTAGTTGTTCAATTTCCTTCTGTTCACTTGACCATTTGTATACATACATTCATGTATGTATATAGATGTATGTTTCACTGTTGCACATTCATGTGCTTGCTGTCTTATACGCTGGCACTTGACTTATAGTCTATCTTGTTTTAATGATGTATTCATGTGTACATCACTTGTTGCCTCTTTTACTGGATGCACTGTTTCATTTCACTGATTGCAGTCTTGCCCTTAAATATTTGTGGTGGCTGCAGTGCTTTATTGTTGAGATTTTGCCTGTAACGACCCGTAAAATTTCAACCGTTTTATAACGTAATTAGTTGAAATTTTGTGAAATTTTAAACGATAAAATTTTGAAATAAAAATTTCATATTTGGAATACGTCTAGTTAAACATAGCAACTGGTAAATTTTCGTCCGAAAATATGAAAGTTTATTCCGCGCGTAAATTCAGTTCAATTCAATCAATTAAAAAGCGATGAAAAAAAAATGTTTCCGAAACCTAAATATTTTTACATAGAAAAATTCTAAACCATCTTTTGAGCAAGATGTCAGTTAGTCGTTTTTCCAAATTTGGACATCTATTGCTCCGTCGATCTTATTTTCGGCAAAATAGCAGCATTTCGTACCGATATCGATTTTTGATCGGATGATCGTACCACTGATATCTGTATACCGTTGAAATCGTATCGTCGTACTGATCTCTACGATATATTCGATCCTGTGTTTTGACGTCCGATATGCGACGAAAACGACGTAACCGTTCGTCGTGACGTTCCGTATTTAGGGTCTTTTAGGGTCCCGTGTCCTTTTGTTGGTTAATTAGATAGAGTAACTCGCTGCCGGCTATTGATATTCCCTATTCCCTGAATTCACCCTTTGCTATTGCTATTTCCAACGGTATCAAATATTAAAGGTTCATTCTGTCCTTTATTTCTCAATTGGAATTATAATCTACGTTTTCATTGTTTGGCTGAACTATTCATTTCCTCCTTCAAGCTATCATGTTTATTTTTTCCTCAGCAAACTCCCGAACCCAACAGCAACGCACCCTCCTCTTTCCAGCTTCTCCCCTCCGCAGCCCCACTCTCCGCCGCCTGGCAACGCCAGCCACCGCCTTACACTCCCCTTCACACGTCCTGCCTCACCCACGGACCCGCTCCCCTCTCCGACACCGCCTCATTCACCTACCATCAACCGGAGTCGCCGCGAGCAGCCACGCAACTCGACCCGACCACCCAGGCCCACCTCTTCCGCCAATCACTGCCTCCCTCCCATTGGCCGAAGCCAATACTCCACCAAGCCTTCACGCCATACATCTTCCACCCATCGCCTCACGTCCTCAGCATGCTGCCCTTCTTCCATGTCATCAAACTTACACCTTGCTCCGGTCCCTGACCCGAGACCAACCTCTGCTTACTTTTCCACGTGTGCAGCCGGAAGCCTCATCTTCAACACCTCCAGATCTGGCCACCTCTTCATTCTATAGGTATAGATATGTATATAATTCTAATATATATGCTTTGTGAATATATTTATAAACGTATACAAGTTGTTAATTATTTATATATATGAAAGTTTTGCATATTAAAGTTTGTATAAGTATACGTTAGTTTGGATTAAATTATATTTGGGTTGCCTGTATGTATGCTTTTGCTAGTGAAACTTTAAGTTATATATATAAAACTTTTGCAAACCTTTGTTTTACTGGTAGACTTTCGTTTGTACTGACTTGCAAACTCCACAGCAAGATATTTTTGGATATATATATATTATATATACTAGTATATGCGTGAGTTATATGAGCTATTACTATGCCTATTAGTTATATATCTATTACTATGAGCTGTTGTGTTCCTTTGCTTATATCTCACAGTTTAAATAGGTGAAAGTGCATGAGGTCTGACTTAGTTGTTATAAAATATTTGTTTAAACAGTGACTTTACATATTATACTAGCTACACTTAAAATCGTGTGTAGTGTATGTTCCTGCTTATAGCTTTAACTTAATAATATTATATAATATAGGTAGTAGTATTAAGTCTGTTGATATAATAGGTTAGCTTAGTGAATAGTTGACATGGGTTGCGTCAGTAAAATAGTATATATTTTGTTGTTATATTGTAATACACGGTTGGTGGTTTATACATATATCTTTGATTTACAAAGTATTATTATATATATGGTGTTATTTTTTCACTTCATAGCAGTGTTTTAAATCTCGGATTTTGGCCAATATCTCGGGAAAATATCTCGGCTATCTCGGGCGATATTTAAAACACTTATAACTAAATAGGCTGCCAAATCTCGGATTTTGGCTGATATCTCGGATTTTTCATCTCGGCCATCTCGGGGAGATTTAAAAGCCTGCTTCATAGTCACGTTCATGTCAGTAATATAATGTGTACTTGTGAATTTTATGCATATATAGTTCTTTACAATTTATATAGTATGACATATATTGGGTCAGATTTTAAGTGTAGTATGTAAAGGTTGTATAGGATATTTCTGTACAACATATTAGTGTTTTTCATATATTATATTATAGTCATGACGAGTGTTGTTATGAGTGTACTATATATTATATTATATTACTGTACGTTTATAGTGTAATTTTAATATAGTCTAGTTTACATATTTAATGAAAATGTTGATTTATACAGAATGTGTGATCAATGGTTTGTTTAGAACTATTTTATATTTTTGAAAACATATGTATATAATTTTAATGAGTTTCAAAATTAACATTGGTTAAGAAAATAATATATTTTATTTCGGTCTACATCGAGCGGTTTCTAATCTATTTTCATCGATTTCTATTTTGTCAGCTCTGTTCGTTCAATTCGTGCGAACCTTGTTCGCTTTGGAAATTCATTCTTGGATTCGTAACCCATTTCAAATCTCTCTAGCCTCGAAAGGTGAGCAATCACTCACGATTAACGTTCTTTTATTTATTAAATTTGATTGCAATTGAAACGACAATTGAAATATGCTGCTGTTAGTTAATTACACTGTTATATATGTTATTGCCTGTATCAGTTCACCTGTGACATCTGACACCATTATCTGTTAATTATTTATGCAATGATAATACAGTTTGGCTGATAATTGATTGATTGTTTGATGTTTATATTGGACGTTAAATTGTTAATGATGTAAGTGATAAATAATTTGAAATTGAAATTGACGTAGGATAGTTAGATTTGATATATGTGTTAAATTTGATTAACTGACATTTGTATAATATGACCCCTTTAACTGTTAAATTTAGTGACACGTAGGATTTGTTTAATTACACTTTGAACCACTGAATGTATGTTGTTAAATTGATGATGTATGAAATTGTAAATAGATGACAAGTGAAAAACCGTAATGTAATAATCTTTAATCTACATGAAATGATAGTGTAGATTCTAGAAATAATTATATTAATTCGTACAAATAACAATGCAAATTAATACGGTTATTTCGGGATTATTTGAATTGATTACTGGATTGTTATTGTTTGTTGTTATTGCTTGTTTATTTACTTTGACACCATCCCAGTTATCACACTGCAAGTTCCCTTTGCTATGCTATGATTTTGAATTGAATTGGAATCGGGTTGAAATGATAAATACCCAAATTAAACTTTGACTTTGGATAGAGAATTAAATAAAACCCGATTGGTCAATAATTTGATTTAAAATAAAACGAAGATTTTATTTGAATAAAAATATGATTTTGAAATGAAGTTGAAATTTGAATTTTAATGAAAGGAAGATGTTAATATTTAATAAATCTGAAACAAAATATTAACAATGTAATTGTTGAAAGAATGTTGTTTAATTTGAGAAATGATTGAATTAAGTTTGAAATTATTAAACTTTGAAATGATTTAATAATTAAGTTTGAAATTATAATTAAGTTTGAAATTATTAAACTTTGAAATTATTTAATAATTAAGTTTTGAATTATTTAATAATTAAATGAGATTGAATTATTAAATGATTAAATTGAATTGAATTCTTTAAAAAGTAAAAATTGGACTTTTGAATAAGTGAATTTACTTCGTAGATAATTGAAATTGAGTTTCATTATAAATTAAGTTTTGGGAAAATTATTTAAGAAAGTAAATAAGTGAAATGGAATTTCTTTAACAAGAAATGAAAATGTGATATTTTGGAATTAATGTAAGACTTGAAAGTTGAAGAGTTTGATTTGACGAATTTAATTTAATTCAAAATTGTAAGTTTTGTTTTAATGAAGTTGAACTTAAGAATTGATTTAATGAATTGGAAATTTAATAGAATTGTTTTGAATGATAAATTTTACTTAACGAATATTGAATGAAATCGATAAATGAATGTAAATTGATTTGAATGTTAAAACTAAATTGGTTCTAATGATTTCGAAATGAAACTTTGTGCAAATTTGAATCAATATTTGAATTGTTTTCAATATAAAGATTGAAATTGAATTATAAGATTTTGAAATGGTAAATTGAAGTTTTGAAACGTAAATTTTGGAAATTGGTTTTGAGAGACAAATGAGTGTTGATTTACGAATTCTAATTGAAATTGTAATTGATTTGGTTTTGAAATAAATAAACGACCAATCGGTGTAATAATTACGGAAGTTATTAAAGAGACCGGAATTCGATTATGGATATACTCTCTATCTAAACCGAAAACCACTTTAATAACTATACGCGGAGTGATGATCCAGAATGAAGTGGTTGGAATGATGTTCATTGATGACTGAAGAAAGTGAACGATGATGGATAGCCTTGACACTTGTGTCAAATTGGAAATGACTAAAACAGGAGCTGTGCCGGGCCAATGGAGGATTAGCTACCTCAAGTGGACACACTTCTTCGAACTACTTATACTTGCTGTAGATTGGTGCACCCTTGATTTTGGGAGTGTTGTTTCACGGTGTTGCGGGCGCTGCGGCGTTGCGTTCTCACCAGTCCGGATCAGGCGAACGGTAGTATCACTACCTTGGGTATTGCCTCATGTGCCTTGTCATACTTGTATTCCATTTATGCGCGACCACTACGATTTTGATTTGTACCTTTAGTATATGGATTGCCCTCTGGTGACTTCCGGTTTTGGGGAAACTACGGTCTTGTATATGCTTTTGGGAATAAAAATGTGTTAAGGGTGGAATGGGCCATGACTTAATGCTATTTTGATATTTTTTATATTACTGATAGACATTATCTACTTATCGTACACTACTACATAATAGATAGTTTAACGGATCCTTAAAGGATGGTTATTCCAAACATCCTTTGAGTTACTTGTATTTCAATTGCTATTTCACTTGAGTTGGATTTATTAATATAAGAATGTTAATCCTGACTCGAGTGTCTTGTGTTTTGCTTTACGCTCGGGTCAGACTGAGTGGTTCAGCTTTCGAGACTCACCTTTGGAGTTGGAGCTTCGCTTGGAGATCCAGCTATCTATCCAGCTTTCAGATATTCGATGATTCTAGTGATGTACTCTGATTTGTATCTGATGTATCGTATTACTCTTCTGTTGTAAACTCTGATGTATTTTATATATTCATATAGTAGCTTCATGAACTACTATCTCTTTTATTTCCGCTGCACTTATTACTCTGTGTCTGTGATCTGTGATTATTTATTTACTGTATATGTTCAGTTTTGCCAAATTTAAATTAACAACGCGGTATTTTGAGCAATTCAACTCCGGCATGAGTGTCTACCTATACACTTATAATGGACGCGAATGGTCCAAAATGGCGGGTCGTTACAGTTGGTATCAAAGCTTTGGTAGCTCTAGGCAAAACTTAATATATAGGGTAAATGTATTTACAGAATCACTCTCATTCGAGTTTCAATCTCTTCCCTTGACTCAATTCCTTTGAATTTTGGAACGTTCCCCTCGGTTCCGAAATTCATTCGTGTCCTTCACTATTCGTCTTCTTTCAAATTCTGGAGCACCCCATAACTCCATTTTGAATGATATCTATAATAGATCGGCGGTCTCGCCAATCTTCGAATGATTTGTAAAGGGGTGAAACTCCTTTACAATAGGCATTGGTTTACCGAAGATTTCTGTATCCTCGGTTTACGATACTATCTATCTCCTGCTATACCTGAATTCTATTTCTTGAGATCGAATGTCGATTTACCTCTGAATTCCACTTCGATCTTATTCTTGAAGTCACGGTCGACCCGGTTAAGGTTGCCCGTGATTTATATAAACTTATCTATCTTCCTATTTTGTTATTTAATTATCTTGCCTTTGTTTCAAACCTATCTTCGGAAAAAAAATTCTCTTTGAATTGAATCCCTCAAATTTAAATCTCTATCCTTGCTTTGAAATCTATTCTTGTATCGTCGAGCGAGGAATTGTATTTATAAAAATTATATTTAAAATGTTTTAAAATATATTGTGTTGTTTGAGTTGTTGATGTTGATTTGGGTTTCCGATCGATTCGTCTGATCAATGCTATCGATAGGATTTCCAAAACACTTGAACAGAGCAAACTGACACAATATCGTTTTCAAATTTGATAAATAAAATAAAAGTTTTGTATGATTATATTATATATAAATATAAGTTTTCTGAAATTAAATTGTTAATGAATTTGTTGTCTGAAATAGTAATATTTGATTTTCATTTATTGTTTTGTAAACCATTGACTATTGCATAATAAATAAATGAATTTATAAACTTAGTTATAATTTGATTTGGAATTTGAAATGAATTTAAATCAGAAATTGGAGTATTTGATTTCCTAAAATTTCAAGCTTGGGTTTTTAAATTTTTTTTAAAATGTATATTATTGAAAGTATTTTCGAATAGAAATCGTTTTCAAAGAATTTTTAAAATGTTGAAATCAGTGCTCTTCTCTTTGTCGCTGGAAAATAATTTCGGTGATGGCGGCCGCATCATCGACATTCATTTTTGAGTTTCGAAGTGGAGAAACCATTCTGTAGCTTTGCTACGGTTTTGTTTTAAAAAAATAGTTTGATTTGAATTTCTTCAGTATAATTTGATTTATATATATATATATGTATCTTATTTTAAAATTTAATTTGATTCGATATAAATATTATATATATCTCTAAATTGTTTAAAGTTAATCGGAAATCTAATTCTTAAATTTTGATTAAAGGATGATCTTAATTATAAATAAAACCAAAATTTGGAATAAATATTTAAACTGGAATAATTGAATTGGGAAAATTTTATTTGTATATTGTTCAACTGCATTCTAATACAACTTACCTAAATCATTCAGAAGTTGGATATGTAATTGGATAATATATTAGATAAATTGAATTTATAAATAAAATTTGAGTGTTTATAATAAGTATTATACACTAAATTTTGATTATAAAGACGTTAATAGAGTTAGATAGGATAATAAGTAAACTCAGTTAATAATGAAATAAATTTGTTTTGAAAGAATTAATAAATTGAAATTTGATCAACATATGGAAATACCTTGAATTTAAAATCAATTAATGAATATAAATTAATTTAAATTGAAATTTATATGGTTTAAATTAATTCGTATAGTTTAAATATATGTGATTAGATATATTAAGTAGAATAAATTTAAAAGTAATTTGGAATTAAAGAATTAAATCTGTTGAAAATAAAATATGATTATAATAAAAGACTATTCAAATTTATGGTTTTAAAAATTGTAAATTGAAGAAATGGATAATAGGATATTGAATTTAGAAATAGTGAGATTGATTTTAGTGAAATCAAATGGATTAAATCAATTATTGAATATCAATTAATTTAAATTTGAATTTATATGGTTTAAATTAATTGTTATTTTGTATTTCAAATATGTTTTTCTTTCCGGTTGTTTCTATTCTCCTACCTCGTTCCTTTTCGGGGACGAAAAGTTTTGAGTGGGGGAGAGTGTAACGACCCGTAAAATTTCAACTGTTTAATAACGTAATTAGTTGAAATTTTGTGAAATTTTAAACGATAAAATTTTGAAATAAAAATTTCATATTTGGAATATGTCTAGTTAAACATAGCAACTGGTAAATTTCGTCCGAAAATATGAAAGTTTATTTCGCGCGTAAATTCACTTCAATTCAATCAGTTAAAAAACGATGAAAATAAAATGTTTCCGAAACCTAAATATTTTTACATAGAAAAATTCTAAACCATCTTTTGAGCAAGATGTCAGTTAGTCGTTTTTCCAAATTTGGACATCTATTGCTCCGTCGATCTTATTTTCGGCAAAATAGCAGCATTTCGTACCGATATCGATTTTTGATCGGATGATCGTACCACTGATATCTGTATACCATTGAAATCGTATTGTCGTACTGATCTCTACGATATATTCGATCCTGTGTTTTGACGTCCGATATGCGACGAAAACGACGTAACCGTTCGTCGTGACGTTCCGTATTTAGGGTCTTTTAGGGTTCCGTGTCCTTTTGTTGGTCAATTAGATAGAGTAACTCGCTGCCGGCTATTGATATTCCCTATTCCCTGAATTCACCCTTTGCTATTGCTATTTCCAACGGTATCAAATATTAAATGTTCATTCTATCCTTTATTTCTCAATTTGAATTATAATCTACGTTTTCATTGTTTGGCTGAACTATTCATTTCCTCCTTCAAGCTATCATGTTTATTTTTTCCTCAGCAAACTCCCGAACCCAGCAGCAACGCACCCTCCTCTTTCCAGCTTCTCCCCTCCGCAGCCCCACTCTCCGCCGCCTGGCAACGCCAGCCACCGCCTTACACTCCTCTTCACACGTCCTGCCTCACCCACGGACCCGCTCCCCTCTCCGACACCGCCTCATTCACCTACCATCAACCGGAGCAGCCACGCAACTCGACCCGACCACCCAGGCCCACCTCTTCTGCCAATCACTGCCTCCCTCCCATTGGCCGAAGCCAATACTCCACCAAGCCTTCATGCCATACATCTTCCACCCATCGCCTCACGTCCTCAGCATGCTGCCCTTCTTCCATGTCATCAAACTTACACCTTGCTCCGGTCCCTGACCCGAGACCAACCTCTGCTTACTTTTCCACGTGTGCAGCCGGAAGCCTCATCTTCAACACCTCCAGATCTGGCCACCTCTTCATTCTATAGGTATAGATATGTATATAATTCTAATATATATGCTTTGTGAATATATTTATAAACGTATACAAGTTGTTAATTATTTATATATATGAAAGTTTTGCATATTAAAGTTTGTATAAGTATACGTTAGTTTGGATTAAATTATATTTGGGTTGCCTGTATGTATGCTTTTGCTAGTGAAACTTTAAGTTATATATATAAAACTTTTGCAAACCTTTGTTTTACTGGTAGACTTTCGTTTGTACTGACTTGCAAACTCCACAGCAAGATATTTTTGGATATATATATATTATATATACTAGTATATGCGTGAGTTATATGAGCTATTACTATGCCTATTAGTTATATATCTATTACTATGAGCTGTTGTGTTCCTTTGCTTATATCTCACAGTTTAAATAGGTGAAAGTGCATGAGGTCTGACTTAGTTGTTATAAAATATTTGTTTAAACAGTGACTTTACATATTATACTAGCTACACTTAAAATCGTGTGTAGTGTATGTTCCTGCTTATAGCTTTAACTTAATAATATTATATAATATAGGTAGTAGTATTAAGTCTGTTGATATAATAGGTTAGCTTAGTGAATAGTTGACATGGGTTGCGTCAGTAAAATAGTATAGATTTTGTTGTTATATTGTAATACACGGTTGGTGGTTTATACATATATCTTTGATTTACAAAGTATTATTATATATATGGTGTTATTTGTTCACTTCATAGTCACGTTCATGTCAGTAATATAATGTGTACTTGTGAATTTTATGCATATATAGTTCTTTACAATTTATATAGTATGACATATATTGGGTCAGATTTTAAGTGTAGTATGTAAAGGTTGTATAGGATATTTCTGTACAACATATTAGTGTTTTTCATATATTATATTATAGTCATGACGAGTGTTGTTATGAGTGTACTATATATTATATTATATTACTGTACGTTTATAGTGTAATTTTAATATAGTCTAGTTTACATATTTAATGAAAATGTTGATTTATACAGAATGTGTGATTAATGGTTTGTTCAGAACTATTTTATATTTTTGAAAACATATGTATATAATTTTAATGAGTTTCAAAATTAACATTGGTTAAGAAAATAATATATTTTATTTCGGTCTACATCGAGCGGTTTCTAATCTATTTTCATCGATTTCTATTTTGTCAGCTCTGTTCGTTCAATTCGTGCCAACCTTGTTCGCTTTGGAAATTCGTTCTTGGATTCGTAACCCATTTCAAATCTCTCTAGCCTCGAAAGGTGAGCAATCACTCACGATTAACGTTCTTTTATTTATTAAATTTAATTACAATTGAAACGACAATTGAAATATGCTGCTGTTAGTTAATTACACTGTTATATATGCTATTGCCTGTATCAGTTCACCTGTGACATCTTGTAATGACCCGGGATTTCGTATTGACTTATAATCGTCATTAAACGATTAATCGATTGTTGATTGCTGTTGAGTATTTTAAATCAGCTGAAATTCTTTTGAAAGATTTGTTAAAGAGTTATACGGGCTTTTCTTTATTAATTCAGCCGGTTTCCTTTTGATTGAGATAATGGTTGTACTCATCCCCTTTCATATTCGTTTGCAACCCATTCCCATCTCATTTTTCAAACGGGAAAACCCTAATCAACATACGAAAATAAATGGTGGCGCTAGTTCATTCTTCTTCATTCAAAAAAAAAGAAATTAGGGCTTCGTTCAACTTCGTGGTGCCGTGGTTTCAATCTGCTCGATCGATTCTCTGGTTGTTTGCTTGCGACCATTCACAGCTTCTTCCCTCGATCGAGCTCGTCTTCGCTTCGAAAAATGGTGAGTAAATTATACTACTCACATCTAATTCAGAGTCATTGTTTTTGGTTTCTTGGTTTTCATGAGTTTTGATTTCGGTTGGAAATTGTTGTTTTGGATTCCCTGGCCTTCGAATTGATTCATTTGGTCTTCGGTCATTTATCTCTTCGTGAAACCCACTGCTGAGTATTTTAAAACCCCTTACCTTGAATACGGCCTGGTTTGCATTTGAATTCGTTGGTGTCGCCTGACTTTTGGTTGTGACCGTGTTCGGTTTTGTTGTTATGTCGATTTGAATCGTTCGTAGCTCTTGGGTATTACTGTTTCGATGGTAGTTGGCTGATATTAGTGACGTTCGTAACCCCCATGACCTTGATTGTTGTTGACCTTATCCACTTGAACTAATTAGGTTGGTATTCTTGAGTTTGCATTGCAGTCTAATTCCTTGATATTGCGAGTAGCATTGGGTTGGTCATGCAGTTGAGTTGAGTCCTGATAACAGAGACTTGACCTCTGTATTTGGTTAATGATTTTGGTCATTGATACTTTGTTCCCTGTATTGAGTTGCGACCATGATTACTTCATCACTGGAGCTGTTACACATGAAATCCTTGCTGTGAATAGCATAGAATAATCGTTGCATTTACTTTGAGAAGTGACTTCGGACCACATTCCAGTTTTCACTATTGTCCATGACCAGTTACCATTTCTGGGTTTGAAGTTATTATGTATCATGATGATAGTTTTGTCTCGGCCATTCTTTTTGTTGAACTGTATACATGAGTTCATGGTTGCTATGGCCTTCATTTTTGTAATTTGCATTCCATTCAGTTTTGGGGTCTTTGATTCCCAAGTGATTCATGTTGACTTGGGTTTGCATTCTTCCATATTTCAATCTGTATTGCTTTGTAGATGTATGTATGAATTTTGTTGCATCTGTAGCAATCAAGGTGTTTCCATTCATTGTCATGTACATGCAGTGTCTTTATGTTGCATTGCATTCATATTTGGGTAGTCTCAGATACATTTCACTATAGTCGTGAAACTTCATTGACCTTTACACTTATTGTTGCTTGGTCTTGTGCCTTGAACTACTTCATTTTGTATCGGCATCCTTAGGTGATAGTTCAGCTGTGTTCAAATATTGTTGTGCACTGACTTTGTGGTCTTCATATATGGGTATGCATACATTTATCTTTGAGCCTGGGCAGTTGTACACTCGGTTACATGCTTGGTTGAAACTGGTCATCCTTGTTGTAGTTTACATTTTCACTTGGTCATTTGAGTCGTCGAGTCTGCATTTTATGGTACCTGTACTTGTAGTTGTTCGAACCAATTCTTCTGAAGTTTCAGCTTGTATATCTGTGGTTCGTATGGTACATACATTGCAGTTGAGTCGCTTTGTTATATCACTTGATATTTGTGGTATTTGCAGTTATATCACTTCGAGCTGCATGTTTAGTTGTTTATAGGTTGGCAACTGGTATTTGTAGTTCATGTTTCATTAAGTTTGATGTGCTCGTGATCACTGTAGTCTGTCCCTGCAGTCTATCTGATCACTGTAGTTGCATTCCATTCAATTGCAGATAACAGTGCTCGTCCCTTAGTTGTTCACTGTAGTTGCATTCCATTCAATTGCAGATAACAGTGCTCGTCCCTTAGTTGTTCACTGTAGTTGCATTCCATTCAATTGCAGATAACAGTGCTCGTCCCTTAGTTGTTCATTGTAGTTGCATTCCATTCAATTGCAGATAACAGTGCTCGTCCCTTAGTTGTTCACTGTAGTTGCATTCCATTCATTTGCAGATATCAGTGCTCGTCCCTTAATTGTTCATCTTGTAGTTCATTATGAGTTTGTGGATGACATGAGAACTTTTGTTCATTTTGTTCTGATTGCACTCTGCTGTCAGTATCACTGCATTGTTTTAGGTTTCAGATATGGTTGCTTGGTCTCTCATATTGTTCAGGCGTACTCTGTATCACTTTTGATGTAGTTTGCATTTCAGTGTATCCTGGTGGTTACTGTTTCGGCCTGAATTTGATCATTTAAGCGTCCCAATCTCTAGTGCTCGAACTCTGTCCATACTTGCACACTGATTCACTATTCTCTGTACAGTATCTAGACCTTATTATATGCACACTTGGTTCGTGACCTTTGTGCTCGAGCTTGATCTTGCAATTTCCAGTTTCATAATTGCTTCATGTAATTGGGTAGTTTGGTCTTCATTTTGCTAGTAGTATTGCTCCATGTAAATAGGGTGTGTTTGTTTCACTTTTCTGGTTGGTCGTGAGACTATAGCATGCATTATTCATGTCAATTTCTTTGGGCAGTCTATTGTGCAGCTCCAATTGTTGTACTCGAGTTATATGATTCATGTGCATCGATAACCACTTGTTACCCTTGAGTCTACATTTTGAGGTTCATCTGATATTACTAGTTTGGGTTGATGAGCAATGCCATTTACTTCTGCACTAAGTTGTTGGTCGAGTGACTGTTCCATACCAGTTGCTTGATTTCTGAGTCGTTGGTTTACATTGCAGAGATGCAGTTGGACTTGTTTTTCAGATTACACTTGAGTTGAATTCGGTATTTGGGTTTGACTTTATGCCGTTTGTGAACTTTATCTTTTGCATATTTTATATGCCGCATTGGCGAGGCAGTGCACGCGTGCGTGCACTGCAGCCACCCAGAATTGATTGTTTTGAATTGATATTTTTCTTTGCGTCGTGATGCATTGATCTTTTATGCCGTATTGGTGAGGCCGTACACGCGTGCGTGTACGGCAGCCAATCAAACTTTGATGGCTTTAAAGTGTCAATTTCAATTGTTTTAAATTGATTTAGTTGATTTGATAAATTGTTATTTATCTCTGTTGATGATTTAAATCTGTTGATTTGTCGATTAACACTGTTTAGTGTTACATATGCCGTTATCCAATTCTCATATCAAGAGTTGGATATACGAGATTTCTGTGATTGTCGTCTATTTGATTATCTGATTATTATTGCTGCTATGCACTAATAACTGAGTTTGAATTAGACTGACCCGTGTATTATTTTCTTTTGAATTTAATACTCGGGTCAGACCCGAGTTATTTCAGGTTGTAGATTTCCTTATTTGAGTTGCTGTTTGAGCTATGAAGACTTTTCACATCTTTTGGAGTAATCGTGTCATAGTATAGGTTGATATGTATTCATGTATATTAGTTGATAATGTACGTGTATATATAACTTCCAGAGTCGACAATTGTAGTTGTATCATATGTATTGTATCAACTGTATTGTAACTGACATCAGTTATATATATATGAGACTTTTGTTTTTATCTGTGTTCCGCATTCTTTGTGTATCTGTGTTGTTTTTATATATATTGTCCTAAACCATTATGAACCATCGTAGTTCGTTTTATACTGGAATTGGATATGTCGATGGGAGTGAATAAATAAGAGATGAAAAATTTAAAATATACACCACTCCTATCGAGGTAACCAATACTAGTGTAAGGCCAACTACGGATGGCCGCTCCTACCCAGCCTTATTCTTCATAATAACAGACAGTATTTCTTTTAATACTCTTTGTTATTGTGAGTATAGAGGTGGGGCGTTACACATCTGACACCATTATCTGTTAATTATTTATGCGATGATAATACAGTTTGGCTGATAATTGATTGATTGTTTGATGTTTATATTGGACGTTAAACTTTTAATGATGTAAGTGATAAATAATTTGAAATTGAAATTGACGTAGGATAGTTAGATTTGATATATGTGTTAAATTTGATTAACTGACATTTGTATAATATGACCCCTTTAACTGTTAAATTTAGTGACACGTAGGATTTGTTTAATTACACTTTGAACCACTGAATGTATGTTGTTAAATTGATGATGTATGAAATTGTAAATAGATGACAAGTGAAAAACCGTAATGTAATAATCTTTAATCTACATGAAATGATAGTGTAGATTCTAGAAATAATTGTATTAATTCGTACAAATAACAATGCGAATTAATACGGTTATTTCGGGATTATTTGAATTGATTACTGGATTGTTATTGTTTGTTGTTATTGCTTGTTTATTTACTTTGACACCATCCCAGTTATCACACTGCAAGTTCCCTTTGCTATGCTATGATTTTGAATTGAATTGGAATCGGGTTGAAATGATAAATACCCAAATTAAACTTTGACTTTGGATAGAGAATTAAATAAAACCCGATTGGTCAATAATTTGATTTAAAATAAAACGAAGATTTTATTTGAATAAAAATATGATTTTGAAATGAAGTTGAAATTTGAATTTTAATGAAAGGAAGATGTTAATATTTAATAAATCTGAAACAAAATATTAACAATGTAATTGTTGAAAGAATGTTGTTTAATTTGAGAAATGATTGAATTAAGTTTGAAATTATTAAACTTTGAAATGATTTAATAATTAAGTTTGAAATTATAATTAAGTTTGAAATTATTAAACTTTGAAATTATTTAATAATTAAGTTTTGAATTATTTAATAATTAAATGAGATTGAATTATTAAATGATTAAATTGAATTGAATTCTTTAAAAAGTAAAAATTGGACTTTTGAATAAGTGAATTTACTTCGTAGATAATTGAAATTGAGTTTCATTATAAATTAAGTTTTGGGAAAATTATTTAAGAAAGTAAATAAGTGAAATGGAATTTCTTTAACAAGAAATGAAAATGTGATATTTTGGAATTAATGTAAGACTTGAAAGTTGAAGAGTTTGATTTGACGAATTTAATTTAATTCAAAATTGTAAGTTTTGTTTTAATGAAGTTGAACTTAAGAATTGATTTAATGAATTGGAAATTTAATAGAATTGTTTTGAATGATAAATTTTACTTAACGAATATTGAATGAAATCGATAAATGAATGTAAATTGATTTGAATGTTAAAACTAAATTGGTTCTAATGATTTCGAAATGAAACTTTGTGCGAATTTGAATCAATATTTGAATTGTTTTCAATATAAAGATTGAAATTGAATTATAAGATTTTGAAATGGTAAATTGAAGTTTTGAAACGTAAATTTTGGAAATTGGTTTTGAGAGACAAATGAGTGTTGATTTACGAATTCTAATTGAAATTGTAATTGATTTGGTTTTGAAATAAATAAACGACCAATCGGTGTAATAATTACGGAAGTTATTAAAGAGACCGGAATTCGGTTATGGATATACTCTCTATCTAAACCGAAAACCACTTTAATAACTATACGCGGAGTGATGATCCAGAATGAAGTGGTTGGAATGATGTTCGTTGATGACTGAAGAAAGTGAACGATGATGGATAGCCTTGACACTTGTGTCAAATTGGAAATGACTAAAATAGGAGCTGTGCCGGGCCAATGGAGGATTAGCTACCTCAAGTGGACGCACTTCTTCGAACTACTTATACTTGTTGTCGATTGGTGCACCCTTGATTTTGGGAGTGTTGTTTCACGGTGTTGCGGGCGCTGCGGCGTTGCGTTCTCACCAGTCCGGATCAGGCGAACGGTAGTATCACTACCTTGGGTATTGCCTCATGTGCCTTGTCATACTTGTATTCCATTTATGCGCGACCACTACGATTTTGATTTGTACCTTTAGTATATGGATTGCCCTCTGGTGACTTCCGGTTTTGGGGAAACTACGGTCTTGTATATGCTTTTGGGAATAAAAATGTGTTAAGGGTGGAATGGGCCATGACTTAACGCTATTTTGATATTTTTTATATTACTGATAGACATTATTTACTTATCGTACACTACTACATAATAGATAGTTTAACGGATCCTTAAAGGATGGTTATTCCAAACATCCTTTAAGTTACTTGTATTTCAATTGCTATTTCACTTGAGTTGGATTTATTAATATAAGAATGTTAATCCTGACTCGAGTGTCTTGTGTTTTTCTTTACGCTCGGGTCAGACTGAGTGGTTCAGATTTCGAGACTCACCTTTGGAGTTGGAGCTTCGCTTGGAGATCCAGCTATCTATCCAGCTTTCATGTAACGACCCCGGATTTTAATTAAATTTAAATTGATAATTTATTGAATATTTGAATTAAAATTGTGAAATAAATCGATGAAGTGATGCGAGTTTCCCCGGATTCTAATATGTTCTATATAAATCATTTCAAATTAAAAATATTATATATATGAGAATATATGTATTTGAGCATATATGAGAAAATTTGAAGTTATAAATATATGTATATATTTGATTTGAATAAAAATTGTAAATATTGTATATATGTGTGAATATATATATACGATATAAAAGTGATAAAATAAACGAATGAAAAATAAATGAAAATAAAATAATAAAAACAAATGCAAAATACTTAAGCTAATAATATAAAACATTTGATACAAGTATAAAAATAAGTACAAAGACAAAACAAATTAAAAAGGAAATACAACATACCTCAGCCGAAGTCAAGTAAACAAATGAAACACTTGCAAAAGAAGGAACCAAATAAATATATGTGTTTGTACAAATGCAATTAATGCCATGTCCTTAGCCACCAAAATATTATCATCAGCCGAAATCTTGTTTATCAAACAAGGAAAAATGAGAAAAAAATCTCTGAAATGATTGTACAAACAAACCATAATATCCTGTACAAAAGCATACCATCTCCTGTAAACTTGTTTCTACATATCAATCTCCTTTTCTTTTCGTTCATAAATAAATGCAAACCTGAAAAACATTCCAGTTTTAAAAACTTCTACCTTCTCAAGCAAGACAAGGTTTCTGGAATCAAAACAACAAAGGCATACAAATTTTCAAATCGAGTTTCAGTTTTGCAAAATTTTCTCAAGCATGTTCAATGTGTTAGAGCAACTCTGTTCTTCTCTGCAAATTGGTGAGTAACAAATGTTTTAAAAATATAAGTATATAGTTAAAGTGCATGATCATCTCTGAATATAATATGCCTGTGAACCTGTTTTTATCTCTGTGAATATATGTATGTACATGCTTGTGTGATGGTTGAATATCTAAATGAATGAAATAGGACAGTATGAATATCAGTGTGTGTCTGCATATATAAAAATGTTTGTGTGTATATGACTGTAAAAAATAGATCTCTGTTTTCAAACTGTAAAGGTGAGCAACTTCATTCTTTTTTTATGCTTAAATATATCTCTGGATGGTTGCTTGATTTAAAATCTGTGAGTAACTTCATGTTTAAAATATCCTAAGTTTAATCTAGTGTATGATGACTATCAGGTACATTGTTGTATGAAATATATGCATTCCATTAAGTTTTGACAAGATGAAGCCTGCTGCTCATCTTCTTTTCTGGATGATGCTCTGTTCAAAAATTTTAGAGGCCTGAGTTGCTTAATAAATAAATAAAATCATTATTGATCAATCCATTGATTGTTAGAGTAAAGTATATAAACAAATTATGTTTAGGTGAGCACAAAGTAAATTTTAAAAATTAAATTTTTGCCAATAAAACTGAATTGCTCTGGTAATAAACATAAAACAGTACAAAGTTAGCATAAGTGATGTTTTCAATCATCACGAATTATTGTTCCAGGTTTACCAACTGTTTGCTAAACCAAAAATAGGATTTTTAAAGCTCAATTCATATTTTTTGAAATGGGTAGAATGTGTATTGCGGTGTTGATCATTTTGGGAAGATGGGGTTGCCCCGGACAACACACTTGATCGGAGAAGTCGAGATTGGCTCGGAGGTTAAAGGAGTGATCATGGAAGTTTAAAAAAATATTGGATCAAAGAATTTACCTGTGTGGGTTGTGGAATTTGGGTTTGAAAATTTTTAACCTAGTTTTGGTTGTGAAACTTGTTTGGGTTGGTACGGTCCCTAGGGATGATCGAGTTGATCGGGGCTTTAGGGGTTGGTAGTTTGGTCGTAGGCGAATGCGTGGCCGAGATTGGGGGGTTTCCGGTAGTCGAGATCATCGGCGGTAGAGGGTTTTTGGCGAATGGGTTGGTTACAGGAAGAAGCAAATGGCTCGATTTTGTTTCGAGGAGACGATGGGAATTCTGGTGATCTGAGGTTGGTTCGAGGACGATCGCCGACTTGATCGACGATGAGGTGGTGGCTGGAAGCAAGCCGTGGTGACGTACACGTGCACGAGCGTTGATCGTGTACAGGTGATATTGGGTTCACTGTTGAATTTGGGGAAGGAACGTTTGCTCTCGGGTCCAAACTCGAGAAAGACGTGGGTTCGACTCGAAGAAATGGAATGGTGAATGAACTCGAGAATGTTAGCAGTTTTTGCGCGTGAGTGTCGCGTGATTCTGCTTGATAGTTGCTCAGGTTTAATTAATTAACTCGAGTTTGTTTAAGTAGAGGGTTTTAAATTTTTATAAGAAAATTGTTTCCTGGTTTTCAAAAGTAAATAATATAACCAAGTTTTGAAATGGGTTAAAATAAATATAACTTTTATTTTGAAAAGTTATCTTAATAAATATTATTAAAGGTTGTTAATTAATGGAAAGAATGTTTTAATGGTTAATTAACTTTTAAAGTTTAAAGTTAATTTATTTGTTGAATGAATTTATTACTTGAAGTGAATTACTTAATAAAAGTAATTAAGGTAAATTTGTTAATAATTTAAGTTTGATAAATCAAGTAATTAATGAATAATTAATTTAAGGGTAATTAATTACTTAAGAATAATTATTTAATAAAAGTAATTAAGGATGGATAATTTATGATTAAAGTTGATTTATCAAGTGATTAAAGAATAATTAATTAAAGGATAATTAATTAAAATGGTTTGTAATTAGTTAATGTTAATTAACCAAGATTAGTAATTCATAAATAATAAATCTGATTTAAATTAATCAGATAAATAAACTGACCTTACTTATGAATATTTGGATTCTATTGAATGACTTGATTGTTTGATATCCCTGATATATGATGCTTTGTGATACATCCTGATTTATGTTGTGATCTGTAGTTTACTTATCTGTGACCTTTATATATCTATGATCTGTGAATGAACGATAAGCGTTGTTCTTATACCGCTTATCGAATTATATTTCTGTATTCTGATATGTGATGATTCATTGTGTTGCACTATTGTGTGAAACCCCTGGACTACACTTTTACACACACAAAATATGGATTTCACGTGGAAATCGGTTAAGTCACAGATAATGTAAATTTGATGTTTTTGAAATGGAAATTTTAATTTCAATTGATTTGGAAATTAGAAATTTGGGTTTAAAGTAAAAAGCTTTTGAAATGGAATTTCAAAGATAAAAGTTATTTTGAATAACTTAATCGAGTTATGAAAATTTAAATAATTGGATTTAAATTTGAATTCAAGTTGGAAATTGAATCCTATGATTTGAAACTAGGGATTGAAAATGTTATAAATGTGTTTATCTGAATTTAAACCATTTAAAAGTAAAATTTTGAGAATTTGGATTTAACCCAAGGATTTCCACTCGTACGAATGAATCAGATTTCCAAAATGAAACTGTTGTTTCAAAAGAATAAAAGCTTTCAGATAAGCAATGAAATTCCAGTTTAATTAAAGGAATTTCAATATTGAATTGAAAAATGGTTTTCCAAGTTATAAATGAATTCTTTTTGAAAGCTATGGATTGAATCTGTTTATTTCTAACAGATTTAAAATAATGATTTATCTAAACCATCCGAAATGGAATTGTTTTGAAAGCTGTAAGTTAAATCTTTGATTTGAAGATTTAACGAGTTAATCAAATTGAATGGGAATTAATTTGGAAAATCTGTGAATGAATCTTTTGTTTAAAAGATTAAAGTGTGGAAACTGTTTAAACCGTAAAGGTTGAATCTTTTTGTTTAAAGATTTAAAATGGTAATTTGTTAAACCATTTGAAAAGGAAGTTTGGGTTTAAGTTGTGACTTAATTGAAATCTCATATCCATATGTTTTTAAATATTACGCTCACTATTCGGTTTAGCCGGGAGAGGACCTTTGGGTCGTATAACCCATTCCGAATATGTGATACGTCGTATATGGATAGCATTTGAAGACCGGTGTTGAAGACCGGATATTTTTGAAAACGGAAGGATTACCGTCGAGTTACTCTGCATCGGCTGATCCCCGATATAGAGGTTTTATCATCCTTAGTGACGGGAAGTCCGGACGTGATTGGAAATTATCCGGATTTGCAAGGGCTTCGTGAGAAGTGCCTTCGGTTCTGTTCGATCCCGGAACAGACTTGTATGGATTGTATGTCTGACATTACACTTTGAGATATAAAGCCGATTTCTTTCAAATACATATCTGTTGGTGGCGGAGAATTTATTCTCTTAGCTTAACACCCTTCTCTGAGACGTACGAGCTCAGAGGTTATGTAGTTGAAATTTATCAGCGATATATCCCAATTTGGTAATGTGGCATGCTGAGTGTTGCTGTGTGATGATCAGTGTTTGATCATTTGTGATATGATCATTTGTTTGATCATTTATCTTTGTGATCATAGGTTGATCATCTGTTGACCCAAAGCGTGGCTTTTTGAAAAAGCGTAGCTTTGTGGACGAGACTTCGTCAGGACCTCAATACCCGGAAATGGTCGAAACAGGAATGTTGCGGCAAGGTTATGAGGGTCGCGCCCTTTAGGGTATGTCATTTCCTTCTGGAAAAGGGTGGTGTCATGGTATGGAGCCCAGATACTTACTCATGCGGATACACTTTATTATGTGTGATGTTGGTTATCGAGGCCTCGGATAAAGGTCCCAAAGGACCGGGAGGTGGCATATTCGTGAGTTACCTATTACAGGGGTAACCCGGCCTTGTTTGGCAGAGAGCAGTTTGTCTCTCGGGGCGTCCCGCCAGAGGCGTTCCCATGCGGCGGAAGGAAGTTCCTTAGCCTGACCATTTGTTGGAAATCCATTTCTCCAATACGGAACTTGTACGGTTTTAGTTGTAGAACCTACCATCTAATATGGTAGCTATAGTAGGCATAGTATAATGGTACCTATGTTGGCTAAGATTAATATTATACTTTCAAATTGTTTTCCACTATGCACTAATAATAATAACCAATGATTTTGCGTAGTAAGCATATTTGACTATCATAAGAAGCAATCTCCTCCAAGTCTGCGTTTGCATTGTGTGTGTGGTGGGAGGTCTTATGGTAGTTTCATTTTCCAAAAGCATTGCGGATTTCAATGTTTAAAACCTTTTGTGTTTGTTTAAAGATAAACTGTTTTTGTTGCTCACACCAGTCCCATGACTGATCCGGAGTTTATTGTTCCTTTCCTAAACTCTGGGTGTCATAATTTTCCACACGAGCAGTCTAGAGTTGGGTTTCTTTTTAGATATTCAGGTTTAGTAGATTATCTGGAGCTAGTTCATTCATCGGAGTTGCTTATCTTGGAGTTGTGGATTCATTCTTGTCTGAAGATCATTTTGGAGTTATCATTTCTATTGATATTGTTCCGCTGCTGGTGTTATCATTTTCTTTTCCGCTGCTATTTGTTGTATCATATCTCTGATGTATATTGATATCTGTTGTATCACTCTGTTGTATCAGATAATATATATCAATGTATTATTCTTTTCTTCCGCTGTGTTATTTACTTAATTGTGTTATAGCTCCGGCGAATCGGATTTGAACGGTCGAATCTGCGGCATTCTAGTACAATGTGAAGTACGGATGTTGATTTTCGAACGCGAAAATCCGAGTCGTCACATGTGGTATCAGAGCTAAGGTTGAACTTTAGCTCAGGAGTATAACACGTTTAGTAACTCATTAGAGATAGAGTGAAGTAAACTCTAGAATGAGTATTCCTCAGATATCCGTTCGAAAGCCTCAGTAAATTCTCTTGCTATCCACTGATAGTAAGTATGAGTGTAAGAAGAGAATGAGATAGGGGACAGGGGAATTCGACTATAAAAGGTCGATACTCTGTAATAACAAGGAAGCAACCTTTTCTCTATCAATCTCTTTTGTTCGTCATTTTTTCTCAATTCTTCGATAGTTTCTGGTAGATCCAGAAAGAAATTCAATATATCAATATGGGACATAAACTCCAAAAAGGCCAAAATTGTTTGTTTGGGTGTATTGGTTGCTTTGTTGCTATGGTTGATAAGTATACTTTAGTTCTAAACTAAAATTTTTGAAACCATATATCTATCTATTCTTTGGGTCCCGATATATTCTACGAATGGTTAGTTATCCTTTCGAACTAACCAATGCCACTGCATATTTCGTAGATCTGGATAACCCGAGTATCTTGTGAAGTGTTAAACAGATTCTTTCTTGTGTCTGTTATCGATATTCTGATTTGGTGAGCAAAATGCAGAATAAATGTTCAGTTTGATTAGATGAAACATTCTTCATCTGTCTGTGTTTCGTGCCTGCGAATTTCGAGGACGAAATTCTTTTAAGGAGGGAAGTCTGTAACGACCCCAGATTTTAATTAAATTTAAATTGATAATTTATTGAATATTTGAATTAAAATTGTGAAATAAATCGATGAAGTGATGCGAGTTTCCCCGGATTCTAATATGTTCTATATAAATCATTTCAAATTAAAAATATTATATATATGAGAATATATGTATTTGAGCATATATGAGAAAATTTGAAGTTATAAATATATGTATATATTTGATTTGAATAAAAATTGTAAATATTGTATATATGTGTGAATATATATATACGATATAAAAGTGATAAAATAAACGAATGAAAAATAAATGAAAATAAAATAATAAAAACAAATGCAAAATACTTAAGTTAATAATATAAAACATTTGATACAAGTATAAAAATAAGTACAAAGACAAAACAAATTAAAAAGGAAATACAACATACCTCAGCCGAAGTCAAGTAAACAAATGAAACACTTGCAAAAGAAGGAACCAAATAAATATATGTGTTTGTACAAATGCAATTAATGCCATGTCCTTAGCCACCAAAATATTATCATCAGCCGAAATCTTGTTTATCAAACAAGGAAAAATGAGAAAAAAATCTCTGAAATGATTGTACAAACAAACCATAATATCCTGTACAAAAGCATACCATCTCCTGTAAACTTGTTTCTACATATCAATCTCCTTTTCTTTTCGTTCATAAATAAATGCAAACCTGAAAAACATTCCAGTTTTAAAAACTTCTACCTTCTCAAGCAAGACAAGGTTTCTGGAATCAAAACAACAAAGGCATACAAATTTTCAAATCGAGTTTCAGTTTTGCAAAATTTTCTCAAGCATGTTCAATGTGTTAGAGCAACTCTGTTCTTCTCTGCAAATTGGTGAGTAACAAATGTTTTAAAAATATAAGTATATAGTTAAAGTGCATGATCATCTCTGAATATAATATGCCTGTGAACCTGTTTTTATCTCTGTGAATATATGTATGTACATGCTTGTGTGATGGTTGAATATCTAAATGAATGAAATAGGACAGTATGAATATCAGTGTGTGTCTGCATATATAAAAATGTTTGTGTGTATATGACTGTAAAAAATAGATCTCTGTTTTCAAACTGTAAAGGTGAGCAACTTCATTCTTTTTTTATGCTTAAATATATCTCTGGATGGTTGCTTGATTTAAAATCTGTGAGTAACTTCATGTTTAAAATATCCTAAGTTTATTCTAGTGTATGATGACTATCAGGTACATTGTTGTATGAAATATATGCATTCCATTAAGTTTTGACAAGATGAAGCCTGCTGCTCATCTTCTTTTCTGGATGATGCTCTGTTCAAAAATTTTAGAGGCCTGAGTTGCTTAATAAAAAAAAATCATTATTGATCAATCCATTGATTGTTAGAGTAAAGTATATAAACAAATTATGTTTAGGTGAGCACAAAGTAAATTTTAAAAATTAAATTTTTGCCAATAAAACTGAATTGCTCTGGTAATAAACATAAAACAGTACAAAATTAGCATAAGTGATGTTTTCAATCATCACGAATTATTGTTCCAGGTTTACCAACTGTTTGCTAAACCAAAAATAGGATTTTTAAAGCTCAATTCATATTTTTTTGAAATGGGTAGAATGTGTATTGCGGTGTTGATCATTTTGGGAAGATGGGGTTGCCCCGGACAACACACTTGATCGGAGAAGTCGAGATTGGCTCGGAGGTTAAAGGAGTGATCATGGAAGTTTAAAAAAATATTGGATCGAAGAATTTAGCTGTGTGGGTTGTGGAATTTGGGTTTGAAAATTTTTAACCTAGTTTTGGTTGTGAAACTTGTTTGGGTTGGTACGGTCCCTAGGGATGATCGAGTTGATCGGGGCTTTAGGGGTTGGTAGTTTGGTCGTAGGCGAATGCGTGGCCAAGATTGGGGGGTTTCCGGTAGTCGAGATCATCGGCGGTAGAGGGTTTTTGGCGAATGGGTTGGTTACAGGAAGAAGCAAATGGTTCGATTTTGTTTCGAGGAGACGATGGGAATTCTGGTGATCTGAGGTTGGTTCGAGGACGATCGCCGACTTGATCGACGATGAGGTGGTGGCTGGAAGCAAGCCGCGGTGACGTACACGTGCACGAGCGTTGATCGTGTACAGGTGATATTGGGTTCACTGTTGAATTTGGGGAAGGAACGTTTGCTCTCGGGTCCAAACTCGAGAAAGATGTGGGTTCGACTCGAAGAAATGGAATGGTGAATGAACTCGAGAATGTTAGCAGTTTTTGCGCGTGAGTGTCGCGTGATTCTGCTTGATAGTTGCTCAGGTTTAATTAATTAACTCGAGTTTGTTTAAGTAGAGGGTTTTAAATTTTTATAAGAAAATTGTTTCCTGGTTTTCAAAAGTAAATAATATAACCAAGTTTTGAAATGGGTTAAAATAAATATAACTTTTATTTTGAAAAGTTATCTTAATAAATATTATTAAAGGTTGTTAATTAATGGAAAGAATGTTTTAATGGTTAATTAACTTTTAAAGTTTAAAGTTAATTTATTTGTTGAATGAATTTATTACTTGAAGTGAATTACTTAATAAAAGTAATTAAGGTAAATTTGTTAATAATTTAAGTTTGATAAATCAAGTAATTAATGAATAATTAATTTAAGGGTAATTAATTACTTAAGAATAATTATTTAATAAAAGTAATTAAGGATGGATAATTTATGATTAAAGTTGATTTATCAAGTGATTAAAGAATAATTAATTAAAGGATAATTAATTAAAATGGTTTGTAATTAGTTAATGTTAATTAACCAAGATTAGTAATTCATAAATAATAAATCTGATTTAAATTAATCAGATAAATAAACTGACCTTACTTATGAATATTTGGATTCTATTGAATGACTTGATTGTTTGATATCCCTGATATATGATGCTTTGTGATACATCCTGATTTATGTTGTGATCTGTAGTTTACTTATCTGTGACCTTTATATATCTATGATCTGTGAATGAACGATAAGCGTTGTTCTTATACCGCTTATCGAATTATATTTCTGTATTCTGATATGTGATGATTCATTGTGTTGCACTATTGTGTGAAACCCCTGGACTACACTTTTACACACACAAAATATGGATTTCACGTGGAAATCGGTTAAGTCACAGATAATGTAAATTTGATGTTTTTGAAATGGAAATTTTAATTTCAATTGATTTGGAAATTAGAAATTTGGGTTTAAAGTAAAAAGCTTTTGAAATGGAATTTCAAAGATAAAAGTTATTTTGAATAACTTAATCGAGTTATGAAAATTTAAATAATTGGATTTAAATTTGAATTCAAGTTGGAAATTGAATCCTATGATTTGAAACTAGGGATTGAAAATGTTATAAATGTGTTTATCTGAATTTAAACCATTTAAAAGTAAAATTTTGAGAATTTGGATTTAACCCAAGGATTTCCACTCGTACGAATGAATCAGATTTCCAAAATGAAACTGTTGTTTCAAAAGAATAAAAGCTTTCAGATAAGCAATGAAATTCCAGTTTAATTAAAGGAATTTCAATATTGAATTGAAAAATGGTTTTCCAAGTTATAAATGAATTCTTTTTGAAAGCTATGGATTGAATCTGTTTATTTCTAACAGATTTAAAATAATGATTTATCTAAACCATCCGAAATGGAATTGTTTTGAAAGCTGTAAGTTAAATATTTGATTTGAAGATTTAACGAGTTAATCAAATTGAATGGGAATTAATTTGGAAAATCTGTGAATGAATCTTTTGTTTAAAAGATTAAAGTGTGGAAACTGTTTAAACCGTAAAGGTTGAATCTTTTTGTTTAAAGATTTAAAATGGTAATTTGTTAAACCATTTGAAAAGGAAGTTTGGGTTTAAGTTGTGACTTAATTGAAATCTCATATCCATATGTTTTTAAATATTACGCTCGCTATTCGGTTTAGCCGGGAGAGGACCTTTGGGTCGTATAACCCATTCCGAATATGTGATACGTCGTATATGGATAGCATTTGAAGACCGGTGTTGAAGACCGGATATTTTTGAAAACGGAAGGATTACCGTCGAGTTACTCTGCATCGGCTGATCCCCGATATAGAGGTTTTATCATCCTTAGTGACGGGAAGTCCGGACGTGATTGGAAATTATCCGGATTTGCAAGGGCTTCGTGAGAAGTGCCTTCGGTTCTGTTCGATCCCGGAACAGACTTGTATGGATTGTATGTCTGACATTACACTTTGAGATATAAAGCCGATTTCTTTCAAATACATATCTGTTGGTGGCGGAGAATTTATTCTCTTAGCTTAACACCCTTCTCTGAGACGTACGAGCTCAGAGGTTATGTAGTTGAAATTTATCAGCGATATATCCCAATTTGGTAATGTGGCATGCTGAGTGTTGCTGTGTGATGATCAGTGTTTGATCATTTGTGATATGATCATTTGTTTGATCATTTATCTTTGTGATCATAGGTTGATCATCTGTTGACCCAAAGCGTGGCTTTTTGAAAAAGCGTAGCTTTGTGGACGAGACTTCGTGAGGACCTCACAACCCGGAAATGGTCGAAACAGGAATGTTGCGGCAAGGTTATGAGGGTCGCGCCCTTTAGGGTATGTCATTTCCTTCTGGAAAAGGGTGGTGTCATGGTATGGAGCCCAGATACTTACTCATGTGGATACACTTTATTATGTGTGATGTTGGTTATCGAGGCCTCGGATAAAGGTCCCAAAGGACCGGGAGGTGGCATATTCGTGAGTTACCTGTTACAGGGGTAACCCGGCCTTGTTTGGCAGAGAGCAGTTTGTCTCTCGGGGCGTCCCGCCAGAGGCGTTCCCATGCGGCGGAAGGAAGTTCCTTAGCCTGACCATTTGTTGGAAATCCATTTCTCCAATACGGAACTTGTACGGTTTTAGTTGTAGAACCTACCATCTAATATGGTAGCTATAGTAGGCATAGTATAATGGTACCTATGCTGGCTAAGATTAATATTATACTTTCAAATTGTTTTCCACTATGCACTAATAATAATAACCAATGATTTTGCGTAGTACGCATATTTGACTATCATAAGAAGCAATCTCCTCCAAGTCTGCGTTTGCATTGTGTGTGTGGTGGGAGGTCTTATGGTAGTTTCATTTTCCAAAAGCATTGCGGATTTCAATGTTTAAAACCTTTTGTGTTTGTTTAAAGATAAACTGTTTTTGTTGCTCACACCAGTCCCATGACTGATCCGGAGTTTATTGTTCCTTTCCTAAACTCTGGGTGCTCATAATTTTCCACACGAGCAGTCTAGAGTTGGGTTTCTTTTCAGATATTCAGGTTTAGTAGATTATCTGGAGCTAGTTCATTCATCGGAGTTGCTTATCTTGGAGTTGTAGATTCATTCTTGTCTGAAGATCATTTTGGAGTTATCATTTCTATTGATATTGTTCCGCTGCTGGTGTTATCATTTTCTTTTCCGCTGCTATTTGTTGTATCATATCTCTGATGTATATTGATATCTGTTGTATCACTCTGTTGTATCAGATAATATATATCAATGTATTATTCTTTTCTTCCGCTGTGTTATTTACTTAATTGTGTTATAGCTCCGGCGAATCGGATTTGAACGGTCGAATCTGCGGCATTCTAGTACAATGTGAAGTACGGATGTTGATTTTCGAACGCGAAAATCCGAGTCGTCACATTTCAGATATTCGATGATTCCAGTGATGTACTCTGATTTGTATCTGATGTATCGTATTACTCTTCTGTTGTAAACTCTGATGTATTTTATATATTCATATAGTAGCTTCATGAACTACTATCTCTTTTATTTCCGCTGCACTTATTACTCTGTGTCTGTGATCTGTGATTATTTATTTACTGTATATGTTCAGTTTTGCCAAATTTAAATTAACAACGCGGTATTTTGAGCAATTCAACTCCGGCATGAGTGTCTACTATACACTTATAATGGACACGAATGGTCCAAAATGGCGGGTCGTTACATTGCCCTTGTTGGGTTTCATTGCATTGATGCACTGATTTTTATTTGCAGTTTGATTGGTTGTCCCTTGTACTGGCCATTGAATTCAAGTGGTGGCTGCAGTACATGTTGCAGTTTATCATTGTATTCAAGTGTTTTGCCTAGTTGATTTTGGTCCTTATTGCACTTGGTCTTGTTTGTGATAAACTGCACTTTATTTATATGTTGCGGACTTGGGTTGCACTGAGTTGCACTGGTTCATGGTTCAACTTGAACCTGTTTCACTACTTCTATGTTGTACAGTTTTGTTTGTATTAATTGCTTGTTACAACTGTAGTTCTATTGTGCAGTTGTTACTTGCTTTACTTTGATTTTTGTAGTTTCACTACTGCCATAGTGACTTGAACAGGTTTTGTTGTTTTAAGTTACTATTCATATATATATATATACATATGTATGCATCGAGGCAGTTGCATGTGTTTTGCAGTTTTCCCCCTATTGGGATTTGTTTTCGAATTCACTTGAGTTGAATCCGGTACTTTGGGTTTGACTTTGTGTTCATTTGTGACATTCACTGAGTTCTTGTGTATCTCATGCGATAGTGGCGAGGCAGTACACGCGTGCGTGTACTGCAGCCCTATCAGATTTGACAGTTTTAAATCGATGTTTCGATTTGTTGAATTGTTTCGTTGGCTAAATTCAATATTTTGAAGTTGTATTTTGATTTGGATTGTTGATTTGTTGTTTAACACTGTTTAGTGTTATATTTGCCGTTATTCGATTCTCTTATCGAGAAGTTGGATATACGAGATTTCTGTGACTGTCGTCTATTTGATATTTGATTATTATTACTTCTGTGCATTATAACTGAGTTTGAATTAGACTGACCCGTGTATTATTTTCTTTTGAATGTAATACTTGGGTCAGATCCGAGTTGTTTCAGGTTGTAGATTTCCTGCTTTGAGTTGTTGTTCGGGCTATGAAGACTTTTTATATCTTCTGAAGTAGTTTATGTCATTTTGTAGAAGTCGTGTCATTGTATAGGATGATATGTATTCATGTATATTAGTTGATAATGTACTTGTATATATAACTTCCAGAGTCGACAGTTGTAGTTGTATCATATGTATTGTGTCAACTATATTGTAACTGACATCAGTTATATATATATATATATATATGAGGCTTTTGTTTTATCTGTGTTCCGCATTTATATCATCTGTGTTATTATTATATCTAATGTCCTAAACTATTATGAACCATCTTAGTTTGTTTTATACTGGTAATTGGGTATGTCGATGGGAGTAAATAAACAAGATGAAAAATGAAAAGTATATACCACTCCTATCGAGGTAACCAATATTAGTGTAAGGCCAACTACGGATGGCCGCTCCTATCCAGCCTTATTCTTCGTAATAATAGACAGTATTTCTTTTAATACTCTTTGTTATTATGAGCATAGAGGTGGGGCGTCACATCTTTCCTTTACTACATTTACTTTATTTCTCCATCTGTGTTTGATTATGTGATTATATCTGTGTCTGAATATTGCATACATTTGTGTACAAATCAACAATAACTCAAAAATATTTAGTAATATCTTATAAACACTATTCACCCCCCCTCTAGTGTTCATTCTTGCCTTAAGATCCATATTCCGCATTCCTCACAATTGGTATCAGAACAAGGTTTTCAAAAGTTTCATAATCTGATTTTTGAAAAAGTTTTTTTATAATGGCTATGTTTAAGAAATTTGTTAATGCATGTTTAGAAATATTCAGATCATCATTGTCTCTTGAGTCTGCATATAATCAATATTCAAATACAAGTTTTCTACTAAGATTGTTTGATGTGTAGGAATCATGCTTTATGAGAGTTAAGGTATCAATCCAGAACAAACAAACTATGCAGATCAAAAAGAACAAATGGATACTCGATAGTGGATGTTCTAGACACATGACTGGGAATCCAGATATGCTGAATGATATAATATACAAAGATGGAGGACTAGTTAACTTTGGAGACAATTCAAAAGGTTATGTGATCGGCATCGGCAAAGTCGGTAACTTTGAAACTCCTATTATTACTAATGTTTTGCTAGTTAAGAATCTGAAACACAATCTGCTAAGTATAAGTCAACTATGCGATAAAGGATATAAAATTAAATTTGAAAAAGATAAGTGTCATATTGAAGATAATAATTCAACCATAACATTTGAGGGAATTAGGAAAAAGAATATTTTATTCTTAGTATGAAAATTTCAAATGATAACTTGTGTCTTTTGGCAAATGCAAGTGACCCTTGGATTTGGCATAAGAGATTTGGGCATTTGAATTTCAAACTCTTATCTAGACTGTCAAAACATGATCTAGTAAGAGGCCTCCCTAAAATGAATTTTAAAGTAGATAGTCTATGTGATGCATGTGAACTAGGAAAACTTAGAAAAAGCTCCTTTAAATTAAAAAATATAATTTCTACTTCAAAACCTCTTGAATTACTTCATATTGATCTATTTGGTCTATCTCAAATTCTATCAATAAATAATAGTAAATATGTTTTTGTAATTGTAGATGATTATTCTAGATTTACATGGACAATATTTTTAAAACATAAAAGTGATACTTTTGAATATTTTAAGAATTTTTCAAAAAGGGTTCAAAATCAACTTTCTCAAAAAATTATAACCATCCGTAGTGATCACGGTGGTGAATTTGAAAATGAAAATTTTGAAGAATTCTGCAATAAAAAGGGAATAATTCACAATTTTTCATTTTCAAGAACTCCACAACAAAACGGAGTAGTAGAACGTAAAAATAGGACGATTCAAGAGTGTGCGAGAACTATGCTTTTTGATAGTAATTTACCAAAGTACTTTTGGGCAGAAACAGTTGCTACCGCCTGTTATATTTTAAATAGAATTTTAATTAGACCTTTAACTGATAAGACATCTTATGAACTTATTTACTCAAAGAAACCTAAGGTATCTTATTTTAGAATTTTTGGAAGTAAATGTTTTATTTTAAATACAAAAGATAACTTAGATAAATTTGATCCTAAATCCGACAAAGGTATCTTTATCGGATACTCTAATAGAAGTAAAGCATACAGAGTATTTAATTTAAGAACTAATACCATCAAAGAAACAATGCATGTTTCATTTGATGAAAATTTCAAAACATTTGAAGAAATAAATGATGAAGAGGATTTAATCACTCAAAACCAAGAGTCAACTGAAACTAATAATGAATTAAATCATCCTAATAAAAGGATTAAACTTTTAAAAGATCACCCTATAGAAAATATACTTGGAGATATGCAATCTGTTGTTAAAACTAGAAACCAACTAAGTCAAATGAGTAATGTAGCTTTTATATCAACTATTGAACCCAAAAATCCAGAAGAAGCATCAACTGATGATTCATGGATTTTGGCTATGCAAGAAGAATTAAATCAATTCACTAGAAATGATGTTTGGGAACTTGTTCCTAGACCTGAAAATAAAACAATAATTTGAACTAAATGGGTTTATAAAAATAAAATGAATGAACAAGGAGTGGTTGTTAGAAATAAAGCCCGGTTAGTCGCTCAAGGTTATTATCAAGAAGAAGGAATAGATTTTGATGAAACCTTTGCCCCCGTAGCAAGATTAGAAGCCATTAGGATTCTACTTGCTTTCGCAAATCATAATAATTTCAAATTATTTCAAATGGATGTTAAAAGTGCATTTTTAAATGGTTTTGTAAAAGAAGAAGTATTTGTTGAACAACCACCACTTTTTGAAAATGATAAATTTCCAAATCATGTTTACAAACTTAAGAAAGCTCTATATGGTCTAAAGCAAGCTCCTAGAGCCTGGTATGATAAACTAAGATCTTACTTGTTACAATCAAATTTTGAAATAGGTAAAGTAGATAATACTCTTTTTATTAAAAGAAATAAAAATGATATTCAACTAGTACATGTCTACGTAGATGATATCATTTTTGGATCAACTAATTTTGAAATGAATAAAGAATTTTCTGAAATAATGAAAAAGAGTTTGAGATGAGTCATATGGGTGAATTAAACATCTTTTTAGGATTACTAGTCAAGAAAAATATGCTAAAGACCTAGTTAGTAAATTTGGTTTGACTACTGCGAGTGGAAAACCCACTCCCATGGCAACCAATGAGTACCTTAGTAAAGAAGATCTCTCGAAAGATGTAGATCAAAAATTATATAGAGGAATGATTGGATCACTACTCTATATCACTGCGAGTAGACCTGATATCATGCATAGTGTCTGTCTCTGTGCAAGGTATCAATCCCAACCTAAAGAAACTCACTTAAAAAGCTGTAAAACGTATTATAAGATATGTTAAACACACCTTTGATTATGGCTTATTTTATCCTAAAAATGATTCGTTTGACTTAATATCTTACTGTGATGCTGATTATGCTGGTTGTAAATCAAACCAAAAAAGTACAAGTGGAACTTGTCACTTTTTAGGGCATTCTCTGATTTCCTGGTTTAGTAAAAAGCAAAACACAGTTTCTCTATCAACAACTGAAGCATAGTATATTTCTGCTGCTTTGGCTTGTTTTCAAGTAATATATATGCAACAAACTTTAAAAGATTTTGGTTTAAATATCTCAAAATCACCAATTTATTATGATAATACTAGTGCAATAAATTTATCCAAAAATACTACTCAACATGCTCGAACTAAACATATTGATATCAGACACCATTTTCTCAGAGATAATATAAGTAGAGAAGTAATTACTCTCGACCATATCAATTCTGAAAATCAAATTGCTGATATCTTAACAAAACCCTTAAATGAATCAACATTTACTAAATTAGGAAGAGAATTAGGTATTTGTTCATTAACTGAAATATAAAATATAAATAACAAAGTATAATTAAAAATTAAATCAAATAGTAAAAATATTGAGAACCATGTCGACTTCCCCCTATACCCATGTCGACATTTAACGTTTTTTTTATTTTAAAATTTGTTTCCCACCGAAATTCAAATAATTGGTTATATATTCTTCTTATTTTCGAAATTTTCTTCATTCTCTCTGTTCTCTTTCTGTTCTATCTTCTGAAATCAATTTATCAATAGCCTCCTCTTCCAAATCAAACATAAAATCAACCTTTTCGTTCCATTCTCCTACCTCTGGTCCGTTCCAACGTATTACGCTCGCCCGAGTGATACAAATTGAGGATTCTCTGAAGGATGCAATTCAGTTAATGACTAAAATTCAAATAGTGCAACTTCGAATGGCAAAAGAATAGGAAAGGCAAAGGGAAAATCCTTAGAAATTTGCAAACATTTCTAATGGACAATCATGCTAATCCAATCTTGATTGACGAGGAATCTTCAGGAGATCATGAACAAGAGGAAAGTGAAAAAGAAGAAGAAGAAGAAGAAGAAGAACCAATGGAAGAAGAGCATGCGGAAGACAACGACAAAGTCATTTGCATTGGCGAAGTATGTTTTGACAAGGATGGAAACTTGGTTGAACAACGTGGAAATTTCTGTTTCCATTATCCAAATTGTTTGATCCATAAATCTCCAATTGTCAAAGATACTCAGTAGTTTCTTCTTTTTCATTTTTCATCATTATGTGTATATTTGTCACGTTGTATGAAAATGTAAATATAAACATATATATATATATAAATAAATATTGTGTGTTCTTATATATGATTCCTATATATGTTATATATAAGTATTATATAGGTACTTGGTTAGGAATGTTAGTGGTTTAGGACTAAGTTTTAGGTTTACTAGTAAGTATTGAATATGTATGATAACACTATCATCATATAGGATATTAGACTAAGAGTTATATAGTTTAGAGTTAGTTTGTTTTTGTTGATGACAAAAGGGGAGAAATATAAAATAGAAGAGTTAGGCATAGATTAAGGGGGAGTTATCAGTTTTAGGGGGAGTTATTAGGATAGAAGTAATATTTTATAAACAACGGTTGTCATCATCAAAACGGGGGAGATTGTTAGGCCATGAGTTGATGGTTTTGATGACAACAACCGTAGAATAAGATTATAAAATATAAATACTAACATTATAGTTTAGATATATATGTATATGTAGGATTTAACCATGCAGGTACCAAGAATGAAGACTGTACAATATAGAGATTCAAGATATCAAGATTGAAGACTCATGAGTATCAAGAATATCAAGAGTTCAAGATTTCAAGATAAGTATTGAGTCTAGAATTATGTTAAAACTTCACAATAGCACTGAAATCTTCATTCCATATTTTCATTTGGGATGGAACCCATTTCTACCTTTTTAGTGGCTTACAAACCCACGACAAGTAGCTTACAAACCTACGACAAGTGGCTTACAAACCCACGAACATCCTGGTTTTGTACAAGTTCTCGAGTCCTGATATGATGAGATATTCTGCAGGAAGAAGCTTACAAAATTACTTCAAAATGATTTTCAAAACTGCTTTTCAAAATGTTTTAGCCTTAAAAATTATCTTTTCAAATGATTTTCAAAAGGATGTTTTAGCCTTAAAAAATATTCTTTGATTTTGTTCTTAAATAAATTCTTGTTTTAAACTTCGTTTGTTTTAAACTATCTTTTAATATATTTAACTTTTAATATTTACTTAGATTTAAATATAAAATTATAGTAATTTTATATATATTATTCTCTATATTTATCTATGTATTTTATCTATAGTCAAGTATATTAATAAAGTTTAAAATAGTTTTAATATAAGATAAAGGTTATTTTCAAAGAAAAACAAAACATCAAAATTTCCTTTGGGATGTCGACATGCCCTAGTACCCCATGTCGACATAGTGTTAGTTGGGACCAAAAATTCGAATTTCAAAAGAAATGTCTATTCGCCATAACCTTTCATGAATAGACATGGCTATTGTTCTTCTATAAATAGGGATTGGTTTCAATAAATTTTATATCAGATCTTCTGGTTTTTCACTTCTCTTCTTCTTCCACATTTTCTTATTCAAAATCCTATCATCACTCTGCCTAAATCAACATTGAATCTAACTAGATCATCTCTAATTTGATTCTCTATCACTATCTCAACAAGATCCCAGTGCTATTCAGAGTTATATGCTTCTTTGTAATCTATCTAGTGAGAAAAGGTGTGATTGTAGCCTTGGAAATCAATTAAGCGAGAAAAGGTGTTATTGTAGCCTTGGAAATCAATTGGGTGAACTTGTTGCCCCGAAAATCAAGTATCTCTACCTAGAGGATTGTGATTCTGGAGGGTGTACCTTGTAGCCTTGAAACCGAGGGTGTAATTGTACAATTGCTTTTGAAAGGAAATCCGTACTTAGTTGTGCGGGACTGGATGCAGGGCAACTCCGAACCAGTATAAAATCTGGTGTGTTCTTTCCTTTACTGCATTTACTTTATTTCTCCATCTGTGTTTGATTCTGTGATTATATCTGTGTCTGAATATTGCATACATTTGTGTACAAATCAACAATAACTCAAAAAGATTTAGTAATTTCTTATAAACACTATTCACCCCCCCACCTCTTGTGTTCATTCTTGCCTTAAGATCCATATTCCGCATTCCTCACAGTACCGTACGCTCCTCCGTAAGCTGGAGGTTTACATGGAGGGCTAGGTATGGTACAAAACAAACTCGTAGAAGGCGCGATAGGGCATGTGAACATGGCAATCGAGGCAATGCCAGGGTAGATATACCAATTGCAGTCCTGGACTGGTGGTAACGCCTAGCAGCTACTACCGCCCACCTCAGAACACACTCCCATAATCAAAATCGAGGGGTGGCCACCAAATCAATCACAAAGTAATAGTATGGTATCGAAGAAATGTGTTCGATCGAAGGTGCGACCTCACTTGGCCCGGTATAGCTCCTGTTTTAGCCACATCAAGCTGACTCACGGGAGTCGGGATCACGTAAATACCTCATACAGAATCGTTCACCAAACCATCCTACTTTATTTCTGGAACCTCTACCACGTACACAGTTGTTAAAGTGGTTTTCGGTATTGGCAGAGAGTATGACAATATCTGATCCTGGTCTCTTTAACAACCAAACGTTTATTTCACACCGAATGGTTCTTTTACATTTCAAAAAGTCAATTCAAAATTTATATCAAAATATCATATTCAATTTCCAATCATATCTCTTTCAAAATCATATTCACTTTTGAAATTATATTCACTTTCAAAATCATATTCACTTTCAAAAATCATATTCACTTATGAAATTATTGATAAGATAGGTTAATTAAATCCTATTTCCAAAATCATCATATTTACTCAAATATGTCATTTCACAAAAAGGTATCAGTTCCAAATTCCAACTTAGGTTGTATCATCATCAAGGATTTAAATCTAAATACTTCAACTTTACGCAGTCTGCATTTTTAGAAAATAGTTTAGATTGTCATGAATAGTTTAATAGTTTGAAAATAATTTAAAATAGATTAAAATAGTTTTAAAATAGTTTAAATAGATTTAAATTTAATTTAATTAGATTTTGAAAGAATTTAAATAGATTTAAAATACATTAAATAGATTTAAAATTATCTTAAATAGATTTTAAATAGATTAATTAAATTTAATATAGATTAAATAAATTTAAATTATATTATATAGATTCAAAATAGATTAAATAAATTTAATTAGTTTGAAATAGGTGAAATAAATTAAATTGGATTAAACAAGTTATAATAGATTAAAATAAATTGAAATAGTTTAAATTGATTAAAATAATTAAAATTGATTAAAATAGTTTAAACTAAGTAAAATAGTTTAAATTAGTTTGGAATAGACTTTCAAACTTATATCCAAACATTTTCAATAACTCAATTTCGATAAATTCATTTATATTTGACACTTCAACTTTGAAATTCCAATTTAAATCCTTTAAGAAATTTATTAAATCAATTCCAATTTCAACATTTACGCTTGGATTTTGAAAATAATTCAGTTTATATAAATCAATTTCTTTTTCAAAATACCAGTTAACTGAATTCAAAATTTAAAGATTTAAAAAGCATTTAATTTAACCAAATGCGGTGTTCGTATATAATTTTCTACTCTAGGGTCAAGTGATACAGATATTTTTCATTTCAATCCGCAATTTAAATTTTACGGTTATATATCATTTCAAACCTCAATCCCGAATTAAATAAAAATCCATAAATCACTCGAGTCCATCATTTCAACCCATAATGATTTTTTCCTAATCTATAGATCGTTCGGGTATGTTTCATTTCAACCCATAGGGAACTTGCAGTGTTATAACAATATAAAGTACAACATCTAGTCATCCAATATTAACAAATCAAACATCCATCACAATCATCATCCAAATCAATCAGTAAACATCAATAGATAACAGATTATCAATAACATGTATTAAACTAACAATTAAATTCAATATTTAATCAAATGATGATTAATTGCAATAAAGTCAAATTTAACTGGAATGATAATTTAAATATACCAAACATCAATCAATCAATTTCTAATCACATCATAAATTTAATTTAACTAACATAAGATAGTTTAGTAATTGTGAGTGGGTTAAAACACTCACCTTTGGATTCAAATCGATTTGAAATCCAAAATAAGCCCCAAATTTGAACAGTCTCATAATTCTTCCAAACTCATGTCAAAATGTCCTAAATTTTGATACGATCCCAACGGACCAAACCGCGCGTGAATCCGAGTTCGTATGCAAAAGATATTAAGTTTTGAAGTTAGACAATTTAAATTAGAAAAAAATAAAATAATCTAAATGTAACAACCCAAGTTTTTGTGAATTTTAAATAAATAACATTTAACGTTCTAGTTGACAATTGATATTGAGCTTTAGATCGTATTTAAAATTCTTTAATAAAAATTGTTAATTGGGATTTTAAATCAAATTTAAAATTCTTGTTAGTATTGACAAAATTCTCTATTTTATAAATTGAGTAAGTAAAAATTTGGTTAAAGGTGGATGGGCTTCTGAACTGGATCCAATCCCTAGTTTTATTTGGATACAGTAGTAAATTAGATCAGTCCCCGTTTCAATTCATTTTCAATGGGTAACCCTAGGCAGACAAAGACATGGCGGCATCATCTTCGCCCTCGTCTTCCCAAATTAGGGCTTCAAGAATTCGAAGGCGCTGTCGGTCGTAGCTTCACTTCTTACGTCAAGCGATCGAATCGTTCGCGGCTCCTTCTGATTAGTCGAGTTCGTACTTGCGTCGACAAAGGTGAGTGATCTCCTCACTCACATCTAGTTCAAACTGTTTCGTGGCTATCTTGGCTTCGAATTTGTTGTTTGATTTTCGTGACTCGTTCATCTTTTAATTTCGAAACCCTTATTTTCGTCGTATATATTGATGACTTCGGTCTTGCTTTGAGATTGACTTCGGTCGTTTCCATTTCTGGTGCGTGAATTTCTTGAATTGAGAATATGGTGTTCTGTTGCTTTATGGTTTATAATTTGTTATTTGACTTTGTTCATTGCTGATGAATTCACTGCCTTTATTAGTCTTGTGTAATTTGACAATTGCAAACTTTTGTTGGCTTCGGCCATCACTTTAGCCTTGACACTTGGATTTTATCACTTGAGCTTCTGGCCTTGATATCATGGTGTACATGTAGGTTACATTGTTGTTGCACATTGTAGTTCACTGATCTAGTGTGTCGTTGTACCACTATTGTCATTACCTGAACCTTAAACAGATTTATATGTGTCTGCATTAGATTTGTAATTGTTTCCTCACATCGAGACAGTTTCAGTTGCAAATGCATTTGGTTATTTCAACTTGACTTGGTTGAGCTAGTACCTGAGTCACTGTGAGATATTTAAATTCACAGTTGTTTCTGGCAGTTTGATCGACCAGTATGCCCTCCCACCTTGCTATGTTGTTTTGTGTGGTATCTGGTCTTCGACTTTGCATTTCCTTGTGCATTAACTTCATCCATTATGCACTTGATTTATTTGCATATTTGACTTTGATATACTTCGCATATGCCCCTGATACCTAAATTCTCATTCGAATTAGCTGGGCCACCCAGTTATTTGTGTACTGCATATGCGTAAACGACGTGTTATTCACGTTGTTGCCTTGAATTGTTGCCATCATGATTCACGTTCAATTCCATGTAAGTTGAAATCTCCAGTTCCCTGTAGTTGTTACTGGTGCCTGTTGCAGTTTCGTTTTGGTTTCTCTGTCTTTGACGTTGAAGCCATTCATACATGTTGAGTCATGTTTCTTTGAACTTGGTTTATCTTGATTTTGGTCGAAGCTGCATATAAGAGTTTAGCTTTCACTTGAGAGTGTATGGCCATGTTGCATGGGTTTTGGTTGCTACAGTTGTGTTGAGTTGGCGATCTGACCTCTGCAGTTTTGACTGCTATTAATCTGAGTTGAGTCTGATCTTCATGTAGCTATGTACTCCCTTGTCCGTGTTTTAGTGAGTTGCATATCAGGGTTGTTATACTATTGTTTGTTTCGTTATGGGATAGCTTGGTCCACTGTTGCATTCATGTTGCTTCATTCCTGTCCACAACTTGACTCTGTGGTCTGGATCATTCATGTCGTCACTGGGCCATCTTACTATCATGTTGTATTGAGTCGCTAGCCTGTCTGCACATACTTGAATGCATTTGAGTCTGGTACATTTGCAATTGTATTGGAGTTGCACACTTTGTTGGCACTTGGCTTGTAGTCTTCAGTGAGTATTGCATTGCCTTTGATCTTGTTGTGGGTGCATGTACTATTTGAGCCTGTTGGCACTGGTCTGTGATGTTCCTGACATTTTGAATTAAGAGTTTCTTTGTTGATTTGGACTTGCAGTTTTTGCTTGTACCATTTGAGACGGTTGCTTATGCTTATATTTCCTGGTCACTGCTTGGTTATGTGGTCTGGTTCCTTTTTGGTAGTTTGTACCATTGCCTCCGTGCACTGGGTCATTCGAGCCTCTGTGTTCTGCATTCGAGCTAATCAGTGTCTTGACCCTGGTAGACTCGACTTACGGTAGTGGCGAGGCAGTACACGCGTGCGTGTACTGCAGTCACATCGGGATCTTATTTCGTTTGATGCCATCTGTTCTGATTCCTTGAGCTTTAGTGTATCTCCTGCGATAGTGGCGAGGCAGTACACGCGTGCGTGTACTGCAGCCCTATCAGTTTTGACAGTTTTAAATTGATTTAGTCGATTTGATAAATTGTTTATTTATCTCTGTTGATGATTTAAACCTGCTGATTTTGTTAAACACTGTTAAGTGTTATATTGACCGTTATCCGGTTTCTTTGTTTAAAGAATCGGATAGACGGGAATTATTGCGACTGTCGTCTATTTAAATTATTACTGCCTATATGCACTAATAAACTGGTTTGAATTAGACTGACCAGGGTATTATTTTCTTTTGAATGTAATACTCGGGTCAGACCCGAGTATTTCAGGTTGTAGATTTCTTTCTTTGAGTTGCTGTTCGGGATTGAAGACTTTTCACATCTTCTGAAGTTGTCAGTCATTTTGTAGTAGTCGTGTCATTGTATAGAATGATATGTATTCATGTATATTAGTCGATAATGTACTTGTATATATAACTTCTAGAGTCGACAGTTGTAGTTGTATCATATGTATAGTGTCAACTATGTATGAACTGACTCAGTTATATATATCTGAGACTTTTGTTTTTATCTGTGTTCCGCATTTATATTATCTGTGTTATTGTTATATCAAATGTCCTAAACTATTATGAACTATCGTAGTTTGTTTTATACTGATAATTGGATATGTCGATGGGAGTAAATAATTAATAGATGAAAAATAAAAAGTATATACCACTCCTATCGAGATAACCAATATTAGTGTAAGGCCAATTACGGATGGTCGCTCCTATCCAGCCTTATTCTTCGTAATAATAGGCAGTATTCCTTTTAATACTCTTTGTTATTATGAGCATAGAGGTGGGGCGTTACACTAAATACTTACACGTCATCATCACATTCATTTCTAACCCTAGCCCTCATCATACGCGGCCGCCAAACAAGTCAAACACATGTACATCGCCGCCTCAACCAACAGTTCGTGGCCAACCAGAATCCACTCAGAACGACACGCCGACCTCCCCAAGCCTCCTCGATCACTCACGACCAAACACCTTCATCGATTTGAGGTGAAAATGATCCAGCCGCCGCCTTAGAAATCAAACACTAATTGAATTGTTTCCTACGGTCCAACCATCAAACCTCCAAGCGAACACCACCGATGCGCTCCCCTCGGCGATCTCTACACAACCCACCAATCAATTTGACGATCGGTCAAAGTTGATCAACGCGCAATAAACGACCGAGACTTCATCACCCAAATCTGACCACATTGAAACCTAAATCGAAAATTAGACTGCAGATTTGACTTGCGCTCGTCGAGAGCTTCAAATCAATATATAATTCGATATATTTTGAAGAGTTTAAATTTTTCGATTTGATTTTGATTTGCAATTTGACTTTGGAATTGGTTTTGGTTTGTCAGCCATTGAAAAGAGAGAAAGAAATAGAATTGTACATATAGAATAATGGAAATTATAAATAGCTAGGGTTTATAACAGGGTATTTATAGGTAGATCAGAAATAGGAATGAATGGGCTTGATCGATTTGAAGGTTGAACGATAAATGACCCGAAAAGCCCGTTTCGTTCCCGAAACGAAAGTGGGTCATCCCATATATCAAAATAGATGTTTTCAATAAATTTAAACTCAATGGAACAGGTTTCAAGTCATAATTTCATCGTATGAAGAAGTTAGCTTTAAAATCTGCTTATTTCAAATTGATTTCTAGGCGTTTCGAGTCCGTACGATCAAACGACAAGTCCGATTGCCACGAAACTTGCAACCTTACAATAATTCACTATTACAGATCCGATGAAACTGGTTTCATCGAAATCCAAAGCAGTAGCCAAATGGCTATTTTCACGTTAATTAAATAAATTAATATTAAATTAATTGATCACTTTTTAATTCGAATTTTATAATTTACAAATTTCTATCACTTTAGATTACTTAGTAATTTATAATCCTTTAAAACAAATTTCTATATCAATTCAATATTCAATATTGCACAAATTACAGTATTTGATTTCAATTTCAATAAATTCGGTAATTATAAATTAAATTTCCAATAAATCCATTTGTTTGACTTTTCAATCTTGTTATTCAATCAATTATTACCCTAAGGATATAATTAACATTAGTTTATCTCTGACTACATTAATATTTTACAATTTCATCTTAATTTTGATTAACGTAGTATTTAATTACATTTAATTGCAATAAATCCATTTATTATAGCTTAAATTCCAATAAATTGATCAAACTTGATTTCAATTCTTTTATTCAATCAATTATCATATTATAAATAAAATTTACATTGGGTAACATCTTATTGAATCAATATTCTACCATTATCATTTAAATCTACATTAGCTGCGCTAATTTAAATGAATTAATTGCAATTGATTGCCAATTTAATTTACAGGCTAAATAAATAGGTAACATATAATAATTGTCACCGTTAACTTTTAGTCACATTCTATAAGTTTATTATCCACAACAAGTGTTAAAATTTCTACTACAACACTAATTTTATTCAATTACAATTTATTACACATTATTTCACTAATTAGTCAACATTTAATTTATTAATTGCTCTTTTAATCCAATTTTCGTTAATACATACATTACTATAATTTATTTACAATCTATCTCAATTGTAACTCTTTAATCCTTTTAATTAATTGGAGTTACATTGGAAGCAGTTATCAATTTTCTTAAATTAAACTATTACATTTTATTCTAGTTATATTCTAATTATCAAACCACTATTTCTTCCAACATTAAATCACAAAACTTTATTAAATCAACTATTTTTAATTATCGAAAATTACGGGTTGTTACACGTAAATATGTAAATTGAATGAGATGTTGAAAACTGAAATGAAACATGCGAATAAAGAGAGACGCATGAAATTTTACCTGAAATAAAATGCAAAAATTAGAAATTAATTGAGGAGAAGAAAACGTTATTTATAGTTTGTATATTATTGAGGGTGTAATTAATTGAATTAAATATAAGATAAGGCACTGAAAAGGAGCATTGTAAAATTTGATACAGTAATGAGTCAACAGAAGTTTCATACACGTTGTTTTGCATTCTTTTATTCCATCTGATCCTTCCATGCTTCTATCTGATGGCTCCTATTCAGCCTATGACGTGGTCGCATCCTATTCAATCCACAAATCCAACGATCTAAGATCCACTTCTACACCTATAAATAAGACCCTAGGCTTAACACTTTTTCTCATTCAAGATTTTCTCCGCTTGGGTTCACCTTTTCAGGAAGGACCCTAAAAGGAATAATTTTCCAAGCAGAGAATCTTTTTAATAAAATTTATTTTACAACTCCAAGTGGATCCAAGAAGACCAACGGAAGAGCTTAGGACCAGAGGTGAGTGATTGTAATTATTTTATGATTTCTTTTAGTAATTTAAAATAATAGGGTTTCCAATAGTTGTAGTTTTACTACGATTTTTGGAATAGCCTTTTCAGTAGTTTATTTACAGTTTTTAGAATTATTTTCTGTCTATTTCCTTTCAGCTATTCTTTTTAGTAATTTTAGTTTATTTTTGTTAATTATAATTTATTACTGTTAAGCATAGCTTTTTATTGATTTACAGTTTATTTATAGTATTTGAGTTTATTTACTGTTGTTTATTTCTTATTTACATCTTTTTCGACGTTTTAGATTTTATGCAAGCGTCCATTCTCTTCATCTCCCTTTTCTTCGCGTATGGATTAGAATAAACTAAACGCGAATATGAATTATATAAGTATGAATATTAAATGAAGAAAATAAGATGTAAATTATAAAGACTGTAATAAATAATGGAATTGGACTGAAATTATGCCTAATCATAATTAGAATTGGACTAATTAAAGATAATTGGCATAGTTATAACTCATAATTATAACTAAATAGAGTAAAAGATGAAAGAAGCTTATTTTCACACTTAGACCCCGCGTTAAGTAATAAGCATGATTATGACGTAGGTTATAATAAGAAAAAAAAAGAATAGAATGAGGCTTATTTTAAGACTTAGGATAAATTAATAAGCGTAGAAAGAAAAGATGATAATAAAGGCTTATTTAAACAATTTATATAAGTTAATAAGCAAAGATGAAAGTAGGCCCTGTACCAAATAGCATTCCCTATTAGATGAAATGGTGGTCTCACATTAGCCTGAAGCGAGACGAGGGCACACTTATGCTAAGAATGGTAATAATTGGTCAAATAGAAGTCCAAATCACGGGGGATTTGGATAAAGGGCGCGACTGATATTGTTTGGATGAATGGACAGTACCAACAACATTACTCCTATTTTCTATGGACACACGATAATCTCACGTTAGCCTGAAGTGGGATGAGGGGCACGCTTATGCTAGATGTTGAGGTAATAAGAAGACCCAATAGGTGGAGCAAAAGGTGTAGGATCGATTCCACCCTAAAGGGGGGGTGAATAGGGTGATACTATTAATTATGAAAATTTAATGCAGAAATATATAAAATAATTGCAGCACATATAATAGTAGAAATATTAAAAGCAGAAATAGAACAACATAGATTTACCCATCTTCGGCAAAACCCTGCCTACGCGCTGCCCCCAAGGTTTCTACTAGAAATTAAGTAGTTAGATGCTTACACACGTAAACTCGTGACACCCGCTATCGACCACCTAACTCTATGCTCAAAACTCTGCCACAACTCAGCCACTGACTTGGGAATTCTTGAACTACACCACCGTAGTTCGTCCCATAGTCACAAGACTAGAATTTTATAAAAGTTTGAAAATAAATTACAAAATAAAAAAAACCACTAAACAAAAACCCTAATTTACAAATTAAGCCCAATAAAAAAACCGGCCCAAAATAAAGTAAAGTGAAATCCCCTTTTTTCCTTTTGTATTATCGGCTGATTCCTGTACTTCGTCGCTTTGAAAATGGCTGCTTCGTTCCTCTTGAGAAAATTAGAGCTTTTGTAAATATGACGACGCCGACTTCGTTGATCGACCGAGTGGATGTTTTTGCATTCCTTGCTTTGTCGATCGATCGTCACTTGAATTGCACACGGCTGCTTCAATTCGTCGAGTTCGATATGCTTGATTAAAATTGGTACGTGATATTCCTTTTCGACTTTGATTATGCTCGACCTAGATTCGAGTTATTTGTTTAATTTACTTCAGTGATTAGATCTCTGATTTGAACTCGAATACTTTTTACATGCCGATGATGATTGGGTTTAAATAGGGTTCGAACCCCTTAATCTTTGTTCATATACTTCTGGTTTGAATGATTCGCATTGCTATGCCTGGCCATTGATTTTTGATTGAATGCTTGTGATGTTTTCTGACTTTTTCAATTCGTATGATTTCGTTGCTTAAATTTCACGGCTTTGATTTTGATTTGTTCGATTTTACCTGCTTTAGTCGGTTTCTTCTTTTTCCCTATAACTTGGTCCCCACGGCTTTGAATAAAACTTGACTTTGGTTTGAAAAACTGCTACCCTAATTTTTGTAAAAACTTGCTATGACTTCGGCTTCTTAATTTTGTGATATGAGAATTTGATTTCGATTAACTTCAAGTTTCATTTTGTTGCACACCTTGTCCTTGTTACTACAAATGGTTATATTGAGACTTCACATTGTCTCTTGTATTCTCTGGTTTACCTGTACTGTTAGCCGAGTTATCCTGTTGCCTTTGTTGTTGTGCGATATTGGTCTGGGTTCACTTTGTTGCACTTGAGTCATGTCTGAAATTGCTCATTTGAGCTGTTGTCTGCATATACATATAAATATATATATATATATATGTATGTATGTATGTATGTATATGTATGTATATATATATATATATATGTATGTATGTATGTATGTATATATATATATGTATGTATGTATGTATGTATGTATGTATGTATGTATGTATAAAAGTGTATGTATGTATGTGCACCACTGTTGAAGTTTCACTCGCATGCTCTGACTGATCTTTGTTGCTTATGTATGCACTGTGTATATACATGTGTGTTGTATATGGTCTTGTTCTTGAGTTATATATCTTGTGGTCTGGTTTTGTGTGGAGCTTGATTGAATTGTTGCTTCGAGCTAGTTTGCATTTGTAACTGGACTTGCCTTTAAGCTTATTTGGTTGTGTACATTTAGATCACTTTGAACATGTGATTTGGTTTAGTTCATCATGCTCATCCATGTTTTAAATGTGGTCAGTGTTGGTGATACCTTGATTTAATCTTGCAACTGTTTACATGCTCCACTATATATTTGTACTATATGTTTAAAGTTTAAGTTGCATACGAGCTTGGTTATTTTTTGAACTGATTTAGTATGTGGTTCCTCCGAGATGCTATTTTGTACCTGCCCCGATTCTGTTATGCACTTATATTCAGTTGCATATTTCCTTGCGTTCATATTGTATTTGTTATGTGTATGCATTTTGCTTCCTGTCTTGACTTGTGCTTGACCATATGCATATTTTTGTTTGCTTGCCACTGAACTTCAAGTGCTCTAGTTGCACATGGTTGGTCTGCACTTTGTATATGAGTCTGTACCTGTGCAGTTAAAGTGCTTGGTGGATTCAATGCGGTAGAGGTGCAAAAAGTCATAGCGGGGATGTAGCGAAGATATAGCAGGATATATCGGATTACTCTAAAATAGCATATAAATCCCATACTTGTTGTTTTTACAAATATATAGATAGTAATTATGTGAAAAATTAACATTCAATTGAATTATAATTAATACAAAAATAATTTTAAATAAAAATATGTGCAAATGTATTGTAAATGAACGTAAAATTGTTATATAACTTAATTTAATTTAGTTGAATATTAGAGTATTATCATTTCTAAACATATATAAAAAATTCAATGAAATTAATTAATTTCATAATTTTTATAGCGTATAAATATCATTGTTCAATCCAATTTTTTATAGAAGATATAGCGGAAATAGCGGAATATAGCGGAAATAACGGGATATAGAGAAAATAGCGGGGATTAAAGCGGAAAGGCTATATGTTGGGGATATATGGAAAAATCGTAGCGGTAGGAATCCGCTATAAGATATATCGGAGTTATAGCGGGGATATAGCGGGGCATTAACTACACAGGTCTGTACTAATCATTTGCTTTTTGAGTTGACCCATTTGAATGTCGAGGCTGTGTTGCTTGAGAACTTGTACTCGACAATTTTGTAATGTTATTTGTATCACACCTGAGTTGAATCCAGCCTCGGCTCAGGTTTGACCTTGTGCTCACCTGTCCCTGCAATTTTATCATGTGTATATCAGTGTGCACGGCCTTGTGGCATGTACAGTGATACACTATGCATTTTGCAAGTTTTTCGTGTATAATGAATTCAAAATAAATGATGACGAACAACCCAAATAACTGAGGCAAATAATATTTTCAAAAACACATTTTATTTTACACTGCAAAATTATTTCTTTTTCAATTTTACTGCGTCAGTGTTTATTTTGCAGATAACTTAGATGCTGGATTCAATCTGGAATAGAGTTGAAGATAAATATGAGCGAATGAGTGAAATGTAGTGAAGTGCTAATGTAAATGGTAATTGTATGGTGATCAAATTGTGTTGTAGTTAAAAATTGTATATATATAGTGAGAGCTCAAATTTGTACTATTCAAAATTGTAATAAAATATTTGTTTGAATAGAATATATGTTTGAATTTAAGTTCGGTGTTATTTATTTTATTCAGCAAATATTTATTATGTGAAAAATAAAATAATAGAAAATACATTTAAATGAATATATATGTGTTTATTATCATCAAACAAAAATCATATACTAGCATATTCAACAATCTCTCCCTTTTGATGATAACAAACATATATTTAAGATTTTGAATTTATTAAATGTATTTGATCATTCAATTTGCTCCCCTTATTTGAATGCTCCCTCTCTACAACAAAGCTCCCCTTTCATATATACAATAAAATATACAAATGAACCTATATGCAAATAAAATATTTGACCTTTATTTGCCAAAATCTTAACTTTTCTCTCCCCCTTTTGTTATCAGCAAAAGAGTAATAGTGTTAGAAAAATAGAGATAAAGTGATATATATTAATACAACATTAATACCAATCGAGTATAAATATTAAATTTCAATAAAAAATCAAACCAAAATCATAAATACTCTGTTATGCGCATATTCCACTTTAGAATGATAAGGATGATGTTGGCATATAAAACCATATAGTTGTGTCTGTTTGTGGTATATTTATATCAGGAATTTGAATATCTACTAACCATGCATAACCGTTAGGACTTTTAAATGAGATTAGTAGTATTCCAAATTTTTATAAAAAAATGAATTTCAAGCATCTTCTAACCACGCATAACCGTGAGGACTTTTAAATGGGATTAGAATCAACTTGTCTATTTAATAACCAATTTTGATATGTGTTCTACACATGCATAACCGTGAGGACTTTAAATGAGCATGAAAGCACATATACAAATATTCCTAGTAATTCACCCATGCATAACCGTGAGGACTTTTAAATGAGAGTGAATACTTTGGATGTTTTTTATTAAAAAAATAAATAAAATGAAAACAAATAATTTCCCGTTTAAAAAATACCACATATTGACATACTATATTGGATTTTGATTAGTGATGGTCGTTAGAAATATGATAGAATTAGAGATGGTCATGGAATTTTTACCCATCAAAAGATATTATAAATCTTGTTTAAATTTTTAAAGAAATTTACTAAATATACGGTCTCAAGTCGTAATATATGATTAATATCAACACTCATCACTTTTTCAATTACTATTTATCTTTTCGATAATCAGTAGGGAGTTCGATTACTTAATGTAGGCATTTAAGGTCATAATCAAAAGTATAGAATCAAATTTCTAAAATGCCTAAACTGAGGCGAAGTCGACAAAAACTATTTTCTGAAAGGGGTTTTGTAAAAATGTCTGCCAATTGAGAATCAGTTGAAATGAAATTTATGCAGATATTTTCTTTGGAAATATGATCTCTAATAAAATGATGTCTAAAATCTATATGTTTTGTCCGTGAGTGATGTACAAGATTATTTGTGAGATAAATTGCACTTTTGCTATCACACATTAGTGGTACATGTTTAAAATTTAGATCATAGTCTTGCAAAGTTGTATCATCCATAAAATTTGAGCAGAGCAACCACTTAGAGCAATATACTCTGCCTCTGTGGTGGATAATGCAATACAATTCTGTTTTCTACTTGACCATGCAACTAACGGATGTCCTAACATAAAACACGTTCCACTAGTACTTTTTCTATCAACTAGACTTCCAACATAATCTACATCTGAATATCCTTTTAATTCAAAGTTATCATTAATTGGATACCAAAGAGCAAAACGTGGTGTGTGCAACAAATATCTTATAATTCTTTTAATAGCTTTTAAATGAGATTCTTTTGGATTAGATTGAAATCGTGCACATAAGCAAACAGAAAACATGATGTCCGGTCTAGAAGCAGTAAGATAAAGAAGTGATCCAATCATACCTCGATATGGCTTTTGATCAACTGCCTTACCTTTTTTATCATTGTCAAGTTTAATTGTTGTGCTCATGGGGGTTTTTGCAGGTTTAGCATCTTTCAATCAAAATTTGTTGACAAGTTCCCTAATATATTTCATTTGTGAGATGAATGTAACTTTATCACTTTGTTTGATTTGAAATCCTAAAAAGAATTTTAACTCTCCGACCAAGCTCATTTCAAACTTCTCCTGCATGACTTTCTCAAATTTCTCATACAACAAGTTGTTAGTGGCACTGTAAATAATGTCATCAACATATATTTAAACAATCAAAAGATCATCATTTTCGTGCAATAGAAATAATATGGAGTCTACACAGCCCTTTTTGAACCCATTTTCAAGGAGGTAAGTGCTAAGACATTCATACCAAGCTCTAGGGGCATGTTTTAATCAATATAGTGCTTTCTTAAGTTTATATACATGGTTAGGGTATTCATGACTTTCAAAGCCTTCTGGTTGTTCAACAAAAACATCTTCTTTCAAAATTCCATTAAGAAAAGCACTTTTAATATCTATTTGTCTTAGTTTAAATCCTTTATATCAAGCAAAAGCTAACAATATCCTAATGGATTCTAGTCTTGCTACAGGTGCAAAAGTTTCATCAAAATCAATTCCTTCAATTTGATTATAACTTTTAGCAACTATCCTAGCTTCATTCCTAATCACATTTCCAGATTCATCAAATTTATTTTAAAAATCCATTTTGTTCCTACGACTGGATAATCATTAGGTCTAGGTGCTAGAGTCCAAGCATCATTTCGCTCAAATTGATTTAGCTCTTCTTGCATAGCCATAAACCAAATTTCATCATTAAGAGCTGTATCTATGTCTTTGGATTCAATTTCTGAAATAAATCCACTGTATAGACAAAAATCACACAAATTTCTAAAGGATGAACAAGTTTGAATACCTACGGTAGGATTTCCTATTACCAACTCTGGAGGATGATCTGCTTTGAATTTCAATCTCTTTGGATCCAGATTTCTTTATACTTCTTTCGTGGTTGTGGTTTCTTTTGGCTTTTCATTTTCATCTTTTTCATTCTCCTCTTCAACATTGCTTTTGATTGTTTCCTTGTTTTGATCATCAATACCTTCATTAAATTTCACAATAATTGGCTCCATGATTGTTCTCGTACTTTTGTTGTATAATCTATAGGCTTTACTTCTGGATGAGTATCCCATGAACATGCCTTCGTCAGCTTTTGCCTCAAATTTTCCCAGTTGATCACCTGTATTAAGAATAAAACACGGACAACCAAAAACCTTGAAATATGAAATCTTTGGCTTTTTGCCAAACCATAGTTCATATGGTGTTATCTTAAGAATCGGCCTAATCATGACTATATTCATTACGTAACAGGCTGTATTTACTGCCTCTGCCTAAAAAGACAAGGGTAGTTCATACTCGTTTATCATAGATCCAACGAACTCTTGTAAGGTTCGATTCTTTCTCTCGACCACTCCATTTTGTTGTGGAGTACGTGGGGTAGAGAATTCATGTCTAAATCTATTTTCATCACAATAATTTTCAAATTCTCCATCATGATCACTTCTTTGTGAAATAATAGAGACTCCTTTTTCATTTTGAACTAATTTTGTGAATTTGGTGAAGTAAGAAAAAGTTTTTGATTTTTTAGCTAAGAAGTATACCCACGTGTATCTAGAGTAATCATCAACCAATACGAAACAATATTTCTTACCACCTAGATTTGCAATATCGTTAGGTCCAAACAAATCCATATGAACTAGTTCAAGAACTCTAGAAGTGCTTACATTGTTCTTGGCATGAAACGATGACTTTTTAAGTTTTCCCATAGTGCATGCTTTACATAAAATTTCTGTTTCGAAATCATGTGATGGCAAAACTCTTACCAAATCTTTTCTTTTTAATTTGTTTAACAGATTCATGCTAGCATGCCCTAATCGTCTATGCCATAAATTTACTTCTACATCCTTAGCTACCAAACATTTTGAAAGAGTGAGATCATCAAAAGATAGAGAATATATATTACCTTTCCTCTTACCTGAAAATAAGGTTTCTTTTGATGATTGGTCAACAATTTTGCATAAGTCAGAATCAAAAACAACATTCAATCCTTTATCACATAACTGACTAATTGAGATCAGATTATGGTGTAGATTTTCAACATATAATACGTTGTTTAAGATAAACTTATCATTACCTATTTTACCTTTACCAATAATCTTGCATTTCTCGTTATTGTCCATAGTGACTCTCCCACCTTTGTGGTTTTCTAGGCTAAGAAACTTTGACTTGTCGTCTGTCATGTGCCTGGAGCAACAGGAATCTAGATACCATTCTTATTATTCCTTAGCTTGCCGACACACTAAAACAACCCAATATTTTGGAAATTATTTTTAATTTGAAATTATTTCATTTTAAAATATTTTATAGTGAAGTAGAAATTTTTCTAGAATTAATGGTATTTTGTTGTAATTTTCATATTATGTTTCCTATTTTTAAACAATTTCTTCAGTTCTTATGCTATTTTCTCTGAATTTAATTATTTATTTCACTTTGAAAATGTTTTAAAAATCATTTTATTTCAAATTTTGTCTTAGAATATTTTTAAAATAAAGTAACTAATTTTCCAAAGTCAATGGTGATTTATTTGTAATTTCTGGACACTGTTTGCATTTTTAAGCTATTTTCTTAATTTAAATTCTATTTAATTAAAATTTAATTATTTATTTTCTTATTTACTTTATTTCTGAGATTATTTATCTTTATTATCAGCCTTTTTAATATATATATAAGTTAAAAAGAAATAAAAAGAAATTTGAAAGGTTTTAAACTCTTGAAATTCCAAAGTCTTTTTATCTCCCGACCTTTCATTTTCTCAACCTCCTCTTCAATGCTTTGGCCGTGCATTACCCATTCTTTCAGCTGACTCCTTCTCATTTTTCATGCAACAAATATTCATTTCTCAAAAGAAAACTCATGGCCACCATTGTTGTGAAGAGTTTGGGTAAATTTCATCTTCTTCTTCCTTTGTTTTTCTAGTTTTTCTATTGAATATTGTACATGGTTCTCAACTTCATGGCTCCACTCCTCCTCAACCAGATCTGACCTGACCTCCACCACCTTGTATTCTGATCAACCACCACCCTAGTACCCCACCATGGCCAGGCCGAGCCATCTAGGCTAGAGATCACCACCAAAAATCCAACAAAACCATCACAAACTATGCAAACAAGCCTAGAATTGCCACATTCACCTTCTACCACCTTTAGCCACCACTACCTCCACCACCACCACCTCTGACCTGACCTCCAACCTCTGCCACGTCACCCACCACCACTTGGACCCACTGGCCGTGCCCTATAGCTTCTTGCCGAGCCTATACTTTGCCTAGAAATGATGTTGTTGCCTTGTGTGTAGTAGTTTATGCACCTAGATCTTCACCACCTTGTTAACCCATGTAGGCCGACCCATATGGAACCCAATCTAGACCTTTTTTCACCCCTTGGCCGAGCTTAACAACTACCTAGCTGAAGCACATGAGGTTGAGAACAAGTACAATTCAAATGGATATTGTTTTAAGTATCATTTCTAATGTTATTTGATGTTTAAATCGTGTTGAACTTATGTATACTTGTATTGTTTTGTGTAATGTTTTCAAGGGGTATAGCTTTGACTCTTCCAAATCTCAAATCATATTCGTGTTGTCGTGCTTTCGAAGTTCGTTGTTGTGTACTTTTGGTCTATCATCTCTAGCGTAAACAAGTGAGTAATTCTCACCAGACAATTTGTACTTGTATAACTAGTGAACTGACACCTCTTGAATCTGTAAATTTATATCATCCTGTTATAACTGTTATATTATGATTATATGATGTTCATCCCTGTTTATACATATGTTATATCATCTGTTACTGTTATATATATTGTATACTGTTCATTTTTATCAGTTTATCACACTGCAAGTTCCTTGTAGATTAGGTTCACTATGGGTTGAAATGATACATACCCGAACGGACTTTAGAATAGGGAAAGATCTTTATGGGCTGAAATGATAAGCCTGAGCGACTTTTAATAAATTTTTATTTACTTGGGATTGCGGGTTTGAAATGTTAAAACCCGGATTTTCTTTGTAAACTACGGATTCAAATGATATATTATCCGTATCATTTGACTTAGGCTAGAAAATACTATACAGACCCGTGGTTATTTTATATATTTTCTGGAAATTTTTTTTAATGTTTTAAAATGTAAAAATATGATAAATTGATTTAAATTGAATTTTTAAATGATTTATTAAAGTGGCAATGTTTTTCTATGTTTTAACTGTAAAATAAATGGATAAGAAAATATTGATTTTAAAGTGTAACTTAAAATTGAAAATTTGACTGATTTTTAAAATGGAAATTTAAGTTAATTAAATAAAAATGAAAATTAAGTTTTAAATGGTGGAAAATGGAGATTTAAATTTAAGTGTTTAAATAAATTGTTTAAAATGAAAATGGGAATTGACACACTTGAATTATATAAGTGAACTTTGGAAATTTTGATTTTATCTGTAAAAAATATCTATAAAAAAAATCATAAGTTAAAAGATTTAAATGAACATTTTAATGTGAAAAAAATATGATTTTTATAAGTTCAAATGATTTAAATTGAAGTTTATTTATGGCTGGAATTGCACTTAAAACCTGGAAATTCAATTTATAGCACTTCAGAAATGCTATCATTTCTGGAAATGAAATAATTCTGAACTAAGTAGAATCTGCAGCACTTGGTAAGTGCTGTGGTTGCATAAATGAACTTAAAGACTAAAATGAACTAAGGCTAAGACAGCACTTGGTAAGTGCTGTTGTGGCAGGAACTGGAATCGAACCAGAAACTAATGAAGAGGCTACTGTAGCACTTGTTAAGTGCTGCAGTAGGCTCAAATATGATTTTTGTATGTAACTGAACTTCTACAGCAGTTTTAAAACGCTGTCTTTGCTGAATTGAAATAAAACCTTTAATTTTAACTCTGAACTATTACAGCATTTCTGTAAATGCTGTCTTTTCTGAATTGAACTATTTTTCCTTTAAAACTGAACTATTACAACAGTTTATAAATGCTGTCTTTGCTGAATTGAATTGTATTAAAATATAACTTACCGCAGCACTTTTTAAATGCTGTGAAAGCTGAAATTTAATGTTTTTAATGTTTTTAAGTGAATAAATGAACTCAGAAAAGGCTAAATTTTTGGTAATTGAATATTTGATTTAAAAGAATAATGACTTTGTTTTTAAATGGTTTAATTGAAGTATTTTGATTTGAAATATAAACTGTTTTTAAATTTATAACCACGTGTTATAATAACGATTGGTTGTTAAAGAGACCGGGATCGGAAATGGACATACTTTTTGTCGATACCGAAAACCACTTTGACAACTGTGTACGCGGTGGAGTTTCTAGAATGAAGTAGGATGGTGGCGACGATCCTAAGGTATATACGTGGACCCAACTCCCGTGAGTTGGCATAAGGTGGTTAAAATAGGAGCGATTGACGGACCAAGGAGGTAGCACCTCTGATCGGACACACTTCTTCGATACCATTCTATTACTTGTGATTGATTTGGTGCGCACCCTTGATTTGGGAGTGTTGTTCGAGGTGGGCGGTAGTGGCTGTTATGCGTCACCACCAGTCCGGATGCGTAATTGGTATATCTACCCTGGCATTGCCTAGTTGTGCCGTGTCACCTACCATATCGAGCTTTACTATGAGTTGTGATTTCTCCCGTAGCCTGTGGAGTATCGAGGGTAGCCCCCATTTTGGGAGTACGCTAATACTGGATAGACTACTGGGACTATTACGTGTTAAGGTGGAAAATGTAAAGCCTTAATGCTATTTAAAAGTATGTTTATTTTATATTTAGACATTATTATAATAGCGAATATTACTACATAGTAGATAGTTTGACGGATCCTTAAAGAATGGGCGATCCCAAGCATTCTTTAAGTTACTTCAACTTTTATTACAGTTCACTTGAGTTGGTTTACATTGTATATGTATGTATGTCCTGACTCGAGTGTTCTTGTTTTATTTACGCTCGGTTCAGCCTGAGTATTCACAGCTTTGGATTTCACTTTTCTAGAGCTAGGAATCGCTGGAGTTTCTGCTTATCTAGTTATTCATCTATTTCAGTTTTAGTTGTTCTATTTCAGCTTTTGTATTAGAGACTTATGTATTTGGATTTCTTCTGTACTTATTTCAGGACTGTATTGGCTTTCAGACTATGTATTTTGTATCTGTTTTGAGACTTTGTATTTTAGAGGCTTCATGAACCACTATTTATTTTATTTCCGCTGCGAGTTATTCTGATATTTCTGTGTCTGTGATTCTGTGAATGATTTTATTTGCTCCAAATTTTATTACAATCTGTTATTTTGTATTATTCAAGTCTTACATGTGTGGATTATTGTCGATTTGAATGGTCCAAAATAGTGGGTCGTTACATTTGGTATCAGAACTTTGGTTTTAGGCAAACCTTAGCCTATGGAGAAAAAAAACTCATTAGAGATAGGATAGAAATACCCTAGAATGAGTGAAATCAAACTCAGAATCATTTCTTTTTGAGTGAATGTATTTTTAAAGTATAAAATGATTTTAAAATGATTTAAAATGATTTTTCAATTGATTTTAAAAGATTATTTTGATATAAAATTTTCTTGTTTTAAAAGCAATTTGTTTTCTAAATTCCTTCTTTTCGTATCTACCTTGTTAGAAATTTCTGTTATTAGGATATTCATCCTAGTGATCTTATTTTGTCTATCTTACCTTATCTTTGTCTTCTCTGTACCTTTGTCCTAAAATTCATTCTTGATAATTTTAGGATGAATCGTGGAAATGCTAGAGGTAGGGATCGTGGTACTGCCCCAGCTCCTCAACCTGTTGCGCCTGTTAGGTTTACTGTTCTCTGTACGGAATTCTCTCAGCTCGGTGGTACTAAGTTCACCGGTTCAGAGAGCATTATCGAAGCCCAGCAATGGTTATGGAGTTTAGAGAGGATCTTTACTAGTCTTGAGATTACTGATGCCCAGAAGCGTCAATTAGTAGCCTGGCAGCTGCAAGAGTCAGCCTTAGATTGGTGGGAATTTGTTACAGCTCACACTAACGAAGGTGATCTTTCGTGGGAGCAGTTCACGTATCCTTTGTGTTATTCTGAATTTTTCCCCATTTTTCTTTTCTTTTGAATCTATCTTAAGTTGTGTTTCTGTATCTTCTTTTCAGGGAGGCTTTTGTGGCAAAATGGATGCCCGAAGCCGGGAAATCTCAGCTTTATCGTGAATTCATGGATCTTAAGCAGGGTACCATGTCTTTTTCTGAGTATGAGTGGAAGTTCAACGAACTTTCCAAGTTTGGTCCTGGTCTTATCGACACTCAGCTTAAGAAAAATGAGAAGTTCATAGCTGGAGCTCGCCCAGAGTTCTACGATCGTCTTATTTCACATGTTCATGGCACTTTTACTGAGCTTATGGATATGGCTATTCGTTATGAGAACCCTACTTCCAAGGGTCCTACTGCTTCTGGTGCTCCTGCATCTCAGTCTTCATCTGCAAATTCTAAGAAGAGAATGCCCAATTCCCACCAGCAGAAGAAGAATTGGCTCAAGCATCCAGGTTTGGGATCTTCATCATCTTCTCCTTCTCAGAGGCACCCTATTGATCTATCCACCATTACCTGCTTCAAATGTGACCAGAAGGGACACTATGCTAATAGTTGCCCTACTTCAGTTAGTGCTGATGTTCCTCCACCTCAGGTTACCAGGAACAATCTCTTTCATGTTTGTCTTCAGCCAGGTCATTTTAAGAATGACTGTCCTTTGTATCAGAAGGGAAAGCCATCTGGTGTTTTTGCTGTCACATCTGCTTCTTCTCCTGCTGCACCTACTCCTGCTCCTAGTGATGATCAAGGTACTCTTCAGGGCACCTTTACTTTATTTCATCTTCATGTTCGTGTTTTATTTGATACTGGAGCTTTGCATAGTTTTATTTCTGATGATTTGTGTGATAAGTTTGAGCATCTCCTTTCTCCTGAGTATGCTTCTATTCCTTTATGTGTTTCAAATCCTATTGGTGGTCCCGCAAATCTTAATAAGATTTGTAGGCAAGTGAGACTCTTCTATTCTGGCCATAAATTTTCTGGTGATTTCAATGTTCTTGGTTTCGATGCTTTTGATTTGTTTCTTGGAGGTGATTGGCTTGATGGGCATGATGCCCGTATCTCTTATAAATCCCAAATTGTTTCTCTTAAGGATGATTGGGGAAATTCTTTGGTTATTCAGGGTCGTATGCCTCATGATTATGCTGGTAGCTTTATCTTTTCCCTAGATGCTTCTCCTGTTGATCTTCAGTCGACTCGTGTAGTCAATCTCTATCCCAATGTATTTGGTGAAGTTACCGCTCTACCTCCTAAGCGGGAAATTGATTTCCGTATTGATCTTATTCCTGGAGCTCGACCTATAGTTCTTCCTCCTAGAAGAATGGCACCCCGCGAGAAGGTTGAGTTAAGGAAGCAAATTGAGGATTTGTCTTCCAAGGGTCTGATCAGACCTAGCTATTCTAAATGGGGAGCAGCGGTGGTCTTTGTCACCAAGTCCGATGGTTCTCTCCGGATGTGTGTTGATTATAGGGAGCTGAACAAGCTCACTATGAAAAATAGATATCCAATGCCTCACATCAATGATATGTTTGATCAGCTTTACGGTGATACTGTTTTCTCTAAGCTTGATCTTGCCACAGGTTTTCACCAGCTCAGAGTTGCTGAGGAAAGTATTCCCAAGGCTGCTTTCCGTACTGAGAATGGATTCTTTAAATGGTTAGTCATGCCTTTTGGTTTGACTAATGCTCCTGCTTTCATTGTTGATTTGATAAATCGTGTTTTTCGTGATGTGCTTAATAAATTTGTTCTAGTCTTTGTTGATGATATTCTCATTTTCTCTAAGTCCAAGAAAGAGCATGAGTCTCATTTGAAAACTGTTCTTGAGACACTTAGAAATCATCAGTTGAAGGCTAAATTTTCTAAATGCCATTTCTGGAAGGATGAAGTCTGATTCCTCGGGCATATTGTTTCTGGTAATGGAGTTTTTGTTGATCCAGTCAAGATCGTTGCGATCAATGTAAGTCTTTCTTTCCTTCTCTTTCCTTGTTCATCCAATTTATTATATCTTTCCTGTTGTCCTTATTTATCCCTATTCTGTACAGGATTGGGAAACTCCTAAGACTCCAACTGATATCCGTAGTTTTCTGGGCCTTGCCGGTTATTACCGGAGATTCATTGAGAATTTTTCTCGGATTGCTGCACCTCTCACTGCTTTGACTCGGAAGAATGCTAAGTTTATTTGGAGTGATGAGTGTAAGGCTGCATTCAGTGAGTTGAAGCACAAGCTTACTTCCGCACCAGTTCTTACCGTTCCAAATGGAAATGAGGGATTAACGGTATACGCTGATGCTTGTCGTGAAGGTTTGGGAGCTGTTCTGATGCAGGAGGGTAAAGTGATTGCTTATGCTAGTCATCAGTTGAAGACCCATGAAGCCAATTATGCTTCCCATGATTTAGAGTTGCTTGCTGTTGTTTTAGCTTTGAAGCTTTGGAGACACCATCTATTGGGTACTAAGTTCGAGCTTTTCACAGATCATCAGTCTTTGAGGTATATTTTCTCTCAGAAGGATTTGAACCAGAGACAAATTAGGTGGTTAGATTTCCTTGCTTCTTATGACCTCGACATCAACTATACCCCTGGGAAAGCTAATGTTGTGGCGGATGCTTTGAGTCGGAAGAAGGCTTTGTTGTGTCAGCTTGTTGTTTCTTCTTCTCTTGTGGATTGTATCATGGCTAAGCAGGATGAGGATGATATGCTTAGATTGATGAAGGAGAATGTTCGTAGCAGAGTTGGTAGTAGTAGTCATGATGGTATTGGAGCTCAGATTGATGATAAGGGTATTTTAAGGATTAATAACAGGATTTGTGTCCTGAATGTTGATGGTTTGAGACAGGAGTTACTTCGGGAGAATCATCAGTCCAGACTTTCTATTCATCCAGGTGTGACCAAGATGTATCAGGATATGAAGAAGTTGTATTGGTGGAGAGGTATGAGGTGAGATATCTCCATTTTTGTTAATAGATGTGTGACTTGTCAGCAAGTCAAGGCAGATCATCAGAAGACCCCAGGTTTATTGCAGCCTCTTGAGATTCCCAATTGGAAGTGGGAACAAGTTTCTATGGATTTCATTGATGGATTACCGAGGACTAGGAAGGGTAATGAGAGTATTTGGGTTATTGTGGATAGGCTGACCAAATCAGCTCATTTTATTCCGGTCAAGTCTACCCGTTCTGCTTCTAGTTTGTCTGAGATTTACATGAGGGAGATTGTTCGTCTCCATGGTGTTCCTCTCAGTATTGTCTGTGATCGTGATCCTATCTTTACTAGTAGGTTTTGGAAAGCCTTTCAGGATTCTTTGGGTACTCGTCTGAATCTGAGCACTGCTTACCATCCACAGATCGACGGTCAAACGGAAAGGGTGAATTAGATTCTAGAAGATCTTCTTCGTGCTTGTGTGCTTGATTATGGAGGATCTTGGGAAGATCATCTCCATCTTGTCGAATTCACCTATAACAATAGTTATCAGGTATAATTTATATCTTCTATTTTAATCTTATCTTAATCTTTTATCTATCTCATTTCTATCTTTGAATTCAGACCAGTATCAAGACGTATCCGTTTTCTGCTCTTTACGGACGACCTTGTAGATCTCCTTCTTGCGGGATTGAATCCGGTAATCGTTTGGTTCTTGGTCCTGATATGATTTTGGAGGCTTCTGAGAGAGTTGAGGAGATTAGGAGGAAGATGAGGATTGCTCAGGATAGGCAGAAGAAGTATGCTGATAGGCGTAGGCGGAGTTTAGAGTTTTCCGTTGGTGATTTGGTTTTCCTTAAGGTCTCTCCCTTAAGGAATGTTATCCGTTTTGGTCGTAGAGGGAAGCTTTCTCCTAGATTTGTTGGTCCTTTCCGCATTGTGGAAAGAATTGGTTCTTTGGCTTATCGTTTGGATTTGCCCGAGAAGTTCTCCGGAGTGCATAATGTATTCCACGTTTCTCATCTTCGTCGTTATCTGCATGATCCATCTCTTATTGTTCAGCCTTCTGCTCTTGATAATTTGGATATTGAGCCTAATCTGACTGTTGAGAGGAAGCCACTTCATATTGTCGATAGAGGTACGAAGCAGCTAAGAAGGAAATCTGTTAGTCTGGTCAAAGTACAGTGGAGTACTGATGATCGTGATTGTACTTGGGAAACAGAGGAGAGCATTCGTGCTTCGAATCTGGAATAGTTTATTCCAGGTACTATTTTGTTTTCTATCTTGTTTTCTTTCTTTTTTTCCTGGTTTCCGTTCTTTTCGAGGACGAAAAGGTTTGAGTGGGGGAGAGTGTAACAACCCAATATTTTGGAAATTATTTTTAATTTGAATTTATTTCATTTTAAAATATTTTATAGTGAAGTAGAAATTTTTCTAGAATTAATGGTATTTTGTTGTAATTTTCATATTATGTTTCCTATTTTTAAACAATTTCTTCAGTTCTTATTATATTTTCTCTGAATTTAATTATTTATTTCACTTTGAAAATGTTTTAAAAATCATTTTATTTCAAATTTTGTCTTAGAATATTTTTAAAATAAAGTAAATAATTTTCCAAAGTCAATGGTGATTTATTTGTAATTTCTGGACACTGTTTGCATTTTTAAGCTATTTTCTTAATTTAAATTCTATTTAATTAAAATTTAATTATTTATTTTCTTATTTACTTAATTTATGAGATTATTTATCTTTATTATCAGCCTTTTTAATATATATATAAGTTAAAAAGAAATAAAAAGAAATTTGAAAGGTTTTAAACTCTTGAAATTCCAAAGTCTTTTTATCTCCCAACCTTTCATTTTCTCAACCTCCTCTTCAATGCTTTGGCCGTGCATTACCCATTCTTTCAGCTGACTCCTTCTCATTTTTCACGCAACAAATATTCATTTCTCAAAAGAAAACTCACGGCCACCATTGTTGTGAAGAGTTTTGGTAAATTTCATCTTCTTCTTCCTTTGTTTTTCTAGTTTTTCTACTGAATTTTGTACATGGTTCTCAACTTCATGGCTCCACTCCTCCTCAACCAGATCTGACTTGACCTCCACCACCTTGTATTCTAATCAACTACCCCCTAGTACCCCACCATGGCCAGGCCGAGCCATCTAGGCTAGAGATCACCACCAAAAATCCAACAAAACCATCACAAACTATGCAAACAAGCCTAGAATTGCCACATTCACCTTCTACCACCTTTAGCCGCCACTACCTCCACCACCACCACCTCTGACCTGACCTCCAACCTATGCCACGTCACCCACCACCACCTGGACCCACTGGCCATGCCCCATAGCTTCTGGCCGAGCCTGTAGTTTCCCTAGAAATGATGTTGTTGCCTTGTCTGTAGTAGTTTATGCACCTAGATCTTCACCACCTTGTTAACCCATGTAGGCCGACCCATATGGAACCCAAACTAGACCTTTTTCCACCCCTTGGCCGAGCTTAAAAACTACCTAGCTGAAGCACATGAGGTTGAGAACAAGTATAATGCAAATGGATATTGTTTTGGGTATCGTTTCTAATGTTATTTGATGTTTAAATCGTGTTGAACTTATGTATACTTGTATTGTTTTATGTAATGTTTTCAAGGGGTATAGCTTTGACTCTTCCAAATCTCAAATCATATTCGTGTTGTCGTGCTTTTGAAGTTCTCTGTTGTGTACTTTTGGTCTATCATCTCTAGCGTAAACAAGTGAGTAATTCTCACCAGACGATTTGTACTTATATAACTAGTGAACTGACACCTCTTGAATCTGTAAATTTATATCATCCTGTTATAACTGTTATATTATGATCATATGATGTTCATCCCTTTTTATACACATGTTATATCATCTGTTACTGTTATATATATTGTATACTGTTCATTTTTATCAGTTTATCACACTGCAAGTCCCCTGTAGATTAGGTTCACTATGGGTTGAAATGATACATACCCGAACGGACTTTAGAATAGAGAAAGATCGTTTTGGGCTGAAATGATAAGCCTGAGCGACTTTTAATAAATTTTTATTTACTTGGGATTGCGGGTTTGAAATGATAAAACCTGGATTTTCTTTGTAAACTACGGATTGAAATGATATATTATCCGTATCATTTGACTTAGGCTAGAAAATACTATACAGACCCGTGGTTATTTTATAAATTTTCTAGAAATTTTTTTTAATGTTTTAAAATGTAAAAATATGATAAATTGATTTAAATTGAATTTTTAAATGATTTATTAAGTGGCAATGTTTTTCTATGTTTTAAATGTAAAATAAATGGATAAGAAAATATTGATTTTGAAATGTAACTTAAAATTGAAAATTTGACTGATTTTTAAAATGGAAATTTAAGTTAATTAAATAAAAATGAAAATTAAGTTTTAAATGGTGGAAAATGGAGATTTAAATTTAAGTGTTGAAATAAATTGTTTAAAATGAAAATGGGAATTGACACACTTGAATTATATAAGTGAACTTTGGAAGTTTTGATTTTATTTGTAAAATTTTTCTACAAAAAAAATCATAAGTTAAAAGATTTAAATTAACATTTTAATGTGAAAAAAATATGATTTTTATAAGTTTAAATAATTTAAATTGAAGTTTATTTATGGCTAGAATTGCACTTAAAACCTGGAAATTCAATTTATAGCACTTCAGAAATGCTATCATTTCTGGAAATGAACTAATTCTGAACTAAGTAGAATCTGCAGCACTTGGTTAGTGTTGTGGTTGCATAAATGAACTTAAAGACTAAAATGAACTAAGGCTATGACAGCATTTGGTAAGTGCTGTTGTGGCAGGAACTAAAATCGAACCTGAAACTAATAAAGAGGCTACTGTAGCACTTGTTAAGTGCTGCAGTAGGCTGAAATATGATTTTTGTATGTAACTGAACTTCTAAAGCAGTTTTAAAACGCTGTCTTTGCTGAATTGAAATAAAACCATTAATTTGAACTTTGAACTATTACGGCAGTTCTATAAATGCCATCTTTTCTGAATTGAACTATTTTTCCTTTAAAACTGAACTATTACAACAGTTTATAAATGCTGTCTTTGCTGAATTGAATTGTATTCAAATATAACTTACCGCGGCACTTTTTAAATGCTGTAAAAGCTGAAATTTAATGTTTTTAAGTGAATAAATGAACTCAGAAAAGGCTAAATTTTTGGGAATTGGATATTTGACTTAAAAGAATAATGACTTTGTTTTTAAATGGTATAATTGAAGTATTTTGATTTGAAATATAAACTGTTTTTAAATTTATAACCACAGGTTATAATGACGATTGGTTGTTAAAGAGACCGGGATCGGATATGGACATACTCTCTATCGATACCGAAAACCACTTTGACAACTGTGTACGCGGTGGAGTTTCCAGAATGAAGTAGGATGGTGGCGACGATCCTTAGGTATATACGTGGACCCAAATCCCGTGAGTTGGCATAAGGTGGCTAAAATAGGAGCGATTGACGGACCAAGGAGGTAGCACCTCTGATCGGACACACTTCTTCGATACCATTCTATTACTTGTGATTGATTTGGTGCGCACCCTTGATTTGGGAGTGTTGTTCGAGGTGGGCGGTAGTGGCTGCTATGCGTCACCACCAGTCCAGATGCGTAATTGGTATATCTACCCTGGCATTGCCTAGTTGTGTCGTGTCACCTACCATATCGAGCTTTACTACGAGTTGTGATTTCTCCCGTAGCGTGTGGAGTATCGAGGGTAGCCCCCATTTTGGGAGTACGCTAATACTTGATATACTACTGGAACTATTACGTGTTAAGGTGGAAAATGTAAAGCCTTAATGCTATTTAAAGTATGTTTATTTTATATTTAGACATTATTATAATAGCGAATATTAATACATAGTAGATAGTTTAACAGATCCTTAAAGAATGGGCGATCCCAAGCATTCTTTATGTTACTTGCACTTTTATTACAGTTCACTTGAGTTGGTTTACATTGTATAAGTATGTATGTCCTGACTCGAGTGTTTGTGTTTTATTTACGCTCGGGTCAGCCTGAGTATTCACAGCTTTGGATTTCACTTTTCTGGAGCTAGGAATCGCTGGAGTTTCTGCTTATCTAGTTATTCATCTATTTCAGTTTTAGTTGTTCTATTTCAGCTTTTGTATTAGAGACTTATGTATTTGGATTTCTTCTGTACTTATTTCAGGACTGTATTGGCTTTCAGACTAAGTATTTTGTATCTGTTTTGAGACTCTGTATTTTAGTGGCTTCATGAACCAATATTTATTTTATTTCCGCTGCGAGTTATTCTGATATTTCTGTGTCTGTGATTCTGTGAATGATTTTATTTGCTCCAAATTTTATTACAATCTGTTATTTTGTATTATTCAAGTCTGACATGTATGGATTATTGTCTATTTGAATGGTCCAAAATAGTGGGTCGTTACACACACCTCGTTTGGTTCTTCACTTTCACTGTCATTTGTTTCTCCTTAGAAATACTGATTATATTCATTGCTAAGTCTGTCAAGACGAGATTGGGAGGTTCCTTCATGAACTGCTTCAAGTGTGTGCCAGATTTCCTGCGTAGTTAAACAATGTGAAACACAATTAAATTCAATTTGGTATAAAGAACAAATAATAGAATTCATAGCCTTGATATTAGTAGTTTGCAGTTTAATTTCAGAATTTGTCCATTGATTCATAGGTTTTTCTATTTCTTGATTATTTATCATAATTGTTGGTGTCCTATAACCCGTTTCAACAATATTCCAAGCATCTATGGATTTCATAAAAATTTCCATTATATTTTTCCAATATGCGTATTCTCCATTGATCATTGATGGCCTAACTATGGACTGACCCTCAGCAAAAACAATTTTAAACAAACCCATTTTAAAATTTCAAATTTAAAAAAAATTAGTTTTTGAAAAATCAAAATTTTAAAGCAAAAATTGGCTTTTGTTCCTAGCTCTAATACCACTTGTAGGATCGATTTCACCCTAGAGGGGGGTGAATAGGGTGATACTATTAATTATAAAAAAATTAATGCGGAAATATATAAAATAATTGCAGCACTGATAATAGTAGAATAATAGCAGCACAGATAATAGCAGAAATATTAAAAGCAGAAATAGAACAACACAGATTTACCCATCTTCGGCAAAACCTTGCCTACGTGCTGCCCCCAAGGTTTCTACTAGAAATTATGTAGTCTGACGCTTACACACGTAAACTCATGACACTCGCTACCGACTAACCTAACTCTACGCTCAAAACCTTGCTACAACTCAGCCACTGAGTTGCGAATTCTCGAACTACACCACCGTATTTCGTCCCCTAGTCACACGACTAGAATTTTATAAAAGTTTGAAAATAAATTACAAAATAAAATAAACCACTAAAAAAAACCCTAATTTACAAATTAAGCTCAATAAGAAAACCGGCCCAAAATAAAGTAAAGTGAAATCCCCCTTTTGTATTATTGGCCGATTCCTTGTACTTCGTTGCTTTGAAAATGGCTGCTTTGTTCCTCTTGAGAAAATTATGGCTTTTGTAAATATGAAGACACTGACTTCGTTGATCAACCAAGTGGATGTTATTGCGTTCCTTGCTTTTTCAATCGATCATCACTTGAATTGTACACGGCTGCTTCAATTCGTCGAGTTCGATATGCTTGATTAAAATTGGTACGTGATATTCCTTTTCGAATTTGATTATGCTCAACCTAGATTCGAGTTATTTGCTTGATTTACTTCAGTGATTAGCTCTCTGATTTGCTTGAACTCGAATACTTTTTACATGCTGATGATGATCGGGTTTAAATATGGTTCGAACCATTTTATCTTTGTTCATATACATCTGGTTTGAATGATTCACGTTGCTATGCTTGGCCACTGATTTTTGATTGAATGCTTGTGATGTTATCTGACTTTTTCAATTCATATAATTTCGTTGCTTAAATATCACGGCTTTGATTTTGATTTGTTCGATATTACCTTCTTTAGTCAGTTTCTTCTTTTTCCTTATAACTTGGTCACCACGGCTTTGATTAAAACTTTACTTTGGTTTGAAAAACTGCTACCCTGATTTTTGTAAAAATCTGCTATAACTTCGGCTTCTTAATTTTGTGATATGAGAATTTGACTTCGATTAACTGCAAGTTTCATTTTCATGCGCACCTTGACTTTGTTACTGTAACTGGTTATATTGAGACTTCATGTGGTCTCTTGTATTCTCTAGTTTACCTGTACTGTTAGTCGAGTTATCATGTTGCCTTTATTGTTGTGTGATATTGGTCTGGTTCACTTTGTTGCAATATAGTCATGTCTGAAATTGCTCATTTAAGCTGTTGTTTGCATATATATATATATATATATATATATATGTGTATGTATGTATATATGTATGTATGTATGTATGTATGTATGTATGTGTGTATGTTTAAAAGTGTATGTATGTATATGCACCACTGTTGAAGTTTCACTCGCATGCTCTAACTGATCTTTGTTGCTTATGTATGCACTGTGTATATACATGTGTGTTGTATGTGGTCTTGTTCTCGAGTTAAGTATCATGTGGTCTGGTTTTGTGTGGAGCTTGATTGAGTTGTTGCTTCGAGCTAGTTTTCATTTGTAACTGGACTTGCATTTGAGCTTATTTGGTTGTGTACATTTAGATCACTTTGAACATGTGATTTGGTTTAGTTCATCATGCTCATCCATGTTTTAAATGTGGTCAGTGTTGGTGATACCTTGATTTAACCTTGCAACTGTTTTCATGCTCCACTGTATATTTGTACTATATGTTTAAAGCTTAAGTTGCATACGAGCTTGGTTATTTTTGGAACTGATTTAGTATGTGGTTCCTCCGAGTTGATGTCTTGTACCTCACTCGATTCTGTTATGCACTTGTATTTAGTTGCATATTTCCTTGAGTTCATATTGTAACTGTTATGTGTATGCATTTTGCTCCCTGTCTGGACTTGTGCTTGACCATATGCATATTGCTGTTTGCTTCATTCTTGTTTGGTTGCCATTGAACTTCAAGTGCTCTGATTGCACATGGTTGGTCTGCACTTTGTATATGAGTCTGTACTAATCATTTGCCTTTTGAGTTGACCCATTTGAATTTCAATGTTGTGTTGCTTGAGAACTTGTACTCGACAATTTTGTGATGTTATTTGTATCGCACCTGAGTTGAATCCAGCCTCGACTTGGAATTGACCCTGTGCTCACCTGTCCCTACAATTTTATCAAGTGTATATCGGTGTGCACGGCCTTGTGGCATGTACAGTGATACACTGTGCATGTCACAAGCTGTTCGTGTATGATGAAATCAAAATAAATGATGACGAACAACCAAAATAACCGAGGCAAATAATATTTTCAAAAACACATTTTATTTTACACTTCAAAATTATTTCTTTTTCAATTTTACTGCGTTAGTGTTTATTTTGCAGATAACTCAGATGCTGGATTCAATCTGGAATAGAGTTGAAGATAAATACGAGTGAATAAGTGAAATGTAGTGAGGTGCTAATGTAAATGATAATTGTATGGTGATCAAATTGTGTTGTAGTTGAAAATTGTATATATATGGTGAGAGCTCAAATTTGTACTATTCAAAATTGTAATTAAATATTTGTTTGAATAAAATATCTATTTGAATTTAAGTTCTGTGTTATTTATTTTATTCAGCAAATATTTATTATGTGAAAAATAAAATATAGCAAATACATTTAAATGAATATATATATATATATATGTTTATTATCATCAAACAAAAGTCATATACTAGCATATTCAACAAAAGGTAGCATAGGCATGGTGGCAGTTACGCGTGCGACTTCCATTCGGGTGCTCAGTAATAGCTATAAGTTCTAAGCACTTAGTATGGGTGTCTTTCATAGACACCATTGCCTTTTGTATAGGGAGCTATATATGTCATCCGGATCCACAGTAGTTGCTTTGTACATCTTTCGTAGATACCATTAGCTGCTGTGTAGGGAGTTATATAGCAGCTGGTCCATAGTAAGGTCTATGGAGTAGCTGGCCGATCAAAAAGGGTAGAATTAGGGTTACATCCTAATTATAGGATTAGGAATTCGGCCTAATCAAAGCAAAAATCAGGAACAAGTGCAAAAAGTAAATGTTAACCTATCGTATAAATTGAGCAATATTTAGTCGTACTTATTTTCAGCTTATCTCTTTCCTATTTCCTTTTATTATCCTTCTTTCTGCTAGAACCGTTGTAGAGTCTATTACTTTTATCTTGCTAAAAGACTCTAGTAATTACTATCATTCACCAGACTTTTAGTCTGGCCCACTCCTTTATTTTCCCCTTTCCCCTCCCCTATAGGCAATCAAAGGAGAAGTCAGTAGATTGTAGTTGCTTGGAGATTTCTTGGAGGAGTTTGCTACCATGTATTTCTTTTCTTTCAGCTTTTGTTCTTTCTATATACTGGCTTATTATGAGGGATATTATGTACTCTGATTTTGAGACTATGAATTTTTTTAAGACATGATGGTTTTTAAGATGTGGATGTTGTATTTGGTAGTTGACTTATTTATGAAGCAATTATGAAAGTTTATTTTAAATAAGTTATTATTCTAGTTTCCACTGTTTTTACCTATTTTTGTCTTGTGAATCTTAGTCTCTATTTTTTTTATCCCTACAACGCACCACGCCTTTTAATGTGTCCTTTTGGGTATATTAAGGGGTGTGGGGTGTTTCACTCTATATTAGAGCATAGGGTTACAGGATTCCTAAAAATTTATTTTAAAAGTAAAGTATTTCTCCAAAAATAACTTGTTTTAAAAGTATTTTTCAAGGAACTCGTAGAAATAGTTTTCAAGTACAAAAGAGTTTTTATAAAAATCCCCTCAAAGTCCAGTTCAACCTTCTTTCGATTCTTTCAAGCTTAAGTTTCATTTTCTTTGCATAGTATGGATGACTTGTTCCTTAAAGTTACGGTACCAGAGGTGCAAGGGAAAATGCCCAATACAACACCGGTAGGTGGAAATCCCTTTAATCCACCTACACCAACCGATTTTTCTAAGCTATGCAAGGAGTTTGCTAGTATATGGGGCAGAACATTTTCTGGAATGGAGGATTTCGAGGAGACACGAGCTAGGTTGGAAGATACGGAGCAAAAGTTTAGGCTGTTAGACTTGGAAGACCAACAGAGAGTTCAGCCTGTATCTTCGCAACCGAAGGGAGAGCTTAAAGAGGTTCCTAAGTCAAAAAGGAAGGCCCTCAGAAGCAAATCAAGCAAGGAGCGAAGTGCCATAGTTGTGGGGTGACTGGTCATTACGTAAAAGACTACAAGATGAAGGGAAAGTGCTATAATTATGGACAACCCGGTCACATGAGTAAGAATTGTCCGCACAGGAAGTGGCAGAGAGCAGGTGCACCTATAGCGCATGTATAAGCTTTGAATGCAGCACCTTCTAGGAGTGGACCAGATAGAGGTAGGAAAGTCACCATGGAAAGTTTTGATTTCTATTTTTGATTTTCTATTTGGACTCTTTTCGATTCTGGAGCATCACACCCTTTCATTTCGAGTTCTTTGTTTGATTGTTTGCACTCGGACATCTCTTTAGTAGTAGACCCCATTGTTGTTCAAACCTCATAGGAGGATCAACGCACTTATCTATGGTTTGTAAGGGTTTGAAATTTTTTATCCTAGGCGTAGAGTTTGACTGCGACGCCTATGTATTGGGAATTTTGGAGGTATGGGATGATTTTGGGAATGGATTGGGTATCCACTTATGGAACGATATTAGACTGCGAGAGGAGAGTCGTTAGACAAGAGACATGCAATAGTAGGACTCTCGAGGTTTATTACGACCCATAGGAGTTAGTCATGTTGAGCTTCTTTTATCCCCTCGATTCATCATCAGAAGAGTTAGATTTAGTTCCAGCCTTTAGAATTTCCTCAGACGTCTTTAAAGAGATGCTTTTCTCGAGGCATAGAGAAGGTCTACACATGGTAGGAGTTTGAGAAATGGTTTTGTTTTTTTATGTTCGGATTATGGAAATCTAAAGAGAGGTAGGAAAATGTTGAAGATGTACAATAGATTTAGTTGATAAGAAAATAAGAAAGCCCATGTGTAGATAATTGTAGAAATTATAATTGTTTCATATAAGTTGATTTAATTATAGTGCCTTAGAGTAAAAATATAAGCATCAAAGAGGAATTGGAGTAATAGACTTTGGTAAGGAAATGGGATTACCAAAATTTAGGAAGGATACTCCTAGGGTAATGAGAAGAAAACCCACTTTATATCTAGCCCAATAAAGTTGTTAAAATTAGAAAAGTTGAAAAGTATAATTGTCAATGTTTTTAAAGTAAATATTGGGTCTTTTTGAAAATGGCATGAAATTTAAAATTGGTTTTTATATTATATAAATTTTGTTGAAAAGGTGAAATTCTTTTTGAAGAATTATAGAACGTATATAGCTCACTAGCATCATTGTAAGTAAACAAAGATTTTAAATATAAAAACATAAAGTGTATTAAGTATCGAAAACATAGGTTACAACATTTATTGTTGTAATAGATGTTTTCGTGAAAAATAAAAGGAGCATAGACTATAACGCTATTGTTATAGTAGATGACTCCCAAGAAGTATGTTTTTACATAATATGTGAGGTTTTATTTGTATTTATTTTTAATTAAATTCATACATTAGCATTTTTGGGTTGTAGTAACGGTGTTTTCCGCAACATCCATTTAAACCCAAATAAAGACGTATTTTAGAAAGGTAATTTCTAAGAATAGAAATAAAGTAATTTGTGAATACAGCTATTATATAAATAAGTATAAGAAATGTTTATCATAGGAAAGTATAAATTAAACATGCTTTAATCTATTGGAATGAAAAGAATAATGGTATAAATTCTATGAAACCAATAAAAATGTTTTGAGCAAGTCACAAGGAATATATGAAAGAGATGTACAAGGTATGGGAAGCACCATTTTTTGTGTAGTCTATTTTGAAAATATAGAATAAATTTGTAACAACCTGGTATTTCGAACCCTTCGCATCCGCACATGTCGGACTTGAATTGCTCAAAATATCAAATTGTCAATTTATATTTGGCAAAACTCAGCATATATAGTAAATAAATCAATCACAGAATCACAGACAAAAAGTGTAACGCCCCACTCCGAGACCCACATTAGCAAAGAGTATTACTAAGTAACACCGTCTGCTAATACGGAGAATAGAGCAGGATAGGAGCGACCATCTATAGCCTTGTCTTAATTATCTATTGAATACGCCGACAATTGCCACTTCTTACTTAAGTGAATCGACATATCCAATAAATACTTAATACAAAGCCATAGGTGGCTGAAGAATCTATCAGAATAAATATGACAACTCAAATGTAATACACATCACAGAACAGTAGATCATCACATACATTTTCACATATACAGAAACATCACAGAGTTTACAAAATGATACATGTCGAGTGGTAAAGCAAACCACAATATACAGGCGAGTCAATAGAATACATATCAGAGTTACAGACAAAAAGGACTACAGAAAAAGCTATAACAAAAAGGAGCTAGCGGAATAGTCCATGCGGAAGCAAAATAGGCTAAGTCCAATGTACCTAACCTTAAACATCTCGGTCTGACCCGAGTATAAAATACACGGGTCATTCTAGCTAAACAAATCAGTTAGATATACTAATGATAATGAACATACAAAATCATAAAGTACCACAAATATCTCCAAAAGAGATAACCAAATCATTTAACATAAGATGAATCATAACAAGCCTCATATCATAGGCAACTCAAAGAAACAAAGGATATCATATCCCAAAACAAGCCAAAAGGCAAATAACAAATACCAATAAAGGTAACACAAGTTTCCACAAGGTAATCGCTATATATCATGTATTTCAAAGGACCTACACCAAAAGGCGATACACTAGGGAAATATAATTGTCAAAGAAACAAAAGATGCTCGAGCTCAGTACTGTATAACAAGGATCCATACGCCCGAAGGCAACAAACCCCGAAGGCTCAAGTCCGAAGGCAACAAACCCCGAAGGCAACAAACCCCGAAGGCTCAAGCCCGAAGGCAACAAACCCCGAAGGCTCAATCCCGAAGGCAACAAACCCCCAAGGCAACAAACCCCATATCTCTCGAGCGGTGATGAATGACCAACTCCAAAAGCGATACTATAGGGCAACAAATCGTAGTGGCGAAGGTCCGGAGACCCAGTACTGGACACCACTAACTGGCAGAATGTGTCACAACTCTCAGAAAGGAACCCGGAAAATGTTAACGTAAGTCCCATACCACACGTTCGCACTAAACGGTTTACTAACCGTTAGTCAATTTCACACTCAAAGCAGTACAAATTTCACCTCATATCATCGGCAAATCAGACCGAAAGTTCAAAACAGTCTAACGAATAGATTAGGAATTAACTGAAAAGGTAAACCCACGTGTTCATAGAACGCATTGTATTTAAACATTTAATTTACCTCCCTCGTCGCTCGAAGTGCAAAATTGTGTGTGTGTGTTTTGAATAGAAATTAGAAGTTGGAGAAATAAGCTTTAATACGATTTAAAAGATCACTTTATAAAAACCCGTGTATGAAATAAAAAAGGAATCATCAAAGTCAAATATGCAATAACAACTAATTGGAATCGACACGAATCGATTAAAATTAGAAACCAAGCAAAATAGGCAAATTGGGATGAGACAAGCAGATTCAGACGTCTGAATTGTATATTTCACACGTTTGAAACTGGTGCTCAGGCAATACTTTGCCTAGGCCAAAGATTGCCAAATCATATCTGAAGCAATCAGATGAGTGATGATAGCTAGGGGTTTACGCCAAATGACTACCCAACCTTAGAGACTCGTCAATACATTCCAACCAATATGCCCAAAAAACCATAAAAGGATTTTTCATAGATTTTGACTTCAAACGCCAAAAATTGGAATATTCATTAAACCGATTCAATTCAAGAACAAATGGACAAGGATTATATGTTAGGAGTTGCTACCTAACACTATCAAAGATATAGATGTAGATGTGAGTTCAAAAACTCACCTTTTTAAACTAAAAAACACGAGAGAGAAACTACCGAGCAAGGCTAGAACAATCACTCTTCAATTATAACCCAAGGAGCTTCAATCTAAGCTCAAGAACAAATATTTTCCTAAGTTAGGGTTTAGGAAATTTCAGAAATCGAAGAGGAATTGAGATGGAGAAGAAGAAGATGATGCTTACCTTAGCTTTTCTTTGAATTTGGAGCAAGAATTTGTATTTGCAAAGGAAACTAGGGTTTTGAATTTTAATTTCCCATTCCTCCCCCCATTTTCAGTTGAGCTTGAGAAAAAGAAATGAAATGAGGATGAATGGATGAAGAGAAGAGCTGAGTTAGGGTATAAGATGAGTTGGGTGAAACCCAAACCCAAAAGCCCACTTAGAAAAATAGCAAAATTCAACCTAGTCCAAACATATCGAAGCTTATACTCAAAAAAGTCGCAAACAACATTTTGAACTCGATGGAAATGGTCTCGAGTCCAAATTGTTGATTCTCAACTTCGTTCTTGATTCAGACGTCTGAAATTTCCAAACCAGACGTCTGAATCTGGAAAAATATGAGTTTCCAAAACAATATTCAGACGTCTGAATTGTCCATTTCAGACGTCTGAAAATGGCAATTTTAGCCTATTTTCTCTCTGGTTTGATTCGAACAATTTCAGACGTCTGAATGCTTTATTTCAAACGTCTGAATCCTTATTTGAAGGTGTTTCCAAATAGGCACTTCCAAATAGCATGATCCGCAAAGACTTTTCACTAATTCAACCGTTCCTTTACGAATAGTGACATTTTCGGACTAAAATCCGACTAACGATGCTATATTTAAATTAAACATTTAAATATACGAATCGTAAAATATGCGGGTTGTTACAGACTCCCCTCCTTAAAGAAATTATGTCCTCGCAATACTTAAGAAGAAAATAAAGAGTAACAACCATGAAAGCATATCAACACAAAAGAAGTTTGAAATAAGAAGTTCACCATAAAGAGCACAAAAGAGTAAGTCCGGATGTGTTTGATCGATGAACTCTCTAGATTCCCAAGAGCAATTCTTAGGATTTGAGGACCATTGAACTTTCACAAGAAGAACATCTTTATTTCGAAGGCGTTCAACCTCCAAAGCAATGATACAAATAGAGTGTTGCTCATAAGTTAAATTTGGTGAAACTTCAATTTCTTCAATTACTCCGGGCTCAAGAACAAAATCGGAATCCCTAAGGTATTTTTGTAGTTGAGAGACGTGGAAAACATCATGAATAGCAAAAATTGAGCCGGTAATAAAAGAGGTGATAAACCACGGAAACAACGCATTCGGTGATGGGAAATGGACCAACATATCGAGGTGCAAATTTTCCCGGTCGACTGAGACGCACAACACCCATCAAAGGTGAAACACGAATGAACACCAATAAAATCTGGACCTAAAACCTGCTTCTCACCGGCTTCAAGCCAACACAAAGAAAATCGGCATGGCCTTCCGTAGAGTACCTCGAAAAGTGCCATACCAATACAAGATTGGAAGCTTACTATAGGAAGAAAACTCAACAAGAGACATATGATCTTCCCAACTTCCACCAAAATCAAGAACACATGCACGAAAGAGATCTACAAGAGTTTGATTCACACGCTCGGTTTGTCCATCGGATTGAGGACGATAAGCGATGCTAAAACTAAGCTTTGTTCCCAAATCTTTTGAAGACCTTACAAAAATCCACTAGAAAAAATAATGGATCACGATTGCTAACAATAGAAGTAGGAACTCCATGCAATATAACAGGACATAGAGTTCAGCCAAAAGAGGTATAGTCAAAAAGAGAAGGACGAGCCTCAAGGCTACACAAAACAAGAGATGAAAATGAATTGGATTCACGATCTCGAATCTCACAAGTGGATAAAGTCTCGAGATCACTCCATTCGGATATCATCATGGAAACAACCGCTTGCTGCTCTCGGCTTAAGGGCATCGGCAACACGATTACCCTTTTCCAGAGTACAAAGAATAACAAGATCATAAGATGCAAGGAACTCGAGCCAACATTGTTGACATAAATTAAGTTCCTTTTGAGAAAACAAATACTTTGAAGATTTACGATCGGTGTAGAGAACAAATTTCTCTCCCAAAAGATAATGACGCCAAAAATCTAAGAGCGAAAACAATAGCCGCGAGCACCGGATCATGAATGGCATATCTAGTCTCGACAAGCTTTAATTGCCAAGAAGCAAATGCGATAACACATTTCCCTTTGCAAAAGAATGACACCAAAACCAATACGACTAGTATCGGTACAAACAATAAAGTCTTGGTTCCCTTCGGGAACCGCAAGAATAAAAGCATTGGAAAAGAGTTCCTTTAATCGATTCTCTTTCCCGAAAAACTAAGATTTTCAAAATTATAATTAACTTTATATATATTCATCTTTTTAGAAAAATTAACTTTTTACAAGAATTTACTGTGTCTAACTGTCTCATCAAAGCGATTAGGAGATTCCTATCGATAACGTTGATCAAGCGCATCGAACAGAATTCTTAAAGCACTCAATGGGCAAAACAACACAAAATTATCTTATATATGATAACCATGTCTCTTATAAAATTTACAAATATTCTTTGCTCGTTTTAAGAACAAAACCCAATCATACTTATAAATATCTTATTAAAAAGATTTGCAAATTTTAAATTTGTTATTTTCATCCATAATCAATAAATATAAGGATAAACTAATCGAGATAACCGTAGAATACTCGGTTCACAAAATGGATGAAATAAGGTAGAAGGTTCGTCATACCGAATGACATAACGAACCAAACACAAAAATCACAATGAGTGCGGAACGCGGTAAGAGGATGCTACCTTCCACAACTTGTAGCTGATGAAAACCGATGGCAAGGTCGAGCTGAAAAGACCTTAGCACCACTCAAAAGATTGCTTAGGTGATAATCCTAAGACAAGCTCAAATATACCGGAAAATTCACAAACTACTTGAATGAGAGAAATAACACTTTCCTCATCAAGTGAGTTTAAAGAATTAAAATGATATCACCGAATTTGGGAAATCAAAATCATTAAGAACAAAAGAAATCTGCTTGACAGATTGAAGATGTCGAAGATGAATAGTCCACATTGGACATAGGATATGGGCCTCATAATAATTAAGCCAATCCTTTCCCAAAAATCAATTTCGAAGCCTAAATAACGCATAACAAGCAAATCGGCTCGAAAAGAATAATCACAAAAATAATCTCGACATTTTACAAAGCAAACTGAGTGTTGCGGATCAACCAACCGGATTCACAATTCTCAGTGAATTCATCAAACCCATAATATTTAAAGAAAAGGATCAACAAGTTCCTTTGATATAAAAGAGTGGGACACACCCGTATCAAAAGAAACCAAATAGGAAGATCACGAAATAAAATAATGTCATCAAGGATAGAAGGGGAATTACCTCTGGACTGAGAGGAACCTCCAGAAGCCTTAGCAACATAAAGCTTGCCAGACTTGACATTAGCAGGAGCAGTAGGGCATGTAAAAATACGATGACCTTCCTTCTTGCAATAACGGTAGAAGAGAGGCATATGACAAGCTCGAATCATATGATCAGGAGAACCACAATTGAAACACTTCCGAATGGAAGGTGCTCCAGCAGATTGAGATATTGACCAGATTCAACAGGCTTTTTCTTCTTGGAAGGGAAAAATTCATGTTTATGAAACGGAAACTTCTTCTTATTGGTGTTCTTGTGAACCTCAATATCATCACCACTAGCACACTCCTTCTCGATGGCTTCGAGATGAAGTGCCGAGTCAACCAACTCCTCAAAAGAAAGCTTAAGATAAGAAAAGGATTATTCATAAGGTAGATATCATTAATTCAAATATGGAATACTACGGAAAAATGCATTCCTAGACGAATTCCCAAAATTCAATCTACCCCAAAGGCATGGAAAGAATAAAGGCACGATGATTCAAAGATCTGTAACATTCGTACTACCCTTTGATGTACCGTAATATGTGTCTCTGTTCTATGTTTATCATATTTTGTTCTGAACTCAGCTCTAATACCAAGCTGTAATGCCGCACTCCGAGACCCACATTAGCAAAGAGTATTACTAAGTAACACCGTCTGCTAATATGGAGAATAGAGCTGGATAGGAGCGACCATTTATAGCCTTGTCTTAATTATCTATTGAATACGCCAACAATTGCCACTTCTTACTTAAGTGAATCGACATATCCGATAAATACTTAATACAAAGCCATAGGTGGCTGAAGGATCTATCAGAATAAATATGACAACTCAATTGTAATACACATAACAGAACAGTAGATCATCACATACATTTTCACATATACAGATACATCACAGAGTTTACAAAATGATACATGTCGAGTAGTAAAGCAAACCACAATAGACAAGCGAGTCAATAGAATACATATCAGAGTTACAGACAAAAAGGACTACACAAAAAGCTATAACAAAAATAAGCTAGCAGAATAGTCCATGCGGAAGCAAAATAGGCTAAGTCCAATGTACCTAACTTGAAACATCTCGGTCTGACCCGAGTATAAAATACACGGGTCAGTCTAGCTAAACAAATCAGTTAGATATACTAATGATAATGAACATACAAAATCATAAAGTACCACAAATATCTCCAAAAGAGATAACCAAATCATCTAACATAAGATGAATCATAACAAGCCTCATATCATAGGCAACTCAAAGAAACAAAGGATATCATATCCCAAAACAAGCCAAAAGGCAAATAACAAATACCAATAAAGGTAACACAAGTTTCCACAAGGTAATCGCTATATATCGTGTGGTTCAAAGGACCTACACTGAAACGTGATACACTAGGGAAATATATTTGTCAAAGAAACAAAAGATGCTCGAGCTCAGTACTGTATAACAAGGATCCATATGCCCGAAGGCAACGCTCGAAGGCAACAAACCCCAAAGGCTCAAGCCCGAAGGCAACAAACCCCGAAGGCAACAAACCCCGAAGGCTCAAGCCCGAAGGAAACAAACCCCGAAGGCAACAAACCCCGAAGGCTCAAGCCCGAAGGCAACAAACCCCGAAGGCAACAAACCCCATATCTCTCGAGCGGTGACGAATGACCAACTCCAAAAGCGATACTATAAGGCAACAAACCGTAGTGGCGAAGGTCCGGAGACCCAGTACTGGACACCACTAACTGGCAGAATGTGTCACAACTCTCAGAAAGGAACCCGGAAAATGTTAATGTGAGTCCCATACCACACATTCGCACTAAATGGTTTACTAACCGTTAGTCAATTTCACACTCAAAGCAGTACAAAGTTCACCTCATATCATCGGCAAACCAGACCCAAAGGTCAAAACAGTCAAACAAATAGATTAGGAATTAACTGAAAAGATAAACCCACGTGTTCATAGCACGCATTTTATTTAATCATTTAATCCACCTCCCTCGTCGCTCGAAGTGCAAAATTGTGTGTGTTTTGAATAGAAATTAGAAGTTGGAGAAACAAGCTTTAATACGATTTAAAAGATCACTTTATAAAAACTCGTGTATGAAATCAAAAAGGAATCATCAAAGTCAAATATGCAATAACAACTAATTGGAATCGACATGAATCGATTAAAATTAGAAACCAAGCAAAATAGGCAAATTGGGCTGAGACAAGCAGATTCAGATGTCTGAATTGTATATTTCAGACGTCTGAAACTAGTGCTCAGGCAATACTTTGCCTATGCCAAAGATGGCCAAATCATATCGGAAGCAATCGGATGAGTGATGATAGCTAGGGGTTTACGCCAAACGACTACCCAACCTTAGAGACTCATCAATACATTCCGACCAATATGCCCAAACTACCATATAAGGATTTTTCATAGATTTTGACTTCAAACGCCAAAAATTGGAATATTCATTAAACCGATTCAATTCAAGAACAAATGGACAAGGATTATATGTTAGGAATTGCTACCTAACACTATCAAAGATGTAGATGTGAGTTCAAAAACTCACCTTTTTAAACTAAAAAACACGAGAGAGAAGCTACCGAGCAAGGCAAGAACAATCACTCTTCAATTATAACCCAAGGAGCTTCAATCTAAGCTCAAGAACAAATATTTTCCTAAGTTAGGGTTTAGGAATTTTCAGAAATCGAAGAGGAATTGAGATGGAGAAGAAGAAGATGATGCTTACCTTAGCTTTTCTTTGAATTTGGCGCAAGAATTTGTATTTGCAATGGAAACTAGGGTTTTGAATTTTAATTTCCCATTCCTCTCCCCATTTTCAGTTGAGCTTGAGAAAAAGAAATGAAATGAGGATGAATGGATGAAGAGAAGGGCTGAGTTAGGGTATAGGATGAGTTGGGTGAAACCCAAACCCAAAAGCCCACTTAGAAAAATAGCCAAATTCAACCTAGTCCAAACATATCGAAGCTTATACTCAAAAAAGTCACAAACAACATTTTGAACTCGATGGAAATGGTCTCGAGTCCAAATTGTTGATTCTCAACTTCGTTCTTGATTCAGACGTCTGAAATTTCCAAACCAAACGTCTGAAACTGGAAAAATATGAGTTTCCAGAACAATATTCAGACGTCTGAATTGTCCATTTCAAATGCCTGAAAATGGAAATTTTAGCCTATTTTCTCTCTGGTTTGATTCGAACAATTTCCGACGTCTAAATGCTTCATTTAAGACGTCTGAATCCCTGTTTGAAGGTGTTTCCAAATAGGCACTTCCAAATAGCACGATCCGCAAAGACTTTTCACTAATTCGACTGTTCCTTTACGAATAGTGACTTTTTCGGACTAAAATCCGACTAACGATGCTATATTTAAATTAAACATTTAAATATACGAATCGTAAAATATGCGGGTTGTTACAAAAAGTAACATAAGAATAAGCAGCGGAATAGATAGGCTTATATAAATCGCGGGCGACCTTAACCTGTTCAACCGAGACTTAAAGACTAAGATCGATGTGGAAATTAAATTTCCCGCTTGAAAGGGTGAGAAGTGACTTCACCAATATCAGGATAATCTCTGATTACCGGAGTGGAGTCAAGACCACTAAGCTGAGTATCAAACGAAGGATAATACTACCTGCAAAATTCTGAGGCATTCGACATTCAATAAGTTTACATACATGCTGTAGCCTGGAGTCGGCTATTTTACTTTTCTTCTTTGTTTAAGCTTGCTTTTGCTATTTCATATTATATATATATATATATATATATATATATATATTATAAAGTTACTTCTCTTATTCAGTTTATATAGACTATAGGGGCATTTCACTAGAAGGACAAACTTTGCAGTCCAATTAGTTTCTAGGACACATATCCACATAAATTAATTTCAAGGCCAAAGTCAGCAGAATAATTACTTTTAAGGACAAAATCAGCGGTCCAATTACTTTCAAGGACATAATTTCATCGGTTTTTAGGCCTTAGAAACTAATTATTTTGCACTTTGTCCTTAAAAGTAATTATTTCAGTTGTGTGTCCTAGAAACTAATTGCACTTGCTAAAGAGGCCCTTGTGGCTAATTTCCACAATATAGACTGTATTTTATATGTGTTTAAATATATATATATATAAGTCATGTTATTATTTTGAAATATATATATGATATGTTATGTTGATATTTTGAAGGAATAATATATAATATATAAGTATTTCACAATTTTAATATGTATATATATATAAGTATTGATTTAAATTATAAATATTGTTCCATCAATCTCTAGCTATAAATTGATTTGTTTCGCCGCTGTTCAGATTTACAACAGCAGTTCCAACCTTGTCATGATCCCGCTCGTTCGATCTGTACATGTCTATGTCATCATCTTTGCCATTGTTGTTCTCTAGCCTCGAAAGGTGAGCAATCACACACGATTAACATTTTATATTTATTAAATTTGATTTCACTTGAAACGACAATTGAAATATGCTGCTAGTTTAACTGTTAATTATATAATTGCTATATATGATATGCTATTATCTGTAATTATTCACCTGTGAGATATGACACCATATCTTGTTGTTTATATTTTATTTAATTTATCACTGATGATATATGCCCGTTGTTGTTATGTTATATTATTATCATAACTGTTCTCACTCTGCAAGTTCCCTGTTAGTTTAGAATTCCCTATGGGTTGACATGATACATACCCGAACAACCTTGTAGAATAGGAGAAAATCGTTATGGGTTGAAATGATAAACCCATGCGATTTTCATTAATTTAAATTTTGGGATTGCGGGTTGAAATGATATATACCCGTAAATATTTAAATTACGGATTGAAATGATAAATATATGTATCACTTGACCATAGGATATAAAATTATATACGGACATCGTTGGTCTATTTTGAAAATGATTTCCAAAGTTTGGAAAGGAAATATATAGTTTTAATAAATGTTGATTTTTAAAATATGATATAGATAAATATCATTTTATATATGTATAAAAATTTAGATTTTAAAATAATATGTTTTGGAAATTTTTATTCATAAGTTAGTTTTGGAAAAAATAAATTTTAAAGGTTTTCTCATAATTTTTTTTAAAGTATATAAATTAAGATATAATACCAAATAAATTAAATAATAAGATTTAATTTAATAAAATATGTTTAAGTACTTATATAAATTTATATTAATATTTTTAAAAATATAGATTCTTATAACTGTAATAATAAAGGTTGGGAAAAATAAATTAATGTTGACTTGAAATTTAAATTGGTTAATAATTTAAATTAAGAAATAATTGATTTAAACTTATTAGTTTTGAGATTTTGAAAGATATGATTATAACTTGATTTGATAAAAAGCGATTAAATGAATATTCCCAATTTTGAATAAAATTGAGATTGAATATTTAATATTGATTTAAATATATAAATTGGGATTTAAATAAATTGTTATTAAAATGGTTAAGGGAATATTTTCCAATTTGAATAAAAATTAAAGTTAAAATGTTGAAATATAAATGAAATTTATATTGTAAATGTTTGAATATTTAAACTTGAATTTTTGAACTTTAAATTGAGGTGGTTAAACTGGAATTGATTTAAATTGAATTTTTGGAATTTAAGACTATTTGAATCGATTTGTGAAATTGGAGGAAACTATTTTATCATATAAAGTATTTCAATATATATAAACTATTTTAATTTATAACTATCTTAATATACATACTATTTTCAACATCTAAATTGTTTAGTTGGAAACTGTTATGATTACGAAAGTGCTATGATTTCAAAGTGTTATGATTTCAAAGTGTTATGATTTCAAAAGTGTTATGATTTCAAAAGTGTTTCAATCTTTGAAAATGTTACGATTCTGAAAATGAATATTATTTAAAGTAAATATTGATACTGAATTGATATGGTTTTGAAATGAATATGATATTTTGATTTTGAAGTATGAACTATTTGAAATGAAATGACCACGGTGTGAAATAAGCGTTTGGTTGTTAAAGAGACCGGGATCAGATATTGTCATACTCTCTGCCAACACCGAAAACCACTTTAACAACTGTGTACGTGGTGGAGATTCCAGAATGAAGTAGGATGGTTTGGTGACGATTCTATATGGTATTTACGTAGCCCTGACTCCCATGAGTCAGCTTGATGTGGCTAAAACAGGAGCTATACCGGGCCAAGTGAGGTCATTCCTCCGATCGGGCACATTTGTTAGATACCATTATATTGCTTTTGTGATTTGATTGGGTGCACCCTTTGATTTGAGAGTGTGTCATGAGGTGGGCGGTAGTAGCTGCTATGCGTTACCACCAGTCCGGGAGTGCAAATGGTATATCTACCCTGGCATTGCCTTGAGTGCCGTGCCACATGCCCTATTGCGCCTTCTACGAGTTTGTTTTGTGTCGTACCTATGGAGTGCTCCCTGATAGCCCACCCGCGGGTGGAGTTTACAGTATCTGTATAGACTACGACATTATAAGAATGTGTTAAAGGTGATATGGTTAACGCCTTAACGCTATTTTAATAGTTTACTTTACTATTGACATATTATAATAGCGTATATTACTACATAGTATATAGTTCCACGGATCCTTAGAGGATGAAATCCCAAACATCCTTTAAGTTACTTGTATTTCTGTTGACATTTCATTTGAGTTAAATTTATTAATATAAGAATGTTAATCCTAACTCGAGTGTTTTGTGTTTTGCTTTATGCTCGGGTCAAACTGAGTGTTACAACATTTGAGACTCACCTTTGGAGTTGGAGCTTCACTTGGTTATCCATCTATATCTATTCAGCTTTCAGCTATCCTGTGTTTTTGTTCAGACTTGTCATCTATTTATATTTGAGACTACATTGTATTCGAGATATTATGTTGTATTTTATTTCAAACTCTGTTGTTTATATAGTAGCTTCATGAACTACCATTTATCTATTCCGTTGCTTATTCTTGTATAACTCTGTGTCTGTGATTGATTTATTTACTATATATGCTGAGTTTTGCCAAATATAAAATTAACAATCTGTTGTTTTGAGCAATTCAAGTCCGACATGTGCGGATGCGAATGGTTTGAAATACCGGGTCATTACAAGTGGTGTCGGAGCTAGGTTATTTATTGGTTCCAAATGGATATTTATTGATTGAATAAAATGGATTGAAATCAAATTTGTTGAATATTAATAAATGTATAAAATAAATAAAATTTAAATGGTTTTAAATTAATTGTTGTATTTTAATCTATCTTTTCTTATTGGTTGTTTCTACTCTCCTATCCTGTTCCTTTTCGGGGACGAAAATTTTTGAGTGGGGGAGAGTGTAACGACCCATAAATTTTAACGGTTTTAATAATGTAATTAACTAAATTTTGTGAAATTTTAAATAATTGAATTTGGAAATGAAAATTTGATATTTGGTATGCGTCTATTTAAACATAGCAAATATCAGATTTTCATCAAATAATATGAAGGTAGTTTTATTGTGTAATTTTCAATTTCGATTTAAATCAGTTAAAATTGATGTAAATAAAATATTATTGAAATCTGGATATTTTTTTATATAAGAAAATGTTTAATATTTCCTGAGTGAGACGTCATATTTCGTTTCGTCAAATTTGAACTGCTATTGCTCCGTTTATCTTATTTTCGGCGTTTTAGCAGCATTTTTGGTACCGAATATCGACTTTTGATAGGATGGTCGTATCGCTGATATCTATTTACCGTTTCGATCATCTCGTCATGCTGATCTCCGCAGTATATTCAATTGTGTATTTCAAAGTCCAATACACGGTGAAATCAGTAGACAATTAAAAGTATCAGTTCCGCAATTGAGTCGTTTGGGCTTTCTGTGTCTTTTCATTTTCCCATCTGGTATAGTTAATATCCAGTAGCTCTTTATATTCTGGAATTTAATTTTTGACGGTCTCAATTCCTATGGTTATTATTACATGCTGTTCGATTCTTTGCCTTTCATTTATTTTCAATTCTATTTGTTCTATTTATAAAAATATATGTATCTCCATTCTCAAACCCTGCTCCTTCTTCTTGCCGAACTCATCCTTCATTTGCTCTTCCCCTCCATTCGCCAAGCCTCTGGCCAAAGCCTTCCACCCCTCTTAACTAGCATAGCCACCATCTCCCTCCACGTCACAACCTCGGCCACCCCAGTAGCAACCACCCTCCACCTTTGCCTAGTGCTCCCCCTTTCCCCAACCCTTTCGAACCCACCACGTCCCCAGGCCGAGAACCACCTTCTCACCGTGCAGCCAATCCCCACCTGTCATGACAGCCACTTCACCACTCCTCTCCTCCACCTTTGGCCTTCAGTGTGACGACCCGGAATTTTTGAGCATTTGAAATTGGAATATTTAATTAATTTTAAATATTCAGAGATTAATTATTAACTTAAATTTCAAATATCGCTGTTTATTGGGTGATTTAATTATTAAATTAAATTATTTGAAGTTCGATAAAATAGTAAATCTGGTATTCTAAGCTAATTAAAAATATTTTGAAAGCTCGTAAAATTCGTAATGATGATACTGAAGATAATAGAAGCTTCAGAATGTAATTTCAAACTGTTTTGTTTAGTTTTGAAATTATATCGTTTAAATTGAATTTTAAAAATAGCCTTCCGAGGCACAGTCTCGTAATCCGACGAAACCAGTTCCGTTGGATCCGTAATATTGAGTTATTATCGGATTTCAAATTTCGTATTGATCGGAATTAGTGTGTGAGTGTACGATATATAAACACGCTGAAAATTTAATTGGTAATAATTTAATTAGTCAAGCTTCTTGTATAAGCCATCTCATCTTCACTTTAACATGCTACCCTTATCTTCCATCGTACACTTCTCGTTCCTTCTAAAAACTGCTAGTTCCTTCCTCGTTTATTCAATTCAATTCCAGTCATTATTAAACGAAAAATATAATATAATGGCCGAGCTTCCTCTCAAGAATTCATTCAGAAATCGAAACCATATTTTTCTCTCTTTTAATTTCACGAATTCGAATAACTCCATTTCCCTTTCGCCTACTAGTCCCTTCCGTTCGAAAAGATATAACAATAAAAATAAATGGCGGACAAAGAGGAATCGCGACTTGGATCTGGGCCTCAACTTCGAATCTCGGCGCTCGTCTTCAGGAAGTAAGGTCGAGGCGCGTGGAGTTTTCTGTCGCGCGGAGATAGGATTTGAGCCCTTCGTTTCTGACAAGGGTATCGCGATGGGGCGTACGCACGCGATTTTGGGGCCGCGACTTGCTTTGGTATGGGTCGCGGCGTTGGGCGTCGAAGGGCTGCAGGTTGGAGCTCGCGGTAGGGGATGGTCTCGCGACAGCTTGTTGGTGGCAGTCGGGTCAAGCGCGTGGGGACGATCGTCAGAGTCGCGATGGTTGAAGCTCGCGTTTGGGGATTTGGGGTATTAGTTCGTCGGAACCGCGATGGGGCAATCGAGATGAAGTGGTCGCGAGGCTAATAAGGAGCGTGCTTGACTGTGAAGTGTGGGATTGAGCTCGTCACAGGCGTGAGGTGGATTTCGAGCAGCAGTTGATTTTTGGGTTCCTGTTCTTTGAGGTAGTTAATCTTAAGCAATTTTAGTTTTTATGTTTCCACAGTTTAAACTGGCAGACTGTTTGATTTAAATTAGCAGTTTGCTATAAAGCAGAAAAGTTTATGAAATATGGAAATTCATTACACTAAAATAAATAGTTAGTTATCTGAAATAATATATTAGGGTAGTTAATTGGGTTAATTAACTTGGTTAATTGTTTCAGTTACTAAAAATAATTTATCTAATAGGAAACTGATCAATAGCTTAGTTTAAATTTATAGTGTTAATTAATTGAATCTTTTAAAAGGAAATTATGTGTAAGATTTAAATTATTAGGTTAACCAAACTTTAGTTAAATTAAATGGTTGGTAACTAAGTGATAGTTAATTGTTTGATCAATTCAAGTATTTATAAACTGTATAAATATTTTTACAAGGTCTGAAATTATGGAAATCAAATCGGGTTGGATGGACGGCAAAACAATAATCAAGGTGAGTTAATCTCACTCAGCTGAATTTATATTTTAAATTTAAACAGTTAAATTTAAATAATTGATTGGATGATTGCATTGATTGATGTGCTATATATATAGTAGTATATAGCAATATATACATATTGGCATATGTATATATTGGAGTTGTTGATATTCCCGCATTATATAGTGGATGAGACCCTATGCGCCGCATAATAGCGGATGATATTTTATAAAACCCATATACCGCGATATTCCACCTCGAAGTGGAATTGGTATTGTGCTAACGTCTGTGGATGCAGGGAAACAGGTTGGAGGGATCCAACTGGATTCCTCAAAATATTTAATTTTGTTTAAATATTCTGTGATATGATTGTTGATATCCTGTGATGATTTATATTGGATAATCTGGTTGGATTGAATTTCCCAGTATAATGAGTTATCAAAAGCAATTGAATTGGATTTTTGGAAAGAAATAAAGAATAAAATTTAAGTTAAGTAATTCTAGTGAATTCGAATAAATTAAATATGGAAAAGAGGAATTTTGAATAAACAGAGAAATATTGAATTTAAAGAAAATTTATGTGATATTATTTAAAGGAATAAATAATTTATTTTAATTCAATGTTTAGATGTAATTAAAAAGAAAGAAAGAATTTGGGAAATCTGAAACTTGTGTTTCGGTTTAAAGATTTTAAATCATAATGAGAAATAAAATCTGGAAGTTAATGAATTTGGAAATAAATGGATTAAGTAAGGAAATTTATTTCAAAGTAAAATAAATTGGGAAATCAATTATAAATTGATTTAAATACTTTTGGATTTGAAATTTAAAGAGAAATGAGATTTTGAAGATATAAACTGGGTTTATAAAGTGAAACGGAATATCAGTGGATATCAGAAAATATAAATTCAATGTGGGAATTTATAAAAGGATATGGATTTGGTTTAAAAATAAATGTTGATTTATTTTTAAAAGATGGGAATGAGAAGTGTATTTCTCTGGATAGCCAAGTACGTTTTCAAAGCAATTTGAAATATAAGTTAAAGGTTTTAAGTATGTTTTAAAAAGCATGTTTTAGGAAATTTGTCTTTTTAAATGTTAATTTCCCAAGTATTTTCAAAAATATATTATTGTAGTAATTATATAAAAGTGATTTGCTATTATGTTTTAAAGGGAGAAATTTAGTTTATATTTATAAAGTGGTTTATTTTAAAGTATATATTTTTAATAAAGTATTAAAGTAGTTTAATTTCAATGTTATAAGATATATTTAAAATAAAGTGTTTTTAAATTATTTTAAAATTAAAAGTATTTTGTACTTGGTGATCCAGTGGAAATAATTATTTGGGAAATGTTTTCCGTAAGCGGAAACTGTTTTGAAATTGTTTTCAAATGAGCTTTGAAAATTTGGAAATATATCTTGGAAAGATATTTGGGCAAATAAATAACGTGGGAAATTATTTATTGTGTGATGGTTGCTTGTGGATGTTAATTGATAGTTAAATAACCGACTATCAATATTGGCCAAATGCGCTGATCGTTTCGAAGAGACCGGGATCGAGTTTCCGTATACCAGGATTCTAGGTCTGGAGACTCGAATACCACTTCGATTCGGTTTGTACGTTTCGTGTAACGTGTTCAGAGTCGAAGATGGAGCTGTGAAGTGCAAGGGCTAGTCGCTACTAATCCTGAGGATATTTCCAAAATGGATGTAGTAGGAATAGTGCCTTCGGTTCCGTTCGGACCCGGGACGGACTTGTATGGACGAATGCTTTCGTGACATCGTCAGGTGGACGATGGGCATTCTAAGGGATATGTTCTGAAAAGGTATCGTTTAGCCTCGAGCCTCATCAACCGGGAATGACTGAAAATCAGGGGTTATGCAGCAAGGCTTCGTGGGTAGCACCCACTTGAGAGTAAGGTCATCCCTGTCTAGATGTCCCTTTTATTTCGGCTTAGTGTTGCGGTTGCTAATCCCAACCGTGGGGTGATTTTATTTGGAATTATCCAGTAAGGGATGATTCCGGCCTTGTGTTGCAGGGGAGCGGGCGTACTCCTCGGTACTGTGATCTAGGCCACGTACTGTGACAGGTGGTACCCCAGTGCCTAGTCATTCGTTGGAAATCCATTCTCGCTACGTGCTTGTACGGTTTTGATTGTGCCCAACTATTGTTGAAATGTGAGATGCAAGCATTTCAGCTAGATTCTATTTTACTTTCTGTAGACACTATTATAATATCAGAGGATTTTGATATAAAGTGTTTTAGCTATCGTAAGGTAAAAACCCGACATGTTTATTTGTGGCGTGGTCTTACGAGATGCTTTTATTTTCAAAAGGATTTTTGAAACTTTAATAATCAATTTGAGTGTGATTTTCTCACGCTGGTTTTCCAGACTGACTTGGGTATTGTTTTATATGATGCTCGGGTCAGACCGAGTATTATAGGTTACATGATATGATGCTGTGGAGCTCAGGAGATGAGCTGGATGGCGAGACGTATCTCCCGTACTTGTTTATATATATATATTCCGCTGTGTTGATTGTTGTACTCTGTTGTATTGAGGACATGATATGGTTATTGTCCAGTTGTATGTTATGTGTTCTCTGGTGTATACTCTGATGCTATATTATATAAAACTAATATAGTTTTGATTTGTGTAAAGATCTGTTAATATATATTATATTTTATTCCGCTGCGATGGTTAGATTCTGATGTTGTTTTCTATTTTTCTTCTTCTACCTCTTCTTCTTAACTAAAATGGTTCGATTTTCCGGGTCTGGAAAGTCGGGTCGTTACAGTTGGTATCGGAGCTTAGGCTAGCGATAACCTTGGCTCTGGTGGGAATTTTGAGAGTATTAATAGATATGAGCGCGTATTTGTTAGTGAATATAAAATGATTTTATATTGTGTTGGTTGATTTATTGAGTGGCATATGAACCTTCGTCGGCACAGTCTGGACAACTGTATCGAAGGGGTTTCTAAACACTTGAATAGAACAGTTCGACACAGTATTGTTTTAAATAGGGTGAATGAAATAATTTTGCCCAAATTATTTTGTGTATAAAAGAAATAATTTTTCGTAAATTATTATAGTTATATATTTGGATGCTTGGTTGTTAGAAAATGACCATAATGAGTTAGTCTCATTATTGAATAAGAAATTGAAACTTATAACCTAAGTTGAAGAATAAATTTATATAACAAAATGGAATTTGAAATATAGACTATAAATGAAATGGGAGTTCAATTTGAATATATACACTTCAGTGGTGAAGTAGTCAATAAATATAAGAAAAAAATTATATTGAACTTAAGAATTGAAGAATGAAATTCTTAAGAAAATTGGTATTGGAAATATACTTAGTAATTTTGGAATGGAAAAATATATACTAAGTGAATAATTGAATGGAGACTAAAACGGGAAGTTGTGAAATGGGATGGTTATGAATAAAGGGATAACAATAAAAAAGGAATGCGAAATAAAAGAGAATTGATATAATTGGTAATCAATTGGAATTTATACGTAAGATGTACGTATATTATTTTATTCGCATAGCTATTTGGTCCAGATGTCGAACACAGAATTTCGAGATAGATATATCGATCCGAGTTGGAATTTTTCACTCGATTTTCAACGGCGAGCCTGGATATGGATTGTTGATTGATTCTGGATATTCTCTATCATAGTTGGTGGCTATGCAAGGAGAATGACGGTTTCTGATCAAGAAACCAGATCTGAGTCCACACTAGGAAGTCGGGTGGACGATACTAGTTCGGAAGTGAAATTGTGTGATCGATTGAGCGATCGAATGTGATATTGCGTACGGATGATATATATACATCGTACGGGCTTAAGTAAAACAAATATTGGAAATTTGTAAAGGAAAGTATAAAATGACTTTGGAATTGTGATTGAATATTATTGCTTAGTAGGATATACAGGTGTATAAAGGCAATGGATAAATTGGGATTTTGATTTTAGAAGATAAAATGTAATGGCCCGACAAAAAGGTATGTATTTGAATTTCTATATGAAATTTGATTGGGTTTTTGATCCAGCCACTTGGCCTTTTGTTTTCTTTTTGAGATTGGGAGGCCGTAGAGCCATTTTGTAGTTGTACCGAGCTAGCCGCGCAAAGGAGACGCTGGCAAAATTTTTCGGAAATTTAGGGAGTTAGAAAAATTTTGAGAAATTTTGATAATTCAAAATTTGAATTCAAATTTAAATTTGAATTGATAAGTAGGTGGTATGGGTTAAACTTATGAATAAGTTTGGGAAGTTAAAAGATGATTAGTGTATCATTAATAAAAGATGGTTGGGTATTGTTAAAACTATTTGAATTTGGAAAATAGTTAACGAGGATTGAATCATTCTTCCTAACTGGTAATTTCGGGGACGAAATTCTTTTAAGGGGGGAGGAATGTGACGACCCGGAATTTTTGAGCATTTGAAATTGGAATATTTAATTAATTTTAAATATTCAGAGATTAATTATTAACTTAAATTTCAAATATCGCTGTTTATTGGGTGATTTAATTATTAAATTAAATTATTTGAAGTTCGATAAAATAGTAAATCTGGTATTCTAAGCTAATTAAAAATATTTTGAAAGCTCGTAAAATTCGTAATGATGATACTGAAGATAATAGAAGCTTCAGAATGTAATTTCAAACTGTTTTGTTTAGTTTTGAAATTATATCGTTTAAATTGAATTTTAAAAATAGCCTTCCGAGGCACAGTCTCGGAATCCGACGAAACCAGTTCCGTTGGATCCGTAATATTGAGTTATTATCGGATTTCAAATTTCGTATTGATCGGAATTAGTGTGTGAGTGTACGATATATAAACACGCTGAAAATTTAATTGGTAATAATTTAATTAGTCAAGCTTCTTGTATAAGCCATCTCATCTTCACTTTAACATGCTACCCTTATCTTCCATCGTACACTTCTCGTTCCTTCTAAAAACTGCTAGTTCCTTCCTCGTTTATTCAATTCAATTCCAGTCATTATTAAACGAAAAATATAATATAATGGCCGAGCTTCCTCTCAAGAATTCATTCAGAAATCGAAACCATATTTTTCTCTCTTTTAATTTCACGAATTCGAATAACTCCATTTCCCTTTCGCCTACTAGTCCCTTCCGTTTGAAAAGATATAACAATAAAAATAAATGGCGGACAAAGAGGAATCGCGACTTGGATCTGGGCCTCAACTTCGAATCTCGGCGCTCGTCTTCAGGAAGTAAGGTCGAGGCGCGTGGAGTTTTCTGTCGCGCGGAGATAGGATTTGAGCCCTTCGTTTCTGACAAGGGTATCGCGATGGGGCGTACGCACGCGATTTTGGGGCCGCGACTTGCTTTGGTATGGGTCGCGGCGTTGGGCGTCGAAGGGCTGCAGGTTGGAGCTCGCGGTAGGGGATGGTCTCGCGACAGCTTGTTGGTGGCAGTCGGGTCAAGCGCGTGGGGACGATCGTCAGAGTCGCGATGGTTGAAGCTCGCGTTTGGGGATTTGGGGTATTAGTTCGTCGGAACCGCGATGGGGCAATCGAGATGAAGTGGTCGCGAGGCTAATAAGGAGCGTGCTTGACTGTGAAGTGTGGGATTGAGCTCGTCACAGGCGTGAGGTGGATTTCGAGCAGCAGTTGATTTTTGGGTTCCTGCTCTTTGAGGTAGTTAATCTTAAGCAATTTTAGTTTTTATGTTTCCACAGTTTAAACTGGCAGACTGTTTGATTTAAATTAGCAGTTTGCTATAAAGCAGAAAAGTTTATGAAATATGGAAATTCATTACACTAAAATAAATAGTTAGTTATCTGAAATAATATATTAGGGTAGTTAATTGGGTTAATTAACTTGGTTAATTGTTTCAGTTACTAAAAATAATTTATCTAATAGGAAACTGATCAATAGCTTAGTTTAAATTTATAGTGTTAATTAATTGAATCTTTTAAAAGGAAATTATGTGTAAGATTTAAATTATTAGGTTAACCAAACTTTAGTTAAATTAAATGGTTGGTAACTAAGTGATAGTTAATTGTTTGATCAATTCAAGTATTTATAAACTGTATAAATATTTTTACAAGGTCTGAAATTATGGAAATCAAATCGGGTTGGATGGACGGCAAAACAATAATCAAGGTGAGTTAATCTCACTCAGCTGAATTTATATTTTAAATTTAAACAGTTAAATTTAAATAATTGATTGGATGATTGCATTGATTGATGTGCTATATATATATAGTAGTATATAGCAATATATACATATTGGCATATGTATATATTGGAGTTGTTGATATTCCCGCATTATATAGCGGATGAGACCCTATGCGCCGCATAATAGCGGATGATATTTTATAAAACCCATATACCGCGATATTCCACCTCGAAGTGGAATTGGTATTGTGCTAACGTCTGTGGATGCAGGGAAACAGGTTGGAGGGATCCAACTGGATTCCTCAAAATATTTAATTTTGTTTAAATATTCTGTGATATGATTGTTGATATCCTGTGATGATTTATATTGGATAATCTGGTTGGATTGAATTTCCCAGTATAATGAGTTATCAAAAGCAATTGAATTGGATTTTTGGAAAGAAATAAAGAATAAAATTTAAGTTAAGTAATTCTAGTGAATTCGAATAAATTAAATATGGAAAAGAGGAATTTTGAATAAACAGAGAAATATTGAATTTAAAGAAAATTTATGTCATATTATTTAAAGGAATAAATAATTTATTTTAATTCAATGTTTAGATGTAATTAAAAAGAAAGAAAGAATTTGGGAAATCTGAAACTTGTGTTTCGGTTTAAAGATTTTAAATCATAATGAGAAATAAAATCTGGAAGTTAATGAATTTGGAAATAAATGGATTAAGTAAGGAAATTTATTTCAAAGTAAAATAAATTGGGAAATCAATTATAAATTGATTTAAATACTTTGGGATTTGAAATTTAAAGAGAAATGAGATTTTGAAGATATAAACTGGGTTTATAAAGTGAAACGGAATATCAGTGGATATCAGAAAATATAAATTCAATGTGGGAATTTATAAAAGGATATGGATTTGGTTTAAAAATAAATGTTGATTTATTTTTAAAAGATGGGAATGAGAAGTGTATTTCTCTGGATAGCCAAGTACGTTTTCAAAGCAATTTGAAATATAAGTTAAAGGTTTTAAGTATGTTTTAAAAAGCATGTTTTAGGAAATTTGTCTTTTTAAATGTTAATTTCCCAAGTATTTTCAAAAATATATTATTGTAGTAATTATATAAAAGTGATTTGCTATTATGTTTTAAAGGGAGAAATGTAGTTTATATTTATAAAGTGGTTTATTTTAAAGTATATATTTTTAATAAAGTATTAAAGTAGTTTAATTTCAATGTTATAAGATATATTTAAAATAAAGTGTTTTTAAATTATTTTAAAATTAAAAGTATTTTGTACTTGGTGATCCAGTGGAAATAATTATTTGGGAAATGTTTTCCGTAAGCGGAAACTGTTTTGAAATTGTTTTCAAATGAGCTTTGAAAATTTGGAAATATATCTTGGAAAGATATTTGGGCAAATAAATAACGTGGGAAATTATTTATTGTGTGATGGTTGCTTGTGGATGTTAATTGATAGTTAAATAACCGACTATCAATATTGGCCAAATACGCTGATCGTTTCGAAGAGACCGGGATCGAGTTTCCGTATACCGGGATTCTAGGTCTGGAGACTCGAATACCACTTCGATTCGGTTTGTACGTTTCGTGTAACGTGTTCAGAGTCGAAGATGGAGCTGTGAAGTGCAAGGGCTAGTCGCTACTAATCCTGAGGATATTTCCAAAATGGATGTAGTAGGAATAGTGCCTTCGGTTCCGTTCGGACCCGGGACGGACTTGTATGGACGAATGCTTTCGTGACATCGTCAGGTGGACGATGGGCATTCTAAGGGATATGTTCTGAAAAGGTATCGTTTAGCCTCGAGCCTCATCAACCGGGAATGACTGAAAATCAGGGGTTATGCAGCAAGGCTTCGTGGGTAGCACCCACTTGAGAGTAAGGTCATCCCTGTCTAGATGTCCCTTTTATTTCGGCTTAGTGTTGCGGTTGCTGATCCCAACCGTGGGGTGATTTTATTTGGAATTATCCAGTAAGGGATGATTCCGGCCTTGTGTTGCAGGGGAGCGGGCGTACTCCTCGGTACTGTGATCTAGGCCACGTACTGTGACAGGTGGTACCCCAGTGCCTAGTCATTCGTTGGAAATCCATTCTCCCTACGTGCTTGTACGGTTTTGATTGTGCCCAACTATTGTTGAAATGTGAGATGCAAGCATTTCAGCTAGATTCTATTTTACTTTCTGTAGACACTATTATAATATCAGAGGATTTTGATATAAAGTGTTTTAGCTATCGTAAGGTTAAAACCCGACATGTTTATTTGTGGCGTGGTCTTACGAGATGCTTTTATTTTCAAAAGGATTTTTGAAACTTTAATAATCAATTTGAGTGTGATTTTCTCACGCTGGTTTTCCAGACTGACTCGGGTATTGTTTTATATGATGCTCGGGTCAGACCGAGTATTATAGGTTACAGGATATGATGCTGTGGAGCTCAGGAGATGAGCTGGATGGCGAGACGTATCTCCCGTACTTGTTTATATATATATATTCCGCTGTGTTGATTGTTGTACTCTGTTGTATTGAGGACATGATATGGTTATTGTCCAGTTGTATGTTATGTGTTCTCTGGTGTATACTCTGATGCTATATTATATAAAACTAATATAGTTTTGATTTGTGTAAAGATCTGTTAATATATTATATTTTATTCCGCTGCGATGGTTAGATTCTGATGTTGTTTTCTATTTTTCTTCTTCTACCTCTTCTTCTTAACTAAAATGGTTCGATTTTCCGGGTCTGGAAAGTCGGGTCGTTACATTCAGGCACAACAATAAGTTTTGTTAAAGATTTATATATATTGATATTTTAGTACTTTAGTTAAATTTATGTTATATATTTCAAGTTTTCATATATATGTATATATGGTTATATATATATATTTTACCTTAAGTATATATGCTGTAGTTTCTTACTCTGTCTTAGTAGAGATATATATGTATGTTAGTTTATATATAATCTATATATATGTAAGTTATAATGGCTGCATGTGTTGATAATATTAAACACAAGTTTATCGAGCTATGAATAGTCGTTGTATGTTTACATATATATATATATATATTAGTCTATTTACGTTAGTTTATGTAAGTATATATATAAGTTCTATAAAATATATATGCTTTTGCCTCCTTGGCTTGCTTTTGAGAAATATATGATCTAAGTGTTTGTTTATATAATGTAAGTATATATATATATATGATCTTTCCATTATATATATAAATCATATTATATTTTATAAGTCTAATTATATAAGTTTATGATAGGTCAGTTATATATAAGTTACATAAGTTTGTATATTATCTATTTAAGTTTATATATATAACTTTATATGTGTATATAAGTGTTCGTTATCCTGTTTATATATAATATGTTCATCTCAGTATATGCTTTATATATGTTTTGTTTACTGTAAGTTTATACATACCAGCTTATATATTAGTTATATATATTGTTGATTTCAAAGTATATATATAGGTTTATAATAATATTGACTTTAAATTTTTATGTGTATATATATAAAGTTGTTTATAATATGTAAATTATATATATATATATATATATAAATCTTATACATTCTGTTTGTATGTATATATGAGTTATAATATGACAGCTTAAATATGTTTAAAAGTATGTAAATTATATATTGGTTTTATATAAGATCTGTTTGCTTTTATATATATGAACTTATATAAGTTCTATATCATTTTGTTGTTTATGTATAGGTTTATATAGGTTGTACATAATCGGGTTAGTTGTATATATAGATTTATATAAGTGTATCTATGATCTATTTGGGTATATATATAGATTTTATTTTATAGGTGTTAAAGTTAAAATATTGATTTGAAATTATATATATTTTATTTTAAATATATGTTTTAAAAATTGGTTTTAGAGAAAAATTATAACATATATTTTGTTCAGCTTATATCAAGCTAATTCGATTTGTTCTCATCGATTCCTATCTATCAACTTTGTCCGTCAAATCTGTGTTCAGCTTACTTCGCTTTGTGATTGTTGTTTGAATTGGTCGATTGTCTAGATCGTGATCCAATTTGTAGCTTGTTGTGTATCAAATTCCTCCAGCCTCGGAAGGTGAGCAATCACTCACGATTAACATTCTTATATTTTTTAAATTTGATTTCATTTGAAACGACAATTGAAATATGTTGCTAAATTGAACTATTAATTATATATTGCTATATATGATATGCCATTATCTGTAACTGTTCACCCGTGACATATGACACCATATCCTGTTGTGTATTATATTTAATTTGTTACTGATGATATATGCCTGTGTTGATATGTTATATTATATTTGTTCTCACTCTGCAAGTTTCCTGTTAATTTAGAATTCCCTATGGGTTGAAATGATACATACCCGAACGATCTTATAGAATAGGAGAGAATCGTTATGGGTTGAAATGATAAACCCAAGCGATTTTCATTGATTATGAATTTTTGGGATTGCGGGTTGAAATGATATATACCTGTAAATATTTAAATTGCGGATTGAAATGATAAATATCTGTATCATATGACCATAGGATAGAAAATTATATACTGACACCATTGGTTTATATTTTGAAAAATGATTTCCAAAGTTTGAAAGGAAATATATGGGTTTTAATAAATATTGTTTTATATAATATTTATAAATGTAATTCCTATATATGCATAAAATTTAGATTTAAATTAATATGTTTTGGAAATTTTAATTTATAAGTTAGTTTTGAAAAATATAAATTTTAAGATTTTTTTATAGTTTTATTATTTTAAAAATATATAAAATAAGATATAATACAAAATACCATTAATAATAAGATTTAATTTAATAAAGTTTAATTTAATTAGTATATAATATGTTTTAAAATATTTATTTAAAAATTTATATTAGTATTTAAAATAGATTTATAACTTTAATAATAAAGATTTAATAAAGATTGGAAAGATAAATTAATGTGAATTTAAATTGGTTAATAATTGAAATTAAGAAAGAATTGATTTAAACTTATTTGTTTTGAGATTTTGAAAAGATATGATTATAACTTGATCTATAACTTGATTTGATAGAAAGTGATTAAATGAATATTCTCAATTTCGAATAAACTTAAGATTGAATATTTAATATTGATTTAAATATATAAATTGGGTTTTAAATAAATTGTTATAAAAATGGTTAAGGGAATAATTTCCAATTTGAATAAATTTAAAGTTAAATGTTGGAATATAAATGAAATTTATATTGTAAATGTTTGAATATTTAAACTTGAATCTTTGAACTTTAAATTACAATGGTTAAACTGGAATTGATTTAAATTGAATTTTCAAATTTAAGATGATTTGAATCGATTTGCGAAATTAGAGAAAACTATATTTTATTATATAAAGTATTTTAATATATAAACTATTTTAATACATAAACTATTTTAATTTATGACTATTCATTATATATATACTAATTTCAATATCTAAACTGTTTAAGTCGAAAGTGTTATGATTTCCCAAGTGTTATGATTTCCAAAGTGTTATGATTTTCGAAGTGTTATGATTTCAAAAGTGTTATGATTTCAAAAGTGTTATGATTTCAAAAGTGTTATAATTTTGGAAGTGTTACGATTTTGGAAATAAATATTATTTAAAGTGAATAATGATATCAAATTGATATGGGTTTTGAAACGAATATGATATTTTGATATGAAGTATGAACTATTTGAAATGAAATGACCACGGTGTGAAATAAGCGTTTGGTTGTTAAAGAGACTGGGATCAGATATTGTCATACTCTATGCCAATACCGAAAACCACTTTAACAACTGTGTACGTGGTGGAGATTCCAGAAATGAAGTGTAACAACCCGCTATTTTGGACCATTCAAATCGACAATAAATCCACACATGTCGGACTTGAATAATTCAAAACAATAGATTGTTAATTTAAATTTGGCAAAACTCAGAATATACGGTAAATAAATCAATCACAGAATCACAGACACAGAGAAATACAATAATACGCAGCGGAATAAATAAATAGTAGTTCATGAAGCTACTATATAAACATCAGAGTTAGAAATAAAATACAACAGAATATTTCAAATGCAGTGAAGTCTCCAGTACAACAGATGACCTCTCTGAACAAATCAACTGAAAAAACTGAGAACTGAATCGATAGTTGAATCTCCAAACGAAGCTTCAAACTCCAAAGGTGAGTCTCAAATACTGTATCACTCGGTCTGACCCGAGCGTAAAGCAAAACACAAAACACTCTAGTCAGGATTAACATTCTTATATCAATAAATCCAACTCAAGTGAAATATCAACTGAAATACAATTAACTTAAAGGATGTTTGGGATAACCATCCTCTAAGGATCCGCGGAACTATCTACAAGGTGGAAATATACATTATAACACCGTGGTCGTTCCAAATTAATTTATACTTCAAAACCAAAATATCATTTCATTTCAAATATATCTATTTTCCAAAATAGTATATATAAGTTAAATAATTTAAAAGTAAAGTATTTATAGTTTCCTTAAGTCTCACAAATTGCTTCACATCCACCCAAATTCCAAATTCAAATTTATTCAAAGCTAAATTCATCAATTCAATTTAGGTCTAAACATACCATTTAAATTTTCAATATATTTCAAAGATTTAATATTCAACATTTTCAAAGTTAAATTTAATAGTTTCATATAGTTATTGATTTAACTTTATTATTATTTAATCAGGGAATATTCACTTAATAAATTCAGTATCATTTGACTAGCCTTAAATTTCATTTTTACTAAATATTTCCTTAAATTTATTTAAACAAGAAATATTCATTAAATTATTTAAATCAAACCCAAGTTATAAATCATATCTTAAATATCAATTTCAATCAGTTTCAAATCAGTTTAATTAAAAAAAATTCTTTAATGAATAAAATTTCAACTAAATTCAAATTATCTTCCCAACCTTAACTTATTGAAATTATTACCAAAATCTATTTTGAAATATAAATTTTATACTTAAACATATTATATGTATTAAATCCATCTTAATTAAATTGAATATCATTATTAAATCTATATATATCATTACCACTTATATATAATAATTTAAGAATCAACCTTTATTAAAACCATATATTTCTTTCCAAAACCATAGAATTTATTTAAAAATATTTATATATGGATCAACGGTGTCTGTATATAATTTCCTATTTATGGTCAAGTGATACGGATATTTATCATTTCAATCCGTAAATTTTAAATACATACGGGTAGATATCATTTTGACCCGTAATCCCAAATTCAAATCAATTGAAAATTGCTTGGGTTTATCATTTCAACCCATAACGATTTTCTCCTATTCTAAAGTCCGTTCGGGTATGTATCATTTCAACCCATAGTGAATTCTATACTAACAGGGAACTTGCAGAGTGATAACAGATGATATAAAATATAACAACAGGCATATATTATCAATAACAATGTAATATAAACAACAGGATATGGTGTCATATCCCACATGTGAACGGTTATAGATAATAGCATAGATGACTATTTAAATAAATACAGCAGCATATTTCCATTGTTGTTTCAATTTAAATCAAATTTAATAAATATAAGAACGTTAATCGTGAGTGATTACTCACCTTTCGAGGCTAGAGAAATTTGACAAGGAAACGAGCTACGAATTCCAAAGCAACGCTGGATGGATATGATTCGATGAAGAAAACTGGCACGACGGATAACTGATAATGAGGAATCGATGGAACGATTAGGGTCAGTTTGACATAAATTGAAAATAGACATCAAAATAATATAAAAATTTCTAAATCATCATTCTTAACTCAAGCATTAAAAATCAAAGTTTTTTTATATACTTAAATTATTTCCCACAACAATTTCTTAAACACATATTATATCTATATACACACACATTCCAAAATCCATTGTTTTAGAATAAAACACAATTTATCTAAAACACCTACATTTACCTAAAGTCAGTACTCATCTTATATACCAGCTTTTAAGCATACTTAAAAATATACTGAATACATATCTTAGAATATGAACAGCTTAACAAGTATAAAATATGCAGACCTAAAAAAATTCATGCTGACGCCTAAAAAAATAAGATGTCGTTTTAAAACAAACCAAATATATAATACTTAAAATAGCTGATCAAAACAAAATAACTAAATATTTTAACTTTAAGAATGAGTTACAACACTAACAAAAAGTTTATTTTTCCTATTTAAACCAATGTTTATAAAACTCCTCACTAACTCAAACAAAATAAAAGTTTAAAGCAAAATTTTACACAAATTTCTTTACACGACAAAAGACTACTGCTCCCTAATATATACATATATTTATTAAAGAATCAAAACATTGATGTATAATAAAAATCAAAACTGTTATATATATCTAATTAAACACATTACTAATATAAAACTATAACCAATTTTAATATAACATACTATAACATAATTAATATATGCATGACTGGTAAAATTTGTATAACAAACATATTTAAAATTTATATAAGTTTATATATATTATATTAAAACGTACATATAAAAAATCAGAAAGCAAAGTATTGATATAAACGAAAATAGAATATATACTACCTTTATATATATAACAGATAGAACTCATAAGCAAAACAAAATATAAGTTTGTACATATATTAACCCAAAATAGAAAGCTCTGAGTTATATCTATATATACTAATGTATTTTGATCCAAAACTAACATATACATACAGTAAATTATATATATGTACTTTAAAATCATAAACAACAGTGATAAAATATACTATGATATAATATACTATACTATTATATGTAACACACGCATCATACAAAAAAAAGAAGCGACTTATAACACCATATAAAATGATTTGATAAAAAGAAATATATTATAACAAAACCATGCAAATCTTGATAACAAAACTGCATATTAACCCAAAATAAGTTTTAAAACAACTTACTTACTTATATAAGTATATAAATGAGGGAAAGGAAGCAGAAGGCTTGTTCTGGAATTGGCGAAGGCAGCGAGATCCAAGCGGCAAAAGATGAAGTAGCGATGCTTTTATTTTTATAATTTTTTTTGTCGAGTGAAAATATGAAGGTGGATTTGGCAAATTTATATTGAAAGCAGAGAACAAGGAGAGGGGGGAAGAAAAGAAATATATAAAATGGGTAGAGTGGAAAAACTGAACTGTCAAAAGGTTAAAAATGTTTCAGCGGTTAAAACAAGTAATGTAGGAAAAACGAATAGGCACAAATTGGGAAACGTATCACATAAATAATAAATATAAAGTAGCTTGTGAGGATTTTAGGCAATAAATATTCACGTTGATTTATACACGCAAATAAAATATGAGCTGCAGCCAAATCAAATAATGAAAAAAAGGAAAAACTTACGTACGTTATACGTTTCTTCAAGTGATCATGCAGAACAAAAGATAAAGGGAGTAATAAAGCTAGATGACCGTTTGAATTTGTACTGTTGGCAATCTAATAAATGAGAAGTAACATAAACACTTGATTGACGCAGTTTATTAAGCAATTGATATGCGTGTGCAGCACGTTTCAAAATTTAAAACCGAAGGGAAATTAACTGTCACAATTAAAGGTACTGATATAAATGTAAAGTAATGAATGATTTGCTGCAATGAAATAGCAACGATTAGAAGCATTGATTCAGGAAAGATTATTAAAGCAATAAATTTGATAAGACAAGAAGTTTTGAATTTTTTTTTTAAACGGAAGGAGATTGAAGAGTCAAAATAAATGCTTCAGGTAAGAGAAAAGAGAAATAATAGAAACGCACGCTAAAATTAAGCAGGTGGAATAATACACAAAGAAGGCAACGTATATTTCCTTCCGAAAGCAACGGAGAACCTGAAATATATAAACAAAATAATGGCAACGGTTCAATCCCCTTGATTTCAGCTGAAAAGCTATTTAATGCACTTTATAATTTGCTTGTAAAGAAGAGGAGCAGACAAAGAAAAGACACAGGTAAGGTAAGGAATATATATATAAAATTTGTACTAAATATGATACGTTTGTTGAAGCCAATAGCACCAAAAATCAAGGAATGAAAAAGGCAATAGGGAAAAGAACGGAACAAATAGAAATTAAACGTACCAAATTAAATATGAGCAGTTTTAAAAGCAATGGTCACCCATTGATTTAGCTGACAAATATTACATTTTTATTTTCAAATTTTATTGTTTAAAATTTCACACAATTTCAATTAATTTAATAAATAAAATCACTAAAAGTTTTGGGTTGTTACATGAAGTAGGATGGTTTGGTGACGATTCTATATGGTATTTACATAGCCCTGACTCCCGTGAGTTAGCTTGATGTGGCTAAAACAGGAGAAACGCCAGGCCAAGTGAGGTCATTCCTCCAATCGGACACATTTCTTCGATACCATTCAATTGCTTTTGTGATTTGATTGGGTGCACCTTTGATTTGGGAGTGTGTCACCAGGTGGGTGGTAGTAGCTGCTATGCGTTGCCACCAGTCCGGATACACAAATGGTATATCCACCCTGGCATTGCCTCGAGTGCCTTGTCACATGCCCTATCGCGCCTTCTACGAGTTTGTTTTGTGTCGTACCTATGGAGTGCTCCCTGATAGCCAACTCGCGAGTGGAGTTTAAAGTATCTGTATAGACTACGGCATTATATAAAATATGTTAAGGGGGATCTGGGTAACGCCTTAACGCTATTTTAATAGTTTACTTTACTTTAGACATATTATAATAGCGTATATTACTACATTGTAGATAGCTCCATGGATCCTAAGAGGATGGAAATCCCAAACATCCTTTAAGTTACTTGTATTTCAGTTGACATTTCACTTGAGTTGAATTTACTATATAATAATGTTAATCCTGACTCGAGTGTTTTGTGTTTTGCTTTACGCTCGGGTCAGACTGAGTGTTACAGCATTTGAGACTCACCTTTGGAGTTTGGAGCTTCGCTTGGAGATCCATCTATATTTATTCAGCCTTCAGCTATCCAGTCGTTTTGGTTCAGACTTGTCATCTATTTGTATTCGAGACTAGATTGTATTTGAGATATTCTGTTGTATTTTATTTCAAACTCTGATGTTTATATGGTAGCTCATGAACTACAATTTATCTATTCCGCTGCTTATTTTTGTAATACTCTGTGTCTGTAATTCTGTGATTGATTTATTTACTGTATATTCTGAGTTTTTCCAAATATAAATTAACAATCTAATACTTTGAGCAATTCAAGTCCGACATGTGCGGATGCGAAAGGTTCGAAATAGCGGGTCGTTGCATAACGCATAGCAGCTACTACCGCCCACCTCAAGACACACTCCCAAATCAAAAGGTGCACCCAATCAAATCACAAAGTAATAAAATGGTATCGAAGAAATGTGCCCGATCGGAGGAATGACCTCACTTGGCCTGGCATGGCTCTTGTTTTAGTCACAGCTAAGCTGACTAACGGGAGTCAGGTCTACGTAAATACCTCATACAGAATCGTACACCAAACCATCCTACTTCATTCTGGAATCTCCACCACGTACACAGTTGTTAAAGTGGTTTTCGGTATTGCAGAGAGTATGACAATATCTGATCCCGGTCTCTTTAACAACCAAACGCTTAGTTCACACCATGGTCAATTATATTTCACACATTTTATAGTTCATATCAAAATATCATATTCATTTCAAAATCATATCTCTTTCGCAATCATACTCACTTCCGAACTTAAACAGTTTAAATATCGAAATTAGTATATATCGCAATAGTTGTGAATTAAAATATTTTATATTTAAAATAGGTTATAGATTAAAATAGATTGTATATTAAAATAGTTTATATATTGAAATTAGTTTATATGTATTAAAATAAATTTTCAAATTTGAATTGTTTCTTCCAATTTCACCACTCAATTCAAATCAACAGTAGTTCCAAAATTCAATTTAAATCAATCTCAATTCTTGTTTCAATTACAAAGGTTAAAGGTCAAATTGAAATTCTCATTAAAACTGTTTAATATTTATATCAATTTCGATCCAGGTTTGAACTACAAATTTAAACCACTTCAAATTCAATAGGTTTCAAAGTTTAATTATTCAAACATTTACAATAACCAAACTTAATTAATTTTATTTATATTTCATAATTCAACTTTTTAATTCCATTTAAGTTTGAAAAATTCACTTAATCATTTTAATAACCATTTCAATAAAATCTCGTATTACAAAATATCCAATTTCAATTCTATTTAAAGTTGAAATATTCATTTAATCACTTTTTATCAAATCAAGTTATAAAATCATACCTTTTAAAATCTCAAATCAATAAGTTCAAATCAATTCTTATTTAATTCAATTATTAACCAATTTAAATTCCAAGTCAACATTAATTTATCTTCCCAACCTCTATTATTAAAGTTATTAAATATCTATTTTAAAATATTAATATAAATTTAAATATAAATAATTAAACATAATATATACCGATTAAATTAATTTTATTTTTAAATCTTATTATTAAGTTTATTTTATATATAATCTCATTTTATATATAATTTTAAAATAATAAAATTATAAGTAAAATCTTAAAATTTATATTTTTAAAAACTAACTTATAAATTAAAATTTGCAAAACATATTATTTTATAATATAAAATTTATACATATATAAAAATGGCATTTTTATAATATAATTTAAAAATCAATATTTATTAAAACCCATATATTTCTTTTCAACCTTTGGAAATCATTTTCAAAATATAGACCAACGGTGTCCATATATAATTTTATATCCTATGGTCAAGTGATACAGATATTTATCATTTCAATCCGCAAATTAAATATTTACGGGAACTCGCAATCCTGGAATTTAAAATCAATGAAAACCACTTGGGTTTATCATTTCAACCCATAACGATTTTTCCCTAATCTATAGAATCGTTCGGGTAGGTATCATTTCAAACCATAGGGAATTTCTAAACTAACAGGGGACTTGCAGAGTGAGAACAAATATGATAATAATATAATATATCAACAACAGGAATATGTCATTAGTAACAAATTAAATATAATATATACAACTGGATATGGTGTCATATATCATAGGTGAACAATTGTAGATGATGGCATATCATATTTAACAATTAAATAACTAACAATTCAAATTTTACAGCATATTTCAATCGTCATTTCATGTGAAATTAAATCACTAAATATAAGAATGCTAATCATGAGTGATCGCTCACCTTTCGAGGCTAGAGAAAATAGGATAAGCACACGAATAAGCGACGAATCAAAGCAACTAGCTACTGTGATCAATTCTGGACAACGGCGAAACCAAAAGCAAAGCACGATGAACAGGATTTGATGGAAATCAAATACATATATATATGTCTCACTTTTTTTCAGCATTCAAATTTAAAACACATTTTAAAAATAAATCTTCATATTATAATTTAAAATTAATATTTAATAAAAACCCATATTTTCACAATTCTTCAAATAAATAATTAAACACATATATATATTAAAGTTATTACAAAAATCTATTTTAAAATATTAATATAAATTGTAAATAGATATTTAAAATTCATATACAAATATATATAGGTAACAAAAATATATATACAAATGTAATAGATATGCAAAATGTATATCCTTTCTAAGTATATATAACAGATATAAGTAACAAAATATATATAACATATATAACCAAAAATATATACAAATGTAACAGAATGAAAAACAACAGAAGGGATGACAATAGTGAGAAGGTGAGGAACGTGCTGCTGACGATGAGGGAGAGGCCAATATGGATGGCGAGTCGCGGGGCATGAATGGGTGGCGAATGGTTGGAACTAGGCTACTCGAGTTGGATGATCGGTTGTTTTTATGGATTCGGTTCAAGGAGGCTACGGCAAGGCGGTTGCTATGTGGGCGAGGGTGGCCTCCAGGTTTTGGCACTCGGTAAAGGCTTTGGTGACGTGTGGGAGGTCAGGGGAGTTTGGTTTGGTTCAAGGCTGACACGCGGAGGGTGGGTAGCAGGTGAGTGAATCGAGTTGCGGAGGAAGCGGGTTTGAGCGAGGCCAGAGAGGATGGGATGTTGTGTGGTTGTTCAGATCTAGTGCAGGAGGCATTGGAGGCTGACGTGGCAGGGAGAGCGGCTGCTCTGTGTGGAACAGGCTGTGGTGATGGTCGGCTACAAGTTGCTAGGTGGGGGGCGTGGTGTCAAGGTGGGCATGGCGTACGGGTGAGGGATAAAGGCGGAACTGGTCATTGATGTGGTGCAAGGGGGCGGAGCTTCGGAGAGGGAGGCGGGTCAGAGGATAGCAAGGGAAGGCAGAGCGGTTGATGGTGATGTGGTGGCGGGAAGGCTGAGGCCGAGCATGGTGAGTGGCCAAAAAGGAGGAAGTGCAGGCATGCTAATATTTTTAAAAGCTTTGATGAATTTTTTTTATAAGAAAAGAATAAGAAAGGGAAGAGAGAAAGTTTTTGAAAGGAAGAGGAGGCGCCCAACTGTCGCTCGGCAAATGTATATAGCTTTTCACATTTTCTTTGGTCTTTTTATTATTATTATTAAGAGGAACGAATCATAGGAAAATTGAAAGGGCGGAGGAGATCATGGATCAGGCTTGCCATCGAAAACGGGAACAAGCAGTATCATTCAAATATGAATATAATTTTTATATTATTATTCGATCGAAGGAAATAGATCACAATGAAAACGGAGAGAAAGAAGTAGGAACCAGGAAAATAAATTAACCGATGGGAATAGCAAAGGCTAAGAGAAATTTCTGGAAATATAAAGGCTGCTGTCAATTGGTTTCTCTCAGAACAAACAAAAGGACATAGGGAAACCAAATGACTCGAAACAGATACTAATACGGTTAATCGTTTCACCGATTTCGCCCCGTACTGGACGTCAAAATGCACAAATGGATATACTGCGGAGATCAGCACGACGAGGCGAACAGAATGGTATAGAGATATAAGGATACGATCATCATATCAAAAGTCGATATTCGCTGCCAAAATGCTGCTAAAACGTCGAAAATAATATAAACGGAGCTAGAGCAGTCCAAATTTGACGAAACGAAGTATGACGTCTCACTCAGAAAATGATAAACATTTTTCCTATATAAAAATATTCAGATTTCAAAAATATTTTATTACCCAATTTAACTGATTTAAATTTAAAAATTGAAATTAGACAACAAAACAAACTTGTATATTTTCTGATGAAAATCTAACATTTGCTACATTTAAATAGACGTATTCCAAATATCAAATTTTCATTATAAAATTTTATTGTTTAAATTTCACAAAAAAAATTTAGTTAATTACGGTATAAAATAGTTAAAATTTACGGATCGTTACATCTTAGTATGGGTGTCTTTCGTAGACACCATTACCTTCTATGTAGGAAGCTATATATGTCTTCCGGATCCACTGTGGTTGCTTTGTGCAACTTTCATAGATACCATTGGCTGCTGTGTAGGGAGTTATATAGCGGCTGGTCCACAGTAAGGTCTATGGAGTAGCAGGCTGATCAAAAAGGGTAGAATTAGGGTTACATCCTAATTACAGGATTATGAATTCAGCCTAATCAAAGCAGAAATCTAGAACAAATGAAAAAAATCAAAGTTAACCTATCGTATAAATTGAGAAATATTTAATCGTACTTATTTTCAGTTTATTTCTTTCCTATTTCCTTTTATTATCCTTCTTTATGCTAGAACTATTGTAGAGTCTATTACTTTTATCTTGCTTAAAGACTCTAGTAATTACTATCATTCACCAGACTTTTAGTCTGACCCACTCCTCTATTTTCCCCTTTCCCCACCCATAGGCAATCAAGGGAGAAGTCAGTAGATTGTAGTTACTTAGAGATTTCTTAGAGGAGTTTACTACCATGTATTTCTTTTCTTTCAGCTTTTGTTCTTTCTATGTACTGGCTTATTATGAGGGATATTATGTACTCTGATTTTGAGACTATGAATTTTTTTAAGACATGATGGTTTTTAAGATATGGATGTTTTATTTGGTATTTGACTTATTTATGAAGCAATTATGAAAGTTTATTTTAAATAAGTTATTATTCTAGTTTTCGTTGTTTTTACCTATTTTTGTCTTGTGAATCTTAGTCTCTGTTTGTTTTTTATACCAACAATGCACCACACCTTTTGGGTATATTAAAGGGTGTGGGGTGTTTCGATTTATGTTCAGACTTTGTCAGTTGCTTATGTATTAGCAGACTTCTATGTATTTAGGATATTTTTTGTATTTGCTTTAGACTCTGATGTTGTAGTAGCTTCATGAACTACTATTTATCTATTCCAGTGCGTATTGTTGTATTACTCTTTGTCTGTGATTCTATGGTTGATTAATTTACTGCATATGCTAAGTTTTGCCAAGTATAAAATAACAATTTGTTGTTTTGAGCAATTCAAGTCTGACATGTGTGGTTTATCATCTATTTGAATGGTTCAAAATAGCCGGTCATTACAGTTGGTATTAGAGCTTTGGTTTAAGCAACACATAGTTTATGGAGTAAAAACTCATTAGAAATATGGTAGCAATACCCTAGAATGAGTAGAATCAATTACAAAATCATCCTTCCTTTCGAGCCTATCTTCTTAGTTATGATTCTCTTTGATTAGGGTTCCTCTAAATTTGAATCTCTATCTTTGTTCTAAAATCCATTTTTGAATCATCCTATGAGAGAGCGTTTTTGTTAGGTTATAAAAATTGTTTTATATTGTATGGTTTATTTTGTTAAGTATGATTATATTTTATACATAAAAGTATAATTTTATGAAATTAGATAGTTAAATGAATTGGTTGTTAGAAATGATAATACTAGATTATCATTTGTTGTTTTGTTAACATTCCTAAACCGGTAACTATGGTTGTAAGTTATAAGGAGATGAAATTTTATAAACATGGCTTATAAATCTGATTTGCAAATGAAATAAAATTATTTGTGGATTAGAAAATTTAATTTTTGGTGCTTTTCAAAATTTGGTTTTCAAAGTTTTGAAAAAATAATAATATTATTTGAAAGTATTTTTGAGTAGAAATTGTTTCCAAAAGAATATTAAAAAGAAGCAAGTCAGTACTCTCCTCTTTTGTCGCTGTAAAATAATTTCGGTGATGACTGCAGCATCATCGACATTCATTTTCGAGTCTCAAAGTGGAGGAGACCACTTAGTAACTTTGCTACACTTTTGTTTTGAAAATTAGATTTTGATTTGAATTTCTTAAGTATGATTTGATATACAAAAGTATATATGAATATATTTATTTCAAAATGGTTTGAAGTGAAACAGAAATTAAACTCTTAAGTTTATGTTAAGTAATGGTTTTCAATTATTGAAATAAAGTAAAATTTTTGAATAATTAGAGTGTCTAAAATGAGAAATGAAATTGAAACAACTTGAAACAGTTGAACTGGGATAAAATTAATTTTTATAATACTCAATTGCATTCTAAAACATATATAACTTCCCCGAAATATTTAAAAAGTTAAGATGTTAACATGAATATGAAATTGAAGGGTATATAAGAGGAAACTTAAGTAATAAAAATGTTCAAACTAAACTTTGCTTAATAAAAATATTATAAATAAAAGGTAAATTGTATAGTGCTCAATTACATTCTGAAATAGTAAAAAAAACTTATCAGAAAAAAAGGTTTGAATGTTAATGGGAACATGTAATTGAATTGTATACAATATAAAATGTAAGTAATAAGTTGTCCAAAATGAAATTTGTTAAGGAAAGTTATAAATAAAAATTGAGTTGTTATAATGAATTTTTATACAATTAATCTATGTTATAAGAAATGTTAAGTGAAATAAATTGAATAACAAAAAGAGAATGCTATTTAAGTAAATGAATATGAACTTAAGAAACTAAACAAGTAATAAATAAATTTATATTTTGTAAACTGTTTGTGATACAAAGATAAATTACAAAGAATGGTTGAAACAGAATTATGAAGTGAAATTAACTTAAGTGAAGTCAAATGGATTAAATAAGTGAAATGAGTTAAATAAAATAGGATTTGTTTTGAAATAAAAAAATAAAAATAAAAATAAATAAGCTTAAGTTATAAAGATAAGGTGAATGTAAATAAATTATGAATGAAAGTTAATTATGTAGAGATGTAAGAAATTTGGAACATATAAGTTATAACTTGAAACTTGAAAAAAAAAGTAAAAACCAAAATAAGAATGTGGTTAAACATTTTGGATAGGCAAAAGAAAATATGGAATGTTGATATTAAACTTAAGTAAATTTGTATGATGGTTAATTAAGTGATATTGACATTAAAGGAAATTTGAATGTGAAAGAGAATAACAAATATGATTGTAAACGAATGTAAATAAATAGGGTGAACATAATAAACGTTAATAATTGAATGTAAGTTAATTGGACGTAATAAAACGAAAATTAATGGAATGAAAATTCATTGAATATGAATAAGTAAGCATGAATTTTTTTTTGTAACGAATGTTAATAAATTGAAAGTAAATCAAGTGAATGTAAACTAATTAAATGTGGATGTAACAAATGTAAATAATTGAAAAAAAAATCAATTGAATGTAAATACATTCAATTGGAATCACTCAATGCGAATGCAATGAATATTGATTGATCGAATAAAAATGGATTGAAATTAAGTTAGTTGAATGTAAATCAATTAAAATCGAATGAATTGAATATAAATCCATTGAATGATTAAAGTGATGAATAATAATAAGTGAATGTTAATCAATTAAGAAGTAAATAAGGTGAATTGTGACGACTGCCCATGACCCCCGCACTTAACATAGGAATAGTGCGCTGTAAAGTGTTCCAGGCAGCCATGGACGGTTGCCAAGGTTAAGTTAAAACAGCAGAATCTATCGTATAACTCACGGCGCATGGATAAAAATACAATAGAAAGTATATATAGTGAAGCTTTACAGAACAGAATCTCTATTAAACCTCATAATAGTTTGGTACAATATCTGAATAGTCAATACATCACGCCTCACTACATATCACTCAGAGAATATACAAGCAGCGGAACATCCAGTACATATAGTAAGAAACTAATATGCAAGCCTCCAGCTCGTCTTCGTCATCAGCATCGTCGGTCACTAAGAACAGCACCTGTCACATGCTACCTAGTCTGCCCATCCCAAAATGGATGAACAGCCCAAGGTAATAAGAGTGGAACATAAAACCTTGAGTCAGACAACAGTCTTAGTGAGCGGTAAATTAACTAACAACATACCAGAAGAGCATAAAGGTAAAAGGAATAGGAATCCAACCCTCCCACTCCACCTCTTTCTACAGTGATAGCCCCCAGACACACAAAGCAGAAATAAACATAGCAATGCAGACATTTAAAGTAAAGCAATTATCACTCGAGTCAAGGTCGGTGTTTTCCAAGTACAAACCCCCAAGGCCTAAACCAAGATCAGATAAGCACCCAGAAAACATCGCTCTTGAGACCGAATGACGATACAACCAAACATCCATGACTCTGGCTATCACTGTTATCATTGCCTCGATACCACCGTTATTTGAATGACCGGCACATTCTTTCAGCCGTCCGTCAAGGGTTAATGGCAACCCCGGTTCTAGACAGAACTCCGCACGTCGTCGCAGCCCGTGCCTAGGACTATCGAATCTGCCCAGAGTACTCGACTACAATCATAGTCTTTAGGGACTATCGAATCTGCCCAGCGTACTCTTGCTTTGAGTCTGCTAGAACCTTCAACAACGATGAAATCTCAGCCTTCTAGTCATCCTCCTCGACGACTATTTCCATACTAGCTCAAGCGCCTCTCGAGCAAACCATTATCCTCAAACCCGAACCATTTCACCGAGTTATCAACATGCTTGGAATGATCCCGTCTGGATTAAACCAAGGCTATCTCACATCATGCCTTGCTTCATCTCGTCATAGCAAAGCCTCATCTCAACACCATCATCAAATCTATCCATATGAGCTTTATCATCCGCGTCATATGTCACGAGCAGCTTTTCTCATTCAAGAGCCTTTCCCTTAGCTTTTGAATCATCTTCGACCAACTGGTTTATAACAATCAATCAAATCAATCATTAATCTAAGTAATCAATCATTCAAACATGATCTAATAAACAATTATAACAATAATGGCAATCTTGTAAATAAAGAGTCCAAATCTAACAAGCATGAATTATGAGCAATATCTCTACAACTTGATGAATGAACTTACATAGGTTAACATGTAGTAAAAATGGATGTCAAATCATCATGAACAATAGATCTATACTTAAGTTTATGAAAATGCATGGAAATCACTATTTTAACACATAATCAAGTCAACAATCCGATATACTCCTTTGGATCCGTGTGAGAGACAACCACCACTCACCAAATCACCTAAACACCTTAAAAGCAACACACTTCAGATCTGGACAGCAAAGGATCTAACTCGATCTACCAAAATTCCGCTTCAAACAATGAAATCTCCCTTCGAAGAATGAAGATCTTCAATCTAAGCTCTTGGATCTTCGATTTGATCTTCGATTTGGATGGAAGGAATCACAAGATTAGAGTGGAGAAAAGAAGTGAAGAAGTGTAGAACTCGAGCTCTCAAAATAGCAGCACTTCGTCGCTTCAAAATCCGGATCCCAAAAAGTGAGGCGAGGACGTGTATTTATAGGCATATCCTTAAGTCGTTTGCTCGCTTTTAAGTCATCCACGACTTAAGAAATCCCACGACCTACGACTCATAAAACTTACGACCTAAAACCCCACGACTTAACTGAGATGCGGCTTAGCGACTTAACAAAAGTCGCGACCTAACACACACACGGTCTAGCAAACCCTACGACTTAACTGGGATGCCGATCTAATTATACTCACGACCTAGCGACTTAAATACCCCTGCGACTCAACGACTTAATGACAACGCAAGTGCACGACTTACGACTTAACAAAAATGTGGCCTAACGACTTAACTGGGTTTCGACTTAACCACTTTAGCGACTCAGGCCTACTACAGAAATGTCCTAACGACTTAAGCACCCACGCGACCTAACATAAGTCGTCTACGACTTAACTAAACACGCCATAGCAAGCTCAACGACCTAACACCTTAACTCGTCCACGACTTAACTTCCTTAAGTCGTTAACTCACTCAACCCCTAGGTCGCTAACTGCTACCACCAACTTCCTTAGGTTTTTGCCGACCTATCCTCCTTAAGTCGCTAACTCGCCCAGTCCCCTAGGTTGCTACTCTTATGCCGCTGACCCTTAAGTCTCCTACTCTCTTAAGTCGCCAACTTCATAAATCGGTCAATTCCTTAAGTCGTCTACCCTTCTTAAGTCGCAACTTCTTTAGGTCACTCCACGACTTAAGCTACCACACGACTTAACTTCTAGACGTCATAACCTCTGAACGACTTAACAACACTAACAACCTAATACAACAGTTTTACGATCTTTCGATCCGTAAAAATACGGGTCATTACATTCTCTCCCCCTTAGGAATTTCACCCTCGAAATTCCAAACAAACAAGAGCAATCAAAAACTATTTCGCATGCCTACCATCCATAGCAATCAACAAACCATGCGTCCAATTCTAGCCTAGCATGCAGAATTCTAAAACTAGAACAAGTTACAATGTCGTGAGATGACATGACACCTTATGGCCATACCTTGAAGAGTTCAGGATGAGCTTCCTTCATACTCTATTCCACCTCCCATGTACAGTCGTTATCATCATCACTCCATTGTATCTTGAGAAACCTAATTACCTTCCTCCTAAGCTGTTTCGTGTCAGTTTCCACAACACGAAGCGGCTTACGAGGTCTCTTATCGACTAGGTCAACCTCTAAATCTTCACAGCTATCAGCAGAAACCACTGTATTCGAGTCGTGCACATACCTCCGTAGATACGATACATGAAAAACATTATGCACACTCGACATCTTTTCTGGTAACTCCAATTTATAGGCGAGCTTTCCAATTCGCTCGATGATCGGGAATGGTCCAACAAATCTCGGAATCAATTTTCCTTTCTTCCCGAATCGAATAACATTCTTCAGTGGAGAAATCTTCACAAAAACCATATCACCTACGTCGAATTCCAAATCCTTACGACGCTTATCAGCATAACTTTTCTGTCGGTCTTGGGCTGCCTTCATTCGTTGCCGAATGATCCCTATGCAATCTGAAGTCTGTCGAATCATTTCTAGCCCAAGTATCAGCTTTTCTCCTGTTTCTAACCAACATGTCGGAGAGTTACACGGTCTTCCATACAATGCCTCATACGGTGCCATACCAATGCTTGACAGGTAACTGTTATTATACGAAAATTCCACCAAATGAAGGTGATCTTCCCATGATCCTCCGAAATCTAAAACACAAGCTCTAAGGAGATCTTCCAAAACTCGGCTGACTCTCTCGGTCTGACCATCTGTTTGGGGGTGATAAGCTGTACTCAAACACAACTCGGTTCCCAAAACTTCCTGGAAGCTCTTCCAAAATCCACTAGTGAACAATGGGTCTCGATCGCTCACTATACTTTTCGGAATACCATGGAATCGAACTATCCACTTAACATACAGCTCAGCCAACTTTGATGCAGTCCTAGTTGATCGAACAGGAATGAATCTTGCACTCTTAGTCAGACGATCTACGATGACCCAAATCCCTTCATTTCCCGTTCTTGTTCTAGGTAGTCCATCGATAAAATCCATCGATATTTGCTCCCACTTCCATGTAGGAACTTCTAATGGCTGAAGCAGTCCACTTGGCTTCTTCTGCTCGGCTTTTACCAACTGGCAGTTCATGCACATGGAAATAAAATTTCCAACATCCTTCTTCATACCTTCCCAGTAATAGGTTCTCTTCATATCCCGATACATCTTATTTCCATCTCGATGAATTGTCAACTTCGAGTGATGACTTTCCCTCAGAACTTCATTTCTCAATTCATCTATATCGGGAACAACTAGTCGTCCTTGCTTCCGAAGCCAACCCTCTCGATCGACCTCGAATCCTTTATCCTTTTCTAGGTCCAATCCAGATTCCAAATCACGAATAATCTTGACAAGCTTATCGTCTCGCTTTTGGCTCTCGCCAATTCTTTCCACAAGAGTCGGTCTTATCGATAAGTTTGCCAACATCTCAGGTTCCAATTCACATCTGGGCCTGAAGTCAAATCCAGCTAAATACTCGAGATTCTTCCATTCTGAAAACATGGCTCCCAATCCTGCATGTCTTCGACTTAACGCATCTGCCACTGCGTTACCCTTTCCCGGAGTATAGGCTATACCGAAATCATATGATGCCAAAAACTCTAGCCATCGTTGCTGCCTAAGATTCAAATCCTTTTGGGAGAAAAGATACTTCAACGACTTATGATCTGTAAACAACTCGAATCGAACTCCCAATAGATAATGTCTCCACATCTTCAGAGCAAATACAATCGCTGCCAACTCCAAATCATGAGTCGGATAATTCCTTTCATGTGGCTTTAGTTGTCGACTTGCATACGCAACAACTTTACCCTTCTGCATCAGCACTACTCCAAGTCCAGTACCATATGCATCGGTGTAAACCACCATCTCATCATTTCCACTTGGAATAGTCAAAACAGGAGCACTTGTCAATCGCTCTTTCAGAATTCCAAAAGCTTGCTCACACTTAGCATCCCATCTGAATACTTGATTCTTTTTCGTCAATCTTGTCAATGGTGCAGCCACCTTGGAAAAGTCTTTGATAAATCGACGATAGTATCCTGCTAATCCAAGAAAACTTCTCACATCAGATGCATTCTTAGGTCTACTCCAATCCTGGATTGCTGCTATCTTGGCGGGATCAACCGCTATACCACTTCCAGAGATAATATGGCCTAAGAACCTCACTTCGCTCTTCTAGAAGTGACACTTCGAAAACTTAGCCTTTAGCTGATGTTTCCGTAAGATTTCCAAAACAATACGCAAGTGCGTCTTGTGCTCTTCTTCAGTTCTGGAATAAATCAAAATATCATCCACGAACACTAGTACGAACTTGTTCAACTGATCTCTGAACACTCTATTCATAAGATCCACAAAATATGCTGGCGCATTGGTCAATCCAAACGGCATTACCAGCCACTCAAAGAAACCGGATGGTGTCCTGAAAGCAGTCTTTGGCACACTATCCTTAGCCACTCTTAACTGGTGAAATGCCGTTGCCAAATCCATCTGAGAAAACACCTTAGCTTCATGAAGCTGATCAAACAAGTCATCTATTCTCGGCAATGGATACTTGTTCTTCTTAGTCACTTTATTCAGCTTACGATAATCCACACACAACCTCAATGATCCATCCGCTTTGGTTACAAACCCAACTGGTGCACCCCATTCGGACACACTACGCCGAATGAATCCTTTCTGTAAAAGATCATCAACTTGCACCTTCAACTCTTTCTGTTCCCTAGGCCCCATCCGCATAAGAGGCATCACAACAGGTCTGGCTCCTTCAACTAAATCGATACGAAACTCGATCTCCCTATGCGGCGGTAACCCTTTGACCTCATCAAAGACATCCTAAAATCCATTAGCGATTGGCAGCAATGACAGTCCATCCCGTGGAACAACCAGCGAATACATGAAGCTCATGAAGACGCCTTCCTCATGCTTACATCGTAGCACAACCTTTCGCCCTTCCACATTCTCGACTGTCACCTCCAACCTTTCACAATCAACCTTTGTTGCATACTTCCTAAGCCAGTCCATACCCAAAATAATTCTGAACCCCGCAAAGTTCAGAACAAAACAATCACAAACAAAAGAGCAATCATGACTCGATACAATCAGACCACGGCATAGCATACACAGACAAGACGAACCCCCAACTGGATTAGTCACAACCAATGGTCTATCAACGATATCCGGTTCTAAACCAAACCGGCCTACCAGTTCATTACAAACAAAAGAATGCAACGCCCCAGTATCAAATAACACTCTAACGGGAACACCACATATGGAAAGAGTACCTTGAACGATCACACTTTTTCCTTTCTCTTCTGCAGTAGGAGCTTTTGAAGATGATGGAACAGCCCCCAAAGCATAAGCTTGCACAATCTGCTTGTCCTTTCGCGGTTCTGGGCAATTCTTCCTGATATGCCCCGGCTTGTTACAGTTGTGGCACTTCACCGGCACCTTCGGATTCTTACAATCTCTGGAGAAATGGCCCTTCTGCTGACAATTGTAGCAGGTCACTTCGCCTTTCGGCTTCTTCTGGCCATCCTTACCCTTTTGCTGCTGCTGCTTCCTCTTCTTGTTTCCACCCTGCTGTGGTTTCGACTCTTCCTTGGTTATAGAAACAACAGATCCCTCTTTAGGAAACAGATTCTCGTGCCTGAGAGCCTTCTCCACAAGCTTCTCAAATGAATCGTCTAAATGATCCACCAACTGCCTTCCAAGATAACTGTCCAAGCCTGTCACAAACTTCTCATTCTTCTGATATGAAGATTCAATATATGACCGGGCATACTTGGACAAGGCTTCAAACTCAAAAACATACTCAAGAACTGGTCTTCCACCTTGCTTGAGCTCCACAAACTTCTTGAACAGAACAGATTTCTGAGCTGTAGAAATGAACTTAGCTTCAAATCTGGCTTGGAATTGCTCCCAAGTAATTTCTTCCTCCGGAGTGTCAATGGTGATAGAGTTCCACCAATCAGAAGCTCTTCCTTGAAGTTGTCTTGATGCTAGCTTCCTTTTGGTTGCATCCTCGATTCCCAAGTCACCAAAGATCCTTCTACAAGCATCTATCCATCTCTGGACTTCAATGGTTGAATCTGTTCCCAAGAAAACCTTTCCTCCAAGAGCAGTATAATCTTTACACAGCTTGGCAAAATCCACCGGTTTTGGAGTTTGAACTTGAACCCCAACATCTACTGATAGCCCCGGAGATGGCATCCTTCTCATGATCGAAGTCATCATAGCCTCGAACATAGCAATGTAATCAGCAGGCCCCTTAGTAGCACGGCCTTCCCTAGCAGCCAGTCTCCCTCTTCGACTCATTCTTAATATCTATAAAAATGAATGATCAATACACCTTGAGAACAACCGCATAAAGGACTCACATACTTCTAAGCTACTATATTATATATAGTAATCATCCATCAAAATACAATTACGTCTCTCATACGTAGTTACATCAGCGAGCGTTGGGTAAAATCGATTAACCAAAGCTCTGATACCAAATGTGACGACCGCCCATGACCCCCGCACTGAACATAAGAATAGTGCGATGTAAAGTGTGCCAGGCAGCCATGGACGGTTGCCAAGGTTAAGTTAAAACAGCAGAATCTATCGTATAACTCACGGCGCATGGATAAAAATACAATAGAAAGTATATATAGTGAAGCTTTACAGAACAGAATCTCTATTAAACCTCATAATAGTTTGGTACAATATCTGAATAGTCAATACATCACGCCTCACTACATATCACTCAGAGAATATACAAGCAGCGGAACATCCAATACATATAGTAAGAAACTAATATGCAAGCCTCCAGCTCGTCTTCGTCATCAGCATCATCGGTCACTAAGAACAGCACCTGTCACCTGCTACCTAGTTTGCCCATCCCAAAATGGATGAACAGCCCAAGGTAATAAGAGTGGAACATAAAACCTTGAGTCAGACAACAGTCTTAGTGAGCGGTAAATTAACTAACAACATACCAGAAGAGCATAAAGGTAAAAGGAATAGGAATCCAACCCTCCCACTCCACCTCTTTCTTCAGTGATAGCCCCCAGACACACAAAGCAGAAATAAACATAGCAATGCAGACATTTAAAGTAAAGCAATTATCACTCGAGTCAAGGTCGGTGTTTTCCAAGTACAAACCCCCAAGGCCTAAACCAAGATCAGATAAGCACCCAGAAAACATCGCTCTTGAGACCGAATGACGATACAACCAAACATCCATGACTCTGGCTATCACTGTTATCATTGCCTCAATACCACCGTTATTTGAATGACCGGCACATTCTTTCAGCCGTCCGTCAAGGGTTAATGGCAACCCCGGTTCTAGACAGAACTCCGCACGTCGTCGCAGCCCGTGCCTAGGACTATCGAATCTGCCCAGAGTACTCGACTACAATCATAGTCTTTAGGGACTATCGAATCTGCCCAGCGTACTCTTGCTTTGAGTCTGCTAGAACCTTCAACAACGATGAAATCTCAGCCTTCTAGTCATCCTCCTCGACGACTATTTCCATACTAGCTCAAGCGCCTCTCGAGCAAACCATTATCCTCAAACCCGAACCATTTCACCGAGTTATCAACATGCTTGGAATGATCCCATCTGGATTAAACCAAGGCTATCTCACATCATGCCTCGCTTCATCTCATCATAGCAAAGCCTCATCTCAACACCATCATCAAATCTATCCATATGAGCTTTATCATCCGCGTCATATGTCACGAGCAGCTTTTCTCATTCAAGAGCCTTTCCCTTAGCTTTTGAATCATCTTCGACCAACTTGTCTAAATCCAACAACTAATCAACTGGTTTATAACAATCAATCAAATCAATCATTAATCTAAGTAATCAATCATTCAAACATGATCTAATAAACAATTATAACAATAATGGCAATCTTGTAAATAAAGAGTCCAAATCTAACAAGCATGAATTATGAGCAATATCTCAACAACTTGATGAATGAACTTACATAGGTTAACATGTAGTAAAAATGGATGTCAAATCATCATGAACAATAGATCTATACTTAAGTTTATGAAAATGCATGGAAATCACTATTTTAACACATAATTAAGCCAACAATCTGATATACTCCTTTGGATCCGTGTGAGAGATAACCACCACTCACCAAATCACCTAAACACCTTAAAAGAAACACACTTCATATCTGGACAGCAAAGGATCTAACTCGATCTACCAAAATTCCGCTTCAAACAATGAAATCTCCCTTCGAAGAATGAAGATCTTCAATCTAAGCTCTTGGATCTTCGATTTGATCTTTGATTTGGATGGAAGGAATCACAAGATTAGAGTGGAGAAAAGAAGTGAAGAAGTGTAGAACTCGAGCTCTCAAAATAGCAGCACTTCGTCGCTTCAAAATCCGAATCCCAAAAAGTGAGGCGAGGACGTGTATTTATAGGCAGATCCTTAAGTCGTTTGCTCGCTTTTAAGTCGTCCACGACTTAAGAAATCCCACGACCTACGACTCATAAAACTTACGACCTAAAACCCCACGACTTAACTGAGATGCGGCTTAGCGACTTAACAAAAGTCGCGACCTAACACACACACGGTCTAGCAAACCCTACGACTTAACTGGGATGCCGATCTAATTATACTCACGACCTAGCGACTTAAATACCCCTGCGACTCAATGACTTAATGACAACGCAAGTGCGCGACTTACGACTTAACAAAAATGTGGCCTAACGACTTAACTGGGTTTCGACTTAACGACTTTAGCGACTCAGGCCTACTACAGAAATGTCCTAACGACTTAAGCACCCACGCGACCTAACATAAGTCGTCTACGACTTAACTAAACACGCCATAGCAAGCTCAACGACCTAACACCTTAACTCGTCCACGACTTAACTTCCTTAAGTCGTTAACTCACTGAACCCCTAGGTCGCTAACTGCTACCACCAACTTCCTTAGGTCGTTGCCGACCTATCCTCCTTAAGTCGCTAACTCGCCCAGTCCCCTAGGTTGCTACTCTTATGCCGCTAACCCTTAAGTTGCCTACTCTCTTAAGTCGCCAACTTCATAAATCGGTCAATTCCTTAAGTCGTCTACCCTTCTTAAGTCGCAACTTCTTTAGGTCGCTCCACGACTTAAGCTACCACACGACTTAACTTCTAGACGTCATAACCTCTGAACGACTAAACAACACTAACAACCTAATACAACAGTTTTATGATCTTTCGATCCGTAAAAATACGGGTCGTTACATGAATGCAAATAAATTGTATATAAATGTAAATTAATTGAAAGTGTGTTCATTAGAATGATAATAATAAATGGATGTTAATAAGTAATAAAAATGTATAATGTTAACACTCAAAAACGAAATCTATGTGGTTTTGAATTAATTGTTTGTATCTAGTACTATTCATTTCGAATCTACCTTATCTTTCTGTTTGCTTATATTTTACTACCTTGTTCCTTTTCGGAGACGAAAAGTTTTGAGTGGGGGAGAGTGTAACGACTCGTAAATTCAAACAAATTTTAAAAATATTAATTATAATTGTTGAATAGAATATGGATAGAAATAAAGAATTTTCAATTATTACTGAAAAAAAATAATAACAATTTTTTTTGTGAATATAAAACATGATCTTAGATAAAATTCTAAAGCAACTAATTTTTAATGAAATGGAAGATGGTAACGCATATTAGAATATAATTTAATAATATTGATTGAATGTAATTGACAACTGTATTAATGTAAGTTCAATCAACTATAACAATAAATGTTACTAAAGAATGGGATAAACAGTATTCCAAATATGTTAGCATACAATAAGAAATCAATTAATTGGTAAATAGATTTATACTCCATGTGTAAACAATAAATTAATATATATGAATTACTAAGTTGTAACAATTGATTATTCCTCATCCCATTGATTAATCCACTTTGGAATTTATTTTGTAATCAATGGAATTAAAGGTAATTGAAATCTTTCAAATAAAAGGAAAGAGAACATTAATTGTAATTAATGGACGTAATAATAGAAATGTATGTTTGAATTAAACTAAAAGAGGAAGTTGAGGAAATAAAAAGGAAACATATTTTTAATTGAAAGAGAAATTTGATGTAATATAAAGAACATGTAAATCGAAATAAAAGGATAAAACTTTTGAATTATTTAATGAAAATAAAACGATTAATGTGTAACCAACATTTAGTTGGAAATTTAATATTGAATTAATTGGAATTAAATCTTTTAATTAAGGTAAAGAGAAACAAATGGTAATTGATTCAGTTAAGAATAAGCAACATATGTTGAATTGAATAAAATGAACATTTGAATGAAGACAAACCAATGTTAATAAAATGAAGGTTCAATTCAGTCAATTTTAAAATATATTATTATTTGGATTTAAATAAAATTTAAAGGTTAAAATTTAAGAAAAATTTTTGGAATATTGAGTAATATATTTTTCCCAATTCAATGAAATAGAAAATTTTCTGAATTTTCAAATTTTGGTCAAACTTAGTCAAAGTTTGACTTTTGGTTGAAAATTTTTAATTTAAAATTTTATTCTTTTTATATGATACTAGACTGAATTCTGATCTCCTCTCCACTTTTCATTTCGTCAAATTCAAATTCCTATTGCTCTAAAAGTATGAATTACTGTGAAAAATTGACATAAGTTTGTAGTGTTTAGTTGTGATTTATTTGGCTAAGTCCTATTGAGTTTGGTTGGTCTAATGGGTCATGGTTAACCAAGAGACTCTAGTCATACCAAGAGTCTTGTGAACTTTCCTTCACCTACGATCTTTTATTACTTATCTGACTAAATAAGTACGTACATAATTTTCCTCTTGAGAAACTTTCTACACACACTTCTTCCAACTCCTCAAAATTTATAGAGAACTCTAGATCGAAATCTCCAATTTCTCTAATCAAAACTCCTTTGTTCCTCCTCCAAAATTTTTCCACTCTCTTCCCTATAGCCGCCGCCCTCTCCTCCAGCTCCAAGGCCATCTCCTCCTCCTCATCTCAACCACCATCTCTTCCTTCCAAGGCCGAAACCCTACCCTCTTTCCTAAGGCATAGCCGAGCCCTACCACACCAAAACCCATCTATTTTTCCACCATCTCCTCCTCTTGCATAGTCGCACCATCACCTCCACCTTAGCCCACCTAGGCCGCACCCAAACCCACCTAGAAACCCTATAGCCAAGCCATATTTCAGCCCTAGGCCGAACCCTTTAACCCCTCTCTTCTTCTCTTTTTATAAAAAAATAAAAATAAAACAAAAGTTATATATTTATATAATTGTGGTTCTTCAATTCAAGTCCGCTTTGATTTGCTTTGGAATTCGTGATTCAAATTCATAGCTTTGTATTGTCAATTTTCCTAGCCTTGAAAGGTGAGTCATTCACTCACGATTTATAATCTTATGATAAGTGAATGTATATCAATTGATAAGTTATTGGAATGTTGCAATAGTTTAGATTTTACGTAGCTTGTTTATGATTTCGATTTGACATATGTTCACTTATGTTCACCTATGATTTTTACATGATATTGTTATTTATAATATGTTGTTTATTTATAAAAATAGATGTAATGATATGGTTATTGATATGCTTTATGATGTTAATATGAAATTCTATGTTGACAAAAAAAGAGAAATGCTATATTGATTTAAAGGTTGTCACCCATGTTATGAAAAATGTCACTAATGTAATGTGAAAATTGGTCACGACCCACTTTTCTTTATAGTTCGAACTGACACTTTACCACACTTGTCCAGTCCAATTTGAACGGAAAGGCGGATAGTAAGAAAAAAAAGTAGAAAGAAGATAGAAAGAAAATAGAAGAACATAGAATCTCACAGCGAAAACGAATAACCTATAATATAGAACAAATCTTTACATAAACAAAAACTGTAATTAATATATATATACAGACATCAATCAGAGTATACTAACCTATTCAGCACAAACAGTTATAACACCCTGTCCTTACAATTGCTAATAAACACAACTAAATGCAACGGAATATAATCATCTACATGAATACGACTCTTGGCCTCCAACTCCTCTCCTGAAGTTCCAATCTCCTAGCTCAACCTAAAAAATATGCTCGATCTGACCTGAGCATATAGGAAAAACCACGCTCGGGTCAGTCCGGTAAAACCAGCATGAGAATTTAAAACACAAGGAAATTTATTCATTTTAACTTTCAAAAATCCTTTTAAAATTAAAGATATCCCGTAAGACCACGCCACACATAAACACGATGGGTTTTCCCCTTACGATAACCAAAAACTTTTATAGAAAATCCAATGATATTATAATAGAGTCTAAGTACAAATACTTATTCAAATAGCTGAAATTGTTATATTAGTTCAATTCCAGCATACTAGGCTCTACAACCAAAACCGTAAAGGCACGTATTGGAGAATGGATTCCATACAAATGACTAGGCACTGGGGTACCACCTACCATAGTACAGGTCTAGAAAATGAAGCGAGGACCACGCCGGGATCCCATACAACACATGACAGGACTACCCCTAACCTAGATTGACCGAATATGCTATCACCCCGGGTGTTCCCACCCTTTTTGAGCTCTACCATGCACCATAGTAATAATATCCAAGGGTAACTAGAAAGGTGATAAACATACCCTAATTGGGTGTGACCCACTTAGCCTTGCTGTATAACGGCCTGCCTTTTTGGACGGTTTAAATCGACACACATGCCTACTCAAACCATTCAAAGGGGCAAATTTTTATGGTGTAAATAGGAAAAGTAGAGAAAGAAAGAAAAAAAAATATAGAATCTCACAGCGGAATGACAAAATATAATAATCAAATAAACAGTTCATGAAGCTGTTTTACAAATAACATTTGATTACACTTTACAGTACAGAATCAGAGTACATACAGCAGTAATACATAAATAATGCAGCGGAACAGTATGATGCAGCTGGATAAATGAAATAAATAATAATAGGACAAATCTTCGTCTTCATCCTTTAGAAAAGTTGTGATGCCCCACCTCTATACTCACACTAGCCAAAGACACTACTGGGTAATGTCATCGACTAGCACGAAGAATAAGGTTGTTGAGGAGCGACCATCTATGTAATTGCTTTGTGCGAGTACCGATATGTCAGATAGTATAACATGCATTTCATTTCAAGAGGAAATCCGACATAACAAATTCAAACTCAAAGCTACTACACAGTGGCTATGTGGGCTTCGGAAACAAATATAGAAATCAGTATAACACAAATCAGTCACATATATTCATATCACAAAGGCAGAAACAGATATGAATATAGCACATAGAAGTGTACATCAGAGTAGTGGTCAAACCGGATCCACTACATTACAAAAGAATAGGTACAAGTGCTAAGCAAAAGAATATGTATACATCAAGGAGTCTCTATCTCAAATGTATAAAAGCAAAAACTACTAAGCTAAAGTAGTTAGCCAAAAGTCAGAAGTAAGCCTCTGCTAAGAAGTCAAGTGGAAGCACCTGTAACACCTCGGTCTGACCCGAGTATTATTTAAGAAGAAAAATAATAAACGGATCAGTCTAGCTATAAATATCATGTAAAATGAGATAGGATAAGAGATATGACAAAAACGTATGATAACAATAGTGCCATACTGTGACAAGTATACATCAGATAACAACAAAAATCATACAATATCTCAAATATTCTCAAACACTAAAAAGAATGTCATATTCTTTAAATTATTCACCAAAACACAAATACTGATAGAGCTTATCAATGCATAGCATCAAAATTGGTGAAACACAAATTCTAGAAAGCATCAACTAGAAATCCAGAAATCACAAAAAGAGGAAGGCCTATCACAAACGGGAGAATGAAAACTCACCAACACATGTATCACAAATGGGTCGCTATCCCATGGTCGCTAACCATAGAGCCAGTGCAATGGCGTAGTGCAATAACGGTACGCCCGAGGAACCTGAAACTCAAATGAGCCAGAACAACGACGGAGTGCAATAACGGTACGCCCGATGAACCCGAAACTCAAATAATCCGGAACAACGACGTAGTGCAATAATAGTACGCCCGATGAATCTGAAACTCAAATAATCCGGAACAACGATGTAGTGCAATAACGGTACGCCCGATGAAACGAACCCCATAAAACCCATAGGTCGCTAGCCAATAAAAATGAGACGAATCTCAATAGGACGGGGTATAGTCCCCCACGCGGACAAAGAGACATCGCATATCGCTAGTCTGAACCATAAAATGATCATCATTGATCAACAAGAAGCATAAATTACCCTAAGCTAGTAAATAAATGAGTATAGCTTCATGTCCCATAACCACTAGCTTACCTTAAATATTTACGAACAAATTGTATATTTCCACTCGAAAATTGTCATGAGAGTTCAATCGAACAAGTCCAAGAATTAACCGACAAAGTAAACGCAAGTGTTTCATACTCCTTGTTTTTCTAAGCCGTTTAATTAGATTTCTCATACGAATGAGGTAAAGGTTTGTATATACTAATAGATTGGAAAACGGTTTTAAAAGCAAGCTTTATATTTAAAATAGTGTCGAAATCGTTTTAATGAAAGAGTTTTAGTATTTTCTACTGGTATAGAAACCTTTGTATTTTAAAGTGACAAATTACAAAATTGATTGTAAAAACATTCAATCACCAAAAATTCACATACGACAATGTGAATTAAATCCATAAAAATCGATATCAAATCCATCAAATGGATATTCCCAAAAATCTAAAGAAAGAAGTCATCAAAGTCGATAATAAATGACAACCACCAATCGGATCAACAAAAATTGATAAAAATTGGAAATCCAATCAAAAACATCCAAAATAGGCAAAATTGGCAGTTTCAGACGTCGGGGGTTCATCCAGACATCTGGATTTGGGTTCTGGAAATATTCCAGAAACCTTTCAAACGTCTGAACTCTAACCAGACGTCTGAAAAATAACCAGACGTCTCGTCCAAGTCTTTGCCAATTTTTTTTCTTTTCTATCGTATTTTTTTTCCATCTGCTGCCCTAACCAGACGTCTGGACTTCCAACCAGATGTCTGGTTGCCTTTTCTGGGCAACAATTTGCCTAGGCCAATGAGGGCCAAAGTGATTCGGAAGCGATCGGACGAGTGATGGAGGCTAGGGATTTATGCCAAGCGACAACCCAGTCCTATAGGCTCTTCGATACACCCCAAATAACACGTCCAAATATCCAAGATAGGATCTTTAAAGATTTTGACTTCAAAACACCAAAATTTGGAAAATTCACCAAATCAATTCAAATCAAAAGCAAATGAACGTGAATAGATGTTAGGAATTCATACCTAACAACAATGAAAGTTATAGACGTAGATGTGAGTTCAAAAACTCACCTTTAAAATTCAAAAACAACGAATGAGAAGCTCTAAAACAAGGCAAGATCAATTCCTCTTCAATACACCTCTAGAATCTTCAATCTATTATCAAAGGTGAATTTTTCCTAAGTTAGGTTATAGGAATTTCTGAAAATGGAAGAGAAATTGAGATGGAGAAGATGAAGAGGATGCTTACCTAAGCTTCTCTATGATTTTGGAGCTTGAATCTTGAATTTCCTAGTAATCTAGGGTTTAGGAATTTTAATTTCCCTTTCTTTCCTCCATTTTCCTTTAGCTTGAGTATTAGGAAATAATAGAATGAATAAAGAGGAGTTGGACGAGTTAGGGTGATAGATGAGTTGGTGGGCTGAAACCCAAACCCAAATCCCAATAGAAAAATTGCAATATTCTACTCAACTCCAAACATATCGATGTTTATACTCAAAAAGGTCGCAAACGCCATTTTGGACTCAATGGAAGTGGTCTCGGGTCCGGATTCGACTGTTTACAAAAATTAACCTTTCGGACTTTAAATTCAACAAACGATATTATATTTAAACAAAACATTTAAATATAATCGTAAAATATGCGGGTTGTTACAAACTCCCCTCCTTAAAGAAATTGCGTCCTCGCAATACTTAAGAATAAAATAAAAGGTAACAACCATACTAAGGCATAACAACACAAAAGAAGAAATTTTGAAGTGAGAAGTTCACCTTAAGGAGCACGAGAGAGTAAGTCCGGATGTGTTCGCTCGATGAATTCTCTGGATTCCCAAGAGCAATCCTTAGGATTTTAGGACTATTGAACTTTCACAAGAGGAACATCTTTATTTCAAATGCGTTTAACCTCCGTAGCAATGATACGAATATGATGTTGCTCATAAGTCAAATTAGGCGAAACTTCAATTTCTTCAATACCACCGGGCTCAAGAATAGAACCGGAATTTCTAAGGCATTTCCGTAGTTGAGAGACGTGGAACACGTCATGAATAGCAGAAAATTGAGCTAGTAATAAAAGGCGATAAGCCATGGAACCAATGCGTTCGGTGATGGGAAATGGACCAATATATCGAGGTGCTAATTTTCCCGATCGACTGAAACGCACAACACCCTTCATAGGTAAAACACGAATGAACACCAAATCTCCCACAGAAAATTTTAAATTCCTTCTTCGATTATCGACATGGGATTTTTGTCTACTTTGAGCTTCTTTCATCCTTTGACGAATAAGGTCAATCTTTTCTATGGCATCACGAATAAAATCTAGACCTAAAACCAGCTTCTCACCGGCTTCAAGCCAAAACAAAGGAGATCGGCATAGCCTTCCGTAGAATGCCTCGAAAGGAGCCATACCAATACTAGATTGGAAGCTATTATTGTAAGAAAACTCAACAAGAGAAATATGATCTTCCCAAATTCACCAAAATCAAGAACACATGCACGAAGGAGATCTTCAAGTGTTTGATTCACCCGCTCTGTTTGTCCATCGGACCGAGGATGATAAGCAGTGCTAAAATTAAGCTTCGTTCCCAAAGCTTGTAACAACCCGTAAATTTAACCGGTTTTTATAACGTTATTAATTTAAATTTGGTGAAACTTTAAGCGATAAAATTTTGAAACATAAATTTGATATTTGGAATGCGTCTAGTTAAACATAACAACTGGTAAATTTCGTCTGAAAATATGAAAGTTTATTTCGCGCGTAAATTCACTTCAATTTAATCAGTTAAAAAGCAATGAAAATAAAATGTTTTCGAAACCTAAATATTTTTACATAGAAAAATTCTAAATCATCTTCTGAGCAAGACGTCATTTTTCGTTTTTCCAAATTCGGACTTCTTTGGCTCCGTCGATTTTATTGTTCTGCGTTTTTGCTGCATTTTTCCGTGGTAGAAAATTTGAATTTTTATAATTCAATCATACCATTGATATCAGTATACCGGCTTGATTGTCTCGTCATGATGATCTCCACAGTGTAGTCATATGTGTGTTTCGGAAGCCGGTTCACGGCAGAATCTGCGTAAACGGTAACCCTAGCGGTACCTCGTTCTTGTCTTTTGAGTCCGGTATCTTTTCGTTGCTTAGGGAATAACCAAAGACCCATAGCCTTTAATATTCTTGGAAATTTACGTTTGACTCTTGCAATTCACCGGTGAAATCTAATGTGGTGTCCTTTGGTTTCACATCACAAAAATGTGGTTCATCATTTACGTTCTCTGTCGTTTTATTTTCATCTTCTCTAAGCTAAATATTTATAACATCACAAAAATGAAATCTGGTTCGTCGTTTTTATTTTCAATTCCACCATTCCCGAGTCTGCTCCTCCACCGTTCAACCTCCACCTTCCATCTCAGCCGCTACTTTATCTAACCGAGACCCATACCCTGAACCCGATGCCACTTCAATCCCCTCCACCTCAGTGATACCCAATGTAACGACCCGATATTTTGGACCATTCGCATCCATTATAAGTGTATAGGTAGACACTCATGTCGGAATTGAATTGCTCAAAATACCGCGTTGTTAATTTAAATTTGGCAAAACTAAACATATACAGTAAATAAAATAATCACAAATCACAGACATAGAGTAATAAATGCAGCGGAAATAAAAGAGATAGTAGTTCATGAAGCTACTATAGGAATATATAAAATACATCAGAGTTTACAACAGAAGAGTAATACGATACATCAGAGTTAAACCAGATACAACGGAAGAGTAACACGATACATCAGATACAAATCAGAATACATCACTGGAATCATCGAATACTGAAAGCAGAATAGATGGCTGGATCTTCAAGCAAAGCTCCAACTTCAAAGGTGAGTCTCGAATACTGATACACTCAGTCTGACCCGAGCGTAAAGCAAAATACAAAACACTCGAGTCAGGATTAACATTCTTATATTAATAAATCCAACTCAAGTGAAATAGCAATTGAAATACAAGTAACTCAAAGGATGTTTGGAATAACCATCCTTTAAGGATCCGTGAAACTATCTACTATGTAGTAGTGTACGATAAGTAGATAATGTCTATCAGTAATATAAAAGATATCAAAATAGTGTTGGCCCATTCCACCCTTAACACATTTTTATTCCCAAAAGCATATACAAGACCGTAGTTTCCCCAAAACCGGAAGTCACCAGAGGGCAATCCATATACTAAAGGTACAAATCATACCGTAGTGGTCGCGAATAGGGAATACAAGTATGACAAGGCACATGAGGCAATACCCAAGGTAGTGACACTACCGTTTGCCTGATCCGGACTGGTGAGAACGCAACGCCGCAACGCCCGCAACACCGTGAAACAACACTCCCAAAATCAAGGGTGCACCAATCGACAACAAGTAATGAGTAGTTCGAAGAAGTGTGTCCACTTGAGGTAGCTAATCCTCCATTGGCTTAGGGAATAACCAAAGACCCATAGCCTTTAATATTCTTGGAAATTTACGTTTGACTCTTGCAATTCACCGGTGAAATCTAATGTGGTGTCCTTTGGTTTCACATCACAAAAATGTGCACTACGCCATAAATGACCTTCTGCAACATTTTTGCAAGGTGTTGCCAGCTAAAATGTTGCGATAGATATAAAATTTTGGTCCTACTGCAACGTTGTATTTATGGTGTTACCTTAGCCATAAAAATGTGTTGCTCTAGCTAAAAAAGTGTAACACGATGCAACATTTTTATATAGTGTTGCTATAGATGTATTCAGATTAAAAAATTAATAAAATTAGCAATCCACGTGAATACGATCCAACGGTCTACATTTAATCCGATTGTTAAACTGGATCACCGCTACAATTTGCTCCAAATTTTCGTTTTCCCGCTTTACTTTTCATATCATTTTCGTTCTCACCCCTAATTTCCAAATCCCTAATTTCCAAATAATATTTTCGTTTCTTTTTTTTCTTCCAAAAACAAAATCTCGTCCTTTTTTCAAAGGTTGGTAGTGATCTCAGACAAGCTTCGTTCCCCATTTCGTTCTCACCTCCAATTTCGCTGCTGTTTGCCTACATGTCGAGCCCCGTTTGCTTTGTTGTCGAGATCTGGAAATGTCTGATCGACTTGTGAATCGGCGATTGTTGTTGGAGTTAGGTCATGATTGGACTGGGTTACGGCAGTGGGTGATTGCGATTGAAATTTCAAGCGATGGAGGTGAGGCCAATGGTGATTTAAGGTAGTTCTGGTCGATGGGTTGCTGAAATTGCGGTTGGTGAATTTGATATGGGAGGCACTGGTGGGTTCGCGATTTGGAGGAGTTTTTAACAGGTTGGTTTTCAGTTTGATTGGTGAGGAAGTTAGGGTGTAGGGGTAGTTCGGGTTGTCGGAGAAGGCAGGTAGGTGGTTGTTGTGATGGTGAAGGCATAGGGTTAGTGAGGAGATGCGAATTGGTTGTGACAGATTGTAGAGGAAGGGATTTGTTGTGCTATGTGCAGAAATGGTTCGAGTTCGTTAGGTGATAGGGGCAGGAGTTTGTGGCTGATTGTAGCTGGATGGTGAATCTGGTTGTCGCAGTTTGTAGAAGTTGGATATGAAGGTGTGATGGAAGTTAAAGTATATGAAGTGATATGTTAGAGCTTTGTTTGTTGTTGCGCGTTTGGGATGTTTTGGTTGTGAGATGGTAGTTTGGAAGAAAATGCAGTTTGCTGGTAGGGGTTTCGATAATGAAGTATGCAGTGGTTGCTTGAGAAGGTTGTTGTTGCTTGAAATGTAGCAGGGAGGAGTTTGGGTTAAGGCAGTTTGGATTGGTGAAAGGAAGTTGGTGGTGGAATGGTAGGTTGCTGTTATTGTTTTGTGGAAGGAAGGAATGGGTGGTTATGCCAGCGATTGTGATTAGGTGATTAGGTAACATGTTCGATGAAGGGTAATGTATTACTTATTAACACGCAACATGTTCGATGAAATGTCAATTTTTATTTATCATGGTTTCAGGTCTTTTACCAAGGCAGAGCTAAGAATGATGGCTGGAAAAAGGTCGGATGATTCAGAAGAAGCCATGAAAGAGTTGCAAAAGTCAATCATCGAGGAGGTGTTCAAATTCGCAGGAGGTGTTCATTTGTGCATCATTTTACGTCGTTTCAAAGAAGGCTCGATCTTCCGAAATCGGATGAATCGGGCGGTGCCCCGGACCCCCACCGGCGCTGCGCCCGGACCCGCTTCTCGCCTCGCCTTCGGCTCGGCACTCGGCTCGCCTTCGGCTCGTCATATATTTGTTAGTGTCGGTGTCTGTATAAATTGAAACTGCATATGTAATGAGTGAACTGAGTGATGTAGTGAGGAATATCTGTATATGTGAATATCAGTGTTATATATCATTGAATTGTAAAATAGTGGAGTCAGAAATTTGTACTATTTCAATGTTGAAATAAAATATTTATTTAAATAAATTACTGTTTGAATATCAAATTCTATGCAAATAGCATTTTATTAAATAAATATTTATTTCTATTAAAAAATCAAATATGCTCTATATTGTAGGCCCCACAAATTCAGAAAATCAATATCTATAGCAACATTTTTAAATGTTGCTACAGGCACCTATGGGTGTTGCCATAGACCCAAATAGGGTTCTATTGCAACAATATTACTTATGTTGCCTTAGATAGTCAAAATGTTGCCTTTGAGGTCTAAGGCAACGGCAAAATTTGCATCACCCTAAAAGTGTTGCCATAGACCTATGGCAACATTTTTTGGGCCTGAGCCAACATTTTTTTTGTGTTGCAGTAGGCCATTTATGGCGTAGTGGTGGTTCATCATTTACGTTCTCTGTCGTTTTATTTTCATCTTCTCTAAGCTAAATATTTATAACATCACAAAAATGAAATCTGGTTCTTCATTTTTTTTTCAATTCCACCATTCACGAGCCTGCTCCTCCACCGTTCAACCTCCACCTTCCATCTCAGCCGCTACTTTATCTAACCGAGACCCATACCCTGAACCCGATGCCACTTCAATCCCCTCCACATTAGTGATACCCAACCTCTGACCGAAAGACCAGGCTTCACCCGCATCCACTCGGACCCCAGTTTTTCCATCCTCGAACTCATCTCCACCATTGACTAACAACCCACACCCCACCGAGACTTTACCCATGCCCCTCCATCATCGCGCTGACATCACCATGATGTTCCTCTCCGCCTTTCTCTGCCGAAGCCTCGGCTTCGTCTTTGCTACCGCGAGAAATCTTCGGCGAACAGTGGGCATTCCTTTTCTCTTCTTTCTATTGGTATTATATATTTTATTAAGTTAATATATATATTACAGTTTGTGGTTGTATATAATATATATTCTGTTAACATATGTTCGGTAAAGGTCTGAAGATAGGTCGTATAGCATAAAGATGGTTGGTTTTGCTGAATGTAAAATGGTAGAATGCTGTTTATCTATAAACATATATATATATATAGAACATAATAATATTGCACAAGACTTTATATATGAAGTATTCGTTGGGTTACAGTTATATATATTTGTAGGCATATAAGTTTTGTTTCGGCTATTGTTTACATATATGTTATATATATATAGGCTTATATATTTTACAGTTTACGTTTATGGTATTTAAACAGTGAATATATATAACAATGAGAGTCTAGATATGTTTTAATATATATTGATGTGTTTTATAAGAGGTGCTTAGTTCATAGTATACTAGTACGTGTTTTGATGGTTGTACTGTGTTATGTCTGGTGTATATATTTGGTCAGTTGTATAATATGATTTCATTATTAAGTTATACGTTTTATTTATATATATATATATTTGTTAATATATATTAATCTGTTGAGTTTACATAAATTTATATTAATTTACTTTATATACAAGTTGCATATAACATGTTTGATAGTATGCATATGTAATATAGGTAAGGCTGTAGACTTGCTTTATTTATATTAGAAGTAAATATATTTGTATTTGATTACTATATTATCGTTTTGCTTGAGAAACAGGTTGATAGATCAATAGGCAGGTTATACATATATATTCATGGTCTGCATACATCTTATTGTATATATATACATTTAAAATACTAGAATCTGTAGTTTGGATAATATGCTAATATATAAGTTTTCAAACTTTATATATAAGTCTATCTATATAAAGTCGTTTACAGGATATAAAGCTATAATTTTCTAAGTTAGTTATTTTCAAATTTTCTGGAATATACTTTCTTTCAACAGCTGTCGCCTTATATTCAACATATACATTGTATGTAAATCTTATGTCAAGCTAGTACATTTTGTCTGCATATTGGATTTTAAAAGAAGTGTTGTATGTGTAAGCTTATGTTCAAGCTATGTTATGTTATGAAACTTACTTATGTTTTGTTTTATATATATATACCTTATATTATAATATGTTAGTTTATATATGTTTTAAAATATTGACTTTAAAGGAAATAATAATAGTAACAATAATAGTATATATCTTCCATTTATATCAAGCTGATTCAAATTGTTCTCATCAATCCCAGCCCTACTTTGATCGGTGAACTCATGCCAACCTTGTCTAGCTTTGCTTTGGAAGTCATGCTTGCATTTCGTAACTCAATTACTTTGTCTATCCTCTCTAACCACGAAAGGTGAGCAATCACTCACGATTAATGTTCTTTTATTTATTAAATCTGATTTCAATTGAAACGACAATTGAAATATGCTACTGTTATTTATGCTATTAACTGTAACAGTTCACCTGTGACATCTGACACCATTATGTGTTAATTATACGATGATAATCCCGTTTGGTTGATAATTGATTGATTGTTGTTATTTATATTGGATGTAAATTGTAATGTATAAAGTGATAAATATTATGCCATTGAAATTGACGTAGGATAGTTAAAATTTTGAATTGACATATGTATTGAATTTGATTAGTTAAATTTGTACAATATGACCCCTTAAATGTTTAATTAATGGATACGTAGAAAAATGGTTAATTACACTTGAACCATTTGAATTTATGTTGTATTAACTGATGAAATATGAAATTGAATAATTGATGTCAAGTGTAGAATTGCATAGAATAATTTGTATAATAATCTTTAATCTACATGAAATGATAGTGTAGATTCTAGAAATAATTATATTAATTCGCACAAATAACAATGTGAATTAATACGGTTATTTTGGGATTATTTGAATTGATTATTGGATTGTTATTGATTGTTGTGATTGCTTGTTTATTTACTTTGACACCATCCTAGTTATCACAATGCAAGTTCCCTTTGTTATGCTTTAATTTTTTTTTGAATTGAATTGGAATCGGGTTGAAATGATAAATACCCAAATTAAACTTTTGACCTAGGATGGAGAATTAAATAAAAACCCGATTGGTCAATAGTTTGATTTAAAAATAAAATGAAGATTATATTTGAATAAATAATATGGTTTTGAAACGAAGTTGGAAATTGAATTTTGATGAAATTTAAATGTGAATATTAATAAAGAAATTGATGAAAGAATGTTGTTTAATTTAAGAAATGATTGAATTAAGTTTTGAAATTATTTAATAATTTAATGAGATTGAATTATTTAATAATTGAATAAAATTGAATCCTTTGATAATTAAAATTGAACTTTTTAATTAGTGAAATTTAGTTCTTATTTAATCAAGCTTTGAAATTTGTAACTAAGTAAATGAATATGTGAAATTGAATTTCTTTAACAAGAAATAAAATGTGATTTATTGAATTATCGTAAGACTTGTAATTTAAAGAACTTGATTTGACGAATTTAATTCGATTTGAAGTTTTGATATAATTAAGTTGAACTTAAATAATTGATTTAATGAACTGGAAATTAAAGAAATTGTTTTGAATGACAAATTTACTTAATGAATATTGAATAAAATTGATTAATAAATTTAAATTGATTTGAATGTTAAATTAAATTAATTTAAATAATTTCGGAATGAAACTTATATATGAACTCGAATCAATATTTGAATTGTTTTAAAAAAAGAAATTGAAATTGAATTATAAGATTTTGAAATTTGAATTTGGGAGTTTTGAAACGTAAATTATGGAAATTGATTTCGAAAGAGAAATGAAATGTTGATTTACAAATTCTAATTGAAATTGTAATTGATTTGGTTTTGAAATATATTAAATGACCAATCGGTGTAATAATTACGAAAGTTATTAAAGAAACTGGAATCGGTTATGGACATACTCTCTGTTTAAACCGAAAACCGCTTTAATAACTACACGCGGAGTGTGATCCAGAATGAAGTGGTTGGAATGGTGTACGTGATGACTGAAGAAAGAGAACGATAATGGATATCCTTGACACTTGTGTCAAATTGGAAATGACTAAAACAAGAGCCGTGCCGGGCCAAATGGGGGCTAGCTACCTCGAGCGAACACACTTCTTTGAACTACTCATTACTTGTTGTCGATTGGTGCACCCTTGATTTTGGGAGTGTTGTTTCGCGGTGTTGCGGTCGCTGCGGCGATGCGTTCTCACCAGTCCGGATCAGGCGAACGGTAGTTTCACTACCTTGGGTATTGCCTCATGTGCCTTGTCATACTTGTATCCCTTTATACGCGACCACTACGATTTGTTTTGTGTTATACCTATGGAGTACTCCCTGATATCCCACTAGTTTACGGTGGAGTTTACAGTGCTGTATAGACTATAACGCTTATATAAAATGTGTTAAGGGGGATAATGGTAATGTAACGACCCGATATTTTCAACCATTCGCATCCATTATAAGCGTATAGGTAGACACTCATGCCGGAGTTGAATTGCTCAAAATACCGCGTTGTAATTAAAATTTGGCAAATCTCAGAATATACAGTAAATAAATATAATCACAGACACAGAGTAAAATAATGCAGCGGAAGTAAAAGAAATAGTAGTTCATGAAGCTACTATATAAATATATCAGAGTACATAAGATACAATAGAAGAAATAGAGTACAACGGAAGTATAAATAAGATAACCAAGTACAAGCTGAACAGAGCAACATAGCTGAAGTCGATAGAACAAGACTAGCAGATAATCTCCAGCGATTCAAATCTCCAAAAGGTGGAAATCCAAATCTGTGAATACTCAGGCTGACCCGAGCGTAAAGCAAAACACAAACACTCGAGTCAGGACAATATATACTTATATAATATAAACCAACTCAAGTGAACTGTAATAAGGTACAAGTAACTTAAAGAATGCTTGGGACCGCCCATTCTTTAAGGATCCGTTAAACTATCTACTATGTAGTAATATTCGCTATTATAATAATGTCTAATCAGTAAAGTATAATCATATAGAAGATAGCGTTAAGGGGATGGAGAACCTTAACGCGGTCGGATCTTAAAATCATAATCGTAGTAAAGCTCGATATGGTAGGTGACACGGCACAACTAGGCAATGCCAGGGTAGATATACCAATTACGCATCCGGACTAGTGGTGACGCATAGCAGCCACTACCGCCCACCTCGAACAACACTCCCAATCAAGGGTGGCCACCAAATCAATCACAAGTAATAGTATGGTATCGAAGAAGTGTGTCCAATAAGAGGTGCTACCTCCTTGGTCCGTCAATCGCTCCTGTTTTAGCCACCTTATGCCAACTCACGGGAGTTGGGTCCACGTAACATACCTTAAGAACGTCGCCACCATCCTACTTCATTCTGGAATCTCCACCGCGTACACAGTTGTCAAAGTGGTTTTCGGTATCGACAGAGAGTATGTCCATATCCGATCCCGGTCTCTTTGCCAACCAATCGTTATTATAACCCGTGGTTATAACTTTTAAAAACAATACTTTACTTCAAAATAAGATATCATTTCAAAATCATGTCTTTATCAAAATAAAGATTTATCATTTCCAAATCATTTCAATATTCTAAAATATCGTATCCTTTCAAACTTCTTTTCAAATCATTTTAATACATCAAAATATTATATCTTTTCAAACTTTATTTCAAATCATTTTTATATATCAAAATATCATACCTTTGATAGTTATACTTCGAAACCAAAATCATTTTATTTCAAAACTATGTTCATTTCAAAACAACATCATTTCCATTTCAAACATATATTCACCTTTCAAATAGTCTATACTTTCAAAGTTATAACTCTTTTGAAACAAAACATTTGAAATCATTATACTTTGAAAATCACAGCATTTCGAAATCATATATTTAAAATCATCTTTTAATTCTATACATTTACAAACTTATTAAATTCAAACCATCAAATTTCAATTCAATTACAGTTTACCAACAAACCGTTTCAAATCTTATCAATTCCCAATATAGATTAAATCCACAAAATACAATATTCAATCTTTAGTATATTTCAAAACTTTAAATCTCCCACATTTCATAAATCCAATATCATTTAAATAAACTCAATTAATATATACTTCAAATATTCATTTATCAAATAAATTAAATAAGTCAGAAATCAAGTATCATTTCAAACTCATTTCACAATATCAAAATATTATTCAAAACACCATTCATTTTTATTCATTTAAATACCATTTAAATCCATTCATTTTATTAAATTTAAATACCATTTTAAACTCACATTAGAAATCAAATTCTTCGACTTAAATATCTCTTCATTATCTTTAGAAATTTAACATTTAATTTCCCAAAATTATATCATTTTCCAGAGATTATTTTTCATTAAAATTAATTTAAAACAACAAAATATAGTTTCCGTAGCACTTATAAAATGCTACGTAAAGTTATAGTTTAAAACAGTTAATTAACAAAAGACAACGTTAAATGCTGTAATAGATTTCTTTTAAGTTTCAATTAACTTACATGTTAAGTTTAACCACTATAGCACTTACAAAGTGCTATAATAGCCTTTATTTCAAATTAACCTTTTAGTTCATTTAAAACACTACAACATTTACAAAATGCTGTAATATCCTTTACATTACATTTCAAAATGCTGTTAAATCATATTCAGAGTTTTATTTACAATTCCACAAATAATTAACTTTTAATATAAATCATTTTAACTTATAAAATCATATATTTCACATTTAACACAATCATTTAAATACCTATATTTCTATGATTTTATAAAGTCAAATTTCCATACAAAAATCAAATTTAATAACAATTAAATTTTCATTTCTTTAATTAAATTATTAACTTAACAACTAAGTTTAAATTTCTAAAAATATATCTTATTTCCATTTATTTTACTTAATTAAAATTTCACTTTTAAACAAATTTCACAAAATTCAATTTAAGTTATATTTCCAAATTCAGCTTAAATGTTCATTTATTCCATATTTTAATTTATACAAAATCATTAACACCTTTAAAACATTATTATTACTTAATAAAAATCATTAAATTCATCTTTAAATCAAATTTGTCATATTTTCTTACTTTACAAAAATTCCATTTATAAACAAAATCATAAATTCCAAAATTAACTTATATTTCAAATTCTACTTCACCATTTACTTAATTCACTTATTTAATTTGTAGAAAATCACAAATACTTTATAGAAATCATTTTAATGAAATTTAAATCAAAATACCATAATATTTACATTAAAAAAAAGTATTTTAAAAATTTCAGAAAAATATATAAACCACGGGTCTGTATATAATTTTCTAGCCTAGGTCAAGTGATACGGATATGTATCATTTCAATCCGCAGTTTACAAAGAAAAACCGGGTTTTATCATTTCAAACCCACAACCCCAATTAATATAAATAAATAAATAAAAACCGTTCAGGCCTATCATTTCAGCCCATAACGATTTTTCCTTATTCTAAAGTCCGTTCGGGTATGTATCATTTCAACCCATAGTGATTCTAATCTACAGGGAACTTGCAGTGTGATAAACTGATATAAATAAACAGAATAGCATGAGATAACAGTAATAGATGATATAACATATGTAATAACAGGGGTAAACATTATATGATCATAATATAACAGTTACAACAGAATGATATAATTTTACAAATTCAAATGGTGTCAGTTTACTAGTTATATAAGTACACATTGTCTGGTGAGAATTACTCACTTGTTCAAGCTGGAGATGACAACCACAAACGCACAACAAAGATTTCCAGAGGCACGAGAGCACGATAATTATTTGAGTGTGGGAGAGCCAAAGCTAATTGCCTTGTCACATTCAAACCAAACAATTACAAACAACATAAGATTTCAACCCAAAAATTCAATAAACAATGCTAGAAATGAATGCATAAACAAAGTCAAAGTGTTTGCACTTGCTTCCTACCACCTATGCTTCAGCTCCAGATCTGAAATGGCACGGCTAAAGGCATGGTTTGGATCAGGTATGGTCTGGAAAAGGTGCGGCTATAAGGTGATGAAGGTGAGTGGAAGTTACAAGGTGTTGAAGGCAATGGAATACCAAAGGGTTTCAAGGCAAAGTGTGGCTTTTGTTGCACCATAGGGTTCGGCCCCTTGCTGATGTGGCTTGGCCATGGTATGTGGTGGTCAGGTGGTGGCTGGAGTGTGGGCCAGAGGTGGTGGAAGGTCAGGTCAGAGGTGGTGGTGGTGGAGGTAGTGGTGGCAAAAGGTGGTAGAAGGAGGAGATGACAATTCTAGGTCATAAGTGATAGTTTGTGATGGTTTTTGGTGGATTTTGTGTAGATCTTGGACTTGGATTGGTTAGGCCTGAGGAGGAGGGTTGCTAGGATGGGTGATGGTCAGAGGAAGGGTGTCGTGGTGGTCGGCCAAAGCCTGGAGGAGGAGGAACCAAACTATGAAGGTAGAGAGCATATGCAGTTTCAATAGAAAAAACATAGAAAACAAGGAAGAAAGAAGGAATTTTTTCCCAAAATTTTGAAGCCATGGCCGTGATTTTTTTGGAGGAGAAAGAGAAGTGTTTGCGTGAAAAAAATGAAAAGAAGTCCGCTGAAAAGAATAGGGTATGCATGGCCAAAACATTGAAGAGAGGAGTTGAGAAAGTGAAAGGTCGGGAGGTGAAAAGCCATAGGAATTTCAATAGTTTAAAACTTTTCATATTTCCTCTAATTTCTTTTTAAGTTTTATATAACTGAAATATATATAAAAACTCAGATAAAATACGAAAATTTAGTAAATAAACAAAAATAAATTAATTAATTATTAATTATATAAAATTTAATTAAGTAAAACAGCAAAAATTGCAACTAGTCTTGAAAATATGAAAAATAAATGCAATGAACTTTGGAAAAAGTTTATGGACTTGTAAAACATTTATAAACAAAGATAATAACATAAAATAAAATTGCATTCACAAAATGAATAATTAAATTTTAATTAAATATAATTTAATTGAAGAAAATAGCAGAAAAATAGAAACTAGCCTTTAAAAATAGAAAATTAATTCAATACGCTTTGGAAAAATTATAAAATCACTTTAAATTATTTAAAAGACAAAATTATACATAAAATAAAATACTAACACATATTAGAACAAAATATGACAAATAAAATATAATTTAAAATAGACAATATTGCTAAATACATCAGTTTACACACAATATTGAAATATACATAACTTTCACAATTTAACTCCGTTTCCAACGAAACGAAAAGCTGTATCCATGGAATTAAATCTATTTTCATAATAAAAGATAAAATTTAAGAATTTGAAATATTTAAATTTAAAGTTCAAAAGTCAAAGTTTGACCAGTTTCAATAGAAATTCACTTTTCAGTGAAATATCCAATTTATACTAGTTTGAACTATAAATCACTTAATAGTCAACATTTATATTTAAAATGAAATGTTTGAAATAGAACAAGTTTAAAATAATTTAAAATAAAATAAAGTCAAAATTTAAAATATAGGCCAAAATCTAGGGTTGTTACACTCTCCCCCACTCAAAACTTTTCGTCCCCGAAAAGGAATGAAGTACGGAAAAACACAGGAAAGATAAAATTGAAATGAGATTAAGACAAGATGACAAAAGATTGAAATTGTACCTGATAACTGTGGTTATAGGTAAGTTTAACAAGGTGGAGATGGTCTTCCCAAGAATCTCCAGAATCAGGAACACAAGTACGAAAAGATCCTCTAGAATCTGATTCACTCTTTCCGCTTGACTGACAGTCTATGGGTGGAAAGCAGTGCTCAGATTTAAAATGAGTACCAAAGATTATAAAGATTATAGAAAGATTTCTAAGAAAAAATATTATAGATAGATGCCTATACCAGTCTGTAGCAAGATAAGGAAAAATAAGGACAACTAACAGACAGTTTGAAAAACAAAATTAGGTAATAAGTTTGAAAAACAAAATAAGATAATAGGTTTGAAATTTCCATGGTTTCATCTTAACTGATAATTAATTTTACACAAGTTAAATAAATCTTAACTATCTCTAATTTCATTATCTTATCATCAAATTTTCTAAAACAAACAATCTCTAAAATCATGATTTGATTAAAATTAAGTGTATAACATTTAATAAATTTAATTCTTCTTTATTCCTAATTATAATTAAATTTATCCCTCTCAAATATTTTATCACATATGTTAAATATGCTTACACTTATTATAACTGTTTTAATTTATTCCTAATTCCCTTAACATCATTTGTATTGTAAATTATTCAATTAACCTTTTAGTCTTTTTACCTATGTTAATCTTTTTATAACTAAAATTTAAGTGTATAATATTTATTATAACCACTCAAATTTTATTTATAAAAATCTTTTTATATTGTATATTATCCAATTACATTGTTAACTTCTAAAAATTAAGGTAAGTTATATTGGAATGCAATTGAGAATTATACAAATAAAACTTTCTAAAATTAATATACACTATAAACATCCTAATTCAATCATTTCAAGCTTGAATCATCAATTCAAAAAATTTGATTTTCTTTTTATACTTGAAGTTATTATTTAAGATAGAATTTAAGAATAAAATCTCCGATTCCTTTCAAACCATTTAGAGATAGATAAATGTATGTACATAATTTTTCAAATCAAATTTAAATCATATATCTATATATTTTATAAATCAATCATATTTTAGAAATTTATATCAATCAAGTTTCCCAAAACAAAGCTGTAGCAAGACTACAAAATGGTTTCTTCACTTCGAAACTCGAAAATGAACGTCGATGATGCTGCAGTCATCACCGAAATTATTTTCCAGCGACAAAGAGAAGAGCACTTAATTTTTAAACTTTAAAATCCTTTAGAGACAAAAAAAAAATTTATTCAAAAATACTTTAAATAATATCCTTTTAAAAATTTTAAACACAAGGTTTGAAATCCATCGGAAATTAAACTCTTTAAATTTCTTGTTTTAAATTCATTTCAGTTCCCAAATAAATTTATAAACAACTATTTATAAATTCCTTTGTAGAACAATAAATGATAAATCAAGTATTATCATTTTAAATAATCAATTTAAACCAATTTATTAAGTTCCATAAATTTACTTATATATTAAAATTTATTTAATTAACCAAATTTTAAAATAATATTGTATCGGTTTGTTCTGTCAAAGTGTTTTAGAAATCCTATCGATAGCGTTGATCAGACGAATCGATCGGAAACCCAAATCGACATCAACAACTCAAACAACACAATATATAATAAAATATAGATTTAAAAGTACAATTCAAAATGTTGGAGATAGTTTAGAAACAAAGACAAGATGATTAATTAACAAAATATGAAGATGGATAAGCTTAGATAAATCGCGGGCAACCTTAACCGGGTCAACCGTGACTTAATGAATAAGAGCAAATGTGGATTTTCCTGGGGTAAATCTACATCCGATCTCAAGAGATAGAGTTTGGAATAACAAAAGATATTAGCATCTAAACCAAGGATAAATATAAATCTCTGGTGAATCGATGCAAATTTGTAAAGGAGTTTTCCCCCTTTTACAAGTCATTAGAATATTGGCGAGACCACCAATTCACTATAAAGCTCATTCGAAGCGGAGTTATGGGATACTCCAGAATCAAAAGAAGATGAATAGTGAGGGACAAGAATGAATTTTGGAACCGCAGGGAACGTTCCAAAAATTAAAAGGAAATTCGAATCCAGAGGAAAAGATTCAAACTCGAACGAAAGTGATTCTGTAAATAAATCTACTCTATATGCTGAGCTTTGCCTCAAAGCCAAAGCTCTGATACCAACTGTAACGGACCGCGTCAGTGGGGTAACGCCCACCGTAACATACAGCTGTATCTGTGTTCTGCCTTTACAGCCAGCCTCTCGACTGCACCAACCCCGCAGGGACATGTAGGAGTAAGAGTCATCCGCTCGCTACCAAACAAATGCGAGAACCCCCTATCATGCTGCACCCTCCAAGTGCATAGGCAGACACTCATGCCGGAGTTGAATTGCTCAAAATACCGCGTTGTAATTAAAATTTGGCAAATCTCAGAATATACAGTAAATAAATATAATCACAGATCACAGACACAGAGTAAAATAATGCAGCGGAAGTAAAAGAAATAGTAGTTCATGAAGCTACTATATAAATATATCAGAGTACATAAGATACAATAGAAGAAATAGAGTACAACGGAAGTATAAATAAGATAACCAAGTACAAGCTGAACAGAGCAACATAGCTGAAGTCGATAGAACAAGACTAGCAGATAATCTCCAGCGATTCAAATCTCCAGAAGGTGGAAATCCAAATCTGTGAATACTCAGGCTGACCCGAGCGTAAAGCAAAACACAAACACTCGAGTCAGGACAATATATACTTATATAATATAAACCAACTCAAGTGAACTGTAATAAGGTACAAGTAACTTAAAGAATGCTTGGGACCGCCCATTCTTTAAGGATCCGTTAAACTATCTACTATGTAGTAATATTCGCTATTATAATAATGTCTAATCAGTAAAGTATAATCATATAGAAGATAGCGTTAAGGGGATGGAGAACCTTAACGCGGTCGGATCTTAAAATCATAATCGTAGTAAAGCTCGATATGGTAGGTGACACGGCACAACTAGGCAATGCCAGGGTAGATATACCAATTACGCATCCGGACTAGTGGTGACGCATAGCAGCCACTACCGCCCACCTCGAACAACACTCCCAATCAAGGGTGGCCACCAAATCAATCACAAGTAATAGTATGGTATCGAAGAAGTGTGTCCGATAAGAGGTGCTACCTCCTTGGTCCGTCAATCGCTCCTGTTTTAGCCACCTTATGCCAACTCACGGGAGTTGGGTCCACGTAACATACCTTAAGAACGTCGCCACCATCCTACTTCATTCTGGAATCTCCACCGCGTACACAGTTGTCAAAGTGGTTTTCGGTATCGACAGAGAGTATGTCCATATCCGATCCCGGTCTCTTTGCCAACCAATCGTTATTATAACCCGTGGTTATAACTTTTAAAAACAATACTTTACTTCAAAATAAGATATCATTTCAAAATCATGTCTTTATCAAAATAAAGATTTATCATTTCCAAATCATTTCAATATTCTAAAATATCGTATCCTTTCAAACTTCTTTTCAAATCATTTTAATACATCAAAATATTATATCTTTTCAAACTTTATTTCAAATCATTTTTATATATCAAAATATCATACCTTTGATAGTTATACTTCGAAACCAAAATCATTTTATTTCAAAACTATGTTCATTTCAAAACAACATCATTTCCATTTCAAACATATATTCACCTTTCAAATAGTCTATACTTTCAAAGTTATAACTCTTTTGAAACAAAACATTTGAAATCATTATACTTTGAAAATCACAGCATTTCGAAATCATATATTTAAAATCATCTTTTAATTCTATACATTTACAAACTTATTAAATTCAAACCATCAAATTTCAATTCAATTACAGTTTACCAACAAACCGTTTCAAATCTTATCAATTCCCAATATAGATTAAATCCACAAAATACAATATTCAATCTTTAGTATATTTCAAAACTTTAAATCTCCCACATTTCATAAATCCAATATCATTTAAATAAACTCAATTAATATATACTTCAAATATTCATTTATCAAATAAATTAAATAAGTCAGAAATCAAGTATCATTTCAAACTCATTTCACAATATCAAAATATTATTCAAAACACCATTCATTTTTATTCATTTAAATACCATTTAAATCCATTCATTTTATTAAATTTAAATACCATTTTAAACTCACATTAGAAATCAAATTCTTCCACTTAAATATCTCTTCTTTATCTTTAGAAATTTAACATTTAATTTCCCAAAATTATATCATTTTCCAGAGATTATTTTTCATTAAAATTAATTTAAAACAACAAAATATAGTTTCCGTAGCACTTATAAAATGCTACGTTGTGATATCCCGGAAATTTGGCAATATCAATTTAATAATCTTTATAAATAATTAAATTGATTTGTTGATTTTATTTTATAAAATTGACAAGTTATTCATTTTAAAGGTTAATAATATTTAATTGGCAATATTTATTAATATCTTTTCTAACAATTTAAAATTGGTAAGATTTATCTTTCAAAACTTATATAAATGTTTTCTATTTATAATGTATATATATATTGGTATATATATTATAAATAGGGAGTCTTTAATTTAATAAAATTATGTTTTCAAATTATAATATATATGAACATATATATTGTTATTTGAAGTTATGTATTAAATTCAATATGATAATTATCAAGCTAATGTTAAAAGTATTTTTCATTTAGAATATATATATTTGCATATGTTGGAATAAAAAGAATATTGAATTTGAATTTAATAAGATGTTTTCAAACTCATATATATATATATATATATATAATTTGTAATTTGGTTTAATACTTTTGAAAATGATATTTATGATTTAAATAACAAGAATAAGATTTAAATAAGAAGTTCATTTTAATAATCTTTTCTCTTTTAAAATTCAATTGTTTTTAACATTCTTTCCTTTTTTAAAAAAAAAAAAAGAAGTCAAAATGGTTTGTAAAAATATATATATAGTTAAGCTCAAACATTTATAAATATGTTATATATATATTTGATTAAAGTATAAGTTATTTTAAATAATAGTTTTCACATTTGTAAATTTATATAGGAATGTAAAGCTTAATTATAAAAGATAAATACATTTTTATATACATATAGATATTTTATAAATACATAAATGACTTAAGTAAATTAATTAAAATAAGAATTAACACTTGTAAACATATGGAGGCTTGGTTGGTATATGTGTAAGCTAATTAACAACTTAAGGGGACAAGTGGCTTAATTTTATCTTTTTGTAAATTAAAGTTATAAAAATTTATATGTAAGAAGAAAATCTGTTTTTCACTTTCAGTTCAAATTTCATCTTTTCTTCATTACAACCAAAAACTAAAAAATATATTCGAACCTAAAATCAAATAATAAGTCTGGAAATCAAATTGCAAAGAAGAAATGAAAATCTGGAAATTCAAATATGAGGAAAGCTTCACCTGTGATCATGCAAACTTAAAGAAGATGGAGGCAATTCATTAAGCAGTTTTAAAATCTTCAAACAACCTGAAGTCATGCAATCAGATAATAAAGATCAATTTCAGATTTAAAAATTCAACAAAGCCAGTTCAAAAATCAACATGCAAGCCTGGAAACAGATCATGTTATCTGTTCTCTGTTTCAAAATGACAGGTGAGTAAATATTATTTTAAAAACAGATTTAAACCTTTGACATGTGATGATTTATCTGAAATGATTGTAATATATGAATGTTTGTATATGAGTGTTTGAAATGCCTGTTTGAATGCCTGTATGGTGATAACTTAGTCTCTGTAAAGTGATGACAGTTTTTGTTTTCCTTTTTAAAATCTATATCTCATCACTTAATCTCTAATAGCTTAGGATTTGTAAATGAAAGATGTTTGAAAACGTGTGATATCATTACTAAAAATAAGTTCTGGAATTTATATACATTATTTGTCTGGAAATTTATAAATAACAGTAATATATGTATATTGGGTCAAAAATTGTTAGATTAAATATTTAGTTTTGATTATATAGTTGAATTCAACATAGGAAACCATGAATTTTAATATATATATCATGATTTATAGTTTGGTAATTGAAGAGAATTTTGGGATTTTCTGTTTTGGGTTTATCTGGCAATTCACGGCGAACTATGGCGAACTAGTGGTCGAGGTTGGGTTTGAAGATAGAGGGGATGATGGAGTTCATCGGAAAAATAGTATAGTGATTTATCATTAATCGTGGAGGTCAGAAATCGAGATGGTAGGGTTTTTGGCACTGTGATTGTCGTGGGTTTTCAAATGGGTTTCGTGACAACATGACGTGATCGGAGGCGATCGTAATGCTTGCGATAGGAGCTGGAAGGCGTGGCGTAGCTACGGTGAAGATGGCAAGAGGTCTCGAGGCAGAGATCATCGGCGATGGACGATTTTCTGGTGATGGTTGTTTTCCAGGTGATGGGTTTAATTGCTCGAATTCGTTTTCGTTCGTATCGAGTTAGTCTGGATGGTCGAACGTAGTAACATGGTGAAGTCTGACTTGTCGGAGGCCAGATCGGAGGTCATCGACGTCCAGCGTAGTCATGCACGTGCACGTACATGTCGCGTGTATCTGGAAGAGTTGTGTTTGGAAAGAAGAAGGGTTGCTCGGGTTATCATTCGGGGATACTCGTATTTTTCTCGAAGCAGGATGAAACGTGGGTTGGTCTCGAGTTCGCTTCGCGAATTCTGGAGTTTTGCTTCGAGTTTTCCAATGTTTTACTCGGGTTTTGATGAGAGCAGATTTAAGAAAATTTAAAGGGAAATGTTTTTAAGTTTTAAACAAAAGAAATTTTGTTTTGTAATATTTTCTTGAGTTTAAAACAAAATTTTAAACAAGTTTATATATTTTATAATATTAAGTTTCAAAATAAAATAAGTAGATTTTGAAATAAATTTGTATTTAATTATATTTAATAACTTGGGAAAAGTTTTAAAGATTTAAAGGTTTAAGTTAAACTGTGTTTAATGATTTATTGATTTCTAATTTAAGAAAGGTTTAATGGTTAAGATTTAGTAATCAATTAAAATAAGAATTTTCTTAAGTATTAAGAATGTTGATTTAAATAAAGATAATTAAATTTGAAAAGGAAATTTAGATAATTAAATTATTTTAATTATCGAGTGTTATTGGTAAATAATTGATTTAATTAAGATAATAGTTTCTTGATTAAGAACTTTTAATATAGTAAGTTAAGAATCATTTAATTAAATTTAAATGATTAAGATAAATTAATAATAAATTAATTTGTGATTAATTAAGAAAATCATTTATAAATTAATTAAGTATAATTAATTAATGAAGTAATTAAGGAATAATTACTGGATGTAATTAAGTAAAGGTAGATTATTTAATAAAGTAATTAGAAGATAATTAAAAGTGATTAAGAGTTAATTACTTAGTGTTATTAATTAAATAATTTATTTAATAAGGTTAATTAAAGGATTAAGGTTAATTAATAAGGTAATTAGTTAATTGTTAAGACAATTAATTAAAAGCAATTATTTAAGGAAGATAATTAAATAAAGTTAATTACTGGATTATATTAATCAAAGATGATTAATAATTATGGATTAATTAAGAATAATTACTTAATGTAATTTATAAATAATTAAAGGTGTAATTAGGATCATTAGTTTATAATTAATGATGTAATTAAGAGTTGATTAATTAAGATTAATTAATCAAATAATAAGTGATTAATTGTAATTAGTTAAGGATTAAAGTAATTGATTATAATTAATTAATTAATGAAGTAATTAAAGGTTAATTACTGTATTGGTTAAGGATAATTAATTTATGAAATTAATTAAGATAATTACTTAAATGTAATTAAAGTATAATTAATCAAAGGTGATTAATTAAAATAGATAATTATAGAAAGATTAATTAATTTATTTGTAATTAATTAATGATTATATAAGTAAGGTTTATAATGAAGTAATTAATTTAATTTATTTTAAATTAATTAAGAGATGAAGTAATTAATTTAATTCACTTTAAATTAATTAAAGATAGAGATAGTTAATTTAATTCATTTTAAATTAATTATGTTATGATTAAGTAAATCATTGCTTATATAAGAATGGATGACATTGATTGTCTTGAATGGATGTAATCTCAGAAATGAGATAAGTAATGTTGTATGGTATGAATGCTTGGTTGCATTATGATGGTAATATAGATTAACTATTGAGATGTTGATATGGATTACCTATTTGGTTATGAATCATCTGTTTAAATGATAATGTGATTATCAATTGTGATTTGTGAATTATCTATCTGAATGAATATAGATAAGTTAAATTGTTTAAACCTTTAAACAACTTGGCCTTAAAAGATACGTTTTGGATTTCGATGAGACCGGGATCGGGTTTCCGTATACCGGTATTCCAGGTCTGGAGACCCGAATACCACATCGATCCAAATTAACGATAGGTCGTGAATCTCAAGTAAAGATGAAGATTCAGAGTGCAAGGGTTATTGTCGTTAACTCTGAGGGTGATTCCAAAACGAGTGTAACGAGATAATGCCTTCGGTTTCGTTCGAACCCGGAACGAACTTGTATGGATTGAATGCTTTCAGCACATCGTCAGGCGGACGATGAGCATTCTAAGTGATATGTTCTGATTAAAGGTAATCGTAACCTCAAGCCTCATCAACCGGGAATGGCTAAAACAGGGGAGGTGCAGCAAGGCTTCGTGGGTAGCACCCACTGAGAGCAAGATAGATCCCTGTCTAGAGGTCCCTTTCTTTTATTCGGCTTAGTGTGTGGTTGGTCGCGCCAACCACGGGATTGTCTTGTTCGGGATTATCCAGTAAGGGATGGTTCCGGCTTTGTGTTGCAGGGGGTCGGGAGTGATCCTCGGTACGGTGATCTAGGCCACGTACTGTGACGGGCGGTACCCCAGTAGCCCTGCCATTGTATGGAATCCAAACTCCAATAAGTGCCGTACGTATTAGTTGTGCCCAACTATGTTGGAATGTGAGATGTAAGCATTTCAGCTATTTCTGTATTTTACTTGAAAACCCTAGACACTATTATAATACAATCGGATTTCCTATCAAATGTTTTAGTTAGCGTAAGGTAAAAACTTACCCATGTTTATTTGTGGGAAGTCTTACGTGATACTTTTGTTTTCAAAAGTTTTCAAAGTTAAGCAATCTAACCGTTTACTCACACCAGACCCATGTCTGACCCAAGTGTTTATTTTCTGTTTTATTAAACTCTTGGGTACTCAAATTTGTATGAGTAGTCAAGGGGATTCAGGTTAGTCTTGACGAATTCTGGAGGAGTTGTGGAGCAGGAGGCTTCAGCGTGTAGATATATAGAGTTTCCGCTGTGTATGATGTATCGTATTTATGTAGTTGTGTTGTATAATAGACAGAAGTTTATAACTGTCTATATTGTGATGTATAAATCGTGTACTCTGATGTATATGATACTATGTAATATCTTATGTGATAATATATTTCTCGTTCCGCTGTGAGATTTCTGATGTGTTGTTGTTCTCTCTTCTTTTCTTTTCTTCTTCTATCCCTTTCTTTCTTCATAACGATGCGTCTTTCTGGGCAAAGAAAGCCGGGTCGTTACATACGTAAAGTTATAGTTTAAAACAGTTAATTAACAAAAGACAACGTTAAATGCTGTAATAGATTTCTTTTAAGTTTCAATTAACTTACATGTTAAGTTTAACCACTATAGCACTTACAAAGTGCTATAATAGCCTTTATTTCAAATTAACCTTTTAGTTCATTTAAAACACTACAACATTTACAAAATGCTGTAATATCCTTTACATTACATTTCAAAATGCTGTTAAATCATATTCAGAGTTTTATTTACAATTCCACAAATAATTAACTTTTAATATAAATCATTTTAACTTATAAAATCATATATTTCACATTTAACACAATCATTTAAATACCTTTATTTCTATGATTTTATAAAGTCAAATTTCCATACAAAAATCAAATTTAATAACAATTAAATTTTCATTTCTTTAATTAAATTATTAACTTAACAACTAAGTTTAAATTTCTAAAAATATATCTTATTTCCATTTACTTTACTGAATTAAAATTTCACTTTTAAACAAATTTCACAAAATTCAATTTAAGTTATATTTCCAAATTCAGCTTAAATGTTCATTTATTCCATATTTTAATTTATACAAAATCATTAACACCTTTAAAACATTATTATTACTTAATAAAAATCATTAAATTCATCTTTAAATCAAATTTGTCATATTTTCTTACTTTACAAAAATTCCATTTATAAACAAAATCATAAATTCCAAAATTAACTTATATTTCAAATTCTACTTCACCATTTACTTAATTCACTTATTTAATTTGTAGAAAATCACAAATACTTTATAGAAATCATTTTAATGAAATTTAAATCAAAATACCATAATATTTACATTAAAAAAAAGTATTTTAAAAATTTCAGAAAAATATATAAACCACGGGTCTGTATATAATTTTCTAGCCTAGGTCAAGTGATACGGATATGTATCATTTCAATCCGCAGTTTACAAAGAAAAACCGGGTTTTATCATTTCAAACCCGCAACCCCAATTAATATAAATAAATAAATAAAAACCGTTCAGGCCTATCATTTCAGCCCATAACGATTTTTCCTTATTCTAAAGTCCGTTCGGGTATGTATCATTTCAACCCATAGTGATTCTAATCTACAGGGAACTTGCAGTGTGATAAACTGATATAAATAAACAGAATAGCATGAGATAACAGTAATAGATGATATAACATATGTAATAACAGGGGTAAACATTATATGATCATAATATAACAGTTACAACAGGATGATATAATTTTACAAATTCAAATGGTGTCAGTTTACTAGTTATATAAGTACACATTGTCTGGTGAGAATTACTCACTTGTTCAAGCTGGAGATGACAACCACAAACGCACAACAAAGATTTCCAGAGGCACGAGAGCACGATAATTATTTGAGTGTGGGAGAGCCAAAGCTAATTGCCTTGTCACATTCAAACCAAACAATTACAAACAACATAAGATTTCAACCCAAAAATTCAATAAACAATGCTAGAAATGGATGCATAAACAAAGTCAAAGTGTTTGCACTTGCTTCCTACCACCTATGCTTCAGCTCCAGATCTGAAATGGCACGGCTAAAGGCATGGTTTGGATCAGGTATGGTCTGGAAAAGGTGCGGCTATAAGGTGATGAAGGTGAGTGGAAGTTACAAGGTGTTGAAGGCAATGGAATACCAAAGGGTTTCAAGGCAAAGTGTGGCTTTTGTTGCACCATAGGGTTCGGCCCCTTGCTGATGTGGCTTGGCCATGGTATGTGGTGGTCAGGTGGTGGCTGGAGTGTGGCCCAGAGGTGGTGGAAGGTCAGGTCAGAGGTGGTGGTGGTGGAGGTAGTGGTGGCAAAAGGTGGTAGAAGGAGGAGATGACAATTCTAGGTCATAAGTGATAGTTTGTGATGGTTTTTGGTGGATTTTGTGTAGATCTTGGACTTGGATTGGTTAGGCCTGAGGAGGAGGGTTGCTAGGATGGGTGATGGTCAGAGGAAGGGTGTCGTGGTGGTCGGCCAAAGCCTGGAGGAGGAGGAACCAAACTATGAAGGTAGAGAGCATATGCAGTTTCAATAGAAAAAACATAGAAAACAAGGAAGAAAGAAGGAATTTTTTCCCAAAATTTTGAAGCCATGGCCGTGATTTTTTTGGAGGAGAAAGAGAAGTGTTTGCGTGAAAAAAATGAAAAGAAGTCCGCTGAAAAGAATAGGGTATGCATGGCCAAAACATTGAAGAGAGGAGTTGAGAAAGTGAAAGGTCGGGAGGTGAAAAGCCATAGGAATTTCAATAGTTTAAAACTTTTCATATTTCCTCTAATTTCTTTTTAAGTTTTATATAACTGAAATATATATATAAACTCAGATAAAATACGAAAATTTAGTAAATAAACAAAAATAAATTAATTAATTATTAATTATATAAAATTTAATTAAGTAAAACAGCAAAAATTGCAACTAGTCTTGAAAATATGAAAAATAAATGCAATGAACTTTGGAAAAAGTTTATGGACTTGTAAAACATTTATAAACAAAGATAATAACATAAAATAAAAATGCATTCACAAAATGAATAATTAAATTTTAATTAAATATAATTTAATTGAAGAAAATAGCAGAAAAATAGAAACTAGCCTTTAAAAATAGAAAATTAATTCAATACGCTTTGGAAAAATTAAAAAATCACTTTAAATTATTTAAAAGACAAAATTATACAGAAAATAAAATACTAACACATATTAGAACAAAATATGACAAATAAAATATAATTTAAAATAGACAATATTGCTAAATACATCAGTTTACACACAATATTAAAATATACATAACTTTCACAATTTAACTCCGTTTCCAACGAAACGAAAAGCTGTATCCATGGAATTAAATCTATTTTCATAATAAAAGATAAAATTTAAGAATTTGAAATATTTAAATTTAAAGTTCAAAAGTCAAAGTTTGACCAGTTTCAATAGAAATTCAATTTCAGTGAAATATCCAATTTATACTAGTTTGAACTATAAATCACTTAATAGTCAACATTTATATTTAAAATGAAATGTTTGAAATAGAACAAGTTTAAAATAATTTAAAATAAAATAAAGTCAAAATTTAAAATATAGGCCAAAATCTAGGGTTGTTACACTCTCCCCCACTCAAAACTTTTCGTCCCCGAAAAGGAATGAAGTATGGGAAAACACAGGAAAGATAAAATTGAAATGAGATTAAGACAAGATGACAAAAGATTGAAATTGTACCTGATAACTGTGGTTATAGGTAAGTTTAACAAGGTGGAGATGGTCTTCCCAAGAATCTCCAGAATCAGGAACACAAGTACGAAAAGATCCTCTAGAATCTGATTCACTCTTTCCGCTTGACTGAAAGTCTGTGGGTGGAAAGCAGTGCTCAGATTTAAAATGAGTACCAAAGATTATAAAGATTATAGAAAGATTTCTAAGAAAAAATATTATAGATAGATGCCTATACCAGTCTGTAGCAAGATAAGGAAAAATAAGGACAACTAAAAGACAGTTTGAAAAACAAAATTAGGTAATAAGTTTGAAAAACAAAATAAGATAATAGGTTTGAAATTTCCATGGTTTCATCTTAACTGATAATTAATTTTACACAAGTTAAATAAATCTTAACTATCTCTAATTTCATTATCTTATCATCAAATTTTCTAAAACAAACAATCTCTAAAATCATGATTTGATTAAAATTAAGTGTATAACATTCAATAAATTTAATTCTTCTTTATTCCTAATTATAATTAAATTTATCCCTCTCAAATATTTTATCACATATGTTAAATATGCTTACACTTATTATAACTGTTTTAATTTATTCCTAATTCCCTTAACATCATTTGTATTGTAAATTATTCAATTAACCTTTTAGTCTTTTTACCTATGTTAATCTTTTTATAACTAAAATTTAAGTGTATAATATTTATTATAACCACTCAAATTTTATTTATAAAAATCTTTTTATATTGTATATTATCCAATTACATTGTTAACTTCTAAAAATTAAGGTAAGTTATATTGGAATGCAATTGAGAATTATACAAATAAAACTTTCTAAAATTAATATACACTATAAACATCCTAATTCAATCATTTCAAGCTTGAATCATCAATTCAAAAAATTTGATTTTCTTTTTATACTTGAAGTTATTATTTAAGATAGAATTTAAGTGTAACGACCCACTATTTTGAACCATTCAAATCGACAATAATCCACACATGTCAGACTTGAATAATGCAAAATAACAGATTGTAATAAAATTTGGAGCAAATAAAATCATTCACAGAATCACAGACACAGAAATATCAGAATAACTCGCAGCGGAATTTAAAAATACCATAGTGGTTCATGAAGCCACTAAATACATAGTCAAAAATCAAATACAAAATACATAGTCTGAAACACAATATAGTTCTGAAACAAGTACAGTAGAAATCCCAAATACACAAGTCTCTAAAACAAAAGCTGAAATAAGACAACTGAAACTGAAATAGGAAGATAACTAGATAAGCAGAATCTCCAGTGATTCCGAGCTCCAGAAAGGTGAATCCAAAGCTGTGAATACTCAGGCTGACCCGAGCGTAAAATAAAACATAACACTCGAGTCAGGATATACATACTTATACAATGTAAACCAACTCAAATGAATTGTAGTAAAGGTACAAGTAACTTAGAAGATGCTTGGGACCGCCCATCCTCTAAGGATCCGTTAAACTATCTACTATGTAGTAATATTCGCTATTATAATAGTGTCTACATAAGTAAAGTATAATCATATCGGAAAATAGCGTTAAGGGGATGGAGAACCTTAACGCGGTCGGATCTTAAAATCATAATCGTACTAAAGCTCGATATGGTAGGTGACACGGCACAACTAGGCAATGCCAGGGTAGATATACCAATTACGCACACGGACTGATGGATACGCATAGCAGCCACTACCGTTCCACCTCGAACAACATTCCCAAATCGGAGGATGGCCATCTAGTCAAATCAATAAGAGTAAAATGTCGAAGGAATGTGTCCGAGAAGAGGTGCTACCTCACTGGTCCGAGATCGCTCCTGTTTTAGCCACCCTATGCCAACTCACGGGAGTTGGGTCCACGTAATACCTTAAGGACGTCGCCACCATCCTACTTCATTCTGGAATCTCCACCGCGTACACGGTTGTCAAAGTGGTTTTCGGTATCGACAGAGAGTATGTCCATATCCGATCCCGGTCTCTTTGCCAACCAATCGTTATTATAACCCGTGGTTATAGATTTAAAACAATTTATCAAATATACTTCGAATTAAAATCATTTAAAAACGAAGACATTATTCCTTTTAAAAATATTAAATTTCTAAAATCTAGCCTTTCGGAGTTCACTTATTCACTTAAAAACAATAACGTTAAAATTTCCAGCTTTCACGGCATTTAAGAAAATGCGACGGTAAGTTATATTTGAAAACAATTTTATTCAACAAACCAACATTTATAAACTGCTATAACAATTCAGTTTTAAACAAAAATCATATTTCAGCCTACTGCAGTCCTTAACAAGTGCTACAGTAGTCCTTTTATTAGTTCAGGTTCAATTTTAGTTTCAGCTACAACAGTACTTACCAAGTACTATCATAGCCTTAGTTCATTTTAGTCTTTTAGTTCACTTATACAACCCACAACACTTAACAAGTGCTACGGATTCTACCTAGTTAAAAACTTATAAAATCATACATTAAAATGTTCATTTCAATCCTTTAACAAATTTTATTTCAAAGAAATTTTACAAGTTAAAAACCAAACTTACCAATTTGCTTATTACATTCATTTCAACACTTAAACTTAAACTTCATTTTTCCACAAATTTAAAACTAAATTTCAATTTCAATTAAATTAACTTAAGTTTCCATCTTTCCCTTTTTCTTTTTTTTCAAAATTTTAAAAAATTAAGTTTCGCTTTAAAATCAATATTCCTCCACTTATTTATTATTTATCACATAGAAAATCATTTCTATTTTAAATAAATCATTTAAAAATTCGGTTTAAATCAAATTAAATATTATGACAATTTTTAAATTATCTAAAAATATTCATAAAATACATAAAAATAACCACGGGTCTGTATAATATTTTCTAGCCTAATTCAAGTGATACAGATACTATATCATTTCAATCCGTAATTTACAAAGAAAAATCCGGGTTTTATCATTTCAAACCCGCAATCCCAAGTAAATAAAATTTAATTGAAAATCGCTCGGACCTATCATTTCAGCCCATAACGACCTTCCCTTATTCTAAAGTCCGTTCGGGTATGTATCATTTCAACCCATAGTGATTCTATTCTACAGGGAACTTGCAGTGTGATTTAACAGAATAGAATAACAGTAAAATAAGAACAGATATAACAGATGATACGATATGCAGTTTTAACAATTAACATCAACTATAAATAAATCACAGGTAATTATAACATCATTTATTTATTTATTTCTACACATTCAGTTGCGGTCGTTTCACAATTATATAAGTATGAATATTCGTGTGAGATTTACTCACCTCTACGGAGCTGGAGATTCGGAACGAAAGAAATACGAAGTCAATCGAAAGCACGCGGATAGTACGATCAGTCGTTAGCGGATGCGCCAACTGGATTCAAACCAAAAGCACAGTAAATAACCAACTCTAAGATTTCACGAAAAATGAATTTTCAACGAAGCGAACAACGAAAAAGTAACAGGTTAAAAATCAAAACAATAGCACGCCTACCTAAAAAAACAATTATAACTCAAAAAAAAAAAAAAATTCCAAAGTGACAAAACAACTTTTTTTTTTTCAAAACAAAGCAGAGGCAATAAAACAAAACTAAAATTTAACTTGGTCTGCCAAACCCAACAATTTGGAAAACGTAAAAATGTCAAACATCTTTGTTCATCACATTTTCCAACTGATGCTCGGAAATACAAATAGATAGAGTACAACATTTTCAAAGGTGCAAACAAATTTTTCCCAAAAGTCAGAAGAGAATATGATAAAGCTGCCAAACCACGTGACAAAACAACACTTTCAAATTCTTTTATTTCTCAAACCAGAGGCAATAGACAAGAATTTCACAAGTACAAGGTGGCAAAATTTTTCATTTCTTGCTTCAAAATACCAAGTAGATGTGGTACTGGGCTGGTCTCGGCATGGGCGTGGTTGCAGCATGGGTCAGTGAAAACGCGGGGATGATCTGGGTAGGGTCGGTGGTGGGTTGGATCTAGGGTCGGCGATGGGTGGTTGCTGGTGGGTGTAGGGTTGACGAAGGGTTTGGGTTCGTTCTGGTGGCTTGGGTTCTCGGTCTGGGTGGAGTTTTGAACTCGTGGTGTATTTCAGGCGACTGCCGTGGTGGATCTCGTGGTGGATGGGTGGAGTTCGGGTAGGCTGGTGGATCTCGTAGTATTGGTGGTTTCGGTCTGGATCAGTAGGGGCGGTGATAGCATGGAGTAGGCGAAGGTGGTGGTTGAGAGAGTGGGGTAGGCTGGCGCCATGGTGGCAGATGGAAAGGGTGGAATGACGTGGGGATGGTGGGGTTATCTGGGTGGTAGGCTTCATAGGCGGTAGTGGGTTGGGAACATGGTGGCTGGCACGGTCGTGGGGTAGGTCACGGTGGCAAGCAGATCAACAACAAACAAAAATAAAAATAAGAAAAGAAGGCATGCGAGCTTTACCTCAGAGATGCTCACGAAAATTTGTAAAGAAGCTACAGAGAAAGTTTGATCTTGGAAAACTTTTTGAACGAGGAAAATAAACGTGACTCAGAAGGCAAATGGTTTGAACGGCAGAAAGATTTAGGCAATAAATTTTAATAAATGCAATCAAAGTGGAACGGAAGATATGGAAGGCAAAGGAAGACGAAATCTTCACGCACGGTTTTAGGCTAGATTAGTGCAAGATTTTTGAACGGCAAACTTGTAAATTTTAGCCCAAAGTAACGTATAATTTTAGTTGCTTCTTAAAAAAAAATGATAACGGTTTCTTTCAATAAAACGTAACTTTATAAATCAAAATTTAAAATAGCAAAAATCATCGTTAATAAAATTTTATTCTAATGTAAAGTTAAGAACGGACAAAAAGTGACGAAATGTAACGTTTTAAATTTTCGTTTTATACGAATTTCTACAATTTATATTTAAATTAATATTTCAAAATGTTTTGTTTTTAAATTAAAATTTCTCTTTAAAATATCGGGCTGTTACACTCTCCCCCACTCAAAGCTTTTCGTCCCCGAAAAAGAACGAAGAAGGAAAACAAAGAAAGATAAGACAGAATAGTAAAGTACCTGAAATAAACAATTCCGGATTCGAAGCACGAATGCTCTCCTCCGTCTCCCAGGTGCAATCCCGTTCATCAGTGCTCCACTGCACTTTGACCAGGTTGACAGATTTTCTTCTTAGCTGCTTCGTACCTCGATCGACAATACGAAGTGGCTTCCTCTCAACAGTCAGATTTGGCTCAATATCCAAACTATCAAGAGCAGAAGGCTGAATAATAAGAGATGGATCATGCAGATAGCGACGAAGATGAGATACATGAAAGACATTGTGAATTCCAGAAAATTTCTCGGGTAAATCCAGACGATAAGCAAGAGAACCAATTCTTTCCAAAATGCGGAAAGGACCAACAAATCTAGGAGATAGCTTTCCTCTGCGACCAAAACGAATAACATTCCTTAAGGGAGAGACCTTAAGGAAAACCAAATCACCAACAGCAAACTCTAAACTCCGTCTTCGACGATCGGCGTACTTTTTCTGTCTATCCTGAGCAATCCTCATCTTCCTCTTAATCTCTTCGACTCTCTCTGAAGCTTCCAAAACCATTTCAGGACCAAGAACCAAACGATTACCAGATTCAATCCAACAAGAAGGAGATCTACAAGGTCGTCCGTAAAGAGCAGAAAATGGAGATGTCTCAATACTGGCCTGATAACTATTGTTATAAGTGAATTCGACAAGATGGAGATGATCTTCCCAAGATCCTCCATAATCAAGCACACAAGCACGAAGAAGATCTTCTAAAATCTGATTCACCCTTTCCGTTTGACCGTCGATCTGTGGATGGTAAGCAGTGCTCAGATTTAGATGAGTACCCAAAGAATCCTGAAAGGCTTTCCAAAACCTACTAGTAAAGATAGGATCACGATCACAAACGATACTGAGAGGAACACCATGGAGACGAACAATCTCCCTCATGTAAATCTCAGATAAACTAGAAGCTGAACGGGTAGACTTGACCGGAATGAAATGAGCTGATTTGGTCAATCTATCCACAATAACCCAGATACTCTCGTTACCCTTCCTACTTCTCGGTAAACCATCAATGAAATCCATAGAAACTTGTTCCCACTTCCAATTGGGAATCTCAAGAGGCTGCAATAAACCAGGGGTCTTCTGATGATCTGCCTTGACTTGTTGACAAGTCGCACACCTATTGACGAAAATGGAAATATCTCGCTTCATACCTTTCCACCAATATAACTTCTTCATATCCTGATACATCTTGGTTACGCCTGGATGAATAGAAAGTCTGGACTGATGATTCTCCCGAAGTAACTCCTGTCTCAATCCATCAACATTCGGGACACAAATCCTATTATTAATCCTCAATACACCCTTATCGTCAATCTGAGCTCCATAACCATCAAGACTACTACCTCCCACTCTACTTCGAACATTCTCCTTAATCAATCTAAGCATCTGATCCTCATCCTGTCTAGCCATAATACGATCCACAAGAGGCGAAGAAACAACAATCTGACACAACAAAGCTTTCTTCCTACTCAAAGCATCTGCCACTACATTTGCTTTTCCCGGTGTATAATTGATGTCAAGGTCATAAGAAGCAAGGAACTCTAACCACCTAACTTGTCTCTGATTCAAATCCTTCTGAGAGAAAATATACCTCAAAGACTGATGATCTGTGAAAAGCTCGAATTTGGTACCCAACAGATGATGTCTCCAAAGCTTCAAAGCGAAAACAAATGCAAGCAACTCTAGATCATGGGCAGCATAATTTACTTCATGAGTCTTCAACTGTCTACTAGCATAAGCAATCACTCTACCATCCTGCATCAGAACAGCTCCCAAACCTTCTCGACAAGCATCAGTGTATACCGTTAATCCCTCATCTCCACTTGGAACGGTAAGAACAGGTGCGGAAGTAAGCTTGTCCTTTAACTCATTGAATGCGGCTTCACACTTACTACTCCAAATAAACTTAGCATTCTTCCGAGTCAAAGCAGTGAGAGGTGCAGCAATCCGAGCGAAATTCTCAATGAATCTCCGGTAATAACCGGCGAGGCCCAGAAAACTACGGATATCAGTAGGAGTCTTAGGAGTTTCCCAATCCTGTACAGAATAGGGAAAAGAAGGATAATAGAAAAGATAGAGTAAATTGAAATGAAACAATGAAAGAGAAAGAAAGGAGAACTTACATTGATCGCAGCGATCTTGACTGGATCAACTGAAACTCCATTACTAGAAACAATATGCCCCAGAAATCGGACTTCATCCTTCCAGAAATGGCATTTGGAAAATTTAGCTTTTAACTGATGCTTTCGAAGAGTCTCAAGAACAGATTTCAAATGTGACTCATGTTCTTCTTCAGACTTAGAGAATATGAGGATATCATCCACAAAGACTAGAACAAATTTATTTAGCACATCACGGAATACACGATTCATCAAGTCAACAAAGAAAGCGGGAGCATTAGTCAAACCAAAAGGCATGACTAACCATTCGAAGAATCCATTTTCAGTACGAAAAGCAGTCTTAGGAATACTTTCCTCAGCAACTCTGAGTTGGTGAAAACCTATGGCTAGATCAAGCTGAGAGAAAACAGTAGCACCATAAAGCTAATCAAACATGTCATTGATGCGAGGCATTGGATATCTATTTTTCATTGTGAGTTTGTTCAACTCCCTATAATCAACACACATCCGAAGAGAACCATCGGACTTGGTGACGAAAACCACCGCGGCTCCCCATTCAGAAAAACTAGGTCTGATCAGACCCTTGGAAGATAGGTCTTCAATTTGTTTCCTTAACTCAACCTTCTCGCGGGGTGCCATTCTTCTAGGAGGAAGAACTATAGGTCGAGCACCAGGAATGAGGTCAATGCGGAAATCAATTTCCCGCTTGGGAGGTAAAGCAGTAACTTCACCGAATACATCCGGGTAGTGATTAACTACACGGGTCGACTGAAGATCATCAATAGAAGCATCTAGAGAAAAGATAAAGCTACCAGCATAATCATGAGGCATACGGCCCTGAATAAGTAAAGAATTTCCTCGATCATCCTTAAGAGAAACAATTCGGGATTTACACGAGATACGGGCATCGTGTCTATCTAGCCAATCACTTCCAAGCAGCAAATCAAAAGCATCGAAACCGAGGATATAGAAATCGCCACTAAAACTATGATCGGAATGGAGGAGTTTCACATGCTTACAAATCTTATTAAGATTTGCAGGACCACCAATAGGATTAGAAACACATAGGGGAACAGAAGCATACTCAGGTGAAAGGAGATGTTCAAACTTATTACACAGGTCATCAGAAATAAAACTATGCGAAGCACCAGTATCAAATAAAACACGAACTGGATGATGAAATAAAGTAAAGGTGCCTTGAAGAGTACCTTGACTATCGCTAGGAGCAGGAGTAGGTGCGGGAGCAGGTGATGAAGCAGATGTGACAGCAAATACGCCAGATGGCTTTCCCTTCTGATATAAAGGACAGTCCTTCCTAAAATGACCCGGCTGAAGACAAACATGACAAAGATCATTCCTGGTAACCTGGGGTGGAGGAACAGCAGCACTGGACGGATTAGGGCAACTATTGGCATAGTGTCCCTTTTGGTCACATTTGAAGCAAGTAATAGAGGAAAGATCAATAGGATGTCTCTGGGAAGGAGCAGATGCTGAAGATCCCAAGCCCGCATGTTTGATCCAATTCTTCTTCTGCTGGTGGAAGTTGGGCTTTCTCTTCTTGGAATTTGCAGAGGAAGATTGTGAGACATGAGTACCAGAAGTAGCAGGACCCTTGGAAGTAGGGTTCTCATAGCGGATAGCCATATCCATGAGCTCAGTAAATGTGCCATGAACATGTGAAATAAGGCGATCGTAGAACTCTGGGCGAGCTCCAGAAATGAACTTCTCGTTCTTCTTTAGCTGAGTGTCGATAAGACCAGGACCGAATTTTGAGAGTTCATTGAACTTCCGTTCATACTCTGAGAAGGACATGGTACCCTGCTTGAGGTCCATGAATTCACGGTAAAGCTGAGATTTCCCGGCTTCGGGCATCCATTTTGCCACAAAAGCCTCCCTGGAAAGAAGATACAGAAACTGAACTTAAGATGAATTCGAAAAGAAAGGAAATGGGGAAAAATTCAAGTTAACTCAAAGGATACCTGAACTGCTCCCACGAAAGATCACCTTCGTTAGTGTGAGTCGTAACAGACTCCCACCAATCTAGGGCTGACTCTTGCAGCTGCCATGCTGCTAACTGACGCTTCTGGGCATCAGTGATCTCTAAACCAGTAAAGATTCTTTCCAAACTTCTTAGCCATTGTTGGGCTTCGATGATACTTTCTGAACCGGTGAACTTAGTGCCACCGAGCTGAGAGAATTCTTTGCAAAGGACTGTAAACTTAACGGGTGCAACAGGTGGAGGAACTGGGGCAATACCACGACCCCTACCTCTAGCATTTCCACGATTCATCCTGGAAATATCAAGAATAAATTTAGGACAAGGTACAGAGAAGACAAAGATAAGTTAAGATAAAATACGATAAGGTCACTTGGGTGAATATCCTAATAACAAAATTCCTAACAAGGTAGATACGGAAAGAAGGAAGTTTAGAAAATTTCTTCTTAAAACAAGAAAACTTTATATCAAAATAATCTTTGAAAAATCATTTGAAAAATCATTTTATACCCTGAAAATACGTTCACTCACAAAGAAATGATTCTGAGTTTGATTTCACTCATTCTAGGGTATTTCTACCCTATCTCTAATGAGTTTTTGCTCCATAGGCTAAGGTTTGCCTAAAACCTGGCTCTGATACCAAATGTAACGACCCACTATTTTGAACCATTCAAATCGACAATAATCCACACATGTCAGACTTGAATAATGCAAAATAACAGATTGTAATAAAATTTGGAGCAAATAAAATCATTCACAGAATCACAGACACAGAAATATCAGAATAACTCGCAGCGGAATTTAAAAATACCATAGTGGTTCATGAAGCCACTAAATACATAGTCAAAAATCAAATACAAAATACATAGTCTGAAACACAATATAGTTCTGAAACAAGTACAGTAGAAATCCCAAATACACAAGTCTCTAAAACAAAAGCTGAAATAAGACAACTGAAACTGAAATAGGAAGATAACTAGATAAGCAGAATCTCCAGTGATTCCGAGCTCCAGAAAGGTGAATCCAAAGCTGTGAATACTCAGGCTGACCCGAGCGTAAAATAAAACATAACACTCGAGTCAGGATATACATACTTATACAATGTAAACCAACTCAAATGAATTGTAGTAAAGGTACAAGTAACTTTGAAGATGCTTGGGACCGCCCATCCTCTAAGGATCCGTTAAACTATCTACTATGTAGTAATATTCGCTATTATAATAGTGTCTACATAAGTAAAGTATAATCATATCGGAAAATAGCGTTAAGGGGATGGAGAACCTTAACGCGGTCGGATCTTAAAATCATAATCGTACTAAAGCTCGATATGGTAGGTGACACGGCACAACTAGGCAATGCCAGGGTAGATATACCAATTACACACACGGACTGATGGATACGCATAGCAGCCACTACCGTTCCACCTCGAACAACATTCCCAAATCGGAGGATGGCCATCTAGTCAAATCAATAAGAGTAAAATGTCGAAGGAATGTGTCCGAGAAGAGGTGCTACCTCACTGGTCCGAGATCGCTCCTGTTTTAGCCACCCTATGCCAACTCACGGGAGTTGGGTCCACGTAATACCTTAAGGACGTCGCCACCATCCTACTTCATTCTGGAATCTCCACCGCGTACACGGTTGTCAAAGTGGTTTTCGGTATCGACAGAGAGTATGTCCATATCCGATCCCGGTCTCTTTGCCAACCAATCGTTATTATAACCCGTGGTTATAGATTTAAAACAATTTATCAAATATACTTCGAATTAAAATCATTTAAAAACGAAGACATTATTCCTTTTAAAAATATTAAATTTCTAAAATCTAGCCTTTCGGAGTTCACTTATTCACTTAAAAACAATAACGTTAAAATTTCCAGCTTTCACGGCATTTAAGAAAATGCGACGGTAAGTTATATTTGAAAACAATTTTATTCAACAAACCAACATTTATAAACTGCTATAACAATTCAGTTTTAAACAAAAATCATATTTCAGCCTACTGCAGTCCTTAACAAGTGCTACAGTAGTCCTTTTATTAGTTCAGGTTCAATTTTAGTTTCAGCTACAACAGCACTTACCAAGTACTATCATAGCCTTAGTTCATTTTAGTCTTTTAGTTCACTTATACAACCCACAACACTTAACAAGTGCTACGGATTCTACCTAGTTAAAAACTTATAAAATCATACATTAAAATGTTCATTTCAATCCTTTAACAAATTTTATTTCAAAGAAATTTTACAAGTTAAAAACCAAACTTACCAATTTGCTTATTACATTCATTTCAACACTTAAACTTAAACTTCATTTTTCCACAAATTTAAAACTAAATTTCAATTTCAATTAAATTAACTTAAGTTTCCATCTTTCCCTTTTTCTTTTTTTTTCAAAATTTTAAAAAATTAAGTTTCGCTTTAAAATCAATATTCCTCCACTTATTTATTATTTATCACATAGAAAATCATTTCTATTTTAAATAAATCATTTAAAAATTCGGTTTAAATCAAATTAAATATTATGAAAATTTTTAAATTATCTAAAAATATTCATAAAATACATAAAAATAACCACGGGTCTGTATAATATTTTCTAGCCTAATTCAAGTGATACGGATACTATATCATTTCAATCCGTAATTTACAAAGAAAAATCCGGGTTTTATCATTTCAAACCCGCAATCCCAAGTAAATAAAATTTAATTGAAAATCGCTCGGACCTATCATTTCAGCCCATAACGACCTTCCCTTATTCTAAAGTCCGTTCGGGTATGTATCATTTCAACCCATAGTGATTCTATTCTACAGGGAACTTGCAGTGTGATTTAACAGAATAGAATAACAGTAAAATAAGAACAGATATAACAGATGATACGATATGCAGTTTTAACAATTAACATCAACTATAAATAAATCACAGGTAATTATAACATCATTTATTTATTTATTTATTTCTACACATTCAGTTGCGGTCGTTTCACAATTATATAAGTATGAATATTCGTGTGAGATTTACTCACCTCTACGGAGCTGGAGATTCGGAACGAAAGAAATACGAAGTCAATCGAAAGCACGCGGATAGTACGATCAGTCGTTAGCGGATGCGCCAACTGGATTCAAACCAAAAGCACAGTAAATAACCAACTCTAAGATTTCACGAAAAATGAATTTTCAACGAAGCGAACAACGAAAAAGTAACAGGTTAAAAATCAAAACAATAGCACGCCTACCTAAAAAAACAATTATAACTCAAAAAAAAAAAAAAAATTCCAAAGTGACAAAACAACTTTTTTTTTTTTCAAAACAAAGCAGAGGCAATAAAACAAAACTAAAATTTAACTTGGTCTGCCAAACCCAACAATTTGGAAAACGTAAAAATGTCAAACATCTTTGTTCATCACATTTTCCAACTGATGCTCGGAAATACAAATAGATAGAGTACAACATTTTCAAAGGTGCAAACAAATTTTTCCCAAAAGTCAGAAGAGAATATGATAAAGCTGCCAAACCACGTGACAAAACAACACTTTCAAATTCTTTTATTTCTCAAACCAGAGGCAATAGACAAGAATTTCACAAGTACAAGGTGGCAAAATTTTTCATTTCTTGCTTCAAAATACCAAGTAGATGTGGTACTGGGCTGGTCTCGGCATGGGCGTGGTTGCAGCATGGGTCAGTGAAAACGCGGGGATGATCTGGGTAGGGTCGGTGGTGGGTTGGATCTAGGGTCGGCGATGGGTGGTTGCTGGTGGGTGTAGGGTTGACGAAGGGTTTGGGTTCGTTCTGGTGGCTTGGGTTCTCGGTCTGGGTGGAGTTTTGAACTCGTGGTGTATTTCAGGCGACTGCCGTGGTGGATCTCGTGGTGGATGGGTGGAGTTCGGGTAGGCTGGTGGATCTCGTAGTATTGGTGGTTTCGGTCTGGATCAGTAGGGGCGGTGATAGCATGGAGTAGGCGAAGGTGGTGGTTGAGAGAGTGGGGTAGGCTGGCGACATGGTGGCAGATGGAAAGGGTGGAATGACGTGGGGATGGTGGGGTTATCTGGGTGGTAGGCTTCATAGGCGGTAGTGGGTTGGGAACATGGTGGCTGGCACGGTCGTGGGGTAGGTCACGGTGGCAAGCAGATCAACAACAAACAAAAATAAAAATAAGAAAAGAAGGCATGCGAGCTTTACCTCAGAGATGCTCACGAAAATTTGTAAAGAAGCTACAGAGAAAGTTTGATCTTGGAAAACTTTTTGAACGAGGAAAATAAACGTGACTCAGAAGGCAAATGGTTTGACCGGCAGAAAGATTTAGGCAATAAATTTTAATAAATGCAATCAAAGTGGAACGGAAGATATGGAAGGCAAAGGAAGACGAAATCTTCACGCACGGTTTTAGGCTAGATTAGTGCAAGATTTTTGAACGGCAAACTTGTAAATTTTAGCCCAAAGTAACGTATAATTTTAGTTGCTTCTTAAAAAAAAATGATAACGGTTTCTTTCAATAAAACGTAACTTTATAAATCAAAATTTAAAATAGCAAAAATCATCGTTAATAAAATTTTATTCTAATGTAAAGTTAAGAACGGACAAAAAGTGACGAAATGTAACGTTTTAAATTTTCGTTTTATACGAATTTCTACAATTTATATTTAAATTAATATTTCAAAATGTTTTGTTTTTAAATTAAAATTTCTCTTTAAAATATCGGGCTGTTACATTAAGAATAAAATCTCTGATTCCTTTCAAACCATTTAGAGATAGATAAATGTATGTACATAATTTTTCAAATCAAATTTAAATCATATATCTATATATTTTATAAATCAATCATATTTTAGAAATTTATATCAATCAAGTTTCCCAAAACAAAGCTGTAGCAAGACTACAAAATGGTTTCTTCACTTCGAAACTCGAAAATGAACGTCGATGATGCTGCAGTCATCACCGAAATTATTTTCCAGCGACAAAGAGAAGAGCGCTTAATTTTTAAACTTTAAAATCCTTTAGAGACAAAAAAAAATTTATTCAAAAATACTTTAAATAATATCCTTTTAAAAATTTTAAACACAAGGTTTGAAATCCATCGGAAATTAAACTCTTTAAATTTCTTGTTTTAAATTCATTTCAGTTCCCAAATAAATTTATAAACAACTATTTATAAATTCCTTTGTAGAACAATAAATGATAAATCAAGTATTATCATTTTAAATAATCAATTTAAACCAATTTATTAAGTTCCATAAATTTACTTATATATTAAAATTTATTTAATTAACCAAATTTTAAAATAATATTGTATCGGTTTGTTCTGTCAAAGTGTTTTAGAAATCCTATCGATAGCGTTGATCAGACGAATCGATCGGAAACCCAAATCGACATCAACAACTCAAACAACACAATATATAATAAAATATAGATTTAAAAGTACAATTCAAAATGTTGGAGATAGTTTAGAAACAAAGACAAGATGATTAATTAACAAAATATGAAGATGGATAAGCTTAGATAAATCGCGGGCAACCTTAACCGGGTCAACCGTGACTTAATGAATAAGAGCAAATGTGGATTTTCCTGGGGTAAATCTACATCCGATCTCAAGAGATAGAGTTTGGAATAACAAAAGATATTAGCATCTAAACCAAGGATAAATATAAATCTCTGGTGAATCGATGCAAATTTGTAAAGGAGTTTTCCCCCTTTTACAAGTCATTAGAATATTGGCGAGACCACCAATTCACTATAAAGCTCATTCGAAGCGGAGTTATGGGATACTCCAGAATCAAAAGAAGATGAATAGTGAGGGACAAGAATGAATTTTGGAACCGCAGGGAACGTTCCAAAAATTAAAAGGAAATTCTAATCCAGAGGAAAAGATTCAAACTCGAACGAAAGTGATTCTGTAAATAAATCTACTCTATATGCTGAGCTTTGCCTCAAAGCCAAAGCTCTGATACCAACTGTAACGGACCGCGTCAGTGGGGTAACGCCCACCGTAACATACAGCTGTACCTGTGTTCTGCCTTTACAGCCAGCCTCTCGACTGTTCCAACCCCGCAGGGACATGTAGGAGTAAGAGTCATCCGCTCGCTACCAAACAAATGCGAGAACCCCCTATCATGCTGCACCCTCCAAGTGCATAGGCAGACACTCATGCTGGAGTTGAATTGCTCAAAATACCGCGTTGTAATTAAAATTTGGCAAATCTCAGAATATACAGTAAATAAATATAATCACAGATCACAGACACAGAGTAAAATAATGCAGCGGAAGTAAAAGAAATAGTAGTTCATGAAGCTACTATATAAATATATCAGAGTACATAAGATACAATAGGAGAAATAGAGTACAACGGAAGTATAAATAAGATAACCAAGTACAAGCTGAACAGAGCAACATAGCTGAAGTCGATAGAACAAGACTAGCAGATAATCTCCAGCGATTCAAATCTCCAGAAGGTGGAAATCCAAATCTGTGAATACTCAGGCTGACCCGAGCGTAAAGCAAAACACAAACACTCGAGTCAGGACAATATATACTTATATAATATAAACCAACTCAAGTGAACTGTAATAAGGTACAAGTAACTTAAAGAATGCTTGGGACCGCCCATTCTTTAAGGATCCGTTAAACTATCTACTATGTAGTAATATTCGCTATTATAATAATGTCTAATCAGTAAAGTATAATCATATAGAAGATAGCGTTAAGGGGATGGAGAACCTTAACGCGGTCGGATCTTAAAATCATAATCGTAGTAAAGCTCGATATGGTAGGTGACATGGCACAACTAGGCAATGCCAGGGTAGATATACCAATTACGCATCCGGACTAGTGATGACGCATAGCAGCCACTACCGCCCACCTCGAACAACACTCCCAATCAAGGGTGGCCACCAAATCAATCACAAGTAATAGTATGGTATCGAAGAAGTGTGTCCGATAAGAGGTGCTACCTCCTTGGTCCGTCAATCGCTCCTGTTTTAGCCACCTTATGCCAACTCACGGGAGTTGGGTCCACGTAACATACCTTAAGAACGTCGCCACCATCCTACTTCATTCTGGAATCTCCACCGCGTACACAGTTGTCAAAGTGGTTTTCGGTATCGACAGAGAGTATGTCCATATCCGATCCCGGTCTCTTTGCCAACCAATCGTTATTATAACCCGTGGTTATAACTTTTAAAAACAATACTTTACTTCAAAATAAGATATCATTTCAAAATCATGTCTTTATCAAAATAAAGATTTATCATTTCCAAATCATTTCAATATTCTAAAATATCGTATCCTTTCAAACTTCTTTTCAAATCATTTTAATACATCAAAATATTATATCTTTTCAAACTTTATTTCAAATCATTTTTATATATCAAAATATCATACCTTTGATAGTTATACTTCGAAACCAAAATCATTTTATTTCAAAACTATGTTCATTTCAAAACAACATCATTTCCATTTCAAACATATATTCACCTTTCAAATAGTCTATACTTTCAAAGTTATAACTCTTTTGAAACAAAACATTTGAAATCATTATACTTTGAAAATCACAGCATTTCGAAATCATATATTTAAAATCATCTTTTAATTCTATACATTTACAAACTTATTAAATTCAAACCATCAAATTTCAATTCAATTACAGTTTACCAACAAACCGTTTCAAATCTTATCAATTCCCAATATAGATTAAATCCACAAAATACAATATTCAATCTTTAGTATATTTCAAAACTTTAAATCTCCCACATTTCATAAATCCAATATCATTTAAATAAACTCAATTAATATATACTTCAAATATTCATTTATCAAATAAATTAAATAAGTCAGAAATCAAGTATCATTTCAAACTCATTTCACAATATCAAAATATTATTCAAAACACCATTCATTTTTATTCATTTAAATACCATTTAAATCCATTCATTTTATTAAATTTAAATACCATTTTAAACTCACATTAGAAATCAAATTCTTCCACTTAAATATCTCTTCTTTATCTTTAGAAATTTAACATTTAATTTCCCAAAATTATATCATTTTCCAGAGATTATTTTTCATTAAAATTAATTTAAAACAACAAAATATAGTTTCCGTAGCACTTATAAAATGCTACGTAAAGTTATAGTTTAAAACAGTTAATTAACAAAAGACAGCGTTAAATGCTGTAATAGATTTCTTTTAAGTTTCAATTAACTTACATGTTAAGTTTAACCACTATAGCACTTACAAAGTGCTATAATAGCCTTTATTTCAAATTAACCTTTTAGTTCATTTAAAACACTACAACATTTACAAAATGCTGTAATATCCTTTACATTACATTTCAAAATGTTGTTAAATCATATTCAGAGTTTTATTTACAATTCCACAAATAATTAACTTTTAATATAAATCATTTTAACTTATAAAATCATATATTTCACATTTAACACAATCATTTAAATACCTTTATTTCTATGATTTTATAAAGTCAAATTTCCATACAAAAATCAAATTTAATAACAATTAAATTTTCATTTCTTTAATTAAATTATTAACTTAACAACTAAGTTTAAATTTCTAAAAATATATCTTATTTCCATTTATTTTACTTAATTAAAATTTCACTTTTAAACAAATTTCACAAAATTCAATTTAAGTTATATTTCCAAATTCAGCTTAAATGTTCATTTATTCCATATTTTAATTTATACAAAATCATTAACACCTTTAAAACATTATTATTACTTAATAAAAATCATTAAATTCATCTTTAAATCAAATTTGTCATATTTTCTTACTTTACAAAAATTCTATTTATAAACAAAATCATAAATTCCAAAATTAACTTATATTTCAAATTCTACTTCACCATTTACTTAATTCACTTATTTAATTTGTAGAAAATCACAAATACTTTATAGAAATCATTTTAATGAAATTTAAATCAAAATACCATAATATTTACATTAAAAAAAGTATTTTAAAAATTTCAGAAAAATATATAAACCACGGGTCTGTATATAATTTTCTAGCCTAGGTCAAGTGATACGGATATGTATCATTTCAATCCGCAGTTTACAAAGAAAAACCGGGTTTTATCATTTCAAACCCGCAATCCCAATTAATATAAATAAATAAATAAAAACCGTTCAGGCCTATCATTTCAGCCCATAACGATTTTTCCTTATTCTAAAGTCCGTTCGGGTATGTATCATTTCAACCCATAGTGATTCTAATCTACAGGGAACTTGCAGTGTGATAAACTGATATAAATAAACAGAATAGCATGAGATAACAGTAATAGATGATATAACATATGTAATAACAGGGGTAAACATTATATGATCATAATATAACAGTTACAACAGGATGATATAATTTTACAAATTCAAATGGTGTCAGTTTACTAGTTATATAAGTACACATTGTCTGGTGAGAATTACTCACTTGTTCAAGCTGGAGATGACAACCACAAACGCACAACAAAGATTTCCAGAGGCACGAGAGCACGATAATTATTTGAGTGTGGGAGAGCCAAAGCTAATTGCCTTGTCACATTCAAACCAAACAATTACAAACAACATAAGATTTCAACCCAAAAATTCAATAAACAATGCTAGAAATGGATGCATAAACAAAGTCAAAGTGTTTGCACTTGCTTCCTACCACCTATGCTTCAGCTCCAGATCTGAAATGGCACGGCTAAAGGCATGGTTTGGATCAGGTATGGTCTGGAAAAGGTGCGGCTATAAGGTGATGAAGGTGAGTGGAAGTTACAAGGTGTTGAAGGCAATGGAATACCAAAGGGTTTCAAGGCAAAGTGTGGCTTTTGTTGCACCATAGGGTTCGGCCCCTTGCTGATGTGGCTTGGCCATGGTATGTGGTGGTCAGGTGGTGGCTGGAGTGTGGGCCAGAGGTGGTGGAAGGTCAGGTCAGAGGTGGTGGTGGTGGAGGTAGTGGTGGCAAAAGGTGGTAGAAGGAGGAGATGACAATTCTAGGTCATAAGTGATAGTTTGTGATGGTTTTTGGTGGATTTTGTGTAGATCTTGGACTTGGATTGGTTAGGCCTAAGGAGGAGGGTTGCTAGGATGGGTGATGGTCAGAGGAAGGGTGTCGTGGTGGTCGGCCAAAGCCTGGAGGAGGAGGAACCAAACTATGAAGGTAGAGAGCATATGCAGTTTCAATAGAAAAAACATAGAAAACAAGGAAGAAAGAAGGAATTTTTTCCCAAAATTTTGAAGCCATGGCCGTGATTTTTTTGGAGGAGAAAGAGAAGTGTTTGCGTGAAAAAAATGAAAAGAAGTCCGCTGAAAAGAATAGGGTATGCATGGCCAAAACATTGAAGAGAGGAGTTGAGAAAGTGAAAGGTCGGGAGGTGAAAAGCCATAGGAATTTCAATAGTTTAAAACTTTTCATATTTCCTCTAATTTCTTTTTAAGTTTTATATAACTGAAATATATATATAAACTCAGATAAAATACGAAAATTTAGTAAATAAACAAAAATAAATTAATTAATTATTAATTATATAAAATTTAATTAAGTAAAACAGCAAAAATTGCAACTAGTCTTGAAAATATGAAAAATAAATGCAATGAACTTTGGAAAAAGTTTATGGACTTGTAAAACATTTATAAACAAAGATAATAACATAAAATAAAAATGCATTCACAAAATGAATAATTAAATTTTAATTAAATATAATTTAATTGAAGAAAATAGCAGAAAAATAGAAACTAGCCTTTAAAAATAGAAAATTAATTCAATACGCTTTGGAAAAATTATAAAATCACTTTAAATTATTTAAAAGACAAAATTATACATAAAATAAAATACTAACATATATTAGAACAAAATATGACAAATAAAATATAATTTAAAATAGACAATATTGCTAAATACATCAGTTTACACACAATATTGAAATATACATAACTTTCACAATTTAACTCCGTTTCCAACGAAACGAAAAGCTGTATCCATGGAATTAAATCTATTTTCATAATAAAAGATAAAATTTAAGAATTTGAAATATTTAAATTTAAAGTTCAAAAGTCAAAGTTTGACCAGTTTCAATAGAAATTCACTTTTCAGTGAAATATCCAATTTATACTAGTTTGAACTATAAATCACTTAATAGTCAACATTTATATTTAAAATGAAATGTTTGAAATAGAACAAGTTTAAAATAATTTAAAATAAAATAAAGTCAAAATTTAAAATATAGGCCAAAATCTAGGGTTGTTACAGGTAACGCCTTAACACTATTTTGATATTTTATATTACTGATAGGCATTATCTATTTACCGTACACTACTACATAATAGATAGTTTAACGGATCCTTAAAGGATGGTTATTCCAAACATCCTTTGAGTTACTTGTATTTCAGTTGTTATTTCACTTGAGTTGGATTTATTGATATAAGAATGTTAATCCTGACTCGAGTGTTTTGTGTTTTTCTTTACGCTCGGGTCAGACTGAGTGATCCAGTATTCGAGACTCACCTTTGAAGTTGAAGCTTTGCTTGAAGATCCAGCCATCTATTCTGCTTTCAGTATTCGATGATTCCAGTGATGTATTCTAATTTGTATCTGATGTATCGTATTACTCTTCCGTTGTATCTGGTTTAACTCTGATGTAATTTATATATTTATATAGTAGCTTCATGAACTACTATCTCTTTTATTTCCGCTGCATTTATTACTCTGTGTCTGTGATCTGTGATTATTTATTTACTGTATATGTTCAGTTTTGCCAAATTTAAATTAACAACGCGGTATTTTGAATTATTCTAGTCCGACATGTGCGGATGCGAATGGTCCAAAATATCGGGTCGTTACAAAGCTTTTTGAAGACCCTTCCAAAATCCACTAGTAAATAATGGATCACGATCGCTAACAATAGAAGTTGGAACTCCATGCAATTTAACAATTTCTTTGACATAGAGTTTAGCCTTAAGGGGTACGGTCCGGTTGGACCGAACGGGAATAAAATGGGCGGATTTTGTAAGTCTATCTACAATCACCCATAAACTATCATGACCCGAACGAGAACGGGGAAGACCGTCAATAAAGTCCATGGAAATTTGATCCCACTTCCAAATTGGAATGTCCAAAGGTTGCAATAACCCACCAGGCCTTTGATGCTCAGCCTTTATGAGTTGGCAAGTCATGCAACGCTTAATGAAGTTAGCAATATCAGATTTCATTCCATCCCAATAACAAAGTCGCTTCATGACCGCGTACATTTTACTACTATCGGGATGAATGGTAAATTTAGAACGATGAGAATCTTCTAAAATGTCTTTACGAAGATTACTAATATTAGGAACAATAAGTCTACAAAATTTTTGAATGCCTCCGCGAGCATCAATATCAAAGTCTTTCAAACCATCAACTTTATTTTGATCCCTACAACTTTGGCTAAGAAGAGCCAATTCGGGATCTTGCTTTTGAACTTCAAGGATGCGGTTTAAAAGAGAAGGGTGAGCCTCAAGGCTACATAAAACAAGAGATGAACATGAATCGGATTCACGATCTCGAATCTCACAAGCGGATAATGTCTCAAGATCATTCCATTCGGATATCATCATGGAAACAACTGCTTGTTTCTTACTACTAAGGGCATCGGCAACACGATTTCCCTTTCTGGGAGTATAGAGAATATCAAGATCATAAAATGCAAGGAATTCGAGCCAACGTTGTTGACGCAAATTAAGTTCCTTTTGAGAAAACAAATACTTTAAAGATTTATGATCGGTGTAGAGAACAAATTTCTCTCCCAAAAGATAATGACGCCAAATTCTAAGAGCGAAAACAATAGCCGCGAGCTCTAAATCATGAGTGACATATCTAGTCTCGGCAGGATTTAATTGCCTAGAAGCATAAGCGATAACACGTTCCCTTTGCATGAGAACGGCTCCCAAACCAACACGACTAGCATCGGTATAAACAGTAAAGTCTTGGTTCCCTTCGGGAATCACAAAAAATAGGAGCATCAGAAAGTTCTTTTAATTGAACCTCTTTCCTGAAAAGCTAAGACATTCAAAATTATGATTAACTTTATGTAATCATCTTTTTAGAAAATTTTACTTTTTACAAGTCAATTTACTGTGTCTGACTGTCTCATTATAGTTTTAGGAGATTCCTATCGATAACGTTGATCAGGCGCATCGACCAAATTTCTTAAAGCACTCAATGGGCAATACAACACAAAATCATCCTTTATATGATAAACATGTCTCTTAAAATTTTTACGAATATTCTTTGCTCGTTTTAAGAACAAAATCCAATTATACTTATAAATATCTTATTAAAAAGATTTGCAAATTTTAAATTATTGTTTTCATCCATAATCAATGAATACAAGGATGCTCTTATCGAGATATTCGTAGAATACTCGATTCATAAGATGGATGAAATAAGCTGGACAAACCGAATGACATCATGAGTCACTCATAAGAATCATAACGAGTGTGGAATGCGGTAAGTGGAATGCTACCCAACGCAACTCGTAGCTGATGAAAACCGGTGGCAAGGTCGAGCTGAAAAGACCTTGGCACCACACAATAGATCACTTAGGTGGTAATCCTAAGACAAGCTCAAAAATACCAGAAAATTCACGAACTACTTGAGTGAGGGAAATAACATTTTCCTCATCATGTGGGTTTAAAGAATAAAATGATGCAACCGATTTGGGATCGAAATCATTAAGAACAATAGAAATATGCTTAACAGATTAAGGATATCAAAGATGGATAGTCCTTTCGGGATATAGGATACGTGCTTCATAATGATTAAGCCAATCCATTCCCAAAAATCATTCTGAAACCTAAGTAGCGCATAACATGCAAATCAGATCGGAAAGCATAATCACAATTTGCCTAGGCCAATGATGGAAAAAATGATTCAGAAGCGATTGGACGAGCGACGAAGGCTAAGGATTTATGCCAAGCGACAATCCAGTCCTATAGGCTCTTCGATACACCCCAAATAACACGTCCAAATATCCAAGATAGGATCTTTAAAGATTTTGACTTCAAAACACCAAAATTTAGAAAATTCACCAAATCAATTCAAATCAAAAGCAAATGAATGTGAATAGATGTTAGGAATTCATACCTAACAACAATGAAAGTTATAGACGTAGATGTGAGTTCAAAAACTCACCTTTAAAACTCAAAAACAACGAATGAGAAGCTCTAAAACAAGGCAAGATCAATTCCTCTTCAATACACCTCTAGAATCTTCAATCTATTATCAAAGGTGAATTTTTCCTAAGTTAGGTTATAGGAATTTCTGAAAATGGAAGAGAGATTGAGATGGAGAAGATGAAGAGGATGCTTACCTAAGCTTCTCTTTGATTTTGGAGCTTGAATCTTGAATTTCCTAGTAATCTAGGGTTTAGGAATTTTAATTTCCCTTTCTTTCCTCCATTTTCCTTTAGCTTGAGTATTAGGAAATAATAGAATGAATGAAGAGGAGTTAGGGGAGTTAGGGTATTAGATGAGTTGGTGGGCTGCAACCCAAACCCAAACCCAAAAGCCCAATAGAAAAATAGCAAAATTATACTCAACTCCAAACATATCGATGTTTATACTCAAAAAGGTCGCAAATGCTGTTTTGGACTCAATGGAAGTAGTCTCAGGTCCGGATTCGACTGTTTACAAAAAGTAACATTTCGGACTTTAAATTCAACAAACGATGTTATATTTAAACAAAACATTTAAATATAATCGTAAAATATGCAAGTTGTTACAAAAGTAGTCTTCGGTACACTGAAAATCTCAGACTGACCCGAGCGAATTAAAAATACAAAACACTTGAGTCAGAACTAAAAGATCTTATATAAGTTAAATCAACAATAAATAAATATGAGTATAACGGCGTCAAAGATGTTTACGGGTTTTGATACCTCTTATCTAGTGTCTAACATTAGTGCAATAACTTAAGAGATGTTCGGGATTTCCATCTCCTAAGGATCCGTAAAACTATCTACTATGTAGTACAATACGCTACTATAATAATGTCTATAGTAAAGTAAAGTATTAAAATAGAATTAAGGCATTACCCATATCCCCATTAACACATTTTATATATTCCCATAGTCTATACAGTACCGTAATTCTTCCGTAAACTGGAGGGCTATAAGAGGGCACTCCATAGGTATGGTACAAACCAAACTCGTAGAAGGCGCGATAGGTCATGTGAACATGGCACTCGAGGCAATGCCAGGGTAGATATAGCAATTGCAGTCCCGGACTGGTGGTAATGCATAGCAGCTACTACCACCCACCTCGGACACACTCCCATAATCAAAATCAAGTGGTGGCCACCTAATCAATCACAAAGTCGGTATTAAGGAAATGTGCCCGATAGAAGGAATGACCTCACTTGACCCGGTATAGCTTCTGTTATAGTCACATCTAAGCTGACCCACGGGAGTCAAGGTCACGTCAATACTTCATACAGAATCGTTCGCCAAACCATCCTACTTCATTTCTGGAATCTCCACCACATACACAGTCGTTAAAGTGGTTATCGATATTGGCAGAGAGTATGACAATATCTGATCCCGGTCTCTTTAACAACCAAACGCTTATTTCACGCCGGATGATTCTTTTACATTTCCAAAAACTTTCATAATTGATATCAAAATATCCTATTCAATTCAAACCATATCACTTTCGAAACCATATTCACTTTCAAATCATATTCACTTTCGAAATCATATCGATTAGATAGGTTAATCAAATCCTCATTTCAAATCATCATATTTACTCAAATATGTCATTTCACTAGCAAATATCATTTCAAATCCCAACTTATGTTATTACATCATTTAGTCGTATTCTACTTAAAAATCAAAGATTTAAATATAAACTTCCACTTTACAAACCTGAAATTCAGAAAATAGTTTAAATAGTTTAAATTAGTTTGAAAATCGTTTAAAATAGTTTAAAATAGGTTAAACAGATTAATATAGTCTAAAATAGGTTATAATGGATTAATATTGTTTAAATAGATTAAATAGATTTAAAATAGATTAAATAATTTTAAAATAGATTATATAGGATAAAATACTTTAAATAGATTTGAATAGATTAAAATACTTTAAATAGATTTAAAATAGATTAAAATAAATTAAAACATATTATATAGATTTAAAATGGTTTAAAACAATTAGAATAGATAAATTTAGTTTAAAGGTTGAAAATCATAATAATTTAGAATTTTAAAGAACATTTTATAGTTAATATTAAGAAAATAAATTTGAAATTAACATCGAATTTAACCATTTCTTCCATTTCAACCAATCTGGAAATTTCAATCAAAACCCAATTTTACGTCTTGAAATATCAATTTTAGCTATTCCAATTCCAATAGATCTCAAAGTTACAAAATTTCAATTTTTCAATAAATCAATTTCGATAATTTCATTTATATTTCAAAATCAACTTTAGAATTTCAATTTAAATCCTTTAATAAATTCACTTAAAACAATTCAATTTATCAATAAAATTCTATTTCAAAATATCGTTTTACTGGATTCAAAGTTTAGAGATTTAAAATCATTTAATTTAACCAATCCGGTGTTCGTATATAATTTTCTACCCTATGGTCAAGTGATATAGTCATTTCAATCCGCAATTATTTATATTTACGGATATATATAAATTCAACCTGCAATCCCGAAATAATTACAAATCCATGAAATCGCTTGAGTCTATCATTTCAACTCATAACGATTCCTCCCTAATCATCAGATCGTTCGGGTATGTATCAGTTCAACCCATAGGGAACTTGTAGTGTTATAACAATATAAAATATAACATCTAGTCATCCAATATAAATAATCTAACATCCATCACAATCATCATTTAAATCAGCCAATAAACATCAATAGATAACTGCTTTTCAATAACGGGTATTAAATTGACAATTAAATTAAATATTGAATTAAACGATGATTAAATGCAATAAAAGTCAAATTTAACTAGAATGACAATTTAAACATATCAAACATCAACCAATAAATTTCAAAACGCGTCATAAATTTAATTTAACTAACACAAGATAATTTAGTAGTTGTGAGTGGGTTAAAACACTCACCTTTCATATCAGATCGATTTGAAATCCAAAATAAGGCCCAAAATTCAATAGTCTCAGAATTCGTCCAAACTAGTTCCATAATAACCGGAATTTCGATACAATCCCAACGAAACAAACAGCGCGTAAATCCAACCTCGTATGCAAAAGTTATGTAAATTAAAGCATTTGGATTTTGAAATCTAAAATAAAAATTAAACAAATAAAATAAGCCAGACCTCAGCAGCCACATCACCGAGTTTCACACGTAAACTCTTCTTGATCGAACACGCTAAAACCTAAACAGCCACCACCAACCATCGATCATCACCACCACGACGTTGACTACCGCCACGATCAGAAGCCTCCAAGCGACTGCCCTGGCCGAGCCGACCCTAGCAAAAGTGGCGCGACCACCTAAAACGGGCCACAGGCCGCCGCTGCCGTTGTATGTTCAATGCCCAATCATGGCGAATTCCGACCACTGTAGCACAAACGAACGCCTCCCCCTAGACCTGCTCGACTCTCTCTTCGCAATGGTGCCTCTTGATCGTCAATCGGACGATGATCCGCCGTTGGATCGAAACCCTAGCAACGGATGGCCGAATTTCTTTGCAGATTTCTAGTCAAACTATGCACCAAATCAAAAAATGAATTGCATCGGAGGATTACGCTCGTCGAGAGCTTCGAATTGATATATAATTTGTTATGGTAGAGGAGTTTGATTTTGATTTGCAATTGAATTTGGAATTGGGAAATAGGTTTTGGCCTGTCTGCCATTGGAAAGAGGAGATGAGAAGGAATTGTACATACAAAATAAGAGAAAATTGCTAGGGTTTTGAGAAACAAGACTATTTATATAACCGAGGTCCGATAAGAAAGAACGAACATCTGAATAGATTTGAATTGACGATAACAACCCGAAAAGCTCGTTCTGTCTCTGAAACAAAAGTAGGCCATTCCATATATCAAAATAAATGTTTTTGATAGTTTTAAACTCAATGGAACAGGTTTCAAGTCCTAATTCTATCGTATGAAGAAGTGCTTTAATATCAGCTTATTTCAAATTGATTTCAATTAAGTTGATTACTACGCGTTGCCCGCACGATCAAACGACAAGTCTGATCGCTATGAAACTTGAAACCTTACAATAGTTCACTGTTACAGATCTGATGAAACTGGTTTCGTCAAAATCCGAGTCAGTGGCCAAAATGGCTATTTTCACGTTAATTAAATAAATTATTATTAAATTGATTAAATCACTTTTTAAATTCAAATTTAATAACTAACAATTTTTATCACTTTTGATTACTTGGATATTTACAATAATTTAAAACAAATTTACAAGTCAATTCAATATTAATTATTTTACCAATTACCGTGTTTAATTTTAATTGAAATAAATACGGTGATTATTACTTTAAATTCCAAAAAAAATCCATTTATTAAATTTTCATCTTATTATACAATCAATTGTCATCTCATGGCTATAATTACCATTTATTTATATCTTATTACACTAATATTTTACAGTTATCATCTTAATTTTTCATTAACGTAATAATTAATTTCATTTAATTTCAACAGATTCAATTATTATAATTTAAATTCCAATAAATTTACCAAACTTGATTTCAATCTTTATATTCAATCATTTGTTACTCTATGTATATATATTTAACATTGGTTTCTATCTTATTACATAAATATTCTTCAGTCATTATCTTAATTCATATTGACGCTATGTTTAATTACATTTATTGCAATTTATTTCAAATTGAATTCAACAATTAAACAAATTGGTAACAAATGACAATCGTTACCTTTACTTAATTTAATAACATTTGTAAGTTTGTTATCTACACACAAAAGTCATAACTACTTACATAACACTAATTTGATCCAATTACAATTTATTACATATTATTTCATTAATTAATACAACATTTACATTTATTTCCTTATATTCAATTTATAACCAAGTATAACCTTTAAATCATTTCAATTAATTGGAATTTCATTAAATTGTTAATAATTAACTTAAACTAACATTGTTACATTTCATTCTAGTTATTATTTTCATTAATAATTCACAAATTTTTATTTCTCCCAATATTAAATCACAAAATCTTATTAAATTAAATATTTTTAATTATCGAAAATTACTGGTCATTACACTCTCCCCCACTCAAAAAATTCCGTCCTCGAAAAGGGAAAAGAAGGGAAAAGAAGGGAAAAGAAATCAATATATCTTATTCAAAATATTAAATTTATAAACAAACAATTTACGTAATTAAATAATTTAAATAAAATATCAGTTTATAAATACTTAATTTCCTTTCATATTCAAGTTAATAAAAGTTTGAAACCATTTTTTACTTTCACAAAATTTTCTAAGTCCAAAATTCACTGAAAATTTCGGTAGAGTCTCCTTTGTACGGAGAGGTCTAGGAGAAATAATAATATCAATAATAACAATATATAACATATTTCAAAATAAAATATCCCAAACCATGGGAAAACAATATAATATCGCTCGAAAACCGCAATCCGAAAATGTACATATTTGTCGGGCAAACAACGCTTATTTATGAAACCAAAAGCAGTAGTTATTGCTTCCACAACCTATATTTCACTTATATAAAAGAGGTTAATTATTATATAAAATAGAATTATGTAAGCTGTTTCAACTAATAACAACAAAACAATGACAACATAACAATAATCATTTTGCAAACAAAACATACAACCATCACATGAAATCAATGTAATCACTCATACATCCATAGCATCCAAAACACATGGTTTGGTCGGATTTAGAAACTTTTAATCGTATAAGATGATAAAGAAACTACTAAGTATACCATACACTCAACGGTCTTAGATAAAACTTAATAGATTATCTATACATTTTATACAGTTAGAAGTATCATTTCCCAAATCATGCCATAAGCCAAAACAATCAATAATTCGCAATATTATTTATGTTTATTCTTATTAATTTATTTTCATATTATTTACCTTTCTTCAGTTTCATTCATATAATGATTATTTCATTCATGCACATTCATTTATTTACATATGTTATTTACATTTTCTTACATATGTTATTCATAAACAATTATTTAAACATATGTACATCAATTCTTAAAATACTATATAGGTTTCTTTGTAAATAAATTCACATTCATTCATACAATGATTATCCCATATTCATTACTTACAAAATTCATTCCCATTCATTTATACAATGTCATTTTTTTCTTTCAATACATTACATCATTGCTTACATAAGTTGTTTCCATTTCAATTATTAGATTATCCATTATTATGTAAGCTTCTTTACAAGTTAATTCACCATTAATAAAATATTTCTTTTTCATATTCATTCTTCCATATATAGTATTATTGAACACTTAATCTATTTCTGAATCATTTCACATTTCCTAAAGTCATAACCATTCAATTAACGTAATACTCATTTTAATTATAAATGGCTTCATTATTAAATTAAGTTTATAATTATCTACTTACAGTGTTCACCTATTTTTATTACTTTAATCGGTAGCATGCAAATTATTTGCTTAGGTTTGCAATAAGCTTATACATCTTAATTCTCCCTTTAAAACATAATTACATTGAACATTTTCATTTTCTAAGTTTATTTGTATAATATCCTATTACATATTTCTATTTAACATTCCAACCTTTAAATATTTGGTAAGTTATATGTATGTCTTTTAGAACACAGTAGAAAGTTACCCAAGTTATCATATTTATTTTAATAAACAAAATGTTCAATAGTTACATTTTCTTATTTCCATTTCTTAATTTATAAATGACAACCTTCAATTTCTTTATATTCCATTAATCTCTTAACATTTAATTTTCTTATTTCACATCTTAGCAGCTTCCATACCTTAAAATAGTTAAGATTTCATTTTATTACATTAACTGAAAACTACTAATTATCAGAAGGTTTAAGAACTACCTCTGGGTTATATTTCCAAATCATTTTAAAATAATATCTGTATTCATCATTTATAGATCATATCATATTTAGGAATTCAAAATTAAGATTCTTTTATCAAAACAAGGTGTAGTAAAACTACTACCACCGTCTACCCACTTTGAAACTCGAAAATGAACGTCGATGATGCGTGTACTCATCACCGAAATGATTTTCTAGCGACGGAGAGGGGAGTACAGAACTTATTTCCTTCAAAAATTTCTTTTTAAAACATATCTTTCAAATCATCTTGAAATATTTATATCAGAAAATACTTTCAAATAATCCTAATATTATATTCCAAAATCTTTCGAAAGAAATTTTCAAAATCCCAGAACTTAAGTTCTCAAATTCAAATTTATATTCATTTTATTTGTAAATCTTATTTTTCAATCAATAGTTATAAAATTTCACTACCTAACAAACCAATATATAACAACCAACTATATCATTTATAAAATTTATTATTTATATACAAAATATATAGTAGGCAAAAATTATTTCATTTACCTATATTTCAAAACAATATTGTGTCGGTTTGTCCTATTAAGTGTTTAGAAATTCCTATCGATGTCATAGCGTCCTATGAACTGACCAGAATTTATAAATACAAAACGGAACAAATTAACACAATACAAAAACCTTTTATAACACTAACAAATACTCTCTCTCATATACATACACTCAGCGACTAATTCTAGGGTATTACTACCCTATTTTATATGAGTCAGTTTCCACAAAGCTAAGGTTATCGCTAAACCAAAGCTCTGATACCAACTGTAACGACTGCCTTTTTGTACGGTTTAAATCGACACACATGCCGACTCAAACCATTCAAAGAGGCAAATTGTTTGGGGTAAATAAGAAAAGTAGAGAAAGAAATAAAAAAAACACAGAATCTCATAGTGGAATGACAAAATATAATAATCAAATAAATAGTTCATGAAGCTGTTTTACAAATAACATTTGATTGCACTTTACAGTACAGAATCAGAGTACATGCAGCAGTAATTCATGAATAATTCAGCGGAACAGTATGATGCAGTAGAATAAATGAAATAAATAATAATAGATAAATCTTCGTCTTCGTCCTTCAGAAAAGTTGTCTTCGGTACATTGAAAAGCTCAGACTGACCCGAGCGAATTGAAAAGACAAAACACTCAAGTTGGAACTAAAAGATCTTATATAAGTTAAATCAACAGTAAATAAATATGATTGTAACGGCGTCAGAGATGTTTACGGGTTTTGACACCTCCTATCCAATGTCTAACGTAAGTGCAATAACTTAAGAGATGTTCAGGATTTCCATCTCCCAAGAATCCGTAAAACTATCTACTATTTAGTACAATACGCTATTATAATAGTGTCTAAAGTAAAGTAAAGTATTAAAATAGCGTTAAGGCATTACCCATATTCCCCTTAACACATTTTATATATTCCCATAGTCTATACAGTATCGTAATTCCTCCGTAAACTGGAGGGCTATCAAAGGGCACTCCATAGGTATGGTACAAACCAAACTCGTCGAAGGCGCGATAGGGCATGTGAACACGGCACTTGAGGCAATGCCAGGGTAGATATACCAATTTCACTCCCGGACTGGTGGTAACGCATAGCAGCTACTACCGCCCACCTCGGACATACTCCCATAATCAAAATCAACGGGTGGCCACCAAATCAAGCACAAAGTCATAATAGAATGGTATCGAAGAAATGTGCTCGATAGAAGGAATGAGCTCACTTGTCCCAGTATAGCTCCTGTTTTAGTCACGTCTAAGCTGACTCACGGGAGTCAAGGTCACGTTAATACCTCATATAGAATCGTTCGCCAAACCATCCTTCTTCATTTCTGGAATCTCCACCACGTATACAGTTGTTAAAGTGGTTTTCTGTAACGACCCGGTATTTCAACTATTCTCATCCGCACATGTCGGACTTGAACTGCTCAAAATATCATATTGTTAATTTAAAATTTGGCAAAACTCAGCATATACAGTAAATAAAATAATCACAGAATCACAGACACAGAGTATTAAAACAGAATGCAGCGGAATAGATTAATAAATAGTAGTTCATGAAGCTACTATATAGACAACAGAGTTTGAAATAAATACAACAGAATATCCCAAATACCGACTGATGACATCTCTGAACAAATCAATTGGAAAAGCTGAAAGCTAAAATGATAGTTGGGTCTCCAAGCGAAGCTCCAAACTTTAAAGGCGAGTCTCAAATGCTGTGTCACTCAGTCTGACCCGAGCGTAAAGCAAAACACAAAACACTCGAGTCAGGATTAACATTCATATATTAATAAATCTAACTCAAGTGAAATATCAACTGAAACACAAGTAACTTAAAGGATGTTTGGGATAACCATCCTCTAAAGATCCGTGGGACTATCTACTATGTAGAGATATAGGCTATTAACCACCAAACATTATTATAACACCGTGGTCATTTCAAATTGATTTACACTTCAAAACCAAAATATCATTTACATTTCATATATATATTTCCAAATTTTAGCACTTTCAAAACTAAATTGATAAATTCATATATATTATTTTAAATTCATTATTATTTAGTTTTGAAATATTCACTTAATAAATCCATCATCATTTAAATAACCTTAAATTTACGTTAAACTAAATATTCCCTTCGACTTATTTAAAACTTGAATTATCCATTAATCACTTTAAATCGAAACCAAGTTATAAAATCATATCTTAAAACCTTCAAATTCAATAAGTTTCAAATTTATTTAATTAAACAAAATTCTTAATTAATTATAATTTGAATATATTCAAATTTATCTCCCCAACCTTAACTAATAAAATCATTATAAAGATCTATTTTCAAAATAAAACTTTAAATAAATACTTATACATATTATATATTAATTAAATCATACTTTATTAAATTAAAACTTATTATTAAATCTACTTTATTTTAAAACTTATTTATATATAAATTATTTCAATATAATAAAACCATATATATTCCCTTACAAAACCATATAGATTATTTTCAAAATATTTATATATAGACCGATGGTGTCTGTATATAAAATTTTCTATCCGATGGTCAAGTGATACAGATATTTATCATTTCAATCCGTAGTTTAAAATATCTACGGGTATATATCATTTCAACCCGCAATCCCAAATTCAATTCAATGGAAATCGCTTGGGTTTACCATTTCAACCCATAACGATTTTCCCCTATTCTACAAAATCGTTCGAGTATGTATCATTTCAACCCATAAGGAGTTTTATACTAACAGGGAACTTGCAGAGTGATAACGGTTATGATAATAAATATAACATATCAACAACATGCATATATCAACAATAACAATTTAGATAAAATTTAAACAATAGGATATGGTGTCATATCCCACAGGTGAATAATTTCAGATAGCATCATATATATAGCAATGTAGATAACTAACAGCAGCATATTTCAATTGTCGTTTCAATTGAAATCAAATTTAATAAATATAAGAACGTTAATCGTGAGTGATTGCTCACCTTTCGATGCTAGAGAGATTCAACAATGAAGTTGGGTTACGAAATCCAGGCACGAATCTCAAAATAAGGCAAGATTGAACTCGAATCGACGAGCTGATAAATAGAATTTGATGAAATTGAATCAAACTGTATTGATGAAGGTCAAGGGTATAAGTGAACACACACATACTCATATATACTATGTACATATAAAAATCATTATTTAATTCAAACACATTTTTAAATCGAAAATATATATACATATAGCAACATAAACTTTAACACTAAGTCACAAAAATCATAATACAATTGCTATATACCGAGCAGGTAGGCAAAGCTTTTATATTTTTACAAAACTTATATATATGCATTTCAAAACTATAGGCATACGTAATTAACGTGTATTATATATAAAAACTGATATATATAACTTGTACATAAACTGCACCCTTGAAAACTACAAAACATGGAAACCCAAACTATAACTTAGAAATCAAAACACATATATAAGAAGACTTATATACAAATGTACATATATAAATAGTGGTAGACTTATATAAATTAATATAACCTATATAACAAAACTTATATAGCTTTTACATATAACATACCTTATATATAAATAAAACTATTAGCACATACAACAAACCCAACAGCCTTTATATAAACACATACACACACACACAAATATATATATATATATACAAGTCTTATATTTTGTAACACTTTAAAACAGATTATAAATACATTGATATATCCACTACGTAATATAAAAAATTATACATATGTACCTTAACTACATAACCCAATAATATACTGTAAGCTTATATACTACACCCATATAATATATACTTTTAAATGGTACTTATATATATATAAACTTGAGCTGTAATATAGGACCAGCAAACAAAATATATAAACCAAATATATTAAGATCAAAGTAATGGTATATAAAACTTAATAGCCGATTATACTTGAACCAGTAAAACTTGTATATGAAAACTAATACATTAACAATTAGGTAACTTCTTTAAACTAACAAATATAGGCATATATGTATATATATAAACTTTTAAAATCAAAACTAACATATGTTTTCAAAACTAATATAAACAGTATATATATATGAATAAACAATAGGCCAAACTTCAATATATAAAGTACTTTAAATCAATATGAATATACCTCTTTATAAACTTGCACTTATATAAACATAAGCAACCAAAAACTAATATATATCAACCGAGCATGCAAATACCAATATATTAACAGAGGAGGCAAATCTTGCTGCATCGATGAGGGAGGGGACGGCCAGACAAAGCGAGATCGAGCAGAAGAGGAGCTAGGTGGTAAGGGCGGCCGATCTGGGTAGTGTGTGTAACGACTCGCCATTCATTCCACAGAATGACGCATCGTTAATAAGAAAGAAAGGGATAGAAAAGAGAAAGAAGAGAAGAAAGAATAACAACACATCAGAATCTCACAGTGGAAACGGAACAAAATATAATATATCACATAACTATTACATAGTCTTTACATAAACAGAGTTACACAGCTTATACAACACAAAATAGACAGTTATAAAATCTGTCTATCATACAACTCAAGATACAACACAAGACTCAGAGAAACCAACACAGCGGAATACTATATATCTACGAATGCTGAACCCTCCTGCTCCATATCTTCTCCATAGATTCGTCAAAGCTAACCTGAATCCCTTGGCTACTCGTAAAAATTTGAGTACCCAAGAGTTTAATAAAACAGAAAATAAACACTTGGGTCAGACATGGGTCTGGTGTGAGTAAACGGGTTATAGTTGCTTAACTTCAAAACCTTTTGAAACAAACGGTATCACGTAAGACTTCCTACACATAAACATGGGTAAGTTTTTACCTTACACTAACCAAAACATTTGATAGGAAATTCAGTTATATTACAATAGGGTCTAGGGTTTTCAAGTAAAATACAGAAATAGCTGGAATGCTTACATCTCACGTTCCAACATAGTTGGGTACAACTAAATCGTACGTCACTTATTGGAGTTTGGATTCCATACAATGGCAGGGCTACTGGGGTACCGCCCGTCACAGTACGTGGCCTAGATCACCGTACCGAGGAGTACGCCCGCTCCCTTGCAACACAAAGCCGGAACCATCCCTTATTGGATAATTCCGAATAAAATCACCCCACGGTTGTGATCAGCAACCGCACCACTAAGCCGTCCACCTGACGATGTTCTGAAAGCATTCAATCCATACAAGTTCGTTCCGGGTTTGAACGAAACCGAAGGCATTATCTCGTTACACTCATTTTGGAATCACCCTCAGAGTTAACGACAATAACCCTTGCACTCTGAATCTTCACCTTCACTTGAGATTCACGACCTATCGTTAATTTGGATCGATGTGGTTTTCGGATATCCAAATCTGGAAACCCGATCACGGTCTCATCGAAATCCAAGACGTATCTTTTAAGTCCAAGTTGTTTTAAAGGTTTAAACAATTCAATTCAATTCAATTTAATATATTGAATTCACACAGCATTTAACATAGATAAATATCACACATTTATCATTGATATATCCAATATCATATCACAGAATATCACAACATATCATCCAATAGATATCACCCAATAGATATCATCAAATAGATATCATCCGATACAAACATTCTACACAAGCAATCATCCATAAACAAGAATTATTAATCCATGTTATAATTAATTTAATCAACTTAAATTAATTTAATTACTTAAGAATTAATCACCTAATCCTGCTCAAACAATCATTAATTAATTACAAACTTTTAATTAATTAATCACTCCTTGATTATCTTATCAATCAATTAATTAATCTCTAATCATAGATTTATTATCCATTAATTATCCATTAATAAACCTCAATTATTTATTAATCTTCTTCAATACAAAGTAATCAACCCTTAATTACTTTTATAATCAATTAATTAACCTTTAATTAACTAATTAATTATCCGTTAACTATTAATTAATAACCTTAATTATTAATCAATATATCTTAATATAAATTAATTTATCCATAATTACTCTTATAATTAATTAATTAATCATTAAATAATTAATTATCTCTTAATTATTAATTAATAAAACTTAATTATTAATTAACAACCTTAATTACAAATTAATTAATCCATAATTATCAGTTAATCAACCCTTAATTACCTTTGATTAATCCTTAATTACCTTTGATTAATCCTTAATTACCTTTGATTAATCCTTAATTATAGATTAATCATCCTTTAAGTATTAATTAATAAAACCTAACTATTATTAATTAATAAAACTTAATTACATATTAAGTACTCCTTAATTTTAATTAATAACCTCTAATTACTTAATTAACAATTCTCTAATTAACAAATTAATCAATCTTATTTACTTGATTAATTAATTCTTAATTACTCAATTAATTTATCTCCGATCATTGATTAACAATCTTTAATTAATAATCCTTAATTATAATTAATTAGCCTTAAATTAATTTAAATAATAACCCTTAATTAATTATTAATTAAACCAATTAATTACTTTTAATTAATCACTTAATTAATCCTTTATAATTAATTAATCAAATTAATTAATTATACTTAATTTCCACAATTAACTTAGTTAATCTCAAGGCATTAAACCTTCATTATCTTAAGATAAAACATTATCTTGCAAATACCTTAATTTCCATTAACATTTTTTTTAACATTATAATCAACTAAACTTAATTAAATCCTTTAATTAAGATTAGAAATAAGATAACCATTTAACTTGATAATTTAAATTTAACAAAACTTAACTTCCCTAAATAACTTAAATATTATCAAGTAGAGGTTTTAAACTACTTACAATTTTTATTTTAAAAACTACTTTTATAAAAATCTTAAATTTTCATTTTAAAATAATGTTTTAAAATTACTTTAAATTTCATTTAACAAAATTTAATTTAAACAACTTTTAAAACTTCATAACCAATTGTTTAAGAAATAATTATTATATATAAAGTAAGTTTATATAGAAGTATAAACTAGATTTAACTTTAAATTTCAAAAACAATTTGATTTAAATCATTTTAAAAACTGTTTAAACAGTTGCTTCGGGTTTTACCCGAAGTCCACACGGGCCTATACCCGAGTTAATCACTTTTCTACCCATTTTTTTTTAAACTTAGCCTAAATTTAAAGTTTTAAACTTACAGGTCAAACTCCGCAATTTTACTCGAGTTCAAACTCGAGTCTCTTTCCCAAATACTCGATCTTTTTTTCGAGTCAAAATATCAATCCCAAACACAGATACCCAAACTTCCCTGTGCACCTGCACAACCCACTTCGACGACGGTGACCATCGCCGTAGGCTCCGATACCATGACCACCTCCCATACATCAATTCCCGATCCTCCAAACACATACACAAGCCTCAATTCAAAATCGAGCTAGGCAGTTGAAACTGGAATTCCAAATCCTCATCAGAAAATGCCTCGATCACCTTCCTCCGACCACCGGAGCTACTGTGACTTCAGTCACGTCTTCGCCAGTCCTCCACGATCCCATTCCCAAGGTTCCATTGAACTCGATGCATCAGAGAAAAAAAAAAGAGATCAAATCTTCCAGCTCGACCAAAACTAGGGTTATAAACAAATTCTCTTCGCCGTCGACGCCACGGCGATCATTACTGCCTCCACCCATTTTTCCTAGCCTCCCCGTACCTTCCCCTATCTCCAGACCAATTCCTGATCACCACAGATTCCCTGACCACCAGAAACTCCCCTAAAACCACTTTCCAGTCAACACTGAAATGCTCCATCCTATTACTAAAAACCTTGATTTTTGTTTTAAAAATCCTGATTTTCAGTGATGATTCAAGATATAAACTTGAACCAATAAAATTTAACATTTGGTTTTATCAAGTTATTATGATTTCTACAGTATTTCCAGATTAAGCATATTTTTAAATTAAAAACATTTGTACATATTTTTAAATCTTAGATCAAGTTAAAAACTTAACTAACTTGTTTGAAGTCCAAGTTTAATAATGATCAGATAAAAAGAATTGGAATTTTGTTTCAAAATTTAAATCCTATATCAGGAACAGGGTAGCACAGAACATGCACACCTATATCTTAATCACACACTTCAACTTTCATACAGAAAATCACATAAATATCCTCAAGCCAGCATCAATTATCACAGAAATTTTCACATGCAACAAGCTATAATTTACTTAAGCTTTTAATTTAAAAGTTTACTCACTGGAAAACTAGAACAGGGGAGCAGTTTATATATATACGGATATATTCACATATAATCAAAGCAATTCATATATATCCAGATAAAATCAATCATGCAACTATATTAAACTTAAGTTATTTTAATAAAAATGTTACTCACCTTTCACAAAGACGAACAGAGCCCTTTACTTTGAAAAAACTTTTGAACTGTAAATTTGAATGTTGAAAATGTTTCTGATTTAAGATCTTGAATTGCTGAAGTATGTGCTTCTTTGATTTGAAAACTTGAATGTTAGGATCTGAAAACTTGTTGAGACTGCTTTGATTTTGAGTTTGCTTTTTAAAATAGAGTTGAAGAATGATGTTCAGACTTTATTTCCAGGTTTATGAAATGAGTTCAGGCTTTTGTTGTTTTGATTTTTGAAAATGATTTACAGGATTGTTGAATTTGATTTCTGGTTTTGAAGAGTGTTTTGATTACAGATTGTTTTTGTTGAGATTTTGTTACAGGCTGAAGCTTCTCTTAGATTTGAATTGAAGAATAGAAAAAGAAAAGAAGATAAGGAAGCATAAGTTTATATAAGTAAATTTTGTGATTTATTTAAAATAAAAGAAAACTAAAATTAAAATCTTGACATTTGTCATTATATTTGTTAATTAGTTAACACTTGTTAAAATGAGACTTTAGGAAAATAACACTTGTCTTTTAAGTATTTAGTATTTATTTTTAAAGGTTAATATAAGCTTATACTAAATTAATTAGTTTATAAGTACTTATTTATATATATAGATAATTTAAAAGAAATAAAACCAATTATATATATTCAAATAAAAGCTTATACATATATTTTGAATCCAAATATTTTTAAATATATCAATCCTTTGAATTTCAAATTCAAATTCAAATTTAAAAATCCAAATTAAAGTCAATTTATAACAATACATTCAATTTGAAAATAACAATTCTATTTCTTTAAAATCTATTTATCTCTATATATAAAACAATACATTATTAATATTGTTGAAAATAACAATTTGTCAAATTTAAATAATTTATAAAGAGATTATCACATTATTAATAAATTACTTATACTAAATTTTACAGCTTCAAATCATAATATATACATGCATATATATTATAAGTTTGAAAACATCCCTTTATTAAATTAAACTCAAGGACTTCCTATTTAAATATATACTAATATATACATTATAAATAGAAAACAATTTATATTAGCTTTTAAAAAAATAAAATTCACAAATTAAATATTTATTAAAGAAGATTATTAAACCAATTTAAACATTTTTAATAACAAAGATTATCAAATCAATTTAATTATTTAAACAGATTATTAAATTGATATTGCCAGAAATTCCGGGATATCACAGTGTGTTTGCTGCCTCTCGGCGAGGTGGTGATAGGGGATGACGTGGAGGCGGGTGGTGGAACAACGGGCTTGGAGGCGGTGCACCGACGAGTGAAGGTGGCGTTCAGCGCGTGGCTGAGAGGGGAATGCGAGAAGAGGCTGTTCGGTGATGCTCCAGGCAAAATAATGGTGACAGGTTCGGCACAAAAAGGTGGATTTTCTCGCACGTGGGGAAGGTGGGAAACGCGGAGGGGCGATCGGTGATGGTGGTGAGGCTCAGTTTCCAAGTGGCAGCTCGATATATATACAAAATCTTTGGTCTTCATATAAATGTATATATTCTTCTAAGAACAGAAAATAATTAAGAGAGATGAAAAAAGAAAATAAAAATGGGTTTGGAGGAAAGTGACAGGGTGGTGGATAAAGGATATGAGGAGAAGAAGAGATTCACAGGCAAAGGAAAATGACAGGGAACGAAAAGGTGCAAGAATATTATAATGGAAAAATGGACAGAGAAGTTTAAGCAAAGATGGAAACGTACAGAAATAAATATAGAGTAGTGGGATGGTCAAATCAGGCACGATAATTCAGTGAATAATTAAAAGCAAATTTTTAATGCGACCCAGCTGTACGTTCAAATTTGAAAAGGCAGGAGAAGTAAAAGTCACAATTAAAGGTACCGTTATAACGGACATTTTCTTGTTTCCGTCGCGTACCAGACATCAAAATACATAAATAAATATACCGCAGAGATCAGCACGACAAGATGATCAAAACGGTATACATATATTCGTGGTACGATCATCCTATCAAAAGTCGATGATCGGTATCATAAATGCTGCTAAAATGTCAGAAATAAGATGAACGGAGCAATAGTAGTCAAAATTTGAAGAAACGAAATATGACGTCTCTCTCAGAAGATGATTTACAAATTTTCTATATAAAAATATTCAGGTTTGGAAAACATTTTATTATCATCAATTATTAACTGATATAAATTTAAATAAACTATACAAAAAAAAAACTTCCATATTATCTGATGGAAATTTACCATTTACTATATTTAATTAGACGTAGTCCAAATATCAAAATTTTATTTCCAAATTTAAATATATAAAATTTCACAAAAATTTAGTAAATTACGTTGTAAAAACCGTTAAAATATCTGGATCGTTACACTTTCCCCCACTCAAAACTTTTCGTCCCCGAAAAGGAAGGAGGTAGGAGAATAGAACAACCAGAAAGAAAAATAGATTGAAAGACTAGTGTGACGACCCGGAATTTCTGGACATTTGAAATTGGATATTTAATTGATTTTAAATATTTGGAAGTTAGTTTAACTTGAATTTCAAATATCACTATTTATTTGGCAATTAAATTATTAAATTTAATAAAATTGGTTAAAATGGCGAATCTTGGTTTGTAAGCTTGTTAAAATATTTTAAAGGCTTAGAAAATTTATGTTGATAATACTGAAGGTAATAGAACTTTTAAAATTGAATTTGAAAGTGGATTGTTCAGTTTTGAATTTATATCGTTTAAATCGATATTTAAAAATAGCCTTCCAAGGCACAGTCTCGGAATTTGACGAAACCAGTTCCATTGAATCGCTAATATTGTATTATTATCGGATTTCAATTTTCATAGTGTTCGGAGTTGTCATGTGATCGTACGATAAGTAAATGCGCTAAAATCTATATCGGAAATTTAATATAATAACTGAGTCCAAAAAAAAGCTATCTTCTCCATACGATCGAGCTAGGCCTCGAAACATTTTCCATTGCATTCGAAATAGGGGTATAACATTATAAATGCCTAGAGGCACGTCGGAAAGGGGTAAAGTCGCGACGCTAGCTTGTCGCGATATATGGCTTCGACTCGCTTCGAAGCACGGAGTCGTCGAATGAGGACTTGGGTGGGTGTCGCGATAAGACAGCGGAGGACATGGATGGTTGTTCAAGTGTTGTTGGAGGAAGCAGTGACTATCATGGGGTCACGTTTGGGTTCGCGAGGCAGCAATAGTCGTGTTGAAATCGAGATTAGCTTATTGCAGTAAGGTATTTCTGAGTTAATTTAAGTTTATATTTTAAAAATTTAGAGTAGTAAATTTTATTTTAAAGAAATATATTGATAGTGAAGCAAGAAATTTTTTATAGTATAACAAATCTGGTTGGGTTATTTTCTGAAAAGGAATATATATATATATATATATATATAAACTTGTTATAAAAGTTTGTTTAAAATTTAAAGCAGTAAGATATAAAATAATCTTGTTTTTGTTTAGTAAATGTATATATCCACATGCATGCTCTAGTTTAAAACAAAAAAATGGGAGTTTGAAATGTTTGAAAGATTATATAAAATTTGATTTTTGAATCTATATAAATTAATTTTTATAAGTGAGGATTTCAAAGAAAAAGAAAAGAAAATATTTTGTTAAAAGAAGGAATTAGTCTAAATTAAATTTATCAAATGGAAATTTAATTGTTCGATTAGTTCAATATTAATAAAATCATATAATTGTTATACAAGGTCAAAAATCATGAAAACAAAGCTGGAATGGAAACGGATTGCAAAATAAAAGGAAAGGTGAGAACTTCTCACTCAATCGGATTACCGATTTAATTTTAAATAGTTAAATTTAAAATTATTGATTGTTTGCTTGGATTGATAGTTGTTATCAGTTGAATTGGTATGTTATATATAGTGTATATATATATATTGGAGTGATTGATTTCCCGCATTATATAGCGGATGAGACCCTATGCGCCGCATAATAGCGGATGATATGATATAATCCCATATACCGCGATATTCCACCACGAAGTGGAATTTGTATTTTATATTGTGCTAACATCTTCGGATGCAGGGAAACAGGTTGGAGAGATCCAACTGGATTCCTCAAATGTTTGAATTTATTTCATATGACGTGATATGATTTATTGATAATCTGTGATTGATTATATTGGTAATTGAAATTAGTGGAGGCTATGGTTTAGCCGAATATATTCTGGCATTTTAAAATACCAGAAATATAAGAATTGGATTGTTGGAAGTAAAATAATTTTTAGAAAATTCTATAAATTAAAAGAAGGAATTTAGAAAAGGATAAAAGTTGATTTTTGAAATCCTATTGAGTAAATTTAAGTATGGGAAAAGATTTTTTTTAAATGGAAATAAAAGGGATTTTGAGAACTTAAGTAGTATTGTTTAAAAGTTGAAGAATTTATTTAAAATTCGGATTTTAAATGGTTTGGGAGAAATAAAGGAATTTATTTTAAAAATGGAATTAGTTTTGGGAAATCGATTTGAAAACTAATTAAATGTTTGAAACTATGTTTAAAAGGAAGATGAGACTATGGAATTTATAAACTGGGTTTATAAAGAGAAATAATATATATATAAATCAGTGGATATTTGGAAATATGAATTCACGGTGGGAATTTATAATGGAATGGGTAATTTGTTTTAAAAATAAATAGTGGTTTATTTTTAAAGGTGTGAGAGAAAAACATATTTCCCTGAAAAAACCAAGTACGTTTTCAAAGCAGATTTGTAAGTATGAGTTTGAAGTTTCAAAGTTGTTTTAAAGGAATGTTTTTGAGAAAATTATTTATTTAAGTTGTTTAGAATTTTAAAGTTAAATATTTATTAAATTAGTTATAGTAATAATTATTTTAAAGGCTAATTGGTTTTATGATTTTAAAAAGATAATTATTAATATTTATATTTTATAAAGTAGTTTTTTTTGAAATATAGTTTGGCTAAAGTTTTTATTTGGAAAACTTGGTTAGAATTCAATAACCTTTATTTTAAACTTGTTTTGGCTTAACTTTTACATGAAAAATTATTATTAAATTTCATAACTGGTATTTTAAATTAAGCGTTTTAAATAGTTTTTATGCTAAGTATTTTAAAGTATATATATATATTTTTAGGTAAAGTGATTTAAATTACTTTAAAAATCTAAAGCATTTAGTCTTGGTGATTTTCAGTGGAAATAAACAATGTTTGGAATTTATTCCACAAGAGGAAAGTGATTTGAAAACTATTTTCAAAAGGGTTGAACTGTAGAAAAATTTATATCTTGCGAAGATATTTTGAAAATAAATAATTTGGGAAATTATTTAAATCTGATGGTTGTTTATGAATGTTGTATGATAGTTAAATAACCGACTATCAATATTGGCCTTTAAAATGGCATTTGAATTTCGATGTGACCGGGGGTCGGATTCCAAATGGTTATCCGAAAACCACATCAAATCTTAAAAGGTGGATCTTTTGTTTAAAAGATCAAAAGTGAAAATTTGTTGTGACTTAATTTAGAATTGAATGTATACACTTGTTTTTAAAATAAGCGCTCATTATTCGGTTAAGCCGGGAGAGGACATTAAGTCATAAAACTCATTCCAAATAATGATACGACGAAATAGGATTGCATTTGAAGACGGTGGTGGAAGACCGGGTATTTTCGAAAACGAAAGGATTGCCTGTTGAATGTCTCTGCACCGAGTTGCTCCAGTATAGAGATTTAAATTACCCTATGTGATGGGGGAGTCCGGACGTGATTGGAGGATATCAGGATTTGCAAGGACTTTTTCCTTAATTGGACGAAGTGCCTTCGGTTCCTTTCAGACCCAGGATGGACTTGTATGGATGTATGTTTGACATTACACTTTGAGATATAAAGCTTGTTTCTATCAAATATATTTTTGTTGGTGGCGGAGAATTTATTCTCTTAGCTTAACACCCTTCTTGGAGATGTACGAGCTCAGAGGTTATGTAGTTGATTGTTAATAGTGATATATTCCCAATTTGGTAATGTGGCATGCTAAGTGTTGATCATTGGTTGATCGAAGCATGGCTTTGTGAAAATTGTGGCTTTTGTGAAAAGCGTAGCTTTATGGGACGAGACTTCATCGAACCTCACACCCCGGAAATGGTCGAAACAGGAAGGATGTAGCAAGGTTATGGGGGTTGCGCCCCTCAGGGTATGTACATTTCCTTCTGGATAAAAAGTGGTATTCTGGTATGGAGCCCAGATATTTACTTATGTGGATAAAATAAAAAGTGGTATTCTGGTATGGAGCCCAGATATTTACTTATGTGGTTGTTGGAATTCGAGGCGCCTCGGTAAAGGTTGGTTACAACCGGGGGATGGCAAACTCGTGACAGTTAGTTACCTAGTTACAGAGGTAACCCGGCCTTGTGTTGGCAGAGATCCGGTTAGGTTCTCGGGGCGTCCCTCCAGAGGTGTACCCATTCAGAAAGGAAGTTCCTTAGCCTGGACCATTTGTTTGAAATCCAATCACTCAATACGAGCCCTGTACGATTTTAGTTGTAGAACCTGCCATCTAACATGGTAGCTATAGTAGGCATACTATAATGGTACGTATGTTGGCTAAGATTAACATTATACTTGCAAATGTTTTCCACACTATGCACTAATAATAATATCCAAAGGATTTTCGAGTATCAAGCATGTTTGACTACTATAAGGAGAAATCTCCCATAAGTGTGTGATTGCATTGTGTGTGTGCCGGGAGGCCTTATGGTAGTTTCATTTTCCAAAAGCCTGAACGGATTTCTTTTTCTTTTCTTTTGTCACAAATAACTGTTTTTAGTTCTCACACCAGTCCCATGACTGACTCGGAGTTTATTGTTCCATTTTATAAACTCTGGGTGCCCATATTTTTCCACACGGGCGACCTAGAGTCAGGTTATCAGTAGAATTCTGGATGGATTGCTGTGGAGCTCAAGAGATGAGTTGGATGGCGAGACGTACTTCCGTATTTGATTATTATTCCGCTGTGTATTCAATTATGAGGACTGTGACGACCCGATACTTTGGACCATTCAAATCGACAATAAAACCACACATGTCTGACTTGAATAATTAAAAATACCGAATTGTTAATTTATATTTGGCAAACTCAGACTATACAATAATCATAGATCACAGACACAGAGTAATATAATACAGCGGAACAAAGAAATAGTAGTTCATGAAACTACTATATAAATACATCAGAGTTAATTAAGATACAATAGGAATACCAAGATACAACAGGAGTAACAGTATGATAATATGGTACAACTCAGAATACAACTGGAATCAACTGGATAACAAAATGAATAGATATCTTGATCTTCAAAACAAAACTCCAGCTCCAAAGGTGAGTCTCTAATGCTGTATCACTCAGTCTGACCCGAGCGTAAAGCAAAACACAAAACACTCGAGTCAAGACATACATATTTATACAATGTAAACCAACTCAAGTGAACTGTAATAAAGGTATAAGTAACTTAAAGAATATTTGGGATCGCCCATTCTTTAAGGATACGTTAAACTATTTACTATGTAGTAATATTGCGCTATTATAATAATGTCTAATATAAAATAAACATACTTTTAAATAGCGTTAAGGGGTTACCCATATAGCCCTTACACATAATAGAACCAATAGTCTATACAGTACCTACATACCCCGAGAGGCTACGAGAAGATACTCCATAGGTACGACGCGAATAGAAACTCGTAGTAAAGCTCGATATGGTAGGTGACACGGCACAAAGGCAATGCCAGGGTAGATATACCAATTACGCACACGGACTGGTGGAAACGCATAGCAGCCACTACCGCTCCACCTCGAACAACACTCCCAAATCAAGGGGTGCACCCAAACAAATCACAAAGTAATAGAATGGTATCGAAGAAGTGCGTCCGATCAGAGGTGCTACCACATTGGCCCGAGATCGCTCCTATTTTAGCCACCTTATGCCAACTCACGGGAGTTAGGTCCACGCATATACCTTAGGATCGTCGCCACCATCCTACTTCATTCTGGAAACTCCACCGCGTACACAGTTGTTAAAATGGTTTTCGGTATCGACAGAGAGTATGTTTATATCTGATCCTGGTCTCTTTAACAACCAATCGTTATTATAACCCGTGGTTATAAATTTCAAAATAGTTTATGTTTCAAATCAAAATACATCCTTTAAACCATTTCAAAATCATATCATTTATTTCAAAATAATACATACTTTCAAACCCAAAACATATCCATTTCAAAACCAATTCAACAATATATCATTTCCATTTCAAAACCAATTCAATAATATATCATTTCCATTTAAAAAATCAATTCAATAATATATCATTTCCATTTCAAAAATCAAAGCAATAATATATCATTTCCATTTCAAAAATCAATGCAATAATATATCATTTAAATTCCAAACTAAATCAATACATTTCTTTCAATTTATTTAACTTGAAATATTCTTCAAAATCATATTAAACCAAACCACCTTATAAAGTCATATCCTTGAATCTTCAATTTCAACAAGTTTCAAATTAATATATATTTAAAGACAATTCTTAATTAAATACAATTCCAATTAATTTCATTTCCAAACCATAGTATTTTCAAAGTCATAACAATTCTGAAACCAAACTTTTTGAAACCAAAATACTTGGAAATCATAACACTTGAAATATTGTCATTAGGACCTCATAATACTTAGAAAAATCATAATACTTATAAATTAATATTCATTACCAAAGTTATAACATTTTAAGTTCATTCATTCAATTATACCAATTTCAAAAATTGTACTAACTCATAAATTTCAAAGTGGTTTATATTCAAATCAAAATAATTCATTTACACCATTTAAATATGAAGTCATTATACTTACAGATCAAATATTCAATTCCCAAAAATTTAGCCTTTTCTGAGCTCATTTATTCACTTAAATATTTCAAACAATTTAAATTTCAGCTTTCGCAGCACTTAGAAAATGTTACGGTAAGTTACATTTGAAACAATTCAATTCAGCTAAGACAGCATTCAAAAATTGCTGTAATAGTTCAGTTTTTAGTTGAAAAATAGTTCAATTCAGAAAAGACACCCAGCATTTACAAAACTGCTGTAATAGTTCAAGGTTCTATTTAAAGATTTTAGTTCAATTCAGCAAAGACAGCACTTGCAAAGTGCTGTGATAGCTCTTAGTTAAATTTCCTTTTAGTTTACTTCTGTAACTACAGCACTTACAAAGTGCTGCAGATTCTATTTAGTTCATATTTTAGTTCATTTCCAGAAACAATAGCATTTCTGAAGTGCTACTAAATGAATTTCCAGATTTTTAATAGAATTCCAGCCATAAATAAACTTCAATTTAAATCATTTTAAACATATAAAAATCATATTTTTCCACATCAAAATGTTCATTTAAATACCTTTAACTTATGATTTTATAAAGTGAATTTTTTTTCAATAAATTCAAATTTTTACAAAATTTAATTCAAGTGTACCATTTTCTTATTCTTTCCATTTTTAACAATTTCTCTTTACACTTAAATTTAAATTTCATAAATAAATAAAACTTAATTTCCATTTTTATTTAGTTAACTTAAACTCTCATAAAAAAAATCAAATCACAAATTTCCAAATTAAGTTATGTTGAAAATCACAAATTTTCCATTCATTTATTTAACATATTTAACACATAGAAAAATCATTTTCACTTTATTAAATCATTTTAAAATCCAAATTTAAATCAAAATATCAAGATTTATATTTTTAAAATAATTAAAAACTTCCAGAAAAATGTATAAAATAACCACGGGTCTGTATAATATTTTCTAACCTAGGTCAAGTGATACAGATAATATATCATTTCAATCCGTAATTTACAAAGAAAAATCCAGGTTCTATCATTTCAAACCCGCAATCCCAAGTTAAATAAAAACAAATAAAAATCGCTCAGGCTTATCATTTCAGTCCATAACGATCTTTCCCTATTCTAAAATCCGTTCGGGTATGTATCATTTCAACCCATAGTGATTCTATTCTACAGGGAACTTGCAATGTGAGAACAGAATATAAATAAACAGTAAAATAAAATAAAACATAACAGATGATGTGACAAGTTAATTACAGGGTTTAACATCATATAATATACATCACAGGCAGGTATAACATGATATAATAATTTATACATATCCACTTGTTGTCACTTCACAATAATATAAGTATGAATGTCAGGTGTGATTAATCACCTTTCTACGCTGGAGTTAGCAAAACAAACACACAAATAGAAATCCGTAAAGCACGAAAGCATGACTAGATTTGGATGGAGAGAGAGCCAAGATGTAAGTCTTGTATTCACAAAATAACAAAGCAAGATATAAATATGAATACAATACAAAAGAATATATTGAAACAAATTGAAATAGAAATAGACAATTGACTACACAAAGCTTTTAAACCATTTTTGCTTGATCTCCACTCAACTTTGCTCGACCATAAAGCTTTATAGGTTCAGCACAACATGGTTTAAGGTGCAAAGGGTCTGGTTTGGGTTCACAAATGAATGGTTACAAGGAGAATATGAAGGGGTAGGGTTTACAAGTAGAGAAGGAAAATAGACAAGGCAAACAATGGAGTTTGGATGCATCTAGGCTCGACCAAAGGGGTCTATAGGCTCGGTCAAAGGCTGCCACAAATCTGGATAGAGGGGAGGTTGATGGTCAGAGGTGATATCATGGTGGTGGTGGAGCTAGAAGTGGTGGCCAAGGCAAGATATGGTGGTGGTGATGAAGTCTAGCTCGGCTATGTGTATGTTTTGGAGTTTTTGGACATTGTTTTGTGATGTTTGGATCATCTAGGTGTCACGGCCATCTATGGTCAGAGGAGTGGCAGGGTTAGGTCGTGGATGATGTGAGAAAGAGGTTGTGTGGTGGTCGGAGGTGATGGTGGAGTCTAAGGCTGAGCAAAGCAAGAGGGAATCAAGGCAAAAAAATAGGAAAAATCAATAGAAAAACAAGGAAGAGAAAGTAGAAAAAGACAAGGAAGCCATTACCAATTTCCAGATCTGAAATGATAGCCGAATTTGTGATGAAAGGGATATGTTTTAACGTGAAAAGAAAATAAAACCTCATGGCTAAAGTTTAGGAAAGGAACGGCCAAAATTGTGGAGAAGTTATGGTAGGAAATCAAAGGGGTGGAAAGATATAAAGGCAAGAAATCAAACGTATTGTAAGCCTATAATTAAAACAGGTAACATATCTTAATTGATACGTTTCCTATATATTAAAGAAAGATGTATACAAGAAGCATTCTAAACCAAATAAATACAATAAACGTTTTATTAAATACATTTAAAAGATATGCCTTTTAAAGCAATAACATATATATATATATATATTGAAACTTCTTTCCAAGAAATAAATAAGGGATCTAGATGCTTATAAAATGTTTTAAAATAAAATATACATATATAACATGTCATGTTGCACAGGTAAACATAAATTTGAACATGACATGACAAACAAATATTATTTATATAAATTAAAACAAACAATTTTGTTAAATAAACAATTTACATACAATAGTGTAAAAAGCATAACTTTCACAATATTAATCAGATTTCAACGAAACGAAAAGCAGTATACTTGAAATTTTATTTAGTTCCATAATAAAAGATAAAATTCAAAAATTCAAACTTTTAAAATTTTAAATTAAAAGTCAAAGTTTGACCATATTGACAAAAATTCACATTTCAGGAAAATACTCTATTTATTCATGTTTGGAATTATAATTCACATAAAATCAAATTTTATATTTAAAATAATAAAATTTATCCATTTTAATAAATAAAATAAAGTTTTTAAATCAGGAAATTCAATTTAAAATAATTACAAAATACAGGGTTGTTACACTCTCCCCCACTTAAAACTTTTCGTCCCCGAAAAGGAATGAGGTACGAGAAAACACAGAAAAAGATAGAATGAAATAGGATTAAGACAAGATGACAAGAAGATTGAAATTATACCTGATAACTGTTGTTATAGGTAAGTTTAACAAGGTGGAGATGATCTTCCCAAGATCCTCCAGAATCAAGAACACAAGCACGAAAAAGATCATCGAGAATCTGATTCACCCTTTCCGTTTGACCGTCGGTCTGTGGATGGTATGCGGTGCTCAAATTCAGAATAGGGAGAAGTAAGAACCACAGAAGAGATAGAAAAGTTGAATGATGAAGGAAAAAGAGAAAGAAAGAAAGACTAGAACAACTTATTATGCACAATACGAAAAACACGATTCATCAAATCAACAAAGAGAGTAGGATCATTAGTCAAACCAAAAGGCATGACTAACTATTCATAGAAAAACCATTCTCAGTATGGAAAGCAGTCTCGGGAATACTTACCTCAGCAACCCTGAGTTGGTGAAAATCAGAGGTAAGATCAAGCTAAAAGAGAACAATAGCTCCAAGGCTAACCAATTCGAATTTGATTTCCTACTTAGAAGGTAGGAGAATGGAAACAACCAGAAAGAAAATAGATTGGAAAACATAATAAGATAATAAATTTAAAACCATGAAAATTTCAACTTACATTACTAATTAATTTCATCCATTTGATTTCACTTAAGTTAAATAAATCTTAACTATTTTTAAATCTCATTATCTCATCATCAGATCAACAATTTATAAAGTCATGAATTTTAACAGTCATTTATTATATTCATCTTTATTCATTAAATTTCATTCTTCTTTATACCACTTAATATATCAAATCCTATATATATATTAAGTGTATTTCACTTATTGTAGCTATCCCAATTTAATTATAATTTCTTTTAAATATCATTATATTGTAAACTATTCAATTAACCCCTTTTTCTCTATTTACCTCTATTGATCCTTTATAAATAAAATTTAAGTGTATAACATTTATTATAACCACTTAAGTTTTATTTATAAAATTTCTCTTTATTTTGTATATTTTCCAATTACATATTCAACTTCTGAATAATTTAGGTAAGTTATATTGGAATGTAATTGAGTATTATACAAATAAATTCTTTCTATTTCAATTATACAAGTTTACATATTTATTCAAACTTTTATAATTGAAATTATCCTTTAAGATAAAATTTAAGAATTAAATTTCCGATTATCTTCAAACTATTTAGAAATAAATAAATATATATATACATACACAATATATATATATATATATATATCAAATCAAATTTAAATCATATATCAATATATATTATAAGTCAAGTCATATTTAGAAATTCAAATCAATTTAATTTTCCAAAACAAAACTGTAGCAAGACTACAGGATGGTCTCTTCACTTCGAAACTCGAAAATGAATGTCAATGATGCTGTAGTCATCACCGAAATTATTTTCCAGCAACAAAGAAAAGAGCACTGATTTACAAATTAAAAATCCTTTAAAACAATTTCTACTAGAAATACTTTTAAATAATATATCCTTTTAAAACTTTCAAAACAAAGTTCGAAATCATTGGAAATTAAATTCTCACATTCTTGATTTAAATCCGTTTAAATTTCCAAATTAATTTATAACCATGTTTAATTATTTAGATATGAAACTAAAGCCAATGATTATAAAATACTTACAAAGCTAAATATTATTTCTTAACACCCAATTCCATTAATTATCAAAATTTAGAAAATTAACCTTATACATATTATAATTATACAAAATTTATCCATCTACTAAATTTAAAAACCATATTGTCTCAGTTTGCTCTGTTCAAGTGTTTTGGAGATCCTATCGATAGCGTTGATCAGACGAACCGATCGGAAACCCAAATCAACATCAACAACTCAAACAACACAATATATAAAACATCTTTAAAATATAAAATTTCAAATACACGATTAATTTTCAAAATAAGGATAGGGATTCAGATTTGATGGACTCAAATCAAAGAGAACCTTGATTTTAATATAAGTTGGAGACAAAAGATAAGATGATTAAACAAAAGAATAGAGAGTATGGATAAGCCTATATAAATCGCGGGTAACCATAACCAGGTCAACCGTGACTTAACGGAAAGATCATTGTGGATTTTCTAGGGTAAATCTACATTCGATCTCACAAGATAGAATTCAGAATAGTAAGAGATATTAGCATCTAAACCGAGGATATATAAAATCTCCGGTGAATCAATGCCATTGTAAAGGAGTTTCACCCCTTCATAAGTCAATTTGAGATTGGCGAGACCGCTAACTCATTATAAGATCGTTTGAAACGGAGTTATGGGACACTCCAGAATCAAAATAAGATGAGTAGTGGGAGACAAGAAAGGATTTCAGAACCAAGGGAACGTTCCAAAATCCAAAGGAAACCGAATCGAAGAAGAAGCAGTTCAAGTTCGAACGAAAGTGATTCTGTAATTAAATTTACTCGATATGCTAAGTTTGCCTAAAACCAGAGCTCTGATACCAACTGTGACGACCCGATATTTTCGACCATTCAAATCGACAATAAAACCACACATGTCTAACTTGAATAATTCAAAATACCGAATTGTTAATTTATATTTGGCAAACTCAGACTATACAGTAAATAAATAATCACAGACACAGAGTAATATAATGCAGCGGAACAAAGAAATAGTGGTTCATGAAGCTACTATATAAATACATCAGAGTTAATTAAGATACAATAGGAATACCAAGATACAACAGGAGTAACAGTATGATAATCAGGTACAACTCAGAATACAACTGGAATCAACTGGATAACAAAATGAATAGATATCTGGATCTTCAAAACAAAACTCCAACTCCAAAGGTGAGTCTCTAATGTTGTATCACTCAGTCTGACCCGAGCATAAAGCAAAACACAAAACACTCGAGTCAGGACATACATACTTATACAATGTAAACCAACTCAAGTGAACTGTAATAAAGGTACAAGTAACTTAAAGAATGCTTGGGATCACCCATTCTTTAAGGATCCGTTAAACTATTTACTATGTAGTAATATTGCGCTATTATAATAATGTCTAATGTAAAATAAACATACTTTTAAATAGCGTTAAGGGGTTACCCATATAGCCCTTAACACATAATAGTGCCAATAGTCTATACAGTACCTGCATACCCCGAGAGGCTACGAGAAGATACTCCATAGGTACGACACAAATAGAAACTCGTAGTAAAGCTCGATATGGTAGGTGACACGACACACAAGGTAATGCCAGGGTAGATATACCAATTACGCACACGGACTGGTGGAAACGCATAGCAGCAACTACCGATCCACCTCGAACAACACTCCTAAATCAAGGGGTGCACCCAAATAAATCACAAAGTAATAGAATGGTATCAAGAAGTGCGTCCGATCGGAGGTACTACCACATTGGCCCGAGATCGCTCCTGTTTTAGCCACCTTATGCCAACTCACGGGAGTTGGGTCCACGCATATACCTTAGGATCGTCGCCACCATCCTACTTCATTCTGGAAACTCCACCGCGTACACAGTTGTTAAAATGGTTTTCGGTATCGACAGAGAGTATGTCCATATCTGATCCCGGTCTCTTTAACAACCAATCGTTATTATAACCCGTGGTTATAAATTTCAAAATAGTTTATGTTTCAAATCAAAATACATCCTTTAAACAATTTCAAAATCATATCATTTATTTCAAAATAATACATAATTTCAAACCCAAAACATATCCATTTCAAAACCAATTCAACAATATATCGTTTTCATTTCAAAACCAATTCAACAATATATCATTTTCATTTCAAAACCAGTTCTAGTGGTCCAGTGGTTAAGACATAGTGGAGTTGCTACATTGTGTTGTAGTGGCACCGGTTTGATATCCAGCGGCCACAATAATGAGACATAGTGCACGGCCACTTATAAAACCGGCTTAACCAAAGGCTATGGAATACAAAGTATCCATGGTCCCAAAGTTTTCATTCATATTGATTTAACACCTCCACTTTTTGCATCATGGATGCTCCCGCCTTTGACCCGCCCCTCTCCCCATCTATTCAAATTGTCCTTCTTCCTGCTCCTGCCTTACCACCTCCTAATCAATCACCATCGTCCCGTCCCTGTCCCTTACCTTCTTCTCCACCAGCCTTACCTCCCCGTGTTCACCCGCCGCTTAACCCAGCCATCCCTCAACCTTCGGTCAATTCTTGGTCCTCTCTCTTCAAAGCCAAACCCCGCAACGCTGGTCATTATTCGCCAGTTGATTTTCCCCTTGTTTTTGATGGACAAGCTCTCGTTCCACCTGATGTTGTAGTTAAGGCTGGATCTGAAATTTGGAGTGAGTGGTTGGTGGGATTTTTTCTTGATAAACCTCTATCATATCTCACTGTTATCAATCATTTGAAAAAACTGTGGAAGTTGAAGGGAGAGATTGTAGTTAAATCTGATGGAAGTTTGTTCCTTTTCAATCTGTCTTGTGCGGAGGACAGAAGGAGAATTCTGGAAGCTGATCCTATCTTCCTTAGGAACAAGATCTTCATTGTTAAAGCTTGGGATCCAACAATAGGTAATAGTTGCAGTACTATACGATCTGTTCCCATATGGCTAAAACTCTCCAACATCCCTATCTATGCTTGGTCACATATTGGTATCAATTGGTTGGCTTCAAGAATTGGAAAGCTTTTATGCATGGACACGACCACTGAGAAGCTTGAGAGGATCGGATATGCAAAATGTCTTGTCGATGTATCACCTGATCGAAATTTAGTCGATGAGTTCCCAGTCAAATTATTGGATGGATCTTCTCAAGTTGTCAAAGTTAATTATTTGTGGAGGCCTGACATATGTAATGAATGTAAGGAGTTTGGACATCTAGGCAGTTCATGCCTGAAAGTTGGTATAGTAATTGTTAAATCAAATGATGGTGCTGGAATTATGAGTATAAATCAGGAAGTAGTAAAACCAGACATTGGAATAGTCACAGTACAAAAGAGAAATAAACAAGTATGGCATAAAGTAGCAAAAAGAAAGAGTAATACTAAAGAACTTTCCCATAGTGAAATCACTGATTTGAATGCAATCAAGCATCCAGTTGCTGAACATTTTGTTTCCAGCGCTGAACAAAAGCAAAAAGGATTGGATTTCCCAGGTGAACGTGAGATCATTACAAGGAAATCACAACCTTGTGTGGCAAGTAAGGAACTTTCTGGTCATCCTTCCACTAATAGATTTGATGTGATGATTGAGTTAAATGATGATGCATGTGAAGTGAATGAAGTTAATTGTGCGAAGGAACACATGGAAGATATGGATTCTCATATTGAGGAGGTGGACAACAATGAGCGGGTTCAGAGTTCAGCTAAACGAAATAAGAATGATGGAACTGAATTACCATTAGCCTCTGTTCACAAAGATACCACTGATATATGCTGTATATCAGGTGTGCATGATACATACACTTTGCCTGCTGATCCCGGTCCCCTTATGTCAACCAAACAACCCGAAATTAGCATGAACCACCATGGAACTGATGTTTCATTGAATAACTCCAAATCCTCATCTCAAGATAATTTTCTTCCCCACACTGATAATGATCAGGATGTTCTCTTCTGTCTGTCCCTGCAAAGACAGATAACTGAAATGGTAATATCAATGAAATCATCAACTCAACCTCTACCAAACCCACAACTTTCTCCTACTTTGAATTCAAAACTAACAACATCGGGTCCACCATATGTTTTCACTGGATCAATTCCTGGATGGAAATCTCCGCCCTTGATTCCTTGTGAAGACGTAGAAATTGATCGTGCTACTCTTTCAAATGCCAGCTATAAGAACAAAAGAAATCTATTGAAACAAAATCGCGTCTCATCCAGATCAGAACCTCCTGTAACAAGGAGCATGAGAGAACTTTCTCACCAAAATCTAGTTTAATTATGCTGCACAACATTGGTACATGGAACATTAGAGGCTGTCACAACTTTGTCAAGTTGGACCATGTGAAACATTTAATCTCTGAGCATCATTTGTCTATTTTTGCTATTCTTGAAACTAAACTTAGTCTCCCCCTTACGATTTCAGCTGCTAATTATGTCAACCCAACCTGGACCTTGTCACATAATCTTCTTAAAGCTAGCTATGGACGCATCATGATTCTTCATAACCCTTCTGTCTTATCTCTTGACCTTATTCATTCCACTACTTAGATTATGCACTTTCATGCCAAGTACCTTTCTCCTCCAGCCTCCTTTTACATTTCCTTTGTATATGCCTCGAACTCTCTAGCCACAAGACAATCTCTCCTCAGCTTCATACCTGCTTTAAGGTAGGAATCAGATCCTTGGATAATTCTTGGCGATTTCAACTGCTGTCTTGCCTTGTCTGACAAGCAAGGAGGTCGTCCTCTCATGCTAAAAGACATTTATCCATTAAACTCTACTATTTATGATTCTTCTCTCATTCCTATACATAGGGAAGGTGCCATTTTTTCTTGGAACAATCGTTCCAGAAGTGGTGTTAGAACTTTTTCTAACATTGATCACTCTTTCTCAAATTACAAAGCCTTATCAGCCTGGCCTGAGCTAACCACATTTCTTCCACCTTATATTCTTTCAGACCACTCCCCTCTGATCATATCCTCTGGTAGGAAAATCCATGATGTAAAGAGAGGATTTAAATTTTATAACTCATGGATCAGTGATCCTGAATTTAATACTATAATTAAAACTGTGTGGGCTAATCATTTTTTTGGAAACCCCATGTATATTTATTGCAGGAAGCTTAGGGCAATTAAAGATGCCTTAAGACCATGGGCTAAGCTTAAGTTTGGTGATGGCAAACTCAGATCTGCCTCTCTCAAGGAACAACACAGGGAAGCTCAAGAAATGATGATGGCACATCCTGATACTGCTGAGTATGCAACCAAGGAAGCTGATCTCTTTCACGAACTTAGTCATGCTTTGGATATTGAGAGTGAAATGAAAAAGCAACAGTCAAGAATTAAATAGGCTACGGATGGTGATAGGAACACTAGTTTTTCCATGCTTCCCTCAAAGCCAAGCAATCTAATAACAATATTTTCTCGATACATGATGATGAGGGGAATCTGCAAACCACTCCTGAGACTGTGAACAGAGCCTTTCATAAGCATTTTTCAGGCCTTTTGGGAAATGATAAAAACTTTTTTCCTAATTTGGATGATCTTTCATCTATTGCCTTGCCTCAAGTGAGCGTGGTTGAAGCTGCAAGGCTTGTGGAAAAAGTTACTGATCTTGAAATAAAGAATACTCTCTTTTCAATGAATAAGAACTCGAGTGGTGGTCCTGATGGTTTCAACGTTCAATTCTTCATATCTTCTTGGGACATTGTAAGTGGGAATTTCTGCAAGGCTGTTCACAATTTTTTTGACAAATTCACGCTTCTTAAGTGTGTTAATGCTACGAATCTTGTTTTAATTCCCAAATGCTTGCACCCTACTACAGTGTCATCTTTCAGACCGATTTCCTGCTGTAACGTGATTTACAATTGTATTTCTAAGATCATTGCCACGCGCCTTGTTGTTGTGCTTGTGAGAATCATCTCTAAGAATCAGGTTGCCTTTCTGCCTAATAGGAACATCCTGGATAATGTCATGCTTGCTCATGAACTTTTAAATGGATACGATCTCAAGAAAGCGTACGATAGCCTGCAGTGGACCTCTGTGGTGAGAGCAATGTCACTTATGGGTTTTCCTAAAGTGTTTGTCGCTTGGATCTATGAATGCATCTCCACCCCATCTTTCACTCTGATTTTGAATGGAGCAAACTCTGGTCATTTCATCTCCAAGCAAAGGATTAGATAGGGTGACCCACTATCTTCCTATGTGTTCGTTTTGGTTATGGAAGTTTTTACTTGCTTCATTAGGACTCTGTACTTGTCCAAGCAAATTCATTTCCATTCCAAATGCAAAGACTCCCAGTTAACCTCACTTCTATTCGCTGATGACATCATGTTATTCACCAAGCCCAACCAACAGTCTCTTGTAACCATTAGACGTACTCTTCATAGTTTCTATTTAATGACTGGTCTTGAGTTAAATGCGCAAAAGTCGAGCATATTATTTGCTGGAGTTTCTCCTCTCCAAAGACATGTTCTATCAGCAGCTGCTGGGTTGCAAATCATGCATCATGGCATGACGTACCTTGGTTTGCCTCTATGTTCTTCTAGGGTGACCATTTCTGACTGCCAACCCTTATTTCTTAAAATCACTTCATCCATGGGGAGTTGGTCCACTAGATTTCTGTCACAAGCTGGCAGGCTCATTCTCATTAAATCTGTATGTCAATCAATGATGATCTACTGGGCAAGGGCCTTCATTCTCCCAACTAAACTTCTGAAAATGGTCAGAACTGCAATGTACAGATTCTTCTGGTTTGGTTCTATTCATGCTAGGAAGTTATTTCCATGCTCATTCAAAGCTTTTGAAAAACCCTTTAGTAAAGGAGGCCTTGGCATCATCAATATATCTGTATGGAATAGGGCTGCTTACAGTACTCACTTTAATGCTCTCTTGCATAGGAAGGACTCACTTTGGGTTTGTTGGTGTCTTGTGCATAATATTGGTTCCAAAAAATTTTGGCAAATGGATGTACCCCAGTCGTGCAGCTGGACTTGGAGGAACATTTTGAAATTGAGAGATAAATTTAAGCCTCTAGTCCAAATTAAACTCTCTGCCTTGAGCGTTTGCAGTTTCTGGCATGATCCTTGGATTTGCAAGGGTGTCATTCTTGATTGCATATTCAGTCCTCGGGAAAAATTCCAATCTGGAGTTTGCCTAAATGGCAAAGCCATTGATCATATTGTGGATGGTAAGTTGTACCTTCCTTATTGTAGCAATCAAACAGTCAGGAGCTATTGGAACCATCTTGCTTGTAGTAGTTTAGACTTTCAGGAGCAGGACACTGTGCTTTGGAATGACAGACCTCACTCTATATGCAGTGTGTATAATTCTCTTCATGGTATTGACAACATGCCTGGTTGCTTTTGGTACAGAGCAACTTGCAATGAAATTTCTATAAGCAGTGATAATATGCACTTCTGGAAGGTTGTGAATAATGCCCTGCTAACTAGGATGAAACTTGTTGACTATGGAATGGCTGTGCCAGCTTTCTGTACCTTATGCAATGCCTGTAATGAAACTGCTCAACACTTATACTTTGAATGTCCTATTATTCTTGAGCTGTGGACTGATATGATGATCAAGTTTGGGATTGTTGTTGTTCCTGTTGTCTTCTCACAGCAGTGGACTCTGATTAAGACTGCAACCAAGTGGAACAAGGCGAGAATATCATATTTTTTCTTCATAATAAAAAAACTGATGAAACTTGTGTGGAGTGAAAGGAATAAAAGGGTTTTTGAAGGAAAATGCAGGAGTGTGCTTGTGCTTTGGGCCGTCCTTAAGCAAGAAATATTAAGTGGAATGAGATCTAGTAAGCATGAATTTTTAGACCATCAGATTGAACCATGGACTCCTTAGCTCCTTTTCTCCTTCTTTTGGTCTGTTTTTTCTTTTCTTTGGTTGTTTTCTCTTTTCTTGTTATTTAATAAATCTGGTAGGGGCCCAGTTTTCAACCCGCTTACTCTGCAAAAAAAATAATATATCATTTCCATTTCAAAAATCAATTCAATAATATATCATTTCCATTTCAAAAATCAAAGCAATAATATATCATTTCCATTTCAAAAATCAAAGCAATAATATATCATTTAAATTCCAAACTAAATCAATACATTTCTTTCAATTTATTTAACTTGAAATATTCTTTAAAATCATATTAAACCAAACCACCTTATAAAGTCATATCCTTGAATCTTCAATTTCAACAAGTTTCAAATTAATATATATTTAAAGACAATTCTTAATTAAATACAATTCCAATTAATTTCATTTCCATACCATAGTATTTTCAAAGTCATAACAATTCTGAAACCAAACTTTTTGAAACCAAAATACTTGGAAATCATAACACTTGAAATATTGTCATTATGACCTCATAATACTTAGAAAAATCATAATACTTCTAAATTAATATTCATTACCAAAGTTATAACATTTTAAGTTCATTCATTCAATTATACCAATTTCAAACATTGTACTAACTCATAAATTTCAAAGTGGTTTATATTCAAATCAAAATATTTCATTTACACCATTTAAATACGAAGTCATTATACTTACAAATCAAATATTCAATTCCCAAAAATTTAGCCTTTTCTAAGCTTATTTATTCACTTAAATACTTCAAACAATTTAAATTTCAGCTTTTGCAGCACTTAGAAAATGCTACGGTAAGTTACATTTGAAACATTTCAATTCAGCTAAGACAGCTTTTAAAAACTGCTGTAATAGTTCAGTTTTTAGTTGAAAAATAGTTCAATTCAGCTAAGACAGCATTTAAAAACTGCTGTAATAGTTCAGTTTTTAGTTGAAAATAGTTCAATTCAGAAAAGACAGCATTTACAAAACTGCTGTAATAGTTCAGGGTTCTATTTAAAGATTTTAGTTCAATTCAGCAAAGACAGCACTTGCAAAGTGCTGTGATAGCTCTTAGTTAAATTTCCTTTTAGTTTACTTCTGTAACTACAGCACTTACAAAGTGCTGCAGATTCTATTTAGTTCAGATTTTAGTTCATTTCCAAAAACGATAGCATTTCTGAAGTGCTACTAAATGAATTTCCAGATTTTAAATAGAATTCCAGCCATAAATAAACTTCAATTTAAATCATTTTAAACTTATAAAAATCATATTTTTCCACATCAAAATGTTCATTTAAATACCTTTAACTTATGATTTTATAAAGTGAATTTTTTTTCAATAAAATCAAATTTTTACAAAATTTAATTCAAGTGTACCATATTCTTATTCTTTCCATTTTTAACAATTTCTCTTTACACTTAAATTTAAATTTCATTTCATAAATAAAACTTAATTTCTATTTTTATTTAATTAACTTAAACTCTCATAAAAAAAATCAAATCACAAATTTCCAAATTAAGTTATGTTGAAAATCACAATTTTTCCATTCATTTATTTAACATATTTAACACATAGAAAAATCATTTTCACTTTATTAAATCATTTTAAAAACCAAATTTAAATCAAAACATCAAGATTTATATTTTTAAAATAATTAAAAACTTCCAGAAAAATATATAAAATAACCACGGGTATGTATAATATTTCCTAACCTAGGTCAAGTGATACGGATAATATATCATTTCAATCCGTAATTTACAAAGAAAAATCCGGGTTCTATCATTTCAAACCCGCATTCCCAAGTTAAATAAAAAAAATAAAAATCGCTCAGGCTTATCATTTCAGCCCATAACGATCTTTCCCTATTCTAAAGTCCGTTCGGGTATGTATCATTTCAACCCACAGTGATTCTATTCTACAGGGAACTTGTAGTGTGAGAATAGAATACAAATAAACAGTAAAATAAAATAAAACATAACAGATGATGTGACAAGTTAATTACAGGGTTTAACATCATATAATATACATCACAGGTAGGTATAACATGATATAATAATTTATACATATCCACTTGTTGTCACTTCACAATAATATAAGTATGAATGTCAGGTGTGATTACTCACCTTTCTACGCTGGAGTTAGCAAAAGAAACACACAAATAGAAATCCGTAAAGCACGAAAGCACGACTAGATTTGGATGGAGAGAGAGCCAAGATGTAAGTCTTGTATTCACAAAATAACAAAGCAAGATATAAATATGAATACAATACAAAAGAATATATTGAAACAAATTGAAATAGAAATAGACAATTGACTACACAAAGCTTTTAAACCATTCTTGCTTGATCTCCACTCAACTTTGCCCGACCATAAAGCTTTATAGGTTCAGCCACAACATGGTTTAAGGTGCAAAGGGTCTGGTTTGGGTTCACAAATGCATGGTTACAAGGAGAATATGAAGGGGTAGGGTTTACAAGTAGAGAAGGCAAATAGACAAGGCAAACAATGGAGTTTGGATGCATCTAGGCTCGACCAAAGGGGTCTATAGGCTCGGTCAAAGGCTGCTACAGATCTGGAAAGAGGGGAGGTTGATGGTTAGAGGTGATATCATGGTGGTGGTGGAGCTAGAAGTGGCGGCCAAGGCAAGATATGGTGGTGGTGATGAAGTCTAGCTCGGCTATGTGTATGTTTTGGAGTTTTTGGACATTGTTTTGTGATGTTTGGATCATCTAGGTGTCACGACCATCTATGGTCAGAGGAGTGGGAGGGTTAGGTCGTGGATGATGTGGGAAAGAGGTGGTGTGGTGGTCGTAGGTGATGGTGGAGTCTAAGGCCGAGCAAAGTAAGAGGGAATCAAGGCAAAAAAATAGGAAAAATCAATAGAAAAACAAGGAAGAAAAAGGTAGAAAAAGAGAAGGAAGCCATTACCAATTTTCAGATCTGAAATGATGGCCGAATTTGTGATGAAAGGGATATGTTTTCACGTGAAAAGAAAATAAAACTCACGGCTAAAGTTTAGGAAAGGAACAGCCAAAATTGTGGAGAAGTTATGGTAGGAAATCAAAGGGGTGGAAAGATATAAAGGCAAGAAATCAAACGTAATTTATGCCTATAATTAAAATAGGTAACGTATCTTAATTGATACGTTTCCTATATATTAAAGAAAGAAGTATACAAGAAGCCTTCTAAACCAAATAAATACAAGAAACGTTTAAATAAATACATTTAAAAGATATGCCTTTTAAAGCAATAACATATATATATATATATATATATTAAAACTTCTTTCCAAGAAATAAATAAGGGATCTAGATGCTTATAAAATGTTTTAAAATAAAATATACATATATAACATGTCATGTTGCAGTGGTAAACATAAATTTGAACATGACATGACAAACAAATATTATTTATATAAATTAAAATAAATAATTTTGTTAAATAAACAATTTACATACAATAGTGTAAAAAGCATAACTTTTACAATATTAATCATATTTCAACGAAACGAAAAGCAGTATACTTGAAATTTTATTTACTTCCATAATAAAAGATAAAATTCAAAAATTCAAACTTTTAAATTTTTAAATTAAAAGTCAAAGTTTGACCATATTGACAAAAATTCACATTTCAGGAAAATACTTTATTTATTCATGTTTGGAATTATAATTCGCATAAAATCAAAATTTATATTTAAAATAACAAAATTTATCCCTTTTAATACATAAAATAAAGTTTTCAAATCAGGAAATTCAATTTAAAATAATTACAAAATACAGGGTTGTTACAAGGACAAGTTTATATAACTGTCCAGTTGTGTGCTATGAAACTGTTATACTCTGATGATGTAATGTATAAACCGATATAGTTCTTTTTTTTTAAAGATTAGTCATTTATCTATTATATATTGTTCCGCTGCGATTGTGAGATTCTGATATTGTTTTCTATTTCTTCTTCTTTAACCCTAACGGTTCGGTTTTCCAGCATTCGATTGTTCGACATTTAATACAGTGCACGTATTGATGTCGATTTTCGGGCGTCGAAAAATTGGGTCGTTACAGAGTGGTATCAGAGCTTAGGTTGGCGATAACCTTGGCTCTAGTGGGGATTACTCATTAGAGATAGAGTCAGTAGTACTCTATAATGAGTTTGAGTATATTAATAGATATGAGCGCGTATTTGTTAGTGAATATAAAAATTGTTTTTATATTGTGTTGACTTATCGGTTGAGTGTTTATAGATTCTGGTCGGTGCAGCCTGGCCAATTGTATCGATAGGGGTTTCTAAACTCTTAAATTAGATAAACCGACACAGTATTGTTTTAAAATAGGGTAAATGAAATCATTTTACCCAAAATTATTTTGTATATAAAAGAAATAATTTTCCATAAATTATTATAGTATATGGTTTCTTGGTTGTTAGGAAGTGATAATATTGAATTATTATCATTGTTGTATGAAAATTGAATAAGAAATTAAGGTAATAACCAAAGGATAAGGAAATAAATTCATTAATAGAATGAAATTTCTAGTGTGAGTTTATAAATGAGTTTTATAAATTGAAATAAGATGCCAGAGTAATTTTTGGAATACGGATTAAAAGATTTGGGATTGAAATTAAAAAAAAAAGCTTAAATTCCTTTGATTTGAAAATGGTTTTCAAAAGTTTTGGAAAAATAATGGTGAAATTATTTGGGAAATATTTTGAATTGGATTTTAAAAAAATCTAGTGGGATTTGGAATTAAAAAATATTACGGAATATAAATAAGTTTGATAACTTATAAAAATTTGAAATTTGTCGGAATAAGATTCAACTTAAAAAGGGATAAACAAAAGTAAGTGTAAAACCCAAATAAGTGGGAAGGTAAGCTAATTAATTGAGGTGAATCAAAAGAAATTAGCAAATGCAATTAAATTTGGAAAAACTTATAGAAGTTTAAAATTTACATTGAATCGGAGTGTAATTAAATATAGACAAATAAAAGTGAATTTAAAGAAAGGTCTAAGGAGACTAAGTGAAATGATTACTCAAATGAAATTTATTAAGGTGAAAATAAATTTCTGGATGAATAAATGAATTTACAATTACAAGTAAATGAAATTGAAAACTAAATGTTGAAATTCATCTTGAATTTGTATGTAAATAGAAAATTAGTGGAGTGGACTAAAGATAATAATGGGTTGAAAATAAAAGTGGTTGAGATATGAATAAATTAGTAAGTGGAACTAATTAAAATGGTTGGTTTGAGATAAGATGAATAGAATTCAATATTTAAAATAAAGGCTAAATTGAATTCAAATGGAATTGAAAAATGCAAAGTTGAATGGAAATGAATATATAACATCAGTAGTGAAGTGAAAATAAATATAAGAAGTATATAAATACTTATATCGAACTTAAGAAATAAATGGTGAAATTCTTAAGTAAAATCTGGAATCGGGAAAATATTCTAAGTTAATATTTGAATGGAAACCAAAATAAAATGTGAATAAAAGAAAAGTAATCAATTGAGATAATACGTAGGATGTACGTATATTACTTTATTCGCATAGCAATTTGATCCAGAATTCGAGCACAGAATTTCGAGATAGTTGTATCAATCCGAGTTAGGATTTTTCACTCGATTTTCAACGGCGAACCCTGGATATGGATTTTTGGTTGATGCTGGAAATTCTCTATCATAGTTTACGGCTATGCAAGGAGAATGACGATTTCTGATCAAGAAACCAAATCTGAGTCCGCAATAGGAAGTCGGGTGGACGATACTAGTTCGGAAGTGAAATTGTGTGATCGAGCCGGCGATCGAATTTGATATTGCGTATGAATGATATGTGTACATCGTACGGACTTGCATGAAATAGATATTGAAACTTTTGTAAAGAAATGCGCAAAATGATTTTGAATGTTGTAATTGGACATTATTGCTAAGTAGGATATACAGGTGTTTAAAAGAAAAAAGGAAATTGGGATTTTTGATTTCGAAAGATAAATTAAATTGCTCGACAAAAAGGTATGTATTTAAATTTCTGTATGAAATTTGATGATTTTCTGGTCTAGCCACTTGGCTTTTTATTTTCTTTTGAAATCTGGGGGCCCATAGGGGTATTTTGTAGTCGTACCGAGCTAACAGCGCAAAGGAGACGCCGGCGAAAATTTTCAAAAATTTAGAAAGTTAGAAATTTTTTGAGAAATTTGGGATAATTTAAAAATTTAAAATTTGAATTTAAATTTGAATTGTTGAGAATAATATTGGAACTTATGGAAGATTTTGGAAAGTTAGTTGAAGTGATAATGGATCTTTAATAAAAATTGTTTTGGAAAGTTGAAACTATTTGGTTTTGGGAAAATGATAAACGGGTTATGGATCATTCTTCTTAACTAGTAATTTTGGGACGAAATTCTTTTAAGGGGGGAGAATGTGACGACCCGGAATTTCTGGACATTTGAAATTGGATATTTAATTGATTTTAAATATTTGGAAGTTAGTTTAACTTGAATTTCAAATATCACGATTTATTTGGCAATTAAATTATTAAATTTAATAATTTGAAATTGGTTAAAATGGTGAATCTTGGTTTGTAAGCTTGTTAAAAATATTTTAAAGGCTTAAAAAAATCATATTGATAATACTGAAGGTAATAGAACTTTTAAAATTGAATTTGAAAGTGGATTGTTCAGTTTTGAATTTATATCGTTTAAATAGATATTTAAAAATAGCCATCTGAGGAACAATCTCGGAATTCGACGAAACTAGTTCCACTGAATCTGTAATATTGTATTATTATCGGATTTCAATTTTCGTAGTGTTCGGAGTTGTCGTGTGATCGTACGATAAGTAAACGCGCTGAAATCTATATCGGAAATTTAATATAATAACTGAGTCCAAAAAAAAGCTATCTTCTCCATACGATCGAGTTAGGCCTCGAAACCTTTTCCATTGCGTTCGAAATAGGGGTATAACATTATGAACGCCTAGAGGCACGTCAGAAAGGGGTAAAGTCGTGATGCTAGCTTGTCGCGATATATGGCTTCGACTCGCTTCGAAGCACGGAGTCGTTGAATGAGGACTCGGGTGGGTGTCGCGATAAGACAGCAGAGGGCGTGGATAGCTGTTCAAGTGTTGTTAGAGAAAGCGGTGACTATCATGGGGTCAAGTTTGGGTTCGCGAGGCAGCAATAGCCGTGTCGAGATCGAGATTAGCTTATTGTAGTAAGGTATTTCTGAGTTAATTTAAGTTTATATTTTAAAATTTTAAAGTAGTAAATTTTATTTTAAAGAAATATATTGATAGTGAAGCAAGAAATTTTTTATAGTAGAACAAATCTGGTTGGGTTATTTTCTGAAAAGGAATATATATATATATATATATATACTTGTTATAACAGTTTGTTTAAAATTTAAAGAGTAAGTTATAAAATAATCTTGTTTTTGTTTAGTAAATGTATATATCCACATGCATGCTCTAGTTTAAAACAAAAAAAAGGGAGTTTGAAATGTTTGAAAGATTATATAAAATTGATTTTTGAATCTATATAAATTAATTTTTATAAGTGAGGATTTCAAAGAAAAAGAAAAGAAAATATTTTGTTAAAAGAAGGAATTAGTTTAAATTCAATTTATCAAATGGAAATTTAATTCTTCGATTAGTTCAATATTAATAAAATCAAATTATTGTTATACAAGGTCAAAAATCATGAAAACAAAGCTGGAATGGAAACGGATTGCAAAATAAAGCAAAGGTGAGAACTTCCCACTCAATCGGATTACCGATTTAATTTTAAATAGTTAAATTTAAAATTATTGATTGTTTGCTTGGATTGATAATTGTTATTAGTTGGATTGGTATGTTATATATAGTATATATATATTGGAGTGATTGATTTCCCGCATTATATAGCAGATGAGATCCTATGCGCCACATTATAGCGGATGATATGATATGATCCCATATACTGCGATATTCCACCTCGAAGTGGAATTGGTATTTTATATTGTGCTAACATCTGTGGATGCAGGGAAACAGGTTGGAGGGATCCAACTGGATTCCTTAAATGTTTGAATTTATTTCATATGTTGTGATATGGTTTATTGATAATCTGTGATTGATTATATTGGTAATTGAAATTAGTGGAGGCTATGGTTTAGCCGAATATATTCTGGCATTTTAAAATACCAGAAATATAAGAATTGGATTGTTGGAAGTAAAATAATTTTTAGAAAATTGTATAAATTAAAAGAAAGGATTTGGAAAAGGATAAAAGTTGATTTTTGAAATCCTATTGAATAAATTCAAGTATGGGAAAAGATTTTTTTTAAATGAAAATAAAAGGGATTTTGAGAACTTAAGTAGTATTTGTTTAAAAGTTGAAGAATTTATTTAAAATTCGGATTTTAAATGGTTTGGGAGAAATAAAGGAATTTATTTTAAAAATGGAATTAGTTTTGGGAAATCGATTTGAAAACTAATTAAATGTTTGAAACTATGTTTAAAAGGAAGATGAGACTATGGAATTTATAAACTGGGTTTATAAAGAGAAATAATATATATATCAGTGGATATTTGGAAATATAAATTCACGGTGGGAATTTATAATGGAATGGGTAATTTGTTTTAAAAATAAATAGTGGTTTATTTTTAAAGGTGTGAGAGAAAAACGTATTTCCCTGAAAAAACCAAGTACGATTTCAAAGCAGATTTGTAAGTATGAGTTTGAAGTTTCAAAGTTGTTTTAAAGGAATGTTTTTGAAAAAATTATTTATTTAAGTTGTTTAGAATTTTAAAGTTAAATATTTATTAAATTAGTTATATTAATAATTATTTTAAAGGCTAATTGGTTTTATGATTTTAAAAAGATAATTATTAATATTTATATTTTATAAAGTAGTTTTTTTGAAATATAGTTTGGCTAAAGTTTTTATTTGGAAAACTTGTATAGAATTCAATAACCTTTATTTTTAAACTTGTTTTGGCTTAACTTTTACATGAAAAATTATTATTAAATTTCATAACTGGTATTTTAAATTAAGTTTTTCAAATAGTTTTTATGCTAAGTATTTTAAAGTACATATATATATTTTTAGGTAAAGTGATTTAAATTACTTTAAAAATCTAAAGCATTTAGTCTTGGTGATTTTCAGTGGAAATAAACAATGTTTGGAATTTATTCCGCGAGAGGAAAGTGATTTGAAAACTGTTTTCAAAAGGGTTGAAGTGTAGAAAAATTTATATCTTGCGAAGATATTTTGAAAATAAATAATTTGGGAAATTATTTAAATCTGATTGTTGTTTGTGAATGTTGTATGATAGTTAAATAACCGACTATCAATATTGGCCTTTAAAACGACATTTGAATTTCGATGCGACCGGGGGGCGGATTCCAAATGGTTATCCGAAAACCACATCGAATCTTAAAAGGTGGATCTTTTGTTTAAAAGATCAAAAGTGGAAATTTGTTATGACTTAATTTAGAATTGAATGTATACACTTGTTTTTAAAATAAGCGCTCATTATTCGGTTAAGCCGGGAGAGGACATTAAGTCATAAAACCCATTCCAAATAATGATACGACGAAATGGGATTGCATTTGAAGACGGTGGTTGAAGACTGGGTATTTTCGAAAACGAAAGGATTGCCTGTTGAATGTATCTGCACCGAGTTGCTCCGGTATAGAGATTTAAATTACCCTATGTGATGAGGAGCCCGGACGTGATTAGGGGATATCCGGATTTGCAAGGACTTTTTCCTTAATTGGACGAAGTGCCTTCGGTTCCTTTCTGACCCAGGATGGACTTGTATGGATGTATGTCTGACATTACACTTTGAGATATAAAGCTGGTTTCTATCAAATATATTTCTGTTGGTGGCGGAGAATTTATTCTCTTAGCTTAACACCCTGCTCTGAGAAGTACGAGCTCAGAGGATATGTAGTTGATTGTTACTAGTGATATATTCCCAATTTGGTAATGTGGCATGTTAAGTGTTGATCATTGGTTGATCGAAGCATGGCTTTTGTGAATAGCGTAGCTTTGTGGGGCGAGACTTCATCGAACCTCACACCTCGGAAATGGTCGAAACAGGAAGGATGCAGCAAGGTTATGGGGGTCGTGTCCCTCAGGGTATGTACATTTCCTTTTGGATAAAATGTGGTATTCTGGTATGGAGCCCAGATATTTACTTATGTGGATAAAATAAAAAGCGGTATTCTGGTATGGAGCCCAGATATTTACTTATGTGGTTGTTGGAATTCGAGGCGCCTCGGTAAAGGTTGGTTACGACCGGGGGATGGCATACTCGTGACAGTTAGTTACCTAGTTACAGAGGTAACCGGGCCTTATGTTGGCAGAGATCCGGTTAGGTTCTCGGGGCGTCCCTCCAGAGGCATACCCATTCAGAAAGGAAGCTCCTTAGCCTTGACCATTTGTTGGAAATCCAATCACTCAATACTAGCCCTATACGGTTTTAGTTGTAGAACCTGCCATCTAACATGGTAGTTATAGTAGGCATACTATAATTTTACGTATGCTGGATAAGATTAATATTATAATTGCAAATGTTTTCCACACTATGCACTAATAATAATATCCAAAGGATTTTCGCGTATCAAGCATGTTTGACTACTATAAGGAGAAATCTCCCCCAAGTGTGCGATTGCATTGTGTGTGTGCCGGGAGGCCTTATGGTAGTTTCATTTTCCAAAAGCATGAACGGATTTCGTTTTCTTTTGTCAGAAATAACTGTTTTTAGTTCTCACACCAGTCCCATGACTGACTCGGAGTTTATTGTTCCCTTTTCGAAACTCTGGGTGCCCATAATTTTCCATACAGGCAGCCTAGAGTCAGGTTATCAGCAGAATTCTGGATGGATTGCTGTGGAGCTCAAGAGACGTGTTGGATGGCGAGACGTACTTCCGTATTTGATTATTATTCCGCTGTGTATTCAATTATGAAGACAAGTTTATATAACTGTCCAGTTGTGTGCTATGAAACTGTTGTACTCTGATGATGTAATGCATAAACAGATATAGTTCTTTTGTTTTAAAGATTAGTCATTTATCTATTATATATTGTTCCGCTGTGATTGTGAGATTCTGATATTGTTTTCTATTTCTTCTTCTACCTCTTTCTTCTTCTTTAACCCTAATGGTTCGGTTTTTCGGCATTCGATTGTTAGGCATTTAATACAGTGGATGTATTGATGTCGATTTTCGAGCGTCGAAAAATTGGGTCGTTACAACCAGGATAAACAATTAATTTAAAACTATATAAATTTTACTTGAAATATTCATTTGACAACTTCATTTGCAGTTCAATTATCTTTAATACTTTAAAACTTTTCAAAAACCCATTTGTAAAATTTCTTGCTTCCTTCATAATACCATTTATATTTTTAAATAACACCTTTATAAATACATGGAAACTATTTGAAAATAATTATTTATATCCATACTTATATTTACAAAGAAGCTACTGAAAACATTAAATCCATAATTCATAAATTTATTAATTTATCCCAAGATACTTTTCAACATTATTAATAAATCAATAATCATTTTCTTTAAATATGTTGTATTTAATTAATAACTTCTAAAATATTAACAACACTAATAATTTACTATTAAACCATGTAGTATATAAATAAACAGTATTTTTAAACATTTTAAATTATTTAGAAAGAAAGAGAAAAGGAAAAAAAAATGATCAAAATATTCTTTATATAATACTTTATCAAAATACTTTTATAACTCGATGTCTTAACAGGTTTATCCACCTTCTTGTAGACTCTGGCCATGCGTTGATCAAGCGCAAAGCTAGATTTCTCCAAGTATTTAGTAGACATGTTTCAACACCTAGTGAAAATACTCGAAAAACCTTCAAAACTGATATGGAAAGTACAATCCAAACAAATCAACCGAATCGAATCATGGATCGCAGATACACAATGGTTACGCCTGGATCCCCCAGGAAACATCCGTACCTTTTAAGTAATCGCTGCCTTGCGAATTATGCTATGTAGTCGAGTTCGTAAGACCATGGGTAACGCCATGGAATTCGAAGGACACTCGAGTATCCTATCCGGAAAACCTAAATCAGAGAGAATAATATCGATAGAATGAATCCAAATCGTGGCCACAAAAAGGATATCAAGCACAAGGCACTTTCCATATCTTTACTTCGAAAATATGTATCATATAGTACCCTTTCAAATCAATTTCAAATATCATACTTATATAAATTCCATTATATATAAGATTTCATTTTCAAATCGAATACTTTCCAAAATCAATAGTATATCAAGTCACACTTATATAGACTTCGATTATATAAGATTTCGCTTTTCAAATTGAGTACCCTTCCAAATCAAGTGTTTTCGAATCAACTTCATACTTATACAAATCTGTTTTATATAAGTTCGATAACTCCAAAATCAAGTATTTAGTAAAATAAGGTTCTCAATTTCAATTCGTTTTAATATCAATTCAGTTTCAAAAATCATATACGATTTCACCAAATTATTTCTTTCAAACTAAATATCTTCAGTTTCAAAGTTTCCAAAATAATAGGTGTAGAAAATAATCCTAGTTTCCAAATCAACATAATTTAAGTCAAACAAATTCATTTCCAAAATCATCATATAAATACTGGGTTTTAAAATTCCAATCTATTTTCGAGACCAAATATTTTTCTCAAAATCAATTATACCCAAAAATGATTACCAAGTTTATAACCATCCCTTTAAAACCTTTAAACTATTTATTTCTATTTGAAAGATCCAAATTTACCCTTTGAAAATTATTATTCTATATATATATATATATATGGTTTTATAAAAGATGTTACTAAGTTAAAACATTTAAAACTAAATTTTATATTAGTATAATTCAAAATAGTCTTATTCATTTACTTAACAAAATAGTTTCAAACTTATTTAAATCATATTATTTGATACTTAAACATAAAAAACTAAAACTTATATACTTTATCAAATAATTTATACTTTTCGAAATTACTTAGCTTTGCAAATCAAACCTCGATTTGGAAGTGTTCAAACATTCAAAATAGTCAGAGAAATCAAATTTCCAGTCCAAGAGTTAGAAATTAGCAACCAATCAGTAAATCAATTTCAAAAGGTAGGGTTATACCCAAACAAATCCGAAACTCGAGGACTGAACACCGGGCTTACTTCAAATCGTTTCAAATATATATATATATATATACATATATCTTTCGAATATCAAATCATACTTCGGAATTTGAAATCAAAATTGGTTTCACAAAATCAATCGCATAGAAAAGCTACTAAAGTGGCTTATCCCTCACTCTGAAACTTGAAAATCAATGTCGATGATGCGTGCACTCATCACCAAAATTATTCTCCAACAACATAAGTGAGTTCTGGACTTCTATTTTCTTGAAAACTTCTTTGAAATTTCTTCGAAATCATTGGAACTCATTTGAAGTCGTTTGAAAAGTTTCTTATTCAGAAAATACTTTCAAATCGTATTATTACATATTTTCAAAATCTTAAAACCAATTTTCAAAATACCGGAGTTCAATTTCTCAAGTTTCCAATTTAAAACCCTTTAGTTATAAATCATTTTCATATAAATCAATTTCTTATATAATTTTAAAATTTCAAATTACTTTGAAACTTCACATTCTCGTTTTTAAAAGGTATATAATCCTTATCGAAAACATTTTCACTTTTATATATAGAATATAATCATACTTATCAAAATAATAATTTCGATATATAAAACAATTTCTAAAATACAAACAAACATGATTTTTCAAAGGATGATTCAAGAATGGATTTCAAAACAAAGATAGAAATTTCAAATTAGAGGAACTCTAATCAAATAGAATTTCTGATTCGAAGATAGGCTCAAACGAAGATGAGATAATTAAATTTCAAAATAGAAGATGGATATACTTATATAAATCGCGGGCGACCTTAACCGGGTCAACCGTGACTTCAGAAATATGATCGATGCGGAATTCTAGGGCAAATCGACATTCGATCGCCAGAGATAGAATTCGGCATAACAAGAGATAGTAGCATCTTAACCGATGATACAGAAATCTTCGGTGAATCGATGCCCATTGTAAAGGAGTTTCACCCCTTTACAAATCATTCAAAGATTGGCAGGATCACCGATTTTTATAGAAATCATTCGAAGTGGAGTTATGGGATGCTACAGAATCAAAAGAATGCAAATAAGGGAGACAAAAATGGATTTCAGAACAAGTGGGAGCATTCCAAAATTCAAAGGAAACCGAATCAAAGAGGAAGAGATTCAAGCACGAATAAAAGTAATTCTGTGATTAAATCTACTACATATGCTAAGTTTTGCCTAAAACTAGAGCTCTGATACCAACTGTAACGACCCGATATTTTCAACCATTCGCATCCGCACATGTCGGACTTGAACTGCTCAAAATATCAGATTGTTAATTTAAAATTTGGCAAAACTCAGCATATATAGTAAATAAAATAATCATAGAATCACAAACACAGAGTATTACAACAGAATGCAGCGGAATAGATTAATAAATAGTAGTTCATGAAGCTACTATATAGACAACAGAGTTTGAAATAAAATACAACAGGATATCCCAAATACCGACCGATGACATCTCTGAACAAATCAACTGGAAAAGCTAAAAGCTGAATCAATAGTTGGGTCTCCAAGCGAAGCTCCAAACTTCAAAGGTAAGTCTCAAATGCTGTGTCACTCAGTCTGACCCGAGCCTAAAGCAAAACACAAAACACTCGAGTCAGGATTAACATTCATATATCAATAAATCCAACTCAAGTGAAATATCGACTAAAACACAAGTAACTTAAAGGATGTTTGGGATAACCATCCTCTAAAGATCCGTGGGACTATCTACTATGTAGAGATATACGCTATTAACCACCAAACATTATTATAACACCGTGGTCATTTCAAAATAGTTTATCCTTCAAAACCAAAATATCATATCATTTCAAAATCATATCAATTTGGTATCATTATACCCTTTAAATAATATTCATTTTCAGAATCGTAACACTTTCAAAATTTATAACACTTTTGAAATCAAAACACTTGAAATGATAACACTTTGAAATCATAATACTTTCCACTCAAACAATTTAGATATAGAAATAGTATATGTAATAAAATAGATTATAAAATAAAATAGTTTATATACTAAATTGGTTTATAAAATAAAATAGTTGTATATTAAACTAGTTTTATATTAAAATAGTTTATATTAAAAATAATTCATAAAGTAAAATATTTTTATATATTAAAATACTTTATATAAAATATAAAAAATAGTTTCCTTAAATTCACAAATCGATTCAGGTTAACTCGAATTCCAAAATTCAATTTAATTAAATCTCAATCCACCAATTTCAGTTCAGTTCAAAACCATTTAAATTTATATCGATTCCAAGTACATATATAAACTACAATTTATACCATTTCAATTTTAATAGATTTCAAAGCTTAAATTCATTTATATTTCAAATTCAACTTACCATTATTTAATATTGAAAATTTCACTTAGTCAATCCAACATCATTTAAATAAATTTCTATTTCTCTATCCAACTTACTTTAATAAAATTATTATGAAATATAATATCTCAAAATTAATATTTATTAAAACCACATATATTTCTTTTCAAATCTTGGAAATCATTTTCAATATATATATATATATATATATATATATATATATATATATATAGACCAACGGTGCCTGTATATGATTTTCTATCGTATGGTCAAGTGATACAGATATTAATCATTTCAATCCGTAGTTTAAATATATATGGGTATATATCTTTTCAACCCGCAATCCCAAATTCAATTCAATGGAAATCGCTTGGGTTTATCATTTCAACCCATAACGATTTTCCCTTATTCTACAAAATCGTTCGGGTATGTATCATTTCAACCCATAGGAAATTCTATACTAACAGGGAACTTGCAAAGTGAAAACAGTTATGATAATAAATATAACATATCAACAATATGCATATATCATCAATAACAATTTAAATAAAATATAAACAATAGGATATGGTGTCATATCCCACAGGTGAACAATTTCAGATAATAACATATCATATATTGCAATTATAAAATTAACAGTTCAATTTAGCAGCATATTTCAATTGTCGTTCCAATAAAAATCAAATTTAAAATCAAATTTAATAAATATAAGAACGTTAATCGTGAGTGATTGCTCACCTTTCGAGACTAGATAGATTTGACAAAGAAACGAGCTACGAATTTCAAAGCAACGCTAGATGGACACGATTCGAGGAACGAAGCTGATAAACGGGATTTGACGAAATCAAATCAGAACTGGATCGATGATGATAAATAGTATAAGTGAACATATATATAAAAAACATAAAAATTAATAAAATTATATGCTAAATTCAACACATTTTAAATTTAAATATATAAATGTATTTCAAAATCATTGGTTTAAATTAAAACACTTATATAAAATCAAACATATAATCGTAATATATTTGGAAATAAATACTTTAGGCTTATAAACAAAATATTGTAACTTACATAAAGACTTATAATGTAAACCATATTGTAAATTAAAAATAATCCTTAAATATTTCATGTATATATAACTCGATATATATAAAAACAGGGAACCAAATATTTCATGTATATGCAATACAAAAGAAGAGAAGCTTCAGATCAATAATATACATTTAAGCTATTACAAATTCTACTTTAAAATAATACTAGTCATTGCATATGTGTACGTATAATAAGTAATGTATAATATAAATGTTTATTTTATAAAATATATAATATACAACATTGGTACGGCTGAACAAAGACGAGCAACTTCATTCAGCTAAATAGTCAAATATTTTAAAACTCATATTGCAACACACCCATATATCTTGTACACGCAATGTATAAACAGAATGTATATTATTATTATCCAACTAATGTATATACATATACTTACATATAGAATTTCTCAGATTGTATACATATTGTATGTATAAACTTATAAACTTAAACTTAACAGACCAAATATATGAACTAAACAAATATTATAAAATCTATATACTAACATACAATATAGTTTGTAAAATTGTAAATATATACAACTTACTTTATAATTATATCTACACCAAAATAAACCGTTGTTTAAACAATTGCAACCCGCCTTTACTATAACATATAACTACATCTTCATATATACGTATACCAAAATATATAAAAGGCTTATATAACAAAAGCAGATGGTTTCATGCTCGGTGATGTCGGGGCCGTGGCGGGAGGAGGAGATGTTGGCTTTTGGGTCTTGCGTAAGCAGGTAGGGGGACGTATGGGGTGGCTTCAGGTGGAGGTCGGGGAGATAGTGTTTGAATGGAGAGAGAAGGTGATGTGCGGAAGCTTGGGTATGGGGCGTGCTACAGAAGAAAAAAAATGATAAGCTTTTAGATTGCAAATGACAGAGAAGAAATGAAGGAGCAACATAGAAATGGAAGGTGAGGAAATAGTGATAATGAGAGGTTGGGTTTCGAAAGCAAACAAAGTAGCAAAATGAATATATATTAAAAAGAATAAAAGTGATATGAACGGTGATGCTATGATTCAGCAGAAAGTTATTAAAGCAATTTGAACCGTTTCAAAAAAAAATCAACAGTCTGATACAATGAAATAGCAACGGTCAAATGCTCTGATTTGGTGAATAATTAAAGCAAATTTATTTGATTCATTGGCCTGCACGTTCAAATTTGAAAAGGCACAGAAAGCTACACGTCACAATTTGTGGTACCGATACGATGTACTATTTTATCGTTTCCGTCGCGTAACGGACCTCAAAACGTAGAAATAAATATACTATGACGATCAGCACGACAAGACGAACAGAACGGTACACAGATATCAGTGGTACGATCATCCGATCAAAAATCGATATCGGTACTGAAATTGCTGCTAATATGTCGAAAATAAGATAAATGGAGCAATAGTAGTCCAAATTTGTTGAAACGAAATATGACGTCTCACTCAGAAGATGATTTACAAATTTTCTATAGAAAAATATTCAAGTTTGGAAAACATTTTATTATCATCAATCCTTAACTGATTTAAATTGAAATAAAATTACATAAGAAAATAAACTTTCATATTATTAGATGAAAATTTACCATTTGCTATGTTTATATAGACGTATTCCAAATATAAAATTTTTAATTCAAAATTTTATCGTTTAAAATTTCACAAAATTTCAGTTAAATACGTTATAAAACTATTAAAATTTCCAGGTTGTTACACTCTCCCCCACTCAAAACTTTTCGTCCCCAAAAAGGAAGGAAGTATGAGAATAGAAGCAACCATAAAGAAAAATAGATTGAAAAGCAAAATACAATGATAAATTTGAAACCAAATAAATTTCATTTATTTAAAATTGGTTTATATTCAATCAATTGATTTCAATTCATTTTATTTAATCAATCAAATTTATTGTGTTCATATTTGATTGGTTTCATTTCCATATACTTTTATTTAATTGATTTCTCATTTATTAACATTTATTGCAAAATTTCAAAACAAAATTTGTTTTATTTTACCCATCTATTAAATCTATTTGGTCAACCATAGTTAATTCCACCTCAACATTTAGCTTCAGCTATTCAAAACAAATTTATATTCAACAATTTGGTTTTGTTCATTTTATTAAATCAATAACTATTTATTATATTCATTTTTATTGATTCAATTTAATGTATTTCAAGCAATAGATTTGATTTCAATTTATTAGCATTTGTTGCAAAATCTCCTTTTCAAAACAAATTTATTTGATTTAAATCATTTATTAAATCCATTTGACCCTTGTTAAGTTGATTTCTCTTAAAATTTAAATTTCACTATTCTTAAGTTCCTATTTATTTGCTTAACTAGCATTCTCCTTTATTTATTTAATTTATTTCACTTAACATATTTTTGCACATATATTAAGTGAAATAAACATATCATAACCATATAAATTAATTTATTATCTTTTTATTATTCAATTTATTATCCAATTTATTATCAGTGAATTCCCTTAACAAAATATCGTTTGACATCTTATTACCTATCATAGTGTACACTATCTGATTACATTCTAATCACATTTAAACTTTTTCTAGGGTAAGTTATATAAATGTTTAAGAGTGCAATTAAACACTATACAAATTTCCTTTATTTACAACATTAATATTAAGCTAGATTTTAGTTTGAACAATTTATTACTCAAGTTTCCTTCTTGTATAACCCTTTATTATACCCTAAAATTTTGAATATTCTAGGCAAGTTATATATATTAGAATGAAATTTATCCTTATACAAATAAGTTTGTTCAAATTCATTATTTCAGGTTGGTTTAATTCCATTTATCGTTTCAGATATTCCAATTATTCAAACATTTCACTTTATTTCAATAATTGAAACTCTTTCTTAATATAAAAATTTAGGATTCAAATTTCCGGTTTCACTTCAAACTATTTTGAAATAATTATATGTATATAATTTATAAATTAATTTATATACAAGAAATTCAAATTATACACAAGAAATTCAAATTATACACAAGAAATTTAATTTAAATTCATTGTTCAAAACAAAAGTGTAGCAAAGCTGCTACGTGGTCTCTCCACTTCGAGACTCGAAAATGAATGTCGATGATGCTGCAGTCATCACCGAAAATTATTTCCCAGCGACAAAGAGGAGAGCACTGACTTCAACTTTTAAAATTCTTTGGAAACGATTTCTATTCAAAATATACTTTTAGATAATATACTCTAAAATTTAAAGCTAAATTTTCCAAAATACTGGAAATTGAATTCTCAAATTCTTAATTTTAAATTCCAAAATCAATTTATAAAACATGTTTTATAAATTCATTTAGTCAATGATCTACAAAACCATAAATGAGAATCAAATATTATTATTTCAATAACCAATCCAGTTGACTATTAAATTTTAGAAAATTTATACTTATATATAAAATATAACCATACAAAATTTATTTCATTTACCAAAGTTGAAAACAATATTGTGTCAGTTTGCTCTGTTCAAGTGTTTTGGAATTCCTATCGATAGCGTTGATCAGACGAATCGATCGAAACCCAAAATTCAAACTTAACAACTCAAACAACACAATATAAGATATTTATATATTATTTACAAATACACTCCCTCACTCGATGATATAAGAATAGATTTCAAAGCAAGGATAGAGATTCCAATATAAGGGAAGTCTAATCAAAGGGAATTCTAACTAAAATAGATAGGCTTGAAAGGGAGATAAGATAATTAAATAACTAAAGTGAAAGTTGGATAGATTTATTGATCGCGGGCGACCTTAACCGGGTCAACAATGACTTCAAGAATAAGATTGATGCAGAATTCTGAGGCAATTGGCATCCGATCGCAAGAGATAGAATTCAGGCATAGCACGAGATAGCACCATCTAAACCGACGATATAGAAACCTCTGGTAAATCAATGCCTGTTGTAAAGGAGTTTCACCCCTTTACAAAACATTCTAAGATTGGCGGGGACCACCGACTCATTATAGATATCATCCGAAGTGGAGGTATGGGATACTCCAGAATTAAGAAAACACGAATAGGGAGAGACATGAATGGATTTCAGAACAAGGAATGTTCTAAAATTCAAAGAAGATTCGAGTAAAGAGGAAGTGATTCAAGCTCGAATGAAGGGGATTCTGTAATTAATTTTTTTACTATATATGCTAAATTTTTCCTAAAACCAGAGCTCTGATACCAACTGTAACGACCCGCTATTTCGACCATTTGCATCCGCACATGTCGGACTTGAATTGCTCAAAATATCATATTGTTAATTTATAATTTGGCAAAACTCAGCATATACAGTAAATAAATCAATCATAGAATCACAGACACAAAGTATTACAATAGTAAGCAGCGGAATAGATAAATAACAGAGTTGAAATAAAATACAACAGAATATCTCAAATACAATGCTGTCTCGAATACAACAGATGACAAGTCTGCACCAACAACTGGATAGCTGAAAGCTGAATAGATATAAATGGATCTTCAGATGAAGCTCCGACTCCAAAGCTCCAAAGGTGAGTCTCAAATGTTGTGACACTCAGTCTGACCCGAGCGTAAAGCAAAATACAAAACACTCGAGTCAGGATTAACATTCTTATATCAATAAATCCAACTCAAGTGAAATATTAACTGAAATACAAGTAACTTAAATGATGTTTGGGATAACCATCCTCTAAGGATCCGTGGAACTATCTACTATGTAGTAATATACGCTACTATAATATGTCTATAGTAAAGTAAAAGGTAATAAAATAGCGTTAAGGTATTACCCATATCCCCCTAAACACATTTTTATATATACCCATAGTCTATACGATGGCATAAGCTCCTCCGTAAACTGGAGGTTTACCCAGAGGACACCTCATAGGTACGGTACAAAACAAACTCGTAGAAGGCGCGCTAGGGCATGTGAACACGGCACATGAGGAGATGCCAGGGTAGATATACCAATTGCACTCCCCGACTGGTGGAAACGCATAGCAGCTACTACTGCCCACCCCGGACACACTCCCATATCAAAAATCTAGGGGTGGCCACCAAAACAATCACAAAAGCAATAGAATGGTATCGAAGAAATGTGCCCGATCGGAGGAATGACCTCACTTGGCCCGGTATAGCTCCTGATTTTAGTCACATCTAAGCTGACTCATGGGAGTCAGGGTCACGTCATACCATATAGAATCGTCGCCAAACCATCCAACTACATTTTGGGAATCTCCACCATATACACAGTTGTTAAAGTGGTTTTCGGTATTGGCAGAGAGTATGACAATATCTGATCCCGGTCTCTTTAACAACCAAATGTTATTATAACACCGAGGTCATTTCAAAATAGTTTATCCTTCAAAACCAAAATATCATATCATTTCAAAATCATATCAATTTGGTATCATTATACCCTTTAAATAATATTCATTTTTAGAATCGTAACACTTTCAAAATTTATAACACTTTTGAAATCAAAACACTTGAAATCATAACACTTTGAAATCATAATACTTTCCACTCAAATAGTTTAGATATAGAAATAGTATATGTAATAAAATAGATTATAAAATAAAATAGTTTATATACTAAATTGGTTTATAAAATAAAATAGTTGTATATTAAAATAGTTTTATATTAAAATAGTTTATATTAAAAATAATTCATAAAGTAATTTTTTTTATATATTAAAATACTTTATATAAAATAAAAAAATAGTTTCCTTAAATTCACAAATTGATTAAGGTCAACTCGATTTCCAAAATTCAATTTAATTAAATCTCAATCCACCAATTTCAGTTCAGTTCAAAACCATTTAAATTTATATCGATTCCAAGTACATATATAAACAACAATTTAAACCATTTCAATTTTAATAGATTTCAAAGCTTAAATTCATTTATATTTCAAATTCAACTTACCATTATTTAATATTGAAAATTTCACTTAGTCAATCCAACATCATTTAAATAAATTTCTATTTCTCTATCCAACATAATTTAATAAAATTATTATAAAATATAATATCTCAAAATTAATATTTATTAAAACCACATATATTTCTTTTCAAACCTTGGAAATCATTTTCAATATATATATTGACCAACAGTGCCTGTATATGATTTTCTATCCTATGGTCAAGTGATACGGATATTTATCATTTCAATCCACAATTTAAATATATACGGGTATATATCTTTTCAACCAGCAATCCCAAATTCAATTCAATGGAAATCGCTTGGGTTTATCATTTCAACCCATAACGATTTTCCCCTATTCTACAAAATCGTTCGGTATGTATCATTTCAACCCGTAAGGAATTCTATACTAACAGGGAACTTGGAGAGTGAAAACAGTTATGATAATAAATATAACATATCAACAACAAGCATATATCATCAATAACAATTTAAATAAAATATAAACAATAGGATATGGTGTCATATCCCATAGGTGAACAATTTCAGATAATAGCATATCATATATAGCAATTGTAAAATTAACAGTTCAATTTAACAGCATATTTCCATTGTCATTCCAATAAAAATCAAATTTAATAAATATAAGAACGTTAATCGTGAGTGATTGCTCACCTTTCTAGGCTATATAGATTTGACAAAGAAACGAGCTACGAATTCCAAAGCAACGCTAGATAGACACGATTCGAGGAACGAAGCTGATAAATGGGATTTGACGAAATCAAATCAGAACTGGATCGATGATAATAAATAGTATAAGTGAACATATATATATAAAAAATTATATGCTAAATTGAACACATTTTAAATTTAAATATATATATATATATATGCATTTCAAAATCATTGGTTTAAATTAAAATACATATGTAAAATCAAACATATAATCATAATATATTTGGAAATAAATACTTTAGGCTTATAAACAAAATACTGTAACTTATGTAAAGACTTATAATGTAAACCGTATTGTAAACTAAAAATAATCCTTAAATATTTCATGTATATATAACTCAATATATATAAAACAGGGAACTAAATATTTCATGTATATGCAATACAAAAGAAGAGAAGCTTCAGATCAATAATATACATGTAAGCTATTATAAATTCTACTTTAAAATAATGCCAGACATTGGATATGTGTACGTATAATAAGTAACATATAATATAAATGTTTATTTTATAAAATATATAATATACAACATTGGTATGGCTGAACAGAGATGAGCAACTTCATTCAGCAAAACATTCAAATATTTTAAAACTCATATTGCAACACACCCATATATCTTGTAAACACAATGTATAAACAGATCGTATATTATTATTATCCAACTCATGTATATACATATACTTACATATAGAATTTCTCAGATTGTATACATATTGTATATATGAACTTATAAACTTAAACTTAACAGACCAAATATATGAACTAAACAAATATTATAAAATCTATATTCTAACATACAATATAGTTCGTAAAAATATAAATATATACAACTTAATTTATAATTATATCTACACCAAAATAAACCGTTGTTTAAACAATTGCAAACCGCCTTTACTATAACATATAACTACATCTTCATATATACATATATACAAATATATAAAAGGCTATATATATCACACGAATGAACAATAGGTTTTATAAATTTTAACCTTAAACAAACTAACAGATCTGATAACATTAAAACTTAAAGATATATGACTAATATATAAATATATATAACTTACATACCTTTATTTTTTTTCTTTTTATAATCAATGTTTATAAGAAAAACAATATGAGCGAGGAGGAGGCCCAGGTTGTTGAAGGCGAGAGGACGCGACCGGTCAGAGCTTGGGCGCAGCGTGCGGCGGATGGTGAAAGCGAGTGGGTGGCAGAATGGAGTTGGAGGCAGCTGGTGGCCTATGGAGGAAGCAGATGGTTTCGTGCTCGGTGATGTTGGGGCCGTGGCGGGAGGAGGAGATGTTGGCTTTTGGGTCTTGCGTGAGCAGGTAGGGGGACGTATGGGGTGGCTTCGGGCGGAGGTCGAGGAGATGGTGTTTGAATGGAGGGGAAAGGTGATGTGCGGAAGCTTGGGTAAGGGGCGAGCTATAGAAAAAAAAATGAAAAGCTTTTAGATTGCAAATGACAGAGAAAAAACGAAGGTGCAACAAAGAAATGGAAGGTAAGGAAATAGTGAAAACGAGAGGTTGGGTTTCAGAAGCAAAAGAAGTAGCAAAATGAATATATATTAAAAAAAATAAATGTGATATGAACGGTGATGCTATGATTCAGCAAAAAGTTATTAAAGCAATTTGAACCGTTTAAAAAAAAATCAACTGTCTTATACAATGAAATAGCAATGGTCAAATGCTTTGATTTGGTGAATAATTAAAGCAAATTTATTTGATTCCTTGGCCTGCACGTTCAAATTTGAAAAGGCACAGAAAGCTACACGTCACAATTTGTGGTACCGATACGATGTAATGTTTTGTCGTTTCCGTCGCGTATCGGACCTCAAAAAACAGAAATAAATATACCGTGATGATCAGCACAACGAGACGAACAAAATGGTACACTGATATCAGTGGTACGATCATCCGATCAAAAATCGATATCGGTACCGAAATTGCTGCTAATATGTCGAAAATAAGATAAATGGAACAATAGCAGTCCAAATTTGATGAAACGAAATATGACGTCTCACTTAGAAGATGATTTACAAATTTTCTATAGAAAAATATTCAGGTTTGGAAAACATTTTATTATCATCAATCCTTAACTGATTTAAATTGAAATAAAATTACACAAGAAAATAAACTTTCATATTATCAGATGAAAATTTACCATTTGCTATGTTTATATTGACGTATTCCAAATATCAAATTTTTAATTCAAAATTTTATCGTTTAAAATTTCACAAAATTTCACTTAAATACGTTATAAAACTATTAAAATTTCCGGGTTGTTACAGTGTCTAAGTACAAATACTTATTCAAATAGCGGAAATTGTTACAATAATTAAATTCCAGCATACTAGGCTCTATAACCAAAACCGTAAAGGCACGTATTGGAGAATGGATTCCATACGAATGACTAGGCACTGGGGTACCACCTACCATAGTACACGTCTAGAAAAATGTACCGAGGACCACGCCGGGATCCCCTGCAACACAAGACCGGACTACCCCTAACCTGGATAGACCGAATATGCTATCACCCCGGGTGTTCCCACCCTTTCCGAGCTCTTCCGCGCACCGTAGTAATAATATCCGAGGGTATCTAGAAAGGTGATAAACATACCCTAATTGTGTGCGACCCACTTAGCCTTGCCGCATCTCCCTTGATTTTCAGTCATTCCTGGTTGATGAGGCTTGAGGCTACGATTACATTTTAAAGGAATTTTCACTTAGAATTCTCATTGTCCTCCAATGACAACGCACTGATAGCATTCACCCATAAAAGTCCGTTCTAGGTCTGAACGAAACTGAAGGCACTATTTCTACTACATCCATTTTGGACTCATCCTCGGGATTATTAGCGATTAGCCCTTTCATTTCACTACTCCATCTTCGACTCCATGCTCTTGTTTTCACTTCGAAAACGTACTCGTTGGATCGAAGTGGTTTTCACATGACTTATCTGATCCCGGTCTCTTCGAAACAAAGTTCGATATTTCCGGTAAACTCAACCCCGGTTTTTTAGGAAATAAACAGACAAAAGTAAGATCGGAGATCACCTCCTAACCGTTAGTGGATGGATTTCCTTATCATCGTCCTAGAAGAACAAAACGAGTTTATACGTACAGTATAGCACCTCGAACGTTAACTGTGCCACATAATTCCCGTGTTCCTTCTAAATGTTCCCAAAGTAATGTTTTTGGGTTCAGATTTGATAGTCGGTTATTTAACTATAAAAAAACAATCGTTCAACCAAATATCTCATTTTCCATTGAAAAACACTAAGTCTCATTTAATTTGATTTTAACAAATTAAATCTCTTTATAAAAAGGTATGTACTTATTCCATCGGAGTAAGTATGTTCTCTAACCATTCTTTCAAAAATATTTGAAAACCTTTTAAAATAAATATGGAAAGTACCACTGCGGTATCAACCATGGATTCACAGCTCAATGGTTACGTCTCTATCCCAGAGAAATCCAAAACTTAACTGTAGGCACTCTCTGCCTCTGATTTCGCCATGAAAGTATACCATTACTTTTCGATTTATTTAATAATTTTCAAGATAATACTTATAAAGTTTCAATATAAATCTTCCAAGTTCTAATTTAGTAAAATACTCATTTTTAAAAGTTTACTATATGATATATTATTTTTAAAACATTATTAATATTTAATAAATTTATCTTTGGAATAAACATACTTTAATACTAATTAAACCTTAAGTAATAATTAACTTTAAACAATCACTATAAAATAACTTTAACTAATAATTAATATACTTTAAACAATTTAAATAATTAAATAGCTTTGAAACAATAATTAATACTTTTTAAATAATTTATAAGAATAATTAAATAATTACTTTAAATCATTATCAAAATATTTACCAATTAACTTTAAAATGACATTTATAAATAATAATCATCCTTAAACAATTTTGGTTCAAAAGTCAACCTCCAAATCGAAAAAGACTTATTATTTTCAATGATACTTAATCAAATTACCGTTCGTTCCATAACAGTCCAGAATAACAAATACAGATATTCACATCAATCTGTTTTTAACAATCAATTCAACATCATATTGCCCAATATAATTATCAGGAAAATAAATAGATGTCTGTACAAATATAATAGCAGAACAGGATTTTATTTCTGCTACTAAACATCCAAAAACAGATATATCCAGTAATAATGGCAGAACAGTGATTTATTTTGCCAACTGGGGTCCAATTAAATATAATTAACGGAAAATTGGCTTATTTCTACCAAACGATGTCCAATTAAATCAATTAGTAGAACACGCTAAATAGACGTCCAATTTACCACATTCAGTTCAATTTGACTCACAGTGTTTTATTTGGCCAAATAACATCGATAATTAACGTATATAAATTTAGACGACGTTAATTTTTTTTTAATAACGTCGTTTAATTATGTCCGTATTAATAAGTCATAAATTTATACTTGTCCCAAGTTATCCATAAATCATACGACAACGTTATACTTGTCAACACGAGTTCGTCGTGAAAATCTGCGAGCAAAATGGATTTCAAACGAACAAATTATCATATTTCAAAGTTTTAACATACGTATATATCTAAATATTCAAACAAATCATAATATTTGTCATCCAAAAGCCTACAGCCCATATTTTAAAACTTAACATATTCAAATAGTATAAACAAAGCAATTATAATTTGTTTCTCACCTCACAACTCGGCCCCAAGCCTGTAACTCACGCACAGTGCCATCTTCTCCTCCCCTCCTTTTTTCATTCGCTTCCCGTTCGATTTTGTTTTTTTCCCCCTTTTTTTCCTCTTTCTGTGCACGTCTCGTGTGCATGTGCACATTTCTCTCGATGATCCGATATCTAACCCAATACTGCCACTAGTTCACCTCATCTCCTCTTCAACTTGGCGCCATCCTCTCGACCACCACCCAAGGCGAATACCTAAACCCCATCTCCATGCACGCCCACACAGCCGCATGCACACACATCCACTCATCTTCGTAAGCCATAGCACCTCATCCCTCTCCCCCAAGCTTGCATCTGCTTCGCAACCTTCCATATAGCAACACGTATACAAATTACCTGGACACTAAACATGCTATAAACTGTAATATGTGCTAATGGGTCATCAAATCCAATTTAAACTGAAACCGTATTGCTATATATGTAAATATTTATTATATATATAAAAGTATTAGCAATATATGTTGTACAGAAGATAGCTTACATTAATATATATCTATAGCAATATTATACCGTTGACATAATACATATATGAATTGTAAGTAAGTAAACACTTTTATGTAAGATAGTATAATATTACCCAGCTATCAATGCATTATAATTTAAACTGTAATATACATGTACCAAAACACTTTTAGTTATATAGCAATACTATTCAAATTATCACAGGGTACCCAAAAACCTCCCATCATGCAGTCACCTACCTGCACACTACACGACTCCCTCCCTTATGCCTCTACAGCCATACATGCGCCTACATGCATACAAACCCGCCACCACTACCCTGTGCATCTTCCATCATGCAAACATCCACCCACATAGAAAAACATATAAATATATACACGCACTTCAACAGCAAATGCACACAACACTCTAACTCACATAAGCAAAGACAAGAAAGGAAGAAGAGAAGAAAGAATGATGCAGCAACAAAGAAATGCAAAACCTGTTGCTTTTTTTTTCCTTTAAGGTGCGCATCTATGATATATATATATATATATATATATATATATATATATATATATATATATATATATATATATATACACACACACACATACATACTTTATTGCTAAGCCAAACAAAGGACCCCTAATAAATGCAGGCCACCAAGGTGTTGATCAAGAACCGGCAAGGTCAGATAAGAATATTTGAAGATTTTTTTTTCTACTGTTAAAAATTTGACGTGCTTTTGATTTATTAAAAGAAGACGTTTTGATTTTCTTTTATGCAGTGGAGATGGGAAAGAAAAGGAAACGAAAGTGAAAGATGAAACAAGATACTGACAATAATGCGGCTTAGTGTAAATATAAATATAGGCAAAGATTCTTAGGTAAGGAAAATTGGAGTTCAAATCCCATGTATCCAAACCCTCCGGTCCTCATGTACCCAAACATTCGAGAAAACCAATTTTCAACCATTTTGCAATTAAACCTCCAACGGCAGAAGAGAGAAAGGTGGTTTAATTGCAAAATGGTTGAAAATCGATGTTTTCGATTGGTTGGGGACAGATAAGACATGAGGTTTGGATATAGAGGATTTGTTCTCGGAAAATTGAGTGTACACATTAAATGCTAATGTGTAGGCAAGAACACAAAAAGATACGTGAAATCTTGTTATAAATTTCTTTTTTTTTTCAGCTGAAGGTAAATAAAATAGCAAGAAGGCTATGTCCATTTTTACATTTGCAGCGAAAGAAATAAAATAAAATGAAGATTGCTTCTTACTGTGTTTGTTCATGCAAGGGAAGAAAGGAAAGTTTGTAAAGTTTTCTTTTCGTGCATGCCTCTTTTATAAAAAGATCAATTTATAAAAGCAAAGTCTACTGGGTTATGAAAAGCAAGTACAAACATTAAATGCTAAGTACAAATTGTACAAGAAAAGTAAAATGAGAGGATTTTGAGATGGTGCGTGTGGTACACGCATTTGGTTTTGTAAAAGTTTGTTTGCGTTTATAAAAATTGTGTTTGGGAAAAGTCAGTTTAGGATACCTTGTCACACTGTATACCGTTCGCGTACGATCGAGCTGCGGGCTACAGAATTAAAAATATGATCGCACTCACTAACGTGAGATGATTATAAAACAACAATAAAATAAATAAGTTAACTTATTTTGTACAATTTCAAAAGTACCGACGTTTGCCTCAAAAAGCGTCAAACAGAAATATTCTAATTTTTCCAAATTAAAAATTATGAAAAATTCTATAAATTAAATTAAAATGACGTCATCAAAAATCAAGTCTAAATTTGAAATGTATATTTTATTATAATTAAAATACAAATTCGAATATTTAAATAAATTAAATATTCAAATTTGATGTCCCAAAAATACGGATCGTTACACTTTTCCCCCCTTAAAAAGAATTTCGTCCCCGAAATTCCAACACAAGAATACTCGATATTATTCATAAGCCTGCAGGATGTTCATAAATCATTCATATACAAAATTTGATTCGATCATTACTCGAATACATGACTCCATTTCCAAACTAGTATCGTTCACCCGATTTTCTAGTGCGGATCCTGATCAGGCGCTTTGATTAGGAACCCGATTTCCAGCAAAATATTTCAACAAAATATCCAATTCCAATTTGCTATGGATTCGTTCAGGTTCAACCTCGTCCCAATCGTACAATGACAAGGAGAATAATTTACTAAGTGCACAATACCGTTTGTCTAAGCAAACATACGACCATCACTTAGAAGATTATTTTGATCATCACAAAACAAATCGGGACTTATTTCCCAAACAAATCTAAAGAAATGCCCATTTTTCCACCAAATTTCTTTTTCAAAGATATTTATCTGTAAATATACTTCTAAGCAACTCTTTCCAAAATATTAGTACACCAAAAACCCTTTAATGCCCAAAGCTCTCTCAAATAAAATTATTATTTCCTTTCTCCTAAATCATTTTAAATAATAAAATGCATTTTTACTTTATAGTAAACCCAACCATACTTTTGAAATCGAATCAAAATTGTTCTATTTAAACGATTATATAGCAAGGTCCTAATAGTAATAATCCCCTATTAAGAAACTCGAAAATATTCTCTGTAACGACCCGTAAATTTTAACGATTTTTAATAATGTAATTAACTGGATTTTTGCTTGAAAATAAACAATAAACTTTAGCAATGAAAATTCGATATTTGTAATGCGTCTATTTAAACGTAGCAAATGTCGGGTTTTCATCAGAAAATATGGAAGTTTATTCTATTGTCTAAATTTCAATTTCAATTTAAATCAGTTAAAATTGATGTGAATAAAATACTATTGAAATCTGAATATTTTTATATAATAAAAATGTAGAACATTTTCTAAGTGAGACGTCATATTTCTTTTCGTCAAATTTGGACTTCTCTAGCTCCGTTTACCTTATGTTCGGCGTTTTAGTAGTATTTTCGGTACCAAATATCGACTTTTGACAGGATGATCGTATAGCTGATATCTATGTACCGTTTTGATCGTCTCGTAGTGCAGATATCCGCAGTATATTCGTTTGTGTGTTTCGGAGTCCAAGAGATGGCGAAATCTACAGAACGATTGCCATATCGGTTCCGCATTTGGACCTTTTAGCTTCCCATACCCTTTCATATTCCACCGTCTATTAACATATAGCCACCGGTTGTTAATGTTTCCAATATCCAACTTCTGCCTTTTGTTATTCCCATTGTTTTAAATATAAACTGGTTCGTTTCCTCTTCTTTCCCCTGGTTCGTTCTCTTGCTTCTAAAAAAATAAAAATAAAAATAAATGTATATTGTTCAAAAGCTTTCTATTCATTTCTTCCAGCTCGTTATTTCCTTCTTCTCCTTCCCCATTTCTTGTCGCCGAGGCCTCGACATCCTTTCCCCTCTTCGCTTATCTCTTCCCTCCGAGGCGGCCTCACCACACACGCCTCCCCTCGCCGTCAACACCTCCTTCACCGCTTGCCACTCACTCCATCGCCTTGCTGGCCCCTACCGAGCCAAGTAGTGGCCGACCATCTCCCCTCCTCACGTGCCTCACTAGCGGCAATGTAACGCCCCACTCCGAGAGCCTCATTAACAAAGAGTATTATATGGATAATACCGTTTGCTAATGCGGACAATGGAGTATAATGGAAGCGACCATGTGTAATCTTACTTTAACTATCTACTGAACACGTCGAAAACTGGAATCTATATTTTATTTTATTTTTTCATCTCATGTGGTTCGACATATTCAATAAATACTTAAAGCAAAACTACAATGGCTAAAAGATCTATCAGAACAAAGCATAATAGCAAAATGAACATCATCACAGACCAGCATCAGATAATAAGCAAATAGTCTCAGGACAATACAACATCAAGTACATATCCAAATATAAAAGTGGGTACAAAGCCACTACTCACACATCCGTGAGTCAAAAGAATATACACAAAATAGTCATAATATCAGAGTATCATAAAGGATGGATAACAAGTAAAGCTATCTATAGTATAGCGGATATATCCAAAGCGGAAGCAACGAAACAAGCTAAGTCCAAAGCGACCTAACCTGAAACAACTCGGTCTGACCCGAGCATAAAATACTCGGGTCAAGTTAGCTAAACAAATCAGTTAGATAAACTGAACAATAATCATGATAAGATAATGAGGCAACATATAACATAATAATCTCCAAAAGAGAAACATATATCATGGTAATAAAGACCAAAATCTCTCACATAGAGAACAAACTAACATCTAAGTAGAGATGTATAACAAGCCTCATATCATCGGCATAACATAAGCACAAGTGCCAGTGTAGGCATAAAACAAGTTCCACAAGGTAGTCGTGCTTATATCGTGTGGTTGCATAAAACCATCATCGAATGGCGCTACACGAGGAAATATAAATAACACAGGAAAACATTAGCGTGCTAGTACTGTACTCAATCGCACAGGAAATATACCCCAGTGACACACCCATCACTTTAGCTAAGGGGAAACACCTAAAGGAGACAGTCCGAAGACACTATCCAGAAGGTGATGAGCCAGAAGGAGACAGTCCGAAGACACTATCCCAAAGACAATAAACCCAAGGGAGACAGTCCGAAGACACCATCCCCAAAGGTATCACTCAGGAAACACGCCGTAGTGGTAAAGGCTCGTAGGCCCAGTACTCATTTACCACTAACGGTAGGAATGTGTCACGAACTCTTAGCAAGGAACCCGTAAAGTAGTAACGTGAGTCCCATACCCCAACGTTCGCACTAACGGTTTACTAACCAATCGTAAGCTTCCACACTCAAAGCAGTAAAAAGTTTACCTCATGTCATCGGTAAACTAGGCAAAAAGGCCAAAACGATCAATCGAATAGGTCGGGGATTAATCGGAAAGATAAACGCGCGGATTCATGGTCCGTGTTTTACCTAACCATTTAATCACCTTTCCACTTCGCTCGAAGTGTAGAAGAGTGTATATTTTACTTAGAAAATAGTTGAAGAAAACGGATTTTTAATCGTTTGAAAACCTCTTTACACTACTACAAAACATGCCATTTGCATCGGTTGTTTACCCCCCTTTTGGATCAGTTCAACAACCGATGCATATGCAACCGATGCAACAGGCTTAACACTTTTGCATTAGTTCTGAAACCGAAGCAAAAAGATCCTTTTTGCATCGGTTTTTACTAACAACTGATGCAAAATATCATGGTTGGTTGCTTGGACATAGCCCCCATGTTGCATCGGTTGTAATGAAAACCGATGCAACAAAGGAACTTGTTGCATAGGTTGTTGTTGAAAACCGATGCAAACTAATCCCTCTATTGCATCAGCTATTTATACCTGATGCAAAAAAGCCATTCTCATAAACCATTATTACAGTACTCAAATAGACTATATATATTATTGATTATAACAAACAATTACTGCATGCAATATTACAATCATTAAAAATTAAATTTGATGGCAAATACATAATCAGCTTTAATAATTCTACAAAAGAATGAAAAACATAAAGAAATTCCACAGTACATAATCAGACAGTCAGTAGTAAAAAATAAATGTAGCGTGTTATATGTAGACACACAAAAATACATATATACAGAGAAGAGAATGTATCGTTGACAGTGGATAAATTAAGCAGAAGATGGTCTTCAAATGCACAAACCTTCATCCTATATTGTACTTGAGCTACCTGAAGTTGAGCTGTGCAATCATTATGTCACTCCTTACGTGATGAAATCTGCATATGCAGAATGATCCTGCAGAATACAAACCCAAAAAATGAGTTATTTAATTATTATCTTTGATGATCTAGTAGTATTGTTTGTAGTTATACATGGTCTACTATCAACTATGGCAAGAGCAGGACTTATACATAGCACAATCATGCCAATAGTTATGAATTAGTTATTAATTTATCATCTATCAGTATTAGTGCTGAACAAAGTAGATAACATATGCACAGATTTCTTATGAAATAGCAAATTCCATTCATGTTCCATGTCAAAACACAAACACAAAGAACATAATCAGTTGAGAAACGGCAGTCATTATTGTCTTACTGTTTTTATACCACGGTGAGCTGGGAGACAATCTGTACCAATAATATCCAATCTATGATCCTTAAAATTACTCCTTTTTCTGTAACGAAAAGGAAAAAAAATGGAAATTAATATGATGTATCAATATTTCATTTAGTCTGCCAAACTCTGTTAACAAATTAATTGTAGCAACATTGTATATAATAACATCTATAACGACTGAAAAATATGAATCCAAAGATTTATGAATAATAAACTAATATGCTGGTAAGTTGTTCTTTTTAAGGTGTGCAAATGATCTTTCTAAACAACAAACTGATCTTAATGGAATAGAGGATCACATTGTAATACTTGAGCATAGACAAGAGTCCTTGTTTGATTACTTCAAATACGAATATGGCGTCCTTGCTGATTATACCAAGTACATAGAAAGAGATATTATTTATCGGTGTACATTGTTTATAATTTATATATGAAATAATTGTGTAAACACTGAATACATGGCAGAATGTAAAATGGCTGATTTGAAAAAGCAAACAAGACTATCATAGTTCACATAAGGGTGGATTAATTATAAATATGTAGACAGAAGATCGTTTTTTAGAATTGACTTAAGAGTATTATCATTCGACATTTAACGCACAATCATGGAGAAAAATGAAAGGGATTAAATATCATATAACAGCCAATTTCTAAGAATATCACCTACTATGTACAACAAAAAAAGCGTAAACAGCAGTAAAAGAAATGATATTTTACTAACCATATAATCATTTGGTTATCCCAGGAGTGAAGATCAAAGGATCGAATATCAACCTTGCAACAGAATAAACGATATTAATAGCCAGGAAATAAAATAAAAAAGACATATCTACTGTGATTGTTAAATATAGGGAAACCAGTAATTATCGGATATAGAAGACAGAAAATAGTCTAAGACTTGTTCATAGAAACAACATAGGAAGAAACAAAATCTGCAATGAATCAATGACTAACACACGGAAATTGCACTGAAAGAATGTCAACAGTTTGAATATATTGCATGAACCGTATTACCTCTGTTATTACCTCTAAGTTGCAGTATTACCTCTGTTATTACCTCTGTTATAATGTTGCAGTATTCCCACCAGTTGAACAAAGAATGATTCTTAATTCTTATGGAAAAGCATATCTATCTTCTAAAATTAGCCTTGAAGAAATTATAGGAGCTTTATTCTCTATTCATGAAGCTAAAAGTCAAGGACCGGATGGTTTCTCCTCTAAGTTTTTCAAGCAACATTGGGATTAGTTGAAAGACGAAATGTTTCTTGTTATTACCTCTGTGACAGTTACCACAGTAGCAACTGCATCAACTCATTCAACAACCTATCCATTCCATCTTCTCCTTCAGATACTTATTGCATATCACAATAGCAACTGTATTCCAATTCATTGCTATCAATCCATCAATACAAACAACCACAATACACTATCACCATATCACATACCTGACTACAGTCTACTCTTCTTCAGTACCAACAAATTCCAGTCATCCAATACAAATCACCCTACCCATACAACACAGTTCTGCTCCTCATTACGACCAAACCAATTACATCTTCCGACTGCTACATTGCTTCATACAATCCATCAACAACTACACTGCTGCCAACCCCTGCTCCTCACTCCTACCAAAGTGCACGCATCTCCCATGCATATCATCCATCACAACCTTCACCATCGCTGACCACAGTCCTTCCCTGCACACATCCTTCCACCTTCTTCGACGAGCTCCACTATTAAATACTACATATAAACCCATCACTTCATCTCAAAGCACAACCCGTAACTAGAAACAGTCATAGTTAGGACTCAATAATGAGTGAATTTAGTATCGTGGGGCAATATTTTTGAGGAATCAGGTTCAATATCAACTGGAATCATGTAACAATGTTGTTGCTTCATATTGATGATTAATATACTCATATGGACAGAGCATCCGATTTGGACGTTTCAATTTTTACAGGCTATCTTTAAATGTTCTTGCATCAACCATTAGGATTTAGGAATAATTTCTCCAAGAAAAATATCTGATTTGCTTCATCAATTCAAGAATATAGATAGAGCTTTCTTGTTAAGTCGCTAACTGCTATGAATGCAAGTTAAGGGCCAATATTTATTGCTGCCGCGCCAATTTTAAATGCATTTGGGAATCACTTGTATCCTCTGCTTTTGCTTTGCTGCTTTACTCTTATTCTTCAATCAGTGTTTGTAAGTGTGAATTTGTCGTCGTTGTAAATATTTCAAGTTCAAGGTATGTACAAGAGAACATGACTCATAGTACAGAACTCCATGCATATCATCAGATGGGTAAAGAGAAAGTTGCTACTGTTACTATTCAACTCATTCTGGTCTGTGTAAAAACCTGCATAATATATACTGTTAGTGCACGTAAAATCATTCATGGAGGTACACATATACATATAATAAATATATGACATTCATTATGTGAAAATAAAGAGGCAAAGGAGACGCAGGCATAAAGACATGTGTGGGTTTCATCACCTGCCCCCCTACAAAGCTTCAAGACAATAAACTGTGAATTGTTCCTCAGTGCTCTACCCGTTATCAGTGTACGTGACTGTATATTTGTATGTGTATGCAGATACTATCTACAATTATGAAACTAGCACCTAAAACTGTTGTCAAGAAAACATCACACTGTGTTATAAAACTGACTTTACGCGTCAATAAAACATCACACATTTTGGTCCAAAGAACTCAACTTCTGACCATGCCTTATGCATTATACACCTCATATTAGACATCATCAGTGGAACAGTCTTGAACAACAATAGCAACAAAGCGGGAAAATCCAAAGCGAAAACATCAGCCTGACCAATCAATAAACACTATCAATTTGGCAGTTAACTCTCCAAGTCGCATAAACATTATGACTCTCACATGCCTTCTTTTGATAAGGATCCTCATACACACACACATTAATACATACTCACTTTCCCATTATTTTTTCCCTTTCCCATTTTTCTCTCTTCCTAAAAATTATATCATCCTTCCAAGTTCCCCTGCTTCTGACACTAAAAATCTATGGTGGAGGGGAGAAAAAGACATCAAATATTATTTTTCTATTTTGGTTAAAGGTATTCCCCATGGTTTTATTGAAACTAATAAGGATTTGAAGCAAGGGGGCCCTCTATCTCCTTACTTGTTTTATGTTGCTATGGAATGATTCTCACTTAAAATGGAAGATAGTGTAACATTAGGGCTGTTAAACCATATATCTAAAATGCAACCAATAGAGTTACACTTACTTTATGATGATGATGTGATGATTTTCCTAGAAGCTACTGTAACTAATGCAAGGCATATCAAACAAATTTTTGACGATCTTGAGTAAACAACTGGATTGAAGGTGAACTAGTTGAAATTTGAGGTTTATTATAGTTCAGCAGTTACTAATAGGAATGATATTACTCAAGAACCAGATATGCTTGAAGATATTCTTCCTATTAAATATTTAAGGGTTCCAGTATCCTTTGATTATGTTACAACAGCCAGTTGTTCCCCATTATTGCAAAGAATCACTTCTAAATTACATAGTTAGGACAGTAACCTTTTATCGATAGCTGGAAGGGCTCAACTGATCCAAAGTGTTATCACTTCTATTTTGATTTATTGGCTTCTTATTTATCATTTACCTTCCTCAATTATCACTAAGATCAAATCATTGTGTGCTAACTTTTCTTGGTGGGAAAGAATCATAAAATTGCTTAGGACATTATGTGCAGACCTAATTGTGAGGGAGGAATTGGTTTACGATGCTTTCAGATCTTCAAACTACAACCAATATTAAACTCAATTGGAATTTACTTTGGTGGCATTCAAGCATATGATGAGAAATTATGTGCAGACCTGAACGACGTCGCGAACCCAACCCTTTCACCTTTAATCCAGACTCTCGAGCATCACCACAACACCATTGCACTTCCTCTAAAATTTCCTACCTCCTGAACTAATCGCCACCGCAATACTGGAAACGAATTAGAGGAAATTAGGGTTTTTTCTCTCTTACCTTCGTTGGGTTTTTTCTTCTAATTAGAGGAAATTAGGGTTTAGGATGAGAGAGAGGAGAAGAGGGTGAAGGAGAAAATGGGAGAGGAATTCGGTTGATTAAATCATGGATTTGGTTAAGGTATAGGGTTTTTTTTTGGAGGCAGGCGAAATACTGGAAACGAAAGGGAAAATAAGAGGCGGCAGAAAAAATTGGGATGGCGGGAATTAACGAAAGTGCATAATGAAAGGGATGCAAATTAATTTAGTCGCATCGATTGACTTTAAAACCGATGCAACTACAACTATTTGCATCGACGTATTTGCATCGGTTATTGGGGACAACTGATGCAAATTTGATTTTTTATTACCTATTGCTTTCTACGTACCAATTGCATCAGTTATTAAGACAAAATTGATGCAAATAGTTCTATTTGCATCAGTTTTACTTCAACCGATTCAAATGAGGCGATGCAAATGGCCTGTTTTGTAGTAGTGTTAGAAATAGTCTTTGAAATTCTCCTATTATGGAGTAATTAATTTAATATTTAAAATAATACTAAATAATAGTTTCAAAAGCCAATTTGATGGAAAATCACTTTAAAATGATTTATAAAATCCGTGCATGAAATGTAGAGACAAATCTCAAAGAAATCGGAAAAACTTAGAAAAATAGTCGAAATTATACTAAGTATAAAATCACTGAAAATAGGTCGAAGTCACTAGTTCGACGGCAGATTTGAATCTGCGAACCGAGTCCAAATGGCATGAAAATTGGCAGGAATGTAGACCAACATCCCTGCTCCAAACTGAAAAAATAATCGGGCAATTCCGACTTGAAACGAAGAAACGTCGTCGTCTCAAAGTCGGATAAAAATCACAAAACTCTGCTGTGTCAAAATAGTGCAAAGGTCCCACTTCGACGACATGGTCGAAGGGTCATATGAAACCAGATCTTGATGAAAATTTGCAGGAGCATAGTACAGTACTCCTACTTTGATATGCAACAAGAATCGTTCGGTTCCGACTTGAAACGAAGAAATGAAAATGTTTCAAAGTTGGTCCGACGATAACTGAAAATGATCACTATTGTAAAACAGTTTCTGGGTGCTACTTCGGCAATAGAAAAGAAGTATCTAACACACCCAGATCTAAACCAAACTTTACAAGATTGAAGATCTCGACCTCATCTTTCCAACAAGACCAAAGTCGATGAAATCCGACATCGGACCCGCTCGCAGCGAGGTCGCGAAGTTGGACGTTTGAACTACAATTAATCAATGTTTTTCAAAACAGTTTCTGGGTGCTACTTCGGTTATAAAAATGAAGTATCAAACGCACCCAGATCTTAACCAAATTTTACAGGTTTGAAGATCTCGGCTTCATCTTTCCAACGAGATCTAAATCGATGAAATCCGACATCGGACGAGCCCAGGATGGCGTCGCAAAGTCGGGGTTCTGCACTGAAAACAACGGGAGAAAAGAGACCAAGGCCTGTAGCTATGCACTAACAGGCCAGAGACGAAAACCCACAATTTTGGCATAGTAAACTTCAAATTATGGCAAAATGAATAAAATAAAAGTTGTAGCTTAGTTTCTAAGCTTTCCGGAATGACCAAGTCCGTCAAATTCCGATCAGGGATGAAAATTCTATGACTAAAACAATTCTCAGATCTAAATTCTGTATCACTGTCGTTTTGCTCTCGGGATGGTAGTAAGAATGCACAGTTTTGACCAAATTAACTTCGAAATTTCATGAAACTCAAAACATGAAACTTTTAGCCATATATCTATGTTTTACAGAACATCCAAAATTATTAGATTTGGATAAGAAACGAGTAACTTATGGCCAAAACAATTTCAGATTTTTATTTTATCAACCCTGTAGTTTGTTGTCAGGTCAGCAACAAACAAACGTGATTTCGACCATTCAAACCTCAAAATCATGCAAAGCTCAAAACATAGAAGTTATAGACTACAAAATAAGCTTTCCAGAACATTAATAAAATCTTAATTCCGACTTAAGATGAATGAGATATGCTTAATTTACTAACAGCAATATACTAATTTTAATTTCAGCTAGCATGTATTACAAGAAGAAGATCAACCACTCTTCACTTCAACCCTACAAGTTTCAATCTAATATCAAAACAAGTATTTCCTAAATTAGGGTTTAGGAATTTCTGAAATTGAAGAGGAGAAGAGATGGAGAAGATGAAGATGGAGCTTACCTTAGCTTCTCTTTGAATTTGGAGCACGAATTTGAAGTTTGCAATTGAATCTAGGGTTTTGAATTTTAATTTCCCTTTCCCCTCCCCATTTTCAGTTGCTTGAGTGTTTAAGAAAATAGGAATGAAGTTGTGACGACCCGCTCTTCTCGACCCTCGAAAATCGACACAAAATACTCAACAGTATAATATGCCGACGATCGAATGCCGGAAAAGACAGATTGTAGGGAAAGAAAGAAGGTAGAAGAAGAAGAAGAATGAACTAAACAACATCAAACCTCACAGTCGCAGCGGAATAAAATATAATATATAGAACAGAACTTTACACAAATCAAAACTATATCTGTTTATATACAATACATCATCATCAGAGTATATCAATACAACCAACCATAACCAGTCAAACAATCTCAACAATCACAGCAGCGGAATAATACAAGTACGAGAAATACGTCTCGAACTCCAGCTCCTCTCTCTCGAGCTCCATAGCATCCTATCCTGTAAATATACTCGGTCTGACCCGAGCATTATAATAAAATAACACCCGAGTCAGTCTGGAATACCAGCGCATCATAAATACACCCAATTGATTATTAAAGTTTCAAAAATCCTTTGAAAACAAAAGCATCTCGTAAGACCACGCCACAAATAAACATGTCGGGTTTTTACCTTACGATAGCTAAAACACTTTTTATAAAAATCCTCTGATATTATAATAGTGTCTATTTACAAATACTTATAAAATAGCCGAAATTGTTACATCTATTAAATTCCGGCATACTAGCCACAAAGTGGGTAATACAAACAAAACTCGTACAAGGCACGTAGGGAGAATGGATTTCCAACGAATGACTAGGCACTGGGGTACCACCTGTCACAGTACGTGGCCTAGATCACAGTACCGAGGAGTACGCCCGCTCCCCTGCAACACAAAGCCGGAATCATCCCTTACTGGATAATTCCAAGTAAAATCACCCCACGGTTGGGATCAGCAACCGCACCACTAAGCCGAAATAAAAGGGACATCTAGACAGGGATGACCTTACTCTCAAGTGGGGGCTACCCACGAAGCCTTGCTGCATAACCCCTGATTTTCAGTCATTCCCGGTTGATGAGGCTTGAGGCTAAACGATACCTTTATAGCACATATCCCTTAGAATGCCCATCGTCCACCTGACGATGTCACGAAAGCATTCGTCCATATAAGTCCGTCCCGGGTCCGAACGGAACCGAAGGCACTACCCCTACTACATCCATTTTGGAAATATCCTCAGGATTAGTAGCGACTAGCCCTTGCACTTCACTGCTCCATTTTCGACTCCGAAATCGTTTTCGCGAAACGTACAAACCGGATCGAAGTGGTATTCGAGTCTCCAGACCTAGAATCCCGGTATACGGAAACTCGATCCCGGTCTCTTCGAAACGATCGCGCATTTGGCCAATATTGATAGTCGGTGATTTAACTATCAATTAATGTTCACAAACATCCATACACATCCATCACACAATAAATAATCTCCATATTATTTATTTTCTTCTAATATCTTTCAAAGTTATATTTTCACATTTTCAAAACTCGTTTGAAAACAATTTTCCCAAAACTCTTCCTTTACAAGGTAAATCCTTTACCCTTTATTCCCATCGGGAATAACCAAGTATAAAACAATTTGCATTTAAAACAGTTAAAAATACTTTATACTGAAATATACTTTAAAATATGAAAATTACTTCTATTTATTTACTCAAAATATAAATTTAAAATATGTGAAGAAAACTAGTTATTAACACATAAACTTTGATTTAAAAAATAAGGGTTTTAGTTTAACTAAATTCAAAATAGCGTTATAAGAAGAAAAATGCTAATTTTAACAACTTAAGTCAAAACCAACCTTTAAATAACCCATTCGTAAAAATATTTACTAATATATTCCCAAATTATTACGTTATTAAAATTATTAATTTATTTCTTTAAAAATAACGATTTCTTAAAAATACCTTTTTAAAACGATTTAAAACTTAACCTTTAGTTAAATAAAATCTTTTTATAAACATTTACTTGGTTTTTCCCAGGGAAACACTTTCCCGTTTCTAAACATTTCAAGGTACTCTTTCATATAAATCCACTGATTTATTTCAAGTCAATTTATGATTCCAACATAAATTTCCAATTCCATACTTAACTATAACTTCCTCCGAAGTTAAATCACAATTTTTCATTTCCGGAAATTCATTTTTAAATATAGTTTAAACATTTTAAATAAACATTTTGGTGAATTTTCAATGGAAACCATATTTTCAATTTACTTAAATAAACTTCCAATGGAGAAAACGGAATTTTAAAAATATTCTATTAACACTTAAAATTGTACATTTATATTCGGAAACTTCATTTTAACATATTTTACTTTTCCAGATATCACTATTCATCATTAATAAACCACTGTTATTTTATTCGATTTATAATTTCATAGAATTCATTTCCGGAAAACTTATGTTTCACATTCAACGATTGATAAATTTCCCACAATATTTAAAATCCCAATTTTACCAATTTACATTTTCCATTTCAAAACAGAATCCAATTTTTATATTCCTTTAAATTCCTTATTTAACAATTTCTTTAATTTCTTTTAAATCCCCAATTTCTTCATTTATAATTTAATTCTGGAATTATAATTTATACCACAATTTCACAGAACAATTTAAAATTCCAGATTTATCAATCACAACATATAAACAGGTATCACTATCCATTATAAAATAATTGCTACATCGTGAGGAATCCAGTTGGATTCCTCCAACCTGTTTTTCCCTGCATCCACAAATATTAGCACATCACAATATAAATATCATTCCAAACTGATAACAACAGATATAATCAACCATTCACACAGATATTTAAATATCAATTATTTATAATGCCTAGCATCCAGATGTGAGTGAGAAAAACTCACCTTGAGTTTCGGCGAGCGTTCGAAATTTAAATTAAACCGGACGGTGTCCGATTTAACCCAAATTTCTACTTGCCCGGAATGACTCCGGATCTGCACCATCACGAAGTACGCGTTCCTGCGATTCCAACGCTTCCAGATTCGACTGAATCTGAGTACGTATGAGATAGTTATCGATTAATATAGTTTGTATAAAATTTTATAACAAATTTCTTATTTATTTATTTATTATTTTTTTTTTTTTTAAATTACCAAAACGCGGCCCGCTTCCCCCTTCATCTTCATCCACGCGAACCCCCAGTAAAACGCACGAACCCATCATCACAAACTAGGGTTAGATGTCGCACCCTCTACCATCGACGAGCACTAGATCAGGAACCACCACATCGAAGGCCACACTTCCTCCTACCCCCGCCGTGAGCCACGCAGAGCTCGGTCGCCTCCTTGGCGCTGAAATCGAGAGCGAACGCACCTCCTATCGGCCACGTTTCTGACCACCACACTCCGCTATATGCGATCTCAACCGTTCACTTCGAAGATCTCGCCATCCCCTTCGATTTCCCAGTTGAAAATTTCTGAAATCGTTGCTTGGATCACGTGATTTTTGAGAGGGAACGAAACTGAGTTTCGGCCATTGAAATAGCATGCGGCGGCCTGAGTGTTTCTAGGGTTTAGAAGAAATTTAAATGAATATATAATTTGGTTTAATATTATTTAATTAATATAATTTCTCGATTTTAACAGTTAATGCAAACGACCTCCAATTCTCACGTTTCGACAGGCTATCTGGGGGTTTTTCCGCGTTCCGGACACGATGGAACAGGTTTTGTAAGCTGATTTGATCGTATGCGCGAGATACGGAATAAAACGATCAATTTAAAATTAAATCGGTTAAATCGATTTCTAGGCGTTTCGAGCTGCCACGGTCAAACGACAACTCCGATCGCTACGAAAATTGAAATCCAATAATAACTAACTATTACGGATCCAATGGAACTGGTTTCGTCGAATTCCGAGACTGCGCCCCGAAAGGCTATTTTCACTCGTCGATTAAATCGGGCAATTTTCTGAAATTGACGAAAACGTTTAAAATTTCACTTTTAAAATTTTATTAACTTAACAATAGATCATATAAAATTTATAATCACATTAAAAATCATTCTGGCTTAGGCCAGACCCAAATCTGCTTAAATTGCATTTTAATAATATTAAATTCATTTTTAAATTAATATAAAATTCCAAATAATAATTTATTGACTTGAAAATTCATCTAAAATTACCACCATGCTATTCCCACTCAAATAACTCAAAATAACTTTCAAAAAACCATTTTTATCACTATTTACATCCAGATTTACCTTTTTATCCTAATCCCGAATATTTAATTATTATTCTATTTCAATTGAATTTCTTATTTGAAATTATAACTTATTTTATTGGTTGAACCCGAATCCAACCATTTCAAAATCAATTAAGGACCCACATTGAACATTTAAAACGAATTAAATGTTCAAATTCAATGGCTTAAAAATACGGGATGTTACATTCCTCCCCCCTTATAAAAATTTCGTCCCCGAAATTTGCTAAGGTAGAAAATACTCCCGATTTCATTTACTTACCCAGTTTGCTTAGTTAAAAGCTTATATTCACTTTCCAAAATCCTTTAGCCCAATCCCAAACTCAAGTGCTTCACTAATCCAAAAGCTTTACTTTTAACTTTATTTCAAAATAACTTTACTAGTTATTAAAACTTTCCCAAAAACCCCAAAAATTTTCTAACTCCCAAAATTTCTGAAAAATTTTGGCGGAGTCTCCTTTGCACGGAGGAGCTTCTGCGATATCGCAGGATACACAAATATATATACATCGGCTCACATGGCCGGAAACCAAAATATATCACAATATATATATCATTTTCCCAATTATATTTGCGTAGGCGTACCTCTTAGCAAATTTTAAATAGCGAGCGGCTAATATAACGCATATACGCGCTCCAACTCTCTCGAACGCCTCCCGTACCTGTACTATACTCAACAAACTCATCAGTTTTCAAAGATATGAGCATTTTCATAACATTTCCAATATAAATGCAAGCCAAACATATCCATTTCATAACCAAACCAAGCAAACTTCATCATTAACAATGTTAACCATATTTTATCAACAATTCGAAGTTTTCAATCACCTTTCAAATTACTTATTCAAGTCCAAACTTCATTCTATTTCTCTTGAATGACTTACATTCAAATTCTCTATATGAAATTTATATTTGTTACAACCAATTCATTTCTATTCAAAAATATGATTTACATATGTCTTACTTACATCTCTTATTTAAATTAAAATTCCCTATCTGATTCACCATCAAATTTTATTTTAAATTTGAAGCATTTGCATTACTTTTATGATCCACCTCCATTCATATGCAAACATTACTCATTAGAAGGTCAATTCATTCCTACTGATTCAAAATCAATTCACTTGCATTTATATACAAAACTCTTTGAATTGGGTTCCCATTCATATCAATTTATTCACAATTCAATTCCAATTGCTTTTAAACACTCAATTGCAAATACATGCGAATTTCCATGTCATTCAAGCAAAAATAATTGCCACTTAAGCTTATCACCATTCAAAATTAATTTCAACTTGGATTCATATAAATTTTATTCCATTACAAGGTTCACAAACCAAATATTTTCTCTTTCCAATGTAATTGTTAAATTACATTTTCCTTACATCTTTATTTCCATTAACCAAATTCAAGTTTATATTAATATCATTCGATCCTGGGTTATATTCAACTCATACATTCTTAATTTACCACAATAATTAATGAATATCATTTCACTTTCAATTCAATTTTATTATCCAACAAATTCCATTCAAATTTCTTAATAAAGCTCATCCACAATCATTTGTTTCTTTTAATTTGCTTAAGTAGTTTCACAATATTACCATTATCTATTTAATTTTATTTCCATCTGATTCTCATTCAACCAATTTCAATTCATTTACAAAGTTTAATGCTCTTCGTTTATTTATCCAATCCATTTTAGATTTATTTTATCAACAGAGAGACCATTTAAATTATTTCTCTCATTTGAATTTACTTACAATTCAAACCATCACTATTATAATCTAATCCCATTATACATTCTCACTTCCAACATTTATTACCAAACTTAAATTTCATTCAACAACTGGATTTTTTCCTTACTTTCTAAATTTTGACCAAACTATCAAAATTTCATCCATGCCAATACAATTTCAATTAATTTAGCTTACACAAAATTCATTTCCAAACAATCATTATAGATTTAATTGAGTAAGCATTTACTACATTCAACATTATCTCAACTGAATTAAATTTCTACCCAATTTAATTTTTATCCAAATTTATTCCAAGTTTAACTAAATTTTATTTAGCCAAATTTCATTTAACCCACTTCTTTTACCACTTAAATAAGAATTGAATTTCATTCAATATTGTTTATGATGCATCTGATATTTTGAATTTCACTTCAATCCATTTTATTCCTCCATAAATAAGTTTAAAACTCATTTACCATTTAAAGTTTATTCACATCTTTTATATCTCACCTTACCTTATCTTACTTTACATTTCATTTAGGATTAAGTTTGAATTCACCATACCATTCAACTATTTCCCATTTGTGAACTTCAATTTCACCTCTATTTAAGGGTTTAGATTGCTCATTTATGTCCATTTCCATTTAATCACAACTTCAAACTATAACACTTTATAACTTAAGAATATGAATTCACTTACACAATTATAAGCATTCATATTTCACCCTTATATCAAATTCAATTTAATCCCAATTCATTCAGGTTTAATTCAATTTCAAATTCTCAATTTTATTTAACTTATTCCAAGTTAAATCCTAATTTCTATTCACTTTAACAACTTCATTTACTTCCATTTCAGGTTTCAATTTAATTTAACTTATCTTAAGTTAAACCCAAATATATTCCCTTCACCTTCATTTCTTTGTAGTAAATTTACATTTCAAAACAAAATTTCATTTTCCTTCCTATTTCAATCAACTTTATTCAGCAAATTCCATAGTTGATTCGTTTTAACTTTTACAGTTCAAATAGGATTTCCAGAATTTCAATTACTCGGTTTTATTTCAATTCCCACGTTTTATTTTAACAGAATTCCCAGAATTCAATTTACCCAGATTTATTTCAAAACCAATTTGAAATATAAATCAACACATTTCTCTTTTGATACTCAAATCAAATACCAAATTCCAAAACAAACTGCTTTTACCAAACAATTTTCCTTTGAAAATTCCAAAATCACTTGTTTCCCAAACAAGTCCAAACAATGTCATAACCAACTATTTTGGTAGCAATCCATCACTTTAGAAACTCGAAAATGAATTCTAATGATGTGGCCAGCATCATCAGGATTATTTTCCAGCGACTGAAGTGAGTTCAATGCTTTCCACCTCCAAAATTCACTTCAAATCAATTTCCATTCAAAAATATTTCCCCAATATACTCCATTCTTACAAATGCTTTTGAAAACATTTCTAACATTTCCACAAAGTCAAACTCCCAAAACTTTGTTTAATTCCATTTGAAATCCCTTTTCAAAATTTCCGAGGTCAAAATTCTGGTTTAAATCAAATTTTAATTTTTACTTTTCTTATTTAAAACATATCCAGTCAATTCCATTTGGTTATAAACCATTTTAATATTTTAACTTCTTATTTTCTTATATATATCATTTCAAATTTTAGATCATGTTTAATTTCTTATTTGATTATAGAAGAAACAACCAAACAAGCATCCAATACATATAATAATTTAGAAAACTATTTCTTTATATCAAAATACAATTTTGGGTAAAATTATTTCATTTACCCGCTTTAAAAACAATACTATGTCGGTTTATCTTGTTTAAGAGTTTAGAAACCCCTATCGATACGGTTGTACTTCCCGCACCGACCAGAATTCATAAACACTCAACCGATAAGTCAACACAGTACAAAAACAATTTTATATCCACTAACAAGTACGCTCTCATAGCTATTATTACACTCAGCTCATCATAGAGTACTTCTGACTCTATTTAAAATGAGTAATTTACCCACCAAAGCCTAGGTTGTCGCCAATCTAAGCTCTGATACCAACTGTGACGACCCGCTCTTCTCGACCCTCGAAAATCGACACAAAATACTCAACAGTATAATATGCCGACGATCGAATGCCGGAAAAGACAGATTGTAGGGAAAGAAAGAAGGTAGAAGAAGAAGAAGAATGAACTAAACAACATCAAACCTCACAGTCGCAGCGGAATAAAATATAATATATAGAACAGAACTTTACACAAATCAAAACTATATCTGTTTATATACAATACATCATCATCAGAGTATATCAATACAACCAACCATAACCAGTCAAACAATCTCAACAATCACAGCAGCGGAATAATACAAGTACGAGAAATACGTCTCGAACTCCAGCTCCTCTCTCTCGAGCTCCATAGCATCCTATCCTGTAAATATACTCGGTCTGACCCGAGCATTATAATAAAATAACACCCGAGTCAGTCTGGAATACCAGCGCATCATAAATACACCCAATTGATTATTAAAGTTTCAAAAATCCTTTGAAAACAAAAGCATCTCGTAAGACCACGCCACAAATAAACATGTCGGGTTTTTACCTTACGATAGCTAAAACACTTTTTATAAAAATCCTCTGATATTATAATAGTGTCTATTTACAAATACTTATAAAATAGCCGAAATTGTTACATCTATTAAATTCCGGCATACTAGCCACAAAGTGGGTAATACAAACAAAACTCGTACAAGGCACGTAGGGAGAATGGATTTCCAACGAATGACTAGGCACTGGGGTACCACCTGTCACAGTACGTGGCCTAGATCACAGTACCGAGGAGTACGCCCGCTCCCCTGCAACACAAAGCCGGAATCATCCCTTACTGGATAATTCCAAGTAAAATCACCCCACGGTTGGGATCAGCAACCGCACCACTAAGCCGAAATAAAAGGGACATCTAGACAGGGATGACCTTACTCTCAAGTGGGGGCTACCCACGAAGCCTTGCTGCATAACCCCTGATTTTCAGTCATTCCCGGTTGATGAGGCTTGAGGCTAAACGATACCTTTATAGCACATATCCCTTAGAATGCCCATCGTCCACCTGACGATGTCACGAAAGCATTCGTCCATATAAGTCCGTCCCGGGTCCGAACGGAACCGAAGGCACTACCCCTACTACATCCATTTTGGAAATATCCTCAGGATTAGTAGCGACTAGCCCTTGCACTTCACTGCTCCATTTTCGACTCCGAAATCGTTTTCGCGAAACGTACAAACCGGATCGAAGTGGTATTCGAGTCTCCAGACCTAGAATCCCGGTATACGGAAACTCGATCCCGGTCTCTTCGAAACGATCGCGCATTTGGCCAATATTGATAGTCGGTGATTTAACTATCAATTAATGTTCACAAACATCCATACACATCCATCACACAATAAATAATCTCCATATTATTTATTTTCTTCTAATATCTTTCAAAGTTATATTTTCACATTTTCAAAACTCGTTTGAAAACAATTTTCCCAAAACTCTTCCTTTACAAGGTAAATCCTTTACCCTTTATTCCCATCGGGAATAACCAAGTATAAAACAATTTGCATTTAAAACAGTTAAAAATACTTTATACTGAAATATACTTTAAAATATGAAAATTACTTCTATTTATTTACTCAAAATATAAATTTAAAATATGTGAAGAAAACTAGTTATTAACACATAAACTTTGATTTAAAAAATAAGGGTTTTAGTTTAACTAAATTCAAAATAGCGTTATAAGAAGAAAAATGCTAATTTTAACAACTTAAGTCAAAACCAACCTTTAAATAACCCATTCGTAAAAATATTTACTAATATATTCCCAAATTATTACGTTATTAAAATTATTAATTTATTTCTTTAAAAATAACGATTTCTTAAAAATACCTTTTTAAAACGATTTAAAACTTAACCTTTAGTTAAATAAAATCTTTTTATAAACATTTACTTGGTTTTTCCCAGGGAAACACTTTCCCGTTTCTAAACATTTCAAGGTACTCTTTCATATAAATCCACTGATTTATTTCAAGTCAATTTATGATTCCAACATAAATTTCCAATTCCATACTTAACTATAACTTCCTCCGAAGTTAAATCACAATTTTTCATTTCCGGAAATTCATTTTTAAATATAGTTTAAACATTTTAAATAAACATTTTGGTGAATTTTCAATGGAAACCATATTTTCAATTTACTTAAATAAACTTCCAATGGAGAAAACGGAATTTTAAAAATATTCTACTAACACTTAAAATTGTACATTTATATTCGGAAACTTCATTTTAACATATTTTACTTTTCCAGATATCACTATTCATCATTAATAAACCACTGTTATTTTATTCGATTTATAATTTCATAGAATTCATTTCCGGAAAACTTATGTTTCACATTCAACGATTGATAAATTTCCCACAATATTTAAAATCCCAATTTTACCAATTTACATTTTCCATTTCAAAACAGAATCCAATTTTTATATTCCTTTAAATTCCTTATTTAACAATTTCTTTAATTTCTTTTAAATCCCCAATTTCTTCATTTATAATTTAATTCTGGAATTATAATTTATACCACAATTTCACAGAACAATTTAAAATTCCAGATTTATCAATCACAACATATAAACAGGTATCACTATCCATTATAAAATAATTGCTACATCGTGAGAAATCCAGTTGGATTCCTCCAACCTGTTTTTCCCTGCATCCACAAATATTAGCACATCACAATATAAATATCATTCCAAACTGATAACAACAGATATAATCAACCATTCACACAGATATTTAAATATCAATTATTTATAATGCCTAGCATCCAGATGTGAGTGAGAAAAACTCACCTTGAGTTTCGGCGAGCGTTCGAAATTTAAATTAAACCGGACGGTGTCCGATTTAACCCAAATTTCTACTTGCCCGGAATGACTCCGGATCTGCACCATCACGAAGTACGCGTTCCTGCGATTCCAACGCTTCCAGATTCGACTGAATCTGAGTACGTATGAGATAGTTATCGATTAATATAGTTTGTATAAAATTTTATAACAAATTTCTTATTTATTTATTTATTTTTTTTTTTTTTTTTTTAAATTACCAAAACGCGGCCCGCTTCCCCCTTCATCTTCATCCACGCGAACCCCCAGTAAAACGCACGAACCCATCATCACAAACTAGGGTTAGATGTCGCACCCTCTACCATCGACGAGCACTAGATCAGGAACCACCACATCGAAGGCCACACTTCCTCCTACCCCCGCCGTGAGCCACGCAGAGCTCGGTCGCCTCCTTGGCGCTGAAATCGAGAGCGAACGCACCTCCTATCGGCCACGTTTCTGACCACCACACTCCGCTATATGCGATCTCAACCGTTCACTTCGAAGATCTCGCCATCCCCTTCGATTTCCCAATTGAAAATTTCTGAAATCGTTGCTTGGATCACGTGATTTTTGAGAGGGAACGAAACTGAGTTTCGGCCATTGAAATAGCATGCGGCGGCCTGAGTGTTTCTAGGGTTTAGAAGAAATTTAAATGAATATATAATTTGGTTTAATATTATTTAATTAATATAATTTCTCGATTTTAACAGTTAATGCAAACGACCTCCAATTCTCACGTTTCGACAGGCTATCTGGGGGTTTTTCCGCGTTCCGGACACGATGGAACAGGTTTTGTAAGCTGATTTGATCGTATGCGCGAGATACGGAATAAAACGATCAATTTAAAATTAAATCGGTTAAATCGATTTCTAGGCGTTTCGAGCTGCCACGGTCAAACGACAACTCCGATCGCTACGAAAATTGAAATCCAATAATAACTAACTATTACGGATCCAATGGAACTGGTTTCGTCGAATTCCGAGACTGCGCCCCGAAAGGCTATTTTCACTCGTCGATTAAATCGGGCAATTTTCTGAAATTGACGAAAACGTTTAAAATTTCACTTTTAAAATTTTATTAACTTAACAATAGATCATATAAAATTTATAATCACATTAAAAATCATTCTGGCTTAGGCCAGACCCAAATCTGCTTAAATTGCATTTTAATAATATTAAATTCATTTTTAAATTAATATAAAATTCCAAATAATAATTTATTGACTTGAAAATTCATCTAAAATTACCACCATGCTATTCCCACTCAAATAACTCAAAATAACTTTCAAAAAACCATTTTTATCACTATTTACATCCAGATTTACCTTTTTATCCTAATCCCGAATATTTAATTATTATTCTATTTCAATTGAATTTCTTATTTGAAATTATAACTTATTTTATTGGTTGAACCCGAATCCAACCATTTCAAAATCAATTAAGGACCCACATTGAACATTTAAAACGAATTAAATGTTCAAATTCAATGGCTTAAAAATACGGGATGTTACAGAAGTGAAGAGGAGAGGAGAGGGGCTGAACTAGGTTATATGATGAGTTGGGTCAAACTCAAACCCAAAAAGCCCAACAGAAAATAGCAAAATTCAACTTACTCCAAACATATCGAAGCTTATACTCAAAAAAGTCACAAACGCTATTTTGGACTCAATGGAAGTGGTCCCGAGTCCTAATTCGACCGTTTGCAAAAATTAGCTTTTCGGACTTAAATCTGATTAACGACGATATATTTAAATAAAAATATTTAAATATAAAATCGTAAAATATGCGGGTTGTTATAGGCAACTACCATCCCCCTACCTCCAAGCTTTCCCTTCATTTTCCAACCCGCCACCGTGTAATACCTCTCGCCACAGCCGAGCCTACCATTGGCCAAACTCGTTCCTCCGCCTCCATCACCGTATACACAGCCTCAGCCACTCTCCACCGAAATGTCCTGCCTTAGCCGATTGCTTATATACTTAAGTGAAGTGAGATCTTATATAAATGTTAGTACCGCCTCTCTACCTTGCTTTTGTATTACATATAGCATATAAAATTCTACTTTATGATATATATATACAAGCGTACGTGTTGCTTTGTATGTTGTTTTAAGTATATAATACTGTTTTTTTGCAGCTTTTATATGTATATAATATAGTATAGTGTGCCCAGCCTCTCTTGTTTTATATACGTACATATATATATATATATATATATATATATGTTTATGGTAGTAATTTATATTAATAATAGAGTAAGTTATATTGTTTATTAAGTATTGATTTCTAAAAGTTATGTATATATATTATGTTAAATAAGTAGGTTACCGAACTTGAAAGTATGGGTTTAATATAATGTATGTGGTGGGATATATTGAATTTAAATATTGGTTTTAAAAAATACTGTCTATATATATCATTTGTTTTGTATTCCTGAAACAGAAAGACTTGTCACTTTTTATATAGTTGTATATGTAATCTGTTAAAGTATTATATATATATGATATTGTAAAAAAAAGATAATATATTATTTATTAAATACTGATTTTAAATTGTTATATTAATATATGCATGAGATATACCATGTTTTATACCGTGTTTAAATTGTTGTATATTAATTACTGTTCACCTATGTTGCGGCATCCACATGCATATAGATGTATATGGTAGCTTTAAAGTATATATAAGTTTTCCTATGACCTGTTGGGTTTATTTATATACTGTAATAAAGTAAGTCTGTATTGACTTTATAATATAATAGGTATATATAAGTATATATATAGTTATATATATACAAGTTCACATGAGTTTGGGTTCTAAATATATATATAGAGATTTTTTTATAGGTGTTAAAGTTAAAATATTGGTTTGAAAAAATATATATCTTATTTTAAATATATGTTTAAAATATATAACTCATTTCATTGTCAAATCTCTCTAGCCTCGAAAGGTGAGCAATCACTCACGATTAACATTCTAATATTTAATAAATTTGATTTCACTTGAAACAACAATTGAAATATGCTGTTAAATTTGAATTGCTCGTTATTAAATTTTAAATATGATAAGCCATTATCTGCAATTGTTCACCTGTAATATGACACCATATCCTGCTGTATTTATATTGTTAAATTTTATCACTGATGATATATGCCTGTTATTGATATGTTATATTTTATCATATTTGTTCTCACTCGGCAAGTCCCCTATTAATTTAGAATTCCCTATGGGTTGAAATTATACATACCCGAATGATTTATAGATTAAGGAAAAATCGTTATGGGTTGAAATGATAAACCCAAGTGATTTTCATTGACTTTGAATTTGGGATTGCGGGTTGAAATGATATATACTCGTAGAGATTTAAATTAAGGATTGAAATGATAAATATCCGTATCGCTTGACCATAGGATAGAAAATTATATACGGACACTGTTGGTCAATATTTTGAAAATTGATTTCCAAAGTTTTGAAAGGAAATATATGGTTTTAATAAATATTGATTTTTATAAATATAATATATATAAATGTTATTTTTATATATGTCTAAAAGTTAGATTTTTAAAATTATATGTTTTGGAAATTGTAAATTTATAAGTTAGTTTTGAAAACATAATTTTTAAGATTTTTCTTGTAATTTTATTATTTTAAAAATATATAAAAAATAGATTTGATAAATTTGATTATAAGATTTAATTTAATAAAGTTTAACTTAATTGGTTTATAATATGTTTAAGTATTTATTTAAATATATATTAATATTTTTAAAATAGATTTATTTTATAACTTTAATAATAAAGGTTGGGAAGATAAATTAATGTTGACTTGAAATTTAAATTAGTTAATAATTGATTTTAAATAAGAATTGAATTGAACTTATTAATTTTAAGATTTTGAGAAAATTATGATTCATAACTTGATTCGATAAAAAGTGATTAAGTGAATATTCTCAACTTTAAATAAAATTGAGACTGAATATTTAATATTAATTTAAATTTATAAATTCGGATTCAAACAAATTGTTATTAAAATGATTAAGTGAATATTGTCCAATTTGAAATAAATTTAAAGTTAAATGTTGAAATATAAATGAAATTTATATTGTAAATGTTTGAATATATAAACTTGAATCTTTGAACTTTAAATTTGAAATGGTTAAAATGGGATTGATTTAACTTGAATTTTTGGAATTTAAAATGATTTGGATCGAGTTGTGAAATTAGAGGAAACTAATTTTTTTTATAAAATATTTTTAATATATATAAACTATTTTAATTTATAACTATTTTAATATATATACTATTTTCAATATCTAAACTGGTTAAGTCAAAAGTGTATGATTTCCAAAGTGTTATGATTTCAAAAGTGTTATGATTTCCAAAGTGTTATGATTTCAAAAGTGTTATGATTCAAAGTGTTATAATTTTGAAAGTGTTACGATTCTGGAAATGTATATTATGTAAGTGAATAATGATATTGAATTGATATGGTTTTGAAATGAATATGATATTTTGATATGAAGTATGAACTATTTGAAATGAAATGACCACGGTGTAAAATAAGCGGTTGGTTGTTAAAGAGACCGGGATCAGATATTGTCATACTCTCTGCCAATACCGACTTTAACACCTGTGTACATGGTGGAGATTCCAGAATGAAGTAGGATGGTTTGGCGATGATTCTGTATGGTATTTACGTAGCCCTGACTCCCGTGAGTCAACTTGATGCGGCTAAAACAGGAGCCACGTCGGGCCAAGTGAGGTCATTCCTTATATTGGATAAATTTCTTCGATGCCATTCTATTGCTTTTGTGATTTGATTGGGTGAACCTTTGGTTTGGGAGTGTGTCATGAGGTGGGCGGTAGTAGCTGCTATGCGTTGCCACCAGTCCGGATCCGCAAACGGTATATCTACCCTGACATTGCCTCAAGTGCCTTGTCGCATACCCTATCGCGCCTTCTACGTGTTTGTTTTGTACCGTACCTATGTGGTGTCCTCTAGGTAAACTCCAGTTTACGGAGGAGCGTATGGCATTGTATAGACTACGGGAATATATAAAATGCGTTAAGGGGGATATGGGTAACTCCTTAACGCTATTTTAGTACTTTTACTTTACTGTAGACATATTATAATAGCGTATATTACTACATAGTAGATAGTTCCACGGATCCTTAGAGGATGGATATCCCAAACATCCTTTAAGTTACTTGTATTTCAGTTGACATTTCACTTGAGTTGAATTTACTATATAAGAATGTTAATCCTGACTCGAGTGTTTTGTTTTGCTTTATGCTCAGGTCAGACTGAGTGTCACAACATTTGAGATTCACCTTTGGAGTTTGGAGCTTCGCTTGAAGATCCATCTATCGATCCAGCTTTCAGTTATTTCAGTTGTTTCTAGTTATTTCTATTCAGTCTTGTAGTTACCTTTGTATTTGAGATTACTCTGTATTTGAGATTCTGTTGTATTTTGTTTTCAGACTCTATTGTTTATATAGTAGCTTCATGAACTACTATTTATCTATTCCGCTGCTTACTGTTATAATACTCTATGTCTATGATTCTGTGATTGATTTATTTACTGTATATGCTGAGTTTTGCCAAATATAAATTAACAATCTGATATTTTGAGCAATTCAAGTCTGACATGTGCGGATGCGAATTGTTCGAAATAGCGGGCCAGTACTAGTGGTATCAGAGCTCTGGTTTAGGCAAAACTTAGCATATAGAGTAAATTTAATTACAAAATCACCTTCGTTCGAACTTGAGTTTCTCCCTCTTTGACTAGGGTTTTCTTTGAAATTTTGAACACTCCGCTTTGTTCTGAAATCCTTTCTTACACATTCCTATTCGTGATCTTTTGATACTGGAGCATCCTATAGCTCTACTCCAGTTGATCTCTGTAATGAATTTGAGGACATCTTGCCACCTCAATTGGCAATTTTGTCCTTGTGTGTGTCTAATCTCATCGGCGGTCCCGCCAACCAGCAATATGATCTGTCAAGGGGTGAAACTCCTTTACAACAAGCATCGATTCACCGGTGATTTTTATATCCTCGGTTTTGATGTTGTTATCCCTTGTAAAGCCTGTACCGTTCTCTGGTAGACGATTTGGGTAATTCTCTTCTACTCTAATATCGAATGCCTCGAGACTCATACAGGCAGTCCCATCTGTTCGATTGATTCTCAGCTTAGTGATCTGGACTCTGTCCAGATGGACAGGGAATATCCTGATGTCTTGGTAAGTTACTCCCCTATCTCATAAGCGGGAAATTGAATTTCCGCATTGATCTTATTCTTAGAATCTCGGTTGACCCGGTTAAGGTCACTAGCGATTAATATAAGTCTATCCACCTTTTCCTCTTTAAAATTTAATTATTTTATTTTCCTTTCGAGACTATCTCCTTAGTTAGACTTCTTTGGTTAGGCTCTCTCTAGATTTGAATCTATATCCCTGTTTTAAAACCTATCCTTGAATCATCCTATGAGGGAGTGTATTTGTTATTAAAATAAAAATGTTTTATATTGTGTTGTTTGAGTTGTTAAGTTTGAATTTTGGATTTCGATCGATTTGTCTAGCTAACGCTATCGACAAGAATTCCAAAACACCTTAACAGAGCAAATTGACACAATATTGTTTCCAAAATTTGTAAATTTTGTATGATCATATTATATATATATATATAAAAGTATAATTTTCTGAAATTAAATAGTTAAATGAATTGGTTGTTAGAAATGATAGTATTTGATTTTCATTTATTATTTTGTAAACCATTGAATATTACGACATGATAAATAAATGAAATTATAAAACATGGTTTATAAATTGATTTGGAATTGAAATGAAATTAAATTTAGAATTTGAGAATTCAATTTCCGGTATTTTCAAGAAAAATTTGGTTTTTAAAGTTTTGGAATATATTATTTGAAAGTACTTTCGAATGGAAATTTGTTCCCATGAATTTTCAAATAAGTCAATTAGTATTCTCCCCTTTTGTCGCTGGAAAATAATTTCGGTGATGACTGTAGCATCATCGACATTCATTTTCGAGTCTCAAAGTGGAGAGACTACTCATTCGCTTTGCTACACATTTTTTTTGGAAACTAGATTTGATTCAAATTTCTTGAGTTTGATTTGATTATAAAATATATAGGTATATGTATATATTTATTTCATAATGGTAAGTGAAACCGGAAATTTAATTATTAAATTCTATGTTAAGTTTGTTGGATCATATGTTTTGATTGCTGACATGAAACAACAATTCACGAATCTACGACTACGACAACATCCGGACTCAACGACTCAATGTATGGTTCATATAGTTTTATATTTTTTAACAAGAGTCATCAAATATGTATATAGATTCTAGTTTAGTGCTTTGTTAAAATCTCTCCTCAAGAATCATCATTCACATTCAAATAAACTTACATGCATATTTTAATCAAAATCAAGTTTTCAAAAAATGCATGGAGAAAGGCTCGAACCCGGGTCGCTAGTTTAGAAGGCAAGTGCTCTAACCAAATGAGCTATGGTGATTTTTGATTATCAATAGGATTCAGTCGACTGAACAAGTCATTCAGTCGACTGAATATCTATAAACAGCCTACTAAACTTCTATAAACTGTGCATATTACATAGATTTTACCAGGTCAGTCGACTGACCCAGAGGCACAGTCGACTGACCCAGAAAATTCTATGCAACATGCACAGGTGCACAGATATACGAATTTATATTTAAAAATTATTTTTAATATCCAGTCGACTGACCCAGAGGCTCAGTTGGCTGAATTTCTATAACAGCCACTTTTCGAAAAGACACGACTTTTTGTGAAGAGTTGCGAACCTCTAACGAAAAGATTCGGACACAACACTTCGATCGAAACTCTTCACCAACAGTTGCTGCTTTCTAATCTTTATAAATACATACTTCAACTTCATTTCAAATCACCGAATTACAATCTAATTTTATTATCTCTCTGGTCTAATTCTCTGGAATCTATTTGCTATCATACTTTCAATTATTCTGCATTAAAGCAATACTAGACCTTTCTATTCTTCATATACTTCAAATATATATATTTATACTGGAGGAGAAGATTATAGGAAGGGTGTACTACAAGTGACAAATTCGTGTTATTAAGAACACACAAAGTCAAAAGTATTTTTGTATTTGTTGAAAATCTGTTCTGCTGCTCAGGCGTGTGAAGTCCTCTTCGGCTGCTGAGGCAAAATCCTGTTCTGTTGCTCAGGTCCTTGTTCGGCTGCTCAAGGGTTGTATATACCTGTTCCTCCGGGTTAAGTGAGGGTTATTAGTGAAATTCCAGAAGGAGTCTGGGACTGGATGTAGGACGGTGCTTCGAACCAGTATAAAATATCTGGTGTCATTTTACTATACCGCTTTTATATTCCGCACTATTTACAGTATTACTATCATCTCTATACTCTGTATTATCATATATCCATATTACACGGTCCATAGCACACTTTCATTATTTTGAAATATGTGATATATATTGTTATTTTTGATATTATTATTTCTCTCAGACCTTTTCGTACAAAGGAGACTGTCGAAATTTTATGTGAATTTTTGACGTAGAATTTTTTTGTTAAAGTAAAGACGTTTTCCAACTTTTATTGAACTTGAAGATTTAATTGTTTATGAATTGATATATTTTATTTAAATTATTTAATTATGTAAATTAATTTTTTAGAAATTTAATATTTTGAATAAGATATATTGATTACTTAATTCCTTATTTTCCTTCTTTTCCTTTTCGAGGATGGAAAGTTTTGAATGGAGGAGAGTGTAACGACCCATAATTTTTGATAATTAAAATATTGAATTTAATAAGATTTTGTAATTTAATATTGGAAGAAATTAAAATTTGTGGTTTATTAATAAGAAATAATTAGAATGTAGTGTTAATCACAACCTCGGTTCCAACGAACGGCTTTCCTCCGAGCTTAATGTAATCTCTACTCAGATTGGCATACTGATTGACCGCGGGAACTTCTTGAGCTCCTCCTCCCATAGCGTTTCCTCCAACTACACCTCCTGCTACTCCAGCTTGCACCATATTCATAAAGAACTGATACATCGCTCCCATATCCACCTGGGGGACTCCTGCACCAGCATTTTCAGCTTATACCTGACCAGGGACTCTCCTTGCATTTGGTCGGATGTTTCCGTTGTAGTAGTGATGTCTCCACCAACATTCACTATGCTCCTTCTTTCCTCCATATCTGTATTCAAACCTCGTGAGATACAGATAAATAACCTAACTAAGACAGGAGTCTAAAGATAGAGCGTATACTTATATATATAAAAATACAAATACGTTACTATAAAGTTTTCCCATACCCCGATCTTAACTCTAATTCCTATGGATTATGTTTTAAAAAAATCTTTTTTAGTTAAAGTATTTCATAAACCATGCTCTGATACCAAGCTGTAACATACCCTATCTAGAGGCACAAAACTAAGCGCTATAGATGCAGCAGTCATCTATAGTATTAGCTTATGGAGACTAAATACGGCTATGTTAATGGTATCAATAATATCAGAAACACTTGAATATGAAACAAAACACAAATTTAAAAACACTAATTTACTTCATTACATTTCCAAATAAAATTTGTTCCATATTCACGTCACATAACCAAATCGTTACCCCAGGCACTGAATAAATATAGTTATTACAAATTATGCCGAGAGCGGTATATGAAGATACCCCATCGATTGATCAGAGTCAAATGGTCATATAAGACCTAATACATCATAACACTGTTGAAATTCATCAAACATAAATAAAAAGCAACAATTCCTAAATAGCAATCCGTGGCCTCCTACATCCTCCGGTAGCTTATTCGTCAAGCAACCTAAAAATCTAAAAAGATCCTTAACCTCTCAATCTACACAAATTGGTTTTGAGTACCCGAGAGTTTAAGGGGAAAAACATAAACTTCGAGTCAGACATAAAGCCTGACATGAATAATACGTTACATCCCAGTTTATTTATGTTAAGTGAGACCACGCCGCGTAGCAGAATGGTTTTCCCCTTACTAACATCTTTTAAAATACATCTTTGAAAATCTTTTCATATAACCATATACTATGCACCTTCATCCACAATGGTTAATCTCAACAAAATAAACATTATGCAAACAAACATAAATATCAGGTAATTCTGAACTATCTGTTCAAACACAAAAGTTTTGCTTGGGTAACTTTCAACCTTTGGCTGACTCGGCCTACCAGACAACATAATCAAATTTAACCTAACATCTGTTAGATTTTCATACTTAGGATTTTCTACCCTTATCTATTTATTTAACATTTCCCATTAGGACGGTCTGTCCTAAACTATCTATTAAATATCTTCCTTCTAGACGGTCTGTCCCTAACTTAATCATCTCCCAGGTCCTCCCAAGCCTAGTGGTTTTTTGGGCTTACCAATAACCTATATGTATACAACATATATTCCTTTCGGCGTGTAATCATAATTTTAGTCTACCTGTAACCAAGCTCTACACACTGGAATTTTGGTCAACAATTAGCTGGGGCTACAAGCTAATGTACAAGGCGCGACCCCATACTCGTCCCTTCTGGTTTTCTAATATCTGAGTCATTTATACTTAAGGATCCCCTCCCAAAATTTTCCTTGAAAACAATTTCAAATGATTTAAACCTTTAAATTGAATTTCAAACAAAGAAAAGAAATAGTCTTTATACTTTAGCCAAATCATATTACCATGTTAGATATATATCCTTTACTCAAAACTAAGTTGATGAAAACACTTTACCATTTGAAAGAACCTCTTTCCATACTTTGAAATTATCTCATTCAAATTCAATGTTTAAACCTTTCGAAAATCATCTCAAAAACCTTTCGAAATCCTTCAAAGCAAACCTTTCGGAAGTTATAAACTTTAGACATCATTCTTTAAATTCACTTTAAGTCATTGCCTTAGAAAAACCTTTGGTAAACCATCCTTCAAAAACCTTTCGAAAACTTCTAATAAACCTTTCGAAACAGATCCATGAATAAACCCTTTGAATACTTAAAACCTCTTAAAACATAAACCTTTCGAAGGTAGATTGGGTTCAACTTTAAAACAATCTGGAAACCTTCTTTATAAAACCTTTCGTTTTGAATAAAACAGCCTTCCGCAAATATCCTTTCGAAAGCCTTAAAACAAGGGTAACCACTTAAGTCGAAAACTTCCCTCCAAAAGCCTTTGAGAAACGGCTAACTTTAAAAACAGGCGAACCTTTTGACAGGGTCAGAAGGTTCAAAGTAAAACCTTTATAAATTTGTGGAAACCCTTCAACGACGCCGGAAGGTTTCAAAACAAAGTAATGGCGGTAGCAGCTACAACCTATCGACTAATTGAGTTACCAGAAATTGAGCTTTTCCCCTAATTTGATTATGGGTTTCTTCTAAGTACAATTATCGCTAAGAAAGTATGGTAAAGGAAATGAATTCGGTATTCCAGAAATTGGTCCCCTGAAATTGGACCCATTGGGTCTTATTTATAGATGCAGGTCGGCCCCCTTAGACGCCTTTGCTTTCGAATGGGTCGAAAGACCCCCTTTCTATATGCGGACTCAGACCTTTCGACCAGGTCGAAAGGATCTGACCCTTTCAATGTCATCGAATGGTATTCTCTTATGCTTCTTGGTTTATCATTTCGCTTCCTTGCCTTCGACCAGGTCGAATGGTCCCCATATTGTATGCTGTTTTGAACCTTTCGACCTAATCGAAGGCCATGCCTTCTTTCGATGTTGTCAAAGGCCATGCCTCCTTTTGATGTTTTCGAAGGCCATGCCTCCATTTGATGTTGTCGAAGGATGCCCTTTGCTCTTCTTGTCTTACTCTAGTAGTTCCTTTATCCTTCCTAGGCCTTTCGACCTGGTTGAAAGGGCATTTACCATCCTTTCGCCTTTGCTAATTTCCAAACATTGCTTTCTCTTTAGCACCTTTTGACCTTGTCAAAAGGTGTCCTGAATGGATCTCTGCCTCTTTTGCTATTAGCGGAAGTAAGCTTGGAGCTTTTGACATTGTTGATAGGTCGACTATATTGGTTTCGAAGAGATTCACTTGTTAATGGTTTCGATGATGTTGAGTAGCCCCAGAATATTTGCCCATGGACTGATGCAGAACCCTTTCTTGATCGGTTCGAAAGGCTTGCTATGCTTTTGAAAAGATTACTATGTGGGTAGAACCTTTGACTTCAAAAGGTTTGATGTGTAGTTGGGAGAGTACTATTGATTGCCTTCGAAAGGGGTTCCCAAGTCATCATTGCTTGTTCATTTGTGTCGAAAGGTTGTTGGTGATCGAAGGGCCTATCTGTTTCCACCTGGGCCGAAGGCCTTCGCACTGTATGAGTAGTTAGTACCCTCGACACCTTCGATGCCTGCTAAATATTTCGAAACATCCTTTTTATGTCCTTCATGATGACTTGGCCTATTTCTTCATCGAAACCTCAATCTTATTAACCTTCTCTCATACTTCTGCTATCAAGTAGGTTTAATGGCTAACATTTTGCCTCCCCCTTGTATGAAAGACGGTTTTGTTCTTTAGGACAAAGATTTCATAGCTTTCTTACTCTTCACAACTTTACTTTTCCTACAAAATTCAAAGTTAATGGTATTCGCTGTTGTTACTATCATACTTACATGTATGTTTAGTAGTAGATCAGCATATTAATGCCCTCATTCGCTTGGTAAGCATCATTTGGAATTAATAAACACCAACTTTTAATTTTCGCATTAAGAAGACCAGTTTGAAAATTCTGGTTGTCTGTAGTAAACTCAATTACATCATATCAATCATAAAATCCAACCCAGATTAGGGTATTAACTTTTAAAGTTTGGAAGTTGATAACGTGACATCCAGAATACAGATAACAATATCCCAAAAATAGTTCTATATATGGCATCAGTAAACTCGAAATTAGGTTTGTACAGTCAACTAAAGGGGAATTGGTAGGCATATTCTCATATTAAGCTTTGAGCACAGATCAGGGCATATGTTAGTCAATCCTCTTTGCAAAAAGAATCTTTAGCCCAGATTAGGGCACATATTGTGTAAGTAGATAATTGTTAAAAATAGAAATCCTTTGCCCACATTGGGTAATATGTTGAACAACCGGAAATCCATGAAAAGTATCTTTATAATAGATGCCATGAATCCCGATTAAGGAAAAATTAGATAATAATCCCGAAACCCAAGTTCGAGTATAAAGAATTGTAGTGATCGACAATGTTCCCATACCCACCCTCGAGCTTAATAAAGATGTCGATTGATAAAGTCCTGAAACGCAGATTCGGGTATTAAATGCTAAAATTCATCTATGAGAATCTCAAAGCCAAGATTCGAGTATTTATAGATGATGTCAAGAAAGTCCCGAAACCCAGATTCGGGTATAATAAATGGAGTTTTGTTTTACTCCATTGTTTTCGTCCTTTTCGACATATATGAACCCTTCAGGATTTGCATAGAAATAATTTGTTTAGCTGCCTCTTGAGCTTGGACGTCTTAGTCCCTAATTAAATATGCCGCTTTTTTAGGCATGGATATTTCAGTCTTTCACTTGATAAGCCTCCTCTGTGTTGAATATGCGAGTATATGATTTTTGTTTGATGATAATAAACATATATATATATATTCATTTAAATGTATTTGTCAATGTACAATTTTATTTTTCACATAATTAATAAATATTTGCTGAATAAAATAAATAACACAGAATTTAAATTCAAACGGATATTTTATTCAAACAAATATTTATTACAATTTTGAATAGTAGAAGTTTGAGCTCTCGCTATATATATATATACAATCTTTGATTACAATACAATTTTGATTACATCATACTACACATACATTTGCACCTCACTACAATTCACTCATTCACTTGTATTTATCTTTAACTCCATTTTAGATTGAATCCAGCATCTGAGCAATCTGCAAAAATATACCCTGACGCAGTAAAATGGAAAAAAAATATTTTTGCAGTGTAAAACAAAATGTATTTTGAAAATATTATTTTCCTCGGTTATTTGGGTTGTTCGTCATCATTTAAATTTGAATTCATCATACACGAACAGCTTGTGACATGCACAATGTATCACTGTACATGCCACAAGGCTGTGCACACCAATGTACACTTGATAAAATTACAGGGACATGTGAGAACAAGGTCAAACCCAATCAAAAGCCGGGTTCAACTCAAGTGAAATACAAATAAAGTCACGATATTAGAACAAGGTCAAACCCGAGCTATAAGCTGGATTCAACACAGGTGCAAGTTTAGAAAAATGGTCAAGATAACTAAAACAAGCCTCGACCAAAAAGTTCAATGATGTACACATGAAGCGGAGACTAGACAGTCCAAACTAGACTCAAGGAAATGAACAAAGAAAGTATGCATATATACATGTCGACCAGGCTACACAATGAACACAACCAAGTGAGTATGCAACATGTACACAAATGAGATGCAACCAAACAATCGAGACAGACCAACAGAGAAACAAATGAACTAGTGAAAACATAGCAGTATGGAAGTGAAGACTTAAGTACTACCAGAGTCCATCACTGCAACCTGAACCAGATTGCATGATCAATCGACACTACAAACTACAACAGACTCGACCAAGACCACAATGCAAACTCAAGTGAAGTCAATGCATATACAATGAACTCGAATGAACAGTACAAGCTTCAACTGAAAAATCAGATGTCCAGAGACCAGACAAACAAGTACAAATACAATACGACATGAAGACACTACATGAACTGGCTCGAAGACCAGTAAACAACAAGTGGAACAAGATCACATGAACAAAATGATCTGGGTCGAATCAGAAACTCAACTGTATACAAGTGCAAGTAGCACAAGTTCAGACATGTACAAATATGCAAGACCAAGTGCAATCAGACTCACTAAAACAAAGGAACAACCAGACCAGTAAAAACAACATACTCAAATACAAATGGAGATGCACAGTGCAGACTACACAATCACAGTCAATGATGTGCATAGAGTTCATCAAGCAACAACAAGTGTATAGGTCAATGAAGTTTCAAGTCAAGCCAAAATACCAGAGCAATACAGGGTTTAGTTAAATATGTATATTGAAGTACACGGCATGGACAGCAGCAAATTCGAACAAGTGAACAGAGCATAAGCAAGTGATAATGAACAAGTCAGAGTCAAGCCAGAAATTCACATAGCCGTATCAACTGGACGAATTCAAGGTCGAACATTTTTACAGATAGCAGTTTCAAAAATAACCAAGGCAAGTTCGAACAAATACAAATCAAAGCCAGTTGTGAATGAACAAAGTCAACTTTCATCTCAAAGTACAAAACAATTCAAAGTCGTGGTTGTCAAGAAATCAAGCAAGCCAGAAAAACAAAGCCGTGATGACCAAGGCAAAAAGAACGAACCAAGTCAGAAATCAACACCGTGTTAATCAAGTAAACGAAATTATACGAAGTGAACAAGTCAACTCAAATCACAGCATTCGATCAAAATCAAATGACCGAGCAAATTATCACGAACGAAATTTTAGGAGTTTGAACCCTATATAAAACCATAACATCATCGGCTACCAAAATCATCGAGTTTAAGAAAGCTAACCAGTAAAGCAAAAAGAACAAATCACATACCAATTCATAGTCGAACTCGATCAAATTGAAGGAGTCATGTGCGAATCGAAGAAACGGTCGATTGCCGATGCAAATCAAAGTAATACCCATTGTAATCGACTTACAATCAAGCAGTGCCTTAATTCCACGAAAACCCTAATTCTGAACGAAGAAGAACGAACAAGCAAAAAGGACGGAGCCATTTTCAAAGCATCAAGCAAAAGAATTCATGCCGATAATTATAAAAGAAAAGGCCAAATTGTTTTCAATTTAATATATTTGGACCGGTTATTTTTTTATTTGCTTTGGGCTTTATCTTAGTGTTTTATTACTTAATTATTTTTTAATTTGTATTTTCTATTTTAAACTGTTGTAAATTCTAGTCGTGTGACTAGGGGACGAACTACGGTGGTGTAGTTCGAGAATTCGCAACTTAGTGGCTGAGTTGTGGCAGGGTTTCGAGCATAGAGTTGGGTTAGTCTATAGCGGGTGTTGCGAGTTTACGTGTGTAAGCGTCTGACTACTTAATCTCTAGTAGAAACCTTAGGGGCAGCACGTAGGTAGGGTTTTGCCGTAGCTGGGTAAATCTGTGTGTTCTGTTTTCTACTTTTATTGTTCTGCTATTATCTGTGCTGCTATTATTCTGTTGTGATCAGTGCTGAAGTTATATAAACTTCCGCAATAATTTTTATAATTAATAGTATCACCCTATTCACCCCCCCTCAAGGGTGAAATCGATCCTACACTCTCGGCCTTGGACATCTCAGTCCAAAATTTGATTAACCTTTATCTGGGCTAGGACATCTTAGCCCACTAATGATTGCATCTCTCCTTGGGCTTGTACATCTTAGTCCATTGTTGATTGTGCCTCTTCTTAGGCTTGGACATCTTAGTGCATTGTCGATTGAGCCTCTTCTTAGGCTTAGACATCTTAGTCCATTGTTGATTGAGCCTCTTCTCAAGCTTGGACATCTTAGTCCATTGTTGTCCGTTGCTTTTGGTTAGCTCATCTTAGAGGCTGCAACCAAGGACTTACCCGACCTCCCTCCAGGAGGCGCCCTGCCTTGGCCCTTTTGCGGTTTGGACATGGGCTTGCTCGGCGCTTTAACCTGGCCATCTTATGGCGTAGATAAAGGCTTACTCCGTCCACTCTCTAGGAGATGCCTTACCCTGGCAATAGCATGGCGCGGATAAGGGCTTGTTCCATGCTTTAACCTGGCCATCTCATGGCACGAATAAAGGCTTACTATGTCCTCCCTCCAGGAGGTGCCTTGACCAGACCAGAGGCATGTCCAAGGGCTTGTCCGGTGCTTTAACCTGGCCATCTCATGGCGCGGCCAAAGGTTATGCATCATTTCCTCCTGCCTTTTCAGCATCCCTTCCGGCATAGCCTCCATCATCATCTCCATTTCGTCTCTGGTGATGAAAACTGAAGTCTGATTAGCTCCTGAAGAAGCCTCCTAACTTCCTTCATGTTGACTCCTTTCCGCTCTTTGTCTCCTTGTTGATTGCTTCGTCATATCTTTCCAAATCCAAGTTCCTAAGCCTTCAAATCCAAAATCCAAGCTTCAGAATCCCTGAGTGCTAGCCGTCTCAATGAAAGCACCAAAATGTTTGCGCCAAAATTGGTCACAAACACCCAATTGCAGATGAAAGCACCAATTCACAATCTTAGATCATAGATAGACAAAATGTAGAGGATATAAATATGAAGAACACTCAAAATTTAAAAGGAAAGCAGTAAAAAGACAGGGTTTATAGTGGTTCAGCGTTGTAGCCTACGTCCACTTTGAATGATTTGATGTTTATTGCTGATTACAACAGTAAATAACTCTAAAACTCAAGTTACAACGAAGATCCGACGGAGTAACAGCGTAGAAAACTCAAAAAGTCCCTTTTCTGTTGGCATTGGAGTGTTATTTATAGGCGTAGGTCTGAAATATCTGCCTTTGAACTCGGAATATTCCTTCTCACACATGGTTGGGCCCACGTGATCGATCAGGGGTCGTTTGGGATCGATCCCCATCTCCTTCGTATCAGACAGGATGGTGTCTATTTGGGCCGAGATCGATCATGAGCGTTCTTCTGGTGGTATGTATGCTACGGTGAAAATTTGAAGGCATTTGGACTTGTAGATCTCGAGTTATGATCGATCCATAGTTGGTTTTGCAAGTGGATGAAGGGTACGTATCGATACCTTCGTATCGATCCATATTCGTCTCGATCCTTCCGCGTATCGATCAGTTGCATAGCGATGCCATGGAGCGGTTGTTATGGGGAGATCCACATTTCGTGCCGCATGACCATTTCCTTTATATGACCATGCCTTCTTCGTACCCATCGGCCGCCAAGCTCTTCGTATCAATCCTCATCCCACTTCTTCGTATCGATGCTTCTTATTTGGTTTCATATCGATGCTAGAAGCCTTCCCTTCGTATCGATGCCTTGCTATTCTCTTCGTATCGATCAAGTGAGTGATCGATACGAAGTATGCTGCTGTTGCATGGATACAAACTGGAAGGTCTTGAAGAATGGATAAGAGTTGATGTATGTGGGCTTATGGATACGAATTGGATGTGGATTGATACGAAGTGGTAGAAGGAGTTTGATGGATACGATCTGATGTGAATCATATGGATATCGATTAACCCATTGCTTTGACCCGAAGCAGCTGCCTCCTTTACCCGAAGTAAACTTATTGCTGACCCGAAGTATGGTGCTAGTGACTCGAAATAGCTTGTTTATGAACGACTCGAAGCGAACATTTCTTTGACCCGAAGTAACCCTTCTAAAAACCCAAAGTAAACATGGTGGTGACTCAAAGAAAACTCCAAGCAACTTGAAGCGACTCGACCTTTGTCGAAACCATATTTTAAACATCTTGCACTGTTTGTTCGTCGACTATGCTATATCCTGGCCTCGTGATCATGTTTATTGTCTGTGACAATCCAACTTCGATCATTTTGCAGTCGAATGGGTTAAATCCACCTATATGTTGCCTTACCAAAATGTGGGTTAACACCTTCCACGCCTTTGCTTTTGACTGGGTCGATAGGACCCCCTTTTTATATGCCGCCTCAGAACTTTCGACCTAGTCAAAAGGCTATGACCCTTTCAATGTCATCGAAAGGTATTCTCTTGTGCTTCTTGGTTTATCCTTTCGCTTCCTTGCCTTCGACCAGGTCGAAAGGACCCCTCTTCGTATGCTGTTTTGAACCTTTCGACCTAATCGAAAACCATGCTTCCTTTCGATGTTGTCGAAGGCCATGCCTCCTTTTGATGTTGTCAATGGCCATGCCTCCTTTCGATGTAGTCAAAGGCTATTCCTCCTTTCGATGTTGTCGAAGAATGCCCTTTGCTCTACTTGTCTTACTCTAGCAGTTCCTTTATCCATCATAGGCCTTTCGACCTGGTCGAAAGGGCATTTATCATCCTTTCGACTTTACTGATTTCCAAACATTGCTTTCTCTTCAGCACCTTTCGACCTTTTTGAAAGGTATCCTAAATGGATCTTTGCCTCTTTTGCTGTTAGCGGAAGTAAGCTTGGAACTTTTGACACTGTCGATAGGTCGACTATATTGGTTTCAAAGAGATTCACTTTTCAATGGTTTCGATGATGTTGAGTAGCCCTATAATATTTGCCCATGGACTAATGCGAAACCCTCTCTTGATCGGTTTGAAAGGCTTGCTATGCTTTCGAAAAGGCTAGTATGAGGGCCGAACCATTGACTTCAAAAGGTTTGACGTGTTGTTGGGAGAGCACTATCGATTGCCTTCGAAAGTGGTTCTAAAGTCATCATTGCTTGTTCATCTGTGTCGAAAGGTTGTTAGTGGTAGAAGGGCCTTTGCACTGTATGAGTAGTTGGTACCCTCGACTCCTTTGATGCCTGCTCAATGCTTTCGAAACATCCTTTTTATGTCCTTCATGATGACTTGTCCCGTTTCTTAAACTAAACCTCAATCTTATTAACCTTCTTTCATACTGTCTAGTAGGTTTTTTGGCTAACAAATGCCTATCGACAGAGTGGGAAGCACCTACAAAGTAACACAAAGAAGAGAGGTGTAGCCCTTCCTTTCGACAAAGGCGTAGCATACTTGAGTCAGTCAACAGTCACCTTTCGACCAAGTCGAAAGCTTCAGGATCGAAAGTTGCTAAGCCGCATCTATAAATTAGACCCAAGGGGTCATGTTTTGGGATTTGATTCTTCTTATTCTAAACTTGTATTCTCTAAAGAAAAAGTGTTGTAAACACTAATTACAAAATTGATTTGGGGATTTCTAGAAATAAAATCATCTTTTTCTTGTGAAAGGGAAGTTGTCAATTTTACAGATTACTTTACTATTCTTAAAGCTTTTATCTAGTTTAACGTTGTGTTTTAGGTGTCGCTTATATCGATAGGATCCTCTCGACACAGTTGAAACCAATTATAATCAAGTAACTTTAGATACCTACTCCAAACTACCTTTCCGCCGAACCACCGCTTTCGATAAGGTAGAAACGAAGCCACAACTTACTAAAACCTTCAACTAACACAAGGAGCCCAAGGACCAAGCTTTCGACAAGGTCGAAACCCATCTCAAAATCACTACTTGAGACTACTAATTCAAACACAAGAAGGTCAAGTCCACAGCTTTTGACAAGGTCGAAACCCCTACTTCTGATCCTTAACCTAAGTCCAAACCATTCAACAGCCTAAGACCTCCGACCAGGTCGAAAGCAGCCAAGGCAAACCTAATTCAGGGTATCCCAACTAAATCGAAAGGAAAGCTTTCGAAGGAGAATCCACACTAACTCAACTAGGTCGAAAGGTCATTAAGTACAGAAACCAACCCTTTCGACTGAGTCGAAAGAACTATTTGGGAAACCTTTGTTTACTAAAGCCATTTCAAAAAGGAAATTCAAGAATGATACATATCTTCCTTTTTACTCTACTTGCTTAAAGGATAATCTTTATTCTTTAGCACATCTTTGGGGTGTTGACAAGAAATCTTGTTAACAGTTATCGATCCTTTCCTACGAATCGATATCGATCCATAGATATTGATGACACGACCATGTTTGATCAAATGGAACTGATGCCAAGTCATGGGAAAAATGGTTGAGACCACAGTGAAGCATATCTCAACAACCTAAAACTATAAATAGGAGTCTAGGAGCTCATATTTAAGGACTTTTTAGCTTCATAACAAGTTTTCGTAATTCCCTTGTAACACCCGAGGATCCTTACCGTCTATAAGAACTGTACATGTAAAAAGCCACCAAAAAGGTCACAAAGCTAGTGGACGTAGGCAATGATGGGCCAAACCACTATAAAACATCCATGTCTTGTTTTTTCTTTTTTTTTATTCATTTTTTCACTCTTTTCTCTATTATACTAATTTGGGCGTTTGTGCCTTTTTTTGGTTCAAACATATACATACATATGTTCATACACACATACATAAATACATACGTGCACATATATATATAATTTTCAAACGTTTACATATAAATAATTATTTTGAATCTAAAACATTGATTGTTATATACACACAGAGATATATATTATAATATACATGTGTTGCTCTAATTTGAAATCACATGATGGATCTTATGTAATAAATAACATATTTAGTTTCAAACATTTCTTTAACTAAAACAAACTTATTATTTGTAATTTCAGATTTCAAATCATATAAGATTGTCCCACCTAATAATTATTTTAATGCGCGCGTGTGTGTATATCTCCATGTGTAGGTATTTGTATACTTCTCCACTTTTATTATATAAATATATATATATTTAGATTAAAACTTGGGCAACAAAAAGCATATGTAATGGATGAATATATTCGTTGCAGGGTAAATCCCATCACCTACGTATGCTATCATTAAGTATGTATACTTCTTATTTCTATCACATCCACTTCACACAAACAAGTATACTTGTTATACTTGCAAATTAAAACTAAAAAAACCTTCCAAGCAAAGTTAAATAAAATAAATATTTATTTAAAATATTTAGATTGGAGTCTAAAATCCATTAGGCCTCGCAAACTTAACTAAGATCAAAAATTGGAAAAAAAATGAAATTCACTCAATCAACCCGCTTCTGACTGGCATAATGCAAAAAACCAAAAGAATTCCAAGTACATTGTCAAAATATGATTTTGATAGTTGTACCCAAAGGGATATGATCCATCGTCTTCAAAAGTGTCTCTGAAAAGAAGACTATTACAATTGGAATATGTTAAGCTACATCGATAGAATAAAATCGTAAATCTCAATTTGTGAAATTAACATAACAGTTTCATCATTCAACATACTTAATTTAGTTTAGATTTTGCTCACGTTATTATTGCTCGATATGATTTTGATTTTGGTATATGAATGTTGAAATAGAATTATAATAATGATTTTGATGATTTTACTTGTATAATTATTGCTTGATTTGAATTTAAATACAACAAAATCTATTTTTCAAATAACTGCCTGATTTTTGGTGACATATTTTAAATTTAATTTATAGGATTTTTCCAATATTTTTAATTTGGAAAATATTGAAATTGTCATTTGATGGATTTTACGACAAATGTTGGTATTTTTGAAAATTATTAGAAATTAATAACCAATATGTTTTATTATTGTTTTGTGATCATATCACATTATTGTGCATAATCATATTTTTATTTATGTCATTCGTGGGCCATACGCGAACGTGTTTCTGTGTACCAGCACATTGAAAATATTTCTTTTATAAACTTTTCTCAAATCAAATCAAATTAAAAACATAAACTTAAATTTATGGTTATTTGATTTTGATATGAAATCTGCTTTCTTATGTTTGGTGCTTAGGTGACATGTTTTGATGTTGGTGGCTTAGATAAGATGGAAAAGTTTATATTCTATTTAAGGGTAATTGGTCCTAGGATATTCATGCTTTTATGAAAAGGAAAGGCGTTTCACTTTCATTTTTTATAACATCTCATACTTTAAACTTAACTGCTATGTCTCCTCCTTTTTCTTCTTCTCTATTCTTTTGCAAAAACAAAGAAATAAACTCCATCTCAAATATCAAAAATCCTTATAGCTAAATCTTCCAACATAAAAGTTGGTCGGTTCAGTCTCTAGGATTTAAAAAAGATTGAGAGTTCGAATTTCATTAAGTGCGAGGGTAGAAAACATTCGAAATCAGAGGGTGGTCGAGTAATGATCGTTTTTCAATGATCACGAATCGTCGAATGGATTATATAATTGGGTTCGCATGACATGATTTTTAGATCGAATTGGGTGATTTTTTCTGGTTGTGGTTGAGGCATGGGGAAGAGTTGATCAGAGTTGATTCAAAATCAAATTCTGGCATCATAGGGGTTTGGGAAAGGAGCGATGGTGTGTGGAAGGAGCATTGAATGGTGACAAAAATGTTGATCGAGTTCGAGCGGTGCGTTGTATAGGTAGTGGTTGGTGGATCTAGGGCTTTGGGTTGTATTTATTGGGGTTTGAATTTCAATCAGCAGCGAGAAAAGGGGGGGCTTCGGAGTCAACTGCGTGTTGGCAGGAGATGAGGCAAGGTGATGGCGTATCTAATGGCAAAAGTGAAGGAGGTTGTAGTTGATAAAGGCGATGGTAGGGAGTGGATTTATATACCTAGACATGGGTTGTTGAATTCAAGAAATGGGGCGAATTGGTCGGAATCTGATCTAGGTTTGTCGAAGTAGGAGGTGAAGGTGGAGATGGGGTGAGATCATGTAGGGGGCTTGCTGATAAGGTTGGATTCGATGATAGGGTGGTGGTTCGTGTGTGCACGTGCACAGGTGCACGTCGTGAATGGGGTTAAGAGATGTTGATTTGGGTTTAGGAGCTTGCATTGAAAATATTTATGGAAGAAGAGTGCCTATTCATGCGGTTGGGTAGGTAATTAAGTGGGCCTTGGGCTTTAAAATATTGGGTGAAAATTTACTAATTTTATATAACTTGTTAAGTTTAAAATGTTTAAACTTTGAAATTTCATATCTCGTTCATATTTAATTTGATTGAGCTACGAATTTTTGCGTTGGGTTCGTATTGACAAATACGACGCTTTGAAATAACTTTTTCTTAGTTTCGGTGTAGTACAATTAAATGATAAATTAATTCCCGCCCTGATATAACTACGTATTTAGTTAATTACGTAGTTTGATTAATCATACTCATTTAGTGTTATCTATTTGGCCAAATAAACATCGTACTATCAAAATAAACCGAGTAGGCAATATAGACACCTGTTTAGTAGAATAAAACACCTTTTCGCTAATTAAATTAATTGGACATTTAATTAGCAGAATAAATCACCATTCTGCTATTTTATAGATTTGGACATCTAATTATATGTCATTAATTGATATGCCAATTTGAATAACTTATGTGTTTGCCGGTGATGTTTAATTATTTAGTTTATTAACATAAATGTTGATTACATAAATATCGGTTACTAACTTAGGAAGATAAATCGAATGATATGGTAGCTTGTTTAAGCATCATTGGAGCCGCTAAGCCTCTTTTTGAATTTAAAAGGTTATGGATTTAAATCAACCTAAATTTTAAACAATTGTAAATGTTTTATATAATTATTATTTTACTAAAGTGTTTTATATAATAATTTATGTATTAACAATGTCTTAAAGTTAATTTATTTATATTCTAAATGTTGCTTAAAATTATTGAATTGTAATCTAAATATGGTTTAAATTTATTTTATACTTTAATATTAAATTTATTTATAATAATTTTTTATGATGTTAATTATTATTCTAAAGTTAATTATTATATTAAAGTTAAAGTGAAATATTAAAAAATAATTATTTATATTTTAAAGTTGCTTATTTTATCTCAAAGTTATTTGTTTCATTATTAATATTTTAAAAGCTATTTATTATTACAATATTGTTTTAAAGTTTATTATTTTTATAATAATATTGTTTTAAAGGTCAAATTACTTATAATATTGTTTTAAATATAATTTATTATTATATGAATGTTAGTTTAAAGATAATTTTTTTTTTATTAGTATTGTTTGAAATTAAATGAGTATTATATTAATAATGATTTAAGATTATTATTCATTTTATATATGATATTTAAAGTTATTTAATTATTTATCAATAATGTTCTAAAGTTATTAAATTATATTTTAATAATTGTGTTTAGAATTATTATTATGTTATTATAATTTACTTAAAAGTTTATTATTTTATTAATTATTTTTTACAGTATTACTTTATTAACGTAGTTCAAGGTAAGTAATTGTTTCCTTAAAGGTGTTTTTAAAAAATAAATTATTTTTTGAAAGGCATTTAAAAATAATAAAATTTTTATTTAAAAGGAATCATTTTAAATGGAAAGCTTTATATAAAGGTCTTTATGTAATAAAAGAATTTATTAAAAGAGTTTATAAATTTGAAAGAGATTTTGGAATTGGAAAAGGAGTTCGCTTTTTTAAATGGTTTTACAGATTTAAAAGGGGAAGTTTTATAAATGGGTATTCGGAGATTTATAAAAGAGTATTTTATAAATAGATTTGGAGGTTTATAAAAAGTATTATAATCAAATTTGGAGATTTATAAAGGAGATATTTATAAAATAAAAGAGATTTATAAAAAGGAATAGTGTTTTAGGTTATCGTTATCTCTGTTTTAAATGACATTGGGTTTTGATCCATTTAATATGATTTTGAAATAAGAAATCTTTCTTTAATGTTTTATAATTATACTTATACAATTTTATAAATATATATGGGAAGTTTTTCCAAGTTTTAATGTAAAATGGTTTGTGAATATACTTATATCGGTGTGATAGGTATATGAATATTTTAGTAAATATCTGGAAGATGGTTTCAAATTGATGTAAGATTAACTTAAGAGAATTAGTGGTTTCTATTAGAAATGTAATCTCTTGTTTGAATGTTTGTTTAATTGATGATTAAATAACCGACTATCCACAACTTTTCCTAGAATAAATAAACCTTCTTAATTTTGATGGTAGGGAAGTATTCTCTCCCTACTAAAGCCGAAGGATATATAGAAATATCTTGGAGAAACATAGGTATTGTATGGTACAGTTACCATCGATGGTGCTACAAAGTATGTGTAAACTCGTTTTGTTCTCCTAGAATAAATGATAAGGAAATCCATCTGCATAAATGGTTAGGAGGTGATCTCTGCTCTTATGTATTGTTTGATTATTTCAAAAGAACCAAAGTTGAGTTTACCAGAATTAACGATTCAGTTTTGGGGCGACCAATAAGCGGAAAGAGTGTACTTATATGGGATGACTCTATACCGTAACTACTCCAAAACCATATGCATGTTCTATGTTTTGGAAGGGGTTTGAGACGATGGAATCAGGCTATTGAAGTGCAAGGGCTACTTGCTACTAATCTTGAGGGTGATTCCAAAATGGATGTAATAGAAGAGTGCCGTCGGTTTGTTCTTATCCTGAACAACTTGTATGGATGAATACTAGCATTGAGTTGATGCCTGGAAGGAAGTGTTAGTATTCCAAGTGGGAATTGCTAAGAGGAAAAGGTAAAGCATGACCTCACAAGCCTCACAACCCGAGAATGGCAAAAGTAGGGGATGCAACAGGGCTATGTGGGTAGCTCCTATTAGGAGAATCATTCCTCTATCTAGATTGGTTCCCTCAGAGTTGCTATGCACGTAGGAACCTAAGGGCAAATTAAGGCAGCCTCGATGTCTAAGGTGATGTAATTTGGTCTGTCATGTTAAAGGGGCAGCCGGCTCTGTGTACCAGAGGTGCAACGGTTACAGCCTTAGGTACAATTTTCTAGACACGTACTTTCGGAAGGTAGTCCGTTACCTTGCCATGTTGGTATCCATTTCCTTATATGAGCCTTAGGGTTTTGATTGTAGAACCTAGTATGTTGGAATGTAATTAATATAACCATTTCGACTATGATTCACTATTTATTTTAAAACCCTAGACATTATTATAGTATCACTAGATTTTATAATAAAAATGGTTTGGTTATCGTAAGGTAAAAACCCATCCTTATTTATGTGCGGTGTGTTCTTAGAAGGTACCTTTTATTTTGAAAGGGTTTCAAATATAGTAATCAATATTATAGATTCAAGTTTGTCCCGTTGGTTTTACCAGACTGACATGAGCGTTGTTTTCCTATAATGCTTGGATCAGCCCGAGCATATTTTGTATATTTAGGTGGATGCTTTAAAGCTTTCAAGGGATAAGCTGGATTCTCCAAGACGTATTCACATATCTTATATTCTTTCGCTGTTTTATTTTCTTGATTTCTGTTTGTATTTATTAGCAATTATAAGGAAATATTATTATTACTGTCCGGGGCTGATGATAGGCTAGCATATTTTGATTGTGTTATGTATGTATAGTAAAGATGATTTCTACTCATAAGATCTTGTGTATATTATATTTTTTTCTCTCATCAAGATGTGGGAATCTATTCGGTCTTTTCTTTTTGTCACCCAAATAATTTGTCTTTCTAGCACTTGGATATATGACACGTGAATACCATGGATGTGTGTCGATTTCTAAGGGTCGAAAAGGCAGCCGATACATGTTAATTATGCTTAATAACCAAAGAGTCTCGAAAGCAGTTGGAGTGATTATGATTTGTGTGTTATTGGATTTGATCCAAGAAATGATACAAAAGTATTATTCAATAAGCATCAGAGTTAAGAAAATATTTTGATGGAGAAATAAAGTAGTTTATATTTCAGTCAATACGTAGAGGAAGCATGTGTTTACAAGAAAGAATATTGATAAGTGCTAAAAATTTTTGTAACTATAAGTAAATAATGAATTTACTATTGTTAATGATGTACTCGTATTAAAATCATTTCAGTTTTGTTGTTTAATTCTTGGTTTAGGATATGAAAATACATCTTTTATAATCAGTGTAAATGGAAGTTGCTAATGACCCAGGAAGATATATGTAAACACCATATTAAATTGTTAAATATGGAACATGTAAGATGCATTTATTTTGCATTAGCAATAGAAATTGTCATACATGCTATATTGTCTATAATACCGCATTTCACTTATGTATATGATACACAAAGCAAGTATCAAATCTAAATTAAGATCAATAAATGATAGTTTAGAATTCACTCTAATATTTATCAAATAATAAAGAATTTTTTACGGAAATAATGAACACCTTATGAAGGAATGTGTCGACTCGAACTTCAAAAGCGATATCGAGTATAGTATGTCAATCCTAAGTTCATGTTCAATCTTATGTTAAGGACTTTAAGTTATAAATGTTGTGGTTGATTTAGCTAAATGCTAAGTATATCACCTTGAATAAGCAATGCAATAAAAGAAGTGTAAATAAATGCACAAATTTATAACTGAGCTAGAGGTGATTCTAAATATTGAGAATCCCATACATTGTTATCTGTTGACAATGCAGCAGTGCTATTCATAAAAGATCCTAGAGCACACTAAAGTCAAAAGATGTAACAACCCACATATTTTACGATTGTATATTTAAATGTTTTATTTAAATATAGCATCGTTAGTCGGATTTAAGTCCAAAATGTCACTTTTTGCAAACAGTCGAATTGGGACTTGAGACCACTTCCATTGAGTCCAAAATGGTGTTTGCAACCTTTTTAAGTATAAACATCGGTATGTTTGGAGTTGAGTGAAATTTTGATATTTTCATTTAGGGCTTTGGGTTTGGGTTTCAGCCCACCAACCCATCTAATACCCTAACACTCCACTAAACTCCTCTTCATTCACTCATTCCTTTTCCTAACACTCTAGCTCAAGAGAAATGGGGGAAAAAGATTGGAAATAGAAATTCCAAACCCTAGTTTGATTTGGAAACACAAGTTCTTGCTCCAAAATCAAAGAGAAGCTTAAGTAAGCATCCTCTTCATCTTCTCGATCTCTATCTCTCTTCAATTTCAGAAATTCCTAATCTCTAACTTAGGAAATATTTGCTTATTACTTAGATTGGAGCTTCTTGAGTTGAGATTGAAGAGGAATTAGTCTCTCCTTTGTTTTAAAAGCTTCTCACTTGTGTTTTGAGTTTAAAAGGCGAGTTCGTTAACTCATTTCTATGTCTATAGCTTTCATTGTTGTTAGGTATGAATTCCTAACAACTATTCATGTTCATTTGCTTTTGATTTGGATTGATTTTGTGAATTTTCCAATTATTGGTTTTTGAAGTCCAATTTTGTGAAAATCCTTTTAAGGATGTTTGAACACGTTTTTGGGGTGTTTCGAAGAGCCATACAAGGCTGGGTTGTCGCTTGGCATAAATCCTTTGTCTTCGTTGCTCGTTCGTTCGCCTTCGGTTAGGATTTTGCCCAACTTGGGGGCTAGGCTGATAATGTTGTAGAAGCAGGTTCAGTCGACTAAACCAGGAGGTCAGTCGACTGAACCAGGGGACAGAAAATGCTCTGTACCTGTATCAGTCGACTGACCTTATGGGTCAGTCGACTGACCTGGAAACCGAAAGTTTCCAGGCATAGTATCAGTCGACTGACCACCTGGTTCAGTCGACTGATCTGCTTGTCTCAGCCCAATTTGCCTATTTTGTATGGGTTTCCAATTTTAATCGATTCATGTTGATCCGATTTGTTGTTATCATTTGTATCGACTTTGATGACTTCATTTTCGGGATTTTCGGGAATATCCAATTTGATGGATTCGGTATCGATTTCTATGGTTTTAATTCACGTCGTCGAATGTGGATTTTGGTGATTGATTGTTTCTACAATCATTTCTATGATTTGTCACTTTGAAATATAAAGGTTTTCTATACTAGTAGTAAATATCCAAAATCTTTCACAAAGATGATTACAACTCTATTTTTAATGCAAATCTCATTTATAAAACCGTTTTCCAATCTATTAGTATATACAAACCTTTACCTCATTCGTATGAGAAATCTAATTAAACGGCTTAGCAAAACAAGTGGTATGAAACGCTTGTGTTTACTTTGTCGGTTAATTCTTAGACTTTTTCAATTGAAATCTTGTGACAATTTTCGAGAGGAAATCTACAATTTGTTCGTAAATATTTAAGTTAAGCCAGTGGTTATGGGACATGAAGCTAAACTCATTTATTTACTAACATAGTGTAATCGACACTTCTTATTGATCAATGGTGATCATTTTATGATTTAGACTAGCGATGTGCGATGTCTCTTTGTCCGCGTGGGGGACTATACCCCGTTCTGTTGAGCTTCGTCTCCTTTTTATGGGCTAGCGACCCATGGTCTTTGGACCATTCGTGGGGCATTCGGCTCGATAAGTCGGTGCATGGAGTGTATCTTTTTAGGTGCATCGATGTCCGACTAGGCATGGGTTGTACCTTTATAGGTGCATCGATGTTCGACTAGGCATGGGGCGTATCTTTTTAGGTGCGTCGATGTCCGACTATACATGGGGCATATATTTTTAGGTGCGTCGATGTTTGATTATGCATGGGGCGTATCTTTTTAGGTGCGTCGATGTTCGACTGTGCATGGGGCATATCTTTTTAGGTGCGTCGATGTTCGGTTCATGGGATAGCGTCTCATTTGTGATACACGTTTTGGTGAGTTTTCATGCTCCCGTTTGTGATAGGCCTCCCCCTTTGTGATTTCTGGATTTCTGGTTGACGATTTCTAGAATTTGCGTTTCACCAATTTTCGTGGATTGGCATTGATATGTTTTGTCAATATTTGTGTTTTGGCGAATTATTTAAAGAATATGACATTCTTTTTGGTGTTTGAGAATATTTGAGATGTTGTATGATTTTTGTTGTTATCTGATGTATACTTGTCACAGTATGGCATTATTGTTATCATACGTTTTAGTTATATCTCTTATCCTATATCATTTTATCTGATATTTATAGCTAGACTGATCCATTTATTATTTTCTTCTTAAATAATACTCGGGTCAGACCGAGGTATTTCGGGTGCTTCTACTTGACTTCTTATCAGGGTCCGTCACCTGACTTTTGGCTAACTACTTTAGCTTAGTAGTATTTGTTGTTATACATTCGAGATAGAGACTCCTTAATGTATACTTTTTCTTTTGTCTAGCACTTGTATCTATTCTTTTATGATGTAGTGGATCTAGTTTGACCACTATTTTGATGAACACTTTTATGTGTTATATTCATATCTGTTTCTGCCTTTGTGATATGAATGTCTGGGACTGATTTGTGTTATGTTTATTTCTATATTTGTTTCTGAAGTCCACATAGCCACTGTGTGGTAGCTTTGAGTTTGTATTTGATATGTCGGATTTCCTCTTGAAATGAAATGTAAGTTATATTATCTGACATATCGGTACTCGCACAAAGCAATTACACAGATGGTCGCTCCTCAACAGCCTTATTCTTCGTGGTAGTCAATAGCATTACCCCGTAGTGTCCTTGGCTAGTGTGAGTATAGAGGTGGGGTGTCACAGCTTGGTATCAGAGCCAAACTTCGGAACAATGTAGAATAATCTAGCATGGATCATTGTCCTAAGTCTTTCTTAGGAATCGTGCCATAGGATTTAATTCGAGTCTTCGTACCGTTATATCCTATTTCTTTTTATGATGCCTTGTTTTATCAAGCAAGTTTGTTTGATATTCATTTTCTGAATTACCTTTTTCCTCTTCTTTCTTTCTTAAAGAAGTGAAATGATTAGACCAAACCGTCCCAGCACCGGTCAATCTAGTGCTACTCCTCAGGATGGAGTATTTATGTCTGCTCAACAACTTTTAGATCTTGTGAACAATGCCCAAGCTGTTGGACCCGTTCCAACGCCTACTCACCCTAAATCCGGGTTTTCACGCTTGTGTAGAGATTATACCGCTTTGGGTGGAAGGCCATTCAAGGGTTTCGAAAACGTTATAGAAATCCAAGCTTGGCTTAGATCATGCGATTGCATCTTTTCCCGCATGAATCTTGTGGATTTACATCGAGTCCAAGTGGCTTCTAGCATGCTTTAAGAAAGAGCATTAGATTGGTATGAGCTTTTGATCTCTGAAATTATTAAAGCGGATCTTACTTAGGAGCAATTCCGGGAAAGATTCGAATTGAAGTTTGTGCCGAAGGCGGAAAAAGTAACTTTAGCCCGACGTTTTATTGACTTTGTTCACCAATCTTCTGTGACGGATTACGTCGCATCTTTTGAATCTCTTTCTAAATATGGGGTCGAGTATATTAATACCCCATTGAAGAAAAACCAGAGGTTCGTTTATGGGTTGACCAAGAACCTCAAAAAGCCCTTACTTCTGAAACTAGAAGTTTCTTTTGATCAGCTTGTAGATATCGCTCTTCGGCTTGAAGAGGCCGATAGAAAAAGTGATGTTGAAGTTGTGCGTGCCAAACAGAACTTCAACAATAACATGAAAAGGCCTATTAAGTTCAAAGGCCCCAATCCCAAAAAGAAAGGGAAGCAAGAAACTTCGGTAGCAAAGACTCCTACCACTAGTCGTGGACGATGCTACAATTGTGGGTCTACGGACCACTATGCAAATGAGTGCCCAAAACCATTTTTTTGTCATTATTGCAAAAGTTTGGGCCATCTTATATCTACATGTCCCGTACTCCAAAGTAGGAGAGAAGGAAAGCTAAATGTTGTGCAAGCCCCTAGTAACACTTCTCTTGGTCAAGGTATTTTCTATCCTTGATGGCACTATTTTATTTCGTGATCTTCCTATTTGAATTTATTTTGATTCGGGTGCATCTCACTCTTTTATATCCAAAAGAAAAAACTTGTTACTTTTTCTTTAAATATTATGGGCTTGATGACTTCACTGAGAATTGCGAATCCGGTTGGTGGATCCGCAACACTCAGTTTACTTTGTAAAGATGTCGAGATTATTTTATGTGATTCTTTCCGAGCCGATTTGCATGTTATGCGTTACTTAGGCTTCGGAATTGATTTTTTGGGAAAGGATTGGCTTAATCATATGAAGCCCATATCCTATGTCCTGGGCGGACTATCCATCTTTGACATTCTCAATCTGTTAATCAGATTTCTATTGTTCTTAATGATTTTGATTTCCAAATTCGGTGGTATGATATTAATTCTTTAAACCTACGTGATGAGGAGAATGTTATTTCTCTCATTCAAGTAGTTTGTGAATTTTTTGGTATATTTGAGCTTGTCTTAGGATTATCACCTAAGCAATCTATTGAGTGGTGCTAAGGTCTTTTCAGCTCAACCTTGCCACCGGTTTTCATCAGCTACGAGTTGTGACGGGTAGCATTCTACTTACCGCATTCCGCACTCGTTATGATTCTTATGAGTGGTTCGTTATGTGATTTGGTTTGACGAATCTTCTACCTTATTTCATCCATCTTATGAATCGAGTATTCTACGAATATCTCGATGAGTTTATCCTTGTATTTATTGATTATGGATGAAAAAAACAATTTAAAATTTGAAAATCTTTTTAATAAGATATTTATAAGTATGATTGGATTTTGCTCTTAAAACGAGCAAAGAATATTTGTAAAATTTTTAAGAGACATGTTTATCATATGGAAGATGATTTTGTGTTGTTTTGCCCATTGAGTGCTTTAAGAATTCTGGTCGATGCGCTTGATCAACGTTATCGATAGGAATCTCCTAAACACTATAATGAGACAGTCATACACAATAAATTGACTTGTAAAAAGTAAATTTTTCTAAAAAGACGATTACATAAAGTTAATTATAATTTTGAATATCTTAGCTTTTTGGGAAAGAGGATCGATTAAAAGAACTCTTTTCCGATGCTTTTATTCTTGCGATTCCCGAACGGAACCAAGACTTTATTGTTTGTACCGATGCTAGTCGTATTGGTTTGGGTGTCATTCTCTTGCAAAGGGAATGTGTTATCACATATGCTTCTTGACAATTAAAGCTTGTCGAGACTATATGTGCCATCCATGATCTAGTGCTTGCGGCCATTGTTTTCGCTCTTAGAATTTGGCGGCATTATCTTTTGGGAGAGAAATTTGCTCTCTACACCGATCGTAAATCTTTGAAGTATTTATTTTCTCAAAAGGAACTTAATTTGTGTCAACAACGTTGGCTCGAGTTCCTTGCATCTTATGACTTTGATATTCTTTATACTCCCGGAAAGGGCAATTGAGTTGCCGATGTCCTTAGTCGTAAGCAACAATCGGTTGTTTCTATGATGATATCCGAATGGAATGATCTCGAGACTTTGTCCACTTGTGAGATTCGAGGTCGTGAATCCAATTCATGTTCATCGCTTGTTTTGTGTAGCCTTAAGGTTCATCCTTCTCTTTTGGACTATACCTCTTTTGGCTGAACTCTATGTCAAAGGAATTGTTAAATTGCATGGACTTCCTACTTCAATTGTTAGCGATCGTGATCCATTATTTTACTAGTGGATTTTGGTAAGGTCTTCAAAAGCTTTGGGAACAAAGCTTAATTCTAGCACCGCTTATCATCCTCAATCCGATGGACAAATAGAGCGTGTGAATCAAACTCTTGAAGATCTCCTTCGTGCATGTGTTCTTGATTTTGGTGGAAGTTAGGAAGATCATAATTCTCTTGTTGAGTCTTCCTATAATAATAGCTTCCAATCTAGTATTGGTATGGCACCTTTCGAGGTACTCTACGGAAGGCCATGCCGATTTCCTTCATGTTGGCTTGAAGCCGGTGAGAAGCTGGTTTTAGGCCCAGAATTTATTGGTGTTCATTTGTGTTTCACCTATGAGGGGTGTTGTGCATTTCAGTCAATCGGGAAAGTTAGCACCTCGATATGTTGGTCCATTTCCCATCACCGAACGTATTGGTTCCGTGGCTTATCGCCTTTTATTATCGGCTCAGTTTTCTGCTATTCATGACGTATTCCAGTCTCTTAACTATGGAAATGCCTTCGTGATTCCGATTCTATTCTTGAGCCCGGTGTAATTGAAGAAATTGAAGTTTCACCAAATTTGACTTATGAGCAACATTCTATTCATATCATTACTTCGATGGTTAAACGCCTTCGAAATAAAGATGTTCTTCTTGTGAAAGTTCAATGGTCCTCAAATCCTAAGGATTGCTCTTGGGAATCTTGAGAATTCATCGAGTAAACACATCCAGACTTACTCTTTCGTGCTCTTTAAGGTGAACTTCTTATTTCAAATTTTCTTTTGTCTTAAATTTCTTTTATGGTTGTTACTCTTTATTTTCTTCTTAAGTATTGCGAGGACGTAATTTCTTTAAGGAGGGGAGTCTGTAACAACCCGCATATTTTACGATTGTATATTTAAATATTGCATCGTTAGTCGAATTTAAGTCCGAAATGTCACTTTTTGCAAATAGTCGAATTGGGACTCGAGACCACTTCCATTGAGTCCAAAACGGTGTTTACGACCTTTTTAAGTATAAACATCGGTATGTTTGGAGTTGAGTGAAATTTTGATATTTTCATTTAGGGCTTTGGGTTTGGGTTTCAGCCCACCAACCCATCTAATACCCTAACACTCCACTCAACTCCTCTTCATTCACTCATTCCTTTTCCTAACACTCTAGCTCAAGAGAAATGGGAGAAAAAGATTGGAAATAGAAATTCCAAACCCTAGTTTGATTTGGAAACACAAGTTCTTGCTCCAAAATCAAAGAGAAGCTTAGGTAAGCATCCTCTTCATCTTCTCCATCTCCATCTCTCTTCAATTTTAGAAATTCCTAAACTCTAACTTAGGAAATATTTGCTTATTAGCTTAGATTGGAGATTCTTGAGTTGAGATTGAAGAGGAATTGGTCTCTCCTTTGTTTTAAAAGCTTCTCACTTGTGTTTTGAGTTTAAAAGGTGAGTTCTTTAACTCACATCTACGTCTATAGCTTTCATTGTTGTTAGGTATGAATTCCGAACATCTATTCATGTTCATTTGCTTCTGATTTGGATTGATTTGGTGAATTTTCCAATTTTTGGTTTTTGAAGTCCAATTTTGTGAAAATCGTTTTATGGATGTTTGAACATGTTTTTACGGTGTTTCGAAGAGCCATACAAGGCTGGGTTGTCGCTTGGCATAAATCCTTAGTCTCCATTGCTCGTCCGTTCGCCTCCGGTTAGGATTTTGCCCCACTTGGGGGCTAGGATGATAATGCTGTAGAAGCAGGTTCAGTCGATTGAACTAGGAGGTCAGTCGACTGAACCAGGGGACAGAAAATGCTTTGTACCTGTATCAGTCGACTGACCTTATGGGTCAGTCGACTGACCTGGAAACCGAAAGTTTCCAGGCATAATATCAGTCCACTGACCACCTGGTTCAGTCAACTGATCTACTTGTCTCAGCCCAATTTGCCTATTTTGTATGGGTTTCCAATTTTAATCGATTCGTGTTGATCCGATTTGTTGTTATCATTTGTATCGACTTTGATGACTTCTTTTTCGGGATTTTTGGGAATATCCAATTTGATGGATTCGGTATCAATTTCTATGGTTTTAATTCACGTCGTCGAATGTTGATTTTTGTGATTGATTGTTTCTACAATCATTTCTATGATTTGTCACTTTAAAATATAAAGATTTTCTATACTAGTAGTAAATATCCAAAATCTTTCACAAAGAAGATTCCAACTCTATTTTTAATGCAAATCTCGTTTATAAAACCGTTTTCCAATCTCTTAGTATATACAAACCTTTACCTCATTCGTATGAGAAATCTAATTAAACGGCTTGGCAAAACAAGTGGTATGAAATGCTTGCGTTTAAATTATCGGTTAATTCTTAGACTTGTTCGATTGAAATCTTGTGACAATTTTCGAGAGGAAATCTACAATTTGTTCGTAAATATTTAAGTTAAGCCTGTGGTTATGGGACATGAAGCTAAACTCATTTATTTACTAGCTTAGTGTAATCAACACTTCTTATTGATCAATGGTGGTCATTTTATGATTTAGACTAGCGATGTGCGATGTCTCTTTGTCCGCGTGGGGAACTACACGCCGTTCTGTTAAGCTTCATCGCATTTTTATGGGCTAGCGACCGATGGTCCTTAGACCGTTCATGGAGCATTCGGCTCGATAAGTCGGTGCATGGGGTGTATCTTTTTAGGTGCATCAATGCCCGACTAGGCATGGGTTGTATCTTTTTAGGTGCATCGATGTTCGACTAGGCATGGGGCGTATCTTTTTAGGTGCGTCGATGTCCGACTATACATGGGGCATATCTTTTTAGGTGCGTCGATGTTTGATTACGCATTGGGCGTATCTTTTTAGGTGCGTCAATGTTCGACTGTGCATGGGGCGTATCTTTTTAGGTGCGTCGATGTTCGGTTCATGGGATAGCATCTCATTTGTGATACACGTGTTGGTGAGTTTTCATGCTCCCGTTTGTGATAGGGCTCCCCATTTGTGATTTCTGGATTTCTGGTTGATGATTTCTAGAATTTGTGTTTCACCAATTTTTGTAGATTGGCATTGATATGTTTTGTCAATTTTTTTGTTTTGGTGAATTATTTAAAGAATATGACAATCTTTTTGGTGTTTGAGAATATTTGAGATGTTGTATGATTTTTGTTGTTATCTGATGTATACTTGTCACAGTATGGCATTATTTTTATCATACGTTTTAGTTATATCTCTTATCCTATCTCATTTTATCTGATATTTATAGCTAGACTGATCCGTTTATTATTTTCTTCCTAAATAATACTCGGGTCAGACCAAGGTATTTCAAGTGCTTCTACTTGACTTCTTATCAGGGTCCGTCACTTGACTTTTGGCTAACTACTTTAGCTTAGTAGTATTTGTTGTTATACATTTGAGATAGAGACTCCTTGATGTATACTTGTTCTTTTGTCTAGCACTTGTATCTATTCTTTTGTGATGTAGTGGATCTAGTTTGACCACTATTTTGATGAACACTTTTATGTGTTGTAACAACCCGCATAGTTTACGATTGTATATTTAAATATTTTATTTAAATATTTCATCATTCGTCGGAATTTAGTCCGAAAAGCTACTTTTTGCAAACAGTCGAATTGGGACTTGAGACCACTTCCATTGAGTTAAAAATGCAGTTTGCGACCTTTTTGAGTATAAGCTTCGATATGTTTGGAGTTAGAAGGATTTTTCTACTTTTTCACTTTGGACTTTTGGTTTGGTTCGGCCCATTTGCCCAATTCTGGTTTCATTTACTCAAGCTCCACTCCCTCTCCTCTTTATTACTTCACTTTCATTTCCTAACACTTAAGCTTCATCAAAATTGGAGAGTGGAATGGGAAATTAAAACTCCAAGCCCTAGTTCATTTGCAAATCCTTCTTCTAGCTCCAAATTCAAAGAGAAGCTATTGGTAAGCATCCTCTTCATCTTCTCCAACTCATTCTCCTTTCAATTTCAGAAATTCCCTAAATCTAATTTAGGAAATGTTTCTCTTTTAAGCTTAGATTCAAGCTTGTTGAGTTGGAATTGAAGAGTGATTGTCCTTGCCTTGCTCTATAGCTCCTTCTTCATTGATTTTGTGAAAAGGTGAGATTTTTATCTCACATCTATGACTATAATTATCTTTGGTTGTTGGGTATGAATTCCTAATACTTCTTCATGTGCATTTACCCTTGATTTGGATTTGTTTTGTGAATATTCCAATTTTTGGTTTTTGAAGTCAAATTTGTGTGTAAATCCTTTTATGGATGTTTGATCATGGTTTGGTAATGCATCGAAGAGCTTATAGGGCCGGGTCGTCTATTGGCATAAACCCTTAGCACCCGTTGCTCGTCCGATCACGATTGTTGGATGTTCGCCCCACAATGGGGCTAGACTGAAAATGCTTCTGGAGCAGGTTCGGTCGACCGAACCAGGGGTTCGGCCGACCGAACCGGAAAAACAGAATGTCTTGGAAGCAGGTTCGGTCGACCGAACCAGGGGTTCAGTCGACCGAACCAGACCCAGGAAATTGCATGGGTCTATATCGGTCGACCGACCCCCTAGTCCAGTCGACCGACCTGCTCATCTCAACCTACCTAATTATTTTGTTCTGATTTCCAGCGTTTATCGATTCAAGGTTATCCGATTTGTTTTTATCTTTTATTACCTACCGTGATGACTTCTTTTTCGGGATTTTTATGGTTATCCATTTTTGATGGATTTGGTATCGATTTTGTTGGAATTGATTCACGTCTTCGGATGTGAATTTTTGATGGTTGATTGTTTCTACAATCATTTCTATGACTTGTCACTTTAAAAATACAAAGGTTTCTATACTAATAGTAAATATTCAAACTCTTTCACAAAGATGATTTCAACTCTATTTTTAATACAAAGTTCGTTTATAAAACCGTTTTCCAATCTATTAGTATATACAAACCTTTACCTCATTCGTATGAGAAAATCTAATTAAACGGCTTAGCAAAACAAGTGGTATGAAACGCTTGCGTTTACTTCGTCGGTTAATTTATGGACTTGTTCGATTGAAACTCTTGTGACAATTTTCGAGTGGAAATCTACAATCTGTTCGTAAATATTTGAGTTAAGCTAGTGGTTATTGGACATGAAGCTAAACTCTTATATTTACTAACTTAGTGTAATTGACACTTCTTGATGATCGATAATGATCATTTTATGGTTTAGACTAGCAATGTGCGATGTCTCTTTGTCCGCACGGAGGATTATACCTCATTTTATTGAGCTTCGTCTCATTTCCTTGTGGGCTAGCGACCCATGTGCTTTTAATGTGTTTCGACTCATTGGATGTACCGTTTGTACTAAATCGATGTCTCGGCTTTTCGATTCATTGGACGTACCGTTTGTACTGCGTCGATGTTCTGAATTGTTTTGTGTTTCGATTCATTGGATGTACCATTTGTACTACATCGATGTCTCAGCTTTTCGATTCACTGGACGTACCATTTGTACTGTGTCGATGTTCCGAATTGTTTTGTGTTTCGATTCATTGGATGTACCGTTTGTACTACATCGATGTCTCGGCTTTTCGATTCATTGGACGTACCGTTTGTACTGCGTCGATGTTCCGAATTGTTTTGTGTTTCGATTCATTGGATGTACCATTTGTACTACATCGATGTCTCGGCTTTTCGATTCATTGGACGTACCGTTTGTAATGCGTCGGTGTTCCGAATTGTTTGTGATACACGTGTTGGTGAGTTTTCATGCTCCCGCTTGGGATTGGCCATCCTTTTCTTGTGATTTCTGGATTTCTAATTATTGATTTCTGGGATTTATGTTTCACCACCTTTTTCAGTTGGCATTGATATGTATGTCATTTATTGTGGCTTAGTGAATTAAATTAAGAATATGACATTCTTTTTAATCTTTGAGAAGATTCTTGTGATATTGATTAATCTCTGGATTGATTTTCGATTAGATACTTATCACAGTATGGCTTTATGGTTATCATACGTTTTTGTCATATCTCTTATTCTATATCACTTTATCTGATATTTATAGCTAGACTGATCCGTTTATTATTTTCTTCTTAAATAATACTCGGGTCAGACTGAGATTTTACAGGTGCTTCCTCATGACTTCTTATCTGGGACTATCATCTGACTTTTGGCTAACTACTTAGCATTGTAGTTTTTGGTTGTATACATTCGATATATTGACTCATTAATGTATACATATTCTGTTGCCTAGCACTTGTATCTTTTCTTTTGTGATATTGTGGATCTTATTTGACCACTACTCTGATGTACACTTTCATGTGTTATATTCATATCTATTTCCACCTTTGTGATATGAATTGTCTGTGACTGATTTGTGTTATGTTTATTTCTATATTTGTTTCCGAAAAAATATATATCCAATGTGTGGTAGCTTTGAGTTTGTATCGGTATGTCGGATTTCCTTTTGAGATGATATGTAAGATATATTTTCTGACATATCGGTGCTCGCACCAAGCAATTACACAGATGGTCGCCCCTCAACAGCCTTATTCTTCATGCTAGTCGACGGCATTACCCTGTAGTGTCCTTGGCTAGCGCGAGTATAGAGGTGGGGCGTCACATGTGTTATAGTCATATATGTTTCCGCCTTTGTGATATGAATGTCTATGACTGATTTGTGTTATGTTTATTTCTATATTTGTTTCCGAAGTCCACATAGCCACTGTGTGGTAGCTTTGAGTTTGTATTTGATATGTCGGATTTCCTCTTGAAATGAAATGTAAGTTATATTATCTCACATATCGGTACTCGCACAAAGAAATTACACAGATGGTCGCTCCTCAACAGCCTTATTCTTCGTGCTAGTCAACGGCATTACCCCGTAGTGTCCTTGGCTAGTGTGAGTATAGAGGTGGGGCGTCACAAAAGACATACTCGGAAATGTTTTGAATAATCAACGTCGGAGAGAGTTGGTTGATAGAGCCGATAATGAAAATAATTTTGCATGCCTGTTTACTAAGGGATTGGCCCGATTAGTTTTTGTAAAGACCTATCAAAGTTGCAGGAACAAGATTCCATAATTGACCCCAAGTGCAAGTGAAAGATTCATAGAGTTAGGTGCATGACCTAGGGTCGCCTATGTAATTTATTACATATATCTAACATGATAACCAATCTTGTTTAAAGTACAATGTGTTTTCTTTCTATTATATAATTATTATACTAATATTAATTAAGTATATAATTTAATGTACATTAAATAAGAAATTCCTTTAATGATATGTTATATGATAGTAATTACAGTCTGTTGTAATCATAAAAAATTTATCATATTAAAATGACATAATGTTTTAAATATTCCTAATAAAGATATTTCGAGAAAGTCTTCTGTTGAGACTATGGAATGTAAAGATCTCCAAATGTTAGGCAGTATTACATGTGATTTTTAGAGAGATCAAGAGGCTACGTACATATAGTTATTGGATAATTATGGAATGACTCACTCAAGAGTTCTCTATTGGTTAATAAATCGAAGATCAAATAGACAATCTCGAAGTGATAATGTTATATAGCTTCGACTTGAGAATACTATGGAAATTCGATATGGATGCTCCACTTTGATTAAAATTATATCAGGACAGACATCTATCGAAGAACTATAATTAGGTTAGAGTTGATGTGAAACACTATTCAATAGAGAATTCGTCCTGTCAGTTATATATGGTTAGTATCACAGTCAACTTTAGTCAACTAAAAGACAAAGTCTTTGGCCAGAGTAATATTATTAATAATAATTTAATTATTGAATCAAGGATTTTTTTTGGAATTACGAAGTTAAATGTGGACGATGTTGGAATTTTACACTAGTCCGAACAAAGGTTTTTCACTCGATTCTTGATGGCGAACACTTGACAATATTCTTAATATGATTACAAAGTTTTCAATCATTATATATGGCTATGTAAGGAGAATATAGGTTTCTAATCAAGGAACCTAATTGAAGTCTGTAATAGAGATGTCAAGCAATCTATACAAGTTTGGAATTGAAAATTATGTGATCGAGCAAGTGATTAAATTTGATATTGTGTACGGACGATCCATGTACAACGTACGGGTTTTAGTATATGCATACTATGTTTTATTAGCTTATGGAGAGTTTAGGTGATGACTCTTCAATTTCCTATGAGGTAGCATGAATAATCGTCTAAGTAGTAACCAGAGATTGTTGAGCGTAAGGTAAGCTTAGTAGTTGTTTATCGTCCTTGTCAGATTAGAAGAGTTTTGAACTTAGTCAAACCATATGAAGTGTTTATTAATGTTTTCAATACTATTAGGTATTGCTATGTGATTATGTCTTTTGTACTCATGTTGGAATTTCGAGGATGAAATATTCTAAGTGGGGGATAAGGTAACAACCCAGAATTTCATGCATTTCATATTTAAATATCTGAATTTTAAATATTTGAATCTTGGATTAAATGTTATTAAAATGATTTAATAACCCTATTATTTCCATTTCAAATCATACGTAACAATGAAAAACCAATTTGGAAAAATATTTAAAAATAAATACTTTGAAGAAACATCGATAATGTGATCGAAAATCGTTTTATCAGTAAATAGCTTTTTAACCGTCAGAAGTTGTTCGGATTTTTGTACATACACTTATTTTGCTTAGGAAATCAATAATATGAAATAAAAGTATTTTTCCATTTATCTAAAAGAAAATGTGATCATGCAATTGGTGATGTCATTTGGTAGATATTTGTGTGTAAAGGTAAAAGAGTAATTTTCTAAAGAGAGATTTTTCCTTAGGAAATGAGGTGTAAAGGTGGAATGTGAGGAGGACGCTCCTTTGTGACCTTTCATGCAGGGTAAAAGATGGTAATGACCTCTTGTTCAAACCTGTAAATACACACTTATGGTTAAGGCTAATCACTTTTTACAAATTTAGAAAACGTTGGAAGTGGATTAGCACTAATCCACTTTGTTCTTCACTAACTTCCTCTAATTAACTCAAATCTCTTTCAAACTACACCAAAATTTCACCAACACCTTAAAGCACCTTTGGAAGCTTAGATCTAAAGCCAAAGTGGAAGAAAAGTGATGAGTAAGGGGGGATCTAGTTTAAGCTAAGAGCATGAAGCAAAGGGGAAGGAGTTGCTTTGTGATTTTGGTGCTAAATGTTGGATCTTTATGCTTTTGGAGATAGTAGGAAGTGTTATTTGCTTTAGAGTGTTTGAGCATGTGTTTGTATTAGATATATGTAATTTAGCTCACTGTCCTGTTGGTAAATATTTTGTATATATATTGTGTGGTTGAAATATAAAGTTAAAGTGACATTAACTAATTAAAGTTATTGACTTTGGACCCCTCTTGCTTTTGAAAGCAAATTACAACTTTATATTGCATAACATCACTTCTATTACCCTATTAAACATGTGGCATGGCCTTGAATTGATGTTTAAATGGTTATTTGGATTGCTGGTTGAATTGAAATATGTTTGGAAGTGTCTGAAGTAGGAATAGTCGTTATAACCACACTTCGAAATCCCTTAACTTTAACTTGGGTAAATAGAAGATTTATGATCCTAAATTGGTATAACGGGGTTTTTTGTTTTACACACAATATTTGGTGTATGCTGTAGTAAATAAATGGCTTTTAAAGTTATAGAAATTGTGAATCAAAGTTCTGAAGGTTAGAAGCATAATGATTGCCGTGGATGCACTTTCAACATGCCATGTGTTCGACAATCTTCAAAATTAACCTTTCAATGCAACCTAGTGCCTTGTTCCATTTTTGGTAAGTACTATAAGGTTACTTATTATGGGAAAACATGGAAGTTTAAATCATCCATTAACTTGTGAAACAAATTTGCAAAATGTTATAGCAAGAAGAAGGTTGCTATATGAGCACATTGAAATGTCTTGCTTTTGGGACTTTTTGTAATTAATTTGTAAGATTTTCTTAAGGGTTTCTTTGAATATTTAATAATTATTATATGTGTAATTATTACTAAAAGAATTTGAGTTTAAAAGGTTATGAAACTAGTCAAACAAAAGGGCTAAAATTAGAGTAAAAAAGTGGTTATAAATAAACTTTGTAAATATAACTTGTTTTTAGGGATTTTTATAAATAAATGTAAAGGCATCCTTAGGGGTTTCTTTCCATGGTTTTTAAGTTCCCTAAGGTTATGATTTACTGTAAAAATTAAAAGTCTTAAATAATTTTTTTAAGTGGTTAAAACTGGTAGTAAAGATCGTGCATTTCTATATTGTTCTTTAATAAGGACTTTTAACAGCATTTATAAATGTTGTAGCAAGTGGCTTATGGTTTTAAGTGTTTAAAAATGATATATAAATTTGGTACATTTCTCTAATATTTTTAGGGCTTTTTATAACATATTTTTTAGTGTTTTAAATTTGGTTTGTAGTTTAAATATATTTTTATTATTTGTTTATGAATTTTGGAAGTAAAGAAGTTTTATAATATAAAATTTGCTTTTCATTGAATTATAAATTAGTTATTTTCAAGTAATATTTTACATATATATTTAAAACCTATTTAAAATTATTTTTTAAAAGTGTATATATATATATATATATATATATATATATATACTTAAAAGTTTTATAAAGTAATTAACTATGCTTAACACTAAAAGCCTAGGCTTATCTATTTGTGAGTGTTAAGATTGATGTTCGAGCAGGGATAGAAAAAATTGAGCTCTAACCTACCAGCTTTCCTCTAGGCTGAGGAATAGTTAAGTTGGAATGTTGGAAATGTGTTAATCATGTTAATTACTTACTCACATGTGGAGAGATAGTAATATTATACTTGACACTAAAAGCCGACAAGGTAGACTTATCAAGCTGTGATAGCCAAGAATAAAGTGTCTAGAGAAGGCTTTGATATGCAAACAGTGCTCTAACATACTTGGATTCACTCTTAAATGGGGGATAGTATAAGTTGGAATGTTGGAAACGAGTTAAATATACAAACTTTGACTTCTATAAGTTATCGTTTTTAACTGGATAGTCGACTAGTCGACTATCAAACTCAACCAATATAAACTTAGAAAAAGAATGTATTATAGATAAGCATAACTGAAATGATTTGGGGTTTGGAGTGATAATGTTTCAGTAACATTATTATTAAACCTTTTTAAATGGATTTGCGAAAGTACTTAGATCCTTAAAATGGATATTTTGAAGGTAATTTTAAGTATGCAATCTTCTTGGAAAAGAGAGAAAAAGTAAAGGTTTAAAGTAAGAAATTTTGTTAATAATTTGTGAATATACTTTTACCATTGGAGATAAGCATATGAATACTTTTTTAAGTATAGAAAGAGTGCAACTATAGAGTAGAAATTGATAAACGAAGTATTATTAGACAAAAGAAGTTTTACTAAAAAAGAGGTTTTAAGTAATAAAATATTAATTGAATAAAAAGGGGATTAGAAGTCGTTTGTGTGACTTAGTCTAGCTTTGTGTGAATGACCGTGCTTTGTGTTTTACTTGTTTATGGAAAGTATTTATTCATGTATTTAGCACTAAAAGTTCGGAAATGTGATAAGTATACGAGACTTGGTTTCCATATGAGATCGTCTATATTGAACTCGATAGTCGATTAGTCGACTGTTGAACTTGATCGATAATTCATCGAATCAGTTTTGAAGAGATCAGGATCGGTAAATGTTTTATTTACTAAAACCACTTCAAAACTAGCATACAGGTTCTATTTTTTTTAACGATTATGAAGTGGAATGCTATAGAATTGGACTGTCTATCCTATGGTTAAGTCCAAGGGAGAGGTCGGTGTTAGCATTCGTTGGATGACGTATGCTGGGATCCTTTGGCGATCTATGCACAGTTCGAGATGCTAGGATCCTTATGGAGATCCATGGACTGTTCAAGATGTCAGGATCCTTATGGATATCCATGGACTATTCAAGATGCTAGGATCCTTGTGGAGATCCGTTGAATGTTCAAGATGCTTGGATCCTTATGGAGATCTGTATTCTATTCGAGTGATGAAGACTCGTGTGAGTGATGTCGAACATAACCTTGACATCGAAAATGACAGAAAATAGAGTAGAATCATATCCATTGAGGTTTAACTAACCCATAGGGTATCTCAACTCCATATCTAAAGTATGCTTTTGATATGTTGTTCCCAAGAGTTGATGATATTTGAGAGCACGATTGTTTATGTGTAGACCAGCTATGTTCACCTCAATGGTATACGTTATCCATAGATAGAAGGAGCTCAGAGGTAGTTTCTAACCCTTGTCAGGAGGCTGGCCCCGGTTCCTCAACGTAAAATCCTTATGCGATTAGCAGTTTTGTTTGTATACATATCCAATATTGTTGTGGTGTGATTAATGTAAGCATCATGACGATTTTTTGATTTATATTCTTTGCCCTAGACATTATCTATTATATCACCTTATGTACTTATTAGATGAGTGGTCCTTTTGAGGGGATAACTGGTCCTACATTCTGTGTGGTCTCAAAAGTACTGTTATATTTGGTTATATATTTCATGAGTTTCTCATACCAGACTTATGTTTGACATGTGGTTATTGTTTTCCCTAAATTCCTTGTGTGCTTTTTCAAGTAGTCTGAGAAAGGTAGGTTTTTGTTGATGTTCATTGGAGCTTGAGGAGACGAGTTGGATGTTTCACTTACCATAGTATTTTTATTTCCACCGCATTACTATATTGTACATATTTGAGGACATGTTATTGTAACCGTCCAGGATGATGATAGTATTTCTGAAATGCTTCTTATCTTAGAGTGGTGGTTTTGTACTATCTTTTGACATTATATGATATCGTTTCGCTGTGAGATTCTAGTATTGTGTTCCTTCTTTCTTGTTTTTTTTACCCTAACAATCCGCCTTTCCGACACTTGGAAGTTCTACACATGAATACCATGAATGTATTAATGTCGACATTTGAGGGTCGAAAAGGCGGGTCGTTACATACCGTCATTATGCTTTTCATCCATTGCTTTTAGCAACTATCCACACATTAGTTCTAATTCAATAATACCTTCTTAATGTCTCTTTTATCCCTACTCCATTATTTCAAATGTTCCTTATATATGTTTTGCCTCTTCAAAAGACTATACATGGATCTCCTATCTATATTACGATTCCTACATCTTTGAGTATTGAAAAATAGCCATTATAAGTACTCCAACAATTCATGTATTTGAAGGACATAACATTATGGTGATTGTGTTACTGTAGACTAGTTAAAACCGAGGAAAGATCACTACTAGTAGATGACATGTATTTCATCTCACTCGAGGGGAAATTGTGGACCCATGCGATATTTAATGCTTTATCTATTTTCACCATAATATTTTTCTCTAGCCTAGACCACCATAAAAAATTGAAACATTTGATATTAAATTCAGTAAGGCCTACACGAATCTTGCAAAGATTAATTTTCCAGCCCAAATCACCATAAAAAACTAAAACCTTTGATATATAATTCAGTCAGGCCCACACGAATCATACAGAGATCAATTTTACACATCTTATTACTAGGAACTATATTATCGCCTAGTTTATTATTAGCAAGTCCTATAAAATTATAATCACTTATAAGCATCTAGTGATTGAAAATAACAACATTTTTTCCAAGTTATTCAACAGCCCTACCCTTAAATGTTCAAATTTATAGCCATATATGAATGTAAAAGCAAGCACCGGGATATAAGTCCTTCAAAGCTGGACGGTTATATGTTGATCACCCATAGATAATATGGTAGTTCACTTCATAATTCATCAATACCTGGATTCTACATTTGTTATAACATTCCACATTACTTATCATCCTCTAATTATTCTCCAATTGTCTACTTTATAAATCAATTTCATCGGCTTCTAGTTGTTTTCAAGAAGATCCACGCAGCTTGCCTTGCACCTATATACATAACTCCTTACATCCAATTTTCTTAAGGGTTCGTGAATCCCTCTAACATATAACATAGACTATTCATTTAGAGAGTTTGTTACCACTTTTCGGCTCCATTCCCTTATAAGCACCAGTTTTCTTCTCACACCCTTTCTTCTTCTCCAAACTTTCACAGGTTGGGTTGTTCTTCTTAACAAATCAACTTTGACCATATTCGGTTTATTAATATCCCTGGTGAGGTTTGTAGACTCTCGTCTATAGGCTACTGTTTGCAATCATATATGCTTATTGGGCTTCTTAGATTGTTTACAACTAACTGCTCCATGGACTTGATCTTCTGTACATGCACATATTGCACACTATTAAGACTTGAAGAATTTTCTAGTAACAATAAAAACACTAGAGGGTTAGAAGGTTAAAAAAGTATTGAATCGTGGGTTCAATGATGACCCTCCCCCAATATTGGGTGATGTAGGAATAGTTTGGTTGCTGTTGGGCATCATTGTGGCTCTTGGTTTGGTTGTAGTTTAGTGATCAGCATCCACACCTTTCGAGTATGCTCCCCCCAAACCTATGGTGGATTCCTGAGGCCCGCACCGTTAACACTTTTTCTCCATTACGAACCTCGCCGATCCCCTCTGGATTTTCATATTAACCTTCTTCCTTTTGCAACTCACCTCACATACCTCCTTTGTGATTATCTCTGTTGTCCTTATGTTCACCTTCTTCTCTTGACCTACCACAAAAAATGATGCATCATCTCCTTCTGCACACTTTCCTTAGCCATTTCAGTTGCTCTATAGCCTCTTCTATATCCTTGCAATTTTATTAGTCTTTCTAGCTCCTCTTCCTCAACCTATCATCATCATGTTTTGGTGGATCTAGTTCAATCTAAATGTCTTCAATCTTCCGATTTCTATCTATCGCCTCCCCTGAATGTAAAACATGACCATTGGGCTTAAGTTCACTATCCTTTTTTTCTATCGGGGTCCAAAATTTATCATAGGACATTATGCATTGTTATATCCAAAACAAATAGAATTATCACACCTTAGGGGTGGGTTTTCAAATTCTAATTTTTGCATACAAGTACTTCCATCTTCAAAAACGCATTCTTTCACCTTTAGAAATCCGACATTCTCCTCTAAATCGACGGGAACCATAAAAAAATACAATTTCTGTTAGAAATTGTATGTTCATTTTGATAGGGATGCCAATTGAAGTGAAAAAAGCACTAGCATAGCTCCACTCTCCATACATTAAAACTCATCCCATTTAGCTTAATCAAAACTACCGAGGAGAATAGAAAATACTTTTCTTATATTCGAATTTAGTCTTTTCAAAATCACTAGGTTATTGAATCTCACTACAAAAAGGCCATTTTTTCTTGAAAGGAGTGAGAAGTTCCCTCGGGTTTCCAAATTCTTTTCATATAATCTTCGAGATTCGTAAATATGATCTATTGCCCAATTTTTAAATGAACACATAGTTTTGCGATCCCAATTTAGATTTTGACATAGCATTCTTAGTTAACACCCATTTTTCCTACAATTACTTTGGATAGGTTCAATGAAATGTATTTTAACCTCTACGGTATAAGTGAATCCCTCCCTTTTTACGACATCACTATATCAGACCTTTCGATTATTAGGACAAAAAGGAAATTTTGCTATGTTCTCTATTAATCTTTTAAGAATTTATCACTGAAAAGAACTCCTTGCCACCGCTGCATAAGATCTTTGATGCTTCTGATTTTAAACCGTCTTCCTTTCATCAGCGTCGGCTTCCTTTTATGCATCTGAGGGTTTCCTTATCTCCACCTTTGCTAAGCCTTTGCCCTTATTCCCTCGAGAAATCGACATTGCCATTTTTTATCAACAAAGTTTGTGCAAACATTGGAATAGATCTAATTAAAGAGAGGGTTTATAGAAGAAGAACTATAGAGGAAGATCAATGAGAGAGATAAAAGCGATTGAGGATTTCGCTAGGCCTAAAACACCAACTGACATGATTTTCTACATTGTTTATTTTTTTTAATTTTGTTTAGCATCAAAGTTCTTTTTTTCTTAAACAAAAAGATTGATTTCTAAAACTATTTCGATGCAAAAGAAAGATCCAATTGATCAATTAATGGTTTATGAAATAAGTTATTATATTGAAATAATCTTAACTTTAGAAACAATCCAAACATGCTAAATTTAAAACATAACTCTTTTTGATGAAAAGATATACACATGTTTTTTAACTTATTTTTGTATATAAAGTATAGATTTTGGTGTTAAAATTAATTTTGAATCAAGACGTAAAATTATTTATTTATTTATTCATGGTATGTTTTATACGATAATTTTCTTTAGTGACAATTAGAGGATATTAGAACTCAAAGTGACGAAGACGTGGATGCTAAACTCAAAGACATTAAAGTACGAAGAATACTAGTATTCATTGATGACATCATCGTTTATTCTAAAACAGAGGAAGAGCACAAGTACCATCTTCATCTTGTTCTTAGTACTTTAAGACATTATTTTTTAAAGGCAAAGTTTTCTAAGTGCCATTTCTGGAAATCCGAAGTTAGATAGCAAGGGAACGTAGTTTTGGAAGAAGGCATGTCAGTGGACCCAACTAAAGTAGTAGCGGTCCAAGATTGGAAGAAAGCTGAAAATGCGACTGAAGTCAAAAGTTTTTTAGGACTGGCAGGTTTCAATAGAAGGTTCATTAAAGTTTTCTCGGATATTGCTTCTCATCTAATAAAGCTAACGAAGAAAATGCTAACTTTGTTTGGACACCCAAGTGCGATCAAGCATTCAATGAGTGAAAGGAAAAATTGACTAGCACTCCTATCTTGACTATGAGGACCCATTTCTTCGACTCTCAGAAATCGACACTAATACATCCTTGGTATTCACATGCCGTAAATCCAAGTGCCAGAGAAATAGATTCTCAAGGGTAAGAAAGAAAATAAAGACAGAACAGAATCTCACATATATTATTTCAACAAAAACTTCACATTGGAAATTTAAATGCACTTATCAGAGTTAAACAAGGACGGTTATAAATTCCTGTCCGTACAAATACAGAATGCTATAGTAGAAGAGTGTAGTGGAAATAGACAAAGATCTTTAGAAAAATCTTCTGACTCCACGCTTCGAACTCCATCCAATTTCTTCTAAACTAAACCTGACTACTAGGCTGCCCAGGAAAATTAAGGCACCTAGAGTTTAGGAAAAGGAAATAAACTCCAGGTCAGGTCGTGGGACTAGTGTTAGAACTCAAAATATGCATTATGAAAACAAAAAGGTATCTCATCAGACCACGCCACACATAAATACGGAACGGGTTTTTTCCTTATGATAACCAAATATTTATTATGCAAAAATAAGGAATATTATTTTTAATGACATTTCATTAAAACATTTGCAAGCAAACTTATTAATCTTAGTCAAAATTGTTACATCGATTAAATTCCAGCATACTAGCCACAAACGCAGGTTCTACAAACAAAATGGCAGGCACTTATTGGAGAATGGATTTCCACACAAATGACCACGTGAAGGGACTACCTTTCGGCAGTATATCTCTTGAGGAATGTACTGAGGCCCAACTGATGGTCCTCTACCAACACAAGACCGGCCTACCTCTTCCTAGATAGTACCGAATATGTCATCACTGCGGTCGTTGGCGACCTATCCGAGGCTCCTCACAGCATACATCCACAATAATTTAAGTCCCAAACGTCATAACAGGAATAAATATATCTAGAAGGGGATGATCATATCCTAATGATTGCGAACCACATGTCCTTGCCGCATCTACCCTGTTTCGGCCATTTCCTGGTGTGAAGCTTGAGGGAACGATTACCTTTCACATTGTACATCATCTTTCTTTGAATGCCACACTGCCATTCCATTATCACACAAATGATTTCTACAAACGTATAACTCGTGAGCTCGTACATCTCAGGAAATGGTGTTAAGATAAGAGAAGTTGCCTTCTCCGCCATCAAGCAGATAATACGTTCATAGAGATCACATATGTAACTAGAAATGCAACGTCAGACATTCGTCCATACAAGTTCGTTCTTAGACTGAATGAAACCGAATGCACTCTCCTACCACATCCTGTCGAGAATTATCCCTAGGATTAGTAGCAAGAAGTCCTTGCAACCCAAAGAATTTCAGAAATGAAGGGACCACGGCTACTTTAGTATTTGGGAGCTAACCAGAATTATCAACAAGCACTGCTTTCACCCCATAGATCTTTGGTCTTAATCCTTCATTTTCTTTATCAGGTCTTCATTTTTTGAACGCATACGTTGGTTTGAAGTGGTTTTTGGATAGGAATTACCCAAATCTGACCCCTATTCCTCCGAAGCAATCATCAATAAAAAGAGGTTTTGTGAATAGGGAATCATTCTTTAATTGGTTAAGTTCTTTTTTTTTTAAATCTCGTCTAGAGATATATATTTTTAAAAAATTCTTTCTAGTATATGCAGAATCATTAAACCTCTCTTATCGAATCCTTTGACTACTTAAAGCCTTTTTAAACATGGAATAATTAAAAATCCATTCATTTTTCACTTAGAAAAATATTTCAAAAGCCATTTTATCTAAATCGTAACAAAAATTTGTTAATTACAAACTCAAAGTTTGATTTAGTTAAAGCTATGTTATCTAGGATGTTAAGCCAAACCCATAAAATATTAAATGAGCAGAATCTATAGAAATCATCTAATTCTACTCAATATCAATCCTCATATTCAACAAATACTATAGGTGGAAAAATGACGAAATCACCTTTTAAATTCCACGAATAGTAAGAGTTCCCTCTCCAGATTTTAACAGTAAGTATAAGAAGATCATCTTTATAAAATCAAATTTGCATTTAATTTAAATTTGAAAAATTAAATCTTTTTATACTTAACTCGTTTTCAACATTTCAACCTAGGGAAGAGGCCAGGTGAGCCAGGGCACTGGTTGCTGCTAAAATCTCCTTAGTTTAAGACCTCATATCCGGATCTCACGAATAAAAAAATCCAGTCTACTCGTCGGCTTTTAGAGCCAAGATTTAAACTATTCTATTTATAATAGCTTTTCGTTAAACATTTATTTCAAATCTCTTAAATAAACTATAAAAACCTCAAAATCATTATTAAAACATTTAATTATCTACTTCAAAACCATTATGAAATATTTCGAAAAGAATCATTAAGTTTAAAACAAAATTTTAAAAGTTATAGAAAGGTGCTGCAGAAAAGTGCTTTTTGAAGCTAGATTAAGCAAAACGACTTTTTTTATTTGAAAATACATTTTTATTACTCAAATCACTTTGAAAACATTTTAAAAGATTTATAATATTTATTCCACGTTTTTTTAACAATTTTAAAAACCTTTTTACAAAGAAATCCAGTTTTGGATTCAGAACTACAAAACCGCAATTTTTCGAAAATCTTGTTTTACTCATATCTCAAAATCTACTTGTCGAAATCTCGATGTTCTTTCTTCGTTGGAAAACTATGGATTTACAAACTAGAGTATATATTTTCCTCTTTTATTTGAGATATTTTTTCCTAACTTTTTAATAATTTTTTTCTATGAATAAGAAACCATTAGAGAGGCTCTTAGGAAGCTTGAAAAGAAGAGGAAGAAGAAGTGGAATGGTGTTAGGAAATTATGAGAAGAGGGGTGGTATTTATAGTAAAAACTTAGAATAAAATATTTAAAAGCAAAATAACCAAAACACCCCTAGCCCACCCCCTCCTATTTCTCTACACGCAAGGCTCCCTCTAGGCCATGTGATGGTTATGTGAGGTGATGGTGTAATGATGGTGTGGTACAATGAGTTGATGTTTGCTTTTTGGTGACTTAGAGGTTAAGCTTTAGGAATTATTTAATTTATTTTGTAATATATACATATATAAGTGTTTATGTACATATGTATATGTTATCATGTGCATGTGGCATATATATACATGTACATATGGGTGCATAATACTTCAAATGTCTTCGAACAACTTTTGTTTGTTAAATTGTTTAAACCCGAGGAACCGATTATCGGTCACGTCTTCACTTATTTATTAACGTACATGTATTTGTAAACAAAATTTAAAAATAATTTTCTTACCATTTTAAATTAATTAAATTGATCATATTTGAATTATAAAATCATATAAATTAATGTTAATAATTAATTGCAATAATTGCATTTATACTGATAAAGCATTATCGATTTTTTCTTATTTTTTCAAATTAAACATATCTCTTTATAATACTATAAATGATTTTTTACCACTTTATAACTATTCAAAATGAAGTAACATCATTTAAAATAATTATTTGAATTTAAAATAATTTTTTAATCATTCAATCTCAATTTTTAATTTAATAAATCTATATTTAAATACGATGCCATTTTATTGATATAAATTTCGAGGAAAATATTTTGAAAATATTTTGAAAATATTTATTCAAAATAAGATTACTATTTTTTATTATCACATGAAACAATATTATTTGTAAAATCGACCTTTTATTCGCATAAATTTAAAAATAAATAAAATTTATCAAAGCAGTATTAAAGACTCCCACTTAAAAGAATTTCGTCCCCAAAATTACCCAAAATAAAAACCCAAACGTTTTCCCAAAATATTTATTTTTAAACCTACGTTCGTATGATGTATATAGATCACCCGTACGCAATACCTGATTTGATCTATTAATCAAATTCAAAACTTTACTTCTGAACTAATATTGATCCCCTAATCCTTTAGGGCGGACTCTGACTAGCCTTTCTGATCAGAACTGTAGTTCTCCTTGCATAGCTCTCAACTATGATGGAAAAATCAAGTGTCCAACCGCAAACCCTCATCAATGTTCATCGTCAAGAATCAAGTGATAAATCATCTTTTAGATAAGCGTCAAACACGTCCAAGTTCCGTACTCAAATCTTAGATTATATCATGCGAAGAAATAATCCACATTCTTCATATGAATTTAATAATTTTCCAAAAAAATATTATTATGAAAATATGTCATAAAACTTTCATTCTTTATTAAAACTTTTTATAAAGTTATTTTTTATACATAACCATTTTACATTTTTATCTCCAACTAGTTCTACTTAATAACACATTTCTTTTCAAAAATAAATATCTTTCTATTATAATATATTTCAAAACATATCTTTACAGTTATGGAGAACTAATTTTCAAAATAATTCATTAAATTTATAAATTACCATAAACTTCCTTTATATATATATATATTCTCTTTACTTATACTAGTTTTAATTCTTAAATGTATTTATATACTTATTCAAATGTTAATAGTATATTTAACAAGTTTTTTTTTCCTTTTTCTTACCTTTATAATATAATCAAAGAGATTAAAACAATTACTACCAAAACATTTTTATAATAAACTCCTTTTCTTTTATAAATTTGAACTTATAAAATTTTCTATCTTTATATAATAGATTCTAGTACTTGTTATTATCTTTAAAATCGCATTATTTAAGATCTAAATATACCCATAAGATTTCTTCCAAAGTGTCATTCAAGGGTTTAAAAACAAATGTTGCTAAAACATCGTTTACTACAAACCCAAAACCATTCATTAATAGCTTTAAATTTTTATTTTAAACATCCATACTAATGAGAAGTTAGAACAACATCATATTTTAAATTCTCACATGCTTACATCATTTAAATTTTTGAAGCTTCGGTCCAAAAAGAAAAATCCCCCTCCCTTCCTTACACAAATACAAAATACTAAATCAAAAATAAACATCCCATCCAACATATACATACTAGAAATATCCTCAACTCCCCAAATGTTACTCTTATTCATCTGAGTCCAAAGATGATGATTGACTCCAATTATTAAGGTCTATCATCACTTTACCTTCTCCTTCTTCATCACTGCCAAGCTCATCGTTGGCCTCACTATCGTCTTCTTCTAGTACCTATCCCATTAGCTGGGTAGCACTACACCATAAACGATATTTTGATACGGCTAAAAGCCGTATCAAAATATGCCGAGCTTAATATTTAGATATGGCTTTTCCCCGTATCTAATGAGCCAATTAGATACGGCCTTAGGCCGTATCTAATTGGCTCATTAGATATGGCCAGAAGCCGTATCTAATTGACATATTGGCAGCGTCTGATGAACCAATTAGATACGGCTAATAGCCGTATCTAATTAGTCAATTAGATATATCCCAATATATAATATTATAGACTTATTCATATCCAATATATATCAATAATCATTCCGAGACATCAAATCAAATAATATTATATACGGTGCATATTCAAATGATTCAATAATCCGCATTGCAATGCGTAATAACTTAACAATATCATTTCATAATAACATTACATAATACTAGCATTTAGCACATTAATATATCACAGTAGCGGATACTAGAAAACACTATCGCTCTAATACCAAGACCCAAATACACAACAATAATACAAATGTATCACATTACTACATAATACAAATACACAACAAGCCTCCGTTATACTGTGTTGTTACGGCAACCACTGCACAATGCAAAGCCAAAGAGCTAACTTCTCCAGCGCAAAACATCTACACAAGCATTACAAAATATTAGTACATCTTTAGTTTTAGGAGTCAACTCTATATTACGGTTCATTGCAACTACATTTTTTTCCATTTGGTTATGTGAAAACTCAGATTTAGAAAATGCATCTGGATGCAACTAGTAAATACCCAAACACAGACTTAATACACCATAAAGAATTAAAGACTAAAAAACTTTTGTCGTTTGGTTCTCAAGAAATGTGTTTTAATAAAACCACCTTTTAGCATAACATCAAACAATGCCTTCAGCATGATTATATTCCATGGCATACCAATAAATAATTGTCTATTGAAGCATAAAAGGAAAGGACTATTATAGCACAACTATTTTTAGAAGTCTAACGACAAAGAATTTCATATTCTAAAAGCCAGAAAATATCAGATAATGCATCTCTAAACAATTATGAGACAAACCCCGTAAATGTAGCATGGGTTTGCACATGGATCTACTATATTAATATTTTTTCTAATTAAGTTTTGATTTTCTCCTGTTTAAATAACCTTTGTTTTCTAAGCTGGTATGAAATATAGAAAATGACAAACCTTCATTCATAATACTTCACTGTCCAAAATTTTATAATATGGGCATGTACAGATTAAAGATAACATGACTGCACTGGATATCAGATCTAGAATTGAAGATTGAAATGATAGGCAATCTATGTATATCAATTCATACTGAATTTGAGTGAAATGTTTACATGACGAACTACAACCCTTAGGTAATTTAAAAAAAAAATAAGAAAGTGATTGCTATGGGTCTTGAACAAATGAACACTTAGCGACTGAGACGCGGATGCTTTAGTGGTTGCATAAGTTGGCTTTTGCATGGGTCTTGAAATGACAATATGCCAAAAGATTTATTGGTAAATATATTTTATATTTCTATGTCAATCTTAATTTAGTTAATTTGTATATTTTAAACGATAAACATTTTATCAATGATAGTGTTTACACAAATTTATGTATGTAGATTATTTTAACTTTATACAACATTTATTCTTACAACATTATTCATTTCATTTTTCTAATAAAAGAAAAGATTTATTTATTACTTGTCAAATAGTATCAAGATCAAAGCCAAATCAATTGTTTTTGTAAACTGACTGAATGTTCTATTTCATCATGAAACCAAATTCCTCCAATGCAGTCTCAAAGGCCAGTGTAGCAGACCAATAAGGTGACACTCTGGAAATTCTCTCAAATTCTAAAACAGTAAATAACCATCAGGCAATAAATTCAGAGGTCACTATTGTACTTGATTCATCAATCCTATTCTACTAACCAGAGAATTATTAGAAGGATAAGAACATCAATGAACGTCTAGGAAGAAGCGCAAAGTTAGCAAGAAAATAATGATGATGATGATGTTGATGCTATCGCTATGCACAGGGAAACAGAATTTTGATATCTGTACAGATTTCACATAATTATGAAAGTAAATACTGCTGATTGAATGTACAGGCACATATACACCGTCATCTATTTCAGTGAAAAGCAAAATCTCTTGCCTTTTCAGCCCCTTTTCAGAGTTGGAGTTATTTACATACAGATATGTGTATTAATGGCGCAACAGAGTCGAAAGAAAGGCACAGTTATTTTGCACCCTAATTAGTTCCGTAAAAGTCAGTGGTGAAATGAGATAGATTGTACAGTTGCAAACAGGGACACTGATATCTAATTCCCTCCTCCGCCTAAAAATCTTCTGTTACACTTATATGCAAATTCGTATTATATTAATAAGATTAAAACCCTTCTTATGACAATGTTTTTGAAATGAACAGAATATTGCCGCTTCTCTAGGAAGGCAATCAACTGTATTTTCACCTTTAGAATGTGAAGTTTTATAAAAAATAAAAAGTAAGATTAAATTGAGTCATTTTGGACAAACATATCAGTTTAAAATCTTTACATAACCATTATAATAATGAAATGAATTAAAATACTAATAGGAAGGTTGCACGTAAAAGGCCATAACATTTGTCTGCTATAGCATGTTAATTAATTTATATAATGAAGGCATTTCTTCAAAAATAAATAAATTCAAAGGTTTCAAGTATCTTACATTGTAAAACCACAACCTACAATACAACTTTCAAATCTAAAAATGACATTTTGATTTTGAGAATTTAATAATTATATCATTTATCATCGTACATCAGTTAATTAATAACATAATATAAGAAATTTCAATAAAAAATGTAAATCTAAAATCTCCGATTGCGTTGTATTATAAAAATACAAAATATGAATTGTTTTAGAATACATTAAAAATAAAAAGAATAGCAGATAAGTTTATACTTTTAAAAATATAGGGATTGATTTTAATTTTGATAAGCAACAAGGGGGTTTGAGAATTCAGCATAAAAAATAACTGTGTAAATTACAACTTCATTTCATGGCAGAAATGTCATTTTGATTCATTCTCATTTCTCCAAGCTCAACAATTTGGAACCATAACATTCACTAGTCATCACCAAAAAATACATCCAAAACATACTGATTTTTGAAGTTCCTATTTATAAACTTTTTGAAATTGCTTATATATTTTTTTGTCAGCTAAATATTTCACCCTATAACACTACTTTTTGGACACTTTAATATGATACTTACCTCATTAAAATCGTGTCAATAAAATCCGAGTGAATGTTAAGAGGAACGTGTGGAAATCAGTATAATAGCATACTAAACATGTTTTGACTATGTTTATTTGGTAGAAAATATCAAACATCATCAACTGATGTATTCAAGTCTGAAAATATTTTTGATTGTATGAATCTGGACTAAAAGTCAAAAAAAGAAATATTCGTCTCGTGATACAAATTTGGATTAAATCAAACGGTGACATGGATAACTTCTTACATATATCACTTGTTGGAGTTCATCTAATAGCGGTAAGGGATGACAGTGATCTAGTGCTTAGTCTTTAGGTATGTGCAATTAATTTAAAACAGGGTCAAAAATTACAGCAGATTATTACTCATTAATATGATTATTGTAATGCATTTATCAGTGAATAAAAAGTACAACGTGTGCAAATTGACCTTTCTAACAAATATTTTTCATATGCTTTTCAGATGGTAGTACATAAAGATGGGCATTATACTTCTACACATGAATCTTGATGTTTGATTGATATACTTTTCAGATCTAGAGAATGGGTTAGCATTGATAAATGTTACCTAATAATAAAACATTAAATTAATTAGATTCAAAATCAGATAAAACCATTGCATTCATTTCATTTTTATTATAAATACAGGACGTGAATGTTGGATGTATACATGTGATGCAGCCCAGAATGATACCCAGAATGGTGAAGTGTTAGGTCGCGAACGACCTAACGATTCCTTTAAGTCGTTCCAAGATGATGCAGTCCAATTTGGTGAAGTGTTAGGTCGCGAACGACCTAACGAGTCCTTTAAGTCGCTCCAGCGACTTAGTGAAGCCCGCAAACGACCTAGTGAAGATTCGTGAGTTAACAAGCAACATTCTTTAAGTCGGTTGCGACCTAAGGAGGATTCGCGACCTAACCAGGAGCACGCGCAAGGTAACATGGGTCGCTCAAACGAGCTACGACCTAGCAGTGGAAACAGGAAACGAGCTACGACCTAACTCCCACAGGCCGCTTTCTTTAGGTCGCTCAAGTGATAAGTCGTTGCTGCTTTGAGTCGTGACTTTGTTAAGTCGTTATGTACTAAGTCGCTATGTTGTATTTCTGTTAAGTCGCTATGTTGTATTTCTGATAAGTGTTAGGTCGTTCACGACCTTAGTGTTTTATTAATAGGTCATTACCGACCTATGTATTGTAATATGTTGTAAAGTGTTTTCGTATGCCGCTCTATACATAAGTCGTAGGTCGTCTGTTTTAGGTCGCCAGTTGTTAGGTCGTTGCCGACCTAAGTGTTGTCCAGAATTGAGTCGTGTTGAGTTGTAACTTCTATAAATAGCGGAGTGTTGGTCATTTGTAAGTTGGAGTTGATTTGAATAAAAACTTTTGTTTGTTAGCTTTGTGCTTTCATTAAATTGGTAGTTGAGTGTAATCTCCTATCTCCTCTTTCGGCATTCGAGTGCGCTCGAATCAACGATCGTAGAAGCCAATACACGGTATCAAGTGCGCTTGATCAACGTCTGAAGAATTGTAGATCTTCTTTCACGGTATCGTGCGCGATCAACGTGACGAAGATAGCTAGAATTCGGTATCTTCGGATCAACGAATTTGGGCCATTCAGTATTCTTCATTCCATCGATTGCTACTTTCACAGAATCATCAATTTGTTATTCCGCTGCTGCATCATTTGGTATCAGAGCTAGACTTAGCCAATCATAGCTAAGCCGAGTCTTGGAGCCAATTTATTCGAAGAGTTGTAGGAGTTAATTGAAGCCGTACATCATTTAGAGAAGTTGGTTGTTCATCGCGTTCATCAAAAAGTTGCAACAAGTTTGGAGTTTTCGATCCGTATCATTTCGGATCTAAGGAGGAAAAGTGTTTGAATTTTTGCGTGGAAGCTTTGCGCGCCAAAGATTGAAGTTGAAGGCTGTGCATCACATTTGTTCACACCGATAATTGAAGTGTTTGTGAAGTTTCAAATCATGCCGCCGAGAAGAGCTAATCGACATCAAAATGTTGAAGATTTGTATAAGCGAGAGGATGCCGAACAAAAGGAACAACGGATTAGCAACAAATTCAATGAGAAGTTAGACGAAGGGATTGGGCGATTAGAGAAGATGATGTTGGAGATGAATCAAAATCAGAGAAGGGTTTCACCTGAATCTAACCATGGAGGAAGTAGAGTTTCACCACATTCCAATCGAGAGAGAAGTGTTGCTAATGATCATCGAAGTGTTAGTCGAGATTGTGATAGAAATATGAATGATCGTGATCGGAGGAATGTAGATCGAAGGGATGTTGGTGAAAGGAATGATGGTAGTAGAGATGTTGGTGGTCAGGATCGACATCGATATACATCTGATTTTGAAGAGGAGTTTGATGCTGGTAGTGTTCATGGACGAGGACGAGGACAAGGAAGGAATCAGTCGGAGTATGATCACAAGTGGGAGTCTGGGATGAAAACTGAAATACCGGAATTCAAGGGAGGAATGCAAGCCGAAGAATTTCTTGATTGGTTAGCTTATGTTGAGGAAATATTTGACTTCAAGGAGGTTCCGGAGGATCGTAAAGTGATGTTGGTTGCTACTAGGTTGAGGGGGAGAGCTATGGCATGGTGGTAGCAAACCAAACTAACTAGAGAACGGATGGGGAAGTCAAGGATTGTTGCTTGGGAAAAGATGAAGAAATTGATAAAGGCTACCTTCTTACCCTACAACTACCAATCATTAATGTATCAGAGATTACAAAACTTGAGGCAAGGGACGAAAGCTGTTACTGATTATGCAGATGAGTTCTACCAGTTGATTGCTCGAAATGACATTATGGAGACAGAAGAACAATTGACTGCTAGGTTTGTGGGTGGACTTAGAACACAGATCCAGGATATGGTGAACATGTTCGACCCTAGATCTATGGCAGAAGCGCATCAAAAGGCGTTGGCTTGGGAGAAACAAGGGAGACGTGGAGGAGGAGTGTTTCCTAGTTTTATAGGGCAGAACAAAGGAGCGGGTGGCAGTTCTAATGTTCCTAAAGCATCGAGTAAGCCGGTTGTTCATGAAGTGGCTAAACCAAAAGTCAACCCCAATTTCAAATGCTATAATTGTCAGGAAGTGGGTCACAAGAGCAGCGAATGTCCAAAACCGAAGAAGAGAACTATGATTGCTGAGGCAGAAGAAGATGAGGTAGAAGCTGACTGTTCTAATTCATTACATGATGAGGAGGAAGAGAATGTGTCAGGAGATGAAGGGTATTCATTAATGATGAAGAGGTCGTGCTTGACACCAAAACAGGAGGAGGAAACTAGCTGGTTGAGGAGTAACATATTTCAATCAACATGTACTATCTTGGGAAGGGTTTGCAAGTTTGTCATCGATGCGGGGAGCTGTGATAATATTATCTCTACAGAAGCTGTGAAGAAGCTATCATTGAAGACAGAGAAGCATCCGAAACCTTACAAGTTAGCTTGGTTGAGGAAAGGTGGGGAGGTGAAAGTTGGACGAAGAGCTTGTGTGAATTTTTCGATTGGGAAGAAATACAAGGACGAAATTTGGTGTGATGTGGTTGACATGGATGTATGCCATCTGTTGTTGGGACGACCGTGGCAATATGATAGGACTGTGCAACATGATGGTCGTACTAACAGTTATAGTTTCATGTTTGAGGGTACAAAGATTACTTTAATTCCTAAGAAGCGACAACCCGAAGAAAGCAAGTTGTAGGAGATTGAAGAGTTGAAAACTTTGTTATCATTAAAGTAGTTTGTTAAGGAGGTAGAAGAGGAGACTGAAGTATTCTTGTTGATTGGACGTGAGGGTCATGAAGTGGTTGAGATCCCTGAAGAAGTAAAGCCAGTGCTGGGAGAATTTGACGATGTATTTCCTGTGGAGTTACCGCCGTTGAGAGACATTCAACATCAAATTGATCTTGTTCCAGGAGCTGTGTTACCTCATAGACCACACTATAGAATGAGTCCAAAAGAACATGAGGAGTTGAGAAGGAAAGTGGAAGAATTACTTGAACAGGGACATGTGCAGGAAAGTTTAAGTCCTTGTGCGGTGCCAGCTTTGTTAGTACCAAAGAAGGATGGAACGTGGAGGATGTGCACTGATTGTCGAGCGCTGAATAAGATTACTGTGAGATACAGATTTCCAATGCCGAGACTTGATGATTTGTTGGACCAGTTGAGCGGGGCTACTATCTTTTCGAAGATTGATTTGAAAAGTGGTTATCATCAAATTCGTATAAGACCAAGGGATGAATGGAAGACAACATTCAAGACGAGAGAAGGATTATATGAATGGCTGGTTATGCCGTTTGGTGTTTCGAATGCACCTAGTACATTTATGCGGGTGATGAATCAGATTTTTAGACCATTCATTGGGAAATTCGTGGTGGTGTATTTTGATGATATACTAATATATAGTAGAAGCTCAGAAGAACACTTGCAACATCTAAGAGAAGTGTTGATGATACTGCGACAGGAACAATTTTATGCTGCAACGAAGAAATGCGTGTTCATGACGTATAGTGTTTTATTTTTGGGATATGTCATATCGGGAGGAGGTATACAGGTGGATCAGAATAAAGTTGAAGCAATCAGAAATTGGCCACAATCCAGGACGATTACAGAAGTTAGAAGCTTTCATGGTTTGGCATCATTCTACCGAAGGTTTATTCCACACTTCAGTAGTGTGAAGGCTCCAGTTACTGATTGTATGAAAGGGAAGCAATTTTCATGGTCGGAGGAAGCAGGATTTGCTTTTGAAAGGATCAAGGAGCTTTTGATGACATCACCAATTCTAGTGTTGCCGGATTTTCAGTTGTTGTTTGAATTACATACTGATGCATCGAAGGTTGGAATTGGAGGGTTGTTGAGTCGGAAAGGACGTCCTATTGCATATTTCAGTGAGAAGTTATCAGGAGCAAAGATGAGATATAATACTTATGATGTGGAATTTTATGCTATCATGCAAGCTATGAAACACTGGAGACATTATTTGTTTCATAAAGAATTTGTTTTATATATTGATCATGAAGCATTGAAGCATATGCAGGGACATGACAAGATTGCAGCTAGGCATGCTTCGTGGATTGCGTACTTACAACAATTTACATTTGTGGTGAAGCATAAATCGGGAATTACGAATAGAGTGGCAGATGCATTGAGTCGAAGGAATCATTTGTTGACTACAATGAAGGTTGAAGTAACGGGGTTTGATGTGTTGCCAGAAATGTTTGTTGATGATCCTTACTTTGCGAAGTGTGTAGATAAGGTCAAGGAGGGAAAGACGGATGAGTTTGTATTGGTGGATGGTTTTCTTTTTAAGGGAAATCGATTGTGCATACCAGAGTGCAGCTTACGTATGGAGATTGTAAAGGAGTTGCATGAGGAAGGTCATGTGGGCCGAGATCGTACTTTGCAATTGATTTCTCAATTTTATTATTGGCCTTCGTTGAAACGGGAAGTTGGGAGGTTTGTGGAGAGATGTCATATTTGCCAAATTTCCAAAGGGACAGCGACGAATGCGGGATTGTATATGCCGTTACCCGTGCCGGTTAGACCATGGGTTGATATCAGTATGGATTTTGTTTTGGGATTACCGAGAACTCAGAGGGGGAATGATTCGATATATGTTGTAGTGGATAGGTTTTCGAAGATGGCACATTTCATTGCTTGTAAGAAGACATCTGATGTCGTCCATGTTGCCGAGTTATTCTTTAAAGAAGTGTATCGCTTACAAGGTTTACCAGAATCCATTGTTTCTGATCGGGATACTAGATTTCTAAGTTATTTTTGGCTGAGTTTGTGGAAGATGGTGGGAACAAAGCTAAATTTCAGTAGTGCTTATCATCCGCAGTCCGATGGTCAGACTGAAGTTGTTAACAGATCTTTGGGAAATTTATTACGGTGCCTAGTGAAGGATAATCTGAAGAGTTGGGATATGAAGTTATGTCAAGCGGAGTTTGCTCATAATCATGCTATAAACCGTAGTACGGGTTTCATTCCATTTCAGATAGTGTATTCAAGTTTACCAAAGGGGCCGTTGGATTTGACGATAGTACCACAACCGAAGGGAATAGTTAAACGGGCTGTTGATTTTGTTGATGGATTGGCAGAATGTCATAAAATCGTTCAGGAATGATTGGAGAAAGCAAATGAAAAGTATAAACGATCTGCGGATTTGAAGCAAAGAAGCGTTCAATTTAATGAAGGAGATTTAGTATATGCTGTGCTAACAAAAGATCGTTTTCCAGTGGGAGCATATAATAAACTTTAAGCTCGAAAGATTGGTCCTGTAACGATCGTGAAACTGATCAATGAAAACGCTTATAGGTTGAAGCTGTCGGAGGATATATACACTTCTGGCGTGTTTAATGTTAAACATCTTATACCATATCATGGGGATGAGCTTGTTGTGGAAGAGGATGACGTAAATTCGAGGACAAATTTTTCCCAACCAGGGAAGGATGATGCAGCCCAGAATGATACCCAGAATGGTGAAGTGTTAGGTCACGAACGACCTAAAGATTCCTTTAAGTCGTTCCAAGATGATGCAGTCCAATTTGGTGAAGTGTTAGGTCGCGAACGACCTAATGAGTCCTTTAAGTCGCTCCAGCGACTTAGTGAAGCCCGCAAATGACCTAGTGAAGATTCGCGAGTTAACAAGCAACATTCTTTAAGTCGGTTGCGACCTAAGGAGGATTCACGACCTAACCAGGAGCATGCGCAAGGTAACATGGGTCGCTCAAACAAGCTACGACCTAGCAGTGGGAACAGGAAACGAGCTACGACCTAACTCCCACAGGCCGCTTTCTTTAGGTCGCTCAAGTGATAAGTTGTTGCTGCTTTGAGTCGTGACTTTGTTAAGTCGTTATGTACTAAGTCGCTACGTTGTATTTCTGTTAAGTCGCTATGTTGTTTTTCTGATAAGTGTTAGGTCGTTCACGACCTTAGTGTTGTATTGATAGGTCGTTACCGACCTATGTATTGTACTATGTTGTAAAGTGTTTTCCTATGCCGCTCTATACATAAGTCGTAGGTCGTCTATTTTAGGTCGCCAGTTGTTAGGTCGTTGCCGACCTAAGTGTTGTCCAGAATTGAGTCGTGTTGAGTTGTAACTTCTATAAATAGCGGAGTGTTGGTCATTTGTAAGTTGGAGTTGATTTGAATAAAAACTTTTGTTTGTCAGCTTTGTGCTTTCATTAAATTGGTAGTTGAGTGTAATCTCCTATCTCCTCTTTCGGCATTCGAGTACGCTCGAATCAACGATCGTAGAAGCCAATTCACGGTATCAAGTGCGCTTGATCAACGTCTGAAGAATTGCAGATCTTCTTTCACGGTATCGTGCGCGATCAACGTGACGAAGATAGCTAGAATTCGGTATCTTCGGATCAACGAATTTGGGCAATTCAGTATTCTTCATTCCATCGATTGCTACTTTCACGGAATCATCAATTTGTTATTCCGCTGCTGCATCAACATGAGATTAATAGTTTCATGAATCATGCTATTATTTAAATTTAAATTGCTGGTTTAAATCTTCAATTGGACCATTTCATTGTAACAAATAAGTTATGCTTTACAAGTTGCCATTGTGGTGTTCATGATAGGCTGTTATATGTTATGAATGATCAAGCGGCTAGAAATGCAAGATTGACAAATTAATTTGAAGACACTTGAGCATTGCGCTAAGGTTACTGAACACTTGCAAGCATTAGCTCTTATATTCTGATGTCGGTTAGTTTTCGAAAAATTAGAGAAACAGACAGACATAATTATTTTGTACATGAAAATTAGAGAAGCAAACAGACATAATTATTTTGTACTTGAAAATTTAGTCACTGGCTACCAAAAGTCGGATGTTTAAAATTTAGCCGCTAAGTGTTCATTTGTACTTGATAATTCACCATCATCAAATTGTGAGGACATATCTAAACTTGATATCATCATTGTTTTAAAAAAAGCTTTATGGGGAAACAGATGTAACTTCATTTTCTAAGTTAGTAATTTTACATGATTCAAGCTACTTGATCGTTCATAATATAAATTGTTTAGTAAAGAACAATATAATTTAGTAAACAATTAACTTCCTTGTAAGATTTATACGCATGCCTTTTTCATGATCGTTTTTTGTTTTCCTGTACGACCTAGAATTTTGTAGTATGATTTTAAACATTTAATTAATTTTAAATAGTTAAAATATATGGACTATTTAAATTTCAATAAATGGAACTCAAAATATAGGGTTTATTTTAAACATTAGCACCAAACTGTTTCCAAAAAATTTGCCATTACAACGTCGCCATTTTGTAGCACCGGAGTAATGTCTATGCATTACCCCTCTCCTGATACTTGGCTTGCGCCATTAACAACAATTTTATCCACTTATACAACAATGTCAGAACAATATACAACATTAGCACCAAACTGTTTCCAAAAAATTTGCCATTACAACGGCGCTATTTTGTAGCACCGGAGTAATGTCTATGCATTACCCCTCTCCTAATACTTGGCTTGCGCCATTAACAATAATTTTATCCACTTATACAACAATGTCAAAACCATATACAATGTCAGAACCATATACAATATTAGCACCAAGCTGTAAATTATGCAAGGAGATCAAAATAATACAAAATAGCATAAGATTGACTATTGTATTAGACATGGTATTATTGGTTTTTTTTAATTAGACATGGGGCTACTCAGCAAAAAAACTGGGTTTCTTCATTACTTAACCCATGGGTAGATGAGGAATCTTTGATAAATATATTGGAGGTGGATAATATGAGTTACTTAGGGGGAGCAAATAAGTAAGAATCTGCTCTGATTTCTGATTCGAGCTAGAGCCTCAACAACTTTAATATTCCCTTAGTTTTAACCAGTCAAATCTAGAAAATCAGTATCCATAGCAATAAGAATAAAGATTTCTGATGGTGGAAACTCAATGCAAATGGTGATTTTACTCTCAAGTCTACCTGGAATAGTGTTCGATCTAAAGACTCAGCACATCCAGTGTATCATCATCTATGGAACAAGGTCAATGCTCCTGAAATGTATATGTGTCTCTATTTAGCTTACACAAACAAGTTTAACATACTATACAAAATCAATAAATGGAGAAATATTCAATCAGATATATATGAGCTATGCAATAAACATGAAGAATCATCTGAACATCTTTTTTTGTCCTACGAGTACTCAAAGAACTTTTTCCAATAAATCAAACAGAAGTTACAAATACACAGTCTACAAATAGACAATCTCAATATCTGTATGGAATCCATTATCACCAAATACAATATAAAGAGTTTCGAAGATGACATGCTAAATGTAGTAATTTGTGTAACTGTCTGACATATATGGATAGAGAGGAATAATATATTATTTCAGAAACAAAAGTTGCCGATGGAAGAGAGATTGGATTTCATCTTAAATGACTATAAAACCATAAAGTAAATCTAAACATGAGGCACAAGCAAGAAATAAAACCAATTGCTCAAATCAGAATAATAATCTTATCTGATAATAACTCATTCAAGCTGATTTTTCCAATTCATTGAAGAGTCCTACAATTAACACCATCAAGTTGGAGTAGCTCCATCGTTACTAATACCAAAATTACCTATCTATTGATTTATTTATTCTCATGAATATTCATTAAAAAGGTATCTTTTCACTACCAAAGAAATATTTGCAATGCACTTTATATATTCCTCAATATTTAACTTTATATATTCCAGAAATCAAAACATACATATAACTTTATATATTCCTCAATATTTAAATAAGCAAATATATTACCTTGATATATGAATTGTAATACTTTATATATATAACAGATATACCTTTCTTTATAAAAAAAAGAAGAAGCTAGGCACGATCAAATTATGTAAGCGAGATGTGTTGGTCGAGGTTAGTATGAGGTGGAGATGGGCGAGTTTGACGTTGAGGGAGGAGAGAAGGCAGAGCTCTGGCGGCTGTGACAGTCAGGGAAGGAGGTCCGGAGTGGGTTTGCTGTGGTCGAAGAAAATTAATGGGTGGAGGCTATGGGAAAAGTGGGTTCGATTGCGGCCATAGGAATAGCAACAGGGCTCAGAGCAGGCGGGTCTGGTGGCTCGGTTGCGCGTCGAAGGTTCGATTGCAGTTGAGTGGTGTTGGACGGTTTTTGCGTGGTGGCTGAAGGTGAGGCTGCGATCGATCGCTCTGGCGATTTAACAAAAAAATGAAAGCTGGAAATAAAAAAAAGGAGGGAGGGTGTGCGTTTTGGGGAAAATTTCCCACGAAAAGAGGCACAGATTTTGATACGGCTATAAGTCGTATCAAATGTTAATACGGCTTACAGCCATATTAAATAATATAGATACGGCTATAAGTCGTATTAAAATTTGATACGGCTTATAGCCGTATCAAATGTGCCGCCTAAGGTTGCGCCAAAATCCTATCTGTGGTGTAGTGTAGCCATGGTTGGTTCCATTGGACATGTCCCATGCCAACTGGTATTCTAGGAATTACCCCGCCCTCTTCTAATTTTTTCAAGCCTTGCACATTTTCCTCCCAAGGGTTTTTGAAATCTTCGACCCCCTCCTCTTCTTATTCTGTTGTTTCTTCGTTTTTGCTTCTATCTTGTTCCATTATATATATGAACTGGATGATCCCTCCTGCCTTACAATATGCTCCCCGTCCATATCCCATACTACAATGCTACACTCGCACGATATGATAGCATCAAGGTCTTCCTTCGACTCTGATTCTTCCTCCATGGGTTCTATTTCCTCTTTCATGGGTTCTGTTTCATCTTCCATTGGCTAAATTTACTCTATCAATTCCAAAACTTAGCTAGCAGGATCTGCTATCCAATTCCCTCTGAGGCCTGCCTAGGTACATCGTCGCTAGAAATCCTAATTACTTCTGGAGCCAGGGATGGTACAAGCATTGCAGCCATAGGGTATCCACCTTCAACCCTTTGTGTGTATGGGGCATATTCTTCCTCAATTGGTAACCCACCATTGCTAGGCGGATATTTCGGTTACTCCTCTTCGTCACTAGAGAGTACAATGAGGCTATCCTTCTTGTCCCAATTTGCTCTAGTGGACTCCCATTTCGTGTAATTTCCCCATACAGTTTCTACAAGGTAAACATTTATTCTTTTAGACATAACTAGTAGATAATTGCTAACGTATTTTTAGGTAGAGAGGTTTGGTCGATGGTCAGAAAATGTTTTGAGAGTCATTTCTAAAGACACCTTTTAAATTTTTTTGTATAAACTATTCATTATTTCAAAAATTCTTTGATAATTTTACCAAAATATTCTTTTCCTTTAAAATACATGTAGTATATGATATTAACAAATATGCACTCATATATATATATACACACATATACTCAAACTCATTCTAGGGTGTTACTAACCCTATCTCTACTGAGTTACCCATCCTAGGGTATCACGAACCCTATCTCTAATGAGTCTTTTAGCCCTATCAGGTTTTGGTATTCGCTTAACCTAAGCTCTGATACCATGATGTGAGGACCCGTTTCATTGACTTTCAGAAATCAACACTAATACATCCTCGGTATTCACGTGTCGTAAAATCCAAGTGCCGTAGAAGCGGATTCTCAAGGGTAAGAAAGAATATAAAGATAGAACAGAATCTCACATATATTATGTCAACAAAAACTTTACATTGGAAATTAAAATAAACTTATCAGAGTTAAACATGTACATTTATAAATTCCTATCCTTACAAATGCAGAATACTATAGTACAAGAGTGTGGTGGAAGTAGACAGAAATCTTCAGAAAAAATCTTCTGACTCCAGGCTTCGAGCTTCATCCATATTTCTTCTAAACTAAACCTAACTACTAGGCTACCTGGGAAAATTAGGGCACACAGTGTTTAGGAAAAGGAAAATAAAGTCCAGGTCAGTCATGCGACTGGTGTGAGAACTCAAAATACGCGTTATGAAAGCAAAAAGTATCTCCTCGGACCACGCCGCACATAAACACGGAATGGGTTTTTACCTTATGATAACCATATCTTTATTACGCAAAAATAAGGTATATTATTTTTAATGACATTTCTTTAAAACATTTTCAAGTAAACTTATTAATCTTAGCCGAAATTGTTACATTGATTAAATTCCATCATACTAGCCTAAATGCGGGTTCAACAGACAAAATAATAGGCATATATTGGAGAATGGATCTCCATACAAATGACCAGTTGAAGGGACTACCTTTTGACAGTACATTTCTAGAGGAATGTACCAAGGTCCAACTGATGGTCCTCTACCAACACAAGACCGGCCCACCTCTTCCTAGATAGTACCAAAAATGTCGTCACCCCGGTCGTCAATGACCCCGATTCCTTCGAACCAATCTTCAATAAAAAAAAGGTTTTGCGAATAGGGAACCATTCTTTAATTGATTAAGTTCTTTTAATCAAAAGTCTCTTTCAGAGATATATATTTCTAAAACATTCTTTCCAGTGTATGTATATTCATTAAACCTCTCTTATCAAATTCTTTGATACTTAAAACCCTTTTAAACTTGGAATAATTCTAAATCATTTCATTTTTCACTTAGCAATATATTTCAAAAGTCATTTTATTTAAATCATAACAAATATTTCTTAATTCCAAACTCAAAGTTTGATTGAGTTAAAACCATGTTATCTAGGATATTAATCGAAAACCAGTAAATATTAAATGAGCAGAATCTATAGAAATCATCATTCTATTCAATATCAATCCCCGTATTAAACAAATACTATGGGCGGAATAACGGCGAAATCACCTTTTAAATTCCATGAATAATACGAGTTCCCTCTTCAAATTTTAACACTATGTATAAGAAGATCATCTCTATAATATCAAAGCTGTATTTAGTTTAAATTTGGAAAATAAATCTTTTTATACTTAACTTGTTTTTGGCATTTCGACTATATCTATCCCTTGCATTTGGTTGCCCTTGAACATCTCCTAGGGAAGAAGCCAGGTGAGCCAGGGCACCGGTTGCTCCTGAACATCTCCTTAGTTTAAGCACCTCATATCCGGATCTCATGAATAGAAAAATCAATATCTACCCGTTGGCTTTTAGAACCAAGATTTAAACCATTCTATTTATAATAGCTTTTCTTTAAACATTTATTTCAACTCTCTTAAATAAGCTATAAAAAAACTCCAAATCATTATTAAAAATTTAATTATCTATTGAAAATCTTTATAAATGATTTGGAAAAGAATTGTTAGGTTTAAAACAAAAATTTATAAGTTATAGAAAGGAGCTGCTGCAAAGTGCTGCAAAAGTGCTTTTTTAAGCTATATTGATCAAAACGACTTTTTATTATTGGAAAATTCATTTTTATTACTCAAATAACTTTTAAAACATTTTAAAGGATTTATAAGATATATTCCACATTTTAAACAATTTTAAAACATCATTTTCAAAGAAATTCAGTTTTGGATTCCAAACTGCAAAACAACGATTTTTCCAAAAACTTGTTTTACTCATGTCTCAAAATTTACTTGTCGAAATCTAGATTTTCATTCTCGTTGGAAAACTATGGATATAATAGTTCAGAAATTCTTATCTTGCAGAATTCCGAGCTATATTTCATTTTATACACTCATTTACTTTTATGACTCGAAATCGCGAACTACCATTACGCGACACGCCTATTTTTGACTAAATTTTCAATTATCATTCAAACTTCACCAAAACACTTTTAAATGTTTATAAACCATTTCAAGCTCATTTTAAAACCTTTTTAAAGAGGTTCAACATTCCATATACACCAATTTATTTATATAGAGGAAAGTGATTCCTTTGTGCTTATCGACCTGTATTTTTGTGACTTGCATATATATTCAACGTTCATATGGAACTACCAAACTTGATGATCGACGCATGTTAATCATCTATTGCAAACATCATACATTATCCAAAAATAAAATATAATAGTTTAGGAGTTCTCACCTTCATTTTCTCTTCGAGCTAATATAAAATCGGCTATAACTCCGCTATCTCTAAATCTATGCTCATGATCACTAGCACTATCAACTTTGAAATGGCTTCGCCTTGATTGGAGCTCACGGCCTTGGTGGGAATGGAGGAAGGACTCAGCCTTGGTGGTGTGGTCTGGTGGCCGTGGATTTTGGAAGGGTGGAGGAGGTGTTTTGAACTAGTTTTGAAGTGGATTGATTTATATACTAGTGTATATATTTTCCTCTTTTATTTGAGATATTTTTTCCTAACTTTTCTATAATTTTTTTATGAATAAGAAGCCATTAGAGAGGCTCTTAGAAAACTTGAAAAGAAGAGGAAGAAGAAGTGGAATGGTATTAGGAAATTATGAGAAGAGAGGTGTTATTTATAAAAAAACTTTGAATAAAATATTTAAAATCAAAATTACCAAAACGCCCCCAACCCACGCCCCTACTACCCCTCTACACGCATGGCTCCCCCCAGGCCATGTGATGGTGATGTGAGGTGATGATGTGATGATGGTGTGGTACCATGAGTTGATGTTTGCTTTTTGCTTACTTAAAGGTTAAGCTTTAGGAATTATTTAATTTATTTTGTAATATATACATATATAAGTGTTCGTGTACACATGTATATGTTATTATGCGCATGTGAGATATATATACATATACATGTAGGTGCATAACTCTTCAAATGTCTTCGACCGACTTTTGTTTGTTAAATAATTGAAATCCGAGGAACCGATTATCGGTTACGTTTTCACTTATGTATTAACGTACATATACTTGTAAAAACAATTTAAAAATAAATTTCTTATCATTTTAAATTAATTAAAATAATCATATTTGAATTATAAAACCATATAAATTAATATTAACAATTAATTGCAATAATTGCTATTATACCGATAAAGTGTTATCGATTTTTCCTTATATTTTCAAATCAAACATATCTCTTTATAATAGTATTATAAATGATTTTTTTCCACTTTATGACTATTCAAAATGAATTATTATCATTTAAAATAATTAGTTGAATATTTAAAATAATTATTTAATCATTCAATCTTAATTTGATTTAATAAATCTATATTTTAAATATGATGCCATTTTGTTGATATGAATTTTGAGGAAAATATTTTGTAAATATTTACTCAACATAAGATTACTATTACTTATTATCACTTGAAATAATATTATTTGTAAAATCAACCTTTTATTTTCATAAATTTAAAATAAATAAAATTTATCAAAGCGATAAATTGGCGGCTCATTACATTGACTATTCCAAATGGGAGTGAAGGATTAACAGTTTACAGGGATGCTTGTAGAACTGGATTGGGAGAAGTTTTAATGTAGAATGGTAAAGTAATAGCGTATGCGAGTCGACAGTTGAAACCCCATGAGAAGAGATACACTATGCATGATCTGGAACTTTTAGCAATTGTCTTCGCATTAGAATGTGGAGGCACTATCTTTTGGTTGCAAAGTTTAGGTTATTTATGGATCACAAGTCATTAAAGTATCTTTTTACCCAAAAGGATTTGAACTTAAGGCAACAAATATGGTTGGAATTTCATGCGTCTTATGACCTAGATATTCTTTATACCCCAGGGAAAGCAAAACCGTTGCAGATGCGTTGAGCAGGAATATGGAGATGATTGCAAATTTGGAAGTTAAGCCATCACTAATGGCGAGAATTGCATATTTCCAAGAAGAAGACCCTAATCTAGCACGACTTAAGAAGGATGTTGAAAATGGAATTATTTCTAGTTTTTAGGTTGACTCTCGAGAGATTTTAAGAGTGAAGGGGCGGATTTGTATGCCAGATGTTAATGGAATTAGATGGGATGTGCTGAAAGTGTGCCATCAGTCAAAGTTATATATCCACCCACGTAACTAAAAACTTTCAGAATATGAAGAAACCCTTTTGGTGGAAAGGGATGAAGAGAGACATTTCAATTTTCGTAAGCCGGTGTGAGAATTGTCAACAAGTCAAGAGTGACCAGCAGAAGAATGATGGGTTACTCCAACCATTAGAGATACCAAATTGGAAGTGTGAGCAAGTATCCATAGACTTTATCGATGGGTTGCCCAGAACAAAAAGAGGTAATGAAGGCATCTAGGTAATTGTAGATCGATCCCAATGAAGTCTACCAGAAATGTAGCATCATTGGCAGGGATTTATTTGAGGGAGATCATTCGATTTTGAAGGTTCTTGGGAATACCATCTAAATTTGGTAGAGTTCTCTTTACTAAGCTAGCATTAGCATGGCACCCTACGAGGCTTTGTATGGATGGCCATGGAAATCACCTTCATGTTGGGTTAAGACTAGAGACCTATTAATTCTTGGACCAGAGATGATTCGAGAAGCATCAGAGAAAGTGGCTATGATGAAGGAAAGGATGAAAAAAGCCCATGATCGAGAAAAAAATTATGCTGATCAAAGAAGAAGGAACTTAGAGTTTACGGTTGGGGATTTGGTATTTGTGAAAGTTACCCTGATGCAAGGATCTGCGAGATTCGGGAGAGTAGGAAAGCTCGCATCTGGATTCATTATACCATTTAGAATCCTTGAGAGGATTGGATCGTTGGCCTACAGGGTAGAATTGCCTGAAAGATTATCATAAGTCCATAATGATTTTCATGTACCTCATCTGAGAAAGCATGCTTATGATCCATCGTTGATTATTGAGACGTCTGTCCAAGAAGACATAGAGATGGAACCAAATTTGACGGTAGTCCGACATCCAGTTCATATTGTAGATCGGTATGAAAGGAGGTTGAGAAACAAGGTAGTTAAGCTTGTGAAAGTTCAGTGGAGTGACGATCCTTGCGATTGTACTTGGGAGACTGAGGATCATATTAGAGAATCTTAACTTGATGCGGTATCAGGTTAGTTATTTATGTTTGAATGAATTATGTATAACATAGTTTCTTTGCATTGTTATATGAATTTCTTGGTATAAAATATACCTTTTCGATTGTTTTTGTGTATTAATTTCAGGGACGAAATTCTCCTAAAAGGGGAAAGTGTAACGACCCGTAAATTAATCGCTTTGTATTGGAATATTTAAATAATTCTTAAATATTTAAATATTGGATTTTAATAACCATATAAACATGTTTTAAACATCAATTAATGATATTAAAATCATTCTCAAATTTTGTTTACCAAAATAAATAGTTCAAATAAAAATAGAAAACGTGACCGAAAAACGTGTTCCGAAATTTCGACTTTTCAGCCTCGGATTGTCATCAAAAACTTTATGCACATTTTTGTATAACTCATATACACATGCACACACATGCATATATATCATATGATATGTTAATCTATGTGTTAGAGTTAATAATCAAGCTTAGTTTAAATATAAACCTTGATCTGACATAAAATGCACAAAATATATTAAATTACCTTAGGAAATTAATTAAAAAAACCTAACCATCGCCTAAACTACATAGGTTAGGACCTAAAGCATGGTGTAGGTGGACCTATGGGGAGGGGTAACGTGTGTACTTGGTGGGGTGGAGAGGTATGGCAAGCATGCAACATGATAACATTTATAATATTTAAATGTTTAAGTTAATTAATTTAATATTCCACTTATTTGCCTATAAATACCCACTATCTCCACACATTTTCTACTTTACACATTCATTTACATCTTCATTTCTTATCTCCACATGTTTGTAAACACTTCCATTGCTTCCAACAGAGATTCCAAAATCCAAAACTAGTTTATACGCTCTCAAAACCAAGTTAAAACTTCATGTATTCACGTACAAACACTCCTATATCAAAACCAATGCCATTTCCACTTATGGAATCTAAGGTCGAGCCCAAATATAGCCAAGGCCAAACCTAACTCAGCCCATTAAGGGCCAAAAATTCCAAGCTAAGGTGTCGTGATGGTAGTTCATTAGTTCAGCAACTTGTCGTAGCGATCCTGTTAAGTTAGAGGTATTTTCGATGAGTAAAGCTTCCACCTTTGTACCATAAAGTTTAAGCTATATTCATGCAATATTTGTAGATAATTAATGCTTATTATATAATTGTAATAATGGTTTGGTTGATTGCTTGAAAGATAGTCTCTTTGGAAAGTTAGTAAGCGATTCATGGGATATATGAAAATCTATAGTTAAACTAATCCCGTTGTTATTAAATACTTGATATATGTTGAAATTATTGTAAATAACCATGTATTTATGCTCGGGCCTTTGTTATGTGATGTGTGCTTGTGTTGCAAATGTCATATGCTCGAATTCGGAACTGCCTGTATAGCGATAGTCGCTATATTAACACATTCCGAAAATCACCTCTTATCGAAACCGTTTGGTTTCATTATCATGCTTGGAATTATTTTACAAGTTAAAGTAAGTTTTTGATTAATGATGTTTTCAAAATCATTAATTTTTTTATAATGATTATTTAATTTAATTAATTATTTAATTAATAAGGATTAAAGTTAACTAATTAACTTATTAACGATCTGTTTAAAATTAACTAATCACTTGGTTAATGATGTTTTGAAATTATTTAATCACTTTATTCAATGATGTTTAAGGCTAATTAATATTTGGATGCTGATGGATTAAGATTTATTAATTTATTATTTAATGATATTTTAAAAGCAATTAACCCTTTTAATTAATAACTCTTAAGAGTTAAAAAATTTGTTTAACCTTAAATAAATATTTTTTTTAAATAAAGTTTAGGTTAGTTAATCACTTTTAATAATGATATTTAATTATTATTTAATTAATTTATTAATTATATTATTAATTAATTGAAATAATGAGGTTATAAAGGAGATTTACCCTTTTTAATTAAAGGTTATTGAAATAAATCAATTAACTAGTTAACAAAGATTTAAATTTAATTAATCAAATGAATAAGGATGTTTTAAGTTGTTAAATTCTTTTCATAATGATGTTTCAAAGTTAGTAAACTCTTTGACAGAGTGTTTCAAAGCTAATACTTGTAATGTGAAGCCAAGTACGAATTCGGATTTTAAAAAAAGTTCGATTCATTTCTGGAAATGAATTAATTAATGTAAAGCGAGTCTGTAACGACCCTGAATTTTTGACATTGGAAATCAGAATATTTAATTGATTTTAAATATTTGAAAGATAGTTTTATTTGAAATTCAAATATCAGAATGAATTTGGCAATTTAATTATTGATTTTAATTTTTTGAAGTTGGGTAAAATTTGAATCTTCAGTTTCAAGCAAATTAAAAATATTTTCAAGGCTTAGAAAATCTATATGGATAATACTGAAGATAATAAAAGCTTCATAATTGAATTTGAAACTGTTTTGTTCAGTTTTGAATTTCATCGTTTAAATCGATATTTAAAAATAGCCTTCCGAGGCATAGTCTCGGAATTTGACAAAACCAGTTCCATTAGATCCGTAATAGTGTATTATTATCGGATTTCAATTTTCTTAGTGTTTGGAGTTGTTGTGTGAGCGTACGATAGATAAACGCGTTGAAATCTATATCGAAATTCAATATAAAAGCTGGTCCAAAAAGCTATATTCTCCATATGATCGAATTAGGACTCGAACCTTTTCCAATGCGTTCGGAATAGGCATATAACATTATAAACGCCTAGCGGCACGCCTCGATAGGAGTTCAAAATGTTGAGTTGCATTTATTGAGACAATTTAAAATTTGAATAATATTTTATATATAAGTTGACTAGCCTTCTTTTTCAAGCCACTTCCTGTTCACCATCACATCGTTTTCCTCTGGAAATATCTCATCCCTCTCTTTTATCTTTTAGTCAGTCGAAGAAAAATAATAATAAGAAAAACAAACGAAACACTTTTGTTCGAAATCTATGGCCGAACTCAGATAAAAAAAAAGATAAAAAAAAATTTGTGATCCCTTCTTCTCCTCAGAATCGAAATCATCTGTATTCTCCATCCCCGTTTCGCTCTTCATAAATTCGAAAACGAATGATGGTCGATTCTTCAACAGATAAAAAAACGGGGGAACAAAATCGAAATCGATTTCGATTTTGTTCAAAAATTTATTCAAGGGGAAGGGCATCGCGATGTCTGAAATCACGACGAGCAAAGGGGAAGCTCGTGCTCGAGCTCGCGACAGTAGTGGCACGCATGCAAGCGCCGCCTGGTGGTCTCGATGGTCGGTGTGGCGTTCGAATTTGCTGGGGTGTCGCGAGTCGTTCTCGCGCTAGCACGATGTTAGGGCCGCGTACGCGAAAGATGGTGATCGAAGTCGACGTTGGTTTAGCTCGATGCTGTAGGCGGTGGTGGCAGGCAAAGGGGCTCGAGTGGGTTCTAGATTTTCTTTTAGCAGTTAGGTATGGTTTATGTATTTTATTTAAATTATATGTAGATAAGGTTTTGAATTAAGAAAAAAAAATATAGTTGGAATTTAAAAGTAGCAAAGAGTTTTAGATTTATATAGATTTTTGTTTTGATATATATATATATATATAGTTTCAAGTGAGAAAGAAAAGAATATACTTATTTAATTGCTAATTTAAATTTTTTTTGATACTAAAAGATTTTCAAAAGGGAATTCGATTAAATTAAATAAATTGGTAAGAGAAAGTTTGTTAATAGAATAATTTGGCTAATTTAATTTATCTAATAGGAAATAAATTATTAGATTAGTTCAAATTAAAAGTGTTAATTAATTTAATCTATTGAAAAGAAATTAATTGTTCGATTTATTTTGGATATTAATAAAATGTATAAAATTGTTTATACAAGGTCTAATGTAGTGAAGTAATCAAGCCGAAATGGAAAACGGATTGCAAAATAAAATCAAAGGTGAGATCTTCTCACTCAAATTAAATTGGCATTGCAGTTATTGATTGATTGTTTGGATGTGGTAGTATATATAGTAGTATATATATATATATATATATATATATATTTGGAGTTGTTGATTTCCCGCATTATATAGCGGATGAGACCCTATGCGCCGCATAATAGCGGATGATATTTTATAAATTCCATATACCGCGATATTCCACCTCGAAGTGGAATGGGTATTTAATTATTGTGCGAACATCTGTAGATGCAGGGAAATAGGTTGGAGGGATCCAACTGGATTCCTCAAATTGTATGAATTTGTTTCATATGTTGTATGAATTTGTTTCATATGTTGTGTGATGATTTATTGATAATCTGTGAATGATTATGTTGATGATTGAATTTGTTGAAGGCTATAATTTAGCCGAATGTATTTTTGGTATCGTTAGATACCAGAAATAAATAAAATTGGATTTTTGAAATTAAAGTTGGAAATTTTAAGTAAATCCTTTTTGAAAGAATTTAATAAATTTAAAAGTAGGAATTTAAAAGAATAAAGTTGATTTTTGGAATCTTATCGAATTATTTCCAAAATATGGGAAAAGATATTAGTAAATGAGTTTTGAATAATATTGTTTAAAAGTTGAAGAATTTATTGAAAGTGGAATTTTAAATAATTTCGAAAGAATAAAGGGATTTATTTAAAAGGTGATAAATTTGTTTGAAATCCAATTGATAATTGATTTGGTGTTTGAATGAAAATTTATTTTGTGCTGAAATAAACTTAGAAATCAATTTATAAATGCTTTGTTATTTGAAATAAACTTGGAAATATATTTGTAATTGATTTAATGTTTGAAATCAATTTGGAATCGATTTGGTGATTGAGATGAATTTGAAATCAATTTTGGAATTTGATTTGGTGTTGAAATGTGAATTTGAAATCAATTTGGAATTTGATTTGGTGTTTGAAAGTGAATAATTAGAAATCGATTTGAAAATCATATATCGGTGAAAATTTGAAAATTTGAATTCACAGTGGAAATAAATAATGTCGAGTGAAAAGTGATTTGAAATTGGTTTTCAAAATGTTGAAGTGTGGAAAAATATATATCTTGTGAAGATATTTTGAAAATAAATAATTTGGTAAAATTATTTAAATTGATTGATTATTGTGAATGTTTTTTGATAGTTGAATAACCGACTATCAATATTTGCCTTTGAAATGGCACTTGAATTTGTTTTTAAAACAAGCGCTCATTATTCAGTTTAGCCGGGAGAGGACTTTGTGTCATATAACCCATTCCGAATAATAATACGACGTTATGGATCGCAATTGAAGACCGGTGTTGAAGACCGGGTGTTTGCGAGAATGATAGGATAACCTATCGATCTTCACTACACTTGCTTCTTTTAGTGAAATGTGATAGGGGGTTCTCGCTTCGCGGTTTGGTGGCGAACGGGAGACTCTTACCCCTACATGTCCCTGAGATTTAGTATCGAGGGGTTGGTTAGCCGAAAGGTGTGACAGTCGAAAGGCTGGCCGTAAAAGCAAGGGAAGGGTACCATTGTACGCTACGGTGGGTCTAGGATGGTTGCAAAGCCTACCGGTCCCCACTGTCTCGTATCGTTACATGTGGTATCGGAGCAATTGGTTAAGCGACAACCCTGGCTCTGTTGGGTGTTACTCATTAGAGATAGAGTCAGTAGTACTCTAGAATGAGTGTGAGTGTAATAATAGATATGAGCGCTGTAACAACCCGCATGTTTATCGATTTTATATTTAAATATTTTATTTAAATATTTTATCGTCAGTCGGGTTTTAGTCCGAAAAGCTACTTTTTGCATACGGTCAAATTAGGACTCGAAACCACCTCCATTGAGTTCAAAATGACGTTTGCGTTCTTTTTAAGTATAAACTTTGATATGTTTGGAGTTAGTGGAATTTTCGCCACTTTTTCGCTTATGGCTTTGGTTTGGGCTGAACCACTTACTAACTCAACCCAACCCCCTCTCCTCTTCATTAATTCATTCTTCATTTCCTAACACTTGAAGCTTCATCAAAAATGGAGGAGGGAATGGGAAATTAAAACTCCAAGCTCAAGTTCTCTTGCAAATCCATCATTCAACTCCAAATTCAAAGTGAAGACATTGGATTCAAGCTTCTTCCATTGCTTTTAAGCTTCTCCATCATCAATTCCATGAAAAGGTGAGATTTTTATCTCACATTCTTGTCTATAACTATCTTGGATTGTTGGGAATGAATTCCTATCACTTTAGCATGTGCTTTTGCATTTGGTTTGGATTGAATTGGTGAAAAATCCCAATTTTTAGTGTCGTTAGGCAAAACTGGGCCTAGGTCGTTCGGCTGGAAAAGTCAGTCCTGCAAAACAGCTCATTCCTTTTTAGGTCGCTCGGCCTGCATATACATCGTCCCACACTTAGGTCGCTAAGGCTTAGGTCGCGCCACATTAGGTCGTGACTCGTTGGGTCGTTCTGTCCATAGGTCGCTCGGCTTTAGGTCGTAACCTCTAGGTCGTTCGGCTAGCTCACAACCATTTAGGTCGCTCAGTAGCTCGGCTATGTTTGGTCGCGCACCACTTTATTATGATAGGTTGTTCGCCCTTAAGTCGCTCGGCCTGTTATGCTTTAGGTCGCTGGCCTCTAGGTCGCTCCACGTGTTAGTTCGACCGTGTTAGGTCGCCCCTTCATTAGGTCGCACCCAGTTAGGTCGCGTCTTTCCTTAGCTCGGCCATGAGTTAGGTCGCTTGACCTGTTTTCCCCTTAGGTCGCTCGCCTAGTTAGGTCGTTCGGACCTTATAGGTCGCGCCACATGAGTTAGGTCGCTCACCTAGGTCGCTCGGCATGCTATACTTAGGTCGTTCGACCTATCCTACTTTAGGTCGCAACCCTCTAGGTCGTTCGACCTGATTCCTCTCTTAGGTCGCTCGACCCTATTTCCATTAGGTCCTTAGACCTTATTTTCTTTAGGTCGCCTGACCCCTTAAATTGCTGGAACACCAGGTCGTAACCCGTTAGGTCACACGACCTTGTTAAGACGTTAAGTCGCTCGACCTGCTTGCATTCTTTAGCTTGGCTATGTTAGGTCGCGCATCACTTTAGCTCGGCTATGTTCGTTCTCACGGGCATTCCTACTTTGATGGTTTTGGAATTGATTTCTTTGGACTTTCCTTCACGTCTTTGAATGTGAATTTTTGTGACTGATTGTTTCTGCAATTGTTTTGTGATTCGTCACTTTAAAAATGTGAAGGTTTCAATACTAGTAGTAAATATCAAAACTCTTTCATCAAAGCGATTTCAACTCTATTTTATTACAAAGCTCTTTTTCCTAAACCGTTTTCCAATCTATTAGTATATACAAGCCTTCACTTCACTTGGATGAGAAATCTAATTAAACGGCTTAGTAAAACAGGTGGTATGAAACACTTGCGTTCACTTCGTCGGTTAATTCTTGGACTTGTTCGACTGAACCTTTTGTGACAATTTTCTAGTGAAGATCTACAGTTTGTTCGTAAATATTTAAGTTAAGCAAGTGGTTATGGGACATGAAGCTAAACTCATATATTTACTAGCTTGGTGTGATTAACACTTCTTGATGATCATGACGATCATTTTTGTGATTTAGACTAGCAATTGTGCGATGTCTCTTTGTCTACGAGGGAGACTAAACCCCGTTTGTGTGATGTTTCTACATCACATATGTGGGGTAGCACCCCACGGTCTTCGAGCCATTCTTGTGGAGCTTCGGCTCAAAATTAATGGTTAGCTACCATGAGATAGCGTCTCGTCTTGTGATACACGAGTTGGGGAGTTTTCATACTCCCGTTTTGTGATAGGCCTCCCCCCTTCTTGTGATTTCTGAATTTCTTGTGATGATTTATGGAATTTTGTGCTTCACCAATTTTTGTGATTTACATTGATAAGTTTTATCAATTTTTGTGCATTGGTGAATTTGTGTGTCATTGACTTGTTATGAATACAAGTTTAGGGTATGATACCCCATTTTATCTTTGAGAAGATTCTTGTGATATTGATTAATCTCATGTTGATTTTCAATTACATACTTGAAGTAGTATGCCATTATGGTTATTACATGTTCATACCATGTCTTTTATTTTATACCATATCATCTGATATTTATAGCTAGACTGATTTGTTTATTATTTTCTTATAAATAATACTCGGGTCAGACCGAGATGTTACAGGTGCTTCTGCTTGACTTCTCTTCTGGGATTACTCTGACTTTTGGCTAACTACTTAGATTAGTTGTTTTTGTTGTATACATTTGAGATATAGACTCCGTGATGTATACTTATTCTTTTGTGTAGCTTGTGGCTATTCTTTTGTATCATCGTGGATCTTTCAGACCACTACTCTGATGTACACTTTCATGTGTTATATATTCATATCTTTTTCCGCCATTGTGATATGGATGTCTGTGACTGACTTGTGTTATGTTTGTTTCCGAAGATTAAATATAGCCACTGTGTGATAGCTTTGTGTTTATATCGGTATGTCAGATTTCCTCCTTAAATGAAATGCATGCTATACTATCTGACATATCGGGGCTCGCACAAAGAAATTACACGGAGGGTCGCTCCTCAACAGCCTTATTCTCCGTGCTAGTTGACAGCATTACTCCGTAGTGTTCTTGGATAGCGTGGGTATAGAGGTGGGGCGTCACAGCTTGGTATCAGAGCCAAACTTCGGAACAATGTAGAATAACTTAACAAGGATCATCGTCCTAAGTCCAACTTAGGAGTCGTGCCTTAGGATTTAATTCGAGTCTTCGTACCAATTCATCCTATTTCCTTTTATATATACTTGTTTTATCTATCAAGATTTGCTTGATATTTATTTGGAGAATAACTTTTCTTCTTTTCTCTTTCTAAAAGAAGAGAATGTCTAGACCAAGCCGTCCCAGAGCTGGACCATCTACTGTTACTCCCCAGGATGGAGTTTTTATGACCACTCAACAGCTACTTGATTTAGTAAAGAATGCTCAAGCAGCTGGTCCTAATTAGGAACCTACTCATCCTAAGTCTGGATTTGCACGCTTGTGCAACAATTTTACCAACTTGGGTGGGAAACCGTTCAAAGGTTCTGAAACTATTATTGAGGTCCAGGCTTGGTTAAGAACATGCGATCGAATCTTTTCTCGCATGAATCTTATCGATCTTCACCGTGTTCAGGTGGCCTCCAGTATGCTCCAAGAAAAAGCATTAGACTGGTACGAACTTCTTATTTCTGAAATTAATGAAGCGGATCTCACCTGGGAGCAATTCCGAGGACGCTTCGAATTAAAATTCATACCAGAAGCAGAGAAAGTGACATTGGCTCGACGTTTCATAGACCTTGTTCAAGGTGAATCCTCTGTGACAGATTATGTCGCATCCTTCGAGTCACTGTCTAAATATGGGGTTGAATACATCAACACCCCATTAAAGAAGAACCAAAGATTCGTCTATGGCTTAAATAAGAATCTTAAGAAGCCATTACTTCTAAAATTAGAAGTTTCTTTCGATCAACTCATTGATATCGCTCTTCGTCTTGAAGAGGCGGATAGGGAAAGTGATGTTGAAGTGGTGGGTTCCAAACCAAACTTCAACAATAAGAAGAGGAAAAACAAATTCAAAGGTCCTTATCCCAACAAAAAGGGGAAACAACCTCCGGCAGCAAAGACTTCTACCCCAAGTAGTGGGCAATGCTTTAACTATGGTTCTAAGGACCATTTTGCGAACAAGTGTTCAAAGCCCCGTTCTTGTTGCTATTGTAAAAGCCCGGATCATTATATACATTTATGCCCCAGACTTCAAGGCAAGAAGGAGGGAAAGTTAAACGTGGCTCAAGCCCCTGGTAACACATCTCGCGGTCAAGGTATGTCTCATTTTGTCCTTGATGGCATTATTATATTTCGTGATCAACCTATTAGAGTTCTCTTTGATACGGGTGCATCCCATTCTTTTATATCAAAGGAACTTGTCGATACTTTTTCCTTAAGTGTTGTTGCTTTAATGACTTCTTTAAGAATTGCGAATCCGGTTGGTGGATCCGCAACTCTTAGTTTGCTTTGTAAAGATGTGGAGATTATTTTGTGTGATTTTCCTTTCCTAGCCGATTTGCATGTCATGTGTTATTTAGGCTTTGGAATGATTTTGGGTATGGATTGGCTTAACCGTTATGAAGCTCATATCCTATGTCCTGAGCGGACTATTTATCTTCGACATCCACTATCTATTAAGCAGATTTCTATTGTTCTTAAAGATTCGGATTCCACTTTGTCGGCATCTTTATATTCTCTAAATCCTCTTGATGATGACAATGATGATGAGGAAGAGGTCATTTCTCGTATTCACATCGTTCGTGAATTTTCCGACGTATTTGGCCTGTTTTAGGATTACCACCTAAGCGAGCAATTGAGTTCAGAATTAATCTTACACCTGAAGCTCAACCTATTACTCGTCCTCCTTATCGCATGTCCAATAAGGAGAATGAAGAGATGCGCAAACAATTATCCGAATTGGAGACGAAGAAATTTATTCGCTCTAGTTCCTCACCTTGGGGAGCTTCAGCAATTTTCGTGAAGAAATCCGATGGTACACTTAGGCTTTGCGTCGATTACCGCAAGCTTAATGATCTTACTATTAAGAATAAATATCCTTTACCTTGGATTGATGATCTATTTGATCAGCTTAGTGGTGCTAGAGTCTTTTCACAATTGGACTTGGCTACTGGTTTTCACCAGCTTCGTATTGCAGAGGATAGTATTCCTTTGACTTCATTCCATACTCGATATGGATCTTATGAATGGCTGTTTATGCCATTTGGTTTAACGAATGCTCCGGCTTATTTCGTTGACCTTATGAATCGAGTTTTCAAAGATTTCCTCGATCGGTTTGTTCTCATCTTTATTGATGATATTCTTGTGTATTCTAAAACTGAGGAGGAACATGAAAAGCATCTTCGGATTGTATTGGAAACTCTTAGGAGCAATCAATTAAAAGCAAAATTTTCTAAATGCCACTTTTGGCAATCTAGTGTGAAGTTTCTCGGTCATATTATTTCCGAATCCGGAATATCAGTGGATCCTTCAAAGATTGAAGCGATTCAAAATTGGAAGAGACTGGAGAGCGTGACTGAAATCCGTAGCTTTCTCGGATTGGCAGGTTATTACCGCCGTTTCATAAAAGACTTTTCTAAGATTGCCGTGCCTCTTACTGGCTTAACAAAGAAAGGTGTTAAATACATTTGGTCGGACAAGTGTGAAACTTCTTTTCAGAAATTAAAAGAACTCCTTTCTGATGCTCCTGTTCTTGTTATTCCCGAAGGGAATCAAGATTTTGTTGTTTATACCGATGCTAGTCGCGTTGGTTTGGGTGCCGTTCTTATGCAAAAAGAACGTGTTATTGCTTATGCTTCTAGGCAATTGAAGCCGGCTGAGACTAGATATGCCACACATGATTTAGAACTCGCGGCTATCGTTTTCGCCCTTCGTATACGGCGACATTATCTTTTGGGAGAGAAATTTATACTTTATACTGACCATAAATCTTTGAAATATTTGTTTTCTCAAAAGTAACTTAATTTGCGTCAACAGCGTTGGCTCGAATTCCTTGCTTCTTATGATCTTGATATTCTTTATACTCCCGGAAAGGGAAATCGAGTTGCTGATGCTCTTAGTCGCAAGCAACAAGTGGTTGTTTCCATGATGATATCCGAATGGAATGATCTCGAGGTTTTATCCACTTGTGAAATTCGAGATCGTGTTTCCAATTTATGTTCATCTCTTGTTTTATGTAGCCTTGAGGCTCATCCTTCTCTTTTAGACCGCATTCTTGAAGCTCAAGGGCTAGATCCCGAATTGGCTCTTCTTGGCAAAAATATTAAGGATAAAGTTGATATTGATGGTTTGAAAGACTTTGATATTGATTCTCGTGGCGGCATTCGAAAATTTGGTAGACTTATCGTACCAAATATTAGCGATCTTCGTAAAGATATTCTAGAAGATTCTCATCGTTCCAAATATTCCATTCATCTCGGTAGTAGTAAAATGTACGCGGATATGAAGTGACTTTATTATTGGGAGGGAATGAAATTTGATATTGCTAACTTTGTTAAGTGTTGCATGACTTGCCAACTTGTCAAGGCCGAACATCAAAGGCCCGGTGGGTTATTGCAACCTTTGGAAATTCCAGTTTGGAAGTGGGATCAAATTTCCATGGATTTTATTGATGGCCTTCCCCGTTCTCGTTCGGGACATAATAGCTTATGGGTGATCGTTGATAGACTTACTAAATCCGCCCATTTTATTCCCGTTCGGTCGAACCGAACCGTTACTCTTCTGGCCAAACTCTTTATCAAAGAAATTGTTAAATTACATGGAGTTCTTACTTCCATTGTTAGTGATCGTGATCCATTGTTTACTAGTGGATTCTGGAAGATTCTTCAAAAAGCTTTGGGAACGAAGCTTTATTTTAGCACCACTTATCACCCCCAATCCGATGGACAAACTGAGCGTTTGAATCAAACTCTTGAAGATCTTCTTTGTTCTTGTGTGCTTGATTTCGGTGGAAGTTGGGAAGATCATATTTCACTTGTTGAATTTTCCTATAATAACGGCTTCCAATCTAGCATTGGTATGGCACCTTTTGAGGCACTCTATGGAATGCCATGCCGATCTCCTTCTTGTTGGCTTGAGGCCGGTGAGAAGCTGGTTTTAGGCCCAGATTTTATTCGAGATTCCACAGAAAAGATTGATCTTATTCGTCATAGGATGAAAGAAGCCCAGAGTAGACAAAAATCCTATGCCGATAATCGAAGAAGGAAATTAGAATTTTCTGTTGGAGATCTTGTATTTATTCGTGTTTCCCCTATGAAGGGCGTTGTACGTTTCAGTCGATCGGGAAAGTTAGCGCCACGATATATTGGGCCATTTCCTATCACCAAACGTATTGGTTCTATGGCCTATTGCCTTTCATTACCGGCTCAGTTTTCTACCATGCATGACGTGTTTCACGTTTCTCAATTATGGAAATGTCTTCGGGATTCCGATTCAATTCTTGAGCCTGGTGTTGTGGAAGAGATTGAAGTTTCGCCGAATTTAACTTATGAGCAGCATCCTATTCGAATTATTGCTTCAGAGGTTAAACGACTTCGAAATAAAGATGTTTCGCTTGTGAAGGTTCAATGGTCCTCAAATCCTAAGGATTGCTCTTGGGAATCTAGAGAATTCATCGAGCGTACACATCAAGACTTACTTTCTCATGCTCTTTAAGGTGAACTTCTTATTTCAAATTTCTTTTGTGTTAATTTGCTTTTATGGTTGTTATTGTTTATTTTCCATCTTATATATTGCGTGGACGCAATTTCTTTAAGGAGGGCAGTCTGTAACAACCCGCATGTTTATCGATTTTATATTTAAATATTTTATTTAAATATTTTATCGTCAGTCGGGTCTTAGTCCGAAAAGCTACTTTTTGCATACGGTCAAATTAGGACTCGAAACCACCTCCATTGAGTTCAAAATGATGTTTGCGATCTTTTTAAGTATAGACTTTGATATGTTTGGAGTTAGTGGAATTTTCGCCACTTTTTCGCTTATGGCTTTGGTTTGGGCTGAACCACTTACTAACTCAGCCCAACCCCCTCTCCTCTTCATTAATTCATTCTTCATTTCCTAACACTTGAAGCTTCATCAAAAATGGAGGAGGGAATGGGAAATTAAAACTCCAAGCTCAAGTTCTCTTGCAAATCCATCATTCAACTCCAAATTCAAAGTGAAGACATTGGATTCAAGCTTCTTCCATTGCTTTTAAGCTTCTCCATCATCAATTCCGTAAAAAGGTGAGATTTTTATCTCACATTCTTATCTATAACTATCATGGATTGTTGGGAATGAATTCCTATCACTTTAGCATGTGCTTTTGCATTTGGTTTGGATTGAATTGGTGAAAAATCCCAATTTTTAGTGTCGTTTGGCAAAACTGGGCCTAGGTCGTTTGGCTGGAAAAGTCAGGCCTGCAAAATAGCTCATTCCTCTTTAGGTCGCTCGGCCTGCATATACGTCGTCCCACACTTAGGTCGCTAAGGCTTAGGTCGCGCCACATTAGGCCGTGACTCGTTGGGTCGTTCTGTCCATAGGTCGCTCGGCTTTAGGTCGTAACCTCTAGGTAGTTCGGCTAGCTCGCAACCATTTAGGTCGCTCAGTAGCTCGGCTATGTTTGGTCGTGCACCACTTTATTATGATAGGTCGTTCGCCCTTAAGTCGCTCGGCCTGTTATGCTTTAGGTCGATGGCCTCTAGGTCGCTCCACGTGTTAGTTCGACCGTGTTAGGTCGCCCCTTCATTAGGTCGCACCCAGTTAGGTCACGTCTTTCCTTAGCTCGGCCATGAGTTAGGTCGCTCGACCTGTTTTCCCCTTAGGTCGCTCGCCTAGTTAGGTCGTTCGGACCTTATAGGTCGCGCCACATGAGTTAGGTCGCTCACCTAGGTCGCTCGGCATGCTATACTTAGGTCGTTCGACCTATCCTACTTTAGGTCGCAACCCTCTAGGTCGTTCGACCTAATTCCTCTCTTAGGTCGCTCGACCCTATTTCCATTAGGTCGTTAGACCTTATTTTCTTTAGGTCGCCTGACCCCTTAAATTGCTGGAACACCAGGTCGTAACCCGTTAGGTCGCACAACCTTGTTAAGACGTTAAGTCGCTCGACCTGCTTGCATTCTTTAGCTTGACTATGTTAGGTCGCGCATCACTTTAGCTCGGCTATGTTCGTTCTCACGGGCATTCCTACTTTGATGGTTTTGGAATTGATTTCTTTGGACTTTCCTTCACGTCTTTGAATGTGAATTTTTGTGACTGATTGTTTCTGCAATTGTTTTGTGATTCGTCACTTTAAAAATGTGAAGGTTTCAATACTAGTAGTAAATATCGAAACTCTTTCATCAAAGCGATTTCAACTCTATTTTATTACAAAGCTCTTTTTCCTAAACCGTTTTCCAATCTATTAGTATATACAAGCCTTCACTTCACTCGGATGAGAAATCTAATTAAACGGCTTAGTAAAACAAGTGGTATGAAACGCTTGCGTTCACTTCGTCGGTTAATTCTTGGACTTGTTCGACTGAACCTTTTGTGACAATTTTCTAGTGAAGATCTACAGTTTGTTCGTAAATATTTAAGTTAAGAAAGTGGTTATGGGACATGAAGCTAAACTCATATATTTACTAGCTTGGTGTGATTGACACTTCTTGATGATCATGACGATCATTTTTGTGATTTAGACTAGCAATTGTGCGATGTCTCTTTGTCTACGAGGGAGACTAAACCCCATTTGTGTGATGTTTCTACATCACATATGTGGGGTAGCGCCCCACGGTCTTCGGGCCATTCTTGTGGAGCTTCGGCTCAAAATTAATGGTTAGCTATCATGAGATAGCATCTCGTCTTGTGATACACGTGTTGGTGAGTTTTCATACTCCCATTTTGTGATAGGCCTCCCCCCAATCTTGTGATTTCTGGATTTCTTGTGATGATTTCTGGAATTTTGTGCTTCACCAATTTTCGTGATTTATATTGATAAGTTTTATCAATTTTTGTGCATTGGTGAATTTGTGTGTCATTGACTTGTTATGAATACAAGTTTAGGGTATGATACCCCATTTTATCTTTGAGAAGATTCTTGTGATATTGATTAATCTCATGTTGATTTTCAATTACATACTTGAAGTAGTATGCCATTATGGTTATTACATGTTCATGCCATGTCTTTTATTTTATACCATATCATCTGATATTTATAGCTAGACTGATCCGTTTATTATTTTCTTATAAATAATACTCGGGTCAGACCGAGATGTTACAGGTGCTTCTGCTTGACTTCTCTTCTGGGATTACTCTGACTTTTGGCTAACTACTTAGATTAGTAGTTTTTGTTGTATACATTTGAGATATAGACTCCGTGATGTATACTTATTCTTTTGTGTAGCTTGTGGTTATTCTTTTGTATCATCGTGGATCTTTCAGACCACTACTCTGATGTACACTTTCATGTGTTATATATTCATATCTTTTTCCGCCATTGTGATATGGATGTCTGTGACTGACTTGTGTTATGTTTGTTTCCGAAGATTAAATATAGCCACTGTGTGATAGCTTTGTGTTTGTATCGGTATGTCGGATTTCCTCCTTAAATGAAATGCATGCTATACTATCTGACATATCAGGGCTTGCACAAAGAAATTACACGGAGGGTCGCTCCATAACAGCCTTATTCTCCGTGCTAGTTGACAGCATTACTCCGTAGTGTTCTTGGCTAGCGTGGGTATAGAGGTGGGGCGTCACAAGCGCGTATTTGTTAGTGAATACAAAAATCTGTTTTGTATTGTGTTGACTTATCGGTTGATTGTTTGTGGATTCTGGTCGGTGCAGTTTGGCCAACTATAATCGATAGGGGTTTCTAAACTCTTAAACAAGATAAACTGACACAGTATTGTTTAAAATAGGGTAAATGAAATAATTTTACCCAAACTATTTTTGTATAGAAAAGAAATCATTTTCCGTGAATTATTATAGTATATGGATGCTTGGTTGTTAGGAAGTGATAATATTGAAATATTATCATTATTATATGGAAATTGAATAAGAAATAATGGTATAACCAAAGATTTGGAGATAAATTCATTTGACAAATGAAATTTATGAATATGAATTGAAAGGATAAGGAAATGAATTCATATTCGAATGAGATTTGTAAATTGTAAATGTGATTTATAATTTGAAATAGAATTCCAAAGAAATATTTGAAAATAAAATTCATTAATGGAATTAAATTGGTAATGTGAATTTATAAACGAGTTTTATAAATTGAAATGAGATGCCAGAGTAATTTTTGCAATACGAATTAAAGGATTTGAATTGGAAATTCAAAATATTAAATTCCTTTAATTTGAAATGGTTTCTAGAAGTCTGGAAAATAATTATTTGAGAAGTATTTTTGAGTTGGATATGAACTCTAGTGGGATTTGAAATTTAGAAATATTTGGGAAAATATTTTGAAGGGACATAATTGATTTCAAAGTTAGTTTTGAAATGTGTGCAATTGTTAAAAAGACTATGGAATTTCTTTGAAATGTTATGGAATGTAAATAAGTTTGATAACTTATAAAAATATTTGAAGTTTGATTGGAATGAGATTCAAATTGAAAAGGAATGAATTTGTGAATGAACAAATGAGGTTACATTTGTAAATAAATGAATTGAAATTGAAAAATGGAATGAGATTTGGTTTGAATCAAGTTGAAGAAAAATCCAAACTTGGAAAAAAATAAAATAAAATGGATTGAATTCAAGTAAACGAACTTGATAATTTATTAATTCATGAAATAATGAATTGGAAGTTGAATTAGTTAAATTAAAGTTGAGTTGTGAGCTAAATTTGGAAATGGTTTTAATTGCATATAAATTCAAGTAAGTAGAAAGAAGATAAATTGAAATTTCCTTGATAAAGATAAAGTAAAATCAGGATGAATTGAATATGGAAATTTGAAATTTAAAAAGGATAAGTGGATATACTAATTGAATTAAATTAGTAGATGGAATGGATTTGATAAATGAAAAAAATCAAATCAAAGATTTAAATTGGAAATTGTTTACAAGGAAAATAATTTGAGTTTTGAGTTGAAATAACTTAAGCAATATTTGGATAAATGTTCGACTTAAGTAAAATTGTGAAATGATTGTTGTCGACTTTTATTGAATGGTTTTCAATGAAATTTGTTTGATTAATGAAATGCAAAATGAATTGAATGGAATCAATTGGAAATGAAATAGAATTAAAATAAACTGAATTGGTATCAATTTAAATTAGTTATAAACTAGAATGGATATTCTATTAAGTGAATATCATCGAAATTTGCATAGAAACGATTGTCGTTTGACGCAAACGAGATTGTATCAAAATCTATTAGTTAATAAAAGCAAATGAAATTGATTTTGGAATTAATTGAAAGGAATATGAGTTAGATTCATTTAAAAATGAATTGAATATAAGGAATTGCATTGTAAACCATTGAATTGAATGTAAATTAGATGAAAGCGATTAAACTTGTATTGAAACTTTATAAATTGCTTATGGGAATTATTTTGAGTGCATTGTTTATGAAAACTATGTGTTCACTATTGAAAATTTTGAAAATTTTCACTAACGACAAGATATTTCAAATTGGGATTTGAGATAAAGGTGAATACAACTCAATATTCAGAGTTAGAAGATGAATCGAATTCAAGTAAAATCTAAATGGAAATTTGGAAATAAAAGTATTGAGATTTGAAATGAATTAGTAAATTGAAGCAAATTGATTTTATATGGAATTGGAATCCAAGTTGAATAGAAGTAATAATATAAAGATATACAAAGTGCCTATATTGAACTTAAGAAATGAATAGAGAAAATTCTTAAGTAAAATTGGTATTCGGAATCCAATAAGTAAATTTGGACATTGTTGTTAAATAAAGTATACATGGATTATAAAGGCTATAGGAAAATGTAATTGGATTTTGATTTCGAAGATAAATTGGAATTTGCTCGGCAAAGGTATATATTTAAATTTCTGTATGAAATTTGATTGGGTTTTTGATCTAGCCATTTGGCGTTTGTTTTCTTTTGAAATTTGGGAGTCCATAGGGACATTTTGTAGTTGTACCGAGCTAGCCGCGCAAAGGAGACGCTGGCGAAATTTTTCGGAAATTTAGAGAGTTAGAAAATTTTTGCGAAATTTTGGATAATTTACAATTTGAATTTAAATTTAAATTTGAATTGTGAAGTAAAATAAAGTTGCTTGAAACTATGAAAATGTTGGAAAATTAATAAGGATGATAGTGTGGTTATGATAAGAAGATTGGTTTGAGAATTTGATAAAACTGTTTGGTTTTGGGAAAATGATAGACGGGTTGAGGATCATTCTTCTTAACTTGTAATTTCGGGACGAAATTCTTTTAAGGGGGAAGAATGTAACGACCCTGAATTTTTGACGTTGGAAATCAGAATATTTAATTGATTTTAAATATTTGAAAGATAGTTTTATTTGAAATTCAAATATCAGAATGAATTTGGCAATTTAATTATTGATTTTAATTTATTGAAGTTGGGTAAAATTTTTAATCTTCAGTTTCAAGCTGATTAAAAATATTTTCAAGGCTTAGAAAATCTATATTGATAATACTGAAGACAATAAAAGCTTCAGAATTGAATTTGAAACTGTTTTGTTCAGTTTTGAATTTCATCGTTTAAATCGATATTTAAAAATAGCCTTCAGAGGCACAGTCTCGGAATTTGACGAAACCAGTTCCATTGGATCCGTAATAGTGTATTATTATCGGATTTCAATTTTCGTAGTGTTTAGAGTTGTTGTGTAAGTGTACGATAGATAAACGCGCTGAAATCTATATCGAAATTCAATATAAAAGCTGGTCCAAAAATCTATATTCTCCATATGATCGAATTAGGACTCGAAACCTTTTCCAATGCGTTCGGAATAGGCGTATAACATTATAAACGCCTAGCGGCACGCCTCGATAGGAGTTCGAAATGTTGAGTTGCATTTATCGAGACAATTTAAAATTTGAATAATATTTTATATATAAGTTGACTAGCCTTCTTTTGCAAGCCACTTCCTGTTCACCATCACATCGTTTTGCTCTGGAAATATCTCGTCCCTCTCTTTTATCTTTTAGTCAGTCAAAAAAAATAATAATAAGAAAAACAAACGAAACACTTTTGTTCGAAATCCATGTTCGAAATCCCCGTTTCGCTCTTCATAAATTCGAAAACGAATGATGGTCGATTCTTCAACAGATAAAAAAACGGGGGAACGAAATCGAAATCGATTTCGATTTCGTTCGAAAATTTATTCAAGGGGAAGGGCATCGCGATGTCTGAAATCACGACGAGGAAAGGGGAAGCTCGCGCTCGAGCTCGTGGCAGTAGTGGCGTGCGCGTGCAAGCGCCGCCTGGTGGTCTCGATGGTCGGCGTGGCGTTTGAGTTTGCTGGGGTTTCGCGAGTCGTTCTCGTGCTAGCACGATGTTAAGGCCGCGTACGTGAAGGATGATGATCGAAGTCGACGTTGGTTTAGCTCGATGCTGCAGGCGGTGGTTGCAGGCAAAGGGGCTCGAGTGGGTTCTGGATTTTCTTTTAGCAGTTAGGTATGGTTTATGTATTTTATTTAAATTATATGTAGATAAGGTTTTGAATTAACAGAAAAAATATATAGTTGGAATTTAAAAGTAGCAAAGAGTTTTAGATTTATATAGATTTTTGTTTTGATATATATATATATATATATAGTTTTAAGTGAGAAAGAAATGAATATACTTATTTAATTGCTAATTTAAAATTTTTTTTGATACTAAAATGTTGAGTCAAGATTTTTATAGAGTTTTGATTTCTGACAAAGGGATAAGCCGTGATCGACAAAAAGAAGTTATTCATTGTTTTAAAGAGACACAAAGAGCTCCATACATTAGAGGTTGATTATTTGGTATGTTAGTAGTGTTATTTATGTTAAAATCTATCCTCAAATAATCTCATACCTTCAATCTTTGAATATAAATGTATATATGTATGAGTGCACATTAACTGTGCAGTCTGGGCTAAACCGGTCGACCGGTTTAAAACAAGGCGGTCGACCGTTTCTGCCCAGAATGCACAGATAACGTGCACAAGTGTACATAACGTATATATATTCAAATTCCTGTCTACTGGTCCATTTTGACCTGTCGACCGTTTTCAAACAGAAAGCAACCTTTCGTACAGACACTTCCTTTTCTTCAACGGTTGCTTCTCTTTCTCTTCACCAATGATCATGACCTTTGTTTGTATCTTTTCACAAAGGGTTACAACTGTTTATTTCTTATATAAACATCATGAAATCATTATTCCAAAACCAATTCTATTATTCTAATCTCTATTTTATTGATCTCTATCTTGAACTCTCAAACATTTCAATTGCTTATTGAACCATTGAAATTATTTCATATCTTTTGATTCAATTAAGTAATATACTTCCTTCAATCTTCACAAACATCATTTACATACTTTGAGGATAAGATTATAGGAAGGGTGTACTACAAGTGACAAATCAGTGTTATCAAGAGCACAAGTTGTCAACGACAATTGTATTTGTTTTTGTTGAAGTCCTCGGTGTTGTAAGAGGCACGAAATCCCGTTCAGCTGTTCGGGTGTTATAAACCTGTTCCTCCGGGTGAAGCGAGGTAGTTGGTTGTGAAAATCCAGATAGAAGTCTGGGACTGGACGTAGGACGGGAGGTCCGAACCAGTATAAAAATCCCTGGTGTGATTTTTACAGTTTACTGCATTTACTATTCTATATCTGTGAATTGCTATATAGTTAGTTTATTGAATATTTACTTGTATAGAAATTGTAAATAACATTCCGCATATATTAGTCCATATTACACGATCCGTAATTAGTGTGCACAAGCGTACACACTTTCATTTGGTATCAGAGCATACACACTTTAAGCACGGTTATCATATAACCGTAACACCGTTATTTGATATATTCTTGTAATATGGCAAATAACGCAAGTACTAGCTCTAGCACTTACACGGAAGGTCAATCAACACAAAGACCTCCATTCTTTAATGGTCTCAACTATAGCTATTGGGCTACACGTATGTCATTTTTCATGCAATCAAATAGCTATGATGCTTGGAATGCTACTCAAAAAGAAATAGTAAATCCAACAACTGAATATTCAGAATGGACAACGGCTGAGAAAACAGCAGCAGCTGTAAATGCAAAGGCAATAAATATGTTGTTTTGTGCATTAGACCAAAATGAATATAACCGTGTTAGTATCTGCACTACTGCATATCAAATTTGGCAAACGCTGAAAACCACTCATGAAGGTACTAACAAGGTTAAACAAGCCAAAATAGCCATGCTGAAGAGTCAGTTTCAAAATTTCAAAATGAAACCGAATGAGACAATCAATGATATGTATTCAAGGTTTCAAACTATTCATCATGCACTTATCGGATTAGGGCAAAAATATTCAGATTTTGATGTTGTTTCAACAGTCCTACATTCTCTGACTAGTGAATGGGAAGGAAAAGTATTAGCAATTGAAGAAGCTAATGACCTTTCCATCATGAAGCCAGATGAATTGATAGGAAATTTAATGTCCTATGAAGCAAATTTGCAGGCTAGAAAAGAACAGAAAGAAGAGAAGAAAAATGTAGCATTTCATGCTGAGAAAGATGAAAATGAATCAGATTCTGAAGATGAAGATTTGGCATTCATTGCAAAAGGATTCAAAAAATTCCTAAAATATCGAAAAGCCAGTCGCTACAACAAAAGGAAACCTGGATCAAGCAAACCATCTTCATCAACTATAGAATGTTTCAACTGTCACAAAAAGGGGCACATGCAGAAGGATTGTCCAGAACAAAAGAAGAAGTCAGAAAATGATAAATTCAAACATAAGAAGGACAAGTCAAAGAAACGAGCCTTCTCAGTAACATGGGATGATTCAGACTCATCTTCATCAGAAAGTGAAAGTGATTCGGAGAATGAACAAGCTAATGTTTGTTTTATGGCAACAGAAGATGAGGTACAAATTCCTACATTTGATGAATTACTTGATATTAATTCTGAATTGATAGTGAAATATAAAGACATGAAACGTCAATTAAAAGTAGCGAAAGCAGATTTGAGTAGAGCAGAGTTTGAACGAGATATGTTAAAAGATGAGAAGAAAATATTAGAAGAAGAACTTGAAAAACTTCAAGAATCATCATCTAATGTTGACTCTCAACTATCTCTTTTAAGTCAAGAAATAGAAGCTCAAAAAGAGAAAAATGATGCTCTCACTACTGAAAATCATGAGCTTAAGGCAAAAGTTAAAAATCTGGACCTAGAAAAGGCGAGCTTACAAACTAAGTTAGATGACATTACTCAAAATGTTTCTAACTTTAACAAAGGTCGAGAAAATTTGACAAAGATCATTGAAAGTTCACAATCTGTTTCAAATAAACAAGGTTTGGGATATAAGAAACAAGAAACCAAGAAACATCTTGGTAATGAAAGAAAAAAGAAAGTACAAAAGACTGAAGCTAAGAAAAATCTTAGTTTATTATATCCCAAACCAAAGCCAGTTGTGAAATTTCAGAAGAAAAATGTCAAGACTATCAAAATATGGGTTCCTAAAACAAATAACAATTTGATTAGGAACAAATATATTCAGAATTTCATGAATACTGTGCATTATAATTCTAATTATGTATATAAAGGGGATACCGGACCCGTATGGGTTTGGATTCCTAAGATCTAACTCTTAGGACCCTATAAAAAGTGGGTACCATGGTCTTAATTATATTTTTTGCAGGTCCCACTTAAGAAAAGAGGAAAATGGATATTCTGGTGGATACATTCCTATATTATTCCATTATCTATTACTCCTTTTTGTCGATGACAAAGGGGGAGAAAGAGCTAACAATTATTTGCAGGAATATACATATATATATAAAGAATACAGACAAAATCTCAGGGAGATCACATATTCAGGGGGAGATTCAGAACTTCAGATATATGTTGTCATCAATCAAAAAGGGGGAGAATGTTGAGTCAAGATTTTTATAGAGTTTTGATTTCTGACAAAGGGATAAGCCGTGATCGACAAAAAGAAGTTATTCATTGTTTTAAAGAGACACAAAGAGCTCCATACATTAGAGGTTGATTATTTGGTATGTTAGTAGTGTTATTTATGTTAAAATCTATCCTCAAATAATCTCATACCTTCAATCTTTGAATATAAATGTATATATGTATGAGTGCACATTAACTGTGCAGTCTGGGCTAAACCGGTCGACCGGTTTAAAACAAGGCGGTCGACCGTTTCTGCCCAGAATGCACAGATAACGTGCACAAGTGTACATAACGTATATATATTCAAATTCCTGTCTACTGGTCCATTTTGACCTGTCGACCGTTTTCAAACAGAAAGCAACCTTTCGTACAGACACTTCCTTTTCTTCAACGGTTGCTTCTCTTTCTCTTCACCAATGATCATGACCTTTGTTTGTATCTTTTCACAAAGGGTTACAACTGTTTATTTCTTATATAAACATCATGAAATCATTATTCCAAAACCAATTCTATTATTCTAATCTCTATTTTATTGATCTCTATCTTGAACTCTCAAACATTTCAATTGCTTATTGAACCATTGAAATTATTTCATATCTTTTGATTCAATTAAGTAATATACTTCCTTCAATCTTCACAAACATCATTTACATACTTTGAGGATAAGATTATAGGAAGGGTGTACTACAAGTGACAAATCAGTGTTATCAAGAGCACAAGTTGTCAACGACAATTGTATTTGTTTTTGTTGAAGTCCTCGGTGTTGTAAGAGGCACGAAATCCCGTTCAGCTGTTCGGGTGTTATAAACCTGTTCCTCCGGGTGAAGCGAGGTAGTTGGTTGTGAAAATCCAGATAGAAGTCTGGGACTGGACGTAGGACGGGAGGTCCGAACCAGTATAAAAATCCCTGGTGTGATTTTTACAGTTTACTGCATTTACTATTCTATATCTGTGAATTGCTATATAGTTAGTTTATTGAATATTTACTTGTATAGAAATTGTAAATAACATTCCGCATATATTAGTCCATATTACACGATCCGTAATTAGTGTGCACAAGCGTACACACTTTCATAAAAGATTTTCAAAAGGGAATTCGATTTAATTAAATAAATTGGTAAGAGAAAGTTTGTTAATAGAATAATTTGGCTAATTTAATTTATCTGATAGGAAATAAATTATTAGATTAGTTCAAATTAAAAGTATTAATTAATTTAATCTATTGAAAAGAAATTAATTGTTCGATTTATTTCGGATATTAATAAAATGTATAAAATTGTTTATACAAGGTCAAATCCAGTGAAGGAATCAAGCCGAAATGGAAAATGGATTGCAAAATAAAATCAAAGGTGAGATCTTCTCACTCGAATTAAATTGGCATTGCAGTTATTGATTTACTGTTTGGATGTGGTAGTATATATAGTAGTGTGTATATATATATATGTATATGTATATATATTTGGAGTTGTTGATTTCCCGCATTATATAGCGGATGAGACCCTATGCGCCGCATAATAGCGGATGATATTTTATAAATTCCATATACCGCGATATTCCACCTCGAAGTGGAATGGGTATTTAATTGTTGTGCTAACATCTGTGGATGCAATAAACAGGTTGGAGGGATCCAACTGGATTCCTCAAATTGTATGAATTTGTTTCATATGTTGTATGAATTTGTTTCATATGATGTGTGATGATTTATTGATAATCTGTGAATGATTATGTTGATGATTGAATTTGTTGAAGGCTATAATTTAACCGAATGTATTTTTGGTATCGTTAGATACCAGAAATAAATAAAATTGGATTTTTGAAATTAAAGTTGGAAATATTAAGTAAATCCTTTTTGAAAGAATTTAATAAATTTAAAAGAAGGAATTTAAAAGAATAAAGTTGATTTTTGGAATCTTATCGAATTATTTCCAAAATATGGGAAAAGATATTAGTAAATGAGTTTTGAATAATATTGTTTAAAAGTTGAAGAATTTATTGAAAATGGAATTTTAAATAATTTGGAAAGAATAAAGGGATTTATTTAAAAGGTGATAAATTTGTTTGAAATCCAATTGATAATTGATTTGGTGTTTGAATGAAAATTTATTTTATGCTGAAATAAACTTAGAAATCAATTTATAAATGCTTTGTTTTTTGGAATAAACTTGGAAATCAATTTGTAATTGATTTAATGTTTGAAATAAATTTGGAAATCAATCTGGAATCGATTTGGTGATTGAGATGAATTTGAAATCAATTTTGGAATTTGATTTGGTGTTGAAATGTGAATTTGAAATCAATTTGGAATTTGATTTGGTGTTTGTAAGTGAATAATTGGAAATCGATTTGAAAATCATATATCGGTGAAAATTTGAATTCATAGTGGAAATAAATAATTTCGAGTGAAAAGTGATTTGAAATTGGTTTTCAAAATGTTGAAGTGTGGAAAAATATATACCTTGTGAAGATATTTTGAAAATAAATAATTTGGGAAAATTATTTAAATTGATTGATTGTTGTGAATGTTGTTTGATAGTTGAATAACCGACTATCAATATTTGCCTTTGAAATGGCACTTTAATTTGTTTTTAAAAAAAGCGCTCATTATTCGGTTTAGCCGAGAGAGGACTTTGTGTCATATAACCCATTACGAATAATAATACGACGTTATGGATCGCAATTGAAGACCGGTGTTGAAGACCGGGTGTTTGCGAGAACGATAGGATAACCTATCGATCGTCTCTGCACTGAGTTGCTCCAGTATAGAGACCTTTCTATGTGATGGGAAGTCTGATCGGGATTGTGGATACCCGGATTGCAAGGGCTTCTTTGGAAGTGCCTTCGGTTCTGTTCGAACCCGGAGCAGACTTGTATGGTTGTATGTATGACACTACACTTTGAGATATAAAGATGATTTCTTTCAAATACATTTCTGTTTGGTGGCGGAGAATTTATTCTCTTAGCTTAACACCCTTCTCTGAGACGTACGAGCTCAAAGGTTATGTAGTTGAAGGTTATCAGTGATATACTCCCAATTTGGTAGTTTGGCATGCTAAGTGTTGCTGTGTGTTGGTGATCATTCGTTGATCATTTGTGATCAAAGCATGGCTTTCGTGTAAAGCGTAGCTTTGTGGACGAGACCTCATCGGACCTCACACCCCGGAAATTGTCGAAACAGGAAAGATGCGGCAAGGTTATGAGGGTCGCTCCCTTTAGGGTATGTCATTTCCTTCTGGAAAAAGGTTGGTATCATGGTATGAAGCCCAGATGCTATACCTGTGTGGTGGCACCAATCTTATTTACTGTGTGATTGTTGCTTTGTGATCGAGGGCCCTCGGATAAAGGTCGCAAACGACCGAGGGGTGGCATACTCGTGTAGTAGTTACATAGTAAGAGGTAACCCGGCCTTGTGTTGGCAGAGATCTAGTTAGTTCTCGGGATGTCCCTCCAGAGGCGTACCCATGTGGCAGTAGGAAGTTCCTTATCCTGACCATTTGTTGGAAAATCCAAAGAAACAATACGAACCTCGTACATTTTTAGTTGTATAACCTGCTATGGAATGTGGCGGTAACCTGCTATTGAACATGGTAGCTATAGTAGGCATAAGTGCGAAATGTCTATGCTGGCTAAGATTAATATTATACTTTCAAAATGTTTTCCACATTAAGCACTAATGATAATATTAAAAAGATTTTGCGTATCAAGCATGTTTGACTATCATAAGGAGAAATCTCCTCCAATTCTGCGTTTGCATTGTGTGTGTGGCAGGAGGCCTTATGGTAGTTTCATTTTCCAAAAGCATTGCGAAATTTCTTTTATTTTCTTTGTGAAAATAACTATTTTAAGATCTCACACCAGTCCCACGACTGACCTGGAGTTTATTGTTCCCTTTCTAAACTCTGGGTGCCCATAATTTTCCACACGAGTAGCCTAGAGTTAGGTTATCAGGTCATTCTGGAATTCAGAAGTTGCTGTGGAGATCTGGAGGCGAGCTGGATGGCGAGACATATCACTTATACTAGTATTATTCCGCTGTGTATTTTGTTATGTGGACAAGTTTATATAACTGTCCAGTATTGTGTGTTGTTGTTGTAACTCTGATGATGTATGTATAAACTGATATAGTTCTTTGTGATAAAGATTATTCATTCATGTATTATATATTGTTCCACTGCGAATGTGAGATTCTGATATTGTTTCTGTTTCTTTTTCTTCTGTCTTCTTCTACCTCTTCTTTTTAACCCTAATGATTCGATTTTCCGGCATTCGATTGTGCGGCATTTGATACCGTGGACGTATTAATGTCGACTTTCGAGCGTCGAAAGATCGTATCGTTATAGAGTCACTCATATAGAAACGTTTTATTTCTATAATTAGCACTAAAAGTGGAAAAAGTAGACCTGTCGCTATTTCGAAAGTTAAGAATAATCATGAGACATGACTTTGAGGTAACACTATGTAGCGACCCACCTTTCTGGACGGTTTAAATCGACAATAAACCTCACATGTCAAACTCAAACCATTCAAATGGAAGGATTGTTATGGGGTAAATAAGAAAAAAAAAGCAGTGAAAGAAAGAAAACAAATACAGAATCTCGCAGCGAAATGACAAAATATAATAATCAAATAAACAATTCATGAAGCTGTTTAAAAATAACATTTGGTTATACTTTTACAATATAGATCAGAGTTACGTACAACAAGAATAAATAAATAAATGCAGCGGAATAAAATGATGCAGTGGGATAAATGTAATAAATGATAATAGTACAAAATCTTCAACTTCATCCTCCAGAAAGCAGTCTTCGATACACTGAAAAGCTAAGACTGACCCGAGCGGATTGAAAATACAAAACACTCGAGTCAGAACTAAAAGATCTTATGTAAGTTAAAACAACAGTAAATAAATATGAGTGTGAGGGCGTCGGAGATGTTTACGGGGTTTGACATCTCTTATCCAGTGTCAACGTGAGTGCGATAAGATAAAAGATGTTCGAGATTTACATCTCCTAAGGATCCGTTAAACTATCTACATACATAGTACAATACGTTATTATAATAGTGTCTACAGTAAAGTAAAGTATTAAAATAGTGTTAAGGCGTTACCCATATCCCCCCGAACACATTTTATATAATGTCGTAGTCTATACAGTACTGTACACTCCACCCGCAGGTGGGCTATAAGGGAGCACTCCATAGTTTCGACACAAAACAAACTCGTAGAAGGCGCGATAGGGCATGTGAACATGACACTCAAGGCAATGCTAGGGTAGATATACCAATTGCAGATTTGGACTGGTGGTAACACATAGCAGCTACTACCGCCAACCTCGGAACACATTCCCATAAGCAAAACCAAGGGTGGCCACCGAATCGTCACAAAGTCATAATATGGTATCAAAGAAATGTGTTCGATTGGAGGAATGACCTCACCTGGCCCGACATGGCTCCTGTTTTAGTCACATCTAAACCAACTCACGGGAGTCAGGGTCACGTAAATACCTCATACAGAATCGTTCGCCAAACCATCTTACTTCATTTCTAGAATCTCCACTACGTACATAGTTGTTAAAGTGGTTTTCGATATTGGCAGAGAGTATGAATTTATCCGATCCCGGTCTCTTTAACAACCAAACGCTCATTTCACACAGGATGGTTCTTTTAAATTTTCAAAACCATTTCATAATTGATATCAAAATATCATATTCTCAAAACCATATCACTTTCGAAACCATATTCACTTTCAAAATCATATTCACTTTCAAAATCATCTTCACTTTCAAAATCATATTCACTTCCAAAATTATATTCACTTTTGAAATTATCGATAAGATAGGTTAATTTAAATCCTCGTTCTAAAATCATCATATTTACTCAAATATGTCATTACACAAAAGGGTATCAATTTCAAATCCCAACTTGGGTTGTATCATCATCAAGGATTAAAATATAAATACTTCCACTTTTCAAAGTCTGAAATTTTAGAAAATAGTTTAGATAACCATAAATAGTTTTAATAGTTTTTAAAAATAGTTTAAAGTAGTTAAAATACTCTAAAATAGTTCTAAATGATTTAAAATAGTTTAAATTAGATTAAAATAGTTTAAATGGTTAAAATAGTTCAAATAGATTTAAATTAGATTAAATTAGATTTAAATGATTTAAATAGATTTAAAATAAATTAAATAGATTTAAATTATATTAAATAAATTTAAAATAGTTTAAATGGTTTTAAATTGGATTAAATGAGTTTAAAGTAGATTAAAATACTCTAATTAGATTTAAAATAAATTAAAATAGTTTTAAATAGATTAAAATAGTTTAATACAGTTTAATAAAGTTTAAATGATTTAAAATAGATTAAAATAGATTAAATAAATTAAATTAGATTAAGATAGGTTAAATAGGTTAATCAGTTTAAAATAGGTTAAATAGATTAAAATAAATTAAATAGTTTAAATTGATTAAGTTGGTTTAAAATAGATTAACTTATTTTAATAGTTGAAAATCTTAAAATTAGAATTTAAAAGAACATTTACAGTTTATACTGAGATAATAAATTTTGAAATTAACATCATATTTAACCATTTCTTCCATTCTAACGTTTCAATAACTTAATTTCGATAAATGTCGTTTACACTTCAATTTCAACTTCAATATTTCAATTTAAACCAATTCCAATTTCAACATTTAAAACTCGGATTTCCAAATTAATTCAGTTTATATAAATCAAGTTTTCTTCAAAATATCATTTAACTAAATTCAAAATTTAAGGATTTAAAATCGTTTAATTTAACCAATCCGATGTCCGTATATAATTCTCTACCCTATGGTCAAGTGGTATGGATATTTATCATTTCAGTCCGCAATTTAAAATTTTACGGGTATATATCATTTCAACCCGAAATCCCAAAATTTAATTTCAAATACATAAATCGCTCGAGTCTATCATTTCAACCCATAACGATTTCTCCCTAATCTACCAGATCATTTGGGTATGTATCATTTCAACCCATAGGGAACTAGAAGTGTTATAACAATAGAAAATATAACATCCAGTCATCCAATATCAATCAATCAAACATCCATCACATACATCATCCAGATCAACCAATAAATAACAATAATTAATTGATCATCAATAACGGGTATTAACAGGCAAACTTAAAATTCAATATTAAATTAAATAGCAATTAAATTTAATAAAGGTCTGATTTTACTAGAATGACAATTTAAATATACCAAACAACCATCAATCAACTTCTAATCACATCATAAATCTAATTTAACTAACATAAGATAGTTTAGTAGTCATGAGTGGGTTAAAACACTCAACTTCTATTTCAGATCGATTTGAAATCCAAAATAAGGCCCAAAATCCAACAGTCTCAGAATTCGTCCAAACTAGTGCCAAAATGCCGGAATTTCAATACGATCGCAATGGAACAAATTGCGTGTAAATCCAACCTCGTACATAAGAGATAAGACGATTAGAAGTTTGAAATTCAAAATTAAATAAAATAATAATATGGAAAATAATCTCTCACCACATCAGCATCACTACAACACGTGAACCCCAATATCCAGAGACAATTGCGCTCAAACCTCATGAAGCCGCCACCGTTCATCCACTGACACACGCCGCCACACACGATCGCGACCACGTCAGACCACCTGGCCGAGTTCGCTAGCGCCAATTCCCCTCCCCCTCGGCCACTTGCGAGAGCCTACGCCCCCCTAGTTCGACCGCCATTGCCATGGGTTTCAAACCCTATTCGAATTATTTGCAGGCGATCTAACCGTCCAATCGCCAAACAAACCATGCTGATGCAATCCCCTCGCCATTCTCCACAGCCCCATTGTCACGACCCGACCTTCTATGCCCAGAAAGTCGTATCGTTTTGAAGAAAAGAAAGAGGTGAGAAAGTAGAAAAGAAAGAGAAGAAGAAGAAAACAACAGAATCTCAACAGCGGAACGAATAAAATATAATATATCATATAAATTAATACATAGTATCATATACATCAGAGTACACAGACAATACAACAGATACTAGACAGTTATAAACACCTGTCTAGTTAATACAACTCACACATCACAGAGATACAACACAGCGGAATACAAAATAATCACTAACACAGCGGAACCACTATATATCTACACGCTGAAGCCTCCTGCTCCATTGCTCCTCCAGAATACGTCAAAGCTAAACCTGAATCCCTTGACTACCCGTAAAAATTTGGGTACCCGAGAGTTTATGAAAAACAGAAATAAACTTCGGGTCAGACATGGGTCTGGTATGAGTAACAGGTTAAAGTTGTTTAACTTTGAAAATCATTTGAAAATAAAAGGTATCACGTAAGACTTCCCACACATAAACATGGAAAAGTTTTTACCTTACGCTAACCAAAACATTTGATAGGAAATCCGGTGATATTATAATAGTGTCTAGGGTTTTCAAGTAAATAGAAAATAGCTGAAATTGTTACATCTATTAAATTCCAGCATACTAGCCACAAAGTGGGTAATACAATCAAAACCGTAGGGTCTCGTAGGGAAAATGGGTTTCCATCAATGGCTGGGCTACTGGGGTACCGCCCGTCACAGTACGTGGCCTAGATCACCGTACCGAGGAGTACGCCCGCTCCCCTGCAACACAAGGCCGGACCCATCCCTTACTGGACAGTTCCAAATAAGATCACCCCACAGTTGGCGCGACCAACCGTACACTAAACCGAAATAAATAGGGACATCTAGACAGGGGTAAACCTTACTCTCAAGTGGGGGCTACCCATGAAGCCTTGCTGCACCTCCCCTGTTTTAGCCATTCCCGGTTGATGAGGCTTGAGGTCACGATTACCTTTACAGAACTCATCTCTTAGAATGCTCATCGCCCACCTGACGATGTTCTGAAAGCATTCAATCCATACAAGTTCGTTCCGGGTTCGAACGAAACCGAAGGCATTATCTCGTTACACTCGTATTGGAATCACCCTCAGAGTTAACGACAATAACCCTTGCATTCTGAATCACCATCTCGAATCTATAAGTACTATCTTCGTCAAACTCATTACGGAATCACCCACAGAGTTATACTGACGTATAGTTCTTATACCTCGAGTCTTCACTTGCTCCATTTGAAATTCACGACCTAACGTTATTTTGGATCGATGTGGTATTCGGGTCTCCAGACCTGGAATCCCGGTATACGGAAACCCGATCCCGGTCTCATCGAAATCCAAAACGTGTCTTTTAAGGCCAAGTTGTTTTAAAGGTTTAAAACAGTTCAATTCAATTATCTATATCAACACAGATAGATACATACAATATCACAGATGGATAATCACATATCAGCATAAATGGATAATCTATGATATCACACTTTAGTCACACATCCATATCACAACAGATATTACTCATCTCATATCTGAGATCATATCAATCAATGGGAATCCATAACAATCATCAGACATAGGCAAGGATTAATAATCATATCATTGATAATCAATTTAAAATGAATTAAATTAATTATCTTACCCTTAATTAATTTAAAGTAAATTAAATTAATCATTTTATCATTATTAAACTTGCTTATTACCATTAATTAACTATCAATTAATTAATTCCCATCCCATTATTCATTTAATTAATCATTTCCGATTAATTTTCTTTAATTACATATAAGTAATTATCTTTATATTATTCCCACAGATTAATTACTTTGATCCAAATATAGAAATTAACCTTACATTCTTCATTTCTTAATTAACTAAAGTTAATTACCTTACTCAATTAATTATTAATAAATTTCTTCATTTATTATTCTCAAATTAAATCCATTTTAAATTCCAATATTAATTATAAAAATTAGTAATCTCAAATTTCATTTCCAGTTTAATTAATTACATCAAAGTAATTAAATCTTTAATTTGAACCAAAAATATTAATCACCTTTGATTAATCCTAATCTAGTAATTAACTCCTTTAATTACTTCATTAATTGCTCAATAATTTATTATCTCTAATTAATCCTTTGATTAACTATACGAAGTAATTATACTCAGATTACTTTATTAACAACATCATTCTATTAATTACACTCTGAAATTAAACATCAATTACTTTCATAATTATTACATCATCAATTTGATTTATCCAATCAATTATTAAAATCAATTTCACTAATTAATTATAAAATAATCCAATTAATGACCTTCATTAACATTTATTTAATCACTATTCTAAGTAATTAACTTATCAATTATTAATAAGTTTAAATTTACCATTTATATATTAATTAAAGTCTCGTTTATGACTTTAATATTATATTAACTACTTCACTAAGCGATTTTACTCGATTAATTATAAGTGATTATCTTTAACTTCATAAATAAATCACTCCATTAATCATCACATAATCTTTAATTCATTTATTTCTTAATTACATTCATTTCCACTAATTACTTCATTTAGTAATTTATTCTCAATTAATCTCAGCATAACTGATTAAAAATAAACTTGTATTTATACTCCATACTTACTTAAATCATTTATTTCATTAAAACCAATTTAGAAATAGATTTGAAATATAATTTATTTAACAAAACAATTCAACATTTAATATTAATATATTTAATTCTTTGGAAAACCATTTTCAAACATATTTAATCAAATTATCAATTATTTATTTAAACTTGTTTTAAATACTTAAAACTTGATTTATAATTCAAACACAAATTAAATTCGTAGCCTATATCATTACAGTATAGACCAGACAACACACAACAAAGATACTCGAGTCGATCACCTTAACAACCCGAGCGAACTCAAACTACCCGAGTAAACCCCTCAAACCAGACGTGCCAGCCCCGAAGCAAACCTCACCCTCTACTTCTTCGAGTCGTCCTGCAAATATTACGAGATTTTCCCCGAGTCGTTCCTTTCTTCCCCGATCACAAGAATTCCATGTGCACAGATCAATCACCGTGCACGTGCACGATCATCCAACGCCACTCCGATCAACATCACTCCCTCCAGCACATCACCGGCGACCAGTTCAACAACCCTGACCACCCAGCTTCTACAATTTTCTCGACAATCAAAATCGAGCAACGCCTCGATTTAGCTGAAAACACCATGGCCGGAAATTCTCCCTTCGTCGACGAACTCCGCCACGAGAAGCCCCTCCGACCTCACCGAAACATCGCCTCGATCTCCAACAAACTTTTCCCTCCATCGCGATCGTCTCCGCCTTTCCTTGTTCATCGCCATTATCTCGACAGTCCAGAAGAACCAAATACTAACTTAAACCCTAGTTCGATCGAATCTGTTCACCTCGATCATTTGAATTTTTTTTTTAACATTTTTCCCCTCATCCTCGATACCCTAGCTAGCCTCGACCACGAACTCGACCTCATCCATCACGTTGATCACCGGCAATTCGTCAATTTGCCGGAAACGTTCATCTCCAATTTCCCGATCGAATATCAACTTAAAAATCTGGAAATACATGTTAAAAATCATAGCTTTTAACTACAAATCCATCTATACAACCCCAAACAGAAATTAAATGTGTTGATTTTTGACATGTATCAGTGTTTACTGTTATTTTCCAATTTAAAAATTATTTGTTAAATTAAAAATCTCCAAACCATTTTTAAAATTATCTTCATACCATAACAAACAACTTTCGTTTATATATCAAAGTCAAATATAATTTCTATTGTGAGATTTTGAAATTTGAAATAGCAAACCAGAACCAGTAAACAAAAAAACACAGAGCATGAAAATAACAGGTATCTATATACTTACACAAACACACATATACAAGATATATATCTCAAGGTAAGTATTCCACGTAAACTTGAGTTATTAACTTTTAAAAAATGTTACTCACCAATTTTCAAAGAAGACAGAACACTGTTTTGCAAGCTGGTTTTGAACTCTGAGAAAACTGGAAACTGTTTTCCACTTTGATCTCCTGTCAACCATCTTGCCTCTCTGTTTTATTTGTAGTTGTTGATGATGTTTTGATGAAGGCTTGTTTAAGCTTTTCAAATGAAGTTTTATTTATTTTGCTGAGCACGAACTGGAATGAGAAAGTGATAGAGGAAGATAGCTTCCAGTTTGAAGTATGTAGAAGGTTACAGGCTGAAGCTTTTAAACAGGGTTTGTATTTTTTTCTTTTCTTCTTTTAAACAAAAAGGGTCAGAGATATTTTGTAAAATGGAGGCTGAGCATCATATTTGTATATACTCGAATTGATTTTTGTTGGCTGGCATTTAATGTTTGTTGTACTTATGTTTCATCCTCATACTTATCTCATTTCTTTTCTACATACTTACTTGCTTCAACAACAAGCTACAAATATTTTACTTTTTACTTTGCTATCTTTTTATTCTTGTTGCCTGCAATATCATCATTCGAACATCAGTTTCCCATATGCAAGTTTTGTTAACATTTTATGATAGTTTCTCTTTTAATTTGTGATTGTTATTATTTTGAACTATGCAGATATATATAAAGGCTGGGAGTCACTCTCATGCTTATGGTATTATAATCTTCTGGTTTGATGAGGTAGTATAAATGTTATTCTAATATATTGTTTAATTATGAAATGTATTCGTTTTATTATTTACAAAACGATAAAATTTATCTCATATAGTCGTTTCATTTATATTGTTGTTAATTTGTTATTTCAATATGTAAATTGGTTACTTATATTATTGTATCGTATTTCTAACTAAATATTTTATACTATATATATTTATTAAATAGCTTTGAAAAGTTTATTTCAAAACAAATAATAATTTCCAAATCTCTAGAATATATATATAAGAAATTTGAAAATAAAATTTATCAATTAAAATTAAAACAGAACTTACCTGTCTACGATATATACCAGTATATTCGTTATAAACAGAAAATCATTTATTAGTTTTAAAAGATATAACTCACCAATATGATATTTATCAGAAGAAAATATCAATTCAAGTATTATAATTCAAAAATATATCTGATCAATTTAATATTTAACATAAATTATTAAATTGATATTGCTCGAAATTCCGGGTCGTCACATTCCTCCCCCCTTAAAAGAATTTCGTCCTCGAAATTTAAAACAAAGGTAATTTAATAATTTATTTAAAATTTAATTTTTAAAACACATGCATATATCAATCAATGCTAACAACCATAGCATCCAATCAAACAATCTATCTATCCAGACAAAAATTCCGAATAGGATTCTCTCGAGTTTTCCCGAATATAAGTACCGGGATACTCGCTCTATAAAATCCAAACAGTCAATATCTCTAAGCTACCGAGCTCCTACTCCTCTAGACCTACAGAACAAGACAGGCTATCAAACTACAGACGAGTCAGACTCACAACCAAAACTTCCTGAACTACTGGTTCCTAAAACCAGAAATAGAACCTTACACATACTCCCACAGAGATATGTGAAACACAACGAATCCCAGCTATCCAAGCTGGCAATTCACTCCAGAAGAACAAAACTAACTTTTCTAGAATACAGAGAAAATCCAGAACACCTCGGAGCTAATTTCCCAGACTTACCAAACTAAACAGCTCCTTCAATCAGAGAAAACTCATTCAGAATCAAATCTCCGATTCTGAAATCCAAATTCTTCTGTCTCTTATCTACCAAACTCTTCGGACGATCCAAATCTTCCTTCATCACTACCAATCAGCTAAACTTCTGCTGATGCCTTCCAGAACAGTCTGAATCCAAAAACAATCCAGTAGACGATCTTCTCCCTATCAACCAAAATCAGGAACACAATCCCTACCATCACCTGTAGAAAACAACTCCTCCTTTCCCAGAAAAGAAAAGCAGACTCACTCCCAACTGCTTCCGCTGCACAACTCTGATATGGGAGCAGATGAAATGCTGATGACGAACTCCAATACAAACTTCCCACTGATACCACTGTGACGAACCTAGGCTTTGCAACCATCGGTCAGCAATCACAACTGATAAGCCTCCCAACAATTCCGAAAATATGGTTCAACAGATCCATAAAGAGAAAACTCAGAAGTTCCTCCAAAAACCATCGGTACCACTCCTGAAATACAGTCGATACCAAACTAAATCTCCAGATGTTAACAAAACACTGACTTCCATTCATTACCACTCAATTATAAATTTGTTTGTTTATTCATAAATTTAGTTTTCAATAAGTAAATTTTGTTTCCAAACACTTATTACTTCCAGTCCACTTCAATTAATTCTACACTTCACTTTCATTTTACATGATTTAGTTACATTCCAATTTAATTCAAACTTTAAGTTTTCCAAACCCATTTATTTATTCCACAACATTTTAAATTTACTTCTAGAGTTTTAGCAATTTCCAAAGTACAAAATCACCTTTGAAATCAACTATATCCAAAATTCTTTGGCAATTCAAATATTCTTTTGAATTTCAAAACCAAACCCAGTTCGCAAACAATTTCAATTTGAAATAATTTGATAGAAAACTTTTCTCTCTCGAAAATTCGAAAATGAACATCGATGATGCTGCAGTCATCACCGACGTTGTTTTCTAACAACCGAAAGAGTTCAAATGCTTTTACTTCTTTTAAACATCTCAAATATTTTTAAATTTTAAATCTTTCCAGATTTCAAATCCAACTCAAAAATATCCTTGAAATAATACCATATTTTTTTCAGAACCTTTGAAAACACTTCCAAATCCAAAAGAATTTAAATTTTCTCAAAATTCCAGATCCATCCAATTTCTATTCAAACATTACCCTGGAATTTTATTTCAATTTCAATTGCAAATCACATTTATAATTCACATTTACAAAATTCCATTTGGTTATATGAATTTATTTCTTGACTATTGATTAAATTCCAATTCTCATTAAATTTTCCCAATGACAATGATAATCGTTCAATATTATCATTTCCTAACAATCAAGCAACCATAAATAACTATAAAAAATTTTGGAAAATCATTTCTTTTATATACAAAAATAATTTGGGTAAAATTATTTCATTTACCCTATTTTAAAACAATATTGTGTCGATTTATCTTGTTAAGAGTTTAGAAATTCCTATCGATATTGTGGCGTCCCACACACCGATCAAAATCTATAAACACCTAACCGATAAGTCAACACAACATAAAACAATTTTATATTCACTAACAAATACGCTCTCTCAGGAAAGAAATCACTTAAGAGCCTAGGTATTCGCTCAACCTAGTGCTCTGATACCAACTGTCACGACCCGACCTTCTATGCCCAGAAAGTCGTATCGTTTTGAAGAAAAGAAAGAGGTGAGAAAGTAGAAAAGAAAGAGAAGAAGAAGAAAACAACAGAATCTCAACAGCGGAACGAATAAAATATAATATATCATATAAATTAATACATAGTATCATATACATCAGAGTACACAGACAATACAACAGATACTAGACAGTTATAAACACCTGTCTAGTTAATACAACTCACACATCACAGAGATACAACACAGCGGAATACAAAATAATCACTAACACAGCGGAACCACTATATATCTACACGCTGAAGCCTCCTGCTCCATTGCTCCTCCAGAATACGTCAAAGCTAAACCTGAATCCCTTGACTACCCGTAAAAATTTGGGTACCCGAGAGTTTATGAAAAACAGAAATAAACTTCGGGTCAGACATGGGTCTGGTATGAGTAACAGGTTAAAGTTGTTTAACTTTGAAAATCATTTGAAAATAAAAGGTATCACGTAAGACTTCCCACACATAAACATGGAAAAGTTTTTACCTTACGCTAACCAAAACATTTGATAGGAAATCCGGTGATATTATAATAGTGTCTAGGGTTTTCAAGTAAATAGAAAATAGCTGAAATTGTTACATCTATTAAATTCCAGCATACTAGCCACAAAGTGGGTAATACAATCAAAACCGTAGGGTCTCGTAGGGAAAATGGGTTTCCATCAATGGCTGGGCTACTGGGGTACCGCCCGTCACAGTACGTGGCCTAGATCACCGTACCGAGGAGTACGCCCGCTCCCCTGCAACACAAGGCCGGACCCATCCCTTACTGGACAGTTCCAAATAAGATCACCCCACAGTTGGCGCGACCAACCGTACACTAAACCGAAATAAATAGGGACATCTAGACAGGGGTAAACCTTACTCTCAAGTGGGGGCTACCCATGAAGCCTTGCTGCACCTCCCCTGTTTTAGCCATTCCCGGTTGATGAGGCTTGAGGTCACGATTACCTTTACAGAACTCATCTCTTAGAATGCTCATCGCCCACCTGACGATGTTCTGAAAGCATTCAATCCATACAAGTTCGTTCCGGGTTCGAACGAAACCGAAGGCATTATCTCGTTACACTCGTATTGGAATCACCCTCAGAGTTAACGACAATAACCCTTGCATTCTGAATCACCATCTCGAATCTATAAGTACTATCTTCGTCAAACTCATTACGGAATCACCCACAGAGTTATACTGACGTATAGTTCTTATACCTCGAGTCTTCACTTGCTCCATTTGAAATTCACGACCTAACGTTATTTTGGATCGATGTGGTATTCGGGTCTCCAGACCTGGAATCCCGGTATACGGAAACCCGATCCCGGTCTCATCGAAATCCAAAACGTGTCTTTTAAGGCCAAGTTGTTTTAAAGGTTTAAAACAGTTCAATTCAATTATCTATATCAACACAGATAGATACATACAATATCACAGATGGATAATCACATATCAGCATAAATGGATAATCTATGATATCACACTTTAGTCACACATCCATATCACAACAGATATTACTCATCTCATATCTGAGATCATATCAATCAATGGGAATCCATAACAATCATCAGACATAGGCAAGGATTAATAATCATATCATTGATAATCAATTTAAAATGAATTAAATTAATTATCTTACCCTTAATTAATTTAAAGTAAATTAAATTAATCATTTTATCATTATTAAACTTGCTTATTACCATTAATTAACTATCAATTAATTAATTCCCATCCCATTATTCATTTAATTAATCATTTCCGATTAATTTTCTTTAATTACATATAAGTAATTATCTTTATATTATTCCCACAGATTAATTACTTTGATCCAAATATAGAAATTAACCTTACATTCTTCATTTCTTAATTAACTAAAGTTAATTACCTTACTCAATTAATTATTAATAAATTTCTTCATTTATTATTCTCAAATTAAATCCATTTTAAATTCCAATATTAATTATAAAAATTAGTAATCTCAAATTTCATTTCCAGTTTAATTAATTACATCAAAGTAATTAAATCTTTAATTTGAACCAAAAATATTAATCACCTTTGATTAATCCTAATCTAGTAATTAACTCCTTTAATTACTTCATTAATTGCTCAATAATTTATTATCTCTAATTAATCCTTTGATTAACTATACGAAGTAATTATACTCAGATTACTTTATTAACAACATCATTCTATTAATTACACTCTGAAATTAAACATCAATTACTTTCATAATTATTACATCATCAATTTGATTTATCCAATCAATTATTAAAATCAATTTCACTAATTAATTATAAAATAATCCAATTAATGACCTTCATTAACATTTATTTAATCACTATTCTAAGTAATTAACTTATCAATTATTAATAAGTTTAAATTTACCATTTATATATTAATTAAAGTCTCGTCTATGACTTTAATATTATATTAACTACTTCACTAAGCGATTTTACTCGATTAATTATAAGTGATTATCTTTAACTTCATAAATAAATCACTCCATTAATCATCACATAATCTTTAATTCATTTATTTCTTAATTACATTCATTTCCACTAATTACTTCATTTAGTAATTTATTCTCAATTAATCTCAGCATAACTGATTAAAAATAAACTTGTATTTATACTCCATACTTACTTAAATCATTTATTTCATTAAAACCAATTTAGAAATAGATTTGAAATATAATTTATTTAACAAAACAATTCAACATTTAATATTAATATATTTAATTCTTTGGAAAACCATTTTCAAACATATTTAATCAAATTATCAATTATTTATTTAAACTTGTTTTAAATACTTAAAACTTGATTTATAATTCAAACACAAATTAAATTCGTAGCCTATATCATTACAGTATAGACCAGACAACACACAACAAAGATACTCGAGTCGATCACCTTAACAACCCGAGCGAACTCAAACTACCCGAGTAAACCCCTCAAACCAGACGTGCCAGCCCCGAAGCAAACCTCACCCTCTACTTCTTCGAGTCGTCCTGCAAATATTACGAGATTTTCCCCGAGTCGTTCCTTTCTTCCCCGATCACAAGAATTCCATGTGCACAGATCAATCACCGTGCACGTGCACGATCATCCAACGCCACTCCGATCAACATCACTCCCTCCAGCACATCACCGGCGACCAGTTCAACAACCCTGACCACCCAGCTTCTACAATTTTCTCGACAATCAAAATCGAGCAACGCCTCGATTTAGCTGAAAACACCATGGACGGAAATTCTCCCTTCGTCGACGAACTCCGCCACGAGAAGCCCCTCCGACCTTACCGAAACATCGCCTCGATCTCCAACAAACTTTTCCCTCCATCGCGATCGTCTCCGCCTTTCCTTGTTCATCGCCATTATCTCGACAGTCCAGACGAACCAAATACTAACTTAAACCCTAGTTCGATCGAATCTGTTCACCTCGATCATTTGAATTTTTTTTTTAACATTTTTCCCCTCATCCTCGATACCCTAGCTAGCCTCGACCACGAACTCGACCTCATCCATCACGTTGATCACCGGCAATTCGTCAATTTGCCGGAAACGTTCATCTCCAATTTCCCGATCGAATATCAACTTAAAAATCTGGAAATACATGTTAAAAATCATAGCTTTTAACTACAAATCCATCTATACAACCCCAAACAGAAATTAAATGTGTTGATTTTTGACATGTATCAGTGTTTACTGTTATTTTCCAATTTAAAAATTATTTGTTAAATTAAAAATCTCCAAACCATTTTTAAAATTATCTTCATACCATAACAAACAACTTTCGTTTATATATCAAAGTCAAATATAATTTCTATTGTGAGATTTTGAAATTTGAAATAGCAAACCAGAACCAGTAAACAAAAAAACACAGAGCATGAAAATAACAGGTATCTATATACTTACACAAACACACATATACAAGATATATATCTCAAGGTAAGTATTCCACGTAAACTTGAGTTATTAACTTTTAAAAAATGTTACTCACCAATTTTCAAAGAAGACAGAACACTGTTTTGCAAGCTGGTTTTGAACTCTGAGAAAACTGGAAACTGTTTTCCACTTTGATCTCCTGTCAACCATCTTGCCTCTCTGTTTTATTTGTAGTTGTTGATGATGTTTTGATGAAGGCTTGTTTAAGCTTTTCAAATGAAGTTTTATTTATTTTGCTGAGCACGAACTGGAATGAGAAAGTGATAGAGGAAGATAGCTTCCAGTTTGAAGTATGTAGAAGGTTACAGGCTGAAGCTTTTAAACAGGGTTTGTATTTTTTTCTTTTCTTCTTTTAAACAAAAAGGGTCAGAGATATTTTGTAAAATGGAGGCTGAGCATCATATTTGTATATACTCGAATTGATTTTTGTTGGCTGGCATTTAATGTTTGTTGTACTTATGTTTCATCCTCATACTTATCTCATTTCTTTTCTACATACTTACTTGCTTCAACAACAAGCTACAAATATTTTACTTTTTACTTTGCTATCTTTTTATTCTTGTTGCCTGCAATATCATCATTCGAACATCAGTTTCCCATATGCAAGTTTTGTTAACATTTTATGATAGTTTCTCTTTTAATTTGTGATTGTTATTATTTTGAACTATGCAGATATATATAAAGGCTGGGAGTCACTCTCATGCTTATGGTATTATAATCTTCTGGTTTGATGAGGTAGTATAAATGTTATTCTAATATATTGTTTAATTATGAAATGTATTCGTTTTATTATTTACAAAACGATAAAATTTATCTCATATAGTCGTTTCATTTATATTGTTGTTAATTTGTTATTTCAATATGTAAATTGGTTACTTATATTATTGTATCGTATTTCTAACTAAATATTTTATACTATATATATTTATTAAATAGCTTTGAAAAGTTTATTTCAAAACAAATAATAATTTCCAAATCTCTAGAATATATATATAAGAAATTTGAAAATAAAATTTATCAATTAAAATTAAAACAGAACTTACCTGTCTACGATATATACCAGTATATTCGTTATAAACAGAAAATCATTTATTAGTTTTAAAAGATATAACTCACCAATATGATATTTATCAGAAGAAAATATCAATTCAAGTATTATAATTCAAAAATATATCTGATCAATTTAATATTTAACATAAATTATTAAATTGATATTGCTTGAAATTCCGGGTCGTCACATTCCTCCCCCCTTAAAAGAATTTCGTCCTCGAAATTTAAAACAAAGGTAATTTAATAATTTATTTAAAATTTAATTTTTAAAACACATGCATATATCAATCAATGCTAACAACCATAGCATCCAATCAAACAATCTATCTATCCAGACAAAAATTCCGAATAGGATTCTCTCGAGTTTTCCCGAATATAAGTACCGGGATACTCGCTCTATAAAATCCAAACAGTCAATATCTCTAAGCTACCGAGCTCCTACTCCTCTAGACCTACAGAACAAGACAGGCTATCAAACTACAGACGAGTCAGACTCACAACCAAAACTTCCTGAACTACTGGTTCCTAAAACCAGAAATAGAACCTTACACATACTCCCTCAGAGATATGTGAAACACAACGAATCCCAGCTATCCAAGCTGGCAATTCACTCCAGAAGAACAAAACTAACTTTTCTAGAATACAGAGAAAATCCAGAACACCTCGGAGCTAATTTCCCAGACTTACCAAACTAAACAGCTCCTTCAATCAGAGAAAACTCATTCAGAATCAAATCTCCGATTCTGAAATCCAAATTCTTCTGTCTCTTATCTACCAAACTCTTCGGACGATCCAAATCTGCCTTCATCACTACCAATCAGCTAAACTTCTGCTGATGCCTTCCAGAACAGTCTGAATCCAAAAACAATCCAGTAGACGATCTTCTCCCTATCAACCAAAATCAGGAACACAATCCCTACCATCACCTGTAGAAAACAACTCCTCCTTTCCCAGAAAAGAAAAGCAGACTCACTCCCAACTGCTTCCGCTGCACAACCCAGAAAAGAAAAACAGTACAAACATCGTTTTTAACAAAGAAAACAATTATCCATCCGTAACAACCAAAACAAATGGTTTGTTCGGGTTCAGAACTTCTAATCATATAAATGATAAATAAACTATGAAGCAAACCATACACTCAACAGTCGTAGATAAAACTTTACAGATCATTTATACATCTTTATACAAAATAGAAGTATCCTTTCCCAACCAATCCATAAGCCAAACAAACAATAATTTCAATGTTATTTAAGTTTGTTTCACATCATTTACTATTCTTTTCTCATTCATATAATGCTTATTTTCATTAATTTACATTCATTCTTACTTGCAAAAGTTCAGTTCTCATTTATTCCTACAATGCCATTTTTCTTTCATTTTATTACTTTACATTCATTGCTTAAATACGTTATTTCTATTTCAATTATTGGATTATCCATTATTAGGTAAGTTTCTTTACAATTTAATTCACCATTAATAGATTTTTTTTTCATATTCATTCCTCCATATATGGTATTATTGATTATTAAATCCATTTTTAAATCATTTCAATGTTTTCTGATGTCGTAATCATTCAATTAACATAGTACTCACTTTAATAATAAATGACTTCAACATTAACTTAAGTTTATAACAATTTATAACATCAGAATTCTTATTTATAGAAGTGATTCCATTGAACACTTCCATTATTTAAATTTCACTTGTATAATATTCTATTACCATTCCAATTAACATTTCAACTTTTAAATATTTTGGTAATTTATACACACACACACACACACATATACATATACACACACACACACATATACATATATATACATATATATATATATATGTGTGTGTGTGTGTGTGTGTGTCTTTTAGAATGCAATAGAATGCTACACAAGCTTATCTTATTCATTTAGTAAATAAAATGTTCAATAGTTACATCTTCTTATTTTCCTCATATCTACCAGTTACAAATTTTCAAATTTCTTACAAATTTCATTAATCACTTAGCTTCCAATTTCTCTCATTTTCCGTTTTAGAAGTTTCCAATTATTAAAGTAGTTAAATTTCATTTTATTACAATAACTAAAAGTTACCAATTAGGAGAAAGTTAAAAAAACTAAACTCCGGGTTACCTTTTAAATCAATTTAAAATACCATACATATAATCATATCCTTCATATATATCCAAATCATATTAAGAAATTAAAATTCAGATTTGGTTATCAAAACAAATGTGTAGTAAAACTACTACAGCGGTCTTGCCGCTTTGAAACTCGAAAATGAACATCGATGATGTATGCACTCATCACCGAAATTACTTTCCAGCAACAGAGAGGGGAGTACAAAACTTTTTTCCTCAAAATATTTTAGAACATTTCTTTCAAATCATATTGAAATATTTATATCAGAAAATACTTCCAAACAATACTAATATCATATTCCAAAATCTTTCAAAAGCAATTTTCGAAAATCCCGGAACCTAAGTTCTCAAATTTTCAATTTATATTTATTTTATTTACAATCTCATTTTTTTCCAATCAATATTTATAAATTTCACTACATAACAAACAAATATATTACAACCAACTATATCATTTATAAAAAATTTCTTTTATATACAAAATATGTGCCAGGTAAAATTATTTCATTTACCTATATTTCAAAACCAATATTGTGTCGGTTTGCCCTATTAAGTGTTTTGAGATTCCTATCGATGCCATAGCGCCCTATATACAGACCGGAATTTATAAATACAAAACAGAACAAATTAACACAATACAAAACATTTTATAACACTAACAAATACACTCTCTCATATATATACACTCAACGACTCATTCTAGGGTATTACTACCCTATTTAATATGAGTCAGACCCCACAAAACTAAGGTTATCGCTAAACCTGGCTCTGATGCCAAATGTAACGACCCACCTTTTTGGACGGTATATATCGACAATGAACATCACATGTCAAACTCAAACCATTCAAAAGGGAGGATTGTTATGTGGTAAATAAGAAAAAAAAGCAGGGAAAGAAAGAAAACAAATACAGAATCTCGCAGCGGAATGACAAAATATAATAATCAAATAAACAATTCATGAAGCTATTTACAAATAACATTTGGTCATGCTTTTACAATATAGATCAGAGTTACATACAACAAGAATAAATAAATAAATGCAGCGGAATAAAATGATGAAGTGTGTAACAACTCGAGATTTCGTACCAATTAATTATCGTCTCTAGACGATTAATTTTCCTAGCTGTTTGTTATTTGAAGTTTTGAATCGGTTTAAAATTTCTTTTAATAAAATTGTTAAAAATTTTTGGAAAAATGGTTGAGAAATTATTTGGGCTTTAAATAAATATATTTCTTTTATTTTTTTTAAAATGGCCGGTTCCTTCTTATATTTTACATCGGCCCACTTTTATTTGTTGGATCCCCCTTTTCTTTTTATTTGCTCCAGCCCGATCCTTTGAGATAATGGTGATTCACAAATTAGGGCTTCGGTGATGTTGCGATTTTCTGGCGATTACGAGCTACTGCTTCTCAATTCTCTGTTGTTCTTGAATCTAGGATCGAGGCGTTGTTACTCGATGCTCCTTTGTCTCGAGTCTGGATTTAGGGCTTTGCCCTATTGTCTTTTTGCTGGCGAATTGGAGCTTCGGCTTCGACTTCCTTTGTGGTGACTCTGGAATTATCCCTGTCGCGATTTTGATCTTCGGCTTTCTCTGGCGATTCAGGTGAGTAATTTGATTTACTCACATCTAATTCGTGCTCAGTATGTAATTTCTGCTTCGTTGCTTTTCTCTGATTTATACTTGAACTTGATTGTTCTCTGTTGCTCTGTACTTTACTTCCCCACGTCGATGATGATTTTTGGGGTTGTTTATATAGTCGTCCGATTTGGATTTCTTGATCCCCACGATGTTTATACTTTCCGATTTTAGACTTTCATATTTTGGGAAATTTCTTTTGAATCTGATCATCTGACTTTTCTCTGTGATATTCTTTTCTTTGTCAAACTACTTGGGTATTGACTTCGGTCTGACTTTGTTCATGACCTTGTTGCCACTGCATATACTCTGACATTGTGATATCTGAACTGGTCTGTGATATCTGAACTGGTATGGTCATTATGTATGTTGTCACTGTTCTTTACTTTGTGGCTCTGTTGCTCTTGACATTGTGATGTTGAACTTGGTTTGGTTTGTGATATAGTGTATCATTGATGTATTGCATGTTTTGATGCACTTGGTCATTCATTGGTTGATCTAGTTTGTTTTACATTGATGCACTGTTTTTGATTTCCCTGTGCATTCATGTACATTTGCCTGTAGTTGCATTCATTTCCTGGTTGTATTGGTATGGCATCTGATGTTCACCTCTGTTCATGTAGCTCTCTGTAGACATTGGTTGATCTCGTGTGCTTCTGCATTGATGCTGTAGTCTGTTCACTGTTGTACTTACTAGTTCCCTCTGTTTCACTTGTACATGTTCATTTGGTCATTGTTGCATGTGTTCACTATGATACTGGTTCATTCATGACGCAGCGGATTACTCAAAAACAATGTAGATCGATGAAAGTAGCAATAGATGGATTGATGAATACTGAAATGCCCGAATTCGTTGATCCGAAGATACCGAATTCTAGCTATCCCGAACTCGTTGATCGCGCACGATACCGGGTTCAAAGATCTGCGATTCTTCACATGTTGATCTAGCGCACTAGATTCCGTGAATCGGCTTCAGCTGTCGTTGAATCGAGCGCACTCGATTATCCGAGAGTGGAGATAGGAGATTACACTCGACTACCAATTTGGTGAAAGCACAAAGCTAACAAAACAAGAGTTTTATTTCAAATCAACTAAAAACTATTACAAATGGCATCACCGGCCTATTTATAGAAGTTACAAATCAAACAAAAATCCGTTCAACTCTTAGGTCGTCTTCGACTTAACAAGACCACGACTCAACAAAGCACACGACCTAAAAGATACGACTTAACATAAGTCGGTGACGACTCAACACAGAAAATACAAACAGACGACTTAAAAACAATGCGACCTACGACTTAACAAACAGAAAATACAAACAGAAAATACATCACTTAGGTCGTTGCCGACCTATCAACTTCTCACGACTCAACTTAGGTCGTACGCGACCTAACTTCAATGCTCCAGCTTCCATCAGCGACTTAAAGAATCAACGGCAGAGATTAGCGCGGCATAAGATTCAACGGCATCAAGCTTCAGCAACTTAAAAGAGCACTTCATAGAACTGCGCGACCTAAGTCTTGCGACTTAAGACCTCGCGACTTATAATGTGCGACTTATCTTCCCAGATCACCCAGCGACCTATCTTAAGTCATTCCTGTTTCCTACGACCTAGCATAGGTCGTGACTTGTTAGGTCGTAGCACCCCGTTAGTTCATTCCAGCAACCTCTTTCTTATCTCGTTAGGTCGTACACGACCTAAAAACATGTTAGGTCGTTCCAGCGACCTATCTCTTTGCTTTAGCTCGCCATTCTCAAACCCGTTAGGTCGTCCACGACCTAAGTCCCTGTTAGGTCGTTCATGACCCAAGTCTTCAATTCTATTAAGTCGGTCACGACTTATGCCTTCAACTTTGTTAAGTCGGTCACGACTTATGCCTTCAACTTTGTTAAGTCGGTCACGACTTAAGCCTTGGAAAATTATAGCTTGGCCTACATCATCCTCCCCTGGTTGAAAGAAATTCGTCCTCGAATTTGCACTTTCCTCCTACGCAATTCGCTCATCCCCATGATAAGGTACGAGATGCTTAACATTGAATACATCCGACGTGTACACACCCTCCGGCAGCTTCAATTTATAAGCATTTTCATTAATCCATTTGACGATTTCTACAGGACCAATTTTTCTGGCTTTCAATTTGTTATAAGCGCCTATTGGAAAACGATCCTTTGTTAACACAGCATATACCATATTACCTTCATTAAACTCAACATTTCTTCGCTTCAAATCTGCATATCGTTTATACTTTTCATTTGCTTTTTCCAATCGTTCTTGAACGATTCTATGACACTCTGTCAATCCTTCAACAAAATCAGCAGCTCGCTTGACTGTCTTTTTTGGTTGTGGTATTACCGTTAAGTCTAACGGTCCTTTTGGCAAGTTTGAATACACGATCTGGAATGGACTGAACCCCGTACTACGATTTACCGCATGATTATGAGCAAACTATGCTTGACATAACTTCACATCCCAACTCTTCAGATTGTCTTGCACAAGACATCTCAACAAATTTCCCAATGATCTGTTCACAACCTCGGTCTGTCCATCCGTTTACGGATGATAAGTGCTGCTAAAGTTCAACTTTGTTCCCACCATCCTCCACAAACTTAGCCAAAAATGACTCAGAAAACGAGTATCTCTATCCGACACAATAGATTCTGGCAATCCATGAAGTCGATATATCTCTTTGAAAAATAACCGAGCAACATGAACAGCATCCGCCGTCTTTTTACAAGCAATAAAATGTGCCATTTTCGAAAATCGGTCAACCACCACATAAATGGAATCATTACCACGCTGCGTTCTCAACAACCCCAACACAAAATACATACTCACATCAACCCATGGTTTAGTTGGTACAGGTAACGACATATATAATCCAGCATTAGTCGTAGTTCCTTTCGAAACCTGACAGATATGACATCGCTCCACAAATCTCTCCACCTCTTTCCTCATCGATGGCCAAAAGTAAGACTGTGAAATCAACTGTAATGTACGGTCTCTCCCAACATGTCCTTCTTCATGTAGCTCTTTTACAATCTTCATTCTCAAACTACAATCAGGTATACATAATCGATTTCCCTTGAACAGAAAACCATCTACCATCATAAACTCCTCCGTCTTCCCCTCCTTGACTTTATCAACAAACTTTGCAAAGTAAGGATCATCGACAAATAATTCTGGCAACATATCAAACCCCGTCACTTCAACCTTCATTGTAGTTAACAGGTGATTTCTTCTACTCAATGCATCCGCAACACGATTCGTCACCCCCGATTTGTGTTTCACAACAAATGTAAACTGTTGCAGATATGCAATCCATGATGCATGTCTCGCTGAAATCTTGTGTGACGCCCCACCTCTATGCTCATAATAACAAAGAGTATTAAAGGAAATACTGTCTATTATTACGAAGAATAAGGCTGGATAGGAGAGACCATCCGTAATTGGCCTTACACTAATATTGGTTATCTCGATAGGAACGGTGCATACTTTTTATTTTTCTTCTATTATTTATTTACTCCCATCGACACACCCAATACTAGTATAAAACGAACTACGACGGTTCATAATAGTTTAGGACATTAGATATAACAATAACACAGATGATATATAAATGCGGAACACAGATAAAAACAAAAGTCTCATATATATATAACTGATGTCAGTTAATACATAGTTGACACAATACATATAATACAACTACAACTGTCGACTCTAGAAGTTATATATACAAGTACATTATCGACTAATATACATGAATACATATCGTTCTATACAATGACACGACTACTACAAAATGACATTGACAACTTCAGAAGATGTGAAAAGTCTTCATATCCTGAACAGCAACTCAAAGAAGAAAATCTACAACCTGAAATAACTCGGGTCTGAACCGAGTATTATATTCAAAAAGAAAATAATACACGGGTCAGTCTAATTCAAACTCAGTTATTAATGCACAGAAGCGATAATAATCAAATAGTCAAATAGACGACAGTCACAGAAATCTCGTATACCCAACTCCTTGATAAAAGAATCGGATAACGACTGATATAACACTATACAGTGTTAAACAACAATTCAACAATCCAAATCAATTTAAACAATTGAAATGCCAATTTAAAAACAACAATGCTGATTGGCTGCAGTACACGCACGCGTGTACTGCCTCGCCACTACAAAACAACTCGAAGCAATACTAAACAAGATCAGAGGCAACACGTGAAACAAGTTCAACATGTCGCAAAGCAAGGCACGGGGAAATAGCTAACTGAAGGCGAGAGCACCAAGGATATGGCACTACAACACTCAACAGAAAAGACGCAGATCAGCCTCATTAGAGAATAAGGTCATCAGTGAAGCCAAATGACAAAATGCAAATGATACAAGGCATCAATGCGATGTATCAGATTCGAGAGCAAGACAGTGCAGCAGCGAAAAACTTCAACTAAGAGAATACGAAATGTGTACACAAGTGATGGTATATATCCCAAACTGCACGTGGCAATCGAATCAGGGTACAACGGTGAAACAGATCAAGTAACATCAAGTAAAGAACTCACGTGAAGCTACACTTCAGAACAAATGTATGCACATATATGAAGGCTACGCTTGAATACATTGGGCAATGCAGCAGTCAGCAACCAAAGCATGAATGCTGCTGTGGAGACTAGAGCATAGAAATGCCCAGACTCCAGTGGAATCAACAAACCAAGGAACTGACCTCAAGGATGAATGTAATTCAAATGCCAGTGCAACCAAAAATGGGGACAAAGAAAAGATTCAAATAAATACAAGCTACACTTCAATACAGTGAATAGGAGGAAGTTAAAGCAACTTATAGTGCAACATGACACAAACAGTGGAACCACATTATCATGATGTCAAGTACAACAAAATCTCGAGTATCATCAACAAAAGGATACAACATATATGCAACTGTAACACTAGACAGTGCAGTGAACCCAAACAAAGTTCAAGGAAGAAGAAGATGCAGTGAGATACACACATTGATACTACAGATGCAACAAAATTCATAAATACATCTTCAAAGCAATGCAGACTGAATATGGAAGAATGCAAACCCAAGCCAACATGAATCACTTGAGAATCAGAGACCCCAAAACTGAATGGAATGCAAATTACAAAATGAAGGCTATAGCAAACATGAACTCATGTATACAGCTCAACCCCAAACCAGATGAATCAAAGACTACAACCAGAGACAACTACAAGCAGGTAGCGAATACAAGTACATTAATCTAACAGGTCAGCAGCAACATAAATGCACCGATGATTGTCGGGGTGCAGTAATGATCAGAAACACTAGAAGCATATATACAAATTTTTGCACTACGCTAACACATGCGCGCGCAGGAATTTAGATGACCTGTCCAAACTATAAATTGTGCAAACAGTAAACACATGTGAAAATAAATTATGCCAATTTAACTTACACGTGTATGCTCAAAAATCTAACAGACCAATGTGACTAAAATGTTGTATCTTGTAAACTTGGTTCATTTACATACCTACCCACTTACTGATGCAAAAATATAACACACGCACGTACTGAACAAGGGCCTGGGCATGAATTCATGTAGAGTTTACATGTGCTAGAAATACAAAGGTGAAAAATAAATGCCTGGATACGTTCATATGCCTGGACACATTCATACTCAAATGGCATTGGCCAGTGCAATGCAAGACCAAGGCGCAAACATAGATGCATGCAGACATTGCCAACCAGACACACCCAAGTAGCATGTTCAGACCAGTGAAGACCATGCATACATTGTCAACAAGATACACACAAGTATGAAAGAATCAAGAGGACAATGAACTAGAAATAATGTAACAGGGAATTAAACTTGCATGCATTTTACAATTACAAGGATCTGGCATCTTTATGTGCAGACATGCAACAACTGTTTCCAACATGATACTATGCTTTATGTAAAAGAGGATGGCCACTGCAAGTTCAATTAACCAAAGGACCAGAGTACTTGAAGATGGTCACGCGTGCAACAGACTTCAACATGAAGTGCTAAACAATTGACATAAATTTATGCAAAGAAAGAAGTCCTGGCACAGACACATTTTGCACGCAAATTGTTCAAGGGTCTGACACTTGATAAACTAGCACAGTGAGTTACAAATGGTCTCAAAATCAAAGAACCAAACGGGAAACCAGAGACAGAACAAAATCAATAAAGATACCAAATGGTATCAGATGTTCAAGTCCAATGCCCAAGTATAGGTTATGATAATACAAAAGCAAGTCGAAGTCGTGAATAAAAAAACAAATTATCAAGTCTGCGAAAGTCACGAAACCCAAAAACAAATGCCACAAAATCAATGTCGATTTAAATCCATAGCAGTTTCGAACAAGACAAAGGAACAAATTCAGTTATACACATGAAACCCAGTGCACTAGCAGTTTTAAGCAATTCAAAGTATTATCTCAGGCATCGAAACAGAACCAAATGGCCGAAGCCCAAATTACTACCACAAATCAAAGTGACCGAAGTCCCAAAATCACACTACATGAAGTACGAATTAGATGTGAGTAATCTAAAATTACTCACCTTTGCAAAACGAATAGAAGCACACGATGATTAAAGGGGCCTTCGATTGATCTAATTGAAGTCGGCACTCACGAGGACGAGCGAAATCAATACGAAACCCTAGTTTCGCAAGGAGGAGGAACGTACGATGTCTCCATTTATTTTTCTTCCTCGTTTTTTATTTTTAGGGTTCGAATGAGGAAATCAAAGAAAGGGGGTCGGGTCCAATTGGAATAGGAAGGGGACGACATCGAGAATTTTAAAGGAACTGGGCCGAGATTACTTTACAAAGCCCGTCAACACTTAACCAATTATCAAAAGAATTTCAAACTGATTCCAATTTCAACTGCACTTTATCATTACTTAAATCGTTAAATGCCGATTATAAATAGAAGTTAAATCCCGGGTTGTTACAGACTCCCCTCCTTATAAAAATTGCGTCCCCGCAATTTTCATAATTAAGGTCGTCAACCACTAATATTTTTCTAACATAAACTGGTTAAGCTAGACAATAAAAGTTGAGAAATCAAATGCCAAAGAAATCTTTTAATTTCATAAAAGAAATTCACACATTCTCAACAAAATCTAACTATCAGATAGATAATCAGAAAGCAACAAAACTGAATAAATGCAATCTTCAACAATATTCAATTACCAATTAGATATTCAGAAATACATAAATCTTAAAACAGCAATATCTAATTATCGATACGATAATTAGAAAACAGCAAAAGTCTAATTATCAACAAGGATAATTAGAAAACACAATCACGAATCGCAAAACTGCAATATCTAGTTATCCATCAAATAACTATAAAACACAATTTCCAAAATAAACAAATATTCGATTATCAAAAACGATAATCAAATTTCTCAAATCAACAAATATTCGATTATCCCAAGCGATAATCAAATTTCAAATCCAACAAATATTCGATTATCACAAGCGATAACCAAATTTCAAATCCAACAAATATTCGATTATCACAAGCGATAATCAAATTTCAAATTCAACAAATATTTAATTATCAAAAGCGATAATTAAATCTCAAATCAGCAAATATTTAATTATCAAAAGCGATAATTAAATCTCAAATCAGCAAATATTTAATTATCAAAAGCGATAATTAAATGCAACAAATATCTGATTATCAAAAACGATAATCAGAACTCATATCAACAAATATCTAATTATCACAAGCGATAATTAGAAACAACAAATATCTGATTATCAAAAACGATAATCAGAACTCATATCAACAAATATCTAATTATCACAAGCGATAATTAGAAACAACAAATATCTGATTATCAAAAACGATAATCAGAACTCATATCAACAAATATCTAATTATCACAAGCGATAATTAGAAACAACAAATATCTGATTATCAAAAACGATAATCAGAACTCATATCAACAAATATCCAATTACCTGCAGATAATTGGAAACAACAAATATCTAGAAATCAATTAAGAAGACTAGAAAATCAACATAAAAGCTTGGATCGATCCCATCAGATGGCGAGTTTTTAATTCGCCGCACGTGCATCTCAGAGTGGCCGAAGCCTACCAAGTACTCAACATAATTTTGGCGCCCATTAGATTGACCCGAAGGTCCGCAGAGTGACCCGAAGGTCTAGTACTGGTATTTGACCCGAAGGTCCATAGAGTGGCCCGAAAGCCCAACAAATGACCCGAAGGTCCAACAAATGACCCGAAGGTCCTCATAGTGGCTCGAAAGCACACAAAATCATCAAATATTTCAATTAACGAGTCCGGAATTAACCGAAATAGCAAACGCACATGTCCCATACCACGTGTTTTACTAAATCGTTTGATTCTCTTCATCGTTTCCTTGAAAGTGCAAAATTGTGTATTTTGTAAAAATACATTTCACGTTCTCAAACGGACAAATCCGGAATTAAGCGAATCAGTAAAAGAAAGGGGTCATAGTCCTCGATTTTGCTGAAACGTTTAAATCGCTTCCTCATTCTTTTGAAAGCGCAAACTGTTAAATTTCTGAAAACAATTTTATTTATTTTGTAAAAATAACAATTCACCTTCTCAACTGGACAAGTCCGGAGTTAAGCGAAACAGTAAAAGAAAGGGGTCATAATCCTCGATTTTGCTGAATCGTTTAAGTCGCTTTCTCATTCTTTTGAAAACGCAAACTGTTAAAATTTTATAAAACAATTTTCATTTTAAAACAATTTTCCAATCACGTGATTAAAACAGCAAATCGGTAACAATTTCGATAAGGAAATTGTACTTCTCAAAATACCGTAAAAACGGTCACAAATCAGTATTGCGGAATAACCGCTTGAAAATCCACTTTTAAAATTTGACGGTTACTGAAGCCAAAGCGACAGTAGTTTTAAAACGTCAAAATCATATCAAAACAATTTACATCAAAATGTAATATCAGAGAATTTTCATTCATCAAAATGCCACAAAACACCGTGCTTCAAAATATAGCATTGGTGTGAAATCCCGTTATAAAAATAACGGCAACAAAATACGTTTCATAACCAAGCATCGGTTCAGCGTAAATAAATGCAGTAACGTGCAATTCAAATTTTTGCACGTACTACAGAATGAACAAAGAAATCATTCGAAGGTATCTTCAATGAAGATAATTTAAAACAGCAAAATCTAATCAATAGATGATTAGTACAAAAGAAAGTCAGCAGAAATTTCAACAAAAATCAAAGAACTGCAATTTCTTCGAATCCTCAATTCGGATTCGAAATTCTCAAAGAAACAAAATAATTACAGCTATGTAAACCACCAATGAAATTTATTTCAATTTCTAAATCAAATAGATTATCAGTTGTACCCAGCGAAGACAGTTTCACTGTTTCCGCTGCGCACTCTGATAAACAGTACTCAAATCAATCAAATCATCAGAACACAAATCCACTTTTTATTTTTAAATAATGATATTTAAAAACTTTCATCAAAATTTCAAAACTTTAGTTTTGACTCAAATCACAAATAAAACATCGACCTATAGTTGTAACATATGTTCCATCCAAGTTATGTTTTATATTATGTCCATAAACCCCAAGCTCTGATACCAACTGTGACGCCCCACCTCTATGCTCATAATAACAAAGAGTATTAAAGGAAATACTGTCTATTATTACGAAGAATAAGGCTGGATAGGAGCGACCATCCGTAATTGGCCTTACACTAATATTGGTTATCTCGATAGGAACGGTACATACTTTTTATTTTTCTTCTATTATTTATTTACTCCCATCGACACACCCAATACTAGTATAAAACGAACTACGACGGTTCATAATAGTTTAGGACATTAGATATAACAATAACACAGATGATATTTAAATGCGGAACACAGATAAAAACAAAAGTCTCATATATATATAACTGATGTAAGTTAATACATAGTTGACACAATACATATGATACAACTACAACTGTCGACTCTAGAAGTTATATATACAAGTACATTATCGACTAATATACATGAATACATATCGTTCTATACAATGACACGACTACTACAAAATGACATTGACAACTTCAGAAGATGTGAAAAGTCTTCATATCCTGAACAGCAACTCAAAGAAGAAAATCTACAACCTGAAATAACTCGGGTCTGACCCGAGTATTATATTCAAAAAGAAAATAATACACGGGTCAGTCTAATTCAAACTCAGTTATTAATGCACAGAAGCGATAATAATCAAATAGTCAAATAGACGACAGTCACAGAAATCTCGTATACCCGACTCCTTGATAAAAGAATCGGATAACGACTGATATAACACTATACAGTGTTAAACAACAATTCAACAATCCAAATCAATTTAAACAATTGAAATGCCAATTTAAAAACAACAATGCTGATTGGCTGCAGTACACGCACGCGTGTACTGCCTCGCCACTACAAAACAACTCGAAGCAATACTAAACAAGATCAGAGGCAACACGTGAAACAAGTTCAACATGTCGCAAAGCAAGGCACGGGGAAATAGCTAACTGAAGGCGAGAGCACCAATGATATGGCACTACAACAGTCAACAGAAAAGACGCAGATCAGCCTCATTAGAGAATAAGGTCATCAGTGAAGCCAAATGACAAAATGCAAATGATACAAGGCATCAATGCGATGTATCAGATTCGAGAACAAGACAGTGCAGCAGCGAAAAACTTCAACTAAGAGAATACGAAATGTGTACACAAGTGATGGTATATATCCCAAACTGCACGTGGCAATTGAATCAGGGTACAACGGTGAAACAGATCAAGTAACATCAAGTAAAGAACTCACGTGAAGCTACACTTCAGAACAAATGTATGCACATATATGAAGGCTACGCTTGAATACATTGGGAAATGCAGCAGTCAGCAACCAAAGCATGAATGCTGCTGTGGAGACTAGAGCATAGAAATGCCCAGACTCCAATGGAATCAACAAACCAAGGAACTGACCTCAAGGATGAATGTAATTCAAGTGACAGTGCAACCAAAAATGGGGACAGAGAAAAGATTCAAATAAATACAAGCTACACTTCAATACAGTGAATAGGAGGAAGTTAAGGCAACTTATAGTGCAACATGACACAAACAGTGGAACCACATTATCATGATGTCAAGTACAACAAAATCTCGAGTATCATCAACAAAAGGATACAACATATATGCAACTGTAACACTAGACAGTGCAGTGAACCCAAACAAAGTTCAAGGAAGAAGAAGATGTAGTGAGATACACACATTGATACTACAGATGCAACAAAATTCATAAATACATCTTCAAAGCAATGCAGACTGAATATGGAAGAATGCAAACCCAAGCCAACATGAATCACTTGAGAATCAGAGACCCCAAAACTGAATGGAATGCAAATTACAAAATGAAGGCTATAGCAAACATGAACTCATGTATACAGCTCAACCCCAAACCAGATGAATCAAAGACTACAACCAGAGACAACTACAAGCAGGTAGCGAATACAAGTACATTAATCTAACAGGTCAGCAGCAACATAAATGCACCGATGATTGTCGGGGTGCAGTAATGATCAGAAACACTAGAAGCATATATACAAATTTTTGCACTACGCTAACACATGCGCGCGCAGGAATTTAGATGACCTGTCCAAACTATAAATTGTGCAAACAGTAAACACATGTGAAAATAAATTATGCCAATTTAACTTACACGTGTATGCTCAAAAATCTAACAGACCAATGTGACTAAAATGTTGTATCTTGTAAACTTGGTTCATTTACATACCTACCCACTTACTGATGCAAAAATATAACACACGCACGTACTGAACAAGGGCCTGGGCATGAATTCATGTAGAGTTTACATGTGCTAGAAATACAAAGGTGAAAAATAAATGCCTGGATACGTTCATATGCCTGGACACATTCATACTCAAATGGCATTGGCCAGTGCAATGCAAGACCAAGGCGCAAACATAGATGCATGCAGACATTGCCAACCAGACACACCCAAGTAGCATGTTCAGACCAGTGAAGACCATGCATACATTGTCAACAAGATACACACAAGTATGAAAGAATCAAGAGGACAATGAACTAGAAATAATGTAACAGGGAATTAAACTTGCATGCATTTTACAATTACAAGGATCTGGCATCTTTATGTGCAGACATGCAACAACTGTTTCCAACATGATACTATGCTTTATGTAAAAGAGGATGGCCACTGCAAGTTCAATTAACCAAAGGACCAGAGTACTTGAAGATGGTCACGCGTGCAACAGACTTCAACATGAAGTGCTAAACAATTGACATAAATTTATGCAAAGAAAGAAGGCCTGGCACAGACACATTTTGCACGCAAATTGTTCAAGGGTCTGACACTTGATAAACTAGCACAGTGAGTTACAAATGGTCTCAAAATCAAAGAACCAAACGGGAAACCAGAGACAGAACAAAATCAATAAAGATACCAAATGGTATCAGATGTTCAAGTCCAATGCCCAAGTATAGGTTATGATAATACAAAAGCAAGTCGAAGTCGTGAATAAAAAAACAAATTATCAAGTCTGCGAAAGTCACGAAACCCAAAAACAAATGCCACAAAATCAATGTCGATTTAAATCCATAGCAGTTTCGAACAAGACAAAGGAACAAATTCAGTTATACACATGAAACCCAGTGCACTAGCAGTTTTAAGCAATTCAAAGTATTATCTCAGGCATCGAAACAGAACAAAATGGCCGAAGCCCAAATTACTACCACAAATCAAAGTGACCGAAGTCCCAAAATCACACTACATGAAGTACGAATTAGATGTGAGTAATCTAAAATTACTCACCTTTGCAAAACGAATCGAAGCACACGATGATCAAAGGGGCCTTCGATTGATCTAATTGAAGTCGGCACTCACGAGGACGAGCGAAATCAATACGAAACCCTAGTTTCGCAAGGAGGAGGAACGTACGATGTCTCCATTTATTTTTCTTCCTCGTTTTTTATTTTTAGGGTTCGAATGAGGAAATCAAAGAAAGGGGGTCGGGTCCAATTGGAATAGGAAGGGGACGACATCGAGAATTTTAAAGGAACTGGGCCGAGATTACTTTACAAAGCCCGTCAACACTTAACCAATTATCTAAAGAATTTCAAACTGATTCAGATTTCAACTGCACTTTATCATTACTTAAATCGTTAAATGCCGATTATAAATAGAAGTTAAATCCCGGGTTGTTACATCTTGTCTTGCCCTTGTAAATGCTTTAATGCCTCATGATCAGTGTAAAGAACAAACTCTTTCTGAAATAGATAGTGTCTCCAGTGTTTAATGGATTGCACAACAACATAAAATTCCACATCATATGTACTGTATCTCATCTTTGCTCCTGATAACTTCTCGCTAAAGTATGCAATCGGACGTCCCCTTTGACTCAACACTCCTCCAATCCCAACCTTGGATGCATCAGTATGTAGTTCAAACACTAGCTGAAAATCTGGTAATATTAGAATTGGTGCAGACGTCAAGAGTCCTTTGATTCGATCAAAAGCAACCCCGGCTTCCTCCGTCCATGCAAACTGTTTACCCTTCATACAATCAATCACAGGCGCCATCACACTACTAAAGTGTGGAATAAACCTTCGATAAAATGAAGCCAACCCGTGAAAACTACAAACTTCCGTTATCGTCTTGGGTTGCGGCCAATCTCTGATAGCTTCGACTTTACTTTGGTCAACCTGTATTCCTTCTTCCGATACAACATACCCCAGAAATAAAACACTCCTCGCCATAAAAACACACTTCTTTGTAGCAGCATAGAATTGTTCTTCACGAAGAATAATTAACACTTTCTTCAAATGCTGAACATGCTCTTCTGTACTAGCACTGTAGATCAGAATATCATCAAAGTAAACCACCACAAATTTCCCAATGTATGGCCTGAAAATTTGGTTCATCACCCTCATGAATGTACTTGGTGCATTCGATAGACCAAACGGCATTACCAACCATTCATACAATCCTTCCCTCGTCTTGAACGCTGTCTTCCATTCGTCCCCTGGTCTAATGTGAATCTGATGATAACCGCTCTTCAAGTCAATCTTTGAAAATATTACGGACCCACTGATTTGATCCAATAAATCATCAAGCCTCGGCATCGGAAATTTGTATCTGACTGTGATCTTATTCAATGCTCTACTATCTGTGCACATCCTCCACGTTCCATCCCTTTTGGGTACCAATAAAGCTGGTACAGCACAAGGACTTAAACTCTCCTGCACACGCCCCTGTTCAAGCAATTATTCCACTTGCCTCCTCAATTCTTCATGTTCCTTTGGACTCATTTGATAATGTGGTCTGTGTGGCAACACAGCACCTGGAACAAGATCTATCTGATGTTGTATATCCCTCAACGGTGGCAACTCCGTTGGTAACTCCTCTGGAAATACATCGTCAAATTCTTTCAAAACTGGCTTCGCTTCTTCCGGAATTTCAACCTCTTCACTGCTCTCTCGCCCAATCAACAAAAATACTTCAGGCTCCTCCTCTACTTCCTTCACAAACTCCTTCAAAGATAACAAAGTTTTAAGCTCTTCAATCTCCTCCAACTTGTTTTCCTCCTGTTGTCGCTTCTTTGGAACTAGAGTAATCTTTGTGCCTTCAAACATGAAACTGTAACTGTTGGTAGCCCATCATGTTGCACCGCCTTATCATACTGCCACGGTCTCCCCAACAACAAATGACAGACATCCATATCAACCACATCGCACTAGATTTCATCCTTGTATTTCTTTCCAATTGAAAACTTCACACAAGCCCTTCGTCCAACCTTCACCTCCCCGCCTTTCCTCAACCAAGCTAGCTTGTACGGTTTTGGATGTTTCTCAGTCTTCAACGCCAACTTCCTCACAGCTTCTGAAGAAATTATATTATCACAACTTCCAGCATCAATAACAAATTTGCAAACCTTCCCTAGAATGGTACATGTTGACTGAAAAATATTGCTCCTTAACCAACTAAAATCCTCCTCTTGCTTTGGTGTTAAACAGGACCTCTTCATCATTAGATTATAACCTTCGTCTCCCGACACTTCTTCTTCCTCCTCATCAGGTGGTGAATTGGAACATTCAGCTTCTTCATCCTCATCCTCAACCTCCGCTATCATAGCTCTCTTCTTCGGCTTTGGACATTCGCTACTTTTATGGCCCATTCTTGGCAATTATAACACTTGAAACCATTACTGACTTTCATCTTTCCAACCTCATTCACAACTGGTTTCGCAACAGCTTTTGAAACATTAGAACTCCCACTAACACCCTTCACTGGATTGTTGGAATTTGTAAACATACCACCTCCTCGTCTTCCCTGTTTCTCCCAAGCCAACGCTTTCTGATGTGCTTCCGCTACAGATCTGGGATCAAACATGTTAACCATATCCTGAATCTGCATTCGCAACCCCCCAACAATCTAGCTGTCAATTGTTCTTCTGTCTCCATAATATCATTCCTTGCTATCAGTTGATAAAATTCATTAGCATAGTCATTCACAGATTTCGTCCCTTGTCTCAAGTTTTGCAATCTCTGATACATAAGCGACTGATAGTTATAAGGTAAGAATGTGGCTTTCATCATTTTCCTCATCTTTTCCCATGATTCAACCTTTGACTTCCCCATCCGTTTACGTGTAAGTTTGGTTTGCTGCCACCATGCCAAAGCTCTACCCCTCAATCTTGTAGCAACCAACTTCACCCTACGATGTTCTGGAACTTCTTTGAAGTCAAAAATCTCCTCAACATTAGCCACCCAATCTAGAAACTCCTCCGCTTGCATACCACCTTTGAATTCAGGAATTTCAGTCTTCATCCCCGACTCCCACTTGTGATCATACGCAGAGTGATTTCTTCCTTGTCCTCGTCCTTATCCTCGAACACTACCACCATCATACTCCTCTTCAAAATCTGATGTATATCGATGTTGATCCTGACCACCAACATCTCTACTCCCTTCGCGTCTTCCACCATCATCCCTTCTATCTACATTCCTCCGTCCTCGATCATTCACATTCCCCCCACGCCTTTGATCATCATCAACACTTCTGTATCGATTGGAATGTGGCGAGACTCTACTTCCCCCATGAGTAGATTCAGGTGATACCCTTCTCCGATTCTGATTCATCTCTAACATCATCTTCTCTAATCGTCCAATCCCTTCATTAAGCTTTTCACTAAAGTTCTCATTGATTCTTTGCTCCATCTCGTCAGCTTCTTCTCTTCGATACAATGCTTCAACGTTTTGGTGACGATTAGCTCTCCTTGGCGGCATGATTCAAAATGATACCAAATGATGGATTTACTCTTCACACTTCAAAATTCAAACACAATTCGAACTTAGATCCAAAATGAAATGGATCGAAAACTCCCACATTGTTGCAACTTCGCGATGAACACGATGAACACAACTTCTCCAAATGATGCAAATTTGATCTCCAATACTTCTACTTAGCTCGGCTTCTCACTTCAAGCTCGGCTATCACTTCAACTTCAAAATTCCTTAAAAGACTTGGCTCCAAGACTCGATTTAGCTATGATTGGCTAAAACTTGCTCTGATACCAAACTGACGCAGCGGATTACTCAAAAACAATGTAGATCGATGAAAGTAGCAATCGATGGATTGATGAATACTGAAATGCCCGAATTCGTTGATCCGAAGATACCGAATTCTAGCTATCCCGAACTCGTTGATCGCGCATGATATCGGGTTCAAAGATCTGCGATTCTTCACATGTTGATCTAGTGCACTAGATTCCGTGAATCGGCTTCAGCTGTCGTTGAATCGAGCGCACTCGATTATCCGAGAGTGGAGATAGGAGATTACACTCGACTACCAATTTGGTGAAAGCACAAAGCTAACAAAACAAGAGTTTTATTTCAAATCAACTAAAAACTATTACAAATGGCACCACCGGCCTATTTATAGAAGTTACAAATCAAACAAAAATCCGTTCAACTCTTAGGTCGTCTTCGACTTAACAAGACCACGACTCAACAAAGCACACGACCTAAAAGATACGATTTAACATAAGTCGGTGACGACTCAACACAGAAAATACAAACAGACGACTTAAAAACAATGCGACCTACGACTTAACAAACAGAAAATACAAACAGAAAATACATCACTTAGGTCGTTGCCGACCTATCAACTTCTCACGACTCAACTTAGTTCGTACGCGACCTAACTTCAATGCTCCAGCTTCCATCAGCGACTTAAAGAATCAACGGCAGAGATTAGCGCGGCATAAGATTCAACGGCATCAAGCTTCAGCGACTTAAAAGAGCACTTCATAGAACTGCACGACCTAAGTCTTGCGCCTTAAGACCTCGCGACTTATAGTGTGCGACTTATCTTCCCAGATCACCCAGCGACCTATCTTAAGTCATTCCTATTTCCTGCGACCTAGCATAGGTCGTGACTTATTAGGTCGTAGCACCCCGTTAGTTCGTTCCAACAACCTCTTTCTTATCTCGTTAGGTCGTACACGACCTAAAAACATGTTAGGTCGTTCCAGCGACCTATCTCTTTGCTTTAGCTCGCCATTCTCAAACCCATTAGGTCGTCCATGACCTAAGTCCCTGTTAGGTTGTTCATGACCCAAGTCTTCAATTCTATTAAGTCGGTCACGACTTATGCCTTCAACTTTGTTAAGTCGGTCACGACTTATGCCTTCAACTTTGTTAAGTCGGTCACGACTTAAGCCTTGGAAAATTATAGCTTGGCCTGCATCAATTCATAAGTCTGCATTATAGATGCAAACATACATATGTATGTCTGTATGCATATATTGTTGGATTGTTGTTGAACTGCTGCACTGGGTTGATTTTTCTTGAGTCTGGTCATTCTTGTTGTCCAGACTTGTACATGATACTTTTGACCATTTGTTCATCGCTGGTCTTTGCATTTGTACATATGTTATACATTTGCTTGAAATTGATTCTGGCCATTCTCTGTGCTACCATTCATGTGTGTCCAGACCTTGTTCATTCGAGTCTTTGTGTACTTGTCTTGTGCACTTGAATGTGTGTTCTTCATCTTGTTGTCTGGTTTGCTTTCATTGCTGTATTTGAGTCACTTGTGCATTTCCAAATTGCTGTTTCAATTTGCACTTCTTTGACTTCACTGTGTACATGCACATTTCATTGTTGCAGTGATACTTTGATATTTTTTATTGATGCCATTTGATTTTTCCAGACAACCACTTGAGTTGAATCTGATTTGGATTTGACCTTGTGCTCGTTTGTAAATTTCCGTTGATCTTTTATGCATTTCATACTGTAGTGGCGAGGCAGTACACGCGTGCGTGTACTGCAGCCCAGTCGGATTTGACAATTTTAATTGATATTTCAATCACTGGATTTGTTTCGTCAAGCCAATTCGACATATTTTTAAAGTGTATTTTGATTTGGTTTAATTTGATGATTTTGTTGTAATTGTCGTTTAGGCAATTCTGATGTTTTCTAAATTATCTTTTCTGATAATCACTTCATTTATCTTTGTTGATATTTTGAATCTGCTGATTTGTTATATAACACTATTACGTGTTATATTCACCGATATCCTATTTCCTTGTTAAAGGATCGGATAGGTGAATTTATTTTGACTGTCGTCTTATTGTTATTTAATTATTATTGCTTCCGTGCATTAATGACTGAGTTTGAATTAGACTGACCCGTGTATTATATTCTTTTGAACTTAATACTCGGGTCAGACCCGAGTTATTTCAGGTTGTAGATTTCCTGCTTTGGGTTGCTGTTTGAGCTACGAAGACTTTTCATATCTCTTGAAGTGGTCTGTGTCTTGTTGTAGTAGTCAGTGTGTCTCTTTAGGGTTGATATGTATTCATGTACATTAGTTGATAATGTATTTGTATATATAACTTCCAGAGTCGACAGTTGTAGTTGTATCATATGTGTTGTGTCAAATGTATTGTAACTGACATCAGTTATTTATATATGAGACCTTTTGTTCTATCTGTGTTCCGCATTTATATTATCTGTGTTATTTTTATATTTATTGTCCTAAACTATTATAGCCACTGTGTAGTAGTTTTGAGTTTGTATTGGTGTGTCGGATTTCCTCCTTAAATAAAAATGCACGTTATACTATCTGACATATCGGTGCTCACACAAAGCAATTACACGGATGGTCGCTCCTCAATAGCCTTATTCTCCGTGCTAGTTGACAACATTACACCGTAATGTTCTTGGCTAGCGTGGGTATAGAGGTGGGGCGTCACAGCTTGGTATCAGAGCCTGGGGTTTATGGACATAATATAAAATATAACTTAGATGGAACATGTGTTACAACTATTTGTCGATGTTTTATCTCTCATCTTTGCATATGATTATCTTTGATGGTTAGGTATGAATTCCTAATGCTTATTCATGTGCATTTGATTTTGATTTCGTGAAGGTATTTTGGCTTCGGCCTCTGTTTGCTTTGCGAACTCAAATTGGGTTTTTGATGATGAGGAATTTGTTTTTGTGTTTTCGGCTTGAATTGATTTAGCCGATGTTGATTTTGTTCGAATCTCAGCAATTTTGAACTTGATATTTTGTGTTTTCCTCGGCTTGATTTCCATTCGACTTCGGTCACTTTGTTTTTGAGAAATTGCTGATTTCTTGATTTCCATGTCTCTGATTTTGTTTGCCGTTGAATTCTTTGATGTTGTTTTGTTTTGTACTCGACTGCGGCCATTAATTTTTGACTTCGACATTGACTTGATTTTTATTTTTGTTGAAGTCATTTCTGCATTTATGCTTGTTTTGCTTCGTTTTTCCAAGTGTTAATCGATTCTTCTTTTCCGATTTGTTGTTATCACCTTTGTCGACTTCGATAACTTCTATTTCTGGAATTTTTGGGTATTTTTACTTTGATGAATTTGGAATCGAATTCTTTGGATTTTATTCACGTCTTCGAATGTGAAATTTTAGTGAATTGAATTGGTTTCCAAATTTAATCGATTCTTGATTATTTCCCCGAATTGTTGCTATCATTTATTAGCAACTTTGATGACATTTTCTTCGGGATTTTTGTGAACATACTTTTTGATGGATTCGGTATCGATTTCTTTGGATTCTATTCACATCTTTGTATGTGAATTCTTGTGATTGATTGTTTCTACAATCAATTTTGTGATTTGTCACTTTAGAAATATAAAGGTTTTCTATACTAGTAGTAAATATTAAAATCCTTTTCTCCAAACAATTTCAAACTATTTTACTACAAAGCTCTTTTCCTAAACCATTTTCCAATCTATTAGTATATACAAACCTTTATTTCGCTCGTATGAGAAATTGAATTAAACGACTTAGTAAAACAAGTGGTATGAAACACTTGCGTTTACTTCGTCGGTTAACTCCTGGACTTGTTCGATTGAACCTTTTGTGACAATTTTTCTAGTGAAGATCTACAGTTTGTTCGTAAATATTTGAGTTAAGCAAGTGGTTATGGGACAAGAAGCTAAACTCTTATATTCACTAACTTAGTGTAATTGACACTTCTTGATGATCATGACGATCATTTTTGTGATTTAGACTAGCAACTGTGCGATGTCTTTTTGTCTGCGAGGGAGACTAGACCCCGCTTTTGTGATGTTTCGCCATCACATATGTGGGGTAGCGCCCCACGGTCTTCGGGCCATTCATGTGTGAAAATTTAATGGATAGCTTCCATGAGATAGCTTCTCATTCCTGTGTGATATGCATCGGTGAGTTTTCATGCTCCCATTTTGTGATAGGCCTTCCCCTTTTTATGATTTAGACTAGCGATTGAGCGATGTCTCTTTGTCTGCGAGGGAGACTAGACCCCGCTTTTGTGATGTTTCGCCATCACATATGTGGGGTAGCGCCCCACGGTTTCGGGCCATTCCTGTGTGAAAATTTAATGGATAGCTTCCATGAGATAGCTTCTCGTTCCTGTGTGATACGCGTAGGTGAGTTTTCATGCTCCCATTCATGTGTTAGGCCTCCCCCTCTTTATGATTTCTGGATTTCGTGTGTAGATTTCTAGAATTTGTGATTTCTGGATTTCGTGTGTACATTTCTAGAATTTGTGTTTTCTGGATTTCGTGTGAAGATTTCTAGAATTTGTGTTTTCTGGATTTCTTGTGATGATTTCTAGAATTTGTGCTTCACCAATTTTTGCGATTTCTATTGATAAGTTTTATCAATTTTTGTGCATTGGTGAATTTGTGTGTCATTGACTTGTTATGAATACAAGTTTAGGGTATGGTATCCCTTTCTATCTTTGAGAAGATTCTTGTGACATTTTTAATGAATGAAAATTTATTGGTGTTATATTCTGATACCAGTTATTTTGATAAGATTTTGAAGTGTTAACTTCAGTAACCGTCAATTTTAAAATGGATTTACAAGCGGGTTCTCCCGCAATGCTGATTTCGTTGTCCGTTTTTACGGTATTTTGAGAAGTGCAATTTCCTTATCCAAGTTGCTACTGATATTGCTAATTTAATCACGTGTTTTCAAAATTCGTTATTTAAAAAAAAAAGTTGTTTCAAAAATATAAATTAAATTTGTTTTCAAAATTTTTACAGTTTGCATTTTCAAAAGAATGAGGAAGCGACTTAAACGTTTCAGCAAAATCGAGGACTATGACCCCTTTATTTTACTGATTCTCTTAATTCCGGACTTGTCCGTTTGAGAGTGTGAAATGTTATTTTTTAGAATACACAATTTTGCACTTTCAAGGAACGATGAAGAGAATTAAACGATTTAGTAAAACTCGTGGTTATGGGACGTGTGCGTTTGCTATTTCGGTTAATTCCGGACTCGTTAATTGAATATTTGTGATTTCTGATTATCGTTTTTGATAATCGGATATTTGTGATTCCTCATTATCATTTTTGATAATCGGGTATTTGTGACTTCTGATTATCGTTTTTGATAATCGGATATTTGTGATTTCTGATTATCGTTTTTGATAATCGGATATTTGTGATTTCTGATTATCACCCGTGATAACTCGATATTTGAGATTCTAATTGTCGTTTTGACAATTAAATATTTGTTGATTTGATTATCGTTTGAGATAATTAAATATTTTTTCGATTTGATTATCGTTTGTGATAATTGAATACTTGTGATTTGTGGTTTAATTATCGTTTGAGATAATTAAATATATTTTTTTTTGAAAATTCGATTATCGTTTTTGATGATTGAATATTTGCGATTTGAGATCTGATTATCGTTTTGATAATTAGGTAATTGCTAATTTTGCTGATTTTAAGATTTTCTAGTCTCTAATTGATTCTAGATTATGTTGATTATATTGAATTGCTGTTTTCTACCTATCTCTGTTGATAGTTAGAGTTTGCTGATTATAAAGTTCGTGTTTTCTACTTATCTGCTGGATAACTAGATATTTGCAGTTTTGCGATTTGCGAATTTTATTTCTAATTATCTTTGTTGATAATTAGATTTTGCTGTTTTCTAATTGATAATTGAATATTGCTGATAACTGCGTTCATTCAGTCTTGTTGTTTTCTGATTATCTATTGGATAGTTATATTTTGTTGAGAATTGTGAATTTCTTTTATGAAATTAAAAGATTTCTTTGATGTTTGAATTCTCTACCTTTATTTTTCTAGCTTAACCAGTTCAGGTTAGAAAATTTATTGTTAATGACGACCTTAATTATAAAAATTGCGGGGACACAATTTCTATAAGGAGGGGAGTCTGTAACAACCCAAGATTTCGTACCAATTAATTATCGTCTCTAGACGATTAATTTTCCTAGCTGTTTGTTATTTGAAGTTTTGAATCGGTTTAAAATTTCTTTTAATAAAATTGTTAAAATTCTTTGGAAAAATTGTTGAGAAATTATTTTGGCTTTAAATAAATATATTTCTTTTATTTTTTTTAAAATGGCCGGTTCCTTCTTATATTTTACATCGGCCCACTTTTATTTGTTGGATCCCCCTTTTGTTTTTATTTGCTCCAGCCCGATCCTTTGAGATAATGGTGATTCACAAATTAGGGCTTCGGTGATGTTGCGATTTTCTGGCGATTACGAGCTACTGTTTCTCGATTCTTTGTTGTTCTTGAATCTAGGATCGAGGCGTTGTTACTCGATGCTCCTTTGTCTCGAGTCTGGATTTAGGGCTTTGCCCTGTTGTCATTTTGCTGGCGAATTAGAGCTTCGGCTTCGACTTCCTTTGTGGTGACTCTGGAATTATCCCTGTCGCGATTTTGAGCTTCGGCTTTCTCTGGCGATTCAGGTGAGTAATTTGATTTACTCACATCTAATTCGTGCTCAGTATGTAATTTCTGCTTCGTTGCTTTTCTCTGATTTATACTTGAACTTGATTGTTCTCTGTTGCTCTGTACTTTACTTCCCCACGTCGATGATGATTTTTGGGGTTGTTTATATAGTCATCCGATTTGGATTTCTTGATCCCCACGATGTTTATACTTTCCGATTTTAGACTTTCATATTTTTGGAAATTTCTTTTGAATCTGATCATCTGACTTTTCTCTATGATATTCTTTTCTTTGTCAAACTACTTGGGTATTGACTTCGGTCTGACTTTGTTCATGACCTTGTTGCCACTGCATATACTTTGACATTGTGATATCTAAACTGGTCTATGATATCTAAACTGGTCTGGTCATTATGTATGTTGTCACTGTTCTTTACTTTGTGGCTCTGTTGCTCTTGACATTGTGATGTTGAACTTGGTTTGGTTTGTGACATAGTGTATCAGTGATGTATTGCATGTTTTGATGCACTTGGTCATTCATTGGTTGATCTAGTTTGTTTTACATTGATGCACTGTTTTTGATTTCCCTGTTCATTCATGTACATTTGCCTGTAGTTGCATTCATTTCCTGGTTGTATTGGTATGGCATCTGATGTTCACCTCTGTTCATGTAGCTCTCTGTAGACATTGGTTGATCTCGTGTGCTTCTGCATTGATGCTGTAGTCTGTTCAATGTTGTACTTACTAGTTCCCTCTGTTTCACTTGTACATGTTCATTTGGTCATTGTTGCATGTGTTCACTATGATACTGGTTCATTCATAAGTCTTCATTATAGATGCATACATACATATGTATGTCTGTATGCAAATATTGTTGGATTGTTGTTGAACTGCTGCACTGGGTTGATTTTTCTTGAGTCTGGTCATTCTTGTTGTCCAGACTTGTACATGATACTTTTGACCATTTGTTCATCGCTGGTCTTTGCATTTGTACATATGTTATAAATTTGCTTGAAATTGATTCTGGCCATTCTCGGTGCTACCATTCATGTGTGTCCAGACCTTGTTCATTCGAGTCTTTGTGCACTTGTCTTGTGCACTTGAATGTGTGTTCTTCATCTTGTTGTCTGGTTTGCTTTCATTGTTGTATTTGAGTCACTTGTGCATTTCCAAATTGCTGTTTCAATTTGCACTTCTTTGACTTCACTGTGTACATGCACATTTCATTGTTGCAGTGATACTTTGATATTTTTGATTGATGCCATTTGATTTTTCCAGACAACCACTTGAGTTGAATCTGATTTGGATTTGACCTTGTGCTCCTTTGTAAATTTCCGTTGATCTTTTATGCATTTCATACTGTAGTGGCGAGGCAGTACATGCGTACGTGTACTGCAGCCCAGTCGGATTTGACAATTTTAATTGATATTTCAATCGCTGGATTTGTTTCGTGAGGCCAATTCGACATATTTTAAAGTGTATTTTGATTTGGTTTAATTTGATGATTTTGTTGTAATTGCCGTTTAGGCAATTCTGATGTTTTCTAAATTATCTTTTCTGATAATCTCTTCATTTATCTTTGTTGATATTTTGAATCTGCTGATTTGTTGTATAACACTATTACGTGTTATATTCACCGATATCCTATTTCCTTGTTAAAGGATCGGATATATGAATTTATTTTGACTGTCGTCTTATTGTTATTTAATTATTATTGCTTCCGTGCATTAATGACTGAGTTTGAATTAGACTGACCCGTGTATTATTTTCTGTTGAACTTAATACTCGGGTCAGACCCGAGTTATTTCAAGTTGTAGATTTCCTGCTTTGGGTTGCTGTTTGAGCTACGAAGACTTTTCATATCTCTTGAAGTGGTCTGTGTCTTATTGTAGTAGTCAGTGTGTCTCTTTAGGGTTGATATGTATTCATGTACATTAGTTGATAATGTATTTGTATATATAACTTCCAGAGTCGACAGTTGTAGTTGTATCATATGTGTTGTGTCAAATGTATTGTAACTGACATCAGTTATTTATATATGTGACCTTTTGTTCTATTTGTGTTCTGCATTTATATTATCTGTGTTATTTTTATATTTATTGTCCTAAACTATTATAGCCACTGTGTAGTAGTTTTGAGTTTGTATCGGTGTGTCGGATTTCCTCCTTAAATAAAAATGCACGTTATACTATCTAACATATCGGTGCTCACACAAAGCAATTACACGGATGGTCGCTCCTCAACAGCCTTATTCTCCGTGCTAGTTGACAACATTACACTGTAATGTTCTTGGCTAGCGTGGGTATAGAGGTGGGGCGTCACAAAGTGGGATAAATGTAATAAATGATAATACTACAAAATCTTCATCTTCGTCCTCCAGAAAGCAGTCTTCGATACATTGAAAAGCTCAGACTGACCCGAGCAGACTGAAAATACAAAACACTCGAGTCAGAACTAAAAGATCTTATGTAAGTTAAATCAATAGTAAAAAAATGTGAGTGTGACAGCGTCAGAGATGTTTACGGGGTTTGACATCTCTTATCCACTGTCAACGTGAGTGCAATAACTTAAGAGATGTTCGGGATTTACATCTCCTAAGGATCCGTTAAACTATCTACATACATAGTACAATACGCTATTATAATAGTGTCTACAGTAAAGTAACGTATTAAAATAGCATTAAGGCGTTCCCTATATCCCTCTTAACACATTTTATATAATGTCATAGTCTATACAGTACTGTAAACTCCACCCGCAGGTAGGCTATCAGGGAGCACTCCATAGGTAAGACACAAAACAAACTCGTAGAAGGCGCGATAGGGCATGTGAACACGGCACTTGAGGCAATGCCCGGGTAGATATACCGATTGCAGATCCGGACTGGTGGTAACGCATAGCAGCTACTACCGCCCACCCCATAACACACTACTATAATCAAAATCAAGGGTGGCCACTAAATCATCACAAATTCATAATATGGTATCGAAGAAATGTTTCCGATAAGAGGAATGACCTCACTTAACCCAGCATGGCTCCTGTTTTAGTCACATCTAAGCTGACTCACGGGAGTCAGGGTCACGTAAATACCTCATACATAATCATTCGCCAAATCATCCTACTTCATTTCTAGAATCTCCACCATGTACATAGTTGTTAAAGTGGTTTTCGGTATTGGCAGAGAGTATGACAATATCTGATCCCCGTCTCTTTAACAACCAAACGCTTATTTCACACCGGATGGTTCTTTTAAATTTCCAAAACCATTTCATAATTGATATCAAAATATCATATTCTCAAAACTATATCACTTTCGAAACCATATTCACTTTCAAAATCATATTCACGTTCAAAATCATCTTCACTTTCAAAATCATATTCCCTTCCGAAATTATATTCACTTTTGAAATTATCGATAAGATAGGTTAATTTAAATCCTCGTTCCAAAATCATCATATTTACTCAAATATGGCATTTCACAAAAGTGTATCAATTTCAAATCCCAACTTAGGTTGTATCATCATCAAGGATTTAAATATAAATACTTCCACTTTTCACAGTCTGAAATTTTAGAAAATAGTTTAGATAATCATAAATTGTTTTTAAAAATAGTTTAAAATAATTAAAATACTCTAAAATAGTTTTAAATGATTTAAAATAGTTTAAACTAGATTAAAATAGTTTAAATAGTTAAAATAGTTTGAATAGATTTAAATTAGATTAAATTAGATTTAAATAGATTTAAAATAAATTAAATAGATTTAAATTATATTAAATAGATTTAAAATAGTTTAAATGGTTTTATATTAGATTAAATGAATTTAAAATAGATTAAAATACTTTAATTATATTTAAAATAAATTAAAATAGCTTCAAATAGATTAAAATAGTTTAACACAGTTTAATAAAGTTTAAATGATTTAAAATAGCTTAAAATATATTAAATTAGATTAAATTAATTAAATTAGATTAAGATAGTTTAATAGGTTAATCAGTTTATAATAGGTTAAATAGATTAAAATAAATTAAATAGTTTAAATTGATTAAGTTGGTTTAAAATAGATTAACTTATTTTAATAGTTGAAAATATTAAAATTAGAATTTAAAAGAACATTTACAGTTTATATTGAGATAATAAATTTTGAAATTAACATCATATTTAACCATTTCTTCTATTCTTACATTTCAATAACTTAATTTCGATAAATGTCGTTTATACTTCAATTTCAACTTCAACATTTCAATTTAAACCAATGCCAATTTCAACATTTAAAACTTGGATTTCCGAAATAATTCAGTTGATACAAACTAAGTTTTCTTCAAAATATCATTTAACTAATTTCAAAATTTAAGAATTTAAAATCGTTTACTTTAACCAATCCGGTGTCCGTATATATAATTCTCTACCCTATGGTCAAGTGGTACGGATATTTATCATTTCCATCCGCAATTTAAAATTTTACGGGTATATATCATTTCAACCCGAAATCTCAAATTTTGATTTAAAATATATAAAATAGCTCGAGTCTATCATTTCAACCCATAACGATTTCTCCCTAATCTATCAGATCGTTCGAGTATGTATCATTTCAACCCATAGGGAACTTGTAGTGTTATAACAATAGAAAATATAATATCCAGTCATCCAATATCAATCAATCAAACATACATCACAATCATTGTAACAACTTGAAATTTTCAACCATTCGCATCCATACATGTCGGATTTGAATTGCTCAAAATATCAGATTGTTAATTTAAATATGGAAAAACTCAACATATACATTAAATAAATAATCACAGAATCATAGACATAGAGTAATATAAAATAATGCAGCGGACATAAAAGAATAGTAGTTCATGAAGCTACTATATATATAACAGAGTTAAATAAGATACAACAGAGGTCTTGAATACATAGATGTCTCAATACAATAGTCAAATACAAGATCAGAATACATCACAGGAATCAACTGAATAACTGAAAGCATAATCGATTGATAGCTGGATCTCCAAGCGAAGCTCCAACTCCAAAGGTGATTCCCAAATGCTGGTACACTCAGTCTGACCCGAGCGTAAAGCAAAACACAAAACACTCGAGTCAGGATTAACATTCTTATATCAATAAATCCAACTCAAGTGAAATATCAACTGAAATACAAGTAACTCAAAGGATGTTTGGGATAACCATCCTCTAAGGATCCGTTAAACTATCTACTATGTAGTAATATACGCTATTATAATAATGTCTAAAGTAAAGTAAACTTACTTAAAAATAGCGCTAAGGCTTTACATTTTCCACCTTAACACATATATAGTGCCAATAGTCTATACAGTACCGTAGCACCTCCAGATCGAGAGGCTACCAAAGGATACTCCATAGGTATGACACAAATCAAACTCGTATAAGGCGCGCTAGGGTAGGTGACACGGCACAACTAGGCAATGCCAGGGTAGATATACCAATTACGCATCCGGACTAGTGGTAACGCATAGCAGCCACTACCGCCCACCTCGAGCCACACTCCCAAAAAATCAAAGGTGCGCACCAAAAAAATCACAGAGTAATAAAATGGCATACGATGGAATGTGTCCGATCAGAGGAGCTACCTTATTGGCCCGGAATTGCTCCTATTTTAGCCACCTTATGCCAACTCACAGGAGTCGGGTCCACGTATATACCTCATATAGGATCGTCGCCACCATCCTACTTCATTCTGGAATCTACACCGCGTACATAGTTATTAAAGTGGTTTTCGGTATCAACAGAGAGTATGCCCATATCCGATCCGGTCTCTTTAACAACCAATCGTTATTATAACACCGTGGTCATTTCAAAATAGTTTATACTTCAAAACCAAAATATCATTTTCATTTTAGAACCATATCAAAACGATATCATTTCACTTCAAAACCATATTAATACAATATCATTTTCACTTCAAACAAATACATTTCCAAAATCATATCACTTTCCAAAGTTATATCGCTTTCGAAATCATAAGTCTTTTAAAATCAAAACACTTTGGAAATCAAAACCTTGAAATTCATAACGCTTTGAAATCATAGCTTGAAATCATAACAATTTGAAATCCATAACACTTTCCTCTTAAATAGTTTAGATATTAAAATTAGTATATATAGTCAAATAGTTTATAAAATAAAATAGTTTATATAAAAATAGTTATAAGTTAAAATAACTTATAATAAAATAATTTATATTGAAAATGATTTATATTAAAACAATTTATACTAAAATAATTTATAAAGAAAAATATAAATAGTTTTTATATGTAGTTTAAAAATACTTTATATAAAAATAGCTTCCTCAAATTTCACAAATCGATTCAAATCAACTCGAGTTCCAAAATTCAAATTTAAATCAAATCTCAAATCATCAATTTCAACTCGATTCTGTTTCTCAATAAACCATTTCAAATTATCGATTTTCAAATACATATTTGAACCATAAAATAATCCATTCTAAATTTCAATATATTTCAAAGTCAATATATTCAACATTTCAAAACTAAATCTGATAATTTTATATATATATCAAATTCACTTTACTATTATTAGTTTTGAAATATTTACTTAATTATTTCAATAATAGCTAAATACAGCTTTAATTTACAAATTTAAATAAACAAAATATCCCATTTAAATTTATATAAATTTGAAATATTCATTTAAGTCCCTTTTAATCAAATTTAAGTTATAAAACATATCTTTAAAATTTCAAATTTAATAAATTTCAACTTTAACTTATTTAAGTATAATTCTTAAATAAATATAATTTCAAATCAATTTCAAACTTATCTTTCCAACCTGAATCATTATAACTCTATATTTGAAAAATATAAATATTAAATAAATACTTAAACATATTATATATCAACTTTATTAAACCAACTTTAATAAACCTTTAAAATCAATATTTAATAAAACCATATATTTCTTTTCAAAACTATAGAAATCATTTTAAAAATATTTATATATAGACCAACGGTGTCTGTATATAATTATCTACCCTATGGTTAAGTGATACGGATATTTATCATTTCAATCCGTAATTTATATATATATACATACGGGTATATATCTTTTCAACCCGCAATCTCGAATTCAATTCAATGAAAATCGCTTGGGTTTATCATTTCAACCCATAACGATTTTTTCCTATTCTACTGATCGTTCGGGTATGTATCATTTCAACCCATAGTGAATTCTATACTAACAGGGAACTTGTAGCGTGATAACAGATATGATAATAACATAACATGCATATATCATCAATATAAATAACAGATAATGGTGTCAGATGTCACAGGTGAACAGATACAGATAATGGCATATATATAGCAATATAAATAACAGATAATGGTGTCAGATGTCACAGGTGAACCGATACAAATAATGGCATATATATAGCAATATAAATAACTAACAGCAGCATATTTCAATTGTCGTTTCAATTGAAATCAAATTTAATAAATATAAGAACATTAATCGTGAGTGATTGCTCACCTTTCGAGGCTAGAGATGGACGAGAGCGAGATGAGTTATGAATCCAAGCACGAATTTAACGAGCAAAGCTGATAGTTTTGAGAATTGACGAAATCAAATCGAAGCTGGATTGATGAAGATCAGTGGTATAAGTGAATATATATATATAACTACATATATATAAAGATCATATTAATTATATTTTATTGTTATTATTATTTATAAAATCAATATTAAATTTAGAATACTTATTTAAATCTATGTATGTTCTTCCTCACAATACTTATATCATTATGTTTGTTCATTTGAAAATCTCTGTATATATTCAAAAATAAATTTAAACATGAATTTCAAATAAATAGTCAGTTCAAACACATAAAACAAAGCCTAATTTTTTTTAAAACCAACTAATGTATATTTACATAAAAGAATCAATATGAAGTCCACCATATACATGCTGTAACCCAAAATGTAAATACATATGCATGGTCTCACATACTATATATACGACATATATAAATCTATATACAAAAACATGATTTATCTCTCCTGAGTAACTATATAGATATGAACTTCATATATCTTTTCCAGACCAAAATCAAAAACAGAATACTTTACAACAAATTATGTTATTGCATCAAATCATATTATAAGTACTCTGTATAATATATATATATATATACTAAAATAACCGGCGAATATATATATACACAATATAGTTAACTATCTACAAATATCCACAGTAAGTTATAACGCATATAGGAAATATATATAGGCAACAGAACACCATATGCAAAGACAATATACTCACAACCAACATAATATATATACATATCTTAAATACACATGTATGCAAACCTATATGCCAATATCCAGACTAATGTATACGTATATAGCTTCTGACAATAAGATTACTACCATATAAACTTTTGACACCAATATATACATTACAGTTTGAAAACTTGTCTAAACTAACCCTTTTACAGAACTAATATATACTCATGCAGTTTGAGGTTGAAACTTGAAATAAATCAAAAGATGGTAAAACTGGAATCACTGAAATACAAATGGACATGCAGATGATGGCATACCAGCCTTTGTCATACCAAGCCATGAGATACGTGCAACAAAATGATTTCTAGCACTTAGATCTTGAACACTAAATTGACAAAGAGCAAAACAGAACGGAGGAGCTGGAGAAGGAAAGGGTTGCTTTCGGCTAGGGAAACATGTAGGAGCGGCTTCCATGGTGGTGGGTCCGGCTGCGTTGCGATAGTCGAGGCCACGGGAAGGTGCAACGGGAAGTGGATGTTCGTATGGAGGGGAAGGAAGAAGGTCAGGCTATGCTAAAGTGGGCAGAGAAAAAGCACGATGCTTCGGGAAATAAAGTGAAGAGGCTCGGGCATGACTTCGGGTATTTTCCTCTTTGCACGAAGTGGCTGTTTTGTCTACAGGAAAATGGTACTAAATGAAAATGAAAGGTTGAGCTAAATATTTTAAAACCGAAGAATAGAAAGAGTCAAAATAAGGTTTTTTAAAATTTTTATTAAAGTAACGAATGCTTAGATTTCATGGCCGGAAATATAAAAAGATGCAGGAACACGAAAGAACACAGATATGGTACCGATACGACGAACAATTTGTCGTTTTCGTCGTGTGCCGGACACCAACTGACAGAAATGAATATACTGTCGAGATCAGCACGACGAAATGATCAAAACGGTATACAGATATCAGTGGTACGATTATCCGATCAAAAGTCGATATCGGTACCAAAATGCTACTAGTTCGTCGAAAATAAGATCGACGGAGCGATAGCAGTCCAAATTTGACGAAACGAAAGATGACGTCTCACTCAGAAGATGATTTACAAATTTTCTATATAAAAATATTCAGGTTTGGAAAACGTTTTATTATCATCGATATTAACTGATTTAAATTGAAATAGAATTGCACCAGAAAATAAACTTCAGTATTATCAGATGAAAATTTACCATTTACCATGTTAAAGTAGACGTATTCCAAATATTAAATTCTAATTTCGAAATTTTATTATTTAAAATTTCACAAAAAATCAAATAAATTAAATTAATAAACCAATAAAATTTACGGGTCGTTACAATCATCATCTAGATCAACTAATAAATAACAATAATTAACTGATCATCAATAACGGGTATTAACAGACGAACTTGAAATTCAATATTAAATTAAATAGCAATTAAATTCAATAAAGGTTCGATTTAACTAGAATGACAATTTAAATATACCAAACAACCTTCAATCAACTTCTAATCACACCATAAATCAAATTTAACTAACATAAGATAGTTTAGTAGTCGTGAGTGGGTTAACACACTCATCTTCTATTTCAAATCGATTTGAAATCCAAAATAAGGCCCAAAATACAACACTCTCAGAATTAGTCCAAACCAGTGCCAAAATGTCTGGAATTTCAATACGATCGCAATGGAACAAACCGCGAGTAAATCCGACCTCGTACGTAAGAGATAAGATGATTAGAAGTTTGAAATTCAAAATTAAATCAATAATAATATGGCAAATAATCTCTCACCACATCAACATCACTACAACACGCGAACCCTAATACCCCATAGACAATTGCACTTAAACCCGATGAAGCCACCACTGTTCATCCACTGACACACGCCGCCACACACGATCGCGACCACGTCAGACCACCTGGCCGAGTTCGCCAACACCAATTCCCCTCCCCCCGGCCACTTGCGACAGCCTCCGCCCCCCTAGTTTGACCGCCGCTGCCATGGGTTTCAAACCCTATTCGAATTTTCTACAGGCGATCTAACCGTCCAATCGCCAAACGAACCATGCCGATGCAATCCCCTCACCATTCTCCACAGCCCCATATCCACAAATCAATGATCCATCGAATTTGAACATGGCACAACGAACGGCCGAGAATTAATCACCTAATTCTAGCCACACCAAAACCCAAATCGAAAAACAAACTACAGATTTGACTTGCGCTCGTCGAGAGCTTTGAATCGATATATATGATATGACATAGTTTTGAGGAGTTTGATTTTGAAATTGGTTTGGAAATTGAATTGAGGGTTTGTAAATTTGATTTTGTTTCTGCCATTGAGAAGAAGAAGATAGACTGAAGGTGATGAACGTACATAATAAGAAAATGACTGCCAAGGTTTGGGAAACAAGACTATTTATATTAACAAAGCCCGATAAGAAATGAATAACATATCGAATTGGTTCAAATTAACAATAACGACCCAAAAAGCCCGTTTTGCTTCCGAAACGAAAGTGGGTCATCCCATATATCAAAATAGATGTTTTCGATATTTTTAAACTCAATGGAACATGTTTCAAGTCCAAATTCCGTCATATGAAAAAGTTAGCTTAAAAATCAGCTTATTACAAATTGATTTCAATTGAATTTACTTAAATTAATTTCTACGCGTTTCGAGTCCGTACGATCAAACGACAACTCCGATCGCTACAAAACTTGAAACCTTAAAATAATTCACCGTTATCGATTCGATGAAACTGGTTTCGTTGAAATCCGAAACAGTGGCCAAAATGGTCATTTTCACGTTAATTAAATAAATTAATAGTAAATTGATTAAATCACTTTTTATTTTCAAATTTAATAACTAACAAATTTTATCATTTTTGATTACTTAGCAATTACAATAATTTAAAACAAATTCACATATCAATTCAATGTTAAATATTACACTGATTACAGTGTCCAATTTCAACTGTAATTAAATTCAATTAATTATAATTTAATTTCGATAAATTGATTAAATTTGATTCCAATCTTTTTATTCAATCAATCATTACTCTATGGGCATAGTTAACATTGGTTTATATCTTATTACATTAATATTTTCCAATTTCATCTAAATTTCCATTAATGCAATATTTGATTACATTTAATTAAAATTGATTTCCAATTTAATTTAACGGACTAAATAAATAGGTAACATAAAATATTTGTCACCATTAACTTTTAATCACATTTATAAATTTATTATTTACGCAAATGTTATAATTATTTACACAACACTAATTTTATTCAATTACAATTTATTACATACTATTTCATTAATTTATACACATTTAAATTATTAATTACTCCTTAAATCTAATTATCAATTAATACACACATTATTACAATTAATTTACAATCTATAACCAAATATAACTTTTTAATCATTTTAATTAATTGGAATTACATTTAAGGCAGTTATTAATTATTAATACTATCTCATTCAATTCTAGTTATTTCTTATTATTAAATCTTAAATTTTTAATTTTTCATAACATCAAACTCCAAAACTAATTTAATTTAATAAATTTAATTAACGAAAATTACAGGTCGTTACACACTACCTTGACTTGTTTGGTATTACTGTTAACTAAGAAATAGTAAAAGTTTGAATTCGATGAGTGGTGGTAAGTATACAAGACTTAATTTTCAAATACGATCGTTTTATATCCTCGATAGTTGATTCTCGACTATCGGTTACTTCAGCTACTTTGTTGTCATCATTCTAAGATGAATTATTGCTCCGTTGAGAATTAATTTCCTTTGTCGAAAATGAATAAAACCAAAGCACGAGAGGAGGCCAAGCTATGTGGGGTTGCTCCCATTAAGATATTTTCACATTTCGTCTAGATTGGATTCGGTAGTGCTATTAGAAGTGAAATATTCGGATACTCGGTAAGGTTTGGCGGGGTCCGGTTTGGAGGGTTTCGAGAAGTTTCGCAGAGTAAATGAGCTTCTAAGAAGAATATTACTAGAGGTATACACTAAGGGGGCCGCACCTTCCTAGTCATTTGTTGGAGATTTTCCTTTTCTTATTTGGTTTGAACCTTCAAATTTATCTTTTATTTGCACCAGAAAGAGTTAACCACTCTTCGGGGTTTTAATTTATTTATCCATTCTTCCCATTTAGATATTGATTTATGTGGGAGTAAACCCATTCCTTATTCAGCAGCATGGTCTCATATGTTTGTGTTTAATTACATACCTTTGTTTAAAGTTCTACTCATACTAAACATATTATTTGACCCTCGTTGTTTGTTTCCATAAACTCTCAGATGCTCATTTTATTGGAGTAGACCGCGAGTAGCAAGTCTTCGTGGGCTCTTTTGAAGACGACGTCCTGGTTGGAGGCTTTCATCTTCTTATTTATCTATTTCGATGTACTATCTAGTTTGTGTAAGTGCATTTTGTTTCAGGGTTTGTAAAGGTAGGATGTTATAACTGCCTAAGCTGATTTGTATTACTTTTGTGTAACTCTGATAACCCCATGTTAAGGAGTAACCTAATATACTATTTACTATTATGTTTTATTTAGCAGTTCCGTTGTGAGGTTTTCTATTCTGTTCTTTATTTTACCCCACGATGATTCATGTTTCTGATGCTTGGGCGATGGAAAACAAACACCGAGGATGTGTTAAGTGTTGTTCCTAGGGTTCAAGAAGGTAGGTCGTCACACATTATCTTCCAAAATTGCTCATTGTACTATTTTCTCATTCAGAATATTGACTTTTTAGCTCTCACCATTTTCGAGTAATAAAATTTACATAATTTTTTCTAAATAAGGAAATGATGGGATAATGGTTCGAGCCCTCTTTTTAGCGCCAAAATGTTAAGCCAAAAAATGGCTCAACACTTGAGATGTTTCATAGGATAGTCGTAGTTGAAATGGAGCCAACGTTTCTATGAGCTTTAATATAGTTGTGAAGTTGTTCAAAAATTTGAGTCATATGTCCAAGGGAAAAATAGGCAAGCTGTATAATTGTGCAATAGCCCATTGTTTAACGGGCAAAATAGACAATTCACCTATGTCACAATCCTTTGTCCACGTTCCAATTAGCAATAATTATAATGCAAAGTAAACTTTAATTTAGGCAAGGATTAAGTGGCCTTAGTCAAATTGTTAATATCCTAGTCCAAATTCAAGTCCAAGTAAATATATATGTCATATGCATGTCCATTTCTCTAATAATAGTCAAAGTTAGATATATCGAAGGCATTATGCTATGCAATGTTTATTGTCCAATTCCTTATATATATAAAAAGTTACAATTGTATTAAGAAATCACAAAATACAATTTAGGGTTCACAACTTGTGATTTGAGAAGTTGAGAAAAAAATGAATCGCCCCTCTCTAAGTGGTGAAGGTGGCATATTTATAGAGGTAGTGGCAGGCGGCATGGCTACCGTGTCTATACAGCAAGATATTCGACACCTCCAATGCATCATTGATATTTGGCATTCCTTTGCTAGAGTTGAAGCTCATTATGCTATAGAAATTTCCTATTGTTAGCTATCTGTATGTGCTTTACAATAGTTAGCATTGTAATGGCTCGACTACCCTTATGTTGTATAAGCTCGATATTTTTTGTTCTTCTTGGTTTGTTGTTGCTTGACATCCACAATCCTTTATTGATTCAGCACCTTCATCAACTTACTGACTCGATACCTTGATTCATCTGATTTATTGTTAATGCTAGACATTTGATTCTCGCTTGTTAAGTACTCAACAACCCTTCCTGTTATAGAAAGCTCACTACTCCCTTAAGGACTCAACACTTCTTGGTAATTATTTGAAGTGTGACATTTTCTTGGTTGTTTGATGTTCGACATCTCCTTGTAATTGCATGAGGTTCGCTATCCCTCTTTTGTTTTATATCCTCGATAACCCTTTTGGTTGTCAAGGCTCAACACCATCCCCTCCAGTGATAGAGATTTGACATCATTTCTACAATTGTAGAGGCTCAATATCATCTTTGCACCATAAGTTTGATTCTACCTTCGGATATGGGCTTGACATTTCAGTGCTTGACATGTCCACTTACAAGCTCGGAATTTTTGTTATCTACAAGCTCGATGTGTCTTCTTTAGAAGCTCTATAAGTTATTTCCTTAGAAGTATTAATGTACCCCTATAAACCTATTAGCATGACACCTGTTTCTTTGAATTATTTCCAAATCATTCTTATGGAATTAGTTACTTCTTTTCTTCTTTATGACTTCTCAAGCATACTTGATAGTTGAAAAATATGTGGATAACATACGCCATACCCAACTGCTCCATTTTGGAGTAGGGAAACTCTTTTCAAATGAATGCCAACACAAATGTTATGTCAGACTTATCTGGGATAAGTTGGACGTAATTCCTGCATAATGCTTTTTATTAATATTTTTATTCTGCATGAAGGAACCATAAGTTTATAGAGTGCTCTCATTGAATATAGAAATACTTTTACTCTCCTATAAATATATATTATGATCCTTAAAAAATCTAATTTCCAACCTTGAAAATTATACGAAGATTAATGTTAAACTAGAAACACTAATTAGCGTTTTCAAATTAAACTCAAAAGTTAAGCCTAAATCATATACTACTTTTTATGTTCTCTATCATTTTCTAATTTCTAAAACATGTAAAATAGTACATACACAATGATCACATCATACCATATTTTTGATAAACTAACAAGTAAAAATACAATAGTTAAATCACCATATGATGTGATTAACGTATAAATCGACCTAAGACTAAATAGTTCATTAACATGGAACATAAATATAGATGCAAAAAAGTTTAAGATAACTTAACACACAAAAATAAAATTTGGAAATATTTTTACAAAAAAAATGCTTAGAGAAAACTAGGTCAAAAAAAATATAACTTGCATATTCATAGTATGGTATATTTCAAATTGAAACCTTAAAATAGACCAAAACTCACTTCTTTCATCATGATTGGTCGATTGCATAGCCATAGAAGTTAGAGTGTAGTAAAATGATGAAAAATGTAGAGCTATCCTTATGTTTCCCACATAATTAGATTTCAAAAGTGAAAAGAAGTGTAGAAAATATGCAAAACATAAGTCAAATCCTCCAAACCAATTTAATTCTGTTCAATAAAGTATTACAACAAACCCTAAATTGGGAAACAATCTCATTTTGATAACCCTAAAACAATGACCATGACCTAAAAGGAAATTGTTGCCTCTATTTATAACAACAAATTAGTTGGAGCAAAAATAACGATTTACATGGAACAAATAAATTTTCAAATCTAATTTAAGAGAATAAACCCTTCTCTTTAATTATTTTATGCATATATATATGCAATATTGTTTTGAGTAGGTCCAAATACGAGTTTTTTCTTATATTATAGTTATTTTCTTCTAAATGTAATTTTGTATCACAAATCAAGATCGAAACTGAGCCGAAAGAAAAATAATTTACAAAGCTTGATCCATAGTGCTTAGTAATTAGAGTTTGATGGAATTAAATTTGCATTATTGAAGCAGATTTTAGAGTAAGATGGAATGAGACATCATAACCTTTTGGACATTTCACGTAGCTTTTAGTTTTGGAAATATTGGAAATCTTGTTTGGAATAAGGTTAATTATAGCAAGGGAATTCGATCCCCAGACCTATAGTTGCACACTCGATCCACGAATGAAATTGGTTTGGCCCAATCCATTACTTACTTATTTTTACCACTATATACTTGTTCAATCATTTTAGTTTCTAAGGGTATCAAGAATAAAAAAATTGTCATAAAAATTGTAATTTAGAAAGTTATAAACTAGAAAATATTAAGAAATTTATTCAAATTATTAAATTTCTAAAATGGAAATGCGTAACTGAAGAAATATTTTTTTCCTACTATCAAGTATAAGGAAAATGAACTAAACTCGCTAAATGTGAAAATTGAAGTAGAATAAGTTATAGTTTTTTTTTGTTTTAAAGGAATTTGAAACAAGTGAGATTAAATATCATCATAAAAATATAAAAATATTCAGTTAAGTCTCGTTAGATACTAAATTGATAAATATCTTTGATGATCAAATTCATTCATTAAACCAAAGGAATAAAAATATTAGTAATAATATATGTACATTATTATGTGGAAACTAATTTTGCAATTGGTTGTCTTACCTTTCTTGGGTAAGATATTGAGGTTTCTTCAAAATAATTTACTACTTTTATTACTAGATATAGAAAAAAAATTTCAAATCTCATTATTTCGATTTTTTCAAATTAACCCTATTTCAAAAGAGAATTATTTTTATTATTTATAAATTTATATTTACGGTTTCCCATATTTATAAATGTTTAAAAGAACTACTTTACCAAAAGATATGACATAAGCAAAGTAAAATATGTAGTCGGTTCCATTAAAGTGATCGGTCCCACTAAACAGTTTCTCTCCACTTGAACATAAGTTCAGTTTAGTGACACCTGGTTTTACATAGAGCACCACAATACTGAAAAACCCAACCTCACATGAATAGTTCAATATATTGTCTTTATCTTTGTTGTGGGCTCCACTAAATTCATACATTGCATACAAAATCAATCTGCAGGCATAACAAAAATGCTCTTGTAACGTTTCAGTTGGTGAACTTGCAAGGACCATGTGAAAGGTAGTTTCGTGGAAATCACTCTTCCATTCACTATAAATTCTCACTTATTCTCTTTAATTATCACCACTTCTTCTTTTTTTAGGCCTCATGAAAGGAAGAGAGAAATCTAGACATTTTGAGAATGGGATGTTTGGAAAACTAGGTTCTGAAAGTTTTATGTTTTAAAATATTTTTAAACAAAAACAAGCTTCTTTTCCAATACCTCCCATTCTGATTGTTTCTAGTTTTCTCACCCTCTCATACATGGTCCTATAGACAACAAGAATTTTACTATTTATGAGTAGAAGGTTCTACAAAATTGTTGTAAAGTTTGGATTTATGAACCATAATCAGGCGATGGTATAGTGAGTGACCATTATATGGTAAGATGAATTTATGAATATAAAATTCAATATCTTAACTATGATTTTAGTATTTAAATATATTTTTTGTATATTAGGAGATCGTAATTTTTATTATTTCTTAGATATAAGATAAGAAATCGATTTCATTATGTATGATTATATTCAATCTTTTCATTGGATAAGACCTAAAGAATAAAAACCATTTATAACATTGTTGTAAACAAATACAGTAAAATTCAATTTAGGATTATTTTGATATGAATGGTTAATGTATCTTTACTGACATAACGGGTCTAATAAATGATATTCATTTAATATATTAGCAATGATATATGCATATTATCAAGTAGAAGCTAACTTTGTTAAATGATTTATCTTGTAGTTTTAGCAAAAGATAACGAGTTTATTCAAATTTTATTACAATATTAATAACTAGATAAAGAAATTGTAATGTTAAGGTCATGATTTTTGCAAATGAATCTTATTATAAAAGAATATAATTTATTTAGAACCTCGTATATTTTATATCCTATACTTACAATTTTTTAACACAAATACTATGAACTGGAGAAGAAGTCATAAGCATGAAATGTATAGTAGGTCCCACCTAAGTGGTGGGTCCCATGGAGTAGTAGCCTCTTATATATGCACTAGTTTACTTAAGAAGAATCCTATCGACGTGGTGAAATAGGTAGTAGATCCCATCTTAGCGATGAGCCACTCTAAGTACATTAATTTGCATGTAAAATATGTTGACGCGCATAGTAGCAACGCTTCATAAGGGTGATGTTTTCTATGAAGCTTCAATTGTTGTACTTGCAAAATGCAAGCGTTAATTACCCACTCTATAGAAATCACTCTTCCCTTCTCTATGAAATATCAAATGTTATCCTCAATTTCCACCTTCTACTGTTTTTGTAGGTCATACAAGAAACAGATATATATCTAGATATCGACATTGTGAAGTTTGGAAAATAAGTTCTTTATTTTTTAGAATTCCAAATGAATTCTCTAAAAGATAAGTTTATTTTCAAATAACTTTTGATATTGATTGTTTCTAGTTTTCTCACTATCTTATAGTGGTCATATACTCACTATACATTAAATATTTATTAGTATTTTAAATGTAACAAACTTAGACATATAATTGAAACTTATATTTGGTTCTTATACAAAATTATTATAAATTTTTGACTTTTACACTATAATCGTAAGATGTTTTGGTGAATGATTATTAAATTGTAAAATGAATATATGATTTGATTTCTTTTATCTTGGGATGGCAAAATAATTTTCTTCATTTTTTTATTATTGTCGACTATCCATAAACATTTTTTTAATTTTAGTATGGATAATTATTTAAAAAATTTTTTAGATGAGACTTGCAAAGCAAATTAGGTTGACTATCTTTGTAACAACATTTAAAAGTTTCAACTTGTGCTTACTGTATATGAATTAGATATAAATCATTAATTTCCTAGTTCATCTAATAAACTAAAGCCATATAATATATTAGTGCGTGCGCGCTGCACACACACACACACAAATATATATATATATATATATATATATATATATATATATATATATATATTAGTTCATAAAGTTAATGATGTTCAATTTCTTGTATTAACTTTCTTGCATACAACAATAGGTTTTAGTTGAATTTTATCATTATTTTTATTAATGTATACCTGGAATATTAATGTTTTTGAGGGTTCCAAATGAATCACATTACGAATGAATATAGTTCACCTATAGTATTATCTATTTGGTTTTCTGTTCCTGCAATATTTTAACACAAATGCTACTACAATAGATGAAAGGTAATGAACGATGTAATATATGATGTAGGTCCCACTGAATTGGTGGGTTTTGCTGACCAATGTTTCTCTTCACTTGAAACGTGTTAAGTATAGTAATAGTTAGTTTTTACATAGTGCAATACTTTACCTGGAAAAGAGTTTCACTAGAATAGTGAAATATATATTACGCCTTATCTTATTGTAGGTTCCACTAATTTTGTTGCATGTGGAACCCAATGGTGAGTGTAACAGCAATACTCGCGTAATAGTCGGAATAATATTTTCCATGACATTCCAATTAATGTAGCTACAAGAAAATATTCTAAATAAGTTGCCAAAACTATTCTTCTTTTTTCAATAACTTCTCATACGATCTCTTTAATTTTCATCACGTAAACCATTTGTATGGCATATAAATGGGAGAGAGAAATTCAGTAGTTTTGATAATATGGTATTTGTACAAGGTATGTTCCTTTTATTTTAGATTTTAAAACATTTTTCACTGTTAAGGAGTTCATTTTCCCATACCTTCCATTTTAATGAGTGTGAATTGTATGATTTGTTGGAGTAAAAAAAAGTAACAAAAACAAAAATGCATATTTGAAATTGTATCTTTGATTTTTTACATAATGGCAATGACGTTTGGATTTTCATAGTGTAATTGTATGAATTTATGTTGAAGGAATATTAAATGGTAAGATGATGTCGTGCATATAAAGGTTAGTTTCTTAACTAAATGCTGATAACTTATAATGATTTTCTTTATCTTATGGTTTTGAAATTATTTTTTCATTTCTTAGATACGTCATATGACCGATTAATCTTTATTTTTATTTTTACTCCATAATAAAAGTTATATTGAAAAAAATATAAAAAATTAGATGATCCCTTAGTTATATAATTAAGATATTGATTTGATTATATATGTTTGTATTTGAATATACAATGTAGCTACTGATGGAAAAATTCATGATGTTTTACTCGAAGATCCTTACCCATAGAATGAATCAACCATGTTTCACTATATGTAATAACCCTGGTTTTGGGGATTACCTGTAAATATTAAATTATAATGGTGGTTATAATTTAATATTGTGAAAAAAACAAATGAATTGGAGATTTAAATTGTTTATTTTAAATAAACAATGGATTTGGAAATAAAATGGGAAAATAAAGTTTTAAAAACTTTATTTTGGTTGTTTGGATTAATAATGAGTGAAATATGATTTTATTTAATGAAAATGCAATAATTCTTGTAATTATTGCCAAATGCTTCTTTTATTGATTTTTAAAAGCAGTATTTGTTTTAAAATGTGTTTATTATAAATAAAAAGATGAAATTGGGTTTAAAAATAAGTTTTGGTTATGAAAATGATGGAAAATGGTTTGTTGCATTTTATTACACAAGAAAATTATTTTTGTGTAGTTTTTGAAGTTAAAAATGAGGTTTTATGTAAATATTGTTATTTGTTCAAAAATAAGGGTTTTTAATAATAAAAATATTTTTATAACTAAAATTATCTTTTTATTAGTTGTAAAAATTTATTTAACATAGGAATGTGTTTGTATAATTTATTTTGAAGAAAACTTGTGTAAATATGATGTTTGATTTAATTACATAGGTGTATATTGTGAATTACGTCATAATTTGTTTCTTAGGCTAACTAAACCTTTTTCTTTTGGGTCAAAGCCCATTATCACATAACCAGAAAAGAGAAAAGAGGCTTCTCTCCTACCTGTATGTTCTTTTCCACATTTACTTTAAACATAAATCAGAAAAAGAAAAGAAAACTTTACCTACTTCTCAAATCCAAGCGAGATCTCCAAATTAAATCAAAAAATTATTGATTTCTTTCAAATTAAAGCATATTTCTACAGGTAATCTATTCTAAAACTGAATCATTTCATCAAAATCTAATTTTTGATATTGGGTTTGTATGTAATCTCTTCTTTTGGGTTTGTTGTTTCTATTTTGAGCTTTTACACGTATTTGAAGCAAATTCTAGCTTCAAACTCTTATCTTTCAGCTGCAAATACGAGTTTAATCTTCAACATTTGCAAGGTGAGTGATAAACTCACAATTTCTAGCTGAAGCAAAGCTTCAAAAATCAAAATCTGAGCAAAATATATTCTCTGTAAAAAAATTCCTGTAGTTGTTTCGTTTGTGATAAACTGTGTTTGGGTGCTGCTTTGCATGGCCATATCTTCTTATTTCTATGTTGAAATTCGTTGATTATTTTTTGTTTCAAAGATAAAGTATTCTGCTATATGCATACTAATTTTCAGCTTAATCTGAGGTCGTTTGTCCCTTTGTCTCATGCCTGAAAGTTGAACCCGAGATGGGTTTCAGGCCTGTACATTTTTGGTTTTTTGAACTGTTGCAAACATTGCCTGAGTCCATGTTTGAGACAGTGCAACTTTTTCATTTCCAGTCGGAATTCATTGATTCATTTTTTGTTTGAATGATAAAGTTTTCTACTATATGCATACCAATTTTTAGCTTAATCTGAGGTTGTTTGCCCTCTGTTTCATCCCTAAAATTTGAACCCCAGATGGGTTTCAGACCTGTACATTTTTGGTTTTTTGAACTGTTGCAAACATTGCCTGAGTTCATGTTTGAGATAGTGTAACCTTTTCCTTTCCAGTCGGAATTCGTTGATTGTTTTTTTGTTTGAAAGACAAAGTTTTCTAGTATGTGCATATCAATTTTCAACTCAATATGATGTCATTTGCTCCTCTGTTTTAGACCTGTAAATTGAACCCAAGATGGTTTTAAGGCTTGGGCACGTTTTTTTGAACTGTTGCAAACATAGCCTGAGTCCATGTTGGAGACAGCGTAACTTTTTCATTTCCAAACGGAATTCATTGACTCTATTTTTTTTGAAAGCTGAAGTTTTCTACTATATGCACACTAATTTTTAGTTCAATCAGAGGTCGTTTGACCACTTGTTTCATGTCTGAAATTTGAAACCGGAGAACATTTTAGACCTGGGTATTATTTTGCCTATGCATTTTTATGTTCTTTTTTCCGTCCGACTTTTGACTTTTACTTCATGTTTTTGTGATATCTCTGAATTTTTTTGAGGGCTACGATGCCTATCAATAGGCTAGCCCAGTTTTGATGAATTTGAAATTCAAATTTGAATTGAATTTGAATTGAATTTGAATGACGGTTTTGAGTGATTTTTTCGATTTCGAGCACGGATTTTTCCAAACGATTTTGAAATAATTTTTAAAATAAATGGCATTTCAAATAATTATTGTATGATATTTTTAAATTATTTTCAAATATAAAATCTACTTATTCTCTATAATAAGGGAATTTTCAAATATGGTTTTCAAAATTGATTTCGAAAATTGGTTTTAAAAGCTTGTTTTCTCAAGTAAATTATTTTATATATATAATACATGTTTTTGCACTATTCAAGCAAATAAGAAGGAGAATTAAACGGTTTGGTAAAACACGTGGTATGAGACACGTGCGTTTATCTTATCGGTTAATTCCTGACTTGTCTATTTGATCGTTTTGACCTTCGGGTCGAGTTTACCGATGAGATGAGGTAAAATTTTTACTAATTTGGGTGTGAAATTTACTAGCGGTTAGTAAACCATTTAGTGCGAGCGTGTGGTATGAGACACACGTTAACACTGTTCGGGTTCCTATCCAAAAGTTTGTGACACATTTGTCTAAGAGACGTATAAGCCAATACTAGACCTTTGGATCATTTGTCCTTCAGGATGTTTGTCTAAGAGACATTTGTCATTGCGACGTATTTATCCTTCGGGATGTTTGTCTAAAAGACGTATTTATTTGTCCTTCGGGACGACGTGGTGCCTTATTTTATGAGAGCAGTACTTGGCAGGCTTCGGCCATATGCACGTGCTATATCTTTGAGATGATTTCATTGATGTTTGTGATTTCTCTAGTGTATCGCTCTTTTCCGGAATTGGTCCTTTCAACCATTCGATATATATTTGTGGCGATTACCTTTCGAGAATTCGAACTCTTGGGAGTTCTATTTTTGAGATTTGAGTTGCCTACACTGGCACTATACGCGATTTGCCTTTTAGCGTTTTGCTTGAGATTTTATTCTCCTCTTTGGAGATATATTTGCCTTATGGCGTGTTTGAGATGGGATCTCTTTATGCATGTTTTGGGTTTGCCAAGATGGCGGGTTTAGGTTTTCCCCTAAACCATATTTAATGTTTTATGAATGCCGATGATATGAGGCTCGCTACTTTTAGCGCTTTATGGGTATTTTATCTCCTTTGAGATTATACGTTTGTGTAGTGATACCATATTATCACTTGATGTAATCATACACTTTAGATTGTTCCTTCCCATTCGGGAATATTATCACATTATCCTTATGTTCATATTATCGCTTATCCTTGTAAACTGATTTGTTTAGCTAGACTGACCAGTGTATTTTATGCTCGGACCGAGGTATTTCAGGTTAGGTACATTTGGAATTAGCATATTCTACTTTCGCATGGACTATTCTGCTAGCTCTTTTTGTTATAGCTTTTTGTGTAGTCCTTTTGTTCCTACTCTGATATGTATATTATTTTGACTCGCTTTTATATTGTGGTTGCTATACCACTTGACATGTATCATTTTATATACTCTGTGATGTATCTGTATTGTATATATATGTGATGATCTACTGTTTTGTGATGTGTTTTGCTTTCGAGTTGTTGTATTTTGTTCTGATAGATCCTATAGCCACCTGTAACGACCCGTAAAATTTCAACCGTTTTAATAACGTAATTAGTTGAAATTTTGCGAATTTTAAACGATAAAATTTTGAAATAAAAACTTAATATTTGGAATACGTCTTGTTAAACATAGTAACTGGTAAATTTTCGTCCGAAAATATGAATGTTTATTTCGCGCGTAAAATCACTTCAATTTAATCGGTTAAAAAGCAATGAAAATAAAACGTTTTCAAAACCAAAATATTTTTACATAGAAAAATTCTAAACCATCTTTTGAGCAAGATGTCAGTTTGTCGTTTTTCCAAATTCGGACATCTTTGGCTCCGTCGATCTTATTTTTCAGCGTTTTTCTTGCATTTCCAGTAATATAAAAATTCGAATTTTTATAATTCAATCGTACCACTGATATCTGTATACCGTTTTGATCGTCTCGTCGTGCCGATCTCTACGGTATATTCAATTTTGTGTTTTGTAGTCCGATACGCAATGGAATCCGCGTAAAGCGATTTCATATCGGTACCGGTTTTATAATCTCTTGGTTTCTTTTGGCGTTTCAGTTATCCACGTGAAATCATTTCACAGTCATCAACAATTATTATTCAACTTCCGACCTTTTCTATTCTAACGTTTCAAAAATATTGCTGGTTCCAATATTTTAAAACGGTTCATTGTTTTCTGCTTTGCCTTTTGAAATACATAATATAATTTATGTGCTGTCCATTTTGAACACTTTGTCTTCCTACATCTTTTATTTCCTTTTTCTCACGTCTTCATTCTTCCATGGCTACCCCATTTCTCCTCCTTTCCCACGTCTTGACCAGCCTCTCCCGCCACCTTCCTCCATCTTTTTCTCGTACTCCACCACCTCTTCTAAACTCACCCTCCACCTCTGCCGAAACACCTCCACCCGACAGCCTGGCCAAGCATTCCCACCTCCCTCCATGCCCAGATCCAACCTAGATCCAACCCTCAGCAGCTTCCCTCGCCTTCCACAGCCTATGGCCCCACATCCCAGTCCACCACGCGAGAACCCACGCATCCCCTTCACCTCCGCAGCCACACACGACTCGCCCAACAGCTCCAACCCGAGACCGTTCACCACTTCCACTTCCCTTCGCCTGACCGTCCCTCCCCACTCGGCCTGCCCTGACAGCAGTCACCATCTTCCGGCCTTCCCAAACCCATCCCACCTGACTGGTCAACCGAGACACCATGCACTCACGTCAGCAGACTACCTCCACGCGCCAAGCAACCGAACCCATTTTCCCAAGCCTACCTCCACTTGTCGCATCTTCCCCTCGGCCAGACTTCCGCCCTCCAATCGCCGATCCCACGATCACGAATGACAGACCCGCCTCTTCCTTGCATCTCCGCCTTCTCCCCTTCGACGCCGTATCCGAGTCGGTGCTACATCTTTCTTTGCTCGAACCTCCTTCTTTCAATATGGTATGTATGTTTATATTGTATTATATTCTATATTATTGAGATATATCATATTATAAGTTTTATTGGTATAAAATTTGACTGATTTACGTTAATATATGTTGCAGCACAGTGAATGTGTTGGTTAAAGTATGTATATAAGTTTCGAATTTTATTTTATATATTAAGTTACTGTATAGATTGTATAGATAAGTCAAACATTGTTTTGTTTTCCTGTTGTACTGTTGAGGGGAAGTGTATATATATATATACGTTGCTAAGGAAGTTATATGACATATATATTTGAACCTTTCAGTTCTGTAAGTAAACACATTTTATAAGCTTCATATCTATATTATCAAAATGTTGAAGTTTTTCTCTTTCTTGTTATATTGCAGATATATTCATATATAGGAATGTATAAGCTATTAAACTATTGGATTCTTTTACCCATAATATATGTATGTTGTACGATAGTATTTGCATTTTATTTGGCAAGTATATATATATATATATATATATATTTAAATTTAATAAGTGTTCAAATCATTTACCGTGAATGTTGAGCATATTCACCATGTCCACGGGAAGTATTATAGTACATTGCTTTCTTTTATAAATTGCTGATTTTAAATTGTTTTAATAAAATAAGTGTTTTGAATTTAAAATATGTTTTGATATATGTATTTAGTCGTATATATTCGTTCATTCATACCATTGAACTTCATCAATTCCGTTGATCTGATTTCGTCGATTTTCTTTTATCAGCTTTGTCGTCAAAATTCGCGTTCAATTGTGCTTCGTTTTGGAATTCGTACTTGGGTCGTGACTACTCTCATTTCCGAATCTCTCTAGCCTCGAAAGGTGAGCACTCACTCACGATTAACGTTCTTTTAGTTATTAAATTTGATTTCAATTGAAACGATAATTGAAATAGGCTGCTGTTAGTTAATTACACTGTTATATATGCTATTGCCTATATCAGTTCACCTGTGACATCTGATACCATTATCTGTTAATTATTTATGCGATGATAATACAGTTTGGCTGATAATTGATCGATTGTTGATATTTATATTGGACGTTAAATTGTTAAATGTTAAAATGATAAATAGTATGAAATTGAACTTGATATAGGATAAATAAATGTTAAATTTGATGAACTGACATTTGTATAATATGACCCCTTTAACTGTTAAATTTATTGACACGTTGGATTTGTTTAATTACATCTTGAACCACTGAATGTATGTTGTTAAATTGATGATGGACGAAATTGTAATAGATGACAAGTGAAAACCGTAATGTAATAATCTTTAATCTACATGAAATGATAGTGTAGATTCTAGAAATAATTATATTAATTCGTACAAATAACAATGCGAATTAATACGGTTATTTCGGGATTATTTGAATTGATTATTGGATTGATATTGATTGTTGTTATTGCTTGTTTATTTACTTTGACACCATCCCAGTTATCACCCTGCAAGTTCCCTTTGATATGTTTTGATTTTGAATTGAATTGGAATCGGGTTGAAATGATAAATACCCAAATTGAACTTTGACTTAGGATAGAAAATTAAATAAAACCCGATTGGTCAATAATTTGATTTGAAAATAAACGAAGATTTTATTTGAATAAAGAATATGGTTTTGAAATGAAGTTGAAATTTGAATTTTTGATGAAAGGAAATGGTAATACTTAATAATCTGAAACAAAAGATTAACAATGTAATCAATGAAAGAATGTTGTTTAATTTGAGAAATGATTGAATTAAGTTTGAAATGATTTAATAATTAAGTTTGAAATTATAATTAAGTTTGAAATTATTAAACTTTGAAATTATTTAATAATTAAGTTTTGAACTATTTAATAATGAGTTATTAAATGATTAAATTGAATTGAAATTCTTTAATAAGAAAAATTGAACTTTTGAATAAGTGAATTTTACTTCGTAAAGAATTGAAATTGAGTTTCTTTATTAATTAAGTTTTGGAAAATTATTTAAGGAAGTAAATAAGTGCAATTGGATTTCTTTAACAAAAATGAAATGTGATATTTTTGGAATTAATGTAAGACTTGTAATTGGAGAATTGATTTGACGAATTTAGTTTAATTCAAAATTGTAAGTTTTGTTTTAATGAAGTTGGACTTAAGAAATTGATTTAATGAATTGGAAATTTAATAGAAATTGTTTTGAATGATAAAGTAACTTAACGAATATTGAATGAAATCGATAAATGAGTTTAAATTGATTTGAATGTTAAATAGAATTTATTTAAATGATTTCGGAATGAAACTTATATACGAACTTGAATCAATATTTGAATTGTTTTAAATAGAAATTGAAATTGAATTATAAGATTTTGAAACGGAAAATTGGAAGTTTTGAAACGAAAATTTGGAAATTGTTTTAGAAAGACAAATGAAATGTTGATTTACGAATTCTATTTGAAATTGAAATTGATTTGGTTTTTGAAATATATAAACGACCAATCGGTGTAATAATTACGAAAGTTATTAAAGAGACCGGGATCGGTAATGGATATACTCTCTATCTGAACCGAAACCACTTTAATAACTATACGCGGAGTGTTGATCCAGAACGAAGTGGATGGTTTTGATGAACCCGTTGACTGAAGAAAGAGAACGATTTTGGATGACCCTTGACATGACTAAAACAGAAGCCGCGCCGGGCCATTGAGGATCGCCATCTCTAGCGGACACACTTCTTCGATACCATATCTATTACTTTTGTGATTCGATTTGGGTGCACCCCTCGGTTTGGGAGTGTTGTTTCGCGGTGTTGGGGTAGTAGCTGCTATGCCCAACATCAGTCCGGATCAGGCAACTACTAGTATCCTAGTTGGTATCGCCTCATGTACCTTATCATACTGATTATCCTATGCGCAAACACTACGATTTTGATTTGTACCTTTAGTATATGGATTGCCTTCTGGTGACTTCCGGTTTTGGGGAAACTACGGTCTTGTATATGCTTTTGGGAATAAAAATGTGTTAAGGGTGGAATGGGCCATGACTTAACGCTATTTTGATATCTTGTTATATTACTGATAGACATTATCTACTTAGCGTACATTACTACCTAGTAGATAGTTTAACGGATCCTTGAAGGATGGTTATTCCAAACATCCTTTGAGTTACTTGTATTTCAATTGTTATTTCACTTGAGTTGGATTTATTAATATAAGAATGTTAATCCTGACTCGAGTGTTTGTGTTTTTGCTTTACGCTCGGGTCAGACTGAGTAGTTCAGCTTTCGAGACTCACCTTTGGAGTTGGATCTTCGCTTGGAGATCCAACTATCTATCCAGCTTTCAGATATTCGATGATTCCAGTGATGTATTCTGTTTTGTATCTGATGTATCATGTTACTCTTCCGTGTATCTGGTTTAACTCTGATGTATTTTATATATTCATATAGTAGCTTCATGAACTACTATCTCTTTTATTTCCGTTGCATTTATTACTCTGTGTCTGTGATCTGTGATTATTTATTTACTGTATATGTTCAATTTTGCCAAATTTAAATTAACAACGCGGTATTTTGAGCAATTCAACTCCGGCATGAGTGTCTACCTATACACTTATAATGGACGTGAATGGTCCAAAATGGCGGGTCGTTACAGTTGGTATCAGAGCTTTGGTAGCTCTAGGCAAAACTCAACATATAGGGTAAATGTATTTACAGAATCACTCTCATTCGAGTTTCAATCTCTTCCTTTGACTCAATTCCTTGAATTTTGGAACGTTCCCCTCGGTTCCGAAATTCATTCGTGTCCCTCACTATTCGTCTTCTTTCAAATTCTGGAGCACCCCATAACTCCATTTGAATGATATCTATATAGATCGGCGGTCTCGCCAATCTTCGAATGATTCGTAAAGGGGCAAAACTCCTTTATAATAGGCATTGATTTACCGGAGATTTCTGTATCCTCGGTTTACGATGCTATCTATCTCCTGCTATATCTGAATTCTAATTCTTGAGATTGAATGTCGATTTACCTCGGAATTCAGCATCGATCTTATTCTTGAAGTCACGGTTGATCCGGTTAAGGTTGCCCGCGATTTATATAAACTCATCCATCTTCTTATTTGTTATTTAAATCATCTTATCTTCCGTTTCGGACTTATCTTTGAATCAAAAATTCTCTTTGATTTGATTTCTATCAAAATTGAATCCCTATCCTTATTTTGAAAATCTATTCTTGTATCGTCGAGTGAGGAATTGTATTTGTAAAATTGTATTTAAATGTTTTAAAAATATTTGTGTTGTTTGAGTTGTTGATGTGGATTTGGATTTTTGATCGATTCGTCTGATAAACGCTATCGATAGGATTTCCAAAACACTTGAACAGAGCAAACTGACACAATATTATTTTCAAATTGGTAAATGAAATAAATTTGTTTGATTATATTGTGAAAATATAAGTAAAATTTTCTGGAATTTAATAGGTTAATTAAATTGTTTGTTTGAAATGATAATATTTGATTATCATTTATTGTTCTAAATAAATTTATAATTATGGTTTATAAATTGATTTGGAATTTGAAATGAATTATATTCAGAAATTTGAGAATTTAGTTTCCGGTGATTTCGAACTTCGGTTTTTAAAATTTTAAAGTATATATTATTGAACGTATTTTCAAATAGAAATCGTTTCCAAAGAATTTTAAAATGTTGAGATCAGTGCTCTTCTCTTTGTCGCTAGAAAATAATTTCGGTGATGGCGGCCGCATCATCGACGTTCATTTTCGAGTTTCGAAGTGGAGAAACCATTCTGTAGCTTTGCTACGGTTTTGTTTTGAGAAAATATATTTTGATTTACATATATATAGGTATCTTATTTTAAAATTTAATTTGAGTTGATATAAATATATTATATATATCTCAAAATTGTTTAAAGTTAATCGGAAATCTAATTCTTAAATTTTGTTAAAGGATGATTTTAAATATAAATAAAACCAAAATTTGGAATAAATATTTAAACTTGAATAATCGAATTGGAAAATTTTATTTGTATATTGTTCAACTGCATTCTAATACAACTTACCTAAATCATTCAGAAGTTGAATATGTAATTGGATAATATATAAGATAAATTGAATTTATAAATAAAATTTGAGTGTTTATAATAAATGTTATACACTAAATTTTGATTATAAAGATGTTAATAGAGTTAGATAGGATAATAAGTACACTCAGTTAATAATGTAATAAATTTGTTTTGAAAAAAATAAATAAATTGAAATTTGATCAACATATGAAAATACCTTGAATTTAAAAGAAATTAATAGATGTAAATTAATTTAAATCGAAACTTTTATGTTTTAAATTAATTTATATGGGTTAAACATATGTGATAAGATATATTAAGTAGAATAAATTTAACAATAATTGGAATAAAAGAAGAATTTAAATTGCTGAAAAAATATGATTATAATAAAAGATTATTCAAATTTATGGTTTTAGAAATTTTAAATTGAAGTTAATTGGATAATTAAATAATGAATTTAGAAATAGTTGAGATTGATTTTAGTGAAATCAAATGGATTAAATCAATTATATTGAATATCAATTAATTTAAATTTGAATTTATATGGTTTAAATTAATTGTTATTTTGTATTTCAAATCTGTTTTTCTTTCTGGTTGTTTCTATTCTCCTACCTCGTTCTTTTTCGGGGACGAAAAGTTTTGAGTGGGGGTGTGATATCCCGGAATTTTGAACAATATCAATTTAATAATCTATATAAAATATTAAATTGATTTGATATATCTTTGATGATAAGATATGAATTGATTTAATAATTTTCTTTTAAATGTATATTTAACTGATAAATTATCTTTTAAAGGCTAATAAATTGTCTTCTATTTATTTATATATATATTTGTATATATTGTAAATAGTCAATGTCTGTTTTAAATTTGATTTAAATTCTATATTAAATAAATAACCATTTGGCTTTAAAATATACTCAAGATTAAAAGTTAAAATTGTCTAAATGATTTTAGCTTAGATTTAAATTAAATAAAAGGTTTGTTGTTCTTTTTAAAGTATAGCTTGATAAAATTAGTAATTAAGTGATGAATTCTTTTATAAATTATTTTAATTTGATAATGAGCTTTATTTATAATATAATGTCTATATAAGTAGATTTTTATTTTAAATAGGAATTGTTATACATATTTTAAATTTATATAAATCTCTAAAATAAATATAATATATAGATAATAAAATATACCTTATGAACATTTAAAGTAAGTATAAAGTATAATAATAATAGGTAATTAATTATTTGATAGTTTATGTTTTAAAATAAAATAAATGCATTTATGTTAGGAGATAGAAATAAATAACAAGTTAACATAATACCATAACCATAACCATATCAAAACTTAAGTAAAAGCTTAAGTAAAATATATGTACACTATAGCAAAATATACATGTTGCAGGCAAGTAAAATTCATCTCTGTACATACGAATGAAGATAGGAAGTATGCTAAGCTAAGTAAACAAAAATAAACATAGGTAAGATTTCTAAGTACATAAAAGAATAAAGAATTGGTTGTGTAGTCTTGATATGGAGCAAGGCATTGAATGCCATCACCAAGTACACGAGATATTTAATTTTCAGCTTCTTTTTAAAATAAAATCCCTGAATTTTCGTGTACTGGTCAATAAACAAGTGAGCATACTTGTTTTATTTATCAATTGCCTCATTCCATTTCGTATACAAAAACCAAGCACCCAGTTTCTAAAAGTCTTAAAACAAATACAAACCTAAGGAAAGAAAGAATGGGAAAAAAATATACAAACCTGAAAACAACTAGAAGGCCAAACATTTCAGTTTCAAGATTTCCAGATCAAATTCATGTTCAAGTTTCAAGCTGTTCAAATTTTGTGGGATCAACAACTAAGAATATGCAAGTTTCAAAATCCCAGTTTCAAGCTTCCTGCTTTCAAACAAAAATCAAGTTCTCTGTTTTAATAGCCTGGTGAGTAAACTTTAAAAACTAAACCTTAAATAATCTGGAATGTCTGAGTTAAGGTTTGTTTATATGTATGTGTTGTGCAAGTTTCAGTGCAATTATGTAAGTGTGTATATCTGTTGCTTTTAAATATCTCAGATCTTAGTCAAGCCTCTAACTTTAAAACTGAAACTTGAGACATCCTTCTGTTTTGATGCATGTGACTTTTAGTTTAAGTAACTTGTGAAGTATGTATGGAAATGTGTTTGTATGATGGTTTTTGAGACACTGTAACTTGTGAATATGTCTAGATGAACCACTGTGATCATCTCTGTTTTTAAGTCCAGAGATTTAAACTTAGATCGAACTTCAGATTCTTCTTACTCTAAGCTTCTTTAGGCTTAAGTATGTAAACCAAAGTTTGTTGTTTTAAACTAGACTAGGCTTTAAAAATAATTGCAATAATCATAGGTAGGAACATTGTCTGGAAACAATGAAAACACAGAGCCACTTGAAACTTGTTAAAAATCAAACATTTAATTTTGTTGATTTAATTATATATCTGAAATTGTATCTAGAAGATAGGATTTTTAAAATCAAGATTACAATTTTTAGTGTAGTATTGAGTGTGTTCTGTGGTGATGTCTGTATTTTGAGTTATTGGGTCTCTCTGGCGATCTGGTTGGCCTGGGGGTTTGTCGTGTTTCCTGGAGGTGGTAGAACGAGTGGGGATTTCGGCAAAATTGTCCAATGGTGGTATATGTCAGAGGGGAGGTGGCGATTGTCACCCAAAGTTTAGAACCCTAGTTTTTGCTTAGCTAGAAAATGGACCACCGTGGTCACTATCGTTGATCGAGCTTGACCGGGCTCTGGGGAATGGAAGTTGACGCATAGAGGGAGTCGAGGCCGGAGGGGTTGAGCTGCCGATGATCGGAGCGGCGAGCAGTAGCGTTGCCAGGTTTGGCGTGTTCGAGATGTTGGGTTTCCAGGCTTCAGTTTGAAATCGAATTTCGTATTCGAGTTGAGATGGGAGAATCTGGTGGTGATAATGGTGTTTGGGCATGAACGTCGACGAAGGAGTGTCGTCGAACTTGATCGGGGACGATCGAATTCGCTGTGCACGTGCACGGTGATCCTCTGGTGGATGATAAGAAGTTTGGGGTAGCAGGGAAATGATACTCGAGTTTCTCGAGTAAATGGAAGAAAGGCCCGAAGTTTTTATTTGTTTGACTCGAAGTAAAATAGGGTAGGCTCGGGTATATTTGTGTTGCCAGTTTTAAAGTCTGTAAGGCTTTAAGTTTTGAATTTGGAAGCAGGGTTTTAACAGAGTTAAAACCAAAAATTTAAATGTGGATTCAAATTAAGTTTTGTCTCCATAGTTTTAAAATAAAAATAAGTTTTATAAAATAAAATGTTTTAATAACTTTAAATTGTTTAAAGAATATTTTAAAGAGTGATTTAAATCTTGCTAAGATAAATTTGTATTTATTTGAATCTAAATTTGAAAAGGAATGTAAAAGTAAATGCAAAAGTAAAATGGTTCAAATACACTTGTAAGTGATAATTTGATTTTAGATAAGGAAATGTTTTATTCTTAAATAAATGAAAATGTAGGAGTTGAGACTATTAAAATACATATTAACTAATTTGATTAATTAATGATGGAATTAATTAATTTAGTAATTAAAAGTTAAATTAGTTAATTAAGGTTTGATATAATTAATTGGAAATAAATAGATATTTAAGAATCATTAATTAAATAAGAGTTGAATTTTAATCTATGATTATTAATTAATAAAGTAAGCAAGAATTAATTAAGTGATATTGAATACTTAATTAATTAAATAATTTAGGATTTATTAATGAGTTATTAAAGATGAAATGTAATTGTAAATAGATAATAAATCTTAATTTAATTACTTTAAGTAAATTTAAGAAGTGTTAATGATTAATAAAGATTACTAACTAGTATTATAAAATAATGGATTAATATGATCATTTGATAATTTATTAGGTTTATTAATTTAAGATAATAAATGGTGAATTATATAAGTATAATTTACTTAGGGAAATAATTAAGAAATTAATTTCTCATTTTAATAAATCAAGTTTAATATGAATTGTTTAAGTTAATTAATTAAGTTTAATTAATTTAAATAACCATTTGTTGATATGATAAGTATAATTACTTAAGGAAGTAATTAATTGTGATGATGTAATAATGAAAGTAATTTGAGTATAATTACTTTGTATAAATTAATCAAGGGATTAATTAGAGAATAATTAATTATGGAGTAATTAAATTATTTGATGAAGTAATTAAGGGTAGTTAATTACTATATGGAGTTAATCAAGGTGATTAACAAATTTGGTTTAATTTAAGATAAATTACTAAATGAAATAAATGTAATTAGAGATCATTAAGTATTGTAATTAATGATGTAAGTTGAAATGGATTTATTTGGAAATAATTAATAAATGAAGGGATTCACTTATGAAATTAATTAAAGAAGTAATGTAATTGATTTTAGTAAATTAAAAGTTTACTTTCTATAATTGGTATAAGGTAATAAATTTGTGAAAATAAATAAAGGATAATTACACAATGTAATTAAAGATAATTAATCTAAGAAGGTTAATTAAGATGGAAAAGTAGAGAATGATTAATTAATTGACTTGGAATTAATTAATGGTTATGTAAGCAAGTTTAATATTGATGGAGTAATTAATTTAATTTACTTTAAATTAATTAGAGATTTGTAATTAATTTAATTCATTTTAAATTAATTATAAATGAGGTGATTATTAATCTTTGTTTATATATGATGGATGATATTGATTTCCATGATTGATTGTGATCTCAGATATAGATCTATTGTTATATGGATGTTTGTTTTAAAGGATGATAATATTGATTATCTGTTTGAGTAGATAATATGGATTATCTGTTTATGATGATGATGTGATTATCCATTGTTATATTGTGATTTATCTATCTGTGGTATATAGATAATTGAATTGAATTGTTTTAACTTTAAAACAACTTGGCCTTAAAAGACACGGTTTGGATTTCGATGAGACCGGGATCGGGTTTCCGTATACCGGGATTCTAGGTCTGGAGACCCGAATACCACATCGATCCAAAATAACGTTAGGTCGTGAAATTCAAATGGAGCAAGTGAAGACTCGAGGTATAAGAACTATACGTCAGTATAACTCTGTGGGTGATTCCGTAATGAGTTTGACGGTAATAGTACTTATAGATTCGAGATGGTGATTCAGAATGCAAGGGTTATTGTCGTTAACTCTGAGGGTGATTCCAATACGAGTGTAACGAAATAATGCCTTCGGTTTCGTTCGAACCCGGAACGAACTTGTATGGATTGAATGCTTTCAGAACATCGTCAGGTGGACGATGAGCATTCTAAGAGATGTGTTCTCTAAAGGTAATCGTGACCTCAAGCCTCATCAACCGGGAATGGCTAAAACAGGGGAGGTGCAGCAAGGCTTCGTGGGTAGCACCCACTTGAGAGTAGGATATACCCCTGTCTAGAGGTTCCTTTTTATTCGGTAGTGGCAGTTGGTCTGCAGCCATCTGCGGGGTTATTCTATTTGGAACTGTTCAGTAAGGAACGGGTCCGGCCTTGTGTTGCAGGGAACTTAGGTTGGGTTCTCGGTACGGTGATCTAGGCCACGTACTGTGACGGGCGGTACCCCAGTAGCCCTGCCATTGTATGGAATCCAAAATCCAATAAGTGCCATCGGATTTGATTGTATTACCCACATTGTTGGCTAGTATGCTGGAATTTAATCATGTAACAATTTCAGCTATTTCTTATTTACTTGAAAACCCTAGACACTATTATAATATCACTGGATTTCCTATCAAATGTTTGGTTAGCGTAAGGTAAAAACTTACCCATGTTTATGTGTGGGGAGTCTTACGTGATACCTTTGTTTCAAAGGTTTTTAAAAGTCAAGCAGCTTTAACCGTTTACTCATACCAGACCCATGTCTGACCCGGAGTTTATTTCTGTTTTTCCTAAACTCTCGGGTACTCAAATTTTTACGAGTAGCCAAGGGTAGCAGGTTAGCTTTGACGAATTGTGGAGGAGCAATGGAGCAGGAGGCTTCAGCGTGTAGATATATATTGGTTCCGCTGTGTTAGTGTTTATCTGTATTTCCGCTGTGTTTATATTTCTGTGTTGTTTTGAGATGTATCGAGTTGTATTAACTAGACTGGTGTTTATAACTGTCTAGTATGTGTTGTATTATCTGTGTAACTCTGATGTATATGATACTATGTAATCTATTATGTGATATATTATATTTCAATCGTTCCGCTGTTGAGATTATGTTGTTGTTTCTTCTTCTTCTCTATCTTTTCTACTTTCTCACCCCTTTCTTTCTTATCGATGATGCGATTTTCCGGGCGTGGAATTTCGGGTCGTCACAGATGGTATCAGAGCGTTAGGTTGAGCGAATACCTAGGCTCTGGAGTGGTGTCTATCCTGAGAGAGCGTACTTGTAATTTTTATCTATATATATATATGTATCTATTTCTACCTATCTGTTGGGTTACCTGTTCGGGTTTTCCAATATAAGTTATAAAGGTAGATAGGGTAGTGGTGTGTATAACACGCATACCAATGGTTGGTAGTGTATCTATCGGGACTGTAGATCTAATACCGTCTCGAGTGAGCTTTGTTGATGTAAGGATTTCATCTATCTCTGTAGGAAACCTGTAAAGGTTCGGAGTCCATCTTTGAGTAGATTTGGATCTGTCGATTGGACAGAAGCTAGTGATGATATCTTGATATCTCAGGGATTAGTAGCTGTGTGATGAGACACGGTGACTATGGATGTTTCCGAAGATGTTTTCTTCGGAACAAGTTTTAAGAAGTGTATCTGCTTCGGTGTAGTGGCTGTGTTCAGCAGGGTGTTTCTGTTGGTTGAGGTTCGAGTTTCTCGAGGAGCTTTGGATTTGGAAATTCCTTAGCATTGGTGTCAGCAGTGTAGTTCGGAAGGTCCTGTATGCTGGTAAGGAAGCTTTCTAGCTTAGCAATGGAGTTCAGAAGCAGCAGAGTGGTTCCGTTTCTTCGTTAGGTTGGCTTGTTAAATGTGAGCTGTTCTGTTTGGTAAAGAGAGAACAGTTTCTTTGGATAGTAGTTTGTGTTGATCGCAAAAGCGACTTGCGATAGTCTGAGTGTTCTCTTGGGATGTTAGAGATTTTTCTGGATATCTTCAGGGAGTCAGAGTTTTGTTAGCATCTGGAGATTGAGTTTGGTATCGACTTGATTCCAGGAGTGGTACTGATGGTTCCGCTTAGTAGTAGGATGTTTTTTTTAAGGAAGATTTTAGTGAAGCAGCTCAGGATTTTGGAGGAACTTCTGAGTTTTATTTTTGGATCTGTTGAACCATATTTTTGGAAAGTGTTTTCCAGTCTTTGCTTGTGTTCGTCATCAGCATTTTCATCTGCTCGGATCAGAGTTGTGCAGCGGAAGCAGTTTGGAGAGCATCTGTTTTATCTCTTCCAGATGTGTGCAGTAAGATCTGTCTTTTGATTCTGGAATAGAGTGGAGTTCTGAGTTGTGGTTGATCTTGGAAAGATCATTTTGTTGATTATTTTGGTTCAGGATGTTTCGGGAGGGCATCAGCGAAGGATAAGCTGATCAGTAAGGATGTAGGAGTCCCAGGATCGTCCGAAGGAATTTGGATTTAGGAATTGGAGATTTGATTTTGGATAAGTGTTTGATCTTCAGGAGTGAATTTTCAGTTTGGATAACTGAGATTCGTTGTTTACACGTGTCTCTGAGGGAGTACGTGTATGAGTTATCTCTGGTTGTAGAACCAGCTGTTCAGGGAGTTTCGGATGTTGAGTCAGACTTGTTTATAGTCTGGTATCCTATCTTGTTCATAGATCTAGATGTGTGTAGCTTTGTAGTATTGATTGTTTGGATTCTATAGAGCAAGTAACCCGGTATTTATACTCGGGGAAACTCGAGGAAGTTCTATCAAGTATTTTATCTGGATAGTTTGATTTGTTCGATTGGATGATTGATTGCTATGGTTGTTAGTATATATTGATGATATATGCTTGTGTTTTTAAAATTAAATCTTTAATGAGATTATTAAATTACCTTTGTTTTAAATTTCGGGGACGAAATTCTTTTAAGAGGGGAGGAATGTGATATCCCGGAATTTTGAACAATATCAATTTAATAATCTATATAAAATATTAAATTGATTTGATATATCTTTGATGATAAGATATGAATTGATTTAATAATTTTCTTTTAAATGTATATTTAACTGATAAATTATCTTTTAAAGGCTAATAAATTGTCTTCTATTTATTTATATATATATTTGTATATATTGTAAATAGTCAATGTCTGTTTTAAATTTGATTTAAATTCTATATTAAATAAATAACCATTTGGCTTTAAAATATACTCAAGATTAAAAGTTAAAATTGTCTAAATGATTTTAGCTTAGATTTAAATTAAATAAAAGGTTTGTTGTTCTTTTTAAAGTATAGCTTGATAAAATTAGTAATTAAGTGATGAATTCTTTTATAAATTATTTTAATTTGATAATGAGCTTTATTTATAATATAATGTCTATATAAGTAGATTTTTATTTTAAATAGGAATTGTTATACATATTTTAAATTTATATAAATCTCTAAAATAAATATAATATATAGATAATAAAATATACCTTATGAACATTTAAAGTAAGTATAAAGTATAATAATAATAGGTAATTAATTATTTGATAGTTTATGTTTTAAAATAAAATAAATGCATTTATGTTAGGAGATAGAAATAAATAACAAGTTAACATAATACCATAACCATAACCATATCAAAACTTAAGTAAAAGCTTAAGTAAAATATATGTACACTATAGCAAAATATACATGTTGCAGGCAAGTAAAATTCATCTCTGTACATACGAATGAAGATAGGAAGTATGCTAAGCTAAGTAAACAAAAATAAACATAGGTAAGATTTCTAAGTACATAAAAGAATAAAGAATTGGTTGTGTAGTCTTGATATGGAGCAAGGCATTGAATGCCATCACCAAGTACACGAGATATTTAATTTTCAGCTTCTTTTTAAAATAAAATCCCTGAATTTTCGTGTACTGGTCAATAAACAAGTGAGCATACTTGTTTTATTTATCAATTGCCTCATTCCATTTCGTATACAAAAACCAAGCACCCAGTTTCTAAAAGTCTTAAAACAAATACAAACCTAAGGAAAGAAAGAATGGGAAAAAAATATACAAACCTGAAAACAACTAGAAGGCCAAACATTTCAGTTTCAAGATTTCCAGATCAAATTCATGTTCAAGTTTCAAGCTGTTCAAATTTTCTGGGATCAACAACTAAGAATATGCAAGTTTCAAAATCCCAGTTTCAAGCTTCCTGCTTTCAAACAAAAATCAAGTTCTCTGTTTTAATAGCCTGGTGAGTAAACTTTAAAAACTAAACCTTAAATAATCTGGAATGTCTGAGTTAAGGTTTGTTTATATGTATGTGTTGTGCAAGTTTCAGTGCAATTATGTAAGTGTGTATATCTGTTGCTTTTAAATATCTCAGATCTTAGTCAAGCCTCTAACTTTAAAACTGAAACTTGAGACATCCTTCTGTTTTGATGCATGTGACTTTTAGTTTAAGTAACTTGTGAAGTATGTATGGAAATGTGTTTGTATGATGGTTTTTGAGACACTGTAACTTGTGAATATGTCTAGATGAACCACTGTGATCATCTCTGTTTTTAAGTCCAGAGATTTAAACTTAGATCGAACTTCAGATTCTTCTTACTCTAAGCTTCTTTAGGCTTAAGTATGTAAACCAAAGTTTGTTGTTTTAAACTAGACTAGGCTTTAAAAATAATTGCAATAATCATAGGTAGGAACATTGTCTGGAAACAATGAAAACACAGAGCCACTTGAAACTTGTTAAAAATCAAACATTTAATTTTGTTGATTTAATTATATATCTGAAATTGTATCTAGAAGATAGGATTTTTAAAATCAAGATTACAATTTTTAGTGTAGTATTGAGTGTGTTCTGTGGTGATGTCTGTATTTTGAGTTATTGGGTCTCTCTGGCGATCTGGTTGGCCTGGGGGTTTGTCGTGTTTCCTGGAGGTGGTAGAACGAGTGGGGATTTCGGCAAAATTGTCCAATGGTGGTATATGTCAGAGGGGAGGTGGCGATTGTCACCCAAAGTTTAGAACCCTAGTTTTTGCGTAGCTAGAAAATGGACCACCGTGGTCACTATCGTTGATCGAGCTTGACCGGGCTCTAGGGAATGGAAGTTGACGCATAGAGGGAGTCGAGGCCGGAGGGGTTGAGCTGCCGATGATCGGAGCGGCGAGCAGTAGCGTTGCCAGGTTTGGCGTGTTCGAGATGTTGGGTTTCCAGGCTTCAGTTTGAAATCGAATTTCGTATTCGAGTTGAGATGGGAGAATCTGGTGGTGATAATGGTGTTTGGGCATGAACGTCGACGAAGGAGTGTCGTCGAACTTGATCGGGGACGATCGAATTCGCTGTGCACGTGCACGGTGATCCTCTGGTGGATGATAAGAAGTTTGGGGTAGCAGGGAAATGATACTCGAGTTTCTCGAGTAAATGGAAGAAAGGCCCGAAGTTTTTATTTGTTTGACTCGAAGTAAAATAGGGTAGGCTCGGGTATATTTGTGTTGCCAGTTTTAAAGTCTGTAAGGCTTTAAGTTTTGAATTTGGAAGCAGGGTTTTAACAGAGTTAAAACCAAAAATTTAAATGTGGATTCAAATTAAGTTTGTCTCCATAGTTTTAAAATAAAAATAAGTTTTATAAAATAAAATGTTTTAATAACTTTAAATTGTTTAAAGAATATTTTAAAGAGTGATTTAAATCTTGCTAAGATAAATTTGTATTTATTTGAATCTAAATTTGAAAAGGAATGTAAAAGTAAATGCAAAAGTAAAATGGTTCAAATACACTTGTAAGTGATAATTTGATTTTAGATAAGGAAATGTTTTATTCTTAAATAAATGAAAATGTAGGAGTTGAGACTATTAAAATACATATTAACTAATTTGATTAATTAATGATGGAATTAATTAATTTAGTAATTAAAAGTTAAATTAGTTAATTAAGGTTTGATATAATTAATTGGAAATAAATAGATATTTAAGAATCATTAATTAAATAAGAGTTGAATTTTAATCTATGATTATTAATTAATAAAGTAAGCAAGAATTAATTAAGTGGTATTGAATACTTAATTAATTAAATAATTTAGGATTTATTAATGAGTTATTAAAGATGAAATGTAATTGTAAATAGATAATAAATCTTAATTTAATTACTTTAAGTAAATTTAAGAAGTGTTAATGATTAATAAAGATTACTAACTAGTATTATAAAATAATGGATTAATATGATCATTTGATAATTTATTAGGTTTATTAATTTAAGATAATAAATGGTGAATTATATAAGTATAATTTACTTAGGGAAATAATTAAGAAATTAATTTCTCATTTTAATAAATCAAGTTTAATATGAATTGTTTAAGTTAATTAATTAAGTTTAATTAATTTAAATAACCATTTGTTGATATGATAAGTATAATTACTTAAGGAAGTAATTAATTGTGATGATGTAATAATGAAAGTAATTTGAGTATAATTACTTTGTATAAATTAATCAAGGGATTAATTAGAGAATAATTAATTATGGAGTAATTAAATTATTTGATGAAGTAATTAAGGGTAGTTAATTACTATATGGAGTTAATCAAGGTGATTAACAAATTTGGTTTAATTTAAGATAAATTACTAAATGAAATAAATGTAATTAGAGATCATTAAGTATTGTAATTAATGATGTAAGTTGAAATGGATTTATTTGGAAATAATTAATAAATGAAGGGATTCACTTATGAAATTAATTAAAGAAGTAATGTAATTGATTTTAGTAAATTAAAAGTTTACTTTCTATAATTGGTATAAGGTAATAAATTTGTGAAAATAAATAAAGGATAATTACACAATGTAATTAAAGATAATTAATCTAAGAAGGTTAATTAAGATGGAAAAGTAGAGAATGATTAATTAATTGACTTGGAATTAATTAATGGTTATGTAAGCAAGTTTAATATTGATGGAGTAATTAATTTAATTTACTTTAAATTAATTAGAGATTTGTAATTAATTTAATTCATTTTAAATTAATTATAAATGAGGTGATTATTAATCTTTGTTTATATATGATGGATGATATTGATTTCCATGATTGATTGTGATCTCAGATATAGATCTATTGTTATATGGATGTTTGTTTTAAAGGATGATAATATTGATTATCTGTTTGAGTAGATAATATGGATTATCTGTTTATGATGATGATGTGATTATCCATTGTTATATTGTGATTTATCTATCTGTGGTATATAGATAATTGAATTGAATTGTTTTAACTTTAAAACAACTTGGCCTTAAAAGACACGGTTTGGATTTCGATGAGACCGGGATCGGGTTTCCGTATACCGGGATTCTAGGTCTGGAGACCCGAATACCACATCGATCCAAAATAACGTTAGGTCGTGAAATTCAAATGGAGCAAGTGAAGACTCGAGGTATAAGAACTATACGTCAGTATAACTCTGTGGGTGATTCCGTAATGAGTTTGACGGTAATAGTACTTATAGATTCGAGATGGTGATTCAGAATGCAAGGGTTATTGTCGTTAACTCTGAGGGTGATTCCAATACGAGTGTAACGAAATAATGCCTTCGGTTTCGTTCGAACCCGGAACGAACTTGTATGGATTGAATGCTTTCAGAACATCGTCAGGTGGACGATGAGCATTCTAAGAGATGTGTTCTCTAAAGGTAATCGTGACCTCAAGCCTCATCAACCGGGAATGGCTAAAACAGGGGAGGTGCAGCAAGGCTTCGTGGGTAGCACCCACTTGAGAGTAGGATATACCCCTGTCTAGAGGTTCCTTTTTATTCGGTAGTGGCAGTTGGTCTGCAGCCATCTGCGGGGTTATTCTATTTGGAACTGTTCAGTAAGGAACGGGTCCGGCCTTGTGTTGCAGGGAACTTAGGTTGGGTTCTCGGTACGGTGATCTAGGCCACGTACTGTGACGGGCGGTACCCCAGTAGCCCTGCCATTGTATGGAATCCAAAATCCAATAAGTGCCATCGGATTTGATTGTATTACCCACATTGTTGGCTAGTATGCTGGAATTTAATCATGTAACAATTTCAGCTATTTCTTATTTACTTGAAAACCCTAGACACTATTATAATATCACTGGATTTCCTATCAAATGTTTGGTTAGCGTAAGGTAAAAACTTACCCATGTTTATGTGTGGGGAGTCTTACGTGATACCTTTGTTTCAAAGGTTTTTAAAAGTCAAGCAGCTTTAACCGTTTACTCATACCAGACCCATGTCTGACCCGGAGTTTATTTCTGTTTTTCCTAAACTCTCGGGTACTCAAATTTTTACGAGTAGCCAAGGGTAGCAGGTTAGCTTTGACGAATTGTGGAGGAGCAATGGAGCAGGAGGCTTCAGCGTGTAGATATATATTGGTTCCGCTGTGTTAGTGTTTATCTGTATTTCCGCTGTGTTTATATTTCTGTGTTGTTTTGAGATGTATCGAGTTGTATTAACTAGACTGGTGTTTATAACTGTCTAGTATGTGTTGTATTATTTGTGTAACTCTGATGTATATGATACTATGTAATCTATTATGTGATATATTATATTTCAATCGTTCCGCTGTTGAGATTATGTTGTTGTTTCTTCTTCTTCTCTATCTTTTCTACTTTCTCACCCCTTTCTTTCTTATCGATGATGCGATTTTCCGGGCGTGGAATTTCGGGTCGTCACAGGGGGAGAGTGTAACGACCCGTAAAATTTCAACCGTTTTAATAACGTAATTAGTTGAAATTTTGCGAATTTTAAACGATAAAATTTTGAAATAAAAACTTAATATTTGGAATACGTCTTGTTAAACATAGTAACTGGTAAATTTTCGTCCGAAAATATGAATGTTTATTTCGCGCGTAAAATCACTTCAATTTAATCAGTTAAAAAGCAATGAAAATAAAACGTTTTCAAAACCAAAATATTTTTACATAGAAAAATTCTAAATCATCTTTTGAGCAAGATGTCAGTTTGTCGTTTTTCCAAATTCGGACATCTTTGGCTCCGTCGATCTTATTTTTCGGCGTTTTTCTTGCATTTCCGGTAATATAAAAATTCGAATTTTTATAATTCAATCGTACCACTGATATCTGTATACCGTTTTGATCGTCTCGTCGTGCCGATCTCTACGGTATATTCAATTTTGTGTTTTGTAGTCCGATACGCAATGGAATCCGCGTAAAGCGATTTCATATCGGTACCGGTTTTATAATCTCTTGGTTTCTTTTGGCGTTTCAGTTATCCACGTGAAATCATTTCACAGTCATCAACAATTATTATTCAACTTCCGACTTTTTCTATTCTAACGTTTCAAAAATTTTGCTGGTTCCAATATTTTAAAACGGTTCATTGTTTTTTGCTTTGCCTTTTGAAATACATAATATAATTTATGTGCTGTCCATTTTGAACACTTTGTCTTCCTACATCTTTTATTTTCTTTTGCTCACGTCTTCATTCTTCCATGGCTACCCCATTTCTCCTCCTTTCCCACGTCTTGACCAGCCTCTCCCGCCACCTTCCTCCATCTTTTTCTCGTACTCCACCACCTCTTCTAAACTCACCCTCCACCTCTGCCGAAACACCTCCACCCGACAGCCTGGCCAAGCATTCCCACCTCCCTCCACGCCCAGATCCAACCTAGATCCAACCCTCAGCAGCTTCCCTCGCCTTCCACAGCCTATGGCCCCACATCCCAGTCCACCACGCGAGAACCCACGCATCCCCTTCACCTCCACAGCCACACACGACTCGCCCAACAGCTCCAACCCGAGACCGTTCACCACTTCCACTTCCCTTCGCCTGACCGTCCCTCCCCACTCGGCCTGCCCTGACAGCAGTCACCATCTTCCGGCCTTCCCAAACCCATCCCACCTGACTGGCCAACCGAGACACCATGCACTCACGTCAGCAGACTACCTCCACGCGCCAAGCAACCGAACCCATTTTCCCAAGCCTACCTCCACTTGTCGCATCTTCCCCTCGGCCAGACTTCCGCCCTCCAATCGCCGATCCCACGGTCACGAATGACAGACCCGCCTCTTCCTTGCATCTCCGCCTTCTCCCCTTCGACGCCGTATCCGAGTCGGTGCTACATCTTTCTTTGCTCGAACCTCCTTCTTTCAATATGGTATGTATGTTTATATTGTATTATATTCTATATTATTGAGATATATCATATTATAAGTTTTATTGGTATAAAATTTGACTGATTTACGTTAATATATGTTGCAGCACAGTGAATGTGTTGGTTAAAGTATGTATATAAGTTTCGAATTTTATTTTATATATTAAGTTACTGTATAGATTGTATAGATAAGTCAAACATTGTTTTGTTTTCCTGTTGTACTGTTGAGGGGAAGTGTATATATATATATACGTTGCTAAGGAAGTTATATGACATATATATTTGAACCTTTCAGTTCTGTAAGTAAACACATTTTATAAGCTTCATATCTATATTATCAAAATGTTGAAGTTTTTCTCTGTCTTGTTATATTGCAGATATATTCATATATAGGAATGTATAAGCTATTAAACTATTGGATTCTTTTACCCATAATATATGTATGTTGTACGATAGTATTTGCATTTTATTTGGCAAGTATATATATATATGTATATTTAAATTTAATAAGTGTTCAAATCATTTACCGTGAATGTTGAGCATATTCACCATGTCCACGGGAAGTATTATAGTACATTGCTTTCTTTTATAAATTGCTGATTTTAAATTGTTTTAATAAAATAAGTGTTTTGAATTTAAAATATGTTTTGATATATGTATTTAGTCATATATATTTGTTCATTCATACCATTGAACTTCATCAATTCTGTTGATCTGATTTCGTCGATTTTCTTTTATCAGCTTTGTCGTCAAAATTCACGTTCAATTGTGCTTCGTTTTGGAATTCGTACTTGGGTCGTGACTACTCTCATTTCCGAATCTCTCTAGCCTCGAAAGGTGAGCACTCACTCACGATTAACGTTCTTTTATTTATTAAATTTGATTTCAATTGAAACGATAATTGAAATAGGCTGCTGTTAGTTAATTACACTATTATATATGCTATTGCCTATATCAGTTCACCTGTGACATCTGATACCATTATCTGTTAATTATTTATGCGATGATAATATAGTTTGGCTGATAATTGATCGATTGTTGATATTTATATTGGATGTTAAATTGTTAAATGTTAAAATGATAAATAGTATGAAATTGAACTTGATATAGGATAAATAAATGTTAAATTTGATGAATTGACATTTGTATAATATGACCATATTGACACGTTGGATTTGTTTAATTACATCTTGAACCACTGAATGTATGTTGTTAAATTGATGATGGACGAAATTGTAATAGATGACAAGTGAAAACCGTAATGTAATAATCTTTAATCTACATGAAATGATAGTGTAGATTCTAGAAATAATTATATTAATTCGTACAAATAACAATGCGAATTAATACGGTTATTTCGGGATTATTTGAATTGATTATTGGATTGATATTGATTGTTGTTATTGCTTGTTTATTTACTTTGACACCATCCCAGTTATCACCCTGCAAGTTCCCTTTGATATGTTTTGATTTTGAATTGAATTGGAATCGGGTTGAAATGATAAATACCCAAATTGAACTTTGACTTAGGATAGAAAATTAAATAAAACCCGATTGGTCAATAATTTGATTTGAAAATAAACGAAGATTTTATTTGAATAAAGAATATGGTTTTGAAATGAAGTTGAAATTTGAATTTTTGATGAAAGGAAATGGTAATACTTAATAATCTGAAACAAAAGATTAACAATGTAATCAATGAAAGAATGTTGTTTAATTTGAGAAATGATTGAATTAAGTTTGAAATGATTTAATAATTAAGTTTGAAATTATAATTAAGTTTGAAATTATTAAACTTTGAAATTATTTAATAATTAAGTTTTGAACTATTTAATAATGAGTTATTAAATGATTAAATTGAATTGAAATTCTTTAATAAGAAAAATTGAACTTTTGAATAAGTGAATTTTACTTCGTAAAGAATTGAAATTGAGTTTCTTTATTAATTAAGTTTTGGAAAATTATTTAAGGAAGTAAATAAGTGCAATTGGATTTCTTTAACAAAAATGAAATGTGATATTTTTGGAATTAATGTAAGACTTGTAATTGGAGAATTGATTTGACGAATTTAGTTTAATTCAAAATTGTAAGTTTTGTTTTAATGAAGTTGGACTTAAGAAATTGATTTAATGAATTGGAAATTTAATAGAAATTGTTTTGAATGATAAAGTAACTTAACGAATATTGAATGAAATCGATAAATGAGTTTAAATTGATTTGAATGTTAAATAGAATTTATTTAAATGATTTCGGAATGAAACTTATATACGAACTTGAATCAATATTTGAATTGTTTTAAATAGAAATTGAAATTGAATTATAAGATTTTGAAACGGAAAATTGGAAGTTTTGAAACGAAAATTTGGAAATTGTTTTAGAAAGACAAATGAAATGTTGATTTACGAATTCTATTTGAAATTGAAATTGATTTGGTTTTTGAAATATATAAACGACCAATCGGTGTAATAATTACGAAAGTTATTAAAGAGACCGGGATCGGTAATGGATATACTGTCTATCTGAACCGAAACCACTTTAATAACTATACGCGGAGTGTTGATCCAGAACGAAGTGGATGGTTTTGATGAACGCGTTGACTGAAGAAAGAGAACGATTTTGGATGACCCTTGACATGACTAAAACAGGAGCCGCGCCGGGCCATTGAGGATCGCCATCTCTAGCGGACACACTTCTTCGATACCATATCTATTACTTTTGTGATTCGATTTGGGTGCACCCCTCGGTTTGGGAGTGTTGTTTCGCGGTGTTGGGGTAGTAGCTGCTATGCCCAACATCAGTCCGGATCAGGCAACTACTAGTATCCTAGTTGGTATCGCCTCATGTACCTTGTCATACTGATTATCCTATGCGCGACCATTACGATTTTGATTTGTACCTTTAGTATATGGATTGCCCTCTGGTGACTTCCGGTTTTGGGGAAACTACGGTCTTGTATATGCTTTTGGGAATAAAAATGTGTTAAGGGTGGAATGGGCCATGACTTAACGCTATTTTGATATCTTGTTATATTACTGATAGACATTATCTACTTAGCGTACATTACTACCTAGTAGATAGTTTAACGGATCCTTGAAGGATGGTTATTCCAAACATCCTTTGAGTTACTTGTATTTCAATTGTTATTTCACTTGAGTTGGATTTATTAATATAAGAATGTTAATCCTGACTCGAGTGTTTGTGTTTTTGCTTTACGCTCGGGTCAGACTGAGTAGTTCAGCTTTCGAGACTCACCTTTGGAGTTGGAGCTTCGCTTGGAGATCCAGCTATCTATCCAGCTTTCAGATATTCGATGATTCCAGTGATGTATTCTGTTTTGTATCTGATGTATCATGTTACTCTTCCGTGTATCTGGTTTAACTCTGATGTATTTTATATATTCATATAGTAGCTTCATGAACTACTATCTCTTTTATTTCCGCTGCATTTATTACTCTGTGTCTGTGATCTGTGATTATTTATTTACTGTATATGTTCAGTTTTGCCAAATTTAAATTAACAACGCGGTATTTTGAGCAATTCAACTCCGGCATGAGTGTCTACCTATACACTTATAATGGACGCGAATGGTCCAAAATGGCGGGTCGTTACACCACCTATGGCTTTGTATTAAGTATTTATTGGATATGTCGATCCATTTGAGATAGAAAAAAAATATGGCATTGTCGACATATTCAATAGATATTTAAGACAAGGCTATAGATGGTCGCTCCTATCCAGCCCTATTCTCTGCATTAGTAGACAATATTACCCAGTAATACCCTTTGTTAATGTGGGTCTTAGGGTAGGGTGTTATAGCTTGGTATCAGAGCTGAGTTTAGAACAAATTATGATAAATGCGGAACAGAAACACATATTACGAATTTACTATACATCAAAGTGTAATACATGTAACGACCCGTAAATTTTAATGGTTTTAATAACGTAATTTAAACTGAATTTTTGTGAAATTTTGAATAATTAAATTTTGACATGAACATTTGTTATTTGAAATACGTCTATTTAAATGTAGCAAATGTCAGATTTTCGTCAGAAAATATGGAAGTAAATTCTATTGTGTAAGTTTCGGTTTAATTCAGTTAATTTGATGAAAATAAAATGTTTTCAAAATCTGAATGTTTTAGATAATAAAAATGTTTATAACATTTTGAGTAAAACGTAATATTTAGTTTCGCCAAATTTGGACTGCTATTGCTCCGTTTATCTTAATTCCGGCGTTATAGCAGCATTTTCGGTACCGATTATCGAATTTTGATAGGATGGTCGTACCACTCATATTTGTATACCATTTTGATCGTCTCGTCATGCTGATCTCCACAGTATATTTCATTGTCAATTTCGAAGTCCAAGAAATGGCAAAATCTACGGAAACGATTTTCGTATTGGTTCCGCAATTTGGCTTTTGGATTTCCCGTGACCATTCAATTCTCACCTTGTATAAACCAACAGCCTTCATCTTTTGTTATATCCACCAATTCACGCACTGACTTTTATTGTTCCAACTTGTTCTTTATCTACGGATCGTTTCATATGCCTTCTTCCTCATTTCATTCTGCTACTAAGAAAATATTGTTTAACAAAGCTTTTTATATTTATTTATTTTTTCTTCTTTCATTCGTTTGCATGTGCCGTACTCATCTTCTCCCCTGGATCATTGCCACTTCCTCCCCTTCACCAAAAATCAATTCCTGCTACATTCCTCCCCTCCTATTTTCTCCCTCTCCTTTGAAGCCACCCCTTTCTCTTCCTTTTCTCTTTTCCTTAACCAACCCAAGGCTGAAGCCATGCTACTCCTCACCAGCTAATACGGCCTCATCATCTCTCCACCCAGGCGCTAGCTGCCATCTTCCCACCCCTAGCACTGACCACCGTGTTCCGCCGTGTAGGCAACCCAACAACTAAGTGCCAAACCCCACCACTTCCTTGCCTCTCTTCTGCCCTTCAAACCCGTACAACCCATCACCTGCGCCCGACCACGTCCCTGCCCCTTTCACCACAACCCGATCCACCACCCGCCTCTCATCAACCTCCGCCCTACCCAGCCTCACCGGACCACCTCGGCCACCGTGCCTCTTCCTCCCAGGCTAGCGGAAACAACCGAGCCCTTCCTCTTCTTGTTTTAGTGGTTCACGCATATATATATATATATATATATATATATGTTAGTTTTATAAATTATATATATATATATATTGAATTATACATATTCAGTTTATATATGTGTTTCTTTTGCATTGGGTTTTAGAAAATAGCATGATATATCTATTTACAGTACATACAATTACAGTTATATATATGTTATATATATATATATATCAGTTTAGATACATAAATTATATATCTGTTTGGTTTTCAATTATAGTATGGAAGTTTGTTTAAAATTTATGTTATGTTTCAAGGTATATATTTATGTTATATATACTGTTTTATAAATATTGTGTTTAGTATGGATTTTTAAAATGTAAGTATATATGTGATGTCCCTGGCAAACAATAAGCATGGCTTTGCTTATATATATATTGATGTTTATATATATTATATTATTTATATTATAGTATGAAGTGATGGTATATATATATAAGTCCTATATATACTTTGATATGTATGCAGTCAGATTTCCTTGGTTATAGTTTATAATAAAGGTGTTATTTGTTTATTAAAGTACTGATTTCTAAATGGTATAGATATATAAATATATAGATAGTTATCTGTTATATAAGATGCATAAGTATTTTTTATAATCTGGGTATATTGGATTCTATTATTTATAATATGTTAGTATTATATTAGCTTTTATGAAGTGCATTTGGGCTAGTGCAAATTGCTGTTGTTATATATTATATATATACTTTGATTTGATATATATGTGTTTAACTAAAACATTGATCTGAAAATGTATAAGTTGTTTCATATAAAAAGTTATGTAGTATGTTTTGTTTGGATATGGATTGTAACAACTCGCATATTTTACGATTCGTATATTTAAATGTTTAATTTAAATATAGCATCGTTAGTCGGTTTTTAGTCCGAAAAAGTAACTATTCGTAAAAGAACAGTCGAATTAGTGAAAAGTCTATGTGGATCGTGCTATTTGGAAGTGCCTATTTGAAAACACATCCAAACACAAATTCAGATGTCTAAAATGGTTCGTTCAGACGTTTGAAATTGTTCGAGTCAATCCAGAAAGGAAATAGGATAAAATTTCCATTTTCAGACGTCTGAAATAAACGATCCAGACATTTGAATATTGTTCTAGACAACTTCTGTTTTTTCAGATTCAGACGTCTGAATCATTCATTTCAGACGTCTGAATGAGGATTGAAATTGAGATTCAACAATTTGGACTCGAGACTAATTCCATTGAGTTCAAAATGGTGTTTGCGACTTTTTTGAGTATAAACATCGATATGTTTTGAGTTGGGTAAAATTTTGAAGTTTTCAACTAGGGCTTTGGGTTTGGGTTTCAGCCCATCAACCTTCTAATAACCTAACCCTTCATCCAACTCCTCTTCACTCATTTTATTATTTCCTAACACTTAAGCTTTTAGAAAAAATGGAGGAAGAGAAAAAGAATTAGAATTTCTAAGCCCTAATCTTCTTTGCAAATTCAAGTTCTAGCTCCAACATCAAAGAGAAGCTTAAGTAAGCATCCTCTTCGTCTTCTCCATCTCAATCCCTCTTCAATTTTCAGAAATTCCTATAACCTAACTTAGGAAAAACTTCACCTTTGGTATTAGATTGCAGATTCTAGAGGTGGTATTGAAGACAGATCAACCTATTTCTTGTTCTAGAGCTTACCATTTGTGTTTGGGTTTAAAAGGTGAGTTTTTGAACTCACATCTATGTCTATATCTTTAGTAGTGTTAGGTATTAATTCCTAACATCTATTTCTTGTCCATTTGCTTTTGAATTGAATTTGTTTGATGAATATTCCAATTTTGGTGTTTTGAAATCAAAATATATGAAAATCCTTATATGACGTTTGGACATGTTGGTCAGAGAGTATTAGTGAGGCTTTAAGGTTGGGTAGTCGTTTGGCGTCAACCCCTAGCAATTGTCACTCACCCGATCGCTTCCGATATGATTTGGCCATCATTGGTCTAGGCAAAATATTGCCAGAGCTTCAGGTTCAGACGTCTTAATTATTCATTTCAGACATCTGAATCTGCTTGTCTTGGCCCAATTTGCCTATTTTATATGGGTTTCCAATTGTAATCGATTCGTGTTAATCCGATTTGTTGTTATCTTTTATATCAACTTTGATGACTTCTTTTTCGGGACTTTTGAGAATATCCATTTTGATGGATTAGGTATCGAATTCTTTGGATTTGATTCACGTCTTCGAATGTGGATTTTGGTGATTGATTGTTTCTACAATCATTTCTGTGATTTGTCACTTTAAAATATAAACGTTTCTATACTAGTATTAAATATTCAAACCCTTTTTCAAAGATGATTTCAACTCTATTTTTAAATATAAAGCTTGTTTTCAAAACCGTTTTCCAATCTATTAGTATATACAAACCTTTACCTCATTCGTATGAGAAATCTAATAAACGGCTTAGTAAAACAAGTGGTATGAAACGCTTGCGTTCACTTCGTCGGTTAATTCTTGGACTTGTTCGATTGAACTCTTGCGACAATTTTCGAGTGGAAATCTACAATCTGTTCGTAAATATTTGAGTTAAGAAAGTGGTTATGGGACATGAAGCTAAACTCTTATATTTACTAGCTTAGTGTAATCGACACTTCTTGATGATCGATGATGATCATTTTATGGTTTAGACTGGCAATGTGCGATGTCTCTTTGTCCACGTGGGGGACCGTACCCCGATTTATGGAGCTTCGTCTCATTTTTATAGGCTTGCGACCTATAGTTTTATTGGAATTCGGTTCATCGGGCGTTCGCTGTACTACGTCATTGTTCCGTACTATTTGTGTTCAGGTTCATCGGGCATAACGCTGTACTACGTCGTTGTTCCGTATTATTTGAGTTTGGTTCATCGGGCGTAACGATGTACTACATCGATGTTCTGGATTATTTGAGTTTGGTTCATCAGGCGTAACGTTGTACTAAGTCGATGTTCTGGATTATTTGAGTTTGGTTCCTCGGGCGTTGCTGTACTACGTCGTGGCACCGACTCTATGGTTAGCGACCATGGGTTATCGACCCGTTTGTGATACATGTGTTGGTGAGTTTTCATGCTCTCGTTTGTGATAGGCCTCCCTCTTTGTAATTTTTGGATTTCTAGTTGATGATTTCTGGAATTTGTGTTTCACCTCTTTTTGTGATTGGCAATGATATGTTTGTCAATATTTGGGGTTTGGTGAATAAAATAAAGAATATGACATTCTTTTTGGTGCTTTGAGATTCTTGAGATATTGTATGATTTTGTTGTTGTTTAAAGCATACTTGTCACAGTATGACATTATTTTTATCATATGTTTTTGTTATATCTCTACTTATAACTCATTTCTTTAATGATAATTATAGCTAGACTGATCCGTTTATTATTTTCTTATTAAATAATACTCGGGTCAGACCGAGATGTTATAGGTGCTTCTGTTGACTCCTTATCTGGGATCATCTTCTGACTTTTGTCTAACTACATTAGGTTGGTAGTTTTTGTTGTTATACATTTGAGATAGAGATCCTTGATGTATGCATATTCTTTTGTCTAGCACTTGTATCTATTCTTTTGTGATAATGTGGATCTTGTTTGACCACTACTCTGATGTACACTTTTATGTGTTATATTCATATCTATTTCCGCCTTTGAGATATGAACATCTGTGACTGATTTATGTTATGCTTATTTCTATATTTGTTTCCGAAGACCACATAGCCACTGTGTAGTAGCTTTGAGTTTGTATTTGATATGTCAGATTTCCTCTTGAAATAAAATGCATGTTATACTATCTGACATATCGGTACTCACACAAAGCAATTACACAGATGGTCGCTCCTCAACAACCTTATTCTTCGTGCTAGTCGACGGCATTACCCAGTAGTGTTCTTAGCTAGCGTGAGTATAAAGGTGGGGCGTCACATGGATATAAAACATTTGTTTACATATTTATTCAAGTTATATGTAATCAAGTCTAGAATTTTATATTAGAAAATGATATATATGAATCTTAAAGTATAATATGTTGGTTTATATAAGTTTTAAAAATATTGATTTTAAGAAAACAACAACAACAACAATAATAATAATTTTCCATCTATATCAAGCTGATTCGATTTGTTCTCAACGATTCATATTTATCAGCTTTGTTCGTCAAATTCGTGTTAATCTTGCTTTGCTTTGGAATTTGTGCTTGGATTCGTAACTCATCTCATTTTCGTTCATCTCTAGCCTCGAAAGGTGAGCAATCACTCACGATTAACATTCTTATATTTATTAAGTTTGATTTCACTTGAAACGACTATTGAAATATGTTGCTAATTTGAACTGTTAATTATTTAATTGTTATATATGATATGCTACTATCTGTAATTGTTCACCTATGGGATATGACACCATATCCTGTTGTTTATATTATATTGTCACTGATGATATATGCCTGTTATTGATATGTTATATTATTATCATATTTATTCTCACTCTGCAAGTTCCCTATTGGTTTAGAATTCCATATGGATTGAAATGGTACATACCCGAATGATCTTGTAGAATAGAGAAAATCGTTATGGGTTAAAATGGTAAATCCAAACGATTTTCATTTATTTAAAATTTTGGGATTGCGGGTTGAAATGATATATACCCGTAAATATTTAAATTGCGGATTGAAATGATAAATATCCGTATCACTTGACCATAGGATAGAAAATTATATACGGACACCGTTGGTCTATATTTTGAAATTGATTTCCAAAGTTTCGAAAGGAAATATATAGGTTTTAATAAGTATTGATTTCCAAGATGTAATATGTATAAAGGTTATTTTATATATGTCAAAATTTTGATTGGTAAAATTATATGTTTTGGAAATTTTAAATTTATAATTTAGTTTTGAAAATATAATTTTTAAGATTTTACTTATAATTTTATTAATTTAAAAATATATAAAAATAGATTTAATATTAAAATATAAATTTAATAATAAGATTTAATTTAATAAAATTTAATTTAATTAGTATATAATATGTTTAAGTATTTACTTAAATTTAGACTAATATTTTAAAAATATATTTTATAACTTTAATAATAAAGGTTGGGAAGATAAATTAATGTTGACTTGGAATTTAAGTTGGTTAATATTTTAATTTAGGAAAGAATTGATTTAAACTTATTAGCTTTGAGATTTTGAAAAGATATGATTATAACTTGGTTTATAACTTGATTTGATAAAAAGTGATTAAATGAATATTCTCGATTTTGAATAAAATTGAGATTGAATGTTTAATATCAATTTAAATATATAAATTGGGATTTAAATAAATTATTATAAAAATGGTAAAGGGAACAATTTCCAATTTGAATAAATTTAAAGTTAATGTTGAAATATAAATGAAGTTTATATTGTAAATGTCTGAATATTTAAACTTGAATCCTTGAACTTTAAATTGAAATGGTTAAACTGGAATTGATTTAAATTGAATTTTGGAATTTAAGATGATTTAAATTGAATTGCGAAATTGGAGGAAACTAATTTTATTATATAAAGTATTTTAATATATATATATATAAACTATTTTAATTTATAAAGCATTTTAATATATATATACTATTTCAATATCTAAACCGTTTAGGTAGAAACTGTTATTATTTTTAAAGTGTTATGGTTTCAAAAGTGTGATGATCTCAAAAATGTTATGATTTCAAAAGTGTTATGATTCTGAAAGTGTTATAAATTTGAAAGTGTTACGGTTTTGGAAATGAATATTATTAAAAGTGAATAATGATATTGAATTTGATATGATTTTGAAATGAATATGATATTTTGATTTTGTAGTATGAACTATTTGAAAAGAAATGACCACGGTGTGAAATAAGCGTTTGGTTGTTAAAGAGACCGGGATCAGATATTGTCATACTCACTGCCAATACCGAAAACCACTTTAACAACTGTGTACGTGGTGGAGATTCCAGAATGAAGTAGGATGGTTTGGTGATGATTCTATATGGTATTTGCGTAGCCCTGACTCCCGTGAGTCAGCTTGATGTGGCTAAAATAGGAGCTATACCAGGCCAAGTGAGGTCATTCCTCTGATCAGGCATATTTCTTCGATACCATTCTATTGCTTTTGTGATTTGATTGGGTGCACCCTTTGATTTGGCAGTGTGTCATGAGGTGGGCGGTAGTAGCTGCTATGCGTTACCACCAGTCCCGGAGTGCAAATGGTATATCTACCCTGGCATTGCCTCGAGTGCCGTGTCACATGCCTTATCGTGCCTTCTCGAGTTTGTTTTGTACCGTACCTATGTGGTGTCCTCTGGGTAAACCTCTAGTTTACGGAGGAGCGTATGGCATCGTATAGACAACAGGAATATATAAAATGTGTTAAGGGGGATATGAGTAATGCCTTAACGCTATTCTAATACATTTACTTTACTATAGACATATTATAATAGCGTATTGTACTACATAGTAGATAGTTCCACGGATCCTTAGAGGATGGGTATCCCAAACATCCTTTGAGTTACTTGTATTTCAGTTGATATTTCACTTGAGTTGGATTTATTGATATAAGAATGTTAATCCTGACTCGAATGTTTTGTGTTTTTCTTTATGCTCGGGTCAGACTGAGCGTCACAGCTGTAACGACCTGAAATTTTCAACCATTCGCATCCATACATGTCGGATTTGAATTGCTCAAAATATCATATTGTTATTTTTATTTGGCAAAACTCAGCATATACAGTAAATAAAATGATCACAGATCACAGACACAGAGTAATATAACAATAATGCAGTGGAAACAAAAGAATAGTAGTTCATGAAGCTACTATGTATATATATAACAGAGTTAAACAAGATACAACAGAAGTCACGAATACAAAGATGTCTCAATACAATAATCAAATACAAGATCTGAATACGTCACAGGAATCAACTGAGCAACTGAAAGCGGGATAGATAGCTGGATCTCCAAGTGAAGCTCCAACTCCAAAGGCGAGTCTCGAATACTGTATCACTCAGTCTGACCCTAGCGTAAAGCAAAACACAAAACACTCGAGTCAGGATTAACATTCTTATATAAATAAATCCAACTCAAGTGAAATATCAACTGAAATACAAGTAACTCAAAGGATGTTTGGGATAACCATCCTCTAAGAATCCGTTAAACTATCTACTATGTAGTAGTATACGCTATTATAATAATGTCTAATAATAAAGTAAACATACTTTTAAATAGCATTAAGGCTTTACATTTTACACCTTAACACGTGATAGTCCCAATAGTCTATCCAGTATTAGCATACTCCGAGATCGGGGGCTACCCTCAATACTCCACAGGCTACGGGAGAAATCTCAACTCGTAGTAAAGTTCGATATGGTAGGTGACACGGCACAACAAGGCAATGCCAGGGTAGATATACCAATTACGCATCCGGGCTGGTGGAAACGCATAGCAGCCACTACCGCCCACCTCGGAACACACTCCCAATCAAAATCGAATGGTGGTCACCAAATCAATCACAAAGTAATAGAATGGTATCGAAGAAATGCGTCTGATCAGAGGTGCTACCTCATTGGCCCGAGAATCGCTCCTGTTTTAGCCACCTTATGCCAACTCACGGGAGTTGGGTCCACGTATGTACCTCAATAGGAATCATCACCACCATCCTACTTCATTCTGGAATCTCCACCGCGTACACGTTTGTTAAAGTGGTTTTCGGTATCGACAGAGAGTATGCCCATATCCGATCCTGGTCTCTTTAACAACCAATAGTTATTATAACACCGCGGTTATTTCAAAATAGTTTATACTTCAAAACCAAAATATCATTTCCATTTCAAAACCAAATCAATACGATATCATTTTCACTTCAAATATATATCCATTTCCAAAAATCATACCACTTTCAAAGTTATAACGCTTCCGAAATCATAGTCTTTTAAAATCAAAATACTTTGGAAATCACAGCTTTGAAATCATAGCATTTTGGAAATCCTAACACTTTGAAATTATAGCATTTTAGAAATCATAACACTTTTGAAATTATAGTATTTTGGAAATCATAACACTTCCTCTTAAACAGCTTAGATAGTAAATTTAGTATATATAATAAAATGGTTTATAAATAAAATAGTTTATGTAAAATAGTTATAAGTTAAAATAGCTTAAAATAAAATAATTTATATTGAAAATGATTAAAATAGTTTATATTAAAATAATTTATAAAGTAAAATATAAATGGTTTTAGATATATTTTGAAGATACTTCGTATAAAAATAGCTTCCTCAAATTTCACAAATCGATTCAAATCAACTCAAATTCCAAAATTCAAATTTAATCAAATCTCAAATCTTCAATTTCAATTCGATTCAGTTTCTAAATAAACCATTTCAAATTATCGATTTTCAAATACATATTGAACCATAAAATAAGCCATTAAAATTTCAATATATATCAAAGTCAATATGTTCAACAATTCAAAACTAAATTCGATAATTTTATATATATATATATCAAATTCACTTTACTATTATTAGTTTTGAAATATTTACTTAATCATTTCAATAATATCCAAATACAGCTTCAATTTACAAATTTAAATAAACAAAATATCCCATTTAAATTTATAAAAATTTGAAATATTCATTTAAGTCACCTTTAATCAAATTAAAGTTATAAAATCGTAGATTCAAAATTTCAAATTTAATAAATTTCAAATCAAACTTATTTAAGTAAAATTCTTAAGTAAAATAAAATTTCAAATCAATTTCAAATCATTATAAACTCTATATCTGAAAATATAGATATTAAATAAATACTTATATATCAACTTTATTAAATCAACTTTAATAAATCTTTAAAATCAATGTTTATTAAAACCATATATTTCCTTTCAAAATCATAGAAATAACTTTCAAATATTTATATATAAACCAACGGTGTCTGTATATAATTTTCTATCCTATGGTCAAGTGATATGGATATTTATCATTTCAATCTGCAATTTAAATATATATACGGGTATATATCTTTTCAACCCGCAATCCCAAATTCAATTAAATGAAAATCGCTTGGGTTTATCATTTCAACCCATAACGATTTTCTCCTATTCTACAAGATCGTTCGGGTATGTATTATTTAAACCCATAGTGAATTCTATACTAACAGGGAACTTGCAGAGTGATAACAGATATGATAATAATATAACAACAGTAACAGGCATATATCATCAGTATAAATAACAGATAATGGTGTCAGATGTCACAAGTGAACAGATACAGATAATGGCATATATATAACAATGTAAATAACTAACAATAGCATATTTCAATTGACGTTTCAATTGAAATCAAATTTAATAAATATAAGAACGTTAATCTGAGTGATTACTCACCTTTCGAGGTTGGAGAAATTTGACAATGAAATGGGTTACGAATCCAAGCACGAATTTCAAAGCAAAGCACGATGGGCACAAGCTCGACGGACAAGTTGATAGATAAGAAATCGATGAGAATAAATCAAATAAATTTCTGATATTAACAGAAAACATATACATTATTATAATATAAATTTCCCTTAAAACTAAGATTCAATTTAAGAATACATATACATTTCTTTCTCCAATACTAAAATTTAAACATATATATTAGAACCAATATATATATATATATATATCTCAAGATCATTATAAGAGTTAAAGTACATACTAAAATATATATACGTACAACTGGATATAACTTACACATGTATAAAGAAAAACAGAACAGATTATACTTAGTAAACTAATATAAAATCAGATTATATAAATTATATATAAACTTTATATAATAGATAAACATACATCTATTTATATATATTCAATATATTATATATAAATTTAAAGCCAACCCAAACTTACAAATATAACTCACTGATACAATATATATTCATAAACTAATATCTCTAACTATTATATAAACCTGTATAGATGTAACGACCCGTATTTTTACGGATCGAATGTTTGTAAAACAGTTGTATTACGTTGTTAGTGTTGTTAAGTCATTCAGAGGTTAAGACGTCTAGAAGTTAAGTCGTGCAGTAGCTTAAGTCGTGGAGCGACCTAAAGAAGTTTGCGGCTTAAGAAGGGTAGATGACTTAAGGAATTGACCGACTTAAGAAGGGTAAACGACCTATGGAAATCAGCGGCCTAGGTGAGCGACTTAAGGAGGATAGGTCGGCAACGACCTAAGGAAGTGGGTGGTAGTAGTTGGCGACTTAAGGAAATGAGAAACCTAAGCGGGTTAACGACTTAAGGAAGTTAGGTCGTAAGCGACTTAAGATAGAATGCTTAAGTCGTTATAGTTAGGTCGTTGTGACCCTGCGTATAGATAGGTCGTTAGACGACCTAAAAGTGTTAAGTCATATCCCAGTTAAGCCGTTAGGTCGCGTAAGGACTTAAGTCGTTAGGACTTGGCTTAGTGTTAGGTCGTAAGACCCTGTGTGTGTAGTTAAGTCGTGTAAGGGCTTAAGCAGTTAAGTCGTTAGGTCATGTACAGTTAGGTCGCGACTTATGATAAGTCGTTAAGTCGCATCTCAGTTAAGTCGTAGGTCGCGCATTAATGTTGAGGCTTAGGTCGTTGGGTCATTAGGTCGCGCACGTGAGATCTGTTAAGTCGTAAGTCGTGAGATCTGTTAAGTCGTAAGTCGTGCGATCTATTAAGTCGTAAGTCGTGAGGTTTTTATAAGTCGTGGGCGACTTAAGGAGCGGACGACCTAAGGATTCAACCTATAAATACACGCCCTTGCCTCACTTTTTGGGATCCGGATTTTGAAGCGACGAAGTCCTGCCATTTTGAGAGCTCGAGTTCTACACTTCTTCACTTCTCTTCTCCACTTTAATCTTGTGATTCCTTCCATCCAAATTGAAGATCAAATCGAAGATCCAAGAGCTTAGATTGAAGATCTACATTCTTCGAAGAGAGATTTCATCGTTTGAAGCGGAATTTTGATAGATCGAGTTAGATCCTTCGCTGTCCAGATCTGAAGTGTGTTGCTTTTGAGGTGTTTAGGTGATTTGGTGAGTGGTGGTTATCTCTTACACGGATCCAAAGGAGTATATCGGATTGATGGCTTGATTTTGTGTTAAATAGTGATTTCCATGCATTTTCGTAAACTTAAGCATAGATCCATTGTTCATGATGATATGACATCCATTTTACTACATGTTAATCTATGCAGGTTCATTCATCAAGTTGTAGAGATAGTGCTCATGTTTCATGCTTGTTAGATTTGGACTCTTTATTTACAAAATTGCCATTATTGTTATAATTGTTTATTAGATCATGTTTGTATGCTTGATTACTTGGATTAATGATTGACTTGATTGATTGTTATAAATTAGTTGATTGATGATTTGATTTGGACAAGATGGTCGAAGATGATTCAAAAGCTAAGGGAAAGGCTCTTGAATTGGAAAAGCTGCTCGTGGCATATGTGGTGGATGATGGAGCTCATATGGATAGATTTGATGATGTTGATGTTGAGATGAGGCTTTGCTATGATGAGATGAAGCGAGGCATGGTATGAGATAGCCTTGGTTTAATCCAGACGGTATCATTCCAAGCATGTTGATAACTCGGTGAAATGGTTCGGGTTTGAGGATAATGGTTTGCTCGAGAGGCTCTTGAGCTAGTATGGAATTAGTCGTCGAGGAGGATGAGTAGAAGGCTGAGGTTTCATCGTTATTGAAGGTTCTAGCAGACTCAAAACAAGAGTACGCTGGGCAGATTCGATAGTCCCTAAAGACTATGATTGTAGTCGAGTAATCTGGCCAGATTCGATAGTCCTAGGCACGGGCTGCGACGACGTGCGGAGTTCTGTCTAGAACCGCGGTTGCCATTAACCCTTGACGGATGGCTGAAAGAATGTGTCGGTCATTCAATTAATGGTGGTATCGAAGCAAAGATAACAGTGATAGCCAGAGTCATGGATGTTTGGTTGTATCGTCATTCGTTCTCAAGAGCAATGTTTTCTGGGTGCTTATTTGATCTTGGTTTAGGCCTTGGGGTTTTGTACTTGGAAAATGTTGACCTTGACTCGAGTGATAATTGCTTTACTTTAAATGTCTGCTTTGCTATGTTTACTTCTGCTTAGTGTGTCTGGGGGCTATCACTGTAGAAAGAGGTGGAGTGGGAGGGTTGGATTCCTATTCCTTTTACCTTTATGCTCTTTTGGTATGTTGTTAGTTAATTTACCGCTCACTAAGACTGTTGTCTGACTCAAGGTTTTATGTTCAACTCTTATTACCTTGGGCTGTTCATCCATTTTGGGATGGGCAGACTAGGTAGTAGGTGACAGGTGCTGTTCTTAGTTTCCAACGATGCTGATGACGAAGACGAGCTGGAGGCTTGCATATTATTCTTACTATATGTACTGGATGTTCCGCTGCTTGTATAATTCTCTGAGTGATATGTAGTGAGGCTTGATGTATTGACTATTCAGATGTTTGTATTCAACTATTATGAAGCTTAATTGATGAGATTCTATTTTGTGAAACTTCACTATATATATTCTCTATTGTATTTTATCCATGCGCTGTGAGTAATACGATAGATTCTGCTGTTTTAACTTAACCTTGGCAATCGTCCATGGCTGCCTGGCACACTTTACAGCGCACTATTTCTATGTTTAGTGCAGGGGTCATGGGCGGTCGTCACAATAGAAAACTAATATATAAGTATATATATATATATCACAGATCACAGACACAGAGTAATATAACAATAATGCAGCGGAAACAAAAGAATAGTAGTTCATGAAGCTACTATGTATATATATAACAGAGTTAAACAAGATACAACAGAAGTCACGAATACAAAGATGTCTCAATACAATAATCATATACAAGATCTGAATACATCACTGGAATCAACTGAGCAACTGAAAGCAGGATAGACAGTTGGATCTCCAAGTGAAGCTCCAACTCCAAAGATGAGTCTTGAATACTGTATCACTCAGTTTGACCCGAGCGTAAAGCAAAACACAAAACACTCGAGTCAGGATTCACATTCTTATATAAATAAATCCAACTCAAGTCAATTATCAACTGAAATACAAGTAACTCAAAGGATGTTAGGGATAACCATACTCTAAGGATCCGTTAAACTATCTGCTATTTAGTAGTATACGCTATTATAATAATGTCTAATAATAAAGTAAACTTACTTTTAAATAGCATTAAGGCTTTACATTTTCCACCTTAACACGTAATAGTCCCAGTAGTCTATCCAGTTTTAGCATACTCCGAGATCGGGGGCTACCGTCAATACACCACAGGCTACGGGAGAAATCTCAACTCGTAGTAAAGTTCGATATGGTAGGTGACACGGCACAACAAGGCAATGCTAGGGTAGATATACCAATTACGCATCTGGGCTGGAGGAAACGCATAACAGCCACTACCGCCCACCTCGGAACACACTCCCAATCAAAATCGAAGGGTGGCCACCAAATCAATCACAAAGTAATAGAATGGTATCGAAGAAATGCGTCCGATCAGAGGTGCTACCTCATTGGCCCGAGAATCGCTCATGTTTTTGCCACCTTATGCCAACTCACGGGAGTTGGGTCCACGTATGTACCTCAATAGGAATCGTCGCCACCATCCCACTTCATTCTGGAATCTCCACCACGTACAGAGTTGTTAAAGTGGTTTTCGGAATCGACAAAGAGTATGCCCATATCCGATCTCGGTCTCTTTAACAACCAAACGTTATTATAACACCGCGGTCATTTCAAAATAGTTTATACTTCAAAACCAAAATATCATTTCCATTTCAAAACCAAATCAATACGATATCATTTTCACTTCAAATATATATCCATTTCCAAAAATCATATCACTTTCACAGTTATAACGCTTCCAAAATCATAGTCTTTTAAAATCAAAATACTTTGGAAATCACAGCTTTGAAATCATAGCATTTTGGAAATCCTAACACTTTGAAATTATAGCATTTTGGAAATCATAACACTTTTGAAATTATAGTATTTTGGAAATCATAACACTTCCTCTTAAACAGCTTAGATATTAAATTTAGTACATATGATAAAATGGTTTATAATTAAAATAGTTTATGTAAAATAGTTATAAGTTAAAATAGCTTAAAATAAAATAATTTATATTGAAAATGATTAAAATAGTTTATATTAAAATAATTTATAAAGTAAAATATAACTGGTTTTAGATATAGTTTAAAAATACTTCATATAAAAATAGCTTCCTCAAATTTCACAAATCGATTCAAATTAACTCGAATTTCAAAATTCAAATTTAATCAAATCTCAAATCATCAATTTCAATTCGATTCAGTTTCTAAATAAACCATTTCAAATTATCGATTTTCAAATACATATTGAACCATAAAATAAGCCATTCAAATTTCAATATATATCAAAGTCAATATATTAACCATTTCAAAACTAAATTCGATAATTTTATATATATATATATATATATATATATATCAAATTCCCTTTACTATTATTAGTTTTGAAATATTTACTTAATAATTTCAATAATATCTAAATACAGCTTCAATTTACAAATTTAAATAAACAAAATATCCTATTTAAATTTATAAAAATTTGAAATATTCATTTAAGTCACCTTTAATCAAATTCAAGTTATAAAATCGTAGATTCAAAATTTCAAATTTAATAAATTTCAAATCAAACTTATTTAAGTAAAATTCTTAAATAAAATAAAATTTCAAATCAATTTCAAATCATTATAAACTCTATATCTGAAAATATAGATATTAAATAAATACTCATATATCAACTTTATTAAATCAGCTTTAATAAATCTTTAAAATCAATGTTTATTAAAACCATATATTTCCTTTCAAAATCATAGAAATAACTTTCAAATATTTATATATAGACCAACGGTGTCTGTATATAATTTTCTATCCTATGGTCAAGTGATACAGATATTTATCATTTCAGTTTGTAATTTAAAAATATATACGGGTATATATCTTTTCAACCCGCAATCCAAAATTCAAATAAATGAAAATCGCTTGGGTTTATCATTTCAACCCATAACCATTTTCTCCTATTCTACAAGATCGTTCGGGTATGTATCATTTCAACCCATAGTGAATTCTATACTAACAGGGAACTTGCAGAGTGATAATAGATATGATAATAATATAACAATAGTAACATGCATATATCATCAGTATAGATAACAGATAATGGTGTCAGATGTCACAGGTGAACAGATACAGATAATGGCATATATATAACAATGTAAATAACTAACAGCAGCATATTTCAATTGACGTTTCAATTGAAATCAAATTTAATAAATATAAGAACGTTAATCTGAGTGATTACTCACCTTTCGAGGATGGAGAAATTTGACAATGAAATGGGTTACGAATCCAAGCATGAATTTCAAAGCAAAGCACGATGGGCACAAGCTCGACGGACAAGCTGATAGATAAGAAATCGATGAGAATAAATCAAATAAATTTCTGATATTAACAGAAAACATATACATTATTATAATATAAGTTTCCCTTAAAACCAAGATTCAATTTAAGAATACATATACATTTCTTTCTCCAATACTAAAATTTAAACATATATATCAGAACCAAAATATATATAACATATATATTAGAACCAATATATATATATATATATATATATATCTCAAGATCATTATAAGAGTTAAAGTACATACTAAAATATATATACATACAACTGGATATAACTTATACATGTATAAAGCAAAATAGAACATATTATACTTAGTAAACTAATATAAAATCAGATTATATAAACTATATATAAACTTTATATAACAGATAAACATACATATATTTATATATATTCAATATATTATATATAAATTTAAAACCAACCCAAACTTACAAATATAACTCACTTATACAATATATATTCATAAACAAATATCTCTAACTATTATATAAACCTGCATAGAAAACTAATATATAAGTATATATATACAGGTCGAACTTATTATGTTTACAACTAATAGATTGTAAAAATCCTATTATACAAACTTAATATACATACCCACATCTAATTCTATAGACAAACCTTATAATCGATATAAACATACAGTAGCTTATGAGCTACCAGATATATAATATATATAAAACTGGAATTTACCCATCAAATATTATAACTAAATATAAACAGCAAACACAAATTGTAAGCAAAACTGTATAATAAACTTAGAATAAAATATATAATATATGTAACAACATAATAGTGCAGTTATAAAAATAGCCTATACAACAACAAATGAAACTGTTAACGACTTATACATATTTTTTTATAAAACTGAAAAAAAATGCAAAACAGAGAAACCAATAGCTTGTATAAAATATACTAATCATATTAAGACTATAACCATATATATACGAACTCATATAATCAATATAAACTATATATATTCTTACTTATATATACACAGCTTATAAAAATAAACTTTAATAAAATTTACATTATGTAACGACCCGGCTTTTTCTCCATAGAAAAAGTCGGATCATCATGAAGAAAGAAAGGGATAGAAGAAGAAAGGATAGAAAAGAAGAAACAACAACACAAAAGAATCTCACAGCGGAAACGAACAAAATATATTATATCACATAAATATTTCATAGTATCATATACAACACTTATCAGAGTTACATAGATTACATCATATACTAGACAGTTATAAACATCTGTCTAGTTATTACATCTCAATACAAACAAAGATCTAAACAAGATCAACACAGCGGAAACTACTATCTATATCTACAACGCTGAAGCCTCCTGCTCCATTGCTCCTCCACAATTCGTCAAGGCTAACCTGAATCCCTTGGCTACTCGTAAAAATTTGAGTACCCAAGAGTTTATAAAACAGAAATAAACAACTTGGGTCAGACATGGGTCTGGTGTGAGTAAACGGTTTAAAATTGTTTAACTTCAAAACCCTTTTGAAAACAAAGGTATCACGTAAGACTTCCCACACATAAACATGGAAAAGTTTTTACCTTACGCTAACCAAAACACTTGATAGGAAATCCAGTTATATTATAATAGGGTCTAGGGTTTTCAAGTAAAATACAGAAATAGCTGAAATGCTTACATCTCACATTCCAACATAGTTGGGCACAACTAATACGTACGGCACTTATTGGAGTTTGGATTCCATACAATGGCAGGGCTACCGGGGTACCGCCCGTCACAGTACGTGGCCTAGATCACCGTACCGAGGATCACTCCCAATCCCCTGCAACACAAGGCCGGAACATCCCTTACTGGATAATTCCCGCACAAGATACCTCACGGTTGGGATCAGCAACCGCACACACTAAGACGAAATAAGAAGGGACTTCTAGACGGAGGTAATCTTGTCCTACTTGGGTGCTACCCACTAACCTTGCTGCACCTCCCCTGTTTTAGCCATTCCCGGTTTGTGAGGCTTGAGGTCACGATTACCTTTAAAAAAAGAACACATCACTTAGAATGCTCATCGTCCACCTGACGATGTGCTGAAAGCATTCAATCCATACAAGTTCGTTCCGGGTTCGAATGAAACCGAAGGCATTATCTCGTTACACTCGTTTTGGAATCACCCTCAGAGTTAACGACAATAACCCTTGCACTCTGAATCTTCATCTTCACTTGATTCACGACCTATCGTTAATTTGGATCGATGTGGTATTCGGGTCTCCAGACCTGGAAATCCGGTATACGGAAACCCGATCCCGGTCTCATCGAAATCCAAAACGTATCTTTTAAGGCCAAGTTGTTTTAAAGGTTAAAACAATTCAATTCATTATCTTTATACACATAGAAAGATAATTCACAATAGATAATCAACATTATCAGATAATCCATATTATCATCACAATTCAACTAAACATCCATATCATACAGCATATATCTCATCAGAGATATCAATCCATGTCAAGTATCCAATTCTAACACCCATTCATAAGTAATGATTTATATCATCTTAAATTAATTTAAATTGAATTAAATTAATTACTTCATTTTATAAATCCATCTTACTTAACCATTAATTAATTACAATCAATTAATTAATTATCCTCTAATAATTCATTTCAATTAATCATCTTTGATTAATTATCTTTTAATTACATCCAAGTAATTTATCCTCAATTAATTACTTAAATTAATTATTCTTAACCACTTATAGTAATTAACCTTTAATTACTTCATTAATTAATTAACTAAAATTAATTAACTTAATCAACTATAATTAATTACATTAATCCTTAATTAATTACATTGATTAATTACTTCATTTATTAATTATTACTTAATTAACCAATCTTAATTACATCATTAATTATATTAATTAATGATCCTTAATTACAACTTAATTATTAATTACTTAATTAAATTAATTACATTAAGTAATTAATCTTTAATTAAACAACATTTATTAATCACTCTTGATTAATCTTCAATCAATAATTAACTACCCTTAATTACTTTCATTAACTAAATTAATTATTCCTTAATTAATTATCCTTTAATTAATCCCTTGATTAATTATTAAAAGTACTAACTCAAATTACTTTTATTAAACCACCTTTAGTTAATTATATTATTTTTTTTTTTTTTTTTTGGCATGGCCGACGGGGTTGAATGGTCCCCTACCATTTTATTGAAGCACTAGGGAGACAAATACAGACATAAGCAAACGCTTAAAGAAAAACAACGAGGGAACATAGTGCAACAATCACTGGAAAAACGAAAAGAAAAAATAAAAATACATGCGAAAACTAAGAAGAAAGCGAGAAGGCATGCAAGATACCAGGATCATAAGTGAAACGAAGCATCTTGATGCCATCACGGATAACATTCATAATCCATGCATGAAGCAAAGGACCATTCCTGGCATTTTCAGACTTGAATACACGCACGTTTCTCTCAGTCCACACTGCATGTATAAAACATTTGAGAATGCAGGTGAATATTCTCTTATTAGAGCTCTTAATACCAGTAGCATTATATATAGCATTCCATTCAACTCTATTATCTTGTCTCACATCAGTACGCCCAATCCTATTCATGACAATGATCCAAATAGCTTTTATCATATCACATTCAAAAAATAAATGCTCCACCGTTTCGGGGAGGTCATCACAGAACAGGCACTGGATAGGGACCGCAAAACCTATACTATTCAGTTTCACACGCGTATGAATTCCGCGGTTCAACACTTTCCAGAGCATCATATTTTGCCTTGCATTATTATCATTGTGCCAAATCTTTCTGTACCAAATACAGTTAGGCATGTCATCAGTATGAGTTAAATGGTGATAAATATCAGCAATTTTGCACCCCTTCTTGTTACGGTTCCATGTTACCATTACATCAGAAGGAACGTTATAATTGTACTGACGAATTTGGTTCCAAAGACATTGTATTCTCTGATTAGAGGAATTAGTCAAGTTTGTCACATCTCTCACTTTTGCTTGAAGTGGAATACCAGATTGAAGGATCTCAGCATGCGTCAGCTGTCTGCGAAGAATAAATCCTCTTTCCAACCATGGGTCATCCCAGAAGGATGTATTGTATTGCGGAGAGCTGCTGAACTGAATCAAAGGCAGGAATGATTCAATAAGCTTGTAAATAGATTGCCATGTCCAACTCATATTTTGCGGTCTGTACAATGACCATAAACATTTTCCTTTAGTGACATGCTTTCTGGACCAATCAGCCCACAAGCTAACTTGAGAGTTAAAGAACGTGTCCACATGCTTGGCGAAGGCAGCTTTGTTCCATATCGACATATTAAGAATGCCGAGTCCTCCCTTTCTAATCGCTCGTTCAGTTTTTGAGAATCGAATAGGAGCGACATATCTTCCAACCGTCGAGCCAGTCCACAAAAATTTCATGAATGCAGAACGTATCATCTTAATTAACTTGGCCGGCATAACAAACATTCTCGCCCAATACACTTGCATAGCACAGATGACTGACTTTATAAGAGTCACTCTACCCGCTTGACTGAGATTTCTAGTAGACCAACAGTCCAATTTAGAGATTATTCTGTCGTATAATGGAAGGCATTGATTCATAGTTATTTTCGAGGTAGTGAGAGGGAGGCCCAAATAAGAAATGGTACTCCTGTTGTTCGATAGACCAGAAATTGATTCGATTTGCAAGATTGCTTCCGGACCAACACCCGCCAATTTGATGTCAGATTTTGACAAGTTAATTTTTAAACCTGTCATGTTGTAGAACTGCTCAAGTGTTTGGAATATAGACCTTATAGTATTCATATCAGGATTGCAAAAGATGACCAAATCATCAGCAAACATTAACGATGTGATCAGGGGATCTTTGCATTTGTGATGAACTTTAAACCTGCCTTGTCCTATCTGTCTGATCAACAACTGAGTAAGAAGCTCCATAACAGTGATGAATATATATCCGGAGACAGGATCACCTTGCCTAATCCCTTGCCTGCTACTAAAAAATCCCGCACATGACCCATTAATGACTATTGAATATTTAGGGGTAGACATACACTCATAAATCCAAGCAATAAAATGAGGGGGGAAATTCATATAACCCAATATTCGAACGACACTATCCCATTGGAGCATATCAAACGCTTTCATAATATCTAACTTCAACATAGCCTTCGGCGGAGAATTCTTACGCATATAACCACTGAGCAGTTCATGGGATAACAAGATATTATCAAGTATATTTCGCCCAGGCAAGAAGGCTGCCTGATTTCTGGAAATAACAGCGGGGAGAGTTTTTTTCAGCCTAACAGCTATAATTCTCGAGATGCATTTGTAAACTGAATTGCAGCATGATATAGGACGAAAGGAATTAACATCAGTAGCATTTAACACCTTCGGGATGAGAGCAATATTCGTATAATTAAAGGAATTGATTATTTTTGCCTTTTTAAAAAATAACTTAATCGCATTGCAAACGTCAGTAGACACAAAGGACCAGCAAGTAGTAAAAAAGAACGCGTTCAAACCATCAGGGCCACCGCTAGAATTTCTATTCAGAGAAAACATGGCTTGACGTATTTCATCATTGGTTACCTCTTCGCACAACAAGGCGTAATCAGATTCACTAATTCTAGGAAGAATATCAGAAGGAATAGAATCAATGGAGGGAAGAAAATTTTCCTTGTTGCCATACAGACCGGAGAAGTGATTAATAAATGCCCGTTGAATGCCATCAGGCGAAGTATGCTCATTTCCATTCGAATCGACAATGGACGCGAATGAATCATTATTGTGTTTTTTCCTCAAGGAAGCATGGAAGAAAGCATTATTTTTATCTCCTTTTTCTCGCCACTCAATTCTGGCCTTCTGCCTGATCATATCATTTTCTTTAACAAGAGCGTCGAAATACTGCTGTGAAAGATCACTTTCAAGTTGAGGGAGGGCAGCATTATTAACATCAAGTATCATAGCTCTTTGAACTTCCTCAAGCTTGGTTTTAATCTCAGTACTTTGTTTGCTCCCTTGACCGAATTTTCTGACTGACCATTCTTTCAAAGCGCTCTTGATCTCCTTTATTTTTTCCTGCAAAACAACCATATGATTACCATACTTAGGCGTATTCCATGCAGCAATAGCAATATTTAAGAAATCAGGTTCATGCACCCATATATTAAAAAATTTAAAACTTGTTTTTCCTCTCGTGTCTGCATGACGGAAATGGATGATTTGAGGAGAATGATCGGAAAGGAGGGGAGGGGGAAGGAGATTATAAAGGAGGGGCCATTTGTCGAAGGTGACAAGGTTACAAAAAGCGTGATCAATTCGAGAGAAGGTTCTACAACCCTCTTTCCTTTTGTTATTCCAGGAAAACTGCATGCCCATCGCCTTGATAGGAATGAGATCAGCATTACTTAGAGTGGTAGCAAGGGGTCTTATTTCATTTAGAGAAAGGGGGTTCCCGCCTATTCTGTCAGAGAGGGAGAAACAACAGTTGAAATCTCCAAGAATAATCCACGGATGAGATGATTGTCTAAGGAAGGGAATGTCATTAAGCAGGGACTGTCTGGAGGTAACATTATTATGGCCATACACGAACGAAATGTAAAAGGATGAATGATCAGAAAGGGAGATGGCATGACAATGAATCAACTGAGGAGTGGAAAGGATGGGATTGAGACGGACTAGATCAGAGTTAAAAATTATCATAATTCTACCATACGGAGCCTCGTCGAGGTTATGGAGAAGCTTCCATGCCGAGTTGATATAGTTAGCTGCATTTTTAGTTAACTCAAGATTCAGCTTGGTTTCAAGAATGGCAAGAATACACAGTTTGTGAGTGGAGATAAGTTTTTTACATTGGTCGAGTTTAATTACATGGTGGCCTCCTCTAATGTTCCAGGCACCAATGGCTGTCATCATAGTGGATACTCAAGGGAGTTGAGCATTTCAGATTTCATTTTCCTAGTCACTGCTTGTTTGGAGGACAAGTAGTTAGGAATAGATGCAGACAGGGGAGTGACAGCATTTTTTGTTGAGTTATTGTCATTGGGGGTGGTTGCATCTAGACTGGGGAGGGTAATTGGTTTAGAGGGCGAAGCTGTAGCAGGAGGGGGTGGTTTGTAAGCTAGAGGAGGAGTGATTTTGGAGTAAGGGTGTAATTGTGTGGAGTTGATGGTTCCTGAGGCTGTTTCACGTATGGGAATCGAATGTGCATGGGGCATGCATGCATAAGATTGCATGGGTTCAGATATTTGATTAAGGGGAGGTATAATTTTAGAGTTAGGGTGTATGTGAGTGGAGTTGTTAATGTCAGAGGCTAAATTGGGGATTGGGTGTGCATGGGGCGTGCAGTCATAGGCATGCATGGGATCTGCAAACTGCACAACAACCTGACTTGAATTTAATGAGTTATCCTTCTTGCAATTTTTGCCTTTCTTCTTTCTTGGATTAGCAGGGGATTTATTATCTTTGACCATACTTTTATCTTCATTAACGTTGCCAATTATCGCATCAGCAACTTTAAAATCCAATTCAGTTTTATCTACTTTCAACTGGCCACCAAGGACAGCATTTGGAGTATTATTCTTGAATTCCAAACTATTCATGCATTTTTCGTTATTACTACATAAAAGAGTATCTTCAGGAATGCTTCCAGCAGCACTTCCACATAACCCCATCTCATCATTATCACTTAAACTTTCATTGTTTTCGTTGACCATCAAAAGGGCATCATATCTGTTGCTTACAATAGAATTGAGATTGTCCACAACCACTTTATTCCTTTCAGACGCACTCTTATTTTCTAGGAGGGAATCTACAGTTTGACTCGAGTTGCGACTCTTATTTAACTCACTGATTACACTCAGACCAGTTGCTATATCGACCATGGTCCCCTTTTCTTCCACTATTTGTTCTCTATCTCCATACTCTTCAATTTCACCCTCTTCCAATTGGATATTGCTTTGGTCATAGTTTTTATCGCCTAAGTTTTGCTCTTCCTCAACACTGTCTTTTTGCGTAATGTACTCATCCTTCTCATTCTGATTAGTTCCTATTGGAGTTTTCCTTGACTTGATAGCATAAATCTTGTTATATCTTCTAACTTTAGTCCATGCATTACCAGTTTTCCCTTGATATTTGGGGACATGCTCTTGGTATTTTTCTTTGTCTCTGCTCTGAGTTGTCTTCACTTTTCTTACATCAACAATTTTCGTTTCATCAGGAACCATTTTATCACATTTTTCCGTGGTATGGCCAAATTTTTTGCATGTGACACAAATGTCCGGCTTCCACAGATATTGAACATATATTTTTTGATACCCACCTTCTACCAACTTGACCATAAACTCATTCACTAATTCCTTATCTGGTTTAATCTCAATTAAACATTTAGCATAACTTAATCTTTCCTGTCTCTCAGTCATTTCATCCATACACAGTAGTTTTCCCAAGTGACAACACACCCAATTAATTCCTAGCGGTGACCAAGCATAGATGGGAAGATTATAAAGATGCACCCAAACGGGGACTGATGTCACAGCACCACTGACATTACTAATAGCAGCATCATAAGGTTTAATTATAAACAGTTTATTATTCATGATAATTGGGTCACTCTGAAGGATTATATTTCTGTCTTCAACACATGAGAAGGAGAATAAAAATATAGTACCATCAGATTTCACTGAAACAGACCCTTTTAGCTTCCAAATCTTCTTGAGTCTCTGAATAACAGCAGTATAAGATAATGGTTGATCTAGGAAGAAGCCTACAATCATATCATTCCAAATTTTGGCTCCAGCCTCAATAATATCAGTTGATGGAACTAAGGCACCATTATCATAAACTGGAACAAGATCAACGGGGACGTACTTCCCAGCGTTCCTAGGTTTACGCTTAAAAAGAGAAGTCCATACACGTTCATCCCGAGGAGACAAAGGATCAGCAGGATGGCATCCAACAGCGGAGGGTTGAGGGTCATGGATGATAGGCAGAATGACAGGTGAAGTCTGTGGAGGGTCCGGGGGGGCAGGTGGATGGACCGGAGGAGGAACAGATTCATCTAAAGGACAGGTTGTTGGGCTCGATGATGAGAGGATAGGGGATGGTTTGATGACAGGGGAGACAAGGGAGGGGGGTACGGGAGCAGACATGACGGGAGCGACCTTTAGTTAATTATATCCCCTAATTAACTTTAATTACTTTTCTAAGTAATTTATACTTCCACTAATTACCTTTAAGTAATTATCAAATCACCCAGTGATTATCCTAAATTAATTTAAACAAAATTAATTTAACTTATCAAATTAATTACCTTAAGTAATTACTTTAATTACTTTATTAAGTAATTTACTTAACCAATTTTTAATTAACTAATTTATCTAGTTAATTATCAAATTTAAACATTAATAGTTAATTATTTAATATTCTCTAATTAATGATCTATCATTAATTTTTAACAATTCATTATTTAAGTAATTAAACTTAAATCAACATTATTAATTACAAATTAATTAATTCTTAAATACCATTTAATTAATTTCTAATTACTAAATTAATTACCTAATTAATCTCTTAATCATTTGATTTATTAATTTACTTATCATTTAATTAATTAACATTGAATTAATTAATAAATTAAATTAATAAATTATTCTTTAATTACTTTATTAATTTAATTGAATCTTAAATCATTAAACATTAATTACTTTCTAAATTAAAGTATTTACCTTCCATCTACTTTAATTATTATTAACCAAGACTTTAAAAGATTTAACTTTAATATCTTTTCTTTTAATTCATTTTAAATTAAAAGATTCAAAATAAATTACAATTTAACTTTAACCAATTTTAAATCAGATTTACAAAATCTTCTTAAATTCAAATGTTAAGAAACACTTTAACATATATGAAAGAAATTTATAAGATTTTTAAATCAATTTATTTAAATTCAAAATCTTTTTAAAAATATTTTTAACAACTTAAATTTGTTAAAACATTACAAATTTATAAACTTATTTTATCTTAAGCTAGAATACAAACTAACTTGAATCCATACTTTATATTTGATTTAAAACTGTGTTTTAAAAACCTGCTTTATATTTTAAACTTAATTTAAATTTTTAAAAACCCTGACTGGTTTAAAAACTGCAATCTTAAAAGACCCGAGACCATCACACTTGCTTCGAGTAAAAACTGGAAAACCCCGAGTTCCCTTCGAGTTTTCCTTCCCCTGTTATTTTAAAACTTTGTCAAGTAAAAATTTAAACAGTTTAGCCCACGCGAGTCTCCCCGAGCCATCCCCAGTTTTCACGAGGATGTTTTCGAGTAAATCATCATCTTCTCGAACCAAAAAGCAACCTAGGCTCCAAGTATCTCGTGCACGTGCACAAGCGAGTTGATCGCCTCCGACCATCCACGGTAACCTCCACAAGTCGACGCTCACCCTAACACTAAAACCCAATCACCAAAGCTTCGAACTAACTTCGCCATCGAATTCGAACAACTCGATCACAACCTGGAAACAGACCCAAACCTGGAAACTTCCTCGAACTCACTCCTCCGATCGCCTGAGCACCAGAACCTCTGACCACGTCTTCATCATCCATCGAGCTGCCGATTCCCAGAGTTCAGATGAACTCGATCACCTCTGGACGTCGTGACGAACGTATTTCCCAACCTCACTAAAACTAGGGTTATAAACTTCCCTGATCAAATCCCTTCGCCACAATGCTTTTCACCATCATCAGATAATTTTCTACAACTCTCCGATCATCACTCTATCTCCAGAGAAGATCACGATCTTCCAGATTTCATTGATCGCCAGATTTTCATCATTTTCCCATTTCCGTTCAAACTAGCATATCTCACCATTTATAAATCTAAAAATTTTGATTTCTCCTCTAAAAATCATTATTTAGTTTAAAGATTCAATTTATAATCCTGGAATGTTAAATTATCATCTTTGAATTTTATTCAAAACTTAAACTTCCCTGTTCCTTTTTATTTACAGAGTAGTTTTCTTTTTATTTTAACTTAATAAAAATTTAGACTCTAATCCATGATTTAACAAACAAATATAGTTTGAATTCTAAGTCCTATCAGGGATTATAACAAGAGGAATTAAATTTGATCATGATTTAACTTCTAAAGGTAAGAACAGGTAAGAACTAGTAAACAGCAACATGCATTTATACATCCAAATATATATACAGAAATTCAATCATGTACATATACTAAATAAACATTTATTCCAGAAATTTACATGCATACAGATATCTCTAAACTTAAGTTTGAGAAAGATGTTACTCATAGATTAAAATGAAGAACAGAGCTTATTCTTTGAAACAAAAATGTACAGGTAAACAAGCATGCACACATATATTAATAGTGTATTGTTTTATTTATAGATATAAATAGACTTTAATAAAATAAGATTGTTATTTTCAAATTAAATGTGTAGTTATATATGTATGTATATAAATTGACTTTAAATTGGATTTTAAATATAATTTGAATTTGAATGTAAATTAGTTTTGAAATTCAAAGATAAATATTTAAATATTTGGATTTTAAAATATATGTATAAACTTTTACTTATAAACATAATTGGTTTTATTTTCTTTAAAATACTTTATATATATATAGGTAAGTAACTAATAAATTAAGTAAAAGGTTTATTTACATTTAAAATAAATATAAACTAAATAAAAGACAAGTGTTAATATGTTAAGTAACCATTATAACATGTGTTGTAAAATTAGAGTATGAGAAAGACAAGTGTCCATCTTTATAACTGTCTAGTATATGATGTGAATCTGTGTAACTCTGATAAGTGTTGTATATGATACTATGTAATATTTATGTGATATAATATATTTTGTTCGTTTCCGCTGTGAGTATTTGTGTTTGTTTCTTTTCTCTTCTTCTCTTTTCTACTTCTCACCCCTTTCTTTCTTATTAGCGATACGACTTTCTATGGAGAGAAAGTCGTGGTCGTTACACATTAACTCAAAAAACAAAGATTTTTCTTTATATTATATTTATAAAAATGCTCTACGCAAAACATGTATCTCCACACTCGGATCCAAACGCATATAAACTAAGATATATATAAGGAAGCTTCTGCATGAATGTATATAGTAAACATATATATCATATCTTTAACAAAATATATATATACCTACGGCTTAAAACTCTACAGAAAATACATATATACATATCCTATAAATAAACCGATATAAAATAAACTGTATAGCTTTAAAATATAAACTGTATAGATTCAAAAATATAAACTGTATAAGCTTCCATAATAACCATTCTATAGTTTATATATACCTTTCACATAAGCTACTGTATCAATATACTGTTGTATAACTAACAATAGCAGAAACCTTCAACAGAACATATATAACTTGATATACGAAGCAACTAATACTATATATATGTGTATGCCTAAGTTATAACAACTGTTATATACAAACAATATAAATAGAACCTGTAAATAGGCAATGATGCAGGAAAGGAGAGAGATAGGTGGAAGTGGTGGCCGAGATGCTCGGCGATTGGTAATGGTCGGCTTTGTCAGGCGGAGTAGAAAGAAAGGCCGGGGAAAGTCTGTTGGTGGAGGAGAAAGGAAGCGTTGCGGCTATGGAGGAATGGCCAGCGCAGAGGAGGACGGATCTGGTCGGAGCATGGAGGAGATGGAATTGGCTTCACGGCTTGGTCGATTGCGTGTGGAGGAGGACGTGAGGGGAGAGGTAAGAATGGTGGAAGGGAAGATAGAAAGGATATAAAGTCACAGAGCAAGTTTCAATGCAAAAAAATGGAAAAAGGTTACAGAGGAAAATATAAATATAACGATTGAAATTTGGAATTGTAAAAGTCATGGAAAGGTTGCATGCGTGAACTGATGGAAATAAATGCAAATGGCCGTTGGTTATTCACGGCGGAAAATGGAGAGACACAAAGAAAACAAAAGGGCTCAAACGATTACCGATCCCGATAACCGTTTTTCACAGATTCCGCCTCGTACCGGTACTCCGAAATACCCGAATGAATATACTGTGGAGATCAGCACGACGAGACGATCAAAACGATACACAGATATCAATGGTACGACTATCCAATCAAAAATCGATAATCAGTACCGATATACGTTGCTATTCCGTATGGAAAAATCCAAACGGAGCTAGAAACATCCGAATTTCGTGAAACAGATTACGCAGTCGTATTCTAAGTGTTCTAAATAAAATTTCTCATGTTGACATATTTAGGTTTCGGAACACTTTTATTATCATCAATTTTAACTGATATAAATTTGAATAAAATTACACTAGAAAATAAACTTCCAAATTATCTGATGAAAATTTACCAGTTGCTATGTTAAAATAGACGCATTTCAAATATCAAATCTATATTTCAAAATTTTATTGTTTAAGATTTCACAAAAATTCAATTAATTAAATAAATAAAACCACTAAAATTTACGGGTCGTTACACTCTCCCCCACTCAAAACTTTTCATCCCCGAAAAGAAAGGAGGTAAGAGAATAGAAACAACCAGAAAGAAATTAGGTTGAAATACAAATAAAACAATGAAAATAAAACCATATAAATTTCAAATTAAACTAATTAATATTCAACATTTTGGTTTAATAATCCATTTGAGTTCACTTAAGTTAAATCAATCTATCTATTTCTAAATTCATTATCTTATTGTCTAGTCATCCTCAATTAACAATTTCTAAATCAATCAATTTGTATAATCATTTAATATACTCATATTTTATTCAACAAATTAAATTCTTTTATTCCAAATTATTATTAACTTTATTCCACTTATTATATATCTTATTACATATATTTAAACCATATAAATTAATTTAAACCATATAAATTTCAATTTAAATTAATTTATACTCAATAATTGATTTTAAATTCAAGGTATTTCCATAAGTTAATCTAATTTCAACTTATTAATTCCTTCAAAACAAATGTATTTGTTTCATCTATTATTCAATTAACTTATTATTCTATTTATCTCTATTAACATCTTTATAATAAAATTTAAGTGTATAACATTTATTATAAACCCTTAAATTTTATTTATAAAGACATTTTGTATTGTATATTATCCAATTACATTTTTAACTTCTGAATAATTTAGGTAAGTTATATTGAAATGTAATTGAGTATTATACAAGTAAATTTTACAATTCGGTTATTCCCAATTAAATATTTATCCAAGAATTTTGAGTTCAGTTTATAATTGAAATCATCTTTAAACCTAAAATTTAAGAATTTAAATCTCCGATTTACTTCAAACAATTTAGAGATAAATAAATAATTATATATATATATATATATATATATATATTATAGGGTACTTTTGTCACAGGTCCTTATTAAGTTTCAAAATTCACGAAAAGTCCTTCACTAAATTTCAATGTAAATTAAGTCCCTGTTTTTTATTCACGATTATTGCAGAGCATGATGCAACATTTCATAAAAGTTGCTGACATTTCCGCAACATTTCTGTACACTGTGAACATAGTGTAAGAAAGTTGCTGAAATATCAACACTTATTTATAAAAGTTGCTGATATTTCAGCAACATTTATGTACACTGTGAACACAGTTTATGAAAGTTGCTGAAATATCAGCACTTATTTATAAAAGTTGCTGATATTTCAGCAATAATTTTTCTTTGTTTTTACAATAAAACTTTGACACAGATAGTTGCTGAAATATCAGCACTTATTTATAAAAGTTTATGACATTTCAGCAATAACTTTTCTTCGTTTTCAGAAAACAGGGATCCACTTTACATTGAAACTTTGATAGGGACCCGCTTTACAATATGAAAGTATGATAGGGATGCCTCCCTAATTTCCACTATATTATATATATATACATATATATATTATATATATATATTATATATATCAAATCAAATTAAATTTAAAAATAAGATACCTATATATATTTAAATCAAATTATACTGAAGAAATTCAAATCAAATTAATTCCTAAAACAAAAATGTAGCAAAGCTACTGAATTGGTCTTTCCACTTCGAAACTCGAAAATGAATGTCGATGATGAGGCCGCCATCACCGAAATTATTTTCCAGTGACAAAAGAGGAGAGCACTGATTTGATCTTTTTAAAATTCTTTGGAAACTATTTCTATTCTAAAATACCTTTAAATAATATGCATTTTAAAACTTTAAAACCATAGTTTGGAATCACCGGAAATTTAAATTCCCAAATTCTTAATTAAAATTCATTTAAATTCCAAATCAATTTATAAACCATGTTTAAAAATTCATTTATAGAACAATAAATGATAATCAAATATTATCATTTCAAACAATTAATTTAATTAACCTATTAAATTCCAGAAAAATTTACTTATATATATATATAATATAATCATACCAATTTATTTCATTTAACAAATTTGAAAATAATATTGTGTAAGTTTGCTCTGTTCAAGTGTTTTGGAAATCCTATCGATAGTGTTGATCAGACGAATCGATCGAAAATCCAAATCAACATCAACAACTCAAACAAAACAATATATAAAACATTTTAATATTAATTAAAAATACACTCCCTCACATGATAATACAAGAATAGATTTTAAAGCAAGGGTAGAGATTCAAACTAGAGGAACTCAAATCAATTAAAATTCTGATTCGAAGATAAGCTCGATAGAGAGATAAGATGATTGAATTTCAAACAGAAAGATGGATAAACTTATATAAATCATGGGCAACCTTAACCGGGTCAACCGTGACTTCATAAATAAGATTGATGCTGAATTCTGAGGCAAAGCGACATTCGATCGCCAGAAATAAAATTCGGGTATAACAAAAGATAGCAGCATCGTAAACCGACGATACAAAATCTCCGGTGAATCAATGCCTATTGTAAAGGAGTTTCACCCCTTTACAAATCAATCAGAGATTGGCAAGACCGCCGATTTATTATAGAGATCATTCGAAGTGGAGTTATGGGATACTCCAGAATCAAAGAAGGTAAATAGAGCGAGACAAGAATGGATTTGGAACCGCAGGGAACGTTCCAAAATTCAAAGAAATCGGCACAAAAGGAAGGAATTTAAGCTCGAACGAAAGTGATTCTGTAAACAAATTTACCATATATGCTAAGCTTTGTCTAGAGCCAAAGCTCTCATACCTCAAGTAACGACCTGAAATTTTCAACCATTCGCATCCATAGATGTCGGATTTGAATTGCTCAAAATATCAGATTGTTAATTTAAATTTGGAAAAACTCGGCATATACAGTAAATAAAATGATCACAGATCACAGACACAGAGTAATATAACAATAATGCAGCAGAAACAAAAGAATAGTAGTTCATGAAGCTACCATGTATATATATAACAGAGTTAAACAAGATACAACAGAAGTCACGAATACAAAGATGTCTCAATACAATAATCATATACAAGATCTGAATACATCACTGGAATCAACTGAGCAACTGAAAGCAGGATAGATAGTTGGATCTCCAAGTGAAGCTCCAACTCCAAAGATGAGTCTCGAATACTGTATCACTCAGTCTGACCCGAGCGTAAAGCAAAACACAAAACACTCGAGTCAGGATTCACATTCTTATATAAATAAATTGTAACGCCCCACCTCTATGCTCATAATAACAAAGAGTATTAAAGGAAATACTGTCTATTATTACGAAGAATAAGGCTGGATGGGAGCGACCATCCGTAATTGGCCTTACACTAACATTGGTTATCTCGATAGGAGTGGTACATTCTTTTTCATTTTTTTCTTCTATTATTTATTTACTCCCATCGACACACCCAATACTAGTATAAAACGAACTACGACGGTTTATAATAGTTTAGGACATTAGATATAACAATAACACAGATAATATAAATGCGGAACACAGATAAAAACAAAAGTCTCAGATATATATAACTGATGTCAGTTAATACATAGTTGACACTATACATATGATACAACTACAACTGTCGACTCTAGAAGTTATATATACAAGTACATTATCGACTAATATACATGAATACATATCATTCTATACAATGACACGACTACTACAAAATGACTGACAACTTCAGAAGATGTGAAAAGTCTTCAATCCCGAACAGCAACTCAAAGAAAGAAATCTACAACCTGAAATACTCGGGTCTGACCCGAGTATTACATTCAAAAGAAAATAATACCCAGGTCAGTCTAATTCAAACCAGTTTATCAATGCACAGAAGTAGTAATAATCAATCTCAATATAGATGACAGTCACAGAAATCTCGTATATCCAACTCTCGATACGAGAATTGGATAACGGCAGATATAACACTAAATAGTGTTAAACAACAAATCAGTAATCCAAATCAATTTAAACAATTGAAATGTCAATATATAAACATCAATGCTGATTGGCTGCAGTACACGCTAACGTGTACTGCCTCGCCAATACAGCCTATGAAATACTCAGAAGATCAATGAATCCAAAAGCCAACGGATATTTCAATTGAAGCTATGAAAATGCAAAATGCCAAAGTCATGGAACAACAAGCGGTACAAAAATAGAAGTACTACCAGAGATCAACTACAAGGACAACTATACAAACTATCAACCCCACTGGAACAAAATGCAAATATCAACATGGATGCAAAACAACCCAAGTGGAGATGAGATATATATATACAAAATGCAGAGAGATGGATCAACAGCCCCAAGTCAAAATGGAGCTACAGGAATGAACCAAGCTACAACTAAAATGAAACAACATCAGTGACAAAACAGTGTGAAAACTGAAGAGACCAGAGGAATGCAACTAAAACTGATGATAGTGGTAATCACATAGTGAAATGCAACTGATGATAGTGAATGAGACAACTTTAAACTCAAATAAACAGCAGCCTCAACATCAACAAAGAACAATGGATGCAAACCCAAGTCAACAAGAAACTATAAACTGCAAACATGACATAGCAAACATGAATGTCATAATGCAGACAACAAACTCATGGACCAACTAAAATGGAGAGACCTTTGCAAGTATACAAGTTCAGAATGGCATGTGCAAACCACACTGGAACAAAATGACAATATCAATTAAATCTGTCACTTTTGCTAGGGCTGCAGTACACGCACGCGTGTACTGCCTCGCCACTACAATAATGCATGTGAAACACAACCCAAAGGTGAGACATGAAGTAAGATATAATATGTTATGCAACTGTAAAACTTAACAGTGCAAAATGGCATATGTATATGCACAGGCAATGTAGTCAAAACTGTTCTGGGTTGAACCAAATTACAAGCTAATAAGTAAATCCAGTCCCACCAAAAACTACAGACTTATCTCAAAAACAGCTCACCGGTCCACAATCTAAAGTTAACAAAGTAGAAGTGCCGCAAAATGCAGCTGCATTAATCCAAACAACATGAAGGGGGCAACTTAGTGACTAGTAGGTGATACACGGCAGTGAACAAAATAGTGCAACAGTTCAAAACACTACAACACTACAGAATGCACAGTAAAGTCTAATGATCTCATGTGGATAATGCAGCCTAGATCAAGCGTGCTGCCGCCAGTGTAAGTGGCTATGCAAACAGTGTAGACTGATGTCAAAGTAAGAAAGTTCGAATCAAAATGTAGTTGCAAGTTCGAACAGCGAAACTGTTTTTAACTGCTGATATTAAAACAGTGTAACCAATTCTAACGAAGACACGATCATGAATCAACAAAATTCAAAGCCGATGTCAATTGAAAATCAACACCGGAGCCAGTAATCTCAATTGAAACGGCAACAGTGAATGGTAACAACTAGTACAGGACAGTTGTACCGAAACAAATGCAACAGCCAAACGAAACAAACTCAGAAATGCTCAAAGTCGTAAATTCCTCAAAATCAAACGAGTGCAGGTTGACACAAATGGTCGAAACAACTTACAGTCAGTGATACTAAATGACCAGGTACTCAAAACTAAAGCAATGACACAAGGCCCCAAATCCAATCCAAGTTCACAGTAATACACATAATGGCAATGGACAATGTAACACTCAATCACATATATATATCTACATGAATGCACGCACATATATATATATGAAGCAATGCTACAAACAAGTATGCTACAGAGATAATCAAAGCAGTAAACCATAAACCCGAGGACAAATCAACATTGTGGAAGCTACAAACGATCTCGATATCGTCAAATCCAAATTCGATTAGTGATGCTCACGAAAATGAACAACACGAAATCATATAGCAAAAATAGTATACAGTTCAAAAACAAGAACAATGCCACAAGTATCAAAAAGTCAAACCAAATCAGAAGCTACCAACCACAATTCAAACTGCCGAGATAAACAAGAGACGACAAGTCGAACCACAGCGAAATCAAGATTTAAAAATCATCATCGATGAAGCCAAATCAAACTCAAGGCATAGAACTAAGTCAAATTAGATGTGAGTAGGAATTACTCACCTCTTATTCAAGAATCGATAAGAGAAAAACCCTAAGCACTCGTTCGAAGTGAAGGCGAAGTCGTCCCAAGCAGGAGGAGTCGCGAGTGATCCAGTTGACCGTGAAAGGATTCGAAGCATTTTAGCAGCGCCTTCACTTTCCCACAAGCTCCAGATTTGAAAAGAGGACGAACGAGAATTTGAGCCGCCATTCTTTTTCTTTCGTATGTTACCTTGTTTAGGGTTTTCGAATCCGAGAAAAATGAATTGGGGAACGGGTTAAACCCTTATCACGGCATCAAGGCAATGCAAACGTGGGCCAGATTCAAATGTAAAGCCCACTTCAACACTTAACCTATTGTTTAAAAGAATACCAACCGCTTTAAAATTCCAAACAGCGATTAACAAACTTTATTAATGAATTATAAAAGTGATTTAACTCTATGAATTCCACTTGTAATTTTTATTAACCGTTTTATCATAGGATTCCAATCGATCAAAAAACTAAATCGAGCAATTAACTAACATTCTAATCGTTTAAGGACGATATTAAATTCTCACAAAAGCTCGGGTTGTTACAGACTCCCCTCCTTATAAAAATTGCGTCCCCGCAATTTTCATAATTAAGGTCTTCATTAACAATAAATTTTCTAACCTAAACTGGTTAAGCTAGAAAATAAAAGTCAAAACGCAAGCACCCAAGAAATCTTTCAATTCCAATAAAAGAAATCTACAAATTCTCAACAAAGCCTAATTATCAATAGATAATCAAAAACAGCAAAGCTGAATAAATGCAAACATCAGCAATATTCAATACAATCAACGTAATCTAGAATCAATAAGAAACTAGAAAATCTCATATCCATAAAATCAGCAAACATCTAATTATCCAAACGATAGCCAGAAAACAAACCAACAAATATTTAATTACCACAAACGGTAACCAAATTTCAATTTCAACAAATATTCGATTATTAAAACGATAATCAAATTTCAAATTTAACAAATATTCGATTATCACAATTGATAATCAAATTTTAAATTCAACAAATATTTAATTATCTCAAGCGATAATTTAATTCGAAATCAGCAAATATTTAATTATCAAAAGCGATAATTAAATCTCAAAGCAACAATTATTTAATTATCTAAAGCGATAATTTAAAGCAACAAATATTTAATTATCTAAAGCGATAATTAAATCTAAATTCAACAATTATTTAATTATCTCAAACGATAATTAAAAGCAACAAATATTTAATTATCTCAAGCGATAATTAAATCTAAATTCAACAATTATTTAATTATCTCAAGCGATAATTAAAAGCAACAAATATTTAATTATCTCAAGCGATAATTAAATCTAAATTCAACAATTATTTAATTATCTAAAGCGATAATTTAAAGCAACAAATATTTAATTATCTAAAGCGATAATTAAATCTAAATTCAACAATTATTTAATTATCTCAAACGATAATTAAAAGCAACAAATATTTAATTATCTCAAGCGATAATTAAATCTAAATTCAACAATTATTTAATTATCTCAAGCGATAATTAAAAGCAACAAATATTTAATTATCTCAAGCGATAATTAAATCTAAATTCAACAATTATTTAATTATCTCAAGCGATAATTAAAAGCAACAAATATTTAATTATCTCAAGCGATAATTAAATCTAAATTCAACAATTATTTAATTATCTCAAGCGATAATTAAATTCGAAATCAGCAAATATTTAATTATCAAAAGCGATAATTAAATCTCAAAGCAACAAATATTTAATTATCTAAAGCGATAATTAAATCTCAAATCAACAAGTATTTAATTATCTAAAGCGATAATTAGAAACAACAATTATCCGATTATCAAAACGATAATCAGAATCTCAAATCAACAAATATCTAATTATCACAAGCGATAATTAGAAACAACAAATATCCGATTATCAAAAACGATAATCAGAACTCATATCAACAAATATCTAATTATCACAAGCGATAATTAGAACAACAAATATTTAATTATCGATACGATAATTAAATCTCATAACATCAGATATCTAATTACCTGCAGATAATTAGAAACAACAAATATCTAGAAATCAATTAAGAAGACTAGAAAATCAACATAAAAGCTTGGATCGATCCCATCAGATGGCGAGTTTTTAATTCGCCGCACGTGCAACAACATATGGCCGAAGCCTACCAAGTACTCAACATAATTTTTGGCGCCCATCAGATTGACCCGAAGGTCCGCAGAGTGACCCGAAGGTCTAGTACTGGTATTTGACCCGAAGGTCCATCATATGACCCGAAGGTCCATCATAGTGGCTCGAAAGCACACGAAAGCATCAAATATTTCAATTAACGAGTCCGGAATTAACCGAAATAGCAAACGCACATGTCCCATACCACGTGTTTTACTAAATCGTTTGATTCTCTTCATCGTTTCCTTGAAAGTGTAAAATTCATGAAAATCATCAAAACAACAGATATTCAATTAACGAGTCCGGAATTAACCGAAATAGTAAAAGTGTGGTTCCATACTCCGCACTTTTGCTAAATCGTTTAAATCTCTTCATCGTTTCCTTGAAAGTGCAAAATTGTGTATTTTGTAAAAATACATTTCACATTCTCAAATGGACAAGTCCGGAATTAAGCGAATCAGTAAAAGAAAGGGGTCATAGTCCTCGATTTTGCTGAAACGTTTAAATCGCTTCCTCATTCTTTTGAAATCGCAAACTGTAAAATTTTTTGAAAACAATTTTATTTATTTTGTAAAAATAACAATTCGCATTCTCAACTGGACAAGTCCGGAGTTAAGCGAATCAGTAAAAGAAAGGGGTCATAATCATCGATTTTGCTGAATCGTTTAAGTCGCTTTCTCATTCTTTTGAAAACGCAAATCGTTAAAATTTATAAAACAATTTTCATTTTAAAACGATTTTCCAATCACGTGATTAAAACAGCAAACCAGTAACAATTTCGATAAGGAAATTGTACTTCTCAAAATACCGTAAAAACGGTTACACATCAGTATTGCGGAATAACCGCTTGAAAATCCACTTTTTTAAAAATTTGACTGTTACTGAAGTCAAAGCGACAGTAATTTTTAAAACATCAAATATCTCATCAAAAGAATTCACATCAAAATGTGACATCAGTGAATTTTCATTCATTAAAATTGTCAACAAAACACCGTGCCTCAAAAATTCAGCATCGGTGTAAAAATCCCGTTATAAAAATAACGGCAACAAAATACGTTTCATAACCAAGCATCGGTTCAACGTAAAATAAATGCAATAACGTGCACGTACTACAAAATGAACAAAGAATCATTCAAATGTATCTTCAATGAAGATAATTTAAAACAGCAAAAATCTAATCAATAGATGATTAGTACAAAAGAAAGCCAGCGGAAATTTCAACAAAAATCACATATCTGCAATTTCTTCGAATCCTCAGTTCGGATTCGAAGTTCTCAAAGAACAAAATAGTTACAGCTATGTAAACAACAAACGAAATTCATATCAATTTCGTATTTTGATTTTTAAATCAAAAAGATTATCAGTTGTACTCAGCGAAGACAGTTTCACTGTTTCCGCTGCGCACTCTGATAAACAGAACACAAATCAATCAAATCATCAGAACTCAATTTTACTATTATTTTTAAATAAAGATATTTAAAAATTTCATCCAAATTTTCAAACTTTAGTTTTGACTCAAACACAATTAAAACATCGACCAATAGTTGTAACATATGTTCCATCCGAGTTAAGTTTTATATTATGTCCATAAACCCCAAGCTCTGATACCAACTGTAACGCCCCACCTCTATGCTCATAATAACAAAGAGTATTAAAGGAAATACTGTCTATTATTACGAAGAATAAGGCTGGATGGGAGCGACCATCCGTAATTGGCCTTACACTAACATTGGTTATCTCGATAGGAGTGGTACATTCTTTTTCATTTTTTTCTTCTATTATTTATTTACTCCCATCGACACACCCAATACTAGTATAAAACGAACTACGACGGTTTATAATAGTTTAGGACATTAGATATAACAATAACACAGATAATATAAATGCGGAACACAGATAAAAACAAAAGTCTCAGATATATATAACTGATGTCAGTTAATACATAGTTGACACTATACATATGATACAACTACAACTGTCGACTCTAGAAGTTATATATACAAGTACATTATCGACTAATATACATGAATACATATCATTCTATACAATGACACGACTACTACAAAATGACTGACAACTTCAGAAGATGTGAAAAGTCTTCAATCCCGAACAGCAACTCAAAGAAAGAAATCTACAACCTGAAATACTCGGGTCTGACCCGAGTATTACATTCAAAAGAAAATAATACCCAGGTCAGTCTAATTCAAACCAGTTTATCAATGCACAGAAGTAGTAATAATCAATCTCAATATAGATGACAGTCACAGAAATCTCGTATATCCAACTCTCGATACGAGAATTGGATAACGGCAGATATAACACTAAATAGTGTTAAACAACAAATCAGTAATCCAAATCAATTTAAACAATTGAAATGTCAATATATAAACATCAATGCTGATTGGCTGCAGTACACGCTAACGTGTACTGCCTCGCCAATACAGCCTATGAAATACTCAGAAGATCAATGAATCCAAAAGCCAACGGATATTTCAATTGAAGCTATGAAAATGCAAAATGCCAAAGTCATGGAACAACAAGCAGTACAAAAATAGAAGTACTACCAGAGATCAACTACAAGGACAACTATACAAACTATCAACCCCACTGGAACAAAATGCAAATATCAACATGGATGCAAAACAACCCAAGTGGAGATGAGATATATATATACAAAATGCAGAGAGATGGATCAACAGCCCCAAGTCAAAATGGAGCTACAGGAATGAACCAAGCTACAACTAAAATGAAACAACATCAGTGACAAAACAGTGTGAAAACTGAAGAGACCAGAGGAATGCAACTAAAACTGATGATAGTGGTAATCACATAGTGAAATGCAACTGATGATAGTGAATGAGACAACTTTAAACTCAAATAAACAGCAGCCTCAACATCAACAAAGAACAATGGATGCAAACCCAAGTCAACAAGAAACTATAAACTGCAAACATGACATAGCAAACATGAATGTCATAATGCAGACAACAAACTCATGGACCAACTAAAATGGAGAGACCTTTGCAAGTATACAAGTTCAGAATGGCATGTGCAAACCACACTGGAACAAAATGACAATATCAATTAAATCTGTCACTTTTGCTAGGGCTGCAGTACACGCACGCGTGTACTGCCTCGCCACTACAATAATGCATGTGAAACACAACCCAAAGGTGAGACATGAAGTAAGATATAATATGTTATGCAACTGTAAAACTTAACAGTGCAAAATGGCATATGTATATGCACAGGCAATGTAGTCAAAACTGTTCTGGGTTGAACCAAATTACAAGCTAATAAGTAAATCCAGTCCCACCAAAAACTACAGACTTATCTCAAAACAGCTCACCGGTCCACAATCTAAAGTTAACAAAGTAGAAGTGCCGCAAAATGCAGCTGCATTAATCCAAACAACATGAAGGGGGCAACTTAGTGACTAGTAGGTGATACACGGCAGTGAACAAAATAGTGCAACAGTTCAAAACACTACAACACTACAGAATGCACAGTAAAGTCTAATGATCTCATGTGGATAATGCAGCCTAGATCAAGCGTGCTGCCGCCAGTGTAAGTGGCTATGCAAACAGTGTAGACTGATGTCAAAGTAAGAAAGTTCGAATCAAAATGTAGTTGCAAGTTCGAACAGCGAAACTGTTTTTAACTGCTGATATTAAAACAGTGTAACCAATTCTAACGAAGACACGATCATGAATCAACAAAATTCAAAGCCGATGTCAATTGAAAATCAACACCGGAGCCAGTAATCTCAATTGAAACGGCAACAGTGAATGGTAACAACTAGTACAGGACAGTTGTACCGAAACAAATGCAACAACCAAACGAAACAAACTCAGAAATGCTCAAAGTCGTAAATTCCTCAAAATCAAACGAGTGCAGGTTGACACAAATGGTCGAAACAACTTACAGTCAGTGATACTAAATGACCAGGTACTCAAAACTAAAGCAATGACACAAGGCCCCAAATCCAATCCAAGTTCACAGTAATACACATAATGGCAATGGACAATGTAACACTCAATCACATATATATATCTACATGAATGCACGCACATATATATATATATGAAGCAATGCTACAAACAAGTATGCTACAGAGATAATCAAAGCAGTAAACCATAAACCCGAGGACAAATCAACATTGTGGAAGCTACAAACGATCTCGATATCGTCAAATCCAAATTCGATTAGTGATGCTCACGAAAATGAACAACACGAAATCATATAGCAAAAATAGTATACAGTTCAAAAACAAGAACAATGCCACAAGTATCAAAAAGTCAAACCAAATCAGAAGCTACCAACCACAATTCAAACTGCCGAGATAAACAAGAGACGACAAGTCGAACCACAGCGAAATCAAGATTTAAAAATCATCATCGATGAAGCCAAATCAAACTCAAGGCATAGAACTAAGTCAAATTAGATGTGAGTAGGAATTACTCACCTCTTATTCAAGAATCGATCAGAGAAAAACCCTAAGCACTCGTTCGAAGTGAAGGCGAAGTCGTCCCAAGCAGGAGGAGTCGCGAGTGATCCAGTTGACCGTGAAAGGATTCGAAGCATTTTAGCAGCGCCTTCACTTTCCCACAAGCTCCAGATTTGAAAAGAGGACGAACGAGAATTTGAGCCGCCATTCTTTTTCTTTCGTATGTTACCTTGTTTAGGGTTTTCGAATCCGAGAAAAATGAATTGGGGAACGGGTTAAACCCTTATCACGGCATCAAGGCAATGCAAACGTGGGCCAGATTCAAATGTAAAGCCCACTTCAACACTTAACCTATTGTTTAAAAGAATACCAACCGCTTTAAAATTCCAAACAGCGATTAACAAACTTTATTAATGAATTATAAAAGTGATTTAACTCTATGAATTCCACTTGTAATTTTTATTAACCGTTTTATCATAGGATTCCAATCGATCAAAAAACTAAATCGAGCAATTAACTAACATTCTAATCGTTTAAGGACGATATTAAATTCTCACAAAAGCTCGGGTTGTTACATAAATCCAACTCAAGTGAATTATCAACTGAAATACAAGTAACTCAAAGGATGTTAGGGATAACCATACTCTAAGGATCCGTTAAACTATCTGCTATTTAGTAGTATACGCTATTATAATAATGTCTAATAATAAAGTAAACTTACTTTTAAATAGCATTCAGGCTTTAGATTTTCCACCTTAACACGTAATAGTCCCAGTAGTCTATCCAGTATTAGCATACTCCGAGATCGGGGGCTACCCTCAATACACCACAGGCTACGGGAGAAATCTCAACTCGTAGTAAAGTTCGATATGGTAGGTGACACGGCACAACAAGGCAATGCTAGGGTAGATATACCAATTACGCATCCGGGCTGGAGGAAACGCATAACAGCCACTACCGCCACCTCGGAACACACTCCCAATCAAAATCGAAGGGTGGCCACCAAATCAATCACAAAGTAATAGAATGGTATCGAAGAAATGCGTCCGATCAGAGGTGCTACCTCATTGGCCCGAGAATCGCTCCTGTTTTTGCCACCTTATGCCAACTCACGGGAGTTGGGTCCACGTATGTACCTCAATAGGAATCTTCGCCACCATCCCACTTCATTCTGGAATCTCCACCACGTACAGGGTTGTTAAAGTGGTTTTCGGAATCGACAAAGAGTATGCCCATATCCGATCTCGGTCTCTTTAACAACCAAACGTTATTATAACACCGCGGTCATTTCAAAATAGTTTATACTTCAAAACCAAAATATCATTTCCATTTCAAAACCAAATCAATACGATAACATTTTCATTTCAAATATATATCCATTTCCAAAAATCATATCACTTTCATAGTTATAATGCTTCAGAAATCATAGTCTTTTAAAATCAAAATACTTTGGAAATCACAGCTTTGAAATCATAGCATTTTGGAAATCCTAACACTTTGAAATTATAGCATTTTGGAAATCATAACACTTTTGAAATTATAGTATTTTGGAAATCATAACACTTCCTCTTAAACAGCTTAGATATTAAATTTAGTATATATGATAAAATGGTTTATAATTAAAATAGTTTATGTAAAATAGTTATAAGTTAAAATAGCTTAAAATAAAATAATTTATATTGAAAATGATTAAAATAGTTTATATTAAAATAATTTATAAAGTAAAATATAACTGGTTTTAGATATAGTTTAAAAATACTTCATATAAAAATAGCTTCCTCAAATTTCACAAATCGATTCAAATTAACTCGAATTCCAAAATTCAAATTTAATCAAATCTCAAATCATCAATTTCAATTCGATTCAGTTTCTAAATAAACCATTTCAAATTATCGATTTTCAAATACATATTGAACCATAAAATAAGCCATTCAAATTTCAATATATATCAAAGTCAATATATTCAACATTTCAAAACTAAATTCGATAATTTTATATATATATATATATATCAAATTCCCTTTACTATTATTATTTTTGAAATATTTACTTAATAATTTCAATAATATCTAAATACAGCTTCAATTTACAAATTTAAATAAACAAAATATCCTTTTTAAATTTATAAAAATTTGAAATATTCATTTAAGTCACCTTTAATCAAATTCAAGTTATAAAATCGTAGATTCAAAATTTCAAATTTAATAAATTTCAAATTTAATAAATTTCAAATCAAACTTATTTAAGTAAAATTCTTAAATAAAATAAAATTTCAAATCAATTTCAAATCATTATAAACATTATATCTGAAAATATAGATATTAAATAAATACTCATATATCAACTTTACTAAATCAGCTTTAATAAATCTTTAAAATCAATGTTTATTAAAACCATATATTTCCTTTCAAAATCATAGAAATAACTTTCAAATATTTATATATAAACCAACGGTGTCTGTATATAATTTTCTATCCTATGGTCAAGTGATACGGATATTTATCATTTCAATCTGCAATTTAAATATATATACGGGTATATATCTTTTCAACCCGCAATCCCAAATTCAATTAAATGAAAATCGCTTGGGTTTATCATTTCAACCCATAACGATTTTCTCCTATTCTACAAGATCGTTCGGGTATGTATTATTTAAACCCATAGTGAATTCTATACTAACAGGGAACTTGCAGAGTGATAACAGATATGATAATAATATAACAACAGTAACAGGCATATATCATCAGTATAAATAACAGATAATGGTGTCAGATGTCACAAGTGAACAGATACAGATAATGGCATATATATAACAATGTAAATAACTAACAATAGCATATTTCAATTGACGTTTCAATTGAAATCAAATTTAATAAATATAAGAACGTTAATCTGAGTGATTACTCACCTTTCGAGGTTGGAGAAATTTGACAATGAAATGGGTTACGAATCCAAGCACGAATTTCAAAGCAAAGCACGATGGGCACAAGCTCGATGGACAAGTTGATAGATAAGAAATCGATGAGAATAAATCAAATAAATTTCTGATATTAACAGAAAACATATACATTATTATAATATATGTTTCCCTTAAAACCAAGATTCAATTTAAGAATACATATACATTTCTTTCTCCAATACTAAAATTTAAACATATATATCAGAACCAAAATATATATAACATATATATTAGAACCAAAAAAAATATATATATATCTCAAGATCATTATAAGAGTTAAAGTACATACTAAAATATATATACATACAACTGGATATAACTTACACATGTATAAAGCAAAATAGAACATATTATACTTAGTAAACTAATATAAAATCAGATTATATAAACTATATATAAACTTTATATAACAGATAAACATACATATATTTATATATATTCAATATATTATATATAAATTTAAAATCAACCCAAACTTACAAATATAACTCACTTATACAATATATATTCATAAACAAATATCTCTAACTATTATATAAACCTGCATAGAAAACTAATATATAAGTATATATATACAGGTCGAACTTATTATGTTTACAACTAATAGATTGTAAAAATCCTATTATACAAACTTAATATACATACCCACATCTAATGCTATAGACAAACCTTATAACCGTTATAAACATACAGTAGCTTATGAGCTACCAGATATATAATATATATAAAACTGGAATTTACCCATCAAATATTATAACTAAATATAAACAGGAAACAAAAATTGTAAGCAAAACTGTATAATAAACTTAGAATAAAATATATAATATATGTAACAATATAACAGAGCAGTTATAAAAATAGCCTATACAACAGCAAATGAAACTGTTAACGACTTATACAATTTCTTTTATAAAACCGAAAAAAATGCAAAACACAGAAACCAAAAGCTTGTATAAAATATACTAATCATATTAAGACTATAACCATATATATACGAACTCATATAATCAATATAAACTATATATATTCTTACTTATATATACACAGCTTATAAAAATAAACTTTTATAAAATTTACATTAACTCACCAAACATAGATTTTTCTTTATATTATATTTATAAAAATGCTCTACGCAAAACATGTATCTCCACACTCGGATCCAAACGCATATAAACTAAGATATATATAAGGAAGCTTCTGCATGAATATATATAGTAAACATATATATCATTTCTTTATAAAATATATATATACCTATGGCTTAAAACTCTACAGAAAATATCTATAGAAAATACATATATACATATCCTATAAATAAACCGATATAAAATAAATTGTATAGCTTTAAAATATAAACTGTATAGCTTCAAAAATATAAACTGTATAAGCTTCCATAATAACCATTCTATAGTTTATATCTACCTTTCACATAAGCTACTGTATCAGTATACTGTTATATAACTAACAATAGCAGAAACCTTCAACAGAACATATATAACTTGATATACGAAGCAACTAATACTATATATATGTGTATGCCTAACTTATAACAACTGTTATATACAAAAAATATAAAAAGAACCTGTAAATAGGCAATGATGCAGGAAAGGAGAGAGATAGGTGGAAGTGGTGGCCGAGATGCTCGGCAATTGGTTATGGTCGGCTTTGTCAGGCGGAGTAGAAAGAAAGGTCGGGGCAAGTCTGTTGGTGGAGGAGAAAGGAAGCGTTGCAGCTGCGGAGGAATGGCCAGCGTAGAGCAAGACGGATCTGGTCGGAGCATGGAGGAGATGAAAATGGCTTCACGGCTTGGTCGATTGCGTGTGGAGGAGGATGTGAGGGGAGAGGTAAGAATGGTGGAAGGGAAGATAGAAAGGATATAAAGTCATAGAGCAAGTTTTAATGCAAAAAAATGGAAAAATGTTACAGAGCAAAATATAAATATAACGATTGAAATTTGGAATTGTAAAAGTCATGGAGGTTTCATGTGTGAACTGATGGAAATAAATGCAAATGGCCGTTGGTTATTCACGGCGGAAAATGGAGAGACACAAAGAAAACAAAAGGGCTCCAACGATTACCGATCCGGATAACCGTTTTTCACGGATTCCGCCTCGTACCGTTACTCCGAAATACCCGAATGAATATACTGTGGAGATTAGCACGACGAGACGATCAAAACAATACACAGATATTAATGGTACGACTATCCAATCAAAAATTGATAATCAGTACCGATATACGTTGCTATTCCGTACGGAAAAATCCAAACGGAGCTAGAAACATCCGAATTTCGTGAAACGGATTATGCAGTCGTACTCAGAGTGTTCTAAATAAAATTTCTCATGTTGACATATTTAGGTTTCAGAACACTTTTATTATCATCAATTTTTTAACTAATATAAATTTGAATAAAATTACACTAGAAAGTAAACTTCCAAATTATCTGATGAAAATTTACCAGTTGCTATGTTAAAACAGATGCATTTTAAATATCAAATCTATATTTCAAAAGTTTATTGTTTAAGATTTCACAAATATTCAATTAATTAAATAAATAAAACCACTAAAATTTACGGGTCGTTACAATAGCATTTGAGGCTCACCTTTGGAGTTGGAGCTTCACTTGGAGATCCATCTATACCCATTCAGCTTTCAGCTATACATTTGTTTTGTTCAGACTTGTCATCTGTTTGTATTCGAGACTATATTGTATTTGAGATATTCTGTTGTATTTTATTTCAAACTCTGATGTTTATATAGTAGTTTCATGAACTACTATTTATTCTATTCCGCTACTTATTGTTGTATTACTCTGTGTCTGTGATTCTGTGATTGATTAATTTACTGTATATTCTGAGTTTTGCCAAATAATAAATTAACAATATGACATTTTGAGCAATTCAAGTTCGACATGTGCAGATGCGAATGGTTCGAAATACCAGGTCGTTACAATACAAGTGTTACGAATCCCTGAATCATCGTGCCTTTGTTCTTTCTGTGTCCTTTAGGGTAGATTGAAGTTTGGGAATACGTTCAGGAATGCATTTTAATTCCGTAGTATTCCTTATTGAATTAATGATATCTACCCTGTGAATAATCTTTATCTTATCTTAACTTTCAGCTAATGGCTGGAAGAGGTAGAGGACGAAGCTCGGATGCTGAGCAATCCAGCAGCTCGCATCCGAACGGCGTTTATATGTTTGTCGATCAGTTTATGGAGTTATTTAGGAGCACTCAGCCTCCAGCTCCTACTCAAGCATCTCCTCCACGCAAGTCTGTCTTTGCGCGCTTGTGTAGTGATTTCTCTCGTCTTGGAGGAAAGCCATTCAAAGGCTCCGAGTCCGTTCTAGAGGTCCAAGCTTGGATTCGTACGTGCGAGTGCATCTTCTCTCGCATGGATATTTCTGACCACGATAGAGTTCTTGTAGCATCTAGCCTGTTGCAAGAGCATGCCCTTGATTGGTACGAGCTTCTCATAGCTGAGCTTGACGAGTCTACTCTTTCTTGGACTCGGTTTCGGGAATGATTCGAGCTCAAATTCGTTCCTAAATCTGAGAAAGCTTTATTAGCCTGTCGCTTCCTTGAGTTGAAGCAAGGGAAGTCCTCCGTCTCTGATTATGTTTCATTCGAGGCCTTATCTAAGTATGGTCTTGAATACATTAGCACCTCTTATAAGAAGAATCTAAAGTTTGTCTCTGGTCTTAAGAAGTATCTCAAGAAGTCTTTGATGCCCCAGCTCAAGCTTTCTTTTGAGGAGTTAGTTGACTCGATGCTTCATCTCGAAGCCGTCGAGAAGGAGTGCGAGAGTGGTGATGAGGTTGAGGTTTGCAAGAACCCCAATATGAAGAAGTTACCATTTCATAAGCCAAAGTTTTTCCCTTCCAAGAAGAAGAAGCCCGTTGGATCTAGTCCTAGTTCCAAGCCTAGTGGAGCACCTCGTACTCGAAAGGGGTGTTTCAATTGTGGTTCTTCTGACCATATGATCCACGACTGCCCTAAACCTATTATTTGCCGCTATTGCAAGAAGGAGGGTCATCGAGTTGCCACTTGTCCAATTGCTCTAAATACCCAGTCTGGCAAGCTGAATGTAGTGGATGCTTCTGGAGGGTCTTCTCAGCGCAGAGGTGCTTCTCCTTCTATTCTTGAAGGTCCATTGTTGTTCCGTGATCATTCTATTCGAGTCCTCTTCGATACGGGTGCGTCGCATTCATTCGTATCAAAGAAGCTTGTCGATGATTTGTCTTTGGATGTTTCTTGTATAGTTACTTCATTGAGGATTGCAAATCCTATCGGGGGATCCGCAACCCTTAGCATGCTTTGTAACGATGTTGAGATTGTTTTATATGGGTTTTCTTTTCGTGCGAATCTTCATGTTATTTCTTATTTAGGATCTGGTATGATTTTTGATATGGACTGGTTAGTTCGATACGATGCCAGAATTCTTTGTTCTGAGATAATTTTATATCTTCGACATCCTGATTCGTCTACTCAGCTATCACTTGTTCTTCAGAATGTAGATAATTCCAAAGTGGTTTTATATTCTCCAGACTCATGAGAGGATGATGATATATCTCGTATTCCTATTGTTTGTGATTTCTCTGATGTATTTGAGCCTGTTTCGGGTTTGCCAACAAAGCGGGCGATTGAGTTCCACATTGATCTCATTCCAGGCACGCAGCCAGTTAATCGTCCTCCCACGAGGATGTCTACAAAAGAAAATAAGGAACTCAAGAAGCAGCTTTTAGAGCTTGAGTCCAAGAATTTGATTCAGTCTAGTTTTTAACCATGGAGTGCCGCGGTTGTCTTCGTGAAGAAGTCCGATGGAACTCTTAGGCTTTGCATCGACTATCGCAAGCTTAACGAGTTGACCATCAAGAATAGGTATCTGTTGCCTAGGATCGACGATATGTTCGATCAATTGAGTGGTGCTAAGGTCTTCTCTCTGCTCGACCTTGCCACTGGTTTTCATCAGCTCCGAGTTGCGGAAGATAGCATTCCTCTTACAGCTTTCCTCACTCGATATGGATCTTACGAGTGGCTCGTTATGCCATTCGGTTTGATGAACGCTCTAACTTTCTTTGTTGATCTTATGAATCGAGTATTCCGGCAATATCTCGATAAGTTCGTCCTTGTGTTCATCGATGACATCCTTGTTTATTCGAAGTCTGAAGCCGAGCATGCTAATCACTTAAGAATTGTCTTGAGTACTCCTCGTCACCATCAGCTTAAAGCCAAATTCTCCAAGTTCCATTTCTGGGAGAATAAGGTTAAGTTCTTAGGCCACGTTGTTTCTTCCGAAGGCATTTCGGTCGATCCTTCGAAGATCTAATCCATCCAGAATTGGAAGAAGCCTGAGAATGTTCATGAGATTCGCAGCTTCCTTGGATTGGTGGGTTATTACCGCCGATTCCTAAATGATTTTTCCCGCATTGTGCTTCCTCTCACCAGCCTTACTCGGAAAGGCGTTCGATTTATTTGGTCCGACAAGTGTGAAGCTTCTTTTCAACAGTTGAAGGAGCTTCTCACTAATGCTCCTATTCTAGTGGTTCCTGAAGGGAATCAAGATCTTTTTGTCTACACCGATGCTAGAAGATGTGGCCTAGGGGTCATGCTTATGCAGAAGGATCGGGTAGTTGCTTATGCTTCTAGGCAACTGCGACCGAATTAAGTACGCTATGCCACTCATGACCTCGAGTTAGCCGACATTGTCTTCACCTTGAAGATTTGGCGCCATTATTTATTAGGCGAGCACTTCATTCTATACACTGATCACAAGTCCTTGAAATATTTTTTCACTCAGAAGGAGCTCAATATGAGGCAACAGCGTTGGCTTGAGTTCCTTGCCTCCTATGACTTCGATATCTAGTATACCCCTGGTAAGGGAAATCGTGTTGCTGATGCGCTTAGTCTCAAACATTCGGCTGTTGTTTCTATGATGCTAGCTGAGTGGGATGTTCTAGAGAACTTATCCTTTTGTGATATTCATGATTGAGCTCCAGCTTCTGATTCTCCTATATTATTATTCAATTTGGAAGCTCGACCCAGTTTATTAGATCGTATTACCGATGCTCAGTGGCGTGATCCCGATCTTGTGCACCTTATTCAGATTTATGAGTTTGAGTCCTGTGATAAGGAGTTGTAGTATTTCAGTATTGATTCTCATGGGTGTCTTCGCAAGAAGAACCCTCTTGTTGTGCCTTCTGATTCTGCACTTAGGCATGACATTCTCGATGACTGTCATCGTTCTAAGTATACCATTCATCCTGGCAGTAGTAAGATGTATGCCGATATGCATCGCCTTTATAATTGGGAAGGCATGAAGCGCGATGTAGTAAGTTATGTAAGTAATTGCATGACTTGTCAACTTATCAAGGCCGAACATCAGCACCCTTCTGGTCTCCTTCAGCCTCTAGAGATTCCATTGTGGAAATGGGATCAGATTTCGATGGATTTCATGGACGGCCTACCTCTTTCGAGATTGGGCCATTCTAGCATTTGGGTTATTGTTGATCGCCTCACCAAATTAGCTCATTTCATTCCTATTAAGTCTAATAGGAGTGCTTCTCATTTGGTCAAGTTATATATCAAGGAAATCGTGAGACTTCACGGTGTTCCTAGTTCGATTGTTTCTGACCATGACCCACTATTCATGAGTCATTTCTAGTAGAGTCTTCAGCAAGCTTTGGGCACAAAGCTTAATTTCAGCACAGCATATCATCCATAGTATGATGGACAGACTGAATGGGTGAACCATATTCGTGAGGATCTACTTCGTGCTTGCATTCTAGATTTTAGTGGTAGTTGGGAGGACCACCTACCTCTTGTGGAGTTCTCCTACAATAATAGTTTTTAGTCCAGTATCGGTATGGCTCCTTTCGAAGCCTTATACGGAAGGCCATGTCGATCACCTTCTTGTTGGTTGGAATCTGGAGAGAAGCTTATTCTTGGCCCAGATTCTGTTCGTGATTCTTCTGAGAAGATTGATCTTATTTGTCAAAAAATGAAAGAGGCACATAGCCGCCAGAAATCCTATGCGAACAACCATAGGAAGCCTCTCGAGTTCTCGGTTGGTGATTTCATTTTCATTCGTGTTTCTCCATTAAAGAGGGTAATGCGTTTCAGTAAGACTGGGAAATTGGCTCATCGCTTTATAGGACCGTTTCCTAGTACTGAACATATTGGCCCAGTAGCTTATAGAGTTTCACTTTCAGCTCATCTATCTGGCATTCATGACGTATTTCGCGTCTCTCGACTTTGGAAGTGTCTTCGAGAGTCAGATTCTATTATCGATTCTCCTAATCTGCAAAAGCTTGAGATCTCACCTGATTTTTCCATCGTGAAGCAGCCTATTCATGTTCTTGCTTCGAAGGTGATATGCCTTCGAAATAAGGACATGCCGCTCGTGAAAATTCAATGGTCTGCTAATCCCAACGACTGCACTTGGGAAACCAGAGAATTTATCGAGCGATCTTATCCTGGATTCTTATCTTCTCATGTCGATGGTGAGAATTTTAAACTCAAGCTTGTCTATTTTTTTTTACTTGATGAAATAATTGTGTTGAATACAGCTCTTCTCTAGAAATTGCGAGGACGCAATTTTTATAAGAGGGGAGCCTGTAACAACCCTGGTTTTGGGGATCACCTGTAAATATTAAATTATAACGGTGGTTATAATTTAATATTGTGAAAAAAACAAATGAATTGGAGATTTAAATTGTTTATTTTAAATAAACAATGGATTTGGAAATAAAATGTGAAAATAAAGTTTTAAAAACTTTGTTTTGGTTGTTTGGGTTAATAATCAGTGAAATATGATTTTATTTAATAAAATGCAATAATTCTTGTAATTATTGCTAAATGCTTCATTTATTGATTTTTAAAAGAAGTATTTGTTTTAAAATGTGTTTATTATAAATAAAAAGATGAAATGGGGTTTAAAAATAAGTTTCGGTTATAAAAATGATGGAAAATGGTTTGTTGCATTTTATTACACAAGAAAATTATTTTTATGCAATATTTGAAGTTAAAAATGTGGTTTTATGTAAATATTGGTGAAAATTAGTTATTTATTTAAAAATAAGGGTTTTTGATAATACAAATATTTTAATAGCTAAAATTATCTTTTTATTAGTTGTAAAATGTTTTATTTAACATAGGAAAGTATTTGTATAATTTATTTTGAAGAAAACTTGTGTAAATATGATGTTTGATTTAATTACATAGGTGTATATTGTGAATTAAGTTATAATTTGTTACTTAGGCTAATTAAACCCTTTTCTTTTGGGTCAAATCCCATTATCACATAATCAAAAAAGAGAAAAGAGGTGTCTCTCCTCCCTGTACGTTCTTTTCTACATTTACATTAAACATAAAACATAAAACAGAAAAGAAAGCTTTACCTTCTTCTCAAATCCAAGCCAAATCTCCAAATTAAATCAAAAACTTACTGTTTTCTTTCAAATTAAAGCATATTTCTACAGGTAATCTATTCCAAAACTGTATCATTTCATCAAAATCTAATTTGTGATATTGGTTTTGTATGTAATCTCTTCTTTTGCGTTTGCATGTTTCTATTTTGAGCTTTTACAGGTATTTTAAACAAATTCAAGCTCCAAGCTCTCATCTTTCAGCAGCAAATCCGAGTTTAATCTTCAACATTTGCAAGGTGAGTGATAAACTCACAATTTTTAGGTGAAGCAAAGCTTCAAAAATCAAAATCTGAGCAAAATATAGTCTCTGTAAAAAAATTCTTGTAGTTGTTTCGTCTGTGATAAACTATGTTTGGGTGCTACTTTTCAAGGCCATATCTTCTTATTCCTTTGTCTAAATTCGTTGATTCTTTTTTGTTTGAAAGATAAAGTTTTCTACTATATGCATACCAATTTTCAGCTTAATCTGAGGTCGTTTGGCCCTATGTTTCATGATTGAAATTTAAACCCAAGATGGGTTTCAGGCCTGTAAATTTTTGGTTTTTTGAATTGTTGCGAACATTGTCTGAGTTCATTTTTGAGACAGTGTAACCTTTTCATTTCTAGTCGGAATTCATTGATTCATTTTTTTTCTGAAAGATGAAGCTTTCTACTATATGTATACCAATTTTTAGCTTAATCTGAGGTTGTAGGCCCACTGTTTCATGCTTGAATGTTGAACCCGAGATAGGTTTCATGCCTGTACATTTTTGGTTTTTTGAACTGTTGCAAACATTGCCTGAGTACATGTTTGAGACAGTGTAACTTTTTCATTTCCAGTCGGAATTCATTGTTTCTTTTTTTGTTTGAAAGATGAAGTTTTATAGTATGTGCATACCAATTTTCAGCTCAATATGAGGTAGTTTGTTCTTCTATTTTTGACCTGTAATTTGAACCCAAGATGGTTTTCAAGCCTGGACATGTTTTTTTGAACTGTTGCAAACATAGCCTGAGTCCATGTTTGAGACAACGTTAGTTTTTCACTTTCAATCAGAATTCATTTATTCTTTTTTGTTTGAAAGCTGAACCTTGCTACTATGCGCATACTAATTCTAAGTTCAATCAAAGGTCGTTTGGCCACCTGTTTCATGTCTAAAAGTTGAACCCAAAGAAGATTTTAGACCTGGGTATTATTTTGCCTATGCATTTTTATGTTCTTATTTCCGTCCATCTTTTGACTTTACTTAATGATTTTGTGATATCTCTGAATTATTTTGAGGGCTGTGATGCTTATCAATAGGCTAGCCCAGTTTTGATGAATTTTAAATTAAAATTTGAATTGAATTTGAATGACGGTTTTGAGTGATTTCTTTGATTTCGAGCACGGATTATTCCAAACAATTTAGAAATAATTTTCAAAATAAATGGGCAATTCAAATAATTATTTTATGATATTTTTAAAGTATTTTCAAATATAAAATCTATTATTCTCTATAATAAGGGAATTTTCAAATAAGGTTTTCAAAATTGATTTCGAAAATTGGTTTTAAAAGCTTGTTTTCTCAAGTAAATTATTTTATATATATAATACACGTTTTTGCACTATTCGAGTGAATGAGAAGGAGAATTAAACGGTTTGGTAAAACGCGTGGTATGGGACACGTGCGTTTACCTTACCGGTTAATTCCTGACTTGTCCGTTTGATCGTTTTGACCTTCGAGTCGAGTTTACCGATGAGATGAGGTAAACTTTTTACTAAATTGGGTGTGAAATTTACTAGCGGTTAGTAAACCGTTTAGTACGAGCGTGTGGTATGGGACACATGTTAACACTGTTTGGGTTCATATCCGAAAGTTTGTGACACATTTGTCTAAGAGATATATAAGCCAGTACTGGACCTTCGGGTCATTTGTCCTTCGGGATGTTTGTCTAAGAGACGTTTGTCATTGCAACGTGTTTGTCCTTTGGGATGTTTGTCTAAGAGACGTATTTATTTGTCCTTCGGGACGTTTTTCTAAGAGGCGTGACGCCTTATTTTGAGAGAGCAGTATTTGGTAGGCTTCGGCCATATGCACGTGCTATATCTTTGAGATGATTTCATTGATGTTTGTGATTTCCCTAGTGTATCGCCCTTTTCCAGAATTGGTCCTTTGAACCATTCGATATATATTTGTGGCGATTACCTTTCGAGAATTTGAACTCTTGGGAGTTCTATTTTTGAGATTTGAGTTGCCTACACTGGCATTATATGAGATTTGCCTTTTAGCGTTTACTTGAGATTTTATTTTCCTCTTTGGAGATATATTTGTCTTATGGCATGTTTGAGATGGGATCTCTTTATGCATGTTTTGGGTTTGCCAAGATGGCAGGTTTAGGTTTTCCCCTAAACCATATTTGATGTTTTATGAATGCCGATGATATAAGGCTCGCTACTTTTAGCGCTTTATAGGTATTTTATCTCCTTTGAGATTATACATTTGTGTAGTGATACCATATTATCACTTGATGTAATCATACACTTTAGATTGTTCCTTCCCATTAGGGAATACTATCACATTATCCTTATGCTCATATTATCGCTTATCCTTGTAAACTGATTTGTTTAGCTAGACTGACTAGTGTATTTTATGCTCGGGTCAAACCGAGGTATTTCAGGTTAGGTACATTTGGACTTAGCCTATTCTGCTTCTGCATGGACTATTCTGCTAGCTCCTTTTGTTACAGCTTTTTGTGTAGTCCTTTTGTTGCTACTCTAATATGTATATTCTTTTGACTCGCTTGTATATTGTGGTTGCTATACCACTTGACATGTATCATTTTGTATACTCTGTGATGTATCTGTATATGTATATATATGTGATGATCTACTGTTTTGTGATGTGTTTTGCATTAGAGTTGTTGTATTTTGTTCTGATAGATCCTATAGCCACCTATGGATTTGTATTAAGTATTTATTAGATATGTCGATCCATTTGAGATAGAAAAAAAATGGCATTGTCAACGTATTCAATAGATATTTAAGACAAGGCTATAGATGGTCGCTCCTATCCAGCCCTATTCTCTGCATTAGCGGACAGTATTACCAAGTAATACCCTTTGTTAATGTGGGTCTTAGGGTGGGGCGTCACACTTAACATGAGTGTTCATCCGTTTAACATTGTACTAAACAACAATAACTATAGGAAAACTCAAAGACAATTGAAGTACGAAGAACAACTGGAAGAAAATGGGGAAAATTGTTAAGTCTGCGGTTCGACTCTGCTCCATGAATGGATCATTATGTATCAACTGCTTCCTCCATTTTGTCTTATTCTCTATGGATATATAAGACGTCAAGGGAGGAATAACTATTTTGTGGAGATACAGATCCGTAGATGGATTAATATTGATCTATCAATTTAGTAGAATTTTTGTCAAGTCTTCCACTATCTTCTTGGATCTTTATCTATGGTAAGTGTTGTATTCCAAAATATTAACCAAAAACTCCCAATGATAGTTTTTCTTAGAGATTTCAATCCTATGTTGAAGAATTGTAACTATAAACATCAAATCAATATTAAATATATAAAATAGAAGAAGTAAAGTAAGGAAACCAAGAGATCATAATTTTTTATAGTGGTTTGGCTATGCCTACATCATTTTCGATAATACTTTATGAGTCACTATGTATGTACCAAGATTATATGTACAAATATAGATTCATTCCTTGGAATGATAAAGATAGAGTTTTTACTAGGAACGAAAAAGCAAAATAATAAATACCCCCACTTGCCTCTTATATATACCTGGAGTAGGCTGTTGGGACTTAGAGTCGTTAAATCATAGTTGAAATTGTCAAATAGCTAAATCTAAGATATTAAGAAAGAAATCAACCAATTCTAAAAGCATTTATGAATGGTACAGGGGATCCATATATGGATTGGCACAAGTCCATGGACTTGGTCCACTTCTTGTATTTTCTTCTATATTCCTTGTGTCTTGTTGCTTTGTTCCTCAATACTATCTTCATTTGATGTTTCTAAGCTTGTTCTCTAAGTTATTCATTGAAAAGGTGACTTTATGGTGGGAATCCACACCAATTCATGGACTTAGCCTAATTTTTCTTCTTTTTGCCTTGTCTTGATATGTCCATTATCATTAGGAATTTGTGGGAAAAATTGTCAACTTAGTGGATCATACATGTGATGATCTCCCTCCACCTTCGGTACCTAAAATCCAATATAAAATTGTAATGTTGCACTGTAGAGTTACCCGATCGATGGATGGAAACCATCACGGGTAAAACCGATCGGTCAATCCACAACTTGGAATCTATCTCACAATGCATAAACAATATTTTATATCAACATAGATATAAAACAAGCCGAACCATAGCATAATCAAATGAATCAAAACATAACCAAAGCGCAGCAAAGGTTCATTAGATTAAACAAAGCATAACATAAGTCTTTATGCATCTCTACTACATCATATAAAATATAAATAAAAACTATATTTATGTATAAGATAATTGATACTAACTAAATAGCACTGCACAGTGAAAATAAGCGAAAGTAGCTACATATAAATAACATAAGAAAGTGCAAGCCTCTTACTTCATCCTCACAGCTCCATGCACAATCGACATACCTGTCTTTTAGTCTACACATTTGAGAGTACCCGAGAATATAAGAAGCAATACAAATAACCTATGTTAAAACAACAGTTTTGTACGAGTAATCTACAAGCCTCAAAATTCAATATAAATTTGATATATTGTAAATAAGGTAAGAAAATTCATACATGAATTGCTCCTGTTACTAATATGTTAGCACATAAACACGATATATGCTAATATACTATCATCAATATATGGTATACTTCTTTTCTAAGTACAAACTAGCGTGTTGTGGTATTGGACTCCATAATACCAATATCACATGACACCCCTTGCAAAATAGCCACTATTACACAATCTTGCACTTCCATACTCAATGTTGTTGGATATGTGATAATTCAAAGGACCACATAGTACCGCTAATGACTACTTAACGATATGGCTCAATCAATGCTTGAATCCTTCACCACATGGATAGCTTGGAACTAAAAAAAGCATTGTAAGGTCCAGGGATATAGATCATATAATAAGGTCCATAGTGAGCTTCCCCACCTACACCTTCTTTAAGAGCATATGCCAAAACTTTAGTTTCATCAACGATCCCTTGGGATATATACTAATAGTAATTTACCCTTGTTCCACCTCACAAGTCACCATTATATAGAACTTTCCAACTTGAATGATCCCCAAATGCTTCAGCAAGCTCCTCCTAAAAGTCCATACTAGTTTAACACTAAAGTAGGGCTCAGTACCGATTCATCGTGGATTAGTAATCCAACTACTTAGCCAAAATCACAAAAGTCTTTAACCCAAAGTAAAAAAATTCCCGGATTCGACATCTTAATGGATTGATGTTGATCCACATTGTTCGGTGCCGATCCATTCACTCAACCAAAATAATTTAACTTGCCATACGATCGATCTACCAAACTCTAAAAAATATTTTAGTAAGTCCCAAAATGATACAGATCAATGCCAATCCATTTCCTTAGTCAAATTTGACTAAGTATTTCTTTCTTGTCCATTTTGCATTGATCCAACTCTTTCTAGCCTCTTTGATACATGTGCATCCCTCGTTGTAACAACCAATCTCCAAACGCGTAGGACTCGATCCATCAAAGCTCGTTCTATGACCATGGACCTTCTGATGCAGCCCGACCTTCCTTCATTTTAGGTCGCCAACGACCTAACAAGTTGTTAAGTCGCGCAAGCGACCTAACGGGTCATTAATGCGAGTTATGCCCACAAGTGATACCTGCGAGCGAGATACGACTTACTGGGATTCGACCTAATGTGATACGACTTAACGAGTTAAGAACTGGTTGTGTGAAACTAATTGCTTTGGGTCGCTTGCGACCTATCGAGATAGAGGATTCCGTGGAGGACCATGCAGAACACCAACTGGATATTCTTAAGTCGCTTGGACGACCTAACGAGCTAAGTCAACAAGTTAGGTCGCGAAGTTCATATGTCGCGAAGGTCTTAGGTCGCCAACGACCTAGCAAGAAGCCACCTTATCTTAGGTCTCTACGAAACAGTGTGTTACGACCTAGAAGGTCGCGACCTAACATTACCAAGCTATATTTTAAGGTCGCTCCATGGTTAGGTCGCGTGAATGGGTTGGGTCGCTCCAAAAGATATGTCGTTGATTCCTTATATCGTGAAGATGTCCTGTTGCCGTGCATCCTTAGGTCGCTCAAGAGTAGGTCGCGAGACCTTGGGTCGCTGAGATACCTTAAGTCGCTGGAAGAGGTTTTCTTAAGTCGTTATCATGAAGCCTTGTTCTTAGGTCGCTGCTGCATGTATTTTAATTCGCTCTGTGACTTAAGTCGTAGGTCGTTGTGATGTAATGTTGATAGTGTTGAGTCGCATGTATGTTGTAAGTATGTTGTGTTGTTAAGTCGTGATGTTACTGTTTGTTATGTCGCGCGTTGTAATTTGTTAACTCGTATGATGTTGTTTCCTTAGGTCATATGTGTTAGGTCGTTAACGACCTATCTTAAGTCGTGTACCTGTGTTGTAATCTCTATAAATAGCGGGTGAGTTGTAACATTTGAGTTGGTTGATTTTGAATAAAACTTTGTTTGAGTGCTTTGTGCCTCTTCTCAAATTGGTAGTTGAGTGTGATCTCCTATCTCCACCTTCGGTATTCGAGTGCGCTCGAATCAACGATTGTTGAAGCCGATTCACGGAATCTAGTGCGCTAGATCAACGTTCGAAGTATCGTAGATCTTCTTTCATGGCATCGTGCGCGATCAACGTGACAAAGATAGCTAGAATCCGGTATCTTTGAGATCAACGGATTTGGGCGTTTGGTATTTTCAATCCACCGATTGCTACTTTCATCGTTGTATCCATTTCTGTTATTTTCCGCTGCGTCATTTGGTATCAGAGCAAGACTTATCCAATCATAGCTAAGCCGAGTCTTTGGAGCCAATTCTTATTGAAGAGTTAAAGCCGAGGGCTAGAAGTTGAAGGCGTGCATTGTTTGTTCATTCATATGTCAAGGCCGAGAGTTAATGTTTGTGAAGATTCAATCATGCCTCCGAGAAGAGCTAATTGCCATCAGAATGTTGAAGCGTTGTATAAAAGAGAAGAAGCCGAGCAAATGGAACAACGTATCAATGAAAAGTTTGATGAAGGCATTGGGAAGTTAGAGAAACTGATGAATGACATGAATCAAGGTCAAAGGAGAAGGTCGCCAGTCTCGAACCATGGAGGAAACAGAGTTTCGCCATCGGTTAGGGAAGCGAGGAGGGTGTCGCCACAATCTTACCGAGAAAGAAGAGAATCTTCAGTTTCATTGAGAAGAGAACATCATGAGTATAGAAATGAAGAGAGAAGAACTCCACGTGAATTTGAACATGAGCCATATCGTGATGATGAAAGATAAAGTAGAATAGATATGCGTGATCATAGAGATGTGGATGGCCGAGATCGTTATCGAAGTACATCTGTTTTTGATGAAGATGGTGGTAGATGTAGTGTTCATTCTCGAGATCGAGACCAAGTACGAAATGCATATCGGGATGTTGAAGATGATCGACGATGGGAGTCAGGGATGAAAACTGAAATTCCAGAACTCAAGGGAGGTATGCAAGCTGAGGAATTTTTGGATTGGTTATCTAATGTTGAAGAAATTTTTAACTTTAAGGAAGTTCCCGAGCATCAGAGAGTTAAGTTGGTTGCTACTCGTTTGAGAGGAAGAGCTATGGCATGGTGGCAGCAAACTAAACTTACACGGGAGAGAATGGGGAAGTCAAAGATTGTTACATGGGATAAGATGAAGAAGTTGATGAAAGCTACTTTCTTCCCTTATAATTATCAGTCACTTATGTATCAACGATTGCAGAATCTGAGACAAGGAACGAAGTCAGTGAATGATTATGCGGATGAATTTTATCAATTGATTGCAAGGAATGACATCATGGAGACAGAGGAACAGTTGACTACTAGATTTGTTGGAGGGTTGAGAATGCAGATTCAAGATATGGTGAATATGTTTGATCCCAGATCTATTGCTGAAGCACATTAGAAAGCGTTGGCTTGGGAAAAGCAAGGGAGACGAGGAGGTGGTGTGTTTACGAATTCCAACAACCAGAACAAGGATGTTCGTAGCAGTGCGAATGATTCTAAGATTGTCAGTAAGCCGATTGTGAATGAAGCCAACAAAGCAAAGGTCTATAGTAGTCTCAAATTCTTCAATTGTCAAGAGTTGGGACATAAAAGCAATGAATGTACAAAGCCAAAGAAGCGAGCAATGATTGCGGAGATTGAGAATGAAGGTGCAGAGGTAGAGTGTGTCAATTCAATACCAGTTGAAGAAGAAGAATTATTGATAGGAGATGAGGGTTGTAGTTTAATGATGAGGAGGTCTTGTTTAACACCAAAACAAGAGGATGATTCTAGCTAGTTGAGGAGCAACATTTTTCAGTCAACATGCACTATTCTGGGGAAGGTTTACAAGTTTGTTATTGATGCGGGCAGCTGTGATAATATCATTTCTTCAGAAGCTGTAAAGAAGTTTTCATTGAAAACAGAGAAGCATCCAAACCCCTACAAATTAGCTTGGTTGAGGAAAGGAGGGGAAGTGAAGGTTAATCGAAGAGCTTGTGTTAATTTTTCCATTGAGAAGAAATACAAAGACGAAATTTGGGGTGATGTGGTTGATATGGATGTATGCCATCTGTTGTTGGGGAGACCATGGCAATATGATAGAGCTGTGCAACATGATGGTCGAACCAATAGCTACAGTTTTATGTTAGAAGATACACAAATCACGTTAGTTCCTAAAAGGCGACAACAGAGTGAAAAATTTTTGTAGGAAATCGAGGAACTAAAGACTTTGCTGTCTTTAAAGGAATTTGTTGATATGGAAGATGAAGATGATGATTTTCAACCAACAAAATCGGATGAACATGAGGTTGGAAATTCACAATCAGCAAAGTTGGATGAGGATGAAGAAAGTAAGTCAGGAGATGAAGAGGGTAATTTCTTGGTGAAGAAGGTAAATTCGACTAGTCTACAATCTACAAGAGAGTTTGTCACAGAAGTGGAGGATAGTGCAGAAGTAGTCCTGTTAAATGAAAATGAAACCAGTGAAAGTGTTGAAATTCTCGAAGAGGTTAAACCAGTGGTGAATGAATGTGAAGATGTCGTTCCTGCAGAGTTGTCCAAGGAATTACTGACACTGAGGGACGCACAACATCATGTTGACCAAGTACCAGGTGCTATTGTACCGCATATGCCACATAATCATATGTGTCTGACAGAATAGGTAGAGTTGAGAAGATTGGTTGATGGGTTTCTGTTTAAAGGAAGGCAATTGTATACTCCTGATTGCCGTGGGCGAATAAGAGTTATCAAAGAATTACATGTAGAAAGACATGAGGACTATGATCGTACCATGCAGTTGATTGCAACGACTTGTTTGGGGCCGTCAATAAGGAAGGAGGTTGGAAGGTTTGTTCAGAGGAGCCATAATTATCAAATTTCAAAAGAAACCGTGACGAAGTCAGGATTATGTATGTCATTACCAATACATACTAGATTATGGGTGGAGGTAAGTATGGACTCTGTATTGGGTTTGATGAAGGCGCAAAGTGGCAATGAATCTATCTACTTGATGGTTAGACGATTTCTTGTTGGTACTTACAACAAGCTAGATGCTGGAGGGATGGGTCGTTTGGAAATTGTGAAGGAAATTTGTGAGAATGATTGTAAGTTGAGTTTGCCGGATCATTTTCCTATTGTCAACATTGACAATATCAAACACTTGGTTCCATTTCACGAGGACAAGAGTATCGAAGAAGAAGAAACTGTAAATTCAAGGACGAATTTCTGTCAACCAGGGGAGGATGATGCAGCCCGACCTTCCTTCATTTTAGGTCGCCAATGACCTAACAAGTTGTTAAGTCGCGCAAGCGACCTAACGGGTCATGTATGCGAGTTATGCCCACAAGTGATACCTGCGAGCGAGCTACGAATTACTAGGATTTGACCTAATGTGATATGACTTAACGAGTTAAGAACTGGTTGTGTGAAACTAATTGCTTTAGGTCGCTTGCGACCTATCGAGATAGAGGATTCCGTGGAGGACCATGCAGAACACCAACTGGATATTCTTAAGTCGCTTGGATGACCTAACGAGCTAAGTCAATAAGTTAGGTCGCGAAGTTCATATGTCGCGAAGGTCTTAGGTCGCCAACGACTTAGCAAGAAGCCACCTTATCTTAGGTCGCTACGAAATAGTGTGTTATGACCTAGAAGGTCGCGACCTAACATTACCAAGCTATATTTTAAGGTCGCTCCATGGTTAGGTCGCGTGAATGGGTTGGGTCGCTCCAGAAGATATGCCGCTGATTCCTTATATTGTGAAGATGTCCTGTTGCCGTGCATCCTTAGGTCGCTCAAGAGTAGGTCGCGAGACCTTGGGTCGCTGAGATACCTTAAGTCGCTGGAAGAGGTTTTCTTAAGTCGCTGTCATGAAGCCTTGTTCTTAGGTCGCTGCTGCATGTATTTTAAGTCGCTCTGTGACTTAAGTCGTAGGTCGTTGTGATGTAATGTTGATAGTGTTGAGTCGCATGTATGTTGTAAGTACGTTGTGTTGTTAAGTCGTGATGTTACTGTTTGTTATGTCGCGCGTTGTAATTTGTTAACTCGTATGATGTTGTTTCCTTAGGTCGTATGTGTTAGGTCGTTAACGACCTATCTTAAGTCATGTACCTGTGTTGTAATCTCTATAAATAGCGGGTGAGTTGTAACATTTGAGTTGGTTGATTTTGAATAAAACTTTGTTTGAGTGCTTTGTGCCTCTTCTCAAATTGGTAGTTGAGTGTGATCTCCTATCTCCACCTTCGGTATTCGAGTGCGCTCGAATCAACGATTGTTGAAGCCGATTCACGGAATCTAGTGCGCTAGATCAACGTTCGAAGAATCGTAGATCTTCTTTCACGGCATCGTGCGCGATCAACGTGACGAAGATAGCTAGAATCCGGTATCTTTGAGATCAACGGATTTGGGCGTTTGGTATTTTCAATCCACCGATTGCTACTTTCATTGTTGTATCCATTTCTGTTATTTGCCGCTGCGTCACCTTCACTCCTTAATGTAAAGTAAATCAGATACTATGTCAAATATTCTACATCTACATTTGAAGCTGTGTAGTTAATGCCCCACTATTACCCCGCTATAACCCCGCTATATCTCATAGCAGATTTCTACCGCTACGATTTTTCCATATAGCCCCCAAATATAGCCTTTCCGCTTTAGGTCCCGCTATTTCCGCTATATCCCGTTATTCCCGCTATATTCTGCTATTTCCGCTATATCTTCTTTAAAAAAATGAATTGAAAAATGACTTTTATACATTATAAAAATTATGAAATTAATTTATTTGGTTTAACTTTTAATATATTTTTAGAAATGAAAATACTCTAATATTCTACTAAATTCAATTACGTTATATAACAGTTTTACGTTTATTTAAAGTATATTTGCACACATTTTTATTTAAAATTATTTATGTATTAATTATAATTCAATTGAATGTTAATTTTTCATTTAATTACAATTTATATATTTTTTTAAACATTAGGTACGAGTTTTATACGCTATTTTTGAGTCATCCGCTATATCCCGCTATATCCTCACTGTATCCCCGCTATGACTTTTTGCACCTCCGCCGTATTGAATCTGCCGAGCGCTTTAACTGCACAGATTTGAAGATCCTCACCCATGAAATGGCTCAACCCGCTTCACTATGCATGAGAATTTCATCAATTAAAATATAGCATGAAAACAACAATAACAAACCAAAAGCACCATATCAAGCCAATTAAGTATAAAATCATTACTGGCAAGCCTAATCATACTTCAACATATCCATACCATATGAAAAAAGGAGTTAAAGCACTTAGAACATCAACTTAAGTTTTTTTTATCGTTTAGAAATCAAATCAGATCAAAAAATAATATTTTATTATCAAAATTGGATCCAAACACTTTTAATCATATATTTGCATATATAGTAAGGGATCATAAATCACGAACTAGTTGATGTAAACTAATGAAACACGTCCTAAATCAAGCGAATCAAAATCTACACAACATCAATCATGAAACCTCCGTCCAAAAGTTTTATTTTGATATTCTAATGGTTCTCTAGCTTAATTACTCATTAATCTAACATTTTAACTAAAATAATTTGGTTCAAGATGGATTCCGGAAGAAAGACAATAAGTAGAGATTTAGATCTGCTATTAGGAATTTAGAAAAGTGATTTGGGACTGCACCAACCCTTGGGATTGGCATAATTCCCAAAATCATTTACTAGACCTTAAACAGACTTCGGCATAATTACTAAAATCCACCTAAAAACTATCTAACCTAAAATTTTGGTATCTCTTAAATGGCTAGCCAAAAAACTATTATTATCATGTAACGACCCGTAAATTTCAACTGTTTTAATAACGTAATTAGTTGAAATTTTGTGAAATTTTAAACGATAAAATTTTGAAATATAAATTTGATATTTGGAATGCGTTTAGTTAAACATAGCAACTGGTAAATTTTCGACCGAAAATATGAAAGTTTTTTTCGCGCGTAAATATACTTCAATTTAATCAGTTAAAAAGCGATGAAAATAAAATATTTCCGAAACCTAAATATTTTTACATAGAAAAATTCTAAACCATCTTCTGAGCAAGATGTCAGTTTGTCGTTTTTCCAAATTCGGACATCTTTGGCTCCGTCGATCTTATTTTTCAGCGTTTTTCTTGCATTTTCCGCTATTAAAAAATTCGAATTTTTAAAATGAAATCGTACCACTGATTTCTATATACCTTTTTGATCGTCTCATCATGCTGATCTCTACGGTATATTCAATTGTCAATTTCGGAGTCCGGTGTACAGTGCAATCTGCGATAACGCCCAGCGTATCGGTTCCACAACCGAGTCTTTTGAATTTCTGTGACCATCCGCTTTCCAACGTGAAACCAATAGCCTTTAATTATTACTAAATTCATCTTTTGACTTTTACTATTCCCTAACTGTTTCTTTTCCTATGGTAAATTTAATTTCATTAGGTTCATTTATTTGCTTTGAAAGAAAAGAGAAATCAATTTATTTTGTTCGTTCACGTTCCTGTTCCTATTCATCTTTTCTCTTCCTCCACTGTTCTTTCTAGGCAAGATCGATCTCTCTTTCTCTCGCCTTGAACCTGAACCAACTTTCCATTGCCAAATTCGACCTCAACATTGCTCCACCCAAACTCCGTCGTGTGTAACACCTACCACCGCATCACTTCCTTGCCACATCACTCCTTTTCACAGCCTGGACCAAGTCACCAATCTATTATTCTCACCACCATACCTGTAGCAGCCGTGACTTCTTCAAATCCACTTCTTAATGCTAGCGTGAGTTCTATAACATGATTTTTTATATATCTTACAGGTTGTTTTATATATAATTTGTAGTAGTCTTATTTTTTTTTAGTGCATTGTTTCGTTCACCTGAAGCCAACCCACCCACGCTCCTTGTTCCACTCCATCCATGAACGAAATAGCATCCGCCTTCCCTTGCTCCGCGCGGACCTCCTCTGGTCGCCTTTACTTCAAACTCGAGCAGCGTTCCTCCCATTTAACTCAGCCTACACTTGATACCAGACATGTAAGGTCTTATATTTATGTTGTTTCTTCTGTATACTAATTTGTGTCAAATATAAACTTATATATCTCCGGCTTAGATTTGAAGTTCTCCACCTGTAAAGTGATATATAAATTTGTTGTATGCGTCTATGTCAGAAAATTTAACTTGCACAATATTTATGCATATGTCAGGGGGTTTATATATTAAGTTCTAGATATTTTGTTATGGTTAGTTGTATATTAGTATGTCAAACAGCATATAGATGATTTAGTTTTGCTGAAAGCAATGGTCGAGTGACGTTTATTCATATACAGATTTTTATATCTTTTATGAACCAGTTAGTTACTAAGTATTTTTCTATATATAAAAAATAATAATGTATAAGTTTACAAGATTTTCCGTACATATATATAACTTATATATATAAGTTTAGTTGTTTAAATTATATAAACTATAAAAAAAAATTAATTAAAAATAAAATGTGTTGACTTTTTTTTTCTTTTTTTTCATTGTATGCAACATTAAATTAGTTTGTAACCTGAGAGTTTACATATATAAATTTAATTATGTTTGATGTTGATGTATATATGTGTTTAATATAAAACAACGATGTTTCAAATACATATATATTAAATTTATTTTGTTGAATTGAATATCGATTTGAAAATATATTTTTAAATCGATTTTTGGAAATTCTCATATATGTAATATACCTTGTTTCATCGACATCGTGCCATCTTAACTTATCATCTCAAATCGTTATCACAGCAAATCCTAGCTTGCCGCTGTCCCATGTGCGTATCTGTTTCTGTGTCATCTTCTTGTCTTTCTAGCCTCGGAAGGTGAGCAATCACTCACGATTAACGTTCTTTCATTTATTAAATTTGATTTCAATTGAAACGATAATTGAAACATGCTGCTATTAGTTAATTACACTGTTATATATGCTATAACCTGTATCAGTTCACCTGTGACATCTGACACCATTATCTGTTAATTATTTATGCAATGATAATACAGTTTGGCTGATAATTGATTGATTGTTGATGTTTATATTGGACGTTAAATTGTTAATGTTAAAATGATAAATAGTATGCAATTGAACTTGATATGGGATAGTTAAATGTTAAATTTGATTAAATGACATTTGTATAACATGACCCCTTTTAATTGTTAAATTAATTGACATGTAGAATAGTGATAATTACACTTTGAACCATTGAACGTATATTGGATTAATTGTTGTAGTGTAAAAAAAATTTGAAATTGAATGACAAGTGAAAACCGTAATGTAATAATCTTTAATCTACATGAAATGATAGTGTAGATTCTAGAAATAATTATATTAATTCGTACAAATAACAATGCGAATTAATACGGTTATTTCGGGATTATTTGAATTGATTATTGGATTGTTATTGTTCGTTGTTATTGCTTGTTTATTTACTTTGACACCATCCCAGTTATCACACTGCAAGTTCCATGTGTTATGCTTTGATTTTGAATTGAATTGGAATCGGGTTGAAATGATAAATACCCAAATTGAACTTTGACCTAGGATAGAGAATTAAATAAAAACCCGATTGGCCAATAATTTGATTTGAAAATAAATTGAAGATTTTATTGGAATAAATAATATGGTTTTGAAATGAAGTTGAAATTTGAATTTTAATGAAAGGAAAATGTTAATATATAATAATCTGAAAGAAAATATTAACAATGTAATTGATGAAAGAATGTTGTTTAATTTGAGAAATTATGGAATTAAGTCTGAAATTATTAAACTTTGAAATGATTTAATAATTAAGTTTGAAATTATAATTAAGTTTGAAATTATAAAACTTTGAAATTATTTAATAATTAAGTTTTGAATTATTTATTAATTAAATAAGATTGAATTATTTAATGATTAGATTGAATTGAATTCTTTAATAAGTGAACTTGAACTTTTGAATAAGTGAATTTTACTTCGTGAATAATTGAAATTGAGTTTCTTTATTAATTAAGTTTTGGAAAATTATTTAAGTAAATAAATAAGTGAAATTGAATTTCTTTAACAAGAAATAAAATGTGATTTATTAAAATTAATGTAAGACTTGAAATTTTAAAGAATTTGGTTTGACGAATTTAATTTAATTCAAAATTGTAAGTTTGATATAACGAAGTTGAACTTAAGAAATTGATTTAATGAATTGGAAATTAAATAGAATTGTTTTGAATGATAAATTTACTTAACGAATATTGAATAAAATCGATAAATGAAGTTAAACTAATTTGAATGTTAAATTAAATTAATTTAAATGATTTCGGAATGAAACTTATATACGAACTTGAATCAATATTTGAATCGTTTTAAATAAAATTTGAAATTGTATTATAAGATTTTGAAATGGTAGTTGGGAAGTTTTGAAACGTAAATTATGGAAATTGGTTTAGAAAGACAAACGAAATGTTGATTTATAAACTCTGATTGAAATTGAAATTGGTTTTGGCTTTGAAATAAATAAATGACCAATCGGTGAAATAATTTCGAAGGTTATTAAAGAGACCGGAATCGGTTATGGATATACTCTCTATCTAAACCGAAAACTACTTTAATAACTATACGCGGAGTGTGATCCAGAATGAAGTGGTTGGAATGATGTACGTGATGACTGAAGAAAGAGAACGATAATGGATAGCCTTGACACTTGTGTCAAATTGGAAATGACTAAAACAGGAGCCGTGCCGGGCCAATGGAGGTCAGCTACCTCAAGTGAACACACTTCTTCGAACTACTCATTACTTGTTGTCGATTGGTGCACCCTTGATTTTGGGAGTGTTGTTTCACGGTGTTGCGGTCGCTGCGGCGATGCGTTCTCACCAGTCCGGATCAGGCAAACGGTAGTGTCACTACCTTGGGTATTGCCTCATGTGCCTTGTCATACTTGTATTCCTTTATACGCGACCACTACGATTTTGGTTTGTACCTTTAGTATATGGATTGCCCTCTGGTGACTTCCGGTTTTGGAGAAACTACGGTCTTGTATATGCTCTTGGGAATAAAAATGTGTTAAGGAGGATAATGGTAACACCTTAACACTATTTTGATATCTTTATATTACTGATAGACATTATCTACTTATCGTACATTACTACCTAGTAGATAGTTTAACGGATCCTTAAAGGATGGTTATTCCAAACATCCTTTGAGTTACTTGTATTTCAATTGCTATTTCACTTGAGTTGGATTTATAAATATAAGAATGTTAATCCTGACTCGAGTGTTTTGTGTTTTGCTTTACGCTCGGGTCAGACTGAGTGTACCAGTATTCGAGACTCACCTTTGAAGTTGGAGCTTTGCTCGAAGATCAAGTCATCTATTCTGCTTTCAGTATTCGATGATTCCAGTGATGTATTCTGATTTGTATCTGATGTATCGTGTTACTCTTCCGTTGTATCTGGTTTAACTCTGATGTATCGTATTACTCTTCTGTTGTAAACTCTGATGTATCTTATATATTCATATAGTAGCTTCATGAACTACTATCTTTTATTTCCGCTGCAAATTTATTACTCTGTGTTTGTGATCTGTGATTATTTTATTTACTGTATATGTTCAGTTTTGCCAATTTAAATTAACAACGCGGTATTTTGAGCAATTCAATTCCGGCATGAGTGTCTACCTATACACTTATAATGGATGCGAATGGTCCAAAATAGCGGGTCGTTACATATCACTTACAAAATGGGAATGACCATATCTTTTATTTGGAATGGGTTTCAGGTTGAAATTCTGCTCCTATCAGAAGTTATGATCATTATAAGTATTTTTGGCCGAAAATGTCAACAATTTATTCTACGAGTCAAAAATATAAAATTACAATATGTCCCGAAGTTTTAGCCCATTTTAAGTTCATTGCTTTATGTATATAATATTTTATCTACCTACCACTATATAAAATATTGAGTCATCAAATTTTTCCACTATATAAACTCCAACATAAAACAAACATAACCAAACAAATAAGCAAACACATTCATTACATCTAAGCATAGTAATCAGCCGACACAAACATCTACTATGCATATTACTAGCAATTCAATTAAGTAGAATAACAAGAGTGGTAAATAATGTAATCTTACCAAGTAAAAAAGCTTCAAATAAATAGTCATCATTCTCTCCTCGGTCTCTGAACTACATCATCTTCATTCTCAATTCATTAAATCCTTACAAGCTTTATGGTCATCCTTGTATACTTCTTTGCACTCTACTCGACTACATAGGGCCTACAAGGTCTTGAGGCTTCAGGTTCAACTTCTAATATTTTATCTGAATTGGTGTGAAAATCACATCTGAGTAATGCACAAACTTCTCAATAGCGAAATATGGAATCCGTTGTGCACGTCTACTATCTTCTAAGCTAACTTTGCTATATATGCAAGATTCTCAATTCATATGGGCATCGAAAAAAGGTCCTATGATTCCCTATGCCAATTTCCCTATTATCAAATCAAATTAAATTCCTCAACGGAGAACTTTTTAAATACCATATCTGTAACAACCCGTGATTTTGAATCTTCGAATTTGGATATTTAATTTATTTAAATATTCGAATTTGAAGTTAATTAGAATAAAATATATATTTCAAATAATTGCTTGACTTTTGGTGATGTATTTTTAATTTAATTTACAGGATTTTTTAATAATTTTAAATATAAAAAATAATTAAATTTTCGTTTCATGCATTTTGCGGCAAACATCGGTATTTTTGTAATTGCACAGAATAAAATAACCAATGTATTTTATTATTGTTTTGTGATCGTGTTGCATTATTGTAAATGATCGTATTTTTAATTCTATCATTCGTGACTCATACGCGAACGCGTTATTGTGTAGCGTGGTACCGCAAATCTTTTTCAAAAACAATAATATACATGTGTACACAACCATTTTCTCTTGTTTCTTGCCTTGTTTACCTCTAAATTGTTGACCTTTTGGTTTCTTAGTGTTTAAGACAAGGAAAAACAAGTAAAAAAACTTGAACGTATTGTTATTTTATGGACAAATTTGAACACTTATTTATACAACACGTATGTGCATGAGCCTACATCTTGGGTTTGTGTTTCTTTTTAACATGAGGGATGTATGTGAGATTTGCTTTACTTTGTTTAAAGTAAACTAGTTTATATATATGTTCAAATTCACAACATTCATAAAAAATATATATATAAAAAAATAGAAAGGGCATGCATGGAAAGAATGAAAAACGAACACATTTCATTCCAACAACAACCATTATTTCCACTTTCCCTTTCATGTAATAATTCAATTATCCTCCGCTATGGATTAGCATAAGGTGTAAACATGAAAGTTGTTGAGAACGGGGAGATAGACATTTTCTGTTCAAATCGTACTTGAGATAATCGAGCTGAGTGAGAGATAGGGAGGGTGGAAATTTCGGCCTTGCAACTGTATGGCCATGTGTGTTTGTATTCATGTACATGTTTTTGGAATGTACTGTAGGAAGCTTGCATGGACAATATTGGAGGAAGTTTGTAGGAACATGGTTTGGGTGGTGAAGAGGAATGGAGAGGCTTGCGGGTTTGTGTGGGCTAAAGGAGGAGGGGCATTCTTAAACGTGTAAAAGGAGAACGAAGGAAGAATAAAAGAAAGGGAAGGTGGATGGAAAAGAGATTTGGTGTTACTGTAGCTTACAAATGAATTTCACTTTATCCCTCATAAATGTGTCCCTTTGCATGAGATGAGAGGAGTCAATACAGAGCGGTCGGGTCTAGTTGCATGGACGTGGGCCTGGGCTATTGGTTTTTAGGGTGAGACATTTATAATTTGATTTTTTTTGTTTAAATATTTTGTTACTGGTGTTGGACTTTTAAAATATGATATCTCGCTAAAATGAAATCCAATTGGCATGCGAATTTTTGCATTGGACTCAAACTGATAAGTAAAAAATTATAGCATTACTTTTTGATAGACTTGGCGATGTATAAATTTATGACATAATAATAGGGACTGAATTTAATTACGTTATCTGAAATAATAACATTGTTAAACTAATTATACCTTATTGGTGACATCAATTTGGCCAAATAAAACACCGCTCTATAAAGTTAATTGGACTAGATTAAATTGGACATTGGTTTAGCCCAATAAAACACCGTTCTGCTCTAAAACAAATTGTGTAGATTATTGATGACATCTGTTTAGCAGAATAAATTTCCATTCTGCTATTATATTATTTTGGACATTTATTCATATGGCAGTTAATTAATACATGGATTTATTAATATAGAATAAGTGATGGATTAGCTAGCGATTGTTAATGTGGATTTACATATATGTTACTTATGTAAATACTAGTGTTAGCTTGGAAATGAATTAAAAATAATCTATCTTGTTTTAAGTACCATTGGATCGCTAAGCCTCTTTCAAATTTGAAATTTATTTAATGATTTATTTATGTTGTTTAAAAGTTATTTAATTTTATTATTAAAGTGTTTTAAATTGTTTAGTTATTTTATAATTAATGTTCAACTTAATTAATTTTTTTTATTAATGTGGTCTAAGTCATTTAATTATATTATTACTATTGTTTAAAGATAATTTATTATTTTACTAATGAGGTTTAACTTAATAAATTATTTTATTGATGATATTTTTAACTATATCAATTTATATTAATGATATTTAAGTTAATTTACACATTAGCAGTATTTTAATTTAATAAATCAATATAGTTAACATGTTTAAAATTATGGTTTAATTATGTTTGAGTTAATTGTTGATTTAATTAATGATGGGTTAAGATAATTAATTATTTTATTAAGGATTTTTTTAAGTTAATTTATTATTTTATTGATGATGTTTAAAATCAATTAGTTATTTCATTTATTATGTTTAAAGGTAATTAATTAATTTAAATAAGATGTTTATAAATAAAAAATGGTTTTTTAAAAGTTTTTCTAAAAAAGTGATTTATTTAAAGGAGATTTACAAATGATATTTTGTAAAGGAGATTTATAAACGTTATTTTGCAAAAGAGTTGTATCAGAGATATTTTACAAGAGTGAATTATAAATGGAATTTATTCTGTAAAAGAATGAATTTATAAGTGATAATAATGAAGGTTTGTGTTAATTATATTAGATGTATGAAAATGAGTTATAATATTTTTATAAAGGATTTTATAAAGGGTTTTTAGGAGGTGTGTAAATAGAAAGGAGTTTTATAAATAGAAAGAGATCAATAAAATTAGTTTTACAAATTAATTTGGAGATTTATAAAAGGATTTGAAGTTTGAAAGAGGCTTATAAACACTGAATTTTATAAAAGGAATGAGATTTGATTTTGATAAATAATCCTTCTTACTTATGGTGGTATGGAAACATTCTTTCCATAGGTAACACCAAGGGATGGTGGTTTGGTTTTTTGTAAGAAATAATTTAAATAATATTTGTTTTGGCCCATTTAACTATGATTTCAAAAAAGAGGCTCCCGCGAGTTTTGTTAATTTACTTATACCATTGAGATAAGTATACAAATATTTTATAAGTATTGAAAATGTGATGGTTTGGAATATATTTATACCGGTGAGATAAATATATAAAAGTTTTCTAAGTATTGAAAAGATTATATGAGGTTTGGGAATATATCTTATGTGAAGATATTTTGAATCAAATATTTGAAAACTGATTTTAGTTAATGAAAGATTAATTTATATTGGCTTAGTGGATCCCATATGGAATTAAATCTATGTTTGATTGTCCATTTTATTTGATAGTTAAACAACCGACTATCAAATCTTGGTCCAAAATATAACTTTAGAAATTTCCAGGACAAACACGTGAGTTATATGGCATAGTCATCTTCGATGATGCTGTATTGTTTATATAAATCTCGTTTTGTTCTCCTAGAACAAATCATAAGGAAATCCATCCACTCAAGCGGTTAGGAGGGGATTTCTGCTCTTATGTATTGTTTGATTATTTCCGTAAAAACCAGAGTTGAGTTTAACCAAAACTATCGAATGTTGGTTCAAAGAGACTAGAATCAGATAAGTATAAATTATCTGAAAACCACTTCGAACCAACTCAAGTGTTCGATATGGAAGCATCTTGAAGATGATGGATCCGAAGACAGACCTTGTACAACCCTTATTTCAATTGGTATTATTTAGGACATTTAATTAGATAAATTAAATAAAATAATGTAAAGAGGATAAAGAGGTTGAGATTTGCCAGTCAATATGGGCCAAATCTTAATTAATGAACTAACAAGGTTGATTATAACATTAACAAGAAGGAGGATATATGAGAAGGAAAAAATCGGAAAAGAGTAAATTTCTTTAATACATACTCTCTCGTTCTTATTCCTCCCTCATTTGTTTCATAAAAACTAAAATTTAAAACTAAGGCTGGCCATCACTAGCAACAAAGAGAAAGAAGAAAAGCTTAAGAAATAAAGATTAAAGTTAGGGAAAATCAATCAACCCTTAAATCTCAACATCCTTTAACCACTCAAGGTGAATAATAGTTATGCATCTCAAGTTTTAATTGTTGTTTTGGTTATAAGATTGAATCCGGATCTTTTGATGTTGTTATGCCTTGTTTTAAAGGATTGAATGATTATATGCTTATTGATTGAATGTTTGGATCTATTTATGAAATTAGTCAATAGGTTTAAGCGTGAAAATCTATCATATAACACCCACATGAATTGAAATTTTGATATGATGTCAGAAACATTATTTAGTAGTGGGTTTTAAATTTCATAATATTCCAAGCAAGTATGAGTTTATTATGAATTTTCTAAGTATAGAAAAAGGATTATTTCGAAATTTAATTCTTAAAAATAATTAAATAAATTTTTTAGTCTCAAAATTTTTATATGTTGAATAAATTAATAAATTAATAAATCAAATTTAATGTGATTTTTTGGGATTTTTCCCAAGTATTTATGATATATTATGAATTATTTTAGCTAGAAAGGCTTAATTATTATATTAAAATATTAATATAAAATGTTTCAAATTAAGTTGGAAATGATAAATCGACTCCTTAGCGGTTTTTTAAAAATAAAATTTATAAAGTAATTATTAACCAATGAAATTTTGACAAACAATAAGGGTTGGTGGAAAAGAAATTACTTTTAATAGTAAATTGGTAGTTTTTATGTTAGTTACAAAAAATGCCATGCCGAGAGTGTTGTCATCGCCTTCATCCACGTCACAACAATACCTTCAAAGTCAATCGATAGCAATGCACATGATATCAACCAATGTTGGTATGGAGTGAATTAGCTACGGTTGAAGAAGTTTGAAGTCGGCAACCTCCACATCGACATTGGGTAGCCACATGACTTAAGTGCCGCACATTGTATAAAGAGCACATGGTGTCTCATATTTATAACATCATCGAAACTATTGCTCCTAACTTATAACGATGATAATGAAGCCGCATCTTTTAACTTCGGTTATATAGTGCTGCGTTTTATCTACTTTGACGTTATTCTTTGCCGCATGTCTTCAAAGAAGGCAACGATGCTGCCTATTTTCACTTCGACTCTAATGAGGCTGCATTTTAACAGCTATAGTGACGCCTTATATTTTCCTTAAGGCTTTGTTGCTAATACTCATCAATGTCGAAACCTACCTTTTAAGACTCTATACTATGCAAACCAAGTTTTATACTACATAATGTCGACACTCTATGAAGTGCGACATATAGGCTAGCGGCCCTATGGTCTTATATTTTATAAATGAATGGCTTTAAGATATTTTCATATTGAAGAAGGGCGATGACCCTAAAGGTGATACTGACATCGAGCTTTATCAATATACAAGATTTATTGTTTTGGTCATATGGCTTATGTTTTGATCAGCGAAGTGCTCCAATTGATTTTGAGATTCATTAATGTTGTTTTATAAAAGCATATATCATGGCATAAACATTTTGAATAAAGTAAAGGGCTGTAATTTTCCTTGTTTTAAAGGTAGGATTTCAAGAGTAAAACCATTTATAATGATATATGTTTTCAAAGAAATATAAAGTGTATTTAGCCCAGAATTTTATTAAAGAGATTTGCATTCTTATCATCTTTAGATATATTATGATAGGATGAGTTGACAAATAGTTAGAAAACCAGATGGGACTTGTACTTTAGCTGTTAGTCTCTAGCTGATATTAGTTTACAGTTCCAGTGTGTAGGCTTTGTCATGCGTAAGACCAAAAGTAAGTTTACACACAGAAAGGAATGCATAAGGATGAGTTAAGTTATTGGTGAGTCCTCAAGATCATTTGGTTCAAAGTGACCCAGGAATAGTAAATTTCGAACAGACTGTTTAGTCGTTTTCTAATAGTATGTTAGGAAATTTGATATAACTGGTAGGCTCGAATCAGCCATAGGTTCATAGTTACCCTGAGAAAACTATAATGTTTGGACAGATAGTTCACTGATTTAGATAGCTTGGTCAGGATTACACATGTTGCATGAACGCATATTGTTGTTTCTATTGTCAATTTTAACTATTATGGTTGCAGAAGTTTGATATACAAAAGTTATATTTTAAAAAGGATATTAGTTAGGGGAAAACTTGTTCTGCTAGCAACATAGTGTCACTAGATATCCATAAATCGAGATGGCATATTATTATTCACACCAAGCTTTTTGTCTGACTCGAAGTTTATGTTTTTTTCTTAAATTCTCGGGAGCTCAAAATTTGATTTGAGTAGGTCGAGAGTAAGGCTTTATAGGTTAAGTAGGTTTTGGCAAATAAAGCTTTCGGAGACGTGCTGGAGGCAAAGCTAGCTATTTTGGAGTTTATCTTTATATATTATTTATTCGATGTGTTGAAGTTATTTTAATGAAATGTATGTAAAGTCAAATCTTATAACTTCCTATTAGTAACTCTGATCAACTAAGGAGGCATCTTCAAATGTCGCACTTGGAGTATTTCGTAATAACTATATTTTATCTGAACTTGGGAATTGTCTAGGATTATGTATTGAATATGAAATTATGTCTTTGAAATGAAATGTGAAAGTTTTTTTAAAATTGTGTGTAACGAGTTTTGAAAACATAATCCAAATGAATTAGAGAATAAGATTGGGGTATGGGATAATACTATAATAATGTATTTGCATTTGTTGTATATAAGTATACTCTTTATCTCTATTTTTCCTCGCACTTGGACCATTTTCCCATATCTTACTAAGGTTTTGATGCAGATAAGGATGTAAGATATGGAGGACGGAAACCGAAGAGTGAATCTTGGTGGAGGAAGCACCGCTACCAATGGAAATGTCAGGCCCAATACTAGATGGAATCCGGGTAGACAAACAGCTGCAAACGGGGGTGCAAGAACACCATCGGTTTATATGGGAGCAAGGTATCAGTTTTTTGTCAACATGATGCATGCAGAAGCTGGTGCTAGTTAATTTGAGGAAAGGCTAAAGGAGTGAATCGTGAAGTTCCAGATGTCAACAACTATGCTGTACTTAGTAGAGATTACACAAGGCTTGGAGGGAAGCCATTCATCAGAACGTAGGATGCAGTTAAAGCGAAGAATTAGTTGCTTCATTGTGAAAGGATTTTTGTTGATCTTGGTTTGAATGACAAACAGAAGATGAGATTGGCGTCCAAGCAACTACAAGTAGTTGCATTGTGTTGGTGGAATAGTGTGACTGCTGAGATAGTAAAGGAAATTTTGACTTGGGTAGAGTTTAGAAGGAGGTTCAAAGAGAGGTTTATATTAGAAATTGCCAAGTCAACTTTGCTTAGAAAGCTTGCTGAATTAGTGGAAGAACACATGACTATGCTATAATATACAATCAGGTTGGAGGAGTTATCCAGATATGGGTATGCTATAATGGATACTTTGATTAAGAGAAACAAAAGGTTTATCCATGGATTGAGACCAGAGCTTATGAGAGCAACCTTGCCACACTTCAGGGATCCATGTGATGTGGTAGTGGGTATGGCTTTAAGGAATGAAGAGATGCTTTCTTTGTTCAATAAAAACAAGCCAATAGAGTCAGAGTGTACAGAATCAGAAGAGGAAGTTCTTTCAGAAAAAGGGAGCTCAAAAGGGCGTAAATGCTAAGAAAGGAAAAGCAAGTGTTGTGTGTTACAGATGTGACAAGAAAGGGCATTTTGCGAATAGGTGTCATTCAGGGAATGGAAAAGCAATCATTAGAAGAAAGAACATTAAGTGTTTAAATTTGACCAGATCTGACTTTACAAGAATAAGTGCAAGGAACCAGCTAAGGTTGGGAAAGGGGAAGTGTTTTCTTGGGAACCTGCTATGCAATGACCCTAATTTTGACTAACATTATTTAGAACATTTAATTGAATAAATTAAATGAAATAATGTAGATAGTTAATTGATTGAGATATGTTAATTAAGAAGGAGTTGTACCTTAATGAATGTATTAGCAAAAGAGATTTAAATAAGTAGGAGGAATAATGGAAAGAGTAAAATGGGAATAGCATTTGTTCCTATACCCTGAACCCTTCAATTTTTCATTCCTCGTTCATTTTAACTTTCAAAAACAAACCTAAAACGTTAAAGAACTCAGCAGGCCACCATTAAGAGAGTTCAAGGAGAAGAAAAGCTAGGATTCATGTAGAAAGCTTGAGCAAATCAATCTAAAGGCAAATCTCAATCTTCTTAACACAAAGCCAAGGTGAATAATTAGTTTACATTTTTATTTTTATGGATGATTTCATTTAAGGATAAACCCATTTTCTTTCGCAAGTATATGCTATGTTATAGTGATTTAATGATTATATGCTTTAAGTTGATGATTTCTAGAGATTTAATAAGAATTTTATGATATGTTTAGATTAGAAAACTTATCATATGACATCCGATTAACTTGAGATTTACATATGATATGAGAATCATTATTTTAGTAGTGGGCTTCAGGTTTTATAATTTTCCAAGTTAATATGAATTTATGGTGAATTTTCTAATTTTAGAAAATGATTAATTCATTTTTTAAAATTTTGAATGGTAAAATATATTTTAAGGCCCAAAAGTTTGGATCGGGAAGAGAATGGTTAGTTTGATTTAAATCGATTTTTGGGGATTTTTCCTAAGTGCTTAATTATGGTTAATAAATTATTTAAGTTGAAGGGCTTAAATTTTTAATCATTTTAAGAAGAAGAATGGGTTATTTGCTAAAATGTTTTCAATTGTTCAATGCTGAGTTCGGCAGCTTTTAAAAAAGAATCTGGTAAAGTATTGGCAACCAATCATATTTTGGCAAATTATATAAGTTGTGAAAGTTAATTTGTTACTTGAAAGATTCACCTTCCGCTTAAGTCAGAAGATCTCGAAAAAAAAAGAAGGAAAAGAATTCAGATTAGACCTTCTGAAGAGGTCGAAGGGATGCTGTCAACAATATGAAGCGGCTCAAGACCTTTCACATAAGACGGAGGGTATTATGCCACAATATCCAAGAAGCTTTTGCCCTCCAAAGGAGGCAAAGAAGTCAAGACAATGGCATGCAACCCTATAATAACCTTTCCGAAAGCATAATAAGCCTTTCGGGCCGGTCGGAACACCTACTGAAATACCTTTCGATGGTGCCGAAGGGTCTATGATGAAGGCAACATTCATAAGTCAGGAAAGAACGTAAGACAACCTTCCGACAACGTTCAAGGAAAGCTCAGCTCTCGGCAACTTCCAAGTAAAAAGCGACCTTCCGACAAAGTCGAAGGGTTCATAATAGCCAAGAACACTCCGGCATCGCTGAAGGGTTCACATACAGTATAGATGACAAACCTTCTAGCAAGGGCAAAAGGTTCCTAAAACCAAATAGAAGAAAAGACCCTTCGGCGGCGCTCGAGAATCCATGATGACATGTGAAAGGAAAACCTTTCAATGAAGTCGAAAGGTTAGCAACTGTATATAAGAAGGGAACCTTCGACCCAGCCGAAGGCACAGGGATGGAAGCATGGCTGCAGGCCTCTATAAATAAGACCTAAGGGTCCTGTTTCAGGGCGGATTTTTCCTTATTCTAATCTTGTAACTTCTAAAATCATAGCTCTGTAACCCTAATTGGGTAGTGATTTGGGGAAATTAATAAAAAGTGAAGTCTATTCATGGATCAGAGGGAAGTCTTAAGTTTTGTATATTTACTTTACAGTTTACCTTAATCTTTGCAGGCTTAATTCCAATTTTCAGGTGCAGCTCCTCCGAAAGGTTCTTGTCAAAAGAGATAATGATATTCCCTCTTGGACAATCTTTATAACCCTCCGGAGACCTCTAGCTTGCAACCTAAACCCTTTGGCCACAAGGGAAGATTACTTGATTCAACATTCATAAAACCTTTTAGAATCCTAAAATCTCTGGATCGAACATTTCAACCAGAGTCATAACCTGTCATATCCTGACAACCTTAGCAACCCTCCGGACCCCAAAAAGCTATTTACCTAACCTTTCGGCAAGGATCCAGGTCAACTCTCTATATAAGGTAAACTAAGGAAATTCTATCCTGGTCAAGGAAATAGCTTTCGGGAAAAGTTTTATGAAGGTTCAACTAAATCGGAGATCATTCTACATTAACTCAGCAAGGCCAAAAGGTCTCTTTAAATCCTGTACCTAGGCCTTCTTGACCACATCGAAAGGTCAGGTTCAAAGTCTAGTCCCAAGCAGAGATATATAGATAATTCTAAAGATTATCAACCTCCCGGTATAGTTCAGCTCAATTCCATTACTTCGAGTAACTCTGGGTTATTAACCAGACACTCATTGATCTTCTAAGAGATTTTACTTTCCATCATTTCCCAATAAACTTTTCTACTAGGATTCTCTGGGGTGTTGACCATAAATTTGGTTAACATTTTTGGAGCTGGAATTACATTTAAAGGAGTTATCAATTACCTTAAATTAATACTCACATTCAATTCTAGTTATTTCTTATTATTAAATCTTAAATTTTTAATTTTTCATAACATCAAACTACAAAACTTATTTAATTTAATAAATTTAATTATCAAAAATTATGGGTCGTTACACTCTCCCCCACTCAAAACTTTTCGTCCTCGAAAAAGGAAAGAAGCAATTAAGAAATTAATATATCTTATTCAAAATATTAAATTTATAAACAATTAATTTACATAATTAAATAGTTTAAATAAAATATATCAATTTATAAACAATTAAATCCTTTTATATTTAAGTTAATAAAAGTTTGAAAAACATTTCACATAATCTTTCTAAGTCAAAAATTCATAGAAAATTTCGGCAGAGTCTCCTTTATAAGGAGAGGTCTGGGAGAAATAATAATATCAATAACAACAATATATCACATACTTTTGAAAATAAAATATCCCAAACCACGGGAAAAACAATATAATATCGCTAGAAAGCCGTAATCTGAAAACGTACCTATTTGTCGGGCAAACAAATGCTTATTAAAGCAGTAGCAATTGCTTCCATAACCTGTATTTCACATATATAATCCAAAGAAGTTAATAATTATGTAAAAGAGAAATATTACATTGTTTCAACTAATAACAACAAAACAATCACAACATAACAACAATCATTTGCAAACAAACAGTACAAACATCATTTTTAACAAAGAAAACAATTATCCATCCGTAACAACCAAAACAAATGGTTTGTTCGGGTTCAGAACTTCTAATCATATAAATGATAAATAAACTATGAAGCAAACCATACACTCAACAGTCGTAGATAAAACTTTACAGATCATTTATACATCTCTATACAAAATAGAAGTATCCTTTCCCAACCAATCCATAAGCCAAACAAACAATAATTTCAATGTTATTTAAGTTTGTTTCACACCATTTACTGTTCATTTCTCATTCATATAATGCTTATTTTCATTAATTTACATTCATTCTTACTTACAAAAGTTCAGTTCTCATTTATTCCTACAATGCCATTTTTCTTTCATTTTATTACTTTACATTCATTGCTTAAATAAGTTATTTCTATTTCAATTATTGGATTATCCATTATTAGGTAAGTTTCTTTACAATTTAATTCACCATTAATAGATTTTTTTTTCACATTCATTCTTCCATATATGGTATTATTGATTATTAAATCCATTTTAAAATCATTTCAATGTTTTCTGATGTCGTAATCATTCAATTAACATAGTACTCACTTTAATAATAAATGACTTCAGCATTAACTTAAGTTTATAATCCATTACTTACATCATTCACTTTTCTTTTTTATTTAATTAGTAACATCTCAAATTATTAACTTAAGTTTATAACAATTTATAACATCAGAATTCTTATTTATAGAAGTAATTTCATTGAACACTTCCATTATTTAAATTTCACTTGTATAATATTCTATTACCATTCCAAGTAACATTTCAACTTTTAAATATTTTGGTAATATATATATATATATATATATATATATATATATATATCTTTTAGAATGCAATTGAATGCTACACAAGCTTATCTTATTCATTTAGTAAATAAAATGTTCAATAGTAACATCTTCTTATTTTCCTCATATCTACCAGTTACAAAATTTCAAATTTCTTACAAATTTCATTAATCACTTAGCTTCCAATTTCTCTCATTTTCCGTTTTAGAAGTTTCCAATTATTAAAGTATTTAAAATTTCATTTTATTACAATAACTAAAAGTAAGAATGTTATGTGGTAAATAAGAAAAAAGGGAGGATTGTTATGTGGTAAATAAGAAAAAAAAGTAGGGAAAGAAAGAAAACAAATACAGAATCTCGCAGCGGAATAACAAAATATAATAATCAAATAAACAGTTCATGAAGCTGTTTGCAAATAACATTTGGTTATGCTTTTACAATACAGATCAGAGTTACATACAACAAGAATAAATAAATAAATGCAGCGGAATAAAATGATGCAGTGGGATAAATGTAATAAATGATAATACTACAAAATCTTCATCTTCGTCCTCCAGAAAGCAGTCTTCGATACATTGAAAAGATCAGACTAACCCGAGCAGATTGAAAATACAAAACACTCGAGTCAGAACTAAAAGATATTGTGTAAGTTAAATCAACAATAAATAAATGTGAGTGTGACAGCGTCAGAGATGTTTACGGGGTTTGACATCTCTTATCCACTGTCAACGCGAGTGCGATAAATTAAGAGATGTTTGGGATTTACATCTCCTAAGGATCCGTTAAACTATCTACATACGTAGTACAATACACTATTATAATAGTGTCTACAGTAAAGTATTAAAATAGCATTAAGGCGTTACCTATATCCCCCTTAACACATTTTATATAACGCCGTAGTCTATACACTACTGTAAACTCCACCCGTAGGTAGGCTATCAGGGAGCACGCCATAGGTAAGACACAAAACAAACTCGTTGAAGGCGCGATAGGGCATGTGAACACGGCACTTGAGGCAATGCCAGGGTAGATATACCGATTGAGGATTTGGACTGGTGGTAACGCATAGTAGCTACTACCGCTCACCTCGGAACACACTCCCATAATCAAAATCAAGGGTGGCCACTAAATCATCACAAATTCATAATATAGTATCGAAGAAATGTCTCCGATAGGAGGAATGACCTCACTTAACCCGGCATGGCTCCTGTTTTAGTCACATCTAAGCTGACTCACGGGAGTCAGGGTCACGTAAATACCTCATACAGAATCGTTCGCCAAATCATCCTACTTCATTTCTAGAATCTCTACCACGTACATGGTTGTTAAAGTGGTTTTCGGTATTGGCGTAGAGTATGACAATATCCGATCTCGATCTCTTTAACAACCAAACGCTTATTTCACACTGGATGGTTCTTTTAATTTTCCAAAACCATTTCATAATTGATATCAAAATATCATATTCTCAAAACCATATCACTTTCGAAACCATATTTACTTTCAAAATCATATTCACTTTCAAAATCATCTTCACTTTCAAAATCATATTCACTTCCGAAATTATATTCACTTTTGAAATTATCGATAAGATAGGTTAATTTAAATCCTTGTTCCAAAACCATCATATTTACTCAAATATGTCATTTCACAAAAGAGTATCAATTTCAAATCCCAACATAGGTTGTATCATCATCAAGGATTTAAATATAAATACTTCCACTTTTCACAGTTTGAAATTTTAGAAAATAGTTTAGATAATCATAAATAGTTTTTAAAAATAGTTTAAAATAATTAAAATACTCTAAAACAGTTTTAAATGATTTAAAATAGTTTAAACTTGATTAAAATAGTTTAAATAGTTAAAATAGTTTGAATAGATTTAAATTAGACTAAATTAGATTTAAGATGATTTAAACAGATTTAAAATAAATTAAATAGATTTAAATTATATTAAATAGATTTAAAATAGTTTAAATGGTTTTAAATTAGATTAAATGAATTTAAAATAGATTAAAATAATTTAATTATATTTAAAATAAATAAAAATTGTTTTAAATAGATTAAAATAGTTTAATACAGTTTAATAAAGTTTAAATGATTTAAAATAGATTAAAATATATTAAATTAGATTAAATAAATTAAATTAGATTAAGATAGGTTAAATAGGTTAATCAGTTTAAAATAGGTTAAATAAATTAAAATAAATTAAATAGTTTAAATTGATTAAGTTGGTTTAAAATAGATTAACTTATTTTAATAGTTGAAAATATTAAAATTAGAATTTAAAAGAACATTTACAGTTTATATTGAGATAATAAATTTTGAAATTAACATCATATTTAACCATTTCTTCTATTCTTACATTTCATTAACTTAATTTCGATAAATGTCGTTTATTCACTCATTTACAACTTCAACATTTCAATTTAAACCAATGCCAATTTCAACATTTAAAACTCGGATTTCCGAAATAATTCAGTTGATACAAACCAAGTTTTCTTCAAAATATCATTTAACTAAATTCAAAATTTTAGAATTTAAAATCGTTTAATTTAATCAATCTGATGTCCGTATATATAATTCTTTACCCTATGGTCAAGTGGTACGGATATTTATCATTTAAATCCGCAATTTAAAATTTTACGGGTATATATCATTTCGACCCGAAATCTCAAAATTTGATTTCAAATATATGAAATCGCTCGAGTCTATCATTTCAACCCATAACGATTTCTCCCTAATCTATCAGATCGTTCGGGTATGTATCATTTCAACCCATAGGGAACTTGCAGTGTTATAACAATAGAAAATATAACATCTAGTCATCCAATATCAGTCAATCAAACATCCATCACAATCATTGTAACAGCTTGAAATTTTCAACCATTCGCATCCATACATGTCGGATTTGAATTGCTCAAAATATCATATTGTTAATTTAAATTTGGCAGAACTCAACATATATAGTAAATAAATAATCACAGACACAGAGTAATATAAAATAATGCAGCGGAAACAAAAGAATAGTAGTTCATGAAGCTACTATATATATATAACAGAGTTAAATAAGATACAACAGAGGTCTCGAATACATAGATGTCTCAATACAATAGTCAAATACAAGATCAGAATACGTCACTGGAATCAACTGAATAACTGTAAGCATAATCGATCGATAGCTGGATCTCCAAGCGAAGCTCCAACTCCAAAGGTGAGTCTCAAATGCTAGTACACTCAGTCTGAACCGAGCGTAAAGCAAAACACAAAACACTCGAGTCAGGATTAACATTCTTATATCAATAAATCCAACTCAAGTGAAATATCAACTAAAATACAAGTAACTCAAAGGAAGTTCGGGATAACCATCCTTTAAGGATTTGTTAAACTATCTACTATGTAGTAATATACGCTATTATAATAATGTCTAAAGTAAAGTAAACTTACTTAAAAATAGCTTTAAGGCTTTACATTTTCCACCTTAACACATATATAGTGCCAATAGTCTATACAGCACCGTAGCACCTCCAGATCGGGAAGCTACCAAAGAATACTCCATAGGTACGACACAAATCAAACTCATATAAGGCGCGCTAGGGTAGGTGACACGGCACAACTAGGCAACGCCAAGGTAGATATACCAATTACGCATCCGGACTGGTGGTAACGCATAGCAGCCACTACCGCCCACCCCGAGCCACACTCCTAAAAAATAAAAGGTGCGCACCAAAACAATCACAGAGTAATAGAATGACATACGATGGAATGTGTCCGATAAGAGGAGCTACCTCATTGGCTCAGAATCGCTCCTGTTTTAGCCACCTTATGCCAACTCACGGGAGTCGGGTCCACGTATATACCGCATATAGGATCGTCGCCACCATCCTACTTCATTCTGGAATCTCCACAACGTACACAGTTGTTAAAGTGGTTTTCGGTATCGACAGAGAGTATGCCCATATCCGATCCCAGTCTCATCAACAACCAATCGTTATTATTACACCGTGGTCATTTCAAAATAGTTTATACTTCAAAACCAAAATATCATTTTCATTTTTAAACCATATCAAAACGATACCATTTCACTTCAAAACCATATTAATACAATATCATTTTCACTTCAAATAAATCCATTTCCAAAATCATATCACTTTCCAAAGTTATATCGCTTTCGAAATCATAAGTCTTTTAAAATCAAAACACTTTGGAAATCAAAACCTTGGAATTCATAACGCTTTGAAATCATAGCTTGAAATCATAACAATTTGGAATCCATAACACTTTCCTCTTAAACAGTTTAGATATTAAAATTAGTATATATAGTAAAATAGTTTATAAAATAAAATAGTTTATATAAAAATAGTTATAAGTTCAAATAACTTATAATAAAATAATTTATATTGAAAATGATTTATATTAAAATAGTTTATACTAAAATAATTTATAAAGAAAATATAAATAGTTTTTAGATATAGTTTAAAAATACTTTATATAAAAATAGCTTCCTCAAATTTCACAAATCGATTCAAATCAACTCGAGTTCCAAAATTCAAATTTAAATCAAATCTCAAATCATCAATTTCAACTCGATTCTGTTTCTCAATAAACCGTTTCAAATTATCGATTTTCAAATACATATTTGAACCATAAAATAATCCATTTGAAATTTCAATATATTTCAAATTCAATATATTCAACATTTCAAAACTAAATTCGATAATTATATATATATATATATATCAAATTCACTTTACTATTATTAGTTTTGAAATATTTACTTAATCATTTCAATAATAGCTAAATACAGCTTCAATTTACAAATTTAAATAAACAAAATATCCCATTTAAATTTATATAAATTTGAAATATTCATTTAAGTCCCTTTTAATCAAATTCAAGTTATAAAACATATCTTTAAAATTTCAAATTTAATAAATTTCAACTTTAACTTATTTAAGTATAATTCTTAAATAAATATAATTTCAAATCAATTTCAAACTTATCTTTCCAACCTGAATCATTATAAACTCTATATTTGAAAAATATAGATATTAAATAAATACTTAAACATATTATATATCAACTTTATTAAACCAACTTTAATAAACCTTTAAAATCAATATTTAATAAAACCATATATTTCTTTTCAAAACCATAGAAATCATTTTCAAAATATTTTTATATAGACCAACGGTGTTTGTATATAATTCTCTACCCTATGGTCAAGTGATACAGATATTTATCATTTCAATCCGTAATTTATATATATATATATATATATATATACGGGTATATATCTTTTTAACCCGCAATCCCAAATTCAATTCAATGAAAATCGCTTGGGTTTATCATTTCAACCCATAACGATTTTCTCTTATTCTACTTATCGTTCAGGTATGTATCATTTCAACCCATAGTGAATTCTATACTAACAGGGAACTTGCAGCGTGATAACAGATATGATAATAACATAACAGGCATATATCATCAATATAAATAACAGATAATGGTGTCAGATGTCACAAATGAACAGATACAGATAATGGCATATATATAGCAATATAAATAACAGATAATGGTGTCAAATGTCACTGGTGAACAGATACAGATAATGGCATATATATAGCAATATAAATAACTAACAACAGCATATTTCAATCGTCGTTTCAATTGAAATCAAATTTAATAAATATAAGAACATTAATCGTGAGTGATTGCTCACCTTTCGAGGCTAGAGATGGACGAGAGCGAGATGAGTTACGAATCCAAGCACGAATTTGACGAGCAAAGCTGATAGTTTTGAGAATTGACGAAATCAAATCGAAGCTGGATTGATGAAGATCATTGGTATAAGTGAATATATATATAACTACATATATATAAAGATCATATTCATTATATTTTAATGTTATTATTATTATTTATAAAATCAATATTAAATTTAGAATACTTATTTAAATCTATGTATGTTCTTCCTCACAATACTTATATCATTATGTTTGTTCATTTGAAAATCTCTGTATATATTCAAAAATAAATTTAAACATGAATTTCAAATAAATAGTCATTTCAAACACATAAAACAAAGCCTAAAAAAATTTATATATTTTTTAAACCAACTAATGTATATTTACATAAAAGAATCAATATGAAGTCCACCATATACATGTTGTAACCCAAAATCTAAATACATATGCATGGTCCCACATACTATATATACGACATATATAAATCTATATACAAAAACATGATTTATCTCTCCTGAGTAACTATATAGATATGAACTTCATATATCTTTTCCAGACCAAAATCAAAACAGAATACTTTACAACAAATTATATTATAGCATCAAATCATATTATAAGTACTCTATATAATATATATATACTAAAATAACCGGCGGATATATATATATAAACAATATAGTTAACTATCTTCAAATATCCATAGTAAGTTATAACGCATATAGGAAATATATACAAGCAACAGAACACCATATGCAAAGACAATATACTCACAACCAACATAATATATATACATATCTTAAACACACATGTACGCAAACTGTAAAGACCCAAAAGTTGGCCTTCGAAAATCGGCACCCGTACTTTACATCGTACTCGAATGCCGTAGATTCAAATGCCAAATCTGGTTCTCCGGAGCTTATAACACAGTTAAGTAAATAACACAGCGGAATAAAAAGAATAATACATTGATATACAATATCTGATACAACAGAGTGATACAATGAATATCAATATACATCAGAGATATGATACAACAAATAACAGCGGAAAAGAAAACGATAACATCAGCAGCGGATAATCTTCATCTTCAAAGCACCAATCCAGATATAGCTCAAACTCCCAATAACGATGCACAAAGATAAGCAAGTGCAGTCCGATCCAAAGACTGAACTAGCTCCAGAAAATCTACTGAACCTGACTATCTGAAAAACCCAACTCTAGACTGCTCGTGTAGAAAATTATGAGCACCCAGAGTTTAGGAAAGGAACAATAAACTCCGGATCAGTCATGGGACTGGTGTGAGCAACAAAAACAGTTTATCTTTAAAACAAAGAGCATAGAATTTTAAAGTCAATTCGCAATGCTTTTGGAAAATGAAACTACCATAAGACCTCCCACCACACACACAATGCAAACGCAGAATTGGAGGAGATTTCTTCTTATGATAGTCAAAGATGCTTACTACGCAAAAAATCAAATCCTTTTGATATTATTATTAGTGCATAGTGGAAAACATTTCGAAAGTATAATATAAATCTTAGCCAACATACAACCATTATTGTATGCCTACTATAGCTACTATGTTCAATAGCAGGTTACCGCCACATTCCATAGCAGGTAATACAACTAAAACCGTACAAGGCTCGTATTGTTTCTTTGGATTTCCAACAAATGGTCAGGCCAAGGAACTTCCCATTGCCACATGGAAACGCCTCTGGAATGACGTCCCGAGAACCTAACCGGATCTCTGCCAACACAAGGCCGGGTTACCTCTGCAAAAATAGGTAACTACTGACACGCGTATGCCATCCCCCGATCGTAACCGATCTTCCCGAGGATCCTCGATTCCAACAACCACATCAGAATAATAATGCAGTAACCACATAGGTTAAGTATCTGGGCTCCATACCATGATACCACCTCTATCCAGAAAGAAATGACATACACTAAGGGGCGCTACTCCCTAGAACCTTGCCGCATCCTTCCTGTTTTGACCATTTCCGGGGTGTGAGGCTCGACGAAGTCTCGTCCACAAAGCTACGCTTTGTCACAAAGCCATGCTTCGGGTCAAACAAATGATCAACCTATGATCACAAAGATATAAAATCAAATAAATGATCATATCACAAATGATCAAACACTGATCATCACACAGCAACACTCATCATGCCACATTACCAAATTGGGATATATCGCTGATAAATTTCAACTACATAACCTCTGAGCTCATACGTCTCAGAGAAGGGTGTTAAGCTAAGAGAATAAATTCTCCGCCACCAACAGATATGTATTTGAAAGAAATCGGCTTTATATCTCAAAGTGTAATGTCAGACATGTATCCATACAAGTCTGTTCCGGGTTCGAACAGAACCGAAGGCACTTCTTACGAAGCCCTTGCATTTCCGAGTATTCACGATCCCGTCCGGACTTCCCATCACAAAGGGTGATAAAATCTCTATATCGGGGCCAGTCGATGCAGAGACATTCGACGAGTTGTCCTTTCGTTTTCGAAAATATCCGGTCTTCACCACCGGTCTTCAAATGCTATCCATATACGACATATCGCTATTCGGAATGGGTTATATGACACAAATGTCTTTTCCCGGCTAACCCGAATAACGAGCGCAATATTTAAAATCATATGGATACTGGGATTTCAATTAAATCACAGCTTAAAGTCCAAAACTTTCCATTCGAATGGTTAAAACAAATTACCATTTTCAAATCTTTAAATAAAAAGATTTATTTCACAAAGTTACCCCATTCACAAAGATACATTCATAGATTTCAAAACAATTTCCAATTTAATTGGATTAACTCGTTAAATCTTTAAAATAAAGATTCAACTTATAGCTTTCAAAACAATTTCATTTCGAATGGTTTAAACAAACATCATTTTAAATCTGTTAAAAATAAACAGATTCAATTCATAGCTTTCAAAAAAACAATTCATTTATAACTTGGAAAACCATCTTTCAATTCATACTTGAAATTCCTTTAAATTGGAATTTCATTTCTTATATATACGAAAGCTTTTATCATTTGAAAACAAACAGTTTTCGTCTAAGAAAAATCCAATTTTATTTGCACGGGTTAAAGTCCTTGAATTATATTCACATTTCAAAATCAATACTTTTAAAATGGTTTAACCCATATATAAACATCTTTAATCCCTAGTTTCAAATTTTAGAATTCAATTTCAAATCTTGAATTTAAGTTTAAATCAAATTATTTAAACTTCAAACTTTATCAAATTATTCAAAAATAACTTTTGTCTTTGAAATTCCATTTCAAAAGCTTTTCACTTTTAAACCGAAATTTCCAATTTCCAAAATCAATTGAAATTAAAATTTCAATTTCAAAAACATCAGATTTAAATTATCTGTGACTTAACCGATTTCCACGTGAAATCCATATTTGTGTGTGTAAAAGTGTAGTCCAGGGGTTTCACACCATAGTGCAACATCAATCATCACAGATATATCGATAAGCGGTATAATCGATAACGCTTATCTTCATTCACAGATTCATAGATAAAATAAATTTATCAGTCACAAAGATTCACAATTATAATTCGATGTGGGTTTCGGATAACCAACTGGAATCCGACTCCCTGTCGCATCGAAATTTAAGTGCCGTTTTACGGGTCAAGGGTTTCATATTCACATAGTAATATATCACAGAATAGAAATTTCAGATCACAACATAATTCAGGATGTATCACAAAGCATCACAAATCAGATAGGACAATCAATTCAAGGTATCTCATATAATATAATCATTCATAAGTAAAGTCAAGTATTCAATAGTTATTTATAAGCAGAATCAATTAATCGTTTAATCCTGATTTATTCAATTTATTTCCAAGTAAATTAATTACTTATGAATTAATTATCGAATTCTGATTAATTTATTACAAATCATTTGATATAAATAAATTTATCAATCACCTTAATTAATTAAATTATTCTTGATTTAACATATCAATTAAATCAACCTTTTAAACCAGTTACATAATTAATTAACTTTAAATAAATCAAAATATCCAACATTAATTTCAATTAGTGATTAATCCTTATTAATTCAATTTCTTAATCACTTTCATTTATTTTATTAACCCTTAATTTATTTACTTTAATTAATGATTTAAACCTTTAATTACTTATTTAATTCATCCAATTCGTTAATAAATTAAATGATTAAATTATTACATTTTAAATTTACATGTTAAAGTAATATTTTGTTATGAAAGAATTTTAAAAGGGTTTAAAATAAAAATTCCTTTTTAATTCAACACATTTTTTTCCTTTTAGTTCTACTTAATTGCTTAAATCCTTTACATTATCAAAACAATTTGAATTTGTAAAACCTATTTCCAAATATTTTAAACTTTTATTTCATTTCAAATTTTGAATTTGAAAATAAACTTGAATTCAGATTTCAAACTGAACTTAAACTTGAATTTATACTTGACTTTTATTTTAACTTAATTTAACTTTGTTATAAAATTTAAAGTTAAGTTCAGGAAATTAAACAGGTCCTGGAACCTGTAGATAGGCAATTTCCTCGAGCCTCCCCACACTTTCTTCGAGTCACGCCCCAGCACTTCGAGCAAAACATGATTTTACCCGAGACAAGCTTACATTACATCGAGTCATTCCTCCATTTGCACGAGCACCCACCCGAGCCTCTACTGAAACCTATCGAACCAGACACAACGTGCACGTGGTGCACGTACACCAGCGCCTTCCACCTCCGGTGATCATCGCGGCGACGTCCGACCATCCCATAAACTCACACGACCACTTACGAACACCCAGAAACACTAGCTTCCTCTTAAATCTCGAACGAACCCATCGACCTCCTCCTGGAACAAAACCAGGAACGAAGTCGATCACCACATTCGCCTCGCGACGCCCCTACCCATCACTATAAATTATAACATCCAGACCCAAGCTTCGCCGACGACTACTGCCCCTCTTCCACTCACCCTCGTCCAGTCCGGTGCCCCCTAGATGTCACGACTAACCCAACAACAATGGTGACGAAACCGAGCTTTTAAACCCTAAATTCCTCTCGTTTGTCTCCCTTGATACATTATAAAACAATCGAACATTTTTCCAACAATCTTTAACCTCCAAACATACTTCCTCTTTAATCCTAAGATTTATAATTACTTTGATTTCCAGAAATTGACAAATTTATGTTTCTCTTTCATCTTATGATTACTTGCTCATAAACGAATTAAAAATCTGGATTCTTCTTTTGAAATTCATGATTTACCAACTAGACTCAGGTTATAGAATTGATTCATCAATTACTGACAGTCGAAATTTGATTATATTTTAATTAGACCTGTAAATTCATACAAAAAAAAATATCGTTCATATATATAAATGTAAACTATTTTTAAAATGAAGTTTATACACTTACAAACATTTTCTGTTTACAAATTTTAGACTATCATCAAATATCTGGAGAGATATGAATTTTTCTCTTTAAATTTCTCTTTTTTTTTTGAAGCCTGTATATAAACAGAGAACAGACTTTATATATACAGTTTGAATAGGTAGATACACATATATATTCTCATATATAGACATATACAAACCATAATTTTCTTTCAAAAATTCATCACCAACATTATAAACATGTTTACAGATTTTCAAAGCTGAATTTGTTTTGATTTTATGAACCTGTAACTTAAGAACTGGCTTAACTTATTCATGCATATCAACATATATCTATATATTCTACATGCAGGCAAAACAAACACATCATTCATCAAAAATCATCACATGCAAACCAAAGAAAAAATGGGATTTAGAGTTGCTCACTTTGATTTTAGGAAGAAGAACAGAGAACAAGAAGAACAGAGAAAGATTGAGGCTTGAAGGCTGCAGTTTTGAACTTGCTTTTAAACTTGCTTTGAATTGAGTGATGTTTGCTTTGATCAGTTCTGGTTTTGATGAATTCATATTGTTGTTGAAGTTTAAATTGAATTTTTGTTTGAGTTTTCACTATGATGCTTGCTCCCATTTTACTCAGTTGTGATAATGAACTGAAATGAGATTTAATGCATATAAAAAGGAAGTATGCACTATATTACTTGTACAAAAAGCATGCTGAAGACATTCGCATTAAATGCATGAGGCATGTTGCATTTATTGCTTTGTACAATATACTTATTCTTGGCTTTCAAACTCGGTTGAGATGATATCTCCTTTTTACTTTGTTTCCATTGCTTAGTCCTTACTTCTTGCCTTGCATCTCGACTGAAGATACTTTGTATTTGGTTTGTCTTACTTTGTATTTGTTTTGCTTTGATTTATTTTATTTCTTGTTTTGTTTACAACTTATACTTGTTGTCTTGTTTTACTTAATTATGCATTGGTTCATAGATATGTTTATTTGTTTTATTACTTTGCAATGTTATCTTACTTATATATTTATTATCTTATATTTAATTTATAATTTCAAATTATTATTAACCATCAATTTTAATATTTATTATTATCAATTATTTATTTACAATTTAAACTCAAGTCAAAATATATATCTATATATTTATTATTTTCAAATTCACTCATTTTTGAGTCGGGGAAACTCGCTCCAATTTTCTAATTAAATTTACAAATTTTTTTATCCAAAAATTTATTTAATTACTCAATTTAATTCAAAAATTCATTTAATTATAAATTTAAATAAATTTAAATTTCAGGGTCGTTACAAACTTCCCCCCTTAAAAGAATTTCGTCCTCGAAATTCACAGGCACGAAAACAAAGACAGAGATAGACAGATTCGATCTCCTATAATTCCTCAAACTTAAGATATGAATTCCAAACTCAAGTCGGAATATCTCAGAATACATACCAATTTGTCCCTCTACGGACTTCAGTCTTCATAAGAAATTACAATAGAATTTCAAATTTGGTTTCAAACGAAATCGTTTCAATTGATTCAATTCAATTTAACTTCATATTCTATTAATCAATTTAACTCAATTCCAAAATTTCCAATTTATTTAAAATTTTCAATTTCAAATTTCAAATTCATATTCATTGAGGTTTAAATCGAAAAGCTGATAAGAAAATGATGAAGATACAAAGTAAGAATTTTCTACAACGATCCGTAGAGCCATCATCATACTGAAACTTCTTCTTGTAGCTGATACGAAGCAATCAAAAGAATTTGGAAACGAATCAAAGAAGATTGATAAGAAAATTGTTTCCACTATTACAGGGTATTGACCATTTATAGTCGTATTCCCTTGTCCCCTATCTCGTCTTCTTCTTGCACTCATACTCACTATCAGTGGATAGTAAGAGAATTTACTGAGACGTTCAGACGGATATCTTAAGGATACACTCATTCTAGAGTTTACTTCACTCTATCTCTAATGAGCTACTTAACGTGTTATACTCCTGAGCTAAAGTTCAACCTTAGCTCTGATACCAAATGTAAAGACCCAAAAGTTGGCCTTCGAAAATCGGCACCCGTACTTTACATCGTACTCGAATGCCGTAGATTCAAATGCCAAATCTGGTTCTCCGGAGCTTATAACACAGTTAAGTAAATAACACAGCGGAATAAAAAGAATAATACATTGATATACAATATCTGATACAACAGAGTGATACAATGAATATCAATATACATCAGAGATATGATACAACAAATAGCAGCGGAAAAGAAAACGATAACATCAGCAGCGGATAATCTTCATCTTCAAAGCACCAATCCAGATATAGCTCAAACTCCCAATAACGATGCACAAAGATAAGCAAGTGCAGTCCGATCCAAAGACTGAACTAGCTCCAGAAAATCTACTGAACCTGACTATCTAAAAAACCCAACTCTAGACTGCTCGTGTAGAAAATTATGAGCACCCAGAGTTTAGGAAAGGAACAATAAACTCCGGATCAGTCATGGGACTGGTGTGAGCAACAAAAACAGTTTATCTTTAAAACAAAGAGCATAGAATTTTAAAGTCAATTCGCAATGCTTTTGGAAAATGAAACTACCATAAGACCTCCCACCACACACACAATGCAAACGCAGAATTGGAGGAGATTTCTTCTTATGATAGTCAAAGATGCTTACTACGCAAAAAATCAAATCCTTTTGATATTATTATTAGTGCATAGTGGAAAACATTTCGAAAGTATAATATAAATCTTAGCCAACATACAACCATTATTGTATGCCTACTATAGCTACTATGTTCAATAGCAGGTTACCGCCACATTCCATAGCAGGTAATACAACTAAAACCGTACAAGGCTCGTATTGTTTCTTTGGATTTCCAACAAATGGTCAGGCCAAGGAACTTCCCATTGCCACATGGAAACGCCTCTGGAATGACGTCCCGAGAACCTAACCGGATCTCTGCCAACACAAGGCCGGGATACCTCTGCAAAAATAGGTAACTACTGACACGCGTATGCCATCCCCCGATCGTAACCGATCTTCCCGAGGATCCTCGATTCCAACAACCACATCAGAATAATAATGCAGTAACCACATAGGTTAAGTATCTGGGCTCCATACCATGATACCACCTCTATCCAGAAAGAAATGACATACACTAAGGGGCGCTACTCCCTAGAACCTTGCCGCATCCTTCCTGTTTTGACCATTTCCGGGGTGTGAGGCTCGACGAAGTCTCGTCCACAAAGCTACGCTTTGTCACAAAGCCATGCTTCGGGTCAAACAAATGATCAACCTATGATCACAAAGATATAAAATCAAATAAATGATCATATCACAAATGATCAAACACTGATCATCACACAGCAACACTCAGCATGCCACATTACCAAATTGGGATATATCGCTGATAAATTTCAACTACATAACCTCTGAGCTCATACGTCTCAGAGAAGGGTGTTAAGCTAAGAGAATAAATTCTCCGCCACCAACAGATATGTATTTGAAAGAAATCGGCTTTATATCTCAAAGTGTAATGTCAGACATGTATCCATACAAGTCTGTTCCGGGTTCGAACAGAACCGAAGGCACTTCTTACGAAGCCCTTGCATTTCTGGGTATTCACGATCCCGTCCGGACTTCCCATCACAAAGGGTGATAAAATCTCTATATCGGGGCCAGTCGATGCAGAGACATTCGACGAGTTGTCCTTTCGTTTTCGAAAATATACGGTCTTCACCACCGGTCTTCAAATGCTATCCATATACGACGTATCGCTATTCGGAATGGGTTATATGACACAAATGTCTTTTCCCGGCTAACCCGAATAACGAGCGCAATATTTAAAATCATATGGATACTGGGATTTCAATTAAATCACAGCTTAAAGTCCAAAACTTTCCATTCGAATGGTTAAAACAAATTACCATTTTCAAATCTTTAAATAAAAAGATTTATTTCACAAAGTTACCCCATTCACAAAGATACATTCATAGATTTCAAAACAATTTCCAATTTAATTGGATTAACTCGTTAAATCTTTAAAATAAAGATTCAACTTATAGCTTTCAAAACAATTTCATTTCGAATGGTTTAAACAAACATCATTTTAAATCTGTTAAAAATAAACAGATTCAATTCATAGCTTTCAAAAAAACAATTCATTTATAACTTGGAAAACCATCTTTCAATTCATACTTGAAATTCCTTTAAATTGGAATTTCATTTCTTATATATACGAAAGCTTTTATCATTTGAAAACAAACAGTTTTCGTCTAAGAAAAATCCAATTTTATTTGCACGGGTTAAAGTCCTTGAATTATATTCACATTTCAAAATCAATACTTTTAAAATGGTTTAACCCATATATAAACATCTTTAATCCCTAGTTTCAAATTTTAGAATTCAATTTCAAATCTTGAATTTAAGTTTAAATCAAATTATTTAAACTTCAAACTTTATCAAATTATTCAAAAATAACTTTTGTCTTTGAAATTCCATTTCAAAAGCTTTTCACTTTTAAACCGAAATTTCCAATTTCCAAAATCAATTGAAATTAAAATTTCAATTTCAAAAACATCAGATTTAAATTATCTGTGACTTAACCGATTTCCACGTGAAATCCATATTTGTGTGTGTAAAAGTGTAGTCCAGGGGTTTCACACCATAGTGCAACATCAATCATCACAGATATATCGATAAGCGGTATAATCGATAACGCTTATCTTCATTCACAGATTCATAGATAAAATAAATTTATCAGTCACAAAGATTCACAATTATAATTCGATGTGGGTTTCGGATAACCAACTGGAATCCGACTCCCTGTCGCATCGAAATTTAAGTGCCGTTTTACGGGTCAAGGGTTTCATATTCACATAGTAATATATCACAGAATAGAAATTTCAGATCACAACATAATTCAGGATGTATCACAAAGCATCACAAATCAGATAGGACAATCAATTCAAGGTATCTCATATAATATAATCATTCATAAGTAAAGTCAAGTATTCAATAGTTATTTATAAGCAGAATCAATTAATCGTTTAATCCTGATTTATTCAATTTATTTCCAAGTAAATTAATTACTTATGAATTAATTATCGAATTCTGATTAATTTATTACAAATCATTTGATATAAATAAATTTATCAATCACCTTAATTAATTAAATTATTCTTGATTTAACATATCAATTAAATCAACCTTTTAAACCAGTTACATAATTAATTAACTTTAAATAAATCAAAATATCCAACATTAATTTCAATTAGTGATTAATCCTTATTAATTCAATTTCTTAATCACTTTCATTTATTTTATTAACCCTTAATTTATTTACTTTAATTAATGATTTAAACCTTTAATTACTTATTTAATTCATCCAATTCGTTAATAAATTAAATGATTAAATTATTACATTTTAAATTTACATGTTAAAGTAATATTTTGTTATGAAAGAATTTTAAAAGGGTTTAAAATAAAAATTCCTTTTTAATTCAACACATTTTTTTCCTTTTAGTTCTACTTAATTGCTTAAATCCTTTACATTATCAAAACAATTTGAATTTGTAAAACCTATTTCCAAATATTTTAAACTTTTATTTCATTTCAAATTTTGAATTTGAAAATAAACTTGAATTCAGATTTCAAACTGAACTTAAACTTGAATTTATACTTGACTTTTATTTTAACTTAATTTAACTTTGTTATAAAATTTAAAGTTAAGTTCAGGAAATTAAACAGGTCCTGGAACCTGTAGATAGGCAATTTCCTCGAGCCTCCCCACACTTTCTTCGAGTCACGCCCCAGCACTTCGAGCAAAACATGATTTTACCCGAGACAAGCTTACATTACATCGAGTCATTCCTCCATTTGCACGAGCACCCACCCGAGCCTCTACTGAAACCTATCGAACCAGACACAACGTGCACGTGGTGCACGTACACCAGCGCCTTCCACCTCCGGTGATCATCGCGGCGACGTCCGACCATCCCATAAACTCACACGACCACTTACGAACACCCAGAAACACTAGCTTCCTCTTAAATCTCGAACGAACCCATCGACCTCCTCCTGGAACAAAACCAGGAACGAAGTCGATCACCACATTCGCCTCGCGACGCCCCTACCCATCACTATAAATTATAACATCCAGACCCAAGCTTCGCCGACGACTACTGCCCCTCTTCCACTCACCCTCGTCCAGTCCGGTGCCCCCTAGATGTCACGACTAACCCAACAACAATGGTGACGAAACCGAGCTTTTAAACCCTAAATTCCTCTCGTTTGTCTCCCTTGATACATTATAAAACAATCGAACATTTTTCCAACAATCTTTAACCTCCAAACATACTTCCTCTTTAATCCTAAGATTTATAATTACTTTGATTTCCAGAAATTGACAAATTTATGTTTCTCTTTCATCTTATGATTACTTGCTCATAAACGAATTAAAAATCTGGATTCTTCTTTTGAAATTCATGATTTACCAACTAGACTCAGGTTATAGAATTGATTCATCAATTACTGACAGTCGAAATTTGATTATATTTTAATTAGACCTGTAAATTCATACAAAAAAAAATATCGTTCATATATATAAATGTAAACTATTTTTAAAATGAAGTTTATACACTTACAAACATTTTCTGTTTACAAATTTTAGACTATCATCAAATATCTGGAGAGATATGAATTTTTCTCTTTAAATTTCTCTTTTTTTTTTTGAAGCCTGTATATAAACAGAGAACAGACTTTATATATACAGTTTGAACAGGTAGATACACATATATATTCTCATATATAGACATATACAAACCATAATTTTCTTTCAAAAATTCATCACCAACATTATAAACATGTTTACAGATTTTCAAAGCTGAATTTGTTTTGATTTTATGAACCTGTAACTTAAGAACTGGCTTAACTTATTCATGCATATCAACATATATCTATATATTCTACATGCAGGCAAAACAAACACATCATTCATCAAAAATCATCACATGCAAACCAAAGAAAAAATGGGATTTAGAGTTGCTCACTTTGATTTTAGGAAGAAGAACAGAGAACAAGAAGAACAGAGAAAGATTGAGGCTTGAAGGCTGCAGTTTTGAACTTGCTTTTAAACTTGCTTTGAATTGAGTGATGTTTGCTTTGATCAGTTCTGGTTTTGATGAATTCATATTGTTGTTGAAGTTTAAATTGAATTTTTGTTTGAGTTTTCACTATGATGCTTGCTCCCATTTTACTCAGTTGTGATAATGAACTGAAATGAGATTTAATGCATATAAAAAGGAAGTATGCACTATATTACTTGTACAAAAAGCATGCTGAAGACATTCGCATTAAATGCATGAGGCATGTTGCATTTATTGCTTTGTACAATATACTTATTTTTGGCTTTCAAACTCGGCTGAGATGATATCTCCTTTTTACTTTGTTTCCATTGCTTAGTCCTTACTTCTTGCCTTGCATCTCGGCTGAAGATACTTTGTATTTGGTTTTTCTTACTTTGTATTTGTTTTGCTTTGATTTATTTTATTTCTTGTTTTGTTTACAACTTATACTTGTTGTCTTGTTTTACTTAATTATGCATTGGTTCATAGATATGTTTATTTGTTTTATTACTTTGCAATGTTATCTTACTTATATATTTATTATCTTATATTTAATTTATAATTTCAAATTATTATTAACCATCAATTTTAATATTTATTATTATCAATTATTTATTTACAATTTAAACTCAAGTCAAAATATATATCTATATATTTATTATTTTCAAATTCACTTATTTTTGAGTCGGGGAAACTCGCTCCAATTTTCTAATTAAATTTACAAATTTTTTTATCCAAAAATTTATTTAATTACTCAATTTAATTCAAAAATTCATTTAATTATAAATTTAAATAAATTTAAATTTCAGGGTCGTTACACAAACCTATATGCCAATATCCAGACTAATGTATACGTATATAGCTTCTGACAGTAAGAATACTACCATATAAACTTTTGACACCAATATATACATTACAGTTTGAAAACTTGTATATACTAACCCTTTTACAGAACTAATATATACTCATGCAGTTTGAGGTTGAAACTTGAAATAAATCAAAAGATGGTAAAATTGGAATCACTGAAATACAAATGGATATGCAGATGATGGCATACCAGCCTTTGTCATACCAAGCCATGAGATACGTACAACAAAATGCTTTCTAGCACTTAGATCTTGAACACTAAATTGACAAAGAGCAAAATAGAACGGAGGAGCTGGAGAAGGAAAGGGTTGCTTTCGGCTAGGGAAACAGGTAGGAGCGGCTTCCATGGTGGCGGGTCCGGCTGCGTTGTAGAAGTCAAGGCCACGGGAAGATGCAGCGTGAAGTGGTTGTTCGTATGGAGGGGAAGGAAGAAGGTCAGGCGGTGCTAACGTGGGCAGAGAAAAAGCACGATGCTTCGGGAAAAAAAGAGAAGAGGCTCGGGCATGACTTTCGGTATTTTCCTCTTTGCACGAAGTGGCTGTTTTATCTAAAGGAAAATGGTACTAAATGAAAATGAAAGGTCGAGCTATATATTTTAAAACCAAAGAATAGAAAGAGTCAAAAGAAGGTATTAAAAAATTTATTAAAGTAACGACTGCTTAGATTTCACGGCCGGAAATATAAAAAGACGCAGGAACACGAAAGAACACATATATGGTACCGATACGACGAACAATTTGTCATTTCCGTCGTGTACCGGACACCAACTAACAGAAATGAATATACTATCGAGATCAGCACGATGAAATGATCAAAATGGTATACAGATATCAGTGGTACGATTATCCGATCAAAAGTCGATATCGGTACCAAAATGCTGCTATTTCGTCGAAAATAAGATCGACGGAGCGATAGCAGTCCAAATTTGACGAAACGAAAGATGACGTCTCACTTAGAAGATGATTTACAAATTTTCTATATAAAAATATTCAGGTTGGAAAACATTTTATTATCATCGATATTAACTGATTTAAATTGAAATAGAATTACACCAGAAAATAAACTTCAGTATTATCAGATGAAAATTTTTATTTTGAAATTTTATTACTTAAAATTTCATAAAAATTAAATTAAATTAAATTAATAAACCACTAAAATTTACGGTTCGTTACAATCATCATCTAGATCAACTACTAAATAACAATAATTAACTGATCATCAATAACGGGTATTAACAGGCGAACTTAAAATTCAATATTAAATTAAATAGCAATTAAATTCAATAAAGGTCCGATTTAACTAGAATGACAATTTAAATATACCAAACAACCATCAATCAACTTCTAATCACATCATAAATCTAATTTAACTAACATAAGATAGTTTAGTAGTCGTGAGTGGGTTAACACACTCACCTTCTATTTCAAATCGATTTGAAATCCAAAATAAGGCCCAAAATCCAATAATCTCATAATTAGTCCAAACCAGTGCCGAAATGTCTGGAATTTCAATACGATCGCAATGGAACAAACCGTGTGTATATCCGACCTCGTACGTAAGAGATAAGATGATTAGTAGTTTGAAATTCAAAATTAAATAAATAATAATATGGCAAATAATCTCTCACCACATCAGCATCACTACAACACGCGAACCCTAATACCCCATAGATAATTGCGCTTAAACCCGATGAAGCCGCCACCGTTCATCCATTGACACACGCCGCCACACACATCGCGACCACGTCAGACCACCTGGCCGAGTTCGCCGACGCCAATTCCCCTCCCCCCGGCCACTTGCGAGAGCCTCTGCCCCCCTAGTTCGACCGCCGCTGCCATGGGTTTCAAACCCTATTCGAATTTTTTACAGGCAATCTAATCGTCCAATCGCCAAACAAACCATGCCGATGCAATCCCCTCGCCATTCTCCATATCCCCATATCCACAAATCGATGATTCGTCGAATTTGAACACGGCACAACGAACGGCCGAGAATTAATCACCTAATTCTAGCCACACCAAAACCCAAATCGAAAAACAAGCTACAGATTTGACTTGCGCTCGTCGAGACCTTTGAATCAATATATAATATGACATAGTTTTGAGGAGTTTGATTTTGAAATTTGTTTGGAAATTGAATTGAGGGTTTGTAAATTTGATTTTGTTTCTGCCATTGAGAAGAAGAAGATATACAGAAGGTGATGAACGTACATAATAAGAAAATGACTGCCAAGGTTTGGGAAACAAGACTATTTATATTAACAAAGCCCGATAAGAAATGAATAACATATCGAATTGGTTCAAATTGACAATAACGACCCGAAAAGCCCGTTTCGCTTCCGAAATGAAAGTGGGTCATCCATATATCAAAATAGATGTTTTCAATATTTTTAAACTCAATGGAACATGTTTCAAGTCCAAATTCCATCGTATGAAGAAGTTAGCTTAAAAATCAGCTTATTACAAATTAATTTCAATTGAATTTACTTAAATTGATTTCTACGCGTTTCGAGTCCGTACGATCAAACGACAAGTCCGATCGCTACGAAACTTGAAACCTTAAAATAATTCACTGTTACCGATCCGATGAAACTGGTTTCGTTGAAATCCGAGACAGTGGCCAAAATGGTCATTTTCACGTTAAATAAATTAATAGTAAATTGATTAAATCACTTTTTATTTTCAAATTTAATAACTAAATTTTTTTATCATTTTTGATTACTTAGACATTTACAATAATTTAAGACAAATTCACATATCAATTCAATGTTAAATATTACACTGATTATAGTGTCCAATTTCAACTATAATTAAATCCAATTAATTATAATTTAATTTCGATAAATTGATTAAATTTGATTCTAATCTTTTTATTCAATCAATCATTACTCTATGGGCATAGTTAACATTGGTTTATATCTTATTACATTAATATTTTCCAATTTCATCTTAATTTCCATTAACGCAATATTTGATTACATTTAATTGCAATAGAATTCCAATTTAATTTAACGGGCTAAATAAATAGGTAACATAAAATAATTGTCACCATTAACTTTTAATCACATTTATAAGTTTATTATTTATGCAAATGTTATAATTATTTACACAACACTAATTTTATTCAATTACAATTTATTACATACTATTTCATTAATTTATACACATTTAAATTATTAATTACTCCTTAAATCTTATTATCAATTAATACACACATTATTACAATTAATTTACAATCTATAACCAAATATAACTTTTTAATCATTTTAATTAATTGGAATTACATTTAAGGCAGTTATTAATTATTAATACTATCTCATTCAATTCTAGTTATTTCTTATTATTAAATCTTAAATTTTAAATTTTTCATACTCCAAAACTAATTTAATTTAATAAATTTAATTATCAAAAATTACGGGTTGTTACACACTACCTTGACTTGTTTGGTATTACTATTAACTAAGAAATAATAAGAGTTTGAATTTGATGAGTGGTGGTAAGTATACAAGACTTAATTTTCATATACGATCGTTTTATATCCTCGATAGTTGGTTTCTCGACTATCGGTTACTTCAGCTACTTTGTTGTCATCATTCTAAGACGAATTATTGCTCCATTGAGAATTAATTTCCTTTGTCGAAAATGAATAAAACCAAAGCACGAGAGGAGGCCAAGCTATGTGGGGTTGCTCCCATTAAGATATTTTCACATCTCGTCTAGATTGGATTTGATAGCGCTATTAGAAGTGAAATATTCGGATACTCGGTAAGGTTTGGCGGGGTCCAGTTTGGAGGCTTTCGAGAAGTTTCGCAGAGTAAATGAGCTTCTCAGAAGTATATTACTAGAGGTATACTCTAAACGGGTTGCACCTTCCTAGTCATTTGTTAGAGATTTTCCTTTTCTTATTTGATTTGAACCTTCAAATTTATCTCCTTATTTGCACCAGAAAGAGTCAACCACTCTTCGGGATGTTAATTTATTTATCCATTCTTTCCATTTAGATATTGATTTATGTGGGAGTAAACCCATTCCTTATTCAGCAGCGTGGTCTCATATGTTTGTGTTTAATTACATAACTTTGTTTAAAGTTCTACTCATACTGAACATATTATTTGACCCTCGTTGTTTGTTTCCATAAACTCTCAAATGCTCATTTTATTGGAGTAGTCCGCGAGTAGCAAATCTTCGTTGGGCTCTTTTGAAGACGACGTCCTGGTTGGAGGCTTTCATCTTCTTATTTATCTATTTTGATGTACTATCTAGTTTGTGTAAGTGCATTTTGTTTCAGGGTTTGTAAAGGCAGGATGTTATAACTGCCTAAGCTGATTTGTATTACTTTTGTGTAACTCTGATAACCCCCTGTTAAGGAGTAACCTAATATACTATTTACTATTATGTTTTATTTAGCAGTTCCGTTGTGAGGTTTTCTATTCTGTTCTTTATTTTACCCCACGACGATTCATCTTTCTGATGCTTGGGCGATGGCACACAAACACCGAGGATGTGTTAAGTGTTGTTCCTAGGGTTCAAGAAGGTAGGTCGTCAGACATTATCTTCCAAAATTGCTCATTGTACTATTTTCTCATTCAGAATATTGACTTTTTAGCTCTCACCGTTTTCTAGCAATAAAATTTACTTAATTTTTTCCCACTAAGGAAATTATGGGATAATGGTTCGAGCCCTCTTTTTAGCGCCAAAATGTTAAGCCAAAAAATGGCTCAACACTTGAGATGTTTCATAGGATAGTCGTAGTTGAAATGGACCCAACGTTTCTATGAGCTTTAATATAGTTGTGAAGTTTTTCAAAAATCTGAGACATATGTCCAAGGGAAAAATAGGCAAGCTGTATAATTATGCAATAGCCCACTTTTTAACGGGCAAAATAGGAAATTCACCTATGTCACAATCGTTTGTCCACATTCCAATTAGCAATAATTATAATGCAAAGTAAACTTTAATTTAGGCAAGGCTTAAGTGGCCTTAGTCAAATTGTTAATATCCTAGTCCAAATTCAAGTCCAAGTAAATATATATGTAATATGCATATCCATTTTTCTAATAATAGTCAAAGTTAGATATATCGAAGGCACTATGCTATGGAATGTTCATTGTCCAATTCCTTATATATAAAAATTTACAATTGTATTAAGAAATCACAAAATACAATTTAGGGTTCACAACTTGTGATTTGAGAAGTTGAGAAAAAAATGAATCGCCCCTCTCTAAGTGGTGAAGGGGGCATATTTATAGAGGTAGTGGCAGGCGGCATGGCTACCGTGTCTATACAGCAGGATATTCGACACCTCAAATGCATCATTGATATTTGGCATTCCTTTGCTAGAGTTGAAGCTCATTATGCCATAGAAACTTCCTATTGTTAGCTATCTGTATGTGCTTTACAATAGTTAGCATTGTAATGGCTCGACAACCCTTATGTTGTATAAGCTCGATATTTTTTGTTCTTTGTGATATCCCGGAATTTCGAGAAGTTTAAAATGTGATAATCTTTTAATTTAAATTATTTTAAATTGATAAATTTGTTATTTTCAAATATAAATAACCAAATAATAATAATATGATGTATTAATTATGGTATAGATTGAATTATAATAAGGATAATTATTTAATTATGTTATTTTATAAATTTAATTTTAAAATAGATTTATCATTTCCAATATTTAATAGTATTGTTTAAATATATATATATATTGTCTTGAGTTGTTTTATATCAATTTCAAACTAAATAAAGTGTTTATTTAAATAGTAAATAAATACAAAAGATATGATTACACTTAAAAATGAATGAAATACATTGTATAGGATTTTAGAATATAAATGGGTTTTTATTTTATTTTTCTTTCAAAGGTTTTATTTATTTATAATTTAGAAAAGCATTTATAATTAAGAAATGTATTTATTAAGTAGGAAATAAATATAAAAGCTTTTTAAAACTCTTTTTAAAAATAATATAAATGGATAAGGACAAGTGTTAATAAATTAAGGCATGTTAGAAATATGTGTAAGGTAATTAAGATGGATGAAGACAAGTGTCATTTTATTTTCATTTTCCTTGATTTTTAATAAATCATTAATCTAGTTTATATAAAGCCTACCTCTTCATTCTCTTTTCTTTTTCTAATCTCATTTCTCAAAGACAACCAAACCAGAAAATATTCCAACCGAAATCATCTTCTCAAAACAAAAAATCAAAGCAAATATACAACCTGAAAACATCTCCTCTAACAATTCAAATACCTGAAACCATTTATTGTCTCAAACCTGAGAATTTCCTCAAAACTGAAAATCATTTCAAAGCTCAAATTCAAATGCCTGAAACCCTTCCTCAGATTAAAATCAATATCCTGTAATCTGAAATCTTCTCCAAACCATTGTTTTCAAATACCTGAAACCATATCTCTAAAACCAATTCAATTGCCTAAAACCACATTTCAGATCATATCAAAGATCTGTAACCATTGTTCTCAGACCTGAAACTATGTTTCAAACCAAATCAATGGCCTGTAAAACATTGTACAAGTTCAAATCAATCTGCAATGTTCTTGCAAGCCTGTAACCATTCTCCTGTTTCAAAGATTCAAGTCAGTAGTCATTTCCAAGGATGCATGCAAGTAGATCTGAAGTTTTCAAGAGCTTTTCAGTTTTAAAGAATCAAAAGCAAGTTTTCAGATTTCAAAACAAATTCAGTTTCAAAGCTCTGCCTCTCTGAAATAGGTGAGTAAACATTCTTTTCAAAAGTTAAAACGAATTTAAATTGCTTTTGAATGAATGAAGTGTCTTTGCATGTTTATTTATATGTATGTTCTTTGTATATATGTGAGATTTGAAGTGTGTATGTCTGATTTAAATTATTAAATTGCTCTGTTCATCTTTAATATATGAGCAAACTTTCAGACCTGGAATCCATTTTCATTCTTGGTTTATGTGATGAAATCTGGAAATAAAATAGTATGTCATGTTTAGATGTATGTTTGATGCGAATGCATGTTTGTAAATAGGAATTGTCTGTGTACATAGGAATTAGATATGTATATTTTTCTCTGTTGAATGACAGGTTCCAAAATTTATAAAACAAATTCATATTTTTTATTTACACAAATTCAAGCTATGTATACTAAAGGAAAAATGATTGAAACAATATAACATTACTGTAAATTTAATTTCATGTTTTTATATTGTATATATTTTTCAAAATTGAAGGATAACAGTAGAAATCATTTATAAGGGGAAAATCAGTGCTCAAGTTTTCAAGTTTGGATTCTATAATTAAGTTCGAATTAGAAAAAGATGATTTTAGAAAGTAATTTCAGGATTTTTCAATTAGTAAATTATGATAAATCGTGAGTTGACCAGAAATGGGTTTTTGAGTGTTTTCTGGTGATGGGCTGTGTTTGGTTGATCGGAATTCCTGCTGGAGCTAGCTGAGGGTTCAGGGTTGTGGGCAAAAATAGTAGAAGCGGTGGTAGTTCACCGTGGCGATAGTAATAGGTAGAACTAAAATTTTGACCTAGTTTTGATTTAGTGTGGAATTCGTGATCGTGGCTACACCTATGGATGATCGAGTGGCTCGAGGTTGTGAAGTTTGGTGGCGTAGGTGATCGGCAAGGCGTGGACGAAGTGGTTCAACCTCAGGTGGCCAGAAGTGATGAATTCGAGACAATGTCTGGTAGTGGTTTTGGGTTCCAGTTCGACCAAATATCTCGATTTTGATTGTGGATTCATGATGGAGTCTGGATGGTCAGGATCGAAGTTGCAGGCGATCGTCGATGTGTGGGATGGTTTAGCGATGGTCGTAGTTTCGTTGTTGGGTGGTGCACGTGCACGTGTGCACGGCGATTGTGGTGCCTGGAAGGATTGGGTGGGAAGAAGATGTTTTCTCGTGTTTTGTCTCGAGGAATTTCATGAGTGGCTCGGGGAAATGAGGAGATGGACTCGAGCTTGTCTCGTGTACGCGAGAAATGAACTGTTAAAGTTGGAACAATTTAAGCTTTAAACAAAATAGTTTTTTTTAAAATTTGCTCGGAAGGAACTCGGGAAGAAAAGGCTGTGACTCGGTATTGTCTTCGAGTCGTTGCGAATTGGGATGAAAACCAGTTAACAGTTTAAAAAAAAAAAAAACCAATCAGTTTAAAATGTAAAACTAATCTCTGTTTAAAAGGGAAATAAGAAGAAGAAAGGCTTGGCTTTGTTCAAGTAAAATGAGTCAAACCCAAAGGAAATATTTAAATCAGTTTAAAAATTTAAATAAAGGTAAGTTTTAAATTTTTAATAATCAAGTTAAACAAATTATCTTGAAAATTCATTACTTTGTAATAAATGTTTTGATTAAATTAAAGTTGTATGATTTATTTGACTTAAAAATATTAAGTTTAAATCTTAAGTTATTTTCAAACTAAATTTGAAAATAAGGTAATTAATAGAGAAATGTTTATCTTAAAACTTAATTGAAGTGATAATAAATGGAAATAAATAAAGAGTGATTTATAATTTAATTAGTTAATGGTTAAGGATGGCAAATTAACAATTAAAGTTTTCAAGATTTATTAACTTGTAATTAAGGATTGTTAATAAATAATTAAGGATAAGTAATTAATTATTTATTTTAAAACTTAATTAATGATTTTAATTAGGTAAGTAAATTACTAAGATCAAATGTTTTAATGATAATGTTTAATCTTAAAATAATTAAGATTTTTAATGAGTTAAACTGAATTAAGTTTAATTAATTTATTTAATTAATTTTTGATAAGGATTAATTAAGGGTTAATTAAAATAGTAATTAAGGGGTACTTAATAAAGTTTTATTAAGTAATAATTAAGTTTTCTTAATTTATAATTAAGAAATTATTAATCTAAAATAAAAGTTAATTAAGGATTAATTAACTATTATTAAGGGATTAATTAATTATCATTAAAGATTGATTAATAGATAATTATGGATTAATTAAATTGGTAATTAAGGTTGTTAATTAATAATTAAGTTTATTAATTAATAATTAAGAGGTAGTTAATTAGTTAATTAAATTTAATTAATTAATTATAAAAGTAATTAAGAATTGATTACTTTGTATTAAAAGATATTGATTAATAATTAAGGTTTATTAATTAATAGTTAAAGAATAATTAATCAAGGATTAATTAATTTGTTTAAAGGGTAATTAAGGATGAGTTACTCAGTTATGATTTAAGAAATGAATGTGATTTATTTAAGTTAATTAATTTGTTAATTAATTAAGGATAGTCACCTAGGAATTTATTAAGTATAATTACTTAATAAGATTGGTTAAGTGTAATTACTTAGTGTAAGTAATTGATAAATAAATTACTGAATGTAATTGGTGTAACTAATCAAAAAGAATTTATGAAAGTAAATGATAAATAATTAAGAGGTAATTAAGATTAGTTAATTACTGTTAGTAATTATTTAAGGATTGATTAATGGAAGTAATTAATTAATGCATGATTAATTAATGTGATTAATTAAGGAATAATGTAATTAATTATAGTTAATTAATTAATGAAAGTAATTAATTAAGGATCATTAATTATTGGAATTAATGAAAGTAATTAAAGGTTAATTACTGTTAATGATTAAGAATAATTAATTTGTGAAATTAATTAAAGGATAATTACTTTATGTAATTAATGAATAATTAATCAAGAGTGATTAATATTTAATGATTAATTAATTAAATGGTTGTAATTAATTAATGGTTGATTAAGCAAGAATAGGAATTAATTCTTAAGTAATTAATTTAATTTAAGTTGATTAAATTAATTATAATAGAGATTAATAAATGGTTGCTTATGAATGATGGTTGAGTAGAATGTCTGATTTGGTTGATATCTATTGGATGATATACTATGATATTCTGTGATATGATATACTATGATATATCTGTAATAAATGTGTGATATTTATCTATGTTAATGCTATGTGAATTCAAGTATTGAATTGAATTGTTTAAACCTTTAAACAACTTGGCCTTAAAAGATACGTTTTGGATTTCGATGAGACCGGGATCGGGTTTCCGTATACCGGATTTCCAGGTCTGGAGACCCGAATACCACATCGATCCAAATTAACGATAGGTCGTGAATCTCAAGTGAAGATGAAGATTCAGAGTGCAAGGGTTATTGTCGTTAACTTTGAGGGTGATTCCAAAACGAGTGTAACGAGATAATGCCTTCGGTTTCGTTCGAACCCGGAACGAACTTGTATGGATTGAATGCTTTCAGCACATCGTCAGGTGGACGATGAGCATTCTAAGTGAAGTGTTCTGATTAAAGGTAATCGTGACCTCAAGCCTCACAAACCGGGAATGGCTAAAACAGGGGAGGTGCAGCAAGGCTTCGTGGGTAGCGCCCACTGAGAGTAAGGTCATCCCTGTCTAGATGTCCCTTTCTATTTCGACTTAGTGGTACGGTTGCAGTACACAACCGTGGGGTGATTTTATTCGGAATTATCCAGTAAGGGATGGTTCCGGCTTTGTGTTGCAGGGGAGCGGGCGTACTCCTCGGTACGGTGATCTAGGCCACGTACTGTGACGGGCGGTACCCCAGTAGCCCTGCCATTGTATGGAATCCAAATTCCAATAAGTGCCGTACGTGTTAGTTGTGCCCAACTATGTTGGAATGTGAGATGTAAGCATTCCAGCTATTTCTGTATTTTACTTGAAAATCCTAGACCTATTATAATACAATCGAATTTCCTATCAAATGTTTTGGTTAGCGTAAGGTAAAAACTTACCCATGTTTATGTGTGGGAAGTCTTACGTGATACCTTTTGATTTCAAAGGTTTTGAAGTTAAGCAAGTTTAAACCGTTTACTCACACCAGACCCATGTCTGACCCAAGTGTTTATTTCTGTTTTATATAAACTCTTGGGTACTCAAATTTTTACGAGTAGCCAAGAGAGTCAGGTTTGCTTTGACGAGTTATCTGGAGGAGCAATGGAGCAGGAGGCTTCAGCGCTGTAGAGATATAGTAGTTCCGCTGTGTTGATCTCTGAGTCATTGTTATCTGTGTTGTATCTTATATTGTAGAAACTAGACAGGTGTTTATAACTGTCTAGTATGTATTGTATATGTTGTGTAACTCTGATAGTTGTTGTATATGATACTATGTAATAGTTTATGTTATTAATATAATTTGTTCGTTTCCGCTGTGAGTATTTGTGTTTGTTTCTTTTCTCTTCTTCTCTTTTCTACTTCTCACCCCTTTCTTTCTTATCAGCGATACGACTTTCTGGTCGATGAAAGCCGGGTCGTCACATTTGGTATCAGAGCGATAGGTTGAGTGAATACCTAGGCTCTGGAGTGGTGTCTATCTTGAGAGAGCGTATTTGTAATTTTTACTATATATATATATCTATTCTACCTATTTGTTGGATTATCTGTTCGGGTTTTCCAAATAAGTTATAAAGGTAGATAGGGTGGTGGTGTGTGAAACACGACTACCAATGGTTGGAATTTGAATATTTGAGGTTGGAAGTATTTGTCGAGACTGTAGACCTAATACCGTCTCGAGTAAACTTTAATATGGTGTAAGAATTTCTCTGATCTCTGAAGGAAACCTGTTAAGGTTCGGAGTCCATCATTGAAGTATAAGTTGAATCGCGCTCGTGTGGGCGGATTTTTGAGAGTTTGAATCTGTCCGAAGAGCTGAAGCAAGTGATAGTATCTTGATACCTCAGGAAAGTAGTAACTGTGTGATGAGACGCAGTGACTATGGATATCTCAGAAGATGTTTTCTTTTGGAGCAAGTTTGAGGATGTGTCTGCTTCGGTGTTGTGGCTGAGTTCAGCCAGGTGTTTGTGTTTGGTCTGAAGATCGAGTTTCTCGAAGAGCTTTGGTTAGGAGTCTTTGGCATCTGTGGCAGTAGTGCAGCTAGAGTGTTTTGTGTTCCTGTTGGAAGATCTTTTGGCTTAGTTTTCTTAGAAGTAGAGTTCAGAAGCTGCGGAGTAAATTCATTTTTCAAATGGATTGGTCAAGCACTAGACTGTTCTGATGGATTAAGAAAGAACATTATTTTTGGATATTGGACTGGATAGAATCGCAAAAGTGACTTGCGATAATTGAGTATTCTCTTGGGAAATCTTTGCTTGGGTTTGAGGCATCTCTAGAAGATGTACGAGTTATAGAGTTGTCAGAAATTTTCTGGAGTGTTGATCTAGTTTGTGTTCGAGTTCATAGACGACATCTAGATCAGAGTTGAGCAGCGAAAGCTTGGTAGTAGTTGTTCTAGAGTAGAAGCAACCGGAAGTTGCAGTGTTTGGATTAAAGGGTTCCTACAAGAAGCTTTTCAAGATTTGAAGGTCAGATTGGTGAGAGAATCTGTTTTGTCTTGATAAAAGAAGTATTTGGAATCTACCGATGATTGTGGAGAAGAGTTTGAGTTCTGGATTTCTGTAGATCTTGAGAGGATCCGTTTATTGGATTGTTTTTGGTCCTGTTTGTTTCGAGAAGCATCATCGATGGTTGGGCTGATCAGGAAGGATGAAGGCATCCCAGAATCGTCAGAAGAGTTCTGTGGATTAGAGATGGAGAATTTTGGAATTCGAAGTTGGAGACTTCGTTGTTATTTCTCCAGTATAAGGGAGCAATTGAGTTTGGGTAAGATTAGAAAGATAGCTCCGAGTATATTAGATCTTTCTGAGTTTTTGTGAGGATATGTGTTTTGGCTTCGGTATTGAATTACCAGTTTGGATTTAATAGAGCGAGTAACCCAGTATCTGTATCGGGGAAACTCGGGATAATTTTAGGTAGTTTATCCGGATCTATGTTCGGATAACTAGAATTGTTGTTTGTATGAATTGTTGCTTGGATGAAATTGTTTGTTTGGATGAATGGTTGTTTGATTGATAGTATATGGCTGTTAAGTATAATTGAATTGTTTTAAAATTGGTTGAAATAAATATAAAAATCTTTGGATTATCTTTTGTTTAAATTTCGAGGACGAAATTCTTTTAAGGGGGAAGGAATGTGATATCCCGGAATTTCGAGAAGTTTAAAATGTGATAATCTTTTAATTTAAATTATTTTAAATTGATAAATTTGTTATTTTCAAATATAAATAACCAAATAATAATAATATGATGTATTAATTATGGTATAGATTGAATTATAATAAGGATAATTATTTAATTATGTTATTTTATAAATTTAATTTTAAAATAGATTTATCATTTCCAATATTTAATAGTATTGTTTAAATATATATATATATTGTCTTGAGTTGTTTTATATCAATTTCAAACTAAATAAAGTGTTTATTTAAATAGTAAATAAATACAAAAGATATGATTACACTTAAAAATGAATGAAATACATTGTATAGGATTTTAGAATATAAATGGGTTTTTATTTTATTTTTCTTTCAAAGGTTTTATTTATTTATAATTTAGAAAAGCATTTATAATTAAGAAATGTATTTATTAAGTAGGAAATAAATATAAAAGCTTTTTAAAACTCTTTTTAAAAATAATATAAATGGATAAGGACAAGTGTTAATAAATTAAGGCATGTTAGAAATATGTGTAAGGTAATTAAGATGGATGAAGACAAGTGTCATTTTATTTTCATTTTCCTTGATTTTTAATAAATCATTAATCTAGTTTATATAAAGCCTACCTCTTCATTCTCTTTTCTTTTTCTAATCTCATTTCTCAAAGACAACCAAACCAGAAAATATTCCAACCGAAATCATCTTCTCAAAACAAAAAATCAAAGCAAATATACAACCTGAAAACATCTCCTCTAACAATTCAAATACCTGAAACCATTTATTGTCTCAAACCTGAGAATTTCCTCAAAACTGAAAATCATTTCAAAGCTCAAATTCAAATGCCTGAAACCCTTCCTCAGATTAAAATCAATATCCTGTAATCTGAAATCTTCTCCAAACCATTGTTTTCAAATACCTGAAACCATATCTCTAAAACCAATTCAATTGCCTAAAACCACATTTCAGATCATATCAAAGATCTGTAACCATTGTTCTCAGACCTGAAACTATGTTTCAAACCAAATCAATGGCCTGTAAAACATTGTACAAGTTCAAATCAATCTGCAATGTTCTTGCAAGCCTGTAACCATTCTCCTGTTTCAAAGATTCAAGTCAGTAGTCATTTCCAAGGATGCATGCAAGTAGATCTGAAGTTTTCAAGAGCTTTTCAGTTTTAAAGAATCAAAAGCAAGTTTTCAGATTTCAAAACAAATTCAGTTTCAAAGCTCTGCCTCTCTGAAATAGGTGAGTAAACATTCTTTTCAAAAGTTAAAACGAATTTAAATTGCTTTTGAATGAATGAAGTGTCTTTGCATGTTTATTTATATGTATGTTCTTTGTATATATGTGAGATTTGAAGTGTGTATGTCTGATTTAAATTATTAAATTGCTCTGTTCATCTTTAATATATGAGCAAACTTTCAGACCTGGAATCCATTTTCATTCTTGGTTTATGTGATGAAATCTGGAAATAAAATAGTATGTCATGTTTAGATGTATGTTTGATGCGAATGCATGTTTGTAAATAGGAATTGTCTGTGTACATAGGAATTAGATATGTATATTTTTCTCTGTTGAATGACAGGTTCCAAAATTTATAAAACAAATTCATATTTTTTATTTACACAAATTCAAGCTATGTATACTAAAGGAAAAATGATTGAAACAATATAACATTACTGTAAATTTAATTTCATGTTTTTATATTGTATATATTTTTCAAAATTGAAGGATAACAGTAGAAATCATTTATAAGGGGAAAATCAATGCTCAAGTTTTCAAGTTTGGATTCTATAATTAAGTTCGAATTAGAAAAAGATGATTTTAGAAAGTAATTTCAGGATTTTTCAATTAGTAAATTATGATAAATCGTGAGTTGACCAGAAATGGGTTTTTGAGTGTTTTCTGGTGATGGGCTGTGTTTGGTTGATCGGAATTCCTGCTGGAGCTAGCTGAGGGTTCAGGGTTGTGGGCAAAAATAGTAGAAGCGGTGGTAGTTCACCGTGGCGATAGTAATAGGTAGAACTAAAATTTTGACCTAGTTTTGATTTAGTGTGGAATTCGTGATCGTGGCTACACCTATGGATGATCGAGTGGCTCGAGGTTGTGAAGTTTGGTGGCGTAGGTGATCGGCAAGGCGTGGACGAAGTGGTTCAACCTCAGGTGGCCAGAAGTGATGAATTCGAGACAATGTCTGGTAGTGGTTTTGGGTTCCAGTTCGACCAAATATCTCGATTTTGATTGTGGATTCATGATGGAGTCTGGATGGTCAGGATCGAAGTTGCAGGCGATCGTCGATGTGTGGGATGGTTTAGCGATGGTCGTAGTTTCGTTGTTGGGTGGTGCACGTGCACGTGTGCACGGCGATTGTGGTGCCTGGAAGGATTGGGTGGGAAGAAGATGTTTTCTCGTGTTTTGTCTCGAGGAATTTCATGAGTGGCTCGGGGAAATGAGGAGATGGACTCGAGCTTGTCTCGTGTACGCGAGAAATGAACTGTTAAAGTTGGAACAATTTAAGCTTTAAACAAAATAGTTTTTTTTAAAATTTGCTCGGAAGGAACTCGGGAAGAAAAGGCTGTGACTCGGTATTGTCTTCGAGTCGTTGCGAATTGGGATGAAAACCAGTTAACAGTTTAAAAAAAAAAAAAAAACCAATCAGTTTAAAATGTAAAACTAATCTCTGTTTAAAAGGGAAATAAGAAGAAGAAAGGCTTGGCTTTGTTCAAGTAAAATGAGTCAAACCCAAAGGAAATATTTAAATCAGTTTAAAAATTTAAATAAAGGTAAGTTTTAAATTTTTAATAATCAAGTTAAACAAATTATCTTGAAAATTCATTACTTTGTAATAAATGTTTTGATTAAATTAAAGTTGTATGATTTATTTGACTTAAAAATATTAAGTTTAAATCTTAAGTTATTTTCAAACTAAATTTGAAAATAAGGTAATTAATAGAGAAATGTTTATCTTAAAACTTAATTGAAGTGATAATAAATGGAAATAAATAAAGAGTGATTTATAATTTAATTAGTTAATGGTTAAGGATGGCAAATTAACAATTAAAGTTTTCAAGATTTATTAACTTGTAATTAAGGATTGTTAATAAATAATTAAGGATAAGTAATTAATTATTTATTTTAAAACTTAATTAATGATTTTAATTAGGTAAGTAAATTACTAAGATCAAATGTTTTAATGATAATGTTTAATCTTAAAATAATTAAGATTTTTAATGAGTTAAACTGAATTAAGTTTAATTAATTTATTTAATTAATTTTTGATAAGGATTAATTAAGGGTTAATTAAAATAGTAATTAAGGGGTACTTAATAAAGTTTTATTAAGTAATAATTAAGTTTTCTTAATTTATAATTAAGAAATTATTAATCTAAAATAAAAGTTAATTAAGGATTAATTAACTATTATTAAGGGATTAATTAATTATCATTAAAGATTGATTAATAGATAATTATGGATTAATTAAATTGGTAATTAAGGTTGTTAATTAATAATTAAGTTTATTAATTAATAATTAAGAGGTAGTTAATTAGTTAATTAAATTTAATTAATTAATTATAAAAGTAATTAAGAATTGATTACTTTGTATTAAAAGATATTGATTAATAATTAAGGTTTATTAATTAATAGTTAAAGAATAATTAATCAAGGATTAATTAATTTGTTTAAAGGGTAATTAAGGATGAGTTACTCAGTTATGATTTAAGAAATGAATGTGATTTATTTAAGTTAATTAATTTGTTAATTAATTAAGGATAGTCACCTAGGAATTTATTAAGTATAATTACTTAATAAGATTGGTTAAGTGTAATTACTTAGTGTAAGTAATTGATAAATAAATTACTGAATGTAATTGGTGTAACTAATCAAAAAGAATTTATGAAAGTAAATGATAAATAATTAAGAGGTAATTAAGATTAGTTAATTACTGTTAGTAATTATTTAAGGATTGATTAATGGAAGTAATTAATTAATGCATGATTAATTAATGTGATTAATTAAGGAATAATGTAATTAATTATAGTTAATTAATTAATGAAAGTAATTAATTAAGGATCATTAATTATTGGAATTAATGAAAGTAATTAAAGGTTAATTACTGTTAATGATTAAGAATAATTAATTTGTGAAATTAATTAAAGGATAATTACTTTATGTAATTAATGAATAATTAATCAAGAGTGATTAATATTTAATGATTAATTAATTAAATGGTTGTAATTAATTAATGGTTGATTAAGCAAGAATAGGAATTAATTCTTAAGTAATTAATTTAATTTAAGTTGATTAAATTAATTATAATAGAGATTAATAAATGGTTGCTTATGAATGATGGTTGAGTAGAATGTCTGATTTGGTTGATATCTATTGGATGATATACTATGATATTCTGTGATATGATATACTATGATATATCTGTAATAAATGTGTGATATTTATCTATGTTAATGCTATGTGAATTCAAGTATTGAATTGAATTGTTTAAACCTTTAAACAACTTGGCCTTAAAAGATACGTTTTGGATTTCGATGAGACCGGGATCGGGTTTCCGTATACCGGATTTCCAGGTCTGGAGACCCGAATACCACATCGATCCAAATTAACGATAGGTCGTGAATCTCAAGTGAAGATGAAGATTCAGAGTGCAAGGGTTATTGTCGTTAACTTTGAGGGTGATTCCAAAACGAGTGTAACGAGATAATGCCTTCGGTTTCGTTCGAACCCGGAACGAACTTGTATGGATTGAATGCTTTCAGCACATCGTCAGGTGGACGATGAGCATTCTAAGTGAAGTGTTCTGATTAAAGGTAATCGTGACCTCAAGCCTCACAAACCGGGAATGGCTAAAACAGGGGAGGTGCAGCAAGGCTTCGTGGGTAGCGCCCACTGAGAGTAAGGTCATCCCTGTCTAGATGTCCCTTTCTATTTCGACTTAGTGGTACGGTTGCAGTACACAACCGTGGGGTGATTTTATTCGGAATTATCCAGTAAGGGATGGTTCCGGCTTTGTGTTGCAGGGGAGCGGGCGTACTCCTCGGTACGGTGATCTAGGCCACGTACTGTGACGGGCGGTACCCCAGTAGCCCTGCCATTGTATGGAATCCAAATTCCAATAAGTGCCGTACGTGTTAGTTGTGCCCAACTATGTTGGAATGTGAGATGTAAGCATTCCAGCTATTTCTGTATTTTACTTGAAAATCCTAGACCTATTATAATACAATCGAATTTCCTATCAAATGTTTTGGTTAGCGTAAGGTAAAAACTTACCCATGTTTATGTGTGGGAAGTCTTACGTGATACCTTTTGATTTCAAAGGTTTTGAAGTTAAGCAAGTTTAAACCGTTTACTCACACCAGACCCATGTCTGACCCAAGTGTTTATTTCTGTTTTATATAAACTCTTGGGTACTCAAATTTTTACGAGTAGCCAAGAGAGTCAGGTTTGCTTTGACGAGTTATCTGGAGGAGCAATGGAGCAGGAGGCTTCAGCGCTGTAGAGATATAGTAGTTCCGCTGTGTTGATCTCTGAGTCATTGTTATCTGTGTTGTATCTTATATTGTAGAAACTAGACAGGTGTTTATAACTGTCTAGTATGTATTGTATATGTTGTGTAACTCTGATAGTTGTTGTATATGATACTATGTAATAGTTTATGTTATTAATATAATTTGTTCGTTTCCGCTGTGAGTATTTGTGTTTGTTTCTTTTCTCTTCTTCTCTTTTCTACTTCTCACCCCTTTCTTTCTTATCAGCGATACGACTTTCTGGTCGATGAAAGCCGGGTCGTCACATTCTTCTTGGTTTGTTGTTGCTTGACACCCACAATCCTTTATTGATTCAGCATCTTCATCAACTTACTAACTCGATACCTTGATTCATCTGATTTATTGTTAATGCTAGACATTATTTGATTCTCGCTTGTTAAGTACTCAACAACCCTTCCTGTTGTAGAAAGCTCACTACTCCCTTAAGGACTCAACACTTCTTGGTAATTATTTGAAGTCTGACATTTTCTTGGTTGTTTGATGTTCGACATCTCCTTGTAATTGCATGAGGTTCGCAATCCCTCTTTTATTTTATATCCTCGATAATCCTTTTGGTTGTCAAGGCTCAACACCATCCCCTCCAGTGATAGAGATTTGACATCATTTCCACAATTGTAGAGGCTCAATATCATCTTTGCACCATAAGTTTGATTCTACCTTCGGATATGGGCTTGACATTTCAGTGCTTGACATGTCCACTTACAAGCTCGGAATTTTTGTTATCAACATGCTCGATGTGTCTTCTTTAGAAGCTCTATATGTTATTACCTTAGAAGTATTAATGTACCCCTATAAACCTATTGGCATGACACCTGTTTCTTTGAATTATTTCCAAATCATTCTTATGGAATTAGTTACTTCTTTTCTTCTTTATGACTTCTCAAGCATACTTGATAGTTGAAAAATATGTGGATAACATACGCCATACCCAACTGCTCCATTTTGGAGTAGGGAAACTCTTTTCAAATGAATGCCAACACAAATGTTATGTCAGACTTATTTGGGATAAGTTGGACGTAATTCATGCATAATGCTTTTTATTAGTATTTTTATTCTGCATGAAGGAGCCATAATTTTATAGAGTGCTCTCATTGAATATAGAAATACTTTTACTCTCCTATAAATATATATTAAGATCCTTAAAAAATCTAATTTCCAACCTTGAAAATTATACGAAGATTAATGTTAAACTAGAAACACTAATTAGCGTTTTCAAATTAAACTCAAAAGTTAATCCTAAATCATATACTACTTTTTATGTTCTCTATCATTTTCTAATTTCTAAAACATGTAAAATAGTACATACACAATGATCATAGCATACCATATTTTTGATAAACTAACAAGTAAAAATACAATAGTTAAATCACCATATGATGTGATTAATGTATAAATCGACCTAAGACTAAATAGTTCATTAACATGGAACATAAATATAGACGCAAAAAAGTTTAAGATAACTTAACACACAAAAATAAAATTTGGAAATATTTTTACAAAAAAAATGCTTAGAGAAAACTAGGTCAAAAAAATATAACTTGCATATTCATAGTATGGTATATTTCAAATTGAAACCTTAAAATAGACCAAAACTCACTTCTTTCATCATCATTGGTCGATTGCATAGCCATAGAAGTTAGAGTGTAGTAAAATGACAAAAAATGTAGAGCTATCCTTATGTTTCCCACATAATTAGATTTCAAAAGTGAAAAGAAGTGTAGAAAATATGCAAAACACAAGTCAAATCCTCCAAACCAATTTAATTCTGTTCAATAAAGTATTACAACAAACCCTAAATTGGGAACCAATCTCATTTTGATAACCCTAAAACAATGACCATGACCTAAAAGGAAATTGTTGCCTCTATTTATAACAACAAATTAGTTGGAGCAAAAATAACGATTTACATGGAACAAATAAATTTTCAAATCTAATTTAAGAGAATAAAACCTTCTCTTTAATTATTTTATGCATATTATATATGCAATATTGTTTTGAGTAGGTCCAAATACGAGTTTTTTCTTATATTATAGTTATTTTCTTCTAAATGTAATTTTGTATCACAAATCAAGATCGAAACTGAGCCGAAAGAAAAATAATTTACAAAGCTTGATCCATAGTGCTTAGTAATTAGAGTTTGATGGAATTAAATTTGCATTATTGAAGCAGATTTTAGAGTAAGATGGAATGAGACATCATAACCTTTTGGACATTTCACGTAGCTTTTAGTTTTGGAAATATTGGAAATCTTGTTTGGAATAAGGTTAATTATAGCAAGGGAATTTGATCCCCAGACCTATAGTTGCACACTCGATCCACGAATGGAATTGGTTTGGCCCAATCCATTACTTACTTATTTTTACCACTATATACTTGTTCAATCATTTTAGTTTCTAAGGGTATCAAGAATAAAAAAATTGTCATAAAAATTGTAATTTAGAAAGTTATAAACAAAAAATATTAAGAAATTTATTCAACTTATTAAATTTCTAAAATGGAAATGCGTAACTGAAGAAATATTTTTTTCCTACTATCAAGTATAAGGGAAATGAACTAAACTCACTAAATGTGAAAATTGAGTAGAGTAAGCTATAGTTTTTTTTGTTTTAAAGGAATTTGGAAAACAAGTGAGATTAAATATCATCATAAAAATATTAAAAATATTCAGTTAAGTCTCGTTAGATACTAAATTGATAAATATCTTTGATGATCAAATTCATTCATTAAACCAAAGCAATAAAAATATTAGTAATAATGTATGTACATTAACTAATTTTGCAATTGGTTGTCTTACCTTTCTTGGGTAAGATATTGAGGTTTCTTCAAAATAATTTACTACTTTTATTACTAGATATAGAATAAATTTTCAAATCTCATTATTTCGATTTTTTCAAATTAACCCTATTACAAAAGAGAATTATTATTTTTATTTATAAATTTATATTTACGGTTTCCCATATTTATAAATGTTTAAAAGAACTACTTTACCAAAAGATATGACATAAGCAAAGTAAAATATGTAGTCGGTTCCATTAAAGTGGTCGGTCCCACTAAACAGTTTCTCTCCACTTGAACATAAGTTCAGTTTAGTGACACCTGGTTTTACATAGAGCACCACAATACTGAAAAACCCAACCTCACATGAATAGTTCAATATATTGTCTTTATCTTTGTTGTGGGCTCCACTAAATTCATACATTGCATACAAAATCAATCTGCAGGCATAACAAAAATGCTCTTGTAACGTTTCAGTTGGTGAACTTGCAAGGACCATGTGAAAGGTAGTTTCGTGGAAATCACTCTTCCATTCACTATAAATTCTCACTTATTCTCTTTAATTATCACCACTTCTTCTTTTTTTAGGCCTCATGAAAGGAAGAGAGAAATCTAGACATTTTGAGAATGGGATGTTTGGAAAACTAGGTTCTCAAAGTTTTATGTTTTAAAATATTTTTAAACAAAAACAAGCTTCTTTTCCAATACCTCCCATTCTGATTGTTTCTAGTTTTCTCACCCTCTTATACATGGTCCTATAGACAACAAGAATTTTACTATTTATGAGTAGAAGGTTCTACAAAATTGTTGTAAAGTTTGGATTTATGAACCATAATCAGGCGATGGTATAGTGAGTGACCATTATATGGTAAGATGAATTTATGAATATAAAATTCAATATCTTAACTATGATTTTAGTATTTAAATATATTTTTTGTATATTAGGAGATCGTAATTTTTATTATTTCTTAGATATAAGATAAGAAATCAATATCATTATGTATGATTATATTCAATCTTTTCATTGGATAAGACCTAAAGAATAAAAACCATTTATAACATTGTTGTAAACAAATACAGTAAAATTCAATTTAGGATTATTTTGATATGAATGGTTAATGTATCTTTACTGACATAACTGGTCTGATAAATGATATTCATTTAATATATTAGCAATGATATATGCATATTATCAAGTAGAAGCTAACTTTGTTAAATGATTTATCTTGTAGTTTTAGCAAAAGATAACGAGTTTATTCAAATTTTATTACAATATTAATAACTAGATAAAGAAATTGTAATGTTAAGGTCATAATTTTTGCAAATGAATCTTATTATAAAAGAATATAATTTATTTAGAACCTCGTATATTTTATATCCTATACTTACAGTATTTTAACACAAATACTTTGAACTGGAGAAGAAGTCATAAGCATGAAATGTATAGTAGGTCCCACCTAAGTGGTGGGTCCCATGGAGTAGTAGCCTCTTATATATGCACTAGTTTACTTAAGAAGAATCCTATCGACGTGGTGAAACAGGTAGTTGATCCCATCTTAGCGATGAGCCACTCTAAGTACATTAATTTGCATGTAAAATATGTTGACGAGCATAGTAGCAACGCTTCATAAGGGTGGTGTTTTCTATGAAGCTTCAATTGTTGTACTTGCAAAATGCAAGCGTTAATTACCCACTCTATAGAAATCACTCTTCCCTTCTCTATGAACTATCAAATATTATCCACAATTTCCACCTTCTACTGTTTTTGTAGGTCATACAAGAAACAGATATATATCTAGATATCGACATTGTGAAGTTTGGAAAATAAGTTCTTTATTTTTTAGAATTCCAAATGAATTATCTAAAAGATAAGTTTATTTTCAAATAACTTTTGATATTGATTGTTTCTAGTTTTCTCACTATCTTATAGTGGTCATATACTCACTATACATTAAATATTTATTAGTATTTTAAATGTAACAAAATTAGACATATAATTGAAACTTATATTTGGTTCTTATACAAAATTATTATAAATTTTTTACTTTTACACTATAATCGTAAGATGTTTTGGTGAATGATTATTAAATTGTAAAATGAATATATGATTTGATTTCTTTTATCTTGGGATGGCAAAATAATTTTCTTCATTTTTTTATTATTGTCGACTATCCATAAACATTTTTTTAATTTTAGTATGGATAATTATTTTAATTTTTTTTTGGATGAGACTTGCAAAGCAAATTAGGTTGACTATCTTTGTAACAACATTTAAAAGTTTCAACTTGTGCTTACTGTATATGAATTAGATATAAATCATTAATTGCCTAGATCATCTAATAAACTAAAGCCACATAATATATTAGTGCGTGCGCTCTGCGCGCGCGCACACACACACACACAAATATATATATATATATATATATATATATATTAGTTCGTAAAGTTAATGATGTTCAATTTCTTGTATTAACTTTCTTACATACAACAATAGGTTTTAGTTGAATTTTTTCATTATTTTTATTAATGTATACCTGGAATATTAATGTTTTTGAGGGTTCCAAATGAATCACATTACGAATGAATATAGTTCACCTATAGTATTATCTATTTGGTTTTCTGTTCCTGTAATATTTTAACACAAATGCTACTACAATAGATGAAAGGTAATGAACGATGTAAAATATGATGTAGGCCCCACTGCATTGGTGGGTTTTGGTGACCAATGTTTCTCTTCACTTGAAACGTGTTAAGTATAGTAATAGTTAGTTTTTACATAGTGCAATACTTTACCTGGAAAAGAGTTTCACTAGAATAGTGAAATATATATTACGCCTCATCTTATTGTAGGTTCCACTAATTATGTTGCATGTGGAACCCAATGGTGAGTGTAACAGCAATACTCGCGTAATAGTCAGAATAATATTTTCCATGACATTCCAATTAATGCAGCTACAAGAAAATATTCTAAATAAGTTGCCACATGGAAATTATTCTTCTTTTTTCAATAACTTCTCATACGATCTCTTTAATTTTCATCACGTAAACCTTTTGTATGGCATATAAATGGGAGAGAGAAATTCAGTAGTTTTGATAATATGGTATTTGTATAAGGTATGTTCCTTTTATTTTAGATTTTAAAACATTTTTCACAGTTAAGGAGTTCATTTTCCCATACCTTCCATTTTAATAAGTGTGAATTGTATGATTTGTTGGAGTAAAAAAAAGCAACAAAAACAAAAATGCATATTTGAAATTTTATCTTTGATTCTTTACATAATGGCAATGACGTTTGGATTTTCATAGTGTAATTGTATGAATTTATGTTGAAGGAATATTAAATGGTAAGATGATTTCGTGCATATAAAGGTTAGTTTCTTAACTAAATGCTGATAACTTATAATGATTTTCTTTATCTTATGGTTTTGGAAATATTTTTTCATTTCTTAGATACGTCAGATGACCGATTAATCTTTATTTTTATTTTTACTCCATAATAAAAGTTATATTGAAAAAAATATAAAAAATTAGATGATCCCTTAGTTACATAATTAAGATATTGATTTGATTATATATGTTTGTATTTGAATATACAATGTAGCTACTGATGGAAAAATTCATGATGTTTTACTCGAAGATCCTTACCCATAGAATGAATCAACCATGTTTCACTATATGTAATAACCCAGGTTTTGGGGATTACCTGTAAATATTAAATTATAACGGTGTTTATAATTTAATATTGTGAAAAAAACAATTGAATTTGAGATTTAAATTGTTTATTTTAAATAAACAATGGATTTGTAAATGAAACATGAAAATAAAGTTTTAAAAACTTTATTTTGGTTGTTTGGGTTAATAATGAGTGAAATATGATTTTATTTAATGAAAATGCAATAATTCTTGTAATTATTGCCAAAAGTTTCTTTTATTGATTTTTAAAAGCAGTATTTGTTTTAAAATGTGTTTATTATAAATAAAAAGATGAAATTGGGTTTAAAAATAAGTTTTGGTTATAAAAATGATGAAAAATGGTTTTTTGCATTTTATTACACAAGAAAATTATTTTTGTGTAGTTTTTGAAGTTAAAAATGAGGTTTTATGTAAATATTGGTGAAAATTGGTTATTTGTTTAAAAATAAGGGTTTTTAATAATAAAAATATTTTTATAACTAAAATTATCTTTTTATTAGTTGTAAAAAAATTTATTTAACATAGGAATGTGTTTGTATAATTTATTTTGAAGAAAACTTGTGTAAATATGATGTTTGATTTAATTACATAGGTGTATATATATTGTGAATTAAGTCATAATTTATTTCTTAGGCTAACTAAACCTTTTTTTTGGGTCAAAACCCATTATCACATAACCAAAAAAGAGAAAAGTGGCTTCTCTCCTACCTGTATGTTCTTTTCCACATTTACAGTAAACATAAAACATAAAAAGAAAAGAAAACTTTACTTACTTCTCAAATCCAAGCCAAATCTCCAAATTAAATCAAAAACTTGATGATTTCTTTCAAACTAAAGCATATTTCTACAATCTATTCTAAAACTGAATTATTTCATCAAAATCTAATTTTTGATATTGGGTTTGTATGTAATCTCTTCTTTTGGGTTTGTTGTTTCTATTTTGAGCTTTTACCGGTATTTGAAGCAAATTCTAGCTCCAAACTCTTATCTTTCAGTTGCAAATACGAGTTTAAACTTCAACATTTGCAAGGTGAGTGATAAAATCACAATTTCTAGCTGAAGCAAAGCTTCAAAAATCAAAATCTGAGCAAAATATATTCTCTGTAAAAAAATTCCTGTAGTTGTTTCGTCTGTGATAAACTGTGTTTGGGTGCTGCTTTGCATGGCCATATCTTCTTAATTCTATGTTGAAATTCGTTGGTTCTTTTTTTGTTTCAAAGATAAACTATTCTGCTATATGCATACTAATTTTCAGCTTAATCTGAGGTCGTTTGTCCCTTTGTCTCATGCCTGAAAGTTGAACCCGAGATGGGTTTCAGGCCTGTACATTTTTAGTTTTTTGAACTGTTGCCAACATTGCCTGAGTCCATGTTTGAGACAGTATAAAATTTTCATTTCCAGTCGGAATTCATTGATTCATTTTTTGTTTGAATGATAAAGTTTTCTACTATATGCTTACCAATTTTCAGCTTAATCTGAGGTTGTTTGGCCCTCTGTTTCATGCCTGAAATTTGAACCCGAGATGGGTTACAGACCTGTACATTTTTGGTTTTTTGAACTGTTGCAAACATTGCCTGAGTCCATGTTTGAGACAGTGTAACTTTTACCTTTCCAGTCGGAATTCATTGATACTTTTTTTGTTTGAAAGATAAAGTTTTCTAGTATGTGCATACCAATTTTCAGTTCAATATGAGGTAGTTTGTTCCTCTGTTTTAGACCTGTAAATTGAACCCAAGATGGTTTTAAGGCCTTGGCACGTTTTTTTGAAATGTTGAAACATAGCCTGAGTCCATGTTTGAGACGGCGTAACTTTTTCATTTCCAATCGGAATTCATTGATTCTATTTTTGTTTGAAAGCTGATGTTTTCTACTATGTGCACACTAATTTTTAGTTCAATCAGAGGTTGTTTGGCCACTTGCTTTATGTTTGAAATTTGAAACCAAGGAAGATTTTAGACATGGGTATTATTTTACCTACGCATTTATGTTCTTTTTTACGACCGACTTTTGAATTTTACTTCATGTTTTTGTAATATCTCTGAATTTTTTTGAGGGCTATGATGCCTATCAATATGCTAGCCCAGTTTTGATGAATTTGAAATTCAAATTTGCTTTGAATTTGAATTGAATTTGAATGACGGTTTTGAGTGATTTTTTTGATTTCGAGCACGGATTTTTCCAAACGATTTTGAAATAATTTTTTAAAATAAATGGCATTTCAAATAATTATTGTATGATATTTTTGAAGTATTTTCAAATATGAAATCTACTTATTATCTATAATAAGGGAATTTTCAAATACGGTTTTCAAAATTGATTTCGAAAATTGGTTTTAAAAGCTTGTTTTCTCAAGTAGATTATTTTATATATATAATACACATTTTTGCACTATTCGAGCGAATAAGAAGGAGAATTAAACGGTTTCGTGAAACATGTGGTATGGGACACGTGCGTTTATCTTATCGGTTAATTCCCGACTTGTCTTTTTGATCGTTTTGACCTTCGGATCGAGTTTACCGATGAGATGAGGTAAACTTTTTACTGATTTGGATGTTAAATTTACTAGCGGTTAGTAAACCATTTAGTGCGAGCGTGTGGTATGAGACACACGTTAACACTGTTCGGGTTCCTATCCGAAAGTTTGTGACACATTTGTCTAAGAGACGTATAAGCCAATATTGGACCTTCGGGTCATTTGTCCTTCAGGATGTTTGTCTAAGAGACATTTGTCATTGCGACGTATTTATCCTTCGGGATGTTTGTCTAAAAGACGTATTAATTTGTCCTTCGGGACGTTTGTCTAAGAGACGTGGCGCCTTATCTTATGAGAGCAGTACTTGGCAGGCTTTGGCCATATGCACGTGCTATATCTTTGAGATGATTTCATTGATGTTTGTGATTTCCCTAGTGTATCGCCCTTTTCCGGAATTGGTCCTTTGAACCATTCGATATATATTTGTGGAGATTACCTTTCGAGAATTCGAACTCTTGGGAGTTCTATTTTACATTGGCACTATACGCGATTTGCCTTTTAGCGTTTTGCTTGAGATTTTATTCTCCTCTTTGGAGATATATTAGCCTTATGACATGTTTGAGATGGGATCTCTTTATGCATGTTTTGGGTTTGCCAAGATGGCGGGTTTAGGTTTTCCCCTAAACAATATTTAATGTTTTATGAATGCCGATGATATGAGGCTCGCTACTTTTAGCGCTTTATGGGTATTTTATATCCTTTGAGATTATACATTTGTGTAGTGATGTAACAACCCAGGGTTTTTGCAATCATTTTACTTTCGTCATTGAATCCAATTTAAATTCTTTTGAAAATTCATTGAGAGATTGAGGGCTTTAAGTAAAAATCAGGGCCCAAATACATCTTTCTCCTTTTATTTTGACCGTGTCCTTCTTATTCCCAATTCGACCCGCCCTCATTTCTCTTTCTCTGGCGTTCCAAAACCTAATCGAAAAAGCGATAATGGCGGCCACGAAATTTCTTGTTCGTTCGTTCGAAATGCTAGGGCTTCACAATTTAGGGCTGCGGCAATTTAGGGCGGCACGTTCTCGTCATCCCCTTTTTGAAGCTAGGGCGCGTTCAAAAATCAAAGATGCTGACTTTAAGATGATTGTCGCCGCTTGCTCTGACGATCGGCGTCTCCTTGCTTGTCTCTCGGCCGCTTCGATTGTGGCAAAGGTGAGTGATTTAAGTGTCACTCACATTTAATTCAGACTTCATCGATTTGAACTTGTGATTTCGTGATTACTTGGTTTGTTTGGATTTTGATGTTGATTTCGTTCTCGTTCTTGTATCATCGGCTTTGGGTTCGATTGGAGACGATGTTATTTGTGTGCGTATAAAATCGCTTGAATACGTCTATTGTTTTATCTGGGCCACTTGCTGTTGCTCGGATATTAATGTTTTTTGACAGTAATCATATGCGTATATTTTGATGGCTTGAGCATTCCGGTTTTGCTTTTGAAATCGCTAGATTCCTAGATTACCACGGTTTCGAATTTGAACTGTCAATTTTGTTTTATCTTGACTCCGACTTGAACTCACAATTCTAATTTATTTTCTACTTTATTTGTTGCGTGAAAATTCATTGACCATGTTATTATAATTGTTGAAATTTGTGTAAGTATATTCTTGTACACACGAAAATTTGGTGCCCAAATATTTGGTTGTTTCATTAGTGCATGCGAATTATGTTGCTAGGTACTTTTGTAATTCACTTATACGTGTACACTAGAATTCAAGTCCAGGTTGCTTATTTCCTACTATTAAAACTCTAACAGTATGGCTTGCATTACAAAGATGGACACCATAACTCATTCGTACCAACTGGTCAATATTTTGTCAAGTATGAATCTATGATGTGTAGTTGTAGCATTGAAAACAAAGTCAAGTTCCAAGTCTTGTTTTATAACCAGTACGTGCGTGAAACAAATATGGTCATGGTCATTAGTGTATTCACTAAAGATGTGTACAGGTCACCACCATTTCAGTTATATTAGTGTGCATGAATCGTTTAGCCTATCACTGTTTTAGTGTGGCCTTGCATTATTTAACTAGGTTGTTTAAAATGGGAATAAGGACACACGTCCAAATAAAATGATGAATATAAAACGTTTTTTTTACATCTCCTTGTCAATTTTGTTTTATCTTGACTCCGACTTGTGATGTTGGTTATGTGATGAATTGTGAGACATTTCTGTCTTCATTCAAAACTGCTGTACCATGTTTTTAACACTGTCTCGCTACTGGGTTGGTGTTGCACTTATGCTTGTTGACAGCGATCATCATTTGTTTTGCGAATTTAGTCATTTGACATTGAGGCTCCATTGGTCTGCATTATTGAGGCCATACTTAGTAGTTGCATTGCTGCTGACACTATGTCACTGTGCATTCATTGTTTGCCAAATTAGTTTCACTGCATCTCCACACACCTGTTACACTTGTAGTGTACCATGCTGGTTCATTGTATTTTTATTTGGGTTTGAGCACCACTGATCTGATAACACTTGTATCAGTCATTGTCGTAGCATTGTGTACATGTGTCCTTATTGATGCACATATTTTTCCATTGGTTGTTCGCTTCGGTTCTGATGTGTCATGCAAATGTCTTAATTGCTGTGCATGTCGCCGCCTATGTTGTATTTGTATCCATGCATGAATTTGATTGGATAATGAACTTTACTCTTTAGTCAGAGCTGTTGTAGTCTCCAACTTCTACCCATTCAAACTGATACATTGCAGTGATACAATGTATTTATTTGCATTTGATCACTATATTTCATTGGTGACATTATTCTTATTTAAAGCTGCTCGGTGTCTTTTTCTGTCATGTTGAATTTGAGAACATTGAGGTTGAGTTTGTTGTCGCATTATATCTGGACTTCCTTTGATCCATTTAACGTTGCCATCTGGTTTGCTTTCACCCTCATTTTGCTGTCTTCATGTTGCACCACTGCCTTGTGCATGTGGCCATTCGATTTGAGTTGTTTGCAGTGTGTTGAGTCTTGGTAACAATGACTTGACCCCTGCATTTTTGTCAATATTTTGACCCCTGCAGTAGTGATGTGCTGATTTATAGTTGGAGTTGTGATGACATTTTATACGTGTTGGCGAGGCAGTACACGCGTGCGTGTACTGCAGCCACTCAGTCTTGATTTCAATTTATATTTTCTTTGTTTTGATTCATCGATCTCTTTGCGTATTTCGTATAGTGTATTGGCGAGGCCGTACACGCGTGCGTGTACGACAGCCAATCGAACTTTGATGGTTTTTTTAAAGTGACAATTTTAATGGCTTTAAATTGATTTAGTCGATTTGATAAATTGTTTATTTATCTCTGTTCATAATTTAAATCTGATGATTTTGTTAAACACTGTTAAGTGTTATATTGACCGTTATCCGGTTTCTTTGTTTAAAGAATCGGATAGACGGGAATTATTGTGACTTTCGTCTATTTAAATTATTACCGCCTATATGCACTAATAAACTGGTTTGAATTAGACTGACCTGGGTATTATTTTCTTTTGAATGTAATACTCGGGTCAGACCCGAGTTATTTCAGGTTGTAGATTTCCTTCTTTGAGTTGCTGTTCAGGATATGAAGACTTTTCACATCTTCTGAAGTAGTCGTGTCATTGTATAGAACGATATGTATTCATGTATATTAGTCGATAATGTACTTGTATATATAACTTCTAGAGTCGACAGTTGTAGTTGTATCAGATGTATTGTGTCAACTATGTATTAACTGACATCAGTTATATATATATGAGACTTTTGTTTTCATCTGTGTTCCGCATTTATATTATCTGTGTTATTGTTATATCTAATGTCCTAAACTATTATGAACTATCGTAGTTTGTTTTATACTGATAGTTGGATATGTCGATGGGAGTAAATAAATAATAGATGGAAAAAGAAAAAGTATATACCACTCCTATCGAGATAACCAATATTAGTGTAAGACCAATTACGGATGGTCGCTCCTATCCAGCCTTATTCTTCGTAATAATAGACAGTATTTCTTTTAATACTCTTTGTTATTATGAGCATAGAGGTGGGGCGTCACAGTTGGTATCAGAGCTTGGGGTTTATGGACATAATATAAAACATAACTTGGATGGAACATATGTTACAACTATCGGTCGATGTTTTATTGGTGATTTGAGTCAAAAACTAAAGTTTTGAAATTTTGATGAAATTTTTAAATATCTTTATTTAAAAATAAAAGGTTGATGATTTGATTGAATTGAGTACTGTTTATCAGAGTGCGCAGCGGAAACAGTGAAACTGTCTTCGCTGAGTACAACTGATAATCTTTTGATTTAAAAAAAAAAAAATCAAATCAAAATACGAAATTGATATGAATTTCATTCGTTGTTTACATAGCTGTAATTATTTTGTTTCTTTGAAAATTTTGAATCCGGATTGAGGATTCGAAGAAATTGCAGATATGTGATTTTTGTTGAAATTTCCGCTGGCTTTCTTTTGTACTAATCATCTATTGATTAGATCTTTGCTGTTTTGAATTATCTTCATTGAAGATACATCCGAATGATTTCTTTGTTCATTTTGTAGTACGTGCGAAATTTGAATTGCACGTTATTGCATTTATTTTACGTTGAACCGATGCTTGGTTATGAAACGTATTTTGTTGCCGTTATTTTTATAACGGGATTTTTACACCAATGCTATATTTTGAAGCACGGTGTTTTGTGGCGTTTTGATAAATGAAAATTAACTGATATTACATTTTGATGTAAATTGTTTTGATGTGATTTTGACGTTTTAAAATTACTGTCGCTTTGGCTTCAGTAACCGTCATGTTTTAAAAGTGGATTTTCGAGCGGTTATTCCGCAATACTGATTTGTGACCGTTTTTACGGTATTTTGAGAAGTACAATTTCCTTATCGAAATTGTTACTAATATTGCTGCTTTAATCACGTGATTGGAAACTCGTTTTAAAAATGAAAATTGTTTTATAAAATTTTAGCAGTTTGCGTTTTCGAAAGGATGAGAAAGCGACTTAAACGATTCAGCAAAATCGAGGACTATGACCCCTTTCTTTTACTGATTCGCTTAACTCCGGACTTGTTCAGTTGAGGATGCGAATTGTTATTTTTACAAAATAAACAAAATTGTTTTCAAAAATTTTACAGTTTGCGATTTCAAAAGAATGAGGAAGCGATTTAAACGTTTCAGCAAAATCTTGGACTATGACCCCTTTCTTTTACTGATTCGCTTAATTCCGGACTTGTCCGTTTGAGAATGTGAAATGTATTTTTACAAAATACACAATTTTGCACTTTCAAGGAAACGATGAAGAGAATCAAACGATTTAGTAAAACACGTGGTATGGGACATGTGCGTTTGCTATTTCGGTTAATTCCGGACTCGTTAATTGAAACATTTTGATGCTTTCGTGTGCTTTCGAGCCACTATGAGGACCTTCGGGTCATTTGTTGGGCTTTCGGGCCACTCTGCGGACCTTCGGGTCAAATACCAGTACTAGACCTTCGGGTCACTCTGCGGACCTCCGGGTCAATCTGATGGGCGCCAAAATTATGTTGAGTACTTGGTAGGTTTCGGCCATATGTTGTTGCACGTGCGGCGAATTAAAAACTCGCCATCTGATGGGATCGATCCAAGCTTTTATGTTGATTTTCTAGTCTTCTTAATTGATTTCTAGATATTTGTTGTTTCCAATTATCTGCAGGTAATTGGATATTTGTTGATATGAGTTCTGATTATCGTTTTGATAATCAGATATTTGTTGTTTCTAATTATCGCTTGTGATAATTAGATATTTGTTGATATGAGTTCTGATTATCGTTTTGATAATCAGATATTTGTTGTTTCTAATTATCGCTTGTGATAATTGGATATTTGTTGATATGAGTTCTGATTATCGTTTTGATAATCAGATATTTGTTGTTTCTAATTATCGCTTGTGATAATTAGATATTTGTTGATATGAGTTCTGATTATCGTTTTGATAATCAGATATTTGTTGTTTCTAATTATCGCTTGTGATAATTGGATATTTGTTGATATGAGTTCTGATTATCATTTTGATAATCAGATATTTGTTGTTTCTAATTATCGCTTGTGATAATTAGATATTTGTTGATATGAGTTCTGATTATCGTTTTGATAATCAGATATTTGTTGTTTGTAATTATCGCTTTTGATAATTAAATATTTGCTGATCTGAGATTTAATTATCGCTTGAGATAATTAAATATTTGTTGATTTTAGATTTAATTATCGCTTTAGATAATTAAATATTTGCTGAGTTGAGATTTAATTATCGCTTTAGATAATTAAATATTTGTTGATTTGAGATTTAATTATCGCTTTAGATAATTAAATATTTGCTGATCTGAGATTTAATTATCGCTTGAGATAATTAAATATTTGTTGATTTGAGATTTAATTATCGCTTTAGATAATTAAATATTTGTTGATTTGAGATTTAATTATCGCTTTTGATAATTAAATATTTGTTGATTTTAGATTTGATTATCGCTTGAGATAATTAAATATTTGTTGATTTGAAATTTCATTATCGCTTTAGATAATTTAATGATTGCCAATTTGAAATTTGATTATCGTTTTGGATAATCGAATATTTGTTGAATTTGAAATTTGATTATCGTTTTTGATAATCGAATATTTGTTGATTTAAGAAATTTAATTATCGTTTTTGATAATTGAATAATTGTTGATTTGAAATTTTAAATTACCGGTTGTGGTAAGTAGATATGTGCTGATTTGTCTTCTGATTATCGTTTGAGATAATTAGATAATTGATGTTTGCTGATTTTATTGATATGAAATTTTCTAGTCTCCAATTGATTCTAGAATAGGTTGATTTTATTGAATTGCCATTTTCTATCTATCACTGTTGATAGTTAGTATTTGCTGATTATGAAGTTCGTGTTTTCTATTTATCCGTTAGACAACTAGATATTTGCAGTTTCGCGAATTGTGATGTGTGCTTTCTAATCATCTCTGTTGATAATTAGCTTTTGTTGTTTTTCTAATTATCGTATCGATGATTAGACATTGTTGCTTTATGATTCTCTGTATTTTAATTATCTTGTTGATAATTGAATATCGCTGATGATTGCATTTATTCCATTTTGTTGTTTTCTGACTATCTATTGATAGTTAAATTTTGTTGAAAATTTGTGAATCTCTTTTATGAAGATAAAAGATCTCTGCGGCATTTGAATTCGCGACTTTTATTCTTCTAGCTTAACCAGTTTATGTTAGAAGAATAATAGTGTTGATGACCTTCGTTATGGAAATTGCGGGGACGCAATTTGTATAAGGAGGGGAGTCTGTAACAACCCAGGGTTTTTGCAATCATTTTACTTTCGTCATTGAATCCAATTTAAATTCTTTTGAAAATTCATTGAGAGATTGAGGGCTTTAAGTAAAAATCAGGGCCCAAATACATCTTTCTCCTTTTATTTTGACCGTGTCCTTCTTATTCCCAATTCGACCCACCCTCATTTCTCTTTCTCTGGCGTTCAAAAACCTAATCGAAAAAGCGATAATGGTGGCCACGAAATTTCTTGTTCGTTCGTTCGAAATGCTAGGGCTTCACAAATTAGGGCTGCGGCAATTTAGGGCGGCACGTTCTCGTCATCCCCTTTTTGAAGCTAGGGCGCGTTCAAAAATCGAAGATGCTGACTTTAAGATGATTGTCGCCGCTTGCTCTGACGATCGGCGTCTCCTTGCTTGGCTCTCGGCTGCTTCGATTGTGGCAAAGGTGAGTGATTTAAGTGTCACTCACATTTAATTCAGACTTTATCGATTTGAACTTGTGATTTCGTGATTACTTGGTTTGTTTGGATTTTGATGTTGATTTCGTTCTCGTTCTTGTATCATCGGCTTTGGGTTCGATTGGAGACGATGTTATTTGTGTGCGTATAAAATCGCTTGAATACGTCTATTGTTTTATCTGGGCCACTTGCTGTTGCTCGGATATTAATGTTTTTTTGACAGTAATCATATGCGTATATTTTGATGGCTTGAGCATTCCGGTTTTGCTTTTGAAATCGCTAGATTCCTAGATTACCACGGTTTCAAATTTGAACTGTCAATTTTGTTTTATCTTGACTCCGACTTGAACTCACAATTCTAATTTATTTTCTACTTTATTTGTTGCGTGAAAATTCATTGACCATGTTATTATAATTGTTGAAATTTGTGTAAGTATATTCTTGTACACACGAAAATTTGGTGCCCAAATATTTGGTTGTTTCATTAGTGCATGCGAATTATGTTGCTAGGTACTTTTGTAATTCACTTATACGTGTACACTAGAATTCAAGTCCAGGTTGCTTATTTCCTACTATTAAAACTCTAACAGTATGGCTTGCATTACAAAGATGGACACCATAACTCATTCGTACCAACTGGTCAATATTTTGTCAAGTATGAATCTATGATGTGTAGTTGTAGCATTGAAAACAAAGTCAAGTTCCAAGTCTTGTTTTATAACCAGTACGTGCGTGAAACAAATATGGTCATGGTCATTAGTGTATTCACTAAAGATGTGTACAGGTCACCACCATTTCAGTTATATTAGTGTGCATGAATCGTTTAGCCTGTCACTGTTTTAGTGTGGCCTTGCATTATTTAACTAGGTTGTTTAAAATGGGAATAAGGACACACGTCCAAATAAAATGATGAATATAAAACGTTTTTTTTACATCTCCTTGTCAATTTTGTTTTATCTTGACTCCGACTTGTGATGTTGGTTATGTGATGAATTGTGAGACATTTCTGTCTTCGTTCAAAACTGCTGTACCATGTTTTTAACACTGTCTCGCTACTGGGTTGGTGTTGCACTTATGCTTGTTGACAGCGATCATCATTTGTTTTGCGAATTTAGTCATTTGACATTGAGGCTCCATTGGTCTGCATTATTGAGGCCATACTTAGTAGTTGCATTGCTGCTGACACTATGTCACTGTGCATTCATTGTTTGCCAAATTAGTTTCACTGCATCTCCACACACCTGTTACACTTGTAGTGTACCATGCTGGTTCATTGTATTTTTATTTGGGTTTGAGCACCACTGATCTGATAACACTTGTATCAGTCATTGTCGTAGCATTGTGTACATGTGTCCTTATTGATGCACATATTTTTCCATTGGTTGTTCGCTTCGGTTCTGATGTGTCATGCAGATGTCTTAATTGCTGTGCATGTCGCCACCTATGTTGTATTTGTATCCATGCATGAATTTGATTGGATAATGAACTTTACTCTTTAGTCAGAGCTGTTGTAGTCTCCAACTTCTACCCATTCAAACTGATACATTGCAGTGATACAATGTATTTATTTGCATTTGATCACTATATTTCATTGGTGACATTATTCTTATTTAAAGCTGCTCGGTGTCTTTTTCTGTCATGTTGAATTTGAGAACATTGAGGTTGAGTTTGTTGTCGCATTATATCTGGACTTCCTTTGATCCATTTAACGTTGCCATCTGGTTTGCTTTCACCCTCATTTTGCTGTCTTCATGTTGCACCACTGCCTTGTGCATGTGGCCATTCGATTTGAGTTGTTTGCAGTGTGTTGAGTCTTGGTAACAATGACTTGACCCCTGCATTTTTGTCAATATTTTGACCCCTGCAGTAGTGATGTGCTGATTTATAGTTGGAGTTGTGATGACATTTTATACGTGTTGGCGAGGCAGTACACGCGTGCGTGTACTGCAGCCACTCAGTCTTGATTTCAATTTATATTTTCTTTGTTTTGATTCATCGATCTCTTTGCGTATTTCGTATGGTGTATTGGCGAGGCCGTACACGCGTGCGTGTACGACAGCCAATCGAACTTTGATGGTTTTTTTAAAGTGACAATTTTAATGGCTTTAAATTGATTTAGTCGATTTGATAAATTGTTTATTTATCTCTGTTCATAATTTAAATCTGATGATTTTGTTAAACACTGTTAAGTGTTATATTGACCGTTATCCGGTTTCTTTGTTTAAAGAATCGGATAGACGAGAATTATTGTGACTTTCGTCTATTTAAATTATTACCGCCTATATGCACTAATAAACTGGTTTGAATTAGACTGACCTAGGTATTATTTTCTTTTGAATGTAATACTCGGGTCAGACCCGAGTTATTTCAGGTTGTAGATTTCCTTCTTTGAGTTGCTGTTCAGGATATGAAGACTTTTCACATCTTCTGAAGTAGTCGTGTCATTGTATAGAACGATATGTATTCATGTATATTAGTCGATAATGTACTTGTATATATAACTTCTAGAGTCGACAGTTGTAGTTGTATCAGATGTATTGTGTCAACTATGTATTAACTGACATCAGTTATATATATATGAGACTTTTGTTTTCATCTGTGTTCCGCATTTATATTATCTGTGTTATTGTTATATCTAATGCCCTAAACTATTATGAACTATCGTAGTTTGTTTTATACTGATAGTTGGATATGTCGATGGGTGTCAAGACCCAAAAGTCGACCTTCGAAAATCGGCACCCGTACTTCCCTTGTACTCAAAATGCCGTAGATTCAAATGCCGAATCTGGTTCTCGGGAGCTTATAACAACATTAAGTAAATATCACAGCGGAATAAAAAGAATATAGATATACAACATCTGATACAATATCCAGATACAATGATGATACAACGAATATCTATATACATCAGAGATATGATACAACAAATAGCAGCGGAAAAGAAAACGATAACATCAGCAGCGGATAATCTCCATCTTCAAAGCGCCAATCCATAAATAGCTCGAACTCCCAACAACGAGGCACAAAGATAAGCAAGTGCAGTCCGATCCAAAGACTGAACTAGCTCCAGATAATCTACTGAATCTGAATATCTGAAAAACCCAACTCTAGACTGCTCGTGTAGAAAATTATGAGCATCCAGAGTTTAGGAAAGGAACAATAAACTCCGGATCAGTCATGGGACTGGTGTGAGCAACAAAAACAGTTTATCTTTAAAAACAAATAGCAAAAGAATTTTAAAGTCAATTCGCAATGCTTTTGGAAAATGAAACTACCATAAGACCTCCCACCACACACACAATGCAAACGCAGACTTGGAGGAGATTTCTTCTTATGATAGTCAAAGATGCTTACTACGCAAAATCAAATCATTGGATATTATTACTAGTGCATAGTGCAGAAAACATTTCGAAAGTATAATATTAATCTTAGCCAACATACGACCAGTATCGTATGCCTACTATAGCTACCATGTTCAATAGCAGGTTACCGCCACATTCCATAGCAGGTAATACAACTAAAACCGTACAGGGCTCGTATTGTTTTATTTGGATTTCCAACAAATGGTCAGGCTAAGGAACTTCCTATTCCACGAAAGAAACGCCTCTGGCAGGACGTTCCGAGAACCACACCGTTCTCTGCCAAACAAGGTCGGCAACCCCTTTTCCCAAGGGATAAAATAAACCTCAGATATGCCACCCCCGGTCCTTTGGGACCTTTAACCGAGGCGCCTCGAATCCAACATCACACGTCATAAATAAAGTGTGTCCACATGAGTAAGTATCTGGGCTCCATACCATGATACTACCCTTTTCCAGAAGGAATGGTCATACCCTAGGGGAGCTACCCCTGAAAACCTTGCCGCACGATTCCTGTTTCGACCATTACCGGGTTGTGAGGCTCGACGAAGTCTCGTCCACAAAGCTACGCTTTTTCAAAAAAAACCACGCTTTGGGTCAACAGATGATCAACCTATGATCACAAAGATAAATGATCAAACAAATGATCATATCACAAATGATCAAACACTGATCATCACACAGCAACACTCAGCATGCCACATTACCAAATTGGGATATATCGCTGATAAATTTCAACTACATAACCTCTGAGCTCGTACGTCTCAGAGAAGGGTGTTAAGCTAAGAGAATAAATTCTCCGCCACCAAACAGAAATGTATTTGAAAGAAATCAGCTTTATATCTCAAAGTGTAATGTCAGACATGTATCCATACAAGTCTGTTCCGGGTTCGAACAGAACCGAAGGCACATCTCACGAAGCCCTTGCAATTCCGGATAATTTCCAATCACGTCCGGACTTCCCGTCACAAAAGAGTGATATAAATCTCTATACCGGCGCGACTCAGTGCAGAGACATTCGACAGGTTGTCCTTTCATTTTCGAAAAATATCCGGTCTTCAACACCGGTCTTCAAATGCTATCCATATACGACGTATCACTATTCGAAATGAGTTATACGACCCAAAGGTCCTTTCCCGGCTAACCCGAATAGTGAGCGAAATATTTAAAAACATACGGATATTGGGATTTCAATTAAGTCACAATTTAAACCCAAACTTTCTTTTCAAATGGTTTAACAAATTACCATTTTAATCTTTTTAAACAAAAAGATTCAATTCACAAAGTTCACTTAATTTCACAAAGATTCCTTCACAGATTTTCCAAATCGATTTCCATTTCAGTTTAAATAATTCGTTAAATCTTTAAATCAAAGATTTAACTAATAGCTTTCAAAACAATTCCATTTCAAATGGTTTAAACAAAACATCATTTTAAATCTGTTAAAAATAACAGATTTGATTCATAGCTTTCAAAACAATTCATAACTTGGAAAATCCATTTTTCAATTTACTTGAAATTCCTTTAATTAACTGGAATTTCATTTCTTATCTGAAAGCTTTTACCATTTAAAAACAACAGTTTTTACTTTGGAAATCTGATTCATTCATACTAGTTGAAATCCTTGGGTTAAATCCAAATTCCCAACTTATACTTTTAAAAATGGTTTAAATTCATATAAACACATTTATATCATTTTTAATCCCTAGTTTCAAATCATAGGATTCAATTTCAAACTTGAATTCAAATCAAATTATTTAAATTTCAAAACTCGATTAAGTTATTCAAAATAACCTTTATCTTTGAAATTCTATTTCAAAAGCTTTTCACTTTAAACCCAAGTTTCTAATTTCAAAATCAATTGAAACTAAAATTTCAATTTTAAAAACATTAAATTTAAATTATCTGTGACTTAATCGATTTCCACGTGAAATCCATATTTGTGTGTGTATGGTGTAGTCCAGGGTTTTAACACAATAGTGCAACACAATGAATCATCACAGATCAGAATACAGAAATATAGTTGATAAACGATATAAACTATATCGCTTATCTTTTATTCATAGATTCACAGATAATATACAGATGTATCATTAATAAATGAATAAACTATACATACGACAATCTACAGAACAAAATATCACAGATCAGATAGGACAATCAATTCAAGGCATTTCATACGATACAATCATTCATAAGTAAGGTCAATCATTCAATAAACATTGTTAAGCAGGATTAATTTAATTGCTTAATCCTAATTAATTAAATTTATTCCAAGTAAATTAATTACTTATAAATTAATTATCAAATCTTGATTTATTAATTTCAACTCATCTGATATAAATTAATTTATCAATTACTTAAGTTTATTAAATTATTCATAATTTATCATATTAATTATGTCAACCTATAAATCAATTAAATAATTAATTAATTTAAATTTATTAATTATTCTCAAATTAATCGCCTTAATTTATTAATCACATTAATAAATTAACTATTCTTAATTTAATTACCTTTATTAATTAACCACTTAAATTAATTAATTAGCCACATTAATTATTATTTTTTCTTTCTTTAAAGTTATTACCCTTATTGATTAATTATCTGTTCCATTTCTTGATTTCAAATCAATTAATCAATTTTAATTATTTTAGTAATTAACTGAATTATTAATTCAAATTTTCATCCAGATAAAACTTTTCTTACCTATATATTTGAAAAACATTTATTTCAATTTTTTTCCTTTACCTTTTAAATTCAAACTATTTAAACCCCTTTCAAAGTTGTTTAAAACATTTTTTTTATTTATAAAATCTAAGTTAAAATTAAAAGGTTCACCTCAGTTTTGAATTCCATACTTAAATTTAGGTTTTTAAATTCTGTTTTAAAACTTGCTTCCGGATTTTAAAACTTAATTAAATTTGAAAACAAACAGGTTTTCAAAGAAACCTGTAACCACTTAAATTACACGAAACCCCCTTCTATTTTCTTCGAGCCAAAACCCGTGAGACTTCGAGAATTCCACGCAACTGACTCGAGTAAACTCGAGTGCCTTCTTTCCCCAAAATAGCAGAGTCGAGAAAACGTGCACGTGCACATGTACTTCGCCAACGATCATCTCCAGCCAACCCCACGTCGTCGAACAAGTCGACGCTCCTACCCACATCCATTCCCGATCATCCAACTTCGACAAAATCTCAAAATTCAAAATCGAGCATACTAACCCAAAACTGGAAACACTCGAGCAAGCATCGCCTCAACCCTGTCAACACTTCAATCACGCCGCCTCGACCACCGGAAGCGCTGAAATTCCGGTCATGACTCCATCGACCACCCAGCTATCATCACGCCAAAACTCACCGCACTCGATCAACCACACGTGCCGTGGTGATCGATTCACCCAAAACAGTAAAAACTAGGTCACCAGACTTCATCAACCCCCCATCGCCACCCCCGAGCTTTGATCATCCTCCAGGCATTTTTGCCTCACCCCTTGATCACTCCACTACTACAGGCACAAACCTCAAACATTCCGATCTACTGTGTTGCCAGAGGCAACCCAAAATCCCCAAATTGATCAAACATGAACTGCACCTCATCCCTTAATCTAAAAATCGTAATGTTTGGTTTAAAAATCATATTATAGGCTAAAGATTTCACTTGTGATCCTGAATCAATAAATAAAAATGTTGGGTTTCCTTCTATTTAAGTTTACCTGTTGTCTTTGATTTCCCAGAGTAAGTTTAATGTTCTTTAACTTAATTTTAAACTTTAAAACTTAACTTTAAATTCGAGCAAACATAACTTGTTTAAATCCTGGGTCTTAACAACAAGTAGATCAAGCAGAATTAAACTTTTAAATCAAACCTGAGTTTGAAATTTTAAATACAGAGATGTATTATAAGATCATACAACATGCAGATATCCTATTTCACAAACACACAAAATTATATCCATATATAAACACAAAAACATCATTATCTTCCTACTGAAATCAAGCCATCCAGATACCTAAGTATTTTAAAGAAAAAGTTACTCACCTGATTTCCAGGGAAGAACAGAGAAGAACATTGTTATTTTGAAACTGCAGTTGATTATTTCTTTCTGAATCTTGTTGTTTTACTTTGAGGTAAATGATGCCTCTATATTTTCTTTTGCTTTGCTTTCCAGACTTTAATCTTTGGCTTGTACTGATTGTATTGTAGTTAATTTATAAGGTTGAATTTATTTTATTTTTTTAAAGTTGAAGATGAAGCTTGCTTCAGTTTTGCTTTGAATAAATGGAAGAAACCGAGAGGAAGGAGGTTGATATATAGGAGATGATACATATAAAAGAGAAGTGTGCAGTATAAGACATGCTGAAGATACTTGCATAATTAATGCTTAAGTCCTTTGCTCTTTTTCCATACTTCCTTCCATATTTTATGCAGGCTGATGAGAACAATTTGTGGTGCCACATTAATTGCCTTGTACTAGATTTACATAAAATTATTTATATACTATATCTTTTTTTTTCTTGTTTCGGCTGAGATGATAGGTTTAAGTACATATGTTTCCATTTTTGTTTACATGCCTTATCATCTTGCTTTTCCAGGTTGATGAATTCTCTTCTTGTATACATTTGTTTCTTCATTTTGCTTTTCAATTCAGTTTGTATTTGTTCAAGTTGTACTGTTATTTTATGTGTTCATCTCATATTTATTTGCCTAGCTTGTTCATACTTTATATATTTTTGTTTCATTTGTTTTGTTACAATATGGAATTAATCTATCTTTAGTATGTTGTTATAATTTCTATGTGTTTACTTATATGGTTTTGTTATATACTTGAGTATATTTTATTTTGTTTTATTCCTATGCTTTTGTTCTATTATTTTAAATGAGATTCTATAATTATTTTACTTCATATTTATTGTCTTATATTTATTAGCTTAAGTATTTTGTATTTGCTTTTATTATTTTATTTTCATTTATTTTTCATCCGTTTATTTTATCACTTTTATATCGTATATATATATATATATATATATATTCACACATATATACAATGTTTTACAATTTTTATAAATTTAAATGATTTATATCAAAATATATTTGGATTCGGGGAAACTCGCTTTCATTTAAAATCAATTTTACAATTTTTTTATTCAAAAATTTATTTAATTATCGATTTAAATTAAATAAAAATCTAGGGTCGTTACAAAGGGAGTAAATAAATAATAGATGGAAAAAGAAAAAGTATATACCACTCCTATCGAGATAACCAATATTAGTGTAAGACCAATTACGGATGGTCGCTCCTATCCAGCCTTATTCTTCGTAATAATAGACAATATTTCTTTTAATACTCTTTGTTATTATGAGCATAGAGGTGGGGCGTCACAAGTGATACCATATTATCACTTGATGTAATCATACACTTTAGATTGTTCCTTCCCATTCGGGAATATTATCACATTATCCTTATGTTCATATTATCGCTTATCCTTGTAAACTGATTTGTTTAGCTAGACTGACCAGTGTATTTTATGCCCGGACCGAGGTATTTCAGGTTAGGTACATTTGGAATTAGCATATTCTACTTCCGCATGAACTATTCTGCTAGCTCTTTTTGTTATAGCTTTTTTGTGTAGTCCTTTTGTTGCTACTCTGATATGTATATTCTTTTGACTCGATTTTATATTGTGGTTGCTATACCACTTGACATGTATCATTTTGTATACTCTGTGATGTATCTGTATTGTGTATATATGTGATGAACTACCGTTTTGTGATGTGTTTTGCATTCGAGTTGTTTTATTTTGTTCTGATAGATCCTATAGCCACCTATGGCTTTGTATTAAGTATTTATTGGATATGTCCATCCATTTGAGATAGAAAAAAAATATGGCATTGTCGACATATTCAATAGTTATTTAAGACAAGGCTATAGATGGTCGCTCCTATCCAGCCCTATTCTCTGCATTAGTAGACAGTATTACCCTTTGTTAATGTAGGTCTTAGGGTAGGGTGTCACAGCTTGGTATCAGAGTTGAGTTCAGAACAAATTATGATAAACGCGGAACAGCAACACATATTATGATACATCAAAGTGTAATACATGTAACGACCCGTAAGTTTTAATGGTTTTAATAACGAAATTTAAACTGAATTTTTGTGAAATTTTGAATAATTAAATTTTGAAATGAAAATTTGATATTTGAAATACGTCTATTTAAACGTAGCAAATGTCAGATTTTCGTCAGAAAATATGGAAGTAAATTCTATTATGAAGTTTCAGTTTAATTCAGTTAATTTGATGAAAATAAAATGTTTTCAAAATTTGAATGTTTTACATAATAAAAATGTTTATAACCTTCTGAGTGAGACGTCATATTTCGTTTCGCCAAATTTGGACTGCTATTGCTCCGTTTTTCTTAATTCCGGCGTTATAGCAGCATTTTCGGTACTGATTATCGACTTTTGATAGGATGGTCGTACCACTCATATCTGTATACCATTTTGATTGTCTCATCATGCTGATCTCCACAGTATATTCATTGTCAATTTTGAAGTCCGAGAAATTGCAAAATCTACGGAAACGATTTTCGTATTGGTTCTGCAATTTAGCTTTTGGATTTCCCATGACCATTCAATTCATACCCTGTATAAACCAACAGCCTTCAGCTTTTGTTATATCCACCAATTCACGCACTGACTTTTATTATTCCAACTTGTTCTTTATCTACGGATCGTTTCATATGCCTTCTTCCTTGTTTCATTCTGCTACTAAGAAAATTTTGTTTAACAAAGCTTTTTATATTTATTTATTTTTTCTTCTTTCATTCGTTTGCATGTGCCGTACTCATCTTCTCCCCTGGATCATGCCACATCCTCCCCTTAACCAAAAATCAATTCCTACTACATTCCTCCTCTCCTATTTTCTCCCTCTCCTTTGAAGCCACCCCTTTCTCTTGCTTTTCTCTTTGCCTTAACCAACCCAAGGCCGAAGCCATGCTACTCCTCACCAGCTATTACGGCCTCATCTTCTCTCCACCCAGGCGCTAGCTGCCATCTTCCCACCCCTAGCACTGACCACCGTGTTCCACCGTGTAGGCAACCCAACAACCAAGTGCCGAACCCCACCACTTCCTTGCCTCTGTTCTCCCCTTCAAACCCGTACAACCCATCACCTACGCCCGACCACGTCCCTGCCCCTTTCACCACAACCCGATCCACCACCCGCCTCTCATCAACCTCCGCCCTACCCAGCCTCACCGAACCACCTCGGCCACCGTGCCTCTTCCTCCTAGGCTAGCGGCAACAACCGAGCCCATCCTCTTCTTGTTTTAGTGGTTCACGCATATATATAGGTTAGTTTTATAAATTATATATATATATTGAATTATACATATTCAGTTTATATATGTGTTTCTTTTGCATTGGGTTTTAGAAAATAGTGTGATATATCTATTTGCAGTACATACAATTACAATTATATATGTGTTATATATATATATATATCAGTTTAGATACATAAATTATATATTTGTTTGGTTTTCAATTATAGTATGGAAGTTTGTTTAAAATTTATGTTATGTTTCAAGGTATATATTTATGTTATATATACTGTTTTATAAATATTGTGTTTAGTATGGATTTTTAAAATGTAAGTATATATGTGATGTCCCTGGCAAACAGTAAGCATGGCTTTGCTTATATATATATATATTGATGTTTATATATATTATATTATTTATATTATAGTATGAAGTGATGGTATATATATATATAAGTCCTATATATACTTTGAAATGTATGCAGTCAGATTTTCTTGGTTATAGTTTATAATAAAGGTGTTATTTGTTTATTAAAGTATTGATTTCTAAATGGTATAGATATATAAATATATAGATAGTTATCTGTTATATAAGATGCATTAGTACTTTTTATAATCTGGGTATATTGGATTCTGTTATTTATAATATGTTAGTATTATATTAGCTTTTATGAAGTGCATTTGGGCTAGTGCAAATTGCTGCTGTTATATTATATATATATACTTTGATTTGATATATATGTGTTTAACTAAAACATTGATCTGAAAATGTATAAGTAGTTTCATATAAAAGTTGTGTAGTATGTTTTGTTTGGATATGGATATAAAACATTTGTTTACATATTTATTCAAGTTATATGTAATCAAGTCTAGAATTTTATATTAGAAAATGATATATGTGAATCTTAAAGTATAATGTGTTGGTTTATATAAGTTATAAAAATAATGATTTTAAAAAAACAACAACAACAAATAATAATAATAATAATAATTTTCCATCTATATCAAGCTGATTCGATTTGTTCTCATCGATTCCTATTTATCAGCTTTGTTCGTCAAATTCGTGTCAATCTTGCTTTGCTTTGGAATTTGTGCTTGGATTCGTAACTCATCTCATTTTCATTCATCTCTAGCCTCGAAAGGTGAGAAATCACTCACGATTAACATTCTTATATTTATTAAGTTTGATTTCACTTAAAACGACTATTGAAATATGCTGCTAATTTGAACTATTAATTATTTAATTGTTATATATGATATCACCACAAGAAAATAGTTTATTAACAGCACGAAGGGATAGCATTGTAATATGACTTGCTATAGTTAGCTAGTTTAAAAGTCATTCATATGCAAACACAGCTCAATACACGCAATTAGTATTGAATAATGGAAAGATATTGGCAGTACATTTTTACAATTCCCGCTCACATATTACACTCCCCGCTCACAGTTCAATCTATTCCAAATCTTTTTTTCACACCTCGTTTCCAAATCCCCAAATCAATCCACAAAATCCATAATCAGTCAACTTCCCGCCGTCCGATATGCCGCTGCCGTCTGGTCCGTAGCTGCTTCGACCTGCCACATGCCGCTTTCTTTGTCACGTACTTCCACCACCTCGTTGCCTCTTCGTGCTGCCACCACGTCTCGACCTCCACAATCGACAGTTCTGGTATGTTATTTTGGGTTACTTGTGCCAATTTCCATCTATTGATGATGAATTTTGCATGTGGTTGAACTACAATTTGATTACGATGTTGAGCTTTCTATAATTTTGCTCCTAATGGAAATCAAAGTCCTCGGTATATTAAGATTAATATTACTGTTGTCGAATGGCTTCTGTGATTAGAAATTGGTTTCTTTTAGTAGAAAAGACCTTCATTTAGTGCCAAGTTTAAGTCTTTTGCACTTCTTATTTGAAAATATATCGCTCACTGTGTTACTAAATAGTGTATATTTGAAAAACTTATATCGTTTACGGTTCTTTTTTGAATACTCTAATGACAATGCATGTCATCCTTTAATTACCTTTTCATGCTATTCTCTCATTCTGATGCTAACTTTATTTTTTAATCTACTATTTACATTCATCTTTATTAAAACATTTCCTTAAATCATGCATATTGCTCTTTATATAGGTGTCGATTAATAAAGCGTAAATCTAAATAGTCTAAAGCTAGAAATATCTTGGGGGAACCTACGTAAAATCTAAGTCCGTCTATCACCTTTGATCTGCATATACCATGGTCCATGCTCAACACTAGAGCTTTATTGCATCTAGAAATTATTAGAGCTTTTTTTAGTCAAAAAGTTGACAAGTAGCAAGTTGATGCTTCATTTACTGCTTTTATCAGAAATCATCCAATTTTGTATGCCTTGAAGATTTTTTTACAATTGTCGGTCATATAATTTTTAAATACCAGTAAATGTTTGTTTTCCATGTTTCTTTCCATATTTCTGTGTTCATATTAAATGCACAATGCTGTGTACCTATAATCTACTACAAAAAACCAATTTCTAATTAGAGTATTCTGCTTCTATCTGGACAACTTTTAAGTAGTTGATAACTCAAATCAAGTTTCACCATGCTATTTTCTCTCTCTATGCAAGTCCGTGGTATATTAAGCTTCTTGGGATCAACAAATGACACTGAAACTTGAGCATTGATTCAAGCTATGCTTATATGCAATTCAAGCTTTGTATCGCTATCGCTTGAGGACTAACAAAAGTTTAATCATTGACCGAAAGAACAGACATGGCAATTTAGTCACAGGTAGATGATCATTAATAATGTAAGACTGGTATTATTATGCTATTTCATATAAGAAAGAGTTTTTGTTTTATACTACAAACTAATGTACTAATAGTTTAGTTAATACTCAATTCCTGCCCCAGGTTGATGTCTTCAGAATAAAATGCAGTGCTTAGTAAGTAGACGGACTCTAATTTTAACATGTGGCCAATTCTTTACAGCGCAGTTGATTCTAATATTTGAAGTGACAGCACAAAATGTTCGCTTCTTAACTTGACACAGTACGACTCAATCTTAGAACAGCTTCTCTTTAATGCTGGAAAGTTGATATAAATCATTATTCAACACTATTTTATCCTGTGTCGCAGCAGTTCCAAATTTGATCCATTTCTTTTATTTCTTATTAGGTAAATTTTAATTTGATTATTAGTAATAAAAACTTTGAGATTAGTAGTTTAAAATATCAAAGTCTCCTTAATTATTTAGTGGATATGATTTAAATACCGAGACTCTATTCTTAATTATTTAACATATATTTGTAGAGAATATCATTGATAGTTGTGTCATATTTGAGGCTTTGTTTATAATGGTAGTTTTTCTTGTAGGTTGAAATTCAGATTTTGATAATAGTTCTATGAAATGCTCAAAATTCTGTTTTACCTGCAGGTAATGGTTAACAGTAAGAAGAAGACAACGAACAAGAAGGTCGAAGAATCTTAATATACATCCAATGGGTCTAATGCAATGGGAGGGAATGTTGAGCCAACTTCGAAAAAGATTGATGCTGGAAATGCAAGCAACTCAATTACATGCACTACTATGAAAATCAATGGAAATCCCGAAATTGCAATGGAAATCGATAAAACAGTTGAAGACGTAAATGCAAATCAGATTTCGAAAATGCAAGCAACAAATATGCTGGTATGTGAAATCTATTTTTTTTTTAAATCTTCTACTATGATTTCATATATTACGTTTACAATTCTTCTACACCATATAGGCTGGGTGTACATTCTTTTGATGTATGATATTAATATATGTGCGGGGATATATTAGTATTGCTTGGTACCCCTCTAAAAGATTATTGCTCCTGCTACATTAATAGCATTTTACATTACAATACAAAGAGGATTGTGTTTGAACGAAGGCTTCTTTCAACGAAAATGTAGTTAATCTAGTTTGACGTCATTACAGTGTCGCATGCCTACAATGCCACTAGTTGTCTAGTAAGACGAGCTTAAAACTGTGCTGCAAATGTGGCTTAAACTTGAATCCCGTATTTCATAAAAGATTAAATAGAAATGAACTAAGTTTATGAATCATAAGTGGATGTTGGATATTAACTAAGTTTATGTAATCCAGTATCCATTAATAATCACTACAAGGAAAACCAATAATTATTGCAAATTAGGATGGCGTTGTAAGCTGGCATGCAATCTTTCGCTACTTAGGGTATACTTAATTAATTTTTTCCCGCTATCACACACGGTCCCAAAATTGTAAGTGGCTAAAGTATTTGCTTTCCCTCTCTTATCGTTCCATTCCAAGTCTCCAGAAAAAATTATTCCATGGAAGCTTCATCCGCCTCAAATGTCTCATCGTTTTCTTGTTCAGTCACCATTTTCCTTTCTGATCCTCTTGTTTATTTTATTTGACGCAAATTGTCTTCGAAATTCGTAGCCAGGTAATCTCTGTTTTTTCATCAATCTCTCTATCTACTGCTAGGTTTCGTTCTGGAAAAAAACACTATTTCAATTTCATACGAATCGATTATTATTATTATTATCGTTTTTACGTTAAAACTGATTCAAAATTGGGTTTATCTTGTATGCTTGGCCGGAATACTTTGGGTTTATGTTGGATAAATTAGGGCTTTTATGTTTGGTTTCTTTCATTGATAATTATAATGCATAAGTTTAGACACTGTATCTTATCCTACTGTTTTTATTTTGGTTTGGCTACATATTGCACATATTGGGTCTTAGAAAGAATTTATGAAACTATTTTCTATGGTAATTTCTTTTGAATTGACCTATGTTAATGTATCCATGATTTATTCCAGATTTCAAATTCATTTCATTGCAACTATTCATATACAAAGCATTTCTTTAGATGACCAAGCTCTATAGGTATGTTTGCATGTTTTTGCTTCATCAGTATTGCAAGGTTTGCATTGAAATAAGATGTTCATTTTTTACAGCATTAAAAAAATATTGACAGTATCTATTTGCAAACAACATATGAATAAGTAAAAACTGAACCTCTGTTGTTTATATTGATACATATTTTTAATATCTTGACCTCTCGATATATCTTATGTACGCGTGCTAAGTTGCTCAAGCAGAAAAAGGTTTTCATTTATAAACATTATATCTTGTACACTAAGAAGAACTATTAGCAGTTAAGTGCTGATAATTAAGTATAAACCGATTACTTTACGACTAGTATCCAACCAAGGGTTAGTTCTACAGTAATCATTTCATTGGCTGTGACATCAAGACCGCATCTGTGTAGTTGTTCCTTTCATTGAAAACTAATTTTACAAATGCACATTGGCATGTTAATGCAGTATGATTATTATAGTTTTGACTTATTAGTTAAGCTAGTAGATATAAATATGTGTTCTCTTATAGGTCGAGTACTTATTAATAAAGATATTATTAGTTTGTTATTAGTAAAAATATGGAATATCAAAACTATGTTTGTAAGGAAATTTAAAAGTGGTCTAAGTTTGTTATTAGTGTTGAAAAGGGGACTAAATTTACAAAATTTCCTATTTTTTTTAATTTCAAATAGACATATGGTTATCTGTTTAAAGATTGAAACAGAGATTTTTCTTTATAGGGTGCCTCATCTATCCAAAACACTAAGATGTCATAAAAGTTGCAATGGTCCAATGTTAACAACAATGGCAGATCCTTTTGCTAATTACTCGAAATATATTATATGAGACACTGAGACTGACGAAAATTTCTTTTGGAGTTTAGGACAATGTCTAGTTTAACTATGCATTTACATAAAAACTTCGATTGCCACTGATTATTTAAGGATTTTGTCCTGTATAACTTCTAGTAAGTATAACTTCTTTAATTTATAGTGATGGTTGGTAGTAATTCAGTTGGGTTCGTTTTTAGAGAATGCTTCATTACGCACCTTTTAGCAATAATATTTATACTGATGGTTGGTAGTAAGCTTAATCAAATAAATGTGCGTGTGCTGAATAAATTTATCGAATAAATTAGTGGAGAAATAGATGATAGCAGCATGTACAGTTACTCATCCATGTAAAATAGATGTGTGTTGGTAAGCTTCACTCCACTTTATGCACTTAAGTTTAATTATAGGTATGTAAAAAATTTAATTTACTCCATCAAGATCTATATTAGTTTATTAGGTAAAGGCAGGAACGTGCCTGTCAATGAGTCACCAACAGAGGGAGTCATATGTTTTTGGTATAGGCAATTAAACCACAAAGCAAAAGCTTTCTGCAACTCTGTTTCAAATGTGGGTTCTTTAGCCATAAAGAATCATCTTTCTTTTCTTTGACAAATGATAATCAAATCTGAAATTTTCCACTGCAATGTCAAGAGGGGACCATGGCTTCTTCTTTATCCATAAATGTATGCAATTGAAACAAATACATCCGAATGGATTTTGAAAAAATAATGACATGGTATTAGGCTACAAGAAGGGTAGGAACTGAGGCATTGGCAGCATCTGAAATAGCCATTCAATTAGTGGAATCTAAAGATACAAATCTGATGAAGACTTCCACTGAAGATATCTTACTTGATAAAATGCTTCTTAAGTATACAAATTATGCTCAAAATGTTATACCAGCTGACCCACTTAGTCTTGTCCCAACAGTTTGTAGCCATGGTCAATCTTCGTCGACCTTTTCAGTGCAGATTCCTGACACCGAAGCCCTAGCAATGACCCATGAGAAGGAAAGTTTTGGTATGTTGTGTTACATCCAATAGATATTCATTACAGGAAGGATTCGTTATTTAAGTAGACTTGAGAGAAGAACCTTTAATGAAGGATATGGTTTCAGAGAAGCAGGTGGACTTAATAGCTACAACTGTATGAAAGTAAGAAACAGTTAAAGAAACTAATGTAGCCATGGAAGAGATGAGATTAGAGAATCACATGGGAACAATAGTTCTGGTTGTGGGTAATAATGAAAATATAAGGGATATTAATGCAACCATCTTGTTTAAAGACATGGATGCTAGCATAGCTCCAAAAATGGGTAGTGTCGCCGATCAGAAATGTATGGTTGGAATGAACTAGTGCAGGGGGTGTATCGGTTTCTAGTGTATTTAGGTGTTCATAAAATCAAGGGTCTGATATTTATGAAGAGGAAGTGATGACAGATGCTTTATTAGACGAGGAGGAGGGGTTGGGTAAGGGGGCCAGATGTGGGTGAGACTAGCATAGCTGCATATGACTCATAGTCACATGTTATTTTTGTTTTATTTCACGTCAATGTCTGTTTAGTTAAACTGATGTACTGGCAGTCTATTTAGTTAAAATGATGTACTAACAGTCTTTATCTTTTTTGTTATGAAAAATTATATAACTTGCGGATGATGTTTGGATTTGAAAAATAACTTATGTGCTTCGTTTTGATAGGTGCTGTATGATGATACCGGGGTTACTACAAGCTGGAAGGAAGGAAAAATTATTTTGCTGCATTCATTCTCTTTCAAATCGGTCATGCTTGGATTAACGTATTTTGTATTGACGTTCATATATCTTTGCTTTTAGTATGTATCGTTTTGGTCAGCTATGGTTGTATGTATTATTATTTTTTAAGATCACAAATATTTGAAACTTTGTGTACGAACTATTATGGATATATATTTAAATATATATTGTGGTTTGGCTTATGTCTTCATTTGATTATGTACATCATTATGTGATAATTGTGTTTTTTGAAATTTTATAATATATTAGTAGAATTGTAAGCTTGGATGTACCTAGTAAAAAAACCGCAGGGATAAAAATTTATAGCGTTTTAACTGTGCTATGGAAAGGTTGTTTTTTTCCAGTTTTATATACTACAGCATTATGATAGTGCTATAAACAATTTTCATAACAAAAAAACAACGCAATAAAAGACAGCAAACCGCTATAGAAAGTAGCTGTACTTCTACATACAATGTACTATTGCAGTAGATAACGCTGTAAAATATTGTGTTCTATAGCGTCTATAGACGCTGTTGTATATTTCAAATGTGTGCCAGCCTGTTTTTACATAGCAGTCATGAAAACGCTATAGTTTCACTTCATAGCGACTTTCCAAGGCTATTAAAAGTCATGTTTATAGCACTTATAAAACGCTATGAAATGTCCTTGTCCATAGCGTCTCTTATAGCGTTTTGTATGTTGTTGTTATAGGTCACTGACCTATTACAACATGTTAATATACAGCGTAAGAAAAAACTCTATAATAGCTTCTAATAGCGTTTTTTAAACGCTATTAAAGGGTGTTTTTGTTGTAGTGTGCTACTATCTGTAATTGTTCACCTATGGAATATGATACCATATCCTGTTGTTTATATTATATTGTCACTGATGATATATGCATGTTATTGATATGTTATATTATTATCATATTTGTTCTCACTCTTCAAGTTCCCTGTTAGTTTAGAATTCCCTATGGGTTGAAATGAAACATACCCGAACGATCTTGTAGAATAGGGAAAATCGTTATGGGTTGAAATGATAAATCCAAACGATTTTCATTTATTTTAAATTTTAGGATTGCAGGTTGAAATGATATATACCCGTAAATATTTAAATTGCGGATTGAAATGATAAATATCTGTATCACTTGGCCATAGGATAGAAAATTATATACGGACACCGTTGGTCTATATTTTGAAATTGATTTCCAAAGTTTCGAAAGGAAATATATAGGTTTTAATAAGAATTGATTTTCAAGATGTAATATGTATAAAGGTTATTTTATATATGTCAAAATTTTGATTTTTAAAATTATATGTTTTGGAAATTTTAAATTTATAAGTTAGTTTTGAAAATATAATTTTTAAGATTTTACTTATAATTTTATTATTTTAAAAATATATAAAAATAGATTTAATATTAAAATATAAATTTAATAATAAGATTTAATTTAATAAAATTTAATTTAATTAGTATATAATATGTTTAAGTATTTACTTAAATTTATACTAATATTTTAAAAATAGATTTTATAACTTTAATAATAAAGGTTGGGAAGATAAATTAATGTTGACTTGGAATTTAAATTGGTTAATAATTAAATTTAAGAAAGAATTGATTTAAACTTATTAGCTTTGAGATTTTGAAAAGATATGATTATAACTTGGTTTATAACTTGATTTGATAAAAAGTGATTAAATGAATATTCTCAATTTTGAATAAAATTGAGATTGAATGTTTAATATCGATTTAAATATATAAATTGGGATTTAAATAAATTATTATAAAAATGGTTAAGGGAACAATTTCCAATTTGAATAAATTTAATGTTAATGTTGAAATATAAATGAAGTTTATATTGTAAATGTCTGAATATTTAAACTTGAATCCTTGAACTTTAAATTGAAATTGTTAAACTGGAATTGATTTAAATTGAATTTTGGAATTTAAGATGATTTAAATCGAATTGCAAAATCGGAGGAAACTAATTTTATTATATAAAGTATTTTAATATATATATATTTATAAACTATTTTAATTTATAAAGCATTTTAATATATATATGCTATTTCAATATCTAAACTGTTTAGGTAGAAACTTATTTTTAAAGTGTTATGGTTTCAAAAGTGTGATGATCTCAAAAGTGTTATGATTTCAAAAGTGCTATGATTCTGAAAGTGTTATAAATTTGAAAGTGTTATGGTTTTGGAAATGAATATTATTAAAAGTGAATAATGATATTGAATTTGATATGATTTTGAAATGAATATGATATTTTGATTTTAATGTATGAACTATTTGAAAAGAAATGACCACGGTGTGAAATAAGCGTTTGGTTGTTAAAGAGACCGGGATCGGATATTGTCATACTCTCTGCCAATACCGAAAACCACTTTAACAACTGTGTACGTGGTGGAGATTCCAGAATGAAGTAGGATGGTTTGGTGATGATTCTATATGGTATTTACGTAGCCCTGACTCTCGTGAGTCAGCTTGATGTGGCTAAAACAGGAGCTATACCAGGCCAAGTGAGGTCATTCCTCCGATCGGGCATATTTCTTCGATACCATTCTATTGCTTTTGTGATTTGATTGGGTACACCCTTTGATTTGGCAGTGTGTCATGAGGTGGGCGGTAGTAGCTGCTATGTGTTACCACCGGTCCGGGAGTGCAAATGGTATATCTACCCTGGCATTGCCTCGAGTGTCGTGTCACATGCCCTATTGTGCCTTCTACGAGTTTGTTTTGTACCGTATCTATGTGGTGTCCTCTGGGTAAACCTCTAGTTTACGGAGGAGCGTATGGCATTGTATAGAATACGGGAATATATAAAATGTGTTAAGGGGGATATGGGTAATGCCTTAAGGCTATTCTAATACTTTTACTTTACTATAGACATATTATAATAGCGTATTGTACTACATAGTAGATAGTTCCACGGATCCTTAGAGGATGGGTATCCCAAACATCCTTTGAGTTACTTGTATTTCAGTTGATATTCACTTGAGTTGGATTTATTGATATAAGAATGTTAATTCTGACTCGAGTGTTTTGTGTTTTTCTTTATGCTCGGGTCAGACTGAGCGTCACAGCATTTGAGGCTCACCTTTGGATTTGGAGCTTCACTTGGAGATCCATCTATATCCATTCAGCTTTCAGCTATCCAGTTGTTTTGTTCAGACTTGTCTTTTGTTTGTATTCGAGACTATATTGTATTTGAGATATTCTATTGTATTTTATTTCAAACTCTGATGTTTATATAGTAGTTTCATGAACTACTATTTATTCTATTCCGCTGCTTATTGTTGTATTACTCTGTGTCTATGATTCTGTGATTGATTTATTTATTGTATATTCTGAGTTTTGCCAAATACTAAATTAACAATCTGACATTTTGTGCAATTCAAGTCCGACATGTGCGGATGCAAATGGTTCGAAATACCAGGTCGTTACAATACAAGTGTTATGAATCCCTGAATCATCGTGCCTTTTTTCTTTCTGTATCCTTTAGGGTAGACTGAAGTTTGGGAATACGTTCAGGAATGCAATTTAATTCCATAGTATTCCTTATTGAATTAATGATATCTACCCTGTGAATAATCTTTATCTTATCTTAACTTTCAGCTAATGCCTGGAAGAGGCAGAGGACGACGCTCGGAAGCTGGGCAATCCAGCGTCTCGCATCCAGACGGCGTTTATATGTTTGTCGATCAGTTTATGGAGTTATTTAGGAGCACTCAGCCTCCAGCTCCTACTCAAGCATCTCCTCCGCACAAGTCTGTCTTTGCGCGCTTGTGCAGTGATTTCTCTCATCTCGGAGGAAAGCCATTCAAAGGCTCCGAGTCCGTTCTTGAGGTCCAAGCTTGGATTCGTACGTGCGAGTGCATCTTCTCTCGCATGGATCTTTCTGACCACGACATAGTTCTTGTAGCATCTAGCCTGTTGCAAGAGCGTGCCCTTGATTGGTACAAGCTTCTCATAGCTGAGCTTGATGAGTCTACTCTTTCTTGGACTCGGTTTCGGGAATGACTCAAGCTCAAATTCGTTCCTAAATCTGAGAAAGCTTTAGTAGCCCGTCGCTTCCTTGAGTTGAAGCAAGGGAAGTCCTCCGTCTTTGATTATGTTTCATCATTCGAGGCCTTATTTAAGTATGGTCTTGAATACATTAGCACCTCTTATAAGAAGAATCTAAAGTTTGTCTCTGGTCTTAAGAAGTATCTCAAAAAGTCTTTGATGCTCTAGCTCAAGCTTTCTTTTGAGGAGTTGGTTGACTCGGCGCTTCATCTCAAAGCCGTCGAGAAGGAGTGCGAGAGTGGTGATGAGGTTGAGGTTTGCAAGAACCCCAATATGAAGAAGTTACCATTTCATAGCCAAAGTTTTTCCCTTCCAAGAAGAAGAAGCCCGTTGGATCTAGTCCTAGTTCCAAGCCTAGTGGAGCACCTACTACTCGGAAGGGGTGTTTCAATTGTGGTTCTTCTGACCATATGATCCACGACTGCCCTAAGCCTATTATTTGTCGCTATTGCAAGAAGGAGGGTCATCGAGTTTCCACTTGTCCAATTGCTCCGAATACCCAGTCTGGCAAGCTGAATGTAGTGGATGCTTCTGGAGGGTCTTCTCAGCGCAGAGGTACTTCTCCTTCTATTCTTGAAGGTCCATTGTTGTTCCGTGATCATTCTATTTGAGTCCTCTTCGATACGGGTGCGTCGCATTCATTCGTATCGAAGAAGCTCGTCGATGATTTGTCTTTGGATGTTTCTTGTATAGTTACTTCATTGAGGATTGCAAATCCTATCGGGGGATCCGCAACCCTTAGCATGCTTTGATGATGTTGAGATTGTTTTATATGGCTTTTCTTTTCGTGCGAATCTGCACGTTATTTCTTATTTAGGATTTGATATGATTTTGGATATGGACTGGCTAGTTCGATATGATGCCAGAATTCTTTGTTCTGAGATAATTTTATATCTTCGACGTCCTGATTCGTCTACTCAGGTATCACTTGTTCTTCGGAATGTGGATAATTCCAAAGTGGATTTATATTCTCCAGACTCACGAGATGATGATTATATATCTCGTATTCCTATTATTTGTGATTTCTCTGATGTATTTGAGCCTGTTTCGGGTTTGCCACCGAAGCGGGCGATCAAGTTCCACATTGATCTCATTCCAGGCACGCAGCCAGTTAATCGTCCTCCCACGAGGATGTCTACAAAAGAAAATAAGGAACTCAAGAAGCAGCTTTTATAGCTTGAGTCCAAGAAGTTGATTCAGACTACTTTTTCACCATGGAGTGCCGTGGTTGTCTTCATGAAGAAGTCCGATGGAACTCTTAGGCTTTGCATCGACTATCGCAAGCTTAATAAGTTGACCATCAAGAATAGGTATCCGTTGCCTTGGATCGACGATATGTTCGATCAATTGAGTGGTGCTAAGGTCTTCTCTCTGCTCGGCCTTGCCACTGGTTTTCATCAGCTCCGAGTTGCGGAAGATAGCATTCCTCTTACAGCTTTCCTCACTCGATATGGATCTTACGAGTGGCTTGTTATGCCATTCGCTTTGACGAACGCTCCTACTTTCTTTGTTGATCTTATGAATCGAGTATTCCGGCAATATCTCGATAAGTTCGTCCTTGTGTTCATCGACGACATCCTTGTTTATTCGAAGTCTGAAGCCGAGCATGCTAATCACTTGAGAATTGTCTTCAGTACTCCTCGTCACCATCAGCTTAAATCCAAATTCTCCAAGTTCCATTTCTGGGAGAATAAGGTTAAGTTCTTAGGCCACGTTGTTTCTTCCGAAGGCATTTCAGTCGATCCTTCGAAGATCGAATCCATCCAGAATTGGAAGAAGCCTGAGAATGTTCATGAGATTCGCAGCTTCCTTGGATTGGCGGTTTATTACCGCCGATTCATTAATGATTTTTCCCACATTTTGCTTCCTCTCACCAGCCTTACTCAGAAAGGCGTTCGATTTATTTGGTCCGACAAGTATGAAGCTTCTTTTCAACAGTTGAAGGAGCTTCTCACTAATGCTCCTATTCTAGTGGTTCCTGAAGGGAATCAAGATATTGTTGTTTACACCGATGCTAGAAGATGTGGCCTAGGGGTCGTGCTTATGCAGAAGGATCGGGTAGTTGCTTATGCTTCTAGGAAACTGCGACCAAACGAAGTACGCTATGCCACTCATGACCTTGAGTTAGCCGCCATTGTCTTCGCCTTGAAGATTTGGCGCCATTATTTATTAGGCGAGCACTTCATTCTATACACCGATCATAAGTCCTTGAAATATCTGTTCACTCAGAAGGAGCTCAATATGAGGCAACAACGTTGGCTCGAGTTCCTTGCCTCCTATGACTTCGATATCCAGTATACCCCTGGTAAGGGAAATCGTGTTGCTGATGCGCTTAGTCTCAAACATTCAGTTGTTGTTTCTATGATGCTAGCTGAGTGGGATGTTCTAGAGACCTTATCCTTTTGTGATATTCGTGATTGAGCTCCAGCTTATGATTCTCCTATTTTATTATTCAGTTTGGAAGCTCGACCCATTTTATTAGATCCTACTGCCGATGCTCTGTGGCGTATTTCCGATCTTGTGAACCTTATTCAGATTTATGAGTCCGGGTCCCGTGATAAGGAGTTGTAGGATTTCAGTATTGATTCTCATGGGTGTATTCGCAAGAAGAACCCTCTTGTTGTGCCTTCTGATTCTGCACTTAGCCGTGAAATTCTCGATGACTGTCATCGTTCTAAGTATACCATTCATCCTGGCAGTAGAAAGATGTATGGTGATATGCATTGCCTTTATAATTGGGAAGGCATGAAGCGCGATGTAGAAAGTTATGTAAGTAATTGCATGACATGTTAACTTATCAAGGCCGAACATCAGCACCCTTCTGGTCTCCTTCAGCCTCTAGAGATTCATTTATGGAAATGGGATCTGATTTCGATGGATTTCATGGACGGCCTACCTCGTTCGAGATGGGGCCATTCTAGCATTTGGGTTATTGTTGATCCCTCACCAAATTAGCTCATTTCATTCCTATTAAGTCTAATAGGAGTGCTTCTCATTTGGCTAAGTTATATATCAAGGAAATCGTGAGACTTCACGGTGTTCCTAGTTTGATTGTTTATGACCGTGACGCGCTATTCATGAGTCATTTCGAGCAGAGTCTTCAGCAAGATTTGGGAACAAAGCTTAATTTCAGCACAGCATATCATCCACAGTCTGATGGATAGACTGAACGGGTGAACCGTATTCTTGAGGATCTACTTTGTGCTTGCATTCAAGATTTTAGTGGTAGTTGGGAGGACCACCTACCTCTTGTGGAGTTCTCCTACAATAATAGTTTTTAGTGCAGTATCGGCATGGCTCCTTTCGAAGCCTTATACGGAAGGCCATGTCGATCACCTTCTTATTGGCTGGAATCTGGAGAGAAGCTTATTCGTGGCCTAGATTATGTTCGTCATTCTTCTGAGAAGATTGATCTTATTCGTCGGAAAATGAAAGAGGCACAGAGTCGCCAGAAATCCTACGCGGACAACCGTAGGAAGCCTCTCGAGTTCTCGGTTTGTGATTTCGTTTTCATTCGTGTTTCTCCATTGAAGGGGGTAATGCGTTTCAGTAAGACTGGGAAATTGGCTCATCGCTTTATAGGACCGTTTCCTAGTACTGAACATATTGGCCCAGTAGCTTATAGAGTTTCACTTCCAGCTCATCTATCTGGCATTCATGACGTATTTCACGTCTCTCGGCTTTGGAAGTATCTTCGAGAGTCAGATTCTATTATCGATTCTCCTAATCTGCAAAAGCTTGAGATCTCACTTGATCTATCCATCGTGCAGCAGCCTATTCATGTTCTTGCTTCGGAGGTGAGACGCCTTCAAAATAAGGACATGCCGCTCATGAAAATTCAATGGTCCGCTAATCCCAACGACTGCACTTGGGAAACTAGAGAATTTATCGAGCGATCTTATCCTGGATTCTTATCTTCTCATGTCGATGGTGAGAATTTTAAACTCAAGCTTGTCTAATTTCTTTTACTTGATGAAATAATTGTGTTGAATACAGCTCTTCTCTAGAAATTGCGAGGATGCAATTTTTATAAGGGGGAGCCTGTAACAACCCTGGTTTTGGGGATTACCTGTAAATATTAAATTATAACGGTGGTCATAATTTAATATTGTGAAAAAAACAAATGAATTGGAGATTTAAATTGTTTATTTTAAATAAACAATGGATTTGGAAATAAAATGTGAAAATAAAGTTTTAAAAACTTTATTTTGGTTGTTTGGGTTAATAATGAGTGAAATATGATTTTATTTAATGAAAATTTAATAATTCTTGTAATTATTGCCAAATGCTTCTTTTATTGATTTTTAAAAGAAGTATTCATTTTAAAATGTGTTTATTATAAATAAAAAGATGAAATTGGGTTTAAAAATAATTTTCGGTTATAAAAATGATGGAAAATGGTTTGTTGCATTTTATTACACAAGAAAATTATTTTTGTGCAATATTTGAAGTTTAAAATGAGGTTTTATGTAAATATTGGTGAAAATTGGTTATTTATTTGAAAATAAGGGTTTTTGATAATACAAATATTTTAATAACTAAAATTATCTTTTTATTAGTTGTAAAATGTTTTATTTAACATAGGAAAGTATTTGTATAATTTATTTTGAAGAAAACTTGTGTAAATATGATGTTTGATTTAATTACATAGGTGTATATTGTGAATTAAGTCATAATTTGTTACTTAAGCTAATTAAACCTTTTTCTATTGGGTCAAAGCCCTTTATCACATAACCAAAAAAGAGAAAAGAGGTGTCTCTCCTCCCTGTACGTTCTTTTCTACATTTACAGTAAACATAAAACAGAAAAAGAAAATAAAGCTTTACCTTCTTCTCAAATCCAAGCCAAATCTCCAAATTAAATCAAAAACTTGTTGTTTTCTTTCAAATTAAAGCATATTTCTACAGGTAATCTATTCCAAAACTGTATCATTTCATCAACTATAATTTGTGATATTGGGATTGTATGTAATCTCTCCTTTTGCGTTTGCATGTTTCTATTTTGAGTTTTTACAGGTATTTGAAACAAATTCAAGCTCCAAGCTCTCGTCTTTCAGCTGCAAATATGAGTTTAATCTTCAACATTTGCAAGGTGAGTGATAAACTCACAATTTTTAGCTTAAGAAAAGCTTCAAAAATCAAAATCTGACCAAAATATAGTCTCTGTAAAAAAATTCCTATAGTTGTTTCGTCTGTGATAAACTATGTTTGGGTGCTACTTTGCATGGCCATATCTTCTTATTCCTTTGTCTAAATTTGTTGATTCTTTTTTGTTTGAAAGATAAAGTTTTCTACTATATGCATACCAATTTTCAGCTTAATCTGAGGTCGTTTGGCCCTATGTTTCATGATTGAAAGTTAAAACCCGAGATGGGTTTCAGGCCTGTAAATTTTTGGTTTTTTGAACTGTTGAGAACATTGTCTGAGTTCATGTTTGCGACAGTGTAACCTTTTCATTTCCAGTCGGAATTCATTGATTCTTTTTTTTCTGAAAGATGAAGTTTTCTACTATATGTATACCAATTTTTAGCTAAATCTGAGGTTGTAGGCCCACTATTTCATGCTTGAATGTTGAACCCGAGATGGGTTTCAGGCCTGTACATTTTTGGTTTTTTGAACTGTTGCAAACATTGCCTGAGTACATGTTTGAGATAGTGTAACTTTTTCATTTCCAGTCGGAATTCATTGTTTCTTTTTTTATTTGAAATATGAAGTTTTATAGTATGTGTATACCAATTTTCAGCTCAATATGAGGTAGTTTGTTCCTCTACTTTTGGCCTGTAAGTTGAACCCAAGATGGTTTTAAGGCCTGGGCATTTGTTTTTTTGAACTGTTGCAAACATAACCTGAGTCCATGTTTGAGACAGCGTTAGTTTTTCACTTTCAATTGGAATTCATTGATTCTTTTTAGTTTGAAAGCTGAATCTTTCCACTATGCGCATACTAATTCTTAGTTCAAACAGAGGTCGTTTGGCCACCTATTTCATGTCTGAAAGTTGAACCTAGAGAAGATTTTAGACCAGGGTATTATTTTGCCTATGCATTTTTATGTTCTTTTTTCCGTCCGACTTTTGACTTTACTTCATGTTTTTGTGATATCTCTGAATTATTTTGAGGGTTGTGATGCCTTTCAATAGGCTAGCCCAGTTTTGATGAATTTTAAATTAAAATTTGAATTGAATTTGAAATGAATTTGAATGACGGTTTTGAGTGATTTCTTTGATTTCGAGCACGGATTATTCCAAACAATTTTGAAATAATTTTCAAAATAAATGTGCAATTCAACTAATTATTTTATGATATTTTTAAAGTATTTTCAAATATAAAATCTACTTATTCTCTATAATAAGGGAATTTTCAAATACGGTTTTCAAAATTGATTTCGAAAATTGGTTTTAAAAGCTTTTTTTCTCAAGTAAATTATTTTATATATATAATACACGTTTTTGCACTATTCGAGTGAATGAGAAGGAGAATTAAACGGTTTGGTAAAACACGTGGTATGTGACACGTGCGTTTATCTTACTGGTTAATTCCCGACTTGTCCGTTTGATCGTTTTGACCTTCGGGTCGAATTTACCGATGAGATGAGGTAAACTTTTTACTAATTTGGGTGTGAAATTTACTAGAGGTTAGTAAACCGTTTAGTACGAGCGTGTGGTATGGGACACACATTAACACTGTTCGGGTTCCTATTCGAAAGTTTGTGACACATTTGTCTAAGAGATATATAAGCCAGTACTGGATCTTCAGGTCATTTGTCCTTCGGGATGTTTGTCTAAGAGACGTTTGTCATTGCAACGTGTTTGTCCTTTGGGATGTTTGTCTAAGAGACGTATTTATTTGTCCTTCGGGACGTTTGTCTAAGAGGTGTGGCACCTTATTTTGAGAGAGCAGTATTTGGTAGGCTTCGGCCATATGCACGTGCTATATCTTTGAGATGATTTCATTGATGTTTGTGATTTCCCTAGTGTATCGCCCTTTTCCGGAATTGGTCCTTTGAACCATTCGATATATATTTGTGGCGATTACCTTTCAAGAATTTGAACTCTTGGGAGTTCTATTTTTGAGATTTGAGTTGCCTACACTGGCATTATATGAGATTTGCCTTTTGGCGTTTACTTGAGATTTTATTTTCCTCTTTGGAGATATATTTGCCTTATGGCATGTTTGAGATGGGATCTCTTTATGCATGTTTTGGGTTTGCCAAGATGGCGGGTTTTGGTTTTCCCCTAAACCATATTTGATGTTTTATGAATGCCGATGATATGAGGCTCGCTACTTTTAGCGCTTTATAGGTATTTTATCTCCTTTGAGATTATACGTTTGTGTAGTGATACCATATTATCACTTGATGTAATCATACACTTTAGATTGTTCCTTCCCATTCGGGAATATTATCACATTATCCTTATGCTCATATTATCGCTTATCCTTTTAAACTGATTTGCTTAGCTAGACTGACCAGTGTATTTTATGCTCGGGTCAAACCGAGGTATTTCAGGTTAGGTACATTTGGACTTAGCCTATTCTGCTAGCTCCTTTTGTTACAGCTTTTTTTGTAGTCCTTTTGTTGCTACTCTAATATGTATATTCTTTTGACTCGCTTGTATATTGTGGTTGCTATACCACTTGACATGTATCATTTTGTATACTCTGTGATGTATCTGTATATGTATATATATGTGATGATCTACTGTTTTGTGATGTGTTTTGCATTCGAGTTGTTGTATTTTGTTCTGATAGATCCTATAGCTACCTATGGCTTTGTATTTAGTATTTATTGGATATGTCGATCCACTTGAGATAGAAAAAATATATATGGCATTGTCGACGTATTCAATAGATATTTAAGACAAGGCTATAGATGGTCGCTCCTATCCAGCCGTATTCTCTCCATTAGCAGACAGTATTACCCAGTAATACCCTTTGTTAATGTGGGTCTTAGGGTGGGGCGTCACACTTTACTTGAGTGTTCATCAATTTAACATTGTACTAAATAACAATAACTATAGGAAAACTCAAAGAAGGTATAAATTTGATATATTGTATATAAGGTAAGAAAATTCATACATGAATTGCTCCTGTTACTAATATGTCAGCACATAAACACGATATATGCTAATATACTATCATCAATATATAGTATACTTCTCTTCTAAGTACAAACTAGCGTGTTGTGGTATTGGACTCCATAATACCAACATCACCTGACTCCCCTTGCAAAATAGCCACTATTACACAATCTTGCACTTCCATACTTAATGTTGTTGGATATGTGATAATTCAAAGGACCACATAGTACCGCTAATGACTACTTAACGTTATGGCTCAATTAATGCTTGAATCCTTCACCACATGGATGGCTTGGAACTAAAAGAAGCGTTGTAAGGTCCAGGGTATAGATCATATAATACGGTCCATAGTGAGCTTCCCCACCTACACCTTCTTTAAGAGCATATGCCAAAACTTTAGTTTCATCAACGATCCCTTGGGATATATACTGATAGTAATTTACCCTTGTTCCACCTCACAAGTCACCATTATATAGAACTTTCCAACTCTAATGATCCCCAAATGCTTCAGCTAGCTCCTCCTAAAAGTCCATACTAGTTTAACACTAAAGTAGGGCTCAGTACCGATTCATCATTGATTAGTAATCCAACTACTTAGCCAAAATCACAAAAGTCTTTAACCCAAAGTAAAAATTTGCCTCGATTTGACATCTTAATGGATTGATGTTGATCCACATTGTTCAGTGCTGATCCATTCACTCAACCAAAATAATTTAACTTGCCATACGATCGATTTACCAAACTCTAAAAAATATTTTAGTAAGTCCCAAAATGATACGGATCAATGCCAATCCATTTCCTTAGTCAAATTTGGCTAAGTTTTTATTTCTTGTCTATTTTGCATTGATCCAACTCTTTCTAGCCTCTTTGATACATGTGCATCCCCCGTTGTAACAACCAAACTCCAAACGTGTAGGACTCGATCCATCAAAGCTCGTTCTATGACCATGGACCTTCACTCCTTAATGTAAAGTAAATCAGATACTATGTCAAATATTCTACATCTACACTTGAAGATACTCATCCATGAAATGACTCAACCCGCTTCACTATGCATGAGAATTTCATCAATTAAAATATAGCATGAAAACAACAATAACAAACCAAAAGCACCATATCAAGCCAAATAAGTATAAAATCACTACTGGCAAGCCCAATCATACTTCAACATATCCATACCATATGAAAAAAGGAGTTAAAGCACTTAGAACATCAACTTAAGTTTTTTTATCGTTTAGAAATCAAATCAGATCAAAAAATAATATTTTTTCATCAAAATTGGATCCAAACACTTTTAATCATATATTTGCATATATAGTAAAGGATCATAAATCACGAACTAGTTGATGTAAACTGATGAAACATGTCCTAAATCAAGCGAATCAAAATCTACACAACATCAATCATGAAATCTCCGCCCAAAATTTTTATTTTGATATTCTAATGGTTCTCTAGCTTAATTACTCATTAATCTAACATTTTAACCAAAAATAATTTGGTTCAAGATGGATTCGGGAAGAAAGACAATTAGTAGAGATTTAGATCTGCTATTAGGAATTTAGAAAAGTGATTTGGGACTGCACCAACCGTTGGGATTGGCATAATTCCCAAAATCATTAACTAGACTTTAATATAGACTTCGGCATAATTACTAAAATCCACCAAAAAACTATCTAACCTAAAATTTTGATATCTCTTAAATGGCTAGCCAAAAAACTATTATTGTCACTGACAAAATGGGAACGGCCATATCTTTTATTTGGAATGGGTTTCAGGTTGAAATTATGCTCCTATCAGAAGTTATGTTCATTATAAGTATTTTTGGCCGAAAATGTCAACAATTTATTCTACGAGTCAAAAATATAAAATTACAATATGTCCCGAAGTTGTAGCCCATTTTAAGTTCATTGCTTTATGTATATAATATTTTATCTACCTACCACTATATAAAATATTGAGTCATCAAAATTTTCCACTATATAAACTCCAACGTAAAACAAACATAACCAAACAAATAAGCAAACACATTCATTACATCTAAGCATAGTAATCAGCCGAGACAAACATCTACTATGCATATTACTAGCAATTCAATTAAGTAGAATAACAAGAGTGGTAACTAATGTAATCTTACCAAGTAAAAAAGCTTCAAATAAATAGCCGTCGTTCTCTCCTCGGTCTCTGAACTACATCTTCTTCATTCTCAATTCATTGAATCCTTACAAGCTTTATGGTCATCCTTGTATACTTCTTTGCACTCTACTCGACTACATAGGGCCTACAAGGTCTTGAGGCTTCAGGTTCAACTTCTAATATTTTATCCGAATTGGTGTGAAAATCACATCTGAGTGATGCACAAACTTCTTAAGAGCGAAATATGGAATCCGTTGTGCGCGTCTGCTATCTTCTAAGCTAACTTTGCTATATATACATGATTCTCAATTCATATAGGCATCGAAAAAAGGTCTTATGATTCCCTATGCCAACTTCCCTATTATCAAATCAAATTAAATTCCTCAACGGAGAACTTTTTAAATACCATATCTATAATGACCCGTGATTTTGAATCTTCGAATTTGGATATTTAATTTATTTAAATATTCGTATTTGAAGTTAATTAGAATAAAATATATATTTCAAATAATTTCTTGACTTTTGGTGATGTATTTTTAATTGAATTTACAGGATTTTTTAATAATTTTTAATATAAAAAATAATTAAATTTTCATTTCACGCATTTTGCGGCAAACATCGGTATTTTTGAAATTGCACAAAATAAAATAACCAATGTATTTTATTATTATTTTGTGATCGTGTTGCATTATTGTAAATGGCTGTATTTTTATTTCTATCATTCGCGACTCATACGTGAACGTGTTATTGTGTAGCGCGGTACCACAAATCCTTTTCAAAAACAATAATATACACGTGTACAAAACCATTTTCTCTTGTTTCTTGCCTTGTTTACCTCTATATTGTTGACCTTTTGGTTTCTTAGTGTTTACGACAAGGAAAAACAAGTAAAAAAACTTGAACGTATTGTTATTTGATGGACAAATTTGAACACTTATTTATACAACACGTATGTGCATGAGCCTACATCTTGGGTTTGTGTTTCATTTTAACATGAGGGATGTATGTGAGATTTGCTTTACTTTGTTTAAAGTAAACAAGTTTATATATATGTTCAAATTCACCACATTCACAAAATATATATATATATATATATATATATAGAAAGGGCATGCATGGAAAGAATGAAAAACAAACACATTTCATTCCAATAGCAACTGTGACGACCGCCCATGACCCCTGCACCGAATCTAGACATAGTGCGCTGTAAAGTGTGCCAGGCGACCATGGACGATTGTCAGGGTAGATCAAAATAACAGAATCTATCGTATTACTCACAGCGCATGGACAAAATACAATAGAACATATGTATAGTGAAGCTTTACAGAATAAAATGCCATCATATAAAACTCCATAATAGTTGAATACAAGCATCCAAATAGTCAATACATCAAGCCTCACTACATAACACTCAGAGATTATACAAACAGCGGAACATCCAGTACATATAAGAAGATAATATGCAACCCTCCAACTCGTCTTCGATATCAGCATCGTGAGAAGAGAACAACACCTGTCACCTGCTACCTAGTCTGCCCGTCCCAAAATGGACGAACAGCCCAAGGCAATAAGAATTAAAACATAAAGCCTTGAGTCAGACAACAGTCTTAGTGAGCGGTAAATTAACTAACAACATACCAAAAGAGCATAAAGGAAAAAGGAATAGGAATACCACCCTCCCACTCCAACCTCTTTCTACAGTGTTAGCCCTCAGACACACACTAAGTAGAAGCAAACATAGCAGAGCATACAATATAAAGTAAAGCAAGTATCACTCGAGTCAAGGGCGGTGTTTTCCAAGTACAAACCCCCAAGGCCTAAACCAAGATCAGATAAGCACCCAGAAAATACCGCTCTTGAGATCGAATGACGATACAACCAAACATCCATGACTCTGGCTATCACTGTTATCATTGCTTCGATATCACCGTTAATTGAATGACCGGCACATTCTTTCAGCCGTCCGTCAAGGGCTAATGGAAACCCCGGTTCTAGACATAACTCTCGCACGTCATCGTGACCCGTGCCTAGGACTATCGAATCTGCCCAGAGTACTTGACTACCCAATCAGTAGCCTTCAGGAACTATCGAATCTGCCCAACGTACTCTTTCTTTGAGCATGCTAGAACCTTCAACAACGATGAGATCTCAGCCTTCTAGTCATCCTCCTCGACGACTATCTCCATACTAGCTCAAGCGCCTCTTGAGCATCCATTATCCTCAACCCGAACCATATCATCGAGTTACCAACATGCTTGGAATGATCCCGTCTGGATTAGGCCAAGACTATCTCATATCATACTTCGCTTCATCACATCCTCGCAAAGTCTCATCTCAACATCATCATCAAATCTATGCATAAGAGCTTCATCATCCGCTACATATGCCACAAGCAGCTTTTCCAATTCAAGAGCCTTTCCCTTAGCTTTTGAATCATCTTTGGTCTAAATCAAATCATCAATCATCTAATTCATAGCAATCAACCAAGTCAAACATTAATCCAAACAATCAAGCATTCAAATATGATCTAAGTAGATAATTATAACAATAATGGCAAATTTCATAATTAAAGAGTTGAAAGTCTCATAAGCATGAAAACATGAACAATATCTCTATACTCTTGATGAATGAACTTGCATAGGTTAACACTTAGTAAAATGGTTGTCAAATCATCATGATCAATGGATCTATATGGATCTACACTTAGGATGAAGAAAATGTATGGAAATCACTATTTTAACACCAAATCGAGCCAACAATCCGATATACTCCTTTGGATCCGTGTGAGAGATAATCACCACTCACCAAATCACCAAAACAACCTCAAACCAACACACTTCAGATCTGGACAGCGAAGGATCAAACTTGATCTATCACGAATCCGCTTCAAACGAAGAAATCTCACTTCAAAGGATGAAGATCTTCAATCCAAGCCCTTGAATCTTCAATTTTGATCTTCAACTTGGATGGATGGAATCACTAGATTAGAGTAGAGAAAAGAAGTGAAGAAGTGTAGAAGTCGAGCTCTCAAAATGGCAGCACTTCGTCGCTTCGAAATCCGGATCCCAAAAATGGAACAAAGCCCTCCTATTTATAGCTGAAATCTTCCTTAAGTCGTTGCCTCGGAGTTTGGTCGTCTCCGACCTACGACCTAAGACCCCCCCACCAACCTAAGTCTTCGACCTAACAACCCATACGACTTAACAGCTGCTCCGCCTAACACATGCGCATACGACCTAACGACTTACGACCTAGCAGCTTAACTCCTAAGGCGCTCGTGACTTAACACATAGCCTAAGCGCGCGACCTAACACCAGCTCCGATCTAACAGGGTCTCCGACCTAACTATAAGGCCACAACTTCAGCGACTTAAAGTCCACACGACCTAATACTTAGGTACGACTTAAGACAATGCGACCTAACACTTAACGACATAACGAGGTTACGACCTAATCTCTTAAGCTTCCACGTGACCTAACATAAGTCGCGAACAACTGGGATGCGACCTAACTAACTAATGGCCTAACGACCTAACTTCACACAGGGTCATACGACCTAACTCCTTAAGTTGTCTAACTCTTAGGTCGCTAACTTGCTAACCCTCTTAGGTCGCTAACATCCTATAGGTCGCACACAACATAACAGAACACTAGGTCGCTCACGACCTAACTACGATAACACCTTAGGTCGTTTGAACTACCTTAAACGCCCTAGTTTCTTAGGTCGTTGCCGACCTAACTCTACCCCACGACCTAAGCATATCTCACGACCTATCTCCCATACGACCTAACCCAGAATACTTAGGTCGCCAACTTCACTTCCTTAGGTCGCCTCTACCTCTTAAGTCGGTCACGACTTATCACTTAGGTCGTTTACGACCTAGGACCTGAACAAAAATGCTGCCTAAAATCTGAAACAACTTAACAACGCTAAAAATTCCATATTTTTACGAACTTTTCGATCCGTAAAAATACGGGTCGTTACATTCTCTCCCCCTTAGGAATTTCGCCCCCGAAATTCCAAACAAACAAGGCAATCAAAGACTATTCTATACGCCTACCAATCATAACAATCAACAAACCAAGCATCCAATTCTAGCTTAGCGTACATAATTCTAACACTAGAACAAGTTACAATATCGTGAGATGACACGACACCTTAGGGCCATAGCTTGAAGAGTTCAGGATGAGCTGCCTTCATCCTCTCTTCCACCTCCCACGTACAGTCGTTATCATCATCACTCCATTGTATCTTGAGCAACTTAACTATCTTCCTCCTAAGCTGTTTCGTGTCGGTTTCTACAACACGAAGCGGCTTACGAGGTCTTCTATCGACTGGATCAACTTCGAAATCTTCATAGCTATCAGCAGAAACCACCATATTCGAGTCGTGCACATACTTCCGTAGATATGATACATGAAAAACATTGTGCACACTCGACATCTTCTCAGGTAACTCCAATCTATAGGCGAGCTTTCCAATTCGCTCGATGATCGGGAATGGTCCAACAAATCTCGGAGTTAACTTTCCTTTCTTCCTGAATCGAATAACATTCTTCAGTGGAGAAATCTTCACAAAAACCATATCACCTACGTCGAACTCCAAATCCTTACGACGCTTATTCGCATAACTTTTCTGACGGTCTTGGGCTGCCTTCATTCATTGCCGAATGATCTCTATGCAATCCGAAGTCTGTCGAATCATCTCTGGTCCAAGCATCAGCTTTTCTCCTGTCTCTAACCAACATGTCGGAGAGTTACACGGTCTTCCATACAATGCCTCATACGGTGCCATACCAATGCTTGACTGGTAACTGTTGTTATATGAAAATTCCACCAAATGAAGATGATCTTCACATGATCCTCCGAAGTCCAAAACACAAGCTCTAAGAAGATCTTCCAAAACTCGGTTGACTCTCTCGGTCTGACCATCTGTTTGAGGGTGATAAGCTGTACTCAAACACACCTCGGTTCCCAAAACTTCCTGGAAGCTCTTCCAAAATCCACTAGTGAACAATGGGTCTCGATCGCTCACTATACTCTTCGGAATACCATGGAATCAAACTATCCACTTAACATACAACTCAGCCAACTTTGATGCAGTCCAAGTCGATCGAACAGGAATGAATCTTGCACTCTTGGTCAGACGATCCACAATGACCCAAATCCCTTCATTTCCCGTTCTTGTTCTAGGTAGTCCATCAATAAAATCCATCGACACTTGCTCCCACTTCCATGTAGGAACTTCCAATGGCTGAAGCAATCCACTTGGCTTCTTCTGTTCGGCTTTTACCAACTGGCAGTTCATACACTTGGAAATAAAATTTCCAACATCCTTCTTCATACCTTCCCAGTAGTAGGTTCTCTTCATATCCCGATACATCTTATTTCCACCTGGATGAATTGTCAGCCTCGAGTGATGACTTTCCTTTAGAACTTCACTCCTCAATTAATCTATATCGGGAACAATTAGTCGTCCTTGCTTCCGAAGCCAACCCTCTCGATCGACCTCGAATCCTTTATCCTTTTCTGGATCCAATCTAGATTCCAAATCACGGATAATCTTGACAAGCTTATCGTCTCGCTTTTGGCTCTCGCCAATCCTTTCCATAAGAGAAGGTCTTATCGATAAGTTTGCCAACATCTCAGGTTCCAATTCGCATCTAGGACTGAAGTCAAATCCAGCTAAATACTCGAGATTCTTCCATTCTGAAAACATGGCTCCCAATCCTGCATGTCTTCGACTTAACGCGTCTGCCACTACGTTACCTTTTCCCGAAGTATAAGCTATACCAAAATCATATGATGCTAAAAACTCTAGCCAACGTTGCTGCCGAAGATTCAAATCCTTTTGGGAGAAAAGATACTTCAACGACTTATGATCTGTAAACAGCTCGAATCGAACTCCCAATAGATAATGTCTCCACATCTTCAGAGCAAAAACAATCGCCGCTAACTCCAAATCATGAGTTGGATAATTCCTTTCATGCGGCTTCAGTTGTCGACTGGCATACGCAACAACTTTATCCTTCTGCATCAGCACTGCTCCAAGTCCAGTGCCACATGCGTCGGTGTAAACCACCATCTCATCATTCCCACTTGGAATAGTCAAAACAGGAGCACTCGTCAATCGCTCTTTCAGGATTCCGAAAGCTTGCTCACACTTAGCATCCCATCTGAACACTTGGTTCTTTTTCGTCAATCCTGTTAACGGTGCAGCTACCTTGGAGAAGTCTTTGATAAACCGTCGATAATATCCTGCTAATCCAAGAAAACTTCTCACATCAGATGCATTCTTAGGTCTAACCCAATCCTGGATTGCTGCCACCTTAGCGGGATCAACCGCTATTCCACTTCCAGAAATCACATGGCCTAAGAACCTCACTTCACTCTTCGAGAAGTGACACTTCGAAAACTTAGCCTTCAACTGATGTTTCCGCAAGATCTCCAAAACAATACGCAAGTGTGTCTTGTGCTCTTCTTCAGTTCTGGAATAAATCAGAATATCATCCACGAACACAAGTACAAACTTGTTCAACTGATCCCTGAACACTCTATTCATAAGATCCACAAAATATGCTGGCGCGTTAGTCAATCCAAACGGCATTACCAGCCACTCAAAGAAACCGGATGGTGTTCGAAAAGCAGTCTTCGGCACACTATCCTTAGCTACTCTCAACTGGTGAAATCCCGTTGCCAAATCCATCTGAGAAAACACCTTAGCTTCGTGAAGCTGATCAAACAAGTCATCTATTCTCGGCAATGGATACTTGTTCTTCTTAGTCACCTTATTCAGCTCACGATAATCGACGCACAACCTCAGCGATCCATCTGCCTTGGTTGCGAATACAACTGGTGCTCCCCACTCGGACACACTACGCCGAATGAATCCTTTCTGTAAAAGGTCATCAACTTGCACCCTCAATTCTTGCTGTTCCCTAGGCGCCATCCGCCTAAGAGGCATCACAACAGGTCTGGCTCCTTCAACTAGATCTATACGAAACTCGATCTCTCTATGCGGTGGCAACCCTTTGACTTCGTCAAAGACATCCTCGAATCCATTAGCGATTGGCACCGATGACAGTCCATCCCGTGGAACAACCAGTGAATACATGAAGCTCATGAAAACGCCTTCTTCATGCTTACATCGTATCACAATCTTTCGCCCTTCCACATTCTCGACTGTCACTTCCAGCCTTTCACAATCAACCTTTGCCGCATACTTCCTAAGCCAGTCCATACCAAAAATAATTCCGAACCCCGCAAAGTTCAGAACAAAACAATCACAGACAAAAGAGCAACCATGACTCGATACAATCAGACCACGGCATAACATACACAAACAAGACGAACCCCCAACTAGATTAGTCACAACCAATGGCCTATCAACAATATCCGGTTCCAAACCTAACCGGCCTACGAGTTCACTACAAACAAACGAATGCGACGCTCCAGTATCAAACAACACTCTAACTGGAACACCACATAAGAAAAGAGTACCTTGAACCACCACACTCTTTCCTTTCTCTTCTGCGGTAGGTGCTTTCGAAGACGACGGAACAGCTCCCAAAGCATAAGCTTGCACAATCTGCTTGTCCCTCCTCGGTTCTGGACAATTCTTCCTGAAATGCCCTGGCTTGTCACAGTTGTGACACTTCATTGGCACCTTCGGATTCTTACAATCCTTAGAGAAATGGCCCTTCTGCTGACAATTGTAGCAAGTCACTTCGCCTTTCGGATTCTTCTGGCCATCCTTACCTTTCTGCTGCTGCTGCTTCCTCTTCTTGTTTCCACCCTGCTGAGGTTTAGACTCTTCCCTGGTCACAGCAACAACCGACCCTTCCTTAGGAAACAGACTCTCATTACTGAGAGCTTTCTCCACAAGCTTCTCAAATGAATCGTCCAAATGATTCACCAACTGCCTCCCAAGATAACTGTCCAAGCCTGTCACAAACTTCTCATTCGTTTGATATGCAGATTCGATATATGACCGGGCATACTTGGACAAAGCTTCAAACTCAGAAACATACTCAAGAACTGGTCTTCCACCTTGCTTGAGCTCCACAAACTTCTTGAACAGAACAGACTTTTGAGCTGTAGAAATGAACTTAGCTTCAAATCTGACTTGGAATTGCTCCCAAGTAATCTCTTCCTCCGGAGTATTGATGGTAATAGAGTTCCACCAATCAGAGGCTCTCCCTTGAAGCTGTCTCGATGCCAACTTCCTCTTAGTCGCATCCTCAATTCCCAAATCACCAAAGATCCTTCTACAAGCATCTATCCACCTCTGGACCTCAATAGTTGATTCTGTTCCCAAGAAAACCTTCCCTCCAAGAGCAGTATAGTCCTTGCACAACTTAGCAAAATCCACCGGTTTTGGAGTTTGAACTTGAACCCCAACATCTACTGCTGCCCCCGGAACTGGTATCCTTCTCATGATCGAAGTCATCATAGCTTCGAACATAGCTGCATAATCCGCGGCTCCCTCAGAAGCACGACCTTCCCTAGCAGCTGGTCTCCCTCTTCGACTCATTCTCAATATCTATAAAAAGGAATGATCAGAACATCTAGAAAAACAACTGCATAAAGGATTCAAACTCTACTAAGCTACTATATTATATATAGTAATCATCCATCAAAATACAATTACGTCTCTCATACGTAGTTACGTCAGCGAGCGTTGGGTAAAATCGATTAACCAATGCTCTGATACCAAATGTGACGACCGCCCATGACCCCTGCACCGAATCTAGAAATAGTGCGCTGTAAAGTGTGACAGGCGACCATGGACGATTGTCAGGGTAGATCAAAATAACAGAATCTATCGTATTACTCACAGCGCATGGACAAAATACAATAGAACATATGTATAGTGAAGCTTTACAGAATAAAATGCCATCATATAAAACTCCATAATAGTTGAATACAAGCATCCAAATAGTCAATACATCAAGCCTCACTACATAACACTCAGAGATTATACAAACATTGGAACATCCAGTACATATAAGAAGATAATATGCAACCCTCCAACTCGTCTTCGATATCAGCATTGTGAGAAGAGAACAGCACATGTCACCTGCTACCTAGTCTGCCCGTCCCAAAATAGACGAACAGCCCAAGGCAATAAGAATTAAAACATAAAGCCTTGAGTCAGACAACAGTCTTAGTGAGCGGTAAATTAACTAACAACATACCAAAAGAGCATAAAGGAAAAAGGAATAGGAATACCACCCTCCCACTCCAACCTCTTTCTACAGTGTTAGCCCCCAGACACACACTAAGTAGAAGCAAACATAGCAGAGCATACAATGTAAAGTAAAGCAATTATCACTCGAGTCAAGGGCGATGTTTTCCAAGTACAAACCCCCAAGGCCTAAACCAAGATCAGATAAGCACCCAGAAAATACCGCTCTTGAGATCGAATGACGATACAACCAAACATCCATGATTCTGGCTATCACTGTTATCATTGCTTTGATATCACCGTTAATTGAATGACTGACACATTCTTTCAGCCGTCCGTCAAGGGCTAATGGAAACCCCGGTTCTAGACATAACTCCCGCACGTCATCGTGACCCGTGCCTAGGACTATCGAATCTGCCCAGAGTACTTGACTACCCAATCAGTAGCCTTCAGGAACTATCGAATCTGCCCAACGTACTCTTGCTTTGAGCATGCTAGAACCTTCAACAACGATGAGATCTCAGCCTTCTAGTCATCCTCCTCGACGACTATCTCCATACTAGCTCAAGCGCCTCTTGAGCATCCATTATCCTCAACCCGAACCATATCATCGAGTTACCAACATGCTTGGAATGATCCCGTCTGGATTAGGCCAAGACTATCTCATATCATACTTCGCTTCATCACATCCTCGCAAAGTCTCATCTCAACATCATCATCAAATCTATGCATAAGAGCTTCATCATCCGCTACATATGCCACAAGCAGCTTTTCCAATTCAAGAGCCTTTCCCTTAGCTTTTGAATCATCTTTGGTCTAAATCAAATCATCAATCATCTAATTCATAGCAATCAACCAAGTCAAACATTAATCCAAACAATCAAGCATTCAAATATGATCTAAGTAGATAATTATAACAATAATGGCAAATTTCGTAATTAAAGAGTTGAAAGTCTCATAAGCATGAAAACATGAACAATATCTCTATACTCTTGATGAATGAACTTTCATAGGTTAACACTTAGTAAAATGGTTGTCAAATCATCATGATCAATGAATCTACACTTAGGATGAAGAAAATGTATGGAAATCACTATTTTAACACCAAATCGAGCCAACAATCCGATATACTCCTTTGGATCCGTGTGAGAGATAATCACCACTCACCAAATCACCAAAACAACCTCAAACCAACACGCTTCAGATCTGGACAGCGAAGGATCAAACTTGATCTATCACGAATCCGCTTCAAACGAAGAAATCTCACTTCAAAGGATGAAGATCTTCAATCCAAGCCCTTGAATCTTCAATTTTGATCTTCAACTTGGATGGATGGAATCACTAGATTAGAGTAGAGAAAAGAAGTGAAGAAGTGTAGAAGTCGAGCTCTCAAAATGGCAGCACTTCGTCGCTTCGAAATCCGGATCCCAAAAATGGAACAAAGCCCTCCTATTTATAGCTGAAATCTTCCTTAAGTCGTTGACTCAGAGTTAGGTCGTCTCCGACCTACGACCTAAGACCCCTCCACCGACCTAAGTCTTTGACCTAACAACCCATACGACTTAACAGCTGCTCCGCCTAACACATGCGCATACGACCTAATAACTTACGACCTAGTAGCTTAACTCCTAAGTCGCTCGCGACTTAACACATAGCCTAAGCGCGCGACCTAACACCATCTCCGATCTAACAGGGTCTCCGACCTAACTATAAGGCCACAACTTTAGCGACTTAAAGTCCACACGACCTAATACTTAGGTACGACTTAAGACAATGCGACCTAACACTTAACGACATAACGAGGTTACGACCTAATCTCTTAAGCTTCCACGCGACCTAACATAAGTCGCGAACAACTGGGATGCGACCTAACTAACTAATGGCCTAACGACCTAACTTCACACAGGGTCATACGACCTAACTCCTTAAGTTGTCTAACTCTTAGGTTGCTAACTTGCTAACCCTCTTAGGTCGCTAACATCCTATAGGTCGCACACAACATAACAGAACACTAGGTCGCTCACGACCTAACTACGATAACACCTTAGGTCGTTTGAACTACCTTAAACGCCCTAGTTTCTTAGGTCGTTGCCGACCTAACTCTACCCCACGACCTAAGCATATCTCACGACCTATCTCCCATACGACCTAACCCCAGAATACTTAGGTCGCCAACTTCACTTCCTTAGGTCGCCTCTACCTCTTAAGTCGGTCACGACTTATCACTTAGGTCGTTTACGACCTAGGACCTGAACAAAAATGCTGCCTAAAATCTGAAACAACTTAACAACGCTAAAAATTCCAGATTTTTACGAACTTTTCGATTCGTAAAAATACGGGTCGTTACAGCAACCATTATTTCTACTTTCCCTTTCATTTAATAATTCAATTATCTTCCGCTAGGGCTTAGCATAAGGTGTAAACATGAAAGTTGTAGAGAACGGGGAGATATAAATTTTCCGTTCAAATCATACTTAAGATAATCGAGCTGAGTGGGAGATAGGGAGGGTGGAAATTTTGGCCTTGCAACTATATGGCCGTGTGTGTGTGTATTCATGTACATGTTTTTGAAATGTACTGTAGGAAGCTTGCATAGACAATATTGGAGGAAGTTTGCAGGCACATGGTTTGGGTGGTGAAGAGGAAGGGAGAGGCTTGCGGGTTTGTATGGGCTAAAGGACGAGGGGCATTCTTAAACGTGTACAAGGAGAACAAAGGAAGAATAAAATAAAGGGAAGGTGGATGGAAAAGAGATTTGTTGTTACTGTAGCTTACAAATGAATTGCACTTTATCCCTCATAAATGTGTCCCTTTGCATGAGATGGGAGGAGTCAATACAGAGCTGTCGGGTCTGGTTGCATGGACGTAGGCCTGGGCTATTGGCTTTTAGGGTGAGACATTTATAATTTGATTTTTTTGTTTAAATATTTTGTTACTAGTGTTGGACTTTTAAAATATGATATCTCGCTAAAATGAAATCTAATTGGCATGCGAATTTTTGCATTGGACTCAAACTGATAAGTAAAAAATTATAGCATAACTTTTTGATAGACTTGGCGATGTATAAATTTATGACATAATAATAGGGACTGAATTTAATTACGTTATCTGAAATAATAACATTGTTAAACTAATTATACCTTATTGGTGACATCAATTTGGCTAAATAAAACACCGCTTTATAAAGTTAATTGGACTAGATTAAATTGGACATTGGTTTAGCCCAATAAAACACCGCTCTGCTCTAAAACAAATTGTGTAGATTATCGATGACATCTGTTTAGCAAAATAAATTTCCATTCTGCTATTATATTATTTTGGACATTTATTCATATGGCAGTTAATTAATACATGGATTTATTAATATAGAATAAGTGATGGATTAGCTAGCGATTATTAATATGGATTTACATATATGTTACTTATGTAAATACTAGTGTTAGCTTGGAAATCAATTAAAAATAATCTAGCTTGTTTTAAGTTCCATTGGATCGCTAAGCCTCTTTCAAAATTGAAATTTATTTAATGATTTATTTAAGTTGTTTAAAAGTTATTTAATTTTATTATTAAAGTGTTTTAAATTGTTTAGTTATTTTATTATTAATGTTCAACTTAATTAATTTTTTTTATTAATGTGGTCTAAGTCATTTAATTATATTATTACTATTGTTTAAAGATAATTTATTATTTTACTAATGAGGTTTAACTTAATTAATTATTTTATTGATGATATTTTTAACTATATCAATTTATATTAATGGTATTTTAAGTTAATTTACACATTAGCAGTATTTTAATTTAATAAATCAATATAGTTAACGATGTTTAAAATTATGGTTTAATTATGTTTGAGTTAATTGTTGATTTAATTAATGATGGGCTAAGATAATTAATTATTTTATTAAGGATGTTTTTAAGTTAATTTATTATTTTATTGATGATGTTTAAAATCAATTAGTTATTTCATTTATTATGTTTAAAGGTAATTAATTAATTTAAATAAGATGTTTATAAATAAAAAATGGTTTTATAAAAGTTTTTCTAAAAAAGTGATTTATTTAAAGGAGATTTACAAATGATATTTTGTAAAGGAGATTTATAAACGTTATTTTGCAAAAGAGATGTATCGGAGATATTTTACAAGAGTGAATTATAAATGGAATTTATTCTGTAAAAGAATGAATTTATAAGTGATAATAATAAAGGTTTGTGTTAACTATATAAGATGTATGAAAATGAGTTATAAGATTTTTATAAAGGATTTTATAAAGGATTTTTAGGAGGTGTGTAAATAGAAAAGAGTTTTATAAATAGAAAGAGATTAATAAAATTAGTTTTACAAATTAATTTGGAGATTTATAAAAGGATTTGAAGTTTAAAAGAGGCTTATAAATACTGAATTTTATAAAAGGAATGAGATTTTATTTTGATAAATAATCCTTCTTAATTATGGTAGTATGGAAACATTCTTTCCATAGGTAACACCGAGGGATAGTGGTTTGGTTTTTTGTAAGAAATATTTTAAATAATATTTGTTTTGGCCCATTTAACTATGATTTCGAAAAAGAGGCTCCATCGAGTTTTGTTAATATACTTATACCATTGAGATAAGTATACAAATATATTATAAGTATTGAAAATGTGATGGTTTGGACTATATTTATACCAATGAGATAAATATATAAAAGTTTTCTAAGTATTGAAAAGAGTATATGAGGTTTGGGAATATATCTTATGTGAAGGTATTTTGAATCAAATATTTGAAAACTGATTTTAGTTGATGAAAGATTAATTTATATTGGCTTAGTGGATCCCATATGGAATTAATCTATGTTTGATTGTCCATTTTATTTGATAGTTAAATAACCGACTATCAAATCTTGGTCCAAAATATAACTTTAGAAATTTCCATGACAAACACGTGAGTTATATAGCATAGTCATCTTCGATGATGCTGTATTGTTTATATAAATCTCGTTTTGTTCTCCAAGAACAAATCATAAGGAAATCCATCCACTCAAGCGATTAGGATGTGATTTCTGCTCTTATGTGTTGTTTGATTATTTTCGAAAGAACCAGAGTTGAGTATACCCAAAACTATCGAATGTTGGTTCAAAGAGACTGGAATCAGATAAGTATGAATTATCTGAAAACCACTTCGAACCAACTCAAGTGTTTGATATGGAAGCATCTTGAAGACGATGGATCCGAAGACAGACCTTGTACAACCCTTATTTCAATTGGTATTATTTAGGACATTTAATTAGACAAATTAAATAAAATAATGTAAAGGGGATAAAGAGGTTGAGATTTGCCAGTCAATATGGGCCAAATCTTAATTAATGAACTAACAAGGTTGATTGTAACATTAACAAGAAGGAGGATATATGAGAAGGAAAAAATCGGAAAAGAATAAATATCTTTAATACATACTCTCTCGTTCTTATTCCTCCCTCATTTGTTTCATAAAAACAAAAATTTAAAACTAAGGTTGGTCATCACTAGCAACAAAGAGAAAGAAGAAAAGCTTAAGAAATAAAGAGTAAAGTTAGGGAAAATCAATCAACCCTTAAATCTCAACATCCATTAACCACTGAAGGTGAATAATAGTTATGCATCTCAAGTTTTAATTGTTGTTTTGGTTTAAGATTGAATCCGAATCTTTTGATGTTGTTGTGCCTTGTTTTTAATGATTGAATGATTATATGCTTATTGATTGAATGTTTGGATCTATTTATGAAATTAGTCAAAAGGTTTAAGCGTGAAAATCTATCATATAACACCCAAATGAATTGAAATTTTGATATGATGTCAGAAACATTATTTAGTAGTGGGTTTTAAATTTCATAATTTTCCAAGCAAGTATGAGTTTATTATGAATTTTCTAAGTAGAGAAAAAGGATTATTTCGAATTTTAATTATTAAAAATAATTAAATAAATTTTTTAGTCTCAAAATTTTTATATGTTGAAGAAATTAATAAATCAAATTTAATGAGATTTTTTGGGATTTTTCCCAAGTATTTATGATATGTTATGAATTATTTTAGCTAGAAAGGCTTAATTATTATATTAAAATATTAATATAAAATGTTGCAAATTAAGTTGGAAATGATAAATCGGCTCCTTAGCGGTTTTTTCAAATTAAATTTTATAAAGTAATTATTAACCAATGAAATTTTGACAAATAATAAGTGTTGGTGGAAAAGAAATTACTTTTAATAGTAAATCGGTAGTTTTTATGTTACTTACAAAAATGCCATGCCGAGAGCGTTGTCATCGCCTTCATCCAAGTCACAACAATACCTTCAAAGTCAATCGATAGTAATGCACATGATACCAACCAATGTTGGTGTGGAGTGAATTAGCTACGGTTGAAGAAGTTTGAAGTCGGCAACCTTCGCATCGACGTTGAGTAGCCACATGACTTAAGTGCCGCACATTATATAAAGAGCACATGGTGTCACATATTTATAACATCACCGACACTATTGCTCCTAACTTATAACGATGATAATGAAGCCGCATCTTTTAACTTCGGTTATATAGTGTTGCGTTTTATCTACTTCAACGTTATTCTTTGCCGCATGTCTTCAAAAAAGGCAACGATGCCGCATATTTTCACTTCGACTCTGATGAGGCTGCATTTTAACAGCTATAATGACGCCTTATATTTTCCTTAAGGCTTTGTTGCTAATACTCATCAATGTCGACACCTACCTTTTAAGACTCTATACTATGCAAACCAAGTTTTATACTACATAATGTCGACACTCTATGAAGTGCGACATATAGGCTAGCGGCCCTATGGCCTTATATTTTATAAATGAATGGCTTTAAGATATTTTCATATTGAAGAAGGGCGATGACCCTAAAGGTGATACTGACATCGAGCTTTATCAATATACAAGATTTATTGTTTTGGCTATATGGCTTATGTTTTGATCAGCGAAGTGCTCCAATTGATTTTGAGATTCATTAATGTTGTTTTATAAAAGCATATATCATGGCATAAACATTTTGAATAAAGTAAAGGGTTGTAATTTTCCTTGTTTTAAAGGTAGGATTTCAAGAGTAAAACCATTTATAACGATATATGTTTTCAAGGAAATATAAAGGGTATTTAGCCCAGAATTTTATTAAAGAGATTAGCGTTCTTATCATCTTTAGATAAATTATGATAGGATGAGTTGACACATAGATTAGAAAACCAGATGGGACTTGTACTTTAGCTGTTAGTCCCTAGCTGATATTAGTTTATAGTTCCAGTGTGTAGGCACTACACCAAAAGGTACTTTTGGTGGCACATAAAAAACGCAACCATAACTTATGGTGGCGTTTTAGAGAACGCCGCCATACGACATGCAACTAAAAAACCAATATTTTTGGTTGCGTTTTTGTAAACGCCGTTATAATGTGCCTTATTATAGCGGCAAAAAAACGCCACCATAAATCATTTTTTGTAGCATGTTGAAACGCTACCAAAAGTGATATTTTTAAAGGTAGTATATTTCACCGTTGCAATATTTTTTTTGTTGTGTTTTTTTTCTGCCATTATATTTTTTATGTAGCGTTTGATAAACACCACTAAATATTTTTGCTTTTCTTTGTCTATTTCTCACATTTTGCTAGCTCGTTTATAGATACAGAAGTAGTACATAACCGTACATAGTCACACAACTAGTATATAAATACATTTGTTTCAAGACAAAAGTTAATATAAAATCCATACGTTGAGAAGTTTATACAACTGAAATACTAGAAACAAAATGAAATAAACAACTGAACTACCGTAAAATCCATACATAGATGACTAGCTAAGCAAATACCATAAACAACTAGCTAAGCAAATACCATAATCAACTGATAATTTCTTCTTAGAAGTTCATCCACCTGTAGACAAGTAATAATCAACAATGAGGATCTAAAACTTGAATATTGGAATAAAAAAGGTATAACCATAATTTCTAGTGTTCTTAGCTACCCTATTAGAAATGTACAACCACTGCAAAAAGGACCAGACTTAACTATGTGCAAGTCCAAAGATTCATCTGCAAAATTCAATAAAATATATTTAAAGCAGATAAGAAACATGCTGCTTAAGGTATACACTCAGAGTATTAGGAATATTTTTGTAAAGGGACTTGTGTACATGGTAAGGCAAGACCAGAACACACTCATTCAAATACAATGCAAAAGCTAAAGAGGTTCTTCCCTCAAAACAGTCTCAGTTCACTCCAGGCCACTACAAGAAAAACCATTTATAGTTGCAAAAATTGGTGGCATTTCTTTCTAAATGCAACCAAAAAGTATTTCCCTAAAAAATATAAATGCGGCTAAAAAGATTTCACGTTCCCGCTTTGCACCCGCGTAAAGTAAAAAATATTTCATGAAATTTTTTTATTTACTGTCACGTTTCCCTTCCTCTTCATTATTTAGAAACTTTTCTCCTCACGCTTTCCTTTTCGCTCCAGCAAAATCTACCTCACCCTCCAACAAAATCCACCTTGCTTCATTATCATTGTTGCGGTAGACGTCCTTCATTCTACTCCTCTCCACATCGTCGTGGTAGCCCTTCACACATCTCTCCTCGCGGAACCCTAAATAGGTATATTTAGGTATGAAATTTTATAAACCGATTTTATGAGTCTACTGGATTTTATATGATTATGTATGGATACTCTATACGAATATCTACGTAAACCCTAATTGGAATAGTCGATTTAACCCTAATTGGAATAAATCCTAACTGGAATAATTGATTTTATATGATTATGTTCGAGCTATTTTTTTTATAAATTTTACTTATATTCTAATCATTTCCTATTATGTTTGTGCGATGTGCTTTCTTTAATTGTATCTAATTTATGTTATTTTTTTATTTGCATTTACGGTCTATGTTCGAACTATAAACCAATTTTTTTTATTTGCATTTGTAAGTTTATATGTTCGTACTATAAACCAATTTTTTTTGTGGTTTGTTGTTGTGTTTGTTGCTGCTGTGCTAAGTTCCAGTGGTGTATAAATATTTTTATGATTTGTTAGTCAAACATGACAGTAGTATGTGTTGAGTTCCACTACTGTGCTAAGTTGTCAATTTTCAGTGATGAGTGAGTGATGTATTGAAATTAAAGACTGTAGTTTCTACCATGTAGTGTCAGTTGTGTTCCTATTATGTTATGTGTTGTGATAACTGATTGTTTAAAATGTGTTTTGTATGGATTACTCATGTTTAATATGTTCTTTTTATATGCAATTTTAATTACCATTTGCTGAATGGCTTCACATTTTTGTGCGTTTACAATATAAATAATTTTCCGACAGATGCGTTTGCATGGTCACATGGAGTTATCTCACTGATACATATCTATATGCGTTATATTTTCAGCAAATGCGTCATAATTTCAGTCACCAAACAAAGAAAAAAAAATCTATGTAACCTTGTGAACGGGGTTTGATTCATGTGTGCAGTATCCTAAAAATAAAAACTATCTCTGTTATTTCATTCACTGCAGCACATGCTATCTCTGTTATTATTCATTTTATGTGGTTTCTTGTAGTTTATTATCCTTACTATGGGCGTGTTACCAATGTTCCAGATAGTGCATTATTTATAAGATGCTTGGATGTTTTTTTGGGTAATAACTTCAACGTCTAGTTATTTTTTTGATTACAACAGATAACCAATTTATACGTCAAAGATTGGAAACTTATTTGCCTTCATATGTCGAAAATGGAAAAAGACTGGGTTTTTTTAAGCAGGTGATAAAAACATGATTAACTTAATATGTATTTTGAGAATTATAACATATAATCTAATATTAAAGCTCAATTTTTTTATTTGTTTTACTTTTTTCATAGAATTAGTATAGAGTAACGACAAGGAGCAATGAATTTTGTGAATGCTGCAAAGAGGAATACAAGAAGTGTAGAAAAAAATTTATTCCCTTGCAAGGATTGTCGGAATCTTAGTCGTCATGATGAACAAATCATCGTTGAACATTTAATTATAAAAGTAATGGATCCTAATACATGGGTGGTGTATGGTTTAACCATGGTGAAGAGATAAATGTAGAGAAGAAAACAAATACGTTTGATGTATATGATCTATTCAAGATGATTCACTATGAAGATAAAGATTTTTTGAATCAATATTTTTTTGATGATGATAAAGATAATGTTAATTCTCAAAGAAAAGAGGATGAGTTACTCAAGAACTTGGAAGATGCAGAAACTCCATTATATCCTTGTTGCATAAATCACACAAAATTATCTGCTATCACCGTCTTGTATAATCTTAAATGTGATACTGGCTTGTCTGATAGTGGGTTTGATAAGCTTTTAACTGTGCAACATTTATTTCTGCCGAAGGATAACGTGCTTCCCAAAAACTTATATGAAGTAAAGAAATTTCTTAGAGCATTCGACATGGGTTTTAAAAAGATACATGCTTGTAAGAATGACTGTTGCCTTTACAGAAAAGAATACAAAGATTTAGAAAGTTGTCCAAAATGCGGTTCTTCAAGATGGAAGAAAAATCAAGATACTGAAGAGGTTATACAAGGTATTCCAGTTAAAGTATTGAGATACTTTCCAATAATTCCGAGATTTAGAAGAATGTATAGATCTCAAAAGATGGCAGAAGATTTAAGATGACATTTTAATAATACAAGCAACGATGGAAAAATGCATCATCCCGTGGATTCTACGACATGGAAAATGGTGGATAAAAAGTATAAATCTTTTTCATCTGATCCACGCAATCTTAGGCTTGGTCTTGCTATAGATGGATTCAATCCATTTTCCATGTTGAGTTCGAAATATAGTTGCTAGCCGATGATGTTTGTGACATACAATCTCTCGCCTATGTTGTGTATGAAGAAGGAAAATATTATGTTAACTTTACTTATTCCAGGCCTAAAGCAACCCGGGAATGATATTGATGTATATTTGGCGCCTTTGGTGGAAGAATTGCATCATTTGTGGTGTAATGGAGTTGATGCTTATGATGCATTTAGTAAAACTTTGTTTAAACTGAATGCAATTTTGCTATGGACGATTAACGATTTTCCGGCTTATGGAAATCTTGCTGGATGTCGTGTGAAGGGGGGAAAAGCTTGCCCATTATGTGGTGTCAATACCCATTCTCGTTGGTTGAATCATAGTCGAAAGAGCATCTACATGGGTCATAGAAGATTTCTACCTGCTTCAGATTCACGGAGGAAACAAAAGGCATTGTTTGATAACAACATAGATAAAGGTAGTGCTCCTAGAATACTAACTGGGAGAAACATTCATGCATTGTTGAAGGATTATCCAAATGATTTTGGAAAAGAAAAAGAAGAGAAAAGTAAGAAGAGAAAGTTTGTTTATGATACAGAAGATGAAGATGATAATACTAACGATTCTACAAAAATGGAGCTATCGAGGTGGAAAAAAGATCAATTTTCTTTGATTTGCCTTATTGGAAGGTTAGTGGTTAGTTTATTTATTTTTCATTGTTTTAATAGAAGAAAAACCCAATAATGCGTTATAGTTTTGGTTTTCGCAGGAGCTTCCATTACGTCACAATATAGATGTGATGCATGTGGAGAAAAACATTGGTGAAAGCCTATTGTGCACGATGTTGCATGGTAATAAATCAAAAGATGGAACCAACTGTAGAAAGGATTTAGAGGATTGGGGAATTCAAAGTGAGCTTCATGCACAACCTCGTGGGAATAAAACATATCTTCCACCGGCTCCATACATGTTGTCAAAATCCGAGAGAAAAATATTTTGCAAAAGATTGTACGATTTCAAAGGACAAGATGGCTACTGTTCAAATTTGAAAAATCGGATTTTGTTGCAGGATTGCAAAATTAGCGGATTGAAGTCACATGATTACCATGTATTAATGCAATAGTTATTGCCAGTAGCATGAAGAGGATTAATGGCAAAGAAGGCAAGAAAAACAATAATTCGCTTATATTCTTTTTTCAACAAATTATGTCAACGTGTTCTTGATAGAGAGAAGGTAGAACAAATCAATGTTGAGATTATTGAAGTTTTATGTGAGCTTGAAAAATATTTCCCACCATCTTTTTTTGATATAATGGTACATTTATCCATTCATCTTGGAAAAGAAGCACTAATGTGTGGACCGGTTCATTTTCGTTGGATGTACCCATTCGAAAGATACATGAAGACACTTAAAGACTATGTCAGTAACTTTGCACGACCAGAGGGATGTATTGCAGAATCCTATCTTGCAAAAGAATCCATGATGTTTTTTGATGAATTTTTGAAAAAATCAGGACATATAGAGGAGAAAGAAGCTCGAAATGAAGATTATGAAAGCAGTGTAATACTCGAGGGACGTTCGATTTCAATATCCAAGACAGTTAAACTGTCAGTTAATGACAAAGAAAGTGCTCATTTAGTCGTGTTAATGAATATGGCTGTGGTGGAACCATTTATAGAGTAAGTGTATGTTATATTGTTTTAATTATTTTGATGTGTTCGTAACGCTATATATAACTTATAATCAATTATTCAATACTAGTTTGCATTTGGAGGAATTAGAAAAGTCAGACCCACGCATGACAAAAAATGCAACCTTACTTTGGGAAACACATACAAAAAAATTTGCTGATTGGATTAAAAGAAAGGTTAGTTAGATTTCAAATATATTCTCTTTTGACTATTACTCTTACTATAAAATATACATGCTAAATAAAATTTGTTGTAGACACCTATTACCTCCAAGGATCATGATGACATGTTAAGATGGACTGCTTTTGGTCCGAAGGATGATGCCATGTCTTACAATGGATATATCATCAATGAGCAACGTTTTCATATAAAAGATGTAGGGAGAGAAACTCAGAATTGTGGGGTGACTTTTGATGCGACTACTATGTGTAGAGCAAGTTCAAAAGATATGTCCCAAGTGGTTGATGTGGTCACTTACTATGGAATATTGATAGATATAATTTTATTAGATTATCATACGTTTTATATTCCAGTTTTTAAGTGTCGTTGGGCATATAAAGGAAATGGAGTAAAAGTTGATGATGATGGGTTCACTCTTATTAATTTACAGCAAGCATCATTTTCACGAGATCCATACATACTTGCATCTCAAGCAAGACAAGTATTTTATTCAAGAGAGAATGATGTTTCTAATTGGTATGTTGTAATGAAAGCACCATCAAGAAGTTTTAATGATTTAGAGGATCACGATTGCATCGAGGAAGATATCCAAGTCGTGGAAGATAACGAAATAACCGAAATGGATGATGAAGATGTTAGTTATGTTAGAGAGGATTGCGAAGGCATACTTGAGTAGATTATATGTTCTACTTGAGTAGATTATAAAATTTGTTGTACTATCATTTGAAAAATGTATTACAATCAAGTAGTTTCTTTTCCTTGTTTCATGACAGATTTGAATAATGTTTGTTTGATAATCTTCCCTTGACATATGTGGTCCATAATTGGAAGTTGGGCATATTTTGTTGTTTTTTAATAGATTTAGTATGTAACTACAACAGTGTATTCATATTGCTTTATGAGTTATATGATATCAAATTATGATTTGGGCATGTCCTCTCCCAGACTCAGATCACAAGGCACTGTAAAACTGTTTATGTAATACAATTTTTCAACTTTGGAATATTTTCATTTACATAAGGTGCATATTAATACTATCTTTTTTTTACACAACATTTATCTACTATATAAAAAAAATACTTGAGCATGGTATTGCTTAAAGTACCAAGTATTTGCTCCATATTAACAGATAAACAATATTAAAGAATCGGAACTCAGAAGACAGTGAGTGATAACCAGAGGATAGTGACTGATAAGGTAAGTGGGTAGTTAGTCTACATATGTGTTTGTGTGTACTGTGTTTGTGAGGGTTGTCTAACTATCTGTAGGGTTAGTTGGGTTTGTGAATATGTTGTGTACTGTGTGCTTGTGTGAGTTAGCATTGCTTTGTTTTGTGTTTGTGAGAGGTTGCAAATTTTGTTGAGTGTGTTGTGCTTTTTTTATTAGATGTTAGGTGCCTTCATTTGTAAATGCAAGCATAGAAAACATATTAATATACATTTACAGAAATTATATGTTTTGATTATTCCATTATTAAGTATTAATGTGATTATTTACAGAGTTTACATTACAGAGTTCATATACATGTATTAATAACTATTGTATTCAAGGTTACATAATTGATACTATTAACTGTCCTTTATATGAAGTATTCTCAAAATAAGTTACTGTTTTTTGTTTCATTTGCGAAAAAAGATGCATTCAAGCTTTGTACGTACTCGCAACCAGAGAAAGGCTGATGAGGAATCTCAGAAGTATAAGTCAAAGTGGAAGTATAATCCAAAGAAAAAGGTTAAGATTCCAGCTGGTGCTTGCACCGACAGTGAAGAACCAACAGTCAACGCTAAGAAGCAAGCCATTGTTTGCAATGAAGACAAAGAACAAGAGCCACCTTTTACCCCCTCCGACCCAAATGAAGAAGGACTTCACCCAGAAAATGAAATCCTTCCTGAACAAACTGATGATGCTGAGGGAGAAATTGGGAGAGCAAGTGAAGCTGAATATAGAATTACATCTCGGAAAAGAGGCGGTAGAGGTCCAGCAAAAGCAAAAAAGACTCCCGTTAAGCAGTCAGGATCGAATTGAAGTTGAGTTCAATGATATAGGTATACCAATAGGGAAAGGGTCAGTACATTTATCCTCTTTTCTTGGACCGCTTGTGCGGGAGCTAGTTCCATACACACTTGATGATTGGAGGAATCTAAGTGATGAGTTAAAAGTTGTTTTGTGGCAATCGATTCAGGTATGGGTTAAAAATTGTTTTTGTTGTTTATACATCTATTTGCAAGTTGCTACATTGCTACATTGTTACATCACGTATTATAGTTATGGCTGAAAAAAATTGTTTGATGCATACATATGGCTGTTGTTTGATTTTAATATCATGTTTTCATGTATTGTTGCAGATTAGATTTAAACTGGAAGAGGATTGGCAAAGAAAAGCTGTATTTCAACAAATGGGAGTAATTTGGAGATCGTCAAAAAGTAAATTGGTTCGAAAATTAAATAAAGCGCAGAACGAAGAGGAAAGACTAAAACTGAAACCTACCAACATCAAAAGCATGAACGAATGGAGAAGGTTTGTGAAGGCGAAAACAAGTCCGGAGTTTAAGGTAACACTATTCACTATTTTATTTTCTAGAACACTTTAAAAGTTAATGATTGGGATCCAATAACACATATGGTTATTTCCACAGCAGAGTTGATTATCATTTTCAAAAGAACAATTTATTATCCAATAACACATATGGTTTTGTTTTAGTCTTAAAAAAAAGAAAACATTTTGCGTTTCATTTGTTTTGCATTTATGTTCACTGTGCATTTTTGTTCTTTGTTCTTGTGTGCATGTCAACTCAACACTTTCCATTTTAACTTTGTTCATTCTGTACACATTTCTTGTTCACTTGAATTTAGTTCAGTTTAGTGTTGTGTGTTTGGTTTTGTATTGTGTTATCTTGCATTTAAAAAATTGTTGGATTTGTTTTCATCTTGCATTGGAATTTTCAACTAGTTTGCTATTACATTTCATTTCCTGGCTTTTGCGTTTCATTTTCTATTTTACATTGCTGTTGCATTTCATACTTCAACAAGCTTGCATTGCATATACCCAAAAACAAAAATAAAACAAAAAAATTGCATTGCATCATAGATTTTAGTTTTCATTTTTACATATCTGTTTCTTGTGCTCACTGTTTTCACTTGATATTATGTTCACTGTTTTATTTCATTTGTCTTTTAGTTTCTGATACATTGAATTTTCCACTACTACAAGCAACTGTTTTCAAGTTTTTGTTCTCTATTTACAAAACAAAATATCCATGTTTTTTCTTTACATTGCCTTTATCAAACACTTCTCAAACAACTTCTCTCTATCGACAAGCACCTTTGTCCAAGTGGTTAATTGATTCGCCTTTGGTGCAGGATGTCACAAGTTCGAAACTTGCTTTCGAACGTTTATTTGACATGGGATATGTTGTCCCCATGATTTGTTGTATATAAAGTACCAGTTCAAAAAAAAAACTTCTCTCTATCACTCTTCACTTCCTCAACCAAGCTGCCAATATCCTATAACAATATATCAACTTCACTCTGTCACTCTTCACTTTCTCAAACAACGAAGCTGCCATTATTCTATAACAATATATCAACAATATATCTTTCTATTTTACAGAAACGAAGTGAGAAATATTCGGCCCTTAGGGATAAACAACTTCCACACACAACTGGTCGTAAGGGAATGGCTAGATTGACCGAAGACATGGTTAGTTAATTAAGTATAGCTTTATTTAATATTATTTTATACCTGTCCGGTTTTTTATTTAATGTTATCCTAAATTTAGAAAAAAGAAAGTCCAAGTCCATCGTCCATAACTAGAGCTGATGTTTGGATTAAATCTCACATAAAAAAAATGGTGAACCGGTGACCGCGGAAGCTGGAAATGCTATTGTAAGTTTTTTTTTATTTTATCTGTATATAAAAAATTGTCCAAAACTACGATAATTTTACCATTGTACATTATCTATTTGTATTTATTTATGTAGGAGGAGATTAAAAAATTTGGTAGCCTATCACATTCCGGTTCGTCGCAGAATGTCGGTGGAGATGATCTTGTACATGTACTCGGACAAGATAAACCATGACGGTTAAGGGCATTGGGAAGGGGTTGCACATTAACCAAGCTAGCTATGGCCCAGTCCAAAGATAAACAAGTATCGCAGTGTCGAGAGCAAATAGCAGAAATGAAGAGTATGTTGCAGGTTCTGATGAACCAGAAGGTAAACTATTAAAAGTAATTTATATATGTAAAATACAAATTTAAAGCGCCATATAATTTAAAATACTAAAAAGAACAAATTTATTCTCTCTCACAAACTTATTATATGTTCTCTGCCATTTTAAGTATGGTCATTTTAATTTTAGCAACTCAATTTTATTTTTTTCACTTGCTGGTTTCGGTAGCCATATTAATTTCATCCCATCATTTATAGTTGTAAAATACATTAACTGATCAAAGTCCATTTAGTAGTTTTCGATAGTCAATTAAACGCCTACATTACATTTAATTGAGTGCTTTTAAGATTAAAATATCCTGATATTAGAGCTTTGCTGCAGGGTGTAGAAAGTTCAAAAAGGAGCACATCTGAATTGGTAAAAATAATAATTATATTACTCAAGAAATAACATTTAGATTTTAAATTTTGATCTAGTGATTGCTATAATTTTTGGTTGAATAATTGCAGAGCAATGACGATGTATGTTCGATGTTGAATTGGGATGGAAACTGTGAAGTTGTTGCCAATGGGAGGGTGTTGTCCAGGGACCCAACTGCGGTTGTCAATGGCATTCGTCTTGGACCAAATGCTGTGAGCGTTATTGTAGATATCGTGGACAAACCAGATACTTATTTATGGAGGCCTACACCTAAAATGACAGTATTAGCAGACGCTGTGAATAAGGTAGTAGCTTGGCCATCAACTTGCATTAAGATGGCGCTGCGAGTAAATTTGAACGACGTCAATACGGTAAATTTTACACTTCTCATACTAAACTGTTGAATTACACTTCTCATTGAAACATACTAAAGTTTTAGTTTTAGTTTTTAGATATTAGTACCCTAAATTAATCCATTTGTATATTTATTTGTTTGTTAAAATCTTAATAAAAATTTGAATAATTTTTTTATATTAACAGCACTGTCCACAATATTATGGTTGGAATTACACTTCTCATTTTATAACCTATGAATGAATTGCTAAGTAATTTGCTAAGTAGAAATTTATCTGTTTGTTAAAATAAACCATCTTTATATTTATTTGTTTGTTAAAATTACACTTCTCATTTTATAACCTGTGAATGATTTGCTAAGTAATTTGCTAAGTAGAAATTTATTTGTTTGTTAAAATAAACCATCTTTATATTTGTTTGTTTGTTAAAATTACACTTTTCATTTTTAGAGTAACAGCACTGTCCAAGACGACAAATGCAAGATTTATGGTTGGAATGAGGGTGAAGGGGTAGTTGCCGAAGGAAGAGTCTACTCCAGAGAGCCACAATATGTTGTTAATGGTATTCCGCTCGGTCCGTCTACCGTTGTGATTTCGATTGACAAAGTAATAAATAAAGATGCTTATTTGTGGCGACCCACATGTGATATGTCGTGCAATGGAGATGCAGTTGGTAGGAAAGTAGCATGGCCAAAATCAAAAGTTGAAGTTGATAAAGAAAATGTAAATGACAGTGTAAATTGTGCGACTTCTCCCATGAAATCTACACCCGTGGTCATGAAGAAATCAGAGCATGTAAGTATTAATTTTCAAAATTGAAGAAATTACCTGTATATGAAAGTTTATTTATTATGTGTATGTATATATTCTGCATAATAATCTCTTTTTTTCCAGCCAATTGCAAAGTTGACAAAAGATAGCAAATGCTAGTTGATCGATTTGGGTGGAACAAACGTAGTGGCTGAAGGAACCGTTGCATCAACTGATCCGATAATGATGGTCCATTGTCGTCCATTGGGACTTAATGCTGTAAAAGTTTGGGTTGATATTGTTAGAGATGCAAATGCAGATCTATGGAGACCAACATCGGCGTTGACGTGCATGGAAGATGCACTTGGCGTTCCCATAGCTTGGCCAATGGAAAAGGTCATTCTGATAACAAACTGAAAGGTATATAACTTGTTCATCATAAATGTTTTCAAACTTTGATTCTAATACCCTAACAATATTCCTAGATAATCGACTATAAAAATTAGTTATATTACTCAATAAATATTGGTGTAGAGCTAGAAAGTGATTGAATTGGTGATTGAATGTTGTCAGTTTGGCTGAGGTTGTTGATGGAGTTAGGCTAAAATTCAGTGAAGGGGGTACGGTTTAGGTCAAATAGTGGCAGGACTGTCAACTTGTCTTTAATTTTAACTTGGCATATTGTGGATTTTTTCCTATAGTATGAATGGGGAGGGGTTGTTGCAAGGCAGTTGATGGAAACTGTGTTGAAGTAGGGAAGTGATGCTTGTAGTAGACAGAACTATAATGACCGAGGTTGTTTGAACTGAAGCAGTTTGAAGGTGGAACAGTTCAAGTGAAGGTGAAGTTTTTAGAAGTAAGGGTGATATTGGTGGTAGGTTGTTTAAGGGATAGGGAGGGTTGTATTGTTTGTGATTGAGGAAGGAATGATTTTGACTTGGTGTTGTAGTGGCAGTTTGAGGAAGTTGTGATGATGGTTGTTATCAGGTTTGGGTGAGGTTATAGGGAGGAGGAAGTGTTGGCAGTGATGATCCAGAAGTCGGGGAACTGTCGGGGATGTTAGCAGTTTTGTGGTGGAGTTTTGGTGAAGTTGAGATGGTGGACAGTTTGGCTATTGTCGGATTTGGATATGTTGTGGAGTTAGAGTTTGTATTCAAGGGTTTGGTGTTGATATGTTGGCAGTGTGTTGTTTGGATGTAGGGTGGTATATGAAGCAAGTGTTAAAGAGGAGTGACTGGAAGATTGAAGGGGAGATTGCTGAGTGGTCGAAGTGTGGAGATGATTGAAGTGTGGTCGAAGTGCATTTGTACTGAACTATAGAGATATGCAATGCACGAAAGGTTAGGTTGCAGTAGGTATGTTGAGTGATCAGAGGAGTTGCGGTTAGGTTTCAGAAGCACGGTGGTTCGATTGTACCAGTGATGAAGAACAGGGAAGATGGACGAGTTGTTTGGCAGGTTCGAATTTATTTTTGGTTGTGTTGTGGGACGAGTTGTGGGTATGGTCGGAAGTTTGTATCAAATATGATTGTGAGGAAGTTTTGGTGGAGAAGTTGACTGTGTTGTGTTAGAAGTTGGTGTGAACAAGTAGTGTACAGGTAGAGGGAATGAAGGAAGGAAATGGGGATGTTATCAGGTGAACTTGCTGTTTTGAATGGAGTGCATGGTTGAAGAGGATGGTTGTCGTAAGGGAAGTGTATGAAAGAGGTTGGTTAGGCTGGTGGCTATTGTTGGAGATTTTGTGGAATGTTTGCAGTGGTAAGCAGTTTGGTCTGTAAGAGTTTAGTGGCAATGAAGGGATTGCAGTGGTGCGAGCTGCTGATTGTAAGTTGATGGCAGGGGCAGTTTGTTGTGATAAGAAGTTGTGGTAGCCGGAGGTGAATGCGAAGGAGTTTTGATTGTAGGTTAGTTGCCAAGTCGAGGATGCGTGGTTGTGATTGGGGAAGAGCAGGTGATGAAGTTCTTTGAGTCGTGGGATATGTTGTGGTGGATGTTGATAGTGGATGGAATAGAGTTTGTGTGGCTGAAGTGTTGAATTTATATAACCAATTTTAACACATTCACCGTGTACTAATAAAGGTTACTGGAGCCTGGTACAACTTTGATAGAAAAGTATATCCCTAGTTGATGTAACAGAACCAGTTTTAACACCTTCAGTGTACTCACTGGGTAGCCTGATAAGCTATCACATTATCAACAACATATTGTTCTAGCAATAATGCAATACTTTGGTAAATTAACTACCAGCTTGTATTCAACATCCACCAACATAGTGAAACTGCGTTGCCCCAACTGTAGGTGCTATGAGCCAACAGGGTCGCGTTGCTCGCTACAACTAAGGCAAACACATGTTCATTCTTTAACATATCAAAACCCCTAGTAGTTAGTTAAATATCATTCTACACTTAAGCACTGAATGGTCACAATCTGCCACATGATAAAGACATTTATCTTTTTCATAAGTTCATCTGCTAATGTGCAAGTCTAGTGCACTGACTTCACAAATATGATGTAAAAGTTGTTGGACGATTACAATGTGCTCACATCAGTGGTTAATACGCAGAGGCATATTTGTTTGAAGTATTATAGTCTAAGGACTTCTATATTTGTCCATTTTTGATCTTTGATACCTTCACCTCACAAATATTTAGTAACATGATTATTATTGTTTACAGGTAGATAAACGTTTGTGAAGAATTCAAGCAGCAGCACTGGTTTTTGGTATGGTAGCAGCACATGTATGTAGTTAGGTTGATTAAAACTGTTATGAAACTAGTATGTATGGTAGCAGCACTACTTTAGCTGCATGTACTATTATGAAACTGTTTATGGTAGTTTGGTTGTGTAAACGTATGGTTAACCTTTTGTCTTGACACTAATGTTATGATATAGTGGTGATTATGTAATTGCTTTTGTTTGTGTTATTGTGGTTCATTGAATGTGTTATTTTTGAATGTGTATATGTTTATATATTACGTTATTGTATAAGTTTTGAAGTAATTGAATTGGAGGTGAAATCAGATGTAGTCGTGGAACAGTAGACAATAAAATCGAAACATACGGTGGCGGAGAAAAATCGCCACCAAAAATATTTTTTTGTAGCGTTTAAAAAGAGCTACAGAATCAGCAATTATAGTAACTCAAATAATCTCCATGGCGTTCAATAAACGCTGCAAAAAATAATAATAAGTGCAACAAAAAAATAAGATAGTAAACGGCACCTTTTCGGTGGCGTTTCTTAAACGTTGTAAAAAAGATCTTTAGTAACGTTTAAAAAACGCTGCCAAAAATTCATTTATAGTGGCGTTAAAATAAATGCAACAAAAAATCATGGATTTTTAGTCGCATGTTTTCTAGCGGCGTTTATCAAAACCCCACCAAAACTTTTTGTAGCGTTTTTTGTGCGCCACTAAAAATCAAATTTCTTGTCATAATGTCGAGCTCGGTACCTTTTTCCCTTATATCATAATATTAGCGCTACTTGTATAATAAGAACTTCAAACTTTTTGATGTGAAAAATACACAAATATTTTCTATCTATGAAAATCGTTTAGGTAAAGGTATGTAACAACTTACTTTAATTCACCTAAATATATATGTGGAACAAAATGGCTTGCATGGTTATCAAAATTTGTACAAGGTGATAATTCAAATAGTTCCAATCAACTTATTCTGAAAATTATATTATTATTATTATTATTATTATTATTATTTTTATTATTCTTATCAGTAAAACTCAATTAATTTAATTATATTATTATTATTAATTTACTTGGTGGGATGATTAAATTATTTCCACTAGTTGTGCATATTAAGGATCCTTAATTTACATGCACAACTAAGTTAATTATTATTAATTAATCCCAACAAGTAAATTATTAACCAAGCTAAGTTAAGGATCCGAGTGTGCACTTAATTCCTGGAAAAGCTTCCTAGATCTCTTTGGAAATTTTGCCATTAACCCCAGCCACCTCGACCAAGGACTTGACACCTTCAAAATGATCAGCGACTCTTCTATAACGACTTTAGCAACTGCATTAGAATTATCTTCTAGACCCTTCTACAAAAATACAACTGTGATCAGAACCACGCATATAAAAAACTAATAGCTAAATAAATAGAATTCACAAATTAATAAACATTGCCTAAAATGATTTTTCAATTGTAACCTGCTAATATCCAATTTAAATCTATTCAGTAGCCTGAGCGCTCTAAATTTGTAAACAGAAACAGGGCTAAATTTTATAGAAAATACTACCTAAAAGAATTATCAGCTAAAGGAAATCAAAGATGATGTGACAGAATTTATAAATATGCATATATAATAAATAGGTTAGACAAATTAATGCAAATAGAACAACTAATCAAACTCAACGACAACAAAGATATGGAAAACTACAAGAAGGTAAAATTTAAATGAGGAAGTAAACTGAAATATTCTCAAAACAATCTGATAATATTGCAACATCCCAAACCAATGCATGCTTATTTTTAAACAATATACCTTCTCAACAATATATGTTCTAGTATATTTTTATCAATCAGCCACGTGAAGGAGCAACAAAAAATGAATATATACAAGCTTAAGTAGTAGCTCGCTTGCATAAACTATTGTGCACAAACTACTTGCATTCTGATAGTTGTTGCAGTTGTATTGGGAAGTAAAGCATGAAACTGCAGCTGAAGCGATGTAGCTAAAGCCTGGATGGAAAGCATATAGGAGCAATGAGATGGCCCTAAAAAAAGAAGCATTATGTGTACATGAATGATTTACTGCAATAGTGCAATATGCCTTGCTGAGTAAAAATCAAACAAACACTCAACAAAACTTTGTTGATCAAAAAACTAAAGTGAAATAGGGATGAAGTATGGATTATTTCCAGTAAATTTTCTACTAGTATAGAAACAGCAAATGTATTTTGTATAAAGCAAGATCTGAGCCCAATTTCCATTTGCGGTCATTGTAATCACAAGGGTAATGAGAATAAAAGGTAAAACATTTAGTAATAATTCAACCTACAAATTAAAAAGAAAATTACCTGATATGTGGATTTTGGAAATCCATAAAAATCGTAGATAGTATCAAAAGGTCTGTTTCAGCTGTAAATGTTTGTTCAGAAGTTTCCCAGTGCGCTAAGACAACTAGAATTCCTTTTGATTTTTCAGATGACACTTTGGATTTCAAAGATGCAAAGAAATGCATATTAGGAAAGCTCTCATCGATTGGTAGGGTAGGTGGTCCATGAGATACAAAAAGTGTATCCATGAAACTTGAGTTAAATGCTAAAATTGAAACGAAAATTGATCATGGTAAAAGAGAGTAAAAATGATTGATCGCGGAAGAACAGATTGACATTTGTGGAATGCTATTGACAGCTACCATGTTTTCTATCAAGATTGTTATATAATGATTGTTAGTAATGCTTATTATATAATGACAAGAATTTACTATATTACAATTGAGTTTACTATATCATGTCATTTCAATTACTCACTGTTCTGAATATACATGCACTATATCACAACAGACATTTTATTGAAAGAGATTCAAACTAATGATATTTGTGAGTTGATGATGTCATTACAATCCCTTTGCAAATATGAATGTATTACTGGAACAAGCCATACTTAAAGTGCTAACCTATTAACAAAGAAATTGCATTGAAGCAATCAGAAATGTAACCACTATTTGGATAAACAAAAAAGAATTACCATTTGAGAACTTCGGAAAGAACATTATCACTAGCAGCTTCAACTAGCTTATATATGTACTAGTGCTTTAACTTGTTTTAATTATGTATTAGTAAACCTATATCATAACAAAAAATAATTATTATATATGATTTAGAAAGCACAAATTTGTTGATTAGAGTCAAGCACGATGTTTTCATCAATAAATGCTCCTCAAATTAAAGACAGACATAGAAATAACATATTTTAGCAATATAAAATATCCAAAATTACTAACCTTTTTGGCCTAGATTAGTTAATTAATCACTTCTCTGAAATTCTACCACTCAATTACTAAAATCCTACATCTTAACTGCTGTTTGCATTACCAATTCCGAAACCATGTTTACCAAAAGGCTCATGGAGCCATACTAATTGATCCCTAAACCTAATCAAATGAACAAAATTTGATCTTGCATCCATTTGATAAGACTCATAAATGTTTCTATACCTTTATCCTAACCTATTGAAAATGGAAACCATGAAGAACCAAAATCATTGGAAACCCAATTCAAAATATTTAGGTGTTATAGGAGTCTAATTCAACTAATATATTAATCATGATGCAAAATCCACATTGAGAGAGAATTCCATTAATTATACAGACTGAGTAAAATTCAAAATATTAATTACAGTGGATAAACATGTACTACATACCTTCTATAATTTTCCTTCAAGCCTTTGCAATTCCAAGGGTGGATGGACATAAAGTGTCACAAGGTCTATTTGAATTTTAGATAAATAAAGAAGGATCACACAATGTAGGAATTCATAGTTAAAAGACTAAAAGTAATTTATGTAAACCATGATTAAAAAAGTGTATCAAAGAAAATGCATTCGTTTGGAAATTTTTCGCCAGCCTCCATTGATTATGTGCTCACAATGAATGAAGGAATTTAAACTATGCAACATCTAAAAATCTGAATCATTTCACTCAGGCTGTATCTCTTTCACCAACTCTATTCATACGTCATTGGACCTGGGCAAAGCTTTTCCAGTATATTCGATTATGGCTTTCATCATCCTTTAGCATCTGATTTCAAGCTAAGCCAAACTCAAGCACCAATTCATCAACGCACAAACTCGCATAGCCTGAAAATTAGGCAATTTAAAACTTAGGAGCTAATGAGGATTTTCCCTTTGTGAAAATTATTGTCATCAATTTTTTACAGGTTCTGAAATGTGTTTGTCTATTGTTATAGCAAGTGTCATTTGCGGCTAGCTGCTTTTATTTTGGTAACCAAGGGCATTAAGCAATGGAGATGGTGTGAAAGTTAATAACAATGGGTACAAAATAGTAATGGCATCTAGAAAAAGAATCAGCTAAATAATTGTCTTCACCATCATTATGCTTGACCGAGCAATCAAATCCATGAACATACTAATACAAGAATAAAGAGTCCACTTGTTTCGAGATGGATGTAGATACAAGAATGAAGATAGAAGATGAAATAAGGCAATTGTAAAATCTCTAAACAACCATAGAATCAGAGAGCAAAGAACAACAAATTTTATGTCATTGCAAGATTACATACTATTATTCTCTTCTAGAAGAAATTTATGATAACAATTTTTTTTATCTTTTGAAATTTGTATTTAGACACGCTGCTTTCAAAGCTCGTTTTTTCTGAAACAAGATCTATCTCGGAGAGTTTGCTTTCATATAAACAACAAAGTAAGATATGAACAATATACATATATAATTTCAAGAGCGCAGTTAGTCAAAAACATCCAGTACATTACTGTAACAATGTTAACTTTAATTTGAATACTTTTTTGCATCAAATTTTCCAGTTTATAATCTTTATTTATAAATATTAAAAATAAAGCTAAAATCTAAACGTATTTTATGAAAAAAAAGGAAATAAAAACTAAATTCCAATTCTTTAGCAACTGAAATCTCATCGAACCACTGTAACAATGTAAAACTGAATTCGTATGTAACCGTATAAATGAGGATAATAATTTCACAAAGGGAAAATTGCTTAATTTTCATGCTATAAAATTATTATTCTCATTTCACAAACTCGCACAACCTATAAAATTGCTGAATTTTCGCAAAGGAAAAATTGATGAAAATACCTAGGCTTTGAATTATTCGATGAAAATTGCTTAAGAAATTTTCCATATCCAGCTCCTCAAGGTGATTTTCCACGTTGGAACGATGTTGAAGAAGCCCTTGAATCAGGCGAAAGAGTCGACGACAAAGTGGATCAAAGAGAATTCTTTCTAAGTTTTTTCTTTAGGATTATAAAAATGTTTAAGCGTTGTGAGGGAGAAAAACGCGGCCGAAATAAAATTTCCCCCAAATTTTATAGAAGTATAGGCGGGATAAGTTTGTTACATTTATTTTTGATAAGGCGTTGATTTTTTCTAACATGGGAGAGTGAAAGTATTTTTCGTTACGTTTATAATATAGCTGAAATATTATTAGCTGCACTTACAATTAAACGCCACAAATTTCTGCAACCAAAGGCTGATTTTCTTGTAGTGAGGCTTTGTCATGCGTAAGACCAAAAGTAAGTTTACACACAGAAAGGAATGCATAAGGATGAGTTAAGTTATTGGTGAGTCCGCAAGATCATTTGGTTCAAAGTGACCCAGCAACAGTAAGTTTCGAACAGACTGTTTAGTTGTTTTCTAATAGTATGTTAGGAAATTTGATATAACTGATAGGCTCGAATCAGCCATAGGTTCATAGATACCCTGAGAAAACTATAATGTTTGGATAGATAGTTCACTGATTTAGATAGCTTGGTCAAGATTACCCATATTGCCTGAATGCATATTGTTGTTTCTATTGTCAATTTTAACTATTATGGTTGCAGAAGTTTGATATACAAAAGATATATTTTAAAAAGAATATTAGTGAGGGGAAAACTTGTTCTGCTAGCAACATGGTGTCACTAGATATCCATAAATCGAGATGACAAATTATTATTCACACCAAGCTTTTCGTCTGACTCGAAGTTTATGTTTTTTTCTTAAATTCTCCGGTGCTCAAAATTTGATTTGAGTAGCTCGAGAGTAAGGGTTTATAGGTTAAGTAGGTTTTGGCAAATAAAGCTTTCGGAGACGTGCTGGAGGCAAAGCTAGCTATTTTGGAGTTTATCTTTATATATTATTTATTCGATGTGTTGAAGTTATTTTAATGAAATGTATGTAAATTCAAATCTTATAACTTCCTATTAGTAACTCTGATCAAATAAGGAGGCATCTTCAAATGTCGCACTTGGAGTATTTCGTAATAACTATATTTTATCTAAACTTTGGAATTGTCTAGGATTATGTATTGAATATGAAATTATGTCTTTGAAATGAAATGTGAAAGTTTTTTTGAAATTGTGTGTAACAAGTTTTGAAAACATAATCCAAATGAATTAGAGAATAAGATTGGGGTATGGGATAACACTATAATAATGTATTTGCATTTGTTGTATATAAGTATACTCTTTATCTCTATTTTTCCTCGCTCTTAGACCATTTTTCCATATCTTACTAAGTTTTTAATGCAGATAAGGATGTAAGATATGGAGGACGGAAACCGAAGAGTGAATCTTGGTGGAGGAAGCACCACTACCAATGGAAATGTCAGGCCCAATACTAGATGGAATCCGAGTAGACAAACAGCTGCAAACGGGGGTGCAAGAACACCATCAGTTTATATAGGAGCAAGGTATCAAATTTTTGTCAACATGATGCATGCAGAAGCTGGTGCTAGTTAATTTGAGGAAACACTAAAGGAGTGGATCGTGAAGTTCCAGATGTCAACAACTATGCTGTACTTAGTAGAGATTACACAAGGCTTGGAGGGAAGCCATTCATCGGAACGTAGGATGCAGTTAAAGCGATGAATTAGTTGCTTCGTTGTGAAAGGATTTTTGTTGATCTTGGTTTGAATGACAAACAGAAGATGAGATTGGCGTCCAAGCAACTACAAGTGGCTGCGTTGTGTTGGTGGAATAGTGTGACTACTGAGATAGTAAAGGAAAATTTGACTTGGGTAGAGTTTAGAAGGAGGTTCAAAGAGAGGTTTATATCAGAAATTTCCAAGTCAACTTTGCTTAGAAAGCTTGCTGATTTAGTGGAAGAACACATGACTTTGCTAGAATATACAATCAAGTTGGAGGAGTTATCCAGATATGGGTATGTTATAGTGGATACTTTGATTAAGAGAAACAAAAGGTTTATCCATGTATTGAGACCAGAGCTTATGAGAACAACCTTGCCACACTTCAGGGATCCATGTGACGTGGTAGTGGGTATGGCTTTAAGGAATGAAGAGATGCTTTCTTTGTTCAATAAAGACAAGCCAATAGAGTCAGAGTGTACATCATCAGAAGAGGAAGTTCTTCCAAAAAAGGGAGCTTAAATGGGCGTAAATGCTAAGAAAGGAAAAGCAAGTGTTGTGTGTTACAGATGTGACAAGAAAGGGCATTTTGCGAATAGGTGTCATTCAGGGAATGGAAAGACAATCATTAGAAGACAGAACATTAAGTGTTTTAATTATGACCAGATCCGACATTACAAGAATAAGTGCAAGGAACCAGCTAAGGTTGCGAAAGGGGAAGTGTTTTCTTGGGAACTTGCTATGCAATGACCCAAATTTTGACTAACATTATTTAGAACATTTAATTGGATAAATTAAATGAAATAATGTAGATAGTTAATTGATTGAGATATGTTAATTAAGAAGGAGTTGTACCTTAATGAATGTATTAGCAAAAGAGATTTAAATAAGTAGGAGGAATAATGGAAAGAGTAAAATGGGAATAGCATTTGTTCCTATACCCTGAACCCTTCAATTTTTCATTCCTCGTTCATTTTAACTTTCAAAAACAAAACTAAAACGTTAAAGAACTCAGCCGGCCACCATTAAGATAGTTCAAGGAGAAGAAAAGCTAGGATTCAAGTAGAAAGCTTGAGCAAATCAATCTAAAGGTAAATCTCAATCGTCTTAACACAAAGCCAAGGTGAAAAATTAGTTTACATTTTTATTTTTATGAATGATTTCATTTAAAGATAAACCCATTTTCTTTCGCAAGTATATGCTATGTTACAGTGATTTAATGATTATATGCTTTAAGTTGATGATTTCTAGAGATTTAATAAGAATTTTATGATATGCTTAGATTAGAAAACTTATTATATGACATCCGATTGACTTGATATTTACATATGATATGAGAATCATTATTTTAGTAGTGGGTTTTAGGTTTTATAATTTTCCAAGTTAATATCGATTTATGGTGAATTTTCTAATTTTATAAAATGATTAATTCATTTTTAAAAATTTTAAATGGAAAAAATATATTTTAAGGCCCAAAAGTTTGGATGGGGAAGAGAATGGTTAGTTTGATTTAAATCGATTTTTGGGGATTTTTCCTAAGTGCTTAATTATGGTTAATAAATTATTTAAGTTGAAGGGCTTAAATGTTTTAATCATTTTAAGAAGAAGAATGGGTTATTTGCTAAAATGTTTTCAATTGTTCAATGCTGAGTTCAGCAGCTTTTTAAAAAAGAATCTGGTAAAGTATTGGCAACCAATCATATTTTGGCAAATTATATAAGTTGTGAAAGTTAATTTGTTACTCGAAAAATTCACCTTCCCCTTAAGTCAGAAGATCTCGAACAAAAAACAGAAGGAAAAGAATTTAGATTAGACCTTCCGAAGAGGTCGAAGGGATGCTGTTAACAATATGAAGCGGCTCAAGACCTTTCACAGAAGACGGAGGGTATTATTCCACAATACCCAAGAAGCTCTTACCCTCCGAAGGAGGCAAAGAAGTCAAGACAAGGGCATGCAACCCAATAATAACCTTTCCGAAAGCATAATAAGCCTTTTGGGCCGGTCGAAACACCTATTGAAATACCTTTCGACGGTGCCGAAGGGTCTATGATGAAGGCAACATTCACATGTCAGCAAAGAACGTAAGACAACCTTCCGACAACGTTCAAGGAAAGCTCAGCTCTCGGCAACTTCGAAGTAAAAAGCGACCTTCCGACAAAGTCGAAGGGTTCACAATAGCCAAGAACACTCCGGCATCGTTGAAGGGTTCACATATAGTATAAATGACAAACCTTCTAGTAAGGGCAAAAGGTTCATAAAAACAAATAGAAGAAAAGACCCATTGGCAGCGCTCGAGAATCCATGATGACATGTGAAAGGAAAACCTTTCAATGAAGTCTAAAGGTTAGCAACTGTATATAAGAAGGGAACCTTCGACCCAGCCGAAGGCACAGGGACAGAAGCATGACCGCCGGCCTCTATAAATAAGACCTAAGGGTCCTGTTTCAGGGCGGATTTTTCCTCATTATAATCTTGTAACTTCTAAAATCATAGCTCTGTAACCCTAATTGGGTAGTGATTTGGGGAAATTAATAAAAAGTGAAGTCTATTCATGGATCAGAGGGAAGTCTTAAGTTTTGTATATTTACTTTACAGTTTACCTTAATCTTTGCAGGCTTAATTCCAATTTTTAGGTGCAGCTCCTCCGAAAGGTTCTTATCAAAAGATAATGATATTCCCTCTTGGACAATCTTTATAACCCTCCGAAGACCTTTAGCTTGCCACCTAAACCCTTTGGCCAGAAGGGAAGATTACTTGATTCAACATTCATAAAACCTTTCAGAATCATAAAATCTCTGGATCGAACCTTTCAACAAAAGTCATAACCTGTCATATCCTGACAACCTTAGCAACCCTCTAGACCCCAAAAAGCTATTTACCTAACCTTTCGGCAAGGATCCAGGCCAACTCTCTATATAAGGTAAACTAAGGAAATTCAATCCTGGTCAAGGAAATAGCTTTCGGGAAAAGTCTTATAAAGGTACATATAAATCGGAGATCATTCTACATTAACTCAGCAAGGCCGAAGGTCTCTTTAAATCTTGTACCTAGGCCTCCTTGACCACATCGAAAGGCCAGGTTCAAAGTCTAGTCCCAAGCAGAGATATATATATAATTCTAAAGATTATCAACCTCCCGGTATAGTTCAGCTCAATCCCATTAGTTCGAGTAACTCTGGGTTATTAACCAGACACTCATTGATCTTCTAAGAGATTTTACTTTCCATCATTTCCCAATAAATTTGTCTACTAGGTTTCTCTGGGGTGTTGAACATAAATTTGGTTAACATTTTTGGAGCTGGAATTACATTTAAAGCAGTTATCAATTACCTTAAATTAATACTATCACATTCAATTCTAGTTATTTCTTATTATTAAATCTTAATTTTTTAATTTTTCATAACATCAAACTGAAAAACTTATTTAATTTAATTATCGAAAATTACGGGTCATTACACTCTCCCCCACTCAAAACTTTTCGTCCTCGAAAAGGTAAAGAAGCAATTAAGAAACTAATATATCTTATTCAAAATATTAAATTTATAAACAATTAATTTACATAATTAAATAGTTTAAATAAAATATATCAATTTATAAACAATTAAATCCTTTTATATTTAAGTTAATAAAAGTTTGAAAAACATTTCACATAATCTTTCTAAGTCAAAAATTCATAGAAAATTTCGGCAGAGTCTCCTTTATACGGAGAGGTTTGGGAGAAAACATAATATCAATAACAACAATATATCACATATTTTTGAAAATAAAATATCCCAAACCACGGGAAAAACAATATAATATCGCTAGAAAACCGTAATCCGAAAACGTACCTATTTGTCGGGCAAACAAACGCTTATTAAAGAAGTAGCAATTGCTTCCATAACCTATATTTCACTTATATAATCCAAAGAAGTTAATAATTATGTAAAAGAGGAATATTACATTGTTTCAACTAATAACAACAAAACAATCACAACATAACAACAATCATTTGCAAACAAACAGTACAAACATCGTTTTTAACAAAGAAAATAATTATCCATCTGAAACAACCAAAACAAATGGTTTGTTTGGGTTCAGAACTTCTAATCATATAAATGATAAATAAACTATGAAGCAAACCATAGACTCAACAGTCGTAGATAAAACTTTACAGATCATTTATACATCTCTATACAAAATAGAAGTATCCTTTCCCAACCAATCCATAAGCCAAACAAACAATAATTTCAATGTTATTTAAGTTTGTTTCACATCATTTACTATTCTTTTCTCATTCATATAATGCTTATTTTCATTAATTTACATTCATTCTTACTTACAAAAGTTCAGTTCTCATTTATTCCTACAATGCCATTTTTCTTTCATTTTATTACTTTACATTCATTGCTTAAATAAGTTATTTCTATTTCAATTATTGGATTATCCATTATTAGGTAAGTTTCTTTACAATTTAATTCACCATTAATAAAAAAATTTCACATTCATTCTTCCATATATGGTATTATTGATTATTAAATCCATTTTCAAATCATTTCAATGTATTCTGATGTCGTAATCATTCAATTAACATAGTACTCACTTTAATAATAAATGACTTCAACATTAACTTAAGTTTATAATCCATTACTTACATCATTCACTTCTCTATTTTATTTAATTAGTAACATCTCAAATTATTAACTTAAGTTTATAACAATTTATAGCATCAGAATTCTTATTTATAGAAGTAATTCCATTGAACACTTCCATTATTTAAATTTCACTTGTATAATATTCTATTACCATTCTAATTAACATTTCAACTTTAAAATATTTTGGTAATTTATATATATATATATATATATATATATGTGTGTGTGTGTGTGTGTGTGTGTGTGTGTGTGTCTTTTAGAATGCAATTGAATGCTACACAAGCTTATCTTATTCATTTAGTAAATAAAATGTTCAATAGTTACATCTTCTTATTTTCCTCATATCTACCAGTTACAAATTTTCAAATTTCTTACAAATTTCATTAATCACTTAGCTTCCAATTTCTCTCATTTTCCGTTTTAGAAGTTTCCAATTATTAAAGTAGTTAAAATTTCATTTTGTTACAATAACTAAAAGTTACCAATTAGCAGAAAGTTTAAAAAAAAAACTAAACTCCGGGTTACCTTTTAAATCAATTTAAAATACCATACATATAATTATATCCATCATATATATCCAAATCATATTAAGAAATTAAAATTCAGATTTGCTTATCAAAACAAATGTGTAGTAAAACTACTACAGCAGTCTTCCCGCTTTGAAACTCGTAAATGAACGTCGATGATGCATGCACTCATCACCGAAATTATTTTCCAACGACAGAGAGGGGAGTACAAAACTTATTTCTTCAAAATCTTTTAGAACATTTCTTTCAAATCATATTGAAATATTTATATCAGAAAATACTTCCAAACAATACTAATATCATATTCCAAAATCTTTCAAAAGCAATTTTCAAAAATCCCGAAACCTAAGTTCTCAAATTTTCAATTTATATTTATTTTATTTACAATCTCATTTTTTTCCAACCAATATTTATAAATTTCACTACCTAACAAACAAATATATTACAACCAACTATATCATTTATAAAATTATTCTTTTATATACAAAATATGTGCCAGGTAAAATTATTTCATTTACCTATATTTCAAAACCAATATTGTGTCGGTTTGCCCTATTAAGTGTTTTGAAATTCCTATCGATGCTATAGCGTCCTATGTACCGACCAGAATTTATAAATACAAAACAGAACAAATTAACACAATACAAAATCTTTTATAACACTAACAAATATGCTCTCTCATATATATATACACTCAACGACTCATTCTAGGGTATTACTACCATATTTAATATGAGTCAGACCCCACAAAGCTAAGGTTATCGCTAAACCTGGCTCTAATGCCAAATGTATCAACCCATCTTTTTGGACGGTATAAATCGGCAATAAACATCACATGTCAAACTCATTGTTATGCGGTAAATAAGAAAAAAAAGCAAGGAAAGAAAGAAAACAAATACAGAATCTCGTAGCGGAATGAAAAAATATAATAATCAAATAAACAGTTCATGAAGCTGTTTACAAATAACATTTGGTTATGCTTTTACAATACGGATCAGAGTTACATACAACAAGAATAAATAAATAAATGCAGTGGAATAAAATGATGCAGTGGGATAAATGTAATAAATAATAATACTACAAAATCTTCATCTTCGTCCTCCAGAAAGCAGTCTTCGATACATTGAAAAGCTCAGACTGACCCGAGCAGATTGAAAATACAAAATACTCGAGTCAGAACTAAAAGATCTTATGTAAGTTAAATCAATAGTAAAAAATGTGAGTGTGACAGCGTCGGAGATGTTTACGGGGTTTGACATCTCTTATCCACTGTCAACGTGAGTGCGATAACTTAAGAGATGTTCGGGATTTACATCTCCTAAGGATCCGTTAAACTATCTACATACATAGTACAATATGCTATTATAATGGTGTCTACAGTAAAGTAAAGTATTAAAATAGCGTTAAGGCGTTACCTATATCCCCCTTAACACATTTTATATAATGTCGTAGTCTATACAGTATTGTAAACTCCACCCGTAGGTAGGCTATCAGGGAGCACTCCATAGGTAAGACACAAAACAAACTCGTAGAAGGCACGATAGGGCATGTGAACACGGCACTTGAGGCAATGCCAGGGTAAATATATCGATTGCGGATCCGGACTGGTGGTAACGCATAGCAGCTACTACCGCCCACCTCGGAACACACTCCCATTATCAAAATCAAGGGTGGCCACTAAATCATCACAAATTCATAATATGGTATCGAAGAAATGTGTCCGATGGGAGAAATGACCTCACTTAACCCGGCATGGCTACTGTTTTAGTCACATCTAAGCTGACTCACGGGAGTCAGGGTCACGTAAATCCTCATACAGATTCATTCGCCAAATCATCCTACTTCATTTCTAGAATCTCCACCACGTACATAGTTGTTAAAGTGGTTTTCGGTATTGGAAGAGAGTATGACAATATCCGATCCCGGTCTCTTTAACAACCAAACGCTTATTTCACACCGGATGGTTCTTTTAAATTTCCAAATTTGTTTCATAATTGATATCAAAATATCATATTCTCAAAACCATATCACTTTCAAAACCATATTCACTTTCAAAATCTTATTCACTTTCAAAATCATATTCACTTCTGAAATTATATTCACTTTTGAAATTATCGATAAGATAGGTTAATTTAAATCCTCGTTCCAAAATCATCATATTTACTCAAATATTTCATTTCACAAAAGAGTATCAATTTCAAATCCCAACTTAGGTTGTATCATCATCAAGGATTTAAATATAAATACTTCCACTTTTCACAGTCAGAAATTTTAGAAAATAGATTAGATAATCATAAATAGTTTTTAAAAATAGTTTAAAATAATTAAAATACTCTAAAATAGTTTAAACTAGATTAAAATAGTTTAAATAGTTAAAATAGTTTAAATAGATTTAAATTAGATTAAATTAGATTTAAGATGATTAAAATAGATTTAAAATAAATTAAATAGATTTAAATTATATTAAATAGATTTAAAATAATTTAAATGGTTTTAAATTAGATTAAATGAATTTAAAATAGATTGAAATACTTTAATTATATTTAAAATAGATTAAAATAGTTTAATACAGTTTAATAAAGTTTAAATGATTTAAAATAGATTAAAATATATTAAATTAGATTAAATAAATTAAATTAGATTAAAATAGGTTAAATAGGTTAATCAGTTTAAAATAGGTTAAATAGGTTAAAATAAATTAAATAGTTTAAATTGATTAAGTTGGTTTAAAATAGATTAACTTATTTTAATAGTTGAAAAGATTAAAATTAGAATTTAAAAGAACATTTACAGTTTATATTGAGATAATAAAATTTGAAATTAACATCATATTTAACCATTTCTTCTATTCTTACATTTCAATAACTTAATTTCGATAAATGTCGTTTATACTTCAATTTCAACTTCAGCATTTCAAGCAGAGATATATAGATAATTCTAAAGATTATCAACCTCCCGGTATAGTTCAGCTCAATTCCATTACTTCGAGTAACTCTGGGTTATTAACCAGACACTCATTGATCTTCTAAGAGATTTTACTTTCCATCATTTCCCAATAAATTTTTCTACTAGGATTCTCTGGGGTGGTGACCATAAATTTGGTTAACATTTTTGGAGCTGGAATTACATTTAAAGGAGTTATCAATTACCTTAAATTAATACTATCACATTCAATTCTAGTTATTTCTTATTATTAAATCTTAAATTTTTAATTTTTCATAACATCAAACTACAAAACTTATTTAATTTAATAAATTTAATTATCAAAAATTATGGGTCGTTACACTCTCCCCCACTCAAAACTTTTCGTCCTCGAAAAAGGAAAGAAGCAATTAAGAAATTAATATATCTTATTCAAAATATTAAATTTATAAACAATTAATTTACATAATTAAATATTTTAAATAAAATATATCAATTTATAAACAATTAAATCCTTTTATATTTAAGTTAATAAAAGTTTGAAAAACATTTCACATAATCTTTCTAAGTCAAAAATTCATAGAAAATTTCGGCAGAGTCTCCTTTATAAGGAGAGGTATGGGAGAAATAATAATATCAATAACAACAATATATCACATACTTTTGAAAATAAAATATCCCAAACCACGGGAAAAACAATATAATATCGCTAGAAAGCCGTAATCCGAAAACGTACCTATTTGTCGGGCAAACAAATGCTTATTAAAGCAGTAGCAATTGCTTCCATAACCTGTATTTCACATATATATAATCCAAAGAAGTTAATAATTATGTAAAAGAGAAATATTACATTGTTTCAACTAATAACAACAAAACAATCACAACATAACAACAATCATTTGCAAACAAACAGTACAAACATCGTTTTTAACAAAGAAAACAATTATCCATCCGTAACAACCAAAACAAATGGTTTGTTCGGGTTCAGAACTTCTAATCATATAAATGATAAATAAACTATGAAGCAAACCATACACTCAACAGTCGTAGATAAAACTTTACAGATCATTTATACATCTCTATACAAAATAGAAGTATCCTTTCCCAACCAATCCATAAGCCAAACAAACAATAATTTCAATGTTATTTAAGTTTGTTTCACACCATTTACTGTTCATTTCTCATTCATATAATGCTTATTTTCATTAATTTACATTCATTCTTACTTAAAAAAGTTCAGTTCTCATTTATTCCTACAATGCCATTTTTCTTTCATTTTATTACTTTACATTCATTGCTTAAATAAGTTATTTCTATTTCAATTATTGGATTATCCATTATTAGGTAAGTTTCTTTACAATTTAGTTCACCATTAATAGATTTTTTTTTCACATTCATTCTTCCATATATGGTATTATTGATTATTAAATCCATTTTTAAATCATTTCAATGTTTTCTGATGTCGTAATCATTCAATTAACATAGTACTCACTTTAATAATAAATGACTTCAGCATTAACTTAAGTTTATAATCCATTACTTACATCATTCACTTTTCTTTTTTATTTAATTAGTAACATCTCAAATTATTAACTTAAGTTTATAACAATTTATAACATCAGAATTCTTATTTATAGAAGTAATTCCATTGAACACTTCCGTTATTTAAATTTCACTTGTATAATATTCTATTACCATTCCAAGTAACATTTCAACTTTTAAATATTTTGGTAATATATATATATATATATATATATATATATATATATATCTTTTAGAATGCAATTGAATGCTACACAAGCTTATCTTATTCATTTAGTAAATAAAATGTTCAATAGTAACATCTTCTTATTTTCCTCATATCTACCAGTTACAAAATTTCAAATTTCTTACAAATTTCATTAATCACTTAGCTTCCAATTTCTCTCATTTTCCGTTTTAGAAGTTTCCAATTATTAAAGTATTTAAAATTTCATTTTATTACAATAACTAAAAGTAAGAAAGTTATGTGGTAAATAAGAAAAAAGGGAGGATTGTTATGTGGTAAATAAGAAAAAAAAGTAGGGAAAGAAAGAAAACAAATACAGAATCTCGCAGCGGAATAACAAAATATAATAATCAAATAAACAGTTCATGAAGCTGTTTGCAAATAACATTTGGTTATGCTTTTACAATACAGATCAGAGTTACATACAACAAGAATAAATAAATAAATGCAGCGGAATAAAATGATGCAGTGGGATAAATGTAATAAATGATAATACTACAAAATCTTCATCTTCGTCCTCCAGAAAGCAGTCTTCGATACATTGAAAAGATCAGACTAACCCGAGCAGATTGAAAATACAAAACACTCGAGTCAGAACTAAAAGATATTGTGTAAGTTAAATCAACAATAAATAAATGTGAGTGTGACAGCGTCAGAGATGTTTACGGGGTTTGACATCTCTTATCCACTGTCAACGCGAGTGCGATAAATTAAGAGATGTTCGGGATTTACATCTCCTAAGGATCCGTTAAACTATCTACATACGTAGTACAATACACTATTATAATAGTGTCTACAGTAAAGTATTAAAATAGCATTAAGGCGTTACCTATATCCCCCTTAACACATTTTATATAACGCCGTAGTCTATACACTACTGTAAACTCCACCCGTAGGTAGGCTATCAGGGAGCACGCCATAGGTAAGACACAAAACAAACTCGTTGAAGGCGCGATAGGGCATGTGAACACGGCACTTGAGGCAATGCCAGGGTAGATATACCGATTGAGGATTTGGACTGGTGCTAACGCATAGTAGCTACTACCGCTCTCCTCGGAACACACTCCCATAATCAAAATCAAGGGTGGCCACTAAATCATCACAAATTCATAATATAGTATCGAAGAAATGTCTCCGATAGGAGGAATGACCTCACTTAACCCGGCATGGCTCCTGTTTTAGTCACATCTAAGCTGACTCACGGGAGTTAGGGTCACGTAAATACCTCATACAGAATTGTTCGCCAAATCATCCTACTTCATTTCTAGAATCTCTACCACGTACATGGTTGTTAAAGTGGTTTTCGGTATTGGCGTAGAGTATGACAATATCCGATCTCGATCTCTTTAACAACCAAACGCTTATTTCACACCGGATGGTTCTTTTAAATTTCCAAAACCATTTCATAATTGATATCAAAATATCATATTCTCAAAACCATATCACTTTCGAAACCATATTTACTTTCAAAATCATATTCACTTTCAAAATCATCTTCACTTTCAAAATCATATTCACTTCCGAAATTATATTCACTTTTGAAATTATCGATAAGATAGGTTAATTTAAATCCTTGTTCCAAAACCATCATATTTACTCAAATATGTCATTTCACAAAAGAGTATCAATTTCAAATCCCAACATAGGTTGTATCATCATCAAGGATTTAAATATAAATACTTCCACTTTTCACAGTTTGAAATTTTAGAAAATAGTTTAGATAATCATAAATAGTTTTTAAAAATAGTTTAAAATAATTAAAATACTCTAAAACAGTTTTAAATGATTTAAAATAGTTTAAACTTGATTAAAATAGTTTAAATAGTTAAAATAGTTTGAATAGATTTAAATTAGACTAAATTAGATTTAAGATGATTTAAACAGATTTAAAATAAATTAAATAGATTTAAATTATATTAAATAGATTTAAAATAGTTTAAATGGTTTTAAATTAGATTAAATGAATTTAAAATAGATTAAAATAATTTAATTATATTTAAAATAAATTAAAATTGTTTTAAATAGATTAAAATAGTTTAATACAGTTTAATAAAGTGTAAATGATTTAAAATAGATTAAAATATATTAAATTAGATTAAATAAATTAAATTAGATTAAGATAGGTTAAATAGGTTAATCAGTTTAAAATAGGTTAAATAAATTTAAATAAATTAAATAGTTTAAATTGATTAAGTTGGTTTAAAATAGATTAACTTATTTTAATAGTTGAAAATATTAAAATTAGAATTTAAAAGAACATTTACAGTTTATATTGAGATAATAAATTTTGAAATTAACATCATATTTAACCATTTCTTCTATTCTTACATTTCAATAACTTAATTTCGATAAATGTCGTTTATTCACTCATTTACAACTTCAACATTTCAATTTAAACCAATGCCAATTTCAACATTTAAAACTCGGATTTCCGAAATAATTCAGTTGATACAAACCAAGTTTTCTTCAAAATATCATTTAACTAAATTCAAAATTTAAGAATTTAAAATCGTTTAATTTAACCAATCCGGTGTCCGTATATATAATTCTCTACCCTATGGTCAAGTGGTACGTATATTTATCATTTCAATCCGCAATTTAAAATTTTACGGTATATATCATTTCAACCCGAAATCTCAAAATTTGATTTCAAATATATGAAATCGCTTGAGTCTATCATTTCAACCCATAACGATTTCTCCCTAATCTATCAGATCGTTCGGGTATGTATCATTTCAACCCATAGGGAACTTGCAGTGTTATAACAATAGAAAATATAACATCCAGTCATCCATTATCAATCAATCAAACATCCATCACAATCATTGTAACAGCTTGAAATTTTCAACCATTCGCATCCATACATGTCGGATTTGAATTGCTCAAAATATCATATTGTTAATTTAAATTTGGCAAACATCAACATATACAGTAAATAAATAATCACAGAATCACAGACACAGAGTAATATAAAATAATGCAGCGGAATCAAAAGAATAGTAGTTCATGAAGCTACTATATATATATAACAGAGTTAAATAAGATACAACAGAGGTCTCGAATACATAGTGTCTCAATACAATAGTCAAATACAAGATCTGAATACATCACTGGAATCAACTGAATAACTGAAAGCATAATCGATTGATAGCTGGATCTCCAAGCGAAGCTCCAACTCCAAAGGTGAATCTCAAATGCCGGTACACTCAGTCTGAACCGAGCGTAAAGCAAAACACAAAACACTCGAGTCAGGATTAACATTCTTATACCAATAAATCCAACTCAAGTGAAATATCAACTGAAATACAAGTAACTCAAAGGATGTTTGGGATAACCATCCTCTAAGGATCCGTTAAACTATCTACTATGTAGTAATATACGTTATTATAATAATGTCTAAAGTAAAGTAAACTTACTTAAAAATAGCGTTAAGGCTTTACATTTTCCACCTTAACACATATATAGTGCCAATAGTCTATACAGTACCGTAGCATCTCCAGATCGGGAGGCTACCAAAGGATACTCCATAGGTACGACACAAATCAAACTCGTATAAGGCGCGCTAGGGTAGGTGACACGGCACAACTAGGCAATGCCAGGGTAGATATACCAATTATGCATCCGGACTTGTGGTAACGCATAACAGCCACTACCGCCCACCTCGAGCCACACTCCCAAAATATCAAAGGTGCGCACCAAAACAATCACAGAGTAATAGAATGGCATACGATGGAATGTGTCCGATCAGAGGAGCTACCTCATTGGCCCGGAATCGCTCCTGTTTAGCCACCTTATGCCAACTCACGGGAGTCGGGTCCACGTATATACCTTATATAGGATCATCGTCACCATCCTACTTCATTCTGGAATCTCCACCGCGTACACAGTTGTTAAAGTGGTTTTCGGTATCGACAGAGAGTATGCCCAGATCCGATCCCGGTCTCTTTAACAACCAATCGTTATGATAACACCGTGGTCATTTCAAAATAGTTTATACTTCAAAACCAAAATATCATTTTCATTTTAAAACCATATCAAAACGATATCATTTCACTTCAAAACCATATTAATACAATATCATTTCACTTCAAATAAATCCATTTCCAAAATCATATCACTTTCCAAAGTTATATCGCTTTCGAAATCATAAGTCTTTTAAAATCAAAACACTTTGGAAATCAAAACCTTGAAATTCATAATGCTTTGAAATCATAACAATTTGGAATCCATAACACTTTCCTCTTAAACAGTTTAGATATTAAAATTAGTATATATAGTAAAATAGTTTGTAACAACCCGCATATTTATCGATTTTATATTTAAAGCTTTTATTTAAATATTTTATCGTTAGTCGGATGTTAGTCCGAAAAGCTACTTTTTGCATACGGTCAAATTAGGACTCGAGACCACCTCCATTGAGTTCAAAATGACGTTTGCGATCTTTTTGAGTGTAAACTTCGATATGTTTGGAGATAGTGAAATTTTCGTCACTTTTCCCGCTTGTGACTTTGGTTGGGACTGCACCTTCTTAATTCAGCCCAACCCTCTTCCTCACTTTATCAAACACTTCTAGATTTGTCAAAAATGGTTGTGAGAAAGAGAAATTAAAACTCCAAACTCAAATTCTATTTCAAATCCGAGATTCAACTCCAAATTCAAGTAGAAGATAGTGGGTTCAAGCTTTGGATTGCTTCTCCTTGCTTCCAAGCTTTATCTTCATCCATTTTAGTGAAAAGGTGAGATTTTTGATCTCACATCTTGCCTATAATCGTCATTGGACTGTTGGGAATGATTCCTCATCACTTTAGCATGCTCGTTTGCATTTGGTTTGGATTGAATTGGCGAAAAACTCCTATTTTTAGCATTTTTGGTGAGTTCCAGCCCTTAGGTCGTTCTGCCCAGGTTAAGTCGCCCAGGCTGCTAGCTCACGCGCGTTGAAAAGTCACCGCCTTCTTAGGTCGTTCAGGAGTTAAAGGCTTAGGTCGTTCACGAGTTAAAGGCTTAGGTCGTTCACGAGTTAAAGGCTTAGGTCGTTCACGAGTTAAAGGCTTAGGTCGTTCACGAGTTAACTCCTTGGGTCGTTTAAGGCTTAGGTCTTAGGTCGTTTGGCTTAATCACTCACCGTACTGTTAGGTCGTAAGACCTTTTTCCTTAGGTCGTAAGACCTTAGGTCGTGCACCTTTAGGTCGCGAACTTCTTTAGGTCGCCTGACCTTGTTTCCTGTTAGGTCGCGTGACCCTGTTTTCGATCTTAGGTTGTTTCATCTTAGGTCGCTGGACCATAAGTCGCTCGCCACTTCTTTTCCATAAGTCGTTCACGAGTCAAGTGTTAGGTCGTCTCCGACCTAACGTCCCTCGTCACTTTAGGTCGTAGCTCGTAAGTCGCTCGACCATTTCCACTAGGTCGTCTCCGACCTATCCTCCAGTTAAGTCGTTCGACCCTCTAGGTCGTTCGAGTTAGGTCGTTGGACCATTCACCTTAGGTCGCTCGACTACTAAGTCGACCTAGTTTACCTCGTAGGTCGTCTCCGACCTAAGCCCCACTAGGTCGCGCCACTTAGGTCTTGGGATTGATTTCTTTGGACTTTACTCACGTCTTTGAACGTGAATTGTTGTGATTCGATTTGTTTCAACAATCGTTTTGTGACTTGTCACTTTAAAGATATGAAGGTTTCAATACTAGTAGTAAATATCAAAACTCTTTCATCAAAGCGATTTCAACACTATTTTAAATATCAAAAGTTCGTTTTCTCAAACCGATTTCCAATCTACTAGTATATACAAGCCTTTACTTCACTCGGATGAGAAATCGACTTAAACGACTTAGTAAAACGAGTGGTATGAAACGCTTGCGTTCACTTCGTCGGTCAGCTCTTGGACTTGTTCGATTGAACCCTTTTTGTGACAATTTCCTAGTGAAGATCTACAGTTTGTTCGTAAATATTTAAGTTAAGCTAGTGGTTATGGGACATGAAGCTAAACTCATATATTTACTGGCTTAGTGTAATTGACACTTCCTTATGATCATGACGATCATTTTTGTGATTTAGACTAGCGATTGAGTGATGTCTCTTTGTCTGCGAGGGAGACTAGACCCCGCTTTTGTGATGTTTCACCATCACATATATGGGCTAGCACCCCATGGCCTTCGGGCCATTCCTGTGTGAAAATTTAATGGATAGCTTCCATGAGATAGCTTCTCGTCATGTGTTTTACGCGTAGGTGAGCTTTCATGCTCCCATTCATGTGTTAGGCCTTCCCCCCCTTTTTATGTGTTTTCTGGGTTTCTGGTGATGATTTCTGGAATTTTGTGCTTCACCAATTTTCATGATTTTCATTGATATGATATCAGTTTTTGTGCATTGGTGAATTTATGTGTTATTGACTTGTTATGAATACAAGTTTAGGGTATGATACCCTATTTTATCTTTGAGAAGATTCTTGTGATATTGATTGATCTTTTGTTGATTATCATTTACATACTTATAGTAGTATGCCGTTATGGTTGTTACATGTTCATGCCATATTATTTATCCTATACCTTATCATCTGGTATTTATAGCTAGACTGATCCGTTTATTAGTTTCTTATAAATAATACTCGGGTTAGACCGAGATGTTACAGGTGCTTCTGCTTGACTTCTCTTCAGGATTATTCTGACTTTTGGCTAACTACATAGATTAGTAGTTTTAGGATGTACACATTTGAGATATGGACTCTATGTAGTGTACTTATTCTTTTGTATAGCAAGTGATGCTATTCTTTTGTATTATCGTGGATCTTTCTGACCACTACTCTGATGTACACTTTCATGTGTTATATATTTATTCATATCTTCTTCCGCCTTTGTGATATGGATGTCTGTGACTGGTTTATGTTATGATTATTTCTATGTTTGTTTCCGAAGATTATATATAGCCACCGTGTGATAGCTTTGTGTTTGTATCGGTATGTCGGATTTCCTCCTTAAAAGATATGCATTCTATTCTATCTGACATATCGGTGCTCGCAAAAAGAAGTTACATGAATGGTCGCTCCTCCCCAGCCTTATTCTCCGTGCTAATTGACATCACTACATCGTAGTGTTCTTGGTTAGCATAGGTATAGAGGTGGGGCGTCACATAGTTTATAAAATAAAATAGTTTATATAAAAATAGTTATAAGTTCAAATAACTTATAATAAAATAATTTATATTGAAAATGATTTATATTAAAATAGTTTATACTAAAATAATTTATAAAGAAAAATATAAATAGTTTTTAGATATAGTTTAAAAATACTTTATATAAAAATAGCTTCCTCAAATTTCACAAATCGATTCAAATCAACTCGAGTTCCAAAATTCAAATTTAAATCAAATCTCAAATCATCAATTTCAACTCGATTCTGTTTCTCAATAAACCATTTCAAATTATCGATTTTCAAATACATATTTTAACCATAAAAAAATCAATTCTAAATTTCAATATATTTCAAAGTCAATATATTCCACATTTCAAAACTAAATCCAATAATTATATATATATATATATATATATATATCAAATTCACTTTACTATTATTAGTTTTGAAATATTTACTTAATCATTTCAATAATAGCTAAATACAGCTTCAATTTACAAATTTAAATAAACAAAATATCCCATTTAAATTTATATAAATTTGAAATATTTATTTAAGTCCCATTTAATCAAATTCAAGTTATAAAACATATCTTTAAAATTTCAAATTTAATAAATTCAACTTTAACTTATTTAAGTATAATTCTTAAATAAATATAATTTCAAATCAATTTCAAACTTATCTTTCCAACCTGAATCATTATAAACTCTATATTTGAAATATATAGATATTAAATAAATACTTAAACATATTATATATCAACTTTATTAAACCAACTTTAATAAACCTTTAAAATCAATATTTAATAAAACCATATATTTCTTTTCAAAACCATAGAAATCATTTTCAAAATATTTATATATAGACCAACGGTGTTTGTATATAATTCTCTGCCCTATGGTCAAGTGATACGAATATTTATCATTTCAATCCGTAATTTTTATATATATATATATATACGGGTATAAATCATTTCAACACGCAATCCCAAATTCAATTCAATGAAAATCGGTTGGGTTTATCATTTCAACCCATAATGATTTTCTCCTATTCTACTGATCGTTCAGGTATGTATCATTTCAACCCATAGTGAATTCTATACTAACAGGGAACTTGCAGCGTGATAACAGATATGATAATAACATAATAGGCATATATCATCAATATAAATAATAGATAATGGTGTTAGATGTCACAGGTGGACAAATACAGATAATGGCATATATATAGCAATATAAATAACATATAATGGTGTCAGATGTCACAGGTGAACAGATACAGATAATGGCATATATATAGCAATATAAATAACAGATAATGGTGTCAGATGTCACAGGTGAACAGATACAGATAATGGCATATATATAGCAATATAAATAAATAACAGCAGCATATTTCAATTGTCGTTTCAATTGAAATCAAATTTAATAAATATAAGAACATTAATCGTGAGTGATTGCTCACCTTTCGAGGCTAGAGATGGACGAGAGCGAGATGAGTTACGAATCCAAGCACGAATTTGACGAGCAAAGCTGGTAGTTTTGAGAATTGACGAAATCAAATCGAAGCTGGATTGATGAAGATCAGTGGTATAAGTGAATATATATATATATATAACTACATATATATAAAGATCATATTCATTATATTTTATTGTTATTATTATTATTTATAAAATCAATATTAAATTTAGAATACTTATTTAAATCTATGTATGTTCTTCCTCACAATACTTATATCATTATGTTTGTTCATTTGAAAATCTCTGTATATATTCAAAAATAAATTTAAACATGAATTTCAAATAAATAGTCAATTCAAACACATAAAACAAAGCCTCAAAATTTTTTTTAAACCAACTAATGTATATTTACATAAAAGAATCAATATGAAGTCCACCATATACATGTTGTAACCCAAAATGTAAATACATAAGCATGGTCCCACATACTATATATACGACATATATAAATCTATATACAAAAACATGATTTATCTCTCTTGAGTAACTATATAGATATGAACTTCATATATCTTTTCTAGACCAAAATCAAAAACAGAATACTTTACAACAAATTATATTATAGCATCAAATCATATTATAAGTACTCTATATAATATAATATATATATATACTAAAATAACTGGCGGATATATATATAAACAATATAGTTAACTATCTTCAAATATCCATAGTAAGTTATAACGCATATAGGAAATATATATAGGCAGCAGAACACCACATGCAAAGACAATATACTCACAACCAACATAATATATACATATCTTAAACACACATGTATGCAAACCTATATGCCAATATCCAGACTAATGTATACGTATATAGCTTCTGACAATAAGAATACTACCATATAAACTTTTGACACCAATATATACATTACAGTTTGAAAACTTGTATAAACTAACCCTTTTACAGAACTAATATATACTCATGCAGTTTGAGGTTGAAACTGGAAATAAATCAAAAGATGGTAAAACTGGAATCACTGAAATACAAATGGATATGCAGATGATGGCATACCAGCCTTTGTCATACCAAGCCATGAGATACGTGTAACAAAATGCTTTCTAGCACTTAGATCTTGAACACTAAATTGATAAAGAGCAAAACAGAACGGAGGAGCTGGATAAGGAAAGGGTTGCTTTCGGCTAGGGAAACAGGTAGGAGCGGCTTCCATGGTGGCGGGTCCGGCTGCATTGCGGAAGTCGAGGCCACAGGAAGGTGCAACAGGAAGTGGCTGGTCGTATGGAGGGGAAGGAAGAAGGTCAGGTGGTGCTAACGTGGGCAGAGAAAAAGCACGATGCTTCGGGAAAAAAAGAGAAGAGACTCGGGCAAGACTTCAGGTATTTTCCTCTTTGCATGAAGTGGCTGTTTTGTCTACAGGAAAATGGTACTAAATGAAAATTAAAGGTCGAGCTATATATTTTAAAACCAAAGAATAGAAAGAGTCAAAAGAAGGTTTTTAAAAAAAATTATTAAAGTAACAACTGCTTAGATTTCACGACCGAAAATATAAAAAGACGCAGGAACACGAAACAACACAGATATGGTACCGATACGACAAACAATTTGTCGTTTCCGTCGTGTACCGGACACCAACTGATAGAAATGAATATACTATCGAGATAAGCATGACGAAACGATCTAAACGGTATACAGATATCAATGGTACGATTATCCGATCAAAAGTCAATATCGATACCAAAATGCTGCTATTTCGTCGAAAATAAGATCGACGGAGCGATAGCAGACCAAATTTGACGAAACGAAAGATGACGTCTCACTCAGAAGATGATTTACAAATATTCTATATAAAAATATTTAGGTTTGGAAAACGTTTTATTATCATCGATATTAACTGATTTAAATTGAAATAGAATTGCACCAGAAAATAAACTTCAGTATTATCAGATGAAAATTTACCATTTACCATGTTAAAGTAGACGTATTCCAAATATTAAATTTTTATTTCGAAATTTTATTATTTAAAATTTCACAAAAATTCAATTCAATTAAATTAATAAACCACTAAAATTTATGAGTCGTTACAATCATCATCTAGATCAACTAATAAATAACAATAATTAATTGATCATCAATAACGGGTGTTAACAAGCGAACTTAAAATTCAATATTAAATTAAATAGCAATTAAATTCAATAAAGGTCCGATTTAACTAGAATGACAATTTAAATATACCAAACAACCATCAATCAACTTCTAATCACATCATAAATCTAATTTAACTAACATAAGATAGTTTAGTAGTCGTGAGTGGGTTAACACACTCAACTTCTATTTCAAATCGATTTGAAATCCAAAATCCAACACTCTCAGAATTAGTCCAAACAGTGCCAAAATGTCTGGAATTTCAATACGATCGCAATGTAATAAACCGCGTGTAAATCTGACCTCGTACGTAAGAGATAAGATGATTGGAAGTTTGGAATTCAAAATTAAATAAATAATAATATGGCAAATAATCTCTCACCACATCAACATCACTACAACATGCGAACCCTCATACCCCATAGACAATTGTGCTCAAACCCGATGAAGCCACCACCGTTCATCCACTGACACACGCCGCCACACACGATCGCGACCATGTCAGACCACCTGGCCGAGTTCGCCAGCGCCAATTCCCCTCCCCCGGCCACTTGCGAGAGCCTCTGCCCCCCCAAGTTCGACCGCCGCTGGCATGGGTTTCAAACCCTATTCAAATTTTTTACAGGCGATCTAACCATCCAATCGCCAAACGAACCATGCCGATGCAATCCCCTCGCCATTCTCCACAGCCCCATATCCACAAATCGATGATCCGTCAAATTTGAACACGGCACAACGAACGGCCGAGAATTAATCACCTAATTCTGGCCACACCAAAACCCAAATCGGAAAACAAACTACATATTTGACTTGCGCTCGTCGAGAGCTTCGAATCGATATATAATATGACATAGTTTTGAGGAGTTTGATTTTGAAATTGGTTTGGAAATTGAATTTAGGGTTTGTAAATTTGATTTTGTTTCTGCCATTGCGAAGAAGAAGATAGACAAAAGGTGATGTACGTACAGAATAAGAAAATGACTGCCAAGGTTTGGGAAACAAGACTATTTATATTAACAAAGCCCGATAAGAAAAGAATAACATATCGAATAGGTTCAAATTGACAATAACGACCCGAAAAGCCCGTTTCGCTTCCGAAACGAAAGTGAGTCATCCCATATATCAAAATAGATGTTTTCGATATTTTTAAACTCAATGGAATAGGTTTCAAGTCCAAATTCCATCGTATGAAGAAGTTAGCTTAAAAATCAGCTTATTACAAATTGATTTCAATTGAATTTACTTAAATTGATTTCTACGCGTTTCGAGTCCGTACGATCAAACGACAAGTACGATCAAATGACAACTCTATACGATCAAACGACAAGTCCGTACGATCATACTATTTACTATTATGTTTTATTTAGCAGTTCCGTTGTGAGGTTTTCTATTCTATTCTTTATTTTACCCCACGACGATTCATCTTTCTGATGCTTGGGTGATGGCACACAAACACCGAGGATTTGTTAAGTGTTGTTCCTAGGGTTCAAGAAGGTAGGTCGTCACACATTATCTTCCAAAATTGCTCATTGTACTATTTTCTCATTCAGAATATTGACTTTTTAGCTCTTACCATTTTCCAGCAATAAAATTTACATAATTTTTTCTAAATAAGGAAATGATTGGATAATGGTTCGAGCCCTCTTTTTAGCGCCAAAATGTTAAGCCAAAAAATGGCTCAACACTTGAGATGTTTCATAGGATAGTCGTAGTTGAAATGGACCCAATGTTTCTATGAGAATTAATATAGTTGTGAAGTTGTTCAAAAATTTGAGTCATATGTCCAAGGGAAAAATAGACAAGCTGTATAATTGTGCAATAGCCCATTGTTTAACGGGCAAAATAGGCAATTCACCTATGTCACAATCCTTTGTCCACATTCCAATTAGCAATAATTATAATGCAAAGTAAACTTTAATTTAGGCAAGGCTTAAGTGGCCTTAGTCAAATTGTTAATATCCTAGTCCAAATTCAAGTCCAAGTAAATAAATATGTAATATGCATGTCCATTTTTCTAATAATAGTCAAAGTTAGATATATCGAAGGCATTATGCTATGCAATGTTCATTGTCCAATTCCTTATATTAAAAAGTTACAATTGTATTAAGAAATCACAAAATGCAATTTAGGGTTCACAACTTGTGATTTGAGAAGTTGAGAAAAAAATGAATCGCCCCTCTCTAAGTGGTGAATGGGGCATATTTAAAGAGGTAGTGGCAGGCGGCATGGCTACCGTGTCTATAAAGTGAGATATTCGACACCTCCAATGCATCATTGATATTTGGCATTCCTTTTCTAGAGTTGAAGCTCATTATGCCATAGAAACTACCTATTGTTAGCTATCTGTATGTGCTTTACAATAGTTAGCATTGTAATGGCTCGACAACCCTTATGTTGTATAAGCTCGATATTTTTTGTTCTTCTTGGTTTGTTGTTGCTTGACACCCACAAGCCTTTATTGATTCAGCACCTTCATCAACTTACTGACTCGATACCTTGATTCATCTGATTTATTGTTAATGCTAGACATTTGATTCTCGCTTGTTAAGTACACAACAACCCTTCCTGTTGTAGAAAGCTCACTACTCCCTTAAGGACTCAACACTTCTTGGTAATTATTTGAAGTGTGACATTTTCTTGGTTGTTTGATGTTCGACATCTCCTTGTAATTGCATGAGGTTCGCTATCCCTCTTTTGTTTTATATGCTTGATAACCCTTTTGGTTGTCAAGGCTCAACACCATCCCCTCCAGTGATAGAGATTTGACATCATTTCTACAATTGTAGAGGCTCAATATCATCTTTGCACCATAAGTTTGATTCTACCTTCGGATATGGGCTTGACATTTCAGTGCTTGACATGTTCACTTACAAGCTCGGCATTTTTGTTATCTACATGCTCGATGTGTCTTCTTTAGAAGCTCTATATGTTATTACCTTAGAAGTATTAATGTACCCCTATAAACCTATTGGCATGACACCTGTTTCTTTGAATTGTTTCCAAATCATTCTTATGGAATTAGTTACTTCTTCTCTTCTTGATGACTTCTCAAGCATACTTGATAGTTGAAAAATATGTGGATAACCTACGCCATACCCAGCTGCTCCATTTTGGAGTAGGGAAACTCTTTTCAAATGAATGCCAACAGAAATGTTATGTCAGACTTATAAGGGATAAGTCGGACGTAATTCCTGCATAATTCTTTTTATTAGTATTTTTATTCTGCATGAAGGAGCCATAAGTTTATAGAGTGCTCTCATTGAATATAGAAATACTTTTACTCTCCTATAAATATATATTAAGATCCTTAAAATATCTAATTTCCAACCTTGAAAATTATACGAAGATTAATGTTAAACTAGAAACACTAATTAGCATTTTCAAATTAAACTCAAAAGTTAAGCCTAAATCATATACTGCTTTTTATGTTCTCTATCATTTTCTAATTTCTAAAACATGTAAAACAGTACATACACAATGATCACATCATACCATATTTTTGATAAACTAAAAAGTAAAAATACAATAGTTAAATCACCATATGATGTGATTAACGTATAAATCGACCTAAGACTAAATAGTTCATTAACATGGCACATAAATATAGATTAAAAAAAGTTTAAGATAACTTAACACACAAAAATAAAATTTGGAAATATTTTTACAAAAAAAATGCTTAGAGAAAACTAGGTCAAAAAAAATACAGCTTGCATAATCGTAGTATGGTATATTTCAAATTGAAACCTTAAAATAGAACAAAACTCACTTCTTGCATCATGATTGGTCGATTGCAATGGCCATAGAAGTTAGAGTGTAGTAAAATGATGAAAAATGTAGAGTTATCCTTATGTTTCCCACATAATTAGATTTCAAAAGTGAAAAGAAGTGTAGAAAATATGCAAACACAAGTCAAATCCTCCAAACCAATTTAATTCTGTTCAATAAAGTATTACAACAAACCCTAAATTGGGAACCAATCTCATTTTGATAACCCTAAAACAATGACCATGACCTAAAAAGAAATTGTTGCCTCTATTTATAACAACAAATTAGTTGGAGCAAAAATAACCATTTACATGGAACAAATAAATTTTCAAATCTAATTTAAGAGAATAAAACCTTCTCTTTAATTATTTTATGCATACTATATATGCAATATTGTTTTGAGTAGGTCCAAATATGAGTTTTTCTTATATTATAGTTGTTTTCTTCTAAATGTAATTTTGTATCACAAATCAAAATCGAAACTGAGCCTAAAGAAAAATAATTTACAAAGCTTGATCCATAATGCTTAGTAATTAGAGTTTGATGGAATTAAATTTGCATTATTGAAGCAGATTTTAGAGTAAGATGGAATGAGACAGCATAACCTTTTGGACATTTCACGTAGCTTTTAGTTTTGGAAATATTGGAAATCTTGTTTGTAATAAGGTTAATTATAGCAAGGGAATTCGATCCCCAGACCTATAGTTGCACACTCGATCCACGAATGGAATTGGTTTGGCCCAATCCATTACTTACTTTTTTTTACCACTATATACTTGTTCAATCATTTTAGTTTCTAAGGGTATCAAGAATAAAAAAATTGTCATAAAAATTGTAATTTAGAAAGTTATAAACTAGAAAATATTAAGAAATTTATTCAAGTTATTAAATTTCTAAAATGGAAATGCGTAACTGAAGAAATATTTTTTTTCCTACTATCAAGTATAAGGAAAATGAACTAAACTCACTAAATGTGAAAATTTAAGTAGAGTAAGTCATAGTTTTTTTTTATTTTAAAGGAATTTGGAAAACAGGTGAGATTAAAAATCATTATAAAAATATAAAAATATTCAGTAATAATATATGTACATTATTATGTGGAAACTAATTTTGCAATTGATTGTCTTACCTTTCTTGGGTAAGATATTGTGGTTTCTTCAAAATAATTTACTACTTTTATTACTAGATATAGAGAAAAATTTCAAATCTCATTATTTCAATTTTTTCAAATTAACCCTATTACAAAAGAGAATTAATTTTTTATTTATAAATTTATTTACGACTTCCCATATTTATAAATGTTTAAAAGAATTACTTTACCAAAAGATATGACATAATCAAAGTAAAATATGTAGTCGGTTCTATTAAAGTGGTCGGTCCCACTAAACAGTTTCTCTCCACTTAAACATAAGTTCAGTGTAGTGACACCTGGTTTTACATAGAGCTCTACAATACTGAAAAACCGAACCTCACATGAATAGTTCAATATATTGTCTTTATCTTTGTTGTGGGCTCCACTAAATTCATACATTGCATACAAAATCAACCTGCAGGCATAACAAAAATGCTCTTGTAACGTTTCAGTTGGTGAACTTGCAAGGACCATGTGAGAGGTAGTTTCGTGGAAATCACTCTTCTATTCACTATAAATTCTCACTTATTCTCTTCAATTATCACCTCTTCTTCTTTTTTTAGGCCTCATGAAAGGAAGAGAGAAATCTAGACATTTTGAGAATGGGATGTTTGGAAAACTAGGTTCTCAAAGTTTTATGTTTTAAAATATTTTTAAACAAAAACAAGCTTCTTTTCCAATACCTCCCATTCTGATTGTTTCTAGTTTTCTCACCCTCTCATACATGGTCCTATACACAACAAGAATTTTACTATTTATGAGTAGAAGGTTCTACAAAATTGTTGTAAAGTTTGGATTTATGAACCATAATCAGGCGATGGTATAGTGAGTGACCATTATATGGTAAGATGAATTTATGAATATAAAATTCAATATCTTAACTATGATTTTGGTATTTAAATATATTTTTTGTATATTAGGAGATCGTAATTTTTCTTATTTCTTAGATATATGATAAGAAATCAATTTCATTATGTATGATTATATTCAATCTTTTCATTGGATAAGACCTAAAGAATAAAAACTATTTATAACATTGTTGTAAACAAATACCGTAAAATTCAATTTAGGATTATTTTGATATGAATGGTTTATGTATCTTTACTGACATAACTGGTCTAATAAATGATATTCATTTAATATATTAGCAATGATATATGCATATTATCAAGTAGAAACTAACTTTGTTAAATGGTTTATCTTGTAGTTTTGGCATAAGATAACGAGTTTATTCAAATTTTATTACAATATTAATAACTAGATAAAGAAATTGTAATGTTAAGGTCATGATTTTTGCAAATGAATCTTATTATAAAAGAATATAATTTATTTAGAACCTCATATATTTTATATCCTATACTTACAATATTTTAACACAGATACTTTGAACTAGAGAAGAAGTCATAAGCATGAAATGTATAGTAGGTCCCACCTAAGTGGTGGGTCCCATGGAGTAGTAGCCTCTTATATATGCACTAGTTTACTTAAGAAGAATCCTATCGACGTGGTGAAATAGGTAGTAGATCACATCTTAGCGATGAGCCACTCTAAGTACATTAATTTGCATGTAAAATATGTTGACGAGCATAGTAGCAACGCTTCATAAGGGTGGTGTTTTCTATGAAGCTTCAATTGTTGTACTTGAAAAATGCAAGCGTTAATTACCCACTCTATAGAAATCACCCTTCCCTTCTCTATGAACTATCAAATGTTATCCTCAATTTCCACTTTCTACTGTTTTTGTAGGTTGTAACGACCCGGAAATTTCGAACCCGAAATTTCCAGATAGTTAGAAGAAAAAGAAAGAGATAGAAGAAAGAAACAGAAAAAGAAGAAGAAGAAACATCAACGTCTCACATTCGCAGCGGATAAAATATAATAATAAATGATAACAGTTTTACAAAACAATATTTTATCTGTCGATTACATTTTAATACATCAGAGTTACATATTTATACAGACACTGGATATACATAATTATCAAGCCTCAGATATACAATAATATAACACAGTAGAAACACTCCATACGTTCCTGCCATCCAGCTCGTCTCCTGAACTCCCAAACGTCCTTACCTGAAAATCTATAATACTCGGTCTGACCCGAGCATTACATCAAAGTAACACCCGGGTCAGGCTGGAAACCAGCGTGAGTAAACTCTTCTAACATGAAATTTCAATTCAAAGAACTTATATAAACCCGGGGTAACAACTTATATAGTCAATACTTATTTCACAAAACAATATCTAAGTATCCAACTTAGTTTAAATGGTCCATATTATTCCAAACCAGCTTATTGTTTTCACAAGTCAAATCTAGAAAGAATTATAGATTACTAATCGAAGTGGTTCCGGATATTGCTGATATCCGATCCCGGTCTCTTCGAATTCAATGCCATCCTTATAAGCAAGGTGTTTAAGTTTAAACAATTCCATTTAACTTCATAATGTCATATTCCCACAACAATTTCATTACAGATAAATAACTCATATTTATCATAGTTAAAACAAAACATTTCATATCACAAAACATTACAAACACATATCAGATATGTCAAATAATCCAAGGCATTCAATATTTTTCAACCATCCATAAGCAAGAATATTGATTATCCACACCATTCCTAATTAATTTAATTTACCACCATTTAATTAAATTAATTATTTTAATTACTCTTAAATCCTGCTTACTTAACATTAATTAATTATAAGCCAATTAATTAATCAAATCTCAAATTATCCACCTTAATTAATCACTTTTGATTAATTGTCCTTTAATTACATTAAGTAATTAGCCTTAAATTAATTACATAAATTAATTATTCTTTAACCATTCTCATTAATTAACCTTTAATTATCCTCATTAATTAATTAACCTTTAATTAATTAATTATCCTCAAATAAATTATCTTAATTAATTAATCTCATAAATTAAATATCATTTAATTAATTATTCTTTAAACACTTGATTAATCAACTTTAAACATTAATTAATTACTTTTTAATTAAGTAATTATCTTTAAGTAATTAATTACCTTTAATTACTTACATTAATTAATCTTAATTGATTTATCATCCTTAATTAATTTCAATTTAAGTAATTATACCTTAATTACTTACACTAATTTATTAACCTTAATTAATCAAATAGAAATCATTATCTTAATTTATTTCTTAATTATCATTTAAATCCTTATTTAATAAACCTTGAAAAATTAATTAACATAAGAATTTAACTTAAAACTTTTTAAGTTACTAAATAATCAAAATCATCTTAATCAATTTCTTAATGATTATTTAATTTATTTTATATAAATTTAATGATTAACTTAATTTATTCAAGTTAAAATAAACTATGTATATATATATTTCTTATCCATACACACGTTTTAAATAATCATTTATTGTGTAAAGGAAATAGATTAAAGGAAATCATTCAAAATTTTGATTTGTTTAAAACTTTAAAACCTATTTTAATTAAAATTTGGTTAATAAATTAACCTACCCGAGTCTAACTCGCAAGAATCTCGAGACAAACCCGAGTAATCTCTCCTGCTTCGTTACTTCGAGTCAATACGAGATTATCCCCGAAACCAACCCGAGCAACCTCCCTTCTTCCCAAACTTCCTAACCAACCTGATATCACTGATACCGGTGTACGTGCACAGGTGATCGGAGTGGCTCCGACCATCGACACCATCGCCAGAAAGTCAACTACGACCTCCTCCTTCGATCCCGACCACCAAATCCAAGAATCGAACACGAAATCGCAAATGAGTACAAGCGAACTCAATCTGGAACGAACCGATCGCAAACGATCTCCTCTTACCACCAATCTCGATCACCAGAGTCCTTGCCGATCGACCTCGAGCCTCGACACAATCCAACGCTTCGATTCCACCACCACTGGACGAACTCGATGCGACATCGACGCCGCATTAGCCTCTAAATCAACCATGACCCAAACCGGTTGCTAAACCCTACTTCACCACCGATCCTCCTCCACGACGAACTAGAAAGTAAAAGACCATTTTTCCCATGATCCTTGATCTACAAACATGCTTCAGCAACTACCCCGACACTCCATCCTTCACCGATCACTAGGAATTGCCCAAAATCTAAAATCTGATCAACCCCAATTTCCTCTCTCGATCCCACTCTAAAATTTGTGATTTATCTTTTAAAAATCATGTTTTCAGATGGGGATTCAGATTATATAAATAAAACAAAAGATTTTGATGATTGAAATTTACATGTTTTTCGATTTTCCTGTTCTTTCTAAAATTTTACAGAAAATTTCAAACTTAATTTACTTAAATATATTTCTAAACCTTAATCTATGTTTAAACAAACATATTTGGCTTGAAAACTAAAGCCTATCAGTGAATAGATAAGGAGATTAGTAATTTTGATTTAAATTTAAACTCTATAACTATAAACAGAGATGAACATAAATATTTCAGACATGCACATTCAACTTATTAATATACCAGGAATCCATATACATGCAAGCATAGTTTCTATCACACATTTACAGATCATCACATGCAAACCAAAACATACTTTAAGTATTTCCACATGCAAATCAAGATTCAATAGATTTTATAAAGGTAGTTCACTCACCTGGAATTGAAGAACAGAGAAAAACTTGAGCCTGGAAATGATATTTGAAAATCTGGAATTTGAAACTGCATATTTGATCTTTGAACTAGATTAGTTGCTTGATTTAAACTTGCTTTTGATCTGCTTTTGTTTCCAGGTTTTTTTTTTTTTTAGTTTGAATCTTAGCTTGCTTGTTTGATTGCTTCGAATTGAATTAGTTGCTACAGGTTTTGAAATTTTGTTTTGATCTGATCTATACTTGAAACTGGAACTTGGATTGATCCTGACTTTGATTTATTTTGATCTGATACTTGGTTTTTAATTTGATGAAGATTGTTTTGAGTTGAATCAAAATCAGGATCTATTCTTTTTCTGGTTTACAGTTTTGAAAATGAATCAAAGAAATTTGAGAAGCCTGGTTTCTCCTTTTAAAACATGTTGTTTAATTTAAATTAAATCAATTGACACTTGTCTAAAAATCTAACATTTGTCACTAGCATGTATTAGTTGATTTACATTTGTTAAATTATATATACTTTTAACCTACAAGTGTATTTTCCTTGAATTAATAAATTTTTAAATGATTTTTATAAAACTTATATATATTTTTATTAAGTAAAAACATTATCTTAATTCATAATAAATATTTTAAAGAAAATAATGTAAAACCAATTATATACAATCATATAAAATATATTTTTAAATCGAAATATTTTAAGGTATTTATCTTTTTGAATTTCAAATTCAAATCCAAATTCAATTTAAAATCAACTCATTTAAATATATATATTTAAACAACACATATTTAATTTGTTTGAAAATAATATTTTACCATTTAAAATCTTCTTATGTCTATATATATACACAATCATTATTATTTGTTTTAAAAGATTAATTTGTAAAATTTGAAGTAATTATATTAGAAGATTATCAAATATTTATTCCAATATCTAAAATCCAATCTTTATTATATTTTCAAATTCACTTACATAATCAGATATCTTTTATTATCAGAATTTTATCTGTTCAATTGAATAAACCAATTAATTATCTAATTTCTGGATGTCCAAAAATCCGGGTTATCACATTCCTCCCCCCTTAGAATCTTTTCGTCCTCGAAAAGGAATGAAACCAAAATTTATTATTTATCAGATAAATTTCTTGTTGAACATTTTAAACTATAAAGTCCCTTTATATTAATTTTTTTTTTTAAAAAAAAATACTTTAAAATCTATATAATTTTACAAAAATAGTTTTATAAAAATACTTTTATAACTTGATGTTTTAACAAGTCCATCCTCGTTCTCACAGAAATTCGGTCATACGTTGATCAGGCGTAGGACTGAAAATCTATAAGTACTTAGCAGACTCGTTTTCAACACCCAGTGAAAATACTTGGAAGATACTTTATTTGAAAATATCGAAAACGTTTTTGAAAATAGAGGAAATATCTTTGGTGAGAATGCTCTGGAAATCATCACCCCCATCCATGGTCGCAGTTAACCCGATGGTTACGTTGCCGTCCCGGCAAAATCCACAGATAACTGTAGGTCTCCGCGCTCCTCGATTACGCCATGGAACCCGCTACAGATCGCAGTTATACCCGGGCCTTACGTTGCTATCACAGCACAAACCCATATAACTGTAGGCATCAGCGCCACCGAATTTCGCTGCCAAATAATGAAACTTCTCCCACATAGGTCGCAGTCTACCGATATAAAATCAAACGTAGACAGTTGGCTCTCAGCGGCACACACGACTTTCGCTATGTTACCATAGTGTCACAGTCTACCGATATAAAATCAAACGTAGACAGTTGGCTCTCAGCGGCACACATGACTTTCGCTATGGTCTGCAGTAGATCGCAGTGACATCGAGTTACATTGTCGTCACAGAATAACCCAAATGCCTCTGTGGGCACCAGCCCCTCGACTTTCGCTACACAAATAATCCTCAGGAACTAGTTTTGTCCGGACTCCTCACAGGATCAACTTTAGAATCCCCCCTTGGGGTTCAAGGCAGTACCACCCAGTGGCACTCCTGAGAAGTTCATTTCAAGGGAGCGCCTTTTTCCCCAGAGCTATACTCAAAACATTTTATACTATATACTTATAGTATCTTCAAATCATACCCTTTATGATTTATATCAAAATATCCTTTACACAAAATCGATTACCAAAATCGATAATTCTCAAACTAGGCTTTCCAAATTCCCAAAATTGATTTTTCCAAAAATCAAAAAGCCTTTTTAGAAATCCATAGGTTCCCAAAACCTTTTCCAAAATCATTCCCATAAAATCCTTTATATATATATAATATATATAACTTTTTTAAAATCTTTGGATCATTTCAAACTTGTATAAAACTTCTTTTATACTTCAAATATTTCAAAACCCTTTTCTTTTAACAATAGATTCAACAAGGGAAGATTTACCTTATACAACAAGGATATATAACTTTATTTTATCCCAAATCAAATATTCACATTTGATAAATCTTTTATAAAGTTATTAACCATATTTCTTTTCAAAAACCATTTTACAGTTCTTATCCACAAATCTTCAATATCAATTTCATTCAAATCCGTACGATGTACGCATATCATCCGTACGCTATATAAATCTGATCGTTCTTCGATCACACAATTTCTCTTCCGAACTAGTATCGTCCTCCCGACTTCCTAGTGCGGACTCAGATCTGGTTTCTTGACCAGAAACCGTCATTCTCCTTGCATAGTCATAGCTATGATAGAGAATATCCAGAACCAATCAACAATCCATATCCAGGTTCGCCGTCGAAAATCGAGCGAAAAATCCCAACTCGGATCGATAATACTATCTCGATATTCTGTGTTCGAATCTGGATCAAATCATTATGCGAATAGAATAATATACGTATATCCTACGTATTTATCTTTGTTGGTTATTAGCCAAATAAATTCTCTTTTCTATTCACATTTCCTTTAATTCCATTCACTTATTCTCAATTGCTTCCATTTACAATTGAGTTATTACTTTAATTACAAACAGTTTGAACTCTGACCTATTTAAATTTAAAAATAGCTTGAAAAATTTAAAATAGATAAGTAGTTGAAAAATAGTTATTTGTTTGTAAAATAGTTGTAAAATAGTTAAGTAGGTATAAAATAATTAGATAATTGCAAAATAGTTTTTAAAATAGTGATTAGATATAAATAACTGAAAAATAGTAATTAGTTTATAAGACAATTTCAAAATAGTTAAATAGTTCTAAAATAATTGTAAAATAAGTATAGGATAGTTTGGGGTTTAAGAAGAAAGATTGTATAGTAAATAGTTTGAAAAAAAAAATATTTGTATTAAAACAATTTAATTTGAAAATAATCCAGAGCCAAACTGTTTAATTTCTCAATTTTAAACTATCTCGAATTATATAAATTCGAGTTAAATTTTTTTTTTTTTTCTTAAATGTTAAGTCAAATTAATCCTTACTTTTAAATCAACCTTTATTTTTAATTTGACAACTTAAATCTTTAAACCATTTAATTCTGAATCCAAATTCCAAAATTCCATTTTAAAATTATCTTTACTTAACCTATTATAAAGTTCAAATAAGGATTCAAAAATAATTAAATTTCAGATTCTAATTTATTATCCATTTTCAATTTCCAGATCTCAAACCCATTTTGAGATCACTCATAACTCCCATTTAAAATCAACCATTTAACTTTCCAAGTTAAATTTAAATTTCATCTTGAAATTTCCAATTCAAGTTATTTATTCAACTTATTTAACTTCCTTCAAGTTAAATTTACTTAATCCGGTCAACTTTTCACAATTTGAATTCCCATTTCAAATTTTAAACTTTATATTAATAATCTTTCCACTTATAAGTTCAAAAACTTATCACTTTGGGTTTTCATATCACATTCCAAGGAAAAATTTAAAACTCAACACTTAGAGTTTATTTCAAATCATCTTTGATATTATGTATATCCTCATATATACATTTTCTTTATACACCAAGTTATACTTTAAATTTTTAAACCACCTTTGGTTTTAATTCAAAACAACTTCTTTAAAACAATTTCAAGTTTTCTGGATTTAGATTTAAAATTTCATAATTTTAAATTATCTTCAATTCCAATTTATAAGTTATACTCACTTAAATGTTTACTTCCCTAAAACATTTCATTTTGCTTAATCATTAACAACATTCATTATTAAACACAACTACCATTTATGGTAATAACCAAGGTTATCATATCTGGAAACCAATTTATTATTATCTTTATTTCTACAAATTCAAGATTTTAATTTCAGTTTGAATTCATTTCAAACTTATCTTTATTCAATTGGCTTTATTTCTATTACCACTTAATTTAATTCCAATATTTTAACAACTAATTTCTTTATATTTATTAGAAAGAAATATCATTTTATATATCAAAATATATTCTTATATAAAATCATTTAAAATTCTTATATAAGAAAATAACAATTACGCTCTCATATATATATATATATACACTCAACTCGTTCTAGGGTACCATGACCCTATCCTTAACGAGTAATCCCAACAGAGCCAAGGTTCTCGCTTAACCTTTTGCTCTGATACCAACTGTAACGACCTGGAAATTTCGAACCCGAAATTTCCAGATAGTTAGAAGAAAAAGAAAGAGATAGAAGAAAGAAACAGAAAAAGAAGAAGAAGAAACATCAACATCTCACATTCGCAGCGGATAAAATATAATAATAAATGATAACAGTTTTACAAAACAATATTTTATCTGTCGATTACATTTTAATACATCAGAGTTACATATTTATACAGACACTGGATATACATAATTATCAAGCCTCAGATATACAATAATATAACACAGTAGAAACACTCCATACGTTCCTGCCATCCAGCTCGTCTCCTGAACTCCCAAACGTCCTTACCTGAAAATCTGTAATACTCGGTCTGACCCGAGCATTACATCAAAGTAACACCCGGGTCAGGCTGGAAACCAGCGTGAGTAAACTCTTCTAACATGAAATTTCAATTCAAAGAACTTATATAAACCCGGGGTAACAACTTATATAGTCAATACTTATTTCACAAAACAATATCTAAGTATCCAACTTAGTTTAAATGGTCCATATTATTCCAAACCAGCTTATTGTTTTCACAAGTCAAATCTAGAAAGAATTATAGATTACTAATCGAAGTGGTTCCGGATATTGCTGATATCCGATCCCGGTCTCTTCGAATTCAATGCCATCCTTATAAGCAAGGTGTTTAAGTTTAAACAATTCCATTTAACTTCATAATGTCATATTCCCACAACAATTTCATTACAGATAAATAACTCATATTTATCATAGTTAAAACAAAACATTTCATATCACAGAACATTACAAACACATATCAGATATGTCAAATAATCCAAGGCATTCAATATTTTTCAACCATCCATAAGCAAGAATATTGATTATCCACACCATTCCTAATTAATTTAATTTACCACCATTTAATTAAATTAATTATTTTAATTACTCTTAAATCCTGCTTACTTAACATTAATTAATTATAAGCCAATTAATTAATCAAATCTCAAATTATCCACCTTAATTAATCACTTTTGATTAATTGTCCTTTAATTACATTAAGTAATTAGCCTTAAATTAATTACATAAATTAATTATTCTTTAACCATTCTCATTAATTAACCTTTAATTATCCTCATTAATTAATTAACCTTTAATTAATTAATTATCCTCAAATAAATTATCTTAATTAATTAATCTCATAAATTAAATATCATTTAATTAATTATTCTTTAAACACTTGATTAATCAACTTTAAACATTAATTAATTACTTTTTAATTAAGTAATTATCTTTAAGTAATTAATTACCTTTAATTACTTACATTAATTAATCTTAATTGATTTATCATCCTTAATTAATTTCAATTTAAGTAATTATACCTTAATTACTTACACTAATTTATTAACCTTAATTAATCAAATAGAAATCATTATCTTAATTTATTTCTTAATTATCATTTAAATCCTTATTTAATAAACCTTGAAAAATTAATTAACATAAGAATTTAACTTAAAACTTTTTAAGTTACTAAATAATCAAAATCATCTTAATCAATTTCTTAATGATTATTTAATTTATTTTATATAAATTTAATGATTAACTTAATTTATTCAAGTTAAAATAAACTATGTATATATATATTTCTTATCCATACACACGTTTTAAATAATCATTTATTGTGTAAAGGAAATAGATTAAAGGAAATCATTCAAAATTTTGATTTGTTTAAAACTTTAAAACCTATTTTAATTAAAATTTGGTTAATAAATTAACCTACCCGAGTCTAACTCGCAAGAATCTCGAGACAAACCCGAGTAATCTCTCCTGCTTCGTTACTTCGAGTCAATACGAGATTATCCCCGAAACCAACCCGAGCAACCTCCCTTCTTCCCAAACTTCCTAACCAACCTGATATCACTGATACCGGTGTACGTGCACAGGTGATCGGAGTGGCTCCGACCATCGACACCATCGCCAGAAAGTCAACTACGACCTCCTCCTTCGATCCCGACCACCAAATCCAAGAATCGAACACGAAATCGCAAATGAGTACAAGCGAACTCAATCTGGAACGAACCGATCGCAAACGATCTCCTCTTACCACCAATCTCGATCACCAGAGTCCTTGCCGATCGACCTCGAGCCTCGACACAATCCAACACTTCGATTCCACCACCACTGGACGAACTCGATGCGACATCGACGCCGCATTAGCCTCTAAATCAACCATGACCCAAACCGGTTGCTAAACCCTACTTCACCACCGATCCTCCTCCACGACGAACTAGAAAGTAAACGACCATTTTTCCCATGATCCTTGATCTACAAACATGCTTCAGCAACTACCCCGACACTCCATCCTTCACCGATCACTAGGAATTGCCCAAAAACTAAAATCTGATCAACCCCAATTTCCTCTCTCGATCCCACTCTAAAATTTGTGATTTATCTTTTAAAAATCATGTTTTCAGATGGGGATTCAGATTATATAAATAAAACAAAAGATTTTGATGATTGAAATTTACATGTTTTTCGATTTTCCTGTTCTTTCTAAAATTTTACAGAAAATTTCAAACTTAATTTACTTAAATATATTTCTAAACCTTAATCTATGTTTAAACAAACATATTTGGCTTGAAAACTAAAGCCTATCAGTGAATAGATAAGGAGATTAGTAATTTTGATTTAAATTTAAACTCTATAACTATAAACAGAGATGAACATAAATATTTCAGACATGCACATTCAACTTATTAATATACCAGGAATCCATATACATGCAAGCATAGTTTCTATCACACATTTACAGATCATCACATGCAAACCAAAACATACTTTAAGTATTTCCACATGCAAATCAAGATTCAATAGATTTTATAAAGGTAGTTCACTCACCTGGAATTGAAGAACAGAGAAAAACTTGAGCCTGGAAATGATATTTGAAAATCTGGAATTTGAAACTGCAGATTTGATCTTTGAACTAGATTAGTTGCTTGATTTAAACTTGCTTTTGATCTGCTTTTGTTTCCAGGTTTCTTTTTTTTTTTTTAGTTTGAATCTTAGCTTGCTTGTTTGATTGCTTCGAATTGAATTAGTTGCTACAGGTTTTGAAATTTTGTTTTGATCTGATCTATACTTGAAACTGGAACTTGGATTGATCCTGACTTTGATTTATTTTGATCTGATACTTGGTTTTTAATTTGATGAAGATTGTTTTGAGTTGAATCAAAATCAGGATCTATTCTTTTTCTGGTTTACAGTTTTGAAAATGAATCAAAGAAATTTGAGAAGCCTGGTTTCTCCTTTTAAAACATGTTGTTTAATTTAAATTAAATCAATTGACACTTGTCTAAAAATCTAACATTTGTCACTAGCATGTATTAGTTGATTTACATTTGTTAAATTATATATACTTTTAACCTACAAGTGTATTTTCCTTGAATTAATAAATTTTTAAATGATTTTTATAAAACTTATATATATTTTTATTAAGTAAAAACATTATCTTAATTCATAATAAATATTTTAAAGAAAATAATGTAAAACCAATTATATACAATCATATAAAATATATTTTTAAATCGAAATATTTTAAGGTATTTATCTTTTTGAATTTCAAATTCAAATCCAAATTCAATTTAAAATCAACTCATTTAAATATATATATTTAAACAACACATATTTAATTTGTTTGAAAATAATATTTTACCATTTAAAATCTTCTTATGTCTATATATATACACAATCATTATTATTTGTTTTAAAAGATTAATTTGTAAAATTTGAAGTAATTATATTAGAAGATTATCAAATATTTATTCCAATATCTAAAATCCAATCTTTATTATATTTTCAAATTCACTTACATAATCAGATATCTTTTATTATCAGAATTTTATCTGTTCAATTGAATAAACCAATTAATTATCTAATTTCTGGATGTCCAAAAATCTGGGTTATCACATAGGTCATACAAGAAAAAGATATATACCTAGATATCGACAGTGTGAAGTGAGGAAAAAAAGTTCTTTATTTTTTAGGATTCCAAATGAATTCTCTAAAAGATAAGTTTATTTTCAAATAACTTTTGATATTGATTGTTTCTAGTTTTCTCACTATCCCATAGTGGTCATATACTCACTATACATTAAATATTTATTAGTATTTCAAATGTAACAAAATTAGACATATAATTGAAACTTATATTTGGTTCTTATACAAAATTATTATAAAATTTTGACTTTTACACTATAATCGTAAGATGTTTTGGTGAATGATTATTAAATTGTAAAATGAATATATGATTTGATTTCTTTTATCTTGGAATGCCGAAATAATTTTCTTCATTTTTTTATTATTGTCGACTATCCATAAACATTTTTTTAAATTTTAGTATGGATAATTATTTTAAAAAAAAATTTGGATGAGACTTGCAAAGCAAATTAGATTCACTATCTTTGTAACAACATTTAAAAGTTTCAACTTGTGCTTACTGTATATGAATTAGATGTAAATCATTAATTGCCTAGATCATCTAATAAACTAAAGCTATATAATATATTAGTGCTTGCGCACACGCGCACACACACACACACACACACACATATATATATATATATATATTAGTTAATAAAGTTAACGATGTTCAATTTCTGGTATTAACTTTCTTGCATACAACAATAGGTTTTAGTTGAATTTTATCATTATTTTTATTAATGTATACCTGGAATATTAATGTTTTTGAGGGTTCAAAATGAATCACATTACGAATGAATATAGTTCGCCTATAGTATTATCTATTTGGTTTTCTGTTCCTGCAATATTTTAACACAAATGCTACTACAATAGATGAAAGGTAATGAACGATGTAAAATATGAAGTAGGTCCCACTGAATTGGTGGATTTTGCTGACCAATGTTTCCCTTCACTTGAAACGTGTTAAGTATAGTAATAGTTAGCTTTTACATAGTGCAATACTTTACCTGTAAAAGAGTTTCACTAGAATAGTGAAATATATATTACGCCTCATCTTATTGAAGGTTCCACTAATTATGTTGCATGTGGAACCCAATGGTGAGTGTAACAGCAATACTCGCATAATAGTCAGAATAATATTTTCCATGACATTCCAATTATTGCAGCTACAAGAAAATATGCTAAATAAGTTGCCACATGGAAGCTATTCTTCTTCTTTCAATAACTTCTCATACGATCTCTTTAATTTTCATCAATTAATCCTTTTGTATGGCATATAAATGGGAGAGAGAAATTCAGTAGTTTTGATAATACGGTATTTGTACATGGTATTATCCTTTTATTTTAGATTTTAAAACATTTTTCACAGTTAAGGAGTTCATTTTCCCAGTCCTTCCATTTTAATGAGTGTGAATTGTATGATTTGTTGGAGTAAAAAAAAGTAACAAAAACAAAAATGCATATTTGAAAATTTATCTTTGATTTTTTACATAATGGCAATGACATTTGGATTTTCATAGTGTAATTGTATGAATTTATGTTGAAGGAATATTAAATGGTAAGATGATTTCGTGCATATAAAGGTTAGTTTCTTAACTAAATGCTGATAACTTATAATGATTTTCTTTATCTTATGGTTTTGAAATTATTTTTTCATTTCTTAGATACGTCAGATGACCGATTAAACTTTATTTTTATTTTTACTCCATAATAAAAGTTATAATGAAAAAAATATAAAAAATTAGATGATCCCTTAGTTACATAATTAAGATATTGATTTGATTATATATGTTTGTATTTGAATATACAATGTAGCTACTAATGGAAAAATTCATGATGTTTTACTCGAAGATCCTTACCCATAGAATGAATCAACCATGTTTCACTATATGTAATAACCCTGGTTTTGGGGATTACCTATAAATATTAAATTATAACGGTGTTTATAATTTAATATTGTGAAAAAAACAATTGAATTTGAGATTTAAATTGTTTATTTTAAATAAACAATGGATTTGGAAATGAAATATGAAAATAAAGTTTTAAAAACTTTATTTTGGTTGTTTGGGGTAATAATGAGTGAAATACGATTTTATTTAATGAAAATGCAATAATTCTTGTAATTATTGCCGAATGCTTCTTTTATTGATTTTTAAAAGCAGTATTTGTTTTAAAATGTGTTTATTATAAATAAAAAGATGAAATTGGGTTTAAAAATAAGTTTTGGTTATAAAAATGATGAAAAATGGTTTGTTGCATTTTATTACACAAGAAAATTATTTTTGTGTAGCTTTTGAAGTTAAAAATGAGGTTTTATGTAAATATTGGTGAAAATTGGTTATTTGTTTAAAAATAAGGGTTTTTAATAATAAAAATATTTTTATAACTAAAATTATCTTTTTATTAGTTGTAAAAAAAATTATTTAACATAGGAATGTGTTTGTATAATTTATTTTGAAGAAAACTTGTGTAAATATGATGTTTGATTTAATTACATAGGTGTATATTGTGAATTAAGTCATAATTTGTTTCTTAGGCTAACTAAACCTTTTTCTTTTAGGTCAAAGCCCATTATCACATAACCAGAAAAGAGAAAAGAGGCTTCTCTCCTACTTGTATGTTCTTTTCCACATTTGCAGTAAACATAAAACAGAAAAAGAAAAGAAAACTTTACCTACTTCTCAAATCAAAGCCAAATCTCCAAATTAAATCAAAATTTTGCTGTTTTCTTTCAAATTAAAGCATATTTCTACATGTAATCTATTCTAAAACTGAATCATTTCATCAAAATCTAATTTTTGATATTGGGTTTGTATGTAATCTCTTCTTTTGGGTTTGCTATTTCTATTTTGAGCTTTTACAGGTATTTGAAGCAAATTCTAGCCCCAAACTCTTATCTTTCGGCTGCAAATCCGAGTTTAATTTTCAACATTTGCAAGGTGAGTGATAAACTCACAATTTCTAGCTGAAGAAAAGTTTCAAAAATCAAAATCTAAGCAAAATATATTCTCTGTAAAAAATTCCTGTAGTTGTTCGTTTGTGATAAACTATGTTTGGGTGCTGCTTTGCATGGCCATATTTTATTATTTCTACGTTGAAATTCGTTGATTCTTATTTTGTTTCAAAGATAAAGTATTCAACTATATGCATACTAATTTTCAGCTTAATCTGAGGTCGTTTGTCCCTTTGTCTCTGCCTGAAAGTTGAACCCGAGATGGGTTTCAGGCCTGTACATTTTTGGTTTTTTAAACTGTTGCAAACATTGCCTGAGTCCATGTTTGAGACAGTGTAACTTTTTCATTTCCAGCCGGAATTAATTGATTCATTTTTTGTTTGAATGATAAAGTTTTCTACTATATGCATACCAATTTTCAGCTTAATCTGAGGTTGTTTGGCCCTCTGTTTCATGCCTGAAATTTGAACCCGAGATGGGTTTCAGACCTGTACATTTTTTGTTTTTTGAACTGTTGCAAACATTGCCTGAGTCCATGTTTGGGACAGTGTAACTTTTTCCTTTCCAGTCGGAATTCATTGATTCTTTTTTTGTTTGAAAGATAAAGTTTTCTAGTATGTGTAAACCAATTTTCAGCTCAATATGAGGTCGCTTGTTCGTCTGTTTTAGACCTGAAAATTGAACCCAAGATTGTTTTTATGCCTGGGCACGTTTTTTTGAACTGTTGCAAACATAGCCTGAGTCCATGTCTGAGACAGCGTAACTTTTTCATTTCCAATCGGAATTCATTGAATTTGAATGACGGTTTTGAGTGATTTTTTTGATTTCGAGCACGGATTTTTCCAAACGATTTTGAAATAATTTTTAAAATAAATGGGAAATTCAAATAATTATTTTATGATATTTTTAAAGTATTTTCAAATATAAAATCAACTTATTCTCTGTAATAAGGGAATTTTCAAATACGGTTTTCAAAATTGATTTCGAAAATTGGTTTTAAAAGCTTGTTTTCTCAAGTAAATTATTTTGTATATATAATACACGTTTTTGCACTATTCGAGTGAATGAGAAGGAGAACTAAACAGTTTGGTAAAATACATGGTATGGGACACGTGCGTTTATCTTACCGGTTAATTCCCGACTTGTTTGTTTGATCGTTTTGACCTTCGGGTCGAGTTTACCGATGAGATGAGGTAAACTTTTTACTGATTTCGTGTGAAATTTACTAGCGGTTAGTAAACCATTTAGTGCGAGCGTGTGGTATGAGACACACGTTAACACTATTGGGTTCCTATCCGAAGTTTGTGACGCATTTGTCTAAGAGACGTATAAGCCAATACTGGACCTTCGGGTCGTTTGTCCTTCAGGATGATCTACTGTTTTGTGATGTGTTTTGCATTCGAGTTGTTGTATTTTGTTCTGATAGATCCTATAGCCACTTATGGATTTGTATTAAGTATTTATTGGATATGTCAATCCATTTGAGATAGAAAAAAAATGGCATTGTCGACGTATTCAATAGATATTTAAGACAAGGCTATAGATGGTCTCCCCTATCCAGCCCTATTCTCTGCATTAGCTGATAGTATTACCCAGTAATACCCTTTGTTAATGTGGGTCTTAGGGTGGGGTGTCACACTTTACATGAGTGTTCATCCATTTAACATTGTACTAAACAACAATAACTATAGGAAAACTCAAAGACAATTGAAGTACGAAGAACAAATGGAAGAAAATGAGGAAAATTGTTAAGTCTACGGTTCGACTCTGCTCCATGGATGGATCATTACGTATCAACTGCTTCCTCCATTTTGTCTTATTCTCTATGGATATATAAGATGTCAAGCTAAGACATATAAATAAAGGATCAACACCAGAATTGAGAAACATAATTTAACAAAAATAAAGGAGGGATAACTATTTTGTGGAGATACGGATCCGTAGATGGATTAATATTGATCTATCAATTTAGTAGAATTTTTGTCAAGTCTTCCACTATCTTCTTGGATCTTTATCTATGGTAAGTGTTGGATTCCAAAATATTAACCAAAAACTCCCAATGATAGTTTTTCTTAGAGATTTCAATCCTATGCTGAAGAATTGTAACTATAAACATCAAATCAATATTAAATATATAAAATAGAAGAAGTAAAGTAAGGAAACCAAGAGATCATAATTTTTTATAGTGGTTCGGCTATGCCTACATCATTTTTGATAATACTTTATGAGTCACTATGTATGTACCAAGATTATATGTACAAATATAGATTCAATCCTTGGAATGGTAAAGATAGAGTTTTCACTCGGAACGAATAAGCAAAATAATAAAGTACCCCCACTTGCCTCTTATATATACCTGGAGTAGGCTGTTGGGATTTAGAGTCGTTAAATCATAGTTGAAATTTTCAAATAGCTAAATCTAAGATATTAAGAAAGAAATCAACCAATTCTAAAAGCATTTATGAATGGTACAGGGGATCCATATGTGGATTGGCACAAGTCCATGGACTTGGTCCACTTCTTGTATTTTCTTCTATATTCCTTGAGTCTTGTTGCTTTGTTCCTCAATACTATCTTCATTTGATGTTTCTAAGCTTGTTCTTTAAGTTATTCATTGAAAAAGTGACTTTATGGTGGGAATCGACACCAATTCATGGACTTAGCCTAATTTTTCTTCTTTTTCCCTTGTCTTGATATCTCCATTATCATTAGGAATTTTTGGGAAAAATTGTCAACTTAGTGGATCATACATGTGATGATCTCCCTCCACCTTCGGTACCTAAAATCCAATATAAAATTGTAATGTTGCACTATAAAGTTACCCGATCGATGGATGGAAACCATCACGGGTAAAACCGATCGGTCAATCCACAACTTGGAATCTATCTCACAATGCATAAACAATATTTTATATCAACATAGATATAAAACAAGCCGAACCATAGCATAATCAAATGAATCAAAACATAACCAAAGCGCAGCACAGGTTCATTAGATTAAACAAAGCATAACATAAGTCTTTATGCATTTCTAGTACATCATATAAAATATAAATAAAAACTGTATTTATATATAAGATAATTGATACTAACTAAATAGCACTGCACAGTGAAAATAAGCGAAAGTAGCTACATATAAATAACATAAGAAAGTGCAAGCCTCTTACTTCATCCTCACAGCTCCATGCACAATCGACATACCTGTCTTTTAGTCTACACATTTGAGAGTACCCGAGAATATAAGAAGCAATACAAATAACCTAAGTTCAAACAACAGTTTTGTACGAGTAATCTACAAGCCTCAAAATTCAATATTAATTTGATATATTGTAAATAAGGTAAGCAAATTCATACATGAATTGCTCCTATTTTTTTTTTTTTTTGAAATGTAATGGGCTAAGGGAGCCCTGCCCTTTTATTAAACTCAAAAGATTACAACAGTACAGTACATTCTCATATAACAAAACATTACCCAACCAAAAACAAACATGTACATATCTCAATCAAAAGACTTACAAACCAAGAACAGCTTTAATACTAATTCCTGTACATTTCAGTGCAATCTCTGTAATCTGCGAGTAATTCTCTTATTGATAATTCTATATAAAGAGATTGAATCTTCCATCTTCGAATTGAAATTTTTTCTATTTCTTTCACACCATATTTCATAAACAAAAGACTTTAAAATAATCAAAAGCAACATAGCATTTGGTGATTTCCATCAAAAGCAACATAGCATTACATGAATTGCTCCTGTTACTAATATGCCAGCACATAAACACAATATATGCTAATATACTATCATCAATATATGGTATACTTCTCTTCTAAGTACAAACTAGCGTGTTGTGGTATTGGACTCCATAATACCAACATCACATGACACCCCTTGCAAAATAGCCACTATTACACAATCTTGCACTTCCATACTCAATGTTGTTGGATATGTGATAATTCAAAGGACAACATAGTACCGCTAATGACTACTTAACGTTATGGCTCAATCAATGCTTGAATCCTTCACCACATGGATGGCTTGGAACTAAAAAAACGTTGTAAGGTCCAGGGATATAGATCGTATAATACGGTCCATAGTGAGCTTCCCCACCTACACCTTCTTTAAGAGCATATGCCAAAACTTTAGTTTCATCAACGATCCCTTGGGATATATACTAATAGTAATTTACCCTTGTTCCACCTCACAAGTCACCATTATATAGAACTTTCCAACTCGAATGATCCCCAAATGCTTCAGCTAGCTCCTCCTAAAAGTCCATACTAGTTTAACACTAAAGTAGGGCTCAGTATCGATTCATCATCGATTAGTAATACAGCTATTTAGCCAAAATCACAAAAGTTTTAACCCAAAGTAAAAAATTGCCTGGATTCGACATCTTAATGGATTGATGTCGATCCACATTGTTCGGTGCCGATCCATTCACTCAACCAAAATAATTTAACTTGCCATACGATCGATCTACCAAACTCTAAAAAATATTTTAGTAAGTCCCAAAATGATACAGATCAATGCCAATCCATTTCCTTAGTCAAATTTGGCTAAGTTTTATCGCTTAGAAGTCAAATCAGATCAAAAAATAATATTTTATCATCAAAATTGGATCCAAACACTTTTAATCATATATTTGCATATATAGTAAGGGATCATAAATCACAAACTAGTTGATGTAAACTAATGAAACACGTCCTAAATCAATCGAATCAAAATCTACACAACATCAATCATGAAATCTCCGCCCAAAATTTTTATTTTGATATTCTAATGGTTCTCTAGCTTAAATACTCATGTATCTAACATTTTAACCATAAATAATTTGGTTCAAGATGGATTCGGGAAGAAAGACAATTAGTATAGAATTAGATCTGCTATTAGGAATTTAGAAAAGTGATTTGGGACTGCTCCAACCCTTGGGATTGGCATAATTCCCAAAATCATTAACTAGGCCTTAATATAGACTTCGGCATAATTACTAAAATCCACCTAAAAACTATCTAACCTAAAATTTTGGTATCTCATAAATGGCTAGCCAAAAAACTATTATTGTCACTTACAAAATGGGAACGACCATATCTTTTATTTGGAATGGGTTTCAGGTTGAAATTCTGCTCCTATCAGAAGCTATGAACATATCTTGTTTCTTGCCTTGTTTACCTCTAAATTGTTGACCTTTTGGTTTCTTAGTGTTTAAGACAAGGAAAAACAAGTAAAAAAACTTGAACGTATTGTTATTTTATGGACAAATTTGAACACAACACGTATGTGCATGAGCCTACATCTTGGGTTTGTGTTTCTTTTTAACAAGAGGGATGTATGTGAGATTTGCTTTACTTTTTTTAAAGTAAACTAGTTTTATATATATGTTCAAATTCACAACATTCACAAAATATATATATATATATATATATAAATAGAAAGGGCATGCATGGAAAGAATGAAACACGAACACATTTCATTCCAACAATAACCATTATTTCCACTTTCCTTTTCATGTAATAATTCAATTATCTTCCGCTAGGGATTAGCATAAGGTGTAAACATGAAAGTTGTAGAGAACGGGGAGATATACATTTTCCATTGAAATCGTACTTGAGATAATCGAGCGGAGTGGGAGATAAGGAGGGTGGAAATTTCGGCCTTGCAAATGTATGGCCGTGTGTGTGTGTATTCATGTACATGTTTTTGGAATGTACTGTAGGAAGCTTGCATGGAAAATATAGGAGGAAGTTTGCAGGCACATGGTTTGGGTGGTGAAGAGGAAGGGAGAGGCTTACGGGTTTGTATGGGCTAAAGGAGGAGGGGCATTCTTAAACGTGTACAAGGAGAACGAAGGAAGAATAAAAGAAAGGGAAGGTGGATGGAAATGAGATTTGGTGTTATTGTAGCTTACAAATGAATTGCACTTTATCCCTCATAAATGTGTCCCTTTGCATGAGATGAGAGGAGTCAATACAGAGCGGTCGGGTCTGGTTGCATGGACGTGCGCCTAGGCTATTGGATTTTAGGGTGAGACATTTATAATTTGATTTTTTTGTTTAAATATTTTGTTGCTGGTGTTGGACTTTTAAAATATGATATCTCGCTAAAATGAAATCCAATTGGCATGCGAATTTTTGCATTGGACTCAAACTGATAAGTAAAAAATTATAGCATAACTTTTTGATAGACTTGGCGACGTATAAATTTATGACATAATAATAGGGACTGAATTTAATTACGTTATTTGAAATAATAACATTGTTAAACTAATTATACCTTATTGGTGAAATCAGTTTGGCCAAATAAAACACTGCTCTATAAAGTTAACTGGACTAGATTAAATTGGACATTGGTTTAGCCCAATAAAACACCGCTTTGCTCTCTAAAACAAATTGTGTAGATTATTGATGACATCTGTTTAGCAGAATAAATTTCCATTCTGTTATTATATTATTTTGGACATTTATTCATATGGCAGTTAATTAATACATGGATTTATTAATATAGAATAAGTGATGGATTAGCTAGCGATTGTAAATGTGGATTTACATATATGTTACTTATGTAAATACTAGTGTTAGCTTGGAAATGAATTAAAAATAATCTAGCTTGTGTTAAGTACCATTGGATCGTTAAGCCTCTTTCAAATTTGAAATTTATTTAACGATTTATTTATGTTGTTTAAAAGTTATTTAATTTTATTATTAAAGTGTTTTCAATTATTTAGTTATTTTATTATTAATGTTCAACTTAATTATTATTTTTATTAATGCGGTCTAAGTCATTTAATTATATTATTACTATTTTTTAAAGATAATTTATTATTTTACTAATGAGGTTTAACTTAATTAATTATTTTATTGATGATATTTTTAACTATATCAATTTATATTAATGATATTTTAAGTTAATTTACATATTAGCAGTATTTTAATTTAATAAATCAATATAGTTAATGATGTTTAAAATTATGGTTTAATTATGTTTGAGTTAATTGTTGATTTAATTAATGATGGGTTAAGATAATTAATTATTTTATTAAGGATGTTTTTAAGTTAATATATTATTTTATTGATGATGTTTAAAATCAATTAGTTATTTCATTTGCTATGTTTAAAGGTAATTAATTAATTTAAATAAGATGTTTATAAATAAAAAATGGTTTTATAAAAGTTTTTCTAAAAAAGTGATTTATTTAAAAGAGATTTACAAATGATATTTTGTAAAGGAGATTTATAAACGTTATTTTGCAAAAGAGTTGTATCGGAGATATTTTACAAGAGTGAATTATAAATGGAATTTATTCTGTAAAAGAATGAATTTATAAGTGATAATAATGAAGGTTTGTGTTAATTATATAAGATGTATGAAAATGAGTTATAAGATTTTTATAAAGGATTTTTAGGAGGTGTGTAAATAGAAAGGAGTTTTATAAATAGAAAGAGATTAATAAAATTAGTTTTACAAATTAATTTGGAGATTTATAAAAGGATTTGAAGTTTAAAAGAGGCTTATAGAAACTGAATTTTATAAAAGGAATGAGATTTGATTTTGATAAATAATCCTTCTTAATTATGGTGGTATGGAAACATTCTTTCCATAGGTAACACCGAGGAATAGTGGTTGGTTTTTTGTAAGAAATATTTTAAATAATATTTGTTTTGGCCCATTTAACTATGATTTTGAAAAAGAGGCTCCTGCGAGTTTTGTTAATATACTTATACCATTGAGGTAAGTATACAAATATTTTATAAGTATTGAAAATGTGATGGTTTGGAATATATTTATACCGGTGAGATAAATATATAAAAGTTTTCTAAGTATTGAAAAGAGTATATGAGGTTTGGGAATATATCTTATGTGAAGGTATTTTTGAATCAAATATTTGAAAACTAATTTTAGTTAATGAAAGATTAATTTATATTGGCTTAGTGGATCCCATATGGAATTAAATCAATGTTTGATTGTCCATTTTATTTGATAGTTAAATAACCGACTATCAAATCTTGGTCCAAAATATAACTTTAGAAATTTCCAGGACAAACACGTGAGTTATATGGCATAGTCATCTTCGATGATGCTGTATTGTTTATATAAATCTCATTTTGTTCTCCTAGAACAAATCATAAGGAAATCCATCCACTCAAGCGGTTAGGAGGTGATTTATGCTCTTATGTATTATTTTATTATTTCCGAAAGAACCAGAGTTGAGTTTACCCAAAACTATTGAATGTTGGTTCAAAGAGACTAGAATCAGATAAGTATGAATTATCTGAAAACCACTTCGAACCAACTCAAGTGTTCGATATGGAAGCATCTTGAAGATGATGGATCCGAAGACAGACCTTGTACAACCCTTATTTCAATTGGTATTATTTAGGACATTTAATTAGATAAATTTAATAAAATAATATAAAGGGGATAAAGAGGTTGAGATTTGCCAGTCAATATGGGCCAAATCTTAATTAATGAACTAACAAGGTTGATTATAACATTAACAAGAAGGAGGATATATAAGAAGGAAAAAATCGGAAAAGAGTAAATTTCTTTAATACATACTCTCTCGTTCTTATTCCTCCCTCATTTGTTTCATAAAAACGAAAATTTAAAACTAAGGCCGGCCATCACTAGAAACAAAGAGAAAGAAGAAAAGCTTAAGAAATAAAGATTAAAGTTAGGGAAAATCAATCAACCCTTAAATCTCAACATCCTTTAACCACTCAAGGTGAATAATAGTTATGCATCTCAAGTTTTAATTGTTGTTTTGGTTATAAGATTGAACCCGGATCTTTTGATGTTGTTATGCCTTGTTTTAAAGGATTGAATGATTATATGCTTATTGATTGAATGTTTGGATCTATTTATGAAATTAGTCAATAGGTTTAAGCGTGAAAATCTATCATATAACACCCACATGAATTGAAATTTGGATATGATGTCAGAAACATTATTTAGTAGTGGGTTTTAAATTTCATAATTTTCCAAGCAAGTATGAGTTTATTATGAATTTTCTAAGTATAGAAAAAGGATTATTTCGAAATTTAATTATTAAAAATAATTAAATAAATTTTTTAGTCTCGAAATTTTTATATGTTGAAGAAATTTATAAATCAAATTTAATGTGATTTTTTGGGATTTTTCCCAAGTATTTATGATATATTATGAATTATTTTAGCTAGAAAGGCTTAATTATTATATTAAAATATTAATATAAAATGTTGCAAAATAAGTTGGAAATGATAAATCGGCTCCTTAGGTTTTTTTAAAATAAATTTTATAAAGTAATTATTAACCAATGAAATTTTGACAAACAATAAGGGTTGGTGGAAAAGAAATTACTTTTAATAGTAAATTGGTAGTTTTTATGTTAGTTACAAAAAATGCCATGCCGAGAGCGTTGTCATCGCCTTCATCCACGTCACAGCAATACCTTCAAAGTCAATCGATAGCAATGCACATGATATCAACCAATGTTGGTATGGAGTCAATTAGCTACGGTTGAAGAAGTTTGAAGTCGGCAACCTCCGCATCGACATTGGGTAGCCACATGACTTAAGTGTGGCACATTATATAAAGAGCACATGGTGTCACATATATATAACATCACCGACACTATTGCTCCTAACTTATAACGATGATAATGAAGCCGCATCTTTTAACTTCAGTTATATAGTGCTGCGTTTTATCTACTTCGACGTTATTCTTTGCCGCATGTCTTCAAAGAAGGCAACGATGCCGCTTATTTTCACTTCGACTCTAATGAGGCTGCATTTTAACAGCTATAGTGATGCCTTATATTTTCCTTAAGGCTTTGTTGCTAATACTCATCAATGTCGACACCTACCTTTTAAGACTCTATACTATGCAAACCAGGTTTTATACTACATAATGTCGACACTCTATGAAGTGCGACATATAGGCTAGCAGCCCTATGGCCTTATATTTTATAAATGAATGGCTTTAAGATATTTTCATATTGAAGAAGGGCGATGAACCTAAAGGTGATACTGACATCGAGCTTTATCAATATACAGGATTTATTGATTTGGCCATATGGCTTATGTTTTGATCAGCGAAGTGCTCCAATTGATTTTGAGATTCATTAAAGTTGTTTTATAAAAGCATATATCATGGCATAAACATTTTGAATAAAGTAAAGGGCTGTAATTTTACTTGTTTTAAAGGTAGGATTTTAAGAGTAAAACCATTTATAACGATATATGTTTTCAAGGAAATATATAAGGGTATTTAGCCCAGAATTTTATTAAAGAGATTAGCGTTCTTATCATCTTTAGATAAATTATGATAGGATGAGTTGACACATAGATTATAAAACCAGATGGGACTTGTACTTTAGCTGTTAGTCCCTAGATGATATTAGTTTACAGATCCAGTGTGTAGGCTTTGTCATGCGTAAGACCAAAAGTAAGTTTACACGCAGAAAGGAATGCATGAGGATGATTTAAGTTATTGGTGAGTCCGCAAGATCATTTGGTTCAAAGTGACCCAGGAACAGTAAGTTTCGAACAGACTGTTTAGTTTTTTTCTAATAGTATGTTAGGAAATTTGATATAACTGGTAGGCTCGAATCAGCCATCAGTTCATAGTTACCCTGAGAAAACTATAATGTTTGGACAGATAGTTCACTGATTTAGATAGCTTGGTCAGGATTACCCATGTTGCATGAACGCATATTGTTGTTTATATTGTCAATTTTAACTATTATGGTTGCAGAAGTTTGATATACAAAAGATATATTTTAAAAAGGATATTAGTGAGGGGAAAACTTGTTCTGCTAGCAACATGGTGTCACTAGATATCCATAAATCGAGATGGCATATTATTATTCACACCAAGATTTTTATCTGACTCGAAGTTTATGTTTTTTTCTTAAATTCTCGGGTGCTCAAAATTTGATTTGAGTAGGTCGAGAGTAAGAGTTTATAGGTTAAGTAGGTTTTGGCAAATAAAGCTTTGGGAGACGTGCTGGAGGCAAAGCTAGCTATTTTGGAGTTTATCTTTATATATTATTTATTCGATGTGTTGACGTTATTTTAATGAAATGTATGTAAAGTCAAATCTTATAACTTCCTATTAGTAACCCTGATCAACTAAGGAGGCATCTTCAAATGTCGCACTTGGAGTATTTCGTAATAACTTTATTTTATCTGAACTTGGGAATTGTCAAGGATTATGTATTGAATATGAAATTATGTCTTTGAAATAAAATGTGAAAGTTTTTTTGAAATTGTGTGTAACGAGTTTTGAAAACATAATCCAAATGAATTAGAGAATAAGATTGGGGTATGGGATAACACTATAATAATGTATTTGCATTTGTTGTATATAAGTATACTCTTTATCTCTATTTTTCCTCGCACTTGGACCATTTTCCCATATCTTACTAAGGTTTTGATGCAGATAAGGATGTAAGATATGGAGGACGGAAACCGAAGAGTGAATCTTGGTGGAGGAAGCACCGCTACCAATGGAAATGTCAGGCCCAATACTAGATGGAATCCGGGTAGACAAACAGCTGCAAACGGGGGTGCAAGAACACCATCGGTTTATATGGGAGCAAGGTATCAGTTTTTTGTCAACATGATGCATGCAGAAGCTGGTGCTAGTTAATTTGAGGAAAGGCTAAAGGAGTGAATCGTGAAGTTCCAGATGTCAACAACTATGCTGTACTTAGTAGAGATTACACAAGGCTTGGAGGGAAGCCATTCATCAGAACGTAGGATGCAGTTAAAGCGAAGAATTAGTTGCTTCGTTGTGAAAGGCTTTTGGTTGATCTTGGTTTGAATGACAAACAGAAGATGAGATTGGCGTCCAAGCAACTACAAGTAGCTGCGTTGTGTTGGTGGAATAGTGTGACTGCTGAGATAGTAAAGGAAATTTTGACTTGGGTAAAGTTTAGAAGGAGGTTCAAAGAGAGGTTTATATCAGAAATTGCCAAGTCAACTTTGCTTAGAAAGCTTGCTGATTTAGTGGAAGAACACATGACTATGCTAGAATATACAATCAGGTTGGAGGAGTTATCCAGATATGGGTATGCTATAGTGGATACTTTGATTAAGAGAAACAAAAGTTTTATCCATGGATTGAGACCAGAGCTTATGAGAGCAACCTTGCCACACTTCAGGGATCCATGTGACGTGGTAGTGGGTATGGCTTTAAGGAATGAAGAGATGCTTTCTTTGTTCAATAAAAACAAGCCAATAGAGTTAGAGTGTACAGAATCAGAAGAGGAAGTTCTTTCAGAAAAAGGGAGCTAAAAAGGGCATAAATGCTAAGAAAGAAAAAGCAAGTGTTGTGTGTTACAGATGTGACAAGAAAGGGCATTTTGCGATTAGGTGTCATTCAGGGAATGGAAAGACAATCATTAGAAGAAAGAACATTAAGTGTTTTAATTATGACCAGATCCGACATTACAAGAATAAGTGCAAGGAACCAGCTAAGGTTGGGAAAGGGGAAGTGTTTTCTTGGGAACCTGCTATGCAATGACCCTAATTTTGATAACATTATTTAGAACATTTAATTGGATAAATTAAATGAAATATGTAGATAGTTAATTGATTGAGATATCTTAATTAAGAAAGAGTTGTACCTTAATGAATGTATTAGCAAAAGAGAATTAAATAAGTAGGAGGAATAATGGAAAGAGTAAAATGGGAATAGCATTTGTTCCTATACCCTGAACCCTTCAATTTTTCATTCCTCGTTCATTTTAACTTTCAAAAGCAAAACTAAAACGTTAAAGAACTCAGCCGGCCACCATTAAGAGAGTTCAAGGAGAAGAAAAGCTAGGATTCAAGTAGAAAGCTTGAGCAAATCAATCTAAAGGCAAATCTCAATCTTCTTAACACAAAGCCAAGGTGAATAATTAGTTTACATTTTTATTTTTATGAATGATTTCATTTAAAGATAAACCCATTTTCTTTCGCAAGTATATGCTATGTTACAGTGATTTAATGATTATATGCTTTAAGTTGATAATTTCTAGAGATTTAATAAGAATTTTATGATATGTTTAGATTAGAAAACTTATCATATGACATCCGATTGACTTGATATTTACATATGATATGAGAATCATTATTTTAGTAGTGGGTTTCAAGTTTTATAATTTTCCAAGTTAATATGGATTTATGGTGAATTTTCTAATTTTAGAAAATGATTAATTCATTTTTATAAAAATTTAACGGTAAAAATATATTTTAAGGCCCAAAAGTTTGGATGGGGAAGAGAATGGTTAGTTTGATTTAAATTGATTTTTGGGGATTTTTCCTAAGTGCTTAATTATGGTTAATAAATTATTTAAGTTGAAGGGCTTAAATGTTTTAATCATTTTAAGAAGAAGAATGGGTTATTTTGCTAAAATGTTTTCAAATGTTCAATGCTGAGGTCGGCAACTTTTTAAAAAAGAATCTGGTAAAGTATTGGCAACCAATCATATTTTGGAAAATTATATAAGTTGTAAAAGTTAATTTTTTACTCGACAAATTCACCTTCCGCTTAAGTCAGAAGATCTCGAACAAAAAACAGACGGAAAAGATGCAGATTAGACCTTCCGAAGAGGTCGAAGGGATGTTGTCAACAATATGAAGTGGATCAAGACCTTTCACAGAAGACAGAGGGCATTCTTCCACAATATCCAAGAAGCTCTTACCCTCCGAAGGAGGAAAAGAAGTCAAGACAAGGGCATGCAACCCTATAATAACATTTCTGAAAGCATAATAAGCCTTTCGGGCCAGTCGGAACACCTACTGAAATACCTTTCGACGGTGTCGAAGGGTCTATGATGAAGGAAACATTCATAAGTCAGCAAAGAACGTAAGACAACCTTCCAACAACGTTCAAGGAAAGCTCAGCTCTCGGCAACATTCAAGTAAAAAAGTGACCTTCCGACAAAGTCGAAGAGTTCACAATAGCCAAGAACACTCCGGCATCGCTAAAGGGTTCACATACAGTATAGATGACAAACCTTCTAGCAAGGGCAAAAGGTTCCTAAAAACAAATAGAAGAAAAGACCCTTCGGCAGCGCTCGAGAATCCATGATGACATGTGAAAGGAAAACCTTTCAATGAAGTCGAAAGGTTAACAACTGTATATAAGAAGGGAACCTTCGACCCAACCGAAGGCACAGGGACGGAAGCATGGTCGCCGGCCTCTATAAATATGACCTAAGGGTCCTATTTCAGGACGGAATTTTCCTCATTCTAATCTTGTAACTTCTAAAATCATAGCTCTGTAACCCTAATTGGGTAGTGATTTGGGGAAATTAATAAAAAGTGAAGTATATTCAAGGATCAGAGGGAAATCTTAAGTTTTGTATATTTACTTTACAGTTTACCTTAATTTTTGCATGCTTAATTCCAATTTTCAGGTGTAGCTCCTCCGAAAGGTTCTTGTCAAAAAGAGATAATGATATTCCCTCTTGGACAATCTTTATAACCCTCCGAAGACCTCTAGCTTGCAACCTAAACCCTTTGGCCACAAGGGAAGATTACTTGATTCAACATTCATAAAACTTTCAGAATCATAAAATCTCTGGATCGAACCTTTTAACAAGAGTCGTAACCTATCATATCCTGACAACCTTAGCAACCCTCTGGACCCCAAAAAGCTATTTACCTAACCTTTCGGAAGGATCCAGGCCAACTCTCTATATAAGGTAAACTAAGGAAATTCTATCCTGGTCAAGGAAATAGCTTTTGGGAAAAGTCTTATAAAGGTTCAACTAAATCGAAGATCATTCTACATTAACTCAGCAAGGCCGAAAGGTCTCTTTAAATCCTGTACCTAGGCCTCCTTGACCACATCGAAAGGTCAGGTTCAAAGTCTAGTCCCAAGCAGAGATAAATAGATAATTCTAAATATTATCAACCTCCCGGTATAGTTCAGCTCAATCCCATTACTTCGAGTAACTCTGGGTTATTAACCAGACACTCATTGATCTTCTAAGAGATTTTACTTTCCATCATTTCCCAATAAATTTGTCTACTAGGATTCTCTTAGGTGTTGACCATAAATTTGGTTAACATTTTTGGAACTGGAAGGAGGGCTCGAACCTCCGTATTGGTTGATTTCCTAACACCATAATTCTCTGATTCTCATTGGACCAATTCCACATCAAGTTCACGTATTTTTGTCTGATCATGGCTAAAAGATTTAAAAGGTCTGAACAAGGGTCTTCAGAACCGCACTTGATAAGGCATTCCTACGTTAATATCAAAGACTCCAATTGGGAGGAGGAACAAAGATTAAGATTTGAAGCCTTGAAGATTATAAACAAAAAGAAGGCAGATCCTTATAATCTCGAGAATTGGAGCTTGAACCCCTTTCATATAGGGCCAACCCCAATTTTTGCACTTGGAAAAAGAATAAGCGGAAGTGACGACATTTTTGATCGAATGAGAAGAGCTATTCAGTTGTATTCCCAGGGGACTATCTTTGAAAAATATATAATAAGGGACTATGATAATTTCACATATAAATAGAGTAAGATTATAAATAAGGCTTGCCATTCAAGGGAGAACTATGGACACATAAAAACATCCACAGTTGAAGAAAAAAGGATGATCAAAGAACTTCCCAGTGGAGATATAAAAATTACCAAGGAATTTCCAACTGAAACCTTAGGACCGAAAGAAATTCACTTGAAAAAAGGTTAACAAGCGATGAAAATAAAACCTGCTCCCCAAAAAGAAGAACTTGAACCAAGCAACAAAAGAGTTAGACGTCGGTCAAAGATGGCTTAAAATTTAATACTTCTTGAAGAATATAATCTTACAACGTCAATTGAGGACATCTATATTAGAACCAAAGAGGAACTGAATTATTGTCCATCTCAGAAGAAAAAGCCAGGGTTTGAAAGAAAATCTAAAGGATCATATTGCAACTTCCATCTCATAAACGGACATGATACCAATCAATGTAAAGTACTTAGGAAAATGGTCCTACACTTTCTAAGACAAGGAAAGTTGAAGCAATTTGTAAAGAATTGATCAACTCATGAAATAAAGGCTCTATTCTCAAAATAAGAAAAATCTACATTATCGGGAAAGAAATTCTCCTAGAAATTTGACTACCTAAAATGGTAGGCTACCAATAATGATAGAAAGCCCTTGGTTGTGCCAAGATGGCCAGGTCAAGGCACATCCTCGAGGGAGGGCGTAAGCCTTTATCCGCGCCAAAATCAAAAATGGCCAGGTTAAAGCAGCACAAGTCCTTATCCGCGTCACGCTATGCCGAGATAAGGCACCTCCTGGAGGGAGGACGGGTATTCCTATGGTCCCGCCATGCTATGGCCTGACCAAGGTATCGAACAAGCCCTTAACCATGTCAGTCTATGGCCAAGTTAAGCCGCCTCCTGGAGGGAGGACGGGTAAGTCCTTGAGCCATGCTTCAGAATAAGCTAGTTGAGCGCACTGAAAACCCGGATGAAATGTCCGGCGGACTAAGAAAAGTCCATCCCTGAAATAAGCACCACCAGAAATCGACATTGCCTAAAATGGCAACCACCAAAAGGTCGGTAATGTCTAAAATGACAAACAACCTGAAATAGGCTCCGCTTAAATAAGCACAAGATTGGGCTAAAGAGTCCCCACCTAAAATAGGCCAAAACAAATAACAAATGAATAAAGAAAACTCGGGCCCAAGAAAGTGAAAGCATGCAATACATCCTCAAAGCCTAGAGATGGCGTATTCCACAAGTAGAATCAGAAAGGATTCTCTAACCTCTCTTAGTGAACATCGACCAGATGGGTATTTTGGTCTTCTATTACTTATTACCAAATGGGTATTCTGGTCTTCTATTACCTTTTACCAGATGGGTATTCTGGTCTTCTATTATTAATTACCAGAAATGGTATTCTAGTCTTCTATTACTATTTACCAGAAATGGTATTCTGGTCTTCCATTATTTAATTACTAGAAATGGTATTCCAGTCTTCTATTATTAGTTACCAGAAATGGTATTCTGGGACTTCTATTATTAATTATCAGAAAACGATTTCCTGAAAGTGGCATCCTGGACTTCTATCATTAGCTATCTAAAATGGTGTTCCGGATTTCTACAATCAAATATCAGGAAGAGATATTCCGATCATCTATTACTCATTACCAGAAACGGTTTTCTGGATTTCCATTATCAACACCGAATTGGATTTTTGATCTTTTGTTACTTATTATTAGAAACGATATTTTGGCCTCCCACCACTAATGGAACCCTGAACTTCTATTACCAGAAAAGAAATTCTGAAAATGGCACTCTGGTCTTTCAATATTAATTGCCGAGAATGGTATTCCGGTCTTTTATTGCTCATTGCCAGGTTAAATCCCTAATCCTTTATTATTAACTGCCAAATGTGGTATTCTAAACTTCTATTGCCCAAACTCCAAGATTGGTTTTTTTGGTCTCCTGATACTAAATACCAGGTTGGATTCCTGGTCTTTTACTAACTATTAAGTGCCAGATCGGGTATTTCAGACCACTGTTACTTAATTACCACATACGGTTTTCTAGACTTTTACTGTTAATTCTAGATTAAAGATCCCGATATCTTATCGCCAAATATAAATTTATGTCCTTATGGCGTCCATCATCGGAAATGATATAGTGGGTTTCCACTGCTTATTACCAAGGAAAGGCATTTTGATATTCTAACATTCCTTTTTACTGAAGCCGCCATTCTAATTTTCCATCATTCATTATCATAATATACAAAAAAGCGACTGCCGAATTATCTTAATATTTTCTAGAACCCGAATCTGGGTTCGGAGACATCTTGTAAAACTCCATCATTAATACCAAAATTAGGATGCTAAGGCTACTGATTATTGAAAGCCCTAATCTGGGTACAAATCTTTGGACTTCTACTCATCTCAAGTAATTAGAACCAAGTCAAGGAATATTATTAGAAGAAGACTGCTGCCAAAAGAATCTCCTGATGGGAACTTCAAACCTTTTTATGCTCAGATTCACTTGAAAACGAGGAATGAATTCAAAAACTACAATGTCAAGATCTCGGTCATAAATGTCCCATCAGGGTCTTTATTGAGTAAATGTTAAATTTTGATAACTATGTGCAGCTTAATATTAATTACTTTCAGGAATGCCAGACAAGTGCAAGGAGTTAAATCTACGATCATCCCTCATTATGGATAAAGATGAGACCTTAACATTTTAAATGAATTGTTTTTCATATAATTGCCACAATGATTTGATAATCTAGGCAAATGATGCCTTTGGATTAGTTTGTCAATCTTTAGCTATCAATTAAAAGTACTAAGTGCTACATGTCTCGCAGAACAGCCAGAATGGCAAGGGATCAAGATTCACTTAATCAAGAGAGGAGTCATGGATTAAAATGGAAAGCTGAGAAACATATCAATCTCCAAGAGGCATGTCTGAATCAGAGATAAACAAGGTGCAAACAAAAACAATGAAACAGGTAGCATTTACAATATTATAAACATCGCATTGCATTATGCTACATGGCATTACCAAGTATGGAAAATATATCCTATATATATTAAGTGCTTGAGATTTGGTCAACCGTTCGAATAAAATCCATAGATATTATTGGATCGGCACTCGAAACTAAGTTACCGATTATGGATTCTAAAGATTTGTAGTGCTAGACTAACTTTTAAATTTTTGATTACTAAGACATTTATCCTCTCATAAAAATTGGTCATTCTGAGTCGAGATTGATACAAGTACCTCCACCAATGAAACGCTTTAAAATTTCAATATCTTAGTCCTCCTTTTCTTAAAGTTTTAACTTTAAACTCCCAATTTCCTTGGAGAATTTTTGAAAAGTATAACATTTGAGCTTAGAAACCGAAGATTTTTTGTGAAACTTAACTTCGTTTGAGCTCCACCCTTAATCTGTCCTAGGTCCTTACAAAGAGGCTTCAGAAGACAAAACTAATCTTGCTCGAGTCCCCCGTATCAACAAACAGAACAGAAATCAAATTTCTTTATTTCAACAATAAGAATACATATTAGAGTGTGTTTCTTGTTGAGACTTATTGTTGATAATGAGATATAATAACCATCCAGAATGATAACTAGTGTATATTAACTATAATTCCATCTCTCGGCTACAGAGTACTGTAGCATAACCATCAATCAATATCGAATAAAATATTTTAATTTCTTTTAAACGAAATTTTCTTTCTACTTTCGAAGGAAGCCGGGTGGGGAGTGAGGGTGTTCGATGTATGAAAACCGTTTACCCCAAGATCCACAATATTAAGTTATTTTTGAAGGAGGCCTTCCTCTATATAGCATATTGGCTAGGTTGATCTCTTAGGGCGACATGATTTAAGGAACAAATAATTTGGAATAACATAGAACAGGCAAACCAAACATAAAATATGTAACGAGAAGTGTATATTCACAGAATAATCGCATGTCGCCTATTTGTAGTAGCTCCCCCAATTCATACGAAATGGACTTGGAGAGAAATTTGACAATAAATTTATACCTATAACGCTTGAACCATTTAAGGAAATTTTTTGGAACATCAATTTGATTTAAAGCAAATTGCAGCATGCACCAGGATTTAGGCCAGGTCCTAATTTATTTAAAAATAGAAACACTCAAGTAAACTCCCACTGAAATTTACCCGAATAATAAGAATTTCATGGCTGAGTGTCAAAAAAGTACTTTACAAAGAATTGGTCAAAATGTCTCCCTCTACTTATCTCCTAGAGGAAGGTTAGGAATTCTCCACTCTTTTTAAAAAAAAGTGTCATACTTAGGCCATCATTCGCAGAATTTCACAAGATAATTCTTAACCAACATTTGTTTTCAAATCAAAATGGAAACGGTAATTATGCAAAAAGACATAAACAATTAATGGCGATCTCTAGAAAATGAGAAAGAATGTCTCATTTTTCACACCAAAATTACTGTCAAGATCCATTCATCTTCCTCCCTCTCTCTTCTAACTTTTATTATATAAACATTTATTTCTAAAAAAACAAACAAAAAAAAGAGAAAAACATCAATGGCCGCCTGTAATCTCCACCAAATTCATCACAATTTTATCAACGCGGAAGCACCGCATTGTTGCTGCTGCTTTGCGTTAGACTTATTGAACTAACCGCAAGAGGCGAAGGAGGTCAATAGTGCACAATCCAGCAACATGAACCACCTACAACCTAATTTCTTTAATACTCATATAAAAGAAACATACTCCTTGCTTTTTGATCTGGCCACAAACACATTATGGATGAATTTGGCCATCTGGGATGCTTCTGGAGAAAAATGATAACCTACTCACTTTATCAGCCAATTTGGGTTGAACCCATCTTCATCAACCCTGTCAATTTCGCTCCAGAACTGCCGCCTTTTCCAAATGAGTTGTAGGAAGGGAGAGAAACCATCTTATCGCTTTTTCCAATCGCCTTCGGTGTTTAATTCTAGGATGTTAGTGTTATTTTGAACATGTAAATATTAACAAATCATTTTGGAAAATGTAACATGAAGCAATATATATGGAAATATTTTGGTATTTTGGTTGAATTTCTGAAGTTATGTTGTGCAACTGAAAATATGTTTATGTGTTTATTACCTTGTTATATGATGTTTTGCTATACAGAAAGTAATCGAAAGGTTTAGAACTCTTGGATTTCAATGAGAGCTTATTGTTGGAAGGTCTAACCATTAAATTATTTAGATCTTCCGACAATAAAGGAAAGTTGAGGTTGGAGTACCTCCCAATCTTACCGAAAGGTTTAAAACAGGGAAAATTCATCACTACAGCCCAAATTCCCTTCGGAAGGGAAAAGAAGGACATTCAAGGTTACCAAAATGATACCTAAATGGGTCTCAGGTTACCTTATTAACTTGATACTAAATGCAGTTTTAAATTTTACTTGGAAAAATAAATAAGTAGGAAGGATAACCTAAAAGTCTTAAATCGAGCTTAGAAAGCGACCTCTTTGTTTTGAAAGAGGCCAAGTTGTTTAAAAGAATTCTTTTACTAGTACTTGGTAATTACGTTTGTAGGAAAACGAAGTTGGAGACTTTATAACTTTTAGAGACTTGGAAAGTCAAGAGCATCCCTTCACATAGGGGGAGCAAATGTTACTCGAAAAATTCACCTTCCACTTAAGTCAAAAGATCTCAAACAAAGAACAAAAGGAAAAGAATTCAGATTAGACCTTTCGAAGAGGTCAAAGGGATGCGATCAACAATATGAAGCGGCTCAAGACCTTTCGCAGAAGATGGAGGGTATTATTCCACAATATCCAAGAAGCTCTTACCCTCCGAAGGGGGCAAAGAAGTCAAGACAAGGGCATGCGACCCTATTATAACCTTTCGAAAGCATAATAAGCCTTTCGGGCAAGTCGGAACACCTACTGAATCATAGACCCTTCAGCACCTACTGAATACCTTTTGATAGTGCCGAAGGATCTATGATGAAGGCAACATTCATAAGTCAGCAAAGAACGTAAGATAACCTTCCGACAATGTTCAAGGAAAGCTCGGCTCTTGGCAACATCCAAGTAAAAAGCGACCTTCCGACAAAGTCGAAGGGTTCACAATAGCTAGGAACCCTCCAGCATCGCCGAAGGGTTCACATAAAATATAGATGACAAACCTTCCAGCAAGGGCAAAAGGTTCCTAAAAATAAATAGAAGAAAAGACCCTTCGGCAGCGCTCGAGAATCCATGATGACATGTGAAAGGAAAACCTTTCAATGAAGTCAAAAGGTTAGCAACTGTATATAAGAAGGGACCCTTCGACCCAGCCGAAAGCACAGGGACGGAAGCATGGCCGCCGGCCTCTATAAATAAGACCTAAGTGGTCCTGTTTTAGGGCAGATTTTTCCTCATTCTAATCCTGTAACTTCTAAAATCATAGCTCCGTAACCCTAATTGGGTAGTGATTTGGGGAAATTAATAAAAAGTGAAGTCTATTCATGGATCAAAGGGAAGTCTTAAGTTTTGTAAATTTACTTTACAGTTTACCTTAATCTTTGCTGGCTTAATTCCAATTTTCAGGTGCAGCTCCTCCGAAAGGTTCTTGTCAACAGAGATAATGATATTCCCTTTTGGACAATCTTCATAACCCTCCGGAGACCTCTAGCCTGCAACCTAAACCCTTCGGCCACAAGGGAAGATTACTTGATTCGACATTCATAAAACCTTTCAGAATCATAAAATCTATGGATTGAACCTTTTGACAAGAGTTATAACCTGTCATATCCTGACAACCTTAGCAACCCTTCGGGCCCCAAACAGCTATTTACCTAACCTTTCGGCAAGCATGCATGCTAACTCTCTATATAAGGTAAACTAAGGAAATTCTATCCTGGTCAAGGAAATAGCTTTCGGAAAAAATCTTATAAAGGTTCAACTAAATCGGAGATCATTCTACATTAACTCAGCAAGGCCAGAAGGTCTCTTTAAATCATGTACCTAGGCCTCCTTGACCACATCGAAATTCAGTTTCAAAGTCTAGTCCCAAGCAGAGATATATAGATAATTCTACAGATTATCAACCTTCTGGTATAATTCAGCTCAATCCCATTACTTGGAGTAACTCTGGGTTATTAACAGGACACTCATTGATCTTCTAAGAGATTTTACTTTCCATCATTTCCCAATAACTTTGTCTACTAGGATTCTCTGGGGTGTTGACCATAAATTTGGTAAATAGAATTACTTTAAAAGGTATAAAATGAGTTTTAAATTAAATTATAGCTTCGCCACTTACCATGCTTGCTTCCGTCACCATACTCCCACTTGTAAACCTTTCAGACCCATTCACAACCAATGCACATGGTATCAAGCATTTCGTGCGTTGTGTATTGGAGAAAGGTGGAACGAGAGGATGATGTCGAAAGTATGCTTGTGGAAGGTTTGAAGCCGCTTTTATTTGCTTTCGAACCCATCGACCAGTCCTTGTTCTAAAAGTATGTTTTTGAAAGCGTTGTCGCATTTGAACTCCTTCGATACCCTATCTACCACAGCAATTCTTCTACCTTAGTTAGAGGTTGCTTTTTGTAACCTTAAAACAATGTATGCAAAAGGGAGGCTTTGGCTTATGTACCTTCCGCATAGCGAGGAAGCCACATTCCCCCAATGTTTTCGAAAGGGTAGCATTCGAACATATTCCCCCTTTAAACTTTGTAGTTTGTTTTGTTTTCAAGCAATGGTTTCGAAAGTAATACTTTTAATTGATTTCAAAGATATGCTTCCATAACTTCTTACTTGAACCTGTAGGATCGTTTTCACCCTAGAAAGAGATTGAATAGGGTGATACTAATAATAATAAAAATTAATGTCGAAATAAAGATAATAACAGAAAGTAAAGTGGAAGAGATCACGCACAAATTTACCCAGCTTCGGCAAAACCCTGCCTACGTGCTGCCCCTAAGGTTTCTACTAGAAATTAAGTAGTCAGACGCTTACACATGTAAACTTGCGACAACCGCTACTTGACTAACCTAACTCTATGCTCAAAACCCTACCACAAATCAACCATTGAGTTGTGAATTCTCAAACTGCGCCCCGTAGTTTGTACCTAGTCACACGACTAGAAAGTTACACAATTTAAAGAAGAAATTACAAATAAAAAACAAGAACAAACAAAACCCTATATATTTAATAATTTGAAGCCCAATATGATTAAAAACACCAGCCCACTAAATAATTCAATAAAGAGAACGCCTTCCCTTTATTCTTTTCTCTGTGAAATGGCTTTGTCCGATTCTTTTATTTGCTCTCAAAAATTAGGGCTTCGTTCAATTGAAGCCTCTGCTTGAAATAACGTTTGAATTGAATGCTGGAATGCTCTTGTTCCTTAATTAGCTTTGATGCTTCTTCGTATTGCTTTGCGGATGCTTCAAATGTCGAGCACGAATTACTTGGATTAAATTGGTACATGTTTTTCCTTTTTCAATTTCGATTATGCTCGACTTCAATTCGAGTTATTGGTTTGTGATATACTTCAATGGTTTGCTCTGGTTTAGCTTGAGCTCGAATGCTTTTTCACCAATGATGATTATTGGGTTTAAATAGAGAACGAAATCCTACTAATTTGTTTGTATTTTTGAGTTTGAATATTTCGAATTCCTTTTCTCGGCCATGGAACTTTGATCGAACGATATGGTATTTGCTGACTTGTTCCATCTCATATGTATACTCCATGAGTTTGAATTTTGCTCCTTTCTTTTCTCTGATTCCATTCTTTGTTGGCAGACGAATGTGGCTTTTGAATTTTAAATTGACTTGATAAACTCTGACTTGTTCATTATGTTTTACCCTGATTGACTTCACTGCAAAACCTTTCTACTTCCTGCTTGTACTGGTTCAACCTGTTACTGTTATCTTGTTTTGGTTTGGGTCCTCTTGCATTGATTTGTGATCGAACGTGTGTTGTGATCTCTGACTTGATTTCACTGGCTTGTTGTATATTTGTGTGTGTGTCATGCTCTGTCCACTTCACTCTGGTTTGACTTATGTTTGAGTCATTACTGATTTCACTAGATTGTTGCTTCAAGTTCCATTCGAGTTTGCTTATAACTGAGTTGCCTTCATGCCAAATCCATTGTCAAATGAGGTCTCGTTCTGGTTGGAGTTGTTGTTTTGTTTCGAGTTGAATTTTCTTCATTTTGTACTTTAGACTAAAAGGTCTGATTTGATGCACTTTTATTTTCATGTCCAGCTTGGTTGCATATATGTAAATGTTGTTTGTCATGTTGCTCTTGAATTGAATTCTCTGTTGCTTCGAGTACTTATGTTCAATTGGTCTTGATTTGTTCTTGCATACTTGCTCTGTTTACTTGAGTGCACTTGACCATTTCATTGTTGAGTCAGGTTCTATATGTTAGAGTGTGGTCTTCATATTGCTTTGAGTTGTTTGGAGTTACATGTCTAGTTTGCTTGAGTCTGTTGCTTTGAGCCAGTTCATGTTTGCTTTTATGCCATATGCACTGTCATGTTCAAGTTGACTGGTGCACTTTTCTGGTCATTTTGGTGGCGAAGTAGTGTGGTTTGGTGCACTTTGAATGTTGACGTTTTGTTTTGTTTCTGAACCTGCATTAACTAATTGATTTTGACATGTACATATTCATGTATATACATGCATACATACGCATGTATATATGTGTAATTGTGTAATACATGTGCCGTATCCATTTATACTCGATTTGTACACGTGTGCATTTGCAATAGTTTGTGAGATGAAATTGGGAAACGACCTTGTGATATTCATAGAGATACATTGTGAATATTACAAGTTGTTCGTGTGCATATATTTGGTCATTGTAAGAAAATATGAAAAGAAACAACCCAAATAACTGAGACAGAAACAAATTTTAAATTCAATTATATTTTTGCAATTTAAATTTGTTTCTTTTTCCAGTTTACTGCGCTATTTATTTAACGGGTATAACAGATGGCTGGATACAAGCTGGAGCTAGTCAAAATCAAATGTATGAGTGTTGAGTGAATATGTAGTGAGGTGAAATTGTAAAGTGAAAATTGTTTCGTAACTGAGAATGTAGTGAGAGCTCAAATTTTTACTATTCCAATTTGTAATAAAATATTTGTTTGAATATAAATTATGAGTTATTTATTTTATTCAACAAATATTTGTTTCATTATGTGAAAAATAAAATAGTACAACAACAAATACATTTAAACGAATATATATATATATAGTTATTATCATCAAACAAAAATCATAGGCTATTGTATTCTACAATCTCCCCTTTTTGATGATAACAAACATATATTAAGATTTTGACTCTATTAAATGTATTTGGTTTTGATGGATTCTATTAGCTCCCCCTATTTGAATGCTCCCCCTACAATAAAGCACCCCCTTCACATATGCATGAAAATAAAAATAAAAAATATGCAAATAAAAAGCAATAACAATTTGCAATGAACCAAGATGAGAATATGCAAAAAAAAATTAAAAAAACATATTTGAACTTATTTGCGAAAATCTTCACTACTCTCTCCCCCTTTTATTATCAGCAAAAGAATAATAGTGTTAGAAAAATAGATATAAAGTGATATACATTAATACAACATTAATACCTAATCGAGTATAAATATTAAATTTCAATAAAAAAATCAAACAAAAATCATAAATACTCTATTAGGCGCATATTCCACTTTAGAGTGATAGGGGTGATGTCGGTATATAAAACCATATAGTAGTATCTTTTTGTGGTATATTTATGATAGGAATTTGAGTACTTACTTACCATGCATAACCGTTAGGACTTTTAAGTGAGATTAGTAGTATTCCCAATTTTTAAAAAGAATGAATTTCAAGTATCTTCTAACCACGCATAACCGTGAGGACTTTTAAATGGGATTAGAATCAACTCATCTATTTAATAATCAATTTTGATATGTGTTCCATATATGCATAACCGTAAGGACTTTTAAATGAGCATGAAAGCACATAATCAAAGATTCCAAGTAATTCACCCATGCATAACCGTGAGGACTTTTAAATGAGCATGAAAGCACATAATCAAAGATTCCAAGTAATTCACCCATGCATAACCGTGAGGACTTTTAAATGATAGTGAATACTTTGGATATTTTCATTGCTAATTAAATTTAAAAATTGAATAATTTCCCATTTAAAATACTACATTTTGACATACTATATTGGGTTTTTATGAGTGATGTTCGTTAGAAATATGATAGTAATAGAAATGGTCATGGAATTTTTACCAATCAAAGTTATTACAAATTCTATTTAAATTTTTTAAAGAAATTTACTACATATACTGCCTCAAGTCAAAGTGCATGATTAATATCAACACTCATCACCTTTTCAGTTGCTATTTATCTTTTGATAATCACTAGGGAGTCAGATTAGTTAACATAGGCATTTAAGATCAAAATCAAAAATATAAAATCAAATTTGTAAAATGCTTAAACTGTGACGTAGTTGACAAAAACTATTTTCTGGAAGGGGTTTTGTAAAAATGTCTGCCAATTGAGAATCAATTGAAATGAAATTTATGCAGATATTTTATTTGGAAATATGATCTCTAATGAAATGATGCCTAACATCTATATGTTTTGTGCGTGAGTGATGTACAGGATTATTTGTGAGATCAATTGCACTTTTGCTATCACACATTAGTGGGACTCAGTTAAAATTTAGACCATAGTCTTGCAAAGTTTGTATCATCCATAAAATTTGAGCAGAGAAACCACTAAGAGCATTATACTTTGCCTCAGTGGTAGATAATGAAATACATTTTTTTTTACTTGCCCAGGCAACTAATGAATGTCCCAACATTAAACATGTTCCACTAGTACTCTTTCTATCAACCAGACTACCAGCATAATCCACATCTGAATATCCTTTTAATTCAAAGTTGTCGTTAGTTGGATACCATAGACCAAACCATGGAGTATGCAACAAATATCTTATAATTCTTTTTACAGCTTTTAAATGTGATTCTTTTGGATTTGATTGAAACCATACACATAAAAAAACAGCGAACATAATGTCAGGTCTAGAAGTAGTAAGATAAAGGAGTGATCCAATCATACCTCGATATTTCTTTTGATCAACTGCCTTACCTTTTTCATCCTTGTCAAGTTTAATAGTTGTGCTCATGGGAGTTTTTGCAGGTTTAGCATCTTTCAATCCAAATTTGTCGACAAGTTCTCTAATATATTTCATTTGAGAGATGAATGTACCTTTATCACTTTGTTTTATTTGAAATCCTAAAAAGAATTTCAACTCTCCTACCAAGCTCATTTCAAACTTCTCATGCATGACTATTTCAAATTTCTTATACAACAAGTTGTTAGTGGCACCATAAATAATGTCATCAACATATATTTGAACAATCAAAAGATCATCATTTTCATGCAATAGAAATCTTGTGGTGTCTACACATCCTTTTTGAACCCATTTTCAAGGAGATACGTGCTAAGACATTCATACCAAGCTCTAGGGGCTTGTTTTAATCCATATAGTGCTTTCTTAAGTTTATATACATGGTTAGGGCATTCATGATTTCAAAACCTTCTAGTTGTTCAACAAATACATCTTCTTTCAAAATCCCATTAAGAAAAGCACTTTTAATATCCATTTGTATTAGTTTAAATCTTTATAACAAGCAAAAGCTAACAATATCCTAATGGATTCTAGTCTCGCTACTGATGCAAAAGTTTCATCCAAATCAATTCCTTCAATTTGATTATAACCTTTAGCAACTAACCTAGCTTTATTCCTAATCACATTTCCAGATTCATCACATTTATTTTTAAAAATCCATTTTGTTCCTACAATTGGATAATCATTAGGTCGAGGTGTTAGAGTCCAAATATCATTTCGTTCAAATTGAATTAGCTCTTCTTGCATAGCCATAAACCCATTTTCATCATTAAGAGCTGTATCTATGTCTTTGGGTTCGATTTTTGAATAAATCCACTGTATAGAAACAATCACATAAATTTCTAAAGGAGGAACAAGTTTGAATACCTGCAATAGGATTTCCTATTACCAATTATGGAGGATGATCTGCTGTGAATTTCAATCTCTCTGGATCAGATTTCTTTGGACTTCTTTCGTGGTTGTAGTTTCTTTTGATTTTCATTTTCGTCTTTCTCTTTCTCCTCATCGACATTGCTTTTGATTGTTTCCTTGTTTTGATCATCAAAGCCTTCATCAAATTTCACATTGATTGACTCCATGGTGTTCTCGTCCTTTTGTTGTATACTTTATAAGCCTTTCTTTTGGACGAGTATCCTGTAACAACCCGCATATTTTACGATTGTATATTTAAATGTTTTATTTAAATATAGCATCGTTAGTCGGATTTAAGTCTGAAATGTCACTTTTTGCAAACAGTCGAATTAGGACTCGAGACCACTTCCATTGGGTCCAAAATGACGTTTGCAACCTTTTTGAGTATAAACATCGATATGTTTGGAGCTGAGTAAAATTTTGATATTTTCATTTAGGGCTTTGGGTTTGGGTTTCAGCCCACCAACCTAACAAATAACCCTAACTCCTCTACTCTTCATCCATTCACTCATTCTATTTCCTAACACTCAAGCTAAAGTAAAAATGGGGGAAGAGATTGGAAATTAGAATTCCAAAACCCTAGTTTGTTTAGGAAATACAAATTCAAGTCCAAAATCAAGGAGAAGCTTAGGTAAGCATCCTCTTCATCTTCTCCATCTCAATCCCTCTTCAATTTTCAGAAATTCCTATAACCTAACTTAGGAAAAACTTCACCTTTGATAATAGATTAAAGATTCTAGAGGTGTTGTTGAAGAGAAATCAATCTTTGCTTGTTCTAGAGCTTCTCATTTGTTGTTTTGGTTTTAAAAGGGTGAGTTTTTGAACTCACATCTATGTCTATATCTTTGATAGTTGTTAGGTAGTAATTCCTAACATCTATTCCTTGTCCATTTGCCTTTGAATTGAATTGGTTTGATGAATATTCAAATTTTTGGTGTTTTGAAGTCAAATCTTTTAAAAATCCCATCTTTGATGTTTGAACATGTTGTTGGGGTGTATCGAAGAGCCTATAAGGCTGGGTTGTCGCTTGGCATAAATCCCTAGTCTCTGTTGCTCGTTGATCACTTCCGTTGGATTTTTGACCTTCTTGGGCTAGACTGATAATACTGCAATTGACAGTCCAGTCGACTGAACTGTATGGTCAGTCGACTGAATCTGGGACCAGAAAATTCTCTGGCCTTGTATCAGTCGACTGACCATATAGTTCAGTCGACTGAAACTAGGAACATAATGTTCATGTCCCCGTATCAATCGATTGAACTGTAAAGTCAGTCGACTGAACCAGGAAACCGAGAGTTTCTGGCCTTGTATCAGTCGACTGACCATACAGTTCAGTCGACTAAATCTGGGAGTTGTGCTTTTTGCCTATTTTAGGCAGTTTCGTGTGGGTTTCCGATTTTTAATTGATTCTTGATGATCCGATTTGCTGTTATCATTTATCGACTTCGATGACTTCTTTTTCGGGATTTTTAGGAATATCCGTTTTGATGGATTCGGTATCGATTTCTATGGATTTAATTCACGTCGTCGAATGTGGATTTTGGTGATTGATTGTTTCTACAATCATTTCTATGATTTGTCACTTTAAAATACAAAGGTTTCTATACTAGTTGTAAATATTCAAACTCTTTCACAAAGATGATTCCAACTCTATTTTTAATACAAATCTCGTTTATAAAACCGTTTTCCAATCTATTAGTATATACAAACCTTTACCTCATTCGTATGAAAAATCTAATTAAACGGCTTAGCAAAACAAGTGGTATGAAACGCTTGCGTTTACTTCATCGGTTAATTCTTGGACTTGTTCGATTGAACTCTTATGACAATTTCGGAGTGGAAATCTACAATTTGTTCGTAAATATTTAAGTTAAGCCAGTGGTTATGGGACACGAAGCTAAACTCTTATATTTACTAGCTTAGTGTGATTCACACTTTTTATTGATCGATGATGATCATTTTGTGATTTAGACTAGCGATGTGCGATGTCTCTTTGTTTGTGTGGGGGTTAAACCCCGTTTGTGGAGTTTCAACTCAAAATTTGTGGGGTAGCGACCCATGGTCTTCGGACCGTTTGTGGAGCTTCAGCTCAAAATTTGATGGTTAGCGACCATGGAATAACGTTCCGTTTGTGATGCACGTGTTGGTGAGTTTTCATGCTCCCGTTTGTGATAGGCCTCCCCCCACTTTGTGATTTTTGGATTTTTAGTTGATGATTTCTAGAATTTGTGTTTCACCAATTTTAATGATAGGCATTGATGAGCTCTATCAATTATTTGTGTTTTTGGTGAATAATTTAATGAATGCGATTCTTTTTGGATGTTTGAGATGATTTGGGATATTGTATGATTTTTGTTGTTATTTGATGTATACTTGTCGCAGTATGGCATTATTGTTATCATACGTTTTTGTCATATCTCTTATCCTATCTCACTTTATACGAAATTTATAGCTAGACTGATCCGTTTATTATTTTCTTCTTAAATAATACTCGGGTCAGACCGAGGTATTTCAGGTGCTCCTGCTTGACTTCTTATCAGGGTCCGACACTTGACTTTTGGCTAACTACTTTAGCATAGTAGTTTTTGTTAGTATACATTTGAGAAAGAGACTCCTTGTTGTATACTTATTCTTTTGTCTAGCACTTGTATCTATTCTTTTGTGATGTAGTGGATCTAGTTTGACCACTATTTTGATGTACACTTTTATGTGTTATATTCATATCTGTTTCCACTTTTGTGATATGAATCTGTGACTGATTTGTGTTATGTTTATTTCTATATTTGTTTTCGAAGTCTACATAGCCACTGTGTGGTAGCTTTGAGTTTGTATATAATATGTCGGATTTCCTCTTGAAATGAAATGTAAGTTATATTATCTGACATATCGGTACTAATACAAAGCAATTACACAGATGGTCGCTCCTCAACAGCCTTATTCTTTGTGCTAGTCGATGGCATTACCCCGTAGTGTCCTTGGCTAGTGTGAGTATAGAGGTGGGGCGTCACAGCTTGGTATCGGAGCCAAACTTCGGAAAAATTTAGAATAATCTAGCAAGGATCATTGTCCTAAGTCTTTCTTAGGAATCGTGCCATAGTATTTAATTTGAGTGTTCGTACCATTCTATCCAATTTCTTTTTATGATGCCTTGTTTTATCAATCAAGTTTGTTTGATATTCATTCTGTGAATAACCTTTTTCCTCTTCTTTCTTTCTTAAAGAAGGGCAATGGTTAGACCAGGTCGTCCTAGCTCCGGTCAATCCAGTGCTACTCCTCAAGACGGAGTATTTATGTCTGCTCAGCAACTTCTAGATCTTGTAAAGAATGCTCAAGCTATCGGACCCATTCCAGAGCCTACTCATCCTAAATCTGGGTTTGCGCGCTTGTGCAGTGATTACACCAACTTGGGTGGAAGACCTTTCAAGGGTTCTGAAAGCGTTATAGAAGTCCAAGCTTGGCTTAGAACATGCGATCGCATCTTTTCCCGCATGAATCTTATTGATCTACATCGAGTCCAAGTGGCTTCTAGCATGCTCCAGGAGAGACAATTAGATTGGTATGAACTTCTGATCTCGGAAATTATTGAAGCGGATCCTACTTGGGAGCAATTCCGGGAAAGATTCGAGTTAAAATTTGTGCCAGAAGCTGAAAAATTATCTTTAGCTCGATGCTTTATTGACCTTGTTCAAGGTGAATCTTCTATGACGGATTACGTCGCATCTTTCGAATCTCTATCTAAATATGGGGTCGAGTATATTAATACCCCATTGAAGAAATATCAGAGATTTGTCTATGGGTTGAATAAGAACCTCAAAAAGCTATTACTTCTGAAACTAGAAGTTTCTTTCGATTAGCTTGTTGATATCGCTCTTCGACTCGAAGAGGCCGATAAAGAAAGTGATGTTGAAGTTGTGGGTGCCAAACAAAACATCAATAAGAAGAGGCCTTTTAAGTTCAATCCTAATCCCAACAAGAAAGGGAAGCAAGCAACTTCGGTAGCAAAGACTCCTACCCCTAGTCGTGGAGAATGTTACAATTGTGGTTCTAAGGACCATTATGCAAACAAGTGTCCGAAGTCTCTTATTTGTCGCTATTGCAAAAGTTCGGGTCATATTATATCTTCATGTCCCAAACTTCAAAGCAAGAAGGAAGGCAGGCTAAATGTTGTGCAAGCCCCTACTAACACTTCTCTTGGTCAAGGTATTTCTCATTCTATCCTTGATGGCATTATTATATTTCGTGATCTTCCTATTCAAGTTCTTTTTGATACGGGTGCATCTCACTCTTTTATATCAAAAGAACTTGTTGATGCTTTGTCTTTGAATGTTATTGGCTTAATGACTTCATTGAGAATTGCGAATCCGGTTGGTGGATCCGCAACACTCAGTTTACTGTGTAAAGATGTCGAGATTATTTTATGTGATTACTCTTTCCGTGCCGATTTGCTTGTTATGCGTTACTTAGGCTTCGGAATGATTTTGGGGATGGATTGGCTTAACCGATATGTAGCCCATATCCTATGTCCTGAGCAGACTATATATCTTCGACATCCTCAATCTGTTAAGCAGATTTCTCTTGTTCTTAAAGATTCAGATTCTAATTCGGGAGCATCCTTGTATTCTCTAAATCCTCATGATGACGATAATGATGATGAGGAAGATGTTATTTCTCTCATTCACATTGTTCGTGAATTTCCTGACATATTTGAGCCCGTATTAGGATTACCACCAAAGCGAGCAATTGATTTCAGAATTAATCTAATCCCTGGAGCTCTGCCTATTACTCGTCCTCCTTATCGTATGTCTAATAAGGAAAATGAGGAGATGCATAAACAATTATCTAAATTGGAAGCAAAACAGTTTGTTCATTCTGGTTCTTCTCCTTGGGGAGCTTCTGCTATCTTTGTGAAGAAATCCGATGGTACACTTAGGCTTTGTGTTGACTACCGCAAGCTTAATGATCTCACCATCAAGAATAAATATCCCTTGCCTCGGATTGATGATCTATTCGATCAACTTAGTGGTGCTAGAGTCTTTTCATAGTTAGACTTAGCAACCAGTTTTGATCAACTTCGCATTTCAGAGGATAGTATTCCTTTGACATTGTTCCGTACTCGTTATGGATCTTATGAATGGCTTGTTATGCCATTTGGTTTAACGAATGCTCCAACTTATTTCGTTGACCTTATGAATTGAGTTTTCAAAGACTTCCTCGATCGATTTGTTCTCATCTTTATCGATGATATTCTTGTTTATTCTACAACTGAGGAAGAGCATGAAAATCATCTTCGGATTGTGTTGGAAACTCTTAGGAGCAACCAATTGAAAGCAAAATTTTCTAAATGCCACTTTTGGCAATCTCGTGTGAAATTTTTGGGGCATATTATTTATGAATCCGGAATTTCCGTGGATCCTTCAAAGATTGAAGCGATTCAAAATTGGAAGAGACCGGAGAGTGTGACGGAAATTCGTAGCTTTCTCGAATTGGCGGGCTATTATCGTCGATTCATAAAAGACTTTTCTAAAATTTCCATGCCTCTTACTAATTTGACAAAGAAGGGGTTAAATACATTTGGTCAGACAAATGTGAAGCTTCAATTCAGAAATTAAAAGAACTCCTTTCCAATGCTCCTATTCTTGTGATTCTCGAAAGGAACCAAGATTTTATTGTTTATACCGATGCTAGTCGTGTTGGTTTGGGTGTCGTTCTCATGCAAGGGCAACGTGTTATTGCTTATGCTTCTAGGCAATTAAAGCCTGCCGAGACTAGATATGCCACTCATGATTTGGAGTTTGCGACTATTGTTTTCGCCCTTAGAATTTGGCGTCATTATCTTTTGGGAGAGAAATTTGTTCTCTACACCGATCATAAATCTTTGAAGTATTTATTTTCTCAAAAGGAACTTAATTTGCATCAACAACGTTGGCTCGAGTTCCTTGCATCTTATGATCTTGATATTCTTTATACTCCCAGAAAGGGAAATCGTGTTGCCGATGCCCTTAGTCGTAAGCAACAAGCGGTTGTTTCCATGATGATATCCAAATGGAATGATCTCGCGACTTTATTCACTTGTGATATTCGAGATCGTGAATCCAATTCATGTTCATCTCTTATTTTATGTAGCCTTGAGGCTCATCCTTCTCTTTTAGACCGCATTCTTGAAGCTCAAAAGCATGATCCCAAATTGGTTATTCTTAGCCAAAGTTATAGGGATAAAATTGATATTGAAGGTTTGAAAGACTTTGATATTGATGCTCGTGGCGGTATTTGAAAATTTGGTAGACTTATTGAGCCAAATATTATTGATCTTCGTAAAGACATTTTAAAAGATTCTCATCGTTCTAAATTTACCATTCATCCCGGTAGTAGTAAAATGTACGCGGACATGAAGCGACTTTATTATTGGGATGGAATGAAATCTGATATTGCTAACTTTATTAAGCGTTGCATGACTTACCAACTCGTAAAGGCCAAGCATCAAAGGCCCGGTGGGTTATTGCAACCTTTGGACATTCCCGTTTGGAAGTGGGATCAAGTCTCCATGGACTTTATTGATGGTCTTCCCCGTTCTCGTTCGGGTCATGATAGCCTATGGATGATAGTAGATAGACTTACAAAATCCACCCATTTTATTCCTGTTCAGTCTAATCGGACCGTACCTATTTTGGAAAAACTCTATGTCAAGGAAATTGTTAAATTGCATGGAGTTCCTACTTCGATTGTTAGCGATCGTTATCCATTGTTTACTAGTGGATTTTGGAAGGGTCTCTAAAAAGCTTTGGAAACAAAGCTTAATTTTAGCACCGCTTATCATCCTTAGTCCGATGAACAAACTGAGCATGTGAATCAAACTCTTGAAGATCTTCTTCGTGCATGTGTTCTTGATTTTGGTGGAAGTTGGGAAGATCATATTTCTCTTGTTGAGTTTTAGTACAATAATAGCTTCCAATCAAGTATTGGTATGGCACCTTTCGAGGCACTCTACGGAAGGCCATGCCGATCTCCTTTGTGTTGGCTTGAAGCCGGTGAGAAGCTGGTTTTAGGTCCAGATTTTATTCGGGATGCCACAGAAAAGATTGACCTTATTCGTCATAGGATGAAAGAAGCTCAAAGTAGACAAAACTCCTATGCTGATAACCGAAGAAGGAAATTAGAATTTTCTATGGGAGATTTGGTGTTCATTCGTGTTTCACCTATGAAGGGTGTTGTGCGTTTCAGTCGATCGGGAAAATTAGCACCTCGATATATTGGTCCATTTCCCATCACTGAACGCATTGGTTCCGTGGCTTATCGCCTTTTATTACCGGCTCAATTTTCTGCTATTCATGACGTATTCCACGTCTCTCAACTACGGAAATGCCTTTGAGATTCTGATTCTATTCTTGAGCCCGGTGTTATTGAAAAAATTGAAGTTTCACCTAATTTGACTTATGAGCAACATCCTATTTGTATCATTGCTACAGAGGTTAAACGCCTTCGAAATAAAGATGTTCCTCTTGTGAAAGTTCAATGGTCCACAAATCCTAAGGATTGCTCTTGGGAATCCAGAGAATTCATCGAGCGAACACATCGAGACCACTTCCATTGAGTCCAAAATGGCGTTTGCGACCTTTTTGAGTATAAACATCGATATGTTTGGAGCTGAGTAAAATTTTGATATTTTCATTTAGGGCTTTGGGTTTGGGTATCAGCCCACCAACCTAACAAATAACCCTAACTCCTCTACTCTTCATCCATTCACTCATTCTATTTCCTAACACTCAAGCTAAAGTAAAAATGGGGGAAGAGATTGGAAATTAGAATTCCAAAACCTTAGTTTGTTTAGGAAATACATATTCAAGTCCAAAATCAAGGAGAAGCTTAGGTAAGCATCCGCTTCATCTTCTCTATCTCAATCCCTCTTCAATTTTCAGAAATTCCTATAACCTAACTTAGGAAAAACTTCACCTTTGATAATAGATTGAAGATTCTAGAGGTGTTGTTGAAGAGAAATCAATCTTTGCTTGTTCTAGAGCTTCTCATTTGTTGTTTTAGGTTTAAGAGGGTGAGTGTTTGAACTAACATCTATGTCTATATCTTTGATAGTTGTTAGGTAGTAATTCCTAACATCTATTCCTTGCCCATTTGCCTTTGAATTGAATTGGTTTGATGAATATTCCAATTTTTGGTGTTTTGAAGTCAAATCTTTTAAAAATCCTATCTTTGATGTTTGAACATGTTGTTAGGGTGTATCGAAGAGCATATAAGGCTGGGTTGTCGCTTGGCATAAATCCCTAGTCTTCATTGCTCGTCCGATCACTTCCGTTGGATTTTTGCCCTTCTTGGGCTAGACTGATAATATAGAAATTGACAGTTCAGTCGACTGAACTGTATGGTCAGTCGACTGAATCTTGGACTAGAAAATTCTCTGGCCTTGTATCAATTGACTAACCATATAGTTCAGTCGACTGAAACCGAGAACGGAATGTTCCTATCCCTATATCAGTCGACTGAACTGTAAAGTCAGTCGACTGAACCAGGAAACCGAGAGTTTCTGGCCTTGTATCAGTCGACTGATCATACAGTTCAGTCGACTAAATCTGGGAGTTGTGCTTTTTGCCTATTTTAGGCAGTTTCGTGTGGGTTTCCGATTTTTAATCGATTCTTGATGATCTGATTTGTTGTTATCATTTACCGACTTCGATGACTTCTTTTTCGGGATTTTTAGGAATATCCGTTTTGATGGATTCAGTATCGATTTCTATGGATTTAATTCACGTCGTCGAATGTGGATTTTGGTAATTGATTGTTTCTACAATCATTTCTATGATTTGTCACTTTAAAATTCAAAGGTTTCTATACTAGTAGTAAATATTCAAACTCTTTCACAAAAATGATTCCAACTCTATTTTTAATACAAATCTCGTTTATAAAACCGTTTTCCAATCTATTAGTATATACAAACCTTTACCTAATTCGTATGATATATCTAATTAAACGGGTTAGCAAAACAAGTGGTATGAAATTCTTGCGTTTACTTTGTCGGTTAATTCTTGTACTTGTTCAATTGAACTCTTGTGACAATTTTCGAGTGGAAATCTATAATTTGTTCGTAAATATTTAAGTTAAGCCCGTGGTTATGGGACACAAAGCTAAACTCTTATATTTACTAGCTTAGTGTGATTCACACTTTTTATTGATCGATGATGATCATTTTGTGATTTAGACTAGCGATGTGCGACGTCTCTTTGTTTGTGTGGAGGTTAAACCCCATTTGTGGAGTTTCAACTCAAAATTGGTAGGGTAGCGACCCATGGTCTTCGGGCCGTTTATGGAGCTTTGGCTCAAAATTGATGGTTAGCGACCGTGGAATAGCATTCCGTTTGTGATGCACGTGTTGGTGAGTTTTCATGCCCCCGTTTGTGATAGGCCTCCCCCTTTGTGATATCTGGATTTCAAGTTGATGATTTCTAGAATTTGTGTTTCACCAATTTTGATGATAGGCATTGATGAGCTCTATCAATTATTTGTGTTTTTTGGTGAATAATTTAAAGAATGTGATTCTTTTTGGATGTTTGAGATTATTTGGGATATTGTATGATTTTTGTTGTTATTTGATGTATATTTGTCGCAGTATGGCATTATTGTTATCATACGTTTTTGTCATATCTCTTATCCTATCTCACTTTATATGATATTTATAGCTAGGCTGATCCATTTATTATTTTCTTCTTAAATAATACTCGGGTCAGACCGAGGTATTTCAAGTGCTCCTGCTTGACTTCTTATCAGGGTCCGACACCTGACTTTTGGCTAACTACTTTAGCATAGTAGTTTTTGTTAGTATACATTTGAGATAGAGACTCCTTGTTGTATACTTATTCTTTTGTCTAGCACTTGTATCTATTCTTTTGTGATGTAGTGGATCTAGTTTGACCACTATTTTGATGTACACTTTTATGTGTTATATTCATATCTGTTTCCACCTTTGTGATATGAATTTCTGTGACTGATTTGTGTTATGTTTATTTCTATATTTGTTTCCGAAGTCTACATAGCCACTGTGTGTTAGCTTTGAGTTTGTATATGATATGTTGGATTTCCTCTTGAAATGAAATGTAAGTTATATTATTTGATATATCGGTACTCGCACAAAGCAATTACATAGATGGTCGCTCCTCAACAGCCTTATTCTTCGTGCTAGACGACTGCATTACCCCGTAGTGTCCTTGGCTAGTGTGAGTATAGAGGTGGGGCGTCACATATCCCATGAACATGCCTTCGTCGTCTTTTAGCTCAAATTTTCCCAGTTGATCACCTGTATTAAGAATATAACATGGACAGCCAAAAACTTTGAAATATGCAATATTTGGCTTTTTGTTGAACCATAGTTCATATGGTGTTTTCTTAAGAATCGGCCTAATCATAACTCTATTCATTACATAACAAGCTGTATTTACTGCCTCTACCCAAAAAGGAAAAGGGTAGTTCATACTCATTTATCATAGATCTAGACAACTCTTGTAAGGTTCGATTCTTTCTCTCGCCTACTCCATTTTGTTGTGGAGTACGTGGGGAAGAGAATTCATATTTAAATCCATTTTCATCACAATAATTCTCAAATTCATAATTTTCAAATTCTCCACCATGATCACTTCTTAGAGAAAAAATAGAAACTTCCTTTTTATTTCGAACTAATTTTTTGAATTTAGTGAAGTAAGAGAAAGTTTCTGATTTTTTAGCTAAGAAGTATACCAATGTGTATCTAGAGTAATCATCAACCAATACGAAACAATATTTCTTACCACGTAAACTTGCAATATCGTTAGGTCCAAATAAATCCATATGAACTAGTTCAAGGACTCTAGAAGTACTTACATTGTTCTTGAACTAGAACGATGATTTTTAAGTTTTCCTATAGTACATGCTTTACATAGAGTTTCTGTTTTGAAATCATGTGATGGCAAACCTCTTACCAAATCATTTCTATTTAATTTGTTTAACAGATTCATGCTAGCATGTCCTAATCGTCTATACCATAAATTTACTTCCACATCCTTAGCTACCAAACATTTTGAAAGTGTGAGATCATCAAAAGATAGAGAGTATATATCACCTTTCCTCTTACCTGAAAATAATGTTTCTTTTGATGATTGGTCAACAATTTTGCCCAAGTCAGAATCAAAAACAACATTCATTCCCTTATCACATAACTGGCTAATTGAGATCAGATTATGGTGTAGATTTTCAATATATAATACGTCGTTTAAGGTAAACGTACCGTTACCTACTTTACCTTTACCGATAATTTTGCATTTATCGTTGTTGCCCATTGTGACTCTCCCACCTTTGTGCTTCTATAGGCTAAGGAACTTTGATTTGTCGCCCGTCATGTGCCTGTAGCAACCAGAATCTAGGTACCATTCTTGTTGTTCCTTAGTCTGTCAACACACCTCGCTTGGTTCTTCATTTTCACTGTCATTTGTTTCTCCTAAAAAGCACTGATTTGCTTTTTCATTGTACTCTTTACTAAACTTGGCAAGACGATATTCTTTGACTTGGGAGGTTCTTTCATGAGCAACTTCAAGTGTGTGCCAGATTTCCTGCGTAGTTAAACAATGTGAAACACGATTAAATTCAATTTGATCTAATGAGCAAATAATAGAGTTCATAGCTTCGGTGTTAGCAGTTTGTAGTTTATTTTCAAGATTTGTCCATTGATCCATAGGTTTTTCTGCTTCTTGATTATCTATCTACCATAATTGTTGGTCTCCTATATCCCGTTTCAACAATATTCCAAGCATCAATGGTTTTCAGAAAAAAAATTATTCTATTTTTCCAATAAGCATATTCACCATTGAACATAGGTGGTCTAACTATGGACTGAACCTCAGCAAAAGCATTATTAAAAGAAGCCATTTTAAAAATTCAAATTTTTAAAACAAAAATTGGTTTTTGTTCCTAGCTCTGATACCACTTGTAGGATCGTTTTCACCCTAGACCGGGGTGTGAATAGGGTGATACTAATAATAATAAAAATTAATGCAGAAATAAAGATAATAACAGAAAGTAAAGTAGAAGAGATCACACACAAATTTACCCAGCTTCGGAAAAACCCTGCTTACGTGCTACCCCTAAGGTTTCAGCTAGAAATTAAGTAGTCATACGCTTACACATGTAAACTTGCGACACCCGCTACTTGACTAACCTAACTCTACGCTCAAAACCCTACCACAACTCAGCCACTGAGTTAGGAATTCTCAAACTACGCCCCGTAGTTTGTACCTAGTCACACGACTAGAAAGTTACACAATTTAAAAAAGAAATTACAAATAAAAAACAAGAATAAACCAAACCCTATATATTTAATAATTTGAAGCCCAATATGATTAAAAACACTGGCCCACTAAATAAATCAATAAAGAGAACGTCTTCCCTTTATTCTTTTCTCTATGAAATGGCTTTGGCCGATTCTTTTATTTGCTCTCAAAAATTAGGGCTTCGTACCATTGAAGCCTCTGCTTGAATTAACGTTCGAATTGAATGCTAGAACGCTCTTGTTCCTCAGTTAGCTTCGATGCTTCTTCGTATTGCTTTGCAGATGCTTCAAATTTCGAGCTCAAATTGCTTGGATTAAATTGGTACGTGTTTTTCCTTTTTCGATTTCGATTATGCTCGACTTCGATTTGAGTTATTGTTTTGTGATTTACTTCAATGGCTTGCTCTGGTTTAGCTTGAACTCGAATGCTTTTTTGCCAATGATGATTATTGGGTTAAATAGAGAACGAAATCCTATTAATTCGTTCGTATTTTTGAGTTTGAATATTTCTAATTTCTTTTCCCGGCCATGGATATTCGATCGAACGATATGATATTTGTTGACTTGTTCCATCTCATACGTATACTCCATGAGTTTGAATTTTTCTCCTTTCTTTTCTTCGATTCCATTCTTTGCTGGCAGACGAATGTGGCTTTTGAATTCTAAATTTACTTGATAAACTCTAACTTGTTCATTATGTTTTACCCTGATTGACTTCACTGCAAAACTTTTCTACTTCCTACTTGTTCTGGTTCAACCTACTACTGTTATTTTGTTCTAGTTTGGGTCCTCTTGCATTGATTTGTGATCGAACGTGTGTTGTGACCTCTGACTTGATTTCACTGGCTTGTTGTATATTTGTGTGTGTCATGCTCTGTCCACTTCACTCTGGTTTGATTCATGTTTTAGTCATTACTAATTTCAATGGCTTGTTGCTTCAAGTTCCATTCGAGTCTATTTATGCCTGAGTTGCCTTCATGCCAAATCCATTGTCAAATGAGGTCTTGTTCTGGTTGCAGTTGTTTTTTTGTTTCGAGTTGAATTGTCTTCATTTTGTACTTTAGACTAAAAGGTTTGATTTAATGCACTTTTATTTTCATGTCCAGCTTTTTTGCATATATGTAAATGTTGTTTGTGATGTTGCTCCTGAATTGAATTCTCTAATGCTTCGAGTACTTGTGTTCAGTTGGTCTTGATTTGTTCTTGCATACTTTATCTGTTTACTTGAGTGCACTTGACCATTTCATTGTTGAGTCAGGTTCCATATGTTAGAATGTGGTCTTCATATTGCTTTGAGTTGTTTGCAGTTACATGTCCAGTTTGCTTGAGTCTATTGCTTCGAGCTAGTTCATGTTTGTTTTTATGCCATATGCATTATCATGTTCAAGTTGACTGGTGCACTTTTATGGTCATTTTGGTGGCGAAGTTATGTGGTTTGGTGCACTTTGTATGTTGACGTTTTGTTTTGTTTCTGAACCTGCACTAGCTCATTGATTTTGACATGTACATATTCATGTATATACATGCATACATATGCATGTATATATGTGTAATTGTGTAATACATGTGTCGCATCCATTTATACTCGATTTGTACACGTGTGCATTTGCACTAATTTGTGAGATGAAATTGGGAAACGACCTTGTGATATTCATAGTGATACACTGTGAATATTACAAGTTAGTGTGCATATATATGGTCCTTGTTAGAAAATATGAAAAGTAACAACCCAAATACCTGAGGTAGAAACAAATTTTAAATTCAATTATATTTTTGCAATTTAAATTTGTTTCTTTTTCCAGTTTACTGCCCTATTTATTTAATGGGTATAACAGATGGCTGGATACAAGCTGGAGCTAGTTAAGATCAAATTAACGAGTGTTGAGTGAATATGTAGTGAGGTGAAATTGTAAAGTGAAAATTGTTTTGTAATTGAAAATGTAGTGAGAGCTCAAATTTGTACTATTTGAATTTGTAATAAAATATATGTTTGAATATAAATTCTGAGTTATTTATTTTATTCAATAAATATTTGTTTGATTATGTGAAAATAAAATAGTACAACAACAAATACATTTAAACGAATATATATATATATATATAAATTTATTATCATCAAACAAAAATCATAGGCTATTGTATTCTACAAAACCCAGTGCCTACGAAAGGTATGTTTCAAGTGTTTCGAAATTTTTGTTTCAAGTGTTTTGATAGGTATGTTTCGGGTGTTTTGGAACGTATGTTTTAAGTTTTTGGGAAGGTTTCTTTCAAGTGTTTCGAAGGGTATGTTTCAAGTGTTTCGAAAGGTAAGTTTTAAGCGTTTTGAAAGGTAAGTTTCAAGTGTTTCAAAAGATATGTTTTAAGTGTTTTGAAAGGTATGTTTCAAGTGTTTTGAAAGGTATGTTTAATGGCTTCGAAAGAGGATGTCTATGATTTTAAGTAATGATTTCGAAAGGTGTATTGGATTCCAATACACTCGAAATGAAGGTTTTGGCATTTCAGCCTAATGTTTCAAGGTTAAAGTATTTATCTTTTTTCTATGGGATAGATAACCCTATTGATTTTAAATTTTCATCAACGTTGTTTTATGTAAAAAAACATATATCAAGGCATATGTGTTGATATATGTTTTCAGTAAAGCAAAGAGCATATTTTTCTTGTTTAAATATGATTTAAAAGGGTTAAATAAATTTGAAAGAAATGTTTTCAAGGAAAATTGAATAGGGTAGTTAGCCCTAAGTATGACTCAGATACTAGAAGACCAGATAGCACTGATGTGGGGTCGCGCCCTATGCTTTAGCTAGTAGCCCCTAGCTAATATAGGTCTAAAATTCTAGTGTGTATGGCTTTGTCATAGGTAGGACTACAATCATGTTACTTATAAAAAGGAATATATAGAGTAGAGATAGGGTATTTGTGAGAACGCGGAACCATTAGGATCAGTTAACCCTAGGAGAAGCAAGTTAAGTACAGATCGGCCAGTACTATATCTAACAGAAGTTAGAATATTTATTATGTCTCGTAGGCCCGAGTCATCCAGTGGTTAATAGTCAAACTGACAAAACTATATTGTTTGGATAGATAGTCCAATAATTACTTGATTTATATGCATATATGTTATTGCTATTGTTGTTATAATAAGTTTGATTGTAGAATTTTGATTTGCAAAAGATATGATTTTAAAAGGATATTAGTGCGGGGAAACCCATTCTGCTAAGCCGCGTAGTCTTACTTAATATCAGAAAACTGAGATGTAATAGAATTATTCACACCAAGGTTTATGTCTGACTCGAATTTTATGTTTTCCCCTTAAACTCTCGGGTGCTCAAAATTAAATTTGAGTAGATTGAGAGTTAAGTTCTTTTTAGGTTTAGTAGGTTTGACGAATAAGCTTCTAAAGACATGTATGAGGCAAAGCTAGCTAAGAGGAGTTATTCAGTATTATTTCCACTGTGATGTATTTATAACTGATATGTCTATCTATTTAGTACTTCCAGCATATTTTGCAATAATTATTTTTATCTGAACCTAGGAATAGTTTTGGGATTATGTAATTGAATATGAAATATTGATTTGAAATGTACTCAGAAAAGCTATTTTGAAATCTGTGTTGATTTTATTTCATATTCATATGCTTTTGATATTATGGATACCATTAACATTACCTTATTTTGTCACCGGAAGTTAATACTATAGATGACTGCAGCACCTGTAGCAGTTAGTTTCGGGCCTCAAATTAGGGGATGTTACAACTTGGTATTAGAGCATAGGTTTATGAAAACTTAAAAGACATTTTAAACTTAAAATGATTTTTGAAAACATAATCCTTAAGAATTAGGAAAAAGATTGGAGTATGGGATAACGTTATTGTAATGTACTTGTATTTTCTATTTATAAGTATATGCTTTATCTCTATTCTCCCATCTCTCTTAGGCTATTCTTCGGTATCTTACAAGGGTTCGAATGCAGATTTAAGGAAGTAAGATATGGATGCTAGGAATGGAAGAGTTAACCTTGGTGGACGAGCACTAAACTAATGAAAATGCAAACAGAATACCCCAAGGAATCCAGGTATGGCACAAGCTGCTAATATGGGTGCTGGAGCGCAACAAGTTGATATAAGAGCTATGTATCAGTTCTTCATCAACATGATGCAAGCTGGAGCTGCTGTCCATCGGCCAAATTATATCGAGTAAGAAAATTAGCCGATCGAATTTATAATAGAAATAACCGCAAGCGCACCGCATACAAATGTTAGTACGTGGCGAGTATGGGTCGATCCGCAGGGAATTGTTAGATTTTAAATTTCTACTCAATCAAATTAACCAAAGATTTGAGAATGTTGTTAACTACTAAAAATTGCAAAAACGAACAACTACAACATTGAATGAAAACTATGAGAATAAAATGATAATTTAGAGATAAATCCACTCTCTAGATCACATAGTTCAACAAAATAAGAAATTATGATATCTTTTTTTTTGGTCAGTAGTGAGTTTAATTGATGTGTTTATCATAAGTATGGCTTATTTGTGCAATTAATTAGCTCAACATAAGCCATCAAACTATAACACACCCCTTAAACTACTTACTATTTCTCATGAAAAATGACAACAAGTTGAAAATAAAATCTATTTTAAGCATGGCCTATTAACTATTTATTAGAAATATAGACCACAAAATTTTGATTTAAGTTCACTTCATTGCTATAATCATATTTAGATGAAGAGGCAATTTATGAATAATGTATTTAAGCATAGCCTATTTGTTATGAGCAACATAGATTATAAAATTCAACATGAAACAATAAATCATATCAACATTCATTTTTTCATTAAGCACAAAAAGAGATCAATAATTATCAAATTATGTTGAAGCTACATGATTAGAGAGCTTCATTAGCCCTAAATTGAAGGGGCTTCGGCTGTCATATTTGTTATCAAATTAACAAATGTAGCTTCAAACATGAAACAAAAAGAAGAGGAAAAAGAGAGGTAAATGAAAAGAGAGCTAATAAAAAAGCAATGAACACTAATCTACTTGCATGAAAAATAAACTAACTACTAACAAGAAAGGAAAAGAGCATGTAAATAAAAGAGAACATTAATTAACATTGCATAAAAAAAGGAAAGTTACATGAAAAGAAAATGGCTAAGTAGCCATGAAAAAAGAAAGAGAGCTTTGACTTATTTGAGCCTAAACTAAACTAAAGAGGCTAAGAGGAAGAGAGAGGAGGGTTACATGAACATATGGGGTATTTATACATGTTTTAAAACCCTAATCCATTTTTTGGGAACTACTCAAACTACCCTTGAGAAAGAATGGCCACCAAGTTATCATTAGCATGAGATAATCCTCCATTAAGTGTACATAAAACTTTAATGGACATTAGCATGTGCAATAGCTTTTAATTTGTACATCAAGGTAGGTGGGTAGGTGGGGTCCTCCATGATCATGAGTTTGAATTATTTCCATCTTCATTCCTTTGTATGCTCTTGTGCATGCATATTTCTTCATGAAGCCACTTGTATTTGAATTTAAATTCCTACAAAATAACATAGAAATTTTCAATTAAATTTTATAAAACTAATATATGCACAAAAATGACAATTTTGCCCCTATATGAAGATGAATATGTAATGATTTGAAAATAATTTGAATTTTGGTCTAAACATGTTAAAACACCCAATATGATCATTTATTTAATTTAATTCTATAAAACATGAAAGTAAAAATATGCACATTTATGTGCACATCAAATACCTCCACACTTATCTTTTTATTCGTCCTCGAATAAAGAAAAACTAAGATAAATCAGTTTTCGTAGGGAACGCGATTACATTGAGCGTATGCAACAGCCGTTAAACCTCTAGGTGTCCCTAGTAGGACGAGTGTTGTCTCATGAGGGTTTTCAGTTGATACTACCTACAAAATCCAAATGCAAGATGAAAATATTTACAAAATGCAAGATTTATTTACAAAGTGATGAATGCAAGTTTTTGAGAATATATACAAATGAAGGATTTACTTTTAAATTGACACAAATAAGTTAAATATAAGTTTTGGTCATTATCTTGAAAATTTAAGTCATTTACTCGTCAAAATTTCTAACAAAAATAAGTCATCATAGCAAATAGACCGTAGTTTAACTCGTTGTTTCGGTCGATAACACATTGTAACTATGAAATGGATCCTTAATTGATTATCAAAGCTTTTCAAAGTGGTATTTTCGTTTCTTTTTCAATAACAAGTTAAATCAAATAAGTAAAAATAGTGCTTGGATTTCAATTTCTTACTCTCTCTTATTTTTGAAAATTTTATTGATATTAACAATATTTACATATGCCTAACTCGGGTAAACTGAGGCCAGATATACCAACCATGCAATACTTTGCGAGCTTATGTTAAGGTGTACAGAGCCTGACGAGTGAACACACAAGTGTGAACACCTATCGACTGTAGGCAATATTAATAAAAGAATTTTTATATACATACACCTAACTCAGATAAACTGAGGCCAGATATACCGATCATGCACTGCCTTTCGGGCTTACGTGAGAAGAGTACAGAGCATGGCGAGTGTACGCACAAGTGTGTACACCTATCAACTGTAGTTGTTAATAAAATATATACATATATACAACAAAATTTTCTTTTCATTTTTTTTCCATTTTTTTTTGAAATAGGGAGTTTTACAATATCATCTTAGTACCACTTAACTTAGAAGATAAAAAATGTTATATCCTTTTCTTTTAAATCCACCACTTTTTTAAACAATGATTTTCAATTTGGATATATTTCATAATTAACACGTAAGAATCTTCCTATATACTAGTTAAACCATAGTTACTTATAATCAAACCTAATTTTTATTTTTGTTGAGATAAATTAATTATCAAAAATTTCAATTTAATAACCAAAATCCTATATTTATCTTATAGTGTTTGTTTAAAAGTAAATCAAAATGCTTAATTTCTTTTTTGAGATTTTATTTTTGAGTTTTTGAAAGAAAATGCAAATAATAAACTATGAAAAATCAAAATTGAAGATGAGACTCCCCCACACTTGATTTTGACTGTGTCCCAACAGTCAACCCAAGTGGAAGGAAAAAAATAAAAATAGAAACATGGCCTATATTTACATGAAAACGAAAAGATGATTATTTACAAGACATAAGAAAATATATCGTCAAAGAGTAAATGAAACGGCCTTCCAAAGACCAATTCATTTGTCTCGTCGAGTATGCAAGACACAGCTTAAGCTCGGAAAACCAAACCATAAAAGATTTCAAAGTTGAATGTTGATTTGGAAAAACGAATGTCGTTTTATTAAAAATCGAATGAGTTGTTTTATTTTCGATGATGTTAGGGGTAGATAGAATAAATGGCTGAAGTTCAGGTTTATTTTCACCAATTTCAAATTCAAGCTCATCATTGAAAAGTTCTTCGGAATTAATGATTTCAGAATCAAAATGGTGATTTAAATCTACCCCTTCAAAATTCGACAACTCATCTTCGAAAAGTCCAAAAAAATTGTGTTCATCAAATTCGTCTTCCTTTGTTGGATTATCAACAACTTCATTACATATATCAAGTTCAAAATCCAAAGTTGTTGTAATCAAATTTTCGAGAAAAAGGAAGATTGAATTTTACATCGAGTTTCTCACCCTTAAAAGAATTGAAATCCAACTCAATTTCCGAATTTTCAACAACTTCATTAAGATGGTCGTTTTTAATTTCAGAAGTTGTTATTTGAAAATCATCGATTTGGGTAAAAGGTGGATTATCACTTGACTCGTCACACGTTGGGATTTGATTTTGTTTACCACGTTGTTTCATATATGTATCGAACAACAAATCCGTGTATTCATCGTAAATTTAGTCCATTTGCTCAAGAAAATCCAATTTATAATTATTAACTTGAGAATTTTCGATTTGCACATGTTGAGAACAAAAATTTTCACTCGCATCGTAGTCAGATTATTCCCTTTGCTAAAATTATTTGAAAAGTGGATCACGTTTTCGTTTTGATTTTGAAATTCATTTTGAAGTTCGAAATTGAATGGGCACGGGTTATACTAGAAATCGTTTGAATTTTGAAGTGAATTCAAATCTTGATTATTTTGAAAATTTGGATTTGAGTTATTGCACAAATATGAACTACACAATTCAATCATCCTTTAATTATTTTGTGTAGTGAGTTCATGTAACGACGAAATCGATTCGATGCGTTTTCAAGAGTTGAGGGTTGGTCATCATTTTGAATATTTTGTTCAAAATTCGAATTGTTTAAACAACAGTTGTTGTTAAAATATCCATAAGAATTTGGTATGAAATTATATGGATTATATTTATTTTCACAACTATCGTAAAATTTATGTGAATATGGAAATTTGGACATTTTCAAGAATGTTTTTTTTATAAAGGAAAAATATTCACAAAGGACAATTTATTTATTTTTTGTTTTTGGAATTTTTTTTTTTTTTGGAAGGATTTTATATTTTTTTTGTTTTTTGATTTTCTAAGAAACTAAATAAATATATTTTGGATTTTTGATTTTGAAAATTTTCAAAGGAAAAGGATTTAAAAGTTTCAAAGGAAAAGGAAAAGGAATATTTACAATTTTTTTTAGTTTTTGAATTTTGAAATTTTTTTAAATATGCATGAACTAATGCAACTAAATGAATGCAAGGGTTTAATTATAAATTTTCTAATCTAAGTAGCTACTTACCCAAAATTGTATAATCACACTTTGTCTTAAATCAACAAGATAGTTCTCTACCAGGTAACGAACAGGGGTTACCGGTGCACCACGAATCACCGTAGCAATGCAGCCGGAGGTTTAAGTACCTTCAAAGAAACAATTCAGTATAATATTTATGAATCATTGTAATATTTATAACTGATTATTGCTCTGCCGTAGCCTAGACACCAAGAAATTAAATTGTCGAAAGAGGACAAAATGTAAATATACAATTAAGCGTTATTGATTTCTAACCGTTATTATTAGTCAAAATTCTAGGATGAAATGCTAAGCAGAAATTAAACGTGCATTAACAATGCAACTACAATGAAATTTATTTTTGTTTTTGGTCTTTTGATTTTTTTTTAAATGCAAGCAAACAACAATGCAAAGCAAATAAAAAAATATATACGGGTTAAAAGCAGTAAAAAAATTTATAAGCAAGCAAGCAGTTATTTTTAGCAAGCGGCTCCTTTGAATTTCTGCTTCTACAACCTGAAACGAAAAACAAGATATATACAATTGTTTATATATATATATATTCAATTAATTTTTTTATATGTATCCTTTTGTATTTCAAAACAAGAAATTAAACAAAGGAGATACAAAACAAATGAAATCAAATGAAACCAAATAAAACAAATGAAAGAAAAATCAGAGAAAACAAAACAAAATAAATGAAACCAAATAGTAAAACTTGTTTTTTTCCTGTTTTGTTTTGTTTTTTTTTTTTGAAAGATAAAACAAAGCAAAACAAAATAAAAGAAAACCTTTTTTAAAGTGAGAAAAGCAAACAACATACAACACACTCCTTTTTTTATAACTTTTTTTCTTTTTTTTCTTTTTTTGAAACAGTAATCCTACAGCCCACAGCCCGCAAAAAAATCAAATGTAACTTGCTCTGTGAACAAAGTTCGCCTCTTACTTTACACAAACTCAAATACAAAATAAAAAATCAACACCAGAAATCAAATCGATATGGTCTCGCAAACTATTCTTAATATCAAGCTCAAATGCACGACGTACTCAATTACTACTGGCGTGATTTGCAGGCGATTGTGGATGCGTGGTAGAGAAGTTGGTCGATTTTGGTATTGGGTGTTCGCGATTCTTGATTCAGGGTGATTGCAACAAAACCACGACAATAGGTAATTAAGCGATCGGCGATTGGCAAAGTGGTTCTTTTTTTGTGTGTTGTAGGGGTTGCAGTTGAATTGTTGTTAGCAGTGGTTGTTGCATCCAAAGTTGTTGTGTTGATGATTTGCAGATAGTCGCTAAGGTTGAGGGGATGTTTGTTGGCAAGTACAGTGCAACAGCTTTTTCTGTACGGCAGTGGCTGAAGGTTGTCAGGGGGTTCAGGCAATGAGTATGCAAGTGATAAAGTTTTGAGACAAGTAGATGTGTTGGCAGATTGATCGAGGGGATGTAGTCGTGGATTTTGAAGTGTGGAAGGGTAGCACAGTTTTGTTTGTATTATGCAGGGTTATTTGGCAGTGGAAGTTTATGGCAGTCTGGATAGCGGGGGGAAGTCGAGATGACTTTGCAAGTGAAATGTTATTTGATGTGAAACTCGATTTGAAATTCGATGGTGAAGTGATCAAGTAGGGGTATTGAAAGATGTTGGTTGATGTTGTAGAGCACAGTTGTTGGTTGTATTGCAGAGAAATGGTGAAGTGGTATGGTTCTTGTATGTTTCTTGGTGGGTATGTGAGCAAGAAGTATAGGGTGCAGATTGTATGGCAGTGGGTATGCAAGGGTTGTTGTAGTGATTTACGGCAGAGGATGTGTTGTTTCCTTGTTTGATCAAAAGTGGTAGTCAGTGGTAAAGTGCAGTGGATGCTTGATGTTTGTTGTTTGCAAGTAGAAATTGGACAGTGGGTGGTTTGATAGTGGTCAGGTAGCAAGGAGGTGATTTAGGTGATGAAGGTTGTATGGTTATTGTTTTGGTGCATTGGGTAGAAATATGTAGGAGTTTGATGGTCGGTGTAACAACCCGAGTTTTTCTAACACGAAAAACCGGACCATTTGGGTAAAAAGAAGAGGTAGAAGAAGAAAAAAAATAGAAACAAAATCAGAATCTAACCATCGCAGCGGAATAAAATATAATATATATTAACAGATCTTTACACAAATCAAAACTATATCAGTTTTATATAATATAGCATCAGAGTATACACCAGAGAACACATAACATACAACTGGACAATAACCATATCATGTCCTCAATACAACAGAGTACAACAATCAACACAGCGGAATATATATATATAAACAAGTACGGGAGATACGTCTCGCCATCCAGCTCATCTCCTGAGCTCCACAACATCATATCCTGTAACCTATAATACTCGGTCTGACCCGAGCATCATATAAAACAATACCCGAGTCAGTCTGGAATACCAGCGTGAGAAAATCACACTCAAATTGATTATTAAAGTTTCAAAAATCCTTTTGAAAATAAAAGCATCTCGTAAGACCACGCCACAAATAAACATGTCGGGTTTTTACCTTACGATAGCTAAAACACTTTATATCAAAATCCTCTGATATTATAATAGTGTCTACAGAAAGTAAAATAGAATCTAGCTGAAATGCTTGCATCTCACATTTCAACAATAGTTGGGCACAATCAAAACCGTACAGGCACGTAGGGAGAATGGATTTCCAACGAATGACTAGGCACTGGGGTACCACCTGTCACAGTACGTGGCCTAGATCACCGTACCGAGGAGTACGCCCGCTCCCCTGCAACACAAGGCCGGAACCATCCCTTACTGGATGATTCCGAATAAAATCACCCCACGGTTGGGATCAGCAACCGCACCACTAAGCCGAAATAAAAAGGGACATCTAGACAGGGATGACCTTACCCTCCAGTGGGAGCTACCCACGAAGCCTTGCTGCATTACCCCTGATTTTCAGTCATTCCCGGTTGATGAGGTTCGAGGCTAAACGATACCTTTTCAGAACATATCCCTTAGAATGCCCATCGCCCACCTGACGATGTCACGAAAGCATTCATCCATACAAGTCCGTCCCGGGTCCGAACGGAACCGAAGGCACTATTCCTACTACATCCATTTTGGAAATATCCTCAGGATTAGTAGCGACTAGCCCTTGCACTTCACTGCTCCATCTTCGACTCCGAAATCGTTACACGAAACGTACAAACCGGATCGAAGTGGTATTCGAGTCTCCAGACCTAGAATCCCGGTATACGGAAACTCGATCCCGGTCTCTTCGAAACGATCAGCGCATTTGGCCAATATTGATAGTCGGTTATTTAACTATCAATTAACATCCACAAGCAACCATCACACAATAAATAATTTCCCACATTATTTATTTGCCCAAATATCTTTCCAAGATATATTTCGGAATTTTCAAAACTCATTTGAAAACAATTTCAAAACAGTTTCCGCTTACGGAATACATTTCCAAATATTTATTTCCTCTGAAACACCAAGTACAAAACACTTAGATTTTAAAATAATCTTAAAACACTTTACTATAAATATACTTAATAATATTGAAATTTAAAAAAAAACTACTTTAATACCTTAACAAAATATATACTTAAGAAATATTTAAAATGAAACCACTTTACAAATATAAACTAAATTTCTCTTTTTAAAATATAATACCAAATCACTTTTATATAACTACTACAATAATAGATCTTTGAAAAATACTTACTTTAAAGTTTAAATATTTAAAAAGAATAGGTTCCCTAAAACATACTTACTTAGGAAATTAACATTTAGAAATAATAAATTTTCTAAAATATGCTTTTAAAAATACAATTAGAACTTTTAACTTATATTAAAATTGCTTTGAAAACGTACTTGGCTATACAGAGAAATATCCTTCTCACTCCCATCTTTTAAAAATAAAATAACATTTATTTTTAAACCAAACCATATCCTTTTATAAATTCCCACTTTAAAATTATATTTCAAATATCCTCTGATATTTTATTTTACTTTACAAACCCAGTTTATCTCTCACAAATCTCATTTCTCTTTAAAATTCAAATTCCAAAGTATTTAAATCAATTTATAATTGATTTCCCAATTTATTTTACTTTGAAATAAATTTTCTTACTTAATCCATTTATTTCCAAATTCATTAACTTCCAGATTTTATTTCCCATTATGATTTAAAATCTTTAAGCCGAAACACAAGTTTCAGATTTCCCAAATTCCTTCTCTTTTTAATTACATTTAAACATTGAATTAAAATAAATTTTTATCCCTTTAAATAACATCACATAAGTCTTTTTTAAATTCAACATTTCTCTATTTATTCAAAATTCCTCTTTTCCATATTTAATTTATTCGAATTCACTAGAATTACTTAACTTAATTTTACTCTTTTATATTTTCCAAAAATCCAATTCAATTGCTTTTGATAACTCATTATACTGGGAAATTCAATCCAACCAGATTATCCAATATAAATTATCACAGGATAACAACAATCATATCACAGAATATTTAAACAAAAATTAAATATTTTGAGGAATCCAGTTGGATCCCTCCAACCTGTTTCCCTGCATCCACAGATGTTAGCACAATACCAATTCCACTTCAAGGTGGAATATCGCGGTATATGGTTTATAAAATATCATCCGCTATTATGCGGCGCATAGGGTCTCATCCGCTATATAAATGCGGGAATATCAACAACTCCAATATATACATATGCCAATATATATATATTGGTATATACTACTATATTTAGTATAGCACATCAATCAATGCAATCATCCAATCAATTATTTAAATTTAACCATTTAAATTTAAATCTAACTGAGTGAGATTAACTCACCTTTGCCCCTTATATTAGCAATCCGATCCATCTTGTCAATTCCTCCATAAATTTTAGACCTTGAATAACATTATATGACTTATCAATATTCGAAATAGTCAACAGTTAATTACCATTTAATTAGTTACCCTAAACAATCAATTACTTCTTAGATTGCTTAATAATAAATTTTAACCCATTTTCTTAAGATAAATAATTCCTAGTAACTAAAATAATCTTATAAGTAAACTGATCGAGTTAATCACCTATATATATATATATATTACTTTAAATCTAAACAGTAAATTTAATACGTGTATAAGTATATTTATTTCATTTTCTTAGAACTACTATACTAAAAATCTATATACAGATTTGAGAATCCACTAACTTTATATAAACTTTTATATCCTAAAATCTTATGTTTATATATACATATTTTCTGTTTTAAACCATGTATATGTAACTTTGAAATAAAATTACCATTACTGAAAAAAATACCAATACATTAAATTAAAAATCTAAACTAGCTTAAAATTAATTTTAAATGTATTAATATTTTAAATTACCTGAAAACGTACAGGAATTCGAAATCGCGAGCTCAACCTCCACGAGATCTGCCCAAACGAACCCTACTGTCTCGACTACGGCCATCCTTGCTTCCTCAAAAATCGCGACCGCTTTTCTGACCTACGGCGCCTTCGTACGCGAAGACTCGCGAGCTCATCCTCATGGAAAACTAACCCTAACCCCTCGCCCTACAACCTAGTACGCGACCGCGACTTCGAGAACAAGCCCTCCCTTTACAACCTCGTGCGAAACGAACTCGCAACACACCCCTCAACGGTAGAGTCGCCGAACACCACCCCTCCTACGCTCGCGACCAGTTCGCGATTTTAAACTGAAATTGCGGCTCAAAGAATTTCGTTCAAACGGCCATTAGAATTTCGAAGCAGCTGTATATAATTTTTGATTTGGGTTTTCTTTTTCATGCTTGATTAGAATTGAAAGAGGGAAATTTATCTGAGTTGAATACGAATTGCTTTTGATTTTCGTTTGGAGTGTTCAAGTGGTAAATCTGGTTTGAGCTCGGTTATGATTTTTAAAGAAAGAAGGAGACGCGTGTTTATTAGGTAGGACACGTGTTTTAAAATTCCTTTACGTGTCCGCATAGATTTGCAACAGTACTAAAGCAATTATATTATTTATTTAAACGTTAACTTTTCAAAACTGAGCAAAACAGCTCAAAATTCAATTCTGAAAGTTCCAACACCTTCAGAATTATCAGTATAAATTTTCTAAGCCTTCATATTATTTTTAATGGCCTTAAAATTCCAGATTCTATATTTTACTCAATTCCAATTATTAAATTTAATAATTAATTATCCAAATAAATACTGTATATTTGAAATTAAAGTTAAAATTTTACCTTCGGATATTTAAAATAAATTAAATATTCATATTTCAATATACAAAAATTCCGGGTCGTCACATTCCTCCCCCCTTAAAAGAATTTCGTCCCCGAAATTACTAGTTAAGAAGAATGATCCAATCCCCGTTAATTAAATTTAATAATTAATTATCCAAAGAAATACTGTATATTTGAAATTAAAGTTAAAATTTAACTTTCGGATATTTAAAATAAATTAAATATTCATATTTCAATATACAAAAATTCCGGGTCGTCACATTTACAATTTACATTTACAAATTTCATTTGTATATGGAGTTTATTTCCATTTATAAACTACATTCTCAAATTCCACTTATTATATAAATTATTTCTCAACTTTGGTTATAATTCAATTACTTGTTCAATTTCTACACAATAGTGGTAATAATTTAATATTATCACTTCCTAACAACCAAGCAACCAAATACTATAATAATTTACAAAGTTATTCCTTTATATACAAAAATAATTTGGGCAAAATTATTTCATTCACCCTATTTAAAACCATACTGTGTCGAACTGTTCTATTCAAGTGTTTAGAAACCCCTTCGATACTTAGGCTTTGATACCACTGTAACGACCTATCGTTAATTTGGATCGATGTGGTATTCGGGTCTCCAGACCTGGAATACCGGTATACGGAAACCCGATCCCGGTCTCATCGAAATCCAAAACGTATCTTAAGGGCCAAGTTGTTTAAAGGTTTAAACAATTCAATTCAATACTTGAATTCACACAACTTTTAACATAGATAAATATCACACATTTATCACAGATATATCCAATATCATTTCACAGAATATCATAGTATATCATCCAATAGATATCAACCAAATCAGACATTCTACTCAAATAATCATCCATAAGCAACCATTTATTAATCCATATTATAATCAATTTAATCAACTTAAATTAAATTAATTACTTGAGAATTAATTCCTAATCTTGCTTAATTAATCATTGATTAATTACAATCCATTTAATTAATTAATCATTCCTTTAAATATTAATCACTCTTGATTAATTATCCATTAATTACATAAAGTAATTATCCTTTAATTAATTTAACAAATTAATTACCCTTAATCATTTACAGTAATTATCCTTTAATTAATTTCATTAATTACAATAATTAATGATCCTTAATTAATTACTTTTATTTATTAATTATTTCATTAATCAACCTTAAATAATCATTAACAGTAATTAACTATTCTTAATTACTTCTTAATTACTTTAATTTCTTTTATAATTCCTTTTTGATTAATTACACCAATTACATCCAGTAATTCATTTATCAATTACTTATACTAAGTAATTACACTTAACAAATCTTATTAAGTAATTATACTTAATTAATTACCATGTGACTACCCTTAATTAATTAACAAATTAATTAAATTAAATTAATCACATTCATTTCATAAATCATAACTAAGTAATTCATCCTTAATTACTTTTTAAACCAATTAATTAATCCCTAATCACAGATTAATTATTCATTAACTATTAATTAATAAACCTTAATTATTAATCAATATCCTTTAATACAAAGTAATTAACCAAGTGTAACAACCCGAGTTTTTCTAACACGAAAAACCGGACCATTTGGGTAAAAAGAAGAGGTAGAAGAAGAAAAAAAATAGAAACAAAATCAGAATCTAACCATCGCAGCGGAATAAAATATAATATATATTAACAGATCTTTACACAAATCAAAACTATATCAGTTTTATATAATATAGCATCAGAGTATACACCAGAGAACACATAACATACAACTGGACAATAACCATATCATGTCCTCAATACAACAGAGTACAACAATCAACACAGCGGAATATATATATATATATATAAACAAGTACGGGAGATACGTCTCGCCATCCAGCTCATCTCCTGAGCTCCACAACATCATATCCTGTAACCTATAATACTCGGTCTGACCCGAGCATCATATAAAACAATACCCGAGTCAGTCTGGAATACCAGCGTGAGAAAATCACACTCAATTGATTATTAAAGTTTCAAAAATCCTTTGAAAACAAAAGCATCTCGTAAGACCACGCCACAAATAAACATGTCGGGTTTTTACCTTACGATAGCTAAAACACTTTTTATCAAATTCCTCTGATATTATAATAGTGTCTATATACACATACTTATTAAAATAGCTGAAATTGTTACATTATTAAATTCCAGCATACTAGCCACAAAAGTGGGTAATACAAACAAATACCGTACAAGGCACGTAGGAAGAATGGATTTCCAACGAATGACTAGGCACTGGGGTACCACCTATCACAGTACGTGGCCTAGATCACAGTACCGAGGAGTACGCCCGCTCCCCTGCAACACAAGACCGGAACCATCCCTTACTGGATGATTCCGAATAAAATCACCCCACGGTTGGGATCAGCAACCGCACCACTAAGCCGAAATAAAAAGGGACATCTAGACAGGGATGACCTTACCCTCCAGTGGGAGCTACCCACGAAGCCTTGCTGCATAACCCCTGATTTTCAGTCATTCCCGGTTGATGAGTTTCGAGGCTAAACGATACCTTTTTAGAGAACATATCCCTTAGAATGCCCATCGTCCGCTGACGATGTTTCGCAAGCATTCGTGTACGACCTCTTATTTTGTTGAATCAATTTCATGTTTAAAAAGTAATTATTTAACTCGGGTCTGCCTGCATTCATCTTTCAAACCTGGGTTTTATCAAAGTCTTAAGCCTGCAATTTCTTCAAATCTGGGATCTGCTGAAAGCAAGCAACTGATCTAAGCAACATTTCAATAAATCAAGTCTGCATGCAAGTTTTCCAGCAAGCAATTAAGGTTTTAATAGCAAAGGCATTCAGATCTTAAAAAGTTCAAAAGCAGTTTCAAAAGTAGCTCTGATACCAAATGTAACGACCCGCCCTTCTCTGCCCAGAAAGAGCATCATTATGAAGAAAGAAAGGGATATAAGAAGAAAAGAAAAGAAGAAAGAACAACAACACATCAGAGATCTCACAGCGGAACAAGAAATAAATTAAAGAGACATGTGTAAATTTCTAAGGCTTTAATATTACATGTGTTAAGAAATTTATTAGTATTTATTTTAAATGTAAAAATCCTTTTCTTAATTTATTAAACACTTATTACTTATTTATATATATATATAGATAATTTTTAAAAGAAATAAAAACCAATTATATATTTAAATATTTGGATTTTTAAATATATAATTGGTTTTTATTTCTTTTAAAAATTATCTATATATATATATAAATAAGTAATAAGTGTTTAATAAATTAAGAAAAGGATTTTTACATTTAAAATAAATACTAATAAAATGTAACGACCCGCCCTTCTCTGCCCAGAAAGACGCATCATTATGAAGAAAGAAAGGGATATAAGAAGAAAAGAAAAGAAGAAAGAACAACAACACATCAGAGATCTCACAGCGGAACGAGAAATATATTATATCACATAAGATATTACATAGTATCATATACATCAGAGTATACAATTTATACAACACAGAATAGACAGTTATAAACTTCTGTCTATTATACATCACAAGTACATCAGTACAATACAACATACACAGCGGAAACTCTATATATCTACACGCTGAAGCCTCCTGCTCCTCAGCTCCTCCAGTATTCGTCATGACTAACCTGAATCCCTCGACTACTCAATACAATATTGAGTACCCAAGAGTTTAATAAAACAGAAAATAAATACTTGGGTCAGACATGGGTCTGGTGTGAGTAAACGGTTTAAATTGCTTAACTTTGAAAACCTTTGAAAACAAAAGTATCACGTAAGACTCCCCACACATAAACATGGGTAAGTTTTACCTTACGCTAACTAAAACATTTGATAGGAAATCCAGTTATATTATAATAGGGTCTAGGGTTTCCAAGTAAAATACAGAAATAGCTGAAATGCTTACATCTCACATTCCAACATAGTTGGGCACAACTAATACGTACGGCACTTATTGGAGTTTGGATTCCATACAATGGCAGGGCTACTGGGGTACCGCCCGTCACAGTACGTGGCCTAGATCACCGTACCGAGGAGTACGCCCGCTCCCCTACAACACAAAGCCGGAACCATCCCTTACTGGATAATCCCGAACAAGACAATCCCGTAGTTGGCTGCAGTTCCAACTACCCACTAAGCCGAAATATAGAAAGGGACCTCTAGACAGGGATCTATCTTGCTCTCAGTGGGCGCTACCCACGAAGCCTTGCTGCACCTCCCCTGTTTTAGCCATTCCCGGTTGATGAGGCTTGAGGTTACGATTACCTTTAATCAGAACATATCACTTAGAATGCTCATCGTCCGCCTGACGATGTGTTGAAAGCATTCAATCCATACAAGTTCGTTCCAGGTTCGAACGAAACCGAAGGCATTATCTCGTTACACTCGTTTTGGAATCACCCTCAGAGTTAACGACAATAACCCTTGCACTCTGAATCTTCATCTTCACTTGAGATTCACGACCTATCGTTAATTTGGATCGATGTGGTATTCGGGTCTCCAGACCTGGAATACCGGTATACGGAAACCCGATCCCGGTCTCATCGAAATCCAAAACGTATCTTTTAAGGCCAAGTTGTTTAAAGGTTTAAACAATTTAACTTATCTATATTCATACAGATAGATAATTCACAAATCACAATTGATAATCACATTATCAAATAAAAAAATGATCTATAACCAAATAGGTAATCCATATCAACATCACAATAGTTAATCTATATTACCATCATAATGCAACCAAGCATTCATACTACACAACATTTCTTATCTCATTTCTGAGATTACATCCATTCAAGACAATCAATGTCATCCATTCTTATATAAGCAATGATTTACTTAATCACAACATAATTAATTTAAAATGAATTAAATTAACTATCTCTATCTTTAATTAATTTAAAGTGAATTAAATTAATTACTTCATCTCTTAATTAATTTAAAGTAAATTAATTACTTCATCATAAATCTTACTTATATAATCATTAATTAATTACAAATAAATTAATTAATCTTTCTCTAATTATCCACTTAATTAATCACCTTGATTAATTATACTTTAATTACATTTGAGTAATTATCCTTAATTAATTTCACAAATTAATTATTCTTAACCAATACAGTAATTAACCTTTAATTACTTCATTAATTAATTAATTATAATCAATTACTTTAATCATTAATTAATTACTTGGTTAATTATTTAACTAATTATTTAACTAATTAAATAATTTCTTAACTATTAATACTTAAAGATCTTAATTAAGAAAAACATTATCTTAATTAAATTATTATCTATTCTTAAATCATTTTCAATAAATAAATTATCCTTATTAATTTCACATATTAATTTCCTTTAATAAATCAAATCTTAATTACTTAAGATAAAATCTTTATTATAATTAAACAATTCCAACATTTAGTTTTTACCTTTAAAATCTTTGAAATCTTAATTATTATATCCTATAAACTTATCCATTCAAAATAAAACTTGAAACCTATTTTAAAACATTTCTTTATAATTTCTTTTAAAATAACTTTAATTTGAAAACTTGTTTTTACTTTGCTTTTAAACTTTGCAACATTTGAAAAACTTGAGTACATTCTTTAATAACCTGGTAATGTCTTTCTTTAGATTTTAAAACCTGGAATACTTTAAATTTTAAAACCAGATTTTTAAAACAAAAACAACTCGAGCCAGCCTAAAATATTTTCCCGAGCAAAACCCACATAATCTCGAGTCTACCCCGAGTCAATCCAAAACCCATCTGCTTCGAGTCTTCACGCGAACAACACGACAATTATCCCGGGTACAACCCTTCTTCCCCAAGGCCAGCAACTACCAGTCACAACCTTGCACAAACGTACACGCGTGTACGTGCACCTCACAACCACCCTCCTCCGATCGTCGACCAATCACACAAGGCCTCGACAACCCTGACACCAACCCAGAATCTAATATCCAATAACGAATCGAAATTCGACCATTCTTGATCCAAACTGGAAGCACCAATGTCGGAAATCCCCCCCATCGTCGACGAACTCCGCCTCGAGAAGCCCCTCCGACCTCACTGAAACATCGCCTCGATCACCAGCGAACTTTTCCCCCTATCGCGATCTACTCCGACCTCCCCACAGTGACGAAAACATCTCGAACTCAACTTCGACCAAAATACTCTTCAAACCCTACTTCAATCTTCCCTGGCCACCACAATCACCATAAAAATACCCCAGTATTTTTCCTGAGACCGACAACACTTCGGCCACCTTCGACCCAAAACTCGACCAACTTTACTACGTCGATCATCAGAAATCGACGTTCAACCCAAAATTGAACAACCCTGATTTCCTAAACAATTACCTATCTAAAAATCATGATTCTTCTTTCTAAATTCATTGTATTCCACGACGAATTCAATTATATAATCCAATCTAAAAATTATGAATATTGATTTTTGACTTATCTCTGATTATCACTGAAATTTCTAATTTTTAAATTAATTGTAAGATTAAAAATTCCAGGAACTATTTTTAGAATTGTTACCATATTGTTATAATCATATTTCATTACCAAATCCAAGTACAAAATCAATGGTATGTGAAATAAAAATTGTCTAATGAAAATGATGCCTACAAATAAAAATGATAGAGCAATGTTTACTGACATAATATATAGACATACATATGCATTCTAACCAAAGAATTTTCTATAAACCTTCATACCATATTTCTACATCATTTCATCACAAGCAACTAAGTTCAAATCCCGAATTTCAAACTGTTTTTAAAATAAGTATTTACTCACCAAAAATTTAAAGAACAGAGAGCAAAGCAGAGCACTGTTTATTACTTCCAGGTTTTAAAATTTTGATCTGTGAAAGCTTTAAATTTGCTTTGCTGATGGAAACCTTTGCATGCCTGATCTCTGATGTTAATCTCTCATTTGAGTTGCAGGTTGAACATCATTTTTGAAATGCAGGTTGAAGCTTACTTTGCAAATTGCAGAAAATATGAGGTTGCAGATTTGCTTTTCAGGTTTTGAAATTGTAGATCTGCTTTTGCTTAAAAGGTATGGATAATTAGTTAATTAAATTATTATCTATTCTTAAATCATTTTATATAAATGAATTATCCTTATTAATTTCACATATTAATTTCCTTTAATAAATCAAAACTCTTAATTACTTAAGATAACTCCTTATTTAAAATTAAACAATTTCAACATTTAAATTTTAACCTTTAAAATCTTTGAAACCTTTCAAAGTTATTAAATAAATTTTAATACAAAGATTATTTTCAAATCCACTTCCTTAATCTTTTAAAACTTATATATTTAAATTATTTAAAACTTGTTTAAATTTCTTAAAACTTTGATCTAGTATTTTATATTGGAACTCCTTTGAATTCAATTCAAAATTAATTTAGTTAACTCCTTTAAAATCAACTATCTTAAGCATTTTAAGATTTAAATTATATAAGTTTAAACACTCCTAAAACTTGACTTTCATTTATTTGAAAAAACTTGCTTTTACAATTTAAACTCGATTTCTTTTTACAAAACATCGTTTATTTAAACCCAGATTATCCTACAGCAAAACCCGAGTCAAACATTAGCAAATCTCGAGCCTGTCCCGAGACAACCACCAAACTCATCTGCTTCGAGACTTCCCTTCATTCGCACGAGCCAAAACCCGAGACTTCTTCGTCTTCTCCAACGCTAAGCCCACCACCAACGTGCACGTGCACGTGCACAGGCAACTCCGGCCATCGTCGATCGTCGCGACGATCTCCTACAATCCCACCTTCACATGCGAATACGATATCGAACCCAGATCGAAGAATTTCTTCGCGAATCAAAATTTCGAACTTCAAGCTCGAAACTGCAGAAAACAACGACCACTAAAACTTCCCCACGGCCATACACCTCGACGCCGTTGAACTCGCCGTCCCCACCATCGAACACCACGACCACGAGCTACCTTCTCCCCAAAAGCGAACGCCTCCGGTCCATCTTCTACGTCGCAAATACTACGACAATCAAGACCAGTCGAAACAACATAAAACCCTAGTTCGATCGAATCTGATCACCTCGGCCATTGGAAATATTCTTGAACATTTTTCCCCACATCCACGATACCGTAGCTAGCTTCGACCACGAATTCAGCCTCAAACGTCGCGTTGATCATCGGCAATTCGTTAATTTGCCGAAAACGTTCATCTCCAAATTCCCAATCGAATATCAACTTAAAATTTTTGAAATGCATGTTAAAAATCATAGTTTTTAACTACAAATCCATCTATACAATCCAAAATAGGAATTAAAGGTGTTGATTTTTGACATGTATAAGTATTTTACTGTTATTTCAACTAAAAATAATGATTCGTTGAATTTAAATCCCTGAAACTATTTTGGACTTTCCGTGGAGATATCCCGGAAATTTGGGGCAATATCAATTTAATAATCTGTTTAAATAATTGATATAATCTCTGTTAAACTTTGGATTCAAACAACATTCGATTGTTTAATTATGACTTTAAGTTTAAACTCTTTTCAAATGAACTAAAACTGGAATCTGCTCTGGAAAATAAAAGTAGAACAGGAAATCTTGAATTTTGCTAAAATTCGAACTTCGTAATTTAATGATTCAGACATATGTTCTGGATCCTTGTTTAAAATCATGAATTTTAAAAGAAAAATCACAATTTTAAAGTTTATAAATAGTGAGATATCCTTGTATGAACGGAAATTGGGAAATGGTCGATTTCTGGCAATCACGGTGATGTTGAACCTCGGGGTTCTGATCAGAGGAGGTCGAGGTGATGGAGGACAGAGGAAAAATGGAGCCACGTTTTTCTGATCGCCGTGGTGGGTTGGCGAAGATGATTTAGGGTTGAAGGCACAGTTTTGTTGAGGTTGTTCTCGAGACATATTTCGAAATCAATGGTGAACCGGACTTAACTGGAGGTGGGGGAAACGGAGCTTGGGACTTCGACGAGGCTTTGATCGGAGTATCAGATTTTCTAGTGACCAGAGGTGGTGGAACGAGGTGGTTTTGGATGATGGGTTCTGTTCCAGGTTTAGTCGTAATGCTCGAATTCGACTGAGAAGTTTGTTCGTGGTTCTTATGATTGGGCTCGCTAGTGGGTGTCGTAGACGATGTGCCGGCGATGGTGTCGGTGGTCAAAGGCGATCGAGTCGCCTGTGCACGTGCATAAGGTAGCAGTCATGTCTGGTGTGAGCTAAAGGAAGAAGGATGGAAGCTCGAAGTTATGCTCGGGGAAGAAGAGTTCTGGCTCGAGTTCGTTCTCGGGGAAGACTCGCGTGAGTTTAAACAGTTTTAAAAATTTAAATATAACAAAGTTAAAATAAAAAGGAAGAGAAACTCGAAACTGGACTCGGGATTTCTGTTATTTTGCTCGAGTATTATGATGTTGGGCTCAGGTATTGATGTTGCAGTTTTAAAGCTGACAAGGTTTAAATTTTAAATTGAAGTTTAAAATGTTAAGCAGGATTTAAAGCAAAGTTTAAATCAAAATTTTAAAGTATGGATTCAATTTAAGTTTGTATCCAGGTTGAATAAATAAAGTTTATAAAATTTATAATGTTTTATCAAATTCAAAGCATTTAAAGTATATTTTTTAAAGGGGTTTGAATTTAAATAAATTGGTTAAAAATCTTTTAAATGTTAAGTTTTCTTAACATTTGGATTTAAAAAGAATTTGTAAATTTGATTTAAGTCTTGGTTAAAGTTAAATTGTAATTTATTTTCAATCTTTAAAATGAATTAAAAGAAAGATTTTTAAAGTAAAATGTTTTAAAGTCTTTATTAATTATAAATTAAAGTAGTTAAAGATTAATACTTTAAAGTAATTAAGGTTTAATGATTTAGATTCATTAAATTAATAAAGTAATTAAAGAATAATTTAATAAATTATTTAATTAATGAATTGGGTGTTTAATTAAATAATTAGAATTTTAAGTTAACTAATTAAGGGTTAATTAATTTGGGATTAAGAATCATTCAATTAAATAAGTATGGATTGTTAATAAATGATTAGAAATTTATTAACCTAGTGATTTAAGATTAATTAAGTAAATTTAATTTAGTAATTAGAAATTAATTAATTGGTAATTAAGAATTTATTTATTTGTAATTAATAAATAGTTGATTAAAGTTTAATTACTTAAAGAAGTAATTAAAGAATGGTTAATAATTAATGAGGGATCATTAATTAGAGATTTTTGAATAATTAATTAATGTGATTAGTTTTATTAACTAATGATAATCATTTATAAATTGGTTAAGTATAATTACTTAATGGAAGTAATTAAGGTAATTAATTACTTAAAGTAATTAATTAAATAAATTTGATTAAGTTAAATTAATTAATTAAATTAATTTAGGATAATCATTTAGAGATGTGATAAATATAATTACTTAAATGTAATTAGTGAAGTGTAATTACTTAGGAAAGTAATTAAAGTTAATTAGCGGATGTAATTAACTAAAGATGGTTTAATCAAAGTAATTTAAGTTTAATTACTTTTGTATAATTAATCAAGGGATTAATTAAAAGGAAATTAATTAAAGGGTAATTAATTTATGTAATGGAGTAATTAAGGGTAGTTGATTACTAAATGTGATTAATCACAGGTGATTAATAAATATGGTTTAATTAAAGATTAATTATTAAATATAATTAATTTAAATGGAGTAATTAATTTAAAAGTAATTAAGGATCATTAATTAATTTATATAATTAATGATGTAATTAAGGGTTGATTAATTAAGACTAATTAATCAATAATAAGTGATTAAGGTAATTAATTAATCGTAATTAATTAAGGATTAATGAAATTAAGTATAGTTAATTAATTAATGAAGTAATTAATAAATAATTACTGAAATGGTTTAAGATAATTAATTTGTGAAATTAATTAAGTATTAATTACTTAAAGTAATTAAAAGTAATTATAATTAATCAGGAATGATTAATTAAGATGGATACTTAGAGTATGATTAATTAATTGGTTTAATTAATGATTAAGTAAGCAGGATTTATAGAATGAAGTAATTAGTTTAATTCACTTTAAATTAATTAGAGATGATAAATCATTACTTAGGGATGGATGAATGTTATTAAATGCTTTGCATTGTTTGATATCTCTGATGAGATATGTGCTGATATGTGATATGGACGTTTTGGTTGAATTATAATGATAATGTGAATTATCTGTTTGGGATGATAATGTAGATTATCTATTGAATTATCTATCTTTGTGTATATAGATAAGAATTGAATTGTTTTAACCTTAAAACAACTTGGCCCTTAAAAGATACGTTTTGGATTTCGATGAGACCGGGATCGGGTTTCCGTATACCGGTATTCCAGGTCTGGAGACCCGAATACCACATCGATCCAAATTAACGATAGGTCGTGAATCTCAAGTGAAGATGAAGATTCAGAGTGCAAGGGTTATTGTCGTTAACTCTGAGGGTGATTCCAAAACGAGTGTAACGAGATAATGCCTTCGGTTTCGTTCGAACCCGGAACGAACTTGTATGGATTGAATGCTTTCAGCACATCGTCAGGCGGACGATGAGCATTCTAAGTGATATGTTCCTATTAAAGGTAATCGTAACCTCAAGCCTCATCAATCGGGAATGGCTAAAACAGGGGAGGTGCAGCAAGGCTTCGTGGGTAGCACCCACTGAGAGCAAGATAGATCCCTGTCTAGAGGTCCCTTTTCTTTTATTCGGCTTAGTGTGTGGTTGGTCGCGCCAACTACGGGATTGTCTTGTTCGGAATTATCCAGTAAGGGATGGTTCCGGCTTTGTGTTGCAGGGGATTGGGAGTGATCCTCGGTACGGTGATCTAGGCCACGTACTGTGACGGGCGGAACCCCAGTAGCCCTGCCATTGTATGGAATCCAAACTCCAATAAGTGCCGTACGTATTAGATGTGCCCAACTATGTTGGAATGTGAGATGTAAGAATTTAAGCTATTTCTATATTTTACTTGAAAACCCTAGACCCTATTATAATAAAATCAGATTTCCTATCAAACGTTTTGGTTAGCGTAAGGTAAAAACATACCCATGTTTATTTGTGGGGAGTCTTACGTGATATCTTTTCTTTCTAAAGGTTTTGAAGTTAAGCAAGTTTAACCTGTTACTCACACCAGACCCATGTCTGACCCAAGTGTTTATTTCTGTTTTATAAACTCTTGGGTACTCAAATTTTTACGAGTAGCCAAGGGATTCAGGTTTAGCTTTGACGAATATTCTGGAGGAGCAATGGAGCAGGAGGCTTCGGCGTTCGTAGATATAGTATTCCGCTGTGTTGATATCTGTGATAGTGTCTTGTCTTGTATTTGAGTTGTAATGTCTAGACAGATGTTTATAACTGTCTAGTAAGTGATGTATATGCTGTGTAACTCTGTAAATTGTTGTATACTATGTAATAGTTTATGTTATTAATATAATTTATTCGTTCCGCTGTGAGATCGTTGTTGTTGTTTCTTTCTTTCTTCTCTTCTTTTCTCTTTCTATCCCTTTCTTTCTTATTAACGATGCGACTTTCTGTGGAGAGAAAGTCGTGGTCGTTACAGTGGTATCAGAGCTCTAGGTTGAGCGAATGCCTAAGCTTTTGGTTAAGTGAATATCAGAACACTAGGTTGAGTGAATACCTAGGTTCTGTTCCAGGTTTAGTCGTAATGCTCGAATTCGACTGAGAAGTTTGTTCGTGGTTCTTATGATTGGGCTCGCTAGTGGGTGTCGTAGACGATGTGCCGGCGATGGTGTCGGTGGTCAAAGGCGATCGAGTCGCCTGTGCACGTGCACAAGGTAGCAGTCATGTCTGGTGTGAGCTAAAGGAAGAAGGATGGAAGCTCGAAGTTATGCTCGGGGAAGAAGAGTTCTGGCTCGAGTTCGTTCTCGGGGAAGACTCGCGTGAGTTTAAACAGTTTTAAAAATTTAAATATAACAAAGTTAAAATAAAAAGGAAGAGAAACTCGAAACTGGACTCGGGATTTCTGTTATTTTGCTCGAGTATTATGATGTTGGGCTCAGGTATTGATGTTGCAGTTTTAAAGCTGATAGGGTTTAAATTTTAAATTGAAGTTTAAAATGTTAAGCAGGATTTAAAGCAAAGTTTAAATCAAAATTTTAAAGTATGGATTCAATTTAAGTTTGTATCCAGGTTGAATAAATAAAGTTTATAAAATTTATAATGTTTTATCAAATTCAAAGCATTTAAAGTATATTTTTTAAAGGGGTTTGAATTTAAATAAATTGGTTAAAAATCTTTTAAATGTTAAGTTTTCTTAACATTTGGATTTAAAAAGAATTTGTAAATTTGATTTAAGTCTTGGTTAAAGTTAAATTGTAATTTATTTTCAATCTTTAAAATGAATTAAAAGAAAGATTTTTAAAGTAAAATGTTTTAAAGTCTTTATTAATTATAAATTAAAGTAGTTAAAGATTAATACTTTAAAGTAATTAAGGTTTAATGATTTAGATTCATTAAATTAATAAAGTAATTAAAGAATAATTTAATAAATTATTTAATTAATGAATTGGGTGTTTAATTAAATAATTAGAATTTTAAGTTAACTAATTAAGGGTTAATTAATTTGGGATTAAGAATCATTCAATTAAATAAGTATGGATTGTTAATAAATGATTAGAAATTTATTAACCTAGTGATTTAAGATTAATTAAGTAAATTTAATTTAGTAATTAGAAATTAATTAATTGGTAATTAAGAATTTATTTATTTGTAATTAATAAATAGTTGATTAAAGTTTAATTACTTAAAGAAGTAATTAAAGAATGGTTAATAATTAATGAGGGATCATTAATTAGAGATTTTTGAATAATTAATTAATGTGATTAGTTTTATTAACTAATGATAATCATTTATAAATTGGTTAAGTATAATTACTTAATGGAAGTAATTAAGGTAATTAATTACTTAAAGTAATTAATTAAATAAATTTGATTAAGTTAAATTAATTAATTAAATTAATTTAGGATAATCATTTAGAGATGTGATAAATATAATTACTTAAATGTAATTAGTGAAGTGTAATTACTTAGGAAAGTAATTAAAGTTAATTAGCGGATGTAATTAACTAAAGATGGTTTAATCAAAGTAATTTAAGTTTAATTACTTTTGTATAATTAATCAAGGGATTAATTAAAAGGAAATTAATTAAAGGGTAATTAATTTATGTAATGGAGTAATTAAGGGTAGTTGATTACTAAATGTGATTAATCACAGGTGATTAATAAATATGGTTTAATTAAAGATTAATTATTAAATATAATTAATTTAAATGGAGTAATTAATTTAAAAGTAATTAAGGATCATTAATTAATTTATATAATTAATGATGTAATTAAGGGTTGATTAATTAAGACTAATTAATCAATAATAAGTGATTAAGGTAATTAATTAATCGTAATTAATTAAGGATTAATGAAATTAAGTATAGTTAATTAATTAATGAAGTAATTAATAAATAATTACTGAAATGGTTTAAGATAATTAATTTGTGAAATTAATTAAGTATTAATTACTTAAAGTAATTAAAAGTAATTATAATTAATCAGGAATGATTAATTAAGATGGATACTTAGAGTATGATTAATTAATTGGTTTAATTAATGATTAAGTAAGCAGGATTTATAGAATGAAGTAATTAGTTTAATTCACTTTAAATTAATTAGAGATGATAAATCATTACTTAGGGATGGATGAATGTTATTAAATGCTTTGCATTGTTTGATATCTCTGATGAGATATGTGCTGATATGTGATATGGACGTTTTGGTTGAATTATAATGATAATGTGAATTATCTGTTTGGGATGATAATGTAGATTATCTATTGAATTATCTATCTTTGTGTATATAGATAAGAATTGAATTGTTTTAACCTTAAAACAACTTGGCCCTTAAAAGATACGTTTTGGATTTCGATGAGACCGGGATCGGGTTTCCGTATACCGGTATTCCAGGTTTGGAGACCCGAATACCACATCGATCCAAATTAACGGTAGGTCGTGAATCTCAAGTGAAGATGAAGATTCAGAGTGCAAGGGTTATTGTCGTTAACTCTGAGGGTGATTCCAAAACGAGTGTAACGAGATAATGCCTTCGGTTTCGTTCGAACCCGGAACGAACTTGTATGGATTGAATGCTTTCAGCACATCGTCAGGCGGACGATGAGCATTCTAAGTGATATGTTCTGATTAAAGGTAATCGTAACCTCAAGCCTCATCAATCGGGAATGGCTAAAACAGGGGAGGTGCAGCAAGGCTTCGTGGGTAGCACCCACTGAGAGCAAGATAGATCCCTGTCTAGAGGTCCCTTTTCTTTTATTCGGCTTAGTGTGTGGTTGGTCGCGCCAACTACGGGATTGTCTTGTTCGGAATTATCCAGTAAGGGATGGTTCCGGCTTTGTGTTGCAGGGGATTGGGAGTGATCCTCGGTACGGTGATCTAGGCCACGTACTGTGACGGGCGGAACCCCAGTAGCCCTGCCATTGTATGGAATCCAAACTCCAATAAGTGCCGTACGTATTAGATGTGCCCAACTATGTTGGAATGTGAGATGTAAGCATTTCAGCTATTTCTATATTTTACTTGAAAACCCTAGACCCTATTATAATAAAATCAGATTTCCTATCAAACGTTTTGGTTAGCGTAAGGTAAAAACATACCCATGTTTATTTGTGGGGAGTCTTACGTGATATCTTTTCTTTCTAAAGGTTTTGAAGTTAAGCAAGTTTAACCTGTTACTCACACCAGACCCATGTCTGACCCAAGTGTTTATTTCTGTTTTATAAACTCTTCGGTACTCAAATTTTTACGAGTAGCCAAGGGATTCAGGTTTAGCTTTGACGAATATTCTGGAGGAGCAATGGAGCAGGAGGCTTCGACGTTCGTAGATATAGTATTCCGCTGTGTTGATATCTGTGATAGTGTCTTGTCTTGTATTTGAGTTGTAATGTCTAGACAGATGTTTATAACTGTCTAGTAAGTGATGTATATGCTGTGTAACTCTGTAAATTGTTGTATACTATGTAATAGTTTATGTTATTAATATAATTTATTCGTTCCGCTGTGAGATCGTTGTTGTTGTTTCTTTCTTTCTTCTCTTCTTTTCTCTTTCTATCCCTTTCTTTCTTATTAACGATGCGACTTTCTGTGGAGAGAAAGTAGCTAACGTTATTGATAGAGGACCGTCTCGAGTGAACTTTACAGTTGTGTAAGGATTTCACAATCTCTGAAGGAAACCTGTTAAGGTTCGGAGTTCATCTTAGGAGTTGGATGAGTAGAGTTGGATCTGTCGGAGAACAGAAGCGAGTGATGGTATCTCAGGTAATAGTAGCTGTGTGATGAGATGTAGTGACTATGGATGTTCCCGAAGATGTTTTCTTTGGAACAAGTTTAAGGAAGTGTGTCTGCTTCGGTGTGGTGGCTGAGTTCAGCATGGTGATTCTGTTTGAGGTCCGAGTTTCTGGAAGAGCTTTGGATTGAGAAGTCTTTGGCATCTGTGGCAGCAGTGCAGCTCGGGAGTATTCTTTGTGTTGGCAGGAAATTTTCTGACTGAGCATTTTTTTTTCTAAAGTGGAGTTCAGAAGCAGCAAAGTGGATCCATTTCTTCAATGGATTGGATAAATAAGCGTAAGCTGTTCTAATTGGTAAAAAGAGAACAGTTTCTTTTCATTTGACTGAGTTGATCGCAAAAGTGACTTGCGATTGTTGAGTGTTCTCTTGAGTTATCTGAGATTTTCTGGGATGTGTTGTCCAGTTTGTGCTTGTGTTCTTTATCAGCATTTTCATTCTACTCCAGATCAGAGTGGCGCAGCGGAAGCGTGGTGGGCCCATAACCCACAGGTCCGAGGATCGAAACCTCGCTCTGATACCACACAGAAAGACGTATCGTGAATTAAGAAAGAAAGGGATAGAAGAAGAAAAGAAAGAAAAGAAGAAAGAACAACAACATCAGAAACTCACAGCGGAACGAATGAAATATAATATATCATATAAAATATTACATAGTATCATATACATCAGAGTTATACAACTTATACATCTCATATTAGACAGTTATAAACACCTGTCTATCTGGATAATTAATTAAGAGTAATTAAGGATCATTAATTAATATAATTAATGATGTAATTAAGATTGGTTAATTAAGTAATAATTAATAAATGAAGTAATTAATCAATGTAATTAATTAAGGATTAATGTAATTAATTATAGTTGATTAAGTTAATTAATTTTAGTTAATTAATTAATGAAGTAATTAAAGGTTAATTACTATAAGTGGTTAAGGATAATTAATTTAAATAATTAATTAAAGATAAATTACTTGAATGTAATCAAAAGATAATTAATCAAGATGATTAATTGAAATGAATTATTAGAGGATAATTAATTAATTGATTGTAATTAATTAATGGTTAAGTAAGAAGGATTTATAAAATGAAGTAATTAATTTAATTCAATTTAAATTAAGATGATATAAATCATTACTTATGAATGGGTGTTAGTATTGGATACTTGACTTTGATTGATATCTCTGATGAGATATATGCTGTGTGATATGGATGTTAGTTGAATTGTATGGATTATCTGATAATGTTGATTATCTGTTATCTTCCTTTGTGAATAAAGATAATGAATTAAATTGTTTTAACCTTTAAAACAACTTGGCCCTTAAAAGATACGCTTTGGATTTCGATGAGACCGGGATCGGGTTTCCGTATACCGGATTTCCAGGTCTGGAGACCCGAATACCACATCGATCCAAATTTACGATAGGTCGTGAATCAAGTGAAGATGAAGATTCAGAGTGCAAGGGTTATTGTCGTTAACTCTGAGGGTGATTCCAAAACGAGTGTAACGAGATAATGCCTTCGGTTTCGTTCGAACCCGGAACGAACTTGTATGGATTGAATGCTTTCAGCACATCGTCAGGCGGACGATGAGCATTCTAAGTGATATGTTCTGATTAAAGGTAATCGTAACCTCAAGCCTCACAAACCGGGAATGGCTAAAACAGGGGAGGTGCAGCAAGGTTAGTGGGTAGCACCCAAGTAGGACAAGGTTACCTCTGTCTAGATGTCCCTTTCTATTTTCGACTTAGTGGTGCGGTTGCTGATCCCAACCGTGAGGTATCTTGTGCGGGAATTATCCAGTAAGGGATGTTCCGACCTTGTGTTGCAGGGGATTGGGAGTGATCCTCGGTACGGTGATCTAGGCCACGTACTGTGATGGGCGGTACCCCAGTAGCCCTGCCATTGTATGGAATCCAAACTCCAATAAGTGTCGTACGTATTAGTTGTGCCCAACTATGTTGGAATGTGAGATGTAAGCATTTCAGCTATTTCTATATTTTACTTGAAAACCCTAGACCCTATTATAATAAAATCAGATTTCCTATCAAATGTTTTGGTTAGCGTAAGGTAAAAACTTACCCATGTTTATTTGTGGGGAGTCTTACGTGATACCTTTTCTTTCTAAAGGTTTTGAAGTTAAGCAAGTTTAACCTGTTACTCACACCAGACCCATGTCTGACCCAAGTTGTTTATTTCTGTTTTATAAACTCTTGGGTACTCAAATTTTTACGAGTAGCCAAGGGATTCAGGTTAGCCTTGACGAATTGTGGAGGAGCAATGGAGCAGGAGGCTTCAGCGTTGTAGATATAGATAGTAGTTTCCGCTGTGTTGATCTTGTTTAGATCTTTGTTTTGTATTGAGTTGTAATAACTAGACAGATGTTTATAACTGTCTAGTATATGATGTGTAATCTGTGTAACTCTGATAGATGTATATGATACTATGTAATAGTTATATGATATATTATATTCTGTTCCGTTTCCGCTGTGAGTATTTGTGTTGTTTTCTTTCTCTTTCTCTTCTTTTCTATTTCTCACCCCTTTCTTTCTTATTAACGATGCGACTTTCTGTGGAGAGAAAGTCATGGTCGTTACAGTGGTATCAGAGCATATTAACAATTTAAATCAGACATACACACTTAAATTCTCACATGCATACAGAGTATATACATATAAATACATGTGTAAGGTAATTAAGAATGGATGAAGACAAGTGTCAATTTTCTTTCCATTTTCCTTGATTTTTAATAAACCATAAATTAAGTAGTAACCATTACATAAAAAACACACTGTACCACTTTATAAATTTTCTTTAAATTTTTATTAAATCTAAATTAACTATATAAATTTCTATCTTTCCATTCTCTTTTCTTTTCTAATCTCATTTTTTCAAAGACCAAACCAAAACCAGAAAATGATCAAAACTGTAACGACCAACGACTTTCTCTCCATAGAAAGTCGTATCGCTAATAAGAAAGAAAGGGATAGAAAAGAGAAAAGAAGAGAAGAAAGAAACAACAACAACGATCTCACAGCGGAACGAATAAATTATATTAATAACATAAACTATTACATAGTTTACAACAATTTACAGAGTTACACAGCATATACATCACTTACTAGACAGTTATAAACATCTGTCTAGGCATTACAACTCAAATACAAGACAAGACACTATCACAGATATCAACACAGCGGAATACTATATCTACGAACTCCGAAGCCTCCTGCTCCATTGCTCCTCCAGAATATTCGTCAAAGCTAAACCTGAATCCCTTGGCTACTCGTAAAAATTTGAGTACCCAAGAGTTTATATAAAACAGAAATAAACACTTGGGTCAGACATGGGTCTGGTGTGAGTAAACGGGTTAAAATTGTTTAACTTCAAAACTTTTTTGAAAACAAAGGTATCACGTAAGACTTCCCACACATAAACATGGAAAAGTTTTTACCTTACGCTAACCAAAACATTTGATAGGAAATCCGGTTATATTTTAATAGGGTCTAAGGTTTTCAAGTAAAATACAGAAATAGCTGGAATGCTTACATCTCACGTTCCAACATAGTTGGGCACAACTAAATCGTACGGCACTTATTGGAGTTTGGATTCCATACAATGGCAGGGCTACCGGGGTACCGCCCGTCACAGTACGTGGCCTAGATCACCGTACCGAGGAGTACGCCCACTCCCCTGCAACACAAAGCCGGAACCATCCCTTACTGGATAATCCCGAACAAGACAATCCCGTAGTTGGCGCGACCAACCACACACTAAGCCGAATAAAAGAAAAGGGACCTCTAGACAGGGATCTATCTTGCTCTCAGTGGGTGCTACCCACGAAGCCTTGCTGCACCTCCCTTGTTTTAGCCATTCCCGGTTGATGAGGCTTGAGGTTACGATTACCTTTAACCAGAACATATCACTTAGAATGCTCATCGTCCGCCTGACGATGTGCTGAAAGCATTCAATCCATACAAGTTCGTTCCGGGTTCGAACGAAACCGAAGGCATTATCTCGTTACACTCGTTTTGGAATCACCCTCAGAGTTAACGACAATAACCCTTGCACTCTGAATCTTCATCTTCACTTGAGATTCACGATCTATCGTTAATTTGGATCGATGTGGTATTCGGGTCTCCAGACCTGGAATACCGGTATACGGAAACCCGATCCCGGTCTCATCGAAATCCAAAACGTATCTTTTAAGGCCAAGTTGTTTTAAAGGTTTAAACAATTTAACTTATCTATACAGATAGATAATTCACAAGTTACAATTGATAATCACATTATCATTTAAACAGATGATTCATAACCAAATAGGTAATCCATATCAACATCACAATAGGTAATCTATATTACCACCATAATGCAACCAAGCATTTATACCGCACAACATTACTTATCTCATTTCTGAGATTACATCCATTCAAGACAATCAATGTCATCCATTCATACATAAGCAATGATTTACTTAATCACAACATAATTAATTTAAAATGAATTAAATTAAGTAACAACCCGACTTTTTCTCCACAGAAAGTCGCATTGTTACTTAATTTAATTCATTTTAAATTAATTATGTTGTGATTAAGTAAATCATTGCTTATGTATGAATGGATGACATTGATTGTCTTGAATGGATGTAATCTCAGAAATGAGATAAGTAATGTTGTGCGATATAAATGCTTGGTTGCATTATGGTGGTAATATAGATTACCTATTGTGATGTTGATATGGATTACCTATTTGGTTATGAATCATCTATTTAAATGATAATGTGATTATCAATTGTAACTTGTGAATTATCTATCTGTATAGATAAGTTAAATTGTTTAAACCTTTAAAACAACTTGGCCTTAAAAGATACGTTTTGGATTTCGATGAGACCGGGATCGGGTTTCCGTATACCGGTATTCCAGGTCTGGAGACCCGAATACCACATCGATCCAAATTAACGATAGATCATGAATCTCAAGTGAAGATGAAGATTCAGAGTGCAAGGGTTATTGTCGTTAACTCTGAGGGTGATTCCAAAACGAGTGTAACGAGATAATGCCTTCGGTTTCGTTCGAACCCGGAACGAACTTGTATGGATTGAATGCTTTCAGCACATCGTCAGGCGGACGATGAGCATTCTAAGTGATATGTTCTGGTTAAAGGTAATCGTAACCTCAAGCCTCATCAACCGGGAATGGCTAAAACAGGGGAGGTGCAGCAAGGCTTCATGGGTAGCACCCATTGAGAGCAAGATAGATCCCTGTCTAGAGGTCCCTTTTCTTTTATTCGGCTTAGTGTGTGGTTGGTCGCGCCAACTACGGGATTGTCTTGTTCGGGATTATCCAGTAAGGGATGGTTCCGGCTTTGTGTTGCAGGGGAGTGGGCGTACTCCTCGGTACGGTGATCTAGGCCACGTACTGTGACGGGCGGTACCCCGGTAGCCCTGCCATTGTATGGAATCCAAACTCCAATAAGTGCCGTACGATTTAGTTGTGCCCAACTATGTTGGAACGTGAGATGTAAGCATTCCAGCTATTTCTGTATTTTACTTGAAAACCTTAGACCCTATTATAATATAACCGGATTTCCTATCAAATGTTTTGGTTAGCGTAAGGTAAAAACTTTTCCATGTTTATGTGTGGGAAGTCTTACGTGATACCTTTGTTTTCAAAAAAGTTTTGAAGTTAAACAATTTTAACCCGTTTACTCACACCAGACCCATGTCTGACCCAAGTGTTTATTTCTGTTTTATATAAACTCTTGGGTACTCAAATTTTTACGAGTAGCCAAGGGATTCAGGTTTAGCTTTGACGAATATTCTGGAGGAGCAATGGAGCAGGAGGCTTCGGCGTTCGTAGATATAGTATTCCGCTGTGTTGATATCTGTGATAGTGTCTTGTCTTGTATTTGAGTTGTAATGCCTAGACAGATGTTTATAACTGTCTAGTAAGTGATGTATATGCTGTGTAACTCTGTAAATTGTTGTAAACTATGTAATAGTTTATGTTATTAATATAATTTATTCGTTCCGCTGTGAGATCGTTGTTGTTGTTTCTTTCTTTCTTCTCTTCTTTTCTCTTTTCTATCCCTTTCTTTCTTATTAGCGATACGACTTTCTATGGAGAGAAAGTCGTTGGTCGTTACAGAAATGAATTAAATTAACTATCTCTATCTTTAATTAATTGAAAATTAATTAAATTAAGATAGTTAATTTTAATCAAGTTAAATTAAAACTCGAAGGAATAGGGGATGATAGCATATGTGTATATATAAGTAAAAATGATTTATCAAATAAAAGAAAAACAAAAATTTAAAACTTTGACATTTGTCACATAGAGTTGTTAATAAATTAACACTTGTTACTATATAGTCTTAGAGATTTACACTTGTAATTTAAGTAATCCTTATTTATTTTAAATGTTAATAAAAGCCTATCCATTTATAAATTACTTTTAAAAGAAAATAAAAATCAATTATATATATAAATAAAAGTTTATACATACATTTTAAAATCCAAAACTATTTAAATATTACTTCTTTTGAATTTCAAATTCAAATTCAAATTCAAATTATATTCTTAAAATCCAATTTAAATTAAATTTAAAACAACACATTCAATTTGAAATAACAATTCTATTTTACATTAAAATCTATTTATTTTCCATAAATAAAACAATACACTATTAATATTGTATTTTAAACTTATCTATATATATATACTTATACATATACATTATAAATAGAAATCATCTTATTAATTTTTTAAAGGATAAATTCACTAATTAAATATTCATTTAATTAGATTATTAAATAAATTCAAATATTTATTATCAAAAATTATCAAATCAATTTAATTATTTAAACAGATTATTAAATTGATATTGCCCCAAATTTCCGGGATATTACATTCCTTCCCCCTTAAAATAATTTCGTCCCCGAAATTAAAAGCAAAGGTAATTTAATAATCTCATTTAAAAATTTAATTTTCAAAGCACAATCCTATATCAATCATATGCTAACAATCATAGCAACCAATTTATCTAATCAAACAAATTTAACTATCCGGACAAAATTCTGGATAGAATTTCCTCGAGTTTCCCCAAGCATATATATATATACCGGGATACTCGTTCTACAAAATCCAAAAAAATCAATACTACTAAGCTACAGAGTTCCTACTCATCTAGTATTTACAGAACTAAACAAGATATCAGACTACAGACGAGTCTGACTCAACAACCAAGTCTCTCTAAACTGCTGGTTTTGATACCACGTGTAACGACCCGGCTTTCTTTGCCCAGAAAGACGCATCGTTATAAAGAAAGAAAGGGATAGAAGAAGAAAAGAAAAGAAGAAAGAACACATCAGAGATCTCACAGCGGAACGAGAAATATATTATATCACATAAGATATTACATAGTATCATATACATCAGAGTATACAATTTATACAACATAGAATAGACAGTTATAAACTTCTGTCTATTATACATCACAAGTACATCAGTACAATACAACATACACAGCGGAAACTCTATATATCTACACGCTGAAGCCTCCTGCTCCTCAGCTCCTCCAGTATTCGTCAAGACTAACCCGAATCCCTTGGCTACTCGTAAAAATTGAGTACCCAAGAGTTTAATAAAACAGAAAATAAACACTTGGGTCAGACATGGGTCTGGTGTGAGTAAACGGTTTAAATTGCTTAACTTTGAAAACCTTTGAAAACAAAAGTATCACGTAAGACTCCCCACACATAAACATGGGTAAGTTTTTACCTTACGCTAACTAAAAACATTTGATAGGAAATCCAGTTATATTATAATAGGGTCTAGGGTTTCCAAGTAAAATACAGAAATAGCTGAAATGCTTACATCTCATATTCCAACATAGTTGGGCACAACTAATACGTACGGCACTTATTGGAGTTTGGATTCCATACAATGGCAGGGCTACTGGGGTATCGCCCGTCACAGTACGTGGGCTAGATCACCGTACCGAGGAGTACGCCCGCTCCCCTGCAACACAAAGCCGGAACCATCCCTTACTGGATAATTCCGAACAAGATAACCCCGTAGTTGGCGCGACCAACCACACACTAAGCCGAATAAAAAGAAAAGGGACCTCTAGACAGGGATCTATCTTGCTCTCAGTGGGTGCTACCCACGAAACCTTGCTGCACCTCCCCTGTTTTAGCCATTCCCGGTTGATGAGGCTTGAGGTTACGATTACCTTTAATCAGAACATATCACTTAGAATGCTCATCGTCCACCTGACGATGTGCTGAAAGCATTCAATCCATACAAGTTCGTTCCGGGTTCGAACGAAACCGAAGGCATTATCTCGTTACACTCGTTTTGGAATCACCCTCAGAGTTAACGACAATAACCCTTGCACTCTGAATTTTCATCTTCACTTGATTCACGACCTATCGTTAATTTGGATCGATGTGGTATTCGGGTCTCCAGACCTGGAATACCGGTATACGGAAACCCGATCCCGGTCTCATCGAAATCCAAAACGTATCTTTTAAGGCCAAGTGGTTTAAAGGTTTAAACAATTTAACTTATCTATATTCATACAGATAGATAATTCACAATCCACAATTTATAATCACATTATCAATTAAACAGATGATTCATAACCGATAGGTAATCCATATCAACATCACAATAGTTAATCTATATTACCATCATAATGCAACCAAGCATTCATACTACACAACATCTTATCTCATTTCTGAGATACATTCATTCAAGACAAATCAATGTCATCCATTCTTATATAAGGAATGATTTACTTAATTACAACATAGTTAATTTAAAATGAATTAAGTTAACTATCTCTATCTTTAATTAATTTAAAGTGAATTAAATTAATTACTTCATTTCTAATTAATTTAAAATAAATTAATTACTTCATCATTATAAATCTTACTTATATAATCATTAATTAATTACAAATAAATTAATTAATCATTCTCTAACTATCCACTTAAATTAATCACCTTGATTAATTATTCTTAATTATATTTAAGTAATTATCTTTAATTAATTTCACAAATTAATTATTCTTAACCAAATACAGTAATTAACCTTTAATTACTTCATTAATTAATTAATTATAATCAATTACTTTAATCCTTAATTAATACAATTAATTAGTTATTCTATAATCATTTATCATTGATTAATTAATCTTAATTAATCTATTCCTAATTACATCATTGATTATTTATTAATTACATTAAGTAATTATTCTTAATTAATCCATAATTATTAATCACCTTTGATTAATCTAACCCAGTAATTAACTTCCTTTAATTACTTCCATTAATTAATTACCTTTTAATTAATTACCTTAACAAATAATAAATTACTTTATAATTAATCTTAATCCTTTAATTAACTTAATTTAATAACACTAAGTAATTAACCTTAATCACTTCTTATTTAATTACTTTCATAAAATAATTATCCTCTAATTACTTTATTAAATATTTATCTTTACTAAATTACATCCAGTAATTATTCCTTAATTACTTCAACAAGTAATTATACTAAATTAATTTATAAATGATTATCTCTAATTAATCACAAATTATCCAATATCAACCATCCAATATCAATCAATCATCTCACAAAGCAGCACATATATGTTCACAGAGCTTAAAACATCTCCACAGGCATATTTATATCTGAAGATGATCAAGTAAACAACTATATATTTATATTTTAAAAACATTTGTTACTCACCAGAACTTATAAACAGAGAGACAGATTTTGTATATATACAGACATACATACATTTCAGATATTTAAGCATGCATTCATATCATATACTAAGTAACACACTTTACACAAAACATCCATCACATGCATCCATCATAACAGATTTTTAAAACTGTTTTTAAGTTTAAAGTTTACTCACCTTTCAAAGAGGCAGAGAAGTTTTGAAAGAAAACTGGAAACTTTTGAACTGTACTTGCTTTCATTCTTTAAAACTGAAAAATTTCTCGAATTGCAGGCTTAATCATTTTGGGGTTGTTACAAAACATGTTTTCTTTTTAAACATGAAAACCTGGTATCAGATTCAACAAATTTGAAAGTAAATTATTTACCAGATTGGAAAATAAAAGAAATATGAGACAAAGATTTCGATGCAAAATAAATTAAAGTTTTAAAGTTTAAATTGAAAACTAGTTTAAACTATTACTTATTAATGTTTAAAACATTTAAGGGAAATTATGTTTTATTAACTTTAATTTATCAAGTTAAATGTTTATTTATTTTAAACCTTAATTAACGATTTAATTAAGAAAAGTTAGTTATTAAGATAAGATGTTTTAATGATAATTAAGGCATTTATAAGATAATGTTTTATCTTAAGATAATTAAAGTTTTAATGTCTTGACATTAATTAAGTTAATTAAGGAAATTAGGTATAATTAATTAATTTTAATTAATAATGATTAAGGATTAGTAAGAAATTAATTAAGAGTAATTAATTTATTTGATTAACTCAATGATTAAGTTTGATTTAATTAATGACTAAAGATTAATTTGTAATTAATAAATTAAGTAATTAGAGGTTGATTAATTTGTAATTAAGAAGTACTTAATTAAGTTATTAATTAATAATTATGTTTTATTAGTTAATAAATAAGAAATAATTAATCTATAAAGATTAATTAAAGATTAATTAATAATTTAAAATTAATTTATTTATTCTTAAGATTTATTAATTGATAATTAAGGTTTATTAATAAATAATTAAAGAATAAATAATCTGTAATTAAGGTTAATTAATTTATTTAAGAGTAATTAAGGAATGAATTACTCAATTGTAAATAATAAATGGATGTGATTAATTTAAGTTAAATAAAGATAATCACATGATAAAGAATTAAGTATGAATACTTAATAAGGTTAAAAGTGTAATTACTTAGTATAAGTAATTAATGTATAATTACAAGATGTAATTAATTAAAGGATAATTACTTAATGAGAAGTAATTAAGGATTAATTATTTGGTGTAATTAATTAAAGTAACTAAAGGTTAATTACTGTTAAATGGTTAAGAATAATTAATTTGTGAAATTAAGTAAAGGATAATTACTTTATGTAATTAATGAATAATTAATCAAGGATGGTTAATATTTAATGAGTAATTAATTAATTAAAGGTTGTAATTAATTAATGATGGATTAAGCAAGATTAGATAATTAATTCTTAAGTAATTAATTAATTTAATTAACTTAAATTAAATTAATTTTAACTCATTTAAAAAAAATCTTAAATAATCTTATTAAGTAATTATACTTAATCAATTATCGAGTGACTATTTTTAATTAATTATCATTAATCAAACCTGCTTGTGGATGATTGATTGATATTGGATGATTGATATTGGATGATTTGGATATGATATCTCTGATATGTGATATATGCTGCTTTGTGAGATGAATGTTTGATAGGAATTATCTATTGGGATAATGTGATTTATCTATCTGTTTATATCATCCTGAATATAAGTTAAATGTTTAAAACCTTTAAACAACTTGGCCTTAAAAGATACGTTTTGGATTTCGATGAGACCGGGATCGGGTTTCCGTATACCGGAATTCCAGGTCTGGAGACCCGAATACCACATCGATCCAAATTTACGATAGGTCGTGAATCTCAAGTGAAGATGAAGATTCAGAGTGCAAGGGTTATTGTCGTTAACTCTGAGGGTGATTCCAAAACGAGTGTAACGAGATAATGCCTTCAGTTTCGTTCGAACCCGGAACGAACTTGTATGGATTGAATGCTTTCAGCACATCGTCAGGCGGACGATGAGCATTCTAAGTGATATGTTCTGATTTAAGGTAATCGTAACCTCAAGCCTCATCAACCGGGAATGGCTAAAACAGGGGAGGTACAGCAAGGCTTCGTGGGTAGCACCCACTGAGAGCAAGATAGATCCCTGTCTAGAGGTCCCTTTTCTTTTTATTCGGCTTAGTGTGTGGTTGGTCGCGCCAACTACGGGATTATCTTGTTCGGGATTATCCAGTAAGGGATGGTTCCGGCTTTGTGTTGCAGGGGAGCGGGCGTACTCCTCGGTACGGTGATCTAGGCCACGTACTGTGACGGGCGGTACCCCAGTAGCCCTGCCATTGTATGGAATCCAAACTCCAATAAGCGCCGTACGTATTAGTTGTGCCCAACTATGTTGGAATGTGAGATGTAAGCATTTCAGCTATTTCTGTATTTTACTTGAAAACCCTAGACCCTATTATAATACAATCAGATTTCCTATCAAACGTTTTAGTTAGCGTAAGGTAAAAACTTACCCATATTTATTTGTGGGGAGTCTTACGTGATACTTTTGTTTTCAAAAGTTTTCAAAGTTAAGCAATCTAACCGTTTACTCACACCAGACCCATGTCTGACCCAAGTGTTTATTTTCTGTTTTATTAAACTCTTGGGTACTCAATATTGTATTGAGTAGTCGAGGGATTCAGGTTAGCTTTAACGAATTCTGGAGGAGATTTGGAGCAGGTGGCTTCAGCGTGTAGATATATTATGGTGTTTCCGCTGTGTTGATATCTGTGATAGTGTCTTGTCTTGTATTTGAGTTGTAATGTCTAGACAGATGTTTATAACTGTCTAGTAAGTGATGTATATGCTGTGTAACTCTGTAAATTGTTGTATACTATGTAATAGTTTATGTTATTAATATAATTTATTCGTTCCGCTGTGAGATCGTTGTTGTTGTTTCTTTCTTTCTTCTCTTCTTTTCTCTTTCTATCCCTTTTTTTCTTATTAACGATGCGACTTTCTGTGGAGAGAAAGTCGTGGTCGTTACAGATTAATTACTTTAATCACTTAAATTTGATTAAGTTAAATTAATTAATTAAATTAATTTAAGATAATCATTTAGAGATATGATAAATATAATTACTTAAATGTAATTAGTGAAGTGTAATTACTTAGGAAAGTAATTAAAGTTAATTAGTGGATGTAATTAACTAAAGATGGTTTAATGAAAGTAATTTGAGTTTAATTACTTTGTATAATTAATCAAAGGATTAATTGAGATAATTAATTAAAGGAATAATTAATTTATTAAGTGAAGTAATTAAGAGTAGTTAATTACTGAATGGGATAAATCAAGACTGATTAATAAATGTGGTTTAGCAAAGTTTAATTACTTAATGTTATTAATTTAAATGGAATAATTAATTTAAAGAAATAATTAAGGATAATTAATAATGTAATTAAGGGTTGATTAATTAAATTAAATTAATCAACCCTTAATTACATTATTAATTATCCTTAATTATTTCTTTAAATTAATTATTCCATTTAAATTAATTACATTAAGTAATTAAACTTTGCTAAACCACATTTATTAATCAGTCTTGATTTATCCCATTCAGTAATTAACTACTCTTAATTACTTCACTTAATAAATTAATTATTCCTTTAATTAATTATCTCAATTAATCCTTTGATTAATTATACAAAGTAATTAAACTCAAATTACTTTCATTAAACCATCTTTAGTTAATTACATCCACTAATTAACTTTAATTACTTTCCTAAGTAATTACACTTCACTAATTACATTTAAGTAATTATATTTATCATATCTCTAAATGATTATCTTAAATTAATTTAATTAATTAATTTAACTTAATCAAATTTATTTAATTAATTACCATAAGTAATTAATTTCTTTAATTACTTCCATTAAGTAATTATACTTAACCAATTCATAAATGATTTTCATTTATTAATTAATCTAATTGATTATCAAAATTAATCCCATTTATTAATTATTAAATAATCCCTAATTAATGATCTTCATTAATTATTTAACAATTCTTTAATTACTTTCTAAATTAAAGTATTTACCTTTCAACTACTTTAATTATTATTAATAAAGACTTTAAAACATTTTACTTTAAAAATCTTTCTTTTGATTTATCTTAAATCACAGATGTAAAATAATTACAAATTTAACTTTTAATATACAAAATCTTTTTAAATTCAAATGTTAAGAAAAACACTTAACATTTATAAAAGAAGTTTATAAGATTTTTAAACAAATTTATTTATTCAAACCTTTTTAAAAAAAATTTTCTTTAAACATTTAAATTTGTTAAAACCATTAGTTTTGTAAACTTTATTTATCTCAAATTCTAGGATACAAATTATAACTTGAACTCGAATGAAAACTTGATTTAAAACTGGTTTTAAATCCTATTTTCAAAGTTTAAAACTCAATTTAAATTTAAAAACACTGTCTGTTTTAAAAACTGCAATTTTACATCTACCCGAGTCAACTCCATTTTCCCCCGAGTAAAAACCCAGTTTTCCCGAGACCAACTTCGAGTTCCTTCCCTCTTTTATTTTTATACTTTATTATGTTTAATTTTAAAACCAGTTTAAAACTCTCGCGAGTTCCTCTGCACGAACCCGAGTCAGAACATCAAATACTCGAGTATGACTTCGAGTCACTCACACTAAAACTTCGAACCAAACCCAGACTTCATCTTCCCCAAACTTTAAAATTCTTCCAGTTGTACGAGACGTACATGTGCACATGCACAATCGCCAGAACGACTTCCGACCATCGCCGCCGACTTCGACACATCGCCTTCGACCACTCCGTTCAACTCGAACCCCCAGTTCGTCTAAATAATCGTGAATACGAAATCGAGCTGATCGACCCATCCTGGAAACACTCTTCGATCGGAAAATCGATCGCCTGCTGACGAACTCGCCACCGGAGCTCACGTTCCTCCGTCCAGAGCTGCAACTCAGATCAACTCAACGTTCCCCCCTCTCGCGGTGAACTCCGATCAACCAGAGGCGCCGTAGCAACCCAGTTCCAGATCTCGACCCATTTTGGTTTTAAACCCTACTCCGATCAATCATCGCCGCCACGGTGGATGATAAATTCACTTAGCATTTTTCTTGAGTTCGCCTAGTCCCTCGCCGTCTCCAGTAGCAATCACGACCTTCCCGAGTACCTCAATCGCCAGAAAAACCCCAAAGTTCCAATTCTGATCATCTTTGAATTGCACACTCGATACAATACTAAAATTTGTGATTTCACTTTTAAAAATCCTAGTTTTCAAAGACTATTCAGATTTTATAAGTGAATTCGAGAATCAAAATGTTTGAAATTAACATGTTTTAAATATTCCACTGTATTCTTTGATTTTCCAGATTATATTCAAACTTAGTATACTTACAAATAATTTAAAATCATAGTTTTATGTTTAAACAAACATATGTTGTTTGGAAAACAGAAACTTAAAAAGAATGAATAAAAAGGATAAGATTTTCTTCAAAATCTTGTCTCTGAGTTTATAACAGAGATAGATACAGGGACATATACAAGTTTACAGGCATGCATGTTTATATAATTTCCTATCAACATGATTCAGAGTATACATACATAGATTATAATAGATAATATAAAATTTTCATAAGAACACACACAACATCAGGTTAACTAAGTTTTAGGGGTTAAGTCTATTTTCTGGAAAACTAGAACAGAGGCATCTAAATCAGATAAGCATATATATACAGAGGTTTAATTATATATGTACATATAGAACAATTTATCAACACAGATTCACATGCAATCAGATGATTACCTACTTTAACCTTTAATTAAAGTGTTTACTTACTTAAAATAACAAAGAAGCAAATATTTAAACATACTGGTAAGAACAAGCAAGTTTTTATACATATATCCAAATAAATAAACATGCAAATCATATCATAACTTTATCACACTAATTCATCACATGCAATCATCTAAAAACTGTTTTTAAATAAGAGTTTACTCACTAGTTATAAAACAGAGAAACAGAGGCAATACATGCATTCATAACAAGGCATTTTCTATAAACATTTATATCATTCCATCACAAGCAACTAAGTTTAAATCCCAAGTTTCAAACTAACTTCTCCTATCTTGAAAAGACAAATAGGAGCACTTGCCAAACTGCTTCATCTGCACCATTCTGATCTGGAGTAAAATGAAAATGCTGATGAAGAACACAAGCACAAACTGGACAACACATCCCAGAAAATCTCAGATAACTCAAGAGAATACTCAATCTATCGCAAGTCACTTTTGCAATCAACCCAGCCTAATTCCAAAGAAACTGTTCTCCCTTTAACCAATCAGAACAGCTCATACTTAACTATCCAATCTATCGAAGAAATGGATCCACTCTACTGCTTCTGAACTCTACCTTCAGAAAACTGCTCAGCCAGAAAACTTCCTGCCAATGCACAGAATACTCCGAGCTGCACTACTGCCACAAATGCCAAAGACTTCCTTTTCCAAAGCTCTTCGAGAAACTCGAACCCAAACCAAATAGAAACACCATGCTGAACTCAACCACAACACCGAAGCAGACACACTTCCACAACTTGTTCCAAAGAAAACATCTTCGGGAACATCCATATTCACTGCGTCTCATCACACAGCTACTATTTCCTGAGGTATCAAGATACCATCACTCGCTTCTGTTCTCCGACAGATCCAACTCTACTCATCCAACTCCTAAGATGAACTCCGAACCTTAACAGGTTTCCTTCAGAGATTGTGAAATCCTTACACAACTGTAAAGTTCACTCGAGACGGTATTAGGTTTACAGTCTCGACAGATACTCTTCCAACCTCAACACTCAGACTCCTAATCCTAGATGATAAATTATTATCATCTCAACCAATCATTACAAATACCATATACATTTAAAATGATACTTTTTTATATAGAAATTATATCTGGGTAAAATTATTTCATCTACCTTTTTAAAACAATATTGTGTCCGTTGGCCTGGTCAAGTGTTTAGAGATCCCTATCAATAACGTTAGCTACTCGTATTGACCAGAATCCATATACCACTCAACCGATCAATTAACACAATATAAAACCATTTTATATAACTAAAAAATACGCGCTCTCGTATATATATATACTCAGACTCAAACAGGTTGTTACAGATCCTGTCTCTAATGAACAATCCTTCCGAACCTAGGTATTCACTCAACCTAGTGTTCTGATATTCACTTAACCAAAAGCTTAGGCATTCGCTCAACCTATGCTCTGATACCACTGTAACGACCATCACCACCCCTCAGAACCCATCAGTTCACTGTCGATCAAAATCGAGTAACTCACTTGAAAACAGAAAGTCATCGATCACTGGAAAATCTCCTCGCCACCGACGATCCTACCACCAGCGTTCACGTCAATGTCACCGAAGCTTCGCCTCGACCCCAGCAATGATTCCCCCCCCATCGCGATCGTCACCAGCATCTTCACGGCAGCGCATTTTCCATCGAAGCTACTTCGACAAAAACAGGCAACCAAACCCTATATACTCGATGCTTGAAATTGACAAGTTTATTCATTTTAAATAGACATATTATTTTATTTTTAATAAATGAGGTTTGTTTATATATAAGATATGTGAAATTCTGGGCATAGAGATATGTGAAATAAAATGTTACATAACCCCAAAATGATCTTCAGATAGGAGAGGTAGTGCGAAGTTCTCTAATGTTTGTAGAGTAGAGTTGTGTTTTGGATTTCGGCATATTTTTGAGAAACCATTTTGTTGAGTAGGATCCGGAAATTGGTTTGATGTTGGACTAATCTGTTTCAAGAAGCATCAGCAAGGGTTAAGCTGATCAGGAAGAATGAAGTGACTCAGGATCGTCAAAGGAGTTATGCAATTAAGAATTGATGGAGTTTGGAAATTGATGTTGAAATTGGATATTGTTTAAGTTTTTCTCCGATCAAAGGAGATATAAGATTTGGTAAGACTGGAGAGTAAGCTCCAGAAGTATTATGAGATTTTTCTGTGTTCTTTGGAGATTAGATTTTGATCCCCAGGATTGAGTTGCCAGTTCGGATAACTGGAATTCATTTTATTTCACATATCTCTGAGGAATATGTGTATGATTCATCGAGTGATGGAATCAGCAGTTCAGAAGGATAGTTGGGATGGTTGTGAGTTAGTCTGATATCTTGTTCAGATTTGTGATCTAGAAAGGAAGGACTTCTAGATTATTGTAGATAGTTATTTTAGATCCTGTAGAACGAGTCTCCCGGTATATATATATATATATATACTTGGGGAAACTCGAGTAAATTCTATCCAGATTTTGACTGGATAGTTAAATTTGTTTGATTAAATTGTTTGCTATGGTTGTTAGAATATGATTGATATGTATGGTTGCTGTTTGAAATTAAAATTAAAATTTTGCTGAGTTATTAAATTATCTTTGCTTTTAAATTTCGGGGACGAAATTATTTTAAGGGGGGAGGAATGTGATATCCCGGAATTTTGGCAATATCAATTTAATAATCTTTATAAATAATTAAATTGATTTGTTGATTTATTTTATAAATTGACAAGTTTATTCATTTTAAAAAGCTAATAATAACTAATTTGGCAATATCTTTTCTAACAATTTTAAATTGGGAAGTTTTATCTTTCTAAAACTAATATAAGTGTTTATATTTATAATGTATATATATAGGTATATATATTATAAATAGGGAGTCTTTAATTTAATAAAAGGATAAGTTTTCAAATTATAATATATATGTATATATATATTGTTATTTGAAGTTATGTATTAAATTCAATAGGATAATTATCAAGCTAATGTTAAAAGTACTTTTCATTTAGAATATATATATTTGCATATATTGGAATGAAAAGAATATTGAATTTGAATTTAATAAAGTATTTTTCAAACTTTAATATTTATATAATTTGTAATTTGGAAATTTGTAATTTGACTTAATACTTTTGGAAATGATAATTGAGATTTAAATAACAAGGATAATTTCTTATTTATTATAAAGATATATTTTAGCTTAATTTTTAAATAAGATTTAAAATAAGAAGTTAATTGGTTTTAAGACTCTTTCATTTTTAAAATTCAAATATAAGTCAAAATAGGTTTGTAAAAATATATATATATATATAGAGTTAAACTCAATTTCTCAAGCATTTATAAATATGTAATAAATATTTGATTAAAGCATAAATTATAAAAGGATAAATACATTTTTATATACATATAGATATTTTATAAATACACATGTAGGATTTAAATAAATCAAAATAAAAGGGAATTTACACTTGTAAACATATAAGGATAGTTGGAAGACATTTGTAAATTGTAAACATATGTGTAAGCTAATTAAAGAGGACAAGTGGCTTCATTTTTATTTTCTCTTTGGTAATTAAGTTTTCAAAACATAGAAAGAGATCTGCCATTTATTTTCTTCAGCTCTAAACTATCTTCACTTCTTCATTCTCTATTAAAAATAATTCGAATCTAAAGAAAAATAAAATAAAACCTGGAATCAAAGAAGAATGAAAACCTGGAAATCAAATTCAAAAGAAATGTAAATCTGAACATGCAAAGCAAAAGGAGATCAAAGGCAACATCAGTTTCAAATTTTCTCAAATACAAATCAGTTTCAAAGATCAACAGAAAGTTTAAATTCAACAAAGCAAATAGAAATAGAAGTTCAAACCCAAACATGCAAGCCTGGAAACAAAATGTTATCTACTTCTCTGTTTATTTGACAAGTGAGTAAACCTAACTTTAAAAACAGTTTTAAATCTGTTACTATGTTTTGATATGTCTGATAAATGTTGTAGTAACATGATATGAAATGTTTACTTGAATGTTGGATGTGAATGCATGTTTACATAAGAGTTTGTGCTTCTCTGTTATTTTCCTGTGAGTAAACATCTAGTAAAACTTAAGTAAATTATAGCCTGTTGCTTGTGAAGTTCTGTGATAATTGATGCTTGCTTATGAATATATATGTGGAATTCCTGTATGAAAATTTAAGTATAAGTTTAAGATACAGGTATGCATGTTCTGTTTTTCCCTAACTTTGATACAGGGTTTAAAATCTAGAACAAAATTCCAAATTTTTACCTGATCATTGTTAAACTTTGGACTTCAAACAAAATGGTTAAGTTTTAAACTTAATCTAAGATTTTAAAATAGGTACAAATATTTTAAAATTTAGAAATATACTAGAATATGGAAATACAGTAGCAAATCATAATAACTTGGTAAAACCAAATGTTGAATTTTATTGATTCAAGATTATATCTTGAATCGTCTCTGAAAATTAGAATTTTTAAAACAAAAATCAAGATTTTTAATGAAGATTTGATTGAGAAATTCTAAGTTGATCAGAAAATGAGTTTTAAAGTTTTTCTGGCGATCGTGATACTCGGGGTAGTCAAGACCTTGGTTGGAGGTAGAAGAAGGTTCAGGGAGGCCGGGAAAATTATCTAGTGGAGCTCCAAATCACCGTGGCGGCGGCGATGGGTTGTGAAAGTTTTAAACCCTAGTTTATGTGGTGGTCGGAATTGTGGTCACCACGGAGTCTCTGGTGATTCGAGTTGTTTGAAACTTTGGGATATGGCAGCATGGAGGATCGACAAGGTGTGGCCGGAGTTGTGGAACGTCTGGTGGTCGGAATCGCTTAGACGAGGGATTTTCAGGCTTGGGTTTTTGGTTACAGGTCTGCCTGAATTGCTCGATTTCGAATTTCAGGTGCGTTTGAGGTTCTAGATGTTCTTGACGAATGAGGGGAACATCAGCGACTTGTTGGAGGTGGTGGCGATGAACGAAGCTACGGCGCTCGTCTGTGCACGTGCACATGTGTCAGGGGATTTGGGTATTGATGCTTCAGGAAGGAGAAGAAGTGGAATCGAAGAAGGACTCGGGAAGATCACGGGTTCGACTCGTGGAGATAACGGGTTTGCTCGAGTGTTACTTCGAGTTTTCTAAACTTTTACACGGGTTTTTGGTGAAAGCAGATTTTAAGAAAATCCAGGAAATGTTTTAAAGTTTAAACAAAAGAAATTTTGTTTGTAATATTTTCTGAGTTTAAAACAAAGTTTAAACAAGTTTATATATTTTATAATATTAAGTTTCAAAATAAAATAAGTAGATTTTGAAATAAATTTGTATTTAATTATATTTAATAACTTGGGAAAAGTTTTTAAAGGTTTAATTTAAAATGTGTTTAATGATTTATTGATTTCTAAATCTTATATTTTAATTTAATTAAGGTTTAATGGTTAAGATATAGTAATTAATTAAAATAAGAATTTTCTTAAGTATTTAGAATGTTGATTTAATTTAAGATAATTAAATTTGAAAAGGAAATTTAGATAATTAAATTATTTTAATTATCAAGTGTTATTGGTAAATAACTGATTTAATTAAGATAATAGTTTCTTAATTAAGAACCTTTAATATAGTAAGTTAAGAATCATTTAATTAAATTTAAATGATTAAGTTAAATTAATTGATAATTAATTAGAGATAATCATTTATAAATTAATTTAGTATAATTAATTAATAAAGTAATTAAGGAATAATTACTAGATGTAATTAAGTAAAGGTAGATTATTTAATAAAATAATTAGAGGATAATTATTTTATGAAAGTAATTAAATAAGAAGTGATTAAGGTTAATTACCTAGTGTTATTAATTAAATAATTTATTTAATTGAAGGATTAAGGTTAATTAATAAGGTAATTAATTATTTGTTAAGGTAATTAATTAAAAGGTAATTAATTAATAAAAGTAATTAAGGGAAGTTAATTACTGGATTAGATTAATCAAAGGTGATTAATAATTGTGGTTTAATTAAGGTTAATTACTTAATATAAATAAATAAAATAATTAAAGATTGTAATTAAGGATCATTAGTTTATAATTAATTAATGATGTGATTAAGAGTTAATTAATTAAGATTAATTAATCAAATGATAAATGATTAATTGTAATTAATTAAGGATTAAAGTAATCGATTATAATTAATTGATTAATGAAGTAATTAAAGGTTAATTACTGTATTTAATTAAGAATAATTAATTTGTGAAATTAATTAAAGATAATTACTTAAATGTAATTAAAGTATAATTAATCAAGGTGATTAATTAAAGTGGATAATTAGAGAAGATTAATTAATTTATTTGTAATTAATTAATGATTATATAAGTAAGATTTATAATGAAGTAATTAATTTAATTTATTTTAAATTAATTAAGAGATGAAGTGATTAATTTAATTCACTTTAAATTAATTAAAGATAGAGATAGTTAATTTAAATCAATTTTAAATTAATTATGTTATGATTAAGTAAATCATTGCTTATATAAGAATGGATGACATTGATTTGTCTTGAATGGATATAATCTCAGAAATGAGATAAGTAATGTTGTGTGGTATGAATGCTTGGTTGCATTATGATGGAATATAGATTAACTATTGTGATGTTGATATGGATTACCTATTTGGTTATGAATCATCTGTTTAAATGATAATGTGATTATCAATTGTGACTTGTGAATTATCTATCTGTATGAATATAGATAAGTTAAATTGTTTAAACCTTTAAACAACTTGGCCTTAAAAGATACGTTTTGGATTTCGATGAGACCGGGATCGGGTTTCCGTATACCGGTATTCCAGGTCTGGAGACCCGAATACCACATCGATCCAAATTAACGATAGGTCGTGAATCTCAAGTGAAGATGAAGATTTAGAGTGCAAGGGTTATTGTCGTTAACTCTGAGGGTGATTCCAAAACGAGTGTAACGAGATAATGCCTTCGGTTTCGTTCGAACCCGGAACGAACTTATATGGATTGAATGCTTTCAGCACATCGTCAGGCGGACGATGAGCATTCTAAGTGATATGTTCTTATTAAAGGTAATCGTAACCTCAAGCCTCATCAACCGGGAATGGCTAAAACAGGGGAGGTGCAGCAAGGCTTCGTGGGTAGCACCCACTGAGAGCAAGATAGATCCCTGTCTAGAGGTCCCTTTTCTTTTATTCGGCTTAGTGTGTAGTTGGTCGCGCCAACTACGGGATTATCTTGTTCGGGATTATCCAGTAAGGGATGGTTCCGGCTTTGTGTTGCAGGGGAGCGGGCGTACTCCTCGGTACGGTGATCTAGGCCACGTACTGTGACGGGCGGTACCCCAGTAGCCCTGCCATTGTATGGAATCCAAACTCCAATAAGTGTCGTACGTATTAGTTGTGCCCAACTATGTTGGAATGTGAGATGTAAGCATTTCAGCTATTTCTGTATTTTACTTGAAAACCCTAGACCCTATTATAATACAATCGGATTTCCTATCAAATGTTTTAGTTAGCGTAAGGTAAAAACTTACCCATGTTTATTTGTGGGAAGTCTTACGTGATACTTTTGTTTTCAAAGGTTTTCAAAGTTAAGCAATCTAACCGTTTACTCACACCAGACCCATGTCTGACCCAAGTGTTTATTTTCTGTTTTATTAAACTCTTGGGTACTCAATATTGTATTGAGTAGTCAAGGGATTCAGGATAATCTTGACGAATTCTGGAGGAGCTGTGAAGCAGGAGGCTTCAGCGAGTAGATATATAGAGTTTCCGCTGTGTTTGTATTAGTCTGTATTGTACTGATGTACTTGTATTGTATAATAGACAGAAGATTATAACTGTCTATTCTGTGGTGTATAAATTGTGTACTCTGATGTATATGATACTATGTAATATCTTATGTGATAATATATTTCTCGTTCCGCTGTGAGATTTCTGATGTGTTGTTGTTCTCTCTTCTTTTCTTTTCTTCTTCTATCCCTTTCTTTCTTCATAACGATGCGTCTTTCTAGGCAAAGAAAGCCGGGTCGTTACAGTTCAAATTACAAATTTCCAAATTACATTTGGTATCAGAGCTTAGGCTTTTTCTCGAATTTGATTTTGGTATCAGATAGGAGAAATTCAAATATATTTTATTTACCTTCATATACTCGAATTAAATTTTAATCCCAGGATACAAATTTTATACAAAATTTACAATTCATTCACCTTCAAGTTCTCTAACTCTTTTATCTATCAACTTATATTACTCATTTAGTTATTTTCATCTCATAATTATAATCCCAGAATTAAACTTTCATTTCCTTCTTATTTCAATCAACTTCATTCTATACTTTATATTGTTGATTCATTTAAATTTACACATTTATATTTTAAATAGAATTCCCAGAATTCAATTGCCCGGTTTTATTTCAAAACCATTTTGAATCCATAAATAACTCATACATATCTGGTATATCACCTCAAATCCCAATTTCCAAAACAATCTGCTTTTACCAACCAATTTTCCCTTTGAATTTCAAAACCAACCCAATTCACCATCATTTCCAATTTAAAACAGTTTGGTAGCTGTTTGTACCAAAAATGGGCACAACACTCTTCGAAAGTTTTTGAAGAGATAACAGTGAAGAATGAAAATTAAAACTGTGGATTATCTAACAAAAACTCCAAATAACAGAAAGTAAATTGCAAAGACAAGCGATTTAGAGTGGTTCGGCGTTTTGCCTACGTCCACTATGAAGTTTGATGATTTTATTGCTCGATTACTTGAAGATTACAGTAGTTATCAATGTAATACAACTGAATTTCAATGCTAAGTGTCAATCTAAAGCAGCGGCGGTGTTCTGGAGTAGATCTGGCAGAATCTGGGCGCTCTTCAATACTTAGAATTCTTCCGACCCCTTTTCTGAATGACCAGGGGCTCTATTTATAGGTGTAGGAGGCTGATATTTCGCCTAAAATGAGGGGAGACCAGTTCTGGTACGTCAGGGGGCCCACATGGCCGAAATCTGGAGACCCGGGCCCACTTTGGGATCGATTCGACCCTCGGTTCGAATCGATCAAGAAATCGTCCAATCGAGCTGAAATTTGGTGTGTACATTCTTCATCATGTGTTTGAGCTTCTGTGAAAATTTCATGGGATTTGGACTTGTAGAACTCGAGTTATGATCGATTCAAGTTGGTGTTTTCCGAACTCTGGAGTCATTCGAATCGATACGCTCGGATCGATTCGTTCGAATCGATCCTCCTGCTCGCGAAGGCGGTGACGTGGTACGTATACTTCGTATCGATCCGGTTTCCATTCCGGATTGACTGGGTCGACTCCACGTTCCTAGCTGTCGTGGCCTAGTGGATTCGAGGTAGCTTATGGGATGGAGTCGAGGCGCATCTATTATATGGATTCGAAGTAGGCAAAGGGGATGGATTCGAAGTATAGCTTCCACGATGGATTCGAAGCAGGCAAAGGGTATGGATTCGAAGAAAGGCTTCCACGATGGATTCGAAGCAGGCAAAGGGTATGGATTCGAAGAAAGGCTTCCACGATGGATTCGAAGCCAGGTAAAGGGGGTCGATTCGAAGATGTTTGAGTCGACCTTAATGGATTCGAATACAAGGCTGTTTCCTCCATTTTCCATCAGTGATATCTTAAGCATACGAACTCGGATTGACTTGAAAATTGGAACGTCGTTTCCTCTGGCCTTGCTTCGCATATCTTATCATTTGCAGCCCGATCCGGACTCGGACAAAATTCGTCGATATCCATAGCGATCCTTACGTGTAACCGACTTCCGAGACGACCCGTCATCGGTATCTAGCCAAGTCCTTGGTGTCACGGCCTTGCCAAAAGGCGGGATAACATTTGCCCCCCAAAGTACATCTTGTGTAAACATGACGTGCTTTGAAAAGCTACAGTCCCTTGTTGAACAATGATCACATGCTTTGTCGAAAAATTGTCTTCTTTGCTGTCGTAATCAATCGTTGTATGATCATGATTGACTGTTAGGCTTTTGAGTTATGACGAGATAAACATTTGATTTCTGCTGATGATAAAGACCAAAACAGTAGTCAAAAATACGTGCATACGTGTATTATCTTGACCTTGGTTAACGTTGCGCGATCGCAAGTTGTTGTCAGTTCGGTTTTGCTATCGAAATCTGCATCGGTCCTCTCCTGAACCGATTTGAGATCTAAGTTAAATCATTACTTTTATGATTGTCTATGGTCATCCTCCCGCATCGATCCTCTCCAGAATCGGTATGAAGAGTAGACAAGCAATTTTAAACATTGAGACTATTCGTCCATTTTCATCAGTGGTTGGCGATGGATTCGAAGCTGTGCCTCTTCGAATCGATATTGCGTGGATTCGATGTTCTCTGAGTTGATGGAGTCGAAGTTGTGAGTGCTCGAATCAACGTTGATTTGTTTCGATGCTGCTGGAATGGATTCGATGTGGCAAAGGATTCGAAACCGGATGGATTCGAACTAAAGGAGGGATTCGAACTTGACTGTTCGAATCGATGGAGTCGAACGTTCCCCCTAGCTCCTCTGACGCCGTGCTTCGAGTCGATGCTGCGGATTCGAAGGAAAAGTCTCGAAGTTGTCTGGTGTAGATATTTGAGTTCGAGTCGACGAGGTCGCCTGGTCAGCTTCGAATCGATTTAGACTTGCAGTGATCGATTCGAAGACATTGCTTCGAATCGATGGGCTAGACCCGTTATTCCCGGTTGCGCTTGACCGGGAGACGAATGGTCTCGCTTCCCCTATATATACCGGGGTCCTGTTCACTTTTAACTTTTTACTTTTTACTGTTGCTCTGCTTCTTCTTCGTATCGATCTCCCAGACCTTGAGAGAAATGCTTCTACGAATCGAACAAACCCTTTACACCCTCACTTGTAACCACACAAAACCAGGTAATAACTGGATCGAGTCAAGTCTTGGGAATGATAGAGCAGGGAATCGTTGTGAGTTCTAAGTCCAATAGGTCGAATCGATGGGGAAAACGCGGTGAAGTGTCGCGACCTTCCTTGGGGAAAGAAAATTCCTGAAGGACTCTCGTTTCCTCTTCGCTTCGTATCGACCCTCGTTGGAATAGTTCGAATCGATCTCGGGTATGGGGCCTTCAAACTGAAGTTTGCGAATCGAAGTGGCTCGCATCGAATCGAGTCGATGTGGTAATTCTCTAATCGACTCGAGGGCATTGAATTTGATCGATACGAAGTTTGCACTTCTGATCGATTCGAAGTGATTCTTCACCTGATGTTGTGGGCATTGCTCCAAGGACTTACATCAATACAGAATGCATCGAGTCGACCCTCTATCGGTTCGAAGCACTTTGATTCGACTCGAATCGATCCAAGGTGATCGATTCGAACGTCTTCAGTTCTGGGAGTGCAACTCCTCTGACTCGCTCAATGGATTCGAACGTGACCAATTTTCAGTCGAAACTTGACGAACTTAATGAAATTTAGCATACTTCACTCCGACGAGCTTCGGCCTTGCATAATCGAACTTGACCAACAGATATGAACTTGAATTTCCTTTGAAGCTCGTTGATGGAACTATGACTTAACCAATAATACAACTGATTTATACTTGAAGTTGGTCCGTAGCGTTTGGACGGTGCGGAAATGACGGTCAGCGATGACGGTCATTTTCATTCCCAAATTCCCAAGTTATGTTGTTCGGATATCTTGCCTCATTCTGTTAAATTTGCTCGAGTGATGTACAATACTCGCACTGCACGACACGTACACACACATTACACTGGGGCATGCACGGGCTTGTTCATAAACTTAATGTTGCTTTCTAATGAGTTAGCTAATTATGGAATCTTCGAGCTCTCAACAACAAGAGGCACAGAGCTCGACCCCTCCGGTGCTTGAGATTCCCGATATCCCTGCCGATATAATCGATCCAGCTCCAGATGAATTGCCGGAAGCGATATTTATTGAGGACCCTGTCGACTCGGTTCAGTCCAACATTTCTGAATCCTTATTGGGACGAATATGCTTAAAGCATAACATATCTCTTGGTGACGTACTACTGCCCAGCGCCACCGATAGACCGCACAATCCGCCTGAAGGATATACAGCATTCTACCGTCATGCTTGTGCGGCTGGAACTCTTCCTCCCTTCAATCAATATATCAGAAGGATGCTGTCATATTTAGGGATCGCTCCTTCACAACTTCATCCCAACGGGCACGCGTTGTTGAATAGTGTCTTCGTAATATTTATGGACTGTCTTTTTCGCCCGTCGAGGCCCTCCGAGATCAGACACATATTTAACTTCAAGAGCAGGGGTGATAGCCCGTCGTTTACATTTTTGGAGGCAGTTAGAAATTGCCAAGTTGTAGTTGGAGCTTGGACGCGCCTGAGCTATTTCAAGAACGAATGGTTCTACGTTCGATGCCCTCCGGGTTTCGCTAGGCGATGGCTGTCTAGACGTAAGCGCCTTAACCTGTTTCTTTGACCAATAGCTCTTCGGTGTTAAAATTGACATTTCATTCCTTTTACAGCTATTATCTCTAGGCCCGATGGAGGGCGTTTCAAAGGTACCGTCCGGAGTCTTCAAGAAGTCCCAAGCGAGCTGAGGCATATTGACTCGGTGCTGAACGACTACAACTTAAGAGTTCTGGGTTTGATCGACATTAATCAAAGCATAGTTGTTGAGGGATTTTCAAAGTCCGTCTCCAAGAAGGAAAATAAGAAGAAACCCAAGAAGAGAAAAGCGAAGAGGTCACTCGGGATCAGAATAATCGAGGCGAGTGACGAAGAAAGAACCCAGACGGATTCAGAGCCAATGGCTGACCTTTCGGGAAACTTGGAGGGATCGGGAGAAAAACGGAAAGGCAAGGCCGCCGTTTCCAAAAAACTTAAGTCAAAGGGGGGAAAATCTGTAGATGTGTTTCTCCCCGCTTCCGGAGTTATGATTTCTGAGGCCGCCCCTTCTCATTCGAGAGATTCTCTCAAAGGGCTTGACGATATTCCTATCCCAGATTATATATCGATCTCTCATAATCCTGGGTTGGAGGAATTACAAGACGTCCTAAATATGAACGAGCCCTTTCCTTTAAGTGCGGTCAACACTTCCGGTCGGTTTGGGGGTTTACACATTTACACACACTTCCACGGCACTCCATGACTTCTGCATAGTAAACATTGCTTTATGGGATTTTAATCCGTAATTCTTTCTTATCGCAGGTGAGATGTCAGGGCGTGGCTCCACTCTAGATAGGCTTCGGAATGTGCGCCAATCTTCTCCATTTTATGATTCCCGTAGGAGAGAGACAGATAGGGACCATGGGCGAGGCTACTCGAGTCAAGAACGTTACGACAGAGACAGAGATTACTCGCGTAACCGTTCTGGTTATGATTACTCTGATAGAGACCGGGGATACCAGCACCGACCCCGATCCCGTTCTCCTCCGCCTCCTAGGGCTCCAGTAGACCTCCCAGGGCCATCTCATCAGCAACAGTTGCCTTCTCAATCTTCTCGGCCTGACGCTCAACGGCCAAGAGTGGAACCAACGGCAGCCGCTATAATTGAACAAGTTCCGGCTGAGTTGACAAGCGAGGGAGCTGCTAAACTCGCCCAAATGAAAAACGACTACCCGGAAATTTGCATGGATGGCTATATCTTCCCTCCTAACTTCAAAAGAATCCCTCCGGAAGCCGAGACCACTGCTCATAATTACATCCACGACTTCTATGCTCAGTACAAGGAGTGGTATAAGGCAGCCGTGAAGGCTTCTAGAGTAGCTTTCGACAGGGCGAAAGTCATTGCTGAACGTGATGTTGACATTGCGAAGCAGAAACGCATCATTCAAGTTCTTCAATCCGAAGTGGAAACGTCCCGAAAGTCAGAGCTTGAAACACTTAAGAAGCACGAGGGTGTCGTGGCCAAATTAGCGAGGATGCAGCAAGAACATTGCGCCACAGTGGAAGAGATGGGCCATCGTAATACCACCGTTGCAGCTGAGCGAGACTTAGCCGTTAAAGAGTTGAACGAGCTCAAGGCCAAATTCGCTGAAATGGTGAAGGAGAAGGACGATGCGAACGCTACTGCCCAAGAGGCTTGCGACCAGGCAGTATCCCTCAGGGCCGAACTTGCTGCGGCGGCGGTCAAGGCTAAGTCTGTGGAAGCGGAGATTCAGGAAAAAATCTTGGAGGAGAGGTCTAGGCTAGATGCTGAGTTTGACGATCTCTTAGTCACGTATAACGCTAATGTGCTGGAACACAGAAATCTAGCCTGGCTGGGAGATGACTCCATGATCTTGTACAATGCCTGGACCCGGCTGGTGAATGAGAAGAGAGCAGCGCATCCAGATGGAGCACTTGACGACTTTGAACTGGAGATGCGTCTGCTTACTGAGGATAAGAGGAAGACCCTTCATGAGGTGGTAATCTCTATGGCGAAAGAAAAACTCGGCGTCCAATCTCTAGAGACAGGCGAAGGTTCGGGGACCGTGCATCACGAGGCAAGTGTTGGAGCCGTAATCCCAACATTGCCCGAAACCACTGGTGCGGTAGACCCCCGATCTGTTCCTGCATATAATCCTGACCAACCGTTATTATCTTCCGCCGATGATTCTACCCATGTTTCGGTCCAGACTAAGGAAGGTATTTGAACGCTTCTCGTAGTCTAGTAGTGAAGGACCTTAAGCAACACACTTGGCTAACAATCTTCGTTTTGTCGTATTTCAGTGACCAAAGCCATCGTTTCTGCGCCCCTTGCTTTATCAGTTCCTCATCAAACACAAGGGGTTGTTTTTTCTGAAGCCATCACGACTTCTACTTTGATTGGCGAGGAGGGAGATGCAAATATGTTTTCTTTCAGCGCTCAAATGATTGAGGAGCTTCTCAATGAACCCATCGATCCCTCTGCCAACCCGTCCGATGTTGTGAATGAGGCTGCTCCGGCCGCTAGTTTATCTATGCCAGCTATTGGCACATCCGATGCGGCCCAAGCATCTCGTGAGGACGACGTTTTAGCTGAGATTGCTGCCGAGATGGCAGCAGGGAATGTAGGTTCTAGTCCGCCCGGGCCTGCCCCGTTAATGGTGATTTCGCCGGGTGGTACTGTATTGATCGAGACCGCTCCTGTCCCTCCTCCTGCTACTACTCCTATGCCCCCAGCTCGTCCTCCTAGAAGAACTTCCGTCGCCTCCAGCTCTGAGGAAGATGTCGACATTATATCGCTGCTGGAGGGCAAGCCTGAAAAGAGCAAGCGATTGAGGAAGAAGTCGGGCAGCGGATCGGGTGGAGCTACTCCGAAGAAGAAGATAAGGAAGAAGAAAGAATGAACTTCTTTCTTTAAATCTCTGTTGCGTAGGGTAGCATTTTGTAGATTTTTCTATAGCCGTGTATAGATGTGGATTCGGCTCCCACTAGCAGAATTTTTCATAAACACTTTGTAATCAGATTCTTTTTGTTGATAATGGAAATGAAAATCTATTCCCTTTCTGTCTTCAACTTGTTATGTGTTATGGTTCTGCCCCCTGTATTGGAGAGAAGTGTGGAGTTGACGTATGTTTTATACCCCGTTTCGCGCTCCGGAGTTCGGGGTAGGATGAGTGTTTATACTCCGTCTCGCACTCTGGGAGTACGGAGTTAGATGAATGTTTATACTCCGCCTCGCACTCTGGGAGTACGGAGTCAGATGAATGTTTATACTCCGTCTCGCGCTCTGGGAGTACGGAGTTAAGTAAAATGTCTATACTCCGCCTCGCACTCTGGGAGTACGGAGTTAGATGAATGTTTATACTCCGTCTCGCACTCTGGGAGTACGGAGTTAGATGAATGTTTATACTCCGTCTCGCGCTCTGGGGGCACGGAGTTAAGTAAAATGTCTATACTCCGCCTAGCACTCTGGGAGTACGGAGTTAGATGAATGTTTATACTCCGTCTCGCACTCTGGGAGTACGGAGTTAGAAGAATGTTTATACTCCGCCTCGCGCTCTGGGAGCACGGAGTTAGAAGAATGTTTATACTCCGCCTCGCGCTCTGGGAGCACGGAGTTAAGTAAAATGTTTATACTCCGCCTCGCGCTCTGGGAGCACGGAGTTAAGTAAAATGTTTATACTCCGCCTCGCACTCTGGGAGTACGGAGTTAGAAGAATGTTTATACTCCGCCTCGCGCTCTGGGAGCACGGAGTTAAGTAAAATGTTTATACTCCGCCTCGCGCTCTGGGAGCACGGAGTTAAGTAAAATGTTTATACTCCGCCTCGCACTCTGGGAGTACGGAGTTGAATGAAGGGTTGTCGTGTATCAACCCATTTTCGTGGCCTGATGTGATGGCTTGCCCCCGAGCTCGGGTTTCATTTAGCGAGTGGTTGATTGCTTCACAGCCACTCCCTACTTGAATAAATTCCACTGTGTGATGGAACTTAGCTCTTCGTGCATCGTGATGTTGTACATTGTATTTAATGAATCACAGCTCTGGCTCGAAGAGATGGCATTTTATTGCTGAAATAAGAAAATATGGCAAATCAGTTGCCTTATTACAAATTCTAATTTCGAAATGCAAAAGTAAATTGCTGAATAAAAAACATAATGAAATAAATAAAGCCTGTCATATGTAATAGCGGCGGAGACTCTCGCTGTTCCAGGCTCTCGGTAAAACTAGACCGTCCACGGTTGATAGTTTGAATGTGCCATCTCCAAGTCGTTGCGTAATCACGTACGGTCCTTCCCAATTTGGTTTCATGTGTGAAGGAACCGGGTATACTCTCTTGAGGACCAGATCACCGAGATCAAAGGTTCGGGGGCGAACTTTGGTATTATATAGTCGGGCGACCCGACTTCGGTAAGCGGCTGCTCTTAAATCAGCTTCTTCTCGTTTCTCGTCCAACAGATCCAAAGACTCAGCGAGTAATATAGCGTTTGTTTTCGGATCGTAATAAGTTACGCGGTGAGAAAATACTTCTGTCTCAACTGGAATGACGGCCTCCGATCCATAGGATAAGGAAAATGGGGTGTGTCCAGTCGCGGTCTTGTGAGTTGTTCGATAAGCCCATAATGCCATAGGAAGTTCATCGACCCATTTGCCTCCAGCCTTTTCCAGTCGTTTCTTTAAGATGGATTTGATAACTTTGTTAACAGCTTCGACCTGACCGTTTGCTTGTGGATGTGCGACTGCAGAGAACTTTTTATGAATATGAAATCGTTGGCAGAAACTCTTGAACTCTGAACTTTCGAATTGGGTCCCGTTATCGGTGATGATGGTGTGCGGGAGTCCAAATCGGCATATGATATTACGGACCACAAAGTTTATCACTTTCTTTGACGTAATCGTTGCAAGAGCTTCAGCCTCGGCCCATTTTGTGAAGTAGTCAACTGCGACGATGGCATACTTCGCACCACCTTTTGCCAGAGGTAAAGCGCCAATGATATCGATACCCCACATAGCGAACGGCCAGGGACTGACCATTTGAGTCAACTCGGTAGGCGGGGCTCTTGGAATTCGAGCGTGTTTTTGGCACTTGTCGCACTTTCTGGCGTAATTGGCAGCATCTCGGTTTACTGTCGGCCAGTAATATCCATATCGGAGTATCTTCTTAGCAAGCGCTTGTCCACCGGTGTGATCGCCGCATTCTCCCTCATGTACTTCATGTAACACTCGTTTGACTTCGTCGTGAGCGATACACCGGAGGAGTGGAACAGAGTAACCTTTTCTATACATGATCCCGTCTTGAATGATGAACCGCGAAGCTTTTCGTAGAATTTGCCTTTTCTCATTTCGGTGCTTAGGCAATATCCCATTCTCAATATAATTTCGATATGGAGTCATCCATGATTCTCTGCTGGGAAAGGTCTCCAACACATCATTCGTTTTGATTTGATCGATGCTTGGGAAAGGCAACGTTTCGACCGGGACGAGTCCCATTTGCTGTGCTTCACCTGTGCTGGCCAACTTTGCCAATGAATCGGCCTTTTGATTGCGATCTCGTGGTATGTAGTAAATAGCATAATAATCAAATTGATCCAGCGTTTCCTGAACTCGGGCTAGATAAGCAGCTAACCTTCGATCTCTCGCTTGATATTCTCCCCGTACCTGACATACAACCAACTGTGAATCACAATAAACTTCTATAGCGATAATTTTCAGATCTCTGGCAAGCTTTAACCCAGCCAACAGGGCTTCATACTCGGCTTCATTGTTGGTTGCGTGAAAATCAAACTTCAAAGCATAACATATGGATTGACCTTCGGGGGTTTCTAGTACAACTCCAGCGCCTGAACATCGATCGTTTGATGCACCATCAGTATAAAGTTTCCAGACATATTCAGGAGACTCGCTGGTTTCAGGTAATTCGTCAGGAACAGTAAATTCAGCTATGAAGTCAGCTAGGACTTGCCCTTGAATGGCTCTCCGCGGGGCATAAGTAATGTCAAATTGGCTCAGTTCAATATTCCACTTGAGTAACCTTCCAGACGTCTCAGGCCGCGTGAGGACCTGTCGTAACGGCTTATCGGTATACACAGTAAGCGGATGTGCTTGGAAATAAGGACGAAGCTTTCTCGAGGCAATGACCAAGCAGTAAGCCAGTTTCTCCAACCTGGGGTAATTTCTTTCAGCTCCGGTCAATCGTTTACTGACATAATAGACCGGTTTCTGCACTCGATCTTCTTCCCGGACCAAAGCAGCACTGATCGCATGCTCCGATACCGCCAGATAAAGGTACAATTGTTCGTGATCAATTGGTTTCGACAAAATCGGTGGCGTAGAGAGATGCTGAACCAGCGATCGGAATGCGCCTTCACATTCCGTGGTCCATTCAAAGTTTCGTTTTCCCTTCCGGATTAGATCAAAGAAAGGAATACATTTATCAGTGGATTTCGAGATGAACCTGCTTAGCGCTGCTACCTTCCCGTTGAGACTCTGGACTTGCTTTATGGTCTTCGGGGTTTGCAAATTCCTTATTGCCCAGATCTTTTCGGTGTTTGCCTCTATCCCACGAGCGTTAACGATGAACCCTAGAAACTTTCCGGATGCGACGCCGAAGTGGCATTTTAGCGGGTTAAGCTTCATTCCATACTCACGTAAGATACAGAACATTGAATTTAAATCCTTGACGTGATCTGTGGAAAATCGGGACTTAACTAACATGTCATCCACATAGACTTCCATGGTCTTCCCGATCTGATCAGCGAACATTCGATTAACCAAGCGTTGGTAAGTTGCTCCGGCATTCTTTAAACCAAAGGGCATGACTCTGTAACAGTAGAGTCCCAGATCGGTTACAAAACTAGTATGTTCTTGATCGGGTAGATGCATGGGTATCTGATTATAACCGGAATAAGCATCCATAAAGGATAACAATTCGTGTCCTGCAGTTGAGTCAACGAGTTGGTCAATTCGGGGAAGTGGAAAACTATCTTTTGGACAGGCTTTGTTCAAATCAGAGTAGTCGACACAAGTTCTCCATTTCCCGTTCGGTTTCCGAACCATTACCGGATTTGACACCCACTCTGGGTATAGAGCATCTCGGATGAAACCATTTGAATGCAATTTGTCAATTTCTTCTTTAAGGGCGGCAGATCTCTCTGGATCCATACCACGCCTCTTTTGCTTGACCGGAACATGTCGCGGATCAATATTCAAAGAGTGGCTTGCAATGTTCGGTGAGATTCCGCACATGTCGGAGTGCGTCCAGGCAAAGACATCAAGATTCGCCTGAAGAAATTCAACCAATTCCTGTTGTATCTGTTTTCCCAGTTGAGATCCAACTTTTAGTACTTTCGAGTCGTCACCATCACTGACCGGGACGTCCACAGTCAGTTCGGCTGGAGACGCTTGATTCTCTTCTACTTCATCTTTATCTTCTCTATCTCTAGGGTCAAGATCTCTAAGGAATTGGTAGTGGTGCCCGGGCCGGGGCCCAGGCGTTAGCTGTCAATTATCAGTAAAACGGACGCAGAGAGATTCCTCTACGCCCTTTCCTTTCTCCTTCTTCTGTGCTTCTCGCAATTCAGCAACATAACAGGCTCTTCCTGCTGCCTAATCTCCTTGAACGATTCCTATACCATGATCAGTTGGGAATTTTAAGGTCAAACACCACGGGGCAATGGCTGCCCTGAATTCAGCAAGGGCTGGTCGACCCAGGAATGCGTTGTACGGTGAAGCAATGTCAAGAACAACGAATTGCAGCAGTCGGACTCTCCTGCGCTCTCCGATGCCCAGTTCCACTGGTAGTTCCACTATCCCAGTAGGTATTGTTGCACTGCCATTGAAGCCATGAACCCGGGATTGGCAGGGTTTCAGGTCCTTTGCTTCCATTTTCATTAAGTCGTAAGCTCGCTTGAATAGAATGTTTACAGAACTCCCACTGTCAACCAGGATCCTCTTCATCCAAGCAGGACCAACCTGGGCAGATATGACCAGTGGATCAATCGTTGGGGCTTCGATTTTGTCAGCATCTCTGCTTCTGAATATGATATCGTCAGACATCGTTTTTTGTTGCTTAGCCGGGGTTCCATCCTCACAATTACTGCAGCATTCGAAGCTCGCATGCCTGATAGAGCTGGCATACGACTCCATTTCCCTCCAGCTCCTGTCCGCTGGATGAGGACCACCACTTATGGTATTGATAACTAGCCTCCCGCCTGTACGAGCGGGTTCCTCTTGTCTTTCCTGATCTTGCGCACGGTTTGGATTCGATGGGCCCGCACCACCAGACTGCGGCGCCTGCACGAATTGATCTAACTTCCTCTCCCTGATCAACTTTTCTATGAGATCTTGCAAATGGCGACAGTCATTAGTATTGTGGCCATAGCTCTCATGAAACCTACAAAACTTTCCCGTCTGAATCTGCCTTTCTGACGACCGCTTCGGAGCGGGTTTCTTATACTGTTCTGTGTTGCAAGTTTGCAAGTACACATTTTCCAGTGATGTGTTTAACGGTGTATAACTTTCAAACATCGGAGCCCTACGCCGTGGGCCTGGATTCGGGTCTCTCTTCTTATTCTGACCATTGCCACCTCTTGGCTGAGTTTGTTTGTTCTGTATGTTTAACTGGACTTTTCCGGAATTGTCACCGGACTGTTTAACTGCGACATTGCTTTGTATTCCCTCACTTCCGGGTTTTGCATCGTCCTGCTTCCTAGACTGTTTCGCGTCCTCTTGCCGTAAGAATTGAGCGGCTTTAGAGTAGAAACGGTCCAACGATGCGGGGGGTTTTCCGGCTAACCAGTTTCCAAATTCAGAATCGGGATCAATTCCCTTTGTCAATGCCATTAAAATTGAGTTATCATTGGGATTACTAATTTCCACGCATGCCGCATGGAATCTCTCCAAGTAACGCCTTAATGTTTCCCCACGAGCCTGGGTAACATTGGACAGGGTGTTAACATCTTTGGGTCTGGCAACATGCATACGGAATTGTTCAACAAATTTCTTAGCCAATTGTTCAAACGACGAAATAGATCTTGGAGGTAGTCTTGTAAACCACATTGTTGCAATTCCTCCCAGTGAAATGGGGAAGCTGCGGCATTTTACTGCATCGTCGGCCCTTGCGGCGCTCATCGACCATTCGTACTTCAGTATGTGTTGATTGGGATCAGAACTTCCTTCATACATAGGGAGAGTTGGCATTCTGAATCGCCGAGGAGGTTCAGCATATAGTATCTCGTCCGTGAAAGGAGTATGGCTTCGAGAAATTCCCCAATCGTCATTGGTAAGTCCTTGGCTTTCACGGATCATCTGACGTATCATAGTCGAGATGTCTGGCATCGCTACATTTTGAGCATGTTGAGCTAAGGTGTGGTCGGGTTCCACAATGCGAGTTTGGACCGGGCGCTGTCGACGGTCCAAGTTTCGCCTCCTTGGCTCAGCGTCTTCCGGGACGTATGGTTCAGAAGTACGTCCTTGCTGTTGATTACCCGAATCTGGAAGATATCGGGTATCGACCCTTGTTTCTGCCGTGGCAGCTGTGACATGATTGTCAGTAGTATATTGTGGAGTGCGGCCACCTCGTGCTGATGGTCCAGCCTGGAAACTAGTTGATGGTCCTACCCTCAATTGCCCGACAGTCAGGGCGGGCTGATATCCCGTAGTCTGAGCATAATCTCCGTCTAATCGGGGACGGGTAGATCTACGATGTGACATCCCAGGATTTTTGGTAATATTATTTTAACAAATATTTAATTGAATTAATTAAAATATTACTTATTATGTTAAACATATATATATTAATGTATATATATGTGAAGGTTTGGGAAAAATAACTATGATTTGAAATATAAAATAAAAATCTAGCTTATTAACAATAATGTTTAAAAGATAAAATATAATCTTATCAATATTTAAACAACTTATAGGGTTGGAATAAAATGAACCTTATCAATTTAAAACTTGAAGTATAAAATAAATCTATAAACATTGGAAACTATGTAGTTAACATGAATATTAAATATTAAATAATAGATAAGTGAATTAATTTGGGTGGTTAACTTTTTAAAGAAATAAAACAAATAAAATTTTAGTTATGTAGATATAAAAATAAACACTTAGGAATTTCGGAAAAATCAAATTGGAATACAAGCAAGTAATAAAATGAGATGAGATAATAACCTAATCATAAATATGCTCATAATTCAAGAGTACATAACATAAAAAAAAAAGATGTTAGCTTCCAAAACAAGACAAACAAAATTAATGAAGCACAACCTAAACCTTTTTAGCCTACAAATTGAAGAGAAGAAATCTCTGGTTAACAAAATAAACAAATTATTTCAAGTACAAAAAAAAAAATCTTTTGCATCAATATCATATAACCCTGTTCACTTCAGCCTGGGCAACAAATTTTTTTTATATATACACTGCCTAGTACCTTCATATGTCCAGTCTAGTTCACAAATATAAAACTAAATCATCACAGGAATTTATCTGGATGCTTCAACCCGAAGCAATGAAGATTTAATTTCCAAATCAAAAGTTCTCAAACACAATCACAATTCAAAGATAAAGCAAGATCTTTCAGCCACCAAAACAAAAAGAAAGTCTGCTAGTCAAAAGAACAAAGGAAATATCTCTACCTTAAGTGTATAAAAAAAATACTAATATGTGTAAACATGAAGGCACCCAGGGCATTAAATGCTATCATTTCAAATTTTGCTAGGAATCATTTCAGCCTCCATACGAAAATCTCTGACCAAAACAAAGATTATTTTTGTACAATACAAATCTTCTGTAAAACCTTTTCTATACATACATCTTCTCTTATCTCATTTTCGTTCATCAAAAGTTAGCAGTCCAGAAATAATCTTAACACTGAAGCTCAATTTATATCTCAACTCAACAAGTCAAGTTTGAAAAGATTTAGCAAAGGAGCAGCAATCTTAGTAAATGGTGAGTATTTCATCCTGGTTCCTCTGGTTATTTTGAAATGCCTGCAAGTGAACACTTAAAATCTGTTTTGATTGAATGTGCATGTGATTAATCCTTGAAGTGTGATATGATCTATGTTTTGCATGTTGTTAAAAATGAATTATCTTTGCATGTGTAGATATATGTATGAACACTATATGTATATTAGTGTTGAACTGTGCATATGGTTGCATCTCTGTTACCAGTTTACAGAGTCTACAACCCAAATCAAAAGTTCATATCTTTTATTTAAGCACTGTTAGACTTGGATTAAAAACAAAATGGCGTAGTGTAGCATAATCTAAGTACTAAAAAAATATGAACAGGTATGTAAAATTGAAATATGCTGGCATTTGGGGAAGATACAGTAGAAACTTTTTAAAATGTAAAAATCAAATGTTGAATTTCCTTAATTCAAGTATATGTCTTGAATCAACTCTAAAAAATAAGATTTTTAAAACAAAAATCAGATCTTTTAGTATTGTAATGAGGGTGCAGTTCACTGATGACCAGAACTTGGGTTTTTAATGTTTTCTGGTGACTGGAGCATCTCTGGTGGTTGGGGTTTCGACTGGAGGTGGTTGAGAGTTCGATGGTCATGGGAAAAATGGTAGGTAGGTGGTTAGGCCACTGTGGCAGTGGCTTTTGGTCGGCGTAGGGTTTTAAACCCAGAAATGGATGAGGTTGGAGAGGTTGTCGATGCGGTGTCTCTGAGTGATCGAGTCTCGTCTGGGCCTGGGGAATATTAGCGTGGAGTCTAGCGAGGCTGTGGCCGGAGATTGGGAGAGTCCAGTGGTCGGCGATGGTGGGTCGAGTGAATGCTCTGATGATGTCTGGTTTCCAGTTCAACTGGAGAAGCTAAGTTTCGATATGGGATTCGTGGCATTGAATCGATGGTCGGAATCGACTCTTTAGTTCATTGTCGACGTGTGAAGGGTATCGGTGAGGGTAACGGTGGCGTGAGGCGTAAGTACATGTGCACGGTGACTTCTGGTGTGTCAGTGGGTGTGAGCGTGGTTGCCTCGAAGTTGCTCTCGAGTATTTGGGAAGGAAGACTCGGGTTGTATTCGTGAAGTACAGTAGTTTCAAGTTTTGAATTTTTAACAAAATTTTTGCAGATAAACGGAGGATGGTAGTTTTCTCGAGTATGTCTCGGGAGGGATTCGGGTAGAACCCGAAGTAAGTTAAAATGCAGTTTTCTAAGAAAAATTATAAAACCAGTTTTAAATCTAAATTAAACATGATTGTAAACTATTATGTAAAATAAATGTTCTTTTAACAATTGGTTAAGAGTTTTGTATATTGTTTAACTTAAATTTGTTAAGTTAAATTGTAAGCTTATTTTAAATTTAAAGTTTAATTTAAAGATGGAACGTTTTGAAGTGTATTCAAATTTTATCAATGATAAGTAAGTCATTAATAAAAAAATGAAGATTTATCTTAAGAGATAATTAAGATTTGGATAATTAATGACTAATTCATTTAAATAAGGTAATTAAGAGTAAATAATTAGTTCAATTTAAAAATGTTTAAGATTTATTAATTTATGAGATAAAGGTTAGTTAATCAAGTAATTAGGTTGTAATTAGTGACTTATTAATTACTTAATGGAAGTAATAGAGGATTAATTACTTAGTGTAATTAATTAAGGATTGATTGATTAAGGAAACTAATCAATGAATAGTTAGATAATGAGTATGATTAATTATGGGATAATTGATAAATGAATGATTATGAGATAATTAATTTGAGTGATTAATTAATGATCACTGTAATAAATGTTGATGGGTAAAGGATAATTAATTTGTGTAATTGATTAAGAGTTAATTACTTATTGTGATTAAAGGATAATTAATCGGAAATGATTAATTAAAATGATAATTAAATAAATTGATTTGTGATTAATAAATGTAGAGTAAGCAGGATTTAAAGATGATGGAAGTAATTAATTTAATTAATTAGAATGGTATGGCTAATCAACCTTGTGTATGGATGATAAAATGATATTGGAGGTCTTGGATTGATTATTATCCCTAATATGTAATTCATGATGCTACGTGATATGATAAGTTTGATTTAAACTGTGATGTTGTGGTTATCTATTACTGAATAACTGTGACACCCTGTATTTAAGGTTGAATTGTATTTCACTTGAATAACTTGGGTTAAGATGACATTGGATTCGAAGAGACCGGAGTCGGGTATTGGTTAATACCCGAAACCACTTTGATTCTTTGTAAATTGATGTGTGAAATCAATAGGGTGGTATGGAATAATTTAAGTGAATTGGACCATTTAATCTAAGTTTTGGTACTTAGAAATTGATATGTGAAATAAGTAATGTCTATAACAAATTGTGAATCTGTAAATTGATGCGAGTTACCCCGGGTTTTATGTAGTTCTATGCTGTGGTATTCCTTGTTAGATGGATTTACTCACGCTGGTTTCCAGCCTGACCCGGGTGTTACTTTGATGTAATGCTCGGGTCAGACCGAGTATTACAGATTTTCAGGTAAGGACGTTCTGGAGCTCAGGAGGAGTACTGGATGGCAGGACGTATGGAGTGATTCCGCTGCGACTATTATTTTTAATTATCTGAGACATATTTGATTTATATATGACCATCGTTGTGTATTGGAATATAACTCTGATGTAAATAAATGTAAATTGACAGATACAGTATTCTTTTGTAAATTGTTATTATTTGATATTATATTTTGTTCCACTACGAATGTGAGCATCTGTGTTATGTTTTCTGTTTCTTTTCTTCTATCTCTTCTTCTTTTCATAACTATCTGGAATTTTCGGGTTCGAAATTTCCGGGTCGTTACAGTTGGTATCAGAGCGAAGGTTAAGCGAAAACCTTGGCTCTGGTGGGTATACTCATAAAAATAGGGTCAATGGTACCCTAGAATGAGTTGAGTGTAATATATATGAGAGAACGTACTTGTTATTTTCCTATATAAAGATTTTAAATGGTTTTAAGGGTAAATGATTTTATATAAAATTATATTTGATATATATAAAGCAATATTTCTTACTAATAAATGTTAAAGTTATTGGTTGTTAAAAGTTATTGGAATTAAATAAAATAATGAGAATTCAGTGGTAATAGGAATACAACCAAATTTGAAATCGAATGAAAATAAGTTTGAAATAGATTCAAACTGAAGATAAAATCTTGGATTTGGAAAAAGTTTTAGAATAAGATGAAAATGAATTGGTAACCAGATATCGTAATTTTGGTATCATCATAAATAGTTATTGTGTTTAATAATGATATATTTGTCAATGAGTAAGCTAAATGAAGTAAACTTTTAAGATGAGTATAACCTCTGAATAGAAGTGGGTTTTAAATTGTGAAATGTTAAAACCTAAGTCTAGAAACATTTGAATTGTTCCAAATGTTAAGAGAAATTTGTTTTGAAAAAAAAAACCAAAGGGTGGTTCAAAATTTAAGGACAACTTGGCGGGATAAGAAAATAAATTGGTATATTTGGAAATAAACTCTAAGGTTGAGTTTTGAATTTTCCTTGGAATGAGATGTGAAAACCCAAAGTGATATAAGTTTTGAACTTATAAGTAGGAAAGAATTTTGAAATTTAAGGTTTAAAATGGGAATTCAAACTGGGTAAGCTTGACCGGATTAAGTAAATTGAATTTAACTTTGGAAAAGTTAAATAATTTAACTAGCAACCTGAATTGGAAATTTCAAGATAAAATTGGAATTTAACTTGGAAGGTTAAATGGTTGATTTGTTGGGGAGTTTGTGTGATCTCAAATTGGGTTTGAGATCTAGAAATTGAAAATGGATGGATGATTTAAAATAAATTGGATAATATCGTCCTATTGTTATTAAAAATCTTTGAATTGTGAATTAGATTTGTTAAATAAATGAGAAATGAAGTGTGGTGATATATCCAGTATTGAAATAAAATGGAAATTAAATTTAATTTGAATTAAGGATATGAGATCACTTTGAACTGAAATGTTAATAATAGAATTTAAAAATTAAAATTTGTTTAAGAACTAATTTCAAAACTGGAAGATAAAATTTGGTAATAAATGAACTTTTTATGATAAAATTGTTTTGAACTCTTATTTGGACTTCGAAATAAGATAAGTAAGGATAATATGAAATGGAATTTTGAGAATTGGACTCAGAGTTAATGGTTTAAAATATAAGTTGATTTGATTTAAGAGGTTAAATCGACATTTGAAAATTTAACTCGAATGTATATAATCCGAGATGGTTTAAAGTTGAGATTCAGATTTCATTAGTTCAACTTGAATTTAGTTTGAATTAAATAAAATTGAAGTGGGTTCAATTCGAAATTTGTCTAAATTAATTTGGATAATTTGGAATTGTAATTAAAGTGAATATGTTTAAAATCAAATGGAATTTGATTTGAATTGGAAAAGAAATCAAGGATAATTCAACTTGATTGGAATTGAATCAGTATCGGAATGGGAAGTGGTTGAAATTTGAAGTTATTTTGGTATTGAGTCAATTTAAATGGGAATTTAAATTGAATGATTGAGTTAAAGGTTGGGTAGTGAGACAGTTTGATTCTGAAACTATTTTCAACAAATTATCTTAATATAAGTTTCTTGAATCTTTCTTTCCAAGCTATTTACTATATCCAACCTTACTTTTCAAGGCCGAACTATTTTATACTTATTCTACAATTATTTTTGAAACTATTTAATAATTTTACCACTGTTTATGAACTAATTACTGTTTTTCAACTGTTTATATAACTAATTACTATTTTACAACTGTTTTGCAATTATTTTAATATTTTCAACTATTTTACAATTACTTAACTGTTTTACAGCTATTTTACAAACTAATAATTATTTTTCAACTATTTATCTATTTTCAAAATTTTCAAGCTATTTACTAAGTATAAATCGGTCGGAGTTCAAACTGTTATTGGTTAAATACCCAACTGAGATAAGAATTGAGGAGATAATCCAAGTGGGAATTAAGGCAAATGTGAATTAGTGAATAAAATTTAAGTGAATGTGAATAGAAAAGAAATTGATTTGGGTAATAATCAATGAAGTTAAATACGTAGGATGTACGTATATTATTCTATTCGCATAGTGATCTGATCCAGATTCGAGCATAGAATTTCGAGATAGTATTATCGATCCGAGTTGGGATTTTTCGCTCGATTTTCAACGGCGAACCTGGATGTGGATTTTTGATTGGTTCTGTATATTCTCTATCATAGGTGTGACTATGCAAGGAGAATGACGGTTTCTGATCAAGAAACCAGATCTGAGTCCGCACTAGGAAGTCGGGTGGACGATACTAGTTCGGAAGTGAAATTGTGTGATCGAGTGAGCGATCAGATTGATATTGCGTACGAATGATATGTGGACATCGTACGGGTTTGAATGAAATTGGCATTGAAAATTTGTGGATAAAAACTGAAAAGATTTTTGAAATTGAAAGTATATTTTGAGAAATTGACAATGAATAAAGGTGGAAATTTGATTTTGAAGTTGTAGATAAAAGGGTTATAAGATGATTTTTGAAATGGGAAATATATTTGTGAATATATAAGGAACTAAAATAAAATAAATTTAAATTTTATATTTCTATGGTAGAAATTAACTTTATGGAAATAAAGTGGAAGTTGAATACTTTTTCTGAGTTAAAGTTTACTTTATAATAAAAGTAAGAAATTTGGCAAGTGACTTTATAAAGTAATCAAATTTGAATATTTGATTTGAAATAAACAAAGTTATGTATCTTTGTTATATATGATAAAACTCCCCTTATTAAATCCATTGCCAAAAGAAAAAGGTTTTTGAAAGTTTTGAAGTATACAAAGGAAACTTATATAAGTATAAAGTGATTTAAAGATTTCCCAAGAAAATTATACATATGAATATATATATAAAAGATTTTATGGAAATGGTTTTGAGAAAAAGGTTTTAGGAACCTTTGGATTTGAAAAAGGCTTTTGATTTTTGAGGAAAATCAAATTTGAAAGTTAGGAAAGCCTGATTTGTGAATTATCGATTTTGGGAATCGATTTTGGGTAAAGGAGTTTTATATGGAATTCATACTAGGTGTATGATTTGGAAAATACTATACGTGTATAGTATAAAGTGTTTTGAGATTGACTCTGGGGAAAAAGGCGCTCCCTTGAAATGAACTTCTCAGGAGTGCCACAGGGTGGTACTGCCTTGAGCCTCAAAGGGGGAGGTTCTAAAGTTGATCCTGTGAGGAGTCCGGACAAAACTAGTTCCTGAGGATTATTTGTGTAGCGAAAGTCGAGGGGCTGGTGCCCACAGAGACATTTGGGTTTTACTGTGACGACAGTTTAACTCGATGTCACTGCGATCTACTGCAGACCATAGCGAAAGTCGCGTGTGCCGCTGAGAGCCAACAGTCTACGTTTGATTTTATATCGGTAGACTGCGACACTATGGTAACATAGCGAAAGTCGTGTGTGCCGCTGAGAGCCAACAGTCTATGTTTGATTTTACATCGGTAGACTGCGACCTATGTGGGAGTGGAGAAGTTTCATTTTGACAGCGTAATCGTGTGTGCCGCTGAGAGCCAACAGTTACATGGACTTTTGCTGCGACGGCAACGTAACCCTAGATGTAACTGCGATCTGTTGTGGGTTCTATGGTGTAATCAGTTACATGGACTTTTGCTGCGATGGCAACGTAACCCAGGATGTAACTGTGACCATGGATGGGTGTGATGATTTCCAGAGCATTTTCACCAAAGATATTTCCTCTATTTTCAAAAACTGATTTCTATATTTTCAGTAAAATTATTTTCTCAAGTATTTTCACTGGATGTTGAAACGGGTCTGCCAAGCGCTTATAGATTTTCAGTCGTACGCCTGATCAACGTATGACCGAATTTCTATGAGAACAAGGATGGACTTGTCGAAACATCGAGTTATAAAAGTATTTTATAAAAAACTATTCTAGTGATATTATATAGATTTTGTTTGAAAGTGTTTTAAAAATGATCAAAGTATAATTTATCTAATTTTAAGTATTTTCATAAATTCTGGCTTCGTTCCTTTTCGAGGACGAAAAGTTTTAAAGGGGAGAGGGATGTGACATCCCAGGATTTTTGGTAATATTATTTTAACAAATATTTAATTGAATTAATTAAAATATTACTTATTATGTTAAACATATATATATTAATGTATATATATGTGAAGGTTTGGGAAAAATAACTATGATTTGAAATATAAAATAAAAATCTAGCTTATTAACAATAATGTTTAAAAGATAAAATATAATCTTATCAATATTTAAACAACTTATAGGGTTGGAATAAAATGAACCTTATCAATTTAAAACTTGAAGTATAAAATAAATCTATAAACATTGGAAACTATGTAGTTAACATGAATATTAAATATTAAATAATAGATAAGTGAATTAATTTGGGTGGTTAACTTTTTAAAGAAATAAAACAAATAAAATTTTAGTTATGTAGATATAAAAATAAACACTTAGGAATTTCGGAAAAATCAAATTGGAATACAAGCAAGTAATAAAATGAGATGAGATAATAACCTAATCATAAATATGCTCATAATTCAAGAGTACATAACATAAAAAAAAAAGATGTTAGCTTCCAAAACAAGACAAACAAAATTAATGAAGCACAACCTAAACCTTTTTAGCCTACAAATTGAAGAGAAGAAATCTCTGGTTAACAAAATAAACAAATTATTTCAAGTACAAAAAAAAAAATCTTTTGCATCAATATCATATAACCCTGTTCACTTCAGCCTGGGCAACAAATTTTTTTTATATATACACTGCCTAGTACCTTCATATGTCCAGTCTAGTTCACAAATATAAAACTAAATCATCACAGGAATTTATCTGGATGCTTCAACCCGAAGCAATGAAGATTTAATTTCCAAATCAAAAGTTCTCAAACACAATCACAATTCAAAGATAAAGCAAGATCTTTCAGCCACCAAAACAAAAAGAAAGTCTGCTAGTCAAAAGAACAAAGGAAATATCTCTACCTTAAGTGTATAAAAAAAATACTAATATGTGTAAACATGAAGGCACCCAGGGCATTAAATGCTATCATTTCAAATTTTGCTAGGAATCATTTCAGCCTCCATACGAAAATCTCTGACCAAAACAAAGATTATTTTTGTACAATACAAATCTTCTGTAAAACCTTTTCTATACATACATCTTCTCTTATCTCATTTTCGTTCATCAAAAGTTAGCAGTCCAGAAATAATCTTAACACTGAAGCTCAATTTATATCTCAACTCAACAAGTCAAGTTTGAAAAGATTTAGCAAAGGAGCAGCAATCTTAGTAAATGGTGAGTATTTCATCCTGGTTCCTCTGGTTATTTTGAAATGCCTGCAAGTGAACACTTAAAATCTGTTTTGATTGAATGTGCATGTGATTAATCCTTGAAGTGTGATATGATCTATGTTTTGCATGTTGTTAAAAATGAATTATCTTTGCATGTGTAGATATATGTATGAACACTATATGTATATTAGTGTTGAACTGTGCATATGGTTGCATCTCTGTTACCAGTTTACAGAGTCTACAACCCAAATCAAAAGTTCATATCTTTTATTTAAGCACTGTTAGACTTGGATTAAAAACAAAATGGCGTAGTGTAGCATAATCTAAGTACTAAAAAAATATGAACAGGTATGTAAAATTGAAATATGCTGGCATTTGGGGAAGATACAGTAGAAACTTTTTAAAATGTAAAAATCAAATGTTGAATTTCCTTAATTCAAGTATATGTCTTGAATCAACTCTAAAAAATAAGATTTTTAAAACAAAAATCAGATCTTTTAGTATTGTAATGAGGGTGCAGTTCACTGATGACCAGAACTTGGGTTTTTAATGTTTTCTGGTGACTGGAGCATCTCTGGTGGTTGGGGTTTCGACTGGAGGTGGTTGAGAGTTCGATGGTCATGGGAAAAATGGTAGGTAGGTGGTTAGGCCACTGTGGCAGTGGCTTTTGGTCGGCGTAGGGTTTTAAACCCAGAAATGGATGAGGTTGGAGAGGTTGTCGATGCGGTGTCTCTGAGTGATCGAGTCTCGTCTGGGCCTGGGGAATATTAGCGTGGAGTCTAGCGAGGCTGTGGCCGGAGATTGGGAGAGTCCAGTGGTCGGCGATGGTGGGTCGAGTGAATGCTCTGATGATGTCTGGTTTCCAGTTCAACTGGAGAAGCTAAGTTTCGATATGGGATTCGTGGCATTGAATCGATGGTCGGAATCGACTCTTTAGTTCATTGTCGACGTGTGAAGGGTATCGGTGAGGGTAACGGTGGCGTGAGGCGTAAGTACATGTGCACGGTGACTTCTGGTGTGTCAGTGGGTGTGAGCGTGGTTGCCTCGAAGTTGCTCTCGAGTATTTGGGAAGGAAGACTCGGGTTGTATTCGTGAAGTACAGTAGTTTCAAGTTTTGAATTTTTAACAAAATTTTTGCAGATAAACGGAGGATGGTAGTTTTCTCGAGTATGTCTCGGGAGGGATTCGGGTAGAACCCGAAGTAAGTTAAAATGCAGTTTTCTAAGAAAAATTATAAAACCAGTTTTAAATCTAAATTAAACATGATTGTAAACTATTATGTAAAATAAATGTTCTTTTAACAATTGGTTAAGAGTTTTGTATATTGTTTAACTTAAATTTGTTAAGTTAAATTGTAAGCTTATTTTAAATTTAAAGTTTAATTTAAAGATGGAACGTTTTGAAGTGTATTCAAATTTTATCAATGATAAGTAAGTCATTAATAAAAAAATGAAGATTTATCTTAAGAGATAATTAAGATTTGGATAATTAATGACTAATTCATTTAAATAAGGTAATTAAGAGTAAATAATTAGTTCAATTTAAAAATGTTTAAGATTTATTAATTTATGAGATAAAGGTTAGTTAATCAAGTAATTAGGTTGTAATTAGTGACTTATTAATTACTTAATGGAAGTAATAGAGGATTAATTACTTAGTGTAATTAATTAAGGATTGATTGATTAAGGAAACTAATCAATGAATAGTTAGATAATGAGTATGATTAATTATGGGATAATTGATAAATGAATGATTATGAGATAATTAATTTGAGTGATTAATTAATGATCACTGTAATAAATGTTGATGGGTAAAGGATAATTAATTTGTGTAATTGATTAAGAGTTAATTACTTATTGTGATTAAAGGATAATTAATCGGAAATGATTAATTAAAATGATAATTAAATAAATTGATTTGTGATTAATAAATGTAGAGTAAGCAGGATTTAAAGATGATGGAAGTAATTAATTTAATTAATTAGAATGGTATGGCTAATCAACCTTGTGTATGGATGATAAAATGATATTGGAGGTCTTGGATTGATTATTATCCCTAATATGTAATTCATGATGCTACGTGATATGATAAGTTTGATTTAAACTGTGATGTTGTGGTTATCTATTACTGAATAACTGTGACACCCTGTATTTAAGGTTGAATTGTATTTCACTTGAATAACTTGGGTTAAGATGACATTGGATTCGAAGAGACCGGAGTCGGGTATTGGTTAATACCCGAAACCACTTTGATTCTTTGTAAATTGACGTGTGAAATCAATAGGGTGGTATGGAATAATTTAAGTGAATTGGACCATTTAATCTAAGTTTTGGTACTTAGAAATTGATATGTGAAATAAGTAATGTCTATAACAAATTGTGAATCTGTAAATTGATGCGAGTTACCCCGGGTTTTATGTAGTTCTATGCTGTGGTATTCCTTGTTAGATGGATTTACTCACGCTGGTTTCCAGCCTGACCCGGGTGTTACTTTGATGTAATGCTCGGGTCAGACCGAGTATTACAGATTTTCAGGTAAGGACGTTCTGGAGCTCAGGAGGAGTACTGGATGGCAGGACGTATGGAGTGATTCCGCTGCGACTATTATTTTTAATTATCTGAGACATATTTGATTTATATATGACCATCGTTGTGTATTGGAATATAACTCTGATGTAAATAAATGTAAATTGACAGATACAGTATTCTTTTGTAAATTGTTATTATTTGATATTATATTTTGTTCCACTACGAATGTGAGCATCTGTGTTATGTTTTCTGTTTCTTTTCTTCTATCTCTTCTTCTTTTCATAACTATCTGGAATTTTCGGGTTCGAAATTTCCGGGTCGTTACATACGATGATAGTCAGATGAGGCAGAACTTTCAGTGGGTGATCGGGAAACATCATCCCTTCTGGACCTCCTGCGGCCCTGGCGGTTCAGTTGATTTGTCAATTCAATATTGGCTCGTAACTGTTCGGCTAACTGTTGCCGACTCTGAGTCAACTCTTGGAGTAACATCTGAAATTCTTGTCTAGTGACTGCCCCAGACGGATCCGAGTGGGCAGTGTTGTCTTGGTTGGGTGGCTGCTGCTGAGCAGGATTTTGTCCATCCCTACCTTCTTGTCCGGGAGCTGCAGAAGTGGTTCTCGTGCTAACCATTTTGAACGATGAATCCTTTTCCTAGATTTTATGCAAATCTGAGTAGAATGGAAGGACTGTGAATCGAAGATCTGGATCTTCCTCTTGGATTTGTGCAATCCGGTATCGATGGTAGATCCAAGGAGCAGGAGAGAAAAAGCTGGTTTTTTCTCAGTGAAAGCACCAAAGTGTTTGTACCAAAAATGGGCACAACACTCTTCGAAAGTTTTTGAAGAGATAACAGTGAAGAATGAAAATTAAAACTGTGGATTATCTAACAAAAACTCCAAATAACAGAAAGTAAATTGCAAAGACAAGCGATTTAGAGTGGTTCGGCGTTTTGCCTACGTCCACTATGAAGTTTGATGATTTTATTGCTCGATTACTTGAAGATTACAGTAGTTATCAATGTAATACAACTGAATTTCAATGCTAAGTGTCAATCTAAAGCAGCGGCGGTGTTCTGGAGTAGATCTGGCAGAATCTGGGCGCTCTTCAATACTTAGAATTCTTCCGACCCCTTTTCTGAATGACCAGGGGCTCTATTTATAGGTGTAGGAGGCTGATATTTCGCCTAAAATGAGGGGAGACCAGTTCTGGTACGTCAGGGGGCCCACATGGCCGAAATCTGGAGATCCGGGCCCACTTTGGGATCGATTCGACCCTCGGTTCGAATCGATCAAGAAATCGTCCAATCGAGCTGAAATTTGGTGTGTACATTCTTCATCATGTGTTTGAGCTTCTGTGAAAATTTCATGGGATTTGGACTTGTAGAACTCGAGTTATGATCGATTCAAGTTGGTGTTTTCCGAACTCTGGAGTCATTCGAATCGATACGCTCGGATCGATTCGTTCGAATCGATCCTCCTGCTCGCGAAGGCGGTGACGTGGTACGTATACTTCGTATCGATCCGGTTTCCATTCCGGATTGACTGGGTCGACTCCACGTTCCTAGCTGTCGTGGCCTAGTGGATTCGAGGTAGCTTATGGGATGGAGTCGAGGCGCATCTATTATATGGATTCGAAGTAGGCAAAGGGGATGGATTCGAAGTATAGCTTCCACGATGGATTCGAAGCAGGCAAAGGGTATGGATTCGAAGAAAGGCTTCCACGATGGATTCGAAGCAGGCAAAGGGTATGGATTCGAAGAAAGGCTTCCACGATGGATTCGAAGCCAGGTAAAGGGGGTCGATTCGAAGATGTTTGAGTCGACCTTAATGGATTCGAATACAAGGCTGTTTCCTCCATTTTCCATCAGTGATATCTTGAGCATACGAACTCGGATTGACTTGAAAATTGGAACGTCGTTTCCTCTGGCCTTGCTTGGCATATCTTATCATTTGCAGCCCGATCCGGACTCGGACAAAATTCGTCGATATCCGTAGCGATCCTTACGTGTAACCGACTTCCGAGACGACCCGTCATCGGTATCTAGCCAAGTCCTTGGTGTCACGGCCTTGCCAAAAGGCGGGATAACAGTAGCAATTTCTCTTTGGAAACTCGAAAATAGACATCGATGATGCTGCAGTCATCACCGAAATTATTTTCCAGCGACCGAAAGAGAATTTAATGCTTTTATCACTTTAAAACATTTCAAACATTTTTAAATCCCAAATCCCACCAGATTTCAATTCAATTTCAAAAATATTCATGAAATAATATCACCATTATCTCCCCAAAACCTTTAAAAACTATTTTTAAATCCAAAGGAATTTAAACCTTTCCCAAAACTTCAAATTCAAAATCCATTCAATTTTATATCCAAACATTACTCTGGAATTCTATCACATTTTATTTCAAGATATAAGTCACATTTACAATTTACATTTACAAATTTCATTTGTTTATAAATTTATCTCATTTGATTATAAATCACATTTGTAATTCACATTTGTATATAAAGGTAATGTAAAATGCTTATAATTGTGTAAAGAAATTCATATTCTTAAGTTCTTAAGTGTAATAATTTGAAATTTGATTTGAAGATGGAAATGGACTTAAATGAATAGTCCTAGATCTTAAGTAAGTAAGTTGAAACTTATGAATAGAAATGAAATTGTAATTATCAAATGGAAACGACTAAGATGAGCAATCTTAAATAAATCCAAACTTGAATTATAAAATAAATTGAACTTAAGATAATTAAGTGAAGTGATATTTAGAATTAAAAAGCAAGTATTTAATTTTAACCAGCGGAGGAACTAATTAGATAATAAATTAGTTAATGAAATTGAATTGTGAATTAATGAAATTGGAAAATAGTGATGGTTTAAATTGCAAATGAATCCAAATAAGTGAAAATAAATTGGAAATGAAGTAGTAAATTGAAGTAAGTTGGAATTCATATGAAATGGGAGTTCAATTTGAATATATACACTTCGGCGGTGAAGTAGTAAATAAATATAAGAAAAATTATATTGGACTTAAGAATTGAAGAATGAAATTCTTAAGAAAATTTGTATTGGAAATACACTTAGTAATTTTGGAATGGAAAAATATACTAAGTGAATAATTGAATGAAGACAAAAACTGGAAGTTGTGAAATGGATGATTGTGGATAAGTGAATAACAATCAAAAAGGAATGTGAATAAAAGAGAATTGATATAACTGATAATCAATTGAAATTAATACGTAAGGTGTACGTATATTATTTATTCGCATAGCTATTTGATCCGGATTCGAACACAGAATTTCGGGATAGATATATTGATCCGAGTTGGAATTTTTCACTCGATTTTCGACGGCGAACCTGGATATGGATTGTTGATTGATTCTGGATATTCTCTATCATAGTTTGTGACTATGCAAGGAGAATGACGGTTTCTGATCAAGAAACCAGATCTGAGTCCGCACTAGGAAGTCGGGTGGACGATACTAGTTCGGAAGTGAAATTGTGTGATCGATTGAGCGATCGAATGTGATATTGCGTACGGATGATATATGTGCATCGTACGGGCTGAAGTAAAACAAATATTGGAAATTTGTAAAGAAGTCGATAAAATGACTTTGGAATTGTGAGTGGATATTATTGCTTAGTAGGATATACAGGTGTATAAAAGCAACGGATAAATTGGGATTTTTGATTTAGAAGATAAAATTTAATGGCCTTAAAATTCCAGATTCTATATTTTACTCAATTCCAATTATTAAATTTAATAATTAATTATCCAAATAAATACTGTATATTTGAAATTAAAGTTAAAATTTTACCTTCGGATATTTAAAATAAATTAAATATTCATATTTCAATATACAAAAATTCCGGGTCGTCACATTCCTCCCCCCTTAAAAGAATTTCGTCCCCGAAATTACTAGTTAAGAAGAATGATCCAATCCCCGTTAATTAAATTTAATAATTAATTATCCAAAGAAATACTGTATATTTGAAATTAAAGTTAAAATTTAACTTTCGGATATTTAAAATAAATTAAATATTCATATTTCAATATACAAAAATTCCGGGTCGTCACATTTACAATTTACATTTACAAATTTCATTTGTATATGGAGTTTATTTCCATTTATAAACTACATTCTCAAATTCCACTTATTATATAAATTATTTCTCAACTTTGGTTATAATTCAATTACTTGTTCAATTTCTACACAATAGTGGTAATAATTTAATATTATCACTTCCTAACAACCAAGCAACCAAATACTATAATAATTTACAAAGTTATTCCTTTATATACAAAAATAATTTGGGCAAAATTATTTCATTCACCCTATTTAAAACCATACTGTGTCGAACTGTTCTATTCAAGTGTTTAGAAACCCCTTCGATACTTAGGCTTTGATACCACTGTAACGACCTATCGTTAATTTGGATCGATGTGGTATTCGGGTCTCCAGACCTGGAATACCGGTATACGGAAACCCGATCCCGGTCTCATCGAAATCCAAAACGTATCTTTTAAGGGCCAAGTTGTTTAAAGGTTTAAACAATTCAATTTTACTATAATCTTAAAATAATCTTAAAACACTTAGATTTTAAAATAATCTTAAAACACTTTACTATAAATATACTTAATAATATTGAAATTTAAAAAAAACTACTTTAATACCTTAACAAAATATATACTTAAGAAATATTTAAAATGAAACCACTTTACAAATATAAACTAAATTTCTCTTTTTAAAATATAATACCAAATCACTTTTATATAATTACTACAATAATAGATCTTTGAAAAATACTTACTTTAAAGTTTAAATATTTAAAAAGAATAGGTTTCCTAAAACATACTTACTTAGGAAATTAACATTTAGAAATAATAAATTTTCTAAAATATGCTTTTAAAAATACAATTAGAACTTTTAACTTATATTAAAATTGCTTTGAAAACGTACTTGGCTATACAGAGAAATATCCTTCTCACTCCCATCTTTTAAAAATAAAATAACATTTATTTTTAAACCAAACAATATCCTTTTATAAATTCCCACTTTAAAATTATATTTCAAATATCCTCTGATATTTTATTTTACTTTACAAACCCAGTATATCTCTCACAAATCTCATTTCTCTTTAAAATTCAAATTCCAAAGTATTTAAATCAATTTATAATTGATTTCCCAATTTATTTTACTTTGAAATAAATTTTCTTACTTAATCCATTTATTTCCAAATTCATTAACTTCCAGATTTTATTTCTCATTATGATTTAAAATCTTTAAACCGAAACACAAGTTTCAGATTTCCCAAATTCCTTCTCTTTTTAATTACATTTAAACATTGAATTAAAATAAATTTTTATCCCTTTAAATAACATCACATAAGTCTTTTTTAAATTCAACATTTCTCTATTTATTCAAAATTCCTCTTTTCCATATTTAATTTATTCGAATTCACTAGAATTACTTAACTTAATTTTACTCTTTTATATTTTCCAAAAATTCAATTCAATTGCTTTTGATAACTCATTATACTGGGAAATTCAATCCAACCAGATTATCCAATATAAATTATCACAGGATAACAACAATCATATCACAGAATATTTAAACAAAAATTAAATATTTTGAGGAATCCAGTTGGATCCCTCCAACCTGTTTCCCTGCATCCACAGATGTTAGCACAATACCAATTCCACTTCAAGGTGGAATATCGCGGTATATGGTTTATAAAATATCATCCGCTATTATGCGGCGCATAGGGTCTCATCCGCTATATAAATGCGGGAATATCAACAACTCCAATATATACATATGCCAATATATATATATTGGTATATACTACTATATTTAGTATAGCACATCAATCAATGCAATCATCCAATCAATTATTTAAATTTAACCATTTAAATTTAAATCTAACTGAGTGAGATTAACTCACCTTTGCCCCTTATATTAGCAATCCGATCCATCTTGTCAATTCCTCCATAAATTTTAGACCTTGAATAACATTATATGACTTATCAATATTCGAAATAGTCAACAGTTAATTACCATTTAATTAGTTACCCTAAACAATCAATTACTTCTTAGATTGCTTAATAATAAATTTTAACCCATTTTCTTAAGATAAATAATTCCTAGTAACTAAAATAATCTTATAAGTAAACTGATCGAGTTAATCACCTATATATATATATATTACTTTAAATCTAAACAGTAAATTTAATACGTGTATAAGTATATTTATTTCATTTTCTTAGAACTACTATACTAAAAATCTATATACAGATTTGAGAATCCACTAACTTTATATAAACTTTTATATCCTAAAATCTTATGTTTATATATACATATTTTCTGTTTTAAACCATGTATATGTAACTTTGAAATAAAATTACCATTACTGAAAAAAATACCAATACATTAAATTAAAAATCTAAACTAGCTTAAAATTAATTTTAAATGTATTAATATTTTAAATTACCTGAAAACGTACAGGAATTCGAAATCGCGAGCTCAACCTCCACGAGATCTGCCCAAACGAACCCTATTGTCTCGACTACGGCCATCCTTGCTTTCTCGAAAATCGCGACCGCTTTTCTGACCTACGGCGCCTTCGTACGCGAAGACTCGCGAGCTCATCCTCATGGAAAACTAACCCTAACCCCTTGCCCTACAACCTAGTACGCGACCGCGACTTCGAGAACAAGCCCTCCCTTTACGACCTCGTGCGAAACGAACTCGCAACACACCCCTCAACGGTAGAGTCGCCGAACACCACCCCTCCTACGCTCGTGACCAGTTCGCGATTTGAAACTGAAATTGCGGCTCAAAGAATTTCGTTCAAACGGCCATTAGAATTTCGAAGCAGCTGTATATAATTTTTGATTTGGGTTTTCTTTTTCATGCTCGATTAGAATTGAAAGAGGGAAATTTATCTGAGTTGAATACGAATTGCTTTTGATTTTCGTTTGGAGTGTTCAAGTGGTAAATCTGGTTTGAGCTCGGTTATGATTTTTAAAGAAAGAAGGAGACGCGTGTTTATTAGGTAGGACACGTGTTTTAAAATTCCTTTACGTGTCCGCATAGATTTGCAACAGTACTAAAGAAATTATATTATTTATTTAAACGTTAACTTTTCAAAACTGAGCAAAACAGCTCAAAATTCAATTCTGAAAGTTCCAACACCTTCAGAATTATCAGTATAAATTTTCTAAGCCTTCATATTATTTTTAATGGCCTTAAAATTCCAAATTCTATATTTTACTCAATTCCAATTATTAAATTTAATAATTAATTATCCAAATAAATACTGTATATTTGAAATTAAAGTTAAAATTTTACCTTCGGATATTTAAAATAAATTAAATATTCATATTTCAATATACAAAAATTCCGGGTCGTCACAGTCGGTCAACTGCGGTGTGGATGTATGGTGATGTCTGGAAATATCGATGTCTTGCAATGCTGGTGGATTGGAAGTTTGGTAATGTAACAATGGTAGAAACACTGGAATGTTTTGACAGTTTTGATTGGAAGTGGAGGTGACAGTTGTGTAGTTGGAAGTTGACACTACTGGGTGGTTATATTGATGAAGGTTTTGAAGCAGTGTCAGTGGTGTTTGGTTCTGGTACAGCATAGGTAGTTTAATGTATGTAGCGACCCGCGGTTCCGTACCCCCTTAAGTTGATAATAATTCTTCCTCGCTCAACCCAAAGTGTACGAAAGAGCGAATAACCAGGGTAAAGAAGAAGAAAAAAAAATGAAAACAACAACAGAATCTCACAATCGCAGCGGAACAAAATATAATATATAATAACAAATTTTTATACAAGAGAATCGGTAACTGTTTTATACTTACAATTATCAGAGTACAACGATCGATACATCAAACTGGATAGTTATATAACTTGTCCTTACAGAGCGGAATGTAAGCCAAGTACGGAGATACGTCTCTGTCATCCAACACGGCTCTTAAGCTACATAGCACTCTATCCTGAATCTGTAATACTCGCTCTGACCGAAGCATTATAATAAAATCACACCCGAGTCAGTCTAGAAAACTAGCGTGAGAAAACAAACTCAATTTGAATTATTAGAGTTATCAAATCCTTTGAAAAACGAAGGTACCTCGTAAGATCGCGTCACACATAATCACGATGGGGTTTTACCTTACAATAACCAAAACATTTTATAGAAAATCGAGTGATATTATAATAGCGTCTAAACACTAATACTTATTCAAATAGCTGAAATTGTTACATTAGTTAAATTCCAGCATACTAGGTTCTACAAACAAAACCGTAAGATTGTATTAGAGAATGGATTCCAATGAATGACTGGGCCACTGGGGTATCGCCCATCACAGTACACCTCTAGAACAATGTACCGAGGACCACGCCGGGATCCCTTACTCACAAGACCGGTCCACCCCTAACCTGGATAAACCGAATATGTTATCACCCTGGGTGTTCCCACCCTTACTATCGAGCGCTCCTTCTTTCATGTATAACCATATTCAAAATAAATAGTTTTCCGAGGACATCTAGAAAAGTGATAACATACCCTACTTGGGTGTGACCCACTTAGCCTTGCTGCATCTCCCGTGTTTTAGTTATTCCCAATTGATGAGGTTCGAGGCTAAGCGTTACGTTTTCAGAAAAACAATTCTTCTTAGAATGCTCATCGTCCTCCAATGACGATGTTCTGATAGCATTCATCCATACAAGTTGTCCTTGGTCTGGACAAATCGAATCACTGTCTTCATCATCTTCACGGTATTCATTTTTTACGTTCAAACCGATCGAAGTGGTTTTCAGATAATTAAATCCGATCCCGGTCTCTTCGAAACGATTAACGAAATTGGCCAATATTGATAGTCGGTTATTTACTATCAATAAAACATCCATACGCAATCATCTGGCCATTATTATCATTTGCCAAAATTATTTCCAAAATATCTTTATAAGGTATATATTCAAACCCTTCCAATATTTTAATGGTGGAAATCAAACTCAAGTTCTTATATCCTTAAAACGATATTTTCAAGTCATTTCAATACTTAGAATATTTTTCTCGCTTCTAATTATAATCCATCCCTTTGAAAATATTTCTATAATTAAAATCTCAAAGTTAAATATTTTCAAATTCTTCTCGTCCAATACTTAGGAATATTTATAATCATACTCCCTAAGATCTTTTATTTCCAATATTCAGGAGGTAGTCCATTTATTTACTATTTCTCAAAATTCTCTAAAAAAATTATTTGCAAACCCCTTAATATTCCCAAAGTCGAATGCACTTGTCTATACCTCCAAATACCAATTTCTAACCTCTTTTATGAATTCTAATTCATTTTACGAATTTCTCATATTTTTAACACTTTGGAATTTTTCTTTAAGCTCCCAAAATCCCACTATAGGATTTCTCTTCTAAAATCATACTTGTTTAACAAACTTCGCTTCCAATCTCGAGAGGATTTATAACTAAATTCAATCTTTTAAAGCTATATATAAAAAATAAGTATTTTTAAGGAATAGTATTATATTTGTAAAATATGTTTAAGTAAATTTTAAAATGTCAAAACATTTTAAATAACATCAATAACTCATTTCCAAATAATTTATAAATAACTGATTAATAAAAAAGAATTTTTTTCAATAAATATTAAAAAATAAAATAACTAACCTTTTTTGGAATATTCTAAATCTAAATAATAGTTTTAGGTTACATAGTACAAAAATTAAAAATCCCATTTTTAAACAATTTCTCAATCTCTCGACAAAAATCTATTTTTAAAAATCCAATATTGCCAATTTCAATTTATAATCCATCTCGATTTGTATCACATTGATTTTATTTTAATTTAATCATCATTCTCACATTCATAAATAGATCCCACTATTTTTTTCCAAAACGATTCCCATAACTCGATATAAATTTACATCGTAAACTTATATTCCAACTTATCCACTGACCATTGTTTTACTTATTTATAAACATCGTTTATAAATTTATAAACTCCTTTGAATTTTACTTGTTTATAAAACAAATCTTATTTATAAAATTCCATTATATAAATTCATTTCTTATAAAATTCCATTTTTACTTCCAATCTGTTTCTAACATTGATTTTAACTCCTTTTCATATTCCCCGATACCATTTTTAAATTCTTTTATATAAGTCATTTTTAAAGTCTCCATTTAAAAATTCACAAAAGTTAAGTATAACCAAAAATAAAATATATTTTTCTAATTAAATTTCTTTAAAATAACTCAAATTCCAATATATATTTTTATATCAAATTCCCTTTAATTCCATAAATTTTAAAAATATATTTATAGTTTTTAAATTATCAAAATTCAGGCCAGTGCTACAATAGCATCCAATAATTCCAATCGCTACAATAATCTATAATAGATTTTTCTACACAAATCATATATCACAATATATGAAAAATAAACAACATATTTGAGGAATCCTGTTGTATCCCTCCAACCTGTTCCCTTGCATCCACAGATGTTAATACAACATAAAATAATACCAATCCCACTTCGAAGGGGATATCGCGGTATATAGGGTCATCCGCTATTATGCGGGGCGCATATGGTCTCATCCGCTATAATGTGCGGGAATATCACTCCAAATACTAATATATATACTACTATATATATTTAACATTCAATAGATAATAATTTTGTAAATTCAACCAAGCATCCAATTATTTATTTTAACTGTTAAAATTAAATTCAGTAATCTGAATGAGTGAGAATTTCTCACCTTTGATTTTTAAATTTGCCGACATCCAGTTTTTAAATTTCAGCTTGTACATCCCTCATCTCCGAATACAAACTCATCTTGTTTCCATGATTTTTTTTCCTTGTAATAATGTTATACAATTTTATAAGCACCCTTTTAATTAAATAAAATTATTTAAATTAATTGAAATTGTAAACAGCAAATTACCCAAACCTGGACGACTACCCACTACCATCATGTTCACGTGAGAAAAGAAAACCAGGCAGTCCACAGGTCGAGCTTCTCGACTCTGCTACCTTGATTGCACAACACCGGAGTTCAGCCATCCATCGCTGTCGTGTACAGCGTCGCCTTCACATATCTTCCACCGCCAACATCTCATCAACCCTCTTCATTGCAGTTAGGCATCGCGATTTCCCTTCCTGCTCGCCATTTCCCTCTTCTAGGTACGAACGCGAACAAGACAATGACCAGGCCGGCATCAATCGTGACTCCTCTAAGCCCTCTACCTGTGCTCCTCGAGTTCAGGCTCTCTTGCGTGAGTTTGCCTTAATCTCCGATCGCGAGTCGTTCGCGTGTAATTTTTTTTTATATTCAAACGAAATAATTTCGTTTTCGTTTTTCTTTTTATAATCGAATAGATTCGTTTCGTCTTGTCGAATTGCTTTCGTTCTTAATTTGAATGAGAGAAGATGCAATACGTTATTTCTCTTCTTTTTTTCAGCTGCGTTTAAAACAAAAAAAAAGTTAAAGAGGGAACGTGTTTTACACGGAAAGGGTAAGTTCAGATCATAGGCTAGAGTGGCTGAGATGAAAGAATACACAGTTGCGAAGAAAAGTTGATTTGATAATATATTTATTAATTCCCAAAATGTCTCAATTTACGCGGCTCATTATTTCGAATCCCTATCGGGACGTGCCACTAGGCATTTATAATGTTATACCCCTATTCCGAACGCAATGGAAAAGGTTTTGAGTCCTAATTCGATCGTATGGAGAAGATAGCTTTTTGAACCCAATTATTATATTGAATTTTCGATATTGATTTCAGCGCGTTTCTAACCCATTCGATCAAACGATAACTCCAAACGCTACGAAATTTGAAATCCGTTAATAATACACTATTACGGATCCAATGGAACTAGTTTCGTCGAATCCCGAGACTGTGCCTCGGATCGCTATTTTAATGCGTCGACTAAATCGACGATTTTCAAAATTTACGAAATTGCCTAAAATTTCAGTTTTAAAATCTTACTAACTCAATTATAATCCCAAATCCAATATTTAAACCATTTAAATATTCAGAATTGAATAACGAAAAATCTAGGTTGTTACATTCCTCCCCCCTTTAAAGAATTTCGTCCCCGAAATTGCTAAGGTAGGGAAAATGTTTCAAATCCATTAACTTATTCAAAACCCACTTAGTGAAAATTCGATATTCACTTTTCTAATCTTTTGTATCGCCCAAAACAATTAGTTTTTAACTCTAATTCTAAAATCCTTTATTTCAATTCCAATTTGAAATCAATTTGCCGTTAACAAAAAAAATTAAAATTTTTCTAACACCATAAATTTCCGAAATTTTTTGGCAGAGTCTCCTTTGTACGGAGAACCTTTTGCAATATGACAATATATACATCGACCCACACGGTCGGAAAACAAAACATATATATCAATATTTATATATTGTAGTATTTAATCCGAAAATGTACCTTATTTTAGCATTATTAAGCAGGCATTTACTTCGAAAGCAATTACGCAACCCAAAATTTTTAGCCCGCTAGCCTCCGGGTACCTGTACATACTCAATTTAAACACATGAGTACCAAAATATGAATTTAAATAACATTTCACTTATTTAAACAATTACAACACATGAATTTCAATAACCATTCACGCTAAACATGTATTATAAGCAATTATAAGGTTCTGACCTTGATTTGATTACTTTCAATCAATCCATATTCAATTCGAATGATTTACAGCCAAATTTATTTGCATTCAATTCATTTTTATTTCAAACAAACTCATATCCATTCCCTATGGATTTAAAAATCAATTTTATTTACTCGTATTAATTCATAGAATTTTATTTACTTCCGTTTACATCGACAATAATTGTTTCCATGCAAATTCGGCGATATCCATTTAATAAAATAATCATTTCAATTTATAACTATTTTAAATTTATCCCTAATCAATTTATATTAAATTTTATTCCACTTTAAATTTATTCTCAATCAATTCAATTTTATTCCATTCATATTCACATTCATTACATTCAAATCTATTCTATTAAATTCGAACCCATTCCATGCTATTTTATTAATTAACCCTTTCACCAATTTATCTAAGCCAAGCTTCCATTCAAATATTAACTTAAGTTAATCTTTTAATTTCGATTATTTCAACCTTATAACTTAAGTTTATTTTATTTCAACCAACTTCCATTTCATTCACTAATTAATTAATTAGTTCATCCACTTAATCCACTTCAGATTCAATTCATATTCAAATACATTTTTGAATTCATTTAAATGATATCAAGGCCATATTCAATTTATTTATACTGGAATTGAATTTATTTGTAACTCGAGTCATTACTATCCCAACCCATTTCTATTTTATTCGACAATATTTCCAATTATAATTAATTCGCTTACAATTTAAGATGAATTTTTATTTACAACCCAAGTTCTATTTCCAACATCCATTTTTAATCCACAATCCAATTTTAACTTAGCCAAGTTAAATTCCATCTCACATTCATTCAACTAATTAATTATCGAATTAGTTCACTTTAAATTTATAACTCAATATCTGATTTTTATCTCAAAAATCACTTCTTCTAATTTTCTTGAGTTCAAATTCATTTTTATAATTCAAGTTTGGGCTTTATTTCTTCAATTTAAAATATTACACCATTTTTATTTCAAGTTTTCTATTTCACTTTTCAATTTTTATAAGCTATTCCAATTTATTTATTCACAATTCCAATTCTTCACTTGAATTTTATTTCATTCAAAATTTATCCATACGGTTATATAGTTATTTCACAACTCGAAATTTATATTTTCTTCAATTCAACATTATTTCTAATCCAATTCAAATTTTATAACTCATAGTTATATAGTCACTTTATAATTCACCTTTACACATTTAATTCAATTCCAAATAATTCGAATCCAATTCACCTTCTATTTAAATTTCAATTCCCTTTAACCAACATTTCAAAACCAAACTCGAGTTATTCATACTCAAATTAATTTCACTCCAAACCATTTTATTTTTAATCCATTCAATTTAAATCAAGTAAGGATTTGATTCCAATTTCTAATTTTTCCACTTCCTTATTTATATTCACATAGCAATTTATTATCTCAATTCTTAATAAATTTATTTAACTTTCCCTAAGTTAAATTCAATCCACACAATTCTATTTTAACTTACTTAAGTTAAAACTTATTTCCAAAACTCAAATTCCATACTTTTTCTTCCTATTTAAGTCATTTTCAATTTATAAGTTCATAACTTATATCATAATGTTTTCCAACATTTATACTAATTTCCAGAATTCAAACACCCAGGTTTTCTTTTATTAAAGTCATTTGAAACCATATATATATACAACTCTTTGTTTCAACAAACCATTCCTTGAAATTTTCAAAATTCACTTGGTTCCATCCCAAGGAAATTTTCCTTTGGGATTTCCCAAAACAACACTTGTTTTCACCAAAAATCTTCATATCAATTTACTATGGTAGCAATCCATCACCTAGAAACTCGAAAATGAATAATGGTGAGGCTGCGCGGTCATCACCAGGATTATTTTCCAGTGACCAAAGTGAGTTCAGTGCTATATCACTTCCAAAATCCATTTTAAACAAATTCCTTCCAAAACATCTCTAAAATAATATTACTATTATTTATTTCCAAATTACTTTGGAAAACATTTCCAAAAATTCAAAAAATCTCCAAGGTTTTATTTTTCCAATTTCAGGTTTGAATCAAATTTTAGTTTTCAACTATCTTGTGTAATTCATACTTATACAATCTCTCTTCGGTTATATATAACCATTTCCAATTTTATAATCTTACTTTGATTATATAATAACAACCAAACACGCCACTATAATAATTTTTAGAAAATTATTCCCTTTTATATCAAAATATAGTTTGGGTAAAATTATTCCATTTACCCACTTCAAAACCATACTGTGTTGGTTTACCGTGTTTAAGTGTTTAGAAACTCCCATCCAGTTAGCGGCGTCCCACTATTCGATCAGAATTTATATACCACTCAACCAATATGTTAACACAACATAAAACCGTTTTATATGCACTAACAAATACGCGCTCATATCTATTATTACACTCAACTCATTCCAGATTACTACTGACTCTATCTCTAATGAGTAATCCACACCAGAACCAAGGTTCTCGCTTAACCTTTAGCTCTGATACCAAATGTAGCGACCCGAAGTTCCGTACCCCTTGAGTTTATAATAATTCTTCCTCGCTCAACCCAAAGTGTACGAAAGAGTGAATAACCTGGGTAAAGAAGAAGAAAAAGATAGAAGGAAAAAAAAGACAACAACAACAGAATCTCACAATCGCAGCGGAACAAAATATAATATATAATAACAGATTTTTATACCAGAGAATATGTAACTGTTTTTATACTTACGATCATCAGAGTACAACAATCGATACATCAAACTGGACAGTTGTATAACTTGTTCTTACACAGCGGAATGTAATCCAAGTATGGAGATATGTCTCTGTCATCCAACTCGTCCCTTGAGCTCCATCGCATTCTATCCTGAATCTGTAATACTCGGTCTGACCCGAGCATTATAATAAAATAACACCCGAGTCAGTTTGGAAAACCAACGTGAGAAAACACACTCAATTTGAATTATTAGAGTTATCAAATCCTTTGAAAAACAAAGGTATCTCGTAAGACCGCGTCACACATAAACACGACAGGTTTTACCTTACGATAACCAAAACATTTTATAGAAAATCCAGTGATATTATAATAGCGTCTAAGCACAAATACTTATTCAAATAGCTGAAATTGTTACATTAATTAAATTCCAACATACTAGGTTCTACAAATAAAACCGTAAGCTTGTATTGGAGAATGGATTCCAACGAACGATTGGGCCATTGGGGTACCGCCCGTCACAGTACACCTCTAGAACAATGTACCGAGGACCACGTCGGGATCCCCTGCTCACAAGACCGGCCCATCCCTAACCTGGATAGACCAAATATGTTATCACCCTGGGTGTTCCCACCCTTACTATCGAGCGCTCCTTCTTTCATGTATACCCATACCCAAAATAAATAGGTTTCCGAGGACATCTAGAAAAGTGATAACATAACTTACTTGGGTGCGACCCACTTAGCCTTGCTGCATCTCCCCTGTTTTAGTCATTCTCGGTTGATGAGGTTTGAGGCTAAGCGTTACCTTTTCAGAAAAACAATTCTTCTTAGAATGATCATCGTCCTCCAATGACGATGTTCTGATAGCATTCGTCCAAACAAGTTGTCCTGGGTCTGGACAAACCGAATCACCGTCTTCATCATCTTCAAGGTATTCATTCGTTACGTTCAAACCGATCGAATTGGTTTTTGGATAATTAAATCCGGTCCCGGTCTCTTCGAAATGATTAACGAAATTAGCCAATATTGATAGTCAGTTATTTACTATCAATAAAACATCCATATGCAATCATCTGGCCATTATTATCATTTTCCAAAAATATTTCCAAAATATCTTTATAAGATATATATTCAAACCCTTCCAATATTTTAATAGTGGAAATCAAACAAAAGTTCTTATATCCTTAAAAGGATATTTTCAAGTCATTTCAATACTTAGAATATTTTTCTCGCTTCCAATTATAATCCATCCCTTTGAAAATATTTTTATAATTAAAATCTTGAAGTTAAATATTTTCGAATTATTCTCGTCCATTACTTAGGAATATTTATAATCATACTCTCTAAGATCTTTTATTTCCAATATATAGGAGGTAGTCCATTTATTTCCTATTTCTCAAAATTCTCTAAAAAAATATTTGCAAACCCCTTAATATTCCCAAAGTCGAATGTACTTGTCTATACCTCCAAATACCTATTTCTAACCTCTTTACGAATTCTAATTCATTTTACGAATTTCTTGTATTTTTAACACTTTGGAATTTTTCTTCAAGCTCCCAAAATCCCACTATAAGATTTCTCTTCTAAAGTCATACTCGTTTAACAAACTTCGCTTCTAATCTCGAGAGGATTTATAAATAAATTCAATCATTTAAGGCTATATATATATAATAAGTATTTTTAAGGAATAGTAGTTTATTTGTAAAATATGTTGAAGTAAATTTTAAAATATCAAAACATTTTAAATAACATCAATAACTCATTTCCAAATCATTTTTAAATAACTGATTAATAAAATTAGAATTTATTTCAAAAAATATTAGATATTCAAATAACTAACCTTTTTTGGAATATTCTAAATCTAAATAATAGTTTTAGGTTACATAGTATAGAAATTAAAAATCCCATTTTTAAACAATTTCTCAATCTCTCGAAAAAAATCTATTTTTAAAAATCCAATATTGCCAATTTCAATTTATAATCCCTCTCGATTTGTATCACATCGATTTTAATTTAATTTAATCATCATTCTCACATTCATAATAGATCCCACTATTTCTTTTCCAAAACTATTCCCATAACTCGATATAAATTTACATCGTAAACTTATATTCCAACTTATCCACTGACCATCGTTTTCCTTATTTATAAACATCGTTTATAAATTTATAAACTTCTTTGAGTTTTAGTTGTTTATAAAACAAATCTTATTTATAAAATTCCATTATATAAATTCAATACTTATAAAATTCTTTTTTTTACTTCCAATCTATTTCTAAAATCGATTTTAACTCCTTTTCATATTTCTAGATACCATTTTAAATTCATTTATATAAGTCATTTTTAAAGTCACCATTTAAAAATTCACAAAAGTTAAGTATAACCAAAAATCAAACATATATTTTTCTAATTCAATTTCTTTAAAATAACTCAAATTCTTTGATATATTTTTATATCAAATTCCCTTTAATTCCATAAATTTTAAAAATATATTTATAGTTTTTAAATTATCAAATTTTAGGCCAGTGCTACGATAGCATCCAATATTTCCAATCACTACAATAATCTGTAATAGATTTTTCTACACAAATCATATATCACAATATATGAAAAATAAACAACATATTTGAGGAATCCTGTTGGATCCCTCCAACCTGTTCCCCTACATCCACAGATGTTAATACAACATAAAATAATACCAATCCCACTTCGAGGGGGATATCACGGTATATAGGGTCATCCGCTATTATGCGGGGCGCATAGGGTCTCATCCGCTATAATGTGCGGGAATATCACTCCAAATACTAATATATATACTACTATATATATTTAACATTCAATAGATAATAATTTTGTAAATTCAACCAAGCATCCAATCATTTATTTTAACTGTTAAAATTAAATTCGGTAATCCGAATGAGTGAGAATTTCTCACCTTTGATTTTTAAATTCGCCGACATCCAGATTTTAAATTTCAGCTTGTACATCTCTCATCTCTGAATACAAACTCATCTTGTTTCCATGATTTTTTTTTACCTTGTAATAATGTTATACAATTTTATAAGCACCCTTTTAATTAAATAAAATTATTTAAATTAATTGAAATTGTAAACAGCAAATTACCCAGACCTGGACAACTACCCACTACCATCATGTTCACGTGAGAAAAGAAAACGAGGCAGCCCACAGGTCGAGCTTCTCGACTCTGCTACCTTGATTGCACAACACCGGAGTTCGGCCATCCATCGCTGTCGTGCACAACGTCGCCTTCACAGATCTTCCACCGCCAACATCTCGTCAACCCTCTCCATCGCAGTTAGGCATCGCGATTTCCCTTTCTGCTCGCGAATTTCCTCTTCTAGGTACGAACGCGAACAAGACAACGACCACGCCGGCATCAGTCGTGACTCCTCCAAGCCTTTTACCAGTGCTCCTCGACTTCAGGCTCTCTCATGTGAGTTCGCCTTAATCTCCGATCGCGAGTCGTTCGTGTGTAAAATTTTTTTTAATTTAAACGAAACAATTTCATTTTCGTTTTTCTTTTTATAACCGAATAGATTCGTTTCTTCTTGTCGAATTGATTTCGTTTTTAATTTGAACGCAAGAAGATGCATATGAAGATGGATACATTATTTATCTTTCTTTTTTCTGTTGCGTTTTAAAACAAAAAAGGTTAAAGAGGGAACGTGTTTTACACGGCAAGGGTAAGTTCAAATCATAGGCTAGGGTGGCTGAGATGAAAGAATACACAGCTGCAAAGAAAAGTTGATTTGTCAATATATTGATTAGTTCCCAAAATGTCTCGATTTACGCGACTCAAAATTTTGAATCCCTATCGGGGCGTGCTGCTAGGCATTTACAATATTATACCCATATTCCGAATGCAATGGAAAAGGTTTTGAGTCCTAATTATATCGTATGGAGAAGATAAATTTTTGAACCCAATTATTATATTGAATTTTCGATATTGATTTCAACGTGTTTCTATCCCATTCGATCAAACAATAACTCCTAACGCTACGAAATTTGAAATCCGATAATAATACACTATTACGGATCCAATTGAACTGGTTTCGTTGAATTCTGAGACTATTCCCTGGATCGCTATTTTAACGCGTCGATTAAATCGACGATTTTCAAAATTTACGAAATCACTTAAAATTTTAGTTTTAAAATCTTACTAACTCGATTATAATCCTAAATCCAATATTAAAACCATTTAAATATTCAGAATTGAACAACGGAAAGTCCGGGTCGTTACAATGTAAGTAGAAAGGTAGAAGTGCAAGTGAGCAATGAGTGTTTAGTGATGTGTTAGGTAGAGGAAGTATTGTTTGGCAGGGTGGTATGTGTGGTGAAGTGAATGGTCTGGTATGAAAGAGGAAGGAAGGATGAACTATTGATTTTAGTGGAGTTGTTGTTTGATACAAGCAGTGACAGTTTGGGTTAGATGAGTGACAGTGATGTTGCGAGGTTGTGATGGGCAGTTTGGTTAGTTTGATGGGGTGAAGTTGATGAGGCAGTAGTTTGAAAGTGGCGATAGGTGGTAGATATGAAAGAAGTAGTAGTAAATAAGAGGTTGTTGTGTGAGGTATGCAGGGATACGGTAGTAAATGAGATGGCTGTAGTAAATATGAAGTGGCAGTGGGGTTTGAATGCACTGGTGTATTTGATTTTGTGGTGTTGAAGATGATGGGTGTGGGATTGGTTATGGTAGGCAGAGGCAAGTAGCAGTTGTGGTATGGCTACAGTAGGCAACAGTAGGCAACAGTAGGCAGAAATGTGAACAATTTTGCACAGTGAATTTTTTCTTAAATTGTAAATTCTAAATGCAATGTAAATTGTAAAAATGAAATGCAAATTGGAAGGGAAATAAAATATTTTTGTTTCCGTTTTATCAAAAAAGAAACTAAGTATAAGTTTTTTATACATACAGGTATCATTTTTTTTACACAGTAGTGAAAATAATTCATACAATAATGAAGCATTAATTTTAGTGCAAAGAACTACTTGGTATCAGTTTTGCACTGCTTTGTTGTTATTTTTTGCCATATGTGATGGTGAACTAAATAATTAAAATTTCAGAGCATAAAGTTATAACAGACAGAAACTAGGTATCATTTTTGAATATATATGTAGGTATCTTTTATGTTATGAGTAACATAAAATAACCAAGCATGAATTCCAATCAAACAGCTCTTAGGTATTTGTTTTTCTACTAATTTTGACTGATACCAGTATGATTAAAGAAAAAATTAAATTTATGTACCTGCCCATCTGTCTCATTTCCTTCCAGTACATGTTTTATTGCTTTTTCTATTATGACACAACCTCCTTTGATTGTGTCCTTATCTTCCCATGCTACTACACTATTTTAACAGAAAAGATTTGTATAAGTTAGATAAACTTATTTTCATATTTAACATTAGTATAAATATTTGTATACTTACTTCTGTGATGATGTTGTCAAAGAAATGAAAGTTTTTATCACATTTTGTTGTTCTACATTGAGATAGATCAAACATTTGTAGTGTCCAAGCCCTATCTCTGAAAGCATTGGTTCTATCACTGCAAGTGGCTTTGGATAGTTCTCTTCTGCACTTTTGTTTTCAGCAGCTTAATTTTTTCAGGTTTTGGCTTACTTGCTACTTTTTTTTGTTTCTAACCATAGTCAAATTTGTCACTTTGTTTTTTCACTCTTGTTCTTGCTTTCGGCCTTTGAATATAAGAAGCTGTTTTTCTTTGCGTCGCTTTGATTTTTTGGCCAGTTGATTTTGCCATTATTATTTTTCCTTTTCTACCAGTAGGTTCTACTTGTTTTTCTACATCATGTTGTTCAGTTTTCTCGCTTTCAAACTCATGTGTGTCGTATAGTTTGAAAGTTGGAGGAGTGAAGTCAAGCACTGAAACATTGTAGGGTACATTTTGGCTTTTGATATTGATATCCTCTTCTAGATTTTGAGCATCTTTTGTTTCTTATTGCTGCACTTGAATTTCATTTTCCACTTCCTCTCTTTGATGCATTTCAGTTGGAGGTGGTTTTTCATCTTCATGTTCAGGACTTCTTTGTTCACAATGTGATTCTTCATTTTCCAGTTTTTTGACCAATTCTCTTTCTATTTCGATCTGCATATTTTTCTCCATTTCTGCTGATCTTTCTGTTGATTTCTGTACATCTTGTTCAACTTTTCTTTCTTTATTTTCTTTATTTTTTTTCTATTTCCATTTCAGTACATGTATATGTATTCAATTCAGTTGCTATATTGTCGTTTTGTACATTGGAACTTGCATTTTTCTCTTCAATTGTTTCTTCACTGCCCTTCCTCACATCAGTTTCAAATTTCTCAGTACTGTCTTCAGCATGTGACTCTTTTTCCTCATTTTCTTGCAATTTTAACTTAATTTCCCTCAACTCTTGTTTCAGTTTCAGAACTTCTTGCTCATCTTTTATTCTCATTTTCTTTTCTATTTCCAATTCTTTTTTTCTTTTTTTGGCTTCGTCTTCCAAATCTTTGATATGCATTTGGAAGATTCTAATACTTATGTCTTCCTCAAATGAACGTGCACTTTCTTCAGTTTCTTCAAATTTTCTTTTTCTTCCTTGCTTTTTTTTGTTTGGTGGGCTATTCTTGTTTTACAGCTGCTGTTTGAAGAAATCTTTCTTCATGTGGACTAAGATTAGTAATTTCTTCCACCTATATAATTGGTATTTGAAATTTTGTTTTAGTTTTAAGCTATGAGTAACTTACAATTTACAATGATGATTGAATTTTTATTATAAACAAAAGACGTAATATACTGAGGTAAAACTGATACTAAGTGGAGACAAAATTGATACCAAGAATTTAAACTAATACTATGTAGAAGCTAAACTGATACTTTGTTTGTTTGTAGGTTATGTGGTGATGCTGGTTAGTTTATTCAATATTAGTTATTTAGTATCAGTTTTTGATACAATTAGTATCAGTTTTAGGCATGTAAAAATGTGGTATTAGTTTTTGCATGCTACTAGTATCATTTTCAGGTAGTAGAAAATATAATATCAGTTTTTGCATGTCATTAGTATCGGTTTCAGGTATAACAGAACATGGAACCAGTAGTTCATTATATTATTATCAATATCATTTTCATGTATGACAAAAAAGTATCAGTTCATGCACACTGTAGTATCAGTTTCAGGTATAAATTATATTAAGTTTTAAAACATATACTATGCGTAGATAAAAAAAGATATCAGGTATTGGAACTGATACAATGTATGTTTTAATAATGTACATTTTGTATGGTTATAAATTATAGAAGAAAAGATATGTAACGACCCCGAATTTTATAAATATTTAATTGATAATTAAATTAATTTTTGAATTAAAATTGTATAATTAAACGATAAATGGATTGCGAGTTTTCCCGATCTTCAAATATATTCTGTATAAATCGTTTAAAAATTTAAATTATTGTATATATGAGAATATATATCTGTATTTGGACATATCTGACTAAATTTGAAATAATATAATATATATTTGATTTGTGTTTAAATTATAAATAAATAATTGAGATAGAAATACATTCGAATAAATTTCGAATAAATCTGTGGTTATATAAAATATGAAATGAACTTATAAACTTCTAGGAATAGATATTTAAGTTGAGATAAAAGTAAATATATAAGGTAAAGCAGAAATTAAAATAGAAATGGAAATAGATGTATATAAGAAAATTCACTTATATTATAAATTAGTAAATATAAGAAGATAGTAACATGTATTTATCCAGGTACACTCGAAAGAAAAATGAAACAAAGACATACATAGGCAAATATGAAAACAAGTAAACAAGAGTTATTTAATGCTAATATCTTCAGCCGAAATCAAACATTAGCATAGTCAAAGCAAGAAGGAAAAAGAAACCTAAATATCTATATACAATCAAATAAAATAAGGTGATGTTGTACAAGGCAATTAATAACAACATCACTTCAGCCACTACAACAAATCTGCATAGCCCCCAAACGAAAATATCACTGATCAAAACTTGTACAAATTTTATCATCACCTTGTACCAAATATTTTAACCAGCAAACTCACTCTTTTATCAAGCCTTCCTCATATCAATTCGTTCATCTTCAAAGTTAAGAAAATCTGAAGTGATCTCATCTTCTAAAATTTAAACAAAACTCAAACAACTTCAACTCTGAAATTCCTGAAGCATTCCCAAGGCAAGGTTTTCAATGACCAAATTCAGCTTCAAATTTGCAAATCATCAGACTTCAAGTAATTCAAAGTTCAAGAGTAAAGTCTACAGCCTGGAAAGGAATTAAAATTTAAAAGCTCTCAACCTAAATCAAGCATGCAAATTCAAACTGTTTTCAACATTAAAGTGCTCTGTTCTTATTCCTGGAAAAACAATGGTGAGCAACTTTAATTGTTCTTTTAGACCTCTTTATTCTTTTATCTGTGAGTAACTTCTTTTTAAAACTTAAATTTAGTTGTATGGGAAAGTCTGATACTTTGTTGATTGAAGGAGATATACATATATACATATATGGATGGATAACTGGTACATATATATATAGAGCCTCAGAATAAACATAATACTGGAAGTGATTATCAACTTGTACTCTGATAATCTGGGAATCAAGTTTGAATTCAAAAATCATTTCTTCCCAAACCATTTGATATTTGGACTGGGAATCAAAAGAGTTTCTATTTGTTTAACTTTGAATTTAATTTTAAAAATAAATTTGAATAGAAATCATTTGACATTATCTCTGGAAATAAATATTTCGAGTACAACTTCGTTTTTGACAAAATTCGAATATCGCCATTTACGAATTCAATTACATAGCTTGAATACTTAGGGGATGACGTGAATTTTAAGGTTCATATCATAATTTTTAGTGATCTGATTGAAGAGCAGTTCGTGATTCTTTGTTTTTGGGTTTTCGAGTCTCTGGGGTCGGCTGAGTTGATAGGGGAGGTCGGCGATTGGTCTGGAGGTGGAGGAGACTGCAGTGGGTCGGGGAAAAATGGTCTGGAGGTGGCCGGAGCATTGTGGTGGCGGTGGCGTTCATTTCAAGTTTTAAAACCTAGTTTTGGGGTAGCCGGTAGTTTTGATTCGCGTGACGTCGTCGAGCGATCGAGTGTTACACGACTCTGGGTAATGGTAGATGGGTCGTAGATGAAGCAGTGGCCGGAGGCGCTGGTGATCTGGTGATCGGAGCGTTTTGGGAACGACGTGTTTCCAGGTGAGGTGGTGTTTCCTGTATCTTGTTCCAGGCTTTCGAATTCATACTCGAATTCGAGTTTGTTGGAGAATGGGTTCGCTGTGGATCAGAGGATGGTTGGTAGGTGATTGTCGGTGTGCTCGATGAAGTGGAGGCGACTGGAGTTGGTCGTTGGCGATGTGCACGTGCACGTTTCGATTTCCGGTTGTTCCAGTTTTGGGGAAGAAGAACAAAGGAGTAGGATTCCAGAGAGGATCGGGTATTGCACGAGTTTTGTGGAGTTCGACTCGTGAGTGCCTCGGGGGTTCTGGGGTTTAACTCGAGTTCGTACTCGAGAAATTTGGGGGGGATAGGCTACATTTTTAAAAACTGTGAAATTTAATTAAGTTTTTGAAAATAAAACAGGGTAAGAGGGGAGAAAGCTCGGGGATATACCCGAGTAACATTCGGGTAGGACCCGAAGCGAAGATGAAGCCTGTTTTTATAAAAAGTTTTAAAATGATATTTTTGAAATTTAAACAAATTTCGTTAAAAGTTTCTCTTAAACACTACTTTATTAATATCAATGGTTTCTTAACCATTTGTCAAAGAGTTTTAGAATTTATTTAATCTAAAATTTGTTTAAGTTAATTTTAAAGATTTAAGAAGGGTTTTAAAATGTAAATGGTAATTAGTGTATTTACAAGATAATGTATATTAAGTTAAAAGGAGTTTTATTATCTTGGAAATTACTTAAGTTAATTAGGAAATTAAGTATAATTAGTTAATTTAATTTATTAAAGATAAAGGTTAATTAAGTGATTTATGTAAGAATAATTGAGTAATTTAATTAATTAATGGTTATAATTGATTAACTAATAAATTAGAGATAAATGAATTGGGAATTTATTAATTATGAAAATTTAAGGTTAATTAATTAATGAAGGTGATTAAAGAATGATAATTAATTGAGGAATAATTAATCAAAGTAATTAATTAAAGATAATTAATTAAATGGTGAATTAAATAATTAAAGGGTAATTATTTTATAATTAAAGATTGATGAATTATAATTAAAGGTTAATAAATTATTAATGGTTAATTAATAAATGATTAAAGAATAATTAATCAAAATAATTTGTAATTTATTAATAATTAATTAACCAGAATTAGAAATAAATTCATAAGAAATAAATCTGATTTGAATTAATCAGATAATTTACCGACCTTACTTATGGATGTTTGAATTCTATTTGATGACTTGATGTGTTTGATATCCCTGATGTACGATGCTTTGTGATATACCTTGATTTATGTTGTGATCTGTAGTTTACTTACCTGTGATATATATCTGTGATCTGTGAATGAACGATAAGCGTTATAGTTTATATCGCTTATCAACTATATCCTGTATTTTGTTATGTGAGGATTGATGTTGCACTATTGTGTGTTAAACCCCTGGACTACACTTTTACACACACAAATATGGATTTCACGTGGAAATCGGTTAAGTCACAGATAATTTAAATTAAATGTTTTTGAAATTGAAATTTTAATTTCAATTGATTTTGAAATTTGAAATTTGGGGTTTAAAGTGAAAAGCTTTTGAAATAGAATTTCAAAGATAAAAGTTATTTTGAATAACTTAACCGAGTTTTTGAAAATTTAAATAATTAAATTTAAATTTGAATTCAGGTTTGAAGTTAAATCTATGATTTGGAAACTAGGAATAAAAGATGATATAAATGTGTTTATATGAAGTTAAACCATTTAAAAGTATAAGTTGGGAATTTGAATTTAAAACTAAGGATTTCAACTCGTATGAATGAATCAGATTTCCAAATTGAAAACTGTTTGTTTTCAAAAGATAAAAGCTTTCAGATAAGAAATGAAATTCCAGTTTAATTAAAGGAATTTCAAGATTGAATTGAAAAATGGTTTTTCCAAGTTATGAATGAACTCTTTTTGAAAGCTATGTATTAAATCTGTTTATTTTTAACAGATTTAAAAGTGATGTTTTGTTTAACCCATTCGAAATGAAATAGTTTTGAAAGCTATTAGTTAAATCTTTGATTTAAAGATTTAACGAATTAATTAAACTGAAATGGAAATCGATTTGGAAAATCTATGAATGAGTCTTTGTGAAATTAAGTGAACTTTATGAATTGAATCTTTTTTGTTTAAAAAGATTAAAATGGTAATTTGATAAACCATTTGAAAAGAAAGTTTGGGGTTAAATTGTGACTTAATTGAAATCCCAATATCCATATGTTTTTAAATATTTCGCTCACTATTCGGGTTAGCCGGGAAAGGACCTTTGGGTCGTATAACTCATTCCGAATAGTGATACGTCGTATATGGATAGCATTTGAAGACCGGTGTTGAAGACCGGATATTTTTCGAAAATGAAAGGACAACCTGTCGAATGTCTCTGCACTGAGTCGCGCCGGTATAGAGATTTATATCACTCTTTTGTGACGGGAAGTCCGAACGTGATTGGAAATTATCCGGAATTGCAAGGGCTTCGTGAGAAGTGCCTTCGGTTCTGTTCGAACCCGGAACAGACTTGTATGGATACATGTCTGACATTACACTTTGAGATATAAAGCCGATTTCTTTCAAATACATATCTGTTTGGTGGCGGAGAATTTATTCTCTTAGCTTAACACCCTTCTCTGAGACGTACGAGCTCAGAGGTTATGTAGTTGAAATTTATCAGCGATATATCCCAATTTGGTAATGTGGCATGCTGAGTGTTGCTGTGTGATGATCAGTGTTTGATCATTTGTGATATGATCATTTGTTTGATCTTATATCTTTGTGATCATAGGTTGATCATTTGTTTGACCCAAAGCATGGCTTTGTGACAAAGCGTAGCTTTGTGGACGAGACTTCGTCGGACCTCACATCCCGGAAATGGTAAAAACAGGAAAGATGCAGCAAGGTTCTAGGGAGTAGCGCCCCTTAGTGTATGTCATTCCTTCTGGATAAAGGTGGTATCATGGTATGGAGCCCAGATACTTAACCTCTGTGGTTGCTGCAAGTTTATTACTTTGTGGTTGTTGCGAATCGAGGATCCTCGGGAAGATCGGTGACGATCGGGGAATGGCATACGCGTGTCAGTAGTTACCTATTTTTGCAGAGGTAACCCGGCCTTGTGTTGGCAGAGATCCGGTTAGGTTCTCGGGTCGTCTATTCCAGGGACGTACCCATCGTGGAAAAGGAAGTTCCTTAGCCTGACCATTTGTTGGAAATCCAAAGAAACAATACGAGCCTTTACGATTGCAAATTGTAGAACCTGTCTCCTCAGGAGGCAGCTATAGCAGGCATAATATAATGGTACCTATGCTGGCTAAGATTTATATTCTACTTTCGAAATATTTTCCACTATGCACTAATAATAATATTCAAAATGATTTGATTTTGCGTAGTAAGCATCTTTGACTAACATAAGAAGAAATCTCCTCCAAGTCTGCGTTTGCATTGTGTGTGTGGTGGGAGGTCTTATGGTAGTTTCATTTTCCAAAAGCATTGCGAATTGACTTTAAATTCTCTGCTGTTTGTTTTAAAGATAAATTATTTTTGTTGCTCACACCAGTCCCATGACTGATCCGGAGTTTATTGTTCCCTTCCTAAACTCTGGGTGCCCACCATTTTCCACACGGGCAGTCTAGAGTTGGGTTTTTCAGATATTCAGGTTTAGTAGATTATCTGGAGCTAGTTCAGTTCTTGGAGTTCATGGACTGACGTTGCTTATCTTGGAGCATTCTATTGGAGACATTCTATTCCGCTGCTATTTGTTGTATCATATCTCTGATGTATATTGATATTCATTGTATCACTCTGTTGTATCAGATATTGTATATCAATGTATTATTCATTTATTCCGCTGTGTTATTTACTTAACTGTGTTATAAGCTCCCGAGAACCAAATTCGGCATTTGAATCTACGGCATTTTGAGTACAAGTGAAGTACGGGTGCCGATTTTCGAAGGTCGACTTTTGGGTCTTGACAAGATATATAGTTAAACTTTATTCTACATAAGAGTTAAAGTATTATTGATTAACAAAAATAAGATGAAATTTTAACTTACATCACCGTCTTTGACATTGTCAAAAAATTCTTTTTCTGCTGTGTCTTTGAGTTTCCTCAAATTCCATTTTGCAAATCGGGGTAAAGCTTCAGTATATTGTCGTCTTTGTTGAATCAGTTGCAACTTCTCAAATATGCAATACTATTAAGATATAAATAACTGACTAGATATGATTATTAAAAATAATATACATTTCAAATAATAATATTTTGATTAACTTATCTTACCAGTGGAAGCATGGAGCATCCTGACATGTTTCTTGGCTTGTGGATGAACTTTTTGACAAATTTAGTGAAATTCTTCTCTATTGTTAGAGGCCAAGAAACTGATTGCATTGTTTCTAAATCAACTAAGAATGGTAGAATTCCCTATCTTAATTTTTGTTGGTTGTTTGGGAGGAAAAATGTTAATAGTATTTCCATTAATATAACAATGGCAAGTCTTCTTCATATTGCTTTTTCTTCTTTGCTATTTATTGCTTTATTCTTCTTTCAACAACAATTCTTGTGATGAAAGTGCAGTTGCCAAAATTTCTTTTTGCGAATTCTTTGCACTGTGTTGGAATTGTTTTACTTGTCATTTTTTGGGCTGGTTCAATGTTCACTCCTTTTAATGGTAACCCAACAAGAAAGCTTATGTCTCTTGTTGTTACTTTCATTTTTTCTTTGCCAAACAAGAACATGTCATTTTCAACCGAGTAGCACTGGTGTAAAGCATCCAAATTGTGATGATGCTTCTTACAATCTTTCGTCGTTGTTTTCTCTTCATAAAAAAATTTGAAGAACCTGTAGAATGGAGTCTTCTTCAATGTATCCATTTGGTTTTTGGATAGGGCACTGTTTTGTTTTATTAGTTTTACCATTTTGAATACTCCTTGCGATCCACATCTATAAGCTGTGTCTTGCTTTCTATCTGCAAATTTGATACTTTCTACACTTCTCCTTCTGATATGACTTTCATGCATGTAGGATGTGGATTTACAAAATCATCATCATCCTATTGTTTGAAATAAAGGTAATAAGTTATTTGTGAAACGAACTATGTTGAAACATAACAATAGGTTGGGTATCAACTGCAATGAAATAACTTCAATCAAATATGTAAGGACTATCGTTTTTACAGTTAATAGGTATCAATTTGTTGTAAATAGGTATCATTTTCACAAAAATGTGAGTTGAAACAATTTTGAAAATTTAAAACTAATAAATTCAAGTGTATGAATTGTAGGTATCATATTTGATTCATAATGGTATCAAATTGTTAATGTTGGTGTCATTTCTGACTCATAATGGTATCAGTTTTTGAGTAAAATGCAAGGAAAACCATGTATACTAGTAAAAAGTACAAGATTTAGATAAACATGTTTGTGGTATTATTTTTTTTCAATTTATTGGTATTATTTTTGCTACAATTACATGGAGAATGTACTATAAAATATTACAATGAACTTTATTCTAAACAGCTAGTGGGTACTAGTTTTGTTAAACATTGTTCTTAGTTTTCATAAAAATGTAATTTGAAAGTATTTTGGACACTACAAATCATTTAACATAAACATACACAGCATAGGTGTCAGTTATTATTTATAATGATATAAGCTTTTAAACATAATGTAGTAACAACAATTCAAAAAGTACAAAGTACAACTTTGAAACAAACATACTTCTGGTATCATTTTTGCATTGTATTTGTACTGCTTTTCCTAAAAATACACTGAAAATTATTTACAAAATTATAAAGTCATCAACACTAGTTGAAATAGTCAATGAGTATCATTTTTTTTAGATATAGATATCAGTTTTTACAAACAAGATATTTCGAATAATTTTGAAAATTCCAAATTATTCCCTTTAAGCATACAAACTGTAGGTATCATTTTGGTTTATAAAGGTGTCGGTTTTTATAAAAAAATATAATAAAAACAACTTATCAAAGCACAAGGTAAATACATCACACAAAATGATTATTTATTTCATTTTTAAAGATATCAACTTCATCTTTATTTAAAATGATTTGTAAAACAATTTATCAAATTATTAGTTTTCAACTATACTGAAAACATATAGTAATTATCATTTCTTTTAAATTTAGATTTCAGTTATTAAAAATTACAGCTGATATAATTGAAAAATTGAAAAATAATAACATCAAACTAACAAATTGGAGGTATCATTTTTGGATTATATTAGTATCGGTTTTTTAACAATTTGCTGTGAAAACAATTTGCCAAACTAAAAGTATAATCTTCAGGCAGATATAAAGTGGGTATCATTTTTCTAAGTATTAGTATCAGTTTGCTACAAATAAGACAAATTAATTTCTAAATTACAAGGTATCAATTCCACATAAACAGACGGTGGGTATCATTTTTGTAGTCTGTTAGTATTAGTTTTATCATATATGTGTGTGAAGAAAATTTCTTCAATTAGAAAGCACCAAATTAAATTAAACATTTAAAATTAAGCAGACAGATGGATTTTTTTTGCAATATATTAGTATCAATTTTTAAACAAATGATAATGGTTATTATTTTTAAAGCTTCAAAGCCTTGTCTTTTACCAAACAATTTACATCTGTCATTTTTGCAATATGTATCATGTCATAAAGTGATAATGTTTGCAATTTTACCGAATTGAGTTGTTCGTCTTCTAATTTTTCATCTGGAACTTTTTTTCCTTTTCGTCTCTGAGCTTTTTCCTATTTAACATTTCCGATACTATTAGAATACATTTAATAATATGATATTGTTAGTATCAGTTTCATAATTTTGTAGTATAATTTACCTGAGTTTCTGTTTGTATTTCCTTCTGAATTGTTTTTTCATTTTTTCTTTTCGTTCTTTGTTCTTTTTTTTGCAGATTTTCTTCAATTCCTTTCTCAGTAGCTGTTTTTTGCAGCATGTTTTCTTCATTGTTCTGTCAAATAAATTCGATGTTATTATAATAAAACTACACTAACTTTGTTATACTTGATTTTATAGTATCAGTTACCTTCTCTGGTATATTTGCTCTTATTTTTGGCTGGTTTTCATCTGCTGTATTTTTTACATTTCTTCTCTTTCTTCTTTTTTCTCGATTTTGCTTCTCCTCTTCTTCTACTTGCGGTTTTCTAAGTTTTAACTTGCTGGTTTTTCCTTTCATCATCTTTGATATCGAATCAACTTGAGGTAGGTTTTCGTTTTCTGCCATTGTGTTTTCCGGTTGAATATCTATTGTAGGAAGTATTTCGGTGTTTCGATTTTCAGTTTGTTGCTCCATTTCCGCTGAAGCTGGGTTTTCTACTTCTCGAATCTGTGGTTGTTGTCTGATTTGTGGTGATTGTTCGTCGTTTGTCGATGTTTGTGGTTGTGTTGGAGATGATGATTTATTTCTGGTTGCGGCACCATTTTTTGTTGTCGATTAAAAATTCGTCAGTGAATGAGTGAAAGAACGAAGGAGGAAGACGAAGGGAATGATTCACTTGTTTTGTTTTAAATCGTAACTGGGCTTTGGGCTTGTCCTTGCAATAAAAAATTTGTGTGTGTTTCCTTATGCCTAATTATTTACATTAATTTGTCTTTTAAAAAAAAATTCCTGCTTAAAACCCAGTTAACACTTGCCCCCCAAAGTACGTCTTTTGAATGAAAGGTGTGCTTTGTTTAAGAATAAGTTCTTGTCTCCAGTCTTCCACAAATGAGCTTTTTAGCTGCTTTAGCCTTGGTGAATCATTCATTTCCTTCAGATTCTCTTGCCAATCACAAGTCGTTGCTACATCCTAAGACTCGACCCAAGTGTAATCTAAACATCACAATCATTCTAATTTCATTTGGAGTTATTACATCATATATATGTAATTAAATCACATGCTTCCAATTACACATATTTTCAGTTACATCACACATCTCCATTTACATCACATATCTTTTTATTCATAGTTGTATCATATATCAAAATCACATTATATATCAAAAATCACATCATATATCAGAATCACATTATATATCGAGATCATCCTGTGTTCATATAGGATTTATCAGTTTTATTCTATTTATAAGGAATTCAAATCCTTTTATTGAATCAAATTTGTTCTAAGGCTCGATCTCTCCTGGTCATTTAAGTTTAATGCACGATCTCTCCGGATCCTTTGATGTTTTAAGGGGATCTCTCCGGATTATTTGTTTGCTAAGTTAATGGGGGTTAAGTAAGCCAATCCGCTCACACTCCGGTGAGGAGATTTACTTCTTGCACTCCGATCATGTCTCTCCGGTCAGGACACTATGGCGTTCGATATCATACAAGTCCATCCACTCGCTCACAGGCAATGGGACTTGCACCTTGCACTTCGGTCCCGTCTCTCCGGTTGGGACTCTATAGCGTTCAAAATTAGTTGAAGGTCTATCCCAGACATCCAACTCAGAGCGTTGCAAGGTACCAATCTAGGTTTTGTGCACATCCAAGCGGCCTGAGATTATTATCCTAAGCAATTATCCCGGACATCCGACTAAGAGTGCGACTAGGAACCAATCTAGGTTTAGCACACGTCTAAGCAATATGGGATCATTATTGTCCTAAATATTCATCTCAAGCATCCGACACAGAGCATGACTAGGGACCATTTAGGATCCCGTACACGTGTAAGCGGCCTGAGGTTATTAAAGGCAGAAAAACCAGAAGGCGGAGAGTAAGGGACAAACCTGCCCCCTATTCCAATTATGGGATTCTGGTTTCGGCTCATGAGTTCTTGTATTCGTTCTCTGATTTGCTACTCTAGCTCCAACATCACCCATTCCAAGCGTTAACGGTTACCCTAGATCCAAATCTATCATGCCCCCAAGTGAAGTAGGCATTATTTCACTTTGTTTTGCTCTAACTCCAGATGCTCCAACATTGGGTTCTATTGTTGATTCTAGCATTCCCTCCAAGTATCAGTTGCTCTGGGCATGGGGGCAAGACTCCACCTTGTTCTAATCTAACTCTGGCAACTCATGTTTTGTTCCCTGGAGTTTGGTTTCTACTCCCTATAGATCTAGCTATACCTTATTGCTCCATCCTCTGGAAGAAGCTATCCATCATCCCTTGTTGCCTAGGCAAGATCTCATCTTGCATCTCCTTCATTGTCCTTTCCGTTTCTTTTCAAATCACATAGATGGGTTGATGAGAAATTGAGGACACATCTTGTTTGCCCCGGGCTTAGGTTGACTTGCCGTAACTCTAGATCTAGTATTAGGCATACTCATCTTCTCTAAATCTTAGATTCAGACTTCATATCTCGTTCAAGGTTCTCAGTGAAAGCACCAAAATGTTAACCCAAAAAATAGATCAACACCCTGGATCAAGTGTGAAAGCACCAAGGCATATAATTAGCAGCACAAATCTCAAATAAATAAAAAAATAGTAGAAGTAAGAAAAGAGAGACAGAATTTTTATAGTGGTTTGGTTGAATCTGGCCTACATCCACTTTAATCAATCTGTATTATTTTTATACTAGTTGAATCTCTCTGGATATCAACTAGATAGTCCTTAGATCTAAGTTACAATGAATTAGAATAAGTCACAACTACAAGGGTTGACTGGAGAATAACAATAACCACCTTGATGACTGTTGTGAGGGAGAAGAGAGTTGAAGAAGTGAAGGAATTCCAGTAGAGTAATGGCAACTCTCTCTCCAAAAAGATCCATCTCTAGTTGTAGGTAGGTGAGTATTTATAGGGAAGTTCAGTGGGTATTGTGCCAGAAGTCCAGGTGCAGAAGAGTCCATTTGTTACACCAAATCATCACCAAAAATTTCAAATCAATCCGAGTCATTTCTATGGTTCGCTAGCTATCCATAGAGGATGGATCGCTAGCAATCCTTAGGGGATGGATCGCTAGCTATCCATCAATTTAGCATATTTTTCTACCAGAAGCCTTTACATAGTGCCATGAAGGAGCTTGAAAAGTTTGAGGGCAATCCAACCTATCTTGATGGATAGCTAGCGATCCATCTCCTATGGGTAGTTAGCGATCCATCCCCTATGGATAACTAGCGATCCATCAATAAAGGTTGGATCACCCTCAAACTTTCCGAGCTCCTTCATGGAACTAAGTAAAGGCTTCTGGTAGAAAAATATGCTAAGTCGATGGATAGCTAACGATCCATCCCCTTAGGATAGCTAGCGATCCATCCCCTATGGATAGTTAGCGATCCATGGAAATGACTCAAATTGATTTGAGATTTTTGGTGATGACTTGGAGTAACAACTGGACTCTTTTGCACCTGGACTTCTGGCCTAATACCCACTGAAATTCCCTATAAATACTCATCCACCTCCATCTAGAGATGGATCTTTTCCAGAGAGAGAGAGCTGTCATTACTCTATTGGAATTCCTTCACTTCTTCAAATTTCTTCTGCCTCATAACAGTCATCAAGGTGGTTACTCTGATTCTCCATTTAACCCTTGTACTTATGACTTATTCTAATTCATTGTAACTTAGATCTAAGGACTAACTAGTTGATATCCAGAGAGATTAAACTAGTATAAACATAATAAAGATTGATTAAAGTGGACGTATGTCATCGTCAGCCGAACCACTATAAAAATTATGTGTCTCTTTTCTTACTTCTGCTATTTATTTGTTGTTTATCTAACATTTGTGCTGCTAATTATCTGCACTGGTGCTTTCACACTTGATCCAGGGTGTTGATATTTTTTTTGGGCTAACATTGGAGGCTTCTATCTAGATCTTTTAGGCCATCCGGTCAAGTTTTGAGTCATTATGGCTTATTCTGAACGCCCAAACTCCTTTTGTATTCTGTTGGATTAAAAACCCGGTTAACACCAGCGATTCATACCTTTTTTTTTCTTCCCATCACTTCTATTTTGATGGAAACATAGGAATTTTCCTATTATAACCAGGGTGAACTTTTCCTTCTAGTTCTTCCAGTACTCGGTGGTTGCAGGGTTAGCATCCATCTTATTCATCAAAGCATTTTTGTTATCCATTTCTTCTGGTTCAACTTCTACGGCATTTATCCAAATCCCCCTATTTCTTATTCGCAAAGGATCCTAGTATTGGCCGTTGATTATTAAATTCTACTTGGTGAGTATTCCTTTCATCACCGCCAGCCACAGCTCCTAATGACCTTCCAGATCTCCGCGGTGCCATGATTTTGTATTAGAAATCTTTGAAGATCTTTAAACAAGTTTTCTGGATTTAACTTCTGGATCATTCCAATCCAAAGAAGAGAGCTAAATATAAGCCTAGGTTCAGCTCTCTCAATGAAATCACCAAAATGTTGACGCAAAAAGTGCCACAGCTCCCAAGATATGACCTATCGTAGGTCTAGATCTAGCAGAAATAACAGAGAAGTGCAAAACAACGTAAGAAGGTAGAAAGACACAAAAAATTTATAGTACTATGGCCTATGTCCACTTTATTGTTTTATTGATTATGGATTTGAGAGAGATTTAGAGTCACTATTACAAGGGATAAATAGATTCTTAAGTCTAAAACTGCCACTAATATCTACCTAGGTGACTATTGTGAGGGAGAGAAAGGAGACAACGAAAGAGCACAGTCTAAGATCCAAGATCCTTCTTTGGTTGCTATAGCGCTGATATTTATAGGGAAACAGCTCTACAAATCTACAGGGTCGAATTGTATAAGGTCCAGATGCAAGCTTAGAAGCCACAAGGAAGCATGCAAACCAATTGTCAAAATGACCTTATAGACTGAGAGGCTCCTCTCGGTATCGAGACCTTTTCCTTAATGAAAAGTTGTGCTTTTCACTTGCCTTACTCTCCTATCTTGGACTTAGCATTTTCAAAACTATTTTCCATAGACTTTGAGTTGATTCTAATGATTCTCTCTATTATCCACAAAATCGTCTTAAGAGTAAAAGTATGGAAAAAATAGCTATAGTACGAAAGTTGGTTCCTTCCATAAGCGTCGAAGGAGATTCTTCCGTCATGTTTGAAGAGATGCTTCCGTAAGCATCAAAGGAGATGCCTCCACATGAATCATTTCTTTACCAAAGCCATCCCCTTTTGCAAGTGTTGAAATATTCCCTTCCACGAGTGTTACCAAAGTCTTCCATGCCGCAATCATTAAACCTTCGAAACAGTCATCCTTCCATAAGCAAGTATCGTTCTTCCATCACACTCCCTACAAGCCCTCTGCAATTCTACAAAGAATATTCCGCCTGTAGCACCGCCATGGCCCAACAACAATGAAGGGAATCAACATGCCTTCAATAGCATAGAGCTGCATCAGCTCCCTTCTGCTTCTCAAAAGAGTTCCTTCCGGCGGTGTCTAAAGCACCCAGTTCACATATAAAAGTGACATTGAAGGGATACTTAGCCAATATCCTTAAAGACAATGCTTCTGATAGTGACGGGAGCATCCATTTAAGTGTGGTGGGAGAATTATACAGGAAGAATAAAGACAATTCAGCACCAACATTAGTAGAACGAAAGGATTGTTGCCGACGATGATTGAGGTGGAGCTAGAAGAATGCCGAAAGGTTATAAAGGCATTCCTTGCGACGATGAAAGAGAAATGGAGGTGGAAAGACCTGGACCCGCATCTATAATAGGACCTTAGGGGTCACGTTTTGGGAGATTTTCCTGTAACGACCCCGAATTTTAATTACATTTAAATTGATAATTAAAAGAATTTTTGAATTTAAAAATAGTAAATAAATTGATTAAAGTGATGCGAGTTTCCCCGGATTCAAATATATTCTGTATAAATCATTATAATTTAAAATATTATATATATATGTATATATGTGAATATATATATATATATATTTGGGTATATATGAGTCAATTTGGAATTTTAAATATATGTTTATATGTTTGGATAAAATTTAATAACAAATTAAACTCTAGAAATTCACTTAGATTACCAAATGAATATAAGAATAATTAGTATTAAATTTAGAAATAAATAATGAAGATAGAAATAAATATAAGTATAAAAATACATAAAATTAAATTATAGAAAATATATATATAGTAAACAAATTGTTAAAGTAAACAATATATTCATTTATATTACAAAATTATAAATTATAAAACAAAATAAAATAAATACATTTAATAAATTAGCACAACATGTTAAAATATAGATAGATACACATAGATAAAATTTAACAACATATTGGAATAGAGATTTATTTACATTATAAAGTAATAAACAAACAAAGTATGAAAACTTTAGTACACCATACTATATCACATCAGCCGAGACAAACAATGCAAGGCAAGTGGTGAGAACATAAACAAAAGAAAAATATATACATTGTGCAAACAAAATATCTTCAAGTATGGTATATGTGTATATTGTACAAAGCAATTAATGCTGGGATCTTTAGCCACCACAACAATATCATATCAGTACATGATATCAGCCACCCTATAGAAAATCATCAGCCGAGATCTTGTTTGATAAAACAAAGAAAATATATATCTCTGCTTTGTATTGTACTAAACAAATAAACATCAACTTGTACAAATACTATCACCCTATACAAAATATATTTACCTGTGTACTTCCTTTATGCATCACCTCCTCACATCAATTTGTTCAATTCTAAACTATGAAAAGAAAAGAAAAACTAAAGTAAATATCACTCAGTTACTTCAACTTAAAAAACAAAGCAAATCAATTGAACTAGAGATCAAAGAAGAAATGGGTTCAGCAAAGAAACTCAAACTCTATTTCTTTTTCTCTGGAAACTAAGGCGAGTAACTTCATTTTTTTAAAATGCTTAAGTGTATGGTTGCTTGATTTATGTCTGAAATAAATTGTATTTGTTTTTGGAGCGACACGGTTGTGTAGCGTGGAACTACACAGCCGGTTAGATATCATATAAATAGGTAAATAGCGCGATCAACAAGCCCGATCGCTGGCCAGAAAGTAGTAAGATACAGCAAGCTAGTCATTGGGAGACAGAGTTTTATATACAAAATACATATTGCGAACAACAGGAATGAAAAAAGACTATACCTATATCGCGGTTAGTGATGCCCTCGATGTCTGCCAGGAGGAACTGCTGAAGTGCTGCCCGAGGATTCTGCTGGTGAAGAGCTGGGGTTTGGCAATCTTAGCCTGAACGGCGTAGAGAAGCTGTGACCTGATACAGATGAGAAGTAGTGAATACTACGTCTACAAGTTCCTTCGAAGTTGGATATGGGCTTGCAGAATACACGTGCATTTCGCTTGGCCCAAATGCACCAACTGAATATAGCTACTATGAGATCTAGGTGATAGTTGGGGGGGTTATACTGCCAGTGGTCGAAAAACGAGTTGAATGTGGGAATGTGTCCAAGAATGTGAACAGTCGTCGCAGCCCAGACCCTGACAGCAAAATCGCATTCAAAGAAAAGATGCTGTAAACTTTCTGTTGTGGTAGAGCATAAGACACAGCAGGGGTCGACTACGATGTTGTGGCGAAGGAGCATGTCTCTTGTGTTGATTCGCCCGTGGATAAGGCACCATTGCAGGAAAGCGAAGCGGGGCTGGATCCGACACTTCCAAAGTCTGGGGAAGGTGAAGAGGCGTCCGGGGTTGTTCAGGAGAGCGTAGTAGGAGGCAACTGAGAAGCCGGTTGTAGGGTTGGGGGCCCAGGTAAAGGAGTCAGGTCGGGGGGTGAGATGGATGTTACGGAGGATAGAGGTGGCAAGGTGAAGCTCGGTGAGGGTGTGGAGGTCGAAGTAGGAGGTAGGGAGAAGCTGAACTGGGCCCGAAATAGAAATGTCCAGGGTGGAAGCGAAGATGTTAGCTGTATGAGAGAAGAGGTTGGGAAGGATGGAGGAGAGGGGAAGCTGGTTATGCCATGTATCCAGCCAGAAGAGGCAATTAGCCCCATTTCCCAGGTTGACGTGGAAGAGCCGTTTGACGCGTGGTAGGGTTGATACGACTCTAGACCAGAAGGGTGATGGTTTGATTCCGGTTGGGGCATGGAGGGCAAGATGAGGGTTTGAGTAATAGTGGAGAGAGGAAATCCAAGATTTCCAAAGAAAGGAGCTGGGGGTTAGGAACCGCCAGAGCCATTTAGCGAGGAGCGCGATGTTGAAGTCATGAAGGTTAACGATTCCAAGGCCGCCGTTTCTCGAGTGCAGGCAAGCGGTCGGCCAGTTCACGAGTCTCTTTATATTACTACCATTCCAAAGAAAGGAACTTCTGATCGAGTCAATTTTTTTGATTACCCAGGAAGGGAGCTTGTACAGCGACATCCAGTATGTGGGAATTGCTGAGAGGACAGATTTAACAAGGACTAGGCGCCCTGCTGAGGACAAGGAGTGAGCTTTCTATGACTGGAGTCTATTTTCGATTTTGGCGATGAGGGGGAGCCAATCAGATCTGTGTAATTTGGTTGGACGGATTGGGACACCGAGGTAGGAGATGGGGAAGTGTGCGATCTTGCAGTTGAGCAGGCTGGAGCAGGTTTGCCCGAGATGGTCAGTGTTTCCGAGCATGATGATGGAGCTTTTACTAAAGTTGATGGACAGGCCGGATATGAGTTCGAATGAGTATAGAGCTACTTTGAGGCAGTGAATGTGGTTGATCATAGGTGATGCGAATAGAATGGTGTCGTCGGCGAATTAAAGGTTGGATATGACTAGGTTTGAATTGGGGAGTTTGATGCCCTGAAAGATGTTGTTCGAGATTTCTGACTTGATCATACGGTTGAACACATCAGCCACCAGGACGAAAAGCAAGGGGGAAAGTGGGTCTCCTTGTCGCAGTCCACGGGCCGATTTGATTAGACCTCCCGAGGCCCCATTAATGACTATCGAGGACATGCTAGAGTTGAGAATAGAGTATATCCAGTTGCACCATTTTGTGGGGAAGCCTCTGTGTTCCATGAGCTCCAAGATGAATTGCCAGTTGACTGAGTCAAAAGCTTTTGAGTAGTCTAGTTTGAGTAGCATGCCTGGTGTTGAAGTAGAGTAGCAGAAGGATATGACCTCTTGGGTCGTTGCTACGCAGTCCATGATGTTTCGGCCCAAGATGAATGCGGATTGCTCAATTCCAATTAGAGCGGCTATGAAGGTTTGAAGGCGGTTGGCCAGGACTTTGGTTATGATCTTGAAGGTTGTGTTTAGGAGACTAATAGGACGAAAGGACGAAAGGGAGGTGGCGCCGGGGGATTTTGGGAGGAGGATGATATTTGCATAATTGATGCGGGCCACGGATGATGGGTCGGCATGAAATTCAAAGCACATTTCGATGATATCGTGTTTGATTGTTTCCCAGTAGTGTTTGAAGAAAAGAGGCCCGAAACCATCCGGGCCAGGAGCCTTGTCATCAGACATGCTTTTAAGCGCTGCCCAAATTTCTGCTTCAGTGAAAGGGTGGTCAAGGGGGATGGGAAGGTTCTCCGGGTAGAGCAGCTTCCGGTCAATTGGAGGAAGAGGGGGGTGGTGATTGCCCAGAATGGTTCGGTAGTAGTCGGTGAAAAGTTTAAGGATGACTGAATGGTCAGAGGTGGTGTTGTTGTCGTGGGTAATTTCAGGAATAAAAGTGGATCTACGTCTGCCATTGGCGAGTCGGTGGAAGTAAGCAGTGTTCTTATCACCATCTTCAATCCATTTCGCTTTAGAACGTTGTTTCCAACCTATTTCTTCTTGCAGTGACAATCTGTCTAGGTCAGCTTCCAGTTCTCCCAGGCGAGATCGGTCCAAATCGGAAAGAGGAGAGGATTCTTCCAGGATATTTAGGTCCAGAATCTCATCTTGGATGGCGGAAATGCACGAGCGGATGGAGCCCCAAACTGATTTGGCCCAGGGTTTGATAATTTTTCGTAGGGAACGGAGCTTGGAGACGACTCTGACAGTGGCTGATTGGATGGGGGAAGGCTGAGACCAGATTTCTTTGATGAAGTTATCGAATGATGGCTCAAGGAGCCAGAGGCGTTCAAACCTGAAAGGTCTGATATGACTAGTGAGGGATCCTGTGTCTAGGAGGAGAGGGAAGTGGTCGGAAATAACTGTGGCTAGACCCGAGACACTGGAGAGGGGGTGTAAGTCCTCCCAGGCTGGGTTGAAGAGGAAGCGGTCCAATTTAGCTAGTGAGGGATCTGATCTGCGATTAGACCAAGTGTAGAGGCGGTTGCTGATGGGTGGGTCTATTAGGGAGCAAAGATTGATGAATTGGTTGAAGGCTTCGGAGTCTTGGGATAGATTGCCTGAGTTCCTTTCAGTTGGGGATTTGGTGGTGTTGCAATCGCCTCCGACCACCCAGGGGCCATTAATATGAGAGGAGAAGGTGAGACAGTTCGACCAGAGTTCATTTCGATCTGGAGGGTTTTGTGGGCTATAGATATTGGAGAAGAAGAAGATAATTCCAGTCTGTAGATGTCGAAGGGCTACGTGTAAGGCTGAAGTGTGGTAGAAGGTTTGGCAGTGGGACCACACGGTTTCATTCCAGGCTGTCAAAATACCTCCGCTTGAACCTACAGCATTTATGTGGGCCCACCCAGTTAGGAAAGGCCCACCGATCTGTCTGAACATGTTGGGGGTTGGGTCTGACAGTTTGGATTCTTGCAGGAAAAGGATATCTACTTTTTGTGGGGATATGACAAGGCTAACAGAATGTCTTTTACTGGGGTCCCCCAACCCCCGTGTATTCCAGGATATTAGCTTCATTGGGAGAACGATAGGCGCTCCGATTCTAGTGCCTGCATGGAGATGTAGTGTTCTCCATGCAAGTTCACTCCCATGCAACATGCCATTTTCTTATTTAAGCTTTTATTAAGAGAGGAAAATACTACATGTTTAAAGAAACTACCAGGATGGGATGCTGCTCTGTCCAGTCTGGAGCTACGGCGCACAGCTGTTGGGGTGATGGGCTGGGACCACTGAGCGGCCGCTGGAGTGGCTGACTGAGGCTCTTAACCCGTCCTTGGGTGAGCTGTTTGGCTAAGTTATGCTGGGCTAGGGACGGGGAATTGATGAACGGGAGAGGGTGGGTCAGCTTGGGGGGAGGAATTATGGATCTGCACTGGGAGTGATTGGGTATCAGTTTGAGGGGTCTGATTATGAGGAGGATGCGATGGGGCAGCTGAAACAGGAGGGGTTGGGATCTGTTGGAAGAGCGGGGATGAGAGTTCCAAGTCAGAGAATGGGTCCCACCTATGTTCTAGGACTGGCCATGGATCCCAGCCCCTTGGACCCACCACTTCGAATGACTGGTCATAGAGTTGGCCAGGCGCCGGTGGTGAGCCGGAGTAGATTGGGGAGTAATTCAAGACGTCGAATCTGTCTTCTGACTCTAGGCCTTCGATTGGGATGTGGTGTTCGAATAGGGGGAAGTGTCTTTCGTAGTCAAAACCCAGCAGGTGGTTCTCCGGGCGCCTGTTAGGGTGTTCGTGCTCCCATCTTTCGATGCGTAGGAGGTATTCTTTGTTGTTGAGGACGATGACAAAGGACGATGGAGAGATGATGCCACTGTAGAACTGTATTCGAACGTATAAAAAACGGTGGTCGAGTTCTGCCCATTCGCAGTCATCCTGGGCCAGGAATCTACCCACTGGCTTAACTGCTTCAGTGATGGCTTCAGAGTTGGATCGTAGGAGCTCTGGGAAACCTGAGATTCGCGTCCATGAAGGCGGTTCTAAGGACGGCGCAGGACGGTCGAGCTCGGACCAAGGTTGGAATTGCACGGTTCCTCCGGCCCTAGAGATGGTCGAACGCTGGAGAATTTGGTCTCTGGTTGAGAAAGTGGGGCAGTAGAAGATGAAGCTGAAGTCGGACTGAATCCAGAGTGGCCATTCTCTATGTTGGAATGTGGAGGATAGAGTATGGTGAAGAGAGTCTATGGACCAAGTGCCAGAGATGATGTTTGCAATGAGGAGCAGTTCTGTGTTCGCCATTGAGAAAGTTTTGGGGTTCAAGAAAGTGTTATGATGTTGCTTCAGGGATTGGGGCAGACTATGTGTAGCTACAAGGGATGTGAAGTGCATTGGGGAGCTGAAAGGTTTCGTTTGAGCTGAGTGTGGATGTGATTTTGGGGCCCAGCGAGCAGAGGTGGATTTGTCTTTATTGGGAGAGGAAGGGACTTTACTAGTTTTACGAGCCAGAGACTGATTAGGGATTTTCTCGGGACAGTGAGATTGAGGATGCCCAAAAAATCCGCACTTATAGCATATCTTTGCGTCCCGACAAAGCTGCGCCACGTGTCTAAGACCAGCACATCGAAGGCAACGGTTTTCCTGTTTCAGAAATTCAACCGTTTGGCGAACGTTTTTGAAAGGCGGCAAGGGGTGGCGCCTCTTGGCCGGAGGATTGGGCAGGAGGGGGGAGCGAGGTGCAGAACCCGCTACCTAGGCATAAGACTTGGCGGTGGGAATCTCGATACAGAGAGGCTTGTTTGGTCCGGGTGGAGGAAGAGGGGTTCGGGATGGGATTGCTTCCTGGTTGCGGGCGGCAGCGGAGGAGGGAGGGGGGATGGGTCATTCAGGGCGGAGTTGTATTTGCTGGGGACGAAGGAGATCGGGGGTACAGGGTGGGAAGAGGGCTCCATTAAAGAAATGGATTTATGCTTATTAATTGATAATTGTTTTGCATAAATGTTGTTACTCATACATATATTGTTGAATTTCTATGTAGGGTGAATGCATGTTTGTATAACCTGTAAGTCACCTCTGTTCAAAATTTGCAAACTCAATTTATAATTCAAAAAATTATTTTCTCTTGATCCAAGCAAAATCTGGATTCATGATTTAAATAAAACTTGATTTTTTTATCATAAGATTTAATTCCAAATTATATTTAAGTTAAAACAACTTAAGCATGACTCTGGAAATCAAGAAATCAGAGCGAAACTCTAAATAAGTCAAAAATTCCACTTCTTATTTTACGACTTCAGGTATATAGACTGAATTCTCATACTTCAACTTGATTTTTAAGGCAAAAATCATGATTTTTAGATGCAAGGGTCGAGGGCAGTTCTTGGTTGAACGGAAATTGCATTTCGACCAAATTCTGGTGATCGAGTTGATTAGAATGTTTGAGGTTCTTTCTGGTGGTAGTGGAGTGATCAGAGGGGTGGCAAAAATGCCAGGAGGATGATCAGGGCTCGGTGGTGGCGATAGGAGGTTGATGAAGTCTGTTAACCTAGTTTTGGCTGGTCTGGGAATTGTGATCATCCCGAAGTCTAGGGATGATCGAGTTTGACAAAACTCTGGGGAATGGAAGCTGGAGTGAAGGAGAAGCCATGGTCGGTGGTGATAGTTCTCTGGTGATCGGAGAGGCGAGTTCGAGCCATTGACAGGTTTTGGGATCTAGTTGTAATATTGGTTCCAAGTTTTGGGTTTGGAGCTAAATCTCGATTTCGGGTTTCTTTGGTAGGAGATGTTGGTCGATATTTGGTCTGGGGTTGATCGCTGATGTGAGGAAGGTATGGATGATGGCCGGAGTTGATCGGAGTCACGGTGCAAGTGCACCGTGCACTTTTGTATCTGGTAAACTTTTGGGTTGAGTTCTGGAGTGAGGCTCGAGTTTTCTCGAGCAATTCGGGTACCAGACTCGAAGTAAATGAGGTTCTGACTCGAAGGAGAAGTATGTTGCCTCGGGTATTTTGTTAGCTACAGGTTTTTACAGAAACCTGTTACCCAGTTTTGATTTTTTTTTAATAAATTTCAAAACTCTGTTTAAATGAAAAGTAGGGTTTTAAAATTGAAGTTTAAATATGATTCGAGTTAGATTTGAATCTCTGTTTTAAAGATAAAATGAAGTTTTTAAATTTAAATTGTTTTAACTACTTAAAAATGGTTAAATAGTTGAACTCTAAAAAAATGAAGTTTTAAATGTAAGAAAAGCTTAAAATCTAAGTTTAATCTGGAATCAAAATTTAATATGTGTTTCAGTTTTGAAATAAATGGAAGTCTTTAACTATAAAATGATTTAAACAATTTTGATTGTTAAAGTGTATTTTAAAATTGATTTGAAATTAAAATGAAATTGGGTAAATGATTAGAATAAGGGTAATTTAACTTTAATTAATTAAAAATCTTAAGTGTTTTGACTAATTTAATTACCTACATTTCATTTAAATGGGATTTAAATGATAAATAAGGAATTTAATTAAGAGTCAATCAATTAAAAGGATAATTTCATTAATTAAGAATTAATGATTAATGGTAAATTAACTTATGATTGAAAGATAATTAATTAAGGTAAATAAGGATTCATTTCAAAGCTCGAATTTGAATAGAAATTTAAAAGTAAAATTGAAATCAATGATTTCAAACATATTGTGGAAAATAATTAAATCATAAATATGATGAGTTTCACTTTAAGTAATGAAGATTAATTATTTATAATTCATTAATGAATGAATTCTTAATGGTTAGTTACTCTATGATCAATAATGGTTAATATTAGTGAATTTCTTTAGAAAAGCAATTAAAGAAATTTAATAGTTGATGTAGGTCATTAACTAAGATTATTTAAATAAATAATCAATGTGATTAATTTTAATGATAAATTTAGATGAATTAATTTAATAATAATCATTTGTGGAATTGTTAAGTATCATTAATTAAGTTTAATTAATCGAGAAAAAATCAGTTGACAATTTGGAAAATATAATTACTTGGAGAAGTAATTAATAGATAATTACTGGATGTAATAAATGAAATGATGATTAGAAATTTGAGTATAATTATGTGTTAACAATTAAAGAATTAATTAATAATTGTAATTAATTAAGATTAAAGGTTGATTGATTCATTAATTAAGATTGATTAGTTATTAACTTAAGACTAACTAATAAATTTGAAAGGGGAATTTATTTCAGATAATTTAATAATTAAAGATTAATTGATTCATTGATTTAAAATGATTAGTTAATAATTAAGGGTTAACTAATAAATTTGAAAAGAAGATTTATTTCAAATAATTTGTAACTAATGATTTAAACTAGAATTTTGACCTCGGAAATTTTGAAAGGGATTTCAAATGGAATTAAACAAAGTTTTGGGAATTAAACTTTGTGGAAATGTTGGAAATGTTTTCAAAAGCATTTGGAAGTTTGGGGTATTCATTTGGAAAAATATTTTGAGATGGGAATTGCTTTGAGAAGAATTTCAGAAGTAAAGAGCATTGAACTCACTTCAGTCGCTGGGAAATAATCCTGATGATGCTGGCCACATCATCAGAATTCATTTTCGAGTTTCTAAAAGTGATGGATTGCTTCCAGGGTGATTGGTTAAGATATTTGTTTATACTTGTTTATATACAAGTTTTTTTTTAACAATTTTAAAGGGGAAAATTGTTTTGGTAAAAGCAGATTGTTTTGGAATTTGGTATTTGATTTGGTTATCAAATGGAAATGTGTTGATTTATATTTCAAATTGGTTTTGAAATAAATCCGGGTAAATTGAATTTTGGAAATTCTATTTTAAAATAAAAATGTGAAAGTTGAAATGATTCAACTATATAACTTATAAAGGAAAGTTGATTTAAAGAAGAATTGAGTATATATGGAATGTAAATTTACTTTGAATAAATGAGGGTGAATGGAATATATCTGGATTTAACTTATGATAAGTTAAATAAAATTAAGGATTTGAAATTGAATTAAATCTAAATGAATTGGAATTAAAGGGAAGTTGATATAAAGGTGAAGTGTAAATGCTTATGATTGTGCAAATGAATTCATATTCTTAAGCTATTAAGTGTTAAAATTTGACATTGTGATTATAAAATGTGGATTGGTTTGAAATGAGCAATATAAACTTACAAGTAAATAAGTTGGAGAACTTGAGAATGGAAGATTTGATTTTAACTCAAGTAAAATGGGATTATAATCACAAATGGAAATAATAAATGGAATGGTGAATTCGAACTTAATTTTAAATGGAATGCAAAGTAAGGTGAAACAATTATAAAATATAAAAGAGGTAAGTGAACTGAAGTTAGTAAATAAGTTGAACTTGGATATGGAGAATTAAGATTAAATTGAATTTGGTTTAACTTCGACTAAGATGAAATTAAGCTGAATATTAAAATTTCTGTTGTGTTATGAATAAGAATGAATGTAATTAAATTCTTATTTAAAGTAGTAAAGGAAATGGTTTAAATTCAGGTGGGCTAAGTAAAATTTAGATGAACTTGAATAAATTCTGGAAAGGAATTAAATTGAAAATGCATATATAATCTAGTTAACCTTGAATTAAATTTGGATAAGAATTTAATTAAATGGAAATTTAATTTAGTTGAAGTGATGTTGAATGGAGTAAATGCTTACTCAATTAAATCCAAAATGATTGTTTGGAAATAAATCTTGTGTAAGCTAAATTAAATGGAATTTGTATTGCAATAAATAGAATTTTGATAGTTTGATTAAAATGTGAAGGTAAATAAAACGCCTGATTTGGATTGGGGTTTAATTTTGATGATAAATGTTGAGAGTGTGAATGAATAATGGAATTAGCTTATAATAGTGATGGTTTGAATTGTAAAGAAAATTCAAATGAGTGAAATAATTTAAATGGTCTCTTTGTTAATAAAATAAATTTGTACGTGGATGAGATAAATAAACAAAGAGCATTCTAATTTGTTAATGAATTGAAAATTGATTTAGTGGGAATCAAATGGAAATCAAATGAAATTGATATAAGAAGATAATGAAACTATTGTGAAAGAACTTAAGCGAACTGAATTTTAATTGTGGTCGAGCTTTATAATGTAATCTTGAATGAAATTTGTTAGCAACTAAAATGGAAATGTTTGGATAATTGTATTAATTAATTATTGAGATGTTATAATTTGAACTAAAATGTTAATCTTGAAGTGAGAATAAGAAATTGAATTAAAGATAGCGATTGAATAAGCATGCTTGGATTGTGAACCATGCGAAATGGAATAAAATGAATATGAATCTAAATTGGAATTTATTTTAAATGGTTATAAGCCTAAGTGGCAATTATTTTTGTTGAAGGACATGAAATTAGCATGTATTCGAAATTAAATTGTTTAACAAGCAATGGAATGAGTTTTGCATAAGTTAAACTGGATTGGAATCTGATTTAAAGAATTAGTATATGAATTCAAGTGAATTGGTTAAGAATAGCAAATGAAATTGATTTTGGATCAATTGGAATAAATTGTCGTTTAATAAATAATGTTTGCATATGAATGGAAATGGATTATAAAGGAAATACAAATACTTCAAATTAAAATAAGAATTGGTTGGTGAATCAATTTGGAATTGAAAAAGAAAAGATCGACGTTGTAAAGCACATGTTAACCATATGTTAAATAGAAATGAATTGGAAGAGATAAATTTGGATTGTATGTAGTGAACTTGAATTTAAATCATTCAAGTGGAATAAAAATGAAGTTTGGGTTTGTAAAGAGGATTGAAATGATGTCGAAATTTGTGAAATTGTTTATAAAGAAGGTTGACATTGTTAATGATGAAATTTGCTTGGTTTGGTTATGAAATGGATATGTTTGGCTTGCATTTACATTGGAAATGTTATTAAGATGCTCATATCATTGAAACTGATGAGTTTGTTGAGTTTAGTACAGGTGCGGGAGGCGTTCGAGAGAGTTGGAGCGCGTATATACGAGATATTAGCCGCTTGCTTTTAAAAATTTGTTAAAAGGTACGCCTACGCAAATATAATTGGGAAATGATATATGTTTTGTGATATATTTTGGTTTCCGGCCGTGTGAGCCGATGTATATATATTTGTGTATCCTGCGATATCGCAGAAGCTCCTCCGTGCAAAGAAGACTCCGCCAAAATTTTCCAAAAATTTTGGGAGTTAGAAATTTTTGGGGTTTTTGGGAAAATTTATTAATAAGTAAAGTTATTTTGAAAGCGAGTGTTAAAATAAAGGCTTTAGAGTAAAGAAAGCAAATGGTTTTGAATTGGAGCTGAAACTTTTTAGGAAAGTGAATATAAGCTTTAACTAAGCAAATTGGGTAAGTAAATGAGTTGGGAAGTATATTTCTACCTTAGCAAATTTCGGGGACGAAATTTTTATAAGGGGGAAGGAATGTAACATCCCGTATTTTTAAGCTATTGAATTTGAACATTTAATTCGTTTTAAATGTTCAATGTGGGTCCTTAATTGATTTTGAAATGAATGGATTCGGGTTCAATCAATGAAATAAGCTATAAATTTTAATTATAGCAATTCTGGTTGAATTTGATTAATGGAAAAATAATAATTTAATATTCGAAATTGGGATAAAAGGTGAATTTGGGGTAAATGATTATAAAATGGTGTTTAAATGTATTTTTAGGTTCGATTGGTTATAAATAATATTGTTGGATTTTTAGATGAATTTAAAAGTCGACAAGTTATTATTTGGAATTTTATATTAATTTAAAAATGAATTTAATATTATTAAAATGCAATTTAATCAGATTTGAGTCTGGGATGAGCCAGAATGATTTTTAATGTTGCTATAAATTTTATATGATTTATTGTTAAGTTAATAAAATTTTAAAGGTGAAATTTGAAGCGTTTTCGACGATTTTCAGAAATCGCCTGATTTAAATAGACGAGTTAAAATAGCCTTCCGGGGCACAGTCTCGGAATTCGATGAAACCAGTTTCATTGGATCCGTAATAGTTAATTATTATCGGATTTCAATTTTCGTAGCAATCGGAGTTGCCGTTTGACCGTGGCAGCTCGAAACGCATCGAAATCGATTTAATCGATTTAATTTTAAATTGATCGTTTAATTCCGTATCTCGCTCATACGATCAAATTAACTTTCGAAACTTGTTCCATTGTGTCCGGAACGCAGAAAAACCCCAGGATAGCCTGTCGGAACGCGTGGTTTGGAGGTCGTTTGCGTAAACTGTTGATTTGAGAAATTATATTAATTTAATAATATTAAAACAATTATATATAAACTATTTTCTCTAAACCCTAATCATTCTCAGTAGCCGCCGCTTATAGTATTCAATGGCCGAAAAACGTCTACCTTCCCCTCAAATTTGCGATCAATCCACCAAGCAATCGCGAAAATTTCCAACTAGAGAGTCGTAGAGGGGAACGAGAGCTACGCGATGTACGGTGGTGATGGGTTTTGGCGAAGCGTAGAGGGGACGAAGGGGGCGCGTTTGCTGGGTGTTCGCGCACGAATCGCGTGGTGTATGAACCGCCGAGTTCAACGTGGCTGGGGCCGTGGGTGGTGTTCGCGGGGGTCTTCCAAGTGGTGGTTCCCGATCGAGTTGAAATGCGATGTAGGCGGCGCGGTTTCGAACCCTAACGGCAACGTTGATGGGGTTGTTTAGGCTGTAGTGTCGCGTGATGAAGATGAAGGGGGGGAGATGCGGTGCGGCCTTGATCTTTGCCTTCCAGATCTACGGCTGATGATTTTTGGGGTATAATGTTATTTAATAATAAAAAGGATATTGTTTAAAATTATATACAGAACTTTATAAAATCATAACGAGTTCATACGTACTCAGATTCGGACGAAACTGGTAGCGTTGGAATCGCAGAGACGAGTACTACGCAGTGGTGTAATTCTGAATTCATTCTGGGCAAGTAGGAATTTGGGGTTAAATCGGACGTCGTTCGGTTTAATTCAAAATTTCGAACGCTCGTCGAAAATTCAAGGTGAGTTATTCTCACTCACATCTGGATGCTAGACATTATAAATAATTGATATTTAAATATCTGTATGGTTGATTGTCTATATTTGTGTTTATCTGTCTGGATTGATACTTATATTGTGATGTGCTAATATCTGTGATGCAGGGAGAAACAGGTTGGAGGGATCCAACTGGATTCCTCACAATGTAGCAATTATTTTATAATTGATAGTGATACCTGTTTATATGATGTTATTGATAAATCTGGAAATTTAGTTGTTCTGTGACATTGTGGTATAAATTATAATCACAGAACTTAATTATAAATGGATAAATTGTGTTTTTACGAAATAAAATGAATTGTTAAATTTAGAATTTCAAAGAATAAAATTTGAAATCGGATTTGAAAAGAAAAATGTAAATTGGGTCAAATTGGGATTTTGAATATAATGGGAAGTTTATAAAATGGGTAATGGGAAGTATAGTTTTCTGGAGATTAAATTTATGAAATTATAAATTGTTTAAATTAACGATGCTTATTTTAATAATGACTAATGTTATCTGGAAATTAAAAATATGTTAAAATGGAGTTTCCGACTATAAATTAACAAGTTCAAATGAAAAATAGAATGTTTTGAAATGCCGTATTTCATTGGAATTTAATTAAGTGAATTGGAAATTTGGCTTCCATTGGAAATTCGCCAAAATGTTTAATTTAAAATGTTTTAAACTATGATTTAAAAATGAATTTCCGGATATGGGAAATTGGGTGTGAACTTCGGATGAAGTTATAGTTAAATATGGGATTTGGGATTTATGTTGTAAAACATAATTGACTTGAAATAAATCAGTGGATTTATATGAAAGAGTACTTTGGAATGTTTAGAAACGGGAAAGTGTTTCCCTGGGAAAACCAAGTAAATGTTTATAAAAAGATTTTATTTAACTAAGGTTAAGTTTTAAATCGTTTTAAAAGTATTTTTAAGAAATCGTTATTTTTAAAGAAATAAATTAATAATTTTTAATACCGTAATTATTAGCAATTATTTTTACAAATGGATTTATTTAAAAGTTGGTTTTAGCTTAAGTTGTTAAAATTAGCATTTTTTTCTTCTTATAACGCTATTTTGAATTTAGTTAAACTAAAACCCTTATTTTTAAAATCAAAGTTTATGTGTTAATGACTAGTTTTCTTCACATATTTTAAATTTATATTTTGAGTTAATAAATAGAAGTAATTTTCATATTTTAAAGTATATTTCAGTATAAAGTATTTTTAACTGTTTTAAATGCAAATTGTTTTATACTTGGTTATTCCCGATGGGAATAAAGGGTAAAAGATTTACCTTGTAAAGGAAGAATGGAAAATTGTTTCAAACGAGTTTTGAAAATGTGAAAATATATCTTTGAAAGATATTAGAAGAAAATAAATAATATGGAGATTATTTATTGTGTGATGGATGTGTATGGATGTTTGTGAACATTAATTGATAGTTAAATCACCGACTATCAATATTGGCCAAATGCACTGATCGTTTCGAAGAGACCGGGATCGAGTTTCCGTATACCGGGATTCTAGGTCTGGAGACTCGAATACCACTTCGATCCGGTTTGTACGTTTCGTGTAACGTGTTCGGAGTCGAAGATGGAGCTATGAAGAGCAAGGGCTAGTCGCTACTAATCCTGAGGATATCTCCAAAATGGATGTAGTAGGAGTAGTGCCTTCGGTTCCGTTCGGACCCGGGACGGACTTGTATGGACGAATGCTTTCGTGACATCGTCAGGTGGACGATGGGCATTCAAAGTGAAATGTTCTGTAAAGGTAACGCTAAGCCTCAAGCCTCATCAACCGGGAATGACTGAAAATCAGGGGATATGCAGCAAGGCTTCGTGGGTAGCCCCCACTTGAGAGTAATGTCATCCCTGTCTAGATGTCCCTTTTATTTCGGCTTAGTGGTGCGGTTGCTGATCACAACCGTGGGGTGATTTTACTTGGAATTGTCCAGTAAGGGATGATTCCGGCCTTGTGTTGCAGGGGAGCGGGCGTACTCCTCGGTACTGTGATCTAGGCCACGTACTGTGACAGGTGGTACCCCAGTGCCTAGTCATTCGTTGGAAATCCATTCTCCCTACGTGCCTTGTACGAGTTTTGTTTGTATTACCCACGTTGTGGCTAGTATGCCGGAATTTAATAGATGTAACAATTTCGGCTATTTTATAAGTATTTGTATATAGACACTATTATAATATCAGAGGATTTTTTTATAAAAAGTGTTTTAGCTATCGTAAGGTAAAAACCCGACATGTTTATTTGTGGCGTGGTCTTACGAGATGCTTTTGTTTTCAAAGGATTTTTGAAACTTTAAAAATCAGTTTGGATGTATTTATGATGCGCTGGTATTCCAGACTGACTCGGGTGTTATTTTATTATAATGCTCGGGTCAGACCGAGTATATTTTAGGATAGGTTGCTATGGAGCTCAGGAGAGGAGCTGGAGTCCGAGACGTATTTCTCGTACTTGTATTATTCCGCTGCTGTGATTGTTGAGATTGTTTGACTGGTTATGGTTGGTTGTATTGATATACTCTGATGATGATGTATTGTATATAAACAGATATAGTTTTGATTTGTGTAAAGTTCTGTACTATATATTATATTTTATTCCGCTGCGACTGTGAGGTTTTGATGTTATTTAGTTCATTCTTCTTCTTCTTCTACCTTCTTTCTTTTCCTACAATCTGTCTTTTCCGGCGTTCGATCGTCGACATATTATATTGTTGAGTATTTTGTGTCGATTTTCGAGGGTCGAGAAGGGCGGGTCGTCACACTTGGTATCAGAGCTTAGATTGGCGACAACCTAGGCTTTGGTGGGGAATTTACTCATTTTAAATAGGGTCAGAAGTACTCTATAATGAGCTGAGTGTAATAATAGCTATGAGAGCGTACTTGTTAGTGGATATAAAATTGTTTTTTTACTGTGTTGACTTATCGGTTGAGTGTTTATGAATTCTGGTCGGTGCGGGAAGTACAACCGTATCGATAGGGGTTTCTAAACTCTTAAACAAGATAAACCGACATAGTATTGTTTTTAAAGCGGGTAAATGAAATAATTTTACCCAAAATTATATTTTGATATAAAGAAGTAGTTTTCTAAATTATATATATTGGATGTTTGTTTGGTTGTTTCTTCTATAATCAAGTAAGAAATTAAAATATGAGCTAAAATTCGAAATGATTTATAAGCCAATAAGAAGTTAAAATATTAAAATGGTTTATAACCAAATGGAATTGACTGGATATGTTTTAAATAAGAAAAGTAAAAAATTAAAATTTGATTTAAACTAGAATTTTGACCTCGGAAATTTTGAAAGGGATTTCAAATGGAATTAAACAAAGTTTTGGGAATTAAACTTTGTGGAAATGTTGGAAATGTTTTCAAAAGCATTTGGAAGTTTGGGGTATTCATTTGGAAAAATATTTTGAGATGGGAATTGCTTTGAGAAGAATTTCAGAAGTAAAGAGCATTGAACTCACTTCAGTCGCTGGGAAATAATCCTGATGATGCTGGCCACATCATCAGAATTCATTTTCGAGTTTCTAAAAGTGATGGATTGCTTCCAGGGTGATTGGTTAAGATATTTGTTTATACTTGTTTATATACAAGTTTTTTTTTAACAATTTTAAAGGGGAAAATTGTTTTGGTAAAAGCAGATTGTTTTGGAATTTGGTATTTGATTTGGTTATCAAATGGAAATGTGTTGATTTATATTTCAAATTGGTTTTGAAATAAATCCGGGTAAATTGAATTTTGGAAATTCTATTTTAAAATAAAAATGTGAAAGTTGAAATGATTCAACTATATAACTTATAAAGGAAAGTTGATTTAAAGAAGAATTGAGTATATATGGAATGTAAATTTACTTTGAATAAATGAGGGTGAATGGAATATATCTGGATTTAACTTATGATAAGTTAAATAAAATTAAGGATTTGAAATTGAATTAAATCTAAATGAATTGGAATTAAAGGGAAGTTGATATAAAGGTGAAGTGTAAATGCTTATGATTGTGCAAATGAATTCATATTCTTAAGCTATTAAGTGTTAAAATTTGACATTGTGATTATAAAATGTGGATTGGTTTGAAATGAGCAATATAAACTTACAAGTAAATAAGTTGGAGAACTTGAGAATGGAAGATTTGATTTTAACTCAAGTAAAATGGGATTATAATCACAAATGGAAATAATAAATGGAATGGTGAATTCGAACTTAATTTTAAATGGAATGCAAAGTAAGGTGAAACAATTATAAAATATAAAAGAGGTAAGTGAACTGAAGTTAGTAAATAAGTTGAACTTGGATATGGAGAATTAAGATTAAATTGAATTTGGTTTAACTTCGACTAAGATGAAATTAAGCTGAATATTAAAATTTCTGTTGTGTTATGAATAAGAATGAATGTAATTAAATTCTTATTTAAAGTAGTAAAGGAAATGGTTTAAATTCAGGTGGGCTAAGTAAAATTTAGATGAACTTGAATAAATTCTGGAAAGGAATTAAATTGAAAATGCATATATAATCTAGTTAACCTTGAATTAAATTTGGATAAGAATTTAATTAAATGGAAATTTAATTTAGTTGAAGTGATGTTGAATGGAGTAAATGCTTACTCAATTAAATCCAAAATGATTGTTTGGAAATAAATCTTGTGTAAGCTAAATTAAATGGAATTTGTATTGCAATAAATAGAATTTTGATAGTTTGATTAAAATGTGAAGGTAAATAAAACGCCTGATTTGGATTGGGGTTTAATTTTGATGATAAATGTTGAGAGTGTGAATGAATAATGGAATTAGCTTATAATAGTGATGGTTTGAATTGTAAAGAAAATTCAAATGAGTGAAATAATTTAAATGGTCTCTTTGTTAATAAAATAAATTTGTACGTGGATGAGATAAATAAACAAAGAGCATTCTAATTTGTTAATGAATTGAAAATTGATTTAGTGGGAATCAAATGGAAATCAAATGAAATTGATATAAGAAGATAATGAAACTATTGTGAAAGAACTTAAGCGAACTGAATTTTAATTGTGGTCGAGCTTTATAATGTAATCTTGAATGAAATTTGTTAGCAACTAAAATGGAAATGTTTGGATAATTGTATTAATTAATTATTGAGATGTTATAATTTGAACTAAAATGTTAATCTTGAAGTGAGAATAAGAAATTGAATTAAAGATAGCGATTGAATAAGCATGCTTGGATTGTGAACCATGCGAAATGGAATAAAATGAATATGAATCTAAATTGGAATTTATTTTAAATGGTTATAAGCCTAAGTGGCAATTATTTTTGTTGAAGGACATGAAATTAGCATGTATTCGAAATTAAATTGTTTAACAAGCAATGGAATGAGTTTTGCATAAGTTAAACTGGATTGGAATCTGATTTAAAGAATTAGTATATGAATTCAAGTGAATTGGTTAAGAATAGCAAATGAAATTGATTTTGGATCAATTGGAATAAATTGTCGTTTAATAAATAATGTTTGCATATGAATGGAAATGGATTATAAAGGAAATACAAATACTTCAAATTAAAATAAGAATTGGTTGGTGAATCAATTTGGAATTGAAAAAGAAAAGATCGACGTTGTAAAGCACATGTTAACCATATGTTAAATAGAAATGAATTGGAAGAGATAAATTTGGATTGTATGTAGTGAACTTGAATTTAAATCATTCAAGTGGAATAAAAATGAAGTTTGGGTTTGTAAAGAGGATTGAAATGATGTCGAAATTTGTGAAATTGTTTATAAAGAAGGTTGACATTGTTAATGATGAAATTTGCTTGGTTTGGTTATGAAATGGATATGTTTGGCTTGCATTTACATTGGAAATGTTATTAAGATGCTCATATCATTGAAACTGATGAGTTTGTTGAGTTTAGTACAGGTGCGGGAGGCGTTCGAGAGAGTTGGAGCGCGTATATACGAGATATTAGCCGCTTGCTTTTAAAAATTTGTTAAAAGGTACGCCTACGCAAATATAATTGGGAAATGATATATGTTTTGTGATATATTTTGGTTTCCGGCCGTGTGAGCCGATGTATATATATTTGTGTATCCTGCGATATCGCAGAAGCTCCTCCGTGCAAAGAAGACTCCGCCAAAATTTTCCAAAAATTTTGGGAGTTAGAAATTTTTGGGGTTTTTGGGAAAATTTATTAATAAGTAAAGTTATTTTGAAAGCGAGTGTTAAAATAAAGGCTTTAGAGTAAAGAAAGCAAATGGTTTTGAATTGGAGCTGAAACTTTTTAGGAAAGTGAATATAAGCTTTAACTAAGCAAATTGGGTAAGTAAATGAGTTGGGAAGTATATTTCTACCTTAGCAAATTTCGGGGACGAAATTTTTATAAGGGGGAAGGAATGTAACATCCCGTATTTTTAAGCTATTGAATTTGAACATTTAATTCGTTTTAAATGTTCAATGTGGGTCCTTAATTGATTTTGAAATGAATGGATTCGGGTTCAATCAATGAAATAAGCTATAAATTTTAATTATAGCAATTCTGGTTGAATTTGATTAATGGAAAAATAATAATTTAATATTCGAAATTGGGATAAAAGGTGAATTTGGGGTAAATGATTATAAAATGGTGTTTAAATGTATTTTTAGGTTCGATTGGTTATAAATAATATTGTTGGATTTTTAGATGAATTTAAAAGTCGACAAGTTATTATTTGGAATTTTATATTAATTTAAAAATGAATTTAATATTATTAAAATGCAATTTAATCAGATTTGAGTCTGGGATGAGCCAGAATGATTTTTAATGTTGCTATAAATTTTATATGATTTATTGTTAAGTTAATAAAATTTTAAAGGTGAAATTTGAAGCGTTTTCGACGATTTTCAGAAATCGCCTGATTTAAATAGACGAGTTAAAATAGCCTTCCGGGGCACAGTCTCGGAATTCGATGAAACCAGTTTCATTGGATCCGTAATAGTTAATTATTATCGGATTTCAATTTTCGTAGCAATCGGAGTTGCCGTTTGACCGTGGCAGCTCGAAACGCATCGAAATCGATTTAATCGATTTAATTTTAAATTGATCGTTTAATTCCGTATCTCGCTCATACGATCAAATTAACTTTCGAAACTTGTTCCATTGTGTCCGGAACGCAAAAAAACCCCAGGATAGCCTGTCGGAACGCGTGGTTTGGAGGTCGTTTGCGTAAACTGTTGATTTGAGAAATTATATTAATTTAATAATATTAAAACAATTATATATAAACTATTTTCTCTAAACCCTAATCATTCTCAGTAGCCGCCGCTTATAGTATTCAATGGCCGAAAAACGTCTACCTTCCCCTCAAATTTGCGATCAATCCACCAAGCAATCGCGAAAATTTCCAACTAGAGAGTCGTAGAGGGGAACGAGAGCTACGCGATGTACGGTGGTGATGGGTTTTGGCGAAGCGTAGAGGGGACGAAGGGGGCGCGTTTGCTGGGTGTTCGCGCACGAATCGCGTGGTGTATGAACCGCCGAGTTCAACGTGGCTGGGGCCGTGGGTGGTGTTCGCGGGGGTCTTCCAAGTGGTGGTTCCCGATCGAGTTGAAATGCGATGTAGGCGGCGCGGTTTCGAACCCTAACGGCAACGTTGATGGGGTTGTTTAGGCTGTAGTGTCGCGTGATGAAGATGAAGGGGGGGAGATGCGGTGCGGCCTTGATCTTTGCCTTCCAGATCTACGGCTGATGATTTTTGGGGTATAATGTTATTTAATAATAAAAAGGATATTGTTTAAAATTATATACAGAACTTTATAAAATCATAACGAGTTCATACGTACTCAGATTCGGACGAAACTGGTAGCGTTGGAATCGCAGAGACAAGTACTACGCAGTGGTGTAATTCTGAATTCATTCTGGGCAAGTAGGAATTTGGGGTTAAATCGGACGTCGTTCGGTTTAATTCAAAATTTCGAACGCTCGTCGAAAATTCAAGGTGAGTTATTCTCACTCACATCTGGATGCTAGACATTATAAATAATTGATATTTAAATATCTGTATGGTTGATTGTCTATATTTGTGTTTATCTGTCTGGATTGATACTTATATTGTGATGTGCTAATATCTGTGATGCAGGGAGAAACAGGTTGGAGGGATCCAACTGGATTCCTCACAATGTAGCAATTATTTTATAATTGATAGTGATACCTGTTTATATGATGTTATTGATAAATCTGGAAATTTAGTTGTTCTGTGACATTGTGGTATAAATTATAATCACAGAACTTAATTATAAATGGATAAATTGTGTTTTTACGAAATAAAATGAATTGTTAAATTTAGAATTTCAAAGAATAAAATTTGAAATCGGATTTGAAAAGAAAAATGTAAATTGGGTCAAATTGGGATTTTGAATATAATGGGAAGTTTATAAAATGGGTAATGGGAAGTATAGTTTTCTGGAGATTAAATTTATGAAATTATAAATTGTTTAAATTAACGATGCTTATTTTAATAATGACTAATGTTATCTGGAAATTAAAAATATGTTAAAATGGAGTTTCCGACTATAAATTAACAAGTTCAAATGAAAAATAGAATGTTTTGAAATGCCGTATTTCATTGGAATTTAATTAAGTGAATTGGAAATTTGGCTTCCATTGGAAATTCGCCAAAATGTTTAATTTAAAATGTTTTAAACTATGATTTAAAAATGAATTTCCGGATATGGGAAATTGGGTGTGAACTTCGGATGAAGTTATAGTTAAATATGGGATTTGGGATTTATGTTGTAAAACATAATTGACTTGAAATAAATCAGTGGATTTATATGAAAGAGTACTTTGGAATGTTTAGAAACGGGAAAGTGTTTCCCTGGGAAAACCAAGTAAATGTTTATAAAAAGATTTTATTTAACTAAGGTTAAGTTTTAAATCGTTTTAAAAGTATTTTTAAGAAATCGTTATTTTTAAAGAAATAAATTAATAATTTTTAATACCGTAATTATTAGCAATTATTTTTACAAATGGATTTATTTAAAAGTTGGTTTTAGCTTAAGTTGTTAAAATTAGCATTTTTTTCTTCTTATAACGCTATTTTGAATTTAGTTAAACTAAAACCCTTATTTTTAAAATCAAAGTTTATGTGTTAATGACTAGTTTTCTTCACATATTTTAAATTTATATTTTGAGTTAATAAATAGAAGTAATTTTCATATTTTAAAGTATATTTCAGTATAAAGTATTTTTAACTGTTTTAAATGCAAATTGTTTTATACTTGGTTATTCCCGATGGGAATAAAGGGTAAAAGATTTACCTTGTAAAGGAAGAATGGAAAATTGTTTCAAACGAGTTTTGAAAATGTGAAAATATATCTTTGAAAGATATTAGAAGAAAATAAATAATATGGAGATTATTTATTGTGTGATGGATGTGTATGGATGTTTGTGAACATTAATTGATAGTTAAATCACCGACTATCAATATTGGCCAAATGCACTGATCGTTTCGAAGAGACCGGGATCGAGTTTCCGTATACCGGGATTCTAGGTCTGGAGACTCGAATACCACTTCGATCCGGTTTGTACGTTTCGTGTAACGTGTTCGGAGTCGAAGATGGAGCTATGAAGAGCAAGGGCTAGTCGCTACTAATCCTGAGGATATCTCCAAAATGGATGTAGTAGGAGTAGTGCCTTCGGTTCCGTTCGCACCCGGGACGGACTTGTATGGACGAATGCTTTCGTGACATCGTCAGGTGGACGATGGGCATTCAAAGTGAAATGTTCTGTAAAGGTAACGCTAAGCCTCAAGCCTCATCAACCGGGAATGACTGAAAATCAGGGGATATGCAGCAAGGCTTCGTGGGTAGCCCCCACTTGAGAGTAATGTCATCCCTGTCTAGATGTCCCTTTTATTTCGGCTTAGTGGTGCGGTTGCTGATCACAACCGTGGGGTGATTTTACTTGGAATTGTCCAGTAAGGGATGATTCCGGCCTTGTGTTGCAGGGGAGCGGGCGTACTCCTCGGTACTGTGATCTAGGCCACGTACTGTGACAGGTGGTACCCCAGTGCCTAGTCATTCGTTGGAAATCCATTCTCCCTACGTGCCTTGTACGAGTTTTGTTTGTATTACCCACGTTGTGGCTAGTATGCCGGAATTTAATAGATGTAACAATTTCGGCTATTTTATAAGTATTTGTATATAGACACTATTATAATATCAGAGGATTTTTTTATAAAAAGTGTTTTAGCTATCGTAAGGTAAAAACCCGACATGTTTATTTGTGGCGTGGTCTTACGAGATGCTTTTGTTTTCAAAGGATTTTTGAAACTTTAAAAATCAGTTTGGATGTATTTATGATGCGCTGGTATTCCAGACTGACTCGGGTGTTATTTTATTATAATGCTCGGGTCAGACCGAGTATATTTTAGGATAGGTTGCTATGGAGCTCAGGAGAGGAGCTGGAGTCCGAGACGTATTTCTCGTACTTGTATTATTCCGCTGCTGTGATTGTTGAGATTGTTTGACTGGTTATGGTTGGTTGTATTGATATACTCTGATGATGATGTATTGTATATAAACAGATATAGTTTTGATTTGTGTAAAGTTCTGTACTATATATTATATTTTATTCCGCTGCGACTGTGAGGTTTTGATGTTGTTTAGTTCATTCTTCTTCTTCTTCTACCTTCTTTCTTTTCCTACAATCTGTCTTTTCCGGCGTTCGATCGTCGACATATTATACTGTTGAGTATTTTGTGTCGATTTTCGAGGGTCGAGAAGGGCGGGTCGTCACATTTGTGGACGAGACCTCTTCGGACCTCACAACCCGGAAATGGTTGAAACAGGAATATGCGGCAAGGTTAGGGTCGCGCCCTTTAGGGTATGTCATTTCCTTCTGGAAAAGGGTGGTATCAGGTATGGAGCCCTGGTATTTAACCTATGTGGATACTTCGATTTCATTTATTGTGTGATTGTGTGTTTATCGAGGCGCCTCGGATAAAGGTCCCAAAGGACCGGGAGGTGGCATATTCGTGAATTACCTAGTTACAGGGGTAACCCGGCCTTGTGTTGGCAGAGAACAGTTGTCTCTCGGGACGTCCAACCAGAGGCGATCCCATGTGGCAGTAGGAAAGGAAGTTCCTTAGCCTGACCATTTGTTGGAAATCCAAAGAAACAATACGGACCTTGTACGGTTTTAGTTGTATAACCCGCTATGGAATGTGGCGGTAACCTGTTATTGAACATAGTAGCTATAGTAGGCATACAATAATGGTTGTATGTTGGCTAAGATTAATATTATACTTTCGAAATGTTTTCCACTATGCACTAATAATAATAATCCAATGATTTGCGTAGTAAGCATCTTTGACTATCATAAGAAGAAATCTCCTCCAATTCTGCGTTTGCATTGTGTGTGTGTGGGGGAGGTCTTATGGTAGTTTCATTTTCCAAAAGCATTGCGAATGTCTTTTACTTCCTTTATTGTTGTTGTTTTAAAGATAAATAACTGTTTTTGTTACTCACACCAGTCCCACGACTGACTTGGAGTTTATTGTTCCTTTCCTAAACTCTGGGTGCTCACAATTTTCCACACGCAGTCTAGAGTTGGGTTTCTTTTTCAGATAGTCAGGTTTAGTAGATTATCTGGAGCTAGTTCAGTCCTTAGACGACTGACCTTGTTTAGCTTTGTGCATCGTGGTGTTGATTCGAGCTAGCTATGGATTGGAGTATTCTATTGGAGATATTCTATCCGCTGCTGGTGTTATTCATTATTGTTATTTCCGCTGTAGCATTGTATCATCAGTTATCTCTGATATCGTTGTATCATATTGATATCATTGTTGTATATCATACTGGATATTGTATTCATTGGAGTTGTATATGATATCATCTATTTCTTTATTCCGCTGTGTTGTTATACTTAATGGTGTTATAAGCTCCGGCGAGCCAGATTTGGCGTTTGAATCTATGACATTTCGAGTACAAGTGAAGTACGGGTGCCGATTTTCGAAGGCTGAATTTTGGATCGTTACAACATGGTATCAGAGCTGAGGGTAAAACTTTAGCTCAGGAGTATAACACATTAAGTTGCTCATTAGAGATAGGGTGAAATATACCTTAGAATGAGTAATCCTTCAGATATCTGTCCTTATGCCTCAGTAAATTCTCTTGCTATCCATTGATAGTAAGTATGAGTGCGAGAAGAGGATGAGATAGGGGACAGGGGAATACGACTATAAATGGTCAATACCCTGTAACGACAGTGGAAACAAATTTTCTCTATCAGTCTCTTTTGTTCGTCATCTTTTCTCAATTCTTAGATAGTTTCTGGTAAATCCAGGAAGGATATTCGATATATTAATATGGAACATAAAACTCCAAATAAGTCAGTCAGAATTATTTGTTTGGATGAATTGGTTGCATTGGTTGCTATGGTTGATAGGTATACTTTAGTTTTAAACTGAAAGTTTTGAAATTATATCCATATATATATATATATATATATATATATATATATATCTATTTCTTTGGGTCCGAACATGTTCTACGAATGGTTAGTTATCCCTTTGAACTAACCGATATTACTCTATATTTCGTAGATCTGGATAACCCGAGTATCTTGTGAAGTGTCAAATAGATTTGTTCTTGTGTCTATTATTGATATTCTGATTTGGTAAGCCAAATGCAGAATAAATATTCAGTTTGATTTGATGAAATATTTTTCATCTATCTTCGTGTCTCCTTGGCAATTTCGAGGACGAAATTCTTTTAAGGGGGGAAGTCTGTAACGACCCCGAATTTTAATTACATTTAAATTGATAATTAAAAGAATTTTTGAATTTAAAAATAGTCAATAAATTGATTAAAGTGATGCGAGTTTCCCCGGATTCAAATATATTCTGTATAAATCATTTAAATTTAAAATATTATATATATATATATATGTATATATGTGAATATATATATATTTGGGTATATATGAGTCAATTTGGAATTTTAAATATATATATATATATATGTTTGGATAAAATTTAATAACAAATTAAACTCTAGAAATTCACTTAGATTACCAATTGAATATAAGAATAATTAGTATTAAATTTAGAAATAAATAATGAAGATAGAAATAAATATAAGTATAAAAATACATAAAATTAAATTATAGAAAATATATATATATATAGTAAACAAATTGTTAAAGTAAACAATATATTCATTTATATTACAAAATTATAAATTATAAAACAAAATAAAATAAATACATTTAATAAATTAGCACAACATGTTAAAATATAGATAGATACACATAGATAAAATTTAACAACATATTGGAATAGAGATTTATTTACATTATAAAGTAATAAACAAACAAAGTATGAAAACTTTAGTACACCATACTATATCACATCAGCCGAGACAAACAATGCAAGGCAAGTGGTGAGAACATAAACAAAAGAAAAATATATACATTGTGCAAACAAAATATCTTCAAGTATGGTATATGTGTAGATTGTACAAAGCAATTAATGCTGGGATCTTTAGCCACCACAACAATATCATATCAGTACATGATATCAGCCACCCTACAGAAAATCATCAGCCGAGATCTTGTTTGATAAAACAAAGAAAATATATATCTCTGCTTTGTATTGTACTAAACAAATAAACATCAACTTGTACAAATACTATCACCCTATACAAAATATATTTACCTGTGTACTTCCTTTATGTATCACCTCCTCACATCAGTTTGTTCAATTCTAAACTGTGAAAAGAAAAAAAAAACTAAAGTAAATATCACTCAGTTACTTCAACTTAAACAACAAAGCAAATCAATTGAACTAGAGATCAAAGAAGAAATGGGTTCAGCAAAGAAACTCAAACTCTGTTTCTTTTTCTCTGGAAACTAAGGCGAGTAACTTCATTTTTTTTAAAATGCTTAAGTGTATGGTTGCTTGATTTATGTCTGAAATAAATTGTATTTGTGTTTATATATTGTTGAATTTCTGTGTAGGGTGAATGCATGTTTGTATAACCTGTAAGTCACCTCTATTCAAAATTTGCAAACTCAGTTTATAATTCAAAAAATTATTTTCTCTTGATCCAAGCAAAATCTGGATTCATGATTTAAACAAAACTTGATTATTTTATCATAAGCTTTAATTCCAAATTATATTTAAGTTAAAACAATTTAAGCATGACTTTGGAAATCAAGAAATCAGAGCGAAACTCTAAATAAGTCAAAAATTCAACTTCTTATTTTACGACTTCTGGTATATAGACTGAATTCTCATACTTTAACTTGATTTTTAAGGAAAAAATCTTGATTTTTAGATGCAGGGGTCGAGGGCAGTTCTTGGTTGAACGGAAATTGCTTTTCGACCAAATTCTGGTGATTGGGTTGATCGGAATGTTTGAGGTTCTTTCTGGTGGTAGTGGAGTGATCAGAGGGGGTGGAAAAAATGCCAGGAGGATGATCAGGGCTCGGTAGTGGCGATAGGAGGTTGATGAAGTCTGTTAACCTAGTTTTGGCTAGTCTGGGAATTGTGATCATCACGAAGTCTAGGGATGATCGAGTTTGACAAAACTCTGGTGAATGGAAGCTGGAGTGTAGGAGAAGCCATGGTCGGTGGTGATAGTTCTCTGGTGATCGGAGAGGCGAGTTCGAGCCATTGACAGGTTTTGGGATCTGGTTGCAATATTGGTTCCAAGTTTTGGGTTTGGAGCTAAATCTCGATTTCCGGTTTCTTTGGTAGATCTGTTGGTCGATGTTTGGTCTGGGGTTGATCGCTGATGTGAGGAAGGTATGGATGATGGCCGAAGTTGATCGGAGTCACGGTGCAAGTGCACCGTGCACTTTTGTATCTGGTAAACTTTTGGGTTGAGTTCTAGAGTGAGGCTCGAGTTTTCTCGAGTAATTCGGGTACCAGACTCGAAGTAAATGAAGTTCTGACTCGAAGGAGAAGTATGTTGCCTCGGGTATTTTGTTGGCTACAGGTTTTTACAGAAACCTATTACCTAGTTTTGATTTTTTTTAATAAATTTCAAAACTCAGTTTAAATGAAAAGTAGGGTTTTAAAAATGAAGTTTAAATATGATTCGAGTTAGATTTGAATATCAGTTTTAAAGATAAAATGAAGTTTTTAAATTTAAATTGTTTTAACTACTTAAAAATGGTTAAATAGTTGAACTCTAAAAAAATGAAGTTTTAAATGTAAGAAAAGCTTAAAATCTAAGTTTAATCTGGAATCAAAATTTAATATGTGTTTCAGTTTTGAAATAAATGGAAGTCTTTAACTATAAAATGATTTAAACAATTTTGATTGTTAAAGTGTATTTTAAAATTGATTTGAAATTAAAATGAAATTGGGTAAATGATTAGAATAAGGGTAATTTAACTTTAATTAATTAAAAATCTTAAGTGTTTTGACTAATTTAATTACCTACATTTCATTTAAATGGGATTTAAATGATAAATAAGGAATTTAATTAAGAATCAATCAATTAAAAGGATAATTTCATTAATTAAGAATTAATGATTAATGGTAAATTAACTTATGATTGAAAGATAATTAATTAAGGTAAACAAGGATTCATTTCAAAGCTCGAATTTGAATTGAAATTTAAAAGTAAAATTGAAATCAATGATTTCAAACATATTGTGGAAAATAATTAAATCATAAATATGAATGAGTTTCACTTTAAGTAATGAAGATTAATGATTTATAATTCATTAATGAATGAATTCTAAATGGTTAGTTAATCTATGATCAATAATGATTAATATTAGTGAATTTCTTTAGAAAAGTAATTAAAGAAATTTAATAGTTGATGTAGGTCATTAACTAAGATTATTTAAATAAATAATCAATGTGATTAATTTTAACGATAAATTTAGATGAATTAATTTAATAATAATCATTTGTGGAATTGTTAAGTATCATTACTTAAGTTTAATTAATCGAGAAAAAATCAATTGACAATTTGGAAAATATAATTACTTGGAGAAGTAATTAATAGATAATTACTGGATGTAATAAATGAAATGATGATTAGAAATTTGAGTATAATTATGTGTTAACAATTAAAGAATTAATTAATAATTGTAATTAATTAAGATTAAAGGTTGATTGATTCATTAATTAAGATTGATTAGTTAATAACTTAAGACTAACTAATAAATTTGAAAGGGGAATTTATTTCAGATAATTTAATAATTAAAGATTAATTGATTCATTGATTTAAAATGATTAGTTAATAATTAAGGGTTAACTAATAAATTTGAAAAGAAGATTTATTTCAAATAATTTGTAATTAAATCATGATAATTAACCCGGATTAATAATTAATACATCTGATTTAAATTAATCAGTTGTTTAATAAATTCACTTGTGAATGTTGGATTCGACTGAATGATTGAATTATTTGACATCTCTGATCTGTGATGCTTTGTGATATATTCTAATGTGTGTGATCTGTACTGTAGTTATTTATCTGGGATGAATGCAAATTATTATTTGTGATTTATATATTTGTGATCTGTGATCTATAAATGAACGATAAGCGTTATCGTATACCGCTTATCAACTATATTTCTATATTCTAATCTGTGATGATTGAATGATATTGCACTACTATGTGAAACCCCAGACTACACCTTACACACACAAATATGGATTTCACGTGCAAATCAGTTAAGTCATAGATTTTTGACAATTTTAAAGTTTGAATTCTTGAATCCAAATAGTTTTGGAAATTGGAATTTAAGAGCTTTGTAAATGAGTTTCAACTATAAAGTTATTCTAAATAACTTAAATAAAACTTGGTATCTTAATAATTTGGTTTAAATTTGAATTCAATGTTTGAAATTGAATTCAATGATTTGAAAAACTAATTGTTTTCAACTGATAAAAGCTCTTATATAAGAAATGAATTTCCAATTTGAATTAAAGGAATTTCAAGTTTGAATTGAAGATGGTTTTCCAAATTACGAATAAATCTTTAGAAACGTGTTTTGGAATCTATCAGTTAAATCTTTGTTTTAAAGATTTAACGAGTTAATCCAATTGAAATGGAAATTAATATGGAAAAGCTGTGAATGAACCTTTGTGAAACTGGGTAAATTTTGTGATTTGAATCTTTTTGTTTAAAAAGATTAAAATGGTAATTTGTTTAAACCATTTGAAAGAAAAGTTTTGGGTAATAAATTGTGACTCAACTGAAATCTCATTATCCATATGTTTTGTAAATATTATGCTCATTATTCTGTTTAACCGGGAGAGGACCTTTGTGTCACATAACCCATTTCGAATAATGATACGTCGAATATGGATGGCATTTTAAGACCGATGTTGAAGACCGGGTATTTGCGAGAACGATATGATAACCTATCGATTGTCTCTGCACTGAGTCGCGCCGGTATAGAGATTCCCTAAGTGATGGGAAATCCGATCGGGATTGTGAATACCCGGATTGCAAGGGCTTCTTCGGAAGTGCCTTCGGTTCTGTTCGAACCCGGAATAGACTTGTATGGTTACATGTCTGACATTACATTTTGAGATATAAAGCTGATTTCTTTCAAATACACTTCTGTTGGTGGCGGAGAATTTATTCTCTTAGCTTAACACCCTTCTCTGAGACGTACGAGCTCAGAGGTTATGTAGTTGAAATTTATCAACGATATACTCCCAATTTGGTAATGTGGCATGCTGAGTGTTGTTGTGTGTTGATGATCATTTATTGATCTTTTGTGATCAAAGCGTGGCTTTGTGAAAAAGCGTAGCTTTGTGGACGAGACCTCTTCGGACCTCACAACCCGGAAATGGTCGAAACAGGAATATGCGGCAAGGTTATGAGGGTCGCGCCCTTTAGGGTATGTCATTTCCTTCTGGAAAAGGGTGGTATCAGGTATGGAGCCCTGGTATTTAACCTATGTGGATACTCCGATCTCATTTATTGTGTGATTGTGTGTTTATCGAGGCGCCTCGAATAAAGGTCCCAAAGGACCGGGAGGTGGCATATTTGTGAGTTACCTAGTTACAGGGGTAACCCGGCCTTGTGTTGGCAGAGAGCAGTTGTCTCTCGGGACGTCCAACCAGAGGCGATCCCATGTGGCAGTAGGAAAGGAAGTTCCTTAGCCTGACCATTTGTTGGAAATCCAAAGAAACAATACGGACCTTGTACGGTTTTAGTTGTATAACCTGCTATGGAATGTAGCGGTAACCTGCTATTGAACATAGTAGCTATAGTAGGCATACAATAATGGTTGTATGTTGGCTAAGATTAATATTATACTTTCGAAATGTTTTCCACTATGCACTAATAATAATAATCCAATGATTTGCGTAGTAAGCATCTTTGATTATCATAAGAAGAAATCTCCTCCAATTCTGCGTTTGCATTGTGTGTGTGTGCGGGAGGTCTTATGGTAGTTTCATTTTCCAAAAGCATTGCGAATGTCTTTTACTTCCTTTATTGTTGTTGTTTTAAAGATAAATAACTGTTTTTGTTACTCACACCAGTCCCACGACTGACTCGGAGTTTATTGCTCCTTTCCTAAACTCTGGGTGCTCACAATTTTCCACACGAGCAGTCTATAGTTGGGTTTCTTTTTCAGATAGTCAGGTTTAGTAGATTATCTGGAGCTAGTTCAGTCCTTGGACGACTGACCTTGTTTAGCTTTGTGCATTGTGGTGTTGATTCGAGCTAGCTATGGATTGGAGTATTCTATTGGAGCTATTCTATCCGCTGCTGGTGTTATCCATTATTGTTATTTCCGCTGTAGCATTGTATCATCAGTTATCTCTGATATTGTTGTATCATATTGATATCATTGTTGTATATCATACTGGATATTGTATTCATTGGAGTTGTATATGATATCATCTATTTCTTTATTCCGCTGTGTAGTTATACTTAATGGTGTTATAAGCTCCGGCGAGCCAGATTTGGCGTTTGAATCTACGACATTTCGAGTACAAGTGAAGTACGGGTGCCGATTTTTGAAGGCTAAATTTTGGATCGTTACATTTCAATTCCATGCTTCTTTCTAATCTCATACTCTTGTAACCCTAAATGGATTTGAGGACAAATCCTACCAATTTGTTACCATTTTGCATTGAAGAAAATTAAGGATATCAGCTTGATCATTTATGATCTACCCGCTTATGCTTCTTCGAATGTTGTGGGAATGGACGAATATATATATATAGGCTTCGAGCATAAGAATGATATACATGGCCTGTAGCATACCTAATGACCATTGCACAAGACTTATGCGTATCTCCTTAACTCTCTAAGAGTATATATTGCGTCATAGAATCCATTTGGATATTGGGGCCTTAAGGTGGTATATACCCACTTGAATGCCCTTCGGCCTTCATCTCATGTAGTTATAGGGACAAAGTGCCCTTAAGTCCTATGGATTTAAGGAGGCCTATCTATAATAGAGTCTAAGATGCCATGAGTCCACTCTTTAACAATTCAATCATACAATGAATCCCAAACGATAAATTGGCTCTTCATACATGATCAAATCAATTAAGGGTTAACTTATCACAAATAGCATTTGTGGTGTTCGATCATATTTTAGTTTAACACTCTCGATAACACTTGCATTACCCTGCTTTGTTTCCTTTCGTCTCATCAATCCTGAGATTTTTTCGTCTAAACTTTGAGAAAAGCACTTGACCATGAGTGGTTGAATTAGCATGGGAAATATATGGGGTTATAAAAGCAAAACATGGTGAAATGACCTCTCGATACCAAGAGATTCCTCTCAATACCGATTGGTTTACTTAGCTTGTTTTCCAACTAAACTTTTTGAGTCCCGTTTTCTTATTCTCTTAAGTATGTTTCCATGTTCTCGGGTCATTTGTTCTTCATCTTGACCTTCTACTTCTAGTTGAATGTTGCCTTGTTAATAACCCGGTTAATAATATATTTTTAGTGTACCAGGTAAATAAGCGAAGTATGATAAAGTAGAATACATAGCATATGTGATAGTTCCTATTGCCAATGCATAAGAAATCCATCTCATATGCTCCATATTAAACACTTTAATATGGTATCTATGAATATCATATAGGAAGGTTCCAACATCCTTTTATACTGATTATAAAAGGTTACATATTCATGTCCCATGTCGAGGATTAAACAACCAAAATAAAATGATTTAACATGATTTAACAAGGGTGCATCCTTAAAAATCATCGGTTTGATGTTTACTTATAGTTTAAGAAATACTTTAGCACCTTTGATGTTCATTTTAAAAACATGCACTTCCTTTACATTTTGACTGACCAAATAATTTGACTTCTCTATCAAAATACTTGTTTAACTCTGATGTATACTACATGCCATCATTGTATCTACTTTTGGATCATATCCAAAACATATAAATCATGTTAACGTTCCCACTGAATTTGAAATACTTTGGTTGATATGCGCAAACATTCTCTTCTAAATCATTATTTAGAAGTTCTGTTTAAACATCAAAGTAACAAGATTCAAAATTAAATTTTGCGATAATTGCATGTAGAGTATGAATATTTTTTAGCATGTTGACTATCAAAATTACATCATTAGTTTAAACTTTCAAAATCGATAATGTGATTTTCGATTAACATCACTTTATATAATTTCAATTACATAGGTCTTCTTGGAGATACACTTCCCCGATGGATCATATCCCTATGGCATAACTATCGAAATCGAATTTTAACAATGTACTTGGAATTGATTTCAAACTTAAAACATTGTGCCAAATGGCAAAGTCTATATTCATTATGGTTTATTAACAACTGAGGAAATTGTTAATGCTAAAAATTCATTTTTTCGACATTGAAGAGAAACATTAGTTTCTTTTTAATGTACGAGAACTATTATTAAACACTATAATGTGTTGTATGTCCGTTTTAGACTTGACCAATTTTATTTCATCTTATGTAAATAGTTTTTATATTCGATTCTTAGGATCATATCCAAGTCCATCGTATTGCTACTAAATTTTAAAAAAAATTCCTTCATAAATGAAAGTGGTGTTTCTTGAAAGAAAAAATGTTTCTCCGTACTATGGAATAGGCATTCAGAATATTTTACGAACTGCCTTTTGTATATGTATAAAACTGATTTAGTTTTAGGTTTACTAAATTATGCTCATAATATAAATTAGACAACATCACAAATTAAACTATTTAGGATTGGGGTTTTTAATCAATTCATATCATACATCAATATGATCTCGTTAACTTTGCTATATATGAAATTTAGTTTAACCTATGTACTTACATTAAAGTACTAGTCCTTTAAGAAAGAAGTTAACTCATCATCAATCGTACTTTGTCTAACAAAGTCAGATTTCTCGTTATCGATTCATCATTATGTATCACAAGAAGGGGCGACTTTTGAGAGTGAATCATATTTGTTTTTAAGTACATTTAGAACTCTTTTCTAATACACTGGCTTATTCAATAAATCAAATTCTATTATTTCTTTTGCATGTAATGCTTTCTACTTCTGTTTAATATTTTTATGAATTTATTATAGATACACTACTTGTGTGTCAATTATACAGGTTCATTTCTATGATAATTCATGGTGAATTTAACGAAGTAAGTGGATCTGCTTTGTATCCTAAGACCTTCGACTACATAAATCTATATGTACCAAAGGAGTTCATTTGCTCTTTTGTTGCTCCCAATGAATGGGTGCTTTTCCCTTAATCGGTTGAGATATAATTCGCTAGTGTCATACAATTCATAATCTTATAATTAAAGAATTATTTCTCAAAGATATGGCTTAGTGCATAATTCCTACTTAATTGTACGAATTTTTAGATACTTATCATATAATGAATATTCATAATATTCATATTAAAATAAAGGTATATCAATTTTTAGTACTGAAAAACCGTTATTATTTCAAAAATAGTACTCGATATATATGTACAAAAAAATCTTTCAAAATTTAATGTTTCTAGTAAATGTCATATGATATGCTTTCGCTATTTTCTTCATCACAATAACAGCTCATGAAATATGAGGCTCCATTCACTCCTTTATTACGTGGTTTTATTTTATCCACTGTAACTAGTATAGTTGAGAGTTTTGCATTAAATATCTTGAACTCAAAAAAATAATTTTTATCGACAATAATTTTTGTCAATAAAATTATGTTTGAAATAGATATCACATTTCGTATTGCATTTAAATATGCTTCTCGTTTCCTATATCTTTTCGTGAAGCAGAGGTGACCATTCACTCTCATCATCCTAAATGTGCCTAAGTTACGTCTTTCTCGTGCATTCATTTTCCTATACAAATGGTCAAATCATTCAAATGGAAACTCTTACTGCAAGACCACACTGAATTCTTTACAAAATTGCTTTAATTTATCCTTAACATTTAAGGATGTAGAATATATTGCTCTTTATGTAAATTGATCAAACTGACAGTTTATTAATTAAATTCTTATGTCCATCTTATAGCTATTAGTTCAGTGCTACATCTAACATGATAGGATCCTTTTTGTAATTAATCATGTTAAGTACATAGTCTCGCACCATGGTTTACTTGTTCATTTCAACTAGACCAATTTTACTAAGATTTCTTATAAGCGACTATTTTCCATACAACATTTATATGTGTTTGAATATGAATTGAATATATATATATATATATATTCTGGTATTGTTTTAGAGTTCAAAACCCATAAAAGACAACACACAAACTCGTGTAAATAAACATCTAAGTAACCAAGATACGAATGTTTGAGTAGTTGTATAAATTGGCTCTTGCATAGGTTGAGAAGTGACAACATAATAAAAGATTTATTGGTAAGTGTATATTATATTTCTTTATTAACATTAATTTAGTCCTTGTACATTTTAACTAATAAACATTTTATCAATTATGTTGGTTACATAAATATATCAAAGTAGATTATTTTTAATTTATATAGCATTTATTCTTCCAATATTTGAAAGGTTAATGTTAACATTTCATTTTCTAATAAAGTTCCCACTAGATTCTTATATTCATAAAAACTCTAATGGAATTATTGAAATTTATTGATTCCTAAAGTAACTGTTATGACTGACCTGCATTGAGAATTTGACCTTGAGTTTTCTTAATAAATCATAGGCTCAAGCGGAGAATAGATCTTTATTGGTTGTATCATATACAACTCATATCTCATGGTCTTTGCTTTAATCTCAATCTTGATCTTGAGTTTTTTCAACAAATCAAGAGCGATTATTTTCTCGTACCTATCATTTTGTGGCAACCTAAGTATAATGCACGTATCTTGAGTTTGCTCAACCAATATGCACATGTATCTTACCTCTTTAACTATATAACAACTGCACTACACATAATATACCTAGCTTGAGTTTGCTCAACGACTAGAACGTATGTAATTAATCTATTAATATATAAATGTTAGAGGAAACTTTCTGAATGAAGATTTTAAGATGCTTTATTAATATCTATAAAATATTTACAAAATATTCATACTAATTTATACAATTCATCATACCCAACTCCTTTTTTGATCAACCTAAACTGAATAAAATAAAGCCCTCAAAATTGCCCAGGATTAAAAAACAACCCCAAAAATTCCACCCACTCCGCTTATTTTCTTTTCTACACTCCCATTAAATTTAGCGCACCCATTATAGTCCATGTTCTCAAAACATCTGTCACCGCCTCATTTTCTAACAAACTTCCCATTTCCGTACTCATTTCCATCCCAAAATTAAACCACTTCCAATAATCACTTCATAAATAGCCATAGAATTCAAAATTCTTCCCTTTTCAACTCCATTATATTAGTAAATTTTATTTTTGCAATTCATTTCCACTTACAAAGAAGATTATAACCTTTCATACCCATATACCTTCATTCAACTAAGTTATTTCTGATTGAAACCTTGTAGGAATCCCTGAAAACTTTGGATATGGTATGTTTTCGATTGCGGGTTCCATAAAACCCTATATCTAAGAAATAGTTGTCTAACTAGGTGGTTGATGCCTTTTTGGAATTTTGAAATAGGTTTTGTTAGTGATTTCTGTTGCTATTAACATAATAATAATGTTTCAATTTAGATATACCACAATCCACTGACATAATATATCATTCCCCAATATGATGCTTGCACGTGTTTCTAATGATGCTTGTTAGCTCTTGCATATCTTGGTAGTCAATCAATTCATTGCTAGATCTGTTAAACTCTAGCCTCCTCCATGGTGAACTGTCAAATAAGATTTGAGTATGTAGATTTGATTTCAACATTCCTATAATAATTTTAACCTTGAAATACTTATTATATTAAAAAATTACAGAGCTTAAAGAACAAGAGAAAGAGACATTAAACGATTAGAAAGCAAGGAGGATACAAATAACTTAGCTTAAGCTACTTTCCCCACCATGCTCTTAGATCTTCTACCAGCAAGACAACTAATCGAAAACTTAATCTAAATAATGGAGGTAAGTAATATGTTATTTGCGACCATTCTTTGCAAATGTCTCTATCAATTTGATTGTACTGATCATTGTGTTTGGATTACTGTGATTTGATTTTTACTATCTATGCAATCATACTACATAGATGCCTTTCATTTCTTGGTTTGTTCGAACCCAAGATTTGATTGTTTAACTCCTTCTAAATGTTCCAAATGCAGAAGGAAATGAAAATTCTTGCAGTATCATTACTTATGTAGTTGAATTTGAAGTTGGATGTAATATTATTTCTTTAGAACGTAATGCAATATTATTTGAATGACCGACTGGCCATTTCAATTTCAATCTGCACCATTTCCAAATGTAAGCAGAAAACGTACATTGGAAGAACAAATTATCCCTATTTTCATGATGACTATTACATAGAACGCAGCTTGGAACAACTACAACACTTTTTTGAATTAACCTCTCTTTGCTTAGCAATGTATTAGTCATAGATTTGTAGAAACATGCTACAATTTGGGGTAGTGAATTATATTCCGAACGAATTTAGCCCTTCCTACCTTATTAAATTTGGTTCTAATTTAGTTCCAAATTAAGTTGAATGAGTGGTTCCCAATATGCCTCAAGTTCCGTGCATAATAATCTTCATTTCTGTCACTTTAATTTCCTAAATATTATCTTTGACTACCCAGAAATCTGAACTTGTTTACTTGCCAAACTCCCCCATTTAAGATGTCTTCCACTAACAACTTTAAACCGCTAATCCAAAATAATGCGTCTGGCCCTAATCATTTAACTAGACTACTACCTTGGATCCATGGGTTGAACCACAAGGACATAGCTTTCCTATCCACAATTCTTCCATCAAGACATTTTATTACATCTTTTCTAACTCTGAGCACGTATTTCCATATTTCCGAGTCATCATTGCTTGAACTCATATCCCAAAAGGGCTAGTCTATGATGTATTTGTGGTGTATCCACTTTTCCCAAATTCCCTCTTTGTTTATAACTCTCCATATGAGTTTGATTCCCATATATTTGATGATCTACTCAAAATATCTTAAACCCAAACTTCCTTCTGATGTCTCCTTAAAAAGTACTCCACGGAATTTATTCAGCTTACCTTTCCATAGAAAATTTGAACATTTTCTTATCACTTTGCTGATGGTTGCTTTGATATGGGAAATGCTTAAGCTAAATTGGGAAATAGTGGATTTTAGCAAATCCAATTTTCCCACAAGACTAAACAGTCGACTCTTCCATCCTTATATAATATTCTCAATTTTCACTAACATGCAACCAAAATTGCAATTCCTTAAGTTGAAGTTCAAAAATGGAATCCCTAAGTGTTTGATAGGCAAACTTCCTTCCTTTATCCTCAGAATGTAACTTATCTCAGTTCTTTTCTCATAACCCCCTCCAAAAAACATGTTGGATTTGTGAAAATTCAATTTCAAGCCTATTAGACTAAACATTTTGATCAATATGTCTCAAATCGATCAAGCACTTTCGACATCCATCCTTGTGATGATAATATAATCTACATTTGTATGGCCCCATCTTGTGCTTTATACGTAGGACTAAGATTCTCCCCTTAACCGCCTTGCCCATGAGAAGTGTGAAAAATTCCAGCACTATAGCAAACATAATAGTGATAATGGGTCACCTTGCCTCAACCCACAAGTGCTACCAAAATATCCATAAAGCACACATTGGTCATTGATAGAAAAGCAAGGTGAGTTTTTTGTCTCTTTGATTAATTTAATCCAATTTTTCAAGAAGCTCATCAAATGCATAATGTGGCCTACAAACTCTCTACTTATCAAGTCATGCATTTTTCTAATATCCACTTTTATGCACATATTTCTGTTGGAATCCCTTCTCAATCCTCTCACTATCTCATGTGCTACTACTATGCCATCTCCAATATTCCTCCCCTGAATAAAAGCACGTTGATTTTCTTAGATAAGTTTCTCTAGAAACTATTTCATTCTATTACAACAATTTTGCTATGATTTTGTAGACTATATTATAGCATGAAATTGGCCTAAAGTTTTGCTTTAGTTTGGCATTCTTCGATTTAGGAATAAGACAAACTATCGTGTGGTTGCTTTCCCTTAATATTTTCCAATTCAGAAACACATCCCAAACAATAGATAGAGCTTCCACGTTGATCATATCTAAATGGATTTTGAAAATTTTGGAATTAAACCCATAATGAGCCTAGAGCAGTGCTATCTTTCATTGAGAAAACAACCTCTTTTACTACCACCTCGTTAAATCTATCATTTTGACCTTGTTCACAAATTAGGAATTTATATTTATTAATGGAAGAGCCAGTTATCTCTCTACTTGATTAAACAATTTTCTATAATATGTAACAGCTTCTTGAATGAACGTTTGTTTACCAACACACATTGTCCCATCAACCAACAACATGCTACGTTTATATTACTCTTCCTTCTAATTAGCATTTTTGCAGAAAAGAATATCGTCGCATCATCCCTATACACCAACCAACCACATTTTAACTTTTACTTATTGTCCACAAACTCTTGATATGTTGCATATTAAATATTCTTTTTCATTACCTTTAGTTTTCAAGCAAATTTTCATATTGATTCGCATCTATAGTTTTATGAAGCTTCATATATTCTGACCTAATCGATTCCATCTCTTTCCTTGTTCTAAATTTGTTCCAACTCCACCTCCTTAGGCATCTCTTCACTCTACTTAATTTTATGCATGGAATGTACATCGATTTACCACCGATTACCTAATTCTAATCTTTATTATAAACTGTCTAATATTCATGGCACAAGTGCTAGTGGTTAATGTAATGGTGATATTCTTGGCACAAGTGCTAGCGGTTCATGTAATGAAAGGATCTACTAGACTTTTCATCTTGGAAGCCTAATTTAACTAGTATGGGGCAATGATTGCTTCAATTATGAACTAAAAACTCATATTATTTTGTTGATATTTCGATTCCAAAGTATGTTTGTAAACACTCTATCAATACTAGTCAGGATAATTTCACTTCGTCCAGACCAGAAGAAATTGAAATCTGTGCACAAGCTCTTCATTCGGTCTTGTTCTAAACATAAAACTATCAGTTTCCATCATTTTACTAAAAGGCACTCTATTACCCCCACCCTCTCTTCCCAGTGTCCAACACAACTAAAATCGGCTAGAAGCATTTGTATTTGTATAATTGTCAAGTCATCCTCCTCTAGATTATCCCACAACTTATTCCTTAAGTAATTAACGTTTTGCCCATAGACAAAAGTAGAAACACGGACCATTCTACCAAAGTTAGTTAAATGGATAGTTATATGTTGGTCACTCTTAATTACTCCACATTTCCAAATCTCATTATTCACCAAACATTCGAAATAAGATTTCGCTAGTTATCTAACTACATAGAGAATCTCTCAATTTCATGCACCTTCAGTTTATTCTAAAACAAACCCATGATATCTATTATGTATATATACATCATCAACTTTATTTCTATAATTTCACCATGGTTATGGAGACCCCTAACATTCTAGCTGACTATTGTCATTTATATTGATTGGGATTTGGGTTTCTTTTGTTATTATTACTCAGTTTCCTCCCTTGACCTACCTCTTTGTTTTATTCGTTAAACCACTCTTTGTTCTTATAGACTAACATATCTTTCTTAATAGAGTATATTTTTGTCTTACCTTTGATAGGGATTTTTGGAGATTATTCCAACAACATCTCTTAGCAAGGTTCTCGATTATTTGATCGGTCGTATTTGTTGACAGGGCTCCTATGTAAATAGTTGCTTTTGCTCCTTGACATCAGGGACTTGCACACATTTAAAACTCGTTAACATAGTATCTTTTATCACATTCTTACTAGAACTTGAAATAGTGATGATAATTTTGAATAGTTCAACTTGTAGTCCAATGATGATGTGACCCTATGTAGAGCATTTGGTAGAAACTGAACTTGCTTTTTTGATAGAATTGCTCCACTAGAATTAGAGGTTGAAGTGATTTCCAGGATGGAAAATACTCCTCCTTTGATTTAATCCATGGTTGGAGTATTACTAACCTTTGGTGAACTCTTACATGCCCCTTCTTTATCATTAGTTGAGGACTGCTTTTGACAAGCAGCCCCCCAATACAACTTTATCTATCTTCCAAGTCTCGACCTTCAAATCTATCTTTTTCCCTAAACATTGCTCAACATCCTTAATAACCTCTGTGTTGTGATAATAATTCCCACCAACTTCACTTATCGCTTCTACCACCAGTTCAGAAACTAACACCTTCTTGGTAAGCTCTAATTATTGAATTAATTCTTCAATTTGTTTAATAGATTGTCATATATCCCAACTAGGGTTTGACTTTTTTGCTTCCTCTACATTCATCATTCTGCATACATGATTCCTTTTCCACCACAATAACACATGCACCCCATTCTCTACTCCTTAACTACATCAGTCCTTTGTCTCCGCCTTATTCTTTATCTCCTCAGCCATCTTTCCCCGACTCCTTACAAAACAAGTCCTATCCTGATCCAACCACTTCACCATCCGCGCGAACCTCTCCACATTAAGCCAATTCATCATCGTGATTTTAATTCTAAGACTTCGACGCCAGTTTTTAATCATTTGACATTAAGCCATATAATGCCCAAAACTGATGTAATTATCACACTATGAGGTTGGATTCTCGTATTTTACCTCTTGTTTATACACCACACCCCCTTCTGTAATTCCATCAATACAAGATGGAAATCCAATTTTCGCTTCAATGTCAACTAACACTCTAGCAAGCGAGATCCCGCTCCTAGCATGTGTAGCCTCATCGAGTTTATTCGGGGCACCTAATATGTTGACCAGCACACCCATAACTTTGGGATGCCTTAGCTTAAAACTAAACCCATGGAGTCTATCTGTAACATCCCCTATCTAGAGGCCCAAATCTAAGCGCTACAGATGTCGTAGTCATCTATAGTATTAGCTTCCTACGACTAAACACGGCTATGTTAATGGTATCTAGAATATCAAAAGCACTTGATTCTGAAACAAAACACAAATTTCAAAACAACTTTTCTTCATTACATTTCAAAACCAGATGTTCCATATTCTCAGTACATAATCCCAATACGTTCCCAAGCACAAATAAAATATACTTACTACAAAATACGCCAAGAGCAGTATATGAAGATACCACCTTGGTTGATCAGAGTCATATATTCATAATAGACTTAATACAAACACAGCGGAAATACAACAAAACATAAATAAGAACTGAAACTCCTAAATAGTTATCCATTTGCCTTCTACATGCCTCCAGTAGACTTATTCGTCGTCCTACTAAAACCTGAAAAAACCTTAACCCCTCAGCATACTCAAATAGATTTTGAGCACCCGAGAGTTTAAGGGGAAAACATAAACTTCAAGTCCTACTAAAACCCGTTCTGCTTCTAGCTTGTCCGAGATCTACATGAGGGAGATTGTTCGTCTCCATGGTGTTCCTCTCGGTATTGTTTGTGATCGTGATCCTATCTTTACTAGTCAGTTTTGTAAAGCTTTTCAGGAATCTTTGGGTACTCATCTGAATCTGAGAACTGCTTACCATCCACAGACCGACGATCAAACGGAAAGGGTGAATCAGATTCTAGAGGATCTTCTTCGTGCTTGTGTGCTTGATTATGGAGGATCTTGGGAAGATCATCTCCATCTTGTCAAATTTACCTATAATAATAGGTATCAGGTATAATCTTAATCTTCTATTTTAAGTTTATCTTATCCTAATCTTTAATCTATCTCATTTCTATATTTGAATTCAGGCTAGCATTAAAATGTCTCTGTTTGCTGCTCTTTACCGACGACCTTGTAGATCTCCATCTTGCTGGATTGAATCTGGTAATCGTTTGGTTCTTGGTCCTGATGTGATTTTAGAGGCTTCTGAGAGAGTTGAAGAGATTAGAAGGAAGATGAGGATTGCTCAGAATAGGCAGAAGAAATACGCTGATAGGCGTAGGAGGAGTTTGGAGTTTTCTGTTGGTGATTTGGTTTTCCTTAAGGTCTCTCCCTTAAGGAATGTTATTCGCTTTGGTCGTAGAGGGAAGCTTTCTCCTAGGTTCATTAGTCCTTTCCGCATCTTGGAGAGGATTGGTTCTTTGGCTTATCGTCTGGATTTGCCCGAGAAGTTCCCTGGAGTGCATAATGTATTCCACGTTTCGCATCTTCGTGGCTATCTGCATGATCCATCTCTTATTGTTCATCCATCTGCTCTCGATAGTTTGGATATAGAGCCTAATCTGACTGTCGAAAGGAAGCCACTTCGTATTGTCGACAGAGGTACGAAGCAACTACGAAGGAAATATGTTAGTCTGGTCAAAGTACAGTGGAGTACTGATGATCGAGATTGTACCTGGGAGACGGAGGAGAGCATTCATGCATCGAATCCGGAATTGTTTGTTTCAGGTACTATTTGCTTTTCTATCTTGTTTTCCTCATTTTCCTTGTTTCGTTCTTTTCGAGGACGAAAGGTTTGAGTGGGGGAGAGTGTAACAATCCTATATTTTTGCAAATATTTTTAAATTATTTTAAATTAAATTTTATTTCAATATTTTATTTTTAAAACATTTTAAAAGTATAGTTATAATTTTCCAAAGTTAATTGTATTTTGTTTGCAATTTTTTCAATATAATAAACTATTTTCTTTATTTACTTTTTATTTTTCCTAAGAATATTTGTTTATTTTCATTTTCACTTTATTTTGTTTGTCTTTTATTTATTTTACTTGATATTTTATTTTTTTTATTTTGAATAAAAGAAAGTGGAAATGAGAAGAGACTAAGGCTTTAAACTTGTGACTTTTCATTGTCTAGACTCTTCATTTCTTTAGCCGTTCTTTTCTTTATTGTAGCCGTGAGTTTTTATTTGTTTTTCACGTGAGAAACTTCTCACTTTCTTCATCATTCATGGCTATCATTTCTGGAAATATTTTTGGTGAGCAATGGCCTCTTTTCTCATCTTTTTCTTCATTTTTTTCCAATGATTTCGCCTTGATTTCTTCATATATTTGCTCGGCCTAAACCCCACCAACTCCTCCACCGACCACCACCACTTCCTTTCCCACATCATCCATGGCAACATCACCACCCCCTCTGTTCAGTCATGGCCGTAACCACCTAGATGAAGCCATCACCACAAACTTTGCAAAAATACAAACATATGCATAGCCGAGCCCTAGTTTTCCCATCCCCTTCATTTTTGACCACGGCCACACCCTTAGCCACCACCAGCAAGTACACCACCTCTGGCCATCACTTCAGCCATCACCAGACATGTACCTGACCAAGGCCGAGCCAACTTGACCTTTGGCCGAGCCTAAATGTTGCAACCAAACCTCCTTTTTAGCCTTGCCATTTGACCTTCCACCTTGTAACTCCCAAACCTTCCACATTCTTGCTAGCCGTGAGTTTTGTGATCAAAACCAGAACCATTTCCACATGAAAAACATGTCATGGCCGAGCCATAAGCATGTATGGCCGAGCAAATGTTGAGTTATGGTCAAGCAAAATTGATTAAAAGCTTGGTGATGTCTTTTGTTAATTCTATTTCCACTTTGTTTCAATTTATCTTTGTATTTATATTTATATTTTGCTTTGTTTTGTTGCTGAATACAAGATTAATATCTTGGCTATCTCTCCACTCAAATCAAAAATCGTGCAATCGTGCTTTCTGGATTTTTGTTTGTGTGTTTGATTTGCTAACTCCAGTGTAAAAAGGTGAGTTATTCGCGCTTGACATTCATACTTATAGAATTTTTGAAGTGACAACAAGTGAATGTGTAGAAACTGTTATATCATGTTATATCTGCCTGTGATATGTATTATATGATGTTAAACCCTGTTATAAACCTGTCTCCTCATCTGATATTGTTATATTATGTTATATTGTTTATTTATTTCTGTTTCTCTCACTGCAAGTTCCCTGTAGAATAAAATCACTATGGGTTGAAATGATACATACCCGAACGGACTTTAGAATAGGGAAAAATTGTTATGGGCTGAAATGATAGGCCTGAGCCATTTTTATTCATTTTTATTAACTTGGAATTGCGAGTTTGAAATGATAGAACCCGGATTTTTCTTTGTAAATTACGGATTGAAATGATATATTATCTGTATCACTTGACTTAGGTTAGAAATTATTATACAGACCTGTGGTTATTTTATATATTTTTCTAGAAAATTTTAAGTATTTTAAAATGTAAAAATATGATAATTTGATTTAAATTGAATTTAAAACGATTTAATAAAGTTATAATGATTTTTCTATGTATTAAAAAAGGTTAAATAAATGAATAGAAAAATTGTGATTTAAAACATAACTTAATTGGAAATTTGTGAGTTGATTTTTAATGGAAGTTTAAGTTAATTAAATAAAAATGAAAATTAAGTTTTATTTTGAAATGGAAATTTAAATTTAAGTGTTAAAGTAAATTGTTAAAAATGAAAGAATGGGAAAATTGTACACTTGAATTTAATAAATGAATTATTGAAAATTTGATAATTATTGTAAAATTTTCCTTTATAAAAATTTAAATTAAAGGGTATTTAAATGTACATTTTTGAAGTGAAAAAAAAATGATTTTTATAAGTAAAAATGGTAAAAATTGAAGTTTAATTGTTTCTGGAATTTTTGGTAGAAATCTGGAAATTCTTTTAGTGGCACTTCAGAAATGCTATCGTTTTTGGAATTAACTTAAAATCTGAAGTAAATGATACTACAGCACTTTGTAAGTGCTGTGGTTGATGCAAATGAACTAAAGGCTAAATTAACTAAGGGCTACTACAGCACTTGGTAAGTGCTGTGGTTGCTGAATTAAAACTAAAACCTGAAACTAATAAAAGAGCTACAGTAGCACTGGATAAGTGCTGCAGTTGGCTGAAATGAAGATTTTCAAATTGAACCCTGAACTACTACAGTAGTTTTGTAAATGCTGTCTTTTCTGAAGTGAACTAGTTTTCAAATGTAACTCAACTACTACAGCAGTTTTTAAATGATGTCTTTGCCGAAATGAATTGTTTTCAAATATAACATACCACAGCATTTTCTAAGTGATGCGAATGCTGAAATTTCAATGTTTTGAAGTATTTAACTAAATAAACAAGCTTCAAAAGGGCTAAATTTTTGGAAATTGAATATTTGATTTAAAGGTATAATGACTTTACTTTTATATGGTTTAAATGATGTATTTTGATTTGAAATATAAACTATTTTGAAATTATAACAATGGGTTATAATAACGATTGGTTGTTAAAGAGACCGAGATCGGATATGGACATTCTCTCTGTCGATACCGAAAACCACTTTAACAACTGTATACGCGGTGGAGTTTCCAAAATGAAGTAGGATGGTGGCGACGATCCTATTGAGGTATATACGTGGACCCGACTCCCGTGAGTTGGCATAAGATGGCTAAAACAGGAGCGATTGAAGGGCCAATGAGGTAGCACCTCTGATCGAACACACTTCTTCGATACCATTCTATTACTTTTGTGATTGATTGGGTGCACCACTTGATTTTGGGAGTGTGGCTCGAGGTGGGCGGTAGTGGCTGCTATGCGTTTCCACCAGCCCGGATGCATAATTGGTATATCTACCCTGGCATTGCCTGGTTGTGCCGTGTCACCTACCCTAGCGCGCCTTGTACGAGTTTCTATTTGTGTCATACCTATAGAGGATCTTCTCGTAGCCTCTCGAGGTATGCAGGTACTGTATAGACTATTGGCATTATTACGTGTTAAGGGCTATATGGGTAACCCCTTAACGCTATTTTAAAGTAAGTTTACTTTATAATTAGACATTATTATAATAGCGAATATTACTACATAGTATATAGTTTAACGGATCCTTAAAGAATAGGCGATCCCAAGCATTCTTTAAGTTACTTGTGCATTTTATTACAGTTCACTTGAGTTGGTTTACATTGTATAAGTATGTATGTCCTGACTCGAGTGTTTGTGTTTTATTTACGCTCGGATCAGCTTGAGTATCAACTTTGGATCTCACCTTCTGGAGCTAGGACTACTGGAGATCATCATTTATCTAGTTGCTATCTATTTCCATTCAGTATTTCTATGTCAGCTTTGTATTAGAGACATGTATTTGGGATTTCTACTATGCTTATGTATTCAAACTTTTGCTGTATTTGTTTTAAGATTATGTATTTTGAATCTGTTTTGAGACTATGTATTGTAGTGGCTTCATGAACCACTATTTATTTTATTTTCCGCTACGAGTTATTCTGTTATTCTATGTCAGTGATTGGTTTTATTTGCTCCAAATTTTATTACAATCTGTTATTTTGCATTATTCAAGTCTGACATGTGTGGATTATTGTCGATTTGAATAGTCCTAAATAGTGGGTCGTTACATTTGGTATCAGAGCCAGGTTTTTAGGCAAACCTTAGCCTAAGGAGAAAAAACTCATTAGAGATGGGGTAGAAATACCCTAGAATGAGTGAAATCAACCTCAGAATCATTTCTTTGTGAGAGAAAGTATTTTCAAAGTACAAAATGATTTTAAAATGATTTTTCAAAGGATTTTTCAAAGATTATTTTGATATAAAATTTTCTTGTTTTAAAAGCAATTTTCTAAACTTCCTTCTTTTTGTATCTACTTTGTTAGAAATTTCTTTAATTAGGATATTCATCCAAGTGATTTATCTTGTCTTATCTTATCTTATCTTTTTCTTCTTGTTACCTTTGTCCTAAAATTCATTCTTGATTTTTCAGGATGAATCGTGGAAATGCCAGAGGTAGGGGTCGTGGTATCGCTCCAGCTCCTCAACCTGCTGCACCTGTTAGGTTTACTGTTCTCTATAAGGAATTCTCTCAATTTGGTGGAACCAAGTTTACCGATTCAAAGAGCATTATTGAAGCCCAGCAATGGTTACGGAGTTTAGAGAGGATCTTTATCGGTCTCGAGATTTCTGATGCCCAGAAGCGTCAGTTTGCAGCTTGGCAACTGCAAGAGTCAGCCTTGGATTGGTAGGAGTCTGTTACAGCTCACACTAACGAGGGTGATATTTCGTGGGAGCAGTTTAAGTATCCTTTGTGTTATCTTGAATTTTGTTCTCATTTCCTTTCTTTTGAATCTATCTTAAGTTTTGTTTATGTATCTTCTTTCCAGGGAGGCTTTTGTGGCAAAATGGATGCCCGAAGCCGGGAAATCTCAGCTTTATCGTGAGTTCATGGATCACAAGCAGGGTACCATGTCCTTTTCTGAGTATGAGCGGAAGTTCAATGAACTTTCCAAGTTTGGTCCTGGCCTTATTGACACCCAACTTAAGAAGAATGAAAATTTCATAGCTGGAGCTCGCCCAGAGTTCTATGATCGTCTCATTTCTCATGTTCATGGCATTTTCACCGAGCTTATGGATATGGCTATTCGTTATGAGAACCCTACTTCCAAGGGTCCTGCTGTTGCTAGTGCTCCTGCATCTCAGTCTTCCTCTACTAATTCTAAAAAGAGAAAGCCATATTTCCATCAGCAGAAGAAGAATTGGCTCAAGAATCCGGGTTTGGGATCTTCATCTTCTCCTTCTCAGAGGCAGCCTATCGACCTATCTACCATTACCTGTTTCAAGTGTGATCAGAAGGGACACTCTGCTAATAGTTGCCATACTTCAGTTAGTGCCGATGTTCCTCCACCTTAGAGTACTAGGAACAACCTCTGTCATGTCTGTCTGCAGCCTGGTCATTTCAAGAATGATTGTCCATTGTATCAGAAGGGCAAGCCATCTGGTATTTTTGCTGTTACCTCTGCTTCTTCTCCGGCTGCACCTGCTCCTGCCCCTAGTGATGACAAAGGTACTCAGGGCACCTTTTCTTTATTTAATCATCATATTCGTGTTTTATTTGATACCGGAGCTTCGCATAGTTTTATTTCTGTGGATCTTTGTGATAAGTTTGAGCATCTTCTTTCTCCTGGGTATGCTGTTGAACCTTTATGTGTTAGAAATCCTATTGGTGGTCCCGCGAACCTTAATAGGATTTGTAAGCAAGTGAGACTCTTCTATTCTGACCATAAATTTTCTGGTGATTTCTATGTTCTTGGTTTCGATGCTTTTGATTTATTGCTTAGAGGTGATTGGCGTAAGAGGCATGATGCTCATATCTCTTGTAAATCCCGAATTGTTTCTCTTGAGGATGATCGGGGTAATCCTTTGGTTATTCAGTGTCGTATGCCTTATGATTATGCTGGCAGCTTTATTTATTCTCTGGATTCTTGTCTTGTTGATCTTCAGTCGACTCGTGTGGTCAAACTTTATCCTGATGTATTTGGTGAAGTCAATGCTTTACCTCCTAAGCGGGAAATTGATTTCCATATTGATCTTATTCCTGGAGCTCGACCTGTAGTTCTTCCTCCTAGAAGAATGGCACCCCGCGAGAAGGTTGAGTTGGGAAAGCAAATTGAGGACTTGTTCTCCAAGGGTCTGATCAGACCTAGCTTAAAAATTCTATGTCAATCTTAAAAAGCCTCCTATCTTAAACATTCATGTCAATCTTTGATATTCTAGGTCAATTTCAACATTACTATCTCCAAACTTGTTGAACTATTCATTGTTGGACGTACATTATATGCTCAAACTTTTAAGAGGCCGAATTATTATTTTTATCTAAAAAGAGTTTGTTAGAACACAATATAAGGAAGTTTAAAACATGCTCGATTCGTCCCAAATGACCAAAACATGACTTCAGGACACTGGAAGTGTCAATTTTAAATCGGATAATACATGAGTTATAGTATCAGATTAATATATTACCTAATAAAATAGAGTTCATGCTTCCCAAGATGTGATTAAGGCTGTACACTTGCAAATATTATTTATTTTGTTTTTACAGATACATTCTTCTTAGTACTTAGGCGCCCCACTTTAACATAGGCAACATGATAGCTAAATTTGTAGGTTGGGAGTAAATAGAAGAAAAATAAATTTGATTTTTAAATTTATTGTTCTATCTGTTTGAAACAAGTGACATTGGTTAAACGTATATACCGCTAGAAGAAGAGCCAGAGCCACTGCTGGAGCTGCTTGAACTACTAGACCTACTTGCATTATTCATCTGTTCATCACCTTTTGGTGAAGAAGAAGCCACTTCTTTCTCATCAATGACTAATTCCAAAATATAATCAAAATTAATTAGTATCAGAAGCAAGTATAACTGGAAATAAGTAAAAAAGTATTACCGGTCATCCTTTCCTTAGGAACTTCCTCAGCAATGATATTAGATGTCTGCCCAACAAACAAATATAAAATTCAAAATTAACTTTCATATCCATATCCAAAACTGACACGATCAAAAATGACATCAAGTGTTAAAATATACCTTTTCTTGGGTAACTTCTTGTGTAGTAGTCTCATAGGTTTCCATCCTTGGAAGCACAGCAAAACACATCAGTTTATATCACAGGAATATATAAATATGTTCTCTCTTATAGATAACTTGTTTTTGTAGAGTTATTTCTCAGTAAAAAATCTGAAGTGTACACAAACACGAGTTCCTATACTTAACTAAATCAAACATGCACACTGCATAATTTAAGTATCTAAGCAAGCTTCATTAAATGAATACCTCCTCCTGTATAATGATTTTGATACTCAAATTCCATTCCAGATGAATACACACCAGCATTGCCTTGTTGTATAAATACTTATGATAGGTTACCAATTGTAATGTCGTGAATGCTCGCTCATTTTTTGTCTTTGCTTTCCGAGTTAAGCATATTGAAATACTTCTGTGCATGACTAGCCACTTGAACTGGTGTTCTTGTTATCAAAAAAAATTTCGATATGTTTTTCCAGTCCCCTTTTCCATGCTTTTCTAGACCCATTAAGAATGGTCTGTATAGTAAATACATCACAAAAATCCTATGTCAACCCCGGATCTTTAACATAGTAGCATTGTTAATGAATACTGAAAGTAGTCATTAACCAGTTAAACATGCAACATACTACTACTACCTGTCTTATGAATAAGTTATATAACCTATGTTGTTTTCCATACATCACAGAATTATGTCATAACCTTCCTTTTTCTTCTTCTTCTTCTTTTTTTTCTTTTGTTTTAAAGAGTAAGTAGTACAGAAAAAGGAAAAATATCTGTGCTCCAGTTGGGTCCAAGGAACTCCCTTTCTCGTACCTTTCTTGCCTTTTACACGATTATAAGATCGATGAACTCCACTGGATGCGATAAAGAAGGATGAAGAACTGTCTCCGCCTTCCTCTTATTCTTGCTCAAACTCTTCTTATAATTGATAACAAATCTATCAAGCTCCCAAAGAGTTTCAATATCAACGCTATCTATATCCACTTCAATTTCATCGTCGTTCGGACTCAACGTTGAGTTTCTCTTCTTGGTTATCTGCACGATGTTATCCAACTTTTCAGGAGGTAGATTTTGTAAGTTCTCACTCAGCTTTTGCTTCTCATCAAAAGTCATCTCTCCCTTATTCAAATCTTTTGCTATAGGTTTCTTAAGCACAGGCAGTCGTCCCGCATGTGGCGTCGATGCAAAAGAAACTGGTTTTGTTTTAGAATCGATAGATAATGGATAATTAGCTGTTGAATCGGATCTTTCAAAAAAAATTCCTTGCATCAAGAGGTGGAGGTTTCTTATTCGACTCTATCTTTAGAGAAACGTGCATATATTCTGCCTCTATAGCAGGCCATTTCTCCTCAAACAACTGCAAAAGCTATTCAGCCATTGCATGCACATCTTGCCCTTTTGGGTTATAAGTCACTGCATTCCTGAATGTCAATCTTACATCTTCAATGAATTCTTCGGGGGTTTTATACCAGTTTTGACTTAACTTATTCATAACAGTACCTAAATCCATATGGTGCTTAATGATGGTATGATAATCATGTAACCCAAGAATTTTAACATCTACAGGAGTATTAAACACCCAACAATGCTTATGCTTCATTAATTTCGCTAATAATAAACTGCAGCTCTTAAATGCATAACAATAAACCTTACTATCGACCATTTTTGACTTATTCGAATCTGAAGGTGCCAACTTTTCCTTCCCAAGAACAAACTCTGAATTTCTATAATACTGATTCGCTTTGGGGGTCCTCTTCTCCCTTACACTACCCTCGGGAACCGACATGCTGAGCTGTCGCTGCAGTGGAGCAGCAGATCTCACCTCGGTATTACCTTTTTTTTCTGTGATTCAAACTTTTAAAACCAACATCACTGGCAGAATACTGAGAAGCAGTAGGAACATTATAAGACTCCAAATTTTCAAACTTTTTCGAAATATGGCGTACCTGATCCAGTTCAGCAGTCAATTTCCTCCAAATTTCACGAACCTCTTGTCTCGATTTCGAGGTCAAACCTTGGAAATGATAAGGATAAGAATAGCGAATTCGCTCTAAGTAAGATAAACCATGGAAAACATAATTATATTAGAAATTGGAATGAATTAACAAGGATTACCTTTTGATGGTTCCATTAGAAAAATTAGGGATTGCGGTTCTATTACAGCTTGGTGACTTTGTGCTAAACAATTTACGCTGCTCGTGTAATGATGTCCGATAAAAGGGATCAGGCTTTTAGGGATTCATGATTAAAGAGGGATTCATGAGTGAAGATAAGATTTGTGAGTGAATTTTGGATTTTGGGAAAGTGAAAATGAAAAGAGGATAGTTGGCGGGAGGAGAATAAGGAGGGAATGTGAAATTTTGGAGCGGCGATTCTTTTATTTGGTTAACATTACCAACAGCGTTAAAAGAAGCAATCTTTTAATCTAAATAATCACCATCTACCTAACCTTAGCAAGTAAAGTTTCTTGCAATCCCCGCTTGCTATTAATAGAACATTTTGTAACGACCCACCTTTTTGCACAGTTTAAATTGACAATAAACCGCATATGTCAAACTCAAACCATTCAAAAAGGACGATGGTTATCTGTAATAAGAAAAAACAGAGAAAGAAAAAAAACAAACACAGAATCTCGTAGCGGAATGACAAAATATAATAATCAAATAAACAGTTTATGAAGCTGTTTATAAATAACATTTGATTAACTTTTACAATACAAATCAGAGTTACATACAACATGAATAAATAAATAAATGCAGCGGAACAACTTGATATAGTGGAATAAATAAAATAAATAATAACAGTACAAAATCTTCGTCTTCATCCTCCAGAAATAAGGTCTTCAATACACTGAAAAGCTCAGACTGACCCGAGCGTAATAAAAAGATAAAACACTCGGTAAGAACTAAAAGATCTTATGTAAGTTAAATCAACAGTAAATAAATATGAGTGTAACGGCTTCAGAGATGTTTACGGGGTGTGACATCTCCTATCCAGTGTCAACGTGAGTGCAATAACTTAAGGGATGTATGGGATTTCCATCTCCTTAGGATCCGTTAACTATCTACATACATAGTACAATACGCTATTATAATATGTCTACAATAAAGTAAAGTATTAAAATAGCGTTAAGGCGTTACCCATATTCCCCTTAACACATTTTATATATTCTCGTAGTCTATACAGTACCGTAAGCTCCACCAAACCGGTAGTTTACCCAAAGGGCACTCCATAGGTACGGTACAAAGCAAACTAGTAGAAGGTGCGATAAGGCATGTGACAAGGCACGCGAGGCAATGTTCATGGTAGGATACTACCGTTTTGCGGATCCGGACTAGTGGTAACGCATAGCAGCTACTACCGTCCACCTTGGAACACACTTCCAAAATCAAATCGAGGGGTGGCCACCAAATCAATCACAAAGTCATAATATGGAATCGAAGAAATGTGTCTGATCGGAGGTGCGACCTCACTTGGCCCGGCATGGCTCCTGTTTTAGCCACATCAAGCTGACTCACGGGAGTCGGGGCTACGTAAATACCTCATACAAAATCATCCGTCAAACCATCCTACTTCATTATGGAATCTCCACTACGTACACAGTTGTTAAAGTGGTTTTCGGTATTGGCAGAGAGTATGACAATATCCGATCCCGGTCTCTTTAACAACCAAACACTTATTTCACACCGGATGGTTTTTTTACATTCCAAAACCGATTCATAATTGATATCAAAATATCATATTCACAAAATCGCTTTTGAAATCTTATTCACTTTTGAAATCATATTCATTTTCGAAATCATATTCACTTTCGAAATCATATTTACTTTTTTAAATCATATCGACAAAATAGGTTAAATCCTCATTTCAAAAATCATCATATTTACTCAAATATGTCATTTCACTAGCAAATATCATTTCAAATCCCAACTTAACTTATAACATCATTTAACCATATTCGCTTTAAAATCAAGGATTTAAAAATAAACACTTCCACTTTACATGGTGTGAAATTTAAAAAATAGCTCAGATAGTTATAAATAGTTTAGTATAGTTTAAGTTAAATTTTAAATAGATAAAATACTATAAAATAGTTTAAAATAGATTAAAATAGTTTAAATAGATTTAAGATAGTTTAAATAGATTTAAGATAGTTTAAATAGATTTAAAATAGTTTAAATAGATTTAAGATAGATTAAATCGATTTAAAACAGATTAAATAGATTTAAAATAGATTAAAATGGGTTAATTAGTTTAAAGTAGATTAAAATAGATTAAATTGGATTAAATAGGTTAAAATAGATTGAAATAAATAAAAATAGTTTAAATTGATTAAAATAGTTTAAAATATATTAAATTAGTTTAATAGTTTGAAAATCTTAATATTAGGATTTTTAAAATAATATATCTTTAAACAGTTTGTATTAAAATAATTAATTTGAAATTAATATCAAATTAAACTATTTCTTTCATTTCAACACATCTGGACCATATTCAGTTCCAAATCAACAAATTAAATTTTGTCTTTCAATTCAAATTATCATTTAAAACCATGAATCAATATCGATTTCAAATCCATGTTCGAACAATAAATCCAAACTATTTCAAATTTAGTAGATTTTAAAGTTACATTTTCAAACGTTTTCAATAACTCAATTATGATAAATTTCAGTTATGCTTCAATTTCAACTTTAAAATTTCAATTTAATTTCTTTAAACAATTCCTTTAAACCAATTCCAATTTCAACATTTAAAGCTTGGATTTTCAAAAATAATTCAGTTTATATAAATCCAATTTTATTTCAAAATATCATTTAACTAAATTCAAAAATTAAGGATTTAAAATCATTTAATTTAACCAATCCAGTATTCGTATATAATTTTCTACCCTATGGTCAAGTGATACGGATGTATATCATTTCAACCCACTATAAATTTAAATTTTACTGGTATATATCATTTCAACCCGTAATCCCAAAATAAATTCAAAATCCATAAAATCGCTCGGGTTATCATTTCAACCCATAATGATTTTTCCCTAATCTATAGATCGTTCGGGTATGTATCATTTCAACCCATAGTGATTTTCCTTGTAATAACTAAGGGAACTTGTAGTGTTATAACAATACAAAATATAACATCCAGTCATCCAATATCAACAATTAACCATCCATCACAATGATCATTCAAACCAATCAATAAACAATAAAAAGTGACTGATCAATAACGGGTATTAACTGGCCATTTAAAATTTAATATTAAATTAATGGCGATAATATTCAATAAAGGTCAAATTTAACTAGAATGACAATTTAAATATACCAAACATCAACCAATCAATTTCTAATCACATCATAAATCCAATTTAACTAACATAAGATAATCTAGTAGTTGTGAGTGGGTTAAAACACTCACATTTGATTTCAAATCGATTTGAAATCCTAAATAAAGCCCAAAATTCAACAGTCTCAGAATTCATCCAAAGTAGTTTCATAATGTCCGAAATTTCGATACGATCCCAACGGAACAAACCGCGCGTAAATCCGACCTCGTATGCAAAAGTTATGTAAATTAGAACATTATACGATTTAAAATAAGAAATAGATAAAAATTTGAAAATTACTTTGCACGTCAGCTAGCCGCATGATTCTCTTCCACGCGAGCTAACCTGCTCGAAAAAAAGGAAACCCTAGCATGCACGGAATCCTCCGCCGCCACCTATGCTCGTCGCCGCATCAACCACGGCCATCCCTGGCACCCGCGACCACGCCTCAGGCCTCTCCCATGCCTCTCGACCCCCGCCCATCATCATCGATCGCCACTAGTCGACCACCTTGGTCTTGAAGAACGCAGCCGCCGCCACAAATTTAAAGACCTAATCGAATTGTTCCAGTCGATCCAGCCATCGATTGCCCAAACAAACACCACCGATGCACTCCCTATGACACTCTCCACAACCCGGTATCCTCCAATCAACGATCCATCGTCGATAATCAAACCCCAAACGGATGGCCGAGAATGATTTGGCCAATCCTGGACAAACCAAAACCCGATTTCAAAAACGAACATCAGATTTGAGTTGCGCTCGTCGAGAGCTTTCCAACGATATATAATATGATGGGGTTTGGAGAGTTTGAATTTTTGAAATTGATTTGGAAATTAAATTTAGGGTTTTGAATTAGAATTGGTCTCTACCATTGAAAAGAGAGAAACAACAAAAAATTTAGTACGTACACTAATGAGAAATAAAAAGGCTGCTAGGGTTAGAACAAAACTATTTATATGGACTAGGCCCGATAAGAATGAACAATATATCGAATTGGTTCGAAACGACAATAACGACCCGAAAAGCCCGTTTCGCTTCCGAAACGAAAGTGGGTCGTCCCATATATCAAAATAGATGTCTTCGATATTTTTAAACTCAATGGAACAAGTTTCAAGTCCTAATTTCATTGTATAAAAAAGTTAGCTTTTAAAATCATCTTATTTCAATTGAATTCAATTAAATTGATTTCTACGCATTTCAACCCCGTACGATCAAACGACAAGTCCGATCGCTACGAAACTTGAAATCCTATAATAATTCACCGTTACGGATCCGATGAAACTGGTTTCATCGAAATCCGAGACAGAAGCCAAAATGGCTATTTTTACGTTAAATAAATTATTATTAAAATGATTAAATCACTTTTTAATTCAATTTTTATAATTTCAATTTTTATCATTTCCAATTACACAGAAATTAACAATCTTTTCAAAACCAATTTCTATGTCAAATCCAATGTTAATTATTTCATTAATTACAGTGTTTAATTTCAATTGCAATAAACTCATTAATAATAATTTAATCAAATAAATTGATTGAATTTGATTTCAATCTTTTTATTCAATCAATCATTATCTAATGGATATAATTAACATTGGTTTACATTTTACTACATCAATATTCTATAGTTATCCTCTTAATTCACATTAACTGCAATATTTAATTGGATTAATCGCAATTGATTTCCAATTTATTTTCAACGAATTAAATAGTGAATTGATAATCAACAATTGTTACAACTAATGATTCCGAACACATTTCTATGTTTATTGTTAACAAACAAAACTAATAAACTCACATACAGATTAATTATTCTATTTTAATCAATTTCAATTAGTTACATACAATTTCACTGTTGAATACAACATTTGGTTTATTTACTCATTTACAACTTATAACCAAATTTTTATATTTACAATCATTTCAATTAATTGAAATTACATTAAAATAGTCATCAATTACCTTAAGTCAACATTATTACATTTCATTCTAGTTATTTTCTCATTTAAACCTTAAGTTTTTAATTTTTCACAACATCAAACTCCAAAACTTATTCAATTTAATATTTTTAATTATCGAAGTCGTTGCACATTTTCTTGTAGTGCACTCTAAGCTGATGAAATCTCGCCGCCAAATCCATCTAAGAGAGTACCTTGGCTCCACTTAACTGATCGAACAAATCGTCAATTCTCGGCAATGGATATCGGTTCTTTATCGTCTTCTCATTCAACTTACGATAATGATACATAGCCTTAACGATCTGTTCGGTTTCTTAGCAAACACTACGACAGCTCCCCAAGGCGAACCACTTGGTCGAATAAAACTCTTGCCTTCCAAATCCACCAACTGCACCTTCAACTCTCTCATCTTTATATGTGTCATCATGTTTGGTGGCCTACTCACCGGTTCTGCTCCAGGCACTAAATCAATTCAAATCAATGGCTTGTTTCGATGGCAATCCAGTTGCCGACTCAAACACATCAGTAAATTCTCTAACCACAAAGACTCGATGCAACTCATCCTCCAACTCCATGATACCCAATAAAGCATTCACCTCGCAACCAAGGTTCTCTACAGTATAAACTATCCGATCACTATAATCCGGGTGACTAAGTGATATTTTCCTATCGTGGCAAAATATTCTAGCATCGTATTTACTTAACCAATCCATCCCAAGGATGATCCCAAACCTCACAAAATCAAACACATGCAAACATCAATCAAAATTATGAGCTAGCAAGTTAAACTCTAGATGGTCGCACCTCATCCCAAGAGTCGCATAACCTCCTATCGGATTCGCAACCCTACAGAAAGTAACTAAATATGAGGGTTGTAGGTTAAGCTTATCTACCAAACATCGAGAAATAAAAGAATGTGATGCATTAGTATCAAACAGAACGCTAACAGACATACTGTGAATCTGTAGCGAGCCTCCCAGAATAGCCTTCCCTTTCTCCTGCACAATTGGCCTTGAAGTTGCGGGCTCTAGTGCATACATCTGTCCCTTTCCTTCTTTAACAGGCTTTGGGCATTTGTTCTTATAATGGTCGATCTGATCTCAATTAAAGCATCGGATATTCTTCTTTCCAACAGCTTCTTTCCCTTTTCCTTTTCCGGTCCGACACTCATTAGCATATTCTCCTTTCTTATCACATTTATAATAGACCACTTCAGATTTTCCTTTCTTCCATGCTCCTCCCTTCTGAGCATTTTCTTATGGAAAAACACTCTTTTCTACCTTTTCCCACCTGGACTTCCTTCTCTTTCTTCTTCAAACAAGCTAATGCCTCTTCCTGCCTTAGCGCCATTTCTACCACTACATCACTTGGATCTCTTAAGTGCGGTAAGGTAGCACTTACCAACTTCGACTTCAAGCCTCTTATAAACTTCTCATTTCTCTTTATCACTGTATCGACCATGGCATACCCGTACCGGGCTAACTATTCAAATCTCCTAGCATACTCTAAAACACACACCTCTCCTTGTTCTAGTTCAGCAAACTTCCTAACTAACACCGACTGCGCCATCACTGACATAAATCTTTCTTGAAACCTCCTCTTAAACTCCGCCCAAGTCATGGTTTCCTCATCAACACCAGCTACAACAGTATTCCACCAAAATAGAGCAGCTCCCTAAAGCTGTCTTGAAGCTAGTCTCCTTTTGTTGCTCGTCATTCAATCCAAAGTCAGCAAAGATTCTCTCACAATGCAGCAGCCAGTTCTTTAGCTCAATAGCATCTTCAGTTCTAATGAATGGCTTCCCTCCAAGCCTGATATGGTCTCTACTCAAGCTAGTATAGTGGTTAACTATCGGAGCTTTCTGAACTCCTCCTCCAGCAGCATTCCCTCCGACAACTCCAGCTTGCATCATGTTTATGAAAAACCGATACATGGCTCACATATCCACTTGGGGAACCCCAGCACCAACATTTTCTGCTTGAGCCTGACCTGAACCTGTTCTAACATTTGGTCGGGCATTTCCATTAGTGGTGGTGCTCTCTCTTCCAAGATTAACTTTGCCTCTTCTTCCTTCCATATCTTCAACTCCTTCATCTCTGTAGGTGTCATCTTGCTTGGTGGCCTACTCACCGAATCTACTCCATGCACCAAATCAATCCGAAACTCGATGGCTCGTTTCGGTGGCAATCCCACTACTGGCTCAAACACATCAGCAAATTCTCTAACTATAAAGACTCGATGCAACTCATCCTCCAACTCCATGCTACCCAATAAAGCATTCACTTCGCAACTAGGGTTCTCTATGGTATAAACTATCTGGTCACTACTATCCGGGTGTCCAAGTGATATTTTCCTATCATGGTAAAATATCCTAGCATCATATTTACTTAAACAATCCATCCCAATGATAATCCCAAATCCCACAAAATCAAACACAAGCAAACAACAATCAAAATTTTAACCTAGCTAATCAAACTCTAAATGGTCATACCTTACCCTAACTATTGCATACCCTCCTATCGTATTTGCAACCCTTAAGGAAGTAACTAAATATGAGGTTTGAGGTTAAACTTATGTACCAAACATCAAGAAATAAAATAATGAGATGCACCAGTATCAAACAGAACGCTAACAAACATACCATGAATCTGTAGCGAGCCTCCCAGAACAACCTTCCCTTTCTCCTATACAACTGGTCTTGAAGTTGCAGGCGCCAATGCATAAACTTGCACCCTTCCTTCTTTAGCAGGCTCCTTGAATTGGTTCTTATAATGGTTGATCTGGTCGCAATTAAAGCATCAACTATTCTTCTTTCCAACTGTTTCTTTTCCTTTTTCCTTTTCCGGCCTGACACTCATTAGCATAGTGTACTTTCTTATCACATTTGTAACAAACCACTTCAGCTTTTCCCTTCTTCTGTGCTCCTCCCTTCTGAGCATTCTTCTTATGGACAAACTTTCTTTTCTGGCCTTGTCCCATCGGGACCTCCTTCATTTTCTTCTTCAAACAAGCTAACACCGCTTCCTGCCTCAGCGTCATTTCTACCACCACATCACTTAGATCTCTTAGGTGCGACAAGGTAGCACTTATCAACTCCGGCTTCAAGCCTCTTATAAACTTCTCATTCCTCTTGATCAGCGTATCAACCAAGGCATACCCATACCAGGCCAACTTTTCAAATCTTCTTGCTCTAAAACTGACATCTCCCCTTGTTCTAGTTCAGCAAACTTCCTAACCAATGCCGACTGTGCCATCACCAACATAAACCTTTCTTGAAACCTTCTCTTAAACTCCGCCCAAGTCATGATTTCTTCATCAACACCAGCTACAACAGTATTCCACCAAAATAGAGCAGCTCCATGAAGCAGTCTTGAAGCTAATCTCCTTTTTCGCTCGTCAATCAACCTTAAGTCAGCAAAAATCCTCTCGCAATGCAGCAGCCAATTTTCCACCTCGATCGCATCTTCAGTTCCAATGAACGGCTTCCCTCCAAGCCTGGTATAGTCTCTGCTCAAGTTAATAGTGGTTGACCATCGGAGCTTCCTAAACTCCTCCTCCAGTAGCATTCCCTCCGACAACTCCAGCTGTAATACCTTCTTGCATCATGTTTACGATACATGGCTCCCATATCCACTTGGGGAACCCCAGCACCAACATTTTCAGCTTGAGCCCGACCTGGACCTCTTCTAGCATTTGGTCGGGCATTTCCATTAGTGGTGGTGTTATCTCCTCCAAGATTAACTCTACATCTTCTTCCTTCCATATCTATATTCAAGCCTCGTGAGATACAAACGAATAACCTAACTAAGATAGGAGTCTAGAGATATAGCGTATACTTATATATAGCAAAAACAAGTACGTTACTATAGCATTATCCCATACCCCGATCTTATCTCTAATTACTAAGGATTATGTTTTCAAAACCATTTTTAGTTAAAGTATTTCATAAACCATGCTTTGATACCAAGCTGTAACATCCCCTATCTAGAGGCCCAAAACTAAGCGCTACAAATGCTGCGGTTATCTATAGTATTAGCTTCCGATGACTAAATACGGCTATGTTAATGGTATCTAGAATATCGAACGCACTTGAATATGAAACAAAACACAGATTTCATAACAACTTTTCTTCATTACATTTCAAAACCAGATGTTCCATATTCTCAATACATAACCTCAATACGTTCCTAAGCATCGATAAAATATACTTATTACAAAATATGCTAAGAGCAATATATGAAAATACCCCCTTGGATGATCAGAGTCATATAGTCATAATAGACTTAATACAAACACAGCGGAAATACAAAAAAACATAAATAAGAACTTCAACTCCTAAATAGCTATCTGTTTGCCTCCTGCACGCCTCCGGTAGCCTTATTCGTCATCCTACTAAAACCTGAAAAGACCTTAACCCCTCAGCCTACTCATATCAATTTTGAGCACCCGGGAGTTTAAGGGGAAAATATAAACTTCGAGTCAGACATAAAGCCTAATGTGAATAATACTGTACATCCTGGTTTAATATGTTAAGTGAGACCACGCTGCTTAGAGGAATGGGTTTCTCCTCACTAACATCCTTTTTAAACAAATTTTTGCAAAACCTTTTACTACGACCGAAACTAGTTAAATACTGTAAAGCATCATTATGAAGACATATATCAATATTAGGTAATAATGAACAATCTGTTCAAACTCATAAGTTTTGTTTGCTAACTTTTTACCTTTCTGACACAGGGCTACCAGACAATATAAACAAAAATTAATCTAACACCTGTTAGATACTCCTCCTCTAGACAATCTATCTTTAACTATCTGTTAAATATTTCTCTTTTGGACGGTCTGTCCCTATCTTAATCATCTCCTAGGTCTTCCTGATCCTAATGGTTTTTCGGGCTCACCAATAACCTATCTGTATACAAACATATATTACTTTCGGTGTGTAATCATAATTTTAGTCTACCTGTGACCAAGCCCTACACGTTGGAATTTTGGACAATAATTACCTGGGGCCAATAGCTAATGTATAGGGTGCGACTCTACACCAGTTCCATCTGCTATACTAATATATGAGCAATTTTCACTTAGCCCTCCCATAATTTTCCTTGAAAACATTTTCAAAATGATTTAAAACCTTTAAATCAAACTTAGACAAGGAAAATATATAACCTTTATGCTTCACTCAAAATCACTTTGCCATGTTATATACATTCTTTACCCAAACTTTAGTTGATGAAAACATTTTAGCATTTGAAAGTACCCCTTTTGATTTCTTTGAAAGCGCCTCTTTCTAAACCTTTGAAAGAATCTCTTTCGAAACCAAGTAAAACTCTTTAATTATCTAGGCCAAAAGGCCAAAACCTTTCCTTTCGAAACCATACTTCAAACCATTCGAAACCATTGAAAACCTTCATTTCGAAAGCATTAAAACCTTAGACATCCTACTTTAAAAACACTTTAAAACATTGCCTTAGAAAACCTTAGGAAAACCTTCCATTTCAAACCTTTCGTAACCATTCAGAAAACAGAACCTTTCGACGTTGTCGGAAGCTAACTTTCAACCACTTCGAAAGCTACATTTTGACTCCATCGAAATCTTGGCTTTCGACCCCTTTGAAACCATTCAGAAAATGTAACCTTTCGAAAGCATCAAACCTTTAGAACATAAACCTTTCGAAAGCACTTTGGGTTCAATTTAAAACATGTGGAAAATTCTCTTTTAAAACCTTTCGACCCCTTCGAAAGCTCCCCTTCGAAAGCTTAAAACTTAACTTTTAAAACAATAGGCTTCAACCATTAAAACACCTCCTTTGAAAGATTGGGTTATACTTCAATTAGAATAAGAAGGGTAAAAAATCAAAGTTGAAAGCTATCTTTTGAAAGCAAGGCGGAAGTGGCTGATTTTTAAAAGATAATTATACCTTTCGACCTTGTCGAAAGCATGACTTCGGAAGGTAGAAAAGCGGTAGTAACCTTTTGACCTCGTCGAAAGGTTTAAACCTTTTATTTTAAATATTTGACCTAGTCAAAAGCAACCAATTCGAAAGCTTCTTTTCGAAAGCAAAGATGGCGTTCTTTTGGCTTATGAAACAAACATACTCTAACCTCTTCGACAACTAAGGTTTCGACCAAGTACCCTTCGACCTTGTCCAATTAATTACGTACCAAGTAACTTGATACCATATGCATTGGTTTCGACCTTATCGAAAGCTATAATACCATTCGACCTTGTCGAAAGGTCTGGGTCGGAAGCTTTGATGCCCAGAATGGCTGAAATATGCTAAAATTATGTTTTTCTTGTTTTTAACTTAAATGAGGTAACTTTTCAACTAATCTGCCTTTGTTTGTCAAATTCTTATTGGTTACTAAATACTTTTCAGAAAAGTGCTGCCAATAATTTCAGAAATAAATAATGATTTTATTTTACAAAATGCCCCTTCTCCTTATTTAAATATATAAAATATTTAAGTCTCATACCTTAAATAATTTTATATATTCATCATAACACTTAGGAAAAATCTGGAAAAATTCCAAATGCCTATTTTAATATGTTTTCCAACGTTTAAAAATTTCAAACCCAAAATAATAATTATTTTAGCCTTAAATAATTTATAACCCAATAAATCATTTTATTCACTAGAAAATTAATATAAAATCTACACTAATTCGGAAAATTATGAAAATTAAAACCCATCTCTAAAATATCATTTCTGACCTATATGAAAATTTTCAAGGCATTTGGATGTCATCTAATAGGGTTTTCATATCAAACATATCATAAAAACTAATATGAACATGTATAATTCATAAACAAGCATATATATATATATATATATTTAATCATCCAAAACATGGCATAAATTTGCAAAATCATTTCGGATCTAATCTTAAAACCGAAAACCATAAGAAAATCTGATGTAGCAATTATTCACCTTAGCTTTGAGATTAAAGATATGAGATTTGATGTTTAATATGTTGATTAATCTTCTTTCTCTTGAATCCTAGCTTTATCTTCCCTTGACAATAAAAATAGTGACCGACCCTTGTATATTTTAGTTTGATAAAATGAAGAACGTGAGTTTCATTTCCTAAGGGTTTAGGGTATAAGTCCCTACTGTTTCCCATATTGCCCTTACTCATTTCCTAACACATTAGTTCATGTTGTTTCATTTGATTTACATTTAACATGGCACGACTACCCTTAGTTAAATCAAATCTCAACCTATTAATCTCCATATCATTTTATTTAATTTAGCTAATTAATATCCTAAATAATGTCATAAAAATATAGAGTGTTACACTAATCCAAACCGGCATAGAACTAAGCATGTCTTTATTCGATTTCAAGTCTTGCCTAAGTAATTTCATCACTATCAGGCATTTTTTTAAGAACTACAGCCCTTCATCCAAAAAACTTAAAGCAGTCCTTCACATATTTAAAGCTAGAAATAAAAAAAAAACCTTTCTCTCCTGACTTCAGTAAAAATTCTTTGAATGTGCTTCCAAACATTTGTAATACAGTTTTGGCCCAACCACATACATGATAATATTATTTACCCAACTATCTTCGGCTTCAATCATAGCTTCATTAAATAAGGCTGCCTCCGCTTACAATTTTCAATTAACGATTTGAAAAAGGTATTTTGATGCTATCAAGGCCATTGGCTTTTGAAAATTTTCCTTTCACTACATCATAATACGCATCCTTTTTTGCATCCTTGGTCACTCTAAATTTATGTCCTACGTGACCACTTTAATATATGGCCTAGATTTCTACCTACAGCCCTACTACCACCCCAAACACCCATAGAGTTAGCATTTCAGGAAACCCTCTTTACTCTATATTCATTTCCAAAAGGAAACCCTACTCGTCCTTGATTATTAGTACCATATCTACCCTCTTCCGAAACCCTTTTCCCCTTCTTTTAAACAAACTCCTCCCAATACTCATTTTGCTTCCACTCATCCCCGTATCCCAGTTTTGACAAAATAATTAAGGAAAAGAATTTCAAAAACAAGAGAGTGGCAGCTTAGGTTTCATAGAGGAAGCCATTTTAAAAAAAATGGTTTTATAATATTTTGATAATTTAAAAGAAATCTTTTGGGAAGAAGACAACTTCTTATATTAGAGATTCATAAAAAAAAATTTCGAGCGGTATTAATTTAAGGAATAATGTACTTCTTATGATATACCCTTGTGATTCAAGTGTTGGACACCTATGAAATAATGGTATAAATACTTTATGTATTTACTTATTCCAAAGATCAATTTAGGGTTTATGTCGGTTCCACGTAGGTTTATACATATATAGATATATAAATTTTAATTTATTTATAGATTTTATAGGTTAATAAACTAATAACATATATGTATTTATGTATGTATTTTATTAATTAAATCTTATTTGATTAATTCATATTATTTAAATCATATTTAATTAATCTTAATTTTATAAATTAAATCATATTTACTTTTATTTTGTATAAAATTTTGGAAATTTCATGTTATTCATCTTAAACTATTTAAGATAGATAATTAACTATAAATAATTATAGTTTGTTTATATATACATATTAATATATGCATACGTTAGTAATGACTCGGAATTTTGAACCCTTTATATTCAAATATCATAATATTTTTAATATTCAAACCTTGGATTTAATATAATAAATTGATTTAATATGCCTATTAAAATCCTCTTAAATACTAAATGATAATGGTAAACTTTTAATTTATAATTAAAGTGATTAAACTTGTTTTAATAATAATTCTTTTCAATAAATGTGTGATATGACCATTCTGTGGCGTTATCTTAGATTTTCACAAAACTAGTACCATTGGATCTAGAACAATGAGTGGTTGTATGCCAAGGAATTTCATGGCAATCAAACATCCCGTATGATCACGCAAGCTCATAAAGTTTAACGATTTAATTAAGATAATTAAGTACGATATTTATTCTACTATAAATAACCCTTTTAACCTACCTTCCTTTACACACTTTCCTCTTCTTTCTCTTATTAATCAAAATCAGTCGCCGTTCTTTTTCCTTTTCTTCCAATTGTTTCATGAGCTTGGGGCCTCGAAATTCAACGATTTTGGATCCATTGAGATCATGCAAGATAAATATTAATGTTGGTAAGTGCGATGGTGGGTGCGGAGATGTTTTGGGATAGTCAACTTATGGTGGCCAAACTAGGGTCTGACACAGGTGGCAATTTATGTAGCATTAGGTCGTGGCGATGGTTGCGTTGTGCTTGTTTGGAAAAGGGAGTACATGGAATTGGTTTGAGGTGGTGGTACATTTCTTTTAGCATGTGGTGGAGCTACAACCGCGTGGAGGAGAAGAAAGCCGGAGGTGAAATCGGGAAGGTTGAACTCGTCGTGGCAAGTGGAGGGATTGGCGATGGTCGAAGACTCTCAAGTTGGTCGAGGCGATTTTTGACAATGCACAGTGGTTGTGAGGAGCATCGGTCAGAAATTGATTTGGGGAGCCAAGCTTCTCATGATAAGGGGATGCGGAGCTCATGCAGAGAGGATTTGGATGCAATTGATGATTCGTGATTTCATCAATCGTAGAGGAAGAAATCAGGAGGGAAGGAGCGACTTGTTGGTTGTAGCCACGTACAGGTGCACACATGCACGGTAAAGTATAGAGGTGGAATAAAGGATTAGAGGAATAAGAAGGTGATTAATAATGTAACGTCCCCTATCTAGGGGCCCAAAACTAAGCACTAGATGCTGCAGTTATCTATAGTATTAGCTTTCGGCGACTAAACACGGCTACGTTAATGGAATCTATAATATCAGAAGCACTTGAATATGAAACAAAGCACAGATTTCAAAACAACTTCTCTTCGTTACATTTAAAACAGATGTTTCACATTCATTTCACATAATCCCAAATACGTTCCCAGGCACAGATCAAATATACTTATTACAAAATACGCCAAGAGCGGTATATGAAGATACCTCATTGAATGATCAGAGTCAAATAGTCATGATAGACTTAATACAAACACAACGGAAATTCAACAAAACATAAAACAAGAACTGCAATTCCTAAACAGCTATCTGTTTGCCTCCTGAATGCCTCCGGTAGCCTTATTTGTCATCCTACTAAACCTGAAATGACCTTAATCCCTCAGCCTACTGAAATTAATTTTGAGCACCCGAGAGTTTAAGGGAAAAACCTAAACTTTGAGTCAGACATAAAGCTTAGTGTGAATAATACTATACATCCTGGTTTAATATGTTAAGTGAAAGCCACTTAGCGGAACGGGTTTCCCTTCACCAACATCCATTTAAAACATATCTTTGCAACATCTTTTTCCTGCAATCAAAACTGATTAAACACTGCAAAGCATCATTATGTAAACATACATAAATATCAGGTAATAATGAACTATCTGTTCAAACACATATGTTTTGTTTGGCTAACTTTTAACCTTTGGCTGACTTGGGCCTACTAGACAATATAATTTATCTAACACCTATTAGACACTCCTCTTCTGGATGGTCTATCCTTAACTATCTGTTAAATACTTCACTTCTGGATGGTTTGTCCTTAACTACCTGTTAAATACTTCGCTTCTAGAAGGTCTGTTCCTAGCTTAATCATCTCCTAGGTCTTCCTGACCCTAATGGTTTTTTGGGCTCACCAATAACCTATCTGTATACAAACATATATTCCCTTCGGTTTGTAATCATGATTTTAGTCTACCTGTGATGAAGCCTTACACACTGGAATTTTGAACAACAATTAGCTGGGGCTATTAGCTAATGTATAGGGTGCGACCCTATACTAGTCCTATCTGGTATTCTAATATCTGAGCCATTTTCACTTAAGGATCTCCTCCTATAATTTTCCTTGAAAACATTTTCAAAATGATTTAAAACCTTTAAATCAAACTTACCGAAGGAAAATGTATGTTCTTTATGCTTCACTCAAAATCACATTACCATGTTATACATATATATTCTTTACTCAAACTTTAGTTGATGAAACCATTTAAACATTTAAAATATCCCTTTCCAAACCTTTGAAAGCATCTCTTTCGAAACCAAATAAAACCCTTAAATATCTAGGCCAAGAGGCCAAAACCTTACCTTTCGAAACTATACTTCAAAATTTTGAAAACCATACTTCAAACCTTTCGAAACCATACTTAAAACATTTTGAAACCATTGAAAACTTTTCTTTCGAAAGCAATAAAACTTTATACATCCCACTTTAAAACACTTTAAAACATTGCGTTAGAAATACCTTGGAAAACCTTCCATTTTAAACCTTTCGAAATCATTCAGAAAATAGAACCTTTTGACCCATTCGAAAGCTACCTTTCGACCCCATCGAAAGCTTGGCTTTCGACCCCTTTGAAAGCTTTTCTTTCGACCCCATTGAAATCATTCAGCAATTAAAATCTTCCGAAAGCATTCAACTCTTAAAACATAAACCTTTTGAAACTCTTTGGGCTCAATTTAAAACATGTGGAAAATCTTCTTTTAAAAACATTTTGACTTTATTAGAAGCTACCTTTCGACTTTGTCGAAAGCTCTGCTTCGAAAGCTTTAAAACATATGATTTAAAACGATAGGCATCTGCCTTTAAAACAACTCCTTCGAAAACTTCGATTGTACATCAATTAGAAAACCAAGAGTAAATAATCTAAGTCGAAAGCTTTAATACCTTTCAAAAGCATGGAGAAGCGGCTGATTTTAAAAATAAGTAAACCTTTCGACTTTGTTGGAAGCTTAAAACTCCATTTTAAAAATAATGACTTTGAAAGGTTGAGAAAGTGGCTGTAACCTTTCGACTTTGTCGGAAGGTTTAAACCTTTATTTTAAATATTTGATCCGGTCAAAAGCAACCAAGTTGAAAGCTTCTTTTCGAAAGCAAAGCAGGTGATTCTTTTGGCTTATAAAACAAACATACTCCATCCTCTTTGGCAAATAACCTTTTGGCAAAGTACCCTTCGACCTTGTCCAATTCATAACGTACTAAGCAACTTGATACCATATGCATTGGCTTGACCTTGTCGAATGCTTTGATACCCTTCCATCTTGTCGAAAGGTCTGGGTTGGAAGGTTTGATGCCGAAATGGCTGAAACATGCTAAAAGCATGATTTTCTTGTTTTTAACTTAAAAATATAACTTTTCAACTAACCTGCCTTTGTTTGTCAAATTCCTATTGGTTGTTAAATACTTTTCAAAAAAGTGTTGCCACTAATTTAAAAATTAAATAATGATTTTATTTTATAAAATGCCTCTTCTCTTTAATTAAATATATAAAACATTTAAGTCCCATACCTTAAATAATTTTATATATTCATCAAATCACTTAGAAAAAATATGGAAAAATTCTAGAAAATTTATTTTAATATGTTTTCCAACATATAAAAATTTCAAATCTAAATAATTAATTATTTAGCCGTAAATAATTTATAACCCAATAAATCTTTTTCTTTACTAGAAAATTAATATAAAATCCACATTAATTCAGAAAATTATTAAAATTGAAACCCATCTCTAAAATATTATTTCTGACCTATTTTTAAATTTTCAAGGCAATTGGATGCCATCTAATGGGGTTTTCATATCAAACATATCGTAAAAACTAGTGTGAACATGCATAATTCACCAACAAGTATATATATAACTTTAGCCATCAAAACATGGCATATATTTGCAAAAACATTTCGGATTTAATCTTAAAATCGAAAACCAAAAGAAAATGGGATGTAGTAATTATTCACCTTAGCTTTGAGATTAAAAGATGTGAGATTTGATGTTGAATTAGTTGATTATCTTCCTTCTCTTGAATCCTAACTTTTATCTTTTCTTGAGAATGAAAATGGTGGCCGGCCTTAGATGTTTTTAGTTTGGTAAAATGAAATGAACGTAAGTTTCATTTCCTAAGGGTTTAGGGTATAAGTCTCTCCTATTTTCTATATTGCCCTTTCTCATTTCTTAACACACTAGTTTATGTTATCTCATTTTAATTTGCACATTAACATGGCACAGCTACGTTTAATCAAATATCAACCTATTAATCTTCACATTATCTTATTTAATTTAAATAATTAAATATCCTAGATAATGTCATAAAAATATAAGGTGTTACAGGCTCCCTACATTAAAGCATTTCGTCCTCGAAATTACTATAAGGCATACACCAAAACAATCAAAGGTAAAACGTACCATCAAACAAATCGGGATAAGAGTCTCTAATCCTGCTCTCAGTTGTAACGACCTATATTTTTGATGACTAAAACTATTAAATTTAATATGATTTTAGAATTTAATATTGGGAGAAATTAAAATTTATGATTTATTAATGAGAAAAATAATATGATTTAATAAGCTTGTTTGAATGTTATTGACAACTATTTTAATGTAATTTCAATCAACTAAAATAATTGTAAAATTAATTTGGTTATAATTGTAAATAAGGAATAAATTTAATGTTTGGAATTAATTTGAAAGTTAACGAAATTAAACGAAATTAAATATTGCAGTTAGTATGAGTTAAGATGATAACTGTAGAATACGAATGTAATAAAATGTAAACTAAAGTTAATTATATTCATAAGGTAATAGTTGATTCAATAACAAGAGTGAGAATCAAAATAAAAGAATTTGTTGGAATATAACATATAATTAACTGAAATTTTATTACAGTTATAATTGAACGCAGAAATTAGTGCAATATTTAAAACTTGGATTTAACATGGAAAATTATATTTTAAAAAATTATTAAATTCTCTGTAATCAAGAATGATAAAATTGTTAACTTTTAAATTTGAATTTAAAGGTGATTAAATCAATTTAATAATAATTTATTTAATTAACGTGAAAATTAGCCATTTTGGCCACTGTCTTGGATTTCGACGAAACCATTTTCATCGAATCCGTAACAGTGAATTATTGTAGGATTTCAAGTTTCGTAGCGATCGGACTTGTCGTTTGATAGTGTGAACTCGAAACGCGTAGAAATCGATTAATGGAAATTAAATGAATATAATTTGATTTTAAAAGCTGGCCTCTATATACAATGGAATTAGAGCTTGAAACCAGCTCCATTGAGTTTAAAAATATCGAAAACATATATTTCGATATATTGGATGACCTACTTTTGTTCCAGAAGTGAAACTTCAGGTCGTGTTATCGTTTCGAACCAATTCGATCTGTCCATTCGTTCTTGTCCATCTTTATATATATAGCCTGTTATAAACCCCAACCGTTTCTCATTTTCTTTTTTGTACGTATCTGATCATTCATCTATTCCTCCTTCTCAAATGTCAGAATATAAAAACCTAATTCCCAAATTCCAAAACCCTAATCCCCAATTTCAAATCAAAATCAAAAATTCAAACTCCTCAAATCATGTCATATAATATATCATTGGAAAGCTCTCGAAGAGCGTAATCTAGATCTACTATTTGTTTTTTCAATTGAGTCTTGGATTGGCCAGAAATCGTTGATGATGTTTCGGCCGTCCATCCTAGGGTTTTCGATTTAAAGGTGGATCGTCGACCGTTTGACGATCGGGAAGTGGCGTCTGGAAGAGGATGGTGAGTTGAGGTGATCGGTGGTGTTCGTTTGTCGTAATTTGGTTGAAGTTTGCCAAAATTGGCAAACAAAGGGGACGGCGGCGACTACGATTTCGAGGGTCGGAGGTGTGCCGCGAGCTGTCCGGTGGGGCGGCGGAGCACGATGGACGTGATGGCGATGTTCGATCGAGGAATAGCTGGGCGTGGCGGTGGCGTTTGCTCGAGGTAGACTAGCGGCTGGTTGGGGGTGCTATAGCGTGGTTCGAATAAGATTCTAGGTAGGGTTTCAGGTGATTAAGAATTACAAAATTACCCCTTTTTTATTTAATTTAATTTTAATTTTTAAGCGTTCTAACATGCATAACTTTTGCGTACGAGCTCGGATTTGGACGCAGTTTTCTCCGTTGCGATCATATCGAAATTTCAAGTAGCATGGAACTAGTCTGATCAAATTAGGAGATTGTAGGAATTTTGGGCTTTATTTGGATTTTAAATCGACGATAAATCAAAGTGAGTGATTTAACCCACTCACAAATCCTAAACCATCTTATGTTGGTTAAATTAAATATATGATGTAATTAGAAATTTATTGATTGCTTTTTGGTATTTTAAATTGTCATTTAAATTTAATTTGAATTTATATTGAATTAAATTGCCATTTAAATTAATATTGAATTTAAATTGTTAGTTGAGTACTTTATAATGATAACCAGTTAATTGTTGTGATTTATTGGCTGATTTGGATGATTATGATGGATGTTTATTGGTTGATATTTTTGGATGATTTGATGTTAACATCCCTGGAAATTTTTTATTCGGGATACGGGTTGAATTGATATATACCTAGAAAATTTAATTATTTTGAGTTTGAAATAATACATACCCTATCGCTTGACCATAGGGTAGAAAATTATATACGGACACCGTTGGTCGGTTTTAAATTATTTTCTAAATAGTAAAGTATGTTTGATTTTTAAATTTTATTTAATGGTTTTTATTTAAAAATTTTATTTGGAAAATAATTTATTTTATATGTTTTAAAGTTTCAAATTAGGGGATTCATATTCTATTTTATAAAACTTTTTGTTACGTTTTAAAATTTGACTTAGTTAATATGTTTAATGACTTTTATAATGGTAATTTGCAATTAGGGAGATTTAATTTTGCAAATGTTATTTTGTTACATAAAAAAGTCGGAGCTAAAAACTTAAAAGATTTTAGACCTATTTCTTTGATTAACTGTTCAGTTAAAATCATTTCTAAAGTTCTAGCTAATAGACTTAGTACAAGAATGAATGATTTAATTGATTGTTCACGATCGGCTTTTATTAAAGGGAGAAATATCATTGATGGTGTGGCAGTTGTTCAAGAATATATTAATTACTATTGTAAGAATAACATAACCTATGCAATTTTAAAACTTGATTTTGCTAAAGCTTTTGATTCGATGGATTGGGATTTTCTTGTAGATATTTTTCATGCTAGAGGTTTTGGTCATAGACGAATCACTTGGATTATGACTTTGCTTAGAACTGGAAACTCTAGTATTATGGTTAACGGTATATTAGGAAATAGAATTGAATCTAAGAGAGGTTTAAGGCAAGGGGATCCCTTATCGCCTTTATTATTTAACTTAGTTGCTGACGTTTTTGCTAAAATTATTAAAAGAGCAGTGGATAATGGATCTCTAGGATGTGCAGGCAGTGACATATCGCGTAATGGTATATCGGTTCTTCAATTTGCCGATGATACCTTACTTTTTCTTCCTATCTTCCTAGACACATTATAACCCTCAAGTTTATCCTATACAGTTTTGAACTTTTATCGGGTTTAAAAATAAACTTTGACAAAAGTTCCGTGTTAGTTTTAAATGATTTTGAAAAAGTTGAAAACTTAGTTGCTAATACTCTAAATTGCAAAACTATGAACTTTCCTTTTGACTACCTTGGCTTTGTGATTAGACCCACCAATCTCAAACATGACGATTGGATTATTATCATTGATAAAATTAAAAATAAGATTTCTAACTGGAATGGGAGATTTTTATCTAGAGCAGGTAGACTAGTTTTAATAAATTCGGTTTTATCAACCCTTCTGATTTATTGGATGTCCATGCATCTGTTTCCAAATTTGGTTATTGATAAAATTGATAAAATTAGAAGAGATTTCTTATGGAGTGGGGAAAATTCTAATAATAATATAAAATGTCTAGTAAATTGGGAAACCGTCTGTAAGGCCAAAAAGGAAGGTGGTTTAGGAATTATTAATTTGCATGATATGAATTTGTCCTTGCTAGGTAAATGGTTATGGAAGTTTAAGGATATAAATGATAACGCTATTTGGAAAGAGATCATTTCTAAATATTACTATAATGGAAATAGCAATTTATATCAAATTGCTTCTCCAGCAACTCAAAACATATCTAATTTTTGGAAAAACATTTTAAAATGTCATGAGATTTTTAACTTAGGAGTAAATACAATAGTTCATTCTGGTAATTGTACTTCTTTTTGGCACGACCGTTGGATTTCGGTCTTACCTCTTAAATTGGAATTTAAAGAGCTTTATGAAATTTGTAATTTTAAGTTTGCTTTAATTAATGAAGTTTATTCTCCTGAAAATAACCCTCCTTGGAATTTTAGCTTTAATAGAATTTTAGTAGGTTCAACTCTTATTTTCTTTATGCAGGATTAAATCTTTATAATATTGATAATGATAATGATATTATTTGTTGGGAATGAGATAAGAGTAAGAAATATACTTCTAATTCTTTTTACAGATTTATTAATTTTTCCGGTACAATAAACAACTCATTTAAATTTATTTGGAAATCTAATGCTCCTCCTAAATCTAAAATTCACATGTGGTTAATTCTGCATGGAAAACTTAATACAATAGAATTCTTAAAAAGAAAGAATATTCAAAATGATAATAAATGTTATTTTTGCAATCTGCATCTTCAAGATATAAAACATATATACTTTGATTGCAAGGATTCTTATTACATTTTAAATAATATTCTTAAAATTTTTAATTTTAATATAACAACTAAAATTTTCGATTGTGACTTCTACTAGAATAATTTTAGATTTAGGTTCAAAAAGAATATTAGATTTTTACTTGACACTTTAATCATTATTATTAGTTGGTAAATTTGGTTTGAAAGAAATCAAAGAATTTTTAATAATAATAATAGTCATTTTAACAAATTGATTTTTACAATTTCTTCATTCTGTTTTAATTGGATTTCTAATCCCAAATATAAATTAGCTAAAAATAATCTTTTTAAAGGGTATCTTAATAAGGTTAGTTATAATATTAACTTATTCAAACACAACAATTATATATTCAACATTAACAATATTAACATTAATATTTTTTCAAATTTATATGACGATCTAAATGTTAATCACAACTTACTTATGATTAAAGATTCATAAGAATCTTTTAGGTTTTGTTTTAATTATTGTTCTTATCTTTGGTGTTATTAGTTTATAGGTTTTTTAATTCTATTGTTTTTGTCATGTTTAGTCTTATTTAGGTTTTATTTCCTACCTCATCTATACATATATATATATATATATATATATGTATATTAATTATATAAATATACATATATATGTATAATTCTTACTTTTTCCTTAGTCATCCTTCAGATACAAGTATGGGTGATAGGGTGTCAGGCTCTTTTTGCAGGTTCTCATGTCTTCAGATTTTAGGATTTAGGATTGCAGAGAGGTCATCAGAGTAGAGTTTTCCACTCAGGACTATTTGCATTTCCACCACTATGCAGGATACTTTCATCGTCATTGTGGCGTATTATCTTCAGGAGGATCCATTCTTCTACTTGGCGCTTCTTCCTTTGTATAGAGTCTCCAGAGCAGATTTTCATTCAACATCATATTCAGTTCCACTTCAGAGTAGATGCTTCTCCATTCCTTCCGATCCAGATGCATGGAGCTTCCTTCTTAGTTTGTGATGCATAGAGCTCCTGATTCAGATGCATGGAGTATCATATTCTTTGGTTTCTATGTACTTCTAACACCTTAGTATAGGGGTGGTGGCCATGCCGGAACTCGATATCGGGGTGTGATGGGTGGTGGCCTTGCCCGAACTCATCTTAGGGGTACCTGAGTTTTCTTTGATACTTGTATTTAGTTTTGTTACCTGCCAGGCATGTTGGCAGCATCTTATTATTGTGATATATATAGTTTCATGTGTGCTCTCCTCTATTTACAGAGGATCACACATTTTTCTCAAAAAAAGTTTCAAATATAGTTCAAAATTTAATTTATTTAGTTTTAAAATATATTTTAAATAGTTCAAAATTTAATTTAATAAATATTTAATATAGTTTTTTTATATATTTTTTAAATTCAATTTAATATAATAAATATAATTTTGATTTAATATAATAAATATAGATTTTATAGTAACTTTAATAAATAAAAATGTAAAAAGGTTTTGTAAGAGATTTTATAATGGATTTTATAAAAGGATTTTATAAAAGATTTTTATAAAGGATTTATAATGGGTTTGTGAAAGGGGAAGAGTTGTAAACTGTTTTGGAATTTATAAATAGCTTTATAAGTGGTTTTAAAGCATATAAATAGTTTATAAATGGTTTACAAGAGATTTATAAATTATTTTTGAAATTGGTTGAAAGAAATCTTCCTCGGCATTTATGGAAATATTTATACTTTTGGAATAAGTATATGTATATCTTGATATGAAAGTATGAACATTATATAAATGTTTTATAAAATGACCATGGTGTGAAAAATATAACGATCGGTGGTTAAAGAGACCGGAGTCGGACATTGTCATACTCTCTGCCAATTCCGAAACCACTTTAATAACTGTGCATGTAGTGGAGAATCCAGAACGAAGTAGGATGGTTTGGCGAACGTTACTGTATGAGGTATGAACGCAGCCCTGACCCCCGTAGGTCAGCTTGATATGATTAAAACAGGAGCTATCCCGGGCCAAGTGAGGTCGCTCCTCCGATCGGGAACATTTCTTCGATACCATATCTGTTACTTTGTTATTGATTTTGTGGCCACCCCTCGATTAGATTATAAGAGTGTGTTCCGAGGTGGGCGGTAGTAGCTGCTATGCGTTAGCATCAGTCCGAGCGTACAAAACGGTAGAATCCTACCCTAGGCATTGCCTTGTGTGCCTTGTCATATGCCTTATCGAGCCTACTATGATTTTGGTTTGTGTAGTACCTATGGAGTGCTCCCTGATAGCCCACCGGTTTGGTGGAGTTTACAGTACTGTATAGACTATAACATTTACAAAATGTGTTAAGGGGGATATGAGTAACGCCTTAACGTTATTTTAATACTTTACTTTACTGATATACATTATATACATAGCGTATATTACTACATATAAATAGTTTAACGGATCCTTAGGAGATGGAAATCCTGAATATCTCTTAAGTTATTGCACGCACGTTATACACTGGATAGGAGATGTAAAACCTGTAAACATCTCTGAAGCCGTTACACTCATATTTATTTGCTGTTGATTTAACTTACATAAGATATTTGAGTACTGACTCGAGTGTTTTTTTCATTATGCTCGGGTTATCCTGAGCATTTCAGCGTTGAAGACTTATTTCTGGAGGACGAAGACGGAGTTTAGTATTATATTATTATAATTATTATCCCACTGTATCATGTTGTTCCACTGCATTATTTATTCATTCCTGATGTATGTATAACTCTGATATATTGTAAAAGTGTATAAAACAGCTGCATGAAATGTTTATTTTATTATATTTTGCCATTCAGCTATGAGATTCTGTGTTCTATTTTTCTTTCCTATCTCTTATTTTCTTATTTTACCCCATTAACAATCCTCCCTTTTTAATGATTTGAGTTGACATGTGTGGTTTATTGTCGATTTAAACCGTCCAAAAAGGTGGGTCGTTATAGACTTATAGTTGGTGTCAGAGCTTTGGTTTAGCGATAACCTTAGCTTTGTGGGGTTTGACTCATTAGAGATAGAGTAGTAATACCCTAGAATGAGTTGTTTGAGCGTATATATATGAGATAGCGTACTTGTTAGTGCTATAAAAATGTTTTTATATTGTGTTAATTTGTTCTGTTTAGTATTTATAAATTCCGGTCGGTACATAGGACGCTATGGCATCGATAGGGATTTCTAAACACTTAATAGGGCAAATAGACAAAATATTGTTTTGAAATATCGGTAAATGAAATAATTTTACCTAGTATTATATTTTGTATATAAAGAATAAATTTTATAAATGGATATAGTTATATGTGATATGTTTATTTGTTAGGAAGTGAAATTTTATAAATATTGATTGTAAAATAGGATTTGCAAATAAAGTACATATAAATTGGAAATTTGAGAACTTAAGTTCCGAAGTTTTGAAATTGGTTTTCAAAAATTTGGAATATAATATTAGTATTATTGGATGTATTTTCGAATATAAATATTTTCAATGTGATTTGAAAGAAATGTTTTAAAAGAATTTTAAAAAGAAAGTAGTTCTGTTCTCCCCTCTTTTGTCACTGGAAAATAATTTCGGTGATGACAGCTGCATCATTGACATTCATTTTCGAGTTTCAAAGTGGGAAGACCACTGTAGTAGCTTTGCTACACATCTGTTTTGATAAAAAAAATTAATTTTACTTTCTTAAGTATGATTTGAGATATATATATATATATATATATAAGATATGGTTATATATTAAGATGATTTGAAGTGAAATCCGGTATTTAGTTCTTAAATTTCTTTTAATCAATGATTTTTAATTATTATAAGGAAATGAAATCTTGACTATCTTAATAGTTTAAAACTTCTAAAATAAAAAATAAAAAATTAGAAGCTAAGTGATTAATGAAACTGTAAAGATAACGAAAATTTAGAAGATGTAAACTATTGAATATTTTGCTAACTAAAATGAATAAGATAAATTTGTATAACATTCAATTACATTCTAAAAGCATACATAAAACTCACCATAAATATTTAAAAGTTGAAATGTAATATGAATATGTAATATTATACAAATAAAAGGCTTAATAAAAAAATGCTTCAAAATGAAGAAATGTTTATAAATGAAAAATTAAGATGTACAAGAAATGTTATAAACGTGAGTAAATGTTTTGAAATGCTTAACAAATTAAATTGAATTGATAAATGTAAATACTATTTAAGTAGATAATTATAAACTTAAGAAGATGCTGAAATGATTCATTAATAGATTTAATATTTATTTATTCATAAGTGGATGTAATATTAAAGGATACTATATATGAAGAAATGAATGTAAATTTTAAAGTTAAGAAACTTAAGTATGAATTTATTCACCAACGAATATTAAAATTAAATGGAAATCAAGTTTTATAAGTAAATAATAATTGTGAATTAAATTTGCAAAGAAACTTATATAATATTTTAAGAATTGATTTGTTGATGTTTTAAATAATTGAATGGAAAATAACATATGTAAGTAAATGAATGTAAATTAATGGAAAAATGACATTGCATGAATGAATGAAAATAAATAAAAGAGTAAAAAGGGAAACCAATAGAATAAACTTAAATAACATTTAAATTATGTATTATTTGGCTAATGGGAAGTTTGGAAAAGGATACTTCAAATTGTTTAAGGATGTATGGATAATCTATTAAGAAATTACCTGAGGGCTATTGAGCGTAAGGTACATTTGGTAGTTTATTTACGACCCTTGGACAATGAAAAGTTTCTGTACTTGAACATACCATTTTTTTTTGTTGCTATAAATGGTTGATGGATTCTTTTGTTGCATATAATAGTTGTACTTTTTTGTTGCATATGATTGTTACATGTTGTTTGTATTATTAATTTGAACAACTAATATGTAATCTTTTACATAATTTTAACTCTTTTGGATTATATAAGTGAAATACATGTTTATGGAAGCAATAGCTACTACTTTTGGTTTCATAAATAAAGTAGTTTGCCCGACAAATAGGTATGTTTTTGGATTACGGTTTTCCAATGATATTTTAATTGTTTTCCCATGGTTTGGGATGTTTATTATCGAAATATGATATATATTGAAATTATGGATATTATAATTTTTCCAGACCAAACCGCGCAAAGGAGACTCTGCCAAAATTTCCGTGAATTTAGAACATAGAAAATTTTATGAAAGTGAAAATATTTTCAAACTTTTATTGGACTTGAATATGAAAATTTAATTGTTTATAAATTGACATATTTTATTTAAAATACTTAATTATGTAAATTAATCATTTATAAATTTAATAATTTGAATAAAGTTATATCAAGTTCCTTAATTCCTTCTTGTTTCTTTTCGAGGATGAAAATTTTTGAGTGGGGGAGAGTGTAACGGCCCGTATTTTTAATGATTAAAACTATTAAATTTAATAAGATTTTAGAATTTAATATTGGGAAATTAAAATTTATGATTTATTAAAGAGAAAAATAATATAATTTAATAAGGTTGTTTGAATGTTATTGACAACTATTTTAATGTAATTTCAATCAATTAAAATAATTGTAAAATTAATTTGGTTATAATTGTAAATAAGAAATAAATTAAATGTTTGCAATTAATTTGAAAATCAATGAAATTTAATGAAATTAAATTTTGCAGTTAATATGAGTTAAGATGATAACTGTAGAATATGAATGTAATAAAATGTAAACTGATGTTAATTATATTCATAAGGTAATAGTTGATTCAATAACAAAAGTGAGAATCAAAATAAAAGAATTTATTGGAATATAAAATATAATTAATTGGAATTTTATTACAGTTGTAATTGAATGCTGAAATTAGTGCAATATTTAAATCTTGGATTTAACATGGAAAATTTTATTTTAAAAGATTATTAAATTTCTCTGTAATCAAGAATGATAAAATTGTTAACTTTTAAATTTGAATTTAAAGATGATTAAATCAATTTAATAATAATTTATTTAATTAATGTGAAAATTAGCCGTTTTGGCCATTGTCTTGGATTTCGATGAAACTAGTTTCATCGGATCCATAATAGTGAATTATTGTAGGATTTCAAGTTTCGTAGCGATCGGATTTGTCGTTTGATCGTGCAAACTCGAAACGCATAGAAATCGATTAATGGAAATTAAATGAATATAATTTGATTTTAAAAGCTAACTTCTATATATAATGGAGGGTTTGAAACCAGTTCCATTGAATTTAAAAATATCAAAAACATATATTTCGATATATTAGATGACCTGCTTTCGTTTCGGAAGCGGAACGGGCTTTTCGGGTCGTGTTATCGTTTCGAACCAATTCGATCTTTCCATTCGTTCTTGTCCATCTTTATATATATAGCCTATTATAAACCCTAACAATTTCTCATTTTATTTTTATATATGTATCTATTATTCATCCGTTTCTTCTTCTCAAACGTCAGAACATCAAAAACCTAATTCCCAAATTCCAAAACCCTAATCCCCAATTTCATATCAAAATCAAAAATTCAAACTCCTCAAATCATGTCATATAATATATCGTTGGAAAGCTCTCGATGGGCGCAATCTAGATCTATTGTTCATTTTTGCAATTGAGTCTCGAATTGGCCGGAAATCATTGATGATGTTTCGGCCGTCCATCCTAGGTTTTTCAATTTAAAGGTGGATCGTCGACCATTTGATGATTGGGAAGCGACGTTTGGAAGAGGATGGTGAGCAGAAGCGATCGGTGGTGTTCGTTTGTCGTAATTTGGTCGAAGTTCGCCAAAATTGGCAAATAAAGGGGATGGTGGCGGCTGCGATTTCGAGGGCCGAAGGTGTGCCGCGAGCTGTCCGATGGGGCGGCGGAGCACGAGGGATGTGATGGCGATGTTCGATCGAGGAATAGCTGGGCGTGGCGGTGGCGTTTGGTCGAGGTAGACTTGCAGTTGATTGGGGGTGTTGTAGCGTGGATCGAACAAGATTCTGGGTAGGGTTTCAGGTGATTAAGAATTACTAAATTACCCCTTTGTTTATTTAATTTAATTTTTAAGTGTTCTAACACACATAACTTTTGCGTACGAGCTCGGATTTGGATGCAGTTTTCTCCTTTGCGATCGTATCAAAATTTTAGGTAGCATGGAACTGGTTTGGTCGACTTCTGAGACTGTAGGAATTTTGGGCTTTATTCGGATTTTAAATCGACGATAAATCAAAGGTGAGTGATTTAACCCACTCACAAATACTAAACCATCTTATGTTAGTTAAATTAAATTTATGATGTGATTAGAAATTTATTGATTGTTGTTTGGTATTTTAAATTGTCATTTGATTTTATATTGAATTAAATTGACATTTAAATTAATATTGAATTTTAATTATTAGTTAAATACTTAATAATGATTACTAGTTAATTGTTGTGATTTATTGGCTGATTTGGATGATTATTGTGATGGATGTTTATTGGTTGACATTTTTGGATGATTGGATTTTTATACCCCTATTATCACTATGGGTTGAAATGGTACATACCCGAACGATCTTATAGATTAGGGAAAATCGTTATGGGTTGAAATGATAAACCTGAGCGATTTTATCAATTTTGAAATTTTTGATTCGTGATACGGGTTGAAATGATATATACCCGGAAAATTTAACTATTTTGGGGTTGAGATGATACATACCCTATCACTTGACCATAGGGTGGAAAACTATATACAGACATCGTTGGTCGGTTTTAAATTACTTTCCAAATAGTAAAGTATGTTTGATTTTTAAATTTGATTTTTATTTAAAATTTATATTTGGAAAATAATTTATTTTATATGTTTTAAAGTTTCAAATTATAAGTTAATATATAGTTTTAAATGTAATTTTAAGATTGTAGCTTATAAATTTATTTAGTTTTAAAATATATTTTAAATAGTTTAAAGTTTAATTTAATAAATATTTAATATAATTTTTTATATATATTTTAAATTCAATTTAATATAATAAATATAGTTTTGATTTTGGTATAATAAATATAGATTTTATAATAACTTTAATAAATAAAAACGTAAAAAGGTTTTGTATGAAATTTATAAAGGTTTTGTAAGAAATTTTATAATGGATTTTATAAAAGATGTTTATAAAGGATTTATAATGGGTTTGTGAAAGGGGAAGAGTTGTAAACTGTTTTGGAATTTATAAATAGCTTTATAAATGTTTTCAAAGCATATAAATAGTTTATAAATGGTTTATGAGAGATTTATAGATTATTTTTGAAATTAGTTGGAATAAATCTTCCTCGGAATTTATGGAAATATTTATACTTTTGGAATAAGTATATGTATATCTTGATGTGAAAGTACGAACTGTTTTCTGGATTTATTATATAAATATTTTTTAAGATGACCACGGTGTAAAAAATATAATGATCGGTTGTTAAAGAGACTGGGGTCAGATATTGTCATACTCCCTGCCAATTCCGAAACCACTTTAACAACTGTGCACGAGGTGGAGAATCCAGAACGAAGTAGGATGGTTTAGCGAACGTTGCTGTATGAGGTATGAACGTAGTCCTGACCCCCGCGGGTCAGCTTGATATGACTAAAATAGGAGCTATCCCGGGCCAAGTGAGGCTGCTCCTCCGATCGGGCACATTTCATCAATACCATATCTGTTACTTTGTGATTGATTTGGTGGCCACCCTGCGATTTGATTATGGGAGTGTGTTCCGAGGTGGGCGGTAGTAGCGGCTGTATGTTACCACCAGTCCGAGCGTGCAAAATGGTAGAATCCTACCTTGGGAATTGCCTCGCATGCCTTGTCATTCTGTTGTGAGATTCTGTGTTCTGTTTTTCTTTCCTTTCTCTTATTTTCTTATTTTACCCCATCAACAATGGTCCCATTTGAATGGTTTGAGTTCTCTATGGTATAAACTATCCTGGTGACTAAGTGATATTTTCCTATCATGGTAAAATATTCTTGCATCATATTTACTTAACCAATCCATCCCAAGGATAATCCCAACACTACACCAGAAAAGACTTTTGGTAGCGTTGAAAAAACGCTACCATAACTTATGGTAGCGTTTTAGAGAACGCTGCTATACGACATGCAACTAAAAGTCTAAAACTTTTTGTTGCGTTGTAGTAAATGCTACCAAAAGTCACTTTTAAATGCAACTATAGGTATTTTCTGTAGGATTTAAAAGACGCTACCAAAAGTCACTTTTAAATGCAGCTATAGGTTTTTTCTGTAGGGTTAAAAAAACGCTACCATAAGTCTTCATTTTTTGGTTGCATTTTTTGTTTATATGCTTTTTTTGATTTTCAGTAGCGTTTTTAAAATGCAACTGTATAATTTATATATTAGTTTACATTTGTTTCTGTAGCATTTCTGAAACGCTACTAAAAGTTATTGGTTGTTTGGTAGCATATTTTAAATGCTACTATTTACGGTTGATGGTTTATACCATTTCCAGCAATCGCTTATATACTATTCATATTAAAATGAACGATCATTCGCATAATTTTCATATATTCAAACAAACAATTAAATCACATAATTAGCATATACAAACAATCAATCATATGATCATCATATTTAAATAATTGCAAAAACATGCTAATCTCACAATCAATATAATATCCATAATCAATTCGATGGTAGTTTTTCAACAAAATAAGTCACATACTACAAGCATTCACATACAAGTTTCCACAAATGGTACTAACAAAATACGACAACATATATAACAATTAAATTCATGTTCGTTGCTTGATTACCAATAATTCTTTGTTGTCGACAGTCTTCGCTTCGAAATAGCTAATTACCTGCAAACGAGTTTAACAATCAACAATATATATATATATATATATATATATATGTATATGTATATATATGTATATGTATATATATGTATATATAGATATGTGTATATATATATATGTGTATATATATATATATATCTGTGTGTATATATGAAAATCATGTAATCTATAACTCGATATTCTATATTAACACATATTAACAAAAATTGTTCTATTTTTATATGCATTCTATATAGTTCCTCAACGAATACACAATTTTCAATTTACACAGATATTCAGATCAAAACTGGGTTAGAAGTCTGACAGGATTTCATTCTATGTGCAGATTGTGTATTCAGTACTATGGGCAGATTGTGTATTCAGTACTATGGTCAAGTTAAATCTTATAAAATATGAAAAAGTATCTGCAACCACTTTTGTACTCCATGCACAAATTTCCGAATCCTGCATCATTTTTATTTATTTTTAATTTCATTTATGTATTTAATTTGAACTTTATGTGATATTTACTTTGGTTATCTTACTTGCAGGTAGGGGTCCAACCAGTTGATATTTCTGAACTTATTCTTGTGATACACGGATGTCAACCCAGTCTTTTTGGCTAGCCAAGCAGTAGTATACGATTCACCTTCCCAAGAATATGTTCCACCTGTATTTGAAAGAATGGTCACAGAGAGTAATTGTGCATTGGGATTCATTTCAGACACAACTGTTTCCAGTAAGATCTGAATTGCCTCTTCTCTTAACATTTTCTTTGTATTTGATCCTATCTGAATGTTAAGTAAGAGAACATATTTTATACTTATGTGTTACAGATTTATCATATGCAGGTACTCATTAAAATGTAATGTATGACGAGGAATTTTGGTCATATATACTATGATTTATGAGTGTTCAGTAGGCACAGACTGGACTAGGTCAATTTTGTGAATTTAGGATACAAATCAACTGAATTATTATCACTTTGGCATCTGTATATCCTATGATACTATAATTTCACATGGGTCTAGTATCTTCCATTAGATCCTCATACAAACGCTTTTTGAATAAAATATTATGGAATCAATGGTGGGTTTGGTGCCCATAGGCATGGAAAAATAAATGAAAGGAACAAGGAAATTCAAAAGTTGTTGATGAAAGATGCTTGGTTCTAATGGATCTTTATTATCCATTAGCAAATTAAGAAAATGGAAAAAAAAACTTAGTATGATAGATGATCAGAAGACATTAACGGTGGATGAAAAAGTGGTGACCGACAATTTTGAATAGCTCGGTTTTGTTAATCATTTTGCAATCAAGAGATCGAATCATCCAACACTATAGAAGACGGTGGATGAAGCTAATGCAAAAATTTCGACAACAAGGCATTACGAGTGTCAGAATCGATACAATTAAAGCTGAAGGAAAGCAAATCAAGTGGTGAACACAAACGAAGCGATAGTGGATTAATTGGTCGTTTTCAAGTACAATATGGATGGTGAGCTTCATACTAATGAGTTAACTGGCAAAAAGTTGGAAGATGCTCGTGGTATCATTGAACAACTCAAACTTGGATGGAGTTGTTTCAATAAATTCATTTAGTTAGTAGCATATTCAATAAAGATATGAAAAAGATGAATCTCAACAGTGAAGAGTAAACCCACATTTACCTAGAAGAGCTTAATATTGAAGGAAAAAGGTAGAAATATATAAACAACTATAGGGGTACTAGCAATGAAGATACATATATAGGCATGGTTGATGGTCCATGTTTTGTGTTGATAAAGATAAGGCAAGATAACGGTTGTTTAATTTAGGTGCATGTATCCATATGTGCAAACATAAGTAAAAGTTGGTAGATTACAAGGAGAAAACGGTGAAGGTGAAATCAGCCAATAATAACTGCTGGGAGACCTGCTATTTCTCTCAATGGCTTCCACACAAACTTTCTCCTCTTCAACCAAAAATTACTTTCAATTCTAAGTAAGGATTACTGTACAACCAACTAAATATGACCAAAAAAGAAATGAAACTCCGGTCATCAACATTTCACATGAAGAAAATGGAAGTATTGCCTAACTTGCTTAAATAAAAGTAAGTATATTAGTTTGACCAGGAAATGAATACCAGATACCGCATTCTGCAATGACCTTCACCTTAGGGCGAAGTGTTGGGAGCAATGCAAGAAACTGCAGCTCTGCTTTTGACAATACCTGAATTTTTGAGATGTTATGATCAAATTCAGTAAATTCATGTCATAATACCGGTTCATTGTGTGAAAGAGTTTCTTGAATTACCTTGGCTTCAATTATCCAGACTATGAGGCCTTTTGAATCCGGAGGCAGCAAGGAGAGTCTGTAATCTACTTCAAGTGGAAAATACAATCGGTTGCCTCCCTAAATGTGGCTGTTTATTTATATAAATAAATAATTATTACGTAAGAATTAAGCATACAAGATAGTTATAGTCATGTAAACATACGATTGTATTGAGAATTTGTTATTCATTGTTTTTACATACACGAACATATTTTAAAGGACAAATTTATAAATATTACTAAGATCATGAAAACAACTTATTGCACCTATAGACTTGGATAAAAAAACTTATTGTATAATTAGGTATGGTTTTCATTGGGTAAAAAACTTATTGCACCTATAGCCTTGTTAAAACTAGATGTATTTCAACAATAAATTTTCACCTAAGCCTAAAGTTGCAATAAGTTTTTTTTGCAAGCTTATTTATAAAATTTGTCCTATTTGAAATGCCATAGGAGAGAAGTTGGATGCATCTATCCCAAATTTGGTTCCCCCTATCCTACTAAATTTGGGTTAATACATTAGAAATTTTGTTAATGATTAATACTTACCTGTAACTTGCTACCATATTATTACCTTTTATACATTAGCAATTTGGTTAATGATTATGCTAGAAAAGTACGTTAATAGAAGCATAGCTGCATGTTTTAATCAATACACATGACATAAATGGAGCCTTCAACTAAATACAAGTATATAGTTAAATACATTCGTATTATTTAATGAATAAGGCATATGGTAAATGAAGAAAATTAAGAAGATGTATGGTGAATGGCCAGAAATTGCAAAGCATTATCTTATAAACCTCAACAATGCTACAAGCGAATACAAATGTCTCACTCTAGCAATAATGCGTGCACATGAGACAACCTGTTTCTTAATCCAATACTACTACACCATGATAAGTATTAGTCCACCACTAAGTACTAAGCACAAAGTGACAATCAGTTTCTTAATCAAATACTAATACGCCACGATAAGCCAAATAAAGAAATCTGTTTCCATACAATGATAATCAAGTAACTGGATGCACATGTTAATTTGTTTTAACTTTTAGCTATTAGCTGGCTTAGGATGAACAAGTTGCCACAATATGCATGTCTATTTGCAAAGGCTAAATCACCCCCACAATTTTGTCATTATGAATGCAACATTCTCAAGGCTAGTTTTCGTATTTTACAGTAAGGTCTACAAGCCTTTTCTTCATAATAGTGATTTTGGTTGTTAGTGAGAAGTCGGGTTTTGAAATATTAATAGAAAATTATTTTGAAATCTTTTGATCTCTGCTTAGAAATATAATGTGCAATGACTTTGGGAGTATTTTTTAAAATAGTACAATTATAGTTTGCTCTAAATTCACACTAAATACAAGTTTTGCTATTTTTTTAAGGAAAGTCGAGAAATCAAAAGCACAGGTTTAGTAAACCTTTCATGATTGGAGCAAATAAAAAATGCCAAAATCAGTACAAAGGAATCGGTTCAATGAAGATGTTAGTTCCAAGCTAACAGAAGTATTGTTATCCAATTAGGTACTATAACAAATACAGTTTCCAATGGGTAAAGATGGGATAGAATGTCAAAAGAAATTTCATAAAGAAAAGTGCATAAACCTATGCTAAATCTTGATCATCCATGTCCTATTTTTCTATTGCTTGCTGTAAGTATTTTATGGCTGTAGGGTAAAATTTTCTCTGTAACATGACAACACCAAGTTCAAATAACTCTGTCACATTGCTGTCACCACTGCGAACTTGTTCCTAATACAGCTTAAGTAAGCATTAATCTAGCAGGAGAAGCAAATGCAATTTTGAATTTTAGATGTCATAAATTTTCATTTACGAAAATCTCTAAGCTTATACTAGGAAGACCTATGTTTCAAATCATTATCATATCTTTGTGTCCATGCAAACTAATTTTACAAAATAGTGGTAACATAGATGGTACAGTGATATACCTGTAATTCATTAGTAGAAAGGTCAAGCACGGGCCGAAAAAGAACTTGGCTAATAACAACTAGAAATAATGCAAGTGATTAACGTGGACTGCACAAAATGGAGTAACAACTAGCTAATGCTATGCTTTCAGTGTGACTCATGCAAAGCTGGAGTCTTAGCTAGCATAAAACATAGTTGGAGAAAATTTTCTATAATAAACATTGTAGTTCTCATTCTCCTAATCATTGTTTATGTTTCTGGTTGTGCTGCATTCAAAAACAATAGAAGAATGGAAAATGATGAACCTTACGGTGAGAGCAGAATGAAAAAGTCTAGACCCAGTAGGTTCCAGTTTTAGGTACTGTTGTTTCTATGTATAAAGAAAAAAGAAAACGTATTCGTGTGCTTAAAGAATTGGATAATCTGTCGTTATAGTTTGCAGGTGTTGGTGGAATAGAAATGTTCTGAATCATCGTGAATTCGGTTTGTTTGGTGTATGTAATATTTTGTATTGATAAATTATTTGGGACAACGAGGACGATCCTTTGTATGCTTTTCTTTCAATCTTAAATTATTTGTTATTAACTATTGTGATTAACTCTGTTTATACCAGTTTATCAAGTGTAAAGTAATAGGGAAAAGAAGACTTCAAGCCCATCAATATTTATGTTTTTCTGATTATTATTATTATTGTTGTTATTTTTGCATGGAATAAGATACCAAGAGCTACAAACTCCTAACATCTTAACGTACTGGTCAATAAATGTGGTAAACAAAGTAATTCATTATTATCAACTTAGCAAACTACAAAAATAAATCAAATGAAATTTACATAAACTTAAGTACATAATTTAAGTAGATATTTTTTGTGTTCATGTAATCAAATCTTAGAAAAGAGAGGAGTAGAAAAACACAATAAGAAACCTTTTTCTCTCCTGAAAGAATATAATCTAAACTGCTAAAATAGGGTAAAGACATATAAATTAAAATAATGATAAAACATGGTAAATACTGTTCCTCATGATGATTAAAAACATGTAAGATGGAGTAATATAACAGGACGATGAGAAAAAATAAAGTTCAAATCGGTGTCTATAAAATATATTCAATCCAACATCAAAGATTAGTTGCTAAAACAAATGTTAAAATTCCGTAAAATAAATCACACAATTTGAGTGTTGTGTATCCTTAAAATAATCTTTGAATTTTGTAAAAGGTTATAATAAGGTTTTCTTATTTCATGGAGATATCCTTAATCCTTATATATAATTGCGAGTGGGGAATTCATAGCTTTAAATACTTACATTTTATTCGAATTTACAGTAAAAGAGCATAACCTATATAACACAACTGAACTCATGTTATAAACTATGCAAATATTTAGCAAAAGCAACATTATATCAAAAATTGGACAGTAGTACATGACACGAAAGATATAAAGTATATTGCAATAACCATATACTATTTCAAGTTAAGAAGTACCTTCTCTATAGGAATTGAAATCTTGGAAAATTAAAACCACAACACCACCTAAACAACCACCCTCCTAGCAGAAATATCAACCTAATCCTCAATGAAACCACTATTGCCAGCCTTGAAACTGCATGTGTATACACCACTAAAGCATACAATGCCCAACTAGTGAAGGGACTACTCTTATCATATCAAGCTTTCACGACAACCTTGTTAAACGGAACAACATTAGCTTGAATTTCATCACTGGGCAGTAGCAGATTATTAAAATCTTCAAAGACAATAAAGTTATACAATATGTAGAAAGCACAAGCTAATTACAATATCAATGTAATATAAATTTAAAATCAAACGGACATGATTAAAAAAAATCGACAAATTGCACTATGAATTATTTCTATGGCATAGATTTCTACTTCTGTTTCTTTATAGGCAATTCAACTTGGAGCTGCACATAAAATAATGGCTGACTTTTAAGGCTTAAATAATGACAGTCTTATATCAAAGTAATTCATATTGAATTTATTTATAAAAAATTCTTAAATCTAAGTACAACAAAAATTTTAATGTAAAATTTTTGAGAAAAAAATTAACTCACTGACTGAAGCGTTTTCCTTGTGAGACATCATGAAAATGCCTTGTGAAAATATCATGAACTCACTGACTCAAAAATGCCTTGTGAAACATTTACTTAACAAAAATTAATCCATAGTACTCAACAAAAATTTAAATGTAAAATTCTAATGAAAAATGCCTTGTGAAACATCATGAACTCACTAGCTGAAGGGTTTTCCTCCGATTAAATTTAGATTTAAAATTCTAATGAAATCTTTAGTACTTAACAAATAAATTATTCGAAGGCACTGACCCTTGAGCAAAAAAAGCAAAATTCATGATAGATTTGACAAGAAATTTCATCAACTTATAATCAACTCGAATGATAATAGCAAAATATAGAATTAGGGTTCATGTAGCACCAATAACTATAGTAAGGAAATTATAATATCTCAGCAAAATTAGGGCTTTTGTGATTACCTCGATATGTTGATTTAGGGCACAAAACTCAAGGAAGTAAACAGAAGTGGATTGAAGGACGAGTGGATCCATCAAGTGGGCGGGAGCAGATTGACAGAGAGAAGTAAAGCGCAGTAGAAGCCAGAGGAATTTTGTGAATAGGGGAGAAACGTAAGGATTAGGGAAGGAGGCGGAAAAATGTGATGAGGGTTTTAGTACTGGGCGGGAAGGCGGAAAATTTTGGCAGCGTTGAGTAAAATAAAAACACATAAAAAGAATCTGTAAAAACAATATTAGTTGCATTCCCACTATAAACGCTGCCTATTTGTGCAACTAAATGTATGTTTTCTTGTAGTACAAATCCCATAAAACCAAACACATGCAAACAACAATCAAAATTTTGACCTAGCAAACCAAACTCTAAATGGTCACACCTCACCCTAAGTGTTGCATACCCTCCTATCGGATTTTCAACCCTTAAGAAAGTAACTAAATATGAGGGTTCTAGGTTAAGCTTATCTACCAAACATCGAGAAATAAAAAGAATGTGATGCAATAGTATTTAACAGAATGCTAACAGACATACTGTGAATCTGTAGCGAGCCTCCCAAAACAGCTTTCCCTTTCTCCTGCACAACTGGTCTTGAAGTTGCGGGCTCCAATGCATAAACTTGCCCCATTCCTCCCTTAGCACGCTCCTTGCATTGGTTCTTATAATAGCCGATCTGGTTGCAATTAAAGCATCGAATATTCTTCTTTCCAACTGTTTCTTTCCCTTTTCCTTTTCCGATCCGACACTCATTAGCATAGTGTCCTTTCTTATCACATTTGTAACTAACCAATTCAGCTTTTCCCTTCTTATGTGCTCCTCACTTCTGAGCATTCTTCTTATGGAAAAACTTTCTTTTCTGACCTTGTCCCACTTGGACCTCCTTCATTTTCTTCTTTAATTAAGCTAACGCCTCTTCCTGCCTCAGCGCCATTTCTACCACCACATCACTTGGATCTCTTAGGTGCGACAAGGTAGCACTTATCAACTCCGGCTTCAAGCCTCTTATCAACTTCTCGTTCCTCTTGATCACCGTATCAACCAAGGCATACTCGTACCGGGCCAACTCTTCAAATCTTCTTGCATACTCTAAAACAGACATCTCCCCTTGTTCTAGTTTAGAAAACTTCCTAACCAATGCCGACTGCGCCATCACCGACATTACCTTTCTTGAAACCTTCTCTTAAACTCTACCCAAGTCATGGTTCTTCATCAACACCAGCTACAACAGTATTCCACCAAAACAGAGCAGCTCCCTGAAGCTTTGGCTAACTTTTAACCTTTGACTGACTCAGGCTTACCAAACAATATAAACAAAATTTATCTAACACCTATTAGACACTCCTCTTCTGGACGGTCTGTCCTTAACTACCTGTTAAATACTTCGCTTTTTGATGGTCTGTCCTTAACTACCTGTTAAATACTTTGCTTTTGGATGGTCTGTCCTTAACTACCTGTTAAATACTTCGCTTTTGGATGGTCTGTCCCTAGCTTAATCATCTCCTAGGTCTTCTTGATCCTAATGGTTTTTCGGGCTCACCAATAACCTATCTATATACAAATAGATATTCCCTTCGGTGTGTAATCATAATTTTAGTCTACCTGTGACCAACCCTACACACTGGAATTTTGGAAAAAATTAGCAGGGGCTATTAGCTAATGTATAGGGTGCGACCCTATACCAGTCCCATCCGGTATTCTAAAAGTCATTTTCACTAAGAATCCCCTCCCATAATTTTCCTTGAAAACATTTTCAAAATGATTTAAAACCTTTAAATCAAACTTACACAAGGAAAATATATATTCTTTATGCTTTACTCAAAATCACATTACCATGGTATACATATATATTCTTTATTCAAACTTTAGTTGATGAAACCATTTAAATATTTAAAAGTATCCCTTTCCAAACCTTTGAAAGCATCTCTTTCGAAACCATATAAAACCCTTTAATTATCCAGGCCAAGAGGCCAAAACCTTACCTTTCGAAACCATGCTTCAAACCTTTTGAAACCATACTTCAAACCTTTCGAAACCATTGAAAACTTTTCTTTCGAAAGTAATAAAACTTTAGACATCCCTCTTTAATACACTTTAAAACATTGCCTCAGAAAACTCTTGGAAAACCTTCCATTTTAAACCTTTCAAAACCATTTAGAAAATAGAACCTTTCGACCTTATCTGAAGCTACCTTGCAGGCCCTTCGAATACCTTTTGACTTTATCGAAATCTTGGCTTTCGACCCCATTGAAATCATTCAGCAATTAAAACCTTTCGAAAGCATTCAACTCTTAAAACATAAACCTTTCGAAAACTCTTTGGGTTCAATTTAAAACATTTGGAAAATCTTCTTTTAAAAACCTTTCGACTTCATTGGAAGCTACCTTTCGACTTTGTCGAAAGCTCTACTTTGAAAGCTTTAAAACATGTCATTTAAAACGATAGGCCTCTGCCTTTAAAACAACTCCTTTGAAAGCTTGGGTTATACTTCAATTAGAAAAACAAGAGTAAATCATCCAAGTCGAAAGCTTTGATACCTTTCGAAAGCATGGAGAAGGGGCTGATTTTAAAAACAAGTAAACCTTTCGACTTTGTCGAAAGGTTTAAAACTTCATTTTAAAAACAGTGACTTCAAAAGGTTGAGAAAGCGGCAGTAACCTTTCGACTTTGTCGGAAAGTTTAAACCTTTATTTTAAATATTTGACTTGGTCTAAAGTAACCAAGTCGAAAGCTTCTTTTTGAAAGCAAAGCAGATGATTCTTTTGGCTTATAAAACAAAGTACTCCATCCTCTTTAGCAACTAACCTTTCGACTAAGTACCCATCAACCTTGTCCAATTCATTACGTACCAAGAAACTTCATACCATATGCATTGATTTGACCTTGTCGAAAGCTTTGATACCCTTCGACCTTGTCAAAAGGTCCAGGTCGGAAGGTTTGATGCCGAAAAGGCTGAAACATGTTAAAAGCATGATTTTCTTGTTTTTAACTTAAAAAGATAACTTTTCAACTAACCTGCCTTTGTTTATCAAATTCCTATTGGTTATCGAATACTTTTTAGAAAAGTGCTGCCACTAATTTCAGAATTAAATAATGATTTTATTTTATAAATGTCCCTTCTACTTAATTAAATATATAAAACATTTAAGTCCTTTACCTTAAATAATTTTATATATTCATCAAATCACTTAGGAAAAATCTAAAAAAATTCCACAAAATCTGTTTTAATATGTTTTCCAACATATAAAATTTCAAATCTAAATAATTATTTATTTAGCTGTAAATAATTTATAATCCAATAAATCATTTTCTTTACTAGAAAATTAATATAAAATCCACATTAATTCAGAAAATTATGAAAATTGAAAATCATCTCTAAAATATCATTTTTGACCTGTATTTAAATTTTCAAGGCATTTGGATGTCATCTAATAGGATTTTCATGTCAAACATATCATAGAAACTAATACGAACATGCATAATTCACCAACAAGTATATATATAAGTGTGTGTGTGTGTGTGTGTATATATATATAACTTTAGTCATCAAAACATGACATATACTTGCAAAAACAATTCGGATCTAATCTTAAAACCGAAAACCATAATAAAATGGGATGTAGTAATTATTCATCTTAGCTTTGTGATTAAAAGATGCGAAATTTGATGTTGAATTAGTTGATTATCTTCCTTCTCTTGAATCATAGCTTTTATCTTTTTTTGAGAATGAAAATGGTGGCCGGCCTTTAGATGTTTTTATTTTGGTAAAATGAAATGAACGTATGTTTCATTTCCTAAGGGTTTAGGGTATACGTCTCTCATATTTCCCATATCCCCCTTTCTCATTTCCTAACACATTAGTTTATGTTATCTCATTTTAATTTGCACATTAACATGGCACGACAACCCTTAGTTTAATCAAATTTCAACCTATTAATCTTCACATTATTTTATTTAACTAATTAAATATCCTAGATAATGTTATAAAAATATGGGGTGTTAAAAATAAAGTTAATTATAGTTAATTAACATTTTTCATCCAAAATCATATAAAATCTATAACTTATGCGTACGAAGCCCAATCGATATGTCATTTTCATCATTGCATTCATAGCGGGACTTTCTACGACTTAGGTTGGCTTAGGCTTTGTTGCGTTTGTTCACCATCTGATTTTAAGTTGTTGTGATATATCTATTTGTGGCGTTAAAATATAAATAGTATAAGGAACAGTGCTAGTTAGTACATTTGGACCCCTCCTTGCGTCAGAAAGAAAGTAACAACATTTTATGTAATGTAATCTCTCTCTAGTAACCCTCTAGAACATGTATCGTGTCCCGGACTTATTTACATGGTTGGTAATATTGTTGTTTGATAAAGTTTGAAATTGTGTATGGATGTTTGAAGCGAAATAGTCTCTATAAATGCACTACGAAATCCCCTATATTTGACACTGGTTAAATTAGATGTGGATATATTATGCACACACACACACACACACATATATATATATATATATATATATATATTGGTTGTTCTATACATGTGTTTTAAGTGTGTTTAACCAAAATTAATTGGTTTGGAAATTTATTGAAATTGTGAAAGAAAGTTGTATTAAAAATCCTGGTTTTAGTGGAGTAAAAAGGGTTTTACTTTGGATATTTATCCAAATACTTTAAAGTAGTTTTGAGAATAGTTATTGAAGTATTTTAAAATGGAAGTTTGCAGTCTAAATATGCTTTTAAAATTATTTTTGAATTTTTAAAGTAAAGAGTTTTAGATTTTAAAAAATACGTTTTTTAGGGTTTTAAATAAATTATAAAATATGTATTTATAAGTAATATTTAGAATAAATGTTTTAAACCATAGTATAATTATTTTAAAGTATTTTAAAGTACATCTTAAATGAATATAATTTTAGGAAAATCGGTAATTATTTTATTAGAGTAATTTGGAGCTTATGTAATATAAACATCATTTTAAAGAGGTTTAGTAAATACATAAGCGAGAGAAGTAAATTAAGCCTTCTATAAAGTAATAAAGCAAACTTTGGATTTTAACACTATATGTTAATATAATTGGTTCTATGAAGTTCAGTGAAAGTAAATTAATTTGTTAAATTAATGTAGAGATACGTAATTATAATTAGGATTGTAATTATTACTTTAATGAGGAATACTTAAAAGTAATAATAAGAGAAAGGGGTTTTGGGTTATTGTGACATTGTTTGAGTAACAATTGTCCTAAACCCTTGTGAATCCAATTTAATATTTAAAGAGGGTTTTAAAGATAATGATTAAGTAAAGTGTTTTGCATTTGTTGTAAATAATGATTTAGTAACATTTCTTTTTAAACCCTTGATAATATTTTAAAGTGGTAAAATATTGTTAAATAATTTTGGGAGGTACTTACATCTTTAATAATGGAATTTTAAAGGTAATAACAAGCATGAAATCATTTAGGAAAAGATAGAAAAGTATAAGTTCTAAAGTACAAAAGAGAGAAGAGGTTTATAGTAACAATGCAAAAGTAACATTAGTTTTAACCTATTTGATTGTATTTTAAAGTAAATAAATATAGTTAATGGTTTGTGAATATACTTATATTGTATATATGAACACTTTTTGAAGTATTGAAAAAATTACAAATGAATAGGGAACTACAGAGTTCTTTTATATACCCTTGTAAAGGTATTTGAAATATGTATATATATAAGTAGAAAAAGGGAAGTTTTAATTAATAAAGGGTTAATGAATTATAAAGGGGATTCGAAGTCGTTTATATGACCTGATCGTGCTTGTGTGTTTCGATGATGTTTTGTGTGGTCCTTGCTTGTGGAAAGTATATAGGACTTAGTTTCTCTGATGGGATCGTTCTCATTATTGTTAAATTGACTAAAATTTAATTTTGGAAATATCTAAGAAAAGCACGAGAATTATACGGTACTATTATATTTAGCAATGCTATACTGTATATATATAATCTTATTTTTCTCTTCTAGGACAAATGATAAAGAAATCCATCTTATTAGGATATGATCTCCACTCTTAAGTATTGTCTATTTATTGCTAAAAGAGCCGGGGTTGAGCTAATGGGAAATCTATCGATTGGTTTTTGGAGTGCCCGGTAAGCGGGGGAGTGTACTTATATGAGATGACTTGAAACGGTAACCACTCTAAAACCACATATGTGTTCTATGCTTTGAGCGAGGTTTATGATTGGTACCAGATGTTGGAATCTATATGTGATTTCAAGATCAGTTGGGATACGTGAACCCATGTGTGACTCTGAGATCTGTTGAGATATGAGAATCCATGTGTGATTCCAAGATCTGTTGAAATATGGGAATCCATATATGGTTCCGAGATCTGCTCGATTGTGACTCATATTCTCGAATGTCGAACGTAGCCTCACCAGTGGATACGACTAAAACCAAAGATAGGATGCATAGTCAGGGATTTAGCTAACCCAAGGATGTAGATGATTCTACCGTAGAGATACATATAGTTGCACATGCATGAGTGATGCACTCGAATTCATTTTGTAGCCAGCAATGTACTTCCTCTATGCAGGAGGACCGTTCTTGAAGTATTGAGGGCACCTCCGTGGAATTTTACACAATTAGTGATTGCGCCTTAGCGGTTTTGATGTCTACCTATTATTACTACAGTGTACACTCATATGCCGCACAACTATTTCTTATTTATATTCATCTCTCTAGACATTATTATAATATCATTGCATTTTCTAATAGAAATGGTTTGGTTATCGTCATGTAAAAAGCCATCCGTGTTTATATGCGGTGTGTTCTTACGAGGCACCTTTATTTTTGATGGGTTTTATAAATATAAAATCTATATGATTTGAGTGTCTCACTAATCTGGACGTTATTTTCTTATAATGCTTGGGTCAACCCCGAATATATTTCCAGATTTAGCTATGGAGCTTTGGAGCTTCAGGAGATAAGCTGGATACCTCAAAGACCCATTCATGTATTTTATTTTCCACCAAGTTACTTGTTTTTTATCTATCACCATTTATGGGGATAGCTGTTATACTTGTCCAGGTTGATGTGGCTAGTTTACTCTGATTGTTGTATGTATATTAATGTTTTCTATTTGTAAAGATCTTTGAGACATTATATATTATCGTTCCGCATGTGAAATTATGATATCCTGTTCTTCTTACCTATTTTGTTTCCTTTTCTTCTATTGTAATGACCTGGAATTTATTACGTTGATTTGTGAGTATTTAATAAATTTTAAATATTCAACTAATAGGTTTTATAATTAAAATATAACTCTTTTAAATAATAAAAAATAATGGTAAAATATATTTGTAATGACCCAGGATTTTGTCACTTTGAAATATGCTATCAACATATATTTTATATAATCAATGAATCGATTTTTATTAGAAAATAAATATATTTTAACAATTTAATAATGATGATAAAATAGTTTACAAAATTTATTTACCAATATAGATAGTTTATAGAAACTAGAAAATGTCATCGATGAACGTTTTCCGAAATTTTGTTTTCGACACCCGAAAGTCGTCAGGAACGTTGTGCACACTTGGTGCAATATGCACACATTTATATATGTTAGGATTAGCATAAATTAAGCATACTTATGTATATTAACTTATATATATATACATACTTATTTATACCTAAGGTTGGATGTGACAAATCATGTTATAAAAGGGATATATATATATATATACACATATAATTGCACTTATATATATGCACAAATCATCTCCATATCTTTAGTACACACACACGAAAGCTCTAGCATGATTCAATGCATGGAAGGGAGGTAACGTGTACAAAAGGGAGAGGGGAGGTATGGAGTGAATGCATGTGTGTAATATTTTATTAAGATCACTTTATATATTTTAATAATTTTCTAAGCCTATAATTACCCTTTCCATTTCATGTCTTTCTCTTTGCAACTTCGATTCTTCATTTCTTCACATCTTCTTCTTAAGCTCATTCATACTCTCATGGCCTCCTCACTAAACTACTAGGAGAAAAGGTTAGTGAAAATATTTTAAAACATAGTTCAAATCACTCCGTTTCAATTCCTAAACTCTTCTTTTCACAAAGCAACCACACATCACCTCAAAAACACCATGGTCGAGCCCAAACTCCCCTATGTTCATGCCTATTATTAATTAGGCTAAGCACATTTAGCCTTCCAAGGGTCCACATCTTCATTTTGTTGAGCTAGGAGCGAGTGAGCTAGGTTGAGAGCAAGTTTAGTTTGATTTAGTGAAAGTTTGGTGAGTAAAATTCATGTCTTTAAAACTCAAATTACTTACTTTATTTTAAGTTGTAAAATTTATAAGTTAAAATGTTGCATAAATATGTAGTATTTTATATATTCCTTATGCATGCATACATGTCAATTTGGAGTTGATTGCTTATGGCGAAGTTTGAGTGGGCGATAAAGATTATAACTTGAATATTGGAAAAGTTAGTTAGTATTGTAAAGTAATACTTTATTTATGATGGTTCTATAATGTTATGATGTGATATTATGTTGGAATGTTGTATTTGCTGTATGTGGGTTCATTACACAAAGATAGCGATTCCCTAACTAAAAACGACGTAGAATTCTGCTTTTTCTCGAAAGTCTGATTTTTATTTTCACTGTGAAAAGTTTCAAGTTTAAAACTTTGATCTGGTTTTCGAAAGTTCATTTTGTTGCTCTACGGGTGATAAGATTTCAAAAGGGAAGTTTTAAAAGTTAAAAAATCAAAGGGTTTGAAAATTATGGGTCCATATAGCGATGATCGCTATGCGCGCAATTCGGAAAATCTAACTATTTTTCTGATCTAAACTTGTTTTCACTTGGAAATATTTTTGGAAATGTTGTCTAACTTTAATTTAGTAACTAGAGAACAATTATTTAGTTATTTATTTAATGATTATTTAATTGATTAATTAATTAATTAATTAAGGTAATTAGTAATTAATCATTTGTTAATTATGGTTTTAAACTTAAATGTAAATCAATTAAGTCAATCATGATTTGTTACATAATTAACATTAATTATTATTTAATTATTAGTTAAGGTTTGATTAATTATTTTTTAATTAATTATTTAAGACAATTATAAATTAATTATTATTTAAAAGGGGTTTCATTTAAATTAATCATTGATTAGAGTTAATTATGTTTAAATAAGGTTTAATTACTTTTATTTAGAACTCAATTACTATTTAACAAGATTTCAACTTTCATTTACAAGGGTTTTAAATTTGTTTTAAAATCGCATTGACTTCAAGTAACCAGTTTTTGTTTTAAGCTGTATTCTTTTCAAATTTATTTTAAATCAAGGGGATTCCTGTGTCGCTTACCCTCAAGTAACCCAATATGATGAGGAAAGCTAAATGACATCTATTAGCAGAACAAAATATCATTCTGCTATTACAATTAATTTGGATATTTACTTAAGTTGATTGGTTGTTAGGTATTGATCCTTTATATACCTATTGTTATATGACACCATGTTAGATTGGATAAGTAAAACCAAATTAAAAGCACCGTTGTGGTCATTAAGTCTCTGTTTGATTTTGTAAGGATAAATATTTCATTTTCTTTTTGAAATGGTTTTAAATTTATTGCATTTTGAACAAGATAGTAAAGAGTGATTTGACAAATGGTTTTACTAAAGATGTTTTTTACTAATGGGAATGGTTTTCCATGTTACAAAAAGAAGTTTTTATAAAGAGATTTATAAAGGAATTTGGAAATTTATAAGGTGCTTTTTTGGTAAACGGATTTGAGTTTTTAAGCAAAGAAGATTTCAAAAATAAGGAAGATTTTACAAAATGGATTTGCTTATTAAAGGAAGCTAAATTTATTTAAGGTTAATTAAGAAGTTGTCAAATAGGAAAGGTTTGTAAAGATGCTTTATAAATGATTTTGGTATTTATAAAAGAACTTTTAGAAAGCGATTTCAATATTCATAAAGGGAGTTTATAAAAAGGTTTGGATATTTATAAGAAATTTATATGAAAAGTTGGATATTTACAAAAGCAATTTATATAAATGATATTGAATATTTATAAAAAGGTTTTATAAATGAATTTGGAAGTCTGGAAAGCATTTTGAAATGGATTTGGATTTCAAGCAAAAAAGATTTCATGAATGAAATAGATTTGATTAAAAAGGACTTATCGAAGAAGTATAAAAAGAATTTGAGATCTGGGTTTCCCCAAACTGTCCTTTTAAAAATGGTGGTATAGAATATATGTTCCATTTAACACCGTGGGGATAGTATTTAGGGTTGTCCTTACCTCCAATTTAAACAACATTTGTTTAATCCTTTTTAACATGTTTTAGTAGTAAGAAGTTAGTCAAAATTGTTTTGTGTATATACTTATGTCAGAGAGATAAGTATATGAATGTTTTAGATAAACGTTTTTGAAAGAGATTTATTAAATGAAGATTTGTTTTGAGGCTTAGTGATTGCCATGGATAAATATATCTCAAATTGAATTGGTTGTTGTTTGTTTATTGGATAGTTAAATAAACGACTACCAAATATGGATCCAAAACGTAAATTCAGAAATGTCTAGGAGAAATACGCGAGTCATATGGCATAATCATCTTCGATGATTTTGTATTATATGTATAACTCTCGTTTCATTCTCTTAGGAAAAATGAAAAGTGGATCCGTCCACTAACGGTTAGGAGGTGATCTCCACTCTTATTTTTGTCTACTTATTTCCTAAACAATCGAGGTTGAATTTATAGAAAGCTATCGAATGTTGTTTTGAAGAGACCGGGATCAGATATATTATCGAAAAACCACTTCGATCCATCTCAAGCATTTAGAAGTGAAGACATCTTGAAGTTTATGGAATTGAAGATGGAGCTCTTTGAAGTGCAAGGGTTGCTTGCTACTAATCCTGAGGGTGACTCCAAAATGGATGTAGTAGAAGTAGTGCCTTCGATTTGTCCATCTCCTAGATAACTTGTATGGATGAATGTTGGCATTGTATTATTGCCCGGAGGGCAGTATTAGCATTCCAAGTTGAAATTTCTATATGAAGGGTAAGCCTCAAGCCTTATCACTTGGGAATGACTAAAACAGGGGAGATGCAGTAGGGCTTGGTGGGTCGCTCTCATTAGGGTATGACCATCCCTATCTAGAGCCGATATTTTCTCTCATTTTTATGCTTCGGGGCCCATTTAAAAAACGGGTGATCATAATCGATACTATTTAGGAAGGGGTAGGCCGGTTCTGTGTTGAAGGGGTCGATAGGTTCAACCTCGGTGTCATTTTATCTAGAGATGCACCATGACGAGCGGTACCCCAGTAGCCTATTTATTGTATGGAATCCATTCTCTAATAAGTGTCGTACAGATTTAGTTGTGCCCAACTATGTAGAAATGTGAGATGCAAGCATTTCAGCTATATTCGTATTTTACTTTGACCTATGGACATTATTATAATATCCCTTGATTTCATATCAAAATGATTTGGTTATTGTAAGGTAAAAACCCATCCGTTTTCATGCACATTAGTCTTACGAGATGCCTTTGATTTAAAGGTTTTTATAAAGTTAAAGACTTATGCTTTACTCATGCTAGACCCATGTCTGACTCGAAGTTTATTTTCTTTTCCTAAACTCTTGGGTGCTCAAATTTGAATGGGCAGTCAAGTAGTTCAGGTTTTTCCCTAGATCAATTTTGAAGAAGCTTGGCGCAGGTGGCTTCATCGATAGCTAGTTATTATCTTGTTTTCCGGTGTATTGTATGTATATTGTATCTGTTAGATAAGGGCAGGCTGTTATAAGTGTCCTAAGGTAAGATTTGTATTAGTATGACTCTGATGTGATATGTTTTGAAATGGCTTTGTAGTATATTATGTTGAGTAATATATATTATTCCGTTGCATTGTGAGATTCCATGTTTTTTAGTTCTCTCCTCTTCTTATCTTTCCTTTTCTTTTACCCTTAATTGCACGTCTTTTGGTGTAAAAAAGATAGATCTTTACATTTATTTTACCTTAACTTCTATATATCCGACACTTGGGTGCTCGGTGCAAGAATACCGTGGATGAATTTAGTATCGACAGTCGAGGGTTAAAAAGGTCGTTCGTTACAACATATTAATTAATTAAACTTTAGTCCATTTTTTGTAATAAATTATTTATTTAATAAAATGTTTAAATTATATCAAAATTTTAATATAATTCACCTTAAACATATTTAAACTAAATATATAACTATAACAATGATAATTAGATACACATATCAATATATATATATATATACACACATATATATTTGTGTGTACGTTAATTGATGAACAATTGTTAATTATTTCATTTAATCTAATTCATCAAATTAACTAATTATATTGAAATCATGAAATTAATTATTTTAGATTTTTAAAACAATTTAGAAAATTTAGAAATCATTTTACAACTTTTACAAAAAAAATTGTAGTTTAAACTTAACTTTGAAAACTAAATACAATTTAAAATTTCAAACTGAAAATTTAAAAACTACCCTAAGGCCCAAATCAATTTGGGCCTATACATTTGGGACAATCTTGTGGACTTACTCTACCCATTGTGAATTGTTGGTACCCCGAGATGGTAGGATACTTGATTATTCAATCAAAACCTAGACACTACTTTTCTTAACGCCCATTGTAACGACCCACAAATTTATCATGCAAATTTATATATTTTTGAAATGTTCAAATATAAGCATTTTAACATAGATTATGCTATCTTAAATAATAAATAACGATGGTAATCTTATTTTGAATAAGTATTACGAAATATATACTTTGGAAAAATTTCGATAAAATGACCGCAAACCATTTTATCGATAAACAGCTCTATAATTATGAGAAGTCATGCACGGAGCTAGATACACACTTATTTATCCATTTAAACAAGAATAAAAAATAAAATAATTTATTTTATTTTCGGAAATAAAAATTATTTATGACATCATCAATAATGGAATCATATTTAATAATTAATTTATGAATTTAATTTGAGATTTAACAATTTAATAATTATTCAAATATTTTTTTTCAAATGATAACAATTCACTTTAATTAGTTATATAGTGATAATAAATTATTTACAATAGTTTTACAAAAATATATATTAGATTTGAAAATATAAGAAAATTCGTATCACTTTACGGTATAACGTCACTTTTTTAAACAATTGTTTAATATTAATTTATTTGGTTTTGTAAATAAAATATGATCTTTTTAATTAATTGAAAATGGTAAGAAATTAGTTTTCAAATTTTGTTTACATTTACATGTAATTTAATTAATAAGTGAAAATATGATTGGAAATCGGCTTCTAGATTTTCAAGGTTTAACGAACAAAAGTTGTTCAAAGTTGTTGCAACCTTGTTTATGTATCTTGTGCGCATATATAACATACACATGCACATCCTAACATATACATGAACACATATATACATACAAATAAACATCTACAATTACACACACACACACACACTGCAAAATATCAAAGATATTTTCCTAAAACTTCCCTTAAGTCAAACTAAAGTCAAACTCTTATAAAATAAGTATAAGCACATCATTACACACATATGGGGCGTGGAATTCATGGCTAGAGATGAGGTGGAATGGTGATGCAAGCATGCTTAAGTAAGGAGATAATACCAAGATATTTTCTCTCCACTTTTTTCCTATAAATACCCACCATTCTCTTCATAATTTTACACATAATTCTCTTCTTCTTCCTCCTTCTTTAGGCCCGAAGAGCTCTTCTTTAATGGCTTCCATGCCTTGAAAGATAAAGCCATGGATAAATATCAAAATAAATTAATATATACACACATGTAGATACACTAGCAATCCACCTCCATAACCAAGTCAAACACCTCCTCTTCACCTTCCAAACACATGGCCACCACCTTCTACCACCAAGGCCGAGCCCATCTCCACTTGCCTGCTTAGGCTATGGCTTTCTAAAGGTCCTGAACTCAATTCCATAATCTTTGATTCAATCATAGAGAAGCAATAGTGAATTTTCCTAAGTTTATTGTCCAATAAAGGTGAGAACTATACACACACAAACACACACACACAATGATATGATATAATTGCTATGGATTTTACTATGCTTTGATCATCAAGTTTGGTTGTTTTAATATAGTTGTGTAAGCAAGTCACGTTGAATATACGTCGATATAACATAAGGAAATCACTATCCGAATCAAGTTATAAAAGTGATATACGATCATTAAACCCCTTTGAAATGATTTAAAATGGCTTATAAATGTTTTATAAACACTAAAATCAAATTTGGTGAAGTTTTGAAAAGTTATGAAAATCGAGTCAAAAATTGAGTCAAGTTATAGTTGTGTAACGGCAAGTCGCGATTTTGTGCCGTAGAAAGTAAAATAAACTTATACCATAGATTCGAAGTCGGAATTCTTTGTAATAAGACTTTTTTGAAATAGTTTTTAAAAAAAAGATCAAGATTTTGTTTACTAGATTTTGAAATATGAGCAAAGCAAGTTTTTAAAATAGTCGTGGTTTTGCAGTTTGGAAACCAAAGCGAAAGATTCTTCAATTCTTTAAAAATATGAAATAAATTCTATAAATTTTGTAAAATGTTTTAGAATAGATTTGAGTTATAAAAATGAATTTCTAAATGATAGAAAGGTTGTTTTAATCAAACAAGCTTAAAAGCACTATTCGCAGTACTATTCGCTGTGCTTTTTGTGGCACTTTTAATAACTTTTGAAATATTGCTTTAAACTTGAATATTCTTTCCTAAATCTTGTATTAATGTTTTCAAATAAATAATTAAGCATTTTAAAGATGATTTGGAGGTTTTATAATTTATTTTAAAAGTATAAATAAACGATCTAAAGAAAAGTTGTTATAATCAAGTGATTTAATCTTGGCTCTAAAAGCCGATGAGTAGACTGGATTTTTCTATTCGTGAGATCTAGATATGAGGTGCTTTGACTAAGGAGACATTCAAGAGCAACAAGTGCCCTGGATTATGTGGCCTTTTTCCTTGAAGAGGAATATATAAGGTCGAAATACGGGAAACGAGACAAGTATAGAAGGTTCAAATTTACATTTAACACAACTTGGATTATATAAAAATAATCTTCTTATATTTAAGATTAAATTTCGAGGAGGGATCCCATACTATCCTATGAACTTCAAAGGTGATTTCACCGCTATTCGATGCATAGTAAACGTTGAATACAGAAATTGCTGTTGAGTAGAATTAGTATAATTTCTATCAACCCTTTTTAATCAAAAAGGTTTTGCAATATGACTCGTGAGAAATTATTTTGATTTAGTAAAATTTCTATGAATATGTTTTCCTCAAATACTAACTAATTTGGATCTACTATCTTACATAACATGGTTCAACCTATTAAAAAGACATGTATTTGAAATAAGTAATCTTTTACCAAGATTTAAAATATACGATTTGGAATTAATTTAATTCCTATACTTAATTGTTTTGGGTTTATAGTAAACGATGTCTAAATAACATTGTTTTTGACCCATTTTAAAAGTTATGATTTGGAAATCTTTGTTAAGATTTAAATAAATGATTTGGAAATATATTCCTAAGTAAAGAATGAAATGATTTGGAATTATTCCAAAATTTAAAAAGGTTTTATGTAATTGAAGGATTTGATAAGAGAGGTTTAATGATTCCGTAAATATGATAAGAAATGTCATAAATATATACATATACATACATACATACATACATATATCTAGAAGATATTTTTGATAAAGAGAAAGTAGTTAAACAAATGATAAGCACATATTCACTTAACATCCTTTTATCGATGATTGGTTCGAAGGAACTCGGGTCGGATTTGAGTGATTCTTATCTGAAACCACTTTGAACCAATTTACGAATTTGAATGCGAAGGCATGTTAAAGACAATAAAATTGAAGGCGGGGATCTTTATAATGGAAGGGTTGCTTGTTGATAATTTCAGAGTAGCTCTCAAGATAAATAAATACCAGTTATCCTTTCGTTCTAGAATCTTCATATGCAAGAGCTACTCGCTACTAATCCCAAGGGATGTAGTAAGAGAGTGCCTTCTATTTTTCTTGTTCCTGGACGACTTGTATGGATGAATGTTCGACATTGCATTTCTAAGATCACAATGCATTGATCTCTACAACCATACATCTATTTGGCGGTGTAGAAGGTAACTCTCTTATGCATAACACCCTTCTCTGAGACGTTCGAGCTCAGAGGTTGTACTTTTGTTGAAATTAATAGTGTGTTGTTGGAAATGGCAATGTGGAATTTTAACCGAAAATGTTCTAAGAAAGGTAAACTTTACCTCGAGCCTCACACCCGAGGAAATGTGAAATGGGGGTTGCTTTATGGCTAAGTGGTTCGCTACCATTAAGGAATGATATCAACCTTATAGATTTTTCTTGCGCTTGCTATGACGTCGGGTAAAAAAATGGTGTATGGTATGTGAGTCTCAGATAGATCGGTAACGGCCGGGGTGATATCATATTTGGTTCTACCCGCCACCAGATGGGTCTGCGAGTAAGCCGGTCTTAATTCGTAGAGGTTTTGAAGATGACGATCCTCGATGCATCCCTCTTGAGATGCATTGTACGGGAGGTAGTCCTTACCTCTATGTTTCACTTGAAAATCTATAACACCCCTAATTTTAAATAACATTGTTCATGATATTTAACTGAATAAATTGGATAGAATAATGTAGAGGTTGAAGTGATAAGGGAATTAGGATTTGGAAACTAATTAGGGTCGTGCCTTAACTAATGAAATTATAAGTGTGATTTATAAATTAGAAACTTAAGAGAATAAGGCAAGGGCAAAATGGGAGTAGCTGTATACCATAAACCCTAAACCTCTTACCTCATTCTCATTCACATTTTCATAAACCAAAAGCACAAACAAAGAGATTTGAAGGTCGGCCATAACCCTAAGAAGAAGAAGGGCACAAAATCCATTTAGAGGCAAAGATTCAAGCTAGGAAGATTAGAGCAAGAATAAATATCAAGTTCCTTATCAAAAATGGTGAATAATGATCTAAACCATCTCATGCAAATCATGTTGAATGTTTTAAATTTTGGGTTGAGGTTTAAACTGTATGATTGGATGAATGATGTTATGTTTTGATTTAAATGCCATGTTATAATTTTAAACAAGGATTTTGTGGAATAATATAATTCGGTTTTAAGGATAAAATCATGCAAAACAATTTCCAAACACCATGATTTTAGGATATGTTATGTAAAACATTATTTTGGAAATGGGTTTAAATTTTCATAATGCTCCAAGCTGTGGGTAATTTATTATAAATTTTCTATGGGAGAAAATAGTGAATTTTTGGTTTAAATTATTTAAGGCAATTAAATAATGTTTTCGGGTCTGAAATATATATGTATTAGAAAGCATATTTAATGAGAATTATTGTTATTTTTAGGGATTTTTTTAAAGTGTATTACTATGGATAATAAATTATTTAGGTTAGAGGACTTAAATGTTTTATTAAGGAGAATGGCTTAAGTGTCAAGTTATTTCAAAATCAAAATTTGATTTTGGCACTAAATTATGAAAAAGGAAATTGATAAAGTTTTCTAAACCAATAAGATTGAGACAAATATCGATGGTAGGTGAAGAGTATTTTTTTATAAGCGAAAATGCAGTTTTTATCCAAATTTCATTTTCGCCACTTAACACTGCTAGCTTTCGACTTCATACTCACCCACTTCTAACCCTTTCACATCCATTCGAAGCCAATATACATGGTATCAAGCTAGTGGTACGAAGTGTATTGGACCTATGCGAAAGGTAGCAAAGGTGTCGAAAGTATGCATGCGTAAGGGGTGAGGTTATATTTTCAGATTTCAAATCTATAACCTTCCCTTGATTTAATGTCTTCGAAAGGAATGCTGCTTTTGAACCCATTCGATACCCTAGCTATCTCGTTAAAACCTTTCGCCTTAGTAAGAAGCTGCTTTTATAACACTTTATATCAATGAGTTCGGAGGGAGGGTTTCGAGTCGATACCCTTCCGCAACCATTGAAGCAGCTTTTCTTTTAACTTATACATGCAAAAGGGTGGATACCGCTTCCCTACCTTCTGGCCTGGTTGAAGTCGCTTATTTAAACCCAAGTACACATGTCGAAGCATGTTGCCATCACTATATGTCTTTTGTAAGGGTAGCTTATGAAAGTGTCCCATTTTTATTTTGAAGTTTGTTTTATTTTCAATCAATGGTTTTGAAAGTGATACTTTTAATTGGTTTCAAAGCTATGCTTACATAACTTTTTACTTGAACCCAATGCTTTCGAAACATATATTTTAAGTGTTTCGAAAGGCATGTTTTTAAGTGTTTCGAAATGAATGTTTCTAAGTGTTCCAAAGGTATGCTAGATGGTTTCAAAAGAGAATGTCTAAGGTTTTAAGTAATATAAAGGATATAGTCGAAAGCCTTAGTTTTCGGATTAAAGAACCATAGCCCATTAGTAAAAGTAAACACATGACAATATAAAAGAGTTTCAAAATGGCATTTAACCTTGAAATTTTAGAGGAAGCTTGCTAAAAATAATTTGTTAAGGGTATTAACCAAATTTCATTTGAAAATGATTACAAGGAATTAAACCATGAATGTTATGCTGTTGTGTTATTTGATTAGTTATCATGTATGCTTGTGTAATCATATTCACTTTATTATTAACCCATAATTGCATTTTGGGATGTTAAGGGCATAATAACAGGCCAGGTTGACCCAATGGTGAATATACATTGAATTAACTCATGTATGAGTAGAATTGCATCTAGGAGGTTAGACAGACTAGAATATTGGATGCCCAAGATTGATCAACAGATTATTGGTTTAGACAGGTTCTCAGTAAGCCCATGAAAACTATGTTATGGAAATTATTATTAGCAAGGGCCAATAACAATTTTGGTGATCCCATGAAAACTTTATCTGGAACAAGTATTTGATAGAGATCAATAGGTTCATAGTTAGCCCATAAAACTTTGACATGAGAGATGTTATTGGAGAATCCAATAGCTTTATAGTGACCCCATGAAAACTATGATTGGTTGATGTTTAGACACCGATAAGTTCTTAGTGATCCTAGAAAGACTATGCAATCAGACAGACGGTCTGTATGCTTGGAACAGGTTATTAATCAGCCCATGAAAACTAATAGGTTAATAGTGACCCTAAAAACTATAACTTGAGGTAGAAAACCAGGTGAATGGGGGTGGATAATCCAAAGCATAATGCATGTTTGCATATCGTCACGATACATTTTATTATGTTATGTCTTAACCATTGTGGATGCAGGTGCACATTGTATGGTAATTACCAATTGGGTCAAGATACTAGTGATGGGAAAATGCGTTCTGCAAAAACTATGAAATCGGACAGACGGTCCATAAGCTTGGAATAGATTATTAGTCAGCCCATGAAAACTAATAGGTTAATAATGACCCTGAAAACTATAACTTGAGACAGATAGTTAGGTGAATGGGGATGGATAATCCAAAGCATATTGAATGTTTGCATATCATCACGATACATTTTATTATGTTATGTCTTAACCATTATGGATGCAGATGCACAGTGTATGGGTATTATAAATTGGATTAGGGTATTAGTGAGGGAATTCCACTAAGCAGTGTGGTCTCACTAGATATTTATATGGTTCGAGATGGTAGGTTATTATTCACACCATACTTTTTGTCTGACTCGAAGTTTATGATTTCCATTAAACTCTCGAGTGCTCAGCTGATTTTGAGTAGTTTGTGAGTTAAGTTTTTCAGGTTCTCCTTTAGACGAATAAACTTATGGAGGCGTGCAGAAGGCAAGCTAGCTATTAGAAGTTCTATTTGTTTGATTTTGCCGTGTACTTTGATGAAATGGAAAAGTTATTTAATTACCTATATTAGACTCTGATCAACCAAGGGGGCATCTTCATATGTCACTTTTGGTGTATTTTGAAATAACTATATTTCTCTTAATGTGATTTACGAATTGGGATTACAAAATGAATCTGAAATGCTATTTGTAATGAAATGAGAATTTTTTTAAATTAAGTTTTAAAAATTTTCATATTCATGTGTTTTTGGTATACGAGTGTATCTTACATTACTGCGTTTGGTCACCGAGAATTGATAACTATGGATGACTATAGCATTTGTAGCGTTCAGTTTTGGGACTCCAAACGGGGGATGTTACAAGTTGGTATCAGAGCATTGGTTTATATAAATTTAAAAGAAATTCGAACCTAAAATATTTTCAAAACATGACCAGTGAATCAGAAAATGAGACCGGGGTTTGGGTTAAAGCTATAGTAACGTACTTGCATTTGTGTTATATATATATATATATATATATATATATGTGTATGTGTATGTATGTATGTATGTATGTATGTACATATTTCCCTTTTCTCTTAGACCATTCTTCTTTATCTTACTAAGGCCCGTATGCAGATATATGATAAAGGAAGATATGGAGGCAGGAAACGGAAGAGGAAATCTAGATTAAGGAAGCACCATAACTACTAGAACTACTTAACCCAATACTAGGAGGAATCCGGGTCGACAGGGAAATGCTAATCCAAATGCAAATGCCAATGTAGATGCTAGAACCCTGCTAGTAGATATGGGGATGATGAATCAGTTCTTCGTCAATTTGATGCAAACTGGAGCAGCTAGGGGAAATGCCATGAATGTTAGAGGAGATAATTCCTTAGCCCCAGCTGGCAATAACTATGCTAAGCTGAGCAGGGTTTACACCAGTCTTGGTGAGAAGCCATTTTTTGGAACAGAAGATGATGTTAAAATAGAAAACTGGTTATTGCGCTACAAAACGATTTTTGCTGATTTAGGATTAGATGATGAGCAGAAGAGAAGACTTGCTTCTAGACACTTCCAAGGAGCAGCACTTTATTGGTAGAAAGGTATTACTGTAGAAGTTACCAAGGAAGACTTGGGTAGAGTTTTGAAGGAAATTCGGAGAGAGGTTCCTATCTGAAGTAGCCAGGTCAATATTAATGAGTCAGTTCATGGATCTGGTGTAAAGTGAGATGTTGGTAGTTGAGTATGCTACGAAATTTGATGAGCTTTCTAGATACGGATATGCCATGATTGACACCATGATCAGGAGAAATGAAAAGTTTATTCAAGGACTAAAGCCAGAGATTACTAGGGCAACCATTCCATACTTCTGAGACCCAAGCAATGTTGTAGTGGATATGGCCATCAAGAATGAAGAGATCCTCTCTACATTTAGTATGGGGAAGTCAGTTGAGGTTCAAGATCCCCTGGCAAGAAGAGGAAGTTCTTTAAGTAGAAAGGAGCTCAGAAGGGAGGAGCAGCCAAGAAGGCAAAAGCTGATCTAGTTTGCTTTAAATTTGATAAGAAGGGACATTTTGCTCACACGTGTCAGACAGGCAAAGGGAAGAAGGTTGCAAATAAGAAAGGAGTGACGTGCTTCAACTATGACCAGATTGGACACTACAAGAATCAGTGTCCAGAACCAGTCAGAGCGGACAAGGGAAAGGTTTTTTCCTTGGAACCATCATCTTCTAGACCAACAGCTGCTTAGAAGGGAAAGACTGTGGTGGAAGGTACACTTTTGATTCATAGTATACCGATTAGAGTACCATTTGATACCGGTGCATCGCGTTCATTTATATATCAGTGTTTGGAAGATAACTTATGTTTAGAACACTCGTACTTTTTTGCTTCCTTAAAGAATACGAATCTGATAGGTGGGCATGCAACTCCGGATGAGATGTGACAAGTTAGAATTGGAATTATTAGGTCATAAGTTTGCATGTAGTTTGTATATTTTTTATTTCGTAGGCTTCGGGATCATTTTGGGTATGGATTGGTTAAATAGGTAGGATGCTAGGATATTTTGCCAAGATAGTGAAATATCGCTAAGATGCCGTAATAGTCATAACCGAATTATATACTCGGCAGAGAAGTCAGACTCAAGTGCTTGTGCTTGAGCTTTGCAGAATGCAATGGAAGTAGAAGAAGAGCTGAATCAGATTTTGGTAGTTCGTAGATTTTTTCGAGCCGGCGTAGGACTACCACCGAAGCAAGCCATTGAGTTTCGGATAGATCTTGTGCCAGGAGAAAGAAGCTGTAAGTAGACCACTTAGCAGGATGACACCTACTGAGATGAGAGAATTAAAGGTGTAGCTAGTGTATTTAAAAGGAAATAATTTCATTAGACCAAGCATTTTGCCTTGGGGAGCAGTTATAGCGTTTGTGAAGAAACCGTATAGGTCGTTAAGGATGTGTATCGACTATCGTAAGTTGAACGAGAAGACGATCAAGAATAGGTATCCTTTGCCGAGAATCGATGATTTATTTGATCACTTGAGCGGGGCGAGAGTATTTTCCTAATTGGATTTAGCGACAGGTTCCCATCAACTAAGAGTGGTAGAGGATAGTATTTCACTGATGGCATTTTGGATTAGGTATGGTTCGTATGATTGGTTAGTGATGCCGTTCATGTTAACGAATGCGTTGACTTTCTTCGTTGATTTGATGAACCGAGGTTACCGAGAGCACTTAGATAGGTTCATTTTTTTATTCATAGATGACATCTTAATATAATCTAAGGATGAAATAGAGCATGAAGTTCATCGCTAAGGCAGTATAAACTGAGAACGAAGTTTTCAAAGTGTCATTTCTGGAAGAAAGAAGTTAAGTTTCTTGGTCACGTGGTTTTAGAGATTGGTTTATCTATTTATCCAGATAAGATCGAAACTGGAAGAGAACAGCGATGGTGACTTAGATCAAAGTTTTCTTTGACTCATTGGCTATTACCGAAGACTTATTAAGGATTTATTGTGGATAAGAGTGCCTTTAACTAAGCTAACCAGGAAGGGCGTAAAGTTTATTTAGTCTGACAAATGTAAGGAAGTATTCCTTAAGTTAAAGCACTTATTGGCCAACGCGCCTATGTTAGTAGTTTCAGATAGGAATCATGGATTATTAGTGTATACCGACGCATATGGAACCGAATTAGGGGCATTGTTGATGCAGAAGCATAAGGTCATTGCCTATGCCTCTCGATAGCTTAGATCGTATAAAGTTAGATATCCTACTCATGATCTAGAGTTGGTTGCGGTGATCTTCATATTGAATCTATGGAGACATTATCTCCTAGGAGAGAGATTTGAGTTATACAAAGATCATAACTCCTTAAGGTACTTATTCTCTCAAAGAGAGTTGAATATGAGACATCAGAGGTGGCTTGAGTTTTTAGCAGCATATGGTTTTGGTATAGAGTATATGCCTGGAAAAGGAAATAAAGTAGCACATGCTCTTAGTAGAAAACATCAGAATCTGATGTGAGCTATGTTAGTAGAGTGGAAGGACCTGGAGGCTTTGACTACTTGTAGTGTGCAGTTAAGATCGGCTGCTAGATCTAGTCAGAGCACTGCCATGATATCCTGCTTGGAAGTCTGACCATTTCTGGTTGAAAGAATTGCTTTTAAGCAGAAAGAGTATCCGTGTTTGGTCGAGAAGATTAGAAGGCTTAAGGTTGGATCAGAGATTGATGATCTATAAGATTTTAGTCTTGACCAGAGGTGATGGTTATGAAAGAAAGGACGGTTGTGTGTACCGGATGTAGAAAACCTAAGGAAGGAGGTCCTTAGAGAATGTCATCGATCAAAGTTTATGATTTATCATGGGGGAACCAAGATGTATCAAGATATGAAGAGGAGTTTCTACCTGGAAGGTATGAAGAACGATTTTGGCTGGTGGGTAAAGCAGTGTGTGAACGGTCAACAAGTGAAGGCCGAATATCAAAAGCCAAGTGGGTTGCTTCAACCTTTGGAGATACTAGTTTGGAAATGAAATTCGATATCCATGGATTTTATAGACGGATTGCCAAGGTCGAATCGAGGAAATGATAATATATGGGTCATAGTGGATAGGTTGACTAAGAGTTCCCATTTCATTCCAGTTAAGTCAGCTAGGACGACACCTATTTTAGCTAAATTGTTTATGAAGAAAATAGATTGACTACATGGGATTCCTAGTGGTATAGTAAGTAATTGATATGCTTTGTTTACTAGCGAGCTCTAGAAGAGTCTAAAGGATGTGTTAGGTACCAAGCTCAAGATGAGTACTGCTTATCACCCTCAGATAGATGGGCAGACAAAGAGAGTCAATAAGGTACTGGAGGATTTATTAAGAGCTTATTTACTAGATTTTGGTGGATTATAGGAAGATCACCTACACTAAGTTGAGTTTTCCTATGATACCAGTTATCGGACTAGTATAGGAATGATGCCTTTTGAAGCTTTGTATGGAAGGCCAAGAATGTCACTAGTATGTTGGTTGGAAACTAGAGACAAATATTAGACTTAGGTCCAGATCTAGTAAGAGAGGCAATAGAGAAGATTGAGTTGATCCGAGATAGGATGAAGGAAGCTTAGTCTATACAAAAGAGTTACACAGATAGGAGGTATAAGGATCCAGATTTCTCAGTTGGAGATAGATTTTCATTGAATTATCATCGATGAAGGGATGTGGTGCGATTCAGAAAGTCAGGGAAACTGGCACCGAGATATGTTAGGCCATTCCCAGTTAAATAGTGGATTGGAAAGCTCGCATACAAAGTAGAGTTTCCGAGCAGTTTGGTAAGTGTCCATAATGTGTTTCATGTGTATCGTCTTCGTAAGAATGTGCATGATCCAGAGATTACTATCCCTCCGACTGCATTGGAAGACTTAGTACTAGAATCAGATCTGACCATTATTAGAAAACCAGTTCGGGTTGTGGCATGAGATGAGAAGAGGTTAGGAAACAAGACAGCCAAGTTGGTGAAAGTTCAATGGAGTGACAAAGAGAAGGACAACACTTGGAAGACCAAAGATATGATTAGGGATACTTATCATAATCTGCTTTATGGGTATGTTCTATATTTACTTTATATAGACTGTTTCTTGGTCAGGTTGACTAGTATGGTAGTTAGGAGATGTTACAGATGATTGCTATAATTGGTATTTAGTCCTTGCTGAATTTCGAGGACGAAATTCTTTAAGGAGGGGAGCCTGTAATACCCTAAATTTTAAATAACATTGTTCAAGAGATTTAATTAGCTAAATTAAATAGAATAATGTAGAGATTATAGTGATAAAGGAATTGAGATTTGGAAACTAATTAGGGTCTTTTCTTAACTAATGAAATTATAATTGTGATTTATAAATTAGAAACTTAAGAGAATAATGCATGTGCAAAATGGGAATAGCCGTATATCATAGCCCCTAAACTCCTTGCCTCATTCTCATTTTCATAAACCAAAAACATAAGCAAAGAGAGTTGAAGGTCGGCCATAACTCTAAGAAAAAGAGGGGCACAAAATCTACTTAGAGGCTAAGATTCAAGCTAGGAAGATTAGAATAAGAATAAATCTTTAATTCCTTATCGAAACAAGGTGAATAATGATTTAAACCATCTCATGTAAATCATCTTGAATATTTTAAATTTTGGGTTGAGGTTTTAACCGTATGATTGGATGAATGATGATATGTTTTGAATTAAATGGCAACTTATAATTTTAAACAAGGATTTGGTGGAATAATCTAGTTCGATTTTATGGCTAGAATCATGCAGAATGATTTCCAAACGCCATGAATTTTGAATATGTTATGCAAAACATTATTTTGGAAATGGGTTTAAATTTTCATAATATTCCAAGCTGTGGATAATTTATTATAAACTTCTATGAGAAAAATAGTAAATTTTTGGTTTAAATTATTTAAGGCAATTAAATAATGTTTGGGTCTGAAATATTTATATGTTAGAAAACATATTTAATGAGAATTATTGTGATTTTTGAGGATTTTTCTTAAGTGTATTACAATGGATAACAAATTATTTAAGTTAGAGGACTTAAATGTTTTATTAAGGAGAAGGGCTTAAGCGTTAAGTTATTTCGAAACCCAAATTTGATTTCGGCAGTAAATTTTGAAAAATGAAATTGATAAAGTTTTCTAAACCAATAAGATTGAGGCAAATATCGATGGTAGATGAAAAGTATTTTCTTTAATAAGCAAAATTGCAGTTTTTATTCGAATTTCATCTTCGCCACTTAACTCAACTGGATTTCAACTTCATACACACCTACTTTTAACCCTTCCGCGTCCATTCAAAGCAATATACATGGTATCAAGCTAGTGGTACGAAGTGTATTCGACCTATGCGAAAGGTAGCAAAGGTGTCGAAAGTATGCATGTGCAAGGGGTGAAGTTGTATTTCCAGGTTTCGAATCTATAAACCTACCTTTGATTTTATGTCTTTGATAAGGATGCTACTTTTGAACCCCTTTGATACCGTAGCTGCCGTATTAAAACCTTTCACCTTAGAAGAAAGCCGCCTTTATAACTTTTTGTATTAATGAGTTCGAAGGGTAGGGTTTCGAATAGATACCCTTTTGCAACCATTAAAGCCGCTTTTCTTTTAACTTATACATGCAAAAGGGTGGGTGCCTCTCCCATACCTTTCGACATGGTTGAAGTCTCTTATTTAAACCCAGGTACACATGCAGAAGCATGTTGCCGTCATTATATGTCTTTTGAAAGGGTAGCTTACGAAATTGTCCCCCTTTTACCTTGAAGCTTATTTTGTTTTCAATCAATGGTTTCGAAAGTGATACTTTTAGTTAGTTTTAAAGCTATGCTTCCATAACTTCTTACTTGAGCACAATGCTTTCGAAAGGTATGTTTATGTACAAAAGGCATGTTTTTAAGTGTTTCGAAAGAAATGTTTCCAGTTTTCGAATTAAAGAATCCTAACTCATTTTTAAAAAGTAAACACATGGCGATATAAAAGAGTTTCGAAATGGCATTTAACTTGAAATTTAAAGGTAGCTTTTCTTGCTAAAAATAATGAGTTAAGGGTATTAACCAAATTTCATTTGAAAATGATTACAAGAAAAAAACCATGAATGTTATGTTGCTGTGTTATTTGATCAGTTATCATGTATGCTTGTGTAATTATATTCACTTCATTATTAACCCATAATTGCATTCTTGATGTTAAGGGCAGAAAACAGGCTAGGGTGACCTAATACTGAATATACATTGAATTAACTCCTGTGAGAGTAGAATTGTATCCAAGGAGGTCAGACAAACCAGAATATAGAAAGCCCAAGAATGATCATTAGATTATTGGTTTAGACAGGTTCTTAGTAAGCCCATGAAAACCATGTTATGGAAATTGTTATTGGCAGGCGCCAATAAGTTCTTCGTAATCCCATTAAAACTATGTCTAGAATAGGTTATTGATAGATGTTAACAAGAAAACTTGTCAACACCTCAAAGCAATGTTTAAAGTGTGAGTGAACCCTTCGAAACCACCTTTCGAACAGATTGAGAAAGTTAAAACCTTTTGATTGCTTTAAGTCCTCTTTTCAAAAATGTTGTGGCAATTAAAACTCCTTCTTATATAATCTTTCTACATGGTCAAAACACCTGAATCCCTTTTTTATAATACATTTCGAACTAGTTGAATTGGTTTAGGATCCTATCGAAACCTCCATTCGAAGTGGTCAAGGTGTCTCGAGGTTAGGATCTAATGATCCAAGGATATTAGTTGAATTAAAAGGTTTTGACTACCTTGAAAGGTAGCCCTTCGATCATGTTGATACAAGCATATCATAATCAGAATTTCATAGAAGCATTAGATCAACCAATATATCCAAAAAGCCATAAACTTGATTTGATTATATTTTCCTTTATTACTAGTAGCTTAAGTAATATAAAGAAGTCAAATCCTCAATCTAATTTTATAATTAGGGTTTACAAATTCCAAAAAGAAAAAGTGTGGAGTAAATAAAATTGGACCAGACCCCTAGGGTCTTATTTATAGGCTTGGGTTGGCACCTTTCGAATCAATCCTCTTGACTTGGTCGAAAGGCGGCCTTAGAGACCTTTTATCACTATTAACATTAGGGCATCCTTCTACTTTGTTTTTAAATCAAACTTGAGTGCATCCAAGCTGGTCGAAAAATGTAGATGCGCTCTACATTTTGTTGTTGATGTACTTTTGCAAGTAGGAATGGACATGGGCTTTCGACTCTATCGATAGTGAATCTTTGGGATTTTGAAGGAGTTGAGATGTAGAAGGCTTAAATGCGGAATGTAGCTTTCGAAGGCATACTTGTTGATTGATGCGGAACCCCATCTTCTGGTGTATCAAAATGCCATATTGAACTTAAGTAAGTTTTCCTTTATAATTGTGATTGGTCTCAACCAGTTCAAAAGGCTAATTTATGCTTTTGAAGGGGTAGCTCTGGCCTTCTTTTATGGAATGTGAATGAAGGCGAAACCCACTATTTCGAAAGGTTTGGCGCGCACGTAAAAGCTTGTAACCTATTGCCTTCGATGGGTGTTCTTCAACTCATTCGAAATGTCTTCATGCATGCGAAAGCTACTATTTCGATAAGGGTTCATTGAAGCGAAAGGGTGGCTCTGTCGCCTTTTCACCCTTTCGAAAGTGCTCACCTCCTCTAACTTTTTGCTGAAGCATCCCTTCACTCTTTTGAAAGGATTTGTTAACGTTATCATTCCTTGTGAATCCCTCTTTTATATTCTTCATGGTTTCGACTAGGTTGAAGTGAAGACTGATGGTAACAATAGCGATCAATAGGTTCATAATCAACCCATGAAAATTATGATACGAGAGATGTTATTAGAGAGTTCAATAGGTTCATTGTGACCCCATGAAAACTATGATTGGATAATGTTATTGGTAGACACCAATAGGTTCTTAGAACCACAAAAACTATGAAACCGGACAAACAGTCCATAAGCTTAGAATAGGTTATTATTTAGCCAATGAAAACTAATATGCTAGTAGTGATCCTAGAAACTATAACGTATGACAAATAGTCAAGTAAATGGGGATGGATAATCTAGAGCATATTGCATGTTCTCCTATCATCATGATACATTTTATTATGTTATGTCTTAACCATTATTGATGCAAGTGTACAGTATATGGTTATTATAATTTGGGTTAGGATGCTAGTGAGGGAAAACCCATTTTATTAAGCGGCGTGGTCTCACTAGATATCTACATGGTTTGAGATGATAGGTTATTATTCACACCAGACTTTTTGTCTGACTCGAAGTTTGTGTTTTCCCTTAAACTCTCGGGTGATTAATTGATTTTGAGTAGTTTGAGGATTAAGTTTTCAGGTTCTCCTTTAGATAAATGAGCTTCTGAAGACTTGCATAAGGCAAGCTAGCTATTACGAGTTCTTTTTGTTTGATTCCATTGTCTAATTTGATGAAATGGCAAAGTTGTTTAATTTTCTATATTAAACTCTGATCAACCAATGGGGCATCTTCATATGTCGCTCTTGGCGTATTTTGTAATAACTATATTTCGCTAAACGTTGTTTACGAATTGGATTATGTAATGAATATGTAATGCTATTTGTAATGAAATGAGATATTTGTTTTAAATTGAGTTTTATTTTTTTTTCATAACATGTGTTTCTGGCATACCATTGTATCAAACATTACCGCGTTTGGTCATAGAGAATTAATAACTATAGATGACTGCATCGTCTGTAGCAGTTAGTTTTTGGCCTCCAAGTGGTAGATGTTACAAGTTGGTATTAGCACATAGGTTTATGTAAATCTAAAAAAAATTTGAACCTAAAATATTTTCAAAACATAATCCAATTAATCAGAAAATGATATCGGGGTTTGGGTTAACACTATAATAATGTACTTCATTTGTTATATATATATATATATCCCTTTTCTCTTAGGCCGTTCTTTTGTATCTTACTAAGGCTTGTATGCAGATATATGAGAAAGGAAGATACAAAGGCAGGAAATGGAAGAGGAAATCTAGGTGGAGGAAGCACCAGAACTATTGGAAATGCTCGACCCAATACTAGGAAGAATCCGGGTTGATAGGAAAATGCTAATCCAAACGCAAATGCCAATGTAGGTGCTATAACCCCGCTAGGATTAAGAGGAGACTTGCTTCTATACAGTTACAAGGGGAAGCACTTTACTAGGTGAATGGTATTACCGTGGGGGTTCCTGAGGGAGAGTTGATTTGAGCAAAGTTTCGAAGGAGATTCGAAGAGAGGTCCTTGTTTGAAGTTGCCAGGTAGTATTACTAAGGAAATTCATGGACTTAGTGCAAGCTGAGGTGTTAGTAATTGAGTACGCTATGAAATTTGATGAGCTATCCAGATACGGATATGCCATGATTGACACCGTCATTAAGAGAAATAAAAAGTTATTTGAGGACTTAAGCCAGAGATTGCTAGAGCAACCATGTAATACCGTCGAGACCTAAGCACTGTTGTAGTGGAGATGGCCATCAAGAATGAAGAGATGCTATCTACATTTAGTAAGGGGAAGTCAGTTGAGGTTCAAGATCCCTAGGGCAAGAAAACGAAGTTCTTTAAGAAGAAAGTAGCTCATAAGGGAGGAGCTGCCAAGAAAGCAAAGGCTGATCTTGTTGCTTTAAATATGATAGGAAGGGACATTTTGCTCACGAGTGTCAAAGGGAAGAAGGTTGTAGATAAGAAAGGAGTGAAGTGCTTCAACTGTGACCAAATTGGACACTATAAGAATCAATGTCCAGAACCAGTCAGAGCGGACAATGGAAAGGTTTTTGCCTTGGAACCATCATCTTCTAGACCAACAGCTGCTGAGAAGGGAAAGACTGTGATGTAAGGTACGCTTTTGATTCATAGTATACAATATAGTGTACTATTTGAATGGTGCATCGCATTCATTTATATCTTAGTGTTTGGTAGATAAGTTATGTTTAGAGCGCTCATACCTTGTTACTTACTTATGGGTTGCGAATTCGATAGGAGGGTATGCAACTCTGGGGATGAGATGTGACCAGTTAGAACTTGAATTGTTACGTCATAAGTTTGCATGCAGCTTGTATGTTTTTGATTTCGTAGGCTTCAGGATTATTTTGGGTATGGATTGGTTAGATAGTTATGATGCTAGGATGTTTTGCTAAGATAGGGAAATATCTCTAGGACGACCCAATAGTCATAACTGAATTATATACTCGGTAGAGAAGTCAGACTTGAGTGCTTGTGCTTTGCTGAATGCAATGGAAGTAGAAGAATAATTGAATCAGGTAATGGTAGCAAGAGAGTTTGCAGATGTTTTTGAGCTAATCACAGAACCTGTAAGTAGACCACCTAGCAGGATGACACCTACCGAGATGAAGGAATTGAAGGTGCAGCTAGTGGATTTAGAAGGAAAAATTCCTTTAAACCAAGCAGTTCGCCTTGGGGAGCAGCTATAGTGTTCGTGAAGAAACTGGATGGATACCATAAGTTGAACGAGAAGACAATCAAGAATTGGTATCCTTTGTCGGGAATCGATGATTTATTTAATTAGTTGAGTGGAGCCAGAGTATTTTCCTAATTGGATTTGGTGACAGGTTTCAATCAACTAAGTGTGGTAGAGGAAAGTATTCTGTTAATGACATTTCAGACTAAGTATGGTTCTTACGAGTGGTTAGTGATGCCGTTCAGGTTAACGAATGCGCCAGCTTTCTTCATGGATTTGACGAACCAAGTTTTCCGAGTGCACTTGGATAGGTTTGTTTTGGTATTCATAGAGACATCTTAATATAATCTAAGGATGAAAGAGAGGATAAAGTTCATCTTAGATTGGTGTTTAAGACACTAAGGTAGCATCAACTGAAAGCGAATTTTCAAAATGTCATTTTTAGAAGAATGAAGTTAAGTTTCTTGGTCACATGGTTTCAGAGAAGGGGTTGTCAGTCGATTCGGATAAGATCGAAAGTGGAAGAGACGAGAGATGGTGAATGAGATCAGAAGTTTTCTTCGACTCGCTAGCTATTACCGGAGATTCATTAGGATTTCTCGAGATAAAAGCGCCACTGACTAAGCTAACCGGGAAGGACGTAAATTTTATTTGGTCTAACAAATGTGAGAAAGCATTCCTTAAGTTAAAGCACTTGTTGACCAATGCGCCTGTCTTAGCAGTTCCAGATGGGAATCAAGGATTATTAGTGTATACCGATGCATGTGGAACTAGATTTGGGGCTATGTTGATGCAGAAGGGTAAGGTCATTGCCTACACTTCTCGACAGCTTAGACCACATGAAGTGAGACATCTTACACATGATCTAGAGTCGGCGGCAGTGATCTTCGCATTAAAAGTATGGGGACATTATCGCTTAGAAGAGAGATTTAAGTTATACACAGATCAGAAGTCTATAAGGCACTTATTCTCTTAGAAGGAGTTGAATATAAGACAGCAGAGGTGGCTGGAATTTTTAGTAGCATATGATTTTGGTATAGAGATATGCCTGGAAATGGAAATAAAATAGCAGATGCTTTAGCAGAAAACATCAGAATGTAGTGTAAGCTATGTTAGTAGTGTGGAAGGATCCGAAGGCTTTTACTACTTGTAGTGTGCAGTTAAGATTGACTGCTAGATCTAGTCGGAGCACTGCCATGTTATCCCGCTTGGATGTCCCACCAGTTCTGATCGAACGGATTGCTTCTAAGCAGAAATAGGATCTGTGGTTGGCCGAGAAGCTTAGAAGACTTGAGGTTGGATCGAAGATTGGTGATCTAAAAGCTTTTAGTCTTGACCAGAGGAGATGGTTAAGAAAGAAAGGACAGTTGTGTGTATCAGATGTAGAAAACCAAGGGAAGGAGATCCTTAGAGAATGTCATCGATCGAAGTTTACGATTCACCCTAGTATTTAAGATTTAATTTCAAAACAATACATTTGACTAACCAACAAACTTGAATGTATTAATTAAAAAGAAATTAACCTGACCAAAGGATTTGATGTTGGTTTACAGTCCTGAAAATTTGTAACGCGCGCACACACAAACACACAAACAAACATATATAGCCATAATTCAGTTAATTAAATATTAAATCCATGTTTATAGGTGAATTAAATAGTTATAACAGAAGTAAAATTTTCTTATAGCAAATCTATAACAACTCTGTTGTTAATTATTGATTAATTAAATTTAATTATGAATAATTAACTTTTAGTTGTGATTTATGAAATTTAATTGTAAAATTTAAAATTAGTGTTGAGAATAATTAATTAGATTTAATTAAGAAATGAGTTTCATTTCTTAACTAGGATTTCAATTTAAAATTTTGAAATATTACTAAATGAATTATTTAATTTTGGTAGTTAGAGTAAAATGTCGATATTGTGATTCATTGTTAAAACGAGGATTTTTAATTTGAGATTTGGTTTAAATAAAATTTAGAAATCAATTTTTACCTTGGTTTAGTGTAATATATTGTTAGAAGAAGTAATAAAACATAATAGGATTAGTAACACTTTCATTTAGGATTTAATTTGCAACACTTGTTATTGGATTCTTACCATAACATATTTGGCCCAAATAGAAGTAGTGTGAGTAGAGAATAAAACATATTGCATCTCCTTTTCTCATATTTCTTCTATCAGAAACCAGAAAACCAAATTCTCAACAATAGTAGAAACCCTAGCTCATAATCATCCTCAAATCCAAATCAAATCAAAGGGTTTTTTGTTCTACAATGATAAATTTTGAGTTATTAGAAGAAATTGAGATTAGCAAAGAGATTCCTAGGTAGTAGCAAGAATTTGGACGAGATTAGCAAGATATAGAAAGCATTAAAGGTGAGTTATCACTCACATATCTATTTCTAAATCTTTACTTGCTGCACATAATGTTTGGATAATTCGTTGAATGAATTGCTTGCAATTTGGTTGTAAACTTGAGTAATTGTTGCGTTGTTGTTTCCTAGAAATTTTGTGTGTAATTTGCTGCGGTAAAACAGTGATATCATAGTGTAGAATAATCCAAAGCGGCTCAATCCTTTATTGTAGAAAGTTATTTCAATTAGCTACAACTTCTCTTTTAGTCGCTTGTCGAAATTCTTCATTTTAAATGGTCTAAATTGAGTTAGAAACTGATGGTGTCGCGCTGTCATGTGTAATTGGCTGTGTTAAAACTTGAAATTAAAATGACCATAACTTTTCACTACTTAACGGAATTCGATGATTTTTAATGTTCTGGAAACCATAGACTTTGTGCTACAATTTCATGTTTTGAGTTTTGTATAGTTTTGAAGTTAAGATGGTCAAAAGATTCGTTTGTTTGTCGCTACTCTGTCAATGAAAGACAGAGTTAATAAATTTAAATCTGAAAAAAATTTCGGTCATCACTTTTGAACCGTAAATCCAAATTGGATGATCTTTGTCTTATTTGAAAGATGAGACTTTTATCCATTACTTTCTTGTTTTAAGTTTTGTAAAATTATGAGATTTAAGTGGTCGAAACTGCAAATCATTAAACCATAAATTTGAGTTAAATGAAATAAATATACAAGCTTCATATACAATTAATTTTACGAAAGAGTAATTAAATATGGTTCTAAAATATGGTTTTGTGAATAATATAACATAAGGAAATTTGAGACAGCTTTGCATATATAAGTAAAATCTTGGAACAATTCAGAGTTATGGAATATTTTAGCAAATTTGTGGATATTTTTATAAAGTTAAATAATGAACGAAATTATGAAAAATTATAGTAAGTGTTTTAAATAATAAACTTAAAAGAAAAAAATGTTTTGAGAACCTTAATTCTATAATTTGAGGAGTACTAATAATTGACTTAGTGTTATCGATTGGTTTAAATGCTTTCGAATAACGCTTCGTCGAATATGGTATAACTCATTGAATAGAATGTTTAAGTGGAACTTACTAACACATTAGCGAATACTCGAATTCTGCAGGGTAGTATGGGATGCTTGGTTAAATTCTTATGATCGTATTTGGGAAAGTACTTAACACTTCGGAGTTGTATTCTCTTCTGGTATGCGACAAGTGGTTGCTAAATTCTTAAGAGAATGTAGTTTAGGTTTTCCAGTGGTATCTGTAATAAATGATGTTTACTAGCTTTTAGTAAATACTTTGATTTCACCATATGGTATGGGACATATTGGTTAAATCGTAGTAATTACTGAAGGCGATAGTATTTGGCACTTTAGAGTTTACTCTCTTTTGGTGCCCGGCAAGTGGCTGCAAGATCCTTAAGAAGTTACTCCTGGATTTCTTTTCAACTGTAATAATCTAAAATAAATACGAAAGATTCGGTCATGGCTTCTATCCTTGAGATCGTCTTATGCTCCTGTGATTTCCCGTTATGTGTACGATCCTTTGTATCGGATCGATTCGTGTGATATCAAATTGTTTGTTTGTTTTCTACAGTTCTGTGTACGATCATTACGATCGTTTTGAGTAAGATCTCTTTGATTCTGTGAGTATTCTATGTTCGTGAAATAAATATATATTCTTTAGTCTTGAGTTCGAGAAATAAATTTATATTCTTATGTCTTATGTTAGTGAAATAAATATATATTCTTGTGCCCTGTGTTAGTGAAATATATATATATATATATTCTTATGCCTTGTATTCGTGAAATAAATATATATACATGTATTCGTGAAATAAATATATATTAATGTCTTGTGATGGATGCTAATTAACTTAATTCTATTATTCTGCATTTAGTGACTAGTTTGTGTATGTGACTTAAACTTATAATCCCGTTCTGAGTTAAATTAATTCCCTAAATCGTTATATCCTGGACATCTGTATTTACTTATATGTTGTTTATTCTTGTGTTATATTCTGTTCTCACCTTATTGTATATTTAGAGATAGTCTGACACGGATGTTATTTTGTTCAGGTCAGGCCGAGACTTTTTAGGTTATAGGATAAGTTGACCTTTGGATTTTTGGGCTAGAAAGGAGATAAACACTTTTGACTTTTTAGTTTGTCTCATTTATGAAATTTGTGAATATGTTTATAAGATGTACAGTTGAGATTAAAGAATTATTAAACTTGTATAACAATCAAGTTTAATATTTCATTTTGTAAACTCAAAATTTGTATATGTGCATGTTGAGATTTATTCCGCTGTGATTTGTGACCGTTATTTATATGATATATTGTTCTGATTTCGAGAAATCGATGTGTCTATTACTTTGTATTAATACTGTACATGTCAAATTTTAGTTCAGATATTAAGTGAAAAGGTACAAATGATGTGTCAATGTTAGTATAAAGATATATTGACATTTGATCGCCTTTAACAAGCCGTATTCTCCGGGGTAGCAGATGACATTACTTGTAATGTTCTTTGCTAATCTGGGCATCGCGGTGGGGTCGCTACAAAATTTGATCTACAATAATCAATAATCTAAGATCTAGCAAACAATATCAATATATAAAATAAAAAATTTTCCCTTCATTCCGATCTACCCAGTGTCGAGTGCATTGTTATAGAGATGTTTGAAAAATTAGCCGAAAGTACGAAATTGGTCTGTGCAAAAATGCTAGAGCATGGTCCCACAAGGAAAGCAGTTTGTGCTACCACTTACAATGGAAGATATTCTCTATGTGGTTTCTGATGATGAAAAAGATGTGCATAAACTCTTCTATGGACTTATGGATGACGAGCTTGTCCTCTGCAATGACGACGATTTCGGTGCCAAAAATAAGGAGATTTTGGTTGCTTTGGATTGGGACTGGAGTTATATCTTCTCACCACGATCTCTTGGAAATTGCCCACAGCTTATTAGTTGGTTCCGTAGGTGTGTTGGGATTTAGTTTGGTCATTTCACTGGGTTTTCCCGAATTGCTGTCTGTTGTTATTGGATTACTTGTGATATCTTATGTCCTGAGGTAGTGAGTCTGGTCAGTTCTTTTTATGCTTATTCTTTGATATTTGCTATTTGGCCAAGCATGTTGCAGTTATTTTTTGTTGTGGGCCTAGTGCTCGAGACTCCTGTACCTTTTTTAATTACTATAACTAGTGTGAACCCGTGCTTCACATACGGTACTATTGCCAAATGCATTAAAAATATATGGATACAATACTTCAATTTATGATCACAAATATTGCCATTTGATTATCCATATCTACTCGGTTACTCCTACACCACATACAATTTGTATTAACAATGAAGAGTTAAAATGTGGGACATAGATTTTATTACTACGGTGGTTGAATTTTGATGGTTTTATTAGTGTTCTTTATAGATGAGGCTCCTCACTATTCTATTGTGAAGAAACATATGCTTGGGGTGTGGCAGTTGCGTGGTTCAATAAACATCAGATATGTCAACTCAATGTTCTTTTTCAAATTCTCAAACCCATAGGAGAGATCATGCAGTTTGGAATCTGAACCTATTATAATAGACAGTAAAGTATTTATCATTACCAAATAGAGCCTTTCTATTGACAACGCCCGTGAGCAAGTTCTTTCTATCCTCGTTTGGCCGCATATCTCAAATATTCCTTCTGTTTTCCAATCTCTCGAGCGAGTTAATTGGATTGCTAGTCATATTGGCTGGTTGATTTGTTCTGATATTTCCATCGAGCGTAGGCAACTATTTCGTTATGCAAAAGCCCTGATTGAGATTGCCCCCTATAAATAGTTGCCTTCTATCATTCCCATCTTTCTTGCCGAAGATAGGGTAGCCTACGTTGATGTCTCATACCAGTGGAAACCTCCTATTTGCAACATCTTCCACTCCTTTAGGCATGTAACTTTATCTTGCCCTTACTCCACTGTCGCTTCAGATAATCTTCCCCTTAAAATTCCCCTATCAAAGCCTCCAACTAGGTGCTGGAAGATCAAAAAGGCTCCTCAATCTAAATCCCCTTATTACCCCTATCCCTCTCACCCCACCTCTAACCCTTAGGGCGAGTCTACCCCTGACACACCTCCTCTGTCTCCCGTCCCCAATCCTCAACTGTCACCACCAAGCGCACATGTCCTTGTTTCTTCCGTTTCTTCCTCCTATGCCCCTCTTGCCTATCGTGGCACGTTGTTCATTCTACCCATATTTCAAGTCTTAAGGTCGTGATGTGTTGGGTCATTAAGCACTGAGCAAAGCCTCGCCAGAGTCCTTGGCTACTTCACTCAGGGACAACCTACTCTTTGATAATTTCAGATTTATTACTTTTTCATCATTGAATACTTTAGATATTAATAGAACTTCAAATTTAACCAACATCCTATCTAATTTTGATGTCACTAATTTGTAGGCCTCTCAAATGAACAAAGCAGCAGAGATAGTGAGTAAATAAGTCACAGAAAGTACACTGAATATTGAACCTCTTCCACCCCCTCTAAAGATTCTGACTAGAAAGAACTCAAAATGGGATGTTTTAGTAGACAAGAAATCCAAGAAAACCATGTCAAAAACAGGTGAAAAGGACATAGTAAAACCCAAAAATCCCAAAGAGGCTACTGCTTCAGCCGTGAAAATAAGAAGCATGTTACATAATAAGAAATGATAATTAAATGGAATATGAGGGGTTTAAATAACCCTGAAAGATGGTTAGATGTGTTAAATGTCATTAATAAACACAATCCATCAGTAGTGGCTTTATTAGAAAATAAAGTTAAAGGGAAAATTATGCCAAATATCACAAGGAGATTTCATAGTAGTTGGAAACGGTACAAAAATTTAGAGGTCGTTTGGTTTATTTTGTATTTTATGTTTTGAGTTTTTAACATTAATTACAAAAGATGAGAAGAATGAAGGAAGGTCGGAAGGGATGAACGGAAGATTGGAGGGGACCACGAAGTGGATGGATGAACGACGGAAGGATGAATTGTTGCTCGTGCCTCCGTTTTTCTCAAAACACGAAAAATGAAAAAAATTTGTTTTCTATTTTGTGTGTTAAATTCATTTTCTAAAATGGTCATTTTTCATAATATACATGCGTCGTGCGTATTGTTGTATGGACGAAAACTCAAAACTAAAAACGGTAAACCAAACATAGCCTTAGCTTCTTGCTACAAATGTAGAATTGCTATAATGGTTGATATAGATTTTTGGTGAAGCTATGACATTTCTCAATGTTTCCAGCTCATTACAATTATGCCGAATAATAAAGGGTGTGCACAATGTGCAATTACTTTTGTTTATGCTTTCAATTTGGAAGTATATAGAAAACCCATATGGAATCGGTTAAAAATTGAAGCAAATACATTCAACATACCATGGTCCATAATAGATTTTAAATGTGTTAGATTAATATCAAAGAAAACTGGTGGCAACACACTGAGCCTTATGCAAATTATGGAACTTGATGATTTAATTTTAAGCACTGGACTCTTTGAACTTTCCGTGATAGGCCTGAAACATTCTTGGGGATCGGGCCCAAGAAAAATATATTATCACTAAAATAGAAAGACTCTTCATTAACACTTTGTGGTTTTAGTCTCTGGTTAACACACAAGCAATGTTTCTTCCCTCGGGTACTAGTGATCACAATCCTATTCTCTTAAACTTGAATGAAAATGTCACTTGATTGCAGTCCTATTCTCATAAACTTCAATGAAAATGTCGGATGTTTTTGCCCTAAACCATTCAAGTTTAGAAATCATTGGATATATGATTAGGACTAGCAAAACATAATGGAACCCATTTTAAAATTACCTCAGAACCAGTATAGTATGTACAATTTTCTGAAATGCAAAAGGATCTCAATATGTTTTAAAGAAATGGGGAGAAAAATAGAAAAAGTTGGAAACCGGTGTGAAAGAATATAGGGAGAAATACCACAATTTGTTGCTAAAATATGATGATGATCACTGTTCAGAAAATGCAACCGAATATTATGCACGGAATGAATTTGAAGTGTTATTGAGAAATAAGTTGTTGGTATTAAACAAAAAGCAAATTACAACTAGCTTAAATACGGTGATGAAAACAGTAAATTCTTTCATGCAAGGTTGAAAATAAGGAAATTTAAGTATAATTTGCAAAACTTGATATCTGATAATGGCATAGCAGTCAAAAAAATAGAGGAAGTAGTTGTAGAAGCTGTATAATATTTCAAAGAACTTTATAACAAAGAGAATCACACAGAAAACTTCCCATACATCATAGTAAAAAATAAAAATTCAAAAGCAGGAATGTCATCAAGAAGATCCGCTAAGCAAATCTTTTGAAATGGCGACAACAAATCTTTTAAAATGACGACAACAAATAACTTTCTCTCTCCTTTGAACTTTAGTCGCAATTAAGGCCCCGTTTGGTTTGCTATTTTTAGTTTTGTGTTTTCGTCTAAAGAAAAATTCGCATTTATTATGTATTGTTGAAAAACACACAATTTTGAAAAATCAAACTAACATAGAAAATAGAAAACAAGTTTATTTCATTTTTCGTGTTTTGAGACATAACAAAAGGATGGAAAACAATTCATCTCCTCCGTTTCTCATCCATCGTCGCGATGGCTAAGAATTATAAAAAATTTCCCACATTTTCTTGTATTTTTGTTAGAATTAGTATAGAATATAATACTTGATAGTGAAAACAAAAGCAAAATTTTCTTTTTATTCATTAAACATAGCCTAAATATATAGGCACATACATCAACGTGCTGAACAAAAGTAGGATCTATTACCTAACTAAACATAAGACTCGGTTATAAACTAGACACTAAATAACCATACTAACTCAACTCCTACAAGTTAGGAGACTTATTCAAAGCAACTAAAGAACAAATATCTATATTTCTAACACCCTCCCTTAAACTGAATGCGCTAAACAATCAGTTTACACCGCAATGAACTACGGTTCTCAATTTCTTGATCCTCTATCGTCTTACGTTAACTATCACAAACACTACTTTTTCTTTCTTTTGGTTAGACATGCTCAACTGTTTCGCGTTGAATGGTTCTTCACTCATTAGCCATCAACAAATACTCTTGATTTCCTCTTAGGAATTCACGGACCTCTCCATTCGGGTCATCCCTTGATACTTCTGTATTTGTCATCCTCCAACAAGCTAGAGCTGCGGCTCTTCTTCATTTACTTGTTGGATGACACGAAACCAAACCTGCTTCACTCACAGGTTTTACCTATTGCACTTGTAGGCTTTCACTTCAAACAGTTCTCTCGAGCACTCCACAAATGTCCAACCCTAAAAACAATATTCTTCACATCGTCATCACCGCAATTACCTTCTTTAGATCACTGCCTTCAGCATCCATACCATCCACATCACTCCAAACTATCACAATTCAACAACTCAGCAGCTTCGGCACCACTCACTTCAGCATACATCAGGTCTTGTATATGCAGCAACATCATTTTCAGCAGTCAAAGCAACACTAACAATAATAAATGCTTTAACCAACATCACTACAACACCGTAACAAGCCACACTTAACCCCTCTGCTCACTGCATACACCTCCAAACATCACAGCATCACTGCCCGATCATCTCTAACCACATTACCGGAATCTGATCATTAACTCCTCTGACTATTACAACTACAAAATCCAACCACTCAAAACGGCTCCTTCATCATTTCCACTGTCTCATCTACTCCTTCCCTATAAGCACCTCCACTGCCAAGTTCAGTGCCACAACTAAACTCATCCAATCTTCAAAACCAGGTTAACTCCATCAAGCCAGACAACTATGCCTCCAACACAACATTTGCAATCTATACCCATGCATAATAACTTCAGTCCATAACTTTCTGAAATTTGTCTCCGCCATAACAAGTAGAACAAACGCGCTTCTGTTCCATCGTAGTGGAACCATAATTCAGACATCTTCAACAACATAGCAATATTGCAAACACAGGCGAACATATTTCAAAAAAAAAGACTCCAATTTTCCTTTAAAGCATGACAGTTTAGCACATTACCATTGAGCAGACAAGGCATGCTACATATGCTCCAGAACAAAGCAGAGCATAATCAAAAGGAGAACCGAAAGACATATATGCTGGAAGAAAACAAACCAAAATCCAGAACTCCACAGTTACACCCAACAGCAACCACACACGGGAGGACCAGCATCAACAGCATCGCCGTCACAAACAGCTCCTCCATAGCCCAAATTACAGACCAAGCATTGTTGGAAATTTTAAATGAGAAGGGAAATGTTTACTTTATCGAACACGAGAGTACATCCCTGTTATGAATAGAGACAACAACTGTTCTTCACCACAACTCTCCGGTCAGCATCGGTGCAGCAGCTATTAAGGGCCTGATAGTACACGGGCTCTGCAACACCCAATGATAAGTTCAAAAATATGAGAAACAGCATGCCTCTTCCTTTCACAGCGACTCCAAAGCCTCACTCACTGCCTTAATTTCCAAATTCCATCTCCAACCCTTCCACTTCGGTCCACAGCAAAGCGCCTCATGCACTGCAATAGCTCACTCCACCCATGCTTTAAAATCATATCGGAAACCATCAGTACCCGATTCGAATGCTGCCATCACGCATCCCACAAAAATTCAATAACCCACGTCTGTATGCTCCCATTCTCAGCACCAACACACTCTACGGAAACCCAAGATCAACGCCACAACAGTGCCTCGGTAACTCAGCTTCCACAACTCCAGCACCTAGACAAAGTTCACAAACCAAAAAATCACATAACTACAACCAATAGAGCATTGTCCTTCCATCCGGACCCAACCACTACAGCTTCACCACAGACTCGATCCTGCTCCTCAACCAGCAAGATCCTTCTATTCCAGAACAATGCCCGGCGGACAGTAGCACGGAGGCTACCGCCGCCAGTAAGCGGAAAACCCAAGAATCGAGCGCAAGGATCTGATACCACTTGTTAGAATTAGTATAGAATATAATACTTGATAGTGAAAACAAAAGCAAAATTTTCTTTTTATTTATTAAACATAGCCTAAATATATAGGCACATACATCAACGTGCTGAACAAAAGTAGGATCTATTACCTAACTAAACATAAGACTCGGTTATAAACTAGACACTAAATAACCATACTAACTCAACTCCTACAAGTTAGGAGACTTATTCAAAGCAACTAAAAAACAAATATCTATATTTCTAACAATTTTGTAGTGTATGTTGAAAACACAAAACTCAAAACGAAACCAAACGAGACCTTAAATTTTCATTTTCCAACCCTTGATTTGTCCGATCTTACTGCTCTATCGCTGAGTCAGGTTGGTCGTTCCTATACGTAGTTGCTTCGAAGCTCTACAAGATATTTCGCCCCGAGATATGCTCGACAACGGGTCTATGGCTTCAGGCAGTGGTGGCCCAACGCTATCTGTAACGACCCAGAATTTTTGATAATTAAAATTTGAATATTTAATTAATTTTAAATATTAATAAATGAATTTAAGAAGTCGAATAATTTATTATTCGAATATTGGATTTAATTTGGTCAATTTAATCGATAAATTAATAAGTGAAATTCCAGAGATAATTGAAAATCGAGTTTAAAGTGATTGAAAATGATTTGTAAAATTTTATTTAATCATACTGGAGTTATAGAAAGGTTATAGAACTTTCAAAATCGAATTTGGAGTTAAATTGTGAAGATTGAATATTTTAATATTTAATTATCGACTGTAAAAATAGCCAATTTTCGAACAGTCTCAGAATTGAACGAGACCAGTTCCATTGGATCCGTAATAGTTAGTTATTATCGGATTTCAATTTTCGTATCAATCGGAGTTGCCGTTTGACCGTGGCAACTCGAAACGCATCGATATTATTTTAATTTTAAATCGTCGAGTTAAAATAGTCATTTTTCAAACGGTCTCGGATTTCGACGAAACCAGTTTCATCGGATCCGTAATGTGATATTATTTTAAGATTTCAAATTTTGTAATTTTTGGATTTACGGTTTGTTCGGGGCAAGTCGAAACGCCTCGAAATCAATTTAAATCGGTTTAATTTAAATCGATCGTTTATTGTCATATCTCACACAGACGATCGAATTAGCTTCCGAAACCTGTTCCATTGCGTTCGGAACGCGGGGTAAACCTTACGAACGTCAGCTGGCACGCTCGAATCGGAGTTCGAAAAAAATTCGATGAATAGTAAATCGTTAAGTTTTCTATAAAAGCCCCCCTTCTCTCATTTTTGCAAAAGAAAATTGAAAACCCTAATCACCAAGGCCAGCCGCCACTTGCTATTTCGAAGGCCAGAATCTCGTTTCGTTCTTCCCAATTCTTCTTTCAATCCATCGACAATTAGAGGAAAATGTCAACTGCAAAGGTGAAGAGCTTCGCAAGCTCTACGATGTGAACGGTCACGATCGCGTTTGGAGCTGTGGATCGATGGGGGTTTGGGTTCAAAGGCGCTGCGTTCGTGCTCGTCTGGAGGGAGCTGGGGTCGACCGAGCTCAGCCGTGTTCGTGGTGGTGGTAGGCGTGGTGATGGGCGTCGAAGTGGAAATGTCTGATCGGGGTGGAAGTCAGCGATGTGGTCGCGTGTACTAGGGTTATAAGGCGGCCAAGGTGGGTTCTTCACGTTCGTGACATGCCTGGGAGTTGCGTGGGGGAAGAAAGAAAAAGGGGCTGTGATCTCATCTCATCAAAAGAACGAACGGTCTGGATGAGGGTGGGTTTTAAAATAAATAAAAGAAAATGTATATTATTTATATTTGAAATTGTTTAAACTTTAAAACGTCGTAACTCTTTCATACGAGGTCCGTTTCGGACGAGATTTTTTGCGTTGGCTTCGTATCGACGAGCTCTACGCGATACAACTGGATTGGAGTCGGTTGGAGCTATTTTGAATTTCGGGTAAAATTAAACGCGCGTTTAATTTTATTCGAAATAAATGCTAAAATCGGAATTGAAATCAAGGTGAGATCTTCTCACTCAAATTTGAATGTGGAATTATTTACAGTTATTGATTGATGATTGACTGTTTGAATGTGCTATTAGATATGATAGGATATATCTATATATAGCAGTATATACATATTGGCATATGTATATATTGGATTGATTGATTTCCCGCCTCGTATAGCGGATGAGACCCTATTGCGCCGTTAGTAAGCGGATTTATAAAAAACCCATATACCGCGAAAATTCCGTACTGGAGCGGAATTGGTATTGTGCTGACGTTTTTGGATGCAGGGAAACAGGTTGGAGGGATCCAACTGGATTCCTCACCCGTAGTTATTTATTTACAGATATTGATGTATATTCTGTTATCATATGATGATATATGATATTGACTGTTGTGATGGACTGATTGGTGTTGTTGCATCATCGGATTCAGTTTTGAAATGTAAAAATAACGACTGTTATTTTAAAAGGATTTTTAAAGAGATTTGTAGAAATATACGTTTTATTGAAAACTTTGAATTGGTTTATTTTAAATAAATAAATGTTAAAAATTTTAATGTTAGTAAAATGGTGATTTTTGTGAAATACGACAAGAATGTTATTTTTGAAATAAACAATTGGTAAGGATTATGAAATAGTTTAAATTGGAATTGTTGAAGTATTTTAAACAATTCATATAAAAAGATTTATAAAAAAATTGATATTTTTATAAATTAAGAATATTGGAATTTTGAAATGAGTTTTATTAAGTGTTAAAGTCAAATAAAAATGGATTCCATAAGTGGATAGAAATTTATAGATTTATAAATTGTGAAGTTATTAAATGAGTAGATTTTGTAAAATAAAAAGATTTATAAGCCATTATCTTATAAATCGGATTTTGACATTTAGATGAGAAATGAACAGATGTTGTAAATAAATGCATTATAAGTTCTTAACTTATAATATAGACTTCCGGTATATAATTGAGATATATAAGTTGAATTGGATGACTTAGAAATCGAAGTTTTACAAATAGAAATGGGATTTATAAACATTGTTTTATAAATTAACATTGAAGTTATTAAAGGAGATATATTCGTGATTTTGGAACAGCGAATTATCCTTTAAGTTAAAATGTGTAGAAATGATTGGAATAGGGTTAAGTAAATTTTATTCACGATTTTGGACAGTGAATGTATTGTTAAGTAAAATGGATTCATTTTTGAAGAAGTAATATTTTAAAAATGAAGTTAAACATTTTAGAGATGTTTTTAAAATGTATTATGATATCGAATACATAGATTTCAACATTTATTGTTGAAATAGACGTTTTCGAGGAATTTAAGGAAATGATGGACTATAACACTGTTGTTATAGTAAATGATTTCCGAAAGGAAATGTTTTTATGTAGTATTGGGATTTATATATCTATCTAAATTCGAATCCCTATACTAGTGATTTTGAGTCGTCGTAACGATGTTTTACGCAACATTCGTTTTGACTCAAATAGATGTAAAATTTATGATTTCCTTAAAGAATGAATATATACTTAATATTGATTTAAGTATATCGAATATTTTCAAATGTTGAAAATAAATGATTTGTGAAATACTTATTTTTAAATAAGTAAGGAAATGCTTTTCCAATGTGAAATGAACTGTTTTGAGTTTTTTATCCTTTAAAGGATAAAATGAAATGTGGAAATTGATTTGAAATTGTTTTTCAAATGGTTAAGTGTGGAAATTTTATATCTAGTAAAAGATATTTTGGAAGATGAAATAATTTGGAAAATTATTTGGAATCTGATGATGTTGCGCATCTTTATTGATAGTTAAATAACCGACTATCAATAATTACCTTTAGATAGGTATTTGTTGTGAATTGGATGAAATTGAATGCCACACTTATTTTTAAATAATCGCTCACTATTCGGGTTAGCCGGGAAAGGACCATGGGGTCGTATAACCCATTCCGAACATGTGATACGTCGTTATGAATTGCATTTGAAGACCGGTGTTGAAGACCGGATATTTTTGAAAACGGAAGGATTACCGTCGAGTTACTCTACATCGACTGATCTTCGATTTAGAGGTTTTATCACCCTTAGTGACGGGAAGTCCTGACGTGATTGAAAATTATCCGGATATGCAAGGGCTTCGTGAGAAGTGCCTTCGGTTCTGTTCGATCCCGGAACAGACTTTTATGGATTGTGTGTCTGACGTTACAATTTGAGATATAAAGCTGATTTCTTTCAAATACATTTCTGTTGGTGGCGGAGAATTTATTCTCTTAGCTTAACACCCTTCTCTGAGACGTACGAGCTCAGAGGTTATGTAGTTGAAATTTATCAGCGATATATCCCAATTTGGTAACGTGGCATACTGAGTGTTGCTGTGGAATGATCAGTGTTTGATTATTTGTGATATGATCATTTGTTTGATCTTATATCTTTGTGATCATAGGTTGATCATTTTGTTTGACCCGAAGCAGGGCTTTTTGAGAAAGCGTAGCTTTGTGGACGAGACTTCGTCGAGCCTCACACCCCGGAAATGGTCGAAACAGGAAGGATGCAGCAAGGTTCTAGGGAGTAGCGCCCCTTAGTGTATGTCATTCCTTCTGGATAAAGGTGGTATCATGGTATGGAGCCCAGATACTTAACCTCTGTGGTTACTGCATTATTATTATCTATGTGGTTTGTTGGAAATCGGGGATCCTCGGGAAGATCGGTGACGATCGGGGGATGGCATACGCGTGTCAGTAGTTACCTATTTTTGCAGAGGTAACCCGGCCTTGTGTTGGCAGAGATCTAACCGTAACGTTAGGTTCTCGGGTCGTCTATTCCAGGGACGTACCCATCGTGGATAGGAAGTTCCTTTGCCTGACCATTTGTTGGAAATCCAAAGAAACAATACGAGCCTTTACGATTTCAATTGTATAACCTGTCTCCTCAGGAGGCAGCTATAGCAGGCATAATATAATGGTACCTATGCTGGCTAAGATTTATATTCTACTTTCGAAATGTTTTCTACACTATGCACTAATAATAATATCAAAAAGAATTTGATTTTCGCGTAGTAAGCATCTTTGACTATCATAAGAAGAAATCTCCTCCAAGTCTGCGTTTGCATTGTGTGTGTGGTGGGAGGTCTTATGGTAGTTTCATTTTCCAAAAGCATTTCGAATTGACTTTAAAATTCTCTGCTGTTTATTTTTAAAAGAATAACTGTTTTACGATCTCACACCAGTCACCATGACTGACTCGGAGTTTATTGTTCCCTTCTAAACTCTGGGTGCCCACAAATTTCCACACGGGCAGCCTAGAGTTATGTTATCAGGATATTCTGGATATTCTGGAGCTTTGGGGATAAGCTGGATGACGAGACGTAGTATTTGTATCTGATAGTATTTATTCCGCTGTGTATTCTGTATGAGGACAAGTTTATATAACTGTCCATTGTTGTATATTGACTCTGATTGATGTATGTATAAAATGATATAGTTCTTTGTTTTAGTGATTATTCATTTATCTATTATATGTTGTTCCGCTGCGATGTGTAAGATTCTGATATTGTCTCTGTTCTGTATCTGTTGTTGTTTTGTTCTTCTTCTCTTTTTCTTCTTCTTCTACTTCTTCTTTTTCTTAAAACCATAACTTTTCGGGTTTCCGGCATTCGATGGCTCAGCAGTCGGTAAAGTGAGTATCGATGTTGAATTTTCGAAAGTCGAAAATTTTCGGGATGTTACAAGTGGTATCAGAGCATATGGTTAAGCGACAACCCTGCTCTGTTGGGTGTTACTCATTAGAGATAGAGTCAGTAGTGCTCTAGAATGAGTCTGAGTGTAATAATAGATACGAGTGCGTATATGTTAGTGAATATAAAATTGTTTTATATTGTGATGATTGGTTTGTTGAGTGGTATATGGATTCTGGTCGGTATTGTCCGTACAACTCTATCGATAGGGATCTCTAAACACTTGTATAGAACAATTCGGCACAGTATTGTTTTAAATAGGGTGAATGAGATAATTTTGCCCAAAACTATTTTTGTATAGAAAAGAAATGTTTTTCTATAAAGTACTATAGTATATGGTTGCATGGATGTTAGGAAGTAATAATAGTGAATTATTATCATTGAAATTGAATAAGAAATTGAAATCATAACTCTAAAGTTAAGAAATAAATCCATATACAAATGAGATTTGAGAATGTAAATTATAAATGTGATTTGTAATTTAAAACGGAATTCCAGAGAAGTTTTTGGAAATGTTTTGAAAAGAATTTGAGAATTTTGGAGATTTGGAAAGTTTAAATCTTTTTGATTCGAAAATGGATTTCAAAGGTTTTAAAAAAGTATTTTGAAGAGATGAAAAGCTCTAAACTCTTTTCGGTCGCTGGAAAATAATTCCGATGATGATCGCGACATCACCGGTGTTCATTTTCGGGTTTCCAAAAGAGAAATTGCTGCCAAATTGTTTAAATGGAAGTTGTTTTGAAAATTTTGGATTTTTGTTTTGAAAATTCAAAGGATAATTTGAATTGTTTTCAAAAACGGTTTTGAAAGATTGAATATAAGTTGTATAACTTATAAAATGAGAAAATGAAAGTGAAATAAATGATGTTTAATGGGAATATAACTTAAGAAATGACGAATGAATTTGATTTTGGGTATCAAAATTTATTACTGAAATGAATATGAACTTGAGTTATATAAGTGAAATTCAACTTGAAATGTTAAATGGATTAGCAATTGAATAAATAAATGTATTGGATGTTAATCAATCTAATGAAAGTAAATTGATATGGAAGAATGAATGTAAGTGTAAATTCATTGAAGCTAATTGAATGAAGTGAATAAAACTGGAATTGGAACTGAATGTTAAAAACAAATTTGAATAAAATAAATTGGAATTTGTAATGAGTTAGTAACTGAAACTAATTTAAAATGGTGCAGTTATGAATGAAAGATAATCGATAAAATCCAATATTCAGAATTGAAGGTAAATTGAATTCCAATAGAATTAAAATGGTGAATTTGAATTCAAATGAATTTGAAATGTAAACTTGAATGGATATGAATATGTAACTTCAACAGTGAAGTAAGCTAAAAATGATATAAGCAGTTTGTATCGAAAATTTTGTAATCGAATTTGCAAAATGATTTGAATGTTGTAACTAGATATAATGGCTAGTAGGATATACAGGTATAAAGGAATTGGAATTTAATTTCGAAGATAAATTTGAATTGCTCGACTAAAGGTAAGTATTTAAATTCGAATATGAGATTTGATGACTTATTTCTCTAGCCGCTTGGCTTTTTCTTTTTCTTTTTGAAATCTGAGAGTCCGTAGGGACGTTTTGTAGTCGTACCGTATTAGCCGCGCAAAGGAGACGCTGGCGAAATTTTTCGAAAATTTAGGGCGTTAGAAAATTTTTGAGAAAATTTGGAAGTTTAAAAATTTGAATTTAAACTCGAATTTGAATTGAGAAGTTAAACAATGTTGTTTGAAACTTATAATTGAAGTTGGAAATTTAGTTGAATGATAACAAATCTTTAGTAGGCAGATTTGTTTCGATAATTTGATAAAACTATTAGATTGTGAAAAATAGTAGACGAGTTAAGGACTTTTTTCCCTAACTTGTAATTTCGAGGACGAAATTCTTTTAAGGGGGGAAGTCTGTAACGACCCAGAATTTTTGATAATTAAAATTTGAATATTTAATTAATTTTAAATATTAATAAATGAATTTAAGAAGTCGAATAATTTATTATTCGAATATTGGATTTAATTTGGTCAATTTAATCGATAAATTAATAAGTGAAATTCCAGAGATAATTGAAAATCGAGTTTAAAGTGATTGAAAATGATTTGTAAAATTTTATTTAATCATACTGGAGTTATAGAAAGGTTATAGAACTTTCAAAATCGAATTTGGAGTTAAATTGTGAAGATTGAATATTTTAATATTTAATTATCGACTGTAAAAATAGCCAATTTTCGAACAGTCTCAGAATTGAACGAGACCAGTTCCATTGGATCCGTAATAGTTAGTTATTATCGGATTTCAATTTTCGTATCAATCGGAGTTGCCGTTTGACCGTGGCAACTCGAAACGCATCGATATTATTTTAATTTTAAATCGTCGAGTTAAAATAGTCATTTTTCAAACGGTCTCGGATTTCGACGAAACCAGTTTCATCGGATCCGTAATGTGATATTATTTTAAGATTTCAAATTTCGTAATTTTTGGATTTACGGTTTGTTCGGGGCAAGTCGAAACGCCTCGAAATCAATTTAAATCGGTTTAATTTAAATCGATCGTTTATTGTCATATCTCACACAGACGATCGAATTAGCTTCCGAAACCTGTTCCATTGCGTTCGGAACGCGGGGTAAACCTTACGAACGTCAGCTGGCACGCTCGAATCGGAGTTCGAAAAAAATTCGATGAATAGTAAATCGTTAAGTTTTCTATAAAAGCCCCCCTTCTCTCATTTTTGCAAAAGAAAATTGAAAACCCTAATCACCAAGGCCAGCCGCCACTTGCTATTTCGAAGGCCAGAATCTCGTTTCGTTCTTCCCAATTCTTCTTTCAATCCATCGACAATTAGAGGAAAATGTCAACTGCAAAGGTGAAGAGCTTCGCAAGCTCTACGATGTGAACGGTCACGATCGCGTTTGGAGCTGTGGATCGATGGGGGTTTGGGTTCAAAGGCGCTGCGTTCGTGCTCGTCTGGAGGGAGCTGGGGTCGACCGAGCTCAGCCGTGTTCGTGGTGGTGGTAGGCGTGGTGATGGGCGTCGAAGTGGAAATGTCTGATCGGGGTGGAAGTCAGCGATGTGGTCGCATGTACTAGGGTTATAAGGCGGCCAAGGTGGGTTCTTCACGTTCGTGACATGCCTGGGAGTTGCGTGGGGGAAGAAAGAAAAAGGGGCTGTGATCTCATCTCATCAAAAGAACGAACGGTCTGGATGAGGGTGGGTTTTAAAATAAATAAAAGAAAATGTATATTATTTATATTTGAAATTGTTTAAACTTTAAAACGTCGTAACTCTTTCATACGAGGTCCGTTTCGGACGAGATTTTTTGCGTTGGCTTCGTATCGACGAGCTCTACGCGATACAACTGGATTGGAGTCGGTTGGAGCTATTTTGAATTTCGGGTAAAATTAAACGCGCGTTTAATTTTATTCGAAATAAATGCTGAAATCGGAATTGAAATCAAGGTGAGATCTTCTCACTCAAATTTGAATGTGGAATTATTTACAGTTATTGATTGATGATTGACTGTTTGAATGTGCTATTAGATATGATAGGATATATCTATATATAGCAGTATATACATATTGGCATATGTATATATTGGATTGATTGATTTCCCGCCTCGTATAGCGGATGAGACCCTATTGCGCCGTTAGTAAGCGGATTTATAAAAAACCCATATACCGCGAAAATTCCGTACTGGAGCGGAATTGGTATTGTGCTGACATTTTTGGATGCAGGGAAACAGGTTGGAGGGATCCAACTGGATTCCTCACCCGTAGTTATTTATTTACAGATATTGATGTATATTCTGTTATCATATGATGATATATGATATTGACTGTTGTGATGGACTGATTGGTGTTGTTGCATCATCGGATTCAGTTTTGAAATGTAAAAATAACGACTGTTATTTTAAAAGGATTTTTAAAGAGATTTGTAGAAATATACGTTTTATTGAAAACTTTGAATTGGTTTATTTTAAATAAATAAATGTTAAAAATTTTAATGTTAGTAAAATGGTGATTTTTGTGAAATACGACAAGAATGTTATTTTTGAAATAAACAATTGGTAAGGATTATGAAATAGTTTAAATTGGAATTGTTGAAGTATTTTAAACAATTCATATAAAAAGATTTATAAAAAAATTGATATTTTTATAAATTAAGAATATTGGAATTTTGAAATGAGTTTTATTAAGTGTTAAAGTCAAATAAAAATGGATTCCATAAGTGGATAGAAATTTATAGATTTATAAATTGTGAAGTTATTAAATGAGTAGATTTTGTAAAATAAAAAGATTTATAAGCCATTATCTTATAAATCGGATTTTGACATTTAAATGAGAAATGAACAGATGTTGTAAATAAATGCATTATAAGTTCTTAACTTATAATATAGACTTCCGGTATATAATTGAGATATATAAGTTGAATTGGATGACTTAGAAATCGAAGTTTTACAAATAGAAATGGGATTTATAAACATTGTTTTATAAATTAACATTGAAGTTATTAAAGGAGATATATTCGTGATTTTGGAACAGCGAATTATCCTTTAAGTTAAAATGTGTAGAAATGATTGGAATAGGGTTAAGTAAATTTTATTCACGATTTTGGACAGTGAATGTATTGTTAAGTAAAATGGATTCATTTTTGAAGAAGTAATATTTTAAAAATGAAGTTAAACATTTTAGAGATGTTTTTAAAATGTATTATGATATCGAATACATAGATTTCAACATTTATTGTTGAAATAGACGTTTTCGAGGAATTTAAGGAAATGATGGACTATAACACTGTTGTTATAGTAAATGATTTCCGAAAGGAAATGTTTTTATGTAGTATTGGGATTTATATATCTATCTAAATTCGAATCCCTATACTAGTGATTTTGAGTCGTCGTAACGATGTTTTACGCAACATTCGTTTTGACTCAAATAGATGTAAAATTTATGATTTCCTTAAAGAATGAATATATACTTAATATTGATTTAAGTATATCGAATATTTTCAAATGTTGAAAATAAATGATTTGTGAAATACTTATTTTTAAATAAGTAAGGAAATGCTTTTCCAATGTGAAATGAACTGTTTTGAGTTTTTTATCCTTTAAAGGATAAAATGAAATGTGGAAATTGATTTGAAATTGTTTTTCAAATGGTTAAGTGTGGAAATTTTATATCTAGTAAAAGATATTTTGGAAGATGAAATAATTTGGAAAATTATTTGGAATCTGATGATGTTGCGCATCTTTATTGATAGTTAAATAACCGACTATCAATAATTACCTTTAGATAGGTATTTGTTGTGAATTGGATGAAATTGAATGCCACACTTATTTTTAAATAATCGCTCACTATTCGGGTTAGCCGGGAAAGGACCATGGGGTCGTATAACCCATTCCGAACATGTGATACGTCGTTATGAATTGCATTTGAAGACCGGTGTTGAAGACCGGATATTTTTGAAAACGGAAGGATTACCGTCGAGTTACTCTACATCGACTGATCTTCGATTTAGAGGTTTTATCACCCTTAGTGACGGGAAGTCCTGACGTGATTGAAAATTATCCGGATATGCAAGGGCTTCGTGAGAAGTGCCTTCGGTTCTGTTCGATCCCGGAACAGACTTTTATGGATTGTGTGTCTGACGTTACAATTTGAGATATAAAGCTGATTTCTTTCAAATACATTTCTGTTGGTGGCGGAGAATTTATTCTCTTAGCTTAACACCCTTCTCTGAGACGTACGAGCTCAGAGGTTATGTAGTTGAAATTTATCAGCGATATATCCCAATTTGGTAACGTGGCATACTGAGTGTTGCTGTGGAATGATCAGTGTTTGATTATTTGTGATATGATCATTTGTTTGATCTTATATCTTTGTGATCATAGGTTGATCATTTTGTTTGACCCGAAGCAGGGCTTTTTGAGAAAGCGTAGCTTTGTGGACGAGACTTCGTCGAGCCTCACACCCCGGAAATGGTCGAAACAGGAAGGATGCAGCAAGGTTCTAGGGAGTAGCGCCCCTTAGTGTATGTCATTCCTTCTGGATAAAGGTGGTATCATGGTATGGAGCCCAGATACTTAACCTCTGTGGTTACTGCATTATTATTATCTATGTGGTTTGTTGGAAATCGGGGATCCTCGGGAAGATCGGTGACGATCGGGGGATGGCATACGCGTGTCAGTAGTTACCTATTTTTGCAGAGGTAACCCGGCCTTGTGTTGGCAGAGATCTAACCGTAACGTTAGGTTCTCGGGTCGTCTATTCCAGGGACGTACCCATCGTGGATAGGAAGTTCCTTTGCCTGACCATTTGTTGGAAATCCAAAGAAACAATACGAGCCTTTACGATTTCAATTGTATAACCTGTCTCCTCAGGAGGCAGCTATAGCAGGCATAATATAATGGTACCTATGCTGGCTAAGATTTATATTCTACTTTCGAAATGTTTTCTACACTATGCACTAATAATAATATCAAAAAGAATTTGATTTTCGCGTAGTAAGCATCTTTGACTATCATAAGAAGAAATCTCCTCCAAGTCTGCGTTTGCATTGTGTGTGTGGTGGGAGGTCTTATGGTAGTTTCATTTTCCAAAAGCATTTCGAATTGACTTTAAAATTCTCTGCTGTTTATTTTTAAAAGAATAACTGTTTTACGATCTCACACCAGTCACCATGACTGACTCGGAGTTTATTGTTCCCTTCTAAACTCTGGGTGCCCACAAATTTCCACACGGGCAGCCTAGAGTTATGTTATCAGGATATTCTGGATATTCTGGAGCTTTGGAGATAAGCTGGATGACGAGACGTAGTATTTGTATCTGATAGTATTTATTCCGCTGTGTATTCTGTATGAGGACAAGTTTATATAACTGTCCATTGTTGTATATTGACTCTGATTGATGTATGTATAAAATGATATAGTTCTTTGTTTTAGTGATTATTCATTTATCTATTATATGTTGTTCCGCTGCGATGTGTAAGATTCTGATATTGTCTCTGTTCTGTATCTGTTGTTGTTTTGTTCTTCTTCTCTTTTTCTTCTTCTTCTACTTCTTCTTTTTCTTAAAACCATAACTTTTCGGGTTTCCGGCATTCGATGGCTCAGCAGTCGGTAAAGTGAGTATCGATGTTGAATTTTCGAAAGTCGAAAATTTTCGGGATGTTACACTATCGGATTCTGATTTCCCGCCCTACCTTCATCTTCAGCTTAAGTAGCTAGTAATCCAGCTTTGGTTCCTCTTGGAGCGTGCTCTGGTCCGGCGAGTGCAGGCAGCAATTTGATGTCTAACTCTCTTGAGCAGCCAGATCCAGCTAACCATGCTTCACCTGTATCGCTGTTACCCAAGGTACCCCAACGCAAATTTACTTTAAATTAACTAATTCGGTTGTGATAAAAAAATAAATTTCATAGTAAATCAAATCCTTATTTACTAATGCTTTTAAATCTAATAATAATATCAATACATAAAACAAAATCATATACATGATAGATTTTACATTTAAATGATAATACACAAAAGGTTTAAAATAGATTCATCAAGGGCAATTCAATATACACATATAAAAATTAAGTCAAGGTTAAACATCATGAATGGGCATAAATAATATGAAAACAAACTTGAAAATTCATGTCCTTCGAATTACCTTGATTTGAGATTTATCCTCGGATCTCAAAGTACATGTACACCCAGTATTGCATGAGAAGAATGAACTACTTAACTTTTATTATCATTTTTTATGCTTTCATTTGATTTGTAATTTATTTTATTTTGGAAGGGATAAAACAATTTTCGCTATGGCTATGGAGAAAAGGGGAGAAAAATGAAAAATCAATTAAAGAATCGATTAGAATAAAAGTAGGGATTTTTTTATTTGAAAGAATGAAGTCTTTCCCTTTCTTTTACTAAATACTTGCCTAATTAAGCCCTTAATTTTTCCTCTATTCCCATTCTCTTTTTTCAAGATATGGTCAGCTAAACATCTCATCAAATAGCACAGAATATCTGTAAATCCCTTCATGTAATTATCATTTATTTAAACCCATTTAAATATATCGATGCGTGCAAATATATCTTTCATATATGCACTCAAATAACTACAAATAACTCCCAAACATCAAATAAATTAAATATTAATTAATATTTTTTGAATATTGATTAACTACACAATATTTTGTAAATTATTAAACCCTGTGGTTTTCAAAAGAATCTAGAAATGCAGCTGTGTTACTTAGAATTCTGAATTCAGTTAGCATTCAATAATGAACAATTCAAATCACTAGTGTGATAGTTTGGTCGAATTCATCGCTTACAGACCATTTTAGTAAAATCAATTTCATATTTGCTTAGTAGTGCCCTTTAGCAACGGTAATTTACACACATTATCTTCGTCAATATTATATCACTTTAGGATTTGTGGAATTCGGTTTTGGTCAAAATTCCAGTATCTACCTTATTCAACTCAGTTAGTCCATAACCACAGTCTTTGGTTCAATAATAACATTATTATCAACCGTACAATAGTTAGAGATTTTGACTCTGAGTTGACTACAGTTGGTCTTGACACTAACCGCTTGCAACCGAGGAGACGAATTCTCAATCGAACAATGCTTCACTTCTAATGTTTCAACTTTTCCCCAGCTATAGTCGTTCGAAAGATCGACATGCCATGACTTAATTATAATTAAAGTTGAGTATTCACATTGAAATTCCATTATGTTCTCAAATCGAAAAAACTATGTAACATCAACGCCCTGAGATTTCCTGGATAACCTTCTTAATATTAACCAACAAGAAATTATTGGATGAGCCATTCCATTACCATCCAATAACTATGAGAGCATAACCCCTTGGTGCCCCCAGCAGCCATAAATAATATGCTTCCTCACAATTGGAGAGCGTTATGCACTGTAGTCTTTACGGATGCATTGATATTCCTTCTCGAAACATCTTAACCGAGAATATTTAAAATGGTATGTTATTTTATGTTATAATTATTTTTTCAAGATTGTAACTCCTTATAATTGTTACCTCATACCATATCATTTAAGGATTGTATATTTCAATGAATTGATTACTTAATTAATATATCATAATATTACAAATATAAAATATATAATGAACACCTTTTATTTTGAATGAGATTTTATTGTCGAGTTAATAATTTACAATAAATTACAGAGTCTCCCCCAAGGCATACCTTAACTCTCTCATTTTGCTCACTTCCAAATTTCTTACTATAATGCCCTGAGCTCTTTAGCTTTTTCTCACCTCAACCTCATGGATGTCCACAAAAACATTGGGTTGCTCTCACTTAATATGGCTAAAGTCTCAGTTAATATGATTAAAGATGTTCCATACTGAATTAATGACTATGAACCATTTCTGCCTTGATTTTAGACCCAGCACTTTCACTTTAATCCTATTTCTGTCTCTAGGTTACCAAACGGCGAGCACATCTTTGCAATGATACGAATCCAAACACTGTAAAGTTGACCAATTGAGGTTCATTATACGACTCTGGATCTTCCATCCTTTATGTGTCAAATCTACCACTACATCATATAACTACTCATTCTCCACAAAAACCCTCATCTATAGAAATGATTCTAACATCTAGTGTGCTTTAACGATCGCTTCAACCATTCAAATATATAATCCCAATATCCAAATAAGTAAAAAACATCTTATCATGTCAATTAATATCAAAAAACACTTCCATATCCAAGGCTAACATCCATATGAACAATCGTATAGCACAAACACATGACTAAATCACTTTTAAACCATCTAAATACACTTTACTTCATTTTCAAAACAAGACAGTTACAAAATTCGATTTTGACATTAATAGTTGAACTAAAAAAGGTTAAAACCTATAACAAAATATTATGGCATATGAGATGATAAATTACTAGCAAATCAATGCAAAATACACAAAAATCATGTAAACCGAAGTAGATCCAAAATAGATAGCCATGACCTAAAATTTTCTCTTCAAATTACAAACTTGAAAGTCCATTGCTAATTCCCTTGCTAATCAACCTATAATCCCTTGATTTAATTTAATTTGAAATGCACTAATGATGGTTTTGGTTGGAGATATGTTTAATGGAGGTTTAGATCTATTTTTAGGGATGAAAAAAGTGATTTAAAATTTTCTTCTTAGCTGCTATTAGAGCAAATCCCGAAGTAGGTCTTCGTCCTAGTTATGGGCTTAAGCTAATTACCATCAAAGCTTACCCAAAAACTGTCAAACTTATAAATGCATTATCTCATAGTGGAAAATCTATTATGACCAGTGTATAAAAAGACGAGCGATTGTATCTTTCGTTCGAAAGTGGTTTCAGGACCTATGTAACACCCTCCCTTATACCTAAGTTAGCAAAAAATATTATAGAAGTAATATTGTCAGTAAACAAGAGAATGGGACTGTTGATGAATGAATTATGTATTTATTTCCTTGGCCAAAACTGACTATGAATATACTAGTGTCACTAACCAAGTATTTCATATGCAGCCTTGACACAAAGAAATAGTACATGGTTTAATTCCCTAAAATAGAAAGTATATAGAACACAAATAGAAATAAAATCAAATAGAATACTCAATTTAATACAAATACATACCTCCATAATAATACACCAATCTGATAATCTGTTCTCTATCCAAATAGAAATATATAAGAGGTATTAATTAATACACAGCTGAATAGTATAATACATGAGTGTACAACAACAAAAAATATTAATAGGAAGATGAATCTTCTGTTCAGGTCCAGTCAAAGATAAACATAACCTGTCAAATAATTTAGGGATTGTCTCGAGTATGTTAAGAAAATACTATAGGGTCAGACTAGATAGTAAAGTGTAAGTAAAACCATAACAGGAATAAACAGGGCAAAAATATCAACCATGACATAAGCAAATAACATGGAATTTAGTAGATATTAGCTTATGTTAAATGTCAATAATACATGTGTGTATATGGAAATTCTAGATTATATATGCATATATATAAGCACAAATAATGAATATTTCGAATCTTAAATAGATGCTTAATTTATTCAATGAAGAATGGAAATAAAGAGGAATGGAAATTGATGATCTGTTGATCATAAATTACAATAAAATTATAACAGATGCCTCATATGTTAGGTGAAATGGAGGATGATAAACGTTACGATGTGTAGTCATTATTCCTGACAAAATTATGATAAAACAAATTTCAGGCGATGTGTATGTACAAATTCATATGCAAGTGAATTTCATATATATACCCACAACATGTTTAAATTTAAACAACTACTATGAGGTAATTAATGGGCTAAATTGAAGGGTAAGCACTAGGATCAACAAAAGAATCATTTCCCTTATAGTATTAATATTCAATATGCGATGAATATTAAAACAATAAGTTACTCATAATTCACAAAAATATGGACAACTCTTTGACCTCTCAACTACCACCAATCATGTGCGCCATTCTCCTCGACAAAAATGTAGTAACATCCTACTATATAATAAAAGATGCACATAAACACCATAATTTCCCATGGGTACTCACGCAGATTAGAAGTGAAGCTTGAAAACATTACAAGCCTCGGTAGTAGGTCTTTGCTTGGACGACCGTGTTGTCGTCCACTTAGGTCATAGTCCTGGACAAAGTAATTATTTATAGATTAAAAATCTAATATGGCATTTTCATGTTAAGTGATATTAGAAAATATCATGCATTGTGATATCAAAATATAATTATATAATTTCAAAGTTAAATGATATTAAAAATATCATTATTAAATTTTGTTTCAAAATAAATGATACTGAAAAATATCATTTAATGTTCCAAAATTAATTGTATCTAATGACGTCATTGTTTAACTCAATTAAAAAATATACGATAATATCATCACTACTTCATATGATTAACAAAATATGAAATTCTTGTTAATATGAAATTCACTAGTAGTGAAAATATCACTCTAAATTTTTATTTTATTTTGAAAATGGTTTCCTTTTATTTCATCATAATATATAGAATTACAAGTCACACCATATATACAGCTCAAGACAGCCCAATACGCATATGAGGCTTAAAACAACGAACTGCAAAACAAAAATATTACAAACACATAAATAGACAATCAGCTCGTCTCAGTGCGCCAACGTGAACTTCATAAAACCCAAATTAGAGTTCTCTTCATTTAACCGACTGCTGAGTTGAAAGAAAAATGAGGAACTGTTGTAAATCAGCCAGCATCATTCAAATTGATACCCCATCTCCGTAAGATATGCTCATTGCAATGTGTTCGTGAGGTCCTTGCCCTCGATTTTAATATAAGATAAGTAATTTCCGTTTGAATATTCTTTGCTTTCACGATTTTATTTGTCTCCTTTTGCTCAAAAATCCTTTTATTTCTCACCTCCCAGATATGATAGATAGTGGTTACGAGAGAACATGAGGCCAGTTGGCTAACCTGGTCATGATTTCTAAACTGCTGCCTGATCAGATTGACTTCATCTTCAAGATCCATAGGGTCATTATTTATGGTGATGTATAGTTTCAATTTCATAAGCTCCCATAAGTACCTTGAGTAGTGACAGTTAAAAGATAAATGTTCTCCACTTTCTGGAAGTTATTTGGAAAGCGCATAGAGATCTTCGCGGTCAATTCCCCAATGTCTTAGGCAGTCTGTGGTATTGATATGTCCTAGTAGTACTCTATATGCACAGTAGGACATTTTTTTACTATTAATATTATTCCATAATATGATAGGACACCAGTGTTACTGTTCATATTGTTGCCTATATGCTTGCCAAGTCATGCTGAAAGAAAATTGAGTCTCTCCACACCATTGCCAATAATCTGCCAAACCTTGAGTATCAAATTCAACCTGAGTTATCAAGTGTGATAACTCTCTGGAATCTGTAAATCTAGATGTGTCCCATTGGTTGTTATAAATAATGCTTGACACTTCAGCGGTTTTCTTGGAAGAAATATGATATCTGTCCCATCCTAGGATATCCACCAAAGATTTGTTATTTAACCATGGTTCTGTCCATATATAGATAGGTAGCACGGCCATCAACAATGGCCCTTTTTATACATTTTAGACTATTAGTTCTATGTCTCACCACATTCTTCATTGTACGGACATATTATTGTTGAAGTGTAATTGCCAAAAGGCCATGCTACAATATTTATTTAGCATCCATCTAGTCCACATGCTGTCCTTAAACATAAGTTGCCATATAAGTTTCAGACAAGCAACTGTTCTGAGATCTTTGAAACTCTTAAGGCCAATAACTCCCTCTAGTTTAGGGCTACAGAATCTACTCCATGCTATTTTATGTTGCCTCCCTACCCAAAAATAATCAGCACATATAGCACCATACAACACCATGGGTGTAATGACAGTATGAATTGATTCTTCTCTCCTGCTATAGAGAGCAAAATTATTATCCCCGTTGTCAAATTTGGACATAACCTTTTTGAAAAAGTGAGGTGCATTCAGCAAGTGCAAATAGCCTGAGGAGATAGGAACCTCTAAATACTTGACTGGCAGTGCAGCCTCTTATAATTGTAGAATGTCCAGAATTTCAGCTTTGTTGGTACAGCGGGTACTAAAGTAAACTTTAGTCTTAAGTTGGTTGAGTGCTAGGCATGTCACCATTCTTAAGCTGTAAGTTAGTTTCTTAAGACCTAGTGCACTCTTGGTGTTAGTAGTAGCAAAGAACGTAAAATCATCTTCAAAATTTCACATAAGCAGGAAAATAGAAGTTTGCTTTACTTGTGTTACTATTCCAAATACATTTTATTTTAAAAGGTTAAATAATTATGTGATACGAATAATACGATACTAATGTCCCATACCATTAAGAAATGAGATTGACTATAATCGAAGCTTGATTTGAATAAATAAAGAATGCAAATTAAATGTCCCATATCATTTAATTACACTTTATAATTTGATCTATTTTGGTGCTTCATGTTTAACCCCATTATGAATAATGAATGTAAACAAATAATTCTTGATTAGATCAAATCCATAAGGGTATTAATTTTTAAACAAAAATAACTATTTCCCCCTTTTTAAACAAAGTATAAGTTGTATGAAATTATACTTAAGAAAATTTATTATTTCACAAATATTAAATTAGGAGTGCACAACAAATTTGAATTCTAACTATAAAAATAGGTTTTTAACTAAAAACCCTTATTGCAATTCAAAAAAAAGTATAATATATTATGGATATCATAGAAATGGTTTTTTGAATATTTGTTAAAAATTTCCATATTCAACGAATCTATTTAACTACGGTTATTCATTCATATTATTATAAGTGGTTAAAAATATATTTGAAGTTAAAATGGAGAAATCAAAAGCCCAGATGGATTTAATTAAAGATGAATTCAGGTGACACACATACATATTTATATATGTATATTTATATACATACATACAAAAATGTTCCATTTCAAGCATAGTAGTTCCACTAATAATTTTAAGTGGACAATACTACTATGTCGACAAACCAAATCGATACAAAATAATACATCCAAAATTTTCATCCAAACATGCATGCACGATAGGGTTAGGGGTATGTCCTAGGGGAAATTGTGAAATTTATTTTAAAATTTAACTCTATAATTAATCCTCGTTCGTATTAAAGGTGTTTTTCTTTCTGTTATATATTTGTTACGATGTATTATAGATAACTAAATGTTTAATTCAAATATATTTAATAGAAAATCCATAAATGGTGTGTGTGATAGTAATTACAAATAGTCGTAGTCATGGTTGTTGTATCATGATATAATAAACATATCATTTTAAATATTCCTAGTTAAGATGCATCGAGACTGGATATCGATGCATCCATTGAGACTATAGTGCGCAACGCTCGCCAAATGTTGGCTAGTGTATTACTCATGACTATCGGAGGTACCAAGGGTTTACATATTGATATTCATTGGATGGCTATGAATGACTTACTTGATAGTTTTATGTTGTTTAATATAATTAAGGTCAAACAGAAAATATCGATGTGACTAATTTACGCAGTTCATTCCACTTGGGATACTGTTGATCTTCAATATGAACCGCTTTGATTATAGTCAAATCTTGGCACAACATCCACCGAGTGACTATAGTTGGGTCAAGTGTAAGTATTGGAACAAGAGAGGATTCGTCTTCTTGGTTATATGTGGTTAGTATCATTGTCAACTGAAATCAACATAAAGTCAAAATCTTTGGCCAAAATAGTTCGGTTAATAATAATTGTTATTATTGAACTAAGAACTTTATATTTGGACTATAGAGTTGAATATGGACGATATTGGAATTTTGACCATTACCAAATTCCATAAATAAATTCAATATGATATAATTTTGATGAAGAGAATTGGTGTAAATAATCGTCGGTACTAGGTAATTCTTAATTAAGTAATATTGGATTTTACCAAAACCAAGTAAGTGATAAATTTAGCCAAAATGTCACACCACCTGCTAAGTGACATACGAACTTTAATATTCGAATAGTTCAGTATTAATCACTGATCCAATTTACACCTAAAGAGTCATACAACCGAAATGTTGAATATTCTTTTTACCACAAGATTTAATTAATTTATAATTATTATTAATTAGTTAAATTAAGTAACAATTATGAAATATTGATTATAATTTTTTTGATGTATTGAATAACATAAAACAGGGCATTTATAATAGTTATAAATATAATGACTGACATTGGATATCGGTATGCGTTTAAATCGGATTTAAATGCGACATTTTTTAATTTTGGTTTGGAATGCATTATGGCTTGGCATGGGGGCTTAGGCAGCGGGGCTAGGCTACATTAGCCCGGCCATGGGTTAGTTATAGGGGGTGTGTTGATTTAGTTCAATGGAAACAAAGAGTACAAGAGAAATACAAGGATCAGATCCACTTTTCTCTTCATGATCTCTTCCTTTATTTAAGAAACACTTCCTTCTCTTGAAAATTTTATTTTCACTCTTGAACCCTACCATCTACAGCTGCATATAGCAGCAACAATTAACTTAAAATTCCAAAAACAAAAATACATCAAATTCTACTTCTTTTCAAGCATTGGTGGTAAGCAATTCGAAGCTAGCACCTTCAGGGTTTGACTGGGATACAAAGGAGCTTGTATCTTCATTTTAATGTGTATTCAATAGGTCTTGGTGAAGATATGTCTTTGATTTACAAATATAAATTAATGTTGTATTAATTTTATATCATTTGATGTTTACATCGATAGTCGATGAATCTAGTATATCGATATATCTTCACATTTATGATGGCAGTATGTTTATGTGCTTATGTAATTTAATGAAAAAAATTTATGCAATATATATATATATATATATATATATTTAAACCATAATACTCACGGCATGAATAAAAAAAATCTAATATTAAAATTAAAATAATATTAAATAAACGACGTAAATTACATCGACCTAAACAATAATAAATTATACCATTCAAATTATAAAAAAATAATGCAATTTGTTTTGGTACCTGAAAGACTTTCGGCATAAAATAAGATAATATTTATATATACCATTTATAAATTATTTAAATGAATCTAAATTACATAAATCTAAAACATTAATAAATATATCATATAAATTATGTACTAAATTTATAAACTTAATCCTATACCGAACAAGATTTCGACAATAAAAAAACTGATTAATATATATATATATATATATATATATATATATATTTAACATACATATTTAATATATAAGTGCTAAAATTAATAATTAAGTTTAATAATTGATTTCAAATTATACTATATATATATATTTAAATGTTAAAATATTGTAGAAAACTTTATAAAAAACTTTATATACAAATTTTATGTTCGAAAAATATTTTTCATTTAAATTTATTAATTTCTAAACAAAATTTAATTAAAAAATTTAATTTTGTTTTTGGATTGTACACTAAAATAAATAAATAAAATTTTAATATGTTGTTTAAAATGATTTTACATTATTTACAATCGTATACATACATATATATTTTACAAATTCCTTATGTATATAAATTATTTGAAATTATATATATATATATATATATATATTTGTAATACTTTGTATATATGAATTGAAGCACATCAGCATATATTTGGATGATATATTTGTATACTAAATGGGCTAACATGTATGTTCAGTGTATATCCCAGCACTTGTACGTAGGCATGTCAAACCTTACATGGATTGTTATGTTACACAAGCACACATATATATGTGTATATGGTACACGTATATATATAATATAATATTAATTACATAATATGAAATTATATTGAAAATTTAAAATAAAATAATGATTTTAGTTAAAAAAATTAGAAATGTTCTAAATAAATTAGACTTCATAGGCCCAATAAAAATCAAAAATGGTTAAAAAAATTGAAATTCACTCATTTCTTTCTCTATGGGTGTTTAAACCAAAAATGGCACAAACACTCAAAAGAGTAAGAGAGTAGAGATTAAATGAAGAAAGTAAATGAGAAAAAGAAGAAATCAAACAGAAAACAAGCACATACAAATTTATAGTGGTGCAACAATCTTGGCCTACATCCACTTGAATGATTTAATTACTTTTGCACTAGATTTTATGATTACAAATAGGAGGATCAGTAGGGATCCTAAAGTGTAGTGGAGTTTGCATGTAGCAGCAGCACAAAGAACCTTAGAATGAAGCATGCCTTCTATATTTATAGGCGTAAACGACTAAATATCTTGCTCATATTTCTCCAATAGATTATTTTCGCCCAGACTAAGTCTCCCAAGACGTTTGAGCTCCAAATTCACTAAGGTGGGGGATTGGTACCGATCCCTAAAGGAGGATCGGTACCGATCCCTAAATACTTAGGCATGGGTTGGGCGACTTCTTGTGTTGGTTTGTCTTGATGTTGGCTTCGTGTTTCCAAGATTGTTTTGCATAGTCACCTATGTGTTTTTTGGTCCAAGCGATGGATCTATAGAGGGTTGAATTGCTGCTTGGTCATATATAAAGACTGTCAATACAACGTATAGGAACTCTGGAACAACACTTAAATTGGGCTTTATGTAGATAGAGAAGAGTGCTATAGGAGTGGGGCTACTTTGGGTGTATCCTTAGAGATCAACACCAATCCCCTATGTATGGTGAAGCACTTAATGAATTCTAGCATGTTGTTTTCCTTAGTTCGTTCGACCGTCATCTCGTGGTCTTGTCTATATTTGGTTTCTGCACCATAGTATCATCTTTTTGGACTGCTCGCCTTAATAATCGTCGAGTAATAACTTATCCTATCAGTCTAAGTATAGCCGGGTCAAAAGGTTGGATAACAGCGGGCTGGCCCAGTTCCAATAATGACATCAGAGCCCACTGGCCTATGCGGTATAATTAGTCATGTTAGGGTTAACTAATTAAGTCCGCAACCCAAATTGTAGGGTTTCTTGAAAGGTAGTTGAAAGTGACTGTGCTATAGGATCGTGTAATATGGATAAATTACTTGTGCGGAATAAGTAAGTAAATAGTAAAAGCAGTAAAGTAAATGACACCAGAGATTTTTATACTGGTTCGAACTCCCGTTCTACGTCCAGTCCCAGACTCCTTCTGGAATTAAACTAGCAACCCTCACTTAACCCGGAGGAATATGTTTACACCGCCTGAGCAACCGAACAGGACTTCTACCGCCTAAGCAACCGAATAGGACTTTTACCGCCTGAGCAACCGAACTGGACTTCTTTACAAATAACAAAAGTATCTGACTGTAGTGTGCTCTTTGAATAGCACCGATAAGTCAATTAAGTACAATCTTCCTATAATCTTCTCCTTTATGATATGTAGTGTAATGTGCTTGAGAATTGTGGAAGATAGAGTGATCAAAGGTCAGAGAATGTAAGCAGTTTGAGTGTAGTTTGAAAATAGAAAATAAGAGATAAGAATTCAAGATTATTAAAATCAGTTTCGGTGAAATGTTTGTTGAATTATGATATCTATTTATAGAGAGTAAAAAGTTGCAACCATTGATGAAAGATAACGTTGAAAAGAAACAGGCACAACTATTGATTTGAAGATGTTTCTCTTCAATGAAGAGAAGTGTCTTTTCATGAAAAATAGCAGTTGAGAATAATCAGCTGGCTGAATGGATATATTCAGCCTTCTGAATTTTAAAAATCGAAAACAGGAAAGAAATAGGCTATTTTTGGCCTAATTCAGCCGTCTGAATGAAGTCATTCAGCCGGCTAAATATTGTGAAACTATAAAATAGTTTCAGCATTCAGATGACTGAATGATCTCATTAAACTGGTTGAATATTTTGAAACTTTAAAATAGTTTCAGCAATCATCCGTCTGAATGAAGTCATTCAGCAGGCTGTTTCAGCCTATTTGAGCAAGGTAGTGCATGTGTGTGTGTGTTTTTATCTATATATCATTTCAGGAGAGATTTTAACATATTTCTAAATAATATACAGACTCTAGACAAAGGACTATCAGCTCCAAAAACTCTGAATGTGAATCTGTAACGAATCTCCTGCATAAATGATTAGTATACACAAATATTTATTTATATAGTTTGTCACAATCAAAACGACGTAAAATTGAGATTCCAACATTCTCCCCCTTTTTGATGATGACAACTATATAAATATAGATAATATATTTACATAAAAAACTTACATTAGCATTGCTACTCCCCCTGTCAATATGCACAAATATTTAACTAACTTTTCTCCCACTTTGTCATCGACAAAAAGAAAGATAAACTATATGCACAGAATCATTTGTTAAATATAAATATCTCATACTCGAGATGTCATTACTAAAGAGGAATAACAATATTTATTACAACATTATATAAATAACTAGATAGAACATCATAGAAGTTTGATACAAAAAGTAGTAATATGGAAATAATTAAAACAGGGTAGAGAGAGAAGGCTCATCATCATCGGAATCCGAACTCGAAGATGACCATTGAAATGGAGATGGGTTGTGAACTTCGATTGATGTAGAACCGGAGTAAGAAATTTTGTCCCGTATTTTATTAAGAAAACCTTTTATGGAGTTGAATTTCTTTTCCGTCTTCTTTTCAAGATTCTTAATGTCCCGATGAAGTTTGGATTGATTTCGGGAGAGAGTGATGATTGCTTGTCTTAAAGAGGTTTCCGGGCCAACAACTTGAATTGAGTCATCGTCCTCTTCTTCTTCTTCATGTTGAGTATGCAAAGAAGAGGCAATACTAGTGTCACGAGGTTGAGGAATACCTTGTTGAACATTGTGAGACCATTGTTGAAAAGAAATGATTTGTTGTGAAGGAGGCCGGTGTGGAAAACCTATCAATCCTAAATTTTTTGCGCCTAACTCACTAATGCTTGAAAACTCGGAGTCGGGCATTGGAATGCCAAAGTTGAGAAGGATACGCATAATATAAGCACCATAATGAATGGTCTTATATTTTCTTCGGATTGTGATGTCTTGAAATTCATCTAAAATGATTTTGCCCCAATTTACTTGTTGGTTGGAGTAGATTGAGTAAAGGGCTTGAAAATCTCTTTTATAGACTTTTTCATAAGTTCCCGTTCGAGGTTGTAGAGAGCCAATGAAGGCACGGTGAATAAGACGTGCTTGTGGTCTTAAGGTGCTAGACTTTAATGCACTTAAATCGGTAAGGTGATCGGACAAGAAACGATGTTAAACTTCGTCTTTATGATCCATATCAACTTCAATATCATCTATATCAACACCTTAAAATGGAAAATTTAAAATATTGCCTAATCTTTGTAAAGGCAAGAAAATTTTAGTGCCAGAAACTATAGACCAAACACAATCTTGTCGATTTTGAGGATTATGGTGGTCTAAATTCAGATTTGAAAGGAAGAGTTTGATTAAAAGATGACTAATTTTAACATTATTGGGAGCATACCCAATTAGATTATCGTAGTGGAATTGCTCGGCCAATTCTCTAATCCGGTAAGTCGCAAAATAAGGAAACTTCATGAAAGCTCCTTCAAAGATATTGGAATTTTTCATGGAATTGAAGCAAGAAACCGCAACATCATTCCAGAGCCATTATCGTAGATTCCCTTGTTCGTTTTGATCTAGGAGCCATTCGAGAGTTAAAAAGTGGAGTAAAAGGTGAAAAAAAGAGAAAGTTGTGCTAGGGTTCTGAAGTGAATGGGTAGAAGGGTGAAAAGATGAATTTATATGAAGGTGAAAAGCAAGGGTAATATTGGAAGTAAAAATTGTAGGACCTAGCTTAGAAAATCCTTCAGGAGTAATTCAGTCGGCTGAATGACTGTAAACAACCATCTGAATTACTTCCCGCAGGAAAATAGTTCATTTTTGAACTAATTCAGACGTCTGAATCTGGAAGAAAATTTATTTTCTGGATATTATTCAACCGTCTGTTTTTAGAAATTCAGCCGGCTGAATTATGTGAAACCTTAATGTAGCCTTAATAACAAGTTAATATATAAGAACAGAATGAATACACACACACACACACACACACACACACACACATATATATATATATATAATGTTAAATAATCCAACAAAATTACAAAAAAAATCAAGAAAACTTTTTAAATAGATTTGGAAGACGAGCTTGGAGTGTGATATTCATCCAGTTCTATTTTTGTGTTCTCTTGATATGGCCTTAGTGGTGACCATCTATTGCCGCGTTCCCATGAATTCGAAGATATTGGTGGACGCTGTGGCGATAGTTCCCACGCATTGCGTCGGGACGGAGAACAAACAGGAGATGGTTGATGAACTATGCTTTTGGATGAAGATCCACGGAATTTCAATGCGACTTGTTCTAAAAAGCTTAACCGCTTGGCGTTAACTTTTCCTTCATAATACATTTCGCGTTGTAATTCCAGAGATTCCTTTTGGTAATGATGAATGTCATCTATTTTTTCTTTGGTAGATGGTGAACCAAAAAATAGAGATCTTCTTGTTCTTTTACCAGGCAGAGTATAACCTGTGTGAGTAGATGGAGGCACAATTGGTACAGGTTCATAAATCGGTGTTGGAGTAGGTAAATTCACCGATCCTGAACTAGGAGAAGAATAAGATAGAGCAAATGATTCAAAATTATACTGGGAAGACATTTTTGAGTAGGAGAAATGAAACTGTTTTTATTTTAATTGAATGCAAAAGAGAGAAAAGGATTAGAGATATTTATATGTAAACTTTCATATAAATAGAAAGATTATTGGTGGTTAGGATTATAAGAACCGGAGAAAAAATTGGTTGAAAAAATGTAAGGTAGAAAAATTAACAATAAAAATAGAATGTAATCCAAAAATAGATGTGAAGAAAAGAGTAGTGGAGTGGTAAAGCACCAGATTTTCAAGCAAGAGATCCCGAGTTCGAGTTTTAATTTTTTTTTTAAAAAAAAATTATAAATCCTTGATGGACACAATTCCTAATTCTCTTCTTAATTTTATAAAGATATTTTCATTTAAAGGTTTTGTAAATATGTCTGCCAATTGATTTTCAGAGGATACAAATTCCAGTGTGACTAAATCCTTTTCAATATTATCACGAAGAAAATGATGACGAATGTCAATATGTTTTGTTCGTGAGTGATTGACAGGATTTTTTAATAAGTTTATAGCACTAGTATTATCACAAAAGATTGTTGATTTAGATAAATTAATACCAAAATCTTGAAGAGTTTGTTGCATATAAATGACTTGAGCACAAGCTAAGGCAGTAGAAATATATTCTGCCTCACAAGTTGAGAGTGAAACACAATTTTTTTCTTACTAAACCAAGAGACTAAGGATTGTCCAATGAAGTGACAAGTCCCACTAGTACCTTTTCGATTCGTCCGACATCCTCCAAAGTCAGCATCACTATATGAAACTAACTCGAAAGGACATTATTTCGGATAAAAAAGTCAAAAATCGTTGGTTTTGCTAAGATAACGCAATATGCGTTTTAGCATATGTGATTCTTTAGGATTTGCTTGGAATCATGCACATAAACAAACACTCATCATTATGTCAGGTCTACTAGAAGTTAGATAAAGCAATGATCCAATTATACTTCGATATAATTTTTGGTCAACACTTTTGCCATCTTCATCTCTATCGAGATGAACTGTTGTACTCATTGGAGTTGATTTAGTTGAAGTATTTTCCATATTAAAGCGTTTAATTAGATTATTACAATATTTTTCTTAATTAATAAAAATTTCATTTTCTATTTGTTTAATCTGTAAACCAAGAAAATAAGATAATTCTCCCATATGTGACATTTCAAATTCATTGATCATTATTTTTGAAAAATCCTGACATAATTTTTCATTTGTAGAGCCAAAAATAATATCATCTACATAAATTTGAATAATTAAAATATCCTTTTTAGCTCTTTTAACAAAAAGAGTTTGATCAACCTTCCCGATTTCAAAACCAGAATCTATTAGATAGCTCTTAAGACGTTCATACCAAGCACGTGATGCTTGTTTTAGACCGTATAAGGCTTTCTTAAGTTTATAGACGTGGTCTGGAAATTTTTCATGTGTGAATAATGGAGGTTGTTCAACAAAAACATTTTATTTTATATAACCATTTAAGAAAGCACTTTTAACATCCATTTGATAAAGTTTGAAATTATGAAAACATGCAAAGGACAGTAAGATACGTATTGCTTCAAGTCGTACAACTGGAGCAAATGTTTCTTCGTAGTCAATTCCTTCTTCTTGATTATATCCTTGTGCAACTAATCTAGCTTTATTTCTAGTTATATTACCTTGTTCATTTGCTTTATTTTTTGAAAACCCATTTAGTACCAATGACTGTTTGATCACTTGGTCTAGGAACTAGTTCCCAAACTTCGTTTCGTTCGAACTGGTTTAGTTCTTCTTGCATAGCTATATTCCAATAGTCATCAGTAGATGCTTCTTTTGCATTTTTAGGTTCGATTTCAGAAAGAAAAGCTACATGGCCGATTTGATTAAGTTGATTTCTAGTTCTAACACGTGAATCAATTTCTCCTATGACATTTTCTACAGGGTGATCTCGTAAAATCCTAGGAGGAGATCTTAATTCATTTTCATTATGAACAATGTTTTCATTTTCTTCAAAGTTAAAATAATCTTTTCATCTTCTTCAAAATTATTTTGAGCAACCGTATTTGTGACCGTTTTAGGTATACCTTTATCATCTTTACGAATGAAACATGAAGTGTTTCTTAGATTGTTTTTGTTCTTTTATTAAAAATTCGATAAGCTTTCCTTCGTTCTGAATATCCTACAAAGATTCCTTCATCGGATTTTGGATCGAATTTTCCAAGCTGATCTTTTGTGTTTAAGATAAACATTTTGAACCAAAAGTTTTAAAATACGAAATGTTTGGTCTTCTTTGATGAAAAAGTTCACATGGAGTGTGTTTTGTTAAAGGTCGGATGGAAATACGATTTAGAACATAACAAGCAGTTGCTACAGCTTCTGCCCAGAAATGTTTTGGTAATGTGTTTCCATTTAATAAAGTTCTTGCACATTCTTGTAACGTTCTATTTTTCCTTTCTACAACTCCATTTTGTTGTGGTGTTCTAGGAAAAGAAAAATTATGGTACATTCCTTTTTTATTACAAAAATGTTCAAATGCTTCATTTTCAAATTCACCTCCATGATCACTTCTAATATTCTTAATTTCTAAATTTTTGAGATTTTGAATTCTCTTTGCAAAATTCTTGAAATTTTCAAAAGTATCGCTTTTATTTTTTAAGAAAATAGTCCAAGTATATCTTGAGAAATCATCTACTATAACAAACACATATTTACTATGATTTATAGATTGAATTTGTGTTGGACCAAAGAGATCTAAATGTAATAGTTCTAGTGGTTGCAAAGTAGAAATATATATTTTTGATTTAAAGGATGATTTTGACAATTTTCCTAATTGACAAGCATCACAAATATTGTTTACTTTAAAGTTCATTTTTGGTTAACCTTTTACTAAATTATTTTTAGATAATTTATTTATAGTTTTGAAATTAATATGACAAAATCTTTTGTGCCATAACCAAGGATCATTTTCTTTGGCTATTAAACACATATTTGTATTATGATTTATATTCATATTTAAAACATAGATATTTTTATCTCTAAAACCTTCAAAAATAAGATTTTTATTTTGATCGAAAATGCTACACTTATTTTCAAAAAAGGAAATATTGAATCCTTTGTCACATAATTGGCTGATACAAAGTAAATTATGCTTTAAATTTCTAACTAATAAGACATCTGTAATAAGAGGTGAATTAGATATACCGTTATTGCTCACATCGCCTTTGCCGATGACATATTCTTTGGAATTATCTCCAAATGTGATAGAACCTCCATCCGAGTAATTAATGTTTGTTAGCATCCCTTTATTTTCTGTCATGTGTTTTGAGCAACCACTGTCTAATATCCATTTTACTCTCTTTTTGGATGGTACCTCATCTTTTGTGGCCATAAAGCAAATATTGGCTTGTTCTGAATCACTGTCAGATTCACTTTCTGATGATGAAGATGATTCTGTATCGTCCCATGTGACAGAGAAAGCTTTCTTCTTGAATCTGTCCTTTTTGTGCTTATACTTGTCTTTCTTTTTCTCAAGACAGTCTTTTTTGATGTGACCTTTCTTGTGACATTCATAACATTCTAGAGCAGATGATGATATTTTGTTGATGTTGTTACTGTTGCTGGAGTTATTCTTGTTGTTTCTAAATTTGTTATTCTTTCTAAATTTCAAGAACTTTTTGAAATTTTTAGCAACAAACGCCATATCTTCTTCATCTGAATCTGATTCATCTTTTTCTGCCTGGAATGCTATATTTTTCTTATCTTGGGCATGTACTCATTTTGCCTGCAGATTAACTTCATAAGACATTAGATTTCCAATCAACTCTTCTGGTTTTATGGTTGAAATGTCGTTAGCTTCTTCGATTGCTAAGACTTTTCGTTCCCATTCATCCATTAGTGAGTTAAGGATTATTGAAACAATATCAAAATCTCTGTACGTTTCTCCTAATGCTATCAAAGAATGATATATATCTTGAAACCTAGAGTACATTTCATTGATAGTTCCATCTTGCTTCATTTTGAAATTCTGAACCTGATTTTTGAGCATAGAAATTTTACTTTGTTTGACTTTGTTAGTTCCTTCATGTGTAACTTTAAGTGTACGCCAAATTTCATGAGCAGTTTTACACATGCTTATTCTTTTAAACTCATTTTTATCTAATGCACAATATAACATGTTCATAGCTTTAGCATTTGCAGTAGCATCTAAATTTTGCGTGTTAGACCATGCTGAATATTCAGTAGTAGGAATAATATATTCAGATTGCATAATGTTCCAGGTATCATAACTACTTGCCTGTATATAGATTCTCATTCTAGTAGCCCAATAGTTATAATTTATTCCATTAAATAGAGGTGGTCGTGCAGTAGATTGAACTTCTGTAAAGGTAGTGTTAGAAACAGTGCTGGTGTTGTTTTCCATACTAATATAATATCAGATAACTATATTACAATTATATGAAGGCCTCGCTCTGATACCAAATTAAAGTGACAGTGCTATAGGATCGTGTAATATGGATAAACTACTTGTGCGGAATAAGTAAGTAAATAGTAACAGCAGTAAAGTAAATGACACCAGAGATTTTTATACTGGTTCGAACTTCCGTTCTACATCCAGTCCCAGACTCCTTCTGGAATTAAACTAGCAACCCTCACTTAACCCGGAGGAATAGGTTTACACCGTCTGAGCAACCGAACAGGACTTCTACCGCCTAAGCAACCGAATAGGACTTCTACCGCTTGAGCAACCGAACATGACTTCTTTACAAATAACAAAAGTATCTGACTGTAGTGTGCTCTTTGAATAGCACCGATAATTCATTTAAGTACAATCTTCCTATAATCTTCTCCTTTATGATATGTAGTGTAATGTGCTTGAGAATTGTGGAAGATAGAGTGATCAACGATCAGAGAATGTAAGCAGTTTGAGTGCAGTTTGAAAATAGAAAATAAAAGGTAAGAATTCAAGAATATTAAAATCAGTTTTGGTGAAATGTTTGTTGAATTCTGATATCAATTTATAGAGAGTAAAAAGTTGCAACAATTGATGAAAGATAACGTTGAAAAGAAACAGGCGCAACTATTGATTTGAAGATGTTTCTCTTTGATGAAGAGAAGTGTCTTTTCATGACAAATATCCGTTGAGAATATTCAACCGGCTGAATGGATATATTCAGCCTTCTGAATTTTAAAAATCGAAAACAGCAAAGAAATAGGTTATTTTTGGCCCAATTCAGCCGTCTAAATGAAGTCATTCAGCCGGCTGTATATTATGTAACTATAAAATAGTTTCAGCATTCAGACGGCTGAATGATCTCATTCAGCCGGCTGAATATTGTGAAACTTTGAAATAGTTTCAGCAATCAGCCGTCTGAATGAAGTCATTCAGCTGGCTGTTTCAGCCTATTTGAGCAAGGTAGTGCATATGTGTGTGTGTTTTTATCTATATATCATTTCAGGAGAGATTTTAACATATTTCTAAATAATATACAGACTCTAGACAAAGGACTATCAGCTCCAAAAACTCTGAATGTGAATCTGTAACGAATCTCCTGCATAAATGATTAGTATACACAAATATTTATTTATATAGTTTGTCACAATCAAAATGACGTAAAATTGAGATTCCAATAGTAGTATGGAAGGATTAGGTTGGGTAATCAAGTGTTATGCCCTACCTAGCTACGGGCCTAGCCCAAACAGATATGTGAACCTAAAGTTTGCCCTAATAGAAATGGCTCAAATTGAGTTAGGCCTAAGGCTAATTTTCAAAATTATTTTAAAATTAAAAATATAAGAATTTAAATTTAAAAGTAAAACATAAAATAAAATGTATACATATTATAAAAGTTATAATATAATGAAATTTTTCAAAAAGTTTGAAAATAAATATAAGATTAATTTCGAAATAAATATTATTAAAAATTTAATAAAACAAATAAATTAATTGAATAAGTTAATTAAATGTAACATATATACATGTGTAATATATATTGATATATGTTGTGTTGTCTTGAAATGTTTAAGACAATATAAGTATACATGTATGTATATAGATAATTTTTAGAAGTTAATAAAATTTAATTAAAATGGTTTAATTAAATAAAATAATTAAAAGTTAATTAATACATTAAAATACATGTATATATGATATATGTGCGTCACCGTAAAGGTTATAGTATATTCGATATAATGTGTTAAGATTGAATAATAAACAATCAGTTAAAGAGTTAAATAATTAAAAATTATGTAAATACTATTTAATTAAAATATTTTTATACATAAGATTGTTATATAAGCGAATTAAAATATAAAAGTTATATAGTGATGAAACTTATATAATATGAATGTATAAACTAAAAGTGGAACGATACAGAAACCCTAATTAGACTTAAGGAATAAACTCATATGTAAATTTACGTATACCATGATTTCTAATGTGTTCAACACTTTAATCATGAGAGTATTTCATAAGAAATACGTTATTCCATAAGTCGATGTCACTCAGTATAGTATAGTAAAGATTATGAATCTTCAATAAAATGTTATCCTCTACCATATATATAAATTACTTGCATACTCCTTAGTTATTGAGCAAACTCAAGCTAGGTATGTTATGTGTAGTAATATACTGAATAGACGAGGTAAGATAACTATATGAAATTTTTAAGCAAACTCAAGGTGTATATACTATACTTAGGTCATTGCGATATGGTAGGTATGAGTGAATAATTTCATTTCGATTTATTGGGAAAACTCAAGGTCGAAGTGAAATTAGGACAAGGTACCATGAGCTAGGAGTCGTATATGATACAACAGTAAGGAGTTATCCATCGTCTATGGAGCTATGACTTGTTGAGCAAATTCAATGTCAGAATTGCAAGATCGACGAGTCCTAACACCTACCAGTAAAGTCGAAAGACTACTATGTTTCGACTTAGGGATTGGAAACACATAAAAGATTAATGGGAGCTTATTAGTAAAATGAAACATAATGTTTAAACTTTCAAACATTACAAGAACATCTACCATGATATTGTCCTAATAATCTACCAATTAAAACTTGGCGAAAATGTCAACTCCAAAACTTTTTTCTGAAAGTGACAAGCTTACCATACAAAACAACATCGATTGGCTAAGAGCGATTAAGATAGCATTGACTTACGAGCGTCTGTGGTCGGCCATTACATGCTAACCTAAAGAACAACTCATTGAAGATGCGGACCCCAAAGTTAGATTTGCTTATGAGAAATGGGATTCAAACCTAGAGACCGCTCAAGTTTTTGTGATGTCTATGTTATACAAGCCCTTGTAGGGGCAACATAAAATCATGTCTATACATAAGATATTTGATAGTCTCAAGGCATTGTTTAGTGGACAGTCACGTCTGCAAGGTATGAGCTTACGACGAAGTTGTTCAATACCAAAATGACTAAAGGATGGAAAATGGATGATTACATACTAATGGCGAAGGGCTATATTGGTAAGCTTTCGCAATTGGACATATAGATAAGCAATGAATTACAAGTTGATTTAATCCTTGGTTCTCTTCCACCTTAGTATGAATCGTTCATACCGAATTACAATATGAACCAATTGAATGTGAATCTCGTGGAGCTCCTTAATATGTTAAGGTCAGTTGAGTCTACATCTTAGGATTAAGGGGTTGTGCTTGCTGCAAAGGGTGGTGCATTATCTTCGCAAGGTTCGAAGAAGATGAAAAGAGAAGGTAAGAAGAACAAAAAAGAAATAAGATCAATGATAATGGGTGAATGTCACCACTGCCAGTGAAAAGATCTTTGGAAAAGGAATTGTCCTAATTACTTAAAGATTGTTAGAGAAAAAAAGTAGAATGGTTCTACAGCTCTGTCGGGTACATTTATGATTCAAAATTGTTTTGTGATCAACAAAATGTCTTGGGTTTTAGATTCTAGATTTGGGACTCATATATGTAATTCGTTACAGGGGCTTAGGAACTGACACCTATGGAAAAAGGAGAGATGAGGCTCCAAATTACTGATGGATCAATCATAGATGCAATAGCAGTAGGAGATTATCATTTTTGTTTGCCTAGTGGAGTAGTATTTATATTAAATAATTCCTACTTATTTAAAGACTTTATTTATGGAATTATTTCTATTTCTAGATTGTATGAGACTGGATATATATTTCATTGAGCAAATAATGTTATGAACATTAGTCGAATGGAAATAAAGTTTGCGATGATGTTCTTGAAAATGGCATTTATGTGATCGGTATTAATTATTTGTGTTCTGTAAATAGTTTATCTAACAATATAAATGATAATTATCTTTAGCATTGTAGGCTAGGTCATATTAGTGAGAAACGATGACACAAACTAAAAACAGAAGGTTTTCTTCTGTCATTTGATTCTGAATCATTTGACATGTGTGAGTCATGTCTCAAAGGTAAAATGACCAAGCACCCCTTCAGTAGGAGCAATGAAAGAGTTGATGAACTATTAGGGTTAGTACATAGTGATATATGTGGCCCAATGTCTGTATCACCAAAAATAATAGTTCTTACTTTGTTACCTTCATTAATCATTTCTAGAGACTAGGATATGTGTATCTTATGAATAACAAATATAATGTCTATAAGAAATTAGTTGAATATAAAAATATAGTAGAAAACCAAATGGACCGTAAGATTAAGATTTTTGATTTGATTGAGGAGGTGAGTACATTGGACAGGAATTCCAATGGTACTTTAAAGATAATGGGATTATCTCTCAGATTACTCCACCCTATACTCCACAATAAAATGATGTGTCAGAGGAAAGGAGTCGAACCCTATTATATATGTTTCGTTCTATGATGAGTAAAGCTGAGTTACCCCTGTTTTATTAGGGATATGCACTAAAAACTGCAGCGCGTTTGTTGAATTGTTGCGCCTATATCTATACCTAAAACACCATATGAGATGTGGTATGGTAAGAAACCCCATTTCAAGTATTTGAAGATGTGGAGTTGTCAGGCGTACATTAAGAATGCTGGTCCGAATAAACTGGAGGCAAGATCGATACTGTGTAAATTTATAGGATATCCCAAAAACTCATGGGATATATATTCTACAATACCGAAGAACGAAAGGTAATTGTTTCTCGACACATTGTCTTTTTAGAGAAGGAATTTATATCAAAGGAAATTAACAGTGAATTTGAAGATTTGGATGAGATCCAAGAAGTTAACAATGAGGTCAAACCAGTGAGAGAACCAAGTTCACCCATATACGAAAGCACGCAACCTATTAGAAGGTCTAGTAGGAAATCTCTTTTACCAGAGAGATACTATGATTTTCTCATTGATGGCGAGAAGGAGGACTGTGTCCTAGAAGATGACACTCATTTGTCTTTCCAACAAGCGCGGTAGAGTAAAGACTCTACACTCTGGGTTAGAGCAATGAAGTCTAAGATGGATTCCATGTATGAAAACAAATTATGGACTTTATTGGACATACCCATAGGGATAACACCCATCGGTTGCAAATGGATTTTGAGGAGAAAGCTAAATGTGGTTGGGGAAGTAGAGATTTATAAGGCAAGAATAGTTGTGAAAGGATTTCGTTAAATTCAAGGTGTTGATTATGATGAAACCTGTTTGTCCGTAGCTATGCTTAAGTCCATTCAGATTGTGCTAGCCATTGCTATATTTTATGACTACGAAATATGGAAAATGGATGTAAAGATGGCATTTCTAAATGGTGATTTAGAAGAAACTTTCTATATGTCGCAACTTGAGGGTTTGTGGTCAATAGGAGTGATAGTAAGGCTTGCAAGTTGTGAAAGTCAATTTATGGTCTTAAACAAGCTTCAAGAAGTTTGAACAAGTATTCTGATAAGGTAATCAAACAATTTGATTTTTATCAGAACATAAAGGTAGCTTGCATATATAGAAAGAAATTGGGAAGCTATCGTATTCTTAATTTTGTATGATAATCTTCTATTGATAGGCAATGCCATTTCATTGTAATCATGAAAGCTTGACTTTCCAAGAACTTCTCCATAAAGGATTTGGGAGAAGCATTCTTTATACTAGGTATAAAGATCTAAAAAGATATATCTTAGAGGCAGTTGGGATTGTCTCAACCCCTTTACATAAATTCCATACTAAAAAGGTTCGGCATGGAGAATTCTAAATGTGGAAATGTCCAAACTTAATTTGGAATCGTCATTTCTAAGAAGGACTCTACTCATACTGATGAGGAGAAAGAGCGTACAAAGACGATCCCTAATGATTCAGTCATAGGATCAATAATGTATGATATGCTTTGTACTAGACCGGATGTGGCATACGCATTAGGATGCGTAAGCTTATGCCAGTCTAATCCAGGAGAAAAACATTGGACGACCGTAAAATGTATATGAAGTATTTAAGAAATACTCGGGACTTATCCTTATTTATGGGAATAGAGACTCCTTATGAACGGGTATACGGATTCGAGCTTCCAAAGTGATATTTGTAATAGTGAGTGTATGGTTATGTCTTTACACTTAACGGTAGTGCCATCAGTTGGAAAAGTTAGGAAAAATAAACCGTAGCTAATTTGTCGATATTTTTGAATAAGCTCAGAGTGAGTCCCGATACCGAGAATCTAATGGCATTATTCTATGATAACAATGCAATGATATAGACCTCAAAGGAGCCCAAAGCACATAAGAAGTCATGGAATATTCTTCGGAAGTTCCACCACGTTACATCCGTATTCCCTAAACCATGTTGAAGGCAGGATAATGCAAGCACCAAACTAAAAGAACTTCTCTCACAATAAAAGTAAGGCTACAAGGAAAAGGAGCAAGAAATTAGGAGAAGTTCAAGGAATACTACGCCCAAAAATCTTAAAACAATGACAAAGACTCAAAGACTGCACCGATCTTCCAACTTTGACGTTACATTATGACAATGAGCATGAAAACTTGAAGTGGTTACAAGATGTAGAAAATGATCTGCATCCATAATACTTCGAATGGCAACATAGCTCTCAAGCCTACACCACGATCTTATGTTGACACACACAACTATGAGGATGTGATACCATCTCTACCTTACAATAAAATGACAAATCCATGCTGCAATTTTAAGGGTGTTCTGCCCGAAGCAAATGAACCGCACTAGACATATCATATCCTTCTGACAACTCTAAACCAAAGTAAGGCAAATTATGCTAGATAATCACTGATTCTTATTGAAGACAGGATCACAGCAGACTGCACAGGCACTACACTTAACCCTTCACTAATACACATTCTTGAGTCACTTCGAGCAAGCCATAAATGAACACTCCGCATACCAACTGACCTAATAAATCCAACTATTATTTCTAAAAGCTTATGCGTCGCTAACACATTCAAGTGCGGACATGCGCTGCGTTTACTGAGGATTCTTCAAGTAGTACCACGAAGAATCAAAAACATTATAATGGCTGCACACAGGGTTATCCAAGCGTCGCTCCACCGCATTTCTTCACTAGTCAGAAAATAGTAAAGGCGCAAGTGGCTCAAATCAAGAAACGTACGCATGTCAACATATAAAGTAGCTTAGAAAAATTCATAAAGATATGGAGCTAACACCATAGGTTCGGGCAAAGCAACTCAACTCAATTTATCCTCATCATAATGTCAAACAAACATTGGAGACTGGGCAAGACAACTCAATTCTAACCACCCCTAAAACATTATCATACAAATGGCACAGTTATGTTCCATATGTATTAACGACAAAGGAATAACTCTCAATATCTTCATGGAAAGAGTACCAAAAATGACGCAACTGCACTGAAGAAAAATGGAACATGTCATTACACTCTCATTCGCATATAGTGGCAATACACAGGCCATTCGCCCCTCAAATCATAAGTGCATGGTCCATTCAAATTTTAGTTTCCTACTTCAATTTCAGATGTTCCCACTTCAATGTCAAACTTCCCGCCAATACCCTAAATTCAACTGCTCAAATTGAGGCTTTCCACCAAAGACACATCAACATTTCATGCACACCAAGTAAACGAGATAGATGGATGACACATGGTAAGATCCAAAGGTGGAAACTAAGCCATAGAAGAAGGGTAACGACGATCCACGTGCATCTCAATGCTATAAATAGAAATGGCATTGTAGCAAGAATGGGATTTTGCTTTCCCGATTTGATATTTTTATAACGAAAAGTTATGTAGTCTCTGTCATTAACGCATGTACAAGAAATATTAAAGAAGAAAGTGATATTTCCTCATAGGTGTAGGATTCCTTAACATCTGAACCATGTAAAATTCTTTGTCTTTACTTTTTCCTGCATTTTATCTACCTAGTTTTCCATGTTAGAATATTTTCTACTTTTTTTTTGTTTTTATTCGAATTGGATACAAACCCAACTTTACATTTTAACAAGCAATTAAAGTGAAACTATATAACTGTGTGAGTTCCCAGCAACATAGTTACTACTAAAGGCAAGTTTAATATTGCTTAAATTTGTTGATTCTGATCCACAAAAGTATGCTATAATTACTTTCGTGGTCGTTTGAGGTATTCTGAGACAAAAAGTCTCAGCAAAATTTTTGGCGCTAAAGGGAGGGCTCAGACCTCCATTTCCCTATTTTTATTACCGAGCAAATTAACTTACCCTCTCCCAAGATACCATGAATACCACAGATTCAACCACTCCCTCTGCACAAGAATAGTTACACTTGGCTTCAAAAACCGTGAAGAAGCCACTCATAATCTCAAAAGCTCAAACTGAAGCGGGAGCTTCAACTGAAGCTCCTACAGATCCCATCCTGGCTGCACTTCAATCCTTCACAAACCAAATGAACCAACGTACAGAGGGATTAGAGAAAACAATGGACCAACACATTACTCTCAGGAAAACCTCACCTCCACATTCCACAACTCACAGCCTTCACTCACCAACTGCGCTAACATGCAATGCATGAGTGAAAACGACACTCCTAGACAAGGGAACGGTGACGCTGGTTGGAGAACTGATTCCAAATCAAAAGGCAAGATCCATATCAACAAATAGATAAAATCAAAGCCAGCCAATATTATCCCACTCCTGCTAAAGAAACATACCCAATATGCCCGGAATGATGATGGAACCACTTCTGAGGAGGATTCATCTTAGATGGACCCAAGGGAAAATGAGATCCGACAACAAAGGCACGAGTGAAACAATTAGTCAGGCTTTGCCAACAAAACACTAGGGAGAAGGTCAGGGTAGAAGGCTCTTTCCAATCTAGTGAAATCAGTATAGAAGCATATTTTTTGGACAACTTTAATGGCCCATCGATCGACAAATTCAATGGAACTACTAACCCCAAGGACCACATCTGCCCTTTTGAGTATTACATGGACATTTTGAGAGTAGGAAGATACCCCGATGTAAACTTTTCCCTATTTACTTAACCGATGCGGCCTCCCGATGGTTTAGGAGGTACGGACTAGGTGCATTCCGATATTGAGACAGCTATCCATGGACTTTCTTAGCAGTTCAACTTGGGAAGAGAAGCTTCTCCAGATGTAAACACCCGATCTTGCATAAAGTAGGGAGAGAAGAAAGCTTGTGAAACTTCATGAAGTGCTTCAAATCTGAAGCACTCTGGATTTGAGTAACCAGCGAAGAAGCATTACTTATGGCGGCCGATGCCGGGATAAGTAGAAACATAACAATACGGGTGAAAAACAATAGAAAACCATGCCATAGTATGAAAGCTTTCTACAAATGGGCTAGTGGCTATATAAGAATGAGAAGAGCCCAGATCTAGGGCGCCACCTCAAAGAACTTCTGCCACATGCTATGACATGAATAGAGGGTAGAAAGGCATCATCCACCTACGAAACAACAAAAAGAATTGAACCTCACCCCGAAAACTCCTTTACTCATGTTCCTAGGAAGATATATGATATAAAATGGACTAAGCGTGCATATAACAAAGCAAACAAGGGGAAGAAAGCAGAATAGAATTAGGGTGGAGCATACTATTGCTTCCACAGAACTAACAACCACCATACTGACAACTGCAGACATTTAAAGAATAAGATAGAAATATTAATTCAAAAAGGATACCTGCAGAGCTTTCAGAAAACCAACAATGAGAACGAGGCTAGAGACCACACTCCTGACCTGAATGAAAACCAGGTAGGAAATCCCTAAAACCTCATAGCCTCAATTTAGGGTGGACCACACCTCGTCGAAACAAGAAAGAAAGCACGAGAGAAGTACGTGCAAGAGGCAAAAGCACAATAGAAGACAATTTTCCATATCAAGCAAAAGTTGATGCAGGAAATTGTTTTCACAGCAGCTGAGGCAGCAGGAATCATTTTTCCACACCAGGATCTGCTCGTAATCACAGTGTGCTTTTTGAATTGCACCTTGAAAAAAGTGTTTGTTGATTCTGAAAGCTCAGTCAATGTAATTTGCAAGTCAGCATACAACCAGATGAGCTTCCATCTGAAATTCTAAAGCCCAGTCCTGAGTTGATTTACGGCTTCAACAACATAGCAACCATTCCCATTTGGTTTGCATGCCTACTCATCATAGCTGGAACAACACCTCTGCACAAATCCTTTTATGCAAGTTTCTTGATCATTGACTAGCCATCACCATACAATAACTTCCTAGGAAGACCTACATTGACAGATTTAGGGGCAATCATCTTTCAAAAAGACATGCTTACAAATTTTAACACAACTTCGAGGATAGGATCAATGAGGGGATACAATTTTTTAGTTAGGGAACTACATAATGTAAATCTTAACTCTAGCAATAAAATTGTTTTAAACTACTTTGTTGTTCCTTTTGATATTTGCGATAATAGTAATAAACAAGAAATCAAACCAGCTCAAAAAATTATGTCGATACCAAGTATCAATATTAATGCTAAAATAAATCATCTTGCAACCACAAAAAGAGAAAAAAGGACATATATGCACCTGATAGTCACTGACAAATATAATTTTAACTACGTGCGATACTTCTTCGAAGAGGCTCAGAAACAAGCACTCTTAGTCAATTATCAGCCCGAGGAGGAAATATAAAATGAGATAGACCTAAGATTAGGAGCAAGTAGATGACCTCAAAGATGTACAAATATATCTGAAAGACCCCTCAAAGGTTCTCAAGGTAGAAAAGATTCTTAGTGTAGAAGCCCAAGTGGAGCGAATAGACTTCTTGAAGAGATCAACAGATGTATTTGCCTGGACCCATTCAGATATAGTAGAAATAGACCCATCCACCATCTGTCGTGCACTCAACATCGATCCTTATGCCCATCCGGTCAGACAAAAGCGCATAACCATAGATCAAGAAAGTTATGATGCTCTGCATGAAGAAGTCAAAAAATTAAAGGAAAATGGATTCATCAGTGAAGTATATTACCCAAAACGGATCACTAACTCGGTGCTTGTGAAGTACTTAATGGAAAATGGAGGACCCGCATTGATTATACCAACCTCAACAAGGCATTCCCAAAGGATAGCTTCCCCTTATCTAGAATTGATCGGTTAGTAGATGCAACCGATGGAAATGAACTGCTCTCAATCATGGATGCATACTCAGGATACAATTAGATAGCTAAGTCCGAACTAGATTAGGTGCGTACTATTTTTGTGATAGACAAAGGATTTTATTGCTACATAGGCATGCCATTAGAGCTAATGAATGCTGGGGTAACCTGCTAAAGGCTGATTAATATGATGTTCTTGGATCAGATCGGAAAATAAGTTGAGATGTATGTAGATGACATGTTGTTTAAGTCCAAAGTAGCATCAAACTACGTCCGAGACCTAGGAGAAACATTTGACGTCCTGAGATAATATAATATGAAGTTGAACCCCTTGCAATGCACTTTTGCTATTCAACTGTGAAAAATCTTGGGATACATAGTAAGTGCTCATGGCATTGAAGCAAACACAGAAAGATTGAAGCCATAAGGATATTGGGAATTCCAATAAAGCCTAAGGATGTCGAGAGCTTAAATGGCATGGTGGTAGCACTTAATAGGTTCATCGAAAGTAACCAATAAGTGCATACCATTCTTTGATCATGAAAGGAAGGGCAAAGTTTCGAATGGACGGAGGAATGTAAAGCTGCATTCCAAAACCTAAAAAACCATCTGGTCAACACTCCCATTTTATCTAAACCGGTAACAGGTGAGGACTTGTATACATATTTAGCTATGACTAATAAAGCGATTAGTGTTGTAATGATTCGAGAAGACGATAGGACCCAAAGACCCATCTACTTCACAAGCAAGCGTTTGTCAAGAGCAGAATTAAATTAAACGATCATTGAGAAGCTAGCTTACGACCTGCTCCTCACGGCAAGAAAACTACGACCTTGTTTCCAAGCACATCCTATCAAAGTGCTAATAGATAAACCCTTGAGTAAAATACTATAAAATGTTAGTCCATGAGTTGATGGTTTTGATGACAACAACCTTAGAATAAGATTATAAAATATAAATACTAACATTATAGTTTAGATATATATGTATATGCAGGATTTAACCATGCAGGTACTAAGAATGAAGACTGTACAGTATAGAGATTTAAGATATCAAGATTGAAGACTCATGAGTATCAAGAATATCAAGATTATCAAGAGTTCAAGATTTCAAGATAAGTATTGAGTCTAGAATTTTGTTAAAACTCACAATAGCACTGAAATCTTCACTCCATTTTTCTTTTGGGATGGAACCCATTTCTACCTTTTTAGTGGCTTACAAATCCACGACAAGTAGCTTACAAACCTACGACAAGTGGCTTACAAACCCACGAACATCCTAGTTTTGTACAAGTTCTCGAGTCCTGATATGATGAGATATTCTACAGGAAGAAGCTTGCAAAACTACTTCAAAATGATTTTCAAAACAAATTTGGAATGATTTTCAAAATTGCTTTTCAAAATGTTTTAGCCTTAAAAATTATCTTTTCAAATGATTTTCAAAAAGTTGTTTTAGCCATAAAATATTCTTTGTTTTTGTTTTTAATAAACTCGTGTTTTTAAACTTCGCTTGTTTTAAACTATCTTTATACCTAGATTTAAATATAAAATTATAGTAAAATTATATAAATATATATATATATTATTCTCTATATTTATCTATGTATTTTATCTATAGTCAAGTATATTTATAAAGTTTAAAATAGTTTTAATTTAAGATAAAGGTTATTTTCAAAGAAAAATAAAACATCAAAATTTCCTTTGGGATGTCGACATGCCCTAGTACCCCATGTCGACATAGTGTCGGTTAGGACCAAAAATTTGAATTTCAAAAGAAGTGTCTATTCGCCATAACCTTTCACGAATAGACATGGCTGTTGTTCTTCTATAAATAGAGGTTAGTTTCAACAAATTTCACATCAGATTTTTTGGTTTTTCACTTCTCTTCTTCTTCCACATTTTATTATTCAAAATCCTATCATCACTCTACCGAAATCAACATTGAATCTAACTAGATTGTCTCTGGTTTGATTCTCTATCACTATCTCAACAAGATCCAAGTGCTATTCAGAGTTATAGGCTTCTTTGTAATCTATCTAGCGAGAAAAGGTGTGATTGTAGCCTTGGAAATCAATTGGGTGAACTTGTTGCCACGGAAATCAAGTATCTCTACCCAGAGGATTGTGATTCTGGAGGGTGTACCTCGTAGCCTTGAAACCGAGGGTTGTAATTGTTGAATTTCTTTTTGAAAGGAAATCCGTACTTAGTTGTGCGGGACTGGATGTAGGGTAACCCCGAACCAGTATAAAATCCGGCGTGTTCTTTCCTTTACTGCATTTACTTTATTTATGCATTTGTGTCTGATTCTGTGATTATATATGTGTCTGAAAATTACATACATTTGTGTTCAAATTATCATAAACTCAAAAAGATTTAGTAATTTCTTATTAACACTATTCACCCCCCCTCTAGTGTTATTCCTAGCCCTAAGATCCGTAATCCGCATTTCTCACACAAAAGACAGAGACATCAGGTCGTTTGTTAAAGTGGGCAATAGAGCTCAGCCAACATGACATCACCTACTGTCTGAGAAAAGTAATCAAAGTTCAGGCACTAGCAGACTTCATTGCAGAATGCATACCTCCAATCAAGCCCCAACTAGAGGAAGAAACGTTCATCCTTCTGTTCCAGCAACAATTTGTAGATGGAGCTTCAACTGAATAGGGGGCAGGATTTGGATATATTCTTCTTACTCTAAATAAGAAGAAATTGTATGGAGCAGTGTAGCTTAGGTTCAAGGTGACCAACAATGTAGCAGAGTATGAAGCTTTCCTAGTAGGTTTGAGAATGGCTCAAGTAATGAAGGTAACCCATATAAAAATTTACTATGATTCCTAATTAGTTGTAAATTAAGTGCAAGGCAATTACCAATGAAAGGAACCAACCTTAGACAAATATGTGGAACTTTCCAAGAAATTATTAGAGCAGTTCGAACAATTTGGAATAGAACAGGTTCCACGTGAGAAAAAATCTTCTACCGATTCGCTAGCTAAACTTGCAAGCAATAAAGTGGAAATGAAAGCAGTTCTAATAGGGCATCAGGAAGAACCGAGCATCATAGAAGCTAACCAAATAATGGTTTTAACCCGAACCCAAGAGGCAAGAGAGGGTACACAACCCCTTATCTTAGATGAATTTCCAAAGAAAAGAGGATACAGGTCATGAGGGAAGTGCACGAGGGGTAATGTGGGGATTACTCAGAGGGAGCCAAATTAGCAAAGAAGGCACCGAGGCATAGTTATTACTAGCCTATAGCACTTCAGGATACAAGGTGTTAACAAGAAATCTTGTCAACACCCCAATCGTGCTTGGAAATAGAAGTTGACTTGATAAGGACCTATTCGAAAGGGCTTTCGAAACGGGTGAAGTTAGCTAGATTAAGGTTAGTTGCAATGGTATCTAAAGGTGACCAATATCCTCGAAAGTACTCCTTAAAAAAAGGGTACGTTATCAAGAAATCTTGTCAACACCCCAAAGCAATATTAGAGAAGTGAATGACCCCTTCGAAACCCCTTTCGAATTAGTTGGAGTAATCTAAGGTGGCAACCTAGTGGGAGAAAAAGGTATCAACTAAGTCGAAAAGATCCTATTCCTTCGAAAGGAACACCTTCGAAAGGTATAGATATGCGTGTTCTATAAATGAAACCACATATAAGTAGTGAATCAGAGTGCATGCATTCGAAAGTGCTATGTATTTACTTTATTGATAATTTTATGAATACATGGGCTTAGATATTACAAAGAAGTGAAATCCCCAATTTGATTTAGAAATTAAGGTATACAAACTCAAGAAAAGTACAAGTGTGGAAGGAATCAAATCAGATCCCCAAAATAGCACCCTTAGGGTCTTATTTATAGGCGCAAATAAGACCCTTTCGTATCCGTCCTTTTAACTCAGTCGAAAGGATGTCTTTATGACCTTCGGCCACTGTTGACTCCAAAGTGCCTCTCTAATGTTGCTTTCGCATAAGATCTGGAACCCTTCGACTCCATCGAAAGGTATGAAGCAATACTTATGTTGCTGTAGATGTCTTGGATAAGCAGGAAAGGGTGTCCCAACATGTGCGGAAGGTATATAAACAATACTTGTGAAAGGTGACGATGCTTCCGAAATCTTTTATTCTGATGGTTGCGGAAGCGTTCATTGAGAATAGAATGGGAAATGATGACGTGACCCATGCGGAAGGGTCAACTGCTTCGGAAGCACCTCCTTGGTTGATTGCGGAAGGCAATCTTGTTGACTCCTACGAAAGTATTGGACTCATTCAATACTTGTGGAAGGTAGCTTTCGCTGAAGTAGTTATCTCTTGTGGAAGGTATCAAGCTTTGACAATTGCGGAAGCCTGCCTTGTGATGCCTGCGGAAGCCACATTTACATACGCGAAACCCTTTGACTCTTGCAGAAGCTTTACTTAACATATGTGAAACCATTTGATGCCTACAGAAGGGTTCAATTGATGCAAAATGGGATACTTGCCATATGATATGATAGTTTGTCTTGGGAGCTTGATGATTGCGGTAGGTGATCCTTTGATCCCTTCCGAAGGTGGGGCTTCAACCTTTATGGAAGGCTGAGATTCAATTTCTTCAGAAGGTAACAATGTTAGTGGAAGTCATAGCACCAGGTTCAGAATCACCCATAAGATAATCTCTGACAATGGAACCCAGTTTGAAAGAAAAGAATTCACATAACTCTGTGAGAAGAATGGCATAATTAAAAGCTTTTCCTCTGTCGTGCAAAAACAAGCAAATGGACAAGTCGTAGCAGCAAAGAAGACTGTCAAGAAGTTACTTAAAAAAGGCTACAGAAACCAAAAGGGAAAAGGGAAAAGGGCAAAGGAATTGGCTTTAGTACTATGGGCCCATAGAACTTCGACCAGATCTCCAACCGGTTATACCTATTTCTCATTAACCTATGGATACGAGGTCATGCTCCTCATTGAAGTAGAAGTCCCCATGCATAGAAGAATATCTTACACAATAGAGAAGAACAGAAAACTAAAGGAAGTTGCCCTCGACCTCATTCAAAAAAGAAGAGATGAGGTAGTAGTAATATCTACCGCATACCAACAAACAAGGGCAAGGAATTACAATAAAAGACTCGAAGAAAGAAACTTCTACAAGGGAGATTTGGTACTACGAAGGGTTATGGCCGACACAAAAGACCCAGCAGATGGAGCTCTAGGCCAAAATTAGGATGGTCCATTAGTTATAGCAAAAGTTCTGGCCAATGGCACGTACCGACTAACGAAACCTGATGGCAACCTAGTTCCGAAAACATGGAACTTAGTGCACCTCAGGCCCCATTTTGAATGACGTACACTACTTATGTAATAAAAATTGTATTTTTTTATGAAAAATAATAATACAATAAACTAGACATAGGGATAATAGACGACTTGAACCAGTATAAAACTCTCTTGGTGTTAATTTCTTTGGCATATCTTAATAGTCACACTGGATGTGGGGATAATAGATGGCCCAAACTAGCTATGAAAACAAAACTTCATAAAACGCAGCCCAACTTTTTCAGCCAAATAACTAAACTTGGCATAGGGATATTGGATGGCCCGAACTGGTATAAAAATCTCTCTTTATTAATTGTGATAACATGGCCACACTAGACGTAATTATATTAGACAGCCTGTACTAATACAAAAAAACCATGTTCTTGAATCGAGAAGGTTGTAAATACATGACCTGACTTCACAGTCAAACAACATTCCACCCCCAAAAGGCAGGGCGGACCGTGCTAAGTACAAGACATGGTTTAAACACCAAAAGCAACGTTCAGGAAGCATGAACTACACAGACAACAAATTCAAAGATGGCAAGACAGAAACTACTCATGGGATGCATAACAATTATCAAAACATATGTGATCCCCGAAATTACGTAAAGCTTGCCTGGTAAACATGAAAAAACAATGATTTCTATATTTACTTAGTCATGTTAATATTCACTGAATATTGTGCTTATATTTACACAACCCATGCTTCTACAAACACTATAAAAGTGCAAAAAAAATAAACAAGCTATAATAAAATGAAACAACATCAAAAATCTGAATCAAACTCAGAGGAAGAGTTGGTTATAATCCTTCTTCGGTGGTATGATTTGCGGGATGTCGGTGCTAGGCGTAGAGGAGAGCTATCCTTAAGTTGGAAAGTAGGAGATGGGTCATTCAATTCAGTGATAACAATGGATGAGGGACTGGGGGCAACACAACCATAAGCGATACGAGGAACGTAATTAGCACCGACCCAAGCATCACCATAGTCCAGCAGATCAAATCCATAATCCACACGATTGTATAGGAAGGTTAGATCAAGCCTTGGCCAAAAGCGAGTGATAACGTTAATTGCACACTTCACACCAATCTCTGCCATAACCCTTCTTACCGTCTCATTAAGAATCCGCTCCAACAAGGAAGCCCTATTTAACCCACTTTAAGAAGTAGCAACAACACTAAGGGGAGCGTAGGACTCTAATTTAAAATAATAATAATAATTCAAGGACATTTACACGTTCCGTTGCCGCTCTCCTGATCCGATCAAGCTCACCCAAAAGTTGATCTTTCGTTTTATCATTTGTTCTAGTATAAGATCCAAAAAGTTCCTGCACTGTGAAAATATAAGGCGAGATGCCACTACCGGCAGTTTCCAACCCTTTTTTATAATAATCTTTTAACTCGGCAAATTTGGCCATGTAATAATTATTCAATTCATTCTTCCATGTAAGGACGACGTTAGGGTCTACCCTGGGTGAGGGAGCAGAAGCGATACCAGGTTTTGAAACTGCACCTTGAGTTAAGGCAGTGGAAGGAACGTCCTCAATGCTAATTGGCCTTGCAATTTTCTCATCTAACTCTTCAACTTTTCATTCTAAGGCCTCAATTTAATTCGTATATACGACCCTGTATAAGCCTTCAGTGTCACTAAACAAACCTTCCAATTATGTCACCCTCGTCAAAGCAGAGCCGAGCTTCCCTTTAAGGGCAGCCATCTCCGAATTTCGATCAAAAGAAGCAGGCCAAAAATCAAACGAGCCCATACAAAGCAAAAATAAGGAGAAGCATAACTAAGTAAAGAACGTATAAGAAATTCACAAACTTTGCAAAGAAATCTTAATTTACATAATGTATGTACAACCCAAAGAAAGTATCCAATAATATAAAATTACAAAGTCATTCATAGTTATAAGTCCCTAAAATACTGCACTAAAAACACCTAAGGTACACTGGCTAGAGGCGGGATTGAACTGATGGGAATAGTTTTTCGAGGGCCATAGCATGCGCCTATCCAATGATCCATCTCTACGGCTACTTCAAAACATGCGACATGGTGTAGGAAGCTAAGATAAAGCATGGGGTAGAAATAAGTAAAGACTTCCTTGGCGTGCTGCAAGAAGATCTGCCCCATTTAACTTTTAACATTTTCTCGTCTAAGTTTTTCTGAGAAAGAGGCGTCTTATCCTAGCTTCATGCAAAGATTCCTCAAACTCATAAAAGTTGAGTATAGCTTTCTCCCTCGTGCTTTCTAAAGTTTCAATTAGCTAAGCCTTAGTTTTCTTGGTATTTCTGGCAAACCCACCAAAATACTTAAGGGCACTATACCTCCACCCTTCCCTTCATGGATGGGAAAGCACCTTTGGCTCCACTGTCTTCTTTCACTCATTTGCTAAAGAAGGATTCACAGCTGTAGGGGAGCAGGAAACAAATCCGAACTGGACCCCTATACCATTCTTCCTCGTTCGATAACTTTCTTTTCCTCAATCTGGCGGACGAGTTGAGCAAATAGATCTACTGTAGTCTTATTTAATTTCGTTGTCTCTGCGTGATAAACGACACGATAAAGTGCCTCATTGTCTTCTAAGTATTGATGTAAGTCCTCCAACTTTGATTCAGTTGTAGAAACCCTTTCGCGTAGCTTAACATTAAGTTGGCATTGACGGCTCAGTGCATCTTTTGCCTTTATAAGCTCTATATCAACCACCTTCGAATCTTTGTCAAGCTTGTCATTAGCTATTGTCAGACGGATATTTTCCTCTTATGAGGCCGCAATAGGAGTTGTCACTTCAATCTCAAATTTAGTCACACTCATGTTATTAGGGCCATGAACAATGAGGCAAAAGGAATGTTCCGTTCGAGGACTTCATTAAACTCAGATGAAAGCCTATGGGGACCAACCTAGTTAGTAGCAGTTAAAATTTCGACTCAAAGAAAACCAAAATGCACCACGTTAAAAATCAAAATAGACACATGTATTATTAACTACATCGTCATACGATAAATTCAACAAACCCATATACAAAAATGACAGATGTAAGAAGAACTCAATCCTTATGTAAATTTCTAAACATACGCCTAAACCATTCCAAATGAGGGCTATCAAGTGGGAAAGACCACATTCTAGGGTGTATTGTCATCAACGTGGTACAAAGTCACTAAGTATCTCCTTTTCTTTAACTACTTGATAAATTTGGAGAGCAACACTTGGTTTCATCCCTAAGTTTTGTAAAAGACTCATCTAATTCTTTCTCACACCTATGGATAGCCGAAGCACTAAGATCAAGACAATCTAGGGTTTGAGTTTTGAACATATCATCGCTTTCATTTAGAAGTTTAACAAACAAAACTTCTTTAGAAGACTAAAACAAACAAATAAACAAAAATGAAGATGACCCGGTCCTTCATAAGACAGTAACAAAATAAAGTAGCAATAAAGGAAACTTACCATGACAAAAAAGGTTTAACAAGCTAACTTTCATTGCATACTGAGGAAATCTTAAAATTCGCATACAAAAGGTTAAATATTTAAAAGTGGGGGTGAAGAGACCCCATGTTTCTTGGACATCTCAGTATCATCATGTACCCCAGTTTCCCTAGACGTTGCATCCTCGCTCGGCTGTCCAGAAACGGAAGGAGCGACGTTCTTTGCAGCAAGATCCTTGTTTCACTTGGTCCAACGATGGGCGAGAGCTTTGTAAATCCTACCCTGGTCCTATAGAAAGCTTAGATCAACTTCAGCACTAAACTGACGCTGAGATAAGCCATACATCTTATAGATCACACTGTAAGTTATCTCATTATGCTTCTTCTATGTCTATGCCAACACCTCGCCCTTCTCTTTCAGCATACAATCTTTTCTTCTAACTCACGACCCTTTGACGCTAAAGCCTCTTCGGCAGTCTTCGCTGCCCATTCCACCCTGACATAATATGCCTCAAAATCTTCTAACAAGGAAGCCTTGTTTAACCCACCTCGAGAAATAGCAACACCATCAAGGCGATCCTCGGACTCTAATTTAAAAAATATTCAAGGACATTTACACATTTCGTTGCCACTCTTCTGATCCGATCAATCTCACCCAAAAGTTGATCCTTCGTTTTATCAGTTGTTCTAATACAAGATCCACAAAGTTCCTGCACTGTGCAAATACAAGGTGAATAACCACTACCAGCAGTTTCCAACCCATTTTTATAATAATCTTTTAACTCAGCAAGTTTGGCCTCATAATAATTTTTCAATTCAGTCTTCCATGTAAGAACGACGTCAGGGTCTACCTTGGGTGAGGGAGCAGGAGCGGTACTGAGTTTTAAAACTGCACCTTGAGTTAAGGAAGTGGAAGGAACGTCCTCAACGCTAATTTGCCTTGCAATTTTCTCATCTAACTCTTTAACTTTGCTTTCTCAATTTCATTTGTATATTTAACCATGTATACGCCTTCAGCGTCCCTGAACAAACCTTTCAATTTTGCCACCCTAGTCAAAGCAGAGTTGAGCTTCCCTTCAAGGGCGGCCATCTCCGAATCTCGATTAAAAGAAGCAGGTTGAAAATTAAACGAGCCCATACAAAGCAAAATTAAGGGGACGTACAACTAAGTAAAGAACATACAAGAAATTCACAAACTTTGCAAAGAAATCTTAATTTACATAACTCATGTACAACCTAAAGAAAGTATCCAACAATATAAAATTACAATGTTTCATAGTTATAAGTCACTAAAATACTACACTAAAAACACCTAAGGAACATTGGCTATATGCGGGATTGAACTTTTGGGAATAGATTTTCGAGGGCCATAGCAAGCGCCTGCCCAATAATCCATTGGCTTCTCTACGGCTATTTCGAAACCCGCGACATGGCGTAGGAAGCTAAGATAAAGCATGGGGTAGAAATAAGTAAAGACTTCCTTGGTGCGCTGGAAGAAGATCTGCCCCATTTTACTTTTAACATTCTCTCGTCTAAGTCTTTCTAAAAAGGAGGCGATCTTATCCCAGCTTCATGCAAAGAATCCTCAAACTCATAAATCTTAAGTATAGCTTTCTCCCTCGTGCTTTCTAAAGTGTCAATTAGATAAGCCTTAGTTTTTTTGGTATTTCTGGCAAAACCTCAAAATACCTAAGGGCATCAGTCCTCCATCCTTCCCTCCACGGATAGGAAAGCACCTTTGGCTCCACTCTTTTCTTCCACTCATTTGCCAAAGAAGGATTCACACATGTAGGGGAGCAGGAAATAAATGCAAACTGGACCACTCTATCATTCTTCTTTCCTCAATCTGGTGGGCAAGTTGAGCAAATAGATCTTATAATCTTATTAATTTCGCTATCTCTGCTTGATAAATGACACCATAAAGTGCCTCACTGTCTTTTAGGGATTACCGCAAGTCCTCCAACTTCGATGTAGTTGCTGAAACCCCTTTGCATAGCTTAAAATGAAGTTGGTGTTGATGACTCAGTGCATCCTTTGCCTCCTTAAGCACCATACCAGCCACCTTCAAATCTTTCTTAAGCTTTTCATTAGCGATTGTCAGACGGATATTTTCCTCTTCTGAGGATGTAGTAGGATTTGTCACTTCAATCTTGAATTCGGGCACGCTCATGTTATTAGGGCAATGAATGATGGGGCAGAAGGAATGTTTGGTTCGAGGGCATCATTAAACTTGGATGAAAGCCTGTGGGAACCAACCTAGTGGGTAATGATTAAAAGTTCGACTCAAAGAAAATTGAAATGCATCACGTTAAAATCAAAATAGGAACATTTATTATTAACTACATCTTCATACGACAAATTCAACAAACCCATATACAAAAGTGACGGAAGTAAGCAAAATTCAATCCTTACGTGAATTTCTAAGCCTACACCTAAACCATTCCAAGTAAGTGCTATCAAGTGGGAAAGGCCACTTTCTAGGGTGTATTGCCATCAGCATGGTACAAAGTCACTAAGTGTCTCCTTTTTTTAACTACTTGATCAATCTTGGAGAGCAACACTTGGGTTAATGGACTCATCTAATTCTTTCTCACACATATGGATTGCCACAGCACTAAGATCAAGACGATCTAGGATTTGAGTTTTGAGCCTGTCCTCGCTTTCCATTAGAAGTTTGGCAAAGAAAACTTCTTCAAAAGACTAAAAAAACAAACAAAAAAACAATGAAGATGACCCGGTCATTCATAAGATAGTAACAAAATAAAGTAGCAATAAAGGAAATTTACCACGACAAAACAAGATTAACAAGCTAACTTTCATTGCGTACTGAGAAAATCTTTAAATTCGCATACAAAAGGTTAAATATTTAAATGAGGGGGGTGAAGAAACCCCATGTTCCTTGGACACCTCAGTATCATCATGTACCCACTTTCCCTGGATGTTGCATCCTCGCTCGGTTGTCCAGAAATGGAAGGAGCGGCGTTCTCAACATCAAGATCCTCATCCCACTTGGTCCAACGGTGGGCGAGAGCTTTGTCAATCCTACCCTGGTCCTATAGAAAGTTTAGATTAACTTCAGAACTAAACTAATTCTGAGATGAGCCATACATCTTATAGATCGAAATGTAAGTTATCTCATTATGCTTCTTCTGTGTTTATGTTGACACCTTGCCTTTTTCTTTCAGCACACAATCTTTTCTTCCAACTCACGACCCTTTGACATCAAAGCCTCTTCAGCAATCTCCGTTGCCCCTTTTTCCCTAACACAATATGCCTCAAAATCGTCCATAACTTGGCCTTCTCGAAAATGATTGAATTAAGACTTGCTTCAAGCTTGGCAACACGAGCCAAGGACATGGTTTGCTCTCCATCCCATCTCTTCAGAATCTTGTTTGTCAAAGCCCCAAGTAAAAAAAACTAAAACAGGTAAGGAACAAAAATATAAATAAAAAAGGGAGAGAAAATCTTACATAAGACCAAGACCTTTTTATCTCAACCATGAACTCAGAAGAGTGGAGTTCATGAAATGGAAGCTAAAGAAGAAAAGGGGAAGATGAAGTGATACCAGACAGATTATTCAATACATCCTTCCCTACCCTCTCGGAAAGATCGGTTATGGCGCTCTTGGGCAGAGGCAAGTACCAAATGCGAGGGTCAGGAAGGGACTGTATAGGATGAATGGGGAAAGCCGCTGAAGTAGAAGCGGGAAGAATCATTGGAGAAGGAAGAGGAGTAGATATGGCTAGCCACTTGGAAGTTTGGTCGGAATCCTTATCATCACCATGTCCCCACTTTTGAATATTCTTCTTTATCGATTTACTAGGCTCAAAAAATGCATCTATAAGGTCTTCATCCATCTTGCATGTACTTAAAAAATGTCAAGAATAGCAAAAGTTTTCATAAAGGTGAGAAACATAAAATAATAAATCCTTAATCGGTCTTTAGAAATTATACCCCTAGGCTCATCCAAAATTGGAGAAAACTTAAAAATAGAATGAAAGAACTTATGATTTGGACGTAGAAACCCATGCGTTACCAGCATCGGTTTAGTAAAAAAACATTTGTATTTTTCTCTCCACTATACCTAATTCTAGAATACAGTTCCTATAGGACTCACACAACTTGGTGGCATCATCAGAAAAAATATGATGAGTAAGAGGTGGATGAAAGGAAAGTGGAAAATTGTCAGAATTTGAAATGAAGAAATATAAATTAACCCATCTCTTAGTCTTACAGGGGACAGACGTTAGGCTTGCTTTCTTAGCTTAGGCAAAATGAAAACTGGCATCGCCCCTTATAGTGTTTTTCTTGATATCAAAGAAAAACTAGAGCTCCTCATAACTTGGAGCGTAACCATTCATCACATAGAGAATAGAGGTGGCAATCACAAGAGAGTATGAAAGGGGAGCGAGCTAGATAGAAGCAAGATCAATGATGGTCAGTCACTCGCGAAGGACCTGATTCGGGGGGAAATTGTAACAACCCGAATTTAAGCACTTTAAATATGAATATTTAATATATTTATAAATAATTAATTAATGGATTTTATAACCAAAATAAACCTCTTTTATATAATAACTAATCATGGTGAAGTTGTATTTGAATTTAGTTTACAAAAATAATTAGTTTGAAGAAAATTCGAAACTGTAATCGAAAATCAATTTTCAAAATTTTAACTTTCCATCGTCTAAAAGTTATCGGAGCAAGTTGTGTACACTAGAGTATATATCTACACACTTATATAATAACATATGTTATGGTTGGAAATAAAAATGTTAAAATTTATTTACTTAAGTTTAAATGTAAGTTTGTCTTTACTTTTCCTTTAAAAAAATATAAAAAAATGCAAAGATAACTTCAAATCATGTAAGAAGTGAAGTGGTGGAATGAAGGAGGGGGAGGTAATGGTATGCGTGTGGAATGGGTAAGGTAGGAGGGTAATGTGGCAATGTGATATAGAGGGTAAAGGACCAATGGGCAAAAGGATAATTTTCCTATCCCATTTTATATAAAAACAATTTTCGTTTTTTCCATTCTCATTTTCTTTTCATTCTTTCATTTTCAAAACGTTATTATCTTTCATTTTAAGCTTTTCTTATTTTCCATGGCTTCTTAATTCTAAAGTTAAAAACCCCTTCTTTTCCTTTTAAATCCCTTAAAAAAACTTAAAACCCTTCCTTTTATTCTCTATTTCACTTAGCTTCCAAAAAAAACCAAACCAAAACCACCTCTCAAAGCCAAGGCCAAGCCTAATATATCCTAGGCCAAACCAAAATCCACCTTCAGAGGTCCAAAATTCAAGTTTTTGAAAAAGAAAGTAGATTCGGGAGTTGGAGCTAGGTTGTAGTAGCTTTGATTTTTAGTCGTATGGATTTTGGTGGGTAAACTCACCTTTTTAACTAAAGTTTTAAACTTTATTTTGGTGATTAATAATTATTGCTTGTTGTTTAGTTTGGAAAGTAATGTTTGATTTGTGTTTATACATGTACATGACCATATGCGATGTTTGGTTATTCACTTGAAAGTATAGTTGAAATGTCAAGTGATGTTGATAGTGATGGTCTTTACTTTGTGAATATATGTTATTGCATTTGTATCAATGTATGAGCTTATGCTATAGATGTTGTATGCTAAAGGGAAAGTTAGCACTTGGATTTGCGTATGTTGTGACATCGAGACCCCATGTGTTTAAACTTGTTTACTTATTTTATTTTCTAGAAATATTTTATAAAGTTTTCAAAAACTTTACTTTTTTTCAAAACTTTATACAATGTTTATAAGTAATTTAATATGGAAGGAAAGAGTTTCTAAAAGTTATTTGATTTGTAAAACAAGTGTTAAGGTTATGGTATCCATAGCGATAGTCACTATGGATGTAGTTCGTAAAACGACCACTTTCTGTGTAAACTAAAAGAGTTTTCAGTTTAAGTATTTTTGGAAGTGTTTTCAAAACCATATTATAAGTATTAAAAAGGTTTAATTATTATTTATTAATTAAGGAAGGGTTTAATGATTATTTAATTAATTAATCAAGTAAAGGTGATTAGTACTTAATTATTAGTTAAGAAAGTAATTATTATTTATTAATTAAGTAAGGTTAATTATAATTAAGTAATTAAGCAAAGGTTAATTATAAATTACTAATTAAGTAAAGGTAATTAGTACTTAATTCTTAATTAAGAAAGGTAAATATTACTTATAAATTAAATAAGGTTAATTATAATTAAGTATAGGCAATTATTAATTAAGTAAAAGGTATAATTATTTAAATTAATTAAATAAGTTTTAAATATTAATTTATTCTTAATCAGGTAGGGTTTAATTATTACTTAATTATTAATTAAGTTAATATTTTATTATTATTAAATAAAAAGTTTAAACTTATTCCTAATTAATTAAAAGGGTTTTGATTATTAATTGTTTTATTTCCACGGGTCAGTTTGTTTAAAAGCAACTTTCTTTTACAAAGAATGGTTTAAACACAAGGGGTTTTCTTTATCTGTGCCATTATGTAGACAAATGAATATGATAAGATATGACAAACCGATAACACGTTTTATTGGAAGTAAGTTATCTTGCATTTAGCACTAAAAGCCGATGAGTAAACTTTCCTCTATCTATGAGATCTAGAACTTGATCTTCTAGGCAAGGGATAGAGAGGTCGAAATATCGGAAATATGATAAATATGAGAGAGTTAATTTTAATACATGGATCATGATAAATTAAGTATATGGAAAATACTTCATGGTATACCTAACATCGAATTCCAAGGTATGGAAACTCGTCTCTATCCAGAGAAGTAAGAATGTACATCGAGTCAAGGTTAGTTTTCTAACTTGTCTGACTACATTGTTAATCAATGGACAATAATATTTAAAATTGAAAAGTGTGGATAAGTATAGGATGTCTTATTTTTTATATGCAAACCTATATCCACGGCCCATTTTAAAATTGTCGAATGTTGGCTTGAAGAGACCGGAATCGGATGACATGAGTTATCCGAAAACCACTTCGAACCAACGTAAACGTTCAAATTAGGAAACATCTGGAAGATGTCGAAATCGAAGATCTTTGAAGTGCAAGGGTTACTTTCTACTAATCTCGAGGGTGATTCCAAAATGAAAGTAGTAAAAGTAGTGCCTTTGGTTTGTCTATATCCTGAACTACTTGTATGGATGAACGCTAGCATTGCATTATTGCATGAAGGGCAGTGTTAGCTCCTATCTCTGGTTTTAGTCATTCCTGTTGATAAGGCTACGTCCGGCATTTCAGCTTACGCACCGCCACCAAATAGATCATGGAATCCCACATGGATTCCAATACCCCAACGAGTCTCAGAATCACACATAGATTCCCATATCTCAATTTGATATTGGAATCACACCCGGATTCCCATACCCCAACGGGTCTCGGAATCACACATGGATCCCAACATCTCAATATATCACGAAACTCCTCCATAAAACCGTATATGGTTTTCAGAGTGGTAACGGGTTTGAGTCATCTCTTACGAGTACACTCTTTCGTTTCTCGGGGCTCCACAAAACCAAACACCGATTTCTGAAATGCTCAATACCGATTCTTTTAGAAATAATAAGACAATACATAAGAGCGGGGATCACCCCCTAACCGTTTAAGTGGATGTATCTCCTTATCATTTGTCCTGGAAGAACGAAACGAGTTTATATGTACAGTATAACACCACCGATGGTAACTGTAACATATAATCTCCGTGTTTCTCCTATATATTTCTAGAGTTAAAATCCTTCGGTGTTAAGTAGAGAATATTTCCCTACCACCAAAATTAAGAAGGATTACATATTTAGGCCAAGATTTGATAGTTGGTTATTTAACTATCAAATAAACAAACATTCCAAATAAAGATTATATTTCCCATAGATATCAATAAGCCTCTTTAAATAAATCATTTATTAATTTAATTTCACATTTCATATATTTGGAAATCACTTCCATATACTTATCTCAATGGGATAAGTATATTCACAAACCACTATATTTTCGATACTTAGAAAATATAACCATATACTTATCTCAATGGCATAAGTATATTCAAAAACCATTTCACTTTCAAAACTTAGAACATGAAAACTTCTAAAAACAGATGTGGAAAGTACCATTTCGTATCGACTATGGATCGCAGCTAACACAATGGTTACGTCGCTATCCCAACGAATCCAAAGTAAACTCTAGGCAATCCGTGCCCTCGAAATACGCCATGAATATCAACCATCTCTTTCCAGATTTTATTATCTTATAAATGTTTCCAAACCTATTTATAAAGTTTCTTTATAAATCTTCAATCTAATTATAAACATTCTTTATAAATCTCAAAACCCCATTTATAAAACTTCTTCTCTCATATATAAATCCTTTTATAAATATCCAAAACCATTTATAAACTCTTCCCATATTTAATTCAACTCATTAATAGACTCTTTAAGTCAATAAGGTCCTCTTGATAAACCATAAGTTATTCAAAATAGCTCTAAATAACAAATTACTATTTAAACATCCTTCTATTTCAATTTAATCAAATCTTATTTAAAATAATAACTTTAGAATCTATTTAATAATATATTAAATTAATTTCAAACACTATTATTATATTAATAAGTTAGCTTCAAAACAATAATAATATAATAACTATAAATTTTAAAATGTTATTAAAACAATAATTAATTAACCTTAAACTAATATTAATATAAAAATTAATTATCCTTTAAATATAATTAAATACTTTAAATCAATATAATTAATTAACTTTAATTAAAAATTAAAGTATTGTTAAATCATTTTAAATAAGTAATTAAATTAAAATTAAAACAGTTTTAAAATAATAACTAAATAACTTTAATATAATAATTAAACATTCATTAAGGAATAACCTTTAAGAATCATAGTATTAAAATAATTAAAAACATTATTAAAACAATTATAAATTATCTTTAAAATATTATTATTATTAAGTTATTACCTTTTTTTAATCTTATTACTAAATAATAATTATCTCTGAACCTTAAAATAAAAATAATTATTCCTAAAATAACTTTCAAACCAATAATTAACTTTTGAAATTCAAAGGAGGCTTAATGATCACCATGGTACTTAAACAAGCTACCATATTATTCAATTAACTTTTCAAGTTAATAACAGATATTTACATAATCCATGACTACATAAAAATATCCAACACTTAACCATCATTAGTTAATATGTCACAAATTCAAAGTGGCATATCATTTACGATATATAATCAAACGTCCAAAACTATAAAATAGCAGAACGGGGATTTATTCTGCTAATTAAATGTCAAATTTATTTAATTAGTGGAATGGTGTTTTATTCCACGAAATAGATGTCCATTTACCATATTCGATCCAATTTAACTCAACAATAATTTATTTGGCCAAATAAACATGCGTAATTAAGGTATATAAATTTAAACGTCGGTATTAATTAAAATAACGTAATTTGAATCATGTCCGTTCTCACATGTCATAAATTTTAAACATCCCAAACCTACCAATAAATTTCACTATGACGTTATACACACTGACATGAGTCCAACGCAAAATTCTATAAGTTAATCAGATCTAAATATATAAATTTCTAAAGTTTTAAGCATTATACTAAAATATATATTAAAATAACCAATTCCACATCAACCAAAAATGGGCCTAGCCCAAACGAAATCACCACTTTAAGCTGTAGCCCCTTCTTCCTCTATTCAGATAAACTACTGAAGCCACCACTTAAACATGCTCAAAGAACATGCACGTGGATACGTATACACATGCACACCTCAACGGCCACCCACCATTCACCTCCGCCCATCCACAAACCTAGAATCTTAAACTCGAACGACTGCAACGATCACCGTTAACACCAGTCGAGCCAAGCAATTTTGACTCATCTGACACGCGCACATAAGTGATCACCCTCTGTTCAAACCTCGATCGCCGCCGCCCTAGTCCATATCGGCCTCGCCGCCTCTATCATCCTGACCCTCACCTCTGGCGCCACCTTCCAGCCAACCTCGACCCCATTCGACGACATCTACCACCCTCAGATCGCGAATAACCAAGCACCTTCTCAAATGGACCCAAACACAAAAATGAGCTCTAACCATCACCTTACTCCTCCTGAAACCCCTCAACCATCGCCAACGTCTCTCCTATGGCCCGAGGTTCCTCCAACCACGACCACTTGACCCATCATTAGCAAACTTGCCGGAATTTCAAGTTAAACCCAGTTCCGTTAAACTTACTCCCAAACACAAATTCCAATCTTGAAAATCACCTGGATACCATTAAAAATCATGAATCGAAGTGATAAACAAGATTATACAATCCATTTGTCAAATTAAAATTGTTCAAATATTCATTTTTATAACCTGCTTACTGTAATAATCCCATTCCTGTCGTCACAGTTGACAAAACATTGAACGGATAAATTTTAAAATAACTATGAACGTAAATGAACATCTTTGAAGTTGACGGCTCGAGCTAATATCAAGTGGTTATGAGTTATTGATTTTTAAACTTTGGGATGGTGTATGTTTGAGTTTATAAACCAAAACAGAGAAGATAAAATAAAAGCCTGTAAGTGATTATTTACATAAATACAATGTTTAACGGTAAGTATGCTCTTAAATCAACCACTAGAATTTGTAAACTCACCTTCCATACTTAAGGTTTTTAAACCTTGAGAAGCTTTGAAAAGATCAGATTTTTTCTTTCTTCTTTTTCCTTTAAGATTTCCCTTTTCAAATATAATGAGTATGGTATAACCAGTAGTGTATAAGTATATAGATATATGAAATGTATTATATATATATAAAAAAAAACAAAAAATATCTTACTACATCATTTCATTATGTGCCTAAGTACATACATAGAAGCTCATGTTGGGTTAAAAGAAGATTCAAGTATTAATAGCTTTAAATGTTAAGTACTTTGTGTTTTATGCATAAATTATTATTATTATCATTATTATTATTATTTCATAACAAGTTACATCCTTAAGTATATATAAATAACAAAACTCTAATTTATTTGTAAATTTATTCATACGAGTATACAATAATGTTCACACATTTTACTGAAAAAAATTTGGTTGACGGAAAGTCGAAAAATTCGGAAAATGAATTCCGATCACATTTTTTATTTTTCTTCGAACTAATTACTTTTGCAAACAAATTTTTGAAAACTAATTCACCATCTCTAGTTATTATTCCAAAGATTTTTTATTTTATTTACAAAATCTATTATCTGAATATTTAAATTAATCACTGACAAATCAAAGTACTGAAATTTTTAAGTTATTACACGAGGGATGATCATGTTCGGTACTATCTAGGAAGGAGTTGGCCGGTCCTTTGTTGGCGGGGGTGCAAGGTGTTCTTATTGACCTTGGTACATTTTATCTCGAGGTGTACTATGACAGGCGATACCCCAGTAGCCTTGTCATTGATGGAATCTATTTTCTATAAGTGTCTTATGGACTTAGTTGTACGCAAATATGTTGGAATGTAAGATGCAAGCATTTAAGCTATGTTCAATATTTAATTTAAACCCTAGACATTATTATAATATCACTTTATTTTCTATTGAAAATTTTTCGGGTATCTTAAGGTAAAAACCCATTTATGTTTATGTGTGGCGAGGTCTTACCAGATACCTTTATTTTAAAAGGGTTTTATAAGTATAATAATTCAGTTGTTTGAAGTTTACTCACACCAAACCCATGTCTGACCCAGAGTTTTTATTTCTTTACCTAATACTCCTGGGCACTTAAATTTGTATGAGTAGCCAAGTAGTCCAGGTTTCGACGGATGCATTTTGGAGGAACATAGAGCAGGAGGCTTCGACGTTATCTATTTTATTTCCGCTGTGTATATATATTATGTATCTACATTGTGGGGGTAGGCAGTATAACTGTCCTAGCTGAAGTTGGTATTTGTGTAACTATGATATTCATTTTGGGAATGATGTTATTTTTTATTATATATGATTTCCTCGCATTGTGAGATTTTGTGTTTCTCTCTTCTTGTCCTTTCTTTTCTTTTTACCCCAAAGGCTTATCTTTCAAATACCTAGATGATCAGCACATGAATACCATAGATGTATTAAGTATCATCTTTAGGAGTAAGAAAGGCGGATCATTACAAGTAGTATCAGAGCTTTGGTTGAACGAGCACCTAGGGCTTGGTTGGGGTCGACTCATTAGAGATAGCATTGGTAATACCCCAAAATGAGCTTAGTCTATAAAAGCGCATAGTTGTAATTTATATGTATGTATGCATGTATGCATGCATGCATGCATGTATGTATATTTGAATTATTTCGATCAGCTTTGGTATGTTTGATTTAGTACCGTTTTCCTTTGATTATCTCATCTACGTATTCTAAAATTATCTTACTATATCCAAGTAGTAAGAATGAGTAATAGGGCAAGACAAGGCAGAGGAGCTAGTAGCACCACGACTAATATTGCCGTGCCCTGAATATTGGAAGAGTTGGAGTACTTGAAGAGACGGTACCTGTGCAGCCCCATGTGAACTTTGCAGCTCTATGTAAAGATTATACTAATCTAGGAGGAAAGCCATTTAAGGGCATGGAATCCATGATCGAAGTCCAAGTTTGGCTTCGTTCTTGTTAGAAAATTTTTAATGGGTTGGATACTTCAGATGAGCAGAAGCGTTTCTTAGCATCTTAGTAGTTGCAAGATGGAGCGACAGCATGATGGGACTCTGTTACAGCAAATGATTCAGATGTTGATTTTTCTTGGGCTAGATTTAAGGGGTTTTTGAAGACCAATTCATGCCCGCTGTAGGAAAGACCTATATGTATAAGAGTTTCTTAGATCTTAAGCAAGGATATTTGTCGGTAGTTGAATATGAAACCAAGTTTAATGTGCTATCATGATTTGTTCCAGAGTTGATTGACACCCCTCTTAATAGGAATGAGATGTTTGTGATGGCAATGAGGGAAGGATTTCAGAAGAAGATGAACGCCCATCTGAAGGGATCTTTTGTGGATTTGGTAGATATGGCTTTGAGGTATGAAGTTCTTGTGAAGTAGAAACCGACGACAACACCAAGCAACAATAACAGTAACCCGAACAAGAGGAAGTTAACCATTCAAGGAAGAAGTGGTGGAAAGGAAAGCTAGGTAGAAGGGCACAGGAAGATCGTTTCAAGGATTATGTTTGTAATACCTATAATCAGAAGGGTCATATTGAAAAATTCTTTATGAGTTCTGGAGCTCATAAGCGACAAGTAGGATCTATTACTCTGATGGTTCAAAAGACACTTTGTTACAACTGTAAGCAACCGGGGTATATGGTGAAGGATTGCCCATTAATGAAGAAGGGACAACAGGTCAAGGTGTATGCTATCAAGGATGAATCATCGACCTCAAAAAATGTTAAAGGGAAGGGAGTTCTTGAAGATACTCTAATGATTAATGGAATCTTTATTCGAGTATTATTTGATACCTGGGCTTCCCATATTTTTATTTCTTTAGAATCGGTAGAAATTTGCAACTTTCTCCTTGTAAAAACCCTCGTTTGTGTGTTTAACCTCATAGGTGGAGTAAAAAATATATGCATGATTTATGGGAATGTGCAAATTACTTACCTTACCCACCATTTTTCATGTGACTCATATATTGTTTTTATTTTAATGGGTTTGATGTTACACTTGGTATGGATTGGTTATCGGAGAATGAAACTATCTTAGATTGTGTTGGGAGGACGATATCTTTGAAAGCCAAATTTGGAAAATTTGTTAAAGTATCGTGTGAGGAGCCAGACAAACAGATGAGCAGTTTTCTTTATGCCTTAGAATCGTCCCAAGAAGAGTTAGGGTCTAAATGAATCATTGAGGATTTTCATGATGTTTTTGTACCAGTTAGCAGTCAATCTTCATAACGGGAGACTGAGTTTCGTATAGACTTGATTCCCGGTTCGAGACCTATGATTCAACCTATTTGTAAAATGGCCCTGAGAGAGAAGAAGGAGTTCAGGGATCAAACCGATGAATTGTTGAGAAGATGTTAGATTAGAACGAGTTGTTCAAGTTGTGGAGTATTCTAAATAGCATGGTGTTCGAGACCTATGATTCAACAATTGGGAACAAGTATCCCTTAACCCGTATAGACAACCTATTTGACCAACTTCATGGTGCTCGAGTATATTCCCAAATGGACCTTGCCATAGGATTTCACTGATTAAGGGTAGCGGAGGATAGTATTCCCCTTACAGCATTTAGGGGGTCTGATTTTTTCTTTGGGTTGTTGGCCCTGCCTTTTGGGCTAACCAATACACCCGCTTATTTTGTAGATCTTATGAATTGCATTTTTCGGAATGTGCTTAATAAATTTATCTTGGTTTTCATAGATGATATCCTTATTTACTCTATGACCGAGGAAGGACACAAAAACCATTTAGAAGTGGTGTTACAAACGCTATGGGATCACATTCTAAAGGAAAAATATTCTAAATGTCATTTTTAGCAGTCGGAAGTAAGGTTCCTCAGACATGTTGTGTCGAGGGATGGCATCTCAGTTGACCCAACAAAGGTAGTGGTTGTTCAAGAATGGAAGATGCCGCAGACTCCTATAGAAGTTCAAAGTTTCTTAGACATGGCCGGATTTTATAGGAGATTCATCCAGGACTACTCCAAGATCGCCTCGCACCTAACTAAGTTAACGAAGAAGGATGAGAAGTTTGTTTGGACACCAAAGTGTAAAAGAGTGTTTGTTGAATTGAATAAGAGGTTGACCAATGGTCCGGTTTTAGCTCTTTCGGATGGAGGGGAAGGGTTGAATGTGTATACCGATGCTTGTAGAGTAGGTATGGGTGCAGTTCTAATGCAGTACGAGAGAGTCATTGCTTATTTTAGCAGGCAGCTGAAGCCTCATGGGAATAATTATGCAACACATGATTTGGAGTTTTTACCTATTATATTTGCACTAAAGATGTGAAGGCATTACTTGTCGGGTGAAAAGTTAGAGCTCTTCACAGATCACAAGTCCTTGAAGTATCCTGTCATACAAAAGGATCTAAATATGAGGCAGCAGCGACGGTTGGAATTTTTGGCGGCCTATGACTTGGATATCCTATGTACGTCGGGAAAGGAAAATGTGGTAGCGGATGTTTTGAGCGAGAATGCAGTCTTGGTTCTTTTGGAAGTTACTACGACTCTACTGGAAAGGATTACAAGCAAACAAAGGGATGATAATCTTCTAGTAGAATTTGTGCAAGGAATTGAAGAAGGTCGAAGTTCGGGTTTTGAGATCGATAGCCGTGGAATTTTGCAGATGAATGGAAAGTTATGCGTTCTGGAGGTTGATGGTCTTAGACAAGAAGTTTAGGTGGAATGTCATAAATCTAAGTTGAGTATCCACCCTAAAGTTAATAAGATGTACCGGGATATGAAGCGAGTATTTTGGTGGCCCGAGATGAAGAGGGATATCTCTATCTCTATGACCAGATGTGCGAACTGCCAGCAAATCAAGGGTGACCACCAAAGAACTGCTGGGTTAGTACAACCACTGCAGATCCTGAAATGGAAATGGGAGCAAGTATCAGTGGATTTTGTTGATGGTTTTCCCAGATCGAGGAAAGGAAATGAAGGTGTTTGGACCGTTGTGGGTTGGCTAACCAATAGTGCTTATTTTATTTCAGCAAAGCCGGTGACGACTGTATAAACATTGGTAGAGAATTATATGAGAGAGATAGTTCGACTGCATGGAGTTCCTGTTAGCAATGTAAGTGACTGAGATCCGATCTTTACCAGTCAGTTTTGGGAGGCATTACAAGCAGCTTTAGGAACAAAGAAAAGTTTGAGCACGGCCTACAATCCTCAAACAGATAGTCAAACAGAAAGGGTGAACCTAATCTTGGTAGATTTGTTGAGGTCATGTATCTTGGACTTTAGGGATCGTGGGAAGATCATTTGCACCTGGTGGAATTCTCATACAACAACAGCTATCAAGCAAGCATTGGCATGGCACCCTATGAAGCTCTGCATGGATGTCCATGCAAGTCACCAGCATGTTGGGAAAAGACCAAGATCGGATAATGCTCGGACGTGATATGATTTGGGAAGCTATGGAGAAGGTTGCGGTGATCACGAGGAGGATGAAAGAAGCTCAAGATCGATATAAAATCTATGCTGATTAGGGCGAAGAGATTTGGAATTTGCAGTTAGAGATTTTGTGTTTGTTAAGATTTCATTGATTAGTGGATTTGTTCGATTTGGGAGAGCTAGAAAGTTGGCGCCAAGGTATGTTGGACCTTTTCAAATTCTTGAGAGGATTGGTCTCTTGCTTATAGAGTTGAGTTGTCACAAAAATTGTCGAGAGTTCATAATGTATTTCATGTATCACGTTTGAGGAAATATGTGCATGACCCTTGTCGATTGTGGAGCCATCTGTTCAAGAAGATTTAGAGGTGGAACCAAACCTGACCGTGATAAGGCATCCAGTTTGCATCGTGGATCGGTGAGAAGAAATTGTGTCATAAAGTCGTAAGGTTGGTTTAGGTTCGGTGGAGTGAAGATCCTAGAGTCTGCACTTGGGAGACAGAAGATAGCATAAGGGAAGCTTATCCCGAGTTGAGGCTAAAATAATTGTTTGCTTGTTACATGGATTGTGCACACACTTTTTATGATGTACTTATTTAGGATGTATCTTCTGTATGTGTTTCACCATGTATGATATATGCCCTTTGAGTTATTAAGAGTTATCTTTTTGTGTGTTAATTTTGGGACGAAATTATTTTTAGAGGGGAGAATGTAACGAGTCAAAATTTAATCACTTTAAATATGAATATTTAATATATTTATAAATAATTAATTAATGGATTTTATAAACCAAATAAACCTATTTTAGATAATAACTAATGATGGTGAAGTTGTTTTGGAATTTGGTTTACAAAAATAATTAGTTCGAAAAATAATCGAAAATGTGACCGAAAATCATTTTTCGGATTTTCAACTTTTCATCGTCTAAAAGTTACCGAAACAAGTTGTGTATGCTAGAGTATATATATACACACTTATATAATAACATATGTTAGAGTTAGAGATAAACATGTTAAAATTTATTTACTTAAGTTCAAAGTTAAGTTCGACTTGTCTTTTCCTTCAAAAAAAATAAAAGAAAATGAAAAGGTGACTTCGCATCATGTAAGAAGTGAAGTGATGGAATGAAGGAGGGGGAGGTGATGGCATGCGTGCGGAATAGGTAATGTGGGAGGATGATGTGGCAATGTGATATGGAGGGTAAAGGATCAAAGGGCAAAAGGGTAATTTTCCTGTCCCATTTTGTATAAAAACAATTTTCTTTTTTTCCATTCTTATATTCATTTCATTCTCTCATTTTCAAAACTTTAATATCTTCCATTTCAAGCTCTTCTTATTTTCCATGACTTCTTAAATTTTTCAAAAGTTAGAAAACCCTTCTTTTCCTTTTAAGTCCCTTAAAAAAACTACTTAAACCCCTTCCTTTTGTTCTCTATTTCACTTAGCTTCCAAAAAACCAAACCCAAACCACCTCTTAAAGCCAAGGCCGAGCCCAATATACCCTATGCCAAACCAAAAATCCACCTTCCTAGATCCAAATGTCAAGTTTTGGAAAAAGAAAGTAGATCTGGGGGTGGAGCTAGGTTATAGTAGCTTTGATTTTAAGTCGTCTGGATTTTGGTGAACAAAGCTCACCTTTTTAATCAAAGTTTTAAGCTTTGTTTTAGTGATAATAATTGTTGCATGTTGTTTAGTTTGGAAGTGATGGTTGAGTTGTGTTTATACATGTACATGACTATATGTGATGTTTGGTTATGGACTTGAAAGTATAGTTGAAATGTTAAGTGATGTTGAAAGTGATGATCTTTACTTTGTGAATGGATGTTATTGCATTTTTATCAATGTATGAGCTTATGTTATAGATGTTTTATACTAAAGGGAAAGTTAGCTCTAGGATTTACGTATGTTGTGACATCGAGATCCCGTGTGTTTAAACTTGTTTGCTTAGTTTATTTTTTAGAAATGTTTTATAAAGTTTTCAAAAACTTTACTTTTGTTTCCAAAACTTTATAAAAAAATTATAAAGTAATTTAATATGGAAGAAAGGGTTTTTTAAAGTTACTTCGATTTGTAAAACATGTTTTAGGGTTATGGTATCCACATCGATAGTCGCTATGGATGCAGTTCGTAAAACATCCACTTTTTGTGTAAACTAAAAGAGTTTTCACTTTAAGTATTTTTGAATGAGTATTTAAAACCATATTATATTAAAAAGGTTTAATTATTATTTATTAATTAAGCAATCATTTAATGATTATTTATTTAATTATTTAATGGTAATTAGTACTTAATTATTAATTAAGAAAGGTAATTATTATTTATTAACTAAGTAGGTTAATTATAATTAGGTAATTAAGCAAAGGTTAATTATAAATTACGAATTAAGTAAATATAATTAGTACTTAATTATTAATTAAGAAAATTAATTATGATTTATAAATTAAGTAAGGTTAATTATAATTAAGTAATTAATTAAAGGTAAATTATTAATTAAGTAAAGGTAACATATTAATTAAGCAAAGGTATAATTATTTAAATTAGTTATTAATTAAATAAGGTTTAATTATTAGTTTATTATTAATCAGGTAGGGTTTAGTTATTACTGAATTATTAATTAAGTTAAGTTTAATTATTATTAAATAAAAAGTTTAAAATTATTATTAATTAATTAAATTAAGGTTTTTAACTTTTAATTGCTTTATTTCCAAGGATCAATTTGCCTAAAAGTAACTTTCTTTTACAAAGAATGGTTTAAATACAAGGAATTTTTTTGTCTATGCTATTATGTAAACAAACAAATATCATAAGTTAGGATAAACCAGTGACACTTTTTATTAGAAGTAAGTTGTCTTGCTTTAAGCACTAAAATCTGATGAGTAAATTTCCTTTATCCGTGAGATCTAGAACTTGATTTTCTAGGCCAAGGATAGAGAAGTTGAAATGCCGAAAACGTGATAAATATGAGAGAGTTAATTTCGATAAATGGGTCATGATAAATTAAGTATATGGAAGATACTTCATGGTATACTTAACACTAAATTTCGAGGTATGGAAAATCGTCTCTATCCCGAGAAGTAAGAATGTACGTCGAGTCAAGATTAGTTTTCTAAGTTGTCCGACTTCATTGTTAATCAAGGGATTGTACCGTTTGAAATCAAAATGTGGGTATAAGTATAGGATGTCTTATTTTTCATATGCAAACCTATACATATTCCAGATAGTGGATTTATCTACCGTCGATAACTTGGCCCATTTTTAAATTATCGAATGTTGGTTCGAAGAGATTGAGATTGGATGGCATGAATTATCAGAAAACCACTTTGAACCAACGTAAGCGTTCAAAGTGGAAACATTTGGAAGATGATGAAATCGAAGATGAAGATCTTTGAAATGCAAGGGCCACTTGCTACTAATCCTGAGGGTGATTACAAAAAGGAGTGGTAGAAGTAGTGCCTTAAGTTGGTGCATATCCTAAACAACTTGTACGGACGAACGCTAGCATTGCATTGTCTCCTAGAGGTTAGCAATCCAAGTGGGATTGCTATATGACAAGGTAAAACGTAGCTTCAAGCCTCATAACCAGAAATGACTAAACAAGGGAGATGTGGCAAGGCTATGCAGGTTGCACCCATTAGGGTATGTTCATCCTTGATCTAGATCGATATTATTATTTTTTGATGTTTGCTTTGGGGCCCAGTATGTTGTTGATCACAACTGAGGGATGATCTTATTTGATACTATCCAAGAAGGGGTAGGCCGGTCCTGTGTTGGCGGGTGCAAGATGTTCTTATTGACTTTGGTACATTTTATCTAGAGGTGTACTTTAATAGGCGGTACCCCAGTAGCTTTTTCATTAACGGAATCCATTTTCCAATTAGTACCTTACGGACTAAGTTGTACCTAAATATGTTGGAATGTGAGATGCAAGCATTCAGCTATGTTCAATATTTACGATAAACCCTAGACGTTACTATAATATCACTGGATTTTCAATAGTAATGTTTTTGGTTATCGTAAGGTTAAAACACGTTCGTGTTTATGTGCAGTGAGGTCTTACGATATACCTTTATTTTCAAAGGGTTTTATAAGTATACTAATTCAGTTGTTTGGAGTTTATTGACACCAGAGCCATGTTTGACCAAATTTTTTTCTTTCTTTCCCAAAAACTCTTGGGTGCTCAAATTTATATGAGTAGCCAAGTAGTCCAAGTTCGGGCGGATTCATTTGGGAGGAGCATGGTGCAGGAGGCATCGATGTTATCTAGTTATCTATTTTATTTTTGTTTTGTTTGTGTATGTATATTATGCATCAGCATTGTAGGGGCAAGCAGTTATAAGTGTCCCTGGCTGAAGTTGGTATTTGTGTAACTCTGATATTCATTTTGGGAATGAGTTATGCTCTATTATATATGATTTCCTTGCATTGTGAGATTCTATGTTTCTCTCTTCTTGTCTTTTCTTTTCTTTTTACCTCAACAGCTTGTCTTTCAGACACCTGGATTATCGGTACATGAATACCCTGGATGTATTAAGTTTCATCTTTAGGAGTAAGAAAGGTAGATCATTTCAAAGATAGATCTGCATCGTATATGTTCAGGAGTTAGAGAGGTAAACCTATATAGGGGAGTGTGAATACGTTCTTGATGTTCAGGAACCCTAACCTCGTAACCTATGAACCCAAATTGATTTAAAAGACCCTCAAAATCTTTCAGACGAGTTATCTTAGAAGGCAAAGATAAAGAGGAAGAAGAATTGACCATTTCAAAATCACAAGGATAGTTGTGGAAAACTACTAAAATTAAGAGGTCTACAAAAGAACAAAATCTTTACTTCGATTTGAAAGAGAATCTGAACTTGGGAAACGAATCGATTTAACTAATAAAGATTTTCTCGTCTCTTTCTTTCTCTTTTCTTTTGCAATAACAAAGGGAAGTAAAATAACAAGAAGAAGTGGAGAAAAATATATATGTACCTTACATGAATTTTTTGCCCCATAATTGAAATGATGAAAAAAATTTGAAGCATCGATCGTTCGGTTAAACGACAAGAATAATGAGCACAATGATCAAGATAGATTTACCTGGTAAATGAAGAGATTGATATTATAGCTTTTTAGATGGCCAACCAATAGGAAAGTGAAACGTATGCAAAAGCATTAAATGCGAAAGGCTACTAAGACTTTTTCCCTTTTTGAAAAAAAGAAAGCAATAGGCAGAAGTGATGAGGTGCGGAGAGCGAATTTAAACGAAAACAAGTCCACATCAATCTATGATTGCTAAAGACATAGAGGGCATGTGTTACACCCATATTTCCCAAACCATGTTGAAGGTGAGATGACGGAAGCCCCAAACCCAAAGAATTGCTCTTACAATAAAAGTTAGACTATAAGGAAAGGAGGCAAGGAATAAGGCAAAGTTCAAGGAATACTACGCCCAAAAATCTTAAGTCAACGATAAAGACTCAAAGTCTACACCAATCTCCCAATTTTGGCATTACATTATGATATTGAGCTTGAAAACCTGAAGTGGTTACAAGGTGCAGAAAAAGGTTTTCAACCTTAATAATCCGTTCGGCAACATAGCTCTCTAGCCTGCACCATGATCTTACGTCGACATACACCACTATAGGGATGTGCTGCCATCACTATCTGACTCCAAAATGACAAAACTGTGCAGCAATTTTGTTAACCCACCTTTTGGCAATGCAGTACACAGGCGGATTTAACCCAACAGACTTCACAATTAATAAGGCCGATGAGTTCAGAGCGACGGTTGTAGGACCCAAAGGTAAAGTACAAATGGTTATACGAAGCAAGAGTTGGATGAAGTTGGTAGATAAACGATGTAGGGTGCTTGAAATATGGATGTTAGCTTGGAACCCAAGGGATCCGCATGGCATATGAGGGATCAGCATAGCTTGGTAGCATAGGAGGGATGATGCAGCTCAGGCCAGAGGTGAAGGTTTTAATCGCACACGACTTAAGGATTTAAGTCGCACACGACTTAACAAAGAAGATATAGGTCGCTCACGACCTAACGAAGCGGATCTAAGTCGTCAACGACTTAACTCAAGCGGGTCACGACTTAAGGAAATTGACATAAGTCGTCTACGACCTAAGGGAGCGCCACAAGATAACAAAGTAGTAGCACGTGTTGAAGGCCTAGGTCGGCTACGACTTAAAGGAAAGGTTCTGAGTCGTCCACGACTTAGCTGGAAACCAGAGGGAGAAGTTATGTTTAATTCACGACCTAACAAAGCGGCTATAAGTCGGAAACGGATTAACGAAGCTGAAGGTATAAGTCGTCCACGACTTAACAAAAAGCAAGAAGAAGAAGAAGGTTATGACTTAATTGAGTCGTTGAATGCTAAGTCGTAAGTCGGGAAGTTGCATTCGCTTTAGGTCGTTTGTTGACGAGTCGTAAGTCGTGGCAAAGTTAACTCGTGAAGTTGTTAAGTCGTTTGTCTTTAGGTCGCTACCGACTTATGTGTACCTATAAATGTTGTGACGTTGTTCTTGAGTCATGTACTTTGGTGTGTTGATTTTCTTAAGTCGCTGAAGGGATAAGTCGTAACTCGCGTAGTGTTGAGTCGCCATGTTTTTAAGTCGTGTGTTCTTTAAGTCGACATGAATGCTAAGTCGACTGATCTGGTGGAGCTATTAAGTCGTTACCAACTTATAATAAGTCGTAGGTCGCATTTATTTTTAAGTCGTGTACTGGGTAAGTCATGAGTCGGAGGCTATAAGTCGGAAACGACTTAAGTGTTGTAATTTTTTTGTTTTTTTCATGTGTTGTAACTTCTATAAATAGGCCGGTGGTGCCATTTGTAATAGTTTAGTTGATTTGAAATAAAACTCTTGTTTTGTTAGCTTTATGCTTTCACCCAATTGGTAGTCGAGTGTAATCTCCTATCTCCACTCTCGGATAATCGAGTGCGCTCGATTCAACGACAGCTGAAGCCGATTCACGGAATCTAGCGCGCTAGATCAACGTGTGAAGAATCGCAGATCTTTGAACCCGGTATCGTGCGCGATCAACGAGTTCGGGATAGCTAGAATTCGGTATCTTCGGATCAACGAATTTGGGCATTTCAGTATCTTCCAATCCATCGATTGCTACTCTCAACGATCGACATTGTTTTTGATTAATCTGCTGCGTCAGTTTGGTATCAGAGCAAGTTTTAGCCAATCATAGCTAAATCGAGTCTTGGAGCCAAGTCTTTTGAAGAATTTTGAAGTTGAAGTGATAGCCGAGCTTGAAGTGAGAAGCCGAGCTAAGTAGAAGTATTGGAGATCAAATTTGCCTCAATTGGAGAAGTTGTGTTCATCGTGTTCATCGCGAAGTTGCAACAAAGTGGGAGTTTTCGATCCATTTCATTTTGGATCTAAGTTTGAATTGTGTTTGAATTTTGAAGTGTGAAGAGTAAATCCATCATTTGGTATCATTTTGAATCATGCCGCCAAGGAGAGCTAATCGTCACCAAAACGTTGAAGCATTGTATCGAAGAGAAGAAGCTGATGAGATGGAGCAAAGAATCAATGAAAACTTTAGTGAAAAGCTTAACGAAGGAATTGGACGATTAGAGAAGATGATGTTAGAGATAAATCAGAATCGGAGAAGGGTATCACCTGAATCTAACCATGGAGGAAGTAGAGTCTCACCACAATCCAATCGAGAAATAAGTGTTGATGATGATCAAAGACGTGGGAGGAATGTGAATGATCGAGAACGGAGGAATGTAGATAGAAGGGATGATGGTGGAAGACGCGAAGGGAGTAGAGATGTTGGTGGTCAGGATCGACATCGATATACATCTGATTTTGAAGAGGAGTATGATGGTGGTAGTGTTCATGGACGAGGACGTGGACGAGGAAGGAATCAGTCGGAGTATGATCACAAGTGGGAATCTGGGATGAAGACTGAAATTCCTGAATTCAAAGGTGGTATGCAAGCGGAGGAGTTTTTAGATTGGGTGGCTAATGTTGAAGAGATTTTTGACTTCAAAGAAGTTCCAGAACATCGTAGAGTGAAGTTGGTTGCTATGAGGTTGAGGGGTAGAGCTTTGGCATGGTGGCAGCAAACCAAACTTACATGTGAACCGATGGGGAAGTCAAAAGTTGAGTCTTGGGAGAAGATGAAGAAATTGATGAAAGCAACGTTCTTACCTTACAATTATCAATCTTTGATGTATCAACGTTTGCAGAATTTAAGGCAGGGCACAAAGAATGTTAATGATTACGCGGATGAATTTTATCAGCTTATTGCGAGGAATGATATTATGGAAACGGAAGAACAACTGACGTCTATATTTGTTGGAGGGTTGCGGATGCAGATTCAGGATATGGTTAACATGTTTGATCCTAGATCTGTAGCGGAAGCACACCAGAAAGCGTTAGCCTGGGAGAAACAGGGAAGACGAGGAGGTGGTATGTTTACAAATTCCAACAATCCAGTGAAGGGTGTTAGTGGGAGTTCTAATGTTTCAAAAGCTGTTGCGAAACCAGTTGTGAATGAGGTTGGGAAGGCGAAGGTCAATAATGGTTTCAAGTGTTATAATTGCCAGGAAATGGGCCACAAAAGTAGCGAATGTCCAAAGCCGAAGAAGAGAGCTATGATAGCGGAGGTCGAGGATGAGGATGAAGAAGCTGAATGTTCCAATTCACCACCTGATGAGGAGGAAGAAGAAGTGTCGGGAGACGAAGGTTATAATCTAATGATGAAGAGGTCCTGTTTAACACCAAAGCAAGAGGAGGATTGTAGTTGGTTAAGGAGCAATATTTTTCAGTCAACATGTACCATTCTAGGGAAGGTTTGCAAATTTGTTATTGATGCTGGAAGCTGTGATAATATAATTTCTTCAGAAGCTATGAGGAAGTTTGCGTTGAAGACTGAGAAACATCCGAAACCGTACAAGCTAGCTTGGTTGAGGAAAGGCGGAGAGGTGAAGGTTGGACGAAGGGCTTGTGTGAAGTTTTCAATTGGAAAGAAATACAAGGATGAAATCTGGTGCGATGTGGTAGATATGGATGTCTGTCATTTGTTGCTGGGGAGACCGTGGCAGTATGATAGGGCGGTGCAACATGATGGGCGTACCAACAGTTACAGTTTCATGTTTGAAGGCACAAAGATTACTCTAGTTCCAAAGAAGCGACAACAGGAGGAAAACAAGTTGGAGGAGATTGAAGAGCTTAAAACTTTGTTATCTTTGAAGGAGTTTGTGAAGGAAGTAGAGGAGGAGCTTGAAGTGTTTTTGTTGATTGGGCGAGAGAGCAGTGAAGAGGTTGAAATTTCGGAAGAAGCGAAGCCAGTTTTGAAAGAATTTGACGATGTATTTCCAAAGGAGTTACCAACGGAGTTGCCACCGTTGTGAGATATACAACATCAGATAGATCTTGTTCTAGGTGCTGTGTTGCCTCACAGACCACATTATCGAATGAGTCCAAAGGAACATGAAGAATTGAGGAGGCAAGTGGAAGAATTGCTTGAACAGGGGCGTGTGCAGGAGATTTTAAGTCCTTGTGCTGTACCAGCTTTATTGGTACCCAAAAAGGATGGAACGTGGAGGATGTGCACAGATAGTAGAGCATTGAATAAGATCACAGTCAGATACAGATTTTCGATGCCGAGGCTTGATGATTTATTGGATCAAATCAGTGGGTCCGTAATATTTTCAAAGATTGACTTGAAGAGCGGTTATCATCAGATTCGCATTAGACCAGGGGACTAATGGAAGACAGCGTTCAAGACGAGGGAAGGATTGTATGAATGGCTGGTAATGCCGTTTGGTCTATCGAATGCACCAAGTACATTCATGAGGGTGATGAACCAAATTTTCAGGCCATACATTGGGAAATTTGTGGTGGTTTACTTCGATGATATTCTAATCTACAGTGCTAGTACAGAAGAGCATGTTCAACATTTGAAGAAAGTGTTAATTATTCTTCGTGAAGAACAATTCTATGCTGCTACAAAGAAGTGTGTTTTTATGGCGAGGAGTGTTTTATTTCTGGGATATGTTGTGTCGGAAGAAGGAATACAGGTTGATCAAAGTAAAGTCGAAGCTATCAGAGATTGGCCGCAACCCAAGACGATAACGGAAGTTCGTAGTTTTCATGGGTTGGCTTCATTTTATCGAAGGTTTATTCCACACTTTAGTAGTGTGATGGCGCCTGTGACTGATTGTATGAAGGGTAAACAGTTTGCATGGACGGAGGAAGCCGGGGTTGCTTTTGAGCGAATCAAAGGACTTTTGACGTCTGCACCAATTCTAGTATTACCAGACTTTCAGTTGTTGTTTGAACTACACACTGATGCATCCAAGGTTGGGATTGGAGGAGTGTTGAGTCAGAGGGGACGTCCGATTGCATACTTTAGCGAGAAGTTATTAGGAGCAAAGATGAGATACAGTACATATGATGTGGAATTTTATGCTGTTGTGCAATCTATTAAACACTGGAGACACTATCTATTTCAGAAAGAGTTTGTTCTTTACACTGATCATGAGGCATTGAAGCATTTACAAGGGCAAGACAAGATTTCAGCAAGACATGCATCATGGATTGCATATCTGCAACAGTTTACTTTTGTTGTTAAACACAAGTCAGGAGTAACGAATCGTGTGGCTGATGCTTTGAGCCGAAGGAATCACTTGTTAACTACGATGAAAGTTGAAGTAACCGGATTTGATGTGCTACCAGAATTATTTGTCGATGATCCTTACTTTGCAAAGTTTGTTGAAAAAGTCAAGGAGGGGAAGACGGATGAGTTTATGATGGTAGACGGTTTTCTGTTCAAAGGAAATCGATTGTGCATACCTGATTGTAGTTTGAGAATGAAGATTGTAAAAGAGCTACATGAAGAAGGACATGTTGGGAGAGACCGTACATTACAGTTGATTTCACAGTCTTACTTTTGGCCATCAATGAGGAAAGAAGTGGAAATGTTTGTGGAACGATGTTATATCTGTCAGGTTTCGAAAGGAACTGCAACTAATGCTGGTTTATATATGTCGTTACCTGTACCAACTAAACCATGGGTTGATGTGAGTATGGACTTTGTGTTGGGGTTGCCGAGAACACTGCGTGGTAACGATTCCTTTATGTGGTGGTTGACCGATTTTCGAAAATGGCACATTTTATTGCTTGTAAGAAGACGGCGGATGCTGTTCATGTTGCTCAGTTATTCTTTAAAGAAATATATCGTTTACATGGATTACCTGAATCTATTGTGTCCGACCGAGATACTCGATTTCTGAGTCACTTTTGGTTGAGTTTGTGGAGGATGGTGGGAACAAAGTTGAACTTTAGCAGCGCTTATCATCCGCAAACGGATGGACAGACCGAGGTTGTGAACAGATCATTGGGAAATTTATTGCGATGTCTAGTTCAGGATAATCTGAAGAGTTGGGACTTAAAGTTGTGTCAGGCGGAGTTTGCTCATAATCATGCTGTTAACCGAAGCATTGGTTACAGTCCATTTCAGATAGTTTATTCAAACTTGCCAAAGGGACCGTTAGATTTGGTAATAATATGATGTAGGCCAAGCTATAATTTCCCAAGGCATAAGTCGTAGCCGACTTATCAGAGCAAAAGACATAAGTCGTGACCGACTTATGGAAGGCGAAGGTATAAGTCGTAACTGACTTAAGGAAGGTGCGATGAGTCATCAACGACTTATAGAAACAGGCATGAGTCGTGACCGACTTAACTGGAGAGAAGACATAAGTAGTGACCGACTCAACTCGAACGAGCTACGACCTAAAACTACAGGAGGAGCAACACGAGGTGGAAAATGTGAAGGCTTAAGTCGGCAACGACTTAAGGGAAGTGTTTTGAGTAATATACGACTTAAGGAAAGTGTTAGGTCGGCACCGAGTTACGACTTATTTAAGTCGGTCGAAATTTTAAGTCGTGAAAGCCCTGATGCCGTTGGATGATCTGCCGAGTTAATCTCCATCATTGGTTCCTTTGAGTCGCCGCATGTTTTTAAGTCGTAATAGCTGTTGCCGTTGTTTTTCTCTGCCGCTTAAATCTGGACCGTTGATGATGAAGTCACTGCTATTGATAAGTTGTGAGAAGATGTTAAGTCGGCAACGACTTAAGTAAGTCATAAGTCGGTTGTAATGCACATGTATGTTGAGTCGCGTCATGTATAAGTCGTATGTCGTCTGAATTCATAAGTCGTTCTGTTTGAAGGCAAGTGTTGTATCGGTTGTGCTTTAAGTCGTCACCAAGGTAGGCTAAGTCGTAGGTCGGAAGTTATAACTCGGAACCGACTTAATACTTGTAATTTTTGTTGTTTTTTTTGTGTGAGTTGTAAAATGCCTATAAATAGGCCGAGTCTCTCATTTGTAAAAGGTTGTTGAATATTGAATAAAATTCTCTTTTGTTAGCTTTGTGCTTCCAATTTCAATTGGTAGTCGAGTGTATCTCCTATCTCCACTTACGTCATTCGAGTGCGCTCGAATCATCGTTTGCTGAAGCCGATTCACGGAATCTTGTGCGCAAGATCAACGTTGAAGAATCGTAGATCTCTTTCCCGGTATCTTCGGATCAACGAGTCAGAGATAGCTAGAGTTCGACATCTTCGGATCAACGAATTCGGGCATTTCAGTATCCATCAATCCACAGATTGCTATTTTCATCAATTGAAGATCGTTTTGAATTATCCACTGCGTCAGTTTTGGTATCAGAGCTTGTTCTAACCAATCATAGTTAGATCGAGACTTGGAGCCTAATCATTTGAAGAGTTTTGAAGTTTGAAGAGAAGCCGAGAGCTTGAAGTGTTGAGCCGTGGCCGAGAAGAAGAAGAGTCATCATTGTTCGAAGATTGTTTGATCGGATTTGCATTGGAGGCCGAAACTTTGTCCATCGTGTTCATCGCGATTTGCTACAAAGTGGAAGTTTTCGATCCGTTTCATTTTTGATCAAATTCCGGAAAGTGTTTGAATTTGAAGTGTTGAAGAATTTGTGAAGTTTTCAAGTATGCCGCCAAGAAGAGCTAATCGCCACCAAAACGTAGAAGCTTTATATCGAAGAGAAGAGGCTGATGAGATGGAGCAAAGAATCAATGAGAATTTTAGTGAAAAGCTTAACGAAGGAATTGGCCGGTTAGAAAAGCTAATGACGGAGATGAATCAAAATCGGAGAAGGGTTTCACCAGAATCTAACCATGGGGGTAGTAGAGTCTCGCCACATTCCAATCGAGACAGAAGTGTTGAGAATGATCAAGGACGTGGGAGGAACGTGAATGATCGTGAACGAAGGAACGTCGATAGAAGGGATGAAGGTGGAAGGCGCAATGGTAGTAGAGATGTTGGTGGTCAGAATCGACATCGTTATGCATCTGATTTTGAAGAAGAGTATGATGGTGGTAGTATTCAAGGAAGAGGTCAAGGAAGAAACTATTCTGAATATGATCACAAGTGGGAATCGGGGATGAAGACAGAAATTCCTGAATTCAAAGGTGGTATGCAAGCGGAGGAGTTTCTAGATTGGGTAGCTAATGTTGAGGAGATTTTTGACTTTAAAGAAGTTCCAGACCAGCGTAGAGTGAAGTTGGTTGCTACGAGGCTGAGGGGTAGAGCTTTGGCATGGTGGCAGCAAACCAAGCTTACACGTGAACGAATGGGGAAGTCAAAAGTTGAATCTTGGGAGAAGATGAAGAAGTTGATGAAAGCAACGTTCTTACCTTACAATTATCAATCTTTGATGTATCAACGTTTGCAAAACTTGAGGCAGGGCACAAAGACAGTTAATGACTATGCTGATGAATTCTATCAACTCATTGCAAGGAATGATATTATGGAAACAGAAGAGCAGCTGACATCTAGATTCATTGGGGGATTGAGAATGCAGATTCAGGATATGGTTAATATGTTCGATCCAAGATCTGTGGCAGAAGCACATCAGAAAGCGTTGGCTTGGGAAAAACAAGGGAGACGAGGAAGTGGTGTGTTTACTAATTCTAGCAATCAAGCAAAGAATGTTGGAGGAAGTTCTAATGTTTCCAAACTTATCAGTAGACCAGTGTTGAAGGAGGTTGAGAAGGCAAAGGTTAACAATGGTTTCAAATGTTACAATTGTCAGGAATTGGGTCATAAAAGCAGTGAGTGTCCAAAGCCAAAGAAGAGAACCATGATTGCAGAAATTGACGATGAGGATGTTGATGAAAATTGTTCTAATCCAGTTGAGGAGGATGAGCAAGATATTGCGTCAGGAGACGAAGGTTGTAACCTAATGCTGAGGAGATCGTGTTTAACACCAAAGCAGGAGGAAACTAGTTGGTTGAGGAGTAACATCTTTCAGTCGACATGTACCATTCTGGGAAAGGTGTGTAAATTTGTGATCGACGCAGGAAGCTGTGATAATATTATTTCAACCGAAGCTGTGACAAAGTTGAAATTGAAAACAGAGAAACATCCGAGTCCATACAAGTTAGCATGGTTGAGAAAAGGAGGAGAAGTGAAAGTGGATAGACGAGTTCGTGTACCATTCTCTATTGGGAAGAAATACAAGGATGAAATATGGTGTGATGTAGTAGAGATGGACGTTTGCCACTTATTATTGGGAAGACCATGGCAGTATGATCGAGCAGTACAACATGACGGTCGGACCAATAGCTACAGTTTTATGTTTAAAGGCACAAAGATTATCTTAGTTCCGAAGAAGAGATCACAAGAAGAAAGTAAGTCAGAAGAAATTGAAGAACTGAAAACTTTATTGACTTTAAAGGAGTTTGTTAAAGAAGTTGAAGATGAACCGGAAGTATTCTTGTTGATTGGGCGTGAGAGCGGTGAAGAAGTTGAAATTCCAGAAGAAGTTAAACCAGTTTTGAAAGAATTTGACGATGTATTTCCAGAGGAATTACCAACGGAGTTGCCACCGTTAAGGGATATACAACATCAGATAGATCTTGTTCCAGGTGCTTTGTTGCCACACAGACCACATTATCGAATGAGCCCGAAGGAACATGAAGAGTTGCGGAGGTAGGTAGAAGAATTGCTTGAGCAAGGACGTGTGCAGGAGAGTCTGAGTCCTTGTGCTGTACCAGCTTTATTGGTACCCAAGAAGGATGGGACGTGGAGGATGTGCACCGACAGCCGAGCATTGAATAAGATTACTGTGAGATATAGATTTCCAATGCCGAGATTGGATGACTTGTTAGATCAAATAAGCGGAGCTACTATCTTTTCGAAGATTGATTTGAAAAGCGGATATCATCAAATTCGGATTAGACCTGGAGACGAATGGAAGACAGCCTTCAAGACGAGAGAGGGGTTGTATGAATGGCTGGTGATGCCGTTCGGTCTTTCGAATGCACCAAGTACTTTCATGAGGGTGATGAATCAGATTTTTAGACCGTTCATTGGGAAATTTGTGGTGGTGTATTTTGATGATATTCTGATTTACAGTGGGAGTTCAGAGGAACACCTGAATCATCTTAGAGAAGTGCTGATGGTACTGAGACAAGAACAATTTTATGCTGCAACGAAGAAGTGCGTGTTCATGACGCACAGTGTTTTATTTCTGGGGTATGTTGTTTCAGAGAAAGGAATACAGGTTGACCAAAGTAAAGTTGAGGCGATCAGAAATTGGCCGCAGCCCAAGACGATAACAGAAGTTCGTAGTTTTCACGGGTTGGCTTCATTTTATTGAAGGTTTATACCACACTTTAGTAGTGTGATGGCACCTGTTACAGATTGCATGAAAGGTAAACAGTTTGCATGGACGGAGGAAGCCGGGGTTGCTTTTGAACGAATCAAAGATCTTTTGACCTCTGCACCAATTCTAGTGCTACCTGATTTTCAGTTGGTGTTTGAACTACATACTGATGCATCCAAGGTTGGGATTGGAGGGGTGTTGAGTCAGAAGGGGCGTCCAATTGCATATTTTAGTGAGAAATTGTCAGGAGCGAAGATGCGTTACAGTACATATGATGTGGAATTCTATGCTGTTGTACAATCTATTAAACACTGGAGACACTATCTATTTCAGAAGGAGTTTGTTCTGTATACTGATCATGAAGCATTAAAGCATTTGCAAGGACAAGATAAGATTTCAGCGAGACATGCATCGTGGATTGCATATCTGCAACAATTTACTTTTGTTGTTAAACACAAGTCAGGGGTGACGAATCGAGTAGCTGATGCTTTGAGTAGGAGGAGTCATTTGTTGACTACGCTAAAGGTTGAAGTGACGGGGTTTGAAATATTGCCAGCGTTATTCACTGATGATCCTTACTTTGCAAAATTTGTTGAAAAAGTCAAGGAGGGAGAGACGGATGATTTCGTGATGGTAGATGGTTTTCTTTTCAAAGGAAATCGATTGTGCATTCCGGAGGGTAGTTTGAGAATGAAGATTATCAAGGAGTTACATGAAGAAGGACATGTTGGAAGAGACCGTACCTTACAATTGATTTCACAATCCTACTTTTGGCCATCGATGAGGAAAGAGGTGGAAAGATTTGTTGAGAGATGCCATATCTGTCAAGTTTCGAAAGGAACTGCGACTAATGCGGGTTTATATATGCCGTTACCGGTACCCACTAAACCATGGGTTGATGTGAGTATGGACTTTGTGCTGGGGTTGCCGAGAACGCAGCGTGGTAATGATTCCATTTATGTGGTGGTTGATCGATTTTCGAAAATGGTACATTTCATTGCTTGTAAGAAGACGGCGGATGCTGTTCATGTTGCTCAGTTGTTCTTCAGGGAGATCTATCGACTTCATGGATTGCCAGAATCTATTGTGTCGGATAGAGATACTCGATTTCTGAGTCACTTTTGGTTAAGTTTGTGGAAAATGGTGGGAACGAAGCTGAAGTTTAGTAGTGCTTATCACCCCAAAACGGATGGACAGACTGAGGTGGTCAACAGATCATTGGGAAACTTGTTGAGGTGTCTTGTTCAAGATAATCTAAAGAGTTGGGATGTGAAGTTATGCCAAGCAGAATTTGCTCATAATCATGCTGTGAATCGAAGTACTGGGTTCAGTCCATTCCAGATAGTTTATTCAAGCTTACCGAAGGGACCGTTGGATTTAACGGTAGTGCCACAATCAAAGAAGACAGTTAAGAAAGCTGCTGATTTTGTTGAAGGGTTTATGCGGTTTTAACGAAAGATCGTTTTCCAGTAGGTGCGTACAATAAATTGAAAGCACGAAAATTTGGTCCAGTGGAAGTTGTGAAACGAATCAATGAAAATGCTTATAAACTGAAGCTGCCAGATGATGTGTATACATCTGACGTGTTCAATGTTAAGCATCTCGTACCATATCATGGAGAAGAGTTTGTTGTGGATGAGGAAAGTGCAAATTCGAGGACGAATTTCTTTCAACCTAGGAAGGATGATGTAGGCCAAGCTATAATTTCCCAAGGCATAAGTCGTAGCCGACTTATCAGAGCAAAAGACATAAGTCGTGACCGACTTATGGAAGGCGAAGGTATAAGTCGTGACCGACTTAAGGAAGGTGCGATGAGTCATCAACGACTTATAGAAACAGGCATGAGTCGTGACCGACTTAACTGGAGAGAAGACATAAGTAGTGACCGACTCAACTCGAACGAGCTACGACCTAAAACTACAGGAGGAGCAACACGAGGTGGAAAATGTGAAGGCTTAAGTCGGCAACGACTTAAGGGAAGTGTTTTGAGTAATATACGACTTAAGGAAAGTGTTAGGTCGGCACCGAGTTACGACTTATTTAAGTCGGTCGAAATTTTAAGTCGCGAAAGCCCTGATGCCGTTGGATGATCTGCCAAGTTAATCTCCATCATTGGTTCCTTTGAGTCGCCGCATGTTTTTAAGTCGTAATAGCTGTTGTCGTTGTTTTTCTCTGCCGCTTAAATCTGGACCGTTGATGATGAAGTCACTGCTATTGATAAGTTGTGAGAAGATGTTAAGTCGGCAACGACTTAAGTAAGTCATAAGTCGGTTGTAATGCACATGTATGTTGAGTCGCGTCATGTATAAGTCGTATGTCGTCTGAATTCATAAGTTGTTCTGTTTGAAGGCAAGTGTTGTATCGGTTGTGCTTTAAGTCGTCACCGAGGTAGGCTAAGTCGTAGGTCGGAAGTTATAACTCGGAACCGACTTAATACTTGTAATTTTTGTTGTTTTTTTTTGTGTGAGTTGTAAAATGCCTATAAATAGGCCGAGTCTCTCATTTGTAAAAGGTTGTTGAATATTGAATAAAATTCTCTTTTGTTAGCTTTGTGCTTCCAATTTCAATTGGTAGTCGAGTGTATCTCCTATCTCCACTTACGTCATTCGAGTGCGCTCGAATCATCGTTTGCTGAAGCCGATTCACGGAATCTTGTGCGCAAGATCAACGTTGAAGAATCGTAGATCTCTTTCCCGGTATCTTCGGATCAACGAGTCAGAGATAGCTAGAGTTCGGCATCTTCGGATCAACGAATTCGGGCATTTCAGTATCCATCAATCCACAGATTGCTATTTTCATCAATTGAAGATCGTTTTGAATTATCCGCTGCGTCATAATACCACAGTCGAAGGGGACAGTTAAGAAAGCTGCTGATTTTGTTGATGGATTGGCGGAATGTCATAAAATCGTTCTGGAACGATTGGAGAAGGCGAATGGGAAGTATAAACGCTCTGCAGATCTGAAACGAAGGAGTGTTGAATTTAATGAAGGAGATATGGTATATGCTGTGTTGACAAGAGATCGTTTTCCAGTGGGCGCTTATAACAAGTTGAAAGCCAGGAAAATTGGGCATGTAGAAGTCGTGAAACGGATTAATGAAAATTCTTATAAGTTGAAACTTCCGGAGGATGTGTATACATCTGATGTGTTTAATGTTAAACATCTCGTACCATATCATGGGGATGAACGAGCTGATGGGGAAGAATTTACAAATTCGAGGACGAATTTTTCTCAACCTGGGAAGGATGATGCAGCTCAGGCCAGAGGTGAAGGTTTAAATCACACACGACTTAAGGATTTAAGTCGCACACGACTTAACAAAGAAGATATAGGTCGCTCACGACCTAACGAAGCGGATCTAAGTCGTCTATGACTTAACTCAAGCGGGTCACGACTTAAGGAAATTGACATAAGTCGTCTACGACCTAAGGGAGCGCCACAAGATAACAAAGTAGTAGCACGTGTTGAAGGCCTAGGTCGGCTACGACTTAAAGGAAAGGTTCTGAGTCGTCCACGACTTAGCTGGAAACCAGAGGGAGAAGTTATGTTGAATTCACGACCTAACAAAGCGGCTATAAGTCGGAAACGGATTAACGAAGCTGAAGGTATAAGTCGTCCACGACTTAACAAAAAGCAAGAAGAAGAAGAAGGTTATGACTTAATTGAGTCGTTGAATGCTAAGTCGTAAGTCGGGAAGTTGCATTCGCTTTAGGTCGTTTGTTGACGAGTCGTAAGTCGTGGCAAAGTTAACTCGTGAAGTTGTTAAGTCGTTTGTCTTTAGGTCGCTACCGACTTATGTGTACCTATAAATGTTGTGACGTTGTTCTTGAGTCATGTACTTTGGTGTGTTGATTTTCTTAAGTCGCTGAAGGGATAAGTCGTAACTCGCGTAGTGTTGAGTCGCCATGTTTTTAAGTCGTGTGTTCTTTAAGTCGGCATGAATGCTAAGTCGGCTGATCTGGTGGAGCTATTAAGTCGTTACCGACTTATAATAAGTCGTAGGTCGCATTTATTTTAAGTCGTGTACTGGGTAAGTCGTGAGTCGGAGGCTATAAGTCGGAAACGACTTAAGTGTTGTAATTTTTTTGTTTTTTTTCATGTGTTGTAACTTCTATAAATAGGCCGGTGGTGCCATTTGTAATAGTTTAGTTGATTTGAAATAAAACTCTTGTTTTGTTAGCTTTGTGCTTTCACCCAATTGGTAGTCGAGTGTAATCTCCTATCTCCACTCTCGGATAATCGAGTGCGCTCGATTCAACGACAGCTGAAGCCGATTCACGAAATCTAGCGCGCTAGATCAACGTGTGAAGAATTGCAGATCTTTGAACCCGGTATCGTGCGTGATCTACGAGTTTGGGATAGCTAGAATTCGGTATCTTCGGATCAACGAATTTGGGCATTTCAGTATTTTCCAATCCATCGATTGCTACTCTCAACGATCGACATTGTTTTTGATTAATCCGCTGCGTCAGATCGGCATACCTTCATGTAGTAGGAGGGATCGACATACCTTCATGGAGTAGGAAGGATCGACATGCTTCATGGAGGATGGATCGGCATACTCCATAAAGGTAGGATCGGCATAGTCAGATGGGTGAAGTAATAGAGGGATCGGCCTGAGTAGAGGAGAAGGATTGACATAGCTTAGTGGAATCAGAGGGATCGACGTGACATAATGGAACTCGAGGATTTGGCATAGGTGTTAATGCATGCATCGGCACGGCATGATTGGTCATGTGATGATCGGCATGGCATGATGGAAGTATATGGATCGGCATGGCATAGAGGTTTATATGATGGATCGGCACAGTTGAAGCACTGGAGAGATCAGCACAAATTAGTGCGCATGGATTGGCATAAGAAGAAGGGCATGGATCGGCATGGTCCATTTGGAATTGTTCGGCAGAAAAGGCCTCCAAGTGGATCTGAACCAAAGATTAAACAAAAGCATGAGTTCTACCTGCTCAATCAGCAAGATATTTGAAGTACCAACACGTCTAAACATGAAGAAGCCACCATAAGGATCACTGCTCCAGAATCGACCAATGGATGGATCGGTACCGATCCATCTTCATTGAGATTTGGGCCTAGCGAGCCCTTTGGTGGGCCCATATGGATAATAAGGTGCTATAGCCGAAGTTTCCGAGAGACTGGTGCACGTCTTCCCTTATAAATATAGCAGGCATGGCTTCAAAAAGGGGGATCTTGATTCTGCTATTCTTCATCTTCTACCTAGGCTATAATCTATCATTTTTATTCTTCAATTTCATGGATTTGTAATTGTAATCGGCAGTATAAACTAATTAAAGGAAAATCTTTGGAGTAGACGTAGGTCAGAGTTAGCCGAACCACTATAAATCTGTGTCTCTGTTTACTTTCTTTCTAATTGTTTTTAATTTTGTTCTTCATTTATTTCTCTTCATATTTTTGTTAATGGATTGGATATTGGTTCTTCCATATAATTGGGTGTTGGTGGCCAATTTCGATGCTAACAAATTTTAAGCGAGTTCTTCCTAGAGCTAATGATCTGCACTAGATACATCATATCCTTTTGACAACTCTAAACCCAAGCAAGGAAAATTATGCTGGATAATCATTGATGCTTGTTTAAGACAAGATCACAGTAGACTACACAGGCACTACGCTCAACCCTCACTAATACACATTCTGAGTCACTCTGAGTAAGTCATAAGTGAACACTCCATATACCAATTGACCCAATAAATTCAACCATTATTCCTAGAAGCTTATGCTTGCCAACACGTTCAAGTGTAGACCTGCGTTGCATTTAGGACTTTTTAAGCAATACAAGGAGGAATCAAAAGCATTCCAAGGGCTGCACATAGGGTTGCCCAAGCATCGCTCCACCGCCGTTCTTCATTTATTAGAAAACAGCAAAGGCGCAAGCAGCTCTTATCAAGCAACTTGCACATATCAACATCAGGAGCAGCTCGGAACAAATTCAAACAGATATTGAGCTAACACATTACAAGAAATCTGACCTTTACCTACCAATATTTTTTACCTGCCAATATATATGGGTAGGTAAAGATAACCTTTATCTACCAATATTTAATGGTAAGATTTATTAGTAGGTAAATATTGCAAATATTATAACATTTTGAAAGGATGATTATCTACCAGTAAATATGGGTAAGTAAAAAGTGTTACCTACACATATACTGGAGGGAATTTTTTTTGCAATTGGCGCCTATATTTCCCTCCTATCATTTTAACTTTTTATTAAAAATGACGTTGAGTTGTGTGGAGATGTGTCAAAAAAACCCTATCCTAGCAATTTTCGTTTTTGGAATGAAGATTCGTTTGCAAATCCTAGCAATATTCCTTGTAAAATCACTTATTTATTAATTATTATTTTGAAATATGAAATAATTAGCAATTAATAATTAATAAACATAATTAAATTTTAAATAATTAATATTAGATATTAAATAATCATTTATTAACAACTAATCATTTATTAATAACTTTTCATATATTGCAATTTTTTTCAAACAATTGACTATTAAAATGTAAGCGTTGCAATTTTTCTAAAAAGTTTCACAATTTTATACCAATATGTCATCATCCAAAATGGCTAAAACATATTCTCCCCGGTTTATTAGAGAAACATAATCCGTACCATCTCCTCCAGCTACAGATCTAACCGTTTATTTTAAATCAAATATAACTGTACAAATCCTAATCCGCATACACTACCAAAATTAAGAGTATTAGAGGCACTTAATTAAGGGCCAAATAAGATAATTGCCTCTATTAAAGTAAATTTAGAGGCAAAATAAGATAATCTATTCTATTATATATAAAATTGAATATTTGACCTTTTGTATCCTCCATTCTCAATTAACCTCAGTTGAAATAATGCTCTCTCATTGATTTGAGTTACATTATTGTAGTTGTCCCCTTTAATTTTTATTCAGCCACTCTATTATCGCCAAACCCTTCCCCTTCTTTTATAAACTTCTTCAGGTTTCTTTCCCTAATCGTTCGTTTATTTCTTTCCCTATTCGTTTGTTTCTTTCCCTAATTGTTTATCCCTTCATTTTCAAAACCAGCGTTAATACAACCGTATTACCTCTTATTCATTATTGTCCTTTTATTTTTCTTTCATGCTATATTGTTTCTCTTCACCTCCTCCGTAACTTGTCGCCTATCAACCATCAGTTCTCCTCCACCATTTTAGCTCCACCAATTTAGGTCATGAAAACTAATTCCCCTTTCATATCCTCTCATCAACGCCATTCTCAAATTATTATACCCTTTCAACCTGAGATCACTGAACTCTATTTCACAATTACCTAGATCTACTTTCAAACCTATAGCTTCATCCATTCAGTACTGTAACGACCCACCTTTTTGGACGGTTTAAATCGACAATAAACAACACATGTCAAACTCAAACCATTGAAAAAGAAGGATTGTTATGGGGCAAATAATAAAAGAAGAGAAAAGAAAGAAAACAAAACACAGAATCCCACAGCAGAATGACAAAATATAATAATCAAATAAACAGTTCATGAAGCTGATTTACAAATACCATTTGATTACACTTTTACAGTACAAAATCAGAGTACATACAGCAGTAATAAATAAATAATACAGCGGAACAACATGATGCAGCGGAATAAATAAAATAAATGATATAGCATACAAATCTCTGTCTTCGTCCTCCAAAAGCAGTCTTCGATACACTGAAAAGCTCAGACTGATCCGAGCGAATTGAAAAGACAAAACACTCGAGTCAGAACTAAAAGATCTTATGTAAGTTAAATCATCAGTAAATAAATATGAGTGTAACGGCGTCGGAGATGTTTACGGGATTTGACATCTCCTACCCAGTGTCTGAGTGCGATAACTTAAGAGATGTTTGGGATTTCCATCTCCTAAGGATCCATTAAACTATCTACATACATAGTACAATACACTATTATAATAGTGTCTATAGTAAAGTGAAGTATTAAAATAGTGTTAAACCGTTACTCATATCCCCCTTAACACATTTTATGTAATGCCGTAGTTTATACAATATTGTAAACTCCACCGTAAACTGGTGGGCTATCAGGGAGCACTCCATTGGTACGACCCAAACCAAACTCGTAGGGGGCGCGATAAGGCATGTGACAAGGCACGCGAGGCAATGCCCAGGGAAGGATACTACCGTTTTATAGATCCGGACTGGTGGTAACGCATAGCAGCTACTACCACTCACCTCGGAACACACTCCCAAAATCAAAATCGAGGGGTGGCCACCAAATCAATCACAAAATCATAATATGGTATCGAAGAAGCATGTCCGACCGGAGGTGCGACCTCACTTGGCCCGGCGTGGCTCCTGTTTTAGTCACATCAAGCTGACTTACGGGAGTCAGGGCTACATAAATACCTCTTACAGAATTGTTCGACAAACCATCCTACTTCATTCTGGAATCCCCACCGTGTACACAGTTGTTAAAGTGATTTTCGGTATTGGCAGAGAGTATGACAATATCCGATCCGGTCTCTATAACAACCAAACGTTTATTTCACACCGGATGGTTCTTTTACATTTCCAAAACTGTTTCATAATTGATATCAAAATATCACCTTCAATTCAAACCATATCACTTTTGAAATCGTATTCACTTTCGAAATCATATCACATTTGAAATCATATCACTTTTGAAATCATATTTTTCTTTCAAAATCATACTTCCCAAAATAGGTTAAGCCCTCTTTTAAAATAATCATATTTATTCAGAATATGTTATTTCACTAGAAAATATCATTTCAAATCTCAACTTAGGCTATAACATCATTTAATCATATTCACTTTTAAAATCAAGGATTTAAATATAAACACTTCCTCTTTACACTGTCTGAAATTTAGAAAATAGTTTAGATAGTTATAAATAGTTTAATTAGTTTAGCATAGTTTAAAACAAATTTTCAAATAGTTAAAATACTCTAAAATAGTTTAAAAATAGGTTAAAATAGTTTAGGTGGAATTAAGATTGTTTAAATAGATTTAAAATAGTTAGATTTAAAACAGTTTAAATAGATTTAAAATAGATTAAATAGGTTAATTAGTTTAAAATAGGTTATATTAAAATAGATTAAGATCAATTAAAATAGTTTAAATTGATTAAAATAGTTGAAAATAGATTAAATTAGTTTAATAGTTTGAAAATCTTAAAAATTAGGATTTTTAAAATAATAAATCTTTTAAAAAGTATATATTAAAATAATTAAGTTTGAAATTGAGATCAAAATAAACTATTTCTGCCCTTTCAACAAATCTGGACCCTATCCACATTTCCAATCACCAACTCGAATTTAAACTTCAATTCAATTTTTCAATAAACCATCTCAGTTTATATTGATTATAAATCCATTGTTGGACTACAATTTTAAACCACTTCAATTTCATAGATTTCAAAGTTAAAATCTTTAAATATTTCCAATAACTCCATTTCGATAAATTTCAGTTATATTTCAAAATTTTCCATTTTTATTCTTTTAAACAATTCATTAAACCAACTCTAATTTCAACATTTTAGCATGGATTTCGAAAAATAATTCAGTTTATACAAATCAAATTTTATTTCGATATATCATTTAATTAGATTTAAAATTAAAGGGTTTTAAATCATTTAATTTAACCAATCCGGTGCCCGTATATAATTTTCAACCCTATGGTCAAGTGATACAAATATACATTATTTCAACCCGCAATAATTTAAATTTACGAGTATATATCATTTCAACCCGCAATCCCAAATTCAATTTCAAGTCCATGAAATCGCTCCAGTCTATCATTTCAACCCATAATAATTTCTCCCTAATCTATCAGATCATTCAGGTATGTATCATTTCAACCAATAGGGATTTTCTAACAACAACTAAGGGAACTTGCAGTGTTATAACAATATAAATATAATATCCAGTCATCCAATATCAACAATCAAACATCCATCACAATAACCATTCAAATCAACAAATAAATAACAACAATTGACTGATTATCAATAACAGGTATTAACAGGAAATTTAAAATTCAATATTAAATTAATGGCGATTAAATTCAATAAAAAGCAGATTTTACTGGAATGACAATTTAAATATACTAAACATCAACCAATCAAATTCTAATCACATCATAAATTTAATTAACTAACATAAGATATTCTAGTAGTTGTGAGTGGGTTAAAACACTCACCTTTGGTTTCAAATCGATTTGAAATCCAAAATTAGGACCAATATTCAACAGTCTCAGAATTCGTCCAAACTAGTTCCATAATGTCCGAAATCTCGATATGATCCCAACAAGACAAACCGCGCGCAATTCCGAGTTCATATGTAAAAGTTATGTAAATTAGAACAGCTGGAAATTAAATTTAAATTAAAACAAAACAAAATATAGTCACTCAACATTACCATGTCAACAAGCTACCAGGTACGTGCGTGAAACCTTAGCTAATCTATTGTTCATCGTGTTCGAACGAATACAGAGCCACGAGTCGCCACCAAGATCTCCTCATCGCGTCGCCTTTTTTCATCATCGACCAGATCAGAGTCCTCCGTTGGAAAGCCGAGTCAAACCGCCCTGACCACCAGAAACTCGTCACCTCCGGCGTCCCCTGGACGTACGTCGCCGCCAAGCTTCACAAGCTAACCACGGCCATCCAAGCACCATCTAGCCAAAACGAAACGTATAGATCATCATGCCTTGACACCCTCTCCAATACGGCACCCTTCAATCGACGCCAGGATGACGATCCACCGTCCAATCCAACAACCACCTATGAACGGCAGAAAATGATTTGGCCAATTCCGGCGAAACCATGATCCAAATCGAAAAACAAATCACAGATTTGGGTTGCGCTCGTCGAGAGCTTCGAATCGTTATATAATATAATATGGTTTTGAGGAGTTTGAATTTTTGAAATTGGTTTGAAATTGGATTTAGATTTGGGAATTTGGTTTCCAGCCATTGGGAAGAGAGAAACAACAGAAATTCACGTACACTAATGAGAAATAAAAAGGCTGCTAGGGTTAGAACAAAACTATTTATATGAACAAAACCAGATAAGAAAAATGAACACGTATCAAATCGATTCGAACGACAATAACGACTCAAAAAGCCCGTTTCGCTTCCGAAATGAAAATGGGTCATCCCATATATCGAAATAGATGCTTTCGATATTTTTAAACTCTATGGAACAGGTTTCAAGTCATAATTCCATTGTATGCAAAAGTTAACTTTTAAAATCAGCTTATTTCAAATTAAGATTTCTACGCATTTCAAGCCCGTACGATCAAACGACAAGTTCGATCGCTACGAAACTTAAAATCCTACAATAATTCACCGTTATGGATTTGGTGAAATTGGTTCGCCGAAATTCGAGACAGTGGCCAAAACCGCTATTATCACGTTAATTAAATAAATTATTATTAAATTAATTAAATCACTTTTTCAATTCAATTTTTTTATAATTAACAAATTTCATCATTTCTAATTACACAGAAATTAACAATCTTTTTAAAAACGATTTCCCATGTAAAATTCAATGTTAATTATTGCACTAATTACAGTATTTAATTTCAATTGCAACAAACCCATTAATTATAATTTAAATTCCAATAAATTGATTAAATTTGATTTCAATCTTTTTATTCAATCAATCATTATCTAATGGATATAATTAACATTGGTTTATCATTTATTTCCTCAATATTCTACAGTTACCATCTTAATCCACATTAACTGCAATATTTAAATAGATTAACGGTAGTCGATTTCCAATTTAATCTCAACAAATTAATTAGTGAATTGATAATTAAGCCATTGTTACAACTTACCAATTCAAACACATTTTTAAGTTTATTGTTTACAAACAAAACAAATAAATTCACATATTGATTGATTATTCAATATTAATCTATTTCAATTAATTACATGCAATTTCACCGTTTATTACAACATTTGGTTTATTTAGTTATTTACAATTTATAACCAAATTTAACTTAAAAATCATTTTAATCAATTGAAATTGCATTAAAATAGTTGTCAATTGCCTTAAATTAACATTACTAACATTACATTCTAGTTATTTCTCTCATTATTAAATCTTAAATTTTAATTTTTCACAACATTAAATTCCAAAACTTATTTAATTAATAAATTTAATTATCGAAAATTATGGGTCGTTACAAGTACACTCCATAAGGTATATTTTTCCAATTCATTTGGAATAAATTATTTAATTGAATCAAACTTTATTCTTAGGATTTAGTTTTCAAGTTTTTTATTGTATATTAGATTATATGTTTATTATCAAAACTAATAATGTGTACTTCTTTCTTTAGGTTCCTTTCTAATTGCTATTTTATACAAATAACATAATTTAATTTTAGACTTTTCGCTGATAGAATAAATTGTATCCTCCATTCTCAATTAACCTCAGTTGAAATACTACTCTTTCATTTATTTGAGTTACATTTTTGCAGTTGTCCCCTTTAATTTTTATTCAGCCACTCTATTATCGCCAAACCCTTCCTCTAATTTTCTAAACTTCTTCAGGTTTCTTTCCCTAATCATTTATTTCTTTCCTTAATCATCTGTTTATTTCTTTCCCTAATCATTTGTTTCTTTCCCAAATTGTTTATCCCTTCATTTTCAAAACCAGCGTTAATACAACTGTAATGGCCCGTTTTTCCGTATTCTTTGAACCGACAATAAACCACACATGTCCAACTCAAATTGCACGAATAAGCGGAACATTAAGGGTAGAATGAAAATAAAGACAGAACATAATCTCACACGAATGGAATAACATATATTATTTCAATAATATTCTTTACAGCGGAAAATTTTAAAATACAATATCATAGTCTAACCTAGATTCAGCCTGGATAGTTATAACACCTGCCCTTACAAATGCTGACAAACAACAAAACAAATGCAATAGATGTAGCGGATAATAGAATTCGTCCATACAATGATGAAGATCTCCAGCTCTCCTTTGGAAACTCCAACCATCTTCAACTAAACCTGAAACGACTCGAATCTGACCCGAGTATTAAAAATACCCGGATCAGGCTTGATAAACCAGCGTGAGATACTCGAAATTTAAAAGGCATAGATCATGAAAATGCTATCAAAACCTTTGAAAAGAAGGGTATCTCTTAAGACCACGTCCACACATAAACACGGACGGATTTTTACTTTATGATAACCAAAACACTTTTATACCAAAATACACTTGATATTATTTTTAATGACATTCTTTTAAAAATAATTTTCAAATAAGGTATCAATATCTGGACTAAGTCTAAGGTAATATATCCAAACTAGGTCAACGGAATATATGATACCAAAAAGGGTAGCTAAAATGTTTGCAAGTCATTATAGCTATTTTGGGAATACAATCAAAACCGTAAATCTCATATTGGGATTGGATTTCCAACATGATATTGAACTAGTGACCTTTTCTCCGATCCACGCATAACAAACATAGTTCCCACGGTGCCTTAATCGCTTTTCTCAAACAAGTCACATGGAACTATACTTGCTATACTACCACTGATAACCGGTAGTTCCTTGCTTTTCTCAAGCTAACCACTTTATCAAAATGGGGCAATAAATGCCTTGAGGGACATATCCCCCAAAGGGTCCAACGTATTGCTCACCACCATACATACTCACTTATTCTGAATTTGTGTCTGTCAGACCACATAGTATCCCATATCATCTTCCGGGATGTGAGGCTAGTGAGGCTACGCCCAATTTCTTCAAAGCCACGCTTTTCATACAAAACCATGCTTTGATCATAATAAGTTCCACTTTGAATGCCACACTGCCATTCCTTTGATCCACAAGCATACAACCTCTGAGCTCGTATGTCTCAGAGAAGGGTGCTAAGTTAAGAAAAGCTGCCTTCTCCGCCACCAAGCAGATGTACATTTGTAAAAGTCAAACGTTGTGTCTTAGAAATGCAATGTCAGACATTCGTCCATACAAGTTCGATCTGGGACTGAACGAAACTGAAGGCACTTTCCTCGGCCATTACTAGGCGAGAAGACCTTGGAATCCGAAAAATCTCCACCACAAGGAGACCACTGCTATAAATAACTCTATAATGAGAGCGACCCAGAGCATATCACAAGCAGTCCTCACGCTATGAAGATCCACGGTCTTCAATAATCATCATCTTCAACATGTCTTCACTTTCGAACGTATACATTGGTTCGAAGTGGTTTTCGGATAGGAATCACCCAAATCTGACTCCGGTTCCTTCGAAGCCAATCATCGTTTTAAAAGATGTTTAGTTCATATGTGGATATCAATCATCAATCAATTACTTCATCTTTTATAAAATATCTTTCTTAGATATATTCTTTTCAATTTATTCCATTTTCTTTTCAAGTGTATATGGAATCATTAAGCCTCATTTATTAAATCAGTTGATTTATTAAACCTCTTTAGATCTTGGAATAATTCCAAATCATTTTCTCTTTTACTTAGGAAATCCTTTCCAAATCATTCATTAAATCTTAATCAAAGATTTCTTATATTCAAGTTATAACTTTTAACTTAGGGAAAATATTCCCAAATCATTTATTACATCTTAATTAAAGATTTCCTTCTTAACTTCAAATCATATTCTTGCAAATCAAAGACTTTCATAACAGAGCACTACTGCCACCTTAGATACGGTAAATTTCACCTCCAGGAGCTAATGGCAAGTAATCCTACATTATGAAGATCTTCGTCTTTAATGATCTTTGTCTTCAATATGTTTTATTTCAAAAATTAGTTTGAAGGGGTTTTCGGATAGGAATCACGCGAATTCGATCTCGGTTCTTCGGATAGAAATCTCCCAAATCCGATCCCGGTTCCTTCGTACCAATCATCGAATAAAAGATGTTAAGTGGTTAATTAACATTCAAAAAAATTGTTTCTTTTCTTTTATTTCGGAATAACTTAAAAATGATCTTTTAGAGCATCCGGGCTTTCCTTTCGATCTATTCCACCCCTCGCCTAAAAAGAGAAAACATAGGCCAGGTAAGTTCAGGGCACTGGTTGCCCCATCCCTAATCTTAGTTAAACAACTTGTTTTACCTTCGCAGATCTCACAGGAGGGACAAATGTACTAGTCGTTTCCACATACTCAGTTATTAGCTTTTTTGGAATTGGTTATAAGATTCCAAATTATCTTTTAAACTCTTAATTTTCCTTTTAAAAACATTCATAATTGATTCTAGGAAGAATCCTTAAGTTTAAACTTTCTTTTATAAGGTCGTGGAAATGGTAGCAGAAAAGTGCTGCGGAAAGTGCTTTATAAGCTTATTTGATTTAAACAACTTTTTAATATTTGAAAGTTCATATTTTCCATTCCAAATCACTTATAAACCATTTTAATAGATTTATCAAATTTATTTCATATTTTTAATCATTTAAAAATATCATTTATAAAGAAATCCCCCTTTTGGATTCCGAACTGCAAAATCGCGCTGTTTTTAGAAAATTATTTTGGACATATTTCAAAATCTACTTAATGAAATCTTGATTTTCTTTATCCGTTGGAAAACTATTATCATTGCGGACCAAAGAATTTTTATTTCGAAGAAATCCAACTTATAAATCATTCTCTACGTTAATTTGAAGTTACAGGTCGAAATTTACGAACTGCCGCTACGCGACGAGCTCGATTTTGACCAGTTTTGTGAATTGCTTCAGAACTTGTCCGAAACACTTCAATTTTTTTTAAACCATATTTAAACTATTTTAACTTATTTAAAACAATATTTCATCATTTCAAACTCATTTTTCATTTCATATTATAATATCATATTATCATGATATCATTTTCAACTTTCCTTTTAGAATCATTTAGAGGCTAAATCACTCCATACACATATTATTATGGATTTAAATTCTTATTAAATTAACTATGGTTACTAACCATTTCTCTTATCATTTATCAAACCAAGTTATCATCCATATCACAAACATATAATCAACCATAATATCAACCAAGTTATCAAACATGTAATCATCCAACATATACCAAACTTTTTATGTAATTAACTTGAAATATTTTTAGGAATTAGTAACTTAAAATATGAGTACTCACGATTAGTTCCACTCCTCCAATCTTTTACGTAGATTCCCGAATCGATTCGAGCAACATTTCCTTCTCTTTTTCTCGCTCCGAAGCTTCCCGATCTCCTTCCTTCTTCTTTATGTGCTCGGCCTTGGCTATGTAGGGCTTGGCCATGCTGTTGGGGGGAGGGGTGGTGGTGCTCACGGCTTGAAGATGAGGAGGGTGTGTGTAACGACCACGACTTTCTCTCCATAGAAAGTCGTATCGCTAATAAGAAAGAAAGGGATAGAAAGAGAAAAGAAGAGAAAGAAAGAAAGAAACAACAACAACGATCTCACAGCGGAACGAAACAAAATATATTATATCACATAAATATTACATAGTATCATATACAACACTTATCAGAGTTACACAGATTCACATCATATACTAGAACTGAATCAAACTTAAGTTTGGCAATCTGGAAAAGATAAACTCAACTCAACATCAACAAGCAAGTGATGGTATATTGGGTAACTCGGGGAGTAGTAGCTACGTGATGAGATGCAGTGGCTATGGATGTCTCTGAAGATGTTTTCTTTTGGAGCAAATTTAAGGAAGTGTGTCTGCTTCGGTGATGCGGCTGAGTTCAGCATGATGTTTATGTTTGGTCTGAGGTCCGAGTTTCTTTAGAAGCTTTGGATAAGGAGTCTTTGGCATCTGTGGCAGCAGTGCAGCTCGAGTGTTCTGTGTTCCTGTCAGAAGGTCTTTTGGCTTAGCAGTTTCGTAGAGTGGAGTTCAGAAGCTGCAGAGTAGATTCATTTTTCAAATGGATTGGTCAAGCAATATGACTGTTCTGATGAGTTAAGAAAGAACAGTAATCTTTGGATATTGGACTGGATAGAATCACAAAAGTGACTTGTGATAGTTTGAGTGTTCCCTTGGGAAATCTTTTGCTTAAGTTTGAGGCATCTCTAGTAGATATAGGAGTTATAGAGTTGTCAGAGATTTTATGGGAAGTGTTGATCTAGTTTGTGTTCAAGTTCATCGACGGCATCCAGATCAGAGTTGAGCAACGAAAGCTTGGAAGTAGTTGTTCTAGAGTAGAAGCAACCGGAAGTTGCAGAGTTTGGATTAGAGGGTTCCTACATGAAGTTTTCAAGATCTGAAGGACAGATTGGTGAGAGCATTTGTTTTGTCTTTTCTGGATAGGAGAAGTATTTGGAATCTACCGATGATTGTGGAGTAGAGTTTGAGTTCTGGATTTCTGTAAATCTTGAGAGGATCTGTTATTGGATTGTTTTTGGTCCTGTTTATTTCGAGAAGCATCAGCGATGGTTGAGCTGATCAGGAAGGATGAAGGCAGCCCAGAATCGTCAGAAGAGTTCTGTGGATTAGAGATGGAGAATTTGGAATTCGAAGTTGGAGACTTCGTTGTTATTTCTCCAGTAAAAGGGAGCAAGTAAGATTGGGTAAGATTAGAAAGATAGCTCCGAGTATATTGGATCTTTCTGAGTTTTTGTGAAGATAAGTGTTTTGGCTTCGGTATTGAATTACCAGTTTGGATTTAGTAGAGCGAGTAACCCAGTATCTGTATCGGGGAAACTCGGGATAATTTTAGGGAGTTTATCCGGATCTATGTCCAGATAACTAGAATTGTTGTTTGTATGAATTGTTGCTTGGATGAAATTGATTGTTTGGATGAATGGTTGTTTGTTTGATAGTGTATGGCTGATAAGTATGCTTGAATTGTTTTAAAATGGATTGAAATAAAATAAAAATTTTGGATTATCTTTTGTTTTAAATTTCGAGGACGAAATTCTTTTAAGGGGGAAGGAATGTGATATCCCGGAATTTCAAGAAGTTTAAAATGTGATAATCTCTAAATTTAAATTATTTTAAATTGATAAAATTGATATTTTCAAATATAAATAACCAAATAAAAATAATGATATGATGTTTTAATTATGATATAGATTGAATTATAATAAGAATAATTATTTTAATTTTATTATTTTATAAATTTGATTTTAAATAGATTTATCATTTCCAAAATTAATAAGTATTGTTTAAATATGTATATATATGTCTTGAGTTGTTTTTAAATGAAATAATCAATTTCAATAAATTGTCTTGAAATTTCATTTCTTTGTAATGAATGTTTTAAATAAAATTAAGTTGTATGAATTGATTAACTTAAATATATTAAGTCAAATCTTAAGTTATTTTCAAACTTAATTTGAAATATAATAAGGTAATTAATAAGGAAATGTTTATCTTAAAAACTTAATTTGAAATATAATAAGGTAATTAATAAGGAAATGTTTATCTTAAAAACTTAATTTAAGTTTGAAAATAATGGAATAAATAAAGAGTGATTTATTAATTAAATTAGTTAATGGTTAAGGATAAGTAAATTAACAATTAAGGCTTTCAAGATTTATTAACTTGTAACTAAGGATTGTTAATTAATAATTAGAGATAAGTAATTAATGATTATTTATTTTAACTTAATTAATGATTTTAATTAAGTAAGTTAATTATTAAGATCAAATGTTTTATCTCAAGATTTAATTAAGATTTTCAATGAGTTGAAATTAATTAATTTAATTAAGAATTTAAGTTTAAATTAATTAATTTAATTAGCAAGGATTAATTAAATGATTAAGGGTTAATTAAAATGGTAATTAAGAAGTACTTAATAAAGTTTTATTAAGTAATAATTAAGTTTTCTTAATTGATAATTAAGAGATTATTAATCTATAATTAAAGTTAATTAAGGATTAATTAACTATTATTAAGGGATTAATTAATTGTCATTAAAGATTGATTAATAGGTAATTATGGATTAATTAATTTGTAATTAAGGTTGTTAATTAATAATTAAGTTTTATTAATTAATAATTAAGAGGTAATTAATTAGTTAATTAAGGTTAATTAATTAATTATAAAAGTAATAAGGGATTGATTATTTTATATTAAAGAAAATTGATTAATAATTAAGGTTTATTAATTAATAATTAAAGAATAATTAATCAAGGATTAATTAATTTGTTTTAAGGGTAATTAAGGATGAATTACTCAGTTATGATTTATGAATGTGATTAATTTAAGTTAATTAATTTGTTAATTAATTAAAGATAGTCACTTGGTAATTGATTAAGTATAATTACTTAATAAGATATGTTAAGTGTAATTACTTAGTATAAGTAATTGATAAATGAATTACTGTATGTAATTGGTGTAATTAATCAAAAGGGATTTATAAAAGAAATTAAAGTAATTAAGAAGTAATTAAGAATAGTTAATTACTATTAATGATTATTTAAGGTTGATTTATGAAAGTAATTAATTAATGCATGATTAATTAATGTAATTAATTAAGGAATAATGTAATTAATTATAGTTAATTAATTAATTAAAGTAATTAATTAAGGATCATTAATTATTATAATTAATTAGAGTAATTAAAGGTTAATTACTGTAAATGGATAAGGATAATTAATTTGTGAAATTAATTAAAGAGTAATTACTTTATGTAATTAATGGATAATTAATCAAGAGTGATTAATATTTAAAGGAATGATTAATTAATTAAATGGATTGTAATTAATTAATGGTTGATTAAGCAAGATAGGAATTAATTCTTAAGTAATTAATTTAATTTAAATTGATTAAATTGATTATAATAGAGATTAATAAATGGTTGCTTATGAATGATAGTTGAGTAGAATGTCTGATTTGGTTGATATCTATTGGATGATATACTACGATATATTTGTGATAAATGTGTGATATTTATCTATGTTAATGCTATGTGAATTCAAGTATTAAATTGAAGTGAATTGTTTAAACCTTTAAACAACTTGGCCTTAAAAGATACGTTTTGGATTTCGATGAGACCGGGATCGGGTTTCCGTATACCGGATTTCCAGGTCTGGAGACCCGAATACCACATCGATCCAAATTAACGATAGGTCGTGAATCTCAAGTGAAGATGAAGATTCAGAGTGCAAGGGTTATTGTCGTTAACTCTGAGGGTGATTCCAAAACGAGTGTAACGAGATAATGCCTTCGGTTTCGTTCGAACCCGGAACGAACTTGTATGGATTGAATGCTTTCAAAACATCGTCAGGTGGACGATGAGCATTCTAAGTGAAGTGTTCTGATTAAAGGTAATCGTGACCTCAAGCCTCATCAACCGGGAATGGCTAAAACAGGGGAGGTGCAGCAAGGCTTCGTGGGTAGCGCCCACTGAGAGTAAGGTCATCCCTGTCTAGATGTCCCTTTCTATTTCGACTTAGTGGTACGGTTGCAGTACACAACCGTGGGGTGATTTTATTCGGAATTATCCAGTAAGGGATGGTTCCGGCTTTGTGTTGCAGGGGAGCGGGCGTACTCCTCGGTACGGTGATCTAGGCCACGTACTGTGACGGGCGGTACCCCAGTAGCCCTGCCATTGTATGGAAATCCAACTTCCAATAAGTGATAACGGACTTGATTGTATAACCCACTTTGTTGGCTAGTATGCTGGAATTTAATAATGTAACAATTTCAGCTATTTCATATTTATTTGAAAACCCTAGACCTATTATAATATAACCAGATTTCCTATCAAGTTTTGGTTAGCGTAAGGTAAAAACTTTTCCATGTTTATGTGTGGGAAGTCTTACGTGATACCTTTTGATTTCAAAGGTTTTGAAGTTAAGTAAGTTAACCCGTTTACTCACACCAGACCCATGTCTGACCCAAGTGTTTATTTCTGTTTTATATAAACTCATGGGTACTCAAATTTTTACGAGTAGCCAAGAGAGTCAGGTTTGCTTTGACGAGTTATCTGGAGGAGCAATGGAGCAGGAGGCTTCAGCGCTGTAGAGATATAGTAGTTCCACTGTGTTGATCTCTGAGTCATTGTTATCTGTGTTGTATCTTATATTGTAGAAACTAGACAGGTGTTTATAACTGTCTAGTATGTGTTGTATATGTTGTGTAACTCTGATAATTGTTGTATATGATACTATGTAATAGTTTATGTTATTAATATAATTTATTCGTTCCGCTGTTTAGATTCTATTGTTGTTTCTTTCTTTCTTCTCTTCTTTTCTCTTTCTATCCCTTTCTTTCTTATTAGCGATACGACTTTCTGGTCGATGAAAGCCGGGTTACATGATTATTATCTGAAGCCAAATATGTTTGTGTGTATATAGTAGTGAATGTTTAGATGAGAAATGAATGTATACCTGAACACTTCTGTAGTTCTGTTCCCAGTTTCAAAATTTAGGATTTGATTTAAAATGCTTTATCTCTTGATCTAGTCATTATTAGGATTTAGTATTTAAACAAAATTTGTTTGTTTTATCATAGAATAAAGTTTAAAAATTATTTAAGTTAAAATAAATAGGTAATATCTCTGGAATCAAGAAAAACTGAGCAAACTGAATACAAGTCAAAAACTCAAACATAATAAATTATAAATTCAGTATTATAAACTGAAAACATAAACAAAAAGATGATTTTTAAAAATAAAATCATAGTGTTTGGTTAGAAATTGAGACTGTAGTACGTATTTGAACTGGAAATGGGTTTTAGTAAATCTGTGGTGATCGAGTTGATCAGAAGGTTTGGGGTTCTTGGTGGAGGTAGTGTAGTGATCAGAGGGTGTGGCAAAAATGCCAGGAAGATGAACAGGGCTCGGTGGAGGCGATGGGAGGTTGATGAAGTCTGTAAACCTAGTTTTGCTTGGTTTTGATTTATGGATCAGTAGTGAATCTCAAGTTGATCGAGTTTAACACAACTTTGGGAAATTGAAGCTGGAGTATAGGGGAAGCCATGGTCGATGGTGATGGTTCTCTGGTGACTGGAGAGGCGAGGGTGAGCCGTTGACAGGTTTGGGGGTATGGTTGCAATACTGTTGCCAGGTTTTGGGTTTGGGAACTCGAATTTGATTTCGAGTAGAAGTTGAGTTTTGGATGATCGTGATTGGATCTGTGGGCAAGCGTCGGCATGTTCGTCAACTTGGTGGTGACTGGAGGCGGCCAGAGCCATTGTGCATATGCACGGTGAAGAAATGGTGTTAGGAATGTTTGGGTTTTGCAAATATTTTGTACTCGAGTCATATTCGAGTAACTCGAGTTTTTAGTCGAAGATGTACAGGGTTTTTCTCGGAGTAAACTGAAAGAGGCTTGGGTATTGAATTGGTTACAGGTTTCTGGGGAGAACCTGGTTGTTTTCAAATAAAATCTTAGTTTTAAAAATCTGAAACAAGTTTTAAAACAAAATTTAAACTTAATTTAAAGTATGAATTTCAAACTAAGTTTGAAAACCCCAGTTTAAAATTTAATTTAATTTTTATAAATTAAAATGTTTAAACAATTTTTAAAGGGTTTAAATAGTTTAATTTAAAAGTAAAGCTTAAAAATAAAAGTAAAGATTTAACTTAAGTATAAATCTAGATTCAAATTCAGATTTGAATCATAGTTTAGAAATAAAGGAAGTTTCTGAAATTTAATTGATAAAAACAACTTTGAATGTTAAGGTAATTTAAATATGATTTCTATTTTAAAAATAAATTTTGGTTTTAAATTTCTTTAAACTTCTTTTATAAAATAAGAAACCTTAGGCATAAGTTTTAAAGGGGTTTTAAAATGTTTTTAAACTTTGTTGAAGTTAAGTTTAACTTCATTTTAAGTCTAAGTTTAAAATTAAATTTGAAACAAATTTAAAGTAAATTGTTTTAAACTTTTTTTTTTTTAATGATAATGTAATCATTAATAAGAGATGTTTTATTTTAAAGTAAATCAAAGATTTAATGATTTTGATTCTCTAAATTAATAAGGTAATTTAAGTAAGATAATTTATTTATTTATTTAATTAATTAAGGTTTGAATAATTTAATTAAGGTCAAGTTAAGTAATTAAGATGAATTATATTTGGAATTAATATTAATTAATTTAAGTTAATTGCTTAAGAGAAGTAATTAAAGAATTGATAATAGTTAATGAAAATCATTAACTTGAGATTATTAAATAATTAATTAATGTGATTAATTTTAATAATTAATTAGATTAATTAAGGATAATCAATTATGGAAACAGTTAAGTATATTTATGGAAGTAATTTGGATTTAATTACTTTTTGAAATTAATCAAGGGATTAATTAAAGATAATTAATTAAGGAGTAATTGATTTATTAAATGAAGTAATTAAAGATGGGTAATTACTGAATATGGTTAATCAAGAGTAATTAATGAATATGGTTTAATTAATGATTAATTACTTAATGTAATTAATTTAAATATAATTAATAATTAAAGTAGAATCATAATCCAAATTGATTTTTAAAATTGATTTCTAAATTGATTTTAATGAAGTAAATGGTTTGAGTAAATATTTAATATAAATGCAAGTTATTCTTAATTAGTTAAGTTGAGGTTAATTTAGGATAATTAATTAAAATAAGTTTAAGGTTAATTAATGATTAAGTGATGATTAATTAGTCAATTAATTAATGTAATAAATTTTAAGTTAATTAATAAGTCTAATTAATTAAATATAATCACTTATGTTTAATTAAGAGAAATTACTTAGCAAAGTAATAAATGGGTAATTTCTGAATGTAATTAATGAAAGAATAATTAGTTAATGAAAGAAATTAGAGGTTAATTAATTAAAAAGGATAATTACTTTATGGAAGTAATTAATGGAAGGTAATTAAAGATTAATTACTTAGATAATTAATTAAGGTTAATTAATGTGATTAATTAAGTTTAAATTAATTAATTAATAGAGATGATTAATAAAAGGATAATTACTTAATTTAAAAGTAATTAGTGGATAATTAATGAAAGTAATTTGTGGATGATTACTTAATGGAAATGATTTGAGGTTAATTAATGGAAGTAATTAGGAAATAATTACTTAGTATAACTAATTAATTAAGGTTTAATTAATTAAAGGTAAGTGATTAATAGTAAATTGATTTCTGTAATTAATTAAAGAATAATTACTTAATGTAATTAATTTAAATATGATAATTAATTAAGAGTAATTAGGGATCATTAATTAATACAATTAATGATGTAATTAAGGAATGATTAATTAAAACTAATTAATCAATAATAAGTAATTTAAAAAGTAATTAATTAATGTAATTAATTATGGATTAATGTAATTAATTATAGTTAATTAGTTTATGAAGTAATTAAAGATTAATTACTGTAATGGTTTAAGTTAATTAATTTGTGAAATTAATTAAGAATTAATTACTTAAAGTAATTAAAGGATTATTAATCAGGAATGATTAATTAAGATGGATACTTAGAGTAATGATTAATTAATTGGTTTAATTAATAATTAAGTAAGCAGGATTTATAGAATGAAGTAATTAGTTTAATTCACTTTAAATTAATTAGATGATATAAATCATTGCTTAAGAATGGATGAATGAGATTGAATGTATTTCATTGTTTGATATCTCTGATGAGATATGATTGATATATGATATGGATGTTTGGTTGAATTATAATGATAATGTGAATTATCTGTTTGGGATGATAATGTAGATTATCTATTGAATTATCTATCTTTGTGTATATAGATAAGAATTGAATTGTTTTAACCTTAAAACAACTTGGCCTTAAAAGATACGCTTTGGATTTCGATGAGACCGGGATCGGGTTTCCGTATACCGGATTTCCAGGTCTGGAGACCCGAATACCACATCGATCCAAATTAACGATAGGTCGTGAATCAAGTGAAGATGAAGATTCAGAGTGCAAGGGTTATTGTCGTTAACTCTGAGGGTGATTCCAAAACGAGTGTAACGAGATAATGCCTTCGGTTTCGTTCGAACCCGGAACGAACTTGTATGGATTGAATGCTTTCAGAACATCGTCAGGTGGACGATGAGCATTCTAAGTGATGTGTTCTTTTCTAAGGTAATCGTGACCTCAAGCCTCACAAACCGGGAATGGCTAAAACAGGGGAGGTGCAGCAAGGTTAGTGGGTAGCACCCAAGTAGGACAAGATTACCTCTGTCTAGAAGTCCCTTCTTATTTCGGCTTAGTGTGTGCGGTTGCTGATCCCAACCGTGAGGTATCTTGTGCGGGAATTATCCAGTAAGGGATGTTCCGACCTTGTGTTGCAGGGGATTGGGAGTGATCCTCGGTACGGTGATCTAGGCCACGTACTGTGACGGGCAGTACCCCAGTAGCCCTGCCATTGTATGGAATCCAAACTCCAATAAGTGTCGTACGTATTAGTTGTGCCCAACTATGTTGGAATGTGAGATGTAAGCATTTCAGCTATTTCTGTATTTTACTTGAAAACCCTAGACCCTATTATAATATAACTGGATTTCCTATCAAATGTTTTGGTTAGCGTAAAGTAAAAACTTTTCCATGTTTATGTGTGGGAAGTCTTACGTGATACCTTTGTTTTCAAAAGGTTTTGAAGTTAAACAAGTTTAACCTGTTACTCACACCAGACCCATGTCTGACCCAAGTTGTTTATTTCTGTTTTATAAACTCTTGGGTACTCAAATTTTTACGAGTAGCCAAGGGATTCAGGTTAGCCTTGACGAATTGTGGAGGAGCAATGGAGCAGGAGGCTTCAGCGTTGTAGATATAGATAGTAGTTTCCGCTGTGTTGATCTTGTTTAGATCTTTGTTTGTATTGAGATGTAATAACTAGACAGATGTTTATAACTGTCTATTCTGTGATGTATAAATTGTGTACTCTGATGTATATGATACTATGTAATATCTTATGTGATAATATATTTCTCGTTCCGCTGTGAGATTTCTGATGTGTTGTTGTTCTCTCTTCTTTTCTTTTCTTCTTCTATCCCTTTCTTTCTTCATAACGATGCGTCTTTCTGGGCAAAGAAAGCCGGGTCGTTACAGTGTGGTCGTGGGTTTTGGAGGTGAAAAGGTGGAGTTTGCACTTGGTTTTGAGGTGTAATACTTTATTTTTCCTTTACTTTTATTTTTCTAATCTTTTTATTTTATTTTCCTAAGACATGGAAGCCATTAGAGAAGCTTTTAGAAAGCTTAAGAAAGGAAGAAGAAGATGTAGAAATGTGTAAAAGAAGGTGGAAGGATGGTGGTTTATTTATAGTTGAAGTTTGCTACACAAATTACCTTATTACCCTTAACCAAAAAGACCAAAATACCCTCCATATCAAATCAAATTTTTGTCTCCTTTAAGTACACTGAAATAGACTAAACACATATTAAATGTAGATTTGATATGAAAAGAAAGTGTATAAATGTGATGTGAAGTTTATGTAATAATTATGTTTAAAGTAAGCATGGATGTGACATTCATTAATGGTGATTAGATGTTTACATAAATATAATTTTAAGTTTAAATCTTTTATTAGTCAAATCAAATCTTACATAATTACACATCAAATCAAAGGATTTCTAACTTTATTTTACAAAAGTAAACCATTTTTGTCTTTTTGTGCTTACTTTTTCTTAATTGTTTTCTAGAAGTTTCTAACCTTGTTTAGTAAAAGTAAACTTGATTAGAGAATTAATTCATACTTATACTATTTGAATATATGTTCCTACATAAGAAAATATAGGTGCGACAATGTTGCGACAACTTTTAATCGACAAAACGTTGATTTTTGACAAAATATTTTACGTTCACATTTTGACGTTTTAGTTAAACTATTTATTTATGTAAACCAAATTTAAAAATAAATTTGTATAATGTTGTTTAATAATATAAACACTTGTAAATTAATTAAAATAATTTATTTAACCATTGAAACTTACTTTTCTAAAATCAGCATTTTGTCAATTTTGTCGATATAGGCAAATGTTACTATTTTTGTGTATACATCTCTTTCCAAATCCTATCTAATATTGTTAGAATCATATAACTTTACCTATTTTATATTTAAAATCACTTTAAATAGTATATTTTAAAGTGGTCAAATTCAGGGTCGTTACATTCTCCCATACTTAAAAGAATTTCGTCCTCGAAATTACCCAAAACAAAAGTTTGCCCAAAATATTTATCTTTAAACTTAATTCCATATAATATACATAAATTATCCATATGAAATATCTTATTCGATCTCCTATTCGAATCCACAACTTTTCTTCCAAACTAGTATCGATCCCTCGATCCTCTAGTGCGGACTATGATCAGGCTTCTAGATCAGAACCTTTGCTTTCCTTGCATAGTTCTCAACTATGATAGAAAACTAAAGTACCTAACAAAAAATCCTCATCAATGTTCGTCGTCGGGAATCGAGTGATAAATCCTTTTTCGGACTAGTGTAAACACCTCAAAGTTCCGAACTCGAATCTTAGATCAAAATTTGTGCGAGGAAATGATCTACATATAATATATGTATTTATTAACTTTCAAAAACTTTTCATAAACGTTTATCTTAAGTTCAAACATTTTATAAAGGTGCTTCTTTATATAATCCCTTTAATTATTTATTTCCAAAATTTTTTATTAAAGGAAAATATTCTAAAGAAACCATTTTTCACTCAAAAGATAATTTATCTTTATAAAAAGTTTTCCCACAATACTTTTAACTTAGTATATTTCCTTTAACATTAATATTATTTATGAATCATTTCGTAAATCTATTACTTAAGTTTATTTCATCTTATAACTTATGCAAATCAATCACTTTTAAAGACTTAAGTCCAAATTCTTAATTGATGCTAGAATTCATCAATAAAACATTTTCCAGGCTATAATTACCTTTTTAAAGAGTCATTATTTTACTTAATAGTTTATGACTTAAATTTTTATTTGTATGATATACCTTTACTTCCTAAGAGTATATACAAATCCCAAATTTCAAATTGGTTTTACTTAAATCCGTTTGTCTAACAAATTTAGACTTTGTGGTAATTTACTACTATCTCAAATTCATAAGTTATAAAACTTATTTTTTATTTAATACTATTATTAATATTCTAGCTTTGAAAAAAACAAATTTTAAAACCACCCGTATTTAAATCCTCAAACTCTTACTATTAGCGCCAAAAGTGGTCACTAACACCCAAATCCAGATGAAAGCACCAAATTCACAGTCACGGATCATAGATAGAATGTATGTAGAGATTATAAATATGAAGAACGGTTAAAATTACAAAAGAAAGTAGTAATAATAGAGGATTTATAGTGGTTCGGCTGACTCTGGCCTACATCCATTCCAGAAATTTCCTTTTTATTGATATCAGAATTAAGTACAATTACAATCCGGAGTTTCCAGAACAATAATGGCAGAGTAGCCTTATTGGAGAAGAGGAAGGGGAACAGAATGAAGATCCCCCTTTCTGAAGCCCCGCACGCTGTATTTATAGGCAAAACCCGACTTATTGGGCTTCTTGAGTGGTCCGAGCCCATCAACACCATGGCCGATCCAAGACTCAACACTACGACCGACCCCGAGTTCATAATATGCCGACCTGATATCCCCTAGGCATGACTCGGAGTAATTGCTCACACGACTCAAAGCACACCTGCATACGACCCGAAGTAAATTTCCCTGAGACTCGGAGCAACCCAGTGTCGATCCTCCTTCTTCAAAGCATCGACCCCCTTTAGCCGATCCAGGGTCTTCATCCTACCGACCCGAAGCTTCCCTACGCGTGACCCAAAGAAAATGTATTGCTGACCCTAGTATTACTCCATGCCAACCCCGAGCCACTCAACCATGCCGATCCACTCATGATGCCGATCACTCGTGATGTCGATCCACTCGTTATGCCGATCCACTTATGATGCCGATCCACTCGTCATGCCGACCCGTTCATGATGTCGATCCACTTGTATCGAGCCATGCTTGCCGAGCCATACTCACCGAGCCAGTTGCACCGGGCCACCTTGGCTTTAGTACCATGACCGAACCATGCATGATCCCTTCTCCTTGACCGAGCCATGTACGACCGAGCCACCTTGATCGAACGACCCACTCCGAAACACCCATGACTGATCGCTTATCCATTCAACTGGCTCAAACCCATCGTATTCCAGTCTCGACAAACGAGCAGTCAATTTTAGTTAAATCTGCCTGTCTCCAGCCTTGCCAAAAAGCTGGTTAACACTTACCTCTTAAAAAAAATTTCCTTTATAAATCAGATTTATAAATTATCCTTATCTTATTTCATTTACTCAAAGTATTTCACAATCTTTTACCAAAAGTTTTCACAAATTTCTTAGCTCTGAGTTACGTATGATTCAAAAAATTTCGACTGTCCAAAATCGTCGAGAATTTTGTTTTATTATATCAATTAGCGATCCCAAATTATCTTTAGTTTAAACACTTTTATAAAGATTACTAATCAATTTATCAGTTAATGATTCCCATTATCTCTTTAATTTAAGAAAATTATATAGATCGAGTAACTCTAAACAATATCAAGGAACTGGGTACTACCAATAGTATCATATATCCTCTTAACAAGAAGAGTAATACTTAAGAGAAGTGCTTACCATCCGAACACATCTCTTGTCCATTTTTAGTTTATTTTCGAGCCAATCGAATTAGTTATCATAAAATACCTTTTTTATTTGACATAATACCATTTCCAAAATCCTTTAGAGATTACTTTATAAAAGCTATTTTATAAATTCATTTTATCTTATATTAATTAACTTCATTTAAATTTCCACAATTATTCTACTAGAATTTAAATTCTCATTCATTTTATATTTATCCTTTTTACAAATTCATTTTCTATTATTTAAATACATTTTTATCTTATATGTTCATTCCTTAAACAAATCCTATTATCAAACACCTTATAGTCAAATCATGAAACTTAATTCACAAGGTATTTGTACTTAAACTTTCAAATCAAACAATTGATCAATTTATGATAGTAACTTAACATTATCATTTCTTAATTTATTATTTTGGAATAAGTATTAAAGATCTTAATTACCTTATCAGATTTCTTACTTATCTATTTTCTTCATGAAACATCTTATAGTCAAACTGTGAAATTTTAACTACAAGATGTTCATATTTAAATTTCACTAATCTTGATTTCTAACCATACAACTTTTCAAAATATATACTTTATATTCAAAATATAATCCTTGGTAAAATTATTTCATTTACCAATTTTTTCAAAATCAGTGTGTCGGTTCGTCTTGTTTAAATGTTTAGGAAATCTCATCGATAACGGTGATCAGGCGCATCGATCAGAATCCACAAATCACTCAACTGATAAATCAACACAAAACATTTTTATATCAAATAACAAATACGTACTCATATATATATATACATATATATAATACACTCAAACTCATTCTAGGGTGTTACTAACCCTATCTCTAATAAGTCACTCATCCTAGGGTATTACTAACCCAATCTCTGATGAGTCTTTACCCCAACAAAGCCAAGGCTCTCGCTTATCATTCAGCTTGATACCAAATGTAATGGCCCGTTTTTCCGTACCCTTTGAATCGACAATAAACCACACGTCCAGCTCAAATTGCACGAATAAGCGGATCATTAAGAGTAGAATGAAAATAAAGATAGAACAGAATCTCGCACGAATGGAATAACATATATTATTTCAATAATAATCTTTACAGCAAAAAATTTTAAAATACAATATCAGAGTCTAACCTAGATTCAGCCTGGACAGTTATAACACCTGCCCTTACAAATGCTGACAAACAACCAAACAAATGCAATAGATGTAGCGGATAATAGAATTCGTCCATACATTGATGAAGATCTCCAGCTCTCCTTTGGAAACTCCAACCATCTTCAACTAAACCTGAAACGACTCGGATCTGACCCGAGTATTAAAAATACCCGAATCAGGCTTGATAAACCAGCGTGAGATACTCGAAATTTAAAATGCATAGATCATGACAATGCTATCAAAACCTTGGAAAAGAAGGGTATCTCAGAAGACCATGTCCACACATAAACACGGACGGGTTTTTACTTTATGATAACCAAAACACTTTTATACCAAAATACACTTGATATTATTTTTAATGACATTCTTTTAAAAACACTTTTCAAATAAACTTATTCAAATAAGGTATCAATATCTGGACTAAGTCTAAGGTAATATATCCGGACTAGGTCAACGGAATATGCCGAACGTAATATATGATACCAGAAAGGGTAGCTAAAATGTTTGCAAGTCATTATAGCTATTTTGGGAATACTATCAAAACCGTAAATCTCCTATTGGGATTGGATTTCCAACATGATAGGGAACTAGTGACCTTTTCTCCGATCCACGCATAACAAACATAGTTCCCACGGTGCCTTAATCGCTTTTCTCAAACTAGTCGCTTGGAACTATACTTGCTATACTACCACTGCTAACCGGTAGTTCCCTGCTTTTCTCAAGCTAACCACTTTATCAAAATGGGGCAATAAATGCCTTGAGGGACGTATCCCCCAAAGGGCCCAACGTATTGGACACCACCATACATACTCACTTATTCCGAAATTGTGTCTGTCAGACCACATAATATCCCATATAATCTTCGGGATGTGAGGCTACGCTCAATTTCTTTAAAGCCACACTTTTCATACAAAACCACGCTTTGATCATAATAGGTTCCACTTTGAATGCCACACATGGAACACAACGGAACGGTTAAATGTGACATAAAAATAAGGCAGTACATAAGGTTACTCCCCAACATGGAGTTATCAGAGTTACAACAAAAGTACTACTATCACTCAAAGTAGTTAAAATAACCTGCCTTTAAATATACATACATAGAACCAACATCTCATAACAGTGGAAATAAATAGCTAGATAGATAAGGAGCCTCCTGCTCGTCCACCATCTTCAAAAGAGCCCAAAAAAACCTGTCATTTTCGGACTACTCAAATATAAATGAATACAAAAGAGTTTAGGAACATAAACAATTCGAGTCAGACAATAAGTCTGGTATGTGTAAACTCCAAATAAAAAAATAGAACACACAGAATAACTGGTGAGACCACATTGCAAAAACGCAGAACGGGTTGACCCTCACAAGGACAACATCCAAGCATAAAAGAATGGACACAAATAATTAAACATCGCGAAGAGTGCAAGATGCTTCCCGATGCAATTAATTATTTGTGTCCATTTTTTATGCTTGGATGTTGTCCTTGTGAGGGGAAACCCGTTCTGCGTTTTTGCAATGTGGTCTCACCGGTTATTCTGTACGTTCTATTTTTTTATTTGGAGTTTACTCATACCGGACTTATTGTCTGACCCGAATTGTTTATTTTCCTAAACTCTCGGGTACTCATTTATATTTGAGTAGTTTGAAAATGATAGGTTTCTTTGGGCTCTTTTGAAGATGGTGGACGAGTAGGAGGCTCCTTATCTATCTAGCTATTTATTTCCGCTGTTATGAGATGTTGGTTCTATGTATGTATATTTAAAGGCAGGTTGTTATAACTACTTAGAGTGATAGTAGTACTTTTGTTGTAACTCTGATAACTCCATATTGGGGAGTAACCTTATGTACTGTCTTATTTTTATGTCATATTTAACCGTTCCGTTGTGAGATTATTGTTGTGTTCTTATATTTTACCCCATGACAACTCGTCTTTTAGATACTTGGGCAACGACACATGAATTCCATGGATGTATTAAGTGTCATTCTTAGAGGTCAGAAAGGTGGGTCGTCATAGTTGGTATCAGAGCTTTGGTTGAGCGAACACCTTAGCCAGATCGGGGTACAACTCATTAGAGATAGGGTAAGTGATGCCCTAGAATGAGTTAATCTTGAGAGAGCATATCTGTAATTTTTATAATAATAATATTTATCCTCTAAAATCTAGTTTTAGATCCTTTGGTGTTATTTCCTTAAACCATTTTAATCCTATTTTTGTATTCTAAAGATACCCGTTATTTGTTTAGATAATATAAAATGAATACAAGAAGAGGAGGAGGGAGAGGATCTGGAACTAGCACGGCTACCAATGGTAGGGTACCTAGAAATGCTACTATGTCAGCTGTAGATCCGGTAGAGGAACTGTTAGTGCAAGTTCAGACCCCTATGAAATTTGCAGCTTTGTGTAAGAATTTTACCACTTTGGGTAGGAAACCATTCTATGGGACAGAAGATATTCTTGGAGTGCAGATGTGGCTTTGAACTTGTGAAAGAATATTTGGAGATCTTCGGTTCGTGGATGTGGAGAAACGGCTATTGGCATCGCGACAACTTCAAAATTCGACGATGGATTGGTGGGATTCAGAAACAGCTACTACTCTAGTGGGGGAGTTTTCTTGGGCCCAGTTCAAGGAAGTTTTTGAAGCACAGTTTATTCCAAAAGCCGAAAAAACTCAGTTATTTAGAAGTTTCATTGACTTAAAGCAGGGTGATATGACCGTGTCGTAGTATGAGCATAAGTTCAATGCTTTGTCCCATTTTGGACTTGGATTGATAGAGACACCGCTCAAGAAAAATGAAATGTTTGTGAATGGAATGCGACTATAGTTCCATCGTGAAATGAAAAATCAACTTATGGGTACGTTCACCAACATTATTACCATGGCTTTGAGGTTTGAGGCTCCTGATATTAAAGAAGGAGTCCAGAAGGGTGTAGTACCAGCAATAAGTGCCAAGCCTTTATCAGTTATACCAGTTGAAGGAAAGCCAAACTTCAAGTGTAAGTTTAAGGGAAAGAAGCATGGTGCAGGGAAGAAACCCGAAGATGGCGCTCCAGCACAGAAGAAGCAGACCAACTTGGCCAACATTCTTTGTCTCAAGTGCAATAAGATGGGCCACTTTGCAAATCATTGCCCAATTGCCACATGTTTTAATTGCGGCCAACCAGGACATATGAAGAATGAGTGCCCTTTTCCTGAAAAGGGATCTCAAGGACAGACTTTTACCATTGAAGAGATACCATTCACTTCTTTAGATCAAAAAGGGAAGCAAGTGTTGCAAGATACATTATCCATCTATGATATTCCTGTAAGGGTGCTATTTGATACTGGAGCTTCCCATAGTTTTATTTCTTATGATCTAATAGACAAACTAAACCTTAAATATGTTATCATAAGTAATCCTCTTTGTGTGTCAAACCCAATTGGAGGTCCGACAAATCTTAACACTGTGTGTCTAAATGTAGCGATTTCTTGTCGATATCATCTCTTTCCTTTTGACTTGTTTGTTCTTGGGATTATGGGTTTTGGGGTGTTGCTGGGAATGGATTGGTTATCTAAGTTTAAAGCTATCTTGGATTGTAGTAGAAGGCTCGTTAGAGTTAGAGATGCATGAGATGTTGGTGTTGATATTAGTCATGAAGAGCCTAAGAAGTTAATGAGAAATTTTCTCTATTCACTCGAAGTAGTAAAGCGGAGCTAGGAGATGTGTCGGTTGTTCGAGATTTCACAGATATTTTTGATGAGGTGCAAGGTTTACCTCCTCATCGTGAAGTTGAGTTCCATATTGATTTGGTTCTGGGAACTAGACCTATTGTACAACCCTTACGAAGGATGGCTCCAAAAGAGAAGAGGGAGTTAGAAAGGCAGACTTATGATTTGTTACAGAAGGGCTTGATTTGACGTAGTACCTCGAGTTGTGGATCGCCAGTCGTCTTTGTTACAAAGGCGGACGGTTCTCTAAGGTTATGCATAGACTATCGGGAGTAGAACAAAAGGACTATCAAGAATAAATATCCTTTGCCAAGGATCGACGATATGTTTGGCCAACTCCACGGTGCAAGGATATTTTCTCAGTTAGATATTGCCACCGGTATTCACCAATTAAGAGTGGTAGAGGAGAGTGTTCGCTTAATAGCATTTCGAACTCCTAAAACTTTCTACGGGTGGTTAGTTATGCCATTTGGATTGACTAACGCACCCGCTTATTTTGTGGACTTAATGAATCGATTATTTCGAGATATTCTTAATAAATTTGTTCTCGTCTTTATTGATGACATTCTTATCTATTCCAAGACAGAGGAGGAACACAAATATCATCTTTGTGTCGTACTCGATACCTTAAGAAGCCATGTGTTGAAGGCTAAGTTTTTTAAGTGCCATTTCTGGAAATCCGAAGTTAGGTTTCTGGGGCATGTTATTTCAGGAGAAGGCATATCGGTGGACCCAGCTAAAGTTATGGCAGTTCAAGACTGGAAGAAGCCCGAAAGTGTAACGGAAGTTAGAAGTTTCTTGTGATTGGTTGGTTTTTACCGTAGGTTTATCAAGGACTTCTCGAAGATTATTTCTCATCTGACGAAGTTAACAAAGAAAGATGTTAAGTTCGTTTGGACTTCCAAGTGCGATCAAGCATTCAACGAATTGAAAGAGAAGTTTTTTTTTTGAAAACCCAGGAGAACCCAGCAGACCGGTAAACTCCTGAGGAGGGTACAGTAAAGCCGTCCGCTGATCCAAGCCCCCATACCCCCAGGTAAATTTATATAGGATGGGGAAACGCATGGTAGGAATCGAACCTGGGTCTTTTTACCAGAACCCAAGCCTCCTTTCCATTGCGCCGCACCCGCGGACAATTGAAAGAGAAGTTGAATAGCGCTCTTGTATTAACCATTCCAAATAGGAGCAAAGGTTTAGCCATGTATACATATGCTTACGGAACCAGATTGGGAGCAGTTCTGATGCAGCAAGGGAAAGTTATTGCCTATGCGAGTCGACAGATAAAACCGCATGAGAAAAATTATGCTACACACGATTTGGAGCTTTTAGCTGTTGTCTTCGCACTAAAGATGTGGAGGCATTATCTTTTGGGTGAAAGGTTCGAGTTATACATGGACCACAAATCCTTAAAATACCTTTTTACCCAAAAATATTTGAATTTGAGGTAGCAGAGATGGCTGGAGTTTCTCGCCTCTTATGATCTAGAGGTTCTTTATACCCCTGTAAAAGAAAATGTCATTGCTGATGCATTGAGTAGGAATGTAGCAACGGTTGCAAATCTAGAAGTTAAGCCAGTATTGTTAGAGAGAATTGCATCCAGTCAAGAGGCAGATCCTATTTTAGCTCGACCTAAGAAGGATGTTGGAGAAGGTGTTGTCTCTAGCTTTGAGATTGATCTTCGGGGCATATTGAAAATGAATGGGCGTATTTGTGTTCCAGACTTTGATGGACTTAAGTAAGAAGTGTTAGCCGAATTCCACCATTCAAAATTATCTTTTCATCCAGGAGTGACCAAGATGTTCAAAGATATGAAGAGGGTATTCTGGTAAAAGGGGATGAAGCGAGATATTTCAATCTTTGTGAGTCATTGTGCAAACTGCCAGCAGATTAAGAGTGACCAGCAGAAGACAGCTATATTGCTTCAGCCACTTGAGATCCCAAAGTGGAAGTGGGAGCAGATCTCTACGGACTTTATTGATGGGCTTCCTAGGTCAAGAAGAGGTAAAGATGGCATTTGGGTTATAGTCGATCGACAAACCAAGAATGCCCATTTCATTCCCGTTAAGCTGACTAGGTGTTCGTCGAAGGATTTTCTATCGGTTTAGAAAACCGCCGAACGAATTTAGAAATAAAAATAACCGCAAGCGCACGGCGTACACTTGTAGTACGTGGCGAATATAGGTTGATCCGTAGGTAATTGATGATTTTAAAAATCTATTCAATCAAATTAAACCAAAGTCGAGTGAAAGTTAAGCTAGAGAATTAGAAAATTAGCTAACTAACTAAAAGAAAAGAGATGCAAATATAAGAGTTAAATGACAATTTAGAGAATAAATCCACTCTCTAGATCATGTAGTTCAACACATATGAAATCATAATCTCTCTTTTTTAGTCATTAGTGCTTTAATTGACGTGTTTATCATAAGTATGGCATATTTGTGCTATTGATTAGCCAACATAAGCCATCAAACTATAACACACCTATTAAACCACTTACTAACTTGCATGAAATTCGACAATGAAAATGAAATCTATTTTAAGTATGGCCTATTAACTATTGATTAGAAAAATAGACCATCAAATTTTAATTTCAAATCACTTTCTCATGCCATAATCATAATTTGATGAAGAGGCATTTGTGTTAGTGATTGTTTAAGCATAGCCTATTTGGTGTCAACAAAATAAGCTATCAAATTCAAAGCAAGAACAACAAATAAAACACTTCATTGATCATCATTAAGCACAAAAAGATAGCATGAATTAACAAATAGTTGAAGCTACATAATTAGAGAGCTTCATTACCCCTAAATTGAAGGGGTTTAGCCTCTCATATTTGTCATTTGATTAACAAATGTAGCTAGCAACATGAAAGCAAAAAGAAAAGAAAATGAAAGCTAATGGAAAAGAGAGCTGATTAACAAGAATTAGAACTATTCTACTTGCATGTAAGTAAATCTACACTACAACATGAAAGAAAATAAACAAGAAAGGGAAAAGATCATATATTAAATTGCATAAAAAAGAAAAATTACATGAAGATAAAAATGGCTAAGTAGCCATGAAAAGAGAAAGAGAAGAGCTTGTTTATTTGTGAGCCTAAACTAAACTAAGAGAGACTAAGGGAGAAGTGGTTACATGAAACATAAGGGGTACTTATACATGTGTTAAACCCTAATTCATATTTCTGGGGAATGCCCAAAATACCCTTGAGAAAGTGTGGAGGCCAAGTAATCATTAGCTTCTACTAATCATCATTTAAGTGTACATGAAGCCATTAATTCCATAAGCATGTGCATTAGCCTCTAATTTGTACATTAAGGTAGGTGGGTAGGTGGGGTCCTCCATTATCTTCCCTTTAAATTATTTCCATCTTCATTTGTTATCTTCACTCTTGTGCATGCATATATCATCATGTAACCACTTGTAAAATTCACCAAATTTCCTACAAAACAACATAGAAAATTCCATGTAAATTTTCACAATTTAATAAATGCATAAAAATGACCATTTTGCCCCTATATGAAGATGAATATGTGACAATTTCAAATAATTTGAATTTTGGTTTAAACAAGTTAAAATACCCAATATGATCATTTCTTTAATTTAAATAGATTAAATATGGTGGTAAAAATATGCACATTTACGTGCACATCACTAGGACTGCTATGAGTCTGGCGAGTTTGTATGTGAAGGAGATTGTGAGACTCCATGGGATTCCTTGTAGTATTGTAAGTGACCGAGGCCCGATATTCACTAGTAGTTTTTGGGAGAGACTGCAGACTACTTTAGGGACTGAGCTAAGTCTAAGTACAACATACCATCCCCAAACAGATGGGCAGACGGAGAGAGTGAACTGGATCTTGGAATATTTATTGTGAACATGCATTCTAGACTTTGGGGGTTCTTGGGAAGATCATTTACCCTTAGTCGAATTCACTTATAACAACAGCTATCAAGCAAGCATTGGTATGGCCCCTTCCGAAGCTCTTTATGGTCATCCATGTCATTCTCCTTCGTGTTGGGTTAAATCTGGAGATAGACTTGTTCTTGGACCCGACATAATCTTAGAAGCCAATGAGAAGGTAGCTGATATTAGAAGAAAGATGAAGGAAGTGCAAGATCGGCAAAAGTGTTATGTAGATCAAAGGCATAGGGATTTAGAGTTCTTAGTCGGGGACTTGGTATTTGTAAAAGTCTCTCCTCTGAGAAGTGTTGTGAGGTTTGGAAAGACAGGGAAGTTAGCCCCTCGATATATTGGCCCTTTTCCCATATTGGATCGGATTGGTAAACTTGCATATAAAGTGGAGTTACCAGATCGACTATCAGATGTGCAGAACGTATTTCATGTATCGCATTTACGTAAGTACGTACACGACCCTTAGATGATAGTAGAACCAGGACAACAAGTTAATTTGGAGGTTCAGCCTAACCTAACCATTCTTAGGCGGCCTATTCGTATTGTCGCTCGAGATATAAAGCGATTAAGGAAGAAGGTTAAGAATCTTTTTCAGATTCAGTGGAGTGGAGATGTTAGAAATTGAACTTGGGAAACTGAGGACTATATTAGGGATTCTTATCCCGAGTTGATGTAGTAGTTATTTGTATTTTGTTGTATCTTTTTGTGGTATATATGATATCATTTGGGTTTCTTTGATATCTAGAGTATCTAATTAATTTCGAGGATGAAATTTCCTTTAAGGAGGGGAGGATGTAACGACCAATAATTTAATCACTTTGAACTTGAATAGTTAATATGTTTTTAAATGATTAAATAATGGATTTTATATCTAGAATACAAATTTGGATAAAACGTCTCGAATGGATTTTTTTGAAACTGATGTAAAATGTTAGTTTAAAGATGGTTCGAGTTATAAGGCGGTTAGGGGTACCAATTTATTTAAGAATAAGTTTGTCTAATAAAATTGAATAGTATGATTACTTGCCTAATAAAACAAGAAAGAATTATTAACCCTGCCTAATAAAACATAATAGTATAATTAATTGCCTAATAAAACAGAACAGTATAATTGCTTTCCTAATGAAACAAAATAGCATAATGATTATTATATTCCATGCGGATGGTTGCCATTGGACCAAAATCTGGTCGAATCAGGTTCTGCCATGCGGATTGTTGCCATTGGAATAAAATCTAGTCGAATCATGTTATGCCATAGTTGATAAGGAGGATTCCTATAGGACCAAAATGTGGTCAAATCAAATTAAGCCATTAAGATGTTTTCTATTGGACCAAAATGTGGTCGAATCAAATTAGGCCATAAGGCTGGTTTCTATTGGACCAAAATCGGGTCGAATCTGGTTAGGATATAGGAAATGACTAAAGTACCCTTCTCTTCACCTATAAATAGCCAAGTCCATATCTCATTTTAATTCATTCACAAACTAAAGAAAAGAACTAAAATTCATTATAAAAAGTGAAGTATTCCAAGTCCCCATCAAAGCAAATAAGAGGTGAGTATATTCCTTGTTTTCATAGTTTAGTGGGTATAACTTATTCTGTGAGTATATTCCTTGTTTTCATAGTTTAGTGGGTATAACTTATTCTGTGAGTATAATTTAATTATTTTACAATCAGTGTAATCTTAATCTCTTTCCTTTGACTCATTCATATTTTAACAAATGTTGTGCTAACTATTGATTGTAAATTGTTAATAATAATGAGTCTGTTATTATTCTTATTTGGTTGTTTGATTTGTGCTCGGCCAGTTTATGAGCAATAACTTTGATGTTTAGTTAAAGGGAACTTACACCACCTTTTAACTTAGGTTTGACATTTAGTGACTTTTTGGTTAAAAGGAAATAACATCCCTTTTAGCTATCTCATTTGATTAAGAGGGAGCTTCACCCCCCTCTTGGTCGTATTCTCCTTTAAAGATGATGGGTTTAAGTTATGATTTGAATGAAAGTTTTAAATCTTGGTTTAAAGTATTTTAAAGGAGCTTTGAAATTTATGTAATGATTTAAATAAGTTATTTATGGAAAGTAAGTAGTCCTATACTTGGGACTAAAAGCCGATGAGTAGATTGATCCTCTATCTGTGAGATCTTGAACCGAAGTGTCTAGGCAAGGCTAGGAGCAACTAGTGCCCTGACTTACCTGGCTTTGTTTTTAGGCGAGGGGTAGAGTAAGTTGAGAATATCGGAAATGTGACAAGTGTAGGAGATTTGATTTCCATAAATGATCTTTATAATTATAATGGAAAACATTCGCATTTCTTGTAGACAATTGTTTTTGACCCATCTAAGTATGCTTTTGAAATATGAAAACCTCCCCAATTTTTTGTGAATATACTTATACCAATGAGATAATTTATGGATATTTTCCAAGCATTGAAAAAGTATAAGATTTAATTTCCATATACGATCGTTTTGTTATCCCCGATAGTTGATATCTTGACTATCAATTTCGATACCCTTCTTCCTTTTGTTTTTGTTTCGTCAATTTAAGACGATTTGTTGCTCATTTAGAGCATTGATATCCTTTATCGGAAATGACTAAATAAGGAGCGAGTGGGGGACAAGCTATGTAGGGTTGCTTCCATTAGGGTATTTTCACATCTACTCCAGATTGGTTTCATTGTATGCGCACGGAGATGTGAAATACTCGGATACTCAGTAAGGTTGGCGGGGTCCAGCTTGGAGGTTTTCGAGAGCCATCGTAGTTCTCAAGTATATATTCTAGAGGTATACTTTCGATAAGGGGGGTGCACCCTCCTAGTCATTGTTGGAAAAATTCCTTTTCCTTATTTTTGGCTCAAATCTTTGGATTGATTCTTTCTTAATTGCACTGGGAAGCGTCTTGCACTCTTCGCGATGTTTAATTATTTGTGTCCATTCTTTTATGCTTGGAGGTTGTCCTTATGAGGGGAAACCCATTCTGCATTTTTGCAATGTGGTCTCACTGGTTATTCTGTGTGTTCTATTTTTTTATTTGGACTTTACTCATACCGGACTTATTGTCTGACCCGAATTGTTTATTTTCCTAAACACTTGGGTACTCATTTATATTTGAGTAGTTCGAAAAATGATAGGTTTGATTGGTCTCTTTTGAAGATGGTGGATGAGCAGGAGGCTCCTTATCTATTAGCTATTTATTTCCGCTGTTATGAGATGTTGGTTCTATGTATGTATATTTAAAGGCAGGTTGTTATAACTACTTAAAGTGATAGTAGTACTTTTGTTGTAACTCTGATAACTCCATGTTGGGGAGTAACTGTATGTACTGTCTTATTTTTATGTCATATTTAATCGTTCCGTTGTGAGATTATTGTTGTGTTCTTATATTTTACCCCATGACAACTCGTCTTTCAGATACTTGGGCAACGACACATGAATACCATAGATGTATTAAGTGTCGTTCTCAGAGGTCAAAAAGGTGGGTCATCACAATACAAGTTCGTTCTGGGACTGAACGAAACCGAAGGCACTTTCCTCGGCCATTACTAGGTGAGAAGCCCATGCAATCCGAAAAATCTCCACAATGAGTAAACCACTGCTATAAATAACACTATAATAGGAGCGACCTAGAGCATGTCAACAAGCAGTCCTCACGCTATGAAGATCCACGGCCTACAATAATTATCATCTTCAACATGTCTTCACTTTCGAACTTATACATTGGTTCGAAGTGGTTTTCAAATAGGAATTACCCAAATCCAACCCCGGTTCCTTCGAAGCCAATCATCACTTTGAAAGATGTTAAGTTCATATGTGGATATCAATCATCAATCAATTACTTCATCTTTTATAAAATATCTTTCTTAGATATATTCTTTTCAATTTATTCCATTTCCTTTTCAAGTGTATATGGAATCATTAAGCCTCATTTATTAAATCATTTGATTTATTAAACCTCTTTAGATCTTAGAATAATACCAAATCATTTTCTCTTTTACTTAGGAAAACCTTTCCAAATCATTCATTAAATCTTAATCAAAGATTTCTTATATTCAAGTTATAACTTTTAACTTAGGGAAAATATTCTCAAATCATTTATTAAATCTTAATCAAAGATTTCCTTCTTAATTTCAAATCATATTCTTGCAAATCAAATACTTTCATAACAGAGCATTACTGCCACCTTAGATACGGTAAATTTCACCTCCAGGGACTAATGGCAAGTAATCCTACATAATGAAGATCTTCGTCTTTAATGATCTTTGTCTTCAATATGTTTTATTTCGAAAATTAGTTTGAAGGGGTTTTCGGATAGGAATCACGCAAATCTGATCCCGGTTCTTCGGATAGGAATCACCCAAATCTGATCCTGGTTCCTTCGTACCATTCATCGAATAAAAGATGTTAAGTGGTTAATTAACATTCAAAAAAATTGTTTCTTTTCTTTTATTTTTGAAAAACTTAAATACGATGTTATAGAGCATCCTGGCTTTCCTTTCGAAATATTCCACCCCTCGCCTAAAAAGAGAAAACAAAGGCCAGGTAAGTTCAGGGCACTGGTTGCTCCATCCCTAACCTTAGTTAAACACCTTGTTTTATCTTCGTAGATCTCACAGGCGGGACAAATGTACTAGTCGTTTCCGCATACTCAGTTATTAGCTTTATTTTGAAATTGATTATAAAATTCCAAATTATCTTTTAAACTCTTAATTTTCCTTTTAAAAAAATTCATAATTGATTCTAGGAAGAATCGTTAAGTTTAAACTTTCTTTTAAAAGGTCATAGAAATGGTAGCAGAAAAGTGCTACGGAAAGTGCTTTATAAGCTTATTTGATTTAAACAACTTTTTAAAATTTGAAAATTCATATTTTCCATTCCGAATTACTTTTAACCATTTTAATAGATTTATCAAATTTATTTCATATTTTTAATCATTTAAAATATCATTTATAAAGAAATCCCTTTTTGGATTTCGAACTGCAAAATCGTGATGTTTTTAGAAAATTGTTTTGGACATATTTCAAAATCCACTTAATGAAATCTTGATTTTCTTTATTCGTTGGAAAACTATTATCATTGTGGAACAAAGAATTTTTATTTCGAAGAAATCCGACTTATAAATCATTCTCAACGTTAATTTGAAGTTACGGGTCGAAATTTACGAACTGCCGCTACGCGACGAGCTCGATTTTAACCAATTTTGTGAATTGCTTCGGAACTTGTCCGAAACACTTCAAATTTGTTTTAAACCATATTTAAACTATTTTAACTTATTTAAAACAATATTTTCATCATCTCAAACTCATTTTTCATTTCATTTCATATTATAATATCATATTATTATGATATCAGTTTCAACTTTCTTTTTAGAATCATTTAGAGGCTAAATCACTCCATACACATATTATTATGGATTTAAATTCTTATTAAATTAACTATGGTTACTAACTATTTCTTTTATCATTTATCAAACCAAGTTATCATCCATATCACAAACATATAATCAACCATAACATCAACCAAGTTATCAAACATTTAATTATCCAACATATACCAAAATTTTTATGTAATTAACTTGAAATATTTTTAGGAATTAGTAACTTAAAATATGAGTACTCACGATTAGTTCCACTCCTCCAATCTTTTATGTAGATTCCCGAATCGATTCCGGCAGCACTTCCTTCTCTTTATCTCGCTCCGAAGCTTCCCGATCTCCATCCTTCTTCTTGGTGTGCTCGGCTAAGGCTATGTAGGGCTCGGCCATGCTCTTTGGGGGGAGGGTTGGTGCTCACGGCTTGAAGGTGAGGAGAGTGTGGTCGTGGGTTGTGGAGGTGAAAAGGTGGAGTTTGCACTTGGTTTTGAGGTGGAATACTTTATTTTTCCTTCACTTTTATTTTTCAAATATTTTTATTTTATTTTCCTAAGGCATGGAAGCCATTAGAGAAGCTTTTAGAAAGCTTGAGTAAGGAAGAAGAAGATGTAGAAATGTGTAAAAGAAGGTGGAAGGATGGTGGTCTATTTTTAGTTGAAGTTTGCTACACAAATTACCTTATTACCCTTAACCAAAAAGACCAAAATACCCTCCATATCAAATCAAATTTTGTCTCCTTTAAGTACGCTAAAACAGACTAAACATATATTAAATGTAGATTTGATATGAAAAGGAAGTGTATAAATGTGATGTGAAGTTTATGTAATAATTATGTTTAAAGTAAGCATGGATGTGACATTCATTAATGATGATTAGATGTTTAAGTAAATATAATTTTAAGTTTAAATCTTTTATTAGTCAAATCAAATCTTACTTAATTGAACATCAAATCAAAGGATTTCTAACTTTATTTTACAAAAGTAAACCATTTTTTTCTTTTGTGCTTACTTTTTCTTAATTGTTTCTAGAAGTTTCTAGCGTTGTTTAGTAAAATTAAACTTGATTAGAGAATTAATTAATACTTATACTATTTGAATATATGTTCCTATATAAGAAAATATAGGTGCGACAACGTTGCGACAACTTTTAATCGATAAAACTTTGATTTTCGGCAAAATATTTTACGTTCACATTTTGACGTTTTAGTTAAACTATTTATCTTTGTAAACCAAATATAAAAATAAATTGATATAATGTTGTTTAAAAATATAAACACTCGTAAATTAGTTAAAATAATGTATTTAACTATTGAAACTTACTTTTCTGAAATCAGCATTTTGTCACTTTTGTCGATATAGGCAAATGTTACTATTTTTGTGTATACTTCTCTTTCCAAATCCTATCTAATATTGTTTGAATCACACTACCTTACCTATTTTATATTTAAAATCACTTTAAATAGTATATTTTAAAGTGGTCAAATTCTGGGTCGTTATAATAACCATATTATCTCTTATTCATTATTGTCCTTTTATTTTTCTTTCATGCTATATTGTTTCTCTTCACCTCCTCCGTAATATTTCATGTCGCCTATCAACCATCAGTTCTCCTCCACCATTTTAGCTCCACCAATTTAGGTCATGAAAACTAATTCCCCTTTCATATCCTCTCACTAAGGCAATTCTCAAATTATTATACCCTTTCAACCAGAGATCATTGAACTCTATTTCGCAATTACCTTAGATCTATTTTCAAACTAGAGCTTCATCCTTTCACTACACTCCATAAGGTATATTTTTCCAGTTCATTTGGAATAAATTATTTAATTGAATCAAACTTTATTCTTAGGTTTTAGTTTTCAAGTTTTTTGTTGTATATTAGATTATATGTTTATTTTCAAAACTAATTATGTGTAATTCTTTCTTTACGTTCCTTTCTAATTGATATTTTAAACAAATAACATAATTTAATTTTATACTTTTTGCTGATAGAATAAATTCTTTGTTTTATTCTTTTATATTTTCATATAAAGTGTAGAAAAGTTGAAGAGTACCTAGCGGCTTAATGAAATTAATTTGAGCAGTGTGATGCAACGAAACCAATCATATTCTCTAGAATTGTTTAGTGTTAATCATCTTTATTATTTTATTTAATGTATTATGTAGGCACATTGAATACTTCTCCACATGGACTTTAATAAAAGTTGATCAGTTGATTGGAAATAAGTAAGGTTAACAAATATTAATGGTTTTCAAAATATGTTGTAGCATTGGAAGTTAATGTGACTGATCTAGGAAATATATTATAGCATTGCAAGTGAATGTGACTTAGTGGGACATTTTGAAATGAGAACGGAGCACATGAACATGGATGATGAGAAAGATCCATTTATTTGTAAGAATTTCAATAGGAATGGTTTGGCTTCTCTACCAAGAAAATTGCATAATTTGGCCTTAATGATTTTTTGAATGTAAGGTATTTAAGTCAGTTCGGATAAGTATTAATCACTTGAATATTTTTCACTCTATACATAAATGTACCAATTAGCCTTTTCTCTATTGTGGTGTGTAAGTTTAAAAAAGCGCCTGAGGACTAACTATTGATATATATGTGGCAAGTGTATTAAGGAACTCTATTGTGCTATGCTCTAATATGATATGGTGTATTTATTGAAGCAAAAATAGGAGATGATGAAGAAAAAAAGAGTTGCAAGTATACAGATACCATAAAGCGGCTTGAGTGATTAATTAGATGTGAAAATTTGGTCTGTTATTCTTACCATACGCTTCAAGTAAGTCTAGGAAATCACATAATTATCATGTGTTTACTTAAGTGTTTCAATCAATTTTCAGTTTTTATATTAGTATTTCTTTGTATGATTATGATTGCACATTTGAAAGTCCATGACTTGCATATATTAGCACAAAAGTGGATGTTGAGGTTAAATTCAACATTAACAGGTTGAATAATAGGACCGACCATTTGATATTTGAATAGAAAAGTATTTACATGTTTTTTTGTTTTTTTCATCCAAGTTTTATTATCAATTTGAAAATACTTGCAAATTTTATATTTAACTTACTAAATGTTTGAGAGCTTTACCATTTGAAATATAATTATTTGTCCATCTTTTTTTCACAAAAAATGTTTGTTAGTAATTGAAGTAATCAATGCACTAACTTTATGAGTAGCATTCTTTGTTTTTCTAAATGTTTTAAACTTAAGAAAAAAAATCCAATTTATATAATGGGAAATTCTATTGGAACACAAGTTTGTGACATAGTTGATGACAAAACAAGTATGAACCATTGGATTCCCTTTTGAATTCAACCCTTTGTTTAAACACATCGAGATCCGATGGTTAAGGTATGTAATGTCAGATTTTGTGTTAGATTTTATGTCTGAATAGCCACTATAGTATTAGATGCACTTAATTACTAGACAGTTAGATATTGCTTTAGAATAGACAAACTTATCACAAATATATGTAAGTGTCAAATACACATTGAATAAAATTGCAATGAAGTCTTAATACATATATAATCAAATACAAAAAATGCAACTTGAAACAACTGCGCTTCAGTAATGCTTATATATAAACTTAGTATTTATGGTACATGACAAAAGGATCATAAGATGAACAACACGGTGTATTACACTAACCATTTTAAATTATGACAACTCTATAAAAGTCATCAACTGTAACTATAAATGTTAAAATATTTTCAAATAATATTATATGAATAAGGAAATCAAACTAATAGAACAACAATAATATTAACATAAATATGTAGACACTTAATACATTCAATTTTAAGACCTAACATTCTTACAATCGTTGTATAATTGACCATTGATCGATGTCCTTACTAGTCATTTAAGCGGAAAACTTGTTAGAGAGAAGATAGGACATGCAGTACAAAGTTAGGTAACATACAGTCAAATCATTATATTATAGACTGATATTTCATAAAACTGAAATTGATATTTAGATCATATATATGTTATGTGTAGACGAACGTAGTACTCCCCCATAATCAAATTCCTCGACATATTCGATACAGAAGGCACAAAAGGCATGTCATAAGACATAGTTTATAAAATTGGAACAATTAAGATATCAATGGAGAATAGTTCTTGTGCATCGGAGTCAGTATGCTGCTCAATTTGCTTTCAGGTATGACTTCTATTGCAAAATATTTTCTTGATATGTTAAGCCTAATTATTAATTGATAATTAATGAAGTATTCAAATTTTTTTGCATGATTTTGAAATCGAAGAAAGCACGAGGATTCTACCAATGTAAATATGTTTTTCATGTGCAGTGTATCGATAGTTGGCTCATCAGGCATGCTTCATGTCAATTATGTAGGAGAGACATCTAATTTTTTTCAAGTTATTTTCTATAAATTATATATACATGGCCATCAGCTATTTGTACATATATAAGTGCGAATTTTATGTACACTACATATACATTTGATTAAATATCACAATGACTACAACTACTTTGATTTGGTTATTTGGGTTGTTGATATATTAGTTTTGTAGATAATAATAATGCATTTTTTTCTAGTTTATTTCTAATATAAAACATTTATAAACAACTATTATTATCTTTTACCTACACATAACCATTAAATTTGACCAAAATATGAATTGTGTAATAGACCAATAAAATGATGCCACATGGGCGAATAAAATAACGCTACGTGGTCCAATAATATTGTGCAATGTAGACCAATAAAATGATGCCACATGGAAAATTAGATAATGTCACGTAGACTAATGAAATGATGCCAATGTACTAGTCAAATGATGACACGTGGACAAATTGTTGTTTGACACATGGACCAACCACAAGATGCCAAGTGGCGGCATTGATGTATGCTATGTGTATGCTACTATGGCAACCATGTCAACAGCCACGTAGGATGACACATCGTCAAACACATCATCCGATGACTCATCATTTGATTCACAACTGAGTAGGGTCCACGGATTCTTTTACCTACCAATATTAATAAGTGTAGGTAAAGACTCTTTCTCCACTAACCTTTACCTATCAGTGTCTACCAATTCAATATTGGTAGCCAAAATATATTACCCACCATTAGGCTAGTTTTACCTACACTTACAATTGGTAGGTAAGGACCTCATTTTCTTGTAGTAACACCATAGGCTGGGGCAAAGCAACTCAACTCCATTTATCCTCAGTACAATATCAAACAAACAATACAGACTGGGCAAGATAACTCAATTCTAACCGCCCCTAGGACAATATCATACAAACGGCGCAATTCCGCTACATATGTATTAACGACAAAGGAATAACTCTCAACATGTTCGTGGAAAGAGTGGTAGAAATAACATAGTTGCACCCAAAAGAAGAGGAACGTCTCATCACATTCTCATTCACACAAAGGGGCAGTACACAGGCCACTCTACCCTCGGATCGGAAGTGTATGGTCCGTTCAAAATTTATTTTCCCTTCTTAATTTCAAATGTTCCTGCTTCAATTTCAAACTTTCTGACAATACGTAGAATTCAACTACTCAAATTAAGGCTTCCCGCCAAAGACACGTCAGCAATCCATGCACACTAAACAAACGAGACAGGTGGTGATACATGGTAGGATGTAAAAGTTGAAATTAAAATAGCAGAAGAAGAGTGACGGTGATCCGTGTGCTTCTCTATGCTATAAATAGAAAAGGCACTATAGAAAGAAGGGATCTTTTTCCCGATTTGATATTTCTATGATTAATAAGGAAAAGTTATGTACTCTCTGCCACTAATTCATGTACAAGGAATATAAAAGAAGAAAATGATATTTCTCATGGATGTATGATTCCTTAACATCCAAATCACATAAAATTCTATGTGCCTTTACTTTTTCCTGCATTTTACCTACCTAGTTTTTCATGTTAGATTCTTTTCTACTTTGTACTCTTTTTTTTACAGGAATTGGATATAAACCCAACTTGACATTTGTAACAACCCGTACCTTAATGGGCCTAAATTTCGATAAAAATTGAAGCCCAAGTCCATCAAAGTACAGATCGTTGGATTTGGCACCTGAAAATAAGAATGAGCATTATCAGAGATCGATTTAAATCTAAACTCATAGCAGAAACTATAATATGATAAGAATACTGATTAAGACTACTACCTTGGCATTAATGGTATTCCTTAGATAGCATATTGTCACATCAGCGTCGAGTAAGAGAGTAAAGAAGACTACTCCATCAACTAAACACATCAAGTTCCAGTGACTTGTTCCTCTAAATCTATCATGTAGGTTGCAACGAGGAGGGGGTTAGAATAATGTTCTGAGGACTAGAACTCTATAAACTTTCTATAACAAACATTTATACCGGTCGGTTTCCATTTATCTGTTATGTTTATTAAGGTTGGCAATTCTAATCTAACATTGCATTGCACACACGATTACTTACCTACCCATTCCAAAGGTACAAAATACTGCCAAAGCCTTATCAACCGCCCAATACTTCTATACCTATTTGCCACTTAATACTTCTAAATATGGAGCGGGCTCCTACTATCACCACATAATACTTTTAAAAGAGAAATAGGCAGAATTTGTCATTTAAGGCCTCAATCGAGGTAGATTCTGTCAATTAAGACCTATTCCCAAGATGGACTTCTAGCGTCGTCATTATTAATCTATTGGTCCTAACTACAGAGAGCTTTGACCACTATATATGGCCTTATAATTTATAATAGTCATACAACTAGCGCACCAATCGTTATTAAAGTCTTAGTAATGTAAGAGACTATACCAAGCCACTTAATACCTCATTAATAAGGACTAGGCAGGCCACAAACCATTTAACACCAATTTATAGGTAGGCCTTTGCCATTCGATACTTAACCCCAAGGAGGACTCCTCACTTGTACTGTCTAGCTGGCATTGCTTGGAAATCTCATTAGGCTACTTAGAACTTCTTTTATAGGAGAGAGGCAAACCCTAGATCAGTCACTTAGTACCACAAACCCGAAACGAATCCTTCCCGAGATATCCATCATCACTCTTAATTATAAACATGGAATCTCATTAGGTTACTTCTTTCGATGGGGAGGCAGGCCCTAAGATAGCCACTTAATACCACAACATTAAAGTAACCCTTTTTATAGATATCCTTCACCGCTTCCTAATTCTAGATTTAGACCATTTGATGCATTTCAATTAAGAAAGTAGGTCCAATCTCTCATCAGTTGTAAGTGCACCCTACTGCTGGTAGCCTCAAAGTGAATGGCAGTCTTCCGTCGAGTGACTCTACTGACCTTGCATCACTAAACTACTAAGTCCAATTAACCATCCTAAGTACTTACTTATACTATCTTAGGTTGACATTGGACTTAACTTACTTATTCCTTTTTAGATTATGGCAATAAGATTTACCTTCAATACTTATGTGCCCATACCCTTTTTATGCTCATAAATGTCAATTTGTCCATAAAATCCTAACGGACATTTCCTAAGACATTTATGTACGAATAAAAATTTCAAATTAGTAATATTTTTATATCTTTTCCATTTTTATCAGTCCCATTAACCCATTTTCCTACATTAATTATAACCCTTAATTTAATACTATCCATTATTTCTCATTAATTGCCATTAATTTAGGTTACAATCTTTCATTTCCTATTAATCAATTAATAGGAATTCTTAATTTATTTCCCATTAATATGAATTACTACCTTTTCTAATTCTAACTATTCGCTTTCCTAAATATACTAATAACTAACAAACGTTACGCATATATAACGCATGAATAAATGTTGTTCTTCTTTATTAACGCATTAAATTCCTTAGGAAGGTTTTTCGCTATGATTTTCATAAATTGGTTTAACACAAAAAGTAAAGATTGACTCCATTTGAAATCATAAAAATGGATAATTTCTTATTTCTTGTTAAACCAAACGTCGTCCTTTTGAATGAAAAGTTGAAAAAAAATAAACAAATTTATAAAAGTCAAACGGATGTTCTTCCCACAAATTAAACTATGGAAAATCTACAACATAGCACAAATTGGGCAATAATCCAAAAATTCTATTTTACACCTAAGTACATATCCGAAATAAAACTATACAACATTCAAATTCTAAAATCTTTGGGATTGTTTTTCAGACCTAGGTGTAAATATATTTCAAATTAGATCTAAAACAAGAATATGTAGGCAATAGTTTTCTACATTAATTTAAGCCTACAAATCACAAATAAAATTAATTTAGGAATAAAAATCAAACGTACGTCAACCGAATAGATTTAAAATCATAAGCAATACATAAAATTTCTCACTCACATTTTAAAAGCAATACAAATCTCCAAGTCTGAAGTAGAACCTTAAATTCATCTCCAAATCCATTTTAATCCAAGAAATATGTATAAAAAGGGTATATACATACATTAGAATTACGGATCTGAGAAGAGATTTGAAATTGGGAGAGTAAATAGAAACAAATATATAAATTACCTCAAATACGCATATGGTTGATTCTCTTCTCTTCTCCTTTTTATTAGCTTTCTATTCTTCTCCAATTTGTATGAATATAGATATAATTATCTTATTTTTATAATTTAGAAAGAAAGTGGAAAAGAATAAATAGTAGAGCTTCATTTCTCTATTCAGAAAAATATGAGAAGGGAAGGAAGGGTTAGGCCCGTATTTATAGGCGCTAGAATCAACCAGAATCGTTAGATCAAAATATAATAGAGCCAGAACATTGGGGCAAGGAAAACCCTAGCCACTGCCTTAAGAGTGGTTGACCACCCCCTTCATGGAGGTTACCATCCAGGTCGACCACCACACTAAACGGGTCAACTTGTAGACCCCATTCAATTAATTAAAAACGTTAATTTCTAAAATGAATTATTTTCGTTCTGAATTCATTTTTTGTCCGTAACTTCTTCGTTTGGACTCCGATGGCAAAACTTTACATATGGAAGTTGCTTAGAATTTTTCCACAAACACAATGGTTCAAGTTTCGTGACCAAATTCCATTTTTGGAGCCTAATTAATTAACTAACTAACTAATTAAATAACTAACGTCAAATTACGGGGTGTTACATTCTTCCCCCCTTAAAAAGAATTTCATCCCCGAAATTTCACCAATGACCTAGTCATGGTTTTGGCTCATAATTACCCTAAACTATACAACCAATGAGTGTATCACTAATTTTGCAACCAAACGTGCATAAGTGTATAGTGTATTACTGTATCACCACAAAGAAAATATGTATGCAGAATAATTCAAAATCGGATCCCCCTATATGAATGCATTTCTTTGAAAACATTTTTGAAAAATATGATGTAAACAACCTGTATGTATACTGGCAGTTCTATATGTATGCGGCTTTTGAAAAATATTTTCAACCAAAACCCCCATTCTCCTAAGAATAGAAGTATGAAGCAACCAATTTTGCATCTAATTCCTACCATCCAAAAAAGCTAATGCATCGAAAAATCGCTTTCTGAACTTTACTCCTATGCCGGAAAAAGGAATTTAGGTAGAGAATTTAACATTCATACCACTCTATAATCTTCCTATTCCCGTAGTACAGTGGAAACTTCCTCGCTACCTCGAATTTACTCCAAATTTTCCACCCACAAAATGCATAAAGTGGCTTATTTTCAGGCTCTAAAATGGAACTGAGTCTAAAGGTAGACTCGCGTGCATCGTCGACAAAGTACGAAAATAGAAATTTCAAGGCTAAAATAGCTTTTCCCTTGTTACCGTTGGAATTTATCGCATCGTCGATCCTAATGCACCGCTACATCCGCAAATTCTAACTTTATTTGCCTTTTATACGCTTAACACCTGGCCTTAAAAACCAAATATTTCACAAGAAACTTTCTCACTTTTCCAATTGGTACATCATTTGAAAATTGAAATCCCAAAATATTTAGACGCACATTTCCCATGAAATCAAATTTTTGGAAAAGAATTCTAAAAATAATTTAAAAGCAAAAAATAACTAAAACCAAAAAAAAATTCATTATAAGAGAAGCTTTTCAAAATATTTCCTTTTGAAATATTTTGATAAATTAAGCCACAATTTCAACATAGTCGGAAGTCGGTTATGCGCTAAACACAAAAACCATATTCTAAAATTCTACAACTAACATTTACTCATAACAATTGTCATTTTATTTTAAAATGTCATTATGTCCAATTACCCAAAAAATTTGCTTTTAAGGAACATGAGCAATGACCCGCGATACCAAATCAACTTCATGTCCTTCGCTAGAATTGTCCAACTATTCTAAACTTCCAGTTTTATATTACATTTACTATTAGTTATGTGTCTTTTATGAGATTTTCATATTTATATTGCTTCTTCAACATGCATATATAAGAGCAATTTACATTTCCAGAAACATTAAAGTAAATAAATAGGAACTCATGATATCGTGCATGCCTTTTACAAGAGACAACTAGTGGTTACAACCTAAAAGAAAAGAACAAATGCTGAAAGGGAAAAGACAACAATACCATAAATCCTAAAATAATGCCTACAGACTACGAGATGCCTTACTCCACGGCTAGAGCTCGATCCATTGTTGCGATCCTTGAATGGTCATAGCATGGTGGCAATACACCCAATCTCGTGCTGCTGGAGTTGTTGGTGTTGCTGACGTCTTCGGAATTGCCATCTTCCTAAGGAAGGATTTAATGATGGCAGAAGGAACCTTCTACTAAACTGCCTCACCACGGAGGTTCACTCGTATTACCTAAAGATTAGAATGGATATGTGAAATTATGGAAAGTTGCTCTATGGAGTGCTAATCCTTGATCAACAAATTGCATCATAAGGATGCGGGTCCAATTGACGGTGATGTCGTCAACACTAGCATAGGTGGTCTTCCGCACCATGGGAAAAATCTGGTCGTAACTTCCCGTCTCAGGGATGATATTATACTAAATGATGTGCACAACCTGATGGGCAGTTAGACATGGATTATCCGTCTTCCAAACACCGACATCCTGGGAAAATATTTGCTGCAAATTCCTTGAGTCAGTCACTTCAAAATCATCCAAGTCAGCGACTTTCGCGGAGGCCTCCAAAATCTCAGCTAGTTCATTATTAGTCGGCTCAATCATGACACCCTTCACCTCCGAACGAATCAAATTGTTGCCTCTATCAAAATTCTATGTCAACAGGACATCATAAAGGCAGATACAGCATGGGTAACATTCTCACTCAAAGATCTTGAAGAAAAGGGTCGGTGCAAATCTTGCCGTGAAGAATAGCTCTTCCAGCCCAAAAGCGGAGAAACCTTTGCTCATTTCGGTCCAACCAAGTGGCCTCTTGAGGGTTGATAACATAATGGTGCGAGGAAAACTTGGTAGTGCGAAAAGGTGTCTTGGGCTAAGAAGTGGTCGAAAGGAGGAAATAGGGTTTAGATCTGGAGTGGTGGTGGGGAAAAATCTAACATGCAAAACCAGCATAAGGGGAGGTGAGGCTGCTGCTCCTACGGATAAACGACGTCGCATAGGGGAGGAATGGAAGAGAGAGGCTGATACTTGAAGGAGGAGGATGATGGATGGAGATTGGGTTCGGTTTGGTGAGGAAGGAGGAATGAAAGAAGGCAACTGGGGGAATTCGAACGTGACACTTATAGTCTCGTTCCAGATTTAAGTTATGCTAAAACTTGTTAACCGGTAGACCGCTCTAGGTTTACCGGTAGGTGGTCATGCACTACATAGGCTTTGGACGTTAATTGAACCTAGACCCAATTAGGGTCAAATTAAATAAAAATAATCTTTTCACGTCGTCCCATTCGATTTAACACGATCCAAAAATTCCTATCCTCATCACGTTGGTGTTAAAGCCTTCCGCCTAGTCTCAAATCATGCTCCAGCAATTCACAGTGGTCCCAACAAAACTACTACGACCAATAACATTCCAAAAACTCAAAAATATTCTAGCTTCTATTTCCTACCTACTTCGCATGGAAATATTTCTTCCAATAGTTGGTGGTACAACACTTCAAACTAAATACCCCAATAAAATTGAATGTTATTCCTATTTTGTCTATACCATAAAGAGAGAAGATTTTAAAAACCTCGATTTTATAAACCGAAAAATCACTGAGCTAAATACACGCTCCTTTATATTTGTTTCTAAATAATAGAAACTATTTCACACCAAAACTTCCCTTAAAAATCAAACTTATATATATATATATATTTCAGGGTTTCCAAAATCCTTTTTTTAAACACAAATTTCCCGAATTGGAAAATTATTTCATTGCCAAAAATCAAAATCAAGTCTTTACTGATATATATCTATAAATGTTTAAGGATTTCAAATGTTAATCTTTTATATAAAAAATTCTTAAGACGACCAACATAGTAGTATACGTGTTTCTCTGAAAATTGAAATTTCAAAACTTTCCCAAAACAAAATTTCCAAAATAAATCCTTGGGAAAAGAAATCATTTGAAAACTCTTTTTCCAAAATCTAAGGCATTTTCAAAGCATAATTTATAATAATTCTCTCACAGGTTTTAGACTAAGGAATTGAAATGAATTATTCAAATAAAAATCCGGTTTGCTACCAAAGTGGCGATCAATGAATGCACCCTAGTAAAAACTTGCCTCTGGACAATTGCAACATACAGACTCTAATTTCCCACCCATCTGGAATAAATATGTGCCTTTGACTAGAACTCATCACCAAAATCCAAAATAACAAGGTAGATAGAATCTCGACCATCAATTTGAACACCTCCAGTCTCCAGGATTCTGCCATATGTCGTACTCATGCTCTTCATCATCAGCGCCTTTCGCATCGCTAGCACTCCATAGGGTACTTCGGAGTCAGCATGAAAATCTTAATTCTAAGATATTTCCAACCCACAGTTGCATTGCCTACTCCTTTGGAGTGGAACTACAACTACATCTATAGTCAGAATACTTAGAATCTAAAATAAAAATATAATAATACTAGATTGGAAAGTACGAAAGTGTTCTCTCAATTTATCCTAATTTCTCTGATCCACTAACCCAGGCTCTGATACCAAATGTGACAACCCGTACCATAAAGGGCCTAAATTTTAACAAAAAACGAAACATAAGTCCATCAAAACACAGATTGTTCAATTTGGTACCTACAAATAAGCATGAGCATTATTGGAGATTAATAGAAATCTAAATTCACAGCGAAAACAATAATAGGAGAACACTGATTATGACTACTACCTTGGAATTAATGGTAATCTATTTTAACCTTCATTGCACACACGATTACTTACCTACCCATTCCCAAGGTACAAAATATTGACGAAGCCTTATCAACCAACCAATACTTCCATACCTATTTGCCACTTAATACTTCTAAATATAAAGCAGGCTTCTACTATCACCACATAATACTTTTAAAAGAGAAATTGGCAGACTTAGTCATTTTAGACCTCAATCGAGGTAGACTCCATCAATTAAGATATAGTCCAAGGTGGACTTCTAACGTCGTCATTATTGGTCTATTGGTCCTAACTACAGAGACCTTTGACCACTATATATGGCCTTATAATTTATAATAGTCATACCACTAGCGCATCTATCGTTATTAAAGTCTTAGCAATGTGAGAGACTGCACCCAAGCTACTTAATACCTCATTAATAAGGACTACGGAGGACTCTGACCATTTAACACCTATTTATGGGTAGGCCTTTGCCATTCAATACCTAACCCCAAGGCGGACTCCTCACTGGTACTGTCTAGCTGACATATCTTAGAAATCTTATTGGGCTACTTAGTACTTTTTTATAAAAGAGAGGCAAACCCGTTATCACTCACTTAGTACCTCAAAACTGAAGCGAATCCTTCCCGGGATATCCATCATCACTCTTAATTATAAACATGGAATCTCATTAGGTTACTTCTTTCGGTGGGGAGGTAGGCTCTAAGATAGCCACTTAATACCACCACACTTAAGTAAGCCTTTTTAGAGATATCCCTCTCCGCTTCCAAATTCCAGATTTTTATTATTTGATACTTTTCAATTAAGAAAGTAGGTCCAATCTCTTACGCTGCCATGGGTCCTAGGATTAGTGATATCTCATATTAGTAGTAAGTGCCCCCGACTGCTGGTAGCCTCAAAGCGAAGGGCAGTCTTCCACCGAGTGACTCTGTAGACCTCGCACCAATAACCTACTAAGTCCAATTAACCATCCTTAGTCTTTACTTATACTATCTTAGGTTGACATTGGACTTGGTGTACTAATTCCTTTTTTACTTAAGGCAATAAGATTTACCTTAAATACTTGTCTACCCATAAATCCCCTTTTTATGCTCATAAATATTAATTTGTCCATTAAATCCTAATGGACATTTCCTAAGAAATTTATATATGATTACTAATTTCAAATTAGTAACCTTTTTATATCTATTCCATTTTTATCAATCTCATTAATTCATTTTTCTCTATTAATTATAACCCTTAATTTAGTACTATCCATTATTTCTCATTAATTGCCCATTGATTTAGGTTACAATCTTTCATTTTCTATTAATCAATTAATAGGAATTCCTAGCTTATTTCCCATTTATATGAATTACTACCTTTTCTAATTCTAATTATTCACTTCCCCAAATATAATAATAACCAATGAACGTTACGCATAAATAACACACGAATAAATGATGTTATTCTTTATTAACATAATAAATACATATAAACTGCCTAATAAAACTACCTATTCATAGCCAAATATATTCTGGTCATAAATATGTAACTAGAATATGCTTTCCATATTTAATTTACTGGAATTAAATTCCTTATGAAGATTTTCCGCTAAGATTTCCATAAATTGGTTTAACATAAAAAGAAAAGTTTGACTCCATTTGAAATTACATGGAATGGATAATTTCTTATTCCTTATTAAATCAAACTTCGCCCTTTTGAATGAAAAGTGGAAAAAAGGTATAATTTATAAAGAAATCAAAAGAATGTTCTTCCCATAAATTAAACTATGGAAAATTTACAACACAGCACAAATTGGTCAATAATCCAAAATCCTATTTTACATGCAACTACAGATCTGGAATAAAAATATACAACATTCAAATTCTAAAATCCTTGGGACTGATTTCCAGATCTAAGTGTAAACATATTTCAAATTAGATTTAAACAATAATATGTAGGCAATATTTTTCTTTACTAATTTAAGCCTACAATTCACAAATAAAATTGATTTGGACATAAAAATCAAATGTATGCCAATGGAATTGATTTAAAATCATAAACAATATATATAATTTCCCACTCGCCTTTTTGAAAGCGATCCAAATCTCTAGATCTAAAGTAGAACCTTAAATCAATCTCCAAATCCTTTTTAATCCAAGAAATGTGTATAAAAAGGATATATACATACACTACAATTGCAGATCTGAGAAGAGATTTGGGATTAGGAGAGAATATAGATACAAATATATTAATATATAAATTATCTCAAATGCGCGTATAGTTGATTCCCTTTTATTCTCCTTTTTATTATATTTATATTCTTCTCCAATTTGTATGAATATAGATATAAATATCTTATTTTTATAATTTAGAAAGAAAGTGGAAAAAAAGAAATGGTAAAGCTTTATTGCTCTATTCAAAATAATATGAGAAAATAAGGAAGTGTTAGGCACGTATTTAAAGGCACTAGAATCAACTAGAACCGTTAGAACAAAATATAATAGATCTGGGTCATTGCCAAGGAAAACCCAAGCCGCAACTTTAGGAGCGGTCGACCGCTACACTAAATAGGTCCACCTGTGAACCCCATTCAATTAATTAAAAACGTTACTTTCCTTAATGATTATTTCCGTTCTGAATTCGTTTTTCGTCCGTAACTTCTTCATTTGGACTCCGATCACAAAACTCGAAATATATAAATTTCATCGTTTGCGCAAATTCCATTTATAGAGTCTAATTGATTAACTGACTAACTAAAGGCATAGTCTTATGGTGCAAGTAGTTAAAGTGTGACTACATAATTGTGTAAGCTCCAAGCAACATAATTACTACCTAAAGGCAAGTTTAATAATACTTAAATTTGTTGATTCTAATCCATGGAAGTATGCTATAATTACTATCGCGATCATCTAAGGTGTTGTGAGACCAAAAGTCTCAACAACACACCCCATTAGAGAATTCATTGAGAAGAAAGAGGTTGTGATATAAAGGGTAGATACCAAGGAGAGCATAACAGATTCATTCACTAAGGGTCTAGCTCGGTCAGCACTTGGGAAGCTGATTAAAGGGATAGGATTGAGATTCCGTGATTTTCCCCAAGAGCAAGTGGGAGGTTGATATAGTTAGGGGTATGCCCTAGGAGCAATTCCATAATTTATTGTGAATTATTAACTCTATGATCAATTCTCGTTTGTAATAAAAGTGTTTTTCTTTCTGTTATATATTTGTTATAATATGTAGTAATTACAAATTGTTGTAATCATGGGTGTTGTATCACGATATAATAAACACATCATTTTAAATATTCCTAGCCAAGATGTATAGAGACTGGATATCGATGAATCCGTTGAGACTAGAGTACGTAACGCTCTCCAAATGTCGGACAGTGTATTACTCATGACAGTTGGGGGGCACCAAAGGAGTTATGTACTTATAATTATTGAATAACTATGGAATGACTCCCTCGATAGTTTTCTATTGGTTAATATAACTAAGGTCAAACGGAAAATATTGATGTAACTAATTTACGCACTTCTCTCGACTTGGGAATACTACTGATCTTCAACATCAACTGTTTTGGTTATAGTTAAATCATGACACAACGTATATCGAGCGATTATAGTTGGATCGAGTGTAAGTATTAAAAGTGAAACACTATTCAAAAGAGGATTCGTCTCCTCTTTATATGAGGTTAGTATAATGATCAACTGAAGTCAACACAAAGTCAAACTTTCTGGCTAAAGTAGTTCGTTTAATAATAATTATTATTTTTAAATCAAGAACTTTACGTTTGGACTATAGAGGTCAATATGGACGATATTGACATTGACCATTACAAAATTCCATAAGTCCAAAGTGATATAGTCTTGACAAAGAGGATTGATGTAAATAATCGTCACTACTAGGTAACGCTTAATAAAGTAAAATTAGATTTCATCGAAACCAAGTAAGTGATAAATTTGGCCAAATTGCTACACCACCTGCTAAGTGGTGTGTGAATGTTAATATTCGGATAGTTCGATATTAATCACTAATCAAATTTAACCCTAAAGAGTCACAAAACCGAAATGTTGATTACTCCTTTTACCAAAAGATTTGATTAATTTATAATTGTTATAAATTAATTAAATGAATTAATATTTACGAGATATTAATTATAAAGTTTTATTTGATGTATTGAATAACATTAAACGGTGCATTTATAATAGTTATAAATATAGTGACCGATATACGATATCGATACGCATTTAAATCTGGTTTAAATGCGACATTCTTTTATTTTTGGTTTTGTAACGACCCATAAATTTTAAAGATTTTTATAACGCAATTAACTGGATTTTTCTTGAAAATAAAACAATTAAATTTAACAATGAACATTTGATATTTGTTATGCGTCTATTGAAACACAGCAAATGATAGATTTTCAACTGAAAATATGAAAGTTAGTTCTGTTGTGTAATTTTCAATTTCAATTTAAAATCAGTTAATTTGATGAAAATAGAATATTTTCGAAATCTGAATATTTTTAAATAATAAAAATATAAATCATTTTCGGAGCGAGTCATCATATTTCGTTTCGCCAAATTCGGATTGCTCAAGATCTGTTTATCTTAGTTTCGAAGTTTTAGCAGCAGTTTTGGCAGCGAAAATCGAGTTTTGATAGGATGATCATATCGTTGATATCTGTGTACCATTCTGTTCGTGTCATCGTACTGATCTCTGTAGTATATGCATTTGTTAATTTCGGTGTCCAGTATGCAGGAAAATCAGCGAAATAGCTAGCCGTATCCATTTTGAGTTTTTAAAGTGTTCTGTGACCTTTTATTTGTCTACCGATTGAAGGCAAACAGCCATAGGCATTTAATATATTCCCTGAATTCAGCAGATGACTTTCACTATTCCCCATAATTTCAATATATTATTTTGGTTGGTCCCTTCACGTTCATTCTCTCTCCTTTCTTTATCTTCTTCCTTTTCTTTTACTTTGTTCAATTTTATAGAATATATATATATATATATATCAGAGATATTTTTGACTGCACGTCATTCTTTGCAAACCCTCTTTTGCCTACGCTATCCCTGCGCCACGCTCAATCCCACCTCCTTCATTTGGCCTGTGCCCGCCGTCGAACAACACACAGCTCCTCCGCCTCGTCCCTGACTCGTCCCCTCATGCAAACAGTTCCCTCTACTTTCACACGCCAGACCGAACTCCAGATTATCTACCTTTTCACCTCTGCCATCTTTTGCCCACCGCGACCCATCAACTTCCGCCCACACCACGTCTCCCATCTCCAGACCACCATCTCCTCCATAGCCGACACTCCAGATCCGTTCTTCCCCGCAAACCCTTCCAACCAAACGCACGGCCGAAACCCACCACCGATCCCATCACCTCCCCCTTATAGCTAGTTCGCCGAAGCAACACATGCAGCCTCTCGCCATCAGCTTTCCCTTGCTTTCTCTGACCCTACCCAAGCACAATCGCCCCTTGACAGCCGTTCCCACCTACTCAGCAACTCCCCCTCGAACAACTTATCACCGAAATTCGCCAGCCCCTTTGCGTTCACTCGAGCTCTAGCCCGACCGCAACACACAAAGCCCACCAATTTTCCCCACCACCCCTCCTCCTCTGTGCGCTGCAACCACTCTCCCACCATTCCTTCCAGCCTCCATTCCCCTCACCTGACCATCGCCGCACAACACCCCAAGTACACACTGACCTGCCACCTAAATCCCTCACCGAGCAACCAGCCGCAGTCACCATGCTCACAACCCAGCCTATCATCTTGCTTCTGAGAAGAAAGTTAATATATAAAGCTTGTATAATTTGTATAAGTTGCATATATAAGTTTATATATATATTATAATAAAGTAAGTTTATATTGTTTTTTATAATAAATATTCATTTTAAAATATAATATGTATGTAAGTTTATATATTAGTTTATATATATAAGTATACATGAGTTTGGTTTTCAAATATAATATTGGGGTTTTATTTTAAGTTTTAGTATGTGTTTAAGTAGTAATGATTTAAAATATATATATAGATTTTATTTTGTACGTGTTTAAATTAAATATTGATTTGAAAATATATATAAAGATTTTTATTTTAAATATATGTTTTTAAATTGAATATTGATTTTAGAGGAAATATTATATAACATATATTTTGTTCTGTTTATATCAAGCTAGTTTTGATTTGTTTTCATCGATTCCAAACTATCAACTTTACTCGTCGAATTCGTGTTCATCGTGCCGTGCTTTGGAATTTGTGTGGATTCGTAGCATCTTGTTCTAGTTATTTCTTTAGCCTCGAAAGGTGAGCAATCACTCACGATTCGTAGCATCGTGCTGTTAAATTTGAATTGTTAAGTTATTTAATTTTTAAATATGATATGCCATTTTCTCTAATTGTTTACCTATGACATATGACACCATAACTTGTTGTATATATTATATTTAAATTTGTTAAATAAGATATATGCATGTTGCAGATATGTTATATTATTATCATATTTATTCTCACTCTACAAGTTCCCTGTTAGTTTAGAATTCCCTATGGGTTAAAATGATATATACCCAAAAAATATTTTAGATTAGAGAAAAATCGTTGTGGGCTGAAATGATAAACCCAAGCGATTTTATTGATTTTGAAATTTTGGGATTGTGGGTTGAAATGATATATACCCGTAAATTATTAAATTTAAATTGCAGATTGAAATAATAAATATCTGTATCACTTGACCATAGGATAGAAAATAATATACAGACACCGTTGGTCTATTTCAAAAGAAAATGATTTCCAAATTTTTGGAAGGAAATATGTGGGTTTTAATAAATTTTGATTTAAATATAATATACAGATTTTTCTTTTTATGTGAAAATTTAGATTTTTAAAATTATATGTTTTGTAAATTTTAAAATTATAAGTTAAGTTTTATAATGTAAATTATAAAATTTTATTTATAATTATATTATTTATATATATAATAAGATTTAAAATAGATTTAATAACAATAATATTTAATTTAATAATATTTAATAAAATAAAATATAATTTAATAGAATTTAACTTAACTAATATATATAATATGTTTTATATATTTTCATTTAAACTTATATTAATATTTTGAAAATAGATTTTGTAATAACTTTAATAAAATAAAGGTTGGAAAACAAATTAAGTTAATTTGTAAAGTAATTTGTTTGAGAATTGAATATGAATAAGCATTGATTGGAAACTTATTGATTTTGAGATTTTGAAAGATATGATTTTATTAACTTGATTTAATTAAAAGTGAATAAATGAATATTTTCAAATTTAAATAAAATTGGATATTTAATCTTGATTTAAATTTGTAATTTGAGAATTTATTTAAATGCTTATAAAAAGCAATTAAGTAAATATTTTAGAATTAAATATAATTGAAGTAAGATATTTAATTATTTATATTGATTTAAATTTGAAATTTGAGATTTTGTTTAAATGTTATTAAAAATGATTAAGTGAATAATTTCAAATAAAAATGAAATTAAAGTTGAATTTTGAAATGTAAATAAAATTTATCAAATTGAGTTATTGTAAAGATTGGAATATTCAAACTTTGAAGCCTAATGAATCGGAAGGAGGTTTTAAATTTGTAATTCAAACCTGGATTTTGAAATCGATATAAGTTAAAAATGGTCAATGAGAATTTGAATTGAACCTTTAACCCTTTGACTGAAATTGATTTAAATTGAATTTTAGAACTAAAATTGATTCTAATTTGAAACTATTTTCAATATTAACTCTTTTAATATATATACTATTTTTATTACATAAACTATTTTAACCTATAACCTATTTTAATTATAAACTATTTTAATTTATAGCTATTTCAATATATATAAACTATTTTCAATTTTTAAACTATTTAAGTTGGAATTGTTATGATTTTGATTTAATGGATTTAAAATGCGATTATTCGGATATAATGGTTTAAACTATTTTGTGGTTGTGATTTTGAAACGAATATGATTTAAAGGGATATGATTTTGAAAGTGAATATGATTTCGAATATGATATTTTGATATGAAGTATGAATTGTTTGAAATGATTAAAAAGGTGATTTTTTTTTAAAATTGACGACGGTGTGAAATAACTGTTTGGTTGTTAAAGAGACCGGGATCGGATATTTTCATACTCTCTGCCAATATCGAAAACCACTTTAACAACTGTGTACGTGGTGGAATTCCAAAATGAAGTAGGATGTTTTGGCATGATTCTATATGAGGTATTAACGCAACCCTGACTCCCGCGAGTCAGCTTGATGTGGCTAAAACAGGAGCCATGCCGGGCCAAGTGAGGTCGCTCCTTCGATCGGGCACATTTCGTTGATACCATTCTATTAATCTGTGATTTGATTGGGTGCACCTTTGATTTGGGAGTGTGTCTCGAGGTGGGCGGTAGTAGCTGCTATGCGTTACCACCAGTATGGATCCACAAAACGGTAGAATCCTACCCTAGGCATTGCCTCGTGTGCCTTGTCACATGCCTTATCGCGCCCTCTACGAGTTTGGTTTGTACCATACCTATGGAGTACCCTCTAATAGCCCTCTGGTTTACGGAGGAATTACGGTACTGTATAGACTACAGGAATATATAAAAATGTGTTAAAGGGGATATGGGTAACGCCTTAACGCTATTTTGATAGTTTACTTTACTATAGGGATTATCTATGTAGCATATTGTACTATGTATGTAGATAGTTTAAGGGATCCTTAAAGGATGGGAATCCCAAACATCCTTTAAGTTATTTGCATTTCACTGGGACATTTCATTTGAGTTGATTTATTGGTATAAGAATGATAATCCTGAATCGAGTGTTTTGGGTTTTGCTTTATGCTCGGGTCAGACTGAGTGTCTCAGCATTTGAGGCTCACCTTTGGAGCTTTGCTTGAAGATTTGTCTCTATCTATTCAGCTTTGCAGTCATTTCAGTTATTTCCAGTTGTCTATATTCAGACTTGTCATCTGCTTTGTATTTGAGACTTCTATGTATTAGATTTCTGTTGTATTATACTCTAATATTTATATAGTAGCTTCATGAACTACTATTTATCCATTCCGCTGCTTATTATTGTATTACTCTGTATCTGTGATTCTGTGATTGATTTATTTATTGTATATGCTAAGTTTTGCCAAATATAAATTAACAATCTGTTGTTTTGAGCAATTCAAGTTTGACATGAGTGGATGATTGTCGATTTGAATGGTTCAAAATGGCAGGTCGTTACAGTTGGTACCAGAGCTCTGGTTTAGGAAAAACTTAGCATATGGATTAAAAATAATTACAGAATCATCTTCGTTCGAGCTCGAAATTCTTTGTTAGGATCCTCCTGGATTAGGATTTCTTTTGAATTTTGAAACGTTCCCTTCGTTCTGCAATCCATTCTTGTCTTTTCCTATTCGTGTTCTTCTTGATACCGGAGCATCCCATAGCTCCATTTCCATTGATCTCCGTAATAAATTTGAGCCTATCTTGCCACCTCAATTGGCAACTTCATCCTTATGTGTGACTAATCCCATCAGCGGCCCCGCCAACCTTAGTATGATTTTTAAAGCGGTGAAACTCCTTTACAACAGGGGTCAATTCATCGGAGATTTCTATATATCCTCGGTTTCGATGCAGTTATCTCTTGCTAAATCCGAACTATTTCTCTATTAGACGACTAAGGTAATTCTCTTGTAATCAAATGTCGATTACCTCAGGATTTTGTAGGCAAACTTATCTTTTCGCTAGATGCTTAGCCTAGTAACCTTGACTCCACCCGATAGTCAGGGATTATCCTGATGTTTGGTGAAGTCACTTCTCTTCCTTCCAAGCGGGAAATTGAATTCTACATCGATCTTATTCCTGGAGCTCAGCCTGTTGTCCTTCCTTCTGGACGAATGGTTTCCATGAATGGTTAGTCATTCCCTTTGGATTAACCAATGCTCCTGCCTTCTTCGTCGATCTCGTCAATCGCGTTTTCCACGATGATTCCCAACTAGTTTGTCCTGGTTTTCGTTGATGATATTCTCATTTTCTAAGTCTCTGTTGATCTGGTTAAAAGTCGCCGCGATTAATATAAGTCTATCTGTCTTTCCTCTTTGAAATTTAATTATTCTATCTTCCTTTAGAGCCTATCTGCTTAATTAGAATTCTTTTTGATTAGGGTCCCACTAATTTTAATCTCTATCCTTGTTCCATAATCCATTCGTGAATCATCCTATGAGAGAACGTATTTGTAATTGATATAAAAATGTTTTATATTGTGTTGTTTGAGTTGTTAAGTTTGAATTTTGGGTTTCGATCGATTCGTTTGGCCAACACTATCGATAGGAATTCCAAAACACTTGCACAAAGAAAACTGACATAATCTTGTTTTCGAAATTGGTAAATAAAATAAAGTGGAAATTAGCCACATGGGCCTCTTTAGCAAGTGGAATTAGTTTCTAGGACACACAATTGAAATAATTATTTTCAAGGACAAAACGTAAAATAATTAGTTTCTAGGGCCTAAAAACCTATGAAATTATGTCCTTGAAAGTAATTGGACTGCTGACTTTGTCATTGAAAATAATTATTCTGCTGACTTTGGCCTTGAAAGTAATTTTTTTGAATGTGTGTCCTAGAAACTAATTGGAATGCAACTTTTGTACTTCTGGTGAAATGCCCCTAAAATAAATTTGTGTATGATTACATTGTATATATATAAGTATAATTTTCTGAAATTAAATAGTTAAATGAATTGGTTGTTAGAAATGATAATACTAGATTATCATTTATCGTTTTGTCAACATTCCTAAACCATTAACTATTATTGTATGTTATAAAGAGATGAAACTTTATAAATATGGCTTATAAATTTGATTTGCAAATGAAATGAATTTAAATTAAGGATTTGAGGGTTTAAATTTTCAGTGCTTTTCAAAATTTGGTTTTCAAAGTTTTGAAAAATATTATTATTTGAAAGTATTTTCGAATGTAAATTATTTCCAAAGAATTTTAAAAGAAGTAAATCAATACTCTTCTCTTTTGTTGCTGGAAAATAATTTCGGTGATGGCTTCAGTATCATCGACATTTATTTTTGAGTCTCGGAGTGGAGAGACCACTTAGCAGCTTTGCTACACTTTTGTTTTGGAAAATGGATTTGATTTGAATTTCTTGAGTATGATTTGATGTATAATATATATATATATATATATATATATATATGTATGTATGTATATATTTATTCCAAATGGTTTGAAGTGAAACCGGAAATTTAACTCTTAAATTCTATGTTAAGTGATGGTTTTCAATTGTGTAAATAAAGAAAAGTTTTGAATACTTAGAGTGTCTAAAATGAGAAATGGAATTGTAATAACTTGAAACAGTTGAACTAGGATAAAATTTATTTGTATAATACTCAATTGTATTCTAGAACATATATAACTTACCTGAAATATTCAAACAGTTAAAATGTTATGTGAATATGTATTTGAAGGTTATACAAGAGAAACTCAAGTAATAAAAATGTTTAAAGTAAATTTTGCTTAATGGAAATGTTGTAAATAAAAGGTAATTTGTATAGTGCTCAATTTCACTCAGAAACATTACATAGGAAAGGGTTGAATGTGATGAGAATATGTAATTGAATAATATACAATATAAACGTAAGTAACAAGAGGTCAAAAAAATGAAATTTTATGGTTTTAAATTAATTGTTGTATCTGTTACTATGTATTTCAAATCTATCTTTCCTTTCCGTTGCTTCTATTCTCATATCTCGTTCCTTTTCGGGGATGAAAAGTTTTGAGTGGGGGAAAGTGTAACGACCCGTAAATTTTAACAATTTTTATAACGCAATTAACTGGATTTTTCTTGAAAAAAAACAATTAAATTTAAAAATGAACATTTGATATTTGTTATGCGTCTATTGAAATATAGCAAATGGAAGATTTTCATCTAAAAATATGAAAGTTAGTTCTATTGTCTAATTTTCAATTTCAATTTAAAATCAGTGAATTTGATGAAAATAGAATATTTTCGGGATCTGAATATTTTTATATAATAAAAATGTAAATCATTTTTGGAGCGAGAAGTCATATTTCGTTTCGTCAAATTTGGACTGCTCTAGCCCCGTTTATCTTATTTTCGGAGTTTTAGCAGTAGTTTTGCAGCGAAAATCGAGCTTTGACAGGACGATCGTATCGCTGATATCTGTGTACAGTTCTGTTCATCTCGTCGTACTGATCTCCGTAGTATATTCATTTGTTAATTTTGGTGTTCAGTATGCGCGAGATCTGCGAAATAGCTAGCCGTATCGTTACCCATTTTGAGTTTTTAGAGTGTTCTGTGACCTTTCATTTGTCTACCGATTGAAGGCAAACAGCCATAGGCATTTAATATATTTCCAGAATTCAACAGATGACTTTCACTATTCCCCATGATTTCAGTATATTATTTTGGTTGGTCCCTTTGCGTTCATTCTCTCTCCTTTCTTTATCTTCTTTATTTTCTTTTGCTCTATTCAATTTTATAAAAAATAAAAAAGTATATATATCAGAGATATTTTTGTATGCACGTCATTCTTTGCAAACCCTCTTTTCCCCATGCTAACCCTGCACCACGCTCAATCCCACCTCCTTCATTTGGCCTGTGCCCGCCGCCGAACAACACACCGCTCCTCCACCTCGTCCCTAACCCATCCCCTCATGCAAATAGTTCCCTCTACTTTCACATGCCAGACCGAACTCCAGATTACCTTCCTTTCCACCTCCGCCATCTTTTTCCCACCGTAACCCATCAACTTCCGCCCATCACCACGTCTCCCATCTCCAAACCACCATCTCCACCACAGCCGACACTCCAGATCCGTTCTTCCCCATAAACCCCTCCAATCATACGCACGGCCTAAACCCACCACCGATCCCATCACCTCCCCTTGCAGCTAGTTCGTCGAGGCAACACGTACAGCCTCTCGCCATCAGCTTTCCCTTGCTTTCTCCGACACTACCCAAGCACAACCGCCCCTTGACAGCCGTTCCCACCTACTCAGCAACTCCCCCTCGAACAACCCATCACCGAAATTCGCCAACCCCTTTGCCTTCACCCGAGCTCCAGCCTGACCACATCACACAAAGCCCACCAGTTTTCCCCACCACCCCTCCTCCTCCATGCACTGCAACCACTCTCCCACCATTCCTTCTAACTTCCATTCCCCTCACCTGACCATCGCCGCACAACACCCCGAGTACATACTGACCTACCACCTGAATCCCTCACCGAACAACCTGCCGCAGTCACCATGCTCACAACCCAGCCTGTCATCCTGCTTCTGAGAAGAAAGTTAATATATAAAGCTAGTATAATTTGTATAAGTTGCATATATAAGTTTTTATATATATTATAATAAAGTAAGTTTATATTGATTTTTATAATAAATATTGATTTTAGAATATAATATGTAAGTTTATATATTAGTTTATATATATAAGTATACATGAGTTTGGTTTTCAAATATAATATAGGGGTTTTATTTTAAATTTTAATATGTGTTTAAGTAGTAATGATTTTGTAACGCCCCACTCTGAGACCCACTGTAACAAAGAATATTACGGGAGTAATACTGTCTGTTAAAGCGGAGAATAGAGTATAGTGGAAGCGACCATTTGTAATCAAGCTATAACTATCTATTGAATACGTCGAAAGGATGGTATCTATATATTTTTTTTCAAGTGGTTCGACATATTCGGTAAATACTTATAACGAAATTACAAATGGCTAAAGATCTATCAGAAACAAGCATAGTAATAAATGATAAAACATCACAGAACAGAATCACATAACAGATATAAAATCCCAGAACAATACATCGTCAATACAGATCCAAATACTATAAGTGGGTACAAAGCCACTGCTCACCCAAGTGAGTCAAAAATATGTACATATCAAAGTCTGAATAATAATAACAGAGTAGCGGAATAGTGGACAAATAAAAGCGCTATCTATCAGCATAGCAGATAAGTCCAAAGCGGAAGCATAGAGCAGCTATGTCCAGAGACCTAACCTGAAACAACTCGGTCTGACCCGAGCAAAAACACTCGGGTCAGGCTAGCTAAACAATCAGTAATAACTAAGATATATGATAATGCGGTACATAAATAAAACAGTACTTATCCAAAGAGAAGTATATTATGAAACACATGAATATAATGACGATCCCTAATCATCAATAAACAATAAAAATCTCCAAAGAGAAATCAACACCAAAGTGTAGAATAAATAAAATCGCCTCATATCATCGGCATAGCCAAAGCTATAAAAAGATGCCCATAGGCAATAATCCCAAGAGTGACCAGAGTCTGTAATCAATGCCCAAGCAAAGATCGATGCTCCAAAGAGCAATGGGGATATACTGAAAAGTCAATGAAATCCAACACTGAAAAGCAGTGTCCAGAGACACTGTGAATCCACAAGGTAATCGCACTTACATCGTATGGTTCCATAGAACCAACACCGAATGGCGGTACTCGAATGGATATAAAAATCATGAAATAATACCAATATTGCACATGCACCGACCAGAGTCGTTGTTGCCAAGTACTGTAGAGTTGTGATCGATCACTCGCACAGATGCGGAACGCGCGAGACGGCAAGATCCTTCCCAGAAGGATAAAGGCCCAGAGGCGCATGCCGAAAAATAAACTGCTCCATAGAGCAGGTGTCCAGAGACGGTTGCCCAGAGGCGTGGTGACCCAGAGGTCCAGTACTGGCCGCCCAGAGGCTAATGTGTCACTAACTTCTTGGAGAGGAACCCGTAAAGTGTTAACAATGAGTCCCATACCCCACGTTCGCACTAAACGGTTTCCTAACCAATAGCAAGTTCACACTCCAAACAATAAAAAGTCCACCTCGTATCATTGGTAAACTAGACCCAAAGGTCAAAACGATCAATCGAATAGGTCGGGGATTAACCGGAAAGAAAATACACACGGTTCCATAGGCCGGAGATTTCCTAACCGTTTAAGCACCTTTCCACTTCGCTCGACGTGCTAAAAAGTGAGTGTGAGGTTTTTATTATAGAAAATAATGGTGCAAAATGGATTTATAATTGATTTTGAAATCACTTTAAAACGGCTTTTGAAAAATCTCCTATTATGGAGTAATTAATTTAATAATTAAAAATAATATTATATAATAATTTCGAAAGCCATTTAGGAGTGAAAAATCTTTTGAAAATGATTCATAAAACCCGTGTACGAAATCTAGAGACAAATCTCAAAGAAATCAATAAAACCAAAAAATCACTGAAAAATATTCTAAGTGTTTGTAAACATTCAAAAAAACTGACGCAAACCAAAGTTCGGCAATTTATTTGGACCAGCAAACTGTGTCCAAATGTCATGAACATTTGCAGGCATGTAGTCCAACATCCCTACTTTAAGATGCAAAAAGAATCGGGAAATTCCGAATTGAAACGAAGAAACGGCGTCGTCTCAAAGTCGGACAAAAATCATAAAACTTTACTGTGTCAAAACAGTGTAAAGGTCAAACTTCGACGACATGGTCGAAGGGTCACATGAACTCAGATCTTGATGAAAATTTGCAGGAGCATAGAAAAGTACTCCTACTTTGATATGCAATAAGAATCGTTCGGTTTTGACTTGAAACGAAGAAACGAAAATGTTTCGAAGTTGGTCCGACGATAACTGAAAATGATCACTATTGTAAAACAGTTTCTGGGTGCTACTTCGGCAATAGAAACGAAGTACCTAATGCACCCAGATCTAAACCAAACTTTGCATGGTTAAAGATCTCGATCTCATCTTTTTAACGAGACAAAAAACAATGAAATCCGACAAAGGACGAGCCCGGGATGGCGTCGCAAATTCGAGGTTCTACGCTGAAAACAACGGGAGAAAAGAGACTAAGGCCTATAGTTATGCACTAACTGGCCAGAGATGAAAAACCACAATTTTGGCATAGTAAACTTCAAATTCTGGCAAAATGAATAAAATGAAAGTTATAGCTTAGTTTCTAGGCTTTCCGGAATGACCAAGATCGTCAAATTCCGACTAGAGATGAAAATTCTATGACTAAAACAATTCTCAGATCTAAATTTTATATCACTGTCGTTGTGCTCTCGGGACAGTGGTAAGAATGTACAATTTTGACCAAATTAACTTCGAAATTTCATGAAACTCAAAACATGAAAGTTTTAGCTCTAAATCTAAGCTTTCCAGAACATCCAAAATTATTAGATTTGGATAAAAAACGAGAGAGATACATGCAAAACAATATCAGATTGAAACTCAAGAAAACTTGTTAAAGACAGAATTGGTCTTCTGTCTTTGAACGCATTTCAGGTCATCTAAATGGCAATATTACAGAAAACTCACTAAACAAAAATTGTAGCATATGTTTTAAGCTTTCCGGAACATACAAAATTATCTAATTCGGATCAAAAACGAGTAACTTATGGCCAAATCAATTTCAGGGTTTTATTTTATCAACCCTGTAGTTTGTTGTCAGGTCAGCGACAAACAAACGTGATTTCGACCATTCAAACCACAAAATTAGGCAAAGCTCAAAACATGAAAGTTATAGGCTACAGAATAATCTTTCCAGAACTTCAAGAAAATCTCAATTCCGATTTAAGATGAATGAGATATTCCTAATTTACTAACAGCAATAAACTAATTATAATTTCAGCTAGCATATATTACCTCTTTCCAAGCAATGAAAAGAAGATCAAAGAGTTTCACAATCTAAATGCACAAAAAAAAAGAGGATTACAAAATAATTTCAGAAATTAAGAGATGCTTATACATAGAATAGGAGAGGGTTTACCTAGTATTCCTTTCAAGCAAAAGAACAAACACCTATATGGCACTAACCAAAGCTAAGAGATGATGATCAAGGAGCTAGAAAAATACCAAAACACATAAAACCAAGAGTTACAACATGATTTCCAGAAATTAAAGAGAGTTAGAAATGGATTACAAGAGGGTTTTGCATTACCTTCCCTTACTTTAACTAGCTTAAGCCAATATAAGAGAGGATGGAGCTTTCCTAAGCATGGAGGCCATTTTTAGGTTTAGGGTTTTAGGAATTTGATTAGGGTTGGAATGAATGAGGTTTGGAGAGTATGAGATAATTTATAGAGGAGGTTTAGGGTGGGTTATTGGGCTAGGTTTAGAAACCCAATAAGAAGAGAGTTATTTATATGTTTTCCAAAAATTAGTCTAAGTGTTCATGTATGTTTATAAAACTCATTTTTCTTATCCAAACCCGTTTTAAAATCTCTCCTAAAATATTTAACTTTCCAAAAATAACATTTTATCCTCATTTTAAAATCCCATATTTCCCATTTAATTAAAATAGCCTTTTTTTACATAAATTTTGTTATTCCAAATTCTTTTATGCTTCATTAAAATAAATAAAAATCCTAACTTTTATTTATTAGTTGGTAATGCAAATCCCGGGTTGTTACAGATTTGAAATATACATAGATTTTATTTTATATGTGTTTAAATTAAATATTGATTTGAAAATATATATAAAGATTTTTATTTTAAATATATGTATTTAAATTGAATATTGATTTTAGAGAAATAATATATATATATAACATATATTTTGTTCAGTTTATATCAAGCTAGTTTTTATTTGTTTTCATCGTTTCGAAACTATTGACTTTGCTCGTCGAATTCGTGTTCATCATGCCTCTCTTTCGAATTTGTGCTTGGATTTGTAGCATCTTATTCTTGTTATTTCTCTAGCCTCGAAAGGTGAACAATCACTCAAGATTAACATTCTTATATTTAGTAAATTTAATTCACATGAAATGACGATTGAAATATGTTGTTAAATTTGAATTGTTAAGTTATTTAATTGTTAAATATGATATACCATTATCTTCAATTGTTTACCTAAGACATATGACACCATAACCTGTTGTATATATTATATTCAAATTTGTTAAATATGATATATGCATGTTGTTGATATGTTATATTATTATCATATTTGTTCTCACTCTGCAAGTTCATTGTTAGTTTAGAATTCCCTATGGGTTGAAATGATATATACCCGAATGATATTTTAGATTAGGGAAAAATCATTATGGGTTGAATTGATAAACCCAAGCGATTTTATTAATTTTGAAATTTTGGGATTGCGGGTTGAAATGATATATACCCGTAAATTATTTAATTTAAATTGCGGATTGAAATGATAAATATCTGTATCACTTGACCATAGGATAGAAAATTTTATATGGACACCGTTGGTCTATTTTGAAAGAAAATGATTTCCAAATTTTTGGAAGGATATATGGGTTTTAATAAATAATGATTTAAATATAATATAAAGATTTTTTTAAAGTGAAAATTTAGATTTTTAAAATTATATGTTTTGGAAATTTTAAAATTATAAGTTAAGTTTTAAAATGTAAATTATAAAATTTTACTTATAATTCTATTATTTATATATATAAAATAAGATTTAAAATAGATTTAATAACAATTATATTTAATAAAATAAAATATAATTTAATAGAATTTAACTTAACTAATATATATAATATGTTATATATATTTTTATTTAAACTTCTATTAATATTTTGGAAATAGATTTTGTAATAACTTTAATAAAATAAAGGTTGGAAAAAATTAAGTTAATTTGTAAAGTAATTTATTTGAGAATTGAATATGAATAAGCATTGATTGGAAACTTATTGATTTTGAGATTTTGAAAGGTATGATTTTATAACTTGATTTAATTAAAAGTGATTAAATGAATATTTTCAAATTTAAATAAAATTGGATATTTAATCTTGATTTAAATTTGTAATTTGAGAATTTATTTAAATGCTTATAAAAAGCAATTAAGTAAATATTTTAGAATTAAATATAATTGAAGTTAGATATTTAATTATTTATATTGATTTAAATTTGAAATTTGAGATTTTGTTTAAATGTTATTAAAAATGATTAAGTGAATAATTTCAAATCTAAATGAAATTAAAGTTGAATTTTGAAATGTAAATAAATTTATCAAATTGAGTTATTGTAAAGATTGGAATATTCAGACTTTGAAGCCTAATGAATCGGAAGGTGGTTTTAAATTTGTAATTCAAACCTGGATTTTGAAATCGATATAAGTTAAAAATGGTCAATGGGAAATTGAATTGAACCTTTAACCCTTTAACTGAAATTATGGAACCGAGATTGAGTTAAATTGAATTTTAGAACTAAAATTGATTCTAATTTGAAACTATTTTCGATATTAACTCTTTTAATATATATACTATTTTTATTACATAAACTAAGTTAACCTATAACCTATTTTAATTATAAACTATTTTAATTTATAGCTATTTCAATATATATAAACTATTTTCAATTTTTAAACTATTTAAGTTGGAACTGTTATGATTTAGATTTAATGGACTTAAAATGCGAATATTCGGATATAATGGTTTAAACTATTTTATGGTTGTGATTTTGAAACGAATATGATTTAAAGGGATATGATTTCGAAAGTGAATATGATTTCAAATATGATATTTTGATATGAAGTATGAATTGTTTGAAATGATTAAAAAGTGATTTTTTCTAAATTAACGACTGTGTGAAACAAGCGTTTGGTTGTTAAAGAGACCGGGATCGGATATTGTCGTACACTTTACCAATACTGAAACCCACTTTAACAACTGTATACGTGGTGGAGATTCCAGAACGAAGTAGGATGGTTTGGCGACGATTCTGTATGAGGTATTAACGCAGCCCTGACTCCCGCGAGTCAGCTTGATGTGGCTAAAACTGGAGCCATGTCGGACCAAGTGAGGTCGCTCCTCCGATCGGGCACATTTCTTCGATACCATTCTATTACTCTGTGATTTGATTGGGTGCACCTTTGATTTGGGAGTGTATCTCGAGGTGGGCGGTAGTAGCTGCTATGCGTTACCACAAGTCCGGATCCGCAAAATGGTAGAATCCTACCTTGGGCATTGCCTCGCATGCCTTGTCACATGCCTTATCATGCCCTTTACAAGTTTGGTTTGTACCGTACCTATGGAGTGCCCTTTGATAGCCCTTTGGTTTACGGAGGAATTACAGTACTGTATAGACTATGGAAATACATAAAAATGTGTTATGGGGGATATGGGTAATGCCTTAACGCTATTTTGATAGTTTACTTTACTATAGACATTATCTATGTAGCTTATTGTACTATGTATATAGATAGTTTAACGGATCCTTAAAGCATGGGAATCCCAAACATCCTTTAAGTTATTTGCATTTCACTTGGACATTTCATTTGAGTTGATTTACTGGTATAAGAATGTTAATCCTGAATCGAGTGTTTTGTGTTTTGCTTTATGCTCGGGTCAGACTGAGTGTCTCAGCATTTGAGGCTCACCTTTGGAGCTTGGAGCTTTGCTTGAAGATCTGTCTCTATCTATTTAGCTTTGCAGTCATTTCAGTTATTTCCAGTTGTCTATATTCAGACTTGTCATCTGCTTTGTATTTGAGACTTCTATGTATTAGATTTCTGTTGTATTAAACTCTGATGTTTATATAGTAGCTTCATAAACTACTATTTATCTATTCCGCTGCTTATTATTGTATTACTCTGTGTCTATGATTCTGTGATTGATTTATTTACTGTATATGCTAAGTTTTGCCAAATATAAATTAACAATCTGTTGTTTTGAGCAATTCAAGTCTGACATGAGTGGATGATTGTCGATTTGAATGGTTCGAAATAGCAGGTCTAGGCTATATAGAGTTGGCCTTAGGTTAGTTAAAGAGGGATTGTTGATTTAGTTAAAGGAAAGAAAGAGCAATAGTTAAATATAAGGATCAGGTCGACTTTGTTCTACATGATCTCTTCCTTTATTTAAGCAACCCCTACCATCTACAACCTCATCTTCGTTTCCCTCTTGAAAATATAATTTCCACACTTGAAGCCTACTATCTACAGCTGCATATAGCAGGCCCCACTAACACAAAACTCTAGAAAACCACTTGAAATTCTACTTCTTTCGAGCATCGGTGATAAGCAATTCGAAGCTAGCATCTTCAGGATTGGAGTAGGATTCAAAGGAGGTCGTATCTTTGTTTCAACATGTATTCAATATGCCTTAGTCAAGGTTTGTCTCTGATTTACAAATATAAATTAATATTGTATTAATTTTATATCCTTTGATGTTTAAATCGATAGGAGATGGATCTAGTATACCAATATATCATCACATTTATAATAGTTATAAGTTTATGTGCTTAAGTAATTTAATAAGAAAATTATACGATTTACATAAACCATAAAACTCAAGGGACAAATAAATGAAATATTTGTTTAATGTTAAAATTAAAATAATATTAACTAAATGACATAAATTGCATAGACCAAATATTAACATACTATATTTAAAATTATATAAAATTAGTTTTGGAACCTAAAAAACATTCAGCATAGAAAAAATTATATACATATTGTTTAGAAATTATTTAAATGAATCGAAATTACATAAATCTTAAACATCAATAAATATATCATATAAATTATGTTTTAAATTTATAAAATTAATTCTACACCTAATATGCTTTCGACAATAAAAAAATTAGTTAATTTATATATATTTATAAATTATATATATATATATATGTATGTATGTAGAAATTAATAATTGATTTCGAACTATTATATATATGTGTTTAAATGTTAAAATATTGTACAGAATTTTTTCAAAAGATTTATATACAAATTTTATTTCGGAAATATTTTAATTTTAATTATTATTTTCCAAACAAAATTTAATAAAAAAACTTAATTTTTTTTCCAATTATATAATAAAATAAACAAATAAAATTTAAATCTTTTATTTAAAATGATTTTGCATTTATGTACAATCATATACATACATATATAATTACACACAGATATATATATATATTATAATTCCTTACAGATATATTAGTTATTCATAATTAAATATAGGTACATATATAATTATTTGTATACTTTGTATATGTTAGTTAAATATATTTGGATGATGCATATATATACTAGAGGGTGCTAACATGTCTGTTATGGTGTAAGTCTCAGCACTTATACACATGCATGTTAAACATTACACGGATTGATATGTTACATATGCACAAAACATATATGTATGTGTATACACGTGTGTGTGTTTGTGTGTGTGTATATATATATTACAATATTAATTACATAATATAAATTATATTATAAATTTAAAATAAATAATGATTTTTGGAAAAATATTTAGAAATGTTCTAAGTGAATTAGTCTTCATAGGCCCAATAAAAAACCAAAATATTAAAAAAAACAATTGAAATTCACCCTTTTCTTCCACTACGGGCTAGCGCAGTTCCAATAATGCATCCATGTTGGCATATAAATATCAATCATATTTTTTCTATCCACTTCGAATATGATAATTATCTTTCCTATCATGCAATTCAAACAATATTCATTGATTATCTTTTCTAGTAATTATTTAGAGAATTAAACCCAACTAAAATTTGTTTAATTCACTCAAACCTTATCAATTAGAAAGCAAGTAATTCATCTAATTGTGGATTTGAATTAAATCAAAATAGGGATGATTTAACTTACACAAATGAAGTGTAACGACCCGACTTTCCAGACCCGGAAAAACGAACCATTTTAGTTAAGAAGAAGAGGTAGAATAAGAAAATAGAAGACAACATCATCAGAATCTAACCATCGCAGCGGAATAAAATATAATATATCAACAGATCTTTACACAAATCAAAAACTATATCTGTTTATACAATACATCAGAATACATCATCAGAGTACATCAACATCCATAACATACAACTGAATACACAGCGGAAAAATAATAACAAGTACGGGAGTACGTATCGACATCCAGCTCGTCTTCTGAGCTCCACAGCATCATATCCTGAACCTGTTTACCTCGGTCTGACCCGAGCATCATATAAAACAATACCCGAGTCAGTCTGGAAAACCAGCGTGAGAAAATCACACTCAATTGATTATTAAAGTTTCAAAAAAATTTTTGAAAATAAAAGCATCTCGTAAGACCACGCCACAAATAAACATGTCGGGTTTTTACCTTACAATAGCTAAAACACTTTTTATCAAAATCCTCTGATATTATAATAGTGTCTATTCACAAATACTTATTAAAATAGCTGAAATTGTTACATGATTAAATTCCAGCATACTAGCCACAACGTGGGTAATACAAACAAAACTCGTACAAGGCACGTAGGGAGAATGGATTTCCAACGAATGACTAGGCACTGGGGTACCACCTGTCATAGTACGTGGCCTAGATCACAGTACCGAGGAGTACGCCCGCTCCCCTGCAACACAAAGCCGGAATCATCCCTTACTGGATAATTCCAAATAAAATCACCCCACGGTTGGGATCAGCAACCGCACCACTAAGCCGAAAAAAAGGGACATCTAGACAGGGATGACCTTACTCTCAAGTGGGTGCTACCCACGAAGCCTTGCTGCATAACCCCTGATTTTCAGTCATTCCCGGTTGATGAGGCTCGAGGCTAAACGATACCTTTATAGCACATATCCCTTAGAATGCCCATCGTCCACCTGACGATGTCACGAAAGCATTCGTCCATACAAGTCCGTCCCGGGTTCGAACGGAACCGAAGGCACTATTCCTACTACATCCATTTTGGAAATATCCTCAGGATTAGTAGCGACTAGCCCTTGCACTTCACTGCTCCATCTTCGACTCCGAAATCGTTACACGGAACGTACAAACCGGATCGAAGTGGTATTCGAGTCTCCAGACCTAGAATCCCGGTATACGGAAACTCGATCCCGGTCTCTTCGAAACGATCAGCGCATTTGGCCAATATTGATAGTCGGTTATTTAACTATCAATTAACATCCACAAGCAACCATCACACAATAAATAATTCCCCACATTATTTATTTGTCCAAATATCCTTCCAAGATATATTTCTATTTTCAAACTCCTTTTGAAACAATTTCAAACAGTTTCCGCTTACGGAATACATTTCCCAAATAATTATTTCCACTGAATCACCAAGTACAAAATATTTTAGATTTAAAAATAAATTAAAAGACTTTACTATAAATATACTTTATAACATTGAAATTTTAAAACTACTTTAATACTTTATTAAAATAAAACCATTTATAAATATAAACTAAATTTCTCTTTAAACATATTACCAAATCACTTTTATATAATTACTACAATAATTGATTTTTGAAAATACTTACTTTGGAAATTAACCTTTAGAAATAATCAATTCTCTAAAACATGCTTTTAAAAACACAATTAGAACTTTTAACTTATATTAAAAATTACTTTGAAACGTACTTGGCTATCCAGAGAAATACACTTCTCTTCACATCCTTTAAAATAAATCAACATTTATTTTTAAACCAATTCATATTCTTTTATAAATTCCCACCTTGAATTTATATTCTCAAATATCCCCTGATATTTCCATTTTACTTTATAAACCCAGTTTATATCTCCAAAATCTCATTTCTCTTAAATTTCAAATCCCAAAGTATTTAAATCAATTTATAATTGATTTCCCAATTTATTTTACTTTGAAATAAATTTCCTTACTTAATCCATTTATTTCCAAATTCATTAACTTCCAGATTTTATTTCTCATTATGATTTAAATTCTTTGAACCGAAACACAAGTTTCAGATTTCCTAAATTCCTTCTTTCTTTTTAATTACATTTAAACATTGAATTAAAATAAATTATTTATTCCTTTAAATAATATCACATAAGTTTTTAAATTCAATATTTCTCGGTTTATTCAAAATTCTTCTTTTCTTATTAGAATTTTGGAGATCACTTTTATTCTTAATCAGATTTATTCTCAAATTTATTCCAAACTCTTTATAATTATTTTACTAAAAAAAATTTACTCTTTTATTTCTTTTCAAAAATTCCATTCTAGAGATTTTGATAATTCAGCACATCCAAATCGATCCAACCAAACCATAACATCCAATTATCCATATAATTCATCACAGGATATCAACAATCATATCATAGAATATTTAACAAAATTAAATATTTTGAGGAATCCAGTTGGATCCCTCCAACCTGTTTCCCTGCATCCACAGACGTTAGCACAATACCAATTTCACTTCAAAGTGGAATATCGCGGTATATGGGTTTTATAAAATATCATCCGCTATTATGCGGCGCATAGGGTCTCATCCGCTATATAATGCGGGAATATCAACAATTCCAATATAGCTATATACAACTATATATATATAGCACATCCAACCAATTCAATCATTCAATCAATTATTTAAATTTAACTATTTAAATTTAAACAGCAACCAGATGAGTGAGATTAACTCACCTTTGATTTTTGATTTGCAACCCATTTCCATTCCCGCTTGTTTTCTCCACAGTTTTGAACCTTGTATAAATATTTGAAACAATTGGACAAATCAACTTCCATTTAACAATTTTATTTAAAAATTTAATTACAAACCAATTATTATTATTTCTTTATAAAATATATTATTATTATTTTTTTTAGCGACTAAAATAATTAGTTAAGTTTTATTAAACAATTTACCTTCATACTACATCATTTTGAAAGTAACCCAGTAGAGTTAAAATGTATATATCCATTTTTCATTTATAAATTTTAATTTATGAAATTCCAAATGATTGTTAGCCTAACTTAGTTTACATTTTCTTTCTGCCTAATTTATAAATTCAAATACTAGCTACATATGTTAATTCCTCAATTAAATACCAATCACTTAGAAATTGACCGTTTTCAATATATATATAAAATTATATACATATTGATTAAATGTATAAAAATGTGCATAAATCTCCTACCTGTATACATATTTATTTCACCGACTAAAATCACTTTTTTTAATATATCTACATGTATACCTATATATAAATCTTGTAATAAGAGTCAATAAATTGTTTTATTTCCTACTGCATAATTTCTGTTAAGTAATGACAATCAACAGTTTATTTACCAGCTTAACTTGAGTAAGCATTAAATTAAATGTTATAAAAAAAAACTTAATTACCTAAATACGAACAGAGAACAACCCGCGAGCTTCTTGCTCCGTTCTCACTAGCGATGCTCTGTTGTTCCTCGATTCGACACACCCACCAAGTCCTCTGCCTTATCCCCTCACGCGAGCTCCCTTCGCGACGCGCCGCAACTCGAAATGAATCGCCGAACCCCACCGATATGCGTTCGTGCATCCCGGTCGACCTCCCTTCCACGCGAGTGCAACACTTCGCTCCTCGCGAAATCCAAGCAAAGGCACGACGCAGCCATCGAATCACGAGCCACTACTTCGACATCGAGCTCTACGTGCCACTCTCCCTCTTCGCGTGCCGATCGCGAGCGCCCTCCCTCTCCCTCGTTGATTCTCGTTCCTGATTCGAACGAAATCAGTTCGTTCTTTAAAAATTTTGAAGAGGCTGCGGCATCGTTTGATTTAGAAAGAGAGAGGATTTCGTTTGATTTAGAAAGGAAGGGAATGCGGTTTGATAATGAGGAGAGGGAAAGATTTCATTAGGATTTGCTTCCGAAAGAAGGCGACCATTATAAAATAAGAGGAACGACGTGCTTGAAATGAAAGAAAGAACTGGTAACGTGGAGTTAATTAACTCGTACATCAGTAGGCAGGTCGGCTGAGAAATATAGGGTAATGGTTTCGAGATTTTTCTCGGCTGTTTGGTTTATATATATATTTTGTTTCTTTTGGCTTCCAACGCAAGGCTCGGCAATATAATATAAGGGAAGCTTCTTGAACCAGCGTTATTTTAAATTTCAGGATAATTTCCATCGCGTTTACTTATTGTATGATCAGACGATAACTCCGAATGCTACAAAATTTGGAACCTGATAATAAATAAATATTATGGATCCAATGGGACTAGTTTCGTCGAATTCCGAGACTGTGCCCCGGAAGGCTATTTTTAGATTCAATTTAAACAAGTAAAATTTTCAAAGCTGAACGAATCATCGTTAAATTCAATTCGAACTCTTATATTATTTTCAGTATCATCAATATAAATTTCATAGGCCTTCAAATTATTTTTAACCGGCTTAAAATTCCAGATCAAATAAATTCACCCAATTCCGATAATTAAATATAACAATTAATTATACAATAAATATTTATATTTGAAATTAAAGTTAATAATTAACCTTTGAATATTTAAAATTAATTAAATATTCTCATTTCAAATGCTTGAAAATTCCGGGTCGTCACATGAAGAATGCAAAATCGAATGCCACCCAGCCCTTAAGCCTGACATTTCTCCAGCATAACCAAATGCTATAGCCTATAGCTCAGCACCATCCCCAAAAGCCTACCGCATACATCCCAGCACACGCCAACTCTTCCTCCATCGGACTGCCAGTTGTCGAGCCTCGACATCACAAGTCCCCACTATGTCAAGCTCAATGCACGCAATAGCATGACCTAGGTCATCGCAAGCTCAACCACTAGAAGTTGCACCTCCTTCTCATTGGTTCGCCATGCGCATGCATGCATTCGCAAACCCAAATTGAGCCCTAACTTTGGTCATGCTGCCTTCATTTTTTCGTGCCACTAGAATTTTTTGCAATTTGTTTTTTATTTATGTTCTTGATTCGAATGTGTTTTTATGAGCTAAGGAAAGGGCAGAAAGAGGAACGAGAAGAAAGTGGAATGGATTTGAGCTGAAAATATGGAGGAAAATAATAGGCTCTTAGGTTTCAACTTTGGTTTATTTTTATTTTTATTTTCATCTAAGCCCCTTAAATAAATACTCATGTTTTCAATTTTCAAAACATTTTTGCCAAGAGTTGTATGCTTTGACAAATGTCCCACTTCCTTACATTTTTCACTTTTATCATTTGATGAAATGCAAGTGTGTTGTAGTTGGAGGAAAGATTGACAGATGTAGTTATGTGTTTATTTATATGTTTATGGGTCTGTTTTTGGATCTAATCATTGCACTCAATGATCGTTTTCGGGTCTTCATTCATTAAAGAAAAATTACGTGTTTACTCAACTTTAGTGCACAAATTTTACTTCTTAACGGTTTATTTCAATTTACAAGCTTTGAAAATTTACGCCAAACGCGTTGAAAACATCAAAATGAAAATCACCATAATTTAACAAATAAAGATATCTACAACAAAATATTGAAATTAACTCGACTTATTAAAAATTAATTCCATTATCGAACAATCTCCAATTCAACCAAAATATATTTATAAAAAAATCATCCAAAATAGAATTCCAATAATCTACTCGATAAAATTATATCTATGATAAAGACATCGAAAGTCGAGTTATTACAACCTAATTCGACTCATATCCAAAGTTACAACCATTACAATTTTTTAAGGGTAAAACTATACAGTATTTATTTTGAAGGTCAATAATGTCAAAACACGGTACCATCCAAAGTATTAGCGCAGTCTATGATCAGTTGGTTATGAATATAATATTTCTATGACCCATAAATCCGTAGAAATGTGTAGAGAATATGGATTGTTATAGACATATTGGTTTGCCAAGAGGCTAGTATATGTTTTAATGTTTTCCTATTTATTAACTAATTAATCTCAAATTCTACCATTCTGTATTACTATTTATACCTCTGCACTTTATTTAGTTAAGTTGATAATTTGATTCTTTTAATACATGTAATTAAATTTTAATTTCTTCATTTCGTCCAACATGCCCAGAATTTAATCACACACTTAAAGTTAATAATCTCCTCGTGTTTTCGACCCATAATCACATAAATGTCATAATTAGCACTATGCACTTGTAACAAAATAAATCAGGATTCTTGTTCACACCAAAAAACGTTGATTAAGTTTTCAGGTAGTGTCGATTGTTAGTGTTTATTTGACCTTGATCGCAGTTGTTGATTTTTAATTTTATTCTTTCTAATAAACATGACTTTTTTCCTTTGGTTCTTTGTGCAACTAGCATCCCTACACCAACACTTCCTCGGCCACACCCGCGCCCAACAATGCATGCATCCTCTCTTGTCGATCTAAAAAATTCCATCGCATTATTCACATCATTGCAAACCCACACCCAACACCGGCCCCCATCACCACCCGATCAACCCAGATATGAACCACACTACGCATCCAAAAATGATAATTCACCAGGCCACAACCTTCGTCCTAACCCGAATTCCTTCTCCTCTATCGCAATCCGTACCCTACTTCAAAACTTCCAACAGCTACCCTCCATCCTTGCATCCACCAACAAACCCCAATGCCACCTTGATCCAAACCCATGCCCTCATCGGAATCTTCCTCCACCGTAATGTCGGCCCTAACAGCCCTTCAGCCTGCCTCATTTGTGACTCATATCCAAACCTGAATCCACAAACACACAAGCCTCACCCATCACCTCGTGCAAACCTAACTAGATCACTTTAAATGGCTGGAAAAAAGAAAGAGGACGGAGATTTAGCAAGGTTGGGTTAAATTTCTTTTGGGCTTGGCATAAAAAGGGCCCAAATCATCCGAATAAAAGGAGGCCCAACAAAAAAGAGAAAGGGAATAGTTTTTATTCTTTAGGATGCTTATAAGAAAAATAAATTATTTGTTTTTACTAAAGTAGAGAAGTTTCTTAGGCGTATAAGAAGAGAACATCACTTTATCAACTCAGCACAAATGTGTTAATATAAAACGAGATTTTCAGGAAAAATATTTTTGTATAATAATTTGAAATTAAAATTTTAATTTTATATGTAGTTTTAATTAAAATAAATTAAGTAATATAAAGAAAGTAAAATAAGAAATTTTTTGGTTTTTGCTGAAATTGAGATTTGAACTTGTATCAAAATTTTGACATTAAATATTAACTTTTGTTAAAAGTGGAATTCGAAATTCTAACATCCTTTTTTCTTATAAGGGCAATTTTGGAAGTTTACAATTTGATCAAAAACTACGTTTCTATTCCAATTATTATAAAATAAAATAAACGAGCTGTGATCGGGCAAAGAAAACATATGAATGCCTTCACCCAAAATAATTTGTATGCTTCTTTTATGACCTTAGCCGGCGAACCATCCAAATTTTTCATGGTCAAATTTGAACCATGTTGCAAACCCTTCGCATTTTTCTCCCATGAGCTAAAACTCTCAAACTCCTCATATGCCCAATCAACAACTTTTTTCTTAAAATAAAAATTCCACCAATAAACCGTTTAGGCCATCGCATCTTAGAGATCACCTTAACAATCGCTGGGTATTAGTTTGTCTCAAGAAATAACTTAAGGAAACTTTCACTAAACTGGAACAAAGGAAAACAAGATTTAGAAAATAAAATTTACCAAATGATTAACATGTTAAAAAACTTAATGATAAATATTTAGAAGGTAAAATTACCAAATTAAATGAAATTAACCCTAAATATAATAATTCTTGTGAAGTGAACTTGTGTGAGGATGAAAATTAAACTTTGTAAATTTGATCACCACTTTTTCGTAGGGTAAGAGGGTTGACAATCATGTTGGCCCTCCCAACACTCCTCCAAATCTTTCCACCATTAGTTAGCCAATAATAATACGACATCTTTAAATTTTGATTCAGCATTTCCTTTGTCATTGTCAAAGTTTGGTAATCCCAACACGCTTCCCTCATCCGTCGAAAATATAAGCGATAGCCCGACTCATGCTGATGAGATTCTTAATAATTCTCGTATTCACTAGCCATCCTTCTCTTATGTAACAAAGATTTCCAATGAGAAAGGTTACAATCCGACATTGCTCCTTTTCCAAGTAGATTTTAAAACAAAAAAGATCCTCTCAATTTGGTAAGATCCTAGACAAGTGTATGTTAACATCCCTCTTTTAGATGCAATTAAACAAAATAAACAGTAAACAAAACACCTTAAAGAACTTTATACTCAAAAACGTGTAACCAACGTACTTATGACAACTTTCTTGACCGCAAATACCAGTTAATTATAATTATATTACCATCAAGTATGAGAACTCCTGTTGTTCTACAATTGGTTGTAAAATTGGGAACACATTCATTAGTTGTGCATTACTTAACCTTAGCATGAGCGTAAACTTGCTTCTATATCATGTATATTGTCAATTGGGAATCCAGGAATTAAAACCTACAAACATCACCATTCAACTAATTTTTGGTGGTGCTTTTGGGAAACACTATAATACCCCAAAAAATTAGTAAATATTATAATTAAATATTAATTATATAATAATGTGAAAATAATTGAATCTAATGGACTAATAAAATAAATTAAAAATAAGGAGGGTTAAAATGATCTTTTTTAGACGTAGGAATTTGATGATGAAACTAAGCTATTACGACCGTCTCGTTTTTTCTGATTCGTGCGGAATTTTTATTTGCCTCATTTGAAGTTTGTATGAAGAAATTATGGATGAAATGGTATTGGTCCATCGAGCACCAAAAAGGTACGGTTTAATTTTTAAAGTTTGAACTTGGATGGACCATCTTCCCTCCTATCACTTAAAAACATTCACGTACGTTCAGTTTTAAGAACCGATTACGCTCTTCCATCTTCCTCACTCTTCGTCCACTTCCATGCTCAGAATCAAACTTCCATATCTTCCTCGTAACTCAACGAAAATTCACGAAACCAACGATGCTACGAAGCTATCAAAGAATTACATATCTAAAGTGACTGGGAGGAAAAATACTGAAGTATGGGAGTGTAGCAAGCTAGACAGCAAGGGGCAATGGAGTAAATCCCGTAACTCATTTTCAGCATTCAACGTCCAACTTCAAAATGGTGTATCTTCTTCATTTCTTAAAGGAATTCGGCGATCTACCCATCGAAATGACCTTATGAACAAGGACTGCGATTTGGAAAGGGAGTTGGGGTGAAAAATAAAGGTTCCTAGCAGGAAAATGAAAGAATAACGAAGACAGGAGTAACTTTTGAGTTTTTGTGGGTGATTCGTCCTCTTATCTATATATAATGCGATTATAACATTCTAATGATGATATGTATGCTATAATACTTTAGAATAATGTAGCTAAACGCTTAAATTCGGATTCAATTGGGGGTTAGGAGGGATTTGTTTATGAAAAATGAATTAGAACCAGATTTTCGTAAAAAATGATAATATATGAGTTTACACTTAAATTGACGAAATGAATGACCAAACCAGACTTAGAAGCTTAGGGTTCGCTTCTATGTATGTTCTCAAGCAACCAAAGGAGGAGCGCAAGTGGCTAGAGGTGAAAAATGACGACGAAACAACCAAAATTTGAAACTGGAAAACTGTTGGTAAACACATACACCGGTTGCACCAACCGGTCCACCCGATGTGCTAAAAAATTTCCGGATTGAATCTGGACCCTACAGGCATATATAATCGATTCGTGTCTTGTTTCTCTTATGTTTAAAAGGTTGATTTAAGGCTGGTGATGAGGTGAATGAGGACTCCCATCAAGCAATTTTTGCTAAATGGAATCATACCCCCGAAACTGGAATGAAGCCCGAAAAATAAGAAACCAAGATCCAAACTACTCCATCTTTGATGGCACATTATACAAAAGAGTGTATTCGACCCAATATCTTAGGCGCGTTTCCAAAAAAGAGGGGCCAAGGGTCATGAGAGAAGTACATGAGGGCTAATGCAGAGATCACTCAGGGGGAAATAAATTAGCAAAGAAAGTGTTAAGGCATGGTTATTTTGGCCTACGACACTTCCAAACGCAAAAGAATTTGTAAGGAGGTGTGACCAAAGTTAAAGATTTGCAAGCATCCCCAGACAACCATCCCATAAGCCCTTCTCACTTACAAGCCCAAGGCCATTCGATATATGGGGCATAGATCTGATAAGACCACTTCAAATGTCAAATAGAGGAGCTAAATATGTCATAGTGGCAATAGACTACTTCACTAAGTGGGTAGAGGTAGAACCCCTGGCCACAATTTTTGCGAAGAAGATAGTTACTTTCGTAGTGAGGAACATAATCACTAGACACGGGATTCCCAACAAGATCATTTCCGATAATGGCACCCAGTTCGAAAGTAAAGAGTTTACTGAACTTTGTGAGAAGAATGACATAATAAAAGGATTTTCTTCAGTCACTCATCCACAAGCAAATGGACAGGTAGAAGCTGCAAAAAACATCAAGAAGCTACTAAAGAATAGGCTGCAAAAAGGTAAAAGAAAGTGGGCAGAAGAACTATCTTTAGTATCATGGACTTACCGAAGTTCAACCAGATCCGCAACTGGCCATACCCATTTTTCGTTAACCTAAAGATATGAGGCCATGCCTTCTGTCGAAGTAGATATCCCATAACATAGAAGAATATCGTACACAGCAGAAAAGAATAAGAATTTAAAGGAAGCTGCCTTAGACCTCATTAAGGAAAGAAGGGATGAAGAAGCAGTATTATCGGTCGCATATCGACAAAGGATGGCAAAAAGTTATAATGCTAAGCTCAAAGAGAGAAACTCAAAGCATCTCATACCTTACTTTGTATGACCTACATTGCTTGTGTAATGTACATTGTAATTACTATTATAAAGTAATAATACAATAAACTAGACGTAGGGATATTAGACGGCCCAAACCACTATGAAAATATTTCTATGTTGATATTCTTTGACATATCTAAATAATTATGTTGGACATAAGGATATTAGACTGCCCGAACCAACTATCAACACGAAGCTGCTAACAATGCAGCTCGGCTTCTTCAGCCAACTAACAGGATGTGAGGATATTGAACGGCCTGAACCTGTATAAAAACCTCTCTATGTTGATGTTGTTAACATAGCACACTAGACGTACGGATACTAGACTATCGGAAGTGGTACAAACCATGCGCATGATTTAAAATGCTGCAAACACGTGACCTAACTTCATAGTCAAAATTCAGTCCTCCCTAAAGTTACGGGGAAGATCGTGCCAAGCGCACGAACAAATAACTTTTTATAGCCCACCACCACCATCCGACAACGCAGCATACGATTGACAACGGCAATCTCAGAAATGAGAACGGTGATGCTAAACTAAAAGAAGATGACATTTTATAGCTTACCACCGCCATTCAATAGTTCTATTAACAACACAGTATATGAACGACAACAGTAATCTCATAAATGAGAACGGTAACACTAAACTGAAAATAAACAATTTCTTACAAATCAACACTGTCGTTTGATAGTCGTACCGACCACACAGCATATAAACAACAAATGGCATGTCCCTAAATAATGGGGCAGACTGTGTCAAATGCAGGGTAAAGCTTACATGAAAGACAACACCCAGAAAGCAGCTTATAAGATGTGAAGATAAGAAATGAGCAGAGACAAGTCCACATCGACCTACGATCACTTCAAACATGGAGGAAAAATGTTACACCTGTATTTCTCAAGCTAAATTAAAGGGAATTAAATAAGGTATAGAGCCGAAAGAGCTGCCCTCAAAATAAAAGTTAAGACGTAAAGAGAAGAGATTAAAGTGGTCCAACTGGTACTGACAAAAAGCCGATCTGCAATCACTATACTCGATCCGATCAAAAGAACTACAGCCAGAAGGCAGGAAGTCACAACAGAACAAAATACTACGCTCATTATACGAGCTACAGAAATACCAGATTTGCGCCCATCTCCTAGTTTTAATATACACTAAGATACTAAAACCAAAATCAGATATAGTTTCTAGAAACAGACGATGAAGTACTGCATCTGCAAGCCATAATAAATGAATGACTGAACTATGCTGCCAATATTCCCAGAACTCATACTTTGTTAATGCCTTAAGACGGATCTGCACTGCGCATACTGAGGGCTACCTAAATGGAACCGCACGTGATCAGTAGCATCCCAAAAGGCTGCATACAGGGCCACTCAAGCAACGCTCCACCGTAGATCTACACTTACAAGAAGATAGCGAAGATATGAGATCACCCTTATCAATAACCCATGCAACAAGGGCAGCCCAGGTCACAATCTGCTCAAATCACAGATCACATTCGTACATATATCAACGAACTCCAAAGTTTGACAAATCATGCACCCTAGAGCCCAAAGTAGCTCAGAACTATCGCACCAGTGTATCAGACAAACACCGCATCATCATGCAAATATCATACACTAATCAGCACGGCCTCACTCTATATGTGCTAGTAGTGCCCCAAAACCAAAGAGTAACCCTTATTATCCTCTCAAGGACATGTATGTAAGACCATTCAAAATTTGAGGTCTTCCGCCATGATTTCAAATATTTCCGCCATGATTTTAGGAATTCCCGCTTTCACCTAAAATGTCCTGCCAAAAACACGTCAGTAATCCGAGTGTATCAAACAGACAACACGGACAGACGAGACCTGGCAGGATCCAAGGACTGCAAAACAACGGCAAGAGACGGATTGTGGCGATCTGCGTATGCCATCATACTATAAATAGAAAAAGCAATGTAGCAAGAAGTGGACTTTTTACCTTTTTCGCTTTTAGATACTTTTAAGATTTTATTGTACTCTCTGCCATAAAAACCTATACTAGAAAATATAAAGGAAGAAAGATTTCCCTCATTGACGTAGGATTCCTTAACATAAAAACCACGTAAATTCCATGTGTTTTTTACTATTTCTGCATTTTATTATTTACATACCTATTTTCAGTACCAGACCTTACCTTTTCTGCACTAGAATAAAAAACTAGCTAGATTTGACATTTTAACCAATAGCTAAAGTGCAACTACTTAATTGTGTAAGCATTCAGCGACATAATTACTACTTAACGACAAATTTAATACTACTTAACTTTGCTAATTCAAAATCAGTGAGATAATTAGCATGATAATTACTTCCACTTCAGTTGGAGTGTTGTAAGATGAAAAATCTTACTAACAGTTGTCATTCTAAATTGCTTCTGCTCTTCTCTTATTTTCCACTTTTCTCCACTTATATACATATATGTGTGTGTGTGTGTTTTTATGTACATGCATATATATATATATATATATATATATATAATATTTTACTTTTAGAAAGCTTGAAATTGTAGAAAAAAGAAAATGGCAGAGCTTTGTCCAGAAGTAAGAACCAGGCTTGTATTTATAGTGCTTTAGAGTTAACTTGGAGCATTAGATTTATCTTATGCATTCTTCTTTTATCAGAGCCGCACATCAATTACTTTGTCCGGAAGAAAATAATTGTGGTGATGTGACTATGGTATCTATTCTTGTACTATATTTTATTTCCTTCCGCTATGAGGCTCTGAAAGTAGATAGTTAATAGATAGCATTAATTAGAACTGTATCTGATAGTTCATATTTTATCTCACCCCAACGACTCATCCTTTCTATTCTTGGGTGTCGATGTCGGTTTGGGTGTTGGACCCGGGGTCGAAAGGTGGGTTGTTGCATGCATTTGATGGATTTTTCTATTTGATATGACTCTGGGTTTTTCTAGTTTTTCATAATATATAACCGATTTTTGGTGGTGCCTTTAAGATGCACTTGGCCACACTTCTTCTCCTTCAAAAAATCTCGAGCTGGTTGGTGGACTCTACTGTTTGATATGAATTTGAGCTTTTTGCTTGTATATAATGCATAACCAATATGCTGCTTTTAAGATGCACTTGATGGATTCTACTGTTTGATATGAGTTTGAGTTTCTTAACTTTTATAATGCATAAACATTTTTTGTTTGTGCTTTTGAGAAGCATTTGATAGATTCTTCTATTAATATGAGTTTGAGCTTCTTTGTTTTTATAAAATCCATAACCAGTTTTTGATGGTGCTTTTGAGACACACTTGATGAATTCCACTATTTGTTATGAATTTGAGCTTCTTTGCTTTTGTATATTCCATAGCCAGTTTTTTGTGATGCTTTTGAGACACACTTGATGAATATATTTATTTTTCTTAGTTTAAGCCCATTTTTTCTTTTCAATCTATAACTAGCATCGGTGGTGCTTTTGAAACACACTCGATGGATTTTATTAATTTATTTGAGGCAATGCCTTATTACTCATATATAATTCATAGCTTGAGATGTACTCGATGAATTATGTTTGTTTGATTTTTGAGGTTAAGCTATTTGCTCCTAATGCGTGGTGATCCTAGAGTGGAGCACTTGATGGACTTACCTATTTGTGTGTAAAGGTGGTGCCGCCTTCTATGAGAGACTTGAGCTCTGTAGAGCACTCATGAGTTCTCAAGGTAGGCACATGGCCATTAAAATCATATATTTATGGCGGAGTTTCGTAGGAAATGGAAGTGTAGTATGTGTTGTGAATCAACCCAAATCTTTGTAGTTTAAGATAAATTCCCTACTTAGACTAAGTTGATCAACACAAATACTTGTAGTCCAAGAAAAAATTCACTATTTAGATTAAGTTTTGAACTCACTTCTTTATGTATCAATTCGATCGAAAGACATTTATACTTACATACGAAAATTTCTTTTTGGCCAGGTTATTCTCATTCATCTTCTTTGATTTTTGATTTGGTTGGTGGAGGTTTGTTGGGTAATTACAACAAAAATTAAATTATTTTCATTGCTTGACCTCCTGCATTCTTTATTAATTGAAAACCTTTATATTTATAGAATGCTTATTTATTATGATTGATGAGCTCAAGAGAGAAAATACAGTTTTTACGTTTATTTTTATTTTTTCTCATTTCTCTCTTCACTGAAAATGGAATACAAAATTTATAGTAAACAAATTATCTTCTTCATCTCCTCTTTTTACAATTTTCTTTGAAATAAAATCTATTTTCAAATATACTTAAAACTCATGGGCATGACTTCTACAAATTTTCAAATCCTTTAACCTTGAGCATACAAATTTGAAGGGTCATTGTGTTAACCATAGTGAGCGAACGACAATTATTGATTGCCTATAGTCATGCCGCATTTAAAAATCTATGCGGTGACCTCATCCACGACACAACTCTTATCATTTTCTCTTTATTATTGTTACCCATTAATTTTCAATGGCGCAACAACAGTAGAGAGCTCTTAAGGGTATGTTGGGTCATCCCTTGACATCCAAGGTCTTAGGAAATACTTAGAGGACACGATGGGCATCCGGACCATCCAACCCACAACATAAATAGCTATTTACAAAACAATGTCTGAATTGGCACAAAGGATATATTCTCTGTGTGGTCATTGTATTTAAATTTAAAATATTAATCGCGGGTCCCTATTTCATAATTGAATTGTAAAATAGGTCTCTTATTCACTAATTATATAAAGCAGGTTTCTACTTCTTTAACATCACACCCGACAATATTAGTATTCACCAACTCATTTATTTTCAATTTTTAAAATGCGATAACTTTTGTTATGTTAATCAGATTTAAAAATCGATTTCACCATTAAATCACAAATTTAATATACTTTTGAAAGATATCCATTATTGATACATACAAATAAAATTTTGAAAAATATAATTTTATATAACAGTTTTTAACTACATTTTAATAATGCAGTTAAAAACTACATTGTTAATAGTGCAGTTTTTTAACTGCAATACAAAAATACAGTTAAAACTGCATTTTAATACACCATTAAAATGCAGTTTTTAACTGTATTTTAGTAATGTGGGTAAAAACTGCATTTAGTTGTGTAGTTTTTAACTGTATTTCTAAAATGTAGCTAAAATCTGAACCACAAAAATGCAGTTTTTAACTGCATTTAACTGTGTAGTTTTAACTGCACCTCTAAAATGCAGTAAAGAAATTGCACCACTGAAATGTAGTTTTTAACTACGTTTTAGTAATGCAGTTGGTGCAGTTTTTAATTGCATTTTAGTAATGCAGTAAAAAAACTGCTAATGCAGTTTAAAACTGCAAATTACGTTATATTTTTTAACTGCATTTTAGTAATGCAGGAAAAAAAAACTGCAAATTATGTTATAGTTTTTAACTACATTTCTAAAATGCAGTTCAAAACTCCACCACTTAAATTTTGAAATTTCCAAAATTTGTTTTTCGAAATCTGAAAAAACTATTTCAAAATGCATTTAAAAACTTTGATTGTGTTTTAAATTTTGAAATGCATTTAAAAATATGATTGTATTTCAAATTTTTAAAAATTCGAGTTTGAAAAAAAATGAGTTTCGAAATTATAATTTTTAGATATCCATAATACCTATCATTAGAAAAGATAGTAAAATTTGTGATTTAACGGTGAAAACGGTTTGTTAATCCGATATTTTTAGAAAAAGTTATTGCGTTTTAAAAATTGATAATTAACTGAGCGTGGATTTTAAATAAGAGTATGAGAATAACAGTCACATATGAAAAAGAGAAAAAAAAAAAAAAAACTGAGCGACCTAATTTACCTAACTTACATAAATTATTACGTATGGGTGTTGTTCATTTTTCCCTAGTTGATATCATTTGTATATATTATCTCTCCAAAATAGGAAAGTCCAAAATCAGCGGAACTTTTTAATCTACGATTTTCTAAGCTCATCAACACATGATACTTCCAAACCGTCCAAACGCCTTTGTTAAAACCGATATTTACATCTTTTCTACGTTGACTATTTTTCTCTAATATTTTTTATGAGCAATTACGATGTACAGTTTCTGATATTGCTTATGGTGGATGTACTACGTCTTGCAACGGTAATCCTAAAACGCTTTGCAATACTATTGTTGTTTTGGCCTCATTGGTAACAGATGGACACAGCAATGTAGCATATACAGTCAAATTGGCAGTGACAAAGGAGCAATATAATCGCTGTCAGCTTCGTAAATTTCACAACACGTGAACAATTTAATGATTATGATAGAGAGTAAAATGTTAGAAAAAGTAAAGCAGGCTAATATTGATTGTACCATAAACAAGAATCTGAAGAAGGTTCTAAATTTATTGACAATAAAAAAGTTCCGGCAAGCTGGAAAGATTGGTCTGCGATCAATTTCAAAGCTTGATTGGTGGGCCGTACTGCATGTGCTAAGCACCAACAACTTCAAATATTATTATTTATAAAAATACTTTAAGCTTTTCTACAAACAAGTGTTTGTTTTAGTCATTTGATGTGATGCAAAATGTTCTAGAAGCTCAACCTAAAATTTCAATACATGCAAAGGTAAACGGGATTTGAATTATCCGGTTTTAGAAAATTAAAGCAAACTTCGCTTATTGGCTTATTCCTAAGTTTATACTTCTGGCTAGGGGAAATTAGTTTAAAGGACAAAAATTTGTATATTTTTAGCCTCAAGGACACCACCTCAATATTTTAACCACAAGAACAAACATCATTTCAAAATTATTCATAAGGACAAACATTTTTTCAAAACTGCTACCGAAGTAGAAACTGATACCTAAAAACTGCTACCGATAACTACAAACTGATACCTAAAAACTGTAAAAACTAATACCTAAAAAAAGTTGTCCTTCAGGCAAAACTACTGAAGGTCTGTCCTTGAGGCTAAAATGCTGAAAAATTTTGTCCTTGACAATAATTTCCTAATCTCTGGTTAACCTGTTCTTTTTACAATATTTAAATTATTTAATTGGTTAAAATATAATGACTTGGTCTTCTTTTTAATTAAATATTACTATACCAATTAATAATTTTAAAACAATAAATAACACACACACCCACATATATACGTGTGTGTATCCACACATTATTTTCAAAACATTATTTTCAAATTTAACACCCAAAAAACTCTTCTTACGAACAAGTTTTCACGAAACACCGTTGTCGATATTTTCAGTGAAAGCGTGGATTGTACACTATAAATATTTACGATGTACAATACTAATACTTATAGTTTTGACTGCATGTATTTGTAAAAAAAATATTTTCACTATAAACTGCAAATATATCCAGTATGAAATGCAAATATTACGTCGTAGACTGCAAATTTTTATTTTACGAAAGGTTGCGGTTATTGCTACAACTATTTGCAGTGTAAACCACACATTTTCGCTGAAAACATTGACGGGTATTTTTCATTAAACTATTATTTAATAGGGAAGGAAGTTGATTTTGAAACTTACGAAGAGTGTTTGAAAAAACGCTTCTTTAATATATCCATAAGGATATATTAAATAATAAAAAATTTACTACCATTCACTATTATCATAAAGAATAACAAAAATTTTATTTTTATTATAAGTCAAATGTTTAAAATTTAAATTTATATTGAAGCATCCAAACTAAATATTTTCGTCCGAAATTATTTAAAAAAAAATAAAAATATATATTATATGTTTACGGCTGCAACAAGCAAATTTTTTATTTTAAGTAAGTAAAAAAATATCTAATTTGGATTCTAAATTTTAATATGAATGTCTGTAGCTAATAATTAAAAATGAATATATACACACATATCAATACATATATAAATAAATATTTTTATTCGTTTATATATTTTATTACAGCAAATAATTTTTTTAAAATGTGTATATATATCAAGTTATATATTTTTAATATATATTTATATATTTAAATAAAATATAAATGTTTTATAAAATATTTTTATGGTCGAACTAAAAATGAATATTTATCATTACTTGTATACTTTTCACTTAAGATTAATTATGTTAAATATACAGGTACACACATACACATACATACATACATACATAACATACATACATATATATATATATATAAACATATATACATACACATATAACATTTAGTCATCTTATTAACCATAGGGCAAAGCTATATATATAACACCTAGTCGTTTTATTGACCGTAAGGCAAAGCTATATATATCACACTTAGCCGTCCCATTGACCGTGGGACAAAGCATTCAATTTTTCCCTTGAAATTAAAATATATTTCAAACATATTTTATTAATCAAAGTACTAAACTTGATTTGGGTTGAACAAATATTTGTTTGCACAATCGCAGAATGTAGATCTTGTTCAAATTAACAAAAGCAATTTTTTTAAATTCATCATTTAAACCCCGTTGCTGGTGTACTCGATCTAACACAACCAACGTAACAATGTTAATTTTCTTGACTACAGTACCAGTTTGATTATTTTTAATCGCATACCAGTTGTAAAATTGGGAACACGTTCATCAATTATGAATTACTTGACCTTGGTGTGAGCATAAACTTGTTTCCTTGTTATATATATTATCAATTGCGAATTAGGGAATTAATACCTACAAACATCACTCAACTAGCCCCAATTGATCTATTAAGAAAACTTTAGGCCTAGTTAAGGATGTATTAATTCAAATAGAACAATTTTATTTCCTTGTTGATTTTAGAGTCTTGAAACCACTCGTGTCTCTGATCCTCAAGCACAAATTCATGTTATCTTAGGGCGGCCTTTCTTAGCAACCTCCAATGCTCTCATATATTGTTGAAATGGGAATCTTAATGTCTCCTTTGATAACATAACAAATGTATTAAACGTCTAAAATCTTAACAAAGAACCTAGAGACTTTGAGAGGGAAGAAATCGACTTAATTGAGGCACTTATAGAAAAACATTCATGCATGCATTATATGCACTAAATATGTGTATCGAGCATTCTGACTCAATCATTGATTGGTATGAATATATAGTAAATATGAATCTAACACTTGACTCACAATCTTAATCGTTTAATGAAAATATGTCAATAGAAGTAGCCACTCATGAGAAAACAAAACTTGAACTTAAAAGACACTTCTAGAAAATCTAAAATACGCTTACCTAGTGCAGACCAAACTCTTCCAGTGATCATGACCACATATCTTGTCAAGGACCAAGAAGAAAAGCTTTTTAAAATTCTAAGATAAAATAAGAAAGCATTTGGTTGGCTCATTGCCTCCACTTTTAAAGTAAAATGACTTATGACTAAAGAGGGCACACCACCCATTGTACTGTCAAGGCTGAGTACCAATCTCCGGAAACCCCGCGTAGGCAAGCTCGCAAGGGATGAACACATTCCCTTGAGATTAACTATTGCTAAATGCTCTTTGCAAGTTTAACAGGTCTAACCATGTTCTAATCAGTACCAGAGGCAGTTCTGTGACATTGTGTACAGGTTATGGAGTATCATCACAAACAAAAATAAAAGAGGAAGAGGCGACGAGATTTCTCGGCCAATATGGTGTGAAATTGTGTTCTTTCCTAAGAGAAGCAATAATGAAAGCAACCAAACATGTTCAGAATTCTAAACACACCAATTATCAGGATGATTAGAGAAAATAAGGATTAGCACTTTATATGATTCAAATTAAAAACCACTCGCGGATAAAAAGGTGATAAGGAAACAAAATGATAAGAAAAGACAAAAAGGGGAGAAGGCTTACTGATTATCAGTGAGAGCGTTGAGGAAGCAGTGTAAGTTTATTCCTCGAAGTTTCGTCACTGGCGATAGTTGTAAGGGGTGGTAGAAGAAAAAAATATGGGCAAAAAGAAAAAATATATTAATGACAAAGCAGGATCTTAACCATAGATTAGTAGGAAGAGATCTCGACCTTAGGAAATCAATCGATTACTATTTCACATCGTAGGCCCCAAGCAAAATAGACATCTTGGAATACATTAGATGGTTGTCTAGGATGCATCTACGTGCTAGTGAATTTAATGATATTGGACAAGTCTGCCCCCACAAGTTGTGGGAGCGAACTTTGAAGGCAAAATGTTGCATGAATTCTTAATACATGGAGCAAGAAGCCTGGATTCAGAGGTCCTTTGTAAAAAAAATCTTGGCTAAAAACACAGGAAAAGCCTAATACCTAGCCTCACGGTGACAAACCCCATCAAGCTACTTCCCCGATCACACAGGTCAAATATAATAGCCCACTTCCATATCAGAACCAAATCGGGCTCAATACCCATGCAAGCCCACTCATGCTTTAATTAGCCCCAATACCAACCATGTCCTCTGGTTCTCAATTGGAACATATGTGCAACCACCAACGATCTCTCAAAGCTCGTCAAATATTTGTGTCAGCTTCGCTCTTATTTATTTATATCACGACGAGGTGGAACGTTCAACAACCCTAACTAGCCTTAGGAGGATATCATGCGCACTAAGGGTTGTACATTTCATTGTGCATGATTCAAATAATGCTTAAGGTCGAAAGCAGCTAGGACTGCTACAACAACATCAATTATCTAAATTAAAGCATGCTTTGACATTGGTAGTCCAGGAAGATCATACTACCAAAGGCGGTAGCCAATGTCAACTTTGCAAATGACATAATGAGGCTAGAGAGCTCAGAAGGATATGTTTGTATCATCCCTTGACATCCAACATCTTAGGGGATACTTAGAGGACAGGGTTTGTATCCGCACTATCCAACCCATCTCCTATATATATAACAATGTCGGATCAACTTTTTCAACAAGAAAACTCCATTGCACCCTTTATAATTGTATTTAAATTATAAAGTAATAAAATGAGAAGAACCATACTACACATAGATCTTCTGATCGAACTGTAACGACCCACATTTTTGACCGTTCAAGTCGACAAAACATACACACATGCCGACTCAAACAATCCAAAATACAGATAGTTATTGGGGTTAAATAAGAAAAGAAAAGAAAGAATAGGAACAAACTCAGAATCTCGCACCGGAAGGAACAAGATATAATAATAAAATAACAGTTCATGAAGCTGTTAAATAAATAAATTTGATTATTATTATACATCATAAATCAGAGTTATATACATATCAGAGATAATACAACAATGCAGCGGAAAAATAATACAGTAGTAGAATACAAATGATGTAATACCAAACTCCGTCTTCGTCCTCCAGAATAGATCTTCAACCTTATCTGAAATGCTCAGGCTGACCCGAGCGTAATGAAAAAACAAAACACTCGAGTTAGGACTAAAATATCTCATGTAAGTTAAATCGAATAAGTAAATATGAGTGTGACGGCGTCGGAGATGTTTACGGGTTTTAGACACCTCCTATCCAGTGTTTAACGTGCATGCATTAACTTAAGAGATGTTCGGGATTTCCATCTCGTAAGGATCAATTAAACTATCTACTATATAATAGAATACGCTATATACAATAATGTCTATCATAAAGTAAAATATCAAACTAGCGTTAAGCCATGGCCCATTCCATCCTTAACATATTTTTATTCCCAAGAGCATATACAAGACCGTAGTTTCCCCAAAACCGGAAGTCACCAGAGGGCAATCCATATACTAAAGGTACAAACCAAAATCGTAGTGGTCGCGAATAGGATAATCAGTATGACAAGGTACATGAGGCAATACCAACTAGGATACTAGTAGTTGCGTGATCCGGACTGATGTTGGGCATAGCAGCTACTACCCCAACACCGCGAAACAACACTCCCATAATCGAGGGGTGCACCCAAATCGAATCACAACAGTAATAGATATTGTAACAAAGAAGTGTGTCCGCTAGAGGTGGCGAACCTCAATGGCCCGGCGCGGCTCCTGTTTTAGTCATGTCAGGGGTCATCCAATATCGTTCTCTTTCTTCAGTCAACGCGTTCACCAAACCATCCACTTCGTACTGGATCAACACTCCGCGTATACTAGTTATTAAAGTGGTTTTCGGTATCGACAGAGAGTATGTCCATATCTGATCCCGGTCTCTTTAATAACTACGTATTATTACACCGATGGCTCTTTTACATTTCAAAATCAATTCATAATTGATATCAAAATATCATATTCGCTTCAAAATCAAATCCATATCAAATATCATAATATCTATTCAAGATGTAAGATTCCGTTTCAAAATCATTTTTCGCCTCAATATCTCATTTCGATTTCAAAATCATTTTCGCCTCAATATCTCATTTCGATTTCAAAATCATTTTTCGCCTCAATATCTCATTTCTATTTCAAAATCATTTTCGCCTCAATATCTCATTTCGATTTCAAAATCATTTTTCGCCTCAATATCTCATTTCGATTTCAAAATCATTTTTCGCCTTAATATCTCATTTCGATTTCAAAATCATTTTTCGCCTCAAATTCCACAAAACGATTCACATAAACTCGAATTCCAAAATTTAAATTTAATCAAATATCAAATCATCAATTTCAACTCGATTCAGCTTCTCAATAAACCATTTCAAATTACCAATTTCAAATACATATTTGAACCACAAATAAACAATTTCACTTCCAATATATTTCGAAACTTTAAATATTTCACATTTCAAAATAGTTCATATATTTATATAAGAATATAAGATTCGCTTTAAAACCATTTCGTGTTCAAATTAGAATATTCTTCAAATTAAACATCTGTATTAAGTAGTTTACTTAATTTCTGGAACAATTCCAATTCAATAAACTTAGATTAATATTCGGATTTCAAGAATTCATTTAAGTATTATATTCCAAATCAATTTCAGTTCGAATCCTATTCAAATCAATTTTATCTTCAAATTTAATTCAATAGTTTCGATTTAGTCCAATTCACAAATTTCTTTGAATTTCAATTAAATTCCAAATTAATTAAATCTCAATTTCAAATTAAATTTCAGTTCCAAACTCAAACTTGAAATATCATTTCATATAAATTTTCTTAGAAATATTCAGAGTTCGATTAAAAGTTCAATCTTTTAAAACAAATCAACTTTCGAAAATTTACGCCGTATTTCAAAATTTTTACTTAAAATCTAAACTTCAAATAATTAAACAATTTCATTTACCAAGTTTAAATTCCAACATCTCGAGCTTCAATTCAAAATAATTCAATTTCCATAAATTGGATTTTTTCTTAAAATCAATTCATTTAAATAATTTCAAAACAACTTTTAAAATCCTTAAATTTAACCAACCCGGTGTCCGTATATAATTTTCTAACCTATGGCCAAGTGAATAATTATTTCAATTTTAATTTCAAGGATGGATATATATCATTTCAATCCAAAAGATGTCATAGGTATATCATTTCAACCTATTCCTTAATTTATTCGAAATGATTCAGTATACAGTTTTATATGCAATAAACAATATACATGATGATAGCATGCTATATCAAAATAAATAAACAACCAATATCGACCAATAGCATCCATCACCACCAATCAACCATAAAGCCAATAACATTCACAACAATTTTATAATTATCAATATCGAGTAATATATTGACAATTTAAATTTAAATTTATTTTAACGGTCAATTTAAATTTTATCAATTAATTCATATATCAATACATATGATAATTAAACCTACCAAACAACAGCCAATAAATTTCATATCACTTCAGAATATAAATTTAACTAACAAAAGTTATTTTAGTCAATTGTGAGCGTATAAACACTCACCTTTGATTCAAAGCCCGTTAATAAGGCCCAAAATTTCACAGTCTCAGATCTGAACGAAACCTACGCTGAAATGTCCGGAATTTAGATACGATCCTAACGAAAGAAACCGCGTGTGAAACGGAGTTCATATGCGAGAGTTATAGCGAATTGTGCTATTGAAATCAATTATAAAATAAAAGAAAAAGAGAACACTTTTAACCTCCATCACCTGCCACGTCATCATGAACATCTCCCTCCAGAAAAATGAATGCGCAATACAGAGAAGTCACGAACGAAAACCCAACCGCATAGACCCTTTGACCGGCCGTTTGACCACCCATCCACGCCAATATACACGACCGGACCTCGATCAGGACGTCCCCACGCGAGCGCCTCCAGGAGAGCCACCAACGCCAGAATTTGCGCATCACCAGTCGCCGCCGTTTGCACGTAAACCAAGAAAATATGCACGACATTTAAAGCCAGATCTGGACCAATCCGTGACGAATTAGCATGAATCAACCGTATGGATATGAAGAGCTCGTCGAGATCTACAACTTTGCTTTTGGAATTTTTCGATTTCGTTGAACGGATTGAGAGATATTAAGGAAAGAAGATCGGCAATTTCTGGCCATAGAATAGGTGGCGGCCATGGTTTGAAATTAGGGTTTCTGAAATGAAATAATGATAAAACTGTCTCGGTTTTGCGTGCGTATTTATAAAGGTAGGTCCAAAATCGTCCGAACTCCAAACGAGACGTGCCGCCAGGCGTTTATAAGGTTTTACCCATATTCCGAACGCAATGGAACTAGTCCCAAGGCCTAATTCAATCGTATGCGGAAGATAGCTTTTGAAGTCGATTATTTTAATTAAATTCGACGTTAAATTTCTACGCGTTTCAAGCTCGCACGGCCAAACGACAAGTCCGATTGCTACGAAAATTGAAACCTTACAATAATTTACTGTTACGGATCCGATGAAACTGGTTTCGTCGAAATCCGAGACAGTTGTAAAAATGGCTATTTCTACTATTTAACTACAATATAAAATTCTCAATTTTAAATTATTAACTTTTAAATCAAATTTCAAGTGTTCACAAATTTCATTTTTTAAATTCACAATATTTAAATTCACAATAATTAACAATCTTTTACAATGCAGTTTTCCATTATAAATCCAGTATAAAAGATTACATTAGATTTAGCGTTCAATTATATTATAATTCAAATTCAAGTTATTTAATTCCAATTGAATTCTTTTATTTCGATTTACACTTTCATTATCGAATCAACCATTTACTTATACATTATTATCAATAGTTTATAATTCATTTACTTTCATTTTCTTCAGCTATCATCTTATTTAAATTCATAGTAATATTAAATTATATTCATTTATGTTGATTTCAATATTATAACTTCAATATTAAATGTAACATTTTATTTATTTCGTTGTTTACAATTAAATTCAATTCGTTTCAATTACTTGTTACACTCAAATTTAAATCTTTACTTACGTTCAATTACAAGTTAACATCTTTATCAAATTACAGTTTCAATTATTATCTGATTTCAATCAACTGTAATATTAAGTTACATTTATTTATATTAGTGTTAATAACATAAACTTCCACTATTAAATCTACCATTTTATTTATTCTTTGTTTACAATCATAACCAATTTGGTTTACAATCAAATTCAATTCATTATTTACATTCAATACAAGTTAACATCCATATTTAATTTACAAATAAGTTATTTCAGAATTCAGTTTTGCATTTTAACTTGTAATTCACATTTAACAACACAAAATTTTATTTCCTTCGGATTTTTATCCAAATTTTTTTATTTTAATTCGTATTTTTAAAGTGTTAAAAATACAGGTCGTTACATTCTCCCCCACTTAAAACTTTTCGTCCTCGAAAAGGAACGGAGAAGGGGAAACCATCATTTAGATATAATTCATTCAAAATATACGACTTATTTGCAAAATTTAGTTATAGGATTTTTTAAAATCTCAAAATTTTCTAACTCCCGGATTTTTGAAAAAATTCGATAGCACCTCCTTTGCGCGGCTAGGACCGAAAAATTTCACAGTGGTAATAATTGCATGATATACATCTCATTACAAGAATGAGGCATCCAAAACATGGGGAACACAATAATATACCACAACATAAACCATAATCCGAGAACGTACCTTTTATTAAGCGTTTATTAGCATTTTAACTTACATTTTGCATTTAGCGCATAAGCGAGCTCCACAAGCGAAGCGCAACCCCTTTGCTACCTACTAAAATGCTCAATAACCAAGTTAGAACCATGCATATAAAGATAGATCGATATACTTAGCATAAACAACATACATATAACATGTTTAGCTTCAAAACTGAAATTCCAATTCCAGGACAGCAAACGAATCTCAGTTTTTTGTCACCTAAACGATGAAATTTTGTAAGGGAATCTAAATAAGAGTTGTTGCATTTGTTTCAGGCTTTCCGGAATATCCAAAATCATCAAATTCAGACCATCCGTTCAAAAGTTACGGTCATTTTACTAAATGGATACGCCTCAGCCTGGGCAATGAATTGCGCAGGTCAGCGACGTTCACTCCCATTTTCGACCATCTAAAAGACAGCAAAACACAAAACACTTAAAGCAAAAGTTTTAACTTAAGTTTTTAGCTTTCCATAAAGTGCAAGATCTTCAAAATGCGATACACCAGTAAAAAGTTATGGCGAGAATACTAAGATGCTTCAGATTTCTACTTCGCACATGCCAGCGACTAATATTGGTGTTTTAAGCCTAGTGGATGAAGGTATTTATCAAAACATTCTAAACAAAAGATGTAGCACAGTTTCTAGGCTTTCCGAAAAGTCTAAGATTGTTGAATTTCGTACAGCCATTTAAAGGTTATGATTGTTTTCGTTTCAGCATATATTGGACAATTTTGGATTTTTTTCAAAATTTTGCTTTTATTATTTCAAAGTACAAACCATCAAACTTCAAATTTTCTAAAGAAACAATCATAAACAAAAGGTCGTTTATTTTCTTATTCATCCATGAAATAAGTTTACATTCGATTCGTTTCCGATTTATTCAAGTTTGTTTCATTCATAATTTAAATTCAAGTCAATTTGCTTCAATTTAATTTGAATTCAATTATATTTAATTTCACTTTGCTTCAAATTTGAATTTAATTATTTAAAATTTTTATTCCGTTTATTCAATTCCATTTACACTAATGAATTCTATTTAATCAATTATCCATCTAACAACCAATACATATCAAACATTAACATCCATCCAAAATCTACACTAAATCAATTATACATTTCCAAGTCAAAATTTTAATTTCATACACTTCCAAGTTTATTGACATTTAGTTTTATTCAAATTTAATTAGTTTCCATTTACTAATTTTATATTTAATTAATTTTAAATTTAATTCATTTTACAACTTAAATTTCCTTTATATTTACAACTATCAATAGATATTCACATTTTATTATTCGCAATCACACTTGTATATTATTCATTTACTTATTCTTATTAGCATTTTAAACTTTTTAAGTATTTGGTAAGTTATAGCTATGCAAATAGAATGTGGTTAAACAATATACAACTTCTTTTCATTCAATTTGAGTGCTATACCTATTAAATAAATTTTCAATTTATTATTTTCCAAATTAAGGGTTACTCCTACAATTTTAATTTTAATTTTTTCTTCACTTAAATTCAATTTCACCTTTTCAATTCATAAGTTTCTAACAATTCAAGATTTACTTTAGTTTAATAATTAAAATCATTCCTTATTAGAGAGCTTAAGAATTTCAACTCCGGATTCGATTTAAACCATTTTTTTTCTAAATATATATATACTAATATCTTTATATCTCAAATCATATTTTTTAGAAGAATTTTAATCAACATTGAAATATATATATACTTATTTTTATTACATACTTTAGAAAATTTCAATTCAATTTCTATTTAATCCAAAAGAGTACAGTTTCTAGTTTATTTCAAATTTATACTCCTTTATTCTAAGGGTTTCCTACTTCAATCTATTTTCACTTAACACATAGGTTCATCCCTTATTTTTCAATTCAGAAGTTCCTTAATAATTCAAGTATTTGTTTATTTCAATAGTTTAAAGTCATTAAATATTAAAGAACTTAAGAATTTCAACTCCAGTTTCATTTCAAATCAAGTTTGAAATAATATATACTTATATTACTATATATCAAGTCATACTATAGAGAATACAAAATAAAATTCAATTTTAATCAAAACAGGGTTTAGAAAAAGCTATTAATTGATCTCCCCCACTTGGACTCACGAAAACAAACGTCGGTGATGCGTGCACTCATCACCGAAATCATTCTCTAGTGTCAAGAGGGGAGTATAACACTTACTTCATTTGAAAATCCTTTGAAAACAATTTCTAATCGAATATACTATCATATAATACTTATATTATACATTTCAAATTTTTGTTAATATATTTTCAAAACACCGGAATTTAAATTCTCCATCTTAATTTAAATTCATTTTTATTTTATTTTATTTACCATTTATATTCATTGTCAATCATATTTACAAGTTTCATTTCTTAAAATCATCCAATAGTCAATAGTTAGAAATATTGACTAATCAACAATAAACGATGATAATCTAATATTATCATCTCCTAAAAACCAATACAATCAAAATTTATAAATTTTCAAGATAATTCTTTTATATATAAAATATAATCCAAAAAAAATATTATGTCAATCTGTCATATTCGAGTGTTTAGAAATTCCTATCGATGCCTTGGCATCCCAAGTACCAACCAGAATTCATAAATACTCAACGGAACAAATTAACACAATATAAAATCATTTTTATATCAAAATTACAAATACGCTTTCTCATATACACTCAAACTCACTCATAAGGTTTAACCCTATTTCAATGAGTTATTCCCCACTAGAGCCAAGGTAATCTAAACCAAAGCTCTGATACCAACTGTAACGACCCACATTTTTGACCGTTCAAGTCGACAAAACATACACACATGCCGACTCAAACAATCCAAAATACAGATAGTTATTGGGGTTAAATAAGAAAAGAAAAGAAAAGAAAGAATAAGAACAAACTCAGAATCTCGTAGTGGAAGGAACAAGATATAATAATAAAATAACAGTTCATGAAGCTGTTAAATAAATAAATTTGATTATTATTATACATCATAAATCAGAGTTACATACATATCAAAGATAATACAACAATGCAGCGGAAAAATAATACAGTAGTAGAATACAAATGATGTAATACCAAACTCCGTATTCGTCCTTCAGAATAGATCTTCAACCTTATCTGAAATGCTCAGGCTGACCCGAGCGTAATGAAAAGACAAAACACTCGAGTCAGGACTAAAATATCTCATGTAAGTTAAATCGAATAAGTAAATATGAGTGTGACGGCGTCGGAGATGTTTACGGGTTTTAGACACCTCCTATCCACTGTTTAACGTGCGTGCATTAACTTAAGAGATGTTCGGGATTTCCATCTCCTAAGGATCCGTTAAACTATCTACTATATAATAGAATACGCTATATACAATAATGTCTATCATAAAGTAAAATATCAAACTAGCGTTAAGCCATGGCCCATTCCACCCTTAACACATTTTTTATTCCCAAGAGCATATAGAAGACCGTAGTTTCTCCAAAACCGGAAGTCACCAGAGGGCAATCCATATACTAAAGGTACAAACCAAAATCGTAGTGGTCGCGAATAGGATAATCAGTATGACAAGGTACATGAGGCAATACCAACTAGGATACTAGTAGTTGCGTGATCCGGACTGATGTTGGGCATAGCAGCTACTACCCCAACACCGCAAAACAACACTCCCATAATCGAGGGGTGCACCCAAATCGAATCACAACAGTAATAGATATGGTAACGAAGAAGTGTGTCCGCTAGAGTTGGCGAACCTCAATGGCCTGGCGTGGCTCCTGTTTTAGTCATGTCAGGGGTCATCCAATATCGTTCTCTTTCTTCAGTCAACGGGTTCACCAAACCATCCACTTCGTTCTGGATCAACACTCCGCGTATACTAGTTATTAAAGTGGTTTTCGGTATCGACAGAGAGTGTGTCCATATCCGATCCCGGTCTCTTTAATAACTACGTATTATTACACCGGTGGCTCTTTTACATTTCAAAATCAATTCATAATTGATATCAAAATATCATATTCGCTTCAAAATCAAATCCATTTCAAATATCATCATATCTATTCAAGATGTAAGATTCTGTTTCAAAATCATTTTTCGCCTCAATATCTCATTTCGATTTCAAAATCATTTTCGCCTCAATATCTCATTTCGATTTCAAAATCATTTTTCGCCTCAATATCTCATTTCGATTTCAAAATCATTTTCGCCTCAATATCTCATTTCGATTTCAAAATCATTTTTCGCCTCAATATCTCATTTCGATTTCAAAATCATTTTTCGCCTTAATATCTCATTTCGATTTCAAAATCATTTTTCGCCTCAAATTCCACAAAACGATTCACATAAACTCGAATTCCAAAATTTAAATTTAATCAAATCTCAAATCATCAATTTCAACTCGATTCAGCTTCTCAATAAACCATTTCAAATTATCAATTTCAAATACATATTTGAACCACAAATAAACAATTTCACTTCCAATATATTTCGAAACTTTAAATATTTCACATTTCAAAACAGTTCATATATTTATATAAGAATATAAGATTCGCTTTAAAACCATTTCGTATTCAAATTAGAATATTCTTCAAATTAAACATCTGTATTAAGTAGTTTACTTAATTTCTGGAACAATTCCAATTCAATAAACTTAGATTAATATTCGGATTTCAAGAATTCATTTAAGTATTATATTCCAAATCAATTTCAATTCAAATCCTATTCAAATCAATTTTATCTTCAAATTTAATTCAATAGTTTCGATTTAGTCCAATTCACAAATTTCTTTGAATTTCAATTAAATTCCAAATTAATTAAATCTCAATTTCAAATTAAATTTCAGTTCCAAACTCAAACTTGAAATATCATTTCATATAAATTTTCTTAGAAATATTCAGAGTTCGATTAAAAGTCCAATCTTTTAAAACAAATCAACTTTCGAAAATTTACGTATTTCAAAATTTTTACTTAAAATCTAAACTTCAAATAATTAAACAATTTCATTTACCAAGTTTAAATTCCAACATCTCGAGCTTCAATTCAAAATAATTCAATTTCCATAAATTGGATTTTTTTCTTAAAATCAATTCATTTAAATAATTTCAAAACAACTTTTAAATCATTAAATTTAACCAACCCGGTGTCCGTATATAATTTTCTAACCTATGGCCAAGTGGATAATTATTTCAATTTTAATTTCAAGGATGGATATATATCATTTCAATCCAAAAGATGTCATAGGTATATCATTTCAACCCATTCCTTAATTTATTCGAAATGATTCAGTTTATAGTTTTATATGCAATAAACAATATACATGATGATAGCATGATATATCAAAATAAATAAACAACCAATATCGACCAATAGCATCCATCACCACCAATCAACCATAAAGCCAATAACATTCACAACAATTTTATAATTATCAATATCGAGTAATATATTGCCAATTTAAATTTAAATTTTATCAATTAATTCATATATCAATACAGATGATAATTAAACCTACCAAACAATAGCCAATAAATTTCATATCACTTTAGAATATAAATTTAACTAACAAAAGTTATTTTAGTCAATTGTGAGTGTATAAACACCCACCTTTGATTCAAAGCCCATTAATAAGGCCCAAAATTTCACAGTCTCAGATCTAAACGAAACCTGCGCCGAAATGTCCAGAATTTAGATACGATCCTAATGAAAGAAACCGCGTGTGAAACGGAGTTCATATGCGAGAGTTATAGCGATTTGTGCTATTGAAATCAATTATAAAATAAAAGAAAAAGAGAACACTTTTAACCTCCATCACCTGCCACGTCATCATGAACATCTCCCTCCAGAAAAATGAACGCGCAATACAGAGAAGTCACGAACGAAATCCCAACCGCATAGACCCTCTGACCGGCCGTTTGACCACCCATCCATGCCAATATACACGACCGAACCTCGATCAGGACGTCCCCACGCGAGCGCCTACAGGAGAGCCACCAACGCCAGAAGTTGCGCATCACCAGTCGCCGCCGTTTGTACGCAAACCAGGAAAATACGCACAACATTCAAAGCCAGATTTGGACCAATCCGTGATGAATTAGCACGAATCAACCTTATGTATTTGTAGAGCTCGTCGAGATCTACAACTTTGCTTTTGAAATTTTTCGATTTCGTTGAACGGATTGAGAGATATTAAGGAAAGAAGATCGGCAATTTCTGGCCATAGAATAGGTGGCGGCCATGGTTTGAAATTAGGGTTTCTGAAATGAAATAATGATAAAACTGTCTCGGTTTTGCGTGCGTATTTATAAAGGTAGGTCCAAAATCGTCCGAACTCCAAACGAGACGTGCCGCCAGGCGTTTATAAGGTTTAACCCATATTCCGAACGCAATGGAACTAGTCCTAAGACCTAATTCAATCGTATGCGGAAGATAGCTTTTGAAGTCGATTATTTTAATTAAATTCGACGTTAAATTTCTACGCGTTTCAAGCTCGCACGGCCAAACGACAAGTCCGATTGCTACGAAAATTGAAACCTTACAATAATTTACTGTTACGGATCCGATGAAACTAGTTTCGTCGAAATCCGAGACAGTTGTAAAAATGGTTATTTCTACTGTTTAACTACAATATAAAATTCCCAATTTTAAATTATTAACTTTTAAATCAAATTTCAAGTGTTTACAAATTTCATTTTTTAAATTCACAATATTTAAATTCACAATAATTAACAATCTTTTACAATGCAGTTTTCCATTATAAATCCAGTATAAAAGATTACATTAGATTTAGCGTTCAATTATATTATAATTCAAATTCAAGTTATTTAATTCCAATTGAATTCTTTTATTTCGATTTACACTTTCATTATCGAATCAACCATTTACTTATACATTATTATCAATAGTTTATAATTCATTTACTTTCATTTTCTTCAGCTATCATCTTATTTAAATTCACAGTAATATTAAATTACATTCATTTACGTTGATTTCAATATTATAACTTCAATATTAAATGTAACATTTTATTTATTTCGTTGTTTACAATTAAATTCAATTCGTTTCAATTACTTGTTACACTCAAATTTAAATCTTTACTTACGTTCAATTACAAGTTAACATCTTTATCAAATTACAGTTTCAATTATTATCTGATTTCAATCAACTGTAATATTAAGTTACATTTATTTATATTAGTGTTAATAACATAAACTTCCACTATTAAATCTACCATTTTATTTATTCTTTGTTTACAATCATAACCAATTTGGTTTACAATCAAATTCAATTCATTATTTACATTCAATACAAGTTAACATCCATATTTAATTTACAAATAAGTTATTTCAGAATTCAGTTTTGCATTTTAACTTGTAATTCACATTTAACAACACAAAATTTTATTTCCTTCGGATTTTTATCCAAATTTTTTTATTTTAATTCGTATTTTTAAAGTGTTAAAAATACAGGTCGTTACACGAACCATGCTAAATCTGTTTTATTTAGACTATGTGGATCTGGCAAATCGCTTTCATTCCCTGCTAGCAACTTCTTGTAATGGAACTTCTAACTCTAGACCACTCAAATCAAAACCCCAAAGCACAGCGGAAAACGAGATCGTGGAAAGAAGTACAAAAAACAAACGATCAATATCTCATTCCAAATCTCAATCCAATCCAAAACCAATCACAATCACCAAACAAGCAATAGAGAACCAAAGCAATAACGATAAAATAAATCACACACCGATATACAGTGGTTTCACTAACGTCTTGTTACTGTACATCCACTTTGAGAGAGAGCCTTTATTAATATCAATGAGAAGGGTATTAGAGATTGATTACAATGATTAATATTCAAATAGAATAGATTTGTGGAGAAGAGAATTGAAGAAAACTAGGTTTTCCTAACCCTAGTTAATGGAGGGTAAAACCCTTGATTAAACCCTTGTAGTGATTCTCTAAATCTGAAAATAGCTTATATAGGGAGAGATCTGTCCTTGGCAAATTCCCAAAATGCCCCTTGAAGCTTCACAAATCTCACAAAACTGTCCGAGCCAAAAATAAAGCCTTCACAGACATCTGTCACATTATGACAGATATTTGTCATAAGTTTTAGGAAAAAATTCCTTGAAACCACAGAGATCTATCATAAAGTGACAGGCGTCTGTCCCAAGCCTCGTATTTCAAATCCTGTTATCATAGACGTCTGTCACTTTATGAAAGACGTCTGTCGCCTGATGTTGACCATAGCACTCCACCTTCTTCGTCATATCTTTCTCCTCCGAGCTCTGATTTGCCATTCGTCTTCTCCATCACAAAGATATTTCTGACCACTTCAATTCTCCATATAGTGTCGCCAAAATTTAACACTCAATCTCGACACTATATCCATCTCCAACACCAAGAACCGATAGTACCAAACTATCACCACTTCTACCTTCAACCAAATAAGCTTGAATGCTTTCACAATAAGCTCCAACAAAGCCACCATCCATTGCACTCCATCAATGAGCTCGGGCAAAATCCCTCGCCCGTTAACAAAGTGTTGAAAGAACCCCAATCCAAAACCGTCTCACCAAAAGACAAAGGTACTAAGGAGTTTAAACCAGTACTCATTAGGAAGATAGAATCACAATCTCTCAACGATACTCTTTCTCATCCATAACCAAGCTCCTCCATCAACTGTGCCACCACATGGCACCTAGCACTTTAACAAGCGAATCAAGTTCAAGCAATGTTCGAACTTCCAACCGACAATGCCTTAGTGAATATATCTGCCGCGTTATCCTTTATGTGCACTTTTCAAAGATATACTTGCTTATCTTCATCCATGGCTATTAAAAACGACTCTCACACTACAATATGCTTATGGACTGTGAGCTAAACGCCAAATTCTCTACCAAGTAAATAGCACTCTGGCTATCACATCGAAAATTGATACTATCATGCTCGATTCCCAAGTCACACAACAATCGCCTCAAATAAAGTGGCTCCTTTGCCGCCTCCACCGCGGCTATCAACTCTGCCTCCATAATGGATAAAACAACTACGGTTTGCAATCTCGATCTTCAACTTATGGCCGTACCACCAAGTGTGAATACATATCCGGAAGTTGACTTTCTCTGATCCCTATCACCGACGTAGTCTGAATCACAATAACTAACCAACTTGCAATTCATCCCCTCACTACCGCTAAAAATAAGACCATGAGATGATGTACCTCTAAGGTATCTCAATATAAGCTTTACAGTATCCCAATGTGATTTCCCCAGATTAGCCATATACCGATTGACTACCCCAACGGCATTAGCAATATTGAGTCTTGTACACACCATAGCATACATTAACTTCCAATAGCACTAGCATATGACACATTTGCCATATAAGCCTTGCCTTTCTCCAAGATAGGTGATCCCTTACTCGAAAGCTTTATATGCAAAGGTAAAGGTGTATTTGACGCCTTTGCATTCTCCATGCTAAACTGGCAAAGCACTTTTTCTATATACTCATTTTGGGTCAATTTCAATATAAAACACTTTCGAACCCTCTCAATTTCCATGCCCAATATCCTCTTTGCTTCTCCAAGATCCTTCATTTCGAATTCCGATTTTAGACTCAATTTTAACTTGTTGATTCCATTCTTATATTTTGAAGTAATGAGCATATCGTCCACATACAAGAGTAAATACACCCCCAACCTCCTGAAACATACACAAACATCCTTGATACTTCTATCAAAACCATTTTCAAGTATAAAATGATTAAATCTCTTGTACCATTATCTGGGTGGTCGCTTTAAACCATGTAGTGATTTCTTTAACTTGCAAACCAAATTTGACTTTTCATCTATAACAAAACCTTTCGGTTGCTTCATATAGAGGTCTTCATCTAAGCCACCATGCAACAAGGCGGTTTTGACATTAAGTTGTTCCAACTACAAGTCGTGAATAGCAACTATAGCAAGTAATATCCGGATTAAAGTATGTCTCACCACCGGTGTGAAAATCTCATCATACTCCTTCCCCTTCCTTTGTGCAAACTCCTTAGCCACTAGCCTAGCTTTGTAGCTCCCATCATCCTTCACTTTGTATATCCATTTGCACCCAATAGCATGGTTTCCTTTAGAAAGTGGAACCAAATCCCAAGTTTGATTCTTTATCAACGATTGCATCTCTTCCTCCATGACACAAATCCACTTTGAGCTATCACTCGACTCCATGACGTCATCAAGGTCCATCGGCTCATCTTGGACTACATGAAGAGTATAGTCCAAATTATCACAAAAGCTAAGATAGTTACAATCACCATATCTATTGGGTGGCCTTATAGCACGTCGACCCACCCGACTAGCAATACCATCACCCAAAATCCCTTCGGCTCCACCTTAACCGAATCCTCTATAGAATCATGTAAATCACCAACACTATTAGAGGAACCCTATGGACTATGTGATGTAACATCAACCGCTTCCTCCTCACAAGCATCTTCAACTACTCTACTCCTTGGATGAAAAGTGGGGATAACTTCCTTCTCCTTTGATTCATAATGAACCAATATGAAACATTCGATGAGCTCTCATTCTCCTTCAACAATGTTGACTCATTAAAAGTAACATGACGAGAATTCACAACCTTCTTCGTTTCTGGATTCCATATTCGATAGCCTTTTACTTCGTTAGTATAGCCAAGCAAGACCCCTTTGAAAGCTCTAGGTTTAAGCTTATCATTTCCCAGATCATGCATATAAACTGAACTACCAAACACACAAAGATAACTCAAGTCAATGCTCTTTCCCTTCCACACTTCCTTTGGAATTTTATTACCAATAGCTGAGCATGAAATTCGATTAACAATATGCACCGCGGTTGACAAAGCTTCAGCCCAAAATCCCTTAGACAAATAAGATGTCAGACTCAAGCATTGAGCTTTCTCAAGTTGAGTACGGTTCATCCTCTCCGCAACGTCATTCGACTGCGGATCTCCCAATGTAGTAAAATGGCTCTGAATACCATGATGCTTGCGAAACTCCAAGAACTCTCTGGAAACATACCCTCCGCCATTATCGGATCTTAGAACCTTCAAAGATTTACCACTCTCATTCTCAACAAGAGTTTTTCATGTTTTGAACTTTGCAAATGCCTCCGACTTGGCCTTTAGTACATACACCTGTACCTTTCAAGAAAAGTCATCAATAAAAGAAATATAATAGCGAGCTGCTCCCAAAGAAGCTACCGGTGTCGGTCCCTAAACATCCATGTGAACATACTCAAGAACCCTTCTCGAATCATGTTTTCCTTCACCGAATGAAACTTTAGTTTGCTTCCCCATGACACATTCCTTGCCAAACTATAGTTTGTTAAAACTCTCCCTATCGATCATCTCCCGCTTTCAAAGAATGTCCAAACTCCTCTCCGCGACATGACCTAACCTCAAATGCCACAACCTAGTCATATCCCAGCAACGAGAACTATCAACACCAACACAGGTTTCACCTTCTATAGTCACACCTTAAAGCAAATAAAAATCATGAGTTCTAGCACCTTTCATCACCACAAGTGCACCCTTCGAAACTCGCAAGCTATCACTCTCAATAGTGATCTTACATCCTAAAGAATCCAGCTACACTAAAGAGATAAGAGACTTCCAAAGTCCCGGTACATAGTGTGCATTAGTGAGAGTACGAGCCACTCCGTCAAACATTCGAATTTGCACAGAACCAATGTCCTTCGACTTACAAATAACACCATTACCCATACAATTGAATTTCCTTCTTTGTCGACATAAGAAGAAAAACAATTCCTCTTCGGCGTCATATGGTAAGACGCCCCCGAATCGAGCACCCATTCACTACCCGAATCATTCGATGCTGCCACCGTCAAAACATCTACGTCTTCCTCACCAACTCCACTCTCCACCGCTATGGATAAAGATGCTACTTCTTTATTTGCCTTCTCCTTATCCGGACACTCATTCTTCCAATGACCAGGTTTCTTACAAATAAAGAACTTGTCATTTCTTTCCTTTGACTTTCCTCTCCAACCTAGCTTTCTTAATCTAGAACGCCCCCGGTTTCCTTTCTTCTCATATCTCTCCTTCTCCACAAATAAACCGTGACTACTACTAGCACCACTACTTCCATCACCCAACTCCTTCATTTGATCCCGCAACTTCTCGCTAAGAAGATCCATTTTGACATCATCAAGAGTCAAAGTACCCGGCTATAGATAAAATTATTTGAGAAACCTGTATAACGGTCCGGCAATGAGCGCAATAATATCATCGCCTTTTGCTCTTCCTCAATCTTCAAGTCTACTGCCTTCAACTTCATTAGCAAATCATCAAAGACATTCAAGTGCACCTTTAGTGAAGTACGCTCCTTCATCTTATAGGTGAAGAACGTTCGCAACAGGGCCAAATGATTAGTTAATGATTTCTTCATATACAACTCCTCCAACTTGTCCCAAATATCTTTAGTGGTAGTCCCAGCACTAATTTCGAAGATAACATTCTCCCCCATAGCAAGTTGAAGTGTAGTGAATGCCCACTCTTCCATTTCCACTCTCTCAACATCCGAGATGTCCACCGACAACAAATGTGTAACGAACACTACTCGATGCACTCGATTCCGCCTAAGAACTGCTTTCATCTTCCATTGTCACTTTTCCAAATCATTATCGTCATTCCACTTGTCTATAACCAATTGTGATCCTGAAGCCGTATACGATCCACGTACATACGACGCTACACCACTTGGACTAACCATTGAGGACTACCTGAGGTATTATCTGATTCTATCATTTCCACAACCACCTACCAACACCAAAGCTCTGATACCAAATATTGTGGAAGTTCCAACTCGAAACCACTCAAATCAAAACTCTAAAGCATAGTGGAAAATGAGATCATTATAAGAAGTGCAAAAAAATACCAATCAATATCTCAATCCAAATCTCAATTCAATCCAAAACCAATCACATTCACAAAACAAGCAATAGAAAACCAAAGCAATAATGATAAAATAAATCACAAACCAATTTATAGTGGCTCCACTAACGTCCTGTTAGTGTACATCCACTTTAAAAGAGAGCCTTTATCTCTAATCTCTAATATTAATAAAGAAAATTCAATGAATAGATTTCCACAGTGTCCTTTTGAAATTCCGAAAATACCCTACATTCATCAACGTAATTTCACCATCGTTTGCAACCTCCACCATTATCCACTTTTCAACCACTCATCAACGGAATTCACTATGACTTTGCTTGAAATAAAAGTGAGGTGACCACCAAAGTTGTTGCACTTATAGCACACATCCATACATAAATTTTTTATTACATAAAAAATAATTATTTCTAGTTATTAGATGCACATACATGCAATCTACGCTAGTTAATATCAGTAAGAAGCGTACAAGAGATTGATTACAATAATCAATATTGAAATAGATAGATTTATAAAGAAGAGAACTAGATTTTCCTTAACGCTGGTTAATGGAGGATAAAACCCTTGATCAAACCCTTGCAGTGATTCTCTGAATCTGAAAATAGCTCATATATGGAGAGATCTGTCCTTGGAAAATTCCCGAAATGCCTCTTGAAGCTTCACAAATCTCACAAAACTTCCCGAGCCGAAAATAGACTGAAAGTCGTCACAAACGCCTGTCACAGACGTCTGTCATAAGTGACAGACATCTGTCCCAAGCCTCAGATTTAAAATCCTGCTATCACAGACGTCTGTCCTGATGCTACTTTCCGAACTTAAAAGTTTGCCTCTTTTTAACATTCAGAATTTTCTTTCAATTGATTTAAGTAAAAGAACCATGCTTCTATTTAGCTTTTTTTGATTTGGCTATTTAAGGATTTACAGTTATGTGTTTTTACGTAGATTATAATAGTCATTCATAGCCTACCTAAAGCATTATACCAAATTCAATTTTTCAGAGCAAATCTTAAAACAGTTCCCAAATATCATAAACAACACACAATGTTACTTCTCTATTTATTCATAACAAATTGACTTGACCACTGGCTGCGGTGTTGATTATAGAATCAACATCACCTTGCCGTTGTTCTTAACAATCTCTAAGATTAAGCATCTAAGCCAATTATTGAATTATTATCTCATGTAATTTATCTTTATTGATATTTCTACTCTTCTAATAATATTGAATACTTTTATATTTGACAATAGAAGAGAAATATCATATTCAAACTTTAATATACATAATTATATATATACCTTTGTATGTATTTCCAATTATCATTTTATTTTAAACCACATTAGTATTCAAAAATATTTTTATTCCTTCCTGAATTAACATATTTGCAAAAATATGATTTTTTTCAAAATACTTATTTTAATAAAACTGCATGTCAAATTGTCTCGTTTGAATGTTTAGGAATCTTTGTCGAGTACGTTGGCAGACGTCCCGACCATAATTCTTAAAGCATCCAACAGGTAATTTAATACCCATAAGTATATATATACTTCAGAGGTCCTTTTTAAAAACGAAGAATCTGTATATCTTAACATACCCTAGTTTATACATATAATAACAAGCTTATATCCGTCACCATTAAACGTCTTATAGAAAACTCATAGGATGATATTTCCTAATTAGGCAATTATTGCATCAAAAACAATTCTTAATTTAAACTCTTGGTTTAGAATAAATAATAAATCATTTTTTTTGGTTAATTGGTAATCAAATACCAAAACTTATCACCATTTCCAATTGATTAATTTTTATAATTACAAGATTTGATCTTTTATTATTCTAAATCCAAGAAATTTAATATCTCTTGTGGTAATGTCTAATAAATATGAAGATACTTCAAGGTTCGATTATTAACATTCAAATAGAATTCTAATTATCAAGGGATAATTCTTAATTGAACTTGAATTGTCATTAAGAATCCTATGCAAACAAAAATCTAATCAACCAATCATACAGTCATAAATACTGGATAATGTGCCCAGCGGAATCATCCGTCTGCTTCCACTGTGCAATTCTGATCATATAAAGATCAACAACAAACTTCATAGTTTGTTGCGAGGACAAGTACTACGTTTCAACCGGGCTTGATAGATTGCCCAATACTAAAATGAGTGACTAAGCAGCTAGCCAACCACACTTTCGGAATAGAAAAGACTGGATCAAAGATTACTTAGAAACCACATGATTCGATAATAGGAACATCAAAGAGTGGAAATGAAGGAAAACGTTCTTAGAATCCCAAAAGACACTTCTTATTCCAAAAAGAATGATTCCTACTATCTACCGCAAGAACCCCTAATGGACGGTCTTTAAGACTCATCTTGACAGACATAATTTGAAAGAAATGATTTTATTGATTTCAATCTGATATTGATTTCACAGTTACTTTGTTACAATGATCAGAAAATGAAAGATACTTTTCAAAGCTGATACAACAGTATGTATTTATATGATATGGAGGCATATTTGTTGATGGGCTTGAATAATTGTTGATGGGCTAGAACTGATCCATAGTTGTGCACCCGCATCCATTTTGTATTTGTATTCTCTGCCGCACCCATTTCATATTTGTATTCTTTACAGAAGCAAACACTTTTATTTCGCCCCCTCAAACCGTATATCAGATCTAGGGTTTGGAGAGAAAAAATATGGTGTCGCCGACTCTATTTTCCTTCAAAAAATTTCTTCAATCAGACATAGTTTTACTTCAAATATGATAGCGAATCTTCTGCATCTCTCTCCATAGCCTTGAATCATCACAGATAAGTTGAAGGTCTTCAATTTTTTCTTCGGAAATCTGCTAATTTCGATGCGATTTTTTTTGGAATTAGATCTCGATGAGAATGGAGATTAGATCTCGATGAGAATGGAGATTAGATCTGAGTAACTAGTTGCTTTCAGTTATCGCATCGGATCTGGTAAGATTTTTATCTCATACTTTCAAACAGATAGTTATGACCAGTAAGACTTTTATTAAGAAGATTTACTTACTCTGATTTCCTTGATGTAGGTTTGGTGAATAACGCACTCCAGATCTATGAAACTTGATATTCCAGATTTCGACTTGATGAACTTCGAGCTTTAGCTCAAATGAAGTTGCTTCAAGATTGATGATCATTGTTAACAGCGCTGACCTTGAGCTTCTGTTTGAACAGTAGGAAGTTCTTTTTAGATAGCGGCTTTATCAATATGTCTGCAATTTGGTAAGATGCAGGTATATGATTTACATTCAATTTATTGGCGGTAACTTGCTCTCTAACAAAGTAAAGTTCAATCTCCATATGTTTAGTTCTACTGTGTAGAACTGGGTTTGTACTGAGTAGAATAGTGCTAAGATTAGCACACCAAATTGTAGCTTTATTGTCAGTTTTGACTTTAAGTTCACTCAAAAGTGAATTTACCTAGATTATTTCTGCAGTAGCGTTCGCCACACTTCTATATTCCGCTTCTGTGCTAGATCTGGATACAGTTGGTTGTTTTTTTAGCACCATGATATAGGGTTTTTGCCTAATAATATACAGTATCTTGTTGTGGATCTTCTATCATCAGGGTCTGTAGTCCAATCTGCATCTGCGTATCCATTGATGTTTATACTCTTACATGACTCTAAGATCATTCCATGTTTCATTGTGCCTTTTAAGTATCTTAGAATTCTCTTTACTGATTTTCAATGCTCATCCAGTGGGTTTTTCATAAATTGACTGACCTTATTTACACTAAAAGCAATTTCTGGTCTTGTGACTGTTGCATATTGCAATTCTCCAACAATGCTTCTGTAATGTTTGCTATTTTGTATTGCTTCACCTTTATTTCTGGATAAGTGTAAGTTGCTTGCCATGGGTGTAGATAATGCATTTGCCTTGTCCGTTTTTGCTCTAACAAGAATTTCCGAGATGTATTTTTCTTGGCTTAGTTGAATCATTGTGTTGGATATTCTTTTGACTTCTATTCCTAGAAAATAATTTAAGCACCCTAGAACTTTAATTAAGAACTCTTTATCTAGATGTTCAGTAAGCTTGATGATTTCTGCATCACTACTGCCTGTAATAATAAAATCATCAACATATATTAGTACATATGTAACTTCAAGCTTACTGAATTTTGTAAATAAAGAGTTGTCGGATTTAGTCGGTGAATAGCCAAGGCTGATTAAGGTTGACTTCAGCTTGTCAAACCAAACTCTGGGTGCTTGTTTGAGTCCATAAATTGCTTTGTTTAGCTTGCACATAAGTTTTTCATTGCCCCTTTGTCTGAATCCTTATGGCTGCTCCATGTAAACTTCTTCCTGCAAAATACCATTTAAAAAGGCATTATTTACATCAAGTTTTTTGATGGCCCAATCTCTACTTAAGGCAATAGTAAGAACTATTATGATAGTAGAAGGTTTCACAACAGGTGAAAATGTCTCATTGAAATCAAAACCATTTTATTGTGAATAACCTTTTGCTGCAAGCCTTGCCTTGTACTTAGAGATTGAACCATCAGAGTTTTTCTTTATTTTGTATGTCCATTTGTATCCAACAACATTTTTATTGGATGGCAAAGAAACCAAAGTCCAGGTCTTATTTCTTATTAATGCATCATATTCTTCTTTCATTGCTGTTTTCCATTTTTCATTTTGTACAGCTTCAAAATAAGTGCATGGCTCTTTGATTTCTATGACAGCATTATAAGTTTTTGGCTTGAAAATTCCACTTCTAGCCCTTGTTATCATGTGATGTCCAGTTGTTGCAGGTTGTTGATCACTGCTTCTAACTGTGGCTTCATCATCATTAGATGATTGTGAATCATCTAATGATTGATGACTGCCTGATTGAATATCTGCATCATGCTGTGTATCTTGAATTTGAGTTTCAGATTCTGACTGCTCATGACCTGGTTCATTTCTTATCACTGTGTGTTGTGAGCCATGACCTTCTTCAGTTGAGGTAGTGTGTTGAGCATTTTGCCTCACCTTTGTATGAGATTGGATAGCAATCTCAGAGTATTCTGGTAGCTCAAGTATTGAGAATCTTGGATTGTATATTTTTTGTGATGTTTTTATATCTGTCTTGCTAAAAGGAAACACATTTTCATTAAATACAACATGTCTTGATATGAAATTTTTTCCCTTATTATCCAAACACTTGTACCCCTTTTTGTTTGTGGCATAGCCTAAGAATGTGCATGGTGATGATCTAAAATTTAATTTATGTTCGTTATAAGGTCTTAGGCGGGGAAAACATAGACAGCCAAACACTTTCAAACTTTGATAATCTGGTTTAATTCCCTATAGCATTTCTATAGGACTTTTAAAAATCTAAGGCCTTTGTTGGCAACCTATTAATTAAATACACAGTTGTTGAAAAAGCATCAGGCCAAAATTTTAGTGGTAATGATGCTTGAGCAAGTAAAGTAAGACTAGTTTCAACTATTTGTCCATGTTTCCTCTCAACAAGACCATTCTGTTCAGATGTGTATGGACAAGTTGTTCTACGAATTATTCCCTTTTTTGAGAAAAAATCTTTAAGAGGGTGAAACTCTGTTCCACCATCAGTTTGTATGGTTTTCACATTACAACTTGTTTGATTTTCAACCTGAAATATAAATTGCAGAACTGCCTTATAAGTTTCAGATTTTGATTTTAGAAAATAAATCCATACATATCTAGAATAAGCATCAAAAAATGAGACATAATATTTGTATCAATAATCAGTATTGATTGGTTCTGGTCCCCATAAGTCTATGGCAATTAATTCTAGAGGTTTATTATATTCAGTTTGTGAGTCTAGAAATGCAAGTTTATGGCACTTTCCCATTTGACAGTATGTGCAAACATATGGTAAAGAAATATTCTTAAAAGAAATTGCATTATTATTCAACACATGCTTAACAATATTTACATTTGGATGACCTAGTTTATAATGCCATACATTAAAAATCTTACAGTCATTTTCATGTTTGATTTTAGAAATATTACAGCATTTTCCCTTAAATCCAGAATTTCTTGACTTAGCTACATTGAATTTGTACAATCCTCTAAATTATTTACCCTGCAACAAAATTTATTTTGTTAGAATATCTTTAACTAAGCAATATTTTGGATAAAATTCAAAAAACACATTGTTATCTTTTGCAAATTGGGATACACTTAGTAAATTTTTTCTTATCAATGGGACTCTTAAGAGATTGTTAAGATAAAGTTGTTTCTTGCCAATAAAACTTGCATTTCCCGTGTGTGTAATTCTAATAGATTTACCGTCACCCATATGCATAGAATGTGTACCTTTGTACTCTTTGCTTCCCAAGTTTAGATTGTTCAGGTCATTTGTCATATGATTAGTAGCGCATGAATCTGGATACCAGCATTCGTCATGAATATCTTCAAGTTTGGATGCCTCACAGTTTCTGTTTTCTGAATGGTTTCTTTGGTCTTGTTGAGTGTTAACCATGTTAGCATTTCGTTGGTAGTTTCTCGCATTGTTTTGTTGCTGCGGCACATAATTGCCATCAAATCTGAAGTAGCATTTACTTGCAATATGACCATACTTTTCGCATATCTGACACCTGATTCTATTGTTGTTATTCTGTCTACCACCTCTTCCTCTGGCTCTATTTGCCCGGCCACCTCTTTGACTATTAAATTGATTTCTAGTGTTATAGCTCTTTCCTTGGTTCTTGTATCTGCTATCACTAATAAAATTGGCAGAAAAATCTGAACCAATTCTTTTGCTCTATTCTACCTTCATGAGCAAGAAGTGTAGAATGGACATATTGAATAGTGGGTGATGTTTCTTTTGATGAAATTACTGCTACAACAGCCTCATAGTCCCCATCTAGACCATTTAAGATTGACATAATTTGTTCATAATCAGAAATTTTATGACCAGCTGAAGCAAGTTGATCACACAACATTTTAACCTTAGACAAGTAATTTCTCATTGATAGAGTCTCTTTTTTTAAGTTTTGCAACTGTCTCTTATAGTACATAACTTTTGCTGCTGACTGAGTATTGAACACTTGTTCAATTGTAGACCAAATTTCATTTGCAGTCTTGCATCCAATTAATTATGACAAAAGATTAGAGCTGATTGTAGAGAGTAAACAAGAACTTACTAAACTATGTTATCTTTGATGTGATATGAATTCTTGATTACTTATTAGTTTTCCATCTTTATCAGTGACAAATCTAGGTGGTGTGATTAATGTTCCACGAACATAATCCTCCAATCCATAGCCTTTGATTGCTGTTTCGATTTGAAATTTCCAGAGAAGAAAATTTGATTCATCTAGTTGTACATTGATAATTTGACTTTATGGTTTGACCAAAGCCTTGATCAAATCTTGTGTTGCAGATCTTTGGGTGGTTGATTCTATGTTTCTTGCTATGGATGAGGGTGATGACTCTTCTTCGTCCATTGATGCAAACTGATATATGATGAAAAAGACAAGATCTTAATTCCTTAGTGCTGAGATCTTGAAAAAGAAACTGAAATGCAGAACAACAGATAACAACAGAGTGCAGCTAGAGGTTAACTGGATGATGAAGCAATTCTGACGGTTACTTCTTGGCGTGGCACTGACAGAAACTTGATATAAAAATGATAAGAGCCTTGATACAGACTCAGGTATGTCCAAATTTTTACAATCAAGTGATGAGAATCTTGATTCTCTGATGATATTGGATGCGCGGCCTGATCTCTGTAATGATATTGAATCTGAGAGATCACTGGCAAGGCGTTACTCTTTGATTGATGTTAAGCATATAGTTTTCGCTCCGATACCAAGAAAGAACTTGAAAGAAATGATTTTATTGATTTCAATCTGATATTGATTTCACGGTTACTTTGTTACAATGATCAGAAAATGAAAGGTACTTTTCAAAGCTGATACAACAGTATGTATTTATATGATATTGAGGCATGTTTGTTGATGGGCTTGAATAATTGTTGATGGGCTAGAACTGATCCATAGTTGTGCACCCGCATCCATTTTTTATTTGTATTCTCTGCCGCACCCATTTCATATTTGTATTCTTTACATAAGCAAACACTTTTATTTTTAACCAAGATTTATGCCTATAATATCATATTTTGTTCCGAACTCAGCTCGTATACCAAGCTGTGAAGTCTGCCACTAGGATATTAATATTTTCTTACTTCCTTTGTCATTCTATTGGTGTTTTTCATGCGTTATTAAGATAAAATAGTTTCAGATATTGCTTATGGTAGATTTACCTACGTCCCCCGAGCTAATCCTAAAATGTTATTGCAATACTACTGTTGTTTTTGCCTCGTCGGTAGCAAATGGATACAGCAGTTTAGCATAATATAGTCAAATCGACAATGACAGAGGAGCAATATCATCGTTGTCAGCTTCGTAAATTTCACAACACAATGATAAGGATTGACATATTCTAAGTCAATCCTTCCATACTTATCTTCCTAATTCTAGCCTTAACTCTAGAGATAGTGAATTATTCTTCCTACTTTATAGTGATTGATTGTATAGCTTAACCTTTCTTGTAATGTATATAAACAGAAAATTACTCAATGATAAAATAACTTCTCAAAATCTCTTTTCTATATGGTATCAGTGCACTAGCTCGTACCTATGCCTTACCATCTCGAGGTCACATTAAGCAAGTCAAAGACAAATTCCATAGAATTGTCAAAGGTAGCCTTTCAATCTCTGATTATATGCAATCTATCAAGGAATGTGCAGATCGATTGGCTGCTTTAGGCAAAACTATCGAACAAGAAGACTTAACTGACAAGGTGCTTGCTGGTCTCGATGCATCATACACTTCGGTGATTGAATCAGTGAATGCTCGTGACTCCCCCATATCCTTTGAGGAGTTACACGAAAAATTAATCAACAAAGAACTCTCCTTGCAGCAAGCCCAACCGGATTTATCCCTCCCTGCCTCTACATTTGCTGCCTTAACTCGTTCTCACGGCCGCATCAATTACCCTCGTCAACAACAAGGTATTCTTCCAACTCCTAACACCACTTCTAGACAGACTCGTACTTTCCTTGGCAAGTGTCAATGGTGTCGTGAACAAGGTCATGTCATAGCCCACTGCCCATCCTTCACTCAAAAATTCCCTAATGTTGTCCCTCCAGCTAACCAACCACAACAAAACTCCTCTCGACCTGCACCTAAACCGCAAGCAAACACATCAACTCTTGTCACTTCCTCCTCTACTTCTCCATGGCTCCTCGACAGTGGCGCTTCTCACCATATCACGGATGACTTAAACAACCTATCTCTTCATGCCCAGTATGATGGAACTGATGAACTTGTTGTAGGTGATGGTAAGGGTCTAAAAATTACTCACTATGGCTCAGTCAAAATCTCTTCCTCTCTTACTTTACATAATGTTCTTGTTGTTCCTGCTATCTCCAAAAATATTATCTCCATCTCACAACTGTGTCATGATAATAATGTCTCTATCTCTTTCTCATCAAACTCTTTTCTTGTAAAGGATCTCACAACGGGGGCATCTCTCTTCCAGGGGCAAACTAAGTTGGGCATCTATGAAGTCCAATCTCAATTTCCAAAAGTATATGCAAGCATCAAAACTTCCTCCCTTGATTGGCATCATCGCCTAGGACATCCATCTCAAAATGTTTTTAGACGTCTTATAGCTAAAAATAATCTTAATATTTCTAGTATTTCTACTTTAGATTGTAACTCTTGTGCTTGCAATAAAAGTCATTGACTACCTTTTGCTACTTCTTCAATTATGTCTACTGCTCCTCTCGAATATGTATACACTGATGTTTGGACCTCTCCTCTTCACTCTCATGATGGGTTCAAATACTATATCATATTTGTTGATCACTTTACAAAATATACTTGGCTATATAATCTTAAGAACAAATCCGACACCAAAAATGTTTTCATTCGTTACAAAGCTCTAGTTGAAAAATATTTTCAGTTACCACTTAAAACTCTATATTCTGATAATGGAGAAGAATATGAGGCATTAAGAACATTTCTATCAACTGATGGTATTTCTCACCTCACCACCCCCCCACATACTCCTGAATTAAACGGCTACTCTGAACGCCGACACCGTCACCTTGTTGAGACAGCCCTTTCTCTACTATCTCATGCCTCGATGCCACTTGAATATTGGTCCAATGCCTGTGTCATGGCTGCCTACCTTATTAATCGACTACCCACACCAACTCTAAACAATGAGTCTCCATACTCTAAGTTATTTGGTCTCCAACCTCGCTGCACAAACCTACGAAGCTTTGGATGTCTCTGCTACCCTTGGCTAAAGCCTTATGCTTCTCATAAACTTGAACTAAAGTCTCAACCGTGCATTTTTGTCGGCTATGCACCAACTCAACATGCTTACTATTGTATGGAGCTTGAAACACATCGTATTTACGTGTCTCGACATGTAAAATTTCTTGAGCACATTTTCCCCTTCAAAAGCAACACTGTCTCGTTTCCTATTATCCAAACTCTTGATGAATGGGCTCCTTTCCCACTCACTATACTCACACAAACCGACAGCTCTTCCGCTGCACACTCAAACACGAGCCCAACATCATCATCCTCTCCACCCTTGTCTCCCACCTCACCAACAGAACCCTCAACAACATCATTATCTTCATCACCTTCCTCTTCTTCCACTACTTCCCTATCCCAAAACCAAACTGACCATCCCATTCCTAAACCCATACACCCCATGACTACTCGGTCCCATCATGGCATCCACAAACCCATTACCAAACTCAATCTTAATGCTGAACTTAGCCATGTTGAGATACCCAAAAACATAACCCAAGCATTTAAAAGTCCGGTTTGGAGGAAAGCCATGGATGAGGAGATCAATGCACTTATCAAAAACAAAACATGGAACCTTGTTCCACCTGAAAAAGCACAAAATGTAGTTGGGTGAAAATGGGTTTTTCGCATTAAAAAGGACAAGGATGGTAACATCATCAAATACAAAGCTAGGTATGTTGCAAGAGGCTTTAACCAACAACCTGGCATCGACTACAGTGAAACTTTTAGCCCTGTTGTCAAGCCCGCTACAGTCCGCTTAATTCTTTCACTTGCAGTTAGTCAAGGTTGGCCTCTTCGACAACTTGACATCAATAACGCATTCCTACAAGGGACCCTAACTGATAATGTATATACTATTCAACCACCTGGTTATGGTGATCCAAATCATCCTACTTATGTTTGCAAGCTCAACAAGGCTCTCTATGGACTGAAACAAGCCCCACGAGCTTGGTACAAAGAGCTATGACATTACTTACTCAATCTGGGATTCAAAAACACGATCTCTGACTCCTCCCTATTCATGCTACAACATAATGGACAGATAATTTACTTGTTGGTATATGTTGACGACATCATTGTCACTAGCAATGCTTCTTCTCATCTTGAAACATTCATCAACATTTTTGCTGCCCGCTTCTCACTCAAAGATTTGGGCAAACTTTCTTACTTCCTAGGCGTCGAAGTCATGCCTCATCCACAAGGCATTTTTCTAAGCCAAAAACGCTACATTGAAGAGCTTCTTTGCAAGGCTAACATGGATGATGCAAAACCCGTGGCCACACCTTTGGCAACTCACCCACCACTTACTCTTCATGGTGACTTGCTAGACGACCCAACTGAATATCGTCAGCTCATTGGTAGCCTTCAATACCTCAGCCTCACGCGTCCAGATGTGGATTTTGCTGTTAACAAGCTTGCTCAGTACATGCAACGTCCAACTGATCAACACATGCAAGCTCTTCATCGACTACTTCGTTATCTTAATGGCACTTCCAAAATGGGTCTTACCATTCATAAAGACTCACCCCTCACTCTTCATGCCTACTCGGATGCTGATTGGGCACGTGACAGGGATGATTACATCTCTACAACGGCCTACATTGTCTATCTAGGCAGAAATGCAATCTCATGGACTTCAAGAAAACAGCGCACAAGGGCTCGCTCCTCCACTGAAGCCGAATATAGAGCAGTAGCAAATGCAACAGCAGAAATTCTTTGGGTTAAAAATTTATTTAAGGAACTTGCTACCAAAATCTGCTTAGCACCAGTAGTTTATTGTGATAATGCAGGAGTTACATATGTTAGTGCGAACCCAGTTTTTCACTCAAAAATGAAGCATCTAGCTCTAGACTATCATTTTGTGCGAGAAAATGTCCAAAGTGGTGGGCTACGAGTTGTCTACATCTCCACCAATGACCAACTAGCTGATGCTCTAACCAAACCCCTTCCTCGACAACAATTCACTACATTGGTCAGCAAAATTGGTCTCTCCACTTGGCCGACCATTTTGAGGGGGCATGATAAGGATTGACATATTCTAAGTCAATCCTTCCATACTTATCTTCCTAATTCTAGCCTTAACTCTAGAGATAGTGAATTATTCTTCCTACTTTATAGTGATTGATTGTATAGCTTAACCTTTCTTGTAATGTATATAAACAGAAAATTACTCAATGATAAAATAACTTCTCAAAATCTCTTTTCTATACGCAAGACGATTTATTATTTCAATGCAGACAAAATGGTTTGAAAAAGCAAAGCACGCTAATGTTAACTGTACCCTAAACAAGTACAAGAAGAAGGTTCTAAAATAATAGACCAAGGAAAAAGTTGGAGTAACCTCACAAGTTTGGTCTGTGATCAATTATAAAGTTTGCTTCATGGAGCATGCTCCATTTGCTAAGCCCACCAGCACCATAATTAATTTATAAATTTCTCAAGCTTTTCCACAAACAAGTGTTCATTTTAGTTTAGTTGATGTGATGCAACATGTTCCAGAAGGTCAACCAAAATATTCAAAACATGCCATGGTAAACGAGATTTGAGTTATTGGCTTCAGAAAATAAAAGTAAGCTTCACTTATTGGTTCTACTTGACTAGTTCTTTTTACAACGATTTAAAATACTGAATTGGTTAAGGTATCAGACCGAGTTCGTTTCTAATATGCACTTGGTCTTCTTTTTAATTAAATATTGCTGCCGATCAATAATTTCATCTTTAGCCCGTTGCTTAAATAACAAGTATATGCCAATTTATAATTTATAATTTAGCCCGTGGCTTAAATAACAAGTGCATGTCACATGGTAATTTATAAAAACAGAAAGAAAGAAAAAAGGTGATGTTTGATTTGAAAAAGAATTTTACATTTTAAGTTTTCACGTTTCCTTTAAAATGCAAAGAGGGGTGGCGTGATTGAAAAACGGATGAAGCAAAATACGGTGTTAACGTGTAAAGTTGAAAATGTATTCTTTCTTCCGTATTTTCCAATTTTGAAAAATACCAAAATTATATTATCTTTTTACCATTTTTTTTTGATGAACCAACTAGATTTTTAGAATTCCTTCTTCCGTTCCATGTTGTTTGACACACATATTAAAATACAAAACAAAAAATTCATTTTCAACTCAAACACCATCGAACTTTTGTTTTTAATTTGTAAAATATACTACTAAAGATTATTACTTTTTCCGTAAACATTTTATACTCATGTAATATAACTAGTAAATCGTTTGTTATACATATTTTAATTACGTACTATACGTTATTACTAACGCACGACCTTAACGATGAAAATGGTTCTAATATTATTTTTCTTAAGAAAAGAAGAGTTAATTGTTGTCTTTGTCACTTTTGATTTACAATTCTAACTATTAAGCTAAAATTGTAGACCGTTATTGTTTATTGGATTTCAAATCAATATTAGAATTATGACTGGAGATGAATTTTATCAAAGATGACTCACCAAATGGTGGTTTAAAATGTAAAAAGATGAAATAGTTTGGAGAGTAATAAGTTATGCAATTAAAATACATCAGAATTATGACTAGAGATGGTTTATTTTGAAAAAGTATTTCTACGCAAATCTCAATTTTTCAGGACTAAGATACAATAGGTCGACAGATGGAAGTGATAATTAATGTTTAATTAATACAAATGTATAATCAGCAGAATAATCAATCTTATCAGTACACTGAAGCCAACGGTAGTAACGCTAATCAATAAATAAACAAGGTATTTAACCGATGGTGAAAGGCTAGGAGCAGCCGACAAATCTCATTGTCGTTTAAATTAACTTAATGATCTTGTAAAAAGTCTACAAATCCATCACCGTTAACTTTGAAAAAGTAGTAAAGGTTCTAGAAGATGGTCTCCACCATCGTTGGCATTATCCTTAATCATGGATATTATTACTAATGCTAATAATTATTGTTAAAGAAATGATTTTTTTTAATTGTGGAAGATGGCCATATTATATTAATTTAATATTGTGGAAGATTTGGGCAATTTCATTTATTTTCTTTGATTTGTAGATAATAATGTTTCGGAATTAATTAAGAAATCTCATCCAATAGATTACTGAAAAGGACTTTGCACTGAAGGTCTCTATTTTTGATGTCATTGTAAGAAAAGTCCATATGATAATGAGTATGTAAATTAAGTCCCTGTTTTTTCTAAATTAGAAAGCGCAAACTATCTTGCGCTTTTCTTATAAAAAGTGCAAGTTAACTTGCGCTTTTCAAAATTTTAAATTTTTTTGAAAATTTTAAAATTCAAAAAAAAATTTAAAATCAGAAAACGCAAACTAGCTTGCGCTTTCCTGATAAAAAGTGCAAGTTAACTTGCGCTTTTCAAAAATTTCAAAATCAGAAAGTGATGGAAAGCGCAAGTTAACTTGCATTTTTCAAAAAATTCAAAATAAACGCACAAACTAGCTTGCGTTTTGTTGATAGAAAGCGCAGGTTAATTTGCGCTTTTCAAACATTTTAAAAGTTTTAAAATTTTCAAAAAAAAAAGTTCATAGTAAAAAATTTGCAAGTTAAGTTGCATTTTCTGTCAGAAAAATACAAAACACCTTGCGTGTTCTTTTTTTCAAAAAATAGGGACTAAATTTACATAATCATATCGTGCCAAAAACAGGAATCCAAATCCAAATCCGAGAGAATAGTAAGGAAGAACAAATCAATACGTGCCAAAAATCGGATCGGTGCCGACCATAATCATGTCGGTACCAAGATGATTTTGACTAGATAACAAAGGTCCGTTCTCTTCACATGCTCGTAACTTCAAGTCTTCAAGCTTCGTTCATAATTTTGCCCATCAAATCATATTGGTATCGATATGATTTGTTCTATACGAGACTTTTTTTTTGCAATGTTTTGAAGTTGCTCAGCCCCTTTTTCAAAATTGGACAATCAACATTCTATTTTTTGACCTGGCATCGACTGCCAAACAAATCAAGAGAATTCTTATGAGAAATCATATTGGTACCGATCACAATGACTTTTCACTTTTTAACTCCTCTTTTCTATAGTCACCTTCCAAGATCATTTCAAGGTTGTCCCTAAGTTCTCAAACTATTATGTCTTCCTCCTGACATCCAGATTCACTTGAAAGCAACCCGGTTCAAACACTGGATAACACTTGTCCCCTGAAGTATGCTTCTGTGAAAACAAAGCATGTTTTGCATCAAGATAAGTAATGCAGAGTCGTTTGCGCTGAATTCTACTACCAGACCAACCAACCCTTTGAAGTATCGTCTATGTTTCTGGAGCATCCGTCCATCACTTCAAATAGTTAGTGTGCCATTACTTTTGAAACAAGGTCGAGAATTCCATCGTCTTGAAAGTCGTACCACGCCTTGGCCAAATAAGCTTTCTTTCACCCTCTCTCTCTCTCTCTCTCTCTCTCTCTCTTTTGTAGCCAAATAACGTCGGTACATGTGTAGTTAAAGCGCTTAGTAGTTCTATAGCGGTTAAGGTGCAAAAAGTTATAGTGGAGATAAAGCGGGGATATAGCGGAAAATAGCGAAAGTGCAAAAAGCTTCATTGTACATGAAACCAAATATTAAAGTTAATTTGTTTTCATTCACGCATTATTTGTGTAAGAAAAAGAAATATTTTTCAATCTTATATTGCTAAATCGAAGAATATCATGATTTATGCAGACTAGATTTGGTGACTACAATAAATTTCTAACTTAAATTATACCGTTGTTGTTGATTGAATTTCAAGTCAAAATCAGAATTATGACTAAAGATGGGTTTTGTAACGACCCGCCATTTTGGACCATTCGCATCCATTATAAGTGTATAGGAAGACACTCATGCCGGAGTTGAATTGCTCAAAATACCGCGTTGTTAATTTAAATTTGGCAAAACTGAGCATATACAGTAAATATATAATCATAGATCATAGACACAGAGTAATAAGTGCAGCGGAAATAAAAGAGATAGTAGTTCATGAAGCTACTATATGAATATATAAAATACATCAGAGTTTACAACAGAAGAGTAATACGATACATCAGATACAAATTAGAATACATCACTGGAATCATCGAATACTGAAAGCAGAATAGATGGCTGGATCTTCAAGCAAAGCTCCAACTCCAATGGTGAGTCTCGAATACTGGATCACTCAGTCTGACCCGAGCGTAAAGAAAAAACACAAGACACTCGAGTCAGGATTAACATTCTTATATCAATAAATCCAACTCAAGTGAAATAGCAATTGAAATACAAGTAACTCAAAGGATGTTTGGAATAACCATCCTTTAAGGATCCGTTAAACTATCTACTATGTAGTAATGTACGCTAAGTAGATAATGTCTATCGGTAATATAAAAAGATATCAAAATAGCGTTAAGTCATGGCCCATTCCACCCTTAACACATTTTTATTCCCAAAAGCATATACAAGACCGTAGTTTCCCCAAAACCGGAAGTCACCAGAGGGAAATCCATATACTAAAGGTACAAATCAAAATCGTAGTTGTCGCGAATAGGATAATCAGTATGACAAGGTACATGAGGTGATACCAACTAGGATACTAGTAGTTGCCTGATCCGGACTGATGTTGGGCATAGCAGCTACTACCCCAACACCGCGAAACAACACTCCCATAATCGAGGGGTGCACCCAAATCGAATCACAAATGTAATAGATATGGTATCGAAGAAGTGTGTCCGCTAGAGATGGCGAACCTCAATGGCCCGGCGCGGCTCCTGTTTTAGTTATGTCAGGGGTCATCCATTATCGTTCTCTTTCTTCAGTCAACACGTACATCATTCCAACCACTTCATTCTGGATCATCACTCCGCGTATAGTTATTAAAGTGGTTTTCGGTTTAGATAGAGAGTATATCCATAACCGAATTCCGGTCTCTTTAATAACTTTCGTAATTATTACACCGATTGGTCGTTTATATATTTCAAAAACCAAATCAATTACAATTTCAATTAGAATTCGTAAATCAACATTCATTTGTCTTTCAAAACCAATTTCCAAAAATTTACGTTTCAAAACTTCCAAATTATCATTTCAAAATCTTATAATTCAATTTCAATCTCTTTTTAAAACAATTCAAATATTGGTTCAAGTTCGTATATAAGTTTCATTTCGAAATCGTTTAAATCAATTTAATTTATCATTCAAATCAATTCCAAATTCATTTATCGATTTCATTCAATATTCGTTAAGTTACTTTATCATTCAAAACAATTTCTATCAAATTTCCAATTCATTAAATCAATTTCTTAAGTTCAACTTCATTAAATCAAAACTTACAATTTTGAATTAAATTAAATTCGTCAAATCAATTCTTTCAATTTCAGGTCTTACATTAATTCCAAAAATATCACATTTTCATTTCTTGTTAAAGAAATCCAATTTCACTTATTTACTTACTTACTTTATATAATTTTCCAAAACTTAATCAATAAAGAAATCTCAAGTTCAATTATTACGAAGTAAAATTTACTTATTCAAAAATTCAATTCAATTTGATCATTAAATAATTCAATCTTATTTAATTATTAAATAATTCAAAACTTAATTATTAAATAATTTCAAAACTTAATTATTTCATTTCTCAAATTAAACAACATTCTTCCATCAATTTCATCGTTAACATTTTGTTTCATATTATTAAATATTCACATTTAAATTTCATTAAAATTCAAATTTCAACTTCATTTCAAAACTATATTATTTATTCAAATAAAATCTTCGTTTATTTCTAAATCAAATTGTTGACCAATCGGGTTTTATTTAATTTTCTATCCTAGGTCAAAGTTCAATTTGGGTATTTATCATTTCAACCCGATTCCAATTCAATTCAAAATCAAAGTATAACAAAGGGAACTTGCAATGTGATAACTGGGATGGTGTCAAAGTAAATAAACAAGCAATAACAACAATCAATAACAATCCAATAATCAATTCGAATAATCCCGAAATAATCGTATTAATTCGCATTGTTATTTGTACGAATTAATATAATTATTTCTAGAATCTACACTATCATTTCATGTAGATTAAGGGTTATTACATTACGGTTTTCACTTGTCATCTATTACAATTTCATACATCATCAGTTTAAGCAACATACAATTGATGGTTCAAGGTGTAGTTAACAATCCTACGTGTCAATAAATTTAACAGTTAAAGGGGTCATATTATACAAATGTCCGTTAATCAAATTTAACATTTAATTATCCTATATCCAGTTCAATTTCATACTATTTATCAATTTAACATTAACAATTTAACGTCCAATATAAACATCAACAATCAATCAATTATCAGCCAAACTGTATTATCATCGCATAAATAATTAACAGATAATGGTGTCAGATGTCACAGGTGAACTGATACAGGCAATAACATATATAACAGTTTAATTAACTAACAGCAGCATATTTCAATTGTCGTTTCAATTGAAATCAAATTTAATAAATAAAAGAACGTTAATCGTGAGTGATTGCTCACCTTTCGAGGTTAGAGATGAACGAGAATGAGACGAGTTACGAATCCAAGCACAACTTCCCAATCAAAGCTAGATTGACACGAATTGGACGAACAAACTGATAGATAAGAAATAAACGAAATCAAATCAGAAGTGGATCGATACGGATGAAATCGAACAAAAATATATTATATTACCATTTTCCTTAAACTAATGTTCAATTTTAAAATACACACATTTTAAAACCAATATTAAATTTAAAACACGCATATCTATCTGTTATCTCTCCGGATTCAAATTTATTATAAAATCAAGTAGGCTTACTATATTAGAAATGTACAATTTAACAAATACCCTTCATAAACTCATATTTAAAAAAAAATCCGTATTCATCTTTATTTTATTTTATAATTATTTTTTTTTTTTAAAACACTACAGCTTACTACACAACTTTTATAACCAAGATTATATTTGCAAGCTTTTAAACAAAACATATATCTTCCTTTATAGTATTGTAAATACTGTCACCCAACACTGTACCCGAACATATATATCTATGTAAATTAAAAATCAAGATAACCCTACATATGTCAATTCATACAGCTAACACACATATTATATACTATACTCATATACTTGCATAACAGCTGGAATATACAATAGCTGTAAACTTATGTTTCGTAACCATACACAAATAGCTTATATATTAGAGTCAACAAAATATAAACATTGCTAATACCACGCCTATGATAAAAATATATGCTATACTCGTATACTTTATAATATAAACTGTCAGATGAATATGTGTACCTTTAAAGTATGAACAATAGTGACATATAATTTATACATTGAAACTACGAGATCCACGCTTATACATATATAACTTGCATACTATAACCCAATATATATAACATACATATTTATAACAATTTAAAATCAAAATAAAAAATAAAATCAATATAACAAGACTAGGTATGATCGAAACAGGCAAATTTAAAGCAAATATAGCCTTTGTTATATATTATATTGCCTACCCATATGAACATATATACACTCATGTATACCAAATAGACTTGCATATGAGCAAACTATATGAACTAAATTCCTAGAGACAGTGAAGGACAAAATGATAGAAAAGAGAAACAGGATCCAATCCAAATCTATATATATATAAATGTACAGACATGCACAAACCTTTGCTTGGACACGTATATATGTACTAGCATATATACAACTGTGTATTTCTGGGCTCAGAGGCGAGATAGGGAAAAACTTAGCAGTGGAGCACTAGGCGGTGATGCCGTACGACAGTCGTGCAAGGTGGAGTGGGAGGAGGTTAGGCCGGTTGCTTGGTCGGAAGGGAACGGGTAGAGAAACGAGGAGGGAAGAGCACTGAGGCCTCGGGTCAGGGCAAGGTGGATCTCGGCCTGTGTTGCAGGGAGGGGCTGCTCACGGTAGTTGGGTTAGTCGTGGTGGAGGGTGGATCTGGTATGGGGTGGAGCCGAGGCGAGCAAGGCCGAGGTTGGTTGTCACGTGGGCGTGCTCTGGTTTGCAGTCGAGCTGAGGCCGGGGAAAGGGAGGGGATCGGTTTGAGTTTTGCCAAGCAGGCGGAGGGAAGAAGTGAAAGAAAGTGGGGAGGAAAGTCAGGTGGGGATTCTTAGTTTGGAAATAAGAATGGAATTAGGAATTTAGAAATGACAGAGAATGAGTTAAATGTTTGAACGCATGAAAATGAACCGGCACCAAAAGAGAAATTGGAAATAACAAAGCCAACATTAAATTCTCTAGGAAATTTAAACAGCTAATGTCTGTTGGGTTTGTGCAGTTGAAATTAAGAAGGCACAAAGAAATCAAAAGTCTCCCGAAACGTACCGATACGGTTCAACGTTTACAGATTTCGCCGTCACACTGACTCCGAAACACGCGCACGAATATACTGTGGGAATCAACACGACGAGACGATCAAAACGGTATGCGGATATCAGTAGTTTGATTTGATTATCAAAATTCGAAATTTTCTACTGGCGCAAAACGCAAGAAAAACGCTGAAAAATAAGATCGACGGAGCCAAAGATGTCCGAATTTGGAAAAATGACAAACTGAGATCTTGCTCAGAAGATGGTTTAGAATTTTCTATGTAAAAATATTTAGGTTTCGAAAACATTTTATTTTCAACGCTTTTTAACTGATTAAACTGAAGTGAATTTACGCGCGAAATAAACTTTCATATTTTCGGACGAAAATTTACCAGTTGCTATGTTTAACTAGACGTATTCCAAATATTAAATTTTTATTTCAAAATTTTATCGTTTAAAATTTCACAAAATTTCAACTAATTACGTTATTAAAACAGTTGAAATTTGCGGGTCGTTACACTCTCCCCCACTCAAAACTTTTCGTCCCCGAAAAGGAACGAGGTAGGAGAATATAAACAACCAGAAAGAAGAACAGATTTGAAATACAAAATAACAATTAATTTAAACCATATAAATTCCAATTTAAATTAATTGATATTCAATAATTGATTTAATCCATTTGATTTCACTAAAATAAATCTCAACTATTTCTCAATTCATTATCTTATTATCCAATTACCCTCAATTTTCAATTCCTAAAACCATAAAAGTTTTGATTTAAATTTATTTATATTTACTAATTGCTTTTAAATTCAAGGTATTTTCATAAGTTGATCAAATTTCAATTTATTAATTCTTTCAAAACAAATCTATTTTATTATTAACTGAGTTTACTTATTGCCTTATCCAACTCTGTTAACATCTTTATAATCAAAATTTAGTGTATAACATTTATTATAAACACTCAAATTTTATTTATAATTTCAATTTATCTTATACATTATCCAATTACATATTCAACTTCTGAATGATTTAGGTAAGTTGTATTAGAATGCAGTTGAACAATATACAAATAAAAAATTCCAATTCAATAATTCAAGTTAAATATTTATTCCAAATTTTGGTTTTATTTATAATTAAATCATCCTTTAACAAAATTTAAGAATTTGATTTCCGATTAACTTTAAACAATTTAGAGATATATATAATATATTTATATCAAATCAAATTAAAATTTTAAAATAAGATACCTATATATATGTGAATCAAAATATACTGAAGAAATTCAAATCAAAATATTTTTCAAAACAAAACCATAGCAAAGCTACAGAATGGTATCTCCACTTCGAAACTCGAAAATGAATGTCGATGATGCGGCCGCCATCACCGAAATTATTTTCCAGCGACAAAGAGAAGAGCACTGATTTCAATATTAAAAATTCTTTGAAAACGGTTTCTATTCGAAAATACTTTCAATAATATATACTTTAAAATTTTAAAACCAAAGTTCGAAATCACCGGAAACTAAATTCTCAAATTTCTGAATTAAATTCATTTCAAATTCCAAAACAATTTATAAACCGTATTTATAAATTTATTTAGAACAATAAATGATAATCAAATATTATCATTTCAAACAAACAATTTAATTAACCTATTAAATTTCAGAAAATTTTACTTATATATATTGATAATATATTCATACAAATTTATTCCATTTACCAAATTTGAAAACGATATTGTGTCAGTTTGCTTTGCTCAAGTGTTTTGGAAATCCTATCGATAGCGTTGATCAGACGAATCGATCGAAAACCCAAATCAACATCAACAACTCAAACAACACAATATATTTTAAAACATTTTAAATATAAGTTTTCAAATACATTTCTTCACTCGACGATACACAATGGATTTCAAGCATGGATAAAGATTCAAATTTGATAGAAATCAAATCAAAGAGAATTCTTGATTCGAAGATAAGTTTGAAACAGAAGATAAGATAATTCAATTACCACAATCAGGAGGTGAATGAGTTTATTTAATTCATGGGCAACCTTAACCGGGTCGTCCGTAACTTCAAGAATAAGATCGATGCTCAATTCGGAGGTAAATCAACACTCGATATCAAGAGATGGAATTCGGGTATAGCAGGTAATAGATAGCATCATAACCCGAGGATACAGGAATCTCCGGTAAATCGATGCCTATTATAAAGGAGTTTTGCTCCTTTACGAATCATTCGAAGATTGGCGAGACTGCCGATCTATTATAGATATCATACAAAATGGAGTTATGGGGTGCTCCAGAATTGAAAGGAGACGAATAGTGAGGGACACGAATGAAATTTGGAACTGTAGGGAACATTCCAAAATTCAAAGAAATTGAGTCAAAGGAAGAGATTGAAACTCGAATGAGAGTGATTCTGTAAATATATTTACCCTATATGCTTAGTTTTGCCTAGAGCTACCAAAGCTCTGATACCAAATGTAACGACCCGCCATTTTGGACCATTCGCATCCATTATAAGTGTATAGGAAGACACTCATGCCGGAGTTGAATTGCTCAAAATACCGCGTTGTTAATTTAAATTTGGCAAAACTGAGCATATACAGTAAATATATAATCATATATCACAGACACAGAGTAATAAGTGCAGCGGAAATAAAAGAGATAGTAGTTCATGAAGCTACTATATGAATATATAAAATACATCAGAGTTTACAACAGAAGAGTAATACGATACATCAGATACAAATCAGAATACATCACTGGAATCATCGAATACTGAAAGCAGAATAGATGGCTGGATCTTCAAGCAAAGCTCCAACTCCAATGGTGAGTCTCGAATACTGGATCACTCAGTCTGACCCGAGCGTAAAGAAAAAACACAAGACACTCGAGTCAGGATTAACATTCTTATATCAATAAATCCAACTCAAGTGAAATAGCAATTGAAATACAAGTAACTCAAAGGATGTTTGGAATAACCATCCTTTAAGGATCCGTTAAACTATCTACTATGTAGTAATGTACGCTAAGTAGATAATGTCTATCGGTAATATAAAAAGATATCAAAATAGCGTTAAGTCATGGCCCATTCCACCCTTAACACATTTTTATTCCCAAAAGCATATACAAGACCGTAGTTTCCCCAAAACCGGAAGTCACCAGAGGGCAATCCATATACTAAAGGTACAAATCAAAATCGTAGTTGTCGCGAATAGGATAATCAGTATGACAAGGTACATGAGGCGATACCAACTAGGATACTAGTAGTTGCCTGATCCGGACTGATGTTGGGCATAGCAGCTACTACCCCAACACCGCGAAACAACACTCCCATAATCGAGGGGTGCACCCAAATCGAATCACAAATGTAATAGATATGGTATCGAAGAAGTGTGTCCGCTAGAGATGGCGAACCTCAATGGCCCAGCGCGGCTCCTGTTTTAGTCATGTCAGGGGTCATCCATTATCGTTCTCTTTCTTCAGTCAACACGTACATCATTCCAACCACTTCATTCTGGATCATCACTCCGCGTATAGTTATTAAAGTGGTTTTCGGTTTAGATAGAGAGTATATCCATAACCGAATTCCGGTCTCTTTAATAACTTTCGTAATTATTACACCGATTGGTCGTTTATATATTTCAAAAACCAAATCAATTACAATTTCAATTAGAATTCGTAAATCAACATTCATTTGTCTTTCAAAACCAATTTCCAAAAATTTACGTTTCAAAACTTCCAAATTATCATTTCAAAATCTTATAATTCAATTTCAATCTCTTTTTAAAACAATTCAAATATTGGTTCAAGTTCATATATAAGTTTCATTTCGAAATCGTTTAAATCAATTTAATTTATCATTCAAATCAATTCCAAATTCATTTATCGATTTCATTCAATATTCGTTAAGTTACTTTATCATTCAAAACAATTTCTATTAAATTTCCAATTCATTAAATCAATTTCTTAAGTTCAACTTCATTAAATCAAAACTTACAATTTTGAATTAAATTAAATTCGTCAAATCAATTCTTTCAATTTCAGGTCTTACATTAATTCCAAAAATATCACATTTTCATTTCTTGTTAAAGAAATCCAATTTCACTTATTTACTTACTTACTTTATATAATTTTCCAAAACTTAATCAATAAAGAAATCTCAAGTTCAATTATTACGAAGTAAAATTTACTTATTCAAAAATTCAATTCAATTTGATCATTAAATAATTCAATCTTATTTAATTATTAAATAATTCAAAACTTAATTATTAAATAATTTCAAAACTTAATTATTTCATTTCTCAAATTAAACAACATTCTTCCATCAATTTCATCGTTAACATTTTGTTTCATATTATTAAATATTCACATTTAAATTTCATTAAAATTCAAATTTCAACTTCATTTCAAAACTATATTATTTATTCAAATAAAATCTTCGTTTATTTTTAAATCAAATTGTTGACCAATCGGGTTTTATTTAATTTTCTATCCTAGGTCAAAGTTCAATTTGGGTATTTATCATTTCAACCCGATTCCAATTCAATTCAAAATCAAAGTATAACAAAGGGAACTTGCAATGTGATAACTGGGATGGTGTCAAAGTAAATAAACAAGCAATAACAACAATCAATAACAATCCAATAATCAATTCGAATAATCCCGAAATAATCGTATTAATTCGCATTGTTATTTGTACGAATTAATATAATTATTTCTAGAATCTACACTATCATTTCATGTAGATTAAGGGTTATTACATTACGGTTTTCACTTGTCATCTATTATAATTTCATACATCATCAGTTTAAGCAACATACAATTGATGGTTCAAGGTGTAGTTAACAATCCTACGTGTCAATAAATTTAACAGTTAAAGGGGTCATATTATACAAATGTCCGTTAATCAAATTTAACATTTAATTATCCTATATCCAGTTCAATTTCATACTATTTATCAATTTAACATTAACAATTTAACGTCCAATATAAACATCAACAATCAATCAATTATCAGCCAAACTGTATTATCATCGCATAAATAATTAACAGATAATGGTGTCAGATGTCACAGGTGAACTGATACAGGCAATAACATATATAACAGTTTAATTAACTAACAGCAGCATATTTCAATTGTCGTTTCAATTGAAATCAAATTTAATAAATAAAAGAACGTTAATCGTGAGTGATTGCTCACCTTTCGAGGTTAGAGATGAACGAGAATGAGACGAGTTACGAATCCAAGCACGACTTCCCAATCAAAGCTAGATTGACACGAATTGGACGAACAAACTGATAGATAAGAAATAAACGAAATCAAATCAGAAGTGGATCGATACGGATAAAATCGAACAAAAATATATTATATTACCATTTTCCTTAAACTAATGTTCAATTTTAAAATACACACATTTTAAAACCAATATTAAATTTAAAACACGCATATCTATCTGTTATCTCTCCGGATTCAAATTTATTATAAAATCAAGTAGGCTTACTATATTAGAAATGTACAATTTAACAAATACCCTTCATAAACTCATATTTAAAAAAAATCCGTATTCATCTTTATTTTATTTTATAATTTTTTTTTTTTTTTAAACACTACAGCTTACTACACAACTTTTATAACCAAGATTATATTTGCAAGCTTTTAAACAAAACATATATCTTCCTTTATAGTATTGTAAATACTGTCACCCAACACTGTACCCGAACATATATATCTATGTAAATTAAAAATCAAGATAACCCTACATATGTCAATTCATACAGCTAACACACATATTATATACTATACTCATATACTTGCATAACAGCTGGAATATACAATAGTTGTAAACTTATGTTTCGTAACCATACACAAATAGCTTATATATTAGAGTCAACAAAATATAAACATTGCTAATACCACGCCTATGATAAAAATATATGCTATACTCGTATACTTTATAATATAAACTGTCAGATGAATATGTGTACCTTTAAAGTATGAACAATAGTGACATATAATTTATACATTGAAACTACGAGATCCACGCTTATACATATATAACTTGCATACTATAACCCAATATATATAACATACATATTTATAACAATTTAAAATCAAAATAAAAAATAAAATCAATATAACAAGACTAGGTATGATCGAAACAGGCAAATTTAAAGCAAATATAGCCTTTGTTATATATTATATTGCCTACCCATATGAACATATATACACTCATGTATACCAAATAGACTTGCATATGAGCAAACTATATGAACTAAATTCCTAGAGACAGTGAAGGACAAAATGATAGAAAATAGAAACAGGATCCAATCCAAATCTATATATATATAAATGTACAGACATGCACAAACCTTTGCTTGGACACGTATATATGTACAAGCATATATACAACTGTGTATTTCTGGGCTCAGAGGCGAGATAGGGAAAAACTGAGCAGTGGAGCACTAGGCGGTGATGCCGTACGACAGTCGTGCAAGGTGGAGTGGGAGGAGGTTAGGCCAGTTGCTTGGTCGGAAGGGAACGGGTAGAGAAACGAGGAGGGAAGAGCACTGAGGCCTCGGGTCAGGGCAAGGTGGATCTCGGCCTGTGTTGCAGGGAGGGGCTGCTCACGGTAGTTGGGTTAGTCGTGGCGGAGGGTGGATCTGGTATGGGGTGGAGCCGAGGCGAGCAAGGCCGAGGTTGGTTGTCACGTGGGCGTGCTCTGGTTTGCAGTCGAGCTGAGGCCGGGGAAAGGGAGGGGATCGGTTTGAGTTTTGCCAAGCAGGCGGAGGGAAGAAGTGAAAGAAAGTGGGGAGGAAAGTCAGGTGGGGATTCTTAGTTTGGAAATAAGAATGGAAGTAGGAATTTAGAAATGACAGAGAATGAGTTAAATGTTTGAACGCATGAAAATGAACCGGCACCAAAAGAGAAATTGGAAATAACAAAGCCAACATTAAATTCTCTAGGAAATTTAAACAGCTAATGTCTGTTGGGTTTGTGCAGTTGAAATTAAGAAGGCACAAAGAAATCAAAAGTCTCCCGAAACGTACCGATACGGTTCAACGTTTACAGATTTCGCCGTCACACTGACTCCGAAACATGCGCACGAATATACTGTGGGAATCAACACGACGAGACGATCAAAACGGTATGCGGATATCAGTAGTTTAATTTGATTATCAAAATTCGAAATTTTCTACTGGCGGAAAACGCAAGAAAAACGCTGAAAAATAAGATCGACGGAGCCAAAGATGTCCGAATTTGGAAAAATGACAAACTGAGATCTTGCTCAGAAGATGGTTTAGAATTTTTCTATGTAAAAATATTTAGGTTTCGAAAACATTTTATTTTCAACGCTTTTTAACTGATTAAACTGAAGTGAATTTACGCGCGAAATAAACTTTCATATTTTCGGACGAAAATTTACCAGTTGCTATGTTTAACTAGACGTATTCCAAATATTAAATTTTTATTTCAAAATTTTATCGTTTAAAATTTCACAAAATTTCAACTAATTACGTTATTAAAATAGTTGAAATTTGCGGGTCGTTACAGGTTTTAGCAAAGATTACTTTTTTTCTGTTCCAACGTGTTCATTGGAATCCAACAAAAAAATTCTCCATTGGTTCGTTTGTCTAAGTAGCGCCTTTTCATCTCCGGCCATATTTCTTATCTCAACAAAAATCTATATAATAACATAAGATAGTAATGAATGAGCAATAGACAGTGAATGAACTAAGGCTATATATACGTGTCATTTTTCATATAATGCTATATCTAATTATCACTCTTCATTCTTCAGTGGTAACAACAGAAAATTGTAACACTCCATTCTGCAGTAATGCTATATGTAACTATCATTCAACGTATAGCTGTATAATAACAACATAAATTGGTAATATACACAATGTTATGAAACATTTATCTATCATTATATATTGCTTGTACTTGTATGAGAAATGATACCTTTATACTGTCTATCTTCTTGAGAGCTTCTCTTGAAATTACATTTTTTAAGCTTTTGATATTCCACCTCCAAAATCTAGGTAAGGTAGCATTGCATGTTGCACTTGAAAAAATCAAATTGGTTAGAAATTTAATTGTTAAGTATGATATGTTATTATCTGCATTTGTTAATCTATGATAATTGACATATGACACCATAACACGTTCTGTGTATATATATTATATTTTAAATTATTAGTTATGATCCATGCTTGTAATTGGTATGTTATGTCATTCTATATTATTATTTGTTCTCACTCTGCAAGTTCCCTGATAATTAGGAATTCTCTATGGGTTGAAATGATACATACCCGAATTATTTTATAGATTAAGGAACGTTATGGGCTGAAATGATAAACTTAAGCGATTTTATTTATTTTGAAATTTTGGGATTGCGGGTTGAAATGATATATACCCGTAAACTTAAATTATTGCGGATTTAAATGATAAATATCCGTATCACTTGACCATAGGATAGAAAATTATATATGGATACCGTTCGTCTATTTTTGAAAAATGATTTCCAAAGTTTTGAAAGAAAATATATGGGTTTTAATAAAAATTGATTTCTAAAATATAATATAAAGATTTTTATTTTAATACGTGTAAAATTTAGATTTTAAATTATAAGTTAAGTTTTGAAAAATGAAAATTTTACGATTTTACTTATAATTTTATTATTATTTTTAAATATATATAATAAGATTTAATATATATAAATTTAATAAAAATCTAATAAAATTTAATTTAATTTATTTAATATATTTAATATATATATATATAATATTTTTAAGTATTTATTTGAATTTATATTAATATTTTGAAAATAGATTTTGTAATAACTTTAATTAGTTAAGACTAGAAATATAAATTGAAATTGATTTGAAATTTTATTTGTTTAAGAATTTTATTTAAATAAAAATTGATTTGAAACTTATTAATTTTGAGATTTTGAAGGTATGGTTTTTCTTACTTGATAACTGGATTTTGATTAAAGGTGATTAAATGGATATTTCCAAATTTAAATAAAATTGAAATTGAATATTTAATATTGACTTAAATTTGTAATTAGAGATTTTATTTATGTTATCAAAAAAATGATTAAGTGAATATTTTCAAATTTAAATAAAATTAAAGTTGAATTTTGAAATATAAATGAAATCTATCAAATTGAGTTATTGTAAATGTTTGAATATTTAAACTTTGAAACCTATTGAATTGGAAGTGGTTTAAATTTGTAGTTTAAACCTGGGTTTGAAATTGATATAAATTAAATTGGTTTTAATGAGAACTTGAATTGAACTTTTAACCCTTTTAATTTAAATTTCTAAACTGAGACTGATTTGAATTGAATTTTTGAAACTAAAGTTGATTTGAATTGATTATGATATTGGAAGAAACAATTCTAATTTGAAACTATTTTCGATATATATATATATATATATATATATATTAGTATATAAACTATTTTTAATATATATCATATTTTAATCTATAACTTATTTTAAATATAAATTATTTTTATTGTATAACTATTCCAATATATAAACTACTTTCAATATTCAAACTGTTTAAGTTGGAACTGTTATGATTTAGATTTAATGGGTTTAAATGCGAATACTTGGATATAATGGTTTAACCTATTTTGTGGTTAAGATATTGAAAATGAATATGATATTTTTATATGATGTATGAACTGTTTGAAATGAAAATGACCACGGTGTGAAATAAGCATTTGGATGTTAAAGAGACTTGGATTGGATATTATCATACACTCAGCCAATACCGAAAATCATTTTAACAATTGTGCACGTGGTGGAGAATCCAAAATGAAGTAGGCTGGTTTGACGAACACTTGTAAGAGGTATGAACGCAGCCCTGACTCCCTCGAGTCAGCTTGATATGACTAAAACAGAAGCTATACCGGGCCAAATGAGGTCGCTCCTTCGATCGGGCACAATTCTTCGATACCATATTTATTACTTTGTGATTGATTTGGTGGCCACGCCTCGATTTGATTATGGGAGTGTGTTCTAAGGTGGGTTGTAGTAGCTACTATGAATTACCACCATTTCGGGAGTGCAAACGGTAGAATCCTACCCTGGCATTGTCTTGCGTGCCTTCTCATATGCCTTATCGCGCCCACTACGAGTTTGGTTTGTGTCGTACCTATGGAGTGCTCCCTGATAGCCCACCGGTTTGGTGGAGTTTACAGTACTGTATAGACTACGTCATTTATATAAAATGTGTGAAGGGGGATATGAGTAACGTCTTAATGCTATTTTAATATTTTACTTTACTGTAGAAATTATCTATGTAGCGTATTGTACTATGTATGTAGATAGTTCCACGGATCCTTAAGGGATGGAATCCCAACATCCTTTAAGTTATTTGTATTTCACTTGGACATTTCACTTGAGTTGATTTACATGCATAAGAATGTTAATCCTGGCTCGAGTGTTTTTGTGTTTTGCTTATGCTCGGGTCAGACCGAGTATCCAGCATTTGAGACTCACCTTTGGAGCTCGAAGCTTTGCTTGGAAATCTATTCTTTTTCTATTCAGCTGTAGTTATTTCAGTTATTTCCTATTGTTTATGTTCAGACTTGTTAGTTGCTTTTGTATTAGTGACTTCAATATACTTTGGATTTTCTTTTGTATTTGTTTCAGACTCTGATGTCCTATAATAGCTTCATGAATTACTAATTATCTATTCCGGTCCTTATTATTGTATTACTCTGTGTCTGTAATTCTGTGATTGATTTATTTATTGTATATGCTAAGTTTTGCCAAATATAAATTAACAATCTGTTATTTTGAGCAATTCAAGTCGGACATGTGTGTCTGCTTTGGCACTCGGAGGGTGCAGCCTGATAGGGGGTTCTCGCTTCTGGGTTTGGAAGTGAACGTATGACTCTTACTCCTACATGTCCGACGGGGTTGGTGCAGTCGAGAAGCTGGTCGTAAAAATAGAACACAGGTACGGTTGTATGCTACGGTGGGCGTTACCCCCACTGTCGGTTGACCGTTACAAGTGGTATCAGAGCTCTGGTTTAGGCAAAACTTAGTATATAGGGTAAAAACTCATTAGAGATAGGGTAGTAATACCCTAGAAAGAGTAAAATTAATTACAGAATCATCTTTGTTCAAGCTTGAAAATCTTAGTTAGGTTCCTCTTTGGTTTGGATTTCTTTTTAATTTTTGGAACTTTACCTTTGTTCTAAAATCTATTCTTGTCTTTTCCTATTCGTGTTCTTCTTGATACTGGATCATCCCATAGCTTTATTTCTATTGATCTCTGTAATAAATTTGAGCACATCTTGCAACCTCAACTAGCAACTTCATCCTTATGTGTGACCAATCCCAACAGCGGTCCCGCTAACCTTAGTATGATTTGTAAAGGGGTGAAACTCCTTTACAACAGGCGTCGATTCACCGGAGATTTCTATGTCCTCGGTTTTGATGCATTTGATATCTTACTTGAGGGTGATTGGTTAAAGCGTTATGATGTTGTATCTCTTGCAAAGCCCGAACCGTTTCTTTGGTAGACGAGTCGAGTAATTATCTTGTGATCGAATGTCGAATGCCTCAGGATTATGTAGGTAGCTTTATCTTTCCTCTTGATTCTCAGCCTAGTGATCTTGAATCCACACCGATAGTCAAGGATTATCCTGTTGATTTTGGTAAAGTCGCTTCTCTTCCTCCCAAGCGGGAAATTGAATTCCGCATCGATCTTATTCCCGGAGCTCGATCTTGCTACCGGTTTTCACTAGCTTCGTGTAGCCGAGGAGAGCATTCCCAAGACAGCTTTCCGAACTGAGAATGGTTTCTATGAATGGTTAGTCATGCCCTATGGATTAATCAATGCTCCCGCCTTCTTTGTCGATCTCATGAATCGCGTTTTCTGCGATGTTCTCAACAAGTTTGTTCTGGTTTTCATTGATGATATTCTCGTCTTTTCTTAGTAAGAGAAGGAGCATGAATCTCAATTGAGTTATGTTCTCCAAACTCTTAGAAGTCATCGGTTTAAAGCCAAATTTTCTAAATTCCATTTCCAAAGGGACGAAGTCCGATTCTTTGGGCACATCGTTTCTGAAAATGGAGTCTCGGTTGACCCGGTTAAGGTCGCCACGATTAATATAAGTCTATCCATCTTTCCTCTTTTGTAATTTAATCATATTATCTTCCTTTTGAGCCTATCTTCTTTGTTAGAATTCTCATTGATCAGGGTCCCTCTAAATTTGAATCTCTATTTTGTTCTAGAATCCATTCTTGAATAATCATATGATAGAGCTAATTTGTAATTAATATAAAAATGTTTTATATTATGTTGTTTGAGTTGTTAAGTTTGAATTTTCGGTTTCGATCGATTCGTCTAACTAACGCTATCGATAGGAATGCCAAAACACTTAAACAGAGCAAACTGACATAATATTGTTTTCGAAATTGGTAAATGAAATAATTTTATGTATGATTATATTATATATATATATATATATATAAAGTGTAATTTTCTGAAATTGAATAGTTAAATGAATTGGTTGTTAGAAATGATAGTACCAGATTATGATTTATTGTTTTGTCAACATTCCTAAACAGTTAACTATTGTTGTATGTTATAAGGAGATGAAATTTTTAAAACATAGGTTATATGTTTGATTTGCAAATGAATTGAATTTAAATTAGGGATTTGAGGATTTAATTTCCGGTGCTTTTCAAAATTTGGGTTTCAAAATTTTGGAAAAAAAATATATTATTTGAAAGTATTTTCGAATGGAAATTGTTTCCAAAGAATTTTAAAAGAAGTAAGTCAGTACTCTCCTCTTTTGTCGCTGGAAAATAATTTTGATGATGACTGCAGCATCATCGACATTCATTTTCGAGTCTCAAAGTGCGGAGACCACTTAGTAGCTTTGCTACACTTTTGTTTTGGAAAATGGATTTGATTTGAATTTCTTAAGTATGATTCGATGTACAATATATATATATATATATATATATATATATATATTTCAAAATGGGTTGAAGTAAAACCGGAAATTTAACTCTTAAGTTCTATGTTAATTGATAGTTTACAATTATTGAAATGAAGCATAATTTTTGAATAATTGGGGTGTCTAAAATGAGAAATGAAATTGAAACAACTTGAAACAGTTAAACTAGGATAAAATTTATTTGTATAATACTCAATTGCATTATGAACAAATATAACTTACCTGAAATACTCTAAAATTTAAAATGTTAATGTGAATATGTAATTAAAGTTATACAAGAGGAAACTTAAGTAATAAAAATGTTCAAACAAAATTTTGCTTAATAGAAATGTTGTGAATAAAAGGTAAATTTGTATAGTGCTCAATTACACTCTGTTACATTAATAAAACTTACTTGGAAAAAAAACCTTGAATGTAATAAGAACATGTAATTGAATAATATACAATATAAATGTAGGTAATAGGATGTCCAAAAATGAAATTTTGTTAAGGGATTTATAATAAATAAAAATGTTGTGGTTATAATAAATGTTTACACACTTAACCTATGTTGCAAGATATGTTAAGTGAAATAAATTGAATAATAAAAAGGTGAATGCAAATAAATCGGATATGAATGTAAATTAATTGAAAGTGAGTTAATTAGAACGATAATAATAAATGGATGTTAATAAGTAATGAGATGTATAATGTTAACACTCGAAAATGAAATTTATTTGGTTTTGAATTAATCATTGTATCTGGTACTATGTATTCCGAATCTATCTTTCCTTTCCGTTGCTTCTATTCTCCTATTGCGTCCCTTTTCGGGGACGAAATGTTTTTAGTAGGAGTGAGTGTAATAACCTGGAAATTTTGACGATTTAAATAACATAATTATTAAATTTTTTCAAGAAATCAAATAATAAATTTTTTGCAACGAAAATTCGATATTTGAAATACGTCTATTTAAACGTAGCAAGTGTAAATTTTCATTAGAAAATATGAAGTTTGTTGGGTTGTGAAATTTCAATATTTAATTTAAAATCAGTTAAATTGATGGAAATAAAATATTTTTTGAAATCTGAATATTTTTACATAAGAAAAATATAAACAATTTTCTGAGTGAGACGTCATAATTCGTTTCGCCAAATTTGGACTGCTCTAGCTCCATTTATACTATTTTTGGCGTTTTAGCAATATTTTTGGCAGCGAATATCGAGTTTTGATAGGTAGGTCGTGTCGCTCATATCTGTGTACCATTCTGTTCGTCTCGTCGTGCTAATCTCCGCAGTATATTCATTTGTGCATTTTGACGTCCGATACGCGGCGAATCTGCTAAACGGTTAGCCGTATCGGTACCCATTTTTGAACCTTTTGGTTTCCCAATGTCCATTTATTTTTCTCGTGAGAATAAATAGCCACTAGCCTCCATGTTGCCTCACCGCCTGCGACATGTTCACCCATCACCGAACAACCCTCCACAGCCAGTCACCACCCTTCAGCCACCGAACCCATCCCACTGCCTCCGCTCAACCCAAGCACCACAAGACCCTCCAGCACCTTTCCTCCATCTCCACGCGGCAACTACCGAACGCCAACCTCCAAAACTCGCCTCCCTTCCTTCCATCGTCCCACTTCCCTAGCAGCCGTGTACCACTTCCCCTCTCCAATTCCTTACAACCCGTCCCACTTTAATTTAATTTAATTAATATATATATAATATGTTTATGTATATATTTGAATTTATATTAATATTTTGAAAATAGAATTTGTAATAACTTTAATTAATTAAGACTAGAAAGAAAAGTTGAAATTGATTTGAAATTTTATTTCTTTAAGAATTTTATTTAAATAAAAAATTAATTTGAAACTTGTTAATTTTGAGATTTTGAAGATATGGTTTTTATAACTTGATAACTGGATTTTGATTAAAGGTGATTAAATGAATATTTTCAAATTTAAATAAAATTGAAATTGAATATTTAATATTGACTTAAATTTGTAATTTCAGATTTTATTTAAATATTATTAAAATAATGATTAAGTGAATATTTTCAAATTTAAATAAAATTAAAGTTGAATTTTGAAATATAAATGAAATTTATCAAATTAAGTTATTGTAAATGTTTGAATATTTAAACTTTGAAACCCATTGAATTGGAAGTGGTTTAAATTTTTAATTCAAACCTGGATTTGAAATTGAAATAAATTAAAAATGGTTTTAATGAGAATTTGAATTGAACTTTTAACCCTTTTAATTGAAATTGTTGAACTGAGATTGATTTAAATTGAATTTTTGAAACTAAAGTTGATTTGAATTGATTATGAAATCGGAGGAAACAATTCTAATTTGAAACTATTTTCAATATATATATATATATAGTATATAAACCATTTTAAATATATATCATATTTTAATCTATAACCTATTTTAAATATAAACTATTTTTATTGTATAACTATTCCAATATATAAACTACTTTCAATATTCAAACTGTTTAAGTTGGAACTGTTATGATTTAGATTTAATGGGTTTAAACACGAATACTTGGATACGATGGTTTAACCTATTTTGTGGTTATGATTTTGAAAATGAGTATGATTTTGAAATGAATATGATATTTTGATATGAAGTATGAACTGTTTGGAATGAAAATGACCACGGTGTGAAATAAGCATTTGGTTGTTAAAGAGACCGGGATCGGATATTGTCATACTCTCTGCCAATAACGAAAACCACTTTAACAACTATGCACGTGGTGGAGAATCTAGAACGAAGTAGGATGGTTTGGCGAACGCCTGTATGAGGTATGAACGCAGCCCTGACTCCCTCGAGTCAGCTTGATATGACTAAAATAGGAGCTATACCATGCCAAGTGAGGTCGCTCCTCCGATCGGGCACATTTCTTCGATACCATATTTATTACTTTGCGATTGATTTGGTGGCCACCCCTCGATTTGATTATGGGAGTGTGTTCCAAAGTGGGCGGTAGTAGCTGCTATGCGTTACCACCAGTCCAAGAGTGCAAACGGTATAATCCTACCCTGGCATTGCCTCGCGTGCCTTGTCATATGCCTTATCGCGCCCACTACGAGTTTGCTTTGTGTCGTACCTATGGAGTGTTCCCTGATAGCCCACCGGTTTGGTGGAGTTTACAGTACTGTATAGACTATGACATTTATATAAAATGTGTTAAGGGGGATATGAGTAATACCTTAACGCTATTTTAATATTTTACTTTACTTTAGACATTATCTATGTAGTGTATTGTACTATGTATGTAGATAGTTCCACGGATCCATAAGCGATGGAATCCCAACATCCTTTAAGTTATTTGTATTTCACTTGGACATTTCACTTGAGTTGATTTACTAGCATAAGAATGTTAATCCTAACTCGAGTGTTTTGTGTTTTGCTTATGCTCGGGTCAGACTAACTGTCACATCATTTGAGACTCACCTTTGGAGCTTGGAGCTTTGCTTGGAGATCTATTCTTTATCTATTCAGCTTTAGTTATTTCAGTTATTTCCATTGTTTATGTTCAGACTTGTTAGTTGCTTTTGTATTAGTGACTTCAATTACTTTGGATTTTCTGTTGTATTTGTTTTAGACTCTGATGTTCTGTAGTAGCTTCTTAAATTACTAATTATCTATTCCGCTGATTATTATTGTATTACTCTGTGTCTGTGATTCTGTGATTGATTTATCTACTGTATATGCTAATTTTTGCAAAATATAAATTAATAATCTGTTGTTTTGAGCAATTCAAGTCGGACATGTGTGGATGATTGTCGATTTGAACAGTTCGAAATGGCAGGTCGTTACAGGGAGCATAGAGCAATCGGGCATGTTTCTCGGCTTTGTTTTGAAAGCCATCAAAGCTCTAATCAAGGAATAAGGAATTGAAATAGGCCAAGATATTGAGTGCATTTTTTCTTCATCGAGGATATAAGGAATATACCCACATGGCAAGTATATTCATTTAATCTTTTTGTTGGTTTATAGTCTAGCTACGAGTTTAAACAGATTAAACGCGTAATTCCTGCCACACTCTGTACAATTGAATACTTTAGGTTTCAAGTTTCCACTAGTTATGTCAAATTTTCAAGTTAGCAGATGCCTTAACACATTGAAACTCAAGAAAGAAATGATAGTTAAAACTAGCATTCTTATTTTAAAAGTACCATAGAAATGTAACAAATGAGGTAATGATAGTTAAAACTAGCACTCGTATTTTTAAAGTGCATATAAATATATTGAATGTCCAAAATGTTAGTTTAAGCTTGCATTCATTTTTTTAAAGTGTATTGGAATATAGTGAATATGTCAAATTGGTAGTCAAAACTAGCGTTTGTCTTTTTAAAGTGCCACGGAATGCATTGAATATGCAAAATGATAGTTAAAACTAACATTCATATTTTTAAAGTATATTGAAATGCATCTAATGAACAAAATGATAGTTAAACCTAGCATTTATATTTTTAAAGTGCATAGAAATGGGTCAAATAAGAAAATGATAGTTCAAACTATCATTTTTATTTTTAAAGTGCATATAAATTTATCAAATGTCCAAAATGATTGTTTACACTGGCATATGTATTTTTTAAGTCTATTGGAATACACTGAACATGCAAACTGATAGTCAAAATATCATTTGTATTTTTAGATTACAGTGAAATGTATTGAATATGCAAAATGACAGTTAAAACTAGTATCCTTAATTTACAGTTCATTGGACTACATCTATTAAACAAAAAGATTATGTATTAGGTGCACGCTCCAGACGCAAGCATAGTATCTCTATGAATGTATTGATCAATATTGTGAACCAAATATAATGTTATATTTTAGAATGCTAGATTAAAGAACATTATCTTACTTTAGCATTAGATTATACTATAATATTAACTAATATTTCTATATCTAAAACAGACTTGATTGTGCATTCTTTGTGATGGCGAACATGAAAAAGTTTGACAAGGAAGAGATGCCAGCAAAATATGCAAAGGTGATAAATAGAAAACTAAGAGCTATGGTAGTATATGATATACTCAACGATCCAGAACATAGTTGGTCGGTGGAGAAATCCTACAAAGACTCTACACAGGACTAGCTGCTACATTTAAATTTCTTAGAACTTTTGATTTTATTTCAACTGAACCACTTCTTGTAATTAAATTGTAATAGATTTGCATATGTTTTCCAATGCTTATACTGTGTTTTCAGTGTATAAACTGCTGTGATGGATTTGAACTTTTCAATTTGAATTTGATTAGATTACAGTTGGCTGTTTTCAGTGCATGAACTACAATGGATAAAGTTGTAAAGGCCCGTATCTCTGTACCCTTTGAGTCGACCTTAATTCACATCAGTTCAACTCAAATCGAACGGAAATACGAATCTTTAGGGGTGAAGAATAAAAAGAGTAGAAGAAAACATAAACAACAACACAGAATCTCATAATCGCAGCGGAACAAAATATAATATATAATAACATATTTTTACGCAAAAAGAATCTGTAACAATTTTATACTTACGATCATTAGGGTACAACAATCAATACATTAATCTGGACAGTTATAATAACTTATCCTCATACAGCGGAAATATAATTCATGTACGGAAATATGTCTCTGTCACCTAGCTCGTCTCCTGAGCTCCATAGCATCCTATCCTGAACCTGTAATACTCGGTTTGACCCGAGCATTATAATAAAATAACACCCGAGTCAGTCTGGAAAACCAGCATGAGAAAACACACTCAATTTGAATTATTACTGTTATCAAAAACCTTAGAAAAAACAAAGGTATCTCCTAAGACCACGTCACACATAAACACGATGAGTTTTTTACCTTATGATAACCAAAACATTTTACATCAAAATCTTCTGATATTATAATAGTGTCAAAGTACAAGTACTTATTCAAATAGCCGAAATTGTTACATTCATTAAATTCCAGCATACTAGGCTCTACAACCAAAACCATAAAGGCACGTATTGGGGAATGGATTCCATACAATGACTAGGCACTGGGGTACCACCTATCACAGTACACATCTAGAAAATTTTACCGAGGACCTCATCAGGATCCCCTACAACACAAGACCGGCCTACCCCTAACCTGGATAGTATCGAATATGTTATCACCCCGGGTGTTCCCACCCTTAAAATCGAGCGCTCCCTTTTCCAGGCAGAACCATATCCATAATTTATATATATTTCCGAGGGTATCTAGAAAAGTGATAATATACCCTAATTGGGTGCGACCCACTTAGCCTTGCTGCATCTTCCCTGTTTTAGTCATTCCATGTTGATGAGGCTTGAGGCTAACATTTACTTCTTGAATAGCATTCATTCTAGGAATGCTAACACTGCCTTCTAGGCAATGATGCAATTATAGCATTCAACCATACAAGTTTTCCTGGGTCTGGACAAACCGAATCACCGTCTTCACTATCTTCACGATATCTATTCGTAGCGCTCAAATTGGATCGAAGTGGTTTTCGAATAATTAAATCCGATCCCGATCTCTTCGAGAAGATCAACGAATTTGGCCAATATTTGATAGTCGGTTATTTAACGATCAATATAACATCCATAAGCCATCACTAGGCCTTATTTTGTAAATCTTCAAACATTTATTTCAAAATATCTTTACAAAGATAAATATTCAAATTTCTTCCAATATTTCAATATTTGGAAACAAATTCAAATACTTAAATACATAACAAGATATTTCCAAACCATCTCAACACTTAGAAATATCTTCTTCCAATTTCATTTATGATTCACCACTTTGAAATTATTTCTATAATAATAATTTCGCAGTTAAAATATTTCAAATCCTTCCAGCCTAATACTTAGGAAATATCTTTAAGTATAACTTTCCAAAATCATTTCATTTCCAAATACTTAGGAAATATTTCATTTATTCCCTATTTCTCAAATCCTTTACAATTCACCTGCAAATTCTTATCTCACTTTTAACAAATTCTATAAGTTCTGGAATCCATTAATTAATTTCCTTTAAAATTGATTACACTAGTCTATAATTCTCACCACCCATTTCTAACTTCTTTTATGAATTCAAATCCATTTTTCGAAGTTTCTCTTATTTCAATGATTAGGAAATCTTCCATAATTTTTTTCAGAATTCCCCTATAAGTTTTTCTTTTAAAAATCATTACCATTTAGCACACTCTGTTTATGAATCTCAAGAGCATTTATAAATCAATTCCAATCACTTCCAAAATCTCAATATATATAAAATAAATACTTTTAAAGAATAGTAATTTATTTCAAAACATGTTTTAAGTAATTTATTTAAATATCAAAACATTTTAAATAAAACATCGAAACTCATTCCCAACTCTTTTTAATATAAACTAATCGGTTTACAAAACTGATTATAAAATATTAAATTTTATTTCAAATAATATTCGATATTTGAAAAATGCACCTCTGAAATATTCCAATAATAACTAGCTTTTAATTATATAGTTTAATAAATAAAAATCCTTTTAAACAAAACTTAGTTTCTTAATAAAAATATTTTTTTACTTTAAAAATCCCAATAATCAATTTAACTTATAAATCCCTCTCGATTCACAACACATCGATTCCATTCTGATTCTCTAACCATCCTCACTTTTCAAAAATAGAATTCACTATTTTTCCAAAAATCAATTTTTCACATCTCGATATAAATTCACCCTGTGAAATTATATTCCAATTTATCAATTAATTTTCATTTTCCCTTGTTTATAAACGTCGTTTATAAATTTATAACTCCTTTGAGTTTCACTTGTTTATAAACTAATCCCATTTATAAAATCTCATTTTATAAATCCATTTCTTAATGGATTCCATTTATTTCTCAAATCCATTTAAAATATTGATTTCAACTTCTTTTCCTATTTTCCAGAAATATCATTTAAAAATCCATCGTTTAAAAATGCTCTATATAAATTATTTTAAAGTCTCTATTTAAAATATTTTTACGAATAGTTAAATACAAACCAAAATCAATTATTGTTTTTATCCAAATCAATTTCTTAAAAATAAATCCAAATTTAGATATATATATATATTTTTATATTCAAAATCTCCTTTTAAATCCTTTCAATTTCCAAAAATAATATTTATGGTATTTAAAATACCAAAAGTTAGGCCAGTGCTATTATAGCATCCAATAATTCACATCACAACAATAATCTATAAAAAATTATTCTAACACATCATATATTATTATGTATGAAAAACGATCAATATAAATTTGAGGAATTCAGTTGGATCCCTCCAACCTGTTTCCCTGCATCCATAGATGTTAATACAACATAAAAATACCAATCCCACTTCGAAGGGGATATCGCGGTATATAGGGTCATCCGCAATTATGCGGGGCACATACGGTCTCATCCGCTCCAATAGGCGGGAAAATATCCAACTACTAATATATATACTCTATATATATAATATATCATTCAATAGATAATGATTTATAAATTAAACCAAGCGTCCAATAATTAATTTTAACTATTTAAAATTAAATTTGGCAATCCAAATGAGTGAGAATTTCTCACCTTGATTTTATTTGCAATCTGTTCCAATTTTATATCTTTCCTACGTCATCATGAATCCAATGCAAAAAAATCCACACTCGAATTCGACCTCGCATTCAAAAAGTTACACAATTTTTAAACATTTGAATTTAATAAGCTAATTTAACATTTAATATTTAGTTAACCTATATATGTACCTTAACAGCCTTTTCCAACAATCTGGTCGTTAGCAGCAATTATCTGTACTCACACGAACGGCGCTCCTCACTGCGACATCTACAAGTCGAACGAGCATCAGGTCGTTACATCTTCTTCTTCTTCTTGTTTTTTTTTGAAATATGCGCCTCCTGGTACGACGATGCCACCGCCCAAGCATCACCGCCAGCGCCTTTCCTTCCCCACCGCGAGCTCGTGAGCGATTCCAGTAGCAACCCTAACCCTCGAATCAGAAGTCAAGCCCTCCTAAGTCATCGCGACACTGCCCAAGGATGCCTCTGCCATGGTCACGCTTCGTGCTGAAGCCTCGGAGCTCCAACGACCAACGCGCGCCCGCTCCTCCCCTCGCCTCGACCTCCCACTTAAACGCGGCATCACGATTCATTCTAGGTCGCCTATGATATTTTTTTTCTCGTTTTTTCCTCTTGTGTCGATCCCGTTCGAGCAAAAGGAAGCAGAAGGAGACGCGATTTCGTCTGCCATTTCTTTCGATTTTGGATCAAAATGTTTAAACTGATAGAATGAAAAGGGGGAAAGACATGACTTGTTTTTTTTCTTGCGTGAGGGAATAAGCCACGATTTTAAAGGATGAAGAGGGAGGTTTGAGACTGTGATTGATTTCACTTTTATTATTATTCAAATTCAAAATATCTCGTGTTGGGTAACGAAAAATTTACAATCCTTATCGAGGCATGCCGCCTGGTGTTTCTAATGTTATACCACTATTCCGAACCCAATGGAATAAGTCTCGAGGCCTAATTCGATCGTATAGAGAAGATAGATTTTTAAATCGACTATTTAAATTCAATTCAATTCAATTATTTCTAGGCGTTTTCAAATCATACGACCAAACGGTAAATCCAAACACTACGAAATTTGAAATCCAGTAATAATATACTATTACATATCTAATGGAACTAGTTTCGTCGAAATCCAAGACCATGTTTCAGATCGCTAATTTAACGCGTCGATAAAATCGACGATTCAAAAATTTATGAAATCACTTGAAATTTCAGTTTCAAAAACTTATTAACTAACTCATTTATAATTCAAATAAAATTTATATCAACATTAGAAATCGTTTTCAATTCACATTCAAACCCAATTCAATTATTTAAACGATTTCCAATTATTAATTCAGCAATTTAATTCACTCAGTAATTCGCTATATTTTGAATTTTTGAATTCATTCTAAAAAATTTCAATCAGAATCTTCGTATCCAATAATCAATTTATATTCCAATCCAATATTTAAAACCATTTAAATATTCCATATTAAACAAAATCCGGGTCGTTACAAAAGTACGGATATATTTAAGTGTCATTTTTAAGTGCTTTTTGAGGCATGTACCGTGTTTCTGAAACGGTGAATAATTTTTATACTGAATTTCTAGATAGAACTAGCATTATACAAAAGTACATTTTTCTTTGAACGAACTGTGATGAATAAAGTGTGATTTTATCCATCTAGCATTTGCATGTGCTTTTCAATATTTGTACTATGTTTCAAGTGTGATGTATACTGTTTATACTATAATACTAGTTATAACTAGCATTCGACTGATATGCTAAATACAGCTAGCGTTCGATTGAAATGTTTATATGATTACCCATTGTACCCGCTTCAGCTTTTGATATGCTTACCATCAGCTTACGTCTAGACTGCAGATTCATGGAACATCGGCTTTGCAGTCCAATTTTTTTGCACATGCCCCTGTTCCATTTGGGTTCT